>OU911083.1:17510000-27510000 GCA_918358865.1 Melinaea marsaeus rileyi
GTATTATAAAAGGAGGAACTTACTACACCAATTCACTTTTAATACATATAACTGTAAAAGCCTATGACTCATTTCAATTTACTTGGAGAGTATACTTGTCGTACGTAATAAGAGTTGAAGAACGAGTGACGTCATCAATGACAGGCGATTTCACTGAATTACCTCATCATTTTGTTCGAGACTTTTCCATATGTTTTTTGATTTTTTTTTATTCTATAAATATTTTACTTTTTGTTAATATTCGTAAAGGATATGTATCGGATCATAGAAAGTATGGCACTTTTTAGTTATATATAATAAAAAATACATAATTATTAGGATGACACAAAAATAAAATTGAAATAAAAAAAGACCATTTTTTATTAACTAAAAAAATAAATCATACTTCTTTTTAGCAATGCTCTTTTAGTAACAAAAAATAATAATTTAGTGCAAAAAGATACAAAAAGTAATATTCCGTAGTGGATAACGTCAGCCCTGTTCACACGGCACGCGCTGATCATTTTGCACACGTTTATTATATTTGTATATAAGGACAACGCGTGTTATCTCTTATCACAAGTCGTACATCGTCATAGCACGAAACGTGAGTATTGATCATAATATTATTGTTCTTATCATTATTTGTATTGGTGCTTTACATAATATTAAATGTTTTATATTTATTATTTATTTATATTTTATTTCTTGTTGAGTCACCAATTTAATTATATCAATTTTAATTTGTTTCATTCTGTTACAGATTCATTTTAATATTACAATGTCCTGCAATTTAACAATCAATAAAAACAATTGCTGTAAAACAATGGCTGAAAACAAAACCTGCGTCTGTTTATGTTTGGATGACAAGCAAAACATTATTCGCTGCGAGGGTTGTGTTTGCAAGGAATCCGAGAGTAAGTGTGATAAAGCGAATTGCTTTTGTTTACCAACTGAAGGTGCCAACTGTATTTGTATTTGCTTGGATGACAACCGTCGGATACAGAAGTGCAATGAATGCAAGTGCGAAAAGACTTGCAGTAAATCTGCTTGCCAGTGTGTACCTACTGCTGGTAAGTCATGCATATGCGTCTGTAGTGATGGGAAGGGAACGCTGAAGGTATGTGAAGATTGCACGTGTACCGGAAAGGGTTGCAAGAAGTGTGACAAAGCAGGTTGTGTGTGTATTCCAACTGACGGCAAGGCCTGCATTTGCCTCTGCATCGACGACAAGGGCAAAATAGTTCGCTGCGATGACTGCAAGTGCGAAAAGACTTGCGATAAATCTGCTTGCCAGTGTGTACCTACTGCTGGTAAGTCATGCATATGCGTCTGTAGTGATGGGAAGGGAACGCTGAAGGTATGTGAAGATTGCACGTGTACCGGAAAGGGTTGCAAGAAGTGTGACAAAGCAGGTTGTGTGTGTATTCCAACTGACGGCAAGGCCTGCATTTGCCTCTGCATCGACGACAAGGGCAAAATAGTTCGCTGCGATGACTGCAAGTGCGAAAAGACTTGCAGTAAATCTGCTTGCCAGTGTGTACCTACTGCTGGTAAGTCATGCATATGCGTCTGTAGTGATGGGAAGGGAACGCTGAAGGTATGTGAAGATTGCACGTGTACCGGAAAGGGTTGCAAGAAGTGTGACAAAGCACGTTGTGTGTGTATTCCAACTGACGGCAAGGCCTGCATTTGCCTCTGCATCGACGACAAGGGCAAAATAGTTCGCTGCGATGACTGCAAGTGCGAAAAGACTTGCAGTAAATCTGCTTGCCAGTGTGTACCTACTGCTGGTAAGTCATGCATATGCGTCTGTAGTGATGGGAAGGGAACGCTGAAGGTATGTGAAGATTGCACGTGTACCGGAAAGGGTTGCAAGAAGTGTGACAAAGCAGGTTGTGTGTGTATTCCAACTGACGGCAAGGCCTGCATTTGCCTCTGCATCGACGACAAGGGCAAAATAGTTCGCTGCGATGACTGCAAGTGCGAAAAGACTTGCGATAAATCTGCTTGCCAGTGTGTACCTACTGCTGGTAAGTCATGCATATGCGTCTGTAGTGATGGGAAGGGAACGCTGAAGGTATGTGAAGATTGCACGTGTACCGGAAAGGGTTGCAAGAAGTGTGACAAAGCAGGTTGTGTGTGTATTCCAACTGACGGCAAGGCCTGCATTTGCCTCTGCATCGACGACAAGGGCAAAATAGTTCGCTGCGATGACTGCAAGTGCGAAAAGACTTGCGATAAATCTGCTTGCCAGTGTGTACCTACTGCTGGTAAGTCATGCATATGCGTCTGTAGTGATGGGAAGGGAACGCTGAAGGTATGTGAAGATTGCACGTGTACCGGAAAGGGTTGCAAGAAGTGTGACAAAGCAGGTTGTGTGTGTATTCCAACTGACGGCAAGGCCTGCATTTGCCTCTGCATCGACGACAAGGGCAAAATAGTTCGCTGCGATGACTGCAAGTGCGAAAAGACTTGCAGTAAATCTGCTTGCCAGTGTGTACCTACTGCTGGTAAGTCATGCATATGCGTCTGTAGTGATGGGAAGGGAACGCTGAAGGTATGTGAAGATTGCACGTGTACCGGAAAGGGTTGCAAGAAGTGTGACAAAGCACGTTGTGTGTGTATTCCAACTGACGGCAAGGCCTGCATTTGCCTCTGCATCGACGACAAGGGCAAAATAGTTCGCTGCGATGACTGCAAGTGCGAAAAGACTTGCAGTAAATCTGCTTGCCAGTGTGTACCTACTGCTGGTAAGTCATGCATATGCGTCTGTAGTGATGGGAAGGGAACGCTGAAGGTATGTGAAGATTGCACGTGTACCGGAAAGGGTTGCAAGAAGTGTGACAAAGCAGGTTGTGTGTGTATTCCAACTGACGGCAAGGCCTGCATTTGCCTCTGCATCGACGACAAGGGCAAAATAGTTCGCTGCGATGACTGCAAGTGCGAAAAGACTTGCGATAAATCTGCTTGCCAGTGTGTACCTACTGCTGGTAAGTCATGCATATGCGTCTGTAGTGATGGGAAGGGAACGCTGAAGGTATGTGAAGATTGCACGTGTACCGGAAAGGGTTGCAAGAAGTGTGACAAAGCAGGTTGTGTGTGTATTCCAACTGACGGCAAGGCCTGCATTTGCCTCTGCATCGACGACAAGGGCAAAATAGTTCGCTGCGATGACTGCAAGTGCGAAAAGACTTGCGATAAGTCTGCTTGCCAGTGTGTACCTACTGCTGGTAAGTCATGCATATGCGTCTCTAGTGATGGCAAGGGAACTTTGAAGGTTTGTGAAGATTGCACCTGTACCGGAAAGGGTTGCAAGAAGTGTGACAAAGCAGGTTGTGTGTGTATTCCAACTGACGGCAAGGCCTGCATTTGCCTCTGCATCGACGGCAAGGGCAAAATAGTTCGCTGCAATGACTGCAAGTGCTAATTTAATGAGATAAAGTGATAGCTTATTTCTTATGTATTCCATTAAAAAAATAATCTATAAGGGAAGGGTTTTTAAATTATGTTATTAAATATTGTTATTCTTTTTATATTCTGTTTGTTTGTTTTTTTAATTTTATTATGCTACTTTTTGTGTTAAATAAAGGTAACTAAAAACATTTTGTTCTATTATTTCAATATGATATCTATATTTTGAATAGCTGTATTGTATCTGGTTGGTTATTATTATCAAACATCACACAAACACACAAAGAAATGAATGCAGTTAATTAAAAAATAATATATTATTCGACGTGTGTAGTCCGCGCTTGAGTCAGTGTCGGCGGCGCGTCATGGCGCGTCATGGGTGGTACAAACAAACAAAGTAATTGATGTAGGTTAGAGATTATGGATCTGTTAAATCTGTATATAATTATCGTTAGTTTGTTTTATTTATTACATTATCATTACAAGGATATTATCATATTTTCTCGATATGTATTTAAGTTAAATATGAAGGTCTATAATTTCGAAGTAAATTATATCTGTGGCTGATATACATCAAAAGAGCCACAAAAATCAAGTTATTTTTCGTGTCCTAAAGAGTTTTACTGTGTGATACCTATTTGGGGTCACTTACTTAATTTGTGCGGTTGCGGTCCAAATAGTAACCGAGCCAGTGATCGAGATAAGAGGAACAGTTACAGTGTGAGATGAATAGAGGTCTCATTAGGGACGAAGAACTAAATGACTATTTTGAATGTGTGGTTATTAAGATTTTATTGATTTAACCCTTGATATTATTGTTATTACTGGTAAGTATTATTTACATTTTCAATTAACGACACTTAAATAGATTCAAAGTCAGAAACCTGGATATGTTAATTAGTATACTTTAATTTGAATAAATACTGATTTCCTGTTTATATTATTATTATTATTCATTTATTGCTTCATACAAAATATGTCTACGCATAAGTAACGAAAAGGTAACGTAATGATTTCACAAGTAACAATTTTTATATTTAGTTAACGATAAATATTAGTTATTGTTTTCAGTAAGACAAATTAAGATTCTAACTACTAGTGGTGTAATAAAGCTACTATTGCTGAGATAAATCCAGATGATTTCCATTTGACTGTGTCGCCATTTTGTAAAGATAGAACTCGAGCTATCTATATATAATATGTCACATAAGTGAAAAAATATTTATTAAATAAAGAAGAAAGTTCGTTTATAATTCTTGAAATAGTATTCTATTATCAGTCGAGTTGCGTTATCAATGAGTTTAAAATAATGCAAATTAGATATCTCAGCTCGGATTTAGCTCTCGAGCTTATGAAACAGGCAAAAGCTGACATATTGCAATCAATCTTGAATCAGTCAAGTGAAAGGATTTTAATATTAAATTATAAATAAATATATTAATGATCGTTTTTATTTACATTAAGTGTATAAACCTAAAGTGAAGACTCATGAAACTGTATTTATATTTAGTTTAAAAGTTCGTGGGAGAAATCTCGCTTTGGGCGATAGAAAGCAAGGATGCTGCGTGATCTGTGATCCCAGTGACACACTTGTACGTGCTTGTTAGGATAAATTATACACCAATGATTGTAATTGACGGGGGAAATGTCTTGTAATAATGAGGCCCGCTCCAATGGTGGTTAAGTTGTGTGTTTGTGTCTTTATATGTCAACCGTCTTGAACCTACAAATAATCATTTTGTTATTTTCATATAATTTTCGGTTGTATGTAACTTAACGGGACAAAATTGCATTTGACAATTCCTGGATTTGATTTCATTACATGTAATGAATATGTTTACGTTGTACCAGTTATGGAAGAGTATACAAAATAATGATTTGTAAGCAGTGGGTCAGTTTCACATACGAAGGAAACCTACTCAGTGGAAGTTATATACAGACAGAAAAACAAATCGATTTTTAAAAATATATTCTTAGTTCGTGTTATATGGGACCCATTTCACTAGTAGAGCACGTGTCGCCGTCAATCAAGTAATATGCACTGTAATGTCCGTTAGTTTGTCGCACTGCGTGGCCCAAGGACTACACACAAGCGGGGTTTATATATATTTAGTTTAAAACTAATATATTATATAAAAAGAAAACCAATTAAAACAGTTTTATTTATCATATCGATTGATCAAAATAATATTTGTTTCTGATAAAATAATCAATAGATAGCTATTAGATATTTATTAGCGATAAAATATAATAAATTGATTGGAGATGACGAATGATAAAAATGTCAATTATATTAAGAATAAAAGATGTCATTGAAAGTAAAAGGTCATTAACCTATAAAAATTTATTACTAATTAGTATTCTTATGTAGAGCTTTTAATAATTTTTCGTATCGAGTTATATAGCGTAGTTTTTTATATATTAAGCTTTAATTACTGTTATTTCAACTTTAAGTAACTTCATATATGTACAAATACGTATGGTGTATTATTCAAGGTTTTCGGTATTAAAAAGTGATAAACAAACATATTATGTTAAAAGCTTATCGCTTGTACCACACACGTACAGATAAGATACACTTAAAGTTAGTCGCGGCGTGTTAAACAAATCAACGACACGCGATAATGTTATAAATCCGTTATTTACGGAATAACAGTTACCGACGGACGAGCAGATTTAAGTATTCATTATATTTGTAATTAGACATTGTGCTTTTATATTGTATTATACTTTTGTAATATATTAGCTGTTGCCAGCGGCTTCTACCATCCCCTACAAGTATTTAGGGTAATATTATATTTAAGTTTTTTACATTGGATCTCGAAAATGATCTCGTGACGTCACAGTGAGGTGATGAAGGTTGTTTTATAGGAGGCTGCATTAAAAATGGCGACTATATCTATAACAAAACCACCCCAGCTACCTTCGAGGCCGGGTAACCACAAAGGGGTAAACGTAAAAAAGTAGGAAAAAAATTACAATGAAATCAATTTCATTAATGGTAAGTATGAATGGTAATGGTAATTTAAGAATACATATAAAATGGTTATATAAGTTATTTTTACGAATATCATAAAGAAACCAAGAAATGGTGCGGTCGGGGTCAGGTCAGGAACGAAGTTCTTGTTTCTTCAACCCCCTAGCCACCTTAAGGAACTCCGTATCGAAAGTTGATAAATAAAGTAATGACGAGCGCATACTTCTTATTATTCGTACTTGTTTGAACAATCGCTCAAATATTAGACTTCTCCTCAATTTTCTATAAACATTTTTAAGTTTACTTCACACTTTCAACAAACCACATAGGTATGTGTGTATGTGTGTTTGTGTGTATATATTATACTATTCGAAGTCAAATATAGTTCACGGATCTAATCTAATAAATTCTTAATATATAATATATATGTGTCTATATATATATATACATATATATATAGACACATATATATTTAGCATATGCTAAACGTTTATTTATATTTTAATTTATACATAAATATTATTTTAACATAATAATTGTATCAACAGACATATAGTTTTATAGTTTCATAATTATACCAGAAGTCGTAACATAAAGCAAAAAACACACACATTTACATAATATATATATATATATATATATATATATATATATATATATATATAATATATATATAAATATAACAAATTGTATGCGTTCATAGTTCCATGTCTATTCAACATAAGTTTAGATGCGAATTTTTATTTGTGAATATAAATGGAGTCAACAAAGTTGCACAAGCAGGCGATATAAGGTGCATTTAAGACCCTTAGGCTGTGTTTGTTTATAAAACCGGCCCTAAAGGTCAGATTTGTTACTTTTTAATCCTTACATTTATGAATAATAATATTTTTGGTTTAAAGAATCCTTTGGGTTTTTCCACTTAATACATTTTAAAGTATTGAAATATAGAGTTTATATATAAGTATATATTTAATACTATATACTATAGATTATTTATTGTCGTAGTATAATAAACATTGTGTGACACGGAACAGAAAACCTTCATACCTATACATTTACATAACACATACCCACACAGACAACATCACCCACACATATACAGTTCCTCAATGTTACGTATACAGATGTATACTTAAGATACTAAGTGATGTAATATCAGCTTCCTTTATTATATAATTAATCATATTGTGTATAATTTCACTTTTAATAAAATACTCGGACAAGGAATATTAGACAAAAATCAACCATACTGTCTTATTAATAAGGTTACAAATCCATTAGCATATATAAATATAATGTAATATTCACATAAACTAGCCGTGCCCATGACTTCGTTCGAAGAATGTTTTTAAAAGTGTCCTAAATTAATTCTTATTATATAATCTATCCGCCCGTCTCATCAAAATTGGTCCAGTCGTTTCTTACATTAGCTGGAACAAATAGACGGACAGGCAAAAAAAACAAAATATTTATTTAAGTACCGTACATACTCATATGCATTTATTGAATAGCTGTTAATATGGAATTACAAACAGACACTTCATTTTCATTGATATGTATAGATGTATAGCTAACAATACGTAGAGGTATGCGTCTGGTGCGGAAGTCGCTTGTTTGTATAAACATTAGGAATGTATAAATAACTTTGGAACGTCCATACTGACTCCGGAGTCATGAGTGACTTCAATTAGCTGTCCATTGAACGCCTTTCAAGTGATATTTACTTTATAAAAAGTTTATAATTATAAATTATTAATTACAGTTATATATAGCATGTTACGTAAGTTTTCGTTATAAACCACTTATTTAATAGATATATATTGACACGTGAGCGTAGGATTTAGTTTCTGTTTTGACTATTTAGCTGTCAAAGTGCTCAATCAGTTGAAGAGGGCGGTACACGCGATATAAATACACTATATTTTCTTATAATTACATCACTATTTTTCTTATTCAAATTGTTGATATTTTTTAAAATGTCTAGTTACGTAATATTTTAAATATATTAAAAAAGTTTTAGTTTCTATTTGATTTACAAAACGTGTATATTTTGGTGGTTATAGCGATATTGTTCGCCCACAAGTAAGAAGCCTGATATGATTTTATTAGTTTTGGTGTGTAGGAATACACTTGTCAATTAATGTATTATATATAATAATAGAGCCTGTTATCATCAACTGTATGGAGTTACAAGAAATAAAAAATAATTGCTCTAATAATAACTATTATAATCCACGGCTGTATTGTCTCTGTCTATAGTGACTTGCATTTGTTTTCTGGGCTGATTAAATATACAATTTTTGTGTCCAAATAATCCAACTGTCAAGTGTCAGCTGTCACTGTTATGTTAAATTGATCCGCCATGACACCACAGTTTAGTTTTAGCGAAGTACTCAAGTAATGTTTTAAAATATACGAGTAGATACATTAATTCTAAGGTATTTAATACCTGAAACATTTTGGACTTAATCTCTCTCTATCTTAAATATATGTGTTCTAAAATTCGACTTCAGCAGATATTTTGTCCAAGAATTCTATTATCCTCTTAAACATGTTATCGTCAAATCTAAGAATGTGTCCAAGAAGTTAATTAAGATTTTTTCTGAGAAATCAAATGAACATTAATTACAGAGTGCAAGGAATGTAACAAATAGGTTTCTTAGTAAATCATGTTTACATGTTTTCAGAGCGTCCTACACAACAACTAACTCATTATCAGACGTCATCGAGACAAGATTAGTTTATGATTTATGGAACCATAAATGTGTTGAGTAGTTTTAAAGAATATCCAGGAATAGGAGCGTGTCTCAGTCTCCATGAAAACCCTTCCAAGGAATTCAAAGAGTAATGTTTTTAAACGCAACGCTGCAATAATAAAAGTTTAACTGTCATTTAAAATGTCAAGATTTAGTATCGTATATGTCTTTTGTAATCAATTTTAATTCTCTGTAACGAGGTTTATACAAAATATCCCCTCTATATGTTATATATTATAACATAGTGTATGTTATATTACATACCTACAATAATATTAAATTGTTTCCGCAATTCAATTTTTTTATTATTATTATATAAGTTGTCCTGTCCGTGTTATAAGTCGTAGTTTAAGGTATATCCGAATACAAATTTATATTTTTGTTTAAAAAGCGTTATATCGACGGTTGACGTAATAACACCGTTTGGGACACTTGATAGTTTTTGATGAATCCGTAAATAGAGAGATATGATGAAACATATCTTAGACTTAGACTTGAACAGACCTCTACGTGAAATCCGTTTAGACTTTTGAATAGTAATAAGACAAAGATAAATATTTAACATATTTTATTGTTTAAAATCGTAGGTATTTTTGATTAAACAGCATCTTATAAAATATGTGGAGATAATGTATTTATATATTTATAAAGTTGGTAAAGCAATGTACCGCCGCCATGTTTAATAAAGTAATATATATACTGTTAGTTAATAAATAAATTAAATCTAAAGACTTACATGTTTTATGTAATAACGTAAAGAGTAAGTTGTTTGTACCCAACAAAATACATTTTTATGGGTTTATGTTTATTAAAAAAATTATAAATTAATCAATAAAAATATACATTCAGATTAATATATAATATATTTATTATATGTATTTTTAATAAGTATTTTATTTATTGTACCCAATTTGTTTCTTTACATCGTCAAATTGTTAAAAATAATTATTCATCATATTTACAAGTAATTTTGGTATGTATGCATGTGTGTATGTTTATATATAGATCGTGAATACAATATCGTGTGGGTGTTTTATAGTTAACGTTGTAATTTTAACTGACTATTACAGTTTACTTTATCTTTTATGATGTTATTTTCAGCTGTTTATTAACTTTTAATACGGAGTGCGTTGTTACTTCACTTTGAAGTTTTTATGTTTTACAGATTAGGCATAAAATATATTTCTGAAAAATTTACATTTTAAAATAACAGCAATAAAATAAAAAAATTAAAATTGGCAGCAAACAACGATTCTTACTGGATTTGTAAATATATGTGTAGTAAATAGTATGTAATATAGCATGCAATTGGATAAAATAAAATATAAAACTTAAGAAAACGCCAAGAACATGATGATACTCAATGCATTTATAATAAGATAGTAAAAAAGACAAAAGATATCGCAACTAAATAAAAATGTGTATAAGAAAAATATAAAAAAAAAATTAAAAGAGATTCGCAAGTGAATACAAAAAAATATGTTAAATTGCATTCACACGATGTCACCTTACATAACCACCCACGGGGTGACGTCACCAGCGACCTTCACCACGAGGCGGCGGACACACGGACGAATCACACTTCCTTTATATACAGCCTCAATGGAATTGTGAGAATTTGTCTCGTATTAGCCTTTATATTTATTGTGTAAACGTGTAGTAATGTATTAACAATGTGTTGTTATTTATCGAAAGGCTTTTCCGTAATACCTAAGGTTGGTATGGGATAAAGAAATACATAGAAAATGTCTTTAATATTTCTTTACTTTTATTATATGTATTATTTCCAAATGAAACTTTAACAACTTAATTGTCTAAGTGTTTATTGTCAATATTATCCTTATTCAAATTATCCGATAAAAAGTATCATAAAATAAAACAATTAAATGATATTAAATAGTTTAAGAAAACTAACCTTGTCACATGACATGTCAGAAGCTTAAAGCTACCGTGAGAAAGAGCCGCCAACCTTAACCTTTGTTCTAATTGTACACACAGTCACGTCTCGCGTACGTAAATCTTAGATTTAGGGTTTGTTATAATATTTAATTTTATAATAAGCTTTATAAAGACATATTATTTATATAAATTTATTTTGATAAAAAAAACATCACAAAAAATAAAACTAGGCAGTATATTCGAGTGTCTTTGTCTATTTTAAAATAAAAATATCTATCTTTTATAAAAAAAAATCCTGTCAATTTTACTGTCACTTATTGAAATTTTTCTGTTGAGTTATTTATAGATGTATAATTGAGATTCTTTGTGCCATAGAGTAACTGTAACGCATACCAATGGATGCGATTGTCAGTTTGCGATTTACCAACGTGTTAACGGTTTAATTCGAGCTTTGCTTTTATTATATCTTTCGGCGGATCGCCTTCATTACTTTATATATTCTAGATTTCCACAAGTTAATAAACGTATGTCTATCCCGCCATTAATGTTATGTCGATCCATTTCGATCATTTGAGTTAATATTTCATCATACACACACATAAACATATATTGCAAAAGAAGAATCCAAATTTTAAGTATGCAATGTCGTATGTGTGTTAAATTTAAATTCAAATAACTGTACGGAACCGATGTTATATTATGATGATAATTTGCCTTTTTAAATTTAAAGTCATATCACTATCACGTGTAGGTCATAATCATAAATGTCATGTTCTGTCAATTAATTAAGTGCACACCTCAATTCATTAGTAGGTTACTACCACATGTTACCGTTGTTTACCTACATTACATTACATTACATTACAAAATAACCTTGAAGTATAATATCCAAATATGTACCAATTTTTGTTGAGGCAATTGTATTTGTATCAAAAGGGTTTATTTTTTTATCTGTTAAGAATAATTGAACAAAGTAGTTTATTAATAAGACCTTCAAAGGATGCATTCCTTCGATAAGTTGCCACTGGGTTTCCGCCTCTGGCGTGTTTTCAAATTGCTTCTGAACACGCTACCGAAACACACAATACAACTCCTTACCAGTTCTCATCTCCTGGTACCATTCTGATCTCCAATCATAAGGATTACAATATAAATATATTAGAAAATCAAGCTTGTAATTGTAATAGTAACTGTTTCTTATTGCGTTTCCACCAATTAATATTTACAAGTAATTTTTAAAATGGTTGTCTTTCAAAAATGTAACCTTTAATACTACTTTTTACGGCCTTGATTAACTTCAGGATGTGAATTTCAAGATAATTTGTTTGTCAATTATTTGTTCTTACTCTTTTACGTAACAAACATTCACACTAATCGTGGCATTGAAGAAAGGCATTACCTTTCTTTGGAACCTTTTTGATGATTTTCTTGAAGAAACAAACAATTTAAAATTATAGAGTCCTCGGATAATTTCTAATTTATTAGAATTTTAATAAGGCGGGTTATTTATTTTATTGTGTGTACAATTTAATGCCAAGTGTCTTCAACGGAGGCGAGATTGTAGACCCATTGGGAATACTAATGAATACATATAAAAACCTCAAGTTTTTGTGACCATAAATCTTTCCTCAAACTCATGTTTTTTCTACAAAACCTAGCAATAAACATGTCAAATTAAATGATCTCAGAAAAACATGACATTAAAATGAACATCCATTTACACATCGCGATGTTACCGACCGACCGAGCGACCGAGCGACCGAGCGACTGACCGACCACTTGAAAATCTAATTTCGAAAAAGATTTGTTTTATAATTACCTTAATTACACATGAGTAATTACTTTTTAGGGGAAGATTGTTTTCGACAAACGATACGACTAACGATTTTCTTTTTTATATATTTTTCTATTGGAATTAAATTAATTAAATTATAGTTTATTGTAATATTATTCATTATGTTGAAAACTGGTTTCCAATTTTATTTTTTATTAAATCTTACTTTTTTATTCAATTATATTTATATTATTGAAGTACATATGTCAATCAATTTATTGATATGACAGTATTATTGAATTTAAATAGTTTATTTATTTGAATTATATACAAAAGAACATATGAAGCTGTAAAATATAAATAAATTATTGTTTGTACTTGAGTTTATTATTAAATTATTTTATAGACAATAATATATTAATACATTTTAAGATTGACAAATTATATAAAGATACATCAAAGTAAGATAAATGTACCTTTATTTATGTAATATATTTCTTTATTTATTTGCAAGTTCTTGAGCAGTTTAAGTTTAAATAAAAAATGTCCGATAAAGGGTACCATTAATGTAATGAACTTGTGATGAAAGATAGAAAAAGTCAGTAGACGACCTTCGAGTAATGTCAGCATTCTACAGCACCACGCCACCACGCCACCACGCACCACACCACGAGTCTTACACATGTGTGCTTAATAAAAAACTAATTTACTACTGCGTTTAGCAATTAATTAATATTAACAATGATCTATACTAAAAATGTAGTAACAAAATGTTATATTATTGTAAGTAGTTAGTCCATAACTTTTTAATAAATACATATATTTCAATTGTCTTAGTTTATCTGTAACTTTTTTTTCATTTTATTTATATTTTTTTTATATCCTCCAATTTTCCTCATCACTTTTTTTTTAAATCTACTCGTGATTCGTACTAAGTGTACTTAAAAAATACTGAGTTGGTAGGTATAGATATAAATCAAAATACTTTATAATAAGTATCTATTCTTTGTAAGACAATGTTGGATTCTATGACAACACCACATCTCATAGACATTGACTGAATTGTCTAAACAAATAAAACTATCAATCTATATTTAACTGGTGAAGCTAGACTTATAAAATATTGTTATTAAGGTATTTCTAAGGGCATTTGGACATATTTAATGATTCTTGACAATCAGTAATGTTAAAAAAATACTCCATAAGAGGCGGCTCACGCGCCAGGAAAGTGGTTTTTCACCCGACGACCACGTAACGATTACGCAACGATGAACTCACGTGAGCCAATAAGGAGATGATTACACTGTGAAGACTTCATTACACAGATTTATAGTTTTCAAAATAGCCTTCCATTTATAAAAAGTATACTTTGGTTACACAATACATAGTACAATAAGAAATATCAAATTAAATATTATTAAAAGAAATAATAAGAGTAAATGATAAGGAGCTTTGATTCGAATTCAATTGAATGTATTGTATAAACCGGTGCTTTACTTGTCCGGTAAGAAGTTATTAAGAGACCGTTAGAAAAAATAAATGAATCTATGTAATAAATGCTGTAACCAAGATACGCATTGGCAGCTAGCTGTTCCGGGTCGATGGTTGTGAGGAATTTTACGATTTACTGTTAAATAATTATTATATAAACATTTATATTAATATACCACTTTCACTTACTTGATCTTTATTGATTAAAGGTCTACTTATTTTGGTTTATTGGTTTTGGGCGTAAATTAATATTCACATGAGTAGAAGTTATATGAAGACTCTTGAACTAGTAAGGAAGTCTTACATCATCAGTGATGTTCAGTTTATCTTTCTTCGACGTGAGTACCTAATAGAAGTGTTTTATTTTTTCAGGTGTATCTGTCTTACAAACTCACAATGCTAAGCAACAGTGACTTTGTCTGGTAAATGATGGGTTTTCGATCATGGTGATAAGACTTACAATATATTTCATAAATTTAAAATTATCTGTTAGTTCGTATTTCTGTTGGTTATTAGTCATTTAAATTGTAACTTAAATCAATACAAATAAATAAATATAGAGATATTAAAGTGAGTTCAGAAAGCCATAATTACTTGAGTTTGAGTTTGAAGTGTGAAGTGTAAACAATACAATGGTTACCGTTCCGTACCGTCTCGGGTCGACGGTCACCACCTGCCACTAACTGTGTCTTAGATGTAATATTGCCACCTTTTTATCATTTATTAGCTGTAATATCCGTTTTTTTTTTTTATTTAATTTAAATAAAAACTCCTTTGACAAATCAAATGTCACTGTCACTTGTCAGTTATTTTGTCGTATAATGTAGAACGTTAAATCTTTTATATTATCTAATTTACATTTTTATTGCATTATGAGGCACATTAGTTTGCTGTTACGATATATTCGTCCTTGATATGAGAATGTTTCTTTGAACAATATAACTTTCCTTCTGAAAACATCGGGTCCGTGACACAAATTTGTTTCAAACTTTAATCACCAATAAAACATTTTTGAATATCACCACCGCCCATGTTTTCGTTTTGTACATATTTTTTATTACTTTATAATAGTTTCCGAACGATTACTGCCATGTTTATGTTGAGTTTAATGTTTTTTATGTTTGTTTTTATAGTATCAAATATTCCACTATACTATCATTAACAATTATAATAAATTTAATTAATTACAGAAACAGGTAAATATATAAACAAAAAGATATAAAAATTATATTTATATTCAAATTCTAATAAAAAAAAACTTTTGGTGCCATTATTATTCATATTTTTAGGCAAATATACTATCTTGATAAATATTATAGTATATAATAAATTAATAAAATTGGGAATACGAAACAAAACTCACCTCAATAAACCGAATATTTTGACAGCTGTTTCACGTCAACAAAGCAAACAATGTGAACCTTTGCCCGTACCTCAAATAAAAAAAAACACTGAAACTGTCACACGCACATTTGAATTTCGAATTCGTTTTGAAAATGTTCGTTATTATTCGGTGGTTCGTTTTTGAAATCGTCACGCTATGGCGGCCGGCGTACGCGTCCGGAATCGCGCGCAAGACTGACTTCACCGGTCGGCCATTTTCTCAGCGCGTGGTGGGAGCAGAAATAGGAAATAAATGAAAAGAGAATTATGATAGCGTTACAGTGCGAGGCTGTACGATACCATCAGAGGCTGTTAATAATAATCTCTCGATTTATGTTTACGAGTGGTCAATGTTATGGCTTCATACATTTACAATAATGACCGCTACTTGAAGAGATAAAAAGGAATAATCCAATGCATCGGGCATATTATTTTGTTTCAATTTAACGATAACGGTCCTCGTTATGACGTTGTTATGACGTAGTTTTGATGTTTATTGGTAATGGATGAAATTATTTTACATTCATTGTGGGTGCTTCGAGGCTAAGAGTTAACATCTACCATCTAAGAATTGCTTTTGTTGTGGACGACTTTGTTCAAAGTTTCGAACAAGAGGGATGCGGTAGACAAAGTTTTTAATATATATTTATTGGCATAAAATATATTTGGCAGCGAAATAAGATTTTATTATATTTAGGATCGATTAGTTAGTTTTTGTTTCTATAATAAGCTAATGAATTTAGAAAAATCTCTTCTTTGCAAACGTGTAATGTGTTTTTGACAACATAATTGTAAAAGAAACAAATTCGAAAAAATATATGTAAAACATAAATTCTTGAATCTTAATTTTTTAAACTACATTAAGAATATAGAAAACGACAATACTGTACTATTGTCTTGCAAAACTAACAAAAATTTTATTCCAAAAAGTAGGTTTCTTAGTTAAAAGGTTTGAAAATATTTTGCAATAACTGACCAAGCACCCACTGATTCAGGAGGAGAGCAATTGTCAGAGTTATTTTGTCAAATCCATATATATTTAGACAGTAATACCATTGTTATAATTATTGTAATTAATCGTATTTTTGCTTATATATATATATATATATCACGAAAACTTCGAAACTATCAGTCCGATTAAGTTGAAATTTTACATAGTTACTTCTTTTGCGACGTAGACGTCCACTAAGAACGGATTTTACGGAATTCCTATCCCAACGGAATTCAACTATTTGCATTTCGCCAAGTTTTAAACCTTTAGGAGCTATACACTTAACGCCCCCGGTTACCATAGCCACGGTTACCATGACAACGATTACCTTGACAAATGGCAACCAGGGTTTAGATGAGGTTGGGGGGTGCAAAAAATTTAAATTTGAAAGTAAAAATTTGTCATAAATAAAAAACCAGGGACGTGAAAATTTAATTGATTATGAAATTAAATTTGATATCTTTAAAAAATAAAAAAGTATTTCAATTATTAAAAATAAATCAACATTTGTTCTTAGTTATATGCTGGCAATTTTTTTCTTGGTGTAGGGGAGACCGGGGCTGGTTGACTATAGGGGCAGGTAGACTAATTGTCAAAAACGCGAGTTAGGCAAACTTTTTGCAAAGATCGACTAGGTGAGCGTATCCATTATTCCCCTGCGCACAATCATCAGAAAAACCGCGGAACAGACCCAAACCGTTTATCAGCTAGAGGCTATTGTTCAAAAACAAGACACTTAAGTAACTATTTTTGCCTTAATTCTATTTGTTATAACTCTTTTCATTTTGTTTTGATTGCTTGTCAAACTGTTTAATACGAATGTTTGATTTCCGAACTTTGTATGCTTCCTTATTATTTTTAATTACGACACCATTTTAAGGTTTTGGCACGTAGTTAAAAATTACTCGGTCGTTTGGGGCTGGTTGACTCATTTATAAAGGGGTTGGTTGACTATCTAGTCAACCTGCCCCATACAATTTTGGATATACTAGGTATAAATTGGTATAAAAATTATTGTTCTTAAAATGACATTTCCAGTTTAGAACGATGCGAATCTATAAACGAAAGTCAAAAGTAAAGACATACTGGAGAGAGTATGTCGACAAGTTATTTTCGCCGAAGTATCAATTCCAGCAAAAGAATTTCCTATACCATATAAAATATCGCCATGTAGTAAATATAAAAAAAAATAATGCAATCCCGGACTGTCTAGATCTCAATTGACCTTGGAAAGCGTTGGCTACATAAAAAACAGACAAATATTCAGTGACGAGGAAGAGCTTGCATTAGAAAATTGCCCATAAGGGAGGTGATGATGTTTATTATGGATTAACGCCTTATGAGTCCCGAAAATTTGCATATGAATTTGCAAAAAAAATGGAAATCTATTCCTGAATCATGGGAAAAAAAAACAGATTGCTGATGAAGATTGGGTAGGGAGTTTGCTTAAACGTCATCGTATTCTCGATTCGATCTCCTCAAGCTACTATTTCGAGCCACTTCTTTCAACAAAAACAACGTGCAGTTGTTCTTTGATTACCTAAGAACCGTTTACCTACGTTTTAATGTAAGCCCTGGGTATATTTGGAATGTAGATGAAACAGAACTGACAACGGTTCACATTCCTGATAGAGTAATAGCTCATCTTGGCATAAAAAAATTGGTAAAAATGACGTCTGCTGACCGAGGTTTCGCTGGTGAGAGTCGCAGTTGCTATCTCGGCCTCGGCAATATGGTCCTTCCGTTCTTCGTTTTTCCACGTGTTCAGTATAAATACTATTTTGACTATTTTAGACTAAAGGACTATCAAAGACTATTTTAGACTGGAGGTGGACCGATAGGTTCTTAACGATGTTTAATGTTGTGGAAGATGTTCTTAAAAATGATGATTGCATTTACTTTAGTATTTAAATCTTGTTCCTTCGTAGTCTTGGTACTCATTATTTCTTAGGTCAACTTACCCCTAGTGACAAGTCAACCTGCCCCAGGCACGGGGTAGGTTGACTCGTTTTTCCCGTTCTATAAAATCGAGCCTATATACTATATTTTAATAGGTATCGAGCTTATTGTAATTTCTTTCTAGAGCTGAATAGTGTCACTATCAATGGAATTGCTTTTCACAAAAATAATCATTAAAGCAATAAAAATATTAACTTTTAAACTGAAAATTGGTCAACCATCCCCGGGCTCCCCTATGCCTACTGGGGATCCCGCCACATTACATAACGGGAACGCATCCCAATACACAGTACCTCATAGGTGATGTGGAAATCTGTGTATTCACTGGCATTATATTTCTCTATTAAAATAAAAAAAAAATACACTAAATTTAAAATAGAAATTAAACATTTTGTCAATACAAGAAGTCTAAGTTTACATCCAAATTAATAGTGTGCCCAGCGAAGCGCGCGGGAATCAGCTAGTTGTACAATAATAGTTAACTGTCATAATGTTAAAGTTTCTTATTCTTAACAAACATAGACGTTAGGAATGCACCCTGTACACTATTAGTACATATATCAAGTAATTTGATATCTTTTTATTTGATGTCATTGTTAACTATAAAATGTATTTTTATTCACATTACGAAATTTGTTTTAAACATATTTTTGTAACTAACTTTTGTAATGCGAAAAGTTTATAAAATATGTATTTTGTAATAAACAGGTTTTATTTCCTTTTCTACGTCCGAGGCCTTCAGAGCGGAAGGAATCTGTCTCCGGGTCTGTACGTCTGTCGTTAAAATATATTATTATGTCATATCCCTCACACGGTTGCCTACTCTCCGGGAGTTTAGAGTACTGTTAGAATAATAACAGTATTTTGAAATATTACATCAAGATTAGTTTAAAGGACAGAGACATTAGGGTTTATATTAGTCATTGTGTTAAAGATATCTTTCGATGCATAAATAAATGATAATGACCCCAACACTTCTTCCAGTTGTTGATAAAGCGATTGGGCTCAGATTCCTTGCAAGTTTAGGTATCGCTTACATTTGAGATACACTTTTGACCTAGGATTTATTTGAGTTTGAAGTTAAGTGAAAAGAGGGACTGATCTAGACGTGGAAGGAATGCGTCAAAAGCGATGGCGAAGAAGCACGTCGATACTAAGAGGACTTGAGAGTACTCAGAGGGTAATTAGATTAGACTGTATATCATATAATCTGCAATAAGGCACAAATCCTTACCCTTAATGAGGAATTCTCGTTTCTCATGTAAACACTTCTTTGTATCAGAAGATTGGTTTTCCGAATTCATATGTATAAACACTTACAGATAATTTTAATTCCTTGTCTTCAAGTCAGGTAAATTTTTATTTATAACTTTAAATCCATGTCCAATTAATCACAATATTCTCAGAACTAAAACCTTCAGAGCATCCTTCCTTATAGCTTTACGACTAATATTGTTATAAATTAATTTATTCTTAAGTCTTAGTAATCTTTTATCTTTTAGATGTCTGGTCGTAATTGTTTTAAAATGTCAGAGATCACAAAAACAAATTCAAAGATTATTTTGACTTCGATTGTATTAACATTGTTTTTTTTTATTTACTGCGGTCTCTTTAAGGACGTCACAGAATGCTATTGTGTGCTAATCCATCCTTTGTTTTAGGATATCTAGAATTTTAAACATCCGATTTTGATGCGAATTGGCCAATTATATAATTAAACGTTTTACTAACTTGGAACTTTTATAGTATAATTCGATTTTACGATTGATTCGATCAGATTGCACTTCTTTAATTGATTAATTTTTTTTATTAATGTGGGAGGGAAGAGAGGCGTATTAGAGTTCCAATTGAACCACGTCGCCATAATGTAAAACACAAATATGCGTGTATTAAAACAAACAAAAAACTAAGTTTAAGTAACTGACCACCCAAATATGAATACGGTACTTCAGTGTTGTCAATCCCAACAGTAGCAGAGTGACCATTTCACGACCTCACATTATTGTACAATTTATAGTTAAATTGGTTTACTTATTTTGAGATAAATTTTTCAGAATTTTTTAGTTTTATATATGGTTATTTTATGTATTGTACAAACATACATACAAACATAATACCAATATATTAATAAAGAGACCAATCGCAGTAACACCGAGTACATAATGAGGTATGATTATACTGATAACTGATCGCTAACAACTTAACTAACAACTAACTAACTTTATAATTATCTATAAATAAGATTTCAACTATAACTTATTATTTTCAATTGCGTCGGCAGATCGAGGAATGTAACATTTACATTATTATGTATTATTTTTAAATATAATAATAACAAAGTACATGATTAAATAATTAAAAGTCTGTTTAATAAGTTAATAAAGATAATATTTGTCAAACCCCTGTTATAGTGGCGGCTGCAATATGACAAATCTTCGAATTTGATATCAACTTTATGCCCAAACATATATATAATATATGGAATTTATTACAAAGTGCTTTAGATTTAGTGGTACTTTTGGAATCCGAAAATAAATAACGGTAACAATGAAATTCAAAGATAAAAACACTGACACACAAAGAACAATTATATGCATATATTCAAAGTAAGCTACCACCGACTCGGAATACTCCTCTGTTGAGAAGAGCCGGCCAGACACACAACAGTTGCTCTTTTCAAAAGAAACAACAATCTTAGGTGATGTACATTATAGTATAAATCCTGCAAATGATTCAACAACTTAAGTTCCACATGTTTCGATCCACTAAAAACTCTTGAACGTTATAATAAGATTTATTTAATAATAAACTTTTGATTTTAGATTTAAAACTAATAAATGGAAGGTCTAAGACATCTTGTGGAACATTATTATATATGCGTATACTCAAACCCATGAAGGATTTATTAACTTTTTGAAGACGAAATTTTGGCGTTACGAGTTTGTTTTTATTTCTCATATTTATCGCGTGTCTGTCACTGTTTTTTATATAACTATTTAAATTTTGACGTATATATAATATGTTATTAAATATGTATTGCGAAGCGACTATAAGAATACCTATTTCTTTAAAAATATCTCTCAGAGAATCTCTAGCTTTTAAGTTATAAACAGCCCACCCAGCTCTTTTTTGTAAAATAAATATAGTATTAATTTTGGCAGCACTGGCCCATAATAAAATACCGTCAGATAAAATACTATGAAAATAACTAAAATAAACAAATCGAGCCGTATTAACGTCCGTTAATTGTCTAACTTTTCTATCACAAACTCTGACATCTGATTTAAAATAATTTTCTCGAAGACCTTACTTAAGGTCGGTAAGACCGAGATGGGCCTATAATTTTCGGGATCCAATTTATCGCCACTTTTAAACAAAATAACTATTTTACTGTTTTTCATCAAATGTGGGAATATACCGGTTGCGATACAATTGTTAAAAACAAGGGATAATTGAGGGGCAATATCATTTATAATAGTGCTACGCAATTTAACTGACATACCCCAGAGCTCACCGGTTTTCTTTGAATTTATTATAGCAAAATATTTATTATTGACTTTAACATTTTTTTTCAAATCGGCGGTTGCGTCAGATGATGAAGAATTTAAATTACGCGTGACTGTTATTGGGATTTCAGTAAAAAAGGTCTCAAAAATAGCCGCCACCTTTGTATCTTTATTTATTTCAATATTATCAATTTTTAACTTTATACGTCCATTGGCACTACATATATTGTACAAAAACTGTTAGAAACTGGCAATGTAGAGCAGAAAACAAATATTTTAAGCTTGAGAAAAATATTCAAATATAAAATCAGGTGACCATTACAGTTATGAATTCTACCGTGATACAAGAGATGAACGGAAATAATAACATAGACAGTTCTGAAATGTTCTGATGCACTGGCAGACTCGTGCACAGGAGCGTTGTCATGCAAGAGTTTCACCCCGTGACTGAACTCCCAATGTCGCTGCTCCACTATCGCTACCTTAAAATTTTTCAAAACTTCAGCGTAATACTTTCCTGTCATAGTCTCCTTATGGGGAAGGTAATCAATTAATAACACGCCTTCCATATCCCAGCAAAATATCACCATAATCTTCCCAGCGGACGGGTGAGTGCGATATTTCTTCGTCAGTATTCTGGGGACCCATCTCTCACTGACCTTGTTCATGAACAAACGTGCGAGTACAATTCTTAAAACCGATGATTCTAAAAAGCCGTATTCAGTAGCTAATTGAGAAGCTTTTAAAGAAAGGTCTTGAAGCACAAGTTTTTCTAACTTGGTGATAATTTCCCATGTGGTTGCTTCCACAGACCTTCCACTACGCGGGTCATCTTCAATGGACTCAGGTCCCCACTTGAACTGTTTAGCCCAATATTTACTATGAAACAGGAAGGTGAAGAGTCCCCGTATACTGCAATTATTCGCTCATTGGTGGCCTTTGGCCCATTTCCTTTTTTCACTAAATACTCTTGATGGCGGCACGGTGCATTAAAGTAACGTTTTCCATATCTTCTGCAACTAGTCACAATTAGCCACCCCTCACTAGGACAGCTGATGCGCTACTGAACTAACGTCTAACACCAAGTATCCCGATACGTAAGGACATGTCAGTGCTTGCACCAACCTGTTGCATCCCGCACACGTCTATCATATAGAATCGTAGGTACGAGTAGATTATTTTTGGTTCTCCCCTCGTAGGTAATGAAAACACCTAACACAAATAAAATACTATGCATATAAACAACCCATATTTAAGTAAAATTATATAACTGTAATACATACACTGCAATACATTTTTATTTTACACCGTATTCATTATAATTTACTAATAACCACGAGAACAATATGGAAATGGCGCAAAATCGAGCGACATCACTAACATAATAATAATAATGGACGTTTTAAATTTGAATGTAAAGAAAAAAAAAATAATATCTGTAATATGATATTATGTGACAGGAATAAATAAAATATATCATAACTAAATAGATAAAGAAAAACAAAGTGTAAAGGAAACAAAAAATCCTTTTCCGATGTTTGTCCTAACTTGTATGTTCAATATGAGATATTTTGTTTTCATATATTTATCGGTTAATATAATATTTGTGAACGACACGGACAAGATATTTTTAAATACATTTTTAAAAACTACACGTATATAAATATTAAGATAGGTTAAATAATAGCAACTAAGTACAAGGACGAATATCAAAGCTTTGTATCTTCTCGCTCCGGGTTTAATGCCCGGTTGTTGCAAATAATTTCTTTGGTACATTTCTCCTTGTGCGGTCTTTTTTATTTAATTGGAATTTGACATTTCAACCGAAAACGTTACTGTTGTAGATATATCAAGGTATATCAAGGTATATCAAGGTATAGGACAATAAAGGTTCTAGCCCTCCTTGAGTTGTAGACTAAATACATATTAGTAACTCGAAAATTCACGGATTACCAGCCAGGTGGCTTTTATGAATGTAATTAAAAACAGGAAACTGGAAATTTTAAGAACATATCCAATATTCAGTATTATAAGAAATGTAAATGTTTAAGGTAATTGCATCTAATAAGGACCGGGTTTTTGGAAATCCTTAAAAAAATTATTTTGTGATGTGTGTTTAAAACATCATTGTCAGATAAACTTTTTATATTTAAAGGAACAATATTGTACAAAAACAGGGTGCCAACTGGCAGATAATTATAAAAGTGCGTCTCTGGTCCTTATTGGGCACTCGGTTTCTTAATAAGGTCCAATTGATGTGGAAGGTTTTAGCTGATGTATATAAAAAAAAATGTATATTAAAATTATAAAAAAAACGGACTTTAAATCGAGTTCACAGCTTTCGAATAATGAAACAGAACTTCATATACGTGTATATACATATGTTGTATATACATGTATTCTCATCTATTATTTAGTTTTAAATGAAACAATTTGTGCTGTTTTTATTATTTTATTGAAGAAAATCACAAAATAATAGTAATCAGTCAGTATGCTTGTCTGCTGACGTATGACACGTGTGCAATGTGTTAATAACTGATATAAAAGTCACTTTAAAATTAATCGAAAATAATTCTTATTAAATAAATATAACGCAGAGAACATATTTTTTATCACTTTGTTATTTATAAATATTTGTATATATGTATATATATACTTATAGTGCTGGGTATAATGGCATTTAGACATTGGCGATGGTCGGGTTTGGACGTGGTTGGTAGACGTTGGTAGACGTTGGTCATGTTGGTGATGTTGGTGAATATGTTGGCAGTGTGTCTGTTGCTGGTTCCGGATGTGTCCTGTATGTACAGCAGTAAGGAGACGGAGGGCTATCCCGGAGGATTTTTGGCTGATTGTGAGATATTTATAAATAGTTTATATAATATTATTTCTAAAACATAATTATTTATGTTGTTTCACTTAACCATTATAATCGAATCTATATTTGATTTATATATATATGTATATATATTCCAAACAATACATTTACGTAATTTTATAAATATTATAAATTATGTTATATATAAATAGCCTGGAATAAGTAACCAATTTTTTTATCAAGTAATATATATGCACATTAAAGCCTAAAATTAAAAAAACCTTTAATATTAGCATTTTATAATAATTGTTCTGTCAATTTGCTGTTTAATTTATTTTTATAATAAAATGAATCATGTTTTATGATATAATAAATAATTACAACAACAAAGTATGTTTACAAGAAAATATTAAATTCCTGGAAAAAATATATTGAAATATATTTTCTAAAGGAATCTTTGAGTAAAACCTAAGTATAATTATTACTTGCTCGTGTGCGGGCTGGCTCGAACCAGGCAAACCCGGGCAGGGCCGGATTAGCAGTCTGTAGGGCCCTAAGCAGTGAATGATATGGGGCCCCAATTTTTTTTATTAATAAATCTAAAAGTGAGAGGCAAGAGAGTTTTTTCAGAACTTTTTCATCGCCGATTTTTTCCTTTAGTACTCTCCATCTGTTTGTGGAACCAGAAAAAAAAAAAGTGTTTGCACCAATGAATAAAAATTGACAGCCTCTCAACAACAATCTACTGCGCTACGACCGACAAGATTCAATGAATGTGCAGCACATGCAATATATATTGCATTTAGGTTGAGTTGTAAAATGACACTTTGCATCCCTTTATAAATACCAGACATGTTTGCTGCGTTATCATAGGATTGTCCTCTGCACTTCGAAAAATCAAGCTCGCAGTTCAATCAAAAACTTCAAAACCGCATCAGCAATTTCTTTGCCAACGTGACTTTTTAGTTCTAGGAATGTTAAAAATCGCTCTACAGGCAAATTATCAAACGGCGAAACATATCTTACAATGACGCACAACTGATCAATGTGAGAAAGATCAGGGGTTGAATCGACGGACATACTAAAATATCTAGCAGCTCTTATTTCAGCCAAAATCGCGGACTGGACTTCCTGACTCATTAGTTCAATAAGCTCTTCGCAAATCGTTTTTGACAAGTACAACACATTTCCTAGAAACAACAAAAAATATAATATCAGTATATGATTCCAGTATATGTTTTGAAACTAAGAACAAATTATACGCCTGAGCTTAGCCCGAGCTTGAGGCCCCAATTTATTGGGGGCCCTAAGCAGCTGCTTAGTTTGCTTATGGGTTAATCCGGCCCTGAACCCGGGGTGAATAGAGGAACAACGCAAAGTTACAATAAATGTATCGGAGTGCCGGTACCTTTAAATCCTTCTTTTTCTATCTTATCTAATCTGAATTGTAAGAAATATTTTCAAAGGTAAAAAAAAAGTTAATAAGTATTACTATTAACACTCTTATAAACATATTTTATTATTGTGTTTTATTTTATTAGTTTTACTATTAATTTTAAACCTTTTTTATTTATTCTGAAGCAAAATATTTATAAATAGGAAAATATGTGTATCAAAAGCATCAAAAGAGTATTATTTGTTAGAATCTAAATCTATTAAAAGCCTTCTACAGATTTCTGACATACTAAAATGTGTTTAGTTAAATGTTACCTTAGTTTGACCTCTCCTAATATTGACCAACAAATAACGCGTGACCTTGGAACAGTTCACTATCTCAGGATAAATAATGCATTTCCTTTAAAATGTTACAAATGTACCCGAGTATATTATATATGCCCCGACTTTGACCAAACGAAACAAAAAAATGTCGTTTCTTTGTCTATAACCAGTGATAGCAAAATATAATAAAACTGTTTCAAAACTATGACATTTTGAAGTAATATTTAATTTTTAAAAGGATTAATCTATCATTGTATATACTATTTTAATGATGTATATATTTGCAGGTCCGGGTTCAAACAAAGACGCATTCATCATGAAAAAAAGTTTGAAACATTTGTCAATATTAATCCAAAGTTCGAGAAACGCACAAGTGAGACGGAAATATAATTACCATCAAACAAAGGAACTCTCGGAGGACCCAGACTTAGACTTCAGAAAGCGGACTATGATGTTCGTTGGCGGGTTTTTGGATAGTCCAAATTTTCTGATAGCGCAAAATATAGCTACTGCGTATAAGAACATGGGTTACAATGTTCTGTTATTAGAAACTAATTATTTTACAACCGTTGAATATCCGAGGTAAGAGAGTTATATTTGTTTGTGTCACACTTTTGTAGTTATTTTTTTTTATAAGTTTTAAAATTTCAGAGCAGCTCGGTTTATGCGTCCAGTCGGCAAAAATGTCGCAAAAATGTTGGCCGATCTCACAAAGGAAGGTTTAGACCCGAAGAAGTTAGAATTTGTCGGTCTCAGCCTTGGGGCGCACACGGCGAGTTTTATCGCCAAAAACTATAGACTTTCCACAGGTTATAATGTATCAAGAATTACCGCATTGGATCCAGCCGGACCTTGCTTCAGAAACGCAGGTCCAGAAGATAGAATTGATAAAAGTGATGCCGACTTTGTTGAGATGATCGGAACTAATATAGACGGCTTCGGAATGGCGGCCCCGGTTGGACACGTTAATTATTACGTTAATGGCGGGGAATTTCAACCCGGGGAAATGTTATGGTTCTTTTGTATGTCCATGTGCAGCCATGTCAGATCTTACATAATTTGGTTATCGTCTTTAAAGAATCCATATTCTTTCATCGCGATACAGTGCGACTCTGTACAGCAAGCTAGGGATAAAAAATGTCTGGACAGAAAACCTTTAATGACAAATTTAGTGGGCTTCAAAGTAGATAAAAGTAAAGAAGGCATATTTTATTTGCCCACTACTGCCAAATATCCATATTCTTTAGGTCAGAAAGGCCTGAAACGAGATTCTGATTTTTATACTTCAATAACAAAATCATTTAATCAAGAGAATGTTATTAAGATAAAATAAATAAATGTATGTATTATTTAATTTTCTACTTAATTTAGAAAGCGCCATCTACTGACGTAGAGTGAAAGTTAAGTGAGTTCAACGTTGTTAATGCAGCGGTACTGATCTTAATGCTATCTTTTTTTCATAGATGGCAGTGTAATAAATAACATATTTATAAAAAAAGTATATGTAATAATTTGTTTATATAAATAACATTAATGAAGAATAGAATAAATTATTAGTAATAAATAATTTAAAACATTGTATAAAAAAAATGATTTTAGTTATTTAAGATACCAATTATTTAATTTTATAATATTGGAATTCCGCCGTCCATAAAACTTGCAAGATAAAGATAAACTGCAGTTGCAAGATTTCATTAAAAACAAATTAAAGTAGCTTTGCCTTAGATATCTAATGTTACATTAATAAATTATTACTTGTATAATTAAATTCAATGTATACTTGATTTTATAAAATGTGATACTGTGATCTTATTAAATCTACTATCCACTGGAATCAGTCCGTTTGGATCAAAAATGCTTGAATATACACTATGGGCGTCAACAGATCCTTAATTTCGACACGCTGCGCTCTCGAAATCTCGGGTGCCGTTTAAATATTGAGCGAAGCGAGCCTTGTGTATCGACTCATCGTTTCCCATTGACTTCAATGGAATATCAGTTTTTTGACGATTATTCCTCAACAACATGACATTTTTCAACATTTTTTCTTATAAAACCATCACCTGATGTGTCTTTTTGATTGCAAAATTTCATAATCTTCCGTCAAGTAGTTTTCGAGCCTATTCGTGACAAAGAATGTGAAAAAAGCCTCCAGTAGAATGCTCCGCTCAATAATAATAAACATACCGTAAATAAGCCAGTGACCTTATTAATGGATTAGAAAACTTATAATTTATGCAAGGTCAATACTAATTTAAACCATTCAAATCTGCAAACATCTGCTTACCTGGACACTCTTTGTTTATCAAGAACTATTATACATATTTGTCAATAGATGGCAGCACTCAGAAAGGGTCAATTACAATGAAGCATCGTTTGGACAAATTCTGATGGTCCGTTTACCTTCGCCATTTTGAATAATTAATGTTTTAATTTCAGCCCTATCGAATTTATAATAAGGGTTAGTTTATTATTTGGAAAATAGAAGGGTTTATTTTTAATGAATGGGGTCAGTAAAGGTATTGTTCTGGTGTATATTTAGGTTTCTATTCAACATTTTTTTGACCTTTTGGACACCTGGATTGCATTTCATCATTATTATTTAACTCCGTCAGTTAACTGACGAAGATGTCATTGTCTCTGTAACATTCAAAGCTGTTGTGTTCTTTAAAATATTTTTTTCCATTAAAAATATAAGTTAATTTTTTTAGTTTGTGAGTGAGTTTCTTTACGATTTTCTGTTATTGAAAGAAATTTGAAAATAGTTTCTATGATCAGGTGCGTGAATCTTTCACTTTAAATTATTATTAATAATAACACATAACTTTATATAATCATGTTTATTTTATACTTAATATAAAAATTTTAATTACAATCATTGGAAAACCGCAACACTTCTTAAAAATTATATTAATTTGAAAAATATTAGATATATAGATACTATAACAATTTTAATTTCTTAAACTTTTCTTCTTTGTGCGTCTTCTACCGCATTTACAACGGGGAGTGTTCCGAAGTACTATTCGATCTGATGCCTACCGCCGAATTTCACCACAGCTCACCATCGCCTCTTTTACCATCCATACCACCTGGATGCGTGGCGATCTTCAACTGTGCGGTTTTCAAGGACTTTCTTCCCACGTACCACTCAATTGTGGAACGAACTTCCTTCGGCGGTATTTCCAGATCGATACAACATGGGTACCTTCAAAAAAGCCATATATTCCTTTCTCCAAGGCCGGCGACGCTCTTGTGAATCCTCGGATGTTGCAAGAGTTCATGGGCGGCGGTAATCACATATTAACGGTGACCCGCAAGCTCGTTTGCCCTCATATAACATAAAAAAAAAAACATATTTTTGATATCTGTTGTCAACTGTCAGTCGACTTTGCGACAAAAGTATTCTACCTAAAATGCATTAACAATATCAAATTCAACCAAATATTAAATACAACAACATAATTCATACAAAATAAACAACTAACCCACTTAAATGAAACTAATTTGTAAGATCGTAAAACCTACAACAGTGTGTGGTCAGCTTATCGATAAGTTTTGATAGTTTACACCGCGATCAATCGGTCCCGAGCCGGCTGGACGAGCACCTGCCGACGTCGCCCCGCTTTCACTAAATAACCAACCCGAAGGTGTGAAGATGGAGATATCACTAAAATACATACATTTTGAGTACAAAACACCATAATAGAGTAAAAATGCAAAAATACAATATTTATTTTGTATATATTTTGTAATAAAATCGTTTAAATTGTACTTTTTTGATTAAATTCTTGTTTGTTAGTTTGTTTTGTCGGATTGTTTGTTCTTTGAATGTGATGAAACTTTGTGAGGCGAAAGTTTATTAAGTAAATGAAGCTATATAAGACTGTTTGCGATAAAAATAATTTCTTTTAATTCTTTAAGCATCTTAAATATATTAACGATTAAAATAAAAAAATATTCCAAAGGCTTGTTCCTCATAATTAAATTTAAAATTATTTATCTTTATTTGGATATATGTTTTAAGTTCGATTAATAATTTATTCTAATATTTTTTAAACAGTTTTAAAATAATATAAATAAAATATGAACCGTATAAGTGTTCTAACCTCATAATGATGAAATAATTAATTCCAATCTGATATGAGACAAGTTAAATGATTTATCAATCCATTAGTGACGTCACAACCGGCGGCTCCGCTTCCGGTCCGGATATTAACAAGCCTCTGATGGAATACGGTTTTTAAAACCTACCCCCGCTTTAGGTATATATAGGAGTATGTTCATAATGAGTTATCAATTAAAATTAATACACAAAATTACGATTACATGTTATTTTTAATATGCATGAATATTTTATTTACACGGCTGTCAAAAATATCTACACGGGTAGGAATTAAAACTACGTCCTCTGAGATACCATGACGAGGCTCTACCAATTGTGATACATATATAAGAGATTATTTAATCTTCGTAAGTTGAGAGTATCAAAGCTAGACCTAACTATGTTAGTTCCTGTCCTAACAGTGTTATCCCTCAAAGAACAAGCCCGGGGTGAAATTTAATAATAACTGATAAAACGCTACCCTTACCGGGATACCGGGATATTTCAAATAATAAAGTTATACCTTAAAGTAATAATTCAAAACTTATTTTGATTATAATATTTTATATAAAAACAAAAATACAATATTTTTATAATTAGGTAAGAATACTTTCTTTTCTTTTCTTTTCTTACATTTCTTAAAAGCGAACTGAAATAAATTAAAAATATTCCGTTAAAGAAATTTGATAATAAAATATAAATATATATATTAATTAATATAACGCTGATTAATTGAACAAAAACTAACATACAACAAGTGTATATTTAAATATGATAAATCAAAATAGTGATACAATCAATAATGATAATAATGGGAGATGAACCTGATGACCCTCAGTAACATTATAATTATAATACCTACAGTTTATTTACATTGGATAAATCGATCTTGTTCCGTGGGTGCGGAGTGCGCTTGCGTCACAAAAATGGCCGACGAAAAAAGTGGAAATAAGAGAAAGAAACGGGTCGCCCCCTGGCTGCTAAGGAGGGCTCGGGGTGAGGTCTCGCCCGCCTTAACCGAGAGGGGTTGTGTGTTTTGTACTGTGATCAACCAAAATATTTTTCGTCCTGTTCTAATAACATTTATGTTTTTCTCATTTCTGGTAATATACATATTTTTATTTTGTTGATTAATTAAATACATAAAAACCTTTAACTTATGTAAGTTTCATATGTATAAGAAAAAAATATTTTTATAATAGAAAATCGATTAAAGTGCAACAAGTGTTACAGTGCGTTGTTTTTTAGGAAATAAAATATCATTAATATGGTATTAAAAAGTAAAATAATAAATATATGATGGCGAGCAGGCAACCACACCGCGAGCCGGAGGGTGTGTCCGGGGTCGCGCCCACGAGGGTGACGTGACGGACCCGTGCCGCCTTTGAGTTCAATTCTCACCGAGACTCGCATTATATGGAATCTTAGTTTAATTCATTATTTTTAATATAATTTTACTAATTATTTTTACTATTTAATTTTAAACTATACATCGACCAATTATTTAGATTTTAATGTTCTTTTAATAATCGAATATTTTAATTAATTTTGTTTCTTTTATTTGGATTTTATTAATTTAAAATTCTCCTGAAAACTACACTAAATGTTTTTATTGTAATATTTAAATTCATATCTCTCAAAAATAACATTACGATTTATAAATAATTTGTGCAAAAATAATTGAAAATAAATTAAATTTTAATTATAAATATTTTTCCATACTTAAGATATCACTGAGATAACTTTAAAACATTACATTGTGTCAAATATTAATTAATTATTATTATTATTATTAAAAATAAAACAACCACTCGCTCCAGTACTCACCCGCAATGAAACAAGAGAAAGAATCGCATCATACATTTGTACTGAATCTTGATTTTATATATACTACAGACAATATATATTATAGTGAATAATATATATAATTGAATTATTAATCACTTTGTTTGTAACATATTAATAAAAGGATAGAATGCACTTAGTTTAGTAAAAATAAATTTCATAAATAAAAAAGATAAATCAAAAATAATTTATATAATATTAATAAATGAATAATAATCTTAGTATAATATTATTTTTATATGAACATTTCATTACATATAATAGGCTAAACACGGACAGTCCGGTAGTTGGTAAGTTCTCGAAGTTCGTAGTTTCGATGTTCGTTACTTCAAACAAACTTCAACAAATCCTAATTAGAGTTTATATTGTATTATCTATAGTATCTTTTATTTTTATTTCCTAAGCATATATTAAATATCCTTAAATAATTAAGGAATGAAAGATTCAAAAACTCCTCATTAAAACCTCTGAAATGTTCGTTCGGATGTGAATTGTAAAGGCGTGTGTGTGTGTGTGTGTGTGTACGTAAACGTAAACGTTAATTAAGAATCATAATTATGAAATAATAAGTGCCTAAAAGCCTTTCTCGGATATCTTAAAAAGTTAAAGGTAAAGTTTTCTTTTCAATAATGCGTTAATTAAAAACGAACCGAACTCTCCCAATTAAAACACACTCATTCTACTTAAGTCAAAATAATTTTATTTTAAACAGAAATAAAACTTGGTGCACTCGGGGCGACAGGGGGTAATGCATAACAGGGCGAGGGCGAGGGGGTGGCAAGAACACAAAAATAGGGTGCTAAGAGCCACGGCGGCCATCTTTAAAAACGTCGCCCCCGCTGTCGATTTTGCGATGGAAAAATGCTAGCTTTTAATTTATATCCAGAGGATTGGTATCGCGTTTACATTCAGATGATTTAACATTAAATGATACTTTATTAATTATTGTCTTTATTTACATCTATAATACATTTAGAAATACACATAAATAAAGTTTATTATCATGTCAGTACAGTAGAATCAAAATATTTTTAAGAGATATTTGACGTAAACGAATCTATAACATACCCACATTAATATATAATTGGTATTTATTGAAACAAAATAAAGTATTCGGAAAACATTTAAATTTCACTAAATAGCCGATAAATCACATGGAAATAACATAATATAAATTAAAAATGAAATCGTCCTTGACGAATCCGTGTGCGGCGTCAATTAACATGAAGATATAGCGTCCCGATTTGCGGACGGACCCTTAGAAAAAGTGCTGTAAAAAATGAGGGGTGAGACACCCTGATTTTTTTATTTCACCCCACATTATAATGCCTCGTTTGTGTTATTGGTACATAATAGAGGATGGTTATTGATTTGTTCTTTTTCGAGGGGATGTTTTTATTTATATTACATGGGTCTATGTATATATATATGTATTGAGACTTTGTACTTGTGAATGATTGTCATGTATAATGGTTTTGTTTTTAAGTTTAATCTGTCTGTATGTTATTATAGAATGTTAAATATTTTTTGGATTTAGTACTAGAATATAATCAAAAATTAATTGAAAGAAAACGTTTGATATTATCGATAAATAAGTTTAAACATTTTAAAAATCATCAACACGTACAGAACTTTCATGAGGTCGCAGGTTCGATTGAAAATGTAAATTCTAGACAAAAATACCAGTTTGTTGGTGTTATAGAAAAATAGTAGAAAGGTATAATTTAGATGTATATATATATATATATATATATATATATATATATATACATATACATATATTGAGACTCATTGAATTAAAATAACAGAGAAAAATAAGTTGTCACTACATTCCATAGAAAATATTGAAATGATTGTCACTAAAAATGTTTAAGTGGTTTTTATAAAAAGAAAATTAACTTCGTCTATAAAAGATCTCAATGATGAAGTTTGAAATTGTAAAAGTTAACTCTTTGAAGTCCCCACGAGGTCACTGGTAAGTGCCGATAATGACCTTTTTATGACTAAAAGCATTTGAATATCATATGCAATTCCAAGACCATTTTATGTTTGTAACTTTTGTTACAAAATATTTGATATTCAAGTGCATGGAATCGAGTGGGGTCGAGTATTGAAGATATAATGTTATATATTTCAATTTATTTCAACAATATAAACCTATTTAAAGTTATTTAAGATAGGGTAATTTTGTTATTTTGTCATAAAAATATGTTTTTATAATTAACTTTAATAAACTGTAAGAACATTCATTAATTATTAACAAATATGTTACAATGTTTTTCAATTATATTAAAATAAAAAAAAAACAAGATACACGAACGAATTATACACTCGAAAAAGTTTGTTATTCGTACAATATTCAAATTAAAGAGTTTTGAAGTTAACGGGAATATAAGTTAACAAAATATATAACATCATATAAATATTCTATTAACATGTTAGCCTTTTAAAGTTTTAAGTAAATATATTAAGAAATCTTCAGTCAGGACTCGAATCTGCGATCTCAGGGAATAAATTCCGTCGCTCTGCTAATTGCTCCTAAAGATAATTATATAATGCTAGTCGTCAGTGACGCGATGGCTCAATTGGCAGAGCGACGGGATTGGCAGGTCACAAGTTAGAATCCGGGTAGAATGAATTTAATTAATAGTAACCCATCACGGTTGGTTTATCAAAGTTCAATAAATCCTAACATAATTGCGTTATAATTAATCGCGGCCATTGTTACGGTCAGTGGCTCAACGCCCACCACTCTTAACCAATAATAACCGATTGTGTTAATGCCACGCCTTTCGTTCTTTTTTTTAAATTAATAATAATAATATATATCACGCTGTCTGGTTGTAATGAAGGTACACGTGCTTAGGAATTATTCACATCATACATTTTTCTTAATTTAATGGCAAATTCTTTGTGCACGTTTATTATTTATAGACACTAGCAGTTGCCAAGTGGCCGAAATTTGACTATAAATAGATATCCGTATGATCATTGTATTTTTAAATTTTATTTTGTAGTTAGTGACAAATTTTTTATTTGACATTCACATTAGGTACTAACGTAAATAATAAATCTTTGAATTTATTAGTGTGTGTGAACATTTTTTAATTTAATGTATTTCTAATGCATTTATTATAACAACATTAACTTTCCGCGCTTCTATATTTATACCTATATTTTTTGCATGTATCTATACATAGAAACAAAAATAAGTGTCTGTTTGTAATTCTCCATCTGTCTATTTGTTCCGGCTAATCTATAAACTTGTTTGACCAATTTTAACAGGACTTTCACTGGCGGATATCTAAAGTTATAGAGGAGTTATAAGGAGTAACTTAGGCTGCTTCTATTTAAAAATCATATTCCGCACGTGCAAAGTCGCGGGCACACGTAGTCAATAATATAATGACGAGAAGATTAATATTATAATTATAATTTTATTGCAATGTTATGTGATATAAAAAAATGTGTTTGTACATAATAGTTCATATGATCATGTTGTACTTGTATATATTATATGTTTTATATAAATAGTTAAGTGAAATATAATTAAATTATAAATATATTAATTAAAAAATCCTTAAAAACATTTTGCTTAAAGATAGCAACATATCAGCACAGGCGAAGTGACTCGAAGTTGAGAATAAAATATCATTTATTCTGAAATTAATTGAAGTGACACAACGCCAACGCCGCTGACCTCCGTCTCCAGGCCGATGTTTATCTTCCCTCAGAGGGATATAATTCACCGAACTTTCACTTTTATAGCCATTTCTTTTCATCTAAATTGAGCGTGACAAAGGACGCCGCCAGATCTTATCTTTGAGATATTTTTGGCAATCGAAATTACGATCTCAAAAGATAATATTACATTTAATCGTACTATAACTTTTTAATGTTCTGTGTATAATAACCGTATTTTTAACCTATTTAAGATATGGAGTATGTATTGATAGTAATCTATTAAAAATACGTTTAAAAATGTATGGGAATTAAAATGTCAAACCAAGGTCACTGTAACATCACTTACCGTAAAATTGTCGCGCAGTCCTTATTATTTAAGACAACAGGTTTTTTGATATATTATTATAACATACAAGTTTAGTATTTATACCTTTATAATACGGTTTATTTTCACGTGTATAATATACGCCAATTTGTGAATATGGAATGAATGTTGAATGAAAATAAGAACCAGTTCCTTGGGAGGGTTGACTAGTTTTTGAGGTCTAGATATTAACGAAAGTTTGATATCTTTTATCTTTTCAAATGTATTTTATACACTTCACTAACTTTTGGTAAAATTATGGTAGGTTTTAGATTTTTGTAAAATGTAGTTTTTCTTAAATTATTAATAAAATTAAAATAAGACTTGATTAGAATTAAATTATTTGAATTACAACTAAAAACATTTGTTAAATAAGTGTTAATTAGATCATTTTAAAGTCACTACGGGTCATGGCGACGTCATAATATAAAGCTCTCTTCTATCCAAACAAATTTCACACAGACGAGAAAGTAAGCTGTCTGTTACGGTGTTTGTCAGTTCCGAGTATTGCACCGAGATGAATACCTTAATTGGTACTTAGAAAGATAAATTCAAAGTATTTTACACTAATTATAATTCCCTCAAGTGAGCGGCTCTAATTTTTTTAATTGCGTCTTCTTAGTACAGTGTAAATGTTCGTAAATGTGTGTACATGTCTAAACTCTTAAGGGAATTATGTTTTTAATACATACGACACGACACGACCACACGACATCAGAGGACACGATACGATTTTACTATCAGAACTGTTTAATGCTACTCAATAAATGTTACAAAATATTTATTGTTTGTCGTGATAAATTCTCATTTCTAGACTATATTTATTATTGATCTATCGGTTTCTCAAAACTGTATCCAAATCCATTTAGTTGTTGATAAGTGAGCGATCATCATAATTATATTTTGTAAATAAAAAAATATGCAAATTTTTCACCTCAAGTGAAAGTATAAATAAATATTTATAACCGGTTAATTGAGGTCCCATTTTTTGTTGACAACTTTTTTTGACAGGTAGAAATAAAAAAAAAATTGTACCTGTCAATAGGCAAACCACAACATTGATTGATAATCGATCCTTAAAAGTCTATAGCTCGTGCCAATAAATCCATAGAAGTATCAATAACAATCCCCGTGAGCTCCAGGTAACAAAAAACAGATCAACCTAAACACCACAGTATAAGAGTGTTTTTGTGTATATTTTTTTTTAACTATATTTTTTTTTTATCATACATAATACGATGTGTGAACCGAATGTTAATGGTGAGCTTTTTTTTTGTTATTTTTTTTTGTATTATTGCCACTTAACTCCATCACGGTGGATGAATTTTGAATGAAATGTTTTTGATGCTGTTTTTTTTATTTTTTTAAGGTGCAGTTCAATTTGTTTTTTTTTCTGGGTTTTGATTTTTTTTTTTTAATAAAAACGTGTGAAATCTGTGGGGATTTTTTGGTGTTGTTTAAACACATCATGGGCAGGGATTAACAAAATTTATTTAAGATATTTCATATATTCTATTATTATGTATATTATGTATATTTGAGTTACTCTTACATGAGAAAATTTTTATATTTATTTTGGGCCCCATTTTAAATATTGACGCGGTTTTTTAATATAAAGATATGAGTGAAATAAGAAAGCTCAAGTCATAGTTCAATCGTTTGTTACGTGTTTATGAAACGTCTGATTCTAGTTGCACGGTTATAGGAGAAAGCACATGGATAAGAACCGGTAAGAAACTAGATAAATTCCCATTCTTTTAATTCATTAGTATATCACATTTTTGCATTATATTGATCTTAGCGATTGTATAAATTCAATATGACGTTACAACAAATTAGTCACAACCATAACCCATATGGAAAAAAAACAAATTATTATAATAATTTATTATGTGGCCTTCATAAAAAAAAAATCAAAATTTGACAAAAATGATAAAAAAAATCATTTTTTACAAATTTCACTTTACAATTTTTATAGACCTTACAAGCCGACTAAAACTAAGTAGAATAAAAAATATAATTAAATTACTAACAATAATTATATCTTTAATTTTGTTATATTCTGTTTAGAAATCTTCTTAATAGTATTTTTTTTCTCGCATCCATTAAGTTGTACGTAGAAACGATTTCATTTAAATCGAAATTTAGAACCAAAATTATTTTACTTTTATACAAAAGTACCCAAGATTAATCACATACCATGCAAGTGTATATGAGTGTATTTGAAAAAGGGTTAATACGTAATTCAAAATATATCTTATACATTGTATAACTCGGATTCCTTTCTTTGTATAATTAGAATAAATCCCACATCCTGGTTTCCAAAATATACACTATGTATAAAACCGTAGAGTTATATTTTAATAAGACATTTTTATATAAATACCACAAATTTAATAATATAATATTAGTTAGTTATAATTAAGAGTTCTTACCTGGTAAGCAATATGTTATATGTACACAATGTAGCTACATACACACACATTCACACATACATACATACATACATACATACATACATACGTACATATGCCAAAGGATATATAAATAAAGTATTCCTTTTGTTGAAGCTGTAATATGTAAGACTCTTAAGACCATGTCCCTCACCCACTACGTTCACATAATACCAACACAACCCCAAGAACACAACCCCTAAGAACACACCCCCTCGCAAATTAAACACCATCATCAGAAAGCGTGTTCCTAATTAATTTTTTTACCAAAAAAAATTGAATTACTGGGTGGAAATTTTTGACGAAACTTAAATAAAAATGCAGATAGGTAGAAGTTTGTTAACAAGGGGTGGTCTCCCCCCACTTTGAAGTTCATAAGCGTGAGGGTGCATACCTAGTTGGAGATGAAAAGTGAGTCTTTCAAGATGTATAGAGATGTTGGATTACAGTCGCTATGCGGGGTTCACCTTATGTACCTATGTTATATGATGTCATATAAATTTTCATTTAGATGTTTCTCGATAAACATATAATGACAGATGATGAAATATATATTAAACTCATTGTAATAATAGTTAAACAATTAGTTATTTAAAATACAATATATACTTAAATAAAATGTTATCACCCCTCAATGAAACCTCACTTAATAACTTTGAGGCAATAAAGTTACCTCGAAATGGAGGAGAAAAGAAAAGCCATTAAAAACAATCTGTAACAATCATTTTGGGTCGTCGTGATGTCCTCAGATGTTTGATTGAGAGGGAATTGGGTATTACATTTGAATTGATATAGGTATTATATATAAAATACACCTTATAGGTTATTTTTGTTGGATAATTGATTTAAGAACGTATTATTTATATTATTTTTATAATTCAGTAATTGTAAGTTTTCCATTAGATCGGTCTATAGGAAGCAGTCACCTATTTTTAAATGAGTGATCTATATATCGGGACCCTCTGATAAGTATCGCGGTATATAATGTATGAATTGTATTGGGGTGTATCCCGTCAGAGCCGGGCGGGGGCGCCTCCGTGCCTCTATTGGTCTGTTTGTTTTACTGTTACCATGGAGATTAGAAAAAAAATTAAATACTTAAAATAAATACCACAAAATTAAGATTATGCATAAAAAATTTGAAATTGACATGATGTGACAATGAATTTTATTTCTTCAGTCTTCACACTGCTCGTTTTTTTATTAAAATTAAGTTGATAATTAAAAAAAAAACTATGTTATCTATAAATTTAATGTATTAGTATTATAAAATAAAGATATAATGTAAAGAACAAAGATGTATGTTTGTTTGTTTAACGTAAACAAATAACACATACTTAGTTATTTATTAAATGTTAAAATGTTATAATTCCTGAATAATATTCTTATATTATAATAATATTTTTATACTATCTTTAGTTAAATAAAATAAAATGCTTCTAAACCTTGATATTTGTGAATCAAATAGAACCATATAACTGATGTGTCTTACTTACTTACTTATTAAATATTACATTGAAAATAATGTTACAGATTTTAACTCTACATGTAGTCATCGTAATATTAGTAATGTCAATAGACAAAGCCGTGAGCTGGAGCTAGTAGTACATAGACAGGACGCAGATCCAAGGAGGTGTACTGATTAAGACTTATTTATATTCAAATTCATCCGTCGAAGCCTTAATGCAGCTCAAAAAACTCACCCTCAAGAGTATTTATTAAAAATGTATCAGGGCTCGGAAGGGTCTCAAAGTGAAGGGATTCGTTAAAGAAAATGAACTTTCCTCCAAGGCGAGTAGGGTCTTTATTAGGTACAGTCGGTTAGAAAAAAGTTGTGTTGTTGTTACTAAGCCATTTATTTATATTTAATATTGATTTTCAGTTAGTTTTTTCTACTTCTTTTATTCATGTTCCATATAGTCCTTCATCATGATAATAGATAAAATTATAAATACGAATAAAATAATATACTAAATGTTTTATAAAAAAATTGCAACAAAATTATATATATAAAGACATTTTCAAAATAATTTTGACTTGACTTACTATTTTATTTATAAAAAACAACACGTAAATAATAAATAATAAATAATAATGTACCACTCGTCTCCACGACTGTACCTCTTCCCTACGAGATGGAGTTTTTTCCTCTCAAATCAGATGCACTCCCTAGCTTGTTAGTAGGTATTATTGGGTTTGTTAAAACGAATACATACACGCGACTCTGGACCTTATCTCAATACATATATATACAATCTGTACTTTATTCCTCTGAACACAATCATACGCATGGTTTGAACTCTGATTACTTTATGTGTCAGCCATTTTTAAATAAATGGTTCGATTCATAAATATATAAGAATATGTAAAAGGATATTAAAATAGGGATAAAATCATTTTAACTCTCGATTTAGTGTGATTAGTTAATATAATATTTAAGTTAAATTTTCACTTTCAATTAAAAGATCACTTAATGATTTCTTAAATAAACTGCAAGAAATATATCACAAATTTTACATATTACAGTTAAAGAAAGATTGAGACAATTTATAACTACTTTAAAAACTACGAAACACTAGTTATATGAATCTCGATCTATTTTGTGTTTAAACAAAACAATGAACTACTCCCGGCACTGCCTGCTGCCATCTGCTACAACTAAACCGGTAGAGAAGTAACGTATAAAAAACAATAAACGAATTACAATACAAAGTCCGAAAATGGGGTCAACGATTCCCACCAAACTAAAAAAATAATATTATAATAAATATGCATACACCTCAGAGCAAAGACAATGGACTTTAGAAACAGCTTCACATCTGCAGCCCTCGCGCGTTTGGGGAGCGCCGCAGTGACACAATTACGGACCCCGAGCGGGGCTAAAACAAAAAAAGTGATTGTTGCAAGAAACAGGTTTCTATTATCACTGCAAAGGGTTAAGTGAGATGTGGAGAGAAGTGTTTCATTGATTGGGTAGGGTTGGCACAACTAGGTTATACAGTTGTTATAGAACCGTTATACATATCATATATTAATTTATCATACACAATGTGTCTAATACACATATGCTTTCTTGAACCAAACAATCGGTTCAGTGATTTGGTAACAAACGAACATAATGACGCGGGAATTAATTATATATAAATACAAATATTAACAAAATTTTAATCACATAACCAACATTACACTTTCTACTATAAAAGAAACAAACAAAATATAAATTTAAAACAGAATACATTCGTATAAGACGTGAGCGACAACCCTGCATTGTATTTTAATTACATCTCGTCCCCCGGCTCCTAAAGACATTGTACTTTGTATAATTTATTCATATAATTCATTAGAAATTATACAAAACTAGCGTCGTATGTAAATGCGCCGAAATTAAAATCATAGACAATAAGATTTTTTCTTTTTGTAAATTGTCACTGCAGCGGCTCGTTCCCACAGAACGGGACTGGGCTGGATCGGAGATACGGGTTTACTTTATACTAACTGTCATTATTTATATATTGTTTACTTTTTGTTTATATATTTAAGTACCTCACTGTGGTTCAATGTATCTCTTAATTACAATACTCAGTATCAACATATAACATGCAAATTGTTAGTTTTTTATCGCCTTTAAAACTAACACGGACTAATGAAGCATGACGTGGGAGTAGCATCTGCGACCGGGAATAGAACCCGCTACACTCACAGACAGCTGTTGGGTTTGATATGCTACATGTATAACGTTAACTTTGACTATTATTTGAAAAACTAGCTTTTAATCGCGACTTTGCCTCGAATATATATTAGGTAAATGTCATATTTTTTCCTTAAATTCAGGGATTTCTAAACGAACTTCCACAGTGAAGACGTTAAAGAAAGAGTTTCAAAAATTTGTCTTAGTGATTTTTTTTTTGAGTTCTAATTCTTTTATTAAGGAAAGTATTGCAAATTAAACAAAATACCAAACATATGCTTTAAAAATCTATCATCATACTATTATAAAGCTCATATTAAAAAAAAACCTGCCAACGCGTTTTCTACTTAGTACACTCAATAATATAAAGGTTTTAAAAATAGTACATTTTTTGTCTCAATATATTTTTTTGTTAAATATATATATATATATATATATATGATTAACTTTGTTGCAGTTCGTTTAATTACTAGATAGCCTTATTTGTTAGATATCCTGTAAGTCTATAGATGAGGAATCTAGATTACTTCAAGTAGATTGCTATTGATGATGTTAAGTAACGACAAGTGCTATCTCTCAATGATGGGTGGCCGGAGTGGTATCAGACAATCAGAGACCCTCTAGAGTAAAATAACTTCTAAATTCTAGATAACATATAAAATAAATGATTTTTTTGTCAATTTAATTAAAAATATATTGTAAAGTGGAAGTAATATGTCGTAAAATAAAATATTTATAGTAAATTTCCCAAGTAATAATGATAAGTAAGCACTAAGTCAACGGCCGCGCGTAAATCCACCAGCTGCTATAACGAATACTAATGCTATATATTCCTATCCCTAGCTCCGTTATTATCAAAGACTACTATATTTCAGACACACTATATATATATATATATATATATATATATATATATATATATGTATATATATATATTTTATATACATATTTTCTTTATTATCTGTACCTTTCTCGTTACTACGTATCATTGACAGTTTTACCGAAATTTGTGCGTAAATTTTTTCCAATTTCAGTTTTAATCCATAATATTTGTTAACATAAATATTAAACCAATTAATAGTATTTAAAAGTAGTTTAATTCAATTAGAATTTAATTCTATATACATCAAATACGTTACAGTTAAAGTAGTAATTATTTATATTTAACAAATATATATTTGTGTTTCATTTCACGTTAATATATAAAAACTCCTTTGGTAAGTTAAATAACTTGGTAAAAGACTAATATAAAAGATAATACATGTAGTATCTGTAGAAATAATCTATGTCCGGTCTAAGTTTAGAACGGTCAGAACCTATGGCCTGTTTTTATATAGTTTTTTTTATTGATCAGCTCTAGTTAATTACACACCCTCTACACTACCGAACCACGACAGATGGCAGCTTAGAACACTACATTACTCTGCACTACTCTACACTACTAGTGGACCGCAGCTCTGTTTACTTATTTAATTTTATATAACACATTTTAATATCACATGATGTTGCGAAGTTTCGGACAATTTTTTTTCTTATATTTTGTCCCCAAGACGAATATTGCTTTTTCTTGCGTAAGGTAAAATGTTGTAAATTTTTTTTGTTCCATATTTTTTTGTATTTGTAGTTTATTTATCAGGGACAAGGTAGCGATATTGAATGATGTATAGAATATATTTATTAAATGTACACACCTTTAAAATGTAAATTAAATTTTCGCTAATAAAAATGTAAAACCGTGAACGGCCATAAAGTATATTTATAATAATGAACATGGCCGCCGAGCGTCACGGCACCGCGCGTGTCTGAGGTCACTTTTTCATTTATATCATTTCCCTCGAGGACATTACATAGTTTTCGGTTCACACCCTTATTAGCTACATTTGGATATATATATATATATATATATATATATATATATATACACGTACTACTGTCGTAACCGTCAACTCCATTTAAACTGACCTTTTCAATTATTAAAAAGTGAATCGCATTATAATAATTTATATTATATATATAACAGACAGACGGAAGCACTAAACACATTACCTATACGTTATAAATTAAATATCTAGTGTTTAATACATAGTTTCACTTTATCAGTCAGTGAGGTCATCCGATAAGTCAGGCTGGTCACGCGATACACAAGCACTAAAGCACACGAGTCATGACTCATTGCCTTCACTTACTGTGTCTATTAATATACTTTTTATATACTTTTACATAATTTAATATATTTAGTTAATTTTTAACTTTATTTATATTTTTGTTTACTTTATTCTTGGGTTACTTTTATTGAGTTATGGATTTGTTTTCGAAATATTGCTAATAATATTTTTTGTTTCATATCGCCACGTCTGATGATGGAAGTTTATACTTCCATTCAATTAAGAATGGAAATAATACCTACTCATTATCAGTAAATTGACAAAAATGAAAAATAATATCTTTTTATATATAATGTTATATACTTAATATATAATATATTTTTATTAAACTAACATACGGTATATTAATAGTCAAAAGAGCGATACTTTTATTACGCATAATAAATTCTAAAAGTTAAAATTTATGATATAATTAATTCAGTCGGGAAGTGCAATAAAGTTAAAAATAATTTAAACATATATTATTTTATTTGGCGGACAAAGACGCGGCGCTACACTATGGTGTGATTGTGATCTGTAATTAAAAAAAAATGTTTTTGTCCCACCGAGGAGTCGAATTTCATACAATTGTTTTTTATTTTGGGGCGGAGTTTTTTTTTGAATTGTTACAATTGTGAATGTATTTTTTTTAATTAAAATCAAGCATAGAGTCATTTTTCATGCATCGCCTGATGTCTGATTTACCTGACAGCTTTTGTTTTTTATTATTTTAACGTAGGGGATGATGGGTGACAACCACCCTGTTATACCCGGTTGTACCCCGGGTAGTGAGAGTAACGGGCTTTGACGACTTATTTGAAACAAACAGTTACATATATATGATTATTTAAATTTAAAGATCTTTATTATTTATATTTTTAGAAAGTTTTTTCATTATTTTGATAATACTTTTGGTTTTTGTGTTTTAAAATACTATTTATTATAATTTTATTAAAGTATATTCAAATTTAAACTCTCCCTTTATAGTTTTGATCGTAAATTTGGATTTATTTGTAAAAGACAAGAATCTTTCTTAGATTGCGTGTTCTTATCAAAGAAACGTATTCTAAAAATATTTTTCTTTTATCAGATAACACATAGTTGCGGCCATATTTTTTATTTAAACATTGTTTATAAATATTTACATTTAGTTAATTGTATTTTTAAACTTTCTTATTACACATAATTGAGTCGCGAAGATTATCATTGAGGCATCCGCTGAGGAGCCTTCCGCTAATTACTTTAAATGAGGCTTCATTGTAAATGTAATTTTACTTATTTATATGTTAATTAATTTAACATTTGGTAATAAAACCTGTTTTGCGAACATATATTTTATAATAAATATTTTACTCAAGTAATAACAAGTGTAACCGAGAAAACAACAACTTGAAATCAAATCATAACTTTATGTCATTATTAATTATTTTTTAAATTAATTCTAATATGGTAACAAGAAATAATATATAATCATATTTAATTTTATAATAAAATTTTTATTTTACAGGTAATAATTAATTATGACGAAAAGAAAATTACTTTATGACATTTTTAATTTGATTCACATTTGTCAGATTTAAGTACAAAAATTGGTTGACAATAATTAAAAATAAATGTTACATATATCACGGATTACTGAATCTAAAAGTTTACTACATTACATTTATTATTATTTCTAAATTGTAAATGAAAGATTCCTATTTTATATTTCATTCATACATCATTTTATATGAATTATTTTAATTAAGATAATGTAAGGTAAGTTAATGATTATTTAATACTTTTATTTTGGAATGTTTTATTGGAATATGATTATTTTAAAATAATCATTCTATTAATGGAGTATTAAATCCCTGGTTGTAGTGAGTGTGGATGTGTACTTTATATTTCTCACGGCATTCAATTATATAAAACCCTGAGTGGCCATTATACTTTAGAATTATAAAGACTCTTTGGAACTAACCTCCTTTGAGCTCAAGGACGGAGGAGTCCTGTCTCAGAGAGGAAATAATTAGTCCAATGTACTGAAAAATTTTACACAGTTTAAAGGTTTTTTAATAGTCAGATATTACTATTAGTTTTCTAATGGATTTAAAATATTTTTGTTTCATTTTTATTGTCAAATATTGAAATTCTGTTGAATGTAATTATTTTATTATTAGGTTAATGTAGTTATATCATTATTTGTTATATTTGTCATTGTGTATATGATCTATAAGAGTTGCCTCTGTGTCGTTAAGGTCTTAGAGATTTTTAAAGAATATTCACACGAGAGAGTAATTAACCCTCTACGAGTTTGAAAGATTATTGCAAAATCGGCATTTTCTTATCTCTGAAATTGTTTTAAAACCTATTACTTGGTATGAAAATTAAAATTCAGTTTTATGTATTGCAAGTTATGCACAAGTTTGAATGTTAATACAAAAGCACTTTGAAAAGTTTTATGCAAAAAGTTATTGTTTAAAGTAGCCATTGTTACAATTAGTGCTTTATTTGGTTAGAAATAATAAAAACCTACTATTTATATGCTTTTGAATAATCAAAACACGAGTTCGTCCTAACGAGAGTAAAACCGCGGTCTTAAGTCAATCATTATAATGTTCATAATAATATAAAACCTCTACTTTCATATTTGTAAATTATATGTAATTATAATGTGGTGTATATTAAAAAATAATAGCTTTTAATTGGTATTATAGTTATACCTAAAGCACTTTTAATTTAAATTACGCCAGACGCCATTTTGAAATTCAAGTACAAAAGTCTATAAAATGTTTTAAAATTTCCTGCGTCAAATGTTCACTCTTTTGAATTTTGAGCGCCACTTTTGGTTACGCACACATGCATAATTTCAAAGGGGTGAGAGGGTTTTTTAAATGTCGATAAAACAGTTTTTGATGTTGCTATTCGACACTAGATGGCACTATTTCAAAGTATATAGTATTTCTGTGTTTGATTTATATTTTAATTTCAGGTGAATACTATATTTATATGATGTTAAAAAATATTTTTATAAATAACCACATTTGTTTTTCAGTTTATTTTAAATAAAAAATAATAATATATAGTTTAACATTTCAACGCTAGATGGCGTTACTAGTATCGACTTGCATAATACTTCGTGCCTAGTACGTGCAGTAGGTACTTATAAATGTGTATATATTTGCACCTAACGCCTCAGTACGTGACTTTCAAATAAACTGGTTCATTTTCTACCCAAATTGCTTCCTCACATCTTATTCGGCACGCTTTTACGCATTTATATTCATTTCTACGCGTCTTATAAAGATGTATGTGTCTTGGTAACGACCAATAAGAATTTCTGGCATTGGTTTGACTCGAAATTAGAAAATGTAGTGAAATAAATTCTTATAAGAGTGCAATTAGAGCTCCTATAAAAAAGTAATGGTAAAAGTTTCAGGTTTTCAAAGTAAATAGTTGTTTTAATACTTTTATAGAACGTTATTCTAAACGTATAAATTCATTATGAAATATTTTATTGTCACTTTACAAATAAATAAAGACAATACATATAATTAAACATTTTAAAAGTACATTCATGTGAATATATAAAGTATTTGTTTATATGCATTCATAACCAAAAATACAATTTTATAAAATATAAATTATATAAAAATAAAAAAACATCTTTAGCGTGTGAATACGGCTTTATTAAAAAATATCCTCCATCCTTTTCCTTCCCCGTAATTTTTTTGTTATATTTTTTCTCTCTTCCACATTAGAATCAACTCCACCCCTTTATATTTTTTTGGGGTATTTCAATCACTCCATTGAGCGGAGCTGCGCAGGAGTTGAGGTCTCCTTGTTAAGTAATAATTCAGTGTAATATTATATTAAATGTTTATAACTCAATGCGTGTTATATAAAAGTCTTAACGTTATGTATGTTAAATAAATAAATAATATTTTTACAAACAGATATTAAATAATTTGTGTTTTGTTGTAAGTGTATAACTCTCTTCATATATTAATACAATCTTATAATTAAAGAAGTATACAAATTGTTAGTCCCAATGAAATGCTAAAAAGAGTTAATATGTAGTTATCGACAGCTAATGGAAGGTTCGGTTCGGTTTGATTCAGTTCAGCTCATGGTTGGTTCCTGGCCGCTGATTGCTGATGAAAGATATTTCAAGAGTTCGTTGTAACAAACCGATCATTTAATCCGTAATGATTTAATTACACAATGTCAGTCGCGCGTGTGTGTGTGTGTGTGTGTGTGTGTGTGCGTGTGTGTGTGTGCGTGTGTGTATCTCATTGTCTGGACGCGCCGCCGTGAAGATGCTATCAATATAATGTAATTTATTTCTTAATTGTGCTCGTGTTTAATGATTTTTGAAACTAGACCTTAGTGACCTTAGTGACCTCTCATTATGTTTATTATATATAGTGTATATGTCTTATTTATAGAATTTTGAATTTTATTTATTTTTATAAGACGTTAAACGGTTATTTCATAATATGTAGTGAACACAATCAAAAGTATACGTGAAGGTTCCTGTGTGTTATAATTAATAATAATATCTACCATATACTAAAATGATTAATAGCCAATGCTATACTTATGTATACATTGTATAGATATACATACGTCAAATTATATATAGATAAAGAACAGTTGAATTACGATTATATGTTAATAATTTGATAATGGATTGGGCTCCTGAGGGAGCTTAGGTCCAGAAGGTTCTATCACTTTCTTATAAGTGTTAAGACTATATTTAGTTCAAACATCACCTCAATATACATACATACTAATTGTTACGTCGGGTGTCCTGTGTTTGATATTATTGTTAAACATTCACTTATTATTTATTTACTTTTTATAGTTACTTTATTTCTATGACACAAGTATATAATGTACTAAAAAATAATTTCTATATTTATATAATAGAAATTATATAAATACATTCTGATATATTATATTTATATAATATTAAATTCATTGTGACTCAATAGCTCAGTTGTTAGATCGTCGTGGACGGTCAGAGGTCCCGGGATCGAATGTTAAGATATTACACAGTAATGTATATAAATATAGATAGTTTATTTGTAGGAGGTTTTTATGGACCCGCGCCCATCCGGGTCCTAAACACTACACTGATAATAAAATAATATTTACATACAATTATAATAAAGTATTAATGACCATTTACGTTTAATGAACAAATAAAACACGTACCTACAAACATTTAATATATTTAAATGCTGCATGTCTGTCTGTAACACTACGTACATACAGAAATAATTTAATTTCTTTACAAAATATTATCTTAGAAATAATAACTACTAAAGGTTGATATCAAATTAGAGTAATTTTTTAGAACCTTCTCGAAGTCTGATAAATGGTTCCGGAACAAACAAACAGACAAACAAACTATTAGTTAAGATAAACCCGCGGTTATCCCGAGGTTATATCCGAGTACAGTTAGGTATCCCGGAGGACATCTCGCAGATAAGTGCAGTATTAAAATCTTTATTACAGAGCAATGAATCTCACAGAGCAGACCCGCCCGTGCTTCACTACCGGTACTTCAACACGAATAAAATAAAAGTTTATTGTGGAATTAATTTTATTACTTTTTGTAAGCGTTTAAGTATTAATAAAAGATGGTACTATACATATATATTGTCTGTGTGTGTTAATATAATATTAAAACTACCAAAAAATATTCTTAGTACCTTATTTTTAATTTCAATACACATTTCATGATCTTTATCGAGTCTAATCGAAGTTTTTTAAAGAATTTAAGTAAATTTAAAACATCCTTTATATAAAACTAGTCTTAAAATACATACTTTACTCAGAGTCGTTACTTTCCTGCGGCGCTACTCACTAACGAGTGAAGATGGAGAGATTAACAGATTTATAATACAGATAACTCTCTGTGGGTATCTGTGTTTTTATTGGTCTGTAGGTTGGTAATTGGATGGATTATATCCTATTAGCTTTATAGACTTAGATAAGACTACACTTAGATTAAAGATGTGCCAAGTGTGATCTGTATTTACGCGTTTCTATGGAAGGAATTATTATTGGAAGGTACTTCATAACTGATGCTACGAGATATATATTGATAACAAACATACATACAAATTTTAAGATTAAGTTATATCTAACGCATTTACAATTTAAAAATGTAGGAAATTCCATGTGAAAGTGTATAAATAAATAAATACACATTTCGTCACTATATGAAGCCTTATATATAAAGACGAATTAAATATCTTTTCTTCAGATACTATTTTTTCTTAATATTTACCTTTATTTTTTCCTTTACCTTTTTTAAAATACCAATATTTAAAGTTTGTCTTCAAGATGGCATTATAGGACAAATTCCAGGATACACCTCCCGAATACAAAGTATTCGTTCGTTCCGCTCGTATTCAAATAAAGACGAAACTTATACGTAACATGACATCAACTCATAAGAAGTCATTATGCATTCGAGCGAGCTCCCCAAATACAAAATACTCCTCACCGCGAGCGATTACCGACTCTATCGTCGCCGATTACGACTGATTTTCCCATGCTATCTATCAACGACAATTGTTCACATGTCATCATCATATAGAAATGACTTTCAATCTTATTTCGTACAAAATAAAGTCCATTGTTCCTTGTATGTAGAAAATCAACAAAAACGCGAGAGAGAAAAAAAAGCTGGCATCTTTTTGCGTCACTCCGTCGCCCCCAGGGAGGGTGTGGGTGAAGAAACATCGAGGGGGGAGGGGGGGGGGTGCAGTAGTTTTTTCGGAATCACGCATTCGCGACACCCTCCGTATTGATTTTCCACATGCTTCCACTCAGGTACGCGGAGACGTGTTTATTTCGTGTACACGGTTACCGCCAATGTTATATATACAATGTATACGGTCTATATCTGAATATCACTCTTATCACAAACACCAATTATTTCCTTGTGTACTATAATTATTTGATAAAAAATGTATTAAACAAATTACTCCAGTCACAGCAGTGCAGAGTGTTAAATGCATCCTTTATCAAATATTATGTTAATGTTGTAAAGGTGTTGAAGATTATCATCTTATTATTCCGTTTGTTTGAAGGCGATTCGTTCAGGCCCGGTGTCTCTTTGGTACCCGGTATTCAAATATTAATATCAATAATTTATATATTCTTCATTAAACTTTCTATTTCGGTTTATTATATATTTGGATTATATAGAATTAATTTTACTATGTAAATATTAAGTTAAACTTAATTATAATTAAATGATTTTCTTGTTTATATATTAAAAAAAAATAAAAAAAGATATAATAAATAGCGTTTATAATATTAGTCATCTGTTTGAAATAGTTTAGTTCTGATGAGACAATTATTTTAACATTACACTAAAAACCTAATAGGTGTAAAAAATAAATATGCAAATATGACACTCTAAATCATAGGAATAATTTACACGGTGCTGTTACAAATTTTATATATAATAAACTAACAAACCATTATCACCTTTATCAACAGATCTTAAGATCTAAATTGGCCTGTAGTGATTTTGCAGTTGGATACTAAAGGTGCGCCATTGTTTCGAACGTGGATTTTGTTTTCGATTTAAATATTTTATCCGAGTGACAATGGAGTAACGAAAAAAATTAAATATAAAAATTATGACGGTTGGACCTTTTGTGTATTAATATATGCAAATGGATGCAAAGAAAACCGGAACGTAGTTTGCAACTATTTGTGTTTAGTTTATTTGTCCTTTTACTCAACTCATATTATAAAGTTCAAGTTACATTACAATGAACTAAACGACTCACGTTTTAACGTAAGCCCGTGGTTTTTAAACGCCATATTTCAGAAGTTATTCACGAACGATTAACCTGTATTAGACTGTCTGCCCGCTGTTTATTTTCGCCATTTTGTTTTTCTGGTGCTTAATAACGCGAATGAACGTTTCTTTAACGTCTACATCATTGCTCCATTAAAAAAAAATATAATATTAATAATTACAATAGCTTAAAAACAATCTCATAAATTAAAATAAACAAAACGGAACATTGACATTCGAATTTCAAAATCGATTGTCATTACTTTTTAATTTATTCAAACCCATTTTTATTATCTGCCAACTGTTTATTGAATAAAAGTATTTTAATTGTTATTTTAATAAGACTATTAATCTTATGTTTTTGAGCGATTATCACGTACTTGCATGGTCGAGTGAAATAAATTGAATTTGGAATTATGTTCATTTAAATGTTGATGTCATTTATTGATAAATTACTTGCAATATTGCTTCTGATATATGAATGTGTGTGTGAGTGCATGCGTGTGTGTAGTTCTAAAAAAATATATACATACTAGACAATTGCATATTGATTCTGAAAATTGCAATGTGCGTGTTTGTATGTGTGTGTAGTTCTAAAAACTCATACTAAAGACAATTGCAGTGATTCCCAATGTTTTTTTAAATTTCGTGGGAACACAAAACACAAGTCGCTCATATAACATTATCTCCGACAATACGCAAACAACAAATATGACAAGCGAACGAAAATATTTAATCTCATTACCATACCGGCGTATTGAAGATAATCAATAGCGCTTTGTGACCATTGTACCGCGTGTGAGAAGTTACTGCGACCCTTTAAGATACAAGAATCATAGTTATGCAAAATAGATAGGATATTCAAATTGAACTATCGCGAGGAAGAGGAAACGTAATTTTGACACTCGGGAGAATGGACCCTTCGGAGTTTTATTCAAATTATTCAAAGACTACTTACTATAGATAATAGATATTTTTTCTTAATATAACGTTAATGTATTCATGGATAACTCTTAACGTGAGAACGGATGGTGTTTGTACGTGAGAATTTTGTCTTTTAATATTTAATTGTAGGGGTTGGATGTTGTTGGAGCTGTGTCAGCGTGCGTACTTATATGGTAATTAGATGAATATCGGGATGAGACTGGAATATTCTAGAAGGAATATTTTCTTGTGTACAATATTCTATATATTTTAGATGTGGTCATACCTTTAGCTAAACATGTGGCACTCGCCCTTATTATTAAGGCCAGTTCTACATTTATAGCTAAAAAAAAATAATTAATTATTATTTTTCAGTTTATTGTTCTATTATTTTTTAACTGATTTCTTAATGTTAATAGTCGGTCATGGTTTAATTTTGATCATTTTCAATACAATAGCAACGTCTTAACCCTTCCCTTGTATTCATATTTAAATCTCGTATGAAACAGGTGGTGTATCTTTGTATGTATTTCCGTTTGTTTCATTGCTCACTGTATAATTTTCTTCTCTTAATATATTTTTTGTTGATAACTTTTTTTTTGGGTTAATTATTTTAATGAAGAAGTAGTTTTTTTGGTGACATTAGATGATATTAATACGTGTACCTCTTAAAAATTTTGATTTCATTCGATGTTAGTGATTGATTAGTTTGAGATTCCCAAGATATTACATATTTTTGAAATTATATTTTTTTGTCATTTTTTGTTTAAATGATTAAATCAATGACGCCGTAGGGTTAAGTACACCTTGGCTCAAAGGACCGGTTCCGAGTCTTTGTCACATCCGTGCCTAATTTGCATGGAAAGGGTTAATTCTTCATGATTATTTGAGTTCACGCGTATTTTTAATTATTCAGGGGTTATAATGTATTCACATTTTTAATGCAGATGCTGATTTTGCAAGAGATTCAGTCTGTTATGGAGTTTTGGAGAGAGTGGAGTGTACTTGAAGTGGGAACTAAAAGAGAAATGGCGGTTACGTAAATTTAATTGAAATAAAACACCGAGGTGAAGGTGTTAGAGACGTAGGAGGGTACTTTGAAAAATATAAAGATGTCATCTCATACTAAATAATTTTAGAGGTATGTATTACGTTAATCTATACTAATTATTATAAAAAAATAATTGTATTTTTATGTATTGGGTAATCTCAAAAACTATTGGTTCAATTTCAAAATCCTTTCACCCATCTAAAACTAGGGAGTAACTTAGATTATTTTTATCCCGATACTGCAACGGGATCGTGGCTTAGGCAAAATCGGATTAAGTAGGGAAAAAGCATCCAACAAAAAATATTCTAAATTCGTATTACCATAAAATAAAATATAATATCACAAGTAAAAATGTTTGACAACCAGTGGATATCATATATTAAATATATATATATAATGTAATATAATTATAAAATAAGTTTAATTCGTTTAAAATGAGTAATCCTATAAGTTAGTGATACACAAAGCACGGACAGATAATGATTGTATTTGCCACGCCTCCGTCATCAATCACCGGGAAGAAGTGACACCTAGCGGGTGGTGAATCGAATATTTTAACATGACCCCTCGATTGTACCACTAAAATCGATTTTCTACCAAATTTTCGTACACATCCCGCGGGGTGGGGTCTTCTTATAATTGTCGGGTGGGGGTGTATTTTTCCAGAGCCATTGTGTCTTGTTAGGGCCCTAGTAATGTCTTGGATGGTTGGATGGTTGGATATAAGTAAATTATGTTTTTCTGTTCCGGGGTGGTAACTGTAATTTGTGTTTTAACGTATACATTGCGTTGTTTAGGGGATGATATCTTTTAATTTTTTAATTGTTTTCGATACCGGATAAAGACGTTTACTGATATTAATGGAGATTCTTAGAGACATCTCTACCAGAATTAAAAAAAAAATGTTTCTTTATCAAGTTTCCAAACAAAATTAATAATTATCAGTGTTATGTTACATCTCCACAAACACACATCAATATTGAATATTTTTAAACGTATTCGACTGAGCACAATATGAGGTAGGGGAGACCGGGGCTGGTTGACTTAGGGGCAGGTAGACTAATTGTCAAAAACGCGAGTTAGGCAAACTTTTTGCAAAGATCGACTAGGTGAGCGTATCCATTATTCCCCCGCGCACAATCATCAGAAAAACCGCGAAGCAGACCCAAACCGTTTGTCAGCTAGAGCCTATTGTTCAAAAACAAGACACTTAAGTAACTATTTTTGCCTTAATTCTATTTGTTATAACTCTTTTCATTTTGTTTTGATTGCTTGTCAAACTGTTTAATACGAATGTTTGATTTCCGAACTTTGTATGCTTCCTCATTATTTTTAATTACGACACCATTTTAAGGTTTTGGCACGTAGTTAAAAATTACTAGGTCGTTTGGGGCTGGTTGACTCATTTATAAAGGGGTTGGTTGACTATCTAGTCAACCTGCCCCATACAATTTTGGATATACTAGATATAAATTGGTATAAAAATTATTGTTCTTAACCTAACATTTCCAGTTTAGAACGATGCGAATCTATAAACGAAAGTCAAATCGACGTAAAGACATACTGGAGAGAGTATGTCGACAAGTTATTTTCGCCGAAGTATCAATTCCAGCAAAAGAATTTGCTATACCATATAAAATATCGCCATGTAGTAAATATGAAAACAAAAGAATGCACTCCCGGACTGTCTAGTTTTCTATTGACCTTGGAAAGCGTTGGCTACATAAAAAATAGACAAATATTCAGTGACAAGGAACAGCATGCATCGGAAAATTGCCCATAAGGGAGCTGCTGATGTTTATTATGGATTAACGCCTTACGAGTTTCGAAAATTTGCATATGAATTTGCAATAAAAAAAAATCTATTCCTGAATCATGGGATAAAAAACAGATTGCTGATAAAGATTGGGTAGGGAGTTTGCTTAAACGTCATCCTATTCTCTCTATTCGATCTCCTCAAGTTTATTTTGAGCCACTTCTTTCAACAAAAACAACATGCAGTTGTTCTTTGATTACCTAAGAACCGTTTACCTACGTTTAAATGTAAGCCCTGGGTATATTTGGAATGTAGATGAAACAGGACTGACAACGGTTCACATTCCTGATAGAGTAATAGCTCATCTTGGCACCAAAACATTGGGAAAAATGACGACTGCTGACCGAGGTTTCGCTGGTGACAGTCTCAGTTGCTATCTCGGCCTCGGCAATATGGTCCTTCCGTTCTTCGTTTTCCCACGTGTTCACTATAAATACTATTTTGACTATTTTAGACTAAAGGACTATCAAAGACTGGAGGTGGACCGATAGGTTCTTAACGGTGTTTAATGTTGTTGAAGATGTTCTTAAAAATGATGATTGCATTTACTTTAGTATTTAAATCTTGTTCCTTCGTAGTCTTGGTACTCATTACTTCTTAGGTCAACTTACCCCTAGTGACAAGTCAACCTGCCCCAGGCACGGGGTAGGTTGACTCGTTTTTCCCGTTCTATAAAATCGAGCCTATATACTATGTTTTAAAAGATATCGAGCTTATTGTAATTTCTTTCTAGAGCTGAATAGTGTCACTATCAATGGAATTGCTTTTCACAAAAATAATCATTAAAGCAAAAAAAATATTAACTTTTAAACTGAAAATTGGTCAACCATCCCCGGGCTCCCCTACTTTATAAAATTTAATTTAAAACCGATTATGAAATCATATTACCGAGAAGACGAGACGATGCTTGTTGTATATAATCCTTAATAACAAAATATTTATAAATAATACAATATTATTGTCAAAATAACTATGCAAAGGAAAAAGGAAGGGAGATAACATTGAGATGCTGTAAGATCACCGATACCGATGTCAGGGCGCGCTCTCATTTAAGTATGAAATGAAAAAAACATTTTTCAGTATAATTAATAATGATTTTTTTTATCAGCTGTTAACAATTAATTACTAATTAGTTTTTTTTTGTAGAAGTTTAGATTATTCTAAGAGCTTGCAGTTATAACGATAAAAGTCAACAAACTGATTAGCAAGTGTGTAATAAAAGCTTGTCTACCACAAATAAACATTTAAATATCCAATACCATTAATAACTAAACAAACCAACGCACAGTCACCTCGTACATCTCTAGGCCCGTTTCTTGTATCTTATATACTAAGGGATGTTCCACAAATCTCTCCGGGAAATATCTTAAAGAATAATAAATTTGTAAACCAGACTGAGCTCACCTGACGTATATTTATGTACCAAAAGGGCCGAGGACTCACTGTAGAATCGTTTACTATACACTTTAAAACATAATTTAGATTCTTTACCTATATGTACATATACGATTTTGGATTTTAGTTTATTATGTTACTAAATATTTATAATATATTTCTTTATAGTATATTTTGGACAAATACTTGATATATATTAAAAAATTACTGTATTTTTTTTTGCTTTTTATCAAAAAGTTACTGAAATAATGGTTAATAGCGTGTGTTCTCGTCCTATAGTACAACCTATTTCCATACATATGAGGTAGACACCGCCAAATGGAAGCTACCCTCTTTGTAGTTAGATACTTTTTGTTGTTCCTTCTCCTTTGTCTTGGGTTTACCTTTGGGCTTAGATTAAACGTGTAGCCGACTTTATTTAACGTTTCAGGAGATATATTATTTAAAGTATAAAGAATGGATTGACACGGATAAAAATATATCTAAAAATAATTTCTATAGAGACCTTCTCGTTTTTATTAATAAAAATAATAAAGTTTTTTGTTATGCATCTGGCGGTAACATGTGTTTAATTCTAATATAGTCTAACATTTCCCGGACGAAGCCGGACGAACACGTTAGTTTATGAGGAACGAAACCTTAAAGACATTCCGCTCCACTAACCCTCGTCCGACCCTTAGTTACTAAGGTATCTTTCTTTGAACACTAATTTAAATTTCTAAGCTTTAACAAGAATTTGATACGGTCGTATTAATTATTTATCGCCTTTATAAACGAATTATAAATATATCTTTAATATTTATTTCATATATGTATATGTTTCAACCGTTTTCCTCGGTTCCGTGAACTGAACTTTGATTAAAAATTACCTAAATATATGTTTGCTGAAGCTGGATTATAATGGAATGATAAGGAGTGTAATAAACATTTATTACAATAACAATGATGGAGGAAGTCAATATATCAAGTGACGTCACGGGCGCATGTGGCTGACAACTAAATATTGCGATGCGTCAAAAGTGCCAAGAGAGAGAGGAGAGTGGGTGTGGTACGAGTCATAACATTATGTATATATATTATAGAAATATTATTTAGGATAATTTACATAATGTACTGAATACTATATATAATGAAGCTGTATGAGAGTTTGTTTAAAGTATCATTGAATCGTTAATCTGTTTTTATTGATGCTGAAGGTCGCGATCTATATTTAATCAATATATATTTTAGGATATTAGTTTTTTCTTGCTTAATTAAAAATATTTTTAACCGCTGTTTAATACTGTGGTTTGTACCACGAGAAAAGTCGTTGAGAAAAGCAAGGGAGGGAACCTTAAAAAATGCTTCACTAAGCTTCACCGCGGAGAAATGTTAGATCACGTGGTATAAAACTCCCTCCCATTTTTGTCAAAACTCACAGATATATACTAGCTTATGAACGCGGATTTACCTGCGGATTATAATGAATTTAAAAACGCATCTATGTAAAGCCATAATTAAAAATATTTTGGAATATTCTTTATGGTTCTAATGTTTCGAAGATTAAATTTGTGTAAAAATATTTTGGGATATTCTTATTTCTAATGTTTCGAAGATTAAGTTTGTCTTTGATATAGTATATTAAATTATTTTACAAAATCTCTCGAAATAAACTGTTTATTATTTGCCTAGTACCGGTCGAGAACCATTCAATATAATCCTTGGACTATGACGGTTAATGACGTCATTACGCTAAATATCTTTTCTTACTTGCATTGTCTTCTAATAGTTATTTATGTATTTTGAATCTTAAACAATTACATTAAGGTGTATATTCAGTTGCGGTGTTCCTTATTTGTTACTTCACCCTAAGTATCTACAATTATTTGTCAAGCCAGCTAATTGCCTGTTATACTGTAAAGGGACTGCATTTTGGCTTATTAAGAATCAACAATCTGGAGGTAATTACGCGAAAGCCATTGTTGATATTAAGAGCTGTCAAATATTTAAGGCAGGGCTGTCACAAAGTTATTATTAGAGATCAGGGCTAGCACCAATTAGGTACCAATTAGTTGCAAGGAATAAGCACATAATTTTATGGTTCTTTTCCTTTTTAAACCTCCGTGTTTAACAAAACTGTATATTAGAAATAAAATGGTTAAACATATTCTATTATAAGAATAGTATTATGTATAATCTTCTTTATTAGTTACGGAGATAAATTTTTCCTTCTTCGGTTAACATTTGCTTCGTTACTTTATAGTTCGTATCCGTTGATTCTCTTTGCATTCGTTGTAATTTGTAAAGGACGGGGCGGGAATGGAGTCAGAGAGCGTTTTAAATTAAATAACTCGGATTCTATTCGAATCCAATAAGTACTAACACAAACACACATAGCTATCCACGTTTTCTATCCGACGGTACACATAAGACCTTAAATTCGCATAAAATACCTCCACAAAGAAGGAAAAAGTAATGCAAAGGAATCAGTACCAACTACTATCTTAAAATTGATCTCGCGATCCTCAAATAAATTTGCACTTTACTGTCCAAAGAATAAAGTTCAAAATCAAATGATATCGAAGATTATAAATTGATTTTTAGTTACAATGTAATTTGAGCTACATATCAGGCGGGATAAGGTGTGTTTTTATTTGGACGATAGTATTGTATGCCCTCACATAAGTTAAGGCCCAAGTAATACGGATGACGACGCGAAGTTAGTGGAAAGAAAGGGGGGAGGGATGTAAAATAACGAGGGGGAGGATACACCCCTGTTTCGGGTCTTCAATAGATGTTTGAGGTACTCGTACGCTCTAAATCAGACAGGTGTAGTTAATACATGAAGTACATGTAACGAACAAATCTCTAATAATATTTTAAATGTCTTTAAAATAATAAGTATTTATAACAGATTATGATGTATAAATTATTGTTATAATTATGACAGTTTGTGTAGGTTGTTGTGTTATTATTTCTCTGTAAAATCGTAATTATTTTATTATTTTTTGCTACGATATATACAACAGTAACATTATGGTCAGAGTGAAGTCGAAATAATATTAGAAAAAGATAAAATCTTTTTTTATTTCTTGAATATAATATTTTATTTTTAATTCTATTATATATATATAGTTATTTTTTTCTAACGTTATCTTCATTTAATATTGATCTTGAGGTAGTCACCCTAAATTAAGCTTCCGTTACCGCGTCCTTTATCAGCTGATAGACAAATAGTATACATATAGATATATATTGTACAATCAGTTTATATGTTACAATAGAGACCTTATTGACGCATCTGTCTGTCTTTATATATGTTTTTATAAATAAAAAATATCCATTATTTTGATTGTTAAATGACGAGAAATAAATAGATTTATTTAATAATATATATATATATAAAATATGATCAAATTTGTTATATATATAGTTCTTAATATATAGAGGTTGTGAAACTCAATATTTCATAGTGAATATGTTCGCAGAACTTTACCCCGTGGGGTGGATATTATTCATTTTTCTCAGTCAAATTCACTGTAGGGCACTAATGTCCCACTTCAGAGCCCTACGAGCTTTTTCGCGACCATGTTTTTTCCTGTAGAATTTTTTGTTTGTCCTCCATCCCTTTCCTATTTACGCGTTTCGATATTGTCGTCTCCGTCGTGTTATCGCGAAGCGTGGGGTGGTAGAAAATATGATACGTTCTTTGGGGTTTAAATTGATTTTTCGAAAGTGTGGAAGCCATTTTTATCATGGTCTGCGTATATCAAATATTCGCAAACCAAGTTAAAGCTAAGTGTATTATCTATACTTTTAGGAACAAAACAGACATTACTGCAATCCATTAATTGAACAATTATATTGCTCTTATAAAGCTCCATATTTCAATTGTCTGTACCTCTGTACAATGGAAATAGACACTTAATATTTCTATTATGTTAATTGTAACTAAATGTAACTAGATTTAATGATATTTATTATCAAATTAAAAATGAAATAAAAACATAACGTCCACATAACAATTAATATTTAATTAATATTAACGACCGCCATAACAATATATTACACGATACAATCATTTAATGTGAGCACATTTATTATATAATAAAATTAAGAAGACTGTTTATTCACAGGAAGATATTAAGATAGTGTTATAATTGGGCAGAACACACTGTTTATATTAATATTATAATGCAACTGTGCCTTTTATTACTGTGCCCGTAAATCATTACACACTTCACAGGTAATGGTGTATTTGTGATTTTATATACAGACTAGCTGTGCCCATGACTCCGTTCGCGCGGAACGTTTTTTTTAAATAAAAATAGACTAAGTAAAATCTTGTTAAAATCGATACAACCGTACCAGAGGTTAGGCAGAACAAAAAGACATGCAAAAAAAATATATGTAATTTTTTTTATGTGTGCACTATATGTGTGTGTATATACTTTCATATGTGTGTGTAGTTTGTGAAATGTGTTAATACAAACAGACTTGATTTTATGTTTAGATCTATAGGTTTTGCCTCATTACTTTTATTGTCGTGTTGGATTTTCATTTTTGTTAATAAACCTAGTTGTGTCCCCGGTTTGCGGCTGGATACAGATTTGGTAAACACATATTTTTGGGTTGCAAATAGATTGAATAGTAAAAATATCTTTAAAATAACACAAATCCAAGGAAAATTCGGAGAAATAAATTACAATTCAATGTGTCCGTCCATCTAGACTAAAACATAATTAATCCTAAAGTTTGTGAGAATCTATGTCTGATGTTTCGGGCTATAAAACAAAAAAATATATATAACATATTTATTTAAAGTGAAACAAAGATAGTACGGTGAATATTTTATAATTTATACTTCCTTATTTGATGTCCGATTTTCACAAAACAAACCGCATTGAAATCGGATAAGCCGCTCCAGAGACTAGCGCACAGATGAACAAACAAAAATCATAAGAATCTTGCATTTCAGTTCTATTTGTTATTTGTTTGTTCTATTTGTTATAAATCTTTGTCAAGAAGCGGTCGTTTACAGATTTATTATATATATATAAATATTTACCATTCATTACAAGATGTGTATTATATAAAGTTAATTAATTGTTCATATATTTTTTTGGTTTCAGATGGGAAGCAAATCATATGGTGGAAAGTGTACAAAAATGTGTATCAGTCTTTATTTTATCAAGCCGTGAAGCATAAAAAATATTTAGTATGAGAAAAATTCCTCCTTCAAAATAATTATAAATCGCGTTCATTTTATGAAACCTATCTAAAACTGTTAGGGTAATATAAATCGAAATATATTTTTTAAAAATTCATACAAAAAAAACTGTTTTTTTATTAATTTTTGTAATTTTATCAGCCAACTACAAATATTTATAAAAAGAATCTATAGAATAATAAAATACTCAAAAAAAAAAAAGTCTTAAAATATTAAACACATTGTCATTAAAAGGCATTTTTAATTATAAAAATCACTCGCATTTTAAATGACAAATAATTAATTAAAGGTTGGTTGCAATGTGCGCTCGCCTTTACGTTCCGTTATTTGGTAAGCTTTAAATTGTAACTGTTCGTGTTTATCAGTTAACTGTCGACAGTTAACCATCAGGTCAAGCGACTGTTAGTCGACGTCCGATACCACCACCACCACTAGAACTGTACATAATACAATGTATACATTTGTATAATTATTTTAATTTAAAATGTATAAAATAATTGAGATATTTTTTATTTTGCTATCAGTTATGGTGTTGATGGTATATGAGGTTATTTAAAAGTTTTTCTATTGTCAAAAGAAGAGAATAGAATAAGAAAGGAGAACAGGAGAGGGAACATGGAGTGTCTTGAAGTTATCTGATAATTTCAGCAGGATAAATGGAGAAAGAGTACAGTGGTTGAGGAATATCTACAACCAAGTCTTTCCTTGAAGAAACCCAACCATTTTAACACCACATTACCCAACTGTTCTAAATTAAAATAAAATTCCCAAAGCTCCCCACCATAAACAAAGGCAAGAACAAAACAAAATAAATTAAGCACATTACAAAATGTTAACAGAAACGAAGCGATTAAACAAAGTCAATGAAACCTGCATTACAGTTATCTGAAACGGCATCAGGCAGTAAATCAAGCCTTCATAAGCCTTCTTGAGATGGTTATCATGACAAATTTAACCACCGACCAGTAATAAAAGTATAAGTGTACGTGCCCACTGCGCCGCAGCGCCCGGTGCCAGTGCCCAAGACTACACCGTTTTATGTGGAAAATATATTATATATATATATATATATATATATATATATATATATATATATATAATCGTTAACAATTATATTATAATACTTAGTCAAGTTTTTTTTTTTCAAAAAAGTTGTATGTATAAAAATATTTCTAAAAATAAAACTTTAAGTGAGAAATAAAAAGGGGTTAATTTAAATTGCACCTGACCTCAACTAAAATCTATAAAAAATATAATTTGGAACTAACACGATTTTCACCGGAAGCATTGTCATTGTCACTGGCACTGTCACCGTCACTGTCTTACCGACCCTCTCCAGTCAACGGCTACATTACCGGCAATTAACTACGAATTTTAGGGGCCATTTATATTTAATGAGTCATTCAGATAAGAAGTGATAATTATGGGATCGTTGATACTCTTTTCATTACTCAAATGTAATACACTACATTATATCTAATACAATAAATAAGTCGAAATTAACAATCAAAGCTATGCCTTGCAAATAAGGTTTATTTTCGCGTATCCGGTGTAAGGGTTAATAACAGCAATTAGTTTAATAAAATGTACCCCAAAGCCAGTGTTTTGAGTGTCAGAGGTAAATAATCTTGTTTGTAACACATTCACGATAAGGAACTCCGAATAACCGAACCGGCCGAATTAACGATTTCACTCTGCATATATTAACATATTATAAATATTTATACACAAAAGTGCATGAGGAGGTGCGGGCGGAGGACAGACGCACCCATCTCATAAAACATATTAGATTTATAACAAAAAACCTAACTAATAAAAAACACATAAAAATATAAAAAAAACTTCCTAATAACATTAACAAATTAGACATAATAGACAAATAAAAAAGATAAAAACGTGACTTTGACATGACACTGTCAAAAATAATCGTCCGGAGGGCCATAATTATACCCATTTCACCCGTTTCACCCCGGTCCACCCTAATTAATGGTGGTTAAAATTATGTTTAGGCATCGCCGGGAACTCGAATCGATCTCAACAGATAATAATTTCGTGTTGAATTTTAATTACATGGATAGATTTAGTGACTATTTAAGATCTGGTGATAAGTTAATATATTCTACGCGGTCGTTGATCTAATGGTTCAATGGCTCGTTAATTTCGGGTGTTATAATTGTACTAAAACATCTTATTAAGACACCTTTTGCACCAAGTAATTACACTGGCCCGTAAACATAATAAACTATTATATTAGAATTAACAACCCGTACCTCATAAAGTTAACATTTGACATTTGCTCGAGAATTATAACGTATTTTCGAATAGAAAATGGAAATGAGGAAGGCAATTATTTAATACAGTTTATTCAAATAATTAATTATTCTTATAAATAGCGCAGGCACAACCAACCACACGTCAAATATTTTAAGAAAGCATGTTTAAAACATTCAGCGAAAAAAGATGGATGTGGCATTTAATAATTTATGAGATCACCAAAACATTGTGATAATTCGTTGTAAGTAATAGTTAAGTGGATGTAGTTATTTTAGTTTATGATAAAGATGTCACGTGATGAAAGACAATTTTAGTTAACGCGTTTTTTTTTTATATTACTATGGAAATTTATTCTTTGTTTCCACTGTAAATATCAATGGAATAAATTATTTTTATTATTAAAAATTCCACGATAATCGTTTTGTTTTAATTCCTTACAGTTGTATATAAATAGCAACACTTATGATAATTTAAAATATGCCGCATCCATTACTTATGCTAATATTGAAATGATTATGAACATTTTATTAATATCATTAGTTGTCAAACATGAATTCGTGTTTTAACGAAACGATAATAATAAAGATATAAATTATTATAAAAATTTTTCAAAAACTTTTACATCCTTTTGTCGTAACATAACGTAATTACGGCAATAAATTTAAAAACAATATGGCGCCGGCAAGATGGCGGCCGCGATAGTCAATGAAGGAGCGCTGTAAACTGTTTTTAATGACTCTAACCACCTGCACCTGCGCGAATTAGTCCTGGACGCATTTATAAAGAAAGCGATTGATTAAAATATTTGTTTATCAACATGTAAATATAAGAGGTCTGTTAGAAGGCATAGTTAATAATAATTAAGTCTCTTGTTAAGAACCAAGACGTTAAACTGTGAAATACTTAAGCGTTTACAAAATGGTAGAAAATAATTATAAGAGCGGGTAATCATTAAGACAAACGGGAAGACTCTTAAAAAGGAATAAGAAATGTAATAAACAAATTAACACCCTTGACCACAGGACTAAAGATCGCGTGTATTGTTGGAAACTAAGGTTCCGTAGCTTCAATTTAAGTAAATAACCAATTGTGTATGTTTATTAAGACACAGGGATGATATCAAATGAAATCCCACGACTTAGCGCGGGACAGGTTTTTCTTTTAATAAAAGTAACAAAAGTTACTTCTTATAACATCAGCTATCCGTCAAAAAAAGTCCTGTTAAAATCGGTCCAGCCGTTTTAGAGATTAGCCGGAACAAAGAGACAGACAGAGAGACGGAGAAAAAATTGTTTTTTTTACGTACCATGTATATTTTCATACTCGTATTTAGTGAAAAGTTGTTACTTTGGAATTACAAATGTACATATATAATCAAACGGTAAAAGAACATACATATATATTTTAATTTTTCAAACATTGTATATTCTCAAATAAAAAAATTATAAAGAATATATTTTCGTAATATTATGTGACACATATATAATACTTAGCACGGATCTCTAAAAGGAGAAGGTGCTACAAAAATTGAATTAATTAGACCATCAACAGGTGGTTAAGATAATTCGGTTACGACCTGGAGGCGGCTTCTTATAATTCCATTTCTCTTCTCCGTACAGTTTTAACGATTTCGGCTGTTCATTTACTAAAAATGGATGCGGTAATTCTTTATAATATTTTATCTTATAATTAATTATTTATATTTAATACTTATAATTGTAATTTGTTAATACATATTATTATAAGTTATATATTACATAAATAAGTTTGTTTAAATATTTTTTTAAGTCACGCTAGGGACGTTTTGTCATATCCATTAAATCATCATCCATGTTTCTCAAACGCCGTAAGCTTTTTTGTCTCAATTTAAACATAATTAGTGATTTGTCTGTTTGTCTGTTTGTGATTACGTATAATGGCCGCTGCCACGGACATGCGATCAGGAGGAACTTGGTGTTTTAAGAAACTTCTCGTCTATTTATTTTGGTTTTCAATTATAATGTGTTTTTTGTTTTGTTTTTGTTTGTGACATCCTGGTGACAGGTTGAAATTTATCTATACCTACGTATAAATAATAATTGAAGTTTCTGTTTGAAATTAAAAATTAACAGCTTTTTGCTAAATGCATGTGAAAGTATATACAGTACTTACATAAACTAAATAATTTTTAATATTGTTGTCTATCTGTCTGTTTGTTCCGGATAATCTCTGAAACGGCTGAACCGATTCTAATAGGATTTTAACTGGCGGATCATTACAAGGAGTAACTCAGGCTACTTTTATTATATAAAACATGTTCCGCACGAATGAAGTCGTGGGAACAGCTAGTATGTGAATAAATCCCTGAATGTTTACTGTCAGTGTGTACTCTTTAATGGGCGTATTGTAAAATTGTATATAAGTTTTCATGTTTTTCGTGAATACAAGTTAATGTATGCTCGACTTCCGGACTCGCCCCCGCTTCCGGTGACTTCCGGAACTTCCTGTGAAGAGAAAGAATTCTTATTTAAAACTCTTTCCAGGGTTTGCGAGGATTTCTAATTGCCCTGTTTGAACTCCATTACAATTGTAAATTACAAAATGTTTCGTACGTATTATAAACAATAAGAATTACAGAAAAACGTATGTGCTTAGCATACATTATTATGTATGTACATTTATCCCAGAGGGAACTAAGATATGCCTAAAACAATAATAAAATAATATTTCTAAGAATTTTAAGAATCCCACCATATTTACTCAACATTATTGTCTCGGCTAAATCATTTTATACTATCAATCGAATTTAAAAATTCAATTAAACTCCTACTTCATATATATGATCTTGTTATGATCTTCGTCTGACAATGTACAATAACACCACAAGAATACAGATTGTAACCTTATTTTGTTCGCTACATTAGTGCGAGTTGACGAAATTTATGTTTCGCATTTGCAAAATTTATGGCTCCAAGATGACGATAGGGGTCCCCACCTCCCCTCCCCCCCTTTAATATAATGTCGTTTGTAAGAAGTGATACTTTTTGTGCATTTTGTATATTGATGACGGAATGTGCATTTATATTTCCTTTATGACGTAATTTTTAAAGGATTTAAATAATATAAAGTTTTAAATATTTGTAATAAAAACAAATATAGGGATGAAACATTGTTTGATCAAATATGGAGGATACAAAATTGGATATTGTAGTTGTATCGGGACGTCTCACTGGAGGGAGACTCGGATACCCCTACACAGTACTCGCAGATTTGGTTAACATTGTCGTACATTGAATGATATACTTTTAAAATATACTTTTGTTTGATGTTGAACGGATCTGAACATTTTGATGTATAATTAATTTGACACACTGATCGTATGAGATTTTTGGTTCGCAAAACAATTGTAAGTTTAATTGTAAATGACTTTTGTGAGACAATAAGGCCTGACTAAACTTATACTGTTATAGTAAAATATATCTTATAATGTATAGCTCGCAGTGTGTTCTAGGCTTTATAAGAAAATGTTTTCCGTCCTTTGTTCAGTAAGATACAGTAGCGTTCACACACGAATGCATCTCTTTTTAATCCCGCGTGGATTTTTCTTTGGCAAAGGAATACGTTCTGTGTTAAGGGGAGGTTACACGGACACACTGTGTAAGGGTTTATATTTATGTAAATATGTAGTAATTATTAAAATTTTAGGTTATCACTGTTGCCAAAGTTCTGATGTTTTGAGTTCGTGATCATACTAAGTCCAATTTTGATGCTATATGTCTCGTGAATTCCATATTGGATGTTATAAGTTTTAAATATTTGAATGAAATTTAAAAATACTTTTGAATGTCTTTTTTTTGAAATCAACAACTCTGCCATTAACATTAAAAGGGTTACAGATTATGTAAGTTACGAATTATAAAACAACTCAACTGAAATTATTATTTCGTAATCGAGTAGTTATCTATATAAAAATATATATTTGAAATTCGCTAGTCATCAAACGTAACTGCATACCTGTAATTATAATAATATAAGGTGATGACTTCTCCTTAACATTTCTTCATATATACACGTCTCTCGTGTTATCTTTGAACAAGTTCACGAAAAAGATTATTCAATATTCCGTCTGGCTTTATTGAAACATTTATATAATCCCATTTCCTGTTTAACTCTAACTATACGAGTACGTGTTACGTACCTACTTCGCTGATGATCTAAGATGGCTTATTGAGTGCTTTGTGATCCATTACTTGACAAATTAATGAACTGTCAATTTTTTATAAAAGCTGAAGAGGTCCATTCTTATTCGAACTTATTACTGTTTGACTGCTTACAGATTAAAAATAAATTAATATGTATTTTTTTTCTGTGCACCAGATTTTGGTATGATTACTTTTTGTCTTTGTTAGATCCGTGATCCGAAACGTAGAAAATTTAATAGTACCAAATAAACAGCTATATATATATATATATATATATATATATATATATATATATATATATAAATTGGTAAAATATTTTTTTGTCCTATCATATGTTTCACACCATTACGAATTTAAACACAAATACGATAAACAAACTCCAGTGAACAAAAATAATAGGTGAGATTATCGTTGATAAAATTTAAATTATTTATAAAGAATTTTCTTATTAGAAGTAAAAACACCGGCGCAGTACCGTCGGCGAGTTGAGAGAGATGCGGCCGACGGAGCCTTTGATGTCACCCGCCGTCGGAGTCTTTGATGTCTATGGGTGGGTTTGTAGCAAGTTTTTCTGACCCAATTATAAAGTGGAACAATTATGTTATAAATAGATCTCCCTTAAGGTATTCAATGATTTAAAACCGATACGATGTCTAAACTTAGAACTGGCGACAAAAAAACATATTTTTTTTAGTGCATCTTGTAAGAAATATACAAAAATATCTTAGTGGACTTAATACGAAGATAATATTTATTGTATGTCTAGTACTTTCAACAAATAAGTACTTTTTTAAGGCTCTAAGATTGTCAAAAATACATCTATTGTAGTATAGGTAGTAATGTAGTGTGTAATCTGGAAGTAGGTACTTCTATTCTATTTCAATGTCCCTAGATATGCTACATTCTATATAAAAGTTATGTTTTTCTAAATTAAATATAAGATATATACATACAAATGATAAGATTTTTTATGCTAAAAATAACCACTTTATAATAATTAGTACGTAATATAGTTAATATAAGGTGTAACATTATTAAGATCAATTAGTTATTAATATCTTCACAAATTCTGATTTCACAGTACATTAGCTGATAGCAGTTCAGTGAACCCTTCCGACCCAGTTCCAAGTACCAGGGCAGCAGAACTGGGGTGAAAGTTAAGACTGGTCAAGGTGAAGGCGACGGCATTAACGTCTAGAACAACTCTGCCGACGTCTTAAGATTGTAATGAGAGCGTGATGTCTTGATACTTGGCGGATTTTTGTATTTTTTATCATGGCAATATTTTCGGTTTATTATTTCTGATGGTGTTTGAAGGTTTTTATCATATAATGTTATCAAATAGCATTATCATGTTTTACATACCTTTTTATAAAATAAATGTACATAAATATTAACACGTAACATTCATGTAATATATTTTTGAAATATTTAATATACTTATTCGAAAATAATATGAGAAATATTTTAATGTAGTAGTGACCCTGAACACGCAGCAGAAGACAGATGACAACAAAAGTATTAAATAGACTTGGTCGCAGTACACAAAGTTCGCTAAGTAATAAGATAATGAAGAACAGCGGGGTCGGGATACGAATTAAAACGGGCGCAAAGTGCGTTACACTTGCGGGACACCTAGATCAATAAGTTTTGTTTGTGTTGTAGCATTTTGGTACAAAATAATTTTCAACTTTAAATATATTTTTGACAGAACTATGTGTTTTTTATTAAGACTCCAAAAATGTTATATAATATCATTTAAATAAATATGTTTAAATGTTTTAAAAAAAAGAACAGCCACTACAATTATTCGCTTTTACCAGAGGATATAAAACACCAGTCCTTTATTATTATTATAAGCTTCTTAAACAATTCTTGAGCGACTTAATCCTCGCTACTTCGGAAGGTGGTCACAACTTATAAGTAGCATATAAAAGATAAAACCTAAGAATAAAAATGAATAGCTAAGACAATTGATTCTTTCAAACTATTTTTTTCCAATTAGAATGCACAATATTTATATTTATAACTATTTAGTAATTTCATTGAACACTGAACAAATCTATACTGCTATATAACTCTACAAACAATTCATATACTTAATTTTAAAAAGCACCTACCCATATCAACTGGCGCTGCCGACGAAACGCACTTTTCATTCCTTGTTTATTTAATGAGTGAATCTGAAAGACGACCTCGTTATGACGTCACTATTTCCTTTGCAAGAGCGAGATGGAACTCATTTCAATATAATTTCTCATACTCAAGAGCAGGATGCACTAACAGCTGATTCTCAATGAATGAACTTTCTTAAGGAACCAGTCTAGTAGGAGACATTAGCTCCTTGTAAATACGAAGGCGTCTATGAAGTTTATTGTGTGACGTCACGGGGAGCCGTCGAGGATGTACCGTGCCCATGTACAGACATACATACATACGTTTATATGATGATATTAATATATATATGAAAACTATAGTGATAATCGGTTACTACAAATTTAAGATCAAAATTAATAAATAATGGTTTTAATATCAAGATAATAAGAGAAAACGCATTATAGTACTCAGTAAACAAATCTCTCGTAACTTATACTATGAGGTAGTCTTGATACTATTATAAAAAATACGAACATGACGGGGCTTTAACAATACCCATGTATATAAAGGCAATAAATAACTGTTTAAAATAATATATAAAATAAATAAGTCCGTGTTATATAACTAGTGAGCTAACAAGGGCACACGCATTTTCATTTTCTTCTAAATTTATGTTGATTTCGTTACCAAAGTAAACCTATTTCAGGATTTCTTTTTTAACATTCGCGAAGCTGATGCCGTATCTATAGTATGAGTGTGAGTTTATTTTAAATTATATTTAAGTTTTAACTTTCCTTTCATGGCTATATTTGTATTATATAAAAAGGTTCATGATATTTTATATTTTAATTATGTCCATTTACTAACATAATATTCTTATAAGAAATAAATTTATTAAAATAGTAATTCAGTGCCTAGCTTAAGAAAGAAGAAATACATTTAGAAAAATTCTAAATAGCACTATTAGATAATTTTGAATAAAATTTCCAATATAAAGTCAATACCTATAGATGGAGACGGAGCGTTTTTCATTAGGCTGCGATCACATTAGGCGGCAGACAGACGGCGGGATTATTGGATCCGACGGACGAAGACTTCGATCCGATGCCTTTTTTACTTTTTCCTACTTTTCCTCCTATTCCTCCCTATTCCTCTGCGTCTGGAAAGCCTTTTCCTCTTATTTATTGCTTATACGAAGCCGGAATTGGATATTTGTGAAAGGTTGAGTTGTTTACCAATGGGAAATATTACGTTTTTATAACAAATCTACGTCTAATTTGAAAAGAAATTGAAATACTTGGAAAATATAACATTATGTAACAAATAAGACTTATAGGACAATGTATATAAAATGTATTGGAACACACACTCTTGACATACTATGAAACAAAACACATGAACCATTTATTGATGACACGTACTTTAATACAGAAGGTATCAATATACAAGGTCTGTCAGTACGTGGCTAACCTGTTTGGTTTCTGAAATCGGATACTATATAAACAGGATGTATTTAATTTAATATGCATATAAAATTTTTTGCAATATTTCAATTCCGACTGTGACTTTTGTTATGAAAAATTATAAAAAGAATCTAAGGGCACGTTAACACTAATTACGTGTGTCGTACTCCAAGCTAGACTCATTTACAACCACAGACAGACATTATAAGAGCCCGTCTCATTAGTGGTAGTGGTTGGAAAAGTGAAAAAAAAATGAAAATCAACACGTCTGTCAAGTGAGATTTTCACCGAGGCAACCCTAATTAAAAGATTTTTGGCGCATAATAAAACACACCCTTTAATATTATACTAGTTTTTTTTTATTATGTCTCGTTTTTTGTGATATAATTAATAATTATACAGTCTTTTGTCTTCGGATCTGTTCATTGGATTGTCATGAGAGTCTTATTGGAGTATTGTCTTCATTATTCGTACAACAATTTAATGATAATATGATATGATGTATTAGAATATAATTAGAATAGAGGACCAATATAATGTATTGGTATACACAATAAATGAATAAAATTTTGATTAAAAAAATTAATAAATTAGATATATAATTGATAAGTGAAGAGTTTAAGCGTCTCCCCGTTCCCGGTCCTAATAATATTTATACAGAGACTAGTTTCTATGTTACCTAAAAATGTAAAAGTCATTATTATCCAATAACTTTGTTATCCGCTTCCAAAGTTGAAGGTAATTTAAAAAATCACGAAACACACAACACGCAATGGGAATTTCCCCAAAAACTTATCTGCGGAAAGCCACCGTACAATCCATCATAATTACGCCAAAACTCTCCTTCCGAAATTCAATAAAAAAAACTTTCTTATACACCATCTAGCGGCGCTGACGGGAAGCTCGCCTCCCCACCCCGGGGTGGTCGCCACCCCACGTCGTATCCCTTTTTTCTTCCCTCCACACCCTTATCTATACCTGAGCTTTCTTTATCCGTAGTCTGAACTTTTCCTTTACGTCCGTCCCGCTCGCACTCGCGTACATCGACGATTGGATTATGACAGCCGATTATCCGTCCCTCTCCAACGCAAAGAAAAAAATCTGTTTATAAAAATGCGAGCGTGTTTGGGGTACGGCTCCATTGGACGTATTGTGGGGTAATGTTTCATACGAGGGGTGTTTTTTGTACACGCGTTCGGAGTAAAAAAAATGCACCCCAACAGAAGCCGAACTTTCTCTTAGGTACCTACAGATATATTCGTTTCATTTCCAATTTCGATAACAAAGCTTATTTTTTTGAGTCCCCGCATTTTTCTTTTGTTCATTTTTCTAGAAATAATTGTGAAGGCTCCGGGCCTAATTTATTTTGGTTTTCATAATTTTCAAAGGATCACCCCGTATCCTCGGATTAATAATGCTCTCGTGTGATCTGAGATGCTCACTTGCTCCGCTGATTTCCAAAGGAATTTCATTTTAATAACAGCCTCGTTCAGATTTTATTTAACAATTAAATACATGTTTGTAATAAGACAAGGTGTTTATCAAATTAGCTTAAGAAACAAAAACATTTATTTAATATTCACAATCCGATCTATTGTTACTTTTATTTATTAGCCATAATATACTGGAAATAAATTAAATATAATTAATGAAAAAATATATTTTAAGAGTCAATAATATAATAGTTGTAAATTAATAATTGGTCAAAATACCCGAGGAGTGTCTAGCCGGTTCTTGAATCTTTGAACCGTAGAGCTGGAGTCTGACGTGTCGTAAGAGCCATGTCTATATAAAATAAAACAAAAATATTTTAAATATTAATAATATATAACAACGTATAAAGGTATATGACTATCCTCTCCTCTGTCAGTCTTGAAGCCTGGAAATATAATCATTCTGGTATGAGAATACCTTTAATTAATTAAAAAAGTCCTTTAAGGAAATAAAAAATAGTGAAATGTTTGTTTACTGAACTTATAATAAAAGAACTTACTGAAATATTCCATATTTTTGAGGAGAATTTATCCTTATTTATTTATTTATCTTTTTTATCTAAATCTAGATAGAAAAGATACTGATAATATAAACTATATCGTTGTTTACATATTATCAAAATCGTTTCAGCCATGCAAACTCAATAAATAAAATTACTTTATTGTTTATGTTTTAGTATGGTTTCTTTAAATATAATTAATTATAAGGTTTTCTCTAACAAGGGGTGAAAGTAGTTTGTTTAGAAGGTTTACATTACACCCCTACACCCCTATATATATATATATATATATATATATATATATATATACACGCAAACGTAATTTTTGATCAATACCGATAAATACACACACAATAGTATTTTTTAGTTAACATTATAATTACATTCAGGTACTACAAGTGAAAAAAAATATTAAAATTTATATGTAAATTTTACAGTTAGGATAGGCCTAAGTCCATAGAAAAAACATATTCAGCCTAATAACAAGCAAACATTTCAATTTATTACTTATTTTATTTCATAATATAATAAGTGATCTGAGAATATTGGATTGGCTTCATTTTATATAAAAAAAATATTTGGATCAAATGAATTCAAAGTTGACGTTGTTTATAAAATCTTTAGAGATATTTAATGATTTTTGTCGTAATATAAATAAAGTAAAAAATAATGATATTTTATTGATAACGTAATGTTGTAGGAAAAACAGTATTATCTCAACACTATTATTAAAAAAATCTATTTCTTGTAGAAATTTATTAATAATATTAAATATTTAAGATTATATAATGATGTGCATGATTGTATTCTTAAAAAACAACATTTATTTTTATATAGATACGTGTAATAGAACAAACCGCAATAAATATATACAGTTATATACAAATATATATATTAATAGAAAAAATTAAAAATTTACATCTTCTATGACATTATTATTATTATATATTTTTTTAAAAGAAATCGGGTTTTTGCTATTATTTTAAATATATAGAAAATGCGTGTTTGTTTCTTCATAAATATATATTGATTTTATATTTATATATGACAAATAAATATTATGAAAAAAAAAATGAATAAAAAAATATAATAAATAATTTCTGTCAAAATTGCGTACCTACTGATGAACAGACCAACAATAAACTTCAGTTTTTATTAGTTGGCTTTTTATCTAGTCTTTAACGACACTTTAGTTTTTTACCTCGAGATTTAGGTTTAAAACGATACACAAACATAACCAGGTAGAGTTTAAATAACGTTATGTCTATAATATAGTTATCTGGAAATATAATAAAAATAAAATGTTTGTTATTTTTACCATTCAGAGGTCATTTATTACAGACTAGCTGTACCCACGACTTCGTGCGCGGTATGTTTTAGATATAACATCACCTATCTGCTAGTGAAAGTCCTGTTAAAATCTGTCAAGCCGTTTCAGAGAATAGAGGGATCATATAGACATGCAAAACAACATTTTTAAAATTACTTTTTTTATACAGCTTTATATCCATTTAGTGAAAATCTGTTATATATGTATAATGATATAGAAGGCATATATAAAATAGATGCGTCTTTAAAAATAGCAAATATATGGATAACATTCTCTTTTCTGTGTTCTGTGAAGAGAGAATGAGTTAATATTCTGACCGCCTTTTTATCAAACAAATATGGTTGATACAAACACGTGAACACCTGTTATCATATATACACGTTTTCTTATCAATCCATGCCAGAAGAAGAGGCATACACTTCAACGTCAGCACTTACAAATACGAAAATATATAAGTTGATCAAATAAAGAAACACCAAATAACGTTCATTAACAATGTATTATTTAACTATTAAATATCATTTATTAATATAAATAGGAATATTTATTTCTGAGCAAAAAAAGGACCTTTAGGTACTTCTAATGTGATACTTCTCTGTGTGAATATATACATATATATGTATGTGTGAGAGTTACAGGTGTGTCAATAAGAAATGGAATTAGTAGCATTTTTAGCGTTTAAAAATATTTATATAAACATATGTATTATATTATAGTTTGTCTGTTGTTTTTTTCTCTCTATTCCGAAGTCTGAAGTCTTACTATAAATTCCTGAAATTCCTGAAAAGTGTCTTGTTATATATGTTATGTCAGCGAGATGAGTAACATAGAAATTACCAAAATTTTATAATGTACTCTGTATATTTATTAGTTATTAAGCTATTATTACATACTTAAAGAGTAATTTATATTAATGATACTTGAACACATTGAATTAATTATTAACATATAAATCTGAATATCAGAGAAGAGAGCAACTGAAGAAGAGATGGAGTGAATGATGATATGGCAAGAAGCAAGTCTTCACTGAGATGATAGAAGGGAAGCTGGATTTATCATAAAAGATATACATAAAAGATTAAATGTGTATGATGTTGATGTGAGATTGAATTCTTATTACCGCATTTTTTAAATCCTGTTTTGATTACATCAACTGTTATAAATATAAAAGTATATAAAAGTATAGTATAGGATACCTGTAAAAACATAGTCTTTTACAATATAATACGTTTGTACGTCCATCACCAGACCAAATCACACGCTTACTATTTTTTTTATGTATTTTTTTTATACAAAGCTCTTGGTGTACAATTTATATAGGTATCAAAGGTGAGAGAAGATACCTTTATCTGTATAAAAACCTTTTAAAAGAAAAGCAAAGTGACGGGCATATGTAGTTAAAATGTATATCTATTAACTTAAACTGACCTCTACGGTTCTTACCATAACATGGTTGTGAAGTTTTCAATATATTAGTTTTAAGCATAAGCTTATTATAAAATAGATGATATATTAAAAAAACATAATGATAATAAAAACACATTTTTGCACAATGTATAATATATATATATATATAAACTTTTTGTTTACCACTAAAATAATTTATTTTTAATATTGAAATCTCTCTGTTTTATATTTAATACTATATCATTGTATAAATAATAATTTTTTTTATTATTGTTGTCTTCTTTAGGTATATATAATAAGTAATTGTTAGGCTAGATTGTTTTTTTAATAGTTTATTCAAGTTTTAAAAAAAAAGAATGAAGACAAGCCTGCTGAGTTTCCGTCTCAGCTCTTCTCAGCTCTGTGGCAAATAACTCCGAGCTGGTGGTAGCTTTGACAATGACTACTATATTATAAAACTTACTTTGAATAAAAATTTAGATGTGGATTTAAATTTGACAAATTATAGTTTGACTTTGAGAATTGAAGACATGTAGCAACAGATCAAATAAAAATACGGTAGAGAATATTGAAAATACAGTTTTAATGATATTAAAGTCTTATTATTTATCGATAAAATTCATACGTAATAAAAGCAATTGCCTACCATTATATTAACCCCATGAATCAATAACCACTTGACTCGATCGATCCCCTAACGAATTGTGATTGTACAATCGACAGTACAACGGCATAATGGTACAATGGACCGGTACAATAACTGGTACAATAGAACGGTACAATATATATTGTTTGATGCACTTGTCACAGCGTACCCGTCGTAGAAATGTTTTTATCTTGTCGCATTTGTCTGTCAATATTGTGTATTTTTGTTATTTTAAGATCATTTAAGATATACAATTTTAACATATTTTCAAAATGTCAAAATGCATGAATAATAATGTATCCTACTAATATAAAAGATGTGAAAGATTGGGAGAATGCATGTATGTTTGTTACGTCATTCACGTCAAAACTACTGAACAGATTTTGATGAAGTTTTACAGTAATATAGTTGATACATGAGAATAATAAAGTCTACAATTTTGGAACATACCCATAATGTAAAATTTAGGACGGTGGAAGCCACGAGCAAAAGATAGTATTCAAATGTAACAAAAAAATAATTACAGGGCGTATTCATACGTAGTTACAATTTACATAAAAATATAATATTATACAAATATGCAAAACATTGTAACGACTAACGAACTGGTTTTATTAAGCAATAGTTTACAAAAAAACTTCTTAAATTTCACTTCCTTATAAATATTTATTCTTTAAATAGTATGCAAAATAGCATAATTATAGGGAGAGTCAAGAAATGGGTTAAATTATTTGCATACGCGATCACAATTAGAAAGGCGTACGGGTGCCGTGGGGTTTTCAAGAATAACATCTATTTTAAGGGGCCAAGGTTGATAATTGTTAGTTTGGAAATTATTTTTTTAATTTGAAATTTGCAAATTTCACACCTTGAGTTGGGGCTGCGACAGGTTTTCAAGACTAAAAATAAAGAGGTGTCGCCCTGTGACGTTCCTTTTTGTTATAATTTTGATAAATTTATGCACGTTAGACAATTAGCGAGCAGATGCTGGGGACAGAGCTAGATGTGTGGGAAATATCTTCTAATTCTTATTAAAATATTTAATTTATAAATAGCCTCATACGGACAATTAATTCCCACGTTATATATTCTTAACTTATGATAAAATATAAATTAAATATATATATAAATGTAAATATATTATTATTAACGCAGGTATTATTTTTCTAGTTGAATGCTAACTCTCCGGTGCATCGTTGACTGCAGTCGGAGCTTTCAAATAACTAAACCAAACATTATTTTAAAAACATCATTCGTATAAAAAAATTGCAAAAAAAAACACCAGCTGCGTTTTTGAAAACTACGATTAATGTTTTTAGTATTTTATTTATTCATAGCCGGTTTTTAATGAAAAAAAATGTAAAGGGCACAGATAATGAGATGCATGTCCTACATTTACGTTTGAAACAAAAAAAAAATAACAAAACTGTCTATGAATAGTGTTCTACCGCTCTCAGGGATATCGGTTACGGAGGTTGAATTATCATGGGGTTATTATTTTTGTATATGCAAATAGGTTTTTATACTTATCTTCTGTTAGATTTAACATATGTACACTGTATAAGAATTAAGTTTAAGAAACATTTTCCCATTTTTTTTTTAAATAAGTAAATAATTAATTAACGCAATTCTAAATAATAACAAGTTCAAGAAATATAATAAATATTATTTTTTATAACACTTCTCAAAGGAAATCCGCTTGCTATAAACGTTATATAAATATTATATGGCGCGCGTGCCATGATAACATCACCGAAGTAACTTCAACACTTTACATAACTTTTATAACGATCTCAATAAATCATTCTATTAATACTATGTTCGCCGCAAAATATATACTATCAAAATTTTATTATTAAAAAACACACAACTACAGCAGAAACACGTTTAGTAATCTGAATTATGAAACCAATATAACTGGATGTTATATAATACAATTAATTGAATTAAACATCAAATTAAGATAAAGAATATGCAAAATAAAATTCTAACTCCGTCTCTAAACAACCCTTTACCCTCCCGTCAGTTATTTGCATATTTTTTTCTTATTACGAAACAACGATTTTTTTTTCTTTTTATTTTATTTCCAATTGTATCCATGTTAATACAATGATACAGTTACTTTGCGATTTTAATAAGTTTTTTACACAACACACATTTAGCAGATGTTTTCATTTTGGATAAATTATTAGCGAATTATATTAATGTGTTTCGCATTTCTCATATAACTTTTATTTCGATATAAAAATGCGTGTATCTGTTTGAAAGATTAGCTACATATATTTCATAAATTATTACACCCTTTATTATGTTTTCAATATTAATTATATCCAGGTCCTAAATGAGCTACACACGTATAAAACTTATACTAAAATTCTTTCATTCGAGAACATCCGCACAAGTTGTTGTTATACAGCTTTGGAGCAAACCCTTTATTTAAGCGCACGAATATTTATAAAGAGACGTCTGCAATTTGTTCCTCCAAGCAATAACAAAAACAGGAATTCATTATACGGGAAAAAACATAATAGGAGCTCGGTTAAGTCACCATCGCATTAAGTGATGGATAGTGATTTGTGAAGGACGTGTCAGTGTTTTAAAAATTGACATTTCAATATGTCATATTGACAGATAGCAAAAAGTTGTGTTACGTTAAATTCATTCGGCCGCGTCGAAGAGTTTGCGTTTGAAAATTAAACTCCTCGGAGCGGATTAATCCCGTAGACACTTATATGCGTGCCTTTTATTCGACGGTCTTGGTGTGTTTGAATAAGGCATGGATAAAGTTGTGTGCTCGTATATACGAGATATAGGCCCGCATATAAAATTGAACGCATTTTTAGTAAACACGCCTGTTGAGGGGAGAGGACGGAGGGTCTGTGTAATGGCTGCCGAATGTCGCGAATCCATTTCCCTCCCCCCGCGGTAAGTCGCGTTAACGGGAAAGATATTAGATCATTTAGAGGTTCTTTTTAATTTTTTGTATAAATTGTACAGAAAAAAATATTTATCATTAGTAAAAACTTATAAATTACCTGACTTTTTGCACTGATCTGATATTTTACTTATAGTTTGACATAAAAATGTAAAAAGAAATATAAAAAATCATGAAACTACAAATTAAAAAAAAAATCTTTCAAACACAAACAAAATAACACAAAGATATAATAAGTTTTTTTTTAAATAAACAAATGGATTTATGTTTCGTAGGTCTGTCTGTAGTCAAGTGTCTTCGTCAGTTCGTTACCTGCACAGCTGAACGTACGAATAAAAAATGTACTCACCTCTTAACTGTTATCATAATATAATTCAAATAACCGAAACGTACTTAAATTTAAACACATATTTACTTACTTTAGGACTGTTCTTAAAATTGAAGGGAATGAAGTGAAAAAGAAAATGAACTGTAATACTTCTAAAGGTATAAAAACACTCGCTCATCTCTTGAAACAAACATTTTGTTAAATAATTATTGAAAAATATTCAATAGCCTTATTTAATCTGCAAACGTATATACATTTATACAATATTTAATATATGTATGTATCTTGGTAGTAATATTATATATTATATATTCTTTTTTAATTTTTACAGATATTTTCCCTATAAATTGGTTGAATGCTTCCGAAACGAAACGTCTTTAAAAAAATAAATAATAAAATTTTATTAAAAATTCTTAATGGGGGATATAATACATTTTTATTTCAATAATTCACCTTTAAAACTAACCGGATATCTGTTAAATTGTATAATTACTTAATAATTCGTTAAACACTCTGTCATTTCAGTCCCTCCTCAACGAATTGACAGAAGCGGTTCTTTATCATAGAGCTATTAAGATGAATACTATTAATTATAAAATCAGGGCCTCTCATTAGTTAACATTAAAAGTACCTCGTTTAGGATAAATTAAATTTGTTTTATTGTTCAAAAAGTTATTATTTCCTCCCTCATTGTAAGTGACATCTTATTATAACGTATCCTGGGGGTATTTTGATCATTTCATCCCAGATTTATGTCGAGCAATATCCAATTTTTTGAGTGAAGTCGGGTAATTATCCTAGTATATTACGACACTCATCAAGTATCTTGTTACAGACATCGTTAATTATATAGTTCAATACAACTTTGTGTTTCAAAACAGACAGACAGGCATTGTTATAACATTGAGGTGCCTCAGGGAATATGATTTTCTAAAACGACAATCTAAGATAAGAGTCCTACACACACACACACACATACATATATTTATTATATATATTTAATTATATAGTAGATATTATTGACGATAGAAATTAAAACACACATTAGACAATATATACAATACAATATATTGATAAGGTCTCCTGTTGATTTGTAGCCAAAATACAGCCTTAAGTTGAATTAAAATAATTTATTTAATATTTATTGTTATTTATTTTTTTAAATAAATAACAATAATAGTAATAATAATCTGTTTGATCTCGTGAGCCTTATCTTTATAACAAAACCTCCATATAAATATTTAGTATGTACATCCACACATCCACATCCACAGTACCAGAGTTAATGATATAGACGTACAACCAAACTCCCTTGATATTAGGATATTTGATCACTTTGGGTAAATACGATGACTTTTAGAGACGTAACATAGGAGAATATTTTTTGTCACTAGTGTATACAAAATAAGGTCTTTTCATCTCTTATTCAAGGGTCATAATTGTGTAAATAAAGGAAATTTTGTTTAATATTATCGTAATAACGAGGCGGGGGGAGTCGGGCCAAATTGATTGTTATTTGAAATAAATTTTATATGAGTCCTGAGTCCCCTCAGTCCCCTCTGGAGATGAGTACTTGCTTGTGTTCCTTCATTTTTGATGCCTCTTATAAAATTTAAGATATCTTTTTAAATATACAATAAAAAAAAATTATAAAATATTTCCTAAAAAAAAAATATTTAATGTGAAAATACCTTAATGTTTTAAAGAAATGACAAGAAGATAAGTTTTTTTTTAATTCTTTATATCATATAAAATACTGTCCGTCCGTCATCAATACACGTTGTAGTTATCATCTGAATTTCGTTTCAGATGCAGCATCACACACGGGGTTGTGGGGGGAGGGGGGGCATTAATAACGGGATTAGGGGCTGCAAAGAATAAATTGCGGAGAAACAGCCCCAAGCGAAGATTTATAACGTACTTACCATAAGTTTCACTGTGAAGCGGTTTCCATTAATATTATATTGATAGTATTATATTTTGATGTCTGTGTGTCATCTCATGGCACGGACGGAGGAGCCGGCGTCTTCCACTTCGATTTATTATATATATATTTGTTAGTACATAATATACTTATTATATAATAGTTTGCACGGTATTTAATTATATATATATATGTGAATCAATACAAGTTATACATAGGCCTACGACTGTCTGTACGTAGTTTCATTTCATTACATATATATTAACGTGTGGCCAGTGATTGTCATATTTTATAGTATGATTTTAGTGTAATAATAAAAGAATGAACATGGTTTTGTTTGAAAATGAGAGGTTTCTTCATCATAATCAGCACAGTCCGTTTTAAAACCTGATAATGATAGCATAGATTTATGAAGATTTTTAAAGAAAAAAAAAGCATATTATCTTACGGATAAACAAATAAAAACTATAACTATGCCAAAATTTCATTAAAATCTGTCCAGCAGTTTTTATACCTACTGCTTGTCGGTGTGAGCATACATAGCTTTTAACAATTTTTAGAAAATATAATAAAAAGATTGGTACAATCTATTGAATAATTACGCTATGATTGTTCATATTTTTAAACTTCATACAACCGTTTATTGTGAATTTATATTTTTTTTTTTCAAAAGAAATAGTCATTAAATTAAACATACTCCCAAATTATTTGCCTGGAGATTTATTTGTACGGGTCCAATGAAACCAAACGATCAGACATTTCAAGTAAAAACTATAACTGAATCCGTGGTATTTGAAGATCTCTGCAGAAAACGATCCAGAGTCCTCTCATCTAATTTAATAACTATTGTCAAGAGTTATAAGTTTATATGAATAATTAAGTTTTTCATTCATTTTCATTTCATAAGATAATTGTCGTTTAAAATGAATTTATAGAATTTTATTAATTTAAACCTTTCCTTAAAATATTCTAGACGTATCTCGCGGGGTCCGTCGCCTCGGAAAATTATATTAGAGAAATGTTTAATCAAATTTCCCGAAGACATCTCAATCACGTTTTCCGCAAATTATTGGCATTAATCAAACCAAGCCCACCTCCGCGAAATCACACGGAGCTGCTTCGACGTTACTTTATAATAAGTTAATAATATGTCAAAATGTTTTAAAAGTAATTCAACTCAATATTATTATTATAACAGACAGACAGACGTACATTTATTACATTTTTGTAATACAAAATAACTTGGCGGTTAAAATAGTGCCATTTTGTTTAATTCAGTAAAAGTATGTTTTAAAGATACTTATATTTATTATATATACTTTAACGATTGATAAAAACTATTTGTTATAAAAAGCTAGAGGGATTTGTGTGAAAGTGCACGAGCGGGATTCAATTGAGTCAAACATAAACCAGTGTTGTAACGTTTCAACGGAAAACAGAATGTTTGGAAAATGTTGCTCTTTTTTAGTGCAATTGATTCCAACGTACCGACAGATTTTATTATGGAATTTCAATTTCTGTTTTGTCCGTTTGCAATGATTCCATCTGCGACTCGCCGGTGAGGCCAGTGCGGCCAGTGCGGCCAGTGCGGCCAGTGTACGCTTAATATATTAATATTTACAATAAATTATAATGTATTTTATAGAAAATATGAAAGTTAAGAAAGATTAGTTTCCATGTACCTGTTATAGTAAATATCGTTAATAAATTCCAAGGTTCGATGAGGTTACAGAATAAATATAGAAGAACCTTCATAATTCTGAAAATGTTAACTACTCAAACCAACGGTTTTAAAAAGATAAAATAACGGGTTAGTTGAGAGTGGTTCAGAAGTTTCTAACTTTAGTTCGATACTATACTTATAAAAGTAAAAGCACTGGGTTTATATTAAATTATTTATTTAAGAGAGCTTTAAACGACAGATATACTCCTTATCTTAGATTTAATGTTATTTTTTAATTTCACATAATTAACAATGTTAATTGTATTCAACGTAACAGTGCGTGTGGTGGACCTTATTTGTAGCTTTAGTGACTAGGTGGTGTTGGTACCACCCTCTAATGCATGCTTCAGCTTAAAAGAGCTATTATAGCATTTATTTTCTTCGCTTCCATCCCTGAAATTTCTTAAAAAGGACACCAACATTCGAAACTTTACTCAACTCTGACAAGACCTTAAATTTATACACCGTTCAGACGATATAATACAACTAGAAGTGGAAAATGAATTAAAAATAACATAATGAAGTCATAATATACATTAAATAAACCGGTAATAACCACTGAGTGTAATTCCAGGCGCGAAGACAAAAGAGTGCGCGGGGCTAATTGATAATTAGCAGGCATTAGCGTCCCCGATCTGCCGGGGCCATCAGAATTACAGTCCCCGGAGGCTGCGGGTTTAGAGCCATTTTATTATTTTATATTCCAGGTAGCTAATGATTGGACTTAATCAGGGATTTTGATTTGTAGGAATTTATATTTGAATTATTTACGGAGTTAAATCACTTTTCATATTACTTTACAGTTCTATTTTCATTGATTTCATATTTATTTAGTTCATTCCGACTATTAATTAGTCTGGAAAATACATTACAGATAATAGATACAACATTTAAATTTCTATTAATTTCATAACTTATTTTATTGTTAAGATTTTTAGAATAATAAGTAAATGGGTATTATTTAAAAACATTGGATCGCGCGTATAACTAGTAATAGCTGTAGTTTGAAGCCATTCCAGTAAAATATGTTAACTAATAACATTTAATTGTTATTTTATCGATTTAAAAATAAACATGAGACTTTAAAGGTTAGAATAGAAACTCGGTTCATGCACTCGCGACTCGTACACATTTTTTCTCCTTCCCCATAGAATTTAATATGGCGGCGCCCCACTGAGGGGGGGGGGGTTGTACTTCACGTTTTTATTTAACTCTGGCTAATATTGCGTTTATCTGAATATATATTAGATATTATTGTGTGGTTGTTTCGAAACGAATTAGATATACCATTCAGTGTTTTAAAAGTTTTAAATTGTTCATATATTTTTTACATCGTATTTTTTAATTTAGTTAGTATTTTTAGACTTCTGACATGAACGCATGAAATTTATATTTATGGAGAAATAAAAGAAATCAAGTAGATAATTTTAATATTATTTTATGGCTTGTTTTATTCAAATTACATATTTGTATAATTAAATAATATTTTTATATATTTTTAAATAAAATAAACTCAAATGCATTTTATGAAATATATAGCGTAATATTTTTGTTCCATTAATGTAATATTATATTAAACACGTGTATAAGTTTTTCCTAAAATTGAAATTAAATTATAATAAAAGCATTTTTTCCAAAGCCGTAATCACAGACACAGCCACAGACAGACACAGCCGCGGTACGGACGGGCTGTAATTATCCGTAATTTGTAATCACAGACGGCACTGCTCTGTTTTAAAAATTAATTTTTAGTGCAAACATCACGTACATTTTCATCATTTTGACGTTAACTTCATAATTCCTGATAACATCGAAGTTGATGTTATTTTAGAGTATTACTTAGTCTCTTTTAGTCATTTTTTATTGTTAATGTGTAGTTTCTGTGCTTTGTGTAATTAAATCGTTGACGCGAGTGTCATAATAAATATTTATTTATAAATCTTGTCATCTAAAAAAAAATTTTTCTTTTCAGTTTTTTTTTTGTAAGATAAACCTGACAGATAATTAATTTTTATTGATAACGAAAAATTTTAAGCAATATTAGTAATTTTTTTATGTCTTTATTAAGAAAGATTTCCAAATGCAGAAGAATTACATATATAAGATAAAACATATATAAGATATATTTGGCAACTATTGAAAATTTATTTGATGAAAAATATTAACATCCACTTTTACAAAATCTAAATAAATATATAAAATACTTACATTGTGTGTGTGTATGTAGCCTATGACTTGCTAAGCATCAGTATTCATTAAAATATTTATAATTTAGCAGAAATGTGAAAACCATTACAACAACATTAAACAGAACACCTTAAAAATCAGTAATATTGTTTGTATAGTTGTCATTAAAAATTATTTATTACATGTTATTAAAAATTATCCTTCTAAGATTGAGGTGTTTTATAAATATACACACATAAGGAGATTTATAAAAAAAAAACTATATTGACTAATAAAATTAATTCGGTGCTGATTATAGAAACTAAATAATTATAAGCAAACTTAATTAAACTTTAAGAACAGTGCATAATGTACAAAATAACCATTTTTAATTATAATTAAAGAATGCTTCCTATTTTACTTGATATAAAGACTTAATATTGACTTAGTCTGCTATTCAATACAAATTCAATTTATTGATATTTTATCTAAATGGGATAAACAAGTACTAAAATGCCATGTACGTAAAATAAATGATGTGGGTTTGTTAATGTTGGGATAAAAACTATACTCAAAACATATTTCTAACCACTGCTGGAAAATTACCGGAAATGTACAAAACGAAACTTACTTTGAATCTTCGTAACAATTTTTTTACAAAGTTGTTAACGTAATTGCTACCATCAAAAGTTTTATGTTGAATTTAATATTTGATGAAACGTCCCGAAGCATTCGCTTAACTGTTTTACCAACAAGAAACGAGATGTTTTATTTGTAGCTACTCTGTAATAGATGGCGTTAGTAGTACTAATAGTTCTTACTGGAATCCAACTGCCAACTTTATATAATTACATATATTTTTATTTCAATCATAAAATGTAAAACAATTAAAATAATTATATCTCATTATATCCTGCATAACAGTATTTTAGTTCAGAAATTTGAAAATATAATGCTTTTATTAATAATTAATATATCTAGCATTTTTTTCGGTAGATGTCACTGAGATAACTAGTATCTCTTTACCTACTGCATTCGACGTTTACAATTTATATAATATATCATATATATTTAATAAAATTATTTTATTATGGTTATTTTGATATCCAAAATAAAAAATACTTTTATATTACCTACTTACTTACCTAAAAATATTTAAACATATTCATGTTTTAAGCAGTATAATAATACTTTTAGGTGTATCAATAAGACAATGGGCGATAACAGGAAATACGTTTCAAATATTTGTCTAATAAGAAAACATTCTGGTTAGTGTTGTATTTTTAAATCATAGATGGCGCCACCCAACATTCAGTTTAAACATTAAAATATTTTATAAAACACGTACGATACAAATATAATGAATTTATAAGATTTTAAATACAACACGCGGCATGTATAAAATATTGAAAATCATTCGTGTCTTTCTCATACATTAAGACCGCGTGATCAAAGACTATAAGAGAGAATAAAAATTATCACACAACAAAAAATCATTCACATTTTCATATGATGGTGAATATTAAGTCGTCGGTAATTCGATGAGTTATAATTATGGTGTTCACTGTTTATTGAAGGATTGTTCTAAAGGCGGTGTATTATTCATTGATAATCGATTTTCTTATAATACAGTTGTTTACCGTCATGCATGTTCAATCACAATGTATGGACGTCGCCGCGCATTTACATAACATCGAGGTACAGTCGAGATGAACGGCGTCATCTGCAAATTAAATACAATGTAGTGAAATAAGATAAAGAAATTACAGTTTTGGTCGAAATTTATCCCTCATACTCTCTTGTCGATCAGTTATTGCTGATGATCTTGTCCTTTGTGGTCAAAAATGGCGAAAATTATTACACATATGTAATTTGTTAATCGCTTGATTCTTGGATGAGTAAATCAGCGACGTCCAAGAACTTCTTTTATTATAATAATATTTAAAATATTTAGTTTTATTGATCTTTTCAGATCTGTGGACGTAACTTTTCGAATTTTGATAAAGTATAAATATTTTTTAACTTTACTCATTATTATTAAAAAAAACTAACATTAAATTTATCTTATTTATTTTTTAACACCATTGTGAGCGACTGTACCCTGTAAAGAGGTAGCGTTGTGCCTCACCTCATAATGGATCGCTCGATGAATATCTTATTTTATTATTTATGTTAATTTTGTAGATTAGATAATTTCTAATATATTTAATCGATTAAAAATAGTATCCTTGGATAAAGATATATTAAAAAATAAGACTTTGTAGTCACATCACTACAGGTTTCAGACCTCTCTCGTGATTCGGCAGTTCAAAGACACTAGATGTAGACTGACACACTTCCTGCTGACAGTATTAGATATTTGTTTCATGATGAAGGTCCATTCCCCAGGGTTCGAGGAGCCGCTGTGTACGTACTGAGGTCATGCGAACTGTAAATCTTTATGAGACCTACAAATTCTATATTTACATATTTATCTGACTTTGTTATATACTGTTTATTTCCATATATTTTAGTCTGTTATTTTTTCTTGCATTACTTAATATATTTTAACTTATTATTAAAACTTTGGGAGAAAACATATTAATTTATATTTCGACATATTATTTTACTCTTATATTTCTTTTTAATATAATATTATATAATATATAAAATGTTTGTTATTTAAAATATCTACAAATACACAAACAAAGAAAACCTCCACTGCACTCTTTTGACTTTGTCTTTCATAGCTTTATTTTATGAGAATATATAATATTTTTTAGCACAAAAATAATATTTTACCACATAGATAATATATAACATACAGGAATAAAACTAAATAACTATAATAAAATTCTTAATTGAATCCCCTCGGGACACATTTGAAATTATAAAATAGGACTTTTTAGCTGTCACGATATTAACTTGGCTGTGGTCTTAGAAAAAATACCATCACTCCAAAATATACTTTAAAAACGTGAAACTAAGACTCATTTTAAAGTGGATATGACACAAAGATGTTTAGCTCGTCGCCGGGCGTAACAGCATTTCTTTGTATAATCGTCTATAATGATATATTGTTTTTATCTGTCCATCGCGTGTGTACAGCGAGCGACGCAGGCCGCCCTTACCGCGGTGGGAATAAGAGCCAGCGGCCGAGCGGCGCGCTGTACTCGGTATCAAGACCGCCGTACTCCGGTTATTTAATGGGTGGTTTTAGTTTATATTCAGTCAATTGTTAAATAAATTAAATTAATTATAGTTAAACGTGGAAAGACGTGCTCGGTTAATTGGAAAATATATTCTCACAGCGTGTTATTTCATTGGAAAATACACTTTGTTAAATTTAATTATTTTTTACTTATTAATAAAAAAAATGTTTCAATTGAACTTTATCATTGTTTAAACCGATTGTATAATATACGACTGTTTATCGGAATCGTTAGAAAAAAACAAGGAAGGAAAAATGATTAGGAGCGATTAAAGAAATAAAGGAAAGAAAGAAAAATAAGTTAAAAGAAAAGTGGAATAAATATTACAAGAAAAATACATATAGAGCTTCTCGATCTAAATTTTAAAAAATTAGGAATAAATATATAGAAAGTAAGTTGAAATACAGCTCTATATTAAATAGTAAGCGGAGCCGGGGCCGGGGCAGGGGCAGATGTTCGTGATTGTATAAAAACTCGATATGTAAATGAATTGAATTTGCATAACACTAGTGTAATTCAGTTAACCCCTTTGTATTTTTTCCGTCGACGTCCTATGTTTAATTAGAATACCCGGTAGTTTGTCATTTTTTGTCATTTTATCCCGGACGAGGATCAGGAAGTAGGAAAAAACTAAAAAGGGTTATAGAAACAAAAAATATTTTTTTTTAACTTTTATTTTCGTTTAGAAACTAAACTCAGTTTTGTTTTTATACACTTATATTATTGTATTTCATATATAATAGTTACATTATTTAACATAAACTAAAATAAAAAACATCACAAATAAACTAATTATAAAAACTAACAAAGTAAAACTAAAATTAAAATAAAAAATAACTATAAAACAACTATAGACTTATAGTTCATATACCCAAAGTAATTAATAAAAACAAACAAAATAGAATTAAAAGTAAATTTAACGGTAAACCAATAAACCTTTGAGATTTAGTTTAGTTCAAAGGGTTCTAAATGATTGTTAAAGATGTCACTCCAAGACCTTGGGAACTTTAAAAGTCTATACAATTTATAATTTATTCAAATCCGGGTACAATGGAGGCAGTTATGTAATAATATGTCGGTATTTGAATGTTATTATTGCAAGGGGTTGATAACTAGTGTTACTTGATTCATATTATTCAATAATTCAATTGTTGATTTAAACTTTTTGGTGCAATTTAATTGAATTAACCTAATTGGATTAAATAATCTTTGCTATAAAATATAGTGTAATAATATTTGTTCAGCGCCCGCCAAAACCTGGAACAATGTATATAATTATTAATTACCGATTATTTATTTGTTACGAAACTAAAAAAGACTGTTATATATAATCTCTTAAAATAACTCGTGATATGATTATATAGTCCGAATTGAAGGGTGAAATTAAACATTTTCTATAAAAATGAATGACAGCATTTATAATAACAAACATTAAATAAGTTTTGTCAATGTTAAATGCACCAATTTTATATCGCCACTTTAATTCATTTCAATATAAGGACAAAGCACTCATAACTGGCAGGTAATATAAACTTTGATCACAATTTTGTTGTTTAAAGAGTATTACATTTTTTTGTGCTCCAATAAGAAACATTTGAGATTAAACTGTGTAACAACTGAACAATTATTAATAATAACAGCTTAAATTAATTTTAATAATTCAAAATAGATCTAGTGTCAAATTGTTGTATGTTCCACTCACAAAATGGCGCACAACGCCGGCCATGTTAGATGTGCGCAGTAGAGATGCGCAGTCTACCAAAAACTAACAACCCTTCGGACACTATTGTTAAGCGGAGCGCACCCACGCAATGTTTTCAGTTATATAAACAGCAATCTAAAATAAATCTTAACTTCTAGAGTTAAGGTTGCTTTTTATATACTCTAAATTTATAATATTTTTATTTTTATTCTTAAATGGCACAAGTCACAAATTGATAGTTCAAAATCATGCCTTAATAATTAGGAATTAAATTTATTTTCGAATGACTTATTTAAAATACAATTGGACACAATTTGAATAAAAATGTATTCTATACACTTCTGATGGAGTTTAATTTAGTATAGCTTTATGTGAGTGTGTGTGTTGAGAAAAGAAAACCTTGTTATTTATGCGTGTGTGTCCGTATTTGATCAAGAAAGGGTAATGTCATCTCGATGTTGAATTTTCACCTATAAATGTGACATAACATGTGTATGTGTGGGTGCAGTATAGGAGTTGTGTTAGTGTGAGTATTTTAATATTATTCATTTTTCCATGTCACCGGTTGTTAGAATTCGGAATTCGAGGAAATTTAAATACTTTTCTTTTGTTAATAAATAATAGATCATTCCATTGTTGTTACAAGTATCTCATAAGAGATATATTTCTTTTATAAGTTTTCTTTCTTTTCAGTACTTACATACATGAGTCCATGAGTACACGTTATTGCTTGTCAAGAAATAAAGAGATATTTGTATGTAATAAACAATAATAACATTTTTCGATCGTAAATAATTCATTTCAGCTCACTCATTTACTTAAGATATACTAGTATTATTTAAGTTTTATGTTATAATGTTAAATATATATTTTATTATATTTATAGCGTTTTTATACTCTTTAACTTAGGATTCTTAAGGTTTAAGGATTCAAGTAGTTGTTTCTATTCGGACAATTTTTTATAAAATGTTAAATACAGTACTGACTATTAATTGTGTTATATTTTTAATATTTTTCAACATATTTCTCATCAATTTAGGTAGATTTATTTTTCATAATCAACTAAATTTTCAATTTGTTAAAGGACAAGTCAAAAAATATCACTATACACTACTTAGGTCGGGCGTATGTTGGTACGTTACTTATCAAAATAGAAACACAATATCAATATACTATTTTCAAAAATAAGTTATACAGAACAAAAATATATATTTGCCGAAGTTCAATTTTAAACAATGATTTTTTTGACGATTGTATAAGTTGGACACAAACGGTGGGTCTGTTTGATATTATAATATATTTGATAAGTGTAAGGTCTAACGAGTGTTCCAGTGTGTAGTTAACACAGCGGGCTATAAATAAAACAAATGGCCCCACTAAAGTGTTGTTACTTACGCAAACGTAATTGATGGCGGGACGTCACTAGCAAAACTCTATACATTTATACTAAAGAAATTCTTCGCTTCAACGCGATCTCCTTCCGGGCGTGGTGACGGCACTCGGCGATATCGATCATTATACAATATTGAAAAAAAAAAATCTGATTAAAGATAAATATTACCAATATTTGGTTAGATTTTGTAATATATTATTTACTATTATTTTTACATTACAAAACTATAAGTATGTATTATCTTAATTATAATAAAATTAATTTGGATGGGTTAAATGTTAAGGTAAATTACCAAATAATCTATTAATAAATATTAGATTAGAATAGATGTATGTTCACACACTATTATTATTATATTATAATATTATACACTACACCAGTAGGTACTCGCCGCGCAGATTTTATGAACCAAGACGAATTACACCGCAGTATAAAAATAACAATTCGTTTATCATAGTTTTCAATCTAGTAATAAATACGCGGTTAATTAATATGTATCTTTTTAGCTCATTAACGTTATTTATATGAATTTATATATTTTTTGTGTTATTACTTAGTGGTGCCAACTATCTCGTTTAATCAGTGTTTTATCGATAAATTTTAATTTCACATCACTAGTGTATGAATGCAGAGCATTTGTTTCAGTCAGTACTCGATTTCAGTGTTTCTGCCGAAAATAAGCGTACACTAAATCGACTCAAACTTTCCCTTACTTCGAGTATATAGGCCGTGACATATCATTTATATATTATATCACTCACTATCACTAACGTGATCACTAACATGTCATCACTATCTATTATCATTATAATGTGATTTTTAAGGTTCCAATAGTAAAATGTTCATTTTGATTATTAACTGTTGTTAAGTTATGTGATAAGAATTATAATAAAATAATTGAAGTCATACACTCCGCCCCGACTTTGTTCGCACCAAATTTATGAAATTACTCGTTAGTGAATGTTCCAAATTACTGAAATGTGCTATAACTTAAAAAATACATTTAAATATAAACTTCAGAGAGGAAATTTTCAAAAATTCTTTCGTAGCAGATGCTTCGCGTTAGAAAAAAAACTGTCTAAATGTTTTCTCAACGCTCTAGTATTGACCGTGATATTCAGTCGGTATAAATATATTTATTACACAAGATAAAACATTATTAACAATACTCATATAAATACATATAAGATTATAAGACTTTATCCACATTATGCTATAGAATAAAAAAAAAAAACAAAATGTTGAATAATATATTTATATGAATAATATCCTTTAATCGATGATATAATAAGAAAAACTTAAACTCCGAGGTATGAGAGTCGGTAAATAATTCTGCATACATACGATCGGTGCACATTGTCGTCTAACAAGCAACCCTTGAGATGTCGATGGGGGAACTACTGCACGCCCCCCGCGCATAACGAGGTACGGTATCCTATTTGATTAGCGGATTCTTATAAGAAATATGTTTATATTCGAAGCAGTCTTACTTTATAAATATATATTTAATTTAATTTAAAATATATAATGAAAAATTTATTAACATGTTTTCCACACATTGCAGGTGTGAAGCCTGCAGCTTTTGAACTTGATATTATATTTCTATTAAATTTCAAGTAGGCAAACCAAAATCCAATATGATTATAAAAAATTTAAAACTTATCGAGACCCTCAATAATAATATAAAAAATTCATTAAATTCTCATGAATAACAAATTAATATTTTTACATAAAAACATCTTATTTAAATTAAATAAAGACAATAAAAAAAATCTATTAAAACCGAAAATAGCATTTACAAAAAATCTAAATATACATAAACATAAAAAATTCAGATACATCTCTTTAGTCGTGGAGCGTAGTGGCTGTCAAAACGAATGGGAAATATGGTAGAAAGAGTGACTGGATAACAAGCACACATGGGGTCGGCGGCCATCTTGGAAGCATTCACTATCGAGAAATTTAGTTGGGCATTGGAAAATAAGAAATAATGCCCCGTGTTGGCTAGACTCGGAAATTGGATGGTTTTATGTTATTTATTCGTGGTCTTGAGGACCGTTTGAGTTTACGATTCATAAACACGATCTCATTTGTACATTCATAAACAGTTTAATTTATTACAACATTTGCTTTCTTAATTATAAAATTCAACAAAAAGTTATAATTTGATGTGAAGAATATTATGCAAAGTTTTAAAAAATAAATATTTATTAAGTACTAAAAATATATTCTATTATAATAACACAAATGTAATAATATTATAAACGAGTAATAAAAATTAAAAATAAGAACTCTGACGCTATTCGTGGCCGTTCCGGTTGAAATCCGCCATTACATTTTATTATTTAAATTTAGAATTACAAATGTGCTCATAAAAATTAATAGACGATATTTAACGACTACCTCAAAACAAATATATTATTTTTTATGTCAATGTTTTAGAAAACAATTAAAAATAAGTTATTACACTAATTATGATTTATTGTTAATATTTTTATTACATGTGTGGTAATGTTTTGTAACAAATTAATTTAATACTCGTTACTTACGTACTTCAAGACACGTTACTATACGGACACTTATCTACTTTTGACACGTAGTGTTGTAAACAAAGCTAATCTATGCACTAATATAATAGTAATTAATGTGGTGATCGCTTCAAACCACACCAACTTCTGTTTATTGAAGTACCTAAACACCCTAAACTGAATCATTTAACCCAGTAACCGACTCGCTAATAAAATACCTTCGCCAATTTAACCTTGACACAGCCCTAGTTAGTATGCACGGCTTTCTTTTAAAATCTGATGTATTAATTTGCTAACTTTTCAGCCACACAAATATAACCCCTCTTCCAATACGATAAGGACCAAACTCATTAAACCTCCTACGAAGCTGCCTCACTTCGTTTTCAAAAATGGAAAATTGTTAGACATTATTACAAACAATAAACAGAATGCAACAATAGACCTAGTGCTGCAATTCTAAAGATCTAAATTGCAATAAAATAGAACCCCACATAGGACCTCTAAAATATAAAAATGTTATTTAGCACGTGGTTCTCGTGACGACGTTCGCAATTTGAGTATAAATTAGAACACTTATCTCGTCGCGGTTCGTCTTCCGTCTCTTTCGTACGAGTGTTATCTCGCGTTACTGTTTCTTTCTCCCGCAATGCCAAGGAGTAAGTGTAGGGGTACCTTCTACGTCAGCGTTTTACTTTATCGATATTTCACGATAACGCCCGAAGTGCCTCTGAGATGTTAGAGATGAAGGCGGCTTATAAATTGTGAAATGATAAATGTCGCAGTTCTCGGGGATAAACTCGTATTGGGTTGAGCCAATGTATATATGAAGCGGGTGTCTAAAGAAATAGTTTTAGGGTGTGTGTTAATGAAGTTGAAAATTGAACATAAATATTGTATACATTGTCGACTACAGCTTATGCTCAAGATAGGTTTATTAAATCGGGAAAATTATCGATAAAGGTGAGTGCCGCGTCCCATCCCGCGCTCATATTTAATTTAGCTGCGGAAGCAACAGGTTATTAGCACGGAGCTTTCCCGCCTAACTTTCCGGGCGTTCACTTTTTAAATTCCTCTCTTTCCCTTTCTAATTGGGTCGCCCTCTCTCTTGCCCCCGAATGAATGAAACTTGTTGCTTTCGAAATCATTTCGCATTTATTTAAATCACGTTCATTTAAAATATGTTCTCGATTACGTCTCGTTGACAAACTTTTAATCTGATCCTCGCAAATTTACAGAAAAAACTGTGTCACCCCGGTTAACATTTTCCGAAGCGTTTTGCCGTAAAACCTATCTCACCGGAATGTCATACATGAGCGCCTGCTTTTTGAGTGTAAAAATTAACACTTTAACGGTTTATAATTTTCCACTCATTAATTCCTTGTAACATTATGGGGTCACACGTAACAAAGGCGAAGCCAAAATAGACCTCATAGCGGGGGACTGCTACCTTAGCTTCGGGTGTACATCACTCTATGACAAATTGTTTGCCGCATCCAATCTACATATCAAAATTCACATTTTACCACGCAGTACCCTTTTTCATTTAATACTCGTACGTACGCATAAAACGAGTTTCCATAGCCGGCTCTCGAACCTACGCGAATCTACATACATAAATATATTTCTGCTCACCACCCAATACATTTTATCTATGTTACCGTTGCCTTACTAGAAATGTTTTATCTATAAAAAGGTAGCATCGTGAAACAAGCTATGGGCATTTTGAACCATATCCTAAAGTACATTGGATTGATTTTCGTACAGCAGTGCCCGGGTCGGTAGTACGTCGGCATTGCCAGGCCGCGATCAAGTCTCACGCCGTATTCTCAAGGGGTGAGCGTAGTTCTTGCGCTCAGATATAAAGAAAGGTAGATACTTATGAAATTCGAAGGAAAAACCACCCTTCCTATACTTATACGGCGCAGTCGATTCGGTTTTCGCGGAGGAAATTGTAGCGTACTTTGAGCGGGACACTCGCCGGCCGCGCGTCGCCTGGAGACGACGATTTTCTTGAATTTCCTTCGGGACGTCTCCGGTTTCCAAATTTGAATTTGAATTCTTTTCTTTTTTTAAACGTGTGCTTCGTACGAATATCATTTGAATGTTTTCTGTTTTATTTCGTTTCGTTTGTTTTATTTAACGTTATTATATTGTGTTCTTAAGTAATATTTTAAATTCGCGCCGCGTAAACTTACGAACTTCAACTGCGGGTCGTCGTGAGGTAAGAACTTTTGAAGGAATATCATAAATATGACTTATTCGGTTAGATTAATTTTAATATATAATTTTATTTATAACCCTCGCATTAAAAGCAGACTTAACTATCCTATTAAAGTTACTATTATATTGCAATAGTCCGATAAAAGATAAAAGATAATAAACTATATTTCCCAAACTATTTTATTAATGATTTTTATTCAGAGCTTCCATCTATAATTTTTTATTCACTTCTGTTTTACTTTTAAAATAAATCGGGGTTTTTTTTAATAATTTGAAATAAATTTTTATTCACTTCTGTTTTAAAATATGTCTGCTTTACTTTGAATAATTTGAAAACAAATTGCAATATATATGTATGTATGTATATAAAATATTCATGTGAGTGCAATAAGAATGGTAATGTTCATTTATCATACCGAATAAAATTAAAATGATAAAATAGAATTGTTTAAAATAATTAATTTCGATATTTTAATTATCTGTCCGTCTGTAGAAGTATATTTCTCTATTGAAAATCACTCCATGATCGATCGTCATCACGACTGGTGGTACATACACGTAGTAGTTCCACCCTCCGGACCCTCTCACATGCACTGATATATAAAGGGTCCTGCGGATCGATAGGGTACCTCCTTCACAACAATTGGGAAGCTTTTACAAAATTACTAACACCAATACTTCAATATAAATATAAATAATTAATTATCAAAATGATTTATCATAAATTAATATTATCGTACTGATGTGTTTTTTTTATAAATTTATCGCGCACCGATAGATTTTATTTATCGTATTTGAATTATTAATTATTTTAATTTTTTAGATATTTTTACACTTATTTCATATCTTTTACTTCAATAAAATATATCAAAGAGATCGGATCCCACAGTGTCTATCAAATGGACACATTCATTAACATCCTACAATTACTTTACCACCAAGTGATTTATTAACATTTTGTACATGAAAATTTATTTGTCACATTTTGTATTTTCCGATACTTATTTATTTGTTTTTCACCGCTTAAACCTCCTCTGATATTCCACAAATATTTAAAAATAAGATAGAATTAATAAATAATACAATAAATTTAAATTAATTAAATCGTTTAAGCGATTCTTGAGCTTTAGCGACAAACTAACAGCAATTGATTTTTATATATGTAGATACAAACCTGTATTTAAATCTACATACAAATCAAATTAATATAATTCAGTCTGTCAACTCTCTGACGATGGCCGACGACGATCCTAGGCCATTAAGACAACTCTTTATTAGGCTTCTTAAACACAAACAACAGAATTAAATTTTACGACCCGCTCCGCTGAATAGCTACGCGTTTGGTTCCCCGTTTGGTCATCTTGTGAATTTACCGGCCTCTGAAAAACATTAATATATCTTTCAATTATTGCTTACAATGTAAGTAAGTGTATGTTTCCTCGGACATAGAGTCATTAGTGGGGAATATTAATTAGCAATCAATAATTTTTTGGCCCTCAGTCCTTATAGGACGACTTTATTGGACGTCAGTCCTTTTTCGTAAACGCATGAAAAGAATTGAGTTCCAGAAAAGGGCTCGCCGGGTTAGAAAAACTTCTAAGATAAAATTATTTGTATTTTCTTATAGTTTTTGCATTATTCAACATATATCATTATTTACGGATGGATTAACAAATGTTATCGAGACTGACCGAATATTTATTGCGAGTCTCAATTCCGTATTCGTATGAAAACAACATCTATATAATATAGAAAAACATTAAGTAGATTAGTTAACTTGCTTCAACATTATTGTACAAGTCTATGTCGGGGCTACTTCATCTCACAGATGATTGACATGGTCTGATATGTACTCGGGTGCACTGTGCACTGCTCCACTACTCGGGGTAACATTAAATCCCACCCACAAGTTGTCAATCGATCAAACATGTGCAAACACTACGGGGACCGCCGCTTGTGAAGAAGGACTCATTTAAACAATTACAGACGAGCCAAAATATACCTTATTATATTATTTCAGAGTGTAAAGTTCCCTGTCACCGCGTATAGGACATTTAGGCTATTTGCAATTCGTATGTTTGTACATAAGAGTCACACCGCGATGGAAAATTTATTGACAAATATATTGAGTTACTTCCATTAGGATATTGTTTGTTATATTAAGGTATTGAAATTGATATTTTTATGTTTGTCCTTAATTTAACATATTATAGTGATGTTATGTAATATATATATACATATAATATTGATTCGTTAACTTAATATAGTTTTGCGATCTACCGTCTATCTGACAACACTCGGATAACAAGCTTAATACCAGATCAAATGAGAATCTTTTCAAGGAAGATTTTAGTGTGGAGATAAATGAACACTTTCACTTCACTAACACTAACACTAACACGTCTGTACACTGTTGTAGAACTATTTAAAATGCCACTAAAACTGTCCCGTATTCTATATATTTCAATGTGAATAAATTATGACCATTTTTCCCCTTGTCGTTAAAGGGTTAACTATTTCTATAGGAACCTATGGGTCGTGAATTTGCATATAATTTCTAGTTGTTATGAAGGGTTCCATTGTGTCGGTAACGTTTTTTTTTCAGTGATGAATTGGTCGTATTAATAAGGATTAGAGATATTCGTACGTGTACGGGCGGATGGCATCTTCTATCTGCTCAACTTTACAAACATCTTCGCGTTTAGTCAAAAATAATAAGAAATATAACCGCTAGATTTAATTACCATAAAAGTCTTTGTTTTAAACATGTTTTACGTTTATTTAATATATCAAATATAACCTCTTTAGATTTGAATTATAATGCATATTCTTCAGATCTAGTAAAAATAATAAAAAATAAAATCTTCTTAGATTTAAATGCTACAAAAGTGGCACTAAAACACGACCTTCGAGCCTACTTAAACAAATAAAAAATAATAATAATATAACCTCTTCAGATTTAAATGCGATAAAATTGAAACAACCATAACATAAGGTCATTGACACCTCGGGCTACGCTACACCGTAATTAACGTCAAAACCATAAATTAAAACTTACAAACCATAAATACACATATGAATAACAATTGATTACGAGCGTGTGGTCATTTTATGGGCACTTCCGATAGACTAAAAACTAACGCTATTTATTACCATAATAAAGAACAACCCATAAAATAGAATTATATATTTAAAAACGTCAGTTGAATATGTCGGTATTAAGTGTTGTTTTCGTGACGGCCCGTGGGTCGCGGGTCGTGGGTTCCGAGAGCTATTAAAATACAGATATTATCACGTTTCTTATTATCTATGGTTATTAATATTCAACCACAATACGTCCGATGGACCGGAAGTTTCATCTTTTGTGCCCTCAAACCCTTCCGAACGACTCCTTGAATGGGAGCCATTTGGTCGTCTATTCATTGACCCCTCTATCTCACGGGGTATCTTTCTTTGAGTATCGCGTTTTAAAAGGTTAGACGAATGTTTGTGTAATAAAAAATATTTTAATTACGTTTTAAACATTTCTAACATGTTTACTTGTTCGGCTTAATTAAATTTAATTATCGATTATAATCTTATGTTATTATTATCGAATCTTATGTTTATAAGCAAATTTCTATCTATTGAAATAAAAATTAAAAAAATAATAATAATATAATAACCGTACAATATGATAAAAACACACTCCAAAGAACACTGTGTGTGTTATAAAAACACAAACAAAACAAACATTTCACGGGCGGTGGTAACAAAAGTACGGTCGTCCCATTGTACTGAATTTGACTAACCTTTGTTTAATGCTGATTTATAGTCTATTAAATCCTTTATATTAATGTATTGATAAATTTATTCGCATTATTCTATAATGTGTGTAATATATTACCGGTGGGCCGTGATGTGCCGGTTGTCCTTTTAACAACTGGCGTCTGCTGTGGATGCAGTCGAGATCACTTTAACTGTTTTTTAAACATATAAATATTATCTTGTGGACGGTTTGGTAATATAATTAATGTTTTGTCGATAGCGGTTGTAATTAAAATTGTATGTAATAATCAATTTAAACAATGACCGTGAACGAATAAAAATTAAGAAAACTTTTTATTTGAAAGTTTTTTTTCATGTACCTACATAGGTGGCTATTTGTAACAAAAAAACACAGTTGATTAGTATTTGTAATAAGAATTTTACATGGTAACAAGTATTACATAAAATATAATTATGAACAGAACAAAGTCTGACGTTGCTGACTCCAAACAACTTTCGCTTACGTTAAAAAAAAAGAAAAATTAAGACGAAGTCCTGAACTAGGTAAATGGCGTGAGAAAAAAGTAATTTTCATTCATAAAACCATTTTCTAAGAAGCACTTGAAAGAGACAGGCGTATACATCTGTAGAGCTGCGTCCCTTTTACGCCCACTCATTTTTAATGCACTTTCCCTGAAGTGTTCCTTTTATACCTCTTTTAAGACTCGAGGCACGGATGCACGTGTTTTTAAGTTTTCTCTTTAAACGCTCTTGAAATTTCACTTTTATTTTACAAACATGTAGGTATCTACTGAGAAAAACTATTTGTATGTAAATAAAATTTACACTGATTGCAATGCAGAACGAAATATGCAATATTATTTATAGAATGTTATCCGTTAAAAAAAACAAAAGATTCCATTTTAAAAGAGTTTTAATACAATAAATTAAAAAATATAAAACCTCTTTGATAGAACTAAATAAATCTCGAAACGACAATTCAAATTTGGAACACGGCTCTGCCGGGACATTAGCCGCATCATGCACAGCCAATAAAGTCCTATTTAAATAAACCAATCAATTGTAAACATAGATCCAGATAGTGTATTGGGCTCTAATCCTTTGAGTGGTGCTCGACACTCGAAGGGATGTTACCGTTCGTATTGTGTTTTTATTATTTATTGTCAATGTACATGTCCTACATATTTTTTACGGTTCTTAGGGCTGTCGGTATCACAATGAGAGTCAATATGAATGGTAAGATTAAAGGTTACCTATAAATTACAATTATTTGAATATTGTCACATTCTCTATTAATGTTATTAACAATACGGGTTGTATACAATTATTAATTTAAAAATTAAATACATCTAAGGTAGATATTTTATGAGGGGCAAGTTTTAGTTAAAAGAGGTTATAAATAAAATATACCAAGCTCTTGGATGCGCAACTTATGTGTAAGTTCAGAAACCACTCCAAGAAGCCGGAAAAGTTTCTCCAACAATACATTTATCTGGGAAATGTTTAGAGAATGTATTGAAGAGCGGAAGCGAATATCATATAAATAATAAACATTTTTGTATTGTACAAAAATAATAAAGATACGTATCTGTAATACTCTGTAGTAAAACATAATCACATTCATATTATACTGAAACTCATTTTATTTTATACACACTCTAACAATTGCCAAAAAAATGTAGCAAAAATGCAAGAGACATCATTTGCACGAAGCGTCAAATATTTTTCAAGCTTTCTAAGAATAAACATCAACTATACTAGAAAAATCTATTATGTTTTGCAGCAAGTATAAAAAATAGTTTTATTTCCTTCTACATTAAACCGCTCCGCGTATGACAGTGAACGAGCACCCATAATAAAGACGAACCAACAGACATACGTTGGGTACCAGCACTCCAAGTATAAAGATGTTACAATATATTCTTATGATATTCTTTCCAAACTTTATCTTTGTTCTTATTTCGTGGTGTTTATTAAGTGCCACGTTTTATTATATATTAAATAAAAACTTTTCTTTTTCTATTTGCGTTCTAAATTTGAAATATAATCTAAAGGAATTTGAATATCAAACTGAGTGTTCCATGTTTAAAATTTAAAAACGCCGTAGGTACTCGCTCGTGAAGTCGATATAGTTTAGTGTAGGTATAGGTATATTTGAAATTGGATCAAAAATCGCACATCCTCCAAGTGACATTTGACAAAACAACCCTCCCCATACGAGTAACACATTATCTATCACGGAATACGTGGAGACGCCTATTTTGTTTTATTTGTTCTATCAAATTAAACAAAAAAAAACACTTTTTTCTTAATTTGCAAGTAAAGTAAAACTATACATAGTTACTATTAAAATAAAAATTAAATTAAAAATTATAAAATCATTGATGTAAGTAATACCTTTTGTTGGATAACTATTTTTCAATATTTTTTGAATAATTTGCCAAAAATTATATACAAAAAAAATGTTTTATATTTTATATTCTCAAGTAACAGCCGTCTCCACGCTTCCCCTGTGCCAGCCTCGTATGACACATGTGCGGTATAAAGCGAGAAAGTATTGATCTAGTGGCGTTATTTCTTTGTAAGATAGTGAGCGTGTTTCCTTTATCTCGGCGGTATAATGATACATCGTTACTACAATACGAAACTCCCTGTAATTGGAGTCATACAGTTCTTTGACGTCGCTTCGAACAATTTGAATTTGGAGCACACGTTCTATTATAATGTTATTTTTTGAAGTAATTTTATATTATTGTTTACGATTAACATTTTTCTTCTAGAATCTTCTCTGAGTTATAACTTGATTAAATAGGAAAGCGGCTATATTTTATATAACTCAAGTTACTTTATCAACTAAGCTTGGCGCCAAGAAATTGCATCAAACTTGGCCCAGAGATGGCCACAAACGGTAGAACCAATAAACGCGTTGTCATCCCGCTCTGATTGATCTTTATTTTATGCGCCAAACTATCTATCTGTCCCGCTCGCACACTGGAGATCTGCCAGAGAATATATTTCCCTATGCGGTGTAGAAAATGTGGCGTTTCCGTTTTTATTTGAATACAGAATGTTGGAGTGATAATGATGGCGCGTCTGAGAACAAAGTCTAGGATTAATCTTAGATCTATCCCATCATCCCATTCATTTATATTAAAATATATCATAAATATTCAAGTTTCGTCTTTGTTTAAATTATTAATTTTAAAGATATGTTTAAATTTTTTTTTACTTTGAAACAATTTTTTTAATTCAAGATTTTTTTTATTGAACGTGTTAAAAAATAATATTGTACCAAAATAAATTTATAATTTACAATAAATATTCTATCAAAAATGAAAAACATAATAGGCCGTAATATAGGGTGTGCGTGCGGGAGACAGCCGGCACACGATTTATGAACGCTCCTTCGAGAAAAAACGTCACAAAAGCTTACATGTTACTCTCACCGATATGATTTGTTGTCACACTGATGTCTTGAAACGATTAAATAATCATTACTTATTATATTATTTAAACTTAAGCGTCCCGTAAACGTTATTGAAGTCGTCCGTTACCCTTTGAAATATTGTTTTGAACATGTATGAAACTCACTTCAGTGCTTATTTCTGATAACCCACCTATCATTATAATGCAAATTCATCAATTAGTTACGTGCCCGCCACGCCAGCTCTCGGATTGCCCACATCTGCTCTCATTTGACTAACAATGATCTTTAATATTCAAATACCTTTGTCTGTCTGTGCGTAAGTTCAAAGGGTGGTAAAAGCTCTTGCAGTCGTGTTAATATTCAGTTTTAAAGCGTGTTAGAAACGTCATTTAAAATAGTATTCATTTTTTACTACTACGAGGTCCTACCTAATGACTACATCTAAATTTGGTGCAAATCTGCCATCAGAGCGTGTGTTATAAATATACTCGTATAAACCTGTGAAAACTGTTATCAGTTATCGGTAATACGGCCGTTTCCGTTCTGATAACGTCAGGGGTAACCTTCATCCCTTTGATTACTTTTACCCTAGATTACCCTCGAATATGATGTTTTGATCAAAATATTGGATATATTATAAAGATATATTGGATAGTCCTCGTATCGGGCACTTAGGTAAATTAAATAATAATAATAATAAGAAGAAGAATTTTAAGTAACTTACTCTTTCAAAGATTATGTGTAGGAAATATAAGTATGTATCTTCCTTTTAAAACACTTTGAGTTGTGATAAACGGACGCGGTGGAGTGTTTAATGTTATGGATTACATTATGTTCTAAAATCTACTTGATTCAAAGTTTTCTTTAAGATACACACATTGGACTTAAGAATTATAAAAAACACATATAAAAACTATAATTAATACAAATATTAAATACTACTTTAAGAATGTCACGTCTCTCTCCAATACCGTTAGACTATAGTTAACAGAGCTGATAGTTCGGTAGAGTGTGGAATGTCTGTGTATCTCTCAATATGAATATTATAAGTCTCCCAAATCCCTCCCGACCCAATATTGACTTGCGAATTAAGAAAAAATCTCAACATGAAAATCCGAAGACATTCCAATAATCCTTTACTTAAGCGCGCTCATCCCGCGTCATCTCCAGATTAAATTCTTCAACAATATAACTACTCGCTGGAAATATTTCACATGAGGACAGCTTTTTTAATATCGTATGTTGTATGTTGTGGCAGACTTTTTATAACGAATATAAAATATACAATTTTAGCATAGCGCCAGTGACATTGTGTGTACCATCCATCTTTTCGGGTTTATCGGCGTCCCTCTCGCACGCGCGGCGCCCTCTCGCTCCGGCGGATTTGTAGTTCCCCCCCAAGTGGGGGTAAGGAGTCGTTTGGAGTAGTCAACTCTGCGCATTTTTCATTCCAAATACGGAGGATATGAAGAAATGTATCGCGTAGTCGGGCGTGTTATGATTTTTCATGTTCTATTTAGTGTTAGTGAGGGTAGTTATGAAAACTGCGCTGTTTAAATATGCTTTGTAGGACTCGTCCGTTAACCAACAGACGTATTATCAGAGTATTCAATTCAATTATATTTGTATTGATACTTTTTATTAACTGGTTTTATTATCTTAATAATAATCTCATTTCTCTCATTTCATTAATTTTCATTGAAATATAGATTTGATTTTCTTCAAAATTATTTTGTTTCTTTTAAGTATCATATTATACGAGTACATACACCATGTCGATAGATCTTTAGCACTACATATTAACATACTATATATATATATTATTAAACACCCTTAACAAAATTTATCTCGATCCGTTCAAATTCCCGTCACAATTCAGTTATATTTGCTAAAGAGTCCGAATCCAACAAGAGGTTTAAAATTTTCCCTTGGATTCCTGATTATTCCCGTCACGTGGCCGTACGTGACACCGACATCTCGTGTTCTTCTATGGTAGTATTGGTGGAGTCTGATAGACGTGCTCGCTAACTATGTGGGTATTCGGTTCGGTGTGATGGTACGCGCCGAGACTCCTGATTACACACGGTTTATGTATCGCTAATGTATTTGAAGTTTTTTACCTCTTACGGTTAATAATCATGGCTTTGTGACTTATTTGAAGGTTTTACACGTAATTATTAAATATTTCGGTGTATTTACTTTCTTTCTTTCTTATTAAATTTAATGTGTATATGATACTAGAATGTATTAAAATTATTCAGTATTTTTATAGTTTATCTATTGCGTACAAAGAAATCTTCCTTTTAAATAAAATTGAGCGAAAACAAACAAATATGCAGGTAATTGGTGAAATCATGAACGCCTTTGCCGATCTTACAAATGGGACAAAATTTATTAAAAATGATTATTTATTTAATCTAGAACAGAGCATATAAGATGTTTTAAGAGATTTGTTACTGCATACATATTAATTGTATCCAGAAATTGAATTATCCTCAAAATATGCGAGACTGAATCTAAATATATATGATATTCATAAAAAATATTCAAATTCGCTCACGATCCAATCCAATCCAAACATACTAACCAGATACAGATGTTTTGGAATAGGTAAAAAAACATGAAATTTCAATGCGATCCCAGCCCATGACTTCTCCAGCACATTGACAATAAGCCGGGATAAAGTGGAGATGTATCGCTCGTGTGTATCTCATTACACGGACTCAACTCAATTTTACAATATTTTCTTACCAATGTAGTAGGTATTGTCGACTCTTTCAAAGATTTATATATATTTCGTTTGTACCGTTATGATTACTGGGTTGATATTAATTATACATATTTTTCATTTATTATTAATATTTAATTTACATATTAGTGTTTATTTTGCCCTGAGTTATCAGAACAGTAGTTGACTTTTGTTAAATAATGATAAAAATGATAAAAATACCTGACAAACAAGTAAAGCAAATGTAACCGAAAACAAAACAAACCTACCCTTCACATGTAAATTCATCCCATATAAAGAGACGTTTCAAATCCAAGCTTTATCACACACTCGGATAGAAATAATGAAATATGAACTACACATCCACGGAGACGAGGGGAGGTTTCCCGAGAAACGGAAAAAAGATAAAAAAAAGAAGCCATCCATCAACAAAGAAAATAACGATTCATATAAGACAAATGATTGACAGCGAATGAAAAAAAAAGAATAAAAAAGAAATGATTCCTTATTCAAATTTTCACGGCGTTCGATTTTTTTTCCTTTGTCGCGTCAACGTTCCGTTCTGTTTCCATTTGTAATTTGTCGGTTTGCTCTTTGGGAAGCGCTGGGTTCTGGCGAGGCGTGAATTTATTTTACAATTGTTTTTCCGTAAACCGTTTCTATCTATTGTAGTTAAAGTAAAGCTCGACCAGTGAGGCTCAACTATTCGTAAAAACAATGTACCAGGAGCAAAATCCGTCATTATATCTCGGAAGGTAAGAAAATCAAGATAAATTTGATTTCGATTTGATTTGAATAAATACCGTACAATGAAATGTCAATCACATCTAAGTCATTAAAAGTGTAAAACATTCCCGTGACCTCCAAGCATCAGCTGTTCGAAACCGGGACATTCGAAATTTATACTTTGACCTTGTTAACATGTTAATTCACCCCGCATCCCCTCGTAATTTGCGCTTACCGTAAAACTGATTACGTCTACAGTAGACGATTCTGTCCCTTTCGCACAGTATGTCTCACTCACTCCCATTCATGAAACGTTTAATTATACGCCTCTGGATGGTGTTATGCAGTGAAAGTGGGAAGTTTGATTGAACTTTCCCTGACACTGAAACTTTCAACGGGATCGGGATATAGAGTGTGAACTAACTTCCACGTACTACAAACTCACTTTTCACTCAAGTTAGTTTGTATGTTAAATTTCAGTATTCACGAATTTTCACGAATAAAACATTAATTACTTATGTTTGGTGCTAAGTCATAATTTTTCATAAAAATGATTTTAATATAAAAAAGTGTGTTTCATGGCATGAACCCACCCTACTTGGGGCATTTTCTTAAATACAGAGCGCCCCGAGCGAATTCTGATTTTCATTTATTCTCACTCCGGTGTCTCGGAACCTTCTTAATTTTAAATAAAGTGTAGGTCAGGTACGTAATGAGACAAGCCTCGTGGTGTTTTCATGACCCAAATAAAATCGTTCGCTGAGTATACTAATGTACCTACTGCTATTTTGTTTTGTTTGTACTTGTTTCTCTAAGCGTACAGACGAACTATACGAACTATAAAACCTGACAAAAGTTATATTTATAACAACTATTAAATGTAACTTTTACAAAACAGTAGATAATACCGTTTCTATACAGGGTGCGTTCAGTAGCGAACTAATGTTTCCAACGGGGTCCGCCCATCCGCAGCGACAGAGACGGAGTCGCGAGCAAAAGCTAGTACATTTATATAACAAGTAAAATTAATGTGGCTATAAAGTTAACCCTTCGCGTGTTTGTGAAAGGTAAATTATTCACCCAATATCAGTGATATTGTCAATATTTTATTCCATGATGTCAGCCAATAACAAACACGATGCGTTACACGAAATTGCTTCAGCACAATACCAATAGCTAGCAGCTACCGATCGTGTTATAACAGTTCCTATAACTACTCATTTTGTAATTATAATAGGAAATAAATTACAGTAAGAATGAAGAATTTCCAAAACTACAGTTGTTATTTCATTATAATTTATCCGCAGTGCGGGGTTATATATTATTATGTTTTCTCTCTATTTTTTTGTATAATCTAAATATTATATTGAATTTATACAAGTTTCAAACGTTCGGAGTCCTTAATCGTGAGCTGAGTGTGGCGGAATGGTATATATATGTATATAATGAAACACGAGAGTCTAAATATCATAATATCGTATATATTAAAACATTCGTGACTACAATCAAAGAAAATATAATTATTCATGTATCAAAATGAAAGATACGATATCAAAGTACTTCAAAATACATATCTGAAATGTTTCAAAGAGAAAAATAACAAGCAAATAATTTAGGGTACAAAGGGAGCCCTTAAAGTTGACATAAGATAATCCTTCCGAAGCTCGTCCCAAACAGTGACCTTATTAAGGCAAACCCGTGTCGTATTCAGAAATATATATGTCGGGAATAACATACATATATTACACGTGCTACTTGCTAAATCTTTCACAAGAACGAAATGGGACAGGGTGGCATCCCCTGGCGAGGGGGAGGGGGGGGGTGGCCCCTCACCTATAGAATGTCTCCGGGCCCCTTTGAAGGAAGGGTTACGGGGAATAGAAAATAGTACATAATAAAAATTCAAAATATACCCCATTCGTTTGAGGCTCCAATTTTCTGGAATACTTGAAGGGAAGAATCTCGTTATATTTTGTTGATGTCGGAGGTGGTGTTGATACTCGGCTCTGCAGATTGAATGCTTTGTGCTCCTTGGTAATATCTATTGATCTATCTCTAGCCTTATAAGTATCTTCATATCTCGAATTTATCGTTAGAATAATGTAATAATTTCAATAAATTTAAACAAAGAACGTATTTTTCTTACTGTTCTAAGTTTTCGAGTTGTGTTAAATTTGTCAGAATAAAGTAACCATGTTTCTTTATCTACTACAATGACAACACACATGAATATGTATGTACATGTTTCATTTCAAAGTGGTTAAACAAATTAATTTCATACAAAGACATTTCGAATATTATTTTATCAAAATAAAAATGTTTTTTTTTACGTATTCATAAGGTATCCTATAAAATACGTTTGTATCCGAGATAACGCGGGGCTTCCGATTCACAAATCACAACGAATACTTAAAACAGTTATAATCAAATACATACAGACAAGGATACGAATACATACATGTATTGAATTTAGAATTTATCATTCCCTCGCAAACAGAATAAGGAAATTGTGGTTTGATCTAACATCCCACCAGTCAGGTGCGGACTGAAAGAAATTCCATTTTCAAACGAAAAATCCATTCAATACAATATATCACACGGTTCTAAGCCCGTTAGGAATAGAGAGGGATAGATATATCACTCCATATACGATAGAGGGGGATGGAATCAAATGTCCCTGCGAAATGGAACGTAAGAAGATTGAATAGAAGTCACACTAATGCTGTACGTTACCTTTACGCACACTACTGTAACTTTGTTAAGGGGTTTTCTTCTCTCCACCAAAGTATTACTATTTACGGATAAGTGCATACAAGTATTCAATACCTAACTATTAATATGACATGGAATAATAATTTTAATCTAGGTATTAGGTTATATGATTAACTAAGTAACAAGGTTTTTCGGTTTTGTTAAACTTTTACTCTCTCAAAATATACCTTTAAAACAAAATAATAATATAAAATGAAAAGGATATATCCCTTAAGTAATTCCCATGTGTGCGCAAAGTACCAACATGCAAAAATTCAGATCAGCCGTAAAGAAATCACGCACACATGCAACGGGAAAGGCTTAGATCACACAGACATATACGTGGGTATACGTACACAGGATCACATCATTGTGCGTGTGTGAATCCAATAGTGCCCTTGGGAAGCACACATAGGCGAACATTTTCTTGAATTTACTTCTGAATGCATTTAGAACGTTACATATGTATGATGAATATTGTATTTTTAGATTGAGATGAAGATTAGATAGATCTAGAAACACTTCTTGAAGAAATGAATTGTTGTTGCAAGTTATAATTTGAAGTGGTACAAAGTTAAAACTAAATTTTCCCATTAACCTCTCGCCACAATACGTAGTTAGTTTCAAAGTTTACGTAACCGCACTCATAAAAGCTAACAATACGCACAGCCACTGCTTTAACATAGCAGACATATATTTTAAGTGTAATATCTTTTTATGGACGACCAGCACGGAAGTCAGCGGTTTAACATTATTCCAGTATTGTGTGGTGCTTCCTTTACATTTTCACTAGTGTGCGGTGCTTTCTTTACAATCAATATTATTACTTGTACGGAATAATATTGATTTTTTTATTGAGATTTGTTTAATGATATTTATAATAATAATATTTACTACATATTTTTTTAGTAACTTATAACGTAATAAAAAAGTCACATTCTCCAATTACTATGGGAATATATATTTGTTGCTTAATCTAATAATTATTATTTTGATAAGATAATAATAATAACAAAATTTTAAATAACTCAAAAAACATATATTTTATAAGTCAGGCAAGTAGCCTCAATGTAAACACAGCTTTACACTGTGTCGTGTTTAAATACATTAGGACGCACGTCTAGCCACAGCCTAAATCATATGTTAATAAGTAATAGGTATTATTTATGTTACAAAATTATAGAAATATATTAAATCACCGGGAGACATGAAACATTAGACTGTTACTTAGACGTAGATATATTCAAACTAATAAGTAACTAGTAAGGTTGGAAAGTAATGATTTACAAAGTATACAAAAAAAATACGCGAAAGAAAGCAGTAATTTTTTTTGTTTCTTCTTATATGCTGGTCGAAATTGTTTGCTCAAAATTGTTGTATTGCTAAAAATATTAAATATATATACACATACACATTATATATAATAGTTCACTCCAGTCTTGGAGGATTATTTTTGTCACTTGTTAATTATATTTGAATATTTTTCTATGATGTATATCTAGCTTCATTCAAGTTTATGCATTATCTCCTAATTAAAGAAAATTATGATTATTATTATAATTAAATATATATATTATTTACGTGTAAATTATTAATAAAAAATAATTCTTTAATATATATATATATATTATTTAAATTATAAAAGTGGTATATAAGTAAAGTAATAAAATCAAAGGCATTGTTTGAACAAACAAATATTACTTAGTATAAATATCCTGAAACCTTTGTAAAAGTCCAAATCACTATCTAACTCCTTATCACTTCTTATCTGAACACTTGGAGTAACAGGAGAATTTGTTTTCCGAAGACAAATCTGCTACAAGTACTGATTTTAATAATTTTCAGCGCTTTAAGCGCTTTAAAATATACAAAAGAATAAAAAATGTGTATTTTATTGAATATTGATATAATGATAACAGTTTGAATGGCATTGTTTATTTAGGTAGAAACAAACAATTTCTAAACACATACCGGGTATCAGCGATCGTCTGGACGGGATATCCGATTGATACCCGAAATCCGACGACTCGTTTGAAAGGTATCGCCTACAACAACAGTAACAAAGGGATGAAACACTGATAACCGCCCCCGACTTCTCCCAAAACAGCTTTGTTATTTAATATTTCTCAATATTACAATTATTATAATTCAACATTTATTTATTTAAATGCAAATAAAGAATGTATTATCATTCTACGAAGGAGAGGATTGAATTTGGGAATTTAAAATTATAAATAAATATTATTCAACATTAAATCAAAATCAAAATGATATAAGATACGGGAGTTCATTGAACCGTAAACTGTTTCCAAACATATGTACAAGAGTAGGGCATACTTAATATATCATAAGCACGAACATGTAAAGCAAAGGATGCTCCACGTTTTATGATCGTAAAGGTTAAATCGAATACGAATACAAGAGACAGTAAAACAATACAGCCCTTATAGTTCTGCAATAAATAATGTACTGAGCCAAGTTACAGTCATTTGTTAAGTACTTTCATTTTATGTTATCCTGGTACTTTATTTTTATGAAATACGAACCAACAAACAAACTGACGGTGATACCATCGATGACGTCATAGATATGGAATATCAATTCTACCACCCTTGAAGAACGGGGGAGAATGAGAGGAAGAAAGGGATCTCTGTATCGAAATACGACTAAATATCTTCTTTATTTTAATGTTTGGGAGGTGGTAATAATTGACTAATTGATTAAGTCTGTAACTATTTCGAAATAATGTCTTCGAAGTAATATTTAAGGTGTCTGTGACGTCAGCATGACATATACTGATGTGTACTACCTTGTAAGGTACGGAGAAGGAATAAATATTCCTGAAAATATTTATATTTTTTAGAATTCGTAAAAAACAGTCAAACGAGCGATGCCAGATCCACTACAGTCGTTAATTGTTCGTTTACAATAGTACAGAAATATAAAAAACTAAAATCACGTAAACAACTCTTACTAATAAAATAAAAGATACTTGGTAAATCCATTATATAAAATATAAGTTACAAAGAAATATAAAGATGAAACCTATGTTATTCTCAACAATCTCTTAGCAAAATGCATATTTATGACTTTAATGTCTCGTAAACAAACGACACTTCTCTGCCAAAACTTAACTTACACAACACTAAGACGCTTTCGACAAATAAGTTCGCAGCCAATCTGATAATATATTTTTTGTTTACGTAAACATCTAAAAGGATTTTCTTCACAAAGAGATAGGATTACTTACAAATACTAATGCTACAATTTTATTGATAAAAATGGAGTACAAACAGGATCAGATATCAATATATAATACAATTTGTACGATAACACTATAAAAAGCATCTAATAGCAGTCCGCCATCTGCGTGTCACCGAAGGCACTCGGACTGTATAATTTACATTATAAATGTTATCCGTAATATGTCTATCCGTCCGTCCGCTTTAAGGGCCTCCTGTCCGTTTAAAACACAGAGACGTACCCACCCTATGGTGACATTTCAACTATTTTTTCACTATTTATTTGTTAATTTCATTCTGGTATCATTGACATTTGTAATGGGTTATCTTTTTGTATCTTTTCTACTCACTAATTTATCTTTATTTGTATCTTAAATTGATAAAATATATCAGTCTTCAATCTTAATTGCGACTGTTGTAATATTAATTACATGTTTATTGAAAAAATAAAGAATAAAACATAATTATAAATATAGATAGAATTTGAAGATTACAAACGTGTTTTTTTCTTTTTCTTTACTCTTGTGTATTTTATATCTTTTTTTTCTTTTTAAAAAACTTTTTATGAAAATTGTGTTTTGAAATATTTTTCTTTAAGGGTTTGTTTTTATCTATCCTTCTTTCGCTTGTGTCGTAAATCCATAGTACCTTCACATCTGATAGGTAATCCTTCAAATATATACATACTATACAATTAACAGTTGTATTTAAAGGAAACACAAACAGACAACTACGTATCACCACTTGACGATGACGATGACGTGTGTATTTAATATACAAAAGATAGGATACATAAATAGTTTGATTTATTTCTAAGTTCTATAAGTTTCCAATAGATGTCGGTGTTAATATTTTTTTAACTGTTGTCTAGTTTATGAAGCGGCAGACGAAGTCGCAGGCGACAGCTAGTGTATATATAATTTACTGACGCAATGATGCGAATAAATTTATACATTAAATAAAATATTACCTGATCATAATAATATTACAATTTCACATATAAATTAGAAGAAAACCATTTTAATACCATCTTGAATCTTTCATTTTCTCCAACTTACTTAAGTATTAATAGTAACTTACATACAGACATATACACTTACATAAATTACATTTATATTAATGGCGCCATTTTTTTGTAGCGGTGTAATAAACGTTTAATTGTTTTATTATTATAAATAGGTTCTTATTTTATAATGTAAATGACACGCCGCCATTACACTTTATTTATCAGGTTTATTGACCTCCACTGGGAATATTCAGGAAAATAATTAATTAAAATATAATTATATTATATTACAAATATAATAATATATAATATATGTGTGTGTGTTTTTTTTTATTTATCTGTTTATTATTTAAAATGAGGTTCTAAAAAGATTGAAGTGATAACTTTAATTATTATAATTGTTGTAATAAAAAATATTTTACTAGTAATTGCCGACGACTTCTGCTAACAAGTTAATTAAAAAAACATGTATAATTTCAAAATGTTACATACCTACTTGTTGCATAAATACATTCTGTTCGTGTAATACTCGGACATCTAAAGTCTAGGAGTTATAAACGGTGGTAAGATTGCAATAACTTATGTAACAGTATGGGGACTGTTACATAAGTTATTGCAATCTTAACTTCATTAAGGAGATGTATTGGATAAGTTATACAGCAGTTGTAGAAAAATACCCACCTTAAGTTATTTAGCACTAACCAATAATATTTATAGCTCTTTAAAACGTTTTCTATATGAATGTAAATAGTACCTTATCTTTATGTTGAATAAAATATAAAGATAAATTAAGATATAAAAACTTAATAATAATTTTACATTTAAAGACGCATTTCATTTATTTAGTCCGAGTCCAGCGACGCGCGCTTAATGACACTCTATAGATAATAGTGAACGTTAACGTTAACAGATAACTACAAGGCTTTAAATCGCGTCTTTTGACTTAATTTAACTTATAAATAACTACCGGTGTACGGACGGTACGTATATTAATTAAATATCCCGTCGTTACTTGGATTACAAGAAGCTGTCTTAGTAAATAATATCTTTGATAATGCTTAGCTGTATTCATTCTTTTCAGTAATACACAAACATCACGAGGGGGAAAGTTAAAATATACACTGATTAAAACAATTATAATATTTACACAATTTTTTAATAAAAAAAAACAATAAAAAAAGATTTTTTTTTTCTTCAATATTTAAAAAAATGAATGTTGTCTAAACATGTGATTCAATCTAATAACACGAGAGATCACTTTCACTAAACATCACAAATCATCCCGAGCCGCCGGAGCGTCTCACAAAGGGATGCTTTTTATACAATTGTTAACCCTTTCATCCCGCAGGAAGTCTCCGGCCGAGGTCGATAGACACCTGCGTGAAAGTGAATCCCTTCAGACCAACATTTGCTCAATGATGAGATTTTTTTCCCAGTCCTCAGACGGACCCTTCGTATCGTGTGAACTTTTTGTGAACACTCATCTCTACTCTATTAAAGAAAGTTGCGGCTCCCATTATCAAAATTAGTTTTTGTTTTTTATCACTACAGGAACTCGGCTCGTAATTACATAATCATAGTTTAACTTAAGATTTATGTTTCTTACACTTTCTAAATCGTTAATCGGCAGACCACGTGACGAGAGAAACGCCTGAAAATGAGTAACAAGAAGTAGTAGATTGTAATGCAACAAGAAACATTCACACGCATATTAAATAGACTACCTCCGAGCCCTCGACTGCCACCGGCAACAATGATGAGAGTTACCTTTTTATTGGATCCATTGTGACGCTCTCCGACCAACACCTGAGACTATTTCTATGGTTTATTGTGATTTCGAGACTGCGTGATTTATATTTGCATACGTCTGCGAGCTCGTTACCGGTGCAAGGGAGCGATTGAATCGGATTCAAAGACTTTAAACATTTCGCGACCGCCGGGTTGGTACATTATTAATTATTATTATACATGTACCTATTGTACATTGTTATTGTTATAAGTGATTAATTAAAATAATTTGTAATTTTTTTTGTACCTTTTACTTATGTAATTCAAATGTTAATAATAAATTATAAGTTATGAAAAAATCGTTCGCCCGTTATCAATATAAAACACGTAACAAGAATATAGAGGTTGATGTAAAAAAAAAAAATAGGTTATTAATAAAAAATATATCTCAATCATACCTTTAAAAATAAAGAGAAATATGTATTATTTATCTTTTTTTTTTAATTTTTATTAGGAGTAAGTTTAACGGCTGCTGTATCTAGAGCACCCTGTGTGTGCAGAGTCAGGTAAGTTCCAAGTACAATAGAACATTGTGTTGTGCAAAAAAGTAAATCAGTAACTCAATATGCAAATGCAGTATTGGGATGTAAATTTATTTTTAACTCACAATAACTCCTAACAAACACATCGCGGGGTGATTTTCGGATCGGATCAATGCGGTCGTTGATTTTGGAGTGATTAATTGGCTCGCGATGCATTCTGTAAATATGACCATTTATAAAAAAATAATAAAAAATATATGTTATATTGTAAAAATATTTTTTTTTTGTGTAGTTTACATAATTACACGGTATCTGTCCCGGCCGCGCCCTACCCCATTGCTATATTTACAAAGTTTACCCCAAAACTGGTATCAGCCCCTCCACAGTGTCCCCCTCGGGAGCCGAGGGCCGATTGGTCATTGTTATATCATTGTACTTTTCTTTTAAACCAGTATTTTTAGATTATTTTAAATTTTTTTTGGAATAATGTTGAGAAAATAATTCTAGATTTTAATGAAAAAAAGACATATTATTTAATATATATTTATATATCTTTACGTATAAATATCATGTGTAATAATTAATAATAAATAAACACAAAATTTTGACAGTTTTCTGTGTAGAATTAATACTGAAAAAAGTTTTTTTTTTTTTTTTTTTACTTTATAAAATAACAAAATGTAATTCATTGTATATTTAACAAGAATTGAAATGAGATAAAGTTTTATCTCCGTAAGAACCAAATAAAATGTTAATAATACAACACATATTAATAAAACTTTTTTAACCGATAGTCAAAATGTTATTTCCATTAATACACTACGTAAGAATCCGTGTGGGTTTTGAAATACGATATTAAATCACTAAAACTAATTATTATTCAGTTTCCAATCTATTGTCTAATGCAACACTAAATGGGCGGCGACCGACTCACAAGGAACATGACAGAACTAAAATTAAATATACTTATATGGATAACATTTGTGTTTCATACTGATTGGAAGTATGTGAGTATGTATATGTATATATATATGTATATATATGTATGTAGCAATAGTATATAAGACACGTGTAGAAAGATAGATCTTTTGTCTTTTTTATTAACAATAGGTACTCTCATACATATAATTGATATCTGCAGAATTACTTTAAATAATATTTATCTTAAATAACACTTTTATAACGTTAGTACGAGTACATATTTTGTTACACACATCAATATATTTTATATAACATAAAATACATGACAAATACTTCGTCAAGGAATATACCATCAAGTAATTATTATTCAACACATAATGCGATGTGTTTATGTTCTGTAACTACAACTTAATGGAAAACAAAACTACCAGAACACGATTAATGAACGGTTAATAACCCACCAAGAAATAACACACCCCATTAAAAGTATCGCGTAATTAGACTAATAAAAAAGTAAAGTTAAAAACCGTGAAAAAACATCACTAATTATTCCCCAAACCGGAAAAATACTTAAAAAATCCAATTAAAATAATTGCAGTTTACGTGAAAACCAAAAAAACTTACATTACTTCCGTCACCCCATAATTTGAGTAGTGCCGTGAAAAAATTGCCAGATGACTGAATGACCCCATAATAACCCCACCCTTGGTGACGCCCATCGATTTTTTGGGGACGAACCAACCCCAGCCTGCCCTACCACATGCCTTCTTTGAGTTGAGGTATCGATTCCAATTCAATATTTTAAAATCGATTTTCGGTCTTATTAAAAAATTAAATTTTACAATGAATTTGTCCTAACACTGGTAATAATAATTGTCTGAGACTTACATCAGTGAAGTACCTTTGAATTAAATACACGTGTTTTATTTAATCATGTTGAGATTCAAAATGTATAATGTATATAAATACTCTCTCTCACTCTCGCGGCACAATTTGAAATTAAATCATACAACAATGTAATTTTATAATATATGAAGATAGCAACAATGACTTTAAAAAATATTATAATAATTATTAAGTTTATAGAATAAATTATATTCTTGTCTCCGTTACCAAATAATTCTAACAAGAATTTTATATATTTACAGGTAACAGAATCTATGAAGCGTGCAGCGCCATCTGTTGACTGTAGGTAAGTTTTATTATTGTCTTGCAAGGCCCGTTGATTTCAGGATAGTACAGCGCCATCTAGCGAAAATGATTCAATAGTGTGAAAAAAGATTTTAAATACAAAGATAAGAGTAATTAATATAAATTATAATATGAATATGAGCAGTATTAACAAAACTTATATGTGTAATACGCAATATAAATATTTAAAAACGAAAACTTTTAACAAATAGAATACTATTTAACCTAAGCGGGGAGCAGCGCCATCTTTCGAAATTAGTTTTGAGTAGAATAGAAAGTTAAATTGCATTTATACTGTGTATCATATTTTATATTCAATTATGTAATTATAAAAAAAATATTTATAGTTAATCAGGATTAACATTTTATTAATTTAAAATTAATATAGCAGAACAATTTAAGTAAACATCGACAGAATCTAAAGATTGCATTACTATTACCGACCTGACTGAATATTAGGAGGAAGTAATTAAAAAGTAAACAACACGACATTAACACTTAAAATAGTAAACAGAGCATTGTAGAAGTTGTCTCGAGGCAAGTTTTTAGAAACGGCAGCAGAATTCCTAAGAATCCAGTTTAGTCACGCCATTTGAAACAATTATACCGATCCATTGTCTATTGTCTGTAGTTGAACAAAGTTATACAATAAGTGAAGACAAGTTTAATAATTAGTGCAAATAATGTAGTTTTTCTAACTTACGGAAATAATTCAACACAGATTATTTTTTGTTATTAATCTTTTTAAGATTGTGAAAGTGATTTTGTACAGCGATTTGATCTTTTGGTTAAAATTACATTTTGAAATATCAAATTAAACGAAGAAATAAATTAATAAAAATGGTTAATATTATTTGATTTTTATTGAACAATCGAGTGAGCTAAACACTTACCCACTATATAAAGTAAATGGTATTATTTATAGTCGATGCAACATACTTGCGCGGAGTGCGTCATAACGTAAGCAGCACGTGTAACTAACAGTCGATACTCGGTGTGTTTTCCGTGAAGAGTCCTTCAGGGTTCGATTATATCTCCACATTTTTAAAGCTTGCGTGACTTTAATATTTTTATTGATTATTGACGAACATTAAAGAAAATGACTTAACCGATACCAAATTTAAATTTAATCACAATTATGAGGCTACAAATGGTTATATTTACAAAAAATATTTAAATTAAATGATCGTAGAGATTGCATGTATTATATTGTGGTAAATTACATTCGCGTGTATTTTTTGCAATTCATACACCTGATTAAAATTATGCACGGTAATCCTCTGTAACTACCAATGGTTCTCGTTCCATTTCTGTCCGTGTATAGATTGTCATAAAGCAGCACAGATGTGTGTGCAGTTCAGCGCTCGGTGCAGCGGAGGAATGCAGCGGCGGCCTCTGATAATTGGAACGGAAAGGAATGAATCAAAACCTTTATCTGTGCATGAATCGCATGATTCGTGCTTTCTGCAGAGATCTCATTAAAAACGTAAACGGTACGAGATTTGAATGCTGACTCAGCGGACATTCTAGCAATGTCATTTTAAATGCCCGAGATTGCAATGAGCCAGCATACTAATACAATCAATTTGATTCGACTGTACATGAGCGATCTCGAAATTGACTTGAATAAAATTTAAATGTATAAAGAACAGTAAAATCTATAAATATTACAGGATGTAATAAAGATACAAATTCATTAGCATCTCTAATTGGCGTCTCATATTCAGGAATTAGACGGGCTTTTACCGCTTTACATACTATTTGAATTTAATATCCACCCCATAAGCAGTCACTATCCGAGTTAAGCTCACTTTATCTCATCCATCAAGCTGTCAATCCCGGCCCGCCTGCATCGCATGCAAATCTTATAACTCGGGAAGGCTGGGTGTACAATTCTGATTTCGCCTTTCAAGAATCCGGTATTTAACAACATGAGTCCAATTTGGGGATCAAAGTTTGTAAGCCAATATTTTAGAAAATAGTTTAATTATGTTATTTAAACCAATAAAATAATATTTAAATATTAAAATATATTTTGAATAAATTACGTTGTAAGAGAAACAAAATATTTGAGAGATCATAATTGATTATGACATGAATGAGATAAAATGATCGTAATTAATGTGTAACTTACTTTAGAGATCTGGTGTTCGGTGATCAGTCAGACACGAGGCACGGGAACTCTGGTGTAATGTCTGCTGACCAACGCTATCAGGACACCGACCATTTAAATTGCAGATCTGATCAAAATATTATGTGCATAATGACGAGCGGGATGACAGGACTTTTGATTACTGATTGTACAATTGTAATAAACATATTTATTCGACCGAGGAAATAACAGTCTTGTAAGTGCAGTAACGCAAACACACTTCTAAGTTAATACCTACCACATGATAAATGAAATATCAATGCAAAATATATCTACTCTATTAAGGACTTCCTTATATGAATAAATGCAATAATAAATAAAGTTAGGAATATAATCAGATAAGGTATTGAGGAAAATTAAATAACACAAATTACTCGATTAAAACTAACAGCGAATCCTCAGGTATCCAATAATTTATAATAAGAACCTCCAAGTTGATAGCTTTTTCTTATTGGAGTATAAGAAAAATGAGGGGCCATAGATCAAGATGAAGTGGTTATTAACTTTAAACAATTTCCCAATAGATTCGTGGAGTCTGAAATTTATCTACAAATTATGAAATCTATTTCCCAATAAACGATTTGTTGTCAGGACGCAGTCCGGCGCACTGGGCCTCGCGCTGGGCCTCGATAAGTATCGATAATGTTTTGTAGTGTTGTGCTAATTCAGGAGTAGCAGAAAGTGATTGTTGAATATTTTAGAAGTAGCTGAGCGGTTGCCTTGTTAACTATTACCGAGACAAAGTGATGAATGTAACACAAACGGGTTCCTTATTGATCGTGATTTATACAACTCTTTATGCTACTCGGTTTTACAAATTAATAAGTTGTTTGATACAAATTAAATAGTATAAGTCGATTTCTTGTGATTTAATGGAGCCCATTTTGTAATTAAAATTATACTTAAATAACATAGTATTAATAATTTGAAGTAATATAATTTTGCGGGTATAGATTTATTTAAAAATACGAGTGATAACGTTTAGTTGGTACACCAAGGAACCGAGGAGATATAACCTAAGGGGTGCCCCAGATAGGAGGCGGTCGCGCCGCTTTCCGGACCAGATTAAGATCGCAAAACAAAATTGAAACACTAACTTAACAATAAGATATCGAAAATGATTTTAAGTCAGCCGCCGCTATCAGTACCATTAATGTGACCGAAATTTATTTAGTCAATTCTTGTTTTAACAGGCACCCTCGGAATGCGGCTCCGGAGCATATTAAATAATTTATAATGTCACTACTTATGAAATACTGGATATTAACATTTTTCGTGTCTCATTACTTTGTCGAATATCTACGACGCGGTAGATAATGGCGAGTGGTTTATTAAACAAATATCCTTTGCCTAATATGAATTTATATTAATTTAAATTAATTGTATCGTTGGAGTATCGAGCTGAATCCTATTTTCGGTGTAATTAAAACATTTGAACTCTGTGAATGTTTCGTATAAACCTACAACATGTAATATATTTTGAGTTTGCTCAACCATCCAAGAAGTTAACTTATTTCTGCTATCTATAAAATCTAAGAGATATATTAAATCATGTTTCTTAATAAAATACTTTCTGAAAATTATCAGACCTTATTGTACAATTAGCACGAGAGATTTGGTTATATAAATAATATATAAGTACATATATATGTATATAAAAATTCGCGCTAACTGTCAGTGCATTATGATTCAAGTGAGCTGCATGTGATATCTTTATTAACCGCGGGCGGAGCAGCATTACAATAAGATGTTATTGTCCTGCATTTAATCCACTTGACATTCACGATGAGTTTTCGAGATTTGATTACACTTTGGCATACTGACGGTCTTCGAGCGCGTGTATACTAGCTTTAGTCTGCTGCTTCGTCTATCCTTTTAACAATAAACACTACTTATTATATTATATATGTAATATATAGAAATTTTGACATAATTAAGTTTTTATTGAAATATGTTTTAAAACTACTTCAATGAACAAGATAATATGATGGCAATTATCTTTGTACGAATACAAGTTTCAATTAATTCAATGATATTTATTGAATACGTATAAATTAAATGAAATATTATAAGCAAATAAATAGTCAAGGCACGGTCCGGCTCGGTCCGGCTCGCTCGTTACATTCAAACATTGTCCATCGATTTGCATTCACATGCAAAATGGTATGTGCAAGAGTAGAGTGTGCACTGTTCATACTGACCACGCTGACCACTCTGACCATACTGACCACTCTGACCATACTGACCATACTGACCATACTGACCATACTGACTGTACCGTTTAATTGTTGTATATAATATACCATATATATGGAGTATTAAATAATACTTATTATTTTAGATATTTTTGCCTTCTATTTCATTTTTCAAGGGACAAGTCTATAGCCTTTAGTCCATCTATACTAATAAGATAGGTAAATAATTGAATTTTTTATATTTGTATAATCTCTGACATTACCTGTTTTTATATTGTATTTCATAGTAGTTTGGTTCTAATGTTCCGGGTAGTGTCCGTCTGTGGTCCATGTGCACGGAGTCGCGCGGGATAACTAGTATTAACTACATTTTAAGACTGATTTATCTAAAAGAAACAGGATACTTATAGATCATTAAATCTGATGAGATCGTTGGGACAGATACAAAAATAAATTCTGAGATATGTTGAATTAAGTTTTATTTAATATTTTCAATTATTTAATGTCACTCGATGGTTTATTTTATACTTTACTAAATATCAGTTTCCGTTTCATATTTGGAAGATTATAAAACAATTTCTGTTTATTTTTTAAATACCGTTCATCATCGAACATTTCACTCCACATTAAGTAGCACGTCACGGACACGATTAAACGTGGAGACTAAAACGATAATTACGCATGCGCTGCATGCATGCATGCATGCGGCATGCCTACTGCTTCCGCATGCAATCCAATAAACACACACTACACTATGTGAAGCACATTTATATTAACGTAATCTTATGAATTATAAAATATCGACTTCTTTAATTGATTTAAAATGTATTTATTCAGTGCACTTTACAATAGTACAAAAAAATAAGTAAAAAATACAATCATGCTAGTTTTACAATAAGTTTAATAAGATTTCGCTCTACAATAATTGCTAGCAACAAATACGGCTCTACAATAATTTCGACCAACAAATACGGCTCTACAATAATTGCTAGCAACAAATAACAAGCTATTACCCGGAGCGGACCGAGTTGTGCTACTAATTAGAGTTACCTTAGGTCGATTCGCTTCGCAAGGACCTCCGATAGAGAATACATTGTTGTATTTTTTGGAATTTAGTTTTAGAAATTTTATTGCGGGTCCAAATAAATGTTGGCTACATTTTATGACCAAATGAAGATTATTGTACATTATTTAATTAATGAAATTATTTTTGCTAATTATTTGAATATCATTAAAGTAACTTCATTTAAGGTTTCAAAACACGCTCAAACGCACAGTTAAAGACCATAGTTCTTAGTAATCAGACCTTGACAAAGATACTAGGTATTCTAAGCGTAGGTGGATAGGTCTTAGACCATAGCTAATTGGAAAACGGATTCGTTGCATTGCTTGATACGCCGTCTGTGTGGGCTGGATAATAGTTTTAGTGTAATCCGCTGAATTGCAATTATCTATCCTATTCTGTAGCAGTACGGTGCTTTTTCAATCAACAGAGCAAAGCATTGTTGGCATACCGCTTCTAATAAAGCCATTTGTGTCCTCAATTATACATTGTATCCCCTCGCAGTAAGGGCGGTTATCGCCTCGCGCCGTTCGTTCGTATTCGGAGTTGTCTATTAATTAGGATAAAAGGTTTAGTTTTGTTCTGTAATGAGGTTATAGTTGTCATTAATAAGCCTTTGAATATTTAATCCAGTATTAATCACTAAAAGCTGATTAGTTTTATTTAAACGCTTGTCAAGTATTACACAATTGGTTTTGTTCATAAGTGGGTCGACGGATTTTGAATAATTCCTCTACCGCTTGTTATTTATACTCAGTATATATTTGATAGAAGACTAGTTATTTGAGATTTATTTTAATTGGCTCAAGATTTTATCGGTATTTCGATTAACAAATATACTGCGACTGATTAATCTTGATCTCGAATCAAAACACACTTGGCTAATAGTAGTGCGCTCTCTCGAGATGTAGACTGGTGCGGTGCAGTCACTCTGTGCATTAGCGGCATTCCGACGTGGACGGGATCTCAGTTACTTCCAAGGTCGCCTCGACCGACCGAAGTGCAGATAATCACGGGTTATACACATTTATTATATAATTGTTTAAATATAATTGTAAACTTCTTCTTCTGATATTCTGAATAATGTCCTAAAAATCATTATATTTACATTTAAAATAGATCTATCTACACATATAAATAAAATTGAAGTGTCTGTTTGTAATTCCTAATTAGCAGCTTTTGACTAAATGCATACGAAACTATATATGGTACTTATATAAAAAAAACTATTTATTAAATTGTTGCTTGTATGTTTGTCTGTCTATTTGTTTGTTCCGACTAATCTTTGTAAAAGCTGAACCGATTGTAACAAGATTTCACTAGCATATCTGATGTTATGAGGAGTAACTTAGGCTACATTTTTTTTAATCCATGCGAACGAAGTCGGGAGCACAGCTAGTATATGATATTATAAATGATACATATCCTCATCTCTTGTTCAAATATGTTTAACATATGTCTGTGGGCGATTATTTTGAGCTGAATTAATATGACCTCAGTGTGTTCACTGCGTTGAGGGCCCGTCCCGCCCCACCCCGCGCCGACGATTAACAATTAACGCTTCATTTATTATTAAATTGGTATGTTTAGATGTTGTTTTGATTACTTTACATACAAACATACAAACACACAAACACACGGACGGCGAGTACAAGGCGCTCTAAGAACATTTATACTCCTATTTTAAGTACTGTTTAATAATAGGAAATTTATTATATTTATTGATTATTTTATTAAATAGTTGAAGACAATTTGCTGAGTTTACTTACGACTAACCATTGGAGACAATTAATCTGACAACAAACTTGTTGACGTGTTGTAATATATTAAAGAGTGATTTATTACAAATTAATATTGATTTTCTATTACATTTATACTAAGGAAAGAATAACTTACCGGTTACAAATATCTATTTAATCTAGATTAAACAAACCACTGTTTTTCAAACACGTAAACTAAAACAACTAAACTAGACACTATTATAATAATAATTAATTAATATATTAATATTATAAATTATATTTGTATTTTGATGTGAACATTTATATCTAATAAATAAGTGATTATTGTGATTGGTTGGTTTATATTGTATGTAATACTTGATAGACGAACAAAGAAATTAACAAAATATATATATTGATATAAACTATTTGGTAATGTGAATACTTTTTTAATATCATTTTCACCAAACCCAAAATGTATTTCGTATAAATTGATATTTAATTTCAGTGAAACAAATAAATAGTTCGGGTCGATCGTAATTCTAAGCTGCTTAATGCAACTGCACAAAACGAACTTAATCCTAACTTATCATATATAATATAATGTAACAGTGGCGTGGCGTGGCGTGGCGTGGCGTGGCCTGGCGTGGCGTGGCCTGGCCTGGCGCGGTGTGGCGTGGCGCGGTGTGGCGTGGCGTGGCGTGGCGTGGCGTGGCGTGGCGTGGCGTGGCGTGGCGTGGCGTGGCGTGGCGTGGCGTGGCGTGGCGTGGCGTGGCGTGGCGTGGCGTGGGTGTGAGCTAATGATAGTGTCCTTTGTTCCAACTTGGTTGAAGTAATGAGCTACATGATGCTGTGATACGTACGTGTACGTGTACGTGCGCAGGCGCAGGCTTCACGTAAGGGTGTGACGTCCGGTACCGGCTTATCAAACATCAGTGTAATCAAAGGTTTGACGAAAATGTGCATTATAACATTAGTTTTTACTTATTAATTTTTGAGAGATAGTTGCCATTAATTACATGTTCTCTGATACTAACCCCATAAACTATTTTTGATAGACTTGTTAAGAGTATGGACATGATGGCTCATTATGAGTAGTGACTGGGACGGCAAAAAAAGTTAGCAGGTTTAACTCCGGATCACTTTTTTCTTTTCAATTTTACATGGAGCTAGAGCTACAACACGGTCCGAGAATAGATCCGTTCAGGAAGTGAACGAAGCATTGTGAAACTCATCAGATACCATCATTAATTTCTGGAACACACAGTGTATTCATTATACGTATTTCCAGGGCGTGACGATATATCCAGAGGTATCAGGTTTAATTCCCGATAGTAATACATATTTATTCTTGAAATCAATTAATCCATAGTGGATCACGTAGTCTGTGATCCACTATGGATTATAATTGTAATATTATCTAACTTTGTTTGTTATATTTTTATTGTTCATTGTTGTTGTTCTTAAGGTTTAATTGCTAAATGTATTAGGATATTAAGTATGAAAATATTTATTTCATTTATTAAGTTAAATCAAATGAAGCCTTCGACGTATGAGGCGCGGAGCGGCAGAGTAACCTAACATACCTATTATCTTATAACAATATTTATAATTAACAAAATTGAACCTTAACCTAATGTTTACTGAGTTGATAATAAAATTTGAACAAATTAATAATATGAAAGCAAATTTACATTTATTGCGGCAAGAAGAGATGCGGAATACAAGCACAGATGGCGCTTTTTTCGCCCTCATAGGAAGTTCTTAGTAACCAAGTTTCTGAGATTTACACTAACCGGAAAGGAATGCAGACTTCTTTCATGAAGTTGTACTGGTGACGGAAATATAATACAAAATTATATTCTATTTAATAAAATAATTATACTTAAAAAAAGTTATCAGACCAAACAGCAAAAGTAATGAATGAAAATGAATTTAGAATTATTATAAATTATTAAAAAAATAAACGCTTTTTTTTATTACGGTACCGTACTTTTTGTTGAAGTACCTACTGTATTAGGAAGAATAAAATTTTGTTTAAATCAAATCAAAAATGTTTATTGAAAATAAGTTTCATACAAAACATTTTTTCATTGTCAAAGCTACCACCAGCTGGGAAAATTATTTCCACAGACCTGAGAAGAGCTGGCGACAGAAACTCAACGGGATTGTCATGATTTTTTTTTTTAATTAGTTCTTAAATTCTAAATTACACAAATACATTACACAATAAATTTTCTTAATTTGCTGTGTGCAATGTGTCAAGATGATTCGAGCGCACTACAACTATTTCAAATTATTAATTAAACATCTAATCCAATGCAAAAACTTCACCGTAAAAATACCCAATTTACAATAATAGTTGATATTTATCTGAAAAAAAATGCATACTTTTCAGCGTGGAACCTCAACGATAACGAACCTTTAACGATATTGATATTTCTTTTATTGAATTACCTGCAACTTTGTAACCAAATATAGTAGTCTATAAATGTTTAACAGAAATAATCCCAACGCAGCCCCTACGCTGCTACTAGCGCCCCCTGCTGACACGCGCGGACCAACAACTTAATAAAATGCTAATTCAAACTAAAGTCCTTAGATTATACTGTTTTTAGCCATGAACCCTATATATGCAACGTCCAACGTTCCGTAATTGACTTGTTTATAAATTATTTCATTTACTTGTATAAATTCTTAGACACGGTTATGGTTTGAATCTAAAGCGGCGCTAGTAGGAGCGGTGAAAGTGGGAACTAAAAACATCCCCATTCTTTCAGTGCTGCCACCCCTAAAGTGAAAGTTAAGTCAAAACAACCCTTAGTGTATACAAAGTTCCGCTATTCACTGCTAGATGGCGTGTCACCGCCATGTCCCGAAGCATCCACCTCATCTCTCACGTGTGTGCGTGTGGAAGCGAGATAGCAAATGAAAAATAAAAAAGGAGTAAAATAGACGGCAATATGTGTATACAAAGGCGTGGTTACGTGCATGCGAACCGTTTTTTTATCGCAGAAATGGCCGGAACTTTACACTTTGCGCTGTAGATAATAAAGTCGTAACCACGGATTGAATATTTATTTATGAATTTTATTACAATTGTGTAAGGTCGAAATTTAAACTATGTTTTGAAGAACTTATGTTAAACTACTGTCGAAGTGCAAAATAATTGGCGTCACCAGCGTCGCGACGTCTCTAGAGAGAGAAAGTATTACGCATCTAGTAGTACGCTAGAGCAGTACTGTCGGGCGACCGTTATGCGGAGGGGGATAGAAAATTAGCAAATAAAGCCGACAGAAAGAGATGTCGCGAAAAAATGCATGAAAAAAGCTATTTTCACAAAAGGTGCGCGGCGTGGTAGAAATTACGGAAACATGGGCGCGGTTTAAAAAATGCCAGGGGCGCCAGCGCCCTTAGTAAAAAGCCGGTGCGAAAGTAAAGGGGGAAAGAGACGCTGTTAGTGAGCATTATGTGACGAAGTGCAGTGCAACGGCAAGCCAGCGGCCGCCACTGACGCAGCCAACAAAAACAATAACCGCTAATTATCGCGACTAATAAGCGAATACCTTTTGTGTGAAAACGAGCTACGAGGCGAGTGATGGCGGATTGAGAGTTCCAAATTCAAATGTGTGTTGTGTTCTGAAACGTGTAGTAGGTGGTATTCGAATGCAGTGAGGACGAAGACGAGTGAAGGTAAATAATACTTTGCACGAAGTCTTACGAGTTATATTTTGACAATTAAAAAATTCTTTACAATATATATAATAAATTTTTAGCAATATATTTATAAAAACAACAGTCGAATAAACAAGACCTCGTTAACTCACAACCTAAAATGTACTCGTATTATCAAATTTATAAGTCTTATTGGAATTTGAAATTCTTGCATTCTCTTTTAACAGAACAAATATATTTTGGAGTTTTGTGAGACAGTCAAATCAAAAATGTGATTATAACCTCGAATAACACTTCATAAAAAAAATATTGTTTATATTTTTTTAGGCCTAAATATACGATCAGAAAAATGCTTTTAAATAAAATTATAAAGTATCAAGTAAGAAGTCAACATTGAATATTTTGGATTGGGATTAAAAATATCTTTTACCTTTTCTTTATCTGTCGATAAACTTGATATGCAGTGTCAGGTGTAAAAGATAAAAATATATTTATCGTTTTTTTCAATGTCCCAATTAGGTGTTTTTTTGTTAAAAGAATTTATTAATTACGTTAATCTTATATAGACTATTGATAACGAAAAATTTAAATACAACTTTTAAGTGTAATTAAATGTAAATATGTTAAGTGACCTGACGAAAGGTTTCTGTCAAATCTTAATTGTTATCTTATCATTTTTGACGACATTATTGTATCTCGTAATCCTAGTTTGTTTATTTTTCTATGTTTATATTAATTAAATTGTCACAAATAATATAACAAATAATTATAAAACCTTATATAAATATTTGTATCCTCTACACTACGAGTTCTATTCCGAGTATTATTTTAAAGCAAGTATTATGGTTTTATATCTTTAGCTCTCTATCCTTTCACTTCATAATAATATTTACATTTACGTCACAGATAAATATTATTAAAAAAAATAATAATAAACTGCAACAAGAAAACTATTTTTCAAAATATTCGGTGACTAGTCACCGTATATTTTGAAAGTTACTTGTTTATTGTAATAAATAATTCTCATAAAAATTTCAACTCCGTAAATCAACTTTCTAAAAAATCCCATCAATTTATAATTAAATTTACGATAGACCCACGATAGAACAGAACCCGATCAAATAAATCAACGACCGACAATTTTCTCGCCTGAACACTGCGTTCAGCGTCAAATAAAAAAATGGGCCTAGAAAAATAGTAATAGGTAGTATTAATATAGTAACAGTAGTATACATAGTAAGAGGCATAAGTCCCGCGGAAGGATGCCCATATATTATACATTTAAATTTAAATCGTTCAATGTGGGCGGAATATGGCTGCGTGATATTTTTCTCATCACAACATGTATTTAAAAACATACGACACCAGAGGTCTTTACACTCCACTCCTCAATACGCCGAGGCCATCGCCCGTCATACATCTGTGAATTTTAAATGCGATGTTTTCGTAAATTATTCTTTACTAAACGTTTCTGGGACTTTATATCAAATATTAATTGATCCACCGCCGGTTTGATATATTGTTATTGCATTTATTATAACTACCTCATTTACATAAAAATCAACCTAATTTAGAACTTGATTTGAATAAAACTAACGAACATCCAAGAGTTTTGATTTCAGAAATGCCTCTGCGTATCTAGTAAACTAAACGGCGTGACGTGTGCGTCGTCCCGTGAACGAGCATGATTCGAGTAAGTTGTAACTCATCAACGCGGTTTTGTAGAAATTTAAAAGTAAACGATAGTCTGGTTTATTAAAATTTCAAGACGCGCCACTTCTCATCTACGCACTCTTACAAAGTCTGACACTACCGCACTATTGCGGAGCGTTCGACACATATGCTTTACAGTTTACGCGGCTCAACTAGCTATGTTGTTGTCCTCTGCCCTCGCGTGGTAAAAAACGGTTCTCTCGCTCCCGCGCTCCGATGTCGGTCGTCACGTCCCTCGAGTTCGTATACCTAACACATAGAAGCTAGTTTGGCGTGTCGCGTATTCAAAATAGGAGCGTTAGTAATGGATAAGAGGTATAGGGGGGTGTATGTGTGCGTGCGAGGCGACCCTCCCCCGCCCCCCGCGACGCCGGCGAGCGACCGGCGAGTGGCGCGCGTTTACACAATCCGTTGGCTTGGCGCGAGTGGTGCTCGCGTAGTAGCGACTAGCGCCTTCTCGTGACGACAATCGACGCGCGAACACGTATCATCATTTGTTTTTTTCAACTGGAATCTCATGCGACGCGTCCACTTGATACTAATAGGAACCAGTAATAAGAAATTATTCAAATACTAATACGAATTTACAATAATAATCGTGAAGCGGTCCATGTGGATAGTGTCGCATCCTACATGCGATTTTTTTTCCGTCGCTTACTTTTTTGTAAAACAAAAATGAAAAAGATATTCGGATTTAAAAATAAAAATTTTGTAAATTTAATGATAATCAGGAAGTGACTGACAGTGCTACAGTGGCGAAAATCCGAAAAAATACCAATGCACTAATCTCGGTGCCAAGGAATTATTTAATAATTCCATCAACTTTACAACATCATACAAGATTAGAAGAATTTTAGAAGAAACAATACTCATATCGCGGTAAGTTAACAAGTCTTTAGTGCTAAGTGTTAGTGTAACCACTCCCGCCACAGGTCTGAACGTGGTGACTTGCCACAAAAATACTAACAAACTTTTTACACAATAGTGTTTTTGTATAAACTCCAAAAACACTCCAGCAGCCACTGAGCTACAGTATATTTATCAGTCCACTTAGCAACAGTCATTTTGCTGATAAAAAAGCAGGCGCATATTTTTATCTTGTTGCCACGATTATTCAAACTCGAGCCCTTATCGGGCGAATACAGAAAAAAATATATTATTGATGTACTAGTTGTACGTAACTGCTGCAAATGTGTTTTTTTCAATGTTCAAAGCAACATCGGCACCTCCATTGATTCTTAAACTTACAACCGATATTTGTACGATATCGTTTCATATAAAGCCTAAGTTCAAAACATTTTTTTACAAGTTTCCTAGATTTTTAATAAACTAAAAAACTTATTCGTTTTTTTCGACTGTACGTAATCCTTAACAAGAAATAAATAGGTATGGGTATGTAAGTTAGGTAGCAACGGTCCAATATCCGGTCTTGCGATATATAAATTTTTTAGAAAGTGCAATAATTGTAAAATTAATAGGCCTATTGGAACAATGTTCACACAAAAAAAAATATAATAAATTTAATAAAGTATGATATCTTCTTTCTCTTTCTTCGGCTGACTCCACTCGTAAATAAATTTAATTAAAATTATATGCTTTAAATTTCAAATTTAGTAACCATGTCATTTGTCTAAATAAAGGAAATTTTACAAATTTTATATTTACTAATATCAATGAGAAATTCAGAAAAATCGTCTTCATTGAAAAAAAATATTAATTATTAGTTAATTTTAATACAACAATATCATAGAAGAAATAGAAAATTAAACTTCCTACCCATTATATATATATATATATATATATATATATATCTTCATACTTTATAAACTATTCTAATGTAATATATATATATACAATATCGTCACTAACAGCGCCGCCGCCTCGGGCGAGGAGACGTTACTCCGGACCGGAGGACCGGAGGACCCGAGGACGCCAACCACTAATTATTATTTATGGTTTCTATGGCTGCCACGGATTAATAATTATTAACAAAATTTAATTGAATTATAGATCAAAAAATGATCACAAATAATGGCCGAATATTTTAAAAATATAATTAATTATACAAAATATTATCATTCGCACGACATGTCTTTTTGTCCATTGACATGTAATAGAAGTGACATTGCTAAAGTCGTTTACCGTCCTTCGTTTTATTTTCGCCTCGCCCAAAATAACTTGCAACCAAATGCAAGCGACATTGTTGCTAACTCGTATCTTTTGGCATCATGCACTCCGTCAGTACATGTTGTTACGCTAAATTCTTATTATTCACAAACCAAACCAAACTAAACTTCAACTAATAATAAAAAAAAAATTAACAAAAAAAGTGTGTAAACTCTTATTAAAATGATATAAATATGTAAATAAAAAAGTTGGTGAATGCATCGACCTCGTGACATTGTAAGTCCTTAGTTTTTATCGGTTATTATATTTTTTGTTAATTTTAGTAATTGCTCGCTCGTATTTGAATGTAATTGAGTTTGTTGGACACGTTTATTGCAACATATACATATGTATATATATGTATATTGGAAAATATAAATATAAATGAATGCCTTCATTTACATTTATAACATTCATTACAAATACACGTTTGAAGTTATGTGTGATTTGAAATTACTTAGCGATTTAATTTAAAAATAAAATAAATAAATAAGAACCGTAATTGTGGAAGGAAATTAACCAATTAATTGGTTGTTTAAGTAAACTTGAAGATTAGACTTTTGATAGCATTTAGTTTTTAATAATGCGGTCTCGCTCTGTATCAACTGATCGAGAACTGGCCGAGAGTTTTATAAAATATATAACTAAATGTGAATTTAATCAACTTTTATATGAAATATGGCCGCAATAAATAATACCAAACCACTTTTTGTATAATTGCGGTTTCTGACTGATTCGCCATTTTATATAAGAGATAATTATTGAGTATCTATCACAGAACGCCGCTGGACGCATTCAATTGTATTCACATTATGTTAGCATCACTGTATGTTGCTATTAAATTGTCAAGGGCTTCATTGATTTTTGATAGTTTCATTTAAATGATCACTTTCTTGACGAACTAATAGCATGCAATGGGCTTTGCTTCCTTGTGCGGTGATTCCTTTTAGGTTTAACCTGTATCGAAATTAATCGTCCAGTAGACCGAGTTGATCATGAAGCCTCTGACGGAGGACGCCATCTGAACTTACACAATATAAAATATTGTACCAGTTATTTTAGTTATAAATATTCAAAACTAATGATTAATGAAACAAAAAAACAAACAAAGCTAAGATATGAAGGCCTAGGACCTAAGTTATATACAAGGAAATAATAACAGATTGTTATAGTGTAGGAAACTTAAGAATTATTAAATTGCAGTGTTGTATGGGCGCGGGTGTGTCGCGGCAATTACAAATACTCTACCTTCCATTACTGTAATTACAGCCTAGATTTAACAGTGGTTTAGTTATACGTATACTACGAGAGAAATAGCATCAAAAACTCAACATGGATGTTAGAATATTAATAAAATTAATACAAGGTGGCATTAATCGTATTTGTTACATACAATGGTGTGTTAAGTATATATGTTTGACATGTCCATTCCACATGTTAATAGTAAAACGCGTATGTGAGTGTGTCGGTGAGTCGGTGAGTCGGTGTGTCGGTGTGTCGGTGAGTCACGCGTCACGGCCCGGAATAGAACGTATTGTAAGAATTAATAAACACATGCTTTGTATTTAAACTTAGTTGCTATCATTCGGCTTCAAACGATATCGCTCTTATGTATTTCGGCGGTGACGTCATTTTTAAATTAAAAAATATATAAAATTGTAAATTGTCGTCGATACAATGTATTTAATGCAATTATAACAATATTTCATTATTTATTCAAATATTTACATATGATTGATTTTTTATTTGTTTTCTACTTACTGCTAATAACTAGAATAATGAATATTCCAACTCATTATATATCTTACATACATAATGTATTTAATAAATATATATGTAATATAAAGTATTATTTGTGTATATTTTTTATGAGATCGAATATTTAAATTCTATTCGCATTGTCATTTTTTCTGTTTCATTTGTCTAACTTAAATGTCAGGGCTGAATAATTTTATAAATTGAAAACTATATACTAACGATTTCAATTATTGATTTGACTATTGTTTTTATATTTGTCATATACTTGTGTGTGTGACTTTCAATGAAAATAACGATTTTTTCCGCTTAAATATTTTATATTGTAAAGATATATGTAAACAAAATGTCGATATATCAAATGAATTGCTATTAATATTTACATGATAGCACTACCCTCAGGTCTGTGAGGTCTGTCTGTGTTACTGTCAAAACACGTAACCATAAAGTAACAAGTAATTCATTACTGTCGGACCCATAATAGGGACCACAAAAACCAAACTCACATTCGAGGGCCCTTCTTGTAACAATAAGTGTTTTCTTGAGTATTTTTTTTTAATTCTTTACATTTTATATGATTTATAAGTGCGTATTGTTCTTACACAATAAACTACACTTAATTTGGTTCGATATTTTTTTAATTTATGTTTTTTACCATCAATTAATCTCTCGTGTTTTGGTTAAACGGTTAAGAGCTAACTCACAACACAATACAATACATTACAATACATTACAGAGATGCGATTAATATTATCTTCAATTATTTTTGTGTATTAATAAAAAATGTTTGTTTGCGTTCAGAAGTGTAACGCCTGGATCGGGACCCATTTTGTAAGTTAAATTAGAAGTGAGTTTAAAATTTAGTTTAAGCCAGACCGAGTTAGTGTTTCGTTCTGCGAAGTCAAGTGGCAATCTGATATTTTAATTTTTGATACAATGTTGTAGTGTTCGCGGCGGGTGTGGTGTCAAATAACATGTGTATGGCTTCCTACGAGCAGAGTATTGAGTTAACTCTATAACATGCATTGTGAATTCCTCATTAAACTTCAAAATTTATCAATTCAAAACATTTTTTAATATAAATCTATAATAATATTTTCTTTATAATAATTTGAATAGGAATAGAGCAGACGTTTAACCTGATAGACGTGTCAAAGTTACACTACTGAGTACTGTCCAATCTGTTATAGTTTATATTAGGACCTAATATAGTTTTCATGCAGTTTTTCATACATTTATTTACATACATAGCTACAGAATAATTGATAGGTGTATATTTTTATCTTATTAAATGCACGCAATACAATTACGGCTCCCATCAAAGTTTAACCCTTATAAAATTGATGCAAATTTCGCGCATACATAAATAATGTCTGGCCTTTTCGACACCGAGATATCTAAGCGATAAGCGGAGTTAGACAAAGATGGATGGCAGTTTGAGATCGCTTGACACCTACGCGTGATAAGAAATTTAATAAGTAATTCGTTTTGGATTATTTATATAACCGGCGCGTCCACTTCTCCTTTCAGTGTTGAACTGAACCGAAAATAATTATTACTCTGTCTAAATGCCCCTTCATATGTATTGTATATTGTTTCAGATTGTGCGGAATGGATTAATATTACGTGTAACGAGGTAAGAATATCATAAACATTTCAATTTATAGCATATATGTTGACATTTTAATTTAAACTGATAACTATTGAAGCGTAAATTGGCATGTACATAGTAGCCGGTATCACTCGTATATTTCCGCCGCCAGATAAGGTTGGCGCTGGTCCAACGCTCCGCCGGTCGTGTTTCGCGCGGCCGACCCGAGTTCGAACCCCGGTATGTCCAGGCTTTTTCGAAGCTTTCCTATTTTCTTTAAATTTGGAAGTCAAATAAAGCCCAGATTATAGATCTCTTTCGGTCGCGGTTTAGGTGATATATCTTCAGCGTATTACCAAAGAGATCGACATTACTTTTATTATAATATAAAATGTTATTTTTAAAGAGTCGTCAAAAACTATAATATATTATACTATACTTGCTTCTTCTTTGAAATAATATATTTATATTAAATTTTGAAGGAGAAAGTCATGATAATCAAATAATCAAATAGATTATCATGACTTGATTGATAGTAGGGATAAAAAATGAAGTGAAAGTCGACACGACTGATAACATTGGTGTTTATTTGATATTTCGTCCACTCGACCTCTCGAGTAACCTGATATCAATTGAAGGTTACGCAAAGATAAGAATAACAAATTGTTAATTTGTTAATGTGTACATTAAACACGAAATTCTAAGTAAAGAAGCCGCAGTAATTGAATGGTATACGCGAGTCCCGTCTTCGTTCAACACAGCCGTCCCTAACCCTAACCCTTCACCATACGGTGTCTTCAATGCAGACTTTCACATCCTTCCTGTTTTAAATGTATTCATAACACTACAAAAAATCTAATGCGTATCATTTGACGGTTTTAGACAAACCGTCGGTATCCATTGTTGGATTAAAGGGTCGGTAGGACTGGGTTGAGATGAAATTGATAGGATCCCTTGATGTACTTTCAATTTTAACTAATGCTAATATCAATATTTTAATTTTTTTAATGAAATTTATACAATAAAACAATACCTATTAAAAGTTCTGGAAGTGACGTATAATAGCGTATAAATAGATTTCGTGCACGGGATAGATAAGCCGATTTCAATAAGCTATCCGGGTCGCCTAAATCACTGGATCCGCATTCAAAGATACTCACTAACCACAGTCACAAAGTGCATCATTGTCCCATCCCTTATCTCCGAACAATACGCTACCGTGTATTATACAAGACAGTATTGTAATCGTCCCATTGTATTGTTATTATAAATATTATGCTAATGCGATAAAGAAAATTTTGACTCCGGATCTCACCGGCCAGGTGTCGCGTTCGAAGGGTTAACGTCTAGCCCCATTTGAATGTGATCATTTATTAAGATTCGATCCATTGTTTAGTTTCTTATTCCCATAGATGCATGCATGGTTAATAATTTATGTGAGAACAATGTTCAGTGATATTCTGTTTAGTATAATTCTTACAGGGGTTTAGAGTTAGGTAAGGTTAGGTTAGGTGAGGCGGTTCATTTATTACCATCGTAACTGACGTGTCACTCACAGTATTCTATTTCAAAGAGTCGATAACTGTTCAATTAACAACCGCGCCATGAACTAAACGAAGTAGCTTAAAACATAAAGCGACTAATTATTCCCGTGTCATTATCTCCGAGTACTCCGCTAACGGAGGGCTCGGGTCTTTTGGATTTTGTAAGTGGTGTTATTTTCTGTACATCGAATGCCTCTACATAATTATGTAATTACTGTTAAGAAAAAAAAATGTTCCCTCCGACCGCGGTTACAACAGTTTTTCACGTTTGTGCTCCGAGGCTTGTTGCTACGGCACGACGACTTCTTATAACATATCTACTGTTGCTATTGCTTTTACGTCTTTAACAAAAAAGATTACATTCTATTTATAATTCTATTTATAACAATAACTCGACTTTAAACACAGTTTCAATAATAAACAATTTGTAACGTTATTACGTTATAAAATTCCAATACACAGTTAATCCAAATGAAAACTTTCAACAAACAAGTCTTCAAATCATTGCTTTCTATTTTTAATGGAGTTGAATTGGAGACTACCAATTAGAGCTGTATGATATATATTTAGTTCTCGCGTACTGTAACAACAAGACATACAGATGGCTTCCACCACAGCTGTTCCTTGGCTATTCTTATGCAAAGCGCTCTCATTGTGACCGAGCCTCGTTAAGCCACACTCTGTAGGGTTGTTGAATGTTTTAAAATATACATGTTCTCATAGACAATACGTTCACGATATCCGGATCATTATTTACGGATGTGCTATTATAAAATATTATATTATATAATCAATCACATTCTTTGAATGTTGCTATATTATACACTTTATTATAACTAAAGTTATATATACACTTGACGTACAGACGGAGAATGGATAAAATCCAATAAAATATTGTTGTCAAAAAATATATTTATATGAAGTGTATCAAAATGGTATGTAAATGTAGCAACGTGATCCGATAACACTCACCTAAGATGACAACGTTGAAGATCCATCAGATATACGAGTTTGCATTATTTGATATGATATTTATGGAAATACAACAATTTCTTCCATAGTTCATATCATTAATTGAATTAAAAAGTCTTGGGTATGATTAATATGAATTAAAAAGTTTTAAATACAAAAACTAAAAGGTAATTCTATTTAATTATGTTTAATTTGTAATTAAAAGTAATTAAATTATAAAATAAAACTTAATAGTTATCTAGACGGCGACAAAGACATGTCCGTTAATTTGTCAACTTCCTCAATAAAAGTTTATGGCCGATGATTAAGACCACACATGGTTTCCATGGGAACGGTGCGCCGGGACGGACTCCTTTGTCCCTTCGCGGGGTATTAACCTAACATTGTAAGAAAAGTGCGTCTCAAATAAACTCACTCACTTAATTAAGTCAATGAGGCGAGGTGTTAACTGAACGCGATAACACACTCACAGTCGTTAGGACGAGGACATTGTTTTACATTTTATTTTAAATAACTTACAAACTAGATATTGTTTTTACATTTACGTCTAATCGGTTTGAATCCGAGATATGAAGTCCTATAATTATAAATGAAGAATGTTTCATGGACTGGACGTATGGGAAATGTTATTAACAAGAAAACTCATTGAAGATAGTTTGTGGGCGTGGCTTGAAGAGTAGACAAAGAAGCGGCTCGAACTGAACATTCAGATTTCGAGGTATTTTGTTTTTAGAATTGAAACCAGTTTATGAATTTGGAATTTAATTTAATTAATATTCGATTTTAAAATTTGACCGTTCCGATGTCAGAGCTTTCGACATTTAAATATGTCCAATCACAATATCGCTTTAATATAAATACATAGTGGTTCAAGCCACCCGATCCATCACACGGGTGATGCCGGTCGGATGACGTGGACGTGTACTAATCGCTCCCTCGCTGATAAATGCGACGCCATCTTGAATTTCCTTTTTTATTTTTTCGTTCGTGCGCAAACGCAACCCGCGTGCTAATTAAGTTGCCTTGTTTGGTTTGAGCGATCGCATGCAAAAATTATTTAGAACGATCCGACCACCCGTCTATTTATATATCAAATTAAACTTATTATCTTCGACACAACTAAATATACATGTATGTTATTCTTTGTCTAGCCTCGACTGTGATCTTACGACCTGAAATGATTCAAATCTTAAGTGGTAGTTCTGTCGGCTTTCCAAAAGCGGGTTAAACAAGTTATTTTTCACACAGCCCGCACGGCCGCGACGCGCGAGACCGCTCGCTCGTATCGAGTCGCGGTATCGCTTTGTTCTTACTCGCATACCTTCACAAATTTTAAATAAATTAACAATTAACCATACTGTTTACTGTTCTGTAACGAGCTGCAGGATACATTGGAAATATATTGTCGTAAACGAACATAAATGCGTCATAAATAAAATGTTTTTAAAGCAGTTTTCTGCGTTTCAATATATATAAAATATTTGTTTGAGAGATACGATGTCAAAGTGTTATTGAAATGTACGGTCGATTATAATTATAGAAAATGAATTCTTGTAATAATATTCCGCTTGTGATAAAACGTGATACATGAGGAAAAAGAAGGCAACAAACACTCACTGAACTCACGAAAACAACTGACCTTTTAATAATTAATAATGATCTAATATATACTTATATACTGTATTTGAATAAAGAACATCCAATTAAAAAAAAAAAGAATTGGAAATGAAAATTTTAAATGATCATTGAATTGCATTGAATCCTTTCAATCCCGCTCTGTCGGAAATAAAACTATTTCATTCCCGTGCGGGCAACCTGTTGTAACCGCGGGGACATTTGGTGAGCGTCGAACTTATTCTTTAGCCTTTTTTTTGTTTCGCTTTCAAGTAAAAAATGTAAATAATACGATCCCTTGAAATCGTTGAGAATACGAGTGGAGTAAAGCTTGGGGCACACACGTCTTCAACTCTAACATAATACCATTTTTTTTACATTACTTGAAGGATAATTAATAAAAAAATATACATTTTCTTCTTATCAATCATTATATATATATTTTTTCAAATATACATCAGTAAAGAATATACATTTTAACATTCAATACAGCATTTTTATATATTTTTTTTATTTATAGGCCTAAGTGTAGCCAATAATATATATAATTTCCCAGTGCATTCCCAATATTAAAGCTATCTCATCGGGACCACTCCGTAGAGGTTAAGTGCAGGTATCGTTTTTTGTACCTCTACAAAATAGGTTATAACCTATTTATTTTGTTTTTAGAATTGGGGAGAATGAATTTTAATTTGTTCGCCCGGAAGGGTTAACACAGCACTCGACGTGATCCCACCACTTTGAAGGATAAAAACTAGATTAAATGGACATATGGCGGTATATTAAACTTATAATACTGGGTAATAATACTACATCTCATCTCGTCCGTCCGTGGACACTATTACTAGTGGTTCTTCACACATCGAGATGTCTCTGGATCCTTTTGATTTAAATCAAGCCCGCGTCGCAGGTGCGATTTAAAAACTGCGTTTTACCTTCCGTCTAATTTGATTACTTTTTGTCACTAAATAATTCCGACAATCACGTTGATATCTTTTAAATTATACTCTTCTTTATTATTATATATTCATTTGTAAGAGTTCACAGAAATATGTTTCTTGTGTCTTAGTAACTTAAGATTAATTTTCTTTGAATAATTTTTGATTAAGTGACGTTCAAAGATTTTCATGTGAATCTCTACCTGCTCCGACTGGACGTGGATGATATTACGCAAAATATAACCGATTTTTTTATTTGTGTATACAATTATTTATTATTATTTCCACATATACATAAAGAATACATAATAAATAAGTAATTGTATCTACTGGAAAAAAAAACACGTCATATTCTTAAGAAGTGAAAGCTTGATACTCAAAACTTATAATATGAATAACATGTGGTATATCATTGTGCATCACCTGCCCTCCTAGGGCCGGTCTAATAATAAAAACTGAACTGTTAAAAAACGTGGAATATTTATTTTATTAAAGCGTAAAATGTTTGTAAACGTTACCCGCGTCGATACACGTCCACATTACGTATATTTTTAAATAAAAAAATTGTCATTACCGGCCCTATTCATAGTGCAATTAAATCAAAAATTTAATTGCCTTAAGTTTTTCCGTTCCACAAGTATTTCTCAGTAGGTATTATTAGTTTTTTACTAAATAATATACTTGGAGAACTCGAATCACTATTATGGTTGTAATTAGGAGCCGGTTTGAGGCAAATAGTGTTTTTTTATTTATTTCAAAATGTGAGCACTGTCCTATGTAGTTATATCTCTATGTTTAGCGCGCGGCGCCGCTCGCCATTGTGGCTTCGTTAGCAATGTTTATACGGTATTTAAGTTTTTTCTTTATTCTAGAATGTTTCTTAATAATCGAGTCGGTATTTCGACGTCGGTTTGTCAGTAATTATTTGTTTAATTATTTAAAAAGTACCTCCCCTATTAGTCTATCTCGGACGCCATTAACCACGTCTTTACGATAACAAAACTATTTGGAAAATTACTAAACTGTAAATATTTTAATAACTAAATTCCTCTAGTTTTAGTGTGTTATAAATTGCGGTTCAGTCTGCACAACGTCTGTGATTGGTCGAACGTGTCCAATTTTATTCAAATTTAATTACATTATCAAAGCGAGTTTAGTTTTATCAAAAACCCATACATATATATATGTGTGTGTGTGTGTGGTGTGTTTGATCATCACAATATCCATATTAATAACACAATAGTGTAAATTGTGTATCTCGTCTGAGCGATCGGGCCGAGGTCTAACAAAGAGTTAGGTCGTGCAGGTCGGCTGGGACGTTGACGTGAGGAAAAAATAATGCAAAATCATCACACACACAAAAACATTGATGACTCACGTCTTTATTGCAACCGAAGGAAATACGACCAGTCTGCAGTTGGAACAATCATTAGCTGTAACTTGTAACTCGTCGACTCCAATGACACTCGGTCATTAACATTAACAACAAAAATTGGAGCGTTGTTTAGTTCGGCGTGTTGTTTGGATTTTGATTTTAGTGTATTGTTTTGTTTGACCTTGAAGCGGAACACAAAGATGACTTGTAAGATTTTTTGTCAGTTTTTTTAATTTCCATTATTTACGTAATTATAAAATTACTTTAAATATCTTATTATTTTATATGAAGTATCGTCCAAAAACTGTTGGTAAGTTAAGCTTATGTTCTTACCGTGTACATTAAATAATATTTTATTGTATTTTGAAACAAGAATTAGCGATGGTTGTTGCGATGTGATATGTGCTCGGATGCTGGACTGGGGTACCGAAGGCTGTGTTGCCCGAGGCAAGGTCACAGGTTCAAATGCCCGAAATACATTTCTGATGTTTTTTATTCACATCACCTTTTGTCATTTTTTGTTATCATTCTTGATAACTCAATGAATTGAATGTGTGTTAGTATTTTTTTGTTTATAATTCTGTATATTAATTAAATATTCTTTTGTTTCAGGATTGTTTTTTCAACGCGGTGTTTACGTGGATTTTTTGTAAGTAATTTATGTTTTTTTTTTATATATTATAAATTATTTGTTTAATATTTTTTGTGTAAATAATATAACCTCATCAATCAGTTTTGAAATATCTAATTACGATTTATAGGATAATCTATCATACTGCGTTGATTATAATATCAGTGACGAATATTAAAAATAAGGTATTTATTTATTATTTACATTAAATGATGAAAACTTTTTGGTCGGACGTGATTGTTTTTTTAATTTATCAAACGCTAAACAGCTAAAATATCTAGTGGTAGTTGTTTTCGGTTGCGCCACCGGTTGCGCTGCCAGTGACAGCTCAATATAATACGGGTCTCCTACCATTGCATTGTCTTAACACGTCACAATGACTCACGCTATTGTATCTCAAACAATACCCTTTGTGCATTGTACAGGACTGGTGTTACGTATTAGAAAATAGATAATTAGTCTATGTGTATATTGAATGACACATGACTTTCCATTCGTCTCTTTCTTGAGGTTTTATAATGTGACAGTTATTTTTTTTTTGTTTTATAAAATACAAGCGATGGTACTAGTTTAATGCCATACACAAACTTTTCGTTTGCAACTGAATTTATATGCAGAATATAATATTCTATACTTTTAACGATAATACAATTTAAAAGTCGACAAAGTTTGGTTGACTCGTGTGTGTTTTAAATACAAAATCTATATACTCATCCCAACTATTGATCCACCGCGAAGTAAGTTTGAATCGCAATATCGTATGGCACGCGCGGGGGGCGCTCCCTAAAACATTTGATTGTACGATGAACAAAAAACAGAAACGAAAGGGTCCCGTCTATAATGGATATGCGAAAACTCAATTGCTCCTAACTATAATCTGTCCCTTCGGTCAATGTAATTTGGCCTCTGTGTGTATGGCGGGAATTATTTTTTATCTCTCCCGTTGACTGTCACCCTTCAGACAAACTTGTAGGCGGGAAAAATGCTCGTACGTTTTGAAATGTCAAAACAAATTAGCACTAGGCGAAGTTATGGCTTTTCTATTAATATATTGTATTAGCATTCAAATACTTTATTATGTGCGTCGTAAATAATTCTATTTCACCGCGGACATGTCGTATTGTACGGATCTTTAATGTTTTATAGTTACCTGTTAGATTGTAAAACGATAAATGTATAAGTTTGGATTTATTGTCAGATTTCTCCCATAAAAGCTAAAGACGTAGGCAGTGAATACATTTGAATTAAATTAATAGTTTATGACGCAGCTGCCATTTTGTTCAAAGGATAAAAGAGTGAGAAATTAAAGAATAAAATACATATGTTTTTATTAAAAAATAAACTTTTGATCACTAAGACTTGCTTTATTTTAAAAATTTCTAATCTTATCTTTGTTTTCTTTATTTTTATATAGCGTCTGTGAAATTGAAGATCGTCAAAAGATTTTTTGTAGTTTAAAAAAAATATGTATCGATATACTTGATTGTATTAGTATCAGGAGAAGTATTTTGGGCGCAACGCCAGTATTTTAATGTCCTATGTGAAAATCAACAAATAGTAAAAAATATATCTACGAATATATTTAATCATAAATATTACGTACAAACACACCTAAAGATAAATAAATAAAACAATATCGATCGAGCTGTTTTATAATAATAATATTAAAAATGTGTTGTTTTCCAAATCAATAAGTTTAATGAATATCTTTAACCGCATCTCTTACAATAAATACTTAAGTATAATTGCATCGAGCTGCCGCCGGTGCTATATTGCATTAATATATTGAAATTTAAATTCAAACGCTTAGAAGACACCACCAAATGGCCACTAAAAATCAACGAAATACGAATTACAAAATTGCTCATAAGTAATTCAAATATCCAATGATGAGGGCAGTGGGTGGCGACGTTGTGATGGGGTAAAAATTACCCCCGGGGGTAACGCGTGGGGTTCGTTCCTATGTGGCTCGTGGACACTATTTCACGCATGCAAATGTAGTTTTTATGTCTTCAGTGTAAGGGTTTATTTTGCGCGTGTGTGCGTTGATTGTGATGTTCATGTGTGTTTATGTATCGGAGGGTATGATAATGGTGTATTTCCGATGTCGACTATCCCTCCGTAGGTATTGGTGAGAAAAATACGCTTCAAGTCTGCGTTAGCCTTTTGAATGTGTTTATTTTACTATCTATAAACGAAAGGATCTCACAAATGAAGATACTATCGTTTGAACTGTTAAGCGATATAATAAAAATATAGACACACTTATTCACACAGAGACGCGTATCGGCGGAGTCGTTAAAATATCAGCTGAGCACTTTTACGTTTTTATTATCACCCATAAACTTAGCGCATACACAAAATGATCATTAAATGCATATTAAACACCTCCCCGAAATAATGCACAAGGAGTGTTTGCTCTCGCCTTCCGACAAATGGTGAATGCGTTTTGCGAAACAGCTATAATTCATAATAAAATGCCGGAGCGAAACCAGTCGAGAACTGCAACTTCACACGTAATTACACAGACATTTAGTACCCTCGCGATGTATAGGTTCCTCGGGGACACCGAAGGTCACCAGGAATCTATACAACTAGCTGCACATGTATCTGTTATAGTTATAAACAGGTGTATCCTCGGTGTTGATAAAAATAGAACCCTCATGGACCCGTATTGTTTGGACCAATATCCTTTTTAATTGTCCTCGTAAAATTTGAATATGAAACGCGCAGGAAACGTTCCCGCCATAAACGCACGCACCAAGAAGCTTTAGGTCGAAAATTAACCGTGCGAATGAAAATAGAAAACTGTGAAATTGAGATAATAATACATTGGAATGTTTGAGCAGTAACTTGTATGCATTTCTTTGTTATTTAGACAATATTTTCGTGTTCAAATTGTCAATTCCGGCCGGCGTTACTTGGGCTCCCTCCTCCCGCGTCTCCGCCTAGTCGCGTGATGCGTCCGAGGCATCGGAGCTCCAAGTTCAGTGGTGTTGTACGCATCAAAAGCGTATTTATTGGGCCTTCGCTGCGTCAGACACAGATACAAAGCAAACTGCCAGCATTCACGCGATCGGTTAGGCCCCGTCCACATTATCTGGAATACCAATCTCAATCATAACCAGTTAGCAAGTAATTAACAAATTAAAGGAACCCTTATCCAGTATTTTTCTTATGAAATTTTAATTAGTTACTTTGTAATAAATATGAAGTTAACATTGTCTTAAATAGTTTAATACGAGTCAATGATAATGATAATCAATAAGTAAGTAGACAGTAACTTTGTATTGAAACACGCCTTTATTTGAGACTCAAAAGATCAAGTTATATTGGGTGACAGACATTTATAAGGCCCGTACACACTGTACACACGGCAGTGTTCGTCGTAAGTAAGTAATGCCGTGCGTACCCGCACTTATTGGTATTGCGTGGTTATTCAATTGAGTCGTTCATACATATTAAGCCGGCATTAGACTTGGGAAATTGGATTTATCGCTACCTAACTTTCACACAAACATTCTTTAAACGAACGCGAACCGCCATTTTGTTTATTACTTTTTATAGTTTGTGTGTTTGTTGATAATTATAAGTGTAATTTCAATAAACTTTCTCTTTTAAATGGTTATGACTTTTGTTGATTTAATAAAAACATCGATTTCTAGACTTTTTCTTGCACGTTGTTATAACAGATAGAATAAATTATTGCTAACGTAAATATTAAATAACGGCAACGTAACACACGGCTCCTACAACGCAGCAAAAACACCAAAATGAGGTAAAAAAAGCAACAATAAACAAAGTGAAACACCTCAGGTTATTTATCCGTTCCCGGGGGAAGTAAGCCGTAGATTTGGGAACTAATTTCAACTGCAAATCCACGAAATGGCCGGATTTACGGACGGCTCGTCTGCCTCGCACCTCTATGTATACTAGTGGCCTTTATGTCTTTTGGGGGTTGTCTTGAGATGGAAACGCAAATTATATTTAGATTTTTGTAATATTAGGTTTGATTGTCGGCTATGTTTTACATAATTTGTTATTTACTTTACCTAACTATTAATATCGTCGAGTTGAATTTGTTTTTGTTAAGCATGCAATGAAAAATTCTAGAAGCTTTTTAACCCTTTACGGGATACAGTCCTCACTGTTCCGTAAATGACTTAATTAACTAAAACCAATACCTTATTTATATAAAATATTTTATCTACTTTATTCCTTATATATTGTAAAAGTTGATAAAACTATTCACGTAACCCGTCGTTGTCTAATAATTAAACAATAGAAAGTAACGATCGCTAATCGCTTAGTAAGTTTGTTACACGAGTATGTTTTATGATATTTGCATCACAATCTTAAATGATAACGTTATCAGTTAAATTTTTATCAACGCACTGATTTTGTAACGTTTCTTATCTATGTTATATATATATATTCAAAGTTATTCAATATTTTACTCTTTACATTTTGGTGATAATTACGAAAACCTTCCCGCTGTTCCTTAATTGTATTCCCGGTACAGGACGAGTCATTTGGCACTGTTACGCCTCAATAAAGTTAATCTTAACATTGAAAAGACAAATATATTATTGAATATATATAATTATAAAAGATATAAGATTTTAAGATAAAAACAATACAATAATAATTTTATTAATATTTATTATATTCTATTACATTCCTTTATTCAAAATATGTAATATTTTTTAAATATTTCTCGTACATATTTGACTGTTGACTATCCCGGCCTAGCTGTAACCATCATGTGTTTAAACACAACAGTATATTATATACAATTATGTCATAAAATTTAAGTTTTACGGCCGTGTTAAGATAAACTAACTCATTGTAAATTGTAGGGTATTCGCTCGGCTGTTTGTGAGTTTATTACACTATTTATGGACACTCCAATCTTGATCGCGATATTCGAATATCCCTCCGCTCCTACTTCGCTACCGCCACATTCAACATTTAACCCATTGTCATTTAAATTAACGTCACTAGAACTACCGAAATATTCTCAAGATTTTCTATAACATTTTAATATATACGGACTACCGTTTCTATATTATTATTTTGGATTTCTTATGCAAATGTGTAAATCTTCCCACGAGTTTAGAAAAATTTGCATCACCAGAAGGGGTTGAAAGTTATCTCCTTACAGCGAGTCTAGGATATATTATGCAAATAGTATCTACGGACATTAATTATGAGGGTAACGGCAGCTGGTTTATTCAAATGCTAATTTTGTTTTTTAACTTAATGTCAAGGTAATGTGTACGTGTGTTTGTCCGTTCTCACCTCATGGATATCTCTGAAACGTTACAGTGTTGTCAGTGGTGTTCGCGCGAGAGTACCTAAAGAATACAACTTGGAGATTATGAAGAACTCTGAAGAAAAAAAAGAAGAATTTGGAGAATATTTTTGTAACTGGTGATTGCCACTAGCGAGGTATAGAGTTCCTACGTGATAAATGACTGTAGGAACTTCATACCGTGCTCTTGGGATTGCCAATCTTCTACGATCCACTACGAACTACGACGAACCACGAGATTGGAGAAGAAAAATATAAACTTAAAACACGAGTAAACTTTAATTTTATTTGTTGTATGAATAACAATTTGAATACTTATTTTAACATATTAAAATTATATACAAAAATATTTGCCAAATATCTCAAAAGTATATATATTAATTTATTCTGTTCCTCTCATATAAATCTTAATAATTTATTACAGGTATTGTCATTTTATATTCAATACAATTAATGACTGTGTGTTTGTTTGTAAAATAAAAAACTGGCAGTATCCTAATTTTGTATTATATCCTTATTTATAACGGGCAAAGCCGCTGATAATAGGTTAGTTTATAAAGCCTCCTTAACAAATAACACTATTAAGTTTATAATATTAAAAAGCACCTCCATCGCGGAACGTCTCGCCGCAAACCACACGATACATTATAAAGATAATTCCCCCCATTACCTATTCTTGTTTATTTAACCCCACTTTAAAATAAAATTATTAAATTACACTATTAAATATAACCGTTTTAAATTATATATAGAATAATTATTATATTATACAGACTGTTTGAAGTTATGAATATTTCTACCGCGCCGCCATCTTGGTTTATTTAAAATAAATACGCGAGTAATGATGTTTAATATAATTTTATTATATTAATAATAAGAAATAATATACTTCTTGTGGGTTTCAAATATTGTTTCGCATTTTAATCATTGTATATAGTGTTTTAATCATCATTGAACACACTCGATAAACTTTGTAAAACACCATACATACATACATACATACATACATACATACAAACATACATACATACACACATACATATATACATACATACATACATACATATTGGTTCATGTAAATCAACATACTTTTTTATTGTCTTTTATGACATTTTTCGCAATTAAGTTAGACAAGTTGAATTAGTTTATTTATAGTTGTTTAATTAAACAGCGATGTCGGCGGAAGTCCAGCGCGACCCCTGCCGACCCCTGCCGACCCCCGCCGACACCCTAACACAACTTACGTGAAATGTTTAAAAATAATAGCAATTTCGTTTGTCGAGTTCCGATCGCAAGATTGTTCATCCATCACTATAATTATAATAATTTATTACAATACATTTATAATATATCGATGAGTGTTCTTATGTGTGTGTGCGTGTGTGTGTGTGTGTGTGTGTGTGTGTGTGTGTGTGTGTGTGTGTGTTTATTTTATTTTATTTTATGCATTTTATTTTATCTTCTACAAATAAATTAAATATTTTTTATGTGTAATTAACAGATTAATATTATGTAATTGTATATTGAGCGATAAAACAACAAACATTAAATTAATATTATTTTATCCTTTCAAAACTATATGTAATCCCTCCCTTCTTCAGACACGAGTGAGCGTAGCGCGAGAGAAACACGAGTAGCCTTACAACCTCCAACTGGAGGTATCTTGTCAAGATAAATTAATAAAGGTGTTAATACTTTAATAAATAAAGTTTCTAAAAATAATTCCATATGAAATATTTATAACTATTTTAAAGTAGAAAGTCGTCTATACAGTAAATGGGATTGTAAGAGGATTTTGCTCCAGCTATTGAGACGAACGCCTTCCACGTCACGTGAAAGGCTTGAAATAAAAGAACAAACGATAACTTAAAAACATTATAAAAGAAGATATTCTACAAATATTTTGTGCTGAAGCAGTAAAGCTTTGCTAAGTGTCTCTTCATGTAGCAGAAACACCAGCAAATAGTTTCTTAAAAAAAGTATTTATATTTTAATTTTCTATTTATTTGTCAAACCTATTAAAAGTTTTTCGACAGATATATAATACTATCTCTGTTCAATTATTTTGTTCTCGTTGTGCTTTATATTATTTACTATTTATCTTCATTTTAAATCATTATTTGACAAAATATTACATACTAGTAACGAACGTTTAATATGAATTTACAAATATTTTAAAATCGATTTCAAAAATAATTGTAGAAAATAACCTTTTTTGAAACTATGATAAGATTTTTTTATCTTTTTTAAGCAAAGAGATATATATAGAAAAATGACTTAATTTTAATTAATAGCATTATAATATTAAATACACTTTTTTGGTTTTAGATGTTACAACGCCATCTATTATCAATATAAAACAACTTTTAGTTTGCCTGACGATTCGTAACACGGTATATGTAAAAAGAGTTCAAAGTACATGAGAGCTGCAGTTGAGTTAGTAAGACAGTGATAACAGATAAGGTGTTCAGTACTAATTGCTATGTACACATTGATTTCTCTACAGACAGCTTAATGTGCTTTGGGATGATATAAATCGATTTTATGTGGCAGCATTCCGCTGACCGCGACGGACCACGGTCACCCATCGAGCTGAGAGTACTTCAACATCAGAGGATTTAGAATCACTACGCAGAATACATTTTGAATTTAAAGGAAAAACGTTAACTAAACTATTCATATTGGTATAAGGAATTTAACTTCTAACTTTGTCTGTCTCATTTATATATATGTATGATTAATAGTATTTTAAAATAATAAGTTTGCTTTAAATAATTATTTTTATTATTTAAAAGAAGTATTCGTTTAATGCATCAATGTATATGTAAGATATGGAACATACAAAAACATGAAAACCATTTCATTTTCCATTGTTAGTAGGTTTGTTGTGTGTGTGTGTGTGTGTGTGTGTGTGTGTCTGTGTGTAATATTATACTATACCTAGTTAAGTTTCTTCTTAGAAACTATAATTGTTAAAGGCATTTATCTATAACTGTCTGTAACAGAGATAGCACGTTTCATTTATATTGATTAAGGATAATATTTATAAATATTATACCCATTATAAGTTATTTTTCTTTTTAAGTTTAAATGTCTTATCACTGAGTTGAATCAGTGAGGTTTTACGAGGTGGTGTAAATTATTAAAAGTTATAGATAATTTTTAATAATATTGTCGTTAAAATGTTGATATTATATAAGATTATTTTTATGTTATAATATTACCTTCCTATAATGATCGACTCAAATATATAGTGTAAGAATTTTTATATCATTTTGATAGTGAATTAATAAATGTCTTGATTGAACCGGTTGCTATCGTAAGTAAGCTATTTATATAAATAATGTTATTTGGGTGATCAATTAAATAAAAAAAAAATACTTTTCAATTTAATTGCCATTAAATCGACACAGTTGTAAAACCTAGATTCTTGAAACCATAGTATTTATATAAAAGTGAGTGATCAGAGGAGTCTGTCAACTGGGCGTACGTTAAGTTTGTGTCATCTGTCCCGGGTTAAAGATCACTGTATACATGTTGAGAGCCGCGGTTTCACATTGTTCATGTCTCTTTCTTAACCTAATTATGATTTCCTCTCCTTTTCTCTCCTCGTGTTTTTGTAAACATAATTGTTGATGAAAATAAAATAAAATAAATTTAAATTTTATTTTGTACAATTTATTGTTAATGTTTGTAATTTATGTTACTTATAAAAGGTTGTTCGATAGGTTCTAGATTATCACTAATTAAGGTATAATTTTTGTTTAAAAAATTGTAAATATTGAATTAAATTAAATTTAATTAAATCCTAATCTTTGATATGAGGTGAATTATATTTCATAATATTATCGGTCGATAACATCTCACTGCCATTAATTAAATTATATTCAATTTTGCACATTATTAATAATTTAACTTTATTATTACATTTTACCTTTTTATTTTTCTTTTTTCACTTTTACTGAATATTTTAAACTGCATTACTTTATAAATATTTTATTAAACACCTATCGAGGTGTTATATATATATATATATAAATGGTGATATGTATCTGTCCGGATGTACGAGTATATTAAGACGGATGGATGTTTCGTTTAACAAATCTTTATAAGATAATTCACGTTGGTTCCAATATTAAGTATATATATATATTATTATTCTATATGCCACGAGATCAAAACGTTTTTTTGAGTTACAATTAATTAAATAATAATAAGATACCAATATTATTAACCTCACATTTAGAACACTGCTTTGTAAGACGGTATAGTTTTTCCATTATCATATTTAACGGGAAAACCAAAATAATAAAACGTGGATAATATATCCAGATATGGATAAAAAGCGGGTGTAATATAAACCGTGAAGGAGGAACCGAACCCGGGACACCGGTCCCGCCGAGAAGCGGCCGCCTTGATCACACAACAAAAAGGACTCCTCGCTTCCCTTCTACGAAATTTCATTTAACACACACGTCTCAAAACTGTTGAACGAAGCTGAGCCGGTTACACTTTTTATACACCAAATTGCCCACAAGTTTCCACTTAAATAATACATTTAGTGAAACATTATCAACTCTATTCGGGTGGCGGGGAGTCGACTTTAGAGTGACCCGCGACGAGGCTTAGCCCGAGTAAGTTCACTCTGTATTAGGAAGTCACCAACAAGTTAACCTTACGATGATTACATATAATTAAAAAGAAAACACCTGCGGTTACTTAAAGTAACGCGATCGTTAATAAGTGCTTAATATGATGATAAATGTTTATTGGAAACACATCGATCCAGGGACCATTAACAATTGTCTTTACGAACTGTTTTAGTGTTATATAATCATACATTAAATAGCTACTTAAAATAACATACGGACATATTTTATATGTGTGTCCATATGTGATGGTCGAATAATCATATATATGTGGAAATAAACATAAAGGCACGTACATACATAACGGAGAGTGCTTAAAGATTTTATATATAGTTTCTGACTTACAGGTACAGTAAATAATGTTATTTACTGTATATTTGTTGTCACTTTTAAAGTCAAGAACTTATTTGTTTTAAACTAGCTGCGTCCATGACTTTGTTCGCGCGAAATATGATTTACAAACAGTCTAAAGTTACTCCTTATAAGGTCAGTCAGCCGCCAGTGCAAGTCCTGATGAAATCGGTCAGGCCGTTTCAGAGATTAGCTGGACCAAACAGATAGATAGAGATAAATTTAAAAATTGTTAAAAAATTTGTGAGCACCGTATATACTTTCGTATGCATTTAGTGAAAACTTGTTAATTTGGAATTACAAATAGACACTTCAATTTTATTTATATGTATATGTTGCACTTACGAAGCGTCAGACTAGTTGAATGGTTCCTAAAAAATAGGTCCATAGAGAAGAACCGGCGAGAAATTCCATGGATACATTTTTAACTAATTGTTTTCCGTTCCAATGCAGTACCGATTAAGTCACAGTCATGTGAGTGAGTGAGTGAGTGAGTGAGAGAGTCATGATAAATTAAAATACAAGTAAAACTTAGAAATAAAATTAAACTAGAATAACCAACTACGCCTCTTAGAGGCGCATATTGACCACTGGCGTGCTCAAGATGTCCTTTAGAAGCATTAACTTAAACGGTTCTAACTTTAAACATTTAAAAAGAGTTTCTAAACTTTAAATAAGGTTATAAGAATAAACATGTTAGTAAAGCAACTATTTGAAAGCTCAGTCCTCACTTTTGTAATAAATAGATGTTATATATCATATATATGTCTTTGGATAAAACAACACGTTTAACGTGAACTTTAATTTTTTTATTCGCTGTCAGTGATAGATTTGGGCAATCTATTATAAATACGAACTCCACGACCAAAAAAGATTAATTTGCTTTAATTGAAATTTTGAAATGTATACTTGTTTAGCGATATTTCGACAATGTGGTTCTATCCTTATAAACTAAAGATTTAAGATACATACCGTTTTTGGAATCATAGTTGCAAATAATCTAATGTATGTTGGAAGCAGCCAAAGATTGATTATAATCTTAGATCATAGTTCGATTATTAGTTTCCGGTAGTATCTTGTTGAGGTTTAGTTAGTGTATCGGGGTCCATAGCACAGAGATAATTAAGTTTAAAGTGTTATCTTCTAAGTAGGTATAAATAATTATAATTAGTTATTTTTTTAAAAGTTCTGCTTCATTTTTAATATATTACATTAATTGCTGACAAAATTGTTATTGATTGTTGGAAATAATAACTTTGAAGAATACCAGCATCCATTAATATATATATATATATATATATATATATATATATATATATATATATATATATATATATATATATTATCTTCTACAGGAAAACGGCAAAGCGACGCATTAGTATAATGCATATATAAACAGATTTGTCCGTTTTATGACTTTGATATATATATTATTAGAAACTATTAATATTTTACTGTAAATGAGCTCGGCTGAGATTATAATAAAATTAACTTAACTACCTTGGGAATGTACAAGAGCTGGTTATATGACTCTGATTTATATTAAAATTACGCGAATGTCAATTATTATATATCTCTCTCGTAATTATTGGAAGCCATATCTCTTTATGTGCCTCCCCTGTAATATCCATTAAGAATAACATTACGATAAATATATTTCTATTTTATTATAAGTTTTCAAGTAAATTAATATTATAAACATGCTTTGGAATTATTTTAATAATTTTTTTAAAGAGATTGAATCTTATTTACAGACCTTTAAAGTGTCTTTGTTTCTATTACTTCTCATGTGACGACCAACCGGCTTGTTATACCTAATAATGTATTATTCATAAAAACAATCAAATAAATGAAATTAATTCGTCATCTCACTCGCTAGTACTAAATGTACTACTGGACGGGTGGAGGACCGTTTGCATATGTTTTGTATATATTTTGTCCGAATAGCCGTCCGTAGGCGTCGCCTCCGCCATTACCATACAGATGGTTCGATTTTGCTTTTTAGAAAGTTGTAATGCTATTTATTATGACAGCGGTAATGCCGACTGCTCTATGATTTATTGAAATGGCTTCTTGCACGGCTCCTAACAAGTTTTGTGTCTTTGTCTAATTTTAGAGTTGAAGGGTGTATAGGACTTTATATCTCGATTAATGTGTGACTTGCACGAGTTTGACGCCGGAATGTGAATAACGGAAAGAAATAACAGCCGTATAACTGTTTGGTCGCCATTTATGTTGCAAACAATACTTTAGCACAGACTCTAATCTAAAACCGATTTTATTACCATAAGTGGATACAGCATCGGAGTTTTGTCGCTCAGTATAATATTATTTTAAACGATCTCAAATAATTTTCATTAAAACTGATTATGTCGAGTATTGTTTTAATTTCATACCTACGGAATACTAAGAATGATGAGACCAAAACTGGTCGGGGTCAACGTTCTTTGCTCATTAGTTTTTGATCCCGGTGACTCCACGGCACAGAGTTATATCTTACTTTCACCAATTAAATAAAAATACACTCTCCTTCAAGGGTATAAGGTTCAAAATGAATGTGTGAGAGAAATAGAGATTTTTTTTCATTATACGCTCGCACAACTGGTTCTTCACTTTAAAGAGTTGAAATGATAAAATTCCTCACTCCGGTACCCATAGATTAGAAAATTTTTCTTAGCTATAACTTTGAAATGTTTATAGACCTCGCCCGGGGCCGGTCTCTTCGGCTATTAAGCACCTATCATTTTCGGTTCAAATTCGAAGGAATGTTGGACCATTCGACTATTCTTTTGATTTATTTGAAAATACGCGAAAGAATTATTATACAGTTAAAATTAACTGTTTGATTGATTTTATATTTTTATATTTATAACAACTAAATTTGCACAACCAGTATTTAACTCATAAATACCCTCCGTAACTTCCTTCTCTATACCGTACGTATAAAGTCCAAATTTTGAGAAATCTTACAAATCTATAAACCAATTGTTTTTTGTAACAGAATGAAATGTAAAACTCCAGATATTTTTCGTCTAAAAAAACTAAGATAGAGAGAGAAAAAGCCGATATCAATTTCGGAGATGATATCAAAGCACACATTAGTATGGCGGAGAGATCATGCTCCGTGAGGGAATGCCGAGCTTTAAAAATCATTGATTTGCATTCAATAGATTTAAAAAATAATATATTCCACACGAAACAATTGAGGTTTGGTTTTTTTGGATACTTTGTTAATCGGCGGCATTCGGAATGAATTATTTTCAACTTGGGAAAGTAAAAATGTTTAGACAAATAAAGTGCTACAGGTACCTACCTGTATCTACTAAAGTAATAATTACCAGGGTGATAATATAATATATTATCTAATAGACGTGGTGCTAAATTGAACATTTTAGCAAAGTGGTGTTATTTTTCGTTTGGGCTAAATACAAAAATAAATGAAAGACTAATTGTGGGTGTAAGGCTTTATTGTCTGGTGGCCATTAGGTGCGGCTCGCGAATTGTTAAAATTTACACTCGAGGAGTTCACGGCCAGTGATCACAAGTGTGATGGAGAGCGGCCGGAGTCAGCGCGCAGCGGGGCTCTGAAATAAAACAATATGTTTAATATAAAACACAATTTAGTCATTCTTCAAGTTGAAACGTCTGTTGACATTGTTATTAAAAAGTAATGTTCGTATTAATTTGGACGTTCTAACAACGAATAAACCGGGTTTCCAAGTTTCAATTAACAAACGTATTCGTTGTAATTATAACGGAATGTGATATCAAATTTATATTTTAGCAATAAAACGACCGCCTCATGTCCACTTTTTTATTATGAACTTGCTCATTTAATTATATTACGGTTTTAATCGTATTTCCTTTGACGTTACCCATTACCCATTACCCGGGGACGGAGAGCACTGTTGCTCTTCCTTCTGATAATTAAATGTAACTATGTAAATGTATAAAAAATATACTTTCAATCCTTGAATTTTTTAACTTTATTGTATAATTTATTCTTTTAAACTACAGTTCTAATACAATATACAAATAAAATACCTAAAAGACTGATAATTCAAAATAAATATAATAGTTAGTATACAACTTATATGATATTCAATTTAAATTAATTAATACACTACTATCAATTTTCAAGTAGATGAGACGAGAATACCAACGTTAAACTGAGCGTCTAATTCAATTACTGCAGTCGTCATTTACCAACGACAATATTATCTCGGCTACTCGGCCACATTCACGTACTGACGTTTACTGATTATTCATCTACTTTGTCTATACTAAGTGCATCTTAAACGGGAAACCTTTCATACGTCCTTAGTTCACTTTAGACTATGCGACAAGATGTATTTGGATATTGAGATGGAACAGAAACCATTTCTTTCGTTGACTTCCTGCAACACGCCGGGATCATTTCGCAGCTGGGCTGGTGTACGCAGCCCGGTATGGCACCGATTGGAATGTAGTCGCCGCAGATGGCGCGCGCTAGGCACTTAGGTATCATGAAACATGGCGGCTCGTGTCGACACAACATCTTGGTTGTTGGCTTAACTTGTGTCCCAACGTCCTCCTTTGCGGTTAGTACTATGTATTTCCTTGAACACATCGGTAATTCTGCGCATCTGGGTTTATGAACGCATGTATTATTCTGAAACACGTTTGTTTTCTCCAACAAACATTCAGGTAACTTATTACATGACGGTACATGAATGCATGAATTGTGTAACTTTGGGTCGTATTTAGCTCTGTAGCATCCGCGGACAACTTCGCAAGGTGGTCTATGATTGCAGGCACTTTGAATTATTTTCTCTGTGGCGAATTCAGGTAGACACTGTTGTAAATCAGCGTACGGGGGATGATATTGGCTGGCCTGTTCGTTTTCTAATTTCTTTTCTTTTGATCGTTTAATTTTTTTACACAATTGAGCGAAGCTTGATTTCTTCGTTTGCGTTACATGCCAATAATTTCCTGGCATATCCGATTTAGGAGGAGGTAAGTTCAGACAACCATTTATTAGAACGCACGGTGGATTGTGGATACATAGTATTTCACCATTATATTTCTTAGCAAGAGTAGAAGTAATATCGTCATGGTTTTCTTGACAAGGTCTCGTTTCGTCATCTCGTGTCATTGACTGAGCATTAGTCATTTGTGATTTCTTTTTATTTTTTTTTCTATAACATTTACATATCACTTTGGGTTCTTCGGTTTTCTTTTTCATCGACGAACTAGATGCGCTTGATAGTTTTTCCGCTAACTTACAACAACTCGGCAGTTTAGAAAGTATATTTGTATTTGATAGATTTGTTTTATCTTTACTACCTTTATATTCACAAGTGGCAGGACTACAGGGCTCAATTGGTTTTACACATTCACACGGTTTTATAACTTCAGCTTTTTCAACTTGAAATTTCATTTTTCCTGCTAGAAAATCCCAAAACGCCGATGAAGATGACGGTAGCTTATTGAAGCCGTTGGATTCGTTGGAAACGCACTTCACTTGACATGAAGAAGATGTAAAAACCTGATAAGGTGATTTCAGTTGAGATTTCGAAGGAAACTGTTGTTGTTGATGACTTGGATTCAATTCTTTTTTATAATCTTTTGTCATTTCCTTTTCTAATCTTCTTTTGATTTCCTTAACAATCTTTTTATGTTTACGTTTTTTAATTATTTCATTTTCAGAATCCGAATACATGCTGTTATTATCAAAACTAAATTCGTAATCTTCGTGTCTTATTATAGAATTTACGGTAATTGGTGTAACAGGTTCAATTGTTTTTGGAAATCGAAATCCATGATAATTTTCATTCACAGCATAAACGGGTTGTACAGATCCTCTGCGCCCTCTGATGTTTTTACTTAATCTTCGACGCTTACAGTGTGGACAATATGTTCTGTCACAATTATTTCTGTTATTGGCGCGATCTTCCTCAATAGATTCCATATGCTTTGCACAATTATGAGAACGTCTAAATACAGTAGACAGACATGGCATGACCTTGTTACGTATAATTGATTTTGAATGCGACTTTTCTATTAGGTGCAGTGAACTTTGATCACCTCTATTTTTGTTCGTTTTTGCGATCGCATTCATCTGGTTTGATTGATGTTTTGGAATAAATTCATTATTATTCATATTTGATAATTTATTTCGATACTTTTTTAACGGTAACTTATTTTTATCACATTTTATTAAAGTTTTATTATATTTATTCTTGTTATAAGCGTAGTAACTATTTATATCTCTTTCTGGTTTGATAAAACATGACTTGTCTATTAACAGGCTATGTCTACCACATTTAGGACTTACGATGGGAATATCATTTGAATTTTCGAAATCTGAGCTATCCGAGTGTCTCTCAACGTGAGAAGGATCACAAGTTTTGAGAAAGTTTTCAATACAGAACTCATACATTTTAAAGCTACTTTTAATTAAATTTACAACACCTGGAAAGCCTTACATGTTTCATGATTTATTTTTATTTATTTTACTAAATGTTTTGAACACATTTTGATTTTGAATAATGTTATAAAATTTGAACTCTCCTGTCACTCTGATGACATTCATTATTCTTCTCAATCGGTTTAAGCTTTCCTTTAAAGAGTTTTTATTTCATGTCACAGTTCAATCAGAATTCGTTTCAGAATTCTGCATTTTAATTAAGGACGCAATTACGATGACCTAATTACCGCTCCATATTTCTATAGAATTCTAGTTTCATTGTTTTCTATATGAATAGAATGCAGTGAACCGTTACTGGGGTGGTATTAAAACAAAGCTGTGGGGTACGTGCGTATTATTATTATCGAAATTAAACGCCAAATTAATATGCAGAGGTGATACGTCATGCTGGAAACGCTGGGCATTAAAATGAAGGGGGCTGTAGTCGAATTGATGATAATTCAACTTCACTTCTGGTTTTCGTTATCTTCAAACATTCAATTTAATGAATTGCTTCATAATATTTCACTTATATATTCTTATACATAATGGTTTAGTGTTCACATGCGTGGCAAATATTATTAGTATTATAAGAATGACAGACAGGATGGACAGAAATGTTAAATGTACAGAAAAAATAAATATTGTTTTATAAAGGTTATAAAAGTAATGAAACAAAAGGCTCAAAGACAGCCGGTCGCGCTCTAAGCAACGTCGCACTAAAATAATAGGCAAGAAAAAAAATAACCGAAGGTGAATGCCGGAGCACGTTAAGGTTTTAGAAATAATGAATCGGCCGAAAGGGTTCATATTTATGTAATAGGGGTGCAACCCTTCGTAATCATAGGTGATCTGACGGTCGGACGGTCGGTATGTCCTTTTTTATCCTATAAATTAAACTTAGGACGGCTATTAAGTTTCGGACAAAGCTGAAGTTTTTTGTCGGTTGTTGTTTCTTTATGTCTCGTGATCGGTGCAACGCTGATTTACATCGCGCCCACCATTTATTCAATTCATTATTATAATACCCAAGTTTTTTACAGCAACAAATATATTCATATAAATATAAATTGTATTTCTAAATTAACAGCTTTTCATTAAATGTATGTAAAAGAATATACGGCACTTACAAAAAAAAAAACAGTCTTAATCTCTGAAACGGCTGAACCTATTTTAATAGTATTTTCACTGACAGATAGCTGATGTTATAAGGAGTAACTTGGCTACTTTTATTTAAAAATATACACACTAATATACAATATACAAATATACATAGAGAATGAAGATAAAGTTAGATAGATATAATAAGTTCAAAAAATATCTTATTAATATAGTTTACTTTTTAAGATACTAATTAAATAAATGCAATTACATTTTGTTTTAATAAGTACACTATTTATTATTGTTCAATTTTCAAACACATTAAGATCTTAAGAATCAATATGAGCCTTCACTAAAGGATAACTCTGATTAAGGCCGGCTACGAGCACAGCATGCGCAAAACAAACACGACCTTGCACACGGCGTGCTCTCAAAGCACACGGACTCAAACTAAAATAACATGCTATTTTAGATCGAGGCATAATATAAATTACGGTGCAATTTGTGTTGGATCAAAGTTATTTACAAACATCAGGAAGGATTACGCGACATATGTGTTATACACATGTGTGTTGTGCTCACGTGTTGCCGAAGAACAACCAGATTGTATACAATTGTGCTTTTTATACGGATACCCCGCAATGATCGCGTTGTCCTCGAAAACAAACCGCCGACTCCGACGCGTAAACATCTTCACTGCTAAATGATTATCAACCTTCTCCGTCTTTGTTAGGATTGCTTTTTGCAACTCAGCAATTCGCCAAGTCAGCTAGGCGGTCAGGTTTAATAAGTTTTATAGTATATAATTGGTTAACTTTGTATTTAGCAAAGCTCTATTAGTACCTCATTCTTTGGGCGACTTCTATTTGGGTAGCATTTCCTTTTGTTTTATTTTATAAAATAGGAATAAATTCCGATCAAAATAGGTAAGAATGGATAACGGGCTTCTCCTCCGCCTTATCAAGGAAGGAACGAACGAGGAATTTGGTTAATTTATTTGTTTTTTTTATTATCGAGAACACCAAGGTGGTTTAAACTTACATATCTAGTCTAGTCAAGGGGCTCCTCTCACCCTACCATGTACACCATGTACCATGTACTCACTGGAGGAGCCTTGTGGAAAAAATATGTAAAATATCATGTTTGTGGTTTATATTAAACTTTTTTAAGATTCGTGAATCTATCCAGGGGCGGATATTGTCTGGAGCGGAAAAGATTTTAATTGATTTTATATATTTTATAGAAAATATTATATTATATTCTTAATATAATCGATATATATATATATATATATATATATATATATATATATATATATATATATATCTCGGGTGGAGTCTTAGTGTAATATTATTCAATATAAAATATTTTAAATATCATCCTATCAAAGAATTTATCAAATAAACTATTTTTATTATTCAGATATCTGTTTTATAATGATGTCCATATACTAGTTGTGGCACCGGATCCGCCTGTTTTATAAAAACGGAAACGAGATTATTATTACCTATTCATTTAATATATTACATTTTTTATATATAGGTACTTTGACTGTAGGCCGTTTCGTTTTATAGATTTATGCTTTAAGGGCTGACCTGACCTTAATTGTACGAATAAACACACAAAAAAACTTATAATAACATATTACACATGATTTAAAGTATCATTAAATCAATGAATGAAAATATTTAATTCGCGGAATATATAAATAATTAAAATGTTATAAAAACTAAAGATTCCATCATTAACGTTATTATATCAATATTATTGTCGAATTAACATAATATATTTTTTTATATTATAACATCAAGGGCCACACGAGACGTTGAGAACTCATTTATTATCCAGTTTTTATACAAATTTATGTAAATACTGTAATAAAATAATCCAAATAACAATAATTATTTATTTAGTAATTAAACATTTATTTGTTTGTGTATTTATATAAATGAATCGATCCACAATATTTTATTTTCAAAATAATAAAATTATTTTATTATTATCGTCAGTGAAAAACTCGAATAAAAACTTATCTTAAATATTTAAATTATTATTATTATTTATATTAAAAAGTAAAAATTATTATATCAATAAAATTAATATATTTTTTATTGTTTCAAAAGGACCAGTAATATTCGCCATTAATTCCAAACGCCCAAAATAGTAATAAAAACACTTTTTTGAGGAGTGTTTTACTAAATATTGTTAAATAATTGTTTATTTCCATGGAGCAGGTGCCAGTATTTGCTAATACCTTCTATATAGAAATCTTATAAATAAAAAATATTTTTTATATACGTCCTTGATTGTCGCCACACCTGATGTACACCTTGTAATGTAGGAAGCGCTTTATATATATATATGTACTTAAATTAAACCATGATGTCTTATATGGTAAAAGAATACAATGCTAACAGAAACAAAACCCAGATATATAACGAAAAATATTACATTACCAGTAATATTATGATTAGAGTACCTACCATAAAAACAATTCTAAATTCAAACGCCAAAACGTCAATCGCGGATTTAATTTGATTGGACAGGCTCCCCCGGGATGTGCCGAGGATTCCCGAAATAGGGGAAATCAGGGAAAATAAAACTTTTATTGCATCACATGTGTATTTTGTCCACAATATGTTGACCCTCCCTGCCTCGCCGCGGCCGTTGATTGTGCGAGTGTAACGGGGGTTTCGTTGCGATTTGGCGGCTACCGATAAAGTGGTTATTGTTGTGGGTTGGTAACCAATCATGAGTCGATGTCGCGACTGACTGTCATGGGGTGATTTGGCAAAGCCTCGTGGGGGTGCGTTTTATTTTCATTTTGTGTGGGATGTGGGTTGGACGAATGTAGGTAATGTGACCGTGATACGATATCACATTCCAATATAAAATGCACCACCAAAATGGAAGCCGAATAGCAATATATTATTATAATTGAGTTACCGGTTCAGCTCGTTTAATCCCAAGTCTCGGACAATATGAGGAACTAAACTAAGTCTTATTCTTTTCTATCGGAATAAATGAATACATTATATTTACATAAAAATTGAACACCGAATGAACTGTATTGTAGTTACATTTCTCACGATATGTTAATGTTAATGTGGTCGTGAACATGACGAGGAACATTCAAATAATGTTTGGGAATTTCATTTAATTCAATACCTGCAAAATGTAGTTTGATATCAAGTTATTAATCACCGCATGTACACTTATTTATATTAATTAAATACGCGACAGTCTCGTTAAAATATATCTTAAAATAATATAAAAAAATCGTGACTTACGCCAAGTCGTTAATGTAATAAAATGATGAAGAACACTTATAACATTTTTATATCAATAATATTATAATTACGAGCAATAATAATGATTCATTAAAAAAAACGTAACTTATCATTAATAAATAATGATAAAAAACTTGTTTCGTAATTAATTTATATATTCTCAATTATTATAACAGAGGTATAGATGTGAATAAAAAATCGTCTCTACCACGGTTTTTCTGGTTTTTATAGTTTATTGCGTGTGTTAAGAACTCTTAGAAGTGAAATATGCCTCTTCTATCTGGATGTATCTGTCGCAATTATAAAATAAAAGTCTAACATTTTTTGTTTGACGTCTCTATTCATTAATAATTCTATGGTATGTTATAACAATCTGTTCATATAAATAAAATTAAAGTGTGTGTGTTTGTAATTAACAGCTTTTCACTAAAATCATATATACCTACGGTACTTCATTAAAATAGTTTTTTTAAGATTGTTGTCCATCCCTCAGTTTGTTCCGGCTAATCGCAAACGGGACGTTCACTGGATTCAGCTGGATAGCTGATGTTGTGAGCAATGATGATGTGTGTGAATGAATGAGTGAATGATGATATACCTCTCGTGGAACACTAAATGTGTATAGTTTATTCCATACATAACAATACCTATATACTGTGCCGAGGGCTCGTCTCGCGCGCGGCAGATGTTGAAACAAATAAGTGTATTGTATTTTTTATGATCTTATTTCAATGACAATAATTTTTTGAGATTAAAAAAAACTGACCCCTATGTAAGTTTTTTCCTAGTTAACCAGAAGTAGCCAGAAAAAACGTACGGGATCGAATTAACAGAATATGCAAATTAAAAGAATCCGTGCACGAAATATTATTAAAAACAACGGTCGAAGGGTTGGTTGGGGTTGGTGGGGCTGGTTGGGGTTGGGACTGGTTTTTATAAAAAAAGCTTTAATAACTCCATGTACTTATAAGCATATTTGAAATATTTTTGTATATTATTATTAATGCTTTATATATTAATTACTGTCAAGTACTCATTTCTTGGATATAATAAGTTTAACTATATTCGTATTTTATTTTCAAATCAAACTGTAGTTGGATTAAAATAATTTTCTCTTTTAATTTTATTTAAAAGATGTTAAGTTATTGAAATGGAGTAAGTTAATTTCATGGCAAATTTAATATAATTTGATAATATATTTATCGTTTTATTAAAATGGCGATATCACAAGCAACTCCTCACGTTTCAGTGCAGATGTGGAAAAAGTCATTCAGGTATTTGAGGTCAATAATTCACTTAAAATGTTATAAGGTCTTAGGATGATGTTTTTGTCGGAATTTAGCAAAAACTAACTGTATAAGGAAAAAGATTCGCCGCGTCACCGAGTTGGTTAATTGGATTAATCTGTTTCATTTACCTTCTAATGGGTTCTTATTGGAATTAATATACATACATATATACATTTTTTTTTACATCTATACTTGATTCTTCAACTTTAGTAAAGAGCGAATGTGAAATTGTTCAGTACAGTTACTGATAATATTAAGAAATAAATCCCAGAACAATAGTAAATAAGAATTCAATTCCTATTTGACCGTCAATAATAGAGGTGTGAAGAAAATCTTTGGGTTTTTTTTAATGACAAATAAGAAAAGATCCGAGTGGAATACATCTGTGCAGAGCACCTGGAACTCGCTCTACGGTTTCATTGCAATGAATCATTGCACCATTGTCTTTGGCGTTATTAAGTACCTCAGTTACTAGGTATAGGTATTTGTTTACTAGCTTTGAAAACAAAACGAAACCTAACAAAGTAAACAAGTTGTCGAATTCAATGTTTTCGATGACTTTTAGTTATTTTTCTCGTAAATAAATGATTAATGCTTGCAATGGATGTAACACGTATACTCTTTTGTCATCTCACAAGAAACAATAGAAAAAATCAATAAATCTTTATTTATTGGCTATAATTATAATAGTCTCAGATGTAAAAGTAACTATAATGATGTATAAAGTATGTATTGTGAACGGGTTTTTCAGATGTCACGACTTTTTGTTCGTCTTCTCGTATGGACATTTACAACTGTTCAAATATATAAAAAAAAATAAAAACAAAAATAGTCTGTACATTCACTTGTCTATTTATATCTCTGTGACAGTCATTTTTTTAATTTCTATAATTTAATCAACATGCAGTGTAAAAGTTAAAACTGAAAAACAATATTTTGATCATGACGCAGCTCATTACTGATCCACCGACAGCGTTGAGACTGACTCTATTTCGTTTATTTTGTTATAATAATTGTTTTATACTATTGCGTCCAACATGACAGTACACACAATGACTAAGGTACTTTAGTCATTTGTATTTAGGTTGTGGTTATAAAAATCACCTTTGTTTTTATTCATATCTCGTGAGGGAAAACCCTCCCAACCTCCCGACCGCCACAATGCACGACCACTTGCTGTCTTAATTACTTATTGCTAATAGTATTGTGATTTAGTCAACAAATTTGTGTTAACGTAATTTTTTAGTTAATTTATCAAAGATTTATTTGTTATTTGCTAAAATTGATTATGCTCTATGGAAAAAACAGTAAAGGTAAAGATCGCTAACCTAACAGCAGAAATTAACTATCGATCTACAATCCGAGATTTACTCGTCCGTTTTCATTTTACTTACGAAAATCCAATCCAATATTATTTTTTTTATAACGCCTCCATAATTTTAGACATACTAACACAACAGACAAGCATTTTATATAATATTATTAAATGTTATCCTTACGTTTTTAATTTCAGGCTTGATTGTGACTGATAAGTCAAACAAAAAAAAGATATTTTCTTTTGAATTAAGTACGAGTAACAGAGAAAGAGAAGTCAATACAAAAATAGTGACTTGTGACTCTCGGTATACTGTCTTGTTGTGTATAAAATCTGTAATGGCGCGGATATGTTTTTTACCATGAAAATTTGGCTGAATGGTGCCCGCATGTGAGTTCTAGGGCCTTTGTTTTATATTTTAAAGCGTTTTTAAGAACAATAGAGTTAATTGTTATCGGCGCCCCGCGAAGTGTTCCTTGCATTCATTCCTTTATGTAAATTATTTGGAGTCGTTTTACCATTTAAATCAATCATGCGGGCGGCCTGCACGTGTACCGGCCTTATACACCGAATTATTAATACCGAAAACCATTAAAGAATATTTAATGATAATACATTTAACGACACTGTCAAGGAACTCGTTAATTTGGGTTAATTCAACACAATAGTTAACTTTAATTGTATTACCTCATCTAAATATTTCGAGCGGACACACATATGTCGCCTCATTATCCTACAGCAGTTAAACTGAAATATATTTAGTACTCGAGATACGCGCAGCAATAAAAAAACACTAACTTCTATTTTGGTGTACATTATAAAAGTTTTACTGCCGCCGAGATTTTAAACACTTCGTACTCAACTATCGTCACCAAATTGGTTGTAAAACTGCGACCACTCTAATGAGACCTGCAATAAAAATAAAATTAATATTTGATACTTTATATTTTAAAGAGACGTTTACATTTTTGAGTCTCCATTATAAGTCAAACTATACATCCCGGTCCATCCGGAGTGTTAGATGTTGACTGACATATTATACTCTCTATTAATTACTACGTATTTTTGATATTTTTTTGCAAAATTACATCAATAAGCTCTTAAAGACGATAAAGACAGACTGCATCTACCCAATAATGAGGGATCGCAACAATTTTGAACCATTTTCATATGTATCTAATATAATTGAGATGACGCGGGGCTCAGGGTGAGCTGTCCTCCTCTCACCGTAACGATGACACACGGACTACTGTGACACTCACTTAGCTGGTATAAATAACACAAACAAGCCGACAACTTGATATATATTTATTAGTTTTATAAATCTCCAAACACTTCCTCAATGCAGACTTTAAATCGGAACATTTAATAAAATTTGTTGTCGATGTTAAATTAAATTTTAATACTTTATATTATTTTAGGTGCAGACAAGAATATGTATGTATATTGTAATATTGAATTTTGGCTTCGATGTAACAATCATGAAACAATAAAAGCTACTTATTTTTATAAAGGGTCGTGTTTTGTGTGAATAAAATAATGTTAGTGTGATACACATAATTGTGTAAATGATAAAATATAATAAATTGATAACAATAATTAATGAATAACTGTGAATCATTGACGGGTATCATGGAGGTACCTGCGAGTGCCTGCTGCTGTGCTCTCGAGGCACTCGTAAAATGGGGTTTAATTTATTTTAATGATTCCACTGAAGTGTCCATTTCGTTTCATGATGTGATGTAATTGTACACTACCACAGTACACTACCACAGTACAGACACACGGTTTATTTATATATATTTAATATAAAACTTTGTGTAAAGTGCATTCTATTTTAAGGAATTTCATTTAAACGTAAATTTGTAAGAACCATTATAATTCTGTTAAGAAAACTAAATATAATATATTTGTCAAGTAATAAAAAAATTCAGTTGATATTTTTTGACTTTATAAGTCGTGACCAGTTATTTTCTTTAAACCTTTCTATCGATAAAGTCGTGAAATTAATTTAAAAAAAATCATGTTATTATATAAAAATTTAAACAAAATTATAAACAATAAAATATTGTGCGTTAGCTTTACAATTAATTAAAAAAAAATCGTTAAAACTGGGATATGTTATACAGTAAATTATACATATACATATATATATTTCAATACTATACTATATTTCAATATGTCACAGAGGTCCCACACTCCCGGTCCCGTGTCCTGATCCCTCGTAATGTCTCAAGCACCGCTCTGAGACTGACCTACGGTCGTGATCGTGTCATAATAGTTAACACAAACACAATCACTTATTAATAATCGTTTAAGTTCTAAGATATTCCGCTCCGTCCCAAGGTCTGAGCGACATTCCAGCACACCATCATTACTTGTTGCTTTATCTTTGCTCTTGAGATTCACATCTTAAAATTAATTGACAGTATTATGAAAATATATTGTTATTAACTCTATATGTGTTCTGAAACACTCGGGACTTTGAGTCCAGATCTTCATTTTTATATAATATTTATTAAGTATTTGGTATAAATATTTGGAAGATTATTAGTCTAGTAATTAGTGACTCCTACTGATAAATCAAAAAGATAGTAGGTTCGACATTCAATTGGAAGACTTTACATACTATTATGAAACTCGGTGTTGTTACATTCCGGGACATGGGTAACAATTCTTGAATGTCGGAGTAGTTTCTATTATTTAAGAAAAAAATAATATAATTGTCGATTTTTGGTGTCCAGCACTTCTTATTACAAGGTGTAGAATAGTTACTCTGTGGACTTTCATATTTTGTTTCTCTATTTTGTAAGTGTGAGTGATGTTACAAAGAATCTTCTGAAAATATTAACATATTAAAATAATATTTGTAACGAAATACTGCATTTAGTGTAATATTGGTATATATTTAACAATTATTAGTAGCGGTTAAGTTAGTTACTCTTGTCTGTTTACTATATTTGGGCGAAATAAATAATATAGAGGTATTTTAATTATTTCAAATGTTTTTACTACTGTGAGATATGTTATACGTTAAACTGAGCTCTGTTTCTGCAGTCAGTGATTTGGCATCATCAAAACGGTCGTATAAATGTGAAATGATATTATATTTATTTTATTTACAATGAAAAAAGGCGACAAACATAAATATATATAAATTTATACAAGTATTCAAATGCATATTTTTAATAAAAACCTGTGGTACAGCTTGCAGTGATACGGCACTGTGCTGCTCTGTGCTGCACTGTGCTGCTCTGTGCTGTAACTTTACCGGATGTATTATTATTCAGACATCGTTTCACAAATCCTGTCGTTTCTGTAAAACAAGTGTGGCCATAAAACCGGCGACATTTACATCAATAGCTGCAAAAATAAACTTTATACGACCGATAAAAATATAACAGCTTGACATTCATATTATATTTAGATATGGATTTTACAATGTGCTTTTTACCAATAAAATAAAGATAGCTGGAGTATTCTCTTAAATCATATCCTAATAAAAATAAACTCGTAATAAAACTCACAGTATTATTTCGAATTTCGACCAGAGTTCAAATATTTTAAACAAAGAAAAAACTTTTATACGTTAAATATTAAATCTGCGCGTGTTCATCAAAATAACTGAACTCAATAATTCCTTTAAAACACAGATAATTATTAAATCTACATCATAATTTAAACAATGATTATAATTAATTTAATTAGTAAATAAAAAACATTTTATTGAAAATGAAATCGCTACAAATATTTATTAATTAGCGGTTAACTTTTAATTGAAAATTATGTACATTGTTTAAAACCTTCACATGCTCGCTTATGACATACGTAATCCATCAGGAACCGAACAATTTCAGGACACCTGACTTCATTATTTCATCATTATAAACATTTTTTGGGGACATCTATAACGTTAATCATAAATATTTATTATTTTGACAAGACATGTTTGTATTTTATACATTTACAATTCAGTTTTTTTAACCTATTTTATTTTAAGGATATAGAAGAGCCTTGTGGAGATAAATGAAAATAATATACACAATAAAAACGTTTATTTATTTACTATAAATATCTATGTATGATCTTTTGAGTTGTATATCGTAATTTTAACATTGTTTCTCAAGTTTCCGTAGTGTAGCGGTTATCACGTGTGCTTCACACGCACAAGGTCCCCGGTTCGATCCCGGGCGGAAACAGATTCTTTTTTAACATTCCAATATATTTTCTTTACTTTAATTGTACTATACTTTCCTCGTACCATCGGAATTTTAAGTGTATATTTTTCTTAAAAATGTCAAAACAATTTTTTTTAAATAATACTTTTGAAAGTGGGAATAATTAACCTGCCAACGAATAACAGGTATTAAGAAATTGAACCTGTCGACTGAGACAGTAACTATGTATATTCACTCAGTTTAAATCAAGATAAAAAGCGGTCAGGAGCGAACGCTCACGCGACGTCACGTCGGACGTGAGGAATAGAGATAAAACTGCTTCCCGTAACCAATACCTTATCTTAAAAAAACAACAGATATTGCAAAAATATACACGGAACTCGTTGTACGGATTATAAATTAAATAATGTACATTCATTGCAATGTTTTATCTGTTAGCCATTTGTATTGTAGGTGAATGTTGTCTGACTAACAATGATTATAAAAATATATAGTAAAATAAAATTAGTTTCAAGAGTTATCAATGTCAATAACCAACCTATCGATGGAGTTTGTAAGAAGCAATCTAAAATTCATTTCAATCTGTAGTTATCGATCGTTTATTAATTTCGTCCACCAGTGGTTCCAATGTTTTAAATAATAAGTTACCTGTTTAATAAAATATAAGGTGATATTTTGGGCCTAATATTTAATAATTCATTATATTTAATTATTATAAATTACCTTTAAAAATCGTCCAACAACACGGGTGTAAAGTGTACACTAATCTGACAGTCTGTCAATTATCCCGCCAACAATTACATGCAACTTAAATGTAACAGATAACACAAAAATTGGACAGTATAGTTACCTGTTCTGTCAAAAAAGGAGGTCCTGTAACAACTATATTTTGACGTTTAGAGTGGCGTTTTATTTATGAATGTCTTTTTTGACAGCCGCTCTTACCATTGTCTTTATTTGTAACATATCGCATATAAATTTGTATTAATATTTATGTTAAAAACCTAACGATTTATAGCGATTATTGATGGCGGTTAATTTAATAAAGAACAAGTTTTTATTATATTAATTAGAATTTAGAATTAATGTCAATTTATTCATTTTACAGGTAAAATCTCATGATTAATGTATATTTAATAAAAAAAAAAGAATACTTCTGCTCATTTATACATAACGTTCCTCGGTATAACAATTCTTTAGTTCCATAAATAAAGTAACCATTTACTGCAATTGATGGGAAATATTAAAAAACTAAATGCTAGGAATTTTTATTGTTTTTATTTTTATTCAATAAATGAATACTTCTAACCCGCTTATATCACAAAATAGTAAATCAACTATATTTATGAAATAAAAGCGTCACAATACAGACAATATGGGACCATTGCGTGCTAGGAATATGGTCGCCGACGTCGTGACGATTTGTCGACATCGTGTCGTGTCCGTACAATGGTCGTGTCGTGTCGTGGGCCACTGTAAGGTTGTTTATACCTGGATGTAATGGACGGTTTACTGCTTTACATGTTCAAACACCAGACATCTCTCATGTATATATCGTAGTTTTGATTTTGTCACTGTGTCAATTTATCTAGCACATATATCTAAGAAAATCATTTTGGTCTTAGATTAAGTAATAAAATAAAACGCCATAATTTATACTGTTCGCTCCAAATAGAGATAACCATTCAATAAATAACACATCTCGTTAAATATGATAACAAGTTGCAGTTGCCTTAAACGTAACTCCATAACTTACGATATTCATGAAATCTAATTCAATAAAAAGCATGTTTGATAAAAAGTAAGTTACATTTGTGAGTTACTAATGAATACGCGAGACACAAATTAAAATGTATGAATACTTAAATATTCATGTAAATGTCGATTACTTGTTTTTTAAGATCCATGTTTAGATCGAGTGGACATTATTTGATACGACTCTTGCATTATTTTTTTAGACACGCTATTTAGTCATCTTCACCTGTTAGTGTGACTTATTGCAGTCAAGTGCGATCCAATATAAAATCTTATTTAATTGCTTGTAAAAATTCGAGTAAAAAAATGATATTTATTTTGTTATGAAGAAAACAATTGACATTAGTTGCAGATTTATTTTTAATCTTTTTTCTATGTTTAAAAAAAATATACTCACTTTTATGTTCCTTCATAGTCTATCCTAACTAATATTATATTTGGAATGTGAGTTGGTTTGTTACATCTACACTCAAATTAACTATCAAATCGACCATTACGGACATTAAATAGTGTCATGAGATGTTTCATGTTTTCATGGATTAAAGTATGTCTCATCCCGAATAAAATCCTGCTTACGAGGGATAGAAAAATAACTGTTAAAAACATATTTACTTATGGAGCTCGGGACAACGCGTTGTAAAGAAAGTTTTAAAACCAAAGAATTGAAAAGTACATGACATAGACTATTGAAAATTTAAACAAATGTATGAATTTAATGTTTGTTAATCATTTATCGGTATCTAATGAAAAAATCAAACCCACCAGTGCAGTACACGCTAATGTGTAAATATTACTAGCGGACTTCCATCACGCGTCCTATTTGGATTGATCGCGGATAAGATGCGCTGGATGTGCCTGAGCGTACTTCGATGAGGTAAATGGTATTACCAAAATATTGTCATGTCTGCTCCAAATAAATATTAGCCTCGTTCAGAGTAATAATATCTTTTATAAAAGTATATTTCAAGAATCGAGCGTCGGGGAAAAGAAAATAATGTACCATTGTCAAGACAATCATCACAACAAGGGTCCTAGAATCTATTCCCGTCGAATAATATAATAAATAATTGATCCGGATCGAGTTTTGTGAGTAAAGCAGCATAAATACGCTACAGAAAGCATTACATTTTTGTCAACTCACTAAACTCCAATTGATTCTTGGGAATATTAACTGTTACGTAAAAATATAAACTATATATATATATCTTAAAGTTGTAAAGCAAGAGTATAAAAATAATATGATGTGAAAACAAATAAAAATGAAAACAATGTAAAATGTTTATCAAGACAATCACTTATCGTACTATTTATATCCGCGTGGCGTCGAGAGCCAGCGACCCGCGATAGAGTCATTTCCTGATTTCGATGTCGCAATGAATCGCTCGTGTAGTACATGTGAATATGTTAGATTAATATTTAATTATTTGTTCACAATACCGGTTACCGTCAGTTACTATTGTAAATACGCAGCTTAATAAGAAATGTAAACTCATTTGTGAGGTAAGGTATTAACTATTATAATAATATCGAGATGGATAGTCAATACTCTAAGTAGTTGTAGATTAATGGCTTAAGGATATTGATGCAGTTTCTTGCCGGATCTTCTCCGTGGATGTAACATTTGGAATTGGGCAACTAAAGTCTGACTTTTCAATGTCCAATGTGTCTAATTCAAAAAAAACCCTTGACTTTGACTTTGTCCTTGACTTTGATTCTGACTTTGGCATGATATATGCAGATAAAAAAGCAAACTTGTTTACACTTACTTTAGAGTAAAATTAATTTAATTTAATTACAATATCTTTTTTTCTTTGATAAGAATTTATCCAATTAACTACCTTTTATAACTCCTTTGTGTAAATTTGTTCAATAGAATATATATTTTCTTAAAGATAAATTATGTATGAGTTTCAGTTTTACTATAAAAGAGCAAACACTGGCATCGGAATTACCCAGATTGTTAATGTCTTTGAATAATATCGTATTATTTTACGTGTTTGTGTCTACAAACCAGTTAGCCATGGTAAGATTATTTAAATTTCTATCAACTACCAACCTCATTCTAACAGCTGATAGTGATAGCTAGCAGTGGGTAGCAACGGACACGGTAGCCCAGCTGGTACAGCGAAGGGGACTATGTCCTAGAGGCCACAGCTTCAAATCCCGCCCATAATGAAATATTTTACAGATAGTTTTGGATTCTTATTACAGGCATTGCATTCATTACATACATAGCTTTGGAATAGTTTGTTAAAGTGATCCATGTGATCAGTTCTTCTGTTTCGTACATCTTAATCTTAACCATTCTGATAGACCCAAACAAAGATTGAATTATTACTACAATTTTTTTTTTATTTATTTTATATCCAACGAATTATTTTTTTTTATATCCAATGAAGATATATTTATTTATTAGGTAATATGTAAATGTGATAGGTTTTATTTACAAGTTGTCAGGATACTGTCATATAGCAACAGAGCAAACGAGGAAGTGGCGGGGAGACGGATAATTTCGGCTAATACCATCTGATGTGCGGGACTCCATTGTAAATGTTACATTGCACTCTGATTGTCTATAGTAAGCTAATAATAGATACCGCAGTGCTTAATAACGCACAATAATAATGTAAAATAAGCCTACAATAACGATAAAATAATGAATATTTATTCTTCATAGTTACGTAATATATAATATCATTATTTTAATATAAAGGTTCACATTAAGCACGTTGTTTACATAATTTTACTGGACTTAATTTCAAATTATTTCCAAAGGTTACAATGCGCAATTACCTTCAACTCTTTGTGTGGATTCATGAGGCGTGACCTCAACTAGTTACCTAAATTTGGTGATTGTAGTGGATTGTGGACCTTTATGGGCCCTTCACGATACTATCAGATTCTAATAGATTTCATTATACTGCGATGATGACAAAGGAAATGTTTGATACGTTTAATTATGGACGAGTGTCCGGTCTGTAAAGATAACTCTGATTAAACCCATTGTGCGGTGCTTTTAAAATATTTTTCATATTGTTTACACTTGTACGCCTATCGGACGACTGGGAAGGCCGTAACTCTTGGATTGTCACACTGGACCGGTACCAAGTATGCCAATAGGTTGAACATCAAAAACCAAAATTAAAATATATTTTAGCCTATTAATTAAGGGGCACATTGCAGTATGTGCACACCATTGTCGCATTCCCTAAATAATTAACTAACAAAATTATCATTTTAATTATTAGTGTACCGAACGAAGTATTTAATTTGTCTGCCTATTACAACTAAATGAAGGGTCGTTAATACATTAATAAAGTAAATGAAGTTGCAAAACAAATCGGAGCGGAAGAGGCCGGCGTAATGAGCGGGTGGACTCGGCGGAGGCGAATAAATAATAATTTTGTTAATAGCATTACAGAAGACAATACGTTTTGTTCGGGATGTGTGGGATGACCATGGGTTGAGGGAATACAGAATTTTTCCTAAACTTTTGTGAACTGATTGCCGCGATATCTGCGTCGGTTATTTACTTTTTTATTGTAAAGTAGGACAAGGATCCTTTATTTGACTTAAGGATATAGTAGTGATTAAAATTTTTAGTAGTGTGAGAAAATATAATGGAATTAATGCAAATATAGCAGTTACTTCTTCTTCTTCTTCTTGCTTTATTATAATATTGAGGTATTACAGTCAATATTGTAAATTAATAAATAACTAAAATAGTCTTTATGTAGTTTCTAGCCGCTTCTTCTTCAATTTAATTTTGTAATCGAAATAAATCTGAAGTTAGATAAGTGAAATGACTATTTAGCTTTTAAATAAATAACAATCAAGCAATGTCAACACAATCAAGAAGTCAAAAAATGCCAAATATATTATAAGTGCTTGTTACTCCGCACCGGTTACGTTCTATGGACGTTGTCGTATCTTATATAATATTTACCATACAGTTTTATTAAACACAAATGACTCTTTTAAAACCACAACCAATTATAACGTGAAAGCCTTCTCACTAAGTGTATTTAAACATACTTAGAAATATTTATTTGCAGTTGAGAGAAATTCTTTTAACTTTAAATTTGCATTTCACTTTCGCTTTAAAACAAATATTAGTTAATTTTGGTAGAAATAATGAAACGAAATAAACAATGATTTTTATAAAAAAATATTCTGCTGAGGCGATGATTTGTTGGTCGAGTCCAATTTGGTTATTGGTCCAAATTTTTTTGATACAAATATAGTATGTTCGATTCCAATATGGGACAATTCATTGTGATGCACAGACTATTCCAAGAATGGTGGTATTTTGTATCCGTTACTTATATTTGTGATCCCGCCCCGTGACACAGGGTTATTATATAGTTGTTTTGTGATTAAAATAGTATATCAAACTCGGGACCTTACTCTGAGTTCAAACATCAACAAAAAATAACCAATTTCACGACAGATTCAGTATTAACATTGATAGTGTGATAGTTTTAAACTAAACTTGGAAAAATAACAGTTAAATTATTAAAAATGTCTTAAACCCTGGTCACCCCGCTCGGCCCAGGCTTTTGAATGACAATGCATGGACCGCCCACATCACATCCGGCATGTTTTGTGTTGGACTTATTAGACCCGGCGAAGATTTATATTATTTTATACTAAAACTGAATTATTGTCCGTCATATTCAATTACCGTACAAACCTTATTGTAAATGCATCCGTTAGCTAAGGCAATGATGCTTTAGGAATAAGTTTTATGTTTGTATAATGTTATAATAATTGTATTATGACTTGACCCATAGCTGACTGACACTTGAATGTGTGGCACCGGGTATGAATAAAGGAATTTCACATTAATTTACATTAACAGACAAATCATTCCTTGAATATCATTTTATGTGACGTGTCTAATTAAAATAATAATAATTTGTAACCAAAAAACCATAATATAATAATGTTAGTAAATATTGCCAGTAGTGTTATATTTATTAAAGAGTTTGATTGAAATTCAAATAGAAAAATGATGCTAATAATTTGTGTGATGATTTTCTCCATCTACGATATTAGTGTAATTATTAATTAGGATATTAGTTATCTGCGTTCCGTCACTGGAATTTAAAATCGTAAATTTTATCTACGAGTATAATCCTCAATTCTTCCATCGCCAAAAATGAATATAACTATTCTACGTAACAAAAAAAAATGCAGTTTTTAAGAAACATTTCTTAATTGACTAATTAACATAAATAATTTGCTCTTAGCCATTTAATTTAAGTTATAAGTAGCTTCTGTGCTATTGAAGGCACGGCCGTCCAGTTGTTTCCGTATCGACACAACCAGTAAAAGCTAAAAGAACAACATTTTTAATAAATGGTATTATTTATGAGCTTCGATATAAATTGAAATAAGTTTTTTTATGGCCGCAGACCGTTACAACCAGTCCTAGGCCTCGGGAACTTTGAATATTAATTTAAAACCCACAGTCGTAAGAGTACAAGTTTATTGTATATTTTCTACTTACGCTATTAAAATATATTAATAAACTAGTTTTTTATCCCGACTTCTTCGCTGTTTAAAATGTAAATTGTATTAATGTGACACAACCTTCCAGTTAATTGAAATAATTAAGTTTTTTACCGTCTATAATAATAGTTACTTAACGCACATGTCACTTTTTATGATATCTTTATTTTAAAATGTTTCGCTCTCGCAGGTAAATGTCTATTTGTAGCAGTATTTTAGTGTTAAAGTGCTTTATTTAACTGGACGTTCAGCTTTCTCCGAGCTGGAGATAACAGACCATAAAATACGAATCACTTCGGAAATGTTTACGACATCTGACCTGCGACATGACCAAATTGAAAATCCATTCAAATCACTGGCCGAGGCTCGGCTCTAAAGACAACTACAGATTTGGAAACCTTGTTGCTATCGTAATAAAGACTACTTTAGGGTGGAAGGAATCTAAAATGATTATCAAAATAGTGAGGAATTGAAGAGGCGTACTGGAAACACCATCAAACGGTGACCTCTCCGTTTTACTAGACGCTTTGGACTCACAAATTTGTTTTATACATATTCTTAGTTCCAAAATAACCATTTTCGGATACAGTTACAGACGTTCTTAATAATAAAATATGATTTCAAATTAACTCATATGTTATTATAATTTATTAAAATATGTAATTCAACCGTCAATTTCAATTAAACATAATATTATATTACCATTTAAAAAACACGTATAAATAAACCTTTTAATTAGTAGATATGGAAACAAATTGTACGTTTAATGAATGGAAATAAAATGTGAACCTAAATAGAGTATAAACTTGTAATTTTAATCTGAGTTTAACATTCAGTAAGTAAGTACGTTATGGTTTAATCGATTTGAATAGAGCCGGCCTTAGCAACTACACTTCACACACTTAAGTATTTCATAAACACATATCTGCGTCACCGCACCATTCCTAGAGAGCAGCGAAAGCATACAAAGTGGTTACAATGTTGGAATATCAAACCAATAGATAATCTTTTTTTTTTTTTCAATATTTATAGACTATTGTGTTGTGCTCTTAGGCTATTATTTCGGCCGCTCGCGCTTCGAATTACCAATCGTTATAGTTTGTTGACCTTTTACGCATACCACCTCATTTACACCTTTATTACCTCGGTGTCCATCCACCGTCTATTTAATAAACTATATCTAATAATAAAATAAAACACGTTTGATTTCTTATTTATGGCATATTTTTATTAAACTGTAAATTAATTTTTAACATTAACTATTTTAAAGTTATAAAATATTTCAAATCATATATGGATATAAAAATATAAAATGTATATTTTTCATATAAAGCAACTAATAAATATGAAAGAGCCTACCATTTATAAAACAAATGGTAATTCAAAAAATCGTATGCGCACGGCCAGAGTCAAACCAGCCAAACGAGCCAAACAAGCCAAGAGAGACGTAAGCTAAAAGAAGCGAATAGAGACGAGCACGTTCTAAATCGTTCAGATATGGTGAGCATTTAAACCAAGCTGGGCAGTCCTAGTGCAATTGCTCACGTCGCCATCGGTATTCGGTTGGCCGACAATTTGTTGCCAAGTGACGAGGCACCGGCATCGGCCTGCCTTCCACCACACGCTATACTACATGTGACATATAAAACAAAGGCAAACTCTTCATTTACTTTAATATAATACAAAGTTCCTCAGAATGATAGCTTCAGTCATCGTGTACATTTTATTTGAAATTACTAATTCGATGTATTTTGCGGATTATATACAAATAATGATCGTATTGAATTCAGTGGTATTAGGTCTTATGCGTACGCGCAGTTTCCTTGTTAGGTGACCGAGTGCAGGAAACCGCCATGATGCATGATAATGTTGCTGGAAATCTATGATCAACAGCTAACAAGTTAACTCATTGATTTACATATTTATGAAGATGACTTTTAGACTTCTTTTTTATCCTTTATGGAAAAAGTTAAGAGCTGAGAAAATTGTCAATCAGACGTCCAGCCGATGGTTGAATGTATAAAATAACATATTTAAATGATTATAACGAATCTTATTATATTTTTTATCTGTTACAGTGTAATGATTAAAAGATTGTATTTATATAAAACATAATGTAAATGTAATGATTATTTATCTTAGATGTAACAAGACTTCACTAAAACAGCATACAGAAGATCTAAAAGGCGATACCTATACCAGTCCATTGCTTTGATGATTTTTTTTAAACAATAATATGAGATTTATTTTGTTTTGTAATTGAAGCCGAGGTGATTCAATCTGGGATATGCTTGTCACATGTGTTTGATGTGTAAACAAATTGCCCTGGACGCATTACGGGAGTGATATTGAATGAGGTAAGAGACCGCGTGCGTCTATTGACAATACTTGTTAGCAACAATGTTGCTGAGATGTCTCTGCCCTGGAATTGTTGGAATGCCAATGAGAACTTGATAGCTTAATTTAATATTTTTTTAGACCATAGTAGACTGTTTACTATTAAAAGTATTTTACTATGAAATGATTTATCATTTGGTATGGTTTTAAAAAGTATTATACCTCCATGATATTGAACAGCATTCTTTTAATTTGTAAAATTAAAAGAATAGGGTTATTGGTGTAAAGTGTAATGTGATTTTAAAAAATCCACTACTTACTATGTTGTAGATAATGAAGAAGTCTATATTGGTGCCCGTGTGTCGTCCTAGTCGCCACATGCCAACTCTTTGACTCAATAAACTAATATGCACCGTAATTCAATATTTGTTACGAGTAAATCGTGTTTTTTAACTTAAATTCCTTCTCGATTTGACGTAAGTCCAAGTCAATACGAGTAACTTGTTACTCAACTCCCGGTGTCCAAATTTTAATTCATTTTGTAAACATATTTGCGAATAGTATGTACCTAGCGGAGTGTGTTTGTCCGTGTCTATATATACGTACTGTTAACATTAGTACTTGAAATTTAACACGCGCGGGAAAGAGGGAAATGTGCTGCGTAGGCGCATGTTTGACGAAGAATAATGTGTGAGATGGACTGACATAAAAATGGTCATATTTGTTTTGGACATGAATTTATGAAGTAAACTGTGACTCTGGCAACATTTTTAAAACGTTTGTATTATGAGATAGGAATGCCTAATGAGAATATAAACTGTAAGTCATTCATGGAGGTTGGTCTTCTAATGACTATTTTTATTATTTTTTTATTTTAGCTAATATTGTAGACCCCTCAAATAAATTTTAAATAATAATAAACTAAATACGGTAATGCTATTAGTATATTGTCAATCATAAGGTCAATATGTCTATATAATAGATATATTAAATGCCTTTGTTTCTACATCGTGTTGCTGGAGTTACCAGCAATACAGCAATCAGGCAACACAGTCGCCGTCATGTACGCCAATAATGGCATTCATTCTTTCAATATTTATGAGTATATAGAAATTTATATAATAAATATATTTATAATTTTAACATATTTTTTCGCCATCACCTGGAGGATACTTTTAATAAAACATAACGAAATAGTTTGAACCTTATATTACGGTTAATTAAAAGGACTGTCCAATTTGCATAAACGTAACGACCAGGTCGTACGAGTAGCATATTTCAGGGCTCCTACACGCCCTTTTAATGAAACATCATTACGCCCTTACAATGTGCCGGAGTTATAGAATAATGTGGAATATCATGAATGTATTACAGAAGTTACATTAGTAGGTTGAAGGCATTCAAACTACAAATATTATTAAATCTGTAGACAAACTAGGTAGGACTATGAATAAGTAAATATTTATGAATTTAATTAACCTATCCATAAAATGGTATTGAGTATTGAGTATTGAGTATTGAGTACTGAATGGTGTGTATTGTGAGTCGTTTGTGTGCCCATTGATTATTGTTCGTGTTAAGTTTTGTTTGAATGTCGACATTCATGTATTGAGGAAAGATTTAAACATTATTTTATGTTTGGAATGAAATATTATTGTGGAAACATTACAAATATTACTGTTCCTAATATTTCGTAGTTATTTAATATTGTACTATATCATATATTTGGTTTAAGTATTTTTATAATGTATTAATTTGGAATTAATAATCTGGATCGCGTAGCTCAATTAGAAAGAGGAATTAAGAATTTTATTGTTTCTATCACATCTTTATATTAGTTTATTGTTGATTGGATACAGCACCTGGGTAGCAATGAGGCAACTTTAATTTAAGAATATTAATATTAATAAAATTACCATTCCATTACCAATTCTTTCAGAGTGCTAACACCTAAGGCTAACTGATAATTAAACACATGGTATTCAGTAATTGTGGAACGGTGTCAAAATCGCTCCGGGCAAACTTTGCCTCACCTGTCGTTACACGAGTGGAACGGACATTACGTTCAGATTTAACTGCATGCACTTAAAATCTTCAAACATATTTGAAAATTAATTTGCTTTGTTTTCTTGTATTTTAAAATATACTCGATTAATAATTATATTAATATATATATATATATAAGTGTAGAAAACAAATTTGAGGATGCTATTAATTATACACACTTCTAATAAATCAGTTTCCTTTAACTCACATATTGGTATCTTCACAACGCCCGCGTCCCGGTGACTCGTGTCCCGAGCCCCGGACAGTCGCCAGCCAGTTATCAATCAAAGTGCCGTTGAGACGTGGGCGTCGCTGGCTTCGACTACACTTAGACATTTGCAATTATTATTTTTGTATTAATTTACGTAACTACATTTACACCACCTGTAGAGCTTATTAACTGATTATATAATGTAATTTATCATTTATTTTTCTTGCTAAATTGTATATATTTACAATATTTTAACTCTCCCTTATGTCTATTCCTTGACTAAATTGATGAAACAAAAAATGTTACCATTAAGGTAGCTGCATGTCCGTGTTTGTTCATGTGTTTAGTTTACGACTGTTTTTTCCAGTGTATATAACCATTATTTATACCTTACAAGCTCTTCATTACCGAACTACTGAAAGAAACTTACGACTATTTATATGTTAATGACAATCGATTGAAAGTGGCTAGATAATAGGTAGTAGTTGCTCCTGCCCGCGACTTCGCCTGCTTGATAATAAAAAAAACATCGCTCCTAATATTGATTGTTGTTGTTGAACTAAAAAATATATAAATAATAACTTAATATATATTTAAATATTAACTTTAAAATATATTTTAGATATTGATTCTGAAATCAGAATCTTTAGTTAAGGATAAAATATCAGCTTTTTAAAATCAATAAAAGTACCAAAAAAAAAATTTTTTGCTATCTGTGATAGCTTAATACAAAAACGAAGCAAAGCAAGAAATTAATAAATTAACTAAACCTCACACACCTGAACAAAGAAGATATAAAAGGATTTTGTATAAAAATATTAAATAGTCAATTATAATATCAAATCAAAGATACGTTAGTATTATTTGAACGTGAATCTCGAACACAATCGTCGATTACAATAAAATGTCACTAAATAATGCATCTGTCCCAAATTGAATTAAACACATCCGTCGTCTTTGATTGGACGCTTTTTGTGAACCGTGCTCGGGGAACAACTGATCAGTGAATCAATAAATAAATCGATTTGGCGATTTGAGTACATGCAATGTCATTAAAGAACTGAATTAACAATAAAACAATATGACCTTTTCAATTAGAAATAGTAAAAAAAACTATACTTTTTACACATTTTACTATAAATATTTACGTTTTACTATAATACAAAACAAACATCACAATAATCAAAATGATTCTATAATCCGACAAATCATAATCGATATTTAAATCGACTTGTCTAAATATTAATGGGTATACTTTCACGCTTCGAATCGATATAAAAAAATATATATATTTAACGGTTTTTATAAAAAAAAACACAAGGTGCGTCGAAGGAGGTGCGTCGACGCACCTGCGTCCAACGCTATTGTATCATTCTGTTTATCGGTACAGGTGTATTCTATATAATGTAGGTAATTTCTGTAAAAGTGACATTAACTAAATAAATATCATAGCTAAATGTCATAAGAGCATGTTATAAAACATATAATTTTATTTGAGAATTCAAGTAATAAAAATAACCGACCGCATTCGTATGTTACCTTAATGGAGCTGCTAAATGATTATTTAGTTGTTAATTTTTGTTAGTTACAAAAACATCAGCTCACAGTGTCGCCGTAACCTTTGCATTACGGAGTCCCCGTAGTTCACCTCCCCGTTACAACATTCTTTAATGATAACGATTCATCATTAAATACGATCAAAATTACAACAAAATTTATTTAAGTTATACAAAGATAATAAGTTACATAAATAATTAAAACTAGAGCCAGAACCCTCTTAAGTGCAATGTTATCTTTAGTTTTCACTTTTAAGAATACTTTCTTAAACAGGATGATTAATTAACGACTGCAATGAGAGTGCAAATATTAAAGAAAATGAAAAAGTTAAAGGTGCACTACATTGCAATTAGTTATTAAACTGTGTAATTGCTTCAGGGATAAAAGGGTGTTCCATCGATAGCTCTCACGCTGTATCTGCCAAAAGCTATTAAGATTTCCGCGCTGCAGCTTCCTAAATCATTCTCATCGTAGGATTCCGAGCGCGTTGTCCACTGGCCTGAGCTATGAATCAAAATTTTTATCTCTAGTTGAAACAATTATATACTCTTATATATTAACCATTATGTCATTACATATTAGGTTGGTATATATTTTTTTCTATGTCTATTAAATCATTTGTTTTTTTTTATTTACGCAGTAGGTGTGAAAAATATAGCAAATAATTTATTTTGTTATTAATATATTATATCTCTAACAGTAGCACAGCCATTACTTCTCTGAAGCAACATCGGTTCCTGCTCCGGTCCATAATTACCGTATTATCTAATATATCTGCAGAACCAGCATCTCACAATCGCTATTATGAAGCATTAGTAAGGTTCTCTTGTTATTTCTTGATATTGTATATTACGTACACTTACTCGTATCTAACGTTCCTTAAAATGTACTCATTCTCAGTTGCCTATTAATATTAAAAATACTTTAAATATGTATCAAGTGATTACTAAATAATACGTTACTGTACTTTACTCAAATACTCAGATATTCTAATACTAATTGAAAAATTACAAAAATAATACTCGCTAGGAAGGTCGTAATACTTTATTTAGTGAAATTATAATGAAAATGCACTTGTATTTTTATTCTCTAACGTATTGATACCGGTCGCCCGAGTGGTGGGAATTGTTCACGCTGTAGTCATCTGTAACAAAAACATTATTATTAAGAGTTAAATAATACATATTAATAAAAAAAAGTTATCGACTTGCTAAATAAGTCTTTTCTAGAAACTTTAAAAAATTAAAATGAGATAATCTCAATATAATAATACATTAAACTGTATAATAATACATAATGTATAATATTCTAAGACACTATACATCATGTTGTGTGTCTCGTAAGTATAAAACAAATTGTTTATATACAGATGTAAATATCCAAAAGGGAAGTGGACAAATGGAGAATGTTTTGAAAACGGTAAAATGTTACCTTCTTAGCTTTTACTAGCACAGAGTAATGAAGACAGATAAGGTCTTCATATTTACAGTAGAAATATTACCCACCATTTATTATAATTTGGATGAAATAAATACATTATAAAGTTGGTGTAATGTCGTATGGAAATAAGTTAATTTCACCCTAAAAATAAGTACAGGAAAGTTGCAAATTGTTAATTATTTCCAGGTAGCTTTATCCAAATGTTAGCCGTGCGCGTGTGTGCGTGTGTTATTCTACGGGACAGTCCAGTCATAAATCCGAAGACCTTAGACCCTCGATTATGAAGCGCTGTACATCCACAGCATCCATATTAACAGCGAGGAATGCTTTCAGTGCTATCTCAGAGATACTTGTAGTTAACTATTACCCGCGACTCCGCTTTAAACAGCTATATATCTATATCATATAAATAAAATTTTCAGTGTCTAATTGTTATTACAATTTAACAGCTTTGCACTAAATGCATATGAAACTCTCGGCTCTCGGCGAAACGGCTGAACCAATTTTGACAGGTCTTTTAAATAGTTTTAGTGACATTAGGTACAGTACAATATATGAATAAAAGCTCTCCCAACACTGTTATAACAAATTATTTTCAATAAATTAATTAAATAAATTATGAATATATCTATATTTATTCTGAATATTTTAATATCAATACATATTAATAATCGGTCCCAAACAAGGCCATGATGCGCCATTCCCGTTTTTGCTCACCTCCATTTATGTATTCCTCAACATGTACGTATTTATTACATTTTAAATAACATTCCTATAACTCAGTAAATATTCAATGTTAATTTAATACATAACATATAATAATTACTACATATAAAAACAATAACAGTCAATTATTTTTAAATTATAGTTTAAATTTACAATAATTTAACAAACTAAATAATGTATAAAGAAAATTAAAATTTTAAACCAACAATTAACACTTTAAAGTATTTAAAGCCTCCTTCTTCATACGGGTGACAATGTAAATAAGAATTAGGCTTGATTTAACCATTACTTAAACACAGGGTACAAAGTCGTACATTTGCTAAGTTGCCAGAGGGATAAGTTTTTGTCGCGCGACTCGCGCGCGGCGACTTTTTTGTCGCGTATTTATATCCCGGCACAGGCACACTCTCTCCCGTTTAAGACACAGCCACTTTTTCATCCCATCGCCCATTACGTGTCGGCCGACACGAAATTCATTGAATGATTTCGTATTTTTAAGTTGAATGGTTGTTTAATTATATATATATTTTTTTATTTAAGCCACATTTTTCGATAACTTCCTTAAATGTATTTTATTGTCAAGAAGCAGTTTTTTAAGGTAGAGCCTAACTACAGTTATTTTATCTGCTCGTATCCTCTCGCAGCAGGTTGCCGTGAACTAGCTACTACAATTACATTTTGTAGGGACAGCGAGAGGTCCTGAAGTCCAAAAACCCACCCTAACGCTCCCTCCTTCATCCCTCATCATTTCTAATGATTGGCAACACTTTACCATTATATAGACCCTCTGCTGGTTTGTCACCTTGAGCCATAAAAATATATCACTAGTCAATTTTAATATCGTCAATGTTCCTGTAGAAAAATTATTAAATTATTAGATTGTTGAAAATCTAATATTAAAAACTAATTAATTGTAGTGACAAACAAGTAAGGAGAAAAGGATATATTCAACTTCGGACGTGAACAATAATCGATTTATTAGTTAAACAAATATTTTAAATTTAAACAAGTAACAATAGTTTTTAAAATTCAAAGCGGTCACCGCTTACTTTATAATTATCAAAGCACACAACACACACACACACACACACACACACACACACACACGTACAGAACAAACAGACCAATAGTCGTCACGGCGCCAAAACGTTTAGCCATTAAAACCACTGTGACCAAATACAAATACCCTCAAGGTTAACTTCACTTAGCAACCGAAAATATGACGCAAGGGGTCATTGTCCCCTGGTCAATCGCATAATTAATACACTTAATTAATTACTGAGCTGTCAGATTTAGCTCAATGTAAAGATAACAGAAAATATAACAACTTTTTATTATTTTTTTGTTTGTACCGAGATAGGTACATCTATATTCTGTCGTTCGGTACAGTGCCATAACTGGGTACATCCAGATGGTGAACATGAAGTGTCCTGTTAACAAGACATTATCAGCAATTAAAAACGGCTGTAAATGTATAAGATGAATTAGATCAATTAAGCCATCTTGACCCGTCGTCGGTGCAGGGTTAGGTTGTTAACCTGCTGCAATCAAGGAAGAAATCTCAAGACTTAATACTTGAGGTAAAGTTTTATAATATATAGATAGGCATAATAAATATATATTATAATACTTATAAAAGATTAAAAATAACCTTTTGGAGAAATATATAAATATATTTTTTATATTTGACTGTAGGACTTTCTATTCAAATTTCATTCATCGTCATTCAATTTCAATGTTATAGAAAAATTTTAAAAACTTCGCAATCCTTAAAAATGTCTTTTTGTAACTAACTTGTTGTTTGTCTTCCTTAACGGATTCCTTGTTGACCGAATAATTTTTAATAAGTTCTTCAGTTTTTATTAAAACAATTGCAATCAAATAACTTCATAACATCAAAATAATGATTCACTGTGTTAATGACGTCATTAATTTTAAATGAATATTAACATCATTAATAATGTTTTAATATAAAATTGTAGGCGTCACTTAATTGTTAATGTCTGCAGTATTTTATCTAGTTTTATGTATTCGTATGGACGGTTATAGTATTAACGGTTTATGTTCTGTTACGATTCAAACATACATTGTTGATTTATTATTATATTGATCTTAAAAATTAACATTTGAGTTGCATGCAACTGATAGTTTCTCAGCGGAGCAGCATTCCGAGTTGGCTCACTCACGGACCGACTGGCCTTTTTAATATAATAATTGATTTAAAACTACATATAAACACACATTTGACTTCGAACTAAAAACATTATTACAATTCGTATGTTTCACAACCTACTACTACGTAAGTCTGCGTTCTTAATACTAGTTCTTAAAAAAGTGTCATTTTTTTAATCAGGTTATTAAATTATCTCCGTTAAGGTCTATGCTTAAAGGGGATATACAATATAACTGAAAAATATCTTCAAAAGAATTTTTTGGATGAATGATACCGAACACACAAACTCACAAACTTATCAACGTCGTTCTTTATAATATTATTATAGATAAGTCGGTTCCACATCTTCCTCTTTTTGTTAAATAAATCCGAACATTAAATCCGATTAGAATCAACGTCCAATTAGAAATTAAAAATGGCACCAAATTGGCTTATAATTTTAATTCTAATATGTTATCTTTTTGCGCGTGCGCATGAATCGCGTCACGGTTTAATAAATGTAGACATAATGACATACGAAATATAATAAATAAAAACAACAAATATATTTAAATTTCAACTCTAATACGGGGGTGTAGGGTACATTTTGTGACGATAGATTGAAGATATAATATTGGTCGGACATAAATCATGAAGGCACGATGAACAATCAGAGAGTAAGAGCAAACAATGAGATAAGCGATCTTCAAAAAGAGAATGTTAATTGAAAACTGGCGGTCGGTTCTAACCGCCGCGGCCGCAAGGCGCAGCCCGCTCCGTGCGCGCGGAGGAGAGGCGCGCTCGCACTAACGGGACTCGCCCAAATTTGCAATTTACATAATATATGAGAGTAATTTATGGGATATTGATTGGAATTCATACTCGATACCTTCATTATATTTAAACTGTATTTATCTACGAGTTATTAGCTTCTTACTAAATTGGTCTTCTTAAAATTTGAGAAGTTACGTTGGTTAACTAATATTAGTCTTAATAATTTTGAAAAAAAAAATTGGAATATTCGGAATCATTTATATTACTTTGAATATTTAATTAATACATAATTCTTTAAAAAAATATTCCAAAGAAAGGTATAAATTAAAAAGTTCTTAATCAAAAAGGTTGAGCCATCAGAGCCATCTGCAGTGAATGTTAAACGGTACTTACTTGATTCTCTCAACCCTTTTAATTTAAATAATAACATGTTATACTGAAACATTCAAATGTCCGTATAATTGCTGTTTTCTCACAAAATATACATTTATCCCAATAAATGGGCGTTCAAATATCTCCAGCACGTGATCACGCGAGCAGCTCTATCTCTATCTCCCATCTCAATAATACACGTAACTCAACGTAGAAAAAAGACAGGGGTCCGTAACAGTTCAGCAGCCGCATTTAATTAGTATAATCTTCGAACAATTAAATTAATAATATATTATTCTATAAAGATTTCAATTTGTAAAAAATATGGTAATAGTATAAGTAATGAAGGACAAACATTTTATTGTAATATTTGTGTGTGGATGGAATTTATTAAAAAAAACAACGAATAGTCCCTAATTTAGAGTAGTCCTAAAAAGTGCCGAATATTTGGACCTTTGTAGCGACCTCTCATTCATGACAACATCATTACAGACAGTTTCATTTACAGTCGACAATCCCATAGGTCTAAGTTCAAGTCATTATAAAAATTAATCATTGCCTTCAAACAATAAAAACTATAATTACTCTTACGTAGAGCGTCATTAATAATAATTATGGTTTTGAATGATAGGTTGTTATAAGAGAATGTTCAGATATATTTTAAACACTTAGCTGACCGTCGATGTATCAATGGATGAGGTCATTAATTTTGTAATTATGCATAGAGTGTGTTAAATAAAAATATTGTGAATATTAAATAAATAAATGTTCGGTACCCCTGGTATTCAGGGCATGTAAAGGGTCTTACCTGCGCGATTTATGCGCTCCAAGCACCTGTGGGCGACCTCCGCCTAACACGCTAGATTTACGAATACCTTCCTTTTTTATCCCAAATCTCTTATTTACAAACAACGACCCGGCGTCTTTAGTTAATGAATACTTGTTTATTTTAAAATGTATATAATTTTAATATCACATCGACATGTTGGGTGCCTAATTATACCTAATTATTTATGAACCTTCATGTTTATTACCTGAAAAACTGCTTTAATTATAATTTTCCTAACCTTATACAGATTACGGTCAGATTTATGAGACTTAGATGGAATTAGAGTTCGTAAATGGCGAGAATATACCTTTTTCCGTTGTAAATAAACCGATAAGTGTTGTAATAAATATACATAAATACTTGAGATATACTTTATGTTACAAAATGTCATTAAGTGGTAATAAATTATAGATTAAGAAAAACTAAAACGTCTTAGAATACATTCATTCCATAAATCTAGACACATAATAAATTGTTAACCGCTCGCCGTCCGTGCGTGAAAGATATTGAGAAGAAATTATTACTTGGGATCTAGTAACCCTAAAACCAAAAAATAATTTTTACGATTTTTATTAACTTGCGTTTGCGCTTGTCGATAGAACGGTTCGATGCGGATTACACTGATGTGTTATTGTAATCTTCACATAGAATTTAGAATATTTTATTTAAATTGATCAATATATAAAAATCACATGCCAATAAAAAAAAATGCGCCGCACTATCATTTGTTTTACGTACGATACAGAAATATTAAGAAGCAGTTTTTTCTCTCTCTTCTCTCTCTCTCTCTCTCTTCTCAGTCTGTCGAAAAAATTCAGCGCGATCGAAGTCGGGGGCACCGCTAGTATAAATGGATCTCTGAAAATGTCGTAAATCACTTAGCTCGTAAAATAATCGTCTCGACAGCTATTAATTGGTCTGAATGAAATATCACATTATAATATAGTTGTGTTGCAAATGAAAAACAAGAGTAGTCTCAGAAAATCCAACTATTCATTGCAAATATAAATATTTTATCAAATTTGTATTAAATATTGTTAAACAACATCCATTATTTATTCCAAGCTGTCAAATTTATTTTTAATAAAGAAATGATTTTATATAACTTAAGTATACCAAATATACCAAGAGTGAAAGTAAGTATTAAGTATATATATATATATATAAATATTTTAATAAAACTAGTATATATTAAGTATAATCAATCCATAAAAATACGAAAGCCTCATTGCGAAGGGTTGAAAGAAAGTTAGTGCTACGCAAGTTCATTGTCTTCACCATCTGTCAAACCATTTAGATACCGTACACTTTAGTGGCATTATGTGGCATTAGATATTTACACAATAATGACAATAATGCCACTGTTACCCCGCAGTTAAGATAACAATATTTATGAAAATGTTCGACGCAGAGCGTGCTGTGCTTTGAGTCCGATTGTCATCTGTTTACGTGCTTACCTCAGCTATATGTTTACAGGTAAGTAACCTAACTTCGGATAAACTGGCATGTCAATGATTAACTTTAAAGCTTATGTAGCTTAGAATATACTGTGATATCTTTATATTATTTTATTGAATACTAGCTGTTCCCGCGACTTTGTTAACGTAGAATATGTTTTTGAAATAAGAGTAGGCTAAGTTACTCCTTATACTATGAGCTAGTTGCCAGTAAAAGTTCAGTTAAAATCGGTTCAGCAATTTTAGTGACTAACCGGAACAAACAAAAATAGGGACAGTCAAAAATTAAAAACTTGTTTTCTTTATTTAAGTACTGTCTACACTTTCATATGTATTTAGTGAAAAGTTAATTTGTAATTACAGATTAAAACGTCTTAATATACATATAAATAAAAATAAATAAAAAACGTATATGTGTTTCGGTGTAACATGAACTATTCAAGTTTTCTATTTTTGTATTTAAGATCAGGTGTTGTTGAGTTGTTGCCGTATTATACCGAGATTGACATCTCCATGTATATATTATGCAAGTGTGATTTATCAAGGCCATTATCTAAGATAAATCTGCATTCACCAGCATCCAGCTAGAAAGAAGTCAACGACCTACACGATGGACAATATTTTTAAAGCTCAGTCCGTAGAAGTTCAAGAAGTGTTTAATAAATAATTATCAATATAATAAAAATTGATCACAACTATAAAATCATTTAATTACAATAATAGTACAAGTTGACACGCAACGCCTCTACAGAGATAAGGGGGTATCATTATTTCTGAGTCCTATAACTCTAATGAATCGATGTCATATCGCAGCCTCCCACGGAGCGAGATAGCAGTTTGTGGGATTTATTTGGACACCACAATGCTTCCATAAAACCTTACGTAGGTGTTTATTGCTATTTACATGATAACCGCCGGTATATATTACCCTTGACATTTATGTATTCAACTAAAAAATTGTCATCGCGCTCGTAAAAAACAGACATTTTGTAATACATTTCAAATTTTTGTTTAATTTAAATATAGGCGTGAAAAATACATTGATAACACATGTTTTTTTAATAAACCTACCCGTATTTTTTAGAAAACATAACGAAAATAAATTACATACACACATAACTTGAAAGCAAAATAAATTACATTTGTGACGTCACATTCAGGCAAAAAATACTTCGATATTTCAATGTTATGTAATTTATTATTTTTTTTACCAAATTTTGAGTAAAAAGATTTGATGTAACGATTATTTTGAACTTATAAATCTCAGAATTTTTGATTATTTTTATTCCAATGGCTCAGATGGGTGAGCCTAAAGTTAAGTATAAATTTTGACAAATTCAAAATAAAAAGTAAAGTCACTCTTACATGTTGACATTTAAAAATCGAAATGTAAAAACACAAGTCACCATTTGACAGTTAATGTCACTTCTGACACTCCATGTTCGAAATATAAAACAACAACGAATTCAATGTAACGTTTTGTTTAAATAATTTGCATCCGACCGACCGGCGACCGCTCGTAGATGTGATTTATGTGTGACGTGCGTCACAATGGTAGTGTACACTAGACCTTAAGTGATAGACAACTCAATGCAGTGGGGTTTTGCAATCACCGACCCATTGTTCGGGAAATCACTGAAAACTAGATCGATACCACGTCCTCAGTTAGCGCAGATCATTATCGCTATAGATCGAGGCGTGAGGTAATTTGACAACTATTAGGCTGCCTGCATACCTATATATTTTTTATTTAATATTAAATTTATACTAGTATACTGTACAATTATAATACATTAGTTAAAGTTAAAGATAATCGAATGGTTACTTTATTTACAATACACTATATATTATACTATATTTAAGTTCTTCAAACAACCACACACACACCGATGTAAACTTTCTGTCACATAAAAAGGTATCGGATTTATTCACAAGTAATTTTGGTATTTTCTTAATATTTTACAAATAATATTAGAGAACCTTGTCCCCATTAAAGTAAATTATCAACTTTTCATCCGAAGCACTATAAATATTAAAAAACAACTAAGCGAGAATTATTGCAAGCTTTTTTTCATAACTGCTGCGGCTTGCTTGCTGAAAACTGAATATTCAAATAATAATTGTAAAAAAATAAACACTTTTTATTAACATACGACTTGATATGTCACATTGGCCGGCGTAAAGATTTTAAAATGCAACCCGCCCACTACTAGTGTCGTATTTCTTACATATTATACGAAATAGTATATGTGAAATAGGTGTGCTGTCTTCATTTTATGACAGCGGTGACAGTAATGGTACGGAGAAGCGACGGCGTAATCATTTACCATCTACGCTGATAGCGGACCGGTGAGAGGTCTGATTGCTCTGATACACTATTATCATTTTATTGATATTATCTTACAATATATATACTGTAACATATACACGTTTGTATATTTATAAACAGTATATTTATATGGAATATTGGGACCTTTTTTGTAATGTTTTAACACAAAAAGCATAATAACTTACCGAGAATAAAGGAATTGTAAAATGAAGTACTCGTTGCATAGTAAAGTAGTTAATTTATGTGAACCGCATACCGGTATGTCTTGTTGGTAATTAATACATTTTTTAAGGTCCGTAATAGTACATATTGCGTTATGGTGATACCATTTTAGGAAACCGCGCTCGGACTGTTCCCGTCCGCGGCGGGGAATTTTTATAAATGTCAATATAATTGTATTACATTTACTATACTTTTATATTTTGTAACCTTTATTGTTTTCTTTTTAGTTATTTTTATGTTTTTGTGATATTTTTTTAAAAACACATACATGACAGCTACAATGGTATTATTATATAGCATACGGTTATTTCTTTTCATGGCAACTATATTTTGTAAATAAAGAATTGAATGTTGTTGAATGTTAACGTATAGTTACAAAGTTAGTGTTAAATCAAATAAATATATAATAATATATATATATATATATATATAATAATATATATATATATAATAATATATATATATATATATATATTATTATATATTTATAATTCACAAAAATACTTATAACTTTGATAATATATGTTAGTGTAAGTGATTATTATAAATGGGATATGGTAAAAAAAATACACAACCTACAAAACGGTCAACAATAAATCTAAGTCACTATTTTTTTTAACTTAAATTTTAAATTAAGATACATTTCAATATTTTGCTAATAATTGTATCTTCAAAGACCTTATCTGTCAATAGATTCATAAAGCTTTGATTCGACATTACCTAGACAGTATTTAAAACCTCTCAGTACTTGTTTAAAAAAAAAACTTTGTTTAAGTAAAAAGAGTTAAAAAAACATTGTACATTTCTAAGGTTTATTTCGTTTGTAGAAAGCTAGGCGTAATCTTCAGGATCCGGCGGAACTGAGGCGTGAGAACGACGCTCGCGTGTACTGTTCGTAACGTGTACTGATCATAACGTGTACTGATAGTAAAGTCTACTGATCATAACGTGTACCGATCATAACGTGTACCGATCGTTACGTGTACCGATCGTTACGTGTACTGATCGTAACGTGTGCTGGTCATAACGTGTACTGATCGTTACGTGTACTGATCATAACGTGTACTGATCATAACGTGTACTGATCATAACGTGTACTGATCATAACGTGTACCGATCATAACGTGTACTGATAGTAATGTGTACCGATCATAACGTGTACCGATCATAACGTGTACTGACCATAACGTGTACTGATAGTAATGTGTGCTGGTCATAACGTGTACCGATCTTAACGTGTACTGATAGTAATGTGTACTGATCATAACGTGTACTGATCGTAACGTGTACCGATCATAACGTGTACTGACCATAACGTGTACTGATAGTAATGTGTGCTGGTCATAACGTGTACCGATCTTAACGTGTACTGATAGTAATGTGTACTGATCATAACGTGTACTGATCGTTACGTGTACTGGTCATAACTAGTACTAATTATAACGTGTACTGATAGTAATGTGTACTGATCATAATGTTTACTGGTTATAACGGGTACCGATCATAACGTGTACTGGTCATGACGTGTACTAATCATAACGTGTACTGATCATAACGTGTACTGATCATAACGTGTACCGATCATAACGTGTACCGATCATAACGTGTACCGATCATAACGTGTACTGACTATAACGTGTACTGATAGTAATGTGTACTGATCATAACGTGTACCGATCATAACGTGTACTGATCGTTACGTGTACTGATCGTAACGTGTGCTGGTCATAACGTGTACTGATCATAACGTGTACCGATCATAACGTGTACTGATAGTAATGTGTACTGATCATAACGTGTACCGATCATAACGTGTACTGATCGTTACGTGTACTGATCGTAACGTGTGCTGGTCATAACGTGTACTGATCATAACGTGTACCGATCATAACGTGTACTGATAGTAATGTGTACTGATCATAACGTGTACCGATCATAACGTGTACTGATCGTTACGTGTACTGATCGTAACGTGTGCTGGTCATAACGTGTACTGATCATAACGTGTACCGATCATAACGTGTACTGATAGTAATGTGTACTGATCATAACGTGTACCGATCATAACGTGTACTGATCGTTACGTGTACTGGCCATAATTAGTACTAATTATAACGTGTACTGATAGTAATGTGTACTGATCATAACGTTTACTGGTCATAACGGGTACCGATCATAACGTGTACTGGTCATGACGTGTACTAATCATAACGTGTACTGATCATAACGTGTACTGATCATAACGTGTACTGATCGTAACGTGTACTGATCGTAACGTGTGCTGGTCCTAACGTGTACTGATAGTAATGTGTCCTGATCATAGCGTGTACTGATGGTAATGTCCAGTATAGAAAGGGTATAGTTGCTTGGTGATTTCTTATTAAAATATCAATATCATCTTATAATATGAGTCCTATATACCGTAGTCAAATAAAACATATCAATTGTTTGAAAATATTTGATACGTTATTGTTTTTAATAATACATATGGAATTTAATATATAATAATATATTTTTCAAAACAAACTAAATTTTTATATATCTTTAAACAAATCTTATTTGTGTCATACTATTTACATATGTATGGAATGATTAAATAATTTAACTTGAATATTCAGACTCTTTGCTCTTATCTAAGTCCATAATAACTTAAGATAAAATAAATATTATTAAGTAGCGTGAAAGTAGTCAAAATATATTCTAAATATTTCTTTTACGGAAATATTAATAGATTTGAGATATTTGTATTTGAAGTCAAACCAAAGACACTTGAACGGGCAATGAAGTGCAAACAGTATTTACTTAAGGCGAGACGAGATTTCTCACAAAATGACCCAATGTTATAGGACTTCGTTCTTATCTCTTACGCCTTAAATACTGGAGGTTATTTTTGGTCATACATTTATTTTAACATTTTTTATATATCACTCAGTAAGCTTAAAACTTAACAAAAAATAATTTGTATGTTTGTTTGTCAAAAAAAACACATAAAAATATTAACTAAAACTGTCAAAATATGGCATCGTTTAAAGAAAATGAAGGGTACCATTCACAACCCTTAGATAACAACTAAATGAAAATTTCGGTTCAGGAAGTGTTGAACGGAGGAGTTTTAAAGGTTGTTCATAACAGAGGCCTTACACCCACGTAACAGTCCTTTCATGTCAGGTAAAAGTCTATTGTCTCCATATCGTAAAAGAAAACGTATCTTTGACAACGACTGACCACAAATGTCATTACCTTTCTCGTAAACATATTTACTATTATTATGTCCAGATTTGTTGACACTTTGTCATCATAATCGGATACGGTGGTAGAGGTACGAATATAAATGGTCAGTGTTCATACAGAAAGCAATTCCATTTTTTTAAAAGTGTTTAACCAAAAATAGAATAAAATAATATCTTCACAATTTTAAAAAGAGAATAATGAAAATTCTAAATTTAAAAAATCTTATCAAAATTCATACCACCAACATTCAAATTCAGAATCAAATCTGATTGGTCGATATGGGGCGATAGAGATGTAATGATGTAGACGGTAGCGCAGATTGACAGTTCGCCTGACGTTATGTCAGTCACGGAGCCATTGTATGGAAATGAATAGTCTAGGATGGTTATGGTGCGCTGGCAATAGATAAGTTATTTGATAATACTATGTGCTTGTTAATTAATTTATATTATCCGTGAACATGTTAACCGTGTACGGTTACTGATATTCTACATACATTATGTATGAAAGAATCAAGACGAGCAGGATTCATACACGATTTTATACTTATATTTTATTGTTAATTTTTAAACATGCTTATATTCAATGCACCTCTAGCGGTCATTTTTTCTGTAGATTGATATTTCCGAATTTGAAATTAAAAAAAATATAATTCAAATAAATACCTGGATAGATTTCCAACTTATCTTAATGTGTGAGCCGGCCTTCGTAATTAAGGTTTGCCTACACTAAAAGCTATATTCATAAAAATCTAAATCCAATAATGTCAAATATAATCATAGCATAGTCCGAATAGACAAAAAGACAGACTATTATTTATAAGGCTTTGAGGGAAAATGTTATTCAATGAGCATACTGCACTGGGTAATACTAACGGCTCCAATCATCCTATAAAGGAAAGGTTAAAATGTCACTTGTATATAATATTAATAGTACATAGGGAGTGTTCTAGTTGTTTACGGCGTGCATGTGTGTGTGCGTGTGTGTGTGTGTGTGTGTGTGTGTGTGTCGATGTCGTGTTGCTGTTCTCGCTGGACGCAGATGTTTTTAATATTTTATATAAATATGTTAATCGTGTGAAGCGACTCGCCATTGGTGGTTCATGATAAAGTTTCAATTTATTTCAATTTTTATCAACATCTTTTACACGAAACATTTAATTATCTTTCTTTAAAGCGACGCGACGTATTCATAAAAAAATATTTTATACATTAACTTAACCTAAGTAATTATAATAATATTAAATTCATAAAATAGTTTTATTTAAATAAGTATTATAATTTACATAATTTTATCTTATGTGAACTAGCCTTAGTCAAAAATAAGGTTTAAAAACGTCGTTTTTAATTAAACAACAAAGCAATAACAATAACAATAATAATAATAATAATATTTTACTCCATAGTGTAAGCCGACCTTAAGGTGTAACAGTAAAGGCGGCACCACACTGGCAATTTGCAACGACAAATCGTCTGTAACATTTAAAAGTCGCATTACCATAATGTTCCGATCAATATTCGATGTTTGCTTCGTCCAGTGAGAGCGTCATTTACATGCTGATTGCGTCTCGTCCGCTCGTCCGGCGATGTGTTACACTCTTTATTAGGGTGCCCATACACCTATTATTATTCTATATTTATTAATAGTTCTCCGCGTTTCATTACCGATTCAATTTAATATCGTAGTTTTATAAACGTTCATTTTGAATCGCAGTATAAACAACATAAACAACATAAAACTGTGCAATAAATTAGGTTTTTAAAATCAGAACCATATTAAAATAAATAAAAAACATTTAACTCACAATGACTGGAAATATATATATGTTTTATGATATACAAAATATTTAGTATATTTGCATAAAAATAGGTAAGAATCATAATTTATAATTAAAGAGAAATATCCGTTCTAAAATATGGTTTCCGAAGATTCTTTGAACCTTACACCGTAGAGAATATGTATATTTTATACGAGCAGAGTTCATTGACCGAGAACTTATCAATTATAGCAATAACTATAAAATTTTATGTCATTAGAGTCTTAGTTTAAGCTAATAAAGAATTTTAATTCAACCGTTACTGCAACTCGTATAATATTTATAATTTGGAGATGTAAAGATTTCTATCCTTTATATCATTGAGTCAATGCTCCCTGAAATATATTTAAAAATGTTGAACTATATTCACAATCAATCATTCAATCAACGAATGATCGCTGATTGGTGAAGCAATCGATTCATTCTGTATCATTCGTTCCGTTTCAATCAGTTCTATTTATTGTTTCTCGTGATTTATACATTTATAGCGATTCGATTCAAATATTTTATTGTTTTTTATTACTCATTGTACACGTTAAACTAAATAGCCCTCGGTGTAAGTTCTATCATAGGTTATTATTTAAATGAAATTGCGATCAGAGACAACACAAAAAACCAGTTTCATATTCTTGTGACGTTTAAATTATACTGCGAATATACTCCATTTGAGAGCCAAAATTAATTCACTGTTTCTTATTAAAGATTGAAAATAATTTTCTTGAGTTGTCAGAGGTAGTAACTTCGTTACTAGCAGCAGTCAGCGGCAGAGTAGTATTACTTGAAATATATATACCGGGCTCCGCAATATCACACTGTTTTTATTATTCATATAAAGTTTAAACTTAAAAGAAACTTAAGTCTATGTTTTCTTTAAATAATGACAATATGTCAAAGGGATATTGTATCGTGGTAATTAGTAAAGCTGTCTTATTTAGTTTTACTAACTTTCTACGTCACTTGTTGGTGCTGTGGTTAGAGGTCACCAGCGCTCATCCAAAGGTTGTGAGTTCGATTCGAAGGAGCACATTAAAAGGAATAAAACCCAACGGCGGATAGTAAGTAATGTGTTTGTTAAAATAATCAGTTGTTGTTCGTTGTGCGCGGTTTCCGCTTATCCAATGGGTTTATTAAAGTCAGAAAATATGAAGTTACTCCACAAATTAGAAAACGAAATAAATTAACCGAAAATGTATCTCCACCGAGTTGATGGAGTGATGTTATCACAAGGGGATAGGGTCGCTATTTGAGTTAGTGTTTGTTAATTTCAGTTGTCGGATTACAGGTACACGTATGCATTAGAGTAATTGCGCGGGGCCGGCCGCCGGGCCGCCGGGGCGCCGTCCCTCACCGCGGTTATTAAAACAACATTACACCGTGTCTATTTATTAGTTTTTGAGTGTTTCAAGATATTATTGGTATTGAATACTTAAATATTCTAATGGAATACCGACTACAAGGGATTAAACTGTAGATATTCATTTATTAGTGAATTAAAAACTTCAATCAAGACGAACTTTTCGTTAACCAATAATTGTTTTAGATTTCCAGTTACGAATTTTGTTCTACAAATGTGTAAATTTTGATGATTTTTTTTTTATAAAAATTGTACAATTTAGTAAAGTAAAGTAAAGTTATGTTAAATTTTTAAATTAGGTAAAAAAACTAATTTCTTTATTGGTTATAGTTAGAAGATAAGTTACAAATATTCGTATATAATTTGACTATATTTAGTTGTCTGTCTGCCATTCTTTTTATAGTTTAAAGTTGTTTGATCTTCTTCACCAAAAACATATTTATTTTCCACTTGATGTTAGATCGTGTTTCAAATTAGCTTCAACAGTAAGATAATATTATAATTAATTTAGAAGCTTGTCATTGTAATTAAAACCAAGACAAGTCACACCTATGTCGGTCTGAACACTGTCGGCTTGTGATTAATGAAAAACATTTTACTGGTATAATGTTTTGAGATTAATTTTATGATATATTTACAGTATTTTCAGAATCTGTAGGTACGTTAAAACCATTCTAAAACTGTTGCGACACGATTTCGACATTACAATTTTATTTATATGTATAGATTTTTAGTATAACGCTCTATATAATTAATATTTGTTACTTATCTAATTACTTATTATATTTTTAAAGCGGTGCCTCTTAGTGTTATAGACATAGTATATATCAATTCAGATATATTTTTGTCTGAGAGTAAGACACGATTAAAAAGTTTACATGAGATCTTAGAAACTTTATATAAGATAATAGAACGAAAATATTATAAAAAAAAATTGAAACAAAACTTTTTGGTAAGATGAAATAATATATAGTTTACTCAGAGTACCTACCTACGGTCCCGTAACCGACTTATTGTTGTCGGTGAGTCGAGAACATCGTTTTAAAGCGAAAAGGAGAGATAAATTATATTTTTATAATTTATTTAAATTATAGAATAAACACAGTCTAAGATGTCCTTTTGAAATTTTTATTTTAAATTAATTGTGGCTAATATTTATATGAAAATGGCTGCCATTTTCAAAGTTATGAACAAAGAAATATATAATTAGTCGTTCACTTGTAAATTAATATCAAATAAAAATTTATGAGGGAGTCGGTGTATTAAAAAACTAGCTTCTATCATATGTCATTATATATAAACGACGGTTACCACGGCGTATCGACGACAACGGACGAGCTTCAATGTTTTTATTTATTCTCATTTACATCCAGGGCGCCGTAAACTTATCATTATTATATAAATAATTCTTGCCTATTTTCCATTATAACAATCGCTGTATATAGTTTATTCCTACTTATCGTAGAGGTGCCGACTACACGCGACGTCGGCGGGTCGGGGAGAGCCCTGTGATTAATTACTCATAAACACACGCTTTTAGGGCAACAGTTACTTTACATACAATTATAAAATAAACCATAACACCGTGATAAATACATAAATGTATAATTCAATGGATCGATGGGGACTGTACATTGTCTCAGCTGAAGCTGGCGATACAGAAGATTTTGGCCATAGGTACAGAAGACTCGTAATCTCTCCTTCCGCAGATTCAATTCAATTTTACAAATTCTGTACTAATGGGATAAGTGAAATGTTTTATAAAAGTCAATAACAGCTGTGCATTAAAAACACTTAAGTCATATATTTCATGTTACTGAATGTAATGGATCATAAAACAAATGTAAATCCAAAGTGCCTTTATTTTTTGTTCAACTCGTGAGTTTATCGATCTGACTCGATCGTGGAGATTACAACGGTGTGACTACTACATTACACATTGTGCCAAATCCATCACTGAAATGTACATTTAATAAAGTTCTGTTTATTAACACTATTACAATATGCCTCGGTTTACGAGTGCTTTTGACATTCGGTTATCAAAGATTGTTGTAATATCTGTTAGAACAAGTAAGACTTAAATGTAATTTAGGAAAAAAACATATTTCATATAATATACAAGTTGTAGATTTACTAAACTTGCACTGCAATTATTTGTGCAAAAGTGCAAAACTATGTGCATCATAATATCATATACTTGAGTACTTTTGCAAACGTCGACCGTAAATTGTAATAAACTTTTGATGGCAAAATTATTAGCAAAAAGTTTTTTGAAAAATCCTAGTGCGATGCTGCCCGGAGGTGCTGGTGAAGCAGCACACTGGAGTTACCGGAACATGATGTATCAACAGTTTTCGCAAAAAAAGCTTTGCGTCTTCGTGCATATGTTAATTTCTCTTCTGTGATTTTTTAGGTTTTCGCAGCCTTCGTTCAGATTTTGTTCTTTGTTCAGAACCTTTTTTTATTCATACGATTATTAGTTTAGTGACTTTCAGCACCCTTATTTTATTTTTTACAATTTTATTTTACTTAATTTTTGGTAAATGTAGATAAGACGAAGGTTCTGATATTTGAAAGAAATGAAGAAAGAACAGAATGTAAGATCAACGTGAATGGTAAGATAATAGAACAAGTGAATGAAGCGGTATATTTGGGAAGTATGTTTAGCAGAGACGGAAGATACGAAATGGATGTGGAAAGGTGTATTGCTGCCGGTAACAGAGTTAACGGTGCTTTGGCTGCATTGTTGAGACGGCGAAACGTCAGCATAGCTGCACGTTTGGCCCTACACAATGCAGTTTTGCTACCGACACTGTTATACGGCAGCCAAACGTGGGTAACACAGAAGAAGAATGTAAGAAAGAAGAATGCTGTGGAGATGCGATCTCTTCGTCGAATATGCTGAGTCAGTTTAGCTGACCGAATCCGCAATGAAGAAATCCACAGAATGGCAGGTACTAGCGAAGATGTTACGGTGAGAATGAAGAAGAACGTGCTCAGGTGGTTTGGGCACATCGAACGAATGAGTGATGAAATGATACTGGAGGAAGGTCACGTAAAAAGCCTGAGGACCCCCGGAGGGCATGCATGGAGAGGTTAATGTCTGTGGTCGAGGCGAAAGAGGTATACAGGGACCGTAGCGTTTGGCGCTCCGTCGTCTCTGGCTACTCCGCAAGGGATATGGCGTGAAGATAAGTAAGTAATTTTTGGTCAAATAGTAGTCTTTAATTCATACTTTACACACATTATTATAAACTCCAACTTATTCAGAATATCCAAACTAGTATTTGATTGGATATTTAGTTTTCTAAATAACTTTGAACTTTAAATATTCAAGATTTATTTAAAATGACAGAGATAGCAGAACTAAAACTCAAAATATTTTATACAATTATTTTATCTTCTAATAATTTAATATTTTTAATTATAAAATGAAACGTAATCTAATATTTTCATTATATTTATTTAGCAAATTATAACAGAATTACAAAAGATTGAGTTCATTGCTTCACTTCAAGATCTAATATTTCTTAATTAAATAGGTATAGATTTTTTATCTGTTTATTACAAAAATAAAGTACCCTGTACACAGAGCCGAGGTAATTCACAAGAGCGTCTTGATAAAATTCCTGTCTCAGATGAAGGATCGTATTTTCTCAGGTAAGTTAGGCCTCGCATAGGTGTAGTGACGAGTAATTATAACGGCTAGGGTATAACATTACGTACAATTCGTATCTACTATGTGAGGCAGTGGGTTTGCAACAATTAGCAACAATGTTGCATCACCAAACGATATAATAACAAGTGAACGTGTACCTTAATATAATGCAATAGAACTTAAAATCTGAGATATTTTTTAAAAACCTATATAGAATAACAAGGTCTGATAAAATATGCAACTTACACCAACGACATAGAATTTAAAATTGCAAAAATTAGAAAACTCGAATTATGAGAACATTGGAAAATTACCTACAAGCAATTATAGATAATAAAATAAAAAACATGTTTCAAATTCCAACCATTTTTTGAATAAGTCTAGACTTTAACACGATAAGTGTTGATGGCCCAATTATTTTTATTGGCATTACACTTAATTGGAGATCAGTACAATTATTTTATTGCTAATCTGATGTGCTTATTGAGTGTTTACTAAAAAATGCCTTTTTAATTACTTCAGTTAAATATGGTAAAGAAATAATATATGATTACGGACAGAACAGAACCTTCGATAGCTTGTCATTGTAACGTCAACTCTGAGTCACCAATCTGACAAAGAATAATTATAACAAAGAACAAAACATAATTAAAACTTTGAAATTCATTTCTTTATAAGACACGACTCTGTGTATATTCTCGTATTTGCTGTAAATATTATTCAAACTAATATTATATACGTGAAATGTGAATATAAATTTGTTTGTTTGTTTGTATAACATATATTATTTTTGTCATCCTTTCGATAAAATCGTTTTCTATTACCTACACACCGAGACTGAAGCTGCTTGCAAGATATGGTAGCAAATTCTGTCAAATATGGTACATACTTGTAGTAGCATAGCTTGCAAATATTAAGGGATAATTCCTTATTCCTCTTCGCATCAATGCATATAGCATCATAGAAATAAAAAGTGAAGATGTTACAATTTTTAGCGAATCATCGCCCAAGGAGTTTACACAGCGAATGAAGTTTATTTGCATGTCGCGTTTATTATCAGGCGAAGAAAAACATTCAATGTTTTTCGTTCACGAATCAATTCTCAATTCTAGGTCTCATCTACAAGTTTGTTTTTTTCGGACACGAGTGAAATAATTGCAAAAAAAAAACTTATTATCAAGAGAAAATAATTAAGACCTCTGTGTTGAAATTATTTTAGTCATATTTTCAATTAAAATTCAAGAGAGAGCTATTGTCTCTTGGTAAGTATTAAGTGAAGCCTATTGCTTTAAATAATAGGCTTCGGTTAATATCCACTATATTAAAGTCAAATATCTATAATACGGAACTCATTATTATTCAATTCAATAGTAATGACTTTTGAACAGTAAACATAAATAATGACTTGCAAGTTTCTGAAATGAAATATAACACAGGTTCTCTACAAGAAATGACTTTCCGTAGCGGGTAAAGATAGTCTTCATTTAAATTTCCTTATAGGTACAGTTTATCTATTTTAAAAGTTAATTAATCAGAGAAGTGACTTTAAAGTATAATTCGACCATGTACCTAAATTGTTTGTCCTGACCTCTAAGACTGACTGACCATATTTGTGACTAAGGATATACCGATTGTATAGAATGAGATAAAATAAATAAAATTAATTGTTTTTATAAATAATTAAAGTCCTCTAGTGCTGCGTTGATTTATACCATGCCTATGTTTGGACAGTACTTGAACATTCAATGTGATAATAGTGACTTTTTAATAGGCAATTATTGCACACACAATGTCATATTTTATTGAATATACTCTTATTGCGGTAAAGAATTTTAATTGTACGAGTTATGGATATAGTCTTAATATATCTACAAATATTTTCTAAAGCTTACTTAATAAAAGAGTGTAAGATATTTACATTTGCCAACCCATAGTGACCATCATAGTGGTTTTAGAAAATTGACAATAAATATTACGCTTACGTTGTATGGTTGTTGTATATTACTGTTTTATTTAATTGTAAATATGTATTTATAATTTAGATTTTCTTTTTTTTAAAGCAGAAAAACTTTGATACCGTTACATATCATATACCACTTCAAAACATAACTTAAAAGACTATTACATAGACAACAACTACATATTATAAAAATTTCTTGTATTCATGTTAGACTAATTGAAATATAGGATCGTCTATTCCGGTTCATCTATATTGTTAAGATAAAATAGCCAAAATGTCAACTTTTTAAAAATAAATACTTTTTTTGCAAAATGTTTGTTTTTATAATAAGAAAGGACAATGTAGTATTTATATATATTAGAATTTTTTACCGTCTCAGCATTATACAAAACTTGAAGCGAATTACTTAAAATTCTTGAAAATGAAAAAGTTCTTTACCTGTCAATCTATCATCGATGAACGACAAACTGTCATTTCTTATATCAAAAAGAATAACTTGCATTTTCCAAACCATCTTTTGTTTTATAGATTGTGTAAATAAGTCCTTGTTTAGATATAACATATTGGTTATTTATTATCAAGCTGAGCTATGTCCTGTTTTCTGCTCAAGTTCATTGGTATGCGAGTACATATATTTATTTTATTTAATACTAGCTTCTGCCTGCGACTACGTCTACTATCACCAAATTCGGGAATAAAAAAAAATCCATTCTGTATTTTTTTTTACGTGATCTTCTCATTCTGTAAGAATATAATTATAAAATCAAGTAGTAATAATAAAGTTTTTTTAATAAATCGTATATTTACTTAATAAATATAATTGAGGATCGTACAATTATGTTATTTAGCTGTCAAAGCGATTAATGGATAAATCGTCAACTTCATTGTACTGTCTCGCGATACAACGAGCCACCGAGAGAGACGACACACGCTTTATTATTGACTATGAAAAGAGATAAACTTCTGTCATAGGTTGTACACTATTTTAAAGTTTATTAGGTACATGATTTATAAAGTTATTACAGTGACTTATAGCGCTTTAGATGAAGCCAAGATTGATGGCTTGCCTCTTACCCGGGCTTGATTTAATAAGATAGTTACTAGTTGTTCAGTTAACGATATAATGATCCGTCCGTTATTATGTCACATAAATAAGAGGTATTCACGTTTTAATCAACAGATTAGTATCCTTCAGTTGTTATTTAGAAATATAGGTATAATTTTAGATATTTAATTTATTCTAAAATAGTGTTGCGATATAGGAAGTTTCGCTTCAAGTGTAAATGAGTTAATCTCGTACAAGACAAATGCATTTTCCGAGCCATTTGCACCGTTGTAGTATTCAAATCAGTCGCAGTCTACTTGCTCTGTCCACGTGTATCGTACTTTGTTTCTTTGGATGCTGTATTTGTTATCTACATTTACGTACAAATGATACTGAATATTAAATACTGTGCAGCTGTTTATCTCACAATATGATATGATACAATTAAGAAAACAATATGTAAATTGAGTTATTTTTAACTGATAATTGATAACGATCTATATAAAAAGATACGAAATATGTTTTGTTTAATATTACCGTTTAAAGTTTGATGAAATTTTCGGATTTTAGTAGTTTGGTGTTCGATATAAACTCAGTTATTAAACTCGAATTGTGAATTTAACGTTAACAAAGCCACGCACTGAGTTCGTCCTTACTTTTACGAAGTGCTTTTTGTTGTTGGTGCCCTCGTTTCCCTCTGCTTGGCCATAACGTTACAGCTTGTAACAATTACAGTCAATTGCTCATTCTGAAAATAGAAAGATTAATTTGTTCGCATCAAAAATAGTGGTTTTAATCAATCTCAATTGAGAGACCGATTATCAACACCCGTGCGTTTCCTGCAATTGTTCTACCAGCGTTGTCTGCTCTAAACAAATTAATTATACAAATTTAAACCTTATCCCCCAGAAATAAGACGTAGAGTTTTAAAACAATGTAATGTCATGTTGATTATATAATTGGGACTCAGTCACGCGATCTCTGGGTAATGTTTAAAATAGCACAAGACTGCGTGAAAAAGTCAATATTTATTCAATGAAAATATTATTACAGTAATTAATAATTTCTTTGGAAAAATTATTTAAAACGTGATGAGTCAATGAATTTCTACTACTATGTATATATAGAGTACAAAAACTGTTGAGTCAAAGCGTGCGATAATTATATCTGTACTCAGATGGAAGTAAAAGATATAGTGATTTAACTTTAAACTCAATATTAATAACAATATCTTTTTGACAAATTTCATACAAAAAAAAATTAACATAAAATTTGTATGAAACCACTATTATTTTGCGACTCACAATGGTGTTAGTGACTGGTAGTCTAAGGTCAAATGTTATCTGCACTAACGCTAACGAGCCGGGTCAAGGGTCGATTAAAGTCATTACAGTCTCTGTCAGGTCAATTTTTATTATACGGGTCCAAATTAGCTTTAATGCTGGCCCCTATAAGACTTCGATATGTCTTCTTTAGAGAGTACTTAAATTTTAAATGTCAAATTAGTTTAAAGTTTGTATAAAGACAATTGAGGTTATGAAATTTCTTAACTGAATTTATTTTGAATCAGTTTTGCTTAAAATAATTTAAAAAAAAGTATAAGAATATTATATTATTGGTATAAAAAAATCAGAAGATCGTATTAAGATGCATATAACTGTTGATAACTATAAAGTTCTTTGAATAATTATATTCAAAACAACTTTACTTCGTTATTAAATGAATCATGAATTTCGAGAATTGTTGATAGAATTTGTACGGAATCCTTATCAATATGAGGTCTACTAATCACTCACATTACAAGGTCATTGAACAGAAATAGTCCGGGATTCCTAAAAATATTTCTTATGATCTGTATGTAAATTGTTACTTGGAATCTAAATATATTACTAAGTATGGCAGCCTAATTTAATCTTACATCGGAATATGCTTCTTGAAAAGACAACGTTTTTTGGAAGAGCGACAAATAAATAACCTAAGACAAGAACAAACAGACACAATTCTAATAATATATTATTGTAGTTATGATAGTGACAAATAAATTACCATCAAAACATCCTCAACATAGTCAACCATTAAAATCTATACCAGACATCGCATTAATAAAATCAAATGCTTTTAAAGTTGCCATGCATGCATACGTGTGTGTATGTGTGTGTGTGTGCGTGTGTGTGTGTGTGTGTGTGTGTGTGTGTGTGTGTGTGTGTGTGTGTGTGTGTGTGCAAGTGTCAGTTAATCCTTACAATTAATAAAGGCGGTGGTATAATTGTCGGCGTCCACGTCGCCGGCGCCGGCGCACTTGTCAAAATAACCTTATTAACATTCGCCATACGTTTATATAAATAATTGCAACAGAAAATAGGTCACTTAGATTATAACTAATAAAATATACTGTATGTTTATAATTATTTCTGTACTCCATACAAACATACAACATTATATTAACGAAGTGACTTGTTCCACAATAACTTTAAACAAATAGTGAGTGCTATAAATTTAATGATTAACGCAATTTTAAAACTATTTCATACACTTGTAGAAGAGGTTTAAAAAACCAATACGATCACAGACTCATCTCCACGGAATGTAACCTTTTGCTCATAATTGAATATTTTTTGTTTGTCTTTGTTTATTAAGGTATGTGGAAATAACATTTTAATTAACATATAAAAAGAATTTTAAAGTTATATTTTATTTTATTTCTGAATATTGTTAATTCAATTATTAATTGATATAATTAATCCAGTTAACGAACTCACCTGTTAATTATTTTTATAATTGTACATCATTAGTGCATCGCACTGGTGATATTTCGATTAATGAAATCGATCTTTTTAATTATCAGTAATCGATTAATTGGATTGTATTGGACGATATACGAGGGCTTTGTTGATAATTATTTTTTTAATAAGAGATCAGCGAATAATAATAATTAGCAAATGACTTAATAATGTTCAATCGATTGATCTTAAAATTATATGTTTATATCACTATATATAGATTTATCTAATAGTATCGTTCGTGTGTTTTGACAACGGAATTGTAAATCTAAAACATACCATAATTGAAAGTAGGAAAAACACAAAAACAGAGTTCCACGAAATACTTACAACTGACTGACGCACAAACACGCTGCTGTTAATAGTCTTACAGAATAATTATAAGTTCAGTTTTAAAACAAATTGCCACAATACAGTCAGAGGGAAATCGTTAAATATAAAGTTTGTATTTAATGACATTCTTTATGGGATTAATAAATATTTATAAATATCAAACAGAGCCGAGTAGATATAGTTTTCGAGAAATACAAAAACAACACAAAACCAATCGCAGTAATGCGCCGGACGGACGGACGGACCGCTGTTAAACTGTAATTTGCTATATGTAATCGATTTTTGATGAATCCTCTGATGCGGGGTTCTTCTTAAATCGGTCCGTCTTTTTGCACCTACGTATTGATTGTGCCATGGAAATATTTAAAGAGCTTAGTTTCAAACCATTTTAAAAACGATTAACCGCCTTCGTGCATGTGAAGTTAAGGTTAAGTTAGTTAGGTATGTTTATACCGAACGACGTGTTTTATACGTAAAATGACCGGGTTGCTTAAATCGATTAAAAAATATTCAACGTTCTGATGTCTGCCTTCATTATTAACAATATTTATAATTACACTATTATATTTTATTACATACTTTTTCGGTTTTTGTTTCAAAATTGACACTAAAAATATTTTTAATTCCATTACACATCCAAATTTGGGTTTTAATGGATATTTTTTTGACACTTCCTCGACAGAATTGTATTTATAACAATTTATAATTACACTCAGTTGTTATAAAAAATATCTTAAAAAAGAAGGTTTTTAACACATATTTGTTATATACATATATTTTTATATATCAAATTTTAATTGATGTGAAATATGTTTATGAAGTAGAAGACGAACTCGTTGCCGATAGTTAGCCTGTGTATATATATATATATATATATGTTGATGTCATGTTATTTTGCGCTAGAAGTACTCCATTTCTGTCACATTCACTCTATTAATAACTATGTAGTAAGTGTACACGATAAATGTGACCTCTTCAAAGTGAATACAATACAAAACTTTGTAACGAACTTTATTATATAAAAAACTCCCTTAAAACGACACATCAAGTACGTTCAATTTATACCCTTTCCAGACACCATTTAGGGCAGGTGACATTTTCTTTAAAACCTGTTAATTAGTTGAGTGATATTTACGACACAGCCGTGTCAAGTTTACTCATTTTAATTAATTGTTTAGATATTAATAAGTTTTATTTATGAAATTCATATTTGAAATATTGATAGAAATATATTTAAGAATATTTATTATCGTCACCTTGTTTTTAATTATCGGTAATACCGTGATCAGGAATTCAATTTAATATATTAAAAAAATATAACTGTAATTAAAAAAAAATAGCACCATTTATCTTTAATTCGAATAGTGAAAATATAATTGATTCCCTTTTTAGTATTACCTTCGTCTACAATGTTGACTTGCCATAAATATTGTTGCAAAGAAAAACAATTTTTTATTGTACCTAACATTTATTACTATTACATTGTGTTGGTTTAGTACAGTAACATAAAATCATTATAAATATATAAACCTTATCCGAAGTGGTCTCCACCACCACCACCACCACCAGTGGCAGCAACACAGTCTTTTAAACGTTGAGGACAGCTATCAATAGCAGCACGCACTCTTTCTAAGGGATAATTTTTCATGGGTATAGATTGTTTTAGGGACTCCAAATTAGTATAACGTTTAGAGCAATTTTTACTATATAAAACTGACCATAAATCATAATCCAGTCGATTAAGATAGGACTAGATGACGGCAAGACTTCAGCTCTGATGAAGTCTGGAACGTTCGTTTCTACTTTCTCAATAATGGTATCTTAATATATTTGTGCCGATGTTTTGATATGTTTTTCACGAAAATGTGGCTCAGTCACTCCTGCATAGCTTACACCCCACCAAATTATCACTGAGGTCGAATAATGTCCACGAAGTTCTCTGTTCACTATGAGGGAAGCGTTTTTAGCTTTAAGCTTTCAGCATGTATAAGGTGATTTTGTTTGTTAAGACATTGCACAATTGTAAACATTTTTTCAACCATAAACAACATTTTTCTGTGACCTTCCCTTTGCGTACAACTTAAGCAGTTGTTTCGATTAATCACTCTATTCCTTATCAAATATTAAGGAAATGGCTATTTGACGAACATAATAGGCGTATTACCTTTTAAAATACGCGACATGGTTCTAGGTGCTATTTTCATCTCCCGAGATAAAATCTTTTGCCTTCGGACAGGACTACTTCGAATTCCCTCGCTTCTTTGATGGCCTCTTTCGTACGAACACTACGTGGACGAACAGATCTTCTTCTGACACAAACAGAGGAGGTTCCACTGTACCTGTCAACAGCCCGGTCAAACATTTGACTAATGCAAACCGAATGGGTGATTAAAAAATTTTATTTCACTATAAACCTACTTTCTGTAGCTTATCTTTATCACCCCACTTTGCTTTAATATCACAACTTTTTTACATTATATTGTCGCGGAAATAAGAAAACACAATGAACAATCGTATAAAAATGACAGATTTCAAATTCAAACATAATATTTTTTATTCTAAATTAACAGCTTTTTACTAAAGATATACAGTAATTACAGAATTAAATCAATAAAAAAAATTGTCGTTTTTTTCAGTCAAATTTATAAAACTGCTGGACAAATTTTAACAGGACTTTTGCTGGCGGGTAGATGACAATAATAATTTCACGAAAACGTAGTCGTGGACCCAGCTATTGATATATCATTTTAGACATCATTTAAATAAAAAACAAACAATATGAAAAACAAACCCAAGTTGTCACCAAAGCTATTATTACTTTAAAGACAGATGATTTTATTAATATGTAAATCTAAACCATAAATATAAATAAATCAACGTACATAGATTACAATGGAAAGGAAAGAGCCATTGAGGAGAATAATACAGATAAAACAAAAGAACTGAGATAATGCGACCACATGTTTCTACGCGTTTAGGGTTACCGACTCAATCTACCAATTAGAGTGTAAAGTAACATCTCCTCAGGATAAAGCTTACACGCTCCGGCGACGCCCACGTTAACGAAATCACGGACAAACCACCAACACGCCAGGTACGTATATCATACGTCTGTATATCACAAAACATCAGATGATAAAATATGCAATATATTAATACAATATTAGTTAATCTCACAAGAAACGATATGAGGAAATTATTATGGATTTTAGCAATTATGTCCCGTTTGCCTCTCAAAGGTAGTTTTCTCCAAAAGCATTTTTGCAAAAAAACATACTGGAACACAAATATCCTTGGGAAAACTCAAACCAATGTTGCTTTCACACAATAATAATACTTTCCAGTCAAAGTTCATAAATCACTTTTTCATGTCCAGGCTACCAGAACAACCATTTACAGAAAAACTAACATACCAGTTATAATACAGATTTAGCATTTTAAACGAGTGATTTATCTAATGATATAAAATTTAAAAACCCGTGGACCGTTTAAGAGATTTCGATTAATCGTACGATTAAAGAATCGGATGTTATCGATATTTGAGTGAGGTCATCGGATAATAGACGTGGAATCGATTAGTTGCGGAGAGAGTCGGGAGAGGATCGCACCGAGCGCGCGCGCACCGCCGTCTGCTGCGGCCGAGTACAGATCACATAGCTCGCATCAGTTTAAGATGTTACCTCTGGATATTATCTTTAGGTATGCTAAAATAATATCGATATTGGCAGAGGTCAGTTAGGTTGATTGGCGTAAATGGTTTTTAATTTGGCCGTTTTAATCAATTTGTTACAAAAGATACAAAAATATTAACTTTATTTTGAATTGCTAAAATTGGTATTTCGAGATAAATAAAATATTCAATAAATATATATTTTTTTAATTTTGTATTGCATTGCACCTTTAAAAGTAATGTCTATATTTTTTTCGTATACTACACAAAAAGTGTAATCCTATATCAAAACGTACCGCGTATTAAGTTTTAGTTTTCAATCAATTCGGTTGCACGTCTCGTTATTGAGTCTCACAGGCTTATGAGAAATATCCTTTGATAAAATCACCTCCAAGGTAATATAAAAAAACATTTTTCTATATTTTTTAAGTTTTTAGTTCATATTTATTAAATTTAAGATATTAAGCATACATTTTTAAATAATAAGACAGACTGAATATATAGACTGAATAATTAAACATTTATATTACAAAAATGTACAAGAAGTTAGGGTTAATGCTGTTTTATTATTTTTTAATCACAAAAAACTATTAAAAGTTTAAAGAGAGTGGTGTTTTTACTTATTTCTATATACAAAAAAAAAATTAATAATAAAAAGTCTAGTCAAGTCATCCGCTCTACTAGTATTGAGAACAAAATCAAATAAAAATCAATAACCCAATAAAGTGTAGACCCGTAAGGGGACACCGCGGCGTCACCTTACACAATCCATTATTCTCTGCCCAGCGACTGTTTTATTTGTCTTAGCCGATGATTCATTTGATATCAGGAATTCCGTTGAGATTAACTTTTAATATATTTTGGATGAATTATATAATAATAGTTGTTTAAAAATTATCACAATACTTAGTAAGAAAACATAATTCAGCTTCAAGTACCTACCCTCTCATTAGGAATTGAATAATTTAACACATTAAAGTGTTTCAAAGATTTGTATGAGCCATTAACTCAATCTCCCCACAATCAGTGATAAAATATTCTATAGCTCCTATGTAATTGACTAATAACAATATAAATTCTCATGGCAGATGATAATTAGGAAAAGGAACCGATACAACTTAGCAATTATTCACTGTGCAGCTTACGACATAACTCCTCACACCAACCGGGCATTAAGCATTGCTCACAGGTTTAATGCACTTCATATACAATAACTATATTATATATGTTATAAAAGAAGCTACTGATAATTGAGTTTGAAAAGAATCAAATAATACATCCCAATTTGAATACAAACCAAACTTTATATATTACAATCGACTCATAAAGCAAAGTACATACATTACCTCGGGTGATAAATAACGATCACTTGTACATAATTACAGCGGTGGGAACACCCCCTAATAAATGGTTAGAATTAAATGCAAATCAACCTTTGTAAGCAGTCAGGAAACATAAAGAGAAAGCTATCACATAACGCTGTTTTACGATAATTAATAATCCATTCCGAGTGTAAAATATTATGAACAAATTGCTCCGACCGACGACCGACGACCAATGAGCGGTCGATGTGCTCAGTGCTGCGCTAACGACGTCCTGTTGTAATGAACGCCACCCCGCGTCGCCGTGAAGATGGTTCCGTAGATTCAAACAGGCTATCATTTGTCAAAACCGCTACTGTTAGCGATAACGTTATCAGATCGCTAATGTGAGTGCATTTCAAATTGCATTTATTTTGTCTGAGGGTGTGTGGTGCGAGTTGCAGCGGATACACAGATACCTACAACGCACTTAATTAATATATATATCAACCTCAGTCAGTTTATAACTTCGTATCTTCACTTATTATCGTTTACACTTAAAAAGTTAAAATCGATTTTCACGACAATGGACGAGCGTAAAGAGCGAAACTTATTCAGAACATTTTAACATTACTTTCCCTCAAAATTACTTTAAAAGATTCAATTTATATACCAATTAGGATGAAACTCAAACGTTTACAAGACTACAGTTGTTTTTACTAATTGAAAAAGAGTGACAGAGATAGCATTAATCTTTTGTTTAAATCCCGTGTTGCCCACATTGCACGCTTCGAATTAGACCATGCATTTAGCTTAAAGAGGACGCGTGAGGTCATTTATCATTATTATATCGGACAACAGCGAGCGATGACCTGATTTTTTGTGGACGGACACGAAAATATAACCCTTAACAATAACACAAAATTAAACTTTATTATCAAAGTGTTAACACTCATTATCAATCGACGAAAATTTAAAATATAAAATGTTGCAGTGAGTCAAAAGTTGTACAAGTGCAATTTTTATCAGAACCTGCTTCAATACTTCATACAAATGTGTTTTTGACTTGATGTCGACGGACACATATTTTAATGTTAAATAAATTTTAATATTTAATTATTATTTAGCTGCGACGCGTACCTACTCGTCATCTCAATCATGGTGTTCTAACTTTTGTGTTGTAGACTGTACCTCTAATCTGTCAAAGTCACAGTAAATCAATATTTTGCAATATGTTTATAATTTTTTTAAATTCTGTTATTATCATATACTTTTTGTTTTAAATAAATAAAAAAAAACATTCAAACGTACCTATTAATTTCATTAAAAAAATTCATTGAATGCATAAAATTAGTTTACAAACATACCTGACAGCGCTATTTTTTATTACATTAGTGGATAAACATACATATACTTTAATTACACAGAATATAACAACACCATGACATACTCATGGGTGTTCCAAATGAACACCGGATTACATGCAAAAAACAGCCACTTGGTCGTCAAATGTTATATATCCAATGGAGCTTAAAGTTTGAGTTATTTGCACAGACTAGTAAATCCTCAATAGAGTTTATCAATCACTTTGTATCGGCGGGAGCACACTCAATAACTGCGGATTACCACGTCATTGTGTGTCCAGTGTGTGCTCAGCCTAAGTGGTATTAAATACCACTTATTGGTTTTAAACTGCCCTTAATGCACTTTTATCTTTCAAAGGTGATTGATCGTGAAGTTCTTGCTTACCAAATATACTTGAGATGTTTAAATATCTTTTAAAATGCTAAATTATAATTTAATTATGTTACAAATTTATTCTTTGTTTTTTGCATAAATTTTATTTTATTTTATACTGGTTCATGTGTCATAGCACAGCCGAGGTACAGAAAACAACAAAAAGCATAGGTTTAATTTTATTTATAGTATCTACTAACGTTGACATCTCAGTGTCTATTTCTTTATCATTTTCCTGCAAATAAAATATCTAACATGGAGCATTTATCATTTAAGTACACATGTGAGAGACATTCAAATCAAACTTTCATTTATTTCTAGATAGAAATAAATCTAAAGAACACAAAAAAATTATCCAGTTCCCTCGTTTTGGCGATCCGTGCCCTTCGAAAGGCGATACCGAATCAACAGGTTAACACACACGTACAGACACGTACAGACAAGCATATCTAAACAAAGCGCTTAACAACTTTTTCATAATAAGAAGTGACAGTTTCCATAGAAGATTTCTCATGCAACCATGCATAAAATGCCAACACACAACACTGCAAGCCATTAATTACTTACGCCCATATACGGGACCTAGAGCTTCTATACCTCGAGAAATGACCACTATGAAAACCGCAAACCTCACACTCCAAGCTATTAACGACTTTAGACTTATACAAATAAATAACAATATCCTTTAAAATCGTCGTGAAGGTAAACGCTATTCACGGATGACCGCCGTGGGAAAAGTCGTGTGACACGCGGACAATGTTCAGATTGGCGGCATTAGGAATTTTAAACGTTATTGCTAATCGCAGAAGGTTGTTATTAGGTTGTGAAACATGTAGCTTTGAACAATTAAGGGAAAGTGTTGTTTGATCAAACTCACAATTTTGAAATCTCCGACCGCGCCCTGAACGTCTTTGGTAGAAGTAAATTCTTGTTTTGACAATGACAAACAATATTATGTATATTAGTAATACTATGAAATCCGTTATTACATTAAGATCTATTATAACAGTTATAACTGAATCAAAAGTTATAAAGTTAAAATCTATTTTTTTTTTTAATTTTAGGTAACCTAGGAATACCAAGTAGATAAAAAATTTTTTTTTAATATTTTGTTTAGCAATCACATTAACTTGTAGCATAGGAGCTTTTCGTATGTCATTGAAAACATCCTAAAGTATAATAAAATAAAAACGTAATTAAGTAAACGCAAAGATCTACAAAGATCTAATGTATCATCCTAGAATTACAAAATGAACTCTACTGACGTTATTGCCTATTGTCTCATACGACATGTAAAATACTCTTTAGTTTTAGATGTTTTCTCATTCTCACGAGTAAACACAAAAACTGGCTCTGACTATAAAGACAAAAAAAAATGAAAAAAGAAAAAAAAAACTAACATCCATCTGTTCTTCATACACGTACACGTCCTTTAATAACAACCACACTTTTTATTTACATCACATTCACTAAACAACGCAAGGCAATATTTCTTTGTAAAACAAAATAAAGACAAAACGACATAATGTTATCATTTCTTTGAATTGAACAGATCCGAGAACTGTGGATCGTGAGCAACGCCGCGGGCTAACATTAACATACCAGTCACTCTTCTAAGAACCAATCACCACGAATTACTATTCACATCTCGTTCTATAACCTACTTTTGAAAACACAAGTATTGTTAAAATTATTACAATTATTTTCTGTATTTTTTAACATAAAACTAAAGCTCTGCTAAAACGGAACGGAGATGTATTATAGTTTTTAAGTGTGCGCGTAATATCGAGATTGTTCTAAAATAATAATATTATTTAACTAAATAATATATTACTTGAATAATTTATAACTTTCATTGCTACAACCACATAAGACCTGTTAATAAATAATATCCGGCTATAATTGTACGATAATAGCGAGATACCTTTATTATTATTTAAATAAGTGTAATTAATATAAAATACGTATCTCTAAATTGCATGCGCTGATAGATAAGAGATAAGGAAACAGTTAGACTCTCTTCAATTGAAGCAAGAAAATCACAGTTAAGTTAACTCCATCATAAAATTAATTAAAAGCGATTAACCAACAGAACGAATAAATGCACCGTTAACGAAGACGACGCCTAATTGAAAATGTCTATTTTAATATAATATTATTATTATTATTATTATTGTTATATTAGTTACGTGTAAAGGGCAATGTGGAAATTAATTCGAGTTATTAACCCTTCGTTACTCTGTAGGGCCTTGATCTTTCAATCGCCGAAAAAGTGTAATAGTTGAATCGTTACTGGCTGGCTTGCTAGCTTCCTAATGCGAAATGTTATGCCAAGTGCAAATTAGATTAGATTAGATTAGATTGATGCAACCTGATGATGAGCTGTGACCAACAAATACATAAGATTTATTTCCGTTTTTGTTTTGATCATAGATGGAAGACTAAGCCATAGAGCAATATTTTTTTGTTTAAATATATATATATATATATATATATATATATATATATATATCTTGTTGTAAAATCAATGATTTAACTATAAAATAGCTCGATGGGAGTATCAATAAAGTTACAAAAATTCAACTTAAATATGTGATAAATTATCGTATTCTTAAAGGAAATAATTTGAGTTGCGTTTTTATACTTTATATGTTAAATGACGTATTTTTAGAATATATTTTTAAATAGTTTATTTTCGACAAATGAATTTCAGTGGTCTTAATAAATTTAGAGACTATGGAGGAAAACCCTTCTAAGAGTAAGGAGGGGTGAAACATAAAGGACTCTTTATATTTAACTTACACAATACATACAATAGTGCTTCTAAACGAGGTTGGTATTCACCAATAATCAAATGAAAACAACGAATACATGAAACAAAACCATGGGTAAAAGTAAGGGACAATTTTTACAATGGGCCCTTTACTTGTGTGGATGTAGACTTGATAATTAGTTACAATATCTTACATCTACACAGACGAACAGACAGTCTGATAAGTATAAAGGATCTATCCGTGACCTCTGGAGCCTTTTAAAGGTTTATTAAAACGGTCCTCTCTCTCTGACCTCCATATGGAAATTCACAACACTAATAAAAAAAATATTTGAGGTCAACCCATGGTTTTTCGAGTGTAAGCGATATTATTTATTTGTTATCCCTACCGTTAGTAACATTCCTTTAAATTGTAATCAAAGCAATAATAAGTTATTTGTACATACTTGCCGTTATAATGAGACATTTTTTCGCCAAAATAAATTGTCCAAGACAAACATCACAAAAATCTATCCACTGATTAAGAAGCGCGTACGGACACCAAACAATCACAATTATAACGAAAACTATTACATATATGTATAAAAAATGTATAGAATTCATTTCATACATCACAGTTTGTTAAAAACACTATTGAAATATACAAAGTAATATGAAGTTATCGTCGGTCCACGCACCGACACACACCAACACACCAAGCGTAAAAGAAATCAAAACGAACACACTTCAACCTTAAAATATTGTTTGTTTCTCGTTAGCTCCGAGGCTTCAAGTATTAATTACAAAAACAAAGACAAAAATTACAAAGTACCTTAAAAGTATAACTTCATTCTCTAACTAGTTATTAACACCGGAAACCTCTTAATTTTACCTCAAACGAACTTTTTGTACGCACCGTAAACATGGCAATGTAATTTGTTTCCTACCTTTACGTGCAAGCGAAACTTACAGCTTTAAACCTTTAAAATAATGACTATAATGGCTTGCACTATTTTGTAGATGGAGTAGCGTTTTGTTGCCTAAAAACATTTTACCTTTCAATTATAATATTTCGTCACGCAATTTATGAAAATAATTGCTATAAATTATTATACGGGAATGTTTGTTAGGCCTTTTTTAATCAGAACTATTTAACTTTAATACTTATCGAAAATTAATCTAATTTGTGAATGTGTATAATTTGATATAACCGACAATGAATGACAGCTCTATCAAAGTTAATAAACACACATACATACATACGAACATGTTACTCTGTAATTATATTATTATCAATTTGAAATTATTTGATCAACACAAAAGTTCTAGAGATACAAAAAAAATTTAATTCTATTTTAGTTCTGTTTATAATTTTAAATTAACATCTTTATAGATAGACATTTTAGATACATATGAAATTTGATACGTGACATACCTGAAACACAAGCATTTTTTAAATTTTTTGTCTGTCTGTCTGTTTGTTCTAGCTAATTTTTGAAGCTTGAGTTCCTTATTTGACTACTTCAATAAAAATAAAAGGTTGTGCATACACGTTACAATTATTTTAATCAACCAAAACATAAAATAAATATCAAGGAAGGTTATCTTTTAATGTTAATTTAAAATATAAGATAAATTTGAATTACGTTGTTAATATAAACATTCTATATGTCCTCGCCTTAAGGTGCCTCCACCTTATCACGGCACCATCCATCATTGCTGGAGGAAGCTGTACATCGTCCGTCCGTGGCTAATCGCTATGTAAATACAATGCAATAAATCTGTTGTGACGAACAGACGCTTTGAGAGACAGCCATCGAAAGCGGGTGAGATGTGACTGTAAAAAGGAAATGAATAATTAATTTAAAAGCCGGTTTACTGCTTGGTCCTAAGAGCGGCGGCGAGCGATAAACGAACGAGTAACTCGCATAAGAAAGTCGGTAACATTTGAATGGCTTGAATGGAGAAACATGGCGTCTATAAACAGATTTATAAGCTGTAATAATGCATTTAAGTTATCTGCAATAAAATAAATTAATGGCATCTATTTAAGAATCTACAATCCGAGATTAAAATCAACCCCAGACAGCTTCCTATACACCGGTTATTGGCACTAACGACTCAAGACACGGATTGTTTAGAGGCAAATAATAATACTTGTTATTAATTTCTGCAGTTCTTTAAACAACGACATCAAAATAAATAAACAATATATTGTAAGACAAGTAACAATATATATATAAATGTATGTGGGTATCCGCCGATCGCTTCAGTCACAGCCCACAGAGATACGGAACCCACACATGGCGTATCGAAAGTTTTTCTGCATCCCGCTTTACATTACTTTAGTATTGCCATACCCAATGATTCAAAACACCGATAACGTTGCATCCGCTGGTGATCTTTCATGTAACCTTATCTGTATCTAGACTTAGACCAAAATTAATCCAGAATTATAGTTGAGTTAAAAGATAAAATAAACGAACATCTTGAAAAACTTGTCTTAGAGTTTAAGTGAAATCTCTTTTTAATATCTATATTATCTATAACAATGTTAAAACTTAGTTTGCTTTTACCATTTGCTGGGAAACTTAAACAATCTAGCTTTTAACCGCGACCCTACTCAGAAACCCATTGCGGTATTCATTTAAGAGTATATTAGTGAAGGAATCGACAAATAGTTTACAACAATGGATCGTTTAGAATGCTCCGAGAGAATAGCGCCGCGTGTTGCCTATTGTACTCAACTGTTTAATTCGTTTGTAATTCATTAGCCGATAAACCTTAAATATTTGGTTATTATAAGGTTTTATGTTTATATTAATTATTAACATGATCGACAATCGAATTTAAAAGATCTGTTATAAATCTTATCACACGTAACTTTGTGTGTGTGATTTTTTATATTATTTCTACATATAGATGACATTTACTATTTGATAAACGTGGACCAATTCGAACAGTGTATATCCAGCTTGAGATCACGTAATTCAGAATTCCCTTTATCCATCACGGAGTAGACAAATAAACGAATAAAAGCGAAAGGAGACTTCAGACATGGCCGGTGCTAAAAAAGGACAAAACATAAGAAGGCGACACAACAAGCCTTTGAAAAGCAACGAGTATGGGGTGGTTATAATTTTTTTCTCTCGTGCATTATTCTCGTACCTCTCATTCCTCTTGGAAACATTTTAAAGGGGTTTTTAGAAGGCAAATAGTCACATAGATACTCCGCCCTTGGGTTGTGTGGGGCGCATTTAGAGCTGCAAAGCACTGTTTAAACTAGCCGATGTAGGTACTTTTAACAGGTATAGATATGCTTCATATTATGAATATTTGTAAGTTAATTTATCAATACATTATGGTAATTGAAAAAATATATATTTTATTAAAAAAAACGGAGTAAATAATAGCTAAAACCAATATTTTTATGCACTAATTGGAAGTATTTATCTTAAAAAATGTACTAAATTAAAATATCAGGAACTATCAAACATATGTATATAATATCAGTCGCATCGTACTCTTTTGTGTTTTTAATACTCATTGGCGGTAGGGGAGGGGGGGGGGGTAATTATTTGTCAAAATGAATTACGAACAAAGTTTATAAAAACAAAAAAAAAATTGATACGTTTGTATAAACAATTTTTTTTTAAGTATTTACTTAACCTTACTTATTACAATAATTTAAGACATATTATACATGTTCAATAATCACTATGTTATACTATATATCAAGTATTTCAATAATAACAAATACTACATTTAATTTTGAATCAGAATCAAATAAATATTATAAATGCTACAGATTTCTGTTTCTACCTCTGTTCATATTTTTTGAGAGAAAACGACCGACTTAATGTAACTAACAAAATTCAATTATCTTCTAAAAAGTATATACTCATACAAGGTAGAGATTCACTAGTAACGGTCAACTCCTCGTAGTCAACGTTGTAAAACTGTACGAGGGTCTTAACACAGAGATTGTTTATCTCCGGAATGAATACTTAGCTATTTCCTTACACTAAGCACTTACTCACTAAGCACCGTTCCTGTCCGGTAATTGTCGTCAATGGTGACAACAGTTCGCTTTTACTGCTAGCCTGTTACAATATTGTAGTCGCTTCTTACTGTCTCTGCTTTTACTTAGACAAATTCCGTTTCAAGTCGGCTTTCATACATCACTAAGACAATTTGCACTCGAAAGATATTTTAGTTTTGTATATTATGTCAGATATTTAATATACTACATAATATTTTCTCTTTCTCTCCATATACAATATACGTACACATAATATATATACTAAAATCATTAGTCACATACCAAAAAGTTGTCATACTTTCCTCCGCACAATGCCTGTATTCCTCACAATCTCAAGCCGCTGCATCGTTCACAATAAAAAAGATAAGAGCTCCTCTCGAGCCACCCTCGTCTCGACGCCTCGGTATAAAGTCTCGCTGAGCACGCCTGGCTCCGCGGATATCAGCTCTGCGGAAATATTAAGCTACACTCATCGATAAATGAGAACATTTTTGCTTAAAATCAATAAAGTAAAACGTTTTTTATAAAGTTAAACAAAGTCATCACGATATAACTTACTTGAAATATAGATCTCAATAGGACCACTGCGGGCTCTGGGTGGTCTGTAATCGTGTCTTAGAAAGCTTTACCTTAACTTACAAAGTAACTAATTTCTTTGTAAGCCGAACCTTTTAGAAAGTACTGTTGATATGCGATAAGCGATAACCTACAACATTATGTTGATTTATGTTATTAAAAGTATTTCCACTTAAAACAAACGTTGTTTATAATGATAAAACTTAGTACATAGCAGAAATGCACCTGAGCAGATAATAGAGAGGAACAGATATAGATAATAGAACCTGTATTCATGTTTGTTCCTCTCAGACTTTATAATATTAAATAGCAATTAAATTATACATGACATATACCTATATAACAATGGATTCTTTTAAATGACAAACAAGAAATTCAGTGATCATTACAATGACATAGTAAATAATGCTTTAAAAAATTACTACCAGCGACGGCAATGGACCTCAAATAAACGTCCATACTTCACCGACCTCTCTTCCACTTTATTTTTCGCTTTTGCATTAATTTTTCTTTTACTTATAACGCTTTATTCTTTACCAACATATCTAGAACCCTCAAATAATACGCCCTCGGCCTCTTTCAATGAACTATGCAAGAAACATAGCGGGAGAGGGTTCACGTTGCCTGGTCGGGTATTAAAACGGGTAAAACAAAGATGGCGGAGGTATGACATACTTGTTGTAACTGAACTTTCATTTGAGTCTCTTTAAAAATGTACGAGAGACTGCATCCGCCAATTTTAATATTTACACAGAGTGTTGACTGTGTTAATGTCTGCTAAACCACAAATAAAATATGGATACAGTCTGAGCCTTCGCGAGTTATTTACAATACAACATTTATTATAACAAAACCTGCGGAGCTTCACTGATATGAAAAACATAAATAAAAAAGAATACATTAGTAAAAACATTAAGCGTCCAACTTCAATACAGAATCCGATATTACTGAGCATAATGACACAATGACAAATCGTATTGTGTAGCCGTGAATAAAATTCAAATTGCGTGTCGGAGAGATTATGGAAGATTCTTTCATCCGAAATACACGTTGAGAAGAAAATCCCGTAATGGCAGCGTGTACAAAAGGTTTGGGGCTGTAACCCCTTGACGCCCCCACCTGCTGAGGGATGTTCGTAAACACCGTTCACACTGCAGGGTTAGCTGAGCGTTTTTTAAACATAAATTTATTATTTATAATTTTTATTTAAAAAATACAGAAAAACGTGTACATATATTAATAAATATACATATTTATTATGATACCGTGTTGGTAAAATAAGTTCGTTCATACTAAACTAACCGCATTAAATCTCCGTCCTACTAGTACGTTGCCACCTCTAAGGTCTAATATGCCTTTCTATGTCTGATAAGATCCGATTACCGTTCTATTGTTGGGTAAAAGGTCAACCCCAACCAATAAACCAAGATAACCATTAAAGGCAAACAAGTGACATGCAACTTTACAACCACTTTTAGTGTATACTTTTACAATATTAATATATGTATGTATAAGCTATTATAAAACTATAAACTAATGATATTATTGAAAGATAGCTTAAGGATCGTATTTTACGGTAGGTATTATTTTCTAATCGATATTTAATAATATCTAAATAATCGCTGCCCGTGTGACGCAACTTTACACACTCAGAAGAATACAATGGTTATGGATGGGTAAGGTGCAAAATTATGCTTGGATATTGCATATTGTACGAGGTATGTGCATAAATCCTTGTTATCATTCTGGAGTAATTGGTGAGTCTTGATAAAAGAAAACGTAATAGATATATTTTTGTTATTCAAAAACTTTTATAAAAGCTTGTCATTTTAGAAACAGATACATCTTTTGGTGAAAGTACCTTAAAGTTGATATTTTAAATGTATATAATGTTTGCAGTATACGGTTATATAAAGTGTCTTCCGTAAGTGGGAGTAGGCTGAAAGAGGGGGGAGCCCCCATTTTTCATGAGTGCGGAGTCAGGCGCGCTCGTGACCTCGCATTCAGCAATGACCAATCTCTTCTAACTATGTTTGTGTTGGAATATTCATATTAAATTAGTTTTTGCTTTGTTTTGACGGGAATTTAAATTATTATATTGTTAAAGAAAGTAAATTTAAGTTTAAGAAACATGTTATCTAAAATAATGCTTTTATTGCCACGTTTCTTTAAATATATAATTTTAAAAGAACTTATGAATAGTCTTTATAAAATAGTTCCGTATGATCGAATTTTTCAATTTAATAATAAAATGCTAATCAATATGCTTCTTCAAATTTGCATCACAGATTGAGTGGACGTTTTGAGTTAAAGAACTTGTGAGTGAGTACTCGACTCTGTATCTCAGACTCAGACTCACTCCACGACTCTCCTGATTTTAGATAGTGCATGTTCTAAATTTGAAGGAGTTTTATTAATTCTGGAGGGAAATTGAGGATCGAAAGTGACAAAAATAGCCATTGTATTTCGAACATTTCTGATAAAAAATTTTAAAAATAGGAGTCATATATATAAAATTGAAGTGTCCGTTTGTAATTCTCAATTAACAATTTTTCACTAAATGCATATGAAGGTATATGCGGTACTGAGGTACTTATATAAAAATAACAATTTTTATTTATTTTGTCGCTGTCTCTATCCGTCTCTCTGTCTGTTCGTTTCGGATAATTTCTAAAACGGCTGGACCGACTTTAACAGCACTTTCACTGGCGTATAGCTGATGTCATAAGAAATAATGATGTCCTAAGTCATTAACAAATTTTATATTAAAAACATATTCAGGGTGAACGAAATTCTGGACACGGCACACAATAATAATATCTATATTTTAGACTCTGTTCTTAATGACCTCCTATATTTCCGCTATACGCTATGAAGTGAATGCAAATATATTTAAATAATGAGACAAATACGCAATGCGTACCCACTCTCAAACAATTAGCAAATAACTATACCACTTACGTAGGCAGCCTGTTAACTATTGTTATATGCTAATTACTCTAACGTCTCTTGAACAATATCAAACAAAGCCATCAGACCCACGATGTACGGTGGAGATTATTCCGTTATTGTTTCAAATGTTATACAATTTTTTTTGTCTTTCAAATCTGATTAAGTTTAAATAAAATAAGTAACTTTGTTTTTAATTCGTGAAATAAATGAAATATTTATAATTTCTGTTATATTCGTTCCGACATCAATCGAGAATCCCTTTCGGCGCTAGTGCTGTAGTGCTGTTCTGTGATTCTCACGGTGTGTGATTTATCGACTAGTGCTGTGCTCGTGGGCGAAGAGTTACCGCAATCGGAATGTTACTAACTCGTTATTGCGTAATTCCGTTTGTTTGTTGTATTTATTGCTTTGTTTTGTCGTTTGTTGCGTTTAGTGCTGTGATTGTCACTGATTTAATGAACCTACTATAATGACAAACTTTTCGTGTGTATCAAATGTCAATATATTAAAGTGCTTTATTTTGTAAAAAAATATTAAAGTCCTTATATTTTAAATGTATTATTAAATATTAGATAATAGTGTTCAGTACAGCAGTAATCCACACTCTCAAGTGTAAGTAAACTCACTCACAAGTACTGTATAAATTTACTTTTGACGTTGTCATATGAGAGGCTTTTGTCATGGGATTTTTTATTCATACAGTCTCGTAACGGCATACCTTCTATAAATACATGTTAAATATCTGTTTAAGTGATCTGAACAACTTGACCTATTGAGACCTCCACACACAATATTTGCTTTGTTGGGACCGTATATAGAAAAGCTTCCAAGACCAGAGAGATAATCGAGAATTAAACATTTTCCTGAGCAATGTCGTGGGCTAAAGCTAGTTTTATTATTTATACACCATTAACGATAACAAATTAAAATTTTATTAACGGTCTCATTAAATCACAATTCTTACATTTTATCTTTTATTATTCATTAAATAATCTAATTTATTGATACAAGTTTCGTATACATGATGCGTCCGACGCTAACCCGTTCATTACAACTTTCTCACTATAATAAGTTGCGCAACGATTCCAAAACTTGAGTATTTTAACTATTATATTATATGTTTTGTTGTATGTCTCCATTTTTCGTTTATGCGTCCTTGTTATATATAAAAGAGATTTGAAGTTAATTAATATTTTTGTAATGTAATTATACAAAACATTTATATGTATTTTGCATAAAAAAACTACAATATATATATATACATATATGTGTGTATATATATATGTGGTAATTGTATATCAATTATCACGTACATTACCGTTATACCTACAAATCGGTTAACTCCTCACATATCTTGCGGAAAAATCGTGAAAAATCCGCGAATAGCAGAAAGGGTGTTTCATATGTCAGTTTGAGGGCGGAGCCCTTTTAAGACGTTTGCAACCCCTTCAAGATATATCCCCATATGTGAGGTTGTTGTTCCTTATCGCCGTGTACTCTCCCCTGGTTGGGATGTAATGCTTAAAAAATTATGTTGTTACATTTCTCTAATTTAAACTATCACACTTGTAAGGTGGTTTTATTAATTTAAAAACGGAGTAAAAAAAATTGTCGAGCTTCACGGTAGTCAAAAGAAGAGGAAAAAACAAATAAACAAAGGAACCTTAATTAATAGTGTATATACGAGTATCTGAAAGAGGCTTCATTAAGCTATATTATACATACTCGTTGGAGTCATAACAGCAGTAATTGTATGTTACCGAGCCCGCAGAGGCCGCGGAGGCCGCGTGCACCCAACACGGCTATCAATAAATCTAGATATGAATTAAATATATGAAGGATATAATATTATTCGTGCATTATTATGGACCTGTGTAGAGGAGTGCCCATATATGTATTAAATATTTTATCCATTGTAATTGATTGTATTTATTCTATAATTCAGCATAAAAATGAAACTCAGCTGATCTGAAAGTATGTTTATAATTTAAATAATGTTTGTCTTAGTTTGGAAAATGTTAGAGAATTAGCTTTGTAAATATCTACAAAATGAATTCCTTACTATCTGGATGCAGAAGTGACTTCAGGGAGAAGAGGAAGAAGTGACCAGTCAGATTTGCTCACAAGAAGTGTTCCACTTGTGCACAAGACGTACGAAGTCACAACATCCATTAAGTCTCCATGTGGGTGCGAATTCAACATTTCATACAGCTTCAATATATTTTATTAAATCCCAGAAATAATTAAATCTCTGACGAATACTTATTATATATGTAATAAACTGAATAACAAGTTTTAGATTAGTCTTTAGGCAATAAGGATATCCGACAGCTAAAAGGAGATCAGGTGAGGTTATGCTTCAGATTGACGAGACCTATTGTCAAACGGTGGACCAGACTTTAAACCAACTTGATTTCTCAACAGCGTAAAACAAATATTCAAACTTATTTGGTAATTTATTTATTTATATTAAAGCTCAACAGCTTGACGATTTTATAGAGTTATTTATAGAGTGCTACAAATAATTTAGACAAAATAACCTATTTACATGTATAAACTCACGTTTATGAAATCAGAATTCGTCCGCCTTATTATTGTCTTAAAACAATTTACAATGAACTCACTCCTTTTTAAGTTTCATTTTAAAGTGTTGTTAAACGAACTAGGAATAATTCAAATGAATTAAATATGCGTTGTTGTAATTTTAACTATCAATTGAAATACATTCAGAGTTTTAAATATAAATGCATTCTCGTTTCAATCCACAATACACAAACACACTTTCTTTATGCAGACGTAAAAACATATTTCAATTTATTAATAGCAAGGATTCGATTACAACAACAAACTTTAGAGAAAGGTCAAGTTATAAAAATTTCATGTAATACTTATTAACACTAAACCTACCGACAATTCTTGTATACCTTATTATACAAATCTTGTAGACCGGTAATTAAAAGTTAATTTATTATATAAAGCAGGTAATAATGGAAATAACTAAAAGTAAAGAGTGAAGAAAATATTATGTGCATATTATAAGAATTGTCACGTAGTTGGATAACGATATTATAACGTTTAAAAATGTGTTAGTTTTACAAAAGTTTAAAAACGGTCAATTTGACCGGTACTTGGTAGGTTTAGTGTTAATATTCACGGTTAGAGCTTGTAAAGTTGTCTCTAAGCCATTACCACACCTATATCTTTTTAATATTAAGTTTATTGACATTTTAAATAACACTAAAATCATCAAGTAAGTATTGATTAATTAATTTGAAATGTAGATTTTTTTTCAGATAAATATCTCTTGATTAGGAATACGTTATATAAAACATTTCAAACAAATATTATAAACATATAAATTTATTTAGTGTTGACTTATCTGTGCTCTTAGTTTCATAATAATATTTGTTGTTCACCCCTCAATACCGTAATGGGGTCACGAGGGGTCAAGTTCATCAGACGCGTATTCATTAGTCAGCTACGAGCGTATTAATGATTACATTTATATATATATATATATATATACTGCTATAGTCTGATATACTAAGATATATGATATACTTTCCATTTATATCACTTCTATATGTTGTAAATAACCAATGAATAGGTTAAGTAACTCTTTAATAAAGCCACGTCAATCGTAAAATATTTACATTTTTAAAGCAATCGCAATAAATAACTCTAATTTCCATATTAATTTATCAGTAATCTATTCAGATGGTATCTTGCAACGAAATTCTCTTCGTAATTATTACTGTCCATGAAATTAAATTAAATTTGGTTCAACAGTTTGATATTCAGTGCATTTTAAACATGTTCTAAAGTGGATTAAAAGAATTGTTATTATAATTTATTTTTAACATAAATGTATTCAAAAAGGATCCACGTATGTTGCTGATATTTAACACTTAAAAACTAATACTCTTTAATGACTATTAATCAACTTTAGTTAACCTTACCCTTAACCTTTAAAACATTACACATGTTACTTCATCCAACCGTAGTAAAAAAATTCTTAAACTAAATAATAATCTTAGTATTCAAGTTTATAGAAATGACAGGAATAATAAATACATAACAATAAAATTGAAGTTTGTGTTCGTAATTACAAAATAAAAGCTTTTCACTAAATGTATATAAAAATATAAATAATACGATACATAAAAAAAATACTTTTTGTCTGTCTATCTGTTGTTTCACTTATCTCTAAAACGGCTGGACAAATTTTATTAAGACTTTCATTGGCGGATAGTCGATGTTATAAGAATTAACTCAGACCACTTTCATTTTAAAAAAATACTCCACGCGAACCAAGTCGTGGGCACAGTCTTTGATGAATAAAAATACATTAATTATTTCAATTAATTCAACCCATTTCTAAGTAGTTGTCAAACTGGAATGACAGTTAAAGAAATATTTAAGATGATCTCGTTTATGTTGGTTTATTTGTGAATTGTAATCTCCAAAACCTTTAAACCACTTTGAAAATATTTTACTTTTTAAAAGGTTATTATTCCAGAGATAAGCTACATATTGTGTATTGATATGAATAAAATAAAAATTCTTACAAATCAAGCAGTACTCAAAACGACTGTAACACTGTAACTGTAAACACTTTTGTACTGTAAAATTAATATGTTATAAAGTTTATAACATTTCGGTCAAGAAAGAAATAAACAGAAACATGTCAAATAAATCTTACTGTTCGTGACCTTATACAAAGTATATATATATATATATATATATATATATATTATATTATATATATGTACGGTTGTGTAAAGTGTTAGGAGTAATAAATTTAACAGCGTCCGAAATAAAGTTTAAATAAAAGCAATTAACCTCTATATCTCATGATCTAAATGTGAGGTGTAACTTCTACGATCGGTGCTCGTAAAAATCTTTAGGTATGTCGACGACCAATCTCACGAAATGTATCAGTTGCCATTTACATACGACTCTACCACCGCTTTAATGAGTGTACGGCAAACAGCCCCCTAAACTTTAGCTTTTAAGGTTTATTTTCGTGTGATAATATTAACATCTTAGGATGTATTATCGTGTGTGTCATGTGTGTTTCAAGAATATGTAAAGGGATTGGTATTAGGGGAAACGTGGAGGCGGGTTAAGAAAAATGGCGATTTTTCATCAAATGCTATTGGCGAAGACGACGGGCTGCGTGAGCACAGTGACACTTGGAGAATTAATAAAAATTTTACATAATATATTTTAATATAAGCCAAACTAAATTTAAATAAAAACATTTATTACTTTGTTCTCTCGAAAATTTTCACACAATTATATTTTACTATATTATTAATAATATCCAAATCTACTTCAAATTAGCCTTCAAGCAATTGTGTGGACAGTAGAGCTGTCTCAGTGCCATGAATGTGTTTGTTCATTTGAAATTATCCGTAAGAATGATAGACATCTTATGCTTATTTAGATTAAACGTACATATGGAATTAAAAAACCATCACCGTGAGCCTGACTCAAACCTGCGATCAAGTTTCGCTAACCACCTTATAATATAGGCAATTATGCCATATTCTAAGCCTAATACTCCACAAGTTCAAAGTCCTCAGTCAATTATAATGAAATCGAAAAACTTTATTTAGTAAAGTACATAAAACGTATCTGTACGTAAAATGTAAATATACATTTTGCCAAAATATTTAAAGCAATAAAAATCTTCGCGATAAGATAAAATTTTTTCAATATTTCCATATTTTTCATACGCTCATTTACGACATATCATTGCGACCCAACATCTAAATATACAATCCAAGTTATATTTTATCCGCCTATAAATAAAGTTTACTTTCTATTGTATGTTCTAACAATCCCTCTGATTCCATACGATTTCACCAAGTAATGATTTGCTTCGTAATGAGGGAGAAGCGCGAATAATATTACGGAAAACGAAGATCATATTCATACTGGATAGATTGGTTATATAATATAAGAAATGTTATTAAAAATGTTACCCTAGATGATTATAGTAAATCACACATTTAATGTATGGTATCCAGATATCCAATCGACTGTAAGTCTGCATTGCGCTGGCTCTGGGTAGTACCATATTTTTGGAGAATATCATCGAGAGGAATTATACTACGGATGTGTTTCTTACGATGAGTTATTATTCTTTTCTCCTCTGTTCTTTTTCCCCATTCCTCAAAGGTGAAAACGAATCACCCCCTCATATTTGGAGGTTATCTGAATATTAATATAAAAAAAGACTTAAATTAGATAGCAGATTAATAAATTGACATTCAAATATCAAGATACATCCAGAAACAATATATCTGTTAAGGAAAATGTCGGCCTGAGTCTATTATTGCTGTTATTGCTTCCACACGTCAAACAGATTTCTTTGCTCCTCTTCACATCTACTTAAAGTATAAACAAACATGATAAGATATCACTGTCTGCTTATATATACTTATTATTACTAAATATTTTATTAATATGCTTAAAAATAGTTGTTCTTCCAATCTACGCCAAAGCGATTTGTAAAATCATGGATAATACTTATTCTTAAACAGATAATCAACACAAGACTATCGTGTCGACTAACAAATGTTTTAATTTTACTAATTGTAATGGTCTGATAAATCCGAATCTGAAGAAAAAAATCCGAAGCTGGAAAAAGAATTCTATTTGATATTTAATAGAGAGATATCTTATTTGTTGTACCATCGAAGACAGAGCAAGCTGTTATAAAACTCTTATCTTTATGAAGTAACTGATTTTAGAAGTTTCGGTTGTAATTTTCAATTTCTTTCTCTTAAATTTAATACAAATAAAGTGAAGCCTAATCTCAGAGTGAAGATATTTTTACCCCAATTATTAACGAAATTTTAAGATACTACAATATTAAACGTGTACCAGTCAAATGGCTTGTATTAGAGTAGAAGCCAATTTCGGGAACACGTGGAGTGGTCGCCCAGTCGCCCAGTTGGCCGTAACAAGCGGTGGCAACTTTCATCTCATTATTGTTGGAACAGTTGCATTACACAAAAAGCTTCAAGCATTGTCGTAAAGACGGTTACATTTTTCATAAAATACTTGTCGAAATCCCTCCCACACGGAGCCCCGAGGCATGACGTAACGAGACTGTGTGTGGAGACTCTTGACTCGAAAGCCACTCGACTGTTCCTCCCTCCCGCTCTAAAACATAAAAAAGTAAGGGACGCCTATAACACAACTCCGTCATATTTTTCCCTTTACCACCCTCGCCATCTGAAGCGTTCTTTTATATAAAAGAGGTTCTCGAGAAAATAATAACGGGTCTTCTCAAAGGGCAGCAACTTTCGCCATTCCGCGCTTTGATTTCGAACTTCGCAAAGAATTTACCAAACCACAAAGGGATTTTGCGATATTAAGCAAGGATTTAATTTACAGTTTAATACATCGCTACCTGGGCCGATAATTGTTTGCTTGTTGAATTTATGGACGATAAAACGTTTTTTGAGAGCGGCTGCGCGGCTTTAAGGCAAATTGGCTCAACTCGAATATCTTTACAAATTACTCGATTACATGCGAACCTCTTTATTTTATAGCCATTTAATAGCGAGAAATTTGTTACCCGACAACAATGTGCCTTTTATGTTTTATCAACAACTTTGATAAATTATTAATTTCTATGTTTGGAAAGCAAATTTATGGGCTGTTTACTGGAATTTACATATTATATCGATCTGTAACATTTTGTTACAAAATAAGTAACATTTATTGGCAAATTACATGTATTTTTAATGGCTTCTAATTCCTTTTGATTAATTACTACTTAATTGTAAAAGCTCGGCATCCGCTGTAAGTCAGGACATAAGTATTAAGATGGCGGGAATACCTGAATCATTAGAACGGTTAGAATTTTAAAAGGTAGCGTTCTAAATAACACACGAGAATGAAGAAAAAGCAAAAATGACTCATCACCGCGAGCGAGGCACGCCTCACAAAATTCCACATAACTGCCGTACGAGAAAACATTTCTACACGACTCTTTAGACAGATTTTATAACGACAAATGATAAAAATACTCAACGTTACATTGTGAAACTTGGGAGCAAATTTTTGTACGCCCTCATATACCTCTACTTCTACATGTGTATAAAAGGGCAAAGTTATTTGCCTTCGCTTCTCTTCCGTCCATTTCACTCCCCCTTCTCCCTCGGGCTTCCGGTTGCCGTATCCCACCCGCCACCCTCCGGAATCATCAATGCAAAAACCACCCTAACATATGCACGTAACATTCAAATTCAGTTGTACAAATGTGTACTATTTTTCTTCAGCATTCCCCAACGATAAGATGACGTCGCGAACATCTGAAGAAGCAACCTTAAAGAGCGGGAGGCAAGCGTTAGAACCGTACATATCAACGAACGGTCGTTGGGACGTTTTACAAATCATCCCCCTCCCCCGCGCAGACATGGACTGTACGAAAAACATATTTTTCAGATAACGACAATGAGAAAGGAAAATATTCAGATGGAAATTCTCCGATACGGCGCGTCGGGAGCGCCCGCGTGGAAAATATTAAGGGGCGGACGTATACTACTTAGCGATATTTTAAGACATGTTCTTTTATTGCTTACTCATGCCATCGGATACCCGACTGTCGTATATCATGGTGTACGCGTTAAAAATATATTAGATTCCACTTTAGTGGACCGTGGACCGTGAACTGAACATGTAGAAAAAAGAAACTAAGATAAATTCTCAAGTAACGACATGTTTTAAACTCTAATGCTGACGAATTTTCAAAAATACCTCGTAAATTATAATACAAAGAACGCAGCGGGTATTAAGTAACATGATATTAGCATCCCTCGGGCGGAAAGAGACAAGTACTCGGATTAAATGCTTAATTAGAGTGAGACAGCGCATCGAGGGGGCGATCTTGTCTAAAGGACATTGGCCTCTAGGGCACGCGACCGTTGATTCGAACTCCTTTTTAATTATTTTTTATTAATTGTACTTTAAGCGTATATTCTTGATACTTGTCTGATAGACGTTCAATCAATATATAATTATTTATTATATATGGCAAATTATAACGAAGTAAGGAAGAGGAATTTCTCGTAATGTGTAATATTGGATCATAAATCAGATTATAATGTTTTTTATTGCAAACTTACCCCAGTAGCTCACATAAATCTAAATACTATAATTAAGGGGCACTTTGGTAAGCAACTACAAACCAAACAGTAATAGTTTATACTGATGATGTTAATAACTGTTTTTGGGTATGAAATAGGTGTAAAATTTTCTAATAAACATCAATTATCAAACAGTCTTAATCGCAGTATATTTCTTAAACGCCTCAGCCTCTGTCTCATTACAGAGCTCTGTCTGAACTACGCGTTTTATTTCCAACGTTTTCTTAAAGTAAACTTGGCAATGGGGGACAAACCAAAATTGGGTCGGTCTTTGACTTAATTTTTTTCACCAAGGTCGCTTATAATCAATACGGGGGCTTTTACGCCTACAGTAATTAGATATTTGGGGAATCGATTGTGGGGTAGGTCGGGGGTCCCTGTAATTTACTCTTGACATTGAAATTAGACCGTGATTAAGGTTCCATGTTTACTGTCGTCCTGCTGTGGGATATATCTCAAGACAATGTTGCTTTTTATATATAATTATGTTTATAAACTGGCAGTGGATTTAAAGTTTGTTGTTAATATTATTAGTTTATTACCTCTCGGGTGTTAGTAACCACCTGTACTTGTTGTTAAAGATATCAACACCTACACCAGGTATGGGAGTTATAAAACGTCCCTAAAATGTTACTTTATCTTTAATTGCTGTAGATAGTTATTAATTTCATATATTTAATAAGCACTCATCACATCAACACATACAATACATGTAAAATTGAAGTACTATTTGTAATTAAAACTAACAGCTTTTCACTAAATACATATGAAAGTATAGGTATACGGTATTTACATAAAAAATGTTTTATTTTAATGTTTCTCTGTCCGTTTGTTCGAGCTAACCTCTGAAACGGCTGGACCGATTTTAACAGGATTTTTTCACCGGCAAATAGCTGATATTATAAGGACTAACCTAGGCTACTTTTACATGTATAAATCACAATTTAATTAAAACAGTGATCACATAATATCAAATATTATTACATTATATATTTATATAGGAAAAGTGAGCGGTAAGAGAGACAGGGGGAGACCTCGAGTGACCTTCGAAAACACAGTATCTATGATACTGGAGGAAGGTCACGTAAAAAGCATGAGGACCCCCCGGAGGGCATGTATAAAGAGGTTGATGTCTGTGGCCGAGGTGAAAGAGGTATGCAGGGACCGTAGCGTTTGGCGCTCCATCGTCTCTGGCTACCCCGCAAGGGATATGGCGTGAAACTAAATAAATAAATAAATATATAAATATATATTACTTTCGTTAACTAACTGTAGTCACAGGTGGGTAAGTAAATAAACAGCCAGGAAGGCAAGAAGGTAAGTAACTTAGCGATTAGGACGTCATTGTAAGTATATCAATACATCTTGATACGAACATGTTTGTATGTGACAATACCTAAACAGTCCCGCTATAACATATTAGAGTAGTATAGCGGTGAGCAATGTTTAAATAAATATTCGTCTTTTTCTCAAAGTTTTTAGGACATTCATACATTGAGTGTCTTTGAAGTTAATTAAAGGAATCTTAATCGCTTAAGAATAAGACACACATTTTTAGATTTTTAAAAACAGTTTTCAAGATAGAATGTAATGATGATATCATGTTTAAAATTGTCACGCAGTTTCAATAAATATAATTTAGAAACATCACATTCCACGTACTTAATTTTAAGCATTATCTTAGTTATTATAAAAATAATGTAAAAATCCACCGTGTGCGCCCGCCTTTATGTAAGCCGAGTTGGAGTTAAATTAAAATTAATTATGTAAACAAAAATAGACATCATTATTGGGTACAGTCGTATGATAATTTCGTTTATCCCTCAAGCGTGTACGGACAGCAAAAAAACCGGTTGTGTAGAAAGGTAAAGGCTCTTATAATATTTGCTCGAGGCGGAATGCGGTAGCCGAGAAGAACGCAAATATATCGAAGGTACGGTCAACACTCGCGGCGACTTCACTTCACGGGGAACCGACACCAAAGAAATGACTGTTTATTTATTTATTTTAATTTTAAATTATTAAAAAAAATAATGAAATTAATGTTTTTATATCATTTTTTTTATTGTACTTTAAATTAAATTAAATTGTATTTTTTTTTAAAAATTATACAATTATTTTGAAGTTCTTTGATTGTGACTTATTTGGTATCATACGTACGTGACTCGTAAGTAATATAAATATATAACATACATGATTTTTTTTGTCCTAGCTTCGTTTAGTCGTCTCAATTTCTCTATCATCTTTAACAGTAAACCTATCAAGTACCGGTCAATTGACCGTTCTCAAACTTTTGTAAAACTTACACATTTTCAAACGTTATAATATCGTTATCAAACTACATGACAATTCTTAGAATATGCATATAATATTTTCTACACTCTTTACTTTTAGATATTTCCATTATTACCTTCGTTATATATAAAAATAACTTTTAATTACCGGTCAATTTGACGGCGTGCGGTAGGAACAGGTATACAAGAATTGTCAGTAGGTTTAGTGTTAAATAAATAAAATCAATACAATACGTGCTCAACAGCAAGGAGCGTCTACCGCGGCTGATCTTTTTTTTGTGGCGACACATTTTTATTTCTATTTTAAATGATAGTAACTCTTAAATTTTTAGACATAATGATTAAAACATTTTTTTTATTGCAAAAACTTTTACCCTCCAATCAACCTCCTATAAAGAAATAAAAAAATCTGTCTTAGTAAATATTTATAAAAACTTAATCATCACTTAAAGTCAGTCGATCTACCTGAACGAATTAAATTTAATATCCAAATATATCTCGTATAGCGAAGTTGTAGATGTATAATAAACATTTCTAAAAGGCAAACACAATTTAATAAGAAATGCTTATAATTTAAACGCATAAAACCATAAAAACTATCAAGATGTGACTCAGACTAAATAAAAGAAAAAAAATAAAATCGATTTGAAAAACCTCACAGTGACAGCTTTATCACGTGTCGCGGGTTAAGGACGGAGTGCTGGGCTACTAGAGTATTCAGGGAGTAGGCACGCCACCTGCTCGGCGGTCTGGACCGGGATAGACGACGTTTGATGCACACAAAATAAATATTAATTATGATTCCAGCAATGCTGATGAACACAAGTTGGTATGCGAGACCCTGTTGAGAATATTGTAGACTTTCTTTATTTATTTGTCGCAAAATCTGCAATTCATTATATTTTTTACACCAAGAATAATAGAAATCAGGTAAAAGTTCACAGAGAAATATGTTTGTCTCATACGAACAGATAAACAGACGGACGGAAGTATAGTGCTATTAAACTTATTATATTATAAAATGATAACCAAAGAAAACATTAGATCAAATTCATTAATTAACCTTTCAAAATACGAGCTCACGACATGTTAGTTATAAACTATCATTAGACAATGAGTTCTTATTAACTCGTGAGAGATCTAAACATATAAATAAAAAGGTAATGTCCGTTTGTAATTCCAAATTGACAAATTTCACTAAATGCAAACGAAAGTATAAGCGGTACTTTAAAAAAAGAATTCTTTATATTTTTTTGTTTCTGTCTATCCGTCTGTTGGTTTCAGCTAATCTCATATAATATAATATAATCTCGTATAAGGTGTAATTTAAGCTACTTTTATTAAAAAAAACTTATTCTTCGCGAATGAAATCGTGGGCACAGCCGATATCAAATAAGAGAAAAGTATTATTTGTTCTCAAAATGAAAACGGATTAGTACTCATTGTATGAAATAAATTGATTTAAACGGAGGAAAAATAGATGGAATTTGTAAATTTTGAGTCGTGCCGTAAGCAGGAAAGTTCTACACGACCACCCACAAATAAGAATAGATTCTACAACACAGATTATTACGACTCAACCACAAAGTGACCACTATTCCAAATAACAGAGTGACAGACGAGTAGTCTACTAGTGTCCAGCAGGTAAGTGATACCGTGCCCACGCCTTTAAGGACGGTTCTTGAGAATACACAAACTATTATGGATTGGCCTCCGCAATTACACAAGCTGACAAAATCATCAAACTATCTCAGACGACCACTTTTTATTTTTAACATTCATAATAAAAAAACAGTTGAAAATATATAAGATACATATTAATGAAATTAGAAAATCAAGCGCATAATGTTAGAATTGAGAATTTAAATCGCTTATAATAATAATAATAATAATAATAATAATAATAATAATAATAATAATAATAATATAAAAAGCATACAAGTCAGTGAGAGTCGCGAGCCGCAAATGCGTTCCGTTAATGAGAAGATCTCATTAAGTTCATTAGTATGCGACTATGCGTGAATGGACCGCTTGATGACTACCAGTTTTTTTTTGTGAACCGGTTAAGAGCGTTTTCAATTCATATATGGGTTCCTTATATATTTTTATGTCAATTAAATTTAAAATTGTATCTAAATATTTTTTTACAAAAAAGTTATGGGACCTTAAATTATTTTTATTATCCACCTGCCCTTATTCCTATTATACGATGGTTGCAATATGACATTTCTTTTTACGCTCAGTATAGACATTCTTCTTCGTCATATTTTCTTCGGTTAACCTCCTCATTCATACTTAAAAGTTAACTATAAAACGACAGAACGTAAATTATCTAACAAAACCTGCACATGAAAATGTAATGTATTTCTTCTTAGTAACTAAAAATATAATAATTCACATATTATACTGTTTAATCAATCTTTCAGCCTTTTTTTTAAGTATTCCTTTTAAAGATTCAATAATATAAAATAATTTTTATTACTTCAGAGACTCATTCTCTCAATAAAGCGGCGACGAAAAAATTATATGAAAATAACTGATTAATAAAATGCATTCCTAGTATTCTTGAATATGTAATGAGGTGAGTCAACTTTGGTCGTACCGTTATGTTATAATAGAGATAACCTACGACTTTGTCCGAGTTTTACTCAAAATATCTATTCAACGGCCGAGTAGGTACACTTTCTAATAGGACCATCTGGTAATAAAAGTCGAGTAACGTCAGAAGTGCGAGACAATAGTTTAATTTTCATTTCAGTACTTCAAAATACTTATTAGTTAAACGTCAGTTAAATTAATTATACATGATTTACGTTAATCCATATTAAACAGCGTCCTTTTAAATCAAGAAGTTATCGTAGCCTTCATTATAATTTCAGATAAACACCAATTCGTGATTGTTGTAATAATAACTATGTTATAAACCATTGTACGCTTATTTCAAATCAACTTCTAAATCATATTTTTTGTCTACATAAACATTCAGCTTAGCAACAGATGTGCGAAATATACTTTAAATTTGAATACTGTTTATTCTCACAAAAAAATGTTTACAATAAAAATTATAACTAACAAAAAACTACAAAAAAACATCCACACTGTACTGAGAGAACATTTAACAAGGTAACTTGTTAATTTCGGAACGTCAATGTAAATTAAACGATAAATATATTTAAACACACACTTTTATATAACATTACATTATTTTGAACTTTACTCCCATATCTTAAGGACTACGAATGTACAAACATGATATAACCACGTTCAAACTTGAGCCATATATGCTGAGATTTAGAGTTTAAAATCGTCTACAGTGAGGAGTTTCAAAAGCAATATTCTCGTAAGTAAAGTTCACGTGTCTTAAATCAATTTATGTTAGCCGTCAAAGAAAGAATTTCTCATAAGCCGGTGTTTATCTCGCACGGGCTGTCCTAAGATAAATAACAAAGGAGGTTATATCAAGTTTCGTAAATGAATAGTTTCATAACTTTAATAAGAGATTATTACATGTTGCATATTACGGTTCACAATCCATTTAAAATGTAATTCAAATAAGATGGAAAGAATCCCAATATATCGGAATTTGCATTAGTAGGCCACGCCCCCCACACGATACTATTGGCGAATACGTGCACGAAAATGGGGAAAATAGGGAAAACGGAAAAGAGTTGGGGAGTTGGTGATATGTGGACGATAAGATACGCTTATTGGTACGTGCGGGGCTCCTTATAGGATATGGACGCCTGGTCGGAGCACGGGTCGGTATTTGTTAGTAATATGTAGCAACGTGATTGAAATCATTATTCTACCTTTAACAGAATTGGTTGTATTGTGTTTCAATTATTTTATATGCTTACACTCACACACACACATACACACACTAATAACATCAACGTTCACGCAGATCATCCATCTCTTCTAGATCTTCCTCTCTCTTATAACTCATATCAACTCAACATTCATATAAATTAACAAACACAAAGCCATCAAAATTTTAGAAGCATTACAAAAGCTCTCATACAACACCGTTTCAAAACACACATCGTGTTTATGAATTTTACTTTACACATAATAAGTAATGTATTTAAATGTTTCAATATAATATATTGATTGTGCTCGACCAACAAAAGAAACACGAAAACGTGCAAACGCGATGACTATAAATCCATATTATAATTAATCTTTGACATTGTGTACAAATAAATAAATTAAATGTCTCGGTCGTGATTATTGACTTATGAATCATTATACGAGTAAGTGTACGAGAGAGATAACATTTAATATATTATGATATATCTTTTTACTCTTATTTTCTCACAAAAAACGCAATAAATAAATTATTTATATATCGACACGTTTGAACACCACTTCCTAAAGATAATCTTTGATATCTTTAAAGCATTAAAATACTAGTGAATATAAACGTCTAGACAACCGACATTTTCTCACGATTTCGATCGTGTTGATTTAGGATAATGTAGTTTCTATTTTTTTAAGCAAAAAAAATATTCATGTACTAAGAATTTTTGACTATATTGAAAAACAATAATTTACAGACTGTGGCGACTGTGGCGAAAAAATAGTTTATAGACTGTGGCGTAGAATAAATTATAAATATTCTTGATAAAAGAATATAAATAAAAGAATGTTATATCCACTCTATAAGCTTTTATCCAGACATCTATAAGTCGAAGTACTTTCGCGCAATATTGCAGAACTTGAGCTAAACTTTTATTAGTGACCTCCTCGTTCCTCCGTTTCGCCACTAGTTTTATTCACGTGAAAGTTATATTCAGTACTTTATTATCATTTATGCAAAATACAATTTATGCACAACAAAATAATGATACTGTATTTTTGCATAAATAATTAAATTATATTTTATAATTTTATCATAATTGTAACTAATCACGCTACCTGATAAACTTATATTTTTTGTTTGCCCACTGCAACAACAACAGAACTAATATTTTAAATCTTAATAATAATTTATTTATTAAATAAATTATTTATTTTATCATTATACAGATACAATTTTATTTAATCACTTCGTGGTTCCGTTCGTTTAAACGACGTTACAACTTTTTATATATATACTTCAACCACTGAAATAATTAATTATTCTCTTATAGTACGGCGTCCGTTACACACAACGGCATGTGCTCGTGGTTTTATATATTTATATGTTTTTATTAATTAATTTCTGACTCATATTTCTGTTTCAAAATTTATATTAATCCTTATTTTCTTATTTCACATATTTGTATAGCCCAATAACTAGAAAGACCTATATATAATACACTATTCATATATTTTTATTGTAGTTAAAACCGCTTTAAATTTTTTCGACCCTAACCTTTTTATTTATTAGACAGTTTTATTTTGATATTTTTTATGCATTGAAAATATGATTTTAAGATTTCGATTATATCACCATGACTTGAAACACTCCACCATTATTTCACTGTTACTTGTTATGTTTTCTTATAGTTCATATGCAACGGAGTCCTTGTGAACTTTTAGAAGCATAAAAAAACTACTTTCTTATTAAGTTTTATATTCTTTTGACATTTTATTTTATTGAACATGGTTAAATTTTATTGCAATCTAAGTTATCGTTTTGGTGGTATGCAAAGTTACAGTTAGCATTACATTTAAAAACTTTATTTACCTTAAAGTAAATATTACGAATTCCTTCATTTTATTTTCACATGTTATAATATTAAAGATTTCAGAAAGAATTAAGCATTTTATTTTAAGAAAGAAAATACCTCCGTTTCATCGCATTACAAATACATATTGTATTTTATTGTAAGAAGAAGAAAAAGTATTAAGCTTTTTATAAAAAAAAAAGATAATAATAAAGATAACATATAATTCGATGCAGTATTTATTTGCCAGCCCAGCCGATCGGCCAGTCGGCCGAGACACACGGACAGATTGTCTAAACGTTACTTCCACTCCAACTAATATAATAATGAAGCATAAATAAAATACATCCATTGACCACAAGAAAACGCATTTGTATTCATGCTAGCTTATTTTTCCGACACCTTTCGTTTCCTATCCCTTTCACACAGCCGCGTCTCGACTATCTGTTAGCTACTCTTATTTAATGTTCAATTTATATACGTAGCTCATTTATATACATACATTTCATTTACTTATTATCTCTATCTTTTTCTCGCGCATTTGCTCCCTTTCCAAGGATTTCCGAGCGCCAATTCCTACTTATAGCGTCTCTGGGCTTAGCTGAAACGGTTTTTTTTCTAATTCACATCACTTCAACGGTCTTGATCCTTTGTTATTTAATAAATTCCAAAATTTTGATTTTTATTTTATCTCTTTGATAATGTATTAAGTAATATTCTTTTAATAATTACGCAACATTGTAAATAAATAACAAATAGTGTTTCGTAGGAGGTATCCTCCGTCGCTGCACGCGTTGGCTCGCCGCCATCCACTCCGACATATTCTAGCCGTTATATTGAATTAATGAATTAATAAGATTTTACGATTGAGTGCAGACATTTTAATGGTTCTGAAGACGTTATGATGTAAGCACTTAGACTGTGCAGTATATTTTGTATGCGAGGTTAGTGCCGGGTGCTTGATGTTATTTTCGCAACTTTGATTGCGTTAAACATATTGACGTATAGTTTATCTAACTTTACGTATTTTAACAGTGCTATTATAGTTATCACATATAACTTTTATTAACATCCTTTAATGGAATTAATCAAGCTTGAACAAAAACATCCCAACTTTCTTAAATATAATATTAACGAGATGTTGTTCAAAATTTCATTGAGTGGTTTTTCAAGTAACGTAACTTGTCAAAACTTATGTAAATACCCAAAATAATAAAGTATCAAAACATATCGAATGGAGTATTAAAATAAATTCTAAAGAACGTACTCGTAGAGATATTTCTTTATATTCCGAACGTAAGCACTCCGGGGAAATATACGTGCAGCTTGGCACAATACCGCGGCGTTACTTGCTTTTTAGTAATATGTTAAGAACTACCAATATATTAAAAATATGATTAAAATATACTGGTTATTTAATGGCCATATTCCTTACATCTCTTAAAAGTATAGAAAATGATTTGTTTACACAAAAAAATTATATATAAAAAAAATAAAAAAAATATATCAACACGTTGTGACCATCAACAATTCATCCCGAACACCTGTTCAAGTAAAACTAACAACAATAAAAACCATAGAAATAAAATAAATAATTTAATTCACGTAATACATTATTAATTAATTAATATACTATAGTTAATCCACGTCGGCAGTCCTGGTCACTCATTGCAGAAAACAATAAAAAATTCGCAACTTGAATTTCAATCATCCAAATATTTGATGATTTATATATGCAAGGAGCGAACCACCACTTATAATATACATATTGTATGTTAATCCGCATTTGATTGTTCGCCGTGGCATTGACCAGTTAATGCCAGATATAATCTCACTGTACATGTAAAACAATGCCATTTATTATTAATTTGGCAACATTTTTTATTAACGCCATAACCCATTTGCGAACTATTTTGTTTTTACAGCCCTGATTTTGGCGATTTTATGTTTATAATAAATTAGTCTCAGGCAAATAATGTATTTGAATTTATGTAAGAATAATAGTTATTTACTCAAAAATATTTTAAAAATATGAAAGTATATTTGATTTAAAGCTTATAAAACTATTATAACAGACAAATTGATTCTCGCAGTGTCGCGCGGTCCAAATATTATAAATTGATCTGTGGACTTGTTCAACTAAGTATGGTAATATTTCATTTTTCTCCGGCGACGTCCACGCCGACCTGTCTGCTTCAAACCATGACTTTCTTCGAGCTCTCGGCTGTGGGAATACTCTCATACTTACAGTCTCATAATATATTTATATGGTGTGGCATATCTTAAGGCGAGGCAAATCTCGAGCTCAATTCACAACATTAGGTTATCGTTCATATTTATCTAAAGTACTCGATAATTATAGATTTATTCACCAATTATTATTATAATGCAATCTCTCGATCGTTCTCAAATATTAAAGGCATACAAACGAGCGTTTTGCAAGTTGTCAATTATATATATAATAATTGACGTCAATATTAATTGAATGCCGGTTATGGAGGACATTGTGACAGTGATTTGGCGTGTTGTACCACATACCACTACCAGTACCACACCACTACCAGTACCATTCTAAAGTCATTGTAATTGTGTTTTGTTTTTATTCATATAAAACATATACATATACATTGAAGTTTCTGTTTGTATCCAAATTAACATTTTTCACTAAACGCATATGAAAGTATATACGGTACTTCCATAAAAAAACTTTAGTCCATTTTTTCTCGTTCTGTTTCTCTGTCTATTTGTTCCGGCTAATCTTTAAACAGCTTGACCGATTTTAGCAGAACTTTAACTGGCGGATAGCCGAGGTCGATAGTCGAGGACACAGCTTGTCTTTATTAAAAAGAGAAATTAATAAAATTTGTATTATCAATTACGATGTATCATAAGAAACTTTATTTATCATAAAAGGAATAGAAATTAGTTAAACGACATTTATCTTTTCTCTTAATATCATAGCTTTAAACTAAAAACAAATAGAAATTATTTTTAATAACATAATATTAACTAACGAAAACAAGTTTATATATCTATGAACTTTCACATACAAATCCAGTCGTAGATGTTCCTTTCGACCTTTGACCCTCGATACGGTTTGTAATCTGACTTCACTGACCAACGCAACAGGTACAGAAGTTCACGAAACCCCAGAGGTCGGTCGGCCTTTGTTAGCACCGGAACCATTTACAGTTAGCTTTCATTTCATCTTATTCTTATAATTGAAATATATTTTATACATGATACGTAATATGAATAATTATATTTTATGTAATAAATAATTTATACCAAAGAGAATTGTATAAAATCATATAATCTTATAAATGCCGTAGTTTCTGTTATCGACAGGCAAATATTGGTTCTCGTTATTGGCTGAAGGAGTCGTAATTCCATTGAATGCAGTCCGTATTTTCATTTTATCTTATTTCATTTAAATTTCATTTGCCTCGGGCGGTGGGTCGTCCAATTTACCGACGACGACTGGTATATTTAGCTTTTATGGTGTTTGTTCTAGCTTACTGTGAATTACTCTGCATTTTATCTATGTATATAAATTAAACTGTAGTGTTTGTAATTCCAAAATAACTGCTTTTCACCATATGCATATGAAAGTCTATACGGTACTTACATCAAAACAAATATTTGAAAATTTTTTCACTATCTGTCTGTCTGTTTGTTCCGGCTTACCTCTGAAACGGCAGAACCGACTTTAACAAGACTATCACTGGCACATAGCTGATGTTATAATGGTTTTATGTTAAGTAACATGGGTTTTATGTTAAAAAACTTATTCCGAACGAACGGGCACAGCTAGTATCAAAGTTTAGCTTAAATGTTTATCTTAATTTTTTATATATCACGAAATATATATAAGTATACACATTAATGCTAAATTTGAATGCCTGACAATATTACAATATCGCATGAATATTACAAATGGTAGGAATCGTTAGATGTATTGATTTCAGAACGAACTCTCGCAGCAGAAAAATATGCTTACATCACAATCTTTGTCTCCTATTATGAAGAATATGAATGCTCGTAAGTGTGGAAAGAGACTGATTGTATTACATTATTTAATTTTAATATTTTCTTATAACTTTATAAGCTAAAGGTGTATATATATAGTCTTGATGTTATTTTGTTCTTTGGTCCTTCATGACATAAATTTTATCAGAATAAATAATTTGAAAATTTGTAATAACATTATATCTTAATGTATTGTAAGTGGTTTTAATTTTTAATCCTCCTATTTTTCTCTACCACTATATAAATCTGTATCTTCTGACTTTACATGTTATTTTTATTAAATAAAATATATTATCCTGACTTACTAGAATATTTTTTAAATCATTTTTTTTGTCTGTCTGTCTGTCTGTAGGTCTTTCTAAAGCCGTAAAATGACTGAACCATCTCGATAGTATTTACTATATATATTAATTGTAAAAACATCCGCAAATAAAAGCATGTAGCTATACATGTAATATCAATATACTAAATCCCTGAGCGGGAGAAACCGCTGGCAAAGGTTAGTGTAATGACTCCTTATGATTGCGATTTTCAATCAATTTAATAGCAACTTAGAATAAAACAGTTACCAACATTGAATGTTTGCTGTTTTACTTTAAAGAATAATGGTTTGATTATAATATTAATTTCTATGACCATCGTACATCACATGGGTTCCAAAAACGATTAATAAAAGTTAAACACTTATTTTAAACGTACAAATAACCTATTAAATATCAATAAAATAATTAAATTAATTCATTCTCCACACTAAGCTACCAGAATCTATCCACAGCGAAACGAAAAGGACAGCACGGCGTGAGTGAGGGAGACGGCACACTAATCCACTTATTCGTCACGGTCGGGTTGCTCTCATACATTTTTACTGGAGAATTTTGGGAAATACCCTTAATGCATATTAAGCCGGGTCCAAAGCTATTTGCAATGAGGTATCGGGTAGTATTGAAATGAAATTTTCCGCCATGTGGATTTTAGGGATAACGAAGGTCCCACTTTTGTAAGAATTTGACCCTTCGGAGTCGGATTATTGTTTCGAGTACATTTTTATTGACCCGTTTCATTCGGTTATTATTTCGGAGCCGTACTGTTAGAGGGTTTAATGTCTCTCATAATATAACCTATAATATGTATGTATTAGTGAAATCAATTATGATACGAATAGTTGTTGGTTCTTTTTTATATTACAACACTTTCTTTTCATAAAACCAATATAAAATAATATATCAATCAAAAATTTACAATATTACTTCCTTGATAAGAATCTTCCAAGTATGTGTATTCTTAATAAACTCGGATTCGAATCGGGAATCGAATACGAAAACAAACAAGTGTAATCGATTCTGCCAAACTGTTTCGATCTCGGGTCAATTTAAATAATTGCACAAATTAAAACCTCTATTTGTACTGAAAAAACGCAAATTATATTTTTTAATATTAAAAGTTGATTTAAAATAATTACTAAATCGATATTTTGATTATTTACCAAATTCAAATATCAAATTTGAAACATGTCTTTACAAGGCAAACCACATTTAAAATGGAATAATATCAAAAAATATAAATTAAATGTAAGCCGTGTAAACAGCACATGCACATGCACGCGTCAACAAACTGTATCTAACAGAAACATTAGAAATATATAAACACTTACTAACCAAAATGAAAAATCCTAAGACGGGTACAACTTCACAAAACCGCTCGCAGCAGTAATTATTTTCCAAACCAACACTCAAAGATGCCGACTCCGCGAATTTGTCTAAAGAAACACTTATACTTAGAGTGAACTTTACTTAGTATTGTAATTAAACCGGCAGCTTAAATAAGCAGACTGTTCGCAAGAGCACCCCAGTCAGCACTGGTGGGTTCAATGAGAAAGATTTCTTCTACTTCTTCCCATTCGAGAGAGAATATAAAACTCTTTTTCGCCTTTTTTTACTTCCAACTTCGTCTTAATATGCCACCCGCTCGGACCTTCGGGTGAAGAGTTTACAACTTTTAGACATGCCATTATAAGACTAGCACGCACCTGGTATTAATACAGAAAATTATCATTAAAATAAAAAACAATACTAAGGTATATAAAGAGGTAGTTTTTTTATGCTATGAAGGTTCTTATTTAGCTTCAAAACACTACTTCAATTAATAGTGATAATAACTTTGACAGATTACATATTTGCCTATATACATGATATATACAAAATCGCAGAGTCCATTCAATAGTAGTAATAGTAATTTTATTTTGGGGACTTTTCTTTGAAGCTGTCAAAATATTTTACTGTCACTTCGTAAAGTTCTGAAGGTCTAATAGATTGGTAACTCTTAAGCACAGGGTGGTTTCGTTAATCGCGGCCGCCCCCGGTCTTCGTTAGTCTAGAATTAATTCGTTGATAAGACGCCGCGCCTCCCGGCGTCGCTGTCTCGGGAAAACAGGGCTGCCGAGGGCCGACGGAAAACTCTTCTACACGTCAGGGTAATTGGGAACTTTTTTAATAAATAGATACAGAAGCAATTTAAAAAACGTTATTACAGTTTATTTCATTTAATGATCAGTATTTTAGATTGATAACAGTCATTATTTTGGAATAAGTTATTAACTTGTAAGTATGCTTTAGAGTTTAGACGGTTTTGTAGACAAATAAATCGAAAAAAGTACCTATATAAAAAACCAAACCTGCAGCATTTTTCCGGTTAATTTGAATATTTTTTTTCCACGCCATATAAGGAGACACCCCTGAAACCCAAGAGCAAATTAAAAAGAAGACCACAGGAAGGATAGCCCGCGGGAGGGGGGACATTATTCCCCCGCTGACCCTCTTTAATGAACATTGCACTATGTCGCCATCTCTTTTTTACATATCTATTAAAATCTCGAGAGTTATCGGCGTCCTTTTCTACATTCAGTGTTTGTTATGATACATTCTTATTTTACGTTAAATACAAATAGGCACTTTTTAAACTAAAGGTGGATATACTTATTTATCAGAAAGATGAAAGATATTTCATTCATAGTGTACATATGGGTTACAAATATAAAAATAATATAGCATTGACTCTAAATATATAATAAGTTTAAATACACTACATATTGCACAACCACAAGCTTTTAGCATCACTTGAAAGTTGAACACGGACCCGCGAGACAAGGTCAACAGTTCACAGCACATGTAACGACCTGTCTCGTCCTGGAGCTGCTTGATTGATAGCTACTTCAACACAGCTTGAAGTCTTTCAATTTAGTGGTATTTCAAATTGAAATCAAAGTTATGACATCAATGTATTAATAACAATAAATACGTATGAACTTAATATTTAGTATATAAATAAACTTAATAAATGTAATAATAAATCCATAATAGAAATATGAAATATGTAATCAGTTTTGGTTTACTTACTGAAGACCATTGAATTTGTTTGGCACCCAACAGATATGTAAGTATATATGATAGCATCTGCATATCTCTGAGTCGGGACTAAATACGACTAAGTAGACGTCCTCTGAGCAACTTAATATGAGCCATATTTAACTAATACCAAGCAATAACTAGTCAATAAAATCTTGTATAAAGGAGGTAAATCATAATATATACTTAACTAAATCTATACATATACGAAAAATCCTTACAGGATATTTTTCTACCAAAGCTAATTACATTAATATACTTATAATAAATTGAAGTATGATATAATAGTATAATAACAGATGTCACCCATAAAACGATGTTGTGCAGAGAATTGTATGGCCATTACGCAACGTGCAGCAAAACGATAAAATGTGCAAATAAGGATGTTAGTTCACGGAGCCGGGCCATTGCATCGCATCTCCTGATTTATGGCACTGATTACACGTGAAGCCGTAACCCGCAAAGATTGCCCAACACACCCAGGATACCGTTATAAACTGTTGTAATAAATAAAATATTCAATCCTATTAAACACCGCCCACGCGTGAAGAGCGCGTTCACACTATTCAAATTGTACACAAGTGCCCTGTATAACTTATACGTATGGTTTTGTTATACACGTGACAATTTTAATTGCCTCAATCATATAAGCTGCCATCTTTAAATTTTATTATCTTTTGTTGTGTAATGACTTAATGCTTTTAAATAGCGACATTATTATTTTTTAGTAAGAGTACAGGTTTTACTGAGACTAATTATTGGTTTTTGTTTATGATAAATTCCTCGATTTACTAGAGGATTGTCTTTTATGAAAATTAATATTCTTGTAAAACTATTAAGGAACTATTAATAGATCTGTCGCAATTACATTTCTAGGTCGACGCCCTTTAAATGATATTAAAGTAACCTTGAAATCTCGAAGGCAATTTCAAATATGCATATGTTTCGTGCAGTTTGACCAATCGAATAACTGGGCGGTGATTCGCTGAAGACGTATCGTGCGTACGCGCCTTTATATTAATAGAACCGATGTGAATCGGTTCTCGTATCTCCATTGCAGTGTCTTTTATAATTACCAACGGCATAATTGAAACGTATCACCACGCCCCGCGTACTCTCCGCCTTGTTTTAATTATTATTTTTTTAATTCACGATATGCGATAATTGAATGAAACATAAAAAATTTGATTAATATATTATATCGTAATGCCGCGGAACATACTCGTACTTGTTTTTGCCGCTGAGTACCTACGGCAGCGTGATAATTATAAATGTTATAATTATATTTTATCTAGATTTCTATTAACTACCATTGGCATCTTTAAGTGAATTTAGTTATAATACATATACACATAAAATACAATGTATCTGTATTTCAACTACGTCCTAAAAGACAATATTAATTGTATATGCATACAGAAGCTCAATTAACAGAGCGGCAGTTTTCAAGCGGTCGCAGGTTTGAGTCCTGTCCGCGTCGATATTGCCACATACTGAGATGAGGCAGTCCGGATATTTACTATAAATGTTATATAAAACATTTAGGTATAAATTTGAAAAAAAAATAACAAAATACTAGCCAGCTAAATTTGCGAGCTATCCTGGTCTGTTGCAAATAACTTCCTGAGCTGGTGATAGCTTTAACTTGAAATGAAAAAATGTCACGTATATTTTTAAGACAAATACATTAAATATGGTTTTTGTTTTGTATATTTTTTAGTCACATACAATCATAAAATCGTTCATCAGTATCTATATAATATACAACATAAAAACACTGCACACTTTTGTTTCAATTATTCTTAAAATATCCCACAAGCAAGCTTTGTTTACGTATCGCTACAGAATTACGAGCTTTTAAGAACGACAGATAAGACACAGCCCGGGTGTAATAAAGATGCCCTCTACGTACTCCGGTGAAGGTCTAGACCGTAGGCTAGATAGGTGTGGATAGGGCGGGCATTATATTTAACAGCGATCAATTTATTATAGGGTACAGCCTCACGCCGGACCTCCCCGAAGCGAGATGAACAGAGAGGAATTTAACTTAAATACTCATTGGTTCATTTATTTTATACTATCCGATATAAATTAAATATATAGTAAAAAATAATATTTTAAAACTCAAATAGTAGAAAATAATAATATTACCCTATGCAAAAAGGTCAACTCGAATACCAATATAAAGTTATCGATATAATTACCTTAGTCGAGTATCGTAAACCACACGAGTATTAAGTATAGGCCGTCCCTGTGCGATGTTTATCTCATAAAAAACAATAAAGGTAACATAAAATAATTCGCAAAGGTATTATAATAATTTATGGCTTCATCGTAATCGATTACTCGCACTAACACACACACAAATATTAAAATTTTATGTTAAAATCAGCACGTTGTGATCTCACGGAGCCTCGCGGTTCTTAAGTTAATTTACTGCAATATAATTGGGAGAATATACTAAATTACCCCACTTATATCAACATCGGCTATAAAATTACAGAAACCGAGAAAGAAAAAAATGTTATTGTGATAGCTTTAAATTACACCGAGGCCATATTGAACAGCTGTGTTGTGAGATATGTGGGATTCGATTATAAATTATACTACCTATTATCGAAGTCGGCTAAACAAAGAAAATATGTTTTTGAGTTTACATCGTTGTAGGTTGGAGTCACGTCTCATATTTCAAAAGTGACATTGTACAAATATATTTTACAACCTTTTTATAAATGTAATCGTCTCATTTTCGTGATTTTAAATAAAATAAGATGAATGTTATTTTCAATAGCGATGATGTCAATATGTAAATATAACATGTACTCACATCATGCTCACATAATCATGACGTCGTGAGACAGTAATATATTTTTGGGCAGTAATGTATAAGATATGAAGATATTTTTGGTAATGATAGACAAGACAAGCATACGTAGGACTGTAGCTTAAAAACGAAATAAAGCTATCTATGAAGTAAAAAAACACTTCAACCGAAGCATATTATGAAGTCATAAGCAGTAGTTTATCTTAGGGTACATATAACCGATCCAGTAAACAAAAACACCATAACTCCTGTGATGTCTTTAGCGTTTGCGGATTTAATATCGACCGAGGAAATAACAAGCTATTGTTAAACTGATCCTATTACAGCTCTTGTTTGCAATACACGAGTAACTAGGGCCTCGAACTTAAACTAAAGTTTTCTGAAAATTAAGTACCCACGGAACATAAAGGTATCAGCAGCTAATTTAAATTTGTTTCTTTTTTAATTCTCTATAAGTAATCTTTGAAATCTTTAATTATATCAAAAATATTGATATCCCTTGATATAATATTGAAACTGTCGTAATTGTGGTTATTATAAAAAAATAAATATAAAATAACGTGTGCCTCAAAAAACATTAACAAAAATGCAAAATACAAGGGTGGTGTAAAATTAACCAAATACGCAAATATAATTAAGAATAATACGAATCGCAAACGAGATGGCGGTGCAGCAAATCTCCGGTCGCTGGAGGCGCCGTCGCCGATTAGTGACTGCGCCCGCGCACCCACGGACCCACGGACAGACCACCTCCCATTATTAGCATTATTATGTGTTACACATTTACATCACATTTAATATTTGGTGATTTTTTCATTATATACTTTTTTTATGGAAGATATATCTTGTTAAATGTCTTAATGCTCTTAAATAGCGGGATACAGAGTTATACCTGCATACAACCAAGGACGGGCTACAGTCTAGTTTATATTTCAACAAGGAAGAATTAGTAAATTAATTATCATTTATAACATTCGTTTCACAGAAAGAAACTAAAAACAAACATAACTTCACAGAATTATGAAGAGAAATCTGTGCTTTGAATTGAATGATTTATTGATTTTGAACCTCAATAAAAATACATATATATTAATCGCATTAATAGAGTAGAATAGACGATCGTGACATGACATAATGAGTGAGATTTGTTGCAATCCGTCATATTAGTACAATGGAAACAGTTAGATAGATAATTTATGACTTCATCGCCATTCAGGGGTCACGATTCAACATGGAAGTGGGGGGAGGGGGAGGGGTTAGTTGTTTTGTAGCTTTCGGATGTCGAATGTCTGTGTCAAATCAAATAATGATTTATTCCTCCGAGACGTTCGATGCGCGCAGCGAATCCTTGATAACTTTCTTCATTTTGGTAATTGCTGGTAAAAAATTTAAAACAAATATTACACACTAACCGTCGCCAGCGATTCCGTCTACTCATATATAATAATTGTGTGTCCATCTTTACAGTAGCTATCAATAAAGCTTTTAATTATTAATTATTAAACTAATAAAGCCAGCACAACATATCAATTATAAAAACAAAGAAAATAATATAAAAAATCTTGTTTAAAAAGAGCCTTTACTGTCAAGCGTGATAATGTAGTATATTAAAAAAAACATATTTCTCGATATTAAAAAAGTATGGAATACAAACAAACAAATCTTTGTTATTTATAATAGTGGTATAAATGAAAATGTAATACAAAGTTGTTCAGCACGGTAAGTTACGACTGCAATATCCGAAGTCTTTTTGTGAGCATTCTCATAAAAGATAACATTCCGCAATTACTTGAAAAACACTTGGACCGATAAACTCAAAAGATTTTATCGAAATCGTATAGTTATGTGACCGAAGTACAATAACGTGGCGACGCAATGTACATTTATAATTACACAGGCACACAAAAAAAAAAAAACATCATGAACCAGAGGGGAGACCCTATTATTCTTAGGTTTTTGGGATCGCTGAAACCGAATATGACAATAAAAACTAATTTTAAATGCCAGTTTTCCCGCTAGCACCCCCTTACTACCTCTTAAGGGGTGAAAATTGAAATTTTTGTATAAAATCAAGATTGATGTGTATTTCTACGTTTTTTGGGATGCTGAAACCGAAAATGATAATTAAAAATAAATTCATGACCACTATCACCCCCTACCACCCCTTACGGGGGGTGAAAATTTCAATTTTTCTATAAAATCAAGACAGATGTATATTTCTACGTTTTTTGGAATGCTGAAACCGAAAATGATAACTAAAAATTAATTCAAGACCTCCATAACCCATTAACACTTTCTTACTACCCCTTATGGGGAGTGAAGTTTTCCATTTTTGTATCAAATAAAGATGAATGTGTATTTCTATGTTTTTTGGGATGATGAAACCGAAAATGACAACCATAAGTGAATTTGATACCTCTTTTACTCAATACCACCCCCTAACCACCCCTAACGGGGGGTTTCAATTTTGTATAAAATCAAGATGTATGAAGAAATTTTAACGATTTACAATAAGTGACATGTTTATCAAACTAGTTTGAGGTTACTCTTAGCTCTTATATTAGAAATTCAAATGCTTTATCGATCAGAAGTATCTGATATATATTCATGATTTAATTCTACTCTAATCCTGATGGAACCTTTCATCTTGCTCCTCACTGTAGTCTCCTAAATTTTCAGGAAAATAGTAACAATTCTATTTCAAAGGCATAGAATTAGGTTCAGCATATTTTAAGCGTTTTACAACACTGCCGGATGGATAACAGTATAAGTAGTATTAAATAGAAAACAAAAAAAAAATGAAAAATGAAAAAAACTTGTTAAGAATAGGACAAAAATCATGATTCAGTCTTAGCATCATAATAACAAATATATGCATACAATGAGGTTACCATATACTTTATAATCATTTTTTTTCTCAGCATCTTGAAAAACATAGAAATTCACATCCATCTTGATTTTATATAAAAATGAAATTTTCACCCCCCGTAAGGGTTGGTGAGGGGTGTTAATGGGTGATAGAGGTCCTTAAATTTATTTTTAGTAATCATTTTCGGTTTCATCATACCAAAAAACATAGAAATACACATTCATCTTTATTTGATACAAAAATGGAAAACTTCACTCCCCATAAGGGGTAGTAAGAAAGTGTTAATGAGTTATGGAGGTCTTGAATTAATTTTTAGTTATCATTTTCGGTTTCCGCATCCCAAAAAACGTAGAAATACACATCTATCTTGACTTTATAGAAAAATTTAAATTTTCACCCCCCGTAAGGGGTGGTAGGGGGTGATAGTGGTCATGAATTTATTTTTAATTATCATTTTCGGTTTCAGCATCCCAAAAAACATAGAAATACACATCAATCTTGATTTTATACAAAAATTTCAATTTTCACCCCTTAAGAGGTAGTAAGGGGGTGCTAGCGGGAAAACTGTCATTTAAAATTAGTTTTTATTGTCATATTCGGTTTCAGCGATCCCAAAAACCTAAGAATAATGGGGTCTCCCCTCTGGTTCATGATGTTTTTTTTTTTTTGTGTGCCTGTGTTATTAATCGATTCAGTCGAAATTATTTTATTTGTTTTCAAAATAAAATCTTTCGTATGTAAGATGTAGTAAAAAAAATATGTCCTTATGAATCGATTGTGGTTGACGCAATGTGCCAATCTCTTACACGCTCTTCATACGTCATCTCAACGAGACATGCTAGTTCGCCACATTTTTCACGCACTCCATCCATATTTTTCCGTTTTTTTTTGTTTTGTCCTTATTACAATCCGTATTCTCTTCTTTCCTTACTCGCATTACGTGACTATATTACAAAACACAATAACAAAAAAACTAAAGGTATATTAAACCTAATTAAATATAATTAATATAATTTACCGCCACAATACCACCTAGCCATGATCACACAATAAGTTTATCAAAAAACACGTACATAAGTAAATATAAATATTGCAACAATGTACTACGTCCAACGATTATCACAAATTAATTGACCGTAACCGTTAAGTTAGCGCAATTAACTTTAAAGTAACGTGTAATAACTGTTTGGTCTTTGCTCAGCGAAAAAGGGCGTCAATACGAATTCCTTTTTCTCCAACATTTCAGTACGGTCCATTAAGTTTGATGACTCCCTTAATTAAAGTAATGACTTCATTAGCTTACTCTGTTCTGACACGTAAATATGGAGACGGTGTAGTTTATTTTCAGTTTTATTACTACCAATAACTTAAGATCAATTTCTAAAGCTCTTTGGACAGTAGACGATTTACTATGAAATTGTAAAATATAATATGTTAAAAGATAAACTGAAAGATACTTTAGAAAGAGAACAATATTATACACATAATAATCAACCCCTTCTTCTTTTAAACATTTTTTATTATAATATTCTACACACACAAAACTTAACTATTGTAATAAATAATATTACTTGCCTGATGACAATGCGGCGGAGGATAGATGACATTCATTTTATAATATCACTAGTTATCACCAACTCTCACTTCATTCGCGTGGGATATGTTTTTTAAAATAAAAGTAGCCTAAATTACTCTTTATAACATCAGCTATCCGCCAGTGAAAGTCCTGTTAAGATCGGTCCCGCCAGTCCAGTTGTTCATATGTATAGATTTGGCACACCGCGATCCTACACTTCATTAACTTCTTACCGATGTCTTATGCACTTGGGTAGAAATACGAAATATTTAATGTAAAATCTTTTACTTTGTAGTGAAGTAACAGTAACACTCGTGAGGAAAAAGTAACAAGAACTCGACATTACATCGAAGATGGTAAGCGTGTATTCTCAAAACGAATTGGGACTGCAACTGTCATAATAACGATCTTTAGGATTATTCGAAGATACTCCGAGCTAAAGAATCGCCCATCATTATTAATTGTTGTACTAAAATTTTATGAATACTTTTTTTATAAACTTATACAAACGATCGAGCAATATGAAAAAATGTTTGAAGACAACCACATAATGTATTGCCGTCCCATTTTCTCTCAAACCTCGTATCGATATAAAAGTAACAAAGTACTTACATTAATTAAATTCACCTCCTTCTTTACCTTAAAATGTATACCATTGAGTACACAATTTTATAATAATTACAGCTGTTTTACCTCGAATGAAACAACTTATCAATGTTAATGGTAGTTATTAAAATTTATTGTTGTCGACACAAAAAGCACTTGAAAGGATACTGAAATGTGACAACTCGATCTGTTTAAGTTTTAATTGCACAGATAAAAGAATCATTACACTGAAATAGGCCATTAACACATCAGAATGTAAAGATTGATTACACTTTATTCGTAACATTTGGTCTGAGTACAATAAAACGTTCCTAGACTGCAAGATAAGGTAACGCCGAGGACAGTAATAAAGCAATACATTACAGAGTCGATTGTGGGCAATTAGCTTTATTTTAACATGTCCCTTCCAGTACCGTGAGACCAATTAGCCTATTCTATTCAGGGATCATCCTGCAATTAGAGGCAATAAAATCAGTAGCCCCTTAGTACGAAAACGACGAATAACATACATAGAATTCTCTCGCTCCGCTGCTAGATATGTCTAGAATGCTAACAGCACGATATTTAAGTCATTCACGCCGTAACAGAACTCAAAGTTGCCGCTTCAGTTTTTGCCTCATTACTTCTATCATAAACTTGTCTCCTGAGAATTGTTTGTGTTGTTAATAATAATTAATGTATTAATAAAATCGATAAGTATTTATCGAGTCAGTCTCTACCAAAGATAGTTTTAAAATGCCCAAGTTTGGGTCCCGGTCGTGGTAAAGACGCAAGATAATAACATAAAAAAAAACAATTCTTGTAAGTGCTATAATTTTTCCATAACAAGATCTCGCAGATCTAAGAATGGTTATTTATTTGTATACATTGATATTTGACGGTATGTTGTATGTTGTTTGGTCTCCACAGACACACACTGCAGCGCACCAACGTGGCTCCATCATCATCAACAAAGTAAGTCCGTGATGTAAATGACGTCCAATCATACACATTCCTGAAGACAAGATTCCTCGCTAACATTTCATTGTTTCTACGAACTAAATTACTGCTTGCAATGCCATGGCTATGTTATTAAAGTCATCTAACATTTTAATATATTAAATAATGTAAATTATCTGTAAGTATGTTGTTCGTGCCATACCTATAATACTTGTTATTTTTTGGTTATAAATGTTATATTATATTACTTTATTTTTTTATAATAAATGTGTTTTGACATTACTTCTCAACATTGTAACAATTATAAAGCAGTTTTTTTTTATTTGATAGAAAATATGTATTTTTTAATCCAATAATTAAACTGAGGATAATGTTTTTGTATGTTTGGAACCCACAATCTATAAATATCAGATATGAAAATACGTAAAAAAGTTTCTATACAAATATCTGATATTTTTGGATTATTAATTTATACCCGGTGTGAAAAAATTACCCCGTCTTAAGTGACTCCATTATAAATCCCTCTTTTATTAAGAAAGTATTTATTAACAAATAAATAAATAAATATTAAATAAGTAATATTAAAGTAATGCGTCACACATTTAATATATATGACAAATTAATTTATAAACAGCACTGCATCAAACATTGAGTCATTAATCGACTGCGATTACTGGAAATTAAAAATATTCCACATAAAAATCATCTTCACTACGTTTATTATATTAATTGAATTCACACAAAAAAATTTAGTAAAATTACAAACAATATAGTATTTAATTAATATCTTTATTATAACAAAACTACTTTCAATCAAACTAAACCTTAAGTAAAGTCATATACACATAATATTATCCCAGACACCTTTTATAGTTAATTATGCATTTTATTGTGAAATCACGCGCTTTCGCCGGACCCTCAGCTGCGGTAATTCAAAGTTTGACACATTACTATATAATATGGTATAGCCTTAAAATATTGTGACAAAAATAAGGCATTATTTATTTTATTATTTGAATTAATTAATTTATTTATTAACTTCACAGCAGAGTTATCATTAATATTAAATATTGTGTAATATTCACCAAGAGACACGTTGAATATAAACTTTTATAGCATTATTATATAAGTTTTATTATTTTTTAAGTTCTCTATACTGTGATATATATAATATATTTGTTTTGATCTATTCCGATATAGAATAACAACTTGGTCGGATCTGCTCTGAGGATCAAAGACGACGTAAAGAAGGAATCGTAAAAGAGTAAGTCAGTTGTCAGTTGTATCTATCACTGATTTTATGAATAATAAAATAATATCAACATCAAACAGCATTTTTTTAATAATTCTTAAATGAATCGTGTTTAATGACCTGTTGCGGCGCAAATGGCAGGGAAGATTTACGTGATAGCCACAACTAATTTCTGTAAAGGAATGATATATATCCTGTTATTTTTCTTTTAATAATTTTGTGACTCGTGACACCGGATTTATCGGTTAATATTTATTTTATTTCTTTAACAAAATAATATAATTTGGAATATTTTTTAAACATGTTAAAAATATTTTATAGACACCGGCTGCCGCCGGTGACTGATTACATTTGGGATACACGACAAACACATTTATATATAAATTTAAACAAGCACAATATTTGTCCAGATCAAGATAATGAAATAATATTATTCTATTAAATAAGATGAACTTTTTTAATCAATATGTAGGTAACATTACATATTCATATTACTCAATACAATCCACTCTACGTATTAGCGAAACCCACACACCTAAACGCCCACACACACTTCGACACCAAGTATAACACGCCATTGTACAAGCCTGTAAGATATTTGTGTACGTCAAAATATCTCCTATTGTGTTCGTGTAAAACCTACATTCCCATAACTTTGTTAGGTATACATCCTTACATAGATAAATATTTGATTTATTGTATTATTGTGTTACTTCTTTATGGTAATCATTATGTTTTCGTGTCATTAAAATACATATAAACTGATACCAAGCAACATAAAAAATATATATTTGTTATATTTTATACTCGTATAAATGATATCTGTATTTACATCGACACCCAAACTAAAAACGCCTACGTCATTAACAAAAACAACGTCGCAGTGAAACAGCTCAAGACTGTTTTCTTAGATAACATGAATGTAGTATATTTTCTAAACCAACAATCGAAATGCGGATTTCGGTTAGCTAAGCACTTTACATTGACACTGCCCACATGCAAGTTTATCAGAGCTTTTACTCCATCCGATACGATAACGACTTATAACTTCTAAAAATAACAAAAAATCGTGAGGTATAAAATTAAAAAAGGCTAGACCAATGACATTTCTTTGTTTAATCCTCTGTGTTGTATAAATAAATAATAAACAGATAAAAACGATAAAATAATTGCATTATACTTTATTTGAATATTATTAATGGCAATATCGTATTCGTTCCGTGTGTCCTAAGCGTCTTTTGCGGCTAGCCCACGCGTGCTGTACGTACTAGTTAAGGGGTTATAGTTTGTTTCTCACCTCCATGCCTATGATCTACTTGTCACTGTTGTATATTTATTTTAAGTATCTTATACCTTTTTATATAAAAGATACATGTTGAAGAAATTTCTTTATGTACTGCCGCAAGCTCACTACAACGGAAACCTACTATTGTAGAAAGCGTTTCATACTGGTCGAAATTGCAAACATATCTGTGAAGATAGCATCAAGAAGGCAATTTCAAGCCCATTAGACATACATTCTTGACACTGTTGCATAACAGATAATGGTGCCTCACATTGTATTTCCCTAAGTGATAGCTAGAGAGTTGGAGTTACTGGAACGACATAATTGGTCAAACTAAGAAATGCCCAGAAATACTTTCATAGAACTACAGTCGCATGTACAGAAAATATTCCAAGATTGCTTCTAAATTCTAGTGCTCTAACATAAATGTTACTTGGAACCTACTAACAATCGCACCTACAATTATAGCTAGAAAATAATAACTGGAAATGATGTGGTTTTGAGAATGCAGTAGAACTCCAATCGTATGTAAGGTTAGGTCCAAGACTCTCTTAATTGTAGTTACAAGAAAACTCTCGGGTGAGTACCAAGTTACGAAAGCAATAATTTTCATAAAGTAAGAAAAACATCTGCGGCATATTAAAGATAGTGGTGTTTCAAGTTGATTGCAGGTCGCACGTGAACTGATGTGACTGAGGGAGGAGCGCCCTCGGAGAAGATTAAGAGGCAACAGCTATTAAAGGTGCCTATTATGCTTCCAATATCTGTGTCTATTTCCCGCTTCATATATTTATGATAAGCTTTCACTTTTTTCCTTGTGATTCCTCTTTTCGGACGAGTATTTATATATTCAGAATTCTCCATATGTTGTGATTGTTAATGAGCGACCTAGACTACCAGCGAATGCACATGCTTATTTCAACAATATATTTATTAAGCTTAAAAATGCCTTTAGATTATGAACTACACTGCCAGGCATTATATGGCAAAGATATACGTAAGAAGTGACGACTGTCCTGCTTGTACAAAAGGATATGAGAAGTCGATTCGAAAATAATAATATTAGAACATCATCTAACCAAAATATATTTTGTTCCCCCGCTATTGGATACCATTGAACAGCAAAAACAGACTTTAAAACTGAATAAAAGTAAAATTTACAAATAAAATCGAAAAGCTTCCTCATTTTTATTTTAATGATATGGGATAATTTAAATGTACAATAATTGATAATCAGCTATGAATCTAACTCCTTTGCAATTAGAAAGACGTTTCTATACGTAATTAAACATATATCTCTACGGTACAATGTTAAAGGATTCGATACAAATCAAAGATCCCGTCGGTAAGAAATAATAAGCTCGATAATACAACTTTAACATGAAAGAGGTCATTTCTCATTCAACCAATTTTATCTCCAATAACACGCGCTCCAAAGCCAGTAAATTAAAGATTCATTTTTAATTACTCAATATCCAGTCGTATTTCATACTTTCAAAATTCAAATAATTAGTTTAGCCTCCTTGCCTTTCATGATCTCGGAGCACAATTTATTAGTAACGATTCAAATAATCAAGTTCACTCCATAAGTGAACTTTGACTCCAATCTCCGAGCCGGCCAGGCAGAGTGATATTTAGAGAAACATTAAAAACCTAGGCGTGGTTTAATTAGAAATTTAACCTGGTAATAAATTACAGACGCCACCCAAGGTGTGGCAACACTCGACTTATTTCCCAAGAGAAATGAGTGTCGTGTTGCAAGAATGAATTCATTTTTGGTTATTTTGGGTTATGCCCCGTGTTTATTATGTTACTTCCTCTCTGGGCTGTCTGTAAGTTACGGTAATAATTTAACTGAGCCATTCCAAAATACTGTTATTGACTAATAAATATACTTTTCTTTAGTTGTTATAGTTAGTTATTTATATTTATGGCCCAGTCGGAAAAGGGAAAGAAAAGAATCCAATAAAATATAATAAGCTCCTTAATTACAAATGGGCAATATCGTTTAAAATAACAAAGATATCACTATTTTATCACTTGATATTTTAAGTATCGTGTGATATCAAATGCTTTAACAGGAAATGCTGTAATATAATAAACAAAATGGCGATACAATTTATTCAAACGTGGAACTCACATTTGTATTATCCGACATTAATAACGTTCATAAATAAAGTGCATCTAACACACACACACACACACACACACACACACACACACACGGAGATAATAACTTGCATATATTTAAAGTCGTTAATACATACACTATTGCTGTTTACGGTAAGTTCTTTTAAAGAGTATGCACACTGACCTAGTCGAATAAATCTCATATTTCAGAACATTATTCAAATTATACACACAATAAGAAGAAGCAGGTTTATAAATGAACAGACAAATTCTTAACTTATTACTTAATAATACTGTTTTTATAGATAGGCGTATAAATAGATAATAAATCAAGTTTCATACATTTTCAAATGCAATTACGTTCTATTAATTTTTATAGCAAAGTATCCGCATTACTGCGACTCGGTTATAATTAATTTTAATGTTTCTTGAGTGTACATAGTCGAGAGTAACCGCTCATCTGTGATGAATTAAAGATTCAATCATTGTTTAAACAGCGATAGGGAGTAACCAGCCTAGTAACATAACATTTTATTTCCTGATATTTAAAGTAGCCATAATTAACCCTATTTTGTGGCCTTGGGGTGATAATATCCTAAAAAGAAATGTAATAGTTTATTACAAAATAATTCATCAATTTCCAATCTTCATAGTTTTTTTGACTTAACGATGCTAAATTCGTACGGCCGGACGGACAGCTTTGTAACAATGTATGTATGATGTTTACATTATTATTTAACACATAAATATAAATAATAAAATGGAACACTAGTAACTCTTATTAAAACAACCACCAAATTATAAATAAGTTGTGTTTTAAATGGTTTATATTATTCACTTGTCTGTTTTCGACTGCTTTTGTACTGTTTATAAAATTATACAGCATCTATGAAGTGTTGAAGAATCGTTTTTCTTTATTGGATGGTAAAGGAGTTGACGTCCACCTCATTGAGAAATCGGCAGCAACGGGAATGAGAAAGACTAAATCAAACGGAGAGGAAGAAACAGAGCTTAAGTATCCAGGTCTTCTAGTCACCGTACGGAAGCGCTCACACCCACTGCATGTCTACTGCAACAGCATAGTCATTAACCGGAATTATCCATATCACATATCCATGTGTGAATAACTACTAATACAATAAGTATTTTATGTATATTTATATTATAATTTCTGGAACTACCAATATGATATTTTCTTTTTCATTTTTAACCCATCTATTAAGGACGGCTTTATAAAATGCACCAGAACCCGTACAACTGGTGGAAACTTGTAAAAAAAAATATAATTATCATTGATTTATATGATATTTTACTCAATATCAAATATGCAGTTGGTAAATCCGAATGTGATTCATACGCCCTTAGGAACTCCCAAAAGACGGAGTCGCGGAAAAGAGCTAGCATTTAATACAATAACAATTTAACCACAATAATAGCCGCTTAATAATTATGCCGTGACGAATCAGATGACGAATGATAATATTGGATACACGTGTAAGGTTCTTAGAATTGTTAAAATATTCTTAGTAATTAATATAAAACTCAAATTTTGTTACAAATATTTTATAGCTATCTAAAATTAGTTATAATTTATTGTAAGGTTTTGAGTCGTTTAGGAGTAAATAAAAGTGGACAGCTTGGGAACAAAACAACATATAATTATTACAATTTATTATTGTTATTTCTAAACGTAAGAGCCGTCATCAAATCACGGAGAAACTTCAATTTGAACCTTCCCAGAACTATAACCGTAAGAAGCACGACTCCACTTCCACTGTTCACTAGAAACACTTCAACGTGTATTATATTCATTTAGCTAGGGTTATAGAGATTATATCTCACCATTTATAAACTAGATAACGATGCGACTTTCAGTATGTGTAGAGCCTTATTAGTAAGAATAATAAAAAATAGTATACATTTTTTTTTTTTGTGTCTCTGCTGTTAGCCCTACTGGCCATGACAGCGTCACCGGTGGAAGTATACATGTATGTCAAATCATGAAATATTTTGAATAGAAAATGTTAACTTGTACTGTACTCCGTAACAGTCAATTAAAGAATAAAATTGTTTTATTGTCATGATAATTTGTATTGAAATATGCTTTACAGTGTGATTCTATAAAACATCCCAACAGGTTGGTAGTTGGAAGTTGGAGGGCCACTGTGCAATGTTGAGAGCGGTGTGTGTGTGTATGTGTGTGTGTGTGTCTGTGTGCTAGTTCTACGTGGTGCGGCGGCCTCTTTGATCACAGATAGCGGTGTCTATGAAGTCTGTAGCGCTCACACTATCCTGTTTCCATTGTATCACGACATACTTACAATACTCTTTTTATTATATATAAAAAATACATTCAAATTTAAAGTATTTGATATAAAAATAAATTTAAATACCGAAAATGATCTGTGATTTTTTTCAAAATATCAATAGTGTAATAATCACCCCCCATTTTAGATTACGAAATATGTACATTTTGAATGTATGAAGTATATATATTTTTGTATATATTTAAAATGTATGTATACAGTGGGCACTGTCTCTGTTGTTTGTCTGTGTAGTTAAACTGCAATGTTAATGGGTGTCCACTACACTACACACAGCACTGGTGCCAAAAAGATCGTTTCAAGTGTAACGGTCGGTCGCTGACTCGTTATTGCTTTGACGTGACACATTCATGAATGAAAAACACCGAGTAATCACTTTATATTATAATAAAAACTTTAAACCGTAGAAGTTAAGACGTTATGTAAATATATTTTAAATTAAATTTATGACATTAAATACAGATTGTAAAAGAAATTTATATATATATATATATATATAATGAATATCTGTAATCAATCAATCAAAAAACACTATTATTATAAATAAAAAGCGGGGAAGGTTACATTATCGCCCGCCGCATCTCGCTGCTCAGCAATTGCTCGCTATTTGTAACCGTCCTCCAATTTGTACGCTATAAAGTTCGGAAAGACGTAATTTGTCTGTGTCCGAAGCGATTTGTATCGATACATCAGGATGTATCGAGATTGTTATCTCGCTTTTGTATCGATTATTCGATTATTGACTTAATGGTAAGAACCAATACACAACTGCAGAAATTACATTACATTTTCCAATATATTATAATTATATATTTAACATTTTAAACGATATACTGGAGGGATAATGTGATTTTAAGTTTTAATTATTTATTAGCTTTATTTTTTACTTGTAACGGGTTGATGTTGCTTATATTTGAAGTTGAGTTGTATGATTACGTAAATATATTGGGGTTGTTTGAATGTGTGTCAAGACATTCGAAATTATACGTAATATTTGAGATATTTATACGAAAGATCAAACGGAGAGGAACGATTAGGTTTATTAGAATGGAGACTTTGAAAGCGCACACCGTTTGTAGTTGTAGTCTTGTTAAATTATCCTAAACGAAGTCTCAACGGCGTTGCAGATCAAAGGGTTAGGTTTCTGAGAGGCGGCTTGGTAATTAGTTCCAAGTATAATTAAAATGTAACATAAGTAAATTATTCAAACATAAAGAAGTTTAGTTTTTAATCCTTCAAAATATACATAATATTTTACCTATACTATATGTCTAATGATATATTTATAGCGAGTCCCGGCTTCGGTTCCGGCAAGTTACAAAATAATTGACAATAAATTATATTGCAACCAATTTGTGTTTGTGTATGAACATACTGCCGGGAAAACAAATTTTGTAAACATGTATTCCATAGCAGGTATATCCCGACCCGATGACGCACAGCTCCATAATTTGAAAGAAGTCCAGCTATATACAAACTGATATTTTATTTACTTTTATACTTATTTAAACACGACAATTACATGTTTATTTTTCTTATTAACCAACACATTAATAATAACTAGAACGTCATTGGTGTAACTCAGCTATAGATTAATACAAAAACAAGTATTTAAGATCCCAGTATCTCGGCGGCGGGTACCGCTAACACCGACGTAAACTAATAATTCTTCTAACCTACAAGATAAGAACCGGTGTGTTTATCTGACTGCCTCTAAATGAAACGACGGAGTCTGCAATTGATTTATGCTGAGATATCCCACTTGATAGGCGATTACTCGATACTACTTCATACAGACATCAATGCAAATATACCAGAGGAGGTTTGCGGAGATCTTCTCAGTGATATGCTATGTCATTTATCTGTGATTATTTACAAAATCAAATTGCTCGTTTGCTTATGGTATATTCAAAATGAGCCTTATTATTTGGAGAATAAGGTTGAAGTGAGATGTGATGGTAAAGTAATCTATTGAAATAGCAATATCGGAACATTAGAAAATGATGTTAATCAAATATATCATATCCATATACGATAACTGTGGTCTGAGAGCACCCGGTGTCGCTGCGTCTTTCAATATAACGGCAGGCAAGTAGGTTTATAGTAATTACTAAAGGAAGTCTTAAAACTAATATAAAATTAATAATATTGAAATAACAAACTTGACATTATTTTATTGGCCTGGGGCGATGGAGAGCTGCACAGCTTACGTAGCAGTTATCAGTAACTTCCTATAAGTAGTCAAAAGATAAATCACAGAAAGGGAACTATAACTAGTAACTAAAATATTCTTAAAAAATACATTCTCGAATAGATAATCTCACAAGGGCCGAGCAGTTAATAATTAACATTCAAAATGTACTAATACGCTTTTCCTTCCAACCAACAAATTGAGATTAGAAGAGATTTTTTTTTTTTGTGTGTCTCTGCTGTTAGCCCTACTGGCCATGACAGCGTCACCGGTGGAATGGACGGGTGCAGAGACCCGCCCTTGAAAAAGGGGGGCCTGAAGGGCCCCAGTGGAACGCGCGTCCTTAGGGCGCCTCCTGTGAGGCTCGGACCACGGCTCAGGACGCCGTTAGGTGGGAAGCGAGGGTTGGATGTGGGTTAGGATTTGACACTAACGTCCTCCGACGGTAGAACGCCGGAGCAACGTGCTTGGATAGGGGCCTCGTCTTCGCCGGCGAAGACGCTGTGTGTGTGTGTATGTGTAGTATTTATGTACGCTTTGCCGCTTTTACGTAGCGTTCCCTAACGTAATCACGTCGTCCGGATCGAAAAGTACCGACTTGGGTCTTCTCTTTCTGACTTCAGGAGTCTTACGGGCCGTGTATCCTGTGGCCTTAACCACCAGCGGGTTTGGGTGTCCCACAGCATTGTCAAAGTAGCTTTTGGAGAGCCCCTTGAAATACTGTGCGATCGTCGGTAGGTCTAAGTCTCTGTGCAAGTCGATATTACGCATAAACCACGGTGCCCCAGTGGCGAGCCGCATGAATCTGTTCTGAAGCACCTGAAGGGGCTTCAGGTTCGCGTGAGCGAAGGCAACGCTTGCATAGGACATGACGGAGCGTATACAGGCTTTGTAAAGTGTGACCTTATTTCTAAGGGACATTTTACTCCGCTTGCCTAACAGGGGATAAAGTCGCCCTAGGATAAAGGCCGCTCTGTTGCGAACGTCCTCGATATGTGAGGTGAATGTTAGCTGTTTGTCCAGCATCACTCCTAGGTACTTGGCCTTGTTTTTCCAAGGAATCGGTTTGTCAAAGAGTTTAATCTCCGGGACCCTTGTGGATCGTGACCATTCAAAGAGTACCGCGGTGCTCTTCTCCAGGTTCACCTCAATCCTCCATTTCCGAAACCAGTTCCCGAGGGAGTCGGCTGCGGATTGGAGGCGTTGAGAGATCTCATAAGGATCCCTTGAGGATATGTAAATTGCGGTGTCATCCGCGAACATTGCTAATTCTACTTTAGAACGCGGCCTAGGAATGTCGCTGGAGTAAATTGAAAACAGAATTGGTGAGAGGACTGAACCTTGAGTGACGCCCGCCCTGATGGGGCGGGGAGTCGACATCACGCCTTCCACTCTGTAGCGGAAGGAGCGATTCGACAGGAAGTCCCGTATGATTAGTACGAGTCTGTCCGACACCCTGAACTGGTATAGCTTGTACACCAGTCCATTGTGCCAGACCCTGTCGAATGCCCTCGCTACATCGAGGAAGAGCGCTCCTGTCCTACGCAACTTGCGGCACAAAGTGGCCCCAGAAAGAATGTGCTCCGTGAGGCGTCCTCTCATAGATTTTCCCTAGGGAACTAAGGAGACTAATTGGACGGTAACTAGTTGGAAGATTCCTGGGCTTACCCGGTTTGTGAATGCCTATCACTATGGCCTCTTTCCACTGGGCCGGAAACCGGCAACCGGCCAGTAGAGCATTAAAAATATTAACTATTAGGTAAAGAAAAGGAGGCGGAAGGAGGTTGATCACTTTGTTGGTGATCCTATTTGATCCTGGCGACATTTTGGCGTGAAGCGCCTTAATTAGGGTCGTCACCTCTTCGAGGTTCGTTTCCTCTATGGGGGGACCTGCTGGTGGTTGAGAGCACATGACTAGAACAGTGTTGTCGACGACTTCGACATGTTCGCGTTCGACCGGTTGCGTGCTAATGCTACACTGGCTCTCTAGGCTGTCGGCTAGACATTCCGCTTTGTCTCGGTCGTCGAAGGCGGGCGTGGAGTTAGGTCTATCGAGCGGGGGCATTACCTAGACAGTTTCGGCTTTCAGGGCTCTCTGCAATGACCAGTAAGCCTGGTGTGAAGGAGAAAGCTCTGAAAGCTTCTTGTCCCAGCCTCCATCTCTAAAGGTGTCAAGAGCTTGTCTCAACTCCCTTTGGAGGCGGCGTAGCTCGGCTCGGCTAGAAGAGATGCGAAGATCTCATACAATTTACACAAATACCGTAACGATCATCTCTGACAGCAATGCACAGTTTTGAGCCGACTATGCTCAAAATTTTTATACTGTCATATGATGTATCTGAGTACAGTTAACTTGTAAGATTCTAGTTCAGCTCAGAAAAAATACATTCCTACTTAAGTGTTGTGTCAAGAGTGAAAACGGAGATTCTTAAATTTAATAAAATTAACTATTAATTATAAGATGATTAGAGCAGAGATTACAAACTTTTTGCAAATCTGGATGATATATTATAACAAGAAGACTTTTCCTTATTGTGTAATTAACTGTCTTTTAATGAGAATAAAAAACTTATAAAAGTCGATAAGTTTTCTATGATATTAAGATTAAATTTTCTGTGTTTTTGATGAATAAACTAACAAGATCCATCTTTTTGTGTCCCACTAACCAACAAGGAGGTACTTGGTTTTCCTGAACTAAATAAAGGATTTAAAATAAATATTAGATTTATATTCTGAAATTATGAAAAGGAAACCATTAAATCTTCATCAAACTAAATTCACGGGCGACATAACGTGCCAGTCAGACCTGTCATCACAACCAACCCATATACTCGTAATACTCATAGTGACCCAAACAAAGTTTGATGATTAAGGATGTGCTGGCGCGCTCCCAACTAATGAGTCAACGCGAAGTGAACAATGTCATGACGCATCTTCCCTGTTTACGATCCAATAGTTTATGATTCAACAAGTGTCAGTCTTACGCATTTGTAAATAAACATAACATTTTGTATAAACACGTGGAATAACGCAATCCTTGGAATAGTTAACGTGATGAGAATTGATGAGGCCGGATCGTTACATTTCCATGATAGATAATGATTGAAGACAATAGCCTCTAAACTACGAATTGGATTAAACTTCTTATGATGACCTTCAATATTTCTGGAATAAATCTAACGTAATATCTTGAATATAAAAATGAAAAAGTTGCAAGCAAGTTGCTTTTAAACAAAATCAATATGTATGCATTTTGCATTATACAAATTTGAACTTTTAGTGCCCACTACAGTGGATTTAAGAATCATTTTATGGGTCTTGTCAAAAACCTCAAAATGAGAGCGTGGGCTTTTAGTTATATTAAATTCTTTTACGGAATATGCACAAGAAAGTCTCATAAAATAAATAATTTATAGCTTTATTACAATGTTATATGTTTATATCAATAAACAAAATACAATAAATGTATCTGGCTTTTTCAGTTCCTCCATAAAAAGAGGTGGGTATAAAAAGTTGATTCATCTTTTTTTGCACTTTATAAACATATCTTTCGAAAATGTCTTCAAATATATTTTCTATATTCTAGATTAAATATATTTAAGAGATTTTAAGCTGCAACTTGTTAACTGTAGTTCTGTAAAATTATAAATATATTTTTATTTTTACTTAAACAATAAATATAATTATCGTCGTACATCTCTTCATTTTCGTCAATATAGAAATGAAATTCTGCTAAAGCTTCCCACCGGTGATAATGTCCATAGTGTTCAGTCATTTTCACTTAAACACTATAATAATTGATTAAAATAAGTAGAGTCACTTGATCGTGCTTTTGACACACTATTGAATTTTTAACATAAATATGTATCGATGTAAAAAGCTTATGGTATGAAGTTTACTTTAAAATATTGTGGAATATTATATTTTGAAGAGAACCAAGCACTAAAATTACAATGGAGCAAAAATTACACTTAACTGATGCGATCGGAAACCATTTTATATTTTATTTACAAAACATTATACGCTTGCCCTGAATGTATATCCCGTAAAAGGCAACGAAATGTTCCAAGTAAATCGCCATATTGTTAAAGTAAATTGCTATTTTACAGCACGAACTTTCGTGTGCCATACCCTTGTTAGGTGTTAACCGAAGTGCAACAAAAACAAATATTTATTTTCAATTTGAACTCTATTATCTATGAAATAAAGAACTTAGTATTTGAAAGTAACTGAATTTGTTTTTAGGTTACAATTTAGGGCGGCGCGAAAATTAAATGTCAGATGAGATGACAGTCGTTAAGCGACATCTAGTAGTCATTACGGAAACTATTGAGTAATATCATCGTGTTTAGAAATAATACCTTCTCCTTATATAAAGTAAAATCTGTTCAGTATAACATGAAACCGTCATATTTCTCATGATAATGTTGTTTACAACACCATAAAAAGATGATCAATCGAAGTGCTTTCAAAATAATAAATGATGACAGATATCTTAATGTCAGACTTCGATTTCAGAATACCGCTATTATTTTTATCCGTGAATACAGGTTGTAAACAAAATATTTAATTGACAATAACAACCTTAGTGTTCCGAATATGGCCACATTTGATAACCGGATATATCGTTTTACAAGTGGAGACTTAAAAACAATACAATTTTTCCACCGCGATTCTGCCGTCAGAAAAAAAAGAAAATATCATGTAGCATTTCTCAAATTCTATTGAATATGTTTAGAACAACAGATTACACGTAAGTCATCGCTCTGCGAATAATCAAATTAACATCTAATATAAATCGTGCGTAGTCACATTGAGATCAAGTCAAAAGAGTGGTAGTAGTCTTTTTTCTAAAAAAAATCTAAAATCTTTTTTTTTTACTTAAAAATAGGCTTTTTTTAAAATTGTATAGATTCATATCACGTTAATTTACTTTATGATTTTTACTTCTCCCGTCTTTAGTAACTTTTATTACGTAGAATCTCTTCCGATTATAAAACGGTGTCATTTATTATAGAGTTGATCTCTAACCTGAGGGTCCAGGTGTCACCTACCAAATGAACATTAATTTTTATATATAAATAATTAAATTTACTTACAATAAATACAGAAGCTAATAACGTACAGACAGTATTTCCAATTGAAATATATAATAAAAGGAAATATATTATTCACTGTTAGCACATTTATACGGGAGTCAAGAGGTTAAGATTGAGTAAATTATTATTTCTCCGAAGAACACAACATAACCTCAGAGTTTCTACATCTCCAATAAACCTAAAATGGTAGAAGAAGCCGTTTTCGCCTTGTCTGTATGATTTATTGACGCTACGATTCAGTTAGAATGATATTTGTGAGCGTACAATTCTCTTCAGATGAACAATAATTTAACGGCGAATCGAATGCAAAATAATGGTCCGTACAGAATATGCAGGAAGCCAATGCATTCTAGAACCACTGCGATACCAACCAATAATTTCGCAAACGCCATTCGATTCATTGGTTCGTGATTAACCTCGCTTCCGGACAACGACGTATATATTTAATAACACTATGGGCTTTTATTAAAAAAGACTTACCAAATATTTAAAAAAACATAAAAATTGTTCTTAATTTAATTGTTATAACAAAAAAGCATAATTTACTAAAATATTTGTAGACAATTACATGGATTTATTGTTGTCGGTTGTCGGCTTTAAAATTAAAGAATTCCTTACAATATTCGAAATAACATCTCGAGAAATATGTTTACATGTAAAATCCTAGCGATATCTCAATTAGCAGATCAACGCACACCATTCAGAATGTTGGAGTCGTGTATAATAAGTTTTATAAAACTTAATAAGTTTAATAAACACTCCGCGTGGATCTCGTTAAAGTTTGTAAACAACTATTCATTATAATATCATTATACACGACCCGTTGGTCAATGACAGAGCTACACTAACATTTACCTAGCTTTGTATTATCCACGTGTCAGAGGTCAAAGGTCTATTCATGAGTTTTATCGCAGCTTTCTATTCGATACGAGATACCCCGCAGAGATCACATGCTTCGTTACATGATATAATTTGACATTTTAAATAATCATATCACTATTATTATTATTTAAAATCACTTTTATACATATGAAACTATTTGAATCAATTACGCTACATATTGGTACAATCTTATTCACTCGTGCGTCTGCGTTCTCAGTTCAACAGAGTGTTATTAGCAAATTAGCAACACTGTATCACGAAATGCAGCTATTAACCATAACATAAAACTCGAAGTTCTCTTTACATTGTAATTATAAGCACATTTGCTCCGACTCTTATCAAAGCCACGTGAAGCTCGCGATTAACTTTCTGACATTTTAAAAGCGTTTATCTTTTCTATAAAGTGGATGATCTGCAAATTATCAATAGAGTCGTTATAAATATAAAATGTATATTATCACAAACAATAAACGGGTTTAATAAAATTGTATATGAGCTTTGAGACTTAATTAAAACGTCAAATACAAAATACAAAGTTACACGAAATACATAAATTTAGCAAGCAAACAATTAGCCGCATACAAGTTTGTCAAAGGATCACTTTTGGTTAGAAGCAACGAATTAAATCTGAAATGTTAACAAGATTAAGCCTTTAGTTTAGACAAGTTAATTATATGGAACGGTAAGTTTGTAATCACGAAATGTACTGCCATCTCTAATACTAACGTAAATACAACCTTCACATACTACACCGTTGTATTAGACATTAATATTTTGTTATTAAATAATATAATCAAGACAATCCATAATAACATAAGGACAATATAATATAAGGACATCAAACTACATCACACAGAGGGTGGGTGATGTTAATTTCAATGACGTCACAACATTATTTTTCACACACATTAGGCTAGTTTTGTTATATTACTCAGAATTAAATTCAAGTACAATGTAAAGAGTAGCAAACCGACCGACCCAAAAGTATCCCACGTCCTTAATAAATCTCTTTAATCTCTATACAAAATTCCATACAAATTCATCCCGGATGTTTTGCGTAACAGAAAAACAACCAACCATACTTTCATGTTTATTATATATATGTAACATGCATGTAAACTATATTTAAATATCTTTAACAACATGTAAATGTTTTACCGTTTATTAAAAGCGGTAACACCGCAGGCAAAATATTGAAAAGACCAACGATGCGCTAGAGTTGACTGTGTTTACCTCAAACGTAATTAGAATAATTGGATGATTGGATACATTTTATAATTAAGGTACACCTTTTAAATAAATTGTAATTAACACTGATGTTTTAAACCATTAATAAACTTTATGCCATCTTCTTTATGTCAATACATAAATCATGTACAAGACAATATTGATGAAAGTAATAACATAACTAAACCGCAAAATAACATAAGAAACAAAGAGCTACCAAAACAGAAACAAAAACGTATCGGATAAGATAAGACGGCCATAAAATTAACTTTTTGCTCACATAAATTTTTCATAATGGTTTTTTAAATAAATAATTTTTGAATTCAATCGGCACGCGCTTAAAATGATACGATCGAGCCATAAATCGGAACCGATCGCTTTGTTCATCACGTTCTCAACTCAATTACCTGCGCCCGCGCAACAAAAGTAACATAATTTGAATAGAATTATCTTGGACCATAAATTCGTGTGTGAAATCATTCTCATTTCACACTAAATAACTCACAGGAAGGGTATTTGTGCGAGCTAACTGTTATTACGAGTGCCAACTCTCCGTCGGTGTTCGTTACGCCTGCGCGTGGAAGACAATCATTTATGATTTCCTGATGCTGCAATTATTTTAATTTTGTATTACTTTTGTGGGTAATATTGATATATTTTTGTTTAACTGGATTAATTATAGTGACGGTCTTTTATTACTAAAATCTTATTGTTCAAACATCGGATTTCGGTTGTCATTTAAAATGGGTATTTTCACAATCTAATCAATTTAACTCTATTGTTTTGCTATGATTTCTTTCTTATAATTAATCTGAAGCCATTGTGGCAACTATGTAAATGACGTCAAAAATTATATTTAAAAAAAAGATATGCTATTATGTAAGTGGAAATAAAAGTTATATTTAAAAAATAATTCCAATGATAATTCTTTGGTGTCTTAAGTGTTCACCTGTTGGGTACTATACTTACCAACGTTAGTTGTACTATTAAATAGGTCTAGAACGGTAAAATTAATAGGAATTAAAATCATCAACAATTATTTATGATTGCGATCGTCTTATTTAATAAAGCTATTTAATTGATATACTATCTAGTTCTATCTATATCTACCGCTGGGATCGGGACTTGTAATTTTGCATATAAAATCTAAAATGCGTTAGTCAATATGTAAATGAGAACCTGTAATTATGTAGTAGCGTTGTATTAACCTGTAAGCGCAGGCTGCCAACAAATTGATAAGACTCATGCATAAAGATGGACACCGGAAACTTTCTTTGTACTGAGCCAACGCGAACATATTGTGTATCGCATTTTGTATAAAGGTATTTTTTAATTAGAGCCGAGTTATTCAACAGACTTTTAATTAATTATTATTTTCAATCACGCTATTCAGTTTTATAAATTTTACGATTTTAAGCTTTAATATAATTTGGATTCTTTATATTTATATTTTATTATTTATTTTAGATTTTGTCTCTGATAGTCGAGAGTGAAATGAATTAAAAAAAAATTACAAACTTGGCTCACTAGCTCCTTACTTTCACATTGCAGTCACAGTTACACATCTCTAACACATAAAACACCAACCTTAGTAATTGAAAACTTTTCTACTGATATATCGTTAGAATATATCGTTCTTTCTTTTCCACCAACAAGTTGTCAATCATCAGACATTTATAATTATAATCAGTTGCGGTCGAGCATCGCATTATATAATAGACTTTAAAATAAAAGACCGAGCGATTCTCGATTATTCAAACAGGGCAGGTGCTCGAGTACATAGTCCTCACGATGAACCCAAGAACAACGTAAATACTCAAACAAAACCTGAAAAAGGGATCTTAGTAACAGGAAGTAGGAGTGATTTTTTAATATCCAGCCCGGCACTTATATTAACATCCCTGGATAGAAGATAGGCATACGCAACTCATTTGCTTGAGCGGCTACCGACTAGATGCGTCAAGAATATCAAACCAGAAAATTTATATAATTAAGCACTAAAGAGTTGAGACAGCTTTGGTCGCCGCATCCTGTCGTAACACGTGAATATTTTATTGAGATTATTATAGAGTTCACAACATTGCCGATGGATTTTTTACATAAGTGTCTAAATATAATATATATAACTATAGAGCTGTTAAAAATTATCAATATTATTTCAAGTACACTCAAAGAAATCAACAACAAAAATATAATTCAAACGTGACATGAAATGTATCCTTTATATTGAAAGATTACCTCGACTGTTACTAATTTGACGCAGCAATCTGACATATGTATTTCTCGACTTAGCGACTCACCTACCGACTCTTCACGGTCGGGATAACCAATTACTTATGTCAAAACAATATTCTACATTATGCTCAGTAAAATACCTCGCAGAATCAATAAGTTATAGTTTACTGCACATACGAGTACTATTAATATAAACATTATCAAGAGATTTCCATGAAATGAACATCAGATCATAACATCATAGCTTTTATTATGAAATTTTCCTTTCACTTGGTCTATGTTATTGCTACACACATTACATATTTGAGTCTCGATATAATTATTACCTATTATACCGTTCAGCGTTGCTATTCTGATCCACAACTATAATAGCACAGGTCAAACGGCGGCACATAAATCCAAGTATTCAATAATTACAGAATAGTGTATAGGGTTACTCTGTAATAAACAGTTTATTAACACTTGTGAGAAAGGTTGCGTTATTAGATGACTCCCGGACACAGAAGAGGCTAAAGTTCATCGGACAATTAGTCTTCAATTACATGTCGAGGGCGCCGATCCACCGCAACTTGGATGTTTTCATATCAGCGGTAAAGAATTATGTTAAACTTACTCTCATTTTATTTTCTTCTTATCTATTAAAGTACTAATTGAAGCAAATGAATCTAACTTAAATTCCCCTCCCTGTCCTTCCTAACGAGACAAAAACTTTCTCAATTGCACTTTGCACTCAATTTTTTTTTTGGACAAAGACAACAAGGCATAATTTCAACAAGGAGTAATTTGCAAAACAAGGCCAAACAGGTTTACAGAAAACTGATGGTTCTAAATTAGTTGACAGTACTTTACACCGCAGCTGCTTTCAAAATACAAATATTAAATTATACTTTTTATATTATAGCTAAACCTAAGATTGGATCAAATAATTTTAACAAAAAGAAAGGAACAAATTCTGCTTATAATTTTAGTCAATTAGCTCGGTTGGCCAATTATCAACAGCCAGCCTCCGCCACTCGTAAACCAGTCGTGCCTATCTCTGAGCTATAAAATATAGCCTGACCATGTACTCGTATATACTAAGCAGCCACAAAACGACGTTTTCACCATATTTTTTCAACGTCCAAAATGTGCAATGGTCTCTAGATTTAATGTTTTTTTTTGTTCTAAAGAAAACTAGGTTTATAACACCAAAGGAATCTTCGTATGTCGACCTCCCTCATTTTGCCGCTGTCGGATCAATTATCAGTATGTACAGCCAGTATGATTTATTATCCACGTGAAAGAATATTTATGTAATATAATTTTCAAAAATGAGCACTCAATGTACACAAAAACAACAATTTCAGAAACTTATTAAACGTACATCACCCTACGCAAAGTGACTTTAAACATAAAACTCTTATTTCCTTATTGCGGTCAATTTTATCACCAGTACATTTTTATTACATCAAGTTTTTGATCCAAGTCATTTGACAAAGAAATATAAGGTGCATAATATATATACGGGTCTCGACAAAGGATGGGTTTGAATTAACTTTGAATGCATATGAATCAAAGCCACGGGCGATTCTTTAAATAGTAATGATCGGCAATTAATTATAAAAATATTGTAAAGTTCCGTACTCACTAAAACTTTAATAATTTTATTTTCTTTCCTCGGTATAAAAATATACTATATTTACTTACCAACCCTCGAAATATAAAATTTATGAAATGGAACAAAAATAAACAAACTTTTGTATTTTTCAAATTAGGATGACCGTTATGAACTGGACCATACCATGCCATACCATATTTACTGTCAGGGCACGTGTACATCTCTGTCCGGTCATTGAGTATCGTTGAATTAGTATATATGGTGACACAACGTGATAATGTAGTCATTACCATAACGCTGCAGGTGTACAGTACGAAAAGACGTAAAAAATAATTGAAAATTAATTAACACTACACATAACGGTATTAATAAAATAACAGCACTCTGCAATTGGCGTATACATTGAAATTGTTAACAGTCTGTACTTGTGTCTCTATTTAGAGGAGCGTGTTGTTACTTGGTCAGTGGGAAGCAATCTTAACTGCAGACATGTTTTAAATATTAACGCCTACATTATTAGTCAATGTTACAAGCATTATCATGATTTGAATACAAAAGCTATTAACTATTATCAACCACCTGATTTATAAGGATTGTTAATGTCGTTTAAAAACCTCTTATTGTATGCACCAATTACCCCCACACGGCTTATAATAAATACTATAAATATGTCCAGGTGTTCGTGGAAATAACACAATAGAACGAACTAAATTAAGAAATATGGAAAGATTTTTATATATTATTTTATCTTTGGAACTTTAACATACACGACTTCGTTCGCGAGGAATATTTTCTAAAATAAAACTTGCCTAAATTTCTCCTTAGCTTAACTATCCGCAGGTGAAAGCTCCATTAAATTGGTCCATCCGTTTCAGAGTTTAGCCGGAGCAAACAGACAGATAAAAAATTTAAAAGTTGTTTTTTTTATACAAGTACCCTGTATACTTTTATATGCATTTAGTTAAAGGTTGTTAATTTGAAATTACAGAGACACTTAATTTTTTTTCATTGTGTACCTGTGTATGTTTTACTTTACAACTGCTTAAACTATATATAATACCATTATAATAAACATATTATTGAACATAGCCTGTCTGTATATAGGATGCATCATGCATGTTTAAACAAGCCTCGCCTCGGCGACTTCCGTTAGTCGGCGATGAAGGCACAGGCTGTAAATGACATCATCATAGATTATATTATATCTATACATATAAGTAACATTGAAGTGTCTGTTTGTAATTCCAAATTAACAGCTTTCCATTAATTGCTCATGAAAGTATATATATATATATATATTGTCTGTCACTCTGTAGGTTTGTTTCAGCTAATCACCTAACCATCACCTATTATAACAGAACTTTTACTGGCGGATAAAAATACATATTTTATTTAACGTTGTGAACACAGCTAGTGCTTTATAAAACGACTATAGTCTTAGAACAAATTAATTATAACAAAACACCGAGGTCACCATTCTCAACAAATAAATAACTAGAGAATGTATATATATACATATATATATATATATATATATATATATATATATATATATATACAAATAGTACAAATAATAATAATAAATGAATGGTAATATAATGACTACAACTTTGTTTATATGTATTTAATAAGAACGCACACACTGTAAGTTTATGGTTCTATAAAACCATCATATCTTATATATCATAGACAATACTTGTGTATAAAAAATATAGAATCGTAATAAATGTCGCCGACAACGAGTAAATATAAAAAAAACCAGATACATTTAATAAAGTGGTGTACAACAGATTTAGAGGCACTTTACGAGTGTACTAACTAAGTAAAAGGACACATTAGCCGGCCCCGGGTCCGAGATAAATACAATGTTTATGAACTTTAAAAGTACCATTAATTTTGATATCTCATATCTGCTGCGTAAACCGAATCAGAACAAATTTACAATGTACATAACATGTCTATAAAATCCACTGTATTTCAATGCAGATTAAACTACATAATAAATAATCACTTGTACGAACATACAACTTTGTACTTATCTTTTAATCACGAGTTCTTCGAGTTATCCTTTTATCATGAGTATAATAAGTAAGAAAAGTGAATTGAAGACTGGACAACGATTTTTTAAATAACACTCTTGATTACGGTATAATAAATTATCTTTAAATATTGCGCGGGAGACGCTTCAAGACTCATGACTGTTTATTTACGAATTAAGCTTACATTATAGCTTCATAAATACAGATTTACTCACACATACATAGATTTAACTAGTTTATGAGCACAAATAAATAAGATATTATGTATGTGAGTATATTTGAAGCTAGAGAACTTGCTTACTATAAATAAGACTGTTTAATAATTACATTTAATTATACTATGTGGAAGTAGTACACTATGGACCGTCATCGCAATGGAGTGTCCACTGTCCTCGCTCCCCATCAGGGTCTGTTGTCTTATAACCATCTACATATCAACTATTATTATAAAATTATATTGTAATATGTACGCATTATCTTAAGTGAAGTCTATATTTGCTAATTTAATTCAGCTCTGCATATCTTCTTATAATTCAATTTATAAACACTTTGTTCTCAGGTCAAATTGTATTTTAATGGCAAACGTTATTTTTAAAGTGTAAAATAATCGCCCGAGGCGACTCTCGGTATTAATCACTCGAACGCTGAGTGATATGCACTCTTGCACACACACACACACACACACACACACACACACACACACACACCGTGACAAAACCACCGACGATCATTTGGAAGAAAGAAATTACAACCAGAGTGAGTTTTAACTCTAATGACTTAATTACGAGTTAACACAGTGAAAAGGACTCGATACATATAAATGAAAGTGAAGTGTTAGTTTGTTATACAAATTAACAGCTTTCATTAAATGCTTATAAGCATTAAAAAGTTTTTCTTTGTCTGTCTGTTTGTTCCGACTAAAACAGCTAATTCAAGTTTAACAAAACTTTCACTAGCTGGATAGAGTTGGATAGCTATCCTTATCCTAATAACATCAGTACTCCTTAGTACCTTGGGCTATTTTTATTTTTAACATTTAACATATAACAACATATTAAGCGCAGACGAAGTCGTGGGCACGGCTAGTTTATAAATAGAGTGGAATAAATTAACAAAGTTTATAGAAAATAAAAGTGTTCTCAAAATAAAATACTACTTCAGTAAATGTTTCAAGCTAGGTTTGTATTAATAATTGAAAAAAAACTATATTATAGCAATCAGCCCAAATGGACCCCCAAAACCTTACTGTCCAACCCCCCTCAAGTTACCAATTAGCGGAGGGCGCATACCCTTTTATGGTATATATAATGTACATAGCGTTTTATTACCAATTTATTTGATGCGAGCTTAAAACGATTCAATCGCGAATACATATTATTTAATAATAAAATAAGAACCGATACACATCTTTGTATATTTTACGAGATGCGATTTTAACATTGATAACAAAATATATTAGTGGTTTAATATAATTAATTTCAACTAATTGTTTTGAATAATTTAAATGCCGGTATCCTTTGTCTAACCCGTGCCTCTCGATAATAAAATGAAGCACGAGGGCCGCCGTCCGTTTGTACAAGTTGACAAGGCTTGCAACATCGAATTAATATAATATTTCAGCCGCCGGGTGTCCGGCAACACTCTCGTTTATCATGGCTTCGTGATCGATTGGTAATAAACTCCTCTGAAGCCATTTGTACTAATAACGTAAACGATTTATTGATGTTAGCATTTAATTTATAGGTTATAATGTGTGAAAATCCCTTTTACGCGTGTGTCGACCAGATATCAATAAAAACACGTGTCGTAAAACTAGTATTTGCAGTAACTAAAAAATTATTACAATTAAATTTGAAATGATCTATATTGTCACATAATTGTCAAGAATTGCTCAACTCTGATAAAACCAAACACAACTCAACACACATACACACACACGCACACAAACTCAACAACCTGCTCGGGTTTTCTGTCACTTTTGATTCCAGTTGTTATTTTGATACAGTTCAAATCTAATGCTCTCTAACATTCAATTGTTCTTGTAAAAATAAAACAGAATGGAAGTATTATACTACGGTTTATAGTGTTGTCAAAAATGACGAAATATTAAAACTGTATATATATTATTTTAAATTATAACGATATATTTTGCATATGACTATTTGACTTTACGGAGGTTAATATATAATATTAACTAGTATATTTATAATAAAATTTTATCTTACGTACCAAAATCTTTAAAAATTATATGCTAGTTAAATAAATCCCTCAAAAGTGTTTTTATTTCAATGTGCACCACTCGTGAAAAATTAAAAAATCTATGACCTGACGTAAAAGGTTCGTTGCACCCTTTACGATCTCCACAATTTTTATAAAAATTATTGATTTGAACTATAAAGATGAGATGTGACATTACATTATACTTTAACTTTATTGCATTTCAAATTTGAAACGACTTAAATCCGCCGACCTCAATAAACACTATTAAAATGATAACTACACTGAAGGCCTCCTTTCTAAATATTATAACATATATATTAATCACATAAATTAAATGATAGTGTTAGATGAGTTGTGTCATTTCTCTGGTTCCCAATACCAGCCATTTGAATAGATTATACAGTTCTGTAATTCGCTGATCGTAAATTCGCAATTAGATAGATATCTTGTGATTGATTTCCTTATGAATTTTAAATACAGTCATACAACTATTATAGGCAATTATAGTAATTGTCCATTTAATAATGTTTGTTTATTATACATATCGATAATTACAAACGTTTTTCTTCCACACAGCAGACCAGCTGCACTGCGCTGAGCGTCTTTTATTCCGATGCGATGCGAGGGTCGCGATCCCGATGCTCCGTCTGGATAAAAAGTAGCTTTTGTTATTCGATGATGTAGCTTCCCGTAATTGATACCCAATACATACAAACATAAAATCAAACCTTTGTATGTCGTTTATTACGTTTATACCAAAATATGTTTAAATTCATTAAATACTATTAAGCGAAGAAGGAATTATTACTTAAGTAATATAGCAGATTGAAGTTAGATGATATTTAAGTACGGCCTCGGGCATCAATGATTAACCGTTGAATATTACTCATTATGTTCTCGTATAGCCATTTTAATATTAACCCTTATGAGTGCTAATTCTATGTTACACTAAGCCTTTTTTATCGCATTGATAAAAACTTTAACGCTTTGATATAGAGTTCATTTTGACTCGTTTCTAAAATGATTCTCATATTATTACTATATATACTATCTTTTTCCCGCGACACGAGCAGGATATTTTCTACTCACTGAATGTTTACGGTAGCTAGCCAAAATGCACCAAATCCTTATAAATTGTAACCAATGTTAGCTGCATAAACTATATTATTGTAAAGTTTCAACTAAATTTGTTCGGTAGTTTTTGCGTGACGGAGTAACAAACAAACGTACATCCTCACAAACTTACGCAAGTATGATGTTAGTATGAAAAGAAAATATTAACATTTAATTTGATATACAGTTCACCTGATATCACAAATTATATTTTCTGCCTGAATCACCATTATCCTAATATTCCTATCCATTTAAACACGACATTGTATGTTATCTTCTTCCACACACACCTTAAGTGCTCCTTGTGCAGATTACATACCTATATTCACATAGTTCTTTTATTTTTTTTCGTCTTCCTATTTTCTCATCACGTATTCTTCATTCTTTGATATAGCAAGTCTCAATCCAAGCCAAACGATTTGCAACCGCCATTTCTATTACAGATACGACTTTCACATTTGATTTTAGTCTTGCATATTTCTTATTATATCCGTTTCCACACATACATCGTGACATTCTCTTCTTTACTAAATGAAATTATCAACCCTTCAGCGCGTGTCCACTCTGATATATTTAGATATATTTTATACTTCACTTTCATCCTAATGATATGGATCAAACTTATTATTTCTAATACCACAATTTATCTATCCTATGTTAATTTTCTGTTTATCGAACCGATTCTACCATTACTTTGTTCAAGTTACCTTAATCAAAGAGGTTAGGTCAAAACGCAAAAATTACAGAAATTTTTCTAATATATTCAAAATTTAACTCTAACCCTAGACTTTGCTTACGAAAAACCCACATTGATTTTGAAAGTGATAACTTAATGTGGTAGCTTGTTGAGACTCAATGTTAAGTAAACTTAACTTTCTGTTCCTTACGTATTGCAGCTTGTCACTTTGAGTTTCATGTTAGCTATATTTTCGACTTTTAATACGGCTGGTTAGAAAAAATATTATAAACAATAAATAATGTTATTGCAATTTCATTACAACATTTCTAAGTGTGTAAGTTGTAAATATTTATACCAGTATCTACTCCAGTGATTTTTTTTTATATGTATATAATTATTGTTATCCCTATTGTTTCAGAAAAAAATACAAAGTAACTATCCTATATAACCTAAATGACCATCTTTGGCTTTTATATAGGCCATCTATCTGTCTGGACAGAAATAATTTTAGTCGATCTGTTCTCTCCGTCTGCAGTGTTTTAAGAGATTTTTTGAGTAATGAAATACAATAGAGTCCTAGGAGAAATATTCATATCTAGTAATGATTTTGTTTGTTTACTGATTGTATTTCGCTATTCATATATTTTAGCTAAAGATGACATAGTATGCGGACTTACAGATGATATTAAGCTTTTTGAAGGGTCTTGAAAATGACCTACAGTATTTTGTACCGACAATCATTGCAATCTTGTTCGATTATAATTGAATAATTATGTCGATTAGTTAGCTAATTAAACACGTTAAAAGTTTGAAGTAAAAAGAAATTTGAGAAGTTTAGAAATTGTAACAATATGTATGATTAGTTATACTTAGATTAACTATTGCGTACTAGTGTACGAATATAGTTTATGGCAAACAATCAACACTGAGGAGATAATATCTTTCAATAACATTATCGCCCACGAAAGCTGGATTAAATAATGTTATTCCAAGTGCTTATACCTGCTTATTCATTTGCCTCTTCATAGCAGGCTACTGTAGTGAGAGCAGATGTCAAAATAAGTATATTTCCATAATAAAATAACATATCCAAGTAGATATTATTGACATCCTAACGATTTTAAGTGGTGCAATAAATCGTATAATTAAAAAATATAAAAACGTTTCTAATTATATACGTCAACGAAACAGGAATTTTGTTTTGCCATCTCTTATAAGCACTAGTGGCCAGAGGCAATACTCACAAAGTTAATTATCAAAGCCGTTGCAAAAGGGAAGTGTGTGGTATCTATCAAGTGAGCGGACCTCTGAGAATTTCCGGTTCGCTTAAAAAATGCCATTTATATACCATGGATCTTTCAATCACGAGGCGCTCATTATCGGAAAAGATACTTAATGATAGGTATAGAAATTATACCATGGGAACTTTGTTAACGAAAAGCGTAAAATTTATATAAATTCATTACTTCGATGCCTTTGTCTGTACTAATATTATAAAGAGGTAAGATTTGTTCGTAATGGATAAACTCTTACATTAATGGACTGATTTTAAAAATTGTTTTACCAATAGAATAGTACATAAAGGCTATATATGTACAATGGGCGAAACAAAGGCGGGAAGCAAGCGCTATACCTATAAGCCGGTAACGTTACGTACAACATTATGTACGACGCGGACGAAGCCGCCGTTAAAAGCTAGTACATATTTTATAAAACAACATATATTTACGCGACAAACTTTTTGCAATACCTACTCACTTTATTGATGGCTCTACCTTTTTAGGATTCAATTTAAATTTTAGATAAGGCCTTTATGTATATTATTGTATTATACTGATATTATTAAATTGAACGTCTATCCATAAAATCAATTGGACAAAATGAGGAATTGTTGGAGTCAGGACCAAACACTACATTTATTAAAGTCAAGTCACGCGTCCAAAATGTCGGCCATTAACATTATTACAATCACGCTTTTGTCTTATTTGTCACAATAATATATTAACACGTTGAAACTAAATAAATACATTATATCTCTCAAGTAAGCGTCATTTTGAAAGAGCACATTTGATGAAAATAAACATTTATAAAAGGTTCTTTACACATTCATAAAATATGCATTAATCAAAAGTGATACAACTGAAAACGAAATACAAATAAATAATACAAAACATACTAAAATTTATACGACAAATGAGAAATACTTTTAACTGTAATCAAGATAGTAAACATTGATTCTACTGCAGAATTCAATCTCATGTACAATCGAGTAAATCAAAACAAAACTAGCAATACTCAGCGATGTGCTGTCATCCCTGCTGCTAATTGGCTTATAATTTATACGTCCGATTGAGAAATACATTCAAGATATCGCAAAAACACTTGGCTTCCTAAATACAATACGCTTTAACGCTAAATTAGTGTAAAGTACATGAAAACCATTCTAAAATAGCTCCCACAGACGATAAATTATAATAATAGGCAGCAACGTCAGTTAAATCAGTACCTTGTGAGAATTTATATTTCATCGGAAGATAGCCTTCGAGCTGTTGCACCTTACGTAAGGTATTTAGAAATCGATATTTATATAAATAACTTTTATTATATACTAGACATCATTGTTCACCATTACACGATACGTGTATCTTAATATCTATGGTATATCATTAGTATCAATTACGAGCATCTTGATCGTTTCGCCCCCGGCTCGCATGCGCCCGCGCAGCTGACGGAGAGCTAATGACACACCTACGCGACGAGGACAGGCGCTCTTGATCTTAATGTTATGACATGTAATGTCTTCTTCATTATTATGTTAATAATTATAATAAAAACAAATGAGGTGATTCAATGTTATCTTCACAAAAAATGATCCTTACACCCACTTACTTTCCCGTTTCATCGAGATAAAATCAACCTAAAATAAATTACATTACCAAAAAACATGTTGCATAATAATTGTTTTGAAAACCTTTTACAACGAGGGCGCTGTTTGAACATATTTAACGTATTAAATATTAAATTGGATTGCATCGGTGTGAATCCACCTCAACAGCACACGGAAACACCATTTATATAGTCATCTTGTCGTCATTTATTCGCGGCGAAGCTGCCAACGCATTACGAACGCGAGTTGACGTATACAGTTACATCGCTATATACAAAACATTATAAACAAAATGTAAATCATAGTCATTTGTAGAGATAATTAAATGACCAGCCGTAATTATATCTGAGAATTACCATTACATAAGGCTGTTTATATCTCCAGCCATAAAGTGCTGTCTATTTTGATAGTTATATACAAAAAGTTTCATGACTGATAACGGAATGAACGGTGCATAAAAAATGATTTTTAGAGATAATATTTCTTTGAGTAGTAGATGTTCATGAGAGGTTGGAAATTCCATTTGACACGAAACTAATAAATGTTGTTTTAAATCAATTCTAGTTTATTGTATATATTATGTATATATAATAGGAATACTCTGAACCTGCAACTCCCTGCATCTTCTTAGGTAACATCTTTTTGTGATAGACCACTAACGTAATATAATCTGGAAAAACTGTATCTATGTTTGTGCTTTCTTTGCCATTCTCTTTTACATTTGTAGACAAGTGATCTACCCTACAAGGAATACTGGATAAATATACATCCGAAGAAGAACCATGGCAAAAGTATTGCGAGAACTCTTTATACGCAACTCTAAAACATGGATTCACGAAGCAAATATTTCAATACGTCAACATAAAATTGGTGAGATTATTTCGATATCTAGTTAATTATAATTATACATGCAGGGTTTAGCGTAATCAATATGATTAAATATATAATTACACCCATTTCCTTACACGGCATTGATAAAATCAATCTGCTTTTGAATATATACAACGAATAATAACTATTTTTAACTCTTATTGCTATGGGTATAGAGTCCATGATGCGAATAGAATGTTATCCGAACATGGCCATACGGGCCACGATATTAAAGGCATCAATAATAATAAATCATAATAACAGGTTACTATAGTATTTCGCTCACAAAATTAATGAACGCTCATTATTTCACACCGGAAAGATAAAGGCAAAATAACAAGTGAATAATTCTTATGTGGAAGCGATATTACACGAAACAATACGCTGAGCCGATTCGTAACCATATATAAGAATTATGATTTTAATTCTCAATATTTTATAAGCCTCATAATACAAACACTTACAAAAACAATATAAGCACTATTACAAATATACCACATACTAATGAATAAAAAGCAGATAAAATCAAAACGTCTAAATACTAGGATCCGCCAACCGTGCGCGGCGGGTGTTGAGCTGAGCCCCTCTCCTTTCTTCTTTTCTTGATAACTTTTGAATGGCTAAATATTTTTTCAATCTGTTTTTGCTACAACATCCGCGTTCGGCTCAAACACACATGAGAAAATTTTTAACTAATTATCTCGTCGCATTCTGGAGACAACTAAACACGAAAAAAGGTCTCCCAAACGCTTAAGAGCTTCGCTTACGCTCAGCTCAATTATAAATTAGGTTAACAATAATATTATTATCTATCTCTCTTAAGTGAAAATATAAACCAAAACAAACTTATAAGGAAAGCAATAAACAGTCAGATAGCAATATATGGATTTTATTAGTTGGCGGATCGAGGTATCGGTTATAAGAAACTAGAGTTTCAATCTATTAGAAAGGCCATATTAATATGAACCACAAAATTTTATGATACTGAGCACCGGTGGAGAACACTCTGTACCTACTGGTAACGACACACACTAAGTTATCAAGACAATTACATTAAAAAATTAATTTACTTTCAATTCGAATGCTATCAAAGTTTTGAAACTGGTCTTTTGTTTCCTAAAATAATAATAATCAATTAATCAGTTTAAAGTAAGCGATACGTATTTATACCAAAATGTAACCTTCACATCTTCTTCAAGTTCTTTGAAGTTGAAATACAAAAAAATAATATTATTCAGCCTCGTCTAATAGTTACTGAAAAATATCGTTTGATGATAGCTCGCGAAAGATAAACTATTTGAGTTACTTGTTTGTGAGGCTTTCGGAGTCGCATGACACGAAAGTAAAAAAACTCGAAAATTCTAAAAATGGGATAGTATATTTATTTCTATAACTAAATAGTTTCACTGTACTAAGTGTATGTAATCTCAAACATTTCTGTGTATCGCTTGCCAAATATTTAAATTTTTGAAATAATAAATTTATTGTTATTTCAAATGATCCTTAATGGATAAGGTATTTCATTAAAACCAAGAAATGTTATCCGATATCAGTTTGCCGACAATTCCCACAACCAGAGCCTCTCACTCGTCTGAATCATGTAAAACTTTGGCTTCGAATGTAGGAATGTAGCGAAACAACGTAATGGAACGGGAATTTTATTTACACCCTCATAAATACAACATTATCAGTCCGTACACTAACATTCGTGTAACTAAGATATTATACATACCAAAATTAGTTAAAGCAAATTTTTTCTACATTTTACACTTTTTAAAATAAGGCTTATAACAATAATAATAGAAATACAATTGAAGCATACCTTAAAAAAAGATCTGTTTAATGTATACAGGTGACGTTAAATTTTGCGCACTTAATAGATTCTATTTTCTTTATTTTGTTACGTTGGTACAGCCGTTTACATATACATATCGCAAGAAAAAAAAACAACAGATAATTATAAAATCCGAAGGAAGATTTATATATTATAATGACAAACGCATATATACATGACAACAACAACAATAATGATTTATTTCTATAAATTAATGATGAAAACGCAATTACCGGACCCTTACTTAATAAACTTAAATAATGTAAGACCTAATCTAAGGTTTTATTATTTATAGAACCTCCATTACCGATAAATGCCGTTATTTATTGAATCCGTTGACCTTTTGATTGCATTTAATTGCAAATACTTAGCAATTCATATTTAATAATAACATAGGTTGCAGTCGTTGTAAACTCCATATTTATGTTCAAGTAAGACTATCAACAACAATCCCAACAATATAACAAGGCTTTATTTAAAAAATTCAATTACATTGAAACTGTTAATCGACGACCGGACCCCCTGTTGGTTGATGCTTTACAATTCTAACGAGACATTTGACATGCTGGACGTTTCCATAAAAATAAACTTTTTAAAGAAAAAACAATATCTCAGTGTCGCAGTAAAAAGTTATGTTCTAATAAATGGTGACAGAAAACAGTTTCATCGTGAGTCGACGCGATGCAGCGGACCGTGGACCGTCACTTTTATCACTAACATCATTATTATTTTATTTGTATAACAAACTTTTTAAACAATGGTCTAATATGTTTTATGTCAATTAATAAATATAAAGCTTTCATTGTATATTAGGAGACACCAATTTATTCCTAACGAGGCGACTTGTCTGTCAATATAAATGCTAAAATTTAAATAATAGGCAAATTACTTCATGTCGATTCCGAGTAATAAAACAACGGGACAGCCGATCGAGTGGATATATAATGTTTTGTGCGATTGTATGGCTATCAGAATATATCAACGATTCACGTCTTACGACACGACATTGCCAAATACAACACGACATAATGGCTCTGTACGAATGTGACGGTTTATCAAATAACTCCGATTAACCTTTGACGTCGCTAAAGACAACCTCAATATTATATATAAATTGAATACCTATGAGCCCACAGTTGTTTGGTAATAGCGACAATATTTCAAGATACCGAGATGTAAACTCAGTATTCGTGATCGTTAAGTGAAGACAAAACATGTTTTAAGTCACCGTTTTGGAGTTCATAGCAGCTTCTTCTCTTTAGACCTACTCTTTGGAATCGTGCAATTAGAATCTGACGTTTCATAGGTAAGACACATTTAAAAATATCAAAGAAAAACTTTCAATAGGGTTACTCAGAAACCTTTATATTTGTAATAATAAAATAATTAAACAGTACTTTAAAATTAATTCGTGCTACTCTTTTTTCTGTCTGTTTCTCTGAATCCCTAACACATTAAAAGTTGTGGTTCGATTTGATTCAGTCAAGTCCTCGATGATGCATTCAAATCTATTGTTTGATTTCATATTTCTCTATTTTCAGCTCAAGACTTGATATTAAGCACATTAGTTGTTTTACTTGGTTGTTGATTCATTTACTAGGAATAGCACAGAGCATAATATAATGAATAACTTTATACAACAAAAATATACAATCAAAACAATTAAAATCATGTCGGAGTTGCTGTTGTTTTTATAATTTATTCCTTTGAAACGTAAGTGCTTGTAAAATATAACAATGTTATATTTGCCGCAAATCAGTTTGAGAAAAAATATTCGTCGATATAGTGTGGAAACGAAAAAGCGTCAAAAGTTAACCCCTCAAGTAGACCCTACTTTAACAAAAGACTGCACCGTTTACGCCAAGACTCTCTAGTAAACTATTGTAATCTTTCTCTAGTAGTAGTAGTAGTAGTAGTTCCTACATTATAGTAGGCTTATAATAATTTTAAGTAGGCTTATAATATTTTTATATAAGTTTGTCTTATTTTTCAAACATAAGTTTAGTTAGAAAAAAAGATAAGTTTTATTTTCCTTTCCAAAAAAACGTGATTCCTTTATTTAATTACATACATATATGAGGCAAAATTAATAATTAGCAATCATAAAAAAATGTTATTCTCACTACAACAAACAGTTATCTTAAAAGAGCGCAATATTGTACAAAAACTATAAAAAGTTATTGACAGAAAATAACTTAGAAATACTTTTATATGAGTCTATTAGTACTGTAAATTAGATTTATTGCCTGTCATTCATAAGTAAAGACTGGTCTTTATCGAGGTTTAATTTATTTCTTAGTTAAAGCATTCCTTTCGTATTTTTTCTTCTCCATACATATCGACGTATATCATTATATATTTAAGTTCTATTTCGATTTAATTATGTGTATATAAAATTTCTACTAAAATTTCACTAGTTTTAGATTTTTGCATAGTAAGTATAAGTTACTTAATAACAGTCCAAAATTAAACTATATTTAATAACATATACAACGTAGGTAACACATTATCTTTCTGTTTATTTTTTTAATGTTGTCTTTGTATAATAAATTTCATTAAATTTAATTTACAGTTAACTATAAATCAATCAAATAAATATTATGGAAAAATTTATTTAAAAACACACGTTAGTTTAATGATAAAAAATATCGCAATTTCTATTAACATTATCTATAGTAATTCTTTAAAAAAAATATAGCTAAATGAGGTAAATAGTAAGCGCATAACTTGTTTACTCGCTGTTAGCGGATTGCGACATGATAAGTTACAAAAACATGTCTTCATCTGCTGTAGCCCTTATCTCCAATGCTCGATTTGTACTGACAACCACATGCAGACAGGAAATTATATATATAGTTGCAAAACAACCGCTAGTATTCCCGTTCTACACACAATTATGGTTCTGTAGACAATACTTACCTAAAAGATTGAACCTACAGCTATCTCAATAGAGTCCGTCTGACAATTATTATAATACAGGCGATCACCTTCAACTAAATTAAAGTGATTTTAACAATTAACGCACACAATTTTTATTTCAATTTTTAATTAATACAAACTTATTTTGTCCCAACATTAAAGATATATATTTAGAATTTTTTTAATTAAATCTATTCTATTTAAAACTTTAGAATCACAATCACATGTTAATAAAATTTTAATTCATATCACATAAAATGCGAGTCGCTCTCGCACTCGTACTGTGAGACCTGGACGTTTTGTTTATCACTTCCACTCAAAGCAGGATCAGTTAAGATTAAGTCACGTTTAATTTAGATTCGACAGACTTCTCTCCACTCATTATGAGAACACGACCTGAGTAATTCTTGGGATATTTTCTCGTGTCGATGTGCCCTAACTTTTAAGAAGAACGATTAAATTAAAGCAATGCAATTCAAATGCTATGCGAATAGTTTTTTCAAGTGAGGTTATTTTTTTTAACTCTACATACCTAAATCGACACGTACCACATATATTCGATCAATTTGTTTAATGTCTTTTTATAATAAATTTTCCTACTAATTAAGGACTATAAACTTATCTCTGTTTATAGTATTTACATTGTAAACACAGTTTCAATAGTTAAATAATTAAATAAAAAGTTAACGCGATGTTCCAGCACTATCGCGGATAGCGTCCGCCACAAAAACAGAACCGTTACAACAGAATCCACATCCGAGCCTCGATCCGGCCGAAGCTGATTTTCTAATAAGCCATAAATAATTAATTAATCGTGTGAGTTCCCGACAGTATAATGAGATTGCGTGAAGAAGGTACAAAAAGCGTGGTTGAAGTACGAGTGCGGAATTACTAAGTCGCTATTAAGTTTTTAAAGGTACTGCGGTAGGTGATGCTAGTTTCTAGTTACCATATTTTAACGTCCGATCTTTTTACGGAGTTCCGTGAACGCGCGGCGGATCTTTGATAACGGCTCGCGTTTCTTCTTTCTGGATTTAATCTACTGTATAAAGAACGGCGACTTAACATCTGTCTAATTATAGATACACGATTTTTAGAGATGTAGGCAAAATTTATGTAGAAAATGTTATCAACAATGCTATCAGGTCTAACAAGAATAAAATCGCCAAGTGCATAGTTTTATTTCTCCACTCCTCATTTTATATTCTATATATTTACTCTTAAGGAACGTATCCATTTAGATTTTAGATATCAAAACGCTGTTAGCTAGTTTTTATTGTTGTGACTTGTAGGTTTATACTAATCGAGAAACCCGACTTACCTTCGGTCGACTCAAATGTCTCATTTACAAGTATAAGCAATAATAATAACACTTTACATAATTACAAGTATTTTATCACTTAGACTTACTTAAACAATTTTTACTTATCTTACTTCGCCAGGTCGTTTATATTACTCTAATATATTAAAATTGAAGAGTTTGTTTATCTGTAAAACTTAATAACTTAATAACTCCAGTATCCTCAGCTCCAGTGAGCGAACTCGAGGAGTTTTGGGAGAGTGTCAGGGATGTTCTAAGTAGTGTCAGAAGTAATGAAAAGTTGATAGTATGTGGGGATGTTAATGGATGGGTTGGAACCGCGCGAAGTGGTTACGAAAGCGTGCTAGGCAAGTACGGTGATAAGAGAGTAAATGAGGCTGGAAAACTTATTTTGGAATTTTTTAAGGAGAGAAATTTGTTTGTGGCAAACACGATATTTGATCATAAACAAATTCACATGTACACATGGGAGCGAGCGGACGAAAGAAGTATGATTGATTTATTCCTAGTGGATCAGCGAATTCAGCGAATGTTTAGGGGTGCTAATCTGGGAACGGACCATTATCTAGTCGTTGGTAGAATAAGAGGTCTGTTTGCAGGCTAGCGTAGCCGCACGACGTGTCCTAGCTTGGAATTGAATTATCACATAAGATGCTGGCAGCTTCAAGATCCACCAATCAGAGAGGAATGTCAAGAAAGGGTTTCCAAGAAGCTTCAAAGCTGTGATTCTGGAAATGAAAGAGTTGAAGAATGCTGGCAGAACCTTAGGAATGGTATTGTAAAAGTAGCAACAGAGGTATATGGTAAAAGGAAAAGAGGTTTTAGTAAAAAGCGCGATGAATGGTGTGATGATGAAGCAAAAGAAGCCGTGGAGTTAAAGAAGAAAGGATGGCTGGATTATAACGCCTCGGGTAAGGATAAAAGTATAAGAGAGATAAGAAAAAGAGAGTACAAGCTGCAAAAGCACAAAACGAAAGCACTTATAAAGATGAAGCGTGAAAATTCTGAGAGAGTAAGGGATGAAAGGTTGACGAACAATTTCCGGGAAAACACGAAGCTTTTCTGGCGAGAAGTTAGTGAATCCCGGGGTTGTTCGGTAACCTGTAGAGTGAAAGGGGTGCTTACGAAGAACGGTGAAATCTTAACAGAGCAAGCACACATTTTGCAGCGGTGGACGGAATTCTACAAGGAGACGTATAAATGTGAGGACGCCTCGACCTCGACCTGGAAGAGGGTGTATCTCAGATCAGATCTTTTCCGTCCGCATGATCACGGTAAAGTTTTTGGCCCTAAACCAAAAGGTTTTCTGTGCTTTTGTGGATTTGGAAAAGGCGTATGACAGGGTTGTGAGAAAGAAATTATGGGAGATACTGCCCCGATACAATGTGAGCGGACTCTTGCTACAGGTTGTAAAGTCTGTTTACAGAGATCACTCACCCTGTGTGCGAGTAGGAGCTGGCATGTCGCCCCGGTTTGACATACAATCTGGTGTTAAGCAAGGTTGCGCTATGTCAGGTTGCTTTGTATTTGGATAGTTGTCTCTAACGCGTGAAAAATAGTGACATGGGAGTGAAAGTAGGTGACCTTAAGATCAATTGCTTGCTATATGCAGATGATGCAGTGCTCATTGCATCATCAGAATGCAATCTGCAGACATTGGTTCTGATATTTGAAAGAAATGAAGAAAGAACAGAATGTAAGATCAACGTGAATGGTAAGATAATAGAACAAGTGAATGAAGTGGTATATTTGGGAAGTATGTTTAGCAGTGACGGAAGATATGAAATGGATGTGGAAAGGCGTATTGCTGCCGGTAACAGTGTCAACGGTACTTTGGCTGCATTGTTGAGACGCCGAAACGTCAGCATAGCTGCACGTTTGGCGGTACACAATGCAGTTTTGCTACCGAGTTTGTTATACGGCAACCAAACGTGGGTAACACAGAAGAAGAATGTAATTAAGATGAATGCTGTAGAGATGCGATCTCTTAGCAGAATATGCGAAGTCAGTCTAGCTGACCGAATCCGCAATGAAGAGATCTACAGAATGACAGGTAAAGCGAAGATGTCACGGTGAAAATGAAGAAGAACGTTCTCAGGTGGTTTGGGCACGTCAAACGAATGAGTGATGAAAGAATGGTAAAAAAGATTTATAGTAGGAAAAATGAGCGGTAAAAGAGAAAGGGGAAGGCCTCGAGTGACCTTCGATACCACAGTATCTATGATACTGGAGGAAGGTCACGTAAAAAGCATGAGGACCCCCCGGAGGGCATGTATGGAGAGGTTGATGTCTGTGGCCGAGGCGAAAGAGGTATGCAGGGACCGTAGCGTTTGGCGCTCTGTCGTCTCTGGCTACCTCGCAAGGGATATGACGTGAAGGTAAATAAATAAAAAATAAATAAATAAATAATAAATAAATAAATAATAAATAAATAAATAATAAATAAATAAATAATAAATAAATAAATAATAAATAAATAAATAAAACTTAATTCACAAACCGTACCAATCAAATATAAAATCGACTTTTTTTCCATTCGATGGCCCATTCAGGCCATTCAAAAATGTCAAAATATTGGTAGTTTGAATAAAATATAGTGAACTGACGAGGTATCAACTGTTACACTGAATTAACCGACTTGGTTTAGAATGGATTTAATATTTTTTTACGAAATTTGTTATTTTTTACGTGTTATATTTTTGATGGGATGTATGTACATAAAACATTCAATATGACACAATGTAGTAGTGCGTTTTACATAAATAAAGTAAATAAGTTTGTTGAACGTGGTCAGAGGAGATCAGACACACGTAGGACGGAATCGATGGAAAAACTAAATTTTTAGAATTTTAATGGAAAACTAATAATATACAGGATGGGATGTTATAATTAAAACACAATGTCGGTATTGTAAATATATTGGTGTCAGTCCCAGGTCAGACTGACGCTAAACTCCCCGCATTCCAGGTCGCACGCCACCTGGTAGTTCCATTTGTCCCCAGACCTTACAACTCGGGATTTTTTCTGTAAAAACATATTTATATACGATTTATTCTGCAGAAATAAATATAATTGTAGTCTAGCGACTAAATAAATATTTTCCATGTACATATTAAAATATTATTGATAGTAATTAAGTTATTATGATTTATAAATATATTTAATAAATAATAATACTATGTGCCAGTTTATATCTAAACTGTAGAACCTGCGGTCGTCCAAACGAAAGATAAAAACATCTCTCTGTATGGTTGTTCACGAAAATATATATTGATGTGTTCAGGAGAGAATAGTTGTTGTGTGTTTGATTTCCTGCGTGTCTGTGTGTGTCTGTGTCGCGTGCTGTCAACCGGCCAACGCCTCTCGGCTATGAGATAAATATTTTATTTCACAAACTGTTTTTATTGATAAGTTGGGGAGAGTATGATGATATGTTCAGAAGGGGGGGGGGGGGGCGGATAGACTGATTTGATTCCTAAGAATTTAAAATTGGTCTAGTACTTTAAAAAGTACTGACACCGATGTAAGGACAATATGCCAGCCGGCAAAGCGCCGGCAAAGCGCGAGCAGAGTACACGTCATTTATTATGCTTATTTAACCTGAGAGTTCTGGTATTTTTTTTTACAAAATATATATATATATATATTGAAGATCCGTATCTCATGATTTTATTAAATTTTATTTTTAAATTGTAACCCCTATTTTGTGACATATCATATTAAAGCCCATTTCAATAGCTTTAAAATAAAAAGACTCTCAGGTTTGTATCATCACAGGTTGCCATCCTACTGGCAAGTAACGGTAACAAAACATACCATTTTTTGATAAAGATTAGTTTATTTTATGCTTCTCTTTCTTAAAATAAATGTAAAAATAATAGCCAGAGCTTGTTTCATTCAGTGAAATATTCATAATTTGTCTGAAACTGTACCAGTTCTGGTATTATTATTTTTTTACAAAATATATATATATATATTGAAGTTCTGTATCTCATGATCGCATTGAGATCCCATGATAAAATTTCGCTATATGTTTTTAGACATTCCAAACTATATTTGATAATTTTTTGAATTTTTTAAAATTGCCACTTTTTGAGAAATTTAAATTTTAAAATTTAACTTTAAATTTAAATTTTATTTTTAACTTGTAACCCCTATTTTGTGATATATTATATTAAAGCCCATTTCAATAGCTTTAAAATAAAACCACTTTCAGGTTTGTATCATCACAGGTTGCTATCCTACAGGCAACTAAAGGTGCCAAAACATGCCATTTTTTGATAATTTTTTTTTTTTTTTTAATTCATAACTTTGAAAATAATTGTGATATGCAACTGAAATTTGGCATTTTTTCTCAAGTCTATGGTATATTGCTGCATACCAAAAATCATGAAAATCTGAGACATCAAGTTTGAATAACTCTGAAAAATGTGTTGATTTGACATGGAATGACCCCACACTATTATGAAACGTCTCTTTAAACTACCAGTAGTTCTATTGGAATGGAATGGAATGAACCCAGAACGAATATAATCATTTTATTAATTAAATTAAAATAATATTTTTAAGATCATAGAAAAGACATCGGCAGATTAACACTTCGTTTATTGTTGTAAGTTTTAAAATCTGTCGCGGTTCTGGTTCTGGTTTACTACGAGTTATTATACGAGTTTGTAAGTTGTAGAAAATCTTATAACTTATACAGTTTTCATTTAGAGATCAAAATAATCACCCTCACTCATATGAAAATAAAAAAACGAAATGATTAATCACATCTTTAGATGATCGGGCCTAGAATTTATAGAGGCCTCGCGTTCAAGGGGTGCTTTGAAAATTGGTGAAACAACCTATTAAATATCCTATCTGTTTAACAATGACTGCTAGAATGTTTAGTATGTTGTTGATATAAACAGGGAACGATGCAGGAGATGGCATGCAGCCTTGAGGTACACCTGTCTCGAAAGGGTTGAATGTACCCAAACACAAGAGAACGAACCTGTATGCTTCTTTAATGAAAGTTTTTTCATAGTGCTAGCAACAACTGGCACTGAGTGCCAGTGTACTAGTACAAAATGAGGTATTCACTAAGTGAATACTTACAAATATTTGAACAGCCTGTCGCGTGTGCATGTCCCAGTGTACCCTCCCCCCCGTGGTAGGCCACTCGGTCGGTCCACTGCTCACGGATTTACCCCCCACTTTCCATACCGACCATAGTGCGAAACCATTCACCGAGTACGATTCCTCACTGTCTGAATCACTAGAAATTATATCAATATTAGATTTATAAGGTAATAAAAAAAGCAATCTTTAGACAACACGTAACATATACAATTAGTGTCATAAGATTCTGTCATATATAGAATCTTAATATACATTACACAGGATTGTAATTACTGTGTGACTTACATAACGGCATAGGACCCATCGCAGGCAATTGTAGATTTTAAATTTGACATATTGAGTTCAATGACCCTCCGCGGCGCTCCGCGGCACGTGCACGGGTACTCCCAAAGCGGCTGGGCCTCCACATCGGAGTCGCTTATTAGACGAGAACTCTACAACAAAATTGTTAGCTTATTAAACGACAACCCGCACATGTAATAATATATATATATATATATATATATATATATATATATATATATATATATATATATATATATATATAGTAGTACAGTACAAAAAGTATGACTCTTTGTATTTTACTTTTTATTTTTAAAATGAAATAAACTAATTGTATTATTTTGATGAAAATTGAGATCAGATGACACATTTGTCCAAATCAAACAATTAAATTGACTGCAAATTATAAGGTTATAAGAGCGCCGACCACAACCGATAGAAAATCATTACACCGTGGACACCTGTTAAAAAAACAGAATGACAGCATACCTCTACGAGACTATCGAATATCGTCATATCGATCCCTTCACATTTGTCGAGGGGCACTCTTATTTTATGCAAGTCTTGAAACTCCACGGGCATCGCCCAGAGCTCGAAACTCTCCGGCATTACAACGACGTCCCTCAATTTATTTTTATATTTATACAATAAGTAGGCAAACTTTAAATTCTCCCACGGCAGTATTGCGCCGCTGAAGTTCGGATCGCAGACGACGTTAGTAATGCTGTCCAAAATGTCATCATTCAGGTCGGTTGTTATTCGCACGTTGTCCAACTCATTCTCTTTGATGAAGTCGTTCAATATCGATACATTGAGGTTGGCATTTTCCAAAATGTATACTGTTTTTGCGCCCAGTTTACTGCAGGCCAAGCCGAATACACTGCTACCGTTTAGGTCCAAAACAACTGCATTTTGCGACAAATCCTCTTTCAACTGCGCCAAAAACTTTTTACTCCGTCTCCCGTCGTTCAAATAGGAAACGTGAGTCCTCGATAGGGCCATGTGCACTCCGCACTCACAAATGGGTCTTTTGTAATGTTTATATTTGGTTTTCTCATCCTCTAAGTAAAACCATAGAGAATATTCGTCTTGACAGGAGACTAGGGAAACTTCTGTGCCTCTCTGTATGGTCGTTTCTCGTGGCAGGTAGTAGACGGCCTGCATCCAATGATCCCGCCACGGGATGGAGTCCTGAGGTCTCTCGCTGGATAAGTCGGCGTCGGGATGGGCCCACCAGGGGGCACAACTTAAACTTATTTTACCTGAAATTAAGAACAAATATTAAAGAAATGGAAAGCTTAATAAGAACTTTAATAAAGATAGAGGTACATATTTATGACCAACCTTCAGGATCCATATTGAGCTCCCACCACATGAACACTACCTGTGCCCTCCCAGTGTCGGTGCCAATGAACTGTTGTTTCACTGTCCTCTGCTTGTCTATCGCCGACCGGCCGGACCAGTCAAAGTAAAATACAGGTATTTGTTCTGATAACTCTTTAAACGCGTGTCGGGGAAGTTGTGATAGCTGTATGTCGTGAACCGCCGCTGAGCCTGCGCAGTCCTTCATCTGCAAACATATTACATACAAAATTAACATAATTGTTATTATTTTTGTGATAAATAAAAAATAAACTGAAGAATAATTGTTTGTTAAAATGTAAGGGATGACAGACGTGTAACAAGAAGTATTTTAATTTAAGCTTAAATGTTATGGGACGAATGCTTCTTAGCATTCCATGGATTCACCGTGCGGCTGCCGGGGCCATCGCGTTGCGAGGAGTCCTTTCCTTGCACTCCTGTGCAAACAATGCCTGGGACTTGCAATCCAGATGTAGATTTAAGGGGCTCCTTAATTATGCGCATACTTGCTCACCTTCACTGTACGCTCCTCTCCCTACCTAACCGAATATCATAAGAATCTACTAAAGCTGCCTTTGAAATACGTTCTAGAAATAAACCAATAATAGTTCTAGAAAGGTCGAGATTCTTAAGTAAATTGCAGAGAGATTTCACTGTTATACCTCTCGCTCCTACTTCTACGGTGTACAAATTAACTATAAATTTATCCCTGATCAAATCGTTACATAGTTCGTAATACTTGTTAAGCTTAAATGTATGATCTTTAGGTATGTTTGTTGCCCAGGGTACAGTAAGCTCCACAAGTATAATGCACCTTAGTTGTTTTAAGTACAGGAATAAGTCATCATCTAGGCCTTTCGTCATTGTTATAAAGAAAAGATGGCCGAAGAATACATGAAGTGTGTGCTAAATTATATGACTAAGAAGAATGTTTCCTCTGAGGTGCTATATGTTAATGAATATTGTGGAAGAAATTGACATATTGCAGTGGCTCAAATAATTGGCATAAGGGCAGGTAAATGATGCTGATTTCATATATTTTTTGTCCAAACCCTATTACTTAAACCACTGATGAATACAATTTCAACATGTTATTCATATGAACTGTTCATGTGAATAACATGTTGAAATCGTATATTTTGATCTCAATTGTAAAAGTGTTTAGATGACATTTAAAACCTATTTAAGTCATTAATAAATTTTCCTCCATGTACCTTTTGAGGTATCCTCAATATATTCTGTAAATCTTCATCGGCTAAATCATTAAGTTTGTTCCACTTCTGCAGAGTTGGACACTCAACTACTTGAGCATAAATAACTGCTGAGTCAGGAATAACTATACAATCTTCTTCCAATAAAAACTTATGGGCATGGGAGAATGTTGAAAGGGCTCCTGTCAACAGTTCAGAAGGATTCTGTTATAGAAGTGCCTACTAAAATTGAAAAAAAAGAGGACTAAAATGAAAAAAATAAAATTATCACACTACCTTCTCCAATCAATTCAGTGTCAAACACCTCAGTAACTAATATATTAGCCTTCTCCTTCATATCACCCTCTTCCCCCACAGTTAATTCTGTAGATCGTTTAGGGATAACTGTGATTTTGTCAGCCACTCCATTTCGTTGAAGAATCTTAAGACAGCATTCTGCCATAGGTTTAAATGCTTCACAAGCTGTTATAGTGTCTGCACCACATCTCGCTGCCATAATTGAAAGCAATCCTGTTCCAGTGCCTGCCAAACCATTATTTTTGTTCTTAGAAGGCAATGTCCCATACTAATTATAGTAGAAATTATTGAACATACAGAAGGCAATGTGTAAATTAAATCTAACTCACCTATATCCAATACATTAGCTTTTTTGCCAAGACTATGCACCTTTTCTATAGCTAACTGTAAAGCTCTATGATATTTCTTGTTTCTCTCTGTATCATGCAACATATCTGCAAATGCTGATCTTGCTATTTCCTGGTGATAATCATAGTCTTCATGCTGCACGTCCCATTCCGTGCCACCAGTGATTGGGTTTCGCTTCTGTGTAAAAACCTGCATTGTTGGCGAAATAGAACTTTCTAACCTGTAAATTTTCTTAAAGCATTTATATTATGCGACTAACATTCAATTAAGCTATTAAATATAAATGAAGATAATGTGCAGAATGTGACCCATAATAATTTAAATAGAAATCAAGTTATAAAATCAATTTTTAGTTCAAAGGCTCACCTCTTAATTAAAGATATTGCTAACGAACTACGAAATCTATTAAAGAATGTAATTAACATATATATTGTTTTATACTTTAACTAAATGCATTATATTATATTCCATTGATATATGTAAAGATCATTACATATTTGCATTATAAATTATAAAATTAAGACAGGAATGCGGAATGCCAATTGCGGAATACCGACAATTTGACATTACAAAATTCGAAGTTTAACTTCAACCCTAAATCTAACCTTCGAGCATTCACATAGTACTTACTAGAGAAGGCATAATGAAAATATTTGGAAACCAACATACCATGCGTTTCCGACGTCACGTTCAGAAAATAAAATTTCTAAACAAATATACAGGGTGTCCAGGAAACAATGGATAATAACCTCTGAAAAGCTAATAGTAGAACTAAAGCCAAGGAAAATTAAAAAAAAATATAATCCTTACACTGCTAGAAAAATGGCGCTTTAAAAAAAAACATCATTTTTATTGTCTGATTTCATATTTATAGGTCAAATCAGTTAATATCATAATTATTTTTATACTTAAATATTTATTATTAACCGTATCAGTGAATAACTATCAAATAACATAGCTAACTGTAGTATTTTTTCAAAAATTGATGTTAAACTATTGTTTTATGTAAAATTTCTGAAGAAATATTTTTGATATGGAACTTTGAATAGCTCTGGTGTAAAAAAAAATTGAAAACAACAGTGACCAACCACTTTAAAAATATTCTTGGTTTAATGGCGTTTCTAAAAAGATGTAATATGTCGTTATTGTAATGAAAAAATATTGGACTATTGTTATTAATGTTTAAAATGGAATAATTATTTAATACTAGCAAAATTAAAAACATGCGAAAAATATAAAAAAAATATGATTTTTAAGTGATATTCATTGCATACACATTACAATAATTTAGAGAAACTGTTCAAATTGTCTGCCCCCTATCCTGATACAGGACCTACATCTACGAATAAAGGATCTTCGAATAAATCGCGCGGGACGTCGATCGTATCGTATCGCTATCCGATTCCATGAATTTAATATATATATGCGTCTTTATAGGTATTTATATATACGGTATTCAATATTTATCTATAGTTCTGCAAAGTTTGCAATATTGGTTAGGATCTTTGAAAGAAGCCTAATAAATGTGGTCTCTGATCTCGATATTTTTTTATATACCAAACTTAAACAGATTAACTATATATGTATATATTAACAATGTAAATTCAATCTTCTTTACTACAAAGTTGACCATTTACCATATTACATATGTAAAATGTGTATAAGTATACGCGGTATTTTAATCTCATTGTTTGAAATCTGACGTTACATTCAGGTATAACACAAAATCAGTGTTGGTTTCAAATACGTTGTATGCACGCGATGCCGTCTCCAGTAAATAGATGCTCGAAAGTTGACACTTAATCGTTGACAAAGATTTGCCATTTATTTAAAAATAGCAAAGAAACAAGGAGATTAAGTAAAATTCTTATATAAAGAATAATATTTACTAATTTAAACTAAGCAAGTAACCAATATTTACTAAGCCCAAAACACTAACATTCATAGACAGGAAGTCCATCCACATAACCGATTAGCAGTAACAGAAAATAAAACAAGTAGCTTAAAACAAAGAACTTAAAAGAGCATCTAAAGCGTAGACAAAATTCAGTACATAATAAATAAATGAAAAGTTTATTGAAAGGCAAATATAGTCATCTGATTAATAAATATTTTAATTTATTTTAACGGGTTATAGATTAGTAGATATTAGTAGATATATTTGTACAGTTGATAGGTAATTGAATATCTAAAAGAAATATTCTATGACGACAAGTAATTTATTAAGTTTTAAGATTTCCTAACCATGGCAATTTTGGTTTTCGTACATGTCAGTCAAATCGTCTTTCATTACGACGTTTTACTATCATGGCGGCCGCCGTAGGCAGGATTTGTGGGGCACGACTTTTGAAAAAATGTGGGATAGTAGCACCCCAGGTATTGCTCGCAAATATATAAGTCTTATCCAACCCCTTAAAATACTTTATTTTCCCCTTAAAGTGCCTCCCCCAATATAGAAAACGAAATTTCGATCAGTTGTAGTTTTATAGAAAACTAGTGAATTTAACTAAAAAGACAAGTTCAATTATATTTTATGGTGTTTATTTGAAAAAAGTGGGTGCTCCCGGTGAACAGAAGAACATTGACCTCTCAATGTACAAGAAAATTTGACGGGCGAAGCATAACCTTCTCAACATTATGTAACTAGTATTAAGAAAATTAATGTAATCGTCCTTTACAGGTTTGTCAGCTGTCCACTAGTGCTCAGGGATGGACTAAGAGTAGAAAATTGGTAAGTGTCTTTAACAAAAGGCTTATTTTTATTTTATAAGGTAATTCAATGCTCATGCAAATATTTTCTTTTATATAGGTATGTATTCATAATAAATTTAAAACAATATTTTTAACAAACAATGATAGTGTATAATACAGCAATTACTAATATAAAATAGTGGTAATTTAGATTGATTTATAATCATAGTAGTAATTCAAAATATGCTTATGAAGGCAAAATAATCTCATATTGTCCAAATGATAAGATGTTTGCTTTTCAAAGTTTGAAGGAAACCTACCTTTAAAGTTGTGAAGGAAAATCAATGAACGTAATTATTATTATGTGTATATAATTCAAATGCAATATCTTATCTGTACTGTTAAAGGATTAAAATTTGTAACCACACAAACTTTTACTGAATATTGTATTTAAATAAAAAATATATTTTATAAGATAATTTATGATATATTATATTTATCACTTGTAAAGCTAAAATGTATTGTATTTTATTTAATATTAACTACAATGTGGTTACATAAACATATATACAAGAAACTTTGTTAATATTATATTATTTCATATCCACCCTGATTGTTGAAATTTTTATTTTTAAAAGTTTATAACACTGATAAAATACACAATTATATATTTTTGTTATTTAAAGTTTTTTGAATAAGTTGTTTGAATATAACAATTGTTTCTTTGTTGCAGTGGTTATCCACATTAGGAGTAGGTGTTGGTGGAGTTGGTGCTCTACTGTTTGCTTTGGAACAGTCAGTGCAGGCCTCAGGATCAGAGGCCCATCCGTTCCATCAGCCCTGGAGCCACAATGGTTGGTTCCAGTCTCTTGACCATGCCAGGTATAAAAGATGCATTACCTCAATGTTAAAATAACAATTAATATTCAGTAATCATTAGAGTGTAATGTCGTTTCTATTATGTAATGTTCTTTTCAGTATCCGACGTGGTTATGAAGTGTATAAGCAAGTATGCAAGGCCTGCCATTCTTTGCAGTATATTGCCTTCCGTAACTTAGTTAATGTCAGCCATACTGAGGAAGAAGCCAAAGCTGAGGCTGCTGAGGTAATGCAATAGTTTATATTTACTTAAAAGTGGAAATATTATTTTATTGCTAATTCCTACAGAATAATTGCATCTAAAGAACAAAGATTTAATAACCTGATATTTAAGCAGGAATCAGTACAGCTTCTCAAAAAACAGAAGAAATCACAAAGTATTTTCTAGTTTTTCTATTCTGAAAATCCATTTCCGTAGAGATTGTTTCCACTCCTTAAAATTACAGTGCCTTACATGATAGGCTGTTTATATTCTCTCAAATGTAAGCATAGATAATGTCTTTTAGAGCTAAGTTGACCATTTACAAAACGTACATGAGGTCTCTAATGTCATGCAAATGCATATGACATTAGAGGGCACTAATTAGTGCCTTTACTCGAAACAATATTAATTCCCCTCAGATACTCAAGAAAAATTTTATACATACTGACACAGAGGCATCTAGTAATTTAGATTTACCAATAGAGACCTAGACTTCTCTTTTATAGTGCAAAATTTCAAATAGAGCTACTTTCGTAAAAAAGACAAACAGTCTAAGTAGTGGTAGAAAACACTCACTACAAACAGTGGCGTAGCTAGGTAACCAAGGGCCCTGGGTCAAATAAAAAAATGGGGCCCACTGCTATCAAAACTGGTAAGGTTTTTTGAAGTAAAATCATTAAATATACAATTACTTTAAAATCGTTATGAAAACATTAACTTGTATTTAATAAATAATCAATGGATAAAAAAAAATATTTAGTACATTTCTAATTCTACTGACATAATAAACATAATTATCGCCTTATAATCACATTCAACAATAAAGTTAAGTAGAAATCGTAAATAATAATATGCAGATATTGATATCCGACAAATTGATGAAAACGTTAATAACACTGTCAACCCACACAAATAATGTAGGGGAATTCCCTTTTTACAACTTTGGAATTTCTCACAACTGAGTTGCCACGATTAAACTCTAGTTGCCACCTGTCATATTTATTTTGAAAATGGGAGAAATTTCAAAATTTGAGTTCGATTGGGCCCCCTGAGCTTGAGGGCCCTGGGGCACTGCCCCGCCTAGCCCCTTGGTAGCTACGCCACTGACTACAAACCATCTACCGAAAATTTACCCTTTCCATAAAACTTTCATACTTTAAACTTTTAATTCTAGATCTTAGACAGGTTTAATTACAAAGCAACCCTTTAGATTGTAAAAAAGTAAGAACATATTTTTAAATTGTTCACAGGTGATGGTTAAGGATGGCCCCGATGAAGAGGGCAACTACTTTGAGCGACCTGGAAAGCTTTCAGACTACTTACCGTCGCCGTACCCCAACGAAAACGCTGCACGAGCAGCCAACAACGGTAATACTACTTATACTTTGTAAAAGAGAAAAGGGAGTTCATAATATCTGAAACTAGTAGTTTGTTTGAAGATGTATTTTAATACCATACTATATTCTCTTCAGAGGATTATAAAGCTTATTGGACAAAATAGATAATTTCACTAAAACTAAAACGTAAACTGTCATTAAACTTAACTTCCTGCCAACAGTCAGTTATATTTAACATACAGTATATAATATAAAGCAATTTGGTTGAAGTAATTTCTTGCATCTACAACACAATAATTAAAAGGAACTTAAGCTAATAGTGTTTACCAATTTTTCAACAATTAAAATGTGAGATATATAAGTGTATAATCCACTCGGTCTAATTAGATTCATAACTATGAGTAACATTAAGTGCTGATAACTGATAACAATGGTTATGGTTTCGATTATCACTAAGGACAATGTATTGTGTAAACCGTACATCATTTTGTCTCGTTGGTTGTTTCAGGGGCCTACCCGCCCGACCTGTCCCTGATAGTGTCGGGTCGCAAGGGCGGCGAGGACTACATTTTCGCGCTCCTCACCGGCTACATGGAGGCGCCCGCGGGCGTGGTACTACGCGAGGGACAGAACTACAACCCCTACTTCCCCGGAGGAGCCATCTCCATGGCACAAGTGCTATTTGATGAGGTACTCCAATTAGAAACAGCCGATCCTATCACTTAAACAGCTGATCTTATCGCTTAAACAATATAAATACAACTCCTCCAGGCTGCGGAGTACACGGACGGCACCCCGGCCACCGCGTCTCAGCTGGCGAAGGACGTGGCGACGTTCCTGCGCTGGTGCTCGGAACCCGAGCTGGACGACCGCCGCCTCATGACCATCAAGGCCATCGGCATATTCTCGCTCCTCATCGCCATCAGCTACTACTACAAGCGACACAAGTGGTCCACAATGAAGTCGCGCAAGCTTGCCTACAAGCCCGTATCTAAGAAATAAAAACGTAGTGTAAAGCGTAATGTTTAGACAATTTTTTTTTTCAATAGGCAACATGTTTAATAAATAATTTAATTCTATCACGCATGTTTCAATCGTGTTACCGTTACCGTTCGCCTGTGGCGATGATAATTTATTTATATGTTATATTTACTATTATAAGAGTCCGACGCTGTTTAATGATATTATTCGAGCTGTGCTGTGTTGGTGATGTCTAACAGAAATTAATGTCAATGTACAGTCCAATAAATGAGTTATTGAAAATGGTGGAATTAGTCTTTTTATTAATTCCCTAGCAACACTAAAACAAATACACAATGAAATTAAATTATATCTCAATGTCCATAAAATGCTGTAAATAGAAATAATTTCTTGCTTTTCAAGTTATAGTCATCTATATTACGTTAAGATGTCATTGTCTGAAACGGTCGTAAAATAATAATTATAATCGATATTGATTAATAAATTATGTAAAGTTATCAAAAAGAATCCAACTTAATCAGGACCACGGGACAGTCAAGTCTGTTAAAAAACTAGTAGTGAACCATATTGCAATACGATGTATACGTTATATTCGAAGTAATGAACCCAAGTCATACCAAAAATATTTTGCTCTTATCACTGCTCATATCACTATCCAATCTAAGGCGACTTAGGTCAACTAGCATTCTAATATCACATTATGAAAAGATTGGTATTTTTATAAACTGTTTTTGAGTTCAAATTGTAAAATTCAGTAACACAACCTCAGAGATTACTCACGCTGTAAACAAAGTCTCACTATACATTAACACCTTAATGTACAAACTATATACCTATGTTATTCTCTTTCTTGTAGGAATAAAATAGAAAATAATCAGTTATCTTTAGCAGTTTTATAGAACTCACTAACTCACGGAGTAGAAGCACAGCGTAGCTATTATATGTTTTGTTTTATAATCGGAATACTTAAGCTACTAATCGTTTGCGCCCACTTTCGCCTCATTTCGAAAATAAATATGTTCAAATTTTTTAGTAAAATGGGTTTCTAATCGAAAAACAATATTTTATTTTCAGTTTTTATGAAGTAAGCACATTAGTAGAATCCTAAAGACTATTTTCAAAAACTGTGTGATATTTATCAAATATCTACATAAAATAATCAGTAAATAATCATTGGTTTAGTAATAGCTAATTTTATAACCTGTATTGGGCTGACAATTTGACAAATGACGTTGATAGTTATCATATGATTTACTAAATAGTGATAAGAAATATAACATACCAATATTTTATTAACGTAATAATTAATATCATTATAATATCTCCTAGGGGAGAAAGATCTTTAAATAATTTAAATTTTAGACATGATATGAATATTCTCATCATCTCATTCTCATTGTAAACAACTTTATTATGGATGATAATTTAATAGAGTTATGAACGCAATTGTTGGTTTTTGTCACTTCTGTGAAGCTCATGGTCCGAGACCAGTATTTTGTACATTTACAACCGACGATGAAAATAACACAACAGAAGCTTCAAAAACTGCAGTGCAGTGTAATGGATGTACATCAATTGGATCAGAAACGGTCCTTGTATCAAGAGATGGCAATACAATATTTTGTAGCAGAGAATCTGTTCCTAACCCTGATGTAAACTCTTTTTTAAGACAAGCCGCTTTGAGAAGTATTACTTGCGAAGTAAGTCTAATAATGTAATCTGAAAAAAAAGTGACTTTCATTCTTAAACAATATAATACTGTTAAACTATATGGAACCAGAATCATATATAAATATAACAATAAGCAATAGAAATAAATATAACAATATAAAGTTAAAATCATTGGTCATAGTAATTGCCAAAAATATTTCTTATTTATTTGTACTCAATTTGTGATAATATAATGTTTAAAATTATTTTAATATATTTTTGTTTCTTCTTGAAGGTTAATTGGAGTAAGGAAGGTGGAGCCGTTTATTTCAGTGACACACAGGGTCATGTTCTCAGTCTCATGTTTCAGTTAAAAGACACCAGGTCACGAGGTCTAAAGAGGTTATTCTCTGTTGTAGTTTTGATGAAGGATAAAATGCTACTTTTAAATATAACACCAGTGTTGTCGGAACACATTCAGGTAGTTTCTTAAAATAGTTTATTAAAAGTAATGCCATTTAATATTATCAGCTGTTTCAGAAGATAAGTATATTTTATAACAAAATTTAAATATAAATTATTCAATTTTAGAAAATTGCAAGAGAACTACAAAATCTTGCCGATGTGGTGTATGAAAATGAACAAAGTATATGCTCTCAGAGAGCTTTGAGGCTGAAAACAGGAAGGCATGACTTTGGACAGTCCCGATCTCTAATTCAGTTAACAGGTAATTATTTCAAACTATTGTAGTTGATCGACTGTGGAATACTTAAATTGAAGATTAAATTTTGTTTTTAGGAGATGCTAATATATTCCAAAAACTTCATTGTCATTTTACATGGATTCTAAGAATTGGTGCAGTTACATATTCTGAAACTTTGTACACAAGTAGGGGTCTTCTTAATAAGTTAAGTCCTCAAGTAACAAATGGCACAATATTTGAGGAAAATGCATGTGTTGTGTCAAATGATAATAGTTTGACATTAAGAGACTTAGAGAATCTTGTAACAAAGGAAGCTTTTAGAATACTACTATATTGTACATTAACTGGAGTTAATGTAAGTAATATGCTGTACTGTTTTGTTTATTGGCAAATTAATAAATACAATTTATTTCAGATAGTTATAAATTCTATTAAAAATGAGCCTATAAGAATAGTTAATTGTCTGTTAAAATTAATACCAAGCACAAGTACAAATAATAATGGCAATATTTATATTGGTGTTAATCACGGTGATAAGTCAGCTGGCCAATGTATTTTAGTAGAAATGGAAAATAACTTTGAGTGTAATTGGTCTGGAACAGTACCTTCAAAGTGTAAGTTATAGAAATTCATGAAAGATAAATCAGATTGTAACTAGACTTGATTTTTACTTAAAATACATTCTCTTCCAGGTCCTACTCTGATGAAGAGAATAGAATGTGCTATGAGTAACATTAAATTGACTGATACAGTGTTGGACCAACACATCAAATCACTTCAATTAGAATGGTTAGGGTAAGTATATTAAGATTTGTGTTGATATTTACTTTTGTACTGTACAAAAGTATTATTGTTTTTTTTACTTTTCAGAATAGCTAACACAATCAAAATGGCTAAACGGTCCTCAGGAAAATCAGATGCCATAAACAAATTAAAAATGGTATTGGGTGTGATGCAGCAAGATGAATCTCTAGTAGACTATTGGTCTTCTATGTTTTGCAGTTAAAATGTGATATGTTTACAGAATTGAATGTGATATTTTATATTATTTATAATTGTTACAAATATATATATTTTAACTATTATTTTATTTGAATCTTTCACTGGTAAGACAACATAATATAAGCACTCAAGTACTTGTTGAATAAATAATAACCATTAAACAAGAGAGAACAAGAAGTTAAAATGAATAAAACACAAAATAGGTTGTATTCCTTATATTAAAAAGATTATACATTAGAGCGACGGCTAGCTCTGGCGCGCTCGTGGCCCTTGGAACGTACGTAGGGCTTAGTGTGAGAGCGAGGAGCACCGGGCGCAGGCCCGAAGTGACGCACCGCTTCACGTGCGTTCCTGCGACCCTGTACCAGGACTGTCTTGCGGCCAGTGGGGGCACGAAGAGCCAACTGGTCAAATGTTAGAATTTCTCCTGCAATAATAATTATTTTATACTAATCACAGAATAATTGTTTGAAGAAATACACAGAAAATAAAATGAGATTTCCTTAGAAACATTCACATTTCCATGGAAATCACTCAGTATTCTCTTGGATCTTAGTAATTCTACCAAGTTTCTTTAATACATTTTATTTGATTTTAGAATTTTTTCTAAGATTAATAACATTTAACATTCGATCAATCGTCTTTTGCTCAATTTACAAATGTTAAATGTTTACTCAGTTATATTTATAAATCATACTTGTCAAAAATAGTTACCAAGTAAATTTTAAGACAAATGAATAAAAGGTGGAGGAACAAAACTGATGGAATGATGATAGTAAAAAAATGGAAGACAAACCATGGTACCACCATACCAACAAAAATCAATAAAGTTAATTGAACGATTCTCAGACAAAGATTCAGTATGACTACACAAACATAAAAGGTTCTTAAAATTTTAAGTCTCTGGTTGGTTAATAATAGTCTTGTGTAGTTCGCGAACGAACTAGTTCGAAAGATCGCTCCCACAACTGAACTACGCGAACTGGATCCCACATTTCCCGCTTCGTAGTTCGCTAGTTCGTGACAGATGAGTTAAGGAGACGTCAAGTGTCATAGGAACTAACGACGTCTCGCTCTCAATCGCACGAAACCCTATCTGCCTCTCGCTCATCTTACTTACTGTGAGCAATGTAAACTATTTTGATCATATTGGTAAAACATTAGCGACTTTAAAATAAACCAAATTTAAGATGACATTTTTACTATGCGGTAATGAATAAAATGGTTGCCTATTCAAATTGCGGTTGTTAACAATGTTATTTGTTATTGTATAGAATATTAATAATATATATAAGATTATAATTTATAAATTTCAAAACTAAATTAAAATATAAAGACGAAAAATATACTGCTTAAACAATAAACCCATTTATTTACATTAAAAATATATATATTATTAATTCATAGCTTTGTCCCACTTTTAGTGTCCAAATATTTTAAGTAAAAGTACATTTTTTTTCAATAATCTTGTCGCAGTATCAAAACGACTAAACGAACTGCCTTAAAATAATTCAATACAAGAAAGATCCTTTGCTTTTCTAAAACTGATCCTGCTATGAAGAGCAACAAGCTCAGAATCAAACGCGAACTAACGAACTAAAAGAGCGAACTAATTCATTAAGGAGCGGCGAACTAAATTGGTCGATCTCAGTTGCGAACTATTACGCCCAAGATTAGTTAATAATAGTATTAGTCACCAAATAATAATTATTGACCGTCAAATCATTTTTTATTTAAACAGAAACCAGTCATGAGACAATCTTACATTTCTATTTATTTTTAACATTTCATTCCTAATTTAATTTACAATTTAATAATCTTAACAAATACATGAAGTATTAATAATTACCAATAGGTAACATCTACTAAAATTCATTATGTAGCTTAGTTAAACTATAACACTACTTTTAACACTTTAATTTTAAATGTTAATAAAGTACTTTGACACTATTAAAAAAATGCATATAAATGACAAGCTATAATGTTAGATTGTCGCACAAAAGAAGACATTACAAAACATTAAGGTTATTTAGAGATAGATTTGTAAAGCCGTAAACACAGGTGCATTGATGAGTGTCACACAATTAAATGTAATTGATATCTGCTCAATAGTAGTTAGATAACTACCCGGAGGTTCATAATATTTTTATATTATTCTTTGAATAACATTGTAACTAAATTAATAACAGGTCATATTAATTTTGATTATTTAAAAGTTTTAGGGTTATACCATTTTTTAATATCTTTTTTAAATTGAAATTAATATTGACAACTTTAAAAGTTTAAATTAAAGAGCTTATTCATAACAAGCATGCAACATAACCTATAATTTTTTTTTGTTTACAAGCAAAAACTTACCTCCAGCTGCTAAGATCCTGGCCCGTGCTTTTTCGGTAACATGAAGAGCAGCAACAGTCAATTTAGGGACGGTATATAACCTCACGTCGTTTGTGATTGACCCAACTACAACAGCGATGAGACCCTCACGAGTTGGCTTCTTCATGTGACGAGCCAAACGCGACAAAGAGATTGGAGCCCTATTGATACGGCTCATGAACAAACGCCGCAGAACGATCTGATTGAACTTGGCATTTGTACGTCTGGCCAAGTATCTGTATAACTGTCAACAAAACTTTAGGTTAGAACTGCAACTTTTACAAGTGACAAAGTTAAGGTTTCATGTAATGGAAAACTATGGATTTCATATAGACCTACCTTTACAAGCAATCTCAAGTATACATCCTGAGATTTGACTTCAGTACGCCTGACTTTCCTGTCGTGTTTATGGTTGATGTCGACACCCTGAAATAAACATCGCAACACATATTTACTTCACAGATGTAACTAAAAAAATCACTAAACTTTCACAACACAATAATATCACTGAGATTTTTATAGATTTATTTAATTTTTCTCAGGGCGAAACTCACCATATTGACAACCGGAAGAAAAAGAGAGTCAATAGACAAGAACTGTTATTGACAGCAATGACAGTATTGCCATTCTTATTTTTGGAAACATATATCATAGACAAGTTTCTGCTAAATGTTTATTAATTTATTACTACTGGTATTAAATAAATATAATGGAATTTAAAATTTTCAAAATAATGAAACAAAAGAAGTATATCTGTCCTAAAGTCTGTCATCGCGACAGATAACAAGTTTCGACCGCCGTTTTTTTCGTAAGGGATGGAATTTAATACGAAACATCGAAAATTATCAAAAAGCAAAAATTCTGTTCGTACCCCTGCAACCTCTAAACCTAGATTAACAAAGAAACGAATAGTGACACGTAAAAGGAAATGTGCATGTCTCCCTGAAAATTATTCAGTAGTGGAATTTCCAGCCATATGGAATGAATTAAGACAAAACGGCCAGCTATGTGACGGGACCATTGTGTGTAAGGATAATAAGACAATTCAAGTGCATCGAGCAATACTTTCTGCAGTGAGTCCTTATTTTAAAGCAATATTTATAAATTCTTTGAGGAAAGGACAACCAGAAGAAACTGAAATAACCGTAGATGTTCCATTTTATTATATGAGATTAATTCTAGACTACGCGTACACGGGATCCTGCATGGTGACCGCAGAGAATGTTGAATATTTACTCCCTTATGCGGATCAATTTGATGTAGTCGGTGTCATCCAATTGTGTTGCCAATTTTTATTACAAGAATTACGGCCCCATAACTGTCTCGGAATATTTAAATTTGCCAGATGTTATTTTTGTAGCGAACTTGAGAAAAAAGGAAAATTGTATATTAGACAAAACTTTGCTAGAATTTTAAAAGAATGCAATGAATTCAAACTGTTATCTTACGAAGAGTTAGAAGATATTTTACGAGACGATGAATTAAATGTTCGAAACGAGGAACTTGTTTTTCAAGCAGTCAAATCATGGGTAGAACACGATTTAGAAAACAGAAGAAAATATATTTCATCACTCTTGTCCTGCATCAGATACGGTCATATAAGTTATAAATATTTTAAATCCAAAATTTTACAATGGCAACCAGTAATTGATGATGATGTAATTATTTTATTGTGTACTCTACCTTATCTAATTACAAATACAGTACAAGTACATTACACACATTATATTTTCCTTTTTAGAAATGTCAGGAGGCTTTATATCCTGCGGTAGTATTTCTTACACTTTTGGACTCTACACCAGATGCAGAGGCTGACCTCAACGATCCTCTTGCGAGACCTCGAATTCCTTACGAGATACTCTTTGCAGTAGGTGGCTGGAGCGCTGGCAGTCCGACCAGTTTTGTGGAGACATATGACACGCGGTAATATTTTAATAGGGCAAGAAAAAACTTTTATAAATCTTTTATTTTCATTTAATAGCTTTTTTAAAATGTGTTCTTTTATAGAGCCGATAGGTGGTTTCTTTCAATCCACATGGACCTATCACCTCGGGCCTACCACGGACTATGTACATTAAACAATCTAATATATATGATCGGTGGTTTCGACGGGAGCGACCATTTCAATACAGTTCGTTGTTACGACCCGGTCGCGAACACGTGGATAGAGCGGGCTTGCATGTACCAGGCGAGGTGCTACGTCAGCGTCGTCGTTCACGGTTACTTGAATTATCATTTATTTTATCATTTATATAACCGGTAATAGTTTGTGATCCACAATAATAGAATATTGATAATTTTGGGAGATGATTGTTTTTAGAACATTGTTTACCAATTTTTAGTCCCTTTTTTTGCTGTTAGTGTCATAGTATGGTATTACATAGTCCATAACTTGTATAAGGGTGATTCCGAGAAAATCTTTCCAGATAGCTAATTTTTCATTTTATTTTCCTATTGTTTGGTAGTCCTGTTTTTAAAGGAAAAAGTATAGATAGATATTTGCTTCAAATGTTAAGTGAGACATGGTATCTTAAAATTTGGTGAGAATCTTAAAAGATATTGCGGTTTCTACATTTTAAGTGTTAGTGGTAATGACAGCAGTACGATGGTAAAGACGGCACTGTTAATGGAAATGTCATCATGTAAATGGTAATTATGTTATTAGAGATAAAATATATTTTCATTTGTTTATTTTATTTTTAGTCATTCAAAAATTTCAAGAAATGAAGCATTATTGGCTTCTTATCTTGAAATTTCATCGTATTCTTATATTCTGTTATACTAGTGTATTTATTTATTTAGTGTAGTTTTAGCATTAGATCACATCAAACTTAGTTTTTTAAAAGACGTTTAAATGACTTACGTTATATTACTTATATATTTATCCTTTTTCCTTATTATTTTTTTGGTTGTATATGATTTTTTATGTCTGATAATATTTTTATGGGCCATGTAGATCCGCGGCGCGAAACTCTGATTAAGTAAATTTTGCAAGATGTCTTTATTTTTTTATTGTTTCCAAAAGAAAGACGTCATCTTTTTTAAACTTAAGAGTATTATTGCCAGATGGTATATTTTTTTGAAATCCTACATGCCTCCCATGTGCACATTTAATGTTATCCTTACAAGTAAAACAACTTTTCATTTCGAAAAGTCATAGTCTCTATCTTTTTGCCAAACATCTTGGTGAACTCCAATACCACCCTTAAAAGTTTTCAAGTTATTAGGAATCAATTCTACTCTGTCTTCTCTATTAATCTCTTTCCCATTAATCTTTCCATTAATCTCTTTCTCAGTAATAGGAAAAATTATCACTTTATCCACGTTCTTCTGCAACAATGTGACGAAAATAGAGAAACTGTTAACATCCCGTTACATAACTGTTAACTGTTATGCGAATGACAGCACTGGGGATGCGGTATATTCCGGTCGTGCAGGTCTCTTTCCGGAAAACGTCGACGAGTAGCGAAAGAAACTTGTATCTTCTATAGAGACCTCCCTGGCGATGGTCTCTAAGTGGGGTGAACTGAATCACATTTAATTCAATCCCCTAAAGACACAAATTTGTGTATTTACCACAAAGAAAACCCCATTTGTCGTATCAGAGCTCTTCGAGAGTACTCTTATTGCCTCGCCAAGTATCAGAATACTGGGTTTCAACATTTCGAAGGATTATCAGTTTCGTGGTCATCTGGAGAGCAAGGCCAAGTTGGCCTCGATGAAATTGGGAGTGATTTATAGAGCGAGGCAGTATTTCAAACCTGGCCAAAGACTTTCGCTCTATAAGGCACACATGAAGTACTGTACTCATTTTTGGTCCGGATCACCCCAATATCAGTTTCTACCATTTGACTGCGAAAACGGAGAGCCGTTCGGATTTTCGGGGACCCGGTGCTCTGCAAACGGCTGGACTCTTTGGCTTTGCGTAGAGACGTGGCTTTTTTATGCGTTTTCTACTACATTTACAACGGGGAGTGTTCCGAAGATCTATTCGATCTGATGGCTGCTGCCGAATTTCATCACCGCACAGCTCGCCATTGCCTCCTTTACCATTCATACCATCTTGATGAGTGGCGATCTTCCACTGTGCGGTTTTCAAGGACTCCTTTTCCACGTACCACTCCAACGTGGAACGAACTCCCTTCGGTGGTATTTCCATATCGATACGACATGGGTACTTTCAAAAAGGCGTATACTCCTACCTCCAAGGCCGGCAACGCTCTTCTGAATCCTCGGATGTTGCAAGAGTTCATGGGCGATCACGTATCAACGGTCACCCGCAAGCTCGTTTGCCCTCCTCTAACATAAATAAAAATAAAACCGATCCATATTTTACAAGAGCATCAGCAGTTTTTCTATGTCCTGATTCCGTGTAATTCCAAGTTATTTTAGAGATTTGGTGATAATCTTCGTGTATTTTTGTAATTATGTAAAACATATTTTGTTCCTATACTGTGAAGAAGTCGGATTGAAACAGTAAAGTGTCAATAACCCGTTTTATTCTGTGTTTGACAAATAAGAGAAACTAGGTGAGCCCAAATTGCAGCCGCATTATGTCTGAAGCATTCGCTGACGGTACGCACGGAAAATATTTAATCCGCACTCCTTTGAAAATCAAAGTTATAACAATCAGCTGTATGGAGACAAATTCTTTCCAGCTACCGCCAAAATGCATGGACTCCACTTCTTGTGCACACTTCTAATCATAATTATCTGAGAAATCGAAGTGAAGTATGGCTTCGTTAACTACTAGATTATCTCGTAGTTTTTCATCGTATAATATTGTATGTGTATTTTGCAGCAATGTTTCATAAAATAATTATAAATATTGTCCAATAAATTGATTAAGGTTAGTGGTTAAACAAGCTTTCCTTCTTTGTTATCGTTGTTCTTTTGAAAACTTTCTTGTTAGTTATATTTTCTCTGTAACGTATCCACTTGAAATAAGTAATGGATTCTTCGTTGTTAAATTCGTTGTAATGTATTATTTTCTTATTACAAATAATTATTATCCTAAATTTTGGATTTTCTTTTTCAAACGTTGTATGTCTTGTTTCTGAAATTTAATTATTTTCGCCATTTTAATGAACATTCTTCGCTTCCTAACTATAAATCTATTTATTTTCAGTCTGCATTTGCATTTACTTTGAAGCAATGTATCGTTTGGAATATCTTCATTTGTAACATTTTCAATATTGTATGAACCATTCAATATTGAAAATGTTACAATACGTTAATAACTTCTGATAATGTAGACATCTTACTTCTCTCTTCTTTCTTCTTTTGCCGATACTTTTTAACCGCGTCACGGCAGTTCTTTCGTTGGATCCTTTGCTCTCTGGGAGATTCATCAGCAATACTTACGATTTATTTCTTTCTTTTCCTATATCTCTCTATTTCCTTTTCTTTTTCGAGTTGTAATCGTTCTGGATCAGCCTTTTTTTGAGCATAAGCAATTTTTCTAGCAATTTTATTTTTTTCTAATCTTAGACTTCCAGTTTTCTGCTTGCCCATTATTGATCTAAAAAACCAATAAAGATCCATCATTTAAAGCTTCTTTATAAATTGCATACATCATTACCATTTACAATATATCATTACCGTTTGATGGAAATAAACAGAGATGATGGGGATATCATTTATGTATAACATTAATTGAATTTTCTAAAATCAAACGATTTTAAACGAAGTAATTGTGCGGACGATAACTGCATAAGATGCTATAACCCATAAAAATTTACGACATGTATAGTAAACCTGTGTACTTACTTTTTTAATCAAACGGAAATTATGGCGACTTTGGTGACTTTGGTGACCTATATTTTTCAGTTTTTTTTAGAAATATTTTTGAAAACAAACGCGAAACTGAGACTGCGTTACTTCAAGACTGAAAAAAGGAACAGAGAGCGCGTGTTTAACTGCTCCTTTTCTTCTTTTCTCAGGAAATTCGTTATGAAACTTTATCTTGACGTTCTTAAAACTGTGTTGACGATTATTTGACTACAATTTTTTTTTTAATTACAAAGATTCTGTTTATTCTTAAATTCTGATTTCTTTATAATATTCAAATTCAAATTCAAAATATCTTTATTCAAGTAGGCATTTACACGCACTTTTGAATCGTCAATTATTACAATACAAAGAAAGGTGAGTGTAGTCAGTCCGTAAGTAAACTACCACCGGCTCGGAATGCTGCTCTGTTGAGAAGAGCCGGCCAGAAACTCAACAGTTGCTCTTTTCAAAAGAAATATAACAATCTTAGGTGATGTACGAGTACATTATGATATAAATTCTGCAAATGATTCAACAACTTGAGTTCCACATATTTCGATCCACTAAAAACTCTTGAACGTTATAATAAGATTTATTTAATAATAAACTTTTGATTTTAGATTTAAAACTAAGAAATGGAAGGTCTAAGACATCTTGTGGAACTTTATTATATATGCGTATACTCAAACCCATAAAGGATTTTTTTACTTTTTGAAGACGAAATCTTGGCGTTACGAGTTTGTTTTTATTTCTCGTATTTATCGCGTGTGTGTCACTGTTTTTTATATAACTATTAAAATTTTGGCGTATATATAATATGTTATTAAATATGTATTGCGAAGCGACTAAGAATACCTATTTTTTTTTAAAACATCTCTGAGAATCTCTAGATTTTAAGTTATAAATTGCCCGCACAGCTCTATTTTGTAAAATAAATATAGAATTAATTTCGGCAGCACTGCCCCATAATAAAATACCGTAAGATAAAATATTATGAAAATAAGTAAAATAAAAAAGTTGAGCCGTATTAACGTCCGTTAATTGTCTAACTTTTCTAATTGCGAAGACGGCGGAGCTGAGTTTGGCTGTGAGTGTGGAGAGATGGAGGTTCCACTGGAGCTTTTTATCTAAAGTTATACCTAAGAAATGTGTTGAGTCAATGAATTCTAATACTTCATTGTTAAGGAGCAAGTTAAAATTTTTACTTTTTATGTTAGGAAGTGTAAACTCTATGCATTTAGTTTTCTTAGCATTTAAGACTAAATTATCAATTTCAAACCAATGAAGGACTCGTGACAAAGTACTGTTTACTTCGTTTTAATTAATCCTATCACGCTCAACTTTAAAAATAAGCGAGGTGTCATCAGCAAAAAGTACAATGTCGCACAGACCCTTAACAAGAAAGGGCAAGTCATAATTATAAAGTAAAAACAAAATGGGGCCCAGAATAGATCCTTGTGGAACACACATCTTTAGGTGAGAACCAGCAAATCATTTCGTGAAGTCATTATTTAAAAACTACATAATCAAACACGGATATGCATTCGTATATCTTAAAAAAAATTAAACGATTATTGAGGAGTCCGAAGAAAATATGCTAATTGTGATGTTTAATGCGAGTTTTTGATGATTTATGTAAAATATGATATTGAATTTTTATTTATATCAGACTACAGCAAAAGAGCAACTTGGAGTATAAATTCAAAATATTTTTGGAATTATCAAAAGCCGTATCGACTTTACGACTTCAGCGAATTAAAATTACGCGATTTTCCGGAATCACCCATTAGCATATAAGAAAATAGTAAAGAATCGAAATCTATACGTTCTATACAAAAAAATATTGCTAATCGGAACGTGACGCAGAACTGAACCAACTTACTTTTTATTTCTTGTTTTTTTATTTGTTTGTATGTTCCCGAATCACGCAAAAATACAGTTTTATTTAAGAGACGATTTATGGTTTATGATTTAAGGCTGGAGAGTTTCAAGTGTTACTCAGAGCGACTAAATTGTTTCAGACGGTCTAATCTACGCTCTAGGTGGTTACAACGGAAGGACGAGAATGTCTTCCGTAGAGCGATACTATCCCGATATAAACCAATGGGAGTTGACCACGCCTATGAACAAGCAGCGATCAGACGCCAGCGCCGCATCACTTGGTGGCAAGGTACTTTGTGTGACGAGGCTCGTGCAGCCCTTATCCAAACTGCCCGGCGCTACCTCAACTACCACATTAACAGTGCAGTAAAAAGGCTGTTGTTGAGTTGTCAGTGAGATATTGATTGATACCTTTAATTTACTGTTTTTTGGATAATAAAATGGGCCCATAACTACATGTAAATAATATTTGTAATGTCTATAAACATGTAGGTCATGATTTGAGATAATCGTGCTCACTTGCTTCAATTCGTATCATAATATAAAATATGTATATTATTTTTATTATATTACAAAACTGAAATATTTTTTAAAATTATCACTGATATACTTTAAAAGACTTGGATACTTCGTTCAGTTATAGATTTTCGCACCGTTAAACATACAAGATACATTCTATACAGCGCAGTTATCTTATCTTCATAGGAAAGTACAAAAACTAGTTTTAAAAAATAGAATGGAAAATCATCAACACCAGAAAGACTCGAATCTACGACCTGTTCTCACAGGTCGCAGATTTGAGTCCTCCCTGGTGCTTGTCTACTGAGCTACAGTGTCGTCACTAGTCTTGATAAACGTTACTTACGTTCTAATATTGACGAATATACGTAAAATACTAAATTTATTACGGCGATATTTTTTGTAGTGATAGGAGTAAGTCGCTATAATATAACAATCCGATATTAGGATTGTAACCCTGTCGGAACTCTCGCCTAGATATATATTGTGGGTGGCTTCAACGGCCAAGAGGTGCTGAGCTCGGCGGAGGTATTCGACGCGGACACGAGACAGTGGAGCTTCATCCGCTCCATGCTGAGCCCGCGCTCGGGGGTCAGCCTGGTCGCGTACCGGGACGCGCTCTACGCGCTGGGCGGCTTCAACGGGTACAGCCGCCTCAACACCGGTGCTGACATACGTCACGTTGATTTATCTCTTCAAACTTCGCATCTAAATATATTACTAATTGTTTGATGTTCAGGTGAGCGCTTAAGTCCGTCCCGCGGCGGGGAGTGGCAGGAGGTGACAGAGATGTTCAGCGCCAGGAGCAACTTCGCCACCGTCCTGCTCGACGACATGATATTTGTTATCGGAGGATTCAACGGTAACTATGCGTACAGGAAAGGCTATTTTGGAAAATATTATTTTATCTTTTAAAATAATCAAAGCATCTTGACCGTGTCTTTTTGACATTTATCTCAGAGACATCCCGAGGAATTCATTTATTTTTTAAATAATATTCTTTCAGTTTTAGGTCTACACTGGATTAAAATATATATATATAAATGGAATGTCAAATGATTTCACATATATATGTAGATTGTGACCGGTTATCCCTCAGGGTCATCGACGATCCCGCACGTGGAGTGCTACGACGGCGACACGGCGGAGTGGTTCGACGCGGCGCCCATGAACCTGACGCGCTCGGCGCTGAGCGCGTGCGTGCTGGCGGGGCTGCCCAACGCGCGGGCCTTCTCGTACCTGGCCAAGGCCGTGCCCGCCGCGGGCGCCGACCAGGCGCACCTGTAGCGTTTGCCTTCATCTTCCCCACCCCCCTCGGCCAACTTACATATCCGTCTATTTACCTCGTTTATCGTTTAGTACCCGGCTACGTCCTCGAACTCGGCCGAAGCACTCGCTGTCGACTCGATCGATCTCGCTTTCATAAATCTGGTTCATAGTAATAAAATCGCATTATTTAAATTCTAAATTCATAATACTTTCAATATTCTTATAAATAACTGATAAAAATAACTCGATGTGAAATAATAATCTCTAATTAAATGTAAATCCCAGTGTTGGAGCGGTGTCGCCGCGGACGGCTGCGATGTTTAAAATATCTGTATATAATATTAATTACGTTTTACTTGTACATAGTTTTGTCTATCCTGTATTAATGTATAGAAAATCATGGTTATTCAAAGTATTTAATAAAATATTTTTAATATTATATTGTAAAAAATCAAATTAATGCAATATTAAATAAATTTTAGAATACATTTTTGTATTGAAGGATTTGTAAATTTTCAGTTTATATATATTTTTTTTTATTATAAAGAGAATATTTGATAAATTTTATTTTGTGATGTCGTGTACGGGCCGCGCCGCGCCGGTCGCGCCTTTTATATAAATGTATAAAATATAAATACGGTTTTGCGGAAATGGTCCGTGTCACTTATCTGTGATATTTTCACTAGTCAATGCGAAGAATATAAAAAAATGAAAAATTTTATATATTTTTTTATACACAGAAAAATTTATTGTACAAAGCTGAAATGTTGATAAATTCACAAATAAAGTAAATACCCACTAACTATGTGATTTGTTTTATTTACATTTGACTCTACTAGTAGCACATGACCGTAGTACGGCCCGCACGCACTACTGAATCGACGTAGGACGGCGAGTGGCGCGAGACGTCGCCCGTGCGTGTATTTACTACAGAAGGGGAGGTCGGGAAGGGCGGAGTTCCGTCGCGATCGAACGTCGGAGCCACATTTAGCGTAGTGGTTGCCGCATTCGGGCGCAGTCCTCTCAAAATAGAAAATAATCGCCATGGAGTTAAAAGGGAAGGTTGCTCTGATAACCGGCGCCGCGGCCGGCATCGGGCTCGCCTACAGCGAAGAATTACTCAAGCAAGGAGCGAAGGTACGTTTGTAATAAGATAATGTTACATTAGTAATCTTAAGTTCAAGGTAAAAGGTTAAAGTGGGTCGGAGAGCGGCCGAATGTAGTGTGTGAAGTAAATAATATTTCAAGTGAGAAAAGACGTCGAGTATCTTCGCTTGCTGGTACATTATTTGTATTGATTTTTTCCTCTACCTTGAATAAAGGTAAAGATATGTTTTCTCGGTCTTAATAAGCCTATTAAATCTTATAATTCCTTTTTTATTAACTGTAAATGTCTGTAATCATGTTAAAGTTGAATAATTATAAGATTACCTTATTAGATTAAGCTCCCTAATCTCCGATGACATGCATTTTTCATGAGGTGTTATTTATGTTAGGTACCTATCGTTTTACAGCCATTGTGAGAACTTTGAAGAAATATATAGAATTTTTAATAGGTCTGCAATTTTTAATTATATTAACGTTTTAATTACAACTCAATTTTAAATCACTGTCCTATTATTGATTATAAATTTTTTACAATGAAAAAAATGTGATTGATGACGTCTAAAAATATTTGTACTTATTATGTATTTTTTGTAACCGAAGGTAATTAGATTTGTAAAGACTTCAGTATTAGTACTGAAGTCTTTACAAATCTGATAAGATATATAAGATATATAAGATCAAGATATATACGTATAAAAACATTTAGATGTTTTTATACGTATATATCTTGTTTGCTGCGATGTCAATATATCGTGTACCTAAATATTCAACTATTGAAGCCTATTCAGTTGTAGGTTTAGGAAGACTACTCCCGTATTCTGTTTAAAGCTATGTACAAATAGCTCGGGACAGTAAATATGTAGTTTGTTTCCATTTTGTACACATGTAGTTCCAGTCTACATGTTTACAATTTCATTTGGTTTGTAAATTTTTCGAAGTATCTTTTCGTCGAGATTAAAAATTGTTATTAAAACAACTTACTTAACAATACATATCTATTTATTTCATTCGTTAATAAATCCATCTCATAAATCACAGACAATGCAATTAAATTGAATATAGATAATCTTAACAAATCTTGAATATGTCTTTAATCAATTTTGCAGGTCTCTCTCTGTGATATTGATTCCGAAATCGGAGAACAGGTGGCGGATGAACTGGGCGTGAAGTATGGCCGGAAAAACGTTTTGTTTTGCCAGTGTGACGTCACCGACTATCCACAATATGAAGGTAAACTTAATTAAATCATATTAATTTTATAAGTATAAAATAATTTAATACAAAAGTGATCGTTTTATTTCAGAGGCATTTGAGATGACAATAAAAGTGTTTAATCGACTTGATATAGTTATTAATAACGCCGGTGTTATGAACGACAGGTTTTGGGAGTTAGAGGTTGACGTTAATTTGGTAAGTTATTTATCTTATTTATGAAAATTTTAATATAAATACATTATACACATATAATGTAAACACACATACTTCCATTAAATGCTACCCATACTTTCCCTAACTGCATGCATTCACTTCTTGACTTAATGATTGTCTTCGATGTCACGATTGTCATCGATGGACCAAATTGTTAAGCATGGTCAATGTGCAGCTGACTCTTTTTCATTTCATTATCTTGTTTTCCTATCTTATAAAATTAGATCTCCGAAACCTAAGTCAAGAGTACTTCACCTTCGTAATTTTCGTGGAATGGATGTAGAAAAATTGCAACAAGATGTGTACAAATTAGACTGGTTGGATTTATATAAGGCCTGTTTCATTAATGAGCAGGTAGCCGTTTTTAATAACTTGCTAACTAAGCTATACGATATTCATGCTCCTATTCGACCTGTTCGAATAAAACATCTGCCAGCCCCATGGCTGTGTGATGAGGTAAATAAATTACAAGGTAAAAAAAATATGCAAAATGTAAATATAAAAATAACAATAGTGATGTCAATAAAGAAAGGTACAGAAGAGCTAGAAATCATTGCAATAAAGTGCGTAGAGACAAGCAACGACGCCATGTTTATAAATCTGTTATCGAAGAAGATGATCCTGGTAAAATTTGGAGTTTTCTTCAATCACTTGGAGTTGAAAAGGCACGTCAAGAGTTTAATCCTACTAATTTTGATTCTAACCAGCTTAACAAGCACTTCTCTAATTATGCTGCCGTTGATAGTGCGGCAAAAGCTATTACTCTAAATCAGCTTTCTGCCATATCTTCTCCTAATACTCCAGAATTTTCATTGGTCAGTTTACTGTAAGTGATGTTAAGAAGAACATTTTAGATATTAAATCCGACGCTATTGGATCCGACTGCATTAGTCGTAAGACGATTCTTCCTATTCTTGACGTTGTGGCTCCCGTAATTACTTTTCTTTTCAATTATTCTATTGCCACTAATACCTTTCCTACTTCATGGATGGATGCTCAAGTAATACCTCTTCCAAAAAAAAGAAAACTTACGTCCCTGTCAGACTTCCGTCCTATTTCTATATTAGCTTTCCTTTCTAAAGTTCTTGAGCGCCTTGTCCATCATCAACTTAACTTTTTCCTTACCAAACAAAGCCTTTTAAATCCTTTACAATCCGGATTTCGTCCCTGTCATAGTACGACTACTGCATTGGTGAAAATAACAGATGGCGTAAGACACGGTATGGAATGCCGTAAATTCAAGGTCTTAATTTTACTAGGTTTAAGTAATGCGTTTAATACCGTGGATTCGACATTCTGCTTGCTACTTTAGGTTCCATTAACATATCTCCTGTGATACTTGACTGGTTTCATAGTTACTTGCATGGTCGCCGTCAACGAGTTAAACTTTGTGACTCTTTATCGGATTGGTCTACAATCATGGCTGGGGTACCGCAAGGGGGCGTGTTGTCTCCTCTTTTATTTTCTACATTTATCAATTCTGTTAGTGATCATATTGCTTCTTCCTTCCACCTTTATGCTAATGACCTTAAATTTATATTCAGGCAACTTTAGAAGATTTTCCTCAAGTTATTAATAATTTAAATGACGAACTTAGTAAAATCTCACAATGGAGTAAAATAAATACAACGAAAACACAAGCAATTATAATTAATAACAAAAAACTTCATTCTCGATTTGACCTTGACAAATTACCTGGCGTGCTATTTGACAGAGTTCATATACGTTTTAGGGAATATGTACGCAATTTAGGAATAATCTTTCACCGTCATCTTTCTTGGAAACCTCAGATCAGTGAGGTGAGCAAAAAAATGTTTACCTCAGTAGGAGCTTTAAGAAGGTTGCGTAATTTTCTTCCCATTTCCACGAAGGTTGCGGTGGCACAAAGTATCCTTTTTCCTATACTTGATTATGCAGATGTTTGTTATTTAGATCTTAGGGAGGAGCAATTGAATAAGCTTGAGCGTCTTCAAAATATTTGCATAAGGTTCATATTTGGGCTTTGCAAATATGACCACATATCTGAATTCCGTAAAAAGCGCAAGTAGCTCTCAATTCGCCTTAGCAGGAATACTCATATTTTAAATCTTTTATATCGCATTCTATTCAATCCCGCCCTTCCTCCTTATCTAAAACAGCGTTTTCAGCTTCTTAGGCAATCACACAATCATACACTTCACTCCGTAAATAAACTTCTAGAAATTCCTCCCCTTTTCTTCTATGCTAAATCTTTTACGGTTTACGTCTTTCAGCTATGGAACGCCCTTCACTTACGCAAGAAATGCTAAGTCCTTACCACTTTTTAAAAATATTGTAAAAGAGTACTATCTCAAGCATGGTTAATTGGATTCATTTTACATATATGTATATATTTTTTTCTTCTTTCCTTTCTTGATGCCAAATTTTTTAAGTGTGTCTATAATATATATTTATATGTATTTTAAAATGATTTAAGTCTATTTATAATTTAAGTAACTTATTATATTTATAAATTTTTTTTATATACTTAATATTTACACTTATATAGATATATGTATTTCTTTATGTATATGTAGTTATGTATCTACATATATTAATTATGTGTTTTTATAATATTAAATTATATATATATATATTTTCTATAATATATTGTAATTTTAATATTAATAATTTGCGGACCCCTTTTACTACTACCACAGCGTATCCTTAATCTAAATGTTGCCTAGTAGAGATCGCTTATAAGCGATAAGGCCGCCTTTTTGTATAACTAAATTATTGTACTTTCTAAATTTAAAAATATTTGTTTTTGTGGTGTGCAATAAAGTATATTTATTATTTATTATTATTATTACAACCGACTATATTGGGATTTTGTACTTTCAATAATCATTTTATGGTCAAGTGGCTAAAATCTCCCAGTAGGTCCAATATGTCCTGTATTCGAATCTCAGGTTGGTTTGTAAATGTTTGTAATTCGGCCTGACCTTCTTAGGTTAGGTGTATTGAATGCATACAGTGCATTGCCTTCAGGAAAAATAAGTATATATAATAGTTTTTATACATATTATAACTTTTATAAACCTTTCTATATAGAACGGTGTGATCCGAGGGACTCTGCTTGCGTACCGCTTCATGGGCAAAGACCGCGGCGGCGCAGGCGGCACCATCGTCAACACCGCCTCCACGGCCTTCGTCAGGCCCCAGGTCTCCACGCCCATATACACTGCCACCAATTATGCAGTTGTGGGTCTCACCAGGTCGTATGGGGTAAGATACACCGGACAATCAAGAAAATACCAAACTTACATTCTGGATTTTAAATCACTACAATTACTTTCTTTTACCACGCTTTATTAGGTCGATCTGTTTTTAATGTATTATGTAGATACACAAGTATACTTCTTACAATTACACTATTTAATGTGCAGGATATTACGCTGAAGGCTTTTACAACCTAATTTGTTAATCAGATTATGTATATCTTTTTGTGCTACTCGGACAATTTGGTTATTGATTAATACAGGTAATTAAAATTATCAGAGGTGAGCCGGCGATACCAATGGCGTGAGCCAAACTGTCACTGCGCCTGGACGATGCTCTCAACACAAAAGAAATCATTTTACACTGGTATCTAATGTGTAAAGTTTGCAGGACCAGTATCACGTGAGCCTGAGCGGCGTGCGCAGCGTGGCACTGCTGGCCGGGCTCACCGACACCGGGCTGGTGAAGGAGATCCGGAAGCAGCTCATGTCGTCCGACTACGAGGCCGCGTGGCAGAGGGACAACGCGAACTGCAAGCCGCAGAGGTATGATGATACATACTCTATTACGCAGTCGCTACAAATATTGCGGATAAAAATATTGTTGTATTTGAACTGTATTTCTAAATTGATTGCAAGTAATTGGATTGGATGTTTGCATATTTTGATGAAATAATTATGAATTTTATATCACGTTTATTATTATTTAAAGGCCTTCCAAACTTACGAGTCCAAAACCTCAGATACTTCAATAATTAATATGTTATAAAGAATTAAAATGTTGGTTAATAAGAGCGCTTGCACACTTGCAGTCCGGAGCACGTGGGTCGTAGTCTGATCGAAGTGCTGATGAAGGCTCAGAGCGGGTCGGTGTGGGTCGTCGAGAACGGCCACGCGGCTCGCGAGTGGCGCGCCTGAATTACCTCATTTTGTGCTATTTAATTTAAACTGCCCCAACTTACAAGTAATGTGTCCCGTTGTGTGGGAAATTTTATGGGTGTCGCCGGAACTCGAAGCGCTGATAATTTATGCATGGAAAAGTAAGATAGTCAACGAGCACTAAGCATTCGGTAACCAGCCTTTGGTGAAAGAATCACTATCAACAATGCTCATCAAAAATTATAACGAACTTGTGGATACCTAATTTTTATCTATTTTTCATATCAGTACTTTCATGAATTATTAGTTCTACCTTGTTCTGTGAAAGAAAAGGAATTTTAAAGCTATATCACTCTTGGAATATTAGTAACTATATTTTAGGCTACTTAATGTTTAGAAGTTAGTTTACATCTCCTTTATATATTGATTATATTTCCTACGTAACTTAGTAAAATGATTTTATACTAAGAGTTAAAATTAAACTCATTATGAGCTCAAAATAAGTATGACAAATATTCGATGTTATAACGTTACATGTAGCTTAACATAAGACAACAAATAGCTCTGTTGTAACGGGGAGTGTTTATACCTACTGTATACAATCCTCAAAACAGGGATTGGGCGTGGGTACCTTAAATGACTTTATTCTTTATAATTCATTGTATATCAGCAGACCTGGAGCAGCCTTTGGAGGTGTCATCTAGAAGAGTTTCTAAAATGTCCAGTCACAGATGATAACTCACATTAAGAATTTAAAAATAGCAAGTGGCTGAAATTTCTTTAGAAATCGATTTTCACATATAACAAATCCATCATTCAATCACCATTAAATAAAATATAAAGAAAACAAACTCATAATTGAAATATATTTCAATAGTCGTAAGGTCGTGTAAATAGTTTCTTCTTATAGCCTTAGACCTAAGAGTGTTTATATTTTTTAAAATATTTTATAATCGTATCATAAGTTTAAGTGTCACACGCGTAAGGTGTTCGTCGCATTTGTATCGAGTAGCTACTGCTACTGCTTCGTTACGAATATCAAACATTGTGGGGATTATTGCATAGCTTGGTGTCTTAATGTTTTATATATATTATACAAATGTATTATTTATGTTTATATTAAATTAACAAAACAACCCACAGTACTCATGTTATTTATATTTAATAAGGCAGTTTGAGTTCAACTCCACAGTATTAGTGTTTTGTACTTTTGTTATTTATTCGGCTATTGTTAAATAATTGAGTACAAGCTTAAGTTTTATTTGCAATAAAAATTATATTTAAAAAAATAAAAGTTTTTTAATAAAATAGCCATCTGGAAGATTTGTAGTAAATGTATATTTCCGTATCAATACAATCACCAGGTACAGTTTTGAGTTACAGATTCACAAATATATTGTATTTTGTCAAAAAAAAATATTTTAAACAACCAACGTGGGCTTGTGGGCTCGTGGGCTCGGCCGAACACTCGCAACGTTTACAATACAATGACCACTGATATGAAACATGGAACGGACATTCCTCTTACAACAAACACTACGCCCGCGCCGCCCGCACACACTCACTACGCGCCGCACTCCACACCTTCCGTGTCTAAAACTAACAATCAAAATGACAGTCAATAAATCACATAAGTCATTGCGAAACACCTCGAAGATAACACACCACCATCATCATCATCACTACCGCCCGGCGGAACGCGCTCCGAGGTGTCACTAACTACAACTAGCGGGACGGCCGCGCGGCGTCGCTCCAGGGCGCGGACGCTCGCAGGTGAGAGGCTAGGAAAATATACGATTTTCTGGGCGTAACATAAATAGTTTTAAATTATACAATGTGAATTATCTATAAAAAGGCAACAGTTATTGACCTCTCTCATCACAGAATTTAGCCGTCGCGTGCGCGGGGAGCTGCCGCTTGCACCTTCCAATACTGGATACAACACTGTCACACCAACGCAATGTCCCTCACTTCGACGCCTCGTAGTATTCCCGATGCAGCTCCTCCGCCACTATCCTTACACTTCACACACTTCACCCGACGCACACTTTTCCGTTACTTATTCGTTTGTGATTTAGTCCTCGCGATAATAAATTAAGATTCATATTCTTCGTGTCCCTCGCGTCCTACTTGGCTGCAAACACATTAACATGCTTTAATATTTGAGTATTGTAATACAATGGTGTAAATATATTAAATACGTACATATATGATGTAAGTGTTGAGTAAAGTGTATATATGAATAGCATACCTGTGTTAAATGCTTTTATGCGATGCGTGTGTTAAATGCTTTTATATCATGCGTGTGTTAAATGCTTTTATGTCATGCGTGTGTTAAATCCCTGTATGTCATGGGTGTGTTAAATGCTTTTATGTAATGAGTGTGTTAAATGCTTTTAGGTGATGCGTGTGTTAAATGCTTTTAGGTGATGCGTGTGTTAAATGCTTTTGTCATGCGTGTGTTAATTGATTTTATATGATGCGTGTGTTAAATTCTTTCATATGATGCGTGTATTAAATGCTTTTATGTCATACGTGTTGTAAATTGTTTAATGTTATGCTTGTGCTGAGTGCTCGTATGTGATGCGTCTGTCAAGTAATCATATGTGATTTGTATGTAGAGTGCTCGTATATGATACGTATGTTAAGTGCTCGTGTGTAATGAGTATCTTAAGTGCTCGTATGTTGGTTGAGTGCTCGTATTTATTTAATGCTTGCATGCACTGTGCATCACACGTATCATGTGCTTGTGTCGTACCGGCTGCGGACTGCGGCTGCGGCTGCGGCTGTGCGGGCGGCGGCACGTTGTTGCGGCGCGCGTTGGGATGGTTGTTGTTGGGGCGCCCGCGCCCGCCACGCATGGGCCTCCAGCTTGGGAAAAACGACATACTACCACATCAGTTAGGAATACTGTTCACATCTACGAGCATTATTTTCTTACACAAGTCTATAACGTGACATACCAAGCAAGCATATTCAATGAGCCATAATATCCCCACTCCCTTACCGAATTGTATATTTATAGATCTATTTGTTTGATAGTAACAAACAAGTGCAACTCACGGGTGCGGGTGCGGGTGGTGCATGTGCGGGTGAGGGTTGTGCGGGTGCGGGTTGTGGCGCCACGTGGCCCGCGGCCGCCACGCACCCCGCCGGGCCGACGCCACTCCGAACGTCTCGGAGTTCAGCTTGCGCTCCGTCCGCCAGTCCGTCCTCTGGCTTCTACCCTTCGACCTGCAAGTCGTTGTTTGACCGGTGAACATATCCGACGAGAGATAATTATGTTATTTTAGGAAATTTGTCATTTTAAAATGTTTTTGGCCTCACCTCTCTACTGCCTCACACGAAATATTGTCAAAGAAGCTCTTTTTCTTGTCGTAGGCCGATATAACATCGTTTTCCTCCAACTCCGCCTCACCGGCGCCGGTCTCGTTGCCCGAGTCATCCTTCTTATCCACCTCACCCTGAAATTAATTATCAGTTATAGACCATTCATTCTTATCGAAAATTATGAACACGAGTCTGTAACGCAAATGAGAAATAATAGTATTAAAAAAAATCCACCTCAGTTTTAACTTCGCCATCCGCTATCTTAGCCTTGGCGAGCTGGATACGTAATTCCTCGAATTCGGTGTTAGCCTGCTCGAAGTCGTAGTCCTTCTCGAATTTCAGCGTATTCTTATTGCGAGGCACGAAACCGCGACCGCGCCCTCGGGACCGGCCGCGCCAGCCGCCGCGATTGTAGTGGTTCTGCATCACTGATTAAATATCAAGTTAATCAATTACTATTTATATAAGACACTATAAAACTATGGTGTATAGAATGTTGTTCTGGCTTTCTTTTAGTACTATTAGTGTAGAGGACACTTGAATCATAATTTATTTTAACATATCAACTATTACATTGGCTCAATAGACTCACTCAATATTGTACAAAAGTTGTTAATTAATAATATGTTAAAAATATTTTCAGGATGGTTCTTGCTGGTTCGAGAACCAAGGAAACTTTTTAAACCATGCACCTAGTTTTCAAAGATGATTATAATGGGGCTCACTTTCGACGTGCTCATTGGGTAGTTGTTGTTGTTGTTGGTGGTTGTGCGAGGCACTGGGTTGTCTCTGGCGGGTGCGCGAGGAGGCCCGCGGGCGGGGCGGCTGCTTGCTGGCGCTGTTGCGTCGGTCCTGTCCCGCGGACGCGCCCGCCTGCTGGAAGTATTGCATATTTAGCGTAGCCTGTCCAGGTTTAACATTAACAAACAAATATACATTTTATTATACTTTTTCAATCACAAGTATTTCATCCTGATTCATTACAATATGGGATTTATATGTATTTCAATGTAATTTGGCTAATATACAGAACATATGCACAAAACCAACCTATACAAATATACATGTAATATACATATACAGACCAATTATTGTATTCATCACTGCTTTAAAGGACTACAATTTGACGGCTACTTACAATGGTCACTGATAATAACAGAGATATGACAACCAGACTCAGGGTCCTCTTAATGTAATAAAAACTATCAAGACAATAAATACATATTTTCTAATTTATTTATATTGTTTCTACTTTGAATCCGTACCAGTCATCCCTTTTGTACATCTAATGTAAGTGTCGGGAGGGCCTGCTTTGATAACATACTTATTGAAATAATCCCTTCCTTCCTTCCCTAAAGACACTCTCCAAAGACAAGAATAAGAATAAAGTATTAGATTAATGTTCAAATGTAACATTACCTGTGTACCCTGATCAGCGGTAGGACTCTTCCTGTGTCCAACAACAGCAGGTGTGCCGGAACGAGAGGCGCCTTGTTGAGAGCCACCTCCAATAAGATCTAACATTGAACCTAAAAATTTAAGATTTCAATTAAATATTGTATTAATTAATGAAATACTATATAAATAATTAAACATCATTAATTGTTATATCAGTGCACATTTAAACAAAATATTAGAAGATTCTAGAAAACCTAACTGATGATATGAAAGTTGATGCTACATATAAATATAACATTATTTATAATTTCTTTTCAAGCGACTGACCAAGGCACAACATGAAGATTGCGATTTAATATTATTCTGCTTATTTTATTTGTTAGTAGGTTTAATATAATTGTTATTCAAGAGGATTTAATATGGCTTCTCATATTTAAATAATATATTACTATTAACAATTTTAGTTGATTTAAAAAGATGTTTAATTATTGAAATAGTAATCGATTATATTAATATTTTTAAATTTATATAACAAAAAAAAAGGTTAGTAATATTTCATTTTTCACATAAGTAAATCATTAATAAACATAAAAAATAAGCAGATAATTGTTATTTACTATGTAGTAAATGTAAATAAATATTACATACATATGATGATAAAATTACTTTCAATGTGTAATGAAAGCTCATAACTCAAATGTGTTTCTTATAATATATATGGATATAAAAAAGCAGGTGATAATATAAAGCGCAACATAATCGCAAGCATTACATGGAAGCCAAAGCCAAATTATTGAAAAGAAAACCTTGGTCTTTCACTTGGTGTGTATGATGCACCACTCCAGATCCAATAGGGGCCGTCACGGGCTGTAATGGTGCCAGATCCACAGAGGTTTGTGGGGATAACTCACTAGTCTTGTTGAGTTGAGGGTGCACATTTCCTGGAAAACCGGCCATTGGGTGGTATTGTGGGTATTGGGTCTGTCCAACGACTGGGTGGTTGTACTGTCCAGTGTACTGCCCTTGTCCCTGTCCTCCTCCGAGGGATGGTGGTACAGACATTTGCACAATGGCAGGGTCATTTGGCAGAGATGGTACATTGTTCAGAACTCGGATATCCTTGATGTCAGATCCACGGAACAAGATGTAGTCATAAACTTGGCTCTGGGGTGCTACAGGATACTGAGTTTCCCTATCCTCAGTACCAAATGACCGCACTGTAAATAAATAAATATCCATTACAACCATTATATGTAAACTGTTGTATTTAAATCAAATTTATTATTAGGCAATAAAATTAATTTAATTTTTATAACATTTATATCAGTAATCATCCAGTCATCGTGAAGTCATCTCTTACGTGAATGGGTTTACATTGAGGGTGATGATATAAAATAATATACAATTAAATAAAATAAATATAGTAATAGGAAAAGAGTAAGAATTATTATTTATACTTTCATCGCGCCGGAAATGATAGTTATTGAAATTTAAATAATTAATTGACAATAGCAGAAGTTATTTTTTTATTTGATTCTGAGTAGCATGAAAAATTCGTCTAAACTTTTAAGATAGAACTACTTAGATTACAATAGTAATATGCAACAAGGATGTTTTAATAGTAAATCCATTGTTTACAAGAACAAATCGTCATCAACGTCATCAATGTGAACCCGCGGTTACAAAAGAGGTATTAACTTTTCGATATTGAGGGTAGCCTGGAAACAATGTGAACATAAAGTAACTAGTCTAACCCTCAATATTTCAATCAATCCCTTTCGGCTAAAACATATCAAGTAACGGAAAAAAGTAAACAGCTTTTTGAAGCTTGCAAACAAAATTACTAATACGAACATTCGGAGGGAAAACAATATCATTGTAGCAAATACCTATTTCTACAAACTTAATTAATTTTTTAAAGTAATTTTAACGTAACAGAATATATCATATGAAATTGTTATAAGAAAATAACATCCAACAAGATAACAAGCATCCATTTGTCAACTTACCGCTAGCCAGGGCGATGGTACATTCTTGAGGATCGACGGTAAAGAGTCGGCCTTCATAACGAATATCAGCTTTCGATATTAGGCTTATCTTGGAGCCCAGTTCAGGCATTCCAGAACTCATAGTGCCACTTTAAAATTTAACTGCAGATGACGAAGATTTTTAACGATATAATAGTCAACCGTAAACCAACAGCCACCGAGTAAAATGACTGACGGGAAGTTGGCAACAAGCGCAGCGTTTACAAACAGCTGTAGTTACAGATTATAAACTATCGAAAAATAAAAATCTGTGTTAGCCAATAATAATGATGTTCCTTTTTATAAAATAATTACCTATAATAATTAATCTCGAATGCTTTATATCGTTAAAGATATATAGCATTCCTAAATATAAATATATTTTTAATGATATACATTAAAAAAGTATAAGGTATCTAAGAACCCTTTAAAACGAGAAAAGACAATTATTTCCTTACTCAATATAATATACAGAGTAGGGACCGAATATGCCAATATTTAAATGTGTCCTTTAAATATAATGTGCATAATAAATAAGTAACGAATAAATAGATTATGTTATATATACTAAAGTTCAGAAAAAATATTTAAGATTTAATCCTAACTAATTGATGTCATAAAATCAAATAAAAAGAGATCATAAATTACTATAATAATAATAATAATTGATTTCGATAGCTCATTTACATGTATGGGATGGATGAAATGGCGACAAGTCACTGGGACGACATGTGATGCCCGAATTCCCCTTAAACTAAAAGGGAGAATTTATAAAAACATCATTAGACCTGCCGTTATGTATGGATCTGAGTGCTGGGGGATGAAGGTGAAGATGGATGAAAAGCGTTTGCATGTAACGGAATTGCGAATGTTAAGATGGATGTGTGGGGTGACAAGAAGGGATAGAATAAGAAATGAGTATATTAGGGGAAGCTTAGGAATAGCGCCAGTGACAGAAAAAATTAGAGGTAGCCGTCTGTCATGGTATGGGCATGTTATGAGGAGGGATGAAAGGCACGTGACCAAAAGAGTGCTAGGTATGATAGTGGAGGGATGGACAGGTAGAGGACGGCCGAAGAAAAGATGGATGGATTGCGTAAAAGACGATATGGAGAAGAAGGGAGTGTGTACAGAGATGACGAGTAACAGAATATGGAGAGTATGGAAGGAAAAAACATACTGTGCCGACCCCAAAATGGGATAAGGGCATGAAGATGATGATGAGCTCATTTATATGTAGGTAACAGATAAATTCAAAAATAATGTTAATACAAAATGAAAATTGGCCTGACAAATATCTATTATATATAAATATTTTTTATGTATATATTTTTATATTTATTTATTTTATTCGAAATAAAAGATTTATACAATTGTCAAATTAAATTAAAAATATTTAACAAAAAACTTTTTGTATTATATTAAATGTTACTTTTGTCTTATCGTATGTTATTACCATTGGATAAAGATATCGACAAACGTATATTTTATCAAAGTCGGTTACTGATTAGTTTTAATATTTATTTTGTGCCTGTACCGTGCACTTATTAAAGCTATTTATGTTTTACACTTACAAAACCATTTGTTCTTATAAAACAATTAAAGAGTTTCGGTAGTACTTTGATTTTGTTTTAAAGCAACCAAAATATTTTATCTATATATTTGTATTGACATATAATTAGTTATATTATTTCTTATCTGCTATTTCGAATATCCGTTGACGGTTATGCTTCAACTTTATAAACAGTAAAAAAAGTTAATGTTTTTAAAATATCTTCTATTAAAACCATAAAATATAATACAATACAATAAATTTATAAATATAATTTATTACAATCTATTTATATCCGAATTCCTAATAATTGTATGAGCAATGACGCTTGAGAATCCTATAACGTCGACTCCAGGAAGTTTGTCAAGACTAAGTATTGGCGGGAGCAGTTCTATCAGACGACGCAGTCTTATTCCTCAAAGTAAAGTTCGAAACTTAAGGGAAGAGGTACTTTTTTCTAATATTACAAAATAAAGCCATAACATTCAGTTTTAATTTGTTAGCTCTTTCAGAAATATATCAGAATATCTTCTCATTTTGGAGTCTTTTAATTTTGTTTGTTTCATAATCTATTAGTATTCCTGCTAGATTGAGCATAGTGTCTTCAGAGCAGATTACTTAATTTGCTTATGTTTTAGGAACGTAATGATGACGACGCTGAGCGATTTTCGTTGGTGGCGTCAGAGCGCGCTGTCGCTTCCTCGACTCCTCAAGTCTCTCCTAGACGGGGTAGAGATAGTATGTCGTCATCACCACAAAAAGAACACTTTCAAGGCTGCCTGAAACTTTATGCAGAAAATGTAGGAACAGGATAATAAACCTTTAAATATTTTTTTGGTAGTATTACTGTTGTGAGTATTACTTATAATATATTATTTTCAGAAAATCACCAAAGACAATGCATGGAATTTACAGCTGATAGATTTCATGACATCAATGTTGCGGCGACATGATTCGCGCATGGACAACTTGCAAACTGCATCTACTGTTGTAGATGCATCAACTCGGATATATTCATTTAGGGTAGACGCTGTACACTATGATGTACTCAAGATGGCTGGCGGTTTGGTTAAAGCTGCTCAGGTAAATTTTCATTAAACTAAATAATTGATGTACATAAATAAAATAAAATACATAGGAGATAGAAATATTTTATAAATTACCCTCAAAATTAATATTGAATTGAAGTCTAAAATATTTATTGAAGATTATTGTTATTTTTCTCAGTCCAAAAGAGGTAAAAAAGATGATGACACTGGGAATGTAGATGATGCACCAGTAGAAGGAGAAAATGCTGCTCCCAAAAAGAAGAAGAAGAAGTCTAAAAGTGCAGTGGCAACAAATCCTGATGTTTTCAATGGGGACTTTGATGCCAACGATTGTATTGGTGAGTAGTTATTTTATTTTAAGAGAATCAAATATCCCTCCTAAATATTACATACTTATGCAGTATTTGTTTTTGTGTGTAGTTTTGATTTATTACAACATTGGTAACCCTCACGCGGCCCCCATAACAGAAATACTATTTACCAAACCCTTATATGGACTAAAATATGCATCATCACATTTTCATAGTATATTGAAATATTTATTGCATTATAGGAGAAGATACAGAGTGACAAAAATGAATCAGTGCAACATAATACAATTATTTATCAAAAAATGTTATGTTTTAGATCCATTCTTTGAGAGGCTGGCGGCAACCGCCGGTGATGTGACCTCGTCCAATAGAGCCTTTAATGCAACTCTACCGGTACACGACAAAACACTGTCTTTAATATTAAGGTAAAGTAGTATTTTTATCAATATAAAGAAATACGCAGACAAACAAATATTAACATGTTAGAAGTTGGGATACATTCCTTTTTTTTACAGGACAGATATGCCATTTCTAGAGAATGTGAAGGAAAACGATTTAGAAGACAACATAGAACTCAATGAGCGCATCACTCTGTCGTTAAAGCTGATTCCTGCATTCAATGAAAATGACAAGATATGTGAACCTTTCACTGACTTCTCTATTACTAACTGGGACCCCGAAATTGAAGACAGGTAGGTACACTAAATATTAAATATGATTATTTAACGAGTGAACTTTTAAATATTTTTCATTACCGTAGTGAAAATCTCGTAACGAACTGGGTGGAAGAAAACAGATTAAATCTATCGCAGCAGGCCCTAGCCTTCGACATGAACGCCGAAGTGGAACCCATACCTCAGGACGAGGCTCACAACGATCTATACGGTAATTTTAAAAGTCATATTTACACAAAATCAAATGAAAATTGAAATGAATCCGAGAATCCCCATTCCAGACGACGAGCCGCTGGGCGGCATGGAGAGCGACGAGGAGGCGGACGTGGCCGTGGCGGCGTGTGTGGCACGCGTGGGCGGCGCCGCGCCCGCGAGGCTCACCGACATGCGGCCCGCCGCGCCCTCGCACGCGCGCCTCGAGTACTCGTACTGCGCGCCCGCGCTCGCCTGGGCCGGGCCCGCGCACTGGCGACTCAGAACCAACAGGGGTGAGCGCCTACTCACACTTTACTGTCCATCTCTTACTACTCCACGGAGGTACCTCGTCTCGTAGGAGAAAGGTATCGAGTGCCCCTCAATTTTCTGTTTGTTCCTTTTCTTTAACCTTTATCTGAGAGCGACGTTGCCAACTTTTCGTTTGTAAAAGTTCTATGATGATTTGGAAAAATTTTATTTTTGTAACGTTATCGTGATCAGATCCTGCGCTTTATAGTTCATACAGATCTTACTCTTTTGGTACCTTAAAAATTATTTATCATTGTTGTTGTATATCTATCGTTAAACCAAATTTCAGCTTCCAAGCTCTCAGAGCGCACTCAATCGACCGCAGGTCGGTTTACTGTGGAAGGTAAAAAACCGGCTCGTACTAAGCGGCAGCTGGACTTCCTCGGGACGGGACTGGCCCTGGACACCAGAACCGTGCCCGGACCGGAATTTGAAATGGCACAGCCCGCTAAAATCATGATCAGTAGAAAGACATTGGCCACTGGACACACATGGAACGAAGCTAATTTTAAGACTCCCATTGACAGGTAGTACAGTATATGATAACATATAAATTTATCCCTTATAGTTAAATAATCATGAATATGGGTATATAAACAACAAGGTTTCCTTAAATATCAGAGGTCTGGACGAAAGCCACTTCCGTAAGCTGTACCTCCGCGCTAGTGTGATGATGACGCGAGAGCGCGACCTGAAGCGGGACGAACCGCTCGCCGTGGAGACCAAGGAGTACGACTATAACAACGAGAACGATGCCTCGTACTGTCCCAACCACGTCCCGGTATGCGCTTCTTCATCTATCAAATAGTCATAGACTAACAGTAAAATGACTTGACAAATGGTTTACCTCGTACCTACCTACACTGCTTCGTCAAACAATATATTAAATTACTATTATGAAGGTCAGCACATGTAGTATTAATGTTTCGTGATCATAAATTGACACATTCTGCGGCAGGAGTGCGACGAGTGGGGCAACGAGGACAACGCCGCCGCCCCCGACCTGCACGAGCAGGGCAGACCGGACCACGACGATATAGGGGACATGCTGGAGCCACCCACTAAGGTATGCCGCGATCATTAAACGTGATGCACGGAGTAGTTATAGATGTTATAAAAACACATTTGTTTCTTAGTGATGAAATTAAGAATAAAAATCTGTTATACGTTATATTCGGTCACAAAAACTTTTTACCTTTTGACAATTGAGGTTATAAAAATACTTTCTCGTTATTTTTACACACAAAAATGACGCATTTCGTGATTAATAATAAATATTTCGGGCTTAATCGCCAGAAAGGGTTTATGTCGGGCATTTCTGAATGCCTTGAACGTAACTCATTAATATCGGAAAGCCATAAAGATGCCAGAACTAGTGAAAGGCAAAGTACGGTATATTGTATATACTTAGAGAACGCTTTCGGATCGCTACGACATGAACTGATGATGACATGATTGCATCATATTATCCAAAATTAAAAATTTCCATAATCACAAATGAAAATCATTCCAAACCACTAAATTACAACATAGGTTTATTTCAAGGTTGTTGTATTTCTCTAATTATATTTAACATAGTCATCAATATTTTAATAGATAAATTAATTAAAAACGAAAAGAGGTGGGGTCAACGGTTTAAATTTAACAATAAATACACAGAATCTATACTAAGTTTTGCAGACGATCTCGCGATACTGACACATAATCCAAAACAATGTCAGCTACTTTTAAATGTTGAAGAGGATTTCTGTGCTTGGACGGACGGGTTGAGGACAATATCCAATAAATGCTACAGTCTGTGTCTGTGTAGGCGGAACACCAGATATACCTCTTACGATTCGGGTCTTATGATAGGCGATAAGTGCGTTACTACGGTTACCGAAGCAGCTCCGTTCAAGTTCTTAGGTAAAAAAATCGATTACCAAGGGTGATCTTAAAAAGGTAGACTAGAGAATCAGCCAATAAGTAACATCAAAAAGGATTGGATATATGATAATTATTTAACATCACGTCAAAATTGGCCTTTCCTCGTTTACGATATCAATAAGACCCTTTTGTTGAAGTTAGATGCAAACGTCATAAGGACATTGAAGTCATGGCTCGGGTTAGCGCATCCAGTGGCCTTTTCTACCCTATTTAGAGACCGACAGAATTTTGGGTTATAATTAAAGAAACCGTCAGAACTCTTTAAACACCTAAGAGTGACCAAAAGACATCATCTCAAAATAGAAAGTCACTGTAACATCTCTTCCAAAAGATAAAATTACTACGGAGCTGGAGTCACGACTTCAATTCCATAAACAATTTATGATAGGTGAGAGAGGTGAGATGATAGGCGATGAGCCTAGAATTGCAAAATGAATGGGTTACCATAGGAGATTTTTGTATTTCACTAGCTTTTGAGATGGCATTCCCTGCTTCGTGATTGGTCCTCAGCATTGTTAAAATTTTATCACTACCGACCGACCGACCGTCAGTACGGGTTTCGCCGAAATAGCTCCACTGGGGACCTTCTAGTGTACGCTACGCACATTTTAGGCGAGGCCATCGAGAAGAACGGAGAAGCAGTCGCCGTCTCTCTGGACGTCTCGAAGGCATTTGACAGAGTCTTTCATGCGAGCCTTATAAGCAAGCTTTCAGCGTATGGCATATCTCCTGGTCTGATCGCCTGGGTAACGGACTTTCTGAACCAATGATTTCTCCGAGTACTTGTCGACAGGTGTTCCAATGCCAATCTTGTCAAATTCAACTCCACCAAAACGCAGACGTGTCTGTTCATCGCTAAAAGGAGCCCTTTCACCTTAGCTCCTACTTTCCAGAGTGTATCTTTGGAATACAGTGACCGGCTACAGTTGTTAGGCTTAAAGATTTCCTCGAACCTCAACTTTGGTCGGTGTATTGAGTCCAGAGCAAGAGCAACTGCAGGAAAGCTTGCCGTTCTTGCGAAGGTCTGTCAGTTCTTTACACCGGGACAGCTGCTTGAATTATACAATGCAAAGATCCGGTCGTGTGTGGAGTACTGTGGGCATATATTCGCTGGTGCCGCTAAGTCTCATCTTGCGGTTTCGGACTCAATTGAGAGACGAGCAAAGAGGCTTGTAGGCGACCCTGAATTGGTTGAAGCCAACCTCCACGGCCTTAAACACAGGCGTAGAATTGCTAGCCTCTGAGTATTCTATAGGATACCTTTTAGTGAGTGTGCGCAGGAATTACACGATTTAATTCCTCCGTCCCCCTTCCATCACAGGACGTTCCGACGCACGGCAGATATCCATCCTTACATTGTGGACATTCCCCCTGTCCGAACGAAGCGCTTTGCTTCGTCTTTTTTAGTTCGTACAGCGAAGGACTGGAACAGCTTACCTGCGTCGGTATCTCCATCCCAATACAATGTGGGTGTCTTCAAGAGAAGAGTGAATAGGCGCCTTGCCACCTATGACTACATTTCCACTTTCCATCAGGTGGAATGTAGTCAAGCACTAACCTAGATGGCATTAAGAAAATAAAAAGGAACCGCGAAACAGGGTAGTAATCTAGGGTACTTCTAAATAGAGGTAAATACTCGCAACGCCACGATAAAATATTGGAAATCATACGAGAAGCGGTTAATCTTTCAGCAAGAGCGCAGAAAGGTATAACAACCACCAAACCACGTTGAGTTCCTTCAAAAAGTCTAAACCAAAACCTTATTTCATCTTAGACGCGTCTTCTGATTGGACCATGATGGACACGTATGAAAAGCAATACAAAATCCCCGAGGATGTTTGTGTTTCGTCATCTAGGCCGGACTTATTTCTGTACTCAAAATAGCTAAGGTGCGTTATACTTGTGGAGCTTACTGTAAACTGGAAAAAAAAACATACCCAAAGATCATACATTTAAGCTTAACAAGTATTACGCGAACTATGTAACGAAATGAAATTTATAGTTAATTTGTACGCTGTAGAAGCAGGAGCGAGAGGTATAACAGCAAAATCTCCACAGCTTACTTAAGGATCTCGGCCTTTCTAGAACTATCATAGGTTGATTTCTAGAACGTATTTCAAAGGCGGCTTTAGTAGGTTTTTACGATATTTGGTTAGATAAGGAGAGGAGCGTAGAAAGTGAAGATGATCGTGTATGCGCATTGTAAAGGGGCCTAAAATTAAGTTTAGGCCCCTTTACGACTTTACGAACCAGGTGTAGGTTTAAACCTATACCTGGGTCGCAAGTCCCAGTCATTGTTTGTTCTCGTCTCCTTGCAAGGCGATGGGAAGTGATGGGAGTGCATCTATGGAATGCTAAGAAGCTTCGTCTCTAACCTAATTATTTTTATATTTTCCAGATAGCAAAAATCTTCATTCCATACGCAATGCGGGCCAAAAAGGTAGACATGAAGCAACTAAAACATTGCACTTGGAAAATGTTAACTGAAAATACTCCAGAAGGGGATAAGGAAGAGGTTTCTGAAACCACGTTTTTCTCAATTTACTCAAAATTACCTAATAAGTTGTCAACAAATATGCGAGAATCTCTCAGTATACCACTAGCTTTACTGTCCATACTTCATTTAGCTAATGAAAAAGGTCTAATTCTGGAAAAGAAAGATGAACTCAATGATATAGGCGTTGTAGGTTTAATTAAGCAATAATTTTATAGTGTGATTATTTAATAACAATAAAAGAAAGGAAACAGACCTTTTAATGAGTAGGAATCTTTTTGATTAGTGAAATAAGTGCTTGATTGCCAAGCTTCATTGATGTTGATTTTAAGACTAGAATGGAAAATGTCCTTTGTAAATATTTTTTGTATATTTATAGATTTGGAAGTTTCCAACTACATAGTTAATATTCTGTTCCAATGGTGTACAGATGTTTTTATGTGTTTATTTTTTAATCTTTATCATTGATATTAAAAACAAAGAAAATAAATAACACTGACAATAGAAATAGTTTTATTACAAAAAAATAGTGCTGTACACAAAGCCTTCTATCCAAAACGATAAGTATAACTTGACATGGATCAACCACTCGGTTTTATTATGACAAATTTACTGTCATTTGTAAAGATAAACGACAGTAAATTCTAATAAAGAACAACATAAGTAAGAGTATTTTTATTAACACTTAGAAAAAAAAAGCTTAATCATACACAAAAATCAACTGCGGATGTAAAACGACTAATTTTTTTTAGGGAACAAAAATAAACGTAGATTTTTAATTATACTTTTAAACTTAAAATTCAGTTTACTTCCATTTATGGTCAGTAATAACATAACATAAAACAAAAAATATATAAAAACAATACACAAAACATAGTTTTAAGTAAGTAGTAACATTCAACAGATTATAAATAAGCATTCAAATTACCGAGACATACCGCTAATAGGTAATTATCACATTAGTAATAGCTTAATCAGTCATACTGTTTTTTTTAGTAACATACGTACAAGGGATCGCCTTCAGGAGGCTGTTATTTAGAATTATGCCTAATTTATAATATAGCTGCAAATGAGATTTTAATGTCCATTTTTACAAAGGCTACATATAAAGTATGAATACGTTATGATATCTATTCTGCAACTGTTTTTGTATCATTTTCAGACTCTGCTTGTTTCGTCGAGGAGTGTTCCTTGGATTTGTCGGTTTCACTCACTCTGACATCCGCTTCTACTTTCAGAGGCTCTTTTAGTTCTTTTTCAGTACTAGAAATATCTATTGAATCTTCCAGATTTTTAGCAGAATTATTTGTTTCTAGCGTTGAAGTTTCCCTTACGATTATATCATAATTTTTTTGGTTTTCGTTTTCTTCAAATGACTTTTCTATTACTGTTTTAGTGCTGTCTATACTGTCGTCAAGTTCGTTATTTGAGGAATCTAAATCTGTATGATTTTTATTAATATTTTTATCTTTTAGTACGTCTTTCTCTTCCCGGCTGCTTATGTCTGCTATAGAAAGTTGAGATTCTATATTATCTGTATGGTCGTTCTCAACCATAAGGTCTGGAGAATCAGATACTAATATAGAACTGATATCGGTATCATTTAAAAGCAATCTTACTAATGAAGGTTCTCTAAGACTATCTAAAAATTCTATTTGGAATGTTACAAGTTCGGCTACTAAGTCTTCTAATTTAGCTTTAGCAGATTCATTGGAAGTGTCACTCGCAAATCCCGCCAGTCGACAACACTTGGCTATAGGTTCTATTGTTGCAATATTTTCAGGTAATTGTCTAAACTCCTCACACTTGGCTTTATTTCCATAGTCTACGAACTGTACATGATAACCTAAATCACAAAACTCTAAAATCTTAGCCCGATACCATCGCTCGTCATCACTCCAGTGGGCCGCGCAAAGGGAACCAACCTTTAGTTCAGAAATAGGATCAAACTCGGAACTTTTACTTAATACGTGTGTAATTTTATCAAGATTAGGCATCATGTCGTCCAACTGTACGTAGAACTCGTCGAAAGAGTTAACGTAGCATATCTTCCCTGCGCTGCGGACGTCTTGGCCCAGTGGCGTCGGTCTGTCGGCCGCCGGGTGCTCTCCGCTCAGCCCCACCAGCTCCTCGGTTACGGATTTCCCATCGAGATACAAATCGACAATGGAAATATCGCCCGATGCAATAAACTGAACGTTAAATATCGTCGCTCCCTCGGCGGCTAATTCGTTAAATTTAACTTCAGATTTACGTGACCAGGACTTGATGTCTCGAGGTTTTTGTAGGGCACATTTTCTGGAGAGGGCCGGTTTAATTTTCAGATCGTCCGGTAGACTACGCAACTCGCTAGCGATAGAAGCATTTCCGTAATCCATAAACAAAACTTCCGTGCCTTCCGAGCCGTCTACGATTACCTGCGCTCTGTACCAGGCGCCATCTTCCGGATATTTGGCTGCGCAAATGACACCCTCCTCTTTTTCTGTAAGTTCTGGGAGGTTCTCGGCGTCGACCATGGCCGCCTCCATGGCCTGCAGCTCCGGGGCGGCCGTCTCCAGCTGGATCCAGAATTCGGACGGAGAGTTCACGTGACTAGCGAAGCAAGACGGTAAGTCGCCGCAGAGAGCTTCCTCCGATTTAGTTGCGAATCCTTCGCAGACTAGTTTGTCCGTCAGATTTTGCCCATTGACGTAAATATCTACGTAAGTGGTCACGTCCTTAAGTACTATCGACGCGTCGACGGGAGCCGAGATATCTCCTACAAGTTGTGTAAAGTAGTCGGAGGCTGGCTCGGACCACTGGCCCGTGCCGGTGGGCACCGCGTTGACACTAGATTTAATGGCGTACCTTTCTACTTCCTTCAGTTTATCTGGTAGAGCTTTAATTAATCCCGGCTGGTTATCGAGGACGTCGGTGTTGCCATAATCGATAAACCTGATGGTTGTTATATCGGAGTCGGAATCGAGCACTTCGGCGCGGTACCATTGGTCGTCGGCTAAGTATTTGGCGGCACATAGGGTGCCCATTTCGCGGTTATCTACGTCGGTATAACTTTCTGCATCGGCCCGAAGTTCCGCTTGAATCTCTTCTATTTTATCCACTTTGTCGGCCATTTGTAGCCAGAAGTGTCCAGGAGTATCGATATGACTAATGTATACTCGCTGGCAGCCTTCCGGGAGCGAAATCGGTTCTGCCGTCGCGGTAATTTCAGCTTTCGGTTCTTCGACTACCTCCCGTGCGGTCGCTTGCGGCGCAGCGAGCTTGTCGTTGACTAGCTTCATCGACAGATCTACCCCATCGAGGTGTAGTTGAGCCAGCCAGCCGTCGGCGCCGAACGCCAGCGTCACCTGTATCTCTTTCTCGGTGGTCCATTCTCTCAGTTTGGTGATTGTGTCATCTCGCAGAGCCACTAAGCCCAGACTCGCTACGAGAGCTAAATAGCACGGCTCGAAGAATTTACTATCAAGTTTTTTAAGAGAATCCTTAGGCACTGTTTCAAAGTTGCCGTAGTCTGGGAACTGCACTTTAACATGTGACTCAGTGGAGGATATAATCGTAGCCCGGTACCAGTTGCCATCCGTTGATTTCGCGGCGCAGAAGCTATCAACTTCGAATTCGTTCAAAGGGTCGGGTGTACCTGAAAACAATATATATGCATGTGTAAGAATATCATAAAATAATGCATAATCTATATATATTGATAAAACAATTTAGGAACCTATAATATAAGTCGGTGATAGTGTGCGATGATTTTAATGTACGTCTATTAAATTTGATTAAATCTTATAACTTGTTGAATGTCTTTTCGGAACCTACTCGCATTACTAGTGTTTCCGCGACTTGTATTCATGTGTTCTGTCACCACTGTAATGAATATGAAGAGATGATAATATCGAATTTAAGTTCAGACCGCTGTGGTCAATAATTCATATCTTAATCAATCATGTAATTCAGTGGGCACAAAAATTCACTTTGCAGACCGATAACAAAAAATGAATCCTTACTTTTAAACATAATGCTGCGCAACTGGTGCTAAAGGAGATGTAATCGATGCTATTCCAAATAATTTATATAATAAAGCTTTAGATTTTTGTAACATGAATATATTAATATATTTAAGCCGAAAATGATTACAAAATACTCAAAACCCAAATTTAGTGATTGGACAACCGTGGGAATACATGGAGGTAGAAAAAAACATATGATTTATATAGAGAGGCAAAGGAATCATGATCCGGTGTTCTTGAATAAAGTTAGGATTTTCTCTAAAGCATAAGAACGTTTGCGTATATTTGTAAGTATAAAATCTCAGATGATAAAATAAAGGATGTTTTATCTAGTGTTACTGTAAAAACTAGGGTCAATGGACCTATAAAGTTAAAAATTAATAATATTGAAATAAATACAGATACAAGTGTGGCAGCTGTTTTTGATACTTTTTTTTTACTGAAACGGTCACGTGTAATTTAAATTTTTCATCATCTGACGCAATGGTCGAGGTGACTTACAACGATAGAATCAGTAGTGTTTTGCTGTTTAACCTGTTTCGTCAGATGAAATTGTTCAAACATTTAGAACCTTAAATCTGAAAAAAGCGGCGATCTTTGGGGTATGTCAGTTAAATTACTTAGCACTATTATAAATGATATGGCCCCACAATTATCCCAAATGTTCATTAATGTAATGAAACCGGTACATTCCCAGATTTGATTAAAAACAGTAAAATAATTTCTGTGTTTAAAAGTGGCGGTAGAATTGAACTAGGAAATTATGAGCCTATCTCTGTTTTACCGACCCTAAGCAAGATCTTCTAAAATAAATAATTCTAAACCAAGTGGCAGAGTTTGTGTATAGTAATAAAATCATGTACCGTGAACCGTATAGTTAACTTAACAACAAACTTAACCACTGTGGAGGACGCAGCGCTGCGCTTGATCTTATTGCCTCTTACCAAAATCAACGAGTCCAGACGGTTGATGTAAGTAATTGTAAATCGACTGGTTCTCCTGTGTTCCACAAGGATCTATCTATTCTGGGCACCTTTTTATTTTTACTTTATATTAATGACTTACCCTTTTTCTATGTGACATTGTACTTTAAGCTGTTGATACCTCGCTTATTTTTAAAATTGACCGTGATAAGACTAATTGTGACTAATAGTTTACACTTCCTAATGCAAAAAGTCAAAATTGTAGGTTGCTCTTTAAACATAAAGTGTTAGAATTGAGTGATTCAACAATTTTTTTATGTATAACATTAGATAAAAAGGTCCAGTGGAACCCGCATCTTTCAGGACTCAAGCAAACTCAGATCACTTAGAAAAGTTAGACAATTAAGTGACGTTCATACGGCACACACTTGTTTATATTAGTTATCTTCATAGTATCTTATCTTACGGTATTTTATTATGGGAAATTAATTCTTTTTTTTTTTTACATAAAAGAGTTATGGTATTTATCACTCAAGAGCTAGAGATTCCCCGACTGAAGTCGCTTCTTAATAGATATCTAATAAAACTATAAATAGTTAGCGCCCAAATTGAAATACTTACATAAAAAATAGTGATAGACACATGATTAATACAAGAAAATAATAATAAACTCGTAACGCCTAAATTTCGTCTTTAAAAAGTTAAGTGTACGCATAAATAATAAAGTTCCACAAGATATCTTAAGAGCTTTCTTTCCTTAGTTATAAATCTAAAATCAAAAGTGTATAATTAAATAAATCTTATTAAAACATTCAATAGTTTAATAGTGGATCGAAATGTGTGGAACTTAAGTTGTTGACTCATTTGCAGGATTGATATTATAATGTATACACCAAACATTGTTAAAATCTTTAAAAAAAGAGCCACTGTAGAGTTTGTGGGCGGCTCTTCTCGGCACAGCAGCTCTTCTTATTCCGAGCCGGTGGTAGTTACTCACGGACTGACTACGCCGACCTTTTTTATTGTAATATTTGACGATTCAAAAGTGGGCCTGTAAATGCCTACTTGAATAAAGATATTTTGAATTTGAATTTAATGAACCAATATGTTATCGTGTTTAATTATAATTTAATTTCTAAATAACCTACTATTGCATTATCCTTTTCATACCAAATCGCATCACTTCTCGTTATTTCTTAATAAATTATTAGGCAGTATCACGAAGCAACCCTAGGAGTACAATGCACCGCAGCCGGCGCGCCACTGAAGAGCTTCCCCAATGACTACCTCAACTTACCTTCCTCGTAAAAGTTATATAACTCTTCCAGCAGTTGTGTAATTTTGTCCCCGTCCAGTGCCTTCTGCATGTAGAATTCGTTTAAATTCTCAATATGTGATATGTAGGCGTTGCCAAAGTTGTAGTTGAAGACCGCTCTGGTACAGAGCTGGACCACCTCGTCGTAGGCGCCCTCGTCCGGCTCGAACAGTGCTATCTTCCTCCCGCTCACGGCGTCGTACAGAGTCGATACCAATCTAACAGGGCGAAGGGTATTTAACTTTATTGTTATCATCGTCACGATGCAATTACAAGGTCTTTTTACAAAAAAATACATATTTTGTTCCTTAAAATATGTCTTTGTCACTAGAAAAATTTTATAAAATTAACAGCAAAAACTAATGGAAGCAACAATTAAATATAACATTAATTCCACTCACGTTATTTCTTCTACATCGTTTATGAACATGATAAACTTATGCCCGGTGAGCGTCTCCTTCAGCTCGTTCACGGACAGCAGGGTCCTCGAGTGCTGGCGGTAGTTGTTGAGGCTGCACTGCAGGGACTGGTAGTAGTACACGCTGAAATCTGTGGGTAATATCATCACCTGGAAGATAATTTCAAATTATCACTTTATATTTGAACTTTCCCATTCAGCTTTTTAATAATAGATTTATTATTTTTGCTTACATTATTTGACGACGTTTGAACGGGTCTACCGTAGTCCGGCAACACCAACTGAACGTTGTCCTTGTCCGAGGCGTCGTTGATGATGGCTCGGTATATTTTATCTTCATGTTTCACCGTGCAGTGCGTCCCCTCTGTTAGACTTTCGGCCGCCAGTGGCGTTAACTGTAATTAAAAAACACGTGCTAATATTTTAACTTGTACTTCCGACAGACAGTTCCAACGTTCTCGTACACGACGCCGGTTACCTTGGACGTGTCGTAGTTGGCGATGGCTGTTTCTACTAGATTAGACTTGTCCAAGTCCAACTGTACGTAGAATTTTTCAAAGGATTCCACGAACGTCACCTTGCACAGTATTTGCTGACCGACGATGATCGTCAGATCGATGGGCTCGTCTGCAAAATTTAATGTGGAAACTTTTAAATTATTTAGTGATTGAATTGATTGTAACAAAGCTACAAGTAAAATATTTTTTATCAATCTACCTTTTAGCGTGACATTGGACTGACTTTCGGACAGGATTGCTAATTGTTTCTCTACGAGCGTGTCGGCCACGCTCACGCCGTTGTTCCATAGCGACACCTTGAACTGATCGTCCTCGTGCCGCTGGAACACGCACTGGTATCGCGGTGCGTTAAAACACAGGTCAATTTCCGGATCCGCCTTCCACTCCCCCTCCACGGGAGACACACCGGTTAAGGAACAATGAACAGCCATCTTCGGCAACTCCATCAGCTCCGATTCCATTTGCCATATATCCTTGGCGTCAACGAGCTGCTTATTTCCGAAATCGACGTAGCGCACTATAAATTTTGAAAAGGGTTGGACGGAGACTACCGTAGCTCTGTACAACACGCCGTCCGCCGGATACCTGGCTAGGACGGAGGCACCGATCGGCACGTTACCGGTGTACGATCTGACTCCCTTGTATAACTCGGGTATCTTGTGCATCATTTCCAAAAACTTTGGTTGCAGTGACAGTATTTGTGTGTAGAAGTTTTCCGGGGAGATAATCCACGTCACGGATACTTCGTGCTGCGAATCTACTTCTACCGAGGGCTCCGTGAAGGCGCTTTCTAAAGGCATCGGATTGGCGAGTTCCTTATACTGGACTTGTGTGAATTTGCTTCTATTTTTGTATGGCGGTGCTCTGCCGGTGCGATCGTTGCCGCTGTCCTGGGACCTGAAGCTTCTCTCTGATCTCTTATCGCTATCCATCGTAATTCTTTCCGCTCTTTCGGCTCTATCCCTTGGAGTAAAGTTACTTCTTCCGCCTCTTCCCCCTCTCTCGTTTCTCCCTCCTCTGTCACTTCGTTCTCCTCTATCGTTACGCTCTGTCCTGTCATTTCTTTCTCCTCGCTCCGGTCTATTATCACGGAACTCTCTTTTCTGATTCCAGTTTTCTTTTTTTTCACCCCAGTGTTCCCGTCGCCCCTCTGCTCTATTGTCCCGCCTGTCCGTTCTGAAGTTCCTGTTCCCGCGGTCGTCCGACTCCTCGTCCTGGTTAAACCTATTATCTCTGGAAAAAATAAGGAAAAAAAACATGTAAATAACATAAACGTTAAATATTTAATCTATGCCAATAATTGATGTGAGATTCATGTAAAAGCAAGAGAAATTTACTAACTGGAAATCATACAAATTCTTAAGCGAGCATCATAACAGAACGATAAGTGAAAACATCATACAACGTAACTCGCGATGAAGCCAATTGAACATTCACATTAAAGGCAATGTATACAATACAAGCCGATCGTGCGAGGCGTTTTTTCAGGTTACATTAAATTGTCTTATATGAAATGAATTATATGATAATTTTAATATGTCATTCAAATGATCGATGTGTCGGTGCTATTTGATCAAGCGTAACAAATAACAAATAGGGCGTGGAAACGAGCATTTATTAATCAGTTCGATTGCTCATTACCGTCTCATAGCGTTATAGCCATTATAGCTGGCGGAAATGTTAATTATGTAAGATTATATTCAACTTCACAAGGTCGATAACCTTATATGATAATGAGTATTGCACCAATACAAACACTAGTGCTAATGTGAATTACGATCTCTACCCACCCATAGACGGGACGGGACAGAATAGGTTGATAGACACAGCCAAATTCTATATTTTTTTATTACAACAGTAATCGAATTGTACAAAAATTTTACTACCAAAGTATATTAATTAACGTTCGTTTAGTAAATTGTAATATTTATACATGAAGCTGAAACTAATAGTCGATCTATAATCCAAAATTGGATTTAAGGTTAGATGTTTTGTTTTAACTCAATACGGCTCGAGTGTTGCCACCGGTAACGGAATTTAATTACAATAGACGGCATCGGATCAATGGGCGCAGAAAATGGATCAGGATCGATTATTACTTTCGTTCGATCGACAACGGCCGCAAAACACCACAGCGTGCACACTACACAGAAAGCGTTAGGGTCAGTGCAATATTAAAAGTACTTCCAAAGCATGTGGAAAGGCTATATCGGAGTTTCCAAACTAAACATGGATCTCGGATCGTACGGGTGTCGTGTCGGTGCGATCGGCGGATGGACGCAGGACTACGGCGTTAGTGAATAATGAACTGTATAGCCAAGACATGAGGTGCAATGTTGTCTTCACATTGTACCGTTTGGGGCGGTCGTGCTTCGGCGCGGGCTGCGCGTGCTGCACGTGCTGCGGGAGCGTCGCGTGCTGCCCGTGCTGCGCGTCCTGCGACGCCGCCTCGGCCGCCTGTTTCAGCCGCTTCCCGACCCCCATACCGTCTTTTTTCCAACCCTTCTTGTCCTGTTGCTCTTTTGGTTTTCTTCTGTGTTACGTGTCAAATTACAGGTTCATTTTGTTACGTCACGAAACGTTACTACACCGTTTAGAATATTTAATATTTTCTCTTGTAATTATTATTTAAAGTGATTACAAAAAACTGTATTTAATGTTGTTATTTTTTATAGTTTCGTATCCATTACACAGTAATGCATTCAGGTGTAAAATTTATAAGGAAATGTAAATTATTGTTGCCGCTATGCGAAATTAATCTAGTTTTTACGAGAAATTGGCAGCGGTACTGGCATCATGTAATCATCACGGTATAAGTATACTTTAACTTACATAAATATAAACGAGCACATTCGGTAAGACCAGATATAATATTTTTAAATTAAAATACTACTTACTATCCATCAAATAAACCTTTTAGAGTCACCGCGACTTGTAGGTACTTGTATATAAATAATAATTAAAAATCTTTAAAATGACACAATTGTAGTTAGTATAAGCTGTCTCTGTCAACTTGTACTTAACAGTGTAGTGGGGGTCGTGTTAGGTGTGAGGGTCTCACCTGTCCCTGTCCCGTGGTCGGTGGGCGGTCTCCTCCCACTCCTCCCCCCCGGGCCGGCCGCGTCTGAGATGGTCAAGGATAATATCACACCATCCTGTATATATCCCACTAACGCCACACTTTCTCATCCCTCGAGTAAGGGTCACATATTAAATAACGTTTTCATCTCTCAACAAACAATAGAGCAAAAAAAATATTTTTAGGGATCGGCGGCTGATTACATTTTACTTTTAATGACGTCACATCGTAGATGACTCACCTGTCACCTCTGTCCGGTTTGGCGCCGTACTTCTCGCTGTGCCGCCCCGGGGCCGATCTGTCGAAGCCGTCCTTTTGCTCTCTACAAAGCATTTACATCGTCAGGAGAAAACAATTAAAAATAACCGATACGACACACCATCGATGGCCCCGGCGGCCCCGCGGCTACGACTACATATTATTACCTGTACCAGTGCCTGTGCATGTCGCGAGCTCACGATCACGGTCCGACTGAACTTCTCCTAAAAATGGGTTCAAAGACCGCAGCCGAAGGCCGCACCGGCCGTGACTCGAGACACTATTATTATACTTTTTGTAGTGTATGAGAAAAAACTAAAGGCCCGGTACCGACTTGACGCATCTCACTAAATCACAGCTAAACTTTTTGTATTTCAAGTAATTGTCGTCATTTTTACATGTAAGTGTAAACCTTGCTTTATAATGCATTATTGGATAAGATTTTTTCTGTATAAATGTTAAACTAAATTAGTACGAATAATCTAGATACTTAGTGTAATTTATTACTCCAGTGCGTTGTGTTCGCGTGCGCCTCGAGCATAACAACATTAACATTACGAGCAGTATAACCGTATTATTTTACGATTCTTAGTGGATATACATTAATACGATTGTAAATTATGTAAAGAAAACTCAAGACTTGTAATATAGCATCTATTGGGAGAAACTTGTATCTACTTGTTTCTTGTTCTAGCAGTAAAGGTTTAATGATTTAAATATGTCATTAAATTAAATTGAATACGTTCAGTGTGTCCGCGCTCACCTCGCTCTAAAGCTCCCTCCTCTCTGTCCGAGTTCCTCTCCCTCCCGTGTGTTCCTCTCCTCTTTGAAGCTCTTCTCGCGTCGTATGTTTTTCCTATCATCGGTCACGCTGTCTTCGGGTGAGCCGAACGTCTCCGGAGCGTCCTTACGAACGGGCGTCGTTGGTTTCGTCTGTTGGACAATTATTTAACACGTTCAAATATACTAAATTATTTTTAAATTAAAATATTTAATTAATATAACAAAAAAAAATACTTCTGCACTTATTCTGTGCGCAGAGAACTAAATGGAAATATATCATATACAAACCCACCTCACTAGTCCTTGGCTGCGAGAGCTGGTTCATCCTGCGCGCCACGTCCAGGGGGGGGCTGACGGAGTGGTCCACCAGACACACCAGCATGGTGTCGGTGGACAGTACGCCAGTGATGTGAGCCATCAGCGTCTTCTCTAGAGCTAGCATTTCTAGTTGGTTTGAGGTCTTTGTTTCAACGGGCCTGTTCTCGAAACCCTGTCGTTATTTTACGTATTATTATCAGTATGTTTGGAAAAACAGTCATACTGTTATGTTAATTAATTGAATACTTAAACATTTCAACAATATATATTATTATAAGTGAAACTTGCTACTAAAAGAACTATTTAATATTATTAGAATAAAATAATAATATATATCCTAAAACCGGAAAATTATATTGTTATACAAAATAGACTTTTAAAAACAATCTATATTAATGTAAAACTCCAATTGCGAAGTTACAGTAAGATTTCATAACTACATATCTACTGCTTCCTTTATGAAAAAAACATTTGAAATTTAACTCAACCTGTTTTATTGCAATAATAACTTGAGCTGTCTGACTATATGTTTAATTTTATACAATCCTCTGTTAAGTAACAAACCAGTTACATAAACATTATTACAGTTTTCAGGACTCTAATAACATAGTATTATATAACAATTACAAGCGAGGATAATTAAAATAAGAAGGCTTACCCTTAAGGCGCACTTCATTGCCTGGGCGGGCAGTCTGATTAGATCTGGTGTGATGGTTCTCAAGTCATCTATGTGTACTTCTTGTTCATTGCCATAGTCGACATATGCTACTACAACCTTATTGCCTTTCGTTTCTCTCACTAATGCTCGGTACCAGTTTTTGTCATCAGGAAAACGTGCACAGCACACTGCTCCCACGGGAAGCTCTCCGGGAGGTGAGCTGGTCTCACAATGAGCTTTCACAGATTTCATAACAGCACTGAGCTCGTCTATCTTATCCGATAACTGCATATAAAACTTAATACAACTATCTACATATGACACCAGCACTGACTGTTTGCTACCCAACGGCAACATCTCCATCCATTTAAATTGTAGCTTATCCTTCATGTTCGATGTTAACAAATCAAGCACGTTTTTGTCATCAAAAAAGAGTTGTCCATATTGAATCAACGGTGGCCCCTCGGGAGATACAACTCTTAATGTCAATACCTTTCCATTTACAAGCTGTTTAAATGACTCAATGATATTTGGATTCTTCTCCAGTTTCTTGACACCAGACAGACAGAACCGCATTGCAAACACATTGGGCTTCACAAATTCCTCAGGAATATCAAAAATATCATAATAAGATACCATTTCTGTATCACCAAAGTCAACAAAAAATAGTTTACATTGTGATCCAGATAAATTCATAACAATTGCTCTGCAAATGATGCGATCCCCTGACATTCTGCCTAGACATACGGTTCCTATCATTGGTGGTTCAGTTAGGCTACTGTGCGGCCTTCTATTTATATCATCCATCATATCTTGAAGTTTCTTTGAATCTGACACAAGTTGTATAGCGAATAGCTCTGGCCCTTCCTCAGCAAATGATATAAAAACTTTATGTTGAGAATTAACTTCAAGCAACCTACTCTTATATGTAATTGACTTTTTAGGTGATGGTGGTTTCGCCATCATTGCAGGTGGTGGAGTAGTCATTGGCATTTGTGCAGATGGTAACTGAGGTTGGCGGGCTGGAGCTCTTATATTTATCATATTCCTTGCTGCTTTATTTACCAACAACCTCTGACCAACAACAGAGACTGGAGCACCATTATATGGTACACCCATATTTTGGTGTAATCGCATAGCTGATGCAGGATTTGGGAAGCTTTGATTAATTAAAAAAGGCACATGTTCTGTGAAAGATGGTGCATCATTAAGCAATGTTGGTGACCAAGCAGTGCCTTGTTGATTTTCCATCATTTGTAATATCAAACCTTCTTGTTGAGGTACCGGGATTGCAATTCCAATTCTATTTGAGACTAGATGAGTCGAAAGATCGTTTCCTTTGAACTGAATTGATATTATTGGCAGAGTTCGTGTTTGAGCTTCCACTACTGCTGGATACTCAGCATAGCAGAGAAGACTTTGAAGTTTAAGTAGCAACGGTTCATCCCACCTTCCTGATAGTTGTTTAACACGAGAGAGGTAGTAATCAGAGGCTTGTCCCCTCAATTGTAAAAACATAGGTTCATAACTATCTAACAAACGTATAGTGCTCAAGGAAATAATGTCTTTATTACCGTAGTCAATGAAATGCACACCCACTAGCCCCGTAGCCAGATTAGTAGTATTTATTATTTTAGCCCTGTAATAAGTCCCATCTTTGTATTTCGCGGCACAAATTATACCTTCGTGTATAGCCGCCGGCGGTACAGATCCTACACCCTTTTCGAGGTTTTCACGAGCGGTTTCAAACAAACTTTCAATCATAAGTGAAGATTGTTGATCTAATTGTCCACTTATCTTAAGAAAATGACCCTCCCCATCCACATGGGTCACGTAAAGCCGAAAAGATCTCGGAGCTTCAGCAGGGACCGCCATAATAAAAATTATTAATTAAATCTGTTTAAATAATAACACGATAGACTATAAAAAAGAACATAACGTTTTAAAGCAGCCGAATGTTTTCAACAGTCTTATTAACAACACATTCAAACAATATAATTCCACTTTCTTTTCCGTTTACGTTTTGTGAAACATGGCGCTTAGTTTGCATTATTTTTTTATTGTCTATTGACTACTATCTAAAAATAGTGCTCATAATAAAATAAAAATATAGATTAAAATATTTTTTTTATAATAATAATGCATTAATTATCTTATTTACACAAAGGTTAAGAAGAGGTGATAAAGTTTAAATTTTCACTAATTAAAAATTAAAAAAGTTAAGTAAATGTAAATAAGTAGGATTTACTGCCCTTATTATTTATTCAGTTTATTATTATAATGAAAAATATTTAACTATTTATTATCTATTCCTATTATCAAGAAATTTATTATTCTTTGTCTCATCTATAGTTTTTGTTTTAAGATAAATAATTAGTTTTTGTTATAAGTTAAATTAATTAGATAAGTGTAATTATCTTATTCTTACTTTCCTATTGTATAAATTGTTTTTTATTAACTTGATGTGGAAATCCATTCACATTATAACTTAAGTCTAATTAAAGTCTGTAGCTTTATTATGATTATCAATATTTGATATTTGAAGTAATTTTTTAAAGTTATGTAAGTATCTTTTCCAAAATAATGATATGAGAATGAAAATCCAATTCATGAAATATAATACAAGAATATTCTTTTTGCTGTTTAAGTACGTAGTCACGATATTTATAAAATAAAACTTGCTAATGTTGAATTACCGTTTTCAAGTCTTATTATAATTCATAAGTCTTAACTACTAATATTAGAAAAATACTGGCACAGAAGCTATATAACACAATAATTCAGTACTTCATTTTTACATTACTTTTTTGTTACTCATAAGTTTCGAAACAGTATTTTTTTAAATATCTTCAAATATCTGTTTCTTAGGTCAATCATGTTTATAAGAACAGGTGTTATTTACATACATCGTTGCCTTAATATGTTTTTAGATAATATTATTTAAATTATTTACAGATATCATATTTTAATATAATTTAAAAATTTCAGTATTTATGCATTGTGTCATCCTTTAACGTATTTATCTACCTAACTAAATGGAACATAATTATTGAAGTATAAAAAATAATAAGGTATTGATTATTCCATTTACATTAGCGATATACTTTCTCTACACCGTATACCCAATTCAGAAATAAGTTTTAAAAAGTTTGATTTGGCAGGTGACATGTGACAAGTTATGTTTACGAATTACGACTTTAGCTGCGACAATGACAAATTGTTAAGTTTGATGTGGTTTGATGATTAATCATTTGCAATTTCTCAATTGAATTGTTATATATGTATTTAATAATACCTGTTGAATAAAAATCCTGACCAATATTGACATCAGGAATCGTACTATGAAAGTAATAAATCTTGTATCATCAAAAATATTGCCAAGAAAAGTAAACAGTGAACGTATTATGTTTATAATTACAGATAAATTATAAAGTATTTCTAGCATACAACTTGAAGATATTATTTGAAAATGATTGAAACATGTTCAAAACGATGTATGTTATTAGGAACTATTTTATTAGGAGTGTAAGTAATTTACAGTACAATTAAATGTTTATTTAAAACATCTAAGCGTAACTCCTGTGTGCTGATACGTATACTATATTGTGATTCATATTTAGTAACCTTTTTAGACTTACCATTGTGATTCTTATATTAGAATCACAACTGGCAGATACTCTCTCTGGTAGCCAGAAGATGAAAAACAAAACATTCCCTACAGAAAATAATTCGACCTGCTGGCTGCATCAACCATACAGTATTATTAATGAATGTCACCCATGTTCTGGTAATAAATAATGTATATTATTTTATTGTTGCTGATAGTATGTTTAACTAAATAAAAAAAAAGTGAAAAAAAATTATGTTATCAATATTGTGTTATGTACTTGTGTAAGTGATACAATAATAATATCTGAATGTTTAAATATTTTCAGATTTTGAAATTCGTAGCAAAAGTATTGGTGTTTGTATACATACAAGTTTCAAGGAAATTCTTAAATGTGAAAATGGTGAAACAGTAACTAGGAGGTATAATAGATTTTCTAAGATTTGCTACTATCATTTTATCCCATGAAAATAAAACCAATATTTAATTTTAGCTGTGATCGTGTTGCATATTTGGAAGAAAGGGCATATTGGAAGTTTACAATTTGGTCATTAGTATTGGGGATGGCATCGTCAATAGCTGTCATGTTAAGACTGAGGGTACTCAACTATAAGGCTAAGCGAAGAGCAAGACAAGTCTTAACTAATGGTTCTATTTAATAAAAAATAAATTTATTTATGTAAACATGCATATAAGTATTTCATTTCTTTTAATAATTTTTAAAGAATTGTCATTTTGTTATTTATGTTACAAGAGTGCATACATAGCAGTTACTATACAGATAGTTTACTGATGTTACTCTCATTTAGAATACATCTTTAAAGTTCATCACATTATGTCAAGAAATAATTGTTTATTTTATTTATTTATATCTTTTCCACTTTGAATTCATACCAGTACTCACTTGTTTATGTCAAATGGGAGTGACAGGAGGGCCTATTTTGATATCATACATTTTAAAATAAATCCTTCTGTAAAGACACACTCCAACTTAAAATAAGGCTATGAGACTTCCAAATGCGCCTCCGTCTGAAAAGAGCCACACAACAAACTCAACTGGGTTTTATTTTTTTAATGTAGTCACTGTTTCACAAATATCAATATATTTAGTGAGCAATGTACGAACAACTAGAATCATTGCAATCAACCCAATAAGCCAGCCTAATGATAGTTAATTATAAAAAGGAAATCCATGGCTAGCAATACGACCAGTCACTGCAAACAGCAACCATTCACAAGCAGAATACAAAGGTCAGCCATCAACCCCTTTCCCATAGTTGAGGGAAGGGGGCAACCCGGCCCCCACCACTACTGCAAGTAATGACTTCTAAGGGAGCAGTGTGATGGAGCCAGTAGATTTAACAAGTGTAACAAACAGCTTCAGACTAAATTGCATAGATTACTAGTTAATCGCTATATACATTTAATTCCGAGGTCATAACGTGATTAATGTAATCCTTTACACTACAATTTTCAATTTATTTAAGGACAAATTTAAAGCTTTATTGGGGAATTTATTTTAAAAAGGTATACAATCATCCCTAAAGGAATTTCGTATTTTATAGAGGCTAGTGGTAGGCATAGCAAATTTAATTTTATTCCTAGTATTAATTTTATGTACATCATAATTTTTATTGAATTTCGAAAAATTTTTATGTACATAAACAACTAAATTGTGATAAATATATTGATTATACACAATTGTAAGTTTTAATTCTTTGAATTTATTTTTAATGATTCTCGAGGCCTTGTGCTGTAGATTGCTCGAACAGCCCTCTTCTGCAATACATCCATATCTGATACAATATAATGTTAATAATGAGATAAAATTGTATCATGTTAATACATTTTATTATATATAATAAATAATATAAAGAGTAAACTGTATATTATTCAAACAATATTTTTAACAATTCACTTATAACTTTAACATTAACACTGTTACCAAGTAGTCTATAACATTGCTTAGTGGTTGTTTTCTCAGGAAACCTATAGGATTTAGGAAATGCCATCAATGCCAGCACTTCTTTAGGTGTAAAAAACCTTAAATTTAGTTTTCTGAATTTGTTTACATATTCTTCTTGGCCAACTTCTAATAGTTTGGCTTCTTCTTTACATCTTTCAACCTCATCCGGTGAAGAATCAGTGTAAACTGAGCCAGTGCCCTCAACATAACGTGTATAAGATTTTGTAAAGCAACAGGATCTTTTTGAGTGTTTGTAACATATGTCTAACAAATATGCTCTCTTTAAGAAATTATTAGTCAAAATATATTTATGGGCAACATTTTCCTCAATAATATCTTTCAATGCATGTGGCTCTTCATATTCCTTAGGTAGATTCATCATCTGCAAAAATATACTAATAGTGACTAATGACACCGACAAGTTTTTTAAATATAACTGTATTATTACTTACAATTTCGTTTTTTCTTCTAAAACACCAGTCCGAAGTAATTCTTCTAGCTAAACAGTAATATCTCAACCTAGAATTGGGCACACCAACACTCGTTGGACATAAAAGAAATTCTTGATAAGTGAAATTACATTTACTTAGTTTATTAATAAATAAATCTCTCACGGTGGAACATTCAAAGCCTTTGACATTTTCCATAAGAATGTACTCAATATTATCTAGTTCTTCCAAAATGTCAATTAAATAGATAAAAGAATTTGTTCTAGGATCATTTTCATCTAAATATTTACCATTTCTTGTAAATGGCTGGCAAGGCGGAGACATGAGTATGGTGTTCACATTTATTTTTTTAATGTCTTCAACTGAGAGAGATTGTATGTTCTTTGTTATCAAAGGAGTACCAGGAAAATTATATTTATAAACTTCATTTGCTACAGTATTAATGTCAACAGCTGTAACCACTTCACCATTTAGATCTGACTCTGTAACATAAAATAATTAAAATAGCGTATAAATAGATTAAATTAAATATGTAAATACCATGTACTAATTAACTTCATAACCTATTTACCATTCCAAGAACAATGCATGCCCCCAATTCCGCTATAAAGTTCTAATATTCGGTGAACCATTGTTTTATGAATATTATATTAATTCAATGATTACTGAACTTTTAATATAAAAGGTACATCCGTTAGTGTATCAAACTCTTATTATATGTTTAACCATAATATTAACAAACTTTGAAAATCATAATAAGAAAAAGAAAATTGAAATAAGATTATATGACGTTTCGATGAAAGTTTTTGCATATTATTTTCTTCAAGAGTGATAACACCAGAACTGACAATTGACATAGACATTATTATTTCAATTGTTTCAATTTTATTTATAAAAACAAAATGTTTTGTGTGTACTTTTATATTACTGCCTATTAAAATATGAAACTTTTTATTGAAATTTTTTATAATGTTTGTTACTTGCGTTTAACATTACTTAAATCTTATGAAAATATGATCTCTTGAACAAAGAGTGTGAATGAGACGGAGATTAAAGATTAAGGGTATGTTTTTCATAATAGCAGCAATTCTCATAAATATTTTTAATCTGGCGTTATTCGTATTAAACGAACCATTACTATTGGTAATTATTTTTGACAGTTCATTTAATGGTTTTCTTTCGACACAAGTTTTACCATAGAGTAAATTGTTTTGACTTTTGGCAGACGCCAGCGGGCATCGGCCGGACGGCAGTTGCCAGTGATTAACTTATCAAATATCAGTTATGGCGGAACCGAAGTTTTGTGAGGACGTGCTTAACGTCAAAAGTGATGATAATGTCGATTTTAAAGAGCAAATTTATCTCGAAGAAACCTTTTTTATTGAAAAGAAAAAGAAAACGCCGTTTCGTGTATTGTTAACTTCAAAAAGATTGTCTTTAATAAAAGACGATTCTACCAAAGATCAAACGCTACTTCTGCAGGACATTATCGGCAGTAAATGTATGAGAAGCAAAAGACGGCGCATTGGTGGTGGTTTCTGTGTTTGTAGTTCATTCGTAAGTAGACCTCCACTGAAAGTTGTAGATGAGGATAGTGGCGACCTTGATGAAAATGATATAAGTGCATATCTTTACATTTATGCTTACGATTTAAAGCGCAGCCGCCGTAAACCTGAACGAGAAAGAACAACAATAACACTGCGGTTTATATCTTACGATAAATATGAAGATAATAATAGAGAAGCACAAAAGTGGCGAAATACAATTAAATGTTTGATAGCAAATGAACCGATAACAAATATGGTACCGCAAAATGATAAGAAACTTTTAATACTTCTAAATCCGAAATCCGGCTCGGGGAAGGCGCTCAAATTATTTCAAACTAAGGTGGCTTCTATTCTAAACGAAGCACAGATTCCTTACTACCTTCGTGTAACCGAAAATGCCCAATATGCTCGTGAATATATTCGCACCAGGGACGTTTACGCATGGCGCGGTATAGTCGCAGTGGGCGGCGATGGGGTCTTGTTTGAAATTCTAAATGGCATGTTTGAACGACTCGATTGGCAACAGACACTCGCCGATGTTCCCTTGGGAATAATACCCTGCGGCTCTGGAAATGGTCTGGCCAGGACCATCTGTCACCACTACAAGTAAGTTGTTAATTTAAGTAAGTTGTTAATTTAAGTAAGTTTGTTAAAGTAAGTTTTATTTAATTTCTAATTTGATACAATAAAATATTGTATAAGATAATGTGCAAATTATTTAATTTAATCCACATCGCAACGTTTAGGCAAATCAAACTATTATAAGTAAATTATATACTGGGGGTAAAAAAAGAAATTAACATAAAAAATTATATTATAATAACATAAATAACATTGATAAAAAACCGTAAATTACTATAGAAAGTACTTTTATTTTTGAATACCTTACACAAAAATCTAACAATCTAAGTATCATAATAATCAAACCATCAAATAATGATTGACTTCAAACAATTTAATAATTATCAACTATAGATTTCTCTATTTTTATTATTAAATATTGTTGATACAGTTTATTGGACATGGTATCGTAACCTCCTATTGGATTTATTTTCCCACACATTGTAGTTGCGTTGCAACCAATCAAAATAATAACGTTCAATATAAGATAACATATTAATATAACTATGTTATTTAAAAATATCTACATTGTTATTTCATTCACGTGTAAGTTGTAATACATAATTATTATTTGTTAAACTGTCACTGGTTACAAAGTACGTACCTGTAGTTTTATACTTTAACCTTATTCAATAATATTAAGTATTTTTTTATGTTAGATCTCATGTTTTTAAATGAATATACAATAAAAAAATCATTAACATGCCAGACTCGAAACCGCGAGCTCTCGGAAAGGGTCCCGTCGCTCTAATAAGTATGACAAAAAGCCAACACCAAGTATTTCTGTTGCATTGTGATTAGGGCTGTATTTATGTATAGCTATGAGAATAATAAAGTTTTCCGTTACAATAAATATCTTATAAGTTGACTAGGATCACAATGTAATACCACAGATGTTAACAAAATCTGTAAAGTACTATTCATGTGATGCATGCACAGATATACAGATAATAGCCGAAACTGGTAGCGCCGGTGACAATATGGCGTGAAGTAGTCATTAAGTAGGCATTATATAACGTGCGAAGTGAGCCTCAAACAGACATTTGCCCTATATGTGTAGAAGATGTTTGTTTCAAATAAGACGAACTTGAACGTCTGACTCGTTTTACTATGCCATGGAGGAGAAATTGCCAAAAAAATTACATGGATTACTGTTTTAAATTATACATTTTTCATAATTTATTTAGTACTGAGTACGGAGCCACGCTCATAATTGTATATTTGTAATTATTTCGAATAAATAAGAACACATTAAAATAAAACAAGAAGCTAAATAATAAATTTTAATGACTACGTCACGTTACGATACTAAGTAAATAAAAAAAACAACTTCTTTATAGTAATACGTAAAGAAAAATTAGTATACCTTTTTAAGCATATTTCACCCGGCGTGGTACGTGGGATATGCATAGTAAAGTTTATGTTAAGAAGAAATTCATTTGTGGTATATTAAAATACATTATATTATTGATATATTAAGAAATTGTTTATGGTGCGTCAGGTTTACGTGGTGTGAAGGTCACGTATATAACAGATGTCGATTACTCGCGAGTCACCTGAAATAATACAATGTAACCATTTTTGTACTTAAAAATTAAAACTGATTTCATAATTTGAATTCCTTGATGTCTTGATGATCTTTAGTCGAAGGTATCAATAAGTCGAAGTTGTATATACATATTATAATTGGCGGTATATGAAATATAGAAAAGTTAATCGAAACTATATATCTTGATAATTGATCACTGTTTACACATTCACATTTGTAAACGTCCATAGACTTATTTTCTTTCGCAACCTCGTTCAGTAAAATATGAATAAACGGACAATATAAAAATATTTTGCATCCATCCTATCCGTAAATTTTTATTATAAGTGTATATAAAGACTTAGTAATTATAAAAATATAAGACTCAATGTCATCTGTTATAATTGCGTATAAGTATATGTAAATTATTTTTTAAAACTAATTGGTTCTATTATTATTATATAACAGACAGTCTTACTTTGAACAAGTAATGTGCATGACGAGTGTCGTGTCGTTATCTATTTCAAACATAACAACACCTGTCTGGTAGATACAAAGACAGTTAATATATTTTTATTTAATTTTTTGGTGGTACGATATTGAAAAAAAAAAATAAATATATATATATATATATATAAAATTGTAAAAAAAATCTATTAATATTTTAATTATTCAAATAACAAAGGTCGTTAATTACTAACGTATTGTTTTTCCGTACAATGTATGTCAGCTACTTCCTATGACTGTGGCTTTAAATTAAAATATATTAAATAAACACCATATATATTACTTTTCTAAAATAAATTTGAAAATGACAAATTAAAAGAAGTATTTCTTCACTTCGTGATAATAATCAGTGTTGCCTAATCTTAATTTATTTCACAAAAAACACATACAGTTTGTTAATGATAATCATAAATCCACTATTAGATTATTTTTTTATTTTTTTTTTTTCCATTACGAAAAAAATATATAATAAATTTCGATATACAAATTTTGTATCTTCTATCAATAATAGCATTCTTTCAAATGTATTCGTAACGTAAGGGTATATTTGGTATGAACTCTGGCAGTTTTTGGGGATTTCGAAAAATTTGTTTAATCGAGAAAATCATTATAATTAGGTTCGTTATATCAAGGTTACACTGGTTACACAGGTTGTATTAACAATATCACTGTCTTATCTCATTGTGTTATCCCCAAAAAACCCACAAAAGATAACTTTAATAAATGAAACAAAAACTATCACATTAAAATTGAAATGAATACAATTTGATATAGTACTGGTTGTCTGTAGTCTTACACCTCGCTGTCGCAACTCTGAACACGACGCTACTCTCAACCCGGAACTATAATAAAGATAAACAGACTCGTCCAAACGCAATTGTTTTTTTGTCTTTTTTGTATCAAGTGATTCATTTAATATGTACATGGTTTGTGTATTACGATTATATTACTTTTCAAGGCTATTAAAATTTTTAACAATATATAAATTACCTTTACACTGGTGATTACATTTAGATAAGTTTTTAATGTAGGAGGGCAGAAGGCAATACTTCAAATATTAATATGATTGACTTGTATGGTCACATTTATCAAGCAAAATATATATATATATATATATATAGTAATGAGGCCTAATATGTACCTTCAATACCTAAAAATAAATGTTACGTATTAAGAAATATACCTTATCTATTTTGTTTTGTTCTTAAAATCGTATAGGATATTTTCTTATACCGCTTTTAATTATTGTTTTTTTTTTTTTTTTTTGTGTGTCTCTGCTTTTAGCCCTACTGGCCATGACAGCGTCACCGGTGGAATAATTAATTATTGTTACTTTTTGAGTTGTTTTATTGTAAATAGAATTGTAGTTATGTTATGTACGTGATAATAGATCGTTATTAGAGACCGTGATAATGAGTATATGAATATAATCACCTTACAACAAACCCAACCGTCACTTAATGAGAAAATAATTAAGGATTTAGAAGTAGTTCATCAATTAATCACGTGATATCATGAGGGGGGGGGCGAGATTGGAGAAAAAAACGAAATATCGGAAGAAAGAGGTCTCTAGTGATGTACTCGCGTCACCTGTATTTATATGACTTTAAGATATATATATATAAAGATAATATGAAAAAAAACCTCCTTTGTATTAAAAATAAAAAATCCTCGTGGTTTTTGGGCAGGGGGGGGGGGGGTAATACAAAAACTCATCATTTATCACCATCACCATGTATATACCTACACATAATCTTTATAACACTATAATGAATTAATCTTTGCCGCACCTCGGTCAGTCAATGCTGTATTTTTCCCTCCTTACTACTTAATGGCTTGTTTGATCATTGTAACAAGTGTTATGTCGTTATTAATATTAGTCTCTAATACTTGATGATGATAAGGAGTTCATTTTTTTTAATCTCTTATATTGTCTACCTGTCCAAGGAGAAAGGTGTGGGTGGAGGAGGTTACGTCTAAACAAAGATACAATAAACCATCAGCCATAATTATTTACACATGTTTTTATTAATAATATATAAAGCTTAGTAGAACTAACAGAGATCAATAGTTTTTAATACAGAGAACGGACACATTGTGATTTTTATTTACTTGCGTGTGTGTAAATAATTACATGATGATAGAAGAAATGTTGGTTGGTGATATAACGTACTAATCAATAATCTAAAATACAATGTTTAATGTATAATACGAGGGTCAAACTGAAAGTTCTTAGAAAATCAAAAACTAAGCATTCTAGCAAGTTATTAGTTTTATTGTAACTTTTCAAAATAGCGTCCATTTACATCAATACATCGCTGCATTCGATGGAACCATTGAGAAAAGCACTTTGCCCACTCGGCCTTAGGGGTCTCTTCGACGGCGTTTTGAAACGCAGCCACTGCTTCTTCGGCGTCTATAAAACGTTTTCCTCGAAGTTTTTCTTTTATTTTCGGAAATAAATAAAAATCGCAGGGTGCGAGGTCGGGGCTATACGGCGGGTGACCCAGTAATTCCACGTCTGAGGTCACCAAATAGTCGATCGTTTGCCTGGCGGTGTGCGACGAGGCATTGTCGTGATGAAGGAGGATCCTGCTGCGAGGTCGTTTCTCTCGAACTTTTTCCAAGACAAGTGGCACACAATTGTTAGTATACCACTCTGCATTAACCGTTTTCTGATCCTCTAAGACTACTGTCGCGTAATGACCTGTCTTTCCGAAGAACGAGGCCACCATCTTTTTTCCAACACTTCGACCTCTCTTCACTTTAGTTGGCAACTCTTCGGAAGGAAACACCCACTGAGCAGATTGTCTTTTGGTTTCCGGATCATAACAGTAAATCCAGCTTTCGTCACCCGTTAGTATGTCGAACACAGCATTTGAGTCACCTCCGTTAAATTTTTGGATCATTTCTCGGCACCAATCAACACGGCGGAGTTTTTGAGCCTCGGTCAAATTATGCGGTATCCAGCGGGCACAAAGTTTCCTGACCGCTAAATGTTCATGGAGGATTTTGTGCACTTGACTCATACCTATGCCTAGACTTGTCCGAATCTGCTGATAGGTCACTCTTTTGTCAGTCTCTATCATACGCCGCACAACACTGATGTTATCTTCAGTCGTCGCTGTTGAAGGCCGTCCCTCACGCCAGTCATCGGTGAGATTAGTTCGACTACGTTTGAATTCATTAAACCAGTTGTAAACTGTGGCACGAGATGGGGCTTCATCGTGAAAAGCCAATCGAAGTCTATCATAACTTTCTTGTTGACTTAAATGACATCGAAAGTCATAAAAAATCATTGCACGAAAATTTTCTCGGCTTAAATTCATTCTGACGTGCACAGACAATTTTCAATTTGCCGCCAAATCGTTAAACAAATGACAAATGAATGAAATGTACACTCAATAATATTGGTAAAGAGTTCTATTTTCAAAATTTGAACTATTTTTTTTAATATAATGCTTTTAAGTGGCCAGTTCTAAAAACTTTCAGTTTGGCCCTCGTATTATCAATTACTGTAGGCCGGGAGTTGAGAATGTGATGTTACGTAAAATTTTTAATTGAAACTACTATTTACGGTATATTTTTTCAATACCTTAGTACATTTTTTTTTTGTCTCTGCTGTTAGCCCTACTGGCCATGACAGCGTCACCGGTGGAAGACCTTAGTACATTAAACAGACTGGTCAAACTATGATGAGTTGCGATTAATATTATCGTATTAAATTAATAATATTTATAGCAGTGAAGTAACAATTCTTTGTTAATTTTTTGAACACACTATTTATTTATAAGACATGTCCATTCCTCATCAATCAGGGAGGGAGTCATTGTAATCTTATGAAATCTTACAACAGAGGGGGAGAGGGTCAACTTAGCCTCCAGAACGTCTTAGCTAACTTAAGAACGGACCCTAATTAAGTAAAATAAAGATAATTTTTATCTATTAAATGAACCGTATTAAAAATAAAAATAATCTGTTGAAAGCTACATTATCGGCGAGTAACAACTAACTAAGTAACGACTAACTCCATTATGATCCCGATATGTCCACGGGATCAGAGTTGGTAAAATTTGAGTTGAGAGTTTTTAAAAACTTTAAACTAATTATAATTCTGGCTGGGAAGGGACAGACGAAGTCGCGGGCAAAATAATTTAGAAATGAATAAGTCACAAGAAATCTAAATTAACATAATCTGTGCAACGAGGATCATTAATTTTGCGTTCCATTAGATTAAGTAAAATGGAGCCACTTCGGAGGGACGCGATGTAGGTACGTAAAGTATGATTATATCAAACCACACTTACATAATGACATTATGTAATTGGCATTATTAGCACTGCGTAATGATCGGGCAATTTGATAATTATCCATAATTAATCTAAAACTTACTTTAAGTAACATTATGTTGGATTTTTATTAAATATCCTAATAAGCGTGGTCGCACAGCTCATGTTGGTTGTTTTCAAGGTATACTATCAGGCTAAGTAGTATTTCCAACAGAAAAATTGAGCGATAAAAACAGGAAATCGGACGGACTGTGCCAATTTTTATGAGTAGCACAGTTATTTTTAGTTAAAAAATTTTATATATAACGCTTAGTTTATACATGTACATAAATAGCAAAGGACTCATCAGCACTATATTTTATTTACAACTGTAAGAAGCAATTTTTTTCTGTACTTTCATTTTCATTTCCAGTTTCTTTTGTAAAATGGAAATTTAGACATTTCATCCGGGGTTTGAAATGATAATTGACATCTTAATAGAATAAACACATTATTCCGGAAGATAGCAGTTTAATAAAATATACTTTTTCGTTTTGAAGGAATAAAATGTGAAATCAACTCCCAAAGTATTAAAATAACATATTTTAATTACAAAATTGCAATCAGTTTTATCGGTCGCTGTGTGGTCGAGGATAATATGTAAATGAGGCGTGACTCAAGAAGAGGGTCCCAAATTTTTGGCTTGTTACGATCGTAAAACAGATTGCGAGTGGAATACGATGCACAATATTCACACCTCAGAGCCGCATCCGAGTAGGTAGAGATAAAATAAAAACAATGTTGTCAATACTTTGTTGAGTTAAATGTAGGAGTGCGGAGAAGTGGATAGGAGTCAAATGAGTTAAAAACAAAAATGTCAACCATTTTAAACAGAAACATCAAATATTATTCAACATTAATTAAATTTTATCACAAGCCAAAAAAGATAATTTAAACGGTTAACTGATTCATAATTCAACATCCAACTTTACTTCATACAAAGAATTTTATAATGTTTCAATGTAAATAAATTCGGACATCGGATTATAGACTTGGTGTAGTGAGCGATCACAAATTGAACCACGGCTGTTTTGAACTGAAGTTTTTCGGACTTGGACCGTGTTCGGCGAGGAGACCCTTAATCCTTTGTTAGCCCTCATATACTACATTAGGTATGATGAACAAAGGGTAATATTAAGACTAATTTAACATATATTTTTATCATGAAGCGTGACTTCGCATTTCATTTATTATTTTGCGAGACGTTTTTCCTTATTATTTTCATCATTTGTAATTAGATTATTTTCACATTGTCATGACCAAATATCTGTGCACTGTTAAATTTTACAATTAATTGTTCTTGTTTTGGTCTAGTGAAAGCTCATTTTGAATTCAAGAATATTATATTATTTGCGGAACTTTATGTTATGTACTTAAGTATTCTAGAAATATAAAATGTCTAGGAACTTTGTTATGGCACTTTGGCCTTTCTTACATAGTTATGTATCTAGTTAGATGCGTTAAGTAAGTAGGTGTTATGGCTGTATACTGTATAATGACTGCAGCACTCAGACATCCAAATCATACCATTATTCACAGAATTTTTCTTGTTCTTCAAGGGTGACAGGCGAGGCGAGATGGTCCACGGACGTCTCCCACTCCTACCAAGAAGGACTCATTTATTCTTACCGTCCTATCCGTTCAGAACTAAAAAACATCCGTATGTAATAAACATGTATGTGTTGTATGTAACATCTATTACATCTAATACAGAAGTGACTTTGCATTTTTAGAATGGTTCAATGTGACCGGTTAATGGAGATAAAAACAATATTGTACTACTAATCTTATGAGCCATTATTTAATTTTATCCCAATATTTTTGAAATATACCGGCCAAAAAAAAACATTTTTTAAATGTAAAGAAATAATTTACAACATCGTCTTGGCAAGAAAATATACAAAAATTTAAAAATATCAAGATTTTTTTTGCAGATTTGGATTTTGAAAGAAAATAGTCGATTATTGTAATATTACGCACATTAATTTTTTTTTTTTTTGGATTCCCTTTTCAAAAAAACATTTTTTTACTTTTAAAACATAAATAATAACAATACTAGTATTTGTATTTTTTTTTGTATCATACATTTCGAAACAAGGTGCAGAACATAGCCCAAATATTACGATTATTATTATTATTATTATTATTATTATTTTATTGTATTTTACATTATATGTTAGTAAATTATATATTTTAAAATGAGCGAATCAGAATGTGAATATGAGTGCGCTGACGGAAGGAGGCTACGAGGAAGAGATAAATAAAAAAAAGATATACTTTATACTTGAATAAGTAAGCGTTTTAGCTTAGAATGCGATGAAAATGATAAATATCAATAAAACGATTGGATCTCTTTGCTTTGACATTGTTGTTTTCAATTCTCGATTGCATTCGAATGAGAAAAATTATATCAGCATAAAGTACAACACCGCTGGTGTTATCTCGAGTGTGCAGGTTAAGGGGCTATTTTTCCCCAAAAAATAGCGACTTAAAGATCTACCAACCACGAGCTCGCTAACAGTTTAATAACAGCATCTTCACTATCCGATGTCACTGCGCTAGGTGACCTAGCGCGCGGTGGATTTAATAATGAAATGCATGCTGCATTACTAATAAAGTGAAATTTACAAACAATAAACAATAATAGAACAAAATAGCATCGTCATTTACTCCGTTATCTTTGTCAGACGGTTTTTGCTGGACGACCAATACTGTTGTATTCGTTTACATATATTATTCACATCTTGGGACACAGGCGGATGACTTTGGTGATAAAGTATTTTTCTGATCATCCCAATATGCAATTAAAATAAACAATTATCTTAAACTCAAAGTAGGTTATCATCAATTTATTATTGTCTAGATAAATATAAAGCAAAAGAACTTGTTTTTTTTATATATATTTGGCAACATTGAGAGTACTTTTTATTACTTAATAATATTTTGTTATCTGTATTGAGTGAGTGGGTGTGATGTCATATAGTGTGGAAAATAGCTGAAACAGAGTTGAGTTATTACGACGCTGTCGGATGTTTGTCGTTAAGTAATGATTACATTCAAATGAATACGGAAATTACACCGTATATGGTTTTGATACTACATTGATAATGCAACCTAACATCACACTTTAGTCGCAGGTGTAACAGTACGACATCTAAACAGATACACTAAAAATGATTATAATATGATTAATATTATATTCAATATCTAAACGAGGTCACTTCACTAAAAAGATTAAGACTATTTGACGACAAAAATAACGAGTTAAAAAGTGATCACATTTACGCTAACTAGTGTCATTGTTTTGTCAGTTGAGACGGGATCCTATAACGCTAGTTAGCAAACTGTCGCACTAGATCGCAACGCTATGCGCTTTAATATTCTTTTCATTATGCGATCTTAGTAGGCTAGTTGACCTGACGCTTGATAGATTGGATAATTAAATAGCTCCATTAATATCATATAAACAATTAACAGCCATTATTAGGCAAGTTACTAAATATATAATAAAATCGTAAATCAATAAAAAATATTTAAACTATTGTGAGAAGCAACACCAGCGAGCCAACAGTTTATTATATTTAAGTAAATAAAATCATTGAGCTCAAAGAAATGTTATCATCTTATTCAATGCGACCTCCAAAATAAATGCGACTCAGATTATTTGAAATAAAATTATTTATACCAACACACTTGGCTGAATGATAATATTCACGGAGGCCAATTAATTATAATGTAGCAAAAAGTTTATATTATATCTACTTAGGCTGCATATTTTATGCAAAACCTGATCTACATTGTTGTGTAATAATTTTATAATTCAGGGTTCCGCTTGTTTAACCCCCACTCTCATTACATTTCAAGACCAAAAAGACCACTTTCACTTTCTTACGTTTTTAGCCAAAAGCGGCGAAGAACTAAAATATAATACTTATTTTATACAAATGTTTGCTTCATTTGTATATTAATAAATATATCTGACTTACAATCATTGTAATCAATTTAATTTTTATAATTAGAAAAAAATGGTTAAAATTGTTTCTTAAGTTACTGGCTGATATAAAAAAAAGTAGATAACCTTCCTTTGTCTTAACGAAGCGAAACAATAATTATTATAAATGTTAATTGAGATTTCGTCAATGGAAAATAACTGTCGTGAATAATAACAATTTAGTTTCCATTGTCTTCGTAACACCGTACGAAATTCGAAATTTAATACCGTTACTAAGCTGGAACTCAAATCCCTAATGGTAGAGGTTTCCTTAAAAATAAAGAAATTTATAACAGATAACAAATTATGGAATATGTAAAATTATTGATGTTTTTTTTCTGTTTCAGTGAACCGTACATAACTCACGATCTGACAGGAATGTCTATGGCACTGGCGAGGGGGAAAACTGCTCACATGGACGTCGTTAGAGTTGAGACTAAATCGAAAGTGAGTGGTGTAATTTAAAATAATTGTATTGCGTTATCATATAATAAAATATGATCACTTGGTTAACACGGGCTTGTTGGATGAAGTGTAATAATGCAAATGATTTAATGTTATAAGTAAGGTAATCAACAATTATCTTTTAACCTCTGCAAACTTGAATTCCATGAAAAGGAACTCGTTTTCATTTCCCAAGGCTGGATAATTATATTTAGATTGGATTTATAATCGCGTAGTTGTAAACGCAATAGATAACAAACTTTACTTTCTTTAAAAACACTCGTTATTTATCATTATCGAAGACGTACGATTATATTTTATAAAAAGATATCAAAAACGACTTATTGTATTTCGACATTATGTAAATAGATTAAAACTTATCTGTCACACCGAAGATTAATAGCATGATTAAATCCTTAATCTTCTTACTTATCTTACATTTCTTAATATACTAGATGTGGTGTAATATTTATTGTATTTACATATTATTTATATTGATGGTTGAGTGTCAATGTGTAACTCCTCACCTTCAGATATAGTATTACTATTAAATTGACTGCGTCCGTCATAACAAATAAATAGCGCGGATACAATTATCCCATGTAACCACTTCATCCTTGCAGGCGGCCGCTCCGCGACTCGTGTAGTGACGCGTATTTATTGTCACAATCACATCAATAATACACAATCGTTTGCTACATTATTAGAAATTATATTTACATTTTAGTGTAAGAAAAAAAGTTTGATTAGTTTTTTTTTAGATAATTCTAATCCAATTCAATGTATTATTCCAGATAATGTTTTCCTTCTTGTCGGTCGGCTGGGGGCTGCTCGCCGATATCGATATAGAGAGTGAAAAATTAAGAGTAATGGGTGGGCAAAGGTTCACTCTCTGGGCGCTCGCTAGGCTCATCGGATTAAGGAAATATAAAGGCGTAATCAGCTACGCGAGAATAAAAGATGTGAGCAATTTACCAAAACCTAAACTTCCTCTCACCATAACCCACAGCGTGAGCCACGACGCCGAGCTAGATTCGCCGGACGCGGAGGAGTTCGTCGATTGCTATGAAAATACTGACACGCTGACCAATATTGTCAATGGGAGGCGACATAAACGTGGCGACTCATGGCATTCAACTAATTCCAAGCGGAGCTCGTTCTACAGCGTCAGGGGGTCCGAGTATCACAGTGTGGGCAGCGGGGAGTCGGGGGCGCGGTCGCCGGCGCACGCGTGTATGCACGGCCCCGCCTCGCGCCTCCCCGCGCTTCCCTCCCCGCTGCCCGCGCACTGGGAGCGGCTCGAGGGAGACTTCGTCATGGTGTATGTCTCCTACCAGGCGTACATAGGTGAAGATCTATTATTCGCGCCGCGGTCGCAGCTCTCCGACGGCGTGATGTGGATGCTTATCATAAAAGCTGGAATATCGAGGTCTCAGATATTCTCGTTCCTCCTGGGCATGAGTCACGGCGGTCACTCCGAGATAAACGACGAGTACATCAAAATGATACCCGTCAGTGCGTTTAGAATAGTGCCGGAGGGCTCCAGCGGTTACATAACTGTGGACGGCGAGCTGGTCGAGTACGGACCCATCCAGGCCGAAATATTTCCTAATATAGTAAACTTATTAGTACCGGCGAACAATGTTTAGTTTTGTTCGTGATAAGCTTCCACCGACTGTAGCTTGAACTGGAACTGGAGAAGCTGGATGAGCTGAATGAGCCAACGAGTGCAATATGTGGAGTCAAATATACCTTAAGTAGTTAAGGTGCCGGGGTCGTGCTGCCGACACAGTAGATACCAAAGTATGCATTCTAATATCGAATATAATGCCATTCCATGATGATTGTGATTTATACTTTTAACTATCCATTATATAATAGTAATGCAGTGTGTTTGTCTGTAGCAGAAAATGTGATAATATTTTTTAAGTGAACAATCTTATGATGGTGTACCATCAGCCGGAGACTAGTCAGATGTCGAAATGTACACGGGAGTGCCAAATGTGCAGCACTATAAACAATACAAGGAATTGATTAATATATATTAATGTAAAGTAGTTGACACACACACACACACACACACACACGCTGTGCGTCGCTCAAAGAGGGCACTTATTTACAAACCATGCTCAACTCATATTAATTTGTTGTTGGATATGTCTAGTGGCTGCAAATGTCATTTCCACTACGTTTGTTATATTATCGTATGAAATTATTAGTGTAATTAAACAAGCTATGTTTTATCACAAGTATTATTAATTTTTTTATTACAAGAAGGTTTTTTTGTTGGTATTGAATTAAAACATTTTCAATACATTATACTATATTAAACTCTACAGATGTCTTAGTATTTCAGATGTTATCTCTCTGTGATAATACATACCGTGCTCAGTCCCGGTGAACCCCATAGGTGTGAGCCTACTTCAAATTTATTCTATCATATGTATTTTTATAGTCTTTTTGATGTTTTGTGCAATTATTGAAATTTTATGAACTTATAGTTTTATCATAATTTACTAAAATTTGTTTATTTAAATGTATAAGAAATTAGTTCACACTATTAGTTATCTATTGTGAAATAAAAACTGTATATTGCATGAAATGCATGAGCATGAGTATGATATGTGGAGTGGCCGGAATTATTATTTAGTTGTATTGTTATTAATTTATAAATGTTTTCTTGCTGAAATGCACAAGAATGTTTAGTTGGAATCAATAATTTAATGGTTTCCTGGTTCCTTTATATTTTTAAGATTTAGTTAAAGAGCAATGGAGTTCTAATTTCTTCAATGTTCCTTGCATTCCAGACTTACCTCTTCTGCAGATTCAGAAAAAAGTTGTCTATAAAAATATTTTGAATAACTGTATATAATTAAAAACATAAATTTTAATGAAAAAAGTTGTCAATAAATGGTTATAAATTAAAAATATTGTTTGAATTTTTTTTATTGTGTATATGGTAATGAAATTCTAAAACCAATTTTTAAAAATAATAATAAATTTATTACTGCAAGAAGTTCACAGATACATCTTTATATATTTATTCAAATCATTGACAAATTTATTACACTTATTCTTATAATAAGCTGACAATTGTCACTAATAATTAAACCTTAAGCTACATGTAAGAACTGACCTTCTTGTTACAATTGTGTTACTTACAACTAAGTATTATGAGGTCTTATCTTTAGGCAGTTATTACGTAACCAGTCTTGATTGTGTGGTCGGTGGAGTCATTATCTTAATTTTAAAGAGTCAAGACTGTCTAATAGATTTTGTACTTCAGAATCAACTTGTTCTCTTGTGCTTACATTCTCTAGTCTTTCTCTTACAGATTCTATTTCACCGGCATCAGCCTTCTGTATTTTCATGTATTTAAGCATCATCTCGACCACAAGGCATATTTCACTGATAAGTTGTTTAGTTTCTTCAAAATGCCCCGCGCCGCTCGGTCTCATTTGAATTAGTTTCAGTTTACTTTGAGCTAGCTGTATTGGATTGCGGCCATTCTTATCATGAGAACTGACATCAGTTCCTGCATCAAGAAGTTCAATAACAACAGGTATGTGATTAGTACAAGCGGCAAGATGAAGGGGAGTGTTGCCCAGAGTATCTTTTATATTTGGGTTTGCCCCATGTCTTATTAACATTTTAACAACTCCAACATATCCCCGACACGCTGCTAAATGCAAAGGGCTTCTTTTGTGTTCATCAGAGCAATTGGGATCTGCTCCTGAGAGTAAAAGTTTTTCTACAAGCTCAGTGTTGTTAGTGGAGGCTGCAAATCGCAGTTTCTTATTTCTTGAGGAACAAATGGATCTTCCATATCGGTATTTCAATCTGCAGTGTCGAGCTTTAGTTGAACACTTTATTTTACCTATGTGGTCGTGTGGTTCGCCCATAAAATCTATAGGCATAGGCTGACCAGCCAAATTGATTGGTATAGCTGGAGGATTAAATTCTAACACGCAGTAAGAGTGGTCAAAAACGGGGTTGTCGCTACTTTCGTTACCTGTATCAACTCCAGAATCCGCCATTATTTATCTTTTATCGAAATTAAAAGACAGGAATCATGTCAAATCAAGAAAGTTTGTTATTTGAGTTCTAAGTTTGAGAACAATGTTAGACTTTCTATGTCAAGTGTCAAATTATGTAAATTATCGAAATTATCATAACTTGTTACTGTCAAGGTGACAACATAACAGTTTATACTAAATTATTTGCCCTGAATGAAATAAAATGAATATTGATTCAACAAAATTGTGTTTGATGTTTTTAATTCTCATTATAATAGAAATATAAGTCGAAACATTACTAGGCACATAAAACAAAAAGTTACCGAAAATATGTTAGAATATAGAAATAGAGATAAAAGAATAAAACAATTATTTTAAAAATAATAAAATCTTATCTAGAGCCTTTAAGATAGTATATACTTAAAAGTCTCAATCGCCATTACTAATATCATTAGTAAATACAAGATTAAATTATAAAGGAGCTGTATGAATCTCAACCTTGTCTTGTGCTTGTCTTTTGTCAATTTTTAAAACGATTAATTGTTTGACAGTGGACTTTTGACATAGATGTCAAAGGCTCATAATGAACTGTCACGCGACAGAGACAGCTTATTTGCCAATTGCTTAGAGAAAATAATTCCTGTGATATTTATATCAACAGTGCTGCGTAGATTTCACAAAATATGCAACAGCTCACAATATTCATGGTAAGATAAATATATATCAACTATAAATATTTAAAAAAAATTTATTTATTATCTATAACCTACAAAACTTGGTCGAAAGGATATCGAGAGTTCACGTTCTTACATTGACGAGATTTATTCGTCGAATCCTGAGAAGTTATTAGAAGCCTTGGTCACTTTAAAGAATTCTGTAATCGGCAGTAATAGACAGAAGAGTTCTGTAATACAACAAGGAATAGTTCCCAGACTTCTTCAACTCATGACGGACGACGGCCTCGATCCCAACATAAGACTTGAAGCAACGATTACAATCGGTAAGTTATATCAATAAAAAAATATATGAAAAGTCAGGTTAATAAATGTTTATCCAGAACATGAAGTGTTTGCCAAACAATATTGACAAGATGCCCTCTCATATCAATGTCACAGTAAACATAGCATTTCTAAATATATAAAGTATTTAAATTTTGAAAACAGTAAAATATTGTTTATATTTCTTCTTATCTGTATTTGGGGTGACATATGTTGTGGATTATGATATATAGCAGAATTATTAATCAATCCATATTCATTTTTTCCCACTAATTATTGAAATAACAGCTTTCATCACTGTTGCAAATTATAATCTGGATTAGGTTTTTATGAAGCCATATAAGGTTTATGTCCACCTTGGATAGTAGATTGATTATTAATATCAGTCAGTCAGTCAGTAGTATACAATGTCAGCAGACACTTTCTAATCTTTCAGTAAGGTTAAATGTTCCCCATATTGTACACATTTTAATATATAATTATAACTTTATTAATACAATGTAAGTGTTTAAAGTAACATGGTTATTGAAATTTTAGAAAGTTATTAAAATAATATCTACTGTTATAACCTTTTGGTTTCCCAATAAATTTGTATTAATATTAATATAATTGTTGTGATAAATGATTAAATTCAATACTAAGTTATTGAAAAACAAAATATAATTTCATCAGAGATGTTGAGTGAAGTCAAAGTTGAATAATCCTGTTTATCTAAGATTTAAGGAATCTAAAATACTTTAATGTCTATGGAGAAATTATGGTGTAATATGTCATAATAATAAATATAGTCATGTTATTACTATGTGATTCATATTTGCATTTAATAAGAACTGGAAGTTTACTTCAATTTTTTTAACAATAATGAATATCAATCACAGGATCACTAGCAAAAGGTACCCCAGAGAATGTGGCGTCACTAGTTGAGCAAGGAACTACTATTGTTCTTGTGGAGCTATTGAAAGTAGTGCCAACAGGTACCAAGTTGGCAGAGGCATGCTTGTGTGCACTGAGGAGTATATTTCAACACCCACCGGCACCAATTGGAGCTTTGCCTGCAGACATGAGATTGCTGACAAGATTGACAGGTAATTTTAATATAATGTGTTTTTAACGACAATAAAATTAATAATATTAGGTTAGAATAACATTAAAAATTAAATTAAAAGTAAGACAAGTTCTATTTAAAATATTAATTAATACTAGATTTTAATAGTGGCTCTCCCTGCATAGTTCGTTTTAATATTTAATAACATTATGAACAATTATCATTTGCACAAATCTATTTCATATAAATTTTTATCTAGATTAGTCAAGTTTTTGAATTATAATCGGAATTACCCATAAAAAATTTATTATAAAAGAAATTGTGTCAGGGAATTGTGAAAACATTGTGTATAACAGAGCATAAATAAATATAAAGAGGCGATAATAATGGGGACAAGAGTAAATGAACAAGCAACAGTAATAGGCAGGGAAGGTTCCCAAACGGCGCGCGCGTGCGTGGTGCGCATATTGTCGGTGTGGTGCGGGGGCCCACTGGAGCAGGAGGCGCTGTGCGCGGCGGGCGCGGCGGCAGCGGGCGCGGCGCTGCTGGCCCGCCCCGCGCCCCGCGCCCTGCCCGCCCTCGACCTGCTGGCTGCCATGTGCTTCGAGAACGCCGGCGTATCGCAGGTCGCCCTCACCACCAGGTACCTACTGTTTGTTTACACTTTTTATTTTTTTAATTTTTCGAGGCTACGGTTGTAATTATAATTTTTTTTAATGACAAGTTTTCATTTTTATAAAAGTAGTTATATCTTTCATGACCAGATCTCATCTCATCTCTCATATTTATACTCCCTTTTTTTATCCAAAGTCCTAGAAAGCGTCGTATTCAAACAACTGTCCATTTTTTTAAACATTAACAAGCTCTTTTCCTTTCCAATCTGGTTTTCGTACCGCACACGGCACATCTTCCGCCTTGCTTAAAGTTACTGATAATAGCAGATACGCTATGGACAACCAAAACCTTGCTATCCTTGATTTTAGTAATGCTTTCAACACGGTGGACTTTGATATATTGTTAGAGATCATGCGCAGTCTTAACATATCTCCACCCGTAATTAACTGGTTTTGTACTTACTTATATGGACGTTGACAGATTACCTGTTCTGATGATTCCTCCTCCGAATCGACTGAACTCTCTGCTGACGTCCCTCAGGGCAGTGTTTTATTTCCTCTACTGTTTTCCATTTTTATTAATGAAATCACAGAAAATCTTTTATGTTCCTACCATAGCATAAATTCAATTTTATATTATCATATATCATTTGCTATCTGGATGTATCTGAGGAGCTTTATCAATAAATTAGATTGTCTTCAAAACTTGTGTACCCGCTTTATTTTCGGACGTCAACTTAAGTGGCTCCCAATCCGCCTTCGCCGGAATATGCACGTCCTAACTGAGGTCTATAACCTCTTCTCCAACTCAGCTCCCTCCTATCTACATCAACGATTCCATCTCGCAATACCCAGTATCCGTCCTAAACGCTCCTGCGTTTTAGTAAAAACCTTTAACATTTCTTCTTATAAATCGAATTTTATTCCAAGACTTTTACTGTACAAGCAGTTCGTTTTAGGAATTCTTTACCAACATCCAGCATTATAACACCCAACCGTTCTGTCGTGGCATTTAAAGAGATATAAGATTAAAGCACTACTATTTCTTACAGGAATAAATTATAATGTACAATATATGTTTGTATTTCTATATGTTATTATTATATGTATGTACGTTTTTATTTATGTAGGTATAAATATATATGTATGTATCTTATTTTATATAGTATTATTATTATGTATCTGTGTATTGTTATGGTAACCTTCTGTCCAACACTCTAAGGGTAGTTGATGAAGAGATCTCTTTATAGAAATAAGTTCATCCTTTGTGTATGTCTTTTATAGCGCGTAAATAAATAAATAAATATTTTAATTTTGTAAAGAATAGAAAGTTCTTTAAATGACGAGTGTGTATCGATTAATAATGATCTGAAGTAAAATGTAGAAGAGAACTAGAACTAAAAACTGAACTTCAAATATTTAGAACAAGTTTACAACATATATTATATGTTTTGGGAAGCTTCTAAATACAATAGTAATAACACTAGTACATATAATTACTAAAGTATTCCCTCATTCCAGACATGGTGACAAAACAATCCCCGAGCTCCTGATGGCACTGGTATCCAGAGATAAGCCGTTGCCAGTAGCGATGGGTGCGGCCCGGTGTCTCACGTTCATACACAGAGCAGGAGCCCTCACAGCTGATGATAACAGGTTAGTTTATTTATTTTTAAATTAATCTGTAAACAAACTGGAGGAGACCTAGCCACAGACTCAATAAATACAGTCACAATTCTACAAAGTATTATAATTAAGACTGAAATTCATATTTATTTAACGTTCTCATTCGTAAAGAAAGAGAAGGAAAAGTGATTAAAATTGAGTATATAAAATGAACTATGAAGGACGTCTGCAAATGATGGCGACGCTTTACCGACAAACCCATTAGCGAGCTATTGAGATATAGATATCACTTCATTGAAAACCACATTAATAGCTAAGACATTACAATAATAATACTAACACTATTGTGAGTTGAATTGCAAGGCCATCATTTGTTATTTTATTATTATTACCAAATGCATGATTTACATTCGTAAAGAATTTTAAACAATGTGGTGTGTGTGTGTGTCTGGGTGTGTTTGTTTGTTTGTTATGATTTATTTATTTATCTTCACGCCATACCCTTGCGGGGTAGCCAGAGACGATGGAGCGCCAAACGCTACAGTCCCTGCAGACCTCTTTCGCCTCGGCCACAGACATCAACTTCTTCATACATGCTCTCCGGGGCGTCCTCATGCTTTTTACGTGACCTTCCTTCAGTATCTTAGATACTGTGTTTTCGAAGGTCGCTCGAGGCCTCCCCCTGTCTCTTACCGCTCACTTTTCCTATATAAATCTTTTTTACCATTCTTTTATCATTCGTTCGACGTGCCCAAACCACTTGAGCACGTTCTTCTTCATCCTCACCGTGACATCTTCGCTATTACCTGCCTTTTGTGGATCTCTTCATTGCCAATTCGATCAGCTAGACTGACCCCGCATATTCTGCGAAGAGATCGCATCTCCACAGCATTCATCTTTCTTATATTCTTCTTCTGAGTTACCCACGTTTGATTTTTTTATGATTTATGCAAATTTCATATTGCTTAAGTTATATTTATTTATTATAGTCTGTTATTCACCTTGTACTATTAACATAATTTATTAATAATCATTATATTTTTTAATATAAATGTCTCCGATAATCGTAATATTATATTTATATTGTCTATACACTCCATGTTACGTCACAATGGTTTGGAGATGGAAGTCGTATTTTAGATATAAGAGGTATTCGATATAATAGTTTTTATGTAATTATGTATTCAAATATACTCAAGAACATTTTAAATATAACGTTACTGTTTAATATATGTTGATACGTAGATATGGATGAGTACTAGTAAGGTCCGGTTTGTGTATCCAGAGTGGTGTTCGGAGCGCTGCCCTGCCTGGCGCGGCTGTGCACCAAGGAAACGCCCGAGGACATCAGAGCCACCGCCGCAGAGACACTAGCCTACCTAGCGGAGGTACGTCATCGTATCAATTAGCATTTTTTACAACGATCCTTTTATTACAGTCCATTATAAAATAACGGATAATATCTATTGCAGGTGGACACGTCTCTGCAGCGGCTGGCGGCCATATCCAACCACCTGCTGAGCTCGCTGGCCGACCTGGTGACGTGTCCGTCGGCGGCGGCGCGCCAGGGGGCCTTCAAGTGCTTCGCGTCCCTCGGGGCCAACGACGAGGACATCCGCAAGAGGATCATCGAAACGCACAGCCTCATGGTGCACGTCGTCACCGGGATGAACAACCAGGAGGCCTCGGTGAGGCATACGCAACACGCACACACACATCCGTACGCCAACCTGCCCACACATACACGCAGGCCTCGGTGAAGAACAGCTACATATTTACACACACACACACACACACACACACACAGACCTGTACACACATCCGCACATTTTTATTGTATCCGTCCCCTCTATCACTAGTTAAGTGACAGTAAAATATTTCAAATCAACAGGATTATTTGCCATAACTATTAAACACAATTTTATAATTTAAATTGGAGTATTTTTTTTGATACATCCTAGATTAACGGATTAACGGAGTAACCAATTTTGTAAGAATAATATGTGTTGTAATATAATATTTTAGGTGTTAAATTATAAGTTTAAACGTTCAGGTGAGGTTGGCGGCCGTGCGATGTCTGCACTCTCTGTCCAGGTCGGTGCAGCAGCTCCGGACCACGTTCCAGGTATCTGTTACGTGAAGTACTCGTGAAATTTATTTATATTGTGAAAATATTATTTGCTAAATACTTTACAATTGTTGTATTGTATTGAATATCTTGTTATATCGTCACAAAGAACTACACAAATTCTATAAAATATATTTTACAGGACCACGCAGTGTGGCGACCGTTGATGCAACTGTTAAATGACTCGCCGGGAACCGAACTCCTGACCGTGGGGTCGTCCACGCTGTGCAACCTGCTGCTGGAGTTCTCTCCCGCCAAAGAACCTATGTTAGACCAAGGTTTGATTTCTAAGGTTCTGAAAAATGAAATTGCTAATATTGGATTAAAGCGCTACAAGATCACCGAGAGCTACTTTTGATATAGAATGCTTATTGACATTAGTGTAATCAATAGTCAATAGTCGTGTAAAAGAGCAGATCTAAATTGTATTTTAGAATCGTTCTACCTGTCGTCAGGTGCCGTGGAGATGCTGTGTAACTTGACCAAGAGGCCCGAGGCCGCCCTCAGGCTCAACGGGATATGGGCTCTCATGAACATGGCCTTTCAGGTATTACTCGTATACTATTAATAACTATTTATTTTATAACCGTGACGGAGGACCACTGAGCAAATAATTGTTATTAATTAAACTACATATCAGGCGGAACAGAAAGTGAAGCAGCGCATCCTCTGCTGCCTGGGAACAGAACAAATGTTTAGATTACTGGGTGACGGAGACACCCGAGTTATTATGAAAACGTTAGGATTATTACGAAATTTATTATCCACGAGGCACCACATCGACGCCATCATGGCCGAGTATTCTTCGCAAGTCATGCAGGTCCGTCCCTCTACATTATGTAATATACAAGTGAGAAGTTGTAAATAGAACGCCCGAATTGTAGTTAACATTTGTTTGCCATTTTTTTAAAGTTCGGTTCGAGCGTCATGTTCAATCAATGATAACATAAAGCATAGTTTGGAGTAAAATCAAAAGGTTTGTTACATCCAGGCCGTGATAGTGGTACTGGAAGGCTCGTATCCCGCCGAGGTGAAAGAGCAGGCGCTGTGCATCCTCGGGAACATCGGGGACGGGGAGAAGGCCAAGGACCTCATCATGGCTAACGAGGACGTGCTGCGGAAGCTCGTGGACTACTTGGTATGTGGTCATCAGTAGGACGGGTCGGAGCAATTCACAGTCATAACAAGAATTGTCAAGGGCGAAAATTTTACTGAAATCATCCGTTTAGTTTTTTGAACCGTAAACGATTCATATATATGTTGAAAATGAGTGTTCGAATACACAAATCGTCTCCTTCGCACCCTTAATAGCATATAACTATACCATCCCACATGCAGGCGCATCCCGAGTCCAAGCTGCAGGAGGCGGCGTTGTTCGTGGCGGGCAACCTGGTGTGGCGCGGCGAGGCGGGCGCCGCCGCGAGGCAGGCGAGGCTCAAGGACCTCGGCGTGCTCAGGGCGCTCAAGCTACTGAGGGCCAGGCACGACGCGCACCATCTACACGACAAGTAAACCCCGTCCTAACCTCATCTACACGATAAGTAAACCTTGGCCTCCCCTCACCGGCCCGACAAGTGAACCTTCCTACACTCCTTGCTTCTATGCTCTTACTTTTATCATTACTTACAAGAGCGGTAAATACTACTAATATATCACTTCTATATCATCAATGATACTAAAATAATTTTAAAGAATATAACCTATCTATGCACATAAATTTCAAACTTATTAAACTTACGGTCAACTGAAAGGTTCTTAGAAAAATAAAAACTGAGCAAATTACCTAATTTTAAGTATCATTATACTTTTTAAAATTCTGTTTCATTTCAAACACTGCTAAAGTGTGCCAACTAAAGTGAAGAGGGGTCTACACTTTAGTTGGCACTTCCTCGGAAGGAAACACCTCCTGAGCAGATTGTTTTTTTATTACCGGATCATAACAGTAAACCCAGCTGTCGTCATGCCCAAGTATGTCGGACACTACATTGGAGGACCTCTTTTAAATCTTTAAACCATTTCTCGGCACCAATCGACACGACGGAGTTTTTGGGCCTCGGTCAAATTATGAGGTATCCAACGGGTGCGTCTAAAGCTTCCTGACCGCTAACTGTTCATGGAGGATTTTGTACACTTGACTCATACCGATGTCTAAGCTTGTTCGAATCTGCTGGTAGGTCACTTTTTAGTCAGTCTCTATCAAGCGCTGCGCAACGCCGAAATTATCATCAGTGGTTGCCGTAGAAGACCGTCCTTACTCGTTGAACCGATTATAACAATGGCACTATCTAAGTCTATCATCACTTTCTTATTGACTTTAGTGACACCGAGAGTCATAAAAATACACTGTACGTAAATATTTCCGCGTTAAATTTATGCTGACGGGACAGACTATTTTCAATTGCCGCCAAGTCGTAAAAACTGACAAATAAATGAACTAGCGGTAGAACCTAGTTGTAGTTAGTTATTAACTATAGCTCATATTGGGCTGGCTCGACCGGGGAAGGACCACCCTCTCACAGAAGATCGACGTGTAGTAACCAAATTCATTTGGTTATGTTTCGTCGGTGAGTGAGAGAAACCGGAAGCCCAAACCGCCCATTCCCCACCAAACATGAAAGCGATGCCTCAAAAAAATATACCCCAGGAGGGTACCGACTTTGACGAAGCCGGGGAACCAAAGGGGCCAAAGTATAGTCTTTTGTGTTTTTTGAGGGCAAACGACGAGTCAACAGAGCGGCAACTCGACCCACTCTGAATGTGGACTTTTGCAACATCTGGGGACTTCATTCCAACTTGAACGCCGTCCACTATCATCTAGAGACGGCGCAGCCGGCCTTGTTGTTTCTGACGGAGACGCAGATATCTCAACCTAGCGACACAGCCTACCTATCATATCCCGGGTATAAACTAGAACATCATTTTATACCACACGCCGGGGTATCTGTGTTCGTAAGGGAGGATATCTGCTACCGTCGCCTTCAGGTTTTTGAAGATTGGGACCTGTCTGTACTTTGGCTGCGCGTGAGCATAGACGACCATGTCAGAGTCTACGCGTGTCTCTACAGATCTCATAGTGGTAATGCAGAAACGGATCAATTCTTTGGCCATGTTCAGGTGTAGATTGACGATCTGCTTTTACAGACTCCTTCTGCCGAAGTCGTAGTACTCGGGGACTTCAATGCGCACAATGCCGATTGGCTAGGGTCACGTGCCACCGACTACGCGGGGAGATCTGTGTTTGACATTGCTCTGGCAAATGGTCTGTCCCAGTTGGTCAAGATGCACACTCGTCTACCGGACGTGGACAGCCATATGCCCTCTTTGTTGGATTTTCTGCTGACTACACATCCCAGAAAGTACCAGGTCACTGTGGAGGCTCCCTTAGGGTTTTCTGATTATTGCTAGGTACGGAGTGTAGTACCCATTGAACGTCCAGCTCGCTCAAGACCCGCGACTTGACGCGTTTGGCACTACACTTTTTTGCATTCTACTCATGGGTGCCGATTTATTTCCATTCCTGATTCTAGTGACTGCGCTGCGGCTGTAGCTGATGTGATACTACAGAGCATGGAACTAATTGTACCAAGCTCTGTGGTACCACTTGGTGGCAGAACGCGGCCTTGGTTTGATGCGTCTGTCAGGGCTGCAGCAGCTGGCAAACGGCAGGATTATCAAGCTTGTGCTAATTCGTTAGTTACTAAAGATCCGAACTCTAGAGTTCTGAAGCGGAAATATAATCGTGCCTCCAAATTCTTCAAACGCAAAATTGATAGATGAAAGTTCGATATGATATGAATGTCGATAAAATTGGGGATCAGCTGGCAAAGTACCCGCCTGGCACGCGCAAGTTCTGGGTGCTTTCCATAGCCAGTCTGGGAAACTTTTGTTAGCCATCCCTACCGCCATTGCACACTGAGAACGACTCTTTGGCCCACACCGCAAAGAGAAAGCCGATCTCTTGGGCACTCTTTTTGCCTTAAACTTAACATTGGATGACCAGGGGAAGACACCGCCTATCATCCCTCGGTGTCAAGGCTTAATGCGGAAATAGTTTTTCGGCAAAAACTCATCCGAAAAGCTCTCATTTCCTTGGAAGTCAAGTGGGCCAGATGGTATCTCTCCAGTTGTGCTTCGAACATGTGCTCCTGAGTTGACTCCAGTGCTAATGCGTCTATTTCGACACTCCTACCTTAAAGGCGTAGTCCCGCTCTCATGGAAGTGTGCTCTTGTCCATCCGATCCCTAAAAAAGGTGATAGTTCGGACCCAGCTAACTACAGACCTATCGCCATTACCTCTCTTCTCTCCAAAATAATGGAGATTATTATCAACCGACAGGTCCTAACGTACCTCGAGGATCACCAGTTGATCAATAACCGGCAGTATGGCTTTCGCCATGGTCGATCAGCTGGTGATCTTCTGATTCTGATCTTCTTATACCTTACGCACCGTTTTGCAATTGTTATTGAAAGCTACCTTCCTATGGGCTTCCCGAGAGTTTATGCAAGTGGATCACTAGCTTTCTCATTGGGCGGAGCATACATGTCGTTCTTGACGGTTTTTGCTCGGACCCCAACCCCCTGAACGTTGGTGTACCCCAAGGCTGCGTGCTATCCTCAACTCCGTTCCTCCTGCACATCAATGATATGTTGGATATTCCCAACATGACAGCACTGGGGATGCGGTATATTCAGGCCGTGCAAGTGTCTCTCGGGAAAACGAAAGTCGAAAACGAGTGTCGAAAGAAACTTGTGTCTTCTATAGAGACTTCCTTGGGAATGGTTTCTGAGTGGGCTGAACTGAACCACGTGCAGTGCAATCCCGAGAAGACACAAGTTTGCACGTTTACCACTAAGAAAACCCCATTTGTCGTATAACCGTTCTTCGAGAGCACTCCTCTTATTGCCTCGCCAAGTATCAGAATACTGGGTCTCGACATTGGAGCGATTGTCAGTTTCGTGGTCATATGGAGAGCAAGGCAAGTTGGCCTCGATGAAATTGGGAGTGACCAATAGAGCGAGGGAGTATTGCCAACCTGGCCAAAGACTTGCGCTCCATAAGGCGCAGGTCCGGCCACACATGGCGTACTGTTCTCATCTCTGGTCCGGATCACCCCAATATCAGCTTCTACCGAGTACAACGGAGAGCCGTTTGGATTTTCGGGGACCCGGTGCTCTGCGAACGACATTGGCATTTTTGGCATTGAGTAGAGACGTCGCTTCTTTGTGCGGCTTCTACCGCATTTACAACGGGGAGTGTTCCGAAGAACTATTCGATCTAATGCCTACCGCCGAATTTCACCACCGCACAGCTCGCCATGGCCTCATTTACCACCCATACCACCTGTAAGCGTGACGATCCTCCATCGTGCGGTTCTCAAGGACCTTTTTTCCACATTCCACTCGCTTGTGGAACGAACTCCCTTCGGCGAACGAATGAACGAATTTCTAGATCGGTACGACATGGGTACCTTCAAAAAAGGCGTTTACTCCTACCTTTAAGGCCGGCAACACTCTTGTGAATCCTCGGATGTCGCAGGAGTTCATGGGCGTCAGTGATCACGTCCATCTGTGACCCGCCAGCTCGTTTGCCCTCTTCTTAAATAATAAAAAAAAAAATACTCAATAATATTGGCAAAGAATTCCTTTTTTAAAATTTAAACTTTTTATTATTATATTATTTATAAGGGGCTAGTTCAAAAAATTTTCACGGTCACTCTCGGATGTAGGTTTATTTGTAGAGAATAACTTGACACTTTTTATTTCAGAGTAAAAACGGCCCTGGCGCAATTCAACGACTTCACATAGAGCGACCCACACGCGACCCACACGCGCAGCCTGTGATTTAGTCGAAGTGAGTTCGAGTCAAGTTATCTAATTGTACGTTACGGAGCTAAGTATTTAATTGTACATAGGACGAGGACGCTGTTACCTCCGGGAGTGTTATCGATGTTATTTATTTAGTTATCGACGTCGGATTCCTTCGTTCGATCTCGTTCATTTCCATTTATGCTTTATTCAAATGTTATTGTAATTCTCGTAATACGATGTACGATAAAGGAGCGGTGCTTAAAATTAACACTAGCTAATCGTAGTTAAACTACACTAGTTAACGTTTAAATATATTCGGCGCGTAGGAAAATGTTCGAAAAGACACAATATACAGGTACGTAAAGTGATGACGAAGTGATAGTAGATTTTATAAAGGGATGGACTTAACATAGGACATGGCTTGCTTCGTTACTATGAGGGGACTTTTACAATCTTGCCACTCGATATATTAAAAAGTTATATACTCCTTAGCTTATTATTCTGTGAGTTGGCAGCGCCATGTTGGTATGTCTTTAAAGAAATTATACTAAATTGGGAACCACCACCGGCAAAACGGAAGCATGACACATCAGGTTATAAAATACTAAATTGTAAGTATTGTACACGGTTTTCATTTCTTTTTGCTATCAAATATATGATTGTATTCGTCTAAAAAATGTATTCATTTTCGTTACTACATTAAAATGTACGAATCTCAATAACTAAGTAGTCTCGCATTACCTTTTGTAAATACGTCATTAAATATCCTACGCTGAGTAGTTTTAAGAAAAAACAATATTTTCATAAACCCAATAGAAATATTAATAATAATAATTGAAATAAAAATGAATCCCATAATGGTTCCTCTGCTCGTTGTGTTAGTCGTTATCATGGTACCATTCGTGACTAGTAATACTCAATTTGTGTTCAATGTTTTTTTTTTATTACTAATAAATTCCTATGTGATGTATCTTACGTCGTGGAGCCGTTAATGAAATTTCATTTTATTTAAGAGTATGTTGTTTTGGATCTCAATAAGGTCAGTTTTTTTTGTATTTGCACTGGAATTGTTTTTTTGTTAGGTTATAAATGATATTCTCAGATGTATATGATATTTTTCACAGTCACAGTGTTTTCGAATAAAATGTAAAAAATATATACTTAAATAAATATAGCAACATTTGTTTATAAATATAGCAACATTTTTGTTTTCTGCAGAAATATTTTTTACTCTATTTCTGCATTTGGATTATATGAAATCGAAAACATTTAATATTATTTGTATTTAACCGATATTGTATGTAACGATATAGGAATGGACATCTTTCATATTTCCTAACATTGATGTGATTGTCACAATGTACTCACTCACATTACAATGTGATATACGAGGGTGACATTTGAAACGTCCATTTTTGTATTGTGATTTGTATTGTATGTAGTAATCGTATTATTTTATACATGGTACGTATCCGAGATAATTGGATTTAAGTTATTGAATGTTTCGGGTAAAAAACCAATGAATTATGAATTATGCAATATTGACATTTTATTACAATCTCGTGAACTTTATTATACATTATATATCATTTTAATAAAATCATTTTTCGCGCCTAAATAATGATTGTTCTTCACTTTAACTGTCAAATGATTTTATTTATACAAGTTAAGTTTTCTATTAAATAAGAACAGATGAAAAAAAAGTGTATGATTATTTTACCCCCAGTCCTGAATCCTAAATCCTAAATTCTAAAAATTTATAATAAATCTTAAAAAGTCTACGAAAATCTAGCACTGAACTTTTATTATTGAACACTGATTCGGATCGCTTGAAGATTCAGTAATTAATTAATAAATCCACTAATCCTAAGTGTCTTCTGTATTTTAAGTGACATCTTCGAAATTGATCGTGCTCGTGTGAAAGTTACAACTAAGAATTGAATTTAACTATTTTTTCAATTCTTCTTTGTATAGATTTATTGAAATTATATTCATTTATAAATTTATTTCACATGTAACAGAACTATGGAAAAGAGAGTTGTGTTTCCGTATAAATAAAGAAAGTAAGTTACAAGAAGTTTTAGAGGACAATTTGATGAAAAAATATTTACTTGAAAAAACTTGTAAATATTATTTATTAAATTTAATAATTCTTATTTTTAAATCAAACCCGTAGTTTTGGTCAAAAGGGTGTATATTTAGTTTATTGATCCTTAATGTGTGTCTATGTGTGTGTGTGTGTGTTGTGGTGTGTAACATCTCGCGACACAAGAATTCAAAAGTTTATTCTCTTTTATATTATCAATTGTACATAACGTTAAATATTCATCCTATCAATTGTATCATATCATATCAATTGTAGATAACGTTAACGTATAATATAATTGTACGTAAAATTAAATATGTTTTATCAGTCCGACTGTTTGCAGTACCTATATTGGTTCTTACAGCAAATCAGTTAAATAAACAAAGTAAAAATGATTTGGTTCATCCTAGTTCGGTTGAGAAAAATTGTATTAAAAAAATGCTCTACTACTTTTTTTGAAGTTTGTGTATTGCCTCACATAGTGTACTATTACCTTAATTGGAACCCCTGATTACTTTTTATGTATTCGAATTATATTGACCTTTTGATAACTGTGATCACAATAAAGATATAGCTTGTTGTGTGACTTTTCTCAGAGCAGAGCGCGTTTGAAACACTCGTAAACTTAATTTAAGTTGGAGAGAGTTTTTACAGAAAGGCTTATTACGACAAGTTTAGTATTAATAGTCCTCACATTCTCATTTGATACGTAAGTGATCAATATTGATTCCAAGTATAAAAAATATAAATATATTACTAAGTGTACATGAAACATAACAGAAGACATTTTAACTTTGACTATTCTGCAATCAGAAGACTTTCATTTTATTTAAAATAGATTAATAATTATGTAGATTTTGATATAAAAGAAAAAAAGGACACTTTTGAATAACTAATACTTATCTATAAACACCAATATATTAGTAATTGTAGTAATTGTACAAGAGGAAGACAACTCAGCTTGAAAACCATTTCATTGGAAAGAACAAGGCTTCCTACGTACGTACTCTCAGGATAAATAACATGTTTTTTAAAATAAATACCGATAAGAGCACATTTTTTCGTGTATTTTTTTTTGTTTCATCAAAAATGTTTAAAAAGTCCTATCAATTTGATTGTCAATAAAGCCTTAACAGCCATTTTTTTTCAGTTTCATGTTTTGATAATAAACCAAAATGAAAAAAGGAGTGACATTTGTTGAGTGTATTCAGTTATTTTTAATTTGGTCCACATTATCTTGCCGGATGTCGGTTCATGACAATGAATGACATGACATGAATATGTTGGACTTTCATTATCAGAAGACACATTTCGTGATCTCGGTATTTCCGTCAACAATCTATCGTCGTGGAACAAAACTGATAAAGCTATGCCTTTTAAACATTTTAACACAAGTTAGTGCAACATGTATTTACACTTTTGCGATGTTTTTTTTTACCAAGGTCGTTTGCAGGTCTGGCGAGGGCTTATAGACTAACAGGCCAGGTTAATATTAGAGGTAGTAATACAAATAAACTTTGATCCAACAATATACAATATCTGTGGCCTTGGAACGATAAAAATACCAAAATACCAACACCTATTTGAACTAAACAAGTGAACTTTATTACGACACTATGCTGATACACATTCTAGCAAACGGTGATACGAAAATATAGCCAATATTAGACAAAAGAAAATACCAGTGTATAGAACGATACGTAATTAACGGGTTAAGTATGTACTAGCCTTATATACTTCCCTTATGTACTAGTCTTTTATACTTCCCTTATAAATTAGTCTTAGTTCCCTTATATACTTCCCTTATATACGTCCCTTATATACTAGTCTTATATACTTCCCTTATATACTTCCCTTAGCCTTATATACTAGCCTTATGTACTTCCTTTACGTATTCGACTTATGTACTAACCTTATATACTTCGTAGCATTTCAAGAGTCAACTATATTACTGTTGTGTAATAACTATTAATGCTTTATGCCAAAATAACAAGATAGATATGTATCTGTGTACACAATAATGAATGTTATGCTAAAACAATAAAGGTTAATTTTATAATGTCGTCATAAAACCTAGATAATCTATGTACATAAAAAATCGCAGATAGATTTGCAGCTTACAAAAGAACACAATTACTTTAAAAAAAAAAATCTTTTTCATTCTCTATTGTTTATCTTATCGAAAATCATCTCTGCACTTAGTTAAATGCACTCTCTCATTTGCTTAACTGTGGTATGTATTTATGAAAAATTGGGCAAAGTATTCTTTTCTTGAGTACTTTTTGTACTTAAAAATAATATTGTTTATATTGTTTATTGTTTATCATTGTAAGATGAAATAGAGTCTATGGATACGTAACAACCGTACAGTGTGGTATAATACAGCATTACAACGTCTTATGACATATGCGACCCGTGTATCAATTTGGCAATTAGCAATTAAGATACGTGTACATATCTATGTTATACAAATATAAATAAGTTTTATGAGGACATTTTATCAGTTCTCAGTACAACGTATTTTTGCACATTCCTTTATTTTATTTTCTTAGGATAATAACAGAGAAAATATTTGACTCAAATTCGACTGTAGAAAAGCACTAAAACCTGTGTAACATCAAATTTGGTGCAATTTTTATTGGATTAAAAATGTCATAACGAATTTTATTTCTCTCTATAGTAATAATCCATACTCGGAGAAGCGGACCGTTCTCAGTCTCCATTACCCCCGAGGGTTGTAAACATTGAAATGACGGCTCGGGGCACTTTAGGCCTTACTGGGTCAACATATTAAATATTGGTACATTTTCCACTCAAAATTTACCTAGTAACCTTAATATGTTTAGACATAATTCATATTTTCGGGGGTTTGTTTATATTAAATATGAAATTAAAATAAAATATGATTATTTGGATCTATTTTTCTGCGTAGCGTATGTACTTTATGCGCTAGACTACACTCCGTGACACCGCATGGTCTCCCGACATGTTTGTACGTGGCGTGGACTTGCTTTGTATATTTTTAACAACTTTACCTTATCTGAATGAGATAGGTACGACGTGTAAGGTAATTTGTGATAATGCGATATGTGTCAATAGTTTCCACAAAGATGTTCATAAGAAATATAAATTATGATATAAAATTTTGAATAATCACTGATACAATGTAATAGAAGAAAATTGTGACAATTTTTTTGCTTTAAGTGACAAATTTAGTCAGGAGTCGAATTAAGAGTGTTATAAGTAATGTACTTCACTTATATTTTAAACAATTATCAACAATTATCAAACAAGTATTAATGGTGCGTTAAAGATACTAAATTTAAAATTCTATTCAATTCAATCAATCAATTAATTTCAATCAATAATTATTGATGGTAGATGTATTGATACTGTTCCCAGTTCATGTGTTACATTATTTAAGACTTCAAATAAAGATGGCTAAATAATTAAGAAAATCTATTAATCAAGCTACATTACACTGTCTAGAAAATACACAAAAATACATTAGTTGGCCATTATTTAAAAGAAAATCAATAACAAATAACATATTTAACTAGTAATATCCTCATGATAAAAGAATATAAAGTTCACTATTCTTTACTCAACTACTAATAACATAGTAGATTTAAATACACATAAAGTAACAACATCAAATTAAAATATTATAAATAATAGAATTCAACTGCTTAGATTATCAGATGTTAAGAATTAAATGGCTCGTAGCCTATGGCTACTAATTCAACAGATACTGAGGCGCCAGCGGTCATTTATGGCATTCCAGTGTAATCTATATATATATGTGTATATATGTATAAGGGATTTACATAGTTATTTCTTTTGTGACGTAGACGTCCACTAAGAACGGATTTTATAGAATCCCTATTCCAACGGAGTTTAACTTTTTGCATTTCGCCAAGTTTTAAACTTATAGGAGATATACACTTAATGCCTCCGCAACCCCAGTTTTGGTTGAAAGTTTATAAAATCTGTTTTTATTATTTTTTTTTAATTTTAGAAGAGGGCAAACGAGCTTACGGGTCACCGTTGATATGTGATCACCGCCGTCCATGAATTCTTGCAAACATCCGAGGATTCACAAGAGCATTGCTGGCCTTGGAAATAGGAATATATGCCTCTTTTGAAGGTACCCATGTCGTATTGATCTGGAAATACCGCCGAAAGAAGTTCGTTCAACATTCGAGTGGAACGTGGGAAAAAAGTCCTTGAAAACCGCACAGTGGAAGATCGTCACACATCCAGGTGATATGGATGGTAAAGGAGACGATGGCGAGCTGTGCGGTGGTGAAATACGGCGGTAGGCATCAGATCGAATAATTCTTCGGAACACTCCCCGTTGTTGTGTCAGCGTTTACGGACTTGGGGTCCGAGCAAAAGCCGTCGAGAACGACCTGTATGCTCCGCCCAGTGAGAAAACAGGTGATCCACTTGCATAAACTATCGGAAAGCCCATAGGAAGGTAGCTTCAAAAGAAGCCCCTTGTGCCATACACGATCGAAGGCTTTTGCCATATCTGGACTAACTGCCAGACTCTCTCCCTTGCTTTCAATAACCGCTGCCTAACAGTGCGTAAGGTATAACAGCAGATCGACCATGGCGAAAGCCATATTGCCGGTCGTTGATCAACTGGTCATCAATCCTCGAGGTACGTTAGAATCTGTTGGTTGATAATAATTTCCATTATTTTGGAGAGAAGGGAGGTAATGGCGATAGCTCTGTGATTAGCTGGGTACGAGCTATTACCTTTTTTAGGGATCGGATGGACAAGGGCACACTTCCATGAGACCGGGACTACGCCTTTAAGGTAGGAATGCCGAAATAGACGCGTTAGCACTGGTGTCAACTCAGGGGCACACATTCGTAGCACCAATAGAGAAATGCCATCCGGCCCACTCGACTTATGAACATCCAAGGAAAATAGAGACTGCCTGATAGTTTTCTGTCGAAAAACTATTTCAGGCATTGAGCTCTGACACCGCGGGATGATAGGCGGTGTCTTCCCTGGGTCGTCCAAAGTCGAGTTAAAGGCGAAAAGAGTGCCCAAAAGATCGGCTTTCTCTTTTGCCGTGTGGGCCAGAGAATCATTCCCCATGTGCAACGGCGTTAGGGACGGCTGGCTAAAGTTGCCCAGAGTGGCCTTTAAAAGCGCCCAGAATTTGCGTGTGCCAGGCGGGTACTTTGCCAGCTGATCCCCAATTTTGACGACATGCTTGAACTTTGCTCTAGCGATTAGTCGTTTGAAGAATCTGGATGGATCTGGATGTTGCCAAAGTCCACATATAGAGTGGAGCGGGGTGTCGCTGTTTGCCGTCGTTTGCCCTAAGAAAACCTAAACTGCGATATTTTGCCCGTCCCAGATACGTCGGGCAGCCCGAGCAAAATCCGAGAATCATTTCCCCGATTTTGCTCGGGGAGGGGGTCCCCGGCTTCATCAAAGCCGGTACCCTCTTGGGGTATACTTTTTGAAGGTATCATGTTTGTATAGAGACTACCAAGATCCGGTATTGTACTGCAAGTATAGCATCGTTATGATATTTTATAAGAGAGGATTAAGCAATATTACTTAGTATACTATATATAATATATATACAGTGCACCGTAACTTAATCTTATACATCTTATATATATCTTAGTTTATGGAAGTGGTTCACCAGCTTTCTCAATAGGCGGACATACGGGCCGGTCTAGACGGTTTTTGTTTTCGACCCCAAAGCTATCCCCAACTCTGTTTCTTATGCACATCAATGATATGTTGGATATTTCCAACGAACATTGTTACGCGCACGACAGCATTGGAGATTCGGAATATTCTGGCTCCGGGTTCTCTAGTGTCTTCTATAGTCCTTCCTGAGGAGGGTCTCAGAATAAAATGAACTGATCCTCGTTCAGTTTAATCTCCAAAAGACAAGTTTGACCGCTTACCACTATGAAAACCCCATTCGTTGTATTACCGGTCTTCGAGAGCACTCCTCTCAATGTCTCATGTGTGGTTTTTTTGGGGATTTTTCTTCCTAGTACCACTGGAATGTGAAACAAACTCGCTTCTGTGGTATTTCCACATCGAGATGACATAGGTGCCTTCAAAAAAGACATATACTCCCACGTCTAAGGCAGGCAGTGGTCTTATGAATCGTCGGATGTTGCAAGAATACAAGTGCGGCGTTGGTCAGGTTATATTAGTGATTCGTAAATTCTTTTGCCCTCCTATATTATAAAAAACTTTATAAATGAATAAAAAGGAAATTTTCGATATGTAATATATAGAATTACGTTTAAATACGCGCACCTTAACTGGATATTACAATTCTAATTTGGAAGTGAAGTCAACTGTAAAACTGTAAAGGCTCTATCTACACTTTGTATCCTTTTGGCGAGATCTAAAAGGGTTATAAGCGGGAAAGAAATAAACTTGACTTTGTTATAGACGATTGTTTTTGTCATATTAATGAATGAGTAAAAAATTAATGTTAATTTGTAACTAAAACCTCTTACAAATGGGATTATTTATTTGTTCGACTTAATCATTTATACATGTAACAATTTAAAACCCAAGACGTGGCCAAGAGTGTCCAACTGTGGCCAACTTCACAGGGATTTCCAAAGAACCGAAATTATTAGCTTAAAAAATTACAAATATATTTTTAATATAATTATTATCATAATTTTTAAATATTTACAAGACACCGCAGGTAATACAGGTAAAACTTTATATTTATTACGTCACACTGGCGCCGACGAGTTGGAAATGATACCCGCATTCTACGACTACGCTATATCAAAGCCTTAAATTGAATTAAGCAACATAAGACAATCATTTTATTTAACATTTTTTCATATAAATTTTAACTTATTTCAATTTCTTTAACAACCAAAGTATTTTTTTTCAACTAAAAACTAGTAATTTGACAAGATAGTGTTATATAAATTTTATAAAGTTAAATCAAACCAAAAAATAACTAATAAACAAACTAAAGAAAATTCTTAAAATAAGACAAAAAACTTAATAATTAAATAATAATAATAATATCAAGGTCAATTTAACGATAACCTGAGAAAGTTTGAATTTAATAATTCTAGTTAATTTTTTTTTAACATTTGTTGCATAGCAGCTTAAGACAAACAGGAGAAATATAGGAGGATTAGCTAGAGAACAAGATTATTAGGTAAGTCAAGATGTACCTTATATATGTTGTATTACTCGGATTACAGTTTCGGTGCGAGTGAAATCTCATTGTCATTAGATGAATAGCTTGTCAGATAACAATTCACAATAGTGATACCTAATAGCAGGACCCACATATAAAAACTGTCGATCATGTATCAATGACTGTTTTTTTGTCAAGTTATTCGAAAAAACATTTGTACAATAAAATATATTATTTCAGTAAAAAGTCCCCTCTTCTCAACAAGTGTGGATAACGAGGTCTTGAAAATTATTCCTAACCGGACGATTTACTTTCCGTTACTTGTGATACGTGATGTTTAGAACATTATACATTTTATTTTAAATTATTATTATTGTCCAAATTATAATAGCATTGATATTTTTTATAGTAAATTTTAAATAAAACTGGTAAATATCCGTTAACTTATATATCTTTTAATAAGAAATACCTCGTTCGACAGGGTCGATCGTGTTAGGTTGATTCCCGTTACGCGATTCTCGATATGTGAAGGTAACAATGAAACCGAGAATGCGATAAACATGTAATGTATGATAAAAGATGGTATCACCACACCAATAATTTCACCGCACTTGTCCTGAAACGAAAATAAATTATTTGTTTCCAGTCAACAACAGGAGATATAGTTCATTTTCTTAAAATTGAATGATTTATTTTAGTTGTGGGGTGGGGGGGGGTCGACAAATAAAAACTAGGCAGCAGTATTCTACTGATCATTACGAGTCTTATGACGGGTCACTCTGCATATATTGGGTGAGGGGGGAACCTCCCCCCCTCCCCTATCTCATAAACGGGGAGTCGGATCAAAAAACTCTTCAGACAAAAAAGTTACCTTTTTTAATTAGTTAATTTTCTAGGATTTTTCCTACACCAAAATTTTGCCTCCTTATGTGACTTTTTTCGGTTTTTAACTTTCAACTCCCCCAGTCCCCCAAGCCCCCCACCGATTTCCCCCGTTCAAGAATTTAACCTTCATTTTGTCCTAAAGAATGTGTATACTGAATTTGAAAATCCTCCGTCAATATTTGCGACCTGTAGCGTGTCCCAAAGGTTTGCACTTTCAACCCCCTTTCACTTTTTCCAAAAAAACGAGATGCTACGTTTGTCCTACTAATTTATCCTATCGACCTGTGAAGTCTGATTTCGCCTACGATGAATTTGGACTGATGGATCATATATATATAATATATCGGGATATGTAATTTTTTTTTTTCGACGGATTCTCAATATCCAGTTCATAAACGGCGTAGCGCCCCTACTCTGGGGTCTGGGTCCCGTCATCCCATCGATTGCAATAGGTAGATTCATCTATGGAATCTACCTAAAACTAGAGATTTGCCGAAGATTATTACAAAAATAACATAATTTTAAATATTTTTAATAAAATTTACTATATAATTAAAATAGTAGCTATCAGCATTGCTTTTAATATTTTAATAATTATATTCATTACAAATTTCAATAACGGAATTGATAACTCATTTCAGATCCGTCCATTAATATAACAATTTCGGAAAATAATTTTCAATCTTCTTCGTTCAGGTATTCTCGAAATTTAAAATATAATTGAATTTTCACATTTGCTTCGTTTAATAATATTGTTTTTAATTATTCGCTGTAATTTATTTTAAAACGTAGAAATTTTGAATATTTTTATCAAAAGTACAGTTTGTTTGAATATTTATTTTAATTATTTATACAAATATTGTAATTCGAATGTAATCGTTATATGAACAGGAAAAGAACGTGGAGGTGACAACGAGTTTTTATGTTTCCTTTTCTTTTTACTTATTTCTAAATAAGTAATTTCCTTTTAATTAGTTTTGAAGTTTATTTCTTAAAATAAAGTGACGTAATTTTACAAACGGTATTTACCATAGTATAATTTTCGATTTAATTTGAAAAACAAGAGAAATGTAAAATTTAACAAGAAACAACAACTTTATGATTTCTTGTTTACTTCAAGTGTCATTTATTAATTAATTGACACTGATAATATAAGTATGAATATGGTTATAGTTCAACTGATCAAAAGTCAGTCAAATTTAATAAAGAATACAAATCGCTGAGCAATAACTTTTCATGTCACATTTTACTTCTCTCGTTCTTTATAAACAAAATTGTATATAATCGTATAAGCTTAAAGCAGCTGCCTCGGCAGAGGTGCTTAATGTTATTTAGGATCTCACGAAAATGCATTCTCATAAGTATAAAAAACTAATTGAATATTAATAATATTAAATATATGATATGGTTCAGGTTCAGTTTTACTTTTTAATAATGTGGAATCATGAGGTGTGTATCTTTTAATCTGCAGCCGTCTTTTTCTACTGTTTTTATTATCAAATATCTATATCGAAATTTATAGATCAAATTATTCCCGATTTGTGATCTGAATTTATTATTCAGTTTAAAGTAATAATAAACCAAAATACAATTACATTAAACTATTGATTTTATGTAATATGTGCAATAATAATTATTTTTAAAGATAAGATATAATGAAGTTCAAAACCATCTATAATTTTATTAAATATTTTCTTAACTCTTTGTGTTAGTTAGTTAACAAACAAAGTATCCCTGAAATATATGTATGAATATTTTTCTGTCGTGCTGAATATTATCAAGACAAGTTCGCATGTAGTGAGATTCAATAATTTATATTAGAAATAATTCATGTTGTTAATGATTTATATAAAAAGGTAATCTAAATATGACATAATTTATCTTTTGGGAATTGAAGAATACTTGTACAATACTATCATACTGAGATCAGGGATAAAATGTAACCCAAATAGCACCGTTCTTGTGTTAAACAGACGAGGGTGTGACTACCAATATACGAGTACGAATTTTAGTTATTAATATCATAATATTTATTCATTTTGTAGTCTAAAAATAAATTTAAAGGTAATCCTTGACGTTCCTGCCTTTTAAAATTATAAATCTTATAAATTTAATGATTCTTAACATATTAATTGATGTTATTTGTTTATCATCATACTTATTAACTATTGTAGTAACTGTATTACATCCATCGAATCCAATCCATCCATAAATTTACATCCAAGTTACAGAAGTATATGTTGGAAAAAAAAAAGAAATATTTATACTGAAACCAACGCGGATTAAAATGTTACTCGTTCATTTTTATAGGTGGTAGAGCCTAGCTGTAGTTATCTGATTGCAGTTCGTATCGGGCTGGCTCGACCGGGGAAGGACTACCCTCTCAACGAAGACCGACGTGTAGTAACCATATTCATTTGGTTATGTTCCGGCGGTGAGTGAGCGGCACCCCGCTCCACTCTAGATGTGGATTTTTGCAACATCCGGGGGTATCACGTTCAAGCGAAGATTGACGACCTGCTTTCACAGACTCCCTCCGCCGAAGTCGTAGTCCTCGGGGACTTTAACGCGCACAAAACCGAATGTTTAGGTTCACGTGCAACCGACTACGCGGGGAGATCTGTGTTTAACTTTGCTCTGGCAAATGGTCTGTCACAGCTGGTAAAGACGCACACTCATCTACCGGACGTGGAGAGCTACACGCCCTCTTTGTTGGATCTTCTGCTGAATACACATTCAGAAAAGTACCAGGTCAAAATTTGTCAAAATTGTCAAAATTGAGGATTAGCTGGCAAAGTACCCGCCTGGCACGCACAAATTCTGGGTGCTTTCAAAGGCCACTCTGGGCAACTTTAGCCAGCCGTTTCTACTGCCATTGTACATGGGGAATGACTCTCTGGCCCACACAGCAAAAGAGAAAGCCGATCTCTTGGGCACTCTTTTCGCCTCCAACTCGACTTTGGACGACCAAGGGAAGACACGGCCTATTATCCCGCAGTGTCAGAGCTCAATGCCAGAAATAGTATTTTCGTAGAAAACTATCAGGCAGTCTCTATTTTCCTTGGACGTTCATAAGTCGAGTGGGCCGGACGGCATTTCTCCATTGGTGCTACGAACGTGTGCCCCTGAGTTGATTTCAGTGCTAACGCGTCTATTTCGACACTCCTACCTTAAAGGCGTAGTCCCGGTCTTATGGAAGTGTGTCTTTGTCCATCCGATCCCTAAAAAAGGTGATAGTTCGGACCTAGTTTACTACAGAGCTATCGCCATTACCTCCCTTCTCTCCAAAATAATGGAGAGCATAATCAATAAGCAACTCCCAACGTACCTCGAGGATCATCAGTTGGTCAATGATCGACAATATGGCTTTCGCCATGGTCGATCGGCTGTTGATCTTCTTTTATACCTTAAGCACCGTTGGGCAGCGGTTATTGAAAGCAAGGAAGTGGGTCTGTCAGTTACTCTGGATATGGCCTTCGATCGTGTATGGCACAAGGGGCTTCTTTCGAAGCTACCTTCCTATGGACTTCCCGAGAGTTGATGCAAGTGGACCACCAGTTTTCTCACTGGGGGGAGCATACAAGTCATTCTCGACGTTTTTTGTTCGGGCCCCAAGCCCGTGAACGCTGGTGTACTCCAAGACTGCGTGCTATCCCCAACTCCGTTCCTTCTGCACATCAATGATATGTTGGATATTCCCAACATATATTGTTATGCGGATGACAGTACTGGAGATGCGGTATATACCGGTCGTGCAGGTCTCTCTCGGGAAAACGTCAACGAGTGCCGTAAAAAACTTGTGTCTTCTATAGAGACCTCCCTGGGGATGGTCTCTGAGTGGGGTGAACTGAACCACGTTCAGTTCAATCCCCTAAAGACACAGGTTTGCGCGTCTACCACTAAGAAAACCCCATCTGTCGTAGCATCGCTCTTCGAGAGCACTCCTCTTATTGCCTCGTCAAGTATCAGAATACTGGGTCACATTTGGAGCAATTGTCAGTTTTGTGGTCATCTGAAGAGCAAGGCCTAGTTGGCCTCGATGAAATTGGGAGTGATCAATAGAGCGAGGCAGTATTTCAAACCTGGCCAAAGACTTGCGCTTTATAATGCGCAGGTCCGGCCACATATAGAGTACTGTTCTCATCTCTGGTCCGGATCACCCCAATATCAGCTTCTGCCATTTGACCACGTACAACGGAGAACACTTCGGATTGTCGGGGACCCAGTGCTCTGCAAACGACTAGACTCTTTGGCATTGCGTAGAGACGTGGCTTCTTTGTGTGTCTTCTTCGGCATTTACAATGGGGAGTGTTCCGAAGAACTATTCGATCTGATGCCTACCGCCGAATTTCACCACCACACAGCTCGCCATCGTCTCCTTTACCATCCATACCACCTGGATGCATGGCGATCCTCCACTGTGCGGTTTTCAAAGACTTTTTTCCCACGTTCCACTCGAATGTGGAACGAACTTCCTTCGGCGGTATTTCCAGATCGATACGACATGGGTACCTTAAAAAAAGGCATATATTCCCATTTCCAATGCCGGCAACGCTTTTGTGAATCCTCGGATGTTGCAAGAGTTCATGGGCGGCGGTGATCACATAACAACGGTGACCCGCAAGCTCGTTTGCCCTCCTCTAACGCAAAAAAAAATCTAATATGTTTATTATTATTATCATATTTTGCTGTTTATTTTTTTCAGTCAATTTTCCTCAGACCGACGGAGATTTAGAAGGCAGACTAGGAAGGACTTATATCATATATTAATATTACAAATGTGGGAGTTTGTTTGAAAAATAGAAATAATCCTGCGATAAATGAGGAAATGAGACATCTTTCACCAGAGGGTATTTTGATTATCGGTTTCTAGTTTTTTCTTCTCCTTCCTATTCCTATAATTTTGCTAGAGATAGCATATATATAAAATTTATTTTATATCTATTTTTAATACTACTGAATTGAACTTGAAGATTTTTAATCGAAACTTGTCTTCAGGGTACCGAAATGAAGTGAAAAGTTTAAATGAGGCCACTGATCCTTTTAATTTTGTTGCAAGTTGAACAATTAAGAACAAGAGAATTCAAATAATTTAGAGAATGTGAAAGTGATAGGTTATTTATTGCCTTGAAAATCATATTATACTACCTATTTAAGGGTCTTGTAAAATACCTCGAACTAGTAAATTAAATCGTAGTTCAAAAATGAACAAACATCTTAACTAATGTCTGTGCTTAGAAAGTGCGATTTTTTTAAAAATTTTATTAAAATAATGTAAATAATCCTTAATATATATACACAAATTTATAGTCGACTTAAGTTTAACAATAAATACACAGAATCCATACTAGCATTTGCAGAAGATCTCGCGATACTGACACGTAATCCAAAACAATGTCAGCTACTTTTAAATGTTGTGGAGGATTTCTGTGCTTGGACGGACGGATTGAGGATAAAACCAAATGAATCTATCTATGTCTGGGTAGGCGGAACACCAGATATACCTCTTACGATCCGGGTCTTATAATAGGCGGTCTTATAAGTGCGTTACTACGATTACCGACGCAGCTCCGATCAAATTTTAAGGTAAAAAAATCGATTACCAAGGGCGCACTCCATCGTTAGATATAATAGTCGATAGCTTTTTGAATGATCTAAAAAAGGCAGACAATCAACCAATAAGTAACATCAAAAAGGCTTGGATATATGATAATTATTTAACATCACGTCTAAATTGGCCTTTCCTCGTTTACGATATCAATAAGACCCTTTTGTTGAAGTTGGATGCAAGCGTCATAAGGACATTGAAGTCGTGGCTCGGGTTAGCGCATCCAGCGGACTCTTCTGTCTTATTTAGAGACCGACACAATTTTGAGTTAAAATTAAAGAAACCATCGGAACTCTATAAACACCTAAGAGTGACCAAAAGACATATCATCTCAAAATCGAATGATGATACTATAACATCTCTCCCAGAAGATAAAATTGCCGCAGAGCTAGAGACTTCAATTCTTTAAACAATTTATGATAGGTGCTCAAACAAATAAAGCAGGGCTAGGATCAAGTAGGAAACAACAAGACTTAGAACTAACAAAATCTTTTATTCGGCAAGATGAAAACGATAATTACCGGTTGCACGCGATAAGCCTAGAATTGCAAAATGAATGGGTGACCATAGGAGATTTATTCCACTAGCTTTGAGATGGCGCACCCTGCTTCATGAATGGTCCCCAGCATTATTAAAATTTTATCTTAATGCATTCCAAATGACTCTCCCAGATCAAAGTAACTTAGTAAGATGGGGCAAAGCTACTGAAAAATCTTGCAACATTTGTGGGGAGGCAGTAGGAATCGCGAAATACTTACTAGTGGGGTGTAGGGTACTTTTAAATGGAGGTAAATACTCGCGTCGCCACGATAAAGTATTAGAAATTATACGAGAAGCGGTTAGTCTTTCCGTAGCAAGAGCGCAGAGGGCTATAACAACCACCAAAAAATCAGAGTTCGTAAAGGCAGGTTCGTCCAAAAAATCAAAACTAAAACTTTATTCCATCTTGGACGCGTCTCCTAATAAGACTCTCATGATGGACACGTATCAAAACAACTAAGGCGCGTTATACTTGTGGAGCTTACTGTACCCTGGGAAACAAACATACCCAAAGATCATACATTTAAGCTTAACAAGTATTACGAACTATGTAACAAACTGATCAGGAATAAATTTATTGTTAATTTGTACGCTGTAGAAGTAGGAGCGAGAGGTATAACAGCAAAATCTTCTACAATTTATTTAAGGATCTCGGCCTTTCTAGAAAGATCATCAGTTCATTTCTGGGACATATTTCAAAGACGACTTTAGTAGGTTCTTACGATATTTGGTTAGGTAAGGAGAGGGGCGTGAACAGTGAAGGTGAGCGTGTATGCGCATAGTAAAGGGGCCCCTTAAACCTACACCTGGGTCGCAGTCCCAGGCATTGTTTGCGCTCCTCTTTTTGCAAAGCGATGGGCCCGGCGCCCGCACGGTGAATCCATGGAATGCTAAGAACCTTCGTCTCATACATTCAAAAACTTTTAAACTAATAGAGAGCCTTTTTTTACTCAATACCTAATGATAGTTTTAAAGTAATGAATAACCGACAACTGAAAACATTTTGATGTTTAAATATTACTTCTGGTATTTGGGAAAAGCAGAGAGCAGTATAAGTAAATTATCAGTATACAAATATTACTACATAGTAAAATATAATTTGGAATGCAGGAGCAAAATTTTATATTTCCTTGCAACTGGCGGCTGCAGTTGAAAATTCCATTTTACGTCATTATTCTCGAGAGGTTGACGTTCCCGAGTGTCCTCCATTATGTTACAGATAGGTTTGGAGTACACGTTTTGAACTGTGGTAGTGGATGATTTCGTGGAACTTTAATCATTAATTATGTTTTGGCGGCAGCGTAGTTTGCAATTACATTAACTATATTAATAAGTTACAATTTAAACTTATAATTAATTAGTACTAAAGAAAGGTGATTTTCTTTTCCTTTGACCCAAAAATGCCTGTAGTGCCAGTAGTTTCTATCGTGCTAATGGTAGCTATAATGACAATAATCCTGGAATGAATGTGTGAAAGAATGCTTATTATTAGGACAGAAATGAGACCGTTCTCATCACTAAATGAAAAAATTCGTGATGATTGGTCTTTATTTTAAGGATAATCACGACGAGTCAATTGCTTCTACTGCGAATCTTTAAATTATGTATTTATAACACACAAACAATATTGTAATTGTAACACACAAATATTAAATTTTGTATTTCTGTGGGTCTGAATATGGATTTAAAAACAATTTTGATTAAGAAAAAATATGTTTATATATAATATAAAAAAAATTGCATTACATAAATCTACTCTTTTAATTTTTTAAGCATTGTTTTACAAATGCAATATTTAAATCATCGACAGCGAGTGTCGTTGCAGTCGTTTTATGAGATGTGGCGCTCAACCGGCGGACAAACTGCAGTAAATCGTTTTTATTGCATATTTTGTTTCGTATGCACCCTCCGGAATTAATGACATGAAAGAATTTGCATATGAAAACCACAAAAATGTAATAAAACCTGTCATAGTTCGGTGTCAGAGGTATTGTGATCTGAATAAATCAGATTTATTAAGTTGTATTCTACATTAATATGTACAATATATTAATTGACAATATTTTGTTCATTGGAATTATTTTGTCGCGCTCGGTAGTTTAATTTTATTAATAAATGTTATTTGTTAGTAAGTATATCTTTGTACCTTTAAAATAAAGATTTACATCAAGATAAATTTGGAATTTGAAAATTAAATATTATATATTTTAGTAATGGACAAACACTAATTATATTATGAAAAGTAATGAAAAATATATAAGACCGTTCACAAGGAAAAAATATATTAAACAACAATCTTATTCTACACTTAGGACTACGCACAGCTGGAAGTTGTTAAGTTTGATTCTTATTGGAATATGAATATATGATAATTATAACGAGTATCGTGTATTTCAAATGTATACTTATGGTGGTAGTATTTTTTTTTATTAAAATATACATCCAGAAAAGAATATTTAACTTTTATTTCACTTCTCAAACTTAAAAATGTCAAATACATCACAAAACAAACCCAAGCTAACCGACATTAAAGTAAATATAATTAATATAAAATTAGAAAGTATGTACTAAATGAATTTATATTCGAAAACTCGCGAGTTTGTTATAACTGCTATAAAATAATCTAGAAATAAATTGGCTCTTATAATAAACTTTTTATTATTTTAGTTAGTTAGCTTAGTTAGGCAAGATTTAATTATAAAACAAAATATATAAGTAAATATATATAATAACACAAATACTAAAATAATATAAAAAGAAAGATGTATATTATCGATAATTCAAACATTCTTCTTAAATGAATAAACTATATTGTATTGTTATTATTTAAGGTCATAATTCGGTAGTAACAAAATAATTCATTGTGTAAAACAATTCCCAAGATTGGTTCGTTGTTAAAAAACAAATGTAAATATATATTTTTAAGTATTTGTGAAATAATTTAACTTTAACTGACTTTATTTATAAATCCAGTTAAACTTTACAAAGTTCAAGCTCTCATTTCGAGTTGCGAATAACTCAAACACTAATCTCTCCGTAACTCCAATCGAACTAACTCTACTAGAGTATGTAGAATTTCAATTTGTTCAGTAAATGGAAAAATAAATCACTCTTACCTTGACTCTCGTATCATAAATTTTGTATCAAACTTTTGTCCAAAGGAAACTGGAAATAGATTTCAGAGCAATAAAGCTTTTACCTATGTACGAGTAAGTAAAATTTAATGCAACAAATTCTTCTATAAAGACTAATAAAACTATGAAATCTTATATCTTTTGTGAAACAAACAGTTTATTTTTCTAAATACATATGTGCCGGACACAAATAAACCAAGAATTCGATAAATTAATCTTATATAGTATGTACCATGTCACAGACTAAGCAAGCGATGTAACGTCTAAGACCATAAAATATAACGATTACCAAAAAGTATAAGCAATCTCGACTCCGGTAACATTAATTTAATTTCATTAAATTACTCTGGGAAATAACATTATTTTTCCTGAGTTATGAGTCCTTAAAACTAATTGCTTTTTTACACGAGACACAGATATCAATGTACAGCCTGCTTGTGATATCGGTGTAAATAAATTTATATTATGGTTGTAATTAATTATAAACACCAGAAATAAAGCATTCAAATTTTAAAACGACAATTAAAATGTAACCACGCGAGGTAAAATACATTAAAGGTTTAACGGTTTATCTCATAGATTAACATGATGACATTTTAAATATTTCTATTAGATGTAGACCTTAACAAAAAAATAAAATAAAGACCTTAGTTCATAGTCTAGATAGGAATTTAACATAACTTGCGTGTGCCAGGCGGTGGTTACCTTGTTAGCTAATTCCCAATTTTGACGATATTTTACCGTTTGGTTTAGGCACAGACACCCCGGCGTGTCGTATGCTGTACGCATATTGTACAAAAAAATTGGACGGATCAAATAGAAATAAGTAAAAAAATATTTTTTTTGACAACTTTGTTTATATATATATATATATATATAGATTATATATTTAACAAACATATTTTGCCGCAGTTCGTTAATATTCGTAATGATTACCACTTACAGGCTGTTTAATCAGCAAATCAATTAATATCATATACAATATTATATTTAAAAGGTACACATAAAAATATAAAAATCGTTTGCAGAATATTATATGTACAAATATTGTATATGCGACACTATATAATACAAGTTAAATGGACAGATACAAAAAAAATGATTCTAATATTATTTTGTACTTTAGGTAATACGTCAATAAAATGTAAGTGTATTTTTATTCTTATATTTCGATAAAATTAGTTGTAGACACAATGTTGTAAGTACGTATTTTTATTTGCATAATCATTACAGGTATAGAGTGACCTAATTGTCGAAATTCATAACCACATTTTGTCGAAAAACATTAATTTTAATATTCAGAATATAATACAAATTGAGAGTGATTATAATAGATAATAAAAAAATAGATACACAATTAGAAGAAAATCAAATAATAAAGACTAAAGTGAGGGCTGTAAAGCAGGTATATCTATGAATAGTTTTCTATTTGAAGGCTCTCCCGGTAACTTGTTATTTATTTAAAGAAATTATTTAATATTTTGGGTAAACTGTAGATGCGATAAAGAGGTTTGACAAACATATTTATTTTAAGATGTTGAATTTCTTTGTTCGTATCCAAATACATTTTTAAAGGCAGTAAGTAGCCTTTATTATGATCTCAGCAGTTAACCCCGCTTGAACTTGTTATACCACATGTCTTTCAATGCAGTTGAGTTTTTTTTATCATCACAAAAACAGCCCCTTAACTCTTATATAAAGTAGTCAAGTATCAATCAATTTAAATAAAATGTTCAATTACATAATTTTATAACTATACTATTACTTTTAAATAATTTGAACCAACAGCTTAGTTGTAAGTTACATATTCGGATGAGAGGATCATGATCGAGACAAACTGACAGATCAGACTAATGAATGTAGACCACTTACTGATATATAATATATAGAACATCGTTTTTAATGATCTCTTACAAAAATAAGATGACGTTTAATTTTTAGTTGACATGTAATTAATTATTGAGTGTTTAATGTTTAATAAAATTATTTATTAATTCACAACAACACATTAAAGAGTGTTTGTCTTTATATGAAGTGCACTTATAATATAAAAGTATACCTGTAGTTGTTTTGATTACTAATTATAATAATAATTATTATTTATTTATTTCCAATATGTTTCGTTTGACATATTTTAAAAAGAATAAATATATATAAATGTGAATAGACGTTTTTTTTTATTATACTAGTCAAAAACAAGTTTTTACAAAAGATGGGAATGTTCGTCATTTATATTTATTTTATAACATTTTTTTAAGTTATCTATTATTTAAAATAACGTATATTTTTTAAAGTTATTTATTAATTAAAATAATATAAAATCTGGAAATATAATATACATAATATCGCTCTCCTACGTGACCGAATTGCGATACAAAGTTAATTTCAAATTGAATTTCTTGAGAACATTAAGGACAATGAGAGAGTTTTCTTTAGTATTAGTGCTTTGAGGTAATATATGTAGATAATGACTACAGTTGACTACAGCTGCACTGATCAATTGCATGAAATGATTGTTAAATGAAGAACGGAATTTGTAACAAGATATAAAAGTAACGCAAAGTTTTTGTAAATCCTAAACAAAATTATATATATTTTTTATATAATCTATTATTGCACTATAACTCAAATAAAAAGAACGCTTTTCCTGCATTATTTTACAATCTTCTATAAAATACGATGAAGCAGAAAATTCTACCACAGTGCGAAATTATTACTTTCGCTTCATGTTTTAAAATATTGTTAGATAAATTAATTATTTTCTCTTCTGATGATATAGCGACGTATGTTATTATTTTGTTTTCAATATTAAAAAACTGAAAACATAAGTTATTTAAGATTTCTTCATTTGTGTGCTTGAGTTTCAACGGGTGAATAAATTAAATAATCATAAATTGATTCAAATTGAAGAAGTTTAATAGTATTGAATGTATACGTTTGTAATCTATCGAACCTGTTATTAGGTAAATAAATCAATTAAAATTCCTTAATAAAACGAATTATTATAAATAAAATGGAAATCAAATAGTTATTATATGTGAAATAAGATATAGCTTTTGTAAATATTGGAATGGAAAAATTATAATAATAATATCAAACAATAACCGTTACCACGCCACTGTCGTCAACATTCGTGACACATGACAGACGAGGGTCTGACAACAGACACACCCATTTGTTGTGTGTGTGTGTGTGTGTATGGTATGTGCGTGCGTGCGTGCGTGCGTGCGTGCGTGTGTGTGTGTGTGTGTGTGTGTGTGTGTGTGTGTGTGTGTGTGTGTGTGTGTGAGAGAGAGAGAGAAAGAGAGAGAGAGAGAGAGAGAGAGAGACTAAAGATTATAATTTTACCTGTCCAGTGAAGCGTAAGCCTTCGGGTAGAAAATTAAATGGAAAGTCTGTTATGTGGTGTGGATGTGACTTATACTACATAGTTCTTGTTGAGAAAAAAATATATAAACATTTATAATTGATGTAATGTTTGACATACTTGCAGCGTGCCTTTTAGTATTCACTGTTGATAAACTTGAATAACCTTATTTATCAATCTTTAAAATATTTAATCTTAATTATAGTAGTATCCACAACCAGTTACCAGTAGTCAAATAAAGTAGCGTTTTAAATATATTTTTTTGATGAATTCAACTGGTGTGACCGAGCACATCCTAATATTTGAGTAAATTCGAAGATGTTGGAAGAGAGTTTATTTAGATGATTATCGAATACACATATTCATTTTATATTATTAAACCCCGCTGAAATGCACATTGTAGTACGAAGAAATAAATATCAAAAGGGAAGACTGTATCTGATAAAATTCTTGCAGAGTTTTAAGACTTTTGTTATTTTGTTGAATATTTTAAACCAATTTGCTAACATAGAACCAGCGGGGATTTAGAAACGAGACTTCGTATGACTTGTTTATGGATTTTAAGATTAATATGTATCTTTTTGAAGCCTTAGTTCCTCTTGTGGGGTAAAATAGTAAAGCTACACTTCTGATATTATAATAAATAATGCTTTTTCGTCAATATCCAAAATGTTTTTATATTTTGAAGGACGCAACATCAACTTCTTTTTAATTTTAATTTATAATATGGTAGGTTATACTTGAGCTGCAATTTTTTTGTTTTCATAGATACTGTAAATCTCTCGTACTGATATAACATGACAAAACCTAATAGTAAGAGAAATAAATAAGCATAATGTGAACTGATTCGCGAGTAAAGGGTCGGAAAATTGGAAACAATCATTTTTAAGTGTTCCATACCCAAGGGTTCAAAGGGGACCCTATACTCAGGCCACGCTGACTGTCTGTCTATCATTCCGTCCGTCACACGCCTGTTTCTTTCAAACCAGTAGGTAAGTATGTGTAATTTTATGAGATAATCTTTGTAAAGAAAATGTAAATATATTAATTGGCCATTAAATGCAGAGGGTGATTTGTGTAAGTATAAATGTTTTATTCTGAGATTATAAATATTGTTTAAGAAATAACAATATTCCATCAGCAGCAGTGACTTAAATATTTAAACTAGGATTAGTTTTAAATATTAACCAATAACGAAATATACAAAATATTAACTTAACGCTTAATTTTAAGCTAAAAGAATGTTTCTATAATATAATACTAACGTAATATTTATTTAATAAAGCCTAAGAATTTCTTCTTTTATTTGACTATCATAATCTTTTGTACTTGGTTACTTGAATTTAAGATTCACATATCTGAGCGTGTTACAACTTTTATAAACATAAGAAAATGTTCCAAATGCGTGTTTATAAAACTTGCGAATTATGAAAGATAAATTAAAAGTAACTATAGTCTCTGTAAACTTAAATATAATAAATAAATATTGACATTCTTTGTTTATTAATTTTCCCGGAATACTCGGAGTACCGGTCGCATTACAACGGACATTATTGGTAGTCAATGATTTTGTGAACATTCAGATAATTTAGAAACTGATTGTTTTGGTCATGCCTTCTGGAACGGAAATCTCTGTTTTTAAAGTTTTGTTTATAATTTTTACATCTTTTTATTAATTTATCTTTTTATAAAATACAAATACCTGTCTGTACGACCGGCCTATTATTCTGAATACTACGCCGTCGCGGACCTTCCTGATGACGAGGCAGCTTTTGGTCTTCGTCATATTTATTTTTAAAATTGTTCGTGATGCTTGCGACTTTATGATAACAATAGTTTTTAATCTCATAAAATTAACTACACTATCTAAAAACATTTTATATTTATAAAATATAAAAAGATTTTAAAATTACTTTTTTTTAAATATTATATATTAATTAATATTTTAATTTATGTATTTTACTTAAAACAGGTGCAAAATAAACATCTATCTTATATTGTTAAAAACTCAATGCAGAAATATAACCTTTTATTATTATCCTATCTTAAATAATATCACTTAATTTCAAATGGCTACAGTGCGTTATGATGTACAATTAGATTTATTTTAATTTCACTCCATGTAAGTATGGACAAAAGTACATTAATTCTTAAATACCGGTAAACCAGCGAGTGCACTGTAAATAACTTAATTGTGTTAACTATTATATACACTTAATAATATTTGTACATTTAATATAAATAAGTTGTGCGCAGAATGTTTTATTTGGTGCATTAGCGCTTAATTCGGGGCTTAAAAGCCAAGATCTATTTAACGTCATTTATCTCGAAACTCTGACATTTCTGAGTGTCCTCTATTATATTATAGTCTACAGATAGGTTTTTATGTGTATGTGTTTGTAGGTGTGAATTTTGACCGGCAGTTCCTATTATAATTATAGTTTAAGATTGAAAAGTAGATAAAAAAATTACTATATATGTTTTTAGTTGACTATTTTACATTTCTTCACTAACTTCGTTTCAGTATAAGATAATCAACATTCTCCCTCGCTACTAATAAAATACTAGACAAAATGAATGAATGAAATAAGATGAGATGAGATGATGAGCAAAGTGAATTAACATCTTCAAAAAACATTTAAGAAAAGAAAAAATGCGAGACGAAGAATCTGAATTACTGTACCTAATGTGTAACACCTTCCTGGAATCCAAGAAGACGATGAAGTGGGACGAGCTAGGATACATGTATACATGTACTTACATACCTAATAATACCTAATATCCAATACCTTAATACCTAATATCCAATGAATATTGCGTTTACGTTTATCACATATTACGTATCTCGTTGAGATTCACAATTTTTTTTATTGATTTTAAATTTGTCTTGTGGTGTTAATTTTGTCTTTTACCATTAGGACAGACATAACAAAGATTTCCTGATTCAATGGCATCATGACTTTGATAATAAGCCAACATTACACCAAATTACTTTAAAATCCGTCTTGTAGTTTTTGAACGATTCGACATGCAAACATATATACGACATTTTTTTATATAATTAGTCTTGAAATGTAAATCATATTTGTTAAATATGTTATGTATAGATTTGGCATGTTAGTATTTTAATTTATCTTTAGGTATAATTTAGATCGTCCCCGTCACTCGCACTTGTGATAAAGTGTATCCGACATTGACGCAGCGCTGTCCAATCGATCATGTGATTGGTGTACAATGGCACAAAGCCGTGTGAACGCGACATGACGTACCTTTGATGCAGTTTATAGTGTGAATTTATAATTTGACTAACTTAAGTACCCGCCTTAAGTGCCAAAGCTACCTGATTTTTCAATATTCTTTTTATGTACTACAATATCATTAATTATTAAGAGCTCTTCAATAAATAATATTTTCATAAAACATTATTTTCTTTAATACTAATACTGTCTAGACAAAAAGTATAACTTTCTACTTTTTCATCACTAGCCGACAAGAAGGCATATCATGTTAAGAAATTTTACCTATTGTTAAGAGTATGCCAAGTTCAATAGAACAACAAATTTTATCAAAATACTTTTGTTAGTTACAGCGAAATGCGATAGAGAAGATAAGTCTAAATAAAATACAATTGTTGAAAAGATCTATCGCACGTTCTGTAGAATGTACATATATATAATAGCGAGCATGTTTTCTATGAAATAAAAAATATTGATATGTTTTTATGGAATAAATACATTATTAAATTTGATAAGCGCTAATTCCAATATATTCTTATACTGGACATAGTATGTTTCAGGCCGGTATGTATGTTCAGTCATGTTCTTGAACGAACTCGTTGGTTACAAATATTAAAATATATGAAATAAAATATAAATTTCAGTATAAATTGAACATTTATTTTAAAAATATTATTCAAACTTGATGCGATGCGATATCCAATGTTGGTTTAAATGTATTTCAATAACAATTATTCTGATCAGGTTTATAGCGGATTTATTTGAAAACTGGATATATTTTTTAATATATATTTGTTTATTATAAATGATTTTTTTTATTAATTTCGTGTGAGGGAATCGTGTTTTGCTTCATTGACTGTGATACCTTCACTTTACACTACATTTGAGACACCTTCCTTCAAAAATGTCATTATTTTATATATTTTATTACATTCAGTTTATTTTATTTATTTAATTACTGTTTAAACTACAAATAATTAATTTAACTAACTACAAAATAAAGTTTTTTAGTTGGTTCATAAAATATGACGTCAACTAAATAACTGTGTAACCTTTAATTTCAAAGAATTAGGTTGGATGGTTTGTATTCATTGCCAAAAATTAGACCCAACGTATAATAGAAAGAGTCAAAATACTGCGTTGTCTGAAGCTTTCACTCACGACTTCACACACGACACGACTCACGCCTTCATTTCGACTAAAACTTCGCCTCAATAATAAAACATAAAAAAAACAAATTTTCGAATCGCCAACATGTATCCGCAAAATACGGATTGTCAAGTATTTTGTTAAATTCTAATGACGATGACAGTCGAATCGCAGTCGCCATTTTGGACGCTAGCGAATCGTCACTGGCACCGGAGGCCATCTTGATTTCGTTAATCAAAGCTGTAACTACAATAATCTACCAACATTATGTAAAATATTGATGAGAAGAGTCACATTTAACCCGAGCGAAGCCGGGTTATCATTTACAATTAGAATAGAATCTAATAGATGAAATTTAGTTTCAAACCGTCCTCTGCTGTAAATTCTTCCAGGTGTACGAAGCATAAGCTAGTGTTACTAAAATATTAAAAATGATTTGTACGATATCATCCTGTGTGTGGAGTGACATCTGTCAAACAACAAAGCCTTAATGTTGTTACAAACGGAAGTTGATCATGTTTTTATTAGTGTTATTGGGTAAAAAACCAGTTTAAATTAATAAATTCGCGCGTATCTCATAAGAAATAAGAATTAACAGAGTGAATAGAATATATATATATATATATATATATATATATATTATATATATAGTCTTTAAATACTTCTCATAAAATATAATGTTTTTAACCAAAAGCAATAACTAAACAACATTTTATGTTAAGGTCCAAAAAAAGTATGAAATATTTTGCTTTTGAAATCATTTCAACGTCACACACACATTTTGCTTTTGAAATCGATTTCAACGTCAAAAATAAGAGAAATACTGACAAATCTAATTTGCCGGCTATATTGGTTTTCCAGTCTCGTTTATTTCATGAAAATTGAGTTTTGGCAAAGTATTAAATAAATGATTGGCTACCTATTTGCATAGCTCGTTAATGATGCTTCATACGATTATTATTATTTAGAATATTTAAAGGTTGAATCCCTTATAATCTTGTAAATTTAATCAAATCAAATCAAAATGATGGTGTGTTTAATTATGGTAATAATAGTTTTCTTTGGTTTTCTTTTCGTTTTTTAATACGTAAAAAATACTATTAATAAGGTGAAAAAAGTTTTGCCGGGTCTTCTCCATGAACCTATCTTTTTAAACCGTTTACCTTATTATACAATAAATATAATAAGTAAAACTTAAATACACATTAGGTACTGGTAAAATAAAGACCAGGTCCATTTTAAATACGGGATTCCTGGCCGGTTTTGCAACTACAATTCTAATTTGGCAGCGATGCCAACGTTTTTACTGGCGATTGCAATTGCTCTTGACTTTAATCCAGCTTGTCAAGATGAAAGTAATGAATGGTATATTAATGAATGAGTAAAAAATTAAGTAATGTTATAAATAAATAGCACTTATTTCGTATCCTATATAACCCAGTATTGTTCCCAGTTTTTTATTTTTACTGGTTGCTATTAAGTCTCTTTTCTACAGTATAACACTATTAAATAGAATAGAAAAGCACTTTCATAGACTTAAAACCTTATAAAGAAGAGATCTAAGGAGGTAATTTATTGCACCTGACTTTACTGACTCTGAATCACTAGATATATTTCGAGATCACGAGCTCAGCACTTTATTAGTGACATTGGCTTTCAACTGGTATCGTTATACCGTACTTGGAGCGGCAAAGATTTTCAGAGTAAATTGTGAATTTTAAAATAATCATGAAACTTCTTATTCAATTTATACATATCATAATGATAGACTTTGAAATATGACGCGGTTTGCATTAAAAAGATGAATATATATTTATATTTATGCTATTCTAACACCAAGAGATTTACGAAAGTGTTGCCGGTATTATATTTAGTAAATTTAGAAATTCCCCCCCCCCCCAATTTTCAGGAACCTTGATTTTTGTTACTGTTGTAAGTAATTAACCGTAGCTTTCTGAATGGTGAATTCTGTCATGTTTATTTAAAATTAAAATATCTTATTTAAATATAAAATCTAATATAAAATATTAAAACTTTACAGAAGGAAGGAGATTCCTTCTTTTCTTCCCTTTAAATATTTAAAACTGCATAGATGTTGTGACGGTCAAGTTACACATTCTGTCTACTTAACGATTTGTTTTTTATTATTTAAGTTGTATTTATGGTACTATTTATTAGACTAATTATACACAATAAAATCAATATTTTATTTTTAGAAAATTGGTTTGGCTTACAATTCAGGGGATAAATTCACCAAAAATTCAAGACATTCAAAATTTACGTGTAAACTGGGATGCCATATTTTTAACATCTCCTATGTTTTTTGTTCGTTCGTAATATTTTTTTACAAATATATATTTTTCAATTAAATTCAAAACAGTGTTAAGAGAGACTAAAGTTATATAAAAATAATTTCGGGTTCAAGCTTGTTATAACTTTGAGATGTAAATCAAAAGGTAAATCTTGTTCATTGTGTTCGTTTACATTTCTGATTTATTTTTTTTGAAGTTTGATTAAATAAAGAAAGGTACTCGGTTGTTGACACGCTTTCTTTTTATTTTTTCAACAGCTTTTAATGAATACTTTTAGTGCAATTTTTTTTTGTTTAGAAAAACACTTTAAAAAGGGTTACATTAATGTTACTTAAATTAACTTTGACCTGAAATTAAAAACAGTATAATTTATTAAGAATTAAATATTGAATTATATTACTTGGTCAAAATAGATTAGGTTATGATTAATATCTTGAAATTTTTGTAAAACATTTTATTCATACTTAAGTATATATATTGAATGTGACATCCGTGATGTCCGTCTAATAAGTTGTTAATCCCTCAACAGTAAGTGTTGGCGTAAAAAGACTAAAATAAAAATCAAAAATATTTTTTTCCATATTACCATCGTAATCGTAATGAAGTTAGTAACTTGATTAAGAAAATAATTGAAATAAAACAAAACTAAATAAAAACATCTAAAACAATCTTATTAAAAACTAATTTGTTTCCGAGTTTATAAGTACTGATGTCTGTGACTTAATAAAACATGTAAACATGTTAATAAGTGTCACTTCAACAAAGTAAATGTCGCGGAGAAATCAATTTTCTACTCACATCAAATATAAAGGGCAGAGATCCTTTATGTTTACGTTTATTATATTAAAATATTATGTAATAAGGTTTCTTATAGAGTATGCTTAAAACTTTAGGATCCCACAAAAATACATATTCCTTAAGCATAAAGAAACCCGGTTTGATAATTTAGTGCCGAGTCCTGGCGTTCCCGAGGGAAGCGGTTACAAGATGTTTGGGATTTCTACAAGTACTCTAATAAATTGCTTACATCTAAAAACCATGTGAATTGTAATAATGTCAAATGTGTTTTTGTGTAATAAAATATCAAATATGATATATATATCTTATATAACATGTCTTTTACCTCGTATAAACATTTAAATTTTGAACGCTAAATTTTGTTCTAATTAAATAATTCAGATATCTTGAAATATCTAAATTGTTTTGCAACTCAAAGCTTTTATCAATAACAATATTACTCTACATTATAGATAAACTCAGATCTGTAATAAAATGAAAACCAAATTTCACCATTGTTGTATAAAACAGTAGACGAGGGTCTGACAAACCAACATACGAGTACGTATTAGGTGTACGTGTGAGATAAAAGATTAAATGGAAGATGGTTATTTGGTGGGCAAATTATACATGTATATTAATTTGTTTTGTATTATAATTGAGTTTAGTATTCTAAGAATAAAAACTGTAACTCAATACCAAAACACAAATAACAACAGCACAATGACACAATAACAATTAATCAAGAAATAACAATTAACAACTCTTTCACATTAGAACACGTTGAACACCATATGAAGGTTACCAAATAAATATGTAATGCATATATATTTTTAATAATATTTATGAAACCAACATAGGTGAAAATGTTGTTTTGTTGAAAATTTTAAACCATATTTTGGTGGACCGACGCGGATTTAGAACTCGGAGAATGAGGGTTTATAACATTTACTAATATTATAAATTTCAAAGTACGTTTCATTGTTTGTTCGTCAATGAAACCTCAGTTAGGTACTGGTTGAATTACCATTTTGTGAGTAAACATTTTTTTTTAAGATAACTGTTACTACTTAATGTTTAAATGGTATAAAAATTCAATAATAAAAGCATATTAGAAATTAATATATATATATTATTAGATTTATTTCATTTAGGAGTATGTCCTCCTAAACGCTCTTGATATGTACAATACGTAGGTAATTGTTATATGTTATATGAGGGGAGGTCCAAAAGTTCGTTTAATGGGGACGATGGAGCGGGGCCAGGGGCGCTCGCTTGGTGTCATACGAATCGGAGACTCATTGTTAGTATAAATACCGAGTTTCAACCCGATTGCGTCATTCGTTTACGAACAGTCGCCTGCTGAACAAGTCAATCCGGAAGAAAACTGAAACTATGGAGAAAATTTAACACCGCGCTGTGATAAAATTCCTTACCAAGCAAGGAAAGAACGCTGAAACCATTTTGAATGAAATGAGAGTCAATGGGGAACAGTGCCCTAGTAAATCAATGATTTACAAGTGGCATGGTTTTTATAAGCATGGTCGAAAGTCAATTGAAAATTGTACAAGAGGATGCCCGTTTGAAGAACAAACAATTATCTGCATTAGTTGGAGTATCAGATACCACCATTTTGCGAATCCTACATGATAACCTGGGTATGACAAAAGTCAGTGCAAGATGGGTACCGAGAATGCACACGCCGTTTCAGAAAGAGCAGCGTGTCGATGCGTCTAAGCATTTTTTGGAGTTATGTGGAGATAAACCTGCACAGATTTTGGACCGAATTGTTACGGTAGATGAAACATGGGTTCATCACTTTGAGCCTGAGTCCAAACAAGAGTCCATGCAATGGCATAAAAAGGGGACACAACCGCCAAAGAAATTCAAGGTGACGGAGTTGGCTGGCAAGATGATGGCTACTGTTTTTGGGATTGTGAGGGGATAATCTTGATTGATTACAAAGAAAAGGGAAGGACTATAACCGGAGAATACTACGCAATGATATTAAATAAAAAAAAAAGAAAAAAAAAGAAAGAAAAAAAATTAAAAAAGAAAGAAAAATTAAAGGATGCCATCAAGGAAAAGCGGCGAGGAAAATTGACAAAGAGTGTGTTGCTCTTGCAAGACAACGCGCCGGTTCACAAGAGCAGAATTGCAATGGCTGCTCTGCACACGCATGGGTTCGAATCCCTAGTTCACCTATCCTATAGTCCAGACCTGGCCCCAAGTGACTTTTTTTTCCCTAATTTAAAAAAAGACCTAAGGGGAAGAAAATTTTCCGACGACAATATAAGGGAGGCAATTTCGGCTCATTTTGACGGAAAAGATAAAACATATCTTTATAGTGGTTTAGAAAAATTAATTCATAGGTCTAATAAATGTATTGAGCTTAAGGGTGATCATATTGAAATGGAAAAATAGTTTTGTTGTTTTATATTATTTAGATCCCTTTCATTCCACGAACTTTTGGACCTCCCCTCGTATTCTAACACTAATACTATTTCTTACACATAATCAATGTTTCAAATAAAATCTATTTACAAAAAAAAAAGTATTTTAAAATCCAATTTTAGGAGCGATTAATACTCCAAATATTCTTAATTTTGTATATGTTTACAGAATTATTTTAATGATTTTATATTCATTAAAACATGAATTGTAAGCACGTCCTTTGACACCTACACAACTGATAATAAAAAAAAAGAAATTAAAATCTCCTCCAGAGTTTTCAGAAAAAATCATTATAAAAAAAAAATTAGTAATGTCTAGGAGTAAAAAAACTATTTTAACAACCACGCTTTGTCTGTTGATATTTTCAATTCCGTTGATAAAAAAATTAAATCAAACAATTTAATAATACTTAGTAAAGCCGCTTGTAAAATAGGATGCAAAATATCGAGCCTTCAAAGACACAATTGAAGTCACTTCTGATACGACCGACTATCGACCGCGTGCTCTGTCACCGCGACGGGGTTGCTACTGATACATAGGATTTATTTTATTTTAATATTTTGTAGTACAAAAGGTTTACATTCTATTAATTAGTGTAGTCATCATTTAATCAAATTTAGTAATTCCGACAAGCATTCATGTTATATAGGTCACGAAAACTTCGTGAGTGAAAAAAGTAATTACATAATTGTACTCTCTAGTATATTGATATATCTCATAATATTTTGCCAGTAATAAAAAAGTATTTTATTTCTACGTATTAATTTTTATAATAAATAAAAAAATTATGAAGATAATATCAACATTATTAATAAACGCCTTAAGTGAGATTGTATTTGATGGAAACAAATGTTCTGTTATTTTTTATTACAATAAAAATAACTTCAATTAAAGTCATAAATATTATAAAAATATATGTTGCGTTAGTTATGTTCCCATGCATCGCGGGAACCGCTTAGCAAGCCTTGGTGCAATATGTACATTACATTACATTACATGCATCAGAATCCAGGAATTATAACAATCGAAAAGCTGAATCTGCACTTCACATAAATGTATTTCATTATAATTAATTTTAAATATAATTGTCACTCTTGTTGTTTAATATCGAGCAGCAGTCGACATTTTAGTTATAACTTAATTTGTAATTTTAAATAAAGTATTTTTATAATTTTGTTTTCTTTTTGGATCCTCGGCTGCCACCGTACTTAATTCGTTCACAATCTTTATAACTTTTTTTTTTGATATTTGGATATCGAGAAAAATAAATAATAACTAATACATGTTTTCTTTCTTACATATAATATTTTCATTTAATTGGTATATTGTCTAAATGATTTTAAATAACCCCTAACATTGTACCCTATTATTTTCACTTCACTTAAATTAATTTGTCAACAAACCAAACCTAGGGTACGGAAAAGGGGCAAACTCGCTCAGCCTCACAATCAACGAAGCTCAGGGATTAACATACGAGTCGGTAATCATCATCCAAACCAAATCCAAACCAAAATCGTACCTGACAAGTGTCCCACACGCTGTGGTGGCTATATCTAGACACAAGAAAATCTACGTACTACATGGATATCGACGAAGACGCCATTGTGAGATTCATTAGGCGGGCTGGCGATACCTTCGATAGAAACGTTATAAAAAAGCTAGTGAACTCATTAACCTAGCTTAAATTTATGACTTATACTAAACTATAATAGAATTACCAAAGACCATGAAATAGCTTTCGAAAGTTAGCATCACAACGAAAATCATGGCAAAATTGTTTTAAAATTACAATGAAAGGCATGGACCAATGTCTATGGATATTAATTATAAAATATAATTTGGTAGTATATCTAATATATTAAATAATTTTACAAAAAAAAAAATTACAATAAAATGACGTTCGGACTTATATTTAAAAAGTTGCGTTATGTAGTTGCCAAATGTTCATCTACATCCTTTATTTTATATATATTTATCTTACCGTTATTTTCCTCCACATACTCGTATATTCTTTATACATATGTATAAAGAATATATGAAAATAAAAGCGAAAATCAATGAAACTTTAAATAGAAATTTGAAAGCTTTTGTTCCAAATTAAACATAAAAGCAAGCACGCTCGTGTAACTCAGGAGAATATGTATTGTGTGAAAAACAATTTTATTATATAACTAGTTGCGCCGTCAGGGCTGCCACGTAGAATTTAAAGTGTAATTTATGGCTGCTCCCTGAACAATTTTTAATCGAGCAGATTATAAATTATATATCTTTATAAATTATATATCTTTTTACTATAAGTTAACTCAAAAAATCATAAAATTAAATAATTCAGAACGTATAAGTGATCTTCTATGGTATTATTGTTTGGTATACCTATTTATTGATTTAGCATCTGAAACAGCCCACACAAATCCAATCATCAAAGTGAATATATATATTTCGAGTACACGAACATTTACCGTATTTAGCATTAAATTAACATCGTGTTAAATGTTTTCAATGATTCCATCAGTGAAGGCTACAGACGGACGATTTAAACGTTCGGAATATTAGTTATAAAAACTGAATGAACCCACGAAACAAAGAGCTATTATGTATTCTGTGTAATGTTAAGGCTCAACATCATTATTTATTAAAGAAAAACAAACAAACCCTCAAGCTTTACTAAGATAGCATTTTTAGGAAAAAAAAAATATTTTCTTACAAAACATAATGTATTTATTACAATAAAATTAATTACAAATACAACCATTTATAAAAAAAAAAAAAAAAAAAAAAAATCTAAAAAAACCAAGATGGGAGCATAAGCCGAGTACAACATTTACTATCTGGCGACTGTACAATAGACAAACGATACTAGCACGAAACAGTACGGAAATAACATATCTTGTATAATTTGGACAGACATAATGGAAAAGTTCATCGTGCCTAAACATTACATTTTGATATTTTGTAGGTGGCAAAGATTGTTTTGGAATAAATCTGAGCCAGCATTTTAAGATATTATAAACTCTCTCTCAAATCTATATCTACTTGATTTGTTAAAACAATAATAATAAAAATATACAATATATGAAATAAGCAAGTCGTGCACAATAAACAACGGTGAAACTGTTCTTACCTCGGTGGCTACAAAATGAGAATATATTTGCAATACATTTATATTTACGATACTTTATATGTATAATGCTTTTTACTCGATCCATAAATCATTTATGTAGAGTATTCAGATATACGGTAAAAGGTGTAAAGGTAACGCTCTTTCTTTTTGTTTTGTTTTTTATTCTATATTTTATTAGCAGTATAATAGAAATGAAGTTAAAAGGGATAAGGGTATGATCGAAGATGATCCCAGTGACTATGTATATTGTTGCTTACAATATACACAGTTGCAATATGTACAACTTGGTAATATAACACAACATTAAAGAAAATCTTCATATCAAAGAGATGAAATGTTCAAACCATATTCCATAATATCAACAGGCAAAACCCTATTCATATTATTGATTATCGACATCTGAGACATCCGTTCTGGAACTATCCACGTGTAAACGTTTAGAAAATATTTAATTTGACTAACCCTTCTCCATCACCTTTACATATTAACACTCATAAAATATATTTTAAAATAATTCTATTATCATGGTATATATTAGAAACATAAAAACCATATATTATGTGTACATCACTTGTCTCCACAAAGCCGGATTCTATCAATTATTAATAAACAATTATATATACAATTATTAATACACAGATATAGTTTTGTATCTGTGTTGATGCGTGTCAATCACCCACTGGCCTGCACTACTCCTGTTCCTTTAAAGTAATTGAATAATTGTATTGTCAGGCTTTGGTTATAAACGGGAAGATTATTTTCAAGGCCCTATAGATACTTCAGTTACATGAACTTTAAATCCCAATCACCATTACGAATCTCCCGTAATGTTATTGGAATATTTATCAGTACATAAAGAACAGGCTATCGGGAAACAATAATTAGATACTGCAGAATTTTCTTAGAATTCAAAAACGCAACGGTTTTGCGTCATTGCTTTATGTTGAAAACAAAATCTTCTTAAAAGCAAAAGACTAAAAGAAAATGAAAATATTAAATAAAAAAAAAACTGTGAGACGCTACAATTAAATATGAATTAAAGTATATATCATTTTGAATCATCTTCAGTTTGAATATGGCAATAGATAAACGTGTATAAGAAACTAACAAACATTGTTTACACACAAATTATTTTTGAACCCAAAAAATATATTTAATTAATAATGACCTCAAAGTAAAGTTAATACAAATAATTAGACCTACAGTAAACATTTTATTGAGAGTGGCCGAAATAAAAATATTGATTCAATTAATTAATAATTTCACTTACTTAAATCTGGTATGACACTGAGAACATTGTATTTTTAAATACCTTATGAAATCCCTTACAAGATAATAAAAATAAAGTAAAATGTTCGGAATTTCTAGTAACATTAAAGCGTGGCTTAACACTCACTCACTCATTCACACACACACTCACACACACACACACACACACAAACACACACACACACACACACACACACACACACACACACACATACACACACACACACATATATATATATACTCGTACATATCTTATTTTTTTTATATTCTATGCATTCGAGTAATGATTCTATGAATTATAAGATCAAAACTAATAACAATAGAATCATAGATATCTAATAAAACAATTGATGAAGACGTAAAATCTCCGCCTTTTCTAATATTAAAAAAAATTTTAAGGCTATGACATATAGCAGATGTTACGTTTATAAGCTTATAGTTCCGCGTGTGCAGAGAAAGTCTAGTCTAGTTCTAAATATACATTACATAGCTTAGTTCCACAAAGATAAATATTAATCTAGGTCGTCAAATTGTGTCACGTAAATAAAAAAAAACAAAGCGTAAGGTCGTGTAGCAAGTCAAGGCTGGAACCTGAAACTGGGTCACTGCGAGTTTCTGGAAGACAATATTATATGATACGACGTCTACATTCAGCTTACTCCTGCGGCAGTAAGGAGGAAAAAAAACAGGAATATGGACAGTTTTGTTACTTTTCCATATCTCTGCCACAATTTCGAAATTGCATTTTTATTGTTGAAGTCAAAGGGATGGTAGCAATTTACTCTTCGGCTAATAGTCGCTGAGCATAAAAATATTACTTAAATTTATTGCAAAAAATGACTACGAGTAGCAGCAGAGTGAAGTAGTATTAAATAGTAATTTTAAAAACATTGGTGTGTGGGATTTTTACTACTTCCTTCGGCGACATTCTTATTCTCATTTATATTAATTTAAGGCATTCTCGAAATATAAAGCGCTGCATAATTTAAAAGGCGTTAATATCTACTAGTGCTCACCACGCGACTGAAGTTTGTGAGGGCTTGGACAAAAACTACATAGCATAATTTTGAATTTTACTTTTTGCGGTCAACTGCCCAGGAAGTGTTGCCAATACGAATGATGGTCATTCTATAATTATTAAATCAAATAAGCAAATAGATACGAACGCAGAATGTCAAATACAATGTGGGTAAATTGGAAATAACAGCAACGAAGATAATTAATGTAGTAATGAAAAAAAAAACGATTGTCTTTGGGAAAGAAGACGCATAAAAAATTGATTTCATTATGATATAATAATACTTAATATAACAACGTAAGAAGCGACCAAACGTTTGTACATAATACTGATGTGTATATTATCCATAATATCGTTATGAGCTAAAGAAAACACTTAAAATAAATCACAAAACTTTATATATGTTCTTTAATATTACGGGGAAATTAGAGTATGCGATGTTTCACTAACTAATTAATTATCTTTAATTACTTGTCAACAGATAATTGATCAACATAATGTCTTTTTACTACGTAACAATTTTGTTAAAAAGTAGGAAAGTATAAAGATTTAATATTGAACAAAGATATCTTATTACTCTTTTTAAAATTATTATATTGTTTCTAACTTTACTTTTATATATTACAAGCTGATTCCCGCCTGCTTTGCTGGGCATACTATTAATTTGGATGTGAACTTAGACTTCTTGTATTGACTAAATGTTTAATTTCTATTTTATATTTAGTGTAATTTATTTAAATATTAAATAGAGAAATATATTGCCAATCAGTGAATACACAGATTTCCACATCACCCGTGATGTACTATCCTATGAGGTATCCCAATATATATTGGGATGCGTTCCCGTTAATTTTCAAATTTTATCTTTTTGCACCCCCCAACCTCATCCAAATTCTGGTTGCTATGGTAACGGTAACTTTGGTAACCATTGTCATGGTAACTGTGGGCTTTAAGTGTATAGCTTTTAAGTTAATGGGACAGATAGTTTCGAAGATTTCGTGATAAGTCAGTGAATGGTAAATCGCTTATATATACATAGATGGATAAACACTACTAAGTTATTGTATTACAATATTAAATTCTGGTTTACTTAAATTAAATATTCAAGGAAGATTTACAAAGTGATGTCGCACAGAATTAAATTAACCATTGTCCGTCGCGCTTAAATGTGTTAATTGTTTTAATGTTTCAAAATAAATGCTTCCGGCACACAGCCTCTCATTTTATGAATTTTTAAATATATCCTGTCAGAAAGAAGTGGAATTTTAATATACTTCAAATAGTTTAATATATACTTCATTAAAGTTGATTTAATCACGATAGTTTTTTGAAAGTTATTCAATTTAGATATCTCTGTACATGAAGTGTAGCATGTTTTCATTTCGGTTAAGGTTGGTATAATTTACAATTATAATAATTATTATCTTATAAAGTTATTAGTTTATTTACTCGGTTGATTGAATGAAAAACATGATGAATGATTATGATACATTGTTTCATATGTCTATTTAAAATCTATAAAAATAGCGGTATCGTATAAATATTTATGAATAGGCAGAATGATGAAAATATAGGAATTATTGTATTAAATAACAGGCTTAAGACGTGTGTGTGTGTGTGTGTGTGTGTGTGTGTGTGTGTGTGTGATAGTGAAATTATGAATAAAAAATATTTAAAATAATGTTTTATCTACGGTCAACCAATTTAATATTAGAATAAAATCAAACAGATAAATAATATTTTGAAATTAAATCTAAATACATCAAAGCGAGTAATGATAATAGTTGAGTTTTCCTGACTCTGGCGGATGCCCAGACGTTTAGGTTTAAATCCTAATAATTTTTTAATCCATTATTTATAAAAATTGTGATTGACAAATGCTTTAAATATAAATTTCGGATGTGTAATTTTTCAGTTTTATTGCAAACTGCAAAAGTTGCTAACATCTGTTGGGATTATCTTAAAATATTCAAATTTACCTACGTCAGGATCTAAATTCTTATTTATTTAATTTCATAACAATATTTGTAAATTTATTTATTTATTTGTAGATTTTGTTGGGAATGACTATTTAAAGTGTAATTATCAATACTAACGTAGCAAATGTGGTTAGGTGAGGCTGATTTTGAAGATATTTATAGGTATTAAAGTAGTGGAAAATGAAAGAAAATAAATTAAATGTACATAATTATGTTTTATTCTTATATCATGAAAAATTCATATAACTTTTTAGAAAGAATACATTTTAAATAATTGCTATAAGCAACTTTTTTTGTGTTTTTTGCACTCTGAAATGTTTATTTACTGGATAAGTATTTTTTGCGTAACTCAAGCACTTAATGCAAATTTCAAATTATCTCAAGGGAAATTGTAATAATATTAATAATACACGTTTGTTTTCATAATAACTCATTAGCCATAAAAACTATGGACAAGAACATAAAGAATATTAATAAATAATAATTATATACTATAAAAAATGTTTTGGAGGAATGTCTTCATTATTTGTATTCTTGTACTACGTTTTTTAAGTTCCTCTTTGAGGAGGGAGCAGCCGAAATTTTAAATGATTTTTAATTGTAATATAATGTAGAATTTTCATGTTTTTTTTATTGTGAATTCATATTTTTAAAATTTTGCGAGAATTTGCCTTTTATCGAAGTCTGTGATAATAAGTATTCGGGAGATAAAAAACAATTGTGAATTTTTGGTGGCAACAAATTGCTTTTGGTAGACTTTGGTCTACCAGAATATTTTTATTCTGTGACAAAGCATTTCTTAAAGTAAGCATATAAACTCATATCTGCTCTTAATTTCTAGATAATAATCTTTGTTATTAATTTATCTCCTCTATTTAAAGTTTTTTATTAGGTATGTATGTGTATGTAGGTTTTACTTAAAAAATCAAGTTTACTTGAAAGGATCTGTCCAATACTAAAATTATCTTTAAAAATGAACAATAATTTTCACATGTTTGTATATAATTATTATCAAGGCTGGTTATTATTTAATGTCATATTTGTGTTATTGCAGTTTCTTTACAATTTATTTAGAAGTGTCTTCGGATTTATTCTTAGATGTCACTTAAATGGAAAGTGAAAAAGAATTAAAAACGGTGTTAAAAGAAAATAAACTAAATTGAAATGAACTATGAAGACTTAAAAATACTATATACTGTCATAGTATGGGGCTGGAAATAATTAGTGTTTTGATTAGAATTATTATTTAAAGAAATACTAATACTAAAGCTTTGGTTTGTGCATCTTTGTTGTTCAATCTCTATTGTATAAGGAACGTATCAAGAACAACATTGGATAAATTGCACTGCAAAAGTACACCAGATATGAGTGAGTATAAATTAATATAACAGACATACCTCATAACATATTAAAGAAGCTTTGTAGAATCTATATATGTTATGATAGAAAATCAAGTACATACCTATTTCTATGTACACTGTATCGTATCTAAAATTAAATTCAAGGCTTTGAATTGCTAGAGCGAAGGGAAGGTTGAGGATATTTAGGATTCAGACTATGATGTTTTAAGTATACAAAGAATGGGTAACCTCATTTAAAAGCTTTTAATTTGATAAATCTGTAAAGTACAGTTTTAACATTAGTCATTTGAATTCTCAATATGTTAACAATACAATAAAACCGACGCATATTTAATACTGTCTTACTTATTTTTATCTACAACTTAATAATTAAACGAAATGCCAAAGTAACAATCATTTCTTTTATAAACACTAACATTATTATAAAATAATGTTTATATAAAATTGCAAATGAACATATAAATCCTTATTACTTAAAAAGTGCTGTCTAACTAGGCTTTTTGAAGCACCATCTAGGTGCTCTAATTTATTATTAAAGGCTGCGGCTCGCGATCTGCACTCCGACAGAGAGAGATGAGAGGATCATGATCGAGACAAACTGACAGATCAGATTAATGAATGTAGACCGTTTAATGATATTAATATATAGAACATCGTTTTTAATGATTCTCTTACAAAAATAAAATGACGTTTAATTTTTAGTTGACATGTAATTAATTATTGAGTGTTGAATGTTTAATAAAATTATTTATTAATTCACAACAACACATTAAAGAGTGTCTTTATATGAAGTGCACTTATAATATAAAAGTATACCTGTAGTTGTTGCAATTACCTAATTATAATAATAATAATTATTATTTATTTATTTCCAATATGTTTTATTTGACATAATTTGGTTAGTATTTCTAAATAGGAAATTTAAGTTATTAAAATAAATAAAAAAAGAATACATTTTTTCAGTTATATAATATTAAAATAATATATATTTTAAAGTTATCCATTATAAAAAGATGATAACCTGGAAATAAAATGTTTTGTCAACGTTTTCATGTTTGAAGTATAAATTAATATACGTTTGAGAACTATTTCATAATTTTGGGGGATAATTAAAAAATTGTTATTTAATGTAAGCAAATATCCTGTATTTATACTAACTTAAAATACTAACAGTATTAAAGCAGTGCAATAATACAAATCTAGTCTCTTTAGAGTTAATTGCGGAGAGAGCTGAGTACGGATGGGTAATCCCAAAGCGACGCAGATATACATATGATTATTTAAATAAACCAAGTGCATGTATCCAATTGTATCGTAGATTAATTCATAGATTTATACAATTAAAGAGAACATTGTTAAAGCATTTTATATTAGCTTCTACAATAATACATAGACATAGTTTTAGAATTGCTTATAAACTGTCTCAAATTTAAGTTAACTTCGAAAAAAATATATTATTTACCAAATTTAATAACAGAATCAAAGACTTTAACTTGCTACACCATGTCTTCTCACGTTACGCTTTTTAGATAGATAAATTTAAATATGAAAAAAAAGTAATAACTTACTTAAAAAGCAATATCAAACACATACAATATACATATATACATCGTACTCGTACATCGTAAGTGTCTGAATTGAAATCAGTTCAAATCTAATTTACCCAGCACATTAAAAGCAAAGAGAGAGATTTCAATAGTGTTAGTGCTTTGGGGAAAATGAATTGACTACAGATGCAGTAATAAATTCAGATACGATTGTTAAATGAAGCACGAAATTTGTATCAAGATATAAAAGTATTTTAAAAATACTATAAGTGTCTGTAAATCATAAATTAAATATAAATTTTACTATAACTCAAATAAAATATTGCACTATAACTCAAATAAAAAACGCATTTCCTACATTAAGTTACAATCTTCTATAAAATACGATGAAGCAGAAAATACCACTAAAACATAAGTTATGTAATTTTTTATTATTTTTTATTTATTTATGTGCCTGTATTTCAACGGATGGTGTAGTAGTGGTAGGTAGAAAATAATTATTAAACCGTAGTCGGAGATGGACTGGGATTAAATCTTTTGGCATTAACACCTTTTGCACTAAATATTTCAAACCAATTTGCTAACCTGGAATCCGCGGGGATTTAGAAGCGACTCGGCGTCTGACTTTTTAATGGATTATAATATAAAAATGTTACTCTTCGCTTGAGCTTTGCTCCAATATTTTGCGATAGAATAGTAAAGATACGAGAAATTTGGTGGGAATCATCTATCCTGCCTATGTTTAATATAATATTGGGTTGTATTTAGAATGTGATTGTTTTCTTTAAGATACTGTAAATATTACTAATACTTATAAATCATATTATTGTTATACATGAAATATGTAAACCTCTTCTAAACGGGGTTTCTGTATAGAAGTTTGAAAGAGAGTTCATGATTTCTTTAAATACAGTTAAGAGTTCAACAGTACATATGTTCAAGGAGTTAAAGATTGTGTCATGAATAAGCAACATGAATGATATTGAAAGTATTAAAAAGAGTTCTATTGGAAACAAAAATAACAACAACCTAAATTGAATTGTATCAAGAAAAATTTGTATCTTTAAATAAATATCAAGTATTTTTTCTGATTACAGTTTTATGACTTTATGATCAAATATCAAATGACCAAAATATATAGAATAAGTAACAATGTAATTACAATATATTTTTACCTATAACAGTGTACACATTATACACATACAAAGATGAAAACTACAAAATATACAATAATCATTATTAAAACCTTTACAGATATAGATGAAAAATAATTACTAGTCCAAAGAACTTTCTTTGTTAAAAGTCAATAAAAGATGTTTATTCTGTAAGCATGTGTCCAAAACGCGACACAAATACTGTCATTTTTAGAATATTTTGGACACTTTAGGAAATTCGCGGTTGTAAGCTTTGTCTTATTCTCTTTCTCTGTTTTTTAATTAAGTTATATAGTTAATTGTAAATTAAATTCTTCAAATCGATTAAGTTTAAAAGGGCCAAGTGCTATAAATTAAGAAACAGCCTCTGTAAATGCAAAAACATTTTAGGTTTAACATTCCACCCTAAAAGACCACCGTAATATAAAGTCGACTCTCTCCGACATACAAAACACAATGATTTTATTACCAAAGTAGAATAAATTCAATGGGGCAACAATCTTCTTAGAAAATCAATGTACGTTCAATTAGATTAAAAATATTTTACTTTATTATTTTTTCATACGTAGTAGTTTGGTAAAAAAATAGAAAATATTTTATTGGAAAAAATAATATATTATTATATTAAAGATCCATTATTATTTTAAATGTTTTTAAGATATGACAAAAGCGAATGTACACTCTTTGTAAATAAAAAAATAATAGCTGTGAAGGTCTTTCTATAGTATTTGAAGCACTATAACATTGGTTTTATTTTGTTCATAATTTTTAATGATATTATATTACTAGGGGCGCCAACAAACCCTCAATTTCGGTTCGCTGCGCTCGCGAAATCTCGGATGCCGTTTGCATACTGAGTGAAGCGAGCCCAGTGTATTGACTCATCGTTTTCCATTGACTTTTAATGGGATATCACTTTTTGGATATGATATAAAAAAAAAAAAAAAAAAAATTGCGGACATTTTTCATTTTTTTTTAAAACTATCATCTTATGTGTGTCTTTTTGATTGCAAAGTTTCATAATTTTCCGTCTAGTAGTTTTCGAGCCAATTCGTGACAAAGAATGTAAAAAGTCTCCAGTAAAACGTTTCGCTCAATAAAAAGATCATTAGGCGATTATGAAAACTAAACGATATTTTTTTACGTGAGTGTATAAGTCGGCTTTACCTGTTGGAGCAAGCATTTTAATTTATAAAAGATGCACCACGGATAATTAAGCCTAGTTAACTCCTACGTAAGCCAGATTTTAATAATGTAAAGAAAATGAAACAAAAGTAATCTAAAATTAATAGTAATATAATGGAGTATTTAAATATTTAATAAAACCTAATGGTCATTATTAAGTGGTTTTTAAAATTGTTGATTAATTATTTGTAACTGGTACAGTTGGGCAGTCGTTAAAGACTGAATACTATCAGTCTTGTCCGGAAATGCGGTGCTGGGAAGAGTAATCTTGAGATTAATTTCGGTTGACAACATAACTATAATACAAAAATGAATCGCTGAATGTGTTGCTCGCTGAGTGCAAATCTCGAGAGCAGCTGAACCGATTTCGCTTATTCGTTTTTTTATAATATTACATTAAGTACGAGGATGGTCATAACGAGAGAAAAATTTAAAAAATTGCCTTAAAAAGTCTAAAAACAACACTTTCCTATATTCCCATACAAAGGATTCCTAATAAGACCTATGAACTCAGTTTGCCAATATTGTAAGGCATTGAAATACAAAAATGAAGCCAATGGATTGTGTTGCGCAAACGGAAAGGTGAAATTGATACCATTGCTTCCACCTCCAGAGCCATTGTACTCATTGGTTTTGGGAATAGGAAACAGATTCCATACACTTTTTAAAGAATATTCCACAATACAACAACTGCTTTCAAACGACTTCATTTGGAGCAACAAAAGTAGTTCGGGAAAATTTTATGCCAACTTTTAAGGTTTGTAATAGTATTTGCAATTATTTGTTTATTAATCATAACTATTATAGCCCATATACATTTTCTTAAAAAAAAACCCTTTACAGACACAAGGTGAAATATATCACAGAGCAGGTTCTTTGTTACCAGTACCAGATAGGATACAAGTTTTTGCAAATTTATTTTATGTGCAATTCTCCACAAGAAATCAATCTACGTCGTGCACATAACAAATTAGTGAAAATGTCAATAGTTAAACAATTACAAAACTTATTTCACGAAGACAATCAATTTATTATATTGTTTATAAGAGCAATGGATATGATACCATCTGATGATCACAAAATTTTTATCAGAGCAGATACAACTCCTGTGGGCTAACATGCAGGACGTTTTAATGCCAAGATTAAGTTGCCATTGTTGTGGGTGGAGAAAATTTTGAATTACGTGATGTTGTTTTACATTGTCAAAATAATCAATTACAACGTATTAAGGAAGGTGAAGATAGCTATGATTTCTCAATGAAGATGGTAAATCCTAATTTCAGGTAATTGAAATTTGGTTTATGAGATATAACGTTATCTACTATATCACCTACAAAATTTTTTAATTATTTATATTAACTGGCTGCTTCGGTGTCTCGAATAGCAGAACAAGTATTAAAAAAATATGTATATTTAAGAATCGACTGTTAGGCGGTACAAAGTTCGTCGGGTCATCTAGATTATAACAAAACTGGCCGGCCGACATCGGAAAGCACTATTATATTAAAAATTGTAAGTCGATTACATTTACAGATACAAGTTCAATAAACATAAAATTTTAATATTACCATTAAAATTATTTGTAATTCAATATGATGTAAATTGTTGACAACGAAAAATACAAAATAATTCTTATAAAGTTGGTAGACTGAAACGTACTGAGAAAAACTAAACTGAATTTGGTAGGTAGGTGCTAAAAAAGTATACTGGTTTTGTAACTGCTCCCAATTTAATATTTTATTTTAATACATATAAATTATTCAATTTCAATCTACAATGAGATAAAAGTGATCTGTATCTGCTAACAGTTATTCAGATATAATAATATCCACAACAGAGATCTGGTTCTCTCACTTCAGCTTTACAAGTGAGTGAGTTTAATAAAAACCATGGACATAATGAAGGATTCAATACATCAATTAATATAGCATTCTATCGCAAGGATGGCTGATGGATTCCAGTAAAACTTAAATTCCACCATCCCTGCTTGCTTGCTTGCAAAACAGAAGCATAATTTTGAGATGGGGAGCCGAAGAAAAATGCTGCCGGTTCACGGCGTGCCGGAGGACAAAAAGTTAAACATAATTTCCAAAGCACTTCCAACTGCCTAATCTTCGCTTGGAACATATTAGCCGGCGCCATCGAATGGGTCATAGTGGGACAGAGCAACCAAGTGCTTTAATACTTAAATTTAAACATCTTTCTCTTAGAAACCAAATTTAGTTTTTCAAGACTAAATTAAAAAACACTGGTGGTTCATTTTTCGATTTTTTAACAAAGACGAGGCATGATGCGTTTACTGCGGCTGGGCAGTGTTCCAGTCTCTTCAGATGCTGGTCTAATAATGGTTCTATTATTATTGTTGGTCCGGAGGGAAAGCGCCACAGTATAATACCAGTCGAAGAGCTTAGCAATATGTTCAATGTGCATGAATATCAGGATTTAACAACTGCATTTGTTCGTGCTGACATTTCAGGTGATTGAAAACCAAGACAGACTAAGGTAACCCGTCCAAAGAACACCAACCAACAAAGAATTAAATATATTTAAATAATTATATACCTTTAATTCTTTATTAAATAATTAAATATATTTAATTCTTAAATAGATAATTTAATTCTTTGTTCCTATATATATATATATATATATTATAATATAGGATATTCCTATATAATTTAATATATATATTTATTTTGGATATGGCGATAAGGTCTATGCAAGTTTAAAAAATAGATATTCTATGAATTAAAGCGAATGATTAGACAGCGGTATATAGAACATTAATACTCCTATGTCTTTATTTTAGTAATGTTTCAAAACCTTTATATTTTTAAACCTTTTTAGTATAATATATTGTCTTTCTAACTAAATTCGATTTTGTTTTTTAATTAATTTCTATTTAGTAATAACATTGTCATAATAAAAAAAAATGTTATATTTTAGTTTTGACTGTAAAAAGCGCAGAGAATTAGGGAGGCTTATATAACCTTGCCCGTCCGTCGGCGTAGAATGGGATGCTGGAAGGAGACTCTTATTCGCCGTCTCCTGCCGTTATTATACATTATTTTATATAATATTTTAAACATATATTCGTATATTTACACATCTGATTTATATTTTAAATAATGAATGGTATTGGGACAATTTCAGTGTAGTCGAATAAATTCTTAAACAAATATTACAGCAGGTTGATTAATAACATAAGTTAAATATTATTATTATTTTATTTATTTATTTAGCTTCACGCCATATCCCTTACGGGGTAGTCAGAGACGACGGAGCGCCAAACGCTACGGTCCCTGCATACCTCTTTCGCCTCGGCCACAGACATTAACCTCTTCATACATGCCCTCCGGGGGGTCCTCATGCTTTTTATGTGACCTTCCTCCAGTATCATAGATACAGTGTTTTCGAAGGTCACTCGAGGCCTCCCCCTTTCTCTCTTACCACTCACTTTTCCTGTATAAATCTTTTTTACCATTCTTTCATCACTCATTCGTTCGAAGTGCCCAAACCACCTGAGCACGTTCTTTTTCATTCTCACTGTAACATCTTCACTCGTACCTGCCATTCTGTGGATCTCTTCATTGCGGATTCGGTCAGCTAGGCTGACTCCGCATATTCTGCGAAGAGATCGCATCTCCACAGCATTCATCTTTCTTACATTCTTCTTCTGTGTTACCCACGTTTGGCTGCCGTATAACAGCGTCGGTAGCAAAACCGCATTGTGTACAGCCAAACGTGCAGCTATGCTGACGTTTTGCCGTCTCAACAATGCAGCCAGGGCACCGTTGACTCTGTTACCGGCAGCAATACGCCTTTCCACATCCATTTTGTATCTTCCGTCTCTGCTAAACATACTTCCCAAATATACCACTTCATTCACTTGTTCTATTATCTTACCATTCATGTTGATCTTACATTCTGTTCTTTCTTCATTTCTTTCAAATATCAAAACCTTCGTCTTATCTGCATTCAGGTTTAGACCATTATTTTCACACCCATCTTTCAGAGTGATGACCAATGCCTGCAGATCGCATTCTGATGATGCAATGAGCACTGCATCATCTGCGTATAGCAAGCAATTGACTTTAAGGTCACCTACTTTCACTCCCATGTCACTGTCTTTCACGCCTTGGAGACAACTATCCAAATACAAATTGAACAACCAAGCTGACATAGCGCAACCTTGCTTAACACCCGATTGGATGTCAAACCAGGGCGACATGTTAAATATTCATAAATATTATCTTATTTTAAACATATATTTACACATTTATTTATATCAATTCTACCACACGCGACTGCGTCTTTAGTGTGTGGATGCTCGAATTCAGAAATCAATTCAAGGTGCAATCAAATTAAAAAATAATTTCAAGCTTAGGAATAAATTCACCAAAAATAAAGATATTCAAAATGTACGTCGAACTCCAACGGGGATACCATATTAATAACATACGAGTTTGTTGTCAAGAGCGACCTAAGAAAGATGAAAATAATTTCGGTTTCAACTTGTTATAACTTTGACATGCAAATCAAAACATAAATCTTGTTCATTGTTTGTTTGCTTTTGTGATTCATTTTCTTTTAAGCCCGATTCAGTAATAAATGGTACTCAATTGTTATTAGTATTTCAATTTATTCTTTCAAGTGTTTTAAATGAACACTTTTTCTGTTGAACTTACTTCACTCCGCGAAAGGAAGAGTAAAAAAGACCATATTATATGTTAGAGCAATACATTTTTGAATGAAATTCCAAAATATGAAAATTTAGTAAGTAAATTAAATATTAAAAATATTGCACTGTAACACTCGATCCAAATTGATTACGTTATGAGAACATTTCTGAGTTACTTTCGTACTAATGTGACGTGCGTCTTGTTACTTAGTAAATCCCCCCATGAGTTAGATTTGATGAAAAAAATGATAAATAAAATCTTAAACAAAATTGCCTCAAACTATCTCATACTAATTTCATTTAGAAATCAAACGAGAAAGAAAGGTAGCCTAAGACATAAACTAAATAGAAATAACTCAAGTGAAGAAATATATAACGAAAAAGAAATTGTTTTAGAGTTTCTCAAATAACTTAAACAGTCTGTACGCGCCAGGTACATCAAATTCCTCTCTAATCCATGTTAATTAAATAATTATTATATAAAAGTGTTATTGAATAATACTTGCTACAGAATAAACTTAAACTAACTGCCAGACTAAGTGTCAATAAGTTATTGCTGTATTAATAGTAAATAATATATATATATTTAAACGCAGACGGTGTCTTTTAATCCTATCTATCATCATTGAAATATCTGTTACGAAATATATAAATTAAAGTATTTAATACGGGTTAGTTAAATAATTTAAATATCTTGTGATCTCTAAATTATTTATCAACTCTAAGTTATCATGTTTATTTAGAACAATAAAACAATTTTTTTTCCCTGATCTGAATTATTTTAGATTAATATAGATTGAACTCAGATCAGATAAAAATATTCACTAACTTCACCATTCTTGTATAAAAAAGCAGACGAGGGTCTGACAAACCAATATACGAATACGTATTAGGTGTGTGTTTGTGTGTGTGTGTGTGAGCAGAAAGATTAAATACTAGTCAAAGATTGTTAAAGATGATTGGATGCTTATAGATTAACTTGTTTTTATTATTACTAAACTTATTTATTTAAGTACAATACATAAATAATTGTTATTTTAACAATTATCTGTAGAATGCTGTTACAAATATACATATTACCTATGTATATTTATAACTCTACTGATGTGAAATTGATTATTAATTTAAAGCATAACGTTGTAGTACTAATATACCGTTGGAAAAAATACTTTAAAGTAACAGTGAGTCAAAGGAAGAAGCGTAAGATAATTGTCAAGTAATTGAGAGAATGTTGACCATGTTAAACTAATGTTGTTTAAATTGTACACAAGAGATGCGCACCGTCTCACTGCTTGACGGATAAATGTTTTCTCTTCATAAGCTTAAATTAAAATTCCTTGTCTTCGTAGAAGCGTGACTTCCGGTCAATGTTAATAATTTTTTTTGCTTCTACACAATACATATGTTTTCTTATTATTCTTTGGTAAATAATTTTGAATATAAAATATAAATGCGAAAGTTTATTCTTTAATATACTTAAATATCCTGAAAAGACGGAGAGCATTGTACGCCAAAGTATGTAATCAGTCTACATAAATCCTATATACTATAATATGATATGTATGGAAGGCTGTGACCAAGAAATGCTTCGGTTGCGTCTGGCGACTGCAGTTGAGTTGAATACTCATCTTTGATCTTAATATTTGAAATCGTTATTCTCGAGAGATTGATATTTCTGAGTGTCTTGTATTTTGATACTGATAGGATTGTAGAAACATTTTGGAACTAGTTTTGGATGTTTTAAAGGCGATTTAATCATTCACAAATAATAATAATGGCTAGAATGCTGTTTTAGTTTCCTTTCTTGAACGGCACTCTTTGCTCTTTAATATTCTAAAAAATATGTCAGCTTTTTCTCATCATATAAAGCAATAAGACAGGTTGTAGATCTTTTCATTTTCTAAGCCCTGTTTTACGTATGCAAACATTTCATCTTTGAATGCTAGAGAGTGACGATATTAACGTTACAGGAGTATCGCGCGCAGACAGCGGATAATTGCAGTAAATCGTATTTAGAGAATATTTCATTTCGTATACACCCTCCCGAATTAATGACGTGGAAGAATTTATACATTGCTAAAACCCTAAAAATATAATACAACGCTGTTACAGTCAAGTCTGCGATTTTTGATCTGTATCAATTAGATTTAAAAATCATATTCTACATATTACAAAATATTTTAAATCAGCAATATTTTATTCGATTTTATTTATTAACCACGTGCTCTGTTACCGAGGTGGGGTCGGTTAGCTACAGTTACAACGTTAAGTTTTTTATACTAATTATCATAATACAAAAGTTTTCAATTCCTTTACTTAGTCTAGCCATCGCTTAATCAAATTTAGTTATATCGATAAGCGTGCTCTCTATATTTTCGTACTTAAAAATACACTATATTGCATTCTAATATATTATTTTGATACATCTCTTAAGATTTAATCATAATTATCTAGAACCAGAAAGGTTATTTTAATAATAAATATAAAACTGATAAAAATAAATTTAATGTAAATTACAAAACAGTCCAGTGAAACTTATAATACTATCAATAGACGCTTTGAATGAGATTGTATTTCATGGAAACAAACTCATTATTTTAGATCTTAATAAAAAAACAACATAAATTCAAGTAACGAATATTATAATAATATATATTGCCTCTAAAGACATTGATGTCACTTGACGCCTATTCTATTACAAATGTTCAAAATCCTTGAAACACAAAATTATTTGTATTATTGATTTGGATATCGTGGTAAAAAATCCTATTCCATATTTTTTCTTACATATAATATTTTAATTTATTTATAATTACATACTATAACAACTTTTATTTTCAAATCTTAACATTGAATGGAGTTTATGTTGAGTTCTTTATATGTTTTTCATACTGATGTCAAAGATTTAATAACAGAGAGATGTCATGTATTTCCGTGTTAAAACCAATTTGTAGGTTTTTCGATATAAATTTAACTTGTACAAGGTTAGTTGAACTAAATTCTGTTTTATCTGAAAACAAAAAAACCGCTCGCTTATCCAAATTGTTGAGATTATATTAAATTTGGAATAATTAATTCATTTACAATAAATAAACTCCTTATCGTTATAAGTACTAACCAGCTGCAAATAAAACACTACTTAAATATATTTCTCATTAACACAGAAGTTATTTCCTAAAGCTAAAATTAAAGTCACAATGTCGCATAATTATTATACCAATTACCAACTTTGATTGTACATTCGAGTAGAATATTATAGACACTTTATTGTGAGTGTAATAAGATCTATTTTTGTACTTGTTTTGCCGTTGACATTTAATGGGACAAAACTTTGTGAATCGCATCTTAGTAGTAAGTGATTTGTATTACCACTAATTGCGGTACAATTCAGTTAGTATAGTACTTACATTCACTTAACACTTGGTTGCGTAACATTAATGTAGAATGGCAATGTTGTATTGCATTTATCTACAGGTGTGGATATAATACTTGTGGATTCCTGCTGATGGCAGATATTAAGCTATATTCTAACTTGCAAGTCAGAGATATTAAAAAAATAATTATAAAAGATTCCAAATTTGAAAGTTTATTTAGAAACCTTAAAACATTTTTAAAATTTTATACTATTGTATAATCATTAATAAGTGATTTGTAATTAATTTAATCATTCACAAATAATAATAATGGCTAGAATGCTGTTTTAATTTGCTTTCTTGAACGGCACTCTTTGCTCTTTAACATTGTAAAAAATATGTCTGCTTTTTCTCATCATATAAAGCAATAAGACAGGTTGTAGATCTTTTCATTCTCTAAGCCTTGTTTTACGTATGCAAACATTTTGTCTTTGAATGCTAGAGAGTGACTTTGACTTACTTTTACAAACTTATTCTGTTTCATCTCTGCAGATAAAGTCATTTTTCTAAACATTACATATTCAAAAAGTTAAATACTTTGCATAGCTTATTTCCACAAAGATAAATATTATGTAGTGTGAATAAAAGAAATCAAAGCGAAAGATCGTGCAGCACGTCAAGGCCGAAACATTGAAACGGACTACGATAAGCCCTCCTGGAAGACAATATTATATAATACGATGTCAACATTTAGCTCACTTCTGGGACAGTCGGGACTAAAAGGTATAGAAAAATGGACACTGCCAACAATCTTTTTCAATATCTTTGCCAATATCCAAAAATTCAATTAGCTGGAAATAGTGCGTATATTTACATGTTGTTCTTCAGCTAATTGTCGCTGAGCATAAAAATATTATTTAAATTTATTGTAAAACTTAACACGAGTATGATACCTACAGCCGATTTTCATTACCGCATAGCACGTCACCGCCTTCAATACCATCCACACCATCAGAATGCATGATGATCTTCTACTGTGGGGTTTTCAAAGACCTTCTTCGACTTCTTCCACACACAACTAATATGGGAAATGAACTTCTTTCGGCAGTATTTCCAGATTGATATGACTTGGGTACCTTAAGAAAAAGCTTATATTCCCTTCTTCAGAACCGGGAACGCTCTTGCGAGTCCTTGCATGTTGTAAAAGTTTGTGAGTGGCGGTGATCACGTAACATCTATGATTCGCACGCTCGTTTGCCCTCCTGTAACTATAAAAAAAACTTTTAAACTGCCCGGTAAGTGCCGACAATACCAATGATGGTTAAGTGCTTCCGGTAAAAATAACTAGAAAGGTCACGATGTCAAATTCAATAATCAAACTATGCAAATTAACAAAGAGTCTTGAGACACACGCAGCGTGTCAAACTCAATGTAAATAAAATGATGATAACAACCACTCAGATTATTAATTAGTTGAGTGAAAACTGATTGTCTTTGGGATCGAAAAAGCATGAGTTGATGTCACTACGATATAATGCCAAATATATCAAAAAAACAACGTGGGCAGCAAATAAATATCTGAAAGTAATAATATTTACTTTTAAAAATATTTAGCGGTGTACTATACATTATATTGTTATAAATACATTATTTCTAACTAAAACCAAACACTTCATATAAATAATAAAACTGTATATATTTTCTTAAATATTAGGAAAAATATTTGGGTACAAGTTGTCAACATCTAATTTAAAAAATAATACGAAATCAGAAATACAGACTAATAAAATCTCTTTAATTGGCTGTAGAGAAATAATTCATCAACCTTATGGCACCAGACGAAATATTAACGTAACAAGTTATATCAATCAGAAAACCTTATAAAGAATATGTGAAACAAAGATAACTTCTCGTTAATGCTATTAAAATTCTTTATTATTAAAAATATTGTTACTAACTCCACTCATATGTAGTATAATTTACATCCAATTGATTTAATTCTGCTTTCATTAAATTAAATATTTAAGACAAATTTACAAAATGGTTTCTCAACAGAAGTTTGTATTAAATTAACCGCTATCCGTCGGCCGTAATTAACGCTTCCGGCGCACAATCTCTCATTTGTTAATGTTGAATCTAAAATACATTTTATCAGAAAGAAGTGATATTTTAACACACTTCAAATTGTTTAATAATAATACTTAATCAAGGTTAATATGCTTACGATAGTAGAATAAAACATCATATATTTAAGTAAAACTTCTATTGTAAATAATCCTCTTATAAGCACTTTCAAACAACGGCTGATCCTTGAGACTGCTAATCGTTAAGTTACCTGATTTATTACACTTTAATTACCTGAATATTTTATTTAATTATCTGAATACGTTTAACTAGTAAACTTACTTGCAATGGGTGTTCTACAGAGAATTATACTCGTAATTAAGTTTGAGTTATTATATTATAATAATTAATATTTAATATTCAAAGTTTTACTTAAACCAATATTTCATTTACATTCAAAATAATATATAATTAATAATTGAATATTGTAAGTATGACTTAAACCAATTTTTCTCTTACAACATGTCTACAATTAACGAACATTATAAGAGACAAAATTCGAAAAACTTAGAGCCATTAAATGTTTAGTGCTGTGTTTATTTAGAGAAAATACCAAAAAACAATTAGATAGAGGAAGAATGATTTTGAGATATTAAAATGACGGAAGATAAAAGTAACTACAAAATATAAAATGTATTTTTTTTACATAAATTATTCTTACATCCAACTTTCTCTGATGGACTATTATTTCATAATAAACAATACATTAGGCCTCTACCTCATTTCTCTCCACACAGTCACGGAAAGAAAAGAAAATACAGCAATCCCTGATATGTCCCAATGAATCCTTCAACTGAATCACATCACGCCTTGATTTATATTTATTATTTATTATATTTATAACAAATATTACGTCATATGCTTATTTCTTCTAAATACCTACTATAAAATAAATAAATGTAAGTGTTAAACATTTAGGATTTTTCTAATTCATTTACTTAACCTGTCCTCTAACGCATATGTATAATACGTTGCAAAGAGCATCGCTACTGAATTCACAAGCCCTGGTTAGTTTAGGGTGGATATTGGGTGGAATGTCAGAAACTAGTAAAAGTAGCATTTTTAAATTTCAATCTCAGCTTTACTGAGCGGACAATACTATTTCTCTTATAAGTAAATAAAAATGTGTTGATGTTTATATTATTCTTATATTCAGCTACTTATTGTATAAAATATATGCTTATAGAAAACTAATATGAAACCAGAGAATCTACAATCAATTTCTTGGTAGAGTATGAGCAGCCAGGCTTCAATAGCACAATATACCCATTGTTACTTACTAAATTATATTCAAAAACACTACCACAGTTTTCAATTTCGCTTGCAAATAGTAAAGTGTACATACATTTTTATCCTAACATATATACATCCCACAAAATACCCTTAACATGTTATGAGATATGATTGTAATATTATATTATACTCTGATATCTGAAGTCACGACAATGGACTCCTTTCAATAAAATACCGGGTGTAATACGATATATTGCGTACAATACAGTTTAACTACAAAGTTACACAATTTCAAATTTAAGATAACTTTTAGAGCAAGTAAAATTATTAATTATTTATTGATAGATATTATAACCGTATTTAATATTTATAATAATCTTGATCTTAACTTAGTTTATTTTTCAAAGTTAAATATCGTATGCTTTTTGACTTTCAAATCTAGTGGATTATAATTTCCAAAAAATTATTGCGACACAAAAATATGACTTACTTTAAAGACACATTGTGTAAGACGTAGTTATGGTAAAAGTTTGTCAAAAGAGATGGTGTGAATTAGAGGATAATAACTATTATTAACTTAAAGAGACGAAATACCCAATAACACACTTCAAATAAAATAGGTATTTTATAATAGTAGTAGTAGTAGTATAATTTTATAATAATAGTTTGTTCGCTAAAAACAGTAAACTCGTTTCTTTCAAAGCAAATTCATCGCCGCCAAGAGTTCACAATTGTTTTAATCTCCCAGATACTTTAAGCACAGGCTGCATTTTGTTTGTTCAGTGACTTATTACTTCAATCTCGAGAAAGGACAAATTGTTTGGATAAGACGTTTCAGGTTCTTCTTGAAAGTCCACAATGGAACAGCCTGAAAATAAATTCAAATATTACATAGTACATAACGAACATAAATACAACGTGTATTTAATATTCACAAAATAATATTTTTTCTTTAATATAATTAATAAAGTTTGTCATAAAGAGTAAAAAAGACTATTCGTGTCATTACAGACATATGACATTACATAATGTTATGTAACGTGTGTCGTCTGTACTGTTGTTAAATAAGCACTACACATGAAAGGAATAAACATACTCATATTTATTTTATAATAAATTCCTCAAATCTATGACTGATGTATCGCATAAAAAGCTTAATATAATATTAGTTCAATTATATATTACTGCGAGGCAAATATGACTTGCTTTAAAGACACATTGTGTAAGACATTGTGTAGTAAATATAACATATTAAGTTCATAGTTTTGTATTATATACAAAACTAATTGTAAAAATATATCAATGAGGGAGGACTGGCTGTTATTGTGTACTAGTGTACTGTAATAACATCAAAAGTATTGGTTTTTACGATTAGTTTAGATTAGTTTAAAAATTAATTTAAAACTATTATATAATATTACGATTATTTTGAAAGTTTAAAGTTTTATTCCTACACCCCCTTCTTATTATTATAAATCTTTATAACGAATGGCACATTCGTTATTAGAATTTCATTTTAACAAATCATAAGTGTAAATGAGGGGATAGCCCGTAAGAATTCATTTCGTATCTTCTGGAGTTACTATGCTTAGCTCTACTATCCTAAGACATTTATAATTTTTTTTAGAATATCGTTCAACATTTTTGTTAAAGTAAATAACGCTATTAACGCATAATAGACTTTTTTTTATAAAGGTTGTACGTTTAAATGAACTTAACTAACAGCAGAATAAAATTTGTCACCCATATTAACTGATTGGCTCAGTACATGCATGGACATTGATGCTCGTCTTTTAGAGTTAAAAATACATTTGGATCAATTTCCTGAAAGTCTTAATTTTACAATTAAGACTAAGTTTTTACGGATATCTTAATGAAAATAAAAAGCTCTCATAACTGAAACGCAATTACATTGTTTATTGTTTAAGCGACTTTAATTACCTACTATAGTAGAAAAACATATTCATCCTATAAAAAAGAGTAAAAGAATCTCATGGAGGCTACAAGATTGTTTTGTTGTTTTATTAAATCTTTATTAAATTAATTGATGCTTATAACGTTGGGAAAATCCGGAGCGCCGACCACACTAATGCAAAATTATTGATGTGGTTATAAGGGTTCCAACTGACCAAAAATCCAATATTTTCCTCAACGAACCCAATTGTTAGGACCATGTGTAAGCGTTCGTATTCCTTCAGAGACCCCGTTAAGAAAACAAGTCTTAAGGCACCTTCAAACTAAATATGGTTGAGATAGAATATCGCCCAGACTCTTTCCGAGAGGTGTTACCACGATCAAGGGATTGAGAATTATAATAATATATATAAAAAGTAGAACTATATATTTATCTGTACTTATACGTACATCACGTCACTATCACCATCAAAAAGAGGAGACCGCTTGCACCTATAATTATAATCCTTCAAAACTACGGGACCGATTTTTATTGTATTTGATGCGGGGAGAGTTTATGTTGTGAATGGAATGTTTTCACCTCTGAAAGTTTTATAATAGTATCGGGAAAATTAAACAGTGTACAAGAAAACTCAAAATATATTGATTTGTACAAATAATAAGTGATGATGGATTGAATGTTGTTTTATTTGTAACGCACTTCTAATGCCTCGAATTTTACTTTATTATCTGGAAACCAGTTTTTTTTTGATTTAATAATATATATATATATATATATATGAACCTATGAATTAGTTTGTAAAAAGGTTTTTTTTTATTTATGTATCATTATTTTATAAACCCACGCTATGTCAGACTGCAACATGTGCTAGATGGGAGGCGGAGTTGGTTTGCGACTGACCTGTTAAATACTGAACGATGCCACTTCTGTTTTATTCATGCCTGTATTGTCTCGTCTTGTAACCTTGTAGGTACGTGCATGCATACATTGCAAATTGTTTCAGGGCTGCAGGCATAGATATTATTTTAATTATATCGATTAGTTTATCTCATTTATATATAATTAAAGAATTATATTAAAAATTTTTGTTTCTTAATTTAATGCTATTTCTATTCATTAAACGAAAATAAATAAAAACAATATACTTACAGCATAAACTTCTTCTTTTCTTTGTTATATAAATTAAGACACATCTACTGCGCGCTGCTGAGTGTAGTTAAAAGTTTAATTCTCTACTAAATGTAAGAAGTCGTAACGAACTCACTAATAGAACATAAAAAACAATGATTGTAAGAAATAAAAACGAGACAAAGTATTACTCATTTCGTTCCGTGCTCGGAGTTTTTGTTATATAATTCTCTAGTCGTGCTTTGAATGAAAGAAAGTAAACTTTGAAGTATACAAATACTGTATCCTGTCTACTATTATATGTGTGAATATGAATTTAACTTACGTGTCACGATTTCACTCTTTAAATATATCACCCGTCATCATGAAGTATTGGACATTCCTTATCGAACTTTGTAATATTTATAAAGCGACAAATTTACGACGTTCCCGAGGGATATATAAAAATAAAATTTTAATAACATATCTCATTGGTATAACAGTATTTACTTTTTCCTTATACATTGATAAAATTTCGTATTTATGTAAAATGTAAACCGATGAGGATAAGCTTTTTCTCTTACATAAACTATTAAATTTAGTTATATTTATCTTATTTTATTAAATTTTGAAAGCAACGTAATCTAAGTTTACATGTCACATACGGTCGCGGCAATAAAATGCAATGCTGCAGTCACGCCGAGCCGCGCCGACCAGCTCCGGTGTAACAATACATGTTACCAGTAAACCGAATGTATATATACTATTACGTAACTATTTACTATTTACGGTTTACTTTAATATTACGACGTATTAAAAGAATTATTGAATAATATCAGATGAAATGTTGGAGTGATGCCAATATTCACTGGACCAGTTTGTGTAATACTTCATATAAAGTAATGTCACAGCGGAAAAGTAATTATAAGATTTTTCTTTATGTACACAAACACTTGAATTTATTTCTCATGAACATATAAATAATACATAAACTCTTGTGTCATTTAAGTGTTTCAAATTTTTTAATAATACGATATATATATAATATGATACGAAACATGTTTGAATGAATGGTTGGATCCGAGGACGTGGTACTCGTATTAACATAATATATTGTGTAGATCTGTAACCAACTAAACTGTTGATTTAAGTTTTACAATCCATGATTGTAATATATTAAATTTTGTTACTGGCTCGAAGTAATATTTAAATTATAACGCATGACTATTTTATGCTTGTAATGTTAAAGAAGTTGACTTTATCATTTACCAAACAAAAGTCTCAAAATAAGTTAAAGAAAAGTGCTAATTTATGGTATATTTCTTGTAATGTTAGAATGTATAAATATTATAAACTATACACACTACACATCTAACCGAAAAACCTTTCAGAGAGAAATCTAAATACACCTGTGCTAAAGTGCTTACTTACTTTATCATTTTTATTACTGTACGAGTATCATAATCACAAATTATCTTAATAAGTCTTTATTAGGTATATTATTATAAACATCGTCGTTCGTTATATTAATAAATTTTTAAATATATTTCTCTCTATCCACCCATTTAACGTGTAAGTTATATAGTATCAAAGGAGCAGAGTACAATGTGCAATGTTTGCACATCAGTATAACACTCGTATGATAGGCCGCGGGCGATTTTTATATTCTTTCTCAGCGCTGCGTCTGCCTTTTACAGTCATAATTTACTTGAACTTGAGGTTTTTGAATATTCATGATAAATATTAATTGAAAAACATTTTCACAACGAGTGAATATTAAGATTTATGTATGATTAAGCTTTTGTTTATTTTTGCCCGTTTTTAATTAAATTACTACTCAGCCACTATCATAATTTGGATAACTCTCTTTGCGTATCCCTTGCATATTATTCTCCTAAGTTATTTAATTAATTGGTCTATAGTTATTTCTATATATTGTGGTGTATTATAAATTTAGGATTTTAAACTTTAAAAAAAATCACTTTTATACTTTTAATTCATCACATTACACTATACTTGGATAAATTCAATTAGAGATTATCTAGAGATTTTGATATTTCTGCTATATTAGTTGGTAGTAAGCTCAAATTTAGTTTCACTATTAAGTTACATATACTAGAAAACTTTACAAAATTTTTTTATAAATATTGGTTATAAGTTCCCCAAATTTTCTTACTTTCGAGACATAGGATGGCTTGAAATATTATTTATCTTTATGAAACAGTATTATTTTTGAACATATTACTATCGCATCAGGCAGTACGTAAAGTAAATAATAATAGAGCATAAAAGTCACCATAATTGGCTATTAGTCCTTATTCTTACCGGTTACATTTTTATCTATAAAAGTTTTATTTCGAACATCTTCATAACGGTATCAATAGTATATTATACAGTTTCCGCTTTACACAACACAAAGAGAGCGAACGAGGTGGGTTATAAAGTATACGAGCACAAAGAAGTGTTTGTTTAAGGTAGGTACATAAACTTTATGTGCAATATTTCTCATGGAGTTTTAATATTCCATAAATTTAAACTTAAATTTTGAATATTGCTTAAAAAAATAATTGTGTTTTTTTAATCTGTTGAAACGTCGCATACATCTGTATGACTCACATACCCACTTCGGAATCCCACTTTTGAATTTTAGTAGCTAACTAGTAGTAGTGGTAGGTATTGTCTGTATTAAAGAAATATAACTATTATAGTCAACCACAATTTGCCAAACAAAATTACCTTTAGCACTCGAACAAGGTTCGTAAAACATACTGAGTGAGACAAGCAGACATTTAAAATTTACTTCGAACTTTTTATTTATTTCGAAGAAACATTTATAATTTTCACTTTCCTAACATTAAGAAACACATGTAGAGTACTTGAAACGCTCATGATGCAAATCACCTTCATTTGGTTAACTTCGTTGAAACAAAATAAATGTATATAATTTAATAGTTTTACCCAAATACTGAAAATAAGAGAAGGTTTAAAATAATATTTCGCGACGAGCACAGCACATAATATTACTTAATATTCCCTTAGACATGTAAACGTCTCTGACATAATGACATAAAACACCCGTTTGCAAGTTCCTCATTACGTACTTCTGACGACTCAGTGCTAAAATCACCGAGGGAGTCCAAAGTAATGTCAAAGTTTTTTATTTCAAATTGGTATATACTAGGAAACCATAACAGTTTCCCGGTTCCAAAAGGGTCCGTTCGACAATAAAAATTAATGGTAGAGACCTAGCTCACATGGTTTTGATTTAAGAACGCTGCACCTTTATACAGCACGAAGCCATTAGTGAGTGGTATTCGAACGAAAACTTAAAGCAGTATTGTAAGTGAATACGTTTCATTGTTATTCAGATTATTTTAAACAATAATTACATTCAAGTTTGAATTTATATGATATGGTAAAATTTTTGTATTTTTTTTTCTTACACTTTTGACGTATAGTTAAGAAAATATTTTTTTAACAATTTGATATTCTTTAAGACATGAATTTAAAAAACAAATTATAAAGCACAAATTACTTTCTGCTTCAACATCTCCGAGGTTAATTTTTAGAAGATTGAAAATTTCTGCAGGATTCATTTTATTATTTTTACGGCCATGATCTGCTCAGAAAATTGTAAATAAATACGGAAACAAATTAATATCGAAAAAATATAATGTAATAAGAAATAAATACATATTAAAAACAAACATTTTAAATATAATATAATGTATACTCAAATATGTATATATAATTACGATAATTAAGTTCTTCTGTTCATATATAAAATACACATATTATTATAAATAACATTTTTAAAGCAATTCTCTATTCCAAATCTACCTCATAAAGAATCTGAAAATTATGACGAATATACAATAGAACAGTAAGACAGAGCCTCTGTAATAAATTACTCTTTCTGAATATTAGTATAACTATTTATTATTATTAAAGCTTTACTAATAGATATATAATTTATTTTGATTATAAATCTTTTTACACGGATTGAATCAAGGCTGTAGTGGTATTATATCAAGTGAATAGAAAGAGGACACTGGGAAGGTCGAGGGTGAATTGTCCTACAAAGCAACTTACCGAGTGACCCTAAAATTGGGTCGCACTGTCTGCGGCGAGACATTATACAAAAAATTCTGCTTGTAATAATATTTTTATATCTCACGTAACCTTCTCATCTCTTAGGCCTATGAATATATTATATTTTTTATTTAGATACCACAACTGCTTGATCTTAGAATTGTATTAGTTTTTGTAAAGTTTAAAATTTCTCAATTCTACGTTGGCATTGCCAAAGTCATGAAACGATAATGCTCCAACATTATACTACAAGATTAAGTATTTATTGTTATATTTCTTATTGAAATTATTAATTATTCATTCCAAATTAATAGAAACCCTTAACATCAATAACACTGTTACTTACAACTCTATAGACGACGAAGCTTCAAATTGTTCAGAGAAGTTTAATTAGAATAGCAGGGTTCTATTTATTGTAATTTATTACCTTGTTGATGTACCAGATGATACAACTTGAACTTAATAATTTTGACATACGATAATTTATGTATATATTTAATTGTTTCATGTTTTTTTAAGAGAAGGATAAGTACCAGAATAGTATAACATATCAGATTTGAATAAGCGTAAGTTACATACAGCGCTGTGTGTACCAATCATACATGTGTGCCAAAGATCCTATATGAATTAATTAAAAAGATTTGCTACTATAAATTTCATAAAGGAGATAAGGAATATATCTGAAACTTCTCATTAAATATGTCAAACAATAGAGCTCTTGTAAATCAAGATACACTAAGTGCATTGTATTACCCCCCAATTCAATAAATATTCGGGTTATGTATAGAATTCAGGGAAAGAATAAGGAAGCCTCACAATTATTATGCGGTATAGGCCGACCGTTTAACTCACGTATCGCCTGCGCAGTAATGCCTGAGTAGGATAGCGGTGCGGATAACACTACTCACGGAGACAATAATCCAAAGACTTATCTCGAGATAGATTGTTGGTAAAGTATAAAATATAATTACATAATTGTATATTTTAAGTAAAAATAACCTTTAAAAATTTTACTTTATTAATAGTTTCTAAGGTACGAAATAATAAAATAACAATAACTCTTTTAACGAAATATGTAAAAGTTATGTAGGATTAGGAATATTCGTCACACGTAATATACATGTCGCTCGAATCGTCCTCACTTTCGAAGTAGCTTGAGGAGAGAATTTTGCAAATTAATAATAAATCTGGCCATGTCCTCATCAAAGATGCGATCGTGCGGACAGCATTCCTTTAAAATAGTTTGAACATGTTTATCGCTGGTAACCCATTTTTCTACAGAGAATTCAGCGAATAACTGTTCCACTGTATTTTTTTTTGTATAAATTAGAAACATTTTAAATGTTTGCCAGCTATCCTTTAATATCCTCCCAGACCAATTCGATGGGGTTCAAGTCTGGGTGATATGGAGGTAGCCTTAAGACTTCATCACCAGGGCTTTAAAATTTAATCCATTTTCTATATACTTTCCGATCCGTGTTATTTGATTAAGTTTAACAAATCAAATTTTCTTAAAGATACAATGTTGAATATCAAATTCAACATTGTGTCTTTGCAGCCAGGCCTGCATGACGACTTTTGTGGATATTATAATAGGTTTTTTGTCCTCCTGTACCGAGACTTTTGACTGACATCTCTTAAATAAAAAGCTGAGTTTATGAATCAATGTTCTCAGATATTCTCGGCCACACTTTAAATTTCCCTCTTCTCCGAGCTTCGCATTCAAAGTTTTTAATGTAGCCTGCTTGTAAGCTGTGTATAATTGAGATATTTTTCTTCTCATTACGCCTTTATTTTTGTTTATTTTTTGTTGGTGATTTTCAAATTTACATAACTATTTTCATCTTTCTGGTTATTTCCTTCTTTTATTTTTTTATTTACGGTAGTCACCGAAAGTCCAGTAGCTTCAGCAACAAGTTTGTTTAGGTTTACATCTTGAAGATACTCCGTAGAACAATGATCTTGTTTTCTGGCTTTAAAAAATGAAATGTAATTTGTATGCTATTTGTTTAGCTTGCTTGTTACTTTTTTTTCGCAATTGAGGAAGAGCGATACATCTTAATAAGTTTTTAACTTGTTCGTTAACTTCAAAGCATCCGTAACAAAACTACAAACCGCGCCTGCTGCGAGGACAGCGCAGCACATTGCCGCGCTTGACGTGGCTCTCTGTTGCGCACCCCTCTCAACCACCCGGTAACATCTCCCGCTTCATCTTCCCCAATAGAATAACTGTCAGCATTCGGAAAGTGCACTAAAGGAGAATTGTTATTAATATACACTAATTAAATTAATAAAAAAAAGATGTCAAATTGTACAATTCAATTTTATACCTATATGATACTTTATAAGGCTGACTTCCTATCTAAGACTGACCTAGAACTTAGTTCTATATTTTATGCAATTCAAAAGCAGAATAATTTACATACTCTTGACATAGTCGTTCTATACTACCGTTATCTGTACTATCTTTAGGTGAAATCATATAAGCTTTATAAACATAAATTTTCCATTAACAATGGCATTAAATTTATTGTGATATTTTTATTATAAGATTGGTTTATAATCTAAAGCACTTTATTTATAATCAAAATTATATTAATGTCCCAAAAATAAAGCTCGTACAAAAATTTTAATCGTCTGCGATAAAACATAAATCTATCCTAAAATATAAAGATTTGCCTTTATAATATAATTATTTTATTTATTTATTTATTTATGTTTGGGAAACATAAAATAATAGCACCTATACAATAAAAATTACAAAATGTTTAACATAAATCAATTAAGTTTCCACTGAAAATTAAAACAAATAATTGAAACTCAATACAAAAAATACAAAAAATAAAAACAGAAAGTAAAACTATGAAACAGTTTAAATATTACAGCCTATGACAATTTACACAAAGTTTTCTTATAATTACTAATTTTCATGTTGAATATATCTAAAGTTACAACGTTAACAAGAACACATTTTTGGCATAACTATTTCTACAACGAGGTACAAAAAATAATGATCGATTTCTTAAACTAAGACGTGGACATTCAAATAAAATTTTACTAAGGAGGCTTTTAGAATTAACAAGATTATGGATAATTTTGTAAAGTAATAATTGATCTTTCAAGCCTCTACATATACTCAATGGGGTAACATTAGCAAGAACTTTACTGTTGGAATAGTCGGAACAGGAATCTCTAAATCGCAAAAGTTTTAAAAATTTTGATTGAATTTTTTCAATTTTATTTATATATTTTTTTATAAAACGGGCTCCAAACCGTAGAACCATATTCCAAGAGGGACCTTACATAAGCGTTAAAAAGTAGAATATGCGTGCGGCAATCTTTAAACTCCCTTGTAGATCTAAGAATAAATCCAAGCATTCGATAGGCCTTAGATGTTACATAATCTATATGATACGCATAACTTAACTTTTGATCCAAGAAAATACCCATATCTCGAATCTCAAAGACTCTAGACAAAACGGTATTCTGTAATTTGTAGTCGAATGTAAATGTAAATGTAAAGTAAATGTAAATGTTATAGCGCTACACTTTTTTATGTTCAATTTTAAAAGGTTATGCTTACAGTAATTCTCCAAGTTTTCGAGATCATTCTGAAGCAAAACACAGTCCTGATGAGATTCGATTACCTTAAAAACCTTCATATCGTCAGCATAAAGTAAAACACTAGAATTATGAATGTATCCTGTTACGTCATTGATAAAAATATTAAACAATAATGGTCCAAGATGAGAGCCCTGGGATACCCTGGAAGTGACGGGCACAAATGACGAACAAAGACCCTTAACAGCAACAGCCTGACTGCGGTCCCTCAAATAGGATTCAAGCTAACGAAGCAAATCACCGTGTATACCAATAGCGCAAAGTTTTCTGACTAACAGATTTTGAGAAATCCTATCAAAGGCTTTTGAAAAGTCCGTGTACACAACATCCACCTGCCCACCCATATCTATTGTCATTGTAAGTTGATGAGTCAGTTCACAAACGTTTGTTTCAGTAGATCTACCATCGATAATTCCATGCTGCTGATCAATGATCAATGGTCTTACAACGGATAAAACTGATCATAAATTATCTTTTCAAATAATTTTGCAATAGTGCTTAGTTTAGATATAAGTCTATAATTCTGTATATTCTGTCTATCTCCGGTTTTGTAAACAGGTACTACGAAAGATTGTTTCTATATTTTAGGCATTTTACCTGTACGGAGAGAAATATTAAATAATATAGATAGAGGAACATCCAAATTATTGTAGCAAGATTTAAGTAAAAAAGGGAGGGACACCATCAGGATCACTCCCTTTCCCAATATCCAAACATTTCCAACATATCCAACAATAGATACTGTTTGAGTGTCACGGCTGTGGTTTAACCGCAAAGTATCTCTGTCACTATAACAAGGTGAGTCAGATGCAAAGGCAGATTGAAAATGAGAATTAAAAAGCTGACAGATTTCGGTACCATTAGATAATTGAATTCCGTGAGAAAACAATATGTCCGGAATATCGGATGACGCTTTTTTGGACTTAAAAAAAGACCAAAATAAATTGGTGCTACGCTTGATACTAGTTTCAGCCTTTTCGATATATTTATCATAACAATCCGACTGGACACGTTTTTGACGATCGCGTAAAAGGTTAAAAGTGCTGTAATCACTCTCTCTCCCATATATTTTCCATTTTTTATGAAATTTTTACTTCTCGTTAATTATGAGCTATATCATGAGCTATTTAGTATACCACGGAGGATATCGTGCACTTTTACACTTTTTCGTTGGAACATATTTTTGAATAACTGAATTAACTACTTGGTAGAATTTATTCAGTGCTACGTCCACATCACATGTATCCAAAACCATAGCCGAATCAATAGTAGACAATTCTAAATTTATGGCATCGTAGTCAGCAGCACGAAAAACAGAAACAAAACGACTTGGAGGGCGCAATTCAAGAACTTAAAAACCCCGCTTTTTAGATACAAGCAAAGCCGGATGATGAGAATCCTCAACAACCAACGGTTCCTGACAATGGGTAACGCAACAGTTTACATCTGCAATCACTAAATCAAGAAATCTTTCATTAAAATTCGGAACAACATTAAATTGGTTAAAGCCTGTAAGTTGCAGAAAAATGTAAAGTGACTGAACTGAGATATTATCATTATTCATATTTAAAATTTGATTAGTACAACAGTCAAAGCAGCTCCCTTCACCTAGCATAACTAATGTTAAAATCACCCAGTATTAAAAAGTGATCGCAAGGTTTATTCAAATAATAATTTGAAATGGATTCAAAAAACTCAATCAAAGTATCAGAATGACAAGGACCATGAGGAAAATAGCAACAAAATAATTGCAACACAGCTGATGATGATTGCTTGTTTATCCCTAATGTAACCTGTATAACATCTGCAACAGCACCAGGAAATTCTATAGTTTTTGATTCAACAACTATGAAGCCACGTCTAACTGCTATGAGCACGCCTCCATCCATCCGCTCCCCCCTAGTAATATAATCACTATCACATCTGTAGACGTTGTAACGGCGATCAAATAATTCAGCGCCGTAAATTCCGTGAATCAACCAAGTCTCGCTTAAACAAAACAAAACCCACGTACGTTTTGGTAATAAATAGAGAGATCAAACGAACCCATCGAACATAAACATCTATCTCATTATAATGTAAGTGACCTCTCCGACAATTCTTACAGCTTTTAGTGTACAGATATAATAATCAATTAAGATATATACTCCAGGCATACCAAATATAATAATTACTACAATATGATGAGTGAAATTGAAATTGCTAATAAATTATTAATACTTGTTATAAATTTTTAAAAATTTATGAAAGTATCAAATTGTTTATTATATATATATTGTACTATATAAATATTACGTAATATTACGTAAAGATTTTTTCCTAAACCACTAACATAGGTATAATATGTAATATTAAAAATACAAAAAATATTTTCCTCTTAAAATCACGATAATCGGATCGGATCTGAGTATCTGTCCCGAGAGAAACACATCTGACGTTAATCATTTTAAGCCCAGTTATAAAGATATATCAAAAAACTGTAATGTCTATAAGAATTCTAGTTAAAAAAATGCACAAAAACTAAAAATCTTTTCCTTTTATGAAGTTGGTTAATGGAATGGTGCGTTTCTATTATGTTTGGAACAACTTATATTTGTCAGTCTCACCCCTTATAGAGTTCAGTACTGAATACACGGCTAACAGTAAATGTAGAAATATATTGAACGCTTATTGTACTTTGATTTGATGTCTCTGGATATCTGAATATTGTTGCGATATTATAATTGGTATATACTAGTTGTCTCCATCTTCTTCGGTTGCGTTGTCTATGTATGTCCATAATTTTATAGCTACTTAAATTCTTTATTATGTTATTTTAATATTCTACTAACGCTTGTTTGACTACATAAGGGTCACATCGATAATCCCAAAACTAGTGTCGGTAAACTCCCTATCAACATAATGCCTACTATAATGTAACTGTAGGTACAGTATATTTTCTAAAATACACATTTACGGTGTGAATGTAGCTGAGATATGATTTTAGGGAGTTAAATAAATTACAACCTCAAAAAAAACTTTCAAATGAAAAAAATATATATAAAATAAAAACTGATTGATTATGAAAAACCACAATCACCACATTGTAGGCGACTTGGTTGTATTCTATAAACTATAAAAGAATTGAATGGTAAAAAAAAAGTTACTGAAGGCTAAACTCTAATCCAAAACGAGGGTAGAAACTTACAAACTACGAGTATGACATAATAAAATTTATAACTTGATAAACATAAAATATGACAATTTATTATCCTTCCTGTCTCCTCCTTCTCCTTTCCTCTACACGACACCAATAAGAAAGAAACTGTTCCTTTATCTGACTCAATATACAATTTATGGGAATAGAAAATAATTTTGAGTGAAAATAGTTATATATTTCAGCCCACATATTTAATAAAATTTGTGAAAAAAAGAATTGAGGAAGAAAATAAATTATGTTAAAAGATATTATGTAAAAATACCGTTGATTATAATTTAAATTCCTTCGGGAATACCATGAGATTATATATTCAGTTCAGTTCAACGTCATGAGACCCGATTCTAATAAAGGGTCGACTGTTCGACATTATCCGTCGTTTTTTTCACCACCGCCCCTACGAAATTAGAAGTTTTGAATTGAACTTAAAACGATATTTTTTATTTGAGGGATACGCTAAAAGTAAGCAAAATTTAATTCTTAATAAAATGCAAGTCTTCAAGTAAAAAATCAGTCTTATTATATTCGGCGACCGTGTAAAACACGTAAAGTACTTAATACGACGTGAATAAGTTGATAACTCCTGACAAACCTCCCAGATTTAATGTTTATAAGATTAATCACATTATTTATAAATCTCCACATATCACAGCATAGTATTTTAATTTTATGCAATGAATTAAATTTAATGGTAAATACAGCTTTAGGTGTATAGCAATTACAAAAATACTAATCTATGTATTACGAGAGAACAATTAGCTGAAATAGTTATAATACAATCTAATCTATTCATTTTAGGTTAACGAATAATTTAATACCGATTTTACAATCACTTTGACGCTTTTATAGTATAAACAATGTACACATCTTTGAACGTTAACCTTCTGTTTAGCGGAGGGGAGATAATTAGGGCGGATATCAACTCAGAACCTACTTTGACGGGTGCTAACTTTCTTTCTTTGTTTTATGAATTCTTTTATAAGCATTTCTTTTTATTCTCTTTGCGACAGACAAAAAAGAACAAGCCAATTAATTATGTTTGTTTTGCAGATTTTGAAAGTACATATTATATTGAATTTTTAGAATCTATTCCAAGTAATATTAAGAGAACTTATTCTTAAAAGGTAAAGAAACGAACTTTTAAGCATAACATATATGCCTAAAGTGACTTTCCATGACTTACTTTACATTTCTTATGACGCAATGAATCTTAACCAAATGGGGGTGTGAATCTAAAATTTGCTTAATGGGTTGTAGTAAGTATCAGTAAAAGAAACCCAAGTGTTTTAGATTGAGATTGCTTCACGTTATTTTCCTTAAGAGCATTCCTCTGCGACGTTAAGAAATAAAACGGAATGGCAAGTGTTCCTCCTAATTTGTCCTCTGTCGGTTTACTAAAAAAACTTTTAGGCTATATGTTTAGCCTTTATATAATTCTTAGTTTTTATTTTTTGCGTCTAATTTAATATTTTATAAAACAAAGTACTAAAAAGCTGTTTGTCTATATGTAATTGATTTTATTGAAAACTACTGAATGGTTTTTGTACGATTTTATTAAAAGATAGTGCCATTCTTGAGGAAGGTTTAGGTAAATAGTAAATTACGGTGTTATGTAAATTGACTGAAAATATAACGGTTACTGTGAAAGAGGTCGTGCGATCGTAAAACATCTCGCTCGCTGTGAGTTTTATTCGCTTGCATCGCGTAAACCATAGAGATACACTAAAGTAATGTATTAAAGAAATACACGCTAGCAAGCCCCTGTCTCTTATGTTCAAAATTTCAATTTAAAATGTTACGATATTTTCGAGGTTGTTTTCTTCTGTTCAGTATTAATTCTTATCGAAATAAATGAATTTGTTAGCTTCATCATTAAGTTATACCACATGAATCGAATAATTGCTTTAGAAGATATAATAGATTTAAAATTATACACCACCAAAAACTTATTAGCTCCGCGACCCAGCGGTCTGTAAATGACGAGTTCAAAATCTAAGAATGAAATAAGCCGATGTAAAAGAAAGAATTTTCAAAACACGAAGAGACCCGCGTGTAAAAACTAGTAATAAATAAATTATTCTTTGTACTTTGGTACTGTCACATAATTATATATTCAATAACTCTACACATTTTCAGGTTGGATTTCTGCCAAGTGAGTCTTCAGCGATATTTCAATGTTTTCTCTAATATTTGGGAGGCAGCTTACTCGTATGTAATATTTGTTTTCTCGGAACAATGATTTCTGCTCCATGAGCATAAATTTATTAGTCAGCTTGTACAATAGAATGTCTGCGTAAACCTTTTAGGTTGCGTTACGTTATATTTTGTATTTCTTAATTTTTTACAAAATATTTGTTGTATAGAAAGAAAAACTATAAACGTGTTGATAATATTTCTATATCTGACAGTAAAATCTCATAGGCCACGTGAAGAATCATCTATATTTGCAAATAACAACGGGGAACACCGCTTACCATTGGACGGGTCAGTTTGCCAACCCATTCCATAAAAAAATAAAGTAATAAGAAAATATCGTCACTCAGATAATTTTGACAACAGCCTTATGAGGACAGTTGATCCTGATATTTATAAGGATTAAAAACATCTTTTAGACCAATTCACATTATTTTAACAAAATCAGACGTCGCAAAAAAAAAAAAAACATACATAAATATATTAAACGTACGGATGGTTGGATGGATATATTTAATTTGACCGGTTCTAACGTTTCCAGCACTCGTTTTCATTGGACCAATTTTTAATATAGTTAATTTTTAATACGATACTCATAAATATCTTTGAAATATAATAGATAAGTTCTTTAGCAGCACATCAAATGAATTAAGACGTTGTTAAAGCATTATGTTTTATTTGATTTAAGTAGTTATGAGGGCAGAAATAAAATATAAAGCATCATTAAGAAATTAATAAATATTATTATCAGTTTAGATTCTGATTAATTAAAACCCGTAAACCTCGTTTCTGAAATGCATAGTTTCTACAATACGTATTGTCAGGATTGAGTCTGAACTATAATTTAAATTCCATCGGAATATTAAAATATAGACGATAAAAGAATTTTTATTTTAATTGCATCATTGCACAAAATGTTATATATTTTTTAACATTTTAAAAGTTCATCGCACCTTAAATATTATGAAAGATGTTCTTATAAGATAGAGAAATATACGTTATTCACTATAATAATATACCTTTAGTATTACTTTTTAAAAGCTGTAGCAAAATACAATTTTCTTATATTACGTACATTGTTGTTGTTCTTACTTTTACAAGTATCAATTTATTGCATCCCGTATTCCATCCCACTTCTTCTGCTGTTACCTTTCTGGTCATTTGACATAATCAGTCAATCGCAACTTGTCATATTAATATTACTTTAATTGTTTTTTCGAGAAACAGGTTACATTTTAAGCCTATTTGTTTATTTTGTGTCTTTGGTTATAAGTTGTGTTTTTTTATTTTATTATTTAACGGATCAATTAAGTTACCAACAATAATAATTTAATTAAGCATCTTTAAATGACATATTTTAATTATTATATAATTAAATTTTCAAAAATATTTTAACTAAGATATTTTTTGTTATTTAATATGATTATTTAATAACTTATTTTAGAGATAAAAGTCTTGGTAATGCAAAACGTATAAGTTGGTAAGAGCTATTCCAACTGAGTACTTTGTATAACTGACTTACTAAGGAGTAAGCTTCTTAATAACTTCTACCCTCGCTTTCCAATAAGGCTTCTCTTATTTTTGTTGTACGGTAAGTTATGTTAAAAGTATTTTGTGTTTAAATTTCGTTTAATATATTTTATAATAATTCATTGCTATTTTGTATAAAAGACAATTAAAATTCTTGAAAATAACTTCCGTGAAACCCTTACCTATTTCTTAAAACTCAGGGAACTCAACATGAATTGAAAACTAACGGATTTATAGAATTTATATCAAAGAAAATAACTTTCAAAGTAACTGACTTTGGAGAAATATTATAACGAATACTTAATCTTCTTTTATAATTTTAAGGCTTAATTTTAATCCTCACTCAAAGTTTTTATTGTTCCCAATATACAGGATGTTTTGTAGAGGGTCCGAAAAACCAAGTGAGCATGTTCAGGTACCTATTTAGAGAATACAAGTTGGCTTAAAAAAAATGCCTGACCTCCTATTTTTTTTTAAATATTTTTTTGTAAATTTTTCGTTTTCTCGAAATTGTCACCTAATCACTTAAATAACATTTCTAAAATCCGTTTTAGACCGGATGTTTTCGTGTAATTTTAGTCTTAAATGCATGCTTAAGCCACGAAAAGCAAAATTAGATACAATCTGTACTACCTAACTGATGTAGAACTCATAAAGTGAAAAAATAAGTTTAAGCTTGACATCTAAATTCAACTTACACAATGATTTAAAAAAAACCACTAGCGATGTTGGAGGTAGTATGCATTAAAAAAGTTCTCCATTTATCACTTACTAGCTGATTCCCGCCCGCTTCACTTAATAACAAAGAATCGCAAACTATATGTGGGTTAATTGAAAATAATCACATATTGTATGTGGGTAAATTGAAAATAATTATAAATAATCACATACTGTATGTGAGTTACGGAACCCTAATCTTACGAATAAACATAGTGAGAGGCCAAATAATTTTAATTTCTACTGCAATGGAATGGGAGCAGGGAGGGAGCGGGGGGGTAAACTTTGCAGTTTTTTAGCTGTAACTTTGGAACGGTTTGGACCTTTGCAAAATCCTTTCTTATTGCACCTATTCAATATGTCAGGAGTCTTGTGTCCAAATTTCAGCTCTCTAGGTATTACGGTTTGGGCTATAGAGCGATGAATGAGTCAGTGAGTGAGTGTCTTTGTGCTTTATATATTAAGATTACAACGACATAAAAAATGCTATAATACTTACCAGCTTGTTGAGTAAAATTAAGATTCAAGGTAACATCATTCGATTCGTAATACTTATTTATTTTTCTGTTTTGTTTTTCCGTTGATTTGTTGCACTGTTACCGTTGTTGACTGTCATCCGTTGTTTACTTTTACTGTTGTTACCTGTTGTTGCTGTTGCTGTGATAATGATGATGATGATTCTTTCTGTGAAGACATGACAGAGTTTAATAACGAAGAATACATGGTTTTTGTCTACGGCTGAGCTGATGGGAACTCACACACACATCTGCACACACCACATTTTCAAACACTGTTCGGAGACTGCAGGAAACTTGTACCCTACATTTTAGGGAACCACGCCTGAACAATAGACAGCATCGTGTCGATGTAGATGAAAACATTCTACAAGTGTTCGATGCAGATCCCACCACCAGCGTCAGAAAAGTGGCCCGTAACTTGGGCGTTTCGACATGGAAAGTTTGGACAGTAATCAATGCAGATTGGAGGCATCCTTTTCATTATACTCCGGTGCAAGGTACATTTAATTTATGATTGCAGTAGTTTTTGTAGAGCGCGCTCTACAATAAAAATAATTGCTGTACCACTTGCTCGTCTGATGTTCACAAACAGGTTTGTTTTGGTTTCAGGTTTAGTAGAAGGGGACCAAGAGCGGCGCTTGCAGTTCTGCTGTTTTTTTTTACATACGGATGTAGATAATGAAGATTTTTTGAAGAACATACTCTGGATAGATGAATCAAAATTTACGAGAGAGGGGATTTTTAACCAACACAATCTACGAATCGCAAAATTCTCACGCGACAAGAGTGACCTCACACCAAAACAAGTTTTCGGTCAATATAGGGGCAGGTGTCATTGGAAAAGACCTCGTAGGACCCCATTATCTCCCAGATACACTAAATGGCGAAAATTACCTTTAATTTTTAATCAATGAATTACCGGAATTAATGAGCCACCAGCCGATTTTTGAAGATGATCGGGCAATCATATTTCAGAATGACGGCTGCCCGGCACACTACCGAAACATTGTACGCGAGTATTTAGATGACTGCTTCCCCGATTCATGGATCGGGAAGCGTGGCCCAATTGAATGGCCCGCACGTTCCCCAGACCTAACACCGCTCGATTTCTATGTCTGGGGACGTGCTAAAGAGTTGGTGTATGAGGTCGAAATCACAACAATAGAAGAATTGGTGGCAAGAATTAACGACGCATTTGCAGAAATTAAAGCAGAAATGAGTCTAAACACCACCACAAAAGAAATACATCGTAGGTGCCGTGCATATATTCGTAGCAGAGGAGCTGTATTCGAACAGGATTTGAAATAAAAATAATTTTGATTAATTTCTGTTGTTTGTATTTTTGTTGGTACCTCATTTATTGAACAAGCCGATAAGCATTATAGCATTTTTTTATGTCGTTGTAATAACTGATAAATGGAGAACTTTTTTAATGCATACTACCTCCAGAATCGCTAGTGTTTTTTTTTAAATCATAGTGAAAGTTGAACTTAGATGTCAAGCTTAAACTTATTTTTTCACTTTATGAGTTCTATATCAGTTAGGTAGTTCAGATTGTATCTAATTGTGCTTTTCGTGGCTTAAGCATGCATTTAAAACTAAAATTACATGAAAACATCCGGTCTAAAACGGATTTTAGAAATGTTATTTAAGTGATTAGGTACAATTTCGGTGAAAAACGAAAAATTTACAAAAAAATAGGAGGTCAGGGATTTTTTATGACCAACTTGTATTCTCTAAATAGATACCTGAACACGCTCACTTGGTTTGTCGGACCCTCTACAAAACACCCTGTATATTTGTTTAAAAAACATATTATACTAGTTATTTTCATTAGTTACTTGGAATTGCTCAAAACAGTCCTCATTACAGTCGGAAAGATCGACAAAAGATCGATCTAATATGTGAAGTCTGGTTAAATAAGAAGTTTTAAATATGTAATAAACGTATCTTGTTCTAAATAATACGTTTATATATTTTATTGCCATACAGTTATAAGATACAGCACTACTAAATTCATTGAAATATATTTTACATTAAAATGTAACTTTTCTATTATTATACCTAAAACGGTGTGAATAATATGAAAAAAATATTCCACTCGAGGCGACAGTGCAATGAATATTTTAGTCCACTTTAAAGTGAGCTCTAACCAAATAAAGTAGGTTAAGAGCGTCCTGTTCTGCATCGACCGAGCCAAAGGCTTTATAATATATTATATTCTGGAATATGGACATCCCCGATCGTGGCGTGTGAATTACTTTGGGAATAAGTTACAGCAAAAATGTATATTTCAAATGTAGGTTAATAAAAAAGATTTGATATAATATTGAAATTATTAATATTCAAATTATAAAAATAAAAAAATAATTAAGTACAACGTATTTTAAACATGTAATAGTAATCTAATTTATCTCAACTATTACTAATAGACGCTGACACTCGTGCTTTAGATTTTATTTCTGTTTGTTTGTTAGTTTTTTATGATTTACTATAATTTGTATAAACGCGTGAATAACTCGTGTGCGTTCAGTTATCACAACGATAACATGTATTGATTGTGGATTATAATATATCCCGACACTTAATTATGGTGTACGAGTATATGTTCGTATTATTACACTCGATAGGACATATTGAATACATCGCATTTAATACGTACTACCTATCAGCATTCTATATTGTTCTTAAAGTTGCACATTTTCCTAACTAATCTAAATTTAGACACTGTAGTGTTAATGAGTATGATTATTTTTTACAAATTCTGTCAAAAAAATATTTTTTTTTCTTCGGTAGATGAGTTACCTGAAGAGTATACTCGAAGTTAAGTTTGCTCTACGTCGATTTAAATACTATTTCAATTTAATAGGTTAATTTTCTTTATATAATGTTTCAAACCAAAGAAGTACATCAAAGAGTCTTCATAACGGAATAGTGTCTATTAATAAAATAGCTTTTTCGATAAAAACATCGCAAGGTCTTAAAGCGCTTGAAAGCTAATCTAAGCAAACTTTGCAGAAACAGCCTCCGCTTTATCAAACAAAGCATCGCTGTTCGTTACCTCTTATTTTATTACTTCATTATACTTTATCTATTTATAATAATATGAAGATATACATTGAAGATATATTATAATATGAAGACATACATAATGCTTAATGTTATAAGCTATGTCGCTATGGGATAATAAATAGTTGTGATACTCTGTTCCTTCTCTGATTTTTATTTATTTATTTTATGTTTATATACATATATATGTAGAGGTATATTGTTACATTTCAAATTCTATTACACATTGAATAGAATCTAAAATCCTAAAACACAGCAGGTAGTTTCCTCAAATATCTTGGTAAGGCTTTCTTCCCTAGCACCTGTCTAAATATTTGAATTAACTAATGCAATATAGTTGGTAGAGGATATGCGGGTAGGTGTTCCGTTTGCTCAATCAATATTATATGAGGATCATGAATATTTATAGATAATTAAAATATAACGAATATTGTTATTGAAACAGTAAGACTTCTTAACAACTATTAAATTTAACGATAAAAGGTCTCGTGAGATCAAATCAAATCAATTGAGTTAATAAACATAATTCCATACTTTTTCTCACATGAGTCAGATCAAGTGTAATCGAAGTGACACATCAAAATTATTTATCACGAAAATAACATAATCTGAAGTCCTCAAAGGTGTGTCAACTTTCTTAATATAGTAATAGTATCACCGAACATAAGGCATTCTATAATAATTATTATTTTTAATGTTTTAAGTTAGTTAGTTCCTTTGAGTTCTTGTAGATGGTATTGTAACTTAGAACTAGTAGTGTGGTGTTTGGTTAGTTTAGTATTCTTTTAGTACAACGCTTCACTAAAATACTTATATTTTCCCACGTATCAATTATAATTGTTATTATGACTCATTAGTCAATACTGTAAAAATTTGTAAATTAATAATAAATTTAAAAACTGCTCACGGAGTTTCTAGTCCGTTTCTTTAGGGTCGTGCAACTACAGTCTGACGTTGCATTAGTGCAATGTAAGTTTATTTGAAATAAAAGCTTTAACTTATTTAAGAAGCACCAAATGAATGTCGGCTAAACGCATATTAGTTTAAGTTAAACCAATTAGGATCAGACGTTTTATAGTTAGCACTATGTGGTATTTTAATGAGTATAAAGACTTTACAACACAATTAGCTGCCTTTAGAGATGGAGGCTGGGACAAGAAGCTTTCAGAGCTCTCTCCTTCACACCAGGCTTACTGGTCATTGCAGAGAGCCCTGAAAGCCGAAACTGTCTCGGCAATGCCCCCGCTCGATAGACCTAACTCCACGCCCGCCTTCGACGACCGAGACAAAGCGGAATGTCTAGCCGACAGCCTAGAGAGCCAGTGTAACATTAGCACGCAACCGGTCGAACGCGAACATGTCGAAGTCGTCGACAACACTGTTCGAGTCATGTGCTCTCAACCACCAGCAGGTCCCCCCATAGAGGAAACGAACCTCGAAGAGGTAACGAACCTAGTTAAGGCGCTTCACGCCAAAAAGTCGCCAGGATCAGATAGGATCACCAACAAAGTGATCAAACTCCTTCCGCCTCCTTTGCTTTACCTAATGGTTAATATTTTTAATGCTCTACTGGCCGGTTGCCGGTTTCCGGCCCAGTGGAAAGAGGCCATAGTGATAGGCATTCACAAACCGGGTAAGCCAACTAGTTACCGTCCAATTAGTCTCCTTAGTTCCCTAGGGAAAATCTATGAGAGGATTATCCTCAGTAGACTTAAGTCAGAAGTAGAGAGACTGAACATCATCCCAAATGAGCAGTTTGGCTTTCGAGCCTATCATTCCAGTTCCCACCAAGTGCAACGCCTCACGGAGCACATCCTTTCTGGGGCCACTTTGTGCCGCAAGCTACGTAGGACAGGAGCGCTCTTCCTCGATGTAGCGAAGGCATTCGACAGGGTCTGGCACAATGGACTGGTATACAAGCTATACCAGTTCAGGGTGTCGGACAGACTCGTACTAATCATACGGGACTTCCTGTCGAATCGCTCCTTCCGCTACAGAGTGGAAGGCGTGATGTCGACTCCCCGCCCCATCAGGGCAGGCGTCCCTCAAGGTTCAGTCCTCTCACCAATTCTCTTTTCAATTTACTCCAGCGACATTCCTAGGCCGCGTTCTAAAGTAGAATTAGCAATGTTCGCGGATGACACCGCAATTTACACATCCTCAAGGGATCCTTATGAGATCTCTCAACGCCTCCAATCCGCAGCCGACTCCCTCGGGAACTGGTTTCGGAAATGGAGGATTGAGGTGAACCCGGAGAAGAGCACCGCGGTACTCTTTGAACGGTCACGATCCACAAGGGGCCCGGAGATTAAACTCTTTGACAAACCGATTCCTTGGAAAAACAAGGCCAAGTACCTAGGAGTGACGCTGGACAAACAGCTAGTATTCACTTCACATATCGAGGACGTTCGCAACAGAGCGGCCTTTATCCTAGGGCGACTTTATCCCCTGTTAGGCAAGCGGAGTAAAATGTCCCTTAGAAATAAGGTCACACTTTACAAAGCCTGCATACGCTCCGTCATGTCCTATGCAAGCGTTGCCTTCGCTCACGCGAACCTGAAGCCCCTTCAGGTGCTTCAGAACAGATTCATGCGGCTCGCCACTGGAGCACCGTGGTATATGCGTAATATCGACTTGCACAGAGACTTAGACCTACCGACGATCGCACAGTATTTCAAGGGGCTCTCCAAAAGCTACTTTGACAATGCTGTGGGACACCCAAACCCGCTGGTGGTTAAGGCCACAGGATACACGGCCCGTAAGACTCCTAAAGTCAAAAAGAGAAGACCCAAGTCGGTACTTTTCGACCCGGACGACGCGATTACGTTAGGGAACGCTACGTAAAAGCGGCAAAGCGAACATAAATACTACACATACACACACACAGCGTCTTCGCCGGCGAAGACGAGGCCCCCATCCAAGCACGTTGCTCCGGCGTTCTGCCGTCGGAGGACGTTAGTGTCAAATTCTAACCCACATCCAACCCTCGCTTCCCACCTAACGGCGTCCTGAGCCGTGGTCCGAGCCTCACAGGAGGCGCCCTCAGGACGCGCGTTCCCCTGGGGCCCTTCAGGCTCCCCTTTTCAAGGGCGGGTCTCTGCACCCGTCCATTACACCGGTGACGCTGTCATGGCCAGTAGGGCTAACAGCAGAGACAAATAAAAAAAAAAAAAAAAAAAAAAAAAAAAAACACAATTAGCTGTCTTTATATGTGAATTTTTTACTATATTTCCGAAATAGCTTGCTATGGTATTGAGTTCAGATATAACACATCGTTCAATAATGTGTGTGACTAACTAATTAAAACACATTTTTTTGCCAAAATTCGTTTTTATTCGTTAACATAGTCCTCTTTTAGTGAGATACAATCATTCCAACGCTTTTCCAATCTTTCAATACCGTCTTTGTAGAACGATTTTTCTTTGCCTTCAAAATAGGTTTCAACTTCAGCGATGACTTCCTCATTTGAGCCAAATCTCTTACCACGGAGCATCCTTTTGAGATCTGCGAAGAGCCAGTAGTCGCTGGGGGCCAGATCTGGAGAATACGGTGGGTGCGACAGCAATTCGTAGCCCAATTCATGCATTTTTGCCATCGTTTTCATCGACTTGTGACACGGTGCGTTGTCTTGGTGAAACAGCACTTTTTTCTTCTTCAAATGGGGCCGCTTTTCAGCGATTTCATCCTTCAAATGCTCCAACTAGGCTATATAATAATCGCTGTTGATGGTCTGACCCTTTTCGAGGTTATCAACGAATATTATACCGCGAGCACCCCAAAATACAGAGGCCATAACCTTGCCAGCCGATGTTTGTGCCTCTGGACGCTTTGGGCGGCTTTCACCGGTTGCATGCCACTCAGCAGACTGGCGATTGGACTCCGGAGTGTAATGGTGGATGCATGTTTCATCCATTGTGATGTACCGACGCAAAAACTCCGATTTATTACGCTTAAAAATGTCCAAATAAGCCTTTGAATCATCGATTCGTTGTTGTTTTTGCTCCGGTGTGAGCAAACGCCCATTTGGAATGGGCGTTTGCTCACACCAAAAATGGGTGCCCATTTGGAAAACACCTTTTTCATACCCAAATGTTTGTGTATTATGGTGTGTACACTGCCTGCTGATATCTTTAGGATGCCAGCTATCTCGAGCAACTACACTTTGCGATTGCCCATAATAATTTTCAGTGTTTTTTCAACGTTTTCCGGAATAACAGCGTCATTTGGTCGTCCAGTAGATGGAATGTCATCGGTGTCTGTACGACCACGTTTGAATTCGGCATACCAATAACCAATGGTTCTTTTTGATGGAGCAGAGTCCGAATAATGTTTTTCAAGCCATTCCTGGCATTGAACAGTATTTTTTTCATTAAAAAGCAATGATAAATCAACACACGAAATTGCTTTGAATTCATATTTTTTTTGAAAACTCAAAAGTAGCGTCACTTAAAGCACTGTAACTTGTAAACTAATGGTCGGATTGACATATAATTTTGACAGTTAACCTAAGAAGGTTGACACTTGCGAAAAAAAAAATTGATTTGGTATTAGTGGAGCCATCTATGTGTCAGTCACACACATTATTGAACGAAGTGTTATAAACATTTTTTGTTACTTATTTCCGTATAAAGACTCGATATTTTTTGTATAAAGCAATAATTGTGGAATGTCTTCCTTTTTAACATCATTGTAAATATCTTAACTGTAAAGTGTATTTTACACTTTACAGTTTTAAGTTTCAAATTTAATCTTACATCCAGTGAAATGAATGTCTTTTCGTTATAACCTTGCGAGAGCAGCCCCGACATTATATTTATCCTGTCGGAACTTCACGACTTACTGCTTATACTTTGCTATATATATTATGACACGATATATTAAATTCTAATGTATCGAAATAGAGTATTACATGTGGCACTACACACCAAAGACACTAAACCGCTCGCTGCTACTGACACGGTGACACTCCAATCTCTAAAGTAAATAATATTAATAATTTGTAAGACTTCATGCTCTCTAGGTGATGTTTTAATTTTATATATTTTTTTCGCTGACACTTTTATCTATGCTTTATTTAATATTTAAAATAAAAAAACAATTATTTAATGATTCATATATGAAATGAAAAGCATGATAACATTACTTGATAATTAAAGTTGTTATTGGGTCAGAGAGGCCGGGCGGGGACCTCCCGGGTGTGACTGACTACTTTTAATAAGCAAAGTGTTATGAAATTTAATACTATACTTTACTTATTCAATACAATACAGTACATTACATTACATTTTCACTTAAAATATTTAAAATCCAAAATAGATTATTCATTATTATAACGCTGAAGGTATTTTTGTTTGAAATAATTTAATTTAATAATGTTTTTGCATTTGTAATAGTAATTAATATAATCATATGTTTGTCTTTAAAGTATTCTTCGAGTAACATTATTTAATAATAAGAAAACATGGACGCTTATGAGTAGTAAAAATACAGGACAGAGTTTAATTATTACTTATATTGTTTACAGTTACAGCGCTCAGACATTTGATGTTATGAAATGTAACATAACATCGTAAAGTTTGTTTAATATGAAATATGGTATAAGTTTATCAATAAAAAATGAATAAACCTTTTAAAGACATCGCGAGCAAAGCCAAAAGCTTTAATTAACGATTATGGTATCTTATGCGTATTACTCCGAGGGTTTTCTTCTGGCATATAGAAAAAAAAAATGCTTATGATGCCTTATTTATGAATGGTTAGGTTAGCCCTTAGAAGTTATAAAAGAATATTATGTATAAAGGGCCACCTGCAATAATTCTCAATTAAAATTATATATGAAAAACAAACATGGTTTTGTTTGTTATGGATGTTTGTTTACTCAGCAATCACGAGTAGGGACGTTGTAACGTATACATATAATTGATAATTAATGGACAAATTGATGGTTATGTATATATATATATATATAATGTTACATGTTGTGTGGAGCAGTTAATTAAGATTCACATCTCTCTGACTCGGCGATGGGTTGATTAACAATTGGGTAATACATGAATTATTCATGTTAAATATTTAAAAATGATCACATTATTTTGTGAAGTTTGTTGCTTCTATTATAAGAGAGAGCATTAAATATATATTAAACATTAAATAAATTATATTATTATTATATTTATTTTATTTTGTTATATTATTTTTTGTTTTTTTTTTAAGCTCTAAAGAGTGAAGCTCTATTGAGTGCAAAAAGATTTCGTTTAAAAATTTTACAAGAGTTGTTTTCGAAGACTAAAAGCTAAAAGCACCTAAAGATTACAAACTAAGAAGTTTGTTTTAAAATTCATCCCTCGGGCTGGAGTAGTCCATAAATATTGATGGAGATGGTATTTACACGTGTCAGAGAACAACCGCTATCAAGTGTTGTTAGTTCGTATTGTTGTGTTGATACTCCTCGGTACCGAAACCATAAAGGATGAGAAAACCAGAATTTGACTTAATGCTGGAATAATATATTAAACAGGTCTAATTATTAAGGTCTTAAGCGTCTTACTACAATATGTATTGGGTGTTTTTATCAAACAAATTAACATTTACATTTAGTGTAAGAACACAAAATTAAGGAGATACACTGTTATAACATTTCAATTATCATAATATAATAAAAGATATCAGAAAAAGTCTTCCTGAAAATAATCACACTACAACAAAGTCAAATAATAATACTTAAAAGAGTTCAAATAACGATCACGACGTACTAGATTTAAGATCTTATGGCAATGAGAAATATATTTATTGAGTTTTAATTATGTATTAAGACGCAAAATCCCTATTTACGAGTAAGCAAAAGGAACGTTGTCCCGTCGCTAATACTAAGAAAAATGAACCTAACGAATTGCAATACTTCAGAGAAGCGGAACATTTTTTTAACATAATATAATATGTTTTTCTAGAAAAAAAAAAATATTTTATTTAAGGTAATATTATTACAACATCGTAATCATCTTCTGGTCATAATATTATTCTTTATAGAAGAACATAGAAGTTGCATAGTTTAATTTTTATACACTCTAAACTGCAATATAAATGTCGAGAGGGTGACTTCAATTACTGCAACATGATTGGAAAGTATATTGCTATGATTGTCGATGCGACGCGCTCGCGATTCTCAGAATGTTGGAAAAACGGTAATAGTCACTCGGTTTCAGAAGTTCAAAGTTGTTAGACTACATATACTATTATAATAGTAAGATCAAACGAGTATATAATAATTTAATTCAACTTTAAGATTTCTCATTGTAACGTAATAAATCGATAACGTTACAAATGTAATAAAGTATTTTAGAAATTAACTATTTAATACGTTTTATATTTTGGAAATAAAAATAACCTTTATTAGTTTTATATTTATTACATATTCCAATGAAATTTATACGAAGAATATAAATTTAAAGTTTTTAATGGTAATTATTTATAAACATGTTAGCGCATGAGTTTATTTTTTAATGTTATGGTGAGTCGCAGTTTTAAATGCTTCTCGTAATAAGTTTTATATCAAGACATCCCGTTGTATAGAAGCGATGGCTAGTCTCATAAATTACACTGCAAAATATTTATATTAAGGTATTAATAAATAAATGGTTCTGTTCCATTGGTGGCAGCCTTGTTGTTAGTAGAAGTAGCATTAGAGGTGACTTCAATTGTGTCCTCGAAGACTCGTCTTTTTTTATAGTATGTATCAAAGTGGCTTTAATTACACAGGCACACAAATAAAAAAAAAAGTCATGAACCAGAGGGGAGACCCCATTATTCTTAGGTTTTTGGGATCGCTGAAACCGAAAATGACAATAAAAACTAATTTTAAATGCCCGTTTTCCCGCTAGCACCCCCTTACTACCTCTTAAGGGGTGAAAATTGACATTTTTGTATAAAATCAAGATAGATGTGTATTTCTATGTTTTTTGGGATGCTGAAACCGAAAATGATAACTAAAAATAAATTTATGACCACTATCACCCCCTACCATCCCTTACGGGGGGTGAAAATTTCAATTTTTTCTATAAAATCAAGACAGATGTGTATTTCTACGTTTTTTGTGATGCTGAAACCGAAAATGATAACTAAAAATAAATTCATGACCACTATCACCCCCTACCACCCCTTACAGGGGGTGAAAATATCAATTTTTCTATAAAATCAAGATAGATGTATATTTCTACGTTTTTTGGGATGCTGAAACCGAAAATGATAACTAAAAATAAATTCATGACCACTATCACCCCCTTACCACCCCTTAAAGGGGGTGAAAATTTCAATTTTTCTATAAAATCAAGATAGATGTGTATTTCTATGTTTTTTAGGATGCTGGAACCGAAAATGATTGCTAAAAATAAATTTAAGACCTTTATCACCCATTTACATCCCTCACCAACTCTTACGGGGGGGAACATTTCAATTTTTATATAAAATCAAGATGGATGTGAATTTCTATGTTTTTCAAGATGCTGAGAGAAAAAATGATTATAAAGTATATGGTAACCTTATTGTATGCATGTATTTGTCATTATGATGCTAAGACTGAATCATGATTTTTGTCCTATTCTTAACAAGTTTTTTCATTTTTTGTTTTCTATTTAATTTTACTTACGCTGTTATCCATCCGGCAGTCTTGTAAAACGCTTAAAAGATGCTGAACCTAATTCTATGCCTCCGAAATAGAAGGAACTATTTTCCTGACAATTTAGGAGACTACAGTGCACACACAGCAAGGTGAAAGGTTCCATCAGGATCTTAAGACAATGGAACAGCGCTATCAGGGTAAATGGGATGTCAATATGTTAGCAGACTACTGTTGGAATTTAAAAAGAGATTTGCCAGAACAGAAAAGAACCAATAAACGGAAACTACTTAGAAGAACTTCTGGCAACAAGAGAGTTTGTTATCGTAGAAACAGGTAGACGCTGAATAGTGAGAGGCAAGGGGACTCACTTTAATCCAGCACCCTGAAAGGGAACAGAAATCTACTACGTCCATGCCGTTGTTCCTGGGTTACGCTAAGAGTAGAATTAAATCATAAATATATATCAGATACTTCTGATCGATAAAGCATTTGAATTTCTAATATAAGAGCTAAGAGTAACCTCAAACTAGTTTGATAAACATGTCATTTACTGTAAATCGTTAAAATTTCTTCATACATCTTGATTTTATACAAAATTGAAACTACCCCCCCCCCCTCCCTTAAGGGGTGGTTAGGGGGTGGTATTGAGTAAAAGAGGTATCAAATTCACTTTTGGTTGTCATTTTCGATTTCATCATACCAAAAAACATGGAAATACACATTCATCTTTATTTTATACAAAAATGGGAAACTGTAATTATTCAGGTTTGTGTAAATGGAATAAAACAAATAATTTAATTATGCGCTTGAAATTATCTGATTTGAAAAGACTTTGCTGGATGGACTAATTAGTCACTTTTTTAAACTTTGCGACCTTTTATGATTTTATTTGTTAACCCGGGACGCCTAGCCATTACAAGTTTAATCAGTGCAACTTTGAAATTTATTTTTTATTTATTTAAGATATACATTTTTTATTTCGAAGTGAGAATGTAATGTAATTTTCTTATTGGTGTTCTAGGGAAGTTATTTTAATTACATTTTTTACGTCTTTTGCCTTAAGAAAAGAAAATCATAACAATGATTCAGTGAACATGAACAAAAATGGATTTTTTTTCAATATTTTTATTTCATAACATTGTTGAAAATTCTTTTTAATTTTTTTTTATTTAAATATTTATCCAAAAAAGGATTATTCACATTTTATTAATTAAAATAATTTATCTTATTACAATAAAGAGTGGTAATAAGATCTAAAGGTACACTAACATTTCTTTGTAGTTAACATATCAAAGTTGTAACAATTGATTACTTATTTTATACTTATGTAGGTTACTTTAGGTTATTTGTTTGTGATAAATGTATAAGAAATTTAAAAGTTTTCTTTAAGAAGAGAACAAAACAATCGTTATTCGGTTCTCAGCGAATAATTCAAGAATCTTTTCTTATATATAATAGCATAACGATCAAGCGTCCCGATATACTTTTGTTTACAAATTTTGTATAGAAGTATATATTCCACATACGTAAAATTCATTATAGTTATAATAACCAGAAGAGATTAAAATTTGACTGTTTTACTAGTGTGAATAGAATAAGACGATTATGACCTTTCTCATTTGATTTTTTTTTCCGTTAACATGTCGAAAATAATTTGAAAGGTTTATTAAAATATTATTAGTGTTTGACAACAACTAGGATAGTATAATTTAAAATTTTATAAATAACTCCAGTTGAAACTTGACATATATCTTTATATAAACAATACGGAGACAACTTACCCCAAAAATAACCATTACTAATAAAACTAATGTAATAGCAAACTATAGAATAATACCCTTGAAGAATATAATGCTGAATCAAATCACTTTGTAATATATAAAATACAATTAGTTCAACCTGGTTTGTACAGATTGAATATATCGTATTATGTCTGTTTGTTAGTTTGTGTGTTTGTAACTCATTAAAATTAAAAACATTAAAAGATTGGACATTTTGTATACAGGAGGCCTCGTAAAGATCAAACTATGTTTTAAGGTCAGAACACTAACAACATAGATTTATGAACCCCGAAACTTATAATAAAATAATGCAAGTGAAACTGCTCATTATATAAACAGGTAAAATTTTATATAAAACTAAATTATGAGGTGCCATTATTAAAAATCTATTTAACCTATCTACAATTTAACTAGTTACATCAGTTAGTCACATTCATTTCGATACTCTTTACAACTGTTACAGAGTTTAAAGGTAATATTCCATAACGTATTCAATAAAGTGAGTGCACAAATATATTAACTAAATAAATGCAATGCTGGTATACAGCGAAATAATTAAATATACTAATATACAGCAAAATATTATAATTATTTGAATTATTTATTATTTTTGACAAATTAAACAATATAAAACGAAACTTACTCGCTGAAGACAATGAAATGTAGAACGCAATGAAATCTTATTTAACTAGGGGCGCCAACAGACCTTCAATTTCGACTCGCTGCGCTCGTGAAATCTCGGGTGCCGTTGGTATATTGAGCGAAGCGAACCCAGTGTAATGACTCATCGTTTCCCATTGACTTCAATGACATATCAGTTTTTTGACGATTATTCCTCAACATGACTTTTTTCAAAAATTACACCTAATGTGTGTCTTTTTAATTGCAAAATTTCTAAATTTTCCGTCAAGTAGTTTTCGAGCCTGTTCGTGACAAAGAATATGAAAAATCCTCCAGTAGAGCGCTCCGCTCGCTTCACTCAATTATTACATATTTGAGTAGATAAAAGAAATTTTTTATTTATATTTTAAATGGTTAAATAACATAGCGTTAACATAGGTTTTAGACCTGGAAGAGGGTGTAAAGATCAGATCTTTTCCCTCCGCATGACCACGGAAAAGTTTTTGGCCCTAAACCAAAAGGTTTTCTGTGCTTTTGTGGATTTGGAAAAGGCGTTTGACAGGGTTGTGAGAAAGAAGTTATGGGAGATACTGCCCCGATACAATGTGAACGGACCCTTGCTACAGGCCGTAAGGTCTCTTTACCGAGATCACTCAGCCTGTGTGCGAGTAGGAGCTGGCATGTCGCCCTGGTTTGACATCCAATCGGGTGTTAAGCAAGGTTGCGCTATGTCAGCTTGGTTGTTCAATTTGTATTTGGATAGTTGTCTCCAAGGAGTGAAAGATAGTGATATGGGAGTGAAAGTAGGTGACCTTAAGGTCAATTGCTTACTATATGCAGATGATGCAGTGCTCATTGCATCATCAGAATGCAATTTGCAGGCATTAGTCACCACTCTGAAAGATGGGTGTGAAATTAATGGTCTTAACCTGAATGTAGATAAGACGAAGGTTCTGATATTTGAAAGAAATGAAGAAAGAACAGAATGTAAGATCAACGTGAATGATAAGATAATAGAACAAGTGAATGAAGTGGTATATTTGGGAAGTATGTTTAGCAGAGACGGAAGATACGAAATGGATGTGGAAAGGCGTATTGCTACCGGTAACAGAGTCAATGGTGCTTTGACTGCATTGTTGAGACGGCAAAACGTCAGTATAACTGCACGTTTGGCTGTACACAATGCAGTTTTGCTACCGACGCTGTTATACGGCAGCCAAAAGTGGGTAACACAGAAGAAGAATGTAAGAAAGATGAATGCTGTGGAAATGCGATCTCTTCGCAAAATATGCGGAGTCAGTCTAGCTGATCGAATCCGCAATGAAGAGATCCACAGAATGGCAGGTACTAGCGAAGATGTCACGGTGAGAATGAAAAAGAACGTGCTCAGGTGGTTTGGGCACGTTGAACGAATGAGTGATGAAAGTGTGGTAAAAAAGATTTATATGGGAAAAGTGAGCGGTAAGAGAGACAGGGGGAGGCCTCGAGTGACCTTCGAAAACACAGTAGTTACGATACTGGAGGAAGGTCACGTAAAAATCATGAGGACCCCCCGGAGGGCATGTATGAAGAGGTTGATGTCTGTGGCCGAGGCGAAAGAGGTATGCAGAGACCGTAGCGTTTGGCGCTCCGTCGTCTCTGGCTACCCCGCAAGGGATATGGCGTGAAGGTAAATAAATAAATAAATAACATAGGTTTTGCTTAATTATTTAATCACAAGGTTACTCCGTTTAAGAATCATTCACTTACCCTAACTTCATCCACGAATTAAACTCATTAATATCCAACACATGTTACACTTTAAACATTACGCTTCAAATTAATTTCGCAATCTGTAAGCGGATCAGAAAGTTTCATTCCATATAAAAGATTAATTTAATTTAATTTAAATTCCATCACAATAAAATGACTTCCTACAAACGTATGTTGAACTATTAATGTATGATTTTTAGTTGTTAATTTACTTTGAAAATGTTTATCGTTTGAGGAACTTGAAACCAAAATGTCAGTTTCCGTTTAGGGTCACATAGAATGTATTGAAATAAAAAGGAAAAACATAAAATTTACCTCTCGCCATTGAAGTAACCGAAATAAAACTACGATTTATGAATCTCGTTTTTATGACGTACACATATTTTATATATCGGGTGGGCCAAGAATTCGTTAACATTTAAATGTAACTTACCACGCAAACTATGGCCGCGCGGGGCGCGGGCGCGGGCGGGGGCAATAGCTCGCTTCTTGGAAATTTAGTCGCAATGGATCGCTTCACGGGGCCACAACGCGCTTACTGTGTGAAACAGTTTTATTTAAACAACTTTTCGGTCATAACTGTGAGACGCTTATTTCGCGTTGAATATGGTTTACACGACTTAAGTCAGTGTCCAAGTGCTCCTTTAATAAAGAAATGGGTGAAGAAGTTCGAAGAGACGGGATCTACACTAAATGTGAAACAAACCGGCGGCCCGCGGACTTCTCGAAGCGAAGAGAACGTGCAGCAAGTTTCCGCTTCTGTTCGACGTGATCCAGATTTATCGACGCGCAAACGTTCGGCTGAATTAGGATTATCCCGCACATCATTACGCCGTATTTTGAAATTAGATTTTAAATTACATCCATATAAGATCCAGATAGTGCAAGAACTAAACCCTAACGATTTAAATTTGCGTAAGTCATATGCCGAAACAATGTTAACTCGATTCAGTAATTTTGACAACATCTTATTCTCTGACGAAGCCCATTTCCACCTAAATGGACATGTAAACAAACAGAATTGCAGGTATTGGAGCAGCGAAAATCCCAAAGCTAAACATGAAAGGTAAATCACTTCACTCTCCTAAGGTAACTGTATGGGCTGCAATTTCAGCAAAAGGAATCATCGGACCTTACTTTTTTGAAGATTCTCGAGGCCGTTCAGTTACTGTTAATTCTGCCGAGTATTTGAAAATGTTACGGGAGTTTTTAGCACCGATGCTACTGGAATTTGCTGGCTATAATCGTAACACATGGTTTTAACAAGATGGAGCCACGTGTCAAACATCGAACGAGTCCATGCCGGTGGTCAAAGAAATGTTTCCGGAAAAGCTGATTTCCAGACGAGGTGACATCCCATGGCCGCCCAGAAGTCCAGATCTATCCCCAGCAGACTTCTTTTTATGGGGTTATTTAAAGAGTCGTGTCTACATTGATAAACCGAATACACTCCGTCAACTTAAAGAAAAAATCATCGAAGAGATGTCGGCGATCTCGCGGTCTCTTTGCAGAAGAGTATTCGAAAACTTCAGGACTCGCTTAGATGAGTGCAAAAACCGAAACGGTGGTCATTTAGACGAAATAATTTTTAAAAAATAAATTACAACTAATTAGCTTTCTCGTAAATAAAATATTTCTAAAATATGTTAAATGGTTTTTTTTATACGATTTTTCAAATGTTAACTAATTCATGGCCCACCCTGTATAACAGATATATAATACGGAAACCACTATCATATGTATTCAAAGTACAATCCCATATAATAATTAATAAAAAAAATTGTCTTTTTTTATCTTTACTATTTCATCCCAAAAGAATGGAGCTAACTAAACTCGAGCAAAGAGTAACTGTTATTCTATAACCCAAAAAACAAACGCAGTCACTCTTCTAAATCCCACTGGTTCTAGGGTAGTAAATGTGTTCAACAATTTTTTCATTATCAAAACACTTTGACTGTGTTATTTAATTTAGTTAATAATAGATTTTTTGCTAAGTTTATAAGAAGGTCTACAACTAAGTTTAAGTTTTAATTTATATATATTAATATATAAGCTAATACAATGTGCATTAACAATGTTCTCCTTAATTGTATAAATCTGTGAATTGAACTGCGATACAACTCGACACCTGCACGTGATTCATTTAAATAATCATACAGCTGCGTCGCTTTGGGATTACCCATTTGTATTCCGCTCTATCCGCTATTAACGCATGCTATAATGTTATAATATATAAACTTATATTATTGAAATACTGTTGGTATTTTATATAACATAATAATCTTAATACTTTGGAAGTATTAACATGTTTGTGTCTAATATACGCGTACAACACACGATACACTGTAACCATTAATACACAAATACATTACAATCGTGTGATTATAATTAAATTTAAAATTTGCATCTTAAATATGAATGAAAACATTGACAATAAATTGTTTAATGGTACACAATATATATATATATATATATATATATATATATATATATATATATATATATATATATATATATATATATATATTCAATAAAACATAAATAATAAAACAACTAAATATATTTCATGTATATTATGTTTATGAAAGTTTTCATAAACATGTGACGTCATCATCATCATGATAACAAACATACCTATATTTAATATCTTCATCGGTTCTAATTCGAATTTATTTACTTAAAATTTATTCGCCGAATGTTATTACTATAGAAGACAAATATTTGTAGAAAATAGAAGTTTACATAATATACTAGTCGTTCTGTGAACAGTAGACCTCAGTAGGTTAGGGGATGAGACAATATTGGGAAATTATTTATAGTGGATTTCACGAGGTGCAGTGGTTTCAACTTTAAAATTTTTGATAATTCGCTATGGCAAAACAACAAAACACCTTAGATTTCGGCAAAGAATGCTTAGACGAAATTTCAATCCCGCTAGCTGCCGCAAAGTCCGTTTTTGTGGCACGGATCAGAAATCCGCCATTTTGAAATTTTTCGCCCAAACAAAAAACAGCTCGACATAAAAATGTAAATAATTGAAAGAACACACCTACCAATTTTCGTGACGATTGCATGAAAATTGCTCCTGCTACGCCAAAAACAAAACTAAAAAACGCCGCCACCTTAGATTTTTTCGCCCAATCAAAAAAACGGCTCAACATAAAAATTCAAATAATTCAAAGAACACGCCTGCCAATTTTCGTGACGATAGGATGAAAAATACGTCGGCTACACCGGAACAAACATACTGAAATACATACGGAAAAATAGCACAATGGGCCTATCTACTGGGAGTGGTATTACATAGTCCTTCGGACAAACGCTTCGCTACGTTCAGCATTCGTCTTTCGGTCAATTAAAAAATATGAACATAAACATCAAAAGTATTGCTGTTCGGTTTCAAGATATCAATGTACGAATATTTAATATTCTGACCTAGTGAGGGCTAAATTTGCCCGAGTCGTTGATGTTAACAATGTTTACAACACTCAGGGGTATTACCCCTATATTAATATTATATTAACCCCTATTATATATATGGAGACTCGGAACGGTATTTCTTCCCGTATATTGGATTATTACTATTGACGTTTTTTTTTCAAATGTCCATTAGTTTATAAATAAAATATTATGTACATTTTTCAAATGTACATGAAATATTATGTACATCAGACAAATTTTGATACAATTAATATACGAGCGAGAATCATAATATTAACATCAGAAGTAATTATAAAATAAGAGTCCCTGACTTGTTCCTGAAATTATTCTCACTAACCAAAATTATAATAATAAACTATAAACCAGGATAAACTATTTTATATTATTTCTTAAAAATATTTATACATGTTTTACATTTAAACTCTACATGTCCGACTGGAACGTGTGTAAGGGAGGGACGCGGAGGAGTGTGTTTGCGGCTGACCCGGTAAATACTTAACGAAGCAACTTCTATTTTATTAATTCGTGTGTTATCTCGTTTTGTTACCTTGTAAGTGCATTCATTAATTGCATATTGTTTCAGGGCTGTCGACACACGTGTCATTATTTATTATATTGTGTATTTCAACTCAACTTATGTAAAACAACTACTTTAACATAATATCGTGCTGTGCAGGGAAACAATTGACTAATGTATTATACTGCTTTATTCTGAAGAGTTATCCAAAAAGTAAGACTTTGTGACGTTTAGAAAGAGACAAAAGGGGCTTAAGATCCATCTGAGGCTTCACTGCGTCAATAAATGTAATGTTATAAGGGACGTTTTAATTAATCGACACATCTGTTAATATGAGAAAAATGAAATCATTACAGAATATTTTTATACGGACATTTAATATATACAGACAGTTGTCCAGGTAAAATATTAGCAACATAATGGGTGTTCAATATGTGGGTCGAACTCACAACAACAGCACTAAATATTTCTAAACATTATAATTAATATCATAAAGTTGAAAACCCTAACTGAGATAAGTAGGGGTCCATAATATATTTCTAAATAATTGAAAGCTTTTCTTAGTTGGGTAAACTTCTCTAATAAAGCATAAATATTTACTGAATACAGTTATTGTTAGCAGTATAAACTTTTAAAAATAATGTATTACTTGTCATATAGTCTTCAATTTATACTATAACATTTCATTGAGTTAATTTTGTTTACTTTACATTTTACTAACACGTCTGGTTGGATCTGTTTAAGTGCAGTCAGTCGGCTGCATGAGCTTGCATAATCATGTGTACCAAATGCACACATCTATCATGATTATATATATATATATATATATATATATATATATATATATATATATATATATGTATAATCTACTCTGTCACATAGTTCTTATATTTAAACATTTGTGCTACTATCTGGGATCTTATTTCCCCGTCACGGTAATGAGATACAATTTATTAAAGTGACGTCGAGTCACGCCGTTCAGCCTCCATTGAAGCACTAAACTTTAGAAACTTTACTTTACGGAGATGTTTTTCAAAATGCAAGAATATCTCTTTGCAAGAATGTTACGTTTCTAATTTCAGTGTTTTATTACGACGAATTCTTAATTTTGAAAGACTGCGGGCAGAACTTAAATTTTATTATAAAGTAATCGAATAAGTGATTCTTATATCTACGAACAAGGAAATGCGATTGTATAAATATAAATATTGGTATAATAATATTATAATAGAGATTGATTTATAATTATATTTTATATAATTAAGAAAAAAGTTTTTTTACTTAAAGAATTTTAGGATTTTCTTTGTACAATATATAGGTTATTATGAAAAAGTTTAATTTTCACTTCCATTATCAGTAAAGTTTTGTGGCGTCTTTTCACTATTACTAGAGTAATTATTTCTTATTACCTAATTCATTTTTTTTTCTTTGTATATTCAAATAGTTTTTAGTTAAGTTGAAATTTTATTAATATCCACATTGTTATTACTTTATAATTGTAACTGTAGCGACCGCCTATTGTTTTCCCTGGAAGCGGGTGCACACACATGTCGACCGGCTGGCCGTCTACTGTGTTGCCGGTTTCCTCACCCGCTACGGTTTTTCCGTGAGTTCCTACGGTTCGTTAATCAAGATCGAAGCGCTCGGCTCTCAACTCGGCTTTTCAGGCACTCGGGCGTCTCCGTTGCTCATTAATACACTAAAGTTTCATTATCTAAAAACTATTAATAATAAATATTTCGTAATATTCTTTATATCGTTTGAATTCAAAGAAATTAATATTGTATACAATTTTATATTAATATGATTGAACTTATCTGGAATATCCTTAATATTTTCAGAATTTCAATGTATAATTGTGGGTTCTCAAACTTATAAGGTGCAGTTCGCAAAATTCACGTCGAGGCGCGCTGCCCTCTGCCTGAGTACTAACTAATATTAACAAACTTAATTTTATATAGATAATATTAAAAAATAGACCTTATTGCACAAAAGATACGGTGAATTTTACCTAAACTATAAAGTTGTGAAATTGTATGGCTATTAAGCTAATAGGACTATAATTGTGTTATAACTCAATGAAATGGTTTCTATTATAATGACTAACACGATTGTACTAATCCATTTGTTTTAATTACTATTCTCAATTATTAAACAGTCAATAGTTGGAGTACAATATAAATACAAACTTGAAGGAAAGTTATTGTTTTGTTTTTAACAATAAAATAAAATAAAAAATCTGTAGATTTATCGTATGTGTAGTTTAGTTTACAAATGCTGTGGTATTTATGTTTTAACAATGATTGAATATTTTATTTTGCATAAGATGTAATATACTAATTATAAGTTGCATGTAAAAGATCTATTCTTTTCTCCAAAAACCTTTTAAAGGTTTTTTATAATAGTTTTTGTTCTGATATAAGGAACCAACACGTTATCATTAACAACTATTATCCTGAATCCTCTTCCAATTTAACATTAAAATATAACCTTAACAAATATAACGCACATAACGTAATTTTTCCATCAAGTTATTACAACTTCATGAAAAAATATTAAAAATATTAGATAGAATGCTGGAGTGATGCCAACATGCCTGAGGAATGATGTGAATCATACTTTACATTAAGTGCGAACACGGCAGAGAAGCAATTTCAAATATTAGTGCTCTCGAACTCGAACTCGAATAGTAATGTGAAAGAGCAATTTGACTACCCACTAGTATTTTATTTAATAAGGTTGGCCGTGAAACGTATTAAGTATAAATAATGTTACAATTGTTTAAGACTGTACGATAATTAAAATACTGCGATTTATACACATATATAAATTTGAAATGTCATTCCATATATACATAAAAAATATAATTAACTGCAGTAGAAGTAGGCACGGTACGGTAGACTCGATTGAAACCATACTTGAATAATATAACATAAAAAAGTAATGATTTCGAGTCAATGACATAAATATATCCGCAAAATTCGGATTGTCGAATATTTTTTTTATTCTAATGATGTTGACAGATAAATTGCAGTCGCCATATTGTTTTAACGAAAGAAACTGACACCAGATACCACATTGCGTTCTTTATTGCGTTTGAATCGTCACACGTGTCAGTGAATAATAATACTTGAGAACAGATAATTACAAAAATATCTATCTACAATTTTGAAAAAATTGTGTATTATGAGTCTCATTTCAGCCCAGCGAAGCCGGGTTTTCAGCCAGTTAAATAAAATTCTTTGCACAGTTGTACATCGCTTGATACGACGTGGTTTAATAAACGTCCAGATTTACGATACGAGTACTTGATACAATGTTTCAATTTACTAAGACCTATGGGAAATAAGTATGGGTCTCTGTGAATTTTACAATAATAAATTTCTAATGATGACAAAAAGAGATCTTCAAATCAAAACAAGTATAAAACTATGTTATACTATGCTTTATCGTTTAAAATGGTGTTAAAATGAAGTTATATTTGTGATCGTTGGTAGCCCTACTGCGCAATTATTGCAGGTATAGTAACTGCCTGTTGGTTAGATGCAGAGCAAAGATTATTGAGATACGATACTATTATAATATGTTACTATGTGATTTTGTTATTTGAAACTAAGCTTGCGGCCAAGAGAATGACTTTGATACTATATTTAAAAGTATGTGGATGATGTAGAGACTTTAATAACATAACGAAAAAATAGGGTTACTAGTTTTAATATGAAGTTTGATATTCGAAATTCAACATTCAAAATAAACGTGATTTGTAATAATTATTTACCGTATTTACAGTTTTTATAACATTATTAAATAGATTGTTCGTTAATTATTAGTTTATTCATCAAGTTAAAAAAAAGTTTTTTATCAAATATAAGACTACTCTGGATTAACAGTTTTATACTTATATAAATTATGTATAATATACAATAAACATTTAATTTGTATTGATTAAAATTAAATAATTACAATAAAATGTAGTATTTGATTATTAAACGACTTTGTATTCTCAAAATCACTAAATTAGGTAAAGTTGCTTAAGTATTACTCCTAATGAATACCGCTGAAATGTTTACTGCAGTTTAAATTAAAAAAAAACACGAAATAGATATTTTCACGTTTTTCGAAAATGTAGCATGTAGGTACTTAGAATGTAGACTCAGTGAATAATAATACACACTTTTTGGATAATCATCCTCTGCTCCCTGGGGGACGGTTAATTCGGTCGCGTTAGTTATCTGCTAATGTCCAGTGCGGGGATGTCAGCCATGAGGCGCATGGTTTGGGGAGATGTTAAGGTTTGGGATTTCTTCCTGCCGAGTCGCTCTCTGAGGAGCGGTCCGGGAGGGAGTTTTTTCAAACAATAGATGGTGTCCGGGTTAATATTAGTTGAGCATAACACCAAGGTTGTGCTTGGCGATCGTTAGTCTCGGTTTGGTGTGTTCCTGACTAATGCCTCTTTATTGCTAAACTCTGACCACCTGACCACGGTGACGGGCGGTAGAGGCTTGTGGGCTTCGAGGTTGGGCTCCATCCATGAGTAGTTGTCTTGTGCGGCAGCTGTGGGTAAGTAGTTTACCCCTGCACACCAGCTGAAGCGTGCTCGACAAATTGCTCATTGGGGGCCTGAACGGTGGTCTTCTTTCAGAGAGACCACGGTCGAGGGTGCTGGGTTTGGACGAGGTTCTCAGGGGTTTGGAGGGTCGAGTTGGGAGCTAAGTGATCCCCGGCCTTCGGACTTTCAAGCTCCACCTCCTCGGACGTCTGGGTTCTGCACAGGGTCAGCTAGAAGAGAGCTTTGGCCTTCTTCTATAGGTAGGCTTCGACGAAGGGAGGGAAACCCCCGCGTTATAACAAGCCTGCTGACTAGGGAGGGGTGCCCTCTTCGTCGTGTCCCACTTTGGTGGCGACGGTAACCGTCTTAGTGGGTAGGAGTCCCACAAAATTGTCGCCTTAAATTGTCGTCTTTGATAAAAAAAAAAATAGACATTTAATCGCCTAAATCGTACTTAAAATACGAGGGCCAAACTGAAAGTTTTTAGAACTGGCCACTTAAAAGCATTATATTAAAAAAAATAGTTTAAATTTTGAAAATAGAACTCTTTACCAATATTATTGAGTGTACATTTCATTCATTTGTCATTTGTTTTACGATTTTGCGGCAAATTGAAAATTGTCTGTGCACGTCAGAATGAATTTAAGCCGAGAAAATTTTCGTGCAATGATTTTTTATGACTTTCGATGTCATTTAAGTCAACAAGAAAGTTATGATAGACTTCGATTGGCTTTTCACGATGAAGCCCCATCTCGTGCCACAGTTTACAACTGGTTTAATGAATTCAAACGTGGTCGAACTAATCTCACCGATGATTTGCGTGAGGGACGGCCTTCTACAGCGACGACTGAAGATAACATCAGTGTTGTGCGGCGTATGATAGAGACTGACAAAAGAGTGACCTATCAGCAGATTCGGACAAGTCTAGGCATAGGTATGAGTCAAGTGCACAAAATCCTCCATGAACATTTAGCGGTCAGGAAGCTTTGTGCCCGCTGGATACCGCATAATTTGACCGAGGCTCAAAAACTCCGCCGTGTTGATTGGTGCCGAGAAATGATCCAAAAATTTAACGGAGGTGACTCAAATGCTGTGTTCGACATACTAACGGGTGACGAAAGCTGGATTTACTGTTATGATCCGGAAACCAAAAGAGTCTGCTCAGTGGGTGTTTCCTTCCGAAGAGTTGCCAACTAAAGTGAAGAGAGGTCGAAGTGTTGGAAAAAAGATAGTGGCCTCGTTCTTTGGAAAGACAGGTCATTACGCGACAGTAGTCTTAGAGGATCAGAAAACGGTTAACACAGAGTGGTATACTAACAATTGTTTGCCACTTGTCTTGGAAAAAGTTCGAGAGAAACGACATCGCAGCAGGATCCTCCTTCATCACGACAATGCCTCGTCGCACACCGCCAGGCAAACGATCGACTATTTGGTGACCTCAGACGTGGAATTACTGGGTTACCCGCCCTATAGCCCCGACCTCGCACCCTGCGATTTTTATTTATTTCCGAAAATAAAAGAAAAACTTCGAGGAAAACGTTTTATAGACGCCGAAGAAGCAGTGGCTGCGTTTCAAAACGCCGTCGAAGAGACCCCTAAGGCCGAGTGGGCAAGGTGCTTTTCTCAATGGTTCCATCGAATGCAGCGATGTATTGATGTAAATGGACGCTATCTTGAAAAGTTACAATAAAACTAATAACTTCCTAGAATGCTTAGTTTTTGATTTTCTAAGAACTTTCAGTTTGACCCTCGTACATATTTGAGTTGATTAATGTTGTATTTTCCTTGGCTTCCATTTTATTTTTATAGGTAGTTAAAATTAACGCCATTATTGGCTTAGTACCCTTTGTAAATTTGTAATTACTGTTTTTATGCAAGGCACAGGAGACAAAATATTCAACTAAAACTGTTGATTATCTGCTAAAATATGGTCATCGTGTGAAGTATCTTTTAACATTGTAAAAGGAACAGGTTGAATGATAGGCAGTGCTCGATCCCTAAGTACTAAGTAAGGCGTTGTAATATTTAGTAATATTAAAATTATTGGAGGACATACTTTCCTGTCTGATGGTGTTACATCTACTGATGGCGTCAATATTATGTTGATGTTTCAGTGACATATGTAGAAGGTATAAAATCATCAAACATCATGTTACTACCATAGACAGTTAATATATCTCATTTTAATGAAAACAGTGTAAAAAAACATTTTATTTATTATTTATAATTCGCGGCTTGTTCTCCGTTTGATTATGTATCCTTGGGTGCCTAAATATTTCAGGTCAATGCCAGTAGATGGTGAATTTGATAAGTAACATCCGATATATTAGCGAGGGGTACGACTTAAGCGGTGGTACGACTAAAGAAACTCTTCCCTAACGTCTTTCGCTATATTATAATTTGATTGTATCGAGTACATAAAAATAATATAAAAAAATCGATTATTCATCACATCACTTTATTAATATGTGTTTTTTATTATGTACACGGGTAGATGTAACAAAAACAACACACATATTAACACATACGAATGTTTAATTTATTTATGGATAGTTTCTGTATCCTCAGAGTATGACGATTAGCGTTTTGTTGTTGTGTCACATACTACGTATTTTATAACACAAAATTATGACTTTTATTACGCATACACGTGTACTGGGGAAAATTTAATATTTTGGTGAAATGTTTCATTGAATCAAAATATTACTTCTAAGAATTGAATGAAGTTATCTCTTAGGAAATACAGGAGCCTCTCAATAAGAGCTATTTTTGATTATATGTATATGACAACTGTTGTAGGTATCTTAGATGTTCAGACAGGAATTTTAATAAGAGAAAAGAATATTTGAATTCAACGGAGTTGTACTCCTGTGGTTGCTTTACGTTACTTCTTTATTTCCTAATAGTATGTTCCGATTTATTTATTGAAATCGTCTATAATTTTTTTTTACTTAATTAAAATTAATTTTCTCAATGTAACATATGTTTTTCTAATAAATACTGTTTTTTTTTAAGAGCTGACGGGTTACAGACGGATGTGATCACCACTGCCAATGAACTCCTGCAATATTCAAAAATTTACAAGAGTGTTACCGGCCTTGAAGGTAGGAGTAAACGCCTTTTTTGAAGGTACCCATGTAGTACCGACCTGGAAATACCGCTGAAAGGAGTTCGTTCCACAAGCGGGTGGAACGTGGAAAAAAGGTCCTTGAGAACCGCACAGTGGAGGATCGCCATGCATCCAGGTGGTAGGGATAGTTTAAAGGAGTCGATGGCGTGCTGTGCGGTGATGAAATTCAACGGTAGGCGAGATTCATCAGAGCGAATAGCTCATCGGAACAACACTTCCCATGGTAAATGCGGTAGAAGACGCACAGAGATACGACGTCTTTACGCAATGCCAAAGAGTCCAGCCGTTCGCAGAGCACTGTGTTCCCGACAATCCGAACGTCTTTACGCTGTCTAATGGTAGAAGCTTGGGGTGATCCAGAACAAATATGAGAACAGTACTCCATGTGTGGCCGGACCTGCGCCTTATAGAGAGCAAGTCTTTGGCCAGGATTGAAATACAGCCTCGCTCTATCGATCGACCATGGCGAAAGGCATATTGCCGGTCATTGACCAACTGGTGATCCTCGACGTAGGTTAGGAGCTGTTTATTGATAATGCTTTCCATTACTTTGGAGAGAAGTGAGGTAATGATGATAGATCTGTAGTTAGCTGGGTCCGAGCTATCACCTTTTTTAGGGATCGGATGGACAAGGGCACGCTTCCATGAGACCGGGACTACGCCTTTAAGGTAAGAGTACCGCAATAGACGCGTTAGCACTGGTGTCAACTCAGGGGCACATGTTCGTAGCCCAAGTCGTTTGAAGAACCTTGAGGTACTATTATATTTTCTCTTCAGAACTCTAGAGTTCGGATCCTTAGTGACTAACGCAGTAGCCCAGGCTTGATAAGCCTGCCGTTTGCCAGCTGCTTCAGCCCTGACAGACGCATCAAACCAAGGGCGCGATCTGCCACCAACTGATACCACAGAGCTTGGTACAAATAGTTCCATGCCCTGTAGTATCACATCAGCTACAGGCGCAGCGCAGTCACTAGGATCATTGGAAGGGAAATAAATCGGCACCCATGATTAGGATGCAAAAAAGTGTAGTGCCAAACGCGTCAAGTGGCGGGTCTTGTGAGAGCTGAACGTTCAATGGGTACTACACTCCGTACCAAGCAATGATCAGAAGACCCTAAGGGAGCCTCGACAGTGACCTGGCACTTTCTGGGATGTGTAGTCAGCAGAAGATCCAACAAAGAGGGCATATGGTTGTCCACGTCCGGTAGACGAGTGTGCGTTTTGACTAACTGAGACAGGTCATTTGCCAGAGCAAAGTCAAACACAGATATCCCCGCGTAGTCGGTGGCACGTGACCCCAGCCAATCGGCATTGTGGGCATTGAAGTCTCCGAGGACTAGGACTTCAGCGGACGGAGTCTGTGAAAGCAGATCGTCAATCTTTGCCTGAATATGGCCCAAGAGTTGATCCGTTTCTGCATTACCACTATGGGACCTATAGAGTCACGCGTAGACTCTGACATGGTCGTCCATGTCTACGCGCAGCCAGAATACAGACAGGTCTCGACCTTCAAAACAGGTAGCAGGTAAACCGATGTGTGGTATAAAATGATGTTCTAGTTTATACTCGGGGTATGATAGGTACGCTTGTCGCTAGGTTGAGATATCTCCATCAGAAATAACAAGGCCGGCTGCGCCGTCTCTAGATGGTAGTGGACGGCGTTCAAGTTGGTATGAAGTCCCTGGATGTTGCACTAGTCCACATTTAGAGTGGGTCAGGGTGCCGCTGCGTTGACTTGTCGTTTGCCTTCAAAAACACAAAAGGCGATACTTTGCCTGGCCCCGATACGACGGGCAGCCCGAGCAGAATCCGAAAATGATTCCCCCGATTTTTCTCGGGGAGGGGTTCCCCAGCTTCGTTTAAGTCGGTACCCTCTTGGGGTATATTTTTTAGAGGCATCGCTTTTATGTGCTTGGCGAGGGTGCGGTGGGGGGGCGGGGTTGGGCTTCCGATTTCTCTCACTCTCCCACGAAACATAACCAAATGAATTTTGTTACTACTAGTCGATTTTCCGTGAGAAGGTGGTCCTTCCCCGGTTAAGCCAGCTCAATACGAGCTGCAGTCAAATAACTATAGCTAGGCTCTTTCACCTAAAACTTAAATACTTCATTACATAACACTGTTTTATCCTTACGAAGTTTTTGGATTCAGTATTTATAAAGGAACGGATTCCTTTATATTACTTTATAGAACTATATTTCGAATTTATATAATAATTATTATTTATTTGTTATATTAATATTTTAGTTTATTTTATTGTTTAGTAACTGTCGTAAAACATTTGTGTAATGTGATGATGACTTTATTATTGTGTCGTTTCTATCCTGGGCAATTCTGTGGAAATTGTGTTTTTGAAAAACCTTGAGACAACTGGTATATTAACAAACAAATAGTTGCCCAAATTCTAGTAATTCAGAAGTTTCTACTTATATATCATCTACTACAGATTCTAAATTTGAGATAGATGAAAAACGCTCCAAATTGATGTTTATTATCGAAAGGAAGAGTGATAGCTTCGATGTGATTGGAAAATTAATCGCGATGATTGGCGACTAGCCATGCTCACACACCTATACACACGTACAGCTGAAGTGCATTTACCTTAATTAAATAAAACTGAATATAATCTGTATTCGCTTCATGTCAAGGTCGGGTAAAGTTTGGCCGGTTACATAATATTATCAGTTCTCTTAAAAACAACATATCTGTTTCCTCAAGACCCTTAAGCTCGTGATATGAATATTAAATCACAGATTCAAATTATCGTTTAATTTAGAGAAGTGATAGCTACAAAAGAAAACAATAAAGCTTATTACGATCCTAGTTAAAGTACTGAAATTAATTAATTATTTTAAATACGGTTATGAAATTATATCTTAAATTTGTTTAAAATAATAATAAGCTAGGATTTTTTGGAGATTGTTGGAATTTGTAAGAGATTATCAGGTCCTAAGTAAAGCTTATACAGTCACAAGAAGATTATTTTGACCGTCGGCCAGGAATTACTTGTTGGTTTTTATGATGTTATTTTAATTGTTGTCAAAAAATATTATTTAAAACTAGCTTTTGCCCGCGACTTCGTCCGCGTTTCCGTCGTTTTTCGAAAAAAAATTAGCAGATGTCCTCCCTCATAGTTTTGACGTAACAGGCAGATTCACTTTCGTATTTTAGAAGGGCAATAGTAATATAATATGCCAATCCACAAAACTGTTGAAAAATATAAGTAACCGCAGAATATTATAATATACCCACGCTATACCCACGACTCGGTCAGCGTGTAACTCCTTGTTTTTTATTAAGATAATATATTGCTAATATTTTTAGATCAAATTAAAATGTTTCAGCGCAAAGCTTCTGGGTAGACTATGTTAAGAGTCGACCCGTCCGGCACGTGAACGTAAAGATTCCTAGAATTGCTAACCCGGGAAAGAGCGACGTATAATTGACCATGCGAGAAACAGCTAACACCGAGATCTACTCCAGCAACACGAAAAGTCTGCCCTTGAGCTTTATTGATAGTCATGGCATAGCACACCGATACTGGGAATTGCGTTCTTTTAAATTGGAATGGAAAATTATTTGGTATTATGGGAATTCTGGGAATAAAGACAGTTTCTCCTGCACCACAACCTGTTAAAATTTGAGCCTCGATTACATTTTGTTGCAACTGGGTTACTTTTAGCCGAGTTCCATTGCAAAGTTGAGGTGGTCTTAAATTTCGGAGCAGAATTATCGGTATGCCAATTTTTAAACAAATTATATGAGAAGGTAGTCCAGGCATACTTAAAGAATTTAAAAATTCTATCGGGTAATTAGTGGCTTCTTGTTCATCAACCATTCTATTTATTGAACTATAAACTTTGCTTTCTCCCTGTATATTAGACAGTATTTTATTATTAATTTCAGATGCCTGGTCATTGCGAGGAGTCAAAATGGACCTTTCGCAAAGCCAAGAATTGTCCCTATTTAATATAATTGTTATGTCACCGTAAACCGAAGATATAAGATGTTGTTGGGATTGCACTATACAACATAACTCAGGTGTCAGAATAAGTTTTCCTTGGTGTAGTTGTGGATAGGTACCTTCACCAATCTTCAATAATGTATCAGAAAATTCACGATTATCTGCGTTGTCTCCAGTTCTCACTCGCATATTTATAGTCAAATGCACCGATTGTATATCACGCCACAAATAAGAGCTTTTCAGGCAAGCCCTAATCTCATCAGCTCGGGTTCCCCGTGGTATTACCGGTAAGGTTTGTCGGAAATCACCACAAAATAAAACCGTAATACCGCCCATTGGTCGATCATTTTGTCTTATGTCCCTTAGAGTTCTGTCTACTGCTTCTACTCCTTTTCGATGGGCCATCGTACATTCATCCCATACGATTAAATTACACTCACGCAATACCTTAGCTTTGTCGCTATTTCTTGAAATACTACAGGTTGGACTTTCCGTGCGATCTAAATTAATTGGTATTTTAAACATAGTGTGAGCAGTCTTACCTCCTGGTAGCAATGTTGCAGCTATACCTGATGAAGCCACGGCAAGAGCGATTTTACGCTGATTTCGAACATAAGCTAATATTAATTTAGTCAAAAAAGTTTTCCCAGTTCCTCCAGGTGCATCTAAAAACCATATTGTTCCTAAATTATTCTGCACACTCTCGCACACGCGATCATAGACTAAGCGTTGTTCTGCAGTCATCATTGGGACACCGTTTTCTAATGTTACCAGCAGTTCCATTGGGTTGTAACCAATCTCTGCGGAATATTCCCTATTGGTAACCTCTCCGACTGAGGTTGGCGTTGGCAAACCATATTCACAAAGTGATTTACCGCCTACTGCTGTTAAGTCTTCCTGAAGAGCTAATAAGCACTGATTTATAGCCAGATCTCGAAAATTATCATTAGTTGCGCCTTCATTATTGTGAGATAAATTCCGAAGAAAGTCTTCTGCAAATTTTTCTTTATATTTTTCCCATAATTGGACAGGATCAGATAAATTACAAAATGTGAGTAATGTTACAAATAAATGGCGTAATCGTCGTGGATTATCACTAACACAGGATTCTGCTAAAGCGTCATCCCAATGTTGATCATTTTCAAGCAAATGACGCGCTTGGCAAGCTGCATGATAAGTTGGATAAACAACATCGTCTACTTTTCTCAAATCTATAAATGATGTTGGTCCTCGCACTGTATGTAATAATAATCTCAAATAAAAACACTCTGCGTTGTTAGGATGAACAGTATACACTCTACCAAGAACATGTTCTTTGAAAATACCTGTCTCGCCATCTACAGGCCTGCCTCGGCGTCTACGGTTAAAGACACCTCGTTGTTTATCGTAGGTATAATACGATGGAACTTCTTCATACAAAAGAGACTTTGCGAAATTATCAGTTTGGCAAAGTCGAAAGAATGCCAATAAAGTTGTTTGTCTAGGGTTCTCTAATCGTTCTGTAACAATTTCGGCGTTAAAATATATACGTTGACCGCCTTCCAGATGAACATCCAGATGGGTCACAGGTGGATATCTTTCGTGAATATTAAAACTTAAGATCCGCCACACAGCTTCTGAAGAGCTGATATATCTGCCTGACTGAAATCTAGTAACTTCATCATGTTCATTTCTTAACGCAAACGTAGCTTGGTCACTGCCCTTGTTAATGTACTTACAAATATATTTAATTGACTCTACACTATTACACATTTCTACATTTATGTGAGCTTGAAATGCTCTGGACAATACAGGCGAATACGGAACGACCCACCTATTATCTAAAGTAACCTGTTGTCCAGACATTCGCTTTTCAACAGTAAAACCACCATTGTCTCTTGAACGGCGACGATATAATGGGTATCCATCATGTCCTGTTACAGTTTCATCCACTAATGCTTTTGGATACCTTTTAGTGCAACGACCGTCTTGCATGCAAGGAGCATTTGCGTTAAATGCACCACATGGACCATGTATCATATGAGTTTTAACAATGTCGTATAACAGGGGATCTGCAGTCGGATCTGGAATTTCAGCACTGATTAATCTGTCTACATCATTAGGTCGAACCTTATCTTTTAACCAAAGCAAGATATGTGCGTGAGGTAAGCCGCGTTTTTGCCACTCAACACTATACATATAACACAATACTTCTCCAAAAATGTTATCTTTGGTAAGAAGATCTATCATTGATTTTAATTTTAAATGAAACACTCTTGCAATAATATCATGGCGGTCATGCGGTGCCTGACCCTCAAGAAGCTCCCGAGTGATTTCATCCCACTTGGGATTGGTAGTTACAGTAACAAATAAGTCGGGACGTCCATATTTTCTTACGTAACAAAAAGCGTCTTGAGTACGTTCATGCATGTAGCGTGGACCACCAGTAAAAGAAGAGGGTAAAATAACTAAACGACCCATATTCACAGTATCGTTATCTTGTTGCATGGCATCGCGAAGGTGCACGTATTCTTCAGCGCGCAGCTGCCTTTGATTAGATCGTATATAAACTAATCTTTCGGTTTCAATTTTTGCGTACATGTCAACAATAAACTGATTAAATAAGCCACGAAAACGTTGAAAGTATACCAATCTATTCCGTCTCACTTGCAGGTGGTAACAATAAAATTGAAGGCATGACACCTTTTTATTATAATTAGGTGCGCCTGTGCGCGGATCGGTTTGGTATACAGCGAAATTATAACCATCTTCCCCTCGACAGTATATCATAGGATATTGCAAACTGTCGTAAGCCCTGTGGGTTTCGAAAATACGTTGCAAACGATTGTCTCTGGAACGTATAACGATATCACGCCTATCACATTCCTGGTCGACCAGTACTACAGCAACTTCATTCGTGGATGGAACGTTATGACGCCCAGGGTGTTCCTGAGTTGGACGCTTATCGGCATTTATAACAATTTTATAATTGTTATTACCATCTTGAGAAAGGGCTTCTAATGCCGATTTAAAACTGCATACGTACGAATTAACCTGATGTAACATGTTCTGAAGTTGTGAAATGAGTTCAGTATTTAAATTCGGAAAATATTGATTTCTTATATTCGACTGTTCGTTGTAATCGGATACAAAATATATTTGAAGAAATTTAGGTTGTTCTTCAGGCAAAAGGGACCCTATCAAATGGTAAACCTGACCTTGTACCTTAAAAGTAGGCATGAAAGGGCCTTCTGAGATTTGTTTAGCACCAAAGGATGTCATTTGGAATGCACTATTATAAGTGCGAATATTATCTAAAAACTGTTTGGATTGCAAATGTTCCCCTAAAAGTAGTGATTTTAAAGGTTCCGGTGGGTCTTCGAACGAAGGCAAATTTATTTTACCTCCAGAACAACAGAAACCAGCAGACTCCTTCCTCCACTTCGAAGCATTACAAAAGGAACATACTACGTTCATATCGCCTATTTCAGAAGATGATCTGTAATCAATTGTGAGGTTATAAGCAAACCCACTTTTATATTTATCGGACCACGCCACCGAATTTGTAGATTGATCTACCACGTGTATATCTAAGTCATTAAGACCATGTCGAAATCTATCTGCAGTAAGACGGGCCTCTCGCTGTTCTTCTGTTTCAAGCGACCGAATATTTTCAATTCTTAATCTTTCATTAGATAAAGTAATCAATTGTTCTTGTCTCAAAGAATTGTAATAATCGCGTCCCGACTCTAGTCGTTGTTCATGCTCATGTTCATCTTCAAGAGATCGAATCATGTTATGGTGCGCCCTATCATTTGTCAAACGGTCTTGATATTGAGTAAAAGTTTCAGATTCTCGAGACAAAATATGACGTTCGCGATCAGCTGTAAGCCGTAATTCCCTCTCAGTGAAGGTTTCGGACTCGCGAGATAAAATATGACGTTCGTGGTCAGCTGTAAGCCGTAATTCCCTCTCAGTGAAGGTTTCGGACTCGCGAGATAAAATATGACGTTCGCGGTCAGCTGTAAGCCGTAATTCCCTCTCAGTGAAGGTTTCAGACTCGCGAGATAATGTATGCCGTTCGCGGTCAGCTGTGAGTCGCAATTCTCGTTGTAAAGCAGTTTCAGCTTCTCGGGATAACGCATGTTGTTCCCGGTCAATGGAACGCCTTAGCTCTCGTTGAGAAGAGCTTTGAGAAGCCCGTGTTGTAGCTCGTCTCGCTCTTTCAGCTGCTAATCGCATCTCTCTTTCTGGAGAGCTTTCATTAGCTCGAGATGTTGAGGCACTAACTCTCATAGAGTTTAACCGATGTGCTCTTTCCTCTTCCGATTCTTGAGAACGCGTCATTCTCATTCTCCTAGCTTGACTCGAAGTTCGAGATAAAGATGGTCGTTTTTTAGGTGGCATCGTTTATTTTATTTTTAATCGACGGTAACTTAAATTCTATTTAGTTACCCAACAAAAAACTTACGTCAGAGGTCCTAACTATAGCTAAGTATATAATAAATAGAATATAAATCTAAGTGCCTATTAAAACTAAAATAATATTCTAATCGAATTATAAATATGTACGTAGGTACCTACAAATTACAAAAGAATAAAAAATGAAAATAAAGCTATACTTAATGCGTGTGCAATACTATCTACACTTACCTACTTCACTTAAAAATGAATAATAAGAAATACCTACAACTACTGTAATTAATCAAAGTACCTATGCTAATACAAAAAAAACCTTAGATGTTCTAAGTACAGCTGCTATATAATAAAAAAATATAAATCTAAGTGCCTATTTAAACTTATATACCTAATATTCTAATAGAATTAAACTAAGAAATATGTACCTACCTACCTACAACTTAGGTACAAAAAAAAAGAAATGAAAATAAAGCTAAAACACGTGTGCAGTATAGGTAGATAGTAGGCAATATCTACCTATACCTACTTCACTTAAAAATAAATAAAAAATACCTATGAATACTATAATTAATAAAAGTACCTACCTACGCTTTTATCTACTCAATACAAAAAAAACTAAACATAAAATGCCCAAAACTAACCTATCAGTAACTAAAAATCTAACAATAATCTAATCTATCTATCTATTATCTAATGTAAAAATCGAATCTAAATCTACTTAAAAAGAAATAAAATAGGAACTATTAATAGTTAAGAATTTAAACAAAACTAAAACTAATTTAGAAAATAACAACAAAAGAAATTAAAATAAACTATTTAAAGACAAAAAGTCGCGCTGATAAGCACGGTTTATAAAATAACAATTATTGTCTGTCAATAAAGTTCAACACTCTGAACGCATCAACAGCCAAATATTGAATGACGCTTGCGCTCGCCTCCCGCCCCTTTTATACTCTGCCGCCGCGAGCCCCGTCGAGCGCGGCAACCGTTACGCAAAAATAATCCTTATAGCTTGATTCACTATTCACGCGCGATGTCTTGTTGGCGTATTTCATGTAAGTAAGTATAAGTTTGGTGTTTCTATACCGATTTCAATGATTCTTTTTTTATTGAATTGGTGCTAATGTTTATTTTTTTTTTAATTAGGAATGATGGTGAGCATTATTGGTTTTATAAACGTAAAAGTAAACAAATATAATAAGAAATCTCCGAACTGCTAAGCTATCGAGAGTTATGCGTGTTATTGTGAGTTAACTATAAAAGGTAGATATATGCTGTCTTGGAATATTTTTCGTGTATTTTTATGTAGAATATTTCCGTTATACATAGTTTCTATGTAGCTCTAACCATTAAGGCTGCACACGCGACGGAAGCTTAAAAAATCAAGCAACTTCTCCCATTTTCTCAACATTTCCTTTCACTGCTCTGCTCCTATTCATTGTAGTGTGATGAAAAGTATACTATTACCTGCCCAGGAGTATAAAGAATAATTGTACTAAGTTTCGATAAAATCCGTCGAGTAGTTTTTTTTTCTATAAATAACATACAAACAGATAGACAGACAGACAGACAGACAAAAATTTTTTTAACTGCATTTTTGGCATCAGTATCGAACACTAATCACCCCCTGCTACTTATTTTGTAAATATATTTCATGTACAGAATTGACCTCTCTACAGATTTATTATAAGTATAGATAACATTATTAGATCCGTGTCTAATTGCAACGACATTAAATTTAGTATAATTATTGTTTATGGTGTATTGTATGTTCATAATACATGTAAGTCTATTATTATTTTTTAATTCTATTAATTTTTCTTAATATTTCTATTATATAGATTTTGTATTATATAAAAAAAAATCATGTATTCATAGCGCAAACATGTTTAGAATAGGACATATATTACGCATGACCTAATATTTAAAAGTGTACAATATATTATATTTCAAAGTATGGTTATTTTCTTTTATAATAACAAAAATAAAAGTACATTGTGAAGCTTTCATTGTATTTGGTATTTTGACAGACATTTACGAAAGTAGGAAAAATAAAATATTGGCATTGTTCCAAGTTATTCTTATGTCTTAACACCTTTTGTTGTGAAAGTGGATGACGTCATTGATCGTTCAGTGTTTTGTTTGGAAAATATCGTTAATTGACCTTATGAACCGAACCACCCATATGAAATATACAATATTAATTGAGTAACAGCTAAGTAGCAAAAGACTAATATATGGGAACTACAAGTAACTCAAAAAACTTCTAAAACATACTACCCAAGACAGGCGCGGATATACAGACCCACCTTATTTCAAATTGGCATACATACATTTAATTTAAATTCGACAATAAAATCGCCTGTAATAGGTAGTATTATTATATTTATGACCCGCCTGCTGTTTTATCCTTTGACTATTATTTGTTACAATACCGAGACACTGATGAAAACTATATTATAATAATTGTCTATATCTATAAATTCAGAGTCTTGGTATCAATAGTACCCTTTATTACACTCTATAGAAGTCGAAGTTTCAAATTGTTCAGAGAAGTTAAATTAGGATGTCGGATACTATTGGGATTTATTGAACTGGTGTTGTAGCAGACGATACAATATAAATATATATACTATTTTCTATTATATATACTTTATATATTTTTTATGAAAATACAATAAGTGGTATTACATTTTAAACATGTTTCTTTTTAGTTTTCAACCGAGTTTAGAGGGAGTTTCACAATAACCACTGCGTCAAAACTATTGTGACAACTTTTATGTTGGATTGCTTTATAATTCAAATAACTTTATTTACGATACAAGTGAGATGAAAACCTGAATAATAAAACTTATACCAACAATTTATTTGTATCCGATAAAATATAAATCAAACCTATCATTTAGTTTTTACTTAAGAAAATGATGAACATTTTTTAATTGCTAATAAATTATTTTTATTTAGTATTTCTTTATTTTATAGTTTAAGTTTTATAAAAGTATCATAATGAATTTGTTTATTTTATTATACATAAGTACATCTTTATTTTTATAAGATAAAAGAATACAATTCTTCACCCCTCATATAAGAGGATATAAATACAATAATATAAAAATATTTTGCTTCAAAAACAATATAATCGGATGTCAACGAGAAAATCCGACGTTAATCCTAAGTGCAATGAAAAAACCTTAACACAAACCTTTGGAACATTTATAGTACATAAAACATATATCTTTACAAAGTAGATAACTTATGTTTTAATTATAATATTGTGTAATTTGTAGAACTTGCAATCACTAAATTTATTAAGGCGATTAATGAAGTGGCCCATTTTTATTTACTGCATTTTTGTATGTTTTTTTATTTGTGTTGCAAGTGTGGAACTAATCGTACAAGTACAATTATGATAGAGAAGCTTTAATGATATTAACTTTGGAATTATATCGCTTTTATCTGTCCCCAGTAGAGATTTCGAAATTAAATCCTTTGTTGATTTTCACACTCGAATTGTACTGGAAAGGATATCGGATAAAAGCAGATATCTACTGAATACACAGCTAACAGTAAATATTTTACATTTCGGTTTAGAATCCTGTTGAACTTATTTAATATCAGTGAATATTCAAATATTGTTTCTACTACTCGTAGTATACTAATCGATTCCATCGACTCCGGTTGCATTGACACAGAAGTTAAATAGTTTACAGGTACTTAAAATCTTTAGCTATGTTTTTCATTATTCTACTAATAGTCTTTATTGGTTGTCGTTTTAACACTGGTTGTAAGGGTTATAGTAAAGATAAGAGTAATGGTACCTTGGACTATAATTGCAACTTTTTTGATAACATTATGATTTTATAAATATAGCGCAGTTAATTTTAAACATCACTAGACTCATGTTTTAAATAAAAATGATAATAACTGTCAATGTTCAATAATCATAAGAATAATAATATAAATCTATTTAAATTAATTTCACAAAAGAGTTATACAGTTGATATCTGTCTCTCGTGTAAGATGGCAATTATTTTAAGTCAGGTAACATTGTTATCTCACAGAGTAATTTTATAGTTAAAGTAAAGGGACTTATGGATAAAGTCAGATTAAATCTTTTTGACAGATACTTAAATTAACATCATTAGTATTGACTAGTTCATCGGAATCCTTTAACAGTATGAATTATTATAATTATGAACTTAAAGAGTGACAATACAATATAGTTTATTCATTGAAGAACAAAGACATGTCATATAACGTGTTTAACGTCATTCGCTGTTTGGAGGATTTAAATATTGCGTTCGTAAAATAAGGCTTAGAAATAAAAAAAAGTGTAGATTTATGTAAAGCGATAACTTTTTTTACATTGTACATAAATATATTTGTTCTTAATTAAATTGAATTAAGTCCAAATGTGTCCAGGAATATATAATGTAATGTTTGCGTATTGTTATTGAAATATTTAGGAATTACAAAATTTAATGCTTCGCAGTAGAAACATTTGGCTCGTCGTGATGATACTCGGAATAAAGACCTATCATCACTTCATTTAGTGACAACCACGGCCCCATTATTTGTCAAAAGAGAAGCATTCTATTGAAAAGAGATGATAAGTCGGCATTAATATCATTATAGATATCTACTCGTACTATTAGGATCTGTACGACAATATACTAAAGTTGAACTGTAGTAGTACTTCTATATTGATTATTGTACATTTTTTTTTTGATATTAGTTGATTAACCTTATTGCAACTCTTTTAGCATTAATAACTATTATTTAATAAGGCTTTAATACAATCAATTAACGTTTTTGAAGCTTTTTACTAAAGGTTATAATAACAGAAATAATAATTAAAAATGTTAATAAAATAACAGAATAATGTATTACAAAAATAATCCTTGGAACCATCACGACGGACTAACAACAAAAGCCACACAGAAGGTAATGCGTTGTTGTGTATTTAGAATACAATATTGTTAATGCTATTATTATTTGTGAATTATTAAAGTTTCATCAAAACATCCACTATAGTTCCAAACACAATCTTCAAACCTATCTGTACCATAATTGAGGGCACTTTGGAACGTCAACCTCCCGGGAATATTGACTTCATTTTGGACTCTCAACTGCGGCCGCCAGATGCACCCAAATATAAAATTGTGCTCCTGCATTCCACATTATATTTTACTACATAGTAAAATTTTTAGACTCATAATGTACTTTGTAGTGCTCTCTGCCTTTCCCGAATACGAAGATTATTTTAACAAAGAACATATAAAGTCGTATTTTGTAAGAACACAGAAATTAGTTTTTTCATTTTCAAGACATATATTTTATAAAATAATTCTATAATATATTCTTAAAATAATAACTGTATCTTTAATAATCATTTATCCGAGTGAAATAAACGATATATATTTATCTAAATACAATATTACTTGTAACATCTCAAGCACGTGACTCGTCTCTTTGTGTACAATTAAAAAAAAATAGTTTGTAGTGCTTAACATTAACTTGTAACAATTTCAAAAACAGCATTGACTTCTTTTAAGTTTTTCACTGCATTTCGATACTGTAAAGTCAGGTTTCAATTATAAATCTTCAAGTTTTATTTAAATTCAGTAGTATTAAAAATAGCTATAAAAAGAATTATAAATATACTATCTATAGCAGAAGCATAGGAATAGGAAGAAGAAGAAAACAATAGAAACTGATAAATTAGTACCCAGTAGCAGCATCTACCTCGGATTCTGGTGAATGGTGTCTCATTGGCTCATTTATCGCAGGACATGTTATTGCCTAAGGTTTTATTCCAATCATCTTCTGTTTAATATTTTAATTCACACGTACAGAAAGTTCGTACTCGTATATTGGTTGTCACACCCTCATCTGTTTAACACAAGAACGGTGCTATTTGGGTTACCTTTTATCCCTGACCTCAGTATGATAATATTGTACGAGTATTCTTCAATTACCAAAATATAACTTATGTATCATATTTATATTATCTTTTTATATAAATCATTAACAACATAAATTATTTTTAATATAAATTATTGAATCTCACTACATGCGAACTTGTCGTGATAATATTCACCACGACTGAAAAATATTCATAAATATATTTCAGGGATATTTGGTAACTAACAAGCACAAAGAGTTAAGAAAATATTTAATAAAATTGTAGATGGTTTTAAAATTCATTATTTCTTATCTTTAAAAATAATTATGATTGCTCATGTTACATAAAATAATATAGTTTAATGTAATTGTATTTTTGTTTAATATTACTTTGAACTGAGTAATAAATCCAGATCATGAATCAGGAATAGTTTGATCTATAAGTTTCAATACAGATATCTCAGTTCTAATAAAAATATTAGAAAGAGACGGCTGTAGTTTAAAAGCTACACACCTCATAATTCTACATTATTAAAACGTAAAACTAAACCTGAACCATATCATCTATTTAATATTATTACCATGCAATTAATTTTTAAGGATAAACAATTATTAGAGTTCTTAAAATATTATATCGCGGCGTCTTTATGAGAATGCATTTTTGTGAGATCCTAAATAACAGTAAGCACCTCTGCCGAGGCACCTACTTTAAGATGATACGACTACATATAATTTTGTTTATAAAGAACGAGAGAAGTAAAATGTGATTTGAAAAATTTATTGCTTTGCGACTTGCGTTTTTTATTAAATTTGGCAGACATGTGATCAATTTAACTATGACCATATTCATACAACAGTTACTACAAATAAACGTCTCCATCACATTTTGATTTTAAATTCATCAATTCATTCGATCAATTAGGTTTTAATCGTCGCTTAAACTGGAGAACCGCTGAAGAGAAACAAGGTTAATTTGCTGTGTTTGAAGAAATTGCTAAACATAAAAGCACACTTTGTAGAAAAGAAAAAGATGAAGGAGACGGAGTCTGTAAAAATGCAGAACATAATGGCTTATTGATTGATTATTTATTTATTTCAAAGATGTAGTGATGCCATTATGTGTGGAATATGACGTCATTTAAATGTCCGCCACGGCTTCTCTGGGTGGAGCGCATGCCAGATATCCAATTTTCCATGACTTTTGCGCATAAAACAGGTTGAATTTGACCTATAGCATGGTTACGTTGGTTTTGAGGGCCTCTGTGGTTTGTGGTTTATTCGCATAGACCTGCAACTTAAGTAAACCCCACAAGAAAAAGTCTAGCGGGGTAAAGTCACACGATCTTGGTGGCCAGTTCACATCAGCTCCACGTGAGAGGAGCATGTTCTCAAATCTCTCTTTCAGAATATTCAATATGGTATGAGCTGTGTGGCACGTAGCGCCGTCTTGTTGAAACCACATGTCGTTGGTGTTCAGATGTTCCAGTTCATGCCAAAAAAAGTTGGTAATCATCGACCTATACCGCTCGCCGTTGACAGTGATATCCTGGCCAACGGCGTTCTCAAAGAAATATGGCCCGATGACGCCGCCAGCCCAAAACCCACATCAAACTGTAACTGTCATTTGGATTAGTATCGTCCTAAATTCTACAATTTTGTTTGTTTATGTACCCATTCATTCAGAAATGGGCCTCATCGCTGAAGAAATTTTTTCTGTGAAAATTACGGTCAGTTGCTAACTGCTCCAGTGCCGCCCATTCAGCGAACACACATCTTTGTCTATGGTCATTTACCTTCAACTCCTGGGTGAGTTGATTTTTATACGGGTGCAGGCTCTAGTCACGACGCAAAATTTGCCAAGTTGTGGTCTGTGTAAGGACGAGTTCTTGTGAGCGACGCGAGATCGACTGCCTCAGATTCTCCTGCACACTCTCAAGGACAGCGGCGATGTTTTTGGCAGACTTTGCGTTTCGTTGACGTACAGGTGTTGGTCGATTATTTACCGAACCAGTGGTGTCAAATTTATCCAACACACGACGAATAGTCCTCTCGGTAGGACGATTATGGCGACCGTAAAATAGGCGAACAGAACAGAACACTCATTTTGATAAAACAATTTTATCATTTGCACGTGTGTTGAATGCTATAGCGATCCATGATGATTTGGCAAAAGAAAATGAATAAATGGCCGCTTCCAACTGTTAAAGTTCGGACGCGCCTATTGGAAGACCCTTTACAACTCATAAAATTATGCTTCACTGAAATTTGTTACTTAAAGTATTATAAAAAAAATCCTTAGTTACATTGTATCAGTAATTATTCAAAATTTTCGTAATATGTTATTTATAACTTACGAAAATCCTTATGGCAACTTTTACAGTTGTTAAAAATATACAAAGCAAGTCCACGCCATGCACAAACATGTCGGGAGATCATGCGATGTCACGGAGTGTAGTCTGAGCGCATAAATTAACAGTAACTTCTAACATACGCTACGCATAAAAATAGAGCAAAATAATCATATTTTATTTTAATTTTAATTTCATATTTAATATAAACAAATACCCAGAAAAATATAATTATGTTTAAGCATATCTTAGTATGCTACAAGGTAAATTTACCAATATTTAATACTCGTATGTTGACCCAGTAAGGCCTAAATTGACCCGAGCCGTCATTTCAATGTTTACAACCCTCGGGGGTAATGGAGACTGAGAACGGTCTGCTTCTCGGAGTATGGATTATTACTGTAGATGGAAATAAAATTCGTTATGACATTTTTAATGCTATAGAAATTGCACCAAATTTATTGTTACACGACTTTTAGTACTTTTCAGTCGAATTTGAGGCAAATATTTTCTGTTATTTTCCCAAGAAAAGTAAGGTAAAAGAAGGTAGGATAAACTGAGAACTGAGAGAATGGTCAAATAAAAATTGGTTTACATTTGTATAATAATAGATATGCGAGCGTCGTGACACCGACACACGTATGTTATACGACGTTATAATACTGTACCTGATACACTAATCTCATACCATACCGTATGTATGTAAGACAGGACGTATTTCACACGCCCTGTCTTTTAGCTTACAATAATAATTAAAAACAATACCAATTATATTTTTGTTTTTTTTTACGTAAAAAATGAATATCTTGTCGAATGTTTAATACGTAGTAGTAATAGTAGTAATAGTAATAGTACATAAGCGACTGCAATGCAACAAGCAGAAAGCATTATCACCGAATTATATAAACAATCGGACAAAGTGCGAAAGAAAAACGTTTTTTTTTAAGTAATTATGTTTTTGGATGCCTGAATTTGGAAGCTGCAAAATATATCTCCCGATTTTGATCCAGTTGTTTTTGACATCGATTAAATAGGTTTTATGTAGTATAATGACCAAGATTCATTAATGTGGATAGTAGGTGCTTATATCGGAAGTCTAGTATTCTCTTGAATACTTAATTTATGCGAATATTGCAAACTTCATCAGCCGTGGACGGTTTGTAAAGTTCAAGGTTAATATTGTGTTCATAGCCGTTATGAAAAGGCAGTACATAATTTATTTAAATTTTTCATAATAAATATTCATTTATCGATACTCATATTTAAAAGAATGGTAAAAAAGATTTATATGGGAAAAGTGAGCGGTAAGAGAGACAGGGGGAGGCCTCGAGTGACCTTCGAAAACACAGTAGCTACGATACTGGAGGAAGGTCACGTAAAAAGCATGAGGACCCCCCGGAGGGCATGTATAAGGAGGTTGATGTCTGTGGCCGAGGCGAAAGAGGTATGCAGAGACCGTAGCATGTGGCGCACCGTCGTCTCTGGCTACCCCGCAAGGGATATGGCGTGAAGGTAAATAAATAAATAAATAAATAGATACTCATATAAGTATATAAGTATATTTAAAAATGTCTGTAAACATATAAAAACGATTATCAATAAAAATAATGTTTAATCAAAATCAAAAATTGACAAATTAATAGAATAGATAACAGTGCATCATCATCATCATCATCATCAGGTTTAAAAAGTGCAATATAAAGGTGATTTTAAAGGATGCTCTTCTTATGTTTTCAGAAGGTTGGTTCCATGGTATGGGCTTGGATTGTAAAGGATTTTTTAAAGAAGTCGCTGACATGGGATCGTTGTTTTATATATATAGCACTCAAATCTAACTTCAAAAAAGCAACCATAATTTTTACAGTATATTATATGTAGATATATATAAGAGTTTTATAATTTGTTTACACAAAAAAAATAGTGCAATAGTACTAACTTAATACACGGCAGTTGTGTTTCGAGGAATTTTTATTTATTATTAAAAGGCTGCGGCACGCGACCTGCAACACTCCTAAAGAGCGACATGAGAGGATCATGATCAAGACAAACTGACAGATCAGATTAATTAATGTACACTTTATTTATAGAACATCGTTATCAATAATATTCTTATACAAATAAGATGACGTCTAATTTTTATTTGGAAGGTAGTTAAATCTTGACTTAATTTTTAATATTTTTTTTATAAAATCCATTAAGGAACACATATTATAGTGTATATGTAAAGTGCAGTGAAAAACTAGTTACTTACAAGTGACGGGAATCTTCGTCACTATTTAATATGGAAGGTATACCGGTCTGACATTGAGATTGAATGTTAGTATTTTAAAATAAGTATTATATATCTATCACATTATCCATTATTAAAAATATATTCTGGAAATGAAATATGTAATCTTGAAGTAAAAGTGGATAATAACGAAAGAATAATGCGTACCATTAAACATGTGATTATCAGCTTTCATATTTAAGGGGTAAATTATTAAACGTGTGAGAAAATTGTTGTGTCTATCTATATAGATAATAAATATCGACTACAGACATACTGTTCAATAAAATAAAATCTTAACAAAATAACAAACGAAATTTGTTACAACATTAAAAGCATTTGTAAATCCTAAACAAAATATTTTATTTATTCTAATATTGTACTATAATGCACATAAACGAATTTCCTGTATTAATTTAAAATCTTCCATAATCTACGAGAGAAGAGAAGGAGAAAATACCTACATATATAATAGTGAAATGATTACTTTAGTTTTATGCTTAACAATATGGTTAGATAAATTAATTTGTTTGTTATGTGTGTGTGTGTGTGTGTGAGAGAGAGAGAGATATAGGGAAAGAACATAGAGGTATTTGTCCAGTGAAGCGTATTCCTTCGAAACGAAATGAAAGGTTTCTTATGTGGTGTTTGTTTTAAATAAAGTTTAAGTTATACATTACTTATTCTTTTAAGTATAATAATACTTATAAACGGAATATGTTTTAATTATCATTTATCATAAATAAAATAATTTTTGAAATTCTTGCAGTCAGTCTTTACGTTTCACACACACTTCTCACACTTCTCCCAAATTCGTATAACTTCAATATCATAAGTGTTAAAGTGGCTTTTAAAGACCATTCTGGGCAACTTTAGCCAGCCGTCCCTACCGCCGGCCGTTGCAAATGGGGAATGACTCTCTGGCCCACACGGCAAAAGAGAAAGCCGATCTCTTGGGCACTCTTTTGCCTCTAACTCGACTTTGGACGACCAAGGGAAGACATCGCCTATCATCCCGCGGTGTCATTGCTCAATACCGGAAAAAGTTTTTCGGCAGAAAACTATCAGACAGTCTCTATTTTCCTTGGACGTTCATAAGTCGAGTGGGCCGGATGACATTTCTCCATTGGTGCTACGAACGTGTGCCCCTGAGTTGATACCAGTGCTTAACGCATCTATTTCGGAACTCCTACCTTAAAGGCGTAGTCCCGGTCTCATGGAAGTGTGCCCTTGTCCATTCAATCCCTAAAAAAGGTGATAGCTCAGACGACGGACTCGAATAATGGTGTTTCTTTGACTAACTTTAAAAATATCGGCAACATCTGCCACATACTAAACAAAGCTGACCAAACTTAAAATAAATATTTTATTTACTTAATGAATTTATAACTTTGATATGCAAATAAAAAAAAAAAGCTACTTTACACTGTATATTATGAACTACTACTATATATATACAAATACTTAAATAATATTCTAAAGTTTTTGTATGTCATCGATGTTTTAAGAAAAAAAAATCTCTGAATATATTTGTCGCAGATTACGGTAATTTGACGATAACGAGACGCTCATGTGATATGTTGGTAATGTAGGAGTAAACGCCGAGTAAGTGACGTCACGGACGTCACAAGTCACGTGGATGGAGTCGTTTGGAAGGATGATGGTTATATTTAAAGGGTGTAATGATAATGAGGATCATCCTTGAGGAAGCTATCCAGAAGTCAGTTCTTCCAAACGGGACCGTTGGTCTACTGTACCAGTAGATTATAATTATTGTCATTAGTGGAAATAAAATTAATATTATTACTGTTAATTGTCTAAGACCTTATGACATGCATATTATTCTTGGAGACCCCATCAATAACTAACAAGCGAAGCGTTTATACAGCTGTCGCCGATAGATATGTATTTTAGATAATCCAACGTTATTAAACAAAAACGTTCGAAACATTTTTATAATGATTTTGTTCAATAAAGGCTGTGTTTAAGAACACGTTCTTTGACCTCTAGACGACCGATGAGAAAATAAAAAGAAATGAAAATCTCATTCAGAGATTTCTAAGTTAACATTCATCATTAATAACATAATTACTTATAAATGAAATCTCAATGTTTTGCAAAATAAATAAGCACTACTAAATACTTATATAACTTATAATATAAAATAAACATTTAATTTGTGTTGATTAAAATTAAATAATTACAATAAAATGTAGTATTTGATTATTAAACGATTTTGTATTCTTAAAATCACTAAATTAGGTAAAGTTGCTTAAGTATTACTCCTAATGAATACCGCTGAAATGTTTACTGCAGTTTAAATTAAAAAAACCACGAAATATAATAGATATTTTCACGTTTTTCGAAGATGTAGCATGTAGGTACTTAGAATGTAGACTCAGTGAATAATAATACACACTTTTCGGATAATCATCCTCTGCTCCCTGGGGGACGGTTAATTCAGTCGCGTTAGTCATCTGCTAATGTCCAGTGTGGGGATGTCAGCCATGAGGCACATGGTTTGTGGAGATGTTAAGGTTTGGGATTTCTTCCTGCCGAGTCGCTTTCTGAGGAACGGTCCGGGAGGGAGTTTTTTCAAACAATAGATGGTGTCCGGATTAATATTAGTTGAGCATAACACCAAGGTTGAGCTCGGCGATCATACATCACACATGAGTGTGATGTTGGTTACTACTCGTCGATCTTCCGTGAGAGGGTGGTCCAGGTGGTCCCCAGTCGAGCCAGCCCAATATAAGCTGCAGTCAAATAACTACAACTAGGCTATGGCAGAGCCATTGAAATGTGTTAATATTTTGTGAATAATCTTCAATAACTATGCTTGTAAAAATAAACATTGTATATGTGATTTAATTAAATAAACATGAATACTTGTTCTTAAAAAATCCTTGTTTTTCACTAATTTTAATAGGTTTTAAAGATTAGGAACCAATCACCTATTTTTGCATACGATCAATGTCTTTTTTTACACGGTTTTTTCTGGAACCAATTTCCGTGTAAAAACAGACTTAGGTGTACTTCATTACATAATACTGTTTTATCCTTACGAAGTTTTTTTGGATTCAGTATTTATGAAGGAACGGATTCTTTTATATTACTTTATATAAGAATTATTATTTATTTGTTATATTAATATTTTAGTTTATTTTATTGTTTAGTAACTGTCGTAAAATATTTGTGTAATGTGATGATGACTTTATTATTGTGTCGTCTCTATCCTGGGCAATTCTGTGGCAATTGTGTTTTTGACGGACCTTGAGACAACTGGTATATTAACAAACAAATAGTTGACCAAATTCTAGTAATTCAGAAGTTTCTATTTATCATCTACTATAGATTCTAAATTTGAGATAGATGGAAAACGCTCCAAATTGATGTTTATTATCGAAAAGAAGAGTGATAGCTTCGATGTGATTGGAAAATTAATCGCGATGATTGGCGACGCGCCATACTCACACACATGTACACACGTACAGCTGAAGTGCATTTACCTTAATTAAATAAACCGGAATATAATCTGTATTCGCTTCATGTCAAGGTCGGGTAAAGTTTGGCCGGTTACATAATATTATCAGTTCTCTTAAAAATAACATATCTGTTTCCTCAAGACCCATAATGCTCGTGATATGAATATTAAATCACAGATTCAAATTATTGTTTAATTTAGGGAAGTGATAGCTTCAAAAGAAAAGAATAAAGCTTATTACGATGTACTATTAAAGTACTGAAATTAATTAATTAGTTTAAATACGGTTATGAAATTATATCTTAAATTTGTTTAAAATAATAATAAGCTAGGAATTTTTGGAGATTGTTGGAATTTGTAAGAGATTATCAGGTCCTAAGTAAAGCTTATACAGTCACAAGAAGATTATTTTGACCGTCGGCCAGGAATTACTTGTTGGTTTTTATGATGTCATTTTAATTGTTGTCAAAAAATATTATTTAAAATAACATTATTACATCCGTGACGAATTGCAACGACATTAAATTTAGTATAATTATTGTTTATGGTGTATTGTATGTTCATAATACATGTAAGTCTATTATTTTTTTTTATTCAATTAGTTTTTCTTAAAATTTCTATTATATAGATTTTGTATTATATAAAAAAAAATATTCAGGTATTCATAGCGCAAACATGTTTAGAATAGGACATATATTACTTATGACCTAATATTTATTATATATTATATTTCAAAGTATGGTTATTTTCTTTTATAATAACCAAAAAAAAAGTACATTGTGAAGCTTTCATTGTATTTGGTATTTTGACAGACATTTACGAAAGTAGGAAAAATAAAATATTGGCATTGTTCCAAGTTATTCTTATGTCTTAACACCTTTTGTTGGGAAAGTGGATGACGTCATCGATCGTTCAGTGTTTTGTTTGGAAAATATTGTTAATCGACCTCATTGACCGTATGAACCGAACCACCCATATGAAATATACAATATTAATTGAGTAGAACAGCTAAGTAGCAAAAGACTAATATATGGGTACTACTAGTAACTTAAAAAACTTTAAAATATACTACCCAAGACAGGCTCGGATATACATTTAATTTAAATTCGACAATAAAATCGCCTGTAATAGGTAGTATTATTATATTTATGACGCGCCTGATGTTTTATCCTTTGACTATTATTTGTTACAATACCGAGACACTGATGAAATCTATATTATAATAGTTGTCTATATCTATAAATTCAGAGTCTTGGTATCAATAGTACCCTTTATTACACTCTATAGAAGTCGAAGTTTCAAATTGTTCAGAGAAGTTAAATTAGGATGTCGGATACTATTGGGATTTATTGAACTGGTGTTGTAACAGACGATACAATATTAATACATGTACTATTTTCTATTATATATACTTTATATATTTTTTGTGAAAATACAAAAAATGGTTTATCAATAAATTTGTATAATCTATGGCTTACATTTCAAACATGTTTTTTTTTTAGATTTCAACCGAGTTTAGAGGGCGTTTCACAATAACCACTGCGTCAAAACAATTGTGACAACTTTTATGTTGGATTGCTTTATAATTCAAAGCACTTTATTTACGATACAAGTGAGATGAAATCCTGAATAATTTATTTGTATCCAATAAAACATAAATCAAATCTAACACTTAGTTTTTACTTAAGAAAATGATGAACATTTAATTGCTAATAAATTATTTTTATTTAGTATTTCTTTATTTTATATTTTAAGTTTCATAAAAGTATCATAATGAATTTGTTTATTTTATTATACATAAGTACATCCTTATTTTTATAAAATAAAATAATACAATTCCTCACCCCTCATATATGAGGATATAAATACAATAATATAAAAATATTTTGCTTCAAAAGCAATATAATCGGATGCCAGCGAGAAAAATCCGACGTTAATCCTAAGTGCAATGAAAAAACCTTAATACAGACCATTGGAACATTTACAGTACATTTTACTCTAGGAATTAACAAAATATATCTTTACAAAGTAGATAACTTATGTTTTAATTGCAATCACTAAATTTATTAAGACAATTAATGAAGTGGCCCATTTTCATTTACTGCATATTTGTATTTTTTTTTTTATTTGTGTTGCAAGTGTGGAACTAATCGTACAAGTACAATTATGATAGAGAAACTTTAATGATATTAACTTTGGAATTATATCGCTTTTATCTGTTTCCAGTAGAGATTTGGAAATTAAATCCTTTGTTGATTTTCACACTCGGATTGTACTGGAAAGGATATCGGATAAAAGCAGATATCTACTGAATACACAGCTAACAGTAAATATTTTACATTTCGGTTTAGAATCCTGTTGAACTTATTTAATATCAGTGAATATTCAAATATTGTTTCTACTACTCGTAGTATACTAGTCGATTCCATCGACTCCGGTTGCATTGACACAGAAATTAAACTAATTAAATTAAATTAATTAAATCTGTAAACTACAGATACTTAAAATCTTTAGCTATGTTTTTCATTATTCTACTAATAGTCTTTATTGGTTGTCGTTTTAACACTGGTTGTAAGGGTTATAGTAAAGATAAGAGTAATGTTACCTTGGACTATAATTGCAACTTTTTTGATAACATTATGATTTTATAAATATAGTCCAGTTAATTTTAAACATCAGTAGACTCAAAGAGTTCACCGCCGCCCCTAGGACATTGAATGTTTTAAATAAAAATGATAATAACTGTCAATGTTCAATAATCATAAGAATAATAATATAAATCTATTTAAATTAATTTCACAAAAGAGTTATACAGTTGATATCTGTCTCTCGCGTAAGACGGCAATTATTTTAAGGGACCATAAGTCAGGCAACATTGTTATTGAGATAACTCTGTGAGATAACTGACTCTGTGAGCAGAGTAATTTTATAGTTAAAGTAAAGGGTATAGTTAAAGTAAAAATATAGATAAAGTCAGATTAAATCTATTTTACGGATACTTAAATTAACATCATTAGTATTGACTAGTTCATCGGAATCCATTAACATGATTATGAATTATTATAATTATGAACTTAAAGAGTGACAATAGAATATAGTCTATTCGTTGAAGAACAAAGACATCTCATATAACGTGTTTGACGTCACTCGCTGTTTGGAGGATTTAAATATTGCGTTCGTAAAATAAGGCTTAGAAATAAAAAAAGTGTAGATTTATGTAAAGCGATAATTTTTTTTACATTGTACATAAATATATTTGTTCTTAATTAAAATTGAATAAACTCCAAATGCGTAGCCGCAGGATTATATAATGTAATGTTTGAGTGTTGTTATTTCTCGCTCGCTGGCTCGTGATGATAGTCGGAATAAAGACCTATCATCACGTGTTACTTCATTTAGTGTCAACGACGGCCCCATTATTTGTCCAAAAAATTCCATTGAAAAGAGATGATAAGTCGGCATTAATATCATTATAGATATCAACTATTAGGATCTGTACGACAATATACTACTATATTGACTATTGAACATTTTTTTCTATATTTTTAAAAATATTAAAAATTTAACTAATAAAATAATATTATTTGATTAACCTTATTGCAACTCTTTTGGCATTAATGACTATTATTTAATAAGGCTTTAATACAATCAATTAACGTTTATGAAGCTTCTAACTAAAGGTTATAATAACAGAAATAATAATTAAAAAAATAAATAAAATAACAGAATAATGTATTACAAAAATAATCCTTAGAACCCTCACGACGGTCTAACATTCAAAAGCCACACAGAAGGTAATGCGTTGTTATGTATTTACAATACAATATTGTTAATGCTATTATTATTTGTGAATTATTAAAGTTCCATCAAAACATCCACTGTAGTTGAGTAAACACATGCTTCAAACCTATCTGTACCATAATTGACGGCACTCTGGAACGTCAACCTCCCAGGAATATTGACTTCATTTTGGACTCTCAACTGCGGCCGTCAGATGCACCCAAATATAAAATTTTGCTCCTGCCTTCCACATTATATTTTACTACATAGTAAAATTTTTAGACTCATAATGTACTTTGTAGTGCTCTCTGCCTTTCCCGAATACGAAGATTATTTTAACAAAGAACATATAAAATCGTATTTTGTAAAAACACAGAAATTAGTTTTTTCATTTTCAAGACATATATTTTATAAAATAATTCTATAATATACTCTTAAAATAATAACTGTATTTTTAATAATCATTTATCCGAGTGAAAAAAATGACATATATTTATCTAAATACAACATTACTTGTAACATCTCAAGCACGTGACTCGTCTCTTTGTGTACAATTAAAAAAAAATAGTTTGTAGTGCTTAACATTAACTTGAACAATTTCAAAAACAGCATTGACTTCTTTTAAGTTTTTCACTGCATTTCGATACTGTAAAGTCAGGTTTCAATTATAAATCTCCAATTTTTATTTAAATTCAGTAGTATTAAAAAGAGCTACAAAAATAATTATAAATATACTATCTATTGCAGAAGCATAGGAATAGAAAGGAGAAGAAAACAATAGAAACTGATAAATTAGTACCCAGTAGCACCTACCTCGGATTCTGGTGAATGGTGTCTCATTGGCTCATTTATCGCAGGACATGGTATTGCTTAAGGTTTTATTTCACTCAAACCAAAACAAAATAACCAATATTTTCAGATCCAGAGAAGCAGGTATTTTGGAACAGTTTCAATATATCTACCATGATTAATTTTAGATTGATTTTAATAGAAGGAATCTTTAACGTAACATTTCGATAATTGTTTTTAAAGAATATTTAATATATTGAACTTCATTACTTATAAAGGGTCTTACATTAAGCGTGTTCTATCTTTACATTTAAATAAAACAAAGTGTGTGTGAGATATTATCGATTATTTATTTATTTCAAAGATGTAGTGATGCCATTATGTGTGGAATATGAGGTCATTTAAATGTCCGCCACGGATTCTCTGGGTGGAGCGCATGCGAGATATCCAATTTTCCATGACTTTTGCGCATAAATCAGGTTGAATTTGATCTATGGCATAGGTTATGTTGGTTTTGAGGGCCGCTGTGGTTTGTGGTTTATTCGCATAGACCTGCGACTTAAGAAAACCCCACAAGAAAAAGTCTAGCGGGGTAAAGTCACACGATCTTGGTGGCCAGTTCACATCAGCTCCACGTGAGATGAGCATGCTCTCCAATCTCTCTTGCAGAATATTCAATATGGCATGAGCTGTGTGGCACGTAACGCCGTCTTGTTGAAACCACATGTCGTTGGTGTTCAGATGATCCAGTTCATGCCAAAAAAAGTTGGTAATCATCGACTTATACCGCTCGCCGTTGACAGTGATAGCCTGGCCAACGGCGTTCTCAAAGAAATATGGCCCGATGACGCCGCCAGCCCAAAACACACATCAAACTGTAACTTTTTCGGGATGCATTGGACGCTCTTGGATCTCATGTGGATTTTTATCGTCCTAAATTCGACAATTTTGTTTGTTTACGTACCCATTCATTCAGAAATGGGCCTCATCGCTGAAGATAATTTTCTGTGAAAATTACGGTCAGTTGCCAACTGCTCCAGTGCCGCCCATTCAGCGAACACACGTCTTTGTCTATGGTCGTTTACCTTCAATTCCTGGGTGATTTGAATTTTATACGGGTGCAAGCCCAAGTCACGACGCAAAATTCGCGAAGTTGTGGTCTGTGAAAGGACGAGTTCTTGTGAGCGACGCGAAATCGACTGCCTCGGATTCTCCTGCACACTCTCAAGGGCAGCGGCGATGTTTTCGGCAGACCTTGCGTTTTGTTGACGTACAGGCGTTGGTCGATTATTTACCGAACCATTGGTCTCAAATTTATCATCCACACGACGAATAGTCCTCTCGGTAGGACGATTATGGCGACCGTAAAATAGGCGAAGCGCGCGGTGCGTTGCCCGAACAGAACACTCATTTTGATAAAACAATTTTATCATTTGCACGTGTTGTTGAATGCTATAGCGATCCATGATGATTTGGCAAAAGAAAATGAAAAAATGACAACCAATTTGACAAATGTAGTTTCAACAAGATGGCCGCTACCAACTGTTAAAGTTCGGACGTGCCTATTGGAAGACCCTTTACAGCTCATAAATTTATGCTTCACTGAAATTTGTTACTTAAAGTAAAAAAATCCTCAGTTACATTGTATCAGTAATTATTCAAAATTTTCATAATATGTTATTTATAACTTACGAAAATCCTTTTGGCAACTTTTACAGTTGTTAATATACAAAGCAAGTCCACGCCATGCACAAACATGTCGGGAGATCATGCGATGTCACGGAGTGTAGTCTGAGCGCATAAATTAACAGTAGCTTGTAACATACGCTACGTATAAAAATAGAGCAAAATAATCATATTTTATTTTAATTTCATATTTAATATAAACAAAAACCCAGAAAAATATAATTATATTTAAGCATACTAAGATTACAAGGTAAATTTACCAATATTTAATACTCGTATGTTGACCCAGTAAGGCCTAAATTGACCCGAGCCGTCATTTCAATGTTTACAACCCTCGGGGGTAATGGAGACTGAGAACGGTCTGCTTCTCGGAGTATGGATTATTACTGTAGATGGAAATAAAATTCGTTATGACATTTTTAATGCTATAGAAATTGCACCAAATTTATTGTTACACGACTTTTAGTACTTTTCTACAGTCGAATTTGAGGCAAATATTTTCTGTTATTTTCCCAAGAAAAGTAAGGTAAAAGAAGGTAGGATAAACTGAGAACTGAGAGAATGGTCAAATAAAAATTGGGTACATTTGTATAATAATAGATATGCGAGCGTCGTGACACCGACACACGTATGTTATACGACGTTATAATACTGTATCTGATACACTAATCTCATACCTTACCGTATGTATGTAAGACAGGGCGTATTTCACACGCTCTGTCTTTTAGCCTACAATAATAAATAAAAACAATACCAATTATATTTTTGTTTTTTTTACGTAAGAAATGAATATCTTTCCGAATGTTTAATACGTAGTAAGTACATAAGCGACTGCAATTTAAGCAACGAGCAGAAAGCATTATCACCGAATTATATAAACAATCGGACAAAGTGCGAAAGAAAAACGTTTTTTTTTAAGTAATTATGTTTTTGGATGCCTGAATTTGGAAGCTGCAAAATATATCTCCCGATTTTGATCCAGTTGTTTTTGACATCGATTAAATAGGTTTTATGTAGTATAATGACCAAGATTCATTAATGTGGATAGTAGGTGCTTATATCGGAAGTCTAGTATTCTCTTGAATACTTAATTTATGCGAATATTGCAAACTTCATCAGCCGTGGACGGTTTGTAAAGTTCAAGGTTAATATTGTGTTCATAGCCGTTATGAAAAGGCAGTACATAATTTATTTAAATTTTTCATAATAAATATTCATTTATCGATACTCATATTTAAAAGAATGGTAAAAAAGATTTATATGGGAAAAGTGAGCGGTAAGAGAGACAGGGGGAGGCCTCGAGTGACCTTCGAAAACACAGTAGCTACGATACTGGAGGAAGGTCACGTAAAAAGCATGAGGACCCCCCGGAGGGCATGTATAAGGAGGTTGATGTCTGTGGCCGAGGCGAAAGAGGTATGCAGAGACCGCAGCATGTGGCGCACCGTCGTCTCTGGCTACCCCGCAAGGGATATGGCGTGAAGGTAAATAAATAAATAAATAAATAGATACTCATATAAGTATATAAGTATATTTAAAAATGTCTGTAAACATATAAAAACGATTATCAATAAAAATAATGTTTAATCAAAATCAAAAATTGACAAATTAATAGAATAGATAACAGTGCATCATCATCATCATCATCATCAGGTTTAAAAAGTGCAATATAAAGGTGATTTTAAAGGATGCTCTTCTTATGTTTTCAGAAGGTTGGTTCCATGGTATGGGCTTGGATTGTAAAGGATTTTTTAAAGAAGTCGCTGACATGGGATCGTTGTTTTATATATATAGCACTCAAATCTAACTTCAAAAAAGCAACCATAATTTTTACAGTATATTATATGTAGATATATAGAAGTGTTTTATAATTTGTTTACACAAAAAAATTACTGCCATAGTACTAACTTAATACACGGCAGTTGTGTTTTGAAGAATTTTTATTTATTATTAAAAGGCTGCGGCACGCGACCTGCAACACTCATAAAGAGCGAGATGAGAGGATCATGATCGAGACAAACTGACAGATCAGGTTAATTAATGTAGACTTTATTTATAGAACATCGTTATCAATAATATTCTTATACAAATAAAATGACGTCAAATATTTATTTGGAAGGTAGTTAATTATTGACTTAATTTTTAATTTTTTTTTATAAAATCCACTAAGGAACACATATTATAGTGTATATGTAAAGTGCAGTGAAAACCTAGTTACTTACAAGTGACGGGAATCTTCGTCGCTATTTAATATGGAAGGTATACCGGTCTGACATTGAGATTGAATGTTAGTATTTCAAAATAGGTATTATATATCTATTACATTATCCATTATTAAAAATATATTCTGGAAATGAAATATGTAATCTTGAAGTAAAAGTGGATAATAACGGAAGAATATTGCGTACTTTTACAGTTTTCATATTTAAGGGGTAAATTATTAAACGTGTGAGAAAATTGTTGTGTCTGTCAATATAGATAATAAATATCGACTACAGACGTACTGTTCAATAAAATAAAAACTTTACAAAATAACAAACGAAATTTGTTACAACATTAAAAGTATTTGTAAATCCTAAACAAAATATTTTATTTATTCTAATATTGCACTATGATGCACATAAACAAACGAATTTCCTGTATTAATTTACAATCTTCTATAATCTACGATTAAGGAGAAAATACCTACATATATAATAGTGAAATGATTACTTTAGTTTTATGCCTAACAATATGGTTAGATAAATTAATTTGTTTGTTATGTGTGTGTGTGTGTGTGTGTGTGTGTGTGTGTGTGTGTGTGTGTGTGTGTGTGTGAGAGAGAGAGATGAAGGGAAAGAACATAAAGTTATTTTGTCCTTGAAAAGGAAATGAAAGGTTTCTTATGTGGTGTTTGTTTTAAATAGAGTTTAAGTTATACATTACTTATTCTTTTGAGTATATTAATACTTATAAACGGAATATGTTTTAATATCATAAACAAAATAATTTGTGAAATTCTTGCAGTCAGTCTTTACGTTTACACTTCTCCCAAATTCGTATAACTTCAATATCATAAGTGTATTCAGGACCCGGCAACATGCTTAATTTTGAACTAAAAAGAAACTTCTATAATATATTACTAATATAATATTGATTTAATAAAGGCTCAGAAATTCTTCTTTGTTTGAACGTGATTATCTCTAACACTTTAATGTAAAGCAAATTAGCATATTGTAATATATTCATCTAAAATTGTAGGTGGTACAGCCTAGCTGTAGTTATCTGACTGCAGGTCGTATTGGGCTGTCTCGACCGGGGAAGGAAAACCCTCTCACAGAAAACCGACGTGTAGTAACCAAATTCATTTGGTTATGTTCCGTCGGTGAGTGAGAGAATCCGGAAGCTCAACCCCTGCCAAACAGGATAGCGATATCTCCAAAAAGTATACCCCAGGAGGGTACCAGCTTTGATGAAGCCGGGGACCCCCTCCCCAAGCAAAATCGGGGGAAAGATTCTCGGATTTTGCTCGGGCTGCCCGTCGTATCTGGGGCGGGCAAAGTATCGCCTTTTGTGTTTTTTGAGGGCAAACGACGAGTCAACGCAGCGGCACCCCGACCCACTCTAGATGTGGACTTTTGCAATATCCGGGGACTTCATTCCAATTTGAACGCCGTCCACTATCACCTAGAGACGGCGCAGCCGGCCTTGTTGTTTCTGACGGAGACGCAGATATCTCAACCTAGCGACACAGCGTACCTGTCATACCCCGGGTATAAACTAGAACACCATTTTATACCACACGCCGGGGTATCTGTGTTCGTAAGGGAGGATATCTGCTACCATCGCCTTCAGATTTTTGAAGGTTGGGACTTGTCTGTGCTCTGGCTGCGCGTGGACATGGACGATCACGTCAGAGTCTACGCGTGCCTCTACAGGTCCCATAGTGGTAATGCAGAAACAAATTAACTGTTGGGCCACGTTCAAGCAAAGATTGACGACCTGCTTTCACAGATTCCCTCCGCCGAAGTCATAGTTCTCGGGGAGTTCAACGCGCTTAATACCAAATGGTTAGGGTCACGTGCAACCGACTACTCGGGGAGATCTGTTTTCAACTTTGCTTTAGCAAATGGTCTATCCCAGCTGGTAAAGACGCACACTCGTCTACCGGACGTGGACAGTCACATGCCCTCTTTGATGGATATTCTGCTGGCTACACATCCAGAAAAGTGCCAGGTCACTGTCGAGGCTCCCTTAGGGTCCTCTGATCACTGTCTGGTACGGAGTGTAGTGCCTATTCAACGTCCGACTCGCACAAGACCTGCGACTCGACGCGTTGGGCACTACAAGTCAGCGGATTGGGATGGAATGCGGTCCTTTTTTGCATCTTACTCATGGGGTCCGATTTGTTTCCCTTCCAATGATCCTAGTGACTGCGTTGCTGCTGTAGCTGATGTGATATTTCAGGGCATGGAACTATTTGTACCAAGCTCTGTGGTACCACTTGGTGGCAGATCACGGCCTTGGTTTGATGCGTCTGTCAGGGCTGCAGCAGCTGGCAAACGGCAGGCTTATCAAGCTTGGGCCAATATGTTAGTCACTAAGGATCCGAACTCTAGAGTTCTGAAGAGGAAATACAACCGTGCCTCCAGATTCTTCAAGCGGCAAATCGCTAGAGCAAAGTTCAAGCATGTCGTCAAAATTGGGGATCAGCTGGCAAAGTACTCGCCTGGCAAGCGCAGAATTTGCGCGTGCCAGGCGAGTACGGCGAGTAGGGCGCTTTCAAAGGCCACTCTGGGCAACTTTAGCCAGCCGTCCCTACCGCCGTTGCACATGGGGAATGACTCTCTGGCCCACACGGCAAAAGAGAAAACCGATCTCTTGGGCACTCTTTTCGCCTCTAACTCGACTTTGGACGACCAAGGGAAGACACCGCCTATCATGTACCGCGGTGTCATTGCTCAATACCGGAAAGAGTTTTTCGGCAGAAAACTATCAGACAGTCACTATTTTCCTTGGACGTTCATAAGTCGAGTGGGCCGGATAGCATTTCTCCATTGGTGCAACGAACGTAAGCCCCTGAGTTGACTCCAGTGCTAACGCGTCTATTTCGGCACTCCTACCTTAAAGGCGTAGTTCTGGTCTCATGAAAGTGTGCCCTTGTCCATTCGATCCCTAAAAAAGGTGATAGCTCGGACCCAGCTGTAGTTACAGACCTATCGCCATTACCTCCCTTATTTCCAAAATAATGGAGATTACAATTAAACAACAGGTCCTAACATACCTCGAGGATCACCAGTTGATCAATGACAGGCAATATGGCTTTCGCCAAGGTCGATCAGCTGATCAGATCAGGTGATCTTTTGTTATACTCGTATCTTACGCACCGTTGGGCAGCGGTTATTGAAAGCAAGGGAGAGGGTCTGGCAGTTAGTCTGGATATGGCAAAAGCCTTCGATCGTGTATGGCACAAGGGGTTTCTTTCGAAGCTACCTTCCTATGGGCTTCCCGAGATTTTATGCAAGTGGATCACCAGTGCAGTTTTCTCACTGGGCGCAGCATACAGGTCGTTCTCGACGGTATTTGCTCCGACCCCAAGCCCGTGAACGCTGGTGTACCCCAAGGCTGCGTGCTATCCCCAACTCTATTCCTCCTGCACATCAATGATATATTGGATATTCCCAACATACATTGTTATGCGGATGACAGCACTGGGGATGCGGTATATTCCGGTCGTGCAGGTCTCTCTCGGGAAAACGTCGATGAGTGCTGAAAGAAACTTGTGTCTTCAATAGAGACCTCCCTGGGGATGGTCTCTGAGTGGGGTGTACTGAATCACATTTAGTTCAATCCTCTCAAGACACAAGTTTGCGCGTTTACCACTAAGAAAACCCCATTTGTCGTATCACCGCTCTTCGAGAGCACTCCTCTTATTGCCTCGCCAAGTATCAGAATACTGGGTCTCGACATTTCGAGCGATTGTCAGTTTCGTGGTCATCTGGAGAGCAAGGCCAAGTTAGCCTCGATAAAATTGGGAGTGATCAATAGAGCGAGGCAGTATTTTCCAACCTAGCCAAAGACTTGCGCTCTATAAGGCGCAGGTCCGGCCACATATGGAGTACTGTTCTCATCTCTGGTCCGAATCACCCCAGTATCAGCATCTACCATTTGACCGCGTTCAACGGAGAGCCGTTCGGATTGTCGGGGACCCGGTGCTCTCGCGTTCGATACGTTTGTTTCGTGAAGCTGACTATGATGCCATCAACCTTGCTTTGAAAGGTGTTGATTGGTATGATATACTTGACGACTGTGATGTGTTCCAAGCAGTTGACACTTTTTATAAAATACTCAATTCCATAATCTCAGATCTTGCACCCATCGAGACGGAGAGGTCTTTTAACAACTACTCGATTTGGTATACCTCTGCTTTAAAGAAAATCATTGCAGAAACGTTAAAGTATCATAAGAAATGGAAAACTTATAACAGGAATTCTAACTATCATACATTTATTTTTCTACGAGAATGACAAAAATTAGTTCAAGTAAAGTAAATCAATATACTCATAGGGCTGACGTAGGGATACGTGTCAGCAGCAAATACTTTTGGTCTTTCGTGAAATGTGAGAATTCGTCCTCTGGTCTTCCTCACAGCTTGTTCTTACGTGATTGTACTGCTGTCGACCTAGATGATGTTTGCTTGTTATTCAATGATTACTTTTAGTCAGTTTACGATGATCGTTCTGTAAACACGACATTTGTAAGTCAAAATCATAGCTACGGTGGTTTTAGTATCGGCCATATAGACCTTTCAGCTTCGACAGTTAAAAAATACTTGCAGTCTCTCGATATTAACAAGGGATGTGGACCTGATATGATAACGTCTATATTTTTAAGAAATTGTCATAGCACTTTAGGCTACTCGATTTCTCTTCTCTTCATGTCTTCTATTTGGAAACGTTCGTACTATTATACGGGATTCTGGATTTGGGTTTTAAAAAAAAAACTAATTGAATTTTATTGAAAATAAAAATGAACCGGCGTGGATGGAAGTAGGATTAGAACTGAGCGTGGAAGCGAGGTATGGGAGTGAGAAACAAAGGAAAAGCTGACAGGACAAAAACAGTGGAAAGTTAGGCAGAATAACAGGCTGCAATTGGGTATAACACTTCCCCCAACAAAAGTGAACTCACGGTCAAAAGTGAGTTTACTGTTATAGGATTCTAAAACGTGTTTAGAGTTAGGTAGCCCGCAGAAGGGGCGGTGTGTTTGGAGCTAAAGTTGGAAGGGATATATTTTCGGGAACCGATTCATTTAGTTTTCATCACCTCTTTTATACTTTTATTGTCATCCGATTCTTCCTGACATTGCTTAAACGCGTCTTCCTGTTCTTTCAGAACCTTTTGTACATTTTCATTCCACCACCACGTTTCCTTATCATACCCTTTCCTTTTGTTTCGCCTAATACATGCTTTGCCACAGTTCTAATCCTTCCCTTCATTTCGTTTCAACTATCGTTCAAAGAAAATTTTTTCAACTTCTACACTATCATTAAAAAAGGAAACATTGAAACATTGATATATGAAGAAATGTTGGTACATTCCAACTTTAAACCTTAGTCTTACATCCCTTTGTTTCCGGATTAGCTTGCTTTGGCACCGGTGTTACCATAATGTTAAAAGATCTGGCTTTGCTTTTAAAGATTAAAGATTAAAGATTTATCATTGAGAAGGAAGCATTGTTACATGGCCTACAGATATATACGAGTATTTGACAAAAATAACAATTGTATGATTATTTATAGAACATAATATCAAATGCTTCTTCTTAAATATATTAATTATCATAATTTTAATTTTAATGTCTTCTTTCTTCATATAACATATCTGTATTATGTTGTTTTATATTATGCTGCGAGCTAAATAACATATTCTTTAATTACTCCATATTTTATTTCGCTATGGGTTTCGTTGTGTCATCTGTGGGCGTTTCCTAGTATTTTTATTGATCGGTCTATAGAAGCGTGTTAGACGTTGTTGCTGATTGCCGATAGATGGCAGATCACGGCGTAACTGAATATTTGGAGACAGTTTATACAGGTTCCAGTAAATGGCACTCTTACACATTGCATTCGAAAATGTGATGAGGTCACACTTGACACTTTTAGCTTTTGTGTTTTTAAGTTATTTAATTTAAGTTATTATTATTAAAACAGTAGGATAATATTTCTTCGTACACACACTTCACTATTATTTAACGACTAAATAATATCGTGTCGTCAGTTAGTTCAAAGTTTTTGATTTTTGTAACATTAACTTATTGGGTATACCTTCCTTTATATCTTTTTAAAATGGTATTTATTTATAAGACATTTATTTAAAGAAATATTCTATTATACGAATTATAAAACTCAAATTTGACTACAAAGTAGATCTACAATATTCCAAGATTTACCTATATTATATTTCTTAGTAATGTTAATAACCATTAAGAAATAAAACAAACCATATAATGAGATAACAACAAAAAAAAGAAACAGTAAACTATGGACACAGAAAACTTTCTCAGCCGTGTGCCAACTAAGTTCACGAGGTTAGTCCATCTCCTCAATTCCCCTGTAACATTACATCGTCGCAGTCACTCTGATAAAGTCAGACTGACATTCCCTCATGCTCTTCATCACTCAAATAAATAAACGTACCCTGTGTAATTTATATTGTTACTTTATTATGACTATATAATAATTAAAACTACCAAACATTTGTTTATGACAAAGGCTGTTTCATAAAATACTTTAATAAGTAGTTAGTCATAATTAGTTGTAGTAAGTAATCTTTGGTGATGGTGATTTGTTATAGAATTATTTTTATTATATACAATACGAGTATATTTTTATATACTTTGAAATAGTAAATTTGATAAAAATATATTACTACATATATACAATATTTTATTAATTATTCACCATTATTCAAAATCAATCTAAGTAATCAAAATTATGATAAAATGGGTATATGTTTTAGTATTATTGTAAATAACTAGAAAAATAACAGGTGAAGAGTAGTATAAAGAGATATATTAGTTAACCAGTCTGATTATCAATAAATCAGAGCAGACAAGAAGTAACGGAATAAATAAAATTACAGCTTAAGCATAACAGTAAAGAACTTATAGAAAATATAATATTTCTATAAACGTAAAAATATATAAAAAGTAAAATGTACAAAACTTGTTACGTTAAAGTCCATTTATCTTAGAATAAGTTATGATATCACCCCTATACTCCAAAATCGTAATCTAATTTTCCGGCTATATTGGATGTCCGGACAAGTTTATTTCAAGTAAATGGAGATTCGTGAGAGGATTAAACCAATGATAGATTATGTAGACAAACGGTGAATGGTAGGAATTTTAGTTAAAAAATAAGGCATTACAATACAATAAAAAAGCATTATACAACTAGTTATGGCATGAATAGTTACTGAACTTTGTTACCTATGCTATACTTGAATTCTAATAATATTATCACGTATCAATTATGACTGTGACCCAATACAATGTAATGTAATACATGAGTTAAATAAGTTTCTATGGAGCCTCTTTTGAAGATTCTTTTTCAGGTCCATCTTCATCTATCTTTTTTATCTGTCTCTCTGTTTGTCTGTTTGTCTTATTTATCAGAAGTGCAATGTATGAATAAATGTCCTTGTCTGTGAAGTTGCCAATTTTTATAAAGTGTATAAACCAAACAATTTCAAACTGTTTAAGTTATTTCACTCTTACAATGGGATATTAATTATTATATTGTCTAAGCTGAGCTGAAAATATATTTATAAAAATAACTAAACTATACTGTTATTTTTTTCTGTTATAATTATTAGTATGGTTAACCAAATTTTTATTACAAACATTTTGATGTTAATTTTAATAAAAGTTTGAAAAAATTCTTTTAAAAACAACACGGTTTTTATAACCAATGAAAAATAAAAAAAAAATAATAGAATTACCTTCAATTATTTATTGAAAGTGTCGTCCCTCGCTGGCGACACAAAATTTCCATTTTTTGGGCATTTATGATGAATACCCCGACGATAAAAAAAAGGGTCTTTGGTACCAAACCATTCATGCAACCAATTTTGCACCTCTACCAGGTTTGCCATATGTAACCCAGAGAAATCATGTGCCAATGACTGGAATTGGTCAAAATCGGATGGGGCAAAGTCCGGTGAATAGGGCGGTTGCAGTAACAAATCCCAATTAAGACTTTTAATGGGTTCCTGGACGATGGACGTGCGATGGCATGGAGCGTTTTCATGCTGGAGTATAACCCGGTAGTGCCTCGTCTTCCATTCTGGACGTTTTTGCAACAATGCTTCGTTTAAGTTGATGAGCTGCTGTCGGTAGCGATGCCTATCGACAGTGTCGCTCGGTTTCAGCAGCTAATAATAGATAATAACTTGCTGATCCCACCAAACGCAGAGCATTGTTTTTTTACCGAAGCGATTTGGCCGCGCTGTCGACGTTGATGCTTCACCAGGGGAAAGCCACGATTTATTCTCTCATCTTCATATTAAAACAAAAAAGCAAAGCTTCCCGCAAGTGCTGTATTATACATGTCAGTCTCATATATCAGTCGTGAACGCCATTTATGTAAAAACCCGGGAACTTAGTTGTACACCTAATATATATAATATTCAAAACAGGGAAAAAATTAAACCCAAAGTATACCATTTCTACACAAAGTTATGTCAAATACTTGTGTAGCGATTTTTTCTTAAAATATATATCCGGAACCGAATAATGGTATTTCTTTGACTAACCTTAAAAATATCGGCATCATCTGACACATACTAAACAAAGCTAACCAACCTTAAAATAAATATTTTATTTACTTAATGAATTTATAACTTTGATATGCAAAAAAAAAAACTACTATACACTGTATATTATGAACTACTACTATATATATACACAAATACTTAAACAATATTCTAAAGTTTTTGTATGTCATTGATGTTTTAAGAAAAAAAATCTCTGAATATATTTGTCGCAGATTACGGTAATTTGACGATAACGAGACGCTCATGTGATTTGTTGGTAATGTAGGAGTAAACGCCAAGTAAGTGACGTCACGGACGTCACAAGTCACGTGGATGGAGTCGTTTGGAAGGATGATGGTTATATTTAAAGGGTGTAATTCCTTGAGGAAGCTATCCAGAAGTCAGTTCTTCCAAACGGGACCGTTGGTCTACTGTACCAGTAGATTATAATTATTGTCATTAGTGGAAATAACATTAATATTATTACTGTTAATTGTCTAAGACCTATGACATGCATCTTATTCTAGAAGACCCCATCAATAACTAGCAAGCGAAGCATTTATACAGCTGTCGCCGATAGGTATGTATTTTAGATAATCCAATGTTATTAAACAAAAAGGTTCGAAACATTTTTATTATGATTTTGTTCAATTAAGGTTGTGTTTAAGATCACGTTCTTTGACCTCTAGACGAACGATAATAAAATAAAAAGAAATGAAAATCTCATCCAGAGATTTCTAAGTTAAGATTCATCATTAATAACATAATTACTTATAAATGAAATCTCAATGTTTTGCAAAATAAATAAGCAATAGCTGCGTATTCCGGGTACCGGTCAGTATAAATACCCAAATAAACAACAGTGTTGTATCGGATGTGAATTTCAATTCCTGCTTCAATCTTAAGAATAAATTGATTTATTAATTCCGTTGATTAAACTCTTCCATGATAATTGGAATCGAATGGCACTTAAAATATTCAGGGACAAAAATGCTATAAAAAATGTCAAGGTTTCGAGGACCCAATTGACTTCACCACTTCTGATACGAGCGACTATCAATTAAGCGCGTGTCCTGTCACTGACGCTGCACTATCCGGGCTGCGTCCAATGTAATAGTACGTTCTAATAATTTTATAGTCATGAAATTTTGCACTTACCATCACTTAATAAAATTCTGTTAATCATTTACACTATCTTAATATTGAAATCGTCTTGTAAGAGTCGACGTCGCTACTATATTATTAATAGACACGTGGGATTGTATTTCATAGAAATAAATGTTCTTGTTATTATATTATTTTTTTAAGTAAATAAATATATTTTATTTCTAAACATTTATGTTAGACTTGTGACGATCACTTATTATACTAGGATCCGCCCATCGTGCGTGGCGGGAATTGAGCTGAGCGCAGGAAAATGCATTAAAAAAGAATAAAAGGAAAGAAATATTTAATAACAATAGTAAACAATTAATTGAAAAAGTTTTTCGCCATGAAAGTTAGACTACGAGCGACACCATCACGAGGCTCTTGTTTTGTTCTTTATAACTTTGGATGTAATCAAGCTATTTTCATTCTGTTTTTTTTTTGTAGATGCTTATTTTTTAGTTCTACATTCGTGACAAATTTGACTAAAATCCAGCTCCAGTAGTTTTCAGGTGATGAAGCGATTCAGCTCATTTTGAGGAAGACGATAGGCAAGCGCGCGCGAAAACAGTTAAGCTTAAGTCTACGGGGATCTAGTTTTTCTACCATAACTTTTGATCAAATCAAGATTTTATTAATCAGTTTTTTTTCTGTAGAAGCCCGTCAACAAGAGCTACAGCAATCCTTATTTTGGTTAAGAGCTTCGCTTACGCTCAGCTCAATTACGATTACAATTTTTATACCCATAGTTAAAATATTGTAAATCGTCTAACAATAACAATAATACATATGGCCTAATAATTTTTAACTTCTCTAAACTGAGTGGTTTTTTATTTTTCGAAATCATCTAAGGCTGTCCTCACAGTGTTTATATTTTATTATAAAATATTCATTAAACTGTAATTCGATAAAATAATTTGTCTAAACATAGTTTATTTGACTTAAGCTGTTACAATTTTAAAGACGCTTAATTTTATCAATAACATCGTTCTGACCAAAATCTTTTTACTTTAATATAATAATGTTTTCATCTGAAATAAAATAGAAAATATACTAATTGTTTAAAGAAGAATATATTGTATTAATATTTAGTTATAGTTTATTTGAGGTTTAGCCATTAAGGTTATAAATATAATTTGGAATAGGGATATAATAATGAAAGCTCTTTAATCCTTTATAAATCTTGTCAATGCACAGACAGTCAATATTACATAATTGATATATAAAAAGAGTTACATATTATATAAAGCAACGTTAAATTAATATCCAGTCATTCCATTGTACACGCTGACTGTCAGTGTACAGATTATATTAATGAATTAAATGTGCCGAAAACAAAATGTGTTGCAAAAGATGAAACCCAAGAAATATCACCGCAGACTCACTTAGCAAAAATCCAACATGAAAACAATATATTCTTTATATAATTGCATGAACAAATCTTAAGAATGTTTTATTTATTATATATTAATACTGAATCTTAAAAAAGCTAAGCACTATTTAAAGACTCAACGCAATACGTAAAAGTATTATTTGTAGACAGATAAAACCCAAATTAGAAGAAACATTTGCCATTAAGTTTTATATTTCAAATAGTCGTATTCTGGTCACTTAACAATAAGGTCGCTACAAAAGAATACTCACAAAGAAAATGACTTTGATATTCTCAACTTAAAACGCTTGGTATATTTTAAGATCTGTATACTTACTAAAATACATAAAGCGACTTTTAACCGTGGGAAAATAAGAAAAATACATATTTTTAATATCTACTGTATAAGAATAATTACCTAATATTATGATGATTATGAATCTTCGAAGAAATCTGTTCTGTTCTGTTAATATTATTAAATAGAAAAGAATGGAAAATATGTTTTGTAATAGCTGAACAGATTAATTTGAAGTAAGGTAATTTAGTTACTTAGATAATTACCATTTTTATGTTCCTTAGTTTTATTTATTTATTTATTTATCCATATCCCTTGCGGGGTAGCCAGAGACGACAGAGCGCCAAACGCTACGGTCCCTGCATACCTCTTTCGCCTCGGCCACAGACATCAACCTCTTCATACATGCCCTCCGGGGGGTCCTCATGCTTTTTAGGTGACCTTCCTCCAGTATCATAGATACTGTTTTCGAAGGTCACTCGAGGTCTCCCCCTGTCTCTCTTACCGCTCACTTTTCCTGTATAAATCTTTTTTACCATTCTTTCATCACTCATTTGTTCGACGTGCCCAAACCACCTGATCACGTTCTTCTTCATTCTCACTGTAACATCTTCACTAGTACCTGCCATTCTGTGAATCTCTTCATTGCGGATTCGGTCAGCTAGGCTGACTCCGCATATTGTGCGAAGAGATCGCATCTCCACAGCATTCATCTTTCTTACATTCTTCTTCTGTGTTACCCACGTTTGGCTGCCGTATAACAGCGTCGGTAGCAAAACCGCATTGTGTACAGCCAAACGTGCAGCTATGCTGACGTTTCGCCGTCTCAACAATGCAGCCAGGGTACCGTTGACTCTGTTACCGGCAGCAATACGCCTTTCCACATCCATTTCGTATCTTCCGTCTCTGCTAAACATACTTCCCAAATATGTCACTTCATTCACTTGTTCTATTATCTTATCATTCACGTTGATCTTTCATTCTGCTCTTTCTTCATTTCTTTCAAATATCTAAACCTTCGTCTTATCTTCATTCAGGTTTAGACCATTATTTTCACACCCATCTTTCAGAGTGGTGACCAATGCCTGCAAATAGCATTCTGATGATGCAATTAGCACTGCATCATCTGCATATAGTAAGCAAATAACCTTAAGGTCACCTACTTTCACTCCTATGTCACTGTCTTTCACGCCTTGGAGACAACTATCCAAATACAAATTGAACAACCAAGCTGACATAGCGCAACCTTGCTTAACACCTGATTGAATGTCAAACCAGGGCGACATGTCAGCTCCTACTCGCATACAGGCTGAGTGATCTCTGTAAGGAGACTTTACAGCCTTTAGCAAGGGTCCAAACACATTGTATCGGGGCAGTATCTCCCATAATTTCTTTCTCACAACCCTGTCAAGCGCCTTTTCCAAATCCACAAGAGCACAGAAAACCTTTTGGTTTAGGGCCAAAAACTTTACCGTGAGCATGCGGAGGGAAAAGATCTGATCTGTACACCCTCTTCCAGGTCTTAAATATCCTTGCCACAACAGCCTTTCAGATCTCTCTTGCATTCTTCTCGCTAATATTTTGGCATACACTTTACCGCACAAGCTAATCAAACTGATTGCCCTATAGCTTGCATAGTCTATCAGTGTACCTTTGCCTTTATACAAATGTACTATGACTGCACCTCGCCAATCGTCTGGGACTTCCCCTGATTTTCAGCATAAATTGCACAAAAATCAGAACAAGTACATTGAATGATCATCTCGGCAGTAACTTCATCTGCTCCCGCAGCCTTACCCCATTTCAGACTTCGAATCGCGCTCTCCACTTCTTCCAAATTGATTTCATTATTGGCTACATCCGGACTCAGCATTTCGCTGGTACTGAAGACCGAGGCATCCTCACATTCATACGTCTCCTTGTAGAATTTCACCCAACGCTGCAAAACGTGTGCTTGCTCTGTTAAAATTTTACTGCTCTTCGAAAGCACCCCTTTCATTCTACAGGTTACCGAACAACCCCGGGAATCACTAACTTCTCGCCAGAAAAGTTTCGTGTTTTCCCGGAAGTTGTTCGTCAACCTTTCATCTCTTTCTCTCTCAGAATTTTCACGCTTCATCTTTATAAATGCTTTCGTTTTGTGATTTTGCAGCTTGTACTCTCTTTTTCTGATCTCTCTCATACTTTTATCCTTACCATCCTTTTATAATCCCGCCATGCTTTCTTTTTTAACTCTATTTCTTCTTTCACTTGATCATCCCACCATACATCATGCTTTTTACTAAAACATCTTTTCCTTTTACCACATACCTCTGTCGCTACTTTCACCATACCATTCCTAAGGTTCTGCCAGCATACATCAAGACTTTCATTTCCAGGATCACAGCTTTCAAGTTTCTTGGAAATCCTTTCTTGATATTCCTCTCTGATCGGTGGATCTTGAAGCTTCTAGCTTCTTATGCTATAGTTCGACTTTAAGCTTGGACACGTCATGCGGCTACGCCGACCTGCAAACAGACCTCTTATTCTAGCAACGAATAGTTAATGGTTCCTTCCCAGATAACCCCCCCAAACACTCGCGTGTCCATAACTTGACTTCGAATATGCTGATCCATTGGAATAAGTCAATGATACTTCTTTCTTCCGCTCGCTCGCATGTGTACATGTGAATTTGTTTGTCATGAAACATCGTGTTTGCCACAAACAAACTTTTCTCCTTATAAAATTCCAAAATAAGCTATCCAGCCTCATTTACTCTCTTATCACCGTACTTGCCTAGCGTTTTCGTAAGCACTTCGCGCGGTTTCAACTTTTCATTATCTCTGACACTACTTAGAACATCCCTGACACTCTCCTAAAACTCCTTGAGTTCGCTCACTGGAGCTGAGGATACTGGCACATAAACGGCTAACAAGAATATTCTTGTTATCCCCAGCTTAAAGCGAACCCGAAGAAGCCTCGGGTTGATAGTCTTGTATTCTACCATTGCATTAACCATCCGAGAGGATAACGACACGCCTACACCTTGGCTCTGGAACCCCAACTCAGAAAGCGACCAGGTTGCCAGGCAAATCGGTCGTATAATTGCCTTGTCGCTTGATCTCAGACACACAAATAACGTCCAGATCTTTGCCATCCATCACATCTAATAATTCATTCATATTCTGTTCCATTCCTCCTCTAACATTCCACGTAGCTATTTGTAGCTCCGTCCTCCACCCCCCGCCATTCAGAACATGGTTGGCGGTCCTTAACGCCGCATGGTCGTTAGTATGCGATGATAAATCGTTTTGGATTGAAATGAACTTAATGGCTATCAGTAAAATGCTTACTATTAGCCTCAACTTCTTTTAGCAGTACTTGTAGAAAGTCTGATACTGATTAGTAAAACTTTACTTATAAGTGCTTCGATTCCTATATACATGCCCTCCAATACATTAATACTCCTAGATGTAAGTTCTATTTCGAAATAGTATGTTTAAAGTATTTTTAGGCAAAGGCCTTATCTGTAATTTTGAAATTGCTTGAATATTCAAGCACTACTTAAAATTGCATTTCGTTACTGTATTTTATCTTAAAATAACTTTTATTCTACATTAAATACGTTTAAAGTCTTATGTTATTTCTAATAGACTAGAAAAAATACAACATACTTTAAAAGCCGGCTCTGCAAACATTATTAATTGATTATTTTTTTTGTCACATGTAAAGAAAAGTTCACAAAAGAATTCATTAGAACAAAAGGAGAAAGTTAGGATCCGCCAAAAGTTGGTTCTGAATTGACTCCAAATCGAATTATCTCCACTCCGGAAAACAAAGGGTCTTCAATCAAAGATTTCTGTATTATTTATGCAAAATAAACGTCCAAATGATTCAATAATCGATTCTAAATTATCTTTTATTCCTTTTAAATAAATGGATTTATTGTTTTTACCTCTCAAAAGTTATTATGCCGTAGTAACAAAATAATTCATGCTGTTATATATCTGAAATAAATTAAAACTGGCGTTATTTATAAATCCAGTTAAACTTCATGGAGTCCAAGCCCTCAGGTCGGGTTGCAAAATTATTCGAACACTAATCTCAGTGACTCAAATCGCACCGATTAGGTACTCGCTCATGGGATTTAAAGTAACTAAACTAATATCACTAGTGGGTATAGAATTTAAATTTTAACAATAAATAGAAGAATAAATTATTAAATTCTTAATTGTTATTTTGTGACTAACAAATCTTATGAAAGAATTAGATGTATTACGGAATATAATAGCTTTACTAATATATATTAAGGAAACGCATATAAATATACAATTTTATTACTACATTTTATATTGTATGTAACACGCACATGTCACAAATAAACCAAGCAATGTAATGACTGGAATATAACGATTACCACAAAGTATAAGCAATCCCAACTTCAGTAATAACACTTTAACTATAAACTCACCTCTGTGAGATAACACTTAAGCTGCTCAAGTTATGAGCCCGTAAAACTACTGCATAGCCCTCTTGTGATATCGGTGTAAACAATTTGATTTTATGTGATGGTTATTATTATGGAATATAACCTTCACAAGCCATTATTTAAGATAAAAATATTTTATTAAAAGCTATGTAAGGGAAAATTATTTTATACATTTCATAAGAGACATCGAAAACAATAATATGGTCAAAAGATCATTACGATGTTATAGTGTGTGTCGTGTCATCTTCTCTGAATGGAGCGTTGCAATGCCGTAGGCGATGTGATAGACGTTTAGTACTGGCGATGGGATAATGGTCCTCTAATAAATAATTAAAACTTAAGTATATTTTTCATTAGGAATTAAATAATACTTTCTGGTACTTTTACTTTCACTATATATTTATTATAAATTTCACTGTCTCTTATTATTTCCATCTGAATGTCCGAAGAGTAACTCTCAACAATTCTCAATAATTCTTTTGTACTAATTCGCAAACAAAGAATCCTATGAAAGTGACAATCTGACTTAGTTATCTTACCGTAGAATCAGAACACTATTCAATTAAAGACTACATTAGGATAAAGTTATTAACTTTGGTTTAATGTTTATTTTAACAATCATATATAATTCTTGTATTATTTTAAACGTAATTATTAATTAAATCTATTAAGTGTTAATGTATCAATTGACAGTTGAGTCAAAGGATCGATTAGTGAAATATTACATCTATTACACAATAATGGCTTACAATTTATGTACTAATTTAATCATAATTCTATATATTTTATTATAACAATATCCAATTAATTTTTTTTTATATTACAAGATCATGTGACAATTTACAACCGACTCAAGTCACTGCTTGATTAGAATTAACATCAGGCTTATACTTAAAAATATTAGTTGTATAGTTTCCTACAATAATCAGTTAATATTCTTATCCTTAAAGTCCACCTCAACTCTTATAAAAGTACCAATATCGTCATTTATTTATAATAGGTAAGTAGTGAAACTTTTGCGTCCTGGTAAGAGATAAAATAGTCGTAGTTCAAATTAATTATAAAAGTTATATGTAAATGTAATATTTATGTGGTTTACTTCTCACCCCTAGTCCCAGTGTTATATATTTGTCCATTATCTCGTTATGCAGAATGTTTATTCTGAGGTAAAAAATATACATCAATATAATACCATACGAACAAATCAACAGGCAATGGTTGAAAACAAAATAAACGTTCCGTAAAGTATTTTATCATAGATTTTATATTATTTAAGACACACATATCCATGCCCATATACACTATAGAATAATAAGACGACTGAAGAAAACTTGTATGGATTGCATGAAAATTATATAGCGAAGAGCATGTCTCCATGGAGATGTGGTAGCATGGTAATAAGTGTTGATCTCGAATAATATCGATAAGGACAGGTGGATGATTATTAAAAAAAGAAATAACACAACACAACACAAAAAAATATTTAATTTGTTTAATGCTCTTGCTTAGTCTCAAATTATAATGTGACAAATATTTAATATAACATGAATATTTAACAGACAATAGAGAAGTGTTGATTTAGTTATCCACAAACAAGTGAGGTGGGAATCTTCATTAATTGATCTACATCACAATTAATTATATATATCATGTAAATATATTATTACCAATTAGTCTACTAATTATTAATAGGGATAATTGTAACGTACGTACGTACGTGATAACAGTGTTTGTTATGGACGTTTGTTTTTATATATTATTTTATTGAATATTACTTATGGTCTTTTATTGACCTGGCTTTGTAAATTCTAAGGGACCTACCATTGATGTATGATGTATACTTTCATTAAAAAACTTCAAATTCGCAGTCGAGTTGACTTTAGGTCCCAATAAACATTTTTATTTTCAATGTACCAGGGTAAAACATTTGGTGTGATGCGTATAAGATACCAAAATCCTTAAGTAAAGTTGTTGGCTCTGCTGTAGTAAAGTATGGCTTGGGGGAAATATTTTAATTTTGCGGATATTCTTAGTTTGTTATAATATACATTATTTGTACATTACACTTAGATTTTTTATATTCTTATTATTTACATACAATGCAATGTGTTATAACGACGGATAATATTAAAAATAAAAAAATATTTTTAATAACAATGTTTTTTCTCCAGTTAACCTTATTACCAGTAAGGGCCCAAACACGCAATTAATTATTTTTGTATCTTATTTTTAATTTAGATGGTCTTTTTAGTTCTGTCGAACTTGGTTGTTTTCAGCTGAAAACGTAAATATTTATAACATTAGCAACGGATTTACGTGTGTTTAAAACAAATAAATATTAAATATTTTATCGACGTGTGTAAGTGATTCAATGCCATAGTCAGCTAAATCGGAAATATATTTTCAAATTTATATATCTATAAACTAGTTGTGTTGTTGTTGAAAAATAAAGTCTTTATACAAAACATAAAAATAATCCCCCGCAGTGATAACTACAAAATTTCTGATTCTAACTGGTTTAATTTAAACCTTTGTCTACAATAAGAATTGTTCGCTCCTTGAATAAAGTGAAAAAGCAAAGTCATAGATTGAACTTATAAAAAGTCAATTTGCAGTGGTATTGTTTCAAAGGGTAGGTTTATAAGTAGGTTTATAAAAAAAAATAAAATGGAAAAAAAATATATACTATAAATACACAATTTATTATTATTATTATTATTGATATAGATTTGAATTTGAATTCAAATAAAGTGTGGTACCAAAAGAAGACTAAGATAATTAATCACGCCACTACTAGTTCTATGATAGACCAACATTTACAAGGAAAAAGTGGATTTAAAGTTAAAACATTAAACAAAATAACTTTTATATAATGCTCTATCTCGGGTGATGATGATGATGTAAACCCTCATCTTTAATTTGATATTGGTATCAAGTTAAAGATGAGGGTTTAAACTTGTGTTATTTTCGTGAAAAATGATTTTGATGTCTCACTTCGATTACACTTGGACTGACTCATGTGAGAAGAAGTTGAAAATTGATGCATGATGTTTATTATAATAACTCAATTGATTTTATTTGATCTCATGTGATCTTTGACATTAACTTAACAGTTGTTAAGAAATCTTGCTGTTGTAATAAAAAAATACTCGTTAAACTTTAATCATCTGGCAAATATTCCTTCATGATCCTTTTATTATATTTATTGAAAAAACTAAACACCTACCCGTATATCCGCTACCAACTGTATTAGTAATGCAATGCCTGCATTTAAGCAGGCGCCAGTGAAGAGTGCTCCTTCATTGATTCATTCAATTCAATTCAATTCATTCAAGAGTGGTCATTTAATCAATTGTAGGATTTATTCAATTTGAAAAGAAGGTGTAAATGTAGTAATTTAGATCTATAAAAAAATACTTAAACTATTTTTGGACTAATTATATCACGACTGTGCATTTGACCCGGGAGTACATTTAACAAATGACAGTTTGTTTAAACGAGAATTATAATAACAAATTAGATATTAATTATTTATAATAACAAGTTAAAGAAAATAGGAAAATTGACAAGAATAGTAAGTCACAATGTATTATATACAACAGATATAATTATACCATCAACCATCTAAAGAATCAATCAAATAAAGAAAATTCAAAGAGAGAGCCGAGTATCCCCATTATTTATTACCCAAGAGTAACCTAGTTTATAAAGGTAAACATATTCTGAATAACCTATATCATGCAATCATATTCAATGTGTGTATAAAAGAAAAACATTATAAGTCCTATTAATATAAGTATGCACAATAAAAGATAAAGTAATAAATTAAAAGGAAACAGCGATACTTTGTTATAAAGCGGAGGCTGTTTCAACAGAAGTATGCTGAGATTAGCTTTTAAGTGCTCTCAGGTCTTCGCCTTGCGTTGGTCTTTTATGAGAAAAACTATTATATTTATAGACTCTATTTCGTTATGGAATCTCTTTGATATATTAGATTGTTATGCAAACTATTAAATTATATTAATCTCTAATAACATAATACTTAAAATAACTATAACATAAAATTAACGATTTAAATTTAATAGTAATTTAATAGACTTAAGGCAAACTATTGAGTTTTCAGATAACTCAGCTGCCGAAAAAATAATAATATGACAGATTTTTAAAAGAATAAATCAACAATTTCTAAATTTAAATTGTTAAATAAAATTTGCAATTAACTAATATAAATACTGTATTCGTAATAAATTATATTTTTAATTGAAATAAATATATAAAAACTTCAAACTCATATTAAAATGAAATATTTAGATTGGATCATAGATAATATTTTAAAGCACCTCACGGGTTTCATATTTCGTACTAGAACAATTTGTACACGCCATAGCTTTGACTTTTTTAAAAATTTATATCAATATTTATCATGGAATAATTCACTCACTTTGTTATAAAATCTTATCAAAATATACACGTTTCTTTTTATCTCAATAACCTGTCATCAGAACGTGTATCAAAAACATTGCCATATTAAAAGACAGTAAATTTATTATCAATACTTTATCAGTATTTCCGTCATACAACAAATATGACGCAACATACAATGCATATTCAGACATATCTATTGCTCGTGCAATATTATTATTCAGCTCGTGCAATATTATTAATTATTAGTCAGCTCGTGCTGACTAACAATTTTATGCCTCTGTCGCAGAATTAAATATTCCAACAAACATAGACATTATGTAAGCTGACTCCCAAAAATTTGAAAACCTTAAAATACCTTGACTCACATAAATCTACCAGAAAATGTGTAATTATGTGACAAATCCCTAAATATTATCTATGTATACATCCCTAAAACATATGTATAACGATAAAGAACTAAGAATTATTTAAAGGCTAAAAGTGTTCTGTGTAGACCGATAAAGGCCAAATTAGGACGAACACTTGCCATTTCTTTTTATTTTTTCAAAAGTCCTTATTCTGGCCACTTAAGATAAAGGTTGCTACAAAAGAGTGTTCTCAAAGAAAATCACACAAGGAATACTCAACTTAAAACACTCGGTTTACTTTACGATATGTGTAACCACTTAAATACTTTAAGCAAATTATAGATTCCCACCCTAAGTGTAAATTTTATTTCTTATTGAGAATATAAAGTAAATCAAGGCAAAAAGTCGTTTCTCTGTAGGCATATATATATAATGTATTCGTGTACTTCACCTTTAAAAGTAAATCATTTTAAGTAGATACTAAAAACCCAATATACCATGAAAATTTGCAAAGAGAATGAAAAAAAAAATGCTTATAAATTCATAACAGCAAAGAAAGAAAGGTAGCAACCGTTAAACTAGGTTCTAAGTTGATATCCGACCTAATTATCTCTCCTCCGCAAAACAGAAGATTAACTATCAAAGATTTATATATTACAGATACCTACTAAATAAGTATTCAAATGAATCTTCAATCGATATTAAATTATTCTTTATTCTTCTTAAATGAATAGATCGTATTTTATTTTAATCCTAGTAACAAAATAATTCAAACACTAAAGTAGGACTCATTAACTAATAGTAGATGTTAATGATTATTTCAGTATCTGTGAAATAATTTACTTTATCTACAAATGCAGTTAAACCTCTGTTCGAGTTGTAAAGTACTCAAACACTGATCTCTTCGTAACTCCAATTAAACTGACTGTCTGACTGTTAAATTTGTCCAGTAAAGGGAAAAATAAATTACTCTTTGCTTGACTGTTATTTTCTTATATTAATAGAAAAAAGTAACTTATTAAAGTAATAGATATGTTACTTTCAGACATGCTAGTATCGTAAATCTTATATCGAACTTTTGTTCGAAGATAACTTGAGATCGATCTCGAAGCAATAAAACTTTTATCTCGATAAGTAAACTTATATACAACGTATTTCCCAAAACTCTAATTCATTTTACGAGTTAAAAAAATATGCTTTACCATCTTCTTTTGGAAAGAAATATAATGTTTTTTTTTTTGTATATATACACAGGATACATATAAATTCATAAATATAATCCTTGATTTTGTATTGTATGAACCATGTCCGTCCTATAGATTGCATATAAGGATTAAAAACCGATTAAAATATAACAACTACCATAAAGTATACGCAATCTCAACTCCAGCAATATCAGTTTATTTATAGACTTACTCGTACCTTTTGTGAGGTGACCACTACGTTCCCTAAGTTATGAGTCCTTAAAACTATTTTTTTTCTTACACGCGAGACAGATAATAACTGTACAGCCCTTTATAATTGGTGTGCGCAATTTAATTCTATATTATGGTTAAGATTGTTGTATATTACCTTTACTAGCCATTGTCATTTATAATACCTTCTTTGTTTAATATAGTAAGTATTGTTTCATAAAATAACTGAGTCTACCAAAAGTGTATAGCAAAACTGACAATTTAGTTTCTTTATATCTATTAATAAAATATAACATAAATAGGCCACTAATAGATATTGTTGTGCCAAAATTAGCATTAGTTTTTGGTGTAAAATAACACCTTTATTTAAATCCGGCAATACATTAGATCCAACTAATTATGATCCTCTCCAGTATTACCCACATATTGATAGAGATAAGATCTTTGAAAAAAATATCTGTGTCTTCTTGACAATTGGTTACACAATTGAATAATAAATAATATTTTGTATAAAAATTAATTGAGTTTACTTTTGTTTAGTCACTCAACTGCAGATGCTGGTGTTGAGTTATTGCCGAATATCTTCAAAGCCTGGGAGAATTCACCAGATGCAGCATGCATTTTCTGTGATTTATCGAATGCATTCGAATGTGTACAAAATGAAACTCTAATAAAAATTTATAAATAATAAAAATTGCTTACTTTATGACGGAAAACATGGGATAGTGTGGTTACTGATGATACATATTTTACTTTTTATACACAGCAAACAGTAATAGACGATGTATACAATGCTCTCTCTGATGTTCTACGATGGTTTAACCCCAATAAGGTGTTATTAACAGAAACAATAATAATAAATGTTTAAAATTTACTTTACCGAACGTCAAAAAAGTCAAAACCTATATATGATTAAATAATGAGCAAAGGAAAAGGGCAAGTCGTTAGTATAACATAAACTTTTGCAACATCCAAGGATTCACAATAGCGTTGCCGGCCTAGGAGGTGGGAGTAAACGCCTTTTTTGAAGGTACCCATGTCGTAACGATCTGGCAATAACTCCGAAGGGAGGTTGTTACAAATTTCATTGGTGCGTGGAAAAAGGGTCCTTGAGAACCGTACAGTGGCAGATTGCCATGCATCCAGGTGATACGGATGGTATTGGAGGCAATGGCGCGCTGTGCGGTAATGAAATTTGGCATCGGCAAATAGGCATCAGATCAAGTAGCTTATCGGAACATTTCCCATGGTAAATGCGGTAAAAGACGCAGAGAGATGCAACGTCTCTACGCAATGCCAAAGAGTCCAGCCGTTCACAGAGCACTAGGTTCCCGACAATTCAAACGGCTCTCCATTGTACGCGGTCAAATGGTGGAAGCTAATAGTGGGTTGATGCGGACCTGAGATAAGAACAGTACTCCATGTGTGGACCTGCGCCTTGTAGAGCCCAAATCTTTGGCCAGGTTTAAAATTCTGCCTTGCTCTATTGACCACTCCCAATTTCATCGATGCCAACTTGGCCTTGCTCTCCAAACGACCACGAAACTGACAATCGCTCGAAATGTTGAGACGCAGTATACTGATACTTGGCGAGGCAATGAGAGGAGTGCTCTCAAAGAGCGGTGATACGACAAATGGGGTTTTCTTAGTGGTAAACGCACAAACCTGTGTCTTTAGATTGTACTGAAAGTGGTTCAGTTCACCCCACTCAGAGACCATTCCCAAGGAGGTCTCTATAGAAGACACAAGTTTCTTTCAGCACTCGTCGACGTTTTTCTGAGAGAGACCTGCACGGCCGGAATATACCGCTTACTCAGTGCTGTCATCCGCATAACAGTGTATGTTGGGAATATCGAATATATCATTGATGTGCAGGAGGAACAGAGTAGGAGAAAGCACGAAGCAAAAACCGTCGAGAACGACCTGTATACTTCGCCCAGTTAGGAAGCTGATCCACTTGCATAAACTCTCGGGAAGCTCATAGGAAAGTAACTTTGAAAGAAACCCTTTGCGCCATACGCGTTCGAAGGCTTTCGCCATATCTAGACTAACTGCCAAATCCTCTCCCTTCTTTCAATAACAGTTGCCCAACGGTGCGTAAGATATAACAAAAGATCACCAGTCGATCGACCATGTCGAAAGCCATACTGCCGATCATTGACCAACAGGTGATCCTCGAGGTACGTTAGGAGCTATTTTTTGATTATGCTCTCCATTACTCTTGAGAGAAGAGAGGTAATGGCGATAAGTCTGTAGTTAGCCCGATCCGAGCTCTCGCCTTTTTTTGGGGATTGGAAGTACAAGGGCACGATTCCATGAGACCGGGACTACGCCTTTAAAGTAGGAGTACCGAAATAAATTCAAATTCAAATTCAAAATATCTTCATTCAAGTAGGCATTTACACGCACTTTTGAATCGTCAATTATTACAATACAAACAAAGGTCAGTGTAGTCAGTCCGTAAGTAAGCTACCACCGGCTCGGAATGTTGCTCTGTTGAGAAGAGACGGCCAGAAACTTAACAGTTGCTATTTTCAAAAGATATATAACAATCTTAGGTGATGTACATTGTAATATACCTATATCTTGCAAAAGATTCAACAACTTGACTTCCACATATTTCGATCCACTAAAAACTCTTCAACGTTATAATAAGATTTATTTAATAATAATCTTTTGATTTTAGATTTAAAATTAAGAAATGGAATTTCTAAGATATCTTGTGGAACTTTATTATATATGCGTATACTCAAACCCATGAAGGATTTTTTAACTTATACGACGAATTGACGCATTAGCACTGGTGTCAACTCAGGGGCCATGTCCGTAGCACAATTGGAGAGATACCATCTGGCCCACCTGATTTAGGAACTTCCAAGGAGGAGGAGGAGGGCTTTTTGGCTGATTTTTTGCCGAAAAATTATTTCCAGCATTAAGCTCTGACATCACAGGATGATAGGCGGTGTCATCCCCTGGTCGTCCAAAGTCGAGTTTGAGGCAAAGAGAGCGCCTAAGAGATCTTACTTACTCTTTTGCTATGTGGGCCAGAGAGTCGCTAACAATATGCAGTGGCGGTAGGGATGGCTGGCAAAAGTTTCCAAGAGTAGCTTTGGAAAGAGCCCAGGACTTGCGCGTGTCAGGCGGGTACCTTGCCAGCTGATCCCCAATTTTGACGACATGCTTGAACTTTGCTCATGCAATTTTCCGGTTGAAGAATTTGGAGGCCTGATTATATTTCCTCTTCAGAACTCTTGAGCTCGGATTCTTAGTGACTAAAGCATTAGCCTAAGCTTGATAAGGCTGCCGTTTGCCAGCTGCGCAGCGCAATCACTAGGATCATTGGAAGGGAAACAAATTGGCCCTCATGGGTAAGATTCAAAAAACGACGGATGTTGAATGGGCACTACATTCCGTACCAAGTAATGATCAGAAGACCCTAAAGGAGCCTCGACAGTGACCTGTTACTTTCCGGGATGTGTAGTCAGCAGAAGATCCAACAAACCCTAACCAATCGGTATTGTGCGCATTAAAGTCCCCGAGGACTACGACTTCGGCGGAGGGGGTCTGTGAGACCAGATCAACAATCTTCTCCTGGACATGGCCCAAGAGTTGATCCGTTTCTGCAGGTCTTATAGTGGTAATCACTATAAGACCTGTAGAGGCACGCGTAGATTCCGACAAAGTTGTCCATGTCCACGCGCTGCCAGAGTACAGACAGGTCCTGACCTTCAAAAAGCTGAAAGCGACGGTAGATATCCTCCCTTACTAACACAGATACCCCGGCGTGTGGTATAAAATAATGTTCTAGTTTTTACCCGGGGTATAACAGGTACGCTGTGTCGCTAGGTTGAGCTATCTGCGTCTCCGTCAGAAACAACAAGGCCGGCTGCGCCGTCTCTAGATGATAGTGGACGGCGTTCAAGTTGGAATGAAGTCCCCGGATGCTGCAAAAGTCCACATTTAGAGTGGGGCGGGGTGCCGCTGCGTTGACTCGTCGTTTGCTCAGACTCAGTAAACATAAAAGGCGGTACTTTGCACGCCCCAGATACGACGGGTAGCCCGAGCCAAATCCGAGAATCGCTACTCGCGATTTTGCTCGAGGAGAGGTTCCCCAGCTTTGTCAAAGCCGGTACTATCCTGGGGTATATTTTTTTGAGACATCGCTTTCATGTTTGGCGGGGGCTTCCGGTTTCACTTTCATTCACCAACGAAACATAACCAAATGAATTTGGTTACTACACGTCGGTCTCCTGTGAGAGGGTGGTCCTTCTCCGGTAGAGCCAGCCCAATACAAGCTGCAGTCAAATAACTACCTTATGTCAACAAGGATGGCGTCAAAATTCTCCTGTGGCCCTCCTCCCACTCTAATTAGACGTATACAAGTGACCACTGGTTTGATTGATGGATCCGTTCATTTAAAGTTGAAAAGATTTATATCTTATTTATTTATATAAATAAACAAATCCGAATCTACTGTCATTTTTCATACCAATCATTTTGGTATTTTGATATATTTGAAAATGACATTTGATATTTGAAATGGTAGTTACTCATGACCGTAGCGTTTGGCGCTCCGTCGTGTCTGGCTACCCCGCAAGGGATATGGCGTGAACTGACGTATTACCGTTGAACTGACGTCCATGGAAGAATTACATAATGATTAAAATTTTAAGAATATATGTATGAAATGTGTTTTAAGGAAATGTAACGCATAAATTGCCTTAAATCATTTCTCATCGATGGTTTTATTTGTAAAGCAGCTTTTCTCTAATTAAAACATTTAAAATTTTCTTGTAATATTTTATTGCTTTATTTGTAATATTCGATGTAAATGCCACAGAAAATAGCTTGCAGTTCCCAATCTTGTCAAGTGCACTTTACATCGTATGGATCACATTTAAAAGGATTCTGTGATATTTTCAACGATCTCGTGACGTATAAATTGATTATTTAATACTTCTAGTACGCCTGAAGCTGTATTTTCTATTTTATTTTATTTTATTCCCTAAATAAAATGAGACTCCTATGTTTTTCGATATTAATAAATAAGAAAACTGTTTCAATGAATTAGTCGATGCAATATATATTATACTCTTCAAATCGACTCATCAACGTATTCACGATATATATAATACTCTGTTCTTCGTGTATGTATTTTAGATGGATGGCCGTCACATGTGATAAGGCTTTTTATTACCTAAACAGCGATGGCATAATTACATGAAGTAATTATTATTACATTAAAATTGCAATTTTTTAATATTTAAACTAATATATAATTTTCGCTTACTTTTAATTTAATTCTCACATAAAAAGATTGTATAATGTTTTGTATAAAACATCCAAGGCACGGTGATGAAACATTGAAAAAGGACTTCCGGCGAATGAACTCGCAGTCGACCCTTTAAGTCTCATGATGTTTAAAATTACCTGCGCTACCTTTATGAACTCGTGATATTATAAGATATTTTAATTTTTACCGAAGATCTCATAACTTCTGTTGAATATGCAGTCTAAAACATGTAGATTTTGTAACAAGTTAGATAAAGGAATACTTCATCCTGTATTGGTGTCGTGTAGAAAAAGTGAGGAGGGAGGGAGAACAGACATGTCATGTCAATTGATACTTTATAAAAGGTTTATAAATCTAATACTTCTTAGCTCTATGACTGGTAAATTGGTTTTGAAAGCATCGATCCTCGCTTTGCATCAGTGTTTAACCTACGGTAAGAGTTTTTTGCCAAAAATATTAGGGGTTACGACAACCAATTTTCTATTTTTCTTCTGATGTCAGAGAGAATTTTAAATTTATGTTTATTTATTTATCCTCCTAACATTTTGGCCTTGCTAAATTCATATCGTAAATGTATATTTGAATAAAATATATTGTATTTTTTGTTAAGTTATAAGTATTATAATCTGGAATAGTTTAGTCTGGGATTGTCAGTAACTAATACTAATACGATAATTACGATTAAAAGATTAGTAACAAAGCATGGGATTTAAGTAGCTATAAACTATTGAGCTTGTATAGTCAACGAAATCGGAGAAGAAGGAAACGACAAGACTAGTTAGATAAAATATCAAAACAATATTTAGATATCCATTGTCTTCAAATAAAACATCAATGAGCTTATAACACTTTTTTACATTCAGTGTTAGTTATTTAGTGTTACAAAATTTTCTGTCTTATTATATTGACATGTTTTATTATTATAGTTAAGTAGTTTAACAAATTCACTTCACGTAATTATTTGAGATAGTTATTTTCTTAATAATATTAAAATATATTAAAAGAAATAATTTGATACTATCAGAAAACTATTAAAAAATTAGAAATAGTAAATAAAAATTATTTATTAGCAATTCCATTTTAAAAAGTATTTATATTTAAAGGCAAATCTTTCTGTTTTTTTTTATTTTTTTTAATTATGGATATTTCAAGCACGGAACGACCGTATCAAAAGTATGTAAATTATTCTCTGGTTAATAATTAATTATAATACCTTAGTTTAAAGTAAATGAGCTTATTTCAAATATAGAATTAATTTCTAGATCAGTCTTAGATAGGATAGAAAGTATAAGATTATAAAGTGTGATTATAGGATTGAATTTTAGAATTTCAAATAATACTATTTTAATAACGTATATTGATTATATTTTTACTTTCAGTCGACTTCCAAATGCTTTACAGATATCATATTCACGGGAAGAGGAGATATCTGTGAGGTAGTTAAATAACTCATAATTTTTCTGTGTTTTCTACTTGTACCCGAGCAGAATGCACTAACTTTATCTTGTCTCACAGGTTGCATTGCTGATTAATATATTTATGAGAAGTATCCTACATGTGTCCATTATCTCTTTGAAATAAGAATGATTTTATTTTTATTAATTTATAAAGAATTAAAAATCACGGTAGCAATACATCATTGTTCGCGAGCAACGATCTTTAGTATATTAATCTGATGTATGATTGTTACCTGTCCTTCTCTAAAAATATGAATAAAATGTAAATATTAAGTATCGCTAGTCATAATAAATCAGTTCTAGTTTTATCAATGTTATAAATTCCAATAGAACCCTGCTATTCTAATTAAACTTCTCTTAACAATTTGAAACTTCACCGTCTATGGAGTTGTAATTAACAGAGCTATTGATGTCAGGAGTTTCTATTAATTTTGAATGAATGGTACATAATTTAAGTAAGATATTTAATGATAAATACCTTATCTTATAGTAAGCTCGCCATTGCAGTATTAAATGATTCCTTTTATAACTTTGGAAATAAGATCTATTGGATAAAGTGAAACATGCTTTTATAAATAAAACTATCACAATTCTGAGATCAGGTATTTTTTGGTATTGAGTAGTTACGTTTTACGCATATTACTGCATTTACAAGTATTCTGAAAAGTTATTTAAGCTAATATTTGACGCGGATTTTCATCACCAAGCGACGCGTCATCACCAGAAATGCCATCCGTACCACATGGATCCGCGATGATTTTCTACTATGTGGTTTTCAAGGAAGTTTCTTCCACGAATTACAAAGATGTGGAATGAACTTTTTTCGCCATGGGAATCTTCAATAAAATATACTCATTCTTCACAGATCGGCAACGCTGTTGCAATTCCCCGGATGTTGAAATAGTTCGCGGGCGGCGAGGTTCACTTATCATCAGTGGACGCTCGCTCGGTCGCCTTTAACTTAAAAAAACTAACATAGATCATATCCACATAAAATATATAATATATTTATTGAAATGAAGGACAAATGTTAAAAATATTATAAAAGGGTTTAAATTAGAGTAGATATCTCCTCGCAGACAGTGTGTCCCAATTTAGGGTCACTCGGTGACTTGGTTTGTAGGACGATTCACCGTCGAACTTCCTAACGTCCTCTTTGTATACACGTGAAATATTACCACTGTATCCTTAATTCAAACTGAATAGTTATAAAACTCTTTTTAACTTTAAATATTAATAGTCTGTAATATTTGCTGACGTGGTATGCCACGTATATATGTATAAATCTATTACTATAGCCTTTTCATAGTTATTAAAACTATAAAATGTCATTATATTGTCTTAAATACCTATTTATATTATATACTTGTTAATATTTTATATTTGTTAATCATTTCGTTAAATACTTGTTATAATGGGCATGTGATGTACATCAGTAACATAACACACAACGCAGCGCGGCGCAGCACGGCACGTCACGGGGTGACATTGTTATTAATACCCGATTATGTCAAACGAATTGTGACGGTTAAAAAGCATCCTAAAAGCATTCTTATGAAATCTACTGTATCTAATGAGAGATTTATATATAACTACAACAGTAGAAAACTAATCAGTAGTAAAGTAATATGCAATTATCAATTAGAATTCTTTTTATATATTATATTAAGCTGCTCCTTAACCATCTATTTGCAGCTCCAAGTTTCATTTATGTCTCGCAAGGGACAGCTATAATTATTTTTTTTACAATATAGGTGCTTTGTCTTGCTGCTCTATTGTATGTTTGTCATAATTTTCGATACTATACATAGTATTCCAAAATACTTCGAACTTGTCAGATACTTTAACGTAGATTTGGAATTTACAGATTCGCTTTTATGCAGAAGTACACTCAAAAATATTTACTTATTAATTATATTAATATGTCAATTTTCATATATGTTCGGAAAATATAACCATCTTAGCTATATATACATTGTTGAGATATATAAACGTATAAAAAAATCTTAATTCTAATTAGAATATACTTTCCATTGTAAAATTCTTGAGCTCAATTTATTATCTTTTCATTATATTACATAATTACCTTTCATTTTTAATTTGTTTCAGTATTTATTTATAATTTTCCGAGTACATCATGACGACCACAAAAAATACAACATTTTTTCTTTATCAAATTTCTATCTTTAAAAAAAATGTCAGAGATACTGTTGAAGAAGAAAAGTAATTTGTCGACTCAACGTATAATAGAAAGAGTCAAAATACTGTCTGAAGCCTCCACTCACTGAGGTAAATCTATATTAATAATTTCGATTAAAACTTCGCCCCAATAATAAAACATAAAAAAAATAAAAATTTCGAATCGCCAACATGTATGTATTCGCAAAGTACGGATTGTCGAGTATTTTGTTAAATTCTAATGACGATGACAGACGAATCGCACTCGCCATTTTGGACGCTAGCGAAACGTCACTGACACCGGAGGCCATCTTGATTTCGTTAATCAAAACTATAACTAAAATAATCTACCAACATTATGTAAAATATTGATGAGAAGAGTCACATTTAACCAGAGCGAAGCCGGGTTATCATCTAGAAATAAAATAGAATTTAATTGATTAAATTTAGTTTCAAACCGTCCTCTGCTCTCAATTCTCATCTTCCAGGTGTGCGAAGCCACGGGCATAAGCTAGTGCTTTATAATTTGAATTTAAAATTATCTCTTGTCGACGGACTTTCTATTTGTTATAGAAATGCAAAGGTGTAATTATTTGCTTAACTATACTGCACCACATGCTTATTTAATGGTAATTTTGTCAAAGTAATAAACTGTAAAAAGATATGCCAACATATTAGTTTATTATGTTGTAAAAAATTCAAACTTGAATACAATTATTATTTAAAATACACTGTTTACGTTTACATTAACATGTCTAAGGGAATATTAAATAATTTTGTGTTGTGCTCGTCACGGATTATTATTTAAAGCTATCTCTTGCTTTTAGTATTTATGAAAAATTATTAAAATGACAATTTTTTTCTTATTTTGCAAATAGTAATCAAATTAAGGTGATTTCCATCGTCGACGTAGCAAGAACTCCAAGTGTTCTTTAATTTAAGTTACGAGTTAGTGAGAATTATAAATGTTTCTTCTTAAAACATTCTAAAAAAATAAACTATATTAATATTACGCGTTATTTTCAACATAATTTGGCGCCTGTATGTCTGCTTGTGTCGGTCAGTATGTTTTGGAGCTTGTTTGAGACCAATAGCTGGTGGTAGAGCCTAGCTGTAGTTATCTGACTACAGCTCGTATTGGGCTGACTCGACCGGGGAAGGCCCATTCTCTTATATTCCGTCGGTGAGCGAGAGAATCCGAAAGAACAACCCCCCCCCCCTCCCCCTGCCAAACATGATAGTGATATCTCCAAAAAGTATGCCCCAGCAGCAAAATCGGGGGAATGATTCTCGGATTTTGCTCGGGCTGCCCGTCGTATCTGGGGTGGGCAAAGTATCGCAGTTTGTATTTTCTGAGGGCAAACGACGGCAAACAGCGGCACCCCGCTCCACTCTATATGAGGCCTTTTGCAACATCCGAGGTTTCACTCGAACCTAAACGCAGTACCCTACCACCTTGAGACGGCACAGCCGGCCTTGTTTTTTTGACGGAGACGCAGATATCTCAACCTAGCGACACAGCGTAATTATCATACCCCGGGTATAAACATTATTATTATATAATTATAAGTCGCATTCAGACCTTTCAAACAAGCCCAAACACGACCGGGAAAGGCCAATAGAATAAGAAATAAAGTAACATTTTAAGATTTGACGTAAGCCACGGCCGCCATCTTGTAAATATTCAAACCGGCATAGCTCAGCCACCGGTGTCGCTGCGCGATCGGGATTTTCGACTTTGACATTGCCATCGGAAGCTCTACACGATACAGTAAAGATCAGCTCTACGTAGAGCTGACTTTTACACAACTATTTTTTGACACCATCGTGTAGATCGCATTAAAATTAAGGTTAAGATTCAAACCCCGCAAAATTCCGACTACGGACGGCTGAGCTGCAAAGGTTTCAATATCTAGGCAAAAATTTTAGACGCCATCTTGAAAAAATTAAAACTGACATATCTCCGGAACGAGACGTCATATCAAGTAGCGACTTTTTACATTGTAAAAGGCTTAGAAAGGCCTATTAATATAATTAAATAGCTTGACTCTATGTAGAGCCCTAGAGCTAGTAATTAAATTTTTTTCTTTATTTTATAGTGACTTTTTGTACTTTATTATTTGTTAATTAAGTATACATTGTACGCTTGCTCTCCCAAACCATATATTAGGACTTAATACGAAAATTTGACATTGGCTGTGCCAACTTATAAGTTTCTTATTAGTATTTTGACGTACAGCTTTGGGTACCTTTACATTCCCAACAGCCAACCCTCCCGGTATTACTATAAGACTCTATCGACGATAGTGACCTCCATTATCCCTTTTCCTTAACTCATTTTGATCCTTTCCCGCTCTAAAATGTTTGGTTTCCACACGCCTGCCAAAAAGGCAAAAGATGACCAAGAGGCCAAATCCCCAAGACCAAGCTCCCCAAAACTCGGACCATCTGACGACGGACCCACATCTAAGGTGAGGAGAAGTATAGGCGAATCGGAAAACGGAAAAAAGGAAACATCAAAATTAGCTGCAAAAAACTATGTGAACAGAACGGTGGAAGCCAGAAATTGTTTAAATAGAGCTAAACTCCACTTAAACAATTCCAGGAACCTTAAAACAGAGATAAAGACTGAAGAACGAAGACAAAAACAAACAAAAACTCGAAACAGGAAAGGAAACGCAAAAAACAAATAGGGAAGAAGGAGGTGAACTACAAAGGAAAATGGAAGAGCACGGAGAACTGATAGGGAAGAGTATGGAAGAGATGTTAAAGTTCAACGAAGTTATAAAGGAAGAGAGAAGACTGACACAAGAAGCGAACAGGACGGAAAAGCAGGACAAGGATCAGCAACGACTCTTGGAAGAAGTGTTAGAGATAAAACAGGCTGCCAAAGAGCTTGGAGATAAGATAGTCGAAGCTAATGTCACAAAATCGTATGCGGAGGTTCTTTCATGTAATAAGAACCAAAGCCCGGAAAAACCAATGCATACAATAATTGTAGGGTCAGAAGACGTCATGGACACGGGGGAACAAGTTTTGGAAAAAATCAGGAATACCATAGATGCAAAAGAGGGGTGGGTGAAGGTTGGGGGGATCAGGAAGGCGCGAGATGCGAAAATCATAATGAGTGTGGGTAGCAGTGAAGAGCGCAGTAAAATCAAGGAAAGAATAGAAAAGTCGGGGAAACGCCTCACCTGTGAAGTAGTGAGCAACAAAGACCCGCTCCTCATAATGACAAACGTGCTCTCAGTACACAGTGACACGGACATCCTGAAAGCGCTTCATAACCAGAATGGGCACATCTTCAACGATTTAAGTCAAGCGGAGAATCGAGTTGAAGTGAAATACCGGAGAAGAGCCAGGAACCCTCTGACAAATCACATAATACTCAGAGTGTCTCCTGTGATTTGGCAAAGGGCGATTGATGCCCGGACTGTACATATTGACCTGCAAAGGGTAAAGATAGCAGACCAATCTCCGCTTGTGCAATGTACGAGGTGTCTCGGTTACGGTCACTCAAAGCGATTTTGCACGGAAAGCACCGATTCCTGCAGTCACTGCGGAGGCCCTCACCTCCGCAGTGAGTGCGCGGAATGGCTCGCGGGAAGCGAGCCGACGTGCAAAAACTGCAGCGTCGCCAAGGGGGACCATACCGAGCACAACGCGTTTGCCGAGGACTGCCCCATCAGAAAACGCTGGGATAGGCTAGCTCGCTCCTCTGTAGCGTACTGCTAAAGACACAAGGGCACAAAAAACCATGTATCTCACATGGCAAGCAAATCTTCAGAGGAGGGAGTTAGCAATAGACGAAATGGTTATGAAAGCTGCTAGACGGAAACCAGAAATAGCCCCCATCCAGGCCAGAGAAAATATGCTAGCCCTATCACAGATAAATAAAACATTAGTTTTATACTGGATTAAGGTGCATACTGGCCTGGATTTCAAGCAACTCGTAGACCGCCACGCATGTCCAGTCAAACCACTAGACAGGCTCGACATGAAAAATAGCTCAGGTATAAATTTAAGTTTAGAAAATGTAAGTACTAAAATGTTAAGCTACTATAAAGTTAAGTTTTTAGACAATTGCAAGAAATTTTTATATTGTGTAATAGAAATAAGTAGTATAAGCAATATATATGTTTGTAAAATATAATGGTATATTTTAGCAAACCATATAGCAAAAATAAGCATGTAAATAATAACAACACAGTTACGATGTCAAAAAGAAAATAAATTTAACCAAAATGTAAGCCTAACAACCCAGTACAAAATAAGTATATTTATAATATTGTTATGTAGCACTTACGAGCAAAACAAAAAACAAGATGTCTTATATTATTTACCCTAAATACCTAAGAAATTAATAAAAATATAAATAAAAAACAAAAGAAAGGATAGCTTAGACGGCAGTCCCAGCCGATAGTATGAATGAAAGATGGATATAAGAAAGAACAAGTATGCTGAATGAAAGTACGTATAATAGTGAGAACTGGAATGGAAGAGTCATAGTAACACCATAGTAATACCAAAGTCTGCGGCACTAACGCCACAGGAGCAGCATAAAACAAAAAAAAAAAAAAAAAACAAAACATCATTTTATACCACACGCCGGGGTATCTGTGTTCGTAAGGGAGGATATCTGCTACCGTCGCCTTCAGATTTTTGAAGGACGGAACTTGTCCGAGCTCTGGCTGCGCGTGGACATGGACGATCACGTCAGAGTCTACGCGTGCCTCTAAAGGACCCATAGTGGTAATGCAGAAACAAATCAACTGTTGGGCCACGTTCAAGCGAAGATTGACGACCTGCTTTCACAGACTCCCTCCATCGAAGTCGTAGTCCTCGGGGACTTCAACGCCCACATTACCGAATGGTTAGGGTCACGTGCAACCGACTACGCGGGGAGATCTGTTTTTAAATTTGCTCTGGCAAACGGTCTATTGCAGCTGGTAAAGACGCACACTCGTCTACCGGACGTGGATAGCCACACCCCCTCTTTGTTGGATCTTCTGCTGACTACACATCCAGAAAAGTACCAGATCACTGTCAAGGTTACCTTAGGGTCCTCTGATCACTATCTGGTACGGAGTGTAGTGCCCATTCAACGTCCGACTCATACAAGACCTGCGACTCGACGCGTTTGAAGCGACTACTACGTCTTCAAACGGAAAATCGCTAGAGCAAAGTTCAAACATGTCGTCAAAATTGGGGATCAGCTGACAAAGTACCCGCCTGGCACGCGCAAATTCTGGGCGCTTTCAAAGGCCACTCTGGGCAACTTTAACCAGCCGTCCCTACACACGGCAACAGAGAAAGGCGATCTCTTGGGCACTCTTTTTGCCTCCAACTCGACTTTGGACGACCAAGGGAAGACACCGCCTATCATGCCGCGGTGTCAGAGCTCAATGCCGGTAATAGTTTTTCGGCAGAAAACTATCAGGCAGGCTCTATTTTCTTTGGACGTTCATAAGTTGAGTGGGCCGGATGGCATTTCTCCATTGGTGCTATGAACGTGTGCCCCTGAGTTAACTCCCAGTCCCAAGTCCCAGTCTGATGGAAGTGTGCCCTTGTCCATCCGATCTCTAAACAAGGTGATAGCTCGGACCCAGCTAACTACAGACCTATCTCCATTACCTTCCTTCTCTCCAAAATAATGGAGATTACAATTAAACAACAGGTCCTAACATACCTCTAGGATCACCAGTTGATCAATGACAGGAAATATGGCTTTCGCCAAAGTCGATCAGCTGGTGATCTTTTGTTATACTCGTATCTTACGCACCGTTGGGCAGCGGTTATTGAAAGCAAGGGAGAGGGTCTGGCAGTTAGTCTGGATGTGGCAAAAGCCTTCGATCGTGTATGGCACAAGGGGCTTCTTTCGAAGCTACCTTCCTATGGGCTTCCCGAGATTTTATGCAAGTGGATCACCAGTGCAGTTTTCCCACTGGGCGCAGCATACAGGTCGTTCTCGACGGTATTTGCTCCGACCCCAAGCCCGTGAACGCTGGTGTACCCCAAGGCTGCGTGCTATCCCCAACTCTATTCCTCCTGCACATCAATGATATATTGGATATTCCCAACATACATTGTTATGCGGATGACAGCACTGGGGATGCGGTATATTCCGGTCGTGCAGGTTTCTCTCGGGAAAACGTCGATGAGTGCCGAAATAAACTTGTGTCTTCAATAGAGACCTCCATGGGGATGGTCTCTGAGTGGGGTGAAATGAACCACGTTCTGTTCAATCCCCTAAAGACACAGGTTTGCGCGTTTATCACTAAGAAAACCCCATTTGTCGTATTGCCGCTCTTCAAGAGCACTCCTCTCATTGTCTCGCCAAGTATCAGAATACTGGGGGTCGATATCTCGAGGGATTGTCAGTTTTGTGGTCATCTGAAGAGCAAGGCCAAGTTAGTCTCGATGAAATTGGGAGTGATCAATAGAGCGAGGCAGTATTTCAAGCCTGACCAAAGACTTGCGCTCTATAAGGCGCAGGTCTGGCCACACATGGAGTAGGTACTGTTCTCATCTCTGGTCTGGATCACCCCAATACCAGCTTCTACAATTTGACCGCGTACAACCGAGAGCCGTTCGGATTGTCTGGGACCCGGTGCTCTGCAAACGGCTGGACTCTTTGGCATTGCGTAGAGACGTGGCTTCTTTGTGCGTCTTCTACCACATTTACAACGGGGAGTGTTCCGAAGAACTATTCGATCTGATGCCTACCGTCGAATTTCACCACCGCACAGCTCGCCATCACCTCCTTTACCATCCATACCACCTGGATGCGTGGCGATCTTCAACTGTGCGGTTTTCAAGGACTTTTTTCCCACGTTCCACTCGAATGTGGAACGAACTTCCTTCGGCGGTATTTCCAGATCGATACGACATGGGTACCTTAAAAAAAGGCTTATATTCCTATTTCCAAAGCTAGCAACGCTCTTGTGAATCCTCGGATGTTGCAAAAGTTCATGGGCGGCGGTGGTATCAACGGTGACCCGCAAGCTCATTTGCCCTCCTCTAAGATAAAAAAAAAAAAATTGTCGTTTTGTTCGGCAAATTGAAGTTCACTGTAATTGTTATATTGTTTTCTTAATTCCAGTTGCTAGCCCCTGCAGACTCTACCACAGTCATTACTGTTACTCATTAGCTACGATAATCGTTTCTACATTAATTTAATGCTTTAAATAATAAAATAAAGGGATGAGCGGCATTTGTCAAAGTGACGTCGATTAACGATAGTATCCAAACAGAAACGGCGCCATCGATGACGTCATACACTTTGAAAACAATAGTTGTAAAGTTGCCATGACAACTTGGAATATTGCCAATATTTATTTTTCCTCCTTTTTCAGGGTCTATGACAAATATTATTATAACTTGAAAGCTTCATTATACAGTTTGTTTTAAAGAAAACAATCACACTTTACGATATAATTATAAAGTATACATTGTTATTATATTCTGAAAACCAAAATGCAAGCAATTAAGAGAACTAATACTAATTTCTTTAAATGTTCTCTTTTGTCCATGATTAAAAAAATTTGGCAAATTTTATAACATTATGAATAAACTAAAAACAATAATTATTTTAATTATTTATCATTACAACAAAATACTATTAATAAAAACAATAATATCAAAAATCATTTTAAAACATACATTACAAGTACATATTAAAAGTACTCAGTGAGTTCTGGCCGTCTGCCAAAACAATCTTCTCGTGTCTGTACCAGCTTTACTTAGGAACCTGTTAGTTCATTATACAGATCAATCTCTCATAAACCTCTAACAAATATACAGCGAAATATCCATTTAATACATAAATTACAATTCTGTTTGATCCTGACAAAATAAAATAAATACTTTAATTTATAATATTTATATATATAACAATATAACCGATGAGTTGTCTGAACTCGCTTTAAAAATTAGATACTAAAATTATAAAGTTATAGGTATATTGAAATTATTGAATGTCGCAAGACCAGCCAAGCTGCAACCATCAACGTTACCCGACAGACGAGGGTCTAAAAAAATAAATTATAGTGACAAAACTAAAAATATATCAAGTATATGTACAGGAATATAAAAAGAAGTATAATAGCTTATTTTGTTTACCGAACCGGAAACTTTGGCTGGAAATTGTTTATATTATAATTATTTAATAATGAAAAATTTAAAATGGGACGGGATAGATAATTATCATAGCTTAACATTTTCTGCTACTTCAGTTAGTTTTTACTATATATAATTAAAACTAGAATATTGTATTTTTATGATATCTTGACAAATAATGGATTTCATTTCATCCCCTTTTTTCAGACCCTTCAAGTTTTATTTTCTGAAACAGGTCAGGTGTTCTTCACCAATGTAAAATATGTGAACATCAGTAAAGCGTTTAAGCATTTAATTATAACAAATAAACAAATGCACTTTTGAATTTATAACATTATTTTTTGATATACAAGTAGGTAATATATTTCAGTCTGACACGGATTAACATGAAACTTATTCAATTTTAATTCGTATAATGTAGCAGTTTTCAAAACCTTTGGTTTACGTCAACTGGTGGGATTTAGAATCGGGTCTGCTTGCGACTTTTAAATAGATTAATAGAATTTCACTATTACTTTTAATTTGAATTTATAATAATTTGAATATTGCTCTATTCAAATGTTGATTATGATAAAAAATATATATAAATAAATTCTCAGGACTGGTAAATATACTTATTTTTATTAAAATATGTAATATATTTTAAGATATTTGAATTCACTCTGCGTCAAGAATTTTTAAGAATGTATCGTTAACATAGGCTGTTTTATTTCAGTTTTCAGTATAATCTTTTTCCAGTTCAAATTTCTAGAATATTAAAGTTATAAAATAAATATATACAAAGTTTATGGACCCACTTTAAACGAACACTTATTTATGCTTACATACTTTGTAGCTGACCTCTTTCGCTTTCTTTGTGGTAAATAAATGTAAAGCGGAAACTGCATACGCATATGACTTTGATAGCTGTGTAATATATATTTAGAGATATACTCTTACGAATAAAAAAATACCAGTATGAAAATTACTAACCAAAAATATATTGAGTTTATTCCATACATGTTTCGTTAAAAAAATAAAGCATTCAAATGGTTATATGGGGCTTTCACTTTCATTTTTAGGCTTAAAATGTAAGTTAGCTTAGCTTCATAAAGAGAAACAAATCAAGTCATCCTATGTCACGAAAATAAGAAGTCGCGGGGAGGAGCTAATTTAATATTATGATATTTTGTGAGATTTTAGAGTGAGAGTAAGAGAGTTAACATTATTTAAATTGCTTTATTCAGTACTTATAATTTTGATATTAATAATATTCTATTAGTAAAAATTTAGTAAGAAATGTTTTTCGGCACCATGTGTTACGTGTAGTGTATTATGAGTATTTATATATTTTAACATTATAGGAAAGATATTTTAAATTATCACTTTATTTTAGCTAGACTTTTATTCCGTATATTGTAAAGGTATTAATGGTGGACAAATATCATTAAACACAAGTTTTTTATTATATAAATTCATAAGTTATTATAAAGAATCCACCATAAAAAAAAAAATAATAAAAAATCTAGGAAATGTGCAATAAAGTAAAAAAAATTGGCAAAGTAATATAATTTTTATATAAATGTATCTATAATTGAGGCATTTCTATTCTTTTGTCTTAGACGCAACTTTTTGAGAGACATTCTACAATAGATAACTAAAGTCAAACACTATTTGTATTAGGTACCAATTTAGTATCAGTAAGACCAACCCTTTTTTACGCTACACTTTTGTATTTACCTTAATAAAATCTTTTTATTGATATATTAATATACTTTTCATGGATGATTTAACAAATAGGAAACGCGAACTTTAACATTATTTCAATACTAATTTTAAATTTATTTTATTCAAATTCAAAATTTCTATTCTTGTATTACTTTTGAATCATCATTATATTAATTATATGAAAGAAAAAATACTATGAAAATAACTAAAATAAATTAATCCAGCTGTATTAACTTCCATTAATTGTATTACTTTTTTAATTGCAAAGACGGCCGACCTGAGTTTGCCTGCGAGGGTTGAGTTTGAGCGAAGTCATTTATTAAAATTACTGCTTGTCTAGATCACATATTTGAAGACAAACATCTTAGTAATCTACTAATATTATTTAAATTTACGGTGTATTTATGTTTGAAAATTATAATTGTTTATATGTATTTTATTTGTCGTCTACGTCATATCGCCTAACAACATAATTTAATATTTATTCTGCAAATACAGTAATGGGAAAATATAATTGAAAAGTTCATGAACTGTAAATCTTTATTGTAATTTATAATTAAACTTCATGAAAATTTTTAATGTAGCTTATGATGTATTAAGAGAAAGACATTTATATATATCATATAAACATATTAATTTTGTTTTATAGTTTATAAACATGAACAATAGCATGTCTGTCCAATATATTATTATTTAACTTTTTTTTTTCTTTCATGTTAGTTGAATTTAACCTATAGATTGATGTGAGGAATCGTTATTTAGAAAACATTAATTGCTAATGTTTCCCAGGTCGAGCCCATCCAGTATGAGCTGCAGTCAAATGACTACATCTAGGCTCTACCACCAATAAACGCTCAATAAGATAACTCCTATATTTAAGATATTTTATTACAATAAGGAACCGAACTTATTTCATATAAGGTCTTGGTCATTACAAGATAATACAGAGTTTTATATATTGATTAAGTATTCATAGGAAATAATTTTAGGTTTTTCTATAAGCATAAAGAGTAGTCTTAGAATAATCGACATGCGCTAATCGTTTTTTAACATATAGTACGTCTTACGGCCGGCTTGTCTTAAAAAATACTCTTGTACTTTGCTAGTGAAGTTTCTCTTCGATATTATTATGTGAGTGAGTTCATAATATTTGAAGTTGCTTCACTGCTGTGACCCCACTTAATAAAAAGTATGTAAATATCGGTATTACACGAACTGGTCCGGTGAATATTGGCATCACACCAGCGCTTCATCTGGCATTATTAAATACTTTATAATATTTACGTTAACCGTAACTATATCTACTACTACTACTAATACTTATCTTTATTAACTTAAATTTACAACAAAAAGTTTGAACAGATAATGGTTAAGGATTATTTATAATACTATATCGATCAAAATAATGTTATTTAATAAATACTGATAACTTTATATCTGACAGACCGGCCTGTGGTAATAACAATATAATTATAGTTATAATTATAAAGTTATATAATAAAATAATAATAAGATATAATAAAGGGTGAATGCAGAGCCTTAGAAAAACAAATATATTGAAATTTATTTTTAATTTTTATAAAATGTTGGTGACTAAAAAGAGATGATCCTAATAGAAATAAGATATTAGGAAAGTAGTATGAGAGAGGTAATCAGGAGAGTTGCATCAGCTATGTTATATCGTTGTATTGGATTTCAATGAGCAATAATTACTTTAGATTACTTTATTTTGTGAGGAATTTTGATAATTGATACATTGAGTCATTGCCGTGAAGCAAATATATTCAAATTAAAAACAATTATCAGAATATGTACATTTCAGAAGATTAACGTTTTGAAGAAACCACGGAGCAGACGAAATCAAGTTTTCGAATTAATATGAAATATTTTGTTGTAGTAATTGTTCCGACAGATTTAAATAAACATGTAAGTTTATTTCATGATTATGGACTTTAGTTTCGCTAATTTATAATACCATCTGATTTTTATTTATTGTTCTATACTTGGTCAATATAGGTATCTTCAACTATGCATTTTATGTTATAATATAATTATTAATTAATAAACGTAGCCATAATATATTTTTATAAATTGATAACACTTATTTTGTTATTCAAAGTTAGTAAAATGTTGTTTTGCACTGCACTGCTGGACGGGAGGCGTGAAATCGTGACAAAAAACTAAGATTCACATTTACATATATATAAACAGACGGGATATTTTGTATACTTCAAGTACATTTTCTCATTGAAATCGCAACTAGTGAATTTTAATAAAAAACTAAGATCCGAGCACGGAACGAGATGCAGTAAACATCTCCTTTGTCTTATTATTTCTCCTTTTTATTTCTTACAATCATTATTTTTTATATTCAAAGTGTTAGTTCGTTACGACTTCTTTACATTTAGTAGAGAATTAAACTTTTAACTACACTCTGCAGCTCGCAGTCACTGTGCTATAAGAGATACAAAGAAAAGGAGAAATTTATGCTGTAAGTATATTGTTTTTTATTTTTTGGTTTTATGTATTATTAATTTGAGGCGGTAAGGCATTAGAAGTGCACTTCAAATAAAATTCCATCTATCATCATTTATTCCTTGTATATATCCCGTTACCAACCGTTACGTTACAAATTTCAGTTGTGAAAATCATTGTATATGTCGACCCTGATAAAGAAACTCTCCCCCGCATTAAAATCAAAATCCGTCCGGTAGTTTTGATGGATTAAAACTTTTCATATAGGATTAAAACTTTTAACACTCAAAATAATATTTATTATATAATAGTATTAAATTGAATGTGGAAAACTGTAAATTTAAATAAACAAAATAAAATAAACCTTTGATTGGTTACAGTCCCTTGTTAATATAGATTCATAATAAATTTTCGATATAATAAGGCGCCCAAAGCAAGCTTTATTTCTGTCTTAAAAGATTTCAGTCCGTCGGCAACAAATTTGATAATCCGTAGCTCAAATATATTATTTAAATATATTGTTTAGTGATTCTAAGTTTAGGTACTATTACTTTGTTATTATTTAAGGAGTCAATAGTATATTATAGTTTCTAATTTTGCCAGACATACACAACATTTTTTATGTATATCTCATAAAGTAATGGACAGTAGTCTAGTGTTTTTCCTTACCCCCTCATAGTTAATTTTACTTCCACTAATAGTAATGTTCCAATACTAAGAGAAGCAAGAACGTTTTGAGTCTACATTGTAACCCCGAGGGTTGCAAACATTCAACGACGACTCGGGGAAATTTAGTCTTTACAGAGTCAGAATATTAAATATTCATATATTGGTCTCTTGAAACTGAATAGCTGGCTGTCTTTATGATGTTACAGATTGAGTATATATATATATATATATATATATATATATATATACATACATATACATACTCTTAGTGTTATCTTTTACAATGATTATACTCTATATAATGGCTACACTCGGCACATTAATTTTATAAAAAGTTGAATTCAAATAAAATAAATAAGGGTATGTTTGTGCTTTATATGTGTAGGTTCTTTTATGAGCGCATAAGAACGATACAGACAAGAGAAGAGAGAAGACATCACGTGAAGCCGCATAATGTAGCTTGTATTAACTGAATACCATGAATATTCTTTGTTATTTTTATGGTTTATGAGAATAATATACATTAAATATAGTTTTTTGAATATTAAAAATACTTTGTATTTATATAGGTTATGTAATAAAATGCATAATATAGTATTTCAATTTATTTTCAGACTATTTCGTTATTCGCTTTAAAGGTCTTAGTCATGTCATCTTCTTAGTTGTGTCTATTTTAAAAACTTCGAACTTTTTTCATGTACCTAAAATACGAATTATTTCTTCTCTTATTTTCTCGTTATTTCTCTATATCTCGTTATTTTTCTCGTTCATAGTATGTTTCGGAAAGTAGCAATCGATATAGTGCACTATTAATGTGTAACTGTTTATAATTTACCAAGAAGCCGACTGCATTGCATTTATGAATGTGTATTGGAAGACACGTAAAATTAATATCAACAGGAACTATATATATTACGAGGTTTTTAATTGATTTCAATATTAATGACAAGACGAATGATTTACGTATAAGCATATCAAGAGAAATAAAACTTTCAATCTAATATTATGAAAAATTATACAATTAACTTTTTAAATATTAAGTAGTAAAAATTTTTAACTACTAGCGTAAATTAAAGACGGAGCTCGCTTGCAGGAAGTGTCACAAAAGAAAACACTTACTCGTATAATAATATTCATGAGACAAAATTAATATTTTGCATATTTTTACCCACTACAAAAAAAATATAGGTAAACATAAACATAACATTAAATAAATTCAATATATTTTCTTACAAGTCGAAATAATAATTAGAATATAAATGTATCAATATATGAAGAATATGCTAAAAAAATATAAGATTAAAATTTCGTATTTAATATTCAATGATTTTTGACACATAATAAAATTAATTAGACTAGTTTCACATGGTTTACCCATACTAGTTAACCACACAGCCACATAGTCAAACACACAAATACACAATAAACATACTATGAAAAATATTCTTAATTCGTTATTTTTTTACTGATTGAATTACATCAAAGAGTAAGTAAAAGAGATTATATTGTTTTGTTAAAAAAAAAAGACGTTATCTGAGAATCAGAACGGTTAGATCAATAAGGCCTGACATACCTAACTAGGTTTTCATAATAAGTTTGTGTGCAATCTAACTTTATTAATAAACCCTATAATTATTGCAAACAACATATTTTAACCTTGTTATTTAAAAGTAATATCAAAACTATTCACAGCAGATTTAACAACAATAATAAAAGATAAGGTTTTTTAAATAAGATTATGTTTTATATTTATAGATAAATAAATATAGTTCGAAATCCATCAGCCGATGGTAATCTGATGGATTCGGATTTGGAAATAAAAGCGATTGTTTCTATTTCCCTGACGTTGTCTCTCTATCTTTCTATTTGTACTTTCTTACATTTATATCCGTTTAGCGTAACTTGAATTTTTTGAGCTTAAAACAATTTGATACATGTGTATACAATCATTTATTATATTAAATATAATTAAATAAATATCTTAATAATATATCATTGTGTATATGTATGTTGTCAATGTAATTCTCTGTTAACATTTTTGTAAGATGCATTAGCAACAACACGTAGTATTTTAATTTAGTTAAGACGTCAGTTAAGAAAAATCGATTTATACAGAAGATATAAAAAAAATAAAACGCATCCTATATAATAATGATATAATATATCTCAATATAGTAATAATAAAAGCGAACCGATACGAAATAAATATCAGTGTTACTATATTTATAAAAGAATAAGATGACTCCATAATGATTAGACCTGATTTGATGGAATCTGACAGCAAAAAAGATCATAACATAATCCAGGGCGTAAGTAAAATATATTCGTTAATAAATATATCACTGTAGATGATCAAAATTATTTATACACTTTTAAATTTACCAGTCAGGAGGAATCATCTAAACGCTGTGTTTAAATCAAGAGTAAGAGTAATATTCAAGATATTCTCAAATTTCCAAAAATAATTTCCAAATGAGTTTAAATGAAACAATTGAAGATTTAAATATAAACTTCTGTGTGTGGGATGGATGACAACTAATCTAAGTACGTTATCAATCTACAAATACACCCATATTACAGTATTATATAATATGAAAAGCAGCAAACAGACTTTTGTATTTGGATACTCGTATATCTGCGACTGCAGTTGAAAATTCCATTTGAAGTCATTATTCCCGAGGGTTTGATGTTCCTGAGTGTCCTCCATTATGATACACATAGGTTTGGAAAAAACGTTTTGAACTGTAGTAGAAGATGTTTTGATGGAACTTTAATCCTTTACAAACAAAGATATCTCACAGATTGCTGCTGTGATGTGTTGTAAACATGACATCGTATTACCTGATAGCTTTGTAAAATGCTATTTTTTATTACAATAAAATTGGCTTTAATATAAACATTTTAAATTGTTCATCTCTGTAATAACTTAGTCTAAATACATATACTTTGACGGATTGTTCCCGAAACAGATTAATTCCTGACTTTACTCACATTTTTCATATAATGTCTAAGTTACAATTTGAAATATGTACAATTGTGTATTTTCCAATACTATTCTAAAATTATGAAATAAAAAAGTTATAAAATATTATATTACGCAACGTAAAATCATCATAAAGTCATTGTATTGTACACGCTGACTGTCAATGTTCTGCCAATATCGAAGAATTCAATATTAAGAAAAAAATATGTATTGGAAAGTTGTAAACTATGAAATATCAACATACAACTTGAAACTGTATATATATCTTGTTTATATAAATAACTACGTAAAATAATCTCAAGAGTTATTTATTTATTATATATATGAAAACTGAACATTAAGAATAAAAAGCTACGGGCTATTTAAAGACAACGCAACGAGTACCTAAAAATAGTCTGTGTATACACCGATAAAGGTGAAATTAGGAACAAAAATTTTATACGTTTTATTTTTTCAAATGGCGGTATTCTGGTCACTTAAGAATAAGGTCGCTACAAAAGAGAGCTCTCAAAGAAAATATCGTGAAGAATTCTCAACTTAAAATGCTTGGTTTATTTTACGACGTGTGTACGTACGTATGTACGATGTATTATATCCGTAAAGCGATTTTAAATTGTAGAAAGATAACATAAAGGTATACATAGCATCTTATCATCTACTAAAGCGTTACTCTACAACAATGACTGCCTTTCGTAGTATATTGGTAAATATTATTATTATTATGATCACTGTGAATCCGAGTAGAAACCTCTTCAATATGAGATAAATGTAAAGAAACGCTTACATAAGGATACATTAGCACAAAGGAAGAAGGTTAGCATACGTCAAAAGTCTGTTCTGAATTGAAATTGGGCATTATTATCCTTCTCCTCCTCCCCTTAACGCATAGGTCTTCAATCAAAGATTCCTATATCATTTTTTTTTTATGTTAGAGGAGGGCAAACGAGCTTGCGGGTCACCGTTGGTATGTGATCACCGCCGCCCATGAACTCTTGCAACATCCGAGGATTCACGAGAGCGTTGCCGGCCTTGGAGAAATTTATGCTAAACACACGTCAAAATGATTCAAAAATCGGTACTAAATTATCTTTTATTCTTATTAAATGAACAAATTCATTGTATTTAACCTTTAAAGGTCATGGTCAGGTCATGATCGGTAGTGATAAAATAATTAATGCATTTAAATGATTCCTACAAATGATACAAATATAGTGATGATCTTAACATAAGTGTCTGTGATGATTATTTAAGTCCAAGCCTTCTCTGTCATGACGACCGTAAAAATAACAAAATGTTTCCTGTAAAACTGTAAAAATGTTCCTGTTGACCGTAAAAAATAACCTCAGAGATGTTATAATAAACGTGTAGTTATTTACTTAACTATATCTTTAAAGTGTAAAAAACAAAATACTAAAGTTTTACCTTATTATACTATAATAAATCCAAACTTTAATATAATTGTTATTTAAAACAAACTTAATAACAATGAATCGTATTTCGTACGTACTGTAGGTACTCGGTAATATCTCCAGGCTGTATAATTTTGCAACGTTCCTAAAGCAAAACCAATTGAGCTAGGTTTCTACCATTATGAATAAGTTATTCCGTTAAAGTTGGCACTCAGTCAACATATTTCAATTTATATTGAAGTAGTAATACCAATTTAATTTCATGTTAATATTTTTCTATTGTTAAATACCTTACCCTTTGACCCGTGCAACTGCAGTGGTTTCTTAAGCGCAATGTATACCTAGATTGTCATCACCAGTAAGTAATGAAGACTTTGCAGACTATTATTTAAATGAACTATTAAATTGTCTATAATTTTCTTGTTGTGTGAAAGAAATCGTAGATGTAGCGAGTAAGTACTTCACATGTTCTCATTAATTTATAAATTTGTAAATGATAATAATTATAAATGTTTTTTCTTTAAAAAAAAGCTATAATAATATTACTTATTACTTTCATAATAATTGTTTGTGTGCATTTCTCGGTCAGTAAGTTTTGCTTGATTCCGTACCCAAAGCACTTGTAATTTTTTTTTTTGGAATTCAGTTTCTACCATTACATTTATATTTATTACAAATAGATATTGGCCACTGCCACTGCTACTACCATTGCAATAGTAATCTATTGATACTTATCTGTTCTATTCCCTCCTATATTCATATAATGCTTTAAAAATACAAATAAAGGAGGTGAGCGATATCTCTGACAGGATTGCGCTTGATATCTTGCGTCAGAGACATCGATTAAGGATATCAAAATAAAAACAGAATGATTGATGACGTCAGACACTACATTAGGTGTAAGTAAATATGACTTGGAACATTGCTAATACTTATTTTTTCCGATTTTTTTAAATACAATTAATGAGTAAGTTTACAAATAAATGTAGGGTTATTGAACTTCAGTTATATGTGTGTACGTGTATGTGTATGTATGAATGTATGTGTGCATGGCACTTCACCAATTACAGCAATTTATTTTCCAATCATATCGAAGCTATCACTCTTCCTCTCGATATTGAATACCAATTTAGTGCCTTTTGATTTGTCTAAAATTGACAATAATTAGAAACTTCAATTAAACTACTTGCTAGTTTCAGAAGTAACGGAATATAGGCAATCACTCTTCCATTACGATTCCAGTCGTCACAAGGTTCCATAAAAACACTATTATCACAAGTATCAGAGAGACGAGACGACACAATCATCATATTATGATGTTGGCTCCTGGCGTTCCCAAGGGATTCAGTTCAAAGTATTAGAGATACTTAATGTACTTTAAGTACTTGTCACCAGAACTGGTGTTATTACTTTTTATTTTAATAATTATTGTTTTAAAATTTAATAAAAATATAAAGTTGAATAAAATGTAACTCAAATTGTAAACGTACTCGTTATAAGGACAAAGTTATAAGATGATGAAGTCATACAAATAGTTTGAGAAACATTTCGTTTAAAATAATATAGATTTAAATATCCATTTATTAAATAATTGATGTTAATTTCAAATGAAAAGAACATTATCTGTTTAGTGTTATATTTAGAATATAACCGATAAGTTGACTGAACTTGCTGAAAAATTACAGAGATTTCATATACATCATGCTTATTAAATGTTTTGGTTCAAGCATCATGTATTAACTTTCTAATATGACAAAATAATAGTTTCTTCGTGAAATGCTCTCGGATATACTTATTACTTTATATTCGCTGTAAATAATCAACATACATTTTTTTACGAAGAACGTTATATTTTTACAAGTAAATGCAAAATCAAAAGCACTTTCATCCATAATCTGAATATTAAATTTTTGTTTTTTTCGGTTATTATTAGACTTTCTATTCTCGGGAGAAGGCCAGCAGAAGAAAGAACTGTTAACGGCTATTTTCCGTGATAATAATAAATAATTAAAGAACAATTAGCGAATTACATAGTACTAATGTTCTTGTTTGTTATAATATCTATTATTATATAATAATTATAAAAATAATGAAAATACTAATGCTTTTATATTTCTATCAGCGAGTATAATTAATCACTGTCTACCCAACCTAACCTAACTAACTACTGTCCATTAAAACTGAACAAAGTATAGTTTTCATAAATAGTTATTGTTCTCTTGTTTGAAATTGAGTTATGGAGTTAAAAGCATGGAACATTAATAGGGCCTAATTCCTTTCCCGTACGCAGATTCTGATCCTGATCATGTTAATTTATATATACAACTTCAACTATACATATATATGGTGATGTTAATTATTGAAGCTATTAAATGTCACAGACCGGTCAAACTTCTACTGTCTAGGCCACATTCAAGTCGAGGGTCTGGCAAAACTAGGTTACACACACAAATAAAGATTATAGATAACATTGTTCACTTAAACGAAAACTTTATGGTGGAATCGTTTATAATATATACTTATAAGAAGTATTAATTTTACTCGTCTCTTATTTGAGCTCGAGACTCACTTTAAATATAAGAATTATTACAATTACAAAGAGCATATATGCATTCAAAATACATTTACGTTACCTTAAACAAATACTGTGCTCGTATACTTTATAACTAACCGCTTTTGTCTGTCTTTGTGCCGGGTAAAACTGGAATTGCATATTGCTTTAGTATCCTACGAGTATATGATAAAAAGAATATGATATTCGAAGGATACCTTTGAGAATAATATATATTTTTTATTGATTTCGAGTACCTACATTGTTTGACAGTTTTGTACAATTCCGATGTGGCTCGTGTGTGCTTAAAGATTAACGTTAAGATTTATATAAATTGATATTAGCAAAAAACTCATATGATATTATATTTACAAATTTTCGGTTCTCATATCTGATTGAAAACATTGTAAATACTACATATCAAAATTTATACATTAGAACAAATAATTCATGTGTAATACAAGGAAGTTACCTCATCATAAGTGAATAGGTCGTCACAAGTCCATAAAACATAAACTACTCACTATAATATAAAATAAGATACCTCATAAAGAACGTTACAGTTCCATAAAGAGAGATATTCATTCCGGTCGTCCTCAGTCACGAAAATAAAAAAAACACTACGGGAGGTCGCGCAGCAAGTCAAGGCCGATTCCTAAAACTAGGTCGCGCCTTAGCTTCTGGAAGACAATATGTTACACTAATTTATTAATGTAACTGACTGTTGATTATATATTATGTTATAAATATCTCAAAACATTGCTGACATGATCATATCAGAACAGACAGCTGTCATATGTTCTGTATCTTTTATTGATTACATCACCAATGGACTCTTAACTAATAAGTAACTATTATCTACTGTTAATTCCTTTTTTTAATTATTTTATATACTTCACTGAATTTCCATCACCGAAAATTTGAAATTACCTTTACTTTTAATTTCTAAATAATAGTCCTTCAATTGTTAAATGTTTCATCGTTCGATTAAAATAAAATAATGAGAAAATGTATCTTGCCTCAACGAAACAAAAACCAAAAACAAAATATTATAAACCTTTGATTGTAAATAATTTGTTATTATTAACAAAGTTACTTCAGATGAATAATTATCTGGACGTCAGGTAAATAATTACCTGTCTATGGTAATATATATTAATAGCTCAAAAGAAGTTTTAATTTTGGGTTATACGCAATGATGTTTAGAACTACCCACCGGCTTTTAATAAAATAATTTAGCTTATCAAAGTTAACATTCATTACTATTATAAAAAGTATTTGTAAAAATATACCAAGGTATAACAAATACCTTCAGCAAAGTTATATCAAGGGATATAATTTTCTCCATACACTATTTCGTTCTCGGATTCGATTAATAGTTCTGAACTAATATTCTGAAAGTAGTTTGAGGCCAACTAAGTCGCCGGGAACAGGTTATGTAATATATTAATGTTCTATGACAGTTTTGTACCATAGCTGGTATAAAATGTAAGTAGTTATTGTGTATTACAATCACGTAGCACTGTGCGAAACAGTTATGATTAGTTAAATTGCCTTGTGCAGTTCGGAACTTCAAATTTTGTTATTAAATAGCGCAACTACGGATGATCTTAGTACTTACAGGAGGCTACAGATACAGATACCAAATCAATTGATAATTGGCTGATTTCATTTCATCCAAGTATATTTATTTGAAAGTGTACAATTATTATTCATCTTTAAACTTTGAACTATAAAAATGTCATACGGCACTTTATATAAAAATGACTATAAAGTTATTGTATAGAGTCGGCAAATAAAATGCAATGGTTCCAAAAGGCAAAAGACAATTATCAGATTTTCGTGTATTTTTAATTAAAATGTTCATCGTAGCCTTGATTGCGACATGATATGAAAGTAGTTGATTTCGTAATTATTTATTAAAAAGTTTTAAGAATATAAGCAAAATCAGAGGGTTATAAATATTATTTTACAATTCCTTTTAATTAAACCATATAAAATTGTAGTCAATTGTACTGTAATTAATATTACATAATACACTCAACATGCACATAATTAAAATAAAAATATAAGAGGAGTTATAAAAGTGGTGTTATGTTATTTGTTTTAGGTCAAAATTGTACAAATAATAATTTAATATCCGAATTGTACTAATATAATATCCGATAACAAATATGACAAGAGTAAGATTTAAATACATGCGCTAAGCAATATAAGCAGGATTTGTAGCGAGGCATCAACAGTACCAACATACCGAGTTAAATATCGGCGTATTCATATGTTTTACTCTCATTGACACTCCCAACTCCACTTATAATTTACTATTCATGAACGTTTTATTCAATCAAACACAAAAATGAATCTTAAACATTATTTCAATACCAATTTGCTGATTTTATTTTTACACTATATAACTTACATTAACTTAAGAAAAAATGAGTTCATTACGTATTGACTTAATATTAATGTCGTTTCATCTTTTTCCGAATAGTTGTAATAGAAAAGTTAAGTAATTTATTAAATATTTTTATTTGAAAACAAGAATCTCTATAATCTACATAATATTATAACATAAAGAGATCATTAATTTTATATGCAGTGAAATGATCAGAAATTCACATTTTAATAGGGTTGAAGAAAATCAGTGAAAAAATCTTCTTTAATTTCTTTAATTTATAATACCATATGATTTTTTTTTATTATTTTATCTAATTGATAAATATATCTCATCCTCCAACACTGTATATATGTTATAATATAATATATATTTTTTTACCTTTTAATATTTAGTTAAAATAACCTCTATTACTGTTGCTAAAAGATGTAATTTGGTACATAATATCCGTAAACTAAAGTTAGTATAATGTAGTGTTACAACTGGATGCTGGACAGCGCGGTTCGGCGTGACCGTGATGAAATGCGTCTCATTGACCTGACCACCAAATAAATTTAAATTACATTGTACTATGTACAAATGCAACATTTTTACATTGGTTTTTTTATAAACACTAGCTTTCGTCAACGTATAAAAAAATCTGAAATGAATGGGATATAATTTAATAATTAATTTTTAATAAGTCCTGATATCGTGACAAGCAAGTAAATTTACATTTACATATATAATAAGAGACAGGATAAATTGTTTGTATACCTCCAGTACCTATAAGTAATATCTTATTGAAAGCACAATTAGTGAATTTTGTAACAAAAAAGTAACTTTATGTCTCGTTTTTATTTCTTACAATCATTATTTTTTTTTATTTTCTAGTTGTTAGTTCGTTACGACTTCTCTACATTTAGTAGAGAATTAAACTTTTAACTACACTCAGCAGCGCGCGGTCACTGTGCTATGTCATACAAAGAAAAGGAGAAATTTATTCTTTAAGTATATTGTTTTTTATTTATTTTGTTAAATGGATAGAAATAGTGTTAAATAAAGAATGGGAAGATTTTTTTAATATAATTCATTATACATTAATTATACTCGATTTAAGTTGAAAAAAACGACCTAATAAAAATGATATCTGTGTCCGCAGCCCTGAAACAATTTAGCATGTATGCATGCACGTGTCTACAAGGTAACAAAATGAGAAAACACAGGCATGAATAAAACAGAAGCTGCTTCGTTAAGTATTTAACAGGTCAGTCGCAAACATCCGCCCAGCCACCTCGCACACGTTGCAGTCGGATATAATATAACGATACATAAAAAAACCTTTCTGCATATTACGAGTAACTCATAAACTTATATGTGTATTAAAGCAAGAATAATCTGGTTATCAGATAACGAAGTAAGCATTGAGGCAACAAGGTATTAGAATTGCGTGACAAATAAATTAATTTTCCACTAGTTTTGATGGAGTGTAATTATAGAATTATAGTTGCAATTATAGTAGCAAGCGGTCCCCTCCTTTTGACGTGATATACTTTGATACGCAAAAAAGATGACTTGGACAATATAATAATGTTTTTGAATTAATTTTAATTTTTAATTATGTGTGTGAAAATCTCAAATTTTATTTTTATCTAAGGCATTGATCACATACAAATTATTTATTTCTAAAAGAATAGCAACAGCGTTCATGATGAACTGAGCCGGATAGGCAATATGGCTGCCAAATTTTGTTTAGTTGTTGGATAAATTAATTTAACCTTGTTGAAAATGAAGGTCTCATTTGCGTTAATAGCGTTATTGACTTTTGGGAAAATGTTGAAACATACTTTTTGGCTACGCAAGTTTTACTAGAAATGAGAATAATAGATATAAGGATAGTAGCTACGGACACTACTATTTCATAATTAATATATTATTACTGGCTATGACTATATGTTCTTTTATTTAGAAGAGCGTACAGGACTAAAACTTTTAACATAAAAAAATTTAATTACATAATAGTTATAAATTAAATTTTGACAATATCTTTAATGTGGTTGTGGCCAGAGGAATATGTGCAGAATGCTAAGTTGATTATTGCAATGTCTCCCTCGTTTATAGTAAATATAGTCTTATAGTAAGTTTTGGATATGATAATGTGGTTAAAGCAAGGTTAATTTTTTATGCAATACGTCGTCCGTAGATTTCAGTTATTATTTTAAAAGCAGCATCGTTCCAAGTCTTCGTGTTATTCCCCAGAGTGCTGTAAATATTCAACGACAAATCGAGGAAATTAAGAAACTTACTTGGAAGGAATATTCGATATTAGTATATTGGTCTCTTGAACAGCATCACTGAACAGCGTCTTTATGTGTTTATATTTTTGATATTGCGGATGATTTGCAGATTGATTTAAATATATAATGTTTATAAATAAACTTTTACTTATATAATTAATATCAAAGGGAACTAGATTATGAGGGGTTTTGGATTGATTTTAATACTATTATAATTATGAGAGAAATTATTTATGTATAAACATATCTATAACAAGGAAGCTTTCAATCTTAAAAAATACACAAAGAACTTAAAACTGAGGCACTAGGTAGTAAACGTTTAATTACTATCTTAAATTAAAGACGAAGCTCGCTTGCAGGAAGTGTCATAAAGGAACTTTAGGTAATAATAATAGTGAGACTGAGTTTCTGCTCAAAGGTCAGTTTTTATATGAACATGTCTTATAGGTAGAGAAACATAAAAAAAAATTTAAAAAAGCAATCCATTTTCTTTTACTTGTAGATGGAAATAATCACTAAAATGTACCACTTTGACAAAAGACTCATTTCGCAGTACAGTTAAGTTTTAAGTTAAATGCCTTTTTGACTAATTTTTGTACACTAATATTTCGTATCAATTCACTAACTTAGAGTGGGAAGGACTTGTGAATTGAGCGCTTTGCAACATATTCTACATGTGTTAGTGTACAGTTTATGTTACTGTATGAAAATAATTAGCATGATTAATAATAAAACTGAATCTCAGTATTATTATTCAGTTATTTACTATTTTAGTTAGTTAGTTATTTACTATTTTAGTTATGTCTGTAGTGCACTGTTATAGTATTTATTAACAAATAAGATGACTCCATAGTCCCTAATCGTTAGTCATTGATTGATGGAATGTGTTAGCAAAAAAGGTCATATTGTAATATAGCGAGTAAATAAAATAGCTCCGGTAATAATTCTGCTGCTTCAGACAAGAGACAAACATTAAATGTTAGGAAATGCTTAAATTAGGACAAAGACTATAATTAAATTACTGGTTCAATGATTTGTCAAATATTTATTTGTATAAACATTTTTTTTTTTAATTTAATCTACCTCTCTGTTATTTAAACACTTTTAGATTTACCAGTCAATAGAATGGAATTCATTCGAGATTGTGCTACGTAAAAGCAAAACTAAGCACTTAAAAGATCCAATACCTATAAGTTGGAACTAAAAGCCGTGGTTATCAGATTGTTCGAGCGCATTACAAAGCAAAAGGAGAGAGCTTTCAATAGTATTATGCTGAGAGGCCGTGCGTAATGAATCGATCGGGGACATAGGAATAGGTTTAGTATAATGTGAACAAAATTAAGCACAAGACTATAAAGAATTAAGTACAAAAGTAGAAATTAGGACAAAAACTAGTTTTAAATGTAAAATGTACATTTTATTTTTAAAATTATATATGCTAAAAATCTTTTTTTTATTTAATCTTATGTCTCACTCCAAATCAAATGTCGTAATGATAATTTGACACATAATCAGTATATAAAATTTTTAAAATACGACGAAGTAGAAAATACCACGATGTTGTGAATTTATTACACTGTTTTAAGTTTAAGAATATTCTTTGATAATATGAATTGGTCTCAACTCTGATTATGTAAACCTAACAAAGAGTTAAAATTTTATTTTTTTCTGTTTATTTCTTAAGATTTGATCTTGATCTTAATAAAGAGTATATAGAAAAAGTAAAAAGAGAATGATCTAAAAATATAAAGATTAACAATAATAAGAAAAATTGTCAAGTTCAGCTGGGACAAACACAGCTTCGCATTTTTTTTGTCATATTAAAATGTCAAAACCATTCTATTTGCTGTGTAATCCTATTTTAGTGACTTGTATTAAGTTAGTTTAGTTATTTGTTACAATCTATTAGTTTTAAGCCGCTTTATGTTTTTTAATATTGTCGTAAAGTTTGATTATAACAAAGAGGTTTATACTCCAATGTTATTTAAATTAGAATATTAATTATGTGTAAAACGAAGTATTTTTTAAGAGTTTTTTAAAAAAGAATAAACATTAATAATCAAACGAGATTGTTACAAACTTATAAGATACTTGAGAGACACGCACAAAAACACACACACACATATAGAGAGAGATAGAGACAGAGAGAGAGAGAGAGAGAGAGAGAGAGGGGGGGGGGGAGAGAGAGGAAGAGGGAGAGAAGGAGAGAGGGAGAGGAAGAAAGAGAGATTGAGCGATAAAAAAAAACTCTTTGATCAATGAAGCATAAAAAAAACTAAAATAAAAGTTTAGTAATACTACTACTACTGCTACTTCTAAAACAGCGAGCTCAATTCAAATAAACAGGAGGTTATAGTGTGTTTTATGTTTTCTATTTAGTGATTTAATAATAATCGTGTAATGATTTAATGTTTAATATAGTTAGTGTGAAGTTATAATTTTACAATTTGCATATCTTTAGTACCTCTAACAACAAAAACTTATTGCCTACTTTAGAGTTAAATTTTTTAATATAATAGTAAGTAACATATGCTTTTTAATAAAGGCTTTCTATTAAATATTCCCTTATAAAGCATATAGTTTGTGTTTAAATTTACGTAAAAATGATATCTTATATTAGAACGAAAGTCTTCATACTGTTGGGTGGAAATTTTACACCTAACCTTCTTTACAGCGAAAACAGGCCGCATAATGAAAAAGGAAGATTTTCTCCGCTATTAAGAATATGTTGAGGTATCACAGACATAAAATAAAAAAAATATATATATAGTTTTTGTGTGATGCATTACAACAAATATGTTATACAAAATCTAAATCATTTGTTAAAGATTCCGTTCAGAATTGGTCCATATTAAGTCGAATGGCAATGAATATAAAAAATATTCATATGGGTTAATGAAACAAAAAGGAATTACCTTGTTAAAAAAATATACCTATGAATGAATCGACTAACTATAACCGATATTAGATCCCTATCTCTATGTTAGTTCTGCAAATTATTATGTTAGTTTCCGCGAAGGCTTTGAAAGGTGCCCTTGGAGGTGACATGTATAACTGTTTCATTTATTTTTTTTCCGCGCATTAAAGTTGAATATAACTTAGTAATTAGTTTATATTATAATTCTTATAACTTATTTAGACTGAGATTTCTTTGCGATCATAATTGGACTAATTGGACAGAGAACATGGCATGCTGTGTGCAAGAGAACTATTAAGTGAAATGACCTGATTTCACTTCAATTTTATTTAAGGTAGGATTATTTAAGGTATTTAAGGTAGAATAACTTATAGACGTATGAAAATCAAATAATATGTGTCTTCATAATACTAAAAGAATTGTAGTTACGAAATAACATTACAGAGCGATAGAACATTTTACGGGATTGTTACAAATTTATTTGTAAAAATTATTTTGTGGTCATGATAGTGAAAAGTTATAACGTTAAATAATAAGTGATCAGCGAATATGTTTTAGTACAAAAGTACCTATAACTTGTAACATATGTCGTCGTGCGCTGTGCCACTGCTCATAGGTTAGTGATTCATATCCATATTGACGCCAATGATGTTGTTTTTTTTTATTAGATTATTTTTCAGATTTGTTTGAAATTTTTTATTTCTCTATTTGAGTGTAGGAAATCAAATTATAGGATTAATTATGGTTTATTGTTGTATTTATTTTTTGTTTATATTGTATCTATAATTATGAAATTGTTAATATTTGAAAAGTAGTATTTAATTCTTGTAAGGCAATACAGATCTAAAGACAACTATTTTGAGATTATTAATGGATCAAACTTTCATATTGTAATTATTTGTAATTCAATACTCATGGATATTACAAAGTTCTTATATGAAAGAATACTGTCTGCGTGGACAGATTAAGAAAGAAATATCATTTCGAATCATGTTAATGTTTTCGGGTAGAAATTTCATTATGTGTTTATGAATTGACAAAAGTAAGACATCATTATTATTTTTACTTCGGAAATTGAAACGTTCTGAGAATAAAATATTTATCAAGTCTTATGTTATAAATATTTACCACAATACTGGGCCTCGATATTTCTAGCAAGATCACCGCACAGCACGTCATCGCCTGCAATACCATCCCTACCATCCGGGTGCATGGCGATCTTTTACTGTGCGTTTTTCAAGGACTTTTCTTCCACGTACTACTAAGATGTGGAATGAACTTCCGACGGGGGTATTTTTGAATCTATACGACATGAGTACCTTAAAAAAAGTGTGTACGACCTAAGGCCGACAAGACTCTTGCGATTTCCGGGATAACCACCCGGGAAACCACCGCGGGTCGCACGCCCGTTTACCCTTCTAGAGAAGGATGATAATATATTATTTTAAAAACCACTTCTTATTGGGATAGTTAATTATTTAAAGTACAGGAGGTATCTATAATATCTCGAACGAGTGCCAGAAGACATCATTCAAATATTATGACTCTGTGATTTCTATGCCTGTAGAAAAAGTGTTTTTGTTGGTTACTGTAACGATTATGTTAATAAAAGAAGGATTGCACTAATTTAATTAATTCTAAAGTTACTACAATCAGTAGATGAAGTAGGTGCGTATAGATTGTGAATTTACAGTCAGATTAAAAAGTTAACGAACTGGTGTTAATTATAGAGAGGAAAAGTAATAGCTTCGATAGGATTGGAAAATTGAATGCGATGATTCTCTGTGCGACGCACAAACACACATACACACACATATATTCACAACTTTCATGGTTGAAGTTGCTATACATTTATTTGAAAACTTATAAAAGTTACACAGAACAGGGTGTTTGTTTCATGTGAAAACGTTAGGCAGATTTTTTAAATTATATTCTATACAATTTAACATGTTCTTATTAAATTAGTAGCTTTGAATAGATGTGGAGTTAGGTCTTTTGCTATCTCATCAGATGAAAACGACTTCGATCCTTCAAATATCGGTAACTATAAGGACACATTGTTTTAATTTCACCGAATCCAAAAGCAGCGGTTGATAAATTTATTTAGGTATGCTTTCTTTAATAAAACAATATTTAAATAATACATCAGTAATATACTTTTATATGATGTAGAACTGGTTAAGTTATATAAAATATTTTAAATAAATTCTTTATTAAAAATCGCTTTGAAACACCGGTCGAATAAAAAAAAAAAATTTAAACGACCCTTATACTGTAATCAGAACCAGTGTTCGATCAGTAGTTCTTTAATTAGTTGAAGTATAAATCTTACATAAAAAAAGCAATTTTTAGAATGCTTGCCTTTCTGTTTGTTAATCTTAATCTCAGAGATTAACCGGCTGGATCCATTTTAACAGGACTTTCACTGGCGGATAGCTGATGTTATAAGAAAATCCTTATACGACTTTTATTCAAAAAAACATATATCACGTTACTGAACTCATGAGCACAGCTAATTTAATATAAAATTAAAAGATCACTTATACGTTCTGAATTATTCAATTCTTATTATTTTTTTAGTTAACTTATATTAAAAAGATACGCAATTAATAAAAGATGTGACTGATATTGATTTTATACGTTAAACTGTACAATTAAAAAAAAGTAAAGTCTTTAAAGTCTACGTGGCAGCCCTCAATGTACCTTTATAATAAAATTACTTTTCATATAATACATATTCTCCTGAGTTACACGAGCGTGCTTGCTTTTATGTTAAATTTGAAGTAAAAGCTTTCAACTCTATTTAAAGTCTCATTGATTTTAGCTTTTATTTGTCGCCTACATATGTATAAAGAATATATGTAGAGGAAAATATCTGTTTGATAAATATATATGAAATATAAGATGTTGATGAACATTTGGAAATTATGGGACGTAATAATTTTCATAACAATTCACACATCGTTTTATAACATTTTTTTCTCTGAAGTTGCTAGAGGATTTTTTAAAAATGAAGTTATGTAATAATCTATTAGTTAGATATAACTTTAATTTCATTACAATGTTTAATTAGCACAAACATTTAAAAGTTTCAAACTTTTCAAAACAAATTATCAAATTTGAAATGACTTATAAATCACATATTTTTTACGACTGACCTTTACTTCTAATATCATCAATGCTTTAAAGAATGTGACTTAGAATCTGCAGTCAGAAGTATTGCAAGTATTAATGAGATCATTTTTTTTTATTGAGACGAGAATTGAAAATGACAACAGACAAAGCGATGTTGTTAAATTTGCTTTTTACTTTCTTTAAATATATTTGTGCGTTTGTTTGTTTTAAATATCAATAACTTACAGTAATAAAAATATACTTTATTATCCGTGTAACAATACAATTATTTATCATAAATTATGTCTTGTCTTGTTCCAAAAAAAGTTTGTAACAAGTGCCAAGTTATATGAACTCGACACTCATTACAGTTTATTGTTATTTGTCAAACACGCTCGTGAATTATAAGTTAATTTAAAATATAAATTTATTTAAAACTTTTTATCCAGCGAGTAACTTATATGTCAAATCAAATCAAATCAAAAATCTTTATTGAAAATAAGTTTCATACAAAACATTTTTTCATTGTCAAAGCTACCACCAGCTCGGAAAATTATTTCCACAGACTTGAGAAGAGCTGGCGACAGAAACTCAGCGGGATTGTCATGATTTGTTTTTTTTTTTTTTTTTTCCTTAATTTCTAAATAACATAAATACATTACACAATATTAAATAAATAATCTTGAAGCAGCCTAGCAGCGATCGCTTCATACCCACGGTGCATTATCCTCTAAGTATTCAGATACATTGTAGTATCCTTTTGCACACAAACGTTCCTTAGCTATTCTCTTAAATTTGTTAAATGGTAATACTTGAACGTTTGCTGGGACTTTGTTGTAAAACTGTATACATTGCCCCATGAAAGATTTACTCACTTTTTTAAGTCGAGTAACAGGTAGCGCGAGCTTGTGTTTGTTCCTGGTATTTATAGTGTGTATATCACTATGCTTAATAAAATTGTTAGTATTTTTATGTACATATTTAAGATTTTCAAAAATATACTGACTGGCGACCGTAAGTACATTAATTTGCTTAAACTTATTTCTTAAAGAATCTCTAGGGCCCAGATTGTAAATTGCACGGACAACTCTTTTTTGTATAACGAAAATGGTATTTATATCAGTAGCACTACCCCACAGTAGGATACCATAAGACATTATGCTATGAAAATAACTATAATACACTAATTTAGCAGTAGTCTCGTCAGTTAGGGATCCAATTTTTTTAACAGCGTACGCGGCAGAGCTAAGTTTACTAGCCAATCCAGCTATATGAGGGCCCCATTGTAGCTTAGCATCAACAGTGATTCCTAGAAAAACTGTGGATTCCATCACTTCCATCGCTTCCTCATTAAAAAGTACATTAGTTTGCACCTGTTTAATATTAGAAGTTGAAAATCTAAGAAGTTTAGTCTTCTTATTATTAAGCAACAGGTTGTTAACACTAAACCAATGCACTATTCGAGAGAGAGCCTTGTTTACATCGTCATACATTACCTGATGCCGTTTTACTTTAAATATTAAAGAAGTGTCATCAGCAAATAATACTATCTCATTATGTTTGTCTACAAAAGTAGGCAGGTCATTTATATAAACGAGGAAGAGAAATGGACCTAAAATTGAACCTTGAGGGACCCCCATATCAATCGGAGCCCCAGCCGATCTTTTTCCATTCACCTCTACCCTCTGAATTCTATTAGACAAATAAGAAATCAAGAGTTTAATAAGAAATCAAGAGTTTAAATGAAATTTTATTTATTTAAATTTCGGTTAGGTAGTTAGTATATGTAATAGTTTTTGTTCGAGCATGTTTTAAATGAATAAAAAGTAGTATCGCGGTCACGGAGTCTGTTATTTGTTAACAAGTATTAAAAAAGAAACACCTAAGTAAAATTCATTACAGTCGTTATGTCTTGGATACATAATACCTGACTGACCAACTTTAATTTATGTGTGATGATAAGATCAGTCTTATTCCGATAATTTAGTTTCTAATTTAATTATTTTTACTGCTGCTGCTGCTGTCAAGTACCGTCTTAAAAATATTATTAAAAGATTTTTTTTAATAAAGTTATTTTTTTACTATTACTAACACAGAATCCTCGCGTATTTAAAAATATATATTAATAATTTAATTTAACTTGTCATAAATCTTTATTTAAACTGTAGGCAGATAACCAAATAATAAACTTTACAGAAAAACATTAATGAAAGCATAATATAATAATCATAAGGAACAAAATATTACTCACTTAAGTTATTCTGTAACATATACTCGTAGAATATGATTTATTAAATCCATTTAAATGACATCTCGCACTCTCGACTGTAACGACGTATTATTAAATTTTTGGGGTTTTCATATGCAAATACTGCCACGTCATTCATTCTGGAGGGTGTATGAGAAAGAAAGTATGCTATAAAAACGATTTACTGTAGTTTTTTCGCTTGTGCGCGATATTTCTGTAACGTCACTTGCTATCACACCGATCCGAAGATTAAATGATTGGTCTAATAGCATGTCTTATTGCTTCATCTGATGATAAAAAAGCTGGGTCATATTTAGCCCAAAGAGTAAGGACTCCTATTCAAAAAGGGGTAAATTATAACGGCATTCGAGACATTATTTTTATTTAAGAATGATTAAAGTTCCATCAAAACATCCACTACTATAGTTCAAAACGTTTTCTGCATTTCTATCCATACCATAATGGAGGACACTCAGAAACGTCAACCTCTAGAGAATAATGACGTAAAATGGAACTTTCCACTGCAGCCGCCAGATGCAAGCGAATTCAAATTTTCTCGCTGCATTCTATATTATTTATTATGAAGGAATTTTTGTAGACTTTTAAAGTACTTAAGAGTACATTGCTCTCCACCTATCTAGATTATAAGAGTTCACATTTTAATTTTAAATTAATTTATATAACCTCTTTTTTTATATTTTTTAAATATGAAATAAATCAAAGGTTTACAATTAATTGAATATACCTACACACAAAAAAGTATACATATTTAATTTAATTATGAATGAATATTCATATTAGAAATTTGTTAAAATGGATGACTTAGATCTATTCCGGTCGAGATAAACAAATTCGGAGAATTAAGGAACTTTACAAATCCTATGATTAGATACAATAATGTTGATGATGTTTTTAAGTTATTTCTAATAATAATAGTTTAAATGGATATTCAATCGAATAGTCTTTGAAGAAACTATAGGCGAAGAAGTAGATGTACAAGTTATATTTAGTAAAAGTAACAAGTTTTCCATTTTATTTATCTTGAAAAGATTACGTGTCAGGAACCTTCATTTCTGTCACTAGGTGTAAGGGTGTCGGACATCGAGGTAGAAAGTAATGAATGCATGAAATAAATGAATCTTTTGTAAGAAATTAACCACAGATTTCTGAAAATGGTGGACTCGCAGACATGTTTCATTTATTTACAATTAAAACAACTTATCTCCTAAATTTAACACATAGTTAAAAGTTATTTTCCATATGAATATAAAGAACTGAATAAACCGTCCTCAAACTATATTTTTGTCAAATTACATTTTCTAGCTACTTACTTTTTACTTTTAATTAAATGTGTACTATATAATAGGCTTATTATACATAATAAAACAAATACAATATTTATATATATTTGGTTTCAAATTCAGGGAAAAATTCACCAAAAAAATTAAAGATTTAAAGGAGGCATAAGAGTTTGTAACGAATTTATACAGTTATATCTTCTACAATAAAATTCATAATAGTGTTAAGAGAGACTAAAGTTATATAAACATAATTTCGGGTTCGGGCTTGTTATAACTTTGACATGCAAATTTAAAGCTGAATCTTGTCCATTGTGTTTATTATTTTACTTTTACTTATTAATTACTTTTGGGATTTTTTGTTAGTTTGATAAAGTGAAAACAGGTACTCAGTTGTTTTTATGAATTCTATTAATTCTTTCAAATGTGTTAAATGAACCTCTTTTAATGTTAATAATATTTCACTTCTAGAAATACACATTTTGATTTAATAACATCTTTATGATATAATATAGATATAGAATATCTGAGATTTATCGCTCTTGAAAAGTATAGCCAACTTGTTCCCCATCGATTAAAACAAGGTTTGAGTAATCCATTAGGGTAAATATAATCACGGGAAATTTTAATAATAATGACGCTCTCAAGTATGATTAACTCAACTCTGGACTGAGCAAAAATCAAATAGTCATCTTCAATAAAATTATATTAATTTCTAAAATGTTAGACGATCTTACTAACAATACTGATTTGATGAATAGTAACATTATAAAATTAGAGATAAAATAATAATATGATATAATAGCAACGCTCAAGAAGTAAGCGTATTAAAAGAATTGGGTTTTAATCTGTTCATTAGTAACTATCAAAGGGTACATCGAAACGGGTAAAGCGAAATCGAAACATAATTGAAATAATAATGTTGTCAAATTTCTTTTAAAAAGAGCAATTGTTGAGTTTCTGGCCGACTCTTCTCAATCCGATCATTCCTCAAGTATTCCAATACGTTGCCACGGCACTGATTACACTGTCATTTTTTTATTGTAATAATTGATGATACAAAAGTGCGTGTAAATGCCTACTTGAATATTTTTTTAAAATTGAGCGGAGCATTCTACTGGTCGCTTTTTACATCACTGGGAAATCCGGAGCTCACACCACACTAATATGGAAGGATTGATGTGGTTATGTTGTGCTTCAACCGACCAAAAGCCGAATGTTTTTCTCCAAGCGCCCAATCGTTGGGTCCACGGACACGCGTTTGACGGAGTATATGAATATGATATGTATTTATGAGCATTATATGTTGAAAATAAAGTTAAGAATATTAAATTATTGTAGGACACTATACAACTTAAATTTGTAAGTGTAAGACTGATGTTAAATTTAAACAAGCAGTAATTTTATTAGATTGTAAATTGTCACATGATTATGTAATATATAAAAATATAAATTGGATGTTGTTAAAATTATATGTATGTTAATAATATACAATTTATTTTATAATAAGATGAATACCTAAATTATAAGCCATTATTGTAATAAATAATTATCGATATAATATTATTGTAGTTGTAATATTTCACTAATCGATTGTTTGACTCATGTGTAAATTGATTCTTATTGATAAATATAAGATTTATGTTCAAAATAATATTAAAATTATATAAGATTATTATATAATAGCCTCCAGTTAATAACATTATTATAAAGTAATATTTAATTGAATAGTGATTTTAAATAACTACCAATTGTAACATTGTCACTTTCTTACGATTCTTTGTTTTTCAATTATTATAAAAGGATTGAGATACTGAGGTACAGGTGGAGTTGAAAGTTAAGAGTTGGGAGTTGGGAGTTACTCTGCGGACGTTTAGATTGATATAATAATTTAAGTGAAATCTATAATAAGTATATAGTGAGAGTAAAAGTGCCAGAAAGTATTATTTAACATGGGATTAATTTGAGGTTCTTTCTCGAGATAAGTATTAATAACTAATTTAACGATAATGCTTAAATTAATACATTTTAGTAATAATATCAGAGTTAATAGTTATTTGAAGTAGTTTTTAAAAATAAAAAGTAATGTAATAAATAAATATTATTTAATTTCAGCTCGCTTCTTAATTCATTCATTACTTTCAATAAGAAAAACATATATTTAATATTATAATATGTAGGTACATATAAATTAAATCTAACGCGTTCGCAACCTTCAGCGACTGTGTAAGGATCACAAACCTTTAGGCACCTTTAAAATGAATAGGATATAGAAAAAAAATAATTATCGAGATTATTAAAAAACAGTAAAACTAAAAATATGTATTGATTTATTCGAGTTAAAATAATGAAGGAGGAATGGAATATTATTTTATTTGGAACCTACTTCTCTTTCTTCCTTCTTTCTTCTTCTTTCTTCTACCTTCTACTTCGAAATTTACTTCATTATCTAACAACCAGTTTCTGACTATTTTTTATTTATTATATTTAATGGTTTAATGTAATGTAATTTGTTTAAATAATTATTTATATTTACATCATTATCTTATAAACCTGTCGTATGTCCGGCTCCGACGTGTGCGAGGAAGGGGGCGGAGAGATCGCATTGCGACTGACCTCTTATATACTTGACGAAGTGTTTCTTTTTCATTCATGCCTGTGGTGTCTCGTTTTGTTAACGTATAAGCATATTCATGCATATATGTCAAATTAATTAGGGTTGCCGACGCAGGTATAATTATTTATTGTCATTTATTTCAACTTAAATAGACTATAATTATTATTATAATATTTTCTAGACGATCAAGTTATTAACATTTTTACTACTTAATTTATGTGTTTTTTATTTCGTAGAATTACCTAAAAATATGCCTGACAATGAGTAAGATACTATACTAATAAAGTACTTCTGTGTTTGTATGGTAGAAGATCTTTCAATATTATGGAAAATAGTAATATCGAAGAGAAACTTCATTACCTGAATACATAAATAATACATAAAACCCTGTGCACACTTGTATTATTTAAGTGTTTCCAATTTCCACATGATATGATACGGAACATGGTTGAGTGATCGATATTGCTTAGCAAACGAGTACTTGATACAATATGCCAGACGATGATACGTCAATATGTTACAAATATGAAAAAGACCTTATATGAAATATGTTCGGTTTGGTTTAAGTTTTATGAGTACATCATAGCATTTGATCTTTATATAACAAAAAAAAATATTGTCTGGGTCTATAAATCAAATAAAGAATTTAACAAAGATTTACCTTTTATTATATTAACCATAACTTCTGATTGCCTATGGTTATTTCAATTAATATCTTTTTACAATTGTAATAATTGCCTTCCTACTGCGGTAACCTTTCAGGTGTGTTAACTGACGGATTATTAACTTTCAGTTTGTGACGTTGTACAGAGCCTGACAGTATTAAAATACTATTATATTACGTTATAGCTGCTATAGCAGTGCTATATCTTTTACAAAATTAATAATTATCTTTGATTAAAAGTTATTTTTATTTAAAGGTTTTTATTTATACATTGTAATATATAATTTAACGGTTTTGAGTTTTCATAGGTTAATTACATCGCTGAGTACACATACATATATTAGCAATTATTTTTTTCAAAAAAAACATTCCTTACACCGATCTATAACTGATTGTTATTATAAAACGGAACAAATAAGTAATATATTTGTTTTATGTATAAGATTCATTTCTCAGCTATGAGCGTAATAGTGCATAAAGATACGTTAAAAACTCTATAATTACACTAATAATTAAACCTCACTAACTTTTTAACTAATTATAATTTTAAACAAAAATATAAATTAAATTCCAGTGATATTATCGATAAAATAATCTTTGCAATTGTTAAATAGCCCATGTATTGGAAATGCTACAGACAAATCTGTAATGGGTACTTCAACTCTCATAGTCCGGTCCCGTAGCGACGGAAATTGAATCAAATTGGACGACGAGTGTCAGATATTCTGGAATAAACATCGCTTCAAATTTCAAGGACTGCATCACAGCATCTATCCACCTATTTTATAACATAGGTAATATATAATTTTATTTCTAGATAGTGTGTGTATGTTCAGAAAATGATGTAATTAGATGAATTGTGTTGTTAAGTCGCATACTCCGTACTTGTTAACATAAAAGAAATAATAGCTCTTAACATATAATGCGGATTTAATATCTCGACCACGTTTCATGCAATTGTCAAATATCAAATAATTTAACTTAAGACAAAATAAAAATCTTTTATCAAAGCAAAATCAATCTCATATAAATAAGATATTCATATCGCACATATTGAATTATCCGTCTGACTTCTCTTCGACACTATCGAACGGTGAATATATCTAAAGATTTGAAATTGCTTCCGCTGAATATAAATAAGGATCTTTCTATGTTATAATAACTAGATTATAAAGACAATTGTCATTAGATATGTAAAAGGAAGCTAATCTTAATAATACTAAATATTCAACTCTATTCTTCAAATATTTAACAAAAACAATAGTTTCGGTTAAAAGCATTTTCGTTTAGAAAATAAATTGCCTCTGGGGCAAAATATAGATAAAGGCCTCTGCCGTAGCAGAGCGTCTTAATATGACTTACATTTATAAACATTTCTATATTATTACGACTATAAAATTGTTTTGCTCTATTTGCAGATTTTAAAGGTGTTGTTACAAATTTTAAATTGCAATTTTAATACAACACAATTTGGCAAAATTATACTAAACCTTTAATATAGTATAAGTTACCATTAAAGATAGAAATCTCGCATATTTTATAATTTGATTTTAACCTAATTATAAGAGTTTTTTTATTAAACTGTCATATTTACTGTCAATATGTTAAAATTATATTGTGAATATTTTGTTATATTATTTAAAAATATCGTTATAAATTTCGTCTTACTCTTATGCTAAAACAATGTTTTTACTATTTTTAAAATAAAAGTACTTATTTAAAACTCTGTGGTTAAAAATAATATTTGTTAATGTTATAAGAATAAAAAGTAATTTTGTTTGATGTTATTTGCTCTTTAAAAAAAAAATATTAAAAATTTAGATATATAATATGAATATTAACCTACAAATGAGTCAATAACTTAAGTTCTACACATTTCGATTTACTAAAATTCTGATTGATAATTCAGTTTTAATTATACATGATAATTCATTTTAAATTTAAGATTGAAAAATAAGAAAAGGAAGGTCTAAGATATCTTGTGAAACTCTATTATATATTTGTAAACCCAAGACCATGAACGATAGGTTATATTTTTGAAGACGGAATTTAGGCAATATTTATTTTTATTTCTTGTGTTTATCGTGTGTCGGTGACTGTTATTTGTTTTTTGAATTGTCCATCAAGTATTTAAATTTAGGCGTATAAGTAAAAAATAACCTTTCTATTAAAAATATTTGCGAGGAGGGAATGTTTACCAGAAAAAAGTTGCCGTGGTTTTACCTACCTTCAATTTTCAAGCTAAAAGCGGTTTTAATTTTTTTTCTCGGAAACGGTAAAATTTTGACTAAAAAATAACCTTTCTATTAAATATACTTGTGATGTAAGAATGTTTACCAGAAAATAGTTATGATTTTTTTTCCAAAAAATTTCGGTTTTTTTACCCCCACCCCTAAATTATTGAAGTTAGGTTTTCGATTTATCTACATTAGTTATAGTTATTCATCAAAGACATTATATAATATAAACGCGATTAATCTAGTTTGAAAAAGTGAGGCCGTAGCGCCCCCCCCCCCCCCCCGTGGCCGGATTTCTCTAGTTACCGAACTTGACCTTCATGTTTGGATGGTTGATTTTTGTTTGTAAGCGATCCGAGTGAAACTGCGGCCGCTATCGTGCTGACAAAAGTCGAATCTGGACGCACGCTCGCATATAAATATATATATATATATATATTCTTTTTTTTTTGTTTTTGACCAATGGTCATTTCGGACTCGGGAGGTCATAAGAAGACCTCCTGTAAAGAATTTTTTCCAAAATTCAAAGGTCGGGTACACCTCAATGGGCAAACCGAATTCTTCGAGGTCTCCCAAAATGTATTGAGAAGCGACTGTAAGAATACCAATTTCTTTACAAAAGAAGGAAATCTCTAGGCTTTTAAGTTATAAATACCCGCATAGCTTTTTTTGTAAAATAAATATAAAATTAATTTTGGCAGCATTGCTCCATAAAATACCGTAAGATAAAATATTATGAAAATAATAAAAACAAACTAGTCGAGACGTATTAACGTCCGTTACTTGACAAACTTTTCTAATCGCAAAGACGCTGGTGTTGACTTTGCTCGCGAGTGTATAAAGATCCAGTGAGGACTCCACTGGAGATTTTTTTTTAAATTATACCTAAGAAATTTGTTCAGTCAATCCGTTCTAAAACTTCATTGTTGAGGTGCAAACTACAATTTGGTCTTTTTACATTAGAAATTTTGAATTGAGTATTCTTAGCATTTAAAACTAAAATAATAATTTGAATATGAAACCAATGAAAAATATGTGACAGAGTACTGTTTACTACGCCATACTCATCATCAAAAAGTGCAATGTCACATGTACCTGTTACGAAAGAGGGGCAAGTCTTTGATATAAATTGCACTAGATGATGAAGAATTAAAATTACGCGTGATTGTTATTGCAATTTCATTAAAAAATACTCAAAAATAGATACAATTGAATCTGTATTTATTTCAATTTTCTTATTTTTCAACTTTTTTAAGAAAGTTGTCAATCAATTTTGCATGATTTCTAAACTCTCCACTAGTATTAAAATACTTGTACGCGTACATCAGTAAAAAAAAATAGATTTTACGATGAATACCATGAATAACTTAAAACCGACACAACAATATACAATTAAAGTATTATTTTCTAAATAATTATGTACAACGCATGCTAAGTAAGTTAAACAAATATGAAATCATAATATTAAGACTTTTCATTTTGAAAAATTATTGCATAAAGGATATAACTGATATAACGAATGGATCGGAATATTCAATAAATATTATTTATATGAAATATCTGTAATTTTAAAGTAAGTTCAGTCAACTTATTGGTTATAAGACAAGTTTTTTTTCGTATTTGCCAGGTTCAATCAGGATTAAAATTAATTTATTAACTTAATATTTTAGATTATTTAAAACAAACTATTTCTCAAATTATTTGCACGACTTCATAATCTTATAACTTTATCCTTATTATAACAACTAATATTTTAAGATTTTAACTGCTACAAATCTGTAATTAAAGTTATATTTTATTAAACTGTATATTGTTTACTTAATATTTTATAAAAAAATGCTACTTCTCGTAAGAAGCAATTACTTAAAATACAGGAAGTAATTCAAATATCTCCTAACCGTGTCCCTCGGGATCGCCTGGAGCCAGCACTACAATATTATTAAAGTGTCATCTTTAACCTTGTGGGAATAGTGTTTCGTAGGATCCTATGACGACAAGAATATTAATGGGAGGATAGTTGAGCATGTTCCTTAATTATAAAGTTACTAGTATACTCAAAGTATCTTCTTATTTAGCGTTTACTACTGATGATGAGAGTTTAAGACAGATGTAAAAAGTATTAAATTGGCATTAATAATTTTCCTAAATATATACGAGGAGTGATAGCTTCGATATGATGGGAAAATTAATCACACACACTCACACACACACACAACCAAGTGTCATTCAGTAGCCCTGCATTTATTTGGAAATTCACTTATTAATTTATAATTTTAGAATGAAATGAATTAAACAAAACAGAATAACAGTTCATAATCTGTCTATATGTCTCATGTTAATGTCAGGGAAAGATTTGGTAAGGTACATAATATTATCACACAAACAAACATTTCTTCAAGATGTCTTCTTTAATCGACCCTTAATTCTAATGATATGAAAATTTAGTCACAGACGTCTTTCGTAAAAATCTCTTTTATTTATTGTTGTTTGAGACATTAAATTAATATAGGTTAAAAGTCTTAAGTAGACACGTTTCTAAATTACAAATTAAATTAGTTCACGTAAACGCTTTGTTTTGAAAACTGCAACATTATTACATCATTAAAGCTGAATAAGTTTAATTTTAAACTGGCCGGGTGGAATGTATTATTAATATATATGAATGCACATTATTAAGTTAATGTAGAAAAACAACATTGAAAACTTATATTACAAATCCGAAAGTTGTTTGTCACAATGACATGCTAAAACCGGTACACCAATGTTGATAAATTTGAAGTTGGACGTTGGTGAACTTCTTTTTCAAAAATAAAACTAGAATGGTCTGGGATGAAATTGAATCCATTATTTGTCAATATAGAATACAAATCACACTTACCTATATTGTAAGTCTTCGCTGATAACATTATTTAATATTGTATATATATAGTAAATACTAACTGAAATAGAGGAAAATAATATCCTACCAATAATTACTTATGACATTGCATTTAAAACTTTTCTTTTTAAATAATTATTACATAAATAATTTCACCCAATTAATAAAATTAGTGATACTAATAGCTATTCTATATCTATAGTTGTTTAGGTCAAATCATGTAAGTTTGAAAACGTTTATTTTCACAAAAACAATGACGTTAAATATATTTAACATTATTTAAGATAAAAATTCCTTCATTAATATTAAATGGCTCTGGTAACAACATAAATCAGTTGTTTATATTTTAATATCATTTGTTTTTAAATTAAAAATACTAATAGTGTATCCCTCTCCTTCTGGTCAAACGCAGTAAAAGATGAGTCATGAGCACTTACGAGTATAAACACTGTACTGCAGTTTTTTTGTTGGATTTTTTCTTATTTTTACACAGTTGATGGTTTGTTTGTTATATTTAACTGCAACTACCTCATTTAAGAGCAATCATATTTTCATATTCACTATTCTAATGAATTATAAACAATATAACGGACACCATTTATTCTAACTAATAACAGACAAAAATAATTACACGGTTCATGCGCTTGGCGCAAGTGATCTATCAAGTATCTAATATTTAATTGTGCAAATAACACTGCATGTAAGTTCATACTTGATGATTTGTAAACTAATACTAATAAACTTCACTTTTCTTGTAACTAAAGTTATTGAACATAATTTTATAAAATAACAAATAAAGTTAGAAAAAATAAATAAAAGATTCATCGTTATGACCCTTCAATTATGTAACATATAAAATATTATATCAGTTATATTTAGATGAAGAAAATATAAGTTATAAAGACAAAGGTTCATTTCACTTTAATTAATGGTAACTTAACACAGTTATTAATGGATTAGATAATTTAAGTCTTGAATAAGTTTTAAAATATAGAATTGAGTATTCTATATTTTAAGTGATGATAGATGGGTTATGATTTTAGAAGATAGTTCGGAGGGGGCTGACGAAATTGCCGGCACCAGCAATATATATGTATATCAATTTAGGAGGCGCAACCTCGAATCGAGAACTAAGATTTACAAATTTTATATTTTATGTATGTTAAAAATAGAAGAATGAAAGATCCAGGGAATTGTAAGTGTATATATAAAGTTGCAAACTTATACTTGATTAAGCACTTATGTTACTGTGATTGATTGAAACTAATGGGTGAACAAAAAGCCATTATGCTATACTCTATATTATTAACTACTCAATAGTTTAATAATAAAATACAAATTGAAACTCTTGTATTGATCTAATGATACTTATGAAAATATGTTATACCAAACACATACCGTAGGGCTTCCTCACACGCGACGATGGTCATGTGCTACGTCATACTTCATAGATGGTACAGCATTATATATTTAATAAAAATTTTGTAACAAAACTTTTGTTACATATATAATAATTTTACTATTTTTGTTTCGTCGCCGGTGTTATTACTCGTTTCACTTTGTATCAGTCACAATATATAATTTTAGATTACTCATAATTGTTTGTCGCACTACTTTTGAATAAATTTGAGAGTAAAAATGTGTAAAAAAACCTTTTAATTTTTTTAAAAAGGTTCTGTTTTTTGCTCCAGCTTCTTTGGGGGTCATTATTTATATTTTTTCATTATTGAACCTTTTGGCTTATGATTTTGTTATAATAACAATGAAGTAATGATTTTTTTTTTGCAGTTTTAATTCAAAATAACAATTATTATATTACCTTTGTATATACACAAAGACCTTGGAAATCACATAGTATGGTATATAAATAATATTCTTATATTATTTAATTGATAGAAATGTGCGCAAGATTTTACTTAAAATAAGTACGATATCTTCAAGGATAGTAGAATAATAATCTTCGTAAAATCGTACTAAGTGATCTTATTACTATAAACGTCACATTTAATGTTTATATTTTTTGTATTAAATCTAATGTAATCAATCCAACGCATTTAATCCAGTAAAGTATTAAAATAATCTATATTTTGTTATATTATTCTTAGTTTCTGATTGCTTCTGAATTTTGATTAAAAATGTAGTTACATTTGTGATCGTTGCCGGCTCTACTGAGGTAACCTTTCAAATGTATTAACTGACAGATGGTTGGATGCGAGGCACAGTTCATTGTGTCCCCGGGGACGTCTTTATTATTTTAAAATATTACTATTAGTTATGTAACCAACTAAACTTTTAATTTGAGTTTCATTGCAGTTATAATATAGTTATTATATTAAGGTATTAGTTCAAAGAAATATATTTTTATAATGCTTTATTACTGTAAGGTGTAAGCCGACAAGACGTTGACTTTGAAATGACGAGGCAATAAACTAATTTGAACGGTATAATGTTGTAAAGAATCAAATACGTTACATCTTTCAAATAATAATAATGACAAAGAAAAAAAATGTTTATGGTTTTAATTATGTATATTTAAACTAATAAATAAATTCTAAATCAGTAGGCAAAGGTGAATTGTCAAATTGTTTACCGCTTCTTATATATCTCAACTAATCAATGTATTTGACTTGTCAGCTGCTAGGTTCCAAGAACTAGGTTTACCAGTATATTTAGGTCAAAAGTATTTTAGTAACTATTAATGATTCAATATATATACAAAATATTCTTGTATAGTTAATATATTTTGAGTATTGAATTAAGTAGGTATTCAATAAAAATGATTGAATAATAAAGTTATTTATCAATATTTAAATGCTTATGACCAGATGACGCTAGAAAGAACCAGACAGGCAAAGACGATCATTACTAACATTTATCACTGAGATTCACTGAACTGAATAAAACAACTTTGTTTTCACCAAAGTTAATTATACAGCTAAAAAATCAAATTATAATATAGCGATATATTATAATTTGATTTCTTCAAGTACACAAAGAAATTAATATTTTCTAAAAAAAAAGAATCATCTCACTGTCATGAACCTAGAAAAATTGAAATCTTATACCAAGTATAAATCACAATATATCGTACAAAGATATCAATGCTCACTTTTATAAAATGAAATACGTATTTAGTATGTTATGTATGAGATTCTGACTTGGAAATTTATAATTTAAAAAGCTAAATTCAATTACATTATGTGATAGATAGTTTGTGATTTCCTCGGAGTGTGGTGTTTAAGTTTATCGTTTTGTATTTCGTCGCATGCTGCGTTAACAGTTATTCTCAACGGGAGATGCGCAATTCAATTCTTTTTGATTTTACAACTATCACTTCTATCGAGGGTTGTGAGTACTATTGATTAAAAATTATAATTATATTTTTTATTAATTTGTTTAATTAATTTTGTCTACTCGTAGCCGGGAAACAGTTGGTATAGAATATATTGTGTGAAGTAAATGTAGCTGTCAAATATTAAACAAGTTATCGGGAGTCAATATATAGAATTCTCTTATCAAAGAAACATCAATCTTATACAAATAATATCCTTATGTCGAATGTATTCAATTGATTTGCCTTCAACATTATCAAAGTGAGTAAATATATTAATCTGCGATATTCATTCCACTGAATACATATAAGGAAACCTCTTCGGTATAACAAGAAGATTATATATATTTGCTTTCAAATATGTTATCCAGGTAAGCAGCGAAAGTTGCCTCTAAGGGTAAAATTGTATTTGTATAATTTGGCTAAAGCATATTAAACATAGAACATATACTCGTAAACCACCGGAGGCTTTCAGATAAGTATCTAAATACACCTGCAGTAAAGAACACACTTTACCATTTGATTGTATATAATTACTTTCTATAAATCTATTATATTGTGAATATTTGCCTGCCTTTTGTTAGACCTATACCTGTAATGTTTACCTGTAATGTGTAAATAAACATTACAGGTATAGGTCTAACAAAAGGCAGGCAAATATTCACAATATAATAGATTTATAGAAAGTAATTATATACAATCAAATGGTAAAGTGTGTTCTTTACTGCAGGTGTATTTAGATACTTATCTGAAAGCCTCCGGTGGTTTACGAGTATATGTTCTATGTTTAATATGCTTTAGCCAAATTATACAAATAAAGTAATGTGTATCCTATTCTGTAAATAATAGTATGTACTTATAACATTACGGCTAAAACTTATGTATATATATTTTATAAATGCTACAAGTATAACAATAAAATATAATTATGATTGATATCGTTGTATATATATATATATATATATAATATATTTTTCTTTTCGTGTTCATTCTTTGAACATGTACCCATATCGTTCAAAGGAGCGAAGTACAATGTACAATATTTGTACACGTTATGAAATGAATGATAAAATATTTTAGAAAGTCAACTTTGAGCAGGATAATTCTAAATCTCTAATATTCAGGATAGTTTAACGTATTCAGTTGTAGTAGCAGACTGTTAATGGGTAATGAAGCAGGTAGTTTGATGAATAACATACTCAGAACAAATCGCTTGAAAGTGATATTGTATGATACATATATTTTATTAAGTAACTAACATATAAGTGTTAATGATATGGAATCTTAACATTTTAAGACAAGATCTGTAGTTTTTCTGTAATTAATAAGTTAGACGACGGACGGATAATTGAGTTGACGGACCTCAGAAGAATAAATTTAACATCGGTAGGTTATTTCTATCTTTCCTCAATCTATGATATTAATATATGAAAGCTTTAGTATTAAGATTAGACAATAGATTAAATTAAATAATTCTGATGAATGTGAAAAATATAAAAACTAAATAATATCATAAGTTAATAACTATTTCATCTCCATGAAGCTCAGTTATATAACTCTGGATGGATTTAAATGAAAATGTAAAAAAAAAATTATCCAGCGACGGAGCTTATTTAAATCCAATTTTAGTTAGCTAATTTATCTGCTACCATGTTATGTTTGTCAAAGTATGTGTTAAATGTTACACAACATATTTATACAGAAAAGTACAGTTTAATAAATTTAAATATGATTTATTCACAATTAAAATTTATTTTTATATTCTATTAAGCTGGAAAAGTATTTTTATATTCTCTCAATCTGATTATATTCAAAATACTTAATAATAAGTAATTTTTAATTTAATACAAGGCATTATGAAATAAACTAAATGGATTGTCTAACAGTCCTGGATATGATGTATTTGGTTACACACAGGAATTTAAAATGTGTAATCCACAGTCTAAATTTTTGATATATCTTTTTACCTGGAAACATTAAATATATTTCTATTAAGACTTTATATATTAAATGTTTATAATTTTAATACGATGTTTACCTATTGATACGGCCAAAGTTCACATATTGAGATTATATATTCTATAAGTTTATCAGTACCAGTAGACACATCTTATCCAGTTACGTATGTACAAAGTTCTTAGCGCAGCATGAATAATATACTCTTAATCTTTTAACACTGCAGACCTCTCGGATTTTTTTTTCTTTTTATAGGAAATGGAGACAAAACCGTCTGCTGTTATACCTGGGACTAAGCCGCGTTCTTGTTGTTTAAATGTAGGTAACGTAATGTCTGATTGCACCCCTGGCTTAATAGATATACACGTGTCTGTCCTCTGAGATGCTCGGTCAATGCTCCATGGGACAAGTTGCACCGATACTAAACTGTCCCCTTCTGACGGCCCCACGTTTACCTTATCAACTTGGTTCTTAATACGATCGATCTTATTGAAAATAAAATAAGAATAGAGATAATACTTTCCGGCTTTGATAAATTCAATTAGGATTTATTTATTATTTATTTATTAAATTGATTTTTGAACTATTACAAACAAACTATTTTCATATTTGACAAAGAGCTTATCAAATATTTGAGGTATGTTTCCTTGTGGGAATAGTTCTTTCTTCTGTCACAAATATAAGAGTAATAAAGAAATGTTTGCTTATATTCAATTCACTCTCAAGTTGATAGTAAAAATACTCGAAGTAGAAACTATAAGTTTTTATTTTACACAGATGTAAAAGGCGACTGATTGGTGTTTATTATAGAAAGGAAGAGTGTCAGCTTCGATGTAATTAGAAAATTAATTATAATGATTGGCGATGTGTCAGATTACGATATTTAGTGCTAAAATAAAAAAATGGAATAAATATAACTAAACTGTCTAAGCCTCACATAAAGGTCGGAAGAAAATTTGGCAGGTTAAAAGATACTATCAAAGTATAAAACAAACATTCCTTTCTCAAGGTGTCTTTTTGAACAGACCTTAAATTACAATGATATGAATATGAAACTAGGTCACACACGGTCTTTCACTTATTATCATATATAGAATCATCAAATTTAAATACTAAGTTGTATGAAATGAGAAATTATGTTTTTTTTTTACACTCTATAAGTGATGTTAATTTTAAATTTGCTTATTTCGCCAAGTGTGATAACAAAACAGGCACTCCTGCGTACGGTCATTTGACATACACAGGTGATCATTGGTATTGATTCAAAGTGCAAAAGATATACATAAATTAATGAATAGAAAAAGTGTTCAATATTTCGAAAGTACATAATTTATTAGTCTATTTATAATACGAGTAAATAGGTCTGTGCAATGAACTAATAAGTTTCCCAAGTGAAGCTGGTACAGACAGGAGAAGATTATTTTGGCAGACGTCCAGAAATCTCTTGGTTTTAATAGTAATTTTAAAGTTTTTAATGTATGTCAAATAATTTACTTCATTACACTCAGATTTTATTTTAATAAAACCGAACTAAATAAACAGCTATTGTTAGAGTTAACTTTTATATTATGTTTATAATATTTGTATGTATTAATGTATTTTTGGACGTATTGTAACTATTCGTTTATTAATTTTCTATAACCTATTTAAATACTTAAAAAATTTAAGTAACATGTATGAGTATGTGTATGTGTATAGTATAAACAATAATTACGTAATATTTCCTTATAGGTGTATTTGCTTATATATAATAACTTAGTGTAAAAGCCGCGTTGATTACTATATCGCATCACTATTTCGAAGTAAGTAACTATTGAAAAAAATTACCTGTTTTTTCTAGTTGAAGAACAATTAAATATATAAATATTATCTCAGATGAAGTTGATGCATATTATAATATCAAGCTATATTTGAGTAAAACTTATTGTTTGCAATGTGTATGACGTCCTTCCTTCCTTCAACCCTGGGAAAAATATCGCTTGTTATATTAGTTATTCTAAGCAAAAACTTAATATAGCAAAAGTAATGGTAGACATGTAGACGTCTTTGATATTACAACACCCCTGTGTGCAAACGACTTATAACTTGATACCAAAATCCCTGAAGAATGAATAATAACATATTCATTAAAATTTCGAAATGTTATTTATTTTTTTAAAATATTTTTTTATAATAAATATTTTACCTTTGAATAAAAGTTTAATACAAAAATTATGATACGATAATCAAACTAAGAGTGTTTTATTTTTCCATCTACTGAACAAATTGCAGTTCTACATACTCTATAGGATTTTATAGACTTTAATTCCCTTGAGCAAGCAAACAGTTCGATTAGAGTTACGGAGAGATTAGTGTTTGAGTAATTTGCAACTCCAACTGGGGGCTAGGATTTCGTGATGTTTAACAGGATTTATAGATAAAGTCATCTTTAAATTATTTAACAAATCCTTATATTTTTAAGGCTATAATGACTATCGACAATTTGTTCATCGGAATCATTTAACAGCACGAATTATTTTGTAAAAAAAATTAATAAAAGGTAATTTAGTAGCGATTGTAGAATCACTTATTTAGCATAAGTTATGCACGAATCTTTGATTGAAGACACTGTTTTCCGGAGGGGAGATAATTAGGCCAGATATCAATTCAGAAACGACTTCTGACGGGTGCTAACTTGTTTCCTTTGCTTTGATGAATTCTTTTGTAAGCGTTTCTTTACATTTCTTTTTGAAACAAATGAAAGAGGACAAACCAATTAATAACGTTTGCAAAGCAGATTTTGTAAGTAAGTTGTATATTTGCTATTTTTAATAAAATAACTTATACTTTTAACGTATTCTTTGTCAACTAAGGGTACTATTCAATATTCAGTACAGTAGAAGAACATATATTGTAAAATAAACCATGAGTTTCAAATTAAGAATCCTTACCATTATTTTTTTAAAGAGCATTCTTTTGTTGCGAACTTATTCGTAAGAAGCCAGAATATGGCTATTTAAAAGAAAAAAACAATATGGCAGAAGCTTCTTCCAATCTGTCTGTCTTTATCGGTCTACGTAGAACACTTTTAGGAATTACTTGTAGTCTTTAAAAGTTTGGTTTTAATGTAAGAGAACGGCAAACGAGCTTGCAGGTCACTAATGATACGGGATCACTACCGCCCATAAACTCTTGCAACATCCGAAAATTCACAAGAGCGCTGCCAGCATTGGAGGAGAAGTAAACGTCTTTTTCAAAAATACCCATGTCGTATCTATCTGGAAATACAGCCGAAGGGAGTTAGCTCCACATTCGAGTGGTACGTGGAAGAAAAATCCTTGAAAACCGCATAGTAACAGTTCGCCACGCATCCTGATGGTACAGATGGTGTTGGAGATGATGACCCGCTGTGTGGTAATGAAATTCCATAGCAAGCATTACATCCTAAAGCTCTTCGGAACACTCCCCGTTTTTAAATGAAATAGAAGATGCACAGAGAAGAACCTCTCTACACAATGCCAAAGAGTCCAGCCGTTCACAGAGCATCAGGTTCCCGACAATCCGAACGGCTTCCCGTTGTACGCGGTCAAACTGTAAAAGCTAATATTAGGGTGATCCGGACCAGAGATGAGAACAGTATTCCTTGTGTGGAATACACATGCGCCTTATAGAGAGTGAGCCTTTGGCCAGGCTCAAAATACTAATATTATATAATATAGTCATATTAACGGTCATTGACCATTGATCTTTTACGTTTGTACGGTACGTAAATAGGAGCTATCGGCTATTTTGGAAAGAGTAGAGGTAATGGTGGTAGCTACAGAGTTAGCTGGGTCCGAATTATCACCTTGCACCACACACTTCCACGAGACCGGGACTAGGCCTTTAAGGTAGGAGTGCCGAAGTAGACGCGTTATCACTGGAGTCAACTGTCCCCAGAGTTGAGTTGATGTTCGTAGCACCAATGGAGAAATGCTATCCGGCCCATCCGATTTATGAATATCCAAGGAAAATAGAGAATGTCGGATAATTTAGAGAAGTTTTGAGATGTTATACAATAAGTTTTATTATATTTATTGGAATATTGGTAAAATTTGAATTAAAGATATGTTGTTTTAAATAGAACATTTTTGTTTTGTAATAAAGTACATTAAAAATCACCACTTTATTTTTAATTTCTGTAATTCGGTTCAATATTGGGAATGATTAACCGAATTAAAGTAAGCTATGGTTAGCCTGATAAATATAGTAGTGTTATATCGCATGCAGCCCTGACAGAGCACGTGCCAGTAACACAGTAACAGAGCACGCGCCTAATTAATAGTCGGTCATATCAGAAGTGGTGAAAGTCAATTGTGTCCTCAAAGCCTTGACATTTTTTATAAAATGCTTTTTCCTGCGCATTTTATATATTGTTTGGTTTGAATTATCATATAAGTTTTTAATCGACGGAATTAATAAATAACTTTCTACTTAATATTGAGGCAAGAATTGAAATTCATAACCGAAAAAACGTTGTTGTTATTTGTTTTTTTTAATACTTATTAATACCCGGGACGCGTACCAATTACTAATTTAAATTGTTTGAAATTGACAATAATTATTTTATTATGTAGGATGTGTTATTAGAAATCTGAGATTTTCATTTCCTTTTTTTCATAGGTCGTCTAGAGGTCACAGAACGCATTTTCAAGTCAGGTTGTATTTAATTCCTTGTCTTAATAAATGTAAATCATAAATAAAAGAGAAAAATAGTATACGTTTGGAACTTTTCTTTTTGAAACATTGAATTATCTAAAATATAAATACATATTTTAAAATCCGTTTTGCTTAAAACATACCAAAACTTTAGAATATTATATAATGTTTGTGTGTATATGATAAAAAAGTGAGTGGATTCAGGTTTCAATATTCTTTAATTAAGTTAGGAATTTTTCTATAATATTTAAGAAAGTTTGCGTACAAGCGAATGAATATTAGAAATAAAATCTTAAATTCAGAAGATAGAATAAAGGCAACTTGGGATGTTTTGTCTAGTGTTACAGAGAAAACTAAGGCTTCTATTGTAAAGAAAATATAATATTGAAATCACTACAGACACCAATGTGGCAGCTCTTTTTGATACTTTTTTACTCAAAATTCTAATAACAGTCAAACGTAATTTAAATTCATTATTATCAGACGAAATCGCTGAATTGACTAATAACGTTAGAGTCAGTAATAAATTTGTAATTAAACCCGTTTTATCTAAAGATATAAAATCATGTATAGTGATACAAATATAAATCATACAATATGGTTTCACCAAAGGTCAATCGACAACGGATGCGGGTGCCGAGCTTCTTAACCACATTTACGACGCATGGGAGAATTCACCTGATTGAAAGATACCAGACAGTTGTTGTAAATAATTCTTAATTGGCTAGCTCTGAATCAAATACATATATTCACATCGATCTATCCTTGGCTCCTTTTTATTTTATTTTTTTATTAAAGACTTGTCCTTTATCCCTTTCCCCTAAAAGCTCTATCTGGCATTGTACTTTTTGCTGATGATACTTTGCTTATATGTATACATATATAATTATGACGATTTAAACAGTACCCTGTCATAGGTTCTTCATTGGTTTTTAAATTAACGATTTAGTCTTAAATGTTAAGAAAACTAAATGCATGGACGGACTTCCTAATGTTAAAAGTAAAAATTATAACTTGCTCTTTATATTAAATAAATAAATAAATTATTATTTTTGGCAGTGCTTCCAATATTTTTTCTTTATTTATTTTACACAAAAGAACTGTGCGGGTTATTAATAAGTTAAAGGCTAGAGATTCCCTAAAAGATGTTTAGAAAAATGATATAATATTTTTATTAAAAAAAAAAAAAAAACATTATTTTATTCTGGATTTATATTTAGAGGAAAAAAGTAGCACTACAATCAAGTCCACCGACATAAATTTGTAATTTGTATACAAATAACAAGTAATTGACAGAACTGGTACTATTTACAGTTGTTATATCCATGTGATACACAGTAAATCTTAGCGACTTTAACTTAGGCTTTATTCGTGTGGATACAGTACATCTTATCACGATTATTTCGTTTCTTAAATCATTATTTTTTTTCATCACAAACGGTCTTTAAGCTGTTTTCCATGTATCATGTCAAAAACGAATTGACAGACTTTTTAACGTATTGTTAGCGTTTGACGATAACAAACCATTAAATAAAAAAAATATATAGCATATGATTTTTAAATTCTATATTTAACTTATTGTTAATGTTTGTTTACACATTACAAACATAAGTTACTTTTGTGATTTACTGTTTTGGTAATGAACCTTTAGTTTTAAAGTTTTATTATTAGGAAGCATAAAAAAATAATGAAATTGAAGAAAATATTACTGAATAAATTTATTTTGTAATATATACAACACGATTTATTTAGATCACAGTATCTCGCACTGAAGTCCACAAACGAACGAAGTTTTAATAGATTTTCGGGTTTTTCATATGTAAATTCTTTCGCGTCATTAATTCCGGAGGGTGTAAATGAAATAAAATATGCAATAAAAACGATTTATTGCAGTTTTTCCGCTGTTTGGTCGCGATAGCTTTTAAAACGGTGAGATAGTTGTCCTGGTCTTATCCGAAGGATTGCATTAGTAAAAAAGAGTAGATGAAATATGATTTTAAACAGTCTCTTAAGCACGTGACGCGTCTATCATTTTTTGTCAAAATACTCTCAATTACTGGATCTTTGTGTATTCGTTCTAACTCACTGCATCTCTTCAATAAGTCCTCCAATGTATGTACGTTGGTATTTTGAAGTTAAACTGACTCAGAGGAATAAAAAAGATCGTATCTTGGAGTTCTATTATTATAACATGTATCTACATTCTAAAACTCTTATAACAATAATGCTTTACTGTTTTGTTTTACTCTTTGTTTATAAAATTAATAATAGAAAACAAATTAATTTTTAAATACTTTTTTCCACCAAAAAACATCTTCCATATCATCTTTCACCTCACACGTACATCTAATACGTACGTATTGGTTTATTGGTTATTCAAACCCTGATCTAATGTTTTATACAAGAATGGTGAAGTTTGGGTTTCATTTTATCTCTGATTGGAATATTATGTACAAATTATTGTAATAGTGTTGTTTTTAAATGTGTATTTAATTATACTGTTATTAGGATGGATAACAAAATTTATTTCAATAACAAATTATGTTATCTATCCTAATCATTTGTTTAATCCTCGCACGTACTTCACATTTCATGAAAAATACTAGTCCGGACAACCTACTCGTATGTTATATAGCCAGCAAATTAGATTTGTATTTTATATCAATCTTACAATAAATGATTTTGGAGGTACGAGTACAGGATGGAATCATACTCGTAACTTATTTCAAGATAAATGAACTTTAACGTTTTTAGGTTTTGTATTTGTTACTTTTTATTTGTTTTTGTATTTGTAGAAATAATATATCTTCTAGTATATCCTTTACTTTTATATTTCAACTGTACCTTTATTTACTCTTTCATCTTTTATCGTCTGTAGTTTACTTATAATCAAAATAGTAAACGTACAAATTGTATAAATATATATTTGCTTTTTTACTTCTCTTCATCTGTATTTTTTTAAATTTTCATGTACACTTTGTGTCATAATCTATAATAATACTTAGATGCCGATTTATAGACGATAATTAATATATTATGGTATTTGAATTAATATATTGTTTCCAAATTTCTTTTAAAGTATTTTAAATTCAAAAAATATTATAACAAATTACTATCGCCAGAGATTTTACTACAAGTATTTTTTTTGTACAGTTGAGTACAAGACCCAGTCAAAATCTTGCAGTAGTTATTAATGTATAAAATACTCTACAGGTTAAAGTATGGAATTCTAACGATTCACAGACATAGCTTTATTTAAAAAATAAGCACTGTCGAACATTCTCAATAAAATAAAATATATTCCGAACAAACAAATTCACAACGATATCATTGAGCTTCAATTTATTCAGAATTCAGGTAATACGAGTACCGATTCGACCTGGATCAGAGTCATTGATGGTAATTGATATTTCAGTAAATATAAATCGATGGTCACATTGACATTTATCATTTATGTATGTCGATATATTTTCAAATAATTGTCCAAAATAATGTAAAGTTATAATGTTTTTAAAGCATATAATCAATAAGTTGTGATTGCGATTTGGTAGCTTAATAATTATTTTATCCTACAAATTTTCAAGTAAGAATAAAAATTGGTGGGCGCGTTTATTCAGATGAGTGCTAAAGAGCCATCAATCAACGTCGGTTTGACTTTATCAGACATGAGAGTGATGACGACGATTTAATATTATGGGATATTTGTACAGTTTGACAATTTCATCGTCATCCTCCCACTTCCATTAATGAGGGAAAACTATGAAACTTAATTACTAGTAACGTAAGGTTACAATAGGCAAATACAGTGCAAAAGATAGTCGAGTTCATACAGGAGAAGAAATTCTTTGGTTTAATTAAATCAATATTATATAGTATTATATTATGGATGTTTATTTCTAGTTAAGGCTTGCTGCAAGTTTTTTTTTAATACATTATTTATGTTATTATTTATGATATTATTCCAACATTTTTCTTACCATTAAAACAGGAACAATCTCGTATTTATAAGTATTAAAATTATTTAAAGATAAAGTTGTTTGTAACCAAATCTTCCTGATTCATAACCACACCTCTGAACGATCCTTCCATTTAATTATTTACCCTATTTACGATGTATTGGAAAAAATCAATTATAATCCCAGCTCTCTGTCTCCCACACAACTTATTAGTTTGTCTGTTGTCAAACCCTCGTCTGTTATTTGTTACAAATGTTGACGACAGTTGCATCTCAGTGTTTTATATATTTTCTATTTCCGTACTCATACAATTAATATAACGACAAAATGTTGGTCATGCTAGCGCACTGGCATTATACCCGTAGATACTTATATTGGGTTAGTCTTAGACCGCATCCAATATTCTGACGTATACAGAATAATTAACTCGTCCTCGACAAATACAATTTAAGATAATAAATTTAGTACTTTCATATACAAAATGCATTTTATTTAAAATATTTTTGATTTATATTACAAACGACGCAGTAGATGATTACTGTTAAATCTTTTATCTAAAAACAAGACTTAATAGATCTTAACACTAAATCTACCGACAATTTTTCTATACCAGTTCCTACCGCACGCGGTCAAATTGACCGGTAATTAAAAGTTATTTTATTACATAACGCTGGTATTAATGGAAATAATTGAAAGTAAAGAGTGAAGAAAATATTATATGCATATTCTAAGAATTGTCATGTAGTTTGATAACGATATTATGACGTTTAAAAATGTGCAAGTTTTACAAAAGTTTAAGAACGGTCAATTTGACCGGTACATGGTAGGTTTAGTGTTAAACGAAGAACATTTCATGAAATTTCAGTTATTTCTTTTTAATAAATTGATTGATTAATGATTAATTTATATATTCATTGACAACGAGGTGAACGGATTAAGGAACTAATATTTTTACATAAATAAAATGCATTAAAGGTTTTAATTATTTTCACCCCGATAATAAACCTATAAAAAAGAGGCGATATGTATATTTACATAGTTTTCTTAAAATTTATAAATAACTTTTTACAATACTTTTACTTTAACTGGTATAGTGTTCATTTTATTTAAATCCGTCCGTGTAAAAAGGATTTGTCCTAGCATTCTGACCGCCATCCTGTGGTATTGTTTAAATTATATTCACTGCAAATATTTCAATACCTCTTCAATTATTGCACAACATATTTTTTTATAAATCGAATTGAATAATGTTGACATTGAGAAGAGGTTTCGTTTCAGTATTATCATAATACAATAGTATACTTAATGATAATAGGTAGTCATTGTTATAGAGTAATGCTTTAGTAGATATTAAAATTGAAATGTATATTTTATTTTATATATCTACATTAAAAATTTAGTAAATACACATATAACATTATCTAAGCGTCCTAAGTTGATTTTTTTTTTTGAGAACTCTCTTTATTAGCAACCTTTTTCTTAAGTGACCAAAATACGGCCATTTGAAAAAATAAAACGAAATGGTGAGTAGTTGTGTTTTTTCTCTGTATCTGCAGAATACTTTTAGCTACCTTTTTGCGTGCAGTCCTTAAATATCTTTAGCTTTTTATATTCAAGGTTCACAGTTTTAATATATAATAAATAAATGATTCTTAAGTTTTTTCATGTAATGTATATATCGAGTTGGATATCTGCCCAATGAGTGTGAGTATACTATATTATTAAATTAATAAAAAGATGATATATGACATGTACATACTTAATTGGCAAATCTACCTTACTTGTTGAATTACTACCTACAAATTATTAAATAACAGGCCGAGGAACATTGACCCCTTGCTAGTATTGAAGATCGCAAGATTCAGAATCCCGGCGTATTTTATAAAATAAGTTAATGACAAACATTTATTGAGTGTGCCGTGCGCGGTGCGACTGGCTGTGTCACTGCATTCACAAGTTTAAAGAAGCATTAAAGAGCTTTGGTTATAAAATCTATTTCAAAAATATTCTCAACCACAGTGGCAGAATCTCAGAAATCTTTTTCATTAATATTAAAAGAATATATTCTTCTACAAACAATTAATATACTTTATTTAAGCCATTAATATATTATTGTAGTAAGATTTTGGTCAGAACATGATGATACTTTTATTGTATCCTATTTTCGACGCGGTACTCTCTTTTCACCCAATGTTTGAAAGATGGAAATATCACTAAGTTTAGAAAAGTTAGAAGTTATTATATAGTATATATATTGTATTGTATTATGGTATTATTATTGTTAGACAATTTGTAACATTTTAATTGATGTCAAAATGACAATATAATTAATAATCGTCTTATATCTAGCATTTAGTAAGTGTATTTCCAATATTTGTAGTGTTCCACGATAACTATCATTATATTTTATAAATAATATTTGTAATATTTAGTTACAAACTCAAAATTTCCCTTAGCTTTATTTTAAGTACGAAGATAAACTCACCGACCAATAACTTTAACAATAATACCTTATTTTAATAACAAGCATGATTTAATAATTCCAATTAACAAAATGTTGAAAAAGTTATTCTGTTATATGCAGAATATGATTTATTAAATCTGATTTATTCAGATCACATCTCACACTTCACTGTATGTAAGGGCGTTTTATTATTTTTTTTTTAGGTTTCATATGCAAATACTTACACGTCATTAACTCGGAGGGGTGTCTACGAAAGAAAAGGGCGATATTTCTGTAACATCCGTCTGATTCGAAGATTAAATATTACTATAGTAAAATATACCTTGACCAATTTAAAAACCTAACACTATGTTTTATTTGCTTTATCTGATGACAAGAAAGCTGGGTCAGATTTTGTTCAAAGATTAAACATTGCAGTTCAAGAGGGAAAAATAAAAACAGCGTTCAAGAAATTATTTTTTATTTGAGAATAATTAAAGTTGCATCAAAACATCCACTACTATATGTTCAAAACGCTTAAAGCTGACCTATCTGTTATATAATAGAGGACACTCAGAAACGTCAACTTCTCAAAAAGAATGATATAAAATGGAACTATCAGTTGTAGCCGCCAAATGGGACCAAGTTCCAAATTTAGCTCACTGCATTCGTAATGTAATTATAAATATTCATATCTAATTACGTGACAGACAATTATTTACCCTCTGCATTTATCAAAACACAAATCATGGGTTAATTTAAAATCTATCTTATAATTTTATACAAACAATTAGAATACATGTAATAAATAGTTAATGTAGCAAAGAGGCCTTTAAGCCTCAGCGGCGACGTAAATTATATTTAATATTATTCCAATTCACGTCATTTTTACCATTTATAAGCAATTTATTAGAGTACATGCACAAATCCCAAATATCTCGTAACAGCCGCCCTTGGGAACGTCAGGAGTCAGCACTAAAGTATTAAACCGAGTTTCTTTATGTTAGGGAAAATGCAATTTTGTGGGATCCCATTAAATACCAAAGAAATGAATTACGTTAATTAAATTTGAATTTCGTAATTATTGAAATACCTATAGCCCGGCAGTCGCTTCGAGTTTATTCTGTAACTAATTTTGTAACATAATATTTTAACACATAGCACGAGATTTATCTTTTAATTTGCATGTCAAACTTATAAAAAGCTCGAATCCAAAAGTTCTTTTATCTTAATGAAATTAAAGACTGAAGTGTTTCTTAACAACTTTATGAACGTATTAAAAAAATATGACTTTATTATTTGTTACAAACTTGTATGTTAAGTATAAATCGTAAATGAAACAAAAAATTTAATTAAATTAAGCATTCAAAGCCCTTAATCATTGGTGAATTTACCGGTTTAATTGTAGAGAAATAATTTATTTTATTTCTATAAATATTATACTAGTTTAAACAATAAGTTTATAAAAATAATATAATACAGATATATTATTTAATCAAAATAACTGTCAAGTGGCCAAAAAATGTATGAAAGCTGTTTATTCAGTTATATATTTATAGATGGCATATAAAGTGTATATATTATTTACAAACAATAAAAACATGACCAACTTCCGTTTGTAACAACATAAAGGCAATGTTTTTTGACAGATGTCACTCCACACACAGGATGATATCGTACAAAGCATTTATTGTATTTTAGTAACATCGTTTTTATTTTTATTTTCTCTAATTACTGATAATCATACAAACGATGGATGTGCTTTTTTAAATTTATATTTAGAATTATCTAATTTTAGAAAGTCGTTACGAGGAGTCCAGTTACATATATTTATATGTAAGTATTAATAATATATATTTTAGTATAACGTTTTTTTTAGTTTTAAATTATAATAATAATTAGTCAATAATACGCAACAACTGCCACAAATTTTATTAAAAAAAAGGTTACGATATATTCCACGATATATCCAGTTTTCAAATAATACCGCTAACAACTAGATCAGCTTTTGCGAGAATTATTAGAAATACCTATAAACCGTAGACATTTAAAACTATTGCATTAACTTTAATATGCCAAGGGAAATTTCAACAATTGTTTTTTATTTAGACTTATTTTCTATATCGCATTATATAATTAACAAAAGTGTTTTGATGCAATTTGTTGTTATATCGAACTCGACATACTCTTTGTAATGAGAAAAATCTCTCAGCATGATGTGTCTTCTTGTCTTCTACGAGTAGTGTTGAAGAAGTAGAAAGTTATACAGTTTTGAAAAGAGAGTATAACTGAAGTGTGACTAGAAAGTATGAGTAGTATTCGTGAAAAATAGTGTTACATGCAAATATTATTTATTGGAGAGCTCTATCAAGATCAATCATAGTTTACTATGCAAAGAGAATATTAAAAACTCATATCAGAAACTAGTTTTGGCAGTGAGTAGTAGTAATAGTACCCTAGGTAGGTACTTAAACTAATTGCATGAAAAGCACGTCGTGACGCTATGTGTGTGATTGATACACAGCATTGCGTCAATGTCAGATTCACTTTATCACATGTGCGAATTACCGGGACGATATAAATTATATATATACGAGTATATATAAATTAAAATAGTAACTTGCCAAATCTATACATGACATAGTTTGAAACAATAACATAAATACTTCAAGACAATAGTTAAATATACAGAAAGGCGTCACACTTTAGGTACATTAATATAGATTCTTCAACTCATGCACGATACATAAATTAAGTATTTTATATTAATTTATATCAATATTATATTTCACATTAAAGCCTTTATTTTATGGCTTTAATTTTGAAAATTAAAACGTAAAAATAAAATGTGAAAAGTAACTTTATAACACTGTATTTTAAATGAGTCAATAGTAATACAACTATTTAAACATTTACAATAAAATCACAAATTCTGAAGAAAGGTTTTTAAATAAAATGTTTAGTAATATTTCATAAGCGAGGGAAAATATTGAATGTCTTATACGGAAACGAAATTTGTGAAGAAATGTAAAACAGCTAATAAAATAGAAGGAATATAGTAAAATATTTATCAACCATTATACAATAACCTATAATTATAACTACCGGTAAAACTTATTTATTATGTAATAAATTTAATAACATAATACCGGGTCAGGGCTCCTGATCTTACGGTGAAAGAGAGACCTGGGGTCCTCTGCCGCTAGCGACAGTGGGGGCGGTCTGCGTCAACCTGGAATGCTGGATCAACCGTTGGCACTGAATACTAACGTTCTGTCTCGTGCAGAAACTTTCGGGATATGGCTGCTTCGGTCAGTATCTGTTCGAGATTGCAAAAATGGAGACGACTCCTTCCTGCTACCACTTTTATGTGGCCTGGGGTTCACATGCGCATTGAGCTGGTAGCTGTGGTGGACATGGACCACTCGTTGCTGCGCGTTGTCTGCGGCGGCGTTGTGGTTCTCAGCGAGAGGCATTATGTCGCAATGGCGTCCTTCTACGAAAGTTATTGCCGCTGACCGGCTCGGTAGGGGTACGCTGGTGTGAAAGAGGTAGTACCCCTGCTGCTTCCTTCCTTGGCTGTAGTGCTTAGGTGGGAGGGGAGGGTGATCCCGTGATTCCTCTCACCTAACACATGAGGCGTACGCCTAGGTTTACGTCATGAGGTTTTCCTAAGTTGCTCGTGGCGCCCTCTTATAGAGAGGCTCGGCAGGGGTGGCATGGTAAGTACACAAAAGAGCCCGTGCGTCCCACTAAGGCGTTGAGGGCAACCGTTGGTTTTTTAGTGGGTAATCCTAAAAATGGTGGCGTCCTCTATGCTGCCGGGTCCCATATGACCCTATTGTCATACCCTCTTAGCCGGCTAATCCTACATATATTTAAAACTATCCGATATCTATTTAAAAAAAAAAGAAAAGGGAAAGGGATAAGCTATATCATTTTAAAATTATTCATGACGCGTTTAACTTAATAAAAACAATATTTTTTATTGTCCTAAAAATAACTAGACAATCTAAAAAAATATTATAATAAAATATGATTATTATATATTATGAGCTCGCCAATAAATAATATTTGCATATAACACTACTTTTCATGAATACTACTCATACTTTCTAGTGAAACTGAAGTTATGACCTCTTCCAATAACTGTAAAACTCGAAACTATTTCTCCAACACTGACCGATAAGAAGGCACATCTTGCTGAGAATTTTTTTTCATTAGAAAGTGTATATCGGTTCGATAGTACAACAAACAAAAAGATTTCATCGAAATAATTTTGTTAGTTATATTATTAGATTACTTATTTATATTATTGTTTTGTTACAATATCTTCTATATCGCATATTGCTGTATGCGATTTAGAATACAGTCTACATAAAAAACTGTTGTCAAAAGGTCCGTTCGCACATTATTTATATGAAGTAGCAAGTAAATTTTTTTATAAAATAAAAAAACACAATTAAGTATACAATAGTTCTTTTGTTATTTTGTTGCACACGAAAAGTAAAATGGTTTTGGATAAGATTTGCGTTTAAGAGTATGTTATGTTGTAAAATTTAAATGTCATAAACAGAAATAAATAAAAAATACCTCGTTCGACAGGGTCGATCGTGTTAGGTAGATTCCCGTCGGTCGGATCGACAAAGAAAAACTAGCCAGCAGTATTCTACTGGTCATTACGAGTCTTATGACGGGACACTCTGCATATATTGGATGAGCGGGGAACCACCCCCCATCCCTATTTCCTAAACGGGGGGTCGCTTCAAAAAACTTTTCGGACAAAAATGTTTCCTCTTTTAATTTGTTAATTTTCTAAGATTTTTCCAACAGCAAAATTTTGCCTTCTTCTGTGACTTTTTTCGGTTTTTAACTTTCAACCCCCCCAGCCCTCCAACCCCCCCGACCGATTTCCCCCGTTCAAGAACTTAACCTTCGTTTTGTCCTTAAGAATGTGTATAACAAGTTTGAAAATCCTCCGTCAATATTTGCGACCTGTAGCGTGTCCCAAAGGTTTGCACTTTCACCCCCTCTCCCAGTCCCCCCTTACACTTTTTCCAAAAAAACGAGATGCTGCGTTTGTCCTACTAATTTATCCTATCGACCTGTGAAGTCAGATTTTGCCTACGATGCATTTGGACTGATGGATCATATATACATATATATATAGAGGGATATATAAATTTTTTTTTTCGACGGATTCTCAATCTCCAGTTCATAAACGGCGTAGCGCCCCTACTCTGGGGTCTGGGTCCCGTCATCGCATCGATTGCAATAGGTAGATTCATCTATGGAATCTACCTAAAAAAGTAATGTTCTTATTAATTAATATACGAGTATTTACAGGTTAAATAGTTATTAAGAGGACATCATATTTTATGAACCAAATGAGATACTCCATTTTATAATTGTCCATTTAATAGAAATAGAAAAAAAATATCAAAAGGACTTACTTTACTACTAAAACAGTAACAAAATAACCTGTAACTCCATGGGGTCTGTTTTGCCGGTTTTTCTTCATAAATCTACCTTTTTCAATATTTTTATTATATAATAGGTATGATAATTAAGACTAAAATATATATTACTGCTAAGTGCTTATTTTATCAGTAATATATTTTTAGATCTACTTTAAATACGGTATCCTTGGTCGGTTTTGCAATTACAATTCTAATTTGGCAACGATGCCAAAGATTTTATTAATGATTGCAATTGCTCTAAACTTTTGTCCCTCTTGTTACGATGAAACCAATAAATAACCGATTTATTAAAGATGTTTGATCTAAAAGTCTTATAAAGGAGAAAAGATAAATTTACTGCTTTGTTGTAGTAAAAATAAGAATATTTGTTATTGTAGTAATAAGTAATGCTATTAAAATATGTCTATTTCATCCTTCGTATATAAATTAAAATATAAATAAATATTCGACCATAATTACTTTTAAAATATATATTTTTTATATCTGTGTAAAATTTATAATAAACTTTCGACTTACTCCATTTATTACGATATTTTTTAAACTAGATACAATAGATTACACAACTGTGCATTTGAAGTGATTCATGGTAAGTTTATAAAATTGTCTATATAGTAGAAAATTTGGAATACAGCGAGCTAAATTTTAAATTCGCTTGCATCTGGCGGCTGCAGTTGAAGGTTCCATTTTATCATTATTTTCGAGAGGTTGACGTTTCTGACTATCCTCTATTATGTAACAGATAGCATTGCAGGAAGCGTTTTGAACTATAGTAATGGATGTTATGATGGAATTTCAGTCATTTATAAATAGAATATTATGCTAAAAACTTTACAAAAATATTATTGCAATAAATCTTTTAAAGTTTTTATTGCATATTTCGTTTCGTACACATACACCTTCCGGAATTAATGATGTGAAGAATTTGCAAATGAAAACACAAAAATAATAAAATGCCCTTATAGTTGAGTCTGCGCGGTGTGATCTGAATAAATCATATTTGATAAATCATACTCTTCATATTATACAGCAATTTAATTGAGCAATATTTTATTATTTGTCGTTACTTTAAAGTTCGTTGAGTTTAAATTAAGGATGATGTGGGGCAATATCATTTATAATAGTGCCAAGTAATTAAACTGACATGGGGCAAAGATCAGTTTATTTTCCGGATTTATGGTTCTAAATGTTTTTGCAAGCAAAAAGCAAACAGGTTTAAAAGCAAAACATTTATTATTGAATCTAAAGTTGTTATTCAATTCGTCATTGTATTGCATCAAATGATAAAGAATCGAAATTGCTCGTGACTGCTTTTAGAATTTCAGTATATATATATTTTATATATAAAGAGTAAATTTCTCAAAAATAGCCCTCACATTTCTATCTGTAATTCAATATTATCAATTTTTTACTTTACAGGTCCATTGGCAGCCCTAGATTTAACAGTAACACTAGATAAAACATCCCAAGGTGCGTTTATTTTATACACTGAATTTAAGATTTTATTTCAACTTAACCTGTACGCAAACGTTTTTAAATAGTTTAGAGAAATTTATAACTTTATTCAAGAACACTGGAGATTCACCACCATATAAATCATATAATTTTTCTCTTCTTCTATATATTCCTACGGTAGCCCAATCACTAAATTTAAGATTTAAGTATTTTATTATCATTTTTGACGTTCCCAGAAGACAATCGGACACGTAATATGGACACGTACGAAGCTGACGCTGGAGCTGACAGCATGCGAACAGTCAATGGCTCCTAATTGAACATATGGAGCCGGGGCAGCCGAAAATGCCGCAGCCGAAAATAATGTCGATGACGCTTTGCGTAGTGAGGTTGGACCCAGTTACTTTACCGGCACTTTGACCCACACCATAGCAGGCGATTTAAATATTAATGATGACGCAAGAAGAAAGTGGTATCTACAAGAATTACGTGAGCTCACGTTTTGCTATTATTAAACAAGAGCCAAAGGTCCCGGATACATCAAAAGACTTGAGACTTAAATCAAGAAACCCACACTACCTATAACTATAACGCGTAGTTTTTCTGGAAGTCTTTTAGCGAACCAAGCTCGAACAGTCATATCTCGAAAAACCTCGGTGACTGCAAAATGAGATATTTGCAAAAAACTATTGTTTACGCAACTTTATATGTACGCTTTTTGCTCGATCCATAAATTATTTACATAGGGTATTCAAAAATGCGGTAAAAGAATGTCGATGTTTTTTGTTTTCTTTTTTGATTCTGTATTGTATTAGAAATGACGTCAGAATATGTTATGTTCGTGAATGGTCGAAGATGATCCTCATGACTAAATATGACATAGGTATGTATATACTGTAAGTTATATAGTTTACAACTTGGTAATAACACAATATCAAAAGAACAATCAAAAATGTCACTTCAAAGAGATGAGAAGATCAAAGCATATGGATATATGAATATAGATTATCGATATCAGAGATATCCGCTCTGGAACTATCCTGGAATTTAAAAATGGAAAGGTTTTGTATGATTGCCCTGTTAAATGTTGAAGTCATGATCCTGATAAAAACAAACACTTGAATACACTTACTTAATCAAAAACTAGACTAAAATAAAGCTTAAAATGTTAAATAAAATACAATATAAGAAATTTTTACTTTCTTACCTTACGGTACTTCTCACGGACTGACATTGCGATGATCTTGTAGTTACAAAATTTTCATTGTATATATCTGAGATATTCCATTATTAAATAAAAATATACTATTAATTTTAATATGGGAATTAAAATTATTATTTTCACCTTTAGAAAAAATTAAATAAAACTCCAATAATTGTTCCCATTTAACTTTGTTAGTATTGAATGCCGTTTTTAATTAAACAGTTTTTAGACATATTCCTAAGATAAAAGAACAACAAATTATATATAATTTACAGCTGTTTATTTATTTTTAGTATTTTAAAGATCTTTTGGAAGTACTTGAATGAATATATAAGTTTTATAAAAAAAATATGAACTGCTTGAACTTTTAACATAAAACAAGATTTTTGTTCGTTAAAGAAAAATTTTAACTAATAAACCACATGTGTAGTTTTTCTTGTTAAGCAAATAATCGTAGAGCTGCACTTCAATAACGTGATATCCATATGCGTGCATGTGTGTGTGTGTGTGAATGTCGCGTCGCCAATCATCTCAATCAATTTTCCAATCATGTCGAAGCTATCATTTCATCTGTCAAATTCACAATCCATAGTTTATTTTCGATCACTGATTGTAATAACTTTAGAATTCATTGATTTTGCGCTATTCCAACAAAAACACTTTGCCCATAAGCATACCGATGACCGAGTAATAATATTTTAATATTATCTCTGGGCCCTCGCATGGGTTAATTTTACGAGATATTAGAAATACCGCCTCTACTTTAAGTAATTGCTTATCACCACAAGTAGTAGTGCTAGAAATAATATCAATTAAATTACTTATAATGTAATGGATAACGCGTCGTCTGCAGACAAAATATTTTTAAACCCAAAAAATATTAAATTAATATTGACGTTAAAGAAGTTTATACTAAAAATTTTATATAAAATAAACATTTTATAAGAGAGGTGAAACAAAAAAAATAATTCAATAAATAAACATTGTTCTTACTAAAAGTTGGTTTGAACATAAACACTGAGAACAATGTATTTTTAATACCTAATGTTGCAATATCATATAAATAAAGTAAAATAATCATAATTTCTAGTACAACCTAAAACACACACCCACACCCGCACGCAATATATAAAACAAATTGCATTTGTAAGCCTATATTATTCCATGTCTGCAGAAAAAGTAATTTTCCTATATATGCTCTACATACTTTAGTTTGATAAATAAAAGTATTAAAAAAAAACAAAAAGTAAGATCGTGTAGCAAGTCAAGGCCTCAACCTTCAATTGGGTCACTAAGAGCCTCCTGGAAGACAATGTTATATAATACGATGTCTACTTTCAACTCACTCCTGCTGCAGTCAGGAGGAAAAAAACAGGAAAGTGAAAATTGCGGTATGTTATCTTTCCATATCTCTGCCACAATCCCGAAATTAGTTTTTAAGTGTTGAAGTCAAAGGACTTCCATTTATTGTAAAAAATGCATCCAAGTGGAATAACATTAAACAATAATCCAAAGGTGATCTGTTGGATTCATCGTCACCCATCTTTTTCTTCAGCGACATCTTTAAATAATTTACATTAATTTTAGGCTTTCTCGGAATGTGAAACGCTTCATAATTCACCAAAATAGAACCAAATCAGAATTCTCAATATTACACGTATGTGGGTAATTCAACAAAACATTTGAACAATTCTTGGTTTACAAAATTTTTACGGAATTAACTCCCTAAAAGCACTATTAATCACGCAAACATAAATTAGAATAATAATGGTTAGTGGTTGTATCGGTAAAGAACGATTCGTAGCCGCTCAAAAGTGAAGGATGGTTGCCCGGCTATCACCTGTCTGACGCTCCAGAATGACAGTTGTCAAATTTGTTTCCGACGTTTTCAGACAGATGGCATTGCGTATGTGTCGATAAATATATCAGTAAAATTACATTTGCAGCAAATAAACAACAAAACAAATGACGGTTACTCTTAAATAATACATAGCTATATACTATTCATAATGTCGTAATATATACAGTTTACAATTTAAACAAACACTTATAAATAACAAAGTTGTGTACATTTTCTTTGATATTTAGAGAAAATTTGATTAACATGGTGTCAACATTAAACTTAAAAGAGAAACGAAAGGTCACAGATTAATGATTAACTGGTCTGATTAAATTAAATATTTAAAGCAGATTTATAAAATTAACTGCGTCGCTCTTAATTACTAATTAATTAATTAATCAATCACTTCAAATTCTTTATAATAAAATACTCAATCAAGGTTCCATGCATGGTAGCTCAGTTAGCAGAGCAACGAGGACAAAACCGAGATCACCTTTTGGGACTTGCTTACATTGATAATAATTTTATTCTATACTTAAGCAAAACTCTCGTAAAACATTAATATTAAAAAACAGATAATTAAAACTTAATTTTAAAACAACGGCACTTTTAACCAACGACGGCTTGAGATTGTTATTCATTAACTTACCTGATTTACTACACTTTGATTATCTCCTCCGATATCTGGATAAGTTTAACTAGAAAACTGAGTGTAATAGGTGTTCTACAGAGAATCTTATAAATAAGTTTGAGTACCTATATCTTGTTTGAAAATTTTACTTAAAACAAAATTTTACTCACATTAACATTTTAAATATTTCTTATAAAACATGTCTATAATTAATCATCTTATAAGATCTCTGCAATAGATCCTGTAGAAACAAAAAATATTGTTATTAATCCATTGATTGATATCGTCATATATCAATACAATACTCAATTACAGAATTATATAATATCAATCCTGATATTATACGACACGATACGGTACGATACGATAAAATACATAAAAAAATATACTATTAGCAGATCTAAGTACTAAGTTGTATGTTTGAAATGCTGATTTATAGAAATATTATGAAAATATTGCCAGCGTTTGACGTTTTAGTTTGCGTCATCCAGTCGTTTGACTAGAATCAGCCAACCACGGCGGTAACCATGTTAGAAGTAATTGTCTTCGTCAGTCTCGTCCTTTGTGTCGTCGTCGGAGCATAAGGCTCAATCTTGATAAATATTTAATCACAGAATATTTCAATTTACGAAATAGATTAAGAACGGCTTATTGTATTTTACACTTAATAAACACATAACGACATTGCAATCGTCAAAATAAATAGAAAACCGAAACAAAATATTTCTTTACTATAGTCTCTCTATTTTAATGAACTAAAATGTTTTCGAAAAACATAGTTATAATAATTACAACGTGATATATATAGTATAACAATTGTATGATATAAAATAATACTGGTTTTACCTGGCTCAGCATTTCCGAGGTTAATTGAAATTAAAATACATATAAATCGGTGATTACATTTAAAAATATTGCAATGGGTTTGCTCGTATTTTTACAAGTAAATATTTAATTTTTACTGAATATTCTATATTTTTTATTAAATATTTTTTATTGACTAATGAGTACGGTAGGAAACAAATCTGAGGGTATTATCTTTATTTTAGTAATATAATTACTTTCTCTTTGTTTTATTATATTATTAATTTTAATGTATATTGGCAAACGAACATTTTTTATGTATATTTTTTATGTATATTGGCAAAAGAACATGCTATTTGATATGCACAATTTTGAAACGAAAGGGTTAACAATTGTTTTTGATTTGTACGATTTTATACGAGTATGTTGTATCGCATCTCCCAAAAACTATTAGATGGATTTTGACTATATAGCGGGGAAACTCTCTTATTATCTTGATGCGATATTTTGTCGTTCAATATCAGGGGATAAAGAGGTTATATGTAATAAGTTCCATTGAAAAATATAAAGATTTTCGTTGTAAAATAAGATATCATTATTGCATGACCATAAACAAACTGTAAGACAGTTCTTTATACTGGAATATATAGGATCTATCGTATCAATAATTATAATTTAATTTATCTAGACCACAACAAACCAATCCTAATTGTTAGGTTAATATAATAACAGTTGATGTCAATTAATTTATCTAAGAATACTGTTAAACATAAAATATAATGTAACAAATTCACGTCACCTTGGTATTTTTTGTTTCATCGTATTTTATATAACATATTATATTTATTAAGCTGAGCGTAAACGAAGCTCTTAACCGTTTGGGAATCAATTTTATGTCGCCACATCACATAAAAACTACTCAGTCGACCTTCATCAAATTTGGCCTTGCTGTAGCTCTGGTTGACGGGCTTCTACAGAAAAAAAAACTGATAAATAAAATGATTAATAAAACCTTGTTTTGATCGAAAGTTATGGTTGAAAAACTGAATCCCCATAGACTTAAGCTTAACTGTTTTCGCACGCGCTTGCCGATCGTCTTCCTCCAAATGAGCTGAGTCGCTTCATCACATGAAAACTACTAGAGCGATTTTAGTTGAATTTAGTACGAATGTAGAACTAATAAATAAGCATCTACAGAAAAAAACAGAATGAAAATAGCTTGATTAAATCAAAAGTTATAAAGAAAAAACCAAGAGACTCGTGGTTGTGTCGCTCGTAGTCTCACTTTCATGGCCACAAACTTTTTCAATTAATTGTTTATTATTATTATTAAATATTTATTTCCTTTTATTCTTTTCTAATGGATTTTCCTGCACTCAGCTCAATTCCCGCCATGCACGATGGGCGGATCCTAGTATAAGAAACTGAAAAGAAAAAATTTAACATTGGAATTGTAGTGTGTCATAAGATTAAATAAAAAATATATTTGCATTTTAAGAAACTTTGTTTTTAGATATATTTTTTTGGAATATTTAGATCAAAAATTTATAAATACTGCTTAAAAGATTTGTTCTTAATTTTGTTTACACACTATACAGTGCATAACTGCTAGTGTGTCCTGATCGATTCATTACATACATAATCCAAGCGTATTGCTATTGAAACCTTTCTTCATTTGCTTTTAATGTGCTCGTACAATCTGATACCTAAGGTTTTTAGTTAAGACACGTAGGTAAATAATGTTATATGTTACCACAGTTGCTTTTACTATAGTCTTATCTTGATTTAAACACTTCTTTAAGATTATTTCTTTTGACTGATAAATAAAGGCGAATTTGGTGAATTAAATTTATGTTACAAAGTTTATGCAAATAGATATTTGATGAGTTATTGAACTAGCAATTTTATCATAGCTTCTGTGCTGTGTAGGTATTTTCAGTCTTTCGATGGTTGTCTCTTATCAGAAGCGGCAAAATTATTAACTTTGGTATTATTATCCTTTGCTCTTTATGCTTCTTTTCATGTGTTACTTTTTTCTAAGTATATTCAGTAATATAAAATCATGTACTTTTTTGTCATAATTTACAATATTTAGATCAATTTCTGTAAATGGAGGATCGTTGATATATAATATATATTTGTACTAAATGTTTTTTTTCTAAATTTACCACTTCAAAGTATTATAAATATATATTTTTGTATTATTACAAAAATGCCTGTAGATTTTACTACATCTAACTTACAACATTTTTACAGTTTATTAAAAGACTAAATAAATATCAATTTATAAAACAGTAAAGGTGGGAGTGGAGAATTCCAACCATTCACAAACACACCCTTATTACAAAAATATTATATGTTAAAAAAACTCATATATATTTATTCATATACACACATTATATGTAATAAACTAAAATATATTTCTAAATAAACACACAAAACAATAACGTAGCTCCCATTTATCCAGATTTCAGATAAAACTGGTTTAACTCGGATCAATTTCATTGAATTTAATTGATTTTGAAATATATGTCGATGAGCACATTAAAACTTATCAGCCACTTCGTTAAAACCTTTTAAAATAAATAGCTAATATATTCTGAAAGAATCGCTTTTATATATAATCAAGGATATAAGGTTATAAGTGTATTTTGATAGTTTCATAATTATTCTATACTAATTATAAAGGGAACGTTTATTCAAGTGAGTGATGGAGAGCGATGTATCAATGTCATTCTGACTTAGTCACGTATGCGAGTGACGGGGATCTAGAGTTATTGGTTATTTATAGATTTTGTAATTTTTTTACATCATCATCATCCTCCAGCTTTAATAATAGAAAAATATTAAACTTAATTACTAGTGATGACATCTCACAACATGCAAAATGTCTCACCAATACAGTGTCGGAGATAATCACGTTCAAACAAAGGGAGGATTTTCTCGGCTTTATTAAATACTATTAGTATTATATTCTTACTCTTTCAGTTCAAAATTAAGTATGAACTGTGTGTTATTGTGAAAATAATAGTTTTAATACGCTACTTCTGAATACCGTCATAATAGTTAGTTATGCTTATGAAAAGTGTATGCTTGCCACAATAATAAAAAAAAAACATTTTTTAATTGTTGTTTCATAAATTATATATATAAGTGTTTTTTTTTCTAAATACCATTATATAATTAAAACAATTTCCTTTTTATAAATATTAATATTTTTTAAAGTTAAAGTTAAATATACCAAAGCTCTTAATTCCCGACCACACCTCACAACGAACCTTCCATTTAATTCTCTACCCCAAGGCTTACGTTTCATTGGACCAAGTAAATTATAATCTAAGTTCTCTCTCTCCCTCTCTCTCTCTTACGACATTAGTTTATCGACTACATATTGATATAGAATAAATAATAAATATATATATTGATATTTAGCTCTAGTTGACTACTTATATATACAAACTCATTAGGTATTTATTGTATTTGAATAATATTCAAAAATAGATCTTCTTGCATAAAAATACAGTGTAATTTACCTGAACGTATAAAGTTGTAAAATTGTGTAACTAATAAGCTATAATTGTATAATAATGCTAATAGGACTATAATTGTATTATAACCTAATGAAAGGGTTTCTGTTATAATGACTAACATGAGTGCATTCATCCATTTGTTCTAATGACTACTTTACATTAAAAAAAATATTTGAAATATAATGTAAATACAAACTGGAAGAAGAATTATTGTTTTTATCTTATGAAAAAAATAATTAATAATCGTAGAGGTCTCATAGATACGCATGTGATACGACGCTCATGTGCTATGAAATAGTTAACATATGCTATGGACTGGCTATAACTGGCTATAACTTTTTGGAGAAAAAAGAAGGTTGCCAAATATAATATTCACACTATTCACGAATAACAAAGATATAAATTAAAAAAAAAAGAAATATCTCCGGTAAAATACTGGACTGATGCCCGTATTCACCGGACGAGTTCCTGTAATATTAATATTTACATAGTTTATATTAAGTGTGGCCACAGCAGTGAAGCAACTTCAAATATTAGGATCAAGCATAGTAATATCGAGGGGAAACTTTACTACCTACCCACATCTTTTAAACATGGCTTATTTTAAAAACTACTTCATATAACTAATATTAAAGTAGGTTAGCGAATTACGATTATTATAATACTACTCTTTTCACATATACAAAACTAAAAAAATATCTCATAAATATGTAAATAAACATAAAAATTTACTACTTATTTTGATTACATAAGCCCTGAGTACACTTGTATCATTGAAGTGTTTCCAATCTCCGCGTCACGTGGTAGGACGTGGATAAATAAACTTCTATATTTAGTATACGAGTACTTGATACTATGTATAGTACAAATTTGGACAGGAATTTAACATGTAATATGAAATTAAAACAATATCTCTAAGAATTGTAAAATTATAAATTTATAAAATAGCAATAAGCGATCTTACTATTGCAATCGTCGCATTTAAACTATTTTTTATTTGTTTCCAAGTTAATCAATCCAACCCAATAAATCAAAAAAAAAGGCATTAAAGTTATACCTTTCTTATATTATTCATAGCTTCTCTCAGCCTTTGGTTATTTTAATTCAAATAAAGGTATAATTGTGATCGTTGGCAGCTCAACTTAAGTTAAATTTCAGGTGTGTAGCTTATTACTATAGGATCCGAAGCTACTTTTATCGTTTATCTCTTACCATAAAACTGTAAATTGTATTTAACGCTTTGACTGCGGCCTCACGACATTTGTGTAATATTTAATTTACCGCTAATGCGATGGAATCACGAATAGTGTGTTTTAAATGAATATCTATATAGGTATGCGGGGGAACAAATCGCTTGTGCTCGTTTTGTCTTAACTCCGGTGCGGCAACACACATTTTTGTATGAATTTTGCATGTAACCCCTGTTGGGGGTATATTTTCGTTTCTGGTATGATAAAAAAATATAAATTATGATTAAACATTTTAGTCAATACAATATATACATATAATAATTGCCAAGTTTCGAGACGGAGATGGTGACGAATCTTCAAACCGCAGGATTGAGTTAATGATGTATTTTTACTCTATATACATATATAAAAAATAAACATTAAATATATAAATAAATAATATGTTCTTATTCAAAGGTCTTCCATGTTTTGGATAAAATACTTTTATGATAAACATAAACCAAACACTTAAAACGTAAAAACATTTACATCTAAATGCTCCTAAGTTTTAAAATATGATAATTACGTAAAATATCGATGAGAGCTTTTTTAACTACGTATTACTTTAGGTATTTTACTTCTTGTTGCCGTTGCGGTTGTCATTACCACCGACAGTTACAAAAAAAAAGTCTATGTACCAAAATATTTTGTTTAGAAATATGAATGTATTAAAATGAGTTAAAATATATTCAAACATGTTCTTTTAATTTTGTTGTTTCTAATTTTGATGTTTTTCTTTTAATTTCGTATAAAGTAAAAGTTTCAAACCGTACAAAGAATTTTTAATCATTATACCTATTTTATTGTGTATTGTGTGTTTTGTAAAAATGAAATGTATAGTACATATCACTCACAGTGATACAGCGGAGAGCTGGGACAGTATTATTATACATAACGAGCTGATCAGAACGAAGTTTTAATATAATTGTAACTAGCTACTTATGGTTGTTTAATGTAAACAAAGTACTACTAAATTTTATAAAAGGCAGCGTGACCCATTTAGTGCGTTCGGCCTTGACTTGTTCACGACATTACGCAGTGTTTTCTTTTATTTTCATGACTTAAGACGACTTGAATTATTATTTCTCTTTATGAAACTTGAACTTTTTTTAAGAGGTGACCTATTTTTTATTATAGTATTAGCCTATAAATGTTTTACCAAACGATGTACGCATCCTAGAAAATTATTAATGTTATTTCTAATCTAACCTTATCTCTAATCTAGTTTAAACTAATCTTATAAGGAATAAAACTCCCCATAATTGGTTCGGAATTCCCAATCTTACTGGTTATATTTTTATCCATAAGGGTTTTTTTTTTATTTTTTATTATTTTGTCTTAATGACCATAGACAATAGTCCATGCCTTTCATTGTAATTTTAAAACAATTTTTTTACGATTTTAATTGCGATGGTAACTTCGCAGGAAATTGTACACCTGCACAAGTTTTCGAAAGCTATTTTAGAAATTAATAGTGATAATAAATAAAGTAAATAGTAGTAGTAGTAAGCTAGGTTATTAAGCTCACTAGCTTTTTCATAGCCTCGGAGTCACGGTGAGAAATTGCCATCTTGAGGTTGTTTCAACAAGGTTTCTATCGGAGGTATCGCCGGCCCGCCTAATGAATCTCACAATGGCGTCTTCGTCGATATCCGTGTAGTACGTAGAACTTCTTGTGAGTCTAGATATAGCCACCACTGCATGTGGGACACTTGTCAGGTACGATTTTGGTTTGGATTTGGTTTGGATGATTATTACCGACTCGTATGTTAATCCCTGAGCTTCATTGATGGTGAGGATGCGCGAGTTTTCCCCTTTTCCGTACCCTAGGTTTGTAAGGTCCGCTTTTTCAGTCTGTGTGTGGACCAGGTACAGAGTATTAGGGAGATCAGCTTCGATGGTAGCACCCGTAAACCTGACTGTTCTCAGAGAGCGAGTCAATGAATGGGCTGAGTATTTGCCGTTGTATACCTCGTTTAGAGCATAGCTTACGTCCAGGGGACATCGGTAGGTTCTTAAGAGCTCTTGACTGATAGACGTCACGAGGTATGGGCTATTATATTTCATATGAAACAGATTTATCCGGTCTATATAAGGAATCTGGTTTGTGTCTCCGATTAGTGTGACTGCTTTGGCCTCTGTTAGTCGGGCCGCCATAACGATCGCTCCGAAATGGTTCATCAAGGCTATATATCCATATATATCGTTTATTTCAAACATCTTTTAATAGGTTTCAAAAGCTTATTATACAGTTCCCGCTTTACATAGCCAAAAGAAAGTCAAAAGACGCGAGTACTAAAGTATACGAGCTTGAAGAAGGGTATATTTAAAGTAGGTACATAAACTTTATATATATGTCCTACCTTATTATTTTATAAGTTTAAGGATATATTTTTTAAACTGAAATTGACTAGGGACGCGAACCGGATCTCGATCTAGATTCGCTGCGCTCGCAAAATCTCGGTAGAGCTCGGCGAATTAGGCGAAGTGAGTAACCCATCTTCAACTCAGCGTTCAAAGCTGAAACCTACAGGCACGATATATAGAATAATCAAATATGACACAACGAAATTTTTTTACATTGAAGTCTATGGAACTGTAATTTTTTGGTGATTATTCCTCAACGACACGAGTTTTTTTTTTCTTTTTTTTTTATAACTATCGCTATAAATATGCAACATTTCATGAAGATCGGTAAAACCATTTTCATGCCAACCCCGGTAATGGAATGCAAAAAATCTCACATAGAGCGCTCCGCTCGCTTCGCTCAATAAAATATATTACATATACTTAATAATATGTAATATATTAATATTATATACATACATAAATATATTACATATTATTATATAATATATTTTATGTATATATATAAAAATATTGAGTACATAAAATTTATTAATTAAGCAAACTAATTTTTGTACGTCTGCAACTGAACTTATTTCTTATAAAACTATAGGTGTTTTTTTTTAATATTTCAAAACAACGTTTCTTTTATGTACAAGTAATTACTTTAAGTACAGATGGCACCTCTAATATCTCCTAACAGTATCCCGCGGGAGCGTCAGGAGCCATCACTACAATATTAATCTGCGTTATCTGTCCTTTTGGGAATAGTGTTTTTATGTGACGTCTACAAAGTAATGAAGAAATGATTGCGTGTACTGAATTAACTCTCAAGTTATTAGTAAAAGTACTCAAAGTTAAATTAGTTTTTATAGTCGCTTGCACGCGTTACACATTACGAACGTGCAGTAACAATAAAATATTTTTAAACACTCACGTTTTCGAAATTTCATAAAAAATAAATAAATAAAATGGAATAAAAATGGATGCTCTGTCGTTCCTTAATAAATATTTATTTACAGACGGTCTTTGGGAAACCATTTATTTCTGTTATTTATTTAAGTATAAAATTAGTTCAAATGATAAATTTTACGTGCTTAAATAATAATAAGATGATAATGATTTTTATGTGCTTTAAATAAGTGATTTCATTTTAAAAGTATTAAATATATTGGAACCCTCTTTAATGTATAATTTGTTATTCTATCTTAGGAATTTATAATAATTAGGTCTGTGTAATAAACGTTAGTTAGGATCTTAAGTGAAGCTGGTACAGACAGACAGACAGTTTTTACTGACGCGCGGCCGCTACTTGATGGTTTTAGTATGTAGTTCGTATATACATATGTATGTCAAAAATTTACATTACTACAGTTAAAACAGATATTGTTAGAATTAACTTTTTATGCTATGTTCATAATATTTCTATATTTTAATATATTTTAAGACGTATAAAGATATTCTTCTAAGGGGAAACTATTCATTTATTAGTTTTCTATAACCTACTTAAAACATTAAAATATAGGTATATTTCGTGAGAAGTTATTCCATAATATTTCGTTAAGGGTAAAAGTTCTCTTATATACAATGACTTTGTGCAAAAGCTACATGGATTTTTAAATTGCATCGAAGTAAGTAACTGTTATAGAAATTGCCCTGCTTTTTAAGTTAATGGACAATTATCATGTTCGGTAGTTCATGCCATCTGATTTTTGAAATATACTCGTAATAACGATGATGTACACATTAAAAACGTAAGCGTAAAACCTATTGCTTACTGTTCGTATGATCTCATCGATCGTTTAGTAAATGGTTTTTTAATCCATGTCACTGACCTTATGAGAAATATAATGAATAATGATTCACAAAACACCTGTGACTCAATACTTAAAACTTAACCTTAGTAGGGTAGCTGCTCGACATGTAACAACACTTCGGTATCATTAAAAGCTGGACGAAAGATAGTGACATCTTGATCTTAACAGAAAACGCAAGTCTTTCTTCATTGCACGTTTACCTGGAGTTCAGCTTATCTGAAATTATAGAATTGGTAAAAGTGGGGGCGGTGTCACAACCTATCTCCGTAGTCACATTCCATACACGGTTCTAAATAAATCCCCCACGCCTTACGATCAATCTTTACAACATCATTATATTGAGGTACTTTTTGGTCAACTAGAACTTCTTCTCCTTGTTTTCTACAATCCATCACTTAACATAAGCTATTTCGATGCATTTGAAATCTTCTTGAAAAATGTTGCCCTTTGCCAATTACACTTTCATAATGGGAGATTTCAATACATGCTCGTTAATAAATTATTCCAGTGCTAACCGTTTGAACCACATTATTAACAGTTGTAATCTCGATATCGTTAAAATCACTGCCACACATTTATTCCCAAATAGCCCACCAAAAATAAAACCGTCAATTGTTCTACGACCATCCTTTATAAATTTTCATAATGCTTACTTTTTAGAGAATCCTAGCAATATTGACTGGATCTCCATTTTCAATGCACCTTCTATTGATGGGAAGATAGCCATTTTTCATTCACGCATTATCTAACATACGAGTGTATGCCTCTTTCCGTTCAATTAAGTTGAAACATTTACCTGCGCCGTGGCTTACGGATGAAATAAAAAAAGAATAACGTAACTGTGCAAGTCTCTGTTATATAAATCTTTTAAGGAATTGCTGAATAAGTTACAACCTTTTGCGAAATATGTGCAATGGTTTTATCTTCGGGCTGTGAAAATTATATCATGTGTCGCAATGCACAGCTGTCATAATACTGTGCACAGCTAAACATTTTAGCTATAAGACAGCGCCGAAATATGCTTGCCCTTTCTTTTCTTTACACTATCCTTGTCCATACACATACTCCTCGTTATCATAAAGAGCTCTTAGCTTTTCTTATCTCACAGTCATTATTTAACTCACGTTTCATTAACGGTTCCAACGGTTCCAGTAATAGTTCATAATTTCAACACAGTACAGCTGTACAGGAACTCTTTCAACGTAAATTCTATACCGCTCTGAAAATTCTGATCTATCATTAGAAATTCAAAAATCTAAGTCATTATTAAAAAATTGTTTGAAGCAATATAAACTAAATATAACTAAATAGATAAATAATGTTGTAAATTTGTGTATATAGAGTTATACATTGCATATTATTTTTTGTATTATTGTATTAAACAAACATGTATATATAAAAGTATTTATTTAATAGTATGTATTGTATAGATTATAATATGTTTATTTATGCTGCTTGTTACTCTTATATGATTGTGAAGAAGATTAATTTGTGCTGCCTTGTGACTACTCTAATTGACATCTTTCATCAAAGGTTGTCCTGTAAGAGATTGCTTTAAGTGGTTATACCGCCTGTGCACGCAATTTTAGAGCGTTTATGTACAATATTGTAATATTCTTGTATGACATTGTTATGTGCAATAAGAGTGTAAAAAATACGTAAATAAATAATAACATATTAATTTTAAATAAAAATGTTATTACTATTTTAATACAAACATATATGTACTTTTTATACAAAAACTAGCTGATTGCCGCTCGCTTCGCTGGGCACACTATTCTTTTGGATGTGAACTTAGGCTTCTTGTATTGACTAAATGTTACATTTCTATTTTATATTTAGTGTATTTTTTTAATTTTAAACAGAGAAATAAAATGCCAGTCAGTGAATACACAGATTTCCACATCTATGAGGTACTGTGTATTGGGTTCCTGTATGCGTTCCCGTTATGTAATGTGGCAGAATCCCCAGTACGCCTACACAACGAAAATATTGCCAACATATAACTAAGGACAAATTTAGATTTATTTTTTAAACAATATTTATTTATTTTTCATATATTAAATTTCGTAATCAACTATATTTTCACGTCCTTGATTTTTATTTATGACAATTTTTAATTCTAAAATTTAAACTTTTTTTAAATCCTATCCTTTTGTAAAATTTTAAGTTAATCAGACAGTTAGTATCAGAGATATCGTGATGAGTCAGTGAGTGGTAAAGCGCTTATATATATATATATATATATATATATATATATATATATTATATAACATTTATGATATAGATAGTCGAACTACGAGTGATTTATTTTTTCCTTTTAATGAACAAATTGAAATTCCACTTATACTAATAGAAATTACGAGACTTTAATCCCCTTGAGCAAGCAGTAAGTTCTATTGAAGTTACAGAGATACTAGAATGTTTAGTTATTCGCAACTGGGACGGCGGGCTTGGACTTGTGAAGTTTAACTGAATAGGCTTTCATTAATTCATTAAGGAATAAAAGAGCTACTCTTAGTAGCGATTGTAGAAGCACTGACACTTATTTATCATAAATAATGCATAAATCTTTGATCAAAGGCCCTTAGTTTTCCAGAATGGATATCAATTCAGAAAGGACTGTTGAAGGATGCTAACTTTCTACCTTTACTGTGATCGATTCTATGTAAACGACGTTGTGCATTCCTCTTTGCGACAGATAAAACAAGATAAGACTTAAGATACTATTCTATAATTTTCAAGAATAAGTCCTTGAAAAAGGTGCAAAGAGATTTTCTTGTCCAGAACGAAATGAATGAAATGAAATGAAAAATGATATTTACGGTATTTACTTAAAATAAATCCGGCTATTGCAAAATATTTTATTACCCTAATTGTAATAATATTAACAGCCAGAAGAGGTTTCTATTTTAAGTCATAATAAGTCATTCTTAAATAGTAATCCTTTAGTACATATTAAAAGTGCAATGCATACTTTTATCTTATTTTCCTACAATTAAAACTCGCTTTATACTTTTGTGAGTACACACATGATGGAATAAACCAAGCATTTTAAGTTAAGAATTCTTAACGTTATTTTCTTAAAGAGCACTCTGTTGTAGCGACCTTATTCATAAGTGGCCAGACAGAATACTACCGTTTGAAAAAATAAAACGAAATGGCAAGTGTTGCTACTTATTTGATCTTTATTGGCCTAAACGAAAAATGTTTAGATATTGGTTTTAATTTTTAAAATGTTGTTTATTCGACGTTCATAGTTTAAATATATAATATATTAATTATATTATTTTTACGATTTTGTTACATAATTATAAATAGAGTAGCTGTAGTTGAGTGGAATTTCTGCCAAGTGAATCCTTGGTAATTTTTTTTCTATTTTTTAGTCTGAACATTGCATTTTTTTATATTAAAGGAGGGCCAACGAGCACTGACGTCAAGTGATTACCGCTGCCCGCGAACTCTTGCACTATCCGGGGTATCGCAAGAGCGTTGCCGACCGGTAAACTTCGGTATACGTGGTGAAAAGTCACTCTCTTACAATACAATGACTGAATTTTGCTTTCTTTTGAAATTGCCTGTCAATAATACTAAATTAATTATAAAATATTGATTATTATATTGATAATACTAGTACATATTTACATGATTTTATGAATTTAATTGATATTAAAATAAAAACAAATTGGTAATTAGAATAATTACCTTTTGATCTATAATATAATATTTTGATAAATAAACTTGCTAATCTTTGAATCGTAATAACCAAATTAAGAAGCTGATATATTGAGACATGGAAGTTGCACAGTTGAGTAGAAACACTTTAAATTGCAATATAAATGTTAAGAGGTCCACCGCAGATACAGCAATATGATTGGAAATGTTATTGCAGCGATGGTCTGTCAATGATGTCAACGGTGCGATGTCAACGATGCGACACGCTCTCTCTTTTTACCCAATGATGGAAAAATCGAAAAGTCACTCAGAGAAGTTACTAGTTATTAGACCGTATTTAGGATTATTATTGTTAGACCATATACACTATTGTTATTGTATGGTTACATATGATATGTACCGGTTTAATAAAAGATATAAGGATTCTGATTATAATATAATAAATTATCGTAATAAGTACGTATTTTTTTTGGAAATATATATTTTTTTAAATTGCCGTTTCACTTGCAATTTGAAAAAGTAAAATTAACAACATCCTTTGCTATCCATGAAATACAGCCTCATTCAACGTACCAATTAATTAAGTCGTAGCGACGTCGACCCTCACTGGACGGTTTTATAATTTAATAAATAAAAAATATTCTGTATTAGTTTTTTATTTATTACACATTTCAATAAAATTTAGACGTAGATTAAAAATATCATAATTTCATATCAAAAATGTATATGCAAATGTTAGCCCTGTTACGTTTATTTGTAATTATTAATCAGCTTCATATACCGATGTCTAAGACCTTGTATTCACGAAGTCTCAAGTTTAAGTATTTCCAAGTTCAGGAAGTTTAATAATATATAAAGTTTACGCTGACTCGATCAACGCTGTTTAAATCATAATAGACGTGTACTCTTATATAAACAAATTACATTAAGACTATAATGTCCTAAAAATGTGTCCAACAAAATTAGCTACAACATAAATGTAAGTGACTCACAAATTGTTTATAATTTCTTATCCAAGTTATAATAAAGCTGAAGCATGAATTTGCAAAAACAAATTCATTGAAAACTTTCTAAATTTATATTAGTGTTTGTGATAAATGTAGTTGTTTTTTTTTTTGTTTTCGGATTGTACGTTTTAAATAAAGATCACCACAATTACGTCTTGACATAATTTTATTTTATATTTACATATACATTTTAAAGTTAATATTTCACATAAATGAGTTGTACTTCAGCTGTATGTATACCGATGCTCAGATAAAACTTAGCGAGCTTAACTTGTGTGCTTGTTGTGAGGGTAGTCACGATTATGTCGGTTCTGATTTTATTCTTAAAAAACGAATTTACAGTACCATGTAAAAAATTCATAAACAGACATTGTTATAATTAATGTTTGACTATAGCTGACATAGGATCCTAGCAAGTTATAATGTAATCTTTTTAATATATAGTTTTCAAATGCAAATTAAATTAAAATTTTTACTCGTATACATCTAATTCACCAATACAGACTTTAACTATTTAACCACTGATGTTAATCTAGCAAGCGTAAATTCTGTTCATAACCCTAAAAAGATACTCTCAGTAAAATTTCGACTTCGAAGTCAACGCGACGTAACCGAGTCTCAGCCCTATATTTTGTTAGGCCTAAAAGGGATCTGACAGTTACAATAATAAATATGTGACATAATTGTTATAAGCCCGTCTTATGTTGCAATATTTTCTTTTTAATAAAATAATTATCGAAATAGTAAGATGGACTTATACTGAGATATCAATGAGACAAAAGTGAAGAATTTGGACTTCGATTGGTATTCTAATTCTAATAATGACAGCAGTGAAGAAGAATATGTCCACAGATAATATTTTTTGAAGCTGTGTCTAAATAATAAGTAATTGATTGATTTAAACAGTTTGTTTCTATTACATTAATTATGGCATGAATAACTACTGTGTAAGTTAAAAAAGCTAAATTTAGTAAAGAAAAACTGTAGTTTTTAGAAAAAAAAACAGAAGTTTCAATATTTATAGAAGAGATTCAAAGATTTATATAAGATATATATATATAAACCAATATATAAATATAAAATGGTATTTGATATTTCATGGTTTTATTTATTCATAACTAAAAATAATATTCTATGTCAGAGATAATTTAAATTCAGGAGTCAATTTTACGTATCATTATCTTTGAAGTACTTAATAATATGTTTATTTGTCGAAGGTTAAATATGTAGAATACAACATATTTAATCTGATTTATTCAGATCGCATCTCATAACACTTGACTGTAACAGTTGTGATTACATTTTTGGGGTTTCAAATTCAAATTCTTCTACGCTATTAAGTACGGAGGGTGCAATATAAACGAGTTACTGGATTTTTTTTTCGCTGATTGAGCGCGATATCTTATGAAACGTTTGTTATTCGTTGTCATACTTATCGAAAAACTTAGAAAATTGAGCCTAGTAAGTAAAAATATTATATTACAATTTAATCAATTGGGATCTGTGGAAGATAACGCTAAATCTTCTAAGTGTCATGTGGCATATTTTAGATATAAAGACTTTATTTCTCACTAAAAATAACAGTTCCTATACACGAGAAAATTAGATATATTAATAGTTATAATTTATAATTGAAATTAAGTGACACATAATATTAAGAAAAATATTTTCTAATACTAAGATTAAACTTTAAATAATACACTTTCTTTAATATACACTTTGGCTGTCCATTATAAGTTAGTGCTCCTTCGAACTGTATAGGCAATCTGTATCGTAATTTGTTGTAGTCTTTTAAAAGGGTAGTTTGTGCTTGTTTCATGTATTAATTCACGTGTTTATGAGGTTTTGTTTGAAAAGTTCTTAGCGTGCGTATGGAAACTTATTAGATTTTGTCTTATAAGTATGCACGTTTCATACTTGTATAATCGGCTATTATAATGTGTATCGTTTTTTATATAATTCTGTAGTCTGGATGGAACAAGAACATTTACAATTACTTGAGATATTTCAAAAACTTTTAAGTTGGATTTACTTGCACAGCCCCATATCTCAATAAAACACTCTGATAAAGGTTCGAAGTTATAAATAATATATCGGACTTCGAGATATAAATAGTAGTTAAATACCTTCGCAATACAAAATTCTGGCCCATAGGAGTAATAAGCAAAAATAAATTTTACTTATAGCTTAATATGATGACAAGGCGACTGGCTCAGTTTTGGTCTAAAGAATAAGCACTTCTATTAAAAATCAAGCCATCATACTTGCTATTACTCCACGTGGGCGCAATTTGTACGGCCGCAGTGGTGTTATATTTAAATTTTATGTATTAAATAAAAATAAAACTACAGCTACAAAATTAAAATAAAATTAAAATGATAAATTTAATATATAAATAAAATAGGAGACAATAGATTTTTGTGTATGCAAAACACAATACTAGCAGCATTCTGAATGATTAAAGTTCGATTAAAACATCCAAAACTACAATTCAAACCGCGCTCTGTAAACCTATCTGTATCCTAACGGAGGACACTCGGGAACGGCAACCTCTCGTAAATAATCATTAAAATTGAACTCTCAGCTGCATCCGCCAGATGCACTCAGATTAAAATTCTATTTGCTGTGTTCTACATAATATTATTCTATGGAAAATATATATTTAGATTATTAATACTTACTCTTATACTACTACTTCGATTTCCAGCCTAAGGAATCTTATGAAACCTATTTGAACATACATATTGAAATGTTATGAATATATTTAATCTCTAAACGTAACAAGTAAACACTTCAGAGTAATGAACAGACTTCAATGTAAATTTGCATTGTTATAGCTTATACACCTGTATAATCTTAATATATAAAACACAAAGACACTCACTGACTCACTGACTCATTCATAGCTCTACAGCCCAAACCGTAATACCTAGAAAGCTGAAATTTGGACACAAGACCCCTGACATATTGAATAGGTGCAATAAGAAAGGTTTTTGCAAAGGTCCAAGCCGTTCCAAAGTTACAGCTAAAAAACTGCAAAAAATATAAGGCGCCTGTTTGATACCTAATAGGTGGTGTGGAAATTCAAACAAAATGTTTGATCACTTTCGCCGTTGCGAAGCATGGGTAACCTGCTACTAATATTATAATATATTTATCATCCAATCATCTCACCCAATGTAGAATTAAAATCAAAATAAAAAATATGAGTTAAGGAATTATTTCCTCTAAATTAAAAACTTAATCTTCTACATTAAAAGTATAAACCTATTATCCACAATACAATACAATACATACAATTAACTTATAATTGAACTTATATTTTACTATAGTTACCATTACACTGAAGAAACTGAGTAGCATCCCAAAAAGTCAATGTTACAAGAAAAAAATATATAATTAAAGTTAGCGGAAATACAAACTGCCGCGTGCGTAGGTATACCTTACCTTTTTGAAAAAGAAACACAAATAAATTAAATAATAAGAATTATAATTTACAAACAACTAAGACTTAATCGACAATTAAATAAATAATTACTTTTATTAGCTTCATTTTAGTATAAATTAATTAATTTATAATAGGTGTGTAGTAATAATTATTTCTTCTTTTATTTCAATGGTAGGTGTTAAAATAAGTTAATCGACTGATTTCATTGTTAATATCAATATTTTTCATAAAAAGCGAACCGTGATAATAATTAATAGGGAGAGATTGTTTAGAAAAACGGTGAAGCGTTACATTTTTTACCTTCAGATTACTCATTAAAAGTCTAAAAGTAATTAAGAGGCAACGAATGACTTACGATCATTATGACATCCCAACTCTAATTGGTCACAGCGCATAGAACACAGCACAGCACGGCATGACTCGGCACAGCACAACACAACATAACATAACACAATACAATATCTCTAATATCAGCGTAACTCGTATTTATCTCAAAGACAGTACATGTGCTAAAAAGATTTTATAAAAATATAAAAAACTCACAGAGATCGTGATCTATTTCATCGTTAAGTGATGTAATATGTGTTAGTCGCGTAGAGCGATTCTTATATTCCTTGGAATTAACAAATAACCTTAACAGATTTTCACGCTTCGACACTGTTGAAGAGAATTCGGACAGAGAATATTTGCGATCAGAAATCCTATTTTATCCACTTCGACGTCTTCTCTACCACGATATTTCATTATATTTTCTTGAGCTAAATGGTCAGATATTCGCTTGATATATTCGTCCAAGTGAATGTAAAAATCTAAAAAGGACTTTTTCCACTTTCCCACCATATGACCGCGATGCAACTAATATTACATTTTTTACACCACTCACTGTCGATTCGACGGCTTTTCATTATTGCATAAATTTTTAGGTCTTAAGCAAAAAGCATTACTTATTATTTTATCATCAGTGGCTTCTTATCTTCTCTTAAGGAACGGCTACTATTATATAACTCTGCACGCATACATTATAAACGAAATTTAAAAGAACCAAATTTTCATATTAAGTAAAAATAATAGTTTATTTGTTATATTAATATTTCGTCCACCGGTGATGCTGTCATGGCCGATAGGGCTAACAGCAAAGACATTAATATTTTATTAAAATTTTATTTTATTCTATATCAACTTTCAAAAAACATTTTTGTAATATGATAATGTGTTTTGTAAAATAATAACTTTACCTTTATATGATAATATTTCAACACTTTAATACCATATAATATTTTAATCTTTAATCTATTTGACATCTACAAACACCAAGTTATGTATTATTTATTAGAAATTATTAAAAAATAACACTATATCTTGTAAGAGTATCCCTCGGGAGCGTCAGGTGCCGACACTACAGTATTTTTACTGTGTCGTCTCTATCCTTATGAAATTTGTGTTTTTGGGACTCCAAATGTATGTTTATTTTCGAGAGAAAGAGTTATAGTTTCGATGTGATTGTAAAATTATTTATTACTACTGGCGACGGTATATCCACAGACACACATCATAACTAACTCAAGCGCATTGACCTTAAATACGTAACGGAATAAACATTTCTAAACTTCTTACCAAAGTTTTGTTAAGACGTCTTCCTTAACCGATCCTTAATTATAATGACATGTATTTTTAGTCACAGAAAGACCTCCAATTTTTATCATATTTAGAGAAGCGAAAAAGAAAACAACAAAGGTAATTACGATCCCAGTCAAAGAATCACAATTAATTAATTAGTTCAAACATTCAGTTGTGAAATTATATCTTATGTTTATTTAAAATAATAATTAGCTAATAAAGTCATTTTTTTCCATATTTTAAATTATTTTAATGTGCAAAGATTGTTTGAGGTTTGTAAGAGATTGGTTTGTATAATGAACTATCGAGCCTCACAGGAGGCGCCCTCAGGACGCGCGTTCCCCTGGGGCCCTTCAGGCCCCCCTTTTCAAGGGCGGGTCTCTGCACCCGTCCATTACACCGGTGACGCTGTCATGGCCAATAGGGCTAACAGCAGAGACAAACAAACAAAAAAAAAAAAAAAAAAAAAAAAAAAAAAAAAAAAAAAAAAAAAAAAAAAAAAAAAAAAAAATGAACTATCAGTCTAATTATTGTCCTAAGTGACGTTGGTCCTTTAGAAGATTATTTTGGAAAGCCAGGAATGACTTGATGATTTGAAATTTAACGAATAACAAAAATATTATTTACAATAACATTATTACTGTGACTTATTGCAGTGACATTACATTTTGACTAATTATTGTTTAGAGTTAACTTTTACATAATGTTCATAATATTTATACAATTTCTCAACAAATATTAATAAAATAATATTTAAATATTTTTGCATACGAGTATAAGAGCAATATAATCGGATATGTGCTGTCACCGAAAAATACATCTGTGGTTAATCCTAAGTGCAATGAATAAAAATTAACACAATCTATTGGAACATACATTTTAGTGTAGGAATTAAGAATATGTCTATACAACTTACGTAACTTACTCGTATGTTATAATTATAATAAGTTTTGCATTGTATTGTGTTGCAATCGTGAAACTAATGGTACAAGTACAATTAATTATGATAGAGAGACTTTAGTAATATTAACTTGGGACTTATATCCACTTACATCTGTCTTCAAAAGAGATTTCAATCCAAATTAAATTCTTTGTCGATCTTCACACTTCGATAGTACCGCAGATAAACGCCGAATACGCAAATAGTAATACATATAAAAATGTTGAGAATCTTGTTAAACTTTCATTTATTATCAATGGATATTAGAATATTGATTCGGGATTTAATTCGGGATATATACTCGACGTTTCTATCGACGCCGGTGGCATTAACCATAGCAGTTAAGTAGATTATAGCTATTCCCCCCTCTGGAGACTTTGATGAATTTGAAAATAAAATAGAGGATATTTTAACAACACTTTGTAATAAAAACAAGTCGGTGATAGTGTGCGGCGACTTCAATGTAGATATATTACAAGTAACTTCGTGTAGTGTTCGTTTATTAAATTTGTTTAAATCCTATAACCTGTTAAACGTCTTTTCGGAACCTACTCGAATAAGTAGTGTTTCCGCGACTTGTATTGATAATGTGTTCTGTCACTGTAACGTATATGAAGAGAGGATAATATCGAATTTAAGTTCAGACCACTGTGGTCAACAATTTTCTCTCTTAATTAATCATGAAATTGCAAGACCCCAAAAATTCACTTGTAGACCAATAACAAAAAATAGAATGCTCACTTTTAAAAAAAATGTTGCAAAAATAGTGGTTAAAGAAAATGTAACCAATGATAATCCGAACAATTTATATAATAAAGTTTTCGATTTATTGTTAAATGAATTTAATAATATCTTTAAGCCAAAAACGTTTACGAAATACTTTAAAATTAAATTTAGTGATTGGGCTACCGTAGGAATATATAGAAGCAGAGAAAGATTATATGATTTATATGGTGAGAGGCAATGGAATCATGATCCGGTGTTCTTAAATAGAGTCAGAAATTTCTCTAAAATATTTAAGAACGTTTACGTACAAGCCAAGTCCATTTATATAAAAAATAAAATTTTAAATTCAGAAGATAAAATAAAAGCAACTTGGGATGTTTTATCTAGTTTTACTGGAAAATCTAGGGCTCCCAATGGACCTATAAAGTAAAAAATTGATAATATTGAAATAAATAAAGAATCAAAGGTGGCGGCTGTTTTTGAGACCTTTTTTACTGAAATCCCAATAACAGTCACACGTAATTTAAATTCCTCATCATCTGTTGCAATCGCGGAATTGAACAAAAATGTTAAAGTCAATAATAAATATTTTGCTTTTAAACCTGTTTCATCAGATGAAATAGTTAACACATTTAGAACCTTAAATTCGAAGAAAACCGGTGATCTCTGGGGTATGTCAGTTAAATTGTTTAGCACTATTATAAATGATATTGCCCCTCACTTATCCCTTATTTTTAACAAATGTATCGAAACCGGTATTTCCAGATTTGATGAAAAACAGTAAAATAGTTCGTTTGTTTAAAAGTGGCGATAGATTGGATCCCGAAAATTATAGGCCTATCTCGGTTTTACCGACCTTGAGTAAGGTCTTCGAGAAAATTATTTTAAATCAGATTTCAGAGTTTATGTATTGCAGTGGGATCATGCATAGTGAACAATATGGTTTCACCAAAGGCAAATCAACGACTGATGCGGGTGCTGCGCTTCTTAAGCACATTTACGACGCATGGGAGAAGTCGCAGAATGCAATTGGGGTGTTTTGCGATTTGTCCAAAGCCTTTGATTGTGTGGACCATCGGACGTTACTATGCAAACTAAATCACTACGGTGTACGTAGCGCTGCGCTTGATCTTATTGCCTCTTACCGGAATCAAAGAATCCAGACAGTTTACGTAAATAATTCTAAATCGTCTGGTTCTCACCTAAAGATGGGTGTTCCACAAGGATCTATTCTGGGCCCCTTTTTGTTTTTACTTTATATTAATGACTTGCCCTTTTTTGTTAAGAGTCTGTGTGACATTGTACTCTTTGCTGATGACACCTCGCTTATTTTTAAAGTTGAGCGTGATAGGATTAATTATGACAAAGTAAACAGTACTTTGTCACGAGTCTTGCATTGGTTCGAAATTAATAATTTAGTGTTAAATGCTAAGAAAACTAAATGCGTAGAGTTTACACTTCCTAATGTAAAAAGTAAAAATTGTAACTTGCTCCTTAACAATAAAGTGTTAGAATTGATCGACTCAACAAAATTCTTAGGTTTAACATTAGATAGAAAGCTCCAGTGGAACCCCCATCTCTCAACACTCGCAGCCAAACTCAGTTCCGCCGTCTTTGCAATTAGAAAAGTTAGACAATTAACGGACATAAATACGGCTCGACTTGTTTATTTTAGTTATTTTCACAGTATTTTATCTTACGGTATTTTATTATGGGGCAGTGCTGTCGAAATTAATTCTATATTTATTTTACAAAAAAGAGCTGTGCGGGCTATTTATAACTTACAAGCTAGAGATTCTCTGAGAGATGTTTTTAAAGAAATAGGTATTCTTACAGTCGCTTCCCAATATATATTTAATAACATTTTATATATACGTCAAAATTTAAATAGTTATATAAAAAACAGTGACAGACACGCGATAAATACGAGAAATAAAAACAAACTCGTAACGCCAAAGTTTCGGCTTCAAAAAGTTAATAAATCCTTCATGGGTTTGAGTATACGCATATATAATAAAGTTCCACACGATATCTTAGACCTTCCATTTCTTAGTTTTAAATCTAAAATCAAAAGTTTATTGTTAAATAAAGCTTATTATAACGTTCAAGAGTTTTTAGTGGATCGAAATATGTGGAACTTAAGTTGTTGAATCATTTGCAGGATTTATATTATAATGTACATCACCTATTGTTATATTTCTTTTGAAAAGAGCAACTGTTGAGTTTCTGGCCGGCTCTTCTCAACAGAGCAGCATTCCGAGCCGGTGGTAGCTTGCTTACGGACGGACTACACTGACCTTTTTTTGTATTGTAATAAGTGACGATTCAAAAGTGCGTGTAAATTTGAATAAAGATATTTTGAATTTGAATTTGAATTTAGAATTCATTGCTATGTTTTTCATTATTCTACCGACAGTAGATATCTTAATTAGTCGTCGCTTTAATACCGATAACAGTGTGAGGACAGTTCCAAAACTAAACTCTATAAACTAATATCTTCAGCATGATAGTACTTATTTATATAAATTTAAGCAGACAATATTTACCACGTGTATGTAGTTAGGGTATGACTTTAGGAGATTAAAGAACAGAATATATTAAACTGGGGACGCCAACAAACCCTCAATTTGACTCGCGGCGCTCGTGAAATCTCGGGTGCCGTTTGCATATTGAGCGAAGCGAGCCCAGTGTATTGACTCATAGTTTCCCATTGACTTCAATGGGATATCAGTTTTTTGACATGATATAATTTTTTTTTTTTTGAGGACATTTTTCTAATAAAAAAAATAAAAAAAACATCCTCTGATGTGTGTCTTTTTGATTGCAAAGTTTCATAATTTTCCGTCAAGTAGTTTTCGAGCCAATTCGTGACAAAGAATGTAAAAAGTCTCCAGTAAAACGCTCCGCTCTCTTCGTTCGCTTCGCTCAATTAAACCATCCTCAACACAGCACAAAGCCTTCAAAACGAAAAACGATAAAACGAAAACAAATTGTATTGTTATAAAAAAATCTGAATCCTCACGTTATTTAATTTAATTTTATTTATAAAATTTAATGTCGTCTCTATGCACTCAGAATAAAATATGATAATCTCACTCGACATAGAAAAAATACATAATATATATAGAAGCCTTTACAATCAATAAAAAATGTGACTTTTTAGGAAAAACGGTAAATTATGGTAAAAGTTAAAGTGCTTTGAATTATAATTTCATTTCTTTTAGGAATATTACGGTTTTCGAAAAATTGCGCAGGAGATTTTAAAAATCATTAGGCCCTAAGGGTCGACTGCGAGTCCTTTTTGAATACGTTTCACTGCCTCACTTATTAAACTGGATGTTTTTGATAAAACTTTATACTATATTTTCATGTGAAATCTATAATAATAGTAAGCTAAAAGGTAGTTTAAATTTGAATAAACTTCATTTCTCAATATGACGACAATTGCTTTACGTTAATTTACTGTAACGAATCGCATATTTATGCATATATATATATAGCTTTTGCTAGCAATTTCGTGGCGTTGGCTGTTTGGCTTTCTAAAATCCATAGGAAGTTAGTAAGGTTCTTTTGTAAATTTTTATAAATAAAACAGAATTATAATTCTATTTACATGTTTTATTATTATATAAACTATAGAAACGACTACAGATTTAAATGTATTAACAAATTTAAATATTACCAAAAGTTTATAACTATCATTCAGACGTAAAAAGTGAAAATATCGATATGAAATAAAGAGCTCAGACGCACCTGATCAGAAAAAGCTTTTAAATAGAAACCATGCGATAGAGAAATACAAATTAAATTCAATAGCGTCTTTAGGGAACATTTCAAACGACACTAAAATATTATAGAGTTAGTATATCTACTCTATAAACTACTAACTCTATAGTATTATATTATTATACATCTTATTATATTATTATATTATATTTATATTATATTATTATTATATTATTGAGTTAGTATATCAACTCTATAAACTACTAACTCTATAGTATTATAGAGTTAGTAGTTTATAGAGTTGTAATACAAATAAAAACATATATGATAAACGGTGTAAGTTACTTTCTTACCTTTTATGTATTATTTATAATAATGCATCATGTAAGTCTTCAAGAGAGGAAGAGTAATATAAAACGAAATCCACATGAGTAAATATCAAATAAAATACAAAACAAAAAGATAATTAATAATTTCATTTTCAAATGAAATACAAAAAAGACTTTTTTCTTCCAGGTATTATTAGATTAAGAGCAGAAAATGAAGAAATTAATAAATAGAAATATGAAAATCCAAGGACTTGGTGTATGTATAACAAAATATATAATAAGATCATTACAAAAATCATTATGGTAATTTATATGTTATTTAGTTAAATAAAAATATATTTAATGTATTTTATTTGGCGTATGTTTTTAAATTAAATATCGAAATTCGAATGTTTTCTTCTGGTGTTTATAAATAAATATAACGTAGTGATTGCTCACTTTGTGATAAAACATAATTCGTCATGGGTCATCAATCGTTTCTCAGTAAATCAGCAAACCCACAAACTGTATGTATGTATATCCCGTCCCACCGTGTCAACACAGAGGTTTGGTTTAATAAATTCCAACCAACTGCAATATTAGATTACAATTAGAATATAGTTTTACTATAATTTATTGAAAGAATTCGTTTTTAGAAATATGTTCGATATCAATTTGCTTATGCGAAGTAAAAGTTTTATTGCTTCAAAATCCAACTAAAGTTTTCTATGAACAAAAGTTCGAAATAAAACGTATGACGAGCGTACCTCAAAGTAACGTATGTACTACTTTAATAAGATTTTTTCTTTAAGTGTAACTAAGTAGTAGTGGAACTAAGAGTAATTTGTTTTAATATTTACTGAACAAATTGAAATTCTACACCCAATACAGTAGGACATATTTACTTCATAGGCTTTAATTCCGTTGAGCAAGCAGTCAATTCTATCGAAGTTACGTAGAGATTAGTATTTGGATAATTTGCAACTCAAACTGAGGAATGAACTTTGTGAAGTTTAACCGGATTTATATGTAAAGTCATCTTTAATCATATCACACACTTAAATTAACAACGTGACCATCTATTTGTAGGAATCATTTGACCTCATCAATCTTTTAAATATCGAATAACGAGTAATAATAAAATTGATATAAAATTGTATATAATTTTTATATATTTAAGATGAATGTAAGACGTTTAAGTACCAATCGTAGAATCACTTTGAAATGTGAGCACAAGTTATGCATAAATCTTTCGTTGAAGGCTTTGTCTCCCAGACGAGAGATAATTGGGACAGATATCAATTCTGAAACGACTTTCGACGGATGCTAACTTTCTTCCTTTGCTCTGATGAATTCTTTTTAATTCTCTTAGCGACAGACGAAAAGAACAAACCAATTAATAATGTTTTTTGTGGTAGATTTTGAAAGTATGTTGACTTTTTGGTCTGTGTTTCGAGATTAACAAGATTATAAATATTTTCAAAGTGTCTTTTAAAATATTTTTACAAGACTCAATTTCAATCATTATTGCTATGAGTATATATATTTACAGAGAAGAAACAGTAATTTCACAAGATTTCAAATGTACCATTACAAACTTAAACACACATACTTAAGGATCGGGGAACACGGGAATAACTAAAGAAAATTCAAAAGTTCAAAGGTCCGTAGGTTTAGTAAGTATTTTATTGGTATCCATTTAACCAATTTCTGAAAACCTGTTTACCATTGTACTCTAACCGCCATCCCGTCTAATTGACCGATATTCATCAGCATTCAATATTTAAATTAAATTTTGTTAAAATTGAGTGTTATTATATATTTAATTTTATGTAAGTTGCAATACTGCATATTACTGTTGAATATAATTTGGAGTTAAAATGTGTAAATTATTAACCTTTATATTTTTTTAACAAGTTTTTTTTTGTTTCCTAAAATTTTGAGAGGATTTTTTGCTTTTTTTCCTTATTATCTCTAATTAGAACCATGCGGCTTAAGGTGTTGTTATTTTAAATAACAATTAAGTAATAACTTTTTTAAATAATTTTGATTGGATATGTTATAGAACTGGCCACCATTTTTAACTATTACTGCGTTTTTATAAAATTTATTTATTTCTTACACTTTTTCTACCTACATAAATATATTATTAATACTTATAGGATGCTCTTAATAAAAACTGACTCTAATCTTTATCAATTTAATTATTTATTATTAATTTACGTTAATAAACACAACGTAGGCACTGTCTACGAATACACGAAATATTATGATGTAACAAAAAATATCCCATAATATCAGATAAAATGCTGGAGCGGTGCAAAATATTCACCAGGTCGTAATAATAATATTTAGACAGTTCAGACTAAGTGTGGGTGAAACCACTGCCAAGTACTTGGAACTCGTATAGTAATTAACAGAACAAACTTTTCCACCTACTTTCTTTATTACATTATTGTGTTAAACACCTATTACATATAAATAATATCAATACAGGTTAGAAAATGACAATCATTATATTACTTTTTTTCGTATGTGAACAAAGACCTTAAAACTTATATATATAAATAACATGGATGAATGAATGAATGAATTAATTAATTAATTAATAAAGTAAATGCATATAATAAGCGCCGGATTTTTGGAAATTCTTACAATATAATTTTTAGAATGTGTGTTAATAAAAAATAAACTATTTATATTTATCTATCTATATTTATAGATAAAATATTAAACAAAAACAAGACACTTATGGCCAGTAACTTACAAAAATTTCTTTAAAAGTGCTTCTCTGGTTCTTACTGGACACTAGGGTTCTTAATAAAGTCCACAATTACTATTAAGTTCAGCTTTGGAATAACAAAACAGACTTTCATATATATGAATGTCGTGGCGCTCATAAAGTCTCAGATGTGTTTTAGTTGTAGCTGATCTATTTATTAGTTTTAAATGAAACAAATTATAGTTTTATGTTAATTTTTATTACCAGTAAAAAAAATCTAAACGTTACTAATCAGTCATTTTTTCAGTTTTAACGCTTGAACTTATTAAGTGCTACACTTCTATTAGATGTTTATAAATAACAACTATGACAACCACCGTAGCTTAAGATTAAAAGAAAAATAAGAATAAACTAATATTCACAATGTTTAAGTAAATACTTATCTTTATAAATATAATTCTGTTAGGAGACGTACTCACTTAAAACGAATGTTTAAATTTGTTTCGAAATTAGTTTAAAAACTTAGTACCTCTAACAATTTACGGTCCTTATTTAGAAACAACGGGGTGGACTTATCTAATTGCCCAAACAAGATAATATGATATGTCCTGAGAAAAAATTAAACCGCGATAAAAGCAACACTTTTGGTTACTTGCCCAGTCAATGCACTTTCTGAAAGTATTTTAGCAAAACTATTTCGAAATAATAAACAATAAACAGTGTAGTATGTTATATAAATTGACACTCTTTACCCGCTCCTGACAAAACGGCCGTCACGAAAGCTATTTACCTCGGTGGACTTTTATGTTTGGTTACTGGGGTGCGTCCGCACGATGTTCGTTTTGAAATTAATATTAAATTCGGGAAGTTTGAAAACTTGGATTTATTTAGCGGAACCACCTTTGTTATTTAATTATGTTATTAAGTTGAAATTTATATTTATTATAATGCTTGATTACTTTAAGCTATAAGAGGTCAAGATATTGACCTTAAAATGACAAGTCTACTAAACTAATGTGAAGGGTGTAATGTCGTAAAGGCGTTACAATAATAATGACAAAATAAGTTATTGGTTACTGTTTACCTCATCTACAGTCTTATATATATATGCATATTAATAAAAAATATGTTTCTCTTCTCTTGATACGTTCCAAAAACTAGGTCTTTAAGTCAAAAACATTTTACAACTATTAATTATTCAACTTTGCACCGGCATTTGTTACGTTTAATTTATATTTGTTATAATATTAAACATACGAGTATATACTAGGGTATTTTTTTACATTTAACAGCTACTAGGGCTGTTAATAGATATCCGGCAAGAGAACCTCAAACTAATCCCACGTTAAATTATACTCTCTGGAACTTTACTCTAACTAAGATATACATAAACTTATAGATTTCACTGTCACTTACTGTTTCCATAAGAACGTCCGAAGAGTAACTCCCAACTCAACCTGTACCTCGGTATCTCCATCCTTGTATACTAATTCAGAAACAGAGAATCGTAAGAAAGTGACAATGTTACAATTGGTAGTAAATTCAAAACACTATTCAATTAAATGTTACATTAGGATAATATTTCTAACTTGAGGCTATTATATAATGATCATATATAACTCTTGTATTATTTTGAACATAAATCTTATATTTATATATACACTTTATCTATTAAAATCTGTTAATCGTCAATGCATCAACAAACAGTTGAGTTAAACGATCGACTCGGGAGAAATTACTTCTACAACAATAATACATTGATATATATTTATTACAATAATCGCTTATAATTTAGGTATTAAATTAATCCAAATAATATTTTGATATATCCCATGAGCATGTGACAATTTACAGTCGTTTAAATAACTGCTTGATTAAGTTTAAACATCATGCTTATATTTATAAGTATATGTACAATATATATATTTAAATTTTTAAGTATATATTTATACTAACAAATTTAAATTGTATAGTCCCCTATAGTAATCAGTTAATATTTTATCTTTATTTTAACCATATAATTCTCATAATTACAAATCACATTTATATATATTCTATCACTTTCAACTATAAATATATGTTTAAATATATAAAAGATGCTCACACATTCATTTTCATATACATCCGTTTAACATGTAACATACATCCATACATAGTATCAAAGGAGCGAAGTAGAATGTACAATATTTGTACATATAATACGAAACGCCGCGAGCGATTTTTATATTTTGTAAAGCTACCTTTTAAAATTATTTTACTCACTCACTCACTCGGTTTTTGAACTGAGAGAACATTAAATATTAGATTGAAGAAAGTGGTTACAGAAGCTATTGTAAGAATTTATAAAATAATTTGATATTTTAAAAGCTTGAAATGTTTTACAGGTATGAATGTATTTCATAAATAGTGATATGATATGATATGATACAATACGATGCGATGCGATGCGATGTGACATGATAATGATCCGTCTATCAGCGAATATACGATATTATTCGTCTGATATGAATATAAATAACACATGTTACATAATATACCATTATCTGAAGTACCTGTAATGATTAAATAAGGAAGCTCCATAAGTTTATAGATAATTAATTAGTTTAGAAAGTCAAAACTTTGTTATAATTTTATTTCTAAGATTTCGAAGAGAAACTGAGTTAAACATATTCACGTATCGAATCACGGAGCATGAGGAAGCAGATGATTTGATGAATAACATCCTCAAGAACAACCCGCTTGAAATTAATATTTTATGATATTACTTATATATTTTACTAAATAACTAACATATAAGTATTAATTATATAGAATGTTGTAGTAATAAGGCAAAATTTATAGATTTTTTTTGTAAATTACAGTTACAACGTTTTAGACAAAAAAAAATTCCTCGCTTAGCCATTCCTTAAAGGATGGGTTTCGATCTTTATTATGGATATTGCAATGAATCTGTGATAATAGATTAAAATTAAACAATTTATATTGCATGTTAAAATACAAAAAATAAATACTATCACACTTAATTACATAAAACTGTGTCATAGCCCTACTACTCGGCCCTTTATGAGGTCATCGGTAGTTACTCTATTTAATAATAAAATACAAATTCCAAACTGAACAACCCAATTGAAATAATCATAACGACAGGAATAAAACATATAGTAAGTTCTAATTTACATACACGGCAATGTAGTCTCGCATATAATATTATTATATTGAATTAGAAGTTATCTAAGACTGTGCGCATAAACTAAAGAAGGCTGTTGCTACACGTACGGAATATTAGTTCAGAACTACTAATCGAATCCAACAAGGAAGCAAACAGCATTTCCCCATTTGCCGTAAACTTTTAGAAGATATCTCCAATGGTTTGTTTTGTTCAACAAGCGACCATGGCTTATTGCTAGTTATCGTCGTGGTAACCTTTTTGTGTTTTGGTTGTATTATGAGTACAAAGTATTATCAAATAAACTATTGTATTAAAGTTAAATTATATTCTTGTTGATTTTTTTTATTAAATGCTGCTGTTATAAAAGGTTTTATAGCATATTATATGATTTATTTATATCTGCGGTTAAACTCATACAAAATAACATACTTTACAAAACTATAGATGTTCTCTATATATTATTTCAAAACAACGTCACATCTAGGAAAAAAAAAATAAAATATAGAAAGTATCTCTAACATCTCGCAACAGTATCCCGCGGGACTGCCAGGAGCCATCACTACAATATTAATCTGCGTTATCTATCCTTGTGGGAACAATGTTTTTCCTTGACGACTACAAAAGTAATGAAGAAATTATTGCGTATATTAAATTATTACCCAAGGTATTATTAAAAGTACTCAAAGTAAGCTCGAAGTTGTATTTGTTACATAGATGGTGATAGAAACGCTACCTATTAGTATTTATTATCGAAAGGAAAAGTCTTAACTTCTATATGATTGGAAAATTAATTTTGATGATTTGCAAAGCGCCATGTACACACACACAAACACACACACACATATACCCATACACATATTAATCACAGCGGAAATGCTGTGGTCCTACCTTTATTTAAAAACTCCAATACTAATCAACAGTTTACCAATTTTGTTGCTAAAAAATAAAATTACTAAAATGTTTATGTTCGAACGAAAATTTATCTGGTAAAATAATATTATAAAAGAAAAAATCTCACTTTCCTTCTCAAGGTTTCGTTTATAGAACAGAAATTAACGGATATTAATATTTAGTCACAGACTGTCTTCCAGTTATTACTAAATTGACAAATTAAAAATTATTTTTAAATATTAAATTATTTGACATGAGAAATTGTTATTTTTTAATCATAATAAGATAATTATGTCTACTTTTTTACATTCTTTTAATAACTGATTAATTTTTTTAAAGTATTTAATAAATATATAATAATAGAAATAATCGATAATTTGTTATTCTAGCAAGTTATAATAAGAAGGATTTGTCTGTGTAATGAAACAAAAGGTTCCCAAGTGAAGCTGGTGCTGCTACTTACAGTGGACGTATAACAATGAGTAACTTATTATTATATCAAAGCATGATTGTTATTTTTTACTTTTCTATACAAATTAAACAACATTGTTAAGCTTTATCATATTAAGTTAAAGAAAGTTGAAAACGTGAAAAGTGTTGTGCGGCTTTACACGTATTGTTTTTGCACGTATCCGGGGGGCACAGCTAGTTATGAATATATTGTGAATAATGTAGCTATCAAATACCAAACAAGTTATCACAAGTCAATATATAGAATTATCTTATCAAAGAAACATCAATCTTATACAAATAATATCCTTACATCGAATATATTCAATTCTCGATTGATTTGCCTTCAACATTATCAAAGGTAAAAATCAAAGTGTGAATATATATAATTATCTGTGATATTCATTCCACTGAATACAAATCAGGGTATCGTTATAAGAAGATTATTAAGATATTTGCTTTCAAATATGTGATCTAGGTAAGTAGTGATAAATTGCCTCTGAGGGTGAAGAAGCAACAGCGTCTCAATAACAATTAAATTTGTATAATTTGTCTAAATCATATTAAGCATATACTCGTAACTTAATACGCTTTAGACAAATTATTTTATTATATAAAATTATATACTTATAAAATTACATGTAAAACATATATTTTTACATGCTATAACAATAAAATATAATTATGATTGATATCGTTGTATATATATATAATATATTTTCCTTTTCGTGTTCATCCTTTGAACATGTAAACATATCGTTCAAAGGAGCGAAGTACAATGTACAATATTTGTACACGTTATGAAATGGCGCGAGCGATTTTTATGTTTTATAACTCAGTCTACCTTTTACAATCATTATTAGTTAAGGTTTTCGAATGTAGAGAACAATTAATATTGAATTGGAAAAGGCATTTAAACGCCATTGTGAAGAATGGCTGGAACATTTAAATGTTTAAGAGTTGGAAGTTTTTACAATGTTTTAGTTGTAACAGGTATGAATTTACTTGAAATTAAAATCACTTGACCTAATACTTAATATCTTTAAATCTCTATAAAATTAATAATATGTTCCATCTCCATACACCTAGTATATCATGTTACATAGTATACCCATATTCAGGGTAGTTGAATGTATTCAGTTATCGTAGCAGACTGCTAATGTGTAATGAAGAACAACTATATACATACTAATAACAAGTCGCTTGGAAGTGATATTGTATGATAATACTACATATATTTTATGAAGTAACTAACATATAAGTGTTAATGATATGGAATCTTAACATTTTGGGACAAGACCTGTATTTTTTCTGTAATTAAAAAGTTAGACGGACGAACGGATAATCGAGTTGACATCAAAATAAACTAAATAGATTGCCTCATAGTCAAGCATGTGATAAATGTAGTTATAGAAAATGAGAATTTAAAAAAGTAACCCACAGTGGATTTCAATAATTCTTTTAACCTGGAAGCATTAACACTATATTTGCCTACTTTGTATATTAAATTGTTATATATTTATTTAAATATAATGTTTAAATCGTATTGAACATTAAATAAAACATAATTAATCTTTTAAACAAATTTAATTGACTATATTTACAGCCATTAATCTAGTAACTTTGATATTTGGTGTATCTCAACCCTTTGTAAGGTCAGCCGTAGTTACATTATTAGGTACCAAAATGAGAAGTTCCAAACTGAACAACCCAATTTAAGTAATTATAACTATTCGTCACAGTCACTGCTACAATGGTAAAATGTATATAACTATTTACATTTTACAAAGTAATATACTCGAGAACGATTAAAATATCATTATATCCGACTGGCTGATTAGAACAAAGTTTTTTATTAATGGATATAGTTAGTTGTGATTGTATTAAGTGTACTAAATAAACTATTACATTAGTGTGAAACAAATTATCTGTAAATATAGGTATAGAAAGATATTATACAATTTCCGCTTTACACAAGACAAAGAAAGTATACGAGCATAAAGAAGTGTTTGTTTAAACTAGGTACAAAAAATTTATATATGTATTGTATACATACTCGTACTTTATAAAATTCCAAAAGTTTAAGTATCGGTTTCAATTTAGAAAAGGTTACATTTAAAACTAAAATACAGCAACTTATGTTAAATTTACACTCTTGTATACTTTTGGTTATGGTGCTGGTAAGAAATAATTAAAGATGGCAATAAAAATGTTTTAAGATACTCGTATATTACATATTTTTATCTTTACGTCGTCTTCGTCATCGTCCTGAAACTTATATCCAGCATTCATAATGTGTGTTATAATATCGGTAAAAACATAATAGTGTTTTTTTTTTAGACTTTAAAAGTCGCATACAGACCCGCTTGTGAACCACCAATTAACTTCAACGAATTGCTTTGAAAACTGCAACATTATATGAATTAAAGCTAATTAAGTTTCATATTAAATCTTGTTAAATAGATGTTTATATTATTGATTTGTACACATTTGTATTATATTTATGATATTTGCTGCAATTTCTAAAATTCCATATTTATAGAAGCAAATAACTGTTATATATAAAATATCTTCTAAACAATTAAAACCGTTAAACCTAAACCTCTTATCGAATTTTTAATCAATTAAGTCTAACCGTCTGCCCGCGCGCTATTACTACATATGTAAAACAAACATTTTAAAATAATGACTTCGGAAAGTCTTTAATCACTCGATTACTTATAATGTAAATCGTCGCTACTAACAATAATTTATGCCAAAAAAAATTACAGAGGTCTGCGGCAACTACTTTAACTTCACGTAAGTTATATTTCAGGTAATTCCCATGGCATTCTAAAGTGTTTGTATACTTTTTTAATGTAATTCTTATATAAACAATTTCACTCTGAGGTTTTCGCTTCAGTGAACAAAGTAAATTATAATGTCATTTCTACACAACCATATACTTCAGAAGTTTGCAATTTTGTCTATGTCTAATTTATTTTTGTCAAACCCTCGTCACTCGTGTGGCGTAGACGGTTGAAGTTTGACGGGGCTTGTGACATTCAACTTCAATATATTATAAGCTAATACCGCTTACAAGTTGGTGATATTAATATCAATACTGTAGCAATAGTTAATATTAGTATTACTCGGTAATTATGCATTGATGTATTATATGATATATATACACTGATTTAAATAAATATTTAAATTAAAACTATCCCACACGTTGAAGTCACAAACCTACGCGCACAAGAATGATGCAACACGAGATGCAACAGAACTCGCAATTTTCTACTTGATTAACTTGGAATGCTTTTAACTCCATAACTCAATTTCAAACAAGAAAAATACAACTAATCATAAAAACAATACTTTGTAAGACTTTATTAGACAACAGTAATTTGGTCATTTGCGTATTATAACTTTGGTAAATGTAAGAGCATTAACTTTCAGCTATGCATGTATAAACACAAATACAGTAGTAGAAGTACAAGTAAAATCACTAATGAAGTAGTTTATTTCAATCAAATAATCAAATTTTTAAAAGTATATTTTTTCTAGCTCTTGCTTGGTCTGACTGCTAATCTTTCCTAGACATAAATAATAAGTTAACATCTGTCTAGTATATTGTTTGTAGTACGAAACAAAGCAAGTTGTTTTTAAAGGATTAACTCGTGGTAGAACTTAGCTGTAGTTATTTGATTGCATCTCGTGCAAGGCTGGCTCGATCAGAGAAAGACCACCCTCTCACAGAAGATCAACGTATAGTAACCAAATTCATTTTGTTATGTTCCGTCGGTGAGTGAAAAAAGCAGGAAGCCCAAAAGAAATGTAACAATCTTAGATGATGTACATTATAATATAAATCCTGCAAATGAGTCAACAACTAAAGTTCCACACATTTCGATCCACTAAAAACTCTTGAATGTTAAACTTTTTATTTCATAATAAACTTTTGATTTTAGATTTAAAACCAAGAAAGGGATGGTCTAAGATATCTTGTGGAACTTTATTATATATGCGTACACTTCAGCCCATGAAAGATTTATTAACATTTGTTAGGATCTACGCGTGCCTCTACGGGTACCCTAGTGGTAATGCAGAAACGAAACAACTCTAAGGCCACGGTACAAGCAAAGATTGACGACCTGCTTTCACAAACTCCCTCCGCCGAAGTCGTACTCCTTGGAGACTTTAACGATTGGCTAGGGTTATGTACCACCGATTACGCGGAGAGATTTGACTTTAACTTTGCTTTGGCAAGTGGTCTGTCCCAGCTGGTTAAGACGCACACTACCGGAATTAATGTAGTGACTATTCAACGTCCAGCTTACATCTCCTCCTCCTCCTCCTCCTCCTCCTTCCTACCTTAAAGGCGTAGTCCCGGTCTCATGGAAGTGTGCCCTTGTCCATCCGATCCCTAAAAAGGTGATAGCTCGGACCCAGCTAACTACCGACCTATCGCCATTACCTCCCTTCTCTCCAAAATAATGGAGATTACTATCAACCGACAGGTCCTAACATACCTCGAGGATCACCAGTTGATCAATGACCGGCAGTATGGCTTTCGCTATGGTCGATCAGCTAGTGATCTTCTGTTATACCTTACGCACCGTTGGGCAGCGGTTATTGAAAGCAAGGGAGAGGTAGACCCTCTTAGTTTAGCAGTTAGTCTGGATATGGCAAAATCCTTCGATCGTGTATGACACAAGGGGCTTCTTTCGAAGCTACCTTCCTATGGGCTTCTTGAGAGTTTATGTATTACCAGTTTTCTCACTGGGCGGAGCATACAGGTCGTTCGCGACGGTTTTTGCGCGGACCCCAAGCCCGTGAACGCTGGTATACCCCAAGGCTGCGTGCTATCCCCAACGCTGTTCCTCCTGCACATCAATGATATGTTGGATATTCCCAACATACTTTGTTATGCAGATGATAGCACTGGAGATGCGGTATATTCCGGTCGTGCAGGTTTCTCTCGGGAAAACGTCGATGAGTGCCGAAATAAACTTGTGTCTTCAATAGAGACCTCCCTGGGGATGGTTTCTGAGTGGGGTGAACTGAACCACGTTCAGTTCAATCCCCTAAAGACAGGTTTGCGCGTTTACCACTAATAAAACCCCATTTGTCGTATCACCGCTTTTCGAGAGCACTACTCTTATTGCCTAGCCAAGTATCAGAATACTGAGTCTCGACATTTCGGGCGATTGTCAATTTCGTGGTCATCTTGAGAGCAAGACCAAGTTGGCCTCGATGAAATTGGGAGTGATCAAAAGAGCGAGGAAGTATTTCAAACCTGGTCAAAGACTTGCGCTCTATAAGGCGCAGGTCCAGCCACACATGGAATACTATTCTCATCTCTGGTCCGGATCACCCCAATATCAGCTTCTACCATTTGCCCGCATACAACAGAGAGCCGTTGGGATTGTCGGGGACCCGGTGCTCTGCGAACAGCTGGACTCTTTGGCATTACGTAGAGACGTAGCTTCTTTGTGCGTCTTCTACCGCATTTACAACGAGGAGTGTTCCAAAGAACTATTCGATCTGATACCTACCGCCGAATTTCACCACCGCACAGCTCGCCATCGCCTCCTTTACCATCCATACCACCTGGATGCGTGGCGATCTTCCACTGTGTGGTTTTCAAGGTTTTTTTTCCCACGTTCACTTGAATGTGGAACGAACTTCCTTCGGCGGTATTTCCAGATCGATACCTTCAAAAAAGGCATATATTCCTATTTCCAAAGCTGGCAACGCTCTTGTGAATCCTCGGATGTTGCAAGAGTTCATGGGCAGCAGTGATCACATATCAACGGTGACCCGCTAGCTCGTTTGCCCTCCTCTAACATAAAAAAAACCCACGACCTGACACATTTGGCACTACAAGTCAGCGGATTGAGATGGAATATCCATGGGGGCCGATTTGTTTCCTTTCCAATGATCCCTGTAAGCGTGGCTATAGCTGATGTGATACTACAGGGCATGGAACTATTTGTACCAAGCTCCGTGGTACCGTTAGGTGGCATATCGCGGCCTTGGTTTGATAGGTCTGTCAGGGCTACAGTAGCTGAAAAATAGTAGGCATATCAAGCTTGAGATAATGCATCATTCATGACTACTGAGTCATTAAGGATCCGAACTCAAAGATTCAGAAGAGGAAATATAACCATGCCTCCAGATTCTTCAAACGGCAAATGTATGTTAGATATTTACAACATATATTTTTATGCGGATGGCAGCACTGGGGGTGCGGTATATTTTGGCGGTGCTGGGAATCACGAGAAAACGTCGCCGAAAAAACTTGTGTCTTCCATAAAAACCTTCATGGGGATGTTTTTAGGATGGGATGAACTGAATCACGTTCAGCTTAATCCTCAAAAGACACAAGCTCGTTTACCACTAAGAAAACCATTTGTCGTATCAAAGCTCTTCGAGAGCACTCCTCTCAATGCCTCGCTAAGTATCAGAATACTGGGCCTCGATATTTCGAGTGATTATTAGTTTCGTCATCATCTCGAGAGCAAGGTCGAGTTGGCCTTCGCTGTTGGGTTTTCAAGGACCTTTCTTGCCCGTACCATTTGAATGTGGAACTTACTCCGTGCAATAGTATTTCCAGATCGATAAGATATGGGTACCTTCAAACAAGGCATATACTCCTACCTCCAAAGCCGGCAGCACTCTTGTAAATCCTCGGATATTGCAAGAGTTCAGGAGCAGCGATGATCACGTGATCACGTATCATCAGTGTTTTAAAAGCTCGTTTGCCCTCCTCTAATATAAAAAAAGACAGAAGAGAGAAGAGAAAGAGTAGGTATATGAACTAAAAAGATTTCATACAAATTTTAAGAACTTACATAGATTGTACAGTCACATCTAAAATAAATCTAATAATAAATAGTTGTCGCGTCGAGAGATTCTTATATCCAGTGGAATGAACAAATAACCTTTACGGATTTTCACACTTCGACAATGTTGGAAAGAATTCATTCAGAGAGTATTTTCGATATAAAATCCTATTTCATCGACTTTGATTTCTACTTTGTCACAATATTTCTTAATATTTTCTTGAGTAAAATTGTCTGATATTCACTTGAGATATATCTTCTGTACATATCCATAATACAGTCATGTTACGTTTCACCAAGTTTCATTTGTAAAAGTTTTTTTATAGGCTTTAAGGGTATAGTGGAAAAAATAACTAAACAGATAAATAAAATGACCTAGATAAACTACGTTTCATATCCATTCATCATTTATCAGCAGACTGTTTATTGTAGATTTATGAAATGTTTATTGAACCCTGAAACTATAAAATAAATTAATAAATTAATATTGCAGGTTAATAACATGGACAAAACTAAAATATTACTAGTAACATACATAAAATGCCATTAGTAAAAAACTGTACAGAATTTAAAGATAACATTTTATAATGTATTCAATAAAGTGAATGACTGAGTATATAATCATAAATCTATTATTTATACGAATGCAATGCTCGTTTACAGCGGTCATTTGAAATATACTGATATGTAGGTAAGAACCTAGGTAGAGCCCTTGATAGCACGAAGCCTTTTTGATTTGGTTAAGTCAATCACATTTATAACGGCGGTAGTAATTATCTTCTATAATCCTCTGTCTTAATTAAAATATAAGGATTCCAATATTCATAGATAATATGATTCTTAGAACGTTTCATACACTTACACATGCTACACTTCAAGTATTACATCTGAAATTACTTTCAAAATCTGTTCACGAACGTGAGAGTTTCTTTTCATACAAGAATTTATTATCTTACATAAATATTTAATAGCAAATAATAAAAACTTTTATTGAGCCCAAATCTATTAGGAAAGTAATCTTTTAATCACCAAATAATAATGACAGTAAGTATTGCCTCGAAGCTGACTTTTATATAAAGATGTATTTTATTTATTGGGACCCTAACTTAATGTCAATATTACTCTTCGAAGAACCGCATTGCTGTAGTAGACTAAGTACTTCTCATTAACAATTGTATTTATATTAAATTACAAATAAACTATTATTTTATTGATAAAGTTAGTTTTATTTAGTTTTTAACATTTTGTATGTTTTTATATAATAAATGTAATAAGTTGTTCAGCTTAATTTTGGGTTACAATAGCAAATGTCGATTTTTCCTTGAGTTATTATAATTATTATTTCTAAACTTCAAAATATATTATGTGAAATGTTTTTAGATGATACTTTGTAACATATTTTTACATGAGAGTTCATTTAGTGTACAAATATTGGCATAAACATTGGCCGTGTTCGTCTGATCGAAATCCATCATTTGCTTAATCCCCTCACGAACCTCAATTTTTGATGAAACAAACAAGGCCGGACAACCAATATAGCCGGCAAATTAGATTTGTCAGTATTTTTCATAAATTGAACGGTTAAATTAAATGTAAGAAAAAAGTTTAAATGAAATAGGTTATTGGACCTTTAGTAAATGTTATGCAAGTATTGTCGACTGTCTTTATAATATGTAAAATATATATTATTAATAAATAAAGACTATACTTTTATTGAAATTGTTATTTCTAATCGCTTATAAATTATTTATAATAATTTCAGATGTTTTTAAATATAGTTATAATCAAAAATCTTATTTCGGCGTCACATCGTAACACATCATAAATGTTATGTTACTGTATTAAAGGTATATTTATTAGAAACTCAAATTGGAAATGAGTTTTGGTATTATAAAGAAGTTATTATTATACTAAGTCAGTTATTTTATAAAATTCACAATATACGTTGCATGCTGGACGTGTTCCCCCATTTTAATGATGGACAGCTATCTTACTTTATTATACATATATTCACATATTAAATCTATAGATATATAAGCCATCCTAATATATTTTTCAACAATAAAACACTTTGGCCATTTAAATTGATAGTTGTCTTTCTTAAATAACGTAGGTTGATTACATTAGGTGCAAAATATCTGCCATTTTAAATTATCTCATAGGGTTTAAATACTTCTTAAGAATCAAAACAAAGATCACCGTAGCCCTTTTGTTAACATGTCTTGTAGTTGTTACCTAGATAATTCTAAGTAAATCTGGCAATTATGAATAAGAGTGACATGAAGGTTGAACCAGAGAATTGGACGGCTATCAACAAAGTTAAAAAAGCAACAAATGTTCAAAAAGGTGCAAATATTAAAATTTCTTCCTTACAGGCGATTGAGAAAAAAAGTTTCTTACATGTATGGTCATTACATCCTGAGACCTCGGAAGAGATCTTGTATCAACACGTCTCGGAAATATGTGGATCGAAAGATATAAAAATTTAGATAATTGTTCCTAAGACAAGAAGAGAGTATTCTTCTTTTATGGTTGGCGTCCCAGAATCACTGTACGAGAAGATAAATCATGCTGATAGTTAGCCACTTAATGCCAAATTTAATGATTGGGTGTGGTTTCGAAAATACGGAAAGGTCTCAAAAATTAGCGAAAACTGATTTATGAATTAAAGTATTTTATCAAAATGTTCGTGGGCTGTGAACGAAGACAAAATCATTTTATTGCAATTTACAAGCTTCGTCGTGTGATTTATTTGTGATTACGGAATCCGGTTTGAATAATTCAATACATGACGGTGAAATGGTCCCAAGTCAGTATACGATCTTACGTTGTGACAGATCCGATGGACGCAAACAAGGAGGCGTAATGTTGGCTGCGTCTCCGCGATTACAGTTAACACGAGTTTCAACATTCGATGTGAACACCGCCTTATCCGAACTAGTTTGTGCTACCGTCAACTTAAATAATATTTTTTTATTTCTATGTTGTGTAGTTTACATACCTCCAAAGTGTAATTGTAATGAATATATGCAGTTATTTCATATTTTAGAGAACGTTTGTGTTCAGTATGATAATGTTTTAGTGTTGGGTAACTTTAATATGCCTTCTGCAACACTCGAGATACAAAGTTATTTGGAATATGTGATCTCTTTCAGTGGTTTTCGACAGTCGAACGAAGTATACAATTACAATAATCGTTTGTTGGATCTAGCGTTGACAACGTTTTCGGCAGATGAATTTAAGGTATGTATGTCTGATGAACCGTTAGTTAATGTTGACATTCAGCATCCGCCGCTTGTGATATACGCGAATCTGAGACATCGTGTAAATCTTTATATTGGGTCTATATCTATCTATGAGAACTGTGAACAAAACAAGTGGAAATTTTACAAAGCTGATTTCTTAAAGTTGTATCATAGTATTCGATTAATTGATGTGAGTACCTTATATACGATTAGGAACCCAGATTTGGCATTTAGTTATTTTTATAGTAAAGTAAATGAAACGGTTCGGTTCCAAAAAAGAATTCAAACTTAAATAAAAGTTAGTCTAAATATGTTTATCGCGAGTGGTACAACTCTGAGTTAATTAATATGATAAAAAGGAAATGGAAATTACTTAAAAAAACACTTTGTAGGCCAAAGTGATTACGAGGCATATTCTCGATGGCGGTCATTAGTTAAACGTAAAATTATATTAGCATACGACGCATATGAATATAAATTGCAGTTAAATTTCTCTAATGATCCTAAATCATTTTGGAATAACATTAAGTACAAGCAGTCTAAGCGTAATAGAGTACAAATTAACAACAATGGTCGTAGTTTGAATGAAAGTGAATGTGCGGAATATTTTGGGTTGTATTTTCAGTCAATATATAACCCTGTGAGACCAAAATTGGACCCGCTCAAAGCGGAAAGTGAGGCTTGCACGAACGGCACGGCGCGAGTCCATGTGGACCAGACAAGCGTGCCAGAACTTCATTTGGCTTTACGACGGCTCAAGCCAAAGCGCTCATCTGGTCCTGACGACATCCCACCCTATGTGGTGAAGGACTGTCGTACAGCTTTTGAAGGTCCTTTGATATATTTATTTAATATGTTTTTAATCAAGTTAAGTCTCAGCTGATAGAGACACAGCATGGTTTCAGACAGGGTCGAAGTACAAGAAGTAACTTGTTGTCGTTTTTATCCCACTTGGCGCTAGTCGTGGATGCCGGAGGACAAGTGGATGCAACGTACTTCGATTTTCAAAAGGCATTTGATACTGTGGATAATAACATCTTACTCACTAAATTCGCAGCGATGGGTTTCACGCCTCATCTGTTAAATTTCTTTGCCAATTATCATCGTGATCGCAAACAGTATGTAGAATACGCAGGATACAAATCCAAACCATATTTTACTTTTTCTGGAGTAAGTCAAGGCAGTAATCACGGGCCATTGGAATTTCTTCTCATTATTAATGATCTTCCGGCGGTGGTGAACAGTGCAAGGTGTCTGTTGTATGCGGACGATCTAAAGATGTACATGTCCGTAACTGATTCTTCCCATTGTGAACTATTGCAGCAAGATATTCGTAGTGTTTTATCGTGGAGTAAAGTAAAATAAATTATATTTTAACTTGGAAAAATGCTGCGTAATGACCTTCACTCGTGCTAAGATTCCACTGGAATTTACGTACACGATAAATGACAAAGTCGTACCACGAGTGGATAAAATACGTGATTTAGGAGTCGAGATGATGCCAGAGTTATTGTTTCGTAAACACATTCTTGGGATCTGTAAGCATTCTTTTAGAAAACTAGGTTTCATTTTAAGGCAATGTAATGATTTCAAAAATACACATTTAATAAAAATTTTATACAACGTCCTTGTAAGGAACCATCCTGAAACGAATGCCATTATCTGGAGTCCTCAGGAGTATAAATATATACAAAAAATACAAAACAAATTTACTAGATATTTATATTTGAAAGAGTTTAGTGTATTTTCCGCTGATGTATCCGAGTTTATTTGTAATGGGTATGGTCCGGTACAATCGACTGAAGGTGCGGAGAAACGTTGCCCAACTTAACTTAACTATGTAGTTAGTGTATTACGCGGCGGGATACATCACCCAGACATATTAGACCTGGTACAGTTTAATATATAATACCTAAACTAGGCACGCGGCGTCGACCTGACGTATTCTGTTTACCATCAGCCAGGTCTATTTTGCTCAAGAATTCCCCTATGTCTGAATAATAATATGCTGAATAATTTAGGACGTTTGCTATATATAGGCATCCGTTTTAGCTTCAGATTGCGTCAATTTAATCATGTTTCTCAATACTGTGCTCAGGTGGGTTGGTTACCCATTACACATAATATGAATTTCTTTAGACTTCTTGACACTATCCGCTGTGTATACTACCATATATATATAGTACTATACTCATAATCCTCATTATCTCAAATAGCACTTCACGTTTGTTAACCTACAGTCATAAACTAAAATACGGCTTGCTTGCTAAAATAGTTTACCGTTGCCTATAATTGATTACGGTGATGTTTGCTATGTAAATTTAAATGAAGATTTGCTCAACAAGCTTGATTGCATGATAAATTCTGGTATTAGATTTATTTTCAATCTTCGTAAGTTTGACCACGTTTCACGTTATCGCTCGTAACTGGTTACCGATTCGTAAACGTAGGTGTATGAGGCAAAAGGCCTCTGCGCTCGAGTAACAAACCAACTCCTCACTATTCCCACACACTACACTGGTTTTATGTTCTGACTCCTTCTCGTTGTCGTCGTCGCTGTCCGCATGTGGAATCAACTACCTGAAACTATTAATAAAGTACCTCCAAAAGAAAAGAAACTCTTTCAAGAGACAGGTGAAACAGTTCTACCTCAGTAGCTGCGAATCATCTTTTATTTTCTCATCTGAGTGTATATAAGTATATGTATAAAACTTTTTTATTTGTATATTTGTAGCTTTGTATGTATGAATATTCTATGTATATATATGTATGTTAGTATTTATGTAGATTTATGTATGTATACAATTTGTATATGATATCTATATATTGATACGTAGTTTGTTTTAATTTTTTTTGCACTCTGCCTTCATACATTTTTTTTTTTAAATCAATATTGATCTGGAAATACCTAGGATAAGAAATTCAAATATCAAGTCATTATTTTCAAAAATGGAGGTTTAACTTTCTGAAGATTATTTCAAAATTCGTCTTCGTCGGCGTCTTCAAATGACGTCTTTTAATAGTTAAGGGTTTTAAACTGAAGTTTAATCGGTATGTTGTTTGTAGAATGCACTTCCTGTAGTTGGATATAAATAATTTTAAGGCACTTGAAATTGTTTTATTGCAAATATTGCATGTAAATAACTTGTACTCAATAAATACGTTAAGAAATGCTTTAATACGTCGAGATTTGAAGATCTTTTTAAATAAAATGTAAAGGTAGTAGTTTTACATCTTAGATATATTTATGGAGATAACTGTTTATTAGTTATCATTCTTATTCGTAGTCAGACGAAAGAGCATTTTCATTTGTGTTTAAATGTCATCTCATCTGATGATCATGCTGATGAAAAGTCATCTCTCTCTTCTAACCTCACCTCATCTGATCATCATATTTTATTAAATATTTGTATTTTAAAGTTGCCATTTTTATTTCATCAATAAGTGGATATTTCTTAAAGACTATGGTTAAAGCACAGGCAGTAAGATGGTAGCGCGACAGGCTCGCCCTTCCATATTTGACCCAATTTTTAAGGAATAAATACAGAATTAGAAGTATCTTTCCAACCAAACTTCTATGAGGACACGTGATGTACACAGGACTCTGGATAAGTCAGCCTGTGAACATGGTATGGTGCATGCAACTGCGACGGGAGCTGGATCAAAACGAAAAACATGGTGAATATCCTGTAGATAATAATATTGTTATATTATTTAAGTATTAGTAAGAGTTGCCGTTTTAAAGAATAAATATGAGATTGGAGTTACGCATCAAACAATTAACATGACATAATAACTATTGTAGAAAAAGTATTAATTATTCTTTCTTGAGAAGTGAATCTTCACTATTTCATCTAGTAACTTTTTTATTTTCTAATCCATTAAAAAGTCAAACGCAGCCTCGCTTCTAAATTCCCACTGGTTCTAGGTTAGCAAATTTGTTTGAAATATTCAGCCACAAAAGTGTTAGCGCTTAAAGAATTTCATTGCAATCACTTCTCGGTTGTGTGATTATTTATTTTTTTAATTTATTGAAAAATATGGTAGGTTTTTTTAATACCATAGGACTAAGTGAATATTTCTGTTTATTAACCGTTGGCATAGTTAGTAACAGCATTACATATAAACGCATATAAAGAGATATTTTACACTATCAATGTATGACAAATAACCGAAATTAATATTAAAAGGCACCAAAATAGTATGATATTTTAAATGGACTAGAACTTTAGATTGATTTTTAATTAATACAGAGACAAGAAGACATTGATATATTATGATGCATTGATATGACACAAAAATGTTGCGATGTGTTTGTGTCCCACGTCAACTCGACTTTGCATTTTTATTACTTTTTATGTTTTTAAGGGCGGCGTATTTAAACAACTACACATTTTGAAGGAAAAATGAACAAGATAATCAAAATTGAAATCGGTAAATTTATCAAAAAATATTCTTAAACATAAAACATAAAGTATAAAAATTTAAGTCATCCTGGTATTTTATAGACAACTGTATACATGTATGTACGCAATTGTTATCTTCACAGTGAAGTTGTAGTATTCCATGACATTAAATAAAAATGTGTTATAATTATATGTATTTATGTTTAATAAAATCTTAGAAGCAGAATATTATCACAAAATTTTACTTTTTATATTTATTTTTACTTGCCTATTAGTACGTCCCCGATCGATTCATTATCTTTGTTCTCGCAGCTTAATACTATTAAAATCTCTCTCCACATGCTTTAGATGAGCTCGACCAATCTGATAACTACGGCTTTTAGTTCAGATGTCTAGGTACAGGATGTTGTAAGTGCTATCTTGATTAAAAAAACAGCGTTGAGATTATTTCTCTTGACCGCTAAATCTAAAATTCTATATATGAGGTCGAGTTGGGTTAAATTTAATTTAAAACTTAATTGAGCATAATAGAAGTTTGACGTTTAGTTTCTATGCTAGTCTAGGTATTTTGGATCATTCGATGTATAAGTCGCATTGCAGATATTTTTGCTCAGTCAGCAAAAAATATAAATAGATTACAAAACGCGCAAGTTATCTTACTCTAAGAGTAAATTCTACGGTATCTATATATTATCTGAAGCGGCTATTATTTAGGGTGGTATTTGATTTACGCGCTAGATTACGCTATGATGTTTTTTCTGTTAGCCTCAATTAACTCATGTCCATCATTATGGAGTCTTTATATAATAAAACTCGGGCCAGGTTTTATTGATACTTGAAATATATTATTATTATTATTTAGGAGTTTAGTCAATAATAAAAAATTGTTTTTGTGAGATTATTTAAAAGAATAAAAATAAATCCAAAGACTTGTAACAAGACCAATATAATCGGTTTCTGTTTGCAAAAGGGTCTGCAGTCACAGCCTGTGTAGTTAACTACTTACTGACTTACAAACTTAACCTTAAAAATACTAAAAAGCATGTAATTAAACATTGATCTATTCATATATCGTTGAATGTGTATATTGTGCAATGTATATTACATTACTTTTCTAATGTTGTATAGAACTAATATTGTGATATATGGAATATGTGACATGACTTGAAACTTTAGAGGTCCGTTATTTTTCTTATAAAGCAAATATACCTTTATACCTGCCGTGTGCATGAATTTTTCAATCAATTATCAAAACTAGCAACACGTGGTATCTACGAGTAACAACAAAAGAATAATATTGACAACATACTTTTGGGTAGACCTCGAAGAATTCGGTCTGCCCATTCATTTGTCCCCTACTTTCGAATTTTGGAAAAATTTCTTCACAGGAGGTCTTCTTATTACCGCCTGAGTCCGAAATGACCATTGGTCAAAAAGTTTATATATATATGCGTGCGTGCGCCCAGATTCGACTTTTGTCAGCACGATAGCGGCCGCAGTTTCGCTCGGATCGCTTTCAAACTTTGCACAAAAATCAACCATCCAAAAATGAAGGTCAACTTTTTTCTGATAAACATTCCCTCCTCGCAAATATTTTTAATAGAAAGGTTATTTTTTACTCTAAATTTAAGTACCAAAAGTATTTCCAAAAAAGATACCTTTTCCGAGAAAAAAAATTAAAACCGCTTTTTGCTTGAAAATTTTTGATGTAAACAACGGCATCATGTATTATTCTTAGGTAGTAAGTTATATTTTAAATGAGTTACACACGAGGTCTACCCACGCGTGTCCCCCTGCGGGCACGAATTTTTTTATAATGATGTGATTATTTCTTTATGACTACTTTGTAAAAAAAATATTAAATAAAAATTTTAAGCTCTTTCCACAAAAACGTACATTAAAAGTACATAAAAGATACTGTTTTTTTTATTTTTAGTGACTTATCACTGCAATCTCGGGAATGGATTAGTTGTTTGTATAAGACTGACATCACACAGCCCTCAACGGAGTAGTCTGAAATAAATCCAAATATAACATAAATTAAACATGTATTGGATATTCATAAAATATTTACTTTGCTATATAAAATTCTGTGTACCGAAAACATTCATAACCAATTGTTTAAAATCCTAACAATAGTAGTATGAAGATTCGGAACGGTCTTGCTTTGTATTGGGTTATTTACTGGTAATGAAAATACAATTTTTCGACGGGTATTTTTTTTTAACTTTTCTTTTGCTTTGTAATATGTAAATAAGAAATTATTATGTACGTCAAGCTAAATAAAAACAATTCAAGAAAATGCGTGTATCATAATTATAACACTGGAAATAATTATAAAATAAAAATACATAAATTTGGCATTACTAACCTAAATCATAAATTGCTTAAAGCTATCGCCGACTTATAATTAGCAAAAAAATAAACTACCTTTAAACGCGTTAATGTTTCAGAAGTTTACTGCAAAACCATATTATTGAGGGAGGCTTGGCAATAATCAATTTAGCATTCTGCACATATATGTAAGTGTACTGTTACCACATGAAAGGCAATCTGTATGTATTAACATTATTAGTTCAAAATTTAATTTACAAATATTATATAATTACTATCATTTTGAATGTTAAAAGTTTTGATTCTAAACATCAAAACATCTTATAACTAACACCGTCCTCTATTAGAATATATCATTCTATTTAAATGACAATATAATAGCCGATAACAATTCATTTAGTAACTATGGTAATATCCGCAGTTACTATACTTAGCTAACCTGCCCTAGTATCTGACTACTTGTTGACTTTTGTAAAACTATACAGAGAAAAAAGTATTTTTTTTTACCTTTTTACTGAAGTCCATAATGACATTAGCATACACATAGGCTTTAAGCTCAAAAAAGTTTTACCTTTAAATTAACTTAACCAATAGCCAAATCAACTTTGTGAGCCGTATCACCTGTCACATTCAGTTTATTGCATAAACATTGAGGCTCTTCTGTTAGAAATAAAAGGTAGGTTTGGACCCCTGAAAGTAAAACTAAGATTTGGGATTTTCACTTAAATTAAACACCTTTTGTAAATTAAATCTAAATACATTTTCATTGTCCAAGTGACTTTAATTACCTACTTAAGTAGAATAAGACATTGACCCTACGAGAATCTTGTCTCCTTTTATTAAAAGTTATAACGTCGTTGGGAAAATCCGGAGCGCATACCACACTAATACGGAAGTATTGATATGGTTATGTGGGATTCGACCGCCTAAAACCCAAATGTTTTCCTCAATGTGCCAATTCTTAGGACAACGGGCAGGCGTTCGCATTCTTCAGCCGACCTTACTGGGATCATAAGACTTTAGGCATCTTTAAAGTTAATGGTTGAAAAAATATATATATATAATGATAAAGGAAAAATAAAAAAAAAATAATAAGACTACAAATGTTTTATACGAGTACAAATAGTGAGTGATGGATGGAATATTTTTTAATTTGAAGCGTAGAATATAGAAATGGATGTTGAACCATTTTGGATGTTGTTATTTTATACACGCTTCAAATCATGCTTATGTTCCGTAGCTCATGTGTTTTAACCGTAGTTTTGTCTTTGGACTTGGATAATTTCTTTTGTTTAGAATTATTGTATTTTATTTGTCGACTTTATATAATCAATTGTTATGTAATAATTTTTACTACATAAGAATTATAAAACAATATATAGTTTAAAAATAAAAGTATAAACAACTACTTCTAGGAATCCAACGACAGAAAGCTGATATTGTATGCTCGTTTCTGTGTCTGTCTGAGGTACACGGCAACTCGTAATATCAAAGGTTGAGATCGCCCGTTACTATTAAGCAATACCTGTAATTAAGTTGAAATCAACTATTATTTTTATGATATACTCGTATTATTTATTATTGTATTTTTCTTTATATTTCTCATTTTTATGTTAGTCCAATGCAATTTATTAATTAATTGAAAATGTTATTTATGATCATGAATGTGAATGTTCTATGTGTACTTAATGTTACCGATCGCCGACTATTCTCCGATCACATGGATGGTATGTTATGCATTGTAGAATTTAATATTCAAATTTTACATTATAGACACCAAATAATGGTTTACATAAAAGGATATTTTTGCAATTATGAACAACGATCACTGTCTCGCTGTTCGCAGCCGTGAGGGTGGGTAATACTGAAAACCAGCGTTGAGAACTATTTTTTCAACAACAGCTGAGTATTATACAATTAATGGCGTCACATCTTTATGTAAAGTTACTTTCATAGTAAAAATATCACACGAGTATTGTGAATGACAACTCCTTTTTTTTTTCTTTTCTATGTATTTTTTAATGTTATTTTGTATTATTTTATTTTTTACATGTATTTTAACTTTTTTTTGCACTTTGATTTTATTTGTCAATTATTTATTTTAAATTTATTGTTTTTACGACTTCTATTATTTTTATTTTGTATAGAGATGTATGATATAAATCAAGGTTTTTTGAATTTTAATTTGAAATTAATTTTTGTACAATTTGTTGTTTTTATACTTAAAAATAAATATACACGTTAAAATAAATGTACTTGGGTAAAATTAAACAAGCTAATTACTAAATGATTTGGATATTTGCGGTGTGCCTCACCCGGTACCGAGGAGGTCATCCGCTGTTACGCAATTGAAAAACAAAATTATTAGTTCCAAAGTGAACAAAGGAATTTAAATAATCATGACTACTCCACACGAGAAAGTAAAAAAAACCTACATTCTATCTCCTTACATACAACTCTATTACATAAGCTGTTCCTGATGATTTCGTCCTCCTCAAACTACAGCATACCGCTAATACACTTTCAGATCTAATAGTCGAAACCGATAACAAAACATTATTATCCGTATTTTCCATATTTTTACACATGGTGCTTCTAACATTTCGGGTCATTCTTACAGTCACTTTTGAATAACGGGGTAAACTTTGCAAAGCCAACTCTTCCTTCGGAAGTTCCAAGGAACATTGCTTTAAAACAAAAGTTAAAAAAGTCTTCTGATAATTAGCACAGACGGGTATTTATTTACCTAACGTCTAAAAATTATTTACTAGACGTCACTTTGTTGATGATAATATAATTAATAGGAAACGGCTGTGCCTAATAACAGTGGCTTCCGTAATAATAACATATACAAAATACTATTATTATATAAAGTAAAGGTAATTACAATTTTTTTGTGATAGAAAATCATTGGAATATATAAAATAAATAAATAAATGTATTATCTGTGGACAATTGTTACTTGTTAATTAATAATCCATTGGTGCTACCATAAGCATGGTGAAAGAACACCTATCTGTAATCATACTTTATAATATTGTCTTGAGATATATATAACATATTGTATAAAAAGACCGTGATAGTTATATTTTTAAATTAGTGTAAAGTTTAGGAATCGACTTGCTGCACGACCGTCCGTCGTATGTGCTTTACTTTCGTGACTGAGGACGACCTGAATGAATTTGTCTCTTCACGAAAATAAAATCTTTTTTAAAAGGCGAGTTATTTTTGTGTGAAGCCTGTGAACCTAAGAAGTGTTTGTTAAATGTATAAACATATATATATATATATATATATATATATATATATATAAACTTTATATCCAATTGTTTCATTATTTTTGTAAATATATTTAAAGTGAATCTTAAACACGAAAAAAAAAACTTTCAAATTAATATTTCATATAAGTATGTTACAAACAATTTCATCTTAAAATATTCACTTAAGTCAATAAAGTAAGTATATGTGGCGTAGACGGTCAAGGTTTTTCAGGTCTTGTGACATCTTGTGACATTCAAAAACTTCAATTACCATAAATATTTATGTATATATAAGTGTATAGGGGAATATATAAGGGAAGATATGTACATAAACAAATCAACATGATCAGATCCCGCGCGCAGAAAAGGCATCGCGGACTGCTGTTATGTAATAGTAAAGTTAAATAGGTGCCAATGTTTTTAACTCCAGAAGTCGATTTCGAACAAGAGAACTGTAACTAATTATGAAAACTTTACTTTGTTAGATTTCATTAGACAGTATTTAATTATATTTGATGTTATAAATAATGAATAACTGACCCACATTTAGCATAGAATTTTCATAATTTTCATAATTATTATATAACAATTGATATTCTAAGAAAAACTAATCTCAGTAGATAAGTGGTTCATCGTTATTTCAAGCGACTCTCTCTGCTGTCCTTCTGCTCTCTTTTTACCGACACAAACAGAACTCATCTATCATCACATAATATGGGTAATAAATAATATTCATCAAGGCCTATATACAAGATATTAACAAGTAAAACAAATCAATGTTCTAATTCATTGATTGGCGCGTCCAAACCAAATAAAGTATCTCAGCTTTATTATGTTTGAGAGTACATACTCGTATATCTGTACATTTGTTACAACTAATTGAATAACTGAAAATTTTTATTTGAAATTGTTGGATAAAAGGCACAAGTTTTTTTGGTTTATCAAGTTTAATCATAATTACCATTTATTTATAAAATTATTGTTTCAGTATATTTGACATAAACTGTTTCTCAAACCTTTTATATAATTTTGTTATTTTACTCTTTAAATAATATTGTAGTGTTTCAATTGCTTTTAATGTGCAACAATATTATTATTATAATTAATAAGGATTTTTCTGTATATTTAATATAATAATGAACTGAGAGTGATTCGTATTTGGAGAGTGGTAGATGTTTGTAGGAGGATGGTTCATGATACCAAACCAAAGGTATCATAAACCAACAGGGTCCTAAGTGAAGTTGGTCGAGGCACGAGAAGATTACTTTGGAGTAAGGCCAGAAATCACTTAATGGTTTTAATATGTAAGATTAATGTACATCAAAACGGTTTTTGATGTTATTATTTTTACACCCACATACACAACCTAATTTACGATAGAAAGAAAGAGTAACAGTAAGAGACTTTAGGAAGTATCAATTATATATTTCTCTAACCTAAGAGTAGAGGAACCCAAACGAGTACTTGATACGTCTACGATGCCAATTCATCAAGGTATTTTACAAAAAACAAAAAATATTTTGACAATATAATTTGATACGAAAGTAAGAGACTATTGATATGTAAGATATATAAAAAATATTTTCCTTGAAACCAGAATAACACAAGAACTACTTAATAGTCAGTAGACATGTAGATGTCACATTGTTTCAAAAACACTCGTCTGCTAGTTCCTCATTACATGCTTGTGACGACTCTGTGCTGACGGAAAAATCTTTTACAGAATAACTTATCATACGAGTAATATCAAAGTCCTAGTTGAATTGGTTTTGCCTTAAGTAAGTAGCAACATTATACAGTCTGGGGACGTTACCAAATCGAATACGGACGAGATATATGATTTCAGTATCGAAGTACCTGGTTATAAATGTTATTTGATCACGAAAGCTCAAATGTTGGTATTCTAGAGTGTAATTATTTAATTACCATTCAGGTTATTCGAAATAATAAGTGTAAAGAAGGTTTAATGTATCATCATATAATAAAGTAATTTGATGTCATTTTTTTTACACTTTCAAATGAAATAATAATTAAGTTTTTAGCGCAGAGCACTACATTTAATAATCACAACGAGTTTAATAATGCAAATCAGAAAACCTTGATTATTTATTTTAATCCAAATCGGAAGACGTTGGACAAGAATTTAATTTAAACTTAAATTGTGAAGCACAAAGCAAATGTAATAATCCCTGTCGCGGTCGTATCTTCCGCTTCAACAATATCCTGGAGGTATTTTATAGGAGATTGAAAATTATTAGACAAAAAATATTGTTACTTCATGCTCGTTTCTATCATGAAACACTCAGAATTCTTTGATAAATTCGGGTATAAAGTAGAAGTAATATTATAATGTTGTATTAATGTATGTATTAACGCTTGTTATATTCCTGTGTAATTGTGATTGTTAATTAAATATTTCTTTATTATAAAACTGTTAAATTCGCATTTATTATTTTCTCACGAACCACGGAGACGCTGATTAGACGTAGGTACATTGTATCATATTAAAATCCCAGAATGTAATATCCGAAACCTTTGTTTGTTATATTTATTTTTCTGTATTCTTTTTATTATAATTTTATTTTATTATATTCATTCTCGTCTCCAACTTTGAGCAAGTAAGATGTAGTTTGTAATTTAGATGTAATTATTAAATTTTATGTCAATAAATTTGTAGGTATTCTTTTGGATCATCCTGTTATGACCGACGTAATTGGCTCCAATTCTGTCTGCCATAAATATATATTTCCTGGAGGTAATTATCGTATTATTACATATACGAGTATTAACACCCGACGTTCCATCAGACTATTAATAATTAGATTCTGCAAAAAAATATTATCCTATCTGATGCTGGTATTATATTATATCTATTACTGATATTACCTATTATTGAATCAATCTTTAAACATCAATAGCGTCTTTTATTAAAACTCTTTAGAGGGCACAGTTTTAAATTGTTCAGAGAAGTTTCATAAAAATTATGAAAAACTGATGGAACATTCTGAAATTATATAACAGTGTATTAAATACGTAGACTGTATATTTTATGGTTTTATGATGTATTCTTTATCTATATAACATGATTCCTTTTGAACTCTAATCGAATTCAAGGCAAGGAAGGACGAGATGTGGGTGTGAATTCGTGATGCCTGGCAACAATATCAATATGGATGGTATCAGTAGAAAATCAGTAGAAGTAAAGATGTAGTCTGTCACGCATTAGACTACAAAGATAAAGTTAGGTACCAGAGTTATAGAACACGAGTCAGATGTGATATAAAGCGTAGGTTCAAATGATCACTATGTATTCATACGGTACAGACGAACACTCATTACATTCGACTTTATAAACCAAATATCCTTACTTATCCATTTTTACTTAAATTTGAGACAAGTATGCTGTCTTTCAACAGAATATAATGTATGATAAGACTTCGAAATCTGTCCTAAAAAATCTGAGAGAAAATTTAACACCTAACATGCTTTATAACTATTAACATTCTATCTAGACTATGCAAGGAATAAATAGAACGTTTACTTCAAGTTATTATTTATTATTGAGCAGAGAATAATTTACATACTCTTGACATGATCGTTCCGGACTGCAGCCATCTGCAGCCATCTGCAACCATCTGTTCATATAAGCTTCATCCTCCGTCTGTTAAGTTCATTCGTATAAGCTTTACAAGGGTTTATATTCATCAAAGTAGAAGTGTTAAATATATTATGATGATTATTTTATTATTGGATTGCTTTTTTATAGCGCTTTATTTAGATTTTCGTAAAGTATATTTATTTTCTCAACAATAACACAGGCACACAAAAAAAAAAAAGTCATGAACCAGAGGGGAGACCACACTATTCTTAGGTTTTTGGGATCGCTGAAACCGAATATGACAATAAAAACTAATTTTAAGTGCCAGTTTTCCCGCTAGCACCCCCTTACTACCTCTTAAGGGGTGAAAATTGAAATTTTTGTATAAAATCAAGATAGATGTCTATTTCTACGTTTTTTGTAATGCTGAAACCGAAAATGATAATTAAAAATAAATTCATGACCACTATCACCCCCTACTACCCCTTACGGGGGGTGAAAATTTAAATTTTTCTATAAAGTCAAGATAGATGTGTATTTCTACGTTTTTGGGATGCTGAAACCGAAAATGATAACTAAAAATAAATTCATGACCACTATCTCCCCCTACCATCCCTTACAGGGGGTGAAAATTTCAATTTTTCTATAAAATCAAGATAGATGTGTATTTCTACGTTTTTTAGGATGCTGGAACCGAAAATGACAACCAAAAGTGAATTTGATACCTCTTTTACTCAATACCACCCCCTAACCATCCCTAATGGGGGGTTTAAATTTTGTATAAAATCAAGATGTATGAAGAAATTTTAATGAGTAACAGTAAGTGACATGTTTATCAAACTAGTTTGAGGTTACTCTCTCTCTCGCTCTTATATTAGAAATTCAAATGCTTTATCGATCAGAAGTAATTGATATATATTCATGATTTAATTCTACTCTAATCCTGATGGAAGCTTGCATCTTGCTCCTCACTGTAGTCTCCTAAATTGTCAGGAAAATAGTCCCTTCTATTTTGGAGGCATAGAATTAGGTTCAGCACCTTTTAGTCTCCTAAATTTTCAGGAAAATAGTAACAATTCTATTTCGGAGGCATAGAATTAGGTTCAGCATCTTTTAAGCGTTTTACAACACTGCCGGATGGATAACAGTATAAGTAGTATTAAATAGAAAGCAAAAAAAAACAAAAAGTGAAAAAACTTGTGAAGAATAGGACAAAAATCATGATTCAGTCTTAAGGGTTGGTGAGGGGTGTTAATGGGTGATAGAGGTCTTAAATTTTATTTTTAGTAATCATTTTCGGTTCCAGCATCCTAAAAAACGTAGAAATACACATCTATCTTGATTTTATAGAAAAAATTTAAATTTTTACCCCTTAAGAGGTAGTAAGGGGGTGCTAGCGGGAAAACTGGCATTTAAAATTAGTTTTTATTGTCATATTCGGTTTCAGCAATCCCAAAAACCTACGAATAATGGGGTCTCCCCTCTGGTTCATGACTTTTTTTTTTTTTGTGTGCCTGTGTAATTTTTATACAAAAATATAATTTGTCTTCGATAAAAATATAAATCCCTCTTTTTACTAAAATATGTACCTTTAAAAATAATTTGAATTTGCATCTAATTATTTTTATTCTGTTCTTATGGTTCTTAGGGGTCCTTAGGAGATCTGTACCCTAAAGAGTCACTTTATTATCCTTCTGCCCGTCCGTCCATCCGTCTCTCTATCTGTTGATGCCATTAATTTTGGAAAAATGTGGAGATATAAAGCTTAAATGTGATTTTACCACATTATTACATTAAAAACATTAAAATCCCTAGAAGGTGTGAAAAATAAAACATCTAAATGAAGGCAAGTTGAAATACGGCTGGTTATGGAGCAAATTGGATATTTCAAAATATTATTAATTTATTTATTACGACGCATAACATCTTATTTACAATGAAAAATTGCAGAAAAGTACCGTAAGTAAGTAAGTAATTACAATAATAGCCCGTGCCTCCATTCCGGAACTATTTGTATCTTACTAATTTGTATGGAACCCTCGGTGCTCTCGAACTTGTCCTTGTTTCCTTCTTTTAATATTTCAAGCTTCGTGAAAGTTATTATCATTATTATTATTAATTAAAGAAAAACATTCAAAAGTCAACATTATATAACATTTTTAACTTATTTATGAAACCAACTAGAACGGCTGAGTCTACATCTACCTGCATCGATAATATATTCACAAATTGTTATTTAAATAAAAAAGAATAATAAATTGGCATTATAATTAGTATCAATAAAAAACAAAAAAGTATCCTATAACTGTGAGGCGCACAAGTTTAGAAATAATATTATAAATAAATGCTCATACTTGAAACTTGAAAAAATCTTTCAAAATGATAATTTTTTTAAGTTAATAAATTCTGAATGTAATCTGGTTTTTTCTTCCAAAACTTGCACTTTGAGAAATGGCCTACCAAGTAGTGAATGGGCGACCCCAGGAATTGTTCAAGATTATTTGATATTAAAAGTAAAACAGCATCAGGTAGTGTATGAAGATGTAAACAAGACTCTCAAAAGTAGTCCATCGGTTTAGTGTTAACAACAATAAAGAGACCAAACTTTTCAGATTTACAACTCCTAATGTAAAACTGGTGTCAACTAATGTTAAAAGAAGAAGCGATGGAAGTAGTTGAGTCCAGTCTTTCTTGGCTTTAGTGTAGTGTAGTGTAGTGCTAAATTACATTAGAGCCCTCATATAGCTGGATTGGCTAATAAACTTTCATAATGTCGTATAGTAGGTATCCCACTTTGGAGTAACACCGCTGATATAAATACAATTTATAAACTGGTCCCTAGGGATTCCTTACATGATAAGTTTAAGAAATGTAATATTTACATAAGAATTAGGATAATCGTATTAAGCACAGCGAGGTACATCATTTAAATATGGGGAATTTATAATATTAATTAATTTTAGTCATACGCGATTTAATACATGTTATAAGAATCATAGTGTTAGTGCTACTTCCAGAACTAAGTTCGGTAAACAGTACTATAAATAATATTAGTATAAGTAGAAAATACTTTCGTAAAATATACTTTTATTTGTGAATGTGTTACGCAAACATAGCCAGGGCAAATTCTTATATTAAAGACCAAGTCAATTCCCACGACAAAATTGCAGAATATTAAAATACTGACGCAGCACCTTCATGTGAAACGAAGACGACACCGCCCGCGTTGCAGCGATCGATGGGAAACGGGCTAGAAGCATTATTAAGTCAGTCGCTGACTTAAAATCACCTTTTCTTTGTTTTACTTGTTATGAAAAATCTCAATTCGACATTAAAGCGACTCAAAAACATTGTGGCAAAAAAAAACTTTTTCCAAAGGCTAAACTCTCAATATAAAATGAATCTTGATATTAATGATTCAGATGCTGATGATGATGATTCAGATGCTTCTCAAATCAGAATTATGATAGACTTATGTTGTATATTACACCTACCTTCTCTCCATTCCTCGCTGACAGGACATGAAATCAGAACAAATTCCCTTAAATACAACTTGAAAAAAATAATCTGAATATTCGAAAAGAAATTATTTAGATTTCTAATATTGCGTTTACTTGATAAAAGTTAAAGACATCTGATTATAATTCAATCTCTTTTACTTTATAAAGGCAGCGTAGGTAATTTTAAACATCATTAGACCCTTTAGGGTAGTCTGCGAGTTCATCTGTCGGAAGTCCTTTTTGAATACGTTTCACTACCGCCTACTAAGATTTAAATTAAAAGTAAGCGAAAATTGTTGTTTAAATCGAAAGCTTTGAGTTTGTGTAAAGAAAGTAAATAAAACAAAATAAGTGAAAGCTCGCTCAAGTTTTCTCTAATTTAAAAGGTGATTGAATATTTAATGATTTGTATTTACATATTAAATATATCTTGCCAATAACTTTACCTATACCTGTATGAAAGAAAAAAAAGTTTAAACAAACTAAAAAACAAAACGCACTCATCCAAAATCCAAACTAAAAAATTAAAAATAAATTTTAATTAAGAACTGTGTAAATAAGAAAAATATATATTTCAATATAAAAATGCGTGGGTGCTGTGTATCAGTAGATCACTTAAAATGCTCCTCACGCTTTTAATTAAATTTAAATTTATTTATTTATTTGTCTGTCAATCAATTAGACCATGTATCTTCAATAGTGCCTCAGTCGTTGTAGGTGAGTTAAGAATGAGTACTAATTGTACAAACCTTTGATTTCTTTTTTTAGTTAACTAATTTCAATATTTCTTAGAATTTTTCAGTTCCTCCTACATTAAAGCCATATAAATATTGAAAGAGAAAATATCTAATAAAGATGATATTCAACAACTATAACAATAATATAAAACTGTTTCCACAGAGATTATTTAAGGGCAGTAAGGGCAATATCCGTCTCGCGTGTAAGAAGACAATTAGTTTTAACGACTCATAACTCAGGCAATTTAATTATTATTTCTCTTTATATTTTAATAGGTTATCTGGCGTTACATTTTTAAATTAGTTTTGAATGTGCCAGATACAATATACAATCATTAACCGAATTTATAAATGTTACCTGCGTATATATGTATTTGTTTCGAAAAGAATTTCTTCGCACATAAATTCGAAATAAAACTTATAATACGTATAAGCCGAAACTAACGTATCTAATACTTTATTCAGATATTTTATCCTTCAGTGTAACAACATACGTTAAGAGTAATTTATTTTCTATTTAACTTAAACTTAACTTATCTTCGCGCCATATCCCTTGCGGGGTAGCCAGAGACGACGGAGAGCCAAACGCTACGTATATATGTATTTGTTTCGAAAAGAAATTAATTATTAATTATTATTATTAATGATTTATTTATTTTCTATTTGATGAATAAATTAAAATATTATACCCATTAGTGAGATTATTTACGGACTTTAATTACCTTGAGCAAGCAGTTATATTGGAGTTACGAAGAGATTAGTCTTTGAGTAATTCGCAATCCAAACTGAGGGCTTGGACTTCATGAAGTTTAAATGGATTTATAAATAAAATCTGATTTAAATGATTTCCTAGATACTGAAGTAAGCATCATTACCATCTATTATGAGCAGGACTCATTTAAGTTAAGTTTAGCCTAAAAGACAGTTTAGCAGCGATCGTACAATCACTTTGACGCTTATTTAGCATTAAAAGCGGACAAATCGCTAATCGAAGACCCTTTGTTTTCCGGAGAGGAGTTGATTAGTACGAAAATCAATCAGAACCGGCTTTTGATGGATGCTAACCTTTTTTAGCTGTGATGAATTGTTTTGTGAGCGTTTATTATTTTCAAATTTCTTTGCGACTGAGAAAAGAGAATAAAACAATTAATAATGTTTATATAAAGTCTTTGTGCTGTCTATTTCAAGTAATTATAAAGCCTTTAAATGTACCCTTTGAAGAATTAAGATGTTTTTCAAGTAAAGTGACGAGACGCAATTTTGAGGATTGCTTAGATATATGCCTATACAAGAATTGTCTAAACTTACTATATATTTACAACTACTTTATAAACTAGACTACACAGAAGACTTTTCGGCATTTAAGAACAAAACGCAAACGTCATTAAATGGCCAAGTGAGTCTTCGGTGATTTCTCAAGGTTTTCTAATTTTCAGGCGTCAACTTATATTATAGCAATTTTTTGCAGAACATTGAAATCTTAAGTATAAGTAGTACATTAATAGACTAGATGCTGCTTTTACTATGCGGGACGTAATATTTTGTACCTCTTAATTTATATACAAAACATTAATTGTATAAACAAAACTGTTAAATATTTTGATTAAGTCATTGCATAATGCAATTTCAATCATAATTTAAAAAGATTTCGGTAACTTTTCTTTGATGAAGCCATATAACTCTTCCCCGAGCAAAATCGGAAAAATTATTCTCGGATTTTGCTCCAGCTGCCTGTCTGTGTTTGGGGCGGTCAAAGTATAGCGGTTCATGCTTACTGAGGGCAAACACCCCGTTCTATTTTAAATTCTTTTCTTGTTGTTCTTTTGTAACATTCGGAGACTTCAGTCCAATCTAAACGCCGCTCATTATCACCTAGAGACGATGTAAGCGGTCATGTTGTTTTTGACGGAGACTCAGCTCTCAACATAGTGACAATAAAATGATACGGGGTTCATACCCCGGATATAAACATCATTTTATACCATAAGGATCTGCTACCGTCGCCATCAGATTTTTAAAGGTCGGTTTAGAGTTCTCGGATCATTGCTTGACGTATCCGGCTCACACAAGCGCTGCGGCTGTCGCTGATGTGATACTACAGGGCATAGAACTATTTGTACCAGGCTCTGTGGTACCACTTGGTGGCAGATCGCGGCCTTGATTTGATGCATTTGTCAGAGCTATAACACCCGGCAAGTGGCATCTATTTCAATACTCCTCCTACCTTGAAGGCGTAGTCCCGGTCACACAGAATGGCATGAAAAAGGTGATAGCTCGGATCTAGCTAACTACAGACCTATCGCCATCACCTCTCTTCTATCCAAAGTAAAGTAGCATCAACGGCTGATCAGTGATCGGCAATATGGTTTTCGTCGTGGTCGATTAGCCGGTGAGCTTCTGTGATATCTTTCGCACCATTAGGTAGCTGTTAATTAATGTAAGGCTTCACTATATCATATACCTTTCCTTAAAAATAACTGCAATTTCATAGTTGATTTTATGTCGAGTGAGATTATGATACTCTTTGTTCAGATTCAATGTCGTGGTAAAAAGACTATGAGGTGGAGGATTAATATGTCTTATCAATTTATACTTTATTAAATCATAGACCTATCATTATTCCGGTAGCTAGGATTCCTTGATGACTAAGGTTTTAGGCCAAATTTGAGACACCTGCCGTTTTGCCGGCTGCCACGACGACGACGGCGTTTAGATCGAAGTGAAATCTCCAGATGTTGCAGAAGTCCACATTTTAGGGGATGCCGCTGTTTACCGTTAGCCCTCAGAAAACACAAAAATCGATACATTGCTCTCCCCACATACGACGGGCTGCTCGAGCAAAATTCTCCGGCTTTGAAGCCTGTACCCTCCTGGAGTATATTTTTTGAGGCATTGCTTTCATGTTTGATGGGGAGGTTGGGCCTCGGATTCTCTCACTCACCGACGAAACATAGACATCTGAGTTTGGTTACTATAATATACGTCGATCTGCTGCGACTGCGAGTTCTTCCGATGGAAGTTCTTTTTATTACCCCTAGGAAATCGGATGTTTTAAATAAACATTGTACAGTATTTTTATGTTATATTTATATTAAAAGTAAATAAGAATTGTAGTTTAAAATAAAAAGACTGAAACGCTCAATAATAATAATTACTTAAAGTTAATGTGCTTTATATTATATACATTAATAATAAAAAAAGTCATATATCCGACTAACGTCTAAAATACATGTTATGTAGTGTATGTGTAGTGTACATGAGGTACAGTGTATGACTGGAATAAGTTGAAAGCTTCTGGATTAACTAATTAATGGAAATAGACTGCAGTCCTGTCAGATTTACTGTTTATAACAATAGCTTATCTATATAAACATACCGTAGAATTTTAATTTTATTTAGTGAATTAAATAAAATAGTAAACACGGCTTCAGGTGTATGGGACTTTCTAAATAACAAATTAATATGTTACGCGATCGAAATATCAACAAGAAATAACAGACCGACTGTATCTGATTGGAAAAGTTTTAAAACGGGAAGCATACGATCTAACACATACTTAACAAGACAGAGAACTGCAAGCTCTATTCAGTGGCGTTTATACTTTACAAATCAAATAAAGCAACAAAATGTAACAAATAAATTACACATTTCAATATTTAAATTAGAGAGCTGTAGCTCTAGATGTAGCTGAAAGTTATGTAAATAACATGCATTTCAAATAAAAACATCCGTGAAAAATTATGTAGGCAAATTTTTGCCTCTACTTTAATATATAAATATATATATGATGGAAATCCACCTGATGGAAAGTGAAAATGTAGACTTAGATGGTAAAGTGCATTAACCTAGTAACCTATTCACTCTTCTCTTGAAGACACCCACATAGTAATCGGACGGAAAAACCGACGCAGGCAAGGTGTTTCAGTCGTTCGCTGTGCAAATTAAAAAAGATGAAGCAAAGCACTTCGTTCGGACAGGGGGAATGTCCACAACGTAAGGATACCTGCCGTGCGTCGGGACGTCCTGTGATGGAAGGGAGGATACGGAGGAATTAAGTCGTGTAATTCCAGCGCACACTCACCAAAATGTATCCTATAGAATACTGAGAGACTATCAATTCTACGCCTGTGTTCAAGGCTGTGGAGGTTGGCTTCTACGAATTCGGGATCGCCTATAAGCCTCTTTGCTCGCCTCTCAATTGAGTCCAGAACCACAGAAGACTTTGCGGCACCAGCGAATATGTGACCACAGTACTCTACATACGACCGGATCTGTGGTTTATATAATACAAAAAGCTGTCCCGGTGTAAAGTACTGATGGAGCTTCGCAAGAACGGCAAGCTTTCCTGCAGCTGCTCTTGCTCTGGACTCAATACACTGACCAAAGTTGAGGTTCGAGGAAATCTCTAAGCCTAACAACTGTAGCCGGTCACTGTATTCCCTTTGGAATACAGTGACCGGCTGTATCTTTATACACTCTGGAAAGAAGGAGCCAAGGTGAAAGGGCTCCTTTTGACGATAAACAGACACGTCTGCGTTTTGGTGGCGTTGAATTTGACAAGATTGGCATTGCCCCATGCGGAGACTACCTGTCACTCAAACGTTGCACCATGGCTTCTCTTTCTGACTGTACTCGATCTCTACTAGCCTGACTACTCGGCAGGTATCTTTCTACAACTGTGCTGTCGTCTGCATACCCCTATGAGTATGGGTATCTGTATATACCGGGCTTCAGCAAATCGTTAATGTGCAGCAGAAAAAGAGTTGCAGAAAGAACGGACCCCTGAGGCACTCCGGCATTAATTGTCAAGGGTTCCGAGGAAGACCCGTCGACAACTACTCGGAGAGATCTCTGGTTCAGATACCTGTCCGGATCAGTCGTCAGCAGAAGGTCCAGGCAACTGGCTGTATGGCCTACGACATCTGGTACCCTTGTTACTTGCCTCACCAGCTGAAAGAGGTCGAAGGACAACGCAAAATTCCGCGCTTCTCTTCCAGCATGGTCGGTCTTCTGGTACGGAAACAGCCAGTCCTTATGACAGGCATTAAAGTCCCCCAGAAAGACGAGCTGCGCTGAAAGATACTGATGCAGAGCCAAATCAGCAGCCTCACCGAGATACTCAAATAATCTAGTTGTCTCCTGGTCACCGCTGTGCGGTGCGAACGGTAGACACAGGAATACAGGATTTTTTCGTTTCCTGTGTCTACTAAAACCCATAGGGAAGAAAAACATAGGGAAGTGGGGTCTTCAAGGTGACGGAGACGCAGGATACAGAGGTCGTTCCGCGCGTACACACAGACCCCGGCACGCGAGCGAAAGTTGTGCTCTAACGAGTAGCCGGGATAATCCAGGTACGCAGTGCTCAAAGGACATTGTATCTGCGTCTCAAAAAAAGCAAGTGCGGTTGCTCTGTCTCCAGGTGGTGGTGGTAGACATCTTGGAGATTAGAGTGCAAGCCCCTGATATTAGTGAGCTGCACTTTCAATGAGGAGTGCAACCGCTGTAGAAATTTGATCTTTTCATTGGACTTTTTATTAAAAAAATATAAAAGTGAATAGAATACGATTTGAAAGGGCAGTTGAAAGTTGTTGAAAGTTGAAGTTGGTTAGCCTGGAGAATGCGGGGACGCCCGAACCCCCCCAGGGATCGCCATCGGGCCTCCTCATCTGGTCGCCAACCAGCACGATGGAGCCACCCTGAGATTTTTCGCAGCTGACGGGGCAGCCTTTCGTGGGTGGCTGACTCATTAATTGGGCCCCCAACTATCTGCGACTAGACTAGACACCCGACACAATAAACACCAACCAACTCGACGCCAAACCGGTTCGCGAACGCAACGCAGCTGTTCAGACCCATCTCCCATATATATATATAATTATTATATTTTATTCATTAAGTAAGTCGTCCATGGACGTTAGTTTAACGGTAATATTACCTTAAAGTAACACTCGTTTCAAGTAATTATAAAATGACATTTTCAAATAGGAATACATCAAAATACAAAAAAAAACTCAAATAATGGCTTCAAATAGGAACAGAATATATAATACATTTTATAAATAGATGTAAAATAAATTAAAGTGTCACTGGTGCTATACCTTTGCTACTCTGGACTCAGTTTTATGAGCAGTACCTACTATATTAAAGCCATAAAAGTATTATAGACTGTCTGAAAAAGTAACATTCAAGAATCATAACTACAATCATAATTTAAAACTAAACCTGTTTACACCGATATCACAAAAGGATGATAAGGGTAAACAGTTAATATTTGTCTCTCACAAACCGATTCCTTGGAAAAACAAGGCCAAGTACCTAGGAGTGACGCTGGACAAACAGCTAGTATTCACTTCACATATCGAGGACGTTCGCAACAGAGCGGCCTTTATCCTAGGGCGACTTTATCCCCTGTTAGGCAAGCGGAGTAAAATGTCCCTTAGAAATAAGGTCACACTTTACAAAGCCTGCATACGCTCCGTCATGTCCTATGCAAGCGTTGCCTTCGCTCACGCGAACCTGAAGCCCCTTCAGGTGCTTCAGAACAGATTCATGCGGCTCGCCACTGGAGCACCGTGGTATATGCGTAATATCGACTTGCACAGAGACTTAGATCTACCGACGATCGCACAGTATTTCAAGGGGCTCTCCAAAAGCTACTTTGACAATGCTGTGGGACACCCAAACCCGCTGGTGGTTAAGGCCACAGGATACACGGCCCGTAAGACTCCTAAAGTCAGAAAGAGAAGACCCAAGTCGGTACTTTTCGACCCGGACGACGCGATTACGTTAGGGAACGCTACGTAAAAGCGGCAAAGCGAACATAAATACTACACATACACACACACAGCGTCTTCGCCGGCGAAGACGAGGCCCCCATCCAAGCACGTTGCTCCGGCGTTCTGCCGTCGGAGGACGTTAGTGTCAAATTCTAACCCACATCCAACCCTCGCTTCCCACCTAACGGCGTCCTGAGCCGTGGTCCGAGCCTCACAGGAGGCGCCCTCAGGACGCGCGTTCCCCTGGGGCCCTTCAGGCCCCCCTTTTCAAGGGCGGGTCTCTGCACCCGTCCATTACACCGGTGACGCTGTCATGGCCAGTAGGGCTAACAGCAGAGACAAACAAAAAAAAAAAAAAAAAAAAAAAAAAATTTGTCTCTCGTGTAAGAATGCAATTAGTTTTAAGGCCTCGTAACTCAGGCAACAAAAGTAGTAGTTTTCTTCGAAACAAAATTTATGATACTTGTGTATCAGAAGTTGCATATTTTTTATTAATAAAACATTTTTTTTTCTTTACTTTAACACTAAATGTGTTACAAACAATCAAGCCGAGACTATTTATTTTTCTTTTTACTGTACAAATTTAAATACTATTCGCAATGGTGAGATTAGTTTACAGACTTTAATTTCATTGAGCAAGCAATCAGTACGCTTGGAGTTACGAAGAGATTAGTTTATGAGTAATTCGCAACTTGAACTACGGCCTTCGATTTTACTTGGATTTAAACATAAAGGCAGTTTTAAATTATTTCACAGATACTTAAATAGATTATTTGCAGGAATGATTTCAGTGCTTGAATTATTTTGTTACTACTTTGAAATGTTAAAAAAATGTAATCTATTAATTAAGTAATAATAAGAAATAAGTAAGTACCAATTGCAGAATCACTTTGATGCTTATTTAGCTTGCTTAGATATATGTCTAGAGAGGTGCAGTCATTTCCCAAGACTTAATATACGTTTACCACTACGAAGTAAATGTTAGATTTGTAGTGTGAATCTAATTTTTATTTTTTTAAGTATATCGTAGAATTGGATACAGGCAAAACTCAGAAGAAATAAAAGTATAAAAAAATGAACACACGTAAAACTTACCCGGTAAAACTAAAAACCACTGACACTACTTTTTATTCTAAACATCGGGCCTTGATAATCTGACCACAACCTAAAGGGACCTCAGCTGATTCTAAAAACTCTTGCATGCTATGCTCAGTTGGAACATGTCTCACCACTCTGACTACTAGTATAAGAAGTATGAATTATTGCAATTGATTTTTCAGAATATAAAAAAGAGCTATACATATTTTTCTAACCTGAATAGCAATAAATTTTAAATTTTGAACAGCATCTTAAAATAACTTAAAATAACCTAATAGGTAATGTATATACTCATATCCTAAATATTCTCTATTCCGTTCTGTTCAATCCCGCTCCCCTTTTTACCTCAAAGTACGTTAAATATTTTAAGTAAGTCGCACGAACGTGCCCTTTACTCTGAGGATAACTTAACTTTAAAAATTTCCTCTTACTCGTCCTCTTTTTACACAAATTCCTTCTCTATTCAAGCTGCTCTTCTATGGAACTCTTTGTCCTTATCCGCAAGATGTGAAGAACCAAGCAGCATTTAAAATTTAAATGAAAAATTTTTATCTTAATTCCGTTACCTATCCTTAACATCCTTGGCAAGGTGAAGATACCCGAATCGTCAAAGATATAAATTTAATTAGTATTTTAACACTACTTTCGTTCTAATCGTGTATGTAAATCAATGTATATGTAAATATATTTATATATATTAAATTATTGTGTGTTACCATTACCATTTATAAATATAATATGTTTATAATTGTATTGTATATCACTCTAGTAAAGTACATACCTATATCGTATAACATCGTTTCACATATATATACTTATATAAGAAAATATTAACAGAACGCGAAACAATGTCTCCAATCTGCCAAGTCTCATCCGTCAAATTGGGTTAGTTAATATTTGTAAGTTGATAGGTTTATATAATGGAAATTTAATACGACATTCCAAATTTTGGTCAGTGGTCAGTGACCCTAACTGCTGAATCAAGGGTTGTAGGGTCTTTACGAGACAAACCCTTATGATACCGTCAGATTACTGTTCCAAGGTGCAGTTTGTATTTATATCATGTTAAACTCCCGGCGATAAAGGTATTTTTCTTTCTCTAATACTTTTTTCTTTGTAAATAACGGTTTAATTTAATAATATAACTTACTTGATACGCATAAATATTCAAATCTTGGAGCGCAAAACAATTGAATAATTTACTAGGCATGCAAATTAATATCCCAGAAGAGACACACGTGTAATGTGTGTCGAGTAACTGACTCACTTAGGGATTGTATAACATCTACCTAACGACCTTGTACAATACATTATAGAATTGGTTGCAGTCTATAATAAGGTTAGTTACTTCGCTAAATCTATTGATTATAGATACACGTCTATGTCTAATAGACAGATTTTATACATAGAAATGTGAAACATAAAACAGTATGATAAATCAGCAAAACTATACGTTTTGCAAAACTGTATACATTAATTTTCACGGGCCTAACTATAATAGATGTAGGAAATAAAAAATACTTTCCAGGTTTTGATAATTTGGAAAGAGATCAAACGGTTACTTCGTCGGTTATACTCGTAACACGAGAGGATTACTGCATTGAGAACTTCACTCCATGCTGCCACATGAAGTGCAAAACACGTCCAATTAACGATTCAAGCTCCTCTTAAATATGCTATTAGCATAACTAACTAATGATAAGTAAAATAAACTTTATGTATTATCAAACTATAATAAGTTTTGGATGTTTTATCAAACAAATATAATATTAAGTAGATAGACTGAGAGAACACTGCAATTATCACACGACTACTATAAGAAGCTAGTAAAAGATTCTTCCTGAAAGTAATCACAGTACAACGAAGCTTAATGGCTGCCGCTAGGAATACCTGCGGGGTATTCCGAGAAATACAAGTTCACATAACGATCACGACATGCGAGACTTGTATATATCATACTCATATAGGTATACTACCTTCTAATGTGAAATATTTTTAACGAGTATTTTCTTTTAGATCTATCTATTCAGACACGACGTTGACTTATTTACAAGTTCACTTACTAACGAAATAAATTATAAATAGCAGGATGAGGAAGATTGACCCTTCGCAAGTGTTAATTGTCTGGCACATCGTCTACGAGGTGAGGCTTCCGATATTCTAGCGATGCGATAATTATTCAAGAATAAGTCATGACGAAGATTTACCATGTATAGATTTGTCTAGTCAAATCTCCTTATACTCAGTACTAGGAGAACAAGTTTTATGAACTTTTTGTAAATATTAAATCTGCGTTTTAAAATATGTTTCAACAATATCAAATCTCTTTATCCGGTTTTTAATTTTACTGACTTATCTCGTTCGAATTTGTTCGAATTTATTTCCTTATTAAAATAAATTATAATTTATTACACTGAAGATACATTATTCTCTTTTAATCCTAGAGTACGGAAAACTTACATTTCCAGCACCATATTATGTAGTACCGTAGAGGGTGAATTCCTGTAGATAAATATTAAAAGTATATATATATATATACTTTTAATATTTATCTACAAACGAAGTATATAGACAAATAAATTAAATAAAAATGCATAGTTTTTGGTAAAATATGTTTTATTATTAAAAAGTATTTATTTAAATATATAAAAGTTTTTGGTAATTAAACCGTACGTATTACAATTACTGTTAGATCGTTTGTTACTAATAAATTAAAGTATAATAATTCTGAATAAAATATTTTAAATCATCGTAATCAAGCCAACATATTTTTATTTCACAAATAAAATACGACGGTGGGACACTAACCTAGTCAACCTATTATATGAGATGTTCTTCATGCTAAGGTTTATTAATCGATTTTCTTGACACATTTTAATAGCAACCGACACTGTCTTTATTAACATTATTAACAGAATGTCAAATCATGGCTAACTAAAAAATAAAATTGTAAACTCTATTGTTTTCTTACATCGGAGTCAACCCCGTCGCGGTAACAGAGCACGCGGGTAATGGATACGGAGTCGAATCAGAAGTGACTTTAATTGTGTCCTCGAAGCCTATGTAATTGGCAGTTGTTATGAGAGGAACAAAAAGTCGATTTTTTAATACAATATATTTATTTAATCAATTTATGAACCATTGTCATCGATGCACTTTTTCCATCTCATAGTTAGTGCTACCACTCGAAGGGGAATCAATAATATATTTGAAGGCGGTTTTTTATATCAAAGAGTTCATTCAAGAGTATTCAAAATAAAAAAAAATTGGTAATTAATTAATTTATTTATTTAAATTCTTTATTTCACAACAAGGTACAAAGAGTGGGCTTAACGCTAAAGCATTTTCTACCAACCAACCCCAAACGTACAAGAAAATACGTATGAAGGCAGAGTGCAAAAAAAAAACAAACTAGATATCGATATATAGATATCATATATAAACTGTATACATACAAAACGTACACAAATACTAACACATAGAATATACATACATACATATACTTATATATACTTAGATGGGAAAACAAAAGATTATTCGTAGCTGCTGAAGTAGACTCTTTGCAATTTGCTTCAAGTGGATTAAAACAGTTTTATGTTTTATCAATAATACCGCATCCTGCAGCTAACTCGGACGTGGTTTGCGATGAATACGCTTCCACAATAGCCTTAAATTCTTCTTTATCATCTTGGGTCTCCGGCCGTCCACGGAGTTTGTTTTGCTGGTCAAAATTTCCAGAACGAAAACGTTGGAACCTAAAACGCACTGTGTTTTCCTTTGCAACACGACCGCCATACACATCATCGAGCCAATCTTTCGCGTCGTTTCCGCAGCACTAGTGCCACGGTGGAACTCGTACTGGTAAATAACGCTATATTTCTAGTGTTCTATTTTGTAAACTGAGTGACGCTATCAGAAAAAACAAGAAAAAAAAATGAAAAACGGTTAACGAAATACAAATAGATGTGTATATATATAGTTGTATAAATTTGAATTTGGAATTTCTAACCAAAGACGAGAAATTTGAGATTAAAGTGACGTGTACGAATAAAACGCCGATTTCATATGTAAGGATCTAATATTACCTAGAGTTTAAAATTGTGAAATCTTTAAAAATATCAGTAAGAAAAACATCGGAATCTGATCAAAAATAACTTTCAAACGGAAACCATACGATCTGAAATACACTCACTGAGAAAGAGATGAAATATGTATTTGATAGCATTTATAAATTACTCAACATTTCAAATAAAGCAATAAAATATGACAAAAGAATTTGAGATTAAATGTTTAAATTCGAGATAAAGCTGTAAAACAAATAATGTCATTAGGCAAATTTATGCATTACATTTCCTTAAAATACATTTGATATATAAATATATTAATTACATTTGAAGCTGACGCATATAAGTGATGGGTAGGTGTGAGTTCAACGGTAGTCTTGAAACAAAATCCACAAGAGTAACCTCGATATAAAAAAAACAATCATTTTAAAATAACAGTTTATCGAAATGCTAAAACTATTTGTAAACTCCCAACAGTAGATAAGGAGCAGAATGTAATAGATGTAAAATAAATTAAAATTACAGTTTAACTTTTTGTTACACAGTTTACTCAGGATGTATTTTTATGAATTACTACTTACAATATTAAAGCCATTAAAAGTGTTATAAATGACAATGGCTAGAAAAAATAACATTTAATAATCATAACCACAATATAAAAGTAAATTGTTTACACCGATATCGTAAGAAAGCAAATAGTTTTAAGGGCTCATGACTCAGGCGACGTGACAGTTATCTCACAGAGATGAGTTTATACTTAAAGATATTGGAGTTGCGATTACGTATACATTGTTGTAATCGCTATATTTTAATTTTTTTAGGCGCTACATAGCTTGGTTAGTATTTGACACGGTACATATAATTAAACTATGTTGCTAGAATTGTGGACAAATATATTTAAATTATACAACCACTAGTGGGATTAGTTCAGAGACTTAAAATTCCTTGACCAAGCATTCAGTTCAATTTAAGTCACTGGGAGATTAATATTTGAGTAATTCGCAACTCCAAATGAGTGCTAGAACTTTGTAAAATTGAGCTGGGTTTATAGATAAAGTCAGCTTTAAATTACATTACCGATACTTAAATAGATATCATTATCATCAACTATTTGTACTAATAACTTAAGTGCATGAATTATTTCTTTCCTATCTTAAAAGTTAACGTAATCTATTAAAGAATAATATGAAATAACTTAGTACCGATTGTAGAATCACTTTGAGGTTTATTTAACATAAATAATGGATCAATTCAAAGTCCTGACTTCAGAACTGAGTTTCGACGAATGATAACTTGCTTCTTTTGTATTTCTTTTTAATTCTCTTTGCCACAGACATATCTTATTTTCTTCAATAAATATTAAAGATTTTAAACATATTTTGTTATACAATAACAGTAACGAGACGAATTGTTAAGCATTGCTTGGATAGGTTATGCCCGGAGAGGAACGGACATTTTCCAAGACTTACCTTATATTTATCATTACCAATAAAAATACACCATAGGATGTGAATCTGAAATTCGCTTCATGTACTCGTATTTTAGTGACTACACATATTCGAATATTAACCAAGCGTTTTAAGTTAAGAATTCTTCACGTTATTTCCTTTGAGAGCTCTCTATTGTTGCGACCTTATTCTTAAATGTAACGGATACGGCCATTTGTAAAAATAAAACTAAATGGCAAGTTTTCGGTCTAATTTAGCCTTTAAATAATCCTTAGAAAAATATTTTTACCCTTTAAATAATTTAAAATTAGGTTTCAATATATAAGAAACTAACTGTTCTTGAGATTTTGTCAAATAATTATATATGTAATAACTCTGCACATTTTCAAGTTTGATATCTGATAGTGTGTACAGTTCCAAGGTTTTTGAATTTCCGGGCGTCAGCTTATGTTTTTTTTAAAACATTAAAATCTTCGACAGCCATAACAATATTAGCCAGCTCGTATAATAGAATGTCTGAACACGGCTCTTTTATGATGCGTATCGTTATATTTTATGTATCTTAATTATTTATTTTTTTATGAAGATATAATTGTTATATATATTATTAATATGTATTTTACATTCAAAGCAGTCGTTCATAGCAAAAAAAAATACCATACTTTTACTATAAACTAGTGGTCACTTTCCCAATCGGGCTGGCGTATCTAGCGGACTCTTCTACCTTATTTAGAGACTGAAAGAATTTTGGGTTAAAATTAAAGAAACCATCGGAACTCTATAAACACCTAAGAGTGACCAAAAGACATATCATCTCAAAGTCGAATGATGATACTGTAACATCCCTCCCAAAAGATAAAATTCCATAAAAAGTTTATGATAGGTGCTCAAACAAATAAAGCAGGGCTAGGATCAAGTAGAAAAGAACAAGACATAGAAATAATAAAATCCTTTATTCGGCACGGTGAAAATGATAATTACCGGTTGCACGCGATGAGCCTAGAATTGCAAAAAGAATGGGTGACCATAGGAGATTTTTGTATTCCATTAGCTTTACGGTGGCACACCCTGCTTCATGATTGGTCCCCAGCATTATTAAAATTTTATCTTTATGTATTCCAAATGATTCTCCCAGATCAAAGTAACTTAGTCTTAGTCTTGCAACATCTGTGGGGAGGCAGTAGGAACCGCGAAACACTTGCTATCAGGGTGTAGGGTACTTCTGAATAGAGATAAATACTCGCGTCGCCACGATAAAGTATTAGAAATCGTACGAGAAGCGGTTAGTCTCTCTGTAGCAAGAGCGCAGAAGGGTATAACAACCACCAAAATATCAGTAAAGTTTGTAAAGGCACGTTCGTCCAAAAAACGTAAACTAAAACCATATTCCATCTTGGACGCGTCTCGGTATTGGACTCTCATGATGGACACGTATGAAAGGCAATAAAAAATCCCCCGGGATGTTTGAGTTTCGTCATCTAGGCCGGACTTATTCCTGTACTCAAAACAACTAAGGCTCGTTATACTTGTGGAGCTTACTGTACCCTGGGAAACAAACATACCCAAAGATCATACATTTAAGCTTAACAAGTATTACGAGCTATGTAACGAACTGATCAGGAATAAATTTATAGTTAAATTGTACGCTGTAGAAGTAGGAGCGAGAGGTATAACAGCAAAATCTCACTACAACTTATTTAAGGATCTCGGCCTTTCTAGAACGATCATCAGTTCATTTCTGGAACGTATTTCAAAGGCGGCTTTAGTAGGTTCTTACGATATTTGGTTAGGTAGGGAGAGGAGCGTGAACAGTGAAGGTGAGCGTGTATGCGCATAGTAAAGGAGCCCCTTAAACCTACACCTGGGTCGCAAGTCCCAGGCATTGTTTGCGCTCCTCTTCTTGCAACGCGATGGGCCCGGCACCCGCACGGTGAATCCATGGAATGCTAAGAAGCTTCGTCTCGGACTTCGTTCTACGCTTTTTGCAGCAATCGTTTTCGCGAGAAGGAAGGAATTTCTAAAATAATTTTGTTTAAATATACTTTCTACCCATGAAAATCTCCTCCGTACTACCGAGCAGCATATATTAGGAGTAAGAAAAAGTTATTGTATGTTTTTATTTTTCGAAAGCGAAAGCGAATGCCAATTACTATATTTTTAATTAAGGGAAAGTTAATTAAAAATATAATAATGGCTGTCAAATCCTCTAGTAATTTTTCTGATTGATTGGCATAATCAATCAATGTTGTTGTTGCTCTTGTTTTGTTTTATTTTATGAAACTTCACTTTTTCACTTTAATTACTATTTCACTTTAATGGTCATTCAAGAAAATGATATTCGAGAAAATACTTCAACATAATTTTTGTATTTTTTTTTTATTATATGACATGTCTATTACAATGTTCGTGATTGTAAATACTTACGCATTTATATGGTTATTTAAATAGATAATTCAATAGCTTTTTTCAAAGATTGAAGTCTTGGTAATCTAAAAAGTACAAGTTGGTAAGTGATAAAAAAAAGAAAAAAGTATTATGGGATAAAGGAGATCGTAGCGGGAAATGTCCGATATTTGCCTTGTTAAGTAAGTAGTTACATTATTTATGCCCTTTTATAAATCATATGCCTTTTTTACAAATCGATAAAACACTGAAAAATTAAAAAAAAAAATTGTACACAACAGCATCTGAAATCAAAACCCCAATATTCTTAAGAGTTCATAAAAAAACCAGAATAAAAATAATTATGTTTTTTTATTTTTTCCCAATCTTTTATGTTCTGCCAGAAGAACCTTTATACCGCAGCAGAGTTGAGTAATACTGAATACCAGATACTACATGTGACGAATCATTGTTTTCTTCTAAGCAATGATCGCGACTGCAAAAGAACCACTTTCGTGAATTCCCTACCCCCCTTTTCTCTGTCCCCAACATAACTCTCATCACTGACCTGGTGGTCTGGACTTCAGCGTGACGACTACGTGTGAGTACGTGTAACCGGAGACTTTCCAGTCATCAGACCCAAGATCGTCAGGTTGAGTTTACCGCATCCTTCATTTGCTTTTTAATGAAAAAGTTTCCTCAAATTAGTCATGGCAAAATTAAAGAAGGTCTTAGTTGGTCCCAAAATTAGAAATTTAATCAAATATGCAAGCTTTGACGATGTGTTAACTCCAATTGAAAAAGAAGCATGCTCGTCATTCAAGCATTCAAGAGTGTGCAAAAAACTTTTTGGAAATTATAAATCTGAAAATTACGGAAAAATTTTCAATAATCTTCTTCGCTCATTTCAAAAGATGAATGAAACATGTCCTTAAAAATGTATTTTTTGCATTCTCATCTCGATTTCTTTCCTAAAAACCTTGGCTCTGTCTGTGATGAGCAGGGTGAACGTTTTTACCAAGACATTTAACAGTTCTAGAAAAAAGGTACCAAGGAAAATGGAATGTCAGTATGTTAGCCGATTATTATTGGTCGCTCAAGAGAGATGTTCCAGAAGCCAAATTCCAGAAAATCGTTATCCGCAGCCAATTTTTAATCAGAGATCAGAGAATTTATGATACAGGTAATATATAAATATGCTGTAATGTAGGGCATGTGTGTCACAAAAAATCTGTGGGTGATAGAAAAAGTCTGATTGCAGATTCAAAATCAACGTCGAAAATACTACTAAGAACCCATATTTTTGTTTGTGTGCTAAAAATCATGTAGAACAGTGTTATAGATATCAATATTAATATTTTTAAGATATGAGTAAATTTACCCTATCATAATGAGAGCATACTTAATTTAAATAGAGAGTAATTTGACAGGAAAGATCGTTTAAAGTTTATAGAAAACAAAGTCACATATAACAACAGCATATTTGTTGCCTCTGTAAAACTCTTCTCCGATTGCAGTACGCGAGTCCTCCTAACATATAAAACATAAAAAATCTGATGTTATATCTGTTGAGTCGCCCGGGGTGCGTCTCTATGAATATTATAATTTCGGTAAAATTTATTTCAACCATTTTCTTTTAGCTCTGCATATAGTGAATGGCAAATTAAGAACTCTTTAAGGTCCACTGCATTTCTAATAAATCTTTCTACTATATAAAATAAAAAACTAATAAGAATCACAAATGTTATACTCACCACAAACTAGAACACAAATGATAGTCTCTCCCTCGTGTGCTCTATATCATCTAACTTAACTATGTACGCGTGTTTCAGTTCTTTTCAGTAATGCTGTAAAAAATACACCTTTCTCTTCTTGTAGTCTCATCTCTTCTAACACCAAAACTTGTGTTAAACTAATTAAAATATAAGTATAAGTACAGTCTACCAATAAAAAGATTGATTGAAAAAGAAATCTATTGATTTTTTCATAAAATTAAATCCCATAAGACGTAACATAGATAATATAAACAATAATTATGAAGTGGAATAAAACGTTAAAATCAACTGTCCAAGACACGTCTTAAACACAGGATGTTACAAAAGTTCCATACAAGGGAGCAAAGTTTCTTAAAAACCAGCATCAGATAGGAAGTTAATTTTCAATCCCAAGTATTTGCAAAATAATTTGTTGAAGCTGTCGAATAAAGACTTAGTCTTTGTTAAGAGCTTTAAACTTTTAATGACGTCATTCCGCTTCATCAAAATAAAGTTATCCTATTTTTTCTACATAACACACAAATGAAAGCAAAGGAAATGAAATGAAATGAAAACAAATGAAAGCAAACCCTTTTAAGGAAAGCAAAAGCAATAAAAACAAAATGAACATTTTCACTCTCAGTCTCGAGGGTTACAGGTATTCAATTTTCATAATTACTAAATACACATTTCGTTTAAAATACATATTATATCAATTATTAGATTCCACTCGTTAATTGGAGTTGCCGAAGCAGTCCTAATCACGGTCGAAAAGTTGAGTCAGCTCCTCCGTGCAGCTTTAGAAGCAATTTATATAGTATTATAGCTCGATAAGAAATCCATATATTAAATGCTGTCTAATTTATTTATTTATTATATTTTTATTATATTTTTTTAGGTAAATGTAATGAAAAAAATATTATTACTGTATAAATTAAAAATTCTTTTACGTAAGACCCATCCAAACCGATGTGGACGATTCCACAAAATATTCAACTTGAGACGACAGTGTAATGAATATTTCAATCCACTTTAAAATGAGTTCTAACCTAACAAAGTAGGTTAAGAGCGTCCTGTTCTACATATTATGTGAAATTGTGTCATTCGCTGACACCCTAGAATAGAGTGCGAAATACTATGGGAACAATTATATCGGAACCACTCGTGCACGCATGCTTTAGGCTTATTTCGGTATGTTTGTTGGTTAATTTGAATAATTTACTATAATGTAAACCTCATTTTACTATAGCTTAAACATTGTATAAAATCGTGAATAATTCATGGATATGTAATTTTGGGTGTGTTCAATTATCACAATGATAAAATTCATGGATTATGAATTATAATATAATAGGGTATCCTGATATCCAATTATAGTATATATATATTCGTATAACACAGGTACCTCGGCACGGGGTATCAAAAGGTGTTCGATTTTATTCCGATTAGAGTTTATTTTATACAGAACTTGGCACTCGGCATTAAGAGATTGTAACTAAATCAAGTAGGATCGGAAGATTCATAGTTAACACTGTGTGGTATTGTAATGAGCCGTGTAAGGACTTTACACCACAACTAGTTTTCTTTATACATAATTTTTAAAAGACATTTCCGATTTATCTCGATATGGTATGGAATTTAGTAATATAATCATTTTTTGTTACTTGTTAACTTACTTATAAATACACGTAGATAAAATACCCAATATTTTTATTTAAAACACACAATAACTTCTTTTTATAAATACTTAAGTTTCTACTTTAAAATCACACGATTCTAAATAACTACAGATTATCGAAATTACAAATTCGATATACATTAAAGTTTTAAATCTCAAATTTCATCTTACACCCTTAAGTGTATGTCATTTAGCTATATCTTTGCGAAAACAATGTAGTCAATATATTTACCCTCACAGACTTTCACAATTGACTGCATATGATTTGTTAAATCATTCATAAAGTTATCTCTACTTTGTTGGGTTACATGATAATAAATTACTATTAAATACATCTATATTTAATACTAATCTATAATCACAGAATATTAAATGTAATCACTCACTCCAAAAGCAATAAAGCGCTTGGTGGTTGGTTAGAATGTTCATGACGTCTTAAACATACCTCAGCCGTTGGAAATCGGATCTGAACAATTCGGTGGGAGGGCACAGGCCTTCTTTTCCGAGGGCTGGCCACAGCGTCGTTCCGGATACTTTTCTAATCGCAGAGTAGATTTTAGAGTGGCTTCGTGGCTGCGGGGTTTAGGGAAAGGAGCTTAGGTTTTGGGGTTTCTTCTTATCGAATCGCTCTCTGAGAAGCGGTTCGGGAGGGGGGGAGTTTATCCAAGGAACAAACCGTGCCCGGATTGATCTTCGTTGGGCGCGACACCACGTTCGGGATAAGCGATCGTTAGTCTCGCCCTGGTGGGTTCCCGACTAATGCCTCTTTCTTGCTGGAATCGGCTGACTACCGTGACCGCCGGTAGGGGTGTGGGTTAATAGTTCACCCCTGCCAACCCGCTAGGTCGTGCATGACTGTCTGCTCTTTGGGGCCAGAACGGTGGTCTTAACTCGAGGAGACCACCGTAGAGAGCGGTTGGTCCGGACAGAGTTCTCAGGCGTTTTGAGGGTCGAGTTCGAAGCTGAGTGATCCCTGGCGGCTTGGTAGAGGCCACCCTACACTCAAGCCCCCAGTCTTCCGGACGTCTGGGTTCCGAATTGGGTCCAGCTAGAAGAGGGCTTCGGCCTACTTCTACAGGTGGACTTTTGTGGGATGACGTACTAAATTGTTTTAACTTTATATCAAGAGGTTATGTTGATAGATATTGCCAAAAAAGCAGTGTTTTATTTCTGCATTAACATGGAACAAATAAGTTGTAACCAAGAAATTACAGAGAATGTATCACATGGGTCGGTTATGAGGACCATTGATCGACGTCGAAAAGATAGAAAGAAATACACGAGACACACAACAAACTTTAATGTTTGCATAGCAAAAATTTATTTCATACCAATTTATTTTATTATATTTTTTATAGCCGACGTTACTTTCTAAAGCTTGTACTCTAGCTAGTAAGGAGACTAAAAATATTTATTGTACCCTAAAGTCAATTCGATTCCGAAGTTGAGGCTTTTATGATGAAAAAAAAACATGATGCATCATATATCAACATACACGGAACAGCCTACGGGAACGATACAATAATATATCACAAGTACGTTCCAATTATCCCTATACATTATAATTGGCCATTAATACACATAGACATAATTAAATGTCACATGTGGAGCAGTTAATTAACAACATTAACATTTGAAGTTCGTTGGTAGCGCTTCTCTTATCACTGATCAAGAAGCTCCATCCGCGTCTTCTTCGATAGTGCTTTTCTTTTTATAACATTCACATTCACACTTACACGTGGCCGTTACGTATGTATGTGTGTGTTTGTTTGTTAAAATAAAGATTATACATTATTGCTATTGTGTTGATAACGGAATAGGTATAGTTTATTTTCAACCGTTAACAGTTGTTTCGACGGAGAGTAGGGTATTAGAATGAACATATATTTGTGTATATTCTGTACTCCAAAACAAACATTCTTATTAAGAGAGACAAAGGACAAATAAAAAACTGGGACAAGGGCTGGGATGTGAACTAAATTATGTTTCGGTGGCGGCGAAGATTGCAATTAAAATCAATTAATTTTATAAAATTTTATTAATGAATTAGAATTTAAATTTACACTTAATACTAAAGTCAAGATGTTTCCAAGTCAGTGATTGAGTTAATAATGCTCGTAGTGCCAGTAGTTTCTAGCTTATTTCCCACCGACCGCGACAACGCGGGCGGTGTCGTCTTCCTTTAACACGAGGCGCTGAGGACTTGATTGACTTGGTTCTAATTACATGGATTTGCCCTGGCTATGCTTGTGTAACTCCTTCAAAAGTAGAACAGCGACTATTGAAGACCTTGGCCGTAAATTGCCATGGAAGATGATCTGATCCATCTCTTTTAGTTTCTGGGATGATGTAGATGGTCTGCTGTAGCTCCTTAATACCATTGGAACGTTCACACCCAAGCTTTGTATGTCTAAAACGATATCTTCGGTATGGAAAGCCGCTAAAAAGTGCACATGCCCCAAATGTAGCATGTACCGTGGTATCGTGTTAAGATAAAGGCGACTATCGCTGATCTTACTGAAGTGACTGCAGTATAATAGACTTCGGGCATTTTCCCTCTATGTACCTACTTTAAACATTTCAGATAGACTTTAATAGATATTATTATAAACACAAACTAGTTGTTGGTGAAAAGTCGTCCCTTTAAAAATGTGTGCATGTCTAAAAATTATTTTTAATATGAGTCCTACACTACACTACACTACCCGTACTTCAGTAATGTTGGGAAACTTCATATTTTTTAACATAAATATTTAAAGAATATATTCTTCTATTATTAATTTTGCCTGATGTGATAACATTATTATATAAAGTATATAATAGTAATAATGGTTATAATGTGTCTAAATATCGAGATTGCTTTACGAATCTTGTAAGCCACATAAGTTAATAACATTTTCCTTTGTAAAGTTTTAAATAAAACTACTAAGGACTACCTCGGATACTTACGATTGCAACTTTTATAGCGATGATGATCGATGCAACTCTCTCGTTTCTCCCAGTGTTGAAAAATTTAATTTAGTTTAAAAAAAATAATTTAGTTAAAAAAGTTAAAAGTTGTTGGTTATCAGACCAAATGTATTATTATTATTAGACCACATGTAACTATAATTGAGGGATAAGAATTCTTATTATAATATTATAAATTATCCTTAGAAAATTAAGATGTTATTTTTAAAAATAAAATATAAACAATAGTAGTTGTGTTGTTTTTATTTATAATGTTGTAGCGAAGTGCCCTTTATAAATGTCTTAATCAGTTTTATTAAATTCCAACTAAATTTATATCTTTAAACGTATTTATACTTTGAGATTGAAATTCCATTATCTTTAATTTAAATAATTCATCATCATCATCATCATTATCAGCTGTCGTGCGTCCACTGCTGGACGTAAGCCTTCCCCATTGACTTCCACCGCGATCGGTCCAAAGCGACCCGCATCCATTGGTTTCCAGCTGCTCTTTTTATGTCGTCTGTCCACCTAGTTGGCGGTCGTCCTCTACTTCTCTTGCCAGTAAGTGGCCTCCACTCAAGGACCCTTTTTCCCCATCGGCCGTCACTTGAGCGGGCTATATGCCCAGCCCATTGCCACTTCAGCTTACAAATCCGCTGGGCTATGTCGCTTACTTTTGTTCGTCTGCGAATCTCCTCGTTTCTGACTCTATCTCGCAGCGAAATTCCCAGCATAGCCCTCTCCATCGCACGCTGAGTGACTTTAAGCCTCTCTAAGAGTCCCTTTGTTAGAGGCCACGTCTCGGTTCCATAGGTCATCGCTGGTAACACACACTGGTCGAAGACTTTCGACTTAAGGCACTGCGGTATTCCGGACGAAAATACGCTCCTTAAGTTCCCGAACGCTGCCCATCCTAGTTGGATTCGTCGATTGACCTCTCCCTCGAAGTTGGACCTGCCCAATCGGACTTTTTGTCCCAGGTAGACATATTCGTCGACAACTTCGAGAATGAAGCTCCCAACGGATACCGGGATAGGCGCGACATGGACATTCGACATAATTTTCGTCTTGTCCATATTCATTTTAAGGCCCACCTGTTGAGAGACTCCATTAAGATCGCCGAGCATAATGCTGAGGTCTTCCAAGGATTCTGCCATTACTACTATATCGTCGGCAAATCGAAGGTGAGTTAGGTACTCGCCGTTTATATTGATGCCGAGTCCATGCCATTCCAGGAGCTTGAAAGCGTCTTCCAGTGCAGTGGTAAATAGTCTCGGAGAGATAACGTCTCCCTGTCTCACGCCTCGCTGTAAAGGAATAGCGTTTGTGCAATGCTCCTGGACTCGAACCGACATGGTGGCGTTTGTGTACAAATACTTCAACACTTCGATGTACCGATAGTCAATATGGCACCTCTGAAGAGACGACAGTACCGCCCACGTTTCGATCGAATCAAAGGCTTTCTCATAGTCCACAAATGCTAAGCATAATGGCCGATTATACTCCTCGGTCTTCTGTATAATCTGCCGCAGCGTATGAATGTGGTCTATGGTACTAAAACCTTTTCGGAAACCGGCTTGTTCGGGAGGCTGGAAGTCATCAAACTTGCTCGTGAGACGAGTCGTGATAACCTTCGAAAACAGCTTATAAACATGGCTCAGAAGCGAGATGGGCCTGTAATTCTTCAGCAAAGTAGTATCGCCTTTTTTGAAATATAGGGCCACCACACTTCTGTTCCATGCTTCCGGCGTTACACCCTCAAGCAGAACGGCATTAAAGAGCTTCTGAAGGACCCTAAGTACTGGCAATCCGCCCGCTTTCAGAAGCTCTGATGTGATACCGTCTTCACCTGGTGCCTTGTTGTTTTTAAGCTGTTTTAGGGCCACACTGATCTCGTGCAAGCTGATGTCCGGGATTTCATCGGAATAGTGTCGGGTAAGCTCCGCTCTTGGGTCTTCTGCTAAGCTATCAACAGGTTTAGCGACCGAGGTATATAAGTGTCCATAGAACCTTTCGACCTCCCTCAAAATGTCAGCCCTACACGACACTGTGCTTCCATCCCCCAATTTCAACTTCGATAACCGGCTTTGCCCAATTGACGAATCTCGCGCAAACACTTTGGAGCCTTGGTTCCGCTCTATAGTATCTTTAATACGGTTAGTATTGAAAATACGGATGTCGTGTCGCAGATATTTCCGTATGCGTCTGTTGAGCTGCCTATAAGTCTCGGTATCATTGAGGGACTGAAGTGCCAACGCGCGTCGTTCCGCCATAAGTTTGAGAGTTTCGTTGGCTAGTTTTTGGGGTCTATTCTTACGGCCGGGTCTGCAGAATTTTCCTCCGACCGTATGGACAGTTTCTACCAACCTGTTGTTAATTTGGTCCACGGATGCGCAATCATCTAGGCAAGCGAAGCGGTTCGATAATTCAAGTTGAAAGCTTTCGAGATCTTGAATATGAGCTTTAGATGGACGGAGCGTAGACTTCACCAACCGAGATCGTTCCAGCCTGATATTGAGATTCAGCGTGCCTCTTACCATTCGGTGATCGCTCCCTGTTTTTACGTTGTTGATCACAGAGACATCGTTAAATATCTGGCGCCTAGTGGTCAAGATGAAGTCAATCTCATTTCTAGTGGAACCATCGGGACTTAACCAGGTCCACTTCCTTTGAGGCGGCTTCTGGAAGAAGGAATTCATCATAAAGAGTCCCTCTTTCTCCAGAAAATCGGCCAGCCTCTGTCCCCTAGGGTTCCGCTGCCCATATCCAAATTGTCCTACTCTCACCTCGTCGTCGCTTCTCTTGCCCAGCTTTGCGTTGAAGTCCCCCATAACAACATTAAAGTGAGTTTTTGTAGTATGTATGGCCCGACTGATATCCTCATACATAGCCTCTACTTCATCATCTGGGTGTGCGGAGGTCGGTGCGTAGACCTGTATGACCTTCAACGAGTATTTTTTAGAAACTCTGAGTATAAGGTACGCGACCCTACTCGACACACTTTCAACGACTGCAATGTTGTTTATGAGGGACTTGTGGACCATAAACCCGACACCTCCTTGGGACTGTTGGTCGCCCTCCCGGTAGTATAGCAGGTTTCCGGATTTGAGGGTTATCGTGTTCTCCCCCTCTCTACGGACTTCAGATAACCCTAATATATCCCAGCGTAACCTACTCATCTCTTCTTCCAGCTCAGCAATCCTGTCGTCAGTCCGCAAAGTGCGGACATTGTGTGTTACCAGGGCCAGGTGTCGTTTGGGGTGGTAGCCCGATCCCATCCGGAGATTCTTAGCACCCCCTGCCCCACCATAACCACGGCCGCTACCGAAGCCGGGAACAGTGGGACTGCCGGGAACTGGGGGCCTGGTCCTGTTTGCGTCTGTCATATTTAAAGGGGAGAATTTGCCATACTCGCCACTCTTGGCAGACGGGTTGGCGAGCGCAGTGCGCAGCTCCTCACACCGGTGGCGCTGCTGCCCGACACCAGTCTATATTACTTCGAGCTGCACTGATTGTGATGGATATACCGCCATCGGTCGGTTGGAGGAGAATGGGATAGGGGTAGGTATATTCAAGGGAAAAGAAAGGAAAGGGGGGATATTGCTTACACGGATAGACAAGGGATTGTAAGCAAATAGCTCGAGCAAGTCAGGGTCGCGTACCTGTAACTCGGACTGGCTGATGCCGGGAAGTCAGAGTCCTCTAACTATAACTTTTAGAATGACAACTGTCAAATCTGATTACGACGTATTCCAAAAGATAGAATTATGTCATGTTTATTTTAAATTATTTGTAACTTCAAATACCGACTGCTGGGTTGATATCCTAGAAGGTTTATACACTCCCCACATTAAGAGATTTTTTTTTCTGTATTTATAGAAAAACTGACGCTAGGATACATTTTAGGACAATAAACGTAACAAATATGTGAGACTTTATATTTAGTTAAAAGTTTTCTTTAACATTGTGACAAAAAAATAGTCGTGGTAACAGAGATGAAGCGGCTAATTGAGAGTGGGTCGTATCGGAAGTAACTTCGATTGTGTCCTCGAAGCTTCGATATTTAGTATAGTACCCAAAGAAAATCTCTGAAACGATAATAAAAATAAGGAAAATTGGTTTTCTATAAGAAATCTCAATCCTCAAAATTAAAGGCAACGTAGATGGATAGAAAAATCTTATTCCGAAAATTCAACTCTTAAGGCAAAACAATAGTAGATGTCTCCGAAACCCGGTTTCTAGTCATGGAGCTCATGAACCAGTATTATAATAGCTATATGATTTGTTAAAGTACCAAATGACATTATATAATAATCCTCCCCCCCCCCCTCTTGTTACATCGACATTAAATCAGAACAAAGCATATCATAATTGCACCCGACATAGAATCAACGCTTAAAATAAAATGTTAAGATTCTTTGTAAAAATATGTGATATATTATTATACATAAAATAATTGTGATCGGTAAAAGATTAAATTATGGTAACAGTTGAAATACCTTTTTATTATAATTTCAATTCTTTTAGGGATATGTTGACTGTATAAAGGCAGCGCAGGTAATTTTAAACATCATTAGGCCCAAAGGGTCGACTGCGAGCTCATCCGCCGGAAGTCCTTTGTGAATACTTTTCATCACCGCCCCTCGGGAATTCGAAGTTTTTAATAAAACTTTAAGCTATATTTAATGTTAGATTCAAATTAAAAGTAATTGATAATTGTATTTTAAGTTTAAAGCAATTGCGACTCTTAATGTAATCATATTTACTTTAAGTTTATATACTTTAAATTTCTGGGACCGCTGTAGGTGTAGGAAAAAAACATGTTATGTACATGAAGTACAATGTATAGCCGGCATAAGTTGAAATTATTAATTATTTTAATATTGGCTTAACTAATCCATGAAAACAGACCACAGTCCTGTCAAATTTATCGTTTATTACATTAATTTCAATGTTTATACATCTTGATAAACATAAATAGTAAATAGACTTTCTAAATAACCAATTTATTTATTACGAAATCGTTAAAAATATCAGTAACAAACAATTGAGTGAACCTTACCACACGCTCCGACGTGCACTCAACAAGATTGAGAACTGAAACTTATATTTAATGGCGTTTTTACCGAACAATTCAAATAGGGCAACAAAATATTTCAAAGAATTTTTTAAAACACATGGTTAAATTAAAGACAAAGCTGTTATACAAAAGACATCCCTGAGAAAATATTGAAGTAAATTTATGCATTATATTTAATTTAAAGACTTTTGATATATTAATTATATTTTAAGCAATATATAATTTGTCAATAGATGTCAGTTTAACGGTAATATTTAATAAAAACCTCACAACTAGCATACAAAATAATAATAAAATGTCTTTTTCAAATAGAAATACATCAAAAATTGTTTATTAAATCCTGGCTCTAGATAAGGAGCAGATTGTACAGTACATGTTATAAATAAATTAAAATGTCACTGGTGCTATACCTTTGCTTACTTCATGTACTCTGCACTCAGTTCTACGAGCAGTACCTACTATATTAAAGCCATAAAAGTATTATAAATGGCAAGGGCTTGAAAAGTAATAATATAAAATTATAACTATAATATAAAACCAAATAGTTAACACCGATATCACTACAGATCTGTACAGATCTGTACAGTTAATATCCGTGTCTCGTGTATGGAAACAATTAATTTTAATTAATTTTATTTTTGGATTACGCAAGTTTGACCATGTTTCAGTCTTCCGACATCAGCTTAAGTGGCTCCCAATCCGCCTTCGCCGAAATATGCACGTCCTAACCGCGCTGTATAATCTCTTCTCCAACTCAGCTCCCTCCTATCTTCATCAACGGTTCCATCTTGCAATTCCTAGTAGTCGTCCTAAACGCTCCTGTGTTATAGTAAAAACCTTTGATATTCCCTCTTATAAATCGCACTTTTATTCCAAATCTTTTACAATACAAGCAGCGCGGTTATGGAATTCCTTACCAACCAGTATAACATCCAGTCGTTCTGTCTTGGCATTTAAACGTAAATTAAAGCACTACTATCTCTCACACGATTAAATTATAATGTACATTAGATATATGTATTTCTATATGTTATTATTATATGTATGTACTTCTTAATTTATGTAGGTATAAATGTATATGTATGTATCTTATTTTATATAGTATTATTATATGTATGTTCTTTTTAATTTATGTAGGCATAAATGTATATGTATGTATCATATTTTATATAGTATTATTATTATGTATATTATTATAACATACCTATGTACCATTCTCTGCCCTCTTAAACCTTCTGTCCAACACTCTAAGGGTAGCTGGAAGAGATCTCTTTGTAGAGATAAGTTAATCCTATGTGTATGTCTTTTATAATTGTCTTTTTTCTTGTATTTTTTTTTTTTATGGTGCATAAATAAATAAATAAATTTAAGGGCTCGTAGCTCAGGCAACTCAAATGCTATCTCCCAGAAATAAGTGATATTAGTTAAAGTGATATTAATGAAGTTGAGATTGATTATACTTTGTAGTAACCGTTATATTTTAACAAGTTTTTAACAATTGCATTTCAAAGGTATTGGACACGGTTCATACAATTCAAGTATTACAATTATAGATTTATGTGTTCTGTCTAAATATTGAAAAAAAAAAACATTTATTTCAAAACGAAATGGTAAAGCATAGTTTTATTATACTTTATAAGAATCATAGTTTTTTAGAAATATGTTGGATAAAATTTTACTTATAGAAAGGTAAAAGTTTTAGTGCTTCGAGATCTACTTCAAGTTTCTTCAAACGAAAGTTACACAGTATACAAAGTTTTGATACTTGCATATCGAGAAGATATCTTCTTATCATATCTTTCATTTTAATGAAATGATTTTTCGTTTAGTGTTACAAACAAATAGCCAATATTAGACTAATTCATTATTCTATTTACTGAACAAATTTAAATTATATACCCACTAGTGGGACTACTTTAGACTTTCTCTTGAGCAAGCAGTTCGTTCGATTACATTTACGGAGAGCTTAGTGTTTGGGTAATTCGCAACTCGAACTGAGGGCTTGGACTTCGTGAAGCTTAGCTGGATGTATAGATAAGGTCGGCTTTAAATTACTTCACAGATACTTAAATAAACATCACTTAAGTGTATGAATTATTTCGTTACTATTTTAAGAAGTTGATATAATATAATCTAGGAAAGAATAATATGATACAATTTAATATCGATTGTAGAATCACTTGTAGAAGCTTATTTAGCATAGATAATGTACCAATCCCTACTCGAAGTCCTTTGGTTTCTAAAGGGGAGTTAATTAAACCGGAAATCAATTTAGAACTGTTTTTTGACGGATGCTAACTTGCTTCCTTTGCTCTGATTAATTCTTTTGTAAACATTTATTTTCAATTCTCTTTGCGACAGACGAAAAAGCACAAGCTTATTAATAATGTTTGCAAAGTTTGAAAATATATTGTTTTATTAGTACTTACTTCAATAAATATTAAAGACTTCAAACGTATTTATTTATACAAGAACAGTAACGAGACGAATTGTTAAGCATTGCTTGGATAGGTTATGTCAGGAGAGGAACGGACATTTTCCAAGACTTACCTTATATTTATCATTAAAAAATACACCATAAGATGTGAATCTGAAATTCGCCTCATGTACTCGTATTTTAGTGACTACACATATCCGAATATTAACCAAGCGTTTTAACTTAAGAATTCTTCAGGTTATTTCCTTTGAGAGCTCTCTTTTGTAGCGACCTTATTCTTAAGTGGAAAGGATACGGCCATGAGAGAAGTGTTCGTCCTAATTTGTCCTTTTTGGTCCACACAGAATAATTTTAACCTTTAAATATTCTCCAACCGTTTTACTTTGAAGGTCCCTATCAATATATAAGAAATTAACTATTTTTGATATTTGTCACATCATTATATACAGAAAAGCTCTGCACATTTTCAAGTTGGATATCGGCCAAGTGAGTTCGGTGATATTTCAAGGTTTTCTAATTTCCGGGCGTCGGCTTATGTAACACCATTTTTTTACAGAACATTTAAATCTTCCGCCATAACAATATTACTCACCTCGTACAATGGAACGGCTGGATATGGCTCTTTTACGATTCGTACCGTTATATTTTATAGTCGAAGTCGGGAGACAGCATTTACAATTAACAAGCTCATGTGACAGCTGTTATTTTTAGGAGGGCTGCACTAGAGATAGTACGCACGTGTTACAGACGACGTGAAGAATCATCTAGATTTGCATGTCCATAACGATAACCACTTACCATTAGAAGAGCCAACTGCTTTTCGGACTCGCTTCCAAGTATCTGCAGCGATCGTGATCGTGGGAAGCAACTGTACGTACTACACGTTAAAATCATATCAAATATTTGAGAAATGTCTTTAATAGCGCATTCAATTAGTGTTGTTATCAATAAAACTACAACTCAGACTTTGTAGTTACAAATAATTATTTAATTTAAGTTTATGTAGTTATGCGGAAAGAAATAAAACATAACGCATCATTAAGAAATAAAAATGTATTATTATCAGTTCAAATATCATATTTACATTCTTTCAAATGATTAGAAGCACATTGTTTAACATTAAAGTATAATAAACCGGCGTCCGGCGACACCGGCGACACCGGCGACACCGGCGACAACGTAATCAAAGGAATAAAACTCAATACTATAGTAGGTACAGTATTCAAATAACAATCTCCTGGAAATTCTTGGTCGTATGACATACATCTGAAAAAATCTTTAATATTTGCAATTTTATTAAACAGTCCAATGTTATTTTAAATGTCATCACTCGTCCACAGATAGTGGGCTGCGAACAAAACAACTTGTGTTATGATATTTACTTTAAGATTTTGAGAGATGTATGTACGTAAGCAGACGCAAGAACAAAACGCTGCAATTTATCAAAATGGTGAAAAATAAAAAATAAACTTTATATTCTGTTCATTCGATTATTCACCTTAAAGAATGAATCTTTTCATAATTAATAAAAGATAAATTATTTCACGGTTCCTTCGAAGCCAACATCTTCCGAAAACATAGAGCAATGGCAACTAAAGAACTGGAAAAACTAAATAGGAAAAATGAATACCGCTATATACAATTTTTAACTATTCATTATCCGAGTCGTAACATCAGTTCATTTTACAAATGCAAATTACATTCAAGGGAACACATCGCCATACATTACACTTACTTTACACGACGCAACGGAGTCATTACAATGTCATTGCAACGTCATTACTACATTAAAACATCGTAAAAATTACAACAACGAAATATCCACATCAATAAATCTGTTATTCGTATTGTTTTTTAAACGTATCGTATATGATCTAGGTGTAAATTTAATCACGTGTAAAATTATAAGAGATTGCGATTGTAAAGAAGTGTAACATTTTACATAAAACTCTCTTTCTTTTAAATGCTCGGTAATCGTCGTTTGCTATACAAGTAACACAGACAAAACTCAACAACTCATGTACACTCAAAGTATTGCGTTTTTCTATACAATTTATTCACTAACTTGGTGTTCGGAGCCGAATTAGATTTAACTAAACCTACAAGAGCGGGAATCGACACGCGACTGGCGCCTTTACATCCATAGTAACACAAAAATTGCAACAACATGATCGTCATAAATTTTGACAGAACTCCGTATAGAAGCAATAACATTTCAAAGTAAAAATTCAATAATAAAATTGTTTTCTATGCATTTGCATCTAAAAGTTTATTCTCACAGGAGTTTAGTGTAATTTAACCAAAGTCAAGTCTCGCCGGCAGTCGTTCCCCGCTCGATGTAAACGTGTCTAAAGCTCTGTGTCGCTACTACTAGTACTACTAGTACTACTAGTCTACGTAACACCGCCCGGGTCCGCCCGCCCGGCGCACACTGACAACTCCGTACTGCCCGTAGATGTGTGATGGTGACTATCTTTTACAATGGCAGTGAAAAGCACCCGCTGTTAAATAAGGCATATTGGTACCACTATTTTTTTTTTCAAATCTTTTTCCTTTTTATTTCAAAACTAACGATGTAAACCTTATTTTATCTACCTTTTTTGACGGCGAGGTGATCGCTCGCGTCGAGAAATGTATTTTATTTTAGTCGTGTTTTGGATGCTTATTTCTATTTAAACCTTAGGTACAATAAATTTATTTCTTACGTGGCGATAATTTTAATTTAAACTTTTTAAATCACCGTTTTATTGCTCAGTTATTATTTAATATTCCGATTTAATAAAAGTCTCAAATCCTGAATCCGAATTACAATTTAAATTCAATCGGAACATAAAAATATCAACGATTACAGAATTTCAATTTCATCAGCTCCATTGGCACAAAGTGGTATGACATTTCTAATGATTTCTATAAACGAGTGACATGTAATCGGTTTGCTGGACCGCGTTGCCAATGCGCCGGTGTCTACGCGTCACTACTCATTTCACTAAATTGTATTCACTAAGCTAGATTATCTAGCTTCCATCTAACAGATTAATTAGTATATTTAATTATTAGACCCTATCGTTATAATTTACAAAGGACGGTCCCACACTTAACAAACTTGAGATCTGTCGATAATTTAGATTATTTGCGGTTGCACTACAATAACTGAAGTCCATCGCGCGATAAGTAATATGAAAGCGATCTTTATACGATAGAGTAAGTGACTCGCTCCAGCTACAAAAAACTATTCAGTGAGTAATACAAGTTTAGTATCACTTCTCTATCTCCACCTACGGTTCGTAAAATAACGTAAAAGCTATAGCAAAATACAATTTTTCGTTGAAATTAAAATACATATATATATTTGTTCGGCAAGTATCAACTTAACATTAAAAACCATCGGATATATAATACAAGGGGTTCTTAAAGACTTTATCCCTTAGTAAATATAAATAATTCATTTTAAAAACATTTTACCAAAATTATTAGCGTATAGCATAAATCTTTTCATTATTATTTTTTACAAAATAACATCATTTTTTACAGTTACATGGCACAGTCATACAACACGGCACCCGACACCTACCAGTATACCTTGTCACCATAGAATAATTGAATCATGGATGGATATTACGAGCTTAGCGGGCGATAAGAGTCGAAGGAGGGACTACGATTTACTCGAATGAGGGATATCGAGGGGGGAGACGACACAGGTCACACGGGACCACGTCCACTTACAGCTACAGGAATCGAGGGTCACCGCCTAGTCCTCGGGGTGCAGACACACGCCCTCCACCGTGAAAACGGAGAGCTCGTCGGGCAGTTCGGCCAGGCGGCGCGGCAGGCAGGCGAAGTAGTCGTGCGCTAGCGCGCGTGCGGCCGGTGCTCGGCGCGCTGGGTCGGGCTGCAGCAGGGCGGCGGCGAGACGCTGAGCGTCGCGCCCGGCGTCACGCAGCCGCGGGAACGACGCCGCCAGGGGCCGGCCCGCCGCCACACCCCAGCGCGCCACGTGCGCCGCCAGCCCCGCCAACCGCGACACGCCCGCCCAAGACTCCTCCGTCGGGGTGCCGATTACCTGGGGGATAACCCGCTGCCGTTAGAATACACTTTCCTTCCCATTACGATACCCCCTCTAGGAGAGAAATTTCACAAAAGCGGTTCTTAGTATAGCAGTATCTCACTCAACGAGTTACCGATTTTAACAAAAATAACCTTATGCATAATAAACACTTTGGTTTCACTCCTGGTCGCTCAACAACAGATGCAGGTGTTTTGTTATTGCTGAATATTTTCGAAGACAAAGACAAGACGCGCTTGGCTTTTTCTGTGACTTATTGAAGGTATTTGAATGTGTTCAACATGAAACTCTAGTTAGAAAATTATATCATTATGGTATTAAAAATAAGGCCTTAGATTTAATTAGATCTTATCTTAGTGAGAGAAATCAAAAAGTTGATGTAAATGGAAAGCGTTCCCCTGGTTCACTTGTCAAAATCGGTGTGCCACAAGGCTCTATATTAGGACCTTTCTTATTCCTCATTTATATAAATAACTTGCCTTTCCTTGTGAGGGACAAACATGGGATACTGTTGTTTGCTGATGATACTTCTCTTATTTTTAAGATCAATAATGGACGATGTAAAAAATGCTCTCTCTGATGTTGTGCAATGGTTTAACGCTAATGGTTTAATCTCTTACTGAACGACAAAAAAATAAAATGTATTAAATTTACCTAAACTAATGTGTTCTTGTTGTTCCTACATTGCTCACTAAACACATTGACGTTAAAAAAAACCGGCTGAGTTTGTTGTGTGGTTCTTCTCAGACCAGGGTGCGTTTGGATCCCTCGCAGCCTTATTTTAAGTTGAAAAGTGTTTTTACAGAAGGACTTATTTAGATACGTACGATATAATAATAGGCCCTTCTGTCACTTCCACTCGACGTTAACAACTGATCGCCGATATGGCTTCAAAGTGGAAAAGATATGAATAAATATATAAATCTTAAAGGCACACCCACCCGCACCTAATTTCAGACTCGTCATTAGTTTCAGATGTGTTGCGGTGAGTCAATGTTTTTCGCTCATATGTTTACATGTATAAATTTGTGAATAGTTTCTTTAATATAAACCGGGTTATTATTTCTTGACAGTTTCCAATTATGACGCTTATAATATTTTTATTTATTACAGCCTACATTCTCACTTCTCGAATTAATAGGATCGTAGAAACATACACGAACACATTTCGACTAAAATAAATCACACCTTGTGTTTATCTACACGTGATGAAAGATCAAGAGAAAAAAAAATAGGCAATTCAATCTATTTATTTTTTATTTATTTATATCAGTAATCACTTTTGTACGTTCAATGGATGTGTCAGGGGAGCCTGTTTTGTATATATAATGAGCCATACTTATCAAAATAAGCCCTGTAAAGACACTCTCCATTTTAAAATGAGAACTACGAGGATTCGAAATCCGCAATGATCTGAGAAGAACCACACCAAAATTCAGTCGAATATTTCTTTATTGTGATCACTGTTTGACAAATGTCAATATTTAGTGAGCAATTTACGAATAACTAGAACCATCAGTACCGAGACAGTACCAATCAGTGTCAAGACGACAATATACTGCAACAAGCACCCCTTCACGAGCATGTGTATATAAAATTTTTTTGTTGAATTTATTAATATTTTTATATACATAATTAAATTTTTCATAAATACATTGATCATATACCGTCATAATTTTGACTTCTTTGACTTTGTTTATTAACAGCTCAGGTGTCTCCATGTTATATATATAATTTAATTGTGTTTTCTTTCAATCAACAATATGTTATTAGCATTAGCATTATTTAAATCATGAAATACTGATTACTGTCTGCTAATAAAAAGTAAGAGAAGTATCGTCAACAAACAACACTATTCCATTTTTATCCCTCACAATGTAAATTAAGTTAGTTCTGTAGATGAGGAACAAGAAAGGTCCTAATATAGTCTTGTGAGACACCTATTTTTGTCAAATGAACCAAGGGAACAATTTTCATTGACATCTACTTTCTGAATTCATTTATTAAAATATATAAACTAATCAAATCAAGAGCCCTCCTTTCTAATTCCATAATGCTGTAATTTTCTAATTAGAGTTTAATGATGCACACAATCGAATGCCTTCGATAAATCAAAAAAAATCTCCCAGGCTTCAAAAATATTCAGCATAATTCAACACCAACACCTATTATTAAGCTACCAGAAGTAAAACGAAATTGTTTTTATGTAAAATGTGACTTATATTAAAATGTGTAACTAGTTAGTTAAGGGTAATTCTTTCGAATATCTTACAAAATGTGGTAATACTGAATATATATATATATATATATATATATATATATAGTTGTATCTAGTGTATATATATTTTTTTATTTTTGGACCTTAAGTTTTTAAAATTAAAATTCATATAACATAGTTCCACATTGTCCTCAAGTAGTGTCAGAGCGGTGGGGTTGTGGTATTTAAAGTTTTAGTAAAGTGGTGCTAACCGGACTGTCAATAAAGAAAGTTTCAAAAGCAGTTGCAACCTCAAGGTCAGACGTAACGTATTTATTATTTATGTTTTATTTGAAGTCTGACTTTTAGGTTTTCTAATTTCCTCATTAATTATTTTCCAAGTTGTTTTAACTTTATTATTGCTCTTTTATATTTTCTTTGTTAAAAGATTTGGAAAATTATAATTTTATATTACTTCTAATATCTTCACTAGTATTAAATTATTATCAATATTGACGCATAAATTTTTGTCTATTTTATGCAACTCAGCTCAACAAATACTACTGCATCAGTAACAAATACGAATCCCGAATACCGAATTATATGATTTAATAAGAGTATACAAAGAATCATTACACATAATATTAAGGTGTCATTTTGTTAATAAAGAAAGATATATTTAATAGCAAAGTCATTATTAACTTTACTTATTCGGCCGGCTGTTAGTGGTACAAAAATCATTTTCCTTATTAAAATCAATTTCTTATTCATTTTGAGTTTAATAAATTATCCATCGTCGTAAGAATTTAGTGTATTGATTAATCATTTAAATAAAAATACTTAATTCCCAAAAAAAAATTGGAATCGAAACCACATTGTTATCATATCTAATCTCATGTCATTAAGATCTATATTAGTTATTGTGTCTTAATTACCTTAAATATCTTGTCGAGTTGGTCGTTAGTGTCCCTGACTCCTGGGAAGGTGGGCACTCCGCACAGCATCTCCACGAAGATGCACCCCACGCCCCACATGTCCAGGGACGTGGAGTACTCCGTGCTGCCGAGGAGCACATCTGACGAGTTACAAACACCTTTACTATGTTATTTCATTGTTCCGGTTCTCCAAAGCTTATTAAAATAATATTAACAGTCTGTCGGGTCTCGTAGTATTTCTTCTGATTGGTTGTCGTAATCGGCCGCTCACAGCTCTTATTTTTATTTTATATTATTTTCACTTTAATAGTCTTTCCAGAAACCGGTAGCGAGTTGTCTATTGTCTAAAAAATATCTCAAAAAACTAAAACGGAATTGAAAAAATGCATATAGATATCTGTAGGGTTATTTAAAAATATAATCCATTAACTTCTTTCAAAGCTCGAAGTTTTGGTAATGCTAAAGGTACAAACAAGGTGGTAAGTGGTACCAACTCAACTCCTCGATGAGCTCGTTACTCACTTCTACCCTTACCTTTCAATGTTGGTTGTCTTATCTTTGTTCTATGAAAAATTATATTAATAAAATTTTATGTTTAATTTTGCTTTAATATATTTTATAAAATCTAATGTTTTCGGCTCTAATTTGTTAAAAAGGTATTTTCTTGAAAAGAGGTCACATTAAACCCGCGCCTATTTCTTAGAACTCGGTGAACTTAAAATAAATTAAGAACTAAAGAATTTCTAACATTTATCTCAAAGAAAATAACTTTCAGATTAAATGACTTTGAAGAAAGGTTAATATATAGCGAACACTAACAAAATCTTTGTTATCGTTTTAAGGATAAAATTGCCTTTTATTTTGTACAGTTTTGTAAAAAAGGGGAATATGGGATGGGATATATTAAATGGACACTGCAGAGCGCTTCGACGAAAATAAATATTTTATTTTATTTAGGTCGTAGCGAGAAATGTCCGATATTTGTTTCAGTTTTTCAATTGCGCACAAATTGGGTGAAACTGTTTAAAACAGAGCACAGTTCAGTCGAGCACTGAACCATTTCAAAGATTAGTACTAAAAAAAAGTGAAAAAGAGCATTTGAAATCACAACATTAATATTGTAAGGTATTTACAATAAAACCAGAATAAAAACTTAGCAACCTGTTTTTACTCTTTTGTATTCTGCCAGACGTGTGTTTGTACTGCCATAGTTCAGTAACACTGAGTACCTCCACCCTCCCCCTCCCTGACCCCAATGCAATGTCTCCCCCACTGACCTGGTGGACGGTACCACAGCGTCACCACCTCGTGCGAGTACGTGTGACTGGGGACGGACTTCGCACGCGCCAGACCGAAGTCCGCCAGCTTCAGTTCACCGCTAGAGCTTATTAAGAGATTCTGTGGCTTCACATCCCTGATGACAAATATATTAATTATAGACACCGCTATCAATATTTTTATAATAAAAGTAAATTTACCCTATCACAAGGAGAGCATAATTTAATTTAATAGAGAGTAATCTGACGGGATAGGTCGTTTAGAGTTTATAGAGAACAAAGTATAACAACAGCATGTTTGTGACCTGTGTAAAACTCTTCTCCGATGGCAGTAGGCGAGTCCCCGCAGCAGCTGGAACATGAACAGTCGGACGTTGTGTCTGTTGAGTCCCCCGGGGTGCCTCTCCATGTACTGCGATAGGTCTGTGTCCTGAGAATATTACAATTTCGGTAATATTTACACATTGTCCACTACATTTCTAATAAATATTTCGAAAGTATACAAGAAAAAACTAATACGAACCACAAATATGAAACTCACCACAAACTCGAAGACAAAGGTTAGTGTCTCCCTCGTGTGCACTATATCATGTAGCGTGACTATGTTCGCGTGTTTGAGTTCTTTGAGTAATGAAGCCTCTCGTATTGCTGTGAAAGGCGCGCCTTCCTCCTCTTGCAGTCTAATCTCCTTCAACGCCACGACTTGTTGTGTCAAACTAATGAAACAACAGGAAAGGATAAGTAAGTAAGATAAGATAAGTGGAATAAAACGTTAAGATCAATTGTCCAAGACACGTCTTAAACACAGGATGTTACAAAAGTTCCATACAAGGGAGCAAAATTTCTTAAAAACCAGCATCAGATAGGAAGTAAATTTTCAATCCCAAGCATTTGTAAACTAATTTGTTGAAGCTGTCGAATAAAGACTTAGTCGTTGTTAAGAGCTTTAAACTTTTAATAACGTCATTCCGCTTCATCAAAATAAAGTTATCCTATTTTTTCTACATAACACACAAATGAAAGCAAAGGAAATGAAATGAAATGAAAAAAAAAGGAAACCAAACTCTTTTAAGGAAAGCAAAAGCAATAAAAACAAAATGAACATTTTCACTCTCAGTCTCGAGGGTTACAGATATTAAATTTTCATAATTACTAAATACACATTTTGTTTAAAATACATATTATATCAATTATTAGATTCCACTCGTTAATTGGAGTTGCCGAAGCAGTCCTAATCACGGTCGAAAAGTTGAGTCAGCTCCTCCGTGCAGCTTTAGAAGCAATTTATATAGTATTATATCAGAGCTCGATAACGTGTCGCATATTAAGTGTTGTCCGAGTTATACATCTACTTAACACATTATAAAGTATATTTAAAGTGAATTTAAATATATAAATATCCTTTACATTAAAAGGTATGTTTTCTGTCTAAGACCTATCCGAACCGGTGTGGATGATTCCACAAAATATTCCACACGAGGCGACAGTGCAATGAATATTTCAGTCCACTTTAAAGAGAGCTCTAACCAAATAAAGTAGGTTAAGAGCGTCCTGTTCTGCATCGACCGAGCCAAAGGCTTTATAATATATTATATTCTGGAATATTCGATGTCATAGGAAATTATGACACGCTGACACGCGCTAATGGAGTGCGAATTACTATGATAATAATTTATAACAGAAATATATATTTCAAATGTTATTTTTATTAAAACATTTATTATTTTGATGTAATTAGTACTCGTGATATTAATGTTAGAAGAGTCGCCGATAGCGATAGATATAACGACCTAATTTATAATATTACAATGATTCAAATCAAAATCTCGACTGTTGCTAATAGACGGTTACAATGGTGTCGGAGCCACTCGCGCTTTGGACTTAATTCGGTATATTTGAGTAATGTGCTGTAATGCAAACTTCATTTTAGCTTAAACATTGTATAAAAGCGATAGTTATGTAATTGTGTGCGTTCAGTCATCACTATAACACACGTGGGTCATGAATTATTAGACGGTAGAGTAACATCCTACACCAAATTAAATATTTGTATTATTATTATACGTTATCAGAATATATTGAGTCATCTTGTCGACGGCCGCCCTTTTCATAGCTATGGTTGCCGAATATAATGTCAGTCTCTTACACTTCAACTTGCTGCCGATATCGTATTATAATGATATCATACTTTTAAAACAAAAATTAAATGTCTATTTAAAAAAAAATATGGTTAAAATAACCAAATATGAATGTGTATGTTATTGTATCGTTCACTGCATATGCTAGTTGTCTTACAAATATTGGGAAGATGGTGAGAGACAATGTCAACACTTACTTGCTGTATCCCTTATAGACAGTAGCGTAGGAGCCCTCCCCGAGTTGCTCCAACTTGATGTACGCCTCTGACTTCCCGAAAGGCGAATCTCCCTGAAGACAAATACAACATATATATTGTTATACGTATTCGCACCGATCTCCGTGTATTCACGACGTCTCAGTACATGTGTACACACACGGCCCATTACAATTTATTTGAGATAAAAACAGACGTTATATCCATTTTATAACAAAATCAGTGAAGTCTCCTCCTTGGTTTACGTTGAATAAAAATAACTTTATAAACACTCCATACTCGCACTCGCCGTGCACTGCTGCACTGCGCCTGCGCACCGCTCCACTGCTAAATGTTATCTACGCTCCAATCTAGATATTTTGTTTTATTAAAAGAAGCAAAGATATGATTTTATCTTGAATTAAACATATAATTAATTAATAATATATGTGTCATGTTTATATTGTATATTAGTTAGTTTAATATGTTTTAGTATTCATAAGATGTACTGCATGTAATGTATGAAGTACGCCCGATACAATACAACTCATAAGCTTGCTGTATATTTATATATATACGTGTATTTAGTAACACTCACAATTTTTCTATACTGTTTTTAGATTGCGTATTATGTCACAGTTTAAATTTATAAAATTATATTTGTGATGTGGGTAATCATTATTTACATAATCTTTTAGTTTTTTTTTCTCTTTCGCATCAAATTACTATTCAATTAATAGGTTCATTTTAAGTTATAGTTATTTTAAGTATTATGTTATTCAAGATTAATATAATTTAATTATTTGCATATCAAAGAGATTTCATAACGGCATACAGTCTATCAATATAATAGTTTTTCTGATAAAAGACCATCGCAAGGCGAAGACCTGAGAGCACTTAAAAGCTAATCTCAACACACATCTGCGGAGACAGCCTTTGCTTTATAACAAAGTATCGCTGTTTCCTTTTAATTTATTACTTCATCTATTTTTATGGATACTTATATTTATTAAATAAGCCGTTCTGAAAATTGTTAGTGAAATGAAAAATTATACCAATATGGAAAATCTCTATTTCTAGCTTTTCATAATATTCCCTAACCTCTACCTACCTACTTTTATGGGTTCGTGTGAACCAGCTTTCACAACATTCGACAACAAACGACACCGCGAAACACTCACTGTTATACGATCTCCTAGTGAATTACTGCTACTGGTCCACTGCGTCGAAAGAAAACTGCTATATTTCTTTATTTACATCCCGAATGCGGGCATAAGTTTTCAAACACCTTCTCTTCAAACAACCATTGCATGGATGGATGTATGTTTCGTAAAAGGACCATAACTGTAGAACCAAGGTACGTCAGTTGTAAGAATATAGGATACGTCTTGCGAAAATCCTATTTCAAACTCTTCCAGCATAATTTGCTCCAACCAACGAGACGGGATTTTTTCTCCGCGGTGAGAAAATGAGGTATTCGTCGCAACCTTAGTAACTTCCAGATGTTCATGCGGGATCGTGGAAGCTGCCTGTGATCCAATCTTTAGTTTAGCCGGAATCTCCCAATGTGTGATTGTTTTTATTTTCCCTCAATAGCAACTGCATCGGCCGGGTCTGGGTCGTCGTGACCAGCGTCACGTCAGCGAGACGGCCATTGGTACACAAAAGAGTGACAAATAATGTTCAACAATATAAAAAAAATTACTATACGTAGCCAATGATTTTCACCAAAGAGCTTTCAAATGAGATAGCTGTCAATACAAAATAGCTTCGGGAGAATAGTGATATTTATTTTGTGATAAAAAATTTTCGGTACATCCTTCTCGTATGATCCAAGGTCGTCTCCGTTTAGTTTGTCGTATATCACACTTCTATATCGCTCCGGGAAAATAAATAGTTGGGATACCTTTCTTCTTTTTATGTTAAAATAAAGTGTTCCATTTTCTCGATAAATATTATTTAAGGACTATCATAGATGATTAAAGTTTACGAATGTGTTTCATTGAAACAGGAAAACTTTTTAATACAGATTAAATTTAACGTAAAAGGTCACGTGAGATCAAATAAAATCAATTGAGTTAATAAACATCATTCCATACTTTTTCTCACATGAGTCAGATCAAGCGTAATCGAAGTGACACATCAAAATTATTTCTCACGGGAATAATATAATTTTAAGCCCTTAAAGCGCGTCAATTTTCTTAACCTAGATCGCAGCATCACACAACGTGTCGCTCTTCATCTAATTACTATAATATTATTTTAAGGTTTAAAGTTACAAAAATTTTATACCCTCTAAATATAAAAGCGTGATAGGGGCGGTGTAATTAGCTAATCTAGAACAAGATTCAGTTTACTCCACTCCGACTTACAAATTACTTATAAATATACGTCAATAAAATACCCGATATTTTTGTTAAAAATACACAAACAACTTTACAATAACTACTTTTTAAAATTTATTAAAAATATTTAATTTTATAGTTTAAAATCAGACGGTTCCAAAATGACTGCATATATCAATTAAAAGTTGAATACACATTAATCTTTTAAATCTCATATTCCATCCTACGAGTACATCGTTCGAAGTGAATGTCAGTTGGTCACATCTCTGCGAGAGCAGTGTCGTCGTTATATTCACCCTCACGGACCTTCACGGTTGACTGCACGTGGTTTGCTAAATCATCCGTAAAGATATATCCATATAGAATATTAAATGTAATACTCACTCCAAAGGCACTAAACCGCTTGGTACGTCGGTTAGAATGTTCATGGGGTCCTAAGAAGGCCTCGGATTTGGGCCTCGGCGGTCGTTTGGGCCTCATCACCACCCTGGCCTCCTCCCGCGCTCCCTCGTCTAACAGCTTCGAGTCTGAAGACACTGACAGCTGTCTCCTCACACGGTACTCGCCGTTACCACCGCCACTCCAATCTATAATGCAATTATTATTAATAATTTGTAAAACTTCAAGCTCTTTAGGAGATCATGTAGTGTAGTGTGTCAGTGAATTGTTTTACTTTACATTGAAAGGTTATGTTTCTCAGGTCTTTGGTTGTTATGCCCTCAAATGCTGTTTTATATCTGCGTTAACATAGAACGAATAAGTAGTTGCCAAAAAATCTAAAGTATCATTTAGATCGGTTATGGGGACGATCGGTCACGTCGAGAAGATACAAATAAATACACGGCACACACAACAAACTTCAATGTATGCGAATCAAAAACTCATTTAATACTTATTTCTTACATTAAACTGATTTGATAAAGGACTGTACATTTTTATCAATCTTTAGAAAGCATGATAACATTACTTGATAATTAAAAATGTTATTGGGTCAGAGAGGTCGGGCGGGGACCTCCCGGGTGTGACTGACTACTTTTAATAAGCTAAGTGTTATGAAATTGCACCTCCTCACAGGAAACATTTTAAATCAAAAATACATACAAAAATACATTATTACACAGCTTAAATTTTAATTATTACACAGCTTCAATTTTGTTTAAAACAAATGGGTTTAATAATATTTTAGCGGTATATACCTATACAATATAACGACTGTAAAAATAATCAAATCATATTAATACGTTTGAAGTGTTCTCGAGTAACATTAATAACAAGCAACACGGACGCGTATAACGGATTAAAGTGAAGAAATGCCGGACTGAGTTTAATTATACAGTTACACCGCTCAGACAGTTTTGATAATATGAGATGTAACATGACATCGTTAATCTTGTTTAATATCATATAAGATACGATAAGTTAAACCTTTTAGGAATAAAAAAAACAATAAAAATACAAAAACATTAATAATTAAAGTGCTTTTAAAGACATGTATCGCGACATTTTACGATTATGGTATCTTATGCGTATTACACCGAGGCTTTCACTCTAGCGCGTAAGGAGACTAAAAATGTTTATTGTACCCTAAAGTCAATTCGATTCCGAAGTTGAGGCTTTTATGATGAAAAAAAAAACATGATGCATCATATATCGACATATCCGGAACAGCCTACGGAAACAATAAAGCAGAGTAATAAAGAGACCACCGACACCATATTAGATTTCAATTTAAATAATATTTGATAAACATCCATAACAACACTGATATCACAAGTATGTAATTAATATATTGACAGCGAGATTACAAGTTTGTATGATATAATATGTTATAAAAAATCTTTAGATTCAATAAAAATATTGATTATAAAGGAGGAGAAAGAAGATTTTTTATAGTTGGTTTTATGGAAGAAAACTAAAATCGTTAATAAAAAAGAAAAACCATTACCGCAGAACTAAGGGCAGGCGATCAAAAACAAGCGAGTTTGGTTCGAAATTCCTCCCGCGGCTGCGGAGGATCATTAATATTTATATAGGGGGTATTTACACGTGTCGGAGATGGACCGTCGTCAGATGTCAATGTGGTTAGTTCATATTTGTAAGTTGACAGATCCATCATCTGAATAATTCAGTACTTACGCAATAATAAGAGGCACGCTATCAATGTCCCAGTAGACACACACACACACACACACTACTCACACACACACGTGTAATGTGTGTCGAGTAACTGACTCACTTAGGGATTGTACAACACCTACCTAACGACCTTGTACAATGCAATACATTATAGAATTGGTTGCAGTCTATAATTATGTTAGTGCGTTAAATAGATACATATTATAAACACAAATTTAAATGTTCACCGCATTTACTAACAAACACTACCACGGGAGTATCTGGCGGGCGGTAGGAAGTACAAAAATCCCGGTTTTGATAAACTAGCAAAGTATAACATAAACATAACATAATAATGATAAGTGATAAGCATAACTAACTAATGATAAGTAAAATAAACTTTATGTATATACATAAATAGTTTTGGATGTTTTATTAAACAAAGTTAACATTTACATTTAGAGTAACAAATATAATATTAGGTAGATAGACTGAGAGAACACTACAATTATCACACGACTACTATAAGAAGCCAGTAAAAGATTCTTCCTGAAAGTAATCACAGTACAACGAAGCTTAATGGCTGCCGCTAGGAATACCTGCGGGGTATTCCGAGAAATACAAGTTCAAATAACGATCACGACATGCGAGGCTTGTATACCTAATACCTATGTACCCTGCGGTCCGAGCGCACGTTCGAAGGTCTAACATTTAATATCACATGCGGTCGGTCGATACATCAGATGTTTGTGGTTCAAATATTTGTTATCAAAATAGACATTAAATATTGTATTTATACAATTATTATTATTGTAACAGTTTAATTAATTCCTTAGAGATACTTTTAAGTCTTGAAGCCGGCCATAAAGGAGCGCAAACACAAAGACGCGATGGCTAAAAGGCTGCAGTTGGCACAAAAGCTCCTCCCGCTCGTTTGCTAAGTCTTAATTATCTTGGTGTTGTTTTGTCAGAAGGATTTACGAGAACATAAATTTTATTTTAAAAGAAGAAAACTAAAGCCGTATTAAGTAGGCAATTTAAAATTGTAAAACCAAATATATTTTTATAGTTTAATTTAAGTGTGCGCTTACCATAATGGGAGTCTTTATCGTTAGGAATATTGCCGTTGGGTTCGAGTCGATCGAGGCACTCCTCGGAGTACCCGTTGTAGGGCAGCTTGGCGCGCCCGCCGCTGCCGCCGTTCTGTCTTCCGCGACACTCCCCTTCGACCTCCGACTCGTCTTTTGTCGCTGTAACAAAGACCACGCATTACACAACTCATTATTAATATTCATATACTTTTATATCGATGAAGTAGTCTTGAAGGTCGTGTAATAAGTTGCATATTCTAGTTAGTAGGACTAGTTTTGTTCTTCGCTGCACCAAGCAACCTGTTTATGCATACAATGTTACAATGACGATGCGACATATAATTCGCTTGTTAAAATAATTGCTATATAGAATTATTCCCATATCCTATTGGACTGTCACAAAATATATAACATAATATGGTCAGATTCGTTAAGAGAACAATATAACATCAAATAAAGTAGAGCGAAATATATATACAGAATAGTACCCTCTTAGAGGAATAAACCGTTTGAAAAATGCAGCGAGAAGCACTATAAAGTCAAAGTAAATTGAGCTCGTCTACGAAATATAAAACACAATCCACGACAAATTGCACAGCTATCTTTTGTCCCGACACTCTCGGCGACGAGAAAACGATTTTCTGGAGTAAAGCGGATATTATGAAGACGACGACAACTGAAACGCTCACTCAGCCATTCCCCCGGCACAGCCTCTCACAAAACACGTTAATTAAGTAACACGAGCTCGTAACGAGTAATCCTTCCCCGTCGGAGACGATAATCTGATTACGTTGTTAAAACATCACAGTGTACACAGAGGAGATAGCGCCGCAGACTATCTTCAGTAAATATGATCAGAAAACAATGATCATTTTTATTATCCGGGTACATATTAACACACGAGATAATGGCCACCTCGTTGATACCTAGTCTATACTCGTAGATAATAACACCGGCTCCGCACTGGAGATGCAATTACACTGATTGCATTGTTGTCTTATTTTCACGTCGCACCCAATTCCGGCAGTGATTCTATTCGGTTATCAACTTAAGTTTTTGGCGTCACATTTGGAGTGAGCCATTTGTCAGGGAAAATGATGTGTGCGTGAGGGGAGTTCTAATCTTGGACTTATCTGTCATATCCAATAAGATAATTACGTTGCACGGATTTCTTTGGCCACCTAAAATATTTCATGTAGTGTTGATTATCAGTGTTAGTTATTATTCAGCAGTGCAATATGTTACGGATGATTTAATTCTGTTATCAAACAAATCCGCGGTCACGTTTAGTGAATGTTTGTTATCTTAAGTAAGTCACAAAGCTGAAAGTAATGTAGCAGGAAATTAACTCCAAACAAAGACCACATTGTCTTGCTATAAAAAGAAGAATAAAGAAGGACTTACATCCCAATGTAGGTTTTTCTCGCCGGGGCAAAGCCTATTTGTATGCATGTAAAGCCTATGTGTAGTTGTAGTATGCAAAATTCATCAAAATTAGTAGGGACACGATAGCTCAGATGTCAGAGTAATTAAAACGGAATTCAAGAGATCCCAGATTGGAATGCCGCTCGTGTTATGATTTTTTGTTTTTATATATAATTTAAAATAAACAAACATTAAACATATTAATCGTTCAACTACCACAGCGATATTACAAGAGCGGTCAAAGTGTGTTAATATAAAAATGAAACAAGTAATAAATAAATAATTGATTATAGGAAACAACCAAAAGTTATGATAATATTTTTACAATGAAATATGCATCGAGGTGTCCGATTGCGGAAGCGACCTCCGTCTGCAGTTTTATACCATTATACATTAAAGGATTCACTATATTTTAACAGTCAATAGATACGGGCATTACCACAGCGAGCCAGGGAAAGACTTCCTCAAGAGATAACATTTAAAATGTCCTTAATGTAATTGTTTTTTAATTGCTGTATTATATATATTTATTATTTTCCGTTAAAACAATAACAAATTAAACCGAAACATTATTATGTATGTAGACGCAAAAAAATTGTGAAGGCTACAAAGGTAAGCAAATAAAATATACATTTCCGACAGCAATTCCTGTCTGCTGAGAATAATTATTCATTCATTCATTATTCGACGTAACATTCAAGGCACGTCTCACTACACCCAAGTCGACGAGTAAATGACGTCCAAACTAAAATTCGTAAACAAAATTCAAAATAAAAAAACAAAATTGTAGTTCTCATTCGGTCTTGAAATCATTCAATAATTTGATTCGTGTACTATTTGTAAAATCGGACGAGTGTTACCGTTATTAAAACGAGGTTTAATTGACCGGTTAAGATTGGTTTCTTTGGTATCTTATCTACCGTTATGTAATATCGTTTAAGATATACGTCTATAATAATCCAATACTGGTACAGTGTTACTCGGCTCTCGGAGGCGAGTGTCGGCAACCTAGATTAATATATCAGAAATATAAAACATTTTATAGCAAATTAGAGGCAAATAATTATATTTCTGAAACCTATCCTATGCAACTACAAATACGCGTTACCGTTGTAAATATACACACATAAATATTGTAATATATATTTAAGTTCAAAAGAAAACTTGAAACCCGAGTGGGCGAGATCTCACGAAAGGACCTCATGTAACACTACGTAATGCAACGGCGAGACTGCACTTAGACCTCCAAAGGAACTCTATTCCCTCTTTACAGTTTCCGGCTTATACCTCTCACAAAACATACACACAGACATGCTAAAGTTACATTTCAATTTACTTTACATAAGAATACGAATCAGGTTAAATATTCAATACGAACAATTAAACAACATTATATAATAGAAATGACATAATCCAATATCAATGTACATATTTATAAGCTATTATCATTAACATATCCAGATTCGTATTCACAAATGTAAAATGTTACGTAAAAAATTAATGCAAACGTAATAATTATTCGGCATAACTCATGCATCAACTGTTACAGCGCGGGGCGGACTGAGAGTTGAACTCGCAGCAATTAATCCGATACGGAAAAACAAAGCGCTGTTGGATTATGACATAAATTATTTTAATGGCACAATTTAAATTGCAATATTATGTCTATCTCTGACGTCATAGTTCCACCGTTCATTAAAAATGAGATGTGGTATAATAATTAAATATAACTTTTACAAAACCCGCTACAAACTACAGCATTAAAATTAAATATTTCTTTCTAAGAAAGTTCTAGTCGTTAATACCACCACTAGGAGAGAAAAATCGTACCCCGAGTCGTTAGCGTCGAGTTAAAAAAAAGGCAAAGACCGGAAACATAAAGGAGTGAACGAATGAAAGAATGAATGATATATAAAAAGGAGAGAAAAATGCCTACGTCGCGTATTACATTTGCAGATATTAACACTTTACATCTCCCGAGGTCGCGGAGGCGGAAGGAAATTGCTTTTTAATACAACTGTATTTTTTAGAGAGTAAATAACATACGTAAAAGCATCATGTTGCGTTATAGAAATATAATTTCGTACGCCGCCATTTTATTATAGTCGGCTTTATAAATGCTGCGATGGACAGACAAAGGAATAAAAACATAGAGACAATTATTATTCATACTTTTATAAATTCACCTTTTAGCGGATAACGATACCGTGCAGTGAAACACTTGTATGTCTGTATGTGCGCTTACTCACTCGCTCTGAACCTCAACTGACATGAGAAAGACAATGCATATTTCGGAATTATACAAAAGATAAAGTAGCCATCAATTAATATTACACTTTTAGATAATTAATATAAGAAACGGAGGACCGTCGAGTGCCGTCAGAGCCGTCACAGCGACAACGAGCAGCGAGCAGCGAGACGGTAAAAAAACATTTAACTCTCGGCTAATACACTTTAATTATCTCTCTCCAAGTACAATCGCGTCCGCGTGAAAGTGATCAGAGTACTTCAAAACGATATTTAAGTGACTATTTATATATATAAATATATCTTTTGTTTATTCTGAAATAAAAAAATTGAATGATTTAAAAACGCACAGGCAGTGCGAATAAGTTTAATACATGTTTTTGCCAAATAGCAAGTGTCTGTAAAATTAGATTTAATATAATGTCGGATCTATCAATCAAATTATATAACAATAGGAGCGCGAGCGCGCGGAGCTTTGTCACTAACATTTGTATTGGGGTCGTTTAAAAACTTTTATTTCAAACAACCCTAACGAGGTGGAACGAAGTTTTCAAAGTACTTACGACGATTTAAATCTCTGCGACTATCGGTTCAGAGTTCAAAGGGAAGGTAGTGGCCTCAAAGTTGACAAGGGTTCGGATAGTTCGTGGTGAACGATGCTCCCAACGTCCGAGGCGCACCGAGAGACTATCGATTGAGACAAATAGACGACCAGATTCAACACCAAGCACAGACGGAGTGACCGACTATACACGAGCAGTCCACAGATAACATCGCTAATAGACACCACAAACATCCAAGGAGCGATGAGATTTATAAATATAAATGATTTACACTCGTCATACAATTAACAGGTACAGGAATAACTTAGCTGCTAATAAATTAAATCATCAAATGCGAAAAAAATAATAATAACACAAACAAATTTAAATAAATATAATAAACTGTTCCACACACACACATATATAAACTCATACGTGTGTGTGAGTGTAGATGATATCTTCCAAGTAGGGTGGGGTGACAAATACAATGACCTTGTTATGGTCACGCAAAATAATAAATTTAACTAAAATTAATTTGGGTTTTACCATTAACCACTTACTTCGTGGAAAATATATTCTATTTTTCGACTAATATAGGTCACGGTAACACGAAATATTTCATACTAACCAAATATTATCCAACGTTAGTATAACTAACTGCCGACGGTACCGACCAACGACTAGGATATACTCCTCGATTAGTTTACTACACATACGTATTGCTAAGAAATGAAAGCATCGAATCAATAAAGGTTCGATATATTCAATTGTGCGCACTCGGTCACTTTATCCTGTAGAGATGTAAAGAAAGATAACGATTATCCACCCGAGTCTATTTAATGGCAAACTTTAAACCTTTTCGCCTCAATTTCGGTCCTTCTAAAAAGATCGCATAATGTATTCTAATATCTTCGGAGTTACTGAAATTCTCTTCACATGTTTCACACATATTATTCTCTTACGAAAAATATTTCAATAGAAATATATATTAAAAATTTTAAAACAGTACGTTACTTTTAAATACTTAATTAGTTCTCATTAAAATTACGTCTAACTTTAACCATAACACAATTAATATAAAAACAATATTACCGTGTTACAATAATATATTTTGATATGTTCATCTATCACCTGATAGACTACAGAGCGATGCCGTCACATTCCTCTAGCGGGGTGAGGGGTGAGGGGTGAGGGGTCGGCCGGTACACTCGCGTAACCTTTGTATCTCTAAGCCGTTACCTCTACGCTCCATTGATTTGGAAACCGACATCCTATCACTGGTACTAAACTTTAATCACATCCAAGTCTTTTCCGTGATACTAAATACGTTGGTCGGAGGGTAAGGAAAGGGTATATTTCTAAATATCATATGGATTTTTTACCAAAAGCCCTTTGTCAACTTCACGCAGAGCTTTAAACGACGACTTTACGCGACAGCGTAAAAAATCAGACGCGAGATTTTGTTAGAAAGTATGTTAGCATATTTTAATATTCATTTATTCAAAATATATATAAAGTATAATATAAAATCTCTTAAAGTATTATTTAAATATGGTTACAAAGTAAATACAATATCTCTTTAACCGAACGCAATGTAAGCGGGGGGCGGAGGGACTGCGGCGGGGGCTTAAGGCTTAAGAAGTCAGGGACACTCATTAACCCTCTAAACAATCCGGGTCAAACAATCGTGTGGGGCACTTGAACAAACTGACGACCGTCTGCCGCAGACGCGTAACTCATTACAGACCGTGGTGACGCACACCACACCGGGCTAAATAAAAATAGACGTGCACGCACACATACACATCAACATATTGTAACCGCTTGATCTAAATTTTAACTGAGTTAAAGCCTCCTTATATATCATACGAAAGTTGACGAGAGTTTCCAAAGTTACGTCTGCGACAGATGACTCATCACGAGTATTTGTGTAAACTAAAGTTTAAGGACTTTGACCTCGTGCGTAACGGTTCGTTGTGACATAACTCTGTGTTATTACGAACTCTGAATTCTTCTAACTATAATGCTGTTCTATATCTACTAACTGAACCTTAGATTAGTTTTAAAATACATTTCCTTGATGATTTGCCAAGCGTGATGTATAAAATAAATGAGTTCAATGAACTTTTTATCATTCTAGTCTCAACAGGCACCTATTAATAGAGCAGGATAAATATTTTATTAGCCAATATAATTCTGAGACAGAATATAAGATACTTGGCAGTAATATACGAGAGCAATCACAATAGCGCCACACTAACGTCTACAAGTATTCTATAACTATTAGAAGATATAATTTAAAACATACGCAGTACTATCAAGATAAATGGCGTTGTTGTAAAATTCAATAAATCATTAACATCAACTCGTAATAAAACTGAATGCATCACTATTGTCAACTAAGTCAACTATCGCAATTAATCACACATACAATATTGTACAAACGTACGGAGTATAGATCTGTTGGACCGTCAATGAATCAACAAACCAGTGCAAGTGCACTGAACTTTGAAATTTAAATAACATTTCAAAGTTGCGTAACAGCGTGGAGTGATGGAGAATATATTAAAGTATCTAACATTAGGAGACCATCCTCACGGGGGATGGCCCAGTAGAGCAAAATGATGAAGTACCGAAGAGAATTTGGAAGATTACGATTAAAGTTACTAAAGAAATTATTGAATAACATAAAAGTAAACAATGTAATAAATAACGTAAAAATGAATAGTGTACGAGTTTAAAGACATTCTATTTATAAAAGGAGCAAAAAATAATGTGAAGGTCGTAAAAGAAACAAGTGAGTAGTGTTAAGAATTCGTTTTATGGTTAAAAAAGCAGTCTCTTGTTTGTCGCGGGTGACAATGGACGGCGGCGCAGTGACTCGGCGGCCCGCTTCACGTTTAATAAATCAAAAGCTGAGCAATTAATTTTGTAACGATTATTTACAAATTCTGTGATTGATTGATGATATAACAACTTAACGATATAGACTTTTTTAATTTGAATCATCTTAAGTTTTTAATTGCTAATTAGTCCAATTAGAGGATTTCTCCTCGATAAATTCTCGTTTATAACAAAAAAACAACTTTAAATGTGTAATTATACAATCATAATGTTATTAAATATAATAGGAACAGAAAGTAACTCCTTATTTTGATTTATAAGACCTAAAAATTATTAAATACTATAAAAAACAATTAAATTAGAAACATCAAAATACTGTATAATAAGCTTTCATTTTAATTTATTATACTTGAATAATAGCCACCTTTAAAGTGGCAATACAGAGAACATTATTTGTAAGACTTGTAATATCAGGTGTCAGGTAACAATTAGGCCGAGTGTGAGATACCTGATACGTAGTTCCGAGGACACACGTATCAAATTTGGGTCGCATGGTATCGGTCATGTGGGCATGTGGGGCAAATAACTATAATCATCCCACGGATGTCTGCTATCAATATACAGTCAGATAATGGAGATGTTGAACCCCGTACCGAGTGCCGGAAGACGGCGATTGGGCCATCGTGTCAAGGATTATTTGCTGCTTACAATATAGTCATTTAACGCATACACGTCGACGAATCTTTCATGTACAAGCGGCACAGACTAACTCACTCACGCGTCTTTGTTCAACTAAGTTTCTTAATTTCCTTATTAATTGTATGCCAGTAAGTCGACAGATACACCGGTAACGAGTATAAAAAACAATGACACGAGAGCCTTCCTTATGAGTTAGTCACATCTGATTCATACCTCGAAGGCTACACCCACGACAAACCACTCTATAAAGGATTTGTAATCACATTGAATATGCAATAAGATTCTATTCGTATTTATAATTAACTTTGCTCTTAGAACGATACACGGGAAATATACAGGGTGTCCAGGAAACAATGGATAACCTCTGAAAAGCTAATAGTAATAACTAAAAAAATTATAACCCTTACACTGCTAGAAAAATGGCGCTTTAAAAAACATCTTTTTTTTTTGATTTCATATTTTTACTCGTAACGAGGTCAAATTATAGGCCCTTTTGAACTTCCAGGTAACTTAACAGGAGAAAGTTATCTAAATTTTTTATTTTTTTATTTTTTTCGGGCTTGCCTTTAGTTATACTATTAGCCTTTCAGAGGTTATCCATTGTTTCCTGGAGGGTGTCCAGGGTATATAGACAATTATAAGAGATAAAAATATCAATTTGACTGACTACACGCCTACAGACAAAACTGCAGACACGACACGAGATGTCAGTTATATTTGATATAATTACAAGTATAAATCAATCAGCTATAGATATCTAGTGTATATAAAATAATGCAAATAGTGACCGGAGCCGCCGGCAGATTAATAGTATAGACTAAAGACCGCTTTAATATATGCACAATAACAACCAACACGTCCATCATGAATCACAATTATTACTGCTACGTTTAATAAACAATAAAAATAATAATAACGGTTTAACATTATCAATAAAATCTCTTAAATTAACGTATAAATTAGATAGATATCAAAGTTAAACGGCTTCCAGGAACCAAACTGGTTATATATCACAACAAAGTATTGCATATATATTAAAAACGTTTATTCATTAAACAGTGCAGTCTGATATTATTCCCTTTGTTTCTTTTTCAATATAATTACTGAATCCATTGTTTACTATTATAATTTAGCTGCTGTAACAATATGATTGTTTAAGTGGGCCTGGAGTACAAGTGTGTAGTTGAAGTCCTACCCTGCGCTCCGTCCCCGCTCCGACCCCGCGCAAGGCAGATGTTTGAGCATATCTTTAAATCAATCGTTTTTTTATAACTTCCTCCAAATTTATTTTTCTACATCTGTATTTAATAGATCACGAATCCTGTCAAGTACGCTGTTTGGAAAACATCTAAATATTTACATAGCGGTCTTAGAGCTTCATTGGGTTCAATGCCTTCAAATTCTTATACAACTCGCCCGAAGAGCTGAGCCGAGATCTCTCCGCTCGTTAAAGACGTAAACCTTGTAATCGTTGTAATTAAGTAATCACCCACTGATAGATGTACCTCGGGCTGACTCTGTTTTCTCTGCTCACGCAATATGTTTCGATTACTACATTATAAATAAATACATCGTCGGACTTGTTAACTTTTCAATTTATAGTATACTAGTTATTGCCGGCGTCTTCGCGCGCGTCACTTAATAGTAGTATTCCTTCTTGATAATGTAGCTTTTGACGGGAGAAAGAATTTTAGAAATCGATCCAGTAATTTTTAAGATTACCCACCCAATCCCATGAAACTTTTTGTTAGTTGAATTGCATCGTAATGCAAGTTTTAAAACAATAAACAATCACACTTCCCCCAGGTCGGATAACGCACAACGTGGTGATATAGAGTTCACAAAGTGTAAGTGCATCTGTTACGCGGTAGGACACTGACTGATAAGACTCAATCAAGGAGGGCAACACTTGTTTACGATATCGTATGAATCATCTAGACAGGACTAACATCACCTACATAACACACGATAAGGCACATTGACTTGAAAGAGATAGCCGTGTTACTTTGAACACATAATAATTATATACAACTTAATAATAAACATTTATAATAAAATTATTGTTGCTAAAGATTATAGAATGCAGATAGGTTTCGTTGGCAGTAAATCATTTAAAGTTTGATCATATATTAATAAGAATAAGATTGTATATTAATTTCCATAATTAGACAATAAATAATAAAACTAAAAAAAACTATTCGGATCTAAAATTATTAACAAAAACTATGAATCAAAATAAAAAAATTTCAACCTTTACACGAGACCTTTTAAACCAATTCATGTTACTTTAAAATATTAAAAGAAAACTGGAAACCAAACAAACAACAAAGAGATAGAAGATCCAAAAGTCGACCTAAATTGCGTAGCGGTCGCAAATATTGAAAAATCTTCGAGGCCGGTCCGCTCTTAAACATGACACTGTGATTTATACAGACTATCTCACTCTGATACATTACGTAATACAAATATGACAAGACATTCCGGACCTTACTGCTTTGACACAAGTGCTTTATTTGTGTACGTACATAAAACGGGGATATGTGACCACTGACACGTCGCGTGTTCCTTTGCTTTCTTCACGTAACGCGCACGAATCACTCATTTTGATAAGGATTAAATTCAACTTTACTTATCTTTGTGTTTGTTATCGTTTGACAAGTGATAATAACGCTAATTACGACCACAATGTGGCTTATATACCGTTTGTAGGCCAAATGTTGTTGTTGGTTATTTATTATTATCTCAAACGCACGCATATTAACCTACTTCCGCTCCGACCCGGGGAGTAAAGATAAATAAGTAACACATATTAAAATTGTGTGGAAAAGAAACAACAGTATTTTATTTAAAATCAGAAAAATGTGACAATAGAAAATAGCGCCAGTTATGATTTTACCGAACGACAGCGACTGTACTTAGCAGTGATAGACAGCATCGAGGAACACGTGCCAGTCTAAATGGAGACGCAGAGGCGCCGATTTTAAAAAGTTACTAAAAGTAATATGAACTTCACCATTACATTACAAGCGGTCAACTCATACGTCTGTTTTGTGATATTATATCGATATAATAGCTAATTTTAAATATTCGTCTTTATAACAGTGCATGAATGCAAAGTAAATAAAATAATATATCAGAAGATAAATACTTTATAAACGGAATTGTATAATGTTTTTACAACTAAAGACAGAATTGAGCAAAGCAGTCTATCTACTGTAAGCGGGTGGTTTGATGTGAGACAGACGTGTTTTAAAGGATTGTTAAACTTTTATTTTCACGACAATACTTATTAATTCCATTTTATAACGAAATAAAAATGTTTAGGAGAAACGTATAATATTTTTTTTCTTTCTCACCAGTACCTACTAGAAACAAAGACATAGATGGTGAGGCTTAACAAATACATTTTCTATTAGTCATTGATAAACTAGTTTAAGGCATTTAAGCGCCTACTACACAGAATTCTACTTCCCTGGTCCAGCAGACGCGGCTATTTTAACACAATCTTCTCGGTTGTCACCACTCTTATGTGTAATAACTTTATGAACTTCAAATTATGTTAAGATAGGAGACTGGGCAAGTTTATATTTAATTCGATTGCTCGGATTAAACACGCCCAAGTCTGGGTAAAGTTGTATTAAACCGGAATAATTGTATCTAGTCCTCGTTACAGCACTCCTCTACTCAGTTGTATATATTTCGTCAAAGTGACTCCAACATTCACCGTTATAAGAATTATCGAAGCACAATTTATATTTATCGAAGTAAATGAATCTGTGAGTTAACAGCTTTATCGATAGGAACATTAGGAGATAATGGAAGTGACTGAACAAACAGAATTGCAAAGGCTTTGGAGTTGAACAAATAATGAAAATCGTAATACGTATCGCGCTAGAAGTACTGCTTCATTAAAAAATGTACAGCGGAACCGCTGCGTTCATACTAATGGGAGACGGGTGATGTTTATATTAGATAATGGTTTAAACTAACGCGTGGAAATTAAAACAAATATACATCAATAAAAATATATTCTACTTTAGTAAATCCTCAAAAACCTCTCAATAATATAGATTTTTCAAAACTTGAGGAATAAAATAAATATATCACCTTCTTCTAGCAAAACGTTTTACTGGTCCAGACCACCTAGAGTTATAAATACCAAAGACATTTAATAACAAGGAGTTACTGAGCACCCTCATGCAAGCTCACGCACCCTCACACGCAGGTCGTAAATAATATTATTCATATGACAGAGTGAGATAGAGTCCGCTAAAAAAGTTTTATAATCCTGTTTATTTCTATGACAATATATTTTCTCGATTTGCGTTATTTTGATAAAATGTTACAAAAACAGTATATTGTATTGTCCTATCGTATAATATGTATGATATATACATTACATATATTTATACATACATAAATAAATAACATTTTCCACAATCATAGGTGCAATATAATTATCTGATCCGCAGATCCACCTCACCTCTACAGATACGAATATAAAAATTATCGTATAAATATATGACGTAAAGAAAATGACAGTGACGTAAAGAGATATCGAATAACATAATACAATATCAGTGTAACACTATATCTAAGTATATATTACGACTGATACACTGTTGCACAAGCGTTTGTTATATTTATTAATATTAATACGAGTACTATTGTCATGATGGTCTGTGGCACACATACGTCCGTATGAACAGTTGTTTCAATCGTAATTTTGTACATTGATACAACCTCCTTAGGTTGTATAAATACTTATTATCGTTGGTGTTAAAAATTGTTTAAAAAAAATAAGATTTGAAAAAAAAATAGGAATGAAGAAAGAACGTAAACCGCAGTAGGGTGTCGTTTTTATTGTAATTAATTATGCAATTAGTGATAATATCTTATAATAATATTAATGATATGTGAATGTACAACCCACCCACATATTTAATCAAACTAATTAAGACTTATTTAATACAAAGTACAAAAAAAATAGCATTAATTTGTCTTACCACAACTGCAGTCACACGGTCACAGGCTAAATAATAATACTTCTATAATAAAATATTAACATTTTTAACTGAAAAATACAGGATGTCAAAATCATTTAAATAATTCAACGTCTCTCAGGCGGTATTCCAGATTATTATTTTTTTAACGTTGTCAATAGTTTTTCATGGACAAATTCAATCATAAAGTTGTATCCTTCAAATGAAGATATTCTTTACTTACACAGTCGACCAAAGCTCAGGGACAACCTCTTCCTGAGCTTTTGCATTTTGCTCATCGCGCCTCCCCTTTTTTCTCTCATTGTCACACCTGTTAACAAACACAGTACATTAATAACAAGCACCAGAACAACCTCTCCACATCTATTAGCACACTATAACTATTTACAAAAGCTTTTCACGAACTACGTCAAGGTGTCTCAACATTGTATATTATTAAAAGCGTCATTGTCTAAGTTAACTGCAGCGTCCCCTGGTAGTGCAGATATTAATTAGATCGCTGTGTAATAGAGGTTTATAGGAGGTTGGTTTAATAATATATTTTGCATAAGTACAAGCGTATCGCTAAATCTATCGGGTCTGCACCTGCCTCCGTGTGGTCCGCGTGGCAGCAGGTTACCTAACACGTGGCACCACAAAATGATACCACGTATAGCTAGCTGCCACGAGAGCAACGAGTGAACGCCTCGTCGTCAACTAATTATTTAAAATTAATGGTCACGATTATTTAAACCGGATAAAAATGTTGATCGACAAATACTACTATTAAAAATTAATTTAAATTAAATTTATAACCACTAAATAAGTGAAATGAACAGAATATTAAAAATATCAATAAACCGCACGAGTGTTGACAATTAACATAGCAGACCGTTTTTGGATCGCTTTTTCACCATCCATGTATCTAGCATTCGCGCAGGCGGTCCAGTGACGTGAAGTCTACAGGCGTGCGAGTACAAGTAAATCAAGTACTGCGGGATTGTGTCCCCACAACTACTACTGAAGGTGGTACATTAATTACAAGTTATTCCATATAACCGAACCTAAGTGAGGTTGGGTTTCCCCAAATCTAAAGCCTCTATTAAAATGTCAGCAGCGTACCCCATCGTCCGTAAGTGTCCGTAATAATTTGTTCCATAAACGCGATTGTAGTTATCCCTGACCCAATTTACACAATCACATATTAATGTATAATCTAAACTAATTTTATGTTATCGAGTAAATTGTAGTCAAGTCGGTGTTATTGAAATAATCGCATAACTACACTTTAGCCGATAGATCATAACACACCACCATTAAAAGAGAAATGAAACTAGGGGAGTCCTTGGACCTCATATTAATCAAATAAATATTCCAGACTTAATTGGGTACATCAAAGTGTTAGAGATATATAGCACGTTATTTAAACACGATGCTATATATAATTTCCAGAATATCACGCTCCGCAAAGGCCACCTATATTCTATTTTATTCCAATCCTTCAGTTTTCCTTCTCACTAGTGACAAACTCCTAACAGTCCTCACACACCTTCGTACCTAAACATTATTATATTGATATACGAGGTGTTCGCCGGCACGCCATGTTCCTAATCGTCTAAGTGTCGTGATTTATAATAACATGTCACGCCATCCCGTTTTAATCAAGAAAACATTTACAAAACGACATCCATCGACTTTTATTCTTAAACGGATGCTAAATGATTTACTAATGGAGGTTGATTTGAAAGTTTTTGCCTTCAATCAATACGTAATAATATGAGGTTACCGCATTACTTAATCAGTTACTAATTATCGAACACGAAGTATGAATAAACTACACACTGCTTCGATACCGATCTTTACGCCTTACGATACTTCTTAAGTATTAAGAGGGTGTATTTTTTAAAGATATTTTTAAACATAGATTTCTAAAACGGAAGTAACGTAAAATTCAATTCATACAGATTATTCCACACACAATAGTAATAATTATACATAATTACAAAGATATCAGTGAGATAGGAGAAATTAAAATTCACAGGGTAATTTAAAGCGCTTGTACATTCCTGGAAGTCATTAGACCGTCTCCGAGATGTAGTGCATGGTGCATGAAGCGATAATATTACATACTTTGTAATAAAATATAAGTTTAAAACATTAATGTGACAGTAACATTCTTTACGTAATCTGTATGTAACACGGAAGTCACTTAACATTATAACCTTATCACCAAAAATACACCGTGACCTATTGAGGTCGCGCTCACAGACCGAGGTGTCTGAGGTGTCTGAGGTGTCTGAGGTGTCCGATCACGAGATCACCGACACACCTACACGCGAGTACCGCGACCTGGAATTGCGAGATCACTTTTAAATTTAATAATCCGAGGAGAGCGGAATAAATTTACGCTAAAATTTAATAAATTATTTAAGCGTTTAATCTTTAATTATTATTTAAATAACAAAATTGAATGATATTATTCAAATATATATATCTATAAACGTAGAACAGTTCGATGTAAGTATATAAAACGGTAACCGCACTAAAGCCGAGACACTCCCGCAGGCGACGACGAGGCGCCGTACGATCATTGCTCCCCAATTTTATTTTACTACAGTAAATATTATTACTTCTTTACAGCCGGTGAGTGAATAACTTTATTGAACACTCGACTACTTCGCTTTACAGGTTTACTAATTACCATTAGTGACAACTATAAATAAAGAAGAGATGTTTTATAAAAGATATTCCTCGAAACCCACGACCCAAATATTCAAAATATGTGACTCGGATTAAAGTCTGAACACATAATTAACCCATAAGACTCTCACGTAAAATGAGAAACGAGCAAATTAAAGTATATAAATCCCTCCAACGCTGGCACGCGGCCGACATCTGCTCTCGGCATTAAGGTTTATCAAAAACTGCATTTAATGTTATCGAACTGACCTAGATATCAAATTGAACGGTAAGGATTACTCGCGTCTCGTCCGTGAGTTATAATCAAGGATGTTTGTATTTGTTTATTATAAACAAGGATAAAAAAGGGAACCTTAGGTATGATCGTTATGAGGCACTATATACAAAATATAATAATATGTTGAAAAGAAAAATATATTTTATATATGATATTGATATTCTTTTCGTATTGGAATGTCCATTTATAAGGAAAGTAGGCTATGACATTTACTATCACCGTACGATCTAAAACTAACATCCACTCGGTATTAGTGTTCTTAATTGTCAACGACAAATCTTCCCGTACAGTCGTTTAATAATGCTTATGCTGCTTATGCAGCATTCAAAGACCGGTTTTTTTTTTAAATAAAAGTACACGTCAATTAAATGCCAGCGTAGCAGGAATTTCTAGCTCCGCCATAAGATATTTGTCGAAATACAAATGTCCACCGAACCACCAACCGACGAGGCTTTATCCGACAGTCCAACAGTTTATAGACTGCGCTCTATAAATTATTGTGGTAGGAATACTCAAGTCGTAATTTAACGAGTAGATATAACATGAATTATTTTTAAAAGCTGACCAAAGTACGTACGTGTGACGCTAGCGTGTAGACAGCCTAGAGCCTGAACAAACATCGACAAAGAGACGGGACGTCGGCGTTATCTAATCTAAAAAGCGACAGGAACATATTCATTTCATCTACGTGCGTATGTAAAATAAATTGTTTAATATTTAATTTAGTTCATTCCTATAACGAAATTATAGTTCTAACATCATAATTATCAAATATACGTATTACAAATCGATAATCGGAATATTTTCTGATACATAGGGTATTAGAAAACACTGATAACATAATCGAAGACAGTCATCGTTAGTGACAAACGTTATCTCGCCGTATCATTGAGATAACAACATTCTATTAGGAAATGGTATCGCATGAGCGTGCGCAATGCACTTCCCAGAGTATGACGCCACTATTGAAATCTTTCTTCCGCATGTCATTTTTCTCGCTATCGATACTAAACTATAATTACATGATTATGTAGCAGTAAATATCCTGCCAAAGATTTGATTGTAATGAAGTCCAAAGATCACCGGCCGGCACAGCGACCCCACTAGTGGGTGACCACAGTACCGCCGTCCCGTAATTTGGACATGTGACAGTTGTTAACAAAAAGATATAAGTACACCAAAACAAAATTATTCTACAATATAATAAAACAGTTGGAGGAGCCAATGTTCATTTGTTGAACACTGGCCGACGATAAGCTGACGTCGTTGTGATGCATGTTTTTCAAAATGCATCGATTTGTTCATAAAATCTAAATGATGAAGTCAAATTTATACTATTGTATCAACCTATTAGCTTTGAACATATATGTTTTTCTATAAATCAACATTTTTTTTAAAGAATTAGGTCACCGACTCGGTCCACTCACCTTTTTCAATGTAATAATTGACAATCCAAAAGGGTGTGTAAATGCCTACTTGAATAAAGATATTTCAAATTTGAATTTCATTAGTTGATCTTGATGAAAATTGGTATATACTAAGTGATGGCGTTTAAGTCGATCTATAAAAGAGAGCGAAAAAAAAAGTATATAGTGAGGTAACAATTAAACAATTAAAAACAATTGTTTAATACGGCGCCAATTTGGCGGATGAAGTTGGAAGTTGGAACCAGCCACTGTCGAACTAAACGCGAGCAAAGCCGCTGGTAAAAAGGTTATTCGTTAAATTTGGAAGGTAAAATAACATATCTGTTTTATTTACTTGTGATACACATATGTTATGCAAATTGACTCGGACGTGTTTGTCTGTTTGGTAATAAATGCGCTCGTCATCTCTCTCTCACACTCTCCTCGCCGATCCCGATAAAGACCCTAAAATGACAATTTACGACCGTTATCAACTATTATTATTATTATTATTGTTGTTGTTAAAAATGAAATAAGCCAATTAAGGTTAATATTAACCCTATTAACAATAAAATGGATAAAAGATTTTACGATAAAATATCTTATATAAAATTTATAACAGAAAATTTATTTTAATAAAAATGTTATAACCTCGCCAAGGTTTAGCGATTAGCGGTGTTACAGAACGCCGTATTGACGTAGTGTGTTGTTTTTACTGATGTTTTATAAAAATGAAATGACACCAATGCGACGGAACACTTAAATTAATTAGCGAAAAAAAATAAAAAAATATTTTAAATAATTAACGTTTCATTGTTCATTAATAACGCACATAATTCAAACAATTTAAAAGAGCTATGTAGAAAGAAGAGAAGTAGAAGTTAAGAAAGTACACAAGGGAAATAGAGCAAGAGGAGTAATTTACAATATTTGCGACACACAGGCCACCTTTCACCTTCAGATACCCCTCTACAACACATCAACACACTGACCAATAATATAGAAATAGAAACCTAATAGCACGTTACATCATAAACTAGAGAGTCGAGATGAATTCCGCATGCCGGGACACTCCGCTAAGCCCCAAATGTCACCCACGTTGCACAAATCACTTGTCATTAATCCAGAATATATCCGTCTAGCGGACAGAAACGAAACCTCTTGGTATAATATAGATTTGATATATTCAATTAGAGTTCATTACTATGTACGTTCCTTTTTTTTAAATATTTTTTTTATAAACCCCTTAATACGCACTGATCCAGTAGGGGGAGCGAGGAGGCACAACCAACTTATATATACTTCAAAAATAACATCTCTAATAGAAACAATGGAAAGGAAAGCAGCAGTGTTATGTAATAATTATCTAATTGTATCGATCTCACCATTGTATACAAATTAATAGACGAGGCAACAATAATCTATTCGCACTTTCCCGTTAGTGAGACGCAAAGAAGATGAACTTGTAAAGATTCGTTGCAGTGTTTAATCGTAATAATTGGGTTTGCGAGCGCCGTGTGGCACATTGGGTATTAGGAACTGAGCGATTCGCTGAATATTTTCATATTTTTTGCTATAAAATTCAATCAGGAGGTAGGTAGATAAACACAAACAGGAGGTAGGTTCTGATTCTGACGGTTTTATCTGTTAATATAACGTTGATAAAAGTATTTATGTTGTTAAGTTAAAAAAAGATAATTGGTGTGGAGAGTACAAGAATAGAGTAAGAACCGTTGATAATAATATAATTGAGTGCGACACAAACACAACACTCCTCGAGAAAGACATTGTTTTTCTTCTACTCTCTATATAATAAAAATATACGCAGTTCCTCGACAAGCTCATTCTGATGTTTTAAATCATTTCTGAATATTTGATTAAATTAGATATCTCATAAGTGTCTCAAATTAATTATTAAATATATTTTTACATTAAATTATTTTATTTTGTCGCAAAATCGTTGGCTATATGTTATTCTGTTGTATAAGTTACATTACTGTAATTTTTATATAAATCTGTTCAGCAGTTTTTGAGCGTCAGAAATACATCATTCTCACAAACTTACGCATTTATAATTTCAGTAGGTTACAATAAAAGAAACATAAGTAGTCTATTTGATATAATAATAAACAAATAAGCAGTGCAGCCCGCACGGGTGAGCGTGCGAAAGTCGTTCGTCGACCTTGCGTCGGCTGCGTGCCATTCCACCCGCCGCGCCCGCGCTCGACCGAACAGACCATTGCAACCAACCAACCAACCAACCAACCAACAAATTGTGACACAAGTCAACACTTTAAAGAACTATAACATTTCATAACGTCTTTTTTTTTAACAACATCATTTTTGCATCAGTTACTGCATGTAATTTTAAAAAACCTAAAACCACTGCAACGAACCGGCAAGTAACAGTCTGATCTTCAAGTGACTCTCTAAAGATGTATAATTGATGTATCTTTTAAATGTAACACTGCAGTGGGCGGTAACGTTGATAGAGTACAACATAGGCGCCACTCCGCATATCTTTTAGCGTGAGATTTTTGATTTGAAGCCAAGAAAAATATTACGTTGAATAAACACCACGCGAAATGTAAATCTACATTTGTCAAATGTTTCATATCCGCATTTCCATTAGTGAGATATAGAAATGTGTATTAATTAACTAATATCATATAATAAAGTTTCCCAGTCACGGATGAGTCAGAAGTACTGTTCCTACACAAACTACTGCGTGGGCTCTGAAACTTGATAAGACGGCTAGTTAGTAGTTTGACCAACGTTAGTATTGTACAGGGAACATGTAATTATTTATAATTGATATACGAAATATTTTAATCACTTAGATCAAATTAAATTTGAGTTAAAGTTCATTAAAGTCTTCTTTGTCACACTCGTAGGTAGCCGGTAGAGATCTCTTTACAGATAGATTCATACAGCGTCCATTTCCTTTCGAGATTCTTTTTTACCGTATCTGGCACATAAATGAAATATATAAATATCTTATAACCTTTTGTCTATAATAATCACACACGTCGGCAAGTCGAACGAATGAGTGATGAAAGAATGGTAAAAAAGATTTATAAAGAAAAAGTGAGCATTAAGAGACAGGGGGGAGGCCTCGAGTGACCTTCGAAAACACAGTAGCTACGATACTGGGGGAAGGTCACGTAAAAAGCATGAGGACCCCCCGGAGGGCATGTATGAAGAGGTCAATGCCTGTGGGCGAGGCGAAAGAGGTATGCAGGGACCGTAGCGTTTCGCGCTCCGTCGTCTCTGGCTACCCCGCAAGGGATATGGCGTGAAGATAAATAAGTAAGTACTCAATCTTCTCTTTCTTTTCACTTCCATTTCATCTAACATAAACAACAACAACATTTTAAAGTAATTTTTCCTCAGCAAACATCCAAATATCTTCGTCAAAAGGCATTTAACCAAACATTACGTCATCACTTACATCCAATTCAAGGGATCGGTATGTATGAATTAGTTTGTATGAATCATATGAGAGTGGTTATGATTCCAATAAATTTCTTGTAAATGTTAATACTGCTATACAGTTCCAGATATTGGTATTTATTGATATGTTATCGGAGTGTTAACCGATGCAGTAATATAGGAAACTATTAATATATTAATTCTTTGTTTCTTTCTCTACTTGTATTTAACAAACTTAATTAGTACTCGTATAGAGTAACTTTAATTGATATAAGGAAGTAAAAACACTAAATTGTTTTTATGATCTTATATATTATTTCGTCTCAGTACGCTCATACGTGTTTAGTTCAGAATAATATCAAAAACTCCACTTCATGTGCGCGGCATCTCTCAGTGATATGACACAGTTATCACACCAAGGCCCGCTGGATATTTACACAGAGCGTATTTACAATTAAATTAAAGACTTATTTGTTTTCGTTATCTATTTTTAAAGTAGGAATATGTTTGTACTCTTAATCACTTGTTATTAACATATTTAAGTAACTGTATACAGGCAAATACAGTTGCAAGAACATACCGATGTAAAACTTATAGATTTAACATCTAAGAACGGAAAATATCGCAATATATATATTATCTACTTTTCATGAGCGTAGAGAAATGTGGAGATATTTTAAATGAGATTCAAAAAATCGATATAGGGATATCAACATTTTATTTGTACTTAACCGACCCGACAGCCGTTGGGTATTGACCAACGACGGGAGTGATCCCAGTTTGCGGTTCGCGTCCCACTTTCAAACGATTAGAATTGATGCATTGAAGTAGCAAATGCTAAAGTCGCTTGCAGTGTGTTCGGTGAATAAAACAGACGGTCGTCGTCGTAAGTGGAGAACAATAGATTGTATACATAGCTACAGCTAACATAAAAACTATTGAAACAAAACCGAAATGAGATCCTTGCGTCGCGAGAGGCTCGCTCGGAATATTAAACATAACATTTTTTGTACTGACAGGTGCTCGTTATGTGGCAGCCGACGTTATTATTAAAACGGGCATCTTCAACTAATGTTGTGAGATAGGATAGGATATTTATAGAAATCAGTTAAGCAAACAAAACAATATCGTACAAAATACACAAGTAAGCACGTAGTTACAATTACAAAAGAGAATACAGAAGTCATGAGCAGTAAATTTCAATTTACATTATAGTAAGAAACGTGCAGGTAGATAAGGAATCTCTCACAATACACTGGCGGAGATGGGACGAAAAATATCAAGGAATGTTGGACGTTCCACTTAAAATGGGATGAAATAAGTTGAACACTCTCAGGTTGATAATAACCTGTTGCCGCACGAAGCTCATTCTTTGAACGGGCGAGCACAAAAGAGAGGCGAGTGCTCAGTGCATGCCACGACCTCGAACCTGTGACCCTGCGCACAATACTATTGTGATGTAAATGCGAATTGAGCTATGCAACTCAACTCTTTGTGCGCTATTTATGAGGAAATCCATTGAAACGAATGCTTTCCTGAGTATTACTGTTACATTCGTAGAAAGGTTTCTCTTTGTGTGAAGATCGCATATATGTTAATAATAAGATAAAATAAAGTAATATAGACGTGTTTGAATTTAACGTCACGACAATGTTACATATTGCATTTTCATATTAGACATACTTAAACGATAATCCGTAAACATTTACAGATCACGGGATTCTACATACAACAATAACAAAGGCCCTCGTGACTGCACGTTTAAATAAAATATAAATATAAAACGAATCTCGACTGTGAGCATGTATGTTTGTTTCAATAATAGGCAAAAACTACTAAACGGACTTTAAATGAAACTACTCAATAATGTAGTTAATCGCGGCTACACAATAATATAACTACGTAATAATATGGCTAAAATTTATAATTATTCTGAGTAATTTGGTAGTACAATTGAATATTATCGACCAATGTCGAACTCAGCGGGTGCGTACAGCAAAGACGTGCGGAAAGGCTAGTTTTTTATAATTCCAATATCAGATGTATACAAAAATTATAAATACAATAGTGTTATATTTATTATTTTTTACGTGGTAATTGCATGATCTGTTAACAAAACCAACATATCAGTAGTGCCACTTGGAATGTATGATGTATTGTGCAGTGACCGTGTATTAAGAGATCAATAAAAATCTGTGTAAACTTTCTCAAGTCAGTGAGTTCGTGATGAGTGAGAGGAGACCTACACTTCTCATATGTGAATAAATCATACCGAGTTCGACCATCCGTGAGGCTAATACTGCGGTCAGCGGAGCGTCATATTTGAGACATTTATTACCAGAAATACGGATATGTACGAGGAATATTCAAAATGGTTACGTATATTGCATTTTCGATATTTGAATGGCTTTGGTTGATAGTCAAATCCTGCACCTATTGCATAAACATTGCTAAGGAGTCGGTGTACCTACTCTGCCCGTGACGAAAATATGTCCAGAGTGCAGGCCAGGTCATAACTGGTGACGAATCATAGATTAATGATTGTGGTTGATACAGACACAGCTAAAATCGGAACCGACCCAAAACACGTTTAAGCAAAAAGCTGTCAAAAATAAACGTCAACGCCTCAAAGAATCGAATAAACCTATCCCGTGAAAATTTGAACTTGACTATACTTATGGAATCATCGGTCACTTCACATCTATCATTTATTAAAAATATTTATATCATATTCATTAAAATATAAAGTAATTGAATTTATTGCAGTGAACCACATCTGGTAACGGAGAAAGCAAGTCAAATGTTTACACAGAGCATTCATTTTGGATCCATTAAGAATATCAAAGAGAGAAAGACTGGGTTTACAGCGTTATAAAGTATAATGGCGACGGCTTAGCAGATTAATTTATACGGGGTGATAAAATCTGAAGACCCTTCACACAATACATTAAGCCAAGTCATCAAGAATTCAGGTAAGTCACTTTAGATTTACCGAAAATATTCGAGTCAGGTTAAAAGCAACATTTTTGAGAAATTGTAAAATTTTAATCCTTCAAACCGTGAAAACCACATTTAGATTGGTTAAGTTGGATTTTTTTAAAATATTTATCGTAGGGGCACATATTTTTACTAATTAATTATAAGTGAAAATGATATAAGTCTCATAATTGAAGTAAAAAAATGTATTGGTGGTTTCTGTATTCATTTTTAACATAAAAAAGGCCACAAGAGCTGGAAGCACTCTTCAGTGTAACAATACTCGAAATATTGTTCATTCAAGAGATCCGGTAAAAAAGTGATGTCTCTAAATAACTAACAGATAAAATGTATTTGTTATTATTACTGCCGATAATTAGTTTATTAACAGTTTGGTGTTAATATTTCTATATCAATGTACGAGCAGCGATAAGTGACAATCGTAACAATGGACCATATTCTAATAGCAAAATAATACGTTTTAGAAAAGAGGGTTAAAAGTAAACAAAGTAAAAACTACACTAAAGTAATATATGATGCCAATATTAAATACATTTATTAATGTAACTAAAATTTCGATACAATGTGTACAATGAAAAACGTGTATTTTGTCAGTGAGAAAGAAAAGCACTCCAATATTTATAATCATTAAATCAATTAGGTAAAAAAAACTATAATGACTACTTAACAAGTATAAATAAAGTAGCAGCTGAGGATTCTCCAATGGTTTTATGAATGCTTTTAACAAACAAATGACTTCGACCAGACACCACATGGCTGTAATAAATTGGAAAACTAACAACGAACAAAAGTTTAATAAAAGTCTAACTATTTTGTAAAGATAGATAATATTTCATGGACGAAATGCAAATGCGTAATATAATCTTTTGGTAAGATAATCTATATAGGAGGATATAATTAAGAGTCTTATCTCAACTGTTAACATCCGGGACGTCGGCCTGCGAGCCATGAGGCAGGTGTCCGCGACTAACATCTGAGGTCCGGATGTGTTGAGATTGGCAGGTTCAATCGATATCCGACAACTTCAACTGCGACTTACACCCGATAGGTTTAAATACAAATTTTCTATCGAATATAAGATAAAATAACATTAAATTAATATCTCAGTGACGCTGTCAAAACAAAGAGTTTAAGTATAAAACATTACATATATTACGTCATAGGTCAGTCTGGTAATCTTTTAAATTTGATACTACACCAGAAACAAATAAAGAATAATATAAATGAATATATTCCACAGAGTGGAGAGAAGAATATAAAGGCCGCATAACTGTCGTTTTCAGCTTAATGGGAAGCTTGAATAATAAAAAAGGCACAGTTGTGTTCTCATAATTTAAAATTACGAGACCGTTTAACATCAAAGCTGGTTCGCTAAAACGGACAAAAAATACTGAAAAAAAACTGGACGACCTTTAGCAGAATAGGCGTTTTGTTCTAACCTGCTGTTTTGTTACTGTCGTTCAAAATGATCTTTAAACGACAATTTAATACAGACAGTCGAAATAGTTAGTAACTAATCCGTATCCATTATTGTTCCATAGGCAACACTTCCTTCCAACGACGTAGAATACAATACGCTATGATTTCGGTTACGATGCATGAATAAAATATATTATACCAACTTTTACATAATATTATGAACTACCTTCAGTTGCGAGATATCAAGTTAGTGGAACTAACGAGATAGAACACGGGCGAGGGTGAGAAACACTTTAAGTGCAGATTCTATAGTGTTGGGTACGGAAAATGAGATTACGTAGAAATTCAATGACATATACATTTGTTATAAACCACGATGAAGTCAGATCTCCTTAAAATAAATGTTAAAACAAAGGACGTATTAGAGGACGCTTCTCCCCACGTTACCTTCAGATATCGTGGGCAGCACGTTGACGAAGTTAACAATCCCGACGCCTGTTAGCTGACTCATTCACGAAACCAATTCAACGCTTCCGAGAAACGTCTGCGGCCTGTAACCGCTATTGAAACGGCTCGAATACAACACTTCAATATCACATATCTCACATGGATTAATCCGCTGTAACTTGACACATCGGATGCTTTTAATCACACATGCATATCGAGAGAACTGGAGATTGTGTGAAAACCGTTATAATAAAAATCGCGGTGCGGTCACTGAGCACTGTTTCTCATAATAAAAAAAAAGAGAAATGCTAACTATCACACGAGTGCGACCTAGATGTGTCACCGGAGCGAGATGCGCGGGCGCCGTCCTCTCGCCGCGAAGCGCAGGGGCACACTGGACGAACGAGTCGGCGGACGCCCCGCTCACTATTTTACCTACTCTTATCTCGACGACAGCGCCTTCGCCCGGTTACTTGAACTTACTCGACTGGTTATTTACAAACTGCATTCGATACAAATATGTATAACACAAACCTTTGAAGTACATTTACAACAATACACATACGATTTATATTACACCAGATACAAACTACTTCTACCAGTATTTGATTACAAATATAGAACATTGCGAATTACTCGATAACCTACAAATAAAATAGCATCGCATTTGGAAAGAGTTTAATTTTTTATTCAATATAAAAAACACAATTTACATAAAACAAAATTCTTCCGTTTGACCTTTACAGTTTCAGATCCACTGTTTATCCTCTAACATGTCACCGGCTTCAGAACTTCAAGAATAAAATAAGTCTTTAATTTTGATTTTAACTTTTATAAAATATTTGACGTTGATAAGTAATATATTAACTAAAGACTAAGTAAGTAAGTTGTAAGTTATCAACACACCCTCTGGGGGATCTGTTCCAATAGTGTGATTAAAAAATAGTGATCGTCCCAGTGTTAGTCGATCGACCTTCCCGCATATCCCATCTGCGGCGAGTACGGCCGCAAGTGTTCGTCCCGGGACAACAACGACGGAGGGATTCGGAGCACCCTCTTCCTAAATAACTGCGACATTCTTATGTCAATGTACCATAATACTAAGGTCTTAATCCAATCTTATGGACTGTTACTGTTACTGTATTTTTTATATAAAATCGATTGTCCAGTACATTCGATTTCTTTATTCATACTAAATATAAATCTTATTGTTAGTCGTGCTATTGTTAAGGAATAAATTGGAAACATATTTTATATACATTATTCTCCATTATATTCTCAATATACGTATACATTGAGAATGGCGAATAGAGAAATTAATAATATTAATAGAAAAAAAATATCCGGTACAAAGGAGACGAATAATTGAGTTACATATACATATATAAATTATTTCTTTTATTGACTAATAATATTAAAAAATATATATATATTTGAAAATGCTTAGAGTACCAGTATGTTTATTTTAATTAAATTTAATATTTAAAATTGTAAGCAAATGATAGTTTGTGGGTGATCGAAGCTGTAGGTACCGTGTTGGTAAGTGTTGGTCGAATGACTTTTAACAATCAAGAGATTGATCTTAACTTTGATTGATGATCGATTAAATATATAGATACTCCAGATATAGTATATATTTGTTTGTATTATTAATATTCAATAATGTTGTACCAAATTTTTTATTTGTTACAGATTATACAACATTGTACCGAAAATATAGATACCGTTACACCAATCGGGAGTCATTAAATTAATTAATAAATAAATGGTTGAAGCAAATTTATAAGGCAATTATCTTTTTAATGTTAACGAATATAAGAAGCTAATTCATGTGCTACTTCAACAGGATTGAATTGAGGAAGAAGATTAAGGAAGTTCAATTAATTATTTGTGGAAAGATGAATAAATTTATTAATGTATGTTATAAAATGACGGCAAAATCATTCCAAAACTTCTTAATTAATGACTTTATTTACTTTAACATTAAAACAATTGTAATAATTACAACCAAGTTATTAACGCTGTAATAAAGTTTTTCAAAACTTTAATTTACAAATGCAACCTGAAAAAATATAAAACCTTTTAAAGACGTCTAAAAATATATATAATATATAAAAACAAAGACGATTATACACAAAATGCTGAATACACGATAGCTCATTTGGCGGAGCGACGGGAGCGATACTCGGGAGGTCGCGGGATCAGGGATAAGCTTAACATGGCTAACATGTTTATTGACTGTCTCATACAAATAAAATACAGTTTCCGAGCACTCCTTAGCACAGAGAGATTAGCGCTGACTGACTGACTGACTGACCGGGTTCTAAGTTTAGACTGTATCATAAGGATAAATATTATTGTGGTTTTGAAATAATATTATTGTTTCCATACATGTGTAATATGAGTTGTATTACATTTTTAAGACAACACTTGTATACTTTATGTTTTAAGTCTCGGGATTGTTTGAATTTACGATTGAACCCGGAAGATATGTGTCACCGAATTCTAGGTTCCTCTGAGGCCTCGACACACGCAGGGCTGATGTTATACGATAACAATATTACTTAATAAAATAATACAATTCACACTATTTATCAAACCATACATAACATAATGGTTTAAGTCACGTTTCATATAATTGTAGAGAGATTACGAACTACAAACTGTCACCAGAGCATTATCACACAAGTAGTGTATAATTATAAGTGTACATTAGTGTCTAAGAGGAGGGCGCGCGGAGTTTTAGTTTAATCAAAAAATAACATTACCTACTTCAATTTGATATCAGCCGTACTCTGTACGAGTACTCCGAACTACTTCACCAACTTACCGCTGTGTTGCATAAATGATTTAAATAATCTATACCTTTATTATACATGTATACAAATGTGAGTTTGTTTGCTTGTTACGCTTCTGTGACTTACTCAACTGATCACGAAACATTTTATACTTTTAAAGGGTGCAGAACGGGACATAGAATATCTTTTACACCGAAGAAAAGCACTGTTCCCCAGGGATGGAAAAATAACTTTCTACCCGTCGGACACAACTGGACTACAACTATGTTACAACTAACCAGTCTACAATTATAATTAATACAAATGATAACATTATTGTATATTTGGATACATCGTTGAGCCATTCAATGTAATATGAGTGCGGAACCCACACGTCACGACCTCGGAATATCGATTCAATTCTTCATACGTATCATGTTATTAAATTTTCACGAGGCGACCTCCGCTAGCACCGGCGACGAACGATCTAACTATAACGTCTTTATATTTTTAACTAATATTAAATTGAACTGTAGATTTAACATTACCGTGACCTCCACATACACAAAGAACATTGTAATATATTACATGTTAAGGTAACACAATAAAAGACGTTAATCTCATAAACGCCAGTTCCTGGAGAGCACACGCTCGCTCTCCGCACGCAGACACACGGCCGTTCCGACTAACAGTCCCGTTTACACAAACTTCAAACTTCATTAGGGTGCTATGCTTTCCTACACTTATTTATTTTCTTTGAATAAAAGAAAAAGATAAGAATAGAGAACTTAAGAAATATAATATAGTGAGCGAGTTAACTTGACAAAATAAAGTTTAATTATTGTTTTTGATGTTGATGTAGGGATTATATTATTAACGCATGCTATCGTGTGTTTATATTAACGTGAGCTGACACGTGTTATGTCACGAGGTCAGCGGTCTCTATGTGCCTGGAGGTAACCTAAACCCCACATACAGGTTACTAGATTTCATTGATTTCTTCAAACTACGTGACTACATACATGTGTCTAAGTAAAATTTTTTTCACAGATAACTTACTTTTCTTGTGCGCCCCGAAGGTATCTTCGTGACCGTTGTATGAGGTATCCTCGTCATACTCGTAAACCTTGAAACTGTCGAAGGAATACAGTTTGACGGTTTTCTTTTCTTTACAATAAAGTCTCTCGGTTATAGTCGACACAGCTATTTCAAAAACCACGTCAAACTTTCGATATCACTGAAAAAAATTCAATAAGTCCATCAACTTCACAGTAAAGTATTGTCGAATAAACTTCGTCAGCACGATCAAAGATAATCAATCCACGAACTCAGGAAGCGGTACTACGCACGCGACATTGTGTCACAGAACAATGGTTTCCGAACGAGATACGTTAACAAACACAATTCGGTATTCGAATTTTAAAATTCGAATTCGATACTTATACGCGAATAATGAACGAATTCCCGGAGCAGTCAGTTGGGCGGGAGCGCTCGTCGGCGTGACCGCGTGTCGTCTGGCTGGGCTGCAGTCTCCTCTCGCCGCGCCGGCGCCCGGAATTGTGTCAGACGGCACTCGGAGCACCCCGGCCTTTCATGAATACACCTCGCTATAAGCTTGACGCATCAATACATTCGTTAACCGTAAGCACATCCGTAGTAATTGCCGCTTAGTCTCTAGTTTCGTAAAACACAATTATTTTGATACGAGACTCACTGCAAGGCGTATTGAATATGAAACTCATTAAATTAATCTATGAACTGTTCATGTACACTATAAAGAAATTTCTACTTTTCATAGTAAACGACATGTAGTATGTATACGAGTATTAATATTTTATTTCAAAGAAATCATGCTTTACTTTATATAAATAAATTTAAACATTAGCTACAATGAACGTTTCATAACAAATATACATATTACACATAATATATAAAATAAATCCCCCCCCCCATTGCCATCGTAGTTACGTGGCTTGAATCACCTCAATTAAATTCGCTATACGACGCCAGGTGAATAATTAAAACGTACAATGGTATCGGCGGAGTACTTATTCATACCGTCATTGTGACTGAACTATAAATGCTGAAGGGGTTTGGTTAAATCGATCGAGGAAGTATTCGATGTAATCAATGGACTATGAAAATGATTTCCTACTTAATACAACATCTGGTCCGGAATACTGTAACGGGCGAGGAACACGCATCCCAATGAACGGTTAGCCGTCCCAATACCATTACTATCCAGACAGATCTGTAAGTTTTCAACTTTGGGTCCGAGAACTTCCCAAGGGTATAATTCCACCGCATTACGTTGTTGTGTGAGCTTCAATTCGGGGTAAATACAACACATCGATAAAATCAATCATTTGGTACGGTGTAGTTTTTCTAGCAGTACTTTTTATAAAAATACAGAGCATATCTTTGTTATAATATAATATATAATATACATGAGTATATATTTTAGTATATTTTATATTACTGTTTATTGCTTCCACGTTTTCGTGCGAGGCCTTCTATTGATGACTGCGGAATAATAAAATAATAATTATTTAAAGGTGACTAACCTTTTATGAAGATATTCACACCCAATAATACTTTTCTGTACATTTTACAAAATCTTTGTGAAATATTGATCACAAATATTATTTCCATTGCGTCTAGAATATTAAATTATATAATTAATAATTACATCACCTAAGATTGTTATATTTCTTTTGAAAAGAACAACTGTTGAGTTTCTGGCCGGCTCTTCTCAACAGAGGAGCATTCCGAGCCGGTGGTAGCTTACTTACGAACTGACTACACTGACCTTTTTATGGTAATAATTAACGATCCAATGCGTACGTATAAAGGCCTACTTGAATAAAGCAATTTTTAATTTTAATTTGAAAAATTAATAAATATTATTTTTTCTTTACAGTAATCTTCAAAGTGCATGTGCAAGTGCATAAAAATGTTGATCTTGAAATGGGACAGTCGGCTCCGTTAAGTATTTACGGTGTAACGAAATATATATATATATATATATATATATATATATATATCTTCATCTCGCAGTATCGACCTCTGACATTAAGAGCGCGTTACAGGTTACTAACCTGGAAATGTTTCTAAGTAGGACGTACCTACATGCTCGGGACGCGTACATTTTTGTGAGGCCGAAAATACTTCATATAATAGATATCTTGATTGATACCAGATTGCTGATACAAAAGGATAATACTTAATATATAAAAATATATAAAATCTATACTAATATTATAAAGGGAAAAGGTTTATTTTATGTTTATTTGTATGTGTCGGGTTATTTCATTAGCTAGTGGTTGCATTTTAAACATTGTATCACCCGTCGAAATCTACGTCTCATCAAGTAACAGGCTATTTTTTATCCCGTGACGTCCCGGGACCTTGATACTCGAACGACATTAGAGTAAGTAGCGAAAAAAGCGCACCCACTAAGAAATAAAATAAAAAAAATGAAATGTTATACTTCATAATATTCACAAAGGATAATAACATCAAAAGTAAAAATGTTTGACGACTAGTGCCGTGGAAACGGTCATCTAGCACAAATATATCACTGGGGAGCCTTTAACACAAGAGCTGTCTTGAAACACTGAAACCGAGTGAGACGTGACCGTCTGATATATAGGACGCGATCTACGGAGACGAAATTATATAAACATAAATGAATACCGTCTTGTTCCAACATGAGAATAAGCAATAAAACGAGTAATGAAATATCCGTCTAAAGTAAGTTTTAGTAAACTTCAAATCAAAGAATATATCTGAATCATATATCGTAGCGTGCCTGACATGCCTCTGCAAAATGCGACTTAAGAAACTATGTGAGAAATTCAGTAATGTTACAAATTTATGAAAAGTTACTGAACCTTAATACGCTATACGCATAACTAAGACTACCATGACTATATGTAAGAACATACATAGTGCTCATATTAATATGTGGCGTGGCACTTACAATATATTATCATTTAGTTGATTCCGCATGTCGTCAATCTCGTAACGTTATCTCAAACCAAAAAACATTGTTATCTAAAGAGATTCCATAACATTAGCGTAAATATTTGTTTCTTTTTAGTGAACTATATCTCATTGACCTGATGGTAATATCTTGCGGATAGTGTTCCCGTACCTCACCTCGTGGGGCTCTGCCTTCTTATTACGGGACCTTTATTAATATTGTAATAGTTTCCTATTTACCTAACGCCTAGGTCCACGGCGCCGCACAGCCGTCCGCCCACCGTAGATAACTTTTAATCAAAACCGGATACACACACGTGAATCATTCTCAATACAACATTTGCTGAATATTGAGATGTAATTAATACTTTTAAAACTAAATTTAAAAACCACTTTCACTTAATGGAGTGAAGATAGAATATCGATCCACGTTCGAAACAGGCGCACCTGCACTCTAAACAACCTTGACCCTGAAACTTTCGAGGAACGTCAATACACGTTGCCCGAATGCATCAAGTTCCTTACTTCCAAGTTGCTGATTAACTTCTGTAGCTTTAAAAAATTCCATTCAGCACAGAAGGTAATAACTTTAACAGGAATCATTAAAAGAATAAAATTTGTTTTAATAAAAAAATACATTTATATAATATTAAAAATAATATACAAAATATCCGCAATATCAAATAAGTAATTACAATGAGGTATTGGTGGGTAAGGCAATTCTTTTAAAGGGGTATAAACAATATTATTGTTTATTAATCTCAGCTGTCACGTATACACTGACTTGCTTCTTCTGTCCTAGTACATGAGTTTCATCGATAACACGTTTTTATAAAAAAAAATGTATTTCTATTTTAAAATAGTTAATACACTTGTCTGTTGCAAGATAATTCAGAACCTTTAGAGCATTACTGTATGTTGTATATAAAATATGTTATGTGAAGGCTGTATATAGGTTGACCAAATTCATTAAGTGGAAGTAAATAATATTTTATATTAATATTTAGCAATGATTGAAGATCTGGTATTCATAACAGAGAGGTTCTTGGTGATTTAGAAAAATTTGGTAATTGTAATAAATCATTATACTGACGTTGGTGACAGTAAGGTTTATGGTATCTTAAAGTTTATTCCGACTAGTCTACGAGTCTATTCTTATGTTTAAGTTATGTACACAACAGTGAGTAATGGTACATTACTTTATGGTGTAGTAGTTATGAGAATAATAAATATACTCAAATAACTCAAAAAATGTGTAAAAATATTAAATTAGTTATGTTAGGAGAAGACTTAAGTTGTGACAGCATTTTCTTTCACTTCTTCTCGCTCTCTCTCTCTCTTTACTTGGGATTTATGAAAAGGCTTTCTATGTAATGTCTGTTTGTTAATGAACAAAAAGTTTGGTCACCCATAAATATTGTAATACATTTTTTCATATTTTATAACATTCAAAGATTTGTTATTTGTGTTGTTTAATTCAAGATAAAATAAACCTAATTAATAATATATAGATAAAGAATATATAGATATACACATGTGTATATAAATAACTCACACACATACAAGTTCTAAAATGTAATCATATATCAAGAAATATAATAAAGTTCGTCATTGTAGAAAATGAATGTTTTTAAAGTTTTATACTCTCTTTCATGTCTAATTATATTACAATGATGAATAAACTAAGCAGAGAAGTTAAAATGATGTGTCCGTCACCAGGTGACCACAACCACATCATATAAATCAATTAAACCTCTAATAATCTTATTTGTAACATAAAAATGTTTTTTTATTATTACAATTGTGCTATTGATATATTTATTGTTCAGTTTTTATTTGTATTATTATTGTGATCAATTGGTCAGGTACATACAGAATATGTTTTCTTCTTGTCTATTTTTATTTAATATAAGGTGCTAGCACAAAACCCAATGTAAATTTATGATTAAACTAAACAAACAAAACTTTTTTTAAACATATCGGCCTTCACAGATGGTTATGAATAAGAATGATATATTCTATTAATTATTACAAACTTTTTCTGAACAACCAAAACTTTATCATTAGATAATACATAATTCTATTTCCTTTATTTCTTAAATACTATTTACCTTTTAATTCATAAAGTATTGACTTTGCAAACAAAAATCTACCATCAAATCATTAAATTTTGTTTTTCTTTTCTTTTCTTTTCTTTTCTTTTCTAGAAATACAGTATGGACATTGTAAAACCTATCATTGGTTATACTAATTATCTTAATCATATTGTAAGTTTATTGAAATGATTTTTTTAACAAGATAACTACAATTAACCGTGTTTTTTTTTATACATATGAACTGAAAAATTATAAAAATAAATAAGTGCTACCCACTGCTGCAAACCTATTTCTTTCTGAAAACAGTTCTAAACTTTAGAAACTTTATAGCATAAATACAACGATGTGAGTAAACAACATCTGCACTGAATATCATGTCTATGTTTTGAATATTTGAAGACTTGTGTACATAACCAAAAATGTTTGTAAATTTTATTACATTGACAACTACAAACTTACCTTCTTTGACATTCTTCGAAGACTGTGAGGATGACACTCCGGGTATTGTTTTATCACTCGCACAGTACATTTTAAATGTGTCCACAAAAAATGTGTTAATTATATTTATTATATTTAGCACAAAATGACATATTATTATCTTACAATCAGTACGATAACACAATACATTCGCATATAATGCGAAACGCGTCGGCCATTCCACATTCCGATTGTAAATATAGTGTCATAGATTATAAAGAAACAAGGCTACCTACAAACTTTCATGTCCATACTATTCATATTTCATCCTTAATTGTTATATTTTTTAAAATTCTAAATTAACGATTTATACGTAAACTATAAATTATTCTTTATATTTTGTTTACTTGTTTGAACTTACAAATTATTCTGTATCTTAATTTTCAGTTTTGACAATCTCCATTCAAATCAGTCAAAATGTCATGTAAGCCATAATTGGTTTTCAGTAATTTCAGGAATACAACAGGATCCTTGTTTTCTAATAACATTTGTATTATTAAATATTAATTCAATAGATAATGCAAATATGATGCAACATCAATATTGGGTTACAAAAAAGACTGTCCTAAAGAAATTTGGTACAAAAGAAGACGAATGCATCGTTTCATCCGACGCCGAACTTGATGCAAAATTAGAGTTATTCCAATCAATATCAGAGAGTTGTTTGCAGTTACAAAGATTTTTAGACCAGTATCAAGAGCGACTGTGTATTTTAGCTCAAGAGGAAAATTCATTAGGCAAGTTTTTACGTGATGCTGGTAAAAACACAGATGCTTCCGGTAAACACATGGTATCGGCTGGTAAGGCGATTTCATATTCAGGGCAGCAAAGGGTGTCAGTAAGACCGCCATTATTAAGGCTTTATCATGAAGTGGATACATTTAGATGTCGCGCCGTAAAAGATATGCGAACTACCGTATCAGCTATGGAGAAAGCTCGTATTGAATACCGAGCAGCTTTGAGCTGGATGAAGTCTGCAAGCTCCCAACTGGACCCTGATACTGGACGTGGTCTTGACAATTTTCGGAAAGCTCAGCGTCAAGTTAGAGAGAGTAAAAAAATCTTTGACAAGCTAACACTAGATGTCTTACAAAAGGTATTCCTTTTTTTAATTTAAAACTTATAAAATGCTTCTTAAGGATAAAGGCTTTTTTAAGTATAGTGTGTCATAGTTATAATATGTAAAATTTAAATTAATAGAAATCATTTCACATTTTTTAGATTGATTTATTAGCAGCGGCTCGCTGTAACATGTTCTCACATGTTTTGTCCAACTACCAAAGTTCTTTCTTAAATTTTTCTACTAAGATTGCCCAAACTCTCCAAGCTACAATAGATGCAATGAGTGAGGCCCCACAATATGAATTTTGCATTCTTAAGAGTTTAGGACAAATGGAGTGTAATCAGGAAGAAGATGCAGTTCCCGATAAGGATCAGATGTTATTCTTTCAAGTAAATGATTGATTTATAAAACACTAAAATGTTTCAGTTTGACTACTTTTTAAAATCTTGTTATATGACCAACTATACATAAAAAATTAAAAAAAAAATCAATTACAGGATGATTATAAAGATGAAAGTCAAGACAAACCACAGCCAGAAAAAAGTGCAAATAACAATAATCAGCTGTCCGATAATAAAGAAGAAGAACCATCAACATCAACCAACTTAATTAATACTGAAACTGAAAATAGCAGTAATATAAGTGAAGATTTGGCCGGGTTGAACCTCGACTCTGGAGATATGCCAGCTAACTTTGGATCTTTTATGCCTTCGCAACTGTTGCAGGTATTTTTATTATTTTGTTAATAATATGGACTACAAAGAAAGTAGTTCAAAATTTAAATAGACTACTTTACATTTAATAAAAAATAAAAATTGTTACAGAATTTAAATATAAATCTATTAGAAAGTTCATTGGCGCCAGTTCAGAGTTCAAAACCAATAGAACAGTCGCAGCCCGTATCAAATCCGGTGTCAACTAAAGAGGACAGAATGGCCTGGTTCAAACTGTTTGCTGAACTTGATCCTTTGGCTAATCCGGACAACATACCGGGCTCAAATACAAATCAAAGCCATGCAGCCTAGAGGTGAAATGTTTTATGCAGTTTATTTCTCATTAACTCCCAAACACAAATTGTACCTAGATTATTTTGTGGTTTAAATTTATTGGCAGTATCAAAGACACATAAGATACCAAAACAAGACACAGTGGATAATTTATCATGTCTTGTAGATTTTACATGTGATTTAAATATAACATTTTGCAAATGACTGACCTCCATCACAAGACATGCCTCGTTAACATACAATAAATTTGTTTATTTTTGTTTGTCTTAATTATAGGTATTTAAGAAACTAGAGAAATACGTGACGGTTTACATTTGTTTCTTACATTTAATTTATTCACATGTAATTATTTTTGTAGTTGATTTTAAATAATTTTTGTATGCATTCCACTGAATCATGTACAAATATGTTGTTTTATTTTATATTGGAACAGGGTTGGTAATGTAACGTTTAGTGTTGTTATAAAGAATTGGTGAAACTAAAATTTAAAAACACATTTACAGTGCATATTATCTAGTGTTTGTACTTTAGTCCTATTGTGTGGTAGTACTTAAATATGTATTGTTAGAATAATATATACTATTCCCCTGGCTTTGTTTGTGTGTGACATGCATACAATACATTACTATCACTATGTACACACACACTTATCAACTTTTTTAAATCATTAATATTGTATTTAAGAATATTGTTATACTTTATGTAAAATTCAATGTATTTATATACATATATATAGTTATGAAGCATGAAGCTGTGCTCAATATATATTAAATTACTTTTTCTAATCTTTAAGCTGGGTTTGAATCAAATTTATTGTGATTCTAAGTGTAAAGGTCCTTCAATATATGGTGCCAATGTGATGTGGCGAGCAATGCACCGCTTCCATCATTGTCATGTTACCTTATATATGTACTAATCAACTGTTCAGCATATCCTACATTAAACAGCTAATTATTGTACACATAAATATAACATGAGGAGGCTTCATGTATTTTGGTAGTAAACAGACAGTTGAAATTTAACAGGGATACAGTAACATTCATCTAATTGGGTGTCCCACACACCATACTGCACCAAACGAGGATATTGCATCACATTTTCTAATAAGCCGCAGCTGACAATACCTTTATTTTGTATCCGGCCTTAGAGCAGCAGTAATATAAATTAATATTATAAATCAAAAAATTCATGTTAAACTAAACCTAGTCAAATTGATCTGTTTTGTAAGTTATTTCTAAACTAAGTTGCATACCAAATATTTTAATTTAGGTAAATATTTTATCTCTTTAGATTTTAATTGATTATTATTTACATTCCACATTATATTGTAACCTTATATTTTATCATAAATAAAATTGATGTTTAAAAAGTTAATTGTCTTTTCCTGTATTTCTGCGTACTTAATTCGTTAAAAATCAATAATAAATTGTGTAAAATACTAGTTTCTAAAGAATTATATATATATATATATCTATAAACAGGACTCGAAATTGCGATCTCGGAATCGCCCGTTGTTCTGCTGATAAATTTAGTATATAATCGTATATACTGAGACGTAGATAATATTTATTGATTATTTTTTAAATACTAACCATTTTAGATTTTGCAATATAAAATAACATTGATTATATGAATATGGAAATTCATATTTCGCATAGTGTAAGTCATGTAGTGGTTGATGAAATTTCAAGTATTATTTGTATTCTATAGTAGTAGTATAGTATTCTTTGAATAACAGTTAAATTTTGGATCTACCGTATCTACAGTAAGTGACAAATAAAAATGCTTATTTAATGTATCGCAATCCAAAGGTTTATTCGATATATTGATGTTGTTAAGACAAGACAAGATGTTACAATACAAAATCCCCGGGGATGTTTGTGTTTCGTCATCTAGACCGGACTTATTCCTGTACTCAAAACAACTAAGGCGCGTTATACTTGTGGAGCTTACTGTACCCTGGGAAACAAACATACCCAAAGATCATACATTTAAACTTAACAAGTATTACGAACTATGTAACGAACTGATCAGGAATAAATTTATAGTTAATTTGTATGCTGTAGAAGTAGGAACGAGAGGTATAACAGCAAAATCTCTACAATTTATTTAAGGATCTCGGCCTTTCTAGAACGATCATCAGTTCATTTCTGGTACGTATTTCAAAGGCGGGTTTAGTAGGTTCTTACGATATTTGGTTAGGTAGGGAGAGGAGCGTGAACAGTGAAGGTGAGCGTGTATGCGCATAGTAAAGGGGCCCCTTAAACCTACACCTAGGTCGCAAGTCCCAGGCATTGTTTGCGCTCCTCTTCTTGCAACGCGATGGGCCCGGCACCCGCACGGTGAATCCATGGAATGCTAAGAATCTTCGTCTCTTTGACAAATACTAGTTTAATTGAGCGAAGCGAGCGGAGCGCTCTATGTGAAACTTTATGCATCCCATGTCCGGGGTTGGCATGAAAACGGCTTTACCGATCTTCATGAAATATTGCACATTTATTGATGGTTATGGCGATGGTTTATACAAAGAAGTGGCAAAAAAACTCCAAAAAATAAACACCAAACTGATGACAGTCCCATAGGCTACAATGTAAAAAAATTTCGTTATGTGATATTTGATTATTTAATATTTTTTGCCTGTAGGTTTCAGGTTTGAACGCTGTATTGAAGATGGGGTTCTCGCTTCGCTCAATCCGCCGAACTCTACCGAGATTTTGCTAGCGCAGCGAGTCAAAATCGAGGTCCGGCTCGCGCCCTTATTACAAAAAAAATTTGGAGTTTAAAAGAGAAATTGATTTGAATAATTAAGTCAAATATTTAGAATACTAAATAATAATTCAATATGTTATCACAATAGCACTATTGTCCCGTTCATTTATATAATACGCAGTTTAGAATTATAGACATAGTGAAGTACTTAAAGTGAGGTACTAGGTGCGCCAACAAACCCTCAATTTCGACTCGCTGCGCTCGCGAAATCTTGGATGCCGTTTGCATATTGAGCGAAGCGAGCCCAGTGTATTGACTCATCGTTTCTCATTGACTTCAATTTTTTGACATGATATTAAAAAAAAAAGTTTTTTTGAGGTCATTTTTAAATTTTATTTTTAAAATCATCACCTAATGTGTGTCTTTTTGATTGCAAAGTTTCATAATTTTCCGTCAAGTAGTTTTCGAGCCAATTCGTGACAAAGAATGTAAAAGTCTCCAGTAAAACGCTCCGCTCACTTCGTTCGCTTCGCTCAATAAAAGAAAATCAATAAAACCCCAAATAGTAATTTATTTGAGTAAATTAATCAGATTAACTCTGGTGTAATAACTGTATTCATAGAATTTTATATTTTAATGAGTATCTAATATTAGGAACTTTTTAAAATCTTGAACTTTGTTTCTACGGGTTTTATTTTACATCCGCCCACCGTCACTTGTATCTATCAAGTGTCATATATACTTCAAATGTCGTTCAAGTTGTCAAAAGATTGTTTTTAAAACTGCAAGATCAAGCTCAATCGATTCATGTCCAATGATTTATATTTTTTAAAACTTGCATATTTATTTTTAAGAAACCTTAGAAAATGCTGAATTCCAGTAAGTATACTATTATACTTGTATTATATTATAATAAATCAAATTGAATTAATTTATATTATATTAGTTTTTCGTGGTTTGCTGAATTTTGAGGAGCCTCTGAATAAAGTGCTAGAAGTTCGTTCAGACAATTATATTTCAAGACCAATACATTACAGAGAAGATGCTATCTTACTATATGCACCAAAAATACCGCCCGATGGTAAAAATTCTAAAGATAAATATTATGAAATTGTACTGCACAAACCATTTACAGAAAGCTTACATCAGATGTATAGGTATAGTATTTAGTAACTCATGTGTCATTAATTATTTATTTGTATTAATATTAATGATTTTGTTGACCTTTTATTATAGTTTGTTTCGATCTGAAAATCGTGAGGCCTGTGAAGAAAAATTTATCATCTTTAAAGAAAGAATTCCTCTTTATGTTAAAATAACCAAGGAGGTAAATATTACATGACTAAGATAACATTTTGCATATTCCAGTAATTTATCTTCAGCAGACATCTATAAGATATACCACTACCAATAAATTGGTCATCTAAAAGGAAATCATTGAAATAAAATAGTGGGCTCTTTGATTTATAAAATTATATAATTAAATTATGACTTGATATTGTAATTGAATTGTCGCTGTTTGGTGCATCTTTCAACATATTAGAATAACAATTAAATGATTACATAATACAAAAACTAATTCAATCACCCTATTTATATAAGTTTTTTAATAAATGTGCAGTGCACAGTGTCCAGTCTTCAAAAGATCTGTGACACTCTATCGGAGCACAAGTCGTGGAGCCTCGCACACCTCGTGGCTCACTATGGACAGTGTGAACTGTTCAACGATCCAGATATACAGAAACAGATCGATGATCTTGATCCGGCAAATGGGACCTCACCATTAATGGTATTCCTTTATTTACATAGTATACACGGCCGCGAGACATGCGGTGCCAACTGATAATATATCTTATGTAATGATAACTCAAATTATGATAATGTTGTAGGTTACGCCAGTGTTTTACACACCTCATAACACTTATTTAAGATCTAAAACAATATTCTTAACTTACAGTTCAAAATATTAACATTTTTTATTGATTATTTGGTTTTTAAATTATTTTCTTAACTGTATATAAATTGTTAAGTCATATTTAGCTCTTTTATTCTTTTTGTCATAAAAATTGTTGTTTATGTATTTTAATTGCAATTATAAATAGCAATCTTAGTTTTCTTTAGTCTGTGAAATAATATTATTGATAATTCTCAGTCTAAGTTTTTTCACAAAATATTTTCAGATTGCAATAGAGACTGGCAACGTGAGAATGGTACAGAGTCTGCTGTCATTAAACTGCACCTTGGACACAATAGACGCCGAGGGAAACACCGTCTTTCACTATGCCGCAGCCAGCAACAAGGAGATTGTTAACGTAAGTCAGTGTGTTGGGCGCGGTGCGTCGGCTGCGTCGGCTGCCTCAACTACACCTTCAAGTAGGATATATATTTCACCATTCGGGTCGAGATTTAATAAACAACTCATTTGAAATAATATTATTGATAATTCTCAGTCTAAGTTTTTTCACAAAATATTTAATAAACCAAATTAAAATGTAGGGGGCGTATAAAGCGGCACTATTCTCGAGACCATTCCGATTAACATCAATAACGTTCGTGATTTGTAGGCGATAGCGGCTAAAACCACATCACATCTGAACAAGTACAATAAGCAAGGGTACACCCCCCTCCACATGGGGTGCCTGGCGGACGCGCCGGACTGCGTGCGCGCGCTCATCCTGGCGGGTGCGGACGTCAACCTGTGCGCCACGCCCCGGACCTACGCCACTACTTCCATACCCGGTATGGCCCTTGAAATATTGTATTACTCTTTGCATTCATATTTTTTTTCCGTTTAAAAAACATACCCTACATGTTTTTTTATTTATTTTATCAATATTTGTCTTTTAATTGGCGTGTGCCTTTGGCATTGTCCCAAAAACGGTGCCCAAAAATAATAACAACCTTAAACAATAGATAATAAAGCATAATATTGCAACTAGCATTGTCACCGTGAGAATTATTGTTTATAAGAGCGGTCTTATATATTTGAATTCAGTTCAGTTCAGGAGCGGGCGGTAGACCCGAGCGGAGATGGAGCGGTGTTTTGTAGATGACATTTTAGTCGATTTAAAAAGTGTGTAATAATTAATAATACAACGTGTATAGTTATAAACTACACATTGTATTATTAATTAATATCTTATTGAAGGCATCGTCGGCGATGTTCTACAAGACAACAAGCCGAAGCTGCACCAGCAGGACATGAAGCGCGGCGGCACTCCCCTCCACTGGGCGCTCTCCCGGGAGGTGGTGGAGGCGCTGGCCAACAAGCACTGCGACATCGACGCGCTCAACTTCGACGGAAGGACGGCGCTTCACATAATGGTGCTGAGGGGCAGGCTGGAGTGCGCCATCGCCCTGCTGTCCCGGGGGGCGCGGCACTCCATAGGAGACAATGACGGGAACACGCCGCTCCATCTGGCCGTCAAACAGACCAACATACACATAGTGCAGGCGCTCGTAGTGTTCGGCGCCGAGCTAGAGTTCAAGAACAACGGCGGCGCGACGGCGCGGCACGTCGTGCCCCGGGACGGGGCCAACGGCAGCCACGACAGGATCCTGTACATCCTGCACTCCGTCGGCGCCGAGCGGTCAGTGTGACAAATTATTGACTCGTCAGTTCAGTGACGCGTTCCCCGTCCCGTGACTATGTAATAAATGGGACGTGTGGTTTCCAGGTGTGAACCGGGGATGGCGGGGTGCGGCGCGGGGTGCGCGGCCCGCGGGGAGTACAACGGCGTGCCCCCCCCCGCCGTGGCCCGCGCCGCCTCCCGCGCCGCCGTCCGTGACATGCTCACTGCCGCCACCATGGCCTGCGCCGCGGAGAGCAGGCGCCCGCGCGGCGCTCGGTAATCGATCCCGCCACGTTGCGCTCTGCGCTCAGGGCTTACACTTGATCAGCAGCAGTAAAATAGGCAATCAAAAAATTTTGCGGTTGTTCCAACAAAAATCATTTTTAATTGTGACCAAGTTGGAGATATTTTGTGATACTTTTAATTATTTTGTATTATATGAACTGAACTAGTGTAGTAAAATAATATCGGATTCGCGCTACTCCTGCCCGGCCACACGGACCAGTCTCGGACCCAGTCATCCCAGTACGGCCGTCGGATATACGTAAAAAAACAACCTCCCAATGATCCTATTGTAAAGTAAGTATATTATTGACATTGTTAATTCAGGCTTCTCTGTCTGGACGGCGGCGGTATCCGCGGGCTGGTGCTGGTCCAGATCCTCCTGGGCGTGGAGGCGGCGGCGGGTCGGCCCGTCGCGGAGTGCTTCGATTGGGTGGCCGGCACCAGTACCGGCGGCATCCTGGCATTGGCGCTGGCCACCGGGAGGACCCTAAGGGAGTGCCAGCAGCTATACTTCAGGATGAAGGAGTTCGCCTTCGTTGGCTCGAGGCCCTATCCCTCTGAGGCCCTGGAGACGATGTTGAAAGAAAATTTGGGTACTATATATGTATATCTTGCTTATAAATATGTTTCGACTCGCTTGCCTATTTTATTCGAGTGATATTTTTTGTAGGAACCGAGACGGTGATGGCCGATATAAAGAAACCGAAGTTGATGATACTGGCCGTGGTGGCGGACCGCAAACCCGTCGACTTGCACATGTTCAGGAACTATCAATCCGCACAAGAAATATTAAACGAATACAACGGAACGGCTAGTAAGTACGGGAAAAACAGTTTCTTAAAACATTACTAGAAAATTGTATATTCAGTAAAACCCAAAAATATTGTAATCTTTTCTAACCCTGTTACGTATGTGACCCATGTGACGTAGGTCCGCACGCTGAAGCCGGAGACCAAGCTACGGTGGTGACCCTCCCGCAGCCCCCCTCGCCGTCCGAGCAGCTAGTGTGGGAGGCGGCACGAGCCACCGGGGCGGCGCCCTCGTACTTTAGGGCTTCGGGCAGGTATTATGTCATCAGTTTAACGGCAATGGATAATAAATACATTTGTGTTTTGGATGTATGTGGGTCTCCAAAGTGGTTGTCGTGCCCTGCCTTGGATTTTGAAGTAGGTGCTAATGAATAGTCCAGCGAAACAGTTGTTTTCATGGATATTGTTTATTTTGCACAAACACATAAAACACACAATTACTAGAACTAAAACATTGGAGTAAGCGGAAGAACAATAGAAACAGATAGATGAAATATTAAACTAATTAGTGAACGTAAGAATACGTGAGAATACGAGATGAGAGCTGGGCGCTTCGAACCTAACTGATGAACTTTAGGAACTGACTAACTTGCGAGTGAACATTAGCCGATGGGGAGACCGGCGACACAATAGACGGCCAGAAGGTCTGCTGTAATAAAAGTTAATTACTCTAACAGTTACGCCACAGTTTGTTATCGACCCAGATCTCATCACACATTGACAGTATGATAATGTATATTTTTTCCATTGTCACCGCAATATAGTCCAAAAAGTAGCGGTCCGCTCGTGACCCCTACTAGTCTTATGGAGTGCCCGCTCGTTGCACTTACTGCTTACCATAGTTGTCAAGCCGTCTGTCTGCTAGTGACCCCTGCACTTTTTGTTCATCAAGTGTCAAGTCGTACGGTGTGTCCGCTCACGGCACCCACTATCCGGGTCAAACTGGGGCCTCTACCACCGTCCATCAATGATTGTCATCAACATGTTCCTACAAATCTCCAGGTACCTGGACGGCGGCCTGATGGGTAACAACCCGACGCTGGACGCGCTGACGGAGTTGGCGGAGCTGCGGCTGGCGCTGGAGGGCACGCGGCAGCTCGAGCGCGCGGAGGAGACGCATCTCGGGGTCGTGGTGTCCTGCGGCACCGGCTAGTACACAGTCTATATACGATCAATGTTTGATCCCTAGTTTAATCCAATAAAATCGTAATCTCCGGCGTAGGTCTGTAGGAATTTCGGCGAGTTTCACGAGTTTGGAACGGAAAAGGTCGGAAATCTTTGAAGTAACACTACAACTTACTTTGGATCAAGTTTGGCGCTATAAATTATTACAATATAGTTTTTTACTCTAAGGTAAAAATAATATTAACCATATAACCCAATGTTTATCAATATTAATATTTCTGTCGCAGGTCTGATACCGGTTTCAAAATTAAAGGACATAGACGTATTTAAGCCCGAGAGTCTGTGGGACACGGCGCGGCTCGCCTGCGGCCTGTCGAACATCGGGGGCCTGCTGGTCGACCAGGTAGGAATGTTTAATTCATGTCAAATATCGTTCGTACTTATTGGCGGTACGGTGCTAACCCGTGGCGTCCCAGGCGACGCAGGCGGACGGGCGCGTGGTGGAGCGCGCGCGGGCGTGGTGCTGGTCGCTGGGCGCGCCGTACTTCCGCTTCGCGCCGCAAATGTCCCGCGACGTGGCCATGGACGAGCGCGCCGACGACGTGCTCGTCACCATGCTGTGGGAGGCGCAGGCCTACATGCGCGCCCGCCGGGACGCACTCGCTGAGCTGGCCGCGCTGCTGCACCCGCCGGTACCGCCCCTCTCACTCTCTCGATCTTCTAGAGGCACCGGCCACGACTGAAGGAGCACATTTAGATGCCAGACGAGAGCTAGCGAGCCGGCGTCGCCTCTGCGAGCGGCTGATACTCTTACTCTTTATCTTCCTCTAGTTCTCACTCCTTCCTGCAGCCTCTCGTCACCGTGCTGTGAGAACTGCACGTCGGTATGCGCCGCCGACGTTATAAAAGTTGTTGTAAGAAGCAAATATACTGGACGTTACAGAGAACACTTATACCAGGTCAGTTAAGGAAAAACTTGTTTGTTTCAGCTGAAGCGGTCTGAGATGTACTAGATGAAGTAGGTCCCGCGGAGCGCAATGAGTCTAAACATACAAAGTATTTAAATTACAAAGAAGATATATTTATCTGACCTTTAACATATTATTTATTACCAAAAATTTAATTGCGTTACTATTTTGTCTATTGTTTTTATTTAAACTATTTAACGCAATAGTACTGTATGTACTGTAGTACTATATGTACTGTAGTACTATAGTGCTGTAGTGCTCTAGGACTGTAGACTAGATTACTAGTTGATGCAATGTTCGTTATTTGTTATTGTAGTCTGTGAAATTATAGAAAATGGGGTTTTTACGTTTAGTTATTATTTATTAATATGTTAAGAGGTGCGAGGTTCATGAGATTTACTAAATTATATCTTAGCTTTATTTTTGTCAGATTGATGTGTGTCTGTCTGTCTGTGTGATAACTGTGATTGTCTATTTATTATTGCACAAGTCGAGGGGACACGGTAGTATTATTTGGTCGCGAGGCGGCGTGGGGAGGGAGGAGCGTGTGTTGGTGCGCAATGTGCGTCGTTGCGATGACTGGAACGTGTCCTTATTAAGAAGCTATGTAATGTGAACGCTTTAATATTCCAAAACAAATGTATTGACTGATTGTAATTCTTTCAACAAATAAATAAATATAATGAAGGAGGGAGTTTTATTGAAAGACGTGATCATTTGCAAAGCATTTTATTTTATAAAATGTTCTCACTAAGAGGCTCATACAAAGACTCAATAATATCACATTTCTCATGTGGATATTACCAATCCACGGACTAAGCTACGTCTAAGGCTATCCTACCCACCGTCCTGCGCGCCGCCGGCCCGGTGACGACGCCTCCCTCACCAACAACACATTACAATATGGAACATTTTTGAAAGTATACAATTGAAACATAAGTACATTATTAAGTGTGAGATTCTATGATGGTATTATTATGTATTATTATACACGGGACATGTTAGAACTGGTAACATTGCGGGCAGTAACTTTGTAAGTACATATATATATATAATATTAACACGTGGTATGACGCGGTGGGTGTACGTCATTTCCTAACAGGAAAAAACTATAAGCATTGATACCTAATAATGTTTGTTCGTTGAAGCGGCCCGCTTCAAGTCAACGGAGGATGAAACACAATTAAGAGGCGCGTTAAGTAACATTAAATAAAAATTACAATAATTATAGGAACGTAAACTCTTACACTAGGTGGAGTCGGGCGGCTGCGCTATGTTAAATACCTGTTCACAACTTTAAATGATTTTCCTCTCTTATAAATAATGCGGTATATTTATGGATTTAGTACAATTAGATTTTCTCTTTAACTTATTTGCAAGGAAAGTTGGCAATTCTGATATACTTTACATATTATTGTCAATTTTGAGAACTATTGATATGTTGTCGTTCTGATACAGTTTGAAAAGTTTACAAATTAGGTTTTTTCATAGTAATAATTTTGTTATTAAAACAGCCCAGTGTTTTATTTAATATTTTAATAAGATGGAATATATTAAGTATTTTAAAGAGTATAGTAGTAGTAAAGTAGCAGTAGTAGCGCCATGTGACGCCGTGTGACGCCATGTGACGCCATATGACGCCATGTGACGCCGAGCACTCGCCGGTATCACGACCGTTTTGATTTTAAAGAACGTTGAAAGAGAACTCCCGGTGACGTGAAGTTGTTTGTGAAAAATAATTTACCGTTTTTGTAGGATAGTCAATGACCGGTCTTCATTACGGGGTTATTTTACATACAATTGTATATAAATGCTTCTAATATAATTTATTACCTTAGTACAACCATACAATATACAAAACCAATAACGATTTTGGCACACATAATATGAAAAAAATATTAAATTACTAAATTATAATATATTTATAATTAATCACCGCACTGAGTACGCACAATAATTTTTGGAATAAGTTACAATAAACAGCCAAATCACAAAATAAATTATACAAAAATTATTAATTTATGTCATTTGTAAATATTTTTCTTCAAACCATTAAAATAAATTAAAATGGAAAAGGCACCGCGGAAAAAGAATCCATCAACACTCACTGACGGGAGGCAGCTCGTAAAAACACTTACAAATCTTAAAACTAATTTTGGACTCATTTAATATTTCCTACGTGAAAATTGAACGCCTTTTAAAAAATAACAAATAGCAGTCCGCGGACGGGGCCGCCGCGGGCGCGTGCTCGGAACGTGTCACCCCCGACCCCGCCGCCTACTGCCAATATCACAATTAACCTTTGGACTCATCGCAGCACCGCGTGTGTGTGTGTGTAAGTATGTACCGCCCGGCGCCCTAGTACCCGTGGTCCTGTTCCATGTTGGCTATGAGGTTCCTCTTCTCCTCCTTCCCGCGCTTCGCGTCTCCCAGTGTCGGTCGGATGGAGTTCCTCGGTTCAAAGCACGGCTGGAGAAATACATATTGTATAGATCAATTATTGAATAATTTTTGGTGGAATTTTAACAAACTAATAAACATATCAAGGGGTCGTTTATTAAACACGTGATGTTACTAAACGACCTTTTAACCCCCCAACCCCTGGTGATGGTGAGGTTTTAAATAACCCATCCCCTACTCAAAATTACTTATATTTTTTAGTTTTTATATACCGTATACTACAGGCATTCTTTTTTTTTTTATATGGGAGGAACGCAAACGCACGTGCGGGTCTCCCATGCCTGGTGTTCATCGCCGCCCACGAACTCTAGCAACATCAGGCCAAACTGGCCTTGCTCTCCAAATGACTACAAAACCGACAGTCCCTCTAAATATCGAGACCCACTATTATGATAGTTGAAAAGGCATTGCGAGAAGTACTTTCAAAGAGCAGGGATAATGCAAATGCTTTTTTTTGTGGTAAACGCGTAAATTTCCTTTTGGGAATTAAACTGAACGAGGTTCAGTTCATCTCATACCGAGACCGTCCCCAGGAAGGTCTCTAAAGAAGACATAAGTTTCTTTCGGTACTAAGCCCATACTAAAGTAGCTTCGAAAGAAACCCCTTGTGCCATACACGACCGAAGGCTTCGCCATATCTAGACTAACTGCCACACCCTCTTCCTTGCATTAAATAACCGCTGCCAAACGGGTCATAAGATATAACAGAAGATCATCAGCCGACCAACCATGACGAAAGCCATATTGCCGTCATTGACCAACTGGTTATGCTCGAGGTACGTTAGGAGCTGTTGGTGGATGATGCTCTCTATTACTTTGGAGAGAAGAGAGGTAATGGGGATAAATGTATAGTTAACGGAGTCCGAGCTATCACCTTTTTTAAGGATCAAATGGATAAGGGTATGCTTCTTTGAGACCGGAACTACGCCCTTAAGGCAGGAGTACCGAATTAGACGCGATAGCACTGGAGTCAACTCAGTGGCAAATGTTCGTAGCACAATTAGAGATATACCATCTGGTCCACTCGACTTATGAATGTCCAAGGAAAAGAGAGATTTTCGGATGTTTTTTTGCCGTTAAACTATTTCCAGCATTAAACTCTGACACCGCGGAATAATAGACAGTGTCTTCCCCTGGTCGTCCATAGTCGAGTTTGAGCTAAAAAGAGTACCTAAGAGATCGGCTTTCTCTTTTGCCGTGTGGGCCAGAGAGTCAATGGAAAACTGGAAAACGTTTCCCAGAGTGGCTTTGGAAAGCGCCCAGAACGTGGGCGTGCCAGGCGGGTACCCTGCCAGCTGATCCCCTATTTTGACGACTTGCTTTAACTTTGCTCTAACAATTTGAAGGCACGATTATATTTCCGTTTGCCAGCTGCTGCAGCCCTGATAGACACATCAAACCAAGACCGCGAGTGTCCACCAATTGGTACCACAGAGTTTGGTACAAATATTTCCATCCCTTGTAGTATCACATGTTATAGTGCCAAGCGCGATTGTGCGGGCGCCGGTGAATGGGTACTTCACTCCGTACCAGGCAATGATCGTAGCCCCTAAAGGGAGCGTTCACAGCGTCCTGGTACTTTCCGGAATGTGTAGTCAGCATAAAATCTGACAAAGAGCGCAGTGTGCGTCTTCACCAACTGCGACAAACCATTTGCCAGAGCAAAGATAAACACACATCTCCCCGCGTAGTCGGTGGCACGTGACCCAAGCCAATCGGTAATGTGCACATTGAAGACTACGACTTCGGCGGAGGCAGTCTGTGAAAGCAGATCGCCACCCCCCTGTGATATTTGTTATTTTTTTCAATAACCATTTCCACCTTTCGAGTCTCCCGCGAACAGTTTTTTTTTGTTTTTTATACACAACGTACCTGTAATAATATATTTTTTAGATAGAAGGTCTTGTTTGTGTCTTTGGAGTGCAATATGTACCGAGGTTATCTGTTATCGCGACTTAACGTTGTCGACTCTCGAAGCGATCTTACATCATATTGATACAATAAACTTCGCTTAATATTATATATTTGTACATAGCGATAGCGAATTGTTATCAAATGTTTTATTTTATTTTAATAACAACATTATAACGTGTAAAACAAAATAAAATTAAGAGACAATTTTCATTGAAAACTGTTATTTAGACCAGATCGTTAAAAGTTACTAATTAATTAAAACTATAAAAATATATAATTCCACGGACAAAGTTTTTACTTAATTTCTAAGCTACCTGCGACTGTTAAGTTAATACTAGGTAGGTAGGTAGGTAGGTAGTGCTCACCGTCTCGCAGATGTTCATGTTGCAGCAGTCCTCGATGGTGATCTCGCACTGCGGCCGCGCCGTCAGCGGGGTGGACTTGTTCACTATTATGCGCTTCTTTATGCTGCAATAAAGCTTAGTGTTATGTGTTTGTCGCCTCATTGTTATAGTTAAAATACTTTTAGAGTGAATTAAAAAAAAGTAAGGAAAAATTTTAATGAGTTTAAGTTGTAACGGCCCAGATAAGTATTCATATTAAAAGAATTAACTATGTATTATAATTTTTAATTACACATTGTGGTAAGTCGGGTTCAAAGTTCGATTCTCTGCATTCATTAGCACTAGGCGAGCGACAAAAAATATAAAATATATTTAAAAAAACCCCAACAGATAATACGATAATATAATTTATAATATATATTACTTCAATATCTATTTTTATCAGATAAAAAGTTATACATTAAATTAGGTGAATCGATGATTGTATGAATAACAATAATAATTAATTAACCGTTTTCCGATTAAGTTACAACTAACTATTGTTTAAAAATAAATAGTACAATTCGGCATACAAACATTATTATACACTCACTAGTACATGGCACGCACACCTGAGCCGTTCTCACAGATACATACAATGGACACACGCACGCACACACACACACACGTACACACACACACACACACACACACACACACACACACACACGCACCGTGGTCTCCTCCTGAGGTACAGCACGTTGGCGGCTAACACGGCGCAGGCCAGCGCCAGCAGGCCGGTCAGCGCGCCCAGCGACAGCAGCACGGGGTCCCGCACGGCGTCCCACGACCCGCCGCACCCGGACAGGAACAACGCCGTCTCCGTACTATTTGCACTTGAGCAGCTGGACAATATTCAATATTATTTCATTATGTAACAGCTTTGGTGATAAAATACATTAGTGAACAAAAAAAAGTTATGATACGCGAGGACGACCCAGAGGACCGAGGAGCTCGCTCGTTGGTAACAAACCTTTTCCCAGTTGAGAAAAGAGTGCGGCCCCCAAACACCACGCCGCCTTACAGAGAGTAAATTGTCGTAGTATCTTTTGATATTTGAAAAGTTCACGGTTCGCTACCACCAGTGCCCCAGCAAAACTGAACCAATAAGAATCGTGTGATTTCATACTCAAGTAAACTGTGTGTTCCACGTCTTTAGATAATCCACAATATCTTTGTCTCTCTCCCTCCCGAGACAGTGACCGTGCTCGATGGTATATTTATGAACGCCTGAATATTTATTTATCTATTCCTTAACGATTAAATTAACCGAAAATCTTGACAGTTATGAAATGTTTATATAATAATTTGACATACGTACTTGCAGGATTCAATAACGGGCGAGGCGGTCACTGGGTCGACTTTGCGAGTTTCACAACGCACTCCCTCGAAGGCGTTAGAACACTTGCAGACGGGCTCCTCCTCACGCAGCGAGCACTCGCCGTCATTCAGACAGTGTCCGTAGCATAAATTAGTTTCGCATCTTTGACCAGTAAAACCAAAATGACACCTGAAAATAATAAATAATTTCATATTAGTCATAAAAAATACATAAAAACATAACTAAATACTTTCGACACCGGTATTAAAATTATCAAGGTCAATAAAAATGCTGAATACACATTGTCTGCAAATAAAATGTGCCACTCACTTGCATACGGGTTTGCCCGCGCCGCTCGAGGTGCAATCGCCGTTCAAACAGAAGTTCTGACACACGGATATCTCGCACCTGTCCCCGGTGTACCCCGGGGAGCACTTGCACTTCAATATGCCAGTTTTCACTCCGTGCAGGCAGAACAGCCCGGCGTCCTTGGGAATATTAATCGAATCATTGACTATGCTGTGATTCTTTTGTAGGTTCACTAATATCTCGCATTCGGGTATCCCTGCAGTTTGGTCGCTAATTTGATAGTTTGCCACGATTCCAAAGGGAACTTCTTCGTTGGAAAATCCAATCAATTCTTCGGGCTCTACGTAAGAGGAGTTCTTGGATAACTTCCAAACCGACTTGTATCCCCAGTCCACCCAGTAGAGGAAGTCCTTCGACACGGTTAACGTATTCGGCTGGTGGTAGGTGCCGGCGTACACCGTCCGCCTCGCCTTGCCGTCTAAGTCCGACGACTCAATAGAGTAATGAATGCCTTCCTTATCGTCCGCCCAGTACAGCCGCCTCGTCCTCTGATCTATCGCGAGGCTGACCGGCATGTGGATGTCGGCGCCGATCACCACGCTTCTGTCGCTGCCGTCCAAGCGCGCCCTCTCGATGGTCGGCTTAGTGATGTTCGTATTCGTCCAGTAGATGTACCTACGAAATATATCTCATTAGAAACATAATTATATTATTTAAATTTACACTTCGATACGTACCCTCTACAGCTGTCGACGGCTATATCTCTCGGGATTTCATCATCCATTTTCATTAACAGATTTCCATAGATGCTGTCCTTTGACCTCGGCCACAGTGACACCCAGTAGATACTTCTCTCGTTCGTGTCGGTCCAAAACATTTTTCCGGAAACAGGGTCAAATGTCAATCCCTGTATGTTCTCGTAGGACCTCTTACCCACTAACGGCAGGTATTTCTTTGTGACTAGGTTGTAACTAAAAATCGAGGCGTTGTCGTTTTGTTTGTCGACGAACAGCAGCATATTGTGCACTGCGTCGTAAGCCAACGCCGTGAGGTCTCTAAATCTGATCCCTTCGTTGTTAGTTTTTGTTTGATTCGTGTAAAATTCCAATTGGTCCCCCGTGGTGATGGCGATATCTACAACAATGAGATAACAACGTTTATTTGTAAAACTAAAAAAATCTTGTTACAAACAGACGCCCAGAGTATTTTTAAATATGTTATATTATATAACAATATGCATACAAACATTTACATAGTGTGTCTGTGTGCGTAGGTGTCGCCGCGTGACCGTCTCGTATAGGTATTGTCTATTGTCGTTCACACTTACGCAACGCGGCTTTAAATATTATCTTTATACTTATTACTTATATCGTTAATTATACTTATTTACTAATCATCTAAATAAATGCTTTAAAATAATGCCGGACCGTCGTGTAGATGTCAAAGAATCTGTAATTATCATTAGAATAACATGTGAATGTTCCGCGCGTGTAGCAACCGTCCTCACACGTCACGGCATTAATCAAAAAGCATCCCACCGGGGGTCAAGTATTTTAATTTATTTGAGATACCGACTCGTTTTTCAATTATAACTTTTAAGATTTGATTCTCGGTAAATTTACTTATAATCGTTTTTTATAAACAGTATTAAAAAATATACGCAGACTCAAAAGGGAGTTTTCTAACTTGTTTTGCGTTATTGCATACATCTCCTTAATAAGCACCTCTGCAGTCACAAACCAAGATACTGGATACTGATCTAAAGGAACTTACAAAGTGCCCGTTCCAGTAGCTGTGTTTTCGAGTGTATGTGAGTGAGTGCGTCGTGACCCGCGCCGCTGAGCGTGCGGTCTTAATGACATCTATTCGAAGTACAGATAATTTAGTGACTTCATAGTTTCATTTGACATTTATGTTACTTAATGCGAGAGTAGTTTTTAAGAAAAAAAAAGCTTTATTAGGTTAGAAAAAATACTGCCTTCCGTGTAACGTATGTGTGGTTGTATAATTTATTTGTTTGAAAAAAAAAACCTTTTTTCAATAATTAATAATTTTAAATACACTTTTTATATTAAATCGTAGTCTGTCCCCGCTCCGTGCGGTACGTTGTGCGGTGTGTACAGGGCTGGCACAGGGCTGGGCTGCAGCACTTCACATGTAAGTGTCAATCGACACAATAGATATGCGTTAATCACACCGAGCGAACGCATTACAGCAATAAGTCAAACGATAGTCACTGTCGAAGTACCATTGTTTAATTATAATTGATGGGTCGTGGGTTCGGTACTTGCAGTGATAGTCTATTTTAATCTTCAAATATCTTTATCCGTACTCTAAGATGTTATAGTATCAATCTATATATATTTGTTGTTGTTTCTTCATCTTTAGTTTATTTATAGACGAGATCGCTGTGTATTATAACAATTATTTTTCTCCGTCAATAAAATTTATTATAAGCAATAAAAAATAAGAGATACGTTTATATAAATAAAATACTTTAGTCTGCTTTACTTTATTCTCTAAAGAATGTGCAGTTCGTTTTCAGTTTCTGTAGCAGTGCACAGTGTAGGGGACGGATACATTTATTTTATAAATCATATATGCAACATACATATTAAATTATTGCTCAAAAGTCGTTATTAAAATTAAGTATTTACAGTTATAGGTATTTATAATTTAAAAGTTAATAGATCTCACTTTAACTCGCCTCACTCCCCTCACTCACCTCACTCACCCGACCAGCTCGAGTCACAAGACATTTGTACTAAACACGTCCGCGATATTTTGAATGACTCTTAAATCAACTTGTGATTTTTTATATTGAGAACAGGACAATACATAAGTAGTGTTGTAAACTATTTAATATATTAAGTTCCGGCTTGTTCAAGATGTCTTTGTGTGACCTATGTCCCTTATCTAAAAAATAATATTAAAAGATATTATTTAATAAGCGTGTGACGGAGATAAGATAAGTTTTGTCAAAAGAAATACGTCTCAATCTTTTAACGAATGCTTGTCCGTGAGTAGCGCATCATGTGAGCCGAGCGTATCGCGAGGATAACTAATTTAATATTAATCATTATTGTACTCACTATTCACTAATTCCTATATTTAAAATTATAACATCATGTTTCCCTTTCCCCTATACTATAGTTATCAGAAAAGACCTTATACAGTTATCTTATCTATTGTAAAATATAAAAATATATTGCTATTATATTGATATCTGCACTTGAAGAGTATTCTATGAAGGTATGCGGAAATTATTGAAGCCAAAGTTGATTCTCGGTCGTTAATAAACAATGTGTATTACAATAGTATTATTGATTGATTGATTGATTGACTTGGAAGCAACTAATAATATTATAACATTACAAACAACAACGTCTCTTTATATTTAAGATCAATGTTAAGGTTATTTAAATATATAAAAAAAAACATATTAATTTTATATAAATGACTTAAATAATACGTGATTATGATTATTATTAAACTTATTTTATTGACTCCTACCTGACTTTGTTTCCTCAAATATAAAAATGTTTACAATACTTATGTGGAATAACAGTCCGTAGTAACCTTTATCACCGGTGACACTAAGTGACGACGATCCGAATTAGCTAATTTGCAATTCAATTGAAACGAAAGTCACTTTTAATTCCAATATTATAAAACTGCGTTTATGGAAAGATAGACTCCAGGAGCACGAGTCCAGAGCTGCGTGGAGAGGAACCCGCGGGAAGCTACGAGGATATTCCTTTAACACTTTCGCTTCCACCAGATTTTCAGAAATTGAGCCCTGTGTGCTGTTTCAATTTTTATATAAACGTTTGCATAAAGGCATTTAAATAAACGGAAAAATAGTAAAAAAAATGTTGAGCCAATTAAATAATATAAAAAATTGACTTAATTGCTCCGTACATGCTACGGCCCTGGGGTGAAACACGGGGTGAAACTTGCGTCTCCGTACACGCTACGGAGCTGGCAGTGAAAGTGTTAAATTACAATTATTTATAGTATTATCTCTCAGTCAATGTTTATTGATATGTGAGGACACATTATAGCTGAAGTAAAGCGGGGCAATTAAAAAACACTACAACAACTAACACGCCACTACTAGTTCTATTCAAGTCCCTCGTAAACTGAACTGCAATAGATAAAATATGTTTAGGAGATACATCATGAATGAATATATAATACATACAAATTATAGGGTCGTTTGACTATCAAATTAGTTTGTGAATATCAAGTCCAAGGCACTTAATAAAAACTACTCGTAGTAAGCGGTTTTTTATTACCTAATGTTTCTTTTTACGTATTATTCAAATGTTATATGGACAAAAAAAATACAATTTTTAAAATTTAAAAATACAACCGTATGTTGTACTTAATAGAGATGAAGTTGGCTTGACAGTTGACAAGAATAATGACGATTCTTTGAATATCAATGCTACGCTCAGCTGACGTGTGTTTTATAAAATAATTTAACAAAAGTTGCTTACATTTATATATATTTGTAGCAGAGTCATAATTCACGGCCGAAATCATAAACTATTCCATTCGTCCCCGTTCAGCATAATAAGTATTATATTTCAATCCGGCCGAGGACGCTCGCGATCGGAACTCGATGAAATATCCTCGGATAGAACTCTACGTAAGATTGAATACTTAATCAAATATTTTTGGATATTTATAAAACGTAGAATACTATCGAGATATATTAAAATCCGAGAAGGTTGTCAGTATACAGATTAAAATACAGACTCTATCGAGTAACAGAGTCCATCGAGACGGCGGACGTGACCCCGCTGACGAGACTGCCGAGTGGCGAATACTTCAGGTGTCATATGTCGTAGGCTTCTGCGCCGCGTAGGCATGGATACGTTTGTATCATTAATGTTATAGTTTATACCTAAACAGACATTTTAGTATAGTGATATCGTGTAGTGAAAGGCTGTCAGTGAGCTAGATTGGTGGACCCTTTAGATAAACATTGTTGGGATCAAATAGAGAATATTGACTGACGGTTGGTGCTTAAAGTTAATTACAATAAAAGAAAAACATCCTGTTAATTCATTTTGAGCGCTTTAACAGAGACAAATTTATTGATAGCACTTTTTATTAAAAAAATATCTATCCAAGTGTTTGCAAACCGTGACTGATGACACGTTACTGATGACATGTTACCGGTGCCGCGATCTATGGAATACCTATCTTTAAAGTGAATATTAACATTAATAGAATCAGTTCCACCACACGTGTGGTAGATTTCTGATTATTTGATATTATGTAAGTGGGGCGAGCGTCACTTCAATAATATTTGAGACGGGCGGTATTTGACCGTTACAGTCACTGAACTGTGGAAAATTAAAGTCAACCGATCAAGTAATATTAAAATATCAAATGAATATTCGCGTGTATTATCTTATCGAGCGCTCACGTGCGCGAGTGTGCGATGCGGAGTGGGTGACAGGTGGAGTCGTGACTTTTGATTTTACGATCTTACATATTTGTAAAGAAATATATTATTATATAATTGATTATGAAATTATGTAATAATTATCTAGAATGTTATAAAAATGTACTGTTCAAACAATTACGTTGTTAAAGTACTCCATGGATCCACAAGTTATTTGTAGTAATCTCGGTAAGTCAGGGCGCCATTACACTAAAAGACTAGGAAGCTTCATATATTTTATCAAGTAATGCAGTAATAGTAGCAGTGGTTTGTTCAAGATGTTCATCTAATCGGCGCTTCACTTATTGACAGATACAGATCACTCATCAATCTAACAAAATATCTGCAATCAGAGACAGCGCTGTTTTTGAGTTTTATATTCACATTGTGTCATATAACACATCACAATTATATTATATAGCTCCTCTGATGTGGACACATAGTGATACATATTTTACGAATACACAAAATATAATACGAAAACTTAACAGAAATTTCAACTTAGACAGATAAACAAGAAAAATTTTGCAATAATTTTTATTAAAGAATATTCAATAAACAAATTTGCGACATGACTATTTGATTTGTGTATATATATATATATATAATATATGTTATCGTGGTGATTGTGAACTTGACTTGGAACACAAATGATTTCTCTTTCGATAACACTCGATACTTCAGTGACCTCTACTTACTTTGAGTAATAAGTTTTACAAACATTATTTATTATTAACGACAAGGGTAATAAATGGACGGAGAGATATTTGCTGTCTGATTTGTGAAGGGACATTCGGATTAGTTTTGGAATGATAAATAAAAGATAATTGCATACTTTTTCCTGGTAGTTGGACGAAAATATCTTTTGAGGTAGCAAAGAAATAAAACAATTAAAAACGTGTCCGGTATCATTCACCTATAAGATTGCATAAACCCCTTTGCAGATTCAATTGTTTAAATGAAAATACATGAAGACGGCAAGTTCTAACCTGCGACCTCCAGCGGTACGTCTGCGCCGCTCCGCCAACTGAGCTACCGGGATCTTACTTTCCTTAGTGAATTTAGAATTTTATATAGGACTTTGTTCGATCATCAATACTTTCGCAACGCACGCCATGACAAATTTTTTATAACCAATTTTTGCACACCTTGGGTCACATTAATGCATTTTTATTAGGGTTCTCAATTTTTTTAATGTAATATAGCCTACGTCACTCAGTGAAGATGCAGTTTTCTAATAATAATAAAAACATTTATTTCGGACAAGATCATCCATATAGTATTAGTATGTTAGTAACAATGTTTACTTTTAAACTAAGTTAGTTATTGTTAGTTACATTATAAAAATATTTAATTTAATTTTATTTTATTTGGCCCGTCATTGTTTCTATCGAATGTTTCTGAATAGAACAATAAGGGCGATCCATGATTGTCTTCAGAATGGTGTTGCTGCTGGCCCTCATGCGCCGCAACAGAGACGATGCTTTTTTACGCATAATTGCATGTAATCCATCAACCCGTGCGTCTGCGAACATTGCTGAGACGCTGCAAAACCGTGGTAGTTGCAACAGCATTCTGAAGGCATTGTTACACTGAACTCGTAGAGTACTGTAGGCTCGACGCGTATAGCTCTCCCACAGGCCACCCGAGTAAAACGACTGACAAAAAGCCCGAAAAAGGGTAATCTTGACATCCGCAGTACCACGAGCAAACCTGCGTGCGAGCATATTGCTTCTTACCGACAGCGCCCTACGCTCCCTCTCAATATCCTCATCATCACATAAATCAGCAGTAATAATATGGCCCAGATATTTAAAATTGTCAACTCTCTTTAATGTTGACCCATTGAGAGTTATTGTTGGCACACGACCTGGTAACCGCTTACCAGCCTTAAACACGAGGATCTCACTTTATGTGGCATTATATACCAGGCCATGGGTCTTTGTGTACGACTCGCAGATACCTATCAATTTTCTTAACCCCCCGAACGAGGGGCTCAACAGAACCATGTCGTCAGCGTAACTCAAGTTATTGACGCATTGGCCATCAATATAGCATCCCACATGGACGCTGCTGAGCCTCTCAACCAGCTCATTCACGTATATGTTAAAGGGAGTAGGAGAGCTAAGTCCACCCAGTCTCACGCCACACGTAAGGGTATAGGTACTCATCTGACAAGGCACCCCCGCCCACCTAACCTGATTTTTTTGGTGCTTATACCAAAATTTTAAAAATTCAGTACATTCCGTCGGCATACCCGTGCCTCTTAGCTTTTCTCACAGCAACTCATAATTCACAAGATCAAAGGCCTTGGACAAGTCCAAAAAACACGCATACACAGGCGTTTTCCTCGTAGTGTAATACTTAACAGTATGCTTAAGACAGAAAATAGCACTTTTTGTTGAAACACCCGGTCAAAACCCAAATTGAGCATCATGGAGCCTTACATGCTTAGCGAGGTAGCCGTTAAACAAACTGTCAAGTATTTTTGCACCTGTCGTTACAAGCGATATAGGCCGGTAGTTACTCTTGTCAGATGTGTCTCCCGTTCTATTTTTAACAACAGGCACTACTATGGTACGCATTAACGCTTCTGGTAAATGGGTATGTCCCAAACAGACGTTAAAGAGTGTCGCAAGTAAACGAGGCAGATGCTCGCCGGCGTATCTAAAATGTTCTATACTTAAGCCATCATGACCAGGTGACCTTCCCTTCGACATATTAGTAATAATTTCCTTTACATTTTTTCCAATACTTGAACAGATCGCCCAGACACAATATCACTATTCCTAATCGACTCTGGGTCTAAGAGAGATGTTACTGTAAAATGTTTTTTAAAAACATTCGCAATTGTTGTCAAATTATGCTCACCCTCTACGCTTACGGGGATGCTGGGCCTAATATTTAACTTATTTGTATTTTTCCAAAATTTTTTCCCGATAAGTCTGAAGCTAAGACGTCCATTTTTCTTTGTTCTTGTCTGTCTTGACACCACTTTAATTTTCTTTTAAAATGTTTCCTACTTTCTAACATGTTTTCATAAATTTTTCCGGCACGCGGTTTTCTCTGTTCTACCCAAATTCGAAATCTACATCGAGCCTCTCTGTGCAGGTCTGCGACATACCCATTCCACCCTGCTAGAAAACCATTTTTTCTAGGACACCTGCTGCGATACGTTGCTGCGGCAGCTTCAGATAAAATGTTTATTATGGTGTCGTATAATCTATTAATAATAGTCCTATGCTCACGATTATTGCAATACCTTTCACTACAATTTAATAATTCTTCCGGAAAGTTAATTTTACTAAGTTTTAAATTACAAATCTCCCTATATTTTTGTATTTGAGACATGTTTCTGACACCCCACAATACTCTATTCTGGTCGTCATTGTGTCGTTATTGTGGTTAAAGAAATTTTCAAATCGGTTCAGTAGTTTCTGTGTGAAAACATTACAAACGTACATATAAAAACACAAATGTTTCCTCTTTATAATATTAGGTTTATTAACCGAATTCCCATTATAAGTTTTTGAAAAATATTAATTTTGCTTGATTATGGCATTATGGCATGGCATTATAGCATGGCATTAATGCATGGCATTACTATAGCAGTAGTGTTATAACATAAGAAGTAATGGATCACAAAAATTTTAATACAAAAAAGCTTAACGTATATCAAAATGGCAAATTATATTAAACCACAACAGAAAAAAACCGGTTCATTTATATTTTTACACAGTTTTAAGAACATTGTAAAGCAAAAATATTACCAAATAAACTATATGAATATGAATATGACAAAGTCTAGTTTTCAATGTGATAGTAATAATCGGAGCAGACGTAGCGGCGTACACGTGCTTCTAATCTACGACGTCTGCATCTCACGGCTCTGATGATTAACACACAACACATCACAACACATCTCTTGTTTATTTAACACAGATTAACTGTAGTTTAAATGTAACCATAGTTTATTATTTCGTAATATGTTTTCTTGTTACAGTCCTTTATAATAACCTGTTGCCAGTGCGTCTGTCCGCGACGAGCAGTCTACACCGGAACTTGGAATTATTTAAAAATATACCAAACTAAATAATTTAATACAGCAGTGTGCGTGGTGTTTTGAAAGTTATTAGATATATGATTACAAATTATCTTTTGATAGTTCTTGTAACTTGTGTTTTTTTGTTTGTTGTTTGTTTTTTCTGTTTTTGTGGTAAATTTAAAAGAATCATAGACCGTCACCACATCTTAGTTATAATATTACCATAAAATTATCTGATTGTGAATGAGAGATACAAAATATATTAATTATAATTTAAAATACGCATATTAAGATTTTGTGAAATTTTTGTAGTTTTTCTTACGGGACCTCCGAGAACAGATCGTTTTAGTTCCGTGTGTAAGAACACTCAAGAACACTCATTGATTTTGATATCGCAGACGGACAGTTTAATTTTATTTATATGTACAGATAAGATTTATTTATACGTACATAAATATTATATAGTTAATTTAATATTATAAATGTAAAATATTTTTTCAATCATCTTAATTATTGACATTTTATTTATTATTTTAAATACTACTGCGTCAACGAGCACGCTCCGCTCACAGTATACAGACAGACACAACACACACACTTATTGTATTTAAGATATACAGTCTTACCCTCACCTCCTCAAATGTTATATTTTATAATTTGGTCAATGAATTATTTTTATATCAAATACAACTAAACACAGCTCAATACTGGCGCGGGCGGAAAAAACCCTGAAACAGCATATATTTTAGCACAGAGCAATAACTCGTTCACTTCATAATACATAAATAAGTGTTAAGCAAGAGACAGTAAACAAACAACACGCTATGTTCACATATATATTATATAAACAATATCATCATTTTTTACATTCTTTGTCACGAATTGGCTCGATAACTACTTGACGGAAAATTCTGAAACTTTGCAATCAAAAAGGCATAAATAATATAATTTTTAAAAAATGTCCTCCAAAAAAAATTTTTTTTTTTAATATCTTGTCAAAAAACTGATATCCCATTGAAGTCAATGGAAAACGATGAGGAATATACTGGGCTCGCTTCGAGTCAAATTTGAGGGTTTGTTGGCGCCCCTAGTAAAATATGTGCAGTGACTAAAAGTACCTGACCGTGCACTACATTGCACTACAGTGGGGGTCATGCGCGCGGTCAGGCTGCCGTTGGGCAACACTCGTCCAAACTAATCATTGTCTTCGTGTTACTTTATATTATACCATTTTACCGACTTTCACAATTAACCTACATTATCATTTCAGTGGTTTTGTTGCATTTAAATCTATAAATATCATAAATATATATGTGTCGTTTGACTTCACCTCTAAATTCAACATTGAACGTTGACTTTTCGTACTGCCAAAATTTTTTAATCTGTGTTCTAAACAGATTTATTATATTAATTTTAATTTTTAAATATATTTTTCAGAAGTTTCGTTTTCCCTGTTAAAATTAACTAACATTTTCGTATATCCTGGATAGGTTTCAAAAAATAACTTAAAATAAAGCCTAATAAACCTAATCGAGTTACATCAACATATATTTGAGTGTGATCCAGGAACTACCCGATCGGGATATAGATAGTTTTTAATAAATGCAAATCGGCAGCGATTAGTGCACCGCAAGTCGGACGCGTCCTCGAGGGCCTGCGCGAGGTCTCTTCCAGGAATTGTTAACTCTGTATTGTGTTACATTTAATCTAATTTTTTCCTCACAATTAAAATTGAATATCACGAAAATTTATAATTATAACGAGACTGAAGGAAAATGTGAGACCTACTTGATACTCTCAAATGAACAATAGAATTAGTTCTACGAAACTGTTATTACATTGTTCTATTATAACATTTAGTTCAAAAACACTGAAACTCTTGATCGAGTCGGATTATTGAAATCGTAATATGTATGATATGGTATACTTAAGATAAGGACACAGCGTGAGCTCTCTTCGGGCGAGTGATTAACCTCTGACCCGCAGATAAGAAACGTAAATCAATGGTTCATAAACAGATATGTTTATTATTGATTTATGATAAATAACAAGGATCGCGATCGTTAATTGTAATAATAGCGCAGCGTGACCCACTTTTTACAAATATGTTATTTATAAAAATAAATTAAAAGGTTTTAATTTTAATAGCACAGTACTGCGGGTAGTTGCATTATTCACAAGCTGTCCGCTTACGAACTGACAGATTGTGAGAATAATGTTATGAAAAAAACATTTGTTTGGGTTTAAATTAAAAAATAAATAAATAAAATATTTTAAATATATTATAATATAATAGAGTAAACAAAGATACTATTATTAGTAAAATGAAGACAACCATTTGTAATTATGAAAACAGCAGACCTCCGGCAACGCAACGTTAAGTGACCAGACCGAGTGCCGATCACTGCACAGTGCACAGTGCACAGTGGACATTGCACAGTGCACAGCGCACTCCACTATAATAATATCTATTTACATTAAGCACTTACGATAGTTAACATTATATACCTCTTCACTAGCTCAGACACGAGCTAAGAAAATAAAACCACCCGTTAGTAATGCCATCGTTAATTACTATTAAAAACAAGTAAAATGAATATGTTTAAATATTTATAAATATAAAAAAATAGGTGAAGGCGAAAAAAAACATCAAGATCAGTCGGTCAGTCGGTCGGTCCGTCGGTCGTCGCTTAACGCTTTTGGAAAAAATATATATATTATATATTTTTAATTAATTTTTATTTGCCTTTTTATAGTTTATACAGGTGATACCATTTTTCATACGATTGTTGATTTTTTTGCAATTATGTAATTATTGCCTTCAAAATAATGTCAATTAATAATTTAGTCTTTTTTAAGATAACCCTATATATCTTTATATATTTATATATAATTATACATATTTGTAATGAAAATACGGATTTATGCAAATATTAAGTAAATAAAAAAATATATATTTAATATTTGTAATTATCTAATAGCCACAAATCATGACTTAAACAGATACGTCAATAAAAAGAATACTAAATAAGGAGCTTAAATATTACTAAGACTTAAGTCACTTCATACACCAAGTGAAGTTAATTTAACGCGTTAACTTAATTACTGTATTATGTATCTAATGTATTACTTACTGTATATAAAATAATATATTGCGGTTATATAAAGTATTATATTCAGTTATATATTTTAGTAGTCATAATATCGGTAATATAAAAAAAGCCGCAAAAGCGCTTTCCACATTTTCATACTTCAGGATTAACGCGACCGTATTGTGTGGAACACATTCTGTTTACGCTTTATATAACATTGCGGCGTCTTCAAGCCGGCCGGGTTATACGGCCCGCTCGAAGTGGCCTACGTGACTCGTGGTCCCCTCGTAATGGTGCCGTGGCGCCAAACGAATAACCACCTTATTGACATTTTGCGCCAGTACTCGATAACTAAACTTCAATAAACAATACTCGAGCATCTTTCCTCGATTACACGAACTCAACAATTAGAGTTGCGTAACTGAAGAAAAAAACGCACGTGGTAAATAATAACGTCAGCTGATTCGATACTCACCCCACGAATAAACTAGGTTGATTGATAGAACGAGGAACGCGAGGTGACACTTCGTTTTACACATTTTGTCTCATAAATTTAGAATCAAATGCACATTTGACTATTGTTCGAGTGTCAGTGAGCCGCGTAGAGCGAAGCGACCGCGTGGGGCGCCAGTTGGACCGAAACTGAATACAAACAGCGTTTCTCCGAGTGTACCGTTCCCAAATAGGCCGTCCGTTTCGCCGCGAAGTAAACTACGAAATAGCAAAACCGAACGCGTATGGATATCTTATCATTGTGCAGATTGGTAAAATTCGGAAATTGCACGCTGACTCACCTTGAGATATAATTATCTTACGATCAACAGATAATTAATTATAGTTATATAATTCACAAGGAATTATGAAACATTTTTGGCTTGGTAGTAACTGTCTATATACAAGCACACAAGAAAAAAAAGGATTAAATATTATTTGGTATTTTATAAATAATAATTAATTAAATAATTATAAATAAATCTAACACGCGTTAAGGTATTTTAACTAAATGATATTTATTACTTACCGACAAACTTGATCTTGATTGATCTTTGGTGAATTTATTATTTTAAATGTTCTTACATGGGCTCTTTGAATTATTATTATTATAATATATTTTCAATGTAAAAGTCTCATCATTATGTAGTCCAATGTCAGTAAGCCTTATTAAACAAAAAGATTATAATGTCCGGTGATCTTCAGCTTGGTGTAATTATAACATAAAAATAATAAGTAAATAAAAATGGCTACCATCCCTCCCATGTAGCCGTCATTGTAATTAAAAAGTATTCATGTTCGGAATTTTTAGATTCGAGTTGTAAGTGATATATGTATGTATGTACGTATGTATATATCTATCTATGTGTGTAAAGTGCGTGTGTGAACGTATCTTGGGCGGCCCTTTGCTATGTGAACTATATTACCAATATTTGGGTTTGTTGTTGTGCTTCTTAATTAATTAATATTCAGCGTGCAGGATACGTTGTAACATATCTATATTATATTTTTAAACAGGATATAACCGCGTAAAGTCCATTTGACATGTGTTTGTGTGTAATATATATAATAAATAATAAATAGGTTGTCGCAATTGAAGGCGGATATCCGCACGGGTCGGAAAGCAGTAGTTCCTTGAAGGACAAACGACTTCTAAATATAAAAGAAGGAATTTATATTAAGTAATTAATTATGAATGATTTATTATTATTAAAATAAATAATTATACCAGGTTTTAAGGATTAAAGGACACAAATGATATATTTATATGAAGGGGTTCCTACTTTGTACAGGTGTGATCTCTCTTGGAGCAGGGAGCAGCTCGTGATTGAGGAGTTTGGAGGAGCTATAGCCTACAATAACAATTTGTAAGACAGAAAACTATTTCACTGCTGGTTCGAGAGGAAAATATCATTTCTCGTGAGTGAGAGAGCAAATCAATCGCTTCCTCTCTCTCTTTTCCTTCGGTGCCAGTAACTCAGTATTGTTTTTAAAGATGTCATACATTTCCCACTTATGAGAAGGCAGAGAGACAAATAAAATTAATAACATTTCAGTTATGAACACCAGATATTCGATAAATTAACTTAACAGATTTGAATTAAAACTAATTGTATAACTATAATATGTGCTATCATTATTGCGCATTTTTTTGTTTCAAAACCATATTTTATGAATGTAGTGACAGTTATTTAGAGAATAAGATCTGTTACAGTGAGGCAGAAATGAAAAATAATCAAAATGGCCGAAGAATCTGTTTCGCGCTCAATTTTTAAATATCAATTCAAGAAAAATAGAATGTCATTGATTTCAATAAAATTTATTTTGAAAATCACGTGTTTGTAAATTTACTTCATTTACCAGTTTTAAGATATCAATGAGATCAATGAATCGCGTGTTCTTTTTTAATTGGCTTTTTATTTTAGTTACTTATATTATATTAATAGGTATTCTTACAGTCGCTTCGCAATACATATTTAATAACATATCATATATACGCCAAAATTTAAATAGTTATATAAAAAGCAGTGACAGACACACCATAAATACGAGTACGAGAAATAAAAACAAACTCGTAACGCCAAAATTGTGTAGCTTACTTACGGACTGACTACACTGACCTTTTTTTATATTATAATAATTGACTATTAAAAAGTGCGTGTAAATGCCTACTTGAATAAAGATATTTTGAATTTGAATTTGAATTTGACGAGTCAATGTACTCTTACTTTATTAAACTATTACTTTTAATCTTATATAGGTTAAAGGTCCTTGGCCGCGCAGGAGCTTAAAGATCCATAATCGCTTTACTCTTATTACGTACCTGTATAAAGTATCGCTTCATGATACAATTTTAAGCGCACTATTTGACCTCAAAAATTACAAGGTCGCTAATAGCTCAGTACTTTGTAGGCTTTTCACTATACGATATTATTATGTTACGAGGGGAGGTCCAAAAGTTCGTGGAATGGAGAGGATGGAGCCGGGGGTAGGGGCGCTCGCTTGGTGTCATACGAATCGGAGACTCCTCATTAGTATAAATTCCGAGTTTCAACCCGATTGCGTCACTCGTTTACGAACAGTCGCTTGCTGAACAAGTCAATCCGGAAGAAAACTGAAACTATGGAGAAAATTGAACACCGCGCCGTGATAAAATTCCTTACCAAGCAAGGAAAGAACGCTCAAACCATTTTGAATGAAATGGTAGTCGTTTATAGGGAACAGTGCCCTAGTAATTCAATGATTTACAAGTGGCATGGTCTTTATAAACATGGTCGAGAGTCAATTGAAGACGACCCCCGCTTAGTAAGGCCAGTTGAGGCCACCACATCGGACATCGTCGAAAAAGTGGAGAAAATTGTACTAGAAAATTGTAATTGTACTGGATGCCCGTTTGAAGAATTTGCAAGATGGGTACCGAGAATGCTCACGCCGTTTCAGAAAGAGCAGCGCGTCGATGCGTCAAAGCATTTTTTGGAGTTGTGTGGAGATAAACCTGCACAGATTTTGGACCGAATTGTTACGGGAGATGAAACATGGGTTCATCACTTTGAGCCTGAGTCCAAACAAGAGTCCATGCAATGGCATAAAAAGGGGACACAACCGCCAAAGAAATTCAAGGTGACGGAGTCGGCTGGAAAGATGATGGTTACTGTTTTTTGGGATTGTGAGGTGATAATCTTGATTGATTACAAAGAAATGGGAAGGACTGTTATAGCCCGGAGAATACTACGCAACGATATTAGAAAAATTAAAGGATGCCATCTAGGAAAAGCGGCAAGGAAAATTGACAAAGGGTGTGTTGCTTTTGCAAGACAACGCGCCGGTTCACAAGAGCAGAATTGCAATGGCTGCTCTGCACACGCATGGGTTCGAATCCCTAGTTCACCTACCCTACAGTCCAGACCTGGCCCCAAGTGACATTTTTATACCCCAATTTAAAAAACGACTTAAGGGGAAGGAAATTTTCCGACGACAATGGGGTAAGGGAGGCAATTTCGGCTCATTTTGACGGAAAAGATAAAACATATTTTAATAGTGGTTTAGAAAAATTAATTCATAGGTCTAATAAATGTATTGAGCTTAAGGGTGATTATATTGAAAAGGAAAAATAGTTTTGTTGTTTTATTTTATTTGGATCCCTTTCATTCCACGAACTTTAGGACCTCCCCTCATAGTTGTCAGTCAGTAGCGTCACGGATTGGATAACGACGCGTCGGCATCCGGTAAGCCGAAACTTAGGAAATAGTTTTTCTCAATCAAGTGTTCTAAAATTGTTAATCACGATAATAATATCTTTACCATTACCAATAAAATCGTTTTTCTTTGAGTCCTTTGCTATCGACGTGTTATTGAAAGAGGGTTAGATAACCTGTACCTACAAACATTTCTACATCAGAATACCGGAGACGGATAACAGTCGTGTGTTAGTACCTTTGGCCATCCGACCATCGCAGTACCGTCCATTCCATACCGCCGTATGGAAGAACAACCAATAGACGAATTAAAAATCAGAAGTAAAATCAAAATATTCCTAAGATTATTACGTCTATTAATGGTATTCTTACAAAATATAAATACCAACATCCTTTCAGTAGTATACTTTTTTTCTAATTACAGTAGTATATTTTTTTATGAATGTACTTATTAGGTATCACAGAGTAATGCGTCTCCAGCAATCGACACCGATTCTAAAGGAAGGTCGGTTAAACTCCATTTTAATGCAAGGTTAGCAAACTATATGTACCGTCACTATTACTTTTTAAATTATATTATGTTGCATTCATTCAATGATCGGTTTATTAAAATATACTTCTATAAAATTTCACCAGCAAATTTACTTTATAATTCGCAGTGAAATGTCACTTTTTTAGTATGAACTTGAGTGAAATTGGCAATTGCAAACTAACAACCAATGCACGGTGACTGACAGAGTGAGGGAGCGAGATGAGATTTGACTGCAATATACTTCTTATAACATATAGCAGTGCTGGCACCTCATATTTTATTAACGCGTAACTCTCTTCTGTTTAGGACGGGCGGAGTCGCGGGCAAAGCTATAAGCGGAGCCGATCGTAACATTTGCACGAAACGGTAGGACCTCGGGGCGCTCGATAGAAGCATAGTGATTAAAAGTATTTTAACAAAATTTGTCTGGTAAACGTGAAAAAGAGTTACGATTGACTTAAATTTCTCTCCACTATAAAACTAACCTCAAACTAACACTCGCTATTGGTTAAATATTAAATATGTAATATGTTCATGTTAATACAAAGTGACAAGTGACAAGACATTGTGAAAAAACTTATTATTATCTGAACTTATTTGTATTAATTTTAGGCAAAATTCTGCTTTTTTTGTGTACATACTGATAGTTTTGGAAATAATAATTTAACTTTTATTTTAACTTAAAATAATATTTTAACTATCCTTAGCGGTGGTGTTTTTAAGTACGATTAACAAAATTTTAACACAAATTTAAAATGAACATTTAAATAAAAACGAGAACTAAAGTAATATTTTCTTGTAAAAGCGACATCTCGGTACCTATACTTGAATCATAAAGAATGACGTTTACATGAATTACGCATAAGTTTGATAAAACAGTCCCTAGATGGCGCTATTCATCCTTCTTTAACTTGGACCATAATAAGTACATCAAATCTAATACTTTGATTACCTGGTGACATTATTACGAGTATTATTAACCATGATAACTAGAACAGACAAGTTTCTACGAAAGCTTCATCAAGTGTCGGTTATATATAATCACTAACTTAGACTTCTTGTATTGACAAAATGTTTAGTTTCCATTTTATATTTAGTGTAATTTTTTTAAATTTTAAATAGAGAGATATAATGCCAGTCAGTGAATACATAGATTTCCACATCACCTATGAGACACTGTGTGTTGGGATGAGTTCCCGTTATGTAATCATAACGGGAACTCATCCGAAAAGCCCTCCTTTCCTTGGAAGTTCATAAGTCGAGTGGGCCAGATGGTATCTCTTCAGTTGTGCTACGAACATGTGCCCCTGAATTGACACCAGTGCTAACGCGTCTATTTCGGTACTCCTACCTTAAAGGCGTAGTCCCGGTCTCATGGAAGCGTGCCCTTGTCCATCCGATCCCTAAAAAAGGTGATAGCTCGGACCCAGCTAACTACAGACCTATCGCCATTACCTCCCTTCTCTCCAAAGTAATGGAGAGTATCATCAATAAGCAGCTCCTAACCTTCCTCGAGGATCACCAGTTGGTCAATGGCCGGCAATATGGCTTTCGCCATGGTCGATCGGCTGGTGATCTTCTGTTATATCTTACGCACCGTTGGGCAGCTGTTATTGAAAGTAAGGGAGAGGGTCTGGCAGTTAGTCTGGATATGGCGAAAGCCTTCGATCGTGTATGGCATAAGGGGCTTCTTTCGAAGCTACCTTCCTATGGGCTTCCCGAGAGTTTATGCAAGTGGATCACCAGCTTCCTCACTGGGCGGAGCATACAGGTCGTTCTCGACGGTTTTTGCTCGGACCCCAAGCCCGTGAACGCTGGTGTACCCCAAGGCTGCGTGCTATCCCCAACGCTGTTCCTCCTGCACATCAATGATATGATGGATATCTCCAACATACATTGTTATGCGGATGACAGTACTGGGGATGCGGTATATTCCGGCCGTGCAGGTCTCTCTCGGGAAAACGTCGACGAGTGCCGAAAGAAACTTGTGTCTTCTATAGAGACTTCCTTAGGGATAGTTTCTGAGTGGGGTGAACTGAACCACGTTCAGTTCAATCCCCAGAAGACACAGGTTTGCGCGTTTACCACTAAAAAAACCCCATTTGTCGTATCACCGCTCTTCGAGAGCACTCCCCTCATTGCCTCGCCAAGTATCAGAATACTGGGTCTCGACATTTCGAGTGACTGTCGGTTTCGTGGTCATCTGGAGAGCAAGGCCAAGTTGGCCTCGATGAAATTGGGCGTGATCAATAGAGCAAGGCAGTACTTCAATCCTGGCCAAAGACTTGCGCTCTACAAAGCGCAAGTCCGGCCACACATGGAGTACTGTTCTCATCTCTGGTCCGGATCACCCCAATATCAGCTTCTACCATTTGACCGCGTACAACGGAGAGCCGTTCGGATTGTCGGGGACCCGGTGCTCTGTGAACGGCTGGACTCTTTGGCATTGCGTAGAGACGTTGCATCTCTGTGCGTCTTCTACCGCATTTACCACGGGGAGTGTTCCGAAGAGCTATTCGATCTGATGCCTACCGCCGAATTCCATCACCGCACAGTGCGCCATCGCCTGCAATACCATCCCTACCACCTGGATGCGTGGCGATCCACCACTGTGCGGTTCTCAAGTACATTTTTTCCTCGTACCACTCGAATGTGGAACGAACTCCCTTCGGCGGTATTTCCAGATCGGTACGACATGGGTACCTTCAAAAAAGGCGTTTACTCCCACCTTCAAGGCCGGCAACGCTCCTGTAAATCCTCGGATGTTGCAAGAGTTCATGGGCGGCGGTGATCACAAATCATCTGTGACCCGCCAGCTCGTTTGCCCTCCTATTCCATAAAAAAAAAAAAAAAAAAAAATGTAATGTGGCGGGATCCCCAGTAGGCCTACGCCACGAAAAAATTGCCAGCATATAACTGAGGACAATTTCTTTTTTTAATAATATTTTTTATTTTTCAAATATATCAAATATATTTATTAATAACAATTTTTAATTTTCATCTTTTTGCACTCCCCCCAACCTCATATAAACTCTGGTTGCCGTGGTAACCGTTGTCATCGTAACCGTTGCTACGATAACCGTTGTCATGTATAACTCCTACAGGCTTAAAACTTGGCGAAACGCAATAAGTGAAATCCGTTGGGATAGGAATTTCGTAAAATCCGTTTTTATCGGACGTCACAAAAGAAGTAACTATGTAAAATGTTAAGTTAATGGGACAGATATTTTTGGAGATTTCGTGATGAGTCAGTGAGGGGTAAATCACTTATATATAAATATATATATATACACATATATATATATATATATATATATATATAGAATAATTAAAAATATAAAATGAACTAATTATTTAGAATCTAAGTAGCGCTCTATCTATGTCTCTTCCTCTCCAAGCTCTTCTTCTTCCTCTATTTAAATAAGATTAATCCCAATTATACTTGACTAATATTTTATAATGTAACAATATTTCATTAATGTCCCTATTCGATGAAAATACAATGTCATAGTACTAATAACACATCTATTACAGTCAACAGTTTTTACATGTATGTGTCTATGTTTATCTATTTGTATGTATATAACAAAGTGTAAGTAGTAGTATCTTATACATAAGTGGAGGACATTGACCTCCGTACGGTACAATTATTAAACAACAAATAATCTTAGAAATATAAATCCAAGTAACGTAGTTACTGTACAAAAGTAGCCGTTTCCTTATAAACAAAAAACATTAATAAAACAATGTTTTCTCGACTCGGTCCCGAGTGACGCTCCACTGTGAACACACTCTTGTTACAGCATGCGATGGTAACAGAGTCATCAATACTATGTATCTCTTACTCTTACTCTTACTTTGGAAAGAATAACGACTCTAAATATATTTCACAGTTAGTGTGCATCTTGTTTAGTTATTGAGAGCCCTTATTATTGGATTAAAATAACAAGAATTACTACATAATTATACATTATGATTTCCTTAAAAATAATGATTAATTGGTGTTTTTGGGGTGATACAATCAAATAGTCACTCTTCACGTTTATATTATAACAGCTAAGGCTTCGCTTGTGGCTTCATCTGTGCTGTGAAACGTAATGTTTTTAGTCATAAACTTCAAATATTTCTTAATTTGTGGAAGGTTCGAGTTGAGAAGTTCCGCAACACAAGTACAATATTCTGTATTTGGTGTTTTACACATTGCCAAGGAGTACTAATTGGTTTATTTATTTTTAGCTTTTCCATCTTGAAACACTTCCACTGATCACCTGTGTACGTCAAATGTAGGTTCAGGATATTTTGATACCAAACTTATCGAAATAAGACCTTCTGTAAAGACAATCTCCAATTTCAATTTAAGCTGCGAGGACTCCAAACTACATATTTAATCTTTGAACGCAAACTATGAAAATACATTATATACCAACAGTATTGTTTTCGTTGTCTAACTATTGAAACTAATGTACTTAGATTGAAATTTAGTTTAGTTAAGGCTTCCCAACAGAATATATAAAATATCCAATCCATTCAGTATTTCGAGGGATCATGTCCGCACAGTATGCACAGGGAGACAGAGAGATCTAAATAAAGCTCCATATTCGTGTTCCACAGCTTTTCTAAAGCTCCTGAACTTTTTATTTCATACGTAAACTGTACAGCTATTCCCGTTACATCTATTTTATAAATACTCGTGTGAACCAACAGAGGGATAGACTGAAAGTGAGATGACTAGGGTTCATAACCAGAGGGCGCGGGGTGATGGGTTCACTGCTGACGCGGCTGTTACCCCCCCCCCATCCACCCTTCACGTAGTGTATTTAAATTAATTGTTATACGCACAAATGCATTGTGTGTTCAGAGATAATATTTTTGATTATTATTAATTATTTTACTTGACAAGTTGTATTATACTCGAAGTGTGGTCTGAAATAAAATAATAATATCATTAAATATAGAATATAAATTTTATAATATATAATTAATTTACATTTAAATTAGATGTATAAATAAAATTAAAATATTGTATTTAACTTTGATATATCTACATTAAAAAGTACCAGGATATCATGAATATGGAATAACTTAATCCGTGTTCCGCAAAACCGCGGGATTTGATGTCATAAGTTGGAACGACCGAACTTTGAGACGGAAAGGAGTTGGTAAGTGAAACATGCACTAAATGTTCTTTTATTTATTTTGTTTTTAATTTTCAAAACAAAATTCTGCTACCCGAGTAACTTGTCTGTCCGCCTGTCTGTGTCGGTTGATAAACTTCTATGAAGTTATCTTTGTAAGAATATGTAAGACTTATTGCAGTAGAAAGGAAGATAAACTTTTCTTCGTAGTAAATATTTCAAGTATAATATAGTTGTACATGTTATTATTGAGTGAGTATAATATAAAATACATATGTATTTATAAAACCTTAGCATTTGCCCGCGGCTCCACCCGCGATGGGGTGTAAAACAGTCTCTTTCGAACAGACGGACGATCTTAAAGTTATTTTTCATCCCTCGGGAACAGTTCTAGTTTTTGCGATGAAAGGTATCCTAATTCCTTTTTTGTACAGACAACGTGCAAACATGTATGTTGATCCCGTAGATTAGGCGTGATAGCGTAACTAACAAATGAACATATATAATTTGAATTAAGACTTAAGTGTTTGTTCCAAAACTGTGTTATTCTGATGTATTATATAGTATTATTGTAAAGTTACATCAATCTGTTCAGGAGTTTTGCGTGAAAAAGTAAACATACATACATCACAAACTTTCGCATTTATAATATTAGCAGGACATTTCCTATTTGTTAAACTTTGTCTATATAGTATAGAGTACTCGTACGAGTAGCTGTCAACTAATATCCAGTACAATGCAAACGGACGAATAAGTAACCGCGTGTCTTGAATATCACTAAGCAATATTGGGAGAGTTTTTAAAATATTTACATTTAATAAAGAGATTCGCAGACGAACAAAAGTAAGCGACATAGCCCAACGGATTTGTAAGCAGAAGTGGCAATGGGCTGGGCATATAGCCCGCTCAAGTGACGGCCGATGGGGAAAAAGGGTCCTTGAGTGGAGGCCACTTACTGGCAAGCGAAGTAGAGGACGACCACCAACTAGGTGGACAGACGACATAAAAAGAGCAGCTGGAAACCAATGGATGCGGGCCGCTTTGGACAGATCACGGTGGAAGTCAATGGGGAAGGCTTACGTCCAGCAGTGGACGCACGACAGCTGAAAATGATGATGATGATGATTTAATATATAAATTACGTACAATTTTATATATTTTACTAAAAAAATATACAAAAATGCTAACACATTCTAAGTACAACGCTATTGAATAACTAAAACACATTTTCCAGCAAATCGGTATTAGGGAAGGGACTTTATATCTCTTTTATTTGTTTTCAGGTGAGTGGGTTTTCTAATATTCCGTATACTTATGTCCCGGGGGGGGGGGGAAAGGGGAAGGGGGGGGGCATCCACGGGAGAAACTTAAAATATTCACACCGATACGATCTCTGCGTTTGTTTTAGTGAAACAACCTCTCCTTTTACCTTATCTATTATATACTCCATGTTACATAAATACATACCTACTACATATGCAGATATTATATGTAATATGAAGAGTATTTATGAATAAGGTAATGTTATTTTGGTGTATTTGTGTTTATTAATAAGGCGGGCTTATTCTAAGAAGACGGTCGAAGAAACAGTTCTCCCTTTATTTACAAAGGATACTGAATACTCTTAAAATTAATATAATAATCTATAAATCTTATAACATTTTTATTAAAACACTAAAAGTGTGGTGAAGTTGTTGGATAGTTAATTATAAAAATATAATTTCAACAATTTCATTTCATTTCATATAAATAATAACAAAAACGCACCGTTTAATTTAGATTTTTATTCTTAACTACATTAAGATCAATATATCTTATTGTGTTGAGATGTATAATTATAAAGTGACTGAGGTGAGTGAAGCCATTTGACTGTGCGGCGCAGTACCTACGGAGTTAAACTAAATCCACCTTAGAATTGGAATTAAAATATGAATATTTAATGGTAACAGCTATCTGTTAGGGAATGAGAAGATGGCTGTGATTTGTATATTAATAATAGAGTGATTCTTAAGTATGAATGATAAGGAGAGGGAGGAGTAAGAGATGGAGTGAGTGAGTGGATGATATGTGAAGTTTCTTCTTCAACGTTTTTTTCTTGTGTTACGAGACGACCTGTTAGAGAAGGAAGGAAGGAAGGAATTGTTGTACCACATTGGGAGATTTTATATATCTGTTAATTTAATATATTTTTTATTTAATTGAGCGAAGCGAACGAAGTGAGCGGAGCGTTTTACTGGAGACTTTTTACATTCTTTGTCACGAATTGGCTCGAAAACTACTTGACTGAAATTTATGAAACTTTGCAATCAAAAAGACACACATTAGATGATGGTTTAAAAAAAAATTTGAAAGATGACCCCAATTTTTTTTTTTTTTAAACTGATATCCCATTGAAGTCAATGGAAAACGATGAGTCATTACACTGGGCTCGCTTCGCTCAATATGCAAACGGCACCCGAGATTTCGCGAGCTCAGCGAGTTGAAGTTGAGGATCTGTTGGCGTCCCTAGTATATTTTATATTTAATATATTTGTTGCTTACTCGTAAATGCACAACTTTACTATTTTGTATTTGTATATTTATTAACTTACATATTTAGTTTATTTCGTAGCGACGTATTTAATGTGTGTGTGTGTGTGTGTGTGTGTGTGTGTGTGTGTGTGTGTGTGTGTGTGTGTGTAGTATTTATTATCCTTCGATTATTTAATTGTTTATTTATTATTTTCCTATTGTTATTTTTCTGTTAACTTTGTTGGTTCTCTGGTAGATAATTCCAGAGAATTAATTAAGACCGCCAATTTCAAAGTTTCAACAAATAATAAATAAATGTTTAGATTAAAATTAATTTAAATATATTATACTAATAATATACTAAAATAAAATAAAATAAAATGTGTTTTAATAAAAATGGTATTTAATAGTATTTTAATTATTGTAATGGCTTCTCAAAGTTCAATAGCACTTCAAAGTCCAGAGTTGTAGAAACTTTTGCCACTTTGTCGTAGAAGTTACCTCGTATTTTGGATATTATATACATACTTTCACGAATAAACCGCAACAGGTTAATACTAAACGCACAGAGTTCATTATAAATATATTAATAATATACAATAGTATTTTATTTGTACGCTGTAATTGAAACGATTCTGTATTTTGTTAGTGAAGTGACAAACAAACGAATATAATCCAATATAACACTTGTACGTGAAGTCTTTGATTGTATTTCGCGGAAACTCTCACCTTAATGAGCTTTGTTCTTTACTCATCAAATATTTTATATAAACGATGTTGCTAATGTGCGAGGAAACACTTCTGTCCACGATACTTCTTACGTTAATCCTTTGTTCAGTCATTTTAAATTCTAATATATTTTGGAGTTGAATTCTAATATATTTTGGTGCAGCGACGCATAAACCACTCTAATATATAATTATAAAATGAAAACTCAGGTACATTAATAGAGTACCCAAAACTTTGAGAATTTGCTAAATTATAACACTAAATGCATTTAAGAGTGAGACTGAGTGAAATACATCCTTCCCTTTCTGTTGTTCGTGTAACGCATTGTTAGAATGCGTAAAGATAGATAAGATTGGTAAGACCTCGCTCGTCGCTCGTCACTAGTCGCCGCTCGCCAGTCGGTTTACAGCGACAGTGCGGTGTGGACGTGTCGCACGTTGGGATATTCTTATATCGTATTTACAAACTTTATTATTGTTTCATTTGTTATTTATTTCAAATGACCGTAATATCGTGACTAATTATAATTGTTTTGTGTTTATTTGTGTTGTGATTTTGGAATTTGTTTTGGTTATGATGTAACCGACTCCGGGTTCGACTCCCGTGCGAGGGAATCAGAGACGATGCACACTTCAATGATGATGGTAAGTCTCAAGCTATTTGCAGATACAAATATTATGCCAATTTCCTTTTATTTAGTTCATTTGATTTTGCACCTTATGTGAGGTGACGATTCAATTGTTTATTAATTGCCGGGACATTTGTATCATGGTTCTGTCCATACGTGTTTGGATTATAGTGCATTTTTAATATGAATATTGAATTATTATAAATATATATTGTGGAAGTAAGTAAACCTAACTTACTACCACAATATATTGGAATGTAAATAAAGAAATCTTATAATAATTAGTGCGGCGGCCGTGTGAGATGTTGGAGCGTCTCTCGGACTCATGTAGAGCATAAGAAGTGTTTTGAAACTATAGGTTTTGTTGTTCGGCCAGAGTGTCGTAATGACTAATATTGGTTTTGTTGCATTACGACTCTACATTGTTTAGGAGATAAGTGAGATTTGTATAATAATCGGGGTAGAGCTCCCTTTCCCTTTTGTTGTAAATTATCCCAACAGACTTAATATACTTCACATCTGTCAATGTTGTTAAAAGTAACAAAGAACTGGTCGCGATATTTCATAATATGATATCTACGGTGTTAAAATAAAATTACGAAGCCAGTTTATATTTAAGTGCGAATACAATATGTAGGTTAATAAAAATATGTACGTACAAATCTACGAACATATTTGATATATATATTAAGCAATGGCTACACATTGTTAACAAAAAAGTTTTTTGTATTAAGGTGTTCAAGGTTAAATTGTATTTAAAACGAGTACAAGCTAATTATAACCAGAAAAAACCGGATAATCCAATCATATTAGAGTCACACGGATTTGTTCAACTATTTATTAACCCACTTCCACACCGGTTCTGGGTCAAAACCCCATCGGGGAAATCATATTTACCTTCCCATATATTTAAAAGTTGGAAAAACGTGATGATGCGATAAAATTTCCATTACCGATTAATTTTCCGTTAAAATATGTTGCCCTATCCCTGATGTAACTTTGTCCCGATAAGGCCTGACTCACACTCGCGAGCCTTGACCATGACCAGCCACATTCATAATTAAATACGCTTCCACTGTCATAGGAAGCGGAACACTACGAGTGTATAATTGCCCTTATTACAGACAAGGTTACTCCAGGTGTTGAATTACTTCTACTGTCATTATTATTATTATTATTTTCTTCCATGTCCGTCAAAGGTCACACGAGGTGACGGATGGAAGTATGTGAATGTTATAGGTGATGAAGCACTTTGACCTTTGGACTTATATAAAGTAGGTTATTTTCAATACTATTTATTAAATAATATATAAGGTAAAATAAATAGCAAAATATTTTGTTAATATTTTGTATGCGGGTAATAATTTTAAGTTGAAAACTTAAACTTTGTTGACATTTTTGTTTTAATATTGTAAATAGCTTGAATTTACAATATCTTATTTGAAAACTCGAGCGGAGAGTTAGGTGTTTAATGAAATTCCTTGTCCATATTAAATTATTACGGCACGAATCCGGGACATTCCTTCTGTAAACCATTTTATATAAAATATTCTTCAAACACAAATCTCCACAAATCTTGAAATGCATTAAATCTCTGATGCTGTACATTTCTACTATCGTGTCGAAAAACTGAGTTTAAGAAGTAATATACATCATGTTGGAGAAAGATCGGCGGAGCAGCGTCACGCCCCGCTCACTTCACCCCAAGGGTGCCAGTGAGAGATCAGACAACTATTTTTGAATGTGTACTATGGGAGAACAGGAGGAGGGAAGGAGGAAAGAGAAATATTAGAAGGAAGAGAGAAATAATATCGAAAGATATTTTAATTTTAAGTGATTGTTACGAATATAGTTTTGAAATAAAATTTAGAAAGTAATGCTATTTAATTACAAGTTAAGTCTCGCTGTCACAGCCAGTTGTCAAGTGAAAGTTGGAGATGACTGTTTGATTAAATAAAGGTATTGCACCGATTATGTCTGATAGGCGTCACTGTTGACTTAAATGTTACCTACCACCGGTGACGCTGTCATGGCCAGTAGGGCTAACAGCAGAGACACAAAAAAAAAAAAATGTTACTTAGTCACTTAGTCCTGTGTAACAATTAACACTGATTCACGAAGCGTTACTCTTACATGGAATCAGTTTTAATATTTTATTTTATGTGACACTGAGGAGAGTCGTTTGGAGTTTGTTGTTATTTTGGAGCCAATTTCGTTATTGGATTCGTGTCGTAATATATCAGTAATCGAAAATGTGCTACAAAAAATGATGGCTTATAAAAAAGCAGGTAGGTAGGTCGTTAGGGATTATAAATGTAATGGGGTCCGTGGGGTCCGTGGGGTTTTATTGAACAATACTTAAGCTCTTATTAGAAATCTTTTATTACGTTTTAAGATTATTACTTATGGGGCGAGACTACGCGGGGTGTGATATTCATTTAATATTAACTTTTATGTTCCACATTTATTCATATGCTCTAATAATGCTCTAATAATAATAAATATGTTTTGTGAATATATTTATTATAGAAGTAAGGGCTTACCCTTCAGCTTTCTAATTTCCATGTCCGGGTCACCGCATCTCCACTAATGTTCAGTTATGTGTGAAAATTCCCGTATCCCCAAGACACATCGTATGAAATAAGAATATACCATACACAATTGAAGCCATATTAAATATTTAAATGAGGATTTAAATTATAACAAAAAATCTACCAAGTACCTATTGGCGTTTTTTACCGCATCGTTTTTGCTTTTTTTCTACAACGCTTCAACCTGTGAGATAAAAAATTATTGCATCATAAACTTGTATGGTAGTGTTTAGTCACTCAGTTTTTACGTTAATCATGAAGATCAACGAAGACACTGATTATGAACCAAATGAGTTTAGATACTACACGTTACACGGATGAAATCTTTGGGGATGCGGTATATTCCGGCCGTGCAGGGCTCTCTCGGGAAAACTTCCACGAGTGCCGAAAGAAACCTCAGAATGAGGTGAACTGAACCTCGGAGTACTGTTCTCATCTCTGGTCCGAATCACTTCAAACATTAGCTTCTACCGCGTACAACGGAGATCCGTTCGGTTTGTCGGGGGGTCGATACTCTGCGAATGGCTTTACTTTGCGTAGAGACGTGGCTTCTATGTGCGTCTCTATCGCATTTACAACGGATCTGATTCGATCTGATGCCAGCCGACGTATTTCATCACCGTACACCACGTCATCGCCTCCAATACCATCCGTACCAACTGAAAACCGCACAGTGGATGATCGCCACGGATCTTCTATTTCGCTGTTTTCATGGACTTTTCTTCCACATACTACTAACATGAGGTATAACTTCCTGCGGCGGTATTTCCGAATCGATACGGCGTGGGTGCCTCGAGACTACGCGGACGTTGCAAAAGTTGGCAGGCGGCGGTGATCACTTGTCACCCGCACTTGTGACCCGCACGCTCGTTTGCCTCCTCTTGCCTCAAAACATAAATAAATAATAACAATGATAGTTAGATGGCTTGTATTATAATTGACCGCGAATTACTATACCGTTTGCTTTAAGCAAATATATATATTATTATATATAAAATACACTTCATATGCATTTACGAATTCTATGGATTTTCAAAATATGTTTATGAATTCTCAATAGTAAGTATTTGATAGAAATATAAAATTATATATATTGAATGGGTTTATGATATAATAAGTATATTTTATGAAACAAGGAAAAAGAATATATATATTATAATATATTAATTGTATAACAGCTGTCGGCTTGTGTTACATTGTCGAGGTTATGTTTATTATAGACGCGTCCTGAACTTGTGAATTTATGCTAATTTGAACAATAAGTTATGAAAGTACGACGAAAATATATTTTTGTTTAAGGTCGAATGAGAGTTCAATGAACTTTTAGTCATTACGACTTTAATCTAATCTTATATACTCGTACATAATTGTGTATTTGATTAATATGATGTGTGTATATTGTTTCTCTTCATTGTCATTAAATTTATCGATCTTAAGTTTAATTTGTTTAGCGCAGTGAAATGAATGTTTTCATTTTACTATTAAATTAAATTATCTGTAGCAAAATTGAACGTTAATACTATTTTCCTTGAGGAAAGTAGGTTTGTTTAACAGATGTAAAATATATGAAATATAACATCGTTTACATTCCTTAGAAGTCTAAGGACTAAGAGGTGATTGAAAAGAAGTAGAGTGTATGTCAGTATTCAGTGTACTCCTGGTAGTACCTGTATCTATCAATTATTGCTAAAGTAAGAACGTGATTTAGAGTCAAATAAAAGTATAAAACTATCAATTTGTTACGAAATAAACACGGCATATTCAGTGATAAGAGGTTTGAAAATAGATAAGAATACCGATAATGTGATGTGTAATCAAACAATAAATACTCGGCGCACACTACGCGTCCATTTTAAATTGCATTATCAATCTCGCAGTGGCTTAGGCACTTGTACGGTGTCGCACGCAGGTTTAACTTAATTTAAAACTCTGATATGTATTTTATGTACACGTGTTAAGAGATACATTGACATAAAGAGATTAGGACATAGTGATGTTGTAATGATTCTATTTACGTACGCTCTTAATAGTTTTTTGATAAATAAAGATAAACGCCAAGGACATTATTACTTGTAACTGGTCTTATCGATGTAATATATCATTCATCAAGTCCCTATTATTATCACCAGATAGATAGTGGGTACACGATGATACAGAGTAAAGGAGAGTGTTGAAACTAAATGGATATGGTTTTGTAGCTTCGGTCCTCGGATGCCATCTCGTCGGCGCAGATGATAACAAATAACAAAATATTAATATTTTTGATATTGATTATATAAAACTTTTTAATTAACACATTTGAATCTTTTACTTTCTTCTCTTTTGACAGTTTTTTGTCTTTGCTAAAGTTCCTTTATCTTAAATATCAATATGTCACACGAGGAGGAGGAGGAGGAGGAGGAGGAGTGTTTACGTTATGTATTAGTATCTTATCTTTTCTTACATAATGTAATTTACTCATTAACTGAATCAAGAATACTGTATTCTCCTATAATAAAATCTTCAACTGCCTGAGTCGTGAGGAGAACTGCAGCCCGCAGTGTATATTACGTGTATAATCTTTTAAAGAATGAATTATATCTCATCACTTCTACTACATTCAGCACTAACAATATGAAGAGAGATATATTAATCCGTAAGTTATTAAGAAGCCGTAGTGGGTCACAGTGGTGCCACCTTGACATCTATTAACCGTTCGAATAAACGACTCAAGCAAGGATACCAACGCGGTCGATAACGATACGAAATCTTAAATTAATTCAAGGTTCTCGTGTTATTTATAACATTGAAACAGTGCATTGCGATCTGTTGTTTAGTGTAAAAAGTAACATTGTTAACTGAGTGTGAGGTGTCGGTGACGCAGTCGCAGCGCGCGGCGGATGCGCCCGCGCACTCCGCATGCCGCACTCCGCTCTAAAATTAACACGCTGCGTGTAAAAAACGTAAACAATGCATGCCCTTCACTTCACTTGATGAAGTGATTACTTCTTTTTCAGGTTCGATTAGAATATAAAGTATTAATTTAAATTAAAACCGGCCGATAGAGTCAATGAAATGTTAGTCTTATTTTGAAAGACACATACAAACAAACATTTACTTTACAGTATTGTTTAGTTGAACTGGATTGTATGAATGAATTAAAAAATGTATGGTTTGAATCTACGCGTGCTGTTCTGAAGATTAATGGGCGACGTAAGAAGCTTAAATCAGCGCCGGCCGACTGGCGGCCATCCAAATGTATTTAAGATATTTCATTAGCCGCAGGTTTCCTCACCGGTGTATCCTTGAGCGGTCTGTTCTCTCCCGCTACAACTGAACACAACGACACCAAACAAAACTTCTATATATTTAAACTTTAATTGCCATTAATATTATTGTTTCTTTTACCCACTTTAAAAAAATATTCAATGCATGGTAACAAAATTATAAATATTCAATTTTAGATTTTTTTATTGTAGTTAATATTAGACGACGCACGACTTTGTTCACGCGGATTTTTTTTTTAATAAAAGTACTTTAATTACCTTACCTTATAAAATAGGTGAAAGTCTGTTAAAACAGTTCAGCCGTTTCAAACGAAACAAACAGAAAGTCAGACAGAAAAAAAACTAAAGACAAGTTGTTAATTTGGAATTACAAACAGACACTTCAATTATATGTATAGATTACTTTTAAACAAATGGTAGAAGTAAAATGGTAGAAGTATTGATTGAAATATGAGGGCTGCAGTACAAATACATAGACTGGAAGTAATCGTTTTCTTCGATTTAATCAAATAAACGATCCAAGAGTTGTTTTACATTATGTATAAAGTTTTCCAATCAAGGGCCCAAACTGATAGAATAAATGATTTTCCGTTAAAGTGTGTTTCCAAAAGTACCTGCTCCAGATATTATATACCCACTGTCCTCCCGACGTCCCGACGGAGCGCGCCGTGTCCCGTGCGCACAACTCGACTAAGCCTCGTGTTATTTTATTGCATACCTTTGGTCTGCCACCGAAAGCAAATAAACTTAATCTGTTGCTAAGTGAGGTAAGTGAGGTTGCTCTTGAGCTGCACGAAGGTAATTTATTATTAATTGTGTTTGTCTCTATCTGCGAATCAATTTACTCCGACACGTAATGAGATGTTGTAGTTGACACTGGAGTGCCTCATTACACCAGTAATCTCATTATATAAACCGTTACCTCACACACACCCACACAAACACGCACACAGACGTACACATATAGAAGAAAATAGCTCTTGTACTATAATTATACTGGAAAACTCATTTCAACATTGTATCAAAGTTTGAGGCCGTGATAATAAAGTTTTATAAAACAATATTTATTGGAATCGATTAATAGTATCGAGTTCTAAATAGAGTACAGGCCGCTGCTGAGGACCGATAGAATATAATATTCGGTGGTGGTTAGTTTTCATAATGTTTAATCGCTTTTTATACGTAATTGAACTAATCCGGGAAAAAGATCCGGGTTCAGCTAATTAGTCAGTCGTAATTTACCGATATCTAGGACCTTATAAGCTGCTTCCAAATTTTTTATAAACACATATTTAAACGAAGATATAAATATATACTGTACGACAATGTTGGGAGCTGTTGGGGGCGCCTGCGCCGCTACTTCAGCAGTACCCGGCTCTGCTCCAGACAACAAAACTATAATGAACTTGACTTCACCAAACGCATTCTAAAGAACTGTATGTGACATAAAGGATTATTAATAAACGCTACGCACAAAGAATACACCTCACCTAAGACAACATTGTGTGCTTAGGGCTACTCATCTAGGAGCATATATATAAAGCATATTTCCTTCTGAGTCAGTTTGATAATCTGAGTTTTAGATTGGCCTATCTTATCAACAAAAATGATAAGATATTAATGACAGATAAGCTGTTCGTCTTACCCTATCGTCCCTTACCTTCACTTGTTCGTTCTATAAAGTAACAAAATGTAATGTGTACATTAGATATGTATAAATTGAGTTTTGAATAATTATATTTTTTGAATAATTGAGTAATTTTGATTATATTATATAACTGCAACTTTACGCAAACACGTAATATAATAAAAAAAATCTAAAGAGATTTGAAAGTTATCAGTGAATGAAACCAAAAAACATTTTAGAAAAAAACCTTTTTTCAAAATGTTAAATTTCTTACACGAAATATTTATTAATTAATCTGTGTGATCTGTCAGATAGAGTCGCAATGAAACGTTATAACAGACTTTAAATGTCAAATTAATTACAACTGGACAAGTCAGACTAAATGTGTTCCTCAAATTATTAAGTTACTTCTTATCAATCAGATGCATATATAACGTAATAAAATGCTTGTCTCGGCATACTCTTGCTGACACAGTAGCAAATATTTGAGTGTAAATATATTTTTAAAATGGCTTAGTATAGGTGGTGCAGCGGCTCCGTGAAAAAACAAATTGAGGTTTTAGCTAAATGTACAAAAAAAATAAGCCGAAGCCTGTCTTTCATAATCTCTCTTAAGAGGTATATCAGGTATAGTTCGTCCGCTAAAAGACGGTGATATTACATTTCCGTGTTCCCGGCTGAGGCTTATGAAGGATCGAGCGACACAGTGCTCTTTGCCGCCTCTTGTTTACTTCCTCTAAGCGAATTTTGTCGTTAATGCAAAAGAATGAGTGGTTAATGAATACTCGGATTGTTTGTGTTGTGACACACTTGACTATAAAACACTCCAACCTGCTCACGAACCAAAAAGAAAAATATTTACCTTTTTTAAATTTACATAAAATTTATTATATTCGCTTATACCTAAAACCTGAACAGACAATGTATAATATTTTGTGATACCGGTGAATTGTATCACCGGTATCACAAAAATAATATTACTAAAAGCGTATTACAATTTAGCTCTAAATTGTATAAATGACAGAACGATCGGAGATATTAAATACGAGTCAGATATCAACGACCTGTTATCAGATGAGACCGCGCGCATGTATTGTTATGCAATCCATATCAGAGACCGCTTAGTGCCTGTGCTCACACATTTACTGGCGGCTCTGTTTCTATATTAATATTATATACAAGAATCCTTTGTTTGTTTGTAGTAATATGCTAAATAACTATTAAAGTGACTTTGTAAAGTCGTTCATCCGTCACGAGACACGTTGTCAGCGTAGGCTACTTTTTAATTAGTATTGTTGTTACAGCTTCTTTTAAAACTTTAATGGATGTTTGCCGGAGGAACGCCAGTTCCAAGGTATTGGCAGTCGGCTGACGCGTACCAAATAAATTTGTTTATTCTCGAGTGCATTGGAAGGTTATTTAACACTCGTTTCTGTAATTTTGTATAATTGTATTTAGGATTTATTTTGTTAATTTTATTTCTTGTTTAAAAGCGCATCCACGCTTCTTCTAGAGAACTTTGAAACTTTTATAACTTAATCCGGTTTTCCTCACGTAGGTTCCGATCCTGGTATACCGGGATAGACAGTAGCATAATTTATTTCTGATAATAGAGCGCTACACAGATGAAAGGGTTTTTAAAATCGCCTTCGTCCATATTGAGCCTATTCGTTACAAACCAATAAACAAACTACCGACTCTTTTTAAAATATTCTTAAAGAAGTATAGATTACGAAATATATTTGAATTAAAGCGTGCACCTCCACGAGTCGTGCGAACAAGGCAGTGTACACACGGAAAGCACTTTATAATTAACCGATAAGAAGGAGAGTACACTGTAAACAAAACCATTTTACACCTTCACTGTTTATGAAGCTGATGAACTTCTAAGCTTTTATACTTGACGATGTTTACAAAGTAAAGGAAAACAATATTTTTTTTCTTAATAATGTATACAAATTATAGGCGTAAAGTAGCCGATCAAATTTGATAACTTTTGGTATGTCCAAAATTAAAACTATTATAACAAATAATAAAACATGACGCGGTCAATTCTTTTGAAACTAAATGACCCTTAACAAGTGTAATAGTTCTCTAAGAGGTCATAAAAGCAAATGCTAGTACGAATGCGGTCAGCAGCTATTAGCGCAGTCGAGTGCAGTTTCCTGCCCCTTGCCAATTACAAACGGTACGTTGGAAGAACTGAACGACCGTATTAAAAATATATATCGAGGAGAAGAGGGACGGTTAATAAGTACATTCTGTACAAATCAATCTGTTGATTGTACGCTACGCTTAGATACGAAAGATTGTCCATCAAATTTCCTTATTTATTGATTGACGGTTGGAGTTTGTTGCATACTCTGAGAGGAGGATTTTTCGCAATACATAAATCTATCTAAAAGTAAAAAAGATTGTTTGTTTTTGCTCTCGAGTGCGTTACTTTGGTTCGCTAACTATTAACAACACCGAAATACACCGCTGCATTCAGGAGAGAAGACGCTTAATACAAGCGTGCTTGTGTTATACACGTATATTCAAGGCTTCGAAAATAACCTTACCGATATCTTTACAATAAATTAAATCCCGTTGTTAAATATAAACGGAGTCATCCAAAGAGAAATCCAAAATGTCTTAAGATTAATTTGTTTTTAAGTTAAATAGGTTTAACTTTTCTTTAAACGTGAAACGTTGAAAATAATTATCTTGCAATTTGGTCTAAGAGCTGTGCAAACTGGGTAATTGGGGGAATGTCTGCCGTTTGGGGTAAATATTTACCTGACGGGGGCTTATAAGGGTCATTAACCATTACAAATAGACTTCGCAATGTTGATTTCGAGAAAACAAGTTTCCAAGTTTCATATTGTCATTAACGAATTCAAGGGTATTTATTAATTTTAAGCTCGCATGTCTTGTTAAACATTAGTAATATTTTCTATAATAATACATTCAGATTGTAGGCATACGAGTTGGTTTTGTATGTATAAAGGAATAAATAATTTATTAAGGTACTATCCAGCGTCGTAATTATTAAATTAATTCAAATAGCCTTGATTTTACTACAGCTTCGTGAAAGAACTACTTAGCAGGAGACGGTATATTATTTATTAAATTTTAAATAATCAAAATGATTGTCTTATGTTTGAAATGATTTGCGGAAAATCTTAAAATGACAAAATACATTACCTCTTAAAGACATTATTAATGATTGAAATGTAATCATTAGAAATGTATGTATGGAGTGTGTTGTAAATTGAACTTAATTAAACTTTTTAATGAATAAAGTGTTTTTAATTTCTGAATATATTCATCATGAAATGTTTTATTTAACTTAAACTTCTTTTAAATCACAATTTAAACACATTTTTGAAAATATTGATAGTTGCAGTTAATTTAATTTAAAAAAAAAAAGTTTTCTGTTCCCCAGGTCACCTGATAAGTTTTGCAATACGGCCATATTTATTAATCTTTCAAAATATTTTCCATTGCAGTTCTTATGTTTAGTTATACGTAAAAAAACATTTTTTTTCTGGGAGTTCAGGACTTTTTTGGTCCCATGCTCCCTATAACTCGGGGTCGCTCGCAAACTTTCTGCCTTTGAGCTGATCCTTCACAATTGGAAACAAAGCAAAGTCACAGGGAGTTAGATCTGGAGTGTAGGCAGGATGCCCGAGCACTTTAACCCTTTCAGACCTAAATATTTTTTTTAGTGTCCAACGAATCTAAAAAAAAATCTGTGGCTAGAGTAGGGTAAAAGACTAAAAGTGTTCTTTAAAAATTCAACTGTCGCATGACCACGATGCGCGGGAGTGTTGTCGTGGTGAAAATGTGAATTGTGCATTCTTGAGTTTGGACGAATTTCTTGATTCTGTACCCATGTAGACAAACATTCATTGATATATATCAATGAATATATATATATATATATATACGGCCTCTATATATATATATAGAGGCCGTGACTGCGCTTACTATCCGAAACGCCTCGTTCCAACATGAGTTATATTAGAAAACGTCTAGCAAAAAACACAGCTAACGTTTTCTTCTTTGCTGATCCCGATTTACGGAGTTGAGTTTGAGTTTCCTTATTTTCGAATAACCAAATTTTGTTTTTTATTTTTTGATGGTAGATAAAAATAGTAAAGCCTAATACTTCTTTTTGTTCTGGATTAAGGTCGTGGAGTAATCATAGTGTACAAACTTTTTTTACTCTAAGGATATCTTGTAAAATTCGATGAACACTTGGTGCATTAATCTGTAAGACTTCCTATATCTGTCTGTGGGTAATATGTCTGTGGGTAATTTCTGCCTTAATCAATGACTCGCCTTTCCCTACGTTTTCGTATACGTATAGTTACTACTAAATTCATGATACAACGATACCACCGGTAAACAGTGGTGCGATGAGGACACTTTTCTTGGAGTACAGTTTTCATTTCCTTAAAGCATTTATCTATAGATAGGCCCTCTGTTTATAGAAACTCTACACAACAGACCTTATCTAATGACCTACGTATATTCTTTGCTCAGTGCTGTTATTATACTTTAGAATTACTTCAGTTCCTACTCCTCTTTCAGTTGAGCACTCCTCAGTTCAGTACTTACATTTCAGAAGTTATTGATTTAACAAATACTATATTCTAAGTATATATCACAAACATACATCTAGTAGTATTGAGTACTAACTGTATATAAACGCTCATCGACAGCAGGCGCGGAGGGTCGGAGACACTTTCAATCAACCGGTTCCTTAAAACTTAACTGACGACTTCACAACCACCGATGTAGGTGAAGTGAAAGTGACGTAGGATTATATAGTAGATTTCTATCTGTGCTTTTATTGGGATTCGGTCAAACTTTATTATAGGAAGCTATAACATCTGCAGTTGACTGATCTGGCAGTGGGTCACCTGGTTATTGTTACAGAGACTTTTATATTGAAGAATTCAAACCGAAGTATTTATCAAATTTGCCTTTAAATCGCAGTCAGCATATTCATTGAACATTTATAATATACGCCAACGCAATCAAGTTAAACAAAACTTAAATAAACCAATTTGCATAAAACAAAGGGTACTAAACAAAAAGAAGTGAAACTAAATGTAGGTTATCTGTGCAGCTCCGCCATTAACATCGCTTTTGGCGGTGTGGTGGTTATCAAAGTGGGGCCCGCGCCTTAGATTTGTCTAAAGATTATTGTAATATATCGTTAAGATCTTTTACATGTCGTCTTATTAGTACCTATAATGTATTTTTAATACTTATATATCTTTCATTGTAAATAACTATTGTTTAGGTTATGATATTTAATGTGTCTGAGTATTACATGTTAGTATTACGTATTACGTATTTCACACACACACACACACACACACAAACACACACACACACACACACACACACACACACACACAACAGTATAAACATGAGTAAAAATACATTTAATATTCCCGCAACAATAGATTCCCCACAGCCCGCATTTCCATTAATTTATCTCTCACGAAACAAAAATTTTCGATACAACTACTATGCGTAATCAACGTGGCCTCGTGAACCTATCCAGCGATCAATCACACTTTAATACAACTGCCAACTGCGGTCCGGACTCGTGCATTGACTGTGTATTGATTATAATACGTATCATATTGATTGGTTTCATTCCTCATGGTGACGAATGTTTAACTAATTACATTATTATACGGGTCCTACCAAAATATTATAAAGATTTTAAGAGTAATTGTTTATGTATTAAAATTATGGAGTTTGACCTTTGGGCTTAACCGAACGGCTCGAAATTATTAACATTACGTGTTTTTATTTTCTTTTTAATAAAATAAAGGTCAAGTGCCGAATGCTCGCCCGGCGTTAATTCTTTTGTTGCTCCAGCACCGATAACGTAACGTAACCCGATCGTCATTCGTCGTCGATACTCGTCGATACTCGACGCGTAAATGAGAAAACGTGTACAGGTTGTTGGAACTGTTCACTGCTCAGTTTCAATTACACGTGACTTCATTATGAAGTGACAAATAAATATATCTAAGAAATAATATATAAATTAAATTAATAATTGCCACGAAATGTTTTTCACTTGTCCCTAAATAAAAAAAAAATCCATTTAGCCGTAGACGGTTTATCTTTTTTAAGTGCCCCCCCCCCCGGGGAGAACGGACCTGACTCATAAAGTAATATTTTTAAAATAACATTTTCTGTGATACTTCGTCAAAGCTCTTCAGTGGCTGTTCAAATTACTCTAGGTTTTACTTTATTTAATAAATAATTACATTATACATTTCTGATTTGTTTTCTAGTAAAGTCAAGTAGGTATATTAAAGATGGAGAGGCTTAATAACTTCCACAATAAAATAATTTAAATTCCACATAATTTAAATTCTTTCGTCATTCGCTTATAAAGGATTGTCGGCTGGAAGTGATTAAACGAGTCATATGTACTTATGGACTGCCACGGGTGCGCATCCATCTTGAATTTAAAGCCCTTACACACCTGTGGCGGCGCGAGCGCGTGTTTAGAACTAATATTTGGAGAAATTTGACCTGCTACGGAGTATGGACGAAACATTTGAATATAATATGATAAGTCATTTATTTATATTTATTAAATTAATTATCATAGTTATTAGGATTAGAAAGTTAGATTAAATTTACAGTTACGTCTAAATGAACGGTTTTTATGAGAAATCAGTTAATCAGCAAAAAACTAGAATGGAATGGACAGCATGTCACATACACACACATGCACACGCACACGCACACACAGACAACACTGACACAAACACCGGCAGCCTGTCACCATTGTTGGTTAAACATCAGACAACTGATCTTTTCACTACGTGTAAAATAAATATGAAACGATTTCTTGGATAACATACATGTTTAATTTTTATAACAAATTTTACTACAAAGAGTGTTTTAATCTGGGAACATTATGACTAAGAGAAATCAAAAATGAAAAAACACTAAGACTAATGATTTCAATACGTACAAATTAGACCAAGTACCCCAAAAGATGAATTTTAATGACAAAAAGATATCACTCTGAATCTGTGATGGAAAACTTAACGTTACGTGCGTACCGACATGATAAATTTCAATTAATAAAAATATTGACAGCGTGTGATACACTCTTAAGTATGGAAAGCCATCAGATGTACAAATAAGACGAAATCATAATACCAAACTCGTGTAATACGCTCTTAAGTATTGAATTATTATGAACATTGGACACGCGAGCGCTGCGTGCGAAAGTGGTTATTCGAGTTCGGGTCCGGTAGATTTCACGGCTTCGAAAGGGGATGTTACAGCACACCCATTAACCGGTACACGACTACACGCACAGGTTTCATCACAGAATACGCAGATGTTGACATTTACTTAAGAGACTCAGATTTTTATATCTTTGGTATTTAAATCTGATGTAAAAAGACTAAAGTGTTTTTAATACCGTTCTAAAATAATAGTAGTAATAGTAATCTTGATATCAAGTCGGGTTATTTTCCTCCTCTACTCACGAGTGTATTTGATTGACAAGTCCGTGTCTATCGTCGACACTACAATTGCTAAAACTATCTCAGGAGAGTACACACCGATTACTTATAACAATATTTCTTCCCGCCCCGATAGTCGATATCTCTGAAGCGTAATTTCTTTAGCATTTCACGAAATTCTTCCAAGGAAATAAAATATTAACCTTATCCTGACGTAATATGTGAACGCGATAAAAATAAAAAATAGGGACCCCAGACAATTTCGCATCTTACTGATTTGCATCCCTAGTAGAGAAACACTTCCCCGCGGTACCTAACACACTAACACACCAACTCACATTAACACACCAACACACACTAACACACCAACTCACACTAACACATTAACACACAACATGCCTTTGTAATGCGACTTTATGGTATTCTCCTAATTTTAGTTCCCTTTGTTTTGGATTGCACTATGTAATATCGTTCAATTATATTATATTCAACCAAAATAACCATTTCATTTATTTGTTGTTAGTACATAGGAATCCAAGATGTATTTTTTACGGATTCTGGTTTAAAAATATATACATATAATTACTCCTAGAGAGAAATATATGTATTTACGTATAACATTAAAAAACATTAAAATAATGGTGAGTCATTGTGAATATTACGATTCATAAGAATAAGTAACGTGAAAGTAAGGTCATTTTGAAGTCAGGTGTCTTGAGTTGGATTCGCCGATGAAATCAACACCACACTCCCTTGCGCTGATCCGGGATCGCCGGGAGCCGAACACCATCTTTTCCAACACGCGACGAACGTACAAGTATTTTAATTATATAATTCTCCTACTACAATTTAGACGTTTTAGACCGACACTCTTGATATATTTACATTTATATATAAATTTTTCTTTGTAATATTTGTTATATCTTATGATAGTATCAAATTATTTTAGTTTTATTTTAAGTCCATATGTATGTTAATGTTGTTGTTTTAAGTTAAATGTATTTATAGTAAAATGTCGAAAGTAGTTAAAGTACTATGTTCTTGTGTTATATACATTTTGTTAAAAACATACGAACATACACAAACGAACAATATGTATTATACAGTTCAATATTCAGTGTAGATTGGAGAAAATGTTCCACACTTAAGTTATTTGAATAAAGAGGTTGTGGCGGGACTCTGACTCCATTGAAATACGGTTTTTCATCAAACTTGTGTCTTGTAATGTATTGTAATCAAATGGGCACTGTGGTACACTGCGTGGCGGGTCCGGTCTATATTAACAATGATGTAACAGAAGGCCACACACCGCGAGGGATAGTTCCGAGAATTGCAATGACAGCGTAGGTATTAATAATATCAAATTGGCAAAAGTGTGCCTGCGATTGCGTCAATGTGCGATGCAGGGACTTACACGGTCCGTATCATATTTTATGTTTTTTCTCACTTTACTAATTTTAAGGGTCCCGTACCATAACAGGAAAAAAGGATATCTTTGTCTGTCTGTCCGTCCGTCCGTCACGATCGTTAATTTCGGGAAGGCGCGGTGATATTTAGTCACTTTTTTATTAAAGTATTATATTATTCATAGTATTATATTATTCATTGTTCATAATTTAGTTTCATTATGATGTTCTTATGTAAGATCCCAACTCTCACCTGTGCGATGATAAGTATCTCTAAAGACACATCGGTTACATAACACACGGTTAAGTCCACTTCCACCTCCAGACTCCAGTTATTAATGTCTTCCGAGATTGTCCGTCCCGTATTCATGAAATTTGACTCCTTCCAACCGTTGTACGAAAGCCGCTATCTTTTCGAGCTGCATGGCGTTTATTGCCTCATTTGTTGCATAAGGATTTCACTTGCTGCCGTTTTATACAGCAATGGATTTGATATGGAGATTTAGGTTAGTTTTAACCTTAAGATGTTTATCACGGATGGGTCGGAGTAGCAGTCTGTTAAATATGTAGCATATCTTAAAGACACAGTGCTCCAGATATTACATTACGAGCCGTTCTGTCGGAGGTCTCGTTGCTTTCTGCGAATTAGTTTTAGAGTTTAATTTTAATGTTGGTATATTTGTTACGTTTCGTCGTTGTTCATAAAGTCACATTATTATGACAGGTAAGACGTTGATTAAAGGAGTTACACTATACACTATTTTGTTTTTTAATGGCTTCCAAATAAAATTAATTCAAATATATATAAATAAACATGTATATAGCTTCCTGGGTTTTAACGTAACTCGTAACTCGGCTCACGTCGGTCACACTTACTGTCGACTAAACCCCCACATTGATACATTAATCACGCAAACACACAAACATAATAACAACACACTTTATAATATGTGTAAAACTGAGCAAATATTTAAATTAAGTTACGACACACCATTATTTATTATTCGGGTCACGAATTTTCGAAATGGAGTAAGATTATTGGGATTTTGATTTTAGGAAGAAAACTCTCCTATAGTAGGTCTTTCAATTTATTGCGAATACTCTCAGCTTGGTTCGGAGGGAGGGGTTTTAAAATTAATGTTGCCAGAAAGGGTTTTGGATGTGTCGTTAATCATTTTTAAAGTGGGCGTTAATTAAGCATCTTGATAAATAAATATATATTATTTTTAGAATTTTATTTGAATAACTTTTAAGAGTAGGTCTCTTAGTAGGTCTCAGGGCTGCTGTCTGTGCAGCAGCAGTGCAGTATAAACAGTGAGATACGTATTGCTATATTCTGCAGCGTCATTTTAAAACCATTACCTATTCATGACGTCGCGGAGCTCCAGTTACGAATATGAAAGTATTCACTTTAAGGAGCAACGCACCTAATTGCTTGAAAATATTATAAAAAGTAATGAATTCACATTAACAATTAACAGTTTCTCAATACACACTGTTTTATAAGCGCTACCTGAAGCCGCTCATATCAGAACAATAAAATCTCCAAAAGTTCCAGTAAAAGATATTGGAATTAAAAGGAGCATACCTTTTAAGGGATCGCAAAGCCATTGATAAGTGTGGGAGCGGAACCTTCTCGAGCGGGTTCCGTATGCGGAGTGTGATGGCTTAAACGTTCTTTAACATAAGAAGCAATTTGCCGCAGCAAATACTTTGAGTCCGCGAATAAGACGTAAGACCGACTGAACATAAATTAGAGTTCCGCGGACCAATTTACTTGAATGGTGAAATGTTTCCCTTTCTGCACTCGATATTAATCAAATGACACCTCAATTGCAATATATCAAGGATGTTGGTACTACTTCATTCGTCATAATCAGTGTAAATGTCTCTAACAAAGATCAGTTAAATATGTACAACCATATATTCAACTTCTACTTAAACTTGAACTTAATGCTTAGGAAGAAAGATCTCTCCTACGTCCGATGTAAGATGGGATAATGTCTTCATTTCCTCAGTGTGATACCAATGTTTAGCTCGTTTAATATGAGTTGTATTTCATCTTTATATACTAGCACTGCGTACAGGTGTCGGCGGTGGTTTGTACGATATTTTATAATAACCTTTAAGATTCAGACCTCATTCGTTCCTGATATGGTAAAGTAGGTACTAGATAATCGTGATATTCATAGGAGTAGCCTATTACCATATAAGTACATTACACACACACACGCACACACACATCCGTCACTCTGATACCTCAATGTCACCGGACAGATGTTTTGTACGACTCATGCATTAAATAAACACTCACACATAACTTAAAAGGCAACGCTTCTGTTAGGTGATAAATGGCAAGTGGCAGCAAGTGGAGAGAGAAAAAGCATAATTTTCAGGTTATATAATACAATTTTTGGAGCATTTGTTTTAATATTTATATAATTTGTCTAGACTTTCTCATATTGTTTCTTGGTCCTAGTTTTTACTAAGCCTGCCGTCGAGTCGAGCTGAAGGTCCCGGGTTAAGTTCCCACACAACAATTACCTATATTATAAACAAATTACTTTTCACTTACTAGCACTTACCTATTTTAATATTTAAAAAAACCCGGCTAACAAAAAATAACAGCGTTTTGAAGCAAAATTCCTGGAAACAAAATGCTAATTTTATTGTCTTTTCTATATTAATAATTTTCTAAAGCAAATAACTTTATCTGAACTATAGAAATATATTTCATATCTTTGATCTGATAAGATTTCATTTTATCAAAAATAGTTACTTAGTTATCACTATTGTATTCAGTGCACATACAGTGTAAGAAACAGAGTATATTACGAGTATAAATAATATATATTTCATTATTACATTTGGTCAGTGTTATTAAATTAATTTCATTTGTATGTCACCCGCAGTCGGGGTCAGTGAACTCCAATTGTTTATGACGCCAGTCTTTTAAGAACGAAAATCTTATTAGGTGATGATGAAAAGCCTACGAAACGTCTTTGTACTGTTTACTCACAGACATGCAAAAATATATTCGTGATATACTAACAGTACTGCAAAATCGACGCATGCCATAAAGTCTAAAAAAGCAAATATTCCATAGACATTTATGAAACGAAGTATATACAATGGAATAGAGACCATAAGTTTCACGTAACGACCTGGCACCTGTTTGGACCATTCATATGAGGCCTAGATTTTTTACCACATGAGTATCTCGTGATTTCCATTGACGGGAACATGCGATATTAAAACACTTAATAAGGAATTTATTAAATGCTTTCAAGACTGCAGGTGTGTGGAGTAAGGCCTTATGTAACAAGTAAACTATTAAATAATATTAACAATAATGAAGTCACCAACAAACCTGCGTTATCGCTCCGACCTTCACTTAATACGCATGTTCAGCTACGAGTGTTACTTCGTTACAGTTCAGACAAGGTTACTACATTAATATTATTCACCAAATCTTATAATTACTGCTACTTCATAAACTACTTTACATCAATAAAAATGTTATTATTAGCGCCATCTGTTGGAAACCTAAAGAAAGTAGAAGTGAAGAACATCCTTTATGTAAAAACTTTAAAAAAAAATAAGATTATCTTTATAAAACTATATTTACCAAATTAAGGATATTTAAAAAAGTTCATTGAAATCGGTTTTAATGATTAGAGCAAACGAACATAGTAACAAGAAATGTACATATATATAAAGATAAATGTAGCACCATAAATAACATTTTTTCATTTATCCATATAACAGTCTATAGAAGTCTAGATTATAACATTTAGCTGTATACGGACTGTACTCATTTGTGAAAAATTGTATAAATATTACAATTCACACACTTCACACATTCACACTTCTGCTCACGCCGAGCTGTCATCAATTATTATTATAGTTTTATTATGTTCCTGTTTACTTCAACTATTAAGACTAAAAGCAGTAAGGTATGTTATGTTTATTGACGACTAATTAATATGTTTTTGATGTGTTCCAATTACGTAAAGTTCATTGAACTCGGTTTTACGATAAAGGTGTTAATTGTATTTCTTATTAGACGCCTCATTTGATATACTGATTACAAATATAATATAAGATTATTTACATTTATTTTACACAATTTACTCACTATAATATAATATTGTTTGTATACAGGAGAGGAAGTAAAATACAGTAAAGATGAATGCAAGGATATAAAGTACATCTAGACTTATTTCTTTTGGCATAACGTTGTTCATAAAAAAGATATATTGAATAGTTTATACCTTCGTGTAAAATTCAAATTATTATTTTATATTATAAACTGAATGTGCTATTTGTGACTAGAACTTAAGAATTAAATATGCGAGTAGCGGAGGTTAAACACCGGAAATGTTAAAATAAAATGGCCGACGGAGAAACATGGCTTCGCTTTCAAAGAGCACCTTAAGGGTCTCAAAATGCACGTGTTTTATTTAAGACGTTATACTTTTCAGCGTTTTTATTCCGATTTTTAAGATTTAACAGTTTTAAATAAATTTAATAATATAATTTAAAACAACAGATATAATTAATTAATTCATTAAAACAAACACAGCACAGTTAGTTCATTATTTATATAAACCACACACAGACGGATAATAAGGTGGAACACTGTATGTACGAGTAGTATGTACATATGTGTGTGTTCGTTGATGTGTGTCGGTGTTCGTATCACGCGAACCGAATAAGATATTAGTTTTATTTAGAATAGAAACTGACCCGAACAATGCACGGGGCGTCATCGAACTTGGATGATTTCTATTACAAAATGCACTTCTGTCCTCTTTGAAAATAGTGTCTTAGCCTCTAGTTAAAAATTTATAAGAGTATATTATATAGATCCCATTTATATTTATGTTAATTATTTAGAATTTTTACCGACTGTTCCGTCGCCTTTCTGATACGCTCAGAGCTCATGAGTGAGGACCCGGAATGACTTCGAAAACAGTCCGGCCAATTTTGATACAATTACCCCGAGTACCGTCTGTTAAATATTATTAATAATAATTATTGAACACGAAGATTTACATAAGCTTTTGTCATACACTCAGGTTCTGTGTAAAAACTTTCATCTTTTTAACCCTAGATAACTAAACTGTTTTCATTGTTACATTATTACTACACCTTCGTCCAACGGACTACGGAGTAAAACAATTAAATATAATAAAAAATATTTAATTAAGATAGGAACTTGTTTCATCGCACAAAAGTAAGGATTATAATGAACAAATTAAGTACTAATTAATGTTATAATATCAATTTACACAGTGACCACACATACCAACATTTTGTGGACCACAAACAGCTTTTCTACATCTGGTGCAACGGTGCTTGGTCATTCTCCGGGCCTTTGATGGACATAGGTAGCAAATTTTACGCGCGTTTGACGAAGAAGGAACAGGAGCTTCTATTGTTGAAGATTCGCCAAGAATATCCTCAATCATGACCCTTATATTACGCCCCAAACTCACGGTCTGTTATCGTTGCCAAAGCCAGGGTTCCATTAGCTGATCTCCTAACTTCATTACAAAATCGCTGGCTTTTTCTTATTTTTTATGTTGTTACAGACATGAATAGCGTAAGAATTAATAGAACATATATTGAGAATGTTATAAAAGTTACACACCGGCCATCTCTTGGTTTCCCGGTTAGAGCTTATATTTGCACACATTTGATCGACAGTGTCCACTGCACCTTTTGTGCTATTATAAAAATGTTTTATTTCTGGTTTTCATGTCGTTTCATTAATAATAGGTTGATCACGAATAGTTGACAATAAAAATACAACTTCGTTGTATTTGGCGTTAAATGAAACTAATATATTTCTCTAAAATGTCGTCCGTTTCCGATGTTCAGCTGTCAGATCTCTCCTTCGATTCGCTTTCCGATGCTGACTCCAGCCAATGACGAATCTGATCCTCTTGATTCCTCAAATCCATCTAAAACAAATATAAAAAAGTGAAAACATCTCTACATTTCTCCGTACCGTGTATCTAAACCGAACCAAAAATTTACTTACTACTAAATTTTGCATTAAACTTTCTATTTAAATCAATCCAATAAATTAAATTAGAAATGTAATAAATACTATTCTACATTTATCGATAAAAAGCAGATCTACAATATGTAAAACAATAAATATAAGAATTTATTAATGTACGTACCGTAACAATAAAGTTGTTGTTATTACTAAACTTTCGTCCAGCGGACGACGAGAAGGTCACAGAGCACGTCCTATGATGCGCGTGGACCCAATAGTGTCACGGGCTGCACTGTTTACTCAAATTAGGAAGGTAATGAAAGAGTCAAGGTCAGGGGACGGAGCGAAGTAGGTGATTTCGAATTTCGTCAAGTGGAGCGTCGTCGCCTCGACGAGTGATTAGTTATAAAGGGTTAATAACATTTTTAATCGAATTGCGCTGTTATTTTATACGGCAGATAGAACTTGACTTAATCAAACGAAATAGCAACATATAAGTAATTCAACCAATCATCTGTAGTACATTGTAATAACTATCGGTATCGGTAACCTGTAGAATGAAAGGGGTGCTTTCGAAGAGCAGTGTAATTTTGACAGAGCAAGTACACGTTTTGCAGCGGTGGGAGGAATTTTACAAGGAGACGTATGAATGTGAGGGCGCCTTGACCTTGAGTACCAGCGAAATCCTGAGTCCGAATGTAGCCGATGATGAAATTAGTTTGGAAGAGGTGGAGAGTGCGATTCAAAGTCTGAAACGTGGTAAGGCTGCGGGAGCAGATAAAATTACTGCCAAGATGAGTTAATATGGTGGGCCACGCTTCTTGGACTTGTTCTGGTTTTGTGCAATTTATGCTGGAAATCAAGGGAAGTCCAAGATGATAGGCGAGGTGCAGTCATCGTACCTTTGTATGAAGGCAAAGGCTCACAGATAGACTGTGCAAGCTATAGGGCTATCTGTTTGATTAGCTTGGGCGGTAAAGTTGATGCTAAAATATTAGCGAGAAGAATGCAAGAGAGAACTGAAAGGCTATTGTGGAAGGTCCAAGGAGGTTTTAGACCTGGAAGAGGGTGTATAGATCAGATCTTTTCCCTCCGCATGATCACGAAAAAGTTTTTGGCCCTAAATTAAAAGGTTTTTTGTGCTTTTGTGGATTTGACAGGGTTGTGAGAAAGAAATTATGGGAGATACTGCACCGATACAATGTGAGCGGAACCTTGCTACAGGTTGTAAAGTCTTTTTACAGTGATCACTCAGATTGTGTGCGAATAGAAGCTGACATGTCGACCTGGTTTGTCATTCAATCAGTTGTTAAGCAAGATTACGCTATGTCAGCTTGGTTGTTCAATTTGTATTTGGATAGTTGTCTCCAAGGCGTAAAAGACAGTGACATGGGAGTGAAAGTAGGTGACCTTAAGGTTAATTGCTTGCTATATGCAGATGATGCAGTGCTAATTGCATCAGAATTCTATTTGCAGGCATTGGTCACCACTCTGAAAGATGGGTGTGAAAATAATTGTCTAAACCTGAATGAAGATAAGACGAAGGTTTTGATATTTGAAAGAAATGAAGAAAGAACAGAATGAAAGATCAACGTGAATGATAAGATAATAGAACAAGTGAATGAAGTGGTACATTTAGGAAGTATGTTTAGCAGAGACGGAAGATACGAAATGGATGTGGAAAGGCTTATTGCTGCCGGTAACAGAGTTCACGGTGCTTTGGCTGCATTGCTGAGACGGTGAAACGTCAGCATAGCTGCTCGTTTGGCTGTACACAATGCGGTTTTGCTACCAACGCTGTTATACGGCAGCCAAACGTGGGTAACACAGAAGAAGAATGTAAGAAAGATGAATGCTGTAGAGATGGGATATCTTCACAGAATATGCGCAGTCAATCTAGCTGACTGAATCCGCACTGAAGAGATTCACAGAGTGGCAGGTACTAGCGAAGATATCACGGTGAGAATGAAAAAGAACGTGCTCAGGTGGTTTGGGCACGTCGAACGAATGAGTGATGAAAGAATGATAAAAAAAAATTATACAGGAAAAGTTAGCGGTAAGAGAGACAGGGGAAGGCCTCAAGTGACCTTCGAAAACACAGTATCTATGATGCTTGAGGAAGTTCACGTAAAAGCATGAGCACCACTCGGAGGGCATGTATAAAGAAGTTGATGTCTGTGGCCGAGGCGAAAGTGCTATGCAAGGACCGTAGCGTTTGGCGCTCCGTCGCTTCTGGCTACCCCGCAAGGGATATGGCGTGAATATAAATAATACTATAATAATAATAATAATAATAATAACAATAACAAACACTGCAAATACTAAAAGTGTTCTAATTTAGTTTAACTGCGGACTAAATATTATTTTTATTTCCATCTTCCTTATTTATTGAGACAATTCACAAAGTGTATTTTATTGAAAAAATATTACGTGTTTGGATTCTCATCACGTATCCTTAGGCTGTTTGAAAATGTCAGCTAAAGGGCAACAATAAAATAGTCGAATACCAGAGGCCGGTGTAGGTGCGGGTGCGGGTGTAGTGCCTATTGCTCGGAAAACGTGACTCAATTTCGCTAAAGCGAACTTTAAGGATTTTTTTATAGATACCAATTGTAAATAACCTACTTCTTTCTTTGTTTGCCTTTAATATAATTTTATTGAACAATTAGTATAAGCATTTGTATATATTTATATGTACGAACCCTCTTATAGTCGGTTGGTATGTTGGTAAAGTAATGAAGTCTTCCCCATACTCAAATTGATAATCCGCTGTTTGTGCTGGAACCATTCCATACGAGAAATCTCAACATTTTAATGGAATAATAACATTTACTGAGTCACAAACACAGAATCTAACTGAAGCCAGTAAGTAGTCGCCAGACCTTCTAATAGACGAAATACGTAAAGTGTCAGCTGCGTTTCTTATAATATGCGTTTGATGGAATAACATAGGAATGGCAACATAGAGGGGAAATGGAAGATGGTCGTTCTCTGGTCTTCCAATATTCCGAAAAATAGCAAATGTTATGTAGCAAGTATTAAACATTGATTTAAACTTACTTAAGCTACATCAAGTGAGGTAATATTAAGTACATATTCTTATTTATATACTTTATTGTGCACCACACGAAAAAAATAATTACAAAAGAAACAAAAAGAAAATAAACATTCGGAAAATACAAAAGGCGGTCTTATCGCTAAACGGCGATGCAGAATTTACTAAATAAAAATGTTTTCGAACCCTCCAGAATATATCGCGCACCTGTAGAAATCTCCATGTTGTATACTAATGCTATCTAGTAGTAGTAATAGTAGTAGTAGTAGTAATAGTAGTACTAGTAGTACAATTAAAACATACTCCGGTAGTGTTTCTTCACTGGTATGCTTCATGTCGATGTCGATAGATGTCGTGTTATACCGAGGTCATATTTACTTGCATCCCATACGCTTAGGTCTTAAAGGATTCCTTGGAACTTGGATATTGTGGATCCTTTACTCGCTCCTTCAACGAATTATACTGTTCTATTAATATATTATCAGTCTTTTTGAAATACATTAAAGTTATATAAAAATCGATATTTATTTAATTTAGGCTATAATTTCGTTTATTTAGACACTTTAATAATCGTTTCATTAGAGGTCTTTCAATATTTCATATAATATATATGACGTAGAATAATGTTAAATCAATAAATATATTCGAAGACAGTTATTTATGACCCACTATCACCATTATCGTGAAATAAAATAACTTAATAATATTTAGCACTGAAGTCGGTGTCAGGACTTATCAAGTACAAACCAATATAAGAATATTGTGCCAATATTATAAATGTGAAAGTTTGGATGTTCGTTGGTATTATTACGTTACATTTTCTGTACGTTTGTCTTTACGCGAAAGTATGAAAGTTATTATGATTTTTTTTGCTTAAAAAACCACAACTTGGCAAAGACAGGCCACTTTTCACAATGGAAAAAAATGTTCGTGAGGAAAATTGCATTCTACATAAGCATGAAGACGCCATTTTGATCATCGCTCTTCCTCTAAGCGAAGCCGCAGGCGACAATAAATAGAATATGGAAGATAAATAATAATTTTCACAAAATCTCGAATCCAATATGGTGTGGAAGTGAGAATAATCCTCACGTATGTCTCTCATTGAGGCTCGTCTAATTACACGCGGCGTCACGTGGAAGGGAAGATAAATAATATAATACTGGTTATGAGATAATTCGATACGTAATTATTACCAATATATTATTATTCCCAATCCTGTACATATATCCTGTGTACCTGTATACCTGTATTATATTTATTTACCGATTTATAAAGATAACGAAGAAAAATAAGATATTTAATAAAAATAAACACCCGTATTTTGAGGGATGACTTCAAACCTAACCAAGTGTCACTAGCGGCAAAAGATGGGTTAAGGAATTGCTAGACATCACACGCCTTTCATACATTGTTGTAATACCAATCGTGTTCAATCGATATTAACAGACAAAATAACAAACAAATAACTTTCATTGTGTTTGTGTTATAATATTTCTTGTGTATTTTAATACTGCGTTTAGGTTAGAAAAATGTATGACAAGAGTGTTTATATATCATTATAAATAATACAACAAATATTGTTTGATGTCTGTCGTCTGTCTGTGTCGTTAGTAAATATAACTGCTAATACGTTTATAACAATTTATTTGATGGTGGTAGAGGTCGAGACCAACAAGTGATGGACCTGTGAATAGTTTGATTCCAATTCTTGATAATTCTTCGCGTTAGTTTATATTTTTGTGAATCTCCCCACACCGGAGAAAATGTATTAATAATAGAATTAAAAATATTAATTATTCAAGTGAACTATTTATTCTCTTAAGTATGTTAGTTCAGTGGTAAATAATAAATTAAAAGATATAAACGTCCGGCCCATTGTGTGCTACAAAAATACTACAATATATTGAGTAATAATATATCACAAGGTCGACTTTACGAGAGGAAATAACGGAGTCAAGGTACAACCGATAAAAAACTATAAATAATTAACACGGCCTTAACATTTGTATATGTTCACTGTCACACTAGTGTTGTGTTATTGTACGCGAGATAGTTCTAAGAAATCGATAATTCTAATTATCATTCAAAAACGAACACCTAAGTGTAACTATTTGGGAACAGCTCGCAGCTAATAACTATTCGGGTCTGATATCGTATCGGTGTTTATGCGCTCGTGCATGTGATGTTGGATGGTTGGTGCCTCGGATGTCATTTTTGTTTCCTTTACGATTCTATCTTTTATTTCTATCTATTACGAAATCAAAATAATTATACGCGTACAGCGAAATATATATATAACACTAACCATAAATCATTTGGAAAGTATATTTTTTAGATTACTTATTTTTGCATTTTTTTCTAAGTAATTTAAATCGCAACAGAACGTTAGTAAAAAAAGAAATTATGGAAATTAAAAATAGTTTATAATTCACTCTCTAGTGAAAACGCCACAACCACAACCACCACCACCACCACCACCGTGACCACCACCACCACTGCTCATTTTTAGTATTGACACTAAATTGGTTTAAAAGAGGACATACATAGAGCAGTTACTTTCATATGATAAAGAGTGAAGCAAACCATCTCCTCGCACGTGTGCGTGTCTGTCTGTGTTATTTAAAACTACGAACATATTTTCACTTTCATTTCGCTAATGGAAATGTTATTCATACGGAATTAATCAAAATATTCACATATACATCGTATGAATGAACATTTTGTTTTATTATTCCAAATATTATAATAAATGTGTAATAAACATCCGCCGGACTTTCTAAAGACGCCAGTAATCTAATATAAATAAGAAAGTTAATATATATTACTGTAAGATGTAATATGGTGGTGGTGGTGGGTCTGCTCACTAGTTGAGGTGTGTAATGAATTGTTTATGAGGTCTGACGCTAATCTGTACATATTGGGGTTCCGTGACGCATGCTCCGGGACTTTGACACTTTTGCCTCAGGAACGTGACTCTCCTACCTCCGCTTTAGGCTTATAGTATTATGTTACTTCATCGATAAATTATTTTAAACTATACTTATATTGTAAAGAGACAAGGTTTGAGCATGTTTGAGTATGTGTATATGTATGTTTGTATGTATTGGGTTATCTCAAAATCCGAATTTACGCGAGTGAAGTTGAGTCAGTTAGAGAAAGGCGTATTCAACTACAAATAAAATAATCATAGTGTACGTGCCGACAGTGCCGGTGTTAGGGGGGCGCGCGATGGGATGACGGCCCGGGGCGCCCAATTTGGGGGGCGCTGAGGTCTGGGGCCTCGGCCTTCTGCCTTCCGCGCTGTGTACCCTCAATACTGTGCTCTTTGTGCCGCATTCACAACTATGTTCAGCTGTCAGATGATTTGGTTCAGCAAAAAATAAATACTCGATATTGATTTCCTTATGTGGGCGCCTAAATATTTTTGCCCGGGGTGTTAGTAGCCCTAACGCCGCTGCTGCGTGCTGATGTGTGTTTTTTGTTAATTAAATAACTTATTTAATCTAATACTAACTTATTCTCCCGCGTCAATTAAACATAATATTTAAAATGACCTTAAAGAGGAAAAGCGAATCAGAGTCTGAACATTAGACCCACACACGAGATAATCGGGTACGTCTCTGTGAACGCCCTTCAGTCCCTTCAGTCCCTTCAGCCGCCGTCGTCCTGTTACGCACGGCTTTGATTAGACATTATTATCTAAACGAAGATCGCCGCCACCTTCATGTAACTGCAATACGTTGTGATCTTGACGCATCGGATAGCTGCGAGTGCATTTTCCTAAATGCACTGGTACGTGCTTGATAATAAATTAACGACAAAACTACTTAACATATACATTAACATATATTTTAATTGAACTTTGTCACTCTCATGGGTAGCTGATAGAGATCTCTCTTTAGAGATAAGCTCATCCAATGTTTTTCATGTTTCTGAATATTTTGTTTTTACGAAATCTCGTACATGAATAAATAAATAAATAATAAAAAATAAATATTATACTAGTAAAGATATTTTTGTTTTCAAACGTGGAGTCTTTATTTTTGTGGTTATTTTTTATTTATTTTATATTACTGAGCATAATAGTACAATTTTAATATAAAAAAATGACCTTAAATTTTATCAACAAGTAGACCTTCGGATAGTAAATAGAGCGAAAATCAATAATTCAGTGTAAAGTAAACAATGTTATGAAAGTAAAAGCAGTAAAAAATAATAATGTGATGCGGAAAGTTCTTTACGTTTTGCGAATATAATGGATATTTAACGGTGTTTTTGCTCACTTTTTATAAAGTCTTACTTTCTCTGCTCAATATACCTGCGGTGGCAATACATCACGCCATGTCGCACGGGTGGACTGTTGAAGCAAGTCGGGTGACAAACTTGTCCGTTTGTTATACGGGTCTTTAGAAGATTCTTAAGATTTTTATAAATATTAAGTATGCAGAATACTTTTCTGTTACTTTCTTGAAAGTGTTTCTTTGGTACAAAATTTGTTTTTTTCCTTGTCTCCCTCGACCTTCGTTAAATTTAAGATAATGTAGCGCTAATCGCTGTGCATAATAAAAATATAAAATATATTTTCTTATTATCGATAAGTAGGCAAATTTTTTAGAGTAATTGTCAATCAATTATCAAAGTTAAGTAGTTACATGAATTATAAACGTTGTTGTATACTGACAGCTGTGTGTGTGTGTGAGATGAGTCGCGCTCACTTACTCGACTATAACGAGTGTATAAATTACAGATATCTCCTTGTTTTTTGATGAACACAATTTGTCATTAGTAATTTTTTATTTAAAACAACGTTTATATAAATATTTCCTCGAATAATGTTTGTATGAAATAAATGATGATGGCCACACCTTTAGTTCACACAGAGTGTGTATGAAGATACTCGCACATACTCAGGACTAAAGGTATGGCCATCATCATTTATTTCATTTATTTCATACGGACATTTTTCGAACGATTCGGTACTGTATGTGTGTATATGTTCGTTTATTTATTATAATTTATCATTAAAAAATATACTTATAAATATAAATTTAGTTTTTTAAAAGATATATATTATAATTAAAAAGATTCACTATATTTATTATTTAAATTCAGAAAATCGTTAACAGATCTTAGTTAAGAAGATGTCATAACCTGTTTTTTAACTGTAATAGAATGTAACCGTGATCTTTTTTTACAAAATCTTCAAATAAAAAAGGTTTTTTAACGAATCGATTTAAACAAAAAACCAATCTAAAGTTATACCGGAGTGCAGTGCAGTGGGTCAGATAGGTCAGATGGGTTGTGAGATTTTCCATTACGGGTTTTTTTCTGTCTCATTGGTCAAATTTATTATATTTTCGGTAGTTCAGAACTTGAACCTTCAGAGCAATTCGTACACAATTTTTGATCCAATATCTTACATTTAATTCACAAACTAAAGAGCAAATACTAGTCCACCGGTTAGAGTAAACAGATATACTTATTGCCATCGCCGGGCTTATTGTAAATATTAGTTACGTAGCCAGATATAACAAACATTTTGGATATTGCTTAGCTCATCTGTCTGCTCTTCCTGTGTAAACATCCCACACCCGCAGAGGCATTGGATAACATAGTCCTTAACGCACTGTCATAAAGGTTCATTATCACTATACTGTGAAGTGTAAGAGACTTTGTTAGGGTTTGAAAGTGTTTTGATATTACATTATTAAAGCCACGTGTACGACCACGTGGTGAGCATTTTTGATTATGACGGTTTTTGCTTTGAGTTAGACCCGGGGCAGGAATTGAGCAGACTATCCACCTTACCACCGTGCCTTAGCACCCATGAAGAATGGGGGAAGATGGAGGAACTATAAAATACAGTGACTAAGGAAGGGATTTTCATATCCAGCGGCTCACCGTACGATACTTAACTACAATAGCTACTTTACGCCGATCTTCAGTCGGAGGGAGGTGACACCGGGCGAGCAGATCCGTGCACGGGCGAGCAGGTTACTACAACTAGGTTATACCACCTTATAAATTTATTCACAATAAACAGAATGAACTCATTACCTCTGAAATAATCCAAATTATCCAAGGCTTTCCTATACTCGTATAAATCACAATTATGTCTTAGTTCTAAATATAATGTACAGATATTTTGCCTTATTGCCAGTTCTATATTTGATATGATTCCAAGAAAATGTGTATTAATTATTAATATAAACATTGCTCATTCACCGGTGACTATGGACGGAGGAGTCGGGTGACATTGCATCACTGTGTTTTAATAAATAATCCAAGTTGGAATTCCATCAGACTATTGTGTTATGTATTAATTAGAACAATTTTTAAGGAAATTAACTAAGGTATGATGGATACCTGTTACTTGCTCGCTGGACTGAGTGGAGACGTAGGAAACATTAATTTATGAAAATAACTACTCGACCCGCCCTCGTCTGAGGTACGTGTGGTCGGCAACATGCCTTGCTTCTTTTCCATATTATTTTTAAAGCTTTTAAATTTTCATGTATATAATATTTATATTATATAATTAAAATTTAATATAATTAACATTATGTGATAAATATTATTACAATGTACAATGTTTAATCTGTTAACGATTGTTTTGATATGTGTATTATTTACGAAAATTTAAGAATTTTTACACTGATCATATTTTATTTACCGACATGTCATTGCCACTGCCTTAGACAAATGTTCTTAGCACATTCTTTAATTGCAATGTGACGGAACATTCTGTACGCTACGGACCAATTGTTACTTATCAGCTAACAGCCCGATGTAAATGACCAAATACGTTGACTTTTACCAATGTCGTGGTATTTTAAAGGTACCTTATCAAATGACGGAGCTCTGTGTCCAAAGTGCTCTAAACCTTATCTCGTCCAGTCAAAAAAAGAATCCGACGATGATTAGACAGTCACTATCGCCGCGATTCAGAAACCTTTTTGTTGGTTTAAAACTCTAGATAAGATTTGTTAAAATATATATGTTATCTTTATAACTACTATGTATAAATCATTTACCGGTGACCGCTTACATCGACTGACCTGTCGAGGTCACTACTTACTACGCTTAGGCGGTGCTCGTGACTTCGGTACGGAGAGGTGAATTCGGTACTATCATGTCTGAAGTGTACAAACTTCACACTAATACTCTATACGTCGTCGTCACTTCTTTCACCCGTTAATACTCTATAAATCACAGTTATGAATGAATTAATGAATGAATATATCAAAAAGTCCAGTCAGTTTACGTAAATAATTCTAAATCGTCTGGTTCTCACCTAAAGATGGGTGTTCCACAAGGATCTATTCTGGGCCCCTTTTTGTTTTTACTTTATATTAATGACTTGCCCTTTTTTGTTGAGGGTCTGTGTGACATTGTACTTTTTGCTGATGACACCTAGCTTATTTTTAAAGTTGAGCGTGATAGGATTAATTATGACGAAGTAAACAGTACTTTGTCACGATTCCTTCATTGGTACGAAATTAATAATTTAGTCTTAAATGCTAAGAAAACTAAATGCATAGATTTTACACTTCCTAATGTAAAAAGTAAACATTTTAACTTGCTCCTTAACAATGAAGTGTTAGAATTGATTGACTCAACAAATTTCTTAGGTATAACATTAGATAAAAAGCTCCAGTGGAACTCCCATCTATCAACATTCGCAGCCAAACTCAGCTCCGCCGTCTTTGCAATTAGAAAAGTTAGACAATTAACGGACGTTAATAAGGCTCGACTAGTTTATTTTAGTTATTTTCATAGCAAAAGCAAACTTAAAAGCTAGAGATTCTCTGAGAGATGTTTTTAAAGAGATTGGTTTCTTACAGTCGCTTAGCAATACATATTTAATAACATATCAAAGTTGTCAAAATAGTAATAGTAATTTAAAAAACAGTGACGGACACACCATAAATACGAGAAATAAAAACAAACTCGTAACGCCAAAATTTCGTATTCAAAAAGTTAATAAATCCTTCATGGGTTTGAGTATACGCATATATAATAAAGTTCCACAAGATATCTTAGACCTTCCTTTTCTTGGTTTTAAATCTAAAATCAAATGTTTATTATTAAATAAATCTTATTAGAACGTTCAAGAGTTTTTAGTGGATCGAAATATGTAGAACTTAAGTTGTTGAATCATTTGATTTTTACTATAATGTACATCACCTAAGATTGTTATGTTTCTTTTGAAAAGAGCAACTGTTGAGTTTCTGACCGGCTCTTCTCAACAGAGCAGCTTTCCGAGCCGGTGGTAGCTTACTTACGGACTGACTACTCTGAATTTTTTGTATTGTAATAATTGCCGATTCAAAAGTGCGTGTTTATGCCTACTTGAATAAAGATATGTTGAATTTGAATTTGATATTTTTTATATAGAGCCTATCATTTGAGTCGTCAATACTTACTTTACATATTTATATACATCGAGGTCGGTCAAGACATGTTAAGCTACAAGGACGTGCGGACGGACACAAAGATACATAATTTTTTAATTCAATTTAAAAACAAATATTTAACCCAATGTTACAACTGATACATGTAAAGAGGAAACCTACATCCTTACATAGGAGTTTGGAATATAATGATAGCGAGAAGTTTGTTTATATGTTGAGGTAATAATACGAGTAGTGTCCCTGGACCTGCTGCTAGAAGCATTAAAGTTTAGATTACTATTCGGAGGTACATTGTTTAAGATGGACATTACATGTAACTATAAACCTAAATCTTGAAACCAATATGACTGCATTTTAACAGATCCAAAGTATATAAAGTTTTAGAGTAAATAGCAAATAGTATATAATGCTATATTAGTATTGTTACGGACGTACGAAATACGAACCCTATATCCCTGAGGTAACGAGAATCATCTTATAATCGAGGAATTATCGGATTGGAAAAAATCCAATTATTTTTTGCGTATTTTCCTTCATTTAATATTGGAGCAGTTTTATTTCGGCATGCTTCATCGCGTAAAATTCCCTTTAATTGAATAGACTGTTTAGAACTAACAGAACACCGGACCGGGACCGGACCGGGAGGCACGAGGTGGGCCTACTTTAAATTGTTATTGTGGAGCTAAAAGTTCAAATATCTGCTTAATTAATTTAATTATGAAGTGAACGAACCGTTTTAAGATCGAATAAGTTTTTAAAGTAAACGATAACATAAAATTGCGTTTAAATAACAAATAAACGAAGATGGTATTTACCTTTGCGACTAAACAAAAAAACATATTTCACCGGTGAAATTAGTAAAACAAAATGAAACATAATTTTTGCTCTGTACGAGTTTCAAATTTAATACGATTTTGTTATTCCACGGCGAGCTTTTCACCAAAGCGGCCTCCAAAAACACACGCTTATATTGTTTGACTAAATCTGTGACGGTTTCACCGGTGAAAAACTGTGACGCTAAAAAATTTGTGTATTCTTGAAGCTTTCCAAATTGACTTATTAATTAGGCTTCGAGGACGTTTTATTAATATTCCCGTTTACGGTCTGCGGCCGGCTCTAATTTCATTACATTACTCCTAAGAATCCCCGACCGTTGGATATAATTAGGTGAGATAAATCCGGAACGACATTTAACTTTATTTTATTTTCTTCTGAAGCCTCATAAATCTGCATTTCTGAAGTAAACAAGAAGACATCTCCGTAAAATTAAATTAAATAGCTTAGTTTAAGTAACAGTATAATAAATATTAAAAACTTCAGAAACTTTTAATATTTTGATGTAAGTATTTTTCTTTCTTTATAACTGATGTTTTGTATTTCAACAAAACATCAGTTACATTCTTCTGCCAACGCAGTGAACACGTTCTTCAGGAGTATTTATGAATTAAACTGTTTCTGTACTACGTCAGTAACCAGAAAGAATACAAATAAGATAGTCAAAAGTGGCGTTTAAAGGAAATTATGGATTAGTGTTTAAAAATTTCATATTTGATATCAAAATAATATTATTTATAGTGTATACGTATGCTACTATTGTATTGCAAATATTCCAATGATCTTGAATAGGGTGTGCTCAATCCGAGGGTAGGTGATTCCATCTGATTGGATGAACGGCTAAATCCGTTCATCCGCACTCGAAGAGAACCTGTCCCTTAAAAGCCGTTTACAAGTGAAATTTATTCACAATGTTCTTTCATTTATTAGAATTTGACTTAAGTTACCTTAAAGACATTGCTTAGAATGAACAAGTAGACAAACATATAAATAAGTATTAATTTTATTGTATCGGTAAATGAGTTAGGAATATCCATAATCCGAGACATAATAAGTGTCTGTAACAAGATCATAATCAACGTATTAAGCAATGCACTCACAGTCGTTATACAGACAACAGCAGACAATGCCAGATAAGATATACGTGTTTGTATCAAGTGAATGGTTCTCCATTGTGCCGAGCTCCTTTGTGTGAAAATAGAGTCATCCGTATTCCAAACGATATTCTTTAAAGAGTTATCCTTCAGTACCGGGGATGCAGAAACTACCCGGAGGCCACGTGTCGCATTAAACCGGTTATGTTCACGAAATCTATTACATTTGATATATAAAGAGCAGTTTTTTTTTATTTTCAATTTATAATATTAGTCAAATCCAGGTTTTCTATTTTTTAAACAGGTACATCGTACTTACGAAACCGGTAATGTTCTTTTGTAGACTCCAGCTGCTTGATCCCAAAGAATATATCCGTAGAGAAAACTCGCAGAACACTCCACGGTTACTATTTTAGTTAATTATTAATTTACTATTCTTTGTACTAGTGATTGTTAAATCATAGTCACAATTGATTAGTGGGAACAAATTATAATTCAAATTAAGCGAGGTGACAAAAGACCACAATAGTAAACACGCCACTCCTACTTCTGTGATGCTCTCAGTCCGAGTAAACTTAATAATAGTAACTAAATAAAGCCTTATTAGTATTTGTCTCCACTGCTGTACCAATTATCTCTTCTGCTCGTGAACGAGAGAAATGGTAATTCTCTGTTTTCCTCCTCTTAATGAATATCATTATGGTCGTCGCTTTCGCGAGTCTTGAACGTTCATTGAGGAAGGCGCTTGCGGTCTGTACGTTTTGTTCAATTGTAATAAGTATATCATATGTTGAAGAAAGTTTTGAAATATTGTTAATAGACTCAACTTTTCTTTCCTATACGAATTACGTTGGATGCATAGTTTATTGATCCAGATATATGTGAGTTACCCTGCTCACTCAATGAATAATAACCGGTTTCTATTTAATAATATCTAGACACATTCGGATTTAAGTCTCAAATCAGAGCCACGATGTTGTGACAGACGGATAGATACACCATAAACTCATAAATGTGTAAAAAAGCCTTGGTTTTAATCATCAATAGTTGAGAAGTCCCTGTAATGCGATTAAATAATATTTAGTACAAAAATTGAAGTAAAACTCCTTAACGGTTTTAGAATTTTTTAACTACAATAACAAAAGAGCACACACGGGAAGTGGATAACCTTAACTACTTGGGAACAGGGGTCATAATTCTCAAAACCATGAGGTTATTTCGAAATCTTTCTGGCACCACAAAGTACTCGTACTATAGTACGCTATGTACTCGTATATAATAAGAAACTAAAAGACGTCACTTTGCCCACTCATTGTGCTATTTGTTTTGCGAATAGAATCAGCATTGTATGCAAATGTAGCGAAATATCACAGATGAGAAGTGATAATTATTTTAATAGAGGTCGTGCGTGACTGGATCTCAACCCGTACTACTTACTGTATAAATCTATTGCTTCTGTTTGTTCATCTGATTTTTTTAAATTTTTCATAGACAACTATTTTATACTGTACTGGTCCGAATTCATATATAATACATAATTATAATTGTATTATTATAAATTATGATATAAATTTATCTTTTGAAAATTGCGCAAAGTGCTTAGACGCACTGCGGGCGAGGGGAGAAAAAAAATTACGCCGATAAAGTTTAGAGTAAAGTAGGAATTTATAAACCAATGACGAACTAAGCACGAGCGAAACCGTGTGCAAAACCTAGTTAAAAATATTGAAGCAATCGACCAGTTTATCCAGTATTGCCGCTGTAACAATGCAGCAGTCGTATGTGTGCCGCTTGTGCCGGTCGTAAGTTAAGTAATAAGTGCAGGTATTATCAAATATTCATTAAAATAATTTAGTGAAAACAACTCGGGTCCGTGTATCTTTCCATTGATGAATCCAAAGAAAGGTCTGAAATATTCTGAATACGCACACCTACATAACGGCAAAGCCGCCGTAAAACCTTTGATAGCATTCCCCAGATCCTCATATTCTAATAAATACAATTGTATCTTTTACGACTGCGATTTCGTAAACACCACTTCAGTTTTTTCGATATTCTTTATATGAATAAATAAAAATACACACAATATTTCTTTTACTTTCATAATATTTCAATAATAACTATCGAATCTTTTATTCACTCTCTGCTCCATTCGTCGGCGGCTGCTCACCGCGTGCTCGTAGGACCTCATCATCTAAATCTTCTCCAAAGAAAATAATCCTTCAAAGATTTATCTTTGATATGTTAATTAAGTTGTAAAAGTATACGCAAATATATATTTTTACAACATAAGTGCCCAAAAATAAGCCAAGTCTATGTTTATTTTGTAGAAAATACAATAAAAAAACATTTGACGGGCAGATTAAGAGAAAACCAATAAAAAAAACAAATTCGAAATATCTTAAAGGGACGATCCACTTTGGGTGTAATAACGCTACTGCCTCATAAATTAAACGGAAGCCCTCTCAGGTTTACGTAATTAGTTAATTCTGTGGCTACACGGGATTAGGGTAAAAATGGTGAAGGAATGCAATTAAATTCTCTAACCTATGCTAGGTTTGAAACCAAAACATAAATCTCATTGAGGTCTGCCGCCGTCAGCCGAGGAGAGATTAAAAAGGAATTATTTAGTACCAGTGAATTGTACAGCTGGGACAATGATACATCTCAGCCTCGAAGCCTTGGGTTCGAGGTATCGCGGAGGGGAAAGACAAGATCATACACACGCTTTAAAGCTTAGGTTTTTACATGTACCTGACTTGTGTATTATTAATTACATATATATTATGGATACTTGGAAATTATATATTCTACAAACTAAGATGACTTTTCCGAGTCTGATAAAGGAAAACTAATTAAGAAACTGTCATTTTATAAAAATAACTGGACAACTGCGACGCGGACTCTGTCCCCGAGGATTCCTTACATATTTGTAGGTAACTAACAGTTCTCGAATCGAGTCTCGAAATATTTCTGAAATTCAGTTTCCAAAACGTAAACGGTATTTTTTTTTTACATTTTTCCTTATAAATAAAAAAAATGTTTTCAACCATTTAGCTACTTGAACTAGCGGCAATTAAATGATAACATGAGGGATCCGATTTCTTGTCTTACTTACTCTTACTTACGGAGCCCCAAAAAGTAGTCTCCCCACTAAATCTTTGTGAAGAAATATAAGCCTCGCTAAATTTGTAAAAGGTGTTCTTGCCCCCGAATGGAATATTAATAAAAGACGTCATGTTAAATAAAGAAGCCAAATTACACGCTTTGTTAGAGTAGCCATTGTCGCGTTCGGCCTAAACGTTTATTATTAACAGATGTTAGTAACAGCCGGCCTCCGAGAAGCTATAAACTTTCATTATACTCAGATTTCCGTCAACCAACTAAACAATCCGCTGCGCCCTGCACCCCGCCGCGCCCTGCGGCGTCGTGCGGAATTGGTAATTACTGCCTAATTGTGTTCCAGCAGCGCCGCTTTGGGTATACTGATATCCATATTGTGTCTAAAGATCATACAATTATTAACAAATAAGAAGTTAATGGAACGTTGAACAAACGTCAACATTAGGACTTTATTAAACGCGGTTAAAAAGATTTTAACCTAATTTGATATTTAAATCAGAAGTTTAAAAAGCTATTATCCATTAATAAATGTCGAATTTCATTTGAAGTAAAACTGTAAGAGGTTTATTTAATGTCATGGCTCCCGAGCTAGTGCGTGTTGAATCAAAAGAGTCATCGATAACCGAGTTGAAGAACTACTACTACTACTACTACTACTACTACTACTACTACTACTACGCGGCCACGCCTCAAGACAAGCCTTTTCTTTAAATTGTAAACAATATTGAGTATTTACCTAACTATCACATTTTAATTAGAATTAAAATTTTACCGATTTTTGTTCAACTGAAACTGAAATCTAACACTTCTATGTAACAAATACAAAAAAATACCGTTTCTTTTAAGATAAAATTATAAACAAAAATAATACAAGTTGAATCTGGAGTATTCTTAAGATACAGTAGACCGGTTGTAAGATATGCTTATGTAAGCCGGCGGCTCCTCACCGAGATATTGTCTTTATCAAGACCAGCAGTAAGATAGTACCCTACAACCGGAGATAATATTGTAAATTACCCATAAATAAATTTTTTTTCGCGTAATTTGACAACAGCTGGGATTTTTTTCTCCGCAAGTATTGGCTGTATCGTAATCTCGGGAGAATTTAAACATGTCTTAGGATTTACTTTTTTATGTCAGATTTTTTCAACTAGATGTAGTTTAAATACCAATAAGTGCAGTCTGATATGTATAAATATTAATTGTGTTATGAAAATGTTTTTAAATATGTAAAAGTCTGCGATTGAGATGACTATATTTTTGCTTATTCTATTTTTACATAGTGTATAAATACGTAGGTACGTAAATGTATGCACGATTTCATTAAAACTAAAAGTACTTGATGACCATTTTGCAAGTTTTACATGTAGGTACCGACTTTGACAAGTATATTACATTTTATAATAAAGAAACTTATTATTCTTTTTTCTTATTTTTCATTATATACTTGATTTTTAGATAAAAAAAGATTGTTATACTTTTTCCGCTGATCTAGAACAAAGGATAAAGGGATAATGAATCCCTTCGGCGAATAATTTTACATCCAACATTTGTACCAACACTTTGAAGATACACTGCATACACTGCATACACTGGCCAGCATTGCGAATAATAATAAAATATTATAATAAAAAATGGCATTGAAATTTGAATAATACAGTACTTTGTGACACTACACATCTCGTAATCTCTTGACTAAATCTCACAAACTGTTTAATTATTTAAATGATCTTGTATACATTGTGATCAAATCCGCTTCAAAACATTCAAATATTTATAAAAATCTTGTGTAGTGGTTTATAATTGTGAACTTGTCAGAATGACCTCCCAACTAAGGGACACGGGCGATTGGGACCCTCGCCAAACATTCACCAGTATTGGCTCCAACAAAAAAATGGGTTCTTACAGCTTGGCGTCACAACTGCATTAGCACTAATGGGTTTATGTCGGCCTCTCCTTCCTGTCTACCTCCTACCTCCTACCTCCTACCGTAGGACTTAGCATCGCAAATTAACAGCTCTTATTATAATTGTATACTCAACAATGAAATATAATAATAGTATATAGTATAGTTACATACAAGTAAGTAGTATCTTTTAACTGCTTTGAGAAACGGCTGCTATCTAAAATGGTGTATGGATGTCATCTAAGATCATTTTTTTACCCGCCATTATTTATCATACTTCTGATAATAAAAATTCTTCAGGCCATTGCTATACTTGTGCCAGATGAAATATTGATAATTAAATAAGAAGAGAGAGAGAGAGAAGATAATTAAGATTAAGTCGTATTTATACAGGTCATAAGAGCTCATTTAATATAAGACTTAAACAAACTTTATACAGTGTGTTTTGAGAATAGAAAAATCTATAATTAGTACAAATAGAGCGCTGAAACAGTGTAAGGTTTCAAATCTTATTAAGCCGCTAGTCGCTACTCAACACTCAACTACAAATAATGTAATCTATTTACGTGTGTATTTTTTATCGGCAATTGTTAATTATGTAAGTGTATATTTAATTTAGACGCATTAAAACTGGTTACTCCATTTTCATGTCTAACATGTGACACGTGGGTACTCGACCTTAATTGTAACCATTTTTGTTGTTACTAACCTCATTTAGTTATTATTATTTCCATGAATCCTTACAGATATGGCTACAAAAATATGCCTAATAAGCCAATATCAATGAAATGGCTAAATAATTTATTCGTTTCGTTTCAGGTACGTTTAAACAGAAGTAAAAGAAAATTGTAAGTTAAAATTTCTTCATGTTCTTGCAAAGACCACACGTAGGAGTTTTATATACCGCGTGCTGTTGTGGAAGTTACATATTATGTGAACGATGCCACGTTAGCCATGTGTATCGACCTGCAGCCGCCGGTGACCACGCGACCCAGCCAGGCCACAGCCAGGTCACAGCCGCGCCCAGGGAGCTGTTTTTTATATCGTCTAACGGAAACCATTTCGAATTTTCATACCAATATCTATCAATCAAATAACTTTTAGAAATATTTCAATAAACGAATAGCGTTTGTGGATTTTATGAAAATATTCGTGAATATAAAAAAAAGATATTCAATTCAAATAATGGTTTTATAGTGCTTTTCATATTTTATAAAACAATTTGATTAAATTGATACATATTTGTAAAATATATAGTAGAAGACATTTAAATTATAGTTTGGGGATAATTTCACGAACAGCGGAAGCGGTAAAAACGGACACGATGGCTCAGTTGTTTTGTTGCTACAAGTTTTCCTAATATTCCCGGTTCAAATCCTGTTCGTCGTGATAATGATTTTTATATTTTCATTCTATATACACTTTGAAATTTTATTTTAACTTTTGCATTGTATTGTAATTGTAATTGTATATTTTACAAGTATATAGTAATCAAAATATATTAGTAAATGTTGTATTTTGCCTCTTAAGAGCTGAGCTGTGTGTAATACGCGTTATTATATTTATTGTAATTTAGTGTTTAGATGAGAGCCAACACGCGACGGGGAAATGGAGACATCTCTGTGTGAACTGTGTGTGTGTGTGTGTATATGTGTGTGGGAGTAATGACGGCACTTGGTGTAAACCAAGGAGGCTTTATATGCGAATAGTGCTTAGCTTAAGTGACATAAAAATTTATATAACGATATGTTACAGGACTTAAGCTTAAGCTTGGTTTGAGTACTTTTAGTCCTATTCATTTATATAATACTATTTTTTTCGTGTATAATGTTAGTCGACGTCTCCACCTCATTCCCAGTAGCAGTCGAGGGGTTAGCGCGCTGTAGGTACTGGTCGCGTTGTTCCTCATCGCTGCAGGTGTAAAACGATTACTTTAACTTTCATTGTTAGCTTTCAACCGATCAAAGAGAAATTCAATTTATAAGCTAAAGCTTTTATTAATATAATAATTCTTTTCTTATCTTCAGTATTATAAAAAATTTGACTTGTAATTTAGTTTAATACTTTTGGGAGTTACACTTTTTGTTACAATCAAAACATTTTAGGATGAGCTAATGAAAAGTGACAAGGTTCTCTGAATGTGCAAATTGCTACTATGAGACCTCATCGCGACCAATATTGACACACTCTGGATACATCGAGTAGAGATAAAACGAGGCCTCCCTGCGGCGCCTCGGGAGAGTACGGCCGGGATACAGCGTCCTAGAAAGTGTAAACAAGGAGAAACTACACAATATATCATATATTTAAAAACTGATACAATTTTCAAATATAATGGACTGTGGCCAATTTGGTTAATGTAAAAAAAAATCTACAAATCAAAGACAATTATTTTTAAAATGTCACAAAAGAAAATATTATCTATTTTTAATAAAAACCTCGAGGACTTCGAGACAGGACTCAAACCTGCAACCTCCTGGACCCCGTCCCCGATCACGGCCAGCAATTTTTGATTCCTTATTTATTCACATTCTTAAATAGATTTCACGTGTTTATAGAACATATTATTATTTTTCACATTTGACAAATCCCACGTCCACTTATCCGCGGCCAAACATTCTGAATCTCTATCGAGTTGCGAGTAAGATACGTTTTTCAGTTGTCGTCAACAAAGCCTTTGTATTTTGTATTTCACACAATAGTGTTCGTGACTTTGAGAATGTTTCAACACTTTGGAACTTCTCAAGGCTGTTTGTTTGTTTGTTTGTTTGTTAGGTTTAGTGTCAAATTCAATCTACTTTAACATTAGCGTTGGTTCTCTTACCATGAAGGGTATTAAAGACTTAAGTGTGTTTATTGTATCGTTATAAATAATTACCATTTCAAGTTAGGCTTTCAAAGAGTTATGTACAACGGTTCAGTAAAATAAAAAAAAAAATAAAAAAAGCTTCTTCAGCGAAGGAATAAAGAAAATAAAGTTATCCTCTGTACTGTGGACGACGTGATATAATACTTGTACACGCAGACGAACCAAAATGAAATGCTTATATCAGCCCGCCTTTACTAACTACTACCTACCCAATAAGGTATTCAGAATCGAATGAATAAAGAAATATTAAAGGTGAAGTAACAAAATAAAGTATTGTACTGTTTCGTAAGTAACTGGGATATATTTACTTTCGATGGAACAATTGGAAGGATCTTGTGAAACACATCTGAGTTCGGTTCGTTGACCGCTCTCCCGTACAATATACTTCATAACATACGTATAAACAGACAGGTTGAAATAATAATAATATTATCGTGATAGTGAAAAAGTAAATGAATCTGTTCGGAGGTCGGGAGACAGGTGCGTGTTTGAAGTAACGCTCACGTCGGCAGCTCGGTTAAAATAGAATTATATTAAACTAATATGTTAAAAGATGACGCATTCCTATATTTTTAATAGTTGTTATAAACTTAATAAATATTTTTAAAAATGTAATAACATTAAATCATCTTCTAATGAAATAGAATGTATACTATGAAAGCTGTGACGTAGTTTCTTTCATGGTATCGAAAACCACAATACTAATATTTTACTCTAATATATTAACAAATGGTAAGTTACTTTTCGTGGTCACGCAGTGGGCGAATGAAGCAACTATTAAACTTAACTATTACTATTTATTTCCGTTTCCATTTTTACGCAATTAATCTCTGTACGTTCTGTTAATGAGGCGGTTCAATGACATATAAACATATAATAAAATTGAAGTGTCTGTTTGTATCCAAATTGCAAATACTTACATTAAAAAAAACAAATGAATTTTTTTTTCCTCTATCTGTTTGTCCGGGTTATCTCCGAAACGGTTAGATCGATTTTAAGAGAATTTTCACTAGCAAATAGCTGATATTATAAGGAGTAACTTAAGCTATTTTTATTAAAAAATAGATATTGAGCGCGGCTGAAGTTGTGGGAATATATAAATATTGATAAATAATACGAAGCAATGACCTTATATAAATTCTATAATCACGTGGCGTATACATTTTAACAGCCATTTTCAACTGTTTCTGAGACGACGCCCGGATTATATTAGAAATGTTTGTGATCCTTATTGGCAGTCCTTTCCTCTTATCATTGAATTCTTCATTATGGTTCGCCAGCGTCCCGGTTACAGCTAGTCAGCGTTACAACTAGCACTCTACAAACTCCATTTATAGAGCGATTGTTGATAGTAATAAAACAAGAAACACAATGCAATTACCAAAAATTGTATGAAGAATTTTATTACATGTTAACTAACATATAAAGTCACATTAAAATAGTCTGCGTGTATTCCGATACCTACTTATTAAAGCAAAGTACAAGAGTAGTAGTTGCAATGACCGACACATTGCATTCCGATTGTACAAGTATTAATAGCCCGTGTGCCCGCGATGTACTGCGTGCGGGTACTGCGATGTGCTATTACTTATCGCAAGAAAGACCTATAAAAACCATTAAATAATTTAGACAATGGTTTAATATGGTACATTTATTAGAGAAATACTAAAATATTAACTGGAGTTTAAATAAGCGATTCTTGGTCAATATTGACCAATATTTTTTGCCCAAATATACCATTTAAGTAAAATAATTTGACTTATGGAATTCGTTAGTCGAGTAGGTCAAGTGGCGCATACTGGGTCGGGTGGCCAACTAGCGACTGAAATAACTCACAAACAAACTCGCATACTAACTACAGACACACACATACACACATACACATGTCGTGTATTACATGGATTATATTTGGTTAGTGGTATTATTTTGTGAGAGCGATTACTTTCAACGTGTCTGTGAGAGTCATTGGAGATAAAACAAAATAAAAGTATAAAAATATAATAAAATGTAAGTTCCATTAGTAAAAATACCGCAAATACCACCCGCCCCTAGTATTCTTACCTTTATCTACTCGTACCTCCCCGTAAACAAACATGCCCGCCGTGAGAATGCCGACCACTCTAGAAATTAGGGAGTCCGGACATTGTGGAAAATTGTCACGTCCCTAATATCTTATATTATGTTATTGGGACGATCTGAGGATCTAGACGCTACCAGTGCCGGTGTTGGAATTGGAACATTGGATTACGAGCGGTTTAGCCTTTTTGAAATAGGTTATTACTTTCACGCGGCGGGGACAACAAATAAATTAAATATTTTATTTCTTAGTAATTAAATGTAAATTACCGAATTTTGATAATAGATATTTTATACGATATTTGAAAAGAATTTACAACAGCAGAATTAATTAAAATTTACACATGTATATGAGTTAATTATAAAAGTATCTCATAAACGCGGTTCAGTTACACTTGAATCAATTTTATTCCGACTCCGATGTCTTCAATGATCTAATTGATGTAATTTATAAAAAATCCTCCTCATAATTTGGCACCGCCGAGTCACTGACCGCCAAAAGGTACGCGTTATTGCACGTGACGTCACTCGTCCATCGTCCGTCCGAGACATCCGTTAATATTCTCATCAAGACATATTGATAGATTTATATTCACGTGTGCACAAAAAGCAGTTAAACTTGCCTTCGTAATGGCTGAAAAACCTATTAAATATAAAAATAGATAGCATTTAGAAACGAATAGAAGTTTAAAATTTTACTAAAGTTTCTTTTTGTTATACTCGTATGTGAGTCGGAAATGAAATGTGATCAATTGAATGATTAAAATATACAGTTAACCATCTGCAGCTTGTGATTGTTGGGAGCCCTAAGTGTTTGGAGAAGGCTCCGGCCGGGGCCGGGTCTAGCCTAGCGCCTAACGCCTAACGCCTAGCGCGACGCTACAGCCTGAATATTTGAACACTAACGAAGGCTGCGCCGCGCTCGGCGTGACGGGTGTGTTTTTATGTTTTGGAGTGTTTGCTTTATTTACTTACCATTAGATGGAGTTATTAATATCTGATACATTTTTTATACGTGTAATGTTGTAGTCTTTAACTATTATGTACACACATATACTGTAACTTATTTGTTTATTGTTATAAAAATCGAAGTTCCTTTACTCTTTACTTTCTAACATTTTATGTAACTTTTGTCTAGATAATGATTAATCTGTATTAACGTAATTTCAACTTCTTTCATCAATACACAGATACTTATACAGTACAAAGTTATTTCTAATAAACGATAATTCCCGAAGACTCGTAATGTTTATGTTAATACTACAAGTGACTAATTATGTCTCATAAGTAGTGATCATTAAGGTAATTTAACGCGACACTAATGGGAAGAGACGGACTGAGATACCGCGCTTCCGTTGGTCTATTGGTATTCATTGAACGGATACTATACCAGTATGTGTGAACTGTAAATAAAATGTATATTATAATCGTAATATATATTCATTATAATGTTAATAATTGACATTACAATGTGCAGTCGTAACTAAGTAGTGTAGTGTTGTGTTCGCAATCGTTACAGAACACGGGTTATATTATAGACAACACTGTTAGCGTCCGATGAGATTAAATATTCACCCCGATCAGACTCACAATATTAAATAATAGTTTTTAACATGGAAAGATACTGTAAATCGAAATGCGAGTAGAATTAATTTAGATAGAAAAGGAAAAGACAGAAATACGAATGATTCTTAATACCTGTAAGTGATTATTGGTTCTACTAAAAACAAATAAAATATATATATATATAATTATTTTGTGGTTTGTTGAATTATATTTCTAACAGCCGGCGCACGTGGAGGGGAAGTCAACTGGACGCCGTCCCACGGGAACAAACGGTGCATCCTCTGACGTCACCACCCCAGGGAGGAATTTATTATTTATATTAATCTTTCATATTGTAATCCTTAATGGCTCTAAGAGAGGATCAATCTCGCATCCATCTCGAGTGGGTTTATTGGACTTTTATATCAACACGTGCAGTGGAATGTAAAACTAAATATAATTATTGATGTAAAATTACTATATCTCAATGACACAATTTCTCATTTATTATTATGTAATATTTCTTTTATAATTACTAATTAACAATTTAATTTATATACAAAAGTCAAATAATATATTTATTATCATAAAGTATTTGAGTAACTTAGACTAATTGTAATTTAGAAACTATTATTATAATTATTCAATGACGAGTCTGAAGCTTGCGTCCGAGCGGCGATACTCAACATATCATCTTATAGTCATTATGTAGAAAGATTATAAAGAGATATTTATATTTGATCTTAACGAAAGGAAAATCCATGAGAAGAAATTTATAAGATCGTGAGACGAGAGCACAATGTTGATAAATATTAGCTGATACTCGTATCACTAATGTTACTGACGCGTGATGAGAAACTGAGAGGTAATTGTCTTCCGAGAGTTGCTTCAACCGCACTGACGGCGCTGCCTTCGTCTCCTTACACAAATTACCTTTGAGGCATACAATACAGACGTGTTCTACAATTTTAACTCCAATATGAATCAAATGTGATAATGAGGTAAGTTGTAGATGACCTAGGCCTAATCTGGCGCCGGACCGTAAACAAAACTGTATTAGGAGAAGCCAATGAAATCTAGGTTAATGGAAAGTAACCCTGACATACTCGTATACTGGGAACATTACAGTTTTTCTTCTACCGTAATGAGATGTAAATAAATATAAAAATATATGAGATGCAGAGCGCAAGTTCAGTAACAGACATGTGTGATAAATTATAATGAACAACTCGTGCTGTCTCCACTCAGAATTAGGAGACACCGTTTGACCTACTGCGGGTATATTAAGTAATATGACATTGGATAGTGTTATGTTATTATAATGTATCTAGATTTCGCTGCATTGTGAACACAACGCGCACGGCGAGGAGCTAGCCTGCATGTAACCCGCGCACGCTTGGTGCGGCCCCTGGCTTCCTTAGTGATAGATTCCGGCGCAAGGACGGGAGGTAAGGTCCCTTGTTGTGTTGTAACGATATAATGAAACATATTCTGTATTACGTAATTCGATTGGATGTAATTATAAATATTAAGTATTTTATTATTAACATGTCGAGAATGACTTTGTTTTTACGAGTAACGTAAACAAAGTGTTAACAGATTTATTATTACTTCATTGTGTTTAAATTATTAATAGTTATGACAAATTTACGACACAATATGTACCAATTGATATTAAGAAACCAGAACACATCAAGCTGCGGCGGCGTGAACTATTACACAGACTTAATAATGACAAACGAAGAAAAGTACATCTAAACCATGAATGACGAGCTGTCGCACGCGAAGCACTTTACGCGCCAAGATACCCTGTGTGTGATACGCACAGGAAATAAAACTTTAAATAAGAGAAACAAACAAAGTTTAGTGCTTTTTGCGAGTGTTGTAAACTGGTTGTTAAGTTGTTTATATATAACACAAAAATCAGTGAAATGTTTATTTATATCATATAAAGGATTAATAAAGTTATCTTCTAAACATTCTGTTCAAAAATCCAAAACATTACAATACTAATAAATAAGGCGCATTACACACCGGATGCGTGTTCGAGAGTCGCGCGGTCGTCACGCTCGCAGCTCAACTCATAAACACGCGTGACATTTTAGAACTGCTTTAGAGTTATCAAAGAAGACGGAAACGGGCCTTCTCGTTTAAAAATAAAGATATATGAGTCCGGCGATTGTTGTTGCGGTAATAAATGGTTTAAAAAATTATAGGAAAAAGAGACAAGGGCCGTTCATACGGAGGGGGTGTTTTGGTGTATTTTTTGTGCAGTTGTGTAAACAGGGTGATGTATGCAAGTATGTTATACGATACTGCGTCGGTGAAGCTCGTTAACATGTGCCGTCTCTACTTCATGGAACAAAACTGTATGGCATAAGCCTTGTTTTTTTATATTTTTGAAAACACTGTTAAGTAATCTTTCAGTTAAATGTAAAATCTGAATCAAAAATAGTACAAAATCTAAAATATAACTCCACACCACACCACACTCAATACTAATTTCTATTTACCTGAAATAAGAAATGTTTTATTTATTAATTGAAGCGGGGCGGATGTAATATTTATTTTCAAGTCATAGTTATGTGTTGTAACAATCCTCCAATGTCAGTCCGAGACATAACAATTAATCTTGTTAATGCATCGAGGTGTTTAAGTGAATTAGCGGCCCTGCACGGCCCTGCACGACCCTGCACGGCCCTGCACGGCTGAAGTAGGAAAATTAAATAACATTTATTTATTTATTATAAACACGAGTTATTTGAGAATATTTAAAGACTTTTAAGAAAACTTCATTCGATGACTTATTATGGTTCCTTAAATGTAATTGTAGAAGCTTTTTAACTATTTATAATGTTTTATATATTTTTGAAATAGTTAATGAAATATAAAAGCGGTGCGGCGCCGTGATTGTAGGAAGTGTTGTATTGTGGCCCCGATGTCTCCATTACACTGTAAATATATATACGTTGTATCTTTTACCTAAATTCTTATATCCACTTTGTAAGTCATCATCATCTTCCTGCCCTTATCCCATTTTAGGGGCGGCACAGTATGTTTTTTCCTTCCATACTCTCCTGTTACTCGTCATCTCTGTACACACTCCCTCCATATCGTCTTTCACGCAATCCATCCATCTTTTCTTCGGCCGTCCTCCACCTGTCCATCCCTCCACTACCATACCTAGCACTCTTTTGGTCACGTGCCTTTCATCCCTCCTCATAACATGCCCATACCATGACAGACGGCTACCTCTAATTTTTCCTGTCACTGGCGCTACTCCTAAGCTTCCCCCAATATACTCATTTCTTATTCTATCCCTTCTTGTCACCCCACACATCCATCTCAACATTCGCATCTCCGTTACATGCAAACGCTTTTCATCCATCACCTTCATCGTCCAGCACTCAGATCCATACATAACGACTTTGTAAGTATATTAATTTAAAAATAATAAAAGTACACCTAAGTCTGTTTTTACACGGTATTTTTTTACACGGTTTTGATATAACACGATTTGAAAATAAAATATTTTTTTACACGATTTTATTCCATTTAGCACGATTAAAAATTTTTTGGGCTTAATTTTTTTTTGTCAAATTTAATTTCTGCGAAATATGTTCATATCAAAAATTTAGGGGAATTCTCTTTTAGTGCATACAAGCAAATTTACTGGTCAAAGCAATTGCAAAGAAAATGTGTTATTATTTTGTGAATAATCTTCAATAACTATGCTTGTAAAAATAAACATTGTATATGTGATTTAATTAAATAAACATGAGTACTCGCTCTTAAAAAATCCTTGGTTTTCACTAATTTTAATAGGTTTTAGAGATTAGGAACCAATCACCTATTTTTGCATACGATCAATGTCTTTTTTTACACGGTTTTTTCTGGAACCAATCTACCGTGTAAAAACAGACTTAGGTGTATTTTCTTTTCCAATGGTGTGAAGTCGCACGTATTTCGTCTAAATTATTACATAAAACAGAAAACAAGTTATCCTGAAAATTATATATGAAAATGTAATACTTATAAGTTATTTATCTTAAATATATATTTATTCAATACGTATGCAGTTTGCACACGTGTTTATAGAATTATTCATAAATGTATTCAAATATAAAGTTGATATCTGCTGCCTAAAGAAATTATATAAAATATTAACCATATTATAATATGAAAAAACAACAACACAATTATCCAATTTATTCTCAGTTAAAAACCCTTATTTTAATTTCACATATATCTAATACTAGTTCGTTCGCAAGGAATATTTTTATGAAATATTAGTAGTCTAAGTTACTCCTTGTCAAATCACCTGTCCACCAGTATTCTGTTAAAATCGGACGAGCGGTTTCATAATTTAGTCCTAATAAACAGACAGAGAAACCATTTTATATTTTATTTTTATATAGAAAAGTACCGTATATAATTACATATGTGAAATGCTGTTAATTTGAAATTACAAACAGACACTTCAATTTTATTTATATGTATAGATAAAAAACTATGAAATATCTCAACGAAAAACGGAAAGAGCGACTCGAGTATATTTAACACTTGTAATCCAATGAGACGAATGCGAGCTGCTAATGGACAGTCATCAAGTCTTTGAGGCATTTATTTAAAATTTTAATTCCATTCATAGTTACCTTAGACTTAACTCTTCTTTCTAAAACCGGGTTATTTTAAGCGCCATCTTTACTACAAAAGTATGTCTGATGACTCGATTAAATAAACAACGTTCCTGTAGACTTCTATATTCTACATTCAGCATTGCGTTTGTGAAAAATAAATAATCTATTTATATTTATTACATTCATTCCTTTTTCATATAATATGAAGTGTGCTATAAAGGGGATTTCTATACAGCCCGTCCGAAATACCGAACTAATCAGGAGTTGCCATACGGCATACAGTCGCGACTCGCGACAGAGTTCGCACGCGGCGTGCGTGCTCAAAATGTGTTCTCAACTCGCACACGACAAACTACATTGATAAATAATATACTAATATTAGAATAAGTTTACAATCATAATGTGATTATTATAATAAGAAATTCTAAGTCAAAAGTGTGATAATATTATTAATAATTTTGTAAACATATCTGTGAGTTATATTTACTTGAAGAAATAGTATCTCGTAGGTCCGTCGGTGTGTGGGAGCGTGTGTTGGTGAATGTGCTTTAAATAGGTGATTATGATTTAAACATGGTGGCAATGGTTGAAGTCGTCGGTGCTACTAATAATAGCTATTTCTCGTCATTTTTGCCCGTAAGTTTCAATGGTATTTAAATTTATCTTTATTGTTAAATAAATTTATAAGTATTGAAAATATTTAACAAATATACACCGTACAATAAAAATAGTTTGGCTTTAGAGACCTGTGGTCTTATATAATATATATTAGGTATAAACCTGAAATATTTAGTTTGTATAACACACATATATAATTATATATATAAGTAGTTGTGGCCAACGACTTTGCCTGTCATCTCGCCCCCCGAGCTTAAAGTAATAAGCCCTCTACTATTCTAAATTTATTGTAATTTATCCCTAAAATATGTTTGTTTCTTCCCGCCGAACCCTTTCTAATATAGGGATAAAAATTTGACTTAGACTATGTTACTGTCGAATGATAGAACTTTTAAAATCGTTTCAGGAGTTATTGAGCCTATTCGGTACAAACAAAAATAGAAACAATCAAGTTAGCGTTCATAAAATTGGTACAGATATAGATTAGTGGTCACTGGTCGCGTTGTATATTTTGTCAAACGAAAATAAAAATACAACTATTACAACACGGTTAACCAAATTGTTTATGATTACCTAAATCTTTTTACAATCTAGAATTTCGGTGAACTTACGACCTTATTATCTTAAAATATATCGTCTAATTACTTCCCTGAATTGATAAACATGCCAGAGATAAACACCATTTCGTAACATAAAAGCGAAGCCAAGCCGCTGTCCTTGGTACAATTATGAATATGTATGTATAGTTAGGGAATATTTACTTTTATAGTATAATGTTTGCATTGTCTTATTAGGTGTATTAGGTGTATTTTATGATCAAGAAAACCATACTATGCTAAAATTAATGTGAATGAGATATTAAATATAAACTTTTCTGCTTTCAGACAGTCAACCCAACTCCTGTTCCCCATCGCGACATCACAACATCAACCACATCATCATACAGACCATACAACGAAGAATATGCCTCCGTCCAACGTCACGTAGACAAGCCATTTCAGGCTGACTTAGAAGTTGAACGCTCCAAAAAAGATAAAAAATGGTCAATAGGAAAACTTTTTAGAAGAAAGAAGAAAGAAGATGAAACTGCTTCATCGTCTCAGAGTGAAGACGGTGCCGATGGTCGCTCACCATCCAAAAGAAAAAGCAAAAAGAAGAAAAGGATACCCGCTGTCAATAATTTCGATCACATAGTTATCAGAGATACGAGACGGGCACAAAGTGTTGCTAATCCTAACATTCGAAATGTCGCAGATGACGGCGTGCTATCGGATCCTTCAGCTGGTTTTATAAATTATAAGACTAATAAACCAGAACTTTACAGTGTTTCTAAAGATTTTGTTCAAATTAGAGAAAGTGATAATTTCTTAAACAAGGGATTATTAGAAACACCATCACGCAAGAAAAGAAAAAGCAGATTGAAAGCTCGCGTTGAGGCTTTAAGAAATAGCATGAAAGGAGAATCGAGTAGTGAAGATGAATCCTTAAAATCTTCTTCAAATTCTTCTTCCATGATTAGGTTTAGAAGCGATGACTCCTTAATGAGATCCCGTGATAGTTCCCTAAATAAAAAATCTAGAAGCGCACGAAATGAAAGATATATTAAGAGGCTTTCACGCGATGATGAAAATCAACTTAATAAAGAAGCAGAATTACTGCAACAAGGTTATACAAAAGCTGAAGTGGAAATGTTAACACGAACTCCCACTAGTCAGAGTAGTGGCTACGGGACCTGCAAACGTGATGCTACTAATAAAGTAACTTCAGAGCATCAAGTTATAACCGATAGCAGTAGACGCCCTATGAAATCGGAATCCATATCTACATTTCCTTCAATTCAGAATTACCCTTCATCTATTAATTTTAATGCCAAAGTTAACAATGAACGAATTAATTATTCATTACAATATTCAAGTAACAATACTAATCGAGGATCATTACACATTAATAACAACAGAGAAGGTAGTATTTCAAATCAATATGAAAACCCCGAGAGTATTCTGTGTGTTAAATTTCCTTTAGGAAACGTTACTGATTTTAAAAAGGAGGAAAAAGCACCACCAGTACCACCCCCTAGAGACATGCATCGCAAAGTAGTTACCCCTACTTCTATGTACTACGAAAACAATCCTGTTATAACAGAAAGAATGAACAACAGCCAAAGTGTTAAATATGGTGTCCTTAATAATGATTTTGAGAGAGTAATGAGGCGTAGTCAAGAAAGAACGATCAATTATACAAACAACGGCTTGCGACGCCCTATATCTAACTCCGAAGATCATATAGCTATACAAAATAACGAATATCTGAAAAATTACTCATTTAAAATAGACCAACCACGCAGGCCGGCATCTGTTTCAGCAGAGCCAAATCATTATGGACTTTATGTTAATAGTCCCGCTTGGAGGAAAAACGAAAAAAGAAATATCGTTAAACCTGAACCATTACAATTAAGTCAAGATTATCTATACTATGCTGATCATAGTCCAAGATCTCGTAGACCAATAAGCATTCAAACAAATCAAAACGGTTTTCAAAACCAATATTTGAGTGACTCTCAAGTATCCATGGATATTAAGGAAAAAGTTTATCAGAAACCAAGTAATGCAACCGAGTTTTGGAAGAAAATAGACGACGCAGAAAGGCAAAGACGAGCACATAGTGTTTTTGCAAATTCACGAAGTAATAGCGATTACTTCAGCAATACTCAGATGGATAGATCGACCGCGGATCGCAATAAAACACAGTGGAATAAGATGAATACTGAAAATATTGATAATATTAATAAAAATAAAACAATTGATGTAATAGACGGCGCTAAAGTATGGAAAGCAACAACGGAATATAAGCGGTCTATTACTGTAGAGCCCGAGAAAAAAAATACTTCACCAACTAAAACACACACACGCCATAAATCTGATACATACGTTTCGGGTTCTTATCTAAATCCATCAGATGATGAAAAAACATCAGAAAGACGGAAATCAACAAACCTCGATGATGCTTTAAATGAATTAGAAGCTATATATAATAGTCTGGGTTTGGGCGATGAAGATCTATTAGATAGAGCAGAACAAAGAGAATTAATGACGCCTAAGTTCAATGAACAGTTCAATGATTGGAATGGCAATGACGATGATATTCAACTACGTAGTCAACCATCTACACCTTTGCGGCGTTTATCTAGAAGATCAACTCTGCCTGATAAATTACAGGATGATATGGCGTTTCGAAGAATGAATTCATTCTCGAGTAAAGATAAAGTTAACCCAAAAGAAGCACAAACGCAAATAAGTTACATGCTAGCTTCACCTGTGTATGTTCCCTATGCTTCCGATGACGATAGACAGTCCATACGAAATGAACCAGATGTAGTTTATGACGACGTTGTGTATAGAAATATTAAACAAACCAATAGTAGATTAAAAACTATGGATCCACAGCCACCATTTGGTATACCCGTTGGTCCTGTTTCGCCGGCACCCCAAAGTGATTACCTACATGCAACACCGGAAAATAAAGGTCGATCACGATTTGTGCCCAAAAGATCACCAGATATTGTGGCCGATGATTTAGCTTATAGAAGTCTTAGAAAAGATAATAGACATTCATCACTGTTTAATGGTGATTATAATGGATATGTTAATAACAATACCTATACTGAGTTTCCTTTCAATAAAGATAGTGCTGCTAACATTAAAAAGAAGCGCGCTGTTAGATCTCTTTCAGCTAACATATTTTCTATGATACAGAAAGAAATAGATGATGCTTTAAACACAAGTAAAACATCTGTATTACAAAGAACAAATAGCAATAGTGACGTTATGAGAAGGCTTCGTGAAACTTTTGAGAAAAATGATAACCAGAAGGACATTTATCCTCGGAATAAGGTAAAGCAAAGACACAATACTGTCAACTTATTTGCCAATAGCACTCATACGCCATCGCACCATTTCTCGAAAGATGATTCATTCATTTACAAAAATGATTCATGTGTTGTTAACCCACCGTCATGTGATAAGTCCAAAAGCTCATCTCCATCCAATCATTCACCGCAAGCTTCTAAACGATCATCTAAGGATGAATTCCAGCAGGTTTTAAGTATGTTAGCACAAGAAGCTATGGACACCAGTAACAAACTAGGAGTTGCGCTAGCAGAACTAGATAGAAATCGAAATAAAAACGAGACTATAGACGTCCAAAATAGAATTACTGATAGCAGAATTCTTTTTCTGAATGGTTTGACAGAAGATTCCATTGATAACAATGAATTAAGTCAAACTACGGACAATTTGCGCAAAAGTATGGAAATAAAAATTATTGACTCGCCAAAAGACGTATCTGATGAGCAGTCTAAGGGTAGAAAAACTGAAGACAGTTTACTTCTTATATCTAACCAACTACATAAGGTTGAAGATCAGCTAAAACATACTATTGATAAAGAATTACAACACGAGAACAAATGCCTAGGAATATCCCAAAATGTAGAAAATAAAGTTGAAGAATTAGAAAAGAATGAAGCAAGTAATTCGAATGAAATCAGTATTATACCTGATGTGGTGCCAAATAGGGTTCAAACAGAATCTGACATTATCAATTTTGTGATTATTAATAAAACAAATCAGGCCACGCCACCTACAGTAAATTCTCTGAATCCATTTTTAAATACAGATGATAAAATTACAGAACTTAATGGGATAAATGCTTTTAAAGAATTAAAAGATGGAATATCTGACCTTATAGCTGGAATTACAGAAGTAAATGAAAAAATATTTGTATCTAAAACACCTAAAAATGAAAACATTTCGTATACTACTTTTGAACCATCTATTACTAAGGCTACTGAAAATTTTGATATAGTAACTAAAAATAAAAGCAGTGAACATCCTAAAAGGGCGTCTGATAGTGTGTCAATATATGATGACGATATAGAAGCTAGAAAAGATATAGCTGATTCCACCGAATATAATTCGTCAGAGGAATTAGCAACTATATTTAAGCTCGAGAATGCTACTAACAGTAAGTCTTGTGATAACGATAAACAAAACAATGAACGAAACGATTTAAATTCCCCGAAACTTATAAAAAATATAACACAAAATCTGAGAAGACTTTCAGTTGATGAAAGTACTAGTCAGAACAATTCACTGCCAATCGTCCCGTGGAGAGCAAAGAGGCACGATAGTAATTCACAAAAAGAAAAAAAAGGTACGTGGTATCCAATCATGCACGGTGTATGGATTTCACTTTGATCATGGCATCCGCATTGTTCACTGTACGTTTGTCTTTATGTTTATTTATTTGGAATGAGTTTTTTATAGTTTGGTTTGTGTTTTGTTGTTTCGGCAGGCGATAGTACGAAGTCAAAGAGAAATTGGCACGACTCTGGCACCTTGATGTTAGCTTGCTCCTACACTGTAATGTTCTCGCAGCAGCTGGCCGACTTGGATTGGTTGACACTGCTCGGCTTACTGCTGGCCATTATTACCATAATTGCTATGCTCTTAATCTAGAAATAACAATAATTAGAAGTCCCAAAATTGTTAAGTGGGACCCGTAAAATGTAAATGTAAAAGTATTTTTATCTTATAATCACATTATTGGATTTTGTAAATAAATTTTGTACATTTAAAATATTACTTTGAGTACTTAATAGTTGTACTGTGATGTTACAATATGCTATGATGTTATATATTCTGATGTTAATTCTGTGCCAAAAATATACATTTCTCATGAAAAGTATAAAAAATTCTTCGGCCACAAAGTGCATGACGGATTGCATGTTATTTGTTGTATTTATTTGTTTTGTTTTAAGATTTTATTATTTTAAGTATTTATTGTGAAGTTATTAACGCCCCGTAGGTAGTAGAGATTTGCTCTTTTTTCTACGATTTTTTCTGTCTAATAAACTAACAATGAATTAACTCAAAATGATAACACAAATACAAAATGAGAATGTTCGTGCTATCATTTTTATCAGTATCTTCATATATACCTATATATATATATATATAGGTACCTATATATGGCAAATAACTGTTTTCGCTTTTGTGATATATGAGTGACATGTCGAGACAGATGATATAATTATATGTAATTCTTACCTTATTCACTGCCAGTTATATGAAGATATATAAATATAAATGCTATTAATGAAATATAACATTTTATTCTGTTATATTAAGAATGTATTTGTAAATTTTCTAACCATACGTGTTTTTTCTAGGTGCAAACTGATTGCCCCCAATATGCTCTACCGACCCCAAATAAGTTAAGTTCGATATTATTTTAAGGTGTAATTATTGTATTATTAATAATGGCTTATTATTCTATTTTATTGTATTGTTGTATGAAAAATTTCTACTTACTTTATGTAGAGGCTTCCAGTCACGATAAAGAGAGCGTTATTTATATGAAAAAGTTAATAATAAATAAATGTTTTCATTTATTTGATGGTTTTATTTATATATTTACGGCAAACACTATCACAAGACGTGTTATCAGACGATGCAACCATTTCAATCAACCAAGGAACAAACTGTTCATTTCATATACAAGTTGTAAAATTAAGACTTATAGGGATCACTGCAAAATATACTAAAGCAGATGTTACAAATTATTTGAATATTGTGCCTAAAAGATGTTGTAAATAAAATAAAAAATAAATAAGATGAAATAAGACAGAGAGAAAAAGAGAAATGAGAGTTAGAGAACGCTGTCTCTATCTACAATCACGCCCATACATACGTCTCTAACAATAAAGTTGAAGATGTACGTAACGCCTCTTATTTAATGGAATTATTTTGTTAACTGAGTGGTCATTCTTCTATTGTAAAGGGTTACGTATTTTAACTAGTGGTTTAGTAGTGGACCTACAGTAGGTAAGTTACAATCAAAGAGCAAATTGTGCAATTATAAGATAACAAAAACGTAGTACAAGAGACGGTCATTTGAATCTGGTGACAATAAAGAGAGAAGAGGAATGAAGTGATGATAGTAATCATTAAGAATTAAATCAGAATGAAGTGATAACTAATAAATTACAATTAAAAAATTGTCCACAGGACAAAACAATGTTGGAGTTTTAGAACAAGATTTATTACGAATATACATTTTATATAATGTCTAAAGTTCAACTTGATGATTCATCAATGATGAAATACTTAAAATCTAGAATAATGTTGAAATTTGACGAATTTGTATAGTATACTAGTATAAGTATCTAAAATATATTTCATATAAATTCTAGTCGCATTTTAGTCTACGTGACGTTATTGTGTAAAAAACATACAAAAAAATTATAAATGTAAAATATGTTGCGCCGTCACTATCACTCGACCACATTTTATAGTTCTTGAGAAATATTTAATAACTTCAACCTTGTCTTTTCAAATATTTTTATTTTATTTTAATTACTCATACGTTGCACTTATGAACGCCAGATAGAAAGTCAGTATCATGTATCAGATGGGTCCATGGCGAGAAACCGGAACAAAACTATCTGTATATTATATAGCTAGGATATAATAATATCAGTTATTTTTGTTGTTCAAGTCAGCGGAGACAGTTGACAGCTAGATACATGGTAAAATTAAAATTATCTTTATTACAACAACAACAACAACAAAACCTTTAGAAAGTGCAGTCTGAAATGATTTTTTTAAAACTAGACAGTCCAAAATATATGAAGCCAATGGTCGAAAAATGTAAAAATATTTTTTTTTATATATATGGAATTACGTACTCCGGGTTACCTGGAATTTTAAACCTGAAGATATGGTTCTCAAAGTAGGTATTTTTTAACAATAATATTTAGCCGTCACTGCATTCCGTCTATGCTGCTCATGATGTTAGTGCAACCTCATTTCAATTTCTTATTATAAGAGAAGTAATATATATTTTAAGAGCTAAATTCAAAATGAAAAAAAAATATTTTTAAAGATTTTTATTGCGTATTCAAACATAATAAGTGTTCCTTTAATATATAATTCTTTGAATAATGAAAATAAAAATGTTTGTAGTTTGTATCATCCACTAAATATTTTACAGTGACATCTATGAAAATCTTAACAAAACTGCTTGACAATTGTGTACGACGTATGGTAACCGTTTCTTTCAGTAGTATCAATCTGTAGTAATAGATGGCTGTAGTATAGATCTAGTACTGGTATGGATGAAAACATAATTATAAATAATGTTATTATTTTATGTTTGTTTTTTTTGCTTTTATGACGATGTTTTATTACTAAAAATAGAAAGGATCTCAGTATCATAATAAAGTTGAAAAGCTATGCCGGAAACTAAACAGGAACTCAGAGCAATATAGCAGATATTAAGAAAAATAAACTTTGACGGTTGGCGGTTGACATCTGTCTTTTATTTTTCAATACAATACAAAGAAAAAACGGACGTTTGATGCGTCGTGTAACTTTTAACGAATTTATTTGCCTTTAATTTATAATAATTGTTATTGTGGTTTAGTATATTATTGACCACTAATTATTGATTGTAAATGTTATGTATTCGTAATGTGTCGTGTGTAGCGTGTGTTATGTGACATTGCACGTGTATTTACTGATCTTTAACATCAACCTACTTTGTTCCTGTAATCTGTCTCTGCTGTGGTTTTAAAAGGTAACGGTTTTAATTTAACTTTTTCTAGAATATTACACAACCACAAAATATTATAGCATTTAAAAAGTTACATTTTTTATTTATTATTTTTCTAATAGCTGTACGAGACGTTAGCCGTCGCTATCAACTGTTATTAAATGGCTTGATAGCACTGAATCCTAATTTAAATGTAGAAGATATTATCCACTATTTCGTCAAAACAAATTTGTTATAAGTAAATCGCCTAACATTTATTTATTGCTGTAATTGTGTATTGATACTATTTTTCGCTAAGTCAAAATTTTAATCCAAGCGACTTATAACAACATTCTCTTTAACAAAAATAGGTATCTTCATCATAGACAGTTGTTCCATGCTATAACAATACATGGCCATGTTATATAAGGGGAAGTGATAAATCTGTCCCATCATCACATTGGGCCAAGGAACCTAGCTATTTTTAGACTCCATTCATAATAAATACTGTGGGACCCTAAGGCCATTCGTATTTGTGACATCCACCAATTGTATGACATAGTTGTTGGACAACCTAGTCAATATTCATTTCTTTTAGAATAATAATTTATTATATTAGTTTCTGTAGTTTCACAACAATGAGAAGAATGAGATAATGCAGAATTATAGATAATTATGACCACATATGCACTACCGAGTGCTTAGCTATAGTCACTTGCTGATTGCTTGCAGACTATATGTCTGGCTGGATTAGCGTTTCAGCTCCCTCTCAGAATATATAATTGTCAGTAGATGGCCATTAGAAAAGTCACCACTTGGTCCGGTGAATGATCTGCCTATTTGCCACCTCATATGAAAAAATAATAATCTACCAATTGATTAATGGCTTGAAGTTGTGTATTTCTGCAGCTATTAATACATAGTGGCCTATTTTATTGTAGTTGTTTGTGTAACAATTAGTGAGTTCGGCGGACTGTGAATAACCATATCTATACTTGTATGCCGATCAATAATTGCTATATCCGTTAGGTGTCTAAGTTTCTAAATGTCTCAACAAACATGCCAAATCATATAAAATTTAAAGATATCTCTATTTCTGTAAGATTTTTAAATATTTGATTAATATTTTTTTCTGATAATGTTTATAGTGAAAGAGGTAAACAAAACACTGTTTAATCTATCTCATCCAATTTGTGGTGGTATTGATGGGGTCCTTAAACATTAGGAATGAATAAAAAAAATAGAAAACCTACAGAACATGCAATTATGGTTTATAAGTTGAATGGAGGTCACGTCAAATAGGATGTTTATTTTATTCAATTTATAATTACATCTTAATAAGTTACGTTTTGTAGCCAAAACAAAGTTAATGAAAATGAATGTAATTGAATAAATAGTTTTAAATAAAGTACTTTTGTAGAACTTGACCTCAGTTAAGACCGTGACTCTTGTTTGTTGTCTGCCGTCTTAACTTCATTTGTATAAAACTTTGTAAAAAATAATTTCAGAATATTTGTAATAATATTTATAAAGACTTAAAATGTTATATTCTATTCTTAAAAATGTAATGAATAATTAAACCTTTAGTATCCAGTCCTTGGTTTTTAATTTAGGTTACAACCATATTGGTGTAAAACTAATACGCTTGATCAGTTTTGTGGCACTAATAATAATATTAATATTTTGTTGTACGATTAGTGAAGGAAATCCCTTACATTGTTACTACACTCGTTGTTGAGTAAATAAATTTTAAGTTTAATTTATTCATTCTCTGTAAATTTTCCAACTAAGCTGAAGCAAATGCACGGTAATCATTTTAAAATATGTATATGTATATGTAGTTATTTATTTTGTGGTTGTCACATGTAATAATGTAATGTAATAGGTGTTATGTGGTGTAAGATACTAACAGTTAATTGAATTAAACTAAAGTAAGTCATTGCTTTTTATCTTGCACGCGTTAACAACTTACATAATTCATAATCAAGATCCATCAATAATGTCCGGGCACGCGCGTGTACGGACATGTTTTACTTAGAGAGTACTTTACTTATTACCAGTTTTACAACAATAAGGTGATAGTCGTACCGGAGTCCTCGCATCCTCTCACAGAAGGTCCTTCGTACCCGTTATGCGCGGATAGTACGACGTCGCAACTTTTTTCGTCCGTTTTTCTTCTTTCTTCCTTTCCATTGCAACCTCATTGAAAATTATATGTACTTTTCGCAATTTTCTCCCATATTAAATATATTGAGTGCGGCGTAATAAATTTTAAGAATATATTGGAATGGAAGAGACATAGAACAGGAGGAATAGATTATTTTAAAATGTCATATTGTCGTAATTTATTTAAAAGGAATATTGAATAATGATAATAACGGCACGTATTAATAGAACACATTTAACTTTGTTGAAAATTCAACCTGACACAAATTAATTGCTTTTTGCTTCTCGGTAATTTAATTAAAAACGTATTCACGTCACGACTTTGAGGGATCAAAGCTATGAATAAAAATGTTATTCTTTTTTTTGTATACGCACTATGTTTTCAATATATATTACACGTATACAGTGTAAGATTTTGTTCTTTCAGTTGTTAAAATTATCTTTATGTATTAATGTATTTTCTGTAGCAGCAAATAAACGAGTGTATATTGTTTACGGTGTTACTAACTGATGGCGACCTCCAGAACGAGTTCTATTTGATTCTAACTTTAAGTCTCTTCTGGCAGTGATGTTTTACTGTCGCGATGTGAGTATCTGTGGAAATAAGCACACCGTCTCCGTTAGTTTTCCAATATTTAGACTTTGAAATATTTTAGTAATCTAAATCGTGTTTTTAATAAATAAACATAACCTGTCAGATATCTGAATGATAATGATTATTTATATCAAGTTGTTCCGGTTTGTAAAACTTATTACGTAGGAGACAGTAATGTCTGGAGAACATAATAAAACAGTTGTAGGCCCGGCCACCCAGTTGTGTCACTGAATCAAAGACATCAGCCACTGTCCCCACTAACCACACAAAATCTTTATCGTGGGTCACCATCACAAACAAAATACATATAATCTGCCGTCAGTTTCCTAGAAAGAGTTATGCATTGTTTGTAATTGCGACATGAAAGTAGGCAACAAGGCCGCGATTTGTATTACTTTGAGGCGACGGAAGCCGGAGACGAACGGTCAGGTATCACCTTACGGTTAGTGTCTTGGGTAAATTACCGATTTTAATACAATTTCCTTCAAATTAACACGTGATGTACCACGTCTTTAAGTACTATATATATCAAATGAAGATCTATCGCTCGTGTCACCGATCTTATAATATTATTATTGATTATTCTTTAATCTTGTAAACTTGAATTTTCCTTTTAAATTAAATTATTTTAATGACACGATAGTGTTAATAACAACATGTCGGTTGTTATCAAGTAAGAAAATCATAAATCTTTAAGCTAAATACAGTCCTAAAATTTCTATAAGATAATCCCTTATGGATCATTTTCTTCCCATACTATTCCGTATCGTATTCTCTCGTTTCATCTTCGCTTCGACAAATACAAATATAATAAGGAGATATCCTTATTATATTTGTGTGTGTAAATCAAATTTTGCAGTTTGTTCTCAGTTACAGTTTGTATATATTTTTGGTAATGTTCAATAACATCAAAATACCGTTTAATAAAGAAGATTACAGCGCTTGTTATAAAGTGCCGGAGTCGGTCCGCGACTCAACACCGCGCTCGTTTAAATGATAATCGATTGCTATTTATGTTTTATGGACGTCGAAACCCACTTACTTTCACCGTATTCGAAGAATTATCTTATATACATACATGTTTTGAAGCGAACGTTTGATATAATTACATTGTTTCTGTAATGAACAAAACTTGTAAAATTGAAAATATTTGTGCGTTCAAAAACTATTTCCGTAATTAAATATTAAATGTACCAAATGAAACACCAAATGTTCAAAGTTTCTATCGATGTTACGCTCGCTTCGTTTAATTTCAAACACAAATCATGCGTTCTTAATCGCCGTATAAACGTGACTATCAAAATCAATAGACAGTGAAATCTATGCTACTAATGGATTAATTCAATCAATTAGGCCGCGGACACCGCCAGACGTATTTGCTAAAATGTTTGCGCTGATATCAGTTAATCCTAAGATAATGTAGTACTTTCTCGGGCAGTTAATTTTCGTCCACAAAACCATAAGGAAAAATGTTTACCGAGCAATACAAGTAATATTGTTTAATTCGCAAGTGCATTGGCTCGAGTTTCTTGGACGTCCGGAGCAGAACCGGCTTTGGCGTGACGTGTTCTCGCGAGACTAATGGGCCGCTTCTCGCCAGTGCCAGTAGTCGCCAGTAACGTTCTCCGCGTCGCGCCAACAGGTGCGCGTTCGAAACTCGCCCTTCCGCCGTTCCGCCGACCCGGTGCCGTTGGCGAGACCCAGTCCGGGACAGTGCAGTGCTCTGTGTACGCCACTCAGTTGCCAAACAAAACAATCATCTCGCAACCGCCGACCGATTAGTCGATATCTAAAAAAGGTAATATCAGATACAAATTTATTTATTTTTTCGAAATATTGTTAACCTTTTACGCAATTTGTATATCGAAGTGTTACCGGTTCTTAATGACATTTAAGACTTATTTAATTTGCGTAAAGTATATTAACATTACGGGCGAATCAACCGAACTGATACTTGTTAGAAGTTAGTTATTTCTTTAAGATATCGGCTTTTCTTTTCCGGGATTCCGTATTATTATATTGTTATCGTGACTCTGGGGTACTATGAATACATGACGTACCCCGAGCGTCATGAATATTAAATATGGTGTAAACGGACACGTTCCGCACTTAAATAGCCCGTGTCATTGAACTGTATTGTTGTAATAACTCATAATATATGTTTATTAGTATGTTCTTTGTTAGTGCTTCAAGAGTATCAATAACGCTATATCGGACAGTTTAAAAAGGCCATATTTTTAAATATAACGACATGGTGTATTTTGCGAAACATTGTTTCATAACTTGTTACCACTAAAGCTGCTAAACAAATTTTGTCTATTTAATTTTTTTTTATTTCTCTGTGTACTAAAAATTAAATACTAGAATTTAAAAAATTAAATTTATAGATGTGGTTTTCGTTGATAATGTTATTTTTTTCTTTTCAAAATATATAATTAAGATATAGATAGCATTGATTCTGGAGGTCCCGAAGTTGCCTTCTCCGATATCGTTGAAAACTTTCCCGACCTTACAACATACACTTCAATTGTTTACTAGAAATATTTTATATCTTTTCAGGCGTTAATTATCGTTGAGAACAACAGCGCTTTTTTTCATTTATAAACTTTATTTTTTTCCATATAGTATGTTTATTATTCCCATTTCTTTAATGTAATTACAACAAGCGTTCCGTCAATCTTATTGCAGATTTAACTCTGCTTAATAATCATTACACTAAGAGATAACCTCTCAAGCTTGACTCCAGCCTTGTCGCTTACTTCCTTGAAACAGAACAATTCTTTACAAGGATTTTTTTATTAAACTGTTTTTCATAATTTCCCTACAACTCCCCTTAGTGATGACCAGTTTGAGTTGACCTCCAGTGTAAATATCTTCAGATTATTCAGATCTTTACGCACCAATTGTTTTTGTTTAACAAAGTAAAACAATTTGTTAGGACTAATGTTATTGTGTGGCAAGTAGTCGCTTCACATAAAACCGTAATATGTATATAATAATATTATTATTTTTCCATTCGCGTTCCGCGGCCCGTCTGTATCGGCCGCTGACTCATCGAGCCGTGGCGATAAATCTTAAAAAACATATATTTATATTCTGTGTCATTCCTTATCTCGCCGACTGCATCATCTTTAACATAAGTAATTATAGAAAACTAGTTTTTGCCCAGCTTCGCCCACGGACGGGCAAGTACACGGCTGTACGTATTTTTGTAAATAAATCAGTTATGTGCTAAGTAGTCTGACTGTGAATACAAACTGATATGACATACAATATGTATACATACAATATGTATGTCATATCAGTTTGTATTGTGATGAGTGCGTATCGCGCCGGGCGTTGCCTCGTAATGCTCTCCGAATTATATTAAATATGTCATAAAATTACTTCCAGAAGATTTACGAAAGTGTGTCCGAGCTTGAAGTGTACAATATTTTATAAAGAGGAAATTGTTAAAGTGAGTCTATAAAAGTGTGCACTTTTGAACACAACACGGCCGCAGTGCGCTTGTTACGCCACCGAGGTGTGTTCATATTGTACTGATTTTTTCTCCGAAATTGCGTGATGACATCAACTACCGAAAAGTTTGGTGCGTAATTGCATTATTATAAAGAGAGGCGAATATAATATTCAATATTATTAATGTGTCTCTCCATGTAACATTGTTGAAAACAATATTAAAATAAACGTGAAAAGTGAATACATATCGGTAGATCGAAATATCAAATTTAGGTTCGAGGTTTACCAACTCTAAGACAACGCTTTATATGTAAATACTCGTTATACAACTGATTTTGATTTGTTGTAGTGTTAAAAAATCTCTCTCATTTAGAATCGCTTATTATGGAAATGATCATATCCGCTGATATATAATAAATATATTTATTTAGAGTACAATGGACGAGCCTTTACACATTGGAGTCAAGATTTCAGACGAAGGACAATGCATCTTAAATACCATATCTTGATATTTCACATTCGCTCTGCTGACGACCCTGTACGAGTGTTGTGATCTTCTTCTTTGATCTTAGCTGTGTAGTTGTTTTTGGGATATGTTGACGGTAACTTCACACGGACGACGGTATGTCAGATATATGTTTTAAAAATAAAGGTTTAGGAGGTTAACGTATCGTACACCATTCACACTAATATTGTGGACGGGAAAGTTTTTGATTACGTCTTGTAACGAATAGATCTAATAACTATTTAACGGATTTTAAAATTTTATTTCACAAGCGAAAGGTATGTTATCAGCGAGTAGCGTAGCTACTGTATAGGATACTTTTTTATCTAGATATTCCCACGGGATCGACATTACGAGTTTAACTGAAATATATCGGGGTAGAGAGCATTACAACATGGACATGATGACAAGATGACAATAATGTACATATTATCCCTTTAGAATAAAAAAGAAAAACAGTTAAAATGTTGTCTGTTGCTCGACGAGGACGGACGGACGGACGGCCACAGCTCGTGGTAGTCAGTTATATAATTCTAATTCATCCAATCATTAAACCATACGGTTTTTGAGGTTATTGGAGTGTAGGAACCTCGAGTCGTAGAGCCTGACGTACTTTGAAATGGTAATTTTGGTTACTCGATGACCTGATATTTTTATATACCACTTGATATCGATAGTTCCGTGAGTTCTTTCCTTGCCTCTAAAATTAACAATGAAAAAATTATGGAAAAAAATATTTGATATTTTTTTTAATAATACATGTACACATGAAAATTATTATTAGGTACTCGTAAAATCTCAATGTATGTGTGGCTAAAACAAGTAATGAGACTGGTCTGAGTTACTGTCTCCTACGGAGGTGGGGGATGGTACCAGTGGACTTAAATTCCTGGAACGCATAATAGACAGCAGATGTAGTAAACGTGTTTTGGCCAATGAGAACATCGGGAAAATTTTAGTGTCTTTTCGAAAATTACGAAATAAAAAACGATACTTTGTTTTTCAAGTGGGTTAAAGAATATTTTAGCCGTGGACTATAATTACGTTAAGGTAATGTAGGTAAGGTTAAGGTATTGGCGCAAATCCATTGACCGACAAATTAGGAATGATATGAGCGAAGCGTACCTTTGATTTTTTTTTTTTTTTTTTTTGTTTGTCTCTGCTGTTAGCCCTACTGGCCATGACAGCGTCACCGGTGTAATGGACGGGTGCAGAGACCCGCAAAGCGTACCTTGAATGCACTTGACTACTGCAAGCGAATCTTGAATTCTCGAACACTACTCACTTGTTTTTTATAAATACAAAATACTAATTGAAGAATTTCACGGGCTAATTAACACCAGGCTGTGGAGCCGCACACGTGACACAAATGTGACAGCAATATTAATACTCGTAAAAGTCAACATAGGCATTGCACTTTCCTCAGTGTAAACTCGTTTCGTGAATCCTACTCTTTGTGGGATAACATTTTAAAGATAACATTATTCATTCTAACAAAATAGTTACGGAAAAATATTCTATTTATTTCTTGCTTTATTTTGTGTACATTTGTATGCAATTTTTCCATCGATAAGCTTAAATATATATAGGCCTAAATATATAATATTTTGGACAAATTATACAATAATAATTTATTATATTATTCTAAATGATTAATAGTCTTTATCGTTGAAAACAGTTCTAAGAACTAAGTTATTTTCTAGGAAGTACCTAGGATAAAATTCCGAGAATAAAATAAAAATCATCGTGTTTTTTATCGAGAAAACAATAGACAATTTAATTATACTCTGAAATGCATAATAAGGGTTACCAATAACTCGGTGTGCACTACTACTACTATTACTTGCAGCAGTAGTAGCATACTTGTATATGTTGTATACTTATGTCTATGTCCGTCGCCTTCAATGTGCGAGTATGTGGTGTTTAAATCAATGTCTTGCTTCAATATTTACCTGGCTGCATTCAGATTTCACTTCGATGTCGTGTCAGCTTGACAAAGTGCTTAAATAAATTGTAACCACATATTCTTAAACATAAAGAAAATCCACAATATTGTAATATATTAAATGTTCCCTAGAACGTAAATCAAATCATAGAAATTATTTTGCGACGACACATCCTTGATATGGACTTTTTTGTCATAATAAGAATTCTTGATAAGGAAATTCTTAACGTAATTATAGTCCACTGCTAAAATATTCTTTAACCCACTTGAAAAACAAAGTATCGTTTTTTTATTTGGTAATTTTCGAAAAGACACTTTCAAATTTCCCTTTTGTTCTCATTGGCCAAAACACGTTTACTACATCTGCTGTCTATTATGCGTTCCAGGAATTTAATAATATTAAAGTAAAGAGCAAATCATTATACTATCCCGTTAAGTTATATTTACTACTACAAACCAATATCTTGGCGTCTTTCCAAGGTATCAGTTTATAGGAGTGGCGTTGGATGAACGGTTACTCTTTTCTCCACACATTACGACCGTTCGTAACGGAGGAGCGTTCATCCGAGGAAGTTTCTATCGCCTGTTAGGTAAGCGGAGTTAAATGTCCTTTAGAAATAAGGTCATACTTTACAAAGCATGCATACGCTCCGTCATGTCCTATGCAAGTGTTGCCTTCTCTCACGCAGATCTGAAGCCCCTTCAGGTGCTTTAGAACAAAATCATGCGGCTCGCCACCGGGGCGCGGTGAATCTTGAATCATTGCTTAGAGACTTAGACTTTCCGACGATCGGACATTCGAGGGTTTTTTCTAAAAGCTACTTTGACAATGCTGTGGGATACCCGAACCCGCTGGAGGTTAAGGACACAGGGTAACCGCCTCGTAAAACTCCTATAGTCAGAAAGAGAAGACCTAAGTCGATAAACTTCGACCCAGATGACACGATCACGATAGGGACCGCGACACACGTTGTTGCAGAACACACCCTCCACACCACTCCATATAAACAAACGCAGCGTCATCGCGGGTGAAAACGAGGGCTCCACCTAGGCACGTCGCTCCGGCGTTCTGCGGTCGGAGGATTAGTGTCAATTCTCTAGACCAACTCAAACCTTCGCTTCCAAACGGTGTCGTGTTCCGAGCCTGACGGTGGCGACCTTTCCAAGGGTGGATCTCCGCACCGATCCATTCCCTCGGTGACACTATCATGGCTAGTAGGGCTAACAGCATAGATATAACAAAAATGCATACATAAATTTCTGTCTTGTAAAAACTGTCATAACATTTGTATGTCACAATAGTTTATATATCCTTCATCCTAAGAGGTAAATAGAATTTATTAAAGAAGATGTCAAAGTCCGTTCTCCGAAAACAAATGCAATAAAAATGTCATCGACAAGAGATTAAAAATGCAAATGATTGGCACAGAGCGGCCCGGAGCAGTACCAGTCGTGCCAAAAAATCAACAAATTAGAATTCATACCCTATGTTTGTTTTATCGGCCTTAATATTAGCCACGTGGTATTAATACATTCACTCGTTGCAAATATTTGAACATCTGCGAGAGATTATTTTAGGTGTTTTTTGACTTTATTTATGGACAACTCTCCAAGATCGAGATGCGACTTGACCAATAAGTATAATATATTGTATTCGAGTAATAAATAAAATAACATACACCACTTTTCGGGTATTATACAAAAAATTAAAAGACATTTTTTTTATTGAATTTAATATGTAAAAGTTTAGTGTCCGTGTTGTGTTAGATACAATTATTGTTGGTGACAATTTAAAAGAGAGCCATCCGTTGGTACCAGAGGACTTATTTATGAGGCAATCTGCTTTATCTCTGTTTTAAGTGAACACAGATCTTATCAAATTAATTGTAAAGAAAATCATTCACGATGATAAATATTTTTTTTTTTACATTTTTAATACATACATTTTTATTTGTAGATGATGTAGAAGATATTTTTTCTTGTAATTTAATGAATAATAATGTGAAGAATACGAGTCCACGGATGATTACCATTGTAATGTCTCAGTCACTGCACTGTTAAGCTGTTAAATGTATATATATACTAATGACGTGTGTAAATATCTATTATCAACAAAAGTAAGTTATGATGCACGAGTCGATCACTCCGCTGAAGACGTGTGAATTGGAGTGTGAGAGATATTGGGACAAAAACCATTACATCTCGAATAGCTTGCTTGATTGCTGGTTTAGAGTTCCGTATAATTACAATGAAAATTAAACTTGCATTTTTAAAGTATTTTTTTAAAATAAAGATTTTATTTATTATTGAATTTTCTTGACTAGATGTGTTTAACAAATGTCACTTTTGAAAATTACAATATAAATGTTTTTTACTAATAATTTTTAAGTTAATATATAATAATAAAAATATTATTAAGAGTTTTCAGTGCGAGATCGAGTTACATAGGCAAATAGGCAACTTTTGCCGAGCGTTAGAAATGTAACAATAACTTTGCGATTAAAGCCAATCGTATCAATCCATTGATGGATTTACAACGGTAACATGTCACACATTCATGATTAATGTTTGTATGTATAGCCGTCTGTTTCTATTGTACAATATATTGTTTAAAGATTAGGTATTCCGTGTTATTAGGTTATCTGTTTGAGTAATGCTTTGACGCACGTCTTAGATTTATTAAAGCAAATGCTCTCGTGTAACTAAACTAACGTCGTGATAACCACCACAAGGATCACTATGCTTTTAGCATGGACCATTTAATTATAATGAGCATGTAATTATAGGCAGAGTCGTATTATATATAAATGAGTGGTATGACTTCAGTGACAGTTGTCTCTGCTTTATATTATAACGGACACGATCACGAGACATTGTATTGCGTATTATTTAAAAATTCTTCAATAAGAGATAATGTCATCTCTGAGAAACGTTTGTTTGTTGATAAGATAAGAAATAAGAATTGTTCGGTGTTGGTCTTAAAATAATTTTATATTATTTATTGTTACTTTTTTACGTTGTTTATTGTATTGTACGTGTATTAAATTTAATTGAAAGCTCCGATAACAATGTGTCCGCATTTATAAAGATACCGCCACGAAAATTTCACAACATTCCTCACGAGAGATAACCAGTTAGTATTTAAGACGAAGTAAAGTAATTTTTATTCTGAGAAGGACAAGAGAAATTAAAATTTTGTTTAACCTAATTGCTGCTGCGGTCCCGTTCAGAACTTCACAGAGGTAGAGAAGTCTACTTCTAAATCTTTAACATAGAAAAATAATATCTGGCTGATTAATTAATTATAATCAGATTTGGTGGGTTACTTGTTCTCTCATTTTCAAAACATATTTTCTATCTATGTACTTATTTCTCCAATAAGATATAAGTCAATACATTGTCTTTCCTTAACTTTATAAGATTTACTTTAATCCGATTGACAGGTGGATGCATCGAATTGTAAACTTAGAATTGCTACTTATCGAACCAGACTTACAGTCAAAGTATTTTCGTATCACGATTATAGGAGAAAGGCGACATTAGCTTCGTTTTACTACCTCGATATTATTACAGTTATCCTCTGATAAGGTTTCCAAAAGGTTATAGAGTGAAGGATGTTTAGGGAAGTTTGATTGTGAAAGTTCACGGAGCGACCCTCCTCGCAGTGCTCTTCGACGGCACCGATTATTTGACCTGTAGCGCAGCGTGCTATATCCTGGTCGGGACAGCGAGGTTAAGCGCTATTTTATAAACCCTTTTATTATTTCTTTTACAAGATCATTGGAGATTATTATTTTCTGTAACCATTAAATCATCGTCTAGCCGAGACTTCAGTAAGTAGTCCTTTCATTAGTGCGTAGTTTGTTAGCGGGCTCAGGTATCGGGTTCAGTTGAATGGGTATTACTTCAATGATCCCTATTGGCGCCGAGATTGAATCTGCTCAAGAAGATTACGCCGGGAAGCTCTTGTTTCCTCAATCAAGTATCATATTTTCTTATTGCATACGGCTTTCTATTTCGCTTACAAATAGTTATGTACAAATACTAAATATATAATTATACAAATAAGTGCATTTTTAGTACTTTAAATAACCAGACACCGATCCATCAATACAAAATGACACAGAGTAAGTTAAGGTAAAGAAATTTTGGGCTTCAATACACTCTCCAAGTACCAACCAAGTAAAATGGTTAGTGATTTCACAAAACCCGGGAGTTGTGAACTAATATTTTTAATATTCTCACGACAGTACATATTTGAATTAATCTATTTTACGGGTTTAATTCTCTAGTATTGGTTACATGTTAATGAAACGTCGGGTTACACTTAAAATCAACAACTCGCGCGAGTTCTGTCTGCATGTTGATAACTCGTTTCGAATGTTATTATAATAAAGCTTTTTTTATTTCAGTGTAAAGGTATGTTTACATTTCAAAGTGTTAGTAGATTACTTAGGTTAGGTTAGTTTATAATTATGTTTGTTATTTGAATTGATATATTTTTATATAATTTTAGCTGTGCGTTTTACACGAATCCCTTTCGGGTAAAAGCCTCCTCTAATTCCTTCCATTTTTCCCTGTTTTGGGATATTGTCAACCAGTCTTTACCTGCTAATTCTTTTATATCGTCAGCCCAGCGTTTAAGTGGTCTGCCTTTGCTTCTTTTTCCAACAGGCCCTGTCCATTTGGTAGTTTGTAGAGACCATCTCTTGTCTGTATATCTTGACAAATGTCCAGCCCATTTCCACTTGAGTCGCAAAGCTTGGTCGAGAGCATCTGTAAGCCTGGTTTTCCGCCTTATGTCTTCACTGCGAATTTTTTGTATTTTTCTTATTCTAAGCATACTTCGTTCCATTGATCGCTGGCATGTTTTGATTTTGCTTTTTATTTTATCTGTGAATGTCCATGTTTGGCTGCCATAAGTTAGGCTTGGAACTATACATGTATCCATCACTATTTTCTTTAACTTTAAATCATAGTCTCCCTTCAAGATGTCCTTGTGTAGCCAGTACTTCTTCCATGTGCTGTTGATCCTTCTGTTCACTTCGTCTTTATTCCTGTTTTTATTGAATGACATTTGTTTTCCGAGGTAGACATATTCTTGTACATAATCAATCTGTTGTCCAAAAACCTTTACAGGTCTTTGTACGCTGTTTGTCATCACCTTAGTCTTGTTTGCGTTCATTTGTAGACCACATTTTTTACTTTCAAATGCAAGAGATTGCATCATTTGTTCTAACTCTTTGGCAGATTTGGCAAACACGATAATATCGTCTGCAAATCTCAGATGACTAAGGTGGTGCCCTAGTACGCATATGCCATTCTGGTTCCAATCAAGGTTTCTGAAGGCACATTCCAATACTGCTATAAAGAGTTTCGGGGATAGAGGATCACCTTGTTTGACACCTCTCTCTATTGAAATCTCTTCTCCTTTATTTTCCATCTTGATTCTGCTTGTACTTATAGAATAGATATTTTTTATGATGTTGATATATGTCATGCTTACGCCACAGACGTTGAGGGCTTTCCAGATAGAGGTGTGGATTATGGAATCAAATGCCTTTGTGTAGTCTACATAAGCCACATAGAGAGGTTGATTGAATTCTTCATATTTTTCTAGTATTTGTTCCAAGGTGTGGATGTGATCTATTGTTGAGAACCCTGATCGAAAGCCTGCTTGTTCAATTGGTTGTGAAGCGTCTATGATGGGTGTGATTCTGCTCAAGAGTATTGTTGTGAAAAGTTTATAAATGCTCGGCAGTAGACTAATTGGTCTATAGTTCCCAATGTCTAATGGGTCTCCTTTTTTGTATAACAGAACTATATCTGAGTTACACCATTGTTTGGGGACCATTTCTGTTTTTAAGGCTAAGTTAAAAACTTGTGTTAGATGTGAGAGCAGAAGGGGTGCCCCAATTTTTAAAATTTCATTATTGATGTTATCCGGACCTGGGCTTTTTTCTGTTTTGAGTTTTTTGAGGTGTTCAAGAACTTCGCACTCATCAATAGGTTTTACTGTTTCTTCTTCTTCTAAATATATGTGACTGTCTTTTGTCTCATTTGTTGTCGAATATTTTTTATACAACTTTTTGTAAAACTCGGTGGCATGGTTGATTACGTCTTGCCTTGTTTTCGTTTCTCCAAATTCTTTTTTGAGTTTTCCTATCCAGTTTCTATGTGTCGCTAGTTCTTTATAAGCTCTTCTGGAACTTCTATATTTGTTTAAGTTTCTCTCTACAACTTCTCTTTTGTATTTAGTGTAATCATTTCTTATGGCCTTGCTACACATCTTGAATAGATTCTTTAGCTCTTCTTTCATTTCTTTGGTTTTGTGTTTGGTGTGCATTAGTTTAGCGCGTTTATCCATTAAGTCTTTTGTTGTTCTGCTCAGGATTTTTGTCTCATCTTTTAAATTGTTATATTTATTTTTCAGGCTGCTCGTAATTGCATATTCCATTTTGTCATAGTAATTTTGTACATTGTTTTCTTCCGGTGGTACGCAGAATTGTGTCTCTAGGTTTTCGTTAAGGCTTGTTAAATACAATGATTTTTCATCGTCAGTTTTAGGTGTTCTAGGTAATGAGCTGTAAGTTTTTCTGCTATTCTTAGGTGATTTCAAGCTAAAGGATGATCTTAGTAATCTGTGGTCCGATGGAAATGGCACATTATTTAGTACTTCTAGATTCGTTATTTGCTTTGGCTTGTTGCACATAATGTAGTCAATTTCGTTTTTTGTGTTTTGGTCTGGAGATATCCAGGTCCATCTGCGATCTGCGTCCTTTTTAAAATAGGTATTCATTATGCTCAGTTTTTGTTCGCAGGCATAGTGTACAAGTCTGTTGCCTCTCTCATTTCTTTTCCCGTACCCAAATTTCCCCATTATAAATTTTTCATATTTTTTAGGTTGTCCTACCCTAGCATTGAAATCTCCCATTAAGATCACATTTTGGTCTTGGTTTTCTTGTGCTTTCCTTATATCGTTGTAAAATTTATCAGTCTCCTCTTCGGAAGCTTGCTCAGTAGGTGCATAGGCCTGTACAAGAGTTAAGAGTTCATGCTCATATTTTAGTTTTAGGACTGCCACTCTTTCTGATATGCCCGTGAAGCTTACAATGTTTTGTTTGTGAATTTTCTTGACTAAAAAACCTACTCCATACAGCCCGATCGTTTCACCGATGTAGCATAATATGTACTCTTGATGTTCTTCTATATTGCAGCCCTTTCTCCTAATTTCTCCCAGGCCTATTATATCAAAATTTATGTTCTTGAGAGCGTAGGTCAGTTCTAACAATCGTTCTTTTGTAGACAATGACCTCACATTATATGTGCAAATCTTCAGTTGTTGTGGAGCTTCTTTAAGTTTAATTTCTGGTGTGGTGTTATATTGGAATTTAGAGGGTTTTGGTCTTACACTCCCACGATGACCAGTCGGCTTGGGAGCAGGTTTTAATTGTTAAATATTTATCTTTTCTTTGATTGAGTTGCTTCGAGGACGGGTCATAAACTCGAAAGCATTCTTTGCAGCAATTTTCTTGGGGCCTGCTGGGAATGGTTGTTGGTTCTGGTTAGGCGAGTAGGATGGATCTCTCTTTCTCTTCTCGCTTTTTTGTATATCTGATGGTTTCTTAGATATAAGTTTATCTCCTCGCAGGTAGGCAATATTGCCTTTGTTCCTCTCTTCTTCGAGTTTAGGCTGCAGAGACTTTCTTATTTCTAACATTTCTTTTGTAAAGTCCTCTTTTACGTATATTCCTTCCGGGAGTTTCTTTTTGTTTTTTAGGATTAGGTTTCGTCTCCAGTTTGAGGTGAAGGAGATAAGTATAGGTCGGAGTCCGTTGTTTGTTTTTTGTCCGATCCTATGAGCTTTATTGATTTCACATTCCTGGATATCCAGTGACAGGTGGGTGTTGATTTTTTCTTTCATGAATTTTACTATATTTTTTCCTTCATCGCTGCCCTCTTTTATTCCAAAAAATAATAAATTGTTCTTTTTCTTCTCTATCTCCAATCCTTTAATTTTTTCTTTTAGTTCCGAAATTTCTGCTTGAAGATTCTGGTTTTGTTCCTCTAGCATTTTGAACTTTTCGTCCAATTGCTGTGATATATTTTGAGTGACAGTCTTTGTAATAGATATTGTTTGCCTATCCATTTGTTCTTGAATTTTTTCCAGTAAAAGCTGCATCTGGTCTTCCATTTCTTATTTTTTAAATTTAAAAATTAAAAAATTGGCGCGCAATATATATGGTAAAATTATTAAATGGTAGGGTTTGATTTCTTTATATGGCAACACTCTATCTGTCACATTCAGTTTCTAAAGTTGGTAGCATTGACACTCGCGAGTATTGTCTCTGGTTTACACTCAATAGTATTTTGAGGTTATGTTATGAGTGTTTTCACATCAATATTTAGTTATTTAGAAGATAGTTTATGCGTGATTTGTTCAGTTAATACACTTTCCACAAATAAATGAATGTTTATAACTGTTGCATACACTGTTATAACTTGTTGAAACACTTTTTTTAACGAGGTTTTGTTACGAGTTCGAATGTTATTAAATATATTAAATAGCATAGATAAAATTTATTCATTGTCAATTAACCGACTTGTTTATTTCTATTATGGTTGCAAATCTTCCTATAACGCCCGTGAGTAAAAGCGTGCAACCCAGTTGCATATAATAAGGTCGATAAAACTGCTAAAAGCGTCTACTCGCAGCTCTCAATCATGCATGTCGATACAAACATCGAGATACGACAAGAGAAATTCTTTAGTACTACGTATTTATAGATAATTAAATGGATAATATTAGATATGTCTTTGTATAAATGAAGTATATCATATTTAATATGTCTCGAAGGAGTATTGTTTGTGAGGTCGTAGAGATCGAGACGGGATTGGTATTGACGGTGATGCTTTGTACCTTCTGTTTGTGATTAATTATTTTTTAAGTAATGATAAAGTTAAGTAAATTTAATTTAAGTTAAGACATTTCGTTGTCTTTGCAACGCCAATATTTTTATTTAATGAAAAAGCCATTAAAATATTAAAATTCATCATCCTGTCCTTTGAAATATCCTAAAAGTCATAAAAAGTTTGAAGGATTGTTTATCATCATTTTCTCGGAAGTCTGTAATCTTTAACTTTATAGAAAATGCAAACCAATTAGAACAAAAGGAAGTAAGCCATTTCTCAAGTGTAATGCGTCTAATGACACTCGTAAGAATTCCCGTAGTTTACGGGACGTTTACAATGGAACAAAGCGTACGTGCAAGGCGATAAGTTAAACAGCATTGTTTTGTTCTGCGATTCATCCGGTGGTTCTCATATTGCACTCGCGTGATGTCATGTGTCCAATTTCATACTTGCGGCTCGTTTGTTAGTTTTCGTAATAACTTCACCCAACTAACTACAGATCATGAGACATTTCAAGAAATTTAAGCATAGGTTTTAAGGAAAGGTACCTACCACAGTTTTTCTTGTATCTTAATAGATGTCGTTTTAAATTTCAGATACCATTCGAGCCATCAACGCCTACCTCCAGTTTTAGCCTGTATTTACCACTGCCAACTATTCCGCCCTACTACGCTCTTAATGTCGCAATGCTAGACAAGATACTACCAAGTTGTAAGAACGCTCAAACGTACAGGGACGAGGACTGCTGTCTCACGTGACATCTAAGATCCGTGGCCGACATGAGCCAGCCCGCCGACGAGGCCCGAGCGGCCAGGATAGAGAGATATAAAGAAGACCGGAGAAAACAACTCACTGCTAGAACTGCCACATTGTTTTCCGCCAACGTGACTGAAAGGTTGGCATTTTTATATATGTATACATAAACAAAATACAAAATAATACATGCTAACAGTCTTTAATGTCTTAATTCTTACCATGATGTTCTTTTGATTTCAGGCGTCCGAAAAGAGAGGCTGCTGGTCGGTCACCGCTAGAAGATTCCGCTGCACATCTTAAATCGTCATCAGAATTAAACATCAATCTAGCTTCTACTTCAGTACCTATAAGAACAACCCGCACATCTCGTTTGCGCGCAGCTGCCAACACTTCCGATCCTTGCTCGTCCCCGAAAAGATCCAACAGAAGAAGCTCCTCCGTGCAATCTCTATTAGAAGACGATAAGACAAAAACGCCTAAAAATGCCAAAATATTAGATAGAGACAAAACACGAATAAATTATAGAAGGCAGAGTAACGAAAAAGAAAATTTAAAGAGCGCATCGACCACGTGCTTTACGGAAAAAGAGAATGGTGCTATTAGATCGAAAATAAAACATTCCACTAATAAAAATATTTTAGAAAAAGACAAAAGTAGTAGTTTATTGAGAAGTCCTAAAGAAAGAGTCGTTGACGAAAAGAAGAGTTCAAAGTTAGACGAAAAGAATAAGAATTTATCGACTGAAGAATCTAAAGTAGCTATTAAGGACGAAGAAACGGTTGACGTCGACGACATATTGAATGATATTCTCGGTGATAATAATGTATCGAATAGTCTAGAAAAGGATAGATTTGAAGATTTATATCATGACTTAATTGTTGAAAGTAATAATATAAAAATTGAGGTTAATAAAATAGTCATGGAAGACAATGTCTCGTCTTGTGGAAACAAGCTCAAACTTAGTCACAAAAATTCATACATTCCTGTTAAAGAAACTGTAGTTAATAAAAATGAAAGTGTAAAAGGTGATAAGGGTGTAGTGCCAAATGTGGTGAAGACTGAGGGGGGGTCGTTGGGAGCCGTGTGTGTGCGCAAAGTGGAGAGGTTCAGTGAACTGCTCAGTAACCTGTGCTCCCCGTGTGAAGCTGATATACTATTTGAGGATATTTTAGTTGAGAATGGGATCAACGGTGATAATGATACGGTAAGTTAAGATTTAATGACGTAGTTCATTAATATCACTAGGACGTAGTTATATGAAAGACGTAGAAATTAGCTTGATTTTCAGTTTTATAGAAAGTAATTAGAATAAATATCAGTTTTCGAAAATGCAAAAGGTAAATTTGATTTATGATATAAGATAATAATTCGTTTATGGTTTACGTCATTTTATCGCACTTGAGGTCGATTCACCAAACTTTCTTATTATAGAAAATGACTATATCGGACGTTGTCGGACTTTTCATTTTATCCAATCATTAGGTATATGTCTATTAGAAAAAATTATCGTTTTTACTAAGTAGGGTTATATGTCAAAATGTCAAAGTGGTCTAACCGCTAAAGTCAAGTAATGTCAATATTTCCAAATTAGCTTGGATCAAACGTCAATCAATGTTTAAAACCAGCCGCTGCCGGCAAACACGGAAGCCATATTGAAACTTGGTGTTGTATCAGGTTTAAGCGTTGTATTTAAAGAATATCTTTAGTGTATCGATTAACCTTCCAGTTTGGATTTTAATCCGTATTTAAGCTTTGGTTAAATGACTAAGTAGTTATTTGTTTAATCTACGATAAAGACTTACTGCTTAATGGTGAATCTACTTATTTGCTATTTGCTTATTAGCTTTAATAGCGTTCATGAATGTGCCTTGTAGAATGTCTGTATTTAACATGAGGAACATTTTAAGATATATATAGTTTGTAACGTAAATACATTTTTAAATATAACACTTGTAACCATTGTTTGCAATAGGTGGGCATTGAAACAGGCGGGCATTAGAATTGTCAATTTACGTCCGTCAGTGGCTCGTCTCTATCGAACGCTCCTGCACAATACTGGGGTATTATTGTATCTACTTAATATTTAAATATTGTTAAAAGTAAATCTATTTCAGTACAAATCTTGATAGACTTGTTGACTCATAGAGACACCCGCCTTACTAAACTTTATTAATTATAAAAAGTTTCAATGAAATATATTATTAGTCATTAATAGTTATGCTATTGAGAAAAGTCTGTCCTATTAAAATTTTGTGCAAGTCGTCTTAATTATAAAATACACGCAAACTTATTAATGGTCAGTCTGTCTGTCTCTCTGTCTGTGCAATTACATTAAACGCGGTCTACATCTGGAGGTTAACGAGATAATAAATACTAGTTTTTATAATGAGTTATAGTACGCGTAGCTGTGATAGGAGCGTTAGAGTTACTCGCACCGAATATGGCTTCGACGCGCAGCCTTCACCTCTTGGGTAGAGATGACGTCGCGTCATTTCTTAGGGAACAGTATGAATTGTATTATCTGTTATTTTCTTTAAGCTTGGTTGAATATAACGACGACGGAATTATTTTTGTATAAAAATAAAGTAGTTTCGTCCAGGGCTGTCCAAATGATCCTTAAAAATATGATGATAGGATCACTTCTTGTATAAAAATGTAATAGTTCCGTTTAGGGTTGTGCAAATGAAACTTATTCATAAATCATATCAGAAGCTTCGGGTCGAGCGCCGGCGGCGGATATGACCGTGTCGTGAGATTGCATGTAGATGATCGAGGCGTCGTCGGCGCACGCGCATGGCCGCGCCCGATGACCTCTGTAAATGTATTTCTTTATTTGTAAATCAATTAAGTCACAATCTAGTTTTTATTTTCGCCGTTGAAGGCTTTTCGAAATTCTTCAATGATAATATATAAAAGGATACATATTGCAGAGTAAAAGCCAACGAGCGATTATTGTATGTAATACGTGTGTTAACTTTGTCAAAGTAAAGTTTTCAATTTAAAAATTTTGAATTTCGTTTTATTTATATCATTTTCCAATTATTTTAAATGAAAAGGTGGGTAGTAGATTTTTAAAAAATTAGTTGGTACAGTGATTGTTTTCTGTGATCCAAGCTGTTTATACATTTTCTTACAAACAAAAAGATTACGGCATACAAATTAAAATCGAAAATGTCGTCTGAGAAAGAAGATTTCACTAATCTCAAGTGATCCGGGTCCGGCGGGTCCGGCGAGAAGCTCGGGTCCTACCAGACCATTACTATATAAAATAAGAATTGATAATATAAGCATAAGTACGGACCGTTAATGAAAGTGGGAATTATCTTGAATTTTATCTTAACTAGTAATTAAATGAAATCTCTTCCCGTGTAAGCTTTCCATGAAAAGGTACATGTTATATAACAGATGCGTAAAGATGCAGAGGCTCTAATGCTATTCATCAAAACCTTTATATCAAAAATATTTTTATCTGTTATTTTATTTTTGCAAATATAATAACCTTTTGGTTATCTGCACACCGGATCCGGATCGGACGCCGGATGGGCGTCGTTTTAGGACTAGAAACGCCTTTGCCAATATTATCTTACTTATATGCCTATAAAATATTATTAAGAATAAAAATATTTTAATTGATATATTTTGAAGTCGCCGTGTCGGTGAGCGGTGAGCGCCGCCGATTCGGGTCAAATGTGGTAACCGCAGTATTAATTGTATTATATGGTAAGAGCGGTGCCGCGCGGGCGGCCTCGTCTCCGCACGACACATCTCCTCGTATTTGGTCGTGATCGAGGACCCGACCTCGTTTACAATTATGAAAGAGGAACTTAATTACAAAAATTACCCGAATCTCGCTTTTTGTACCGACCGATGTATCGTGTCTGATTCGCGCTCACACCTGACAGTACCAGGTGTGTGAGCGCATCGCTCGCGTTTGTAATTACGCGGTTACACGCAGCGCCACTTTATCGTTTCTAAAGGATTTTTTATCACATTCTTATTTTTTATATTTATTTTTTGAGCGAAGCGAGCGTAGCGAGCGGAGCGTTCTACATGAGACTTTTTCACATTCTTTGTCACGAATAGGCTCGAAAACTACTTAAAAAAATTATGAAATTTAGGATCGATCGATTAGGTTTCAATTTAAAAATCATATATATTTATAAATAAACTTGTAAACTCATAAATATTTTATTTTTTATTTAATATAACCAATAAAGGAAATAAGGACATAAAGTAATAATGATAATGTCAGTGCGATGATTGGAAGCACACCTTTAGTTGTCGAAACTAAGTGAAAGACATCGGCGCGCGCGCACCAGTCGCTCGCGACGCGCGCCCCGACACGACGCCGACGGCCGTTCGGTTGTTTATTGTTTTTGTTTTTGCTTTTATCAGCCCCTTACTTAGGTCAGTTACGTCATTTGAATCAGTTAGGTGATTGTCTATTAGTGCGTCGTCTGCTCCGCTCCTTTTCACCCTACACACCATGTTCATGTTCACCGTGTGGGTGTCGATATTGTGAAAGTCTCGTCACGCTGCACTCGCATGTGTGGTGTTGTGATATTTTTCCATCACTGAGTGTTAAGTATTTCGACTTTGTACGTACTTATATACTTCGGTTTTTCTTCTCGTGAGTGACTCTGTATGCGTTGTTTATTACATATAAGTGTCACGTTCTAAGAAATTCACAACACATTTAAATTAATAAGTGGAAAACTCTCTGCATGCACATTCACTACACTTCCGTTAGTTAGTCACGACATAACATAGCCTATACTATTTTATTGCTTTTACTTTAAAATCATATTATTCTTAAAATAAACTTACAACTTAAGTGACAATGATTGAACTAATTAGTTTCACTACTATGGTTATAATCGGAAGAGTAACACGGGGGGGGGGAGGCTGACCTCGCTCGATCGGTCCCAATATGGCAAACTGTTTGTAGGTTACGGTGCCCGGCACCGCGGGTAAAAAGAGGATGTTAATTGTTTATGTCCTTACAGGACAATACATTAAAGCATAATTATATATATTCATACAGTTTGTATATTATATACAAAGTATTGCAAAGTATTTTTTCTTTCGTTGAACTGAATTAGATAATATTATGTTAGGATAGGTTTAGATTTGAACCGAGTCCAAGGTAAAATCCTTACATGGCATGCGGTACGCGATACGTGGGTGTCTTTCTATCTTGGATTAAACCATTATGTATCATGTACTTCGCCTCAGTGTCAGTATCCATCGGTTCCGACGAGGCTGCCCGATACGAGGTCAAGGGATTTTCTATGAAGACAATAGCTTCACTTAATGGTGTTCCACTTGTTTTAATATACGTATGAGGTCGACTACTCTATGAAATTATGTAATATTAGGGATATTTATAATTCAATTGTTTCACTAAGTCCATATATCAACACTCCTGTCTGTGCTGCTGTCGGTTCACAGTTACGTTCGTGTTGCGTAATGTTCAATTTGTCTAGGTTCCAGACTAACGTTCTATCCACTGAAGGACGATAGGCTTGTGTTTCGTAACATATGCCCAGTTAATCGGTTTGACTAATTTGATCTGCAGTAGTTGTCGCGGCCCTCGTCAGATATGTTGATTTTTACTAATTTAAGAATACATACATACGAGTATATACCAGTAGACATCTGCATAAATCTACTTCATTTTTCTTATCCATAATTTAAAAAGTACTTATCTTATTAAATTCGTATTTTTTAAATAACGGTGTCTTTGTATGTAATGTGTAAAAGTATAATTAACCCGTCTCCGCTTCGCTCTGTGCAGTGAACTAACCTTTACATTAAATTGTAAAACAAAGTGTCGTACATTTGAGTGAGGAGGGTGATCTCTTGAATTCTATGTTAGTCATAATGTTCATGAGTCATGAGTCACACCAGTGAGTGAGCAGGATGCGAGTGTACTTCAGGGAGAGTAAAGTGAAAGCGGTGAGCAGTCGACTACAATTAAACATTGTTCAATTAACTAAAAACTATAACATCCAAATTTTAAATATACTTACCGATAGTCATTACTTATAAACCAATTTTATTCTTCTATTATTATTTGATCCCAAAAATTTCGTATTAAAGGTAGCCTCTTAGTATGCGGTGTTAGTACGGCGGTTGATCTAGAGCTCTCTAGCGCTCTTTAGCGCTCGGGTCATTCCATGTCAAATCAACCAAGCTTTCAACTCGACCCCCTCAAAATTCAATGAAATTTGGTAGATTTGTTGCATCTATATAGAAATGGATAAATATGAAATTTTTAGTCCATATCATGATTATTTTTTGAAATATTTAACTTTAAAGTTGGCAAAATTCATTAAATTTGAGAAGTTCTTGCATTATAAAATCAGCTCTCATTTCTGTTCTAATTATAGTAGAGACTTCATTTAAGCATATATGAAAAGTATATTAGTTGCCCTTTCATTTGATATGCTGCATGAATGAATTTTTTTAAAATTTATTTCCAAGGTCATCAAATTTGACCTTGAATTTTGAAAATTTTAAAATCGGCACCTTCGAAACTTTAAAAAAAAATATATGTTATTCTTCTAGTTATTGTTGACAATATCTAAAAGTTTCATTCTGGGATCACCATGGGTTTCTGAGCAAAAAATTCAAGAAAATTGCTAACATCTCAATTTTACTGTATACTGAAAGAAAATGTCTCTATTTTTAAGTAAAAATACAATTTTAGCTTCCAAAATAAAGTTTTGAAAGTGAATAAAGAATCTTGATAATTGTTTACAACATTACTTATTCTTTTGCACTTTTTTAAAAATAAATTTTTGTATGCTACCTAAATTGGGAGTGTATAAACTTTATTGAATTTAAAATTGACTTTTTACTTTTATATTGTTTTATTATATAACTTTTTCCTATACAGACAATCAATCAATTTAAATGAGGGTGATTTAAAATGTAATATGTCGATGTATGGACTTTATTGTAGGCAGTGGTAATGAGAGTCATTGTAATGTGATTATTGTCGCAGCGCGCGAAGGCGCCGGAGTGCAGCGCGCCATGCCGCCGCGCGCCGCCCGCGCCCCCCGCGCCGCTCGCGACCCCCGCGCCCCCCGCGCCCTCCGGCGACGCAGACGGTGAGTCGCCGATACTACTGAGGCTTATATACTTCATAATTACTACTAACTTCTCTTACAAATTTTTAAAACAGTCGCCTTCTTAAAAGATTTAACCAATGTGTTAGTATGTAAGGATAGGACATTCCTAAACGAATCAGTATATTTTCTTTTATGAATACTTAAATAACTCGGGGGAAAAGATTGAAAATGGTATTTGACGAGCTTAAGTTTAATTTGGATAGACAAAACAAATCTCAGAAGGGTTCCAGTCAAAAATAACTTTATTATATTTGTGTTAAGTTTCGTGTCCAATTTAAAATGGAAGTATTGTGTGATATCACTTATGATCTAGTGCTCTTAGCTCGGCTCAGCTCCCGCGTTGCGCGGCGCCGGCGCCGGGACTGCTCGACTTACGTATCTGTAACACCGACAGTTATGAACAATCGATATCTATGTAATAGCTGCTTTGGCTTGGTCTCCAACAGCGTCTGCTTCCGAGCTCAGAGCATACCGCACTCCCTGTACCGATTGTATGATATCATATTGGTAACTCGATTTCTAGACTTATCTTTTGACACAGTTTACTCTATCTTATTCTATTAATTATTACAATATAGCAAATTCTGTCTTGCGATGCATAATTTTGCCTAGTTTATCGCATAACTTGTCAATAGAGCCCTAAAGACATACAGTTAAAAGCTAGTACCTAACGATTTTATATTATCGTCATATTGCTTCAATAATACGTAAACCGCGGCGGAGACGTCCTTGTGTGAGAACGTGAGAGGCTTTTATTATTCAAATACATTCATTTAATACCGGGAAAACATATTGTGGACGAGCAAAGTCAAGTCTGTTTAGCTCTCATGCATTATTAGGGGAGAGCACCGAGGTACTGAAGTACTAGTGGATACAGTACAGGTGGTGGTCGTGGTGGCGTAGTGGTCGCGTATACTTGCATTGTTCCCTTGATAGCCTCCCATGCCGTTGGTTCTTAAAACTAAATTCTTCAACGACTCCTTTACTTCATTCTATATATTATTAACTAGACTCTGCCCCGCACTTTCGCTCGCGCTTAGTTCGACTTTGGTTGGTAAGTACTAGTTTTAAACGCCACTTTATGGGCGCACTTACCTCGCCCGCAATGCTGAAACTATAGAGATTTAAAAAAATACCGAATATTATAGGTTTGCACCATCACATCCTTGTATATACAAATTCATGAAACGGTTCTTGAATTATGGAAACACACACAGAGACACTGACAGTCACACTGTAATACAAAAATAGTGGCATTCATATCAACTCGTAAGAGGATTGTTTAACACTAAATGTATAAAAACATCACGGTAATGATAAAAGCGATACATGTCGGCATACGTTAGTATAAAACTAGTTTCAAATGTCAAAAAAAGAAAGTTTTGCAATAAAATTTACCAGTTTTTTAATTATATGTTATAATATTATGTAACGTTATAATAAGTTGTTAATTCGGCTTTCACAATTGGGATATAAGCTTTCACCTATAACTTTGCCCTCAACTGGATTCGTATTCGATAATGATCAATCTTCTCTAGGATAGTATGTACTAGTTCCCCGAACCGTCACTGACGGACTGACTGACTGTCGGACTACGCGCACCGGAATACTAGTAAAACTAACACCGTACAACCCGCGGGGCCGATTACAGAAATAATTATAAACTAGGATCCGCCCATCGTGCCCATCGGAATTGACCTGAGCGCAGGAAAATCCATTAGAAAAGAATAAAAGGAAATAAATATTTAACAACAATAATAAACATTTAATTGAAAATAATAAAAATTTAATTTGTCGCCATGAAAGTTACGCTACGAGCGACACAATCACGAGTCTCTTGGTTTTTCCTTTATAACTTTTGATTTAATCAAGCTAATTTCATTCGGTTTTTTTCTGTAGATGCTTATTTATTAGTTCTAGATTCGTGCCAAATTTGACTAAAATCTTGAGAACAGTTAAGCTTAAGTCTACGGGGATTCAGTTTTTCGATCATAATTTATGATCAAATCAAGATTTTATTAATCAGTTTTTTTCTGGAGAAGCCCGTCAACAAGAGCTACAGCAATGCCCATTTTGATGAAGATCGACTGAGTAGTTTTTTTGTGATGTGGCCACATAAAACTGATTCCCAAACGTTTAAGGGCTTCGCTTACGCTCAGCTCAATTATTTAAAAAATGGACTCTCCTTCGGCATTAAATAAATCACCTAGATTTATATTAAATTGTTAGCATTCAAAAGTCTGCTGATACATTGCAGCGTGTCGTAGCGACACGTGCCTACAATCTACCGTGCAAGTGTCATCTTGTCATTTATCATAGAGTGACCTGTTTGCAGTTGGACGTACAAGAAGCGTATTTTTAATGTAAACACATACTTGTAGAGATATCGATTGGCGACTTCCAAAATGTGTCAATAGAAAATAAACATTGACCCATTGATTTTTATTATTCGGCCTTTGGGTTATCTTTTTGTAATTAATTAAATAGTGCTTCTTTCCGTCCTGATAATGAAGTGTCGATGAGTTTGTTATTCAATGAAACGTTTCTGGAACGACACTGCGTTCATTGTAAGCTCAAAGTCACCGATGCAGAGTCCTCATTATTATTTAGCTCGTATTTAGCTTGCAGTTGCATTGATTTAATAAAAGTTAATAAAAGAGAGGTCAAGGTTTATTGGGTCCCGGCGGAGGGCGCACGGGGCTGTGCTGTCGAGTCGCGCTCAATGCTCAAATGGGTTTTTATAGGACGCTTATCATCTCGTATCTAACTCAAGCAGAAAGTTTATTGATTTTTATTTAAAAGTGAAAATACTGCTGGCACATTTCTGTTGATTGTACGTTCTAAAAAGCTATTAGTTTGAGTAATTGTTGTTTCTATTAAACGCGTTGCGTTCTCACCCCTCCTCCGCCCCGCCTCGCCCACAGCGACGATAGCTGATGTTATAATTATATATAAAAAAAATAATACAAAAATATGTAAAATTACGCGTAAATAAAATATAAGTTTCTCTATTTTATATCTCTCATAGTTTAATACATAGTTTTTACTAGGTACTGTAGAATGTAAATATTTAGATTTCCCCCGGGCCGTGCGTCCGGAGCTCGGTAACGCTGCTGCAAGGTCTGAATATGTGATCATTTCGATAAAATATATTTATACTACTATTGTTTTCCAGTGGTTTGAAGTAAAGAACTACTGTACCTATTATTTTGTAAATATTAATTTAAATTACAGTTGGTAGTGTTGTATTAAGAGTGACGTATTTGTTATTAACGCAATCGGGTCCGTGAAGAGCCGCTTCTCACTGCTTTCGTCAAATAATTGGGTCATTAAATTGTATTTCGGTTCCGTGTTTTTTTATATTTTTTATTTCTCATGTTCCACCGGAGCGGCCGGGACTTATAATAACATAAAGTTTTAGCTATTTTATATATTATATTTTATATTGGTTTTAGAGACCATACAATGTACCACTTTATTTGAACCGAATATATACAGGTATAGGTATAGCTCTTGAGAAGAGCTCAATTTATTTTTTTTATAAAATTTAATATATTACATCTGCCGACTAACGTGTACGCACTATGTTATTATGGTAGGTTATTCATTCACTTATTAAGTAAACATTTTCCCTTCGTCCCTGAACTTTTACACTGGACAGCAGTCTCTTGTTTTCATCATACTTAATTTCGAGAAGCCAATTTACCTCCATTTAGGAGATACCGAATGTTGGAACTCTTTAAGTAATAAACTTACATTACGAATTATTTGTTTATAATTTTTATACAAGTAAGGGTATAAGCTATAGAGACGTGTTATTTCTAATCGGGACGGACACCACGTAGAGGGCACCCCGCAATGAGAGGCCCCCTGCATAGTCGGAAGGCTTCTTAGATGACCGGGGGATTCCCCCCCCCAAGCCTACCTTCAGAAGAGGGCCGAAGCCCTCTTTTAGCCAGGCCCGGTCCGGAACCCAAACGTCCGGGGGAGTCTAGGCTCACCCCCAAAACGCTTGAAAACGTACAGGCCCAGCGCCCTCGGTGGTGATCTTCCCAAAGAAAGACCACTGTTCAGGCCCTACATGAGCGGACAGCCAAGTACGTCTCAGCGGGTTGGCAGGGAGGACTACCAAAGCACCGCTGCCACGCGAGACAGCCACTCAAAGAGGGGACCCGACCTTGAACCCGACAGGCTTCTACCGCCAAACACGGTGGTCAACTGAGTCCAGCAAGAAAGAGGCATAAGTCGGGAACCCACCAAGCCGGGACTAACGATCGCCGAGCAAGACCGTGTTGTCACGCTCCACGAAAATTAATTCGGGCACCGTCTCCTCCCCTCCCGAACCTCTCCTTCGAGAGTGACTCGACAGGAAGAACCCCAAATCCTAATCACCCCCAAAAACCCCCAATCACGAGGCCACCCCAAGGTCAACTCTGCAATCAGAGAAGTACCCGGAATGACCCCGCGACTGTCCCCCGGAAAAGAGGGCCCGTGCCTCCCATCGAAATGCCCAGGCCCACTTTCCAACGGCTTAGGCCGAGGGCAAGGGGCTCGAGCCCGCCGCCGCAGATGGGCTACCCCTAAGGACAGACCGCCGCGTACACTCCCTCTGCTAGCCATGAGCCAGAGTCGGGCACCTTATGGCTGACAGGGAGCACCGACCCGTACCGCTTCCAATCCCACCGGACAAGTCCGAGTGACATTGATAACGGACGGGCACACGAGGAGGTTTCCAGCGATGCCCCCCCCATATCACAACAACCTATCTTAACATCTTCCAATAAACATTTTCTGCGTGTCAGGAGTTAACAACGTGTAGAGTGCTTGCAGTGGTTTAGTGTGAGAGGTGGGGTCGTGGGGGAGGGAGGGGGCGCTTTGGTGAATGTTGTAAAATATATAAACAGTTGACGGATCGGATTTAACTGATGTATTATAACCAATATATAACTATTCAATGCGTCGGTGTCACGAGAACACATCAACAGATTTGTGAAAACGGAAGGTTCAATTTATTTATTATTAATTTTATTGCAAAAAATATTAATCTAAATTCCTTACGAGCTTCTAGAAGGATTTCCATAAAAGATCTTTCACATAACTTTGTCCAAAAATTATGTACTACAATAAAAACTCCCAAAATCATTTCGAAATTTCTCAAGTACGACTTCACACATACAGCAAATATATATATATATATATATATATATGTATATATATATATATATATATATATATATACACTGACTCTTACTGCTCCTGGACGTTCACCTTTCCGTAGTGACGAAACCAGTTCAATGCAGTCGATATTTTATATTAGTAGCATGCGTGTAAACTATTATACGGTAATCATTAATTTATGCACAGCGAGTTCGTTTGATCGTGTCGTGTGTCGTGCGATACATAATTCATTTAACGATAAATTCTATGTAATAAATTATCGGAAGCAATCCTAACACCTGCAAAGCGTATTAACAATAATAAATAAATAACAATTTCACCGTATGTTTTGATAATTAACGATCTGAGATCAATTTGGGTTTGCTTATTTTGTATCTCCTCACGTGGGTCGGTGCGACAATCAGCGTAATTAACGCTGCTTTCTCCGTATTTTAATGTTTCTAATGCCCCCCGGGAGGCAGTTTTATTTTGGTTATCATCGGCGTTTACTCGCCGACAGACGTCCGCAGCGTGCGCGGGAGCACGCCACTCGGCAGTCGGCTGCTCGGGCTCGGTCTGCGCGCTTATCTGATTCGAGCATGTTACTCAGAAACTGTACCTCGATCTTATAGTAAACAGAAATCTATTTTATATACACAAAAAAAGTTTATTATCTCTTCAGACAAGAAAACAGAACTTTAACAGTGTTTAATTTATTAATTATTAAAAATATTAAACGAACAAGTATCACAAGTAATTAATGTTTTTGTGTGGCGGGTAATCGACTCGGTACATCCGAGTCCGCGCGTGAGCCAAGTAGCCGAGTGGCCACGCATATCTCATGTGTCAGTCAGTGACATCGACCCGTCTACCCGCACTGTACTTACTAATATAATATACTCTAGAGTTTCTTCTAGTGCAAGGTACTGAGGGGATTTAGACCTTTATTTTGATTATATACTCTAAATAGTAACAATGACAATGGAGATGCTGTCAGTGCAAGAGGGACCCATAGTGATATCGTGGATAGTGTTCCTGGTGCTGATATGCAGATGTTACTACCACATCGGTGAGTTACGAATTAGATAACACATTATTGTACCGTTAGTCCGTTATGTGGACATTTAACATGTTTAATAACATTAAATTTGCAATTTGTTTATTGCAAGACAATAACGGCCACGGGGGTGCGGTACGCGGTTGCGATGTAGTCGTTTGTGCGGTGCATTACCAATTACTACGAACCCGGCACCTTTGGTTCACCGGTCAGGACGACCGACCGCTAGACCGACGGGCCTGCAATATGAATAACAGATATCTCTCAAACGTATGACCGTAATAACATATCATAATATAGCCAATAAAGAATTGATAATATATTTTATGCATACAATTTAAATTAAAGAAAATTGCTCTCTTGGTTTCTAAATATAAGGATGATAATTGAATGCAGCTCGTCTCTATTTGTGTGTCCCGAAGCATCCAGGCGTATCTTATCGGATATCGACGTTTCTGTCGATTTGTTACCCCTAAATGTATTTTCAGTATGTGACAGACATGTTAGTATTTTATTATTAGATGAAGGAGTAGTGATTAATTTGAAGTAATCGTGGCAGGAGTGCAATAGCTGTGATGTCCGTATATGCTACATTAGGGTTATAGTGGAGCGCCTGGGGGTTTTCACCTCGGATTAGAGTTATAGTGAATGAATTAATACGATCGATGTGGGATATTATTTCTTAAACTATAAATTGCAATGTTTACCCAAAATTTTTTTGTGCACTCCATTTTTGCATTGTTTAAACAAATTATTATAAAAAATTAATATTTGACCATATATTTTCACTTTAAATAGTAATTTCTTTTATTTATATGTTAAATCTTATCTGAGTAGACATATAGGAACATTTTTCAAAGATACCTGTGTATATATATCGCAGTAGGGATCTCGATCTCAGCTGCTATGTACAATAGAATTTCTCGGCTAGTTTAGTTGCAAGTAACAAGTGTTCTGTGAATATTGTACTTCTATAACAGTGAAAATTTGGTTTTTTAGTGAAAATTTTTTCTATATTTTTGTACTGGAAGGTAATTAAATAATAAATAAATCGAAAATTAAAGATCAGTTACAATAAAAAAAAAATATATGGTAATAATTAGGGCCAGGACGTTGGCATTTTTTTATTGTTCAAATTTGAGGTTAAACATATGAATGCTCATTTGAAAGACTGCGAGATTCCTGGCCCTAATAATAATGAATCAAATGCAATTAATTAATTACTAATTCTTTTTTATTATATTTCGAACAATGGATAAACCAACGGCATAGGTGCATAATATGTATACACCTGAGTTCATCTTTCGAAACAAATTCAAGTTTAGGTGAAATAATAAAAATTAGTAGAGGAACAATCTCTTTACAAGCTGCTTCAACTGAACGACAAGATGGATTGTTACCTCATCTACAAACTGAATTTGTTTATGCTCATTCAAGTTGTCGACAAAAATATATTAATAAAAAGTATATTGGAATGTATAAAAATAAGGTCCGTGAAAATCTCTCATTATCGCCTCCGAAAAAAAAACTTCGAAGTAGCATGAATTTCAATAACTTCAAAAGGGAAAAAAACTGTTTTTTTTGCGGACAAGAAGCTGATAAAACAAAAGAAGCAAAATTAAATAAAGCTCGGCGTAGGCAGATTTCATACATCAACACTCCAACTTTAAATGAATCCATCATGAATTTTATAGCCGTCCAGAAAACTGATTATTATCGAGATATCCATAAAAGGATTTCTGGTATAACCGACTTACAGACACTTGCAGCAAAATATCATTCGGATTGTTATAATTTGCTGAAAAATTCAATTCACCTTAGTAATGTTGAAAAGAAAATTAATCCGAGAATTTCGATGGTAGATGCAGCAATGGAGCAAGTACATAGAAGAGAATGATGATTGCCAATTTACCATGCAAGAGTTGAAAAACGTCATCACTACAGAGCATATCCCGGATGAAAAAACTATTAAAAAACGACTAATAGAACGCTTTCACGGTGATTATCATTTCAACTAAATTTGGGTCTAATACCATTACATGTTTTAAAAAAATTTACTATGATGTATTAACAGAAAATTGGTACAATCAAAATATATAATAGTAAAGAAGAATTTCATATTCTGAAAGCGGCGCTTATTCGAAGAGATATAAGAGCCCCAGTGTACGATAATGAAAATTATACGCCAAGTGACAAAATGATTCAAGATGTTGATGAATCAATTCCAAAATCTTAAATTTTTTTACTATCTGAAATAATATTAAAAAATAAGAAAAATAATGCAGAAACAATTCCGAGGTATGAGAAGAAATGTAAATCGATAGCGCATGCAATCATATCAGCTGTACGACCAAGATCTTTTTTATCGCCACTTCATATTACTTTGGCTGTGATGTTTCATAGGAAATTTGGCTCTAAAAAAGTAATAAATGTATGTCATTCTTTAGGCTTCTGTGCTTCGTACAAAGAGGCTATTTTATACGAAGCTTCAGCAATTTTTACAGCTCCTCCAGATCCCTACTCCTGTATATATACACAGGTATCTTTGAAAAATGTTCCTATATGTCTAGTCAGGTAAGATTTAACATATAAATTATTAAAAATTACTGTTTAAAGTGAAAATATATGGTCAAACATTAATTTCTTATAATAATTTGTTTAAACAATAAAATAATGGAGCGCACAAAAAAAATTTGGGTAAACATTGCAATTTATGGTTTAAAAAACAATATCCCACATCGATTATATTAATTCATTCACTATAACTCTAATCCGAGGTTTTACGGTTTTGAATGCTCTAGGCACTCCACTATTAATACGAAACCGCAAGTGACGTAAGCTATTCATTTTATTTATCATTAATATAATATCTATTTTCATGTTATGTTTATTTCGATCAAAAATGTCATATAATTATGAGGAAGATAATTTTCATTATTGAGAATTTTTGATATTAAGTTTTGGTCGTATACATAAAACTTTTAAATCTCTGAGTAAAAATATTTTGGCATTCCTATGAACATCATCTTATTATATTTAATGAGACTGAATTCAGAACGAGGTCGCCGGGGAAGTGGCTAACAAGTTTAACATTTCTACTTTCTGTAGACTTGTACTTAGGCTTTACGAGCAGTCGTTCTGCCTCGAGCGGCTCTCCGGGGTGAGAGCGCGGAGCACGTGCGACGTCAGTTATACTACAGGTACGAATTATGTGTTATAAAATTTTAAAAATCTTACTTCTCTATATAATGAACCACAAAAGATACCATCACAAGTAACAAATGTTTGACGCCGAGCGGCCGGGAGCGGTCAGTCGGTGTTACGTCTACATGTAAAATGATATTCGATTATCCACTACACGTAATATATTATACAGTCGCCTCGGTGACTGTCTCGTTTCCTATATTTTTCATTCTTTGGTATATCAGTATTCTTGTATATCTTTCAATATTACCTAATATAGATTTGCAATCTTGTCTTTGATATACTTTGTATAATTATTACATACAAATTAGATATGTACAATACATAAAGTCAATTAGCGTTCTAACAATGTCACTTATGACACGTCAGACTCGACTTGCACAGTCCACTGTGCAGGTGGAGTGGAGGATGGAGGACAACCGCCAAAACACTTTATTGTCCATTTATACTCCTAGTTGTCGGTAAATTGCTCACGACATATTGACGTTTGTGGGCAGTGATCACGGGCTTTTTTGTTGCGTGGTTCTTCTCAAACCGGTACGCGTTTGGAACCCTCGTAATCGTACCCTCAATTTGAAGTTGGAGAGTGTCTTATAGAAGGGCTTATTTCGATACGTACGGTATCATATTAGTCTATTTGACGTACGCAAGTGATCAGTGGTAGTGTTTCAAAGTGGAAAATATAATATAAAAATAAATAAGAGTTTTTATTAATTTTCAATTTGTTACTCTGTTCATTGATACGAACAGTAACAAATGAGTATTCAAGTAAAGTGTGGTCCCAAAGGAACATAAGGATGACCAACACTACTAGTAATAAATGTATAAATACGTGTATGTATATAAATATACATAATTAAATAATTTAATCCAATGTAATTTTTCATCTTTCAGTGTTAACTCTTAAATCAGAATGTTATGTTCGTTGTACATTGGATACGCGGCCATTGTTTATAGCCTATGAACTGGGTCGCGTCCGTCCGTGCACACCAATGTACATTAAAATAGGTACTAAAACGGGTGATGCTCTAAATATTGGTTAATATCCCATAACGCCAGCTACACTTTTATAGACTGCATTATACTGGTCTTTAAATAATATATCCCTTTTGCGTCAACATTATCCCTAACTATTATTGTGTGATAAAATAAAATACATACCGGCGTAAAGTGCATCGAGTATGTGCAGAGAGCTTTTATTTAAAGTGCAGAGTACATTTGTGTTTCGCCTGTCATTCAGTGACGTCTAGTCCTTAGCGCGGATCCGGGTGACCCGGTTACACGGCCGTCCGACTGAGCATCGTATTGTTATTTTAATCCTGCGGATTGTGTTTCGCGATGCACGTGAGTAATGGGATATTTGCCTTTGTTAATAATTGGTTGCCGTTAGTTTTGAAGAAAGTGGATACGTTAATGTTCTGTGTTCTATCTACATTGAATTTTATGTAGTTAAAGCAATTGTGTTCACTGGAGACGATCGCCGTGAGCCATTTGAAATATCGAGTTGATTGTGACCGACATACAGCTAAATCCCTTAAGTTTTATATAAACTTGCCTACTCGAAATCATACAAGTTACTATATCAATAGTTTAGAAATTAATATACGCATACAAAATGATTGCCCGAATGTAACGTAAGTCTTCCGAGGTAACTTACCGAGGATGTTATAAACAATTGGAGTTATTCCAATAAAGCAAAGTACACGACGGCACGCAGATGCGCCCGCTCCGGAGCAGCGTGAAGCGACTGCGCGAGGTATCAAGCGCTTTTAGTGTGAGTACAGCCGAGTACAGCCTTTATTAATGTTCTGTAAGTAATATTGACAATATTGTATTATTACAAATGATATGCACGTGCTTTTAACTTTAATGAGACTAAAGTGATGATTATTAATCATATTTATTTATATATTTTCCACTTTGAATCCATACCAGTGATCATTCGTGTACGTCAAATGGAAGTGACAGGAGGGCCTATTTTTATATCGTACCTATCAGAATTAGCTCTTCTGTAAAGAAACTCTCCAACTTAAAATAAGGCTACGAGAGTGCCAAATGCGCCCCGCTCTGAGAAGAATCGCACAACTAACTCAGCCGAGTTTTTTTTTTGTGATCACTGTTTCACAAACGTCAACAAATTTTTGAGCAATGTACGAACGACTAGAACCATCGCAATCAATTCGATAAGCCGGCCCAATGACAATTACACGTATACGTGTATGGTTCATATTCCAGTGCATTGTTTGTGTCTTATAATATATTATAAATAACACGACTGTTTGATTGTACTTTAAATATTACATTATTTTTTTAAAAGCAGTACGTATGTATAGGCATTCATAGTCTTTTTTAATTAAATGTAATAATTAAAGTGTGCGATGACATCTCTCCGTCACCGTCTCTCTCAACTGGGTGATGTTCTAACTACTGGGTGTACTCGTTGGTTCATAATGGGTTAGGAGTAAAGCTGGAGCAGTAAGGTTGAGAGTAAACGTTACTTGTTGTCCGCTCGTGTGTTATTCGCCACCCGCCCTCAACTCTTACTTGGGGTCGATATCTTCCAAACTCTCGTCTTTTTCACTCATTTCACTCCATCCACGTCTTCTTGTCTCTCGCTCCTCATAAATGATAACCTCCATGCTTATAAATCTTATCGTTATATGTATTTCTTAGAATATTGCTCGGATTTTCTACTGTTACTCCCAAAAATAAATCTCTTATGATCTCATCGCAAATATTATATATTTTAGAGTAGTGTAGTTTAGAATCCGTATCCGGATTGTAATATCAACTATTGGCCGGTGACCTCTGTAGACCAACACAATATGACCTTCGTAACGTAATAAATAAATATGACACATTTTGCATTGAAATGTTATGTTATTAATTATATTTCTCTCGCGGTGCTTTTAGAACATTTACAATTTAACAATAAATTATTATGAGATATATAAATATCACTATGTTTTTCTAATTCTATGAACTCCAAATGTGTATTTGTCGGATGAACTGAGCGATACCGACGTATAAGTAATCCTTTTTATGAAAATAATTGTAACTATCGCCAAGAGATTGTGCGACGACTTGTTTGCTGCAAACAGGCATTCACGTAACGATAGCCCTTACACGGGATTGAGTGACTCGGTCGATGCACTCACAACATATGATAATCCTATAGTGCTGTTATTTTCGAGGAGATAGTATGTTTTTCAATAAATGACTCTGAAAGAATCGAAACTTTTTTTTCAATCTTGCAATGCAATATAAAGTTTTATTTCAGCTCGAGTCTTTACGAAATGCGCTCTCGGAGAATGAGAAAACTATGAAGTACCGTCGTCCGAGGACACGGTCGGACTGTAGCGATCGATAGCATTAAGGAACTTGCTTGTGTCCCGCGACTCCGCCCGCGAATATACACATGACAATGAAAATAATATTCATATTATAACACTCAACTTCATTATTATTAAGTAGTTTGTCCGGTCAGTGTCAATGCACGTTCTCATCTTATAACTTATTAAATGTTTTATCGCTGCAGAAGGTAATATGCTCGTAGTATAGTAAGCAAACGAAATATGAAATTCGGTCATTGTATTTTTTTTTTGCATCTGTAAAGAAAATATTTAAAATCCAGAGCATTTGTAAAAGAAATTAAAAAATAAAACTGCCTAATCGCATGGCAATCGACTCCTTCCTCGTCAACTCGAGCAGCACGTCGTACGGCACTGCGGGACCCCGCTTACAACCACTGATTGAATTTAACGGCAATACCATTAGGTTAGGTTTAAACATTTTTTTTAAAGGAAATTTATAATATATATTATAAGTGAATTGCCTTTAAGAAGTCATGAATGTGATCTATGTAATATGATACAGACTACGAGCTCCTCTTCCTCGGTGACCTAAAGTTATCTTCTGCACGTTGTCAGAACACACATGTCCGTCCGTACACTGATATTGATAATACAATATTCCAATATAATTGTAAACACGTATCATTATTAATTGGAATTTTTATTATCTGTAATAATACATTATTGTATACGTCAAAAGGTATATTTTGTACCTATTTTACCGTTTACACCGTCGTCCCTCCCGTGGCCTTCGCGGTGGGTCGATGACCTCTCGGTGTCGTCAGCCATGAGATCCGAATTTATGAATGATTTATTGACATTATTTAGAAAGATAAAAAAAATTTAAATGTAATAATAATACAGTATAATATAAAATAATAATAACTACAGTAGGACAATTCATTTAGTTCTTTGTAGTCTCCGACCCGCCGCGCGGTCGCATTAAACGTCTTGATAAATCTCTTTCCATCCCTCTCTCTTCAAACGGATGGAAAACTGCGAGACACTATTTATTATTTATTACCTACTGCTTAAGTATTCACTTCGAGAATTATTAAAATTGCTACGATTTCATTAAGATGCCATTTCTATTTTCGTCAAATGTGTCTAGACTGCTAGCAAATATAATAAAAAAATATGTTTTTTCTATACATTTTTTTCTAACCCACCTCTTCACCAAGTTCTGCTCGATTTGACGGCTGTTTTTTATTTACATTAAAAGGTCTGACTGACTGCGAGTACGCGATAGAAATAGGCGAAAAACAAAAATATTGATATTTATAAATTAATATTCAACTCAAGTTTTATTTAAATGTGACTTTATTGATTTTATATTATCTTTCAACTGCTATTAAATATAAATACAAGTATTTTATATTAACAAAGTAAGTAAGTGTTATGTAATATTTACTTGACAAAGGAATATTTATGCTAAATTTGTTAGTTTATAATTAAAGATATGTAATATATATAATAACTTCTATAAGATATAGGTATTAGATATATGTGAGATGGATCCTCAAGTGCGACTGGTCGCGTTCCACCTAGTTTGTTCCGCAGAGCACCGCAGAGCAAGTACACAAATCCTGGAACAACTACGACACTGGGCGAGGCCGTCCCCGTCCTACGGCAGATGTGTACTAGTTTCCACCCGGCACGTTTGGTTGAAAATAAAAATAAACTTACCTTAGATTTGTCTAAATAACGCAAAACGTTTGTACCACGGCCTCACCCGCTTACCACGTTACTTCTACTATGTATTAGGTTCATACTATTTCCAGTTAAACCTTAATATTATAAAATACCTGTTACACGCAGCGTTGTTTTTATTAGAAGGATCGTGACTTGTTGACGGTCGCTAAATAAACAAAGACACATCTGCGGATGGAATAATTTATCATTAGTGACTGCTTTAATATGTATTTATATCTTTATGCTGTGTGTTCTTCATCCCTCTGTATGAGTTGTATCTGTTACGGAACAGCGATATCGTGGACTTAACGAAGGGTCCGACGAAGCTGGTTCCCTCACCAAAGTGACCTATATTTTGGTGTTTATTTCAGCGCGTATCCGAAGTATATTGAGACGCATGCATCAGATCAGAGGCGCGAGTTTATAAAGTGAATAAGTCAATCTATTTGCGGAATGCCGACAATCAACACCCCGTTTAGTAACAACTGCGCGGCGTCCGATTAAAAGATGTCCCCGTCCCTGTTCCGTCCCGCCCGTCATTTGTCAGTATGTGCGTATACTCGTATGCAACACAAGTAGCTGCCGACACCTCGTAGGTGTACTTAACCTTACAGCTGAAGCTGTAAGTAATGCGTTACAGATATGCCCTAGACTCCACAGAACTGCATTCTTCAAATTGTGCCAACGGGTCAGGATTATTGTTTATATTGTGACTAAAATAGTGTGTACTTGTCGCTAAAGAAATGTATTCTATCCTGCAAAGTGGGTTATATGGTATGTATTAGGATTTTTTTAAGAATTCTAAAGATGCCTCTGTCGGAGAGAGAGGGGAGAGGCGAATCGGGAGAGGCGATTGTATATAGAAGGCAAGATTCGTAGAAACGAGTAGTGGTGTAATAGACGAAATAGCAAAGCGACGAAATTATTTACCGGCGGTAGCAGGTTCCGGTATCCTTCGGGTTGCCGAGTTTACCATTCATTATTGTATTAAAATGTTAGCAATTTATAACAAAACTTTCCATTTAAATGTAATGACGTAGGTACGTTGTCCTCCAAATAATATAATATTCGTGTACTATAATACTATATTTGAAAATTTTATAAGTTTCGTGCATAAAATAGAATGTGTAGTCGGTACAAATAAATGTAAGTGTATCCCTCCGGGGTGACTTCTAATGCCTACTAGTTTGAGGTTCGTCACTATTGTACATACAGACAGATATAGCATTGGAAAATATACACTATCTTAAATTACCGGTTACATTTGATATCCTTAGATATGTGACCTCTTTGCCATTTCAACACGTAATTAGAACTACACTCATATTGTACTGTTACTTCTTTAAGTGTAGAGGGTTCTAAGTTAAGCTAAAATGTTACGTGTGGGTGGACGTTTAATACAATTAGTATATATGTACTTAATTACAATAATATTGTGGTAGGTGGGCGGGAGTCGGGCGGCTTATTACAGACTTTCAGAGTAGACGTATCTTTATATTATAAAAGATTAAACACTGAAGGCCTAGTTTTCGATAGATATTTGGTATCGTTGAGTGTTACTACTACTACGAGTACCTACTTAACTTTAAAGTGACTAAAATTATCTGAACATTGGTAATATTTTTGGTGAATGCAGTATTATCATGATCCAATCGAGCAGACGCTGTGCAAAGTGACACTGTCGAGGGCTGTCAGTGCGCTGTCAATGAGCCTGCGGTGGCCGGACTCCTTTGACACTCTATTTTAGCACACTTCAATTTGGATTAGGAAATGGGCTCAAGTTTTTAAGAATATATTAAAATATTTTTTGTATAAATATAACTTACAAGTCGATTAAGGAATTCCGTTGCGGTCACTTTCTACGGGTCAAACCGTCGGTCAGTCAGTCAGTGGTCAGTCAGTGGTCAATCAGTGATCAGCCCGACGAAGTCAATCTAAGAGATTGAAATCAAGTCGCCCTATTAATATATGAATTAGTAATATTATGAAGGCCGGTGACGGCGGTGACGTCACGTTATGGTAAGAATTAATTTTATTAAATTAAGAACTAAATAGCCATTCTTTGAAACGTCTCGTGCGTTCTAAGCTTCACGACCGTCCGACGTAAAACCATTTCCACCATTTCCACTTAACGATTATTGCCGAACCCCGCATTAATATTTAACTAGCTCCTCTCCCGACGCTAACAGCTAAACTATCTCGCATTTGAAAGGATTTTAACTTTGGTATCCATTACACCTCCCGAGACCCCGCGACGCACACTGGCTAAAGAAAATATAAAAATAAACACTCAAACTTAATTCTTTAAGAACTCACTTTTACAAGGGGCTTGAGAACTTCACTAGAAATCAAATTATTTTAAAATGTTTTGCCATACTACCTAAAGTATCTTTTTCTTGAAATAATATAATAGGGTTTTATAAAATTCAATCTTTGAAATCTTTACAGATTCCGCAGGCGTCAAAACGTATTAGTTACAACATATTGAGTTATGCTTAACCGAGACGGGCTGGTGGAATTGTAAATTAAATATTATTTTTACTATTACATTTTTTATTTCAATTAGTATACATTGCACTTGTGAAACGTGACTAGTCGCACATTGTGAGGGGCGAGGGCCGGGGGGCGGGGGCGATGGGTGGTCCGCGGAGATCGGCCGTCAAAATTGTAACTGGATGATTTTTTAACATATTATAAATTTACAATGAACGTGTCATATTTCAAAACTAATAAAATGTAAAACAAATGATGTATATTCATCTTTTTATTATACGACTATTACAAATGGGAGTTTCGCGTTCTCGTCTCGATTATTACAAAGTTATTGCATTCCAAGAGATTCTTATTAAACTATTGTATTAACAGCAGGACGAGGGATTCCACTCTTTGGTACAGGTCCGGAGGTGCGATGAGATTTCCTTTTGATTTAACGAATGCTATTACAATTAAACTTTTTGTGTCACTGCAATAACTGTTTAATAATTTATTCTGTACTATGTGAGATGAATCGATCTGTAGGCTATCATTGTCATCGTTGTGGCAGTTTGCATTCAAGCACATTAAAAGTTCTGAGAAAACGCTGTTAAATTACGAGTACGTACCTAATGACTTTGTGTCGACAGACGCGCTCTGCGGCCTAACAGCGAACGTGCCGAGTCTTTTCTGAAATGCAATTCCGTCAGTTACGTGCGACAATATGGAGTTTCATTAATAAAGTCTACGTGTGCTTTTGCCTTCACCATTCGTATCAGATAAGTTTAGAGGTTTCATCTTTGAACCGGGCTATCCGTACTCTCACCTGATTCTGAAATATCAAAGTATCAACCGCCCGTCGAGTCGCCGGTCGCCACTCGCCAGTCCTCCGCAAGCCGCCGCCGGAGACGCACGTCATCCGTTACACGATACCCTTCGAACCTTTAATTAAATCTGGAATGCATATTTTTAATGCTTTCAAACCGCATCTTTGGTACTAAAGTGGTCTCGAGACGTTCAGTGAAAGGAAGTTTATGTTATCATAACGTACGGTGCTGCGGAATATTGTGTTTACAGTAATAAGGTGGGTTTGTTTATACCGCGATCAGCTGTGATGTGAGCATGTGATCCATCCGGAGTTCGGACGAGTTCGCGATTGAGTGGCTTTCATCAACTCGTAACATTATTTTTTAAAATCGATGTGTACTCCATGTATAAAATAGTATAAATATTCAGTTAAATTAGATTTATTATTTTTGTGTTTGAGAGTTAAAATAGATGATCGTTTTAGTGCTGCGTATCTTTAATCAAAGGACGCCATAAAGTAAATATAATGATGGCCTTGCGTCACTCTGCTTTTTGCACAGGTGCTTCCAACAATTACCTGTTGTTACTTACCGCCGACGTACGCTTGAGACGAACAAAAAGTTTAAAAATCATTGACGCAATACTATCATCGTTCAGTTTGAACATTAAATGAAACGTGACTTGTGTTTTATTTGTTATTTTAAATAAAAAAATATTAATATTTACAACGATTAAAATATATAATTATCATTTGGTATCAGCTCGTAGTGGATGTGTATGTATGTATGTTTATATGGAGCAACCGTATATAGGTACGCGTGTGTCTCACGGCACAGCAGCATTGCTTAATAACCCTTGTAAAATACGTATATTCATGATGGTTTGGTATAGTTCTTACAGATAGTTGTCTTAGTGTTGAAGATTATTTTCATTTAAACACGTTCTAAAATATAATGGAATTGCCATTATGTTTTATAGCGTACAGAAGTTTACATTTTTATTTTTGTTTTGTTCTAAAATATTGTCAAAACTATATCTGATTAAATAGACGATTAGCGCAGTGAAATTATGGAACTGTGTTTTGAATTGAAAATGTAATATGAAATGATTCTTCCGACGCTAAGTTTCGTTAACCAATTCCTGAGCGAAGGTACATCTATCTTATCAGGGCATAATCCCTTATCTATTATGACTATCTACTTTATATCAATGCTAAGTTCCATCTGATAGCAGAGAGTGTTTGATAAGATATGATCACACGCGCTGTGCCGGCAACTCGTTTTTTATGGGAACATTCTCTTACGGATTTCAAGTAGCATTTAAAGTTAGCGTTTTTAACTTTTCTTTCTGATATTTTAATATTCGGTCTCTAGCAGCAAATAACTTTATTGCTATTAAATCGTTGGTTAATTTTTGTCATGACCGGAGCAAACAGGACGGTCTGGACGGTGTTGCCGGCGGTGGTGGTAGTCTTCGCCGAGGAGCGCCCACTCACTGATTGTCCGTAATAATAAAGTTTATTTTTAATGAGTGTTTTTAATAAATGTATCGGCCCCGCTAACTCTCAAAAGATATGTCATTACGTTTGTAATTAACTTCTTGCCTCAAAATAACTTACGTCTTAAATCAATCCATGTTAACCTTTATAGATGTCGGCTTCCATGATATAGTTTTTATAATTGATATAAAAAAAATAAAATGATATCTATATTAAAATCACTTTGATATCAATTAAAAATTATTATTTGAGGTTGAAATTGTTGAAAGTAACATAAGTGGTGGCGAATAATCTTTTTGTTTGTTATCTCGTCACACAGCACAAGTCATTGGGTATACGCAGTATACACAAATTGCGCAAGTTTTTGAGTTATACAAAAATAGACAGACAGACAAAAAATAACAAAATTGAATCGTAGCATCACCGTATGACGATTGTTCATCATGAAATAAAGTAACATTCGTCCAGCAGACTCGTCGGGCACAGATGTCACATCATTATGGAGTTCCTGGCTTGGTACGATACATATCTTCCGACAACATTTGACTTCTGTAACTTCTCTTTCTACTCCATTACTTCACTGTAGTGTTACTCTCATCCATTTTTGTTCTTCAACTTTTCGCATTTAACGATATTTGTCTATAGTTTTTTTTTTTTAGAGAAAACCAAATCTCATAGTTTATTAAATATTTTTCATATATCCTTTGGTAAGTTTGTTTGACTTCATATTTTATGACTTCAATAACTGTTCCGTAGCGGGGTATCAAAGAGAAAAAAATATTTATTTGTTGAAGAGTTGTCGTTGTTCAGATCGTATCGAGTGGAAAAGAATTTTTAAATATCATTTATATACCATATATGGTTTATGTTCTTAGTTTAATGAGTTTAATGAGACAGGAACGAGAATTGGTTATGAAATGGTGATAAGTGAATACTATTTTATGTTTATTAATAATTACAGTTTGGCGGTTATTCATATTCATATATTTTATTGGTAGTATTCATGCAAATACCCTTAAAAATTATTTAGATGATCATATTTGACGGAAATAATCTTTATCTTAATACATGATAAAAACATTAATAAAAAGTTTTTTGAAACAGTTTTAAAGGCCTCCCACCCCAGTACCCTCTCATGGAAGGCATATAGTTGTACTCACCATCCCACGTCATTCTGGATTTTTTTTGGAAGATATCAGACTGACATAAATATTTTTGCCACGGGATCGAACCCGGGACTCTTCAACTAAATAGCACCTGTACAACGCGATTGTCAATTGAAGCGACCATTTTTCAGTCAGCCTTCACTTCAATACATTGCTTTAATTGACTTAGTTTAGTAATATTTTTTTTTAGTTAAAAGTAAACGAAGAAAGGTGACAAATTTGGACATTACTGAAATCATTTTATCTATCTAATTTCTTCAAAATACAGAAGTACGTACGCCTCTCGTGGAGTGACACTTTGAGTCAATAACACGTTATTGGAGTTTCATATAAAGTTTTTGTGTTTATTTAAAGCATATATTTGTATTAAAAATACATAACTATTTGATTTTCGGTCGGCAGTGGACGTCAGTGCACTTGTCAGTACCACTTGTATGTAGTACGCAGGTGACACGGACGACATTTATATAAGAATACATCAATACCACTTTGGTACAGACGTAATACCACTTTAGCACCACCCAAAAACACAGAGTGATCTCTTCGTAATGATGTCTGCTCTGACTTATGTGGGCTGATCGAAGTTCTAAAGGAAAGGTTAAATTCTATCTAATTAACTATTTGCTTACAATGTAAATTATTATTCATTAGAAAACGTTAAATATCTTGTAATGATATTTTGCTCATCTATTAGTCTCGTTTGTTGGTGCCTGGACTTGCTCGGCTCGCTCTATAAGTGGCTGTGCATAATGCATTATAAATGTTTTCTTTGGTGAAAATTGAATCGAATCGACGATCGAAATCGATGAAATGAAAATTGGCGCGTTACGAGGTAATTAGTTTAACGTAATATTTTGTACTTCATACAAACACACTTATAGTCATGGCAGTCGACTCGGAGGCGCACGTGCTGGTACAATATAAAAGCAACTGAAAGTGTAATGTGTGTGGAGCTGGTGGTCCGGTGGTTCGCGCGCGCAGACGGTCGATGGATGTGCCTTAGAACAAATCAGTGTATGAACATTAGAGCACTTGAAAATAGTCAAATCGATTTAATGATTTAAATATATTTTTTATTTCAAAAACGTGCTTAAATTATATAAAAGGATTATATTATTTATCTGTTAACAAGATAACGTTTCTTAAACGATAACTGGGTGTGCATGCGAAGCAAACGAAGTGTCCGCACTCTTACGAGGAGTGGAGTAACTGACACGCTGTGACCACTCGAGGACGGTACTAAATATGTTTTAATATCGAGCATTCTCTCTTGTTCTAAAATGAACTGGACTCCTCGTAACTAGAAACTAACTAATTCGACTTAAAACCTATTTGCATAGTGCGTTTTAACTGAATTCCAGGAAACTTAGAAGGTTTGTAGAAATACTTTTATACAGATACTATCGCTCAGTGCTCTTCGAGGAATACTATTCAACTAACACACACATACACATTTATCAATCACAGTAATGTTTCTCACTCTGAAAGATTTTCTACATTTTATCTCATTACCCAACCCGGCCCGTGTCATACTTACCAGAGATACCTGCGTTGCTTGTTTCTTTTAGTCTTTCTATAGTTAAGTCCAGTTTATTATATTCACATAGATTTGTCTATGATATCATATTCCTTATATAACATTTTTTAAATCAACGTTTATGTTTTTGATATTTAACTGTATTAAGCGTATCATCAATATTTTTACAAAATTTGATTAATTATAAAATAATATATCAGAAGAGCCAGTTTATATGTGAATGTATGATTTTGAGCGTAACAATGTGCACACAGACCCCGCTACGATAACACTACTTGTCAGTTGTCAATAAATAATTACATTTTTCAATACAGATTCATTTTTCACATATAGCAAATGATAATGACTGAACTGATCGCCGGTCGTCGTACGACGTTTATGGAAAACGGTCGCGGATTTGATTTCTATAAAGGAAAAATATTTTAGTGACATATATCATATAAAAACTAAGTTTATATATTTCTATCCGCTGTCCAACTCTGACTACACGCGACCGCAGGAGTGAGACATTCATAATCGAAGCTCTATTGAGAACGAGTCATTTCGTCTGCCAAAGTTTCCTTAAATGAAAGACAACAGAATATAACAGTTAGTGATAATGGCCGTCATTGACCGTCTCCTATCACCTTTACTCTGCCAACGGGAACTGTAACTGACGGCACGACCTCTCTACGTACGTACGTGTCTCTGTACAGGTTTGTACTGGTCTCTTTGAAATATTTCACCTTTTTAATAATTCAAGATACTTCGAGTGATACTGTTTCTACTAGAAGTATAAATTGGAAAGGTTGTGAGGATTATCTATTTTTGTTACTCTTTCACGCAAAAATTACTGAACAGCTTTCGATCAATCTATACAGTAGTATAGCTTATATAGCAGAATATCAAATTTGAAGGCTACACTTTTGGTACATAAACTCAATAAATAATATTGAATTTACGGCGAGCGAGGTCGCAGACAAAGCTAGTAAATGAATAAAGTTGTGACTTTATAGAATTAGTTTTAACGAAGATATCCACGGTATTATAATATATCATTCGTGTACGGCGCGCCGAGCGTGTCTCGGCCTCCATCGCCAACCATTCTGATCTCAATTCCGCTTCATTATATCCCATTGCTCCAATAAATATACGACTATAAAACTTTATTAACATGTAATCTTACACACATATTTATGTCTGCGTTTTGTATTGAAACTAACTTATTTACTTCTTAAGGTTTTTTGTATAAAATATAAGGAATAACCTCTGTAAGTATTGATTTATTTAAAATTCAACCTACAATAACATTATACAATTGATGGATTAAATTCTGAAGCATTCTCTAGCACTCACTTAATAAACTTAAAGGAAATGTAACTTATTTTATATCACCTGCAAGCCGTGACTATCTCTGTCTTCCATTATCCCTCATTAGATTAAGGGTTTTTTTTTTATTATAAAAAATCTTGAATGGCCTTCTTCGTTTTTATTTCAAAGCATGCAGTGGCAGTGATGATAGTTGTAGTGGTGGCTTTCAGTAATGGTCCCTCAGGACTCACAGGACTCTTCTTTGAAAAGCAATGTCTCCTAATTAGATCTCAATTTTAATTATTCAATTGTAATTTGTCGGTTTCCACATTCATATTTTTGATAAACGTGCTAAAGAATAGCGATTAAAGTTCTTGGAAATTATTAAATTATTAAAACAAAGAATGTCATAAACTAAAAATGTATCATAAAAATATATTTTACTTTTATGTACTCGGCCACTCGTTACGCGGGACGCCGTCGCTGTCTTAGTATCAATCCATTTTTCGGACATAACTCATTTTCAGAATTGTTTAAAAGTGTGTATAAAGAATGTCCCTCAATACGTTACTTGTATTCACTTCGTCCAAAATCGTATGAGATTCATCTCGGCGGAGGTGATCGCCCCAACACTCCGCCGGGATGCAGGGTCCGCCAATGACCTTACGATTCATTGAACTCGGCCTCATTTCTTTCCAAATTCGTACATTTCAACATCTCATCTCATCTCTGTGAATCGTCATATCAGTTTATAAGTTCGTTGTGTTGTTGCTGCTATCATTCTTTGTACTGGGCGCGGTGGAGTTATTTGGAGCTCGGTGTTTGTTATTACAATTCCGTTAATGTTTGGCTTTTTATAATATTGACTGTTCATTCTTTCATAAAGCCAAAGTGAAACAAGTTGGTTATTTAGTTTTAATTCAATATAGATAATGAAGAGTTTTTTCTAGTATAATTTTTTTTTAAGTAAAGACATATTGAACAATTATGAAAATAATATTTTCTTTTTTCTACCATTACCGGATTATACATACCGTCAAGTGGTTATGAAGCGGCAGAGTGATTTTTTTTTATATATCTTCTTCATTATCCTCTCATTTTATAGTATCTTCGTAAATTGTAATAGCTCCGCTAAATAAAGTTTTCTCACATCAAAGGATTTTTATGAAGATGTCGGTCCATTGTACTGTAAATCGGTGAATCTTCAAAGGAGACGTGTGTGTGTCTGTGTGTGTGTGTGTGTGTGTGTGTGCGCGTGTGTGCTCGAATCGCGTCCTACCGCAACAAAGTGACACTGATTACATAAATTAGAGGGCATTCCGACATAAACCCGAGAAACGTTTGTACGAGCGTAACTCCTTACCTTTGATGTTCTACGAATCGTTTTCTGTGTTATATTTTCAATATATCTTACACAAAATAACATTTGATAATTAAGTTACTGTTTAAAATCAAATTTTGTAAGTATTTTTTAGAAATTAAGTATAATTACTTTAAAATATATTTGTGCCGTTCCAATGAGCACTGGACGCCGCACGGACCACTCTGTCATCATGGCGGCCGCGGCATACGGCCTTGGAGAAGTATTTCAAAGTTGAAGATGAAAACTTGAGGAAATATATGTTTATAAATAAATATTACCATTTAAGCTATAAAAAAGCAGAAACAATAAGGAATATAAAATATTTTAATCTATCTACTCGTGGGCGCCGGCTCCGGTATAGTGCTACATTTTATAGCGACTTTATATTATTAAAAACTTTCTACCTCTCTCTTCCCCCCCCCCTCTCCCTCGCTCTTCCTCTCTCTCTCTCTCTCTCTCTCTCAGGATAACAAACCTTTGAAATCAAATTGAAGGTATACTTTGTACATTAGAAAAATCATAATACAAGTTTAAACCAGTGAAGATGCAAATACCCAGAGTATTTTCCGAACGAACTTTGACGAAATTATAAATTTTAATAAAAAAAACTATTGATTTTTAAGTAAAATGATTATTATTTATTGAAGAAAAGAAAATTTTAAATACATGTTTATTTATAATTACAAAATAGTAATATAATTAAATATGAAAATAAACTAAAAAAAAATTCCTGTCCACAGACATCATTCCATCCATCCATCCGAGAAAAGTGAAAACAATACAGAACGAACAAAGTTCGTTCGTGAATATTCTGTAGTTACAATAATTTATACTATGCTTGATCGCTTTTAGATTAATTATAAATAGTCTACTAAGTTGCATGATTATCTTACTCTGTAAATAAAGGGTAAATGGAAATTAATGGGTACGTTTGAGGTTATCATAGGTTTTCTGACTTCACCCATATTTGTTTAGGACTCGCCTGTCTAGAGCGGTGACATAGCAGCCCAAACCCAGCGCGAGTCATTTATTTAATAGTATATATGTATAATTAGTTGTAGCGCCGTTTAAAGGTCTTAAAAACATTGTTTGAAACGTATGGCTTTGACGGCATTATGAAATTTTTCAGTTTTATGAGCTTCAAATTTTCTTTTTATTATTATGGCTACATGGTCTCATCCGTTCTTAGTAACGCTACATGTAGTAACAGATATCGTTTACGAGTAATCTAAAGTTTTCTAAACATAATTAAATTGAGTTTTGCACCGCGGTGTAAGAGATCTTTGTTTGTGTCCGTCTACTAGATAGTCTCGAATACTACATAAAAGGGTTCATAATTATAATATATGCTTATTATATAATACAAGTTATTCATATAGTGGTAATTAGCTGGAAAATTTGACGGGTCAGTAAGCTAACGAGATTTACATCAGCCGCAAAAGACATCCCGCGCATCTCGCCCACGCCTCTTACACTACAGCCAATGTTGTCTTACTATAACATTCCACTGTTATATTGTAATGAAAATAACTGTTATATTGTAACAAAAGGGACATAAGTCTATTATATAAAATACATTTTCCCTCTCTCAGTACAATAATAAAAATACTACAAGTTTCAAATTCTCATGTCTTTACAAACTATCAGAATAAATTAAGATCTTTATTTAAAATGACCTTCAAAGTACGCCGTTATTGATTTGGGATGACTAAATATAGTCTAAGGACTAAAATATACATTAGAGAAAGCCTTAAATTGATTGCTATATATACAATACACGTAGTCTTCAGCTAATAATTAATTAACAAATTAAATACAACGGACACGTCATTGCATTGAATGAGAGAGAAATATTGAATTGTACGTGACTTTGTACTGTTTAAATGTAAATAAAAGTTATTCATTTTAATGGTATGTGATTCTTTTGTTTAAAAATAACTATAGAATTTAGAAACGATGTTAAAAATACTTATTATGTGTAAGTGTGTTATCAAACGAGTTGTTGAGAGGTGCTTAAACAGAACATATATTAATATAAGTTTGACTGAACATCACGTTTTTATACTTAATAACTTCCTAGTTGTTGTTATATCTAAGTTTCGGTGTTTTACTACGTAGGTTTGCTTCGCCCGTTTAACCGTCTTAATGCAATAACGTTTATTTATTCATAGAAACCTGACTGTAATCTACAATTTATCTCCTCTCTAACTAATGCTTGCAAGTGTTATTCGGACTCAATGTTACTTCATGGAATGCAAAGGTTATTAGGATCGAGTTTCACACTAATGCAGCCTCATAAGATAACGATAAAAAGTGTTTAGTTCTCTACTTTACACCTTATAGCTTAGATAGAAATTATACATGATAAGTTTTAAATACAACTTTGAACGCTTTAGCAACGTGCGAACATTTAAAACAATTACAAGGTATTTACCACATTCAAATGTTAATTATAATTGTACATGTATAAAGTAATCAATATCGATTGGTTGATGGGCAAACTCACTTTATAATACCGAACGGGTATTACCGATTTTTTTATTTTTACGAATTAAAAATGTTGATTCGGTTGTATTTTCATTATTTAAGTCTGATATTGCCCGTGTGCTGCGGTTTGAAACCACAGCCTTCGATGTTTCCGCATGATTGAAGATCATATTGCCAATATCTGACGATGGAGTAGCGTATAGTCGTTAGAGGTCGCGTAGTTTGCGTCACTATTCATATTAAGGGGATTAAATTTATACCGATTTAAGTAAGTTTGGCCACTTTTAGATTTAATTATAAAGATAATTGACTCATTTATATTTAGCTTACGATATTTTCTTTAATAGTTATATTACACAATTCAGCACGCGTTATGTTGAGGTCGTTCAACAATAGCATCGGTCACCATATCGCGCGAAACGGCACGACCGACGCTCGCGCTCCAGTCAGTGAACTCGCGTAGAACAATGCTCACATTGGTTTACAGTTTCCTTTTCCGCCTTATATTTTATTAATAAAATGTTATTTTTTGTTGCAGGTACTATTACAAAGTCAAAAAACCGTCGGACCCTTGAATCAGCTCATCCTAAATTCGAAACTCCACCACAGTCTTCCAAAGTGTCGCCTAAAGCTAACGTTTCATTGCAATTTGGTTTCAAATCTAATTGTATTAAGCCCAATTTAGTCAAAAATTCTGAGAAGCGTAGAAGTTCCGAAAGCAGTTCCAGACCAAGTTGTATTCCGTTGTCAAAAAAGACTCCAGAGAAAGTAAAACGTAAGACAATATCTCCCATTAAGACAGAATCTGTAAAAGACGCTACATCTAAGAGTGATAATACAAAACTTAAACTGGAATCGTCTAGGGGAAGAACTTTACGTAAAAGCCCTGACAAGTCAAAAATAAGCCTTCCTCAAGAAAATTCTCCTAACGATAGAAAACATCGAGCTCAAAAAGATAATGAAAGTCTTAACGAAAAATATCATAATTTTAAGAAAAGACTGACTAGTTTAGATAATTCTTCAATTGACGGAATTGACATTAAGAATAAGAATAGCAAAATTGCTATCAGCGAGAGCCTTAAATCAAATTTTGACTCAGATCATCAAATTAATGAGCTTGTTAATACAAAAATTACTAACATGTCTACTCTTCACGAATCAGTAAGACAACAGGCAAGCTCTCGACTTTCACAAGAGATGGACAGCCTTGCCGCTTTGACAAAACAAACTTTAGATAGGGTAAACAAATTAACCAATAACTTAACTAATAGTAAGTTACCTGTATTATCTACTACTGAAGAAAATAAAAGTAATCATGCATACAATTACGGTCTTATTAGTCAAGAACCAATTGCAAACAGAGGAGTTACGGAGAGATTAAAGGATATAGACACGGCAGCGCAAAGACTGATTGATTTTGAAAAACAAAATGCATTGTTTTCTGATCTCAATAACGATTGTTCTAGTCAGAACCGTCGTCTTGACAACTCATCATCATCTCAACATACGCCGGTGTCAATTTTAAAAAGAAAATCAATTCATGAAGAATGTAATGTGACGAATCCATCAAATCATGCTATTGCCTCTCCACCTGTCACCTTCTCACCAAGTGTTATTGAGACAAGGAACTGTCGGTCGGATAATAGGCAACGTCAGGGAATTTTAAAGAAACGTCGTAGTTTAGATGAATCTCAAGTTGCAAGGCGTAGGTCTTGTAGTCCAGAAGTATCATTTGCTGATGATGGATCGTCTGATACCTGTAAACCGATTTTAAAAAATCGAAGGTCATCTTTAGAAGACGTTGTTCGGAATCGGTCACCAGACGGGCAAATACAAGGAATATTGAAAAGAAAAATGAGTAGAGAAGAAGAATACTTAAATGATGACCTTTCACATGGATCACCAGAGCCCCATGGCATATTAAAACGAAAATCCAACTCGAGCTCAAGTAGTAGTACAACTTCTTCTCACGTGTCCATTGCTCAAGCAGTGCTGCTGGCAGCGGCAGGTGGTGCTGAGCTTGTTGAAGAAGATAAGGATACTGTACGACCCATACTTAAAAAGAAAAGTTTTTCTGAAGAACGTCCTTCCCCAGATATTTTAACTTCAGAAACACCAAAGCCTATTTTAAAAAAGAAACTGACTGAACACGATGATCATGATTTCGAGCGTCCAAAAAAACCTATTCTTAAATCATCAAAAAAGTTAGGTGATGAGGGTCACACTTCTAGTTTCGATTTGAGCGAAGATGACAGAAGTTCCCGAAGGCCTTCACTCCTCAGATCTCGGACATCGGTTCATTCGGGTTCAGAATGCGAAACGACAGTAAGGCCAATTTTAAAGCAAAGATGCTCTAGTCTTACTAGGGAACGCAGCCAATCCCCCCGCCCACGGCTGTCATTCTGTGCAGACAACGACGTGAATATTAGTGCGACAAATATTAGTAGCGATGTGAACGACTTGTTAGCGGCTGGACCGCGACGAATTGTAAATCTCGTTACTGATCCAGTAGAAAGTTATCCGAGTGCTGTAATCCGTCGAAGAAATCAGAGACCAAAAACGAACCCTCGTTCAATTAGTTTAGTGTGTGACGTCAATGACGAATTACTTTCCATTTTGAATAATCGTCGTCTAAAAGTGGAAGAAAATTGTCAAAACGGGAAAAGTGACACACCGGGCAGGGAGAAAATTGATGTTGAAAACGACACCAAAACCTTCCCGTCAATAGCTTCGAGAATTAAAACTATGGAAGAGGCTCTCACTAAAGACCATTTGCTTCAAGAACACCCATTCAAACAAAAGAACCGTGATAAGGAGCGCTACAAAACGCAGCCAATTACTATCGAAGAAATAAGATCAATAGCATCCAGGTAAATGATTTATTTTAAATTATTTGACATTTTATAACCTATACAATACATATAATTTCACTTAAAAAAAAATTAATAGTCTTTAAATGTAGATAGCATTATAATGTAATTGTTGTCGTGTTTTTTTTCAATTATTTTTAATATTGATTTTCATGTTCAAACATAGACGATCACGGTTTTTGATGTGTGTCGATAGTAATTGAAGCTGGAGCAAATTTGGCTCGTAGCCATTATTTTGATGACCAAACGCGTGGTGCGGGAACGTATCAAATGTTTTGATGCCGTTCGGTAGTTTATATTGTTAGTTTATTTTATTTCACAAAATTACTCTTTGGCTATAATTTCAGCGATTTGTGTCTCAGAGTAAAGTATTTTAATTAAAATATAAAATTTATTTCAGAAAATAAAAAAGAGAAAATAAAATAACCTTATAAACGTGCAACCTTGTTCTAAATACTGCGTTATCAACTTTTTGTGCAGTAAAAATACATTTATAATATGTTTTAGTAAAGTTTTCATATAAAAATAGTTTGTTATTGTTTTATGTATTCAAATATTGTGAATTTTCTCGATATCAATTTTAATTCTTAATACATTTAAAAACAAAGGTATAAAGTGCAGTTTCAGTACAAAAATGTACATTTAAAGGAAGAATTTCGTCTTATCTAATGAATGTATCGGTAAACAGTCTGTGCTTGCTAATTTTGTGTACTATACGACTGACATCATCCTGCATCAGTTTTTGTTTGAATCACTCTCAGTTGCGGTGGTGTAATATTTAAATCTTGACAACAACTACATTATTTGAATAAAAATCTGTACATACAGGTATTATTTATAATGTATCAGTTTCTTGGAGACTGGCCCAAATTTAATGTGTAAGTAACTCCATCTCATGCTTATGCGTTGTCTTATTTTCACCACTCGTTAAGTTATATTTATGATCACTATTTATTTAGATACCTCTGTCTCTTTAAATTATTTTAAGACACAGTTGAAACATTGTTATCATACCTTATCACTTGGTTCCTATTTAAATAGAATTTATTTCCAACAGATGGATGGTTTCGAACACAATCTTAAACGGGAAATATATCTTCTTATCTTATTTTAAATGCTGTTGCATGCATTTAATTGGTCTCAGTTAATTTAAGACTATATTCTATTTCGTTTTATATGCCTACAATAGCATTTATCTCGTCAGTGATTAACTTTGGTCCTAGTTGCATTTACTGGTGAATGCTTGCTGGTTGAGACGGCAAGTTGATGTCGGAAATAAGCGCTCCAGTCGTTACTGGGTCAACACTATTTCTAGCTCTGTTGTGATTCATAGCACGCATCCGAAGTTTTATGGCCTCAACATCTGATGCGGACTGTTCTGTCTACCCTTAATGTATCGATTATAGCTATTGATTGAAAGTGGTGTATTCTCATCCACTTTAGATTAACAAATGTACAATAATATTAGTTTGATTCTTTTGTTTGTGGTTAAAAATAAATTTTTTAAGTATATTTGTTTTCAAAGATCGACTACTTACAGTTACGGTTACTTATATTTAGAATTTAACAGCAATGGTGTCAATCTCCCTTATCCATGAACGAGGCTGCCCGTCCAGATCACTTGCGCTATAACTCATAAAAATATATGAAGGTGAACGAGCATACCGGCCGTCTCTCTCTTACCAATGTGTACGTTCTACATTAACGTATTTCTTTTCTCATTTCGCAGTTTGGAGCCGGGCCAAGCGAATTTCCAAGCGTTCGGTATTGCCGGCTGTAGTTTTCCGACCCATCCCGTCGAGACTGGTGCCGCTCTCTCTTCTACGGCTGTCTCCACAGGGGAGCCCGAAAGAGATCCATTTACAGAGTTAGATTCATCTTCTTTTGATTCTAGTCCTATAGATGTTAAGTTACCGCGTACCGGGGATTTCGGTGAAGCAACTTTCTTGGATTTTGAAAAGTTCAGTGCTAATGGTGAAACAAAACAATCCACTTTAGAGGAAATAGAACAGGAGGTAAACAAAGTGCGCGTAGCTCTCGATGAGGACTGCCGTGCTTTAGAGGAAGACGAAAGTAATCAAGCTGAAGCAGACAACTGGAGTTTGAACGTGTCTTGCGACAGCGGAGTATACAATCGTGCCTCGTCCCGCGACTCCGGCCCGCACTCTGGTTAGTATTACATTATACATGTTATTAATCAAACTAGTGGAAAGCATTATTGGTCAGTTTTGAATAACCATTAAATTTATTTTTAACGACTTGGGTGCTCTAGATGATGCTTTGCCGAATACAACTTCTGACTTATAACAACGTACGTACAAATCTTTGAATATACCGGCATAGAAGAGACATGTCAAGAATTGATATAGTCTTAATCTTTGTCGCTTCTATAACTCGATGTTTGTTTATATTATTTAATATAATTAGATTTGTGATCGACAATCCAAATTAGGGTGGTTCTTAAAATAAATTGTATTTAGCCTTGTCAATGTTTTTTCTGTCCTTTCATTTGGGTCAATGTAATATGTAAAATAATCATTGTCAATAAATACAGTTTGCGATTACTAACTTTATATTATTATCAAAATTAAGTGTTTTTTATCCGGATCGGAGTCCTGTTATTATTTTTGTGTTACAAATCCTCTCATTGTTAAACTTCGTGCATGCAATAATGTATTTAGTGTATGTCTATTTTTGTTCGCGCCCGCGACTAATAATGAATTATCGATTTTCAGGCGAGGAATTGGGTTTGATCGAGAGTCAGGAAATACGTGAAAACCACGCCACTAACAGCACCAACGACTGGTCCACCACCTCAATAGAACAGGATTTGATCAAGATGGACCGCATAAGAAAATCTACTGAGAACGAAGCTTTTCAAAGCCTCGACGATCATGGGAGTGATGACGAAAACAATGATCATTCCAATTTCGCACTGGGCTTGGTGAAAAGCAACAGCGTCGTCGCCAGGGCCAGCATGTGGCAACAGTTACAACAACAAGCCAAAGGTAAGCTAATACATTTACCCGAGTTATTATTAACAATAAAGTTTAATAATATTTACCAAGTGCACTAGTAGCCAGCATGCCTTATAAGTGGTGTTCGTTCTCGATTTCAGGTACACCGAAACCTCTTCTTCGTCACAGTCGCTCCAAGGTGAAGGAGGGACCTTCGGTGACGGAGAGGTTTAAAACAGTTGTCCCGATTAAGTCCCCGGAACTAAAGAGTCCTCCACGGGAACGTGTGCCTCTCGCTCCATCTAAAAGCACAGCCAATGTGTTAGACAGAGATGAAGATGGTAATTATAAATTATCTACATATCTCATCAAACATCTATCATAATATCATCCCGGTAAAATATATTTTATTTATCTTGTTTTCCAAAATTATTCGTTATTAGCCACTCGTGTAAATGGCATGTACATTGCATTTTGTACCGAAGGACCGCTTTCTGTCTTTTGATTGTCCGCTTTTGTTCCTTTTTTGCATGTCATCGACTGTATGTCCGGGCTCTTATCACTGCACCATGTAATGTACGCACTCTCTCACGGTGGCAGCTAACTTAGACGAAGACGACCCGGCCAAGATGTCTCTAGCGGACAAGATGAAGATGTTCAATTCAAAGTTGACCCACAAACCCCCGGTGGCGGGATTGCCGAGGCCGAGGGACGACAGAGTACCGAGAGCGTCCCGGCTCAGGACGATGCCGGTACTCGCCAGCCAAGTCCAAGAAGCGATGGAACAAAATGAAAGATTAACGAAATCTCTGACCCACGAGGACGTCCCTCGGAACTCCGACTTCCAACTCAAGATGGAACTGTTTCGGTCGGCGAGCGCCAAAAACACGTCACTAGAATACCTCATGCGGCAGAACTCCAAGTTTAGAAGCTTAGGTCTGATTTTGTTATATTTGGTTTGGTGTTTGTTTCAATTTTCGCTTATCGTCTCGCTTTGTGGGTCCAGCATCAATTTTTATTCTATTTGTGTGAGGTAAGTTGACGTTTTTATAGGCTTGATATTACATAGCACGTTGTTAACTAATATGCGCTTAGCGAGCGAGCACGGGTCCTATATTCTGTAATTAAAATTTAAAATACCTCTTTTAAAACTATACTTATGTATTCTACTTTAAATGAAACATGAAAGTTTCAAGTACCGTTGATATGTTGCGTCCATCGCCTCGTGCCTCACCGCTGTGAGTAAATAGAAATAACGAATGTTCACAGAACTCTTACTACCGTCCTACTTCTTTTATTAGTCATACCAAGCTAGTATTTGCTATAATTAATCATACGTTTGTATCCAAATCTTCCAACGTTATAATAATAAGTAGATATTAATCATGTTGCAATCTAATATATTGGGTGATGACTACAAAGTTACAAAAGATAAAAGACAGAGACAGGGATATATTAGACAGAGATAGACTATTCAATATATGGTATATTCCTTTTTCTAGTGAGTCCCTGTCTGTAATTACCTTTTTTATTTATTCAAGCAAATAAATAGCATAATAGACGAAACAATAAAACCTTTTCGAGTAAATATAAACTACAGAAAAAGTACTCTTTTGCCAACTGTATATTTGTTTGTGTATCATGAATCTCATTCAATTCATTACTTGTGTATTTGCGTCGGACTAAAACAGGATATTCACATCGTAAGTTAATGACTTTGTATATAAAACGTGTGAGGTGTAGTGCACACGGAGCCCGCCGACGCGCCGCGTGCTCCCGTCGCATCGCAAATCTCAATGATCGCAAAATAATTTTCTTTTCGTCAAACAGGGTAATGTTCGGCGACGGGCCTCTAATATTCGACGCTGCTCATAGCATCGGAACGACGTCATTTAAACTACTCATTTATTTAAACTCTCTTGTTATATTCTAGTATGTATTGAGAGTAAACGATTAATTCATTTTTTATAATTTACGTGACATTTGAATTTCTGTGCGCTGTGAGCGGACGGATATGAATGATAGTCATCGCTATGTCATAATTATGACAGTTGCGGGACATTGGCAACTTTGTGTAAAAATTATAATATTAAAGTCGTGTTGGGTACTTTTTTAGTAACAATTCAACCCTATCGCTTCAAATAACTTATTAGTTGAGTGTTTTTTTTCTGCTTGATTAATACGATTACTCGGCAGAAATATTTTGAAATACTATTTTGGAAATAACACCTCCTGCACATACATACTTATCGCGCGTGTGCTCTCGGGTTTAATATATTTGTTAGGTTTGTTACTAATATTCATATAACTCGCAGACCTCGAGGACGACTCGCCCTCGGAGCGAGCGCAGCGGATGATCACGCCGGCGGTCAGAGGGATACTGAAGTCGGGCTCGACGGTCGTACCTGCCAAGACGAAAGTATTAGCTAAAGGAGAGAGCTCCGAGGTGTGTTTATGTTTATTGTGGATTTTATAAAAGTGTGAATTTATAATTTTATAGTAAACGGGACTAATAAAATATTTTTTAATTTTCAGGGTCTGAAAGACGAAGGCATAGATAGTTCATCGGACGACGAGTCGGCGTCGGCGTCCAGCGTGTCGTCGTCCGAGAAGAGCTGCTCTTCTTCGGACAGCTCCGACGACGCGCCGGGCCCCAAGCAGCGGAGGTTCCAACAACGAAAGAACAACAAACTCAAATCTTCCAAAACCGACTCGGATCTGTCGAAGCTTCAAGACTCATATCCTCGTACAATACAACTGCCGTGCGTGAGTGAGCCGAAAGAACGTATCGCTCAGGCTAAAAATCCGGATGTTAAAATACCGCTATTGGGCAAACTCGGCAGAAAACCCACCGACGAGGCAAAAATCGAAGACGATAAGACTAGATACAGACGATTTGTCAAAAAGCTCGATGAGCCGATCCAGCTGGGGAAGCTTAGGAGACCGGCGGAAAAAACTTCGTCCGTGGAAGAGAAACCGGTTTTGAAAATATCCGCCTCCAACCAAGCGGCCAAGAACAAGTTCTTTGGACTGGAAGAGAAAAAGGGGAGGAGCATTGACGAGTTAGCTGCTGCCGTCAGAAAATATATTCCAGTAAGTAATCATCATATTAACGTCATCTCAATTTAACCGATGCCTGTAAACACTACTGTTTTGTTTTCTTTATTTACTCTCAAAGTCAAACTGCCCACAATACTTCGATGCTAGTTTATCCAAAATATTTAACCTGTTAACCGGGGAGTTCCCCTTCAAGTTATGCAACTTACACCAGGCGCGTATTGTTACGTCACGCCCTGAGACCGTCATTTCATATTTCTATAGTTTTGTTTATACATACAATAAATGAAAAACTATGAAATATATATCGTTTATTAATATTTTTGAAGTACAAAAGGAATCACAAAACAAGTAAACGCGAGTAAGCAAAATAGAATTACACAATAGGTACATATAAAAATTCAAAACTCATTTTCTGTGTGATATATTTTAAAACAATTATTAGTACATACACTACAATTCGGACACCAGTAAGTAGATTCATTTCTAGCACGATTGAATTGGATCGATTTTGTATGTTTTTCTTTAGATTGTCTGCAAAATGTAAAAACTTACACAATAATTCCAATCTGTTTACGCTCATAGCTTCACGAAAAAAGGGTGTTTCAATTATTCATCTTCTACAAAAATAACACTGTAAAGTTGGTTTTCCAATTATCTCTTGTAAAACTAGGAACCCCAAAAAATATCTTCATCTCAGCTTCATTTGTATCCTTCCATTATCGAAGTCTCGAGCGTGGTTTCAACTCGATTATTAGCAAAAAATTGAGCGACATACAAATTCGTATGTTCTGTTATTATTTTATAAGGTTATCATCTTAAAACTTTTCTAGATAAAATAAAGGAACTTATTTTGAAGAAGTATTGAATGTTTTCCCGGATGTGCAGTGAAGGGAAATGGTGATCTTTCTGCATTTTGAGGCACCCATTCTTCAGAGCAACAACAATGTTGCTAGGACCGACATCATCAACTTCTTCATTATCGTCACGCTCAGTATCGCTCAATTGTGTGTCGTAGTCAAAATCATTATTAGGTGACTCCGATGACGAACTCGTAATACGTCTCCTTCTTTTACTTACTCTCTCGCTCGCTCTCATTCATTTTGATGAACACTAAAAAAATGTTTATAGCCACTGTATGTATGTGTAAGCATTTAATTAAATAGTTAAATAAAATAGGTGGTAAGTGTAAATACGCACCCATCACTGGTCACACAAACCACGTCTATCACTCACGACAGCGAAATTGTTCCGATTTCATACGCATGTCGATTCATGTCGAGACACGCATGGATGACGTAATATTATAGTCGATCGGAAATATACGTCCCGTCCGTTCCAGGGCGCAAATTAATTTTCTAAGACGTATTCATATCTCCTACCCGTACCCGATATTGTTTACCCCTGACGCATTTATGCGTCTTGTCCAGTTAACAGGTTAATAATATTTTTGTCTTTTCTTCACTAAAGTTTTAATCATGATTATGAGCTACGAGCGTAAATATAAGCCTAAAATATCCCCTCCCCCACCACACCCACACGAAGAGACTAATGGAAGATCGTCGAGGAGTTTACACATTTACAGGAGCCAAAATTAATTATAGATTTCATTTATGATAAAAATTTATGACAAGTCCGAATTTTAAAAGCAACGCAATCAACTAGTTCGAACTAAACCTACGAATAATCTCAGAAAATCCACCAGCACTCAAGCAAAGTTTTGGAGCAGGATTAGGAATATAGAAAAACCAAAATTTGATATACTAATATAGATATTTTTTCAAAGTTACATTTATAAATTTTTCGTAAATGTGAAAGCACGTAGTGACACGGTCGATTACTATGTAATATTTCCGTGCAGGCGGTGCGGGAGGGGGGCGCGTCGGGCAGCGACGGGGAGAGCAGCGGGGGGCGGGAGGTGCGGCGGATCAACACCAGGCGGCAGAGGTGGGTGGCCCTTTCTTATTTTTATTAGATTAAGATGCGACGAGGATGAAAATAATGCATTACATCAATCTCACTGATGTAACATTAAATTTCTTTAAGTGCTAAATGATATTAAATCGGGATGTGGCAATCTTCGCATTCTTGACCTCCATGTTGCATTTTTTTATGGGAAAGACTGAATGGCATACCGGAGAGGACACCTCATTGTAAACGGTCCCACAGTCCGGGGATATTTCAGATATTAACAATTTATAAAGGTTACTTACTACCCTTGAGAAAATGCTAAAAAAGGGAGGTGATCTAGACATTCGTCATTCTCACTCTCTACACGGTATGTAGCTACGTGACAGCCAGTCCGCTCTGTTCTGTACAAGTAGTGTACCACTCGGGTCCGTCCAGTCTGTGTCTCTGGCCACCAGATTTCAAGTTCGTTAAATTTTATGCTGTACAAAAATTTACTTTAAAGTTTTCATTTAATAATTTGTGAAGAATGGTTTAGTTACCTGCAAGCCCTTGTGACATATCCAGGGAATGGTATCATTCTGAATTTCATACTTCTAATATATACCCAAATGAAATAAATTCTTTGTCTTTGGATATGAATTTAAAGAATATATTTTTCTTTGCATTATCATTATTTAATTTTTCGTATTTTTTATTTACCTTTTTGATTTTTTTATTTCACTTTCTTCCGTGGCTCAAATTTCATGTCAGTTGTTAGGTATAGTTTATATTTTGCACTATTGACGTACGTCCGCGTGTGTCTCAGAGCACGACCGTATCTTTTATTTTATTGGAAGAGGGCAAACGAGCTTGCGGGTCACAGAAAATACACGATCACAGCCGCCCATGAACTCTTGCAACATCCGAGGATTCATAAGAGCGTTGCCGGTCTTGGAGGTAGGAGTAAACGTCTTTTTTTAAGGTACACATTTCGTACCGATCTGGAAATACCGCCGAAGACAGTTCGTTCCACATTCGAGTAGTACGTGGAAGACAGGTCCTTGAGAACCGCACAGTTGAAGATCGCCACGCATTCAGGTGGTACAGATGGTATTGGAGGCGATGACGCGCTGTGCAGTGATGAAATTCGGCGGCTGGCATTAGATCACACAGCTCATCAGCACATTCCCCGAGGTAAATGTGGTAGAAGATGCACAGAGAAGCAACATCTCTACGCAATGTCAAAGAGTTCAGCCGTTCAGAAAATACCGGGTTCCCGACAATCCGAAAGGCTCTCCATTTTATACGGTCAAACGGTAGAAGCTGATATTGGGGTGGTCAGGACGAGAGACAAGAACAGTACTCCATGTGTGGTCGGACCTGCGTCTTATAGAGCGCAAGTCTTTGGTCAGGCTTGAAATACTGCCTTGCTCTTCTGATCACTCCTATTTTAATCGAGGCCAACTTGGCCGCGCCCTCCAGATGACCACTTGATGCTCTTCAAGAGCGAAACTTTCACCAAAATACATGCCAATACAAATTCCTTCAATTAACTTTTTAACCAATAGAGCGTAATGTTGCGGTACATTTTTGAGTTTTCTCCTCGTTACGCTGTTTGTTTGTTCTTCTTAATATAATTTACTTCTTAACATCAAATCGAAAGCGTAACGAATTGGTATTTGCGGTGATTTCTTTTAGACGTTTGTTCTAAAATGTTTTTAATTTTTTTTTCTTTTTTCATATATAAATGTGTGGTTTCTTTCTTCTTATTTCGAATCAGTTTAGACTGACCGAATGAGTCTGTGAAGGCTGTTGTTTCATTCATTAATTTTACGTTCATTGAATCATTTACTCTTTTTCCATGGAAAACCCATAATTCCTTGTGCTAGATTTTATTCTTATTATATATAAAATACACACATGCGAATATATACGTATATAAATAAGATACCTTACATTATTATATGGTATGGTATTGACAGTACATAAATAAAAAAAATGCTGCCTATATGTATCCACTTTAAATTAAATATGTTATTGTATATCTTAAATTTCTTGTGAAAGTCGCCTCCAACTATTTTTATAGAAGTCAATCTTTGAAATTAGGATGTGCCGGTCCTCCTGCGGCGCACTCGTACGTGCGATACCAACGGTTCAGTCTATTGCTATATGTGTGATTCCATGCTCCGTCAGTTGTATTCGTCATGGAAGTTGACAGTGCGGGGTCACGCATGACCGTTTACATTTTTATATTTTTGTCAACGCTTTTGTTCGTGTATAGGAAGGAATTGATCTTCTATGCACTTAGTTTTCAATTTGAGTGCCTCTGTAAATGTAAATAATCAAAGTAAATTATGGGCAAATTTAAATTAATTCCTCAACGTCAATTGAGAAGCCGACCAATTAATACAACAGGGCTAAAATGTGAGAGGAGCCACTAGGAGTGAGATTCAACGGTTAATTGGTTTCTCTCCGTAGTCGGGAGCAGCAGATTCACATCACATAACAGTTTACAATTGTTAGTTCTCGTCGGCCGCTGCTCCCGTTGTAATATTTCTTTTGCATATCATTGAGTGAAAGTAAGCAATGAATGTACGTCTGTCTGTTCCCTCGGATGGGAGACTCGTGATAATATCGAGCGGCAACTTCTTTCATCCTTTTTGGTTGTTATCGTCAAAATTATTATTTTCTACAAAAATAACGGATTTTTACGCGATTTTAACAGGTTTTGTAGATATTCCGATAACGTGAAGCTTTTATTATAAAATAATTATTAAGCACGATAACTAATAAATGTGAATATTTGATTTAAATAACACACTATGTTAAAGCCATAATATTAAATTAAAATAAAATCTATTTTTTTTAACTCGTTTTATACGATCGCGATTCGAGATTTCGCGACCGTCAATAGTCAAAACCTACTTTTACCCTCACACGCGAACGGCATCGCAACAGCATTACACAACACACCCAGCGCCCCACAGCGCCCCACAAACCCACTACCCAGCTATTGTTAGGTGTAATTGCGTTTGTGTCGCCGCTTTGGTACACGTGACTCATGTTACATCTTCACACCTAATTCCATCTATGTATGATTGTTAATTGTCTTGTCAAAGTACGCGCCACGAAATATACTTTTTGTTATCGGTAACTATTTAGTGTTATAACTTAGCGCTTAAATTATTTTTTACCGTAGGACAGTATTATCTTGGCTCCTGATATATTTTTCCACTGCTCATGTGGTAAAGCAATAATAAGATAAAAATAAACGCACTTCAAACTAAGAGCATCGAGTTGTATACTCCCACCTGTGTCTATAATGTATAAAAATAAATGTACTTAGCCAGAGAGTTGTACGTAGACAATAGTTGCATTAATGATATAATGATTTCTCAATAACAAAACCCCGGTGAGGTGAAGACTGAAGAGGGACGCGCGGCCCGCGGGCCTCCCTGGATTTATCACTTCATATTAACCAAAAAATATATCAAGTATTTTTAGGAATCCTTCCGTTACATATTGTATCAGCTCTGCGCGCTGTTATCAATTAACATACTAATGTCAATTTTGTTTTTTTTATTCATGCATTAATTATAGTGAAAATGCTAGCGATCCTAATCCCCAATTAACCCTTCCTTCCCTCCACGAGCACCGCTATTAAATAAGTACATATCGTGCTGATATCTGGTGTCGCAGATTGTTGCAACGTAATTTCCAATCGATAAAATCCAAGCAATATTTCCGATATGTCCATATTCGTAGAGGAAGCAATTATATTAACTTATATAAGACCGGAGCGAGATGCATTTCAAATGCATTTATTTCCGCAGATTTCACCTTGAGGTTGTTATCGCGGTCCGTCCGTCCGTCAGCTATTATTAAAAAGTAACTTATTATTAAAAAGTTTATTGTTACTAGTTGATAAATTGTATCTAATTATTTAAGTCTAAATCTCAAATCTCAGTGCTAAGTGTATTAATGATAATATAGTGACCGATGTGATGCGGTGAGGTTGCCGCGGATGTCCTCGAGGCGGCGGCCGACCACACGTATTATATATTACATGCTTTACTTTTATTTTACTAAAAATCTACTGAGCTTACTTTCTTGTACTATCTTGTAATATCTTGCAGAGATAAAATATTTTCGTGATGTTCGGTTTGTTTCTATTTGTCGGTGAAGGAAGACATTGTAAGGAAACATTCATATATTGATTAAAATAGCGCTTATACACCAGGCTCCGGTGACTCAAACTGTTTCGGAATTGGAGAGCCCGGAGGCGGAGCACGGTGAGAGCACTAGTTTACTGATACTACAGTTGTAGCCATAAAATCAAGTTCTTTAACGGGTTGAAGTTGTAATCCAATAAAATGTTTCTTAGTCTAGACTTTACGTCTCTTCGAGAGTCAAATATTTCAAAATTATTATATTATTTTAAATTATGAATCGGCATGTGCCGCTCCCTATGTCACGTTATCGATTTAACCCTGGGGTCACAAACACCGCCGGGAACACGTCGGCAGTCTAGACCGGGTCTAGACTCTAGACAATGGTATCTGAAATTTGAGAAAACCTTTTGATCAACTTAAATTATAAAACCACTAACAAAAGCGTCAAGTTCCTAAATGTTATTGAATGGAATTAGAAAGATTTAATGTTTTAAATAAAATGTGAACGAAAAATTTAATTAATATATGATTGAGCGAATGAATGATGAAGAAGAAGTAAGATCGAAGCTCATATCTCGCGGAATATATATCCGTAACTTAAAATGCAGACTCCATTACGACGTGCATCTTTGCTGCTCTTAAATTTAAGTTTCCTGGTGTAACGTCAGTCGGCTGCGGAAGATTGAGTTGCGTCACTCACGGCCACTGAATGATTGATTTTGTAAAATAGTCTTTATGTCTATGACCGTAGACACCATCTCGTAACATAACTTTCGGTTTCAAGAGTAATGTAATGCGCGGGTCGGTGCCGGCTCGCGGAGCAATGATTCCGTTTTATTTTATACGCAATCGGTTATGAGTTAGGAATTGTATTTGGGTTAATGTCTGCGATTGAGTTCCGACGGACCGTGCGCGAGACGCATGCCGAGCGTTCATTCATTAAGGCGTTAGTATGATCTACACTATAGTATTTGTCCGCGGCTTTACTCACGCTTACTGGTTGCTAAGTTGGTTGGTAAGTCGCGCTATATTGGTTGGTAAGTTCCAATCCTGCCCGCAATGCCCCGATCGTCCCGCGCGAACTGTAAAAATACAGAATTAAAATTTATATTTACAAAATACTATAGGCTTTACCGAGCTTTTTTAATGACCTTGTTTTGTACATTCATTTTTTTTTTATCAAAACTACTGACAAGTCTTTCGAGTGAAGAAAAGCATACAAATAGCGAAATTCAAATTAGTTAATCGGAAGAGGATTGGTCATTACATAACGAAAAACGCAACAAAGTACAGACAGAACTAACAGATTTATCTCATAGTCATTTTCACGCCACCTACGATGAGTTATACATACATACAGTAACATGTATGTCACTTATGATATTAATTGTACATATTATGTTATTGGAAAAAGTATTTTATATAGTCATCGTTTGTTAAATGCCGTTTATTATATTTTTAGTACTTATTAGCATCTGTTGTTATCTGGTCAGTTTTTATCGTTGTATCTTCTATAAAACAAGATTGGGAACATTTTTTATATTTTCGTTTTATAATTGTCTTCTTTTGGTGACGTTGTTTTGATATTTATTGCTTACAACTAGTTGTTTGTGAGATAAATATAGTCTTAAGTTACTCCCTATAACGTCAGCTACTCGCCGGTGAAAGTCTTTAAAATTGGTTCCTACGTTTCAGGGATTCGCCAGAGCATACAGACACTTCGACTTTAATTATATGTATAGATGTTATCTGTATCGGTGCATTGTGGGTATAGATGAATACTAAATTAAATATTTAAGGTCGCACATTGTCCGATATTGGCAAATGCTTGAGTTCCACGTGCCGTTGCGTCCTAATATTTGAAATTTTTTACCGCACGTGCTCTTTAAAAGTCGTCGGAATATTGCTTAAAGGTTAAACATTGAATGAAGTCTCCGGCAGATGCTACGTCACAAAAGATTACGTTAACAATAATATAGCATCACTAGCGTAAATAGAGACAGAAATACATTTATTCACTTCAGTACTTCTACGTGGTTCTCTCCATCTGTTGCGTTCATTTGTCGAGTGGCTGGTATCGCTCGTGTCCTGCGCACGTGTGCGTTGTATCCTACCATCTTCAACGGCGGCCTCTTTTTCTCTCACGGCGGTCGTCATTGTCTATTCACACTTCATCTATAATGTTATTGTAAAACGTATTAGAGAATAGAGCTTTTGTTTCATTGAATAAGCTATTGTATAACATATCTTGAGAACTGCGCGTCTTCTATCGCTTGGATTGTTTGATCAAGTGTGTTATTTTTAAACGTTTTACATATGTTTCATTGACTCTTTAATTGATACTTACATTTTTGTTTTTTGTATCAATTGAATAATATGTTAATATTATTTCCTTCTAATAATGTACAAGAAAATTATTGTGATATTTGTCTAGTTTCGGATTTAGTATAGCAGAGGAGTTGTTTGTTTACGTGTCCGCTGTAGTATGTCCTCGTGCCATCGACGGCCCGTCGAGATGCCGCGGGGCGCCTGCGACCACGATGACGATACTCTGGCTGAGAGCAGCCGGCAGCCCGCCAGTCGCGCGCGGGACCTCGAGCCGCGCACACCGACGCCGCCTCATATCGGCTGGTTTAAATACAATAACAACAAACAATTATAAAGCACGTGTCTGTAAAATTCAGAGTTAGTGAAGAATTAGAACAATAGTAATGGTACGTGAATCTGAAGACAAATCGATCGATACCTCGACACGCGCTTCGCGCTCTCGGCAATATTTCGGTGCAATATGTTCACTTGCAATTCATAGAACCAATTGATTGTTTATTTATTTTCCTGTTAGGGACAAGGTCTGACGAGGGTTTATCTTAGTGTAGTGTGTGAGAATGGATTTCCTCAACTGATCGTATCGGCCGTTCCTCGTTTGATATTTTCTATCCTGGTGAGTTACAGTGTTATTCACTAGTATTATTTTCACACGTTTCGTTTACCGCATGTCATATGTTAAATTTCTTTATCTATTACGAATTCATATTTCATTATTTATTAGTATGATTATTCTCACATCGTAATTTTCTTTCGAGTTTGCACAATACAACCGTTAACTACAACCGGCTTTGTCAGTGTGAGAAAGTATCGTCGTATCTTAACCCCGGGTGACGGTGAACTTGAGGGGTGCGAACCCTCCGAGAGAGCTGAGCGGGACCTCGGTGTCTCTGTGACATATATTGAATTCAAATAACATTGAGTGTTTCAAATGAATATTTAATTATTAAGTGTAGAGAGTGTAGGATATCTGGCCTTATCTAATATGGCACGCGACGCCGTCTGCCGCTGCAATAAGGACTTTCACTATTGACATTTATTAGGAACTAGAATTGCACATACACACATACACACATACACACATACACATACACACATACATACATACGCATTAAACTTTCTACCCTTAATCGTACCTTGCAACACTACAACTTGGATTAAAGCCACTGGAATAAATTTGCTTTCATTTTAATGTTACATTTGTAAATAGTGATAACACTATGGTTTGGTTTGGTTTAATTGATAAATAAGTATTCAGTTGGTGTGTTGCGGATCCTCGTAAGACGGTCAGATCTCATCGATGCCTTTCAGTTTCACCTTCTTTTGTATTTGAGAAAGTTTTGATAACATTTCCTTGAGGTCAGAGTTACATTGGTGATAGCAAGGTTCCTATATATATATATATACGAATGTGTATGTGTGTGTGTGACAATATAAGTTATAACCGTTAATATTTATTTGTACCTGATGTATAACAATACGATTAACTTGTAATTTACACTTGTTGGCATACTTATGAAGTAGTGGTGCAAAACTGGTATGAAAAGTAGAGGTACTGTTTTGTAAGTGCGTGTTACATCCCCGTAGGTAAAGTTTAATTTAAATAGTATAAAACTAAGCGACAGGTTTTACTGTGTCGCTCACATAATGACTGTGTGACTGTCCGCGTCGCCAATTATAACTATCGTCTCCTACTAGTGGTGATGTGTCGTTGGGCGCGTATTAAACAGTCATTAAGCAGTCATTGATGTTAGTGTTGCTAACCTTCATCAAATTGGACTAATTTCTCAGAATTCGCAGGTAATTTTAAAGTACCCTTATGCTAGTGGTGTTTTTATTCAATTGTACGAAGTAAATGAATTCTGTGGCCGACTCCGCAGTCCGCGACGAGCACGGCTCGGGGACGGTTGGTCACTGTGTCCATCGCTGCACATTACAGCACTCGACATCTCGCCGCCGATTGTATATATCATATTAAGTATATTTATACAATAATAGAATTTCTTTGTACCAAAAATAAAAAGGCATTCTGTTTGTTGTGCCGACATTAAAACACCATCAGCGGGACAAGTTTCAACTTTAAACCGATAGGTGTCTATATTTAACCTGTCCGTAACTAACCCCTCTTCGTTTCCGTCCACAACTTTGGGGTGGCGATGGACGTTAGTGATATTGTATTCCGCTTTAGTTAGAGTGTTGTAATTGATTATCTTATTTGCCTCAATGTTTTTTTACTTACTTGCACACGCCTCGAGGTACATTTATTAATCTGTCTGTAACCTTGTCAGTTATCGACTGCGTTATACAAAAATTGTTTAATTTTTAAATTTAATCAGAATTATCGTGCGAAGGTCAAATATTGCAATATACTAGTGACCCTGATCTGATACTTAGTTTTGTAAGTACCTACTCCTCACAGTTCGCTACCCATCGCACGCGGGCAGGCCGCACAGGTGTTATATAAATAATAATAATAACAAAGGAGATGCCCGTAACGGCTAAGATTTTGTAAGAGTTATTTAACAAAGAACTACTCTTAAGTATGAAGTAACTTTTGCAAAGAATGGCTATTGTAAAAGTGCAACATTGTGATGAGTTCATTAACGAAACGCCAGCGTCCCCGGCGCCCACCGGAGACCGCGCCCCTCGACCCGCGCATGCGCGCTTCACATTGGAGGGTCCGAGTACCGCACTGCGAATATTACAACTCAAATAACTACTTTTATTACAAGCTGAAGTAACAAGAAACACTGTCCATTCCTTCCTCAACACAGAGGTGTGAACATCTCGCTAATTGAATCCAATGCGACTTGTAGCGACATAACTAGTACATAATAGCTAACTAGCGATTTCCTCCTAACTGTACTCATCACGATATTTCTAAAACTATAAGGCCTACAGACTTTAAATTTTTTAATATTCTTTTCGTTGAGTAAAAGTCAGAGAAGAACAGAGTTTGCGAAATTTCAATTTTCCAACTGTAGAAGTATAAAACTTGGCCAGAATAATCTTATCGGCTTTTTTAAAGTAACCGAGAATGGCCTTTTCATAAAACGTGCGACCCGCGACCTGTGACAAAGAGTGCATCGCTGAGATTCTAATTTCAATGTTTAATCACGTATATCTAACGGCCGGTCACGGAGTAAGTCTATGATAATAAAAACTTATATTATACACTTGTATGAAATAGTATACCAACTGAAGTCGCGACGCGCACAAGATTCTTTCAATGTTCATTAATAAATATTATTATTGTTGTTGTGATGTCTGTTATTCCTATATACTTGTGTTTATTAATTAAATATTTCTTATATTCTTATTTATAAAATTGTTAAATTCGCATTTAGTATAATCTCACGAATCGTGTAAACGCTGATTAGAAAGAGGTGCATTGTATCATGTTAAAATCCCAGAATGTGATGTAAATCTGAAACCCTTGTTTGTTCCATTTATTTCTCTGTATTCTTTTAATTATAATATCATTTTATTATATTCATTCTTGTCTCCAACTTTGAGCAGGGATCACGTAGTTTGTAGTTTAGATATAATGATTAAATTTTAAGTCAGTAAATCTGTATTCTTTTGGATCCTCCGGTTGTGACCGACGTAATTTGTCACTACGTCTAGTGGACGTAGTGGGCACGTCACTCTAATCGAATATTATTGAGACGCTTGTGCAAACCAAACCTACATTATATTAAGCCATTAAGAATCAAAAATATATATGCATATTTTTATGAAGACAAAATAGTTTGTTTATATGTCTTCGGTGACCTGCTGAAGTGTTTTTTTTTCCCTATCGTAAGCTACATTATCCGGGACCGGGACCTGCGCGGTTAAAATGGAACTAAATAGATAATATTTAATCAATGCTAAATACTAATTTATTCCATTTATTATTCGTAATCTCTTCTTATACAATCGTGTTTTTATCTCTTGACACAGATTCGCAATAATTTATTTGCATCAGTAATTACTTCGGAGATGTCATAATATCTATGTGGTATCACATAATAGCTATGTCGGTGGCAAAGAGGTTGCGGCGCGTGTGACGTCACGCGGAGGTTAGTCACTGCTGGTTACCGAAGGTTATTTATTAGGTTTTGTTGAACAAAATCGTATTGTTCAACCAACCGCGCCACCTCCGTGGGAATAACACTCCGCTGGCGTTACAGTTAGGTATTCATTGTGTGCCGTGATATCATATCATCTATGGGAATATTATATTTATATATATTTATACAAAATATCGATTAAAGTTAAGTTATTAATATAAATCTCTTAATTTTAGAAGTCGGCGTATATTTATTTTCATCTTTAGACATTTATAATGACTATCAATATCTGGCGCTTTGTTTGTCTAGTATTGAGTGGTGTGTGTGTGTAGTGTGTGTGAAACACCTCCGACACGGATGACTTAATATCCAATGTGAGAGTTGTTTTTTTTTTATTTATTCGAAAACGTCTCAGTAAAGAATATATAAAGTTTGACTTATCACCCTAAATATTATCGTAGTTAAAAAAAAACGTTTCTATTTGTTGAAATAAACTATTTGAATAATTCAGCAATGCGCTGCCCGCGTGCACACTTGAGACGAACAATCACATGGCTGTATTGAACTTTAGGCTCTCAGTCGTTAAGACTAGAGCATTCACCTGAGCTCAACGGAGAGTCGTGCTGGAGGTGGAGTAGCCGGCGCCGGTGAAGAATACTATCTGCTAGTGTAACATAAGTAATTTATTTCATAAACTCGACATTAAAATATACTTTATATGCAATATGTCCTACATATAAATATATTTTCGCTATAAAGTATTTCAATGAGCACATCGCTGCGACTTCAAATGACTTCCTTAAAACTCATTAAACGCTTTCAAATATGGTGAAATAGCGGGTTTCACAATCTCGTTAGTTTTAGTTACTTAATTAGGTGAAGTGGAACACTTGCACACCGAATATGGCGAGTCGTGTAACCACACATTGAAGAAGTTTTTTATACACATTTGCCATATTGTGCGGTAATTATTATTTTATTTCGTAAAACTTTATTATAACGCAAACGCGGCAAAAATAAGCGCTTAACCTTAACTTCAACTGACGCCCCAAAGTGAACTTAACGTAAACGACACGAACTTTGTTAATATAAAAGCATTTTTTTCTAGTCCTTCTAGGATCACTTTAATTACGTTAGTTCAATTGCTATTACGTGATTTGTATTGTTCCTGCGGGAGTACAGATGAAAGATATACCGCAAGCATGTTTCTTTACAAATATTTAAAACAATTTATCATACGAGACTTGCTCATATCATCGTCTTTAAATCCATCCATCTTGTCTTAAGGGTTATTGAAAATAATAATACGACATTGCTGTCCGGCGCGTCGGCGTCGGCCGGAGATACCACCTCGAGCGCGATTAATGAATAAAGTTGTTCAAGGAAAATTGTCTATCACGAACTGAGGAAGCTCGATTACACACGGTACGGGCTACGTTAAATATTTATTTATTATTTAACTTCACGCCATATCCGACGACGGAGCGCCAAACGCTACGGTCCCTGCATACCTCTCTCGCCTCGCCCACAGACATTAACCTCTTCATACATGCTCTCCGGGGAGTCCTCATGCTTTTTACGTGACCTTCCTCCAGTATCGTAGCTACTGAGTTACGAAGGTCACTCGAGGCCTCCCCCTGTCTCCCTTACCGCTCACTTTTCCTTTATAAATCTTTTTTACCATTCTTTCATCACTATATATTATATATTCATATATAACGAGATATATTTTTATGGCATCTCTGTAACTGTTTGTCTCGGGTGAGTGTTAAATTGAATTGTTAATCTTTGAGAGCTGTTAAAAGAAGCGTGGGATGTCGCAAGTCTACGTTACCAATTACCGCGCCCTTTCTAAGATTGCAGGAAGTTAGATTTCTTTTTAACCCTCAATTGGTAGCGTTATATGTCCAGTTTATGACGTCTGAATGATCTTTAAATGACACTCCTTATTGCTCTACAAGTATTTAAAATAAGTGTTCGAGTGCAATATATTAAATACGTATATTTTAACTTTATTCTTCTCTCTATCTTAAGTTTTGTATGTATGACGTTACTAAGGGCTGCTATTTAGTGTATGTTATATTGTTTTTGTCACTTTAGTGTTTACCAATATTAATCTCTGAATAATATATGTACATAGCATCTTATATTTCTCTATTGAGGAGTGACGTAAGCTATCCGTACTGTGTTATTAGTTCACGTGTGGCCTTGTGAGTTGAAAGTTTACGATGGTTTCAAGGTTCCGAGTTAAATTGCAGATGTTTAGAAGAAGAACTGAACAGTGGAATGATCGTTTTGTAAATACTGGTGCCAAGTGTGTTTGAATTCGTCATGAAACCGTTTCAATCGTTGCTTTACACTGTTTGTTAATTAATATTTATGTAATATTTGGTTTCTGCGTTTAATTGTTGCGGAGATTGTATATCAAAACGGTGACTGGTGAAATATCACTAATTATATCTGACCTGAAGTGCTCGGTAAATACGCGGCTGTCTGTCGCAACTCGCAGATAACATCGCTTTTTGTATGTTTGCTGTTTTGTTGTAATGGCTGTATATCTCCTGATGTACGAAACGTCGCCATACTACTGACTGTGCACGTTTAAAATCCAACTGCTGAATGCTGATACTGTGATAATGAAGTAGTATCTGTGACCTCGGCGAGTCTTGTGATTTGTCACTGTACAAACTGTGTTATAAATCTGTTTGCGGTTCAATACAGTGATATATATTTAACATTAATCCTTAAATTAACTAAAAATATAATATACTTGATATTATATTTTTAGTAACATTGAGGTTTCCGGTCTTTCAACTTAATGTACATTTTGTTTCCTCTGTTGAAGCAGATATCTGTCCGATGCGGAACGATCAGTGAAACTGGCGGAAAATTAACTATTGCTTTGTTGTTGTCGTGTGTCTGTCCGTCGTAGTAACTCGTAACATAAAATGTTTGTAATTATGTAATTATAATCAGTCGACTAATATTATAAATCCAGCAGTTTGTCGCGGTGTATGTGTTTGTTCCTCTTTTACGCAAAAAAATAATGGATTTAAATGAAACTTCACACTAATGTAGCTTTTTAATTCATCGGAATAACACACGGCTACAATTTATAGGATATTATGTAATTTGGTGATTAAATCGGGTCTATCAGCCAACACCGATCTCAGCTCGCGCAAAGTCGCGGGGGTAAGCCAGTTATTTTCATAAAAACTAACTAAACACTATTATTTCATAAATTTCGCAATATGTTTGAAATATTTTTATCTTAGTGGTAATAAGTATATGCTCCACTAAATATTTATATCACATGAAGCCCGCACCGGGTTACTGGTGTCACTCGCGAGTGTCCATGCGACTGGAACGAGTGTCAGAGTATATTAAATATACTTTTTAATATTTTATACTTTTATAGAATATTCTATATTAATAAATCTTGATTATGTGTCTATCTCGAGTATATCTAATGAAGTAAACTCATTTGGTGATAAACAACCCTACACATGTTCCGTTCATTTCCTAGTGGTAATATTTTTTCTGAAATCTCTGGAATAAATATTGTCGGAATATATCGAGTCCTCAACGGCCGGTCGCCGTTAGTTTTATCAATATTACTCAAAAAGCCCGAGAGTGTTCCAGTGTCGTTTCTTAGTCTTCATAGTTTTTCTATTTATGTGGTATACATGGGAATGACAATTCTATGTTTTTCTTTTCAAATATAACAGATTCCTTGTAATTTTAAATTAATCACAAAATTTAAAAGTAATAATATTATTAATTATATAAATAATATTTTTCTTCTCTCACTGATATTATTTATTTGTTTTACTGAATATTTTATTATATTCTTTAATTAGTTTTGTGTCCGGCATGTTTATCTCTTTTTCTCTCTTTCTTTCTTTTTCGCCACGTCATAGAAGGAAATGTACAGAGACAGAACAAAATGTAAATAAAATAGTGGAATACGAATCAATGCGCTTAAAAGATTGTTTATCAGAAAATCATACGAACAGACAGAAAACAGAGTTATACACTAGTTACATGTACGAGGGTTGCAACGACGCGGGCACTCGATGCGCTCGTAACTGATATGCTTCGCGAAAGCATTCGCTCCTGCACTGTTGAGACTTCGCGAAGCCCGGGGCGCGGCAGATGTTACCCGTTGTAACATCACATCAACACTTCTGGTAGACTTAACTAGAAGTTAAAGTGTATTTACACATTAGGCATTTTTAATTTCAATTAAACTTTAGATTAGATTCACTTCACATCGTCTCGATCTAAATATCGAATATTACACATTTAAAATAAATAATTATCTAGATTGCAGTTTTTATGTAATATGTCTAGTTATTTCAGTAAAAATATCGTCAAACCCATCAAAACCCATCTTCATACTCCATCGCAATACTTCGCGAAACATTTTAAACCATAAACACCGTCTCATTAACTCCTCCTCCTCGTTAAATCGTTCTCGTTAAATCTTTTCTTTTCTGAAAATGTCGCCAATTGAATTACTTTCACGACAGTTGAACCGTGCTCGGGGACCGGCGCTTAATAAGGTTAATGAGTCACTCCGACTGCCGCCGACTGCCCACCGCGGTCGCAACTAGGCTTTCCGAGGATTTGCTTGTGCGATTGTTTTCACTTAGCTTATATTTATAATTGTATTTTGAGGTTATTTCTTGATTATTTAACGTAAGTAATGCTGCATCTGACATCATACTGTGTTCTTGTTTCAGGTACGTATTGGTTCCGATCAATAAACGCAATGATAAGTCCCGCGTATGTCAATGTATGTAAGTGAACCAGTCACTACTGTTGGTTTACCGGATAATACTTAGTCGCAGTTGAACGGGAACCGCTTAGTGGATCGAATAAGTAGTTTGTTTTTCAAAGGTCATTGACCCGTTACGCCACGACATTACCATACATGTTCATGTCGAACTCGGGGGCCCAGTTTTCTATTTTAATTCTATTTGTTTTTTGTTCCGTTTATAAAGTTATTTACAAATAGTTGATGTTATTTTCCCCATAACGTAATCTGCACGTGAACTTAACAAATAAGAAAGTGAAACCTAAAGACCTTTACAAATGGGTCTTTTAAAAGCTTCGAATAGGCTTCGTTTTCTTTTCACTAAAAGTCCAAGGTTAGTATTATTAGAACAGTCGTGTCTAACAAGAGACCTATAAAAAAGATGTTCAGACCTCCTATTCATCCAATATAAGAACATTAAGTATGTAAAATATTTAAATTAACAATAAAATAATGAAGAATTTGCCATTTTGAATCCCAGAGTTCGTCCACCCGCGCAGCCGCGTAGTATGAAATGTAAACTAATTGGTCTAGGCGGAGACTGGTTCTGGTTGTATCACTTCCTCTCCGCGGTGGACTTCATTTAATACCCTTACATAATCACCTGCGGTCGACGGAGTGCTCGTTTATATTTATATTTTACATTGATTATATAAAATACTTCGTATTGTGAACATTTTTATCTCCACTATTTTCGATATAAAACAAAAATATTGTTTACAACAAGACAAGAAATGCATTATTAGTATAAAAAAACTATTTACATAGTACATATGCAAAGAGGTGGAGTAGCAGCAGTCTCGGTCTAGTCCGGTTGTCCGGTAGTTCACGGTGTAACGTAACTCGTAGGTCCGGTATGGTCCGGTATGGTCCGGCGCCAAGGCTTTAAGCTGAGCAATTAACTTTGAGGCCGAGACTACAACAACCCAAATATCTTCCATTGACGTACGTGACGTATACCGCGGCGCCGCTCGGCTCACACGCAGTCGTTGTTGTTATTAACACGGATAAGACGGATACTACAAACATTTGAATAATATCCTTTTAAAAAGTATTAAATAGTGTGCAATACAATCAATTCAGGAACCACTTATTTTGGAAATAGTGATATCAAAGCTAAAACTAACATTATATGTATAATATAATATATGTACTTATATGTATGGGGCAATATTTAACTACATAAAGTCGCAAATTACGACAGAGAGAGAGAGTGAGAGAGCGACAGAGAAAGAAAGAGAGAAGTCCATCCGGTATGATGGCGGAAAATCAGTTTCACATCATGGTTTTGTCGAACTGTCTATAATTATAATGTTTTATAGTTGGTTTGTTATAGATTTGGTTTGATGAAGTTTTTTATAGTTTCACACATAAAAATTAATTAAAGAAACTTAATATATATAATTTGAGGCAGAGTATAAGTACAATGATTAGTACAGAGCTGTATCTGTTACGAAACAAAAGAATAAGAAAAAATATAAAAAAATAAATAATAAACATTGTTGAATGATTATTAATGAACATTCAAACTTTGGATTATGGTCGAATATCGGCGACACCCGGCCAGGATGCACCACACCGGCAACGTTAACATACATCATACAACACTAAAATATATCAAAGTTACTACTAACTACTTTTGTACAATTGAAGCACAGGTGTAAGGAGAGCTTTAAATTATTTCAACATCGTGAAGTCTTTCCGTTGCTCCCGGAGGCAAAAGATACTCTCTTAATTCTTAAGTGACCTCCAACTGGAACCAAGACCTATATTTCTGTGTCTTCTTTACACAGCTCTGAGTGGGGTTGAAGGAGGTCCGGCGTAAATTTGACAATTAATTAAAGCATTTTATACTCGCTTCTACGTTCTTTGAGTATTCAATAGATGGCGGTGTCAATAATAGTACGTCCTGTAATTGATGCAAAGTAGTTTATGAAGCTGCAGACGAAGTCGCCCGCAGTAGCTAGTATATTATACAATATGTATATGCAAATGACAGTGTAGTATTTTTGTGTTTGTTGTGAGCCTAGTTCCGGTTACTCGACCCTTCGATAGTTTTCTCGGAAACGATTAACGATTTTCAAGAAATTTGTTCTAATTGTGGGGTTTTTTGGGTTACTGATAAATCCAGAATAATACTTTTTTTTCTATACCGATAATGTTTAGCGACGGCTCTTGAATATTTTATGATGTATGCCGTAAATAGTAGACATGTAGATGACTACAGTATGTAGTGCTCAGCCACAAATGTTATTTAAAATTATGATAGCTTTTAACACCGGCCGATACTTAGCTACCGTCGTTTTAGAGATAACCTGACAGGAAGGGGAAAAAGGGAGGGAGAGAAAAGGGAAATAAGGTCAGCCAGTCCGTGCAGGGCCAACGGCCCTCTCCCAAGCTGCCATCCTCTCGGTCTCCGGCAGTGATTATCACGCTGCAGCTAAGGGGGTGACCTACGCCCAGGTCCTCGAGCGCGACGCCGAGAAAATAGATCTCGGCGAGATTTGGCTCGAGGCTGGGCTAAAAATTCGTAGGTCGGCCACGGTGCCAAATTTCTGGAGTTGCCAAAGGCGGCTCCAGAAAAGGCCGAGAAACTGGCCCTCTCCCTCCGCTCGGTACTAGACGGGGTGGCGGACGTCGTTCGTCCAGCCCATCAAACGGGTCAGTGTTAGAGTTGGGGGCCTGGACGATTCCACCACATCCGAAAAAGTGAAGGTGGCAATCTGTCGTTCTGCAAACTGCCCCAAAGAATCAGTTCTTGTGGGCGAGGATCGCTGCGGCTACTGGGCTACTAGGTTACAGTCGAATATATCCGGCCATCACCTTCCTGGCCGGCGGGTATCCGTAACGGATTTTTCCAACGCCAAAAAAAAAGGGATAACATGACAAAAATATATAGCAATGACTTTGCTACGGACGTACAGGATGGTCATAATTCAATATATTGTTATCAAGTAGTTAAAAAGAGTTAAAAAAAGATTTGTAAACAAGTTTTATATTACAAGTGTTGCTGTAATTATTTTAGTTGATGTGTAATTAATAATTGGTCATTAGTTAATGAAGTACATAATACTGTATGTATGTTTTACATTACACCGCGGCCTCTAGTAGATACGTCTAGAGCGAAGTGGCTGTATACATATACTTACTATACTTAATATACTATTATATATAAGCAAGTTATTTGTATGCTTCTCTACGATAGAAGTAACACCTAACTTGATTGTATACGTCCCATATACTTATTAACCATCACTGTTTAATTAACACTCTAGTGAAGCAGACTCCTCGTAACGTACTACGAGTATGATAGTACAGTCTCTTTTAAGCAAATTCGTCTTTACGTCTGCAATTCCAAATTTTTCTTGCAAGCAAAGAAATTTGCATTTCATCTCGCAAGCATAAAGAACGTCAGCATGAAGAGGCTTCTAAAGAGTCTAGACGGGGTGTGGGGAGGAGGAAGGGGGAAGGGGAGCTGCTTGTTGACTTCACTGTTTTGCTGTTATTATTGTCTCTTGTGTTTTTTTTCATTTTTCACTTTTTTTTTCCAGCTCAGTAAACGTTTCGTTTTGTTTGCAAATTTGTTCTTTTAATTATTTTTTTCATTAAAATATCAACGTTAAAAGAATTAATTAATGTAATATTTATATTTTTTGTTTGTACATAATATTTTTCAATTCATTAAAGTTTTTGTATATAACTTTTCAAGTCGTCAAATTTCCTATTAATATTCAATTATTAACGCTTTTAAGTTATTGAGACCTAAAACGGGGGATTTATTACCGCAGGGGCAGTGTTAAAGACACGGGAAAGCCTAGAACATGACGCATTACGGAGTATTGTATATACATACCTTATCTGACTCCCTATAGTTTAGAATGAATCGTGAAAACATTGATATAATAATATTTTAGCTTTTCCCTGGTTATATATTTTAATAATTATTAACGAAATGTAAGCAATTTATACCCATATACATGTTGGACGTCCGTGTGTCCTATATTGTGGTAGTTAAATGCCGCGGGTACACGCAGTGACATGCAACCGTAACACCATGCAGCTGGCGAGTAGGCCGAGAGACACTTTCATTTCCTCTCGGACGTGAGGAGGCAGCGCCGCGCCACGAGACCGCTATTGAGTTACTGAATAATATTTTATACAATATTAACTTCATATATATATCGAAACCTCGTGTCATCATATTATTTTTCTTTTAAAGACTATTCCAATGTAAATTTCAATAAGGATAACATTTAGTTTTTAGAAAATATCTATCATTTAATATGGGAATGTATGTATGTGTATGAGTACTTGGAAAGTGCGACCGAAGTAGGGGTCTCGTCACCGACGAGGCTTCATGGGCGTCCGTCCTCGTAGCCTCCGGAGGTCCACACGGGTGATGACCTGTTTCATACGCTACCATTTGTATCTATTTGGCGCTAATAATAACTTCCATGAACTAATTTAATTATAAATAAAATTTACAGCTAATAATATTTTATAAACATACCTGTACAACCCTAAATAATATCTATGTTATTTTTGTCATTTTCTGTGTGAAATGTTCATAATAAGTGTCGTTGCAGTTACGTAGACAGTCATCCTTTTATAAGAAACGTACGGACGGAAAACATGAAGCCTATCCGAGTGTGCGGAATCAAAAGACCTCCTTCCCCTGTCACGTCGAGTGAGAAGGAGTTTACATTGCTTTGTTGTGTCAGGGGATGTTTGGAAACGTGAAGTACGTGTGTGTGTTTCATTAACTGCACACAGACGCACCTACCTACTCTTAACGATAAACTTGTTTATGTAGAACAAAACTTTAGTCGTGTTAGTTTATTTATTCCAAATTATTGTCCATTAATAATAATAATAATGAAAAAAGTACATGAACATTGTATATTATTGTGATATTCCGAACTCATTGTCAACAATAACGATTGTAACATACTACGTATCAGAAATAAAATATATATACTTTTGATTACATCAGTAGCCATGCTATAAGATAATGAAAGAAAACTTTGCTTTGCGCTAGCTTAGTTAGTTCTTACGGAGGGACTTCAAAATTTGTCAATGGCAACTGAAAAAAATTACAAAACGAAAAACTCTCTGAAATAGTTGTACAGAGAATACATCACAAATACACGGCTCTTGAGTGTTGTGCTTAAATACAACTGAGTAATAAAAATACTTTATTGGATACTAATTAACAAATGGTTTGATTTTAGCAATCTTTTCCGTTTAATGATTGTGCATTTGAAGCGCCGACGAACCGATCACGGTTGTAATATTTATAATGTATTGATATCCTATCGGTATCGTCGGATATGAGCTGTGAAGTTAATTTGGTCAGTGATGTTCGTCTTATCGTTCAAAAAGTCGCGCCGTCAAAGTTTTTAAATTGTTTATTATTATTTAATTTTAGTGTCATTTTTTGTTTATTGTTATTGTACGTGATAATTGAAATATTTTAAATTTGATACGGCTCGTGTCGGAGAATGGTGTAAAGTCCTACTACGGATGAAAATTCATGACGCGTTTTAAATTTCTGATGTCGGTTTTAACAGACAACACCAAACAGCGGAGTGGCTTTGCATCTCCTAATTGAGCCGACCCACGTTGTGCCCCAGATTAGAGTCAGTGTTTTAACCGGACTCTTTTGTTTGTACATTGTGTGTGAGTGTAGAGTGCGAAGGCGATGCGTTAATGCGGGCTACTTCAAATTGTATTTATGTTTTATGTTGAACATTTCGTTAGTTTTATCCTTATTAAAGCAGTAACTGTACTAATGATATTAAGAGTTAAATATTAATAGTACTTTTGGTGTATCGGCGTCTTAAACTCCGTGCGGTTTGAGTTAGATTAAAGTAGGCAAGAAATAAACGAGCTGTTATTATGGTGCCTACTGATATTTCTATTCAATAACACGAGTCGCGCGCGAGAAGACTGGAGTGTTGCGGAGAAGACGTCCGTAGGGCCCTCATTTAGAGTTTACAATCTGATATTCCGTTCTGTTTATCGTTTGATATCCCCTGTGATTAATGTTTTGCTGATGTTTATTAGTTCGTCATCAGTAGCTGCATGCGAATTCCGGATATTACTTTTTTTGTTGTATCCCAAAAATTGTCGAAAAGAAAATAAATTTTCTAGTTATAATTTTAAGTAAATTGCCAATAGATTTAGTTAATTCATAGCCGCATTCCTGAATACAGATTTAGTCGGAATCTGCATTTTCCGAACCACGAACCGAATCATACTCGTATTTCAAAAGCCCCGTCTAGACCAGCGACTGCCAAACAGCGCCACTAAAGCATTTTGTTCCACCCTCATTCAAAATATTTAGCTCCTCTGTGGTATTTTGGTAGATTGTTATCGTTGACATTCAGAATAAGCGATAGTGCAATTAGCGATTCAACTTAGCCCACACAGATAAGACGGAGTGTTCGGTTCTATCTTTGCTTACTTAGATTACGTATCTACAGAAGAAACTGTATTAATCCGTGCGCATACATGTTAGAATTTACTTGTTTATTCGCAATCTTGTGTTTACTAGCCAGCTGAGACTGGGCGGGCGTGACCTTACTTGAGTATGTAATTTACGCTCCAGACTCCTCTCTGCGTCCGTTGGTCTGAGTTGGAGCCGGGAAGTGTACTGGGAATAACCGGGTTGGCGATGGTCCGTAAACGCTGCACAGAGATTTGGAAATAAATCAATAAGTATTTACGTTTACAGAGTACATGCATATTTTATACGTATATGTATTCAATTACATATATATTTAGGTAATTATTTTTTGTGAGACAATGTTAAAAATACAGTTTAAACAAAATTTTTGTAAAAAAAAAATTCCATACTCGATTATCTAGATAACTCATTACTTTGTGGTTTTTTACCTTTAAACGGATATTTATTTAAGGAATGTTAATTAAACTTCACCGTAGCTGTCCTCGCGACTAGACGTCTGCAGTCTAGACCGTCATCACCCGGCCGGGCGCTCTGGTGCTAGACTGTAATGAGCCTCGTCTGAACCTCTTTGTTTCCACACCACGCAGTCTGGTACACGAGTACAACGCGCTGAACAAACTATTGTTTACTATAATTACGCAGATTTCTTATTAATATTCCATTAAACTTGTAAGTTAGCTAAGTATATTGTCGTTGTTATATCAAAGGCCGCCCTCGATGTGTCAGCGGGTACTATATAAGTTAGCGATTATAAATCGCATTATTCCTAATACGAGTTTAAATTTAGAGGAGACTCGGGCGGTATGAGGTAAAGGCTTTCAAAAGGTAAAGGTTTTATTGAAAGTATCGTAATTAATTACGGTTGCAGTGTCATAAACGGAGAAGCCTATAAAAGCTCCAGATTAAACGCTATCCTTCGCGCTCGGTAGAGGAATTACTACTATAACTCGAAGCAAATTCACGTTACTCTTACACTTGCCATAATAGAGAAATCGAGAACATAAGTAATTAATTGTGTCCGATGCTGATCTATTACGAATATTTCGTTTTTGTTATAAATTAAAAGCTCATAACTGATGAGATTCCATAGTAATTTAATATGAAAGCTGCACCCGCCCACTGCCCACCGGCCGGTCGGTGAGCGCCGTCGCTGGGCGCGCCCGTGCTCCGTAACCGCGTGCTTTGCTTTAATATGCGGTAGGTATGTAGTTTTATGAGGAACTTTGTCGAAATGAGGTTGTTTAATGTACCGTCTTAATTTTTTCATAACCGCGTTAAAGCACCTCGTGATCAAAGTGGACTTGGAGAGTACGAGACGGTATTGTGAACTTACAAGAAGATTTATTCTTTTACTTGTAGAATATACATTTAATGTTCTCAACTATTATAACTTTAATATAATTTCGTGCGCTCGTTTAAATATATTACATGTCTTTCAAACAATAGTTAACATTTAGTGTTTAAATAATGAGTAAGTTGCGTAAGCCGGGTGTAGTGCCGCATGTCATTTAGTTAGTTAGTGTCATTTAGTTATTTCAGCCGACCTGTAAGTCGGCTGATCTAACTAAACGACCGCACACCTCGGCGTTTAGCAGGAATTTGATTCATAAATTATAATAACGTGTCATCGTTTATTATCAAATTAACTATTTAAATTAAATTAATTTGGTTACTTTGTATCTTGTAAACATTGCCATAAAATGTCAAGAATGAAGCCGTGTTAATATTTTCATGAATTATTGTAATGTTAAAAATTTATGATTTCCTCAACACATTTAGTAAATCATCAGTCATCAATCAGTCATCTTAACTTTAAATAAAATAAGATATATTAAACTTATCAATACATCACTGTCAAATAATATACACTCCCGGGACGGCGCAGACTGTGTGTGCAACTTATCTGACCCCCGCTTTCAGCTTTACTGTAACTAACTAAAGAAATATATTTCAGGTGTCATGTATATATTGTATATTTATTAGAAGTAATCGTTTATCGTGTTACAGTTAGGTTATTACGTAATCAACGGGGATGATTGTAGGAGAAAGGGTGGAGGGGGTGCGTGAAAAATGATAACTTTAATTTTTTTTTAGAAATATTTAAAATATCTAAATATATTTATGTACAGTAGAGCTAAATCTAAAGTGCGTATTATATCACAAACAAATATTGACTGCCAACAAATCGTACAGTTTGTACAACCCTAATGACGTTTATCTGTTTGTCTATTCCATAAACAATGTCATTATCGCTAAAGGATACTGTAGGGACGTCGTATACAAACTCCTCGGTCGAGTCCGGCGGCAGTCGCAGTCCGAGCGCGACGCACGACGCCGCTGACAGACGTCACGCCGAGTCTTTAGTTTTATAGTCATTTTATAGAAGTGAAGTACGATGTTATCGATGCGTCCGGCGGAGGACAGGCTCTTTAGCTTCAAGAGTCTAAAGGAGAGATTCGAACGGCCCAGGTAACACGGTCATCCAAGTTGTTATTAGTGTTACAATATGTTTACATCTGGAGTAGCGGGAGAGTAGTATTGGTAAATAATGCAGTGTCTAACGTGCGTGTGTCGGCAGGGCGTGCGGCGGCGTGCAGCGCAGCGCCACGCACCACGACATGCCGCACCGCGGGACCACCATCGCCGACAGGTACCTCGCCCTACGCTATAAATAAATATATATCTCTAACATAATTTAGATCTCCTTGTAATTACAAAATTGTTTAAAGAGTGTAGTTTACATTTAGAAGTATCTTATTGTTATACCGGCGAGAATGCTGTAACAATATTTGTCAGCTCATTACATTTATTTTATTTATTTCCGTAATCCACAAACGAACATAACTGACCGACGCGTCGCTGTTAATTAGTTAGTATGTCACATATAATAGGGACAATATCGCTCGTCCGCGAACGCGTTGAGGAAATATTCATTGGTATGTTTTTCATCCAAGGACTATTTTAATTTGTTTTTGTTTCATATTATTTATCGCTGCGTTTCTGTTGTTGATATATTTAAATCGACTAGTTGAATCATTAACTAGTCGATCGGTTATCACAGTATGTCGCAGCGGCAGTCGCGAAGCGGGAACCTTACGATTTCATGAGACGAAGTAATTAGTTTTGATCTGTATTTCCTCCAGGACCGACCGCACTTGGGAGGCGATAATGGGGTCGACGACACCCGGAGTCGTACTGTTCGATTGTATCTTAACGTGTTATTGATAGGACGTCGCGGCCGCGGCGACCGTCCTCTTTAATAGTTTAGTTTTTGGTACAACACACGCCGATAACGTTTATTTACATGATAATTTAATCAAATTACGACTACACTTTATCGTTCGAAAACATCGATTATAACCGTGATATCAATCATAATAATACGTGAGTCAGTCTCTTTCCACGAATTGTATTACATATATTGTAGCGGTGTTTGATTTTATTGGTTAGTGTGTTCCGTAGTGGAGCGACGCTGCGGGTGCGTACGAACTGTGATTACAGTATTTAGTGCAAAATCCTTTATGTGCATTATCTCCTAATACCGATGAGTCTACAGAGCGACACCCCAATAACTTACTCTTTTGTTTGTGATCGTGTCTTTGTATATGGATTATAAAGTAAATATTTAATGATGGGTTCATAAAATCCCGGTGGGTCTTATGTCGTACGTAATAGGGATTAAATTTGTTATCTATTTCGTGCGGTGCACTGCGACGGTACGCACTGGAACGGTCAAATAAAGAAAACAATTAGTAGCCGTCGTCGTACATAATGTTATCTCTCTTATCACCGGATCGGTCCGAGCAGTAGCAGCAGTAGACACTCTTTGTCGTAGTTCCAACATCGCTTCGACAAACACTCACTGTTAGTGTTATTATAAAAAGATCTTTTCTTTTAAACTCGTAATTCGTATAAAATGTGTAATGGTTTTTAAAATTATAAAGGAAGATACCACCGGCGGTTAGGTTTGATAGAGTTTTGTTTATCTCCAAATTGACTCATGCTAAATAATACAAAACACAGGTAAGCTGTCTCGTATATAATAATGTGGGTTTAATGTTTTTGAGAGCTGTCGAATACTTAGACATCATCATTGTAAATAATACATCTGTTAACACTCCTACAATGCTGCGCGGACGCGCAACGGCCGATACAATAGGGACTAGCGATAGTTATTAGAATAGATAAGTGAAGTAATATTGTCGTATTGTTTTAATAATATTTAATTTAAATATTACATATTTATTATTTCATTGCGACTTCACCGCTCGGGAACAAAATGAGAGCTTGCAGATTATAATCTGTTGCAAATATTGAATCTCTTCTGCTATGAATTTTCGTCTCCGTAGTATTAACTCGTGTAGAATTTAGTTGTTATTTACTACCCTACCCTACTGGCCGTGACCGCGTCACCGGTAGTACGTAGAATTTAGTAATAATACTGTGAGCGTACAAGTAAAACGAATGTAATGAGGAGGTGTGACCCGCAGGCTGGCGGCGCTGCAGGCCGCGGGCGCCAACGAGTGGCGCTCCAGGGTGTGTCGGCTCAGCCCCGAGCGCGAGGACTCCAAGGCGATAGAGCGGGTCAAGAATCAAATTAATGTTAGTATATTATATTCATTTTGACGTCCTCGTACAGACATTTTTATATTAAATAAAAATATTTTACGGATCTAGCTGTGTATCGGTTAAACGTGGATTCAAACGCTTTGCACAAATCGTCTCGAAAATCAACCCATATAATATATTTAAATCCGTAAATTACTTTTATTTAAACATGAAAATTATTTAAACTTATAAATATTTTTTTTTATATATATTCAGATTACTGTTGTATGAAATGCAAACTAATATTTAATATACATATTATATAAATATTTAGTATCATAAATATTGCGAAAGTTTTCATGGACAATGATGGAACACACATGTAGCGTGTTCCATCATCACGTCGCGTGTCCCGTCGCTGGATACGCAAATGCTTTTACGATTATTACAATAGCTTACATCTATTCGTGGATATGAATTAACCAGACCCTTCCGTCACCCACTATCTATACACCTATTGGAGCGGAGTATGTACGTAAAGCTAAACCTAACCCGGTACTGGGTCACCGTGGGAGATATCTCCGGCAGCTCGACTGCGCCTCGACCGACCTTGGTATTGCGATCATCGATTTATTGTGCGCGGAATTAAATATCTTTTGTGACCCTCACATTATTATTAGCGAACAGTATTCGGCCATTGAAACTCAAGAAAAATATTACGCTTAAAGGAGAAATATTAATACACTGTTATCAGATCTGCAAATATTATTTTAAACAAAAAATAGTCGACACGGGCAGGATTCGAACCCGCCCGTGCTCTGTACGACTGTCCGGTCGCTCTGCCATTTGAGATACTGTAACCAAGGATATGATTTGAAGGGCAGAGGACCTTTTATATTTTATACCAAAGTACAAGGGCACGGGTGATGTCGGTTCCTACCGAAGTTTGATCCTAATTATGAACTGATGTTCTGGACCTGGATTGAGACGCCGACGGCAGCTAGCAGTAGATATATTTCTTAGTGTTACTCATTTAGGAGGAACGGCAAGAGTGAAAGGCCATCCCTTCAGCATGCCTAATGGCTCGTCACTAAATTTTATAACATACCCTGGAAGAAGAGCAAAGTTTACAAAAAAACTATCAACAACAATGTTACCACCAAGCAGTTATTAAAAGTGCGTTCAAATACCGGCTTTATTTTAATGTCATAAGCATGAAAATCAATTAAGTCCGATAAGTTAACAGGCATTATATTAGGGAACCCATTAACCTTAATAACCCACCTGTTTGTGAATTATCCGTACTATATTTATGACAGAATTTAAACTTTAATGACGAACCGGTTATCTTCCCGTCTCAAGAAATTTTCTATTTGTTTTTTTTATACATTATGTTCTCTTAATGACTTGCAGAAATCGTCATTTTTATGTTTTTTTATGTAGAAAATATAATGTTCTGGATACTTGTGGGTATACTTGGAACCCGCGATGTTCTGTTGTTTGGGTTCACGGAGTCATGCCACAGGTCCGAGGTTCGAAGGTTTCGTAGAACAGTCCTAAATCGACGACCTTGTTTCACCGACTACTCAATATCTTGTTTCTCTCAGTGCGAGCATGGTGGAGGTGAGACAAGGAAGTTAACTATTTTTCAACAATACATAAATGGATTACATTTAGAATAAGACTGTTTTTATAGGCATCTCGGAATTTCGGCCAAAAGATACTTTGTTAAATATAAATGATGGCATATCTCGATTGATACCCGACCTCGCTACTGTTTAACTGCGACTCCTATCCGCCAGAGGTCACTCCATACATACTTATTCCCTCCCGCTTCGCTGGGCACACTATTAGTTTGGATGTGAACTTAGATTGCTATGATAACCTGTGTCATATTATCCGATGTCATCGTAACCGTTGCTATGGTAACCAGTGCTATGGTAACCGTTGTTATAGTAACTCTACACCCGCGTTAAGTGTATAGCTCGTACAGGTTTAATACTTGGCAAAATCCATAAAAGTTGAAATCCGTTGGGAAAGGAATCCCGTAAAATCCGTTCTTAGTGGACGTTTACGTCACAAAAGATGTAAAATTTTAAGTTAATCGGAAAGATAGTTTCGGAGATGTCGTAATGAGTCAGTAAGTGGTAAATTACTTATATATATAGATAAATGACATAGACTTTAGGATTTTATGTTTTGATAATGTCGACCTCGGATACTTATACACTTTGAGGGATTTTGTTAACATCTTGCTTGCGGTATTAGTATAAAAGATTTGTCTTCATAATTATAATCCAAACTATAAGGTCATGTAGAGACGTGACTCCGGACTGCATTATACTCACTCAAGAATGGTATTACGACCTCGAAATATTAAAATATTGTAATCAGCGCCATCTAGCTAGAAGGTGGGGCAATAGAACTAAATATGGTGTAGTGTGTGTCGCCATCTATTGTCGAGATCTTATTGTATTATAAACTGTGACACTGAGAAGAAGAATGTGATGTACCTTTTGTGAATCGTCACCAGACGGCGTCACCGTGTTACTTCTTTGTTTGATGATAATAGATTATTATTAATTCTTTAACTAATATCATTATGAGTTTATAATAGCAGCTAAAGCAATACTTTTTTAAAACATCAAATAATGTACCGTCTCAAGTAGTCTACAGCAAAGAAAATAATGTATTCATATAAGTTATAACCCTTGGCTACTTAGGCGGAGGTCGGCGCTTGGTGTCATTTAATGTATTAACTGTTAACTTAATCGGATTATGATTTGAGGTCGTCTATTGTTTTCCACTGACTTTAGACTACCCCATATACACGTACTATGTACGTAGGTAGAGGTCCAGTGTTCAAATTCAATATCTAACTGTTGTTGTTCGGTTCAGTCCGGACGCAGTTGTTAAATATTGTTTCAATTGGTAAATCAGCGATATAGATAATTGAATGTTAGATTTTACGATTAAGCAATAAAAATAAATTGCAGTAATTTTATTTCACACGTTTCTTTTGTAATTATTTTTTGGTATGAAATTAAGTCTCTATCGACAGATAGCTATCGAGAAGCCGACGCCGAGGCGGGCTTCACTCGAATATGTTGCAAAAAGGTAAATAACGATAGGGATGGCACAAACTTTACAAATGATATAAATAAATAAACAAGAGGAGCGTCATTGGTGTCCCGGATACTACCGGATACTACCCCGGATATATTATCATATGTCGTATTTATCTTAATCGAATAATTTAAATATGTAAGTATGTATGTAAAATAAAATATTCACAGCCCTGTCAAAGTGTCCGTGATAGTGAGCGTCACGAGCTCGACTGGTTCTCCAACCTGTTAGGGCACTCGGCGGTCTGCGTTCTGTGTTGGTAATATTATTGTATTACAATAGTACATTCCGTTCTATTATCGGGGAATAGTAGAGGATTTGAAACTGCTGAGCAGTTATTTATTTATCCTAAAGTTTCAAAACGAAACAAATTTTGTTTAACGCAATATAAATCTCAAATGATTTTTGTTAAAAAATTATGAATATAAAGTGGTATTGAATATCAAATATTTGAAGAAACATCAAAACATTTGCACTAACGCTGCGTTATCCTTGGAAACAGTGATAGATATTCCGTGGATTCGCAGAATATAAGTTATTTTTAATTTTAATATCGCCACCAAAATAACCTTAATAATGAATCTAGGTAAAAAGAGCTCCGACATGGTCACGCCAGTGGTTGGCGCACTCCACTGCTAATTATAAATTTTGGACAACGGAGTGCACTGAGCATATTTATATGAAATATTATATATCATGGAATTAAACACGACTTCACGGAGTTCACGGACTTCACGGATTGAAGACACCAATCTTCATTAATTTGGTTTTTTTTTATCCAATGATGATATTTGTGTAATATGAAAATTGAAATTTTATTCTAGAGTTTTTTTTTTACTAAATCGTTTATACTATAAAAAGTAATACATACAAATTCATAAAAAAATAATTAGTAGTTATTCGGTGCAATAATATGAAGGCATGTGTGAGACGGCGGTCCCCGGCCGCAGACGGTCGGTCGTCAGTCGCGGCGCGCCCGCTCCGGACGCACTCGTGCGCACGTTTAACCGAAATTTCGCTTTCACTCAATACACCGCTAATCTAAATTGAAAAGTGCCAACTAATTAATTTAACCTCTACGAATTTTATTCAGTGAAATTTCTATATTTCATTTTAATTAATGAATACTCGTGAAACGTGAATAATTTGGTATTTATTATAATAACAGTTTAACGGTGTGAGTTATTGCAAGTTTTCTGTTTTGTTCTGTACTTACTATTTAGTTCATTGTTTTTGTTTTGCAGAGCTTTGCCGTATTTGAACAATTATCTCGTCTGTTATCTCAGTTACGGTTGTATAAGGGAATTGTACGTGAACCAAAATCTTTATTATCTTCCTCTAAACTAGTGTCGTTATAAAATGAAACGTTCCTATCCTCGTTTAACACATTGACACACATCCCCATTCCTGTATTGGTGCCGCGCCTGCTCGGTACACGGTACTCCACACATAACTTTGACATCTAGTTTAATTTAACTACTGATTTAATAAGTCATTTGCGCGTTATTTATTCACTTTAATGCCTTATGTTGTTATATTGTTTTAACGATCTTGATCTACTTGCCATTGAAAGAATTATTGGTAGTTTACGGTCGGTCTGTCTGTTATTTTGAATACTTCATCTTTTTATTATTGGTATTGAGATATCATTTGGTGACATCGTTATCGGAAACTTAACAGAGGAACCAAAACATTAATGTTTTGGTTCCTCTGTTAAGTTTCCTTTTTCATTCACCGAATTACAATTTGACAAGTATACACATTCTGTTCTCAAGAGATGAGGCTTAATTGAATTATGATAAAAAGATATGATACAGCGTCATATTGTCTTTTACTTACAACACGGTCTAGTTTCTGTAAATTTAATAATTAAAAGCTAAGAATAACTGAGGAATAGAATCTCTCATTTCTCAATTAAATACCAATTGGTTAGATTTTTTCTTTCAGTTGTCTTGATTAATAATATCCTCAGGGCGCAGGATTGCCTGTAATAATTATCTTCCAATTGTAATGAAATGTAATTTCCAAAAGATTTTTATTTATCCCGTTATCAGCAGTATACATTGGAAACATCAATTATTTGAAGGGTCAATACTCGTACTAATACTGGGCGAGGTAGGGTTTTCTCCAGTCAGGGTCACCGAGTCGATCTTCTGGTTGGCGCACCTCCAGCGCCCACGATGCCCACTGCGTATCACACGGCGTGCGTCACGCTACGGCCGCTGGGTGATAATGTTTACAAGCGCTCCGGGGTCTGTGACTCACATTCTCTCGTGATAATTGTACATTTTCAATCAGTCGTCCTTTGTCAGCCTCTCTGTCTGCTCGTCTCGTGATCATTTTGTTGACGATTTGATTTAGTTGTCTAATATTTTTGATGTATGATACATAAGTGAACAAACATTTGTTTTATAATCGGAGTGCATCGTTGTATGTCTCATTAACATAATGTTATTCCAGTCGGTGACGTGATTGGAATTAATCAAAATGTTTTATGGAGTGATCATTGCGTTCGGCGCATTTCTGTACGTCTTGTGGAAATATTTATTTGATAAGAATTTGTACTCGAGATCGGCCTCCGGGACGGCCATCGTTGAAGAGGACTTTGTGAATGACGGCGTTGTTTTCGACAGAAAAGATGTGAAACACGGTGAGACTCTTACATTTCAATGTCAACAGCGGACGGACAGTGTGCTTGACAAAGTAACAGGTAGTTCTGACAATCTTGTTACTAAAGGCTGTTTTAATGAAAATTCTAAATTGGTAAACGATATAGAAATAATTCCGATTTTATCTTTAGATAATAAAAAACAAAACTTTGGAGTAAATGAAAAAGATCTTTTTGGATCTGGTATTTTAACAACAGAATTTCCAAAAACTGATAATTGGACCGACGATTTGATAACACCGAATATACCGATAAGACTGAATGTCAACAAACCACAGGCGGGATTAATTAATAGAGATAGTCCGCCAAAAGAGCGATTTGCGGAATATTTAGAAAAAACTGTTCTAAATGACGATAAATTGCAATCAATTATACAAAATTTGTCTCTCAGCGAATGTGTCGTACGACCTTCGACAGAGAGCGAAGTGGAAGCTGAAGTATCAAAAGAGAAAAGTCCGTTTAGTAAAAGAACATCAAAGTTACAGGACACAATAGATAACATTTCCGAGCGTGTTAAACATTTAAATGAAAAAATAGAAATCGATAACGAAAATAAACCAGATAATGAAAATGTAAGTCGCGAGAATAACAAAGAGTCCGCAGACAATGAAGATGTCGCTAACGCTGAAACTAATGAGCCGCTTTTGATTAGACGTCACAAGAAACAGCCAGGACTCCCCTCCGGGATAAACTTTGGGTCACTGATCGGCGAATTGAAGAACAAAACTAAGAACGGTAACAACGGATTGAAGCCGGTCTTTAAGAAGTCTGACACGGACGCGCCGCACACGGACGACCAGGCACGTGTGACAACTATTTATATAGTCATAGTCAAATAGTACTCAAAGTATTGCATAATACTTGAAGGACTGAACGTTCGCGTTCACACAAACTCGTAATAACTTTTTTATTTACAATTTTACGTGTGAAAGATTATAATCATGGTTCAACAATCATAATTTGTATTTGTCACGAGAGCTCACGTAACAAAATACTAGCTTACTGCGGTTAAGCTACGACGACGTCCATTATAATTGTTTATTTATTAACAATAAATTAAAAAATTGCAGGAATCATTAAACGCCGCCGTAGACGAAAAGAAAAAGGTGCAAATAGATGAAAACGAATTGGGCAATAACATTCTAGCGGATCGAAGGAACAAATTGGAAACCGCCGCTCAGGTAACCATTCCGCTATTACAGTCCCGCGAAACTTAAATAATTACAGCAAAAAATAATTATATATTAATGTTGATTTCTGTTTAATTTACTGTATTCATTCCACACTGTGTGTGCGTTTAAGTGCAAAATAATGTTTATGAAATATTTTCAAATACTTGTTTTATCAACTAGTACTAATGCACTAGAATTCATTTCGACTAATTTGCATCAAACACCAAACTTGAGAAAGTGGTCGGACTGTCACGCTCTAGAAGCACAGGACGCGCTATGCGATCTTGATGTTATATCAAATGTGCGCTAAACGAGGCAACAGTCGAGAACATTTTGATTAAATCTATCGGCTGGTCTCCTTAAGGCCGGGCAGCGCCAACTTTTCCATTGAGATAATGGCGCTTTATTTCTCAGAAGCCATATATTCAATATAACTTGTAGACTGTGGCTTCGTTTTCGTAGACTTGGTTTGGCGATTTTTTGTTCTTGAATAATATCGGCTAAAACACGCTTCAACATACAGTTATTTGTGAATGAAGGTAGTATAGGATTTTTATAAATACCAAGGCTCTTTGCTTTGTTTGCGTTTTGCCGTTAATTGGAGCGACCTATATCGCAATGGACAATTTCCGTCTTTCGAAATCCTTTGTAAAAGTCGGTCAAGTTGGTTCCGTACGTACTATCTTTATGGTAGGATTTCGTTTCACTTTTTTCCTAATTTAATATCTTTATGATTCTGTTAGATCACTTTTTAATAAATAGAGTGAGGTTACTATAAAATGAGAAAAATGGCAATATTCAAAAGTCGGAAAACAAAGTTTAGAAATATGCCTCAACCTGAAGGTGTCCTTTGTTAATAAGGAATTGTAAAATATGTCAGCAGTGCCGTGGCTCTGTCATTCCAACGCTGCGCGAGTGTGAGTGAGTTATACCATAATGAGTCACTGACCTCACACTGATTGCAATTCGTGGTATTAGCAACAGCATTCTAACTGTACTAATTATTACCCTATAGGTGATAAATATTTGTATAAATGATTAGAACGAGGTTAAAACTTCTAAAAAAATGATGATTTAAAATGAAGGTACAGACGAAACCTTCCTTATTTTTCTTTAAGTTAATTGTGTAACTATTTAGTGTTTTTGAAACAAGAACGTTCACAATATTGTTTCCGATGTTCTCGTTCCAATTCCATACCGCGTGGTGTGTTCCCAGGGATGGCGGAAACGCGTCCCGCAGAGCGACGCCTCGCTCTTCACGGTGGCGGGTCGGCTGGAGCGCGACAGGGTGACCGCGAGCACGCCGCCGCTGAGCCCGCCGCCGCTCGTGACTCCGCCCGCCTCCGCGCCCGCCTCCTCGCCCGCGGTCGCTCCTGCCGTACCGCCGCCCAACGTATTCAAGTAACATACATTTCATAAAGGATACGTTTTATTTAATATTTTATTACTTGCCAATTAGTCCTTTGGATTTGGAATTTAAGTCTTCGACACTTTAACGTCACCGAATTTTTTATAAAATCTCTGTAATGTCGATGACCTTATTTCGATTGCTGGTGATTTTTTTTTTACATTTTATGACCAATAAAAGTATTGAACTTATAATAGTTTATAACTTCAGTTAAATAACGTCTCATCCAAAGTGATATCTTACAGACTTACTTTTAATGAAGTGATGAATATATTTAGAAGAATCAATGATGGTATCATTATCAACTTGCCCTCTTTTGTACTTCAAACTACGGTTTTGAGACATTATTAATAGGTCACGAGGGTAGGTTATGTTGTCCTCACAGTGCATGCTATGCTATATTTTTACATCAGCTTAATAATAGTCAACATATGTCTCAGAAATAAGTATACGTATTACTATTATATACGTGCCTGTATTGCGTAGCCGTTACCTTCACCGCATACCACGATCGAATCAACTCTGTTTATAAAATAAATTGAACTCGAAGGCAAATCGGTGTCCAAGTGAAGGACGTCCGCTGACAATGAGAGCGCACACGGCTTCTAATTATACAATACGTTAACACGCCACAGAAACAATAAGTTTACTTACTTTGTTACATCGTCATTAACTCCCCCTCCCCCCAGCACCATACTCGTACATACACGGCGTCACTCTAAGTTTATTATTTGACATACTAGTGATGTAACACTCTGAAATTACAGTTAATTACGAATGTAGCTAACCGTTCACTCTAAATAACCAAATAAAGCGATATTGCTTACTATGCAATCGCAATGGCAGCCTTACATGGCGCAGACCTTCGAGAACAACTCGTTGAACCATACTTCCAACTTATTCATGAGTTTCCGCGAATTGTATTGTTATAAGAATTAATAGAACCGATGTCTATTTGTCAATTACATATAAATTTACTGCAATATTATTCTAAAATATCTGAACAAGTACATAAAATAATTTCATATTTTTAAGTAATATACGAATTTTAATACGTATTGCAGATCTCGCAAAGCTCCGGCTTCCCCTACCAATGGCTTTGCGTCGGGTCCGCTCCGCTCCGCCTCGTGCGCCGTCATGGGCGCGGCCGAGAAACCGAAGGAGACGCCCAAAATAGATAGAGAATCCTTCAAACGAAGTCACTCAGTCAGCGAGAGTATCAGTCGAGTCGACGAAAGTGAGTGTTGATAGTTAAAATATATTTTTATACATTTAATATGACGCGACGCGACTCTGCAGGAAAATACCGCTTAATAAGTAGGAGGAAATCAGTGACTTTGGTTTCACAGCGGTCTCACTACGCTCCGGACAAAGGACAAATGAATCATCGGTTTGTTTGCGGAAGAGGTTTTACGTTTTCGTGTTAATCTTAGCAACAATGGTGTACGATTTTTCCTCCTTTCTTCATATTTTTTCAATTCAAAATATCCTAAATAAATAAAATTAAAAACAAAATTAGACAAACGACTTATCTTTAAGATAATAAAAATGTATAATAATATTAAATATTTATCTGTTACAGAAGAGGAACTGTCGACAGGCGCCGAGACGATAGGTTGTTCTGTGAGCGTCCCGCGGGCCGACGACGAGACCTTCCAGGCCTTCTTCGCGCCGGCGCTGCAGCGGCGGGAGCAGACCTCCGAGGACCGGGGCGGGGACCTGGACCTGGACGCCATCGACAGTGCCTCGAGGCAACTGTGAGTGAACAAATATGTGACGCACAGAAATATACATATCTACAATAACATGTATATAAGACGTATTTTTCTCAATGTCGAGTTTTTAATCGCGAGTTTTTAACTCCGGCCGTACAAATCGTGCATACTAACTAGTGTCGTGGCGAACGTTTTTTTTTGGTGGTATCGTTGTCTTTGAAGCGACGGGTCCCGGGTTCGAGTCCCGACCTAGACGAATTATATTTCGAAAGAAAGGATTTGTCGCCACCCGTGTACCTAAGAAAGTCTAGGATATGTAACCGGTCCACCCGTAGGAGAGGAAGATAAAGTTTTGTACAATTACGTTCCCGGGCGCACCCTTCTCTCCTCCGGTAATATCAAATTTGTCAGTCGCCACTGAGCCGCGTCGCGCCGGTCGCCGCGTTGATACCCGCTCGCGGGGGAGGTTTCGGAACGCCGTGGGTACGCGGACGGAAGCTTAATCGGCAAATCGACAAATTAGTGTTTTTAAATTTGCAATTTGATTTTTGTCTAAATAAAGGTAACACGTTACCGTGTGTCCCGCAGCCTGTCCAGCGAGTGCGCGCGCCGCGCCAAGCGCGAGCGGCGGCACGCGTCCCGCAACCCGCTGCGGGCGCTGGCGGCGCGGACCGACCTGCGCCAGGAGTACAGCGCGCCGCCGCGAGCGCAGGCACACACACACACACACGCACAGGGCACGCCCAGGGGTGAGTGGACCACCGTACACTGGTCGATATTATCTAGCGATTATAAGTTTCTTTTTCCATCCCTTTCTATCTCCTTTACGTGCAACGTCAATCTTCTTTTTTCGTCTCTCTTTATGTCACAAACTCATATGTATCAGTTCCGACGGCAGCAAAGAACTAATTATTTTAATTTTAATTAATGTTTTTTCTCATAATATTCTTTAATGTCGACCGGAAATTGAATCCCGGTCGCAACATTACAATATTATCATCCACATTCCGGGTCACGAGCCAATAATGTATTAAATCGCAAATACCTAATATAATTTGATTCAATACCGTTTGATAATAGTACTAGATGATATAAAACAAGTCGTTATGTATCTATCTCCAGCGGCAGCAAACTGCGGTCTAGCGGCGGAAGCGCTGGCGGCGCTCGCCACCAAGGAGGACTTCTCCAACGTGGCGCTGCGAAGCGCTTCAGCCGCCGACGTGCCCGGCCCGGGGACCAGGCCGCTCATGATGATGCACGTGAAGGGCCGACGGCGCGTCCAGGTAAGGCTCGTACCGCTTGAAACTGCACTACTTTAATTATTATATCTATTTAATTAGATCAATACCAATAACAATTGCGGTTTGTTTGCAATTGCAATTGTATTTTTATTCAATCGCACCATGCACTGTAATACGAAGAGTAAACGACGATACTCAGTTCATTTTGTGTATTTGAATCCATACCAGTGATCACTTGTGTACGTCAAATGGAAGTGACAGGAGGGCCTATTTTGATATCGTATGTATTAAAATAAGCCCTTCTGTAAAGACACTTTCCAACTTAAAATAAGGCTACGAGGGTGCCAAACGCGCTCTGGTCTGAGAAGAACCGCACAACAAACTCAGCCGGGTTTTTTTTTTTTATGAGCACTGTTTCACAAACGTCAATATATTTAGTGAGCAATGTATGAACGACTAGAACCATCGCAATCAATTCGATAAGCCATTATAATAATAATTAATAATAAGAAAAGAGAAATCCGTGGCTAGCAATACGACCAGTCACCGCAAGCAGCACCCGTTCACGAGTTTAACGCAAGGGTCAGCCATCACTCCCTTCGCCATAATTGAGGGAAAGGGGCAACCCGGCCCCCATCGCTACCGCAAGTAATGACTTCTAAGGGAGCGGTGTGATGCAGCCAGTAAATTGAACGAGATTAACAAACAGCGTCAGAAAAAATTGCGTAGGCACTAGTTATTCGCTAAAATACAATTTATTCCCAGGCCACACCGTCGTTAATGTATTCCTTTAGACTATAATAACTTTTTCTATCAAATTCTTTTTAATGAATATTTTGAATTTATTTAGAGACAAATTTAAGGCTTTACTGGGAGTTTATTGTAAAAAAGTATACAATTAACCATAAAAGAATTACCTATTTTATGGAGCCTAGTGAGGGGCATAGCAAGTTTATTTTTATTTGTAATATTAATTTTGTGTACATCACAATTTTTACTTAATTTTGAAATATTTTTGTGAACATAAACTAAATTTTCATAAATATATTGATTGTACACAGTCATAATTTTTAATTCTTTGAATTAATTTTTTAATGATTCTCGAGGCCTCATATTGTATATTGCTCTAACAGCTCTCTTCTGCAATACATAGATCGTATCTATATCTGATGCATCACCCCATAAAAGTATGCCGTATGACATGACACTATGAAAGTAGCTAAAGTAAACTATTCTAGCTGTATCAACGTTTGTCAATCGGCGTTTTCTTTGAACCGCGAATGTGGTAGAACTGAGTCTGCTCGACAAATCACAGATATGAGGGCCCCATTGCAATTTTGCATCTAAAGTTATGCCAAAAAAAAACAGCAGAATTCACTAAATCCAGTTCCTCATTATTTAGTTGTTCATTGGTTTTGACTTTTTTCACATTAGGTAATGTAAATTTAAGACATTTTGTTTTTTTTTCATTAAGTAAAAGATTATTTGCATTAAACCATTGTACAACATCAGAGAGAGCATTGTTTACATCGTCCATTACTGATTGTTGTCTATTTATTTTAAAGATAAGAGAAGTATCATCAGAAAACAACACTATCCCATGCTTGTCCCTTACAAGGTAGAGCAAGTTATTTATATAAATGAGGAATAAGAAAGGTCCTAATATAGAGCCTTGTGGCACACCTATTTTGACAAGTGAACCAGAGGAACGCTTTCCATTTAGATCTACTTTTTGAATTCTCTCACTAAGATAATGTCTAATCAAATTAAGAGCCTTATTTTTAATACCATAATGATATAATTTTCTAATTAGAGTTTCATGTTGAACACATTCAAATAACTTCGATAAATCACAGAAAAGCGCGCCAAGCGCGTCTTGTGCTTCCTCCCAGACTCCGAAAATATTCAGCAATAACTCGATACCTGCATCTGTTGCTGAGCGACCAGGAGTGAAACCAAATTGTTTATTATGCAAAAGGTTATTTTTATTAAAATGAGTAACTAGTTGAGAGAGAATAATTTTTTCAAAGATCTTACTAAATGTTGGTAATACTGGAATAGGTCTATAGTTAGTTGGATCTAATGTACCGCCGGATTTAAATAATGGTGTTATTTTACTTTGTATCATTAGATCAGGAAATATACCACAATCAATACAGTTATTGAAAATTAATGCTAATTGTGCTGCAAGAATGTCTATTAGTGGCCTAAGTATGTTAACCGAAACTCCCCATAGATCACTTGTCTTCTTAACACTAATTAATTTAAAAACATTTATTATTTTTTGGGCATAAACCTTTTTAAAATTAAAATTTATATCACAATGATTTACATTCGCCGCAAGTAATGTCAATGCTGTAGCGGTAGAAGAGTTTAAAAATGTAGTAGGTCAGACCTGATATTTTTATTGTTTATATTTAACTTGAAGTCGCTTCTCTGTGATTGTGCTCTGCCAGTTTCCTCATTAATTATTTTCCAAGTTGTTTTTATCTTATTATTGCTATTTTGAATTTTCCTATTTGTACATAATGATTTGGCAATACTACATTCTTTTATAAACGATTTAGAAAATAATTTTACATCATTTCATCATCAAACTCTTCACTAGTATTAAATTGCCTTTCCGCATACAGTTGATATAATTTTTCTCTGTTTTTATGTAACTCTGCTGTTGCCCATTCACTAAATACTAATGCATCAGTAGCAAAGACAGATTTCGCAGTAAATACTGATTTAAATAGTTTAATAAAATTATTTAAAAAATCATTATACATAATATTGGAGTCAGAATTTTTTAATAATGGTGAATAGCAAAGTAAATCATTTTGAATTTTACTTATTCGGTCAGCAGTTACTGGTACAAAAGTTATTTTCCTTTTTAAATTTGATCTCTTATTCCTTTTGAAATTAATAAATTGACCACAATGGTCTGAATCCAGTGTATTGATTAAACATTTGGATGTTGGAATAATATTAGTGAATATGTTATCAATACTGGTGGCACTAGTGGAGGTTATTCTAGTAGGCTCCATAAACATGTGATTATATGAAGAAAATAAATTAAAAAACTTGACACTTATTGAATTATTTGCCAAGATGTTAATATTAATATAAACATCATTAAATCTCCAGACTCGCCTGGTGGAGCCCGTCCACTCCAACGTGAACCGCGGCGACTGCTTCGTCCTGGTCACTCCCGACCAGCTATTCCTCTACATTGGACTCTACGCCAACGTCATCGAGAGGTACTTGCATTATTTTGTACCACCGAGGACGTCGACCGCCGCCACGGTCCACCCCTCTCTATCTCTCTCTGCCTACCTCCCGCGCGCGTCCATCCACATTCGTGACTCCCTGGGTTACGTCACTAAAATATTTATTTAATATATTTACAGAAATCGCAGCACGGACATCGCACAGCACATATACAACACTAAGGACCTTGGATGTAAAAACTCATTAGGTGTGATCAAAATAGACGAACAAACTAAAAACTACTCGAATAAACACTGGAACCAGTTTTGGTCTCTGCTCGGTGTCGCCGAGGGCGCCGCGGAGTACGCGCCGGCGGGGGCGGGGCCTCCCGACGAGGACGAAGTGTACGAGGCTTGCATCGTCCAGACCAATATGTGCTACGAGGTCTCGGACGACGAGCTGGTACCGATCACGGAGTACTGGGGACAACTACCAAAGATCGCAATGCTGCACCAGTCGAAAGTTATTGTTTTCGATTTTGGTTCAGAAATGTACATATGGTACGGTAAGAACGTACCCCTGGAGAGCAGGCGGCGGGCGGCGCAGCTGGCCCGGGAGCTCTTCGACGACGGATACAACTACGAGGACTGCCACGTCAACCCCGTCAACGCCGCCGCGCACCAGGGAGCCCGGGACGAAGGCCCCGCGCCCGTCAAGTCCGAACGGAGCCGACCGGAGTGGGCAATCTTATCTAAAGTGACGCAACACATGGAAACCATTTTGTTCAAGGAGAAATTCCTCGACTGGCCGGATTACAGCCGCGTTATAAAAGTCAAACCGCAAGAAAATAAATCTAGCAGTGTTGAAATAAATCCCTGCGATGCCGAGGAGATGTGGTCCGACGAATACCAGGACCCGGACCTCGTGCTGGAAGGGTCCCACGTCGGCCGCGGCACGCGGTACTACGACAGGGACTCGATGCGTCACTACGACGTGAAAACTAAATCGGTTTGCAAGTGGGTCATACGGGAGTACGACTACCGGGAAGTCGAAGATGAGACCAAAATCGGAGAATTCTTTTCGGGTGACAGTTATATCATTCGATGGGAATATCAAATTACGGTTACCGGTCGCGAGTTGAACGGGAAGCCTTCAAAGCACAATTTAACCGGAAGGGATAGGTGTGCGTACTTCTGTTGGCAGGGCAGAGATGCATCTTCCAACGAAAAGGGTGCCGCTGCGCTGTTAACGGTGGAACTAGACAGAGAAAGGGGTCCTCAACTGAGGATCGCACAAGGAAACGAACCGCCCGCATTTTTGAATCTCTTTCGAGGAAATTTAGTCATTCACCAAGGAAAGAAGGGAACCGATAAAAGTCGATTTCGCTTGTACGTGACGCGAGGCAACGTATCTAACGAGGCGTATTTATTACAAGTACCCTGCTCCGTGCGCCAGCTGCGGAGTCGCGGATCACTCATTCTAGTCGATACTGAGCAGGCCCGCTTGTACGTGTGGCACGGCTCCCGCAGTATGAAGCACACCAAGCAGATAGCCGTCGAGTTGGCCAATAAGCTAGTCGCCCGAAAGTGTCACCTCTTCGACGACGAGGAGGTGGAGGTGAGCGAAGTTAAAGAAGGAGAGGAGAGTAAGGAGTTCCTCGATAGTTTGGGAGTGACGAGCAAACAGTACTACAACTCGGTCCTAAGCGGGAGGGAGACGGGAGACGTTACTCCCAGACTGTTCCACTTCACGGATTTGGGCGGTCAGTTCGAAGCGCACGAGGTGCTGTCGCCGCTCCGACACGAGACTCTGGTGACGCCCTTCCCTTTCGAACAAAAGGAGTTGTATTCCGCTTCTCAACCGGGTACGCAATAAAACGACGTACATTCAAATATTTTTATATAAAATTTATAATACACACACCGCTTAGATCCAATTGCATGTTCGTTTAATTGGTAACTTTGTACGCGTCAGCTCTGTTCCTGTTGGACGGCGGCTCCTGCCTGTGGCTGTGGCAGGGCTGGTGGCCGCGCGGCGAGGACGGGGAGTACGAACCCGAGAGGAATACCGGTGCGTACTCCGTCGTTATACTTTACTTTTAGGGCAACACCTCCAGTATTTATATGAACAGTTTCATATTGCACAAAACAATGAGTATCGCTCGAAACGGCAACAGACCTTCGGGACACAGGTATAATGGACATTTCCGTACCCAGGTGTGGGCGCGTTCGCCGGTCGTTGGCAGGCGATGCGTTTGGCGGCGCTGCGGACGGCGGAGGCGTACTGGCGGGTGGCGCGCGGTGGGGCGAGGGGCGGAGCTGGAGCCGGGGCGCGGCCCGACGTGCGCGTGGTGGCCGCCGGGCTCGAACCCACCGCCTTCACGGACCTCTTCGACACCTGGACCGACCACGACGAGGCCGCCGACGCCAATATCGCCGTGAGTGTCACAATAGACTAGCGGTCCTCTGTAAAATACTATTATCTGTTAAAGTAGAGGTGTTGGTCAATAATGTATAAAATTCGGTGTTGGATCGTAAATATACCCCCCCCCCCCCACGATGTACAAACGCACGCTCCCCAGCACGGGCACAAGGCGGGGGCGTGGGTGTGCGGGTCGCTGGAGGCATCCCGGCTGTCCAGCTGCGGCGCCGTGCTGCCGCTTGCCGCCCTGCAGCGCCGCCCGCTGCCCGACCACGTGGACCCGCACCACCTCGAGAGACACCTCGCCTCGCAGGACTTCTCGGTATGGCGTCCATGTATGGCATATCGTGTTCTCGCTTCGTAGCCCCCCGGAGCTTAGCCCGTCCTCCTCCGACTTGCCGGTGCTGTATCTATCAGGGTCAGACTGAAAGTTTTTAGAAAATAAAAAGACGAGCAAATTAATAAATTATAAGTATCAATATATTTTTTAAAATAGTGTCCATTGACAATGTAAGATCATGTAATTCAACGCCACATCCGATGGAACTACTGAGAAAAGCACTTTGCCCACTCGTCCTTAGGGTCTCTTCGACGGCGTTTTGAAACGCAGTTCCTGCTTACTCGACGTCCATAAAACGTTTTCTCGGAGTTTATTTATCATTTCTAGAATACTTAAAGTTCACAAGGAGCGAAGTCGGGACTGACGAGTGACCCGGAAAATAATTTCATGTCCATCGTCGATCGTTCGCTTGGCGGTGTGCGAGGTCATTTCTCCTAAACTTTTTCCAAATCAAGTAGCAGACAATTGTTAGTATACCACTCTGCAGTGACCGTTCATTGATCCTCTAAAACAACTGTCGCGTCCTAAACAAATGACCAGTCCTTGAGAAGAACGAAGCCACCCTCTTTTTTCCTACACTTCGAAACTCCTCTCTTAACTTGGTTATCCCTCGGGTTGACACGAAACAAACACTAAATGTTAAGTGAAGCTAACCACAATATATTAGTGAAAACCGCATATAAATTGGGTAAGCCGTTTCTGATATTAGCGTGCACAAACACACAGACAAACCGATAAACAGAAAAAATATTACATTTTTGGGTTTGGTATCGATATTATAATAACCATTACTGTTAATTTTTGTTATGTCTTCAATGTACAGAAAGCACAATTCTACTATTTTATTATATGTATATATTTATAAGCGATTCGTTCTAAGCACTTCCAGCGGCTCCCTTGTATCCCTCGTATCTCTTTGCATTTTGGTTTCTAATACAAGTCGCTACAATTATGGATTACGGAGCTGATAATTATTTATAACTGACTGAGTTATAAATAATTATTAATATCGAAGGAAAATAATTCTCGAGTTGGAAAAAAATACTTATTTAATGTAGAGTTCACATTTTCAACCTTATATGATAATAAAGATACACTGCGACTGTTGCGCACACGGTTCTGACACTAGCGGTGACTGGGAGGGGCAGGGCTGTGAATCTTATGTACCGTACACTCGGTATGTTCCGACTTTAATTAACTTAGTGTTAATGTTTCTTTTCGTTCCGCAGGAGGCTTTCGGAATGACCAAAGAAGAGTTTTCAGCCCTCCCCGCTTGGAAGCAGACCGGCATGAAGAAGGACGTGGGCCTGTTCTGACGCCTCTCTCGAGAGCACTCGCCGCCACATTTTTTGTACAACCACAGCTATTTCGTACTTTTTTACCGAATGTCAACGGATTTGATACTATTAATATTAAGAGCACGCTTCAATTTTATGGCAGTGAGCCATTTTTGTACTAAATGAATGCAACGTTGGCGCGACGTGTTGGAGCCGTGCAGCGGGCGTCGTCCGTCACCCGTCGCGTCCGCCGCGCCGCCGCGCCGCCGCCTGTCTGTACATAGCCGTTTTGTTTATGACCTATTTGTTTTTTTGTAACTTTTCTCGATTTCTTGTTGCATTTTCAAACGCACTCTTTACTTTCTTACTCTTATTTGTTACGTATGCGATAAGTGTTTCAGACGTTTTTGTACCGTTGGCGGATACGACGGGGAGCGACGTAAAAAATTAGTGATATTTTATATTTTGCTAATGCGTCGTGTAATAAAAATGTCGCATAGATGCAAATGTAGTTTTAAAATGTCCGTATGTAAAGGCCGACCCGTCGCTCGCACGTCACATATCCACTCATTGGCGTTCCTAATGAGAGCGCGGACCACGTTTGAACTAAATGGTCGTCTCGTATGACTATTATACATTTTTCTGCCGCCTCTATTTTTATAACGAGCGAATGACCCGAGGTGGCCGTTGACTGTGACTTTGTTTTGTTTTTTATATAATCCGTAATAATTGTTTTGCCTCTGTGTAATCTGCGGGTAAAATATAATCTCGTCTAAATGTACTACCGCAAATAGATGTCTTATTTTGTTTATTTAATGCAGACTAATTACTTAATGAAAATAATATTCTGTATTTAATGATATTGGCTTCGCGATTAATTTATTAAGCCGTCGCTTCGTCGTCTACAATTTAAGATGTTTATTTTTGTATTTATTTTAGTTTACATAAATTTTGGGTAACTTGAAATGTAATGCATCGCGTGCTTCGGTACTGCGGCGTGTACGAACGCGAGTGCTGCGAGTGAGGGTGAGGTCGGGCCTCGGGGACCTCACGCCGTGCGCGGCCTCCCGCGACCCAACGCATCTCTCAAATCCAATGTTTAATGTTTGCTTTGGTTGTGTTACTTATACTATAATTATTATTGTATTTGAGATTTATTTTGTATAATAATGATGTAATAAATTGCTAAAATTTTATTTTTCTTTCATTTTCTCTCCTTTATAGCTACAATTCAAAAGTACTATATATACTATACTATACTATACTATACTATACTATACTATACTATACTATACTATACTGATACTAGCTGATTTCCACCCGCTTCGCTGAGCACACTATTGTAACTACTACTACTTGTCAAGGTAACCGTTGTCATGGTAACTGTGGCTATGGTAAACATTGGTATGGTAACCGTTGCTATAGTAACTCTTACTTTCATCTATGTAAACACTCATCATGAAACCTCTATAGCTATAAGGCCGATTGACTTGAAATTTATTTAAATCCGTTGGGATAGGAATTCCGTAAAATCTTAGTGGACGTCTACGTCACAAAAGAAGTAACCTGTATGATTCTAATTCAAAGAAATTACCAATCAGACTAAATTGATTACCGCCAATTTCAGCAATTAAAACCATTAATCAAATCACACTTCTCTACCTGGCAATGTATCTTGCTTGTGATCAACAAAAAATCTTATGCACTTCCCTCTAGGAATGCCGAGTCGTACCATGCCTCTACGATCTTTGCTACAAGGCTAGTCCCGACTATACCACCCAGAGCTATCGCCTACTGAATTCCCAAGGACTACTCAACGAGCAGACACCGATTTTTACCGGGCTACAGCTACGATACTCTGGTAGAGTCTCCACACACAAAACAGATCACAATGCCACTTTACTCTGATATAATCTCTTCATCTAAAACATCTACCACATCAATTGGTACTTGACCCTCAGGCATCTTCCTAATACGATCATGAGCGTACTTGTAAATACGCTTATTTGTCAGTGACTTCAGCACATACCGATCGCCTTCTAACACTTCAATTATCGATACACACGAGTTCATTGCTGTCATCATTCATTAAAAGCTCTAACGGATTTGCCTTTGTAACGCGATTAATTGTGAAATTTAAAGCTAATTGTACGTCATCTAATGAGTCTTGACACGACTTATCCTTGTCAAACTCTATGGTAGTCAGCATAGACTTTAAGACGCTCATAACTGTCTCCACTTGACCATTCGCGCGACATGACCCCGTAGCGATAAGATGAAGATCGATATTCTCACCGTCACAGTCGTCTATGAACTCTTTACTTGCAAAGCACCTCCCTTGATCCGCAATGAGACGTGTAGGTGCTCCAAATAAAGCCGTGCTGTCTTTTATTGCTATTGATATTTTTTAGTGTGGTACAAGAGCACAAACTTAGTAAACGCATCGATTAACACGAACACGTATTCCTTTTTGTCACTCTTGCCACTTAACTTACCAGTTACGTCGATGTACACCGTGTGCCAAGGGATTGGTATTTTTGGTATTGGATAAAGCTGCGCCCGTACTTTACCAGAGTGTGACTTAGCAACCTTGCAGGTTTCGTCATCAAGTTAGTCCTCATCTAAAGCAGTGATAAGTTCTGTTTAGCTAGAAACAGTTTTCAGAAAGTTCAGTAATATTTACCATTTTTTTTGCTCGATTCTTCGGAGCTGTTGTTGTTGTGACTCTACAAGTAAAGAATTGCGAGAAAAGAAATCTGCATGTGTCATTTGCTTACCAATCCGATATTTCACTTAACAATAAAACGACTGTAAAAACGCCCACCATCTGGGAACTCTCTGGGTAAGGTTGACCTTATTTCGTGATGACCTCAGTGAATGGCAGTCAGTTACCATTGTGAACTTTTGACCATGTAAATATTGCCTTTAATGTCTTACCGCATTGACAACAGCGAGGGTCTCCATCTCATAAGAGTGGTATCGAGACTCAGGCGGTGTTGTGCGCTTGCTAAAATAGGCAACCGGATGAAGCTTACCGTCTACCACTTGAAACAATATTGCACCGTAGCCTTCGGCGCTGGCATCTGTATGGAGCTCTGTTGAATATTGTCAAAATTTTAATTACCTTTAGTCGCGCTTCTTCACAATTATTCTTCCACTCAAAGGGGTACTTTCCTGATGTCAGCCTATAGAGTGGAGACATAATACGAGAGAAGTTTGGGACAAACTGGCGAAAGTAAGACGCCAAACCTATAAATGTCTTACCTGAGTACAAGTTTGGGGTAATGGCAAAGACGACAGAGCCTCAATTTTGCGTTTATTCGGTTTGATCTCACCAGCCTCTATCTCATAACTAAAAAACTCCAGTCGTGTCTTAAGAAGGGACTTTTTTTTTTAATTAAGAGAAAACCCACCTTTAGTCATAACCTCGTACTGTACATCAGGTGTAATAAAAGCTGTACGCTCGATGGAGTATTACTGGTATTAAGTTTCCACTTAAGCTTAACTGCAAGCGCAATGTAATTTCGTGAAATAATTCGCTCCATAAAATCTCGAAATTTAATCAGATATTAACGGCAACGGATAGCAGTCTGGCATAATGTTTGAATTTAATTCTCTGTAATCGTTACACATACGATATGACTCTTTTTATTTCTTGACCAAGATCGCGGGACTAGCAAATGGTGAACTACGGTCTAATTATTTTCGCACACATTAATTCATTATCCCTATCACGCATGACTTGTCGTTAATCTGAAGTTAACCTGTAAGACTCTAAACCGTGCGACTTGGTGCGACAATCAGCCTAATTTGTAAATTCCCGGTATTAACACGACTAGTCGATCAACTCTTTATGAAAAAAGTCAGAGTATTTTTTTTAAATATTAACCAACTCGTTTTTTTTCTATTTAGTAAGATATCAGTATCAATATTATCAAAAGTCATTACGGGCTGGCTGCTATTTGACGTATTCACTACAATATCTCCAACTTTAACCGAGACGCTGACATGCTTACACGAAAATCGTTATTTAAAATCTCGCAGCCAAACACAATATTGTTGCTAAGGTATATGTTTGGCAAAACGTGAAATAGAATCTCAGTCGTTAAACCGTTAATTTCTACTTGACACAATAACTGCATAGTACTTAAAACACGTCTATTGCCTACTAATGAGACCACATTATTTATTCTTTTACCACTAAATTTACTGGCTGTACTCTCTTTAGTTAAAGAACATTGAGCCCCCGAATCAGAATGAAATTTTAAACTCTTCCCAGATTGTATCCGAACATCCGATGGAGACTCGATCAGGCATTGGCCGACACGTCGCTCCGTCGACTTCGGGGAAATACTGGCTTCACTCTCAGTACAACGACTCGCAATATAACCGGGTGTGCCTCACTTGTAGCACATTATCGAGCTGTTACAGGTCTGCTGACGGTATCCAGAAATTAATGAAGTAGGAGAAAGCTTGTAGCTCTCGTTGTAGCTGATGGCGTGTATTAAGCTTTGTTGTGAACGCTAATCGTTGAAGTTTGGTGTCGAATAGAGTCAAATGAACAATTGCTGTCGATATTGCTATCTGTTCTTAATTCTTAAATTCTTCCAACGATTCATTAGATAAGTCACGATTCGACTCGCGTTCGCAGCATGAGTCTCATTTTCCTTTGGTTTTTCATTATTTAAATTGATGAGGGTACCCGCGTGAGTTTCATAACTAATGAATCTAGCCAGAAAAAGTTCTTTAAACTGAGGCCACGTCATACCTTGACAAGTTACTTGAGATAACCAGGTAGACGTCAAACCTTTAAGTGCCATGCTGATGGTAATAATAAGCTGATAATCTTTAATTATTATTCCCTCTATATCCTCCACTATAATTTAGATTATAGAAATACGAAGCGGAGAGACAGTTTTGTGTGTTGCCCTGTCAAATGTCTGAACACAAATCAGTTGTTCGGGGACGCACGACTCCATCAAGGCGCGCCGGAAGTCAAATAGTCGTTTCGCGCCTTTCAGTTCGTTGAAAGTTGACCGGATACGACACATATATATATATATATATATATATATATATAGATAAGTAGCAAGTCTTTAGTATAAGTGCGGCGGTTGAGAAGAATGTTACGACCGGGAACACAGACGGCTTCGTATAAAGTTATGTAACTACTGAATAACTTCTAAAATTATACAATTCAATTTTTGAAAAAAAAAAAAACAAAGATGTAATATTTTTAACTCAGAATAAACATTGATACTAAAATAAGGTCAGAGGAGATATCGGTAAAATATATGTCATTGGAAATAACGTGATTATTAAGTAGTTCATTGTTGCATTTCTCTAAATATTAGTTTAATTTATTCTTTAATAATCTATAAGCGCGGTAAAACATGTTACACCGAGTATGCTCATACTATTTTATATGGAGACTACTAATTGATTTGCTACCTCATTCGTCGTCATTAACCGAATATATAGTAGAATTATCTATATTTCATAGAAACAACTTTAAAAATAAGGTGTCTCACTGCACCTGCAAACCTATTAAACCATAATGAATTTCCAAGGTTTTAAAATGTTATAAATCGCAGCTTCCAAAACTTGTTTTGGATATACAATATTAGTAATATTGGCCGGGAAAGAGTACCTCTGAACTAATACTCCAAGGTGTTATCTAGTTGTTGTACGGAGTGGCAGGAAATTATTGTAGTAATATAAATTATTGCAAAAAAACTCAATTGATGAAAATAAAAAGGAAATAAAACTCAATCGATGATGTAAATAAATTAATTGACTCACATCAGTATCTACAAAATTGCACAAAGTGAATTACCTAATAACTTATTTCTAATTATAGCTTATTTACTACCTACGAGTACATTTCAAAGTTACATTTCCTTCAATGGGAGATGATTTTGAAATAATGCCGACGTCTTAAGCTAGTGCTTTAAATAAGTTTTTGATAAATTTGTCAAATCTTTCATCGGCTTTTAATTCCTCTTCTGGGTTTTCCACTTCTAATTCCGGTTCCTTATCTTCGCCTTCTTCACTCTCAAAATCATCGTCGATAATATTGTCATCTATACCTAAGTTATCTTCTAAATTTTCATCTTCATTTCCATTACCATTTTTATTATCATTATTATCATTATCTCCTTTGCTGCTTTCTTATTCGTCTTCAGGCAATAGTACTACATTCGAGAAGTCCTCCAACTCTTGTTGAACAACTTTTAAATTTCTTCTGATAAATTGAATTATGGGATCCTCTTCATATTCGGCACCAGACCCTTCAACGTCCATTTCTTGGATTTGTTCATGGTCATGCTTATGGTCATGGTCGTGATTGAGGCCATGGTTGTGTTCATGAACTTGGTCATGGTGGTGATTATCATCATTGGCATGGTCATGATCGTGGCCGTGGTCATGGTGGTGATCATGGGTATAATCATGTTCGTGGCAATGGTCAGGGTGGTGATCATAATCATGGGTATGGTCGTGGCTGTGGTCATGGTGGTGATTATGATCATGGTGGTGACCGTGATCATGGCCATTTTCATCGTCGTGACCGTGGTGATGATGGTGATCATGGCCATTTTCATCGTCGTGACCGTGGTGATGATGGTGATCATGGTCATGGGCATGGTCCAGGCCCTGGTCGTGGTGTGGACATGGCCATACATGATCATGGTCATGATTATGTTTATGGACGACTTTATGTTCCAGCTTTTCCTCATCATCGTTTTTCTGGCGTTTAATACGCATTTCCATAACTTCACTGTTTTTCGCATCCTGATCGTTTTCCTCATCGCGCTCCTGTTGTTCAGGTCCATTTACTTCCTCACTCACTTCACCTTCTTCTTCAGACTCTTGCACTTCAGGCGCCTCTCCTTCAGTTTCATTATCATCTTCTTCAGGTACTTGTTCTACATCTTCCTCTTCTGTTTCTTCTTCCTCCGGTTCTTGTTCTTGGGATTCCTGCTCTTCGGGTTCTGATTCCTCGTTAGTTTCTTCATCTTGCGCGCCTTCTTCATTTTCTATCTCTTCATCTCCACTACCCTCACCTTCGGGTTCCAATTCTTCGTCATCACCTTCCATCTCCGGTTCTTGTTCTGTTTCTGACTCCTGCTCTGGATTTTGTTCTTCTAACTCTTGCTCTGACTCTGGTTCTTCTTCCGTTTCCGGTGGTTGCTCTGATTCTTCTTCCGTTTCCGGTTGTTGCTCTGGTTCTTGCTCTAACTCTTCTTCTGGTTCTTGCTCTGGTTCTAGTTCTTCCTCAATATGGCAGCTATCTGGAGCTTGAGAACGTTCGCAGACCTAAACCATTCCAATATTAATTATTAGAATTACATGACAATATTATTTGTTACAATTGTAATTTTTTAAAGGTAGAAGTAATAAAAATAATTGTATAATAAAGTTACTTGTTGATCTTCATTGAACCACGTCCCTGTTGGACATTCCATCAGGTAGGATCTGCCTGCATAGCACTGGTAATATAATAAACAGTTGTCGACGCTGGCGATACGTAGGAAATTGTCTTGGCCTATGCATAGAGTCTCCGGATTTTGTCTCAAATTTATTGAGAAGGTGGAGACACCAGCCAACACTAAAAATAGGTAAATAAGCCTACTGACCACTGAAAATAAAATAAATATATTTTATACCCAATTTTAGAAAATGTGACAATAACCATAACCGCAGCAGTAATAAAAGAGTACAAGTAAATTTTATCATAATATCATTTTTCTTCTTGAAGCGATAATAAAACATTAAAGAGATAAAGAGATATAAAGGGAACATAGAGATATAATAAAATTAAAGATATCAAATGGATGAAATAGAAGTTAGCACTTTATGTAACAAAAGTCATCTTCCTTCTGAAGTATAATAAATATCATTTATTAACAACTTGATTAAGAATAAAACTATTTCAATAATCGTTAAAATATTTACTTTCAATAGTTTTTTAATATAAGCTTCCTTATGTACGTTATAAAATGACCTTTTCCTAAATCTACCATTACCGTTAGCATTTAAATACATTAAATATACTTATTACTTAATCTATTGTAATATTCTAAACACTTTAAAACTTCCAAACGAACACATAAATAAACTAAAAGTCTACTTACTTTTCATTGCGATCGCTGTTTTGCCCGTAACCTTCAACGATCAGAACTAAAGTAAGTTACCCAGTACTAAGACATCAATTTTATCGTGATGTAAATATCTAAGAAACTGTAGATAATGTCAAAAACAGATGCGATATAGTATTGATATTGTCGATCAACGACTTATCTGTCAGTGAGTTGTCCTGCAGTAAACCGGCGTTAACTGTTTAAATAATATTAAGACAAAATACTCCCAGTAATTACACTTTTCTCAGAACACAAAACTACACTTCACTTCATCACTTTGTCAGTTTATTAGCGCGTCTGCTCCAATATACTACACGTACTCTTTATATAACGAAGAATAACTAATAATTACTAATCATTTAGCGATTTTAAGCATATAATATAATATAAATTATTTAACACCTATAGTGTTTTATGATGATTAATCAATTAATTATCTGAGTGATTACTTAATAGCGATACAGTTCGGGGTAATATTTACGTCAAATTATCGGCACTAAAATCTTCTCAAATTTCTACCCAGTATATCGCTGCTCTATGTTTCGAGAAGCAATATCGTTCTTCTTATCCTGCATTTTTTAAACGATACACCTGACCTTGTACTTCATCCCGATGTATATTATCTTTTTTTGATTTATTTAAATAAATCATTTATTGTTTGAATAAATAAAGATTTTAAACATTACAGATCTTACTGAATGTTTGCTTAATAAAGAAATTATTTAATTTAAAGTCTTTGTATACGATGAAGTTAAAGTTTTATTTGCAATTTGTTATATTAGCTTATTACAAACGAACTACTTGACGTGTTGTTTACGCTTCTAGGAATATCTTATAATTAAAAGAATCATTGTCATTTAAGCGCACATGTTACAAATTAATATTATTTTATGTAATAGTGTTGTTCTATAATATGTTTATTTTAATTAGTCCCTATAGGTGAGTTATTATAAGTACTTGTACATCTTGTACTCTGTTCATCCATCACTAATTATCAGCACACGGACCAAACTGTTGGCTATAGAATGGTGTTTTTGCAACATACGTTAAAATCACAGCGCAAACATTCCCTTAGAACAGATTTTTGGATAATCTATGAAATATTTTATTATTTTTATTTTAGCTTCACGCCATGTCACTTGCGAGGTAGCCAGAGACGACGGAGCGCCAAACGCTACGGTCCCTGCATACCTCTTTCGCCTCGGCCACAGACATTAACCTCTTCATACATGCCCTCCGGGGGGTCCTTATGCTTTCTACGTGACCTTCCTCCAGTGTCATAGACACAGTGTTTTCGAAGGTCACTCAAGGCCTCCTCCTGTCTCTCTTACTGCCCACTTTTCCTGTATAAATCTTTTTTACCATTCTTTCATCACATATTCGCTCGACGTGCCCAAACCACCTGAGCACGTTCTTCATCATTCTTACCGTGACATCTTCGCTAGTACCCCTGCCATTTTGTGGATCACTTCATTGCGGATTCGGTCAGCTAAGCTGTCTCCGCATATTCTGCGAAGAGATCGCATCTCCACAGCATTCACCTTTCCTACATTCTTCTTCTGTGTTACCCACGTTTGGCTGCCGTATAACAGCGTCGGTAGCAAAACTGTATGTGTACAGCCAAACGGGCAGCTATGCTGACGTTTCGCCATCTCAACAATGCAGCCAAAGCATTGTTGAGATCCTGTTACTGTTACCGGCAGTAATACGCCTTTCCACATCCATTTCGTATCTTCCGTCTCTGCTAAACATACTTCCCAAATATACCACTTCATTCACTTGTTCTATTATCTTACCATTCACGTTGATCTTACATTCTGTTCTTTCTTCATTTCTTTCAAATATCAGAACCTATGAAATCTATGAAATAAGGAGGCTTTTACTGGATAAAAATTTATATGTAATTCTGTTAGTTTTTAAACTTAAAAACTAACAGAATTACATATAAATTTTTAATGACTAACTAGTCATTAAAATGGTAAACACGTATTTCAAGATATTTACAAAAGAAAATAACAAAATTCCATTACATTATCATTTATTTTAATCTATAAGTAATAAGGGAGAAAACTACGTAGGAGAGAGGGAGAGAGGGATGTACATGTATGTAAGATAATGATGAGGTGAAGTTGCATATTATTATTAGTATTATTGGGTAGACCTCGGAGAATTCCGTCTGCCCATTCAGGTGTACCCTGTCGAATTTTGGAAAAATTTCTTCACAGGAGGTCTTCTTATGACCCCCTGAGTCCGAAATAACCATTGGTCAAAAGTTTATATATATATATATATATATATATATATATATATATATATATATATATATATATATATGCGTCCAGATACGACTTTTGTCAGCACGATAGCGGCTGCAGTTTCGCTCGGATCGCTTTCAAACTTTGCACAAAAATCAACCATCCAAAAATGAAGATCAAGTTCGTTAACCAGAGAAGTCCGGCCACGGGGGGCACTAGGGCCTCACTTTTTCTGATTTCAGTTTTCGACCATAACTTTTTCCCTACACAAAGTAGATCAATCGCGTTCATATTATATGATGTCTTTGATGAAAACCTAACTTCAATAACTTAGGGGTGTGGGGTAAAAAAACCGAAAATTTTTTGGAAAAAAATTCGTAACTTTTTTCTGGTAAACATTCTGTGTTCATGAGGATTTCTGTGTTTGGACGGACGGATTGAGGACAAAACCAAATAAATGCTACAGTCTATGTCTGGGTAGGCGGAACACCAGATATACCTCTTACGATCCGGGTCTTATAATAGGCGGTAAGTGCGTTACTACAATTACCGACGCAGCTCCGTTCAAATTCTTAGGCAAAAAAATCGATTACCAAGGGCGCACTCCATCGTTAGATATAATAGTCGATAGCTTTTTGAATGATCTAAAAAAGGTAGACAATCAACCAATAAGTAACATCAAAAAGACTTGGATATACGATAATTACTTAACATCTCGTCTAAATTGGCCTTTCCTCGTTTACGATATCAATAAGACCCTTTTGTTGAAGTTAGATGCAAGCGTCATAAAGACATTGAAGTCATGGCTCGGGTTAGCGCATCCAGCGGACTCTTCTACCTTATTTAGAGACCGACACAATTTTGGGTTAAAATTAAAGAAACCATCGGAACTCTATAAACACCTAAGAGTGACCAAAAGACATATCATCTCAAAATCGAATGATGATACTATAACGTCTCTCCCAAAAGATAAAATTGCCGCAGAGCTAGAGTCACGACTTCAATTCTATAAACAATTTATGATAGGTGCTCAAACAAATAAATCAGGGTTAGGATCAAGTAGGAAACAACAAGACTTAGAAATAACAAAATCCTTTATTCGGCAAGATGAAAACGATAATTACCGGTTGCACGCGATGAGCCTAGAATTGCAAAATGAATGGGTGACCATAGGAGATTTTTGTATTCCGCTAGCTTTGAGATGGCGCACCCTGGTTCATGATTGGTCCCCAGCATTATTAAAATTTTATCTTAATGCATTCCAAATGACTCTCCCAGATCAAAGTAACTTAGTAAGATGGGGCAAAGCCACCGAAAAATCTTGCAACATCTGCGGGGAGGCAGTAGGAACCGCGAAACACTTGCTAGTAGGGTGTAGGGTACTATTAAATAGAGGTAAATACTCGCGTCGCCACGATAAAGTATTAGAAATCATACGAGAAGCGGTCAGTCTTTCTGTAGCAAGAGCGCAGAGGGGTATAACAACCACCAAAAAATCAATAGAGTTCGTAAAGGCAGGTTCGTCCAAAAAATCTAAATTAAAACCTTATTCCATCTTGGACGCGTCTCCTGATTGGACTCTCATGATGGACACGTATGAAAGGCAATACAAAATCCCCGGGGATGTTTGTGTTTCGTCATCTAGGCCGGACTTATTCCTGTATTCAAAACAACTAAGGCGCGTTATACTTGTGGAACTTACTGTACCCTGGGAAACAAACATACCCAAAGATCATACATTTAAGCTTAACAAGTATTACGAACTGTGTAACGAACTGATCAGGAATAAATTTATAGTTAATTTGTACGCTGTAGAAGTAGGAGCGAGAGGTATAACAGCAAAATCTCTCTACAATTTATTTAAGGATCTCGGCCTTTCTAGAACGATCATCAGTTCATTTCTGGAACGTATTTCAAAGGCAGCTTTAGTAGGTTCTTACGATATTTGGTTAGGTAGGGAGAGGAGCGTGAACAGTGAAGGTGAGCGTGTATGCGCATACTAAAGGGGCCCCTTAAACCTACACCCGGGTCGCAAGTCCCAGGCATTGTTTGCGCTCCTTTTCCTGCAACGCGATGGGCCCGGCACCCGCATGGTGAATCCATGGAATGCTAAGAAGCTTCGTCTCTCTTACATCACAAGTATTTTTAATAGAAAGGTTATTTTTTACTCTAAATTTAAGGCAACGCACTAGGTACTCCTTTAACTAAGCCAAATAAAATTATCACAGTTTATTCTCGCAAGGGGTGTTATTCTTAGGTAGTGAGTTATATTTTAAACGAGTTACACACGAGGTCTACCCACGCATGTCCTCCTGCGAGCACGGATTTTTTTTTGTAAATAACGTCTATCTAAACGATGTAGTTTTTTGTCTCTTAATTTTTGTCGCATTACGCAACGGGCGGATGGATGTTGTTGCTCAAATTTGGTACAAAATTTTGGCGTGTTAATAAATTTTTAGTTCTTACAAACTGGTTTGGGCTACGATCATAATATTAGACATGACAATAATATTTTGTACAAATGCATGTTAAACTTTACCCCGGGACGGTAGGAGAATAGTATAGTAGATAAAGCTACAACCTTTGCTAGCGCAGAATACGGATGATATCATCTTAATAAGTAAATACCTAGATTATATACGAGTATGTACCGCGTGCGTACTGCATTACTCGGCTAATGATCGATCTTTATATCGATTTCCTTGGAAATCACAGCAGGGTGATTTCCAAGTCGGTCTCCACCAGGCTTGTTCATCAGAAATTCTATGCGACGTTACTACTACAGGTTAATTATCATTTTAAGCAAAATTTCTAAGATTAAACAGAAATAAATCTAAAATATTGCATCGACCGCTACGCAGATGGAAAGCCTATATTATTTGCATGTTTCTTTTAGCTTCTATTTTACACAAAGTGTACCTAGCTAACCAAATAAAATAAATAACAATATTGAACATAAGCTTTGAAAAAATTAAATAACTATTTTTGAAATACTAAAAAAAACTTGTTTTTATTAATGTTTCATCTCTAACTTTAAAACAGGGTATTTATCCTACTTGTTTTTGCACGTTTTGTTAAAGTTAATTATCTAGTGAACAAATTCTCTACAGTAACTATTGCTCTATTTATTTTCGTTGTTATGATATTGGCCGTCAAACTAGGGTCTCTTTGATCTCTATTATTCATTATTTAAATTAAATCCTTTTATTCATGTACAAATTTATGCCGACTAGATGAAGTAAATATAAAAAAAACTTGACATAACAATGTCAAGTCATTAAACTAATTAACAAATTAGTTTATTAAATTTTCAAATCTTCCTAAATACAAGCGTTGTCCTTTTTAACTGGCATGTCGCCCTGGTTTAACTTCCAATCGGGTGGTAAGCAAGGTTGCGCTATGTCAGCTTGGTTGTTCAATTTGTATTTGGATAGTTGTCTCCAAGGCGTGAAAGACAGTGACATCGGTGAGTGAGTGAAAGTAGGTGACCTTAAGGTCAATTGCTTAATATATGCAGATGATGCAGTGCTCATTGCATCATCAGAATGCGATTTGCAGGCTTTGGTCACCACTCTGAAAGATGGGTGTGAAAATAATGGTCTAAGCCTGAATGAAGAGAAGACGAAGGTTCTGATATTTGAAAGAAATGAAGAAAGAACAGAATGTAAGATCAACGTGAATGATAAGATAATAGAACAAGTGAATGAAGTGGTATATTTGGGAAGTATGTTTAGCAGAGACGGAAGATACGAAATGGATGTGGAAAGGCGTATTGCTGCCGGTAACAGAGTCAATGGTGCTTTGACTGCATTGTTGAGACGGCAAAACGTCAGTATAGCTGCACGTTTGGCTGTACACAATGCAGTTTTGCTACCGACGCTGTTATACGGCAGCCAAACGTGGGTAACACAGAAGAAGAATGTAAGAAAAATTAATGCTGTGGAGATGCGATCTCTTCGCAGAATATGCGGAGTCAGTCTAGCTGATCGAATCCGCAATGAAGAGATCCACAGAATGGCAGGTACTAGCGAAGATGTCACGGTGAGAATGTAGAAGAACGTACTCAGGTGGTTTGGGCACGTTGAACGAATGAGTGATGAAAGAATGGTAAAAAAGATTTATATAGGAAAAGTGAGCGGTAAGAGAGACAGGGGGAGACCTTGAGTAACCTTCGAAAACACAGTAGCTAAGATACTGGAGGAAGGTCACGTAAAAAGCATGAGGACCCCCCGGAGGGCATGTATGAAGAGGTTGATGTCTGTGGCCGAGGCGAAAGAGGTATGCAGAGACCGTAGCGTTTGGCGCTCCGTCGTCTCTGGCTACCCCGCAAGGGATATGGCGTGAAGGTAAAATAAATAAATAAATAAATATAAAAAAATTAAAAAAAAAGTAAAATAATAAATAAAATAATAATAAGAAAAAGGACTTTTTTAAGGTATTGTGTAGATATAGGAAAAAGTGTTATACTAAGAAATAAGAACTAAGAGACAAAGTAACAACTTAAGAGATAATATTAGGTTGGGGAAAAAGAAATCCATTATTTTCTCGGTAGGTGGCTTTAGTGATCGATATCTCGAAAAGCATCTATCAAACAATTTCAAATTTATGCTCGTTGTCAAGGTGATCTTTCACACTAAAAACTCCTTCAATTGTTTTCCGCTTGTTCCATTCTGTCGTGAGTTACAGGGCGTTAAAAATGGAAGCCAACAAAGAGAAAATTCGGTATATTTTACAGTTTTTCTTTGACAAAGGTGAAAATGCAAGCCAGGCTGCTGAAATTGTGAATGGTGTTTATGGTGCTGATACGGTAACAGCTAATTATGTGCAATTTTGGTTTCGTCGGTTCCGTTCAGGCAATTTTGATGTTAAAGATGCACCTCGCAAAGGCAGGCTCGTAGTCGAAAATGTCGATAAAATCATCGAAAAAATCGAAGTTGACCTGCATATTAGTAGTCGCAGCATCGCCAAGGAGCTAAATATCGACCATAAAACAGTTTTAAACCATTTGCGCAAAGATGGATACAAAAAAAAGCTCGATGTTTGGGTGCCGCACGAATTAACACCAAAAAACATAATGGATCGAATTTCCATTTGCGAAGCCTTGAGCAAACGGAATGAAATCGACCCATTTCTTAATTGGATCGTGACTGGGGATGAGAAATGGGTCACATACGACAATATCGTGTGAAAACGATCGTGGTCAAAGCGTGGTGAAGCAGCTCAAACGGTGGCCAAACTAGGACTAACGGCCAGGAAGGTTCTACTGTGTATTTGGTGGGACTTTAAAGGAATCATTCATTATAAGTTGCTTCCGTATGGCCAAACACTAAATTCAAATCTGTACTGTAAACAACTGGACCGTTTGAAACTAGCGATTGACGAGAAACGGCCAGAATTGGCCAACAGAAGAGGTGTTGTGCTCCATCAGGACAACGCACGGCCTCATACGTCTGTAGTGACTCGCCAGAAACTCCGGAAGCTTGGTTGGGAGGTTTTAATGCATCCACCATATAGTCCGGACCTGGCACCAAGCGATTACCTTTTTCTCGCATTGCAAAACTTCCTGAGCGATAAGAAATTAGGATCAAGAGAAGATTGTGAAAATCGATTATTAGAGTTTTTCGCCAATAAGGACCAAGGCTTCTACGAAAAAGGTATTATGAAATTACCTTTAAAATGGCGACAAATTGTAGCAAAAAACGGTGCTTATTTGACCCAAATCGGACAATCCGAAGCATCTTAAATAGAGTCCCGAATTTCACCCAAAAATAATGGATTTCTTTTTCCCCAACCCATTATAACAGAATAGTAAATAAGGAAAATATGTACAATAGTTATTAAGCAAAATAAGATGTGCGAAAATGTGCTATGTATGTATAATTTTGTATACATAAATTTTGCATGTGACATTATTTAGTAGATAAGTAAATTAATTATAATACGGAACTTATAGAATGTAGCGTCAAATTGTAGAAAAATAATAGAAATTATCTAGATAAGCACTAAGATTGTAATTCTGTTTTTTTTTTATTAAAAAATAAAAAATGAAAAGAAGATCTCTGACAACGGCAGGGGAAAAGCGGCAACACCCTGTGATTTTTTAAATATTATTCTCACATAAAATTAAAAAGTGAGAGTCAAAAATTATTAGAAAAAAAAGACAGGTATTGTTGAAGAGGTAAATCTTCATGAGTAAAGGTTGGCGGAGAGCGAACAGTTGCGCTGTCCTGAGATCGAGTTTTCTTTTGAGTTTTGATTTAAAACCTTCTGAAAATATAAACTGAATGTTTTTCATACAAGCAAAAGAAAAAAAAATCAATGACAACGTATGTGGCATACATATTTATTAAGTTAATGTTTCATATTCATAAAGGTACGGCTCTGACAGATCTCACCCGTATCTTATAATTTTACTAAAGCAAAGCAAATCATATATGAATTATTAAAATCAGAACAAGCTTAAGTTGTAACGAAATATACCATTTATATATACCATCCAAATATTTTAGACAATTGGCATATTAAAACTGCTCATTATACATCGTAAGAAGTCAGTAAGGTAGAATTTTAAAATGTTTTCTGCACCACTAGCTGTACAAAGTATACCTCTAATATAATTATTTTAACGGGATCTATCCCATGTTGTCCCATGATGAGGCATTTTATCCAGTAGTTTGATCCCAGTATTCTCCTAATATCAAGTATTAGTATTTAAGTCTCATCAGCTCAAGACGTTACTTCTATCAATATATACACAGCCTAGTGATTTAAAGATCGATGTAAATCAATATTCAATCTATTGGCGCACACATAGAATATATAGTATATATATAATCATAATATCTATTACATAGAAAGTTATATTATGCTATTTCAGCCGGGACCACTATGTTTTAATTACACCGGCAAACAAAAAAAAAATCATCAACCAGAGGGGAGACCCCATTATTCTTAGGTTTTTGGGATCACTGAAACCGAATATGATAATAAAAACTAATTTTAATTGCCCGTTTTCCCACTACCACCCCCTTACTACCTCTTAAGGAGTGAAAATTGAAATTTTTGTATAAAATCAAGATAGATGTGTATTTCTACGTTTTTTGGGATGCTGAAACCGAAAATGATAATTAAAAATAAATTAATGACCACTATCACCCCCTACCATCCCTTACAGGGGGTAAAAATTTTAATTTTTCTATAAAATCAAGACAGATGTGTATTTCTACGTTTTTTGGGATGCTGAAACCGAAAATGATAACTAAAAATAAATTCATGACCACTATCACCCCCTACCACCCCTTACAGAGGGTAAAAATTTCAATTTTTCTATAAAATCAAGATAGATGTTTATTTCTACATTTTTTGGGATGGTGGAACTAAAGTGAAACTAACTATTTTTGTGCTGAATTAAAATAAGTCCCCTTGCCTCTCACTATTCAGCGTCTACCTGTTTCTACGATAACGAACTCTCTTGTTTTCAAAAGATTTTCTAAGTGGTTTCCTTTTATTGGTTCTTTTCTGTTCTGGCAAATCTCTTTTTAAATTCCAACAGTAGTCTGCTAACATATTGACATCCCATTTAGCGCTGTTCCATTGTCTTAAGATCCTGATGGAACCTTTCACCTTGCTCCTCATTGTAGTCTCCGAAATTGTCAGGAAAATAGTCCCTTCTATTTCGGAGGCATAGATTTAGGTTCAGCATCTTTTAGTCTCCTAAATTGTCAGGAAAATAGTAACAATTCTATTTCGGAGGCATAGAATTAGGTTCAGCATCTTTTAAGCGTTTTACAAGACTACCGGATGGATAACAGTATAAGTAGAATTAAATAGAAAACAAAAAAAAAACAAGAAATTAAAAAACTTGTTAAGAATAGGACAAAAATCCTGATTCAGTCTTAGCATCATAATAACAAATATATGCATACAATAAGGTTACCATATACTTTATAATCATTTTTTGTCTCAGCATCTTCAAAAACATAGAAATTCACATCCATCTTGATTTTATATACAAATTGAAATTTTCACCCCCAGTAAGGGTTGGTGAGAGGTGTTAATGGGTAATAGAGGTCTTAAATTTATTTTTAATAATCACTTTCGGTTCCAGCATCCCAAAAAACGTAGAAATACACATCTATCTCGATTTTATAGAAAAATTTTAATTTTCACCCCTTAAGAGTTAGTAAGGGAGTGCTAGCGGGAAAACGGGCAATTAAAATTAGTTTTTATTATCATATTCGGTTTCAGCGATTCCAAAAACCTAAGAATAATGGGATCTCTCCTCTGGTTCATGACTTTTTTTTTTTGTGTGCCTGTGTTATTAAACAATTCTAGATAAAGAGATAACTATTACTATAATTTAAAAGTTTTTCATAACGAGGTCGTTAAGAACACTCTCGAAGCCGGACTGCACTTTGAATACAGTTCTATGTTACACATTTCTATTTAAAAACAAATCTTTGCCTTAATAAAAAAGTGTTAATATAAATTCAAATATTTTATCATTTCTTACTGAACTAGAATGTTATTATTACAATTGATCCGTTCAAAAGCGGGTACTACTAATAATAATTACTCGATTAAATCACTCTAGCTCCTGACACTTAATGCTGACAGAGCTTCGGAAGATTAGCACATGTGCCCGAGATGATTTATCATAACGACGCCTTACCACAAAAAATAACTATACTATATATTACAATGTCTTTTTATCCTGCAATACCAGTCATATATCAGATCTTAATCAACTGTATGTTGATATAAAAAGTATCCCACAGATAAATACATGGTATTAAAAAACTCAAACACAATAAAGGTTCGTTGTATAAATTTATTGCAATTATGAACACTGTTATAAACGGTTCTCGTTGTTTTAAAATGGAAGCAAAAATATTTGATAAAATAAACAAAACGTTGATTGTATTTTTTTAACTATCATGTATTTATAACATTTCTAATATTTCCGTCCTCATGAGAACAAAATATATTGGGGCGGTGGATGTCATTCAACAAATTGCAGCTTTATTTTTTTCGTTTTTACTATACTTATATATGTTTTACTAATGTAATAAAAGTTAGACCTTTATCTGACCACTTCTGACTATTTTAAAATCAATATCGACTACCAATACTAACGCATTTGATATGCAATTTATAGACAGATTAATCAGACCTTTGATCACAAAACTAAAATACCAATAGGCGTTAATTCTCCAAGCCAATGGAATTAATATAGAAACGAATTGTCTTAACGTTTGGACCATAGTCAAAAGTAAGATTGAGAGAGATATGAAATAATCAGCTATTTAATTTAGAATTTATCAACTTGACCCTGATAGCATTTATACAAAATAATAACATATATGAATAAACGCTTCTTTGTTGGTTTATTACGTTGCTAGAATAAGTACTCAACACACACACAGCACACTCGTCGCGAGGAGTGTTGCACAGAAGAGAACACAGGACATATAACAAGTCTATTGTCTTTGACAAATGAAAAGTAATACAAGACACAGAAAGTTGTAGAATAACACGTTATTACTAGGTGCTATTATCATTAAAGGTATTTTTATTATAATTTTGAAATCAAATTGTTTTCAAACAACACCTTCAAAAAGGTGATAACGAAGAAGCACATGTACAATAATTCCTTTGATTTTCGAAGTAACTAGTTGTTACTCGATTTGTATTGCAATTCTGCTTCCAATTCAATATCATCTGAATGATCGCATGCATTTGAAATTTTTTACGTTTGGTATAATTGGATAAAAACAATATATATTAGTAAACAAGTGAGCTCATTTTAAAGATATTACTCAAAAAGGCAAAGGCAATGTAATTTCAATCTTTAATATAAAAAAATGGATTATGCTTAATATCAATAATACAAATAATACCCCGAAAATATCCTTAAAGTACTTCTTTCCAAAAAGTTATTTTAATAAGAGCCTATTAACACTAAACCTACCAAGTACCGGTCAAATTGACCGTTAATTTATAAAACTTACACATTTTCAAACGTTACAATATCGTTATCAAACTACATGACAATTCTTAAAATATGCATATAATATTTTCTACACTCTTTAGTTCTTTTAGTTATTTCCATTATTACTTGCATTATATAATAAAATAACTTTTAATTACCGGTCAATTTGACCGCGCGCGGTAGAAAGAGGTATACAAGAATTGTCGGTAGGTTTAGAGTTAATTCCATATCAAAACAATCTGAACACTCCAGAGATTCTGTTACCTTTCAGAATAAATAAATTTCTGGTTATTTTGTTCGAAACAAAACGTTAAAGACTAAATATACATAATGTTTTCTGTTGTTGTACATTATTCATGAAGCAAATACAGCCTTTGTGTGTTTCTTTATTGGCATGAAAAAACAGAATACTTTTGTGTAACATGTGTACGGGTATAAGAATACACTTGATATATAATTAGAATGAATATTTTAGAATTTTCTGGACTTTTGGAAATATTTGGAGATAAAGGTTATTGATTTGAACCGACAAACCTTCATATTTATAATAAAGTGAAGAAATATTCGAAATGTTGCGTATTTTAAACGGTCTCCGGTTGTCTCTTAGTGTTCGCTGTACAACTCCCGAGTGGTTTTTAAGTTTTCAGCATTTATCTCAGTTGGGTAACGACCACTAAAATTGCAAAGCCGATCCTAGTTGCTCCTGGTTGCTGTTAAAAACTTTTATTTTTAGAAATATTTCCTCTATTTCTCCCTAAAAAAATGTAATAAATAAGCAACATTTTTAATTTTTTTTCAACGCTACAAGAAACAAAAAATTTTTGTTGAAAGCATACCTACCTACCTAATATATAGTAGTACATTGACACAAAATAATTGCACTACAAAACTTAAACAAAAATTGAAGTATCTCCGGTAATAATAATAGCATCGATTCTGTCAGCTGGCCTGGATTCCTGCCAGCCACACGACCCTGGCGCATTGGGCTCACCTGCTCGCGCTCTGCTACATGACAACTAGATTAACTGAAAACAAAAACTTCTATTCTAACCCGATACGGTTCAACTTGGTGTAATGTTTGCTCTTTTGACCCCATTAATTAAACAATTCCAAATATTCATTACCGTTTTATTAAATTCAGCACATTCCGCCTCGTGCTGCCTTTTATTAGTACGATAACGAGATAATATTTGAATACTAGAATTATAGTAGTAGTAGTAGTAGTAGTAGTAGTTTTTGAAACATGATTAATTTTTATATATATTTTTAAAGGTCACATTAATTAAGGGCGACATCGTTAGAATGCATTATTAATAGGTGATAGCATTTGGCTAAGTCTGTGAGATAAGGCAAGTGTCAAAGCATGTAGACAGTTTGGTCACGAACGTCGTCAGGGTATTCGGCTCTTCTTATCTTGCATACATATTTATTCTTATTTATTTATATTTTGAATATAGTTAGTTTTATAAAAAATGTGCGTACATAGTTAGAGTGACGTTATCAATGAAATATATAAACATTAGGAACTAAAATGTCACCAGAATAGTCGTGCAGCTGTGCAGAAATCCATTGTGATTTATTATTTGATGAAGACATCTGGAAAATGCTGGGTGAGTATATTTTTGGTATATTAAATCTTATTTACATATTTGTCCACTACCCTTTGTCTGCTACACGCATACATCGTATATCTTGCCGAGATCTACTTTAAAAAAACTAAAAACCCAAAATACCGTAAATGGCAGATAATTTGCATCACAAAACAACCTCATGCATGTCTTTTCCACGGACTTTTTTTGTGATAAAAATAACTTTTGTCCTCCTCCAGGAAACTAAATATATTAAAGAAAAAATACCTTACTATTTTCGTGACGCAGAAAAGGTTACAAACTTTCATTAATAATATTATTAAAGTTATAGGTGGTATAATGCAAAGATGATCTGTAGATCTTTCATTTGTAGGGCTGCCACTAACACTGCTAGTTTGGATGTTATCTACCAACGTACAATGCGCATTCCGAAGCTTCGAATCATTGAAACAAATTGTGCCTATTGGTAAGTTTTCCTTTCGTTTATTTTTTATCAAAATACTTGTGTTTATTAATATATATTTATATTATTATAGGTGTTATACTTCCTCCAAACACAGTCACTGAGGTCGCGTTCGCGTCTGCTCTGGCAAGAGCCTCAATAGAAAGTAAAAATTATCAATTTTCTATGAAAATTGTTTACGCACCTTATGGAGATAGCTTTGCCGCTTCAAAAGCAGGTATCGTTTTATATATATCATATCTCTTTTCCTTCTTATTTTCACTTGTACTATTTTTTCTTTTGATCTGTTAGCCTGTGAGCTGTTATCTGGTGGTGTAATTGCCATCTTCGGTCCCACTGACATCACATCAGCCGCAGTTGTGGAAGCGCGTTGTCGAGCTGTCAAAATACCACATATTCAAGTATGTTTAAATATATAATTGCCCGCTTAGTTAGTCATTTTATCATCGTGATTTACGTAATAAGTAACACTTATTTAAACAAAACTATTGAACGTATTTATGTTCCATACATTATGTTTTAATTTTAGCCCACTACGTACATACCTAGTGTGTATATATGTATGTTTATCTGAACAACAAATACATTGTATATATCACAAGTTTTAATTATTAACACAAAAGATCTCGATATACGTTTACTATTCACCGATGCTAAACTCTTTCAGGCAATATGGCGCCCCCCGCACGTCCGAGGGTTGGATCGTCCAACTTCCCCCGGCATTAATTTGTACCCAGAAGCCGTATCGCTATCGAAGGCAGTCGCTTTCTTCTTAAAAGACAGCGATTTTAACACGTATACCCTTTTATATGACGATGATCAAGGTAAGGATGTTTATATCGAATAGTCATATGTTATAAAGTTTTAATAAACAATGTATTAAATAAGTAATATTCAGTATACCCAGTTTTCTTGCGTTACGGCTTCGCCCGATGTGCGTCCATGATTAAGAATGGATTCTGTATGTCGATATATTAATAACAAATATATATTAAATGAATAACATTAGTTTAATTACCACATTTACTATTTTTCTACATTTCATTGTATTACTAATTCCAAAAATCTGAAATTATTGTTTAGGTCTCATAAGGTTACAGGAAATCCTTAAGTACGCACAACCAGGTCACAAATGGTTAGCCCGAAGACTGAAGCCAGGCGAGGACAACAGACCATTACTCAAGTCTCTGAAAGCTTACGGGGAGACTAGAATTATAATTGACTGTCCCGCTGATAGAGTGCTGCAATACTTACGACAGGCCTTTGAAGTTAAATTCTTTGAAGACTATATGGTTACTATTTTCGTTTATCTTATACCTTTCTACCACTTTACCCTTTGAAATATTTAAATTGTTAAAATATGATATTTAGACAAATCTTTCCATTACGAACAATATTTTAATTAATATGTAAACATTTATTTTACATTTTTATCCAAAACATCAAATATCCTCTTATAAATCTTATCTGACGTGAATTTGATTTTAGAGTTACGTCCTCATGTCTCTCGACGCCCACACGTTAGATCTCGAGGAATTGAGATACGGATTGTCCAATGTCACATGCTTGAGAATATTCGACCACGCGGACGCTCAAACGGTGTCATATCTAGCGGATTGGAAGGCACGAAATTCGAACGACGTCAAAATACCCCGCGAGACACACGAAATTACTGTAAGAGAATTCTTTTACATTCTTTAAAGATCACTGATCTAAAATATCAGTATTTATTAAGAAAAAGGTTTTATGCTTAATTGTAATCGAAATAACTAAATATTTATGCCAACAATTAGAATCGTATTATGAATATAATCAGTGTTTGCTTGATACTGAAGGTGGAGGCTGCGCTGGCCAGTGACGCGGCGAAGTTGATAACGGATGCTATTGTGAGTGCACCAAAAGAGTTCAAGATAGAAGTTCAATCAATTAAATGTGACTCTGACGATAAATGGAAAGACGGAGATGAGTTCATACACCATTTGTTAACGGTATTCTATTTTAAAAATAAAATATTTTAGTTCTAAACGTTAATAAATTTTATACAAAATATTCTTTATAAGAGATTGAAAAATATCATAAATATAGTTGACATTTTCTCCGGTTTGTCTGAATAACAAGATTACATGGTTTATTAGGCCGTGAGTTCGAATCCCACACTAGACAATTATTGATTTTAGATAAAATCTATTTATGTAAGGATTTAATTGAGTTTTGAACACTTAAGTTTTTATTTAAGTTTTTATTGTTGATGATTTGTTTTTGGATCTATATGAAAGATTTAATAATATTTCGTACACTTTTCCTTATTTATAACTGTGATTATAATTAATAGTACATCTATGTTAAAATCAACAAATATATTTAACTGTGAGTGTATATTGTATATAAATTTTAAAAAAAGTATAAGAAAAAATTTAAGTATGTTGCTAAAGAATAAATTTGTTATCCATTTGTGCTTATTTTAAATATTCATATTAGAATTAAGTGAATCTTATTTTTAAATTTCTAGAACCCAATTAGTGGTATTACTGGACAGATAAAGGTAGACAATACTACAGGAGAGAGAACGAACTTTAATGTCGAAATAATGGAGTTATCCAACAGCGGTTTTAACAGCATTGCAAAATGGAACGCGGAGACGGGCTTTGATTACGCTAGAACGGCGAATGAAGTATCGGATCTTTTAGCAGAAAAATGGCAGAACAAAACATTTAGAGTCGTTTCTAGAATTGGAGCTCCTTATCTAATTGAAAAATCTGCAAAAGAAGGGGAGGTTTTGGTTGGAAACGATCGTTATGAGGGTTACTCAAAAGATCTGATACATGAAGTATTGAAAGAAACCCTAAAATTAAATTATGTAATCGAAATCGTGCCAGGAAATGGATATGGGTCATACAATAAAGAAACTAAGAAATGGGACGGTCTAGTCGGACATCTTTTGGAGAGGGTGAATATCGAGATAAATACAATTATAAATATTAGCTTTACTTATCACTTATAAGTACTCTTTTTACAGAAAGCTGATTTAGCAATTTGTGATTTAACTATAACATACGAAAGACGAGCTTTCGTAGATTTTACGACTCCATTTATGACTTTAGGGATCAGCATTCTGTATTCAAAAGCAACGCCACCGGAGCCGGAACTTTTCTCATTTCTGAAGCCGTTTTCGGTTGATGTTTGGATTTATATGGCTGCTGCATTTTTAATGGTTTCATTGTTACTTCATATTTTAGCTAGGTATTAAATATGGAATTTATTATCAAGTACTCATACTTCATTAACAAATATAATATTCTTCAAAATTATCATAGACTCATTACCATTTTATTTGCAGACTTGCTCCGAATGATTGGGAAAATCCTCACCCATGCGACAAGTCCCCCGAAGAATTGGAAAATATTTGGCATATCAAAAATTCCTGCTGGCTTACCGTCGGATCGATTATGACCCAAGGATCTGATATACTGCCGAAGTAAGAAATTATTCGTTATTTCATTACGATGGTTTTGTGAATTAGAAATTGGAAATACCTTTTAAACATTTTCACACTTTTTAAAAGAATTATATTATATAGGGAAGGTATGAGATAAGAATAGCAATAATACAAATTAAAATTTTAAGAAACAATATGCCATAATTCTGTTGCACTTTTGAAAAAAAAGTTTTGATGTTAGTAATCAACTGAATTATCGGAAATTTAACAAAAATCTAGGGGCTACTCCACTAGATGGGTCTGTGGTATGTGGTGGTTCTTTGCTCTCATCATGTGTTCCTCATACACCGCCAACCTCGCCGCCTTCCTTACCAATGCAGCTATGGACGACTCCATTAAGAGTGTGGAAGATTTAGCTTTGCAAACTAAAATAAAATATGGAACTGTGCAAGGAGGTTCTACGTATTCTTTTTTCAAGGTGAAATATTTGTTTTTTATTTGTTGCTGTTACTGTAGATATTACTGTTATTATTGTTTAAAGAATCGCGGGTGGTTTTACAAACAGAAAATTATCTAGATGTTCACAAAGCACACCTAAATTTGAAACTTCAGTCTTTGAGTTACTCAAACAACTATCCCATGTTGAAATCGTACCCCTCCTTTGACTCAGTAGTCGGGGTCACAAAAAATATACCAAGCCACAAAAAAAATATTTAAAACTTTGTGAACTTGAATTTTTTTGGAAAAAAAAACGCAATACACAATATTTGATTAGCGGTGAACCTACTTCTAGAATATGTAGGAAATAAAAACATAATTCGTGTAATTTTATATGTATTATCTCCAGAGGTCGAATGTGTCTACTTTTCAAAGAATGTATACGGCTATGGAGTCAGCGCGGCCATCAGTCTTCGTCAAAAATAATGATGTGGGCGTTGAAAGGGTTTTAAAATCCAAACGAGCGTACGCCTTCCTAATGGAGTCCACCGCGATCCAATATCAATTAGAACGACATTGCGATTTAATGCAAGTTGGCGGTTTACTCGACTCCAAGGGATATGGTATTGCCATGCCGTTTTGTAAGTATTTTTAATTACATAAATCCATTCAATCATACAACATTTACTCATACTTGATTGGTTTAATACAAATTACATTGATCGTAAGTAATATTATAGATGTGAAAATATCTTTATGTATTTCCTCATTTTCCTCGTCACAACAGCGCATCGGAGCGAAATGATTATTTTAGACTGAGACGGGCGGAAGGCTGAAAAGCGATATATTCAGCCTGAAAAATATTTCATGGAAGTTGCATACCGAAAAATGAACTTCATAAATAATATCAAGTTATATAAGAATAATAAAATTGAATTGATTATTTATTGATTGAGCTGAGCGTAAACGAAGCTCTTAACCGTTCATTTTGCTGTTTTACGACATCGGTAATTTTAATACCCATAAATGTATTTAAAACAATTGCTTGCTATATGCAGATGATGCAGTGCTCATTGCATCATCAGAATGTAATTTGCAAGCATTGGTTACCACTCTGAAAGATGGGTTTGAAATTAATGGTCTAAACCTGAATGTAGATAAAGACGAAGGTTCTGATCTTTGAAAGAAATGAAGAAAGAACAGAATGTAAGATCATCGTGAATGATAAGATAATAGAACAGGTGAATGAAGTGGTATATTTGGGAAGTATGTTTAGCAGAGACGGAAGATACGAAATGGATGTGGAAAGTCGTATTGCTGCCGGTAACAGAGTCAACGGTGCTTTGGATGCATTGTTGAGAGGGCCAAACGTCAGCATAGCTACCCGTTTGGCTGTACACAATGCAGTTTTGCTATCGACGCTGTTATACGGGAGCCAAACGTGGGTAACACAAAAGAAGAATGTAAGAAAGATGAATGCTGTGGAGATGCGATCTCTTCGCCGAATATGCGGAGTCAGTCCAGCTGATCGAATCCGCAGTGAAGAGATCCACAGAATGACAGGTACTAGCGAAGATGTCACAGTGAGAATGAAGAAAAACGTGCACAGGGCACGTCGAACGAATGAGTGATGAAAGAATGGTAAAAAAGATTTATATAGGAAAAGTGAGCGGTAAGAGAGACAGGGGGAAGCCTTCGATAGCATAGTATTTAGATACTGGAGGAAGGTCACGTATAAAGCGTGAGGACCCCCCGGAGGTCATGTATGAAGAGGTTAATGTCTGTGGCCGAGGCGAAAGAGGTATGCAGGGACCGTAGCGTTTGGCGCTCCGTCCTCTCTGGCTACCTCACAAGGGATATGGCGTGAAGCTAAATAAATATAAATAATATGTATTTTTTTAGAATTTGTCACATTGCTGGATCTTTTACTAAAGATGGTAACAGAACAAAAAAAAATCCGTGCCCGCAGGGGGACACGCGTGGGTAGACCTTGTGTGTAACTCATTTAAAATATAACTCACTACCTAAGAATAATGCATGATGCCGTTGTTTACATCAAAAATTTTCAAGCAAAAAGCGGTTTTAATTTTTTTTCTCGGAAAAGGTATCTTTTTTGGAAATACTTTTGGTACTTAAATTTAGAGTAAAAAATAACCTTTCTATTAAAAATATTTGCGAGGAGAGAATGCTTACCAGAAAAAAGTTGCCGTGGTTTTACCTACCTAAAATTTACAAGCTAAAAGTGGTTTTTATTTTTTTTCTCGGAAACGGTACCTTTTACGGAAAAACTTTTGGTACCTAAATTTAGAGTAAAAAATAACCTTTCTATTAAAAATACTAGTGATGCAAGAATGTTTACCAGAAAAAATATATGATTTTTTTTCCAAAAATTTTCGGTTTTTTTACCCCCACCCCTAAGTTATTGAAGTTAGGTTTTCGGTTTATCTATATTAGTTATAGGTATTTATCAAAGACATCATATAATATGAACGAGATTGATCTCCTTTGTATAGGGACAAAGTTATGGTCGAAAAACTGAAATCAGAAAAAGTGAGGCCCTAGCGCCCCCTGTGACCGGATTTCTCTGGTTAACGAACTTGACCTTCATTTTTGGATGGTTGATTTTTGTGCAAAGTTTGAAAGCGATCCGAGCGAAACTGCGACCGCTATCGTGCTGACAAAAGTCGAATCTGGACGCACGCACGCATATATATATATATATAAACTTTTTGACCAATGGTCATTTCGGACTCAGACGGTCATAAGAAGACCTCCTGTGAAGAAATTTTTCCAAAATTCGAAAGTAGGGGACAAATGAATGGGCAGACCGAATTCTTCGAGGTCTACCCAAAATCAGTCTAGAAAAAAAGTTAATAAAGTTGAGATTCATTTAAAAGACAGATATATGGCTATAATTTTATTGATGATGAACTAATTTTCTTTTCAATTGAGATTCTAAACCGATTGTTGATGAGCATGTTATAGAGCAATATTATATGCTAAGTGTTTTAGCATTAAAGAAAGGGAGGGCGCTCAGCTCAACTCCCGCAGCGCACGACGACGGATCCTAGTTTTAAAATATATAAGCTTAATCTTCACTGAATCTATTAATAAATATGTTATATATTTTAATTTTATGTTATTTTATTCTTTTTAGTTTCATCATACAGAACAGCTGTGGATAATGCTGTATTGAAATTAGCTGAAAGTGGAAAATTGGTAGAACTTAAAAATCGTTGGTGGATACCAGAAACACAAGGATGTGTGGTTTGTAATTTTTTTTTATGCATATAGTTTTTTCCAGTACTGAAATATCACGCAAAACTTTTTATACTCCTTTCCAGAGATTATAGGGTTTTATATTCTTTTTTATAGGGTATAAATTTAAAAACTAGCTGTCACCGTCTTTCGTCTACCCCTTTAACACAGGGTTGTCGTAGTACAGGGTGTGCCAAAAATTTTTGCAAATAGCAACACTTGATTTCTCCAAAACCGTGAGAGCAAGGGGCGCGCGGGTGGCGGGGAATTGTGCGTCGTTTAATGCAATTTTAGTCACGATGGAGTGCTTCACGGGACAACAGCGTGCTTTTTGCGTAAAACAATTTTACAAAAACAACGATTCCTACGTTACTGTACGACGCCTCTTTAGAGTTGAATACGGATTACAACGTGTAAGTGAGTGTCCAAGTGTTAATTTAATTAAAGCTTGTGTTAAAAAGTTTGAGCAAAAGGGATCGACAACGAATATTAAACAAACTGGGCGACCACGTTCAAGAAGAAGCGAAGAGAACATTCGGGAGGTTGAAATTTCTGTAAGGGACGATCCAGAATCATCTACGCGAAAGCGGTTGGCGGCTGTTGCTATACCAAGAACTAGTCTGCGGCGAATCTTGCATTTGGAGTTTAAACTGCACCCATATAAGCTTCAAATTTTATAGGAGATGAAACCAAACGATTACATTCAACGCAAGTTATTTGCTGACACTATACTGGAGCGACTCTCTAGCCTTGAGAATGTATTGTTTACGGACGAGGCCCATTTTCACATTAATGTTCACGTAAAAAAACATAATTGTCGATATTGGAGCACAGAAAACCCTCACTATAAACACCAAATGCCTCTTCATTCATCAAAAACGACAGTGTGGGCTGCTATATCCGCAAAGGACATAATCGGTCTATACTTCTTTGAAAATAATCAAGGAAATAACGTAACTGTGAACTCAGTGGAATAGGTGAAAATGTTGCGAGAGTTTTTGACACCACAGTTGCATGAATTTGAAGGATACAATAACCGGACTTGGATGCAACAAGATGGAGCAACATGCCATACATCAAACGTGACTTTACCGGTGGTCAAAGAAATGTTTCCTAGCAAATTGATTTCTCGCAGAGGTGATATCCCATGGCCTCCCAGAAGCCCGGACCTTACACCTTGCGATTTTTTCTTGTGGGGATATCTGAAGAGTCGAGTATACCTTAATAAACCGACGACCATATCCCAATTAAAAGAAAACATCCACGAGGAGATAGCCGCGATTCCTCGCAGCATGTGTCAACGAGTTTTCCAAAGTTTACGTAGTCGATTGCAGGAGTGCCAACGACGAGACGGAGCACATCTCGACGATGTCATTTTTAAAAAATAAATTTTAATAAATGATAATTACGTTAAATAAATCATAAACAAAATAACATTTGTACTTTTATTTCTAGACATGTTTCAAAAGTGCAAAAATTTTTGGCCCACCCTGTATTTATTTCACAAATTATACTTCTGCCAGATGTCCCACTATGTAACTTTTAAATCTCTAATCACAACTTCCTAGGTTGTTGCAATAGACGAATAGACATTTTTTAGACAATAGAATATTTTTTTTATAATCATTGTCTCTACCGAAAAAAATAATAAAAATTAAGCTATTCTAAGTATCATAGACAGTATTTAATATTTATAGTCTGAAAGTTTGAATTTAAGATTTTCGAGGCTCTTATATAACGATGTCTTATAGTCAGAGGAAGCTGGTGAAGAAGGAGCAAGCGCTGCAGAGCTTGGGGTCGACAATGTTGGTGGAGTTTTCGTGGTGCTGGGTATCGGATGCGGTATAGCTGCAGCTATGGGAGGCTTGGAGTTTCTGTGGCATGTGAGAGACGTTGCTGTTGAACAGAAGTTAAGTTTTACAGAATCCTTTTCTTTATTCCCCTAAATAGACATTTCTTGTCTCGCATTCTCTATCACTTTAACAGATATCAATAATTACTTTTTAATTTTAATTTTATAGATGACACAATCAGAAGCTTTTTGGGCTGAATTGACATTCGCTTTGAGTTTTTGGGAAACCGAAAAACCTGTTCATCACTCCCGGTCCTCTTCACCTGAAACAGATTCAAACATCGCGTCGAGAGCTTCCTCCGTTTTACGATCTGCAGTTGATTTATTCCATCTCGACGTTTTTAACAAATAAAATACTATTTAATTTATTCATTTATTTCTTCGAAAATAATATGTTTCAAATAATATTATTAAGTTCTAGTCATAGAATATGTGATGATATCATATTATTATTATTACTAAAACTATTTAATAATTTAATATTACTTCAATTATAACTAAAATGGATAATACAATTTATTACTTAACAAATAATAATTTGGTTATTTATAAAAATATATATTATCACACTTTATAAATTTTAAATAATGTTTTCCTTACCTTAACCTGATTGTCCTGAATTGTTAATGTTACTATACAACAAAGTTAAAGTTAGTTAAAGTACAAACTGGTAAATCTAATTTATTAAGTAAAAGATCCCCTAATATCTAAAACATGTTGCAGTGAAGTTCATTTTATTGAAAATGTTATCTACGAACAGTATTTCACTTGACGGGGCCTACTGGTAGTTGGTATAACTCATTATCAATAAACCTCTATAGTTTTTCTTCAACCAATAGATTTCTCAAAATAATATTCAATCTGAAAACTAGATTAAATTTGACCTAACTAACTAGGTCGTTCTTAATTGCGTCCGGCGGTCAGGAGCCAATCGCTACGGAGCATAGTTACATTTATAAGCAAAATCATGCTGCATGCATGCATGCATCAAATCATGCAGGTTCGGAGTAATACTAAGGTATAAAGGATTACAATATTAAATATTACTTAATTAAGATTATAGCGAGATATTTTACATTTTAAAATATTACAGGGGCATTATATAATTATAGGAAATTGTACGCAAACGAACTGAGCCTTCTTATTCAACAAAGAATAAAAAAGGGAAGAGAGACCACCTAAATTTGTACAATTATTTTGCACAAACAGTTTTTTCGCATCAACATTAATCCTATTGTCTTCGGGTTAACAGATAATTGCTAAACGAACAGATCATGAGATATAGATATCATGGATTAATAAATCTCGTCAAAGTTTATGAAGCTTGTGGCGGCTCTAAGCACGGAGACCGCGCGGGACTGCGAGCGCTCCCGGGAAGTGGCGGTGGAGGGAGCTGTGGATCGAGGCGGCGCTGCCAGGCGATGCAGCGCGCGCGGATCCAGCGATGCCCGCCACTCGCTCAGTAGCGCTTCTTTGAACGATACCTGGAATATTATGTTGATTATTGTGTTACAGTTAGCATAGGACGACGCCATAAGAGCCTACGAAACTGAAATATAAGTGAGCAACATCCAATACCATTTATATTATAAATCTAAATAATTTAGATAAGGCTAGGTGAATGATGTTTTATGTAGAGGATGGCAAACAAGCTTGCGACATCCATTGTACTCGGTCAAACGGTGATAACTGATATTGGGATGATTCAGACCAGAGATGAGAACAGTATTCCATGTGTAACTGAACCTGCGCCTTACAGAACGCAAGTCTTTGGAAAGGCCTGAAATACTGTCTCGCTCTATTGATTATTCCCATTTTCATCAAGACCAACTTGGCCTTGCTCCAGAGTCCTCTCCAGAGTCCGCGCTATAACCTTTTTTTGAGGATAGGATGCACTACTTACTACTACTTCGGAATCCGAGTGCCGAAATAGATGCGTTGCAACTGGAGTAAACTCAGGGCACATGTTAATAGCACCAATGGAGAAATGCCATACGGCCCACTTGACTTATTATCGTCCAAGGAAAAAAGAGGTTGTCGGGTAGTTTTTCGCCGAAAAAATTTTTCTGGCATTGATATCTCAAACCGCGGGATGGTAGGCGGTGTCTTCCCTTGGTTGTTCGAAGTCCAGAAAGTAAAAAGAATACCCAAGAAATTGACTTTCTCTTTTGTCATATGAGCTAGAGAGTCACTCCCCATTTGCAACGGCGGTAAGGACAGCTGGCAAGAGTTGTCTAGAGTGCTATTAGAAAGCGCCCAGAATTCGTGCGTGCCAGGCGGTTACCTTGCCAGCTAAACCCCAATCTTGATCTTGACATGCTTGAACTTTGCTCTAGCAATTTCTCGTTTGAAGAATCTGGGGGCATGGTTGTATTAACTCATCAGAGCTCTAGAGATCCGACCCTTAATGACTAACGCATTAACCCAAGCTTGATACGCCTGCCGTTTGCCAGCTGCTGCTGCCCAGACAAACGTATCAAACCAAGGCCGCGATCAGCCACCAAGTGGTACCACAAATCTTGAAACAAATAGTTTTATGCCTTGTAGAATCGCATCAGCTACAGCCACAGTGCAATCACTGGGGTCATTGGAAGGGAAAAAGATCGCCCCCCATAGGTAGGATACACAAGAAGGACTGCATTCCATCCTCATCGACTGACTTTTAGTGCTAAACTCAGGTCTTGTGCGAACCGGACGTTGAATGAGTACTACACTCCGTACTAGATAATGATCAGAGGGCCCTAGAGACGTCTCGACAGTGACCTGGTACTTTTCTGTTTGTATATTCAGCGAGCCAGCCCAATACAAGCTGCAGTCAAATAAATACAACTAGGCTCTTCCACAATGAGACATGTTAAATCGTTCTCAGAAATAAGTAGATACATACTAACCAACTAAGCTTCCTAACGTATCAATGCGCAATTGGTTGCAACAATATAATATTAATTAAAAACATTATAATACAATTCACTTACCAAATACTTTCTTTCTTTGAGTTGTCAAATAATAAAGAATACCATTTATGAGTATTGGCATTTGGTGCACTGATTGTATCTAATGAGACAACTTTTTTATTATACTTACAATTTTAATAGTTTTGCATATTGTAATATAATTTTTATTAATAAAAAAGTGTTAAACCAAGTTTGACTTCAAACTCCATGTCTTTGTAAACATTTAAGAAGGAAAATAATATCATAACCAACCAACTATAACAAACTAAATATTTTAAGACGCAAATATCTACCTTTTCTTCAACACAGATCTTCTTAACGTGTAAGAGGAAGTCTATAATGGCTACGAAAAATCCTATAATACCGCCAGATCCAAGCACAAGAAATATTCCGCTAGTATTTTTCATTTGTAAGGAGCCGCTGTCTTCCTCGCTTTCTGTTTTCTGCAAAGGAAATTCATGTCTTAGATCTACCGACAACCCTATTTTACCCATATATTTTTTATGATAATATAGTAATAATATTAGTAATAAGAATTAAGGTGTAATAAACTACCTTACAATCTTGGGCATTATCTTCTTCCTCCCACCATTTTGTTTTCAATTTCAATAATTCTCCCGATTCTTGTAACGCTAATATAGCATTATCAATTCCTCTTTTGTACGGTGAATCTTATAAACCGAAAAATTATATTAAAATTTATTAACGCAGAACATAAAGCGTAGTTTTATAGAATATAGAGTAAAAATATATGCAGGAACTTTAAATTTCAATATTTTTGTAATACTATTGTAATATTTTTAGTTCAACATTTTTGCAGTAACTTTCTGAATAGCGAATGAAATCCAATTCAAGGCTTCAAAACCTGCATTATACGTACTTTTCGGCATCGCTATTCCGTAATCCTTTGAATCCAGTTTCGCTCCAGTCATCTTTAAATTGCAGAATCGCTGCATGTAGTATTCTATTGATGTGGATTCCATAAAAAAGGCGTATTTCCCTTCGCTCCTTAAAACACGATCACGACCCTCCTCGTTGGAGTTTGTGAATACTGTCGGTCTGGCAGACTTCATTACGTTCCACAATTTCTTGTAAAGTGTATCGTTCGAAGTCTAAAATTTATTATAGTTTTGTAATGTACTCAATAGTATTATTCACGTCTTATAAAATATTAGATTTTATACAAATGTTTATGTTTGTGTAAGAGTAAGTAAACACACAAATATATTTATAGATTATTAAGAATATAGCGATGTGATGTAATTAATCAATTATGTCTGAAACTTACTTCAAAAAATCTGTAAGTGGAGGCATTGTGGAGAGCTCCATATGCGATACCGTTTTGATCGACGAGGTCTTTAACATCTTGAATCTCATTACTACGTCGACTCGCACTGAGGAAGGTGGACATGTTAGCGGTGTAAGATGCGGTTACGATCAAAGCAAAAAACCACCACATACCAGCTACCCAACGTGATCCTGCGGCTCTGAAATAATTTAGCCATAAAATTTAAATTTTGACAGGAAACAAATCATAATCACACACCCAGTTACTAATTTAGTTTACAACTTAGTCAGAGAACTGAGCTAGACTGCTTCTTTACCATTTATCCATAACTCACCTCGGTAATATATCGCATCCCTGAGTCATAATTGAACCCATCGTGAGCCACATACAATTATACAAACTCCAAATATTTTGGAGATTTTCGGGATTCCGGTTACACGGATGTGGATTGACCCAGTCCTCTTGGCTCATACTATTACAACAAATTATAAAAATATACAAACATCCGATACAATATGGCATGAATACTTCTAAGAAATATAAACCATTTTTAATATTATAGCTATAAAATTTTCTATTCGCAAAAAAAACCTTAAGAGAAACCAACTAGTCTTCAATTTTATTTTCCATACACTTATGATAACTTACCGAGCACATATAAGAAGAACAAACGAAACTATAATATATGTAGTAGCCAGGTATAACCATACGTCCAAAGAGAGAGGGTTAATGAATGAAAACATATCGGGTACTTCAGGTTCTGGCTCTTTAGTAAGAAGACTAATTCCCAAAGACATGAAAGGTGTCGAAAAATCTACCAAAGCGTTTCGTTCCGATGTAATAGCAATATCGCAAATTGCTAAGTCCGCGTTCTGAAAATTGAAACTTTATGAGTTGAACCATTTTTAGAAATGAGATATGCATAACGGGTATTACTTACATGATCTAATAATTCCCCGATGATCCCATTCCATTTTTTGGTACCAGCTATAGGATTGCCATACTCATCACCACTTACTCTATAAAATTCATATTTTAAATCTTTGTCTTTCTTCCTCATATGCTCGAAAATCTTATCAATGAGATCCACAGCGTAGCCGCGAAATGACGTAGTTTCGTTGGAAAAATCAAAGTAAGGTTTCCCTTTTCTAGAGACTATCTAAAAATAAAGTAATCCTAAAGACTACTAGTTTACTATTTACGGAAGGTATTACTTCTGGTACCTTACCCGTATGACAGATTTTGAACTCCTAGCAGAAGATCGCTCCGTGATATCTTTTTCAGTATTCATAGTGTCAGTTTTGAAATCCCAGTTGCCGACGTAAATGAACTGACTCTCGTTACTTAATTTAGAGTAATGAAGGACGAAGTTCGTCCTTTTTCCAAATTCGTCGAACTCAATATTTCCCGTGAAACCTTTATAAGACGTCTAAAGAACAAAGACAAGAACATATGAAATTACATAAAGAGGAATCTATACCAAATAAAGTCTTCTACTAACGCAAACGAGGAAACGAAAAGTTTAGTATCATTCTAGGTACAGTCGACATGACATTGTAATAGCTTACCTTTAGTAGAGCGTCACGTAAAGCAGTACCTTGAGGCCAAGCTGCTTCTTCATATTCTTTAGATTTCATAAAACACAACGATGGAGGGTCAGCTATTGAATATTTTCTTCGTAAATACTCTTTTTGTTCTCCAGTATCTAGTAACATACTTCTTAACGATTTATCGAGGTGACCTAACGCATCTGCGGTTAGCGCCGTTTCTAACTATAAATATATTTAGGTTATTATTTTAAAATAAAATCACGAGCAACAAACCGCATCAGGAGACTTTACCCGTATGTTGTAATTGTTCATGTCTTTATCAATCCAGCGTATGTCGTTAGGCATTGTTAGATGTAACGTTGAAACATTGGCCCTAAAATCTGACAGCTCTTCAAGATTGACTGTGTATGCATCTAGGGCTGTTAATATGAAACTCTGAAAAAATTAACACTACTCAAGTGCAAAGATGGAACCATTTTAGAGAGTAAACGGTTTTCACCACAATATTATAAGTAATTAAAAACTATTACACATAAATCAAAATCTATACATACCTGATACTGCGTTGAATTTTCCACCTCAATTATCTGTTCCATATACATTTTTATATTAGCGACATCACAATCTAAAACATGATAACTCATATGTACCACTTTAAATATATATTTAAATGTTTCGCGGTTGTCTCCGTCGGGATCGAGTTTTTTAAAAAGTATTTGATCATTAGTGTAGGGCCATGTGTTTATAATTTCTTGCAGACGGATAAAACCTAAAACAAAATTATTAATATTAATCTATTAAACATTACTATTTAATTTATTTTGAAAGGTTTGTAGTGATTGTCAGTCACAATATTTAAAATAAAGTGACCTAAAAGATTAAAAAGCGATAGACAAGATAAACAAGAACCAAACCTAATAATTACACAAACATTAACAGGCAGTAAGGTTTCAATTAAAAAGGTTACATAGACTTACTGCTATCATCTTCATAAAGAATTGTAAATTTGTCCCACTTGAGTGTGCTTATAAGAGTGGCGAAAGCTTTGGATATAATTTCAGGTGAAGGATGATAATAAAACGAATACAAGTCATTCTCCAACGTAGCGGGCGGCTCCCATCCCAATACTAAATGAGATATCTACAAATAAATAAAAGGTTACACTAATTAAAAGAGATGTAACGCTTTAAGGCACTGTTAAATATTACAAAAGATAATAGTTTTTATTATTACCTTAATATAAATACTTTTAACATTATATTTTAAAGTGATTTTTGCTTTTAATTATAATATTGAAACATTATAACTTATTTAACTTACAACATCAAATAACCAAAATACAGTGAAGACTAATTATTACTATTTACTTACATTTAGCCTATTGCATATTGAACACGTGATATCACAAATACCGCTTGTTGGTCTTGCGTCAATTAGCGCTACTATTCCATTACCGGCCGTCGTATTTGCACACACTAAACGTACGATTAATAATTGATTTCATATTATGAAGTATCAGGTTGTGAACAAATAATACTCACTCTCTAAAGCCGTGGAATAACTGTCAATGACCTGCGACGAGATCAATTTGCCGTGATAAGCGTTAGTGCTTCCAATTTTCAGTATATTTTCAAAAGCCTGCGCCGAACTCGGCAACGTCCTCGAGTTAAATAGCCCTCCTGGAAAATACCAAAACTTTAACGATGTTAATCCGGTGAATATCTCGTAATTGCTCAACACGTACCAATCGGTAAACGTGTACTGACTGCAGCGTCAGCAGTTGGTCGTTTAAAGATAATTAATCCAAGAAAGATTTTTAAAATTATCATTTTGTATAAATGCAATTTCGTATGCGATTAATATTCACAGTGGCACGCGGCCGTGGTGCCGCCTTCACACCGTCTGATGTATTTTTGGAAAACAATTTTAGGTCACATCAGCGGAAGACGCCGACGGAACATGCGACAAAGTCGTCATTATTGTCGGCCGATTCACGCGTAGATTCTTAATTCAGATATTAATTATAGTATAACAGCTTAAAACTTGATACATTTATTCAATAGCGCGAAATAAATAATGAAGTTATAAGGATTTAGTGAAGTGTTAAACAATGTGGTGGTTAATTCTTGTTTTTATTTATATACATCCATCAAACTCGGAGATCCGCTATACGGAAACCCGACAAAGTTTTTATCAAATTGGTAAGTGCTAGACGAAACTTTACATTTTCTCCAAACAAAATATATCATTTAAACTCACAGAGATGCAAAAACAATTGCCGTTTCCTGCAAATGATGTTATAGTAATAACCATTACAGTACACTGCTGTATAATGTTAGCGAGAACTGCACTTATACCAAATTCATTTTGTCTTAATTATTAAGTAAATGTATTTTCAGCTGGTATTTTTGAAAACAATGCACTCACACAACGACTCGCTTTTAATGAAAGCATACGTTACGCAAACTTAGGAAAAGCTGAATTGGAATCTATGTCCGACTCTCAAAGCGGCAAAGGTATGGAGGCAAGGCGAGCCTATGTAATATGATGAACTTTTTTAATTTATTATCTGTAATATTATAACAACAATTAAGATATTTTATGATTGCATATATTTATAATTACAACAAATACACCCATAACTCTCGCCTCATGTAAATGTTAAATAAATTGTTCAATTATTACTATAAATATTATTTTATGAACACTTTTATGTCCGGTTTAGTTAAAGATTTACGACTTGAACCAGTTATCCTACAACCGTCCAGGTCTGACAGTTACTCTATTTGGAGAGATCGTAAGTATAGACATACACCATAAATTATAATAACCAGAAAATGTATAGAAATTTCATTTTCTTACCGTATTTTCTTATAAAACTTTAAAATATCAAATAAATTTTATGCTACTTTCTAAATCATTTTCTTTCAGTATGTTCCAATAAAACCATGGAACCAATAGCCATATTTGGACCTCAGAATCCCGTCACTGATGGTATAATCCGTGATCAATGTTACATCGCAAACATCCCGCACATACAGGCAACCTGGCAGTCTGCGGACCCTGATCTACAACTAACCGAAGATACTAATACGGCCGAAGAACCAACGGAAAATCGGAAGCTTCAGTTTAAGAAGATATCCATTAACTTTTATCCGGCGGCCGAAGAGGTCTTGTACGCGTACGCTATGTTGTTAAAGTACTACAAGTGGAAAAACTTTGCCGTTCTTTACGAAGACGACTTAGGTAAGGATTAACGGAGCTTACAGAAAAGTTTTTTTCTTCTAAAAGAGTACTTCATAGTTATCATTCAATAAGATATATTTAACTTGTCTGATTTGACCTGAGTCTCAAAGGATACCTTAATAGAGGATTAAAATTATTTGATAAATGCGGGAAGAAAATAGTATTACACAAATTTATGCCTGTCTTGTCTTAATTTCTTATTATAATTGTAGGTCTACTAAGGATACAGAAGATACTTTCAGAATTCACCGAAGATTATCCAATAACAGTGAGGAGGTTAAATCCGGATACTGACAACCATAATGTAAGTTTATTTCTTACTGAAGTACTTTGAGTTTACCTTGATGAGGGCAACGTTTTGGTCGTCCTACATGACATACTACATACGACATGAAGGTTTACTACAGATTTTTTTAAGATGATTATTATTATATTTATATCGATATCAGATATTTTTTCCTTTAATTTAAAAATACTAAATGCTAATGCAGAACTTATCATTATAATAGTATATATGCCACAAAATCTTCTGTTAAATTCACATTGATCGCATTTTAAAACCGACAATTTATTCCTGTATCAAAATTCATTAAAACGTCGAATTAATTATAAAATATTAAAGCTAAACTTTATTCAATTAAATTTCGACATTTAATAACTGAGTAAAGTTCAACTCAACAAATAAAGGATCGAAACAATTATGTATCATAAAAACTTAAGCACACACACAGGGTGTGTTGCGATGAATTTATAATCTATATTTCGTAACAAGGCGACGAGGACTTCAATATCTTTAAAGTACTCTCAAAAAGTTTGGTATTTAAAACGAAACCTTCATAATTAATCGCAATCCTCGTCCAGGCCGTCTAAAGGCTGTCTAAAGGCTGCTCTCGTCTCTTACTAACATTTTTTAGGTTTATAAACTAAATATTTACCGGGACTCTGCAGGTGTAGAATTAGAGTTGCCTGTAAAGAAACAACATTAATTATATGCTGTATTCTGAAAAAAACGACACATCTAACACTTGTCTACTACAAAGTACTTAGAATTCTGTTCTTAGCATAATTTAGTAATGAAATGCAAATAACTTAAGCGCTTCAACATTTAGAACAAAATACTCGAGATCATATGACTTTATCACCGATGTAAATAGAATACTCAAAATTCAGCAAATTATATCCCAGGTGTTTATATATGTTTTTGTGGTTAACTTTTGTAAACAAATTATCTTGGTACGTTACCAAGGCTATTACGTTTTAATGATTAAAAGTGAAGTAATCATTACATTCTTATGTAATGATTACTTCTATCTGGTTTATAATTTAAAAATTAGTATTATCAAGCTAATTACTGTAATGTCTGACATTAGATCTCCCTAGTAGCTGAAACTGGCTTGTGTAATTCAGTATTTCAACTACGTGTTCGTAAAATTATGGGTTGATGTCATACACATCAAGACACACATTCATACAAAAATAAATAAATAAATATATTTATTTATATAAACATTAACACAAAATGTAAATATATCCCCAAAGAAACCACCCGTGTGCTATTAACACATAAGCATGTGGAAACTTTTATTTCATAAAAATTTTATTACGAATATATTTCTAGTGTGAAGATCAACACAACACCGCGGCGCCATTGACCAAGAGTTAACGCTACTGTCGTAAAAACATGAATGTTTGTAAAATATAAGGTGCTAAAAATATTTTTAAAAATTCCCAGGTATTCAAGGACCTAAAAAAATTTAATGAGTACCGTATTATCATGGACTGTGACGTCGACCGCGTCGTCAGATATTTGACTGAAGCCAGCAGTGTCAACATGGTCAACCATTATGAGGTAATTCAATGCAGTGTAACTAAATATATAATAATATACATAGTTATCGTCAGTGTGCATTACTGGCCAGAATGCTTAGAATAAACAGCCTGATATTTTTGTGCAACACAATTCTAACATTTTGCTATATTTTTATAAAAGGCAGTTTTATTATATTTTGCTGATGTCGCCTCTAAAGGTCTAACACCTTAAAACGACCCGTTAAAGTTAAGTTCTTTAAAACATAACATTAAAAATGTTACTACACTATTAAAATTATTGTTTAAATTTACTTCATTTATTGACTATGTTGAATGAGTATTGAGATTGTTCCTTAATGGCGAGTGTGAACAAATATTTAATTTAACACATATCTATATCCTATGATAGGTAAAACCCTCCAACCCGCAGTGAAATGTCAGAATAAACTCGGTTCCTTCTCCATAATTGAAAGAAAAGGCCCTTTGTTGAAATATTTACTTGTAAACTAATTTTACATATATTTTTAGCATTATATTTTGATCACCATGGATGCATCTATCGTTGCGGAGCAACTACGTCATTTCCAGTCAAACATAACGTGGCTCAGTATAACAGAATATGATAAATTACAAAATTCACAACACTTCCTGACTCCGAGGATCGGCAGATGGACCAGTGAAACCAGTATTGTGTATCCACCGGTCACTGACATCAAAGTATGAAACTAAAGTCTTAAAAGTGGCTTGTTGACAACAAGCGCGTATTAAAGTTATCATCCATTATCAAGCAAAGATTAAAGACATGATAATCAATTAAAATGCATTGTAACCCGTTTTAAAAAAAATTATATACAAATATTTTACAATTGTCCTTTTTCTTCTGATTGTAGCAAATTTATTCTATGTAATAATAATATATTTTGAAAAGGTGAATGCCCTCCTAATGGACGACGTGGCGAATCACGTTCTAAAAGCATTACAAAAAGTGGAAATGGTCGAAAGTATAGAAAACAAAACCAGGAGTGATATATGTGGATCCGAAAACGAACCGTGGGCGTTCGGGGCTCTCCTTCAAGATGAAATATTGAAGGTACCTCATCTCATTTTCATTTGTTTGCAGAAACTAAATTATTCTTAGCGTGAAACGAGAATAAATATAAATAAATTCCACCCTCACCTCTTAGGGTGTTGATTGGTTTGAATAAATCCACACATCCATTTTCGAATAGTAGCTCGTTTTTTTTACTACACACATTTAAAAAATTTATATATAATATATTTTTGTGTTTATTTTATGTACTTTTTATTTCAGACGAAAACAACAGGCGTCACTGGAAATATAGAATTCAATGACTATGGTCAAAGAGTTAATTACACTCTCTACGTGAACGAAATTTATGTTTCAACTCTCGATACCATTGGGACCTGGTCCTCGGCTATAGGAGGCGAAATAATCGAAGATAGGCCCGAGTCTGAAAATTACGACAGCAAAAAAAATGTTAAACATTTCTATGTCAGTACAATTTATAATATTTCATGTACAATATATCTGACAGAGTTACCGGTTGTCTCAGCATATTTTTTTGTATCTTATTTAAAGAAGAACCTAAATACATTTGATCCGTGTTTTTAGATATTTTTTGATTTCTAGATAATATCCAAAAAAGCAAAACCTTACTTTTATGATAAAATCAGATGTGATGAAAACGATCCCGACTGTGAGGAAGAAACCGCAGATGAAAATTACGAAGGATTTTCTGTGGACCTTGTTAAAGAAATATTTGATACGCTAAAAAAACATAAATTAAATTTTACATACTCGTTTTTACCTAAAACTTACACTGATTATGGAAAATATAGGCCGGAAGAAAAGAAATGGGACGGCTTGATCGGTGATCTCTTAGACAAAGTATGTATGGTCTTCAGATACACAGTAGAGTTGTCGTTCTTAATACTTTGCGTATTGGTGTCTATAAACTTTAATTCTTTAATTCAATTTATTCTGCTGTAAAGTATTTAGTAATAGCAATAATTTCATACACGTCCAAATATGTTATGTTTAGTTTCAAACACGAACCGCAACAATTACTTCCATTTTTTCCAACAGAGTGCAGATTTGGCAGTTTGTGATTTAACTATTACAGAAGAAAGGAAGAAAGTTGTGGATTTTTCAGTACCGTTTATGTCATTGGGAATAAGTATACTTTATATAAAAGAAAAAGAGGTACTTCCAGCAATGTTCTCTTTCCTTAATCCTTATACTTTTGATGTTTGGATCCACACAGCAACTGCCTTTTGCGTTGTTTCAATTACTCTCTTTGTATGCTCCAGGTAAAAGTGAAATATTTATATATTTTGATAAAGATATATCGATGTTATTAATATATTTTTTATAAGGATATCACCGGCCGATTGGGAAAATCCACAACCGTGCGATAAAGATCCAGAAGAACTAGAAAATATCTGGAATTTTAAAAATTGTACCTGGCTAGCGATGGGTTCTATAATGTGCCAAGGATGCGACATCTTACCAAAGTATGTTGATTATACAAATTATTAAGTTTTTTGTGACGAGTATTAGAGAGTGTTCTATTTCAGGGCTATCGGTACGCGGTGGGTTTGTTCAATGTGGTGGTTCTTTGCCGTCATCGTCTGCCAGACATACATAGCACAGTTGTCGGCTTCTATGACGTCGGCGTTGGAATACGAACCTATTACTAAGGTAGAAGATCTTTCAGCGCAAACCAAGGTCTTATATGGAGCAATTGATGGCGGGTCGACTCTTGATTTTTTTAAGGTAAAAAACAAACATTGAATGGACTATTTTTAAGTTGGTTTTTAGAATTATCATTTATTTATTCTGAACACCAACTATGATATTTTTAATAATTATATTTGTAATCACATAAAGTAAATTTGTTAAAATTTTATGCTGATCCATATTGTTTATTGTCAAAAACTATTTCTTTATTTCAGAGTTCCAAGGATAAAATATTTAACAAGATGTATGAAAACATGGTAGTAAATTCAGCAGTTCTAGTAAAAACTAATAAAGAGGGTGTTAAGAGGGTCTTAAAAGGAAATGGAAAATATGCTTTCTTTATGGAGTCCACGTCAATAGAATACGAATTAAAAAGAAACTGTGATCTTAAAAAAGTTGGCGAGGAATTGGACTCCAAGGACTACGGTATCGCTATGCCCGCAAGTGAGTACCTGCAGTGAAACATATATTAATATTTATTAGATACAAATGGTGGATCCATTTATTTTCGAGATCATTTGGTTTTCATTTACATTGTCAATTCTTAATCTATAATAATAATTGTTTTTTTTGTCAACTATTACCATTCATAAAATTGATCTATATAATATATATTTTTATAATACTTTATACATTACAGACTCGCCGTTTAGAAAGTATATAAACCGGGCAATTTTAGAGTTAAAGGAACTGATGATATTAGATAAAATCAAACGTAAGTGGTGGGAAGAAAAAAATGTTAGCCAGCCGTGCGAGGTAATACTGCTCTCCGATATTATTAATATTGATAGCTTTTCTGACTTACTGCAAAGTAAGAACACATTGTAAGAATACATTCCAAAATCGTGGAAAACAACATGTTTTAAGATTTGTTTTACGAGTACATTACAATTTTTATTGAGTAAAAGAAACCTTGTAACCTTGTGATAAAAGTCACGGGATCCAACTAGTTAGATGTGTAAAGAATACCAATTGGTAAAACAGCAAATATAGGTATAAGTTTAATTATTATTTATATTAATAGTTTTTGGAGTTCATCTCATTTACAGGTAGAAGAAGACAAAAATGACGTAGAGGGAGATTTGGAAATGAAAAATTTGAACGGCGCCTTCGTTCTGCTCATCATCGGACTGGCCTTCTCACTCCTCATCACTGCCATTGAGTTCATGAATGAAGTCAGGAACATCGTGGTCCGAGAACAGGTGATGAGAAATGTGTTACCATCAGTAACTTTAAATTTAAATAAAACATTAAACAGATAGAGAATAAAGCAATTGAATATTGACACATGTATATACATAATACATTGTAACATAATAATGTGGTTTGCATTGTCCAGGTCTCACACAAGGAAGTATTTATCAAGGAGTTGAAATCGTCCCTGAACTTTTTCCAGCTTCAGAAGCCAGTTCTTAGAAATCCGAGTCGCGCGCCATCTGTCGAATCTTCGAATAGCGAAAAGAAAAATATCAGGAACAATGTTATAGAAAACTTACTAGAATTTGAAAAGGAAGTCCAATAACGTGTTAGTTTTAGATGAATTCTTTTGTAATCAATGTTTGTATTTCAACTAATCTTTATAACCATTTAGTCATTACATAAAATTTTTCTTCTGATATTATTTACATATTAAAATAAAACTACTTTTTTTAAATCTAAGTGATAGCTGTAATCATTTGATTACGTGCACGGGCTGGTTCAAAAATTATACACAGAAGAACAATGTCGAGTAACTCTTTCAACTATATATCCAAAAATATGTTAAAATACCTTTATTTAATATTTATAAACACTGAAATCCGTACTTACCGACTGTTTCTCCTTCACTAACTACTACGGATAAGAACTTAAAAATTGAGACAGAAGGGTCCTCTGTAGCCTAAAACCCGCTAAGTAAGTATTTCTTTAACACCTGAAAGTTTAAGAACCGTGAATCTTAAATTCCAATGGACTGGTAAGAAAATTATGTCAATTTAACTTGTAATCATTTCAAGTATGTCAATCGGTTAGTGGGTACTGTAAATAATATTATTATATTTTTTTGTGTAATTAATTGTAACTTAATACCTTAATTTGACAATTTGAATGTTAGGACAAGATATATTTTACATCTTCATTAAAATAAACTAACCAAAGCACTTAACAATAAATAACCTAAACCGAATTTAGTGTTTAATTTAATGTAACTACAAATACGCAATCAGAGCATTATTAAATCAGAAATACAATAACCCATAACCAAACTGTTCATATTGATGATCAAACATTTGCAAAATATTAGAGTTGATTTTATGATATCGAGTAAAACAACCGCAAATATTAGAACTGTTTATAAATACAATATGGTATGAACATGTTATATAATATTTTGATGCATCGCGTGTTAGGCGAAAACAGACTAGCGACTTGCAGGCGACTTTTATTGTTATTAATATAAATGTTAATAAAATGTTATTTTACCAAATCAGACAGTGCCAACTACATTTATTTACACACGAAAATACTATTGTTATAAACTAAATATTTAACCTAATTTCCATCTCATCTGAACGAACCCAAATAATAATACATTTAGTTTAGTAATAGTAACAAGTTTTCCTTAACTTTTGAAACGAGAATATTTACTTATTACACTATAAAGATAACATTTTTAGAAATCATTTGTTCTTTCAAAATATTTTCCAACAAACTTAAACTGTACGCAAAACAAAACTGTAACTGTACGCAAACAAAAATCGGAGTGCAGTTGCGGCCTTTGCAATTGCCAAAACACCCTCCAAATAGCTCCGTCAATATACGCCTTAAATTTACAATTTAATGTCTTAGGATTCATACCAAACATTTCCAAAATATAAAATGTTGTCTGAATCAAATATTAAATATTATTTCAAGAAAAATAATTCTGTTTGATCTTAAATTCCACAAACCGGAACCCATCAGTGTAAAAATCAATTATCTTTAACTATCAACTGACCCGTCGACCGACTAACTGACCTGCACTCCCTGGACTATTATCAATAAGTATCAATAAGTATGAACTTACGTCATCACATGTTTCCATACATGAGGTATTATGAAATCAATTACGACTAACTACGAGTATCAATTAAATTAAATCGCTTTCATATCAATAACAAACTCTTGATAAAATATATTAGATCTTTATAGACATCTTTTATTAGGATGGTAATTGTTAATGTCAACATAACATGTCGGTTTCATTTTATTTTATTACAAATTATTAAAAAAAAATTTATATGTATGAGATGATGAAACATTCAGTTACAAATAATATACAAAACGTATGTCTTATTTAAAATGTTTTTGAAATATAATAAAATATTTTTGCATTTAGTTTTCTAATTTGAGAGAAATAAAAACCATATTTATAATCCAAGCAGGAAATAACTAAGAAGTTTAGTAGTTTCACAGTTTATAGGAGTACATCACAAACATATCAAATCTTTTGGTTTTTAGCGGAAAAGGTCTTTTTAATTAGATGTAGACTGAGATTATTATATTTAGAAGTTTTAGAGATCATAACGAGAGGCATCACAACGTTAAACGGGCGTTAAACAGTGAGTGAGCGCCCTGCTCCCTGAACTCTCAGAGCAAGGCGCGTTTAGAGCACTCGTAGCGTTATTATAAGTTGGAGAATTTACAGAAGGACTTATTTCGATAAGTATCAAAATAATCCTGACACTCCCATTTGACGTACACAAGCGATCACTTATATAAAGTATATATATATATATATATATATATATATATATATGGCACACCATTAATTTGGATGTGAACTTAAGTTGCTATGGTAACCTTTAACTTTGTCATATTATCCGTTGTTATCGTAACCGTTGCTATGGTAACTCTCACTACGCCTTAGGTATATAGCACCTACAGGTTTAAACCTTACCGAAATGCATAAAAATTGAAATCCGTTGGGATAGTAATTAATTTACTCGGACAGATAGTTAGTAGAAAGTAAAAATACAAACATTAAAATGATCAAATTCGATATTTAAGTAAACCATGTCTAGGTCTGAATCGCGCTTGATAAATAGCATCCGGGAGACTGCACGTGCCGGTCGGTAAGTGGCGTGCGGAACTGACGGAAACTGTATGGGAACCATCGGAAGTACTACGCATAACCGAACTAGTTAATAACGATCAAAATATCAGAGGAATTTCCATCGACCCGCTTGTATGAAAGATTGTGACACCGCTGAAGTCGGCGTACAATGTATTTTATACACGATGTATTGGTCGTGCAGTGATTGCATCGTATCCTGCGCGAGCGTAACAATCATTTGTGGCGAAAGAATGCCAAATGGCTTTTGGCTCAGTGGCGCGGGAGCAACCTATAGTGATGGCCGCTTCTTGGTATTCTTTGGCGTTCCTCGCCGCCACTGCTCTCGGAGCTTCAATCGCACGTAAGTTTTCTTTGTGAATATGAATAAAGTCAAATTATATTATCGATTGTAGTTCATTTCAAAACTTAACACCTTCATGAATTTTATTTTACAACTATAATCATATATTTCGACCAATTTTTATTTCATTATAACTATATTATAAACTCTTAGTATAATAATATTATAAAACTTATTCTACAATAAAAAAAATGATATTTATTAAAAAATAAATTGTCAATCTAATAAGGTCCAAATGGAAAGATTGTCATCAATTGCCATTCCCTTACAACAGTCCCTTTGTCCATTTTATAATGTAGCGTTGTATTTTTAAAGGATCTTTTAATTATAATATAATAATATATATTCCTTTGAATATTCCTTTCGCTGGGTTGAAATTAAAATGTAAAATTATTTTTATTGTTATTGTATTGTACAAGTCTTTCAATGCGCTAATGGTCTTCATATAAATCGATAACAAATCATTTAATGTTACTTTTATTATATCTAAAAGTTTAAAAGAAAAATATGTTTTAAATATTTGTAATCTTAAAGGATAAAGTTTAAGATATACAAAGCAATGTCACAAGTACATGCAAAAGTTAATTCAGTCAAAGATACTTATCACTTGACATAATCGATGACGGATTGATTTTTTATCTTTTCATTTAAAGATCGATCAACACCTGTTGCAAATTTTTAAGAAAATTTCCATGTTAATTTATCATAATTGCATTTTAATCGTTTTGATAAAGGTTTTAAGAAAGATTGCATCTATCAACTTTTTAAATTGAAATCAGAACAAAACAAATTGTCAGAATTAAAATAATATATATATATATATATATATATATATATATATATATATATATATATATTATTTTTATTCTAAACTCTTGCTTAAACTTGGGTAATGTTATGTTATTTTGTTTGTAAGATATCTAAACGTAATAAATTCTCTAAAAAATTGAAGACTTATTCAGAATATAGTAGTAATATTTCTTTCAAATAGTCAACATTTCAGTTGGTAAATAACAATTTTAAATTTCTATAAATCTTTTATCTGAATTTCAAAATAACTAACCTAAGGTAAATAACCTTTGTTAAAATTTTATCTGAAGGTCTGTGTAATTCTGTGAGATCTTAAATAATCAAACGATTTTCTTCGACACTTTTAAAACGTGAAACTATAATGGTAATAAACGTGTAATGGTGATGATATAAATAGTCTATGATTTTTGTCGGAAGAAGAGAAAGAACAGACGAGGTCACCCTCAGCAGCTAGTAAACTATAACATTATAAATTAAATGAAAAAACATACATATTACAAGAAAAAAATACCTCAAATTGATAATAAAAAAATGAGTTAAAGTTAAGTTAAGTTTTTTAAGTTAGTTTACGTTTTTTTGAGTCAAATTTATTTGTAACTCAAGCATGTTTCACGAATTAATATGTTATATTTGAATAGCATGATTATGATAAAATAATAATACACACAGACAGGGAGTTCTTCTTGTTATATATAACAAAGAATAAAACAAATGATTGTTCGTGTATTTAATGTTTCCTTTCAATAAACATACTCGTCCACCGTGGACAGTTCAAGATCTCTCTTACCGTTTGTCCCTTTCTAATCTGTTCATTAGGATTTTGTTTGGTGTTTGTACTTAATTCTTTGTGTCACGACTCTTTACACCAAATTATCATTTATAGCAGGTTACCCGTCCTTCACGACGGGAATAAACAAAAAATAAAATGACTTTCGTGAGAATTGAACCCATGTCCCTACCCTTCACACATACACGCTCTATCCTCCAACCCATCATGACTATCAGTGCGAGAAAGCCTTGAGTTTGATAACTACAGAGTTTCATTCCTATCGGGTTATAGGTACACTCTTATTTCTCACATCGCAGCGTGTTAAGAATAAACATAGTGACTGGCCTAATAATTTTAATTTCTACTGCAATGCAATGGGAGAACAGAGGGAGCGGGGGGTAAACTTTGCAGTTTTTTAGCTGTAACTTTGGAGCGGTTTAGACCTTTGCAAAATCCTTTCTTATTGCACCTATTCAATATATCAGGAGTCTTGTGTCCAAATTTCATCTTTCTAGGTATTACGGTTTGGGCTGTAGAGCGATGAATGAGTCAGTGAGTGAGTGTCTTTGTGCTTTATAAATTAAGATAATCATAAAATATTATGACTATTAATAAATTTTTCCACCATCTTGAAACTACTGATTATTTTCTATATTGTCAGTAATTGACGGATGTTTTTAATTTAATGGCTGATATTCATATTATTAACTGATTAAAATTCTATATGATTTTTATATTATTGAATATATAGTCGGTGCTAGTTACGCAGAGTTCCTAGTTAGTTATTACGTAAAAGTGCAAACGCTAATAGTCGCACGCGCATCGACTACCGCTACTGCGTTATGTCATTACAATTATGTAACTGCCAATGACAGTGACTTGCAGAAAAATACCTCATTTTTGTATGGTCATCATCTGGTGTATACATTTCGATGGATTTAATGACATTGCATTGGTTAATTTTCGAAACTTTCCGAAACATAATTCAATAATTTATTCGAATTCACAGTAAAATATTCTAATTTAGACATTGCAATGAATGCTGTAAACAAGAGTACTTTGTCGCTTTACTGTTTTGTGACTCTTCGTTTGTAACTCATAATGTGTAAAAAAGTAAAAATGCTATAATTAAGATTAAGTCCAAAACTACGGATATCCAATCAAAAATATAACGTAATAATGTCCAAGTCTCGCAACCCCAATCCAACTCACGTCAAGGTATAGTGAATATATACCTATCTGTGGGAGCAACCGTCCATCCATTTTGACATAATTGGTACCTTGTTTGTTTATTAACAACATTTTATTAATCAATCAATATTACCGTTTTACATTAATGAAAAGAGTGACTCGACAAACACGACTTGACAAGAAGACTATAATATTAACATTATAAATACATTATAATTTCACAGAGTACTTTTATCCCAAAATTAAAGAACGTCTTCGAGAAAATGACGGTACGGCCCCCGTAACTTTCACTCAACTTGGCAACTAATCAATATTTCTACCAAAAATTGAATAATTAACATTTATTTAATAATTATATAATGAAAATAAACAATATAATTAATTTTAAGTTTCAACAATACCTAAATTACATTGCATGTGTATCTTTCAAGGTTTCTAGATTTCATTTACTACATATCACACAATAATTTCATTTTCAGTAACATTCATGCCATTCCGGAGGCCATCGCCGGATACCGATATAAGGTTTAACAGGATACCGAGATACTTGAAAAGTGTATGTACGTAGCGGAAGCTATAGATCTGTATCTATAGTTATAGATATAGGGTGGTCGGATTAACATTTGATATAAAAACAGTAGTGGTGTCGGTTCATACTTTTAATAATAAACGTAATCACGAATGATAAACTTTCTTACGCTGATTGTTATACCTTTGTTCTTTTATCTTCATCCTTTGTTATCTTGTTAATATAATCATAATCTTTAATTGGCTGTTGTGTATTTTTATATCGTTTTTATTATTTGATATGAAATAATGTAGTGTGTATATTTGAAATATTTCAATACATTAAAAAAATCGAAAACTTTAAAAAAATTATGGTTAATAATATGAATTTATATTTATATATAATACATATAATATAAAAATTTCATAAATACTACTACTTTTTTGAGCTCTTTAGAACATGTCCCAAGTTTGAATTATAATAAATAGCATTCAAAAATTATAATTTGCCAGCACCCCTATTCTCTACAGGTCTTATAAGGGGTCCGTTTTTATAAAGAACCCTAAAAATTTATACAGCTATTCCGTAGGTCAAGAATTTGACGCCTAACTTTATAACAATAGTTTTAATTGTGTAAATAGCCTTTTCTTAATTCTCTTTTATATAATAGTGATCTTAATTTTGTATATATATTAAGATGTTTTAGATAGAAAATAAATATTAAAAGCATGACTTTAATGTTATTAAATGTGTAAGCATTATTTATCTTTATAAATTATACCTTGCAGCAAACAGTCAAATTTTGGAAAAAGCAGCGTGCGGTAGAGCATGGGTTACGTTACACGCCCCGAATATACGACAACCTGGAGGCAACCTGCTTGACGCGATTGAATTGAACTGGGATTTCACCACCTGCTCGAACTTGCCCACACAGGTTAAATAATTTTGATCGTATCTTGTTCACAAAATATTGACGTTTGTGTGAATAAATACCCGGCCGAATTTGTTGTGTGGTTCTTCCCAGAGAAGGGACCTTTGGAACACTCGTAGTGTTGTTTTAATTGGGAGGGTGTCTTTACAGTGGCGTTTATTTTAATAAGTTTGGTATCAAAATAAGCCCTTCTGGCAGTTCCATTTGAAGGACACAACTATAATATATATTAAAAAAATACAATTATAATATTAAGGAAAACGAAGAACAAGGAAATCTAGTATCCTTATCCTTAACCGTTTAATGTATTGGGAATTTTGTGGATGTCACGGTGACAGTTGCAGTACGTATTCATTTTTAATATTAAATTTCCCACACTTGTTACGAAACCAAGAGTGGAAGTCTGTATCCACCGTCCCGTCGCCTGACCGCAGTCATTACTGAGGGTAATTACAAGGAACACGCACTACGATATGATTATAAAGTAGCTATAAATATTATGAATTAACTACATACTTCCGAATTAACAATTTGGAAATATTAATAGACAATGTTATTTACTTTATGTTTCCGACGAACAGATTACTTGTTATGTAATATTCATTTTAAAAAATCCTAATTACATTACTCTTAATACATTAATAATATGAGTTGTATAATTTCTTGCCAACTCTTTTATTATTTTATTTCTAAATTATATAACTCTTTGTTAGGATCCCAATTGCATTATATTATCTAATTAATTATAACAGAACTTTTCTTTTATGTTTTAGTTTTATTTTATGATTCCATTATCTTTTTTCAGATCGGCCTCTTTAATCGTAAACCCGTATTGTGGGCGAACGCACTGGCGATTTTTCCCATAGAATCAGCGGAGGGCTTTATAGTAACTAATATATCTCTGGGTGACACTAATTTGCCCGGAGGTTGGACCAAAGGAGCCGGGATGAGGGGCCCCAATTGTCTCTGGCCATGGATAGGCGCGGGGGACAGCCACATACAAACATACAACTGCCTTAAGATACAACCGACTTGGATGGAGGATAATGCGTAAGTCTATTGAACTAGATGATAACATATTAAAAATTATACGCTGCTTCATATTAGATTAAAAAAATCAGAAAATAAATGAACTTCATCGAGATTTCAGTAAAAGACGTTCATTTCTTTTTATTTTAATACATATTTTTACTTATTTTACTTATTCATTATCAAAAATATAGAAAACATCAAAATCAAAAATATATAAAGTTAATTTAATAAATAGAAAGATGAAGTTCAACAGCTTTGTACCGTTCACAGAATGTATTTAATAAATGAAAACGACATTCTTTGAATTCATTTTGAAATGTTAAGTGACATAAATCTCGCTGCCAATTCTGAGGTCCATTATCTTATTCAGTACCAATCACGAGAAATGACTAAGGTCTTTCTTTGGAGACAAAGATAAAATTATATAGTAGGATTGGTTCCAGACGTATCTTGTTTCAACCTACGTATTGCATTACAAGTTTGTTGATACAGATCATTATACGAATCCGGAAATATTAAATAATCGTAAAGCAATACATATGAGTTATACAGACTACTGTACTGGGGTGGAGACATCGTAAACTCACGTTAGTGTTAATAAATGCGGCATCTATCGTTAAAAGAATTATTTATCAGTCATCAAATACATTTTCCTCCTTTAATAAAATCGTTAATAGAAACAAATTACAACACTTTAAAAATTTTGATATGTTTAAGAGAAACATACACTTTTTAGTATAAAAAAATATTTTTCCATATCACATAAGTTTATAACATCGATGAATTCTTTTTCACATATTAGTTTATAGCTATGGTATAACTCCCCTCACAGTTCTATTAAATTTCAACCTAAAATATTTAAATAGTTGAGTTCTTTGATTATCTTGTATTTGCAATATTGCATAATATTGTACTATTAATTAACGAGGAATCAAAGTTCAAATCGTTCCTCGCCATTTTTATTTTGAAGAAAATGTTATAATATTTTCATTAACTAATTGTATTTACAGGTTTTTATTGATTGTGACAAACATTGTTTTTCTGTTTCCAAATCAAACATCCATGTTAACTTTAGTGTCATGAAATTAATCAAGGATACCTACATAAATATACTAGTTATTGCCCGCGACCCCTTCCTCGTATTTTATAAAAGTACATTGTAGGTTCTCAATATCCCACTATAATTAGACATCAATCCCCGCTCGGAGAGAAGGATGTATTATCATTATCCTCATTTGATATATTTTAACAAAACCCACTGAACCTATAACAATAACTTAGGGATGGTTTTTTTTTCTGTACGTAGAGTCTCTTGGAGAAAATATAAAATTAATAATAGTTTTATGTCAATTGGCTGAAATATGGTGTTGATTGGATCCTAAATGTTTAGTTTAGGAGTAATTTAATAATTAAACGTCTCTTCATCTAATTCTAATCTAGGAATCACAAATCGATAAATATTCGCTCAAGGTTTAAATTTCAGCGCATAAGTTAAGTTTTGGTTGTGAAGAATACTTTGAAGTACTTAATCCTAACTGCGTGATCTGGACGTAATGTTATTGTCTTATCAACTTCAGGGAGAGAATAAATAAGCTGCGGATTGGAGATCTGGTAATCCCGGGCACTCACAACGCGGGAGCATGGCGGTTTGATACAGAGATCAGTTCCTTATCCCGGGATAGTTTCGTGCTCTGCCAGGATAGATCCATCTGGGCACAACTTGTCCACGGCATCAGATACTTCGATTTTAGGATAGCGTATTACGACTTCTATCCACGGATAGAGGACAGGTACGTATCGTAATTTTGATAAGATACATGTCACAAATATTTTATAATATAATTACTTATTTTTATTGCTATATAATGTTAGTTTTAGATTTAGAAACTTGTATAATGATTGCAACTAAACCACCCATCTTCTAAAGTAACACAGTGATCGCTATATTATATATATTGAAACTAAAATACTTCATTCACTTTGCTACAGTAATGAAAGAAGGAAAAAGTGAAACGTCAATTTGTAATCGGGGCATTCTTTTTTAGATTTCTTGTTTTGATTTACGGTCTAATTAAATCATTCGTCGAAATTTTAAATATATTTTAATTAAAAAAGATAATTTAATTCATTTATTAAGATTTTCATGTTGGAGCAATTTTAAAGTATCAGAAATTTTTACGGAAATATTAGTTTAAACAAAAATTTACCATGAAATTTTCACGTAATAAGAAAACAAGCAAGACCAATTAACCTTTCACTTTATTACCAGGTGCTTTGATCTAGAACCTTCATGATGCAAATTGTTTCGTTATTTAATGAAGAATAATCATTTTTAGATTAATTTTATAACATTATAAAATCTGTTATAGAAAGTTATAAACCTTTTAATTAGATTCAAAAATGTATATAATTTAAAATCACGTAACGTTTATGGTAATGTTAGTAACATTAAAAAATAATTATATCAAACTATCAAAATACTTTTAACAACTACCACAAAATGGTTACTATTAAACATATGGTGTTACCGGCTAATCATATTTGGTATAAGCGACAGAGCAAACATACAAACAAACCCACTAATTCCCCGCCACGTGCGCTGCGGTCACTGATCAGCTGTACTAGTACAATGTTAGCTAAAGTCAAAACATGCATATAAGTAAAATAGAATATAAAAACTACTACTACTACTACTACTACTACTACTACTACTACTACTACTACTACTACTACTACTACTACTACTACTACTACTACTACTACTACTACTACTACTACTACTACTATACTAGTCCTTTAAGATATATTGAGAAGATAATAATATATTATCTCTAGATATTGGCTGAATCACAACTTAATTAGAATCCGTCCCTTGGTACCACTTTTGAGAGAAATCAGAGCATTTTTGGACAGCACTAGAGAGGTCAGTAAAATTGTTTCTATAAATATAAGTAGAGACTTATATTTATATTTTTATCTATAAATACATTAATCTATATAACAAGTAAAACTGTTTGATGCCATTTCTAACTATTAGCAATGCTGATAATTGTAGTACTTAATCGGTTATCAATCAATAATTTATTTCATCTCACTAATGTAAGCCATAGACTGCATCAATATATTAACATATCCTTTATATCATTAAAACTAAGGTCTATAATCAGATGACCGTGTTCTTTTATAAAAAAAACAATCAAAATCCATCCAGGTTGTATTTCTGGACGCTCACCACTTCCCTATAGGCTTCTACCAGCAAAACGGAGCTCCGATCTGGCAAGTCCACAGTGGGTTACTAAAAATAGTTCAAAAGGAGCTGGGACCTCACCTGGCTTCGGCATCGCAGTTCAATACCGGTCATGGTACCAGAGGACCTACTCTTCAAAACTTAATAGATGCCGATAAACGCTTACTCTTCAGCTACGTCGATAACAGCATCGTACTTGGTGAGACATGAGTTTATAAAAGTTACTAATTACAAGATTGATTTTTAATTCATAATGTTGACATATCAATATTATCATGAATAATGACGGATTATGAGAATATTAATCTGATTAAATTGTTATTAATAAAGGTGAATAAACAAAAAAAAATGATTAAAGTTGAATAATCATCGATAAAAAGAAATGCAAATATAGCAAGTCATTGATTCTAATGTTTTATTACTGTGCCTGTTCGAACAAACAATCAATTTAAAACAAATTCAATAAACTAAATAAACATCAGTTACAAAATTGTCCCAAATAGAGATTTTAGAGTGCATTTGGGTAATAAAGATTAGCACAAGTTAAGTTTTTTGTATTTAACAAGCACTGTCCTCAAGCGATCTGCACTTAGTTTCTTTACGTGACAACGCTTAGCAGTTGCTGCAACTTAGTAGTTATAAAAGTGTTTTGTTTTTGTCCCATTCCTTCCAAAATATTACAAATTTAACTCTAATTTATACAATTGCTGCTAATATCCATATTTCACATATTAAATAATAATGTACGATAACATGCTTCATTATTTTTCAGGTAACAGATGGTTATGGCCGATATTACCTCATCTTTGGGCCAATACTAACAAACCTGCGGAACTCTTCCACTTTTTAGATCGCTCGATTAGTAACTCTCCACAACCTAATTGGCGTTCGCCTCTTTTTTCCGCAATGGCACAAACAACTCCGACTGTTCTAGATATTTTATTCCTTCGTGGCTCCTTACGGGAAAACGGCGACGCTGTCAATCGTAATGTAACAGCGCGTCTCACGAGTCGATGGCGAAATAAAGCCAATATTATATCCACAGATTTCTTTCTAAGCAATGACGTCATCGACGTTTCAATAAATCTAAACGTGGAGCGATCTAATCGATTATGACGAAGCAATCGTTTTAGAAGTGGCGGAATTATAGTGAATAGTGGATATCGCCCTCAAATAGAAACCAATGGTCGCCGTCCCCCGGGGTTCCCTCTTACCGTACAGTACAATCGAGACCGGGAACGCGCTAAGACACTTCCCTAACTTTACAAATTGATTTTGTTGCTTTACTAATTGTATATTTCCGGTGTATCAATACAATAACACTGCCTGAAGTTGTGATATAACAATGAGACACGGGCGGACAACAGTGAGATATTTTAAGTATTTTATTTAGTCTTTAACTTTGAACTAGTCCATTGTTATTTTATAAGACGCCATTGATTTACTATTATTTTATAATTGATTAAATTTGTATTCCGAATGTTTTTTTTATCTATACATTTATATATAGGTTAAGAGTAAAACAAAAATAACTTTAATCCTTCTTATATTAACTGTTACAATAAATAATATCTAATCATTAATAATAATTGTACTTGCAATAAAACGAGGTAGATTAACCGTGCACGATGCACGACAGTCAAACTTTATCACGTGTGAGGTGCCAATAGTGGCAGCAGTTCTGCACGACTCATCCGAGAGAGGGCGCGGGCGTCCAGACCCATTGCAGCCGCCGCGCCGCGCACGTCGAGACCGAAGCTCTGCAGCAGAGATGCCAGAGCAACCTCCTCTCCGGTTCGAGGATCCCGCAATCGAGGACAAGAGCTATTACACTGCGGCCACGAGCACCGCTCGATTAGCCTCCGTGGTGCACAACGAGCACGCTCTTTTCTATTAGCGCTGCTGAATCTTCTTTCCCAGCAGGAAATCGCCTTTGGTAGTGATACACCTGATACATTTATTGCCAACCATTCCGGGCGGGCGAGTGCCCCGTGAGCGATGCATGCAGGTGCAAATGTAGCTCGTACGTTCTTTAGGCTCCCTCGAATGGCTGCACCAGTCTCGTGTACGGCATCCCACTGGGCCCTAGTCCGTGGAGCGCGCACTCCTTCTGCCGTAAGCTGTGCAGAATCAAAGAGGTATTGAAAAACAAAAAGTGGCGTACGTATATGTGGATATAGACGATATCCAAAATAACACAACCAAGGTTTTTCACGAAACTCTCTAACACAAGAGTTAGGTGGTGAGCCTAACCACAACGTGTGGCCTAATCGGGCTACGGCATTCGCTGACGAGGCGCGTCTCACTCTCCGTGGACGATCCAAAAACCATCCAGAATCTGCAATGGCTGCTACTCGGACGTGATGAGCTCGAAGAGTTCTTCTTGCGGAATCAACGTGTAACATGACGCCCGTTCCTCCGGCGCTAGAGCCGACAAGTAACAGACGACCAGCTAGGCCTAACTGCAACAGTTCGTTAAGCACTGACCGAACGATGAAACGACCGACGAACGCGAAACTGCTGTTACTGGCTGGGTGAATTCGAGTTCCTGCCCACATATCGCTCGAGCAATATGGAAGCAAGACGTGATTGGAGGCATGCCACAGTGGATTGGCGTGCGGGTCCGCTGACAGTAAGGCGGGGGCCCTTCGCGCTCGAGGCCATCGCGTCGAAGACATGAGGCCGGGTCGTCTCTTCCAACGCGCTCCACATGACGCTGCATCCCAACAGTAGCCGCCTCCTTCCAAATACACGACCCAGTGGTGACTGTTACTGCCACGACGAATATAGTATCTATGAATAAAATATAACTTTTATTGGAATTGTATAAGTCCACTTTATGGTAAAAAAAACCGCTGTAATGAGATGATATACAGTTACATACCCTGCAGGAGAGCCGTCGTTACACGTAAGCGAGGTGTTAGACAGCCAAACGAGTCGCAAGCTGTCCGGCGGGGCGCCGCACTCGCAGGCCGCTATAAACACCGCCTAAAATTTTAAAGTAATTCTTAACTACAATAGCCACATTACTGTTTCTTAATTGTCTAATTATAATACATCTGGTACAAAGCCATATAAACATATTCGCATATAGATGATCATATTGTTAAACAAAATCTCCATTCAGATATCTGCTCTTGTCTTACATACATAATAATACAAATAAAGCCTAAATTTTGATATTATTTATGTTTTAACATAGAACCACTGTGGGGTCATTCACGTTATTATTTTAGCAACTTCTTAATAACATTTTAAAACATTCTTTAAATATTACCTTTAAATGAGTATTATCAAGGTAGCAGATTGTTTCAGAGTGGAATAAAATAATAAGTCCTGCATACAACAGAATAACAATACACATGATAACACACCACACCCCCTTCCTCATTCAACTTGAGATATTTAATTATTTTCCCGCATTTAATGCTCACTTGATTAATGATTAAATTTAAAATATATGAGAAGTTAGAAATATTTTATACTGATTCGCGTTAGCATACAAAATCCCGTATGGGACAGTTCGTACATACATAACATTTTTTTTGGTTAATACATAAATATTAAATATAGACCTGACCTGACCCTGCAAAGGTGTATGTTATCGTTACTTAAATTATTATTTGGCTATTTTTACAAATACCAGTCAGTTTGTTTTTACTGTTTTCGCTCCTCAGAAACTGCAGCTAACACACATTTTGCAGTCTACTTACGAAGTAGTAATATAGGCAATATAATATTAATCATATTTCAAAGTGCCTTTTAAAATATATAGCAAATGTATAGATTATATTTTTCCAATTCGAAATAATACGAACTTTATTCATTCAATAAAGCATATCATAGCAATTAATTAAATTATAGTTTCTATTTTTTTCTATATTGTAAAGTACCCTCGTGAAGTCAATATTAGATTTGATTCCAAATTGCCGATAGCTATTTGTCCCCTGAAACATTGTTCTTATCGAAGGCTCAAATATAGAACAGCAGCTAAACAATTTAATTAGATTAGATAAATAGATTTGATAGGTTAAATATTTTATTCTTCATTCAAAGTATATAGTAGCATATAGTAGTTCTCTGTTCTTATTTTTAATGAAGCTATCCACTGATTATTAATGTTTAAATGAAGTTGTTAATTCTTAAAGACAATAATTATCAAATCACTCAACAACATTACAAAGCCTATATATACAATCTGTAATATAATATATACAATGAAATTTAAAATAATAAACCGTGATCTATAACTTTGTAGTCTTATTGGCAAAAGATCCTTTAATGGCTCGCTAGATTGCGATGCTTATAATCATGTCATGGTCATGAAACATGAATGAGGCAGACCAGCCTTTGTATGAGTGATTATATTTTAAAGCGCGTCTAATTGCACGCAGAATCCGTTCAAAGTCAAGGGACGATACGATAACAACAACACTCAACAGTTATTGTTGAAGTCTTATTTATAAATTATTTACATTTTAATTATTAAAAATACACTATGAATAAGATAGATATCGTTTTAATAACAAGTTTATTTACATAGTCGCCGTGCATTCCGGATCTTTATAGACTTTGATTTTATCACAAAATCTTACATACAGAAATGTATAAATATTTTATTTAATATTTAAACTTTAAGCAACATATAATAACACAAATCGATGTAGCGCAATTTTTTTCACCATGACATGCGATTCACACAAAAATAAAACAAACAATGCGTACACAGAGGGTCCAAGTGAGCCAGCGGAAGCGGCTTCCGGTCATCACTGAGAGGCATCAGCGTCAGAGGAACAGCACAGCTCGCGAGAGAAAGCACACCCCATACTGACAGTCCGACCACAAACCGCTCACGATCGCTCGCGACGCACGGTAGCTCGGATGCTCCCTGTTTACAAAATAAAGCCTATTTAGAGCGAGGGCGAAGGGCCGCCTCGTCGCGCGGCGTCCGACCGAATAAAGGTAGGAGGCGGGCGGCTCGTTTGTTAGGGACCGGCTCCGGCGGAGATCAAACGCGCCGCAGATCAAAGGGGCCGCCGCGATCGGCATCCGTCATTATTATTATGCAAGCATTACGGAGCGCGTGACTCAGGCGAGTAGGCCACGCGAGCTGCGCGGGCGCCGCCTCGACCCCTCCCCTCGCGACCCCAACGCACCCCCACTCGATAACTTCGCCTGCTTAAACCACCGGCCGCACCTGACCCCCACTAACTCCAACTTATTTTCGCACCATATTAGTCATTTAATACATATTTATTTAAAGATTTAATTTAAAGTTGTTTGATGTTGTAACGCTCAAATAATTCGTAATTGTTTCTGCGTACTATTTATCTATCTTATTATGCGGTGAGCAGGTGTGAGGTTATAGTTAAAGTTCTTTAATCAACCTCAAAGCAATTTAATTATTAACTGGAATGCCAGGAACACATATAAAGCTGTCGAACCTTTGTTTTGACGATATAAAACATTGTCCTTCGATGTATAGTATAATAAGTATCACAACACCTAGGAGTGATCCATACGTAGACGAAGGGGGAATGTGGACACAGAGCTAAGTAGAATATAATTGGCGGGCGGCTCGGGTCGGTTCAAAGCCGGTACCTGCCTGTAAAAATGCCATCATAAAGCCGAGCCGCCACAATGAGCCCTTTGACAGTTGGTACCTTTATGATGCCGACTCGGATATACGACTCGGTCTCATTAAACTTATTTATCGACTGCCGATACAAAATCTAGAGCTACCCGTATAATAAATCAGGACATCTAACGCACCGGAAGAATTAACCGTTTAGATCGTTCAAAATCTTTATGGCCTATTATTCATGCCCATTATGTAAGTCGGGACGCTCCTTCGAGGGGCTCCTCATTTTCCACGACAATGAGCCTAACAAAAGTTTTTTGTGCTTTAATAATCTTATTAATATATCAAGGGCAGTAAACTGAATCTACTGAAGTGATATACGATACAGCGCCTTTGTTGTTTGTACGTCTTCTACTTTTATATACAAAAATTTTATGTTTTCTGTGTTATTTAAAAATATTTTACTACTTTATAATGAAATTATCTTTTAATGTTATTATATTTAAGTCAGCTGAAATTAAAATAAAATTACAATTTTTAAAAGATATTAAAAGATTTATGATAATTACACTTGAATTTATGTTTATTATTATTATTTAATTTATCAAATCTTTAAAGATAATCCAAAGATATAATTTGTATATTCATCTACTATTTTTAAATTAACATTATTTCATTAAAAGGTTGTTAAAATGAACGACAAAACCTATGATTTGTTCTGAACATTTATGATGAGTTTAAACATTTATTGTTAATTTGCAGTTAAATCAAAGTTTTACTTCTTACAACGATAAAGACTAAGAAAGTTATAAAAATAAAGATATATCTTTATGTATGAACATTTAAGAATATCATTAATATTTAAAAAAAAAATTATAATATTATAAAGATTTTTTGATAATACCTAAAAATAATCCAGAAAATAAAGTATTATTAACTAAACTAAAATACATAATAATTCTAATAAATTGATATTTTTAATTTCACCACAATACTTCAATTAAACTATTATGATATTGCTCAGATGACGTGTAGTGTAGTATCATCAGTACACCTCCAAATGTATAAATCCCTTCACTTGTCTCGTTTTAACTATAAATTAATACAATTTATACTAAACTTTATTCACTTATTCACCGGCTGACGATCGCGTTCCGACAAAAAATATTGTGTTCACAGTCCGCGACGCCGGCGTCAGATGTACTCTAGAGCTACCACCGAAGACAGTGCTGTGGCAATTAAAGTAATAATGAAAGTTAGATTTTAGAAAATAAAGTTTAAGAGTAACTGCTTTTAAATATTTAATTTTACACATTTAGATAATTAGAAATGGAATATAACGTAGCCCATAAATAATAACGTTAAGTCAGATTTCAAACGCAGATTAAGCTTAAATTATGTTAATTATACCTATTAGATATTAAAATGTATATCGTTGTGATAATGAATAAATGAGGATTAATTATTCAAATAAAGTCCGCAGATATAAATCATGAATTAAATCCGTCTGTATAACCGATATCGAAATTGATGTGAATGCGGGACACGTGGCACTAATTAGGGTGATACTTTGTAACTGACAGTCCAAGAGTAAGCGTAAGCGAAGTACGAATGGTTGGTAGGAGTGCGATTCCCGGCCGCAGCGTCCAAATCACAATAAATCTGAACCGATAAGTAGTCGGATTGTCGGCGCGGCGCGATCAAAGCGAAGGGAGCTACATGAAAGGCGCCGCCGATGTTCGCTAAGATGTTTCATTTGATACCGCGTCTCCACTGCCACCCGGCACGACTACTTCTTTTATAATATGGCAATTTGGAGGTTAGGAATTTTGCCAGTGTCGTCAGACGTGAGAGCATCACTTTATATTATTGATCCGTAATTTTGATTGAGTTTAAGTTCCTTAAACAACACAAGATGTTAGTCGTTTAATTGACTAATTATCCTTTATAATTTGACATTTCAAATATGACGTTTGACGTTTGACAATAATACGACGAAGGTTGAATTATATTAATATTATTGTTATTTAAAAACATGATGTTACTATCGTAATTCTTTATGATAATAAGAATAACCTAAATTAGTTTAAGTTTAAAGCTGTTTACGGACAATGGACACTCGCAGGCCTGTATAGACACACGGACCGTAACAGTTATTATCGCTTTATATGCATGAAGTAATAACCTTTGAAACCCGTCAGCTACTGGCGTCGGTGGCTTCGTGTAATTAAATATTAAATTGCCATAAATGACTTCAATAATATGAGCAATGTTTTTAATTAAATTATTTTGGATATGTCATGGACTTTAGAGGTTTATATTTAATAGAGATATAGATTTCTTCGTACGCGCTCTCGTTCGAACGACCATCTTTAGAACTTTTAACTTAATATCTCTTAGATTCCATACATAATATATATAACGAGTAACAAATTAGTGTTGTAACATACGTTGCGCAATTAAATCATCTCTATTTCTCAAATTTAGTAAATATTAATGTAGTATATATTGAGAGCCGATACGTATTTGATTTATGGGCTTTTGAGTTTCCACTCCGATATTTTATGAAGAAGAACATAAATTGAATAAACAATAATTTGTATTTAACAGAATGAAGTCCTCCTTTGGTAAAGGGAGGAGAAAGGAGACAATTGTTCCCTTAACTTCTGTTCAAACAGAAGATCTTTAAAGATAGATAAATATACCGTTCTGTAATTGCTTATTATTATTGTCGCAATAATTAATATCATTTTCCGTATTATTACATATAATATAATATGAGCATAAAAATGTTTTAAAGATGACCGATCAAGAGACGTAATTATAAAAGCTTTATTAAGAATTTTACGGTCTATAACAGTGCGTATATCAAAAGTGCATTTTATAGCTTTTATAAAAACCTCTAATCTCTGACATTAAATAATACTCTCCGTGTCGCGGAGGGACGGGGGGTCGGGGGTCGGGGTCTCGGAAACACATGTGACAGTAGACAGCAATTTATAAATCACAAATACCTTCCCAATTGCTGCTAGGAAACGCTTTTTACGAATAATAATTCTCGACGATATTGCAATTGATAAATATTTTAATTTTAATAGAGAAAACGATCCAACCAACTCGGAAACAATATAAAAACCCATGTTTGGGAACGCACTGTGAGACACTGTTAGTTCGTGCTGCATTAACTAATACACCTCTGGAGAAAGATTAATTAACTGTCCCACTGATAGATACAAACCTCGGGATAAAATTAAAGTTTAAATATGAATCCTGAATTATACGAAAGTATTTTTTTTTAAACAGTTTCATTTAACTCCAAATGCGTGGAATCGTATCACGACGTTCGGTTGAAGAGTTTGTCCCAATGTAGAACTTTGACCTTTGACCATTTTTTTTATTTACATTTTTATTAAAGCATGATTATATTTCATAATTTTTTTTTAGAAAAGTAACGATCGAACAAGAACGATCCTATTTGTTGGTTTGGAAATAAATTATATCAATATTATATTTTTAAACTAAACTATCTTAGTCTCGTGACATGCCCAAACACATAGACGACAAACAAACGGACAACCAATTTAAATATATTATAGATTATTATTATATATTACTATAACGCCACCGGCGCGTGTAATGGGACGGCAAATAACACAAGATACATTTGTATTCAAAACGACTTTATTTACATTAATGTATTAGTTATAAATGAAAAGACGTCGCAGAACATACTGCTTTGCGACCTTCGACAAAAATATAAAGAAAATAACAGCTGCCCGTTACACAATAGGATACAAAGAAATATAAGGCACATTTCTTTATCACAGAACACAGCAAATAAGGTATTCGTATCCTAAATACAGAATACACATACACTTCAATCACTTATTAACATATCCTCACTTAGGCTTCAATAAATTACTTCATCTAAAAGCGTCGTATTAGTTTTCATAAATTAAATTTACTTCATAAATTTCATAAATATATCTGAGATCCTAAATTACTACTACATATTATTATTATCATTATTATTACTATTATTGTGACGCTAAATCAAAATGGAGATTCGACTCGTCAACTAGAATACAATTTAGAATAGTTTTTATCATCAGTCTATTGCTTAATGTTTTGTTATTGCAAATTTCTAATCTAATCTACAACAATCTCATAAAATATCGTATAAAAATCGAAATTATACTTATTCTACTTGTAATTGTTGCGAGTTTGTAGTCTTACGGTTTAGTTACGTGTACTCTTTAAGAACAATAATGGAAATATTAAAAGCATATTATATTGGCGTTTTTATTTTTTTACTTAATATCATTATTTAATTGTGCGTAAACTCCTCACAAATAATAATAACACGCGACCGTGTTCTCAACCTAACGAAAAGAACTGTTTACTTGGCATTTTCTGTCTTTGTTTCTTGAGGAACTCCCGTGCTTGTTTGTCTCCCTGTCTGGACTCCAGCGCCTTGATTGCGTCACCGTCTGCAATAAATAGGAGTAATTAGTCCATTTGAACGTGATTGTCTGAAGATATCATGTCTAAAGGATGGATGAACGCTGGATGGTGGAAGGGCATATGTTGGCGGAAGGGTAAGCGGTAGTCCGTCTCTGTCTGTCTATTAGTGGGTGAAGGAGAATGTGTTACTTATGTTGATTGGTCCGGTGAGCGGTAGTGCGTCTCCGTCTGTCTCTTAGTGGGTGAGGGAGAGAGAGTGCGTGAGGTATGTTGGTTGGCTTGGTAAGCGGAAGTACGTCTCCATCTGTCTGTTAGTATATGTGAGGAAGAGGGGGCCTGTGTCACCTATTTTGGTTGGTTTAATGAGCGATAGTCCGTCTATCTATCTGTCTGTTAGTTCTGTCTATCTGTTAGTTTGGTAGGGAGAGGGAAAGGGAGGGTCTGTCACCTATTTTGGTTGGTCTGGTGAGCGGTACTACATCTCTGTCTGTCTGTTAGTGAGTGAGTGAGAGAGAAAATATGTCACCTATGTTGGTTGGCCTGGTGAGAGGCAGATGTTGTTGCGGCAGGCTGGAGATGGGCGCGGAGGTATGTGCGACCTCGCTGAAGTGCACGTAGGCCTCCCCCACGAACGTGTTACTGACACTGAACATGTCCTTATCTTTGATGACCAGATGAAGAAGACCGTCCGTAGTGCTGGCCTGCGCCCCAGAGAGGGATCTGCAATAATGGTTTCCATTATAAAACCGTTTTTACGTCACATCACATGGTCAAGTTTAGTACTCACATTAGGAACATTTCATCGTATAGAGGAAAGAGATTCTTGCTGTGAGTTTGAGTTTTTGGCTTCTCCACGTTTGCAAACGTATCCTCGGGAAGGAGTCCCACTCGTACGTATGAGTCACACAGACCTATTAGAGAGAGTTTTGATCAAGTTATAATAACCATTTGCTAATATTAAGATTTATCACAAAAATGTATACCATTCGAGTCGGTGGGCGTCAAGTTCCTGGCGTTCATGATCTCTATTTTCAAGTTGTCCTCTATAAACTGCGCTCTGACAGTCAGTAATCCCATCTTGGGTTCCGTCACGGCTTGCTGCTCCTGCCATCTCTCCAAATGGTATTGATGTATCAGTTCTCTTGTCTCCATGCCGTGAAGCTTCAATAGGTACTCCACCCTCTTCAAAGTGTCAGATGTGAACGTTTCCTTGTTATCTTGTCGGAATGATCGTATCATTATTTTGAGACATTCGTGAAGATTGTGAAAGAAGGCTGGAGGTCGTCGTTTCTGTAATTTTATTTGATGAATTTTAATAAAATTGATGGTGATGAAAAATATTCAAAAACCACAACCATTTTAAACCATCACCACACAGATACAGATTAAATAAAGCTTTACCATGCCCGTCGGATATCGTGACTCATGCGAAGACTTTGATGTACTTAATGGTTTATTAGATATTAATAAATCATGCTTCTTGCAGAGAGAAATAATTCTTTAGACGTATATAAAGAAATTTTCTTCAGACATCATGAAGGTATAAATATCATATATATTATTATTTGATATATTAAAAAAAAATACTAAACAAGACACACGGTCACAATGCAAACGTCACTACAGTATTTGGACAACGACGAAGCAGACTTTTTGAGTTCGACAAACAAACAAACGAAGCTGGTCACAAACTTATGGATACATGTAGCATGCACCCTGCTGGAGGTTCTTAACACAGACAAAAGCCATTCAAAAGGCCAACATTCAATATTTTTGTATCGATCGTCAAGATCGTCAACGCCAAAGGGGTAAGGTATATTAATAATTTGTAACTATATTTACAAAACAGGGACCATGCTACAGCGGTCTTAACTATGAAGAACATAAACACAGTGAACAAGGTGCTGCTTTGGTATATATGCATTTGCGTGTTTGGCCGGAATGTGTTTATCCCTCTCCCTTTTTCTTTCTGTGTACTTGTTTGTGTGTGTGTGTGTGTGTGTGTGTGTGTGTGTGTGTGTGTGTGTGTGTGTGTGCGTGTTTACATGTGCGTGTGTGTTTATGTGTATGTGTGTGTGCGGGTGTATGTGGTGGTGTAATCGGGTGTGGGTGTATGTATGTTAGGGGGGCGTGTGTCTACATGTGTTACCGCGTCCAAGTGCGCGGCCGCCGACTTGGTCAGTCGCCTCGGGTCGATATAACGAGTTATCTTTGCCTTTCGGTGCTATCAACAATAACAATTCATGAAATAAAATATAAAATAATAAAAAATATAATAGTTTGCCAAATACTGTGCTAGATAATATTGCGTGAGGACAGATGGTATTATTTACCCGAACTAACACAGTGTTTGGAGCGACTTTGTTCTTTCCAAAGTATCTACTCCTAATCAAGCGGATACGGCTAGCGATTTTCTCTTTCTACAAATTAAATTTAGCTCTGTTAGTTAGAGTGATGAACGACGTTAATAGATCGAAAATCCAGTAAAGAACCAAAAAACTAATAACAATATATTTTAATAAAATATATAAACAATTTATTAAGTGGTTAATAAAAAATACAAAAAAATGTTAATAGCGTAGTTAAATTCACACATACCTCCAAATTAGCCTGAATCAGCTCGTACAACACTTCGCCGAGTTGTTCCCAAACTATATCGAGGGTCCTTGAAAAGTTTTCGTTATTGAGGTGATGGTACAGTGTGTCCAGATTGGCCTCGAGGTACCTCATGACGCGGTCCATGCTGGAGCAGTCCTGGTGGAGGAGCTCGGCGCCCTCTATCAGGAACCTCGTTATAGAGGGCATCATCTGGAAATATATATTATTATGTTTTGGTATGGAAGTATTAGCTATATATGGTAAAGACAACTATCCAAAATTATGATCAAACTAAATTCCCCGGTGCTCCGTTTTAGATTACTAAACAATTGCAAGAATATTGTCATAAATATTATTGTTCTTTATACATCTATACAAATAAATAATATTGAAGTGTCTATTTGTAATTTCAAAAACAATTTTTCTTTATATATCCGTATATTTGGTCCGGCTAATCTCCGAGACGGCCTAACCAATGTTAACAGTACTTTCACTGGCGGATAACTAATATTATAAGGAGTAACTTAGGATACTGTTATTTAAAAAAAGCATAAAAAAGCAAGGAATTTGTGAGCACTTATATATATATTGTCACACATTTATGAGATGAAAGATTGTTTATTATTGATTTACCTTTTTTATCATAACCTCCAGAAGATCCGCAATCTTATTCTTAACAGTGTCGATTGCGTTAGCGAGAACGTTTTGCAGAGTCTCCTTGCATCTGTGAGAGAAATTAGAAAAGTTTTCTTCATCATGAATCAATTATCTTTTACGAAACTAGTATGGCGCTTTGTATACGGGAATTGGACTTAGGATTGGACCTTGAGGAACCCTTATAGTAAAAAAAGTCAGAAAATACATTTTGTTTAATTTTTTGAATTCTATTTTAGTCACCTAAAAACTAAATCATTGAGACTTATGTATTTATAATGCAAAGGTACTGTGTGATGCAATGCAAAGGTAGACATTTTGGTTAATGTATCATGATGCATGCAATCAATGGCTTTGGATAAATAACAGAATTCGCCATGTTTCAAAAGACAGAATATAGTATTAGTTTTTGAGGTAATGCATGACACAGAATGACCATCTATTTTTTCATGAAAAAGGATGAAGACGGTCATGTATTTCATATAATTAGTCAATATTACAAGGAATCCATCGAGGAAACTATAACGGCTACTTCACATAGGTCTGTCAGATTGGAACAAGTTCGTTTTTAACATTCTAAATAATCAAAGTGGGAGTCTACCTCCGAAGTATCGAGAAGCATCTTGTAATAAGGTTGTTGATCGTACCTCTGCGCCTCCAAGGGCGACCTGGCCTCGCACATCCTCTGTATGATGTCGTCCATGCCCAGCTCGGCCACGAAGGGCGTCAGGCTCTGCCGCACGTAGTCGATGTTGTTGATGGCGACGCACCACTCCGTCGTCACCTCGAAGCGCTCCTCGTACACGGAGGTCACCGACCCCGCGCCCTCCACGCGACCCGCCGTGCGCTCCGCGAAGAACACGCAGCAGCGGCATATGTCCTGGAAAGTATTGATTTCGTATTGGTATTTTATTTTTATCTTTTCCACTTTTAATTAATTCCTGTGATCACTGGTGTACGTCAAAGTTGAGTGTCAGGAAGATCTTTGATACCATACTTAAAATAAGGCTACGAGGGAGGTACAAACGCACTGCTTTGAGAAGAATTCCACAACAAACTCAGAGTATTTTTTTAATTATATCACTGCGTTACAAACCTCAATATATCGGAGCAATGTACGAACAACTAGAATCATCGCAATTAATTCGATAAGCCCTATAATTACTAATAATTAGTAACGTTTATTAAAAAAACACTTTTTTTATTGATTTCTAGGATAGGACCTAAATCTTTGAAAACATTAGCATATTTACTTACATCGACAATTTTGGCAACAAACGTATAACAGCCTTCCACATCCGGCCAGGATAGCTGCTGCCAAAATATCTTGATCTGATAGAATATAGCCAACGTATCAACTCCCGAACTGCTGTACTTCACGTGAGTGTCGACTGGACTTAGATTATCCAGCTCTACTGCTTTTTCAATACGAGTGAGGGCCTTATACGCCGCGATGTCCAACCACTGAGCGACGCCTCCGAAGAACCACGAGTGGAACTTCGAAATTGCGTAAGACTGCCAATCCGTCTCATTGAGACCTTGCCCTAATCTGCAAAATAAAAGAACTCATTATAAAATCATTTGTTGTGTTTTTGTCAACTATTTAAGTATAGAATACTCACGTCAAAAACCTTTGCAAGGCCAAATATAATTCGAACAACGTCGTTCCCATGGCTAAAGGTTCGGAGCCCACTTCCGGTGCCCCCAAACCAGTCTCCCCGTTGAGACCTCCAGCCAAATGTACGCTGTTTGTAGAACCTTCGCTATACCTCAGGCGCTTCAAGCTTTTGCAAACTTGTATCACTTCAGGTTCAACTAACGACGCTATCTTATCTTCGTATACTCCGTATAGAGTTTTTGAGTATGGAAAACTCATCACTCTAAAAGCATTAGAAAAGTTACATTCAATTCAAATTCAATTAAACATTAAACTAATTAAAAATCACTCACTCTATGAAAACTCTGTCAAAATATTCCACAGCTCTTTGCAGGTCAGACCTAACTAATTGTATAACTCTTATCAAATGTTGTAATCTGGACTCCTCAGTTTTGTCCTTACATTCATTATTGTCCAGGATATGAACGAACCAATCCGAGGCACCCTGTATGGCGGCCTGGGTCAAAACCTCGTGTATCGTTAGCTTGCTACCATCGTCCTTATCTCTCAACCATCCGTATAAATTTGCCGGAAACAAATCTATGTTTTCCGGTAGATCCAACACTGATAGCTTATAGAGAATTTTCAGCACCTCCCTGAGCGTTTTCATCACAGTCTTATCTCCCGCCGTCTTCTTTCTTAACTTTCTAATATGACTATAACATGTCGGTAGCAGTTTTTTTGCTCCGTCCCAAAATAGCTTGACATCCTCTTCGTCTACTAGACCTGATAATATTACTCTGATTTTAGCAAATTTTATTTCATAATGATAATAGAAGAATAAACGTGCAGAATAAACGAAACAGATCCTCTAGACGGTGTACAAATGAGACTTGAAGAAATTCAGTTTTCTTAACTGCTAGATATAGAGACTAAAGTTTACAAATTAAAATTCCAAATCTTTATTTATGTGCCACGACGTTCTACCAAATAATAAAAGTCAAATAGAAACAATTATAATTAAAAAAAATAAGAATTAAAAAACAGTAATAATGAAAAAAAACATATAAGAGATAACATACAAAATGAAGTTTACAAAAAAAATCTAGACAATTGAATCCCGGATTCAAATCCTAGATCGTAATTAATCTGGAAGAGTGATCATCGATGGACGATTATATATTTAAATACAAACCGGACTGCAGCGGCTTGGACAGTTTGTCCAGTAGGTCGGTGAAGAGGGCGAAGCTGAGGGGGTGGTCGCCGGTGAGGGCGCAGTACACCCCCCACTGGGCGTGGCGCGCCGCCCCCGCGCACAGCCCGCTCTGCGCCGCGTGCTGTGTCACCAGCGCCTCCGCGCACGCGCTAAAGTTGCCACACCACCAGTACGGGGCCACCTAGACAACCAACCAACCGTGTAAACCAGCGGAAATGGGTATATGGGTAATTGTGAGGAAACATATGGGTAAATGTTGTGGTCTGGTCCTGTGATCTTAATTGTCGATTGCAATTGAAAATATTAAATTTATCATACGCCTAACGGGACTTTTTATCGCGATGTATGAGTATCAGTCGCAATTTTCTGGTCGCGTTATACCTACCAATTAGCGTTATACGGGAACAAGCCCCTGCCTCTGCGGTTTGATTAAGATTAATCTTTATTTAGAAATAACGACCGCCTCGTCTCGTCTAGTCACTAAACACACACGTTACACTAAACCCCTTGTAGACATACGACTCATTGCATATTAATAACCCCCACGTACAATTATATTTAACTATCACCGTAATGACTCTTGAACAAACAATACACGAGTTCAATACATCAGCGGGCGGATCTGAAAGTCATTAGTTTCTATTGTTCAAGGACAATAAAGGTAATATTAGAATTCTAACATTATGCCTCCATGACGACTTAAGACGTTAAAAGCTAGAAATGTCGATTCAGAAGGCCTTCAATGAGAAAAAAAAATGTTTTTTTAAGAAACACTTAACATATTTAAAGATTTTTATGTATAGTACAAATTTATATATAAAAGAATTTAACCATGTATATTATGTATATAGGTATAAAGGACACCTAAATCTTGTGTTTCCGTGAAAATGCTGCAAAGCATATGAAATATCGGACTAAAATTCAGATGTAACAAATGTAGGTAAATTCATTTATCTAAAGAAGCACTTTTATGATGTAATCTTACTTTAGAGCTCTCCAGTTCGTGGAGCAGCAGTATCCTCAACAGATGCCGATGTTCCTGAGCAGCAACTTGCGAGTTCTTCTCCGATGAGAAGTTAAACCTAACTTTCAACACTCCTTGTCTTCTTAATTTACTCTTCCTACTCAAGTTGAGCCACATTATCATTCCTCCAGCTGGAATGGACTGAAACGCAAGAATATATTAATAATCTATATATATATATATATGTAAAAAGGATAAGAAAATCATATACGAATCAACTCAATAGTAACTTCGTAAAATATACGAGGACTACAGAATGTTAAATATATTAAGAGATGCAAAATGCTAGATTAAGATGTGTCAGGTTTAAGAAACGTGTATGCTTATCATTTTTTATTTTGAATTCTGCATTAATATATTAATAATGGAATGCAAGGGGAATGATAAAGAAATCATTTTAAACTGCAATACTGAAACTAAACTATGAGAATGCATAGCGAATACGTTTTAAATTGCAGATACAGACGAGTTAAACGAAGTTTTAAATGAATAAAACATTAAATAGTGCAATTATATTGTTACATTTTATATATCCTATCCATATTTCATATTTCAATGACACAAGACCACAGCCCTCAATGTTAGCTATTGTTTAAGATCTACATAAACAAAACCAGACAAACTAGAGCTGTAAAACTGTTTCAAAACAATCGACAGCCGAAATTCCATGGTTCAGTGTTTAATTACATTAACTAATACAAAATGGAACGCATGACTGTAATCAAAGCAAAACATATATAACAAGGCAAGGATCACTTTGTTTAAGATATTATACAAACAAGCCGGCAGTTTGTTAAACTTATCGAGAATAAAGTGCACAGAAAACTTGTAAATTATCAACTATTTTCAAATTAAATTAAAATAGTTTTCCTTCAATATAATTTATATATGTGGTAAGACAATTCAATATTGTTTCTCAGTCCTTCTCTAGTACCGTAGAACTTACCTTAAGAGGTATATTAGCAGTACCGATCAGTTCATTATCGTGTTTCCCAGTGGATGCTGTGATCGCTATTTCCTTCATGAGCTTGCGAAGTCCTTTAACGCCTTTGACTTCGAATATTTTAGTCATCTTCTCTTTAACTGTCTCGGCGGGATCGAAATCCCTGAAATTATAGGTAACATAAGAGTTTTCTATTCAAATACCATTCATAACAAAAATATAATACTCACCAAACTTCCAAGCATATTGAATCTTCCTGCAAATTACCGGGTATTGGTCTGAAATAAATAAGCTGGTATTATATAATGCTTGACGGATGCTGGCAGAAGTGAGGCGAATTATTGGTTAATGACATCATAAAACCAGAATTGTCTTTCAGTGTACCTGAAATTCAATTATACTTACAATGAAAAATGCTCCTCCCATACAGGATTGAGCGTGGCAGACTTCACAGACGTATTATATCTATGAGACATATTGGACATCAGGTAAATTGTAACGAAGGGATCGCTCAAACCAGTTGGATCTTTGGGTACGAGATCTTTCCCTTCGACCACTTCCACATTCAGCATTAATTCGGGTGGTTCTTTTGCCTCCGCCTGCGTCAGGAGTTCCGTGTGCTTTTCGTTTGATATTTTGAAGGCTTCCTGTACGTAGGACAGCATCGCCTGCCGTCCGACCTCGCATCCTACGTCACATCCGCCGACATTGTGCAAGATTTCGTACAATATTTCCAAGTACAATTCATCCACCTGAAATAATTCAATAATTATTATTAACATTTATAAACAAATCCTGAGACTGTAGCGGGTAAATCCGATTGGTTCACTAAACAATGATTTGAATGACTTGACTACTGCAACGCGTTCTGAGAGGCAAGAGTTTTAATAGCTCTAAAAGTCGAAACCACAATGGTACTACATTTATTAACACAGGTATGTTAAAAAAATGTATTAACCCATTTATATAAAGATTTAAATGATCTACTGATTGATATTGTATAGTGTTTGAAGTCACTTTACCTTACTACCTTACTACGAAAATTTTACTAAAGTATCAACCGGCCTCATTAAATGATTGTTATATTTGATCATTAAAATATAAACAAACACGCTCTCTTCACTAACTATTTCTCCATTATACCTAATATTTTTTTGGAGTATTTTATATAAATATTATATAAAAGTTCTAACTCTTAATTAACATCCTAGTCAAAAACAAGGATATAAGAAAAATATTGCAAAATACTTCATTTAGAGCACCAACGGCGGGATTAATCTTTAATTATTTGGTTATAATCGAAATACATACCGAGGAATCGTAGTAGTATCGTAGTTTCATTAACTAATATGTCTCAAATGCTATTATATTCGTCTGTCCGTCACTACACTGCAAGGCATGCGTGCGTTACCATAACACCGAAATGACAGACAACCCCTAGTTCAATTGTCATACTTTATAGGAACATGACATCTACAGGGTCCGAAATAGAAAATCTACTGCGCCGTCGTGGGTTACATATTGATTGATTCGCTTTTTGCCATTTACTGCTTTCATGTCAGTTTTATTTACTTTATTAAATAATGTATGATTCAGGTTCTAATATTTGTTAATAAACAAGAAACCTACCAAAAATTATGTATTTTTTTATAATATGTGTCTGCGAAGTATTTGTTTATGCACATGTACCAAATATTTCGCGACTTTTATTTTTAACTCTGAACTCATATGCATGTGTTTGAAAGACAGTGGTGAGACCAAAAATTCCGTCAACTTTTTTTTGGCAGACGTGTAAAAAAATAACAAAACTGAATCAATATAATAACTGAATAATAATCTGTTTTTATAATTACGGTCAATAAACTGTCCTTAAATGAATATTAAATGATTGTTTATGCAATAATTACATTAACGTACAGTCATGGATTGTATGAACAGGCTGGTCTGGCGCTGCAGGAGCTCCTTCTTCACGCCTCTGAACTTGGACCTAAGGGTTCCCGTGCCATTCATCATCACTTATCACTCACTATCACTCGATCACTTAACACATCGTTTCGTTCTGCGAGTCTGTTCGAGACGTCACAACGCCAGCGACTCCGGCCGGGACTCAGGAATTAAGCCAAACTCCCGCCAGATTCTATTTTTGCCATTGAAGACGAATGAAACTCAACTATATAATAAAAATGATACTTATTTTCTTTTAATGCTCTATTCGACCTTTCATAAACCTATTATATATATGTGTATATATATATATATATATATATATATATACATATATATATAAGGATTAATTGAAATCAATACATTGATTTAGGCACTCATTACAATATTTTTAACCTTATATCATATTAATAATCTGACATAATTTCTTAATGGTTTTGCTAATGGAAAATTTGATTTATCCATCTGTTCAATTACATATAAACCATAAAGTAGTACATTAGGCAAAGTTTATGAGATATATCACATAAAAATTACGATATACTCGCCCATCATATAAATTTAATATCAAAAGTTAACGAGATACGCTTTCGCAACAACAATATCAGACGCAGTTGTAAAAAAGTTTTAAATAATATTACGAATACTTCCTACACACTTCTATACGAAAAGAAGCTCTGATAAGAGATAATTGGGACGTAAGGCAAATGTAATAATTATTTATATGGAAATTTCACCAAAAAATTGCCACATGTAACTTGACGACTTAAGATTTTTTAAGGTAGACGATTTTTTTAAGGTAACCAACTCCTGTTAAGTCTGTGGCAATTATCTCTCCAAGCTTTAAAAATGACATGATGTTTCGCCTAAAACTCAACTCAATTTAAATAAAGATTTTGCATTAAATTTAATACTTTATCGGTATCTGTATTAAAATAAATAGAAGAATTGTTTATAATAATCGGTTAACCGACTGCCAAGGCTGGAGCGAGGAGCGCGTGTTGAACGATTTATTTGTATTATACACCGTATACAGTAGTTTACACTTATTCAGCGGAAACTACTGCGTATGTGTACCTCGGTGAGCACCGCCGCGGTATCCATCTATATTTTGCTTACAGGACAAAATGTTTTAGAATTTTTTTTTTGTGACGAAAATCTTTTATATTGTCATTGTAGTAAATAATTTTTTTTATACAAATTATATTTGTTTTTTTTTTACCAAATAAATTCAATATAGTATAAATATTTTCACGAATCTGGGGTTTGATACCCCGTTGCTAAAAAAAAAAACATAATTATATAAATTAACTATTTATATATCGCAGGCGCATATTTGGATCATTAATAAACTATATTTCTTGGAAAATTCTCTTAAAAGATGTATCAAATATGATCTCTATACTTAGAAATTGAGTGATCGTCAAAGATGACCTAATAACGTGATTCACTAACACAATCAATCTAATTTCCCGTACAGTCGTTAAATACTAATTTCCTAAAACGGCCAGTTAAAAAACTACAAAAGATAAATAGAAAGAAATATTACTTTAAAAAAATTAAAAATATCCTATAAAGTTATAACACATGGTAACACTACTCACAACACATGCCCCAATTAAAAACACTTTTATAAAAATATAAAAAGATTGTACTTAGTGATTTTCTCTTTGTATATGACCATGTAACCATCACGTGTTACGAATAACATTTATTTTCTAACTAAAATAACTAATAACTAACTTGTTAAATTCGTACCACGAGTTAATTATGTGAAAATCTACACTTAAAATATTATTTAGATCTCAACAACCATATTCTATAAGTTGGTTGCAGATTTTTATTTCATTTTGTTTATTTATATCTGATTAGTTTATATAGTACATATATTACGTAATGTGAGAAAATCCAGACTACATCTAGGTATCTCGACTCAGCTCCAATTGATTGAACGCACATGAAGCTTATCTCAATCGGTATCGCTCAAACACATGTTTAATGGAAACATAACCGATCCAATCTAGAATCCATTTCAATACCTAGATTGAATACGTGTATTGAAATTGGGAAAAGTTTCAAAATTCTTCCTATCTGTTCTTGTTTTCGTAAAATTAACAATGAAATAGTTTTGTTTGGACAGTCAATATTTATTTTAAAATCACCTTGATGTATGATGACATAAACCATGAATTGCATTGGCGCCACGCCACCATGAACCATTGTCTACTTTCACAATATGGACACTATTTTCCAAATCAAATCGATTAAATTCTATTTCCTTTGATGTTCATTGAGAGGAAACATAAACTTCCTAAAATCAGTCGAGTCGCTATAAATAGTATCTAACGTTAAATTCGATATACATACCGCCTTATTCCCATGCCTTTTAATTAATTATAATTGCTTTTACAGTGTGTGTTAATATATTTTTTATTAGTTTACCTGAACCTTGTAACGCTATAAATAATGATAGTTGGAAACTTGCCAAAACGTTGTATATCAAGTATTTAGGGCGACATAATAATTTCAAATTAACTCAATGTCTAGTTCAAATTGAAAATGACAGCCAAAACATTGAACATGTAAGATGACTGTAGTAACTGTAGAAGACCTTGCGGGTCGGTCCACTTCGTCTTTCGCATTTGGTAACAGAGACAGATAGAATACGGTTATTTCATACCAACACCACACGTTTGTTATATAAGAACGTCTAACCTTCATTTCATAATTGATTAGGTATTCTTTTTAAATTTATCACAAAACTAGAACTAAATTTTTATATACAACATACTAATAACAAAGTCAAATTTTATTTTATTGTCCCATTGTTAGGTACCTATAGAATATTACGTCAAGTTTAAAAAAATATTTATGTATTTGATGGTAAAATGCAGAATTCAAAACTAAATACAATTCTCAACAAAGAGTACAGAATTCTAAAAATGTTTATTGTTATAAACATTTGTGGAACTATGTACTTAAAAAAATATATAAATATTCCAATTGGCATTATTACTCTACAAAAGTATAGCACAGGAGTACGTATATTGTTATTTGTTCTGAATGTTTAACAACTTCTATACTTCACTACATTATTTTAACCATAATGACATCGCGTCATGTAGACGTATAAAAAATTAAGTAATAGTAAATAAAGTACTTACATTCCAGCCAACAGCTTCCACGTAAAAGTCTAACTTCTCTGGATCTTCCGGCTCGGAGTCCGTGTCAAGTAACGTTTCGTTCCCACTATCTGAATCTCGCGTTACACTTCTACTTTCACTGACATCTGTGACGACTTTTTGCTCGCCATCCTGTTCTTCGGCCTCTTTCAACGGAGCTAAAGGAGTGGATTCTTCTAGTGCTGCCTTTATTGATGCTTGTTTCAGAATCGAACCGAACTTCTCGAAGAAACTGTCATCCACTTCTTGAACTCTATAATAATACAAATTTATATATAAGAGTTTGTTTAAGACTACATCAAATATATTAATTATATTCCATATTTACGTAACATATACACAAATTGATACTTTAGAGAAATCAAGTTATAAATCATATTTTTAATTTTATTAAATCTCCGAGTTACATAAAAACATGCAACTAGTGTCACTAACATGGTATGAAAGCAATGCCATTTTTTATTCAGAATTACTGTTATATTAACATATTAGCGTGGGTGCAACAAGACCAAATAAATCAAGCTTTACAGTACAGTTAGAACTTGGGAGTTAATGAAGACCTATAACTAAATTAGGAATAATTATGTACTAATTCCATAAAAATGCTTAAGGAAACAGTTAGTGCTATATCAAGAGCTACTAAGCACTATATCATAGAGCAACGAGCTATATCTTTAAACAAAGTAATTTAATTGTTTTATTTTATAGCAAGGGTCATATCGCCACAAGAAATCGGTTAATTATTTTTGTTGCAATTTGATATAATGAAACAAACGAGCCATTTGTATTAATATATTTCACATATTACAATGTAAAGTAATCACTTAAAGATATTAATAATCTTGTTTAATATTGCTTTTAATAAATGCAATTTCAATACAATTTATTGATTAAGATAATATTATGTTACACTTCTTATTCATTATTATTCTATGATCACAAATTACTGGAAGACTGGAATGATTATTTAATTACTAAACATCAATATAAAAAATAATATAAATGATTACATAACAGAGGCAAAATTAACAACTATACAAAGGTTTTAGTAAGATAAGAGATTCATTTATCTAAACCTGAAAACAAAGTATATTTGATATCAGTGTACTCTTCCACCCCATGTTTGCTGCCCTCTCTACCGATTCCAGACTCTTTGATCCCTCCGAAAGCTGGCTCGGCAGCCGATAAAATACCATCATTAATGGCAACCATCCCGAATTCAAGTTTTTGTGACATTCTAAATGCCTGACCAAGATCTTTTGTGAAAATGTAAGATCCAAGACCAGTTCTTGTACTATTTGCAATATTTAAGGCTTCCTCTTCGTTCTGGAATTTATGACAGACTGCCACGGGACCAAAGATTTCCTCACCATATATTTTCATCTCCGGTTGAACATTGGTCAAAAGAGTTGATTCGTAAAACTTAGTACCATGCTGCAAAGCAGGCTTGCCACCAATCAGTACACTTGCACCCTTGTCGCATGCATCTTGTACCAAACTGGTAACTTTTTTTGCTTGCTCCATATTTATTAACGGGCCACAAGTGACTCCCTCTTTGGTACCTGGTCCCAACACACATTTCTGGGCAATTTTATTTTTAAAAGTATTCACAAAAGCATCAAAAACATCTTTATGAATTAAAAATCTATTCGCTCCAACACAGGCCTGTCCATTATTTCTGAACTTAGCTAACATAGCCTGCTCCACTGCATGTTCAATGTCGGCACTGGGGAAAACTATGAAAGGACAATTTCCACCAAGTTCAAGAGAAACTCTCTTTATTCCTTTGGCTGCCATCCCATAGAGTATCTTTCCTACATGAGTAGAACCTGTAAATGAAATGCATCCCACACTGGGGTCCTCACACAGGACTGTCCCAATGGCAGGGGCATTCTTCCGACTTGATGTCACAACATTAATTATTCCTTTGGGTACACCGGCTTCTTCAGCTAATTGAGCGGCAGCAAGAGCGGTTAGAGGTGTGTCTTCTGCTGGTTTTATAACGCAGGTACAACCTGCTGCCATTAAAGCTCCAACTTTACGTGTGATCATAGCAAAAGGAAAATTCCAAGGGGTAATAACAGACACAACCCCCAAAGGTTGCCTTGTCAACATAATTTGCTTGTTGGGCCAAGGACTTGGAATAACTTCACCATTAATATGACGAGCAGTATCTGCAAACCACTCCAAAAAGGAACTACCATAAACCACTTCACCTTTAGCTTCTGATAGCGGTTTTCCAGCTTCAGCTGTGATAATTTCAGCCAGATGGTCAATATTTTTACAACAAAGATCATACCACTTTCTAAGTATGATAGCTCTTTCTTTAGCAGTTGTAAGTTTCCATTTCTGAAAACTTTCTGCAGCTGCATCTACTGCCATTTTAGCATCTGTAGCATTCATGTCAGGAATCTCGACGATAACTTTGTCGTCAGCCGGGTTAAGGACCGGAAACACGGCTTTGCTCTTTGCATCGACCCATTGTCCGTTAATGTATGCGTTCTTTTTCAATAAATGCATATTACGATATTCCATTACGACAATTTTTTTGTTTCGTAATAATCCAGACCGCAGAAAGAACATATTCGAACTATCAAGTATTGAGTTAATTTTATATCTATCACACTTCACAACAATACGGTATGATAGTGAGTGTTTATATAACACAATGACTTTAGATAAGCGACAATTCGAAGGAGAAATCGTTTCACAATTGTGTACTGTTGTTTTTAATAAGAAAATTATTCAATTCCTGTACGCCGGCCGCGCACCATTGTAAAATACAGCTGTCACTGACAGCCAATTGCCAAGACTGAAGACTGACATTACTGCGGTAAAATTGACAATGACGTCTGACAGTACGATATATATTAAGTCCAGATATACCTATTACAGTTTGACAAAAACTCTGAAGAAAATAGAAGATATTCGTAAAATAATAGGCCACGATGGAGCAAAAAAAGGATACTATAACCTTTTTTTTCACATTACGTAATAAACAGCCATTCAACAATAACAGGAATGAAACATACAGTAAGTATGTCAATCTTCCAAGTATTCATCACATATTTTTCTCTTAAATAATGAAAACTTATAAATGATTTTCTTCAATGTATTTTCAAATTTGTATGAGTACACAAAAAATTGTGATCGTGGTTATACTATACACATTAAATGTTTTGTATGGTACTTTCTAACAAGAATATCAAAAATCTTTAAACGCGTCTTAACGCTACTGAAAGTTACTACCAATGTCACTGTCTTTTTAATTTTCCTCAAGAATCAAGATATTTGACATTATTAATTATTATTGTAATGTTTCGGAATAAGATAATAATTTTTAAATAGTTTTTATTTTTGATATATTAAGATTGTTTTGTGGTAAGAAACATTATGTGCATATTGTGCCAGAAGTTGTTGAAACATTCGCTAAACTTTCGTCTCGCAAAACTAGTCATAAACATGATATATTCAATATTAATAAATGAAAAATAAAAGTATCACAGTAGTTCATAACACAAGAAATATTAAACATTTACCTGTTTTCATGTATTTGTTCCTCCACGGATTTTTGTTGTTGTAGTTTATCGTAAAATCCTTTCCACATTGATTCTTCATCCATTTTTATGTTTTTATATTTTTTACAATCTTAACACTAAACGTTTAAACTCACAAATCGAGACCAACTAAATGTAATGCAACGTTACCATAACATTATGTTGATCGTCTGAATCACGAAATAAGACGACTCATATCTCAGCAAAGAAATGACGTAAACTACCGCTTAACTTCAGATTATTGAACCAAATACACGCCAAACATTAAACCAGTCCAGCGGAACTTCACAGAGGTTATGAGAGTGCATTGCAGACTTCAAATACTCATTTCATATTCACCAACTTTAAGATTCAAATATTATATATATTTGACATTAAGGATTGTTTTGCGTTAATGCGAGTAGGCGAACAAAATAATACTGACGTGTTTCAAGGCTAAGGTAGTAAGGTTGTCTGCATTCGACGCTGTTACAGCAACAAGTATGATTAAAATAATACACATGCTTTTATAGTGACACATAATCAGTATTCCAAACAGTCATACTGTTTTTAATTTGTTCTTTATACCAGGGCTATACATTGAATTATATTTTATGATATATAAAAATCTATTTGTTCTACTGAGTAATATGCTTGACCGGAATATTTATTGTATCTTAAGGAAAACTTTAGAAAACATCCTGTTAGATTATTTGTTTTAATTTTCCATGAATGAAATATACAATGTATTTAATATAACGATTAATTGGAAATCTATTTTGTATCTTAATAATAAGTACATTTTATGTATAAATAATTCAAGAACATCATCTGTAATGAGATAAACGCGAACGGACAAGTAATAAGACGAGATAAATAATTGTATTATGTATAAATATAAAGTAATGAGTTAATATTTTTTTTTCCGTCGTTATAAATGTAACTACGTAAGTGATGGGATATCTAATATTTCCCGTCTATAAGTGTTCGGATATCAGGCCTCAGAGGCCTTTTACTTGGTGCTAGGAACATATTATTTATTTTTTCATTTATTAATATTTATTATTTTATGCTTATGTCTAGTTTAGCGATTGTTTCAGCTATTTCTGTCTCAATTAGGACAGTTTCAATGGTGACGTCACAATATCCCTCTATCAAGAATCACGAGCTCGAGTTGGTAAATTGTAAGTTTTATCGCATTTCTGAACACAAGTTTACAGTTGACCTTGAAGTTGAATAAAATAAAATACGCACTAGTTTCTTTTGTCATTTTTTGTTGGTTGAATTTAAATACAATACTACGAGATAACTGATCTACGGAGGCCCGAAAAATATATTTGATTTAATATAATTATAGTCATAGAAGACCTTTGTGTTTTTCTTTGTTGAAAAGTATCGGATGTTAATGACCTTTAATTAAACTAAATTTCATCGAAGTTACATTTAATTTGATGCGAGAGCATACAAACAATTTTACAACAAAATTATTGTTTTCAGTTCTGCCATGTCTACTGACCACGTCGCGTTCTTTAGATGGATTTAACAAACAGATTTCGTCTCTTATATTTATAATATAATTGCAGTGCAGAATAACAAAATCGTTTTAAAACAAATAAATAAAAAATACTTAACTTGGCTTGACGATATACTCGTATGTAAATTATACCTGTGTGTCATTACTGAGACTTGCTGAATACAATTGAAGGTCTGCTGTGATGTTCAACGAGATAATCGCAAGCTATCTTTTGTCCAATTAGTAACCCCGGGTTATCATTACACCGCCATTGTTTAAGTCATTGAAAATGTTTAATATTAACGTATTTTACACATAAATCTCGAATTAATTGCAATATTCAGAGCTATATTAAGGATTTCAATTGCATTTTAGATACTTTAAATTGTTTTTATTAACAAGCAAGGTCGCGGTTTTTCTCATGTATTTTTAACAGTTAACGGTATTTTATAGAATTAATAACCACCTACACTGCTTTGTGAATAGATCAACTATTAATATATATTCTAAAATTTAGGAATTCTATATTAATAAAACTTGTATAGTCTGAATGAGGTTATATACGAGTATCATGGAGGAGAACATTAAATAAGTTGACCAGAAAATAAACTTCTTTATGAGATTCGTATAATTTTATATTACCAATAATTATGTTTTGAGGACTCGAATAGACAGAAGGTTTCGAACTAAAAAAGTTCGTTCGGTAATATGAGTTCTGGGAAAAATAATTTATAAATAATAACATAACGATTGACAACATTTAATTTTCATATAATATTATCAATATGTAAAATTACTCGTATAATACTTAATAATTACTAATATGTCAGCGGTATACAGGCGGTATACAGCTATTATTAACAAATGTAACAGGAAATTCCACCTTATTGTCTGATATCATTTATAAGAGTACAAAATATACTTTGTCTTTTTTTTATTATCTGCATAGGATTTTTTGCTAAAGAAATATTAGGTGAAGTATTATTAACACGTAAAATGCAAATACTAAAATATCAACGAGGGTGACGAGAGTAATTGGAAGTGGCGATCATATTCCTTGGCAATTTACAGAAGAACATGTTTCTCTTATCTGGTGAAATTAAAAAGTTAAATAACATCTCAGAGACAGTTTAATCCATCCTACACAGTACACAGTAGATACGGTTAATCAAAATACAAATATATGGTAACGTCATTTTCTAAAGAAATATGATTCAACAATTTTGCAATCACTTGGAGAAGAAGAAGAAGAAACTAAATTAAATGATGGTCGTATAAAGACTTGTGTATACATTTGTCTCTTAAAGGTTTTATATTTACGACATATTTTTTTATATATAGATATATGTATCTCAGGGTTTAAAAAGCAGAGAAATCTTTTAGCATTAAGTCCGTTTTGTATCTTTTTTCGGCAATAACAATAAAATAAATAACACAAATAAACACAAAACACTTACTCGTCTTCATTTTATTATACATAAGGTACGAGTATATGTATAATAAAATATATTATTTTAACATTTTACTTTTATGACGCTTGAAAGAAAATGATCCTCTTTGAAAATTATATTTACAGACAGATTATAAAAAGATATTGCTCTTTTTTATCGTCTTATGATCCAATAAAGTTCTATCAGGCCAATAAAGATATTTCTCTGTTTTTTTCATCCAATACGCTCTACAATTTTTTTATTTTTTTTACAGAAAACTAGTAATATGAGCGGTTTCATTTAAATTGCCTTTGCACGTGTATTATTACTTTATTAATTTAAATTTCATAAAATGAGAATGGAAAATGTACAGATTGTAGTAAAATATTTGTGGTTATGTCTCACTATTGTTATTTTTAGATCCTATTACATGTAAACACTGATTCTTCCTCAATCACAATGTCAATAATGTCAAAAAATTCGGTTCTGTTATAAATTATAAGAAAAAAGTACAAAAAATCTAGATTTATTTGATACTCTGTCCACATATATATTATTAAGACAAAATCCTCGAAAAAGAAGCATCAATTTCCCACGGGATTTTATAACTAATAAGCACTGCCCACATGCATGTCCCCTTTCTTTTGTTCTTTATACAAAATGAGTAATATAAATTCCACATATAAAATATGTAATACAACAATTTAATAATACAAGTGCAAATCTTACTTCAGTTGACCAAAGATTTCCTTTTCCTTCATTTTCCTGTACACGAATCCCCAAGGGTCATCCCGGACACTTACATCCATTTTAGCGAAACGAAAATAACAAATCACAAAAGTTTTATCATATATCAGTACTAATATATATAAACACTATTTAAAGAACCTCGACATAATACACAAAATTTTATTATTCGCGGGCGAGTCAGTGACTGTCTGAACTCTGAATGCAGAAAGACAAGTGGTTTAGCATTGTTTGTGAGAGGTTTATAACCTACTCCAGTTTTTTAGACATCCTACGTTCAGGAAAACCAGCCATTGTTGTAATAGGGAAAATATAATAATCAAATAAGACATTAAAAATAATTGAATCATACAAAAGGGTTTACGTAAATATTAATGATATTTAATAATAAATATAGTCTTATAGCGTTATTAAGTGATGTAAAATAACTTTACTAAAAACGATGTTTTAATTTAATGAACTTTAGCAATGACCTTTATACATTTGCCATTGATACACAATTTAAGATATTGTCGAAATGACGTATTCATTTTTTTATTTTACAACGACGCAAGCGTAATGACCAGGCAAATTAAAATTAAACAGAAAAGCACTTATAGACAAATGTTTAAAAAAATAACAATTTCATAAAAACATAGACATTTCTACATTGGGTAAATTCCGTAAATATTTTTTTTCTATAATTTATTGCAATTAGAATTATTGAACGTTCGCATTACTGTCATACTCAACATGTGCAGAATGTTTATTATTTACTTGCAATAGCAGATGGCGTCAAGTCATAAGGTATTGTGATGCTAATAAGTAATAATCATCGCTACATACATATATGTATATTGTTTATATACATATACCTAAAGAAATCAACCTTGAAGAAAGCTTCCAAGCCCTTTAGATGTAATTATAAAATTATTTCTTAAAGCCTAATAAAAGATAGATTAGATATTTGCAAATAGATTGATACCATTACCTTTTTAACACATGTGTTTTTTTTACAATATTTAATACTTAGAATATTAAAAAGGACGCCCGCGCAATTCCAGTGTCTTTATTTAACCAAATATTGCATTGTAGGTATACGCAATATTATAATGAATATGATGGATCGTTATTATTAGATCATGAGCCATTCCGTGAGTTATCAGTTTAACAAACACACACACACCAGACTATACACTAAGACTATTGTTTATGTTATAACCATAAGTATATATACTATATATTTACTTATTTGATAGCGAAAAGTATTTAATATGTAAACTATATAGATAAATAATCATATACAATTTTCTTGCTTTCGTCACTTTCTTATAATACTATATACAATATTAGACATGTACATTTTTGTCAGTTTGTTTGTTCATGACTCAAAACTAATCGACGGATATTTAACTTTGTACCACTATACCTCATTATCTAGAATCAATATAAGTTATAGTTATAGATAGAAGAATTTACGTATTTTAGGGAAAAACAAAATGTATATCTATTGATAATAATATACTTGGAGAGGAGCGAAGCAAACGAAGTCTCGATAAGAGTATTCTTGAAGAAATAAACTATTTATATGTATAATAATAGACTAATTAAAAATAATAATTAAAAAATATTCCGGTCACCTTGCGACACGATATATCAAGTTATGGGATTTATAATTGACTCGTTGTGATTAATTATCAACTCGATTGTTATATTCTTTTGTTATTAAGTGGGAGTAATAATAGTAGTAATGGAAAGATTAAAAAAATGCTATAATATTTTTTTTAATCACAAAACTTTACACACGTCCAAGTACTTAAATAATGTAATAGATATCAACGGACGGAAAAAAATATTTAGTCAATTATTATTGGTTTTTTACGAAACACAAATTTATATATTTTTTTGTTGGAAAATAATAATTTAATTTAATGATATATATACAAGTATACGTATTATACAGTTTATCTCATAGAGACCAAAATATCAAGTCCTATCCTATTCCTAGTCCTTTGTGTTCTGGCGATCAGTAAAACAAGTATTTGTTATTAAGGAGCTACTCGTAGCTGTGTCCCCGACTTCTACATTAATATGTTTTTTTAAATAAAAGTCTTTATAACATCAGCTAGCCGCCGGTGAAACTCCTATTAAAATCGGTCCAGCCGTTTCAGATATTAGTGAAAACAAACAGATAGGCAGAGAAATATAAAAAAGTTTTTAAATATATATATATATATATATATATATATATCTATTAATTTGGAATATATGTACTCTTTTAATTTGGAAATACAAACACTTATTATTTTTATACTTATAGACTAGCTACGTTAATGAAATGTGTCAGTAAGTTAATTTGTAGGTATCTACACTACACTAAGTATGTAACGTGACTCCCCCTGGGTAACACACACACCCCCTACCAAGGAATAACAAATAGATATTATATAACGAAAAAGTATATTGAGTATTGACGATAATATTAAATACCGGGGTTTAAGACTTGATTTATTTATAGGCGACCGGGTCCTAGCTTTATTAACAAAAAATACATGTAAAATGGCGGACAATCGAATTTTATAACGTATAAAACCAGTTAAGAAAGCATTTTAAATAAAAAAAGGATTTTTAAAATGCATATTAATAATTTAAAAAAGGTTAATTAAATCTTATCTGTATAATAAAACATACAAAAATAATGAATTCGAATATTTTGATAAATTCTCTCACTGGCAAAACGTCACTGACACCGGACGCCATTTTGAATTCATTAAGGCCGGTCAATGAAGTCACAGTTCAAATAATAATAATAGAAATAAAAACAGATCTACAAAAATATCTACCTACATTTTGTAAAAGATTGTATACGAGTGAAGCCGGGGTTTATCTTGTATCTAGTAGTATATTACTAAGCTATTACATTATGAAGTACTGTAATACAAAACCCATTATGGAAAAAAAATGTCATTATATTGTAGTGGACACAAGGGCATAGGGCGTGTTGACAGAAAACTAATGTCTGTGAGCATGTGGGTAATGTTTTAGTGTATAATACATTTTAAACACAAAAATGTATATAATATAGACTAATATAAAAAACTTATTTGAAACAACTGGAAAATGTGGACGTAAAATATATCATAATTTTTAAAAATAACAAGTATAGCAATACAATAAAACAATATCTTAATATTTTTTTTATTGAACGTACAACAAAAATACGACACGTGTTTTTTAAATTGAAGTGAATTAATGATTTATCCTAAATATATTCTATGTATACACAGCAATCAATTACTGATTTATATAATATTATCACTATTGAGCCAAAGTCATAATTAATGAGAGAACAATAACTTATTTTAGAATAAAAGCTAATAAAATATCGTGACGTGATGTGAAGTATTAAGCTCGAGTCGCCTATGACACGTCTTGATGGGTTTAAACGTAGAAATAACGAATGACTTCATAAAACCGTTTTATTGTTATCAAATAACAATAATGTTATTAAAAATAACCCCAGACCGAGTAGACTTGGTTTTCCTAATCATCCCATTGTGTTATGAAAGTTGTACAAAACTTTTTTTTTTATGGTAATTTTATATGTAACATTGTATTATACGTCGGGTAATTAAAGAAGTTTATATTTAGATTGTATGTAATTTTATACTTGTATTAAAATTGGACGTGCAATTATTATGTAAAGTGTTTCTCGTAAATGTTTTTACCGATTTTTATAGATTTTCCTATTTTTTTCTAGATCAAAATATCAATTTGTTATATTAACTCTAAAAAAATATTTTATATAGATTAAATTATGTAATACTTTAACTTGGATACGTTATTAATATATACAAAATATATTTTATTTGTAATACCTACGTATATCTCTTATTCTCTACTATCTGTCTCGTTTCTTTTTTATATACTTGTTCAAACCTTTTCTAAGCCTCGATCGATCCATACTTTGTTATATTAAATTTGATTATATGACCTAAGTTACTTCTGAAAAGTACTTAAAGGGCAAAAAATATTCCAACTTTATAGACAGACAAAGAAAGTAAAATTTATATACAAATATTTTCCATTGAACTCTTTTTCAATAAGGTTTACATTTTGGATCGCTTATATTTATTATTTATACTACTGATATGCATTGTAACTTGTACCACATGACGAAAATAAAGAATATATTTACTTTTGAAAAGTAACTAACGCCATCTATTGCTCGTCGAAGGTAACATGTAACGTGCATGCTACAACTCTTTGAGACTTATTCGACTGGAATAGAAAAACGTTGAATGAACACAATGACTTAAAAAACAGAGATAATTTACAAAATTGTATTAGAATATAATAATATTATAGTACTTTGCCATTAAACTATATTTAAATAATGGGTTGTCCCAGATATTTGTTCTTTAACAGACTATTGTTCTTAATAAAAATATAATACCAAATCACCCGTATTGTAATATAAATTAAATAATAATAATATTAATACCGCAGGGATTACTTTGAATTACAATATTACAATATTTATATCTTATTAATAAATGAACCGAGTCTACCTTAACTTGCATTGAAATATGTGTTAAAAAAATGTTAATCTACCACTTCGATGTTATATAACATTTAGTACGATAATTGAATTAAACCACATAACTGTACACTGGTTTTAATTGAGCTCATACTAGAAGAAATGAAGGTCAATGACCGACTTCAAGGTCACCATTTTGTCACACTTAAATTAATAAAAAAAACATTCTTTTTTTTTTAATTTTATGAAATTTTGTGAGTTTATTAACGACAGTTTTTGCTAAAGAATATCTCTTATTCTCCAAGCAAAAAAATGTTTAAAATATTTTAAAACGAGTTCGAGATTGACGTATAAAATGAATCAGAAGATATTGTAGGTAACTGTTATTTTATTATAAATTAGAAACTAAACAATTAAACACCTTTCTTTTATGTAACAAAGAACTATAAGATTTTTTAGCATATTAAAAATTTATTTTTGCGCCATCTGTTGACAATATTAGGAATGACGTAGAACAACCAATTACGTAAAGTACGCACCCACTCCAACCATAACATAGTATTTTGACGTTACAAATTGAAATACATTATAATACATATATAACTATAAATTAAAATGCAAAAGGTAATCTTAACAATCTGTTTTACAATTATTTTACCAATATTCATATTTTGTTTTGTAATAATAATATTTCTCAATTAAATAAAAGGTTTTCTCATGGAGACTAAATTTGTAAATAATCGACGAAATACTATTGAATTGCGTTTCTTAGAACAGTCCTGTATGTATATACAATCCACGCAGAGTCGTGGACTAATTGTGCTTATTAAAAAATTGTTTATATTAACTTTATGTATTACAATATACTTAGAAATATGTACTGATTGTGTAAAACTCCAGGAAATTAAGTTCAAAGTATTTAATAAGTAAGTCAGCCGGTATACATATTATCATCACATCATTAGAGTAAATATTCCCTGATAACGTCAAGACGTCTATTACTCTTGAGGCTTGAAGATAAGCAAAACAGCAAAACTTGTAAAGAACAAATCAAAATCGAACAATTATGGTTCAGTATATAATTATATAATGAAGAAGTAATTTATTAATATTTATACATACATTGAAAAAATCAATATCCGTCAAAAATATGTTAATATATTTAACTTATTTATAAGTTAAATTAAACATTGTAATTGTATTGTTTGAAATCTATAGGTTAATATAGGTTAATGGTCAGCCTGTCGATATTTGGAAAATAATTTAAAAGAAAATAATTCAGGTCAAAACCTTTAGAAATATTCAAAAAGACACCGAAGCGATTAATAATAATACTAAACGTAGGCCTAGACTTTATAAAACAAAATGGAAGTGTAATTTATATATATAAATAAAATTGAAATGTCTGTTTGTATCCAAATTAACAGCTTTTCACTAAATGCACATGAAATTTTATACGGTACTGACATAAAAAAATAATTTTAATTTTCTGTCTGTCGGTTTGGTCTAATCTGTGGACTCATCTGAAAAGGTTGGACGGATTTTAACAGAACTTTCACTTGACAGCTGATGTTATAGCTTAGGCTACTTTTATTTAAAAAAACTTATTGCGCGAACAGTCGTGGGCAGAACTAGTCAAATAATATAATTTATACTATACATATGGCACTAATAATTATCAGTGTTCAATATTCGTTGATAATACAATGATAATTCAAAGTGCCCGTACTTCATTATATTATGTGTTGAATAAAACTACTAGAATTAAGATATACCTACTTCTAGTACCAATAAAATAACATTTGAATTAATTAATTTAAACAATAACGACTACATATAAAGAGATGAAATGTATACTATTTATGCAACTTTGTGACTCCTTAGACCTTGCAGTGGTCCAGTTATTCCCAACGTAATTATTTCCTTCGCAGACATATAAAGAACGATCGCGGACCGCTAACTGCTTTCTAATGAACACGTTTTCAACATTTATTATATTCATCATCTCAAGATATACTAAAAAATAATCTTCTTTTTATAGGTTTTAGTTTAAAGTGACTCACTAAAGTATTTACTTGTTATTGTTCTTGTCTCAAAGTAAATATAAGGTTATGTATCACTTACCTACTTTGATTTGACGGTTTCTTCCCTCGCCAGCGAAGTAAACAGTCAAATGTTGCTTTACGGAACTGTGGTTTGAGCAGCTTCCATCGCTTCCGCGAGTCCAAAGTGCCGCTCGAATCCACTGATTTCTTACTGATAATATCCGGTTCCGAAGATCCTTTCCGTAACTCACTCTCACTTGTATATTTTATACACTTTTCAAACTCGAGCACTGACAAAGAATCACCACCGGGACACGTCTTTCTGTTCGACAAAGGCGTGGACGTCGCGAATTTCTGTCTTTGTCTAACATTAATACCACTGTCACTAAACTCCGATATATCAGACGTATAAAGAGTGTGTCTCGTTGGAGCGGTTTTCGAATTTAATATGCTGTTCTCTTCAAAATTCTTACTTTTCATTGTGTGTCTCAAATCGACGAAAGCGGCTATATCTTCGCAACTTTTAGTGTTATATTTAGACAAATTGAACGTTTGTGAGGACTCGGCGACCGAAGCGGGGTCAGGATGAGAGTCCATCACACCGATATTGGCTAAATTATCTTCACTTCTAGATAATTTAGAAATATTATGCAACTTTTTGTGTCTCGCGGGACGTACCGGCGGCTCCTCGGGACACTTGGGCAATGTGAAGCGATGCTCGACCGTCCTCTTGTTGGGCTTCGAGTACTTTGCGATAATTCTATTTATTTCAGCGCTGTTTTTGCGTCTGTTTGTGTGTCGTTTGAAATGAAGCGGCGGTTGATAAGAGTCGGCCACACTGGCGCCCGCGACCCGAGCCGACCTCTCGCGCCATTCCGATACTTTATTTTCGATGAGGCGCTGCAGTTCGACCGCTCGCATCTTGGCACCCAATTCTGGCATTCTTATCTTTTGTTTTCTTATTTGACGTTTCGTTTTAATTATTTGCCCCTCCCGTGACGTCAATGTGAGTTAATTTAACCATCTATATCCATAGACCTCCAGTGATAGAGACGGCTGGTCACGTCACTGAAAAAGAGAATTGAATTAAGTTCATTATACGTAATTTTCCGCGCAACATTAACAAAAACTTAAACGTTCAATTTAACCGACAGTTTCGTTTTGGTGAAGGATGCTATTGTCGCGTTTTCTATTCAATTGTCTATTTTGTAATACATCCTTCCGAATATTTGAACCTCCCTCTTCCTCCCAATACATTATTTATTGCTATAATACATATATATGTCTTTAATAACTTACTTATCTCTGACGTCACTTCAATCATTTATTGCGAAGAAATATAAAATTAATGTTGTTTTATCTTAAACGTAATAAATAACGGTACAGCTTTGATCTTTTATAATTTAGATTAAACTGAAATATTTATCAAATGGAGTTCAGTGCGTGTTTGATAATTAAATTGCACAAATTTGTTTAAGAGATATTATAAGAAAGTGAATCGCTAGAGCCCCGAGGCCCCGGGGGCCTCTGAGTGACGTCACTCCTGACTGACGACCGTGTTAGTGGGCATGACAGTAATTATTTATAATTGAATTATCTTGTATCTCACACTTTACATACCTTACTTTAAAGAGGATAATTCTTAAAATATTGTTTGTTTTTTATAAACACTAAACTCAATAACACATCCAATTCAGGTCTACTGAAGAATGTACATACATTCATACCTTGAAAGATAAAGGTTGATAAGATTCACAGTTTGGAGAGAGCAGATAAAGTATTTTGTAACGCGAATGTTCGCTCCTCTTGTGTCTAAAAATCTATTTTTGATCGAAAAATAATGAGCACCATTAATTAGGTACCTTATTATAAAATTACACCAAATGTAAGTAATTATAAAATATTTACACCTAGTGTAATATATTTTTTAGTATCATTTACACCAAGTTACTTTACTGATAATGTAACTTATTTGATTTGAATCAAGATTCAATAAGATGTTTAAGAGCATCGTTACTTTTGGTGTAAATACCAATATTTATTTTAGTATTTGTTTACACCGATGTAAAGTGTTAGATGTGACTTGGATCTTCTATGATGATGTTGGATTCAGTTACATCATTTCGTATATTCGGTTGGTTGAACATATAGGTCTACGTTTACATTCTAATTTAAACTCATTGATATAGTACTCATTCGGAGATTCCTATCTACAACTCTTTTACGCCATACTAGGTGTATAATGAATAACTGTTTAAAATATTTACAAAACACGCCACTATATTATAATATAATAATAATATATAACAATTATTATAAATGCTAATTATTACGTACATGAAGTGGTATTTTATAATTGTTTTATTCAGTGTAACTAACACCTGTGATCGTTTCTATTTTTTGTTATTAACTGCGATTGTGTTATGATTAAGTATTATTAAACAAATTAGAAAATAAACATTAAGTACTGAGACAGATTATTAATAACGATTTTATCGTGTTTATAATAATACTAAGTTTTTATAATAAAATTGTCTTTTGATTAAGGTTTTTAATAAATAAATCAATCTCCAAACAGATTAAATCACTTTAACATTTTGACATTTTTAGCATTTTAATTCCAGAACACCAGAGAAAAGTATGGAGTTAAGTTTATGTTCAATATTTTCATATAGCTCTATATTTATATGCAATCCTAGATTGAAATCAATCTTAGATAGTTTTCTACTTATTGTACAGGTCTAATGCACTAACACAAATTGAAACACGATTGTTTTTTAACTTCGGCCATCAGACAGACAACGGATCAGTTTCATTTTTACATATCTTATTAAAAAACGATGAAAAATCTAACAAAGAATTTACCTATTATCGATAAAGTAACTCAGTAACATGTTATATTTATAATAGTTTAAGAGTACTGAGTGACAGATTTTATATATTATAAATAAAATTTTGGCGGGATGGGCTATATTTAAATTAACTGAAATATTCGGTGAAATAATTGACCTTCATGAAGATCATTCCTATTTGGGGAATCAATACAAAAATAGCTTGTTATGTCTGTCTGTACAGGATCAATGAGTTAGATATGAATACTTACTTTTAATTTATCAAAATCCCGCCCTAAGTTGCTCAGGAACACTCATGTGAAAAACTGCTACTAAAAACACCGTTAGTCAGAAACACCCATAAAGCACTGTTACTCAGGAACACCCATGTGTAAAACTGTTAGTCAGTAACACCCATGTGTAAAACTGTTAGTCAGTAACACCCATATGTAAAACTGTTAGTCAGTAGCACCCATGTACTCTTGCACGTAAAAGTAAACACACGTGTAGCTACGACACGTGCAGATTTCACAGTGAGCCCGCGTTCCAGGCGACCGATCCCGCACTTGACTCACCCATCCCATCACAATCAAATAATACTCCATTTACTTTACGCCAAATTGTTAAACGACCTCCATTCCTTGACCACACAAAGTATGCCGTTTGTATATTAAATATCATCATCAACATGAATCGCCATCACCTCTATCTAAATACTATTATGTATTTTGTATTCAGCTTAGCTTTTTGCTTCTTTTCATTCAGCTGATTCTCATTGAAATAAAATGGTCTACTTCCGAAGCCTAGTGTAGCTCGTGGTAGATAATAGTTGTATTGGGGGGGAGAGGGGGCCGTGGTAGTGCGGGCGTGACAATAGTTTCCGCCAAGTTCATTGTCGCCCATCGTGTAACCCAGATGCATAAATATAACAAGGAACAACGCTTCATAACCCTGGAATCTAGGAAGTATTTATCGTTCTTATAAAAAAGATTTATTGAATGACACACCCATTGTCTAGAAATGCATTGTATTCGGAAGTGTTATTTTAACTCGTTACGAATGTGAAAGTCGAGAGTCTTTCTTAATTTTGTTATAATTTTTTGTCTGACACACATTACTAAATATATGAAGTTATTTTTTCCTCCAGTTTAAATGTGAACAGAAATGAAAACAAAGACTTATGTGGTATGCATTGTTTTATAGATAGCGTTGGCGCGCGGCTCCGCACGTGTGAAGTGGAAAGTATCTACTTTAAATATAATAATAATAATTCAATATGTTAATCCAAATATTGCACTAGAAATAAGGTTTACAATTTGAGGGTATTTTTGGTTGATTATTTTGAAGTTTCTAAGACAAAGAATCCTGCAGAAGATCAAGAAGAAGCCAAGATAGCTGTCAGTTGTTTTCGGATTTACTTGATATTTATCGTTACATTACGGACAAATAACAAAAAATCTTTATAAATTATAATTTATATTTTTTTAGTGTACCTACTCTTACATACATCTCAGACTTTCTCACATATTATAATATTATAAGAATTGCGAGTTGGGACGGACATAGGGTTGAGATTGATTTTTAATGATCTACATAGCCTATTCTAAGTATACGATCAAATCTGAAAAAAAATATTTTGAACCTGTTAATATAAAAATGTGTCTTTTTGTATGCAGCGAAGCGTTATTATGTAAACACCAACACGGAAACTAAACAAACAGTTCTAAATGAGTTTTATTGAAGCAATTGAAGGTTATCGTTGTATAAAACTTTGGTTACATAAAACAAAAATACAAATAGTGATACGGAAAAAAAAACATTCAATTTTGAAAATAGTATCTTGAGATCCCAACCGTCCGTAACAATGCCTTAAATCGGACAACGTCCTTATTTTACAAAGAACCCTCCACAGCGCTGCATCAATTGCTTAAATTGAATCAAATTATCCAAAGGATGTACAAACGTACAAGTGTACCCACGATTAGATCACAATTGATATAAGGATAATTCACACTAATTAAAGATTTGTCTCGACGTGTTCTAAGAAGTACTCGAAATAAATATAACTAAGTAGTTAAAAATAGACTTCATAGTTTAAAACATACATACTATTAAACTATTTATACTTTACTAGCTGTTGCCGGTGACTCCGTCTGCTCTCTCTTTATCATCTAAAGTTTATACAAAATCAGTACAATATTATTTAATTTAGCCCGAAATCTTTCTATTTTCCCACGGATCCTATGGGAATACCAGGATAGAAAGTTTCTCGTTTCTCTTAGATGTATAGGTAACTGAAAAGTAAATGAATTTTAAATTTTGATTCACTTACTATTGCACTCATTCGATTATATTCAAACAAATATAAATTCACGCCTTAGTATAGACATTTATTATCTCTTATATATTTGTATTATGATTGTCTATATAAGAAAAAATTGTATGATTAAGTATATCTAATACTTAATCATACAATTAAGATAATCAAGAATAGGGATTTAAAAATGTCGTTTATAAAAGATACTCAGATTTCGTAATGACTTTTATCCGAATAATTAATTAAGATTATTTTCCTTGAAAGATAATTCATGAATAAAGATAGAATGTCACTTATTAAAGGATTTTCTAATTGAAGACATTGTTTATATGTTTGTCCTCATCAGTATGCAGCGGTCGTCATCCCGCTGTATCGCGTGGCGTTGCTTAGTGCTTAGTAAGGAACCGTCGCTCCAACTTGATAAGGGGAAAGTTAAATTTCACCGAATCAGCAATCAACAATCAACAGGTAAACTTTTCACTAAATATTTTGTTAAAAATAAATAATTATTATAACTGACTATCCCTTTTTATAAGTATTCTTGAAGTATATAGATCTTGAAATTAACGAGTTCTTCCCGTGACTATGTTTCTTCTTCACAAGTTTTTCTATTGTTTTCCATGATTGACTCTACCTCTGTAAATATATATTAATGTAATTATATTATATTTATATAACATCATTTTGAAATCGTTATTTTTAGACAGACCCCATGATTACAGTATTTTATTTACGATAAATTGTTTTTTGTCTCTCGTCTTACCTCCTTCAGCATCGCGTGAATATCACAAAAATAACAACTAATTAAAGCGAATAACACTAAATTAACTATAATTGTAACAATTTCATGGTCGGATGGCCTCTGAAAATTTCAGTTAAATTATTATTATTAATGTCAAGGTCATTTTTAGGAAACGTTAATATCCTTTCATTAATTAACATTAAAATGAAAATAATTTTTCAGTAATTATATATCCAGCTTAGTAATCGTGTTAAGAATAAATTTTAATAATACTCTTATACGAAAATAATATTATTTAATTGGGAATCTTATATAGGTGTGAATTAGAAATTAAAATAAAGTAATATAATATTATGTTTAATATCAATAAAAATATAAATAATTTAATAAATTAGGACATTTATAACAATTTAAATGCTTGAATGGCACAAAGAGGCTTCTGGCTGACTTGCTTTAGGCAGTCCTGTTCACTGCAGACTGACTTCCTCTGGAAAAAACAAAATATATATGTATATATACTATTTCACAACTACAGAACTATTATTAAACACTTGCAATACACAAACATTTGTTAATTCAAACACATTACTACAATTCAACTATTTAAACCTAAAATATAGTAAAACTAAAGTTAGTATGTGTATAAACAGTTATTAAATGTTATGTTAGCTATAAAATTTATTTTACCTGAAATAAGGCTGAAAATCGTAAATATCGTCTATGACCCGTCGCACGCGGCACGGGACCCCGCAGTGGGGCCGCCGCTGACCGTACACCGACAGAGCTCTTTCCAGTAACTGTTGCGCTGAGGTCAGCTCTATAACTGTAATAATGTTATAATATGTTGATTTCATATTAGTACAGTCCAAATTATTCTGAAATTTTGCGTTTTATGTCGATATTTGTGGCAGAGTACTCGAAATATTATAAGTGCTTTTCGTTTTCAACTGTTTTCCTGACAGTTGTTACATGCTAAAGCTGCTCAATCCAAAATCATGGCATACTTTACAGATTAGTATTATGTACAGTGTTGAAATAATATCAAGCTATATAAGAGTAGGTACTGTAACAACAATTTTATACTTAGTAGCAGAAAAATATTTATTTTTACTTACGGTGTCCATCACCAAATTGTCGTTCGTCTTCATCACCTCCTTCATCAACTTTTTTATCCTTCTTGAAGGATATTAGTTTAGGAATAACCAACAACATGCACACCACTGCGATCATTGTTACAATCTTTTTGAATATCAGGAATTTGAGCATCAGCTTCGCTATGGTTAGAATGTCCAATTTTAAAGATAATTTGTCGAAGAAACCTAGACCGGGAGCCGTGTATGGTACTCCATAAACGGGCTTGATCGGTGGACCGTACACTGGAGGTAAGGGTTTGTGTATTGGGGGTCCATACACGGGGGTTGGGGGTCCATAAGACTGAGGAGGTCCGTAACTCGGAGAAGGTCCGCTGCTTGAGGGCGGTCCATAGTTTGATGTTGGGGGTCCATAGTTTGATGTTGGGGGTCCATAGTTAGGAGGCCCGTAGGTATTTGTTGGAGCGTTATACGTGATTTCCGGTTCAAATTTCACTGGTTGTCCATAATTGCTTGAGGGCAGATAGCTGCTAGAGGGACCAGAGGAACTAAAACTGTCGCTGGTCGGATAAGCAGGAGTATAATCGTAACCAGAATTGTAACTGTCGTCGCGATTGGCTATCTTTTTCTCACCATCTCGAGCTGTAATTATTACGACACCCTTCTTCGCTTCCTCGGCATCTACACGAGATTTGGAATATGCATCGAGATAAGTATCCGCTTTAGTAACGATAACGACCTTAGAACTATTAGCGGCCGGGCCAATTATAGCCGAAACACTCGCTAACAGAGCAAACGCAACACAAAATCTACAGAACGCCATGATATCCTTGAGCTACACTGTTAAGGAACTTGTCTCCATCGATAGCGGCTGACGAATGACAAGCGAAGTGGTATCTCATTCAGTTTTCACTTTTGAGTTACAGTAAAAGAGCCTAAATATGATAATGGGACGCAATTAAATTCTCCGAGTGACCCCAGTGTTCCGCATTGCTCATTGTAAGTAGGCGGAAAAGCGCCCCTTGCATGCTAATGCTTCGACTTTGAGGATGGACGTATGACTTACAGTCTTCCATCGCATAAAAGAATCTCTAATAGGCCGCAATTTGCTCGAGAAAGTTATGTACATTGATCCTTACATAAGATAATAGTGACCATAGTCAACTATTTATAGTTTATTGTTTATTGACTATTATAAAGTAAATCAATAAAACATTACAGGACACTATTTATTCGAATATGATTTTTATTAATATTATTATATCGATTAAGTTTATATCGAATTTTTCAAGTAATTGATACGTATCAATAAATATATATGAATATGGAACAACAAATACGGATGTAACCAGTATGTAGGATAGAGAAAAAGTTTGGTAAAAATTATCATAAACCGATTTGGAAATCATCCAAGATGAAGTTATGTATTGTGACGCCCCACACTAGTAGCACTAAAAGCGTAATACGCTGTATTTAAATTTACGATTTCTAGTGTCAAATGCATTTTCACTGAGAGAATAACTAATTACAAGTCATTGTAAGTTCCAACGTGACGTTTATTATGTCAAATTTGCAATTCAACACTAAATCAGTGGTTTCCCGCCATTTTAACTAATGGCATTACATTACTGTACTAATAAATATACATTTTGGAATAAGTACTTTCAATTTTGGACTATTATATACTAGGTGCGCCAACAGACAGTGCCGGCGTTAGGGGGGCGCGCGATAGGGTGACGGCCCGGGGCGCCAAATTTGGGGGACGCTGAGGTCTGGGGCCTCGGCCTTCTGCCTTCCGCGCTGTGTACCCTCAATACTGTGTTCTATGTGCCGTATTCACAACTATGTTCAGCTATCAGATGATTTGGTTCAGCAAAAAATAATTACTCGATATTGATTTCCTTAAGTGGGGCCTAAATATTTTTACTCGGGGTGTCAGTAGCCCTAACGCCGCTACTGCCAACAGATCGTCAATTTCGACTCGCTGCGCTCGCTGCGGTGCCGTGTGTATATTGAGCGAAGCGATCCCAGTGTAATGACTCATCGTTTCCCATTGACTTCAATGGGATATCAGTTTTTTGATGACATTTAAAACATTTTCTTTTTTTTTGACATTTTTCTATTATTTTTTTTTAAATCATCACCTAATGTGTCTTTTTGGTTGCAAAATTTCATAACTTTCCGTCAAGTAGTTTTCGAGCCTATTCGTGACAAAGAATGTGAAGTCTCCAGTAGAAAGCTCCGCTCAATTATGATCAATCACGCCATAACCTGGTATAAGTTTACAGCCTTTTTTTCACCATATTTTATCAAAATATGTGATATTACAGCACTCATATATTATATTAAAAAAATTACCATGAAAAGTATTATATGTTTATTTGTACATCAAGCTAACCTCACCAAATTTCTTCAAAATCGGTTCAGGTATTTTTGAGTGAGTAGCTAAGACGTATCCATCCTCAATAAAAATTTCATTCGTAAAAGTTGAGTACAATTACTACATTGAGATCTAAAGTTCATTTGAAGACCACATTTAATCAGATTGTATTTATTACGTCAAAATCTGTCCAGCAATTTCAAAATTTCATTTACACTCTGAGATTATCATCATCTTCCTGCCCTTCTCCCAATTTTGGGGTCGGCGCAGTATGTTTTTCCTTCCATACTCACCTGTTATTCATCTCTGTTCATCCCTTCTTCTCCATATCGTCTCTCACGCAATCCATCCGTCTTTTCTTCGGCCGTCCTCTACCTGTCCATCCCTCCACTACCATACCTAGCACTATTTTGGTCACACGCCTTTCATCTCTGAGATTATAATGAATATAATATAAAAGAAAAAACATATAGAGTCGAAATTTTTTATTCAAAAGCATTTTCGAAGGTCAAGTGTCGCTCTTCAAAAAACTTATGTCTTCTTTTTCTTTCTTTTTTTGGTGAAAAGAATGAACTGATGGCTTGTGTTCCTTTAGGTTTCTTGGTTTCCTCTTCAATCTCCTCAAAGGTGCATGTGGAGGCTTTCTCTTGTAACACCAGCTCGGCCGTGGACCAACTGAACCTGACTAACGCTGGGTATCCAAACACATTGTCAACTTGTTCTCTTATAAACTTCTTTGTTAACGGATCTGAAATAGACATATTACAAAAATATTTTGATACTAGACGTTATGGTGTAGTGGTTACAAGGCTTACTGGACATACAATCCTGGGTTTGATGTATGAGAAATATAATTAATAAGTTTCTATAGGTATATATAAATAATCAAAATGTGGGAACACTTAGAAAAGTTGATTGTATTACATTTGAATTCAAGAATAAATACAACAGTTACTTAGTTTAAAAACCATACTAACTAATCATAAAAATTAATTTCGAACACTGCCCGAGCCAATCGCATACAATTTTTGTTTTTTTTTTCTGTATTGTATCATGCAATCAGTCTTTCTGACTATGAGCAGATGTGTTTGGAGTTGGTTTTTAGTCTTTAGTTGATCACAATTATATAATAAAAAAATAATTCTCACCTCCAGGATATCCACTTCCAAAGTCAGTATGCTGCAGCTCCAGACCCTCGCTGAACTTCCACACCTTCAGTGCGTGGTCCCTGGTCACCTTGGCCACTATACTCGCCGCTGACACTATTGGGTATATGGAATCAGCTTTCTTTGATACCTTTAACATATAATTAGGATTTTTATTTCAAATATTAATATAAAACATGTAAAGAACTAATTATCTGAAGTAACTATGTAGAGAACTAATAATGTAGTCTTTGAATACTATAAGCAGTTTAAAATTTAAGAAAAGTACCTAAAAAAAGGATATTGTTTGTAATTTTACACATTACGTATATAATAAAATAAAAATATATCTTAGATCTTTTCTTAGTTTAAAATCTAAAATTAAAAGTGTATTAAATAAATCTTATTATGACATTGACAAGTTTTTAGTTGATCCAAATGTGTGGAACTCAGGTTGACTCATTTGCAGCATTGATATTACAATGTATACATCAAACATTGTCAAATTTCATATAAGAGCAACTGTTGAGTTTCTCTTCTCAGAGCAGCATTCCGGGCTGGTTTACTCACGGACTGATTATGACCTTTTTAATGTCATAATTGACAATTCAAAATTGTAATGATGTCCACACTTTGCTTATTGCAAATTTTTATCTCCGTACTTCAAAAATACATATATAATTTTTAAATGTTTTTTTTATAATACCTACAGTTATTTTAATATCAGGAAAGATATCCTTGAGCTTGGCTTGATACTTCTCGGGTGGTCCAACTGTATCAACGTACACCTCTTGAATATTTGCACCCATTTCTATAGCTTTTTTAATTAAAGAGATGGCCGAGGTCATTGACACCTGAAATTTAAACATTAAGATCATATTAATTATATATGTTATCTGTTGATATATTTATCTTGTTGTTATAGGCTTAGTTTTATACTGAAAATATTTTGTAGTTTTATTAAATATATTTTAAGTTCGTATTTGGATTTTAGGTTTTTTAAGAGAATTTCAATTAGTGCAAGTGATTACAACAGAAAGTAATTAATGTTAATTCATTATGTAATTTATGCTTAACAAAATACCGTACTTCATTTAGTGACTGTTTAGATCGTCTGTACATGGAGTTAGAAATATAATTTGGGGAAATGACTTCTGCTATCCAGCCAACATTATCTAATGTGTCTTTCTCTATAAACATTTTTAGTAGGATTTCATTTCTCTTTTCTTCTGTTAGAGCTTTTGAATCTGCACAGCCAAGTGATTCTAATACTTTTTTCTGATTTATTGGACAGTATGCAATTCCATAGACCATTGGACCTGAAAGAAAGAGTGAAATAAAATTTTATTTTTTTCATATTTAGTTAATTAATAAATAGTGTAATTATTTTTTTCACCACTCACCTAATACCGGGCCACGTCCGGCTTCATCAACTCCGAGCATACAAGGCTCTGATTTACAAATTACAGGGACATCGGAATGGTTTAAAAAGTTTGTAAAATTATTCTGGGACCCAATATAATCCTGGAGAGATTGTAATGATTCCATTTTATGTTAAGAATTGTAATTTCGTAAACTAATTGCTCTGAACTTAGTTTTGTAGGTTTTTTTTTTATTTTATAAACTTTTTCATATTAAATAAATAAATATATATTTCCCACCAAAAGTACTATTTAATTGTTGTGACTTGTTACTTGTCAGTTGACATAAAATTATAGAGACCTTTAGAGACGAAGAAATACATACTGAAAAGTCTCAAACATAAAACACTAAATATTAATTGCATAAGCCGCCACAATAGCGCTAGTGTGATACTAGTCTAAGATTTGAAATTAGCAAACCACTGTAAACAAAGTAAAATATGCTAATAGGAGATAGTAAACAAATTAAATCTTATGAAATAATCGATTTTTTGGGTACTGTTTTTTCTATAAATAAAACATAATCTTTAACAAAATACTTATCATGCCCTTGTTTCTTATATATTTTTTATTAGTAATCCAATAAAGTGATATGGTATGTCTGGTGGCTAATATACAAAACAATAAAGGTATGAAACAAAGAAAAAGCCTCAATGGAAAAAAAGATCTACTGACTTATCTCTACCTAATTCTTAACTGTTTTTAGAGTACCGTTAGTAACAAGGGAAATTAAAGTATTTTATTTTAAATAAATTTACTTAAATAACACAGACCTAAAGATATTTAAAAACTGTATATTAATATTATTTGTTGTTTGTAACGTGTTAAACATATTTTAAATATAAATATACATGAAACTATACCATTCATTGATTTGGGCTTCTTAAAATAAATTAAATGTAATGATGTATGTAAATATAAAATATAAATATACATATTAGGTGATGATATTTAGCTAAATATTTAATGTGGAAGATGAAGTAAACTAAATTGCTAGCAACAGTTAGTATTAAAATAACAAGCTATTTAAATTCTTTACTTTATTTAAAGACAAATAACGTAGCAAATATAGATCTCATTTCAATCGATTATAATAAATAACAATGTACAATAACATGTATTATAAATATTGAGAATACTTAACTAAGTACTTTGTTTATTTTGACAACATAATAACTTAACTAATCACTTGATTTCAAAGTATATAAGTATTATATATTTTTATCATTTGATAAAACCGTTTTGACGTTTAAGCATCTCATCTCTTTGGTTCATCTGTGATTCATTTTGACTTTACATTTTTAAATTTCAATTTCAATGACAAAGACGCATCCATATACAGCAGTGAAGTGCAGTGTATAGCATAATATTTTTAGATGTAGATTATAAGTGTCATCTGCTTATTTATTTCCAAAATTGTGCACATATCAGGTAAAAATCATGTTTCTCTTAATATCTATTATTAGATTTAAAAAAAACATCTTGTAACATATAAAACTCGTTTGTAGGTTATAGTAGTGCGATTTAATATGCAGAACAACCCCCAGGAGCTTTCATGGCAGGCGATTCAGGCTATAGTGGGGGTTAAGCTCCCGCCTAATGTGTTGCGTTTTGATGATATCGGGTTCCATTTAGTCAATAACTCGGTTTCAAGTGCCGAAGATTCTGATTCAGATGTAGAAATAGTCGAAAATGGCTGGGAATCGGACAATAACGTATCTTCCAAACCCGAGAACTCTGATAATGAAAAGACGTCACCGGACAGAGAGCAGAGTGCATCGCCCGTTTTACGCCTCGTAGAACCCGACAATAACAACTCAGGTAAAGAATTACTGCATTATACAGACTTTTTAGTTAAAATGGATACCAAAGATATTACTGATAATGAAAATGATCCAGTGTCTCAAAGTAATGATGATGCAGACAGCTCCAATGGGAATGTGATGTCCATTGAAAACTATTTAGAGGTCACCTTATCAACAGATTCAGAGGCTAGTCATATTTGTAGCCAATGTAACCAAATGTTTACCAGTGAGCAACTTTTATCTTCACATCAATGTAGTGCTAAGAGAATTGAAGAAAAGAAGTATCCTTGTCACGTTTGTGCCGAGAAATTTACGAGCTACTGGGAGCTGAGAAAGCATATTAATAACCATTTTCCTGGTATGTTGGACTCGAAATCAAGTTTCTGTCATCTTTGTCAAAAGGATTACACAAAAACAGGGTTTATGAACCACTTGAGAAAGCACACAGGTGAAAGACCTTTTGTGTGCGAGCTTTGCCACAAGGCATTTTCCCAGTCAAGTTCATTATCAATACACATGAAGTTTCACTTGAATGTTCGTAAACATGCATGCACAGTTTGTGAGAAAAAGTTTGTGACAAAGAGCGAACTCTCCCGTCACATGACTGTGCACACTAAGCAGAAGTCCTATTATTGTGGTGTATGTGACAAAGCCTTCACCCGCTCCGACAATATGAAGAAACATGAAAAGACACATGGATGAGATCAACCCTCATCCAGACATCTGTAAAAAGATTCACAGATAATTTACTTATTTCAGTGTTTGTGAAGCTTTTTATATATTTTGTTTCCAATTCTCTTATTGCCAAAAATTTTAGTCATGTGTTTGTTAAGTGAAATGATGCATTGCTTATACCAAATGGAAGAATCCACAGTCTAGTTATTTTAGTCATTACGGTGTGTTTACGGGAGTGTCTTTACACTGTGGTGTGTTGTAGATGCTTTTAAAATAAGGTTTTATATGTTTGGGATATCTACGGTATATGCCTTCACAAGGTGCTTTAATATGTCACACATATCTTTATCCAAAGTTGCCTTTTAGATATGATAACGTGATATTTTAACTTTGGGTGTGCCTCAAATACCCATTTGTCGTAGCGTTTGTATTAGATAAAAGAGAATACCTTGAGGTCTTTATATACTCCGAGTTTGTCACAAAAACTAATAATTGTTCCTGCTTCATTTGAGCTTTAATAATTATATATTTTTGTAACTTAACCGCAGCGGTTATTTGCCAAATTTTAGATAAGTATTTAAAGTGATTCTTATTGAACTTGTAACCAAAGCAATAATATTATCTATGTGCCTATCTATATACAGTTAAGAAGAAATATACCAAATATTTTTTAGGTTATAGGAAAATTCATAAAATATTAAATGGTAGTTTGTACCAAATTGGATATTTTTATATTAGCATTCTATTGAGGCGGTAATAATATATTTTTCCTGTTTTTATGGTCTCAAATTCACTCCTTTAGCCGTTTGGAACAATTAGTGTAGCTTAGTTTATATTTAGTGTAACTTATATTGAAACATCACAATTTTACAGTTAAATCTATTATGAGGTGTTCCTGGATCTTGTGACGGAGTCGTTTAAAATAACTTATTCCAAAGATACAATTGGCTATCAAACCAAAGCTATTTAATATTTCAATTGTGCCACTCTACTATTTTTACTGGTTTTCGATACCATATTAATATATTGACATTTTTTTTTAATTTAATTTAAGCAATAATTACATTTTAATATATTTATTCTATTTAATATAATTAGTTGTATAGTGCATGAATTGTTCATAGACTTAAGATATATTGAGCCAAATGATACACAAAGATCTACAAGACTGACAATAATATTCAGAGTAGATGATAACTTTGCACAAATGTAATAATAGCTTACGATGCCTTAAGATGATATGAATATCTGTTCGCACCTCGTTATAAACTCATCATGACAATTAGTGTAAGAACAGTTTTAATGATATATGTTTATAATAAATGTAATAATTGTCGATTTTATTAAAGATTTGTTTGTTGAAAATTATGTTTTATTTATTATCTTTATTAAATAGGTCGTTTTCCATTGTTCTAGGTTACGCTCGCGATGTCTGCACGGTTGCGTAATCTTAATCCGTATGAGTTACATAAGTACCTTGTTAATGTTTATTGTCTGAATGCCAAGGGTTCCACCGCCCTCTTGACTCGAGACTCCTCCGAGGATAAGACCGACCTTGACGTTATCAGAGAGAACCACAAGTTTCTGTGGGAGGAGGACGACGTCGCCGACACATGGGAGAAACAATTGGCTAAGAAGTATTACGATAAACTTTTTAAAGAGTATTGCATTTGTGACCTCAGCAGATATAAGCATAACAAAGTAAGTTCGAGTTCTTCTGCAATTTTTAATTTCTTTAATCCGTTATTTATAATATGAGGAAAATTGAACTTAAAATTTAGTTACGGAAAAAAATTACCGTTACAAATAATAAAATAGAGAATATAGCATATTTATAAATCATAACGGCTGTAGAGGCAACATAAGAGACAATTTATGAGCTTACTCTCCCCTCGGTGTTAAGGATGAAATGGGGACGGTCCCCTATGAAATTCAATTGCCTTTTTTGCCCCAGAGACCTTCTTTTGTATGCAATGTATCGGGGAGCATTACAATAGCCTTAGTGCCTTTTTGTAGGCTAAATATAGCGCGGCGTCCCCGCGTAGCACATCTGGCCTCTCCTTGTTACTTGTTGTTATTGAACGGCGCACAAAACTTATTATGTCTATTTTCTCCTCGTGTAAACCTTCGTCGGTTATTTAAATTATTCTTTTGTAATGCAAATGTATATTATTAATATTATAGCAGTAATTTGTTATATATATTGTTAGCATACTTTTAATTGGGACAATGGTATCATTAACAACTTCTATGAATCTAATCTAATATATAGTAAAATGCTGTCTGCATTACCTTATAAGGGTAAAAACTAGTTTATATTTTTTTTTAAATAAGAGCTCCTATTTAACAATAATTCGAATGTTAGGAATACAGATATGAAACTTAAATTATAAATACTCCATGATTATAACGAAAGATAATTATGAGATTATTATAAATATTTATAAGTCCATAATCTATGCTTCCTTCTCTTTCCTAAACTTCAAGTAGACGAAGTTTAGGAAAGGTTATTTCATGACAAAAGAGATAAGGGTTTGATAATATTAATAATAAATTACCCTTAACATGGTGTAAAGTACTCTTATCAAGAAGACATATCGTAATACTTTTGACGCTCAGTTTAGCTACGTACATATTATCTAGATTATACACAATTAACTATTTAGATTTGATTTTGTCGTAAACATGGTTAGCCATGTTGAATGTGAAACCTTCCTTCACCAGCCGTTATAGATTTATTATTATACAGTGTAACCTTAATGTAACGAATTCCTTGATTTAACAAACCTACCTTTACTTTTACATTAAGAATACATTTGTCGAAAACCTTTTTATAACAAATTTACAATAATTTATAGAAAGTATTATATACCTCCTATTAACGAATTTTGTCACTATAGCCTTCACATATTAATAATTATCGACGTGTTCAGACTATATTAAATGTGCTTCGTTTATTATTAGTGAAAATCGTTCACTATAATAGTTTTTGAAAATTAGTACGTATGTAAAATTAAGATTAATAAAATAAATAACTTTCTTTTCCTTGTTAAAACGAATCATAGACCAAATTTAACTTCTAAGTATAACAATTATTTTCTAATTCCTATCAGTCACTATATCGAGGTTGCACTATATAAATATTTTTTAATGTAATAGATATTTTACTAAATAAAACTTCAAATCAAAGGTGGCTCTAAGATGGCGAATAGAAAATGAAGTAGTGCTCGGTAAAGGACAGTTTCAATGCGCCGCTAAGGGCTGCCTCAACGACAGCCATTTAAAATCCTGGGAAGTAAACTTTGCGTATGTCGAGAATAATGAAAAGAAAAACGCTCTTGTTAAACTGCGTAAGTAATATATTTCGCAGTAAGTCGTTTAATAGTTTATTGTTGACATGTTTAGTTTAGCGTTAAGTTATGCCTATCTTAACTAGGTTCAAGGTAAGATATCATTTTGAATTCAACAATAATATATGAAATATAATACTTTTAACATTAATGTTAATAACTAATATGAATTATTTCGCATTTAAGGTCTCTGTCCAGAATGCTCTGAGAAGTTAAACTATAAATCCAAAAAGCGTGAAGTTAAAAGATTGAAGCGGCGAAATAAAAAAAAGAAGCATTGCGAGGAAGATTTAGAGAAGAATATTGATGAGACGGTTGAAGCAGTTCCTGACCCGGAAGAACCTTCGACTTCGCAGCAGACTGAACCTGACAATAACGATTCATTATGGAAAAAGGGTAATTTTAATATATTGTTTCTTAGAATACCCAACCTCATTATGGGGTATCGATTTATTTAACAAAACTTATCCTTTTAGTCAAATAATGATTATAAAGTTAACTATAACGAAAACAGGCAGCTAAGATTAAGTTTTTTTATATCATTTTACATTTTACGATAGGAACTCGTTTATTAATTTTATAACATACCAAAACGTATGTATATGTACGTATACGTATGACAAGACACGCCGCACACACACAGAAAAAGCAGCGAATCATAACTAATAAAAATAGCGTCATCTCGCAGCTGACCAATCACGTTACGCGAATTCGGACGACATGTTTTATATTCTTCTTACGTCATTCCACTAAAAGTAGCCCAAAATTTGTCACCATTCAAGAGATGTGGACTAATTTTACCAACTTTATCGATAATGTAACATATGCTATCCTATTAACTGGATTTGTGTGTTTGTCTTTAAATAAAGGAAGAGCGTAAATCTACAAAATAATTATTTTATTGACTTTTATTTTTTATTACTTCCAGGAACTCAAGAATTGGAGGAAAAAACCCGCGAAGAGGAATTCGAAGATTACCTCGAAGAACTACTGCTTTGAAACACATAATATATAATAAAACACATAGTAGTCATTATATTTTATTACATACGTGGCTACATTGTGATAATGTAAAAAATGATAAAAAAATCTCTACAATAACAATAACAATTATTCAATTCGATACACGACTCAACAATTATCCTAAATTGACTGGACAAAGTATATATATATATGTATAAATAAAATTGTAGTGTCTGTTTGTAATTCCAAATTACATATCAAAGTATATACGTTACATAAAACAATTTTCTTATTTTTTTCTTTCCCTTTGTTCCGGCTAATCTTTGAAACTGCAATGATCGATTTTAACGAAACTTTGACTGGCGGCTAGCTGAATATAAGGAGCAACTTTGGTTACTTTAATTAAAAAAAGATAATCCGCGCGAAATCGCGAGCACAGCTAGTGTATATATATATTTGTACGTAAATCAATTATTAACTTAACAAAAATATACATTTCACTTTACAACATAACATTGCTCTAATATAAAAAATATTAATTATAAATATATATGTATATATATATTATCACGTTTAGACCAGCCTCAGTAAATAGTCCTATATATAAAGGTGAATTTGTTTGATGTACGCGTGTAAAGCCGACGGGGAGCGCTAGCTAAATATCCTTTGAACGGCTTCAAGTAACACAAAAATCTTCGAACGCATCTACTCACAGACAACATTACAAGTAATTATAAAAATAATCAGCTGTGTACATTAAAAAAAAATTATTAACATAATATATAATAAAATGCTGTTTAATTTGATAGTTCCTTTGTTTTAGAGCTAATTGACCGTACGAATGAGTTTCATGTTCACAGCTTCACATAACCTGGAACAGAAAAAACATTTACCAAAAGTTAATAAGATATGGATACGAACGCTTAGAGAATACGATAAATCTAAAAAAAAATCATGAAAATTTAGTAGGGAAGGACCACTCTTGGTTATGTTCCGTCGGTGAGGGAGAATCCGGAAACCCAATCCTCCCCCCCCCCCCCCCCGGAAGGGTAAATGTCACTCTAAATGTGGACTTCATTCCAACTTAAACGCCGTCCCCTATCTCGTAGAGACGGCGCAGCCGGCCTCGTTTCTGACGGAGACGCAGATATCTCAACCTAGCGACACAGCGTACCTCTCATACCCCGGGTATAAACTAGAACATCATTATATGCCATACCCCGGGTATCTCTTTAATTTTGCTCTGACAAATGGTCTGTCCCAGCTCGTTAAGACGCACACTCGTCTACCTCTAGAGTTTTAGAGGAAATATAACCGTGCCTCCAGATTCTTCAAACGGCAAATCGCTAAAGCAAAGTTCAAGCATGTCGTCAAAATTGTCGATCAGCTGGCAAGGTACCGCCTGAGACGCGCAAGTTCTGGGCGCTTTCAAAAGCCACTCTGTGAAACATTTGCCAGCCGTGGCTACCGTCGTTGCACACTGAGAATGACTCTCTGGCCCACACGGCAAAAGAGAAAGCGGATGTGTTGGGCACTTTTTTGTCTCTCTCGACTCGACACTCGACTTTGGACGACCAAGGGAGGTCGCCGCCTACGATCCCGCGGTATTAAAGCTCAATGTCAGAAATTTTTTTTCGACAAAAAAATATCCGTCATCTCTATTTCCCTTGGTCGTTCATAAGTCGAGTGGGCCGGATGGCATTACTCCATTGGTGCTACGAACATGTGTCCCTGAGTTGACTACAGTGCTAACGCGTCTATTTCGGCACTCCTACCTTAAAAGCATAGTCCCGGTCTTCTGGGAATTTTGCCCCTATCCATCCGAACCCTAAAAGGTAAAAGCTTGGATTCAGCTAACTACTGAGCTATCTCTTCCTCCAATATAATGGAGAACAATATTAACCGACAACTGCTAACGTACCTCGAGGATCACCAGTTGGTCAATGTCCGTCAATATGGCTTTCGTCATGATGGATCGGCTGGTAATCTCTTGTTATACCTTACGCACCGTTGGGCAGACCGTTGGAAATCCTCTAAGGCACAAGTTTGCGCGTTTACCACCAAGAAATCCCCATTTGTCGTATCACCGATCTTCGAGAGCTCTCCTGTCAATGCCTCGTCAAGTATCTTCCGTGATCATCCGGAGAGCAAGGCCAAGTTGGCCTCGATGAAATTGGGGGTGATCAATAGAACGAGGCAGTATTTCAGGCCTGGCCAAAGTCTTGCGCTCCATAAGGCGTAGATCCGGCCACACATGGAGTACTGTTCTCATCTCTGGTACGGATGACCCAAATATCAACTTCTACCGTACCAAGGAGAGTTGAACGGATTGTTGGAGAACTGTGAACGACTGGACTCACTGGCATTTGGCAAGAGTTCGTGGGTGACGGTGATCATTTGTTATCAGTGACGCGCACGCTGTTTTGCCCCCCGCCCCCATCCCCCAAATTTGATTAAATAAAAAATGTATACCTGTCTTACCTGTGTCGTTCCATGCGTGCATGTGTGTGTGTTACTTGTGTTTGAGGTCGTCGTCGTCGGAGCAGTCCTCGTCGTGTGTGTGCGTGAGGCGGCGCGGGGTCTCCGGCCTCGCGTGTGGCACGGACCCCACCGCCTGGGAACATTGTATGTACGTTATATATTACATTAATATATATGTTTGTCTGTCCATCATTATGAATACCTTCAAGTCGATCGTCTCCGCCACTGAGTCGGCCTCCTCTGATGATATCTCGCTGATGCAGGCCGCACTGAACGCTCTCTGCGAACTCGAATGTCTCGATCTGAAGAAAATATATGAAAATATAATGAAAATTAATATTAAATCTCACGCACGTATAGAATACGTCGGGACCGTGAACTTTCTCTCTCACTCTTCTACTCTTACTCTCTCTCACATCTTCTATATTTCACCCCATCCCTTTCTCTTACTCTCCAACTCCTCTCTCAAACACTTTCTGCATTTTCCCTTATTCCTTTCTCTCGCTTTCCTACTCCTCTCTCATACACTTTCACTCTCTGATACATTTTCAGTATTTCACCCCATCCCCTTTTCTTACTCTCCTACTCCTTCTTTCTCACACATCTTCTGTATTTCACCGCCATTCCTTTGTCTCACTCTCCTACTTTATCTCTCACACTCCTACTCTTACTCTTTATCTCCTATTCTTTCGCTTTATCTCCTATTCTATCTTTCTCTCTATCTCACTGTACCTGTCGATGGTGGGCGTGTCAACGGTGAACCGCTGCTCGTGGGCGACGGTGGACTCGTGCGGCATCAGCATGGCGGGAGCGCGGAACATGTAGCAGAAGGGGTAGTACATGAGGTTCAGGAACGACGCCGCGTACAGGTCCGCGTACCTCACCACCTGATACACAACAACACGCACGCGTCACGTTATTGACCCAACCGTGACCTTTACTCGACCATCCGCGAAATCTCTATCACCTGTGACGAGAAGAACGTCTGCCTGGACCCCGATCTGAACAGCGACCCCAACATCCCGTACGCGAGGTCCATCTTGTGGGTCACGTCCCGTATGGAAATGCGTAGCTTGGATATGTCGGGCTTCTCCTTTGTGCTCGAATCGAGATCTCTGATTGAGGAAATAGCAAACTTTCAGTTTAAATTAAAACATTATGAATAGTAAACTAAATCCCTTAGTATATTATTAATAATAAGGACTGCTCTCAAATAACAGCATTTAAACTATAAATAAATATCTTTGGTCTCGACAGTATAGTTGGCAAAATTTCACGGACAAAAACAAACCCTGATACGGGCTACCAGATACAACCAAACACCTGGATGGATTTAAAAATATGATATGGGTTATGAGAGTATTGACTAAGACTACACTACAATGCATAATACGCTGCTATTAATATAAAAAAAAAACATTTTTTTATGGCAAAACTGAAATTTTAAGTATTATCTTTATTCCGATAGATCCAATTTACGTCATAGTATATGTGTATCACACACACGAGATACTTTGACGTAGGTTAGGCGGACCAAGTCGCTAGGGGCGCCAACGAACCGTGCCGTTTGCATATTGAGCGATTGTATTGCCAGCCCAGTGTATTGACTCATCGTTTCCCATTGATTTCAATGGGATATCAGTTTTTTGATATGATATTTTTTTTAAAAAACCTTTTTTTGAGGACATTTTTCAAAAAAAATTTTTAATCCATCACTTAATGTGTGTCTTTTTGATTGTAGAGTTTCATAATTTTCCGTCAAGTAGTTTTCGAGCCAATTCGTGACAAAGAATATAAAAAGTCTCCAGTAAAACGCTCCGCTCACTTCGTTCGCTTCGCTCAATAATATAAGGCAATTTAGACATAAAATCAAAAATTAAATTACCTTATATTATAAATAACTAATATATATATTAGTTATTTATAAGATTTAACAGCAACTTGATAATCTAAAACAAAACAATGTGCGTGTGTGCGTGTGTGCAATTAACACGCGGCACAAGTGAAACTTGTGAAAAGTATCCCACGAGAGAGAGAGATGGACATAATATAATATATCTTAAATTATCTGAAACATAACGCTATTGTTTTGGATGCATTTGCATGTAAGGATTATTATTAATAACATTATAAAACTGTAAATATTTACATTACATATATGTTAAAAAACTTAATTAAAATTTTATAAAACTATTGGCTCCGTCTATCGCAACTTTATAAAAATAACAACTAATAACAGTTTGATTTAAAGATCGAGCAATAGATGGCACCACAGCAACGTTGGGCAATATGTCTTCCATCTCACTCTCTCCGATACATTCATGTGTTTTTTTCTTTATCGTGACGCATTTTCGTTACATCGAGTTTTAAGCGCAATGATTCTAAACAAGTTTTAACTTTTAAAAAATCATTTATAGATATGTAAGTTTTTGCTTTAGTAATTGTTGGCGACTTTACGTGATTTTTACAATATTTTAGTACAAAAATCTCTAGTGACATACTTTGAATTAAAAGCATGTTGCAACTTTGTATGAGGAGATATATAGAAATGTAGGTCGGTGCATTTCATTCGTAAGCCCAAAGCAGTCAATACTCCAACTATAACATATACCTAACTAACTTTGACTGGCAAAGACTAAGAGATAATTCAGTATAAAAATATTGTTTTGTAGAAATATTTACAAGATATATTATCTGACTCAATATTATTTTATTACTAAATTTACGAATTTCTAAGAAAGTTGAATGAAGTCTGAATGTTCGTGCGTACAAAAGTCAAATATAATAAATATGACACGCCTTTTATTAGTTTTTGCGTAATCCACGGACAGACAAACAGACAAAAATGTAAAAATGCACTAACTTGTACATGTCCCCGAGCTGCACGTCGAGGTGCTGCAGCTGGGCGAAGAGCGTGCACTTGTCGGTCCACACGTGCAGCTCCTGCACCAGCTCGGGAACTATTAGGAAGGTGCGCCATCCGCCTATCTTCTTCGACTTGAGGATGTCACCGAAGATGTGGTCTCCGATGTACAGCACGTCCTTACCCTTCGCCGATATCAGCTCGGTGAACACGTCGCACGACCCTGGGCGGTCATAACATCTGTGATCATCACTAGTCCCCCACCAGTCCCCCACTAGTGACTAGTGGACGTCGATAACTAACGAACAAGTTTAGTGACTGTGATCGCGGAACGTGGATCGATTATTAATTTCTTTAAAAACACGATTTATATTATGAGTTATAATTTAGTTTAAACATCAAAGTCTTGATCAGTTCAGACTCGTTGTAACACGGCCCGTGGCCCGTTCAATTCACTCTCAACAACAAGGCCTACTAATAAATTCCTATATTTCAATATACATACATATTAACGTGTCTTTCCCCGCTAGACCTACTCGTGATACATTTACATCTACCCGCCAATTTAATATTAATATTCTTAAACATTAATACATTAGTTGTAGTAGTACATTTTTATACACTAGCTGTGCCCACGACTTGGTTCCGGCATATGTGTATTTATATTTATATTTCTATCCGCCGGTGAAAGTTCTGTTAAAATCGCTTCAGCTCTTTGAGAGATTAGACGGAAAAAACAGACATAACAAAATGTTTTTTAATGTAATTACCGTATATACTTTAACTAGGGGCACCAACAAACCCTCAATTTCGACTCGCTGCGCTCGCGAAATCTTGGGTGCCGTTTGCATATTGAGCGAAGCGAGCCCAGTGTATTATTTATTATATACTCATCGTTTCCCATTGACTTCAATGGGATATCAGTTTTGTGACATGATATTTAAAAATTTTTTTTTTTTTTTTTGACATTTTTCAATGTTTTTTTTTTAAACCATAACCTAATGTGTTTCTTTTTGTTTGCAAAGTTTTATAATTTTCCGTCAAGTAGTTTTTGAGCCAATTCGTGACAAAGAATGCAAAAAGTCTCCAGTAAAACGCTCCGCTCACTTCGTTCGCTTCGCTCAATAAGCATTTAGTGAAGGATTGTTAATTTGAAATTACAAACGGACACCTACATTGTATTTATATGTATATATACTAACTCCGCTGCAGCACAAATGTGATTATAATAATAAGAACCGGTCCCTCGGTCGCTTCGAGGTCATTGTTTCGTATTTAAATTAACTAAAATATAATAACGTCAGTCGTCAGTCGTCAGTCGGTATGATTTAATGAAGTATCAAGTTATTATTTAGATTTATATTTTTTTGATATTTTTTGGTTTTTACTGAAGGTCATATGAATATTATACTCAAAGACACATGTGTATATACACTCACAGGCACAATTAACCGCCCACCTTGTATTTCCTTAAATTTACAGAAATCGACAAATTTAGACCACATTTTATGAGAGGTACATTGAAAGCTACCCTTAAGGTCTTGAAAAAAAACAATATTCTTCAAAAAAGGGGTTTTATTAAACGGTAAATTGAAAACTTGATTTTAGGAAAATTTTCGATAAAAATTTAACAATTTCAATTTTGAAAAAAAGTGGTCTAATAAAAAAGAAAATTAATAATGGTTGCCTCTTCGGGCTCTAATGACTTCTTGGAGCCGGTTTGACATTCCACACATGATATCTTGGATATCCGATTAGGGTATATTGTGCCACTCCTCTACCATAGCCATCTTGAGCTCTCCTAGTGTCATAGGTGCTGGTACTCTTGCTAGGACACGTTTTTTGAGGTTGTCCCAAATGTGCTCAATCGGGTTAAGATCGGGAATGCGTGCTGGTCATGATAAAACTTGAATACCGACCACTTTAAGGTACTCTATGACGGACCTTGCGTTATGGTAACGTGCACTATCATGTAATAATGTAAAGTTGTCACCAATGAATGGTGCAAAAGGTATGACATGGGTCTTGAAGGACTTTTTCCACGTATCTCTGAGCATTTACACTGCCTTTATCGAACACAACAAGGTCAGTACGAGCCTCATAAGAGATACCTCCTCAAACCATTACGGATCCTTCCTGGTAACCCACTGTTTGGGTTATAGCGCATGGAGCAAACCTATCATTTTGGCACCTGTAGACACGCTGACGTCCATCTGGATCTCTTAGAACTATTCTGCTCTCATCTGAGAACATTACGCCCTTCCATTACTAAGCACACCAGTTAGCATATTCTCGAGCAAAAGCAAGTCTAGCTCTACAGTATTGTGGGAGCAGTTGTGGGGCAGAAGCTGAACGAAAAGCACTCAAATTCCTTTCTGCCAGTCTTTTCCTAGTTGTTCGTTCACTCACACTGACATTTCTCACCTCAAAAAGACGCGTACGAACCTCAGTACCCGTATAAAAGCGATTTCTCAACACGTTGCTGATAACGAAGCGGTCATCTAGAGCTGAAGTGCATCGATATTCGCCTTGATCTGGCCTGAGCTGGTTTGAACCTATCTCCCGAAATCGTCTGATGGCATGCCGTACCGTAGTTCGAGGTACATCGGTGTACGGACGATGCAACGTTGACTCTACCCGGTGTCCGATAAAGCCATTGCCCTAGCTGCACCAGTTGCATCGAGTGGCATTTTTTACAGTTAAAAACAATAAGCAAACACTGGAAACTTAAATTAAACAATATTTACAGACTATGGTATAAAATAACTGGAAATCTTAACACGGGAACACAACGGCAACAATGTCAAATAACGACTAAATTCCAAAAACCTGTCGGTGACACAAATTAAGGAGACGAATTATGAGTATAACTGTTTAATTTATTGCTAAAGTAGCCACTTGACAAAAAACAAAACAGTTGATAAACCATAATAAACGTAAACAAACAGGGCGACGAATGATAGAGGTGGGCGGTTAAATGTGCCGGTGAGTGTATATATACATATATATATATATATATATTTATATATTGTTTTTTAGTTGACTTCTGTATTTATAACTTTTATAATTAGTAAAAGTTATTGAAAAAAAATTATTATTCTGGATACATAGATCAATGTGTTTTGAGACTGAATATTGTGTGTTACATAAGATACTTGTACATGCGTGTGCGTGTGCGTGCGAGTGTGTGAATTTGTGTTAATGTGAGTGTATGCGTGACTGCGTGCATGTATATATATGAGCGTGTGTGCTGTCATGTGTGCGTGCGTGTATGTGTATGTCCCCATACCTCCGGAGTACACGCGCCCCTCATGCAGCGGCCCCACGTGGTGCCCCATCTTGAGGGCCCCCGTGCGCGTGTCCACCTGCCGCAGGGTCGTCCCCTCGCCGAAGAACAGCGGCTTCTTGGCGTCCACCACTATCCAGTCGAAGTACGTTCTCCAGTTCCTGTGGGGGTCTCCGGGCTGGGACCGATATATTTATACATACAGAAAGGGGATATTCGCGTAATATATATTACGGGCGAGTAAAGTAATAGAATAAATACAAGTTAAAGTTGTGTAGATATATTTATATGTAAACGGATATGAAGGATATAATTTTAACGAGGAGAAGCAATAAAAGCAATTAGTACTAACAGCTTCATATTCGACTAGCCGCGCCCGCGACTTCTCTCGCACACAATATTATTTACAAATAAAACCTAACAGCCTAACTTGCTCCTACGCACGTCAGCTATCCGTCAGTGAAAGTTATTTCAGAGATTAGCCGGAACATCCAGATAAACAGACAGAAAAAAAAATGTTTTTTTGTAATGTAACCACAGTACATACATACTTTCATATGCATTTAGTGAAAAACAGTTAATAAGGATACAAACACTTCAATTATATATATATAATTATATTTAATTGGTTATAATAAAGTTGACAGAAGACAGACAGACAGACAGACCTACGGATACAGATAGGGATACATATTAACCGATTACAAAAAGGTCTATTCCATTGTTATTTTGAGTGATCTAAAAATCGTAAAAGTGTAATAAAATAACAGTTTTGTGTTCGGTAGTGATGGGTAACACTTATCTACACACACAAATACATACATATATACATTCATCGCACACATACAGTCAGCACGTAGTACGTAATAGCAAGTTATTTACGTCAGAGGTCGCTTTGCTTTGTTTGTAAATACTTTGTTCACTGATAACGACACGCAAGAGACGATAGCGGAATATATATGTATATATATCTATGTATATGTGTACACACACACACACATACACATGTGTGTGTGTGTGTGTTTGTGTGTGTTTTATATGAAATGAAATGCTTTTAATTTGTTACAAACAAACGCGTCTGTGTGTCCGCATGTATGTATGTATGTATATACGGTACTTAAATATTTTTAAATTATTCTCTGCCTGTCTGTCTGTTTGTTTCGTCTAATCTATGAATCGGCTGGACCGATTTTAACCGGATTCTCAGTGGATAGCTGACGATGACCTTCAGTACATCCAAAGATACTGAAGGTCAAAAATATTCGTTATAAATATAATTTTTTTTATAGTGTAATTTTTTATTATAAATTGTAAAATTGTAAAATCTTTAATTGGAGGTTAATAATCATTTATAAACATTTTGCAATTAAATATTCTTTAAAAAAAAAAACTTCTGGCACGTATTCGTAATTATAGAGATATATATATATATATTATTAATATATATATATATATATATGTAACAGGCGATCATCGAACCCGGGACTGCTCTCAACTCACCTTAGCTCCGTGCGGGAAGTCGAAGAGGTAGTTCATTATTTTGTCGGTGAAGTTGTAGTCGCTGTTGGTCAAGATGAACAGCTTGGCCCCGCTCTCCCTGATCCGGGACAGGAACATGGGCAGCCGGTCGTCCTTCTTGAGGTAGAGGTCCAAGTTCTCCGTGGTCTTCTTCTTGAGGTCCCCGTGTATGTGCACGTAGTCGACCGCGTTCCTCACGTCTTGGAATATCGACTTGAAGGACATCGCCAGATCTCCGCATCTCACTCCCGTTTTTTCTCTGTTATTATTTTTGGATTAAATAATTATAGAGAAACATGCAACAAAAAAAATAATAATCAAATTTAAATTATTATTTTTTTTTGGTCAAAAGATATACATTACATTATATACATTACACACATACATTATATACACACATATATACATTATATACATACATATATAATGTAAAAAAATATATTTTTTAAAGTTTGTTAACAATCAAAGGTTTTATTTAAATGTCAGTTTATGATCTTTTACAAAAAAATATATACATACATATATAAATAGAGTTAGATAATATATAACCGTCAGTTCTCCCTCACCTCGTGTACTGCGGCGTGTTGGTGAAGAAGTCGATCAGGCACGCTATCAGGTACGTCTCCGGCAGATTGAACAGCGTGTTCAACACGTACACCCTGGACTCGTCCAGAGTTAAGAATTTGTTCGGGTATAATTCGTATACTTGAGAACTGAAACAAAAATATAACTATTCAGTTCTCTATAAAAAAAAATATCAATAAATAACTTCAATTTTTAGGTCAAAATTTACAAACAAGTATTACAATAACACGATTACGAACATACATATAAATATATATAAATAAATAACTTACTGCTTTAAAAATTCAAATCCGTGAACACAAACTAATATGTTACCATACGCGTCGACCTTGAGGAGATTCCCGTACAGAGTGTCGAACCACAGCCCTCTGGAATACAATATGTTTATTTACTGTCATTAATAATAAATATAACCTTGAGATTGGTGAGACCAGAGGTCATAGCCTACCTCACAGGGAACGAAGGGTCATATTCGAATTCCAGTATCTCCTTCGGGTAACCCTTGTGCACCAATCTCTCTTTGGTCAAGTTGAATCCTAAATTTTCGTATTGTGGAGATTTGTATTCTGAAACGAGTAACGAAAAACCATTCTTAACGTGTTTTGCATTAATTATAAACAATTAAATCAAAAGTTACCGAGTGGTATTTTCATTTTGGCGCCATATTTGTTTTTAATCCTATTAGCTACAATTTAAACAAAATTGTCAACGCGTTCATATCACAGATAATGCACATTGTGTTTAATGGAAAATTATTTATCTTAATATAAATAATTATCTATGACGCCTTAATATTTTGTTTAAAATATGGAATTTAACAGTAATACATATGAATAATAATAACAAGAATTGTCCAATTATTATACATATTTTTAAAAATATACAAATATTACTTACTGATAGTGATAGATATCGATTTTAAAACGGATTTAAGTATAAATAATTTGACAATACCGCCAAGAGCTGTGATTGGTTGTTCATTAATTCTATGGACCAATCAGAGAGGTTAACACAATGTGACAATGACACTTGTCGTTTTATTGTTAAGATAAGTGTAATTCGTTTATACTTTGTTTACTCACCGGCCAGAGTGTAATCCATATCGAAACCGTAGAATTTAACATTTTCTAAATGTAATGATCTGTTAACAAATATTCTGGAACAAAAAATATATATTAAGCTATTTGTCACTTCCTTACTCGCTCAACGGTAGCGTTGTAAATAGGTAATAAAATTGCACTGTCCTCGGTTATGATATAAAAATATTCTATTTTTTATTAGTAAAGGACTGAACTTCTATCATTATTTTATTTATAGTTGTAGTATTTTTTAGTGAAGTACAATATGGCACCAAACTTGTGCTACTGACGGATATCTGTTATTTTATTGTAATATTATATTACACGTTTCTTTGTCATATTAAATGTACAATATGCTATATTTGTCATATTACATGTAGAATACATTTATGACAAATCAAAGGTCTTTATTTCTAAACCAGCAGAAACGTCATTTTTAATTAATTAAACATCAATTTTAATCTGATATACCATTATATAAAATTGAAATACATTGTAGAGTCCAAATAATACAAACAAAATGATAAGACCATCATTAATCGAACTAATCGATAACCAACACTCATACATTTATATTATTATGAAATATCCAAAATTTCTTTAAAAAAAGTATAAAAGCGGTGAAGATGCAAATACCCAGGGCATTTCCCGAACGAACTTTGACCAAATTATAAATATTAATAAAAAAACAATATATTTTTAAGTAAAATGATTATGAAAATAAATGTTTAAAAAGTAATCATTAAAGATAACATAGACTACGCACAAAAATAAATTGTAAAAAATTTTACATTATTTTTTATACACACTAATTAAAAAAAGAAAATTTTACAGAAAATTAAAAAAAAAATGTTTTTTATTAATCTCAGCAAGACCAAATAGATGTTTTTCGATTATATATATATATATATATTTAAAAAAAACCCTACAAATTATCAGGACTTGAAATTTTTCCTGTCCACATCCATCCATCCATCCGAGAAAAGTGAAAACAGTACAGAACGAACAAAGTTCGTTCGCCATTAGGTCATTATCGTACCAATTGATTAAAATCCAATAATTGATGATTAAAATATCACGGCCATGGAAACAATAAGTTATCAACAGTCAATTATTTGATAATCAGTTTGATATATTTTATTAGTTTTATCAATATTCGTAATAACAATGATAATATTTTAATTGTTCAAAGAAACAACAATCACTTGAAACACCCAATAAAGTAAACAGAGATGTTGTTTTCGAAACAGTTTACATTTATTATAATAATAAAAAACCACGTACGTTATTTTATTGCTTTGTTTTCTCGGATCGGTTTATGCGTAAATTGACCTTATTAATTATATAATTAAAATATATATTTCAATACACCGACCTACATACATTTGTGATTAACTAACTATCGTGTTCTACTGCTGATCAGCTTTCACCTTCTCTACTAGCGAGTTGTGTACACATACACATACTAGCGCGCGACTTGGTTCGCAGGGAATACGTGTTTTTTTTTAATAAAAGTATCCTAAATTAATTCTTTTAATATCAGCTATCCACACACACACACACACACACACACAGTAAAAGTCCTGTTAAAATCGGTCCAGCCGTTTCAGAGATTAGCCGAAACAAACAGACAAAGACAAAGTTTTTATTTTTAAATTGATATTTTTATGTAAACAACGTATATACGCATATAGTAAAATACTATTAACTTGGTATTACAAACAGACACCTCAACTTCATATATCTTTTTCATGTTTTAAACAAAAACAAATCAATTTATTGCATTTAATGAAAAGTAATTATTTATTCTTACATCATGTAGGTGAGTTATTTTTGTATTCCGTTTAAACGAACAATCTCTAGAAATACTATTCCTATTTGAAAAAATCCTTTATTTGACAGATAGATATATCGAGATAGGTTATAGGTATCCATTTTCCTTTTGTATCGTATCTTTAATATAAATCGTTATTACACAATAATAAATAATAGTTAATAACTCATTCGATACACGTGTTATCGTAAGATTATAATATATAACAATTATAATCATACAACCGCAGAGGTTACAAGAACGTCATTCAACAAAAATTGTATGAATTTTTTGACGTGGGTTTCTCATACACGGGGTATCGTTGTATGATTATGTTGTGACATGTTTCAACGGGTTTAGATGTGGGTTTAAATTGAGCTGTACGATGCACTCTCGAATACCACTTACTGGGGCGCGAATACCAATATACCGACTATTCTCCTTTGACAGCTTGTCTACCTAAAGGTGTGTTGCATCTTTATTATTAACTCCTATTAAAGATAAAAAAGATAAACTCATCAAATGTACTCAAAAGTAACTCATTTGTTACTTTTGAGTACATTTTATTTATTTCTAACCTTAAATATTAAACCTATATAATAAGACATAACATAACACGTAATGCTGCATCATGAACTAATTTAAACTTATCTCTGTCAGTGAAGATTGAAGCTGCGTCAGGTGAACTAAGAACCGAATTTAAACATGGCGGTGCTACTATTAATTAGGAGTTGAAAGTGACAGCGCGCCGCGCGAGCGCCGCCGCCGGAGACCTTGGATCTAACAACTCGCAATTCCAGATATCAAACATTCAAAATAATATGCAACGTCGAAACCTTGTAAACTATTTAGGACTTTAGTTATTAAAATGATTATCTTTCCAAGAATTTAGGAAGTTTTCTGAGTTTATTTTGATTCTGATATAAAAATATCCAACTCACTCGTTAGGGGCTGCGGTGTATCTGTCTCCTTTGCCATAAGACGATCCGTTTGTGGCCGCAGTGTTCATATCAACATCACATGTTCCATTCGCCATGGCCCGGTACCTCATGGCACGCTTTTAAAATTACAATTTAAAAAAAACAATCACCACAATCTTTTATTACGTCACTAAACACACATACACCTATAAAAATCGATACAATTTCAAATGCGTTTCATAGTAGACACCCTTGACAATAAGTTTTAAAACTACATCCAGCAGTGCTCCGACCTTGTACTGTAAGCGGTACGTGTATTTACTTTCTTGATAATTTAAGATATATCAATGAAATTTTTGCCTACAAGATTACTTTGATCTCACCGATCAGGGAAACATCTTGTAAGGTTAGAAAAAACTTCATATTCTCAACTCGAGTTAAGTTTGAACTTTGTTTATAATGAAATGTAGGTTCAGTTTCAATCTGTTCCAATGGAGCGTGGAGCGTGGGGCGGATGCTGGCCGTCAGGGAACTCGCCAACGAGAGACCAATCGATATATATCCGCCAGACATAACAATGCTAAGTTCAAGTGTCGTGCATAAATCCCGCAGCCTAGATCGCGCGCTAATTAGTCACGAGGAAAAATCTAATGGCCAGGAAAATATTAGAGGCGATTAAAATTTGCAAAGTTATTTTACCATATGGGAAAAATATAATGGATCGAGCGAGTACGTAATAAAAAAAAACAACAAACAAAAAGGTGTTCGTGACTCATCAGTACAATGTCTTTGTACGGAACAGAACTACGTACGTACGTTTGAGATCTAATTTAATTCACACAATTTAAACAAAGATTTACCCGGACCCGTGGACCCGTGGACGTTACAACAAGAAAGTAAACAACAGACCGCTGTCAAAACACAACAATCTGTTGAAAATTAACTACACATCAAAATCTATTAGTCACTCGGTGCAATATTTACATACATATAAGGACAAACAACAAATCCTTATTCCGCAATTGTCAAAGATATCTATCTACAACATTCTTTTATTTATCACATATAATCACAGACACATTGTAAGTTCACATCACCTAAACACTAAAAAATATGCATTCATTAAGAAATATAACCATACATTATGAAATCGCGATAAGATTTGGTAATAATCTATTACGGTGATAAAAAAACGTAGTGTTTTGGTGAGCGTGTAACGTGCACTGACGCCATTCAAGTCGACGTTATAACCCCCCTCCCCCCGTCCTTTCCCCCCTCGCACAAACAGCTGATTCACTTCCTAATACAAAACAATCATTTCAGTTTGGAGTTCATTCGTTGACCAAAAATTAGGCCTGTTAACGTTTTATTTAATTTAAAATTATATTATTTAAGTCTTTCAGAGCATGTGTAATAGTGCGTCAGGATTCCAACGCCTACCCCTCGATGAGAAATAGAATTTCTAATAATATAGGTTATTTACATTCAAAAGATGTAATGACTAGTTAATAAATATATAAAGCGAATATGCTACTACTAGCTGCGCATGCGACTTCGCTCGCACGGAATATGGTTTATAAAATAAATGTAGACTAAGTAGTAACTCAGGCTAGTTGATGTTATAAGGAGTACTTTATGACATCAACTATTTTCAGTAAAAGTACTGTCAAAATCGCTCCAGCCGTATCAGAGATTAACCGGAGCAAACAGAAAAATTTTAATATATATATATACTTTTATTTGCATTTAGTGTAATACTGTCAATTTGGAAATACAAACGGACACTTCAAGTTTGATTTAAATATATAGATTGCTTGGATATCGAAAGTTTGTATGAAGAAATATTGTATATATAAAAATTACATGAAGTTTATCACAATTATATTATATTTAAATTACCGATAATATTTTAGTAATTATTAATATCCACGTCCTCGGGCGACTCGGGTGAAGGTGACTGGGTGAAGTCCCGATTGTCTGTGAGGAAGTGGATTTTATAAAACCAGTTACAAAAGTGGGCCCACTATTTCGTGTTAGATATTTTATTAGATATATATAACATTTGGAATAATTTTAAATTAGCCGTTTCTAGCGAATTCTACAGTCCTTGCCTTTAGGTAATAATTATTATAAGGAGAGCCTTTAGGTAATAATTGTATAATAAATGTTCTTATCTTATACATTGACTATAAAACCTCACCAAATTTCACAAAAATCAGTCCAGTAATGTGTTACAGTTGGTACATAATTTTTTATTTGTTTTAAAATTATGTTATATATATTATTATTTCACTCCGGCATAACAAAAAAACTATCTGGAATTTTGATTGCAGTTGAAATTTTGGTAACTTGGAATTCGATAAAAAATATTACCTTCGTTTGATATCGGTATAGCTACTATATATATATATATATATAGTAGTAAAATAATTAAAAACATATAATTTAAATTTATATATTTATTTTAATTTATTTATTTTTGTTCGCCATTTCATATGTTTAGGAGTCTCACTTTGTGAAACATGACATCGCTTTAAATATATTATTATTATATATATATATATATATATATATATATATATATATATATATATATATATGCCATCCAAAATGCTATCAGTAACAATATTGATTATTGGAGACAAACAAATTATTAGTTTGTACAAGATTGATACACGAACTCATCGCTTTCACTAACACAGTCACAAGAACACAATGTATTTACAAGTTTAGTGATAATTTAATGATTTATCATTAATATGGACCGGACCTCTTGTGTCGTCACTTCCACGTCACGTGACTATATTTATTTTTAATGTAGGCCTCTAGAGAGTGTATCATATTAATTAATTTTTGTAGTGTATCATATTAAATAATTAAGGAATATTTTTTTTTAATAAAACGTAGGCTACGTTATTCCTTATAACATCAATTATTCGCCAGCGAAGGTCCTGTTAAAATCGGACCATCCCTTAAGAGATTGGCGGGAACAAACGGGCAGAGAAAATTTTGATTTATATTTTTCTGCAAGCAACGCATTTATTTTTCTGCAAAGCTGTTAATTTGGAATTACAAACAGACACTTTAACTTTATTTATATGTATTTTTTCTTCCTTGGTGAAAAATCTTTTAAATTGTAATTCTATCGAGTGTTGTTCACCCATCCGAGAATTAAACTGAGACACTGTCGCTTAACTTGTTATCAATTATTAAAACTAGGCAATATTTATTACGCTACAGATGACAGATGTCGAAAAGAAAAATCATTAATTCATAGAGTTAGATAATAACAATGGTAATCTATTAATTGTTTGTGATTATACTTACTTCTATTATATATATTTTTAATGTTTTACAGAAAAACCTTAACATGGAATTTTACTTAATGCGATCTCATTTAATATCAATTATATCAGAAAAGCTACAAATTCATATTAAAATATACCAAATAATTTGTTATTATTATTTTTTTATTATTTTTTATTTTTTTTTCATTTTCGTTTTCTGAAATCTTAAGGCTTCATTTCCGATTTATTGCGACGGTTCTAGTTGTTCCAAAATAGCTTTTAAGATTGACGTTTGTGAAACAGTGATCACAATATAAAAAATATATATCCGGCTGAGTTTGTTGTGTGGCACTTCTCAGACCAGGACGCATTTTGTACCCTTGAAGCTTTAACATTAAGTTGGAAAGTGCTTTTACAGAAGGGCTTATTACGATAAATCCGGTATCGAAATAGGCCCTCCTGACACTTCCATTTTGACGTACACAAGTGATCACTGATAATAATTCAAAGTGAAAAAGCTATAAATAAATAAATAAATATTAATTATACACTTTTGTTTGTTTAATAATATTTTATAATGATTTCGATATTCATCTAATAATAAATAATGGCTGAATCGAACAGTTAAAAAAATTAAGATTTAAGACGTTTTTATTTAAAATAATATATATTTGTACCCTAAAACAATCACTCTATTAAATATACACTCGCACGTACCGATGCTGCAGACTCCTCTTATCAAACCACACGCTAAGAGACGGGAGAGTCTCCGCGAAGGTGTCCAGCTCGGCGTCCGCTCGGTCCTGTAAGGGCCTGTTCACTCCCGTCATTGTCTTATCCGGTATCTCCACCACACTCTCCTCAGATATATACGTCACGACAGGTCCGTGCCTGTTCAGGGAGTTCGAACGCGCCCTTATCTCCTGCGGCGTCAGCGACGGAGACAGGGGGTACGCTATCTCAAATGCGTCCGGCATTTTGTATTATAACGGTCCGTCCGCGTATAGTTCAAATTAACTACTGTCAACTGTGGAGCGACGGACCGAGTTAGTTTAGTTTTTTATCTCACGATAACAGAGGTCGAGGGTCGATTCTGATGTAAATGTTTTTCATTACACTTATCTTGAATTCTCAAACACAGCACATATCTCGGAGATGTGTGGAGGTAAATTAAATGAAACGAGACAACTTTAAATATCGCTTATCTAGAAAACTGTCTGTATTTTATCTTTTATTTTATAATTATGCAATAAATGATACAATTCTTATAAAATTTTAACAATTAAAGTAAGTATTTTATATACAAATAATTTGAGACTTCATACGTATTATAAGAACGTGTTTGACACTACCTTTAATTTTACTTACAATGTTTAATTTAGGTGTATGTCTAGACTAGACTTTTCTATCTACACTTTTAGTAGACATTTTTTTAAAACACTAGTTGTATCCTGCAACCCCTCGCAATATCTCACTCCGGTTGCGCGGTGACAAGTAGCTGTGGTTGGCTGGTATTGCGTCTGTTGTAAAGACATTAAATCAATGTCTTAAGTTACATAGTTGTTGTCTCGTTACAATTTTTAAAATCTTCGCGTGATCGCCTCGTGCGAGAGGGACATGTGCATTGAATCGATATATATATATATATATATATATATATATATATATATATATATCACATACTTTGATATATCTTAAAGTTAACCTGCTATTACTAATAAACTAGACAGTGAACTGCGGAACCCTAAAAAGACAATATATAATTATTCTCACATATTACAGAACTCGTAGATTAATTTACGAAAATTTGCGAATTGGATTCCCGATATTGTGTTTTTACGTTTAAACTAAACAGAAAATAATTAAACTTTTTCAAGTGGCATAATATTTTTTATTTTGTGAGGGAACAAGTATTCCGTGTATGTTTGTTAAGTAGCAGAGAATGTACATTTTAAAATAACATTAACTATACATATAAATGTAATTGAAGTGTCCGTTTGTAAATTAATAGCTTTTCGTTAAATGTCTATGAAAATATATACGATACTTACATAAAAAAAAACATTTTTATATTTTTTCAGTCTGTCTGTCTGTCCGTTTGTTCCGGTTAATCTCTGAAACGAATTTTAATTGGACTTTCAATTTCGGATAGCCGATGTTATAAGGAATGACGTGACTATCCCGCGCACACAGAGCCGCGGGCACAGCTAGTATATTATGGTACATCGCGTTCAGGTCGGTAGATTTAAAAAGTATCTTTAATACATATGTCATATACGCTTATCACTTTTAAAACTTATCTCAATTATCCGGTATTCATTTAATTTAGGGTGAACGAAGTCAGGGGTAACAGCCAGTGCTATATATAATAGGATTTGGTAATTTTTAATCAAGACCTAACATGTAACGTAATACAATGCAATATATTTATACAAAAGGAGAGTCTCATAATATTTATTTAATACAAATAAAATAATATTAAAACTGTAAATAGAAAAGAAGCAAAGTAATGGAGATCTTTTATTATAGGATGATAAGAAAATAAAAGACATTCAAGTTTACAACGCGTAAGACAAACAAACAGGAATATAATATATAGTATATAACAATCAATGCCAACAAATAATCGATGTCTGTCTGACCGTACGTCTTAACTGCCTCATCACTACATTGTCTGCCGCTAGTACGTATACGTCATCAGAAACAACGAATAAATAATAGAGTCCATCTCGGATGATTGAGAGATCTGCGGCTCCGCCTTCTGCCTTCTACCTTCCAGCTTTAAGTTTTAAGTTTTCAATGAATACAAATGATCAATGAGTTCAATGACCTGCTGATTAAGGCTATTTCACAAAAACTAATAGTACGCAAGCCTTAAAGGTTTTAAATTCAAAAATAAGCTACAATATTATAATTTGATTACGACAAGGAAGCAAAGCATTTCATGTGTATATTAATAATAAACCGGACCAGTGCGAGAGGGACTCGTCTACCGAAATAAACAGTTTTTTTCGTTAATATATAAGTTTTATTTTTTGACCGTAGACCTTATTATAACTACACACTTTCCAGACAGACAAACAGCAAAGTGATTTTAAAAGGGTTCCGTGTTGTTAATTATAAGATATGGAACCCTAAAAACAACTTACATAATATTTAAATTACTAATAAACATATAATAATAATTCAAACAAAAACAAAGATTAAATTTATCAGACAATTGAATTTAATTTTGAAAATACAGTGCAAATATCACATACTCGTAGGACAGAGCAGTTATAACTCGTATTTTATCATACTTATTTTAATACTAAAACTTTAGTGACGACGGAGAGGCCTTAAAATGATCAACTTGCAATTGCAACTTGCAAAACGGGCTTTGAACAATCACATTCCTAGTGCAAAAATAAGGCAATGTAATTATAATAATTTTTAAAGTTTAAAATTCCTATAATGACTATCTTGTCATTTTTTGTATTACTTGAGTTCTAATCTGTAAACTCAACCAAATACAAAATGAGTTCTCATTGAGTTTCTTGACTTTCCCCAGAGCCGTCCCCAGGGTCATAATGCTTCTTTTAGGTTTTTGTTTACTATCATGTAATTCCACCTTGTTCAAAGAGTCTTATTATCTTATGACGTTGATGATATTTCATTAGTTAATTATCAAACACAACTAGGTAATTTAAATTATCAATATTAAGAGCATTTTAAAATAACTAAAATTATAAAAAATGTTTTCTGCAATTATTAAAAAACTAATAGTCGTGAAAATTATCATTATTTTTAATAATTCACTTTGTTTCTAGTATTTATAAATTCTAAAAAATATTTGTTTTGTGAGTGAGGATATAATCTTTGAAAATTAAATAAAAAAATCCATTTCTAAAATCATATTTTCATATAATAAACATCAATTATTGTTCCCTCTGAATTATTTGATATGAAGTAGAAGAAATAAAATAAAAATGTTAATATTATACAAAACAAGATAGGATAATTTGAAATAGTGACATCTTAATAATCTTTTATACTATTACTGTTTTGTTGTTTGAATAATATTTGAGTACAGTGCTATATGTACATTGAGTATTTACTTTAATAATATACACAAAATAAAATAACCTACCTGTGTTCCGCTCGTCGGTAATATTTCTTCGAAAACAGTTGATCTTGAGCAGACAAGCATTCTTTGTTTTTACATCCATCCATTTTATTATAATCTTTTAGTATTTTACTCACTTTACACCAAAATGTTATTGATAATGGAACTGTTATTTTTTTCTGGGATTTGAGGAGGCTTACAAAACTGAACATACACTGAATTGATAGCTTTTTGTAAACTGTAACAAATAATGATTACTTCTTAAAATAACCACAATTCCAAGAGAAAATGTTTTAAAATTTACTGCGAATTTAAATAAACGGATATCTTGCTTTATATAAATAATAAACGCAATTACACATTCATAAAAATGTGAGATAAGTATTGTTTATATTTAAACCATATGATATTATTATCTCTGGTCCTCGCATAAGATTCAAGACCTTAAATAATAATCGATAAAAATAAATAATGCAATGTAACTCAAATGATTTAACATTAATTTTAAAATCAAACACATAGTAAACTATAATATTAATTTAAAAAAATATATAATTTAGTCCATATTTTTAACACAAGTCCGAACTCACCAAAATATACAACCACAATACTGAATACTGAAAAGTGAAATATTCTGGACGAATACAGGGCAACATAAAAGTGTAATAGTTTTTCACGAAAACTGTTGTAGACTGTACAATTGCAGTACAGACTATAACTCATTTTGATAGAAATAGAAATGATGTAAATAATGTTTAAATTACTTTTTTCTATGATCTATGATAATATTAGAATTTATGAAAATCTTTACAATTTTATTTATTCCCTATATATAGTTATTGTATTTATTCCCTACATCCGAAACTGAGAAAAGTTCCCGGATTAAAAATATTTTATACGTTGGAACAATAAGCCAAATTTCATAAAATAAATAAAGTCGAGAATCTAGTATGAGATTATCCACAATCGAAAATATCAGATACCTGTGGCCAGGAAATAATTTAAAATAACTTTTAATAATACCTACTTCTTATAATTATACAAGCAAACTAATTATTTGAAAATAAAATGTTTAAACTTTAATTATCTGTTTCCGTACTGTGACAGTTTTAACTTCGAAGTTCGACATTTGTAACCAAAATATATTAATTTATTTTATGGTCTATAAAAAATTGTGTCCGTGAAGTGTACAGTGAAATGAGTCAATATCGTATAATCTAGATATAAGCAGTAGTATTAACAACAAATAATGGCTTATACAGAGAAGGTATCATTAAACGGCACCGCACTGTCTTTTTTAATGTACGAATGTATGAATTCTGTTACCAGTCAGGTGTGTACGAGTATTAAAAAATTCTACATTCATTTATCTTTCCTAGATATATTTTAATATTCTGTTATAATATTTCAGGAGGGCTTCTTAATTGGAGATGTAACTTCACAAATTACTAACCATATATCAGATTCCCAAAATGACAATGCTCGATTAGACACTCAAATAGTAATTAGAACAGTTTTACCTTTACCTTCGGTGTCGTTATTTTATTTACCAACCGGTACGATAAAAGAAGACATTCTATCAGATCTACTGTCAACTGCTGCTACAGAAGTAGTGGGCTGGTATAAGTATAGGAAAAATAGTAGTATCAAGCCCACATTTCGTGACAAATTAATATCAAGAGGCTTACAAAAATATTTTGAAAAGTACCACGGCAAGAAAACATTTGTTTCGTGCAACTTATCAAGCAAATCATCTTCTGCTTGCTCAACGCACACAGTTATATATAGATTTGGCAAAATAAACTGTTTTGATATGTATGAATACGTTGAAGATGTAACTGGTAATCTGGGGGAGAAGTTGTCTGGATATAAAAAGTCAAATAGAGTATCTCCACACTGCGTTTTCAATAAAATTGTCAATGAGAGCAATGTACATGGTAATAAAACAAATGATGCAATATTATCAATTCAAGAGGCTGTTGATGTGAGACTTATTAGAGAAGCTAAAATAGCAGCAAAAAATGAGTGTGTGGTTAAGGAACTTGAGGCAGAAATTAAACAAATGAGTGCCATATTAGCTGACAAACAGGTGACAGATCTAGAGACAGCTTATAATAAAATATTGGAGGATAAATACATCAATAGGGATGTCGAGATGGCACAGGCCTGCATCGAAGCCATTAGGACACCAGCGAGTGTCGACATACTTAGTATTCCGAATGTTATGATTATATCAAACGTTGCCGAGACATCAAATAATGAAGGCACAGTCCAACACCTCGAAACTGATGTTAATGGAAGAAGCCGAAGTCCGAGCCCGGGCCCCGTGATAGCTCCTTCAACGTCTCAAACACCATCCTTAAATTATGCAGCGGCATTAAAGAAGCCATCAGATGGAGCTTCTTGTAGTGTAAGTAGTGTTAGTTAACATTTATTACAAACATAATGTATTTCAAGAATTATCTATTAATCTCAACTACTTACATACATTGCAATTGCCGAGTCGTAATACAGAAGTAATACTATTGATTTATGTTTAAAACTTATTCTTGTTACAGAAAACAAAAAAAATCAGCGAAGATTTAATAAGTTTTGACGTAGAAGAAAAAAATCATCAACCTCAAAAACAAATACTTATAAATGAGAACGTCGGCTTAGGAGGAAGCTCACCGGAGTACTAAAGTGCCTTTCCAAAAGTTAAAATTAAGTTACCGTTAACAACATTAAGTTTATATAAATTCTTCTCCCGTTATTAACAAATCATTGACTCACTTTGGTGTTAATGTTTAATTTAAAATGTTATAGGTAAGTGTAAATATTATAAACAAATACTGTTATTGCTTAACATATTTCTTTGCTTGACAAGTATAAAATCAGTGTAAGTGTAAAGATTGATTAAAACTACTTCAAAGATTGATTAGAGTGTAAGTTTTCACTTAATACAAGAATTAAGTGCAGATAATATTTGTTAAAGTATCAACAACCTTTAAAACCACATTTAACATGTTGTAAATAAACTTGTAAGAAATGAAACTTACAGTGTATCTTGTAGAAGTGTATTTTTTTAATAAACTTCTAATAAATATTGTCATTACAACATTTTGATTGCCCTCTATGAAATAAATTAAACAATATATGTATTGTCACTTTATTAACAAAACTATGGAATGGAGTACAAAGTTACCGAGAAATATCATCAGAAGTAGGTAGTACAATATAATCAAATAATCAATAACAAAGGTCATTTTGATAACAGTGCAAAGTAAACAATAAATACACCTTCATAAATAACCCATACAATACTGGCTCTTTACCTTCAACTTTAACAACTTAAATACACATGTCTCAAGCTTGAATAATACAAGTAACAATAGTTTAAAACTGAAAGCAGTCTCGGGGAGGTCTTATTCCTTTCTAGATTTCAATTAAAAACAATATACATATATATAACTTGGAGCAATATAATTCAAAGAAACTGACTAGATTAATTCAATTATGTTATTAAAATTAATAGAATTACTTGAATAAGTACATATTAATTACATCTAATCACAATTATAACATTATTTAATACTACTCTACTGTTGGATTTATGGAGTTGTAAAATCTTAAAACAACATGTTTGTTGTCGAAAAGATTTTACAATTCTATTATTGATATTCATAATTCTTTTTTTTTATTTTGGGCCAAAAACACTGCTAAGCTGATTGTTTTAGAGTAAGAAAATTATACCAGATTTTTGATTATACTTTACATGCTGCTAACTTGGGTTTAATATTCTTATTAAAAACACTACACTGCTATACACTGCATTCTAGATACGGATGAGATTATAATTATATTAAATAAACATATTTTTTAAAGACAATAAATGGCACAACAACCAAACCAAAATACAATACACCATATCATTTTTATGTAAAGTCTGTTATACAAATTAAAATAACAATTGTGACAAAATCATTTAAGACATTAGTTGAATTTTGCTATGATTTATGGAATGTTATAGTGTAGTGAGCGAGCGGAGTCCTAGAGCAGGTCGTGGGGCGCGGGCCCGGCCAGCTCGCGAACGGCGTGCGCGAGGCGGCGCGCCTGTTGAACCGCCGTGGACGCCGGCAGCAGCCCCACGTGCACGCACACCAGCTCGCGCACGCCCGCACTGCCGCCGTCGCCGGGGAACGCCAGCTCCACTAGCTGTCTGCATTTTTTTTTTTATATTGGACATCCAAATTTAAATAACGCGTGTATGGAAATCGCTCACCTGTAGAAGGCGGCGCAGATGTCGCCGGGCGGCGGCAGCGCGCGCACGGCGGCGGGGTGCGGGGGCGCGGCCGGCCGCACGGGCACCCCGCGCCGCTCGTACCAGCGCACCGCGCACACGTGCAGGGCGCCGCGCCGCCACACGCACGCCCCGTAGCCCTCGCGCACCGCGCACATCGCACGGGACATCGTCTCACGCACCTGGGAAATGGAGAGCGGCAGAGAAACCTCAAAATCCTTCATTATATTAGATGCATAGAGATAATTAACACAACCACTTTATATATAAATCTTGTGAATTTGAAATCCGGGACACTTTAAATCTAAATTACCGTCTGCGGCGTCAACATGTCGACGCAGTCCGCCATGTCCGGTGCCAGGAACCGCCCCGTGGTCCGGTCAATGTAGACGAAGTGAATGAGTCCGGGGAACTCCTCCACGTACTTATGCAACGTCAGGGAACCACCGTCTATGTTGCCAGTACGATGCGTTAAGGGAAATCGTTTACTTATATGTGTGCGTGCGTGCGTGAATGCGTGCGGATGCGTGCATGTGTGTGTTACTTATATTTTTTCTTACACAAAAAAACAAATTATAAACACAATCAGTCTGTAATGGATGGATAATTTGATGCTATCGATCAGTTTCGTTTTAACACTTTCGCTGCCACCAGATTTTCAGAAATTGAGCCCTGTGTGCTGTTTAAATTTTTCATATAAACGTTTGCATAAAGGCATTTAAAAAAACGGAAAAATAGTAAAAAAAATGTTGAGCCAATTAAATACTATAAAAAATTGACTTTTAATTGCTCCGTACATGCTACGGCCCTGGGGTGAAATACGGGGTGAAACTTGCGTCTCCGCACACGCTACGGAGCTGGCAGTGAAAGTGTTAACTAACTACCTCTGAGCTCATAACATTAAAATACAGAACAATTTAAAACATTCCAAAGGATATGACTCCAGCGTGAAGTACCGCATCGCCTTAACCCTCAAATAGTCCAAGTGGGGAGTGAGGAGGTGTCTCAGTGCCTTGAGCGGATGTTCCATTTTCAAGCTGGGTATATCCGGCTTGAGTTGCTCGATGGCCGTCTCTAGGGCCGTGTGCATGGCGGCGGCCGTCGTCTCCGGGGTCAGGGGCGTGGTGGTGCTGCAGGACTTCCGGAGCTCCAACATCCTGCTCGTCACGCGCGCGCACAGAGCTGAGTTGGATTTGTTCTTTCGTAGAGCGTCCGTTGTCTATTATTAGTTAAAATACAAATGAAAATATGTTTATGTGTCAGCCTTTGTAATTCATTAGATTGAAATTTAACTCTACTAGATTATCGTCACCCAGTAGACATTAAACTTTCTTGTAACATAAAACTAACATAAAATTACATGCCTCAAGCAATTTTTATATAAAGATATAAATATAAAATGATTACCTTCTTTAAAGCTTGTTCCAAAGAATCAAGTGTATTTGGTAGCATTTCTAAGTTTCTTTGCAATAAGAGTCTTCGTAAATTTGATAATATTTGACTCGACATGTGGACGGCTACACCAACTTCACTAAAAAAAGACACAATTATTGTTAATAAAGAAATAAAGGCATTAATTTATTATTTAATTATACAGAACAATCTGAATACCGCAGTTCCATATCAATGAGCACCACGAACACGATCCTGGGCGCTACTTGTGCGAGGTGCAAAGAATGTGGAGCCCCTGGGACTGCGCCCGCGCACAGCATCACTATCGCACTGTTCTCCTCCGACAACCCTGAAAATAGAATTTAAAATTTCTCTTTTACTACCCAATTATGAACAAACGTCAACATTGAAGCCAATATAAGTATATATTTAATTGTTTTATTAATCCTTTGCTAAATGAGCAAGAGAAGTATGTAGACCGGCTAGTATACTTAAACAAATACTTAGGACTTTACATGGCAAACGTATGTTTTCACAATCGCTACTCTTGTCTTGTTCCCGTCTGTCTTCCCAATATTCTTGGGCTGCAATGCACTGTATGCTTAACAGAATTAAATCAGGTGGTGTCAGATCTTCACAGCCACGACTGTAATAAAAAACATAGAATATTATTTATATATCTCTTTAATACATAACTTAATAATATTAGTAATACCTGGAATAGAGTGCCAACATCTTGTCACCAACAAACAACAATAGATGATAACGTTGGTGTGACCATTTCATTTCTTTTGACACAGTCTTCAATGCATTCAAAGCGGCTGCAGTTGCTCCGCTCTCCCCAATCACTCCACTTGCTCCTGGTATGGAGTCACCTTTGCCACGGGACTCTAATAGTACAGATAACCATTCTTGGTATACAGGTGAATGTAAGCTTAAAAAATATTAAAATAACTGTTAGTAAATGATCTGCTCAAGTTAATTGTGTATCTATAGGTTTAAGTTTCAATACTGAAATGAAAATATATATTGATAATATTAAATCTTACAGATTAATATTCTGTCCACATATATGTTGGACGAGAGTTTTACAGTCGAGCAGCTCACGGTGAGCATCGTCCACATTATCTTCACTGATGATCATAAAAACATGGTCCAACCACTACAAACAATAATATACTTATTGAATTTATTTATAACAATTTTATTATCCTTGGACATTGTATTTATAATATTATATCATTATTATTTTTCGTTTTAGTATAAAATTAGAAATACATACCTCATCAAAAACAATAGTAGTGTTGTCCTTACATTGCATGGAAGTGTATGTGTTGCTAAACTGAGCCGCCATCACGCGCTGGGACGTGATGATCGGGGAAAGGAGTTGCGATACATGGTGGTTGTCCGTTATGTTTACATCTTTTTCCTATTAAAACAATATATATATATTCAAGTAAATTAAATAATAATATAAAAAATAATAAACCACTATATAACATGATACAAGTCTAATAACAATGTCAAATACTTTTGCACAAATTAATAAAACTTACGAACATTAATAACATTAATATAAATTTTGTTTTGAAATTCCTGTGGCGAAATTGAAAATATTCACTTACTTGACCATTAAATGATTTCATTCGGCTAATAAAGTTTTCATCCCATTTAGAAAATAATAAATCATTGACATTGTCAAAAATTAATATAGCCTTCATTTTAAATATGAATTATTTTGTCTTAATAAATTATTGATATTTAAGATACACTTCAAAATATGTTACAAAATACAAATTGAAGTTACCACTTAAGTTATGACATTGACAAATGACAATACAGAGTTATGACATTGCTGTTGTGCTGTACATAATTGATAAAAATATGACTTCATTAGAGATAATTTAGTAAGAAAAAAAAGAATAAATGAAGTGCAATGTATTTCTGCTTATCCCACGAAAGCGCAGTTATTTTATCAATTATTTATTCATTGTCGTTATTATATTATAACAGATAGGACCAAGTGTCTTTTAGCATTCTTTTTTTTTTCATATTTTCTATTAAATCTACTTATAACGGATACTTCTATAATTACAAAGTACCAACAAGTAATTAGAGAAAAAAAGAGTTATATTTAGCTTATGTTTTAAAGGAATTTGAAGGATGAAAATTAAAGATTAAAGCAATCAAAAGCATTAATTTAGTTTGCACTGTACATGAGTAGTGCTGCCACCTTAGCCATGCAGGTGAACTCGTTTTTCAATAATTTAGCCCGGAAAGAGCTTTTCATTATCTTAAGAAAATAAATTTGTACTACCCATCGTTAAACTTGCTATTAGAGTTCGGTTTGCGAACTGTTATATAATTAAACCAATTGAATTGTTTTTTTTAATTCAGATTAAATTCTTAAAATTGTTTTTGCGATTCAAAGTAATATTTTATATATATATAATTAAAATCATTAGTAGAAGTGTTTTTAGTCTTTTTTTATAGCATGTACTTTCTTGGTAATTTATGTTCCATTTAGCCGATTTACCCTTTTTAACTTCTTCAACGGCCCCGTTTACTAAAACGAAGGTTTTAATTAGTGTAGTCTTTGATAGAAACCATAGAGTATTTTGAATATATACATTTAAAAACATCGAAATATTTCAAAAACTTCAAAAAAATAAGCTACCAAAATAAAAATATGAAAAAGAGGTTAAAGTTTAAAATACTCATTCTTTGACGAAAATACCTTCTCTTGTCAAAGTAGTTATTTGCCTAATACCAAACGAATTAAAAGGGAAAAATGAATCGTAAATATAATAACCTGGTTTGTTATGTTTTTGTCTCTTAAATGTCATAATTGTAACATGATGATTTATAAGTGGAATTATTTGTTTTACAGAAAAAAATTAAGTCTTTGTGCTATTTAACATTAGGTGGATCCCTTTCTTATCAATTCATTTACTTCAAAAAGGATTTTAATGGTTATTATGATAATGTCTTGCAACCGTTAATCCAACGTTTAAACCCAGAATTGGCTCATAAAGTAGGAGTTTCAGCAATTAAATATGGTCTTTTTCCTGCAGAGACCATTGAGGATCCAAAAATTTTGGTTTGTTACTTCATTATTTAGTCTACATTAAAAAATATATTTTTATTTTATATTATATACTTTTTGCTCTCACAGAATGATGTATCAACATTTCTAGTTATCTAAACAAATTTGTCAATGTGGCATACAATGTGAAATATAAGCCATCATGATGACTTATAAATATGTAATCATGATGTGACTGCGGCACATGTACATAGCACATTTAATATATAAAGAGCAAAGAAGCCAATAGCTTAAAAAATTACTAAATTTATAAGTAAATTTTACTATTGTTTTTCTAAATGTTGAAACTTATTGTATTAAACTTATTAGATTAGTTCATTGATTTAATACTTAGCTTTCATTAACAGAAAACTCAATTTCTAAACTACGAACTAAGTAACCCCATAGGAATAGCGGCGGGATTTGACAAGCATGGTGATGCAGTAACGGGATTGAGGAGTATTGGTTTCTCTATTGTGGAAATTGGGTCAGTGACACCCGAACCTCAACCAGGAAATCCTAAACCAAGGGTATTTAGACTCCCGGAAGACTCGGCTGTTATAAATAGATATGGTTTTAATAGTGAAGGCCACAATGAAGTCTATAATAAAATACAGAATATTGATAAATCACTAATACAGAATGGGTTACTAGGTATAAACTTAGGTAAAAACAAAAACTCAAATGATGCTGTCCGTGATTACAATTTGGGCATCATTAAATTCCATGACGTTGCAGACTATTTTGTTATTAATGTTAGCAGGTATTTTATTCATACAAATACTTGTCTTACGGTCGAGTAAATTAAATATACATTTATATTTTCTATTTTAGCCCTAATACACCAGGTTTAAGATCACTGCAAAGCAAAGACGAATTACAAACGCTTTTGAAAGAAATTAACAAAACATTAAACACTTTACCAGGAAGAAGACCCCCTCTCTTTTTAAAGCTTGCACCAGATTTATCTGTCCAAGAAATGAAGGATGTTGTATCAGTTATATTGAAAACCGATACCAAAGTGGACGGCCTAATTATCTCAAACACAACAATAGAGAGATCCTCACTTAAAAATAAAGAATTTTCTAGTGAACCTGGTGGTCTTAGCGGGAAACCATTGACAAACAAGTCTACAGAAATGATAAAAATCATGTACAAATTAACAAAAGGTAATATAACTGTACAGTATTTTACCTCAGTTTTGATATTGTAGTTAATATGTATTACACTTGTTATAGGTAGTGTACCAATAATAGGAGTGGGGGGTGTATTTTCTGGGCAAGATGCCTATGAAAAAATATTAGCTGGTGCCAGTGCAGTTCAAATATACACAGCCTTAGTTTATCACGGCCCTCAAGTCGTCACAAAGATAAAGTCTGAATTAGCAGAACTATTAATCAGAGATGGATACACAAACGTCAGTGCAGCTATTGGAAAAAGTGTTAATTAAAATTTAAAGTAATTGTTCTTGTTAAATTTTTAAACATTTTAATTAAATATTTTCATATTACTTTTTGACTAATAAATATATTTTATAAAGGTATTTCTGTGGAATTGTTATTAATTAAATTATTAACCATTTAATTTTTCTTCTTCACCTGAAACAATAAACATTATTTTAATTATTGACTAATTGCCTAATATATATAATAATATAATTACCTGAAATTTTGCAGTTAGCTATTTGTGATGTCAGATATTGTTTACATTCATCCAAATCATTCACTCCCGACAGATTGAATAGGACCAAAGTTTTTAACTTTGTTAAACTTTTGATTTCCTTTAAACCTGTATCTGTGATATTATCACATTTGGAAACCTGCACATGTATTAAAGTGTCCTTTCCATTTTCAAGTCCCTTCATTGCCCTATCGTCTATGTATTTATTATCATGGAGAATAATCTTTTGTAACATAGTACATCCACCTGAAATGATATAAAAATAATGTTAGTTCAAAAAATCAAATGAGCAGGGGAAGAAATTGAAATCAATAAAATATATACTTAAGTGAGAAAACCCATAGTGGGATATTGAAGACTCTGATCCATCGATGGTAACAATCTTAGGCACAGATTGTTTTTCTGGCGGCAACAAGTTGTAATCAGCGAGTTTTTTTCCATCTGACCAGACAACCTTGCCTCCATTACGCAAAACCCATTCAGCACAGGCTCGGTCAGGACCTAATGTTTTTATACGTTCAGGGTCTGGTTTATTAAACATCATATTAACATATTCCCAAAAATATCTGGCAGGATATGCCCTTGGTTTGATTATATTTTGTGGGACATTGACGAACAGCTACAAAATTCAATAATGTTATTCATATTAAATATACTTCTTTAAGTGTTTGTATTCATCAATTTACAAACCTGTCTTTGAAGTTGCAACATTTTTTTTATAATTTGAATATATAAATATACAATAATAACTTGTTTTGTTCCTATCTGTCAAAAAATCTACACTACAATTTTCTCCTAGTCAAGTTCTGAAATTAGAAGTCTGAACTGCCAAATTCACAATATTTTGTTATTTAAAATGTTCAAATAATTTATTAACGAGAAATACAAGGAAGCTTCGGATGTTAAAAGAGGTAAAATATTAAAGCTTCTGAAAATAATTAGCACCGTTATATAACTGACAATCAAATTTAAATAATAAAATGAGAAGTTCGATGATTGAATGATTATTGATTAATCATCAATGACATTTAGACAAGAAATTAATTTTTCAACCTATTTAAGTTAAAGATATACATCTGTAATCTATATTAGAAGTTTGTGTTTTCTTTGGATTATTATAATATAATTAGGTATATGCTTTAATTGAGAGAAGGATTTTTATTTAAGCTTGTTAATTAATACATAATTATAGCAATCAATGACAATAATAATTCCTTTAAAACAATGTATTATGTTGTTTAAAAGCGCGGTGACTAACTGTCTGAGACAGTCTGTCTCTGCTGTTGAAATTTCAATGTCAAAAAATGAGTAATTCTTGATGGCATTTGACTGTTAACTGTTTATTAAAAGGCGATTAAAAAACATATTCGTCTATATTCTAGAGTATTATTACAATATTTAATATAATTCCTAAGTTTAAACTCTGAAGGTTGTTGATATATTTACAATTGATAAATAGATATTACTATTTGTAACAAAAACAGTAGGAATGTCTGAATCGTATGGTAATATCGTGCGCTTATAGCTGTGGTAATATATAATGGGTTTATTAATTTTGCGTATTTGTTCCAGAATATTTATTTAAATTTTTAGTAATAGGAAGTGCTGGTACAGGAAAGTCAAGCCTCCTTAATAACTTTATAGGCAATAAGTGTGAGTACATTATAGTACATCGTAATTACGAACTCGAATAGCAAAAATAGAACAATGAAGCAAGCTAACTCGCAGATCCAGTTTCATATGAAATACAATATCACATAATCTTGATCGTAATAATTCCGTCCACACACTAAGAGTAAAAACTATATAATTAATAGTTTCTATGCATTTTATTTATAAAGTATTATATTATTAGTGCTTTGTTTTTAAAGTGTAACTTTCTTGTATTATCTACTCTCCTCATTTGTGTTTCCATGTTCATTATTTTTCCACATTTAAAATTATCTACTGCCCTGCTTCCAGCTCTTTTGCATATTTTTCTTTTAGGTGTATTTTGAGCAAGTTTGAGTCACAGTAAAATAAAATATGCTTAAAAATTACAGCAAGAAGCACTGTAATCAAACATAATATTCATCCAGTTCTTGCTCAACTAGCTTCTTAAATACATACATTATTTAGACATTCCTTAATGAACACTATAATTTCTATTATTTATTACAGTCAAGGAAGACAGATGTCACACTATAGGAGTGGAATTTGGATCTAAAATTATAAATATTGGAGGTAAATCCACAAAGCTACAAATATGGGACACTGCTGGACAAGAGAGGTTTCGTTCTGTAACTCGCTCATATTATAGAGGAGCTGCAGGTGCTCTTCTAGTGTATGATGTCACATCTCGAGACTCATTTAATGCTCTCACTAATTGGTTAAGAGATGCTCGTACACTTGCCAGTCCTAACATAGTTATACTACTGGTTGGTAATAAAAAGGATTTGGAAGGTGCCAGGGAAGTTACTTTTACTGAAGCTAGTCAATTTGCACAGGAGAATGGTAATAATAACTATGAAAAGTTTAATAAATTAAGGTTTTTTTTTATATTACAACTAATTAATGGATTTAAATTGTTTTAGAATTAATGTTTCTTGAAACTAGTGCCAGGACCGGTGAAAATGTAGAAGAATCATTTTTGAAATGTTCAAAAAATATTCTTGCAAAAATTGAAACCGGCGAATTGGATCCAGAGAGAATAGGTTCCGGCATACAGTATGGCACAGCGACTTCAAAGAGACTGGCACCTCCAAGAAAACCAGTTCGATCACCCTCCGACTGTGCCTGCCATGTTTAAGCCTAACCAAAGTTGTGAAAATTTGTAATTAAGAAAACATCCCGAATTGGAATTAAGTTTAAAACCGATAGATCTAATATTGTGATTATAGGATAAAGATTACTTTAAGATCTAAATTTGATAAACGTTTTGATTTGACTGAAATTGTTTTAAAAAGTCGATAAATATCAAATGCTCTTCTATTGTATTTTATAATTTTTAAGCCTTAATATTTTAGGAGAACAATGATAGAGATAAGCACATTAACTAGTATTTAGAAGCAAGTTAGAAACTGCACTATTATATAATCACAACTGACATTGATTTGAGGTTATGTTAGTTATTAAAAGTAATATATTACGAGTGTAAAAGCTTGTATATTCCTTGCAATTATAAGTCAGGCTCTGTTTGTACTGAAAGTGTATGTTTTATGTGACTACACCACTTCGAGAAATAGTTGACAGGGAAGGGGGTGTAATTTTTTAAAATTTATTAATGCTATATTTATAAATAAAGAACTGATGAAAACAATATTTTCTCTTAGTACCAAATGAAAGTAAAAAACATATATGTTCAAAAAATTTATTATTTAAAATTAACATCATTAATATCTCTTACCGCTGGGGAACTAAATTGAAATGTGAATAATTTTGCATTAAATATTTATAAAATATTCCATCAGTGTTAAAAACATTACAAATTGCATAGAGCAGAGCTCTTTATCACAACAAATTGAATTATTAGTGTTGGTTGCGATATGTACATTGCCGCTGTCGTGTTTCAATGCTTTACCTGTGGAATGTACCAACTTATATATAAACCAAATTAATTTTTCAAATCATGATGGTCCTCAACTATTTTCAATCAGTTTTAGCATACAATACAAATCAACTCAATTATGTTATTTAATATCTGCTATTATTGAAGCCTAAAACAAATTAACGTCGCTTTTCATATAATCTGAAGTACAACATACATTTGAGTGAATACAAAATAGATTTTTATATTTCAACAACTTAAAACACATCTTTGATAAAGAAATAAATAATATATACACAAACTGTTTTGATAATACGTGACGTGTTATCAGAATGAAATACTATCCTTAAATAAAATGCACCTATTTATAACTAGGAACTATATAACTATGTGGTTGATGGAGTCCACAGTTGGATTTGCATTTAGCAAAAATCACAACTAAATGTGATGACTTACTGAATAATGTTTCCGGTAAATATTGATAAAATCAATTTATTTACAATATTTATATATTTATACCTAATCAGAACGAAAAAAAAAAAACAATTTTAAAAGTCCTAGTTCTATCACAGTAAAATATTAAACACTCAATACCAAATAAAAATTCTCTTTAATCATTACCTATATATAATAGTAAACGATAGAAATGAACTTTAAATTAACTAATATGTATGAATACATACTGCATTTTATATTCATATCAACAGCGATGTAAATGAATGTTTAGAGATGTTTCAATGGAATGATTTAATGATTTCTACAGCGCGATGCCGTCATCCAGAGATTCAAGTGTATTGCCTTCTATTGTGGTACAACACTACTACGTACAAAGTACTAACTGCTGATATTAAACGATTATTCGTATTTGTTATTTTAATAACTTATAGCTCATATAACAAACAGTACACCAACATCGGGTGCACCTCTTGACGGTTGTAACTGTAATACAACCTGACAAATGACATTTGACGTATGACTTTCTTCGTTTCCATATTTCAGTCTTGAAAAGTTATTTGTAGCCACAGAGGACGAAAAGTTCGAGTGTTTTTAACTTTTTTTTTTAAATTTTGTTTATTGTATTTGTGACTAGACTAACCAAATTATATAAGTACAATTAGGACGATGAGTTTAGTTAGCTAGGTACATTATGAATATAATTTAAAATTCACTAATATAATCTGTGTCAGCATAGAACATGTTTTTATAAGTACTGCTGCAATATCACGAACTGAACTTCTCAGAGAGCTTCAAGAACGACTCTCAAGAACGTCTCCTCCAGGCACACGGCGGCTGCACGAACTTGAGACTTCACTTTACTTTACTAACAAATATCCTACGTCTATTGCTATACAACTTCAGACGATAACTCTAAAGCATCAATCCGCCGGATTTGAACCGAGTCCAAAACGATCACCAGAATATCAACAATAATTAAAATATCCGCCTAATGTATCATGTACTTGGTCGTAATGTAATACAAGTTGTGGGGTCGGTCGTTACGCGAGCTCCCTCTGGCGGCACGCGACCGCCGCCACTAGCGCCGCCCCCCGGCCGCTCCCGTCCTCGGACAGCATCAGGTCGAACTGGAACAACACCGAGACTTAGAATATCACAACTTATATGTAATCGGTATTTTAGATATGGAAGGAAACTGCGAGCCGAAATCGAACCTTTGTTTCTAGCAGATCGGAACAATAAAAATATAACGAATATTTTGTATAACATATTATTATAATGTGAATCATGATGATAATGTTATACCCGGGAGTTTAAAGAAATTTTTATATATATGGGCGTGTTTATTAAGTTTTAAGATAACCGTTTCCTTTCAAAAATATTGTTATTGTGGTACAATAACAATAATGAACCTTGGCACTGACGATTGGAAGAGGCTCGACCGAATTTATCGAAAATGATAACCTAGTAAATAATAACAGTTAAAATATCAATGAACTAGTTTAGAAGTTGTCCGATAGTGTCGTATTTAGATAAACATTATCGCAACAAAGCTGGCGACTCTTACGTTGTTATTTTGATGGACAACAGATTTCCCGCCAAAAATTTTTTCAATGTCAATTTAAATTTAGAAAAAAATATCTAATTGTAGTGTCAAGGAGCATCAAGGTGACGAAAAGAAACAAAATAAAAATATTTTTATTATATTAGTTTGATACAAGTTATACATCTGACAGCTAAACTGGATAATTTCCTACAGTTCGAATTATGGTATTTAAGTTATGCGCGTATCTCAATCAAACCAGTTCTATAACTAGTTATATAAACATGTAACATTTACTGTCACTCGTTTCCTTGACATTTCTCAATAGACAAGTGAGACTAGTTTTTTTTAAATCGATAAATGAATTTAGACGAATGATATCACTTTTGGAGCCAAAAAATACTCTTTTAAGGAATTATGAAAATATTATTTCTTTGTTACATAATTTGCTGGTAAATTGACGTAATGTCTTTAGAGTAATTTATCATTATTAGTTTGTTGTCTCTGCAATCTGTCTTAAAGTAAGTTGTTAGCGGATTAGTGTTTATACGCGTTGTTATATCTTATCACCGATGCGATGTACAATAGACTTATGAATCACACGTACAATGTACAATACGAATTAACTATTTAAGTATGTATTTGTGTTTTGTATGTATGTATGTAGTTTTGGGTTAGGAATAATTAGACAAACCTGTATCCCGGGACGCACGAGCTGGGCTATCTTGTCGCACATGAGAGTGTGGAAGTGCGGGTGGAAGCGGTAGACGGAGCCGTCGATGCCCACCGTGACCCTGGGCTCGTCCATCTTGTGCAGCAGCGCCGCCAGCCCCGCCGACACTAGGTGCGCCGCGCGGCGCGACACGTGCTCGCACACCACGCGCACGCCCGCCATGTCCGCCTCCGACGCGTGGGACAGACCTGCGAGGGGCGGATCAACGGTTAGATGACTCGAGACACTCCGGGTTCGAACCCCGGGTGGATGTCGCCGTGTAGACATGGTTTAAGGATTGTACGCCTTTGTTAAACTAATACATATACATAAATACTATTCATATATCCTACAATATAATATAATATTTTATATATATATATATAATTGTTACACGGTCCATACATTGACCCGAGGTTACGTAAATAATATAATTAATTCAATATAAACATGGAACAACTTGAAAAAAATTGCAGTATATTTTTTCGCTTTGCGTAATCGAATTTAAATGTAAAATATTATAAATATAAATTAAAATCTATTTTTTTTATAGTAACATTAAAATGTTCAATCAATCACTCACCAAGTTCCTCCAGCACTTCGCTACAGCTGGTGTAGTCTCCCGCTTTATCGGATTCTATCTCCGACACGTACTTGGTGTAGAAGCTTCCTCTCTGGAACAGCAGGTCCGACCCCCTCCCCCCAAACAGCAGACCCATCCTCGTGAACTTCACCAGCGCCAGCCGGACCAGCTCCCCCATGTACATACCGGATATCATCTTCTCTTGGCTGCATTTAAATAACAAAATCACTAAAAAGATTTAAACGAGGAAAAACCCAAAACTAATATGTCTACGGGAAAAACCGAAAAATAATTGTTCTAACATTTATTATTAACTAAAAATACTCAAAATTGTATTTTTTATACCTAATTCTGTATATTGAATGTAATATGATTCGTTGATCTTTGATGTCACTGTCATATCATCAGTTGACACGCTCAAGTGATTTAATTTATAAGGTTACGAGGGCTTTTTGATGACTGTTCTTATTTATATTTTGATTGCGTTTATATTTATTAGGGTCAAAAAATGAGGTTGTCTTGATACAGTTCATAACAGTGAACAGTGAATCATTGCAGTTTAGTGACCTCACAATAGACCGACAGACCAAACAAAATACCGGATATAAGTTTTGTCTGCGCTCATATTATATATAACAAGGACACGAAACAATGTACGGTTATCATTTTGGCGGTTTTCTAAAAAAAGTAATTTAAAACCGATCAAATTTCTGTATAGTCGTTAAAATTTCTGTACCGTCCGTAAAAAAAATGTATTAAGTTAACTTACATCTGTTTCCCGGGATTGATCGAGTTGTTATCCACATCGCGGTCGAACTCCGTCCTCACGAAGTCCAAGCTGCCGTCGTCCCCGAAGGCGCCCCACTCCGTGTTGATGAGCAGCTCCTCCTTGCCGGCCTCTCCGTCAAATAGCTCACACTTATCGGTCTTCTCCACGTAGCAGGCGTTGCTTCCCGTACCTTAATTATATTTATTTATGGAGAAGTATTCACATAATCGGCGTACACTTTAATACCCATGCAATTAAGTCATGATATTGAATATCTTATATAGTATTAGGTAGTGGTTACGTGTGTCACGGCGGAGGATCCAATAGTTATACAGTAATGCCTATAACGATAGATTAGTTCCTCGTTATCGGAAAACGCGTTGTAGGAATATTTTCGTACAACGCGTTATGTACAAACGGTACACTTTTGTCGTTTAAATCGAATATTCAGAAATTGTATTCAATTTAGTTTTAATTAACTTCTACTTAGTTTAATTTTGTAATAACAATATACAAAGGTAAGGGAGATTCGCGTTATATGGAGGAAAACACGCGTTATACGAGGGACAGAAATAGCGTTATAAGAGTACCGCGTTATAGGGATTACTGTATTTATATTTACAAACTACGTGTTCCTCGTTCAAAGACACAAGAATGGATATAATAAAATGAAATTATAATTAAGTTTTATATGAAATACTTGTTAAATGATTATCATAGGAATGTACAACCTACCAACAATGAGTCCTATCTTGCAGTTGTGATTTTTCCAGGCGCAAGACATCAATGTACCGGTCGTGTCATTCAGTATGGCGCATATGTCTATCTGTACGTCCTACAATATTCAAAACATGCTATAATAACCCATCATCCCATCCCATCCCGTCCCATCCCCTCTCATCCCATTAAATCCCATCGATGCGTTGAAGATGATAGTTAGGCTTTCGTTTGTGATAACTCACTCAAGGTTCCATCAATCACTGTATAATTCAATTCATTTTCTGTATTAATGAAATTCTATCCATTTAATATTTTCTAGGACGAAATAAAAGTGAAGAAACGGAAGATAATATTAAAATTTATAATTAGTGTTAAAATTATTTTACCAGATGTTTTAATGCATCCCATGACGATGTGAAAATTTTGGAAAAATGGGTAATATAAAAATAAACCTCGATCAAACCTTGGTTTGAAACCAATAACAATACCATGTTAATGTAATGCATGCTTTAAAAAATACTTGTCATACAAATGTAAATAATTAAAAATGTAATTAATCCAATATCCCCTTGAGCTGACTCATCACATCACGCGCCTCACGTCTCATCTTCAACTCACCGATAATAATTCCTATCCGGCAATCGAGATTTTTATATGCACAAGACATAAGAGTCCCGGTGGCATCGTTTAGGATACCCATCACAGATATTGCAAGGTCCTGGAAAATTCCATGGACATATCGAAAAACCCCGAAATCTTGTGTCAAATTTAAAAAATATCAAAAAACCCCCATTTTGTGTCAATAACTTCACAAATAATAAAAAATAACAGAGTAACTCACCCCCCGTCTAGCGATCGCGTCTTTAAGCAATTGTACCACGTCCTCGCCGACGACATCGGAACACGAAAATCCTTTGGTCCACCGCTGTAGGAGCCCTTTGGTGAGACCGAGCTGCTTCAACGGAAAACTGAACGTAAAACCGAGGGCCAGACGCTCCTCGTACACGTTATGTTCCTAAAATATTAATAAAAATGTAAGTAAATTACAAACTAAATCAAAATTGAGTGTCTCGCTTATTTACTTACCTTCATGAAATTCGCCAAACACTCGGCGATGTGGTCGAACAGCGCCACGCCGGTGCCGGTCATTATGTGGTTTGGTATCGCGTATATCTTGGATTGCATATCAAAGTGATTGTCTCCTAAATTTATTATTAATACTCTGAAGTTAGTTCCACCTAAGTCTAAAGCTAAGAATTTACCGCGTTCTGTAAGAGAAATGAAACTGTTGGTAATCAACTTAACCTCGCAAATTTTGTAAACAAAAAGATATTTAAAATAATCAACCTTTTCCATTAGGTAAATCCTGTATGTACGTTATCCAACACTTGACTATGGCGTTCGCGTGAGTGTCTTTGCCGAGACCTTTGTTCAGATCATTTGTGAGTCTGCTCATAATCTCCCTAAGCTGCTTGTCTGATAGATGAAAGATTTCGCATTCTTCGCGAATCTAAAACAAAGAAAAACATTCAATGAATAACAACTCTGATAAATAAATAACTATATAATAAACTTACGATCTAATACTTAATAATAATAGCTCTATAATTATAGAAAGTGCAAAGAAATGAATATCGAAACGTTTAAACTGTGTTGCAGTTGTACTTAGGAGGAAAATTCAGCAGTTTTCATCATCAATATGGTAATAATAGCGTGGTAGTTACAAACAGGAAAATGTTCAAAAATAGTTATCCTTTTTATTCATATAGCATTACGAGATTATAATATGAATTTAATATTTTGGTGACAAATCTTCATAATCGGAAAGTTAAAACTAACGTGCCACTCTTTTACATACAACTAGTGATGGTAAATTAACCGTCCATTTTATCGCGAACGAGTTTCACAAGGTCAAAGCGGTCATTACAACACTACTACTGTCGTTGCGTTTGCTTTCCAATAATCCAACCCGGCTTAAACGAGTAGCTCTTAGATCTATTTTAATGCAAATAATATAAATAGAAATAATTATTCAACACTTACCTGAGGTAAATGATTAATTGCCATTCCCATTTTAATTTAACAAATATACCGACTATTGAAACACAACGTGAATTTGATTACTACACGACTTGTCGACCCTGCAAAGAAATGTAGAATACGGTTCGACAATCGACTATGACCGTCGATCGCGCTTGTTACTCAAAGACTGACGCGCGGCGTTCCTTTTCATTCATGATAATAAACTGCTGTTATCTCTTTCTTGTATGCAAATATTACGTGTGTTAGAGGAGTGCGGCAATATATTGTGCAACATTGGTATATGAAAATCATGTTTTACAATATTTGATATGAATATATAGTTTTAAAAATCAAAATGTATGATGCCAAGTTAACCTTTACATTTAAAGTTTTTAAATTTACTAAATATTTATCATTATCCCCGGCGCGCCTCTGGTTGGAGGATTCTGATTGGACGGCGCGTGGGCTCGCTCATGACGTCATAAAATTCCTCATGCTAATGTATTTCTATATTTACAAATGCATCTGTAGTGTATACACTGAGACCCTCACTGTAGTAGTGGCGTTGGTTTGGAGTGAGTAGCGGATAGCGGCATATCTCAATTTTTAGGGTCACGCTAATAGTCCAAATTAAAATTATCGACTCACCTAACTGTGTTGTTTATTATATTTGAAACAGCGGACAAGTGAGAATTCAATATTATTACATATGTAATATTTTTTCTGTCTGTACCCATTGCTGAGAATGGTGCATGTTTATAAAAATATACGTATGCGTTACTTTAACTTGTTATAAATGGAAATATTGTACTAGAATACATACAGCAATTTTTTTAAATAAAAATCTATGAAAATTAATTGTTAGTTTTATAGAAGGAAACATTAAAGAATGTTAAAAATGATAGTTGTAGACTAGACACTACCTTAGTAAGAAGCAATGACCGGTCGGAATAATTGCAAGGCTTAGTCCGTACCGGTATTGATAATGAACATGAACTTACTGACTTAAGGTAACACGTAAATACAAGGTAATAAATACTTAATAATATATTAGATAAACTAAAATATTATTATATTTATTTTCAGTAAGTAAACATAACATAAATATATAATCTGTATTTGATTGTTTTCGATGGCATTAGCTGTCATTTTGGCAGGGCGAGAACGCTATTTTTAAACGTCTCGTGTTTGCTAATGATAGCAACAGACGCAGAACGAACTCCTAATTACGCACGTGAGGCTACACGATTTAAAATACAAATAAGAGAAGTAACAAAGGTCACTTAGTGAAATGGCTGTGAAATATATGAAACGGAAAAAGATATTACCGGCGCAGACTGCTTCGTCATGCCGTTTTAATCTGAAGTATTTGTTACAGATAAGTAAAGAGTACCTTTGATAACTATCGCGCCATTAATTTATCGCCAATATAAAATATTTATTTTATCATCATTACATATAGCTGTGTTTAAATCAGTTGCCCAATCTTGATTTAAACTTTCAGTTTGTGAACGTTTTTTGTCAATTTATATTCAATATAGATTTTTGTAAACTCGTGAATATCAACTTATGATGTTCGTACAAAGATTTTTGTATTGGTCAGCTACATTGTAGTTACTGGTTACAACTAGTTGGAATATGTTTATTAAATTATAATGTATTAATTGATATTATTGATATTTGTAAAAGTAACAAAACTCTAAAATGGGTATTATATATTTACAGTCGTGAGTCGTATTAGAATTTATATATTTTTTGTTAACATTCAATTATATTGTTAATTGAATGTTCAAATATTATGATCACTATTTAGAAATAAACTACAAATACCTATCTTTATTCTTACTTTGCAATATTGCATACATATGACAATTTCTGTCGATCGTACAATAAATAGAGAATTAAAGCTGTATAAATATATTAGCTAATACATTTAACTTGACCTTCAGCTTGACCTTGCTCTGCATGATCGGTTACTATCAAACCGCAGATACATGCATACATGCGTATAACTAAAGACACGGTAGTACCGTGTATATGTACTTATAAATAAATAAAACTCGCGCCGGTGAGACAGATTGTGAAGAGAAAACAAAAAAAAACTGTGTCATGGTAATTATAAGTATTATACCGGCCGAGTCTCGATACAATAGATAACACTAATAATATTCAAAGGAATAAGTGTGATGTCGAATTTTTATTGTATAAATTTTAAAGCGTTCGAAAACTAAACATTGGATTTTTTTTTTGCAAATATTTGATACTCACTACGTCTCTCGCTTGACGCATATCGATTCGTCTTGTCAGTCTCGACGACTGAGATAAGAGGTGATGAACGAGGAGCGTTGGCGTCCACAGGGTGCTGACATATATTTCACTGGTCACAAATATTGTTGTGATATCCGCGTTCTACCGGGTACCGGTTTATCAGTCGTGAGGAAGTGAAAGGAACGGTTAACTGAGCGTTGCGGGCGAGCACTTGTTCGTTGAGGGTCACCTTGAGAGTTGAGACGGCGCATGTGCACCACACCCTCGGCCCCGCGTGACGTCACGCTACTCCGCCCCGCCCCCCCACCGACCGCGCCCCTCCATACAATATCGCTTCAAAATAACGAAACCGCTTGTGAAACGCTTATTTTTTATTTATTATCTTATTCCAATTATCACCTATTGCATGTTAAGTAATAATGAATTTTAACAGACACGTGGTGGTGAGACCGGCGGGTGTGCCTCAAAGGTAACTCACACACACATTAATACAAATTGAGTGAAAGGCTTGCAGTACAGTGAAAGGGCGCGGTGTGGAGTGTGGGAGTGTGAACTGTCTACGTGCGTCTGGGCAAGTTTCTTGGTTTCGTGATTCGAAACACGTTTTCACGGATCCATCTTTTTAACACATAAACTTATTCAATGTTTCAAGTTGTTTCTAGAAAAAATAATAATTTTACATGATACCTCCATAAACGAATTATACCATACATACATACTTGGTGTTGTTTTGTTCGATTTAAGGATAAAATTTCTTGAATGTAAAATTAGCTGAAGAGATATTTTTCGAATTTGTATGTAATCATTTTAATTCCGTGTAAATAATATAATTTGTTCATAATATTGTTACTTTATCGTGATTCATGAAAGCGTTTTGAAACATTATAAGTGACTAGTCGATAAGGAACACTCGACAGCCGGAAACTACGTACGAATATATCAGATATGATCTTTACTTTATAATCAAAATGTCGAGTAATCATTACGTATGGTAAAATAATAAAAATAAGTATTGCCTAGGTAGCAATTCACAAATTGACAGGTTTTAGATTTTCTTAATATATATATATATATATACATTTTAATGTGTAAGAATGTAATATGTATGTGAGATTCTAAGCGGCAATTTTAATTCGACCTTAAACTTTTTATTATGGATCTTTGTAAACCAAAAAGTGGTGGTCTTCGGATAAATGGAATTTGCTAGCAGGTAAAAGAAAAGGGGAGGTTAGAACTTCTTAACCCCATTAACAACTATAATTTAACGTTGCTCTTCTTTGAGAGGGTGTTCTTGCCGTTCGAGCCGTGGCCGTGGCGTATCCGGAGTGGGTCAGAGAACTGGCTCCCCTGACACGCTCCGTATGGACAGGCCAGGGAGAAATAGGTTGGAGTACCCCCGCTGCTTCCTTAGTTGTAGTGCTTTTGTGACTCCGTAGGGGAGGAAGACCTCTTTTACCTGCTACTGGTCTTCGCCGTGAAGGTGGTCTAAGATGATCGGGGCACCCTCATACAGGAGTTTCCAAAAGGAGATCGCGGTAAGTGAGAAAGCGATCTGATAGCATCCCACTAAGGCCATGAAGGAAAACAATGTTTTCTTAACGGGTAGTCGTAAAAATGGCAGCGTCTTCTAAGATATGCTGCCGACTACCGGGCAGCAGACATAACGTAATCAAAAGCATTTAAACTTTATCTAGGATCTACTAGGTGCTGTCGCAGCCATAGCTTGTGGGGCGAGTTATGTAAAAAAAATATAGCAATATAGAAAAAAAATAAAATTATATTTATTTTACACAACTAGACAACACTCCAATTATTATTTGTAGAATCAGTGATAAAAATTATGATATATGGAATATTTAGGAGACTTCAATTAAAATTATATTGAATATCTATTTTTGGCATTATTTTTTGGACAAATAAAGAAGGAAATTTACAATTTATTACATTTTCGTTACTTGTCCCTATTTACAAGGTTTAACCAATTGACGCGTAGGACTTCGGGAGCTAGGGTTATCCCCATGACACACATCGGACTGCGCCTGGGCTTTACCACTCTACAAGAGACAGAATTATATAAATTTGGTCTTAAAGATACTACGTGAGGAGTAGAAGAATCAAATCTCAACGAAATATTTCATATGTTAATTTGTTTTTTTGCTGAGTAATCACAGATTGCAGTTAATGTGGTTAAGGAAAAATATTCAAAGAAAATATTCAACATACAGACACGACATACAACAAAGAACATCTTTCCTTTGAGTTCCAATCAGTATCAGACAAAATAACAAGTAGCTATATGAGGTTGGTTACAATGGTACGGATTATCGAGAGATTATAAAAATGTTCAATAGATTATTAACACAGAATGAGACCAACACAAACAAAGATTAAATATCAAATAGTTGACAGTTGACACCGACCGGCACACGATGATGTCACTACGGTCTGTGACGGGGACGTCCCCGCTAACAGTGAAATACGAGTATTAGTATGAGTAATTGTAGTTTTGAAACAATATAACACTTCAGAAACATACTTTAATAAAATAAATATTTTGTATAGTAATTGCTACGAATTCTACCATTAAATAAACTATATTATATTGTAAAGGATATACAAGCCTGTCCAAGGTCATAAAATCAATTCAATAGAACCTAATGCTTCATGCACATGCACTGAATGTACTGAAATTAACGGTAAGTTGTGTGTGTGTGAAATCACACTTCGACGCTTAACCAATGGTTATCGTCAATAATGTTATATATGTGTGAGTATATATATATATACATATAGTTAACAATCAGTTGCAACTTATTATGTCCATACAAATGACGTACTTACCGACACGTGGATATTTAGTTATATACTCGTAGATAAGTTAGTGATGCTAGTCTATTTTAATTATATATATTAAAATCACGGTCATTTGAAAAGTATCTATTCAGCTTTAATTATTTTTTATTGAAATAAAAAATATACAATTTTTAACTTACATTTTCTAAATTACATTTGGTATTTTTATTACGTTAATAATTACGTTACGTTAAAATGTACTTACAATGTACTTGAAGATTCCAAATACAATATTTAAAGATATTTGTTCTTATAGAGACTTGAAAATTGAGAAATAGAATAGTTATATTATTTCGCTCGTATGTGTGCGAAGAATTAACTCTCTGTACATAAAGGCTTGTTTTTGTCGCACTTACTGTGATAATACTTGTATTTATATATCATTTATATAATGAAGATAAAACGCAATTAGAATAAATCATAAGAAATTACAAATGACATGGAAATTGTTTTTTTCAAGTTTAGTAGCACATTTTAGTCTCGTGCTCTTGCAACGTGATAAAAAAATGTCTTAAGGAAAAATATAATAAATAAATATATCAAAAAAAAATATACATTCTTATAAGACAAAAACCCCGAACTGACCTCGATATTGCCGAACAGATTTTGATGAAATGTGTTCAATTTAGGTACAAACAAATATATAAATAAAGATATCTTCCCTTAGAAGCTTATGTTAGAGGTATCCTCAACCTTCAAGATCTACCGTTAATTATATACATAATTAGTATTTTTCATATACATATTCAACATAGTTCAACTGTATGTATAACATACTATGACGGATATTCCACACATTACTGATAAGAGAATCTGCGCATTAGATTATTAATATTATTTAATTATTATTTTAATATATTTATTTAAACATTTATATGTTTAAATAAAACCTACTGGAAACGACCATTCATATCTCTATTGAAACCCAAAACTAATTTAATATTAAAACTGATGTAAAGGTTACGCGAGAAACTTGATTATAAATAAATGTTATATTAAATTATAATATCAAAGTTGAATATAAAACTCAAAAAAAACACAAAATGAACATTGTTCGATAGAAAATTACATAACTGATGACGGTCATCATAAAAACTTACATAATACTTAATGTTACTTAAGTATATATTTTTTAAATAATTATAATATAAAAACCAGTTTATTTTAACATACCTTCAACAGTTCTAAGTCCTTGGTCATGTTGTGGCGGAAATGGCGTCGTCAGTCGTCAGCTGTCACTCACCAGCGCGTTTTGAAGCGAAATGAACAGTTTTCCACGCGTCTTTAAGTTCCACACAATAAAATCCTTTATCTTAACTTACAGTGCACAATATAATGTTTATCTAAATTGAAACGGCACACCGCAGTTATATTACCGAGATATGGATGTTATTGTTATATTGATTCTAAGGGGCCATTGTAAAATCGTCAATAAATTATTTTAATATAACATCCGTTGTCGTAGTGCGGTCGGCTCGTGCTAACTGGCCGTGGTACTTGGCACGGTACGGGTCTCCTCTTGGATTTGTACCAAGCTGTTTCGGGCATATCTCAAATACATACCTATAGTTTATTGACTTATTTTCATCCGGAAGTGATAATAAATTATATAAATTGTTACAAAATCCGTTTATTAATATATATACTTATAGATTTCAAGTAATTGCTATGTGTTAAGTACAAAAAGCTAACCCAAATTTTATTTTAGTCTACATATGGGTTACCTTTTTCGGGCGAATTCTGTCATTTTCAACTAAAAACACCCAAAGGTATTTTGGACTATAATTATTACAATAAAACTAAATATGTTTGAATTTGTATATTGTAGTGATAATAAAAGCAGACAAAATCGCTGACAACAACTAGTTATATATTTCTATTTCAAAATGAGCACTGTTTATAAACTCTCCACAGTTCGAACCTTCCCTAAAGTTATACAAATATTTTAAGAACAAAATTAGCCAAATCGGTCCAGCGATTATAAAGTTTTAGCGATATACACGGACAGCAATTAATTTAAATATATCTACAAATAATTATCTCTCCTTTAAAAGCAGTTTTCTAATAGGTTTTTAGTAAAACTGTCTCATATAAAGATGAGCAATTTACGTTCTTATCTGAAAACATCTTACGCAGCAATTAAATGTAAATACTTCCTGTAAATATTAGTAGTTGTAGATGTGTGGGTATTTATTAAACTAAATACAACAATAATATCTCGCTCTCATATATTAAATATTCAAGTCAAGTTTATTCAATTTCTAACATTCAAATGAATTTTGACGGTAAATGAAATTTGAATTTTGAAATTATTAAACGCAAACGTCAAAGTGACGGTTGAAAGAGTTCTCGATTAAAAAAATATTTGTGATTTCGTTCAGTCTTCAGTTTATTTCCGATGATTTGGACAATAATAACTCAATAAGTTATCAACATTTCGTTCGTTTTAAGAGGCTTAAAAAATACAAGTGATATCAATGAAATTTGATTAAAAGCGATACATTGGTATTAATCTGATTAATTGAATTGCAGTCACTTAGTTGTAAAGATATATATTATTGCCTTATTTACAAACCAGTTTATAACATTTTAATAATCTTGTGTTTAATATTCTTTTGACAGATAACACTTAAAAGGTTGTATATTTCCTACTGATTAGAAAAAAAATACCTTTAATTCTTTATGGTTTTAATAATCTTTATAGACTATTCTTTATGGTCTTCATAAGTCCTATCTAATCTAATATCGTTCCATTAACGTAATCGGAAGACCTTGAATGATTAACTCTATTCGAATTAAAATACATGTGTCAGTCATCAGCACATACTCGTATCATCAGTACCGTTCTACGACGCCCTTTCTTAAGTTCAAATTAAAGTACAAATATTTACTATTTACAATCACTAATACTTTAATGAATATCACGATTCAGAAGTTTGGCTTCACGGTGTTTTTGTTATTTATTTAGAAATATCAAATAAAATGTATTCTTTAACAGTTTTTCATGAGAATAAAATGGATAATCAGCTTTGTTTGTAGATATTTTGTGTTTTTTTATAAACACCAAAAGTCTATTTGATTATAATCTCAATTTATATTAAACATAATTTGATGTTTGTTGCTCATGAGCGTGTTGTGTGTTCGTAAGCGTATTCATCCCTCTCACCTAAACTCAAATAACTCGCTCAGTAAAGGGACAATTTTTCTTCTATAATTTATGTATTAAAATTCCTACCGCAAGTTATTTTATTACATAAATTATTGAGTAATTAGTCGACTGTTACGCTCATTTTTTCTAGTTACATTCTAATGATATCTTAAGTAACACAAATTTTTAAGCGAGATAGTTTGTAAGTAAACTACAATTTAATAATATTACTCAAGGTTTCCTAATAGTAGAACTATTATTATATCCTCTATATTAAATATCTTCTCTCTCTCTCTAGACAAAAACTTTTCACAACTAATATTTGACACTGAGTTTACCACCAGCTGGGCGGGGATCCCATAAATTTGCCGTGCTTCTTACGGGATAACCTGATAAATGAAAACCTGAAAAAAAAATAAAAAAAAATTACAGTTATTATATAAGAAATGGAATGTTTCACATTGGTTGATAATTTACCTTCTTTTTTTGTAATTTATTCATAACATTATGTAAAATATTCAAAAGTAATAGGTATAATATCTAGATTCTAGACTGAGCAACTGATGTCCTTGTGCGCGACCGTTATTAAGTTTGTTATGACGGGGCGATTTTTTGGTCGCTATATTATATTGTTGATACCTAATATTAAGTATTTTTTACAAGTGTTATATGAACTAATTATCATTATGTCCTTGAAAATGTAAAAGTATAATTAAAATATTTTCATAATCGATGATAATTTTATCTTTGATACTTTACCTCTTAAAAAATATTTAGATTAAATTAATCAGAGGACCGCGTCGGCACCTTCACGTTAACATATCGATGTAAACAGAGTTACTGAAGAGATTATGACGATATAAATGACTCGCTTTGTGAACCGCAGACAAAAAACAACATTTGTAACTCCCTTCTTGTATAGGTGTGCGTGATTTAAATTTAAATCTGTCCAGAGCTCTTGAGCACTTTCTAAGCATTAGGCTTATAGTCATTTCATAGACACTTAATTACCTTCTGTAAGAATTGTGTTGCCTCGACGCTAAAATCGAGGTCATGGAGAAATATTCGAATAATTAATATCTGAAACACAGCGTGAAAATTACAAGTTCAAACATTTATTACATTCTTTTTACTGAAGAGGGTTTAGTTACAGTTTGAACTACAAATTATATAAGTAAATTAGCATTCGAACATTTTTACTTTTACTTTAGTTTCTTAAATTTCATTTAAAGTAATAAAAAGATATGTTACGCACCTATAAAACTATTTTTCTATATAAAAATATAATATGCTAATTAACTATAGAATTTTTTGTTTTAGCACCGGTAGTGCCATCTGTTAAATGACATAAGAAGTTAATAGTGTCGCTACCTAGCGCGTAAAACGAGAACTTTTCCTTTATAACTGCAATGAACTTCAAAGAATATGTTGTTTGTAAGGTTAGAAACTATCTCCATAGATGGCGCTGTTAGACAAACGTTAAAATGGTAAAATTAAATACTTTGCCAACTGCTTTGCACTTGTTTTCATATTTTTTACACAATGTAAATAGGTGTAAATTAATTAGTAATATGAAATGCCGATCATAAGTGCTGTTCTTGTCGCTTTGTCTTAGCTGTTTGGAAACAAAACGACAATGAAACCAAACGAAGAATGTCCGTTATATTCAAAATCAACTTTCTATTGTGGAATTAATTATTTTTTAATGTTTATATAAAGACTTACTGTCCTTTTTTCTGCCTTTCCGTCTCCATGTGTGTTATGTTCTACAGGTAAAAAATGGATTGAACGACTTTGGTTAATATACATTATATTAGAATACCTATATTGACACGATAGCTAACATATGTTATAATATATGTTATTAATAATATTATAAAATATTTGTAAAAAAAAATAATGCAAACGAAAAATAAGTACCTATTTGATGGTAAGTAATTATTTCCTATCAGTATTCAGCTTTCGGATATTGATGGACATTCCCAATCCTAGAAGTATTAAAATTATAAATAACCATATGTAGCTGTAGCTTGGGTTAATTATTAAGTTAAGCAACACAGCGTTGGACGGTTTAGAAGATTATTACTGGGGGGGCCAACAGACCATCAATTTTGACTCGCTGCGCTTGCGAAATCTCGGGTGCCGTTTGCATATTGAGCGAAGCGAGCCCAGTGTAATGACTCATTGTTGTGGACACTGTCGGTAATGTAGGAGATTTAAGATTAGGCTGACACTCGCGCCACGATCCATCATCAGCCATCAAATTGGACCTAACTTAACCTAACCAAACTTAACACGACAATTACGATTGAACCAATGCAGGCGCTTAGTGCGCGAAATTAAAATCGAACAGGGAGGACAGTACAATTCGATTAAAAAAATTCTTCCGCGCTTTTTATTGTAAAGAAACTGATATCCCATTGACTTCAATGGGATATCAGTTTTTTGACGGTTATTCCTCAACAACATGACATGACTTTTTAAAATTTTTTTCAAAACCATCACCTAATGTGTGTGTTTTTGATTGCAAAATTTCATAATTTTCCGTCAAGTAGTTTTCGAGCCTATTCGTGACAAAGAATGTGAAAAAGTCTCCAGTAGAGCGCTCCGCTCGCTTCGCTCAATTATAAGGGCAATAATATTGGCTATTCCAAACTAAACTACTATTTCAGATTTCTGCAAAGCAGATTCATTTGACAAAGACAGAGAAACGAGGCTTCAGGAATATAGTTTTTTGGGAGGTTGAAGAAGAAGATAGAAGGAGAATTAAATTAAACATGGGATATCATTCTTTATTCGTACAAAATAAAAAGAAAAACATTTTGAAACGAATAAGGTAAAAAGAAACAAACAAACATGACCTTACCCACATTTATGTAGAAATAGAGATACACGAGAAGTGCGAGTGTAAGTACAGTTAATAGAAACGAAAGTAACAGAATTGCTCACAACTTTTAATTACTACTTGCGAAAGGATATTTCAAGTCTATTGTTTTTTAGAACATGGAATTATTGAATACAAAAATAGCTATCATTCAGAACAATAAAACGTGTTTTACTTTGTGTAGTTATCTTCTATAACAGCGATTGTTTTGATTCAGAATCATTCAGTTTTCGTCTACTCTCTCCATCCTGACCTAGGAGAAATTTTAAATTATTTTACGAATAGTGTTACGGAAGAAAGCCAGATATTCAAATCAAAATACTCTCCTTGTGAATGTGTCAATATTAATTTATTTATTATAAGTGATTATAGTAATTATTGTATCTTTGAGTAACTCATATTTCGTAACATTTTAGTAAATAATGTAATAAATTTTAATCCATAGTAAAAATAAAAGAAATAGATCAAAGATGAAGTAAAACTACATTACATTGTATGATAAACGCTCGAAAACAAATACTTTTTAATACGTCTAAAAATAAATTAATCATAATTATTTGTAGGAGAAATATTGTACAAGATTCTACAATATAATGTAGATTTATAACAAAACTAAACGATCTTATTAAATATTCTATAATATAATATAGACTAGAAACGTAGATGAAATCACTCGTCTCGTGGAATGCAGTTCACGCGTGGGATGTCAGTTAACTAATTTAACAGCGGTGGAGAACGCGGTAACCTTGCGCCTTTAGTTATTATATTAACGATAAATAAATTAAAATGACATATTTCTATATGATCCCCTCTATTTTTTATTGTACTCCATGTCAACAATTATTATATCATTACTGAACTAATTTAATGATAAATGATCTAGGAAATATAACTCTATTAATGTGTAATTCCTCACGGCCTCAAGAAAAACGTTACGTTTAAAATAAGTTCAGTTACACATTTCACTGAGACAAAGCATTATCCACAATTGACATATTTTTGGTATAAAACACTTCAAATAATTTGCTATATTTTTGCAGAAGGTTGTATGTTATCAACCCGAAAGCATACATTTAAAACAATTTTTAAAAATCCGTTGTTGTTCAAATGATTAGCTATCTAAATTAGTAGTATATGCACTGTATTTATATTTGTTTGTTTTAAAATAAATAAATACTTATTATTTGAGCGGGTATATGTTCGATCCCGTAAAATGGTGTAATGGCGTTAAATGCCACAACAGGTAGGGATTACATTAATTTAATGTACGTAGCGGGCATCCGTAGCGCGTAGAGGGCGCGCTCGTCCGAGCAATCAGTACGCCAGTAGCTTCCAATGCGCGCGCGCATCCGATCTGACGCACATTTTAAATTACGAAACTCAGTTCGTGCTCAGCGAAAACCATCCGTGTTTTTTAAATATTTTTTTGTGGTATTCAGTGAAATTTGAATAATGTTTGAACATTTGAAATAATGTTTTAAATGTTTGTGTGAGTCGAGACCGGCGTTCTGGAGACTGGCGGAGAGGATAATGAGTTCGCCGGAGAATTGGCACAAATGGCTGGTGTTGCCGCTGTTGGGATTGGCTTTGTCCGTCCGTACAATTGGATGTGATTACGGCTCCATCACAGAGAAATTTGGAGCGGAAGCGGTGGCGCGATGCAATGAAAAATGCCCATTCCAGGTCTGTTTTATAAATGTAGGACATTGTTTACTTAAATACTATATTGTAATAAAATAAACATGAATATTAAAATAATATAACGTGTAAATGATTACGCAAAACAGTATCAAAACAATTTTTTAATATTTATCATCCGGGAGGTCACGGGTTTCGTAAATACGTACGTAATTTGCGGTCCGTAGGTAAATAAATATATTAGAACTATACGTTTTGTATGAATTAAATAAAACATATATATTTACAAATTAAGATATAGCAAATAGTTTAAACCAACGTCGCTAAAGTTCAATGGACAATTAATTGTGTACAATTAGCGAGCTGGTAATCAAACCTCGCTAAATATAGAGCGCTCCACAACTGAATTGTCCACAACACTACTGGCCTTGGATTGATCTAGGACGGATAAAAAATATTCATTAATCCATTAAACTATTTAACACGTTATGGTAGTTCCCAAGGCGTGACTACACCGTGTTAGATCAACGAAAATATATTACATCACTACGAATCCCAAATTTTTTGTTTTTAAAATGATGATTCCAGCTTAGAAATTTTCTACAGTTAGTGAAGAACTAACACGGTGTGAAATAGAAATCGTTTTATAACAATATAAATAACTTTAGAAATTTTAAATACTAGTGACCGTCTAGTACGAAATATCATATCTTTTAAAATATCTTATTTTAAAATATTACTGAACAGCCAACATATAAGAATCTATAAATTACAATCAAAACTAATATTATGTTAATATTATATATAAAAACTTTCTCATTATTAAATAACTGACCGGTGAAGGCAAAATCTAAGCCTGTATTGAGACCTGAGCTGCTATGAAAACTTTATATTTTAATCGCATATAACTTTTTCATAATCACAAAAACATTATTTTCATCCCTAAAGTAAAATAGGTATCTAGAAATTCCCCATTTTCTAAGTAAGAAACGCGACGACTTTTCTTACTCGAGTCGCGACCAGAGCTGAATGTGGTGTATTTAAATATAAATATCAACTACAATATATAATTGCTTATATGATTTAGGATAACGATACAATAAGTGTTAAATAATAAATGTCAAATGTCAAATAATATAATAAGAAAACCGTTTGTGTCAATCGGCGAAACCTGTTTATTTTTTGCCGTGAGACCGGAACACGAGTGCACTTGCGGGACTTCGGGGCGATATAGTGTTTCGTGGTTTTTGGATTTCATATTCCCTCAAAAAAAAAAAACAATTAGATGCTGCATTATAGGATTAAACTAATTCTATCATTATCAATATCCAAGTTCCATAAATTGATTTACCAAGTATTGGGTGATGAAACTTGGAAATTAAAGATTTTTCAAAAAGAAATAACTCAATTATACGTATTTGTCACAAATCGAAATTTCATATAGTACCTACCGTTGTTGAAGGGTTTTAAAAAAGTTATTTAAATGTTTGTCACTACTGACAAAATAGAGAAGATGGCTCCTACTAATTATGGTACAGGATATTATTGCGGTAAATTTTCTAAAAAGTTAATTCTTACTTAGAGCTATAGAAAGAATTTAAATCTGCCAGAGATGGAAAATTAATAGGTTAAAAGTTTATTAAATTTATACATTCGTCTAGTTCCATTTGTCTTATATAAATATCTTTATATATTTCAGTTGTATGTTTGAGACAAGCTCTTGTTAGCGATTTTTTCTGCCCTCCACCCCTTCCCTCTATAACGAAATCAAATTATATCAAAATCCGTTAAGTCGTTTTTACCTGCTGTGTGACAAAGAAAGATGAACAGACAATATACAAAAAAAAATTAGTTTTGAATTTTATAACAAGTACTGAGAGTTAAAAAAAAAACATATTTTAACTATTATAAACACTTTTCTTCGTAACTAATATGATATATACCTTTAAATTTATTAATAATATTTATTACCAAAACTAATTATTTGATTGTAACACGATGTACCTTAAAAATATAGAATTTAGGATAAATATAACATCTAAATCAGAATGATCAAGTCCCAGCGTCGCTCGGCACGGTCCGATGCTCGCACCGGAAGCTATCCGGCCAGTGTCCGGTGGATATCACCGATTATAACACGACATTACCTGTTAAGGAATTTTATATTATAAATGGTGTTTCAGAATCGAACCGACGAAGGGCATTTCGACGTGAGCTGCGGCTCCGAGTGCAGCGTGCAACAAGTGAGTATTATTATACATCTGTTTAAGCGATTTCTCTTAAATATTAAAAGTTAATTTACTGTTCTTTAAAGCATCATTTTAGTAGAGATTGTTTACTGTATAATACGTTTAATATTAATTAATTAAACATATCAGTTCAGTTGATGTATGATTTATTATTTACATTATATATATATATATATATATATAATTTATATTAATAAAACTGATGTGTCCGTTTGTAATTCCAAATTGACAGCTTTTCACTAAATACATATTATAATACAAAGTATACGAAAAAAAATTCAGTCTGTCTGTTCGGTCCGGTTAATCTCTGATACGGCTGGACCGATTTTAATAGGACTTCCACTGGCTAAAGCCGATTTTATAGGGAGTAACTTGGCTAGTTTTATTTTAAAAAACATATTTCGGCGGACGAAGTCGTGGGAACAGCTAGTATATAATGTATTTGTTTTTCTGTATATATCGTAAACCCAGGCTCCGATAACCTGTTTATTTATATTTTATAACCGTTACATATAAATGAAATTGTTTCTTAATACTGTTGCACTGTTGTTATAAGTTGCTATGGAACTAATATTTAGGTGGTGTAAATCTATTTATATTAAAATATTATTATAATATATGACTTATCTTATTCCATTGTATAAACAATTTGAAATAACAGCCACATAAAAATAATTACTACCAGATAAGTGGCGGAGTGATCTCGTAACCCAGAGATGCCTTTAATGAATATTGTCACAACACGATAACACGTCCAGAGTACCGTTAATACTTTATTTATGTTCTGCATTATAATATTTATATAAATAATGATATGAATATACTAAGGGCGCCAACAAACCGTTTGCATATTGAGCGAAGCGAGCCTAGTGTATGGACTCATCGTTTCCCATTGACTTCAATGGAATATAAGTTTTTTGAAATGATATAAATATATATATATATATATTTTTAAACCATCATCTTATGTGTGTCTTTTTGATTGTTAAGTTTCATAATTTTCCGTCAAGTAGTTTTCGAGCCAATTCGTAACAAATAATGTAAAAAGTCTCCAGTAAAACGCTCCGCTCACTTCGTTCGCTTCGCTCAATAAATGATGGTAATGAAATTAAGTAACTCCTTCTAATCTCTGGAGTGGAATTCAAAATGTTACGGGATGATAAATAAATACGGACGATAACAAAAAGTTAGTTAAGTTTACTCTTATACTGCGAATGTAGTTTGGAAGTTGACAATAGTCAAGGATGTCAGGTTCGTACTGGATCAGGCGACGAGGATCTCGTCCGTAAACACTGCATTAACTAGAGCGTGTAGCGCTTCGTCCACATAGTGTATTATGTTATATACAAAGATATAAAACTCCTTATTACTTGTCAATCAATATAATTGACGTAGCGATAAACATGTTTTGTAAATAAATATTTTTAATTGCGATATTATTGAATATAATGTCACGTAAATTGACACAAAACGGGTCGTTCCTAAGCCCCGACAGTTACTACTGTTTAATGTCAAAGTTATCAGTCCAATTTATGGGTTCGGAACGCAAAAACTCTTAAGTGGCAGGGCACCCTCCGAAATCAACTCGTGACATGTTCTATTTAACTTTGGACGTTATAATTTGTCTGACATTTAATATTTCGTACGAAACAGAGCTATATTGTTGTTTCTAGCACACACATTTTAAATTATTACCAAAGTTTTTTGTTATGACCACAAGTTAAGAGTTGTTCGGATTACCGCAGCGGAGCTGTGCAGTGGATATTAAAGTTTATATCAGCGGAAATAATAAAATATTTTATATTAAAAAGTTTTTATGTAATATAATTATTTTTTGTTTCCGGTTACGGTGACGACTGACGCCGTTTTAAAAATTATAATAACAACTATTCTTGTATATTTAATTGGCTTTCAATAAAAAATATAATTACAATTATATTATTTAGGTTAAGTCTATATACATATCTCTGAAACAATATCTCTTAGTTTATTAATCGACATTGATTTGATAATCTGAAATGTATTACAATTATGAATAAAAATATTGATTATGAATATTTTCTATAATTATGATATTATGATTATGATACATTTTTTTTTTAAGTTTCTTGGTTTTCTCGTTGCTTGTATATTTCATTCTCATCCAGTACAGTAGGAAGTACATTAGAAGTTCGTTTTGTTTCTAAGTATGGCACTATTTTAGCCTAAGCATTATTTATACATACATAATAATACATATATGTACCTATATATTACTTAGGTACCTGATATTTATTATATTAAAAGGATATAAATAAATTTATAGTAAGGATACTTGTTTGAATCACTCTTCGCTCACTTCACTCTTCAGTAGGCGTGAGTGATAAGGCGCAGGTTGTATGTGCGATGGATGTCTTGCGATTGCCCGTTTGTTTACGGATACCGCTGTGCATTTACTTTCACTAGTTCCTGTTTATCTTGTTAATAGATTTAACACTTAATTCAAATTTTTAAAAATCTAATTTTACATAAACACGTTAAGCTTAAATGACACAAGCTCTTTAAAAGTTAGTTAATAAAAAAAAAAACAATTTATATATAATTATTTAGGTCGATATCTGAATAAATCCAGGAGCTTTGCGATCTCAATTAAACTTTTTAAGAACTTCTGAAGACTGGTCCGCTTTAGACTGTCAGTTCAGACGAACCCATAAGTCAGTCAGGATTAGGGGTCATAAAGCATGGTGGTCAACTCCATGTTCGGTGGGGTCGCGTGAGAGTCACCGCCGGATGCTCGCGGGAAGGAAGCTGTTACGTGCCAGTCGGCCCCCTCGGATCTATTTGAGAGTTCAGTCATCTACCACGGCTTAGAGGACGCGAAATAGTCATCATGTAATACAATATATAAATATAAATAAACAGTTTCATCCATTGGTGAACGAAAGTCATTGATATTTGCAACGATTAGCATTTCTTATAATAAGGACTTCCAAACGGTTTGTTTGAAAAAAAAGTATATAGAAAATAATAACAAATATTTTTATATTTCCCAAAAATGAGTGTTGCGAATGAGACAGATGACTAAAAGATCTTTAATAAGGCAAGGCAAGGCTAAGGCAAAAGTTGTCGGAGTGACGTTCAGTTGTTCAGTTAATATATTCAAAAATTATATATAAAAACACATTTGATATGATTATTGATGATTGATATTGATGATGGATAGATAGATTGACATTACATTTAAGTTATAATTCAAACAAACAAATTGTTTATGAAGCACAGACGAAGTCGGGCAACAGCTAGTCTATAATAAAAGTAACAACAAAATTAATGGTGTGTGAACAAAATACAATAACGCGTGAGAATCGATGAAGTAATGAATCAATGAATCAATGTGGGGGTGTGAAGGAAGGCAGTTCCTGCTCCAGTGACGTGGAAATGGAACTGCGGAAGTATCCACAGTATAAACGTTCGATTGGTCAAACATAAACCTCCACAGCATACAGCGGACACAAACCTATTAGACTTGACTTAGGGTGATAAGGAAGTTGCCCCTGCTTTTGAAAATTATTAAAAAAAATTCCTGCTTCCTATAATACTTCCGACTTATGGGGAATATCTGTAAAGGTGATTTGCTCAATAGTGGACCTCGTTGCGCCTTACTTAGCGACAATTTTTAAAGATTGTATTTTTTGTGGAGTGTTTCCTGACCTAATGAAATATAGCAAAGTAATAAATACCACTCTTAAAATCAGGCAATAACTCAGACCCTTCTAATTACAGACCAATATCAGTATTGCCTTCGTTTAGTAAAATATTTGAAAAAATCATGCTTAATCAGCTGTTAGACCATTTTAATAAATATAAATTGCTTCACGATAAACAGTTCGGTTTTATTAGAGGTCGATCTACTATGGACTCCGGCCTCTTTCTTATAAAACATATATATGAGGCCTGAGATCAGTCACAGGATGCTCTTGGAGTATTCTGTAATTTATCTAAGGCTTTCGATTGTGTTCAGCATGAAACATTGGTCAGGAAATTGTACCACTATGGCATTAAGAACATTGATCTCAAACTCTTGAATTCTTATTTGTCTAATAGAATTCAGAGGGTAGAGGTGAATGGAACAAGATCGGCTGGGGCTCCGATTGATATGGTGGTTCCTCAAGGTTCAATCTTAGGCCCATTTCTCTTCCTTGTTTATATAAATGACCTGCCTACTTTTGTAGAACAACATAATGAGATAGTATTAAACAGGTGCAAACTAATGTACTTTTAAATGAGGAAGCGATGGAAGTGGTAGAATCCACAGTTTTTCTAGGAATCACTATTGATGCTAAGCTACAATGGGGCCCTCATATAGCTGGATTGGCTAGTAAACTTAGCTCTGCCGCGTACGCTGTTAAAAAAATTAGATTCCTAACTGACGAGACTACTGCTAAGTTAGTGTATTATAGTTATTTTCATAGTATAATGTCTTATGGTATCCTACTGTGGGGTAGTGCTACCGATATAAATACCATTTTCGTTTTACAAAAAAGACCTGTCCGTGCAATTTACAACCTGGGCCCTAGAGATTCTTTAAGAGATAAGGTTAAGCAAATTAATGTACTTACGGTCGTCAGTCAGCATATTTTTGAAAATCTTAAATATGTACATAAAAATACTGACAATTTTATTAAGCACAGTGATATACACACTATAAATACCAGGAACAAACACAAGCTCGCGCTACCTGTTACTAGACTTAAAAAAGTGAGTAAATCTTTCATGGGGCAATGTATACATTTCTACAACAGAGTCCCAGCAAACGTTCAAGTATTACCATTTAACAAATTTAAGAGAATAACTAAGGAATGTTTGTGTGCAAAAGGATACTACAATGTATCTGAATACTTAGAGAATAATGCACCGTGGATATGAAGCGATCGCTGCCAGGCTACTTCAAGATTATTTACTTAGTATTATGTAATGTATTTATGTAATGAATTTAAGGTCTAATAAAAGAAAAATATAAAAAATCATGACAATCCCGCTGAGTTTCTGTCGCCAGCTCTTCTCAGGTCTGTGGGAATTATTTTTCCGAGCTGGTGGTAGCTTTGACAATGAAAAAATGTTTTGTATGAAACTTATTTTCAATATTGGTTATTATTAATATGTGTACAGTTATTAACATTTAAATTTCAAATGCATATAATTAGAACATAACCGTGGGAAAGGGAAATGTGATTTAGAATATATTATTCATGAGATCAGTAGAGCAAAACCATCAAAACAATGTTATGAAGTGGCGGAACAAACGAAAACCGGCCGTTCGCTTTACATATGAGTATGCATACATGAATATTCACAAGTCATAATGCACCACATTTCTGCCCTACATTTATTTATATATATATATATATACATATATATATATATCAAATACCGGTCTGTTCGTAATTTTGAATATATATTGCATGTACTGAATAAGTTACTTAAATGATCTTAGCTTCAGCTTTTTCTAGTACTGACCGCTTTCGTTTAAATTCAGTTTTTTAGTAAGCAATGTAGTTTATAATACATTTCTCTGGCAATCATCGACACGAATATTATATTTTGAATCAATAATAAATAAAGAGCGTTCGATCCATAACTAAGAATGTATAATTTTAAAATTTTTGTATTTAAAATTAATCAAAACTTAAAAAATCTGTTCAGCAGTGAATTTATTAAGGTCAAAGCAGCTTCAAAATGGTAATTCTATCAAATTATAATAAATACGCCTTCATACGCATTTGAATGTAATCATGAATATTAACATTCTAATGTATAATATAAATTAATAGAGCAGTTTGCATCAGCGTGAAGTCACATGAGAACTTTCTTCTGAAGCACTCGTAAGACGGCAATTGAGAGTTTAATTGACCATGCGGTAATGAGTCCCGGTCCTCGGTCCCGGTCCCCAGTCCCGGTCCGCGGGCAATCAATGGCCATCGTCATTGTTTATTCTTCTCAAGATTTCGTAACACTTTGACTGATCCTTAAGATCCCTAATACTCTGAAGGTTAAACTGAGCATAATTTAAATGTTGTTATATAATATTATTTTTAATTTTACTCTGTATTTCACGGTTTATTAATGACTTTCAATGAACTGTGAGATCGATTTATTACGAACATAAGTAAAGATGGACAGACAGATAGTTACACAGTCTATGTACGTAAAAATAAAAAAATAAAGTAGTGTTAAAGGGAAATTAATAAAATTGAAGGTAATCTCAATCGGATTAACATTTTTAGTAAGCATCTAATTAGGTAATTTACTGCGTAATTTAAATATTAGTATGTGTAATATTTTATAGCTTGTACCTCTTGAAACAAACATTTGTCTGTTTGTATGTTAGTAATAGCGAGTTACGTTTTATTATGCTATGCTATTATAATAAGCTTAATAGATCTCCAGACAGCTAGATTCCTAGACGTGTGTGTCCCGGAGTACCCATGGCAGGGGTCAGATCTAAATACAATGACACATGTCTCGGCCACTTCCTGGATGCTATTTTTAGTTACGCTAATTTGGGTTAATTACATTATTAGATATATATATATATATATAAATATAATGTTTAATATAATCAGACATGATGGCTGGTTATCAAGGACTGCATTGTGCTTCGTGGCTCGTTAATTCTTATATCCTCATTAGGCTCGTTGCCCGGCGGCCTGAGCTCCCGTTCAGCGTCTCTTCCCCCCTGTCGTCTCTACACCCCGGACCCCACCCCCTTAAACAAGCGCACTCTACCGCGGAGTGTTTTGATTTATTGTCCATTTATTGGAGTCGCCGGTTAGTGCACGAATAAAAATAGAATGTCTCAACTTACTGATCATCTCGCCTACTCGTATATGTAAACCTTTATCACGTGTCATTTACGCTGCCATACGTTACGTAGCAATTAATCAAATGACGTAGAGCCAAAAGGCTCTCGCCTGGTAGAGGCCATATACTAGAGCAGAGAGCACTCGATGCAGAGTAGCACCGGAAGCACCGGTGGGGTCCAATTTGCCCCAACATTATCCAATTGTTAAGACAAGCGTTCAGCGTGGGCCAACGCGTGACCCGCCACGAATTTGAGATCACTTTTGAGTACGTATCTCTAAATATAACTACTTCCAATTACATATATATATATATAGTATTACGCTTCGAACAATATATTAATAAAATCGAAGTGTCTGTTTGTAATTCCAAATTGACAGCTTTCACTAAATAAATGTGAAGGTATTTAGGTAAAAAAAAATTTTTTTTTAATTGTTATGTCTCTGTTTGGTCCGGCTAAACTCTGAAACGGATGGACCGATTTCGACAGGACTTTCATTAGCAGATGGGTGATGCTATGAGGAGTAATCACATGGCATACACGCGCCCCGCACCGCGCGGCGGATGATCGCCTCGTGCTAATGTAGGTTGGTGTATCAGAGTTTATCTGAGGTCAGTGTTTAGAAACAGCAACATCAAGTCACTGGCGCCTGAACAAATCAGTTTATCAATTAAACAATAAAGTTATTTGTTATTTTCGTGATGATGATGTGTTATTTAAAAGTTATAATCTTATCTTCTTTATAACTTTAAAGTTTTACACATTCGTATGTTTTAATAGGTATTACAAATTTAAAAAAATGCCCTAAAATATAAATATTTAAACAAATATTTGGTTCTTTCTATTAATATTCTATTAAAGTATTCGTAAGTTAAGGAATTAACTCTAATTTTTGTTATATAACTATTTAAATTAAATTAAAAGGGAAATAACTGCAAGTAGATTGTTGTTGTTGTTGTGATTGTTGTGTGTATATAGTAAATCTTCAATAAAATGAAAACGTTTGAAATCTGCTTTCACGCCCATGGTAGGTAAGTGTAAAAGATATGAAAATATTTTTACTAATATTTGTATTAAAATACAAAAATTCTGATACTTTAACTAAAATTATTTAATAAATGGATAGTCAAAATATTAAATGAAACAAAAAATGTGTTTTGTTTCAGTCGTCAATGTATTAATATAAAGACGGTAACAATGATTGCACAAAGCACTCGCTCGTGCTTCCAGAGTCCTGCATCCGGCGCGGCTCGCTCCCAATTGGACTTCCGAAATCGCTCCGGCAATTATTTAGAACGACAATTTTAATGACTCCAAAGGGAGCAACTATTGTTTTGTTATTATTACGCCACGAGACAGGATACCGCTTAATTATACACCACATAACTTGACCACTTCAATGAAGCTAACGCCGATGTTACACGGCCACGGCGCACGCCCTTTTACTAAAATGTATATTATAGTAACATATTATTATAACACAAGATAAGTTTGAGCTCAAGACATTGAAATGTTAAAGGGTGCCATTGATAATGTATCGATTTCTATTTGTATCAGGCTACGAGAGATTAAAATGTCGAGAAGAGCTTAGAAAGGATTAAGAAACATACTTGAAAGTTATCTGAAATATAATCTCAGTCCAAAGACCAGTAGAATATGTACATTATAAAAGTGTTTCAATGAATATAATTTATTAAATAATTAAAATAAAAGCGAAATCAATCATGAGGTTTATATTTATTTATCTTGACGCCATATCCTTTGCGGGGCAGCCGGAGACGCCGAAGCGCCAAACGCTACGAATCACGAGGTTGCTAATTCGAAAGCGGCTTTGATATTTTTTTCATCACAAATGTACATAAAATATAAATATAATATGTTATTGCATTTAAAGAGGTAATTACTTTTAATTTGTGACCCAATATATTACAATTAGACATCCGCGTCGTCTAACAAAGGGTCTCGAAGGGCGGGGTGTTGTGACAGGCTTGGCGGAAAACTCCTATTAACATCACGAGGGCACCATTTAATGTGCCATCCGAGAGTAGTAACGGACTACGCATTTAAATACATACATATTTTTATTACACTTTGAGTTTATTTTTTGCAACGTTGTACATGTACAAAATGTTAACGTTATCCGTACTAAAATATTGACCGAATCCCTAATCATTTGTCCCAGATTATAAATGGGAGTGAGTGAGGTCGCGACCCATAATTATGAATCCGAAAGAACCGCGCACACTCATCACGACTAATTATTATTATGAGTATAAGCTATTATGAGTTACGACTCGGAATTGCAAATTACACGGCACTGTATGTACATCACATTACAATATCTGAAGTAAGAATGTTATATTACTAGGTGTGTAATCAAAGGATGTAAACGCAGAAGCACCTGCATTCAAGACACAAGTCACAAGTCACCACCCGTAAAGGTCGCAAGCCGACCGTGAAAATACGTTACAAAACTGACTTTGGGTGGATCCTAGCGTGAGACTTGGTATATCAAGGATCGAGTTAAGTGGAGGAACGTTTTATAATAAGTATTATAATATACTTGTAGATAACTAATTAGATCGCTGTTAAATCACAATACTTTAAAACTCTATACTATAAACTTCGCTCGCTCGCTCGCTCCGCGCACCTTCGATCATCGAGATTTATTCTTAATATTGCCAATTTTTAAACTTACTTTTTTATAATGAGTAAAATATGTTTTAAAAGAAGCTTCACGTAAAGAGATGTCGCGAAGTTAAGAAAGCCAAACATGGTTTCTTGTGAATTCCGAAACACTTGAGCTTCGAGTGGATGAGACCGGGTTTGTTTAGACCAACTTGAAAAGAACATGTGTTCTAAACACACGCGAACGACACGCAATCCGTTTACAAATTCACTGTAAACATACATACTGCCCTATTTTTGTACTATCATTACAAATCAATGATAAGAATTTTTAATAATTAGAACAAATAGACAGAAATATAAATATTTTTAAATGTTTAAATACATAATATACAAATTAGTTGACGTACAGGTAAGCGAGATAATTCTCATTAGATTAAATTAGATTCTATCTACAAATTAGACCCCTATTGTAAGGATGCTAATTATGATAATTGAATTCAATGGCGCCTATGGCGATGAAACAACATTTTAATTAAATTATGTGTACTTAACTACGTTTAAAGATCCCGAATTATGACTTGTGGGAGTGTTCTACCGTAGGTGTTAATTGCTATGAATATATAAATATATTAACTATTTTTACCAGCTCTTTTAGAATTAAGTGTAAATTTGTTATAACTTGTTTCAGTGCAGACTCGGTTGCAATCTTTGGTTGGAGGGCTTGGAAAATTCGTGTCAAAATGTTTGTGTAAGTACAATATTAATACATAATTATTACATTAAATGAACATCGTCAGAGTGACTTGTAAAGTCTGATGTAACGTTACAGAATGTCACCTCCGAAGCGGTCTTCTCGAGGGAATTGTACTGCGTCATGGGTTGTAACGAAGCCCTCAACGCTTACGTACAAAAAGTTAGAGGTGAGCGATAATTAATATGAAGCGGAAAGTATCATTGTGATAGTAAATTGTGGCGGTTTATAATAATAATAAATCATGTAAACAATTGTATATTGTCTACAGATTTATTAGGTAATCCGCCAGCCCCGGCGCTCGTAGCGGACAGTTTAACTTCCACGTCTTTGTCCCTGGTATGGGAGGCACCGAACCTCGGGAACCTCAGTTACCTCGTGCAGTGGCGGTACGAGGAACTTCCCGGCAGCTGGCAATACTATTCAAATTCTAGCAGAACGGACAAGTCTATTATCCACGTAGAAAATTTGCGTCCCTACACCAAGTATAGGGTGAGTAAAAATCACTATAACTGACACTTTAAAAGATTACTTAATTTTGTTTTTATTTCAGTTTCGGGTGGCAATTTTTCTGTCGGGTCACAGTGGTTCCGGCGAGCCGGTATATTCCACTCCGTCAGTGGTGATATCGACTCTCGAGAGCGGCAAGCCGAGCTCGACGCCGGCCAGTCTGAGGGCCGCGGCGCCCGACCCGAGCCGAGTCGTCATCTCCTGGGAGCCGGGACCCTTCCCCAACGGACCCCTCATATCTTATGTACTGCGGCTCGGAGACACGCAACCTAACACGAACGACGCGTTAGAGGTGTGGAAAAAAAATTACATATGGCTGCAACGGGCGTTTTTATACCTCCATAAGTTTATAATAATATAATTTTCTTCATAGGATATGCCGGCGTCGAACAATACGTTATTCTATATGTTTCAAAACTTAGCACCCGCCAGAGAGTATGAAGTGTCCGTGACAATGCGAAACTCTGTAGGAGAAGGTCCAAGAGCTACGGTGAGAATTAAGACACCTCCTTTACCGATATGTAAGTGGTCCAATTATGACTTCATCCATGTGACTTAACTATGATTGTGATGGATAATGATTGAATGTTTTATGTTTACAGCTGTTCCTAGTCAGCAACCCTTTTTAATTTTAGGAGGAGAACAAAATATTCTCCAAGCTCCCGCAAACGACATGCTATCCGACCCTGTAGAGTTGTATAGCACAGAATATACGATAAAGGGTAATTCGATAACTTCGGTTAATATGGTTTAAAATGTTGCTTATAGCACTGGCATTTCTTTGTCGCTTGATATTGTTAATTAATCCACATTATTTGTAGGTGTTGATCTTGATCTATCCAGCGATTCTCTTTTTGTGTCCGTATCGAATGGGTTGGTATACCGAAGTTCATTGTTGATAAAGAGTCGCTCTGAACCTATACTACGATCTGAAAACATATTGGATAAGCCCCTCGACTTATCGGTGGATTGGCTGAACCGGCACCTCTACGTGCTGGCTGAAGTTAATTACAATAAAGAAGCCTCAAACTGGTCGAACACCAGCTCGCATGCGAGTTGGAAGATACTGAGATGTGACTTCGATGGTAGAAACCAACTCGTTGCCTTGTCAGGTTTTAACTCGCGCCCAATACACTTTGAAGTAGATTCCTATAACGGGTCAGTAAAAATTCAGTATTTTTCTTAATAATATTATACTTTTATAACATTTCATTATTTTGATGATTTGTAGATATCTCTTTTGGGCGTTACGAGGTGTCGAACGAGGCGGTTTGTATCGCTTAGACCTAGCGAACATTTCTAATGGAGTTAGACACAATGCTAAACCGGAGCTTATAGTGAGAGACGCTCACCTTGGAGCATTTACAGTAGACCATGCCGATTTTAGACTTCTTGTAGCGCATCTCAGACGAAATACAGTTCTCGCTGTTTCACTCGACGGGTAAGAAGAATGTTTTAAATATCCTGTAATATTTCTAGTAAGTATATATGATATCATAAAATGACTTTTTAGGCGAGAAGTGACAGATTTTCGAAGTAATACACAGACACCTATGTTTTCATCTGCACGATCTATAGCTTATGCTAATGGTCTATTTTACTGGACAAATGGCGAAGAAATGGTATCTGAGGAGTATCACGCTCGCAGTGATAGCTACTTTCATAACGAATATCCTTTAGCGTATAATACGAAAAACATTGCGGTTAGACAAGTGTTGGTTGCTTTGAGAAGCTGCCAGCCGATACCCGTTCCGGTAAATCCACCTTTAGGAGTTCAAAGCGTGATGGGAATAAATCGTGCTAAAGTATCTTGGTCTCCACCACACCTATTAGGTCATCAAGGAATTGGAGCGTGGCAGCAGTGGACATTTCACTTACAACTCACAGAAATTGAAACTGGAAAGATTAGGAGGATGTTAGTACATTTAAATTCAGTAATGTTATTTATGATGTGATACTTTCTAACGATATTTATATTTTCAGTGACAATATTACCGAGTCTATGTATATTGTTGGAAATTTGACTCAGGATACTGAATACGTTATCCAAGTTGCAGCTGTAACGGAATCGGGATCGGGCCCTTGGTCCTCTGAGTTTGTTGGGAAAACACTCACATATTCTCCAACGACCTTACAAAGCACGCTGTTGCTGTCCGGTCCGGACGGACTTTTGCAAACCGATTTGACCGGTGATAATTTACAAACTCTAATACACAGGTGAGATATATCTAATACATGTGTTCAATGAAAAGGATGGAACTAATCAATCTCTTATCCGCAGAGATCACCTGGAAAACCTTCACATAACTGATATCTCGTGGTACCGTGACAAGCTTTATTTGGTGACGAACGCGTCTACTGTAATGTGGTACAATACCACCACGAACGTGCACGGAGTGATGCCCAATATGGATAACGTCGGCAGCCTGGCGGTGGACTGGGTTGGAAAAAAGATTTACTGGTCAAATCCTAAGCAACAATTGGTGAGTTATAAAATAAATATTATTTTTCGGACATTTCACCGCAATAATATAATAATTTTAACTAATCATAAGGCCGGCTTATCGAATTGATTGCGATGGTCCCAGTTGTTCCTACATTGCTCACTTAATATATTGACGTTTGTGGAACAGTGATCATAATAAAGAAAACCTGGCTGAGTTTATTGTATGGTTCTTCTCAGACCGGGGCACGTTTGGAACACTCGTAGACTTATTTTAAGTTGTCTCTTTCGCTATTTATGATATCAAAAAAGGTCCTCCTGTCACTTCCATTTGACGTACACAAGTGATCTCTGGTATTCATTCAAAGTAGAAAAAATTAAAATAAATGGAACAAATATTAGTAATTTGATGTATTATTTTAGATAACCAGAGGCAATTTTGACGGTGGTAACAGAGAACCGGTGCCGATAGTGACTGTTGCTAAAGAACTTACAATAGACTCACTTGAAGCATACATTTACTGGAACACCGGTCACGCCGTGGAGGCCGCCAGACTCAACGGAGAGAATAAAATTATTTACTATCCAGCTCAGTTATTTAGTGGAAAACAAGGTAAGAGTCATCAAATTTATTTTCTTAATCTGGGTACTTAGAGAGCTGCTTCAACTTAAACATTTATTTCAGTGATGGGTCTCACCGCGGACTTAGAAAAGAAATGGTTGTATTGGCTGGTCAGGAGTTACGATGGCTCGGAGTTACATCGAGCTCCGACTGCCGATCAAATATCACTTGGGATTAATGAGGTACGTATGAATTGTTCTTTCTAGTACCATATTCTTCTAAATACTTATGCAATTTTTTCTTCAGGTCTCTGGGTCTTTAGTGAGTCGTCTTTCGGGAACGGCAACACTTGGTCCATTATGTTATTTTAGCGGAAGACTCGTCTGGGTACAAGACGCCTCTAGAGCGGTCGTTTCCGATCTGGCCGGACGGTACACGGCTGAACTAATTCCAAGGGTCCACGTTATCGCTGTTAGAGATCCCAATTTACATAAAAATAGCGGTTAGTATTGTCAAAATAACTTTTACTGTATATTCAAAGATTTGTATAGTACGAGTATAATCATTAGTTTTAACCTAATAGTTGTTGAAACTTAAACTAAAAACTTTGACTTCCGGCTCAGATAAACTTTTTGCGTAAATATCGAGATTGATACGTTCGGGAATCCCTATGTAGTATAAATATCTTCGGAGAACCTTAATATTTCAAAGTATCCTTTTTTGTTGGCTCCTCTTTTTCTTCATTTTTTGTAGAATTGTGTTTAGAATGTTGATTTAATGGATGTTGATAATAGAATCCATAATTGCAATACCGGAGACGATAAACGCATCGAGCATCGATGTCACGGGAGAGTGGAACAGCTTCAACGTGACGTGGGCGCCCGACGTCAACGTCAACGTGCACAATGGGCGCGTCTACTACGACGTCAGCCTGCACTTCCACGGACATGACAAAATAGAGGTAGATAGTACTTGTTATGTAAAATAATACACCTTTTTAGACTGATCTACTCGACATGAATAATGAAAAGTATTCGACGAGACATTAAATACGGAAGTATTGTTGTAGGGTTCCTTATCTTCCGTGATATTTATATTGTAATACGATTATTTAATCACAGTCATCCATTGAACACTCGTTTCAAAAGGAGAAAGAGCATCGCAAACGTGTACAGACTTGTATAGGGATACTTGTAGTTTTAAAAAAATTTAAGTGTTGTAACTCGTGTAACAGTTTTTTAGACGGACGTGTTTGTCACGCTTAATGACACTTTCGAAGAGATATTGAATACCGCAATATCGGTGTCGTGTAACTTGTATTGCTTGGCTTTCTCCTTCTTGTTTCAAAAGAAAGACGAGCATTGCATACGTGTATAACTATAGTACAATTGTCAATTTTTCACCCGTTCAGAAGACAGTGGAGGTTCCATGGCTTGAGGTATCGTCGCAGTCGGTGCCCCCGTACACTGCGGCGGAGGTAACGGTGCGGGCGCACTCGCAGTGGGGGGGCGGGGCGCCAGCGCGGGCGATGCGGCGCTCCCCGCAGGCTCCGCCCACCTCGCCCACGCGGCCGCGACTCTACATGCAGAGAGCCAGGTAAGTAAGAAATGTGAGGTAAAGACATTGTCAATGAAATATAACATAAAACCCTCGTTCGGACAGCGGCGGCCCTTTGACGGGTACGTTCAGGTGGGGAGCGCCGAGCCTCGTCAATGGTGTGCTAAGAGGCTACGAGGTACAGTGTTGGACGGGAGCACGCGGTGGGGCTCGCTCGGCCTGCGCCGACGCACGTCTGTCGCCATTACACACCCAGCTCATGCTGCGGGAGCTGGAGCCCGCTTCGAAATATTTCTTTAGGGTACTTATATATATGATAATTCTCTTTTCTTAATTTTACGCGGTACAATAATTATTATTCCTTATGTAGGTTCGTGCGTTCACCGACGCCGGATTCGGTCCGTATTCTGAAACTGTGTTCGCGTCCTCGGATGACGTGGATCCGATACCCAGAGTCGTGATTTCCTCTCAGGAATCGATACAAATCGTTGACTTGGATTCGCGAGAGACCGTGAGTGTGCCGAAGAGTACGGGAATACCTATCGATTTCGGTATCATAGTCCAGGAAAACGTCGTCTACTGGGTGAATAATTTGGAAGAAATCTTCTCATCCAGAATAAATAGCAGTGGCAACTATAAGGTAAAAGAATTGTTAAGAGACAGTAAACTGTCTGTTCTTGTTTATGACAGATCTTGTTTTAGTTGACATCGATCAACGGCAGCGCCAGCAGCATCTGTGTAGACTGGATCAGTCGCTCGGTGTTCTGGACCCAGCTCGAGATTACATCTACAGATTCGACGTACGTGATGTACCGCGCCGACTTGGGCATTCCCAACACTCGCCCTTACATCACCCGCGTACTGTCCAGGAAGCAGGCGATTTACGGTTTACAAATTGCTCCTATGTTACGGTAAGAGATCATACATTAACCAATAACTAATAAAATATTATTCAATAAGAGAAAATAGAAATAAAGTCAACTCACACGATAGGCCAAAAATATATATAAACATTAAGGAGATACAATATTTGGCTGACAATTGGTTCAGGTAGCGAGAGAAGTGAGGTTAACTGCATGTATAGCTATATATATAAGAGGGAGAATTAGGAGGTCGTCGTGTGACCTGATGAATATTAACAATAATGAGTTCTGTTTCAGATCGTTGTATTGGTACGAAGAAAGCAATCACACTGAAATAGGCAATTTGTTAACGTCAAAATTGGATGGATCGGATATAATAGATTTTTTTAACAAATCTGACCTCTGCAATTGCCCAAAAGATCAGCAAGTTGCGAGAAGTTTTGTTCTCGATTTGACAAATAACAGAACCAATTTGTTTTGGGTAGATCTCCGGCTGAATCGGATCTATATAGCAGATATATCGGGCTGTGCTTGCAGAGTAGTCGTCGACGCCACCGAAAAGAAGAAATATGGCTTCACTCCGACCTCAATTACTGTGGACAGCAAATACATCTACTGGTACAACTCGACGGAAAAAACAATATTTTACAAAAACAAATTTAAGAACAGTAGAATAGAGCAGGCCAAAACGTCTGTAGGATATAAAGTAGTGGCTTTGGATCCCGGCAACCAGCCCTATCCTCCCAAAATTTGTTTATTCACTAGTTCACAAAAACTTTTGCCCAGATTTATATCGCATTCGGCAAATAGCATCACTCTGCAATTACCACATGTTAAAAAGCCTAACCATTTAGAATGTGAAAACTTGCAATATGAATTGCCCGCCACGGAATATACCATTTTTTATCGCTCCCACATAATTAATCATTCTAGTGTCTGCGACAGAAATACATGTCCCTATTTAACGACTACCAATAAAGAAGTAATGCTTAACGAATTGAAACCTTTCACAAACTATTCCATAATGCTAGAAGCTACAAATTATTACTCCAAACTTCACGACGTCGACCCTGTATCCGGCATGCCGATCATTTTACAAACTGCAGCGGAAGGTAAATTTGTAGCCAACAAAATGGTATACTACTACACTATGAAACATAACCCATACTTGTTTTCTTCTAGCGCCGACGGCTCCGAAGAATGTAACCGGAATTGTATTAAGTCCGGTGCTGGCTCGAGTGGAGTGGACTCCGGATCCCGGACTGTGGTACGAATTGCATTGGAAGACGGATGACTCTACATCCTTACCCCATCGATCAAAAGGTGTGTATCACCTCACGGTATAAAGCCTTATTGACGTCAGATATCTCAACGAGCTATGTAGTATTTTCTCGCCAAACTTGGCTAATCGTCTTCTGATCGTGCACCTCGTCTTGGACGCTTAGATATTTCTAATTATCAACCGATTTTTGAAACTGTGATCACAATAAAAAAAACGACTGAGCTTATTGTGTGGTTCTTCTCAGAGCAGGGCGCGTTTAGAACCCTCGGAGCCTTATTTTAAGTTGGAGAGTATGTTCACAGAAATGCTTATTTCGTAAAGTATCAAAATAGACCCTCCTATCACTTCCATTTGACGTGCACAAGTGATAGATTCGTTCGTTGACAGAGCACATATTCGAGATGTCCTTGGGGCGCAGCGCCAACATGACGGGTTTGTCCCCGGCCACGTCGTACACGGTGTGGGTCCGCGCGCACTCCAAGCACAGCGCCGTGAGCGCGGACTCGCGGCCGCTGCGCCTGCGCACCCAACCCGACCCCGCGCCCGTGCGCCTCGCTCTTCGGGCCGCCTACAAACTGATAGTGGCCTGGCTACCCGATACCACACAACCACACCGGTGAGATATCGCTTAATAAAACATCTTATATACTTATATTACTAGCAGGTTACCCATGCTTCGCAACGTTCGAAAGTGATCAAACATTTTGTTTGAATTTCCACACCACCTATTAGGTGCTATTATCTATCACCTATTTGGTATCAAACAGGCGCGTTATATTTTTTGCAGTTTTTTAGCTGTAACTTTGGAACGGTTTGGAGCTTTGCAAAATCCATATTGCACCTATTCAATATGTCAGGAGTCTTTTTTTCGGTTCAAATTTCAGCTTTGTCGGTATTGCGGTTTGGGCTATACAGCGATGAATGAGTCAGTGAATCAGTGTGTCTTTGTGTTTTATATATTATAAGATAAGATTCTAGTTATTGAGTGAAGCGAGTGGATCGTTCTACTGGAGACTATTTCACATTCTTTGTCACGAATAGGCTAGAAAAATATTTAACGAAAAATTTTGAAATTTAGCAATCCAAAAGACGCACATTAGGTGACGGTTTAAAAAAAAATTAAAAATGTCATGTCGTTGAGGAACAAGACAAAACAAAAACAAAACAAAACTGATATCATTGAAGTCAATGGGAAACGATGAGTCATTACTCTGGGCTCGCTTCGCTCAATATGCAAAGGGCACCCAAGATTTTGCGAGCGCCGCGAGTCGAAATTGAGGGTCTGTTGGCGCTCCTAGTTGTCGATGCCACAGGTACAGTGTGGAGTATTCTGAGGTGTCGGGTGAGTGGAGGGCGTGCGCACGGACGGGCGAGGCGGAGTGGACGGCCAGCGACCTCCAGCCGAAAACGAGATACCGGTTCCGCCTGCGCCTGCAGTACGTCTCGAACGCACCGCACTACCTGTGGCCCGATGACGACCGCTTCACATACGAAACTATCGGTAACGTTAATACATATGACCTTAATTGTGAGCTAAACTTAAAATATGGCTTTTCTTGCGGCAGAATTAAAGGCACCATTTGAAAATCTTCTCAGTAAGAAAAAAAATTCAAATAATGATTAGAGGGAGAAAATTTTCATAAACTATAACATTTTAAATAATTTTTTCCGATGATAACAAAATTTAACACCTACCGCGTGTGCCGTGGTTCAAATTCATATTTTTTTATGATAAGTCGATCGTACCCTAAATCCCTTATGCTGCAGGTGACGTCCCGGCCGCCCCGGGCGCTCCGCACGCGGAGGCCGTTGGCGAGCGGGTGCTCCGCGTGTGGTGGGGCGAACCCCCCGCCCGTGGCGCTCCCGTCACGCACTACCGTTTGTGGGGACGTCCCGAGCACAGGTCAGTTCTGGAAAACAACTACAGCAAAAATAACATTAAGTTCCTCCATTCGAATTCGACAACAAAATACGAATTTCATTATTCTACAGAATAATAAAAATTCTAAATTATATTAAACCTTCGTTCCAGAATCAACAACATCGACGAGAATGACACGCGGAACGTGAGCGAGATGCTGCCGAAAAACTTCACCGACGACCTGGACGACGAGACGAAGGCGGCGATATTTCGCGAGGGTCTCGAGCTGCTCTACAATGGATCCCGTAAGAGACCATCGAGAGACATATTTTCTCGACGAGCGTTGTCTGACCCCGAGCGTAGTCTGACCCCGAGCGTAGTCTGACCCCGAGCGTAGTGTGATCCCGAGACTAGTGTGACGTACTTCGCAGAGACCTATTGGCTGGTGGGTGTGGAGCGGCTATCCGGTGCGCTGGTGGCCCGAGTGCAGGCCCGGAACAGCTATGGCTGGAGCGGTCTGTCGGCGGCGACGCGCGTGTCGGCGTCGGCGATGCCGCAGCGGGCCCCGGCGGCGCTGGCGCTGGCGCTGGCCGCACTCGCCGCGCTCGTCGTCGTGGTCGCCGGCGTGCTGTACGGTGAGACACCGGCGTTCGCTTAGCTTGCTCGTCTGACGGAATATCACTCATTGTATCGTTCTAAAATCAGTCCACTGCCTCCGTCGTTCCAGACTTCACACTTGTATTTTAATATTTAACCATCGCCCACATTTTATTTTAACCAGTACGATGAACACATTTCTGCATAAAGTTTTAAACCTAGCATAGCTTTTTTTATAAATTTGATTCACCGGTAAAGTTCGAAAAAAGCCTTCATAGTAAATCGCGTGTCTTATTCCACATTATTTTACACCTAAACTGCACGATGTTCACATTCGCAGCGTATAATCATCGCAGCAAGAAGAAGACGGCGGTCGGCAGTCAGCTCGGCGCTAACGTCGTCCGCAGAGGACCCGACGTCGAACTGGCGACACTGCGACAACTGCCTATTAGACATTCCAACAACATTCTGTACAACCAGGTAGATGTCGCATCGATTTAGTAATTACAGGCTCGTAGTTACCAATATAAATATCACTATTTTTGGTTATCCTCAACAATTCAAATAATGCTGCTCTAAACCATGTTCCAGGGCGTGCTCTGTCCGTCGGACGCCGAGCTCGCGAGTTTGCCTCACATTCGCCGCGAGCAAATAACTCTCTCAAAGTTCTTGGGCTCCGGTGCCTTTGGTGAAGTGTTCGAAGGAGTCGCGAGACAAATCAACAATACCACCGCCGATACTAAAGTGGCGGTTAAGGTAATCTAATAATAATAAGGTCTATTAGATTACCTGTATCTATTTCATAACTTGCATCAAACACCAGAAGCAACATTTAATACGCACTTTCAGACCCTACGCAAAGGAGCCACGGAGCAGGAGAAAACTGAATTCCTGAAGGAAGCGGCGTTGATGTCCAACTTCAAGCACGAGCACATCCTGCGGCTGCTGGGGGTGTGTCTGGACAACGACCCCCACTACATCGTCATGGAGCTCATGGAGGGGGGGGACCTTTTGAGTTATCTTCGCGCCAAACGAGCGTCACTGGTAACATAGTTCAGTTCTTTTTTTCAGACTTCTTTTTCTTATCTCATCTTATATAATCGATGTATTTCCGTCCAGTACACCCCCGAGTCCCTGACGTTGTTGGACCTTCTAAACATGTGCGTGGACGTGACGCGCGGCTGCCGGTACCTCGAGGAGATGCACTTCGTGCACCGCGACCTGGCCTGCAGGAACTGCCTTGTGGCCACCCGAGGCAGCGCGCGCGTCGTCAAAATAGGGGACTTCGGGCTCGCCAGGGACATCTACAAGAATGACTACTACAGAAAGGAGGGGGAAGGTAAGTTACACGTAGACTGCGTCTCGGAACCTCGGATGTTGCAAGAATTCATAGGCGTGAACACGTACCATTTGTGGCCCGCAAGCTCGTTTCCTGTCGTTTAACATAAAAAAAAGATTAATCGAATTCCATTAAATATTTAACCACGTTGACCCCCCAGGCCTGCTGCCCGTTCGCTGGATGGCGGTGGAGTGTCTGGTGGACGGCGTGTTCTCGTGCCAGTCGGACGTGTGGGCTTGGGGCGTGCTGTGCTGGGAGGTGCTGTCGCTGGGCCGGCAGCCCTACCCCGCGCGCACCAATAGGCAGGTGCTGGCGTTAGTACGCGCCGGCGGCACTCCCGACCGCCCTCCGAACTGCCCCTCGACCTTGTGAGAGCACCCTCTATTCATTTTAATTTTTAACTCGTTCTCTGTCCCCCCTCCCCTTTTAATCCTCTATGAATATTTCAGCTATGAACTCCTCCAGAAATGCTGGAGCTACTCCCCGGAGGCCCGCCCGTCGTTTCGTCAGTGCCTAGACGTGGTTTGTTCACTCCGCGACCGCACAGCGCCGCGCGAGGCCCTGACCGAGAACCCCGCGCCCCTAGCCGGGCTCGGGGCTCCTCAGACCGTTGGGGCTGGAGCCCCAGCCGGACCCTCGCCCGCGCCGCACTATCTCACGCTGCTCGGAGACGGTAAGACGCGGCTAGCTCGGGGATATGGCTATATTTTTACTTTCGATGTACCTTTGAAAAGCATTAAATGGCTATGAACGATTTATTAAAATTTATTAAAATTTATTAAAATTTGCTTATTACTGATCTTCTAACATTACTCTGAAGCATGCTCCGGGCTCGAATGATTAAGATTATACGGAAGCATGTTGACGATCTAATAAATAACTAAACCCGTGGCCCGGACGGCGCTAGCACTGGTTCCTTCTAACACGTTGGTTGTTGCATGGCGCATGACAGATGCCGTGGACAACCGCACCTACCTGCTGGACCAGAACGACAACGCCGTGGGTTCGTTTTGTAAATTCTTTATCATTCTAACATGAACTTTGATAGAAGTGAAGGTCTCACGATCGAGATTTGTCTTAAATCCTATCTCGGATTTACAGACGAAGATTATCCGGAACAAGAGATGGAGCCGTCTCGTCTTCTCCCGCAGCGGTCGACCAAGTACTTGGAGATGTACGAGTGTCCCCCGCCCACGCTGAGCGACGGGTACGAGGTCCCCCGCCCACCCTTTAGCTACGCGCCCTTCTCGAGGCACAGCATCGTGGGCGTGGCGCCCAACAGACTCATCAAGCCCTTGTACAGGACCCGCTCGTTGAGGACCAACACGAGACCTCCCAATGCCACTATAATTCCTCTAAGAAACGGCATCACGAAACGAGCGTCGCTGTGCGACGGACGCTCCTTCCTCGATCCCGGACCGAACCGGATCCCGGTTTCGAATCCCGGACCGTCCGGACGACCGGAGACGGACCTCGACGGACACGTTTTCAAGACTCCATTTTGAACTGTGATATTAGACGTTGTAATTCCACCGAGAATAAATGATTTCAAATATTTATTTATATTAATTTTAAGTGTAAATATATAATTTCGTTGTATATAGTAGGTACTAAGGAAGTACGAGGGTATGTAATGCGTAGTGGAGTGGAACGAATTGGGTACAAATAAAACTATTTCTCTTAATAGTTACGCATTTATTGAAAATCTACATCCGATGTACGGTCTAGATTTATTTCTGATAAAAATAAAAACAGACATATCAGTTATATAATTTTTTATTTATCCCTAAAATTAAGTATGCAGTAGTCTCACTACGACCATGAAATTGTCAAAGTAAAAAAAACTTACATTCCGCTGTAAAATATACTGAAATAGTATTTGAAAATGACAGTCAAAATGATCGAAATAATAACATTTAGTGCATTTATATAACAACACCAAACATTACCGCACCAACACTAACTCTTAGTGTTAGTGTTATAGTGTTAGCATGACCCTATATATAATATAGATTCATTCAAACTGCATTCTGAGTCTTTTAATCAATTTTCTAAATGATTTTAAAATCTAATCGAATCTTCTATACGATTTTGATCATTAGGTTTCGTTAACACATTGCTGGTCAAAATTAAAGTTTAATTTGATTGAAAGAGAACGAACAGAGGCCAAGTTTTATTTAAACCTTATACTAAAAATAATTGTTAAACTCCTTCACCACCACGGAGAAGGAGTTTAACAATTATTCCTACTCCCCGTCCGCCGCGACGGCCTCCCGCTGCTGCTTGTCCCTCCGCAGCCCGTCCGTGGTGATGGGTTCCTGGTCGTCGTCCTGCCCCTCATCCTTGCTGTTCTCGTGCAGCAGCACATACTCTCGCGCAGAAAAACCAAATTTCACCACGTCTCTCTCAAGGAGCTCCACGTATCTCCGAGCCTCGATCTTTTTGTTGTTCACGAAGGTGCCGTTTGCGGACTCTGGTGGGAGGAGTTTATAAGTTAACTCAGACCAGTCTCCGTACCGTTACACGAGAATTCCGTGGTTTAAAAGAACAAACTTTATTAAATGCTAAATGGAATTATATTAATATTAAAGAAAACACAAAACAAGCTTTTGATACAGTAAAAGGAGAATAGAAAAGTGAATCAGAAATGATACACCTAGACACGATTTTGAATTAGGACCAACTCGTGCCGAGGTTTGACCGACTCATTGAACTAGAACGATCTTCCTCTTTGAATCTAATAGTGCTGAGCCAGCACATAGCAGGTTTTACCGAGGTCTATGACGTAGGGTCTGACGCGTCGTCCCTGGGAGCCGTCGGCGCGGGCGAAGGGCGTGGCCCGGTACTGCAGGGCGGCGTGCTGCTTGCTGATGGAGGGATGCTCCAGGGCTATATCCACCACCTTCTTGTCGCGGCCGATGAGGAAGCAGGACTGGCGGTGAATGTACAGGATCGGGAGCGCCTTGTCGCCCTTGAACGGGTAGAACCTTAAAGCAGTGTTGTCCAATGGTGAGTGAGTGTGTGGAAAATATATTTTTGGGTGTTTGATTTTAATCACCTCCACCGTCTCTTGGGCTGCTTGGCATCGTCGGGCTCCGTGTACTTGATGACGACTCCGTTGACGGTGTTGGCATCCGCCGTCAGCTTCCCCGATAGACCGAAGTTTGGTTTTTCCTTATCACCGGAGTTGGAGTTTTCTCCCTCCTTCTTCACCTCAGTCTTGCCCCAGGTGTACTCTTTGCCGTCGTTGGTATCGAATCTTTTAATAAGATTGAATTTAAAAAAATTGTATTCCTAAATTATAATTTCTAGACGAACCCCCACCTTGTCTTTCTCTCCCTAGTCCGTGGTTCCGGTCTGTCCATCCGTCCCGTCCGTCGTCCATCAGCTCGCTCGTCTGTCCGTCTCTCTCGTCTCTCGTCCTGTCTGTATCTCTCCGGCTCGCGGTCGTCCCTTTCTCTCTTCTTTTCCCTGTAGCGTTCCTCCGGACTCCGGGATCTGGATTCCTCTCTGAAAAAAAAATTTACATGAAAACTTAATTAATATTCATATCACTATAAGAATATAATTCATAACCAACGAAAACTATTTAGTATGATGAAAAATTCTTAAAAACTTTTATCATAATTAATACACATTTTTTAATCCTTATTCCAAGTAATAAAATAGTAAAATAAAATTGTAGTCCAGCTTCAAATAAGTTTTAACATAAATAAACTACCAGTCTGTCCGTCCGTCTATTAGTTTGGTTCCAGCATACCTTTGATGTGTAACCGGTGGTTTCACAGGTCTCACGGGTCTCGCAGGCCTCTCCCGACCCCTGAAATTGATAAAGACATATTAACAATCATTATTACATCTAGACTCTCACACAAAGAAAAGCGATTACCAAGTAACGAAAAATTTTTTTCATATTTTAAGATGACTTGGTTAAAATTTTTTTAAAAGTTCTACAATTTACTTTTTGTTCATACAAAGTCAAAAATTGTTACATAAAGTACTTCTCAGGACAATTAACGACTGGTGGGTATGTGTATATATATTATTTGAAATGTGTAAACTAAAACAGAACAAACGCACAATTAAATTTAACGCGTCAATTCTTTTGTTTCAAGCAAAAAAATTTACATAAATTTATTTAAAAAAATGTATATAATAAACAAAAACAAACACCCCAACTCGTTGAATCAGTTACTTTGACACTCCTTGACACTTACCATTACTGTGATTACCATTACCATGGCTCAATCAGGAATATCTACAGAATTTCATCCATTCATCCAATCGTGGATATTTATATTTCTATATCATTTATATAATTATTCTAATTACAACATCCATATTACATATGTTGATTAGCCAATATGTCTCTTGATATTTCTAACAACTCCACAGATATATGTCTCTTGTATTTCTAACAATTCTACAGACATATGTCTCTTTATATTTCTAGCAATCCCCAGATATATGTCTCTTGTATTTCTAACAATTCTACAGGCATATGGCTTTTGATATTTTTAACAAATCCACAGATATGTGTCTTAATATTTCTTACAATTCCACACATATATGTCTCTTGTATTTCTAACAATTTTACAGACATATGTCTCTTGATATTTCCAACAATTTCACGGATATATTTCCCTTGATATTTCTAACAATTCTACAGACATATGTCTCTTGATATTTCTAATAATAACACATACGTCTCTTGATATATCTCACAACTCTAAAGACATGTCTCTTGATGTTTCTAACAATTCCACAGATATATTTCTCTTGATATTTCTCATAACTCTGAAGACATGTCTCTTGATGTTTCTAACAATTTCACAGATATATTTCTCTTGATATTTCTCACAATTCTAAAGACATGTCTCTTGATATTTCTAATAATTCCACAGATATATCGACAGATTAAATAATACCAATAAAATTCCATTCACACTGACCCCATCTTTCAATTATCATTGTTTATTTGAATGTAGTTTTTAATCATTGTTTGATTTAGAATTTACACGTTTTGTATTCTTTATTCTGTTATTTTATCTTTCTTCGTCTTTAACATATCTTAAAATGTTTACTCATAGTTCTAGTTATCAATCTTGAATCCTTGATAGTTTTCGACATTTCTAGTGGTATCTTCTTTTATTTATGTTGGTCTTATCTTTTCTTATGGTTTCCTTTCTTTTATTTATCATCTTTCTTGGAAAACATTTTCATAAAATTGTGCTCAAGTTTGCTTGTTTTTCTCAATTGTTTTATTGGAACGTGAAATGCTGTTGTAAGCAGATGATTCTTTTAAACACTTCATTGACTGTCTTAGTACAGTGGTACGATATTTCAAAACATAAGACTCGATATCTATAAAAGATAAATTTGATACATTTTTATTCATAAATAATATGAAATAAAAATTCTCTCAGTATCCTTTACTTTCAGTTCTTTACAAATAATACGTATTACTAAAGTACGGAGAACACATCTTATGAATGCATCAGAGACGCCTAGAGCAATTATCGTGTAAGGTGAAAACATTAAAATTTCTTTGCAACTGCGTTATTTTCTGACCAAATTCATTACAATCTGATGTGAAGTCACTGTAAAGATAAATATATCCATTTAAGGACCGGCGCGGCACACATGCAGCAATCAAATCTTACCCTTAATTATCTTAATGTAATTGCTATAGTGCGATACTCTAATTTAATTATAACAAAAAAAAATACCTTTCCGGTGAATATCTATCTTCGTTATATCTCTCTCTCTTCTCGTATTGCTTCTTGTAGCGGTCAGGTTCTGGAGGGCACCGTCTGGTACATGTTCGTCATTAATATATAACAATACACTAGTGCCCTTTGTTGTTAACTTCATTATAAAATCACAAGCATTTTAATATCAATTTGGCAAAATAATGTAATGTTATTTGAAGTGAAACTTCTTTAGAATTGTTGATTTGACACTCGATGTAACGAAAATGCGTCACGATAAAGAAACAAACACATATGTATGAGAGTGAGATAGAAGACATATTGCTCAATCTGTAAACTACAGTGAGGCACTTATTGAAGTTTAAATTTTTTTAAACTTATGATAAATAATCCTTACATTTATCCTAATAGCCCTGATACTCTATATCCATCTCAGTCTCTCGATTCTACTCATCAGAAGTTTCACTTCTGCCGTGTTTATATTGCACACACACATTTTATATTATCAATTGTAAATACTATAATCATCAAATCCGTGTCAAAGATACCACAAAATCATAATAATATAATAGTTAAAACCAGTTGCATTCTGTAGACAAGTCATTACCTCTCACGGTAATCTCTGCCGTCATCAAAGTCACGCTTTTTCGGAGCCCTCTCCTCGTACCTTTGGGGGTATCTTGGGTTATCTAAACAATACAAATATGTTTAAAAACTTCATAGATAGTTTTTTTAAATAGATAAGTATAATAATAATAACAAAAACAGTAAAACATTCATATTTTCTAGGGTTTCAGTTGTTTATGTTTTAGTTTACCTCTGGGATCTTCTTTAGGGATGTAGGGGATTTCTCTTTCTTTCTTGTAATGCTCCTCCATTCTGGAATCACCGTACTTCACTGGCCTAAATGACCAAAAATTTTAATTTTACTTATTGCAAATGGAGAATCTATAAAATTTTCGTTTCTCAGGCATTTTTGTATTTTGAATAAAACAAGGAAAATTGTGAAGATACCTTTTAAACTCGTTATATTCCCGAGGCCGCCCCCCATAGTCTTCAGTATGTGAGCTATGGCCATATTTTTCCCTGTGATGGTTGTCATCATGAGGTGGATATCTGTTGATATTACAATAAATAATAGTCAAGGGAAAAATCTACCATATTTACACAATTTGTTGAATTATCTTTAAAATAATATAATTATTTTTTGGATTTATATTGTTAGATAAAAGATATTAAAATAGAAAAACCAAATTAGCACATTAGTAACACCAAATATACTATATACCTCTCATTCCTTTCTCTTGTATAATTATAATCTTGATAAACATGTTGCTCTCTGCCTGAGGTCTTGTAATATTTTTGTGGTTCATGTTCGTTCTGGTAATCCTTACTAGCGTGTGCACTATGATATTCCTTCCTGTTAGACATTTAATACCATTATATCTGAATGGCCAGTGATTTGTTCACAACAAAATTATAAACAGACAAAACATTTTTAAATAACTAACTGATAATAGGTGCGAGATGGCTGGCTTCCTTCCTCTGAAGATGCATGTCTCTCCTTCACGACACTCATTAGTCGACGCTCACCGTGTCTCTCCAATTGTTCTTCTAAAATTTCGATAATTTCTGAACAAGTCCATTCAAACAAGAAGAACATTTAAGAAATATACAAATAATATTACATATTACCTCCACTAACAGAACTTTGCGATCTCTTTGAATGCTTATGTTTATGTTTCCGCTTCTTTTTGACAGATATCTCGCCGTCGCTGATTGATACGTTATCATCCGTGACATCCTCTAATGAATCAGATCGCCTTTTTTTCTTGCTATGCTTCTTCTTTTTTTTCTTATGTTTACGCTTTTTGGCTCGTTTTTGGTCATCAGAATTGCTATCGGAATCTGAGGAGTTAGCCCGTTTTCTTTTTTTCTTATGCCGGGGCTCGGATATTGAAGAATCGTCACTATCGCTATCCGATGAACTACTCGACTGTACACTACCTTCGGAGTCTTCAGACTCGTCTGATGAGTTGTGATGACGTTTTTTGGATTTCATTTTCAATTAAGTATCAAAATTGAGATATGAGGAATTTGATTGATGGTTAATATTTCTCAATCCTAACAAAACACGCTTTAAGCACGTAGAAGTTTTCTCCCAAATGTGACAGTTAAAACTTGGTGTTGTCATTTAGTATTTGTCAGCTGTATATAAATAAGCTATGTTGCAATTTACAAATTAATATCTATATTTTACTAAACATTATTTCGCTGTTTGTTGAATTGACACAAAATATTATATGTAAAGTTTGTTTGTTTGTTTTTTGAAAACGTAAAATTTTCTTTCCTACTTTCTTAGTCGTAGTAGGGTATTTTTCTGAAATCCGAATTTTTAGATAATGCAAAAAAAATTTATTTTTAATGAACTGCTTAGGAGAGAAATAGTTTAAAATATACCAAACACTTTTATATAAATGTGCACTCAATTCTCCTTGCACATACAAAGTTATAATCGTTAATAAAAATGGCAATGATAAAAAGAGACCCGGTAATAACACATCCATTTAATTATAGCTTTAAGTCTTTTCTTAATAGACTAACTTTATTTCGCAAAAAACTAAAATAATTATGATTCAAGCTATACTAACATTAGCAGCGAGATGCATAGTCTTTTTTTTCTATAATAAAACATACTCGACACCTACGCGCTTAAAATCAGAGTAAGGAGTAAGTAACTCCTAAATTCAAAAAATACTATACATAAGATACACAACAGATAATAATATCTTTTAAAAATGTTTTGACGACCAACGAAGTGGGCTTGAGCAGCTAGTGTTAAATAAATTTAGAATCAGGTCACAAAAAGGTGTGCTATAAGGTAATATTAATTCAATTGTACAAAATAAAAACGATTTACGAATCAAATTTTAATAATATGAAAATTTTGTTTTTTTTTGGTGAATTAAACTTCTATGATTATGAGCATTAAATCTCCGTTATTCTCTCCACTATTATCTGCATTACTGTCTCCTTTATAGTCTCTGGTTTTGTCTCCATTATCTTCGTGGTCTCCACGATTCTCTCTGTCACTGTTTCCATCATTGTCTCTACAACTGTATGTACATTATCTTCCTTAATGTCCCTAAAACTCTTCATAGTAATATCTGAGCTGAAGCTCACATGGGGTTTACCATAAATACGTCTATTATCAGGATAATAGCGTATGTTATATAAAGCAGTTACAGAAATAACCGGTTCATCTTCAGAAGGAACCATATCATTGTAAGATATCCAAGATGTGCTCCGTGATTACAAACTGTGCCGGGATCACATTCAAAGCTCACTCAAGAAAGACCATAAAACTTGGTGAACCATCATGGTCTTATTCATTAAAATTCGATATAAACCAAAACATATAATTATTTCTATATTAACTACTCGGCGAGTCCGAGAGAACATGAATTGTATTTATTCTATCGTTTTTTTGGTAAATTATTTTTAAAATTGGACTAAGATGCGCTTGAAATTGACGCGGTACGTCATGTATGGTGCATTAGCTTCTGTATGCTTATTATGAATTTACAAAACCACAGTAACAATGACACCTGTTGTCTATTTGCCTCAAAGTGCCTATGCATTTGTCAAATTGTATCTCATCAGCATATTTCAAACCGTAATTTTCACTCCAACCTATAATAGCTTAACCTATAATAGCTTAATTTTGTTCAAAATTGTTTTTTAAGTTCTTAACTGCTTTATACTGTATGTAGAGTGCAGCAATGTTTGAAAAAGGCGATTAAATCAGTTTCTAATTTAGTGACCAGATCCCGAGGTTTTATATATATATTTTTTTCTTGGTAGTTACCAATTTTTCTTTGCCATTTTTAGAGGCAACAGTTTGTTTAACTTTGCACCAACAATGCAATTAGTTTAATATTATTAAACTCTTTGTATTCTATTACTTATCCCCACCCACCCCCACAGTTAGTACAGATTCGCTCCATACATTCCCTTTGCTTTGGTGAACAGCGCAATTTTTTTATAAGTTCATCCGCTTCTTTCTCGTTTATTATTCTTTGTTGGAGCAATGAATTAATCATTAAACTCATGTTGACATGTTTCTGACATGAGAAAGTTCCTTTATCGCTGTTTTTCGGAAAATTAACCCTAAATGGCCTGAACCTACAAATGGAAACATAACTAATTTTGATTTGAGCTGTATTTATAAATTTGGAGTAAAGGTTTCTTAAAGTGTTACATAAATATCTTTTTGTTTTTTTTTTTACTTTTAATCTAGCAATAAACTTTTTCTTTCCTGATGCCAATCTGGCATTTGAATCATCTTAAAAAAAATTAAAACTTGCTCTTTAATTTCTTTGCTATTTAACATTCTCTTTCCTTTCATAATCTTTTGTAGTCTCGTAGATTTTTTGTCTTTCTTGTTCTGCTAAGTCGAGCTCTTTAAATAGCATTTTTCTTTTTAAGTAGTTTAATATACTTTACGTAATTTGATTTATTTAATTCTATTATACGTATTTTCATCTTTAGGATATCTATATCACGAATGCTATTTCTTACGAACTCTGATCCTTCTGCATCTACTGATTCAGTGGAATCGTCATAAAGATTATCTGTACTATTTATAATACTGAGCTCTGATTGATCTGATATTCGATGTTTACTTTTTGCCTCTCTTTCTTTTATTAATTCTCCACTTTTTCCTCTGAATTCTTTGATCCCGTGGAGTCATTTTACTCATCATTTTAATAAGTTTATTCTTCTTTCTCTCTCTACAACGCTGTTTCTCTTTCTCTTTTATAGTTGCGTATTTATATGGATCGCTAAACTTAATCTCTTGATATTTTTGTCTTTTAATTAATTAATCTTTTTCTGGTTTTATTGGCTGTTTTACTTGTGTGAATTGTGTAATAATCCATGATAGTGAAATTTTAATGTAACAAAAATGTACGCAAAAAAATATTTATGTTGTCCTTAATAAAGACAAATTCTTTTACACTTTTACATCATATTGAAGATATATTTACCAAACCTTATAAAAATAATTAAGGTTTCATGGTGATTTTCAGCATGCTCGGTAGTTCTTAGAACGAAAGTGGAAATGCACGCTACTTCAAGGGAAAGAACAGCAAACGAGAGTTTTTTCAGCTGATCGTATGTACAGGAATAGTATTCCAAGCGTTGAAAATGATCATGTCTTCCTTCTCGAAGTCATTCAAAGTCAGTCACTCTAAGTCACTTGCGTTGTGAACTAAGATCAAATTTTTTCTTCTCCAATATTTCTATTTCAACACAAAGATGTTCGAATTTAGAGCGCCATATTTCCTTGTTTTTTTAAATCCAGCAATTGTATTTCCATTCCAGAAACCTGCTGAGAAATGCTTCCCTCGTATTTAAAATTATCGTTTTAAAGTGGTGTTTATCAATAGAGGAATTCTTTTCTTGGACATGCTTCAGTGGGCTCGGAAAGTGAAACAATGTTTCCCTTTCAAAATCCTGAGAAAAAATGGATAATTTGTTTTCGAAAAAGAGACGCGAAACGTTTTAAAACGTTCCTTGATAAACAACGTGACCTTGTTAGGAAGCAGAAGATCAGCGTTCTCACTTTCCATTTCAAATAAAAATTCTTTGATTTAGCGATGATTAAGAGCTTTAGCTAAAATGGAGTTGATAATGGTAATCACTAATTCCATAACTTTACAAATTTCATCCGGAAAGACATTAATCTTACAAAAAGTGAAACTATATCATTTATGTCACAAGACTCGTCAACTGCTATTGATAAAGCCGAAACCAATTTCAGATCTTCGATATTCGAACACATTTTAATTGTTCTATCTTTCATGGTTTGGGCGGACAATGGCAACTCTTTAATTCTTTTCAAAATATCTGCTTTGTTCTTAAAATCCCGAAATAGCTCTTCGGATGCATTTATAAAACAATTTTTAATGTATTCGCCGTCTGTGTACGGTTTCCCTTTCTTAGCAATCTCTTGACTAAAAACAAAACTTGTCTTACTAATATTTCTGGAAGATTGCATGCAGTTATTAAACACAGAAGTTGACGACTCTTGGCTCTTCTGAAGTTCCTCAACTGCTTTATTCCTTGCATCACCGGGAGGATATTTAGTGCTAAATTCTCCTTACAAATAAGACATGTCCGAAGTCCATTCAAGTTTTGAATAAACGCAAAGTTCTCAGTCCACTCAACTTTAAATTCGCGGATTTCATCTTCCGTTTTTCTTAGCTTTTTTTGGTAGCATATTAATTGGGGTACCTATAAAAATATTCCAAAAAAATATTGAAAAATACAACATCTTTTTAATAAGATAGAACAACGGCAGACACGGTAGTTAAGACAAAACTGTTTACACTGCAACTGCTGGTCTATGATGTCAATTTGTACCCCCACTACTTTAGAAAAAGTATGCGCGCGCATGCTTGTGGTAATTTTTGTATTACACCGAAAACATAGGAACAATTTCAGCCAACAAGTTCACTAAAACTAATAAAATTAAACTCGATGTTCGTTACTTATTTTTAGAACAATATAAAATTTTAATTACCTATCTATTTTTTAACTTTTAACAAAAACTTATACATGTTCTCGATTTCTAGAAGAATTTCAGTTTATCAAAATAAGATGTAATTTTTTTCTTACAAAGTTATTTTTTTATTTAAAAAATATTATTACGCCTTCCGTAGATATTTTTGCCAGAGCCGCACACAAAGAGCCACATGCGGCTCTGGAGCCTCACTTTGCCGACCACTGACTTAGGTGAAAGGAAAAAGTAATGCACAGAGTACTATATAGAAGTAGTCGCTTGTCAAATGTCAATACTGTCAACGTTATGTAGATATTCTACAGTGAAATGTGAATTAAAAATATTGTTCAGAACTAATCTGATTATACAGACAATTATGATTTAATAAAAAAATAATTTGCAAATGTTAATTTGCAAAATTGTAACATATTATATTCTAACATAACATATTATATTCTAACATATTCATTTCCACAAGTTCGTGTAAGAATAAATTTCGAAAGTTTAATTATCAAACGTGATTAATTGAATAGCCTTCTTTAATCTTTAATGAGATAAGCACACCCTGTCTCGGAATTATATCAATTCATTAATTTAGTGTTTATATTACAACGATGGCGATGAGAAAAAGAAGTGGGTCTGGTTCAAAAAGACATTTAAAAGAGAAGGTGGTACAAATATATGAATCATTTTTTAAAGGAGATGATTTAACCAGTGATAATCCCTCATTTTGGGATGAGTTCTTCCTCCTTAAGCCTAAAATCCCTCAGTTGGAAGCCGAGATCCATAAACTAACAGTGGATCAACTAAACAACTTGAAAGAAAATATTAATATTCTAATAGTTCAATGCATCGAAATGCAGGGTCAAGAGCACCACATAAGGTAGTAAAATTTATGCTATAGTAAATACTACTATTTTAACCTTTATAAGTTCTAAATAACCTTTAAAATATTTTTTCAGGTTGGTGTATGCTCTTCAAACTTTCAGTGCTATTTTGACAACTATGTATCAAAGAGCTACTCAAGACTCTAATATTAATTTGAGGCATTTGTTATTGGGAGATAATTCAAATACTAAAATGCAGAAATTGCTAGAACATTGTAGTACAGTACTATCAGGTTCAGTATTAGTATCAGTATTCACTGTAATACTTTTTAGTCAAACATAACATGTGGGTAAAATTAATTTTATTTAAGGTGATGTTCCCGACAGCTTAAAGACAATGGTTCTTAAGTTGCTCCTGATTATAGCTACTGGGTTTGACAACATCGACGATAACCCCCTGGTTGAGTATCTGATGCTCCATTCATTATTTGAGCCATTAATACAACTTCTATGTACATCTTCTGAACGACAACAGCATGGTATGTAATTGAATGTAATAGTTAGTATATAGTTCAACATATAGTGCACACATAGTTAACAACACACACATAGTTCACTTCATCTCTTGTTAATAAAATAATTCATATACTAAAAGATGTTGAAGTAGAATGTAAAATCAATATTAAAGATTTTTTTTAAAACATTTAACATGTTCATGCTGGCACTGTATTTCATGTTTCTTTCCTATAGGCAGCTGCACTTTTCAGCAGTATGGAAATTAATTCCACTTAAATATTTAAATATTTAGTATTACATACATCACTGGTGGTGAAGGATGTGCCACATGTGCTAAAACCTCTGTCAAGATATAATGCTCATTATTTTTAATGTATTATATATTTACTATGATTAAGGAAATGTTAACATTTCAGGTTATGATGTTGTTCTTCTTTTAATGTTTCTGGTGAATTATAAAAAACAGGAATCTGCTAATCCCTATGTGGTGAAGCTATCTATACTTGATGATGAATTGGCTTTAAATGGGTAAGACTACTATTTACTAAAATATTTTCAATCCATACCAGTGATCACTTGTGTACGTCAAATGGAAGCATCAGGACTTATTTTGGTACCATACTTATCCACTTATAATTAATGATTTAAAGCTAGAGTGTTCCAAGTGTGTCTTGCTCCGAGAAGAACCACACAACAAAGTCAGCTGGGCATTTCTTTTTTATGACCAATATTTCATAAATGTGAATATTTAGTGATTAATTAACGCACAACTAGAACCATGGCTACCAATTCGGTCAAAATATGTTGCTATTATAGGTATTTTATATATAAGATAATAGTAATTATTTGTATATATCCGAAGGTACGGCCAAGTGATAACGGCTGCACTAAACGACTTTGTGATGTCAACGTTTGGCGGCATGCAGGCAAGTGGGGGGGGCTGGCTGTCCTCTCTCACCAGCATGGTGGGGGGGATATTCCTGACAAGCGATGAAACGCAGCCGGTAGTTAGAGGGCAGAGACATAGGTATTCAATTTATTTAACTTTAAACTCCAAAAAAAAAACTTTGATAAGATCTCAAGTTAGTTTAGTTACGTTTGAAACGTATTACGTATCTCCCAGTTCCTTGAGAGCCAGATAATATTTAAATGTATATGAATCCTTTACTCGTTCAAAATATGGTGGGAAAGTACCAATGCTTATTGTGGGAGGGGGATGTTAATGTAAGGCTTCAGTCACTTCAGTTCCTTGCAAAATGTTGCATAATGGACTTATTACACCGATCTAAATATTTGAAATAGTTTTGATGAAGATGTAAAAGAGATACTAAAATAAATAGCAAAAGTACTTTTAATATATTGATAAAATTATCAATCTATAATCGTTTTATGGTTGATATTTGGACATATATAACATTTGAAGTTAAATATAATAAGAGATGACCGTGTTGATCCAGCGGTGGTGAAGAAGGCATGCTGCTGGGTCTGTTCGCGGCGGCGCACCTCAACAGGAACTTCATGACGACGCTGGCGCACTCCTCGGCCGCCTCGGCGCCCCCCTCGCCGCCCGCCACGCTGCCGCCCAGACAGGTAGGTCTTTGTCCCCGGGACATACACCTAACATCTTAAATAACAATTTGGATCTGTCACCAGTGAGAAGAAAGGTCATATATTGATTTATAACATACAGTTTTTATTAAAAATAACCTAAAAAAAATACCTTTTTTATTATCCAATACTACACTGAGTTAGAATATCACATTCAAAACCAAATACATATATAAATAATACTAAACCAATTAAAGTACCAACTATAATATACCAGCCATGATTTTTTTAATAAATTTCCAGACTCCACCAAACCTGTCACAGATTCAGGCCCTTGATAATGATCAGCCAACTAATTTGCTAGTCACATTCTTTCAATACTGGTGAGTTTATCAATTTCTATAATATTGTGTTTGATAATCAGATAATAATTGTCCGTTTAATATCAAAATATACAAGTAACGATTATGAATTAATACAAAAACTTTAAAATGTAATTTTCAGTTCCATAGTGATGGCCGACACGAGGACAGAGACAAGCATCAACAAATGCAGCTTATGTTTTATTACACTGACTTGTATTGTTGAAGAACAGTTCGCTAACTCCATAATGCATGATCAGAATCTTACTTTTAAGGTACAATAACCAATTACACCTTACTGACGGACTACACCTAGCTAACTGAATACACCTACCTAACTGACTACACCTAGCTAACTGACTACACCTAACGAACTGCCTACACCTAGCTAACTGACTACACCTAGCTAACTGACTACACCTAGCTAACTGACTACACCTAGCTAACTGACTACACCTACCTAACTGACTACACCTAGCTAACTGACTACACCTAACTAACTGCCTACACCTAGCTAACTGACTACACCTAGCTAACTGACTACACCTACCTAACTGACTACACCTACCTAACTGACTACACCTACCTAACTGACTACACCTACCTAACTGACTACACCTACCTAACTGACTACACCTACCTAACTGACTACACCTAACTGCCTACACCTATCTAACTGACTACACCTAGCTAACTGACTACACCTAGCTAACTGACTACACCTACCTAACTGACTACACCTAGCTAACTGACTACACCTAACTAACTGCCTACACCTAGCTAACTGACTACACCTAGCTAACTGACTACACCTAGCTAATTGACTACACCTACCTAACTGACTACACCTACCTAACTGACTACACCTACCTAACTGACTACACCTAGCTAACTGACTACACCTAACTAACTGCCTACACCTAGCTAACTGACTACACCTACCTAACTGACTACACCTACCTAACTGACTACACCTAACTAACTGACTACACTACACCTAACGGATTGAATTAGACATAATACATTTAGTTAATTTGTTATGTATAACTTTAAATAAGAATTCTAAAGTTAAATTCAGTAATTAAATAATATGATAAAAGTTGTATGAAAATTACCATTAATAATGTTAATGTTAGTGTATTATGTAAATAATTAACAATTATATTCTCGAGTAGGTCCAGTTGTACAGACTGCCGATGCGTCATAGGAAAATAGTTCTCGAAGAACCGCCCTCCCAGCCGCTGGCGTCAACGCTCATAGGTAACACTCCCTTTTGACTTGTCCCGGACGTGATAGAATTGGTCCAGTTGATGGGACAAATATTGTAAAAATATGAACGTACAAGTATAATTTGGATGGTATATAGCTGATTTGAGAGGACAAAGACTTCACAGATAATATATTGTCCCAGATCTTCTGGTGGAGTTTATGATGTGCCACCTGCTGAAGAGGTTCCCCGGGGAGCTGTACTCGCTGTGCGTGGGGGTGCTGCTGCGCCTGCTGAGCTACCAAAAGCGGTGCCGCGTGCGACTGTCGCGCGACTGGCGCCCGCTGTGGGCCGCGCTCATCGCAGTGCTCAAGTTCCTGGTCGCCAACGAGACGGCGCTGCTCAGGAGACACAACATCTTCACTATGGCCCAGCAGGTGCTGCCATCTACCTAAAGATTATCGAGTGGCAACATTAACATATAGGCGCCCGTTTCACTATAATATAATATTTATTAATAATTTTTTAAATCTTATTATGATGAGGTCTTAAATATCCTTTATAACGGAAATTTTTTTGAACGAAGTTCCTTAACGCGTGTGATAGGTAGTAGGATTTGGTAAAAATCGTCATGTAACAATATGGCGTATAGTGTTTTTGTGTGTGTGTGTGTGCATGTGTCTGTCTCTCTTCATCATATAACCTTTCCTTGTTATTCTCGCTACCTAGATTATAATAACTAGTTTGTTCATCATTCATATATTTTTTATGATAGTGATTACATTGTTTTTAAGTCGTCAAGTCTGTACCAATCCAGGTGGTGAATATCTTCAATCTGTTCATAACCTTCGGGGACACGTTCCTGCCGACGCCCGCGTCCTACGACCAGCTGTACTACGAACTCATCAGAATGCACCAGGTTTTCGACAACCTTTTCTACATGGGTAAGGAAGTACTGATACATATATACTGGGTAGAATTAACTCGGATTAACAAATAATATAATTGCCAGCTCTCCGTTACTCGACGGGAGACGGAGAGTTCAAGGCGGAGGCGCTGCGGCTCGCCAACTGTCTAGTCAACGTGAGGGCCATCATACAGCACTTCTCTCCTAAGATAGAGGCCTGGCTCGCCTCACAGCATCTCTCCACTCCTACCGAGGACCAGGTACGTGGAACACCTATTCACTGTACCGAATGTCTTGTAATATGATGAAGTAGTTAAAACTTTCCGACCGTAACATAAAAAATATTTTTTTTATATCTCATACGATTTAGGGGTTTCAATGATCATATACTCAAATCACCCGTCCTCATCACGTTACCTACTAACAGTCCGCGTGGTAAAAAATAATATCACACAGATACTAGAAGTGGTGCGCAAGAACTACGACAGCCTGATCCTCAAGCTGCAGGAGGGCCTGGAGGGCTACGAGCGCTACGGCGAGAAGGCCCACAGGGCGCTCCTGAGCCGCCTGGCGAGGGTGGCGGCGGCCCACGCGCGGGCCTCCAGCGACGCGGCCGCCCTCACGCACCACTCCGCCGCCCTGCTCGACCACTACACCGCCCTGGCCTGACCGCGACGCTCCGCTCACCGATAACCATCCCACTACCGATATCTATCCCATTACTCACAGCCACTTGTAACTATCCCACTATTGATAACTATCCTACTCCTGCTAATTGTCCCTCTACTGATAACCATCCCACTATTGATATCCATCCTGTAGACCCCTGCCCGAGGAGTGCTGTGTAGATATCTATAGCAATATCACCAGGTGTTATATACAGTTCTCTCTGCACTTACTTGTTCCTATACATGTTATATGACAGTTGTAACGCTTTTGCTGTTGATTTAATAATTGATTTTTAATATCTATTTGTAGAACAACACATTGTCATTGCTACATCTCACCACGGTGTATAGCGCCGCGTAAACACAGACAGCTCATTACAAGTATAGCGACTATATATTCTGTATAATAACATATTTTATGAACAATAAGAAATTGAAGCTTAAGCATCTAAATTAATATGATTTGTGTATTATTTATTTAAAACCAGAATAATTATAAGTTACCCAACCTGGAGTTATTTTTATAATTAATTGTATAATAGTTTTAACCTATCAAATAGATGTGTAGATTAAGACAAATATATTTGTGTATATTTATATAATAAATAAAAGACTGACTAAATACTATTTTCATTTAATGATCGATTGTATTGATTAACTAGCGCTGCCCGCGACTTCGCGCGGAAAGTATTTTTTAAAATGAAAGTGACCTAAGTTGCTCTTTAAAACATGAGTTATTTGCACGCGAAAGTCCCGTTGAAATGGATCCGGTGGTTCAAAGATTAGCCGGCCCAAACAGACAGACAGAAACAAATTGTAGAAATAGATTTTTTAATGTAAGACCAGTCTACCTTCACATGCATTTAGTGAAAAGCTGTTAATTTGGAAACAAAGAGACATTAAAATTTTATGTAAAAATAAAAAAAAAATTCAAATAATAATAAAAAAAAACGATATATAATAAATCTTTGGTTAAAATAGTACAATTAGTATATTAATGAATTGTAACACGCTGTACTGCACTGCACAACGTATAACAACTTTAACAACATATTCTTCTTCACTACACTTCTGTACATTGTATTTAAGCGATTAAAATATTAATTAATTCAGATATTTCAGTTTTGGGACACATTCGGTTTTGGGACTGATTTGTTTGTTATTGTGAAGATTTAATCTCGGCTAATGCTTCCTTCACTAAGTTCTCCAATTCCTGAGGTAGAGCAGTCTTCGATGACTTCTTGTCATCATTACATGTTACATCTGAATTTTTCTCACTCTTCGAATCATCGTCACTGTCCGAATACTTTATTTTATTTTTGGAATTATCGGAATCCTTTCCAGACTTTTCTCGGGAATCCTCTGATTTAATGGACCCCGTGTCGTTAAGTTCTTCAATTAACATGTGAGATGGGAAGATCGGTACGCACCTCTGGCCATTACACCAACTTTCTAATGTTTTTTCTAATTCTGTTATTCTGTTTGCAAGAATTCTGAAAAAATAATTAGAATAACATTTTATATTAAAAAAATGTAGTATTTTGTTTTAAAGAAATATTTTTCATTACAGAAAATGTAAAGAAAGTGGTATTATAATTAATTAATAGTGATACTAGGATCCATAAAGTGGATGTAAGCATCGGTTAACATTTTCACCTAAATGCCTTAATCTTAAAGAATACATAAATACCAACTGGTTAGTTTTCCGTTGATGTTGAAGTGCTATGGACTTGTCGTTCAATGCTTCAAATAACCCGAGACACAACCGTTTCAGTTCGGATGCTGAGCTTTTTAAACCAGTTTTTGAATTTATATCCAGATATTCTCGGACTGAAATTAATCATAGAACAACATGAGAATAATCAAACACATTTTATAACATTTTATACACAATAGTACCTTGTTTTTGAGTCATTACATCCGCAAACCCTTTTCTGATCAATGGTTCATTTTTACTCCTATTATCAAGTAATGTCTGCAAGAAAAAATAAATAAGATTTCTTTAAACAAAGTATTATAGTATATAAGGTATGTAAAGTGTACCTTGTACTTGGTCAGTGTTCTTTTAACTATTTCCTTTTCAACTTGTAGTTGCGTTATTCTCTCGTGTAGGTACCTATTCTCAGTGATCAAAGCGTCAATATCCACGACGGGTGTGGGAGTCACTTCGTTGTCTGACTTGATTCGGTTGTTGAGAATGAAGCTTATTTGATGGTTCAGTCGTTGCACTTTGCTTTTATAATAATCACGATCAGATACTAGTTCTTCTTTCTCATCAAGTGTTGCTCTGTAGTCCGACTGTATTTGCTGGTACTGCAATTACATATAAACAAACATAATTTTTTGACAATATTGGCATTAAAATTTAGATGTTATAGGAATATGAATGTATTAAAACTTATTAGTTTTAATAAGTTTATTAAGTTATATAATATTTAATTCAATTCAAATTCTAAATATCTTGATTCAAGTAGGTATTAATACTATTTTGAATCTTCAATCATTACAGTAAAAAGGTAAGTGTAGGCAGTCCATGAGTGATCTACCACCGGCCTGGAATGCTGCTATGCTAAGAAGAGCTGGTCATAACTCAACAATTGCTCAATTTAATTTTAATTAAAATCTTTTAACTTCTAAACTATCAATAACTCTGATGTATGACTGAGGAAATTATAATTATTACCTTTTTCTGTACTTTTTCCAAATCCTGAACCAACAATTCATAATCTGTTTTAGAGTAAGCTGGACAAACTTTCTTAAATCCATTAGTCTCTTCGTAACTGCCTTTCTGTATTTGTTTTCTTAGTGCTAATATATCACCATTAGCTTCTTCCAGTTTGCCTCTTAAACTTTCTAGCTGAATTAGAAATAATTGTTCTTTGTGATTATGCTAACACTTTTGAATAAAATAGTTCTAATTCTATTTATTTAATAGTACCTCTAATTTAAGCATATTATTGTTCTCCTTTGTCCTAGCTAAGATCTCGCTACCACTGATTGTGTTTGTAGGTGCAAATCTATCAAAATTGTTATTGCCTTGCAAGTGCTTCTTACATTTCAATTGCTCCACAAGAATTTTAAATCTATCTCTCTCCATGCTACATTTGTCCAATTCGTTACTCATTATGGAAAGAGCATCTACCTTGCTTTGTAGTTTACTCTTAAGTACTGAATTCTGTAGTAAAATCAATTTACGTGTTTATATTTATAGTATTTTAAAAAGGAGGCAGAATAGGTCTCCAGCAAAAGTATAAAAAATAAACTCTATATGAATGAATTACATTTTAATATTGCAATATATCTAATTGATAAATTTTGTGTTACCTCTAAAACATAATCATCCAATTGTTGATCTTGAAATTTTACTTTGCTTGACTTTGTAAACATAATGGATAAATACAGGAAATAAAATATTTTTTAAATATTGTATAGGATTTTTCTGATATATTTTTGTAAATTATACGTTTATAAATACGTTTAATTCTGATATTTTAGTTTATTTATTAAACATTTTAATAACTTAATCCCGTATACCTACTTCTATAGAATACTAATAGAACATTGAGCTTATAAATTTGAATTTTATTGTTATTAGAAAATAGAGCAATTACTATATCATATAAAATCGATATTTATTTGTATTTAAACTGTTATCTATTTTGTAATTTTGACAATTTTGCCAGAGTTGCCAAGCGTTAAATATTATCCTAACAATATGAAAAAATATTTTACCATAGAAGTTGCTAACTCCATAATAAATATATTAAATAATAAAAAGGAAAACAGTAAAAACTACACTTTTAGAATTTGAAAAAATATTTTTTTTTAAAAGTCCGGAACTTCCTTCTTAGAAAGTTTGTATACTTATTGAATATGTAATCTGTTTATTGTCATAATTATTTTTGCCAAAATGTCAAATCGTGTTACGGTGTTTGCACATAACACGGGGTCTCTTTGTATTTAATTGCCGATGCTTGAGTTTGTGAGTTGTGTTTATTTTATGTGCTTTTCTGATGCAGTGTTATGTAGCCAGATTCAAAGAATTAGCGTCTCCTCGTCTTAACATTCACCTAGAATGGCCGCATCTGCTACAGAAATCGACGACTTCTTGAGTGGACCTCTTGTTTCGTGGGTGAGTGAACAACGATTTGTGCTTTTAAGTAGACTAAGCTTAAATTATCCTATTTTAGTAAGTTTTAAACTTTAAATATAAATAATTTTCATAGCTAATTTTTATGAATTATTAAAGTTTTATTTGATGAAAGTTGCACAAAGATTGTTAGGTGGATTAAAGTATTTAATACATATATAAATAATTATTTATAGTGTGGGTGTTTGGTGACATTACAGTTAAAGTTTTACAATACAATCTCAATATTGCTTTATATAAAGTTAAGAATAAACAAGTTTTTGGTGGCAATACAAAATTACAGGAAAGTTCTTAATCAAATCTAACAGTGCTGTCATGAACTGTAAATGATAACTTGTAATTATGAAGAACATGACAGTAGAGACAATAGAATCTTTTGACCTAATTTCTACAAGATCTTCCCAGACTTGTAGAGGTTTGATCTATACATAAATAATTGATTTATCATTTAAATTGATACACATATAAAAAAATTACTCTTTATAAAATTATTATATATTTAGTTTTTATACAATTTTAGCTAAAATCATGCACACCAGATCCAGAAATTATAAAGGAATATTCCTCTCTCTTCAATGGAGACATTTTGTATCATGTGTACCTCCAAATAGATCCAGAACCTTCCTTCCACATAACCAAACTAAGTGGCTTAGAAGACCAAGCTCTCATATTAGGAAGGGTCAAAAACTTTGATGCAATCATAAAAAATCTAAAAGGATTATATGATGAGGAATTGGGAATGACACTTCTAGTTGTGCCGGAATGTATATGTCTGGGAAAGGCTCCAGAGACGAAGGACGGTCTGGAAAATATGAAGTTATTGGTACTATTATTACTGGGTGCGGCCGTTCAGTGTCCCAATAAAGAAATATTCATCACCAGAATTAAAGAACTGGATGTTGATTTGCAGCATAACATTGTACAATGTATAAAACAGGTGTGTTTATATTTCAAAATATACCAGATATTCTATACTCATTACTAATTATCAATTAACTTCAAGATAAAATTAGTTACTATCGCCATGGCAACGGAAACCATCACTTAAAAATATGTACCTATATATTTACGTTTTTGAATTGGGTTAAAATTATTAAGAATTATCCAGAAACAAAAAAAATGTATCTAACCTTAAATAATTTTTGCTAGGTATGTAATTCAAAATGACTACAAGTTGCAATAGTTTAAAAATATTATCTTTTTATATATCTTTTTATATTTAAGCTGTTAACAAAGTCTTTAAATAAATCACAGTACATTTACTGTGTGTGGCATAGTACATAGCATAGTGACACACTGTGGCCTTGAAGCTATAATGAATTATGTGACAAAGCCATAAATGTACACAAAGTAGCAACAGCAATCCACACGGGAGTCTTAATTAAATACTACTAGTACTGTATTACTGTATCTAATTGTTTAATCATTAATGTTATTTTCCAATTATTTATACATATTACTTATCTTTACTATTAAATACAGTATATAGTATGCATTATTTTTTATTCTTTTGTCACTTGTATCTGTTACTTGTACCCAAGAGGCGGAGCATAGCTGACTGTTAGTGGTCACCAACATTTATTTATGTATTTATATCAATTATTTAATATCAGATACATCTTGTATCTATAGTACAGAATATTAGTTAAAAATAGTTACATAAAATATAATATTGACTACTTGTTATGCAATAATATAATAAAATAAGTAATGTTAATCTTATATTAATTTATACTTATTGAAATAAGCCCTTCTGTAAACACTCTCCGACTTACACACTCTGAGAAGAACCATACAACAATCTTACCCATTTCTTTATTGTGTTTGCCGTTTCACAAACATCAATGTTTAGTGAGCAATTTACAAACTAGTATATAATAAGATATTTTAAAGGTAACAGACATGCAGACGGTCGTTCTAACTCCAGACGCAATAGATCTCTTCCAATCGCCGACAATGTTCAATCACATGAGAAGATTAGCCAAGGAAAGAGACCATTACCTCCAGAACTGGGCGGCTCTCGTCCTTAACGAGGAGTTGTGTGAAACTGAAGCAGAAAGTAAAAATGGTAATCGATCAACACAAAACGTTAACCAGAATAACGGAGAGAGTCAGCATTTAGCGGTCGAGCTGGCGGACTGGAAGGCAAGGTTGAGAAAACAGAGACAGGAATTGTAAGTTTATACACATTTGCTAATTTAGAGATTTATAATTTACAACTGATTCTGAGCTTTCAAAAAGTCCTGTAAACTTTATTAAAATAAGAGGTTAAAGATCCTAATAAAGGATTTAAGTGTAAACAGGACCGGATTTAGGAGAGGGAGAGATTTTCTTGGGTCATAAACTTTTAGGTTTTTCCTTCCTAACATTTTTCTTTTGCATTTTTACAAACATATAATAATAATAATTAGGCAATTATGAATAATTAGGGGCTTCCAAAGCCGACCCCGAGTATAAAGGGCCCAAATTCGGGGGGTGTTTTTTTAAATCTTAAATAAGATATGTTATTTGTTTTTAGGGAAGAAAAATCCGAGCAATTATCAGAATGTCGGGAAGAACTTGAACATACGAAACTAGTTCTTAATAAATTACGAACAGACAGTCAGGAGTGGTTCAATGAAGCCAGAAAAGCAACTGGCTACAGAGACGAAGTAGATGCCTTGAGAGAGAAAGCAGATAGATGCGATCGGTAACTATGTATATATAAATAAGTGTCAGTTTGTAATTACAAATTAACAGATATTATATAAAAAAAACTGTTTGTCCGTTTGGTCCGGCCAATCTCTGAAAGGGCTGGACCGATTTTAGCAGGACTGTCCTTGGCGGATAACTGATATTATACGTAACTTTTATTTTAAAGTATCTAATAATTTGAATGTTTATTTAAGCATTATCTTTATTCCTCTGATTCTAGGTTAGAACAAGAAATACAGCGCTATCGAGACCGCTTAGCTGACGCTGAGTATTACAAAACCAGAGTCACAGAGCTACGAGAGGATAACAAAGCCCTAATGGAGACAAGGGACGCCCTAGAGGAACAGCTACAAAGGGCTCGCAAGAGAGCGGAGCAATGCTTATCATTGGAGGCTGCGATGATCAAACTAAAGAGAGAAGCAAACGATATTGCCTTAGTAAGTTTCTTCTTATTAATAAAAAAAATTAAGAATTTTTATTAATATCTTTCTATTCAGGAAAGGGATGCCGATCAACAAAAGATTCAAGAACTAATTGAAGAAAATAATCACCTGCAATACATTACGAGATCAGTTTTGAGTGAAAGTAATAACAGTAACCTTGATACGGATAACGAATGTGAAAACACTTTGGAGTCCGGTGAGAATAGCTTATCGGAACAGCTGACGAGCAATGCTCAAGCGAGGGCTTTGAAACTTGAATTGGAAAATAAACGACTCCTGTCAACTATAGATAATATGAGAGAGCAATCAATTTTGGAGAGCAGCGATAAGGTTTTGGATTTGGAGAAAGAAAAGAAGAGACTCGCTCTCAAATGCGAGCAGTTACAGGAGAATTGTAATAGATTGAAGTTGCAAAACGCTGAGCTCGAGGAAGTTTTTAAGAACGCGCTCGAAGAGAACAGAAAGCTACAAGATTCTATAGACAGCCAGAAAGCGTTTATTGATAGACAATCAGTAGATAGAGACTCAGAAAAGAATAAATTACAGGACTTTGAGAGGCATTTGGAGTCTCTGACGAAAGACAAACAGAGAATTCAAATGCTTTGTGATTCGATACAACGAAGAGCGGATGATCTCGAAAGAACTCTGGATTCAAGGACCAAAGAACTCAACGCTGTTAAGCCCGAAGCGGAAAAAGCAACTCTCCTTATAATACAAACTGAGGAACTAAAAACAAAATTGACATACAGTGATAAGGAAACTCATAATTTGCAAAGAGAAGTTAATAAGTTACGGGAAGCCGTGGAGGAGAAAGATGTGATACTTGATAGAATAACTACAGAAATAGAACTTAAGAATAAAGAAATAGAGAGAATGACGAGGCAGATGGATATAAACCAGGCGTTAAGCAGCAGGCTTCAAGATTTGGAACAAAAAACACAAGAACTGAAATCACACAAAAAAGTCGATACGGAAACTATACAAAACTTACAGAAAGATCTCATATTGGAGAAAGTGAATTTCGATAAATTGCGAAATTGCATGGAAAAAATTGGCGTCAATACATCCGATGTCATAGCGAAAGATATCAGTGTCGAAGATTTGTTAGAAAAAATAATAACAAACATAGATCACGAGACTCTCATATCTGAAATTACGGCAAAGACTCTTTTCTCCAAATCAGTTCAATGCAATTGTTATAATAAAGAAAAACCAGAGTTTGAGGAAAATATAATTAATCCACAAATCGAGCAGCTAACGGCCGATATCACAGCTTTACAAGTGTCTCTTGAAAACAGTCAAGCGGAGAATGCAAAATTGCAAGTAAATATAGCAACATTAAATTCACAAAATGGCTCCCTAATTTCTCAACAAATGACATTACAACTAGCCAATAGTCAGCTGGCCGCTGAGAAAGATGAAATTTTAAAACAACTTGAGGTTCTGAAGGACAAACAGGACAATCTCCTGCGCGACCAAGTTGCATTACAAACTCTACACGAACAATTAAATACAGAATACGAAATGTTACTCAGTGAAAAGGAACCCGTGAAGGCGACCATACGAGATCTGAGAACAGAGAACAGAGAATTAAAAGAGAAGTTGAGCTGTTACGAAAAGAAAATAGCAGACTTCGAATTGGAGCGAGAAAATCTAAAGATAGAATCAAGAAATCTAACAAATCTAAGAGCGGAGCACTCCAAACTAAAAGAAGACTTTAGGAACTTGTTCACGGCGAGCGACAGACTGAAAAATGAGTATAGAAATATGCAAGAAGAATACAGAAACTTAAGAAGTGAAGTGGCACAAATTAAATTGAGAAACACGGAGATGTCTGGAGAGATCAATACGAAGGTCGAAGTGATAACGAGCATGGAATTAGAGATCAGTAAAACAAATCAACACTGTGAAATGCTGATTCAGATGAATAAAAGTTTGGATGCAGATAGAAGATCACTTATGGATCACGTGTCGCAACTTCTGACGCAATATCACGAACTATTGGCACATTCGCTGAAAGACAAACAACATTATCACGAGGAAGAGAAGATGTTCGCGGATAGAGTGAATGCTTTATGTCGGCAAAAGGAAAAATTAGAAGAAAAAATAATGGAGCATTACAAGAAATTAGATAATTGTACCACTAAGAGACGCGGCTTCGGCGCGTCCTTCGTAAAGCGAGTTCGCAAGGCCGGCACAGATTTAATAAACAAAGTACCATCGAGAAGTAACAAGAGAATGGAAGATGCAAATAGATCTAAGTCACAGTTGACTCTAGCCGGTTCTGAATCTGGTGAATCTGATCCCGGTCAAGATCTCGAGAAACTTTCCAAGATTTCTGATCACGATCAGGGATCATCCGTTCCAAGTGTCGAATCCCCTAGACATAGCGTGGACTCGAGCTTCAACAGACGATTCGACGATACCTTACTAAAGAAATCCGACAATATGGATATAACTGGATCTATTCATAGTCTTGATCCGATGAGAATGAGCGAAAATAATTTTGTTAGAAGGTTGTCGGCTGCATCTATTCACAGCGGAGGCGGTGATGATGCTCTCATCAGAGCGTCTCTCAGACGAAGACCACACAAGGCAGTTCCGCCTACACATCGAAATAGTTTTCAGGGTTTAGATCCTGAATCCAGTTTGCCTACGGGTAATTCAAGTAAGTATTAATATTTAAAGATTTCAGTAGTTCTAATCATATGTTCCGAGCGTATTCGCTTCGAACATTAAATTATATAAAAGTACATTATAACGTACTTCTAGTCCAAGCGAGCATAATAATTCTTAGAGATCATTCTTGACATGTAGCAATATTTTTTTGCCATAAATTTTATAAACTTTTTATATGATGCATGGTTGTAATAAAACATAACTAACTTGATTATATCTCTTATTTTAGCTTCAACTTCCTCTCCAGTTTTCGGCACCGCTGGTACAAGGAGGACGGTTTACTTAGCCGAAGACAATCCAGAAGTCAACCTCAACAGCAAACCTCAGAGCACTCCGGTGAAGGAGAATCCAACTTATTTAGTTTACAATAGAATATCCACTGTCATAGGAGACGGGGCTTGTAACGACAGATCGAACGACCATAGACCGGCGCCAGAACAATCCAGATCTGTGGAAGAAAATGTACCAGATAGAGAAGATTCGAGAGACAAAAGGCCAATGACCCGCAATGATAAAAGTGATACTTCAAAGGAAACTGCCATTTGGTATGAATATGGTTGCGTATAACAATAGTGTAAGAGACTGAAGGGTTGCCTTGATTGTGAAATGAATTTGAATTTAAATGCATGTGATTTAAGAATATGTAGTACATATACCGAGTTATACACTTATAAGTGAGTATTATTATTGCATTTATATACATTTGAAGTGATATGGCGTATCTTTTGAGATTAACTCAATTTGAGGCTAAATAATATTATGTAAATAAGTTTTAGTAAAATTAGGATAGAGCGAGAGAAGTGAAGATGGAAAAGTGAAGAATGGTTGTAATGTATGAACAACAATGAAAAGCCTTGCCAGTTGTCTGTGACAAATAATATAATTAGTTAGATTATAAAAGATTTCTGCTTGTAATTGAGGAGATTTCTTTATGGTACAGGCAACACTTATTTTAATGTTTTTGACATCAATAATAATGTTACAAGAGGAAAAATTAATCCCAGTGTATCCTATATGCTCTAGTTAACTATAACCAGTGCTGTATGCATATTAATAACCTACACACATATATACACAAACACACACACACACACACACATACATATAAGTGTTTGTAAAAATACAACATCAGTGTTTCCATTTTCTAGTACAAATAAATAGATATTTTTTTACAATTAAGTTCAATTTATTATAAAATATTTTTATAATTTCTAAGACTGCAGATATTTTTTATGTAGTATTATTTTTTATACTTAATTAATAATTTGAGCATAATGAGTATAACATATATTATTAATTTATCATTCAATTATCAATTATAGACTGATGAAAGAAATGTTAATAATTTCAAATTACATTGCATTTCTTTTACAAAGTAATAATAATGAAATATGGTTGTTATGATCAATTTTTGTTTTCACCACAAAAAATTGCATACTTCGAACGGGAAAGTAATAATTGGTACTAGTGTGGTGCTCCGACTTTACTTGCTGTTAGTTAAGAAATGCTACATGTACTTTACAGTTTGTTTCTATCAATACATGTTATGTACTTAATGGCCTCTCACCGAATTACATATTATAGCACTCTTCCAAATAAAATATCAAAACAGTATTGTCTTTTATTCAAGTTCATATTTAAATACACAACTAATAGACGTTTGTGAAACAGTGATCGCGATAAAGAATATGGGTGAGTTTGTTGTGTGGTTCTTCTTATAGTGCGTTTGGAACACTCTTAGACTTAATCTTATCTTGTTAAGTATAGTATAGAAATAGTCCCGCCACTCCCATTTGATAGACACATAATTCAAAGCGGAAAAGATATAAATGAATAAATATAAAAAAATATTATTGGGATTACAGACCTAGCAGAAATTTACATTTAATAATATAATATTAATTACAGTTGTAAATGATAAATATACCAAATAAAGAAATGGCTTTTAATATAAAACATGTATTAGTTTTTAAAGTACTGTTATATTAAAAGATATATATACTCTGAATCATTGACCAAATTTAGTGAAATTTGATTCTTGATTTTAATTGGAGGAATTGATGTAAATCAAAAGAGTATAAATAATTTAAAAAAATGTATTTTGTACAACTATAAAACAATCTTCAAAATAGGAACAAAAGGGTTGTATTATCCGTCAAAGAAGCATTTGTTATTCTTATTTTCAAATAGTGATATATTATTAATGGTAACGTAAAAGATCTCATACATTTACAGAAGCTATAATCCTCTAAAATATTTTATCGCTTATGTGTTTATGTAAATTGTTAAAAATATTTCATGTCAAAGAGATCCGTTGACGGTTGGTTCAGTCTTAATTTCCCATTCCAATACTGGGCAGGGTTGTGTTAGCAGCTTGAAGGGCACTCCGGATACAACTGCTTTGTGCCCCGACTCCGCTTTTGGTGGCAAATATGATATCACACACTGAAATAATAAATATGTGTTTCTAAATTTGTATTTAAATTACAAAAGCGACTAAATATTTATCATATAAGCTACCTTAGGTTTAGCGACCTCGGTGGACATGTATCCAATACACATAGTTTTAGTTGTATGTCCCCAAAGCAGTTCTCCTTCGCCCGCTAAAGAGTTATATGTCAAAGCAAGTGTTCCACCAAGTCTCTCTGGGATATCCCAAAGGAATGGTGAGTTTAAAAACTTTTCTTTCAAGCACTTATCAAGCCCTAAAACTGGTGATGGTTCTAACAAACTTTCGGCAGAATTTTTAGCTAATTGTGTCCTGATGAGATGTTCCCCACATCCTGAAGTGCAAGATGCTATGGAAGGCTTGGCCCCATCTCTGCTCATTACTGCCCAGACTCCACTGCCAAATGAGGCAGCTTGACCAACACGGCCTTCATGTTTTAATGAAACACCTCCCGAGCTGGCCCCAGATGCCACTACTCCATTTGAATCGACACAGATTGCCCCTACTGTGTCCAATGGGCTAAACTTTAAATCATTTTGCACTGAATACCTTTTTAACTTTCTTTTACAATGTTTAAAATTACGGAAAGCTCTATTAGAAATCATTTTTTGTTCTTCAACTATCTGTATACCCATTCTTTCGGCCCATGTTTTTGCACCTTGTCCAGTTAATATGCAAGGTGGTACTCTACCTAATGAAAGATTTTCACATTGTTTGATGCAGAGCTGTTTTGCTAATGTAATAGGATTCCAAACATTGGATACTGCACCACAAGCTCCAAAATGTAGTGTTTGTCCATTCATAATTGAAGCATCACATTCTACTAAACCCTCCCAACTTAAGTTAGATCCATACCCAGCATTAGTTAATGGACTATTCTCGAGTTCTGAAATTAAAAATAAATACTTTTCATTTTTATCAATAAAATATTAAATTTGATAAAGTGTTTGTCCAATATACCTATGATAGCTTTTTCAACTGCGTCTAGAGCATTTCCGCCTTGGGATAGTGCTTCAGCGGCTTTTCGACATGCAGCGTAACATGTTCTTTGATACTCTTTTCTCAGAGTATCGCTGTGGTAACCAGCTCCTAGAATGTAACATATTACGTTAAGATGAATAATTTAAACCCTTACGTTATTTTATTCGACTTACCGCAGTGTACAGCTATAAAGCCATTCATCTTTTAATTGTTATAATAATGCCAAATCGATTATCATTTCGAACTCACATATGTTAAACTATAATTCCCATCTATTTCGATGAGTGCAGCTGCAGTAATTAAACAAAACAATTGTGAATGTCACTTTGATTAATAACGTTTGTCAGTTTAGTTGTCAATAGTCTGAAATTTCGTTTAGAAATAGAGAGTAGCCACAAAGTAGAGTTATACGTATATTATTAGTTCGGTAAAAAATATAATCTTTTTCCAAGCGGTACCTTAACACCTTGTATCATAACAGTTTATTCTATGATAAATACAAAAACACAGAAAGAAAATCATTTTTTAGTTTTTATAGAAATCCTTTCTGTATTTTATTAATTACTACCTGGTACTGCGATTTCATTCTCCCGGAATGATTCTCCAAAATATTATTGAAAAAAAAAGACGATGAATGAAATAAAGATTGAATATTACTCCAAAATACTATGTTGTTCGTGAATTTATTTTTAATTCGTTAAAATCATTTTTTAAATGCCTAATAATTTCTTCCAAGTTAATTATATATTTGGTTTTTTGTCATGTCTATTAAGACTTACAGAGAGACATACAACAACAAACAACCTATTCTTGTTCTCTCTCCGCCTAAGTTATAAATACTGCCATAGTAACAATATATAATTACAAACAAAAAATCTTGTATTAAAATAAATACTCATACTAAAAAAGGTTCCAACTAATTAAATCTTTGAAAGACAAATATAAAATTATAGTACGAAATATGTTATAGTGATATTTTTTTGTAAACACAATGGAAAAAAAATAAAATTCCAATATAGTACTAAATAAAATATTTTATATTTCTATATCTAGAGGTAAGATAAATTTGTCAGAGATTAAACATAATTATTTCAAAGTCTTTCCGGCAGTCATTACAACCCCTACAACCAGAGCAGTGATAGTGAAACCTTGTGCTACAATCCTAAGACGCATCATTGTTTGAGATAAACGTGTCCTGCCTGTCCGGAAGGTCCATAAGCCGTAAGATAAAGCCCCAGCCGTAGCCAGGCAACCTAAAAAAAAAAAATAATACACATTCAAATTAAGTATTTCTATTATTTTGGTTGTGTTTCAAATGCTTTGTATTGTAAAAAGACTTGAGAGACATGACTATTAGACAAATCAAAATTAAAAATGTTATAAATAATATAAATTTTTCCATTTGAAAATATATGCGTAATATACGGTTGTAGTTATAAAATTCACAGCAATATGATTTCTGACAAATATAGATGTTTAGGTGAATGGAATATAATAATAGCAATCAATTTGAAAATTGTACTTTAAATTACTATAACATTAACATCAAATAGCATTAAACATTTATTATATGTATTTAAAATAAATACCCAGTGGTACAAAGGGATTTTCTCCAAACTTTCTAATAAACTTTTCTTTTGTAGTTTCCACTCGGCTCACAGGACCCATGTCACGTCGTAATTGAATCCAATCTAGATCTGTAGGTTCGTCGCTTGCCATGATTTAATTTTTCAATTATAGTATTTTTCTTTAGTAATTTACACGCCGAATTGAATGAAAAATGCCATAAAATATTATTTTTATATTTTATTGGTTATTGTGGTCACTTGACAGTTGTTATTTGTCAGTGTCACTAGTCAAGGGTCAACTGTCAGCTTATATTGTTCGCTAAGTTAGAGATATAAAATGCTTTTTATTCTGCGGAATGAAACTGAATGTTGAATTACCTACCAGCCGTAGAGAGAATAATAATGTCTACAATTTGAAGAAAATCAAGCTATGACAGAAAAAAAACACCGGATCTTTATGGTTTATTATATTATTTTGGTACTTCAAAATGAAATGAGGTTGTTGAATTATTTAACCAATATACACATATATCGATTTTCCTAGTGTTGCTATCAAAAAAATTAAAATAAAGTTATAATATGACATCCCTAATTTTAACACCATTAAAGACAATTTATTTCGAAGGTGGTGTTCGATTTTATTAATAAAATGAGTTTTTCTAGTGTCCTATTTGTTTTTAAAACAGTAAGTCTAATTTTAATAACTGATTAATAAATATATAACGTTTTATTAAAAGATTTACATTAATAAAATATGTGGGGCATGTTTTGCATGTACATTATGTACACGTGTTTTTGTTTATTATTCCGTCATGTATTGTCTATATAAGTACTGAAATGCATTTGATTACGTAACTTTAGGTTATATGTAACACATACTAGCCATTTGGTGTTATAATCCAAAACAAAGGGCAATTTGTGTCAAGAGCTATCAAGGTCGTTATGGACTTGTATCTTATATCCCTATGATAAAATGGCGAATACATAAACATTAATTTGACAGATGACCTACCTAGGTTTAAATAATTTTAGAAGTAATTACCATGTAGTGATGACATTCGCGATGATTCTATTGCGCATTTATTACTAAGGTAATATTGCCAGTTCTCGCAACGGTACCGCTATGTACAAGTACCTTACGTTTTAATATTACTATTATTTTCTTTTAATCTTGGGTAATTTGCTAAAAAATGTCTTCTGAAACATAGTCTTTTTCATTGCTACAATAATACTTACGAAAAAAACGGTAATTAAAATAATAATAGAGGTACACTATCTTAGAACATGACTTTAAAAAAAAAAAAAACTTCTGTGTAAACAAATTTTTCATGTTATTATGATCATAACAGACATTCATTATTGTTTTTTACCACATTTTTTATTGCATTAACAAAAATATTTTTTCATTTCAGATGCACTCTTCATCCCTTAATCTTATATCGAGCGCCTCTCAGAGGGTGTCTTGAGTATTTATATTATTTATATATTTTTTTTGTTAATACTAATACATTACATTTTTAACATATTTAGATTTAAATTTCTTTATGTTGGCAATAATCAGCCTTATCACTGTTCACTCTGCTCGAGATAATACACACTCAAATAAGATTCTGTCGGCTTCGTCACTATTAATCTCAGTTTTACATTGTGAAGTATATAATTCTATAGTATAAATAACTCAAAATGGCATCAAGCGATCCAGAAATTAAGGACGGATTTAGTTTACCAGTTTGGATGAAGACGAAACCTGCAAAGTGAGTACACTGCTGATTAGAATTTACAGATATGATAGTGATTTATATATACAATTACATGTGTGTATAATTTAACTTTATATATCTTTTATATTGTACTGATAAACTACCGACCGCAAGGGGTCAAACTGTTGTTATGACACAATGTATAAAATGATTGAGTATGCATACCGATACTTAATGTTATTAAATGGCACCAACGAAAATGAAAGATCTCTTTGGAATACACTTAAGATAATGTTCATTGGGTATAAAATATTTTTGTAGGTCTGTACTGAAGGTCATAAGAGCATTTCAAGTTAGGTGTTGTAATAAATACCTTTTCGAGGTCTCAATAGAAGGGTCTCCTTGACCTTTCAATGTACCTCAATAAGATGTGATAGTTCTATCTCAGTAAAGCAAAATATATTGACATTTGTAACCCAACTGAGTTTGTTGTGTGGTTCCTCTCCGAGCAGGGCGCGTTTGGAACATGAGTAGCCTTATTTTAAGTTGGAGACTGTTTACAATAGGTCTTATTTTGGTAAGTATAGTATCAAAGACCTTCCAGACACTTCCATGTGACGTACACAAGTGATCACTGGTATTGATTCAAAGTGAAAATGATACAATTAAATGAATATTTAATATGTATTATCTCGTTAAAAAGTAATGAGAAAAGTAATCAAATCAAATGTGACTATAAAGTAAAGTTGTTATAATTAGGTCGTATTTTTGTTTGCTTTAAAATGATATCTCAAGAAGCGTTGATAGTGGAAAGGTGGAAGTGACGTCAGTGATAAATTTCTCGTGATTATCAATTTTATTATCTTTTAAATAATGTCTTTATTAATATGATGAATGAACTCCTCTATTATTTATTTTCTTCTGAACACAAAATCAAAAATAAAAATATAGTATAAAAAACAAAAAATATTTATAGACTCGTGCACAAAGAACTAGTAATAAAATAAGATGGTTGTTGCCGCCGTCCTCGTAAAACACGGGATCACTGGCAAAAGTAAATTCGCTAGACGTAAGATAATACAAATGCCTAACTCCACCACCAGATAGTTCGGGATATATTCTTAGGTCTGGCACTGCCAGCGGAAACATACAGCAGAGAAAATCTCAGTAGATGTCCCCTAAAAGAGACCACCGCAAAGCGCCCGCCCGTCGGGGGCCCAGACCATATTGTGCAATGGCACACATAGAAAGGGATTCCGTGAGGATCTACTGAGTCCAGCTGAAAAGAGGCACGATTCCAACACGCCCATGCTAATCATCAAGCAATCTTGTATCGCGTCCGATAAAGACTTTGAGCGACGCCCATTTCTAGGGCTATCTATTCATCGAGCACGCGTTGTTCAACGTGCTTGTCAAAAAGATGCCCAAGTTATAAATAACTCAACCCTCCCTTTTTGCAAGGTAGACTCCGAAGGGACTTTTGGAATAACTTTTGCATGACAGAAACATGTCATTCCAGCAATCTATCTCTCCCGAGTTTTGCTACGAAGACCCGTGGCTGATCCTTAACACGTTGCAATTAGTAGACTTCTGATACAGAATCAATAGCAGTATTCCATCCCATCCCATCGAAAGTATATAAATTATATCCATAGTGAAAGTCTCCTAAATATCTCGATTTTTTTTAACCACATCAATTGGGTAACTTTTTTTATTTTTTTTTAGTCGAACGTGACGTAATATTAATAAAAACGAAACCGTAACGATTAGTTAGCGTTACTAACTGAGATGTAGCTGAAATAATAATTTATGATAAGACACGAACCGTTATCGCGATTTATTTATATCACTTGAATAATTTTAATAAATTAATTGTTAAAATTACACGATACTAATATAAAAATTACAACTAAAATGTGTATAGTACATATATTAATAGTTTTACTTTATTGCAAACGTTGTCAATTTCATTGGCCAGTCATATTATATAACGGTTATTGATTAAGTTATTTGTATAATTTATCAGTATATGAAACTTGACATTCAAAGATTATTATTGAAAAAAAAAAATATTATAATTTGCTTCACATATAACATTAAATTACATACTGTTCACTTGTTATTCAATTCTTATATATGTTATCGTGTAATCCCTTAGGTGATAGTGCTTTCTGTAATTCATTATATTATGACAGGTTCATTGTCTTTTAATAAATATAAGAACAAAAAGTGTCAAGCATTACTAAAAGAATGTTTAAGACAATATGCATGTAGTTTCAATAAATAATTAAATATTACAATATTATGTAACCTGTAATTAACTCATTATTTTATTATTTTGTTGTAATTGTGACGACATTATTTGTAAAGAAACAATAAATACTTTAAATGATTATCATTTATTTTGTAATTTCGTATAAATGTCATTCTTACTTCCACGATGGCGGGCTGCAGAAGATGACTTAGTAGATCAATACGCTCAGGGTCGGTACGAGAAGTACTTGCGGCGTGTGCGTGTGTGCATGTGTGCGTGTATATCAATTCATACATTACACTTTTTTACCGTCACAAAAAAGGCAGTATGTCATTTTGTTTCATTCTTGTGACTATTGGGACCTTTTCTCTGTAAACATTATATTGTTTCCTAGAAAATGTTTGTTTACGTTGTTATTAATCTATTCGTGGACGGGTGACGGGTGTGTTGTGACGATGTTGACTTGTGTTGTTAGCAACATCGTGATTAACTAGTAGTTGTAGTCAATACTATTTATGACGTATTCTGTTACGATGGAGTAAAGTTAAACAATAATATAATATTATTATTTAAATAGCATTTATCCTTTCACATACATGTCGATAATTCGACACGCCAATCCTTATTTTGTCTCAGTTTTTCACAAAACCGAAATTCAAACGTAAGCCAATTGTTATATTTATAGTAACGACGTCCCAGTCGTCTCGTTATACATACATCTTGGCACTGGATACTATCTTAAAAAGACTGCCAAGAATAACGAGTTCCTCATTATTTAATGTAAATGTATATGAAGAGACCCGTCTTTGACCTCTAAAGCTCGATACAAACAATCTCTCTGGGGGAGTGCGCGTATACCCTGTTGCTATTGGCCGACGGGTTGTGATGTCACTCGTGTTATTTTCGTTTACTTTGCAATTATTATTATCTCGATAAGATTAAATCCACAAACACCTCGGTGGTCGTATAAAAAGTTATCGGGAACGCCTTTTAGTCTTAGTTTGCGTTACTATTTGTTATAATTCACATCTCAAACTTATATTATAGTGTTTAACTAAAGTTGAATAAATTTTGCCTATTTATTTGTGATATGATGTCGAAAAGGAATGTCGTAGCCCAGTTCGGTACACTAAATAATATAATTTCGTACGTATTAAGTAAAAAGAATGTCTTATTTTTAGCTAAATTTTAGATAAAGTTATATCTGGTATTAATTTTGTCTGCAGGGAGTTTGAACCGTTCGCGTCGTCGCCTCCACCTCCGGAAGACACGTTCTTCTACATACGTTATCCCAAAGCGGACGCGCTCTTCGGTAAACCGAAGTTCAACGCGGATCTACCAAAAGTTCTGACCGAAGAGCAGAAGGAGCTCGCGTCCCAGTACGTCATCAGAGACTGGTCCAAACACACCAAACCCTGCCAGGAAGTGCTGCACGGCATCGCGCCCATCAACACGGCAGGTATGTGGATGAAGCATTTGTAAACAGCTATATTTTTAGTTTAAATTGTTCGTCTTGTGTTATTTATTTTAGTATGTATCAGTTTGGTAACCTTTATAACGAGTTAAGTGAGTTGTTCTAAGTCGTAAGTTCAGTCGTTTATCGCAAGGTCATATAAAACATCGAAACAATTACAACTCTTATGTTTTAATGTTTATTTATTTCTTTGTTATATAGAAATATCAATTCAAAGTATTAGTATGCAATGTATGAATGACGGAAAGCCAAACTAAATGTTCCTTGTCTTTGATTTGAGGAGCGCAAACTAGACTCGTAGACTAGCGGTACTGAGACTTTCCTTTAACTTGACTAGCGGTACCGACGTTTTGTTTTGAATACAAGGTTATATCGTAAAATATCTTTGGGATGATTTCATTATAATTATTGTTAAAGTCAAACAATGACTATTTGTAAAATAACAATTAATTATTTATCTTACGTTTATACCTACTTAAGATTGTTTAGTTCCAATTTTGGTGACAAAGCGACTGTTTTTATATTGCATTTAACTTTAAATCATACAAACGTAAAGTAAATATTTATCGACAACAATCAATACACTGCACGTGACGTCACTCGGTATTCAAGAAGTGTCAACATTTATTTTTAAATACAATAAATACTTGAAATAATAGTAGGTCGCCGCAACTCGTCTCGGGGTGATCGAACTTTTAAATGTCACTTATTTCACTTCGTTCCGCCGCAATAACAAGATTATCTACGTTTTGCAAATAACAATATAATTTTCCTTGTAAATGTGACTCAGAAATTTGGGTTTTCCGAAAACCATTGAAAACCTGATTTTACGTAACGCGGAGGCGCGTCTGTGGTATTCGATGACGTCACCGTGTGGTACAATGTTGGTGTAATTACGTTGCAGCGAAGTCTATAAACGCCAAGCCGAAGCCGGCCGGCACGGACGATGGTTTCAAAGGGGAGGGAGCGGCCTGCGGGAGCTCGGTCGTCAAGGTCAGTCGATGTTTAATTATATTCTACTTCTCTACTTGTACACGGTGTTGATGAATGTGCATTGTACATTATTGATTCAAATTAGCTCATTATAGCAATACTAAGTGTAAAGTAAACTGCATTCTAGTTACGTAATAGGTTACAGCACTCAAGGTGCTTCCGAGAGCGTTCTGTTTATTTCTAACGAGTTCAAACCTATAAGCCTGTATTATATGTAAACTAGCTGTGTCCGCGAATTCGTTCGTTTAATATTTTTCTTATAATAAAGGTAGCCTACTACTCCTAACATCAGCTATCCGCTAATGAAAGTTCTGTTAAGATCGATCCACCTTTTTTAGAGATTAGCCTGAACAAACAGACAAACGGACAGAAAAAAAAATGTAAGTGTATACCTTCATATGCACTTGTTTGTAATCACAAACGGATACATCAATTTTATTTATATTTAACAAAAAATGGTATCTCTTATTCCAGGTAGCGCATCAGATGATATCGTCCAACCGCGGCTTCACAGTGGCGACTCCGTCGGAGTCGGCGGAGCCCGTCCCCCGGCTCACTCGCCGCGGCAGCCGCAGCCTCCCCGCCACGCCCGGGACGTCGCCCCGCGGGAGCCCCACTTCGCGGAGGAAGATGCTCGGCAACCGGTACGTAGCGATCCGACATTTAAAAGATCCCATATTATTTTAGTTTAGTTAATTAAAGATTTTTTTATTTAATTAGCTTCCTGAGCTCAAAATATTCAATGAAATGTCTTGAATATTTGTTTTGTTTGAGTTGTTGTAATTAGTTTTGAGTTGTTTGAAGGTGAAATGTTATTGTAGTACACGGTACATACGGTTACGAATTGAGGATAATTGTTATTATATATATTTACAACACACCAATTAACATATATACATTATATGTAAGTAAACATACAAAATTACGTCGACAAAATATTGACGTTTGTGAAACTGATCATATAATATAGAAATAAATACTTAGCTGAGTGTGTTGTGCGGTTCCTCACACACAGAGGCTTCGGAACCCACGTAGACTTATTTTTAGTTGGAGTGTCTTCACAGAAGGACTCGATCGATAACTATGGTATCAAACCCTCCCGACACTCCCACTTGATACACATTGTACATTAATATTTCCAGTTACTTCACATCGCCCTTCGAGCCAATGGACGACGGCAGCAACAGGTCCTGGCTGTCGATGGCACTGCTCGGCTTCAAGAAGGACCTGACGACGTCCACGTCCACCCTCGCCGAGGAGGATACCGTCGAGAACAGACTGCAGAGTGAGTATACTGTATATTACTATTATTAAAGCTTATTGTTAAAAAAAAATACATTTTTATTGTAATTTAGTTATGTATTGAAATTTTTGGACTACAATTGGGTAAAAACCTTCTTACAAGATAAGACTATATGATGTGTGTTGTGTTTGAGAAAGTTCACTGCACTCGGTGACCTTCCAACGTCAACTGTTAATAAATTTGGGTCATTTTGAGATATAATTTTTTTTATATAATTTAAATTGTATAAATACTAGAGCTGTATTTAGGAGCGAGGTCCTACAGGATGAAAAAATATTAAAATTTTGATGTTCTCCCAATTTTTTTTTTGTATTGTTACTAAGAATTGTAATCAATATATCAGAAAGCCTTTGTTGAAATTATTTTATATGCCGACAACAAATATTTAAAAGACATCACATGAAATATTTGTAAAAAAAATTAAGAATTAGGGGTCTTCACTCTTGGAAAATAATTTAAAAATTAGGGACCTTCACTTAGTTGCCCCCGGGGCTTCAAGACGTCATATCCAACCATGATTATGAGTTAATTAGTGCTCATAACTTAATTAATGTTGATTATAGGCTGCAGTTTAGCGGAGTCAGTGGAGAGTCTGGGTCCAGTGAAGCCGGAGCTCAAGTTGGTGACAAGCGATACGACCCAGCAACCCAAGCTCACCAAGCCGGCGAACTCTTTCCGTCCCAAGCCATCGGAGCTGAGAGAAATGAACTTCTGGTCTCCAACATCAATGTGAAGATATCTGGTGTTTTTATCTATGTTTATCTCAACGAGTCCCCTGGGATGATACTCGTAGTGAAGTACGGGTGGTTATAATGAAGCGACTACATACAAACAATTTGATGTATTTCTATTTATTGACACAAGTTGATATTTAGAGAGATAATTGACGTGAAAATTGAAGTTTTTGAATAACCATGTACCAACTCGTTCACTCACTACGAAGAGTAACTCGATATTCCTACACTATTATGTGTCTCAGTGTAATTAAATAATTATCTTACATTCACATCACTTGGTAATGTTTTTGTTTGAAACAGTTATTTCAAATCTCTTTAACGTGTCCTTATAAGTGACATTCTCTAATATCAATTAAAATATTCAAATCATTATACATAAGGTAGAATGTCAGCGTGTAGCATCCACTGTTACACTCGGAGTATCAACTGTTAAAAGCCATTGTATCTTTTATTAATATATTTTAATTGTATGAAAATATTCCATTAATTATAAGATCATAAAAGTAAATAAACTAGAAGACATGTCATCAACATTTAGTGAAATAAGGTTAGAGAATTATATGATATTACTTTGAAATATATTTTTGTATGACTGTACTGTACGTGGGTAGATTGAACGGTCGCGTTGGAAAAAAAAATATTAAAAAATTATTGAATTTAAATATTGTGGTGCATTTGGCTCCGCAGTGAACACAGAAATGAAATTAGTATTCAGAGACAATAAAATGTGGATTGGAATTAAATGTATTTTGATCTTTTTAATATTATATATTACATGGGTGTCATTTATTTATCTGTGTATTTATTTAGTATTTGATATTATTTAAGGTGTATTTCTCTAGAGCAGAGTATTCTAATTCACTTTCAAAGCAATAGCTTAGTAGCTAACCGGTAGATGTAATTCTTAATAAATAATTGTATTAATTACCACCGTGTTTCATTGGCGCGAGTCGCTGCGGCAAATACAGCACCCTCTCTACCGTACACAAAACCCAAACAAAGGACATATAAATAAAAATGAACATAATTTTCAAACGACTGCACCTAATTCGATAAATCTTTTGTGTTCGTCATAGTCGTGTCGTGTCGTAGTGTCGTTCAGGAGAAGGTTTGTACGTCAGTTAGTGTATCCGCAAAAATTAAATATTGAAACACATTTGCCAGTATGGATGGACAGATTGACATTTAATTCAAGTTATCGTTTCAACAAACAAATTGTTTACGAAGCGGCGCACGAAGTCCCCGGCAACAGCTACGAAAATGTGTATCGCCGCACAGAAGTGTAGCCCAAAACAAACGAGCGGTCTGTTACCCATCATCCCGGCATCCCGGCATCCCGGTATAGATTTTCACAACACAATATTTTTGTTTCAAAAATTACACGAAGCCGCTGTCAAAGTAATAACACCGACTGCGCCGCTCGAGGTACAACTCGACTGTTTTGTTTGGTGTCGTGACGCATTACTGAAGGCCAGTGTGTGAAGGATTTGTATTCGTTTAAAATCGTCGCTCTCAATAGCTACTGGTTAAAATAAAAAGTCATTTTTAGCCTCTTATATGCTAAGTAAATCTACGATTTCTATGCATGATATTATCTCTTGAAAATTCCATTGTTTAATTTTTTCAAGAAAAGCTTACAATAATAGTTTACAGTTTTACAAGCACCCCTAAGAAGTGATTTTAAGAAAGCGTCAGCGTTTATTGAGCTGAGCGAAGCGAAGCTCTTTACTGGTCAGATCGCAAAAAATGCGACCTCTCTATTACTATTCGAGCTACGTTAACAAAACTCCCCACAACATAAGGCATATATATATACTCGTATATATATATTTTTTTAATTGTAATTCTAAATTCAGTATAATTTACTAATTCAGTTTAGGACAATTTACGTGTTAGCTCAGAAACTACGCATACCACAGTTTCGAAACTCGGCATGGTGTTTGATGACACATTGCTTTATGACTGTGCAAAAATTCGGATAATTTCGATCGACAGATCTTGAACAATTAACAGAACTAATTTAGTGACTCACCAGCGCGCGCCTGCTCGATGCACGAGTTACGAGTGGATTGAAATCTAATAAAGTTTGTAACTATTCTCGTACATAGCAGAAATGACTATAAATTCGTCAGAATGCAGTTCACATTGAGCTCGAAGCACACTAAAAGAATGGTAAGTTTTCGAATTACAGAAAAAAAGTTTCAATTCACCAGAAAATTGGAATCATATGGAACGTCTCATACCGGCGCGCGCCTCAAGTTAAAAGAATAGCAAAATAGAAGGAACAACTGAACGAACGCTTCAGTTGCGTGTGAGGCTTCGAACAGGCAAAATTTCGTCCGAATATTTTCTTTCATTTTGCTATTGACAAAGTTACTGTTGTTTGAGAACGTGCCACGATATCATCATAATAATTCGTTTTATCCCCAAGGAGGTCGAATGCTTTCTACTGTATCAATAGTATCGCAGTGGACCTGATTGTTTCAGCGTGATGCCATTACGAAAAGAAGAAGAATGAGCAATTCTGTAGAAAATTTTCCATTTAAAGACCTGAAACGAATATCAAGCTTGACATGTTTGGCAAATAATTTATTGATAATATCTTATATTTCCATTTAACTCTCGTAGCGTTAACCTGCTGTGCACAGAGCAAAAGTTAGCTCAGCTCACGACCCCGTTTGCGTGACCTAGTAATTATTTTAGCTCCATTGATTGCCGTTTTAACAATAATTGTATACGTCTACTATCTCAGTCTTGCCGCGGGTCAACTAGTCGAGTACACGTTAAGTCCGTTGTGTTTCTTTAGGTTGATAAAATAAAGTTGAAATTTATAAACAAATGATTTTTCTTTCTTTAAATCTGTATATAATAACTATGAACTTAGGTAGAGTTAATGTAACCGGCAAGTCTCTAAGATTTAAATTTCAGGTACTTCTTCTATTTCTTCTATTATCTTGAAGCTGTGCAGACTGCCAAATTCAGTTAGCATTCGTTACTGCATACAGTCCACAAGGTACATAATAAAGAAACAATTTTTACAAAACACGCAACGCAAAAGCGCACTCGTCACGGGCACCCAACTGTAAGCACATCTGTGTTGTGCTCTGTGTGATCGCGTCCACGACAGCCCGCAGTGCAACATTAAATAAACATAATTATCTCTAATGTGTAAATTTGAATTTGTTAAAGCCGTTCTACCCGTATCAGTGAATTCACACGTTACAGTCAAATAATAATAATACCTATTCCTTGAACCGACAACTACAAAAATATCGACCTACATTTCGTAAAAGATTGTGTATTATGAGTCACATTTCATTTGAGCGAAGCCGGGTTTTCATCTAGTATACATACATACTCGAAAACTCATACTATAAAATTATAAAGCACCGGACGCTTTGAGTAAAAATAAACGAAACCAAAGCCTCCTTCCTCACTTTGTAGCGATCGATTCTTCTATTTTTATATTTTATATCTTTTCCCAGACATTTTAGTAGATAAATATAAGATAACTCCACTCTAAAGCCGGCTTTCAAGACAAGGCTTTCCAGCTAATGGCCTCAAAAATATTAAATTTTTAGAATTTAAGACAGAAATATTTTACATATAAAGTAGGCGTAATGCATTTATTTGTATATATTCTTTATCTGGAATATAACAAGACCACACCACAACTATAATTTCAATCAAAAATCAATATTGTTGATTGAACTTGAACTTTATTCAGCAGCTTAACTCTAAAATAAACAAATATAAATAATGGTTCGCATAAATTAAAAGCTACCCAATAAATAAACGCTTGAAAAACAGAGTAAACAAAAACAACAAAACAAATATATATATGTTTTTTATCACAAATATTTTTTTAGGGTTCAGACAAAAATATATAAAAATGTTTGTTTAAGAAAGATTTAAACATAAATTAAGAATATTCAATTATATAGTACCTAAAGTTTTAAAAAGTTCGTTTTCTTGTGATGATAGGCCTCGATCGTCCTGAATCTATTTAAGATTAAATTTAAATGTAACATAAAATACATTTTATCCCATGTGATTATATGTTCTAAAACAACACTTTCAATGTTCAATGTTCGTTTAAGAGAAAGAAAACATAATTATACTTTAGATATGCACATGTTAGAATATCTAGTTGGTAATTAATAGCAGATATTCATGAAGTTGGTTTCGGGCTCTCATCAATATTGCTCTCAAACTAATGGGTAGTGTTAGTTTGTGTGTGAACATTGAATTAACTATAACAGTGAAAGCTCTGCCTTGTTACACCAACGTTGTAATTAATCTTAACTACTTGATGGAAGAGATACCAGCGCATTATATTGTAACAGATATTTGCATACTAAAATTTATAAAAAGGACGAAATTATAAAATTATTTAAAAATTCTTTTTAAAAACATTTTTGCAGAAATGATGACCTAAAATCCACGGCGTAAATGCAAATCTAATTTGAGTAATGATATGACACTAATTACCTTAATTACGAATTCGGAAGCAAAAAATGAATAGTCTCTTGAGATTCTAGTTAAAACCAATATCCGATTGTTCGTAGCACTTTAAGAGAAAAGGGCACGATGTTAGTTGGTACACGGAGAAGTAAAGATTGTATGTATATATGTTTTTGCTTCCTCCACCCTTACACTAATCTATTAAAGTTATTTGACAACAGTTTCTTATTAATGAACATTATTTCCATTAAGAAAATATAAAAGAAGCTTTAATAAAAACCAAAGTGAAAAATTAAAAAAAAAATTGAATAATAAAAAAATGTATTACAATGTTAAAAAGTTTTTTGAATGATCTATTGACACCATGCATGCATATTTTAGTTCTTTTTAAACTATTATTTACTTTTATTTTATTGCATTGTCATCGGTCCTTGATAAATAAACAGTTTTTAATTAATCCGACATCTCAAAGTACAAAGATCATGTTCAAAGTTTCCGTTATATACAAACATACGACGAGTGCTAATAAAAGCTTGTTATTATTTTAATTATTATATTATTTCTGTTGCCTAGTAATCACAATGGAAACATAACAGAACTAGGTACATACAAAGTAAAACGTGATCATAAACATGACATTTCGTCACGCGATAGTAACGACGGTTTATTGTATCACAAATGAAATAAAAGCTTCTGCTCGTGCGATTCCGTTACAGCAGTGGTTATTTCGATGTGGTAGATAATAGTGGCATGCAACGCAATACTGTACATGCCGAATGTACCACAAACTATAAATAAAAATACTTACTTTATCTCTATCTTTTCGCAGCATTTTATAATGTAATCAATATTTATGGAATATTGCCTTCGATACGTATTTAATTAATTAAGCTATAAGACCAAAAGTTAATTTATGTATATATATTTATATTTAGCTTCACGCCATATCCCTTGCGGGGTGGGTAGCCAGAGACGACGGAGCGCCAAACGCTATGGTCCCTGCATACCTCTTTCGCCTCGGCCACAGACATCAACCTCTTCATACATGCCCTGCGGTGGGTCCTCATGCTTTTTACGTGACCTTCCTCCAGTATCATAGATACTGTGTTTTCGAAGGTCACTCGAGGCCTCCCCCTGTCTCTCTTAGCGCTCACTTTTCCTATATAAATCTTTTTTACCATTCTTCTATCACTCATTCGTTCGACGTGCCCAAACCACCAAGCCACACAAATTGAACAACCAAGTTGACATAGCGCAACCTTGCTTAACACCCGATTGGAAGTCAAACCAGGGCGACATGCCAGCTCCTACTCGCACACAGGCTGAGTGATCTCTGTAAAGAGACTTTACAGTCTGTAGCAAGGGTCCGTTCACATTGTATCGGGGCAGTATGTCCCATAACTTCTTTCTCACAACCCTGTCAAACGCCTTTTCCAAATCGACGAAAGCACAAAAAACCTTTTGGTTTAGGGACAAAATTTTTTTCGTGATCATGCGGAGGGAAAAGATCTGATCTATACACCCTATTCCAGGTCCAAAACCTTTTTGGGCCTCCCACAACAGCCTTTCAGATCTCTCTTGCATTCTTCTCGCTAATATTTTAGCATAAACTTTACCGCCCAAGCTAATCAAACTGATAGCCCTATAGCTTGCACAGTCTATCTGTAAACCTTTGCCTTTATACAAAGGTACAATGACTGCACCTCGCCAATCTTCTATATAATTAATTTATGTATTTTATATATTTTGAGAATTTTAATTGCACCCATCCGAAAACAAAATAATATATTTTTAGGGTTAAGTCAAAATTGTCTTATACAATTGTAACATTTTTTCACCCTAAAAAGAGCATATTAAAAGTGCTCAGCTATAATAAAGTCAGTTATAAAGTAAATTGTTAATAACTAACAATATATAATACTCATCACGCAAGCATTATCTACATCAGGTACTGTAATTCTAAATGATTAATTGTTTTAATTACATTATCAATCTGATATAAAAGTCAGATTAATATTATGTAATCGTATAAAAGGACCACGTTTTTATTTAGTTCTAAAAAAATAATTATAAAGAAGTAACAATAGGCTTGGTAAATTTTAATAGAAACATTTTAAAATGTCAGAATATCGAATTGAAAAAACAGTTTCTTACATGGGGCAAGTGAAAATACACTGTTATAAAATTATTATAATTAGAGATAATTTTTTTTTTTTTTTTTTTTTTTTTTTTTTTTCATCTGTGTACCTTCGAATGGTTGGTCGAAGCCTGTGTTCAGGTAAATAAGTTTTTCAGTTTGTTTTTCTTTATTACATATGTAGTGTGTTTATTATGTTGTTTCTAATTTGTGTTTCACCATGTGGGCAGCTTTTTTCCAATATCTTACTAATTACAATTTGTTCGAATTATGTTTAGTTTCGATTTATGTTTACTCAGTACAAATTATTCACAATAGAAAAAGAAAGGTTGTATATCTATATATATGTATCTATTTTCTCAGCTACTTAACATATTATTGATTTCTATATTTATTATTAAATATTTACATTTAAAGTTATTTTATTCTATTATCATCTAAGCTGCCTCACATGTACTATACTAACTAACATTTAAGCTATTTACAGTTTTACAATTCTGGTCGACTAATTTAATTTCATACTATATTACTATTACTATTACTATATTACTATGCTACTTAATCTAAGAACCTTGGACAGGTATGTATATAATTAATATTTTTTTTTTTTTTTTTTTTTTTTTTTTTTTCCAAGATGCCGATGCTGTCAGATGCTGCCGATGCTGCCAGCTGCTGCCGATGCTGCCAGATGCTGCCGAAGCTGCCAGATACTGCCGATGTCCCATCCGTGATTACTGCTGGTGAAGGTAGGTATTTTTAGATTGATACCTCCTTCTTTTCTCGTCCAAGGCCCTAAACAGTCCATGTGAGCACACATGGTGTTAGGACGTTTCTGTTCTTTGTTCTGTGTCCATATATGCAGTGGATTGCTGTACCATTACTGTTCCACACTGTCCATCAGGTGATTCAGAGATGTTGCGGCTGCAGATGTTATTCCTGTATCAGTCATAGTCGTCGTATTATTCTGTAAAAGTTACGTCAGTCTATGTCCTGTCCAAGGTCCTGTCTACTGTCATTTTGGAGTCTTATTTTTTATTTTCATGTATTACTATCCCCCCCACATATTTACAAAAATCTAAAAATTTAGTTCTTGCCCCTTGATCCGTCATAATTTCTGAAATGTTTGTCCTATTTATAGTCATGTCGAGTTTAGTTTCCGTTTCCTGTCTATGTCTGTGGAACCTTGGGCATTCCGTAATCAGGTGTATAATGTCTTCGTCGGTTAAGTCATCGCACTTGCATGTCGGTCTGTCAGTCAGTTTGTACTTATGTAAGTATGCTGCAAATCCCCCGTGCCCGGTGAGGATTTGCGCCGTCAGAGAGTCCATGTCAAGTTGAGTCATTATCTTCGCCGCTTTTCTTACATCTGGGAGGAAGATTTTTGTAACAGCTGCTGTGTCTCCTTCTGCATATCTCTTCTGCCAGGTGTCAATAGTTGCCTCTCGTAATCTTCTTTTAGCGTGTGATAATGGAAAATCATCGTAAATTGTCGCTCTTTTTGTGTTTAGTGCCGCCTCCTTTGCCAGTTCGTCCGCCCTCTCGTTTCCTGGTACACCCACATGCGCCTTAATCCAGAACAGCCTCACTATGCGCCCCTTACTATGGATTTCTCGTAAAGTTTTGGTTATACTAAGCGCAAGTGGGTGCACCATAGGGTCCGTGTTCAACGCGTCCAAGGATGATCGTGAGTCAGTCAAAATATTTATTTCCTTCCAGTTCTTTCTTGCTATGAGTTGAGTTGCAGTTAATATAGCTATCATCTCCGCCTGGTACACAGAGCAATGGTCTGCCAAACGGAGCTTCCTGAACTGCAGCTCCCTATCCGAATCCCACACCGTCAGGGCCGCACCCACCTTCCCTTCGATCTTGCTCCCATCCGTATATATGAATTTGCCTTTCATGTCGAGCTCTGTTTTCGTTTCAGTGGTGAGTGCGTCCAAACAGATGTAGTCGTAATTTCGGATTTTTGCAGGATGATCCAAGTCAGCGTATTCTACCCTTTTTTCCAATGAGTGCTCGTCGGACGCGTATAGGAACGGGCGTCCTCGTCGGGTTTCGTATAACAACGCTTGCTCCTTGATCTGCAGGTCGAGGGGTAGGAGCCTTGCCAGGATCATGGCCGCGTGCTTGGACACTGTTCGGTGTGTCCGGCCAATCTTCTGAGCAAAGCCCCTCTGCACCGCCGATAACTGCTTCTGCACGTAGATCTTGTCTGTCTCCCGCGCCCAGACTGCCGCCCCATACGCAATGATCGGCACGATCACCGCGGTGTATATTTTCCGTGTTATGCTCGGGTTTAGCCCCCATGTCGCCTTTGCAGCTCGCGATAAATGGCCATAAATGTTCAAGGCTTTCCGGGTCACGTGAGAGACATGCTCTGCGAAGGTGAGCTTCTGGTCGATGATGACCCCCAGGATTTTGATTTCATTTGTTACTGTGATGTGTTCAGTTCCCATGGTTAGTAACGGGTTGTCATACTTTAACTTCCTGGTGATCACCATCGACTTTGTTTTGTGAGGCGCAAATCTGAGCTTGTTTGTGCGTCCCCAGCTCTGGACCATTTCCAGCACTCTGTTTGCCTCCCTTTGTATTTCTGCTGTCTCGCGCCCGGAAAAGACCAATACAATATCATCCGCAAAGGCTTGACAATGTGCTCCTATTCTGTCTAACTCGTTTAGGAGCGGGTCGAGAAGAACATTCCACAGGAATGGTCCACCCACCGAGCCCTGGACGCATCCCTTAGTGGTTTCTCTTTCTGCTTGTCTTCCCATATAGTTAACCCTAACTTTTCTGTCACGCAGGTAGTCCGCCATCAGCTGCCACAGGTTCGCGGGAATTCCCAGTCTGTTCAATTGGACTTTTATCGCCGGCCACCACGCTCTATCGAAAGCGCCCTCTATGTCTAAAGATATCAGTACCACGATTTCCTTGTTATTTCTCTTGGCTCTAATATAGTTCACCAGATCATAGAGGGCGTCTTCCGTGCAGCGCTGTGGTGTGAATCCATATTGACGTGGGTTCAATTTAAGTCTGAGGTGCCATCTAAGTCTCCTTATAACCATTTTCTCCAGCACCTTCCCAAAGACGGACAGCAACCCAATCGGCCTATAAGATTTTGGTTCGTGGTAATCGCTCCGCCCGGGCTTCCTGAGGATAATCACTTCTGCTATTTTCCATGCTGATGGAAAAACCGATAATTCCATGCATTTATTTATTATCCCCAGGAATGTGTCGGGCGCCCGATTTATCGCGGCCTGGCAGATATCCGCAGTCAGCCCATCCATTCCCGGAGCTTTCTTGACGCTGAAAGACTTTGCTGCGTTGTGCAGCTCCGCTGCCGTGAATGGTGGGTCGTTCTGAGTGCAAGGGATTACGTTCTCAGCGATCTGTCTGGCCATGGTATGCTGCTCCTCATCCTTTTCTGTGGTGTCACTAGGAAAGAAGATATGAGCCAAGTGGTTGACGGATTCAGAGTCGCTAAGAGTGCGTCCCTGTGTGACCATTGGAAGGTCGTCACTCTTCCTATGCGCCCCTCTTATAACTCTGTATATGGAGTCCCACATCGACTCTTGCTCCTGTTGGGAGCAGTACTCCATCCAGCTGTCGGTTTGTGCCTTCCTCGCCGCTGCTTCGTAAGTCTCCTTCCTGGCCAGATACTCAGCTATCACATGCTCCTTCCTTCTAGGTGCCGCATTCCTGATTCTCCGCTTCCTAATCATGACTTCCTTTTTGAGCTTGGTTAGCTCTTTCGTCCACCACGGGATGGGTGGTCTCTCGCAGGGTCGCACTCTGGGTATGGTCTCCTCACAGGTCTCCCTGACGGTTCCGATGTAGGCGTTTACCATCGCCTCCAGTCTCTGCCGGCTGTCGATGCGATCCACCTCCTCTACAGTGACCCTTGCTTCCCTCATCTTAGTGTCCAGGTATTCACTAAAGCGGGTCCAGTCCGCCTTCCTTGTGTTGAAGATCCTGGTCGTTCTCTTATTTGTCACCAGCTCCGGCTTCTGCTTTATTGTGAAGGTAATGGCATTATGGTCAGAGCTGGTCATACTCGTTTCTACCCTCCACCCATCCACCTTCCCAAGCACGTCCTCTGTGCACAGAGTTAAGTCCACTATACTGGAGTACTCTCTTCCGCCCCGGACTGCCAGGAATGTGGGGCTGTCACCCGTGTTGAGCAGCTGCAGGTTGTTGGCGTTGATGTAACTGCTGAGCTCCGCTCCCCTAAGGTTTTCGCGTATGCTACCCCACCAGGGGCTCCACGCATTAACATCCCCGCCAACAACCATACTCCTCCCCGCAACGCTTTGTAGTTTTCGAGAAATGTGGCCTAGGTAGGGGTCTAGTAGCTGGTCCCCCTCAAAATAAACCGAGGCTATGTTGAGGGTGTTCTTCTCGGTTCTAATACCCACCCATGCCACATTCTCAGTCTGCTCTGTCGGGTCCCAAACGATCGACAGCTCTGTGTTATGTATCATTATCGCTGCTTTTACTGGTTTTTGGTGATTCGTGGTCTTCTGTATCACCCTCACTCCTGGGTAGGCCTGAACGACACCACTGGCCCCCACATATGGTTCTTGGACTAGGCTTATGTGTGTGCCGTTCTTTTTTGCAGCCCTCAGCAGCTCCGCGGTGGCCAGCTTGCTCCTCTGCAGATTTGCCTGAATCACCTTAAGATCTTTTTGGGTGCCCTTAGCAATATGAAGTACTCGATCTAGCTATTGCATCCCATCGCTTTCTTACTTGGCAGTCCGAGTCAAAGGCAGAATGGTCCGTCCTGTCCATCTTTGCCGCCAGACAATTGGCACATGTCGGTCGATCTCCATTAGCACAAGCCGGGCAATCAGCTTTGAGATGGCCACCGCCGCAGTGGCTGCAGGTGTCAGTTGCCGCCTTACAGTACTTACGGCCATGGCCATAGCCCAGGCACTTTGTACACTGGACCAGCGGGGAGTGGTCCGTCACGGTGCACCTCTGAAGGTCTACATGGAGTTTGCCTGCTGATGTCAACGCAATCCAGACTTTGGGAGATACCTGCAGGACGGCGTGACATTCGTGGGGATTCCTGGCTCTCCTTCGGAATTTTACCACCGCTCGGTACTCCTCCGGCGGGATGCTCCCCACTAGGTGCGCGTTCTGCCTTTTTATCGACTCCAGTATGTCATCGTCCTTGTTGTAGCTCAGCACGTTGTTAACCAGGAGGAGCGGGTCCTTGCTTTGCGCATCCTCGACCTTTAACTTTTTGCTGGCTTTTAACTTGTTTTTTAATTTATTTACCGTCTCTTTCGAGGAGCAACTTATCACCACTTTTTGGTTTCTGGCCTTTCTGATCCGCTCAATCGCTACCCCGCTAGCTCGGGCATCAGCGGCACCGCGGACACGCATCAGGACATCCTCGCTTGTATCCTTTTCTTCCGTGGACGACACTATGATTGTGTAGCTCGGTTTATGCTCTCTGGGTTCCCGCGTCCCGGATCCCGCAGCCTCAGCATAGGTTCTCCCCAGGCCAGTTCCCTCAACAATGCTGGCTAGCTTCCTCCCGGTCTCCTGGAGTTGTTTGTTGAGGTCGGACGTCTGCTGTACGTGCTGCTGCTGATTGGAGTTTGCGAGGAGGTCTTTTAACTGCTCGCTGTTACGGTGTAGCAGCTCTTGGTGTTCGTCCAGTCTCTTCAGCAGCACCTCTTGTAATAATAATAATTTTATAACAGTGTATTTTCACTTGCCCCATGTAAGTTGTGTGGGATGGCGACAGATTATGTGAAACTGTTTTTTCAATTCGATATTCTGACATTTTAAAATGTTTCTATTAAAATTTACCAAGCCTATTGTTACTTCTTTATAATTATTTTTTTAGAACTAAATAAAAACGTGGTCCTTTTATACGATTACATAATATTAATCTGACTTTTATATCAGATTGATAATGTAATTAAAACAATTAATCATTTAGAATTACAGTACCTGATGTAGATAATGCTTGCGTGATGAGTATTATATATTGTTAGTTATTAACAATTTACTTTATAACTGACTTTATTATAGCTGAGCACTTTTAATATGCTCTTTTTAGGGTGAAAAAATGTTACAATTGTATAAGACAATTTTGACTTAACCCTAAAAATATATTATTTTGTTTTCGGATGGGTGCAATTAAAATTCTCAAAATATATAAAATACATAAATTAATTATATAGAAGATTGGCGAGGTGCAGTCATTGTACCTTTGTATAAAGGCAAAGGTTTACAGATAGACTGTGCAAGCTATAGGGCTATCAGTTTGATTAGCTTGGGCGGTAAAGTTTATGCTAAAATATTAGCGAGAAGAATGCAAGAGAGATCTGAAAGGCTGTTGTGGGAGGCCCAAAAAGGTTTTGGACCTGGAATAGGGTGTATAGATCAGATCTTTTCCCTCCGCATGATCACGAAAAAAATTTTGTCCCTAAACCAAAAGGTTTTTTGTGCTTTCGTCGATTTGGAAAAGGCGTTTGACAGGGTTGTGAGAAAGAAGTTATGGGACATACTGCCCCGATACAATGTGAACGGACCCTTGCTACAGACTGTAAAGTCTCTTTACAGAGATCACTCAGCCTGTGTGCGAGTAGGAGCTGGCATGTCGCCCTGGTTTGACTTCCAATCGGGTGTTAAGCAAGGTTGCGCTATGTCAACTTGGTTGTTCAATTTGTGTGGCTTGGTGGTTTGGGCACGTCGAACGAATGAGTGATAGAAGAATGGTAAAAAAGATTTATATAGGAAAAGTGAGCGCTAAGAGAGACAGGGGGAGGCCTCGAGTGACCTTCGAAAACACAGTATCTATGATACTGGAGGAAGGTCACGTAAAAAGCATGAGGACCCACCGCAGGGCATGTATGAAGAGGTTGATGTCTGTGGCCGAGGCGAAAGAGGTATGCAGGGACCATAGCGTTTGGCGCTCCGTCGTCTCTGGCTACCCACCCCGCAAGGGATATGGCGTGAAGCTAAATATAAATATATATACATAAATTAACTTTTGGTCTTATAGCTTAATTAATTAAATACGTATCGAAGGCAATATTCCATAAATATTGATTACATTATAAAATGCTGCGAAAAGATAGAGATAAAGTAAGTATTTTTATTTATAGTTTGTGGTACATTCGGCATGTACAGTATTGCGTTGCATGCCACTATTATCTACCACATCGAAATAACCACTGCTGTAACGGAATCGCACGAGCAGAAGCTTTTATTTCATTTGTGATACAATAAACCGTCGTTACTATCGCGTGACGAAATGTCATGTTTATGATCACGTTTTACTTTGTATGTACCTAGTTCTGTTATGTTTCCATTGTGATTACTAGGCAACAGAAATAATATAATAATTAAAATAATAACAAGCTTTTATTAGCACTCGTCGTATGTTTGTATATAACGGAAACTTTGAACATGATCTTTGTACTTTGAGATGTCGGATTAATTAAAAACTGTTTATTTATCAAGGACCGATGACAATGCAATAAAATAAAAGTAAATAATAGTTTAAAAAGAACTAAAATATGCATGCATGGTGTCAATAGATCATTCAAAAAACTTTTTAACATTGTAATACATTTTTTTATTATTCAATTTTTTTTTTAATTTTTCACTTTGGTTTTTATTAAAGCTTCTTTTATATTTTCTTAATGGAAATAATGTTCATTAATAAGAAACTGTTGTCAAATAACTTTAATAGATTAGTGTAAGGGTGGAGGAAGCAAAAACATATATACATACAATCTTTACTTCTCCGTGTACCAACTAACATCGTGCCCTTTTCTCTTAAAGTGCTACGAACAATCGGATATTGGTTTTAACTAGAATCTCAAGAGACTATTCATTTTTTGCTTCCGAATTCGTAATTAAGGTAATTAGTGTCATATCATTACTCAAATTAGATTTGCATTTACGCCGTGGATTTTAGGTCATCATTTCTGCAAAAATGTTTTTAAAAAGAATTTTTAAATAATTTTATAATTTCGTCCTTTTTATAAATTTTAGTATGCAAATATCTGTTACAATATAATGCGCTGGTATCTCTTCCATCAAGTAGTTAAGATTAATTACAACGTTGGTGTAACAAGGCAGAGCTTTCACTGTTATAGTTAATTCAATGTTCACACACAAACTAACACTACCCATTAGTTTGAGAGCAATATTGATGAGAGCCCGAAACCAACTTCATGAATATCTGCTATTAATTACCAACTAGATATTCTAACATGTGCATATCTAAAGTATAATTATGTTTTCTTTCTCTTAAACGAACATTGAACATTGAAAGTGTTGTTTTAGAACATATAATCACATGGGATAAAATGTATTTTATGTTACATTTAAATTTAATCTTAAATAGATTCAGGACGATCGAGGCCTATCATCACAAGAAAACGAACTTTTTAAAACTTTAGGTACTATATAATTGAATATTCTTAATTTATGTTTAAATCTTTCTTAAACAAACATTTTTATATATTTTTGTCTGAACCCTAAAAAAATATTTGTGATAAAAAACATATATATATTTGTTTTGTTGTTTTTGTTTACTCTGTTTTTCAAGCGTTTATTTATTGGGTAGCTTTTAATTTATGCGAACCATTATTTATATTTGTTTATTTTAGAGTTAAGCTGCTGAATAAAGTTCAAGTTCAATCAACAATATTGATTTTTGATTGAAATTATAGTTGTGGTGTGGTCTTGTTATATTCCAGATAAAGAATATATACAAATAAATGCATTACGCCTACTTTATATGTAAAATATTTCTGTCTTAAATTCTAAAAATTTAATATTTTTGAGGCCATTAGCTGGAAAGCCTTGTCTTGAAAGCCGGCTTTAGAGTGGAGTTATCTTATATTTATCTACTAAAATGTCTGGGAAAAGATATAAAATATAAAAATAGAAGAATCGATCGCTACAAAGTGAGGAAGGAGGCTTTGGTTTCGTTTATTTTTACTCAAAGCGTCCGGTGCTTTATAATTTTATAGTATGAGTTTTCGAGTATGTATGTATACTAGATGAAAACCCGGCTTCGCTCAAATGAAATGTGACTCATAATACACAATCTTTTACGAAATGTAGGTCGATATTTTTGTAGTTGTCGGTTCAAGGAATAGGTATTATTATTATTTGACTGTAACGTGTGAATTCACTGATACGGGTAGAACGGCTTTAACAAATTCAAATTCAAAATATCTTTATTCAAGTAGGCATTTACACGCACTTTTGAATCGTCAATATTACAATGAAAAAATGTCAGTGTAGTCAGTCCGTAAGTAAGCTACCACCGGCTCGGAATGCTGTGCTCTGTTGAGAAGAGCCGGCCAGAAACTCAATAGTTGCTCTTTTCAAAAGAAATATAACAATAGGTGATGTACATTATAATATAAATCTTGCAAATGATTCAACAACTTAAGTTCCACATATTTCGATCCGCTAAAAACTCTTGAACGTTATAATAAGCTTTATTTAATAATAAGCTCTTGATTTTAGATTTAAAACTAAGAAATGGAAGGTCTAAGATATTTTGTGGAACTTTATTATATATGCGTATACTCAAACAACGTATAACAAACATATATGTGTATAACAAACTTAAGATGTCATCCGCTGTCAGTGAGGTTTCGTTAGTGACCAATATGGCGACTGCGATTTGTCTTTTAACATTATTAGAATTTAACAAAATATTCGACAATCCGAATTTTGCGGAAAAATGTTGTCGACTCGAAATCATTATTTTTGTATGTTTTATTATTCAGATAAGGTTTCGATCGGGTCTACTGTTATTATTAAAGGTGTATAACATAACGTTGTCAATATAATCATGTTTAAAGCAAGTAGACAATATAAGAAATGATTAAATTATGAATGAATGATTTATGAATGAAGAATGTCAACAAAGTTACTCACACAAGGGATAGAACGATTGAACTTAACCGGTCAATATTACTGGATTAACCGGCCTTATACTGTTCATGAATAATTCACATCCATCTCACCCGGATTTAACCGCTTTCTATTGATTAAATTGACAATTATGATATAATTATTAGCTATTATTAAAACAAAAACTCTTATGGTAATCCAGTTAAAGGGACACTGTACGTCAACTCATTATTACTACACAAAGTAAAGAATTACGTAATGTTGTAGACGACAATATTAGTTACATTAGATACTTAACAACTTGTAGCGATATGTCGTAGATGCTCGAGGCACGCATTTAGGATAAAAACTAATGAATGAAAAAACTGTTCTTAAACGCACGTGTAGTGTAAGTGTTTTTGTATTTGAGTGTTCATTAAGTGTGGTTGGTCCCATCGATTGTTGAATTGCCGCGGTCTCACTAATGTCGTGTTAATTATCTACGGAACCCGCTCAAAGGGGTTCGCTGTTGTGACTTGACCTGCGACATCTAAAGTACTTCAGATAGCTGTGATCAAATTGTAGCCATTTTAATCATTTACATTATTGGTTTGGAATCAAGAACTGATTTACACACACATGTATAAACTGGAAACAAATTAGAAATGGACCAGTTTTTTAAATGTGAACTGAAAAATATCAATGTTGACTGCTACATGTATTTTATCCCTACAAATAACTTTTATATTATATACTATAAATGACATATAAAGACCGATGTTAACGAATTTGGACATGTATGCCAATGCCACATTTGTACCAAGATGCATGCCAAGCCTTATTTATATTGTTGTTCTTATAAACATTAGCTGCCATGCATATCTCATACGACGTAACCGCAGTCCTCGAGTAATTCTAATTTGATTTGTTTGTTTAGTTATACTTTTTTGTAGACAACTGAAAAGATAACATATGCTAGTTAGAAATATCCAAATATATCTTTACGTAATTTCACTTGTGAGAATGGTTCTGGTACCGATATTAAAGCAAGAATTTCGCAAACCCAAAGATCATCAAAAGCAAAATTGACCTCAAATATACCACTGATGTTGTTACTAAATAGCTCTCTATTCATTCTCCAATAAACCATAACCTATTGAAGTAAACAAGTAAGACCTCAAGAACGTGTTTCTTTTGTCTTTAATTTATAAGATTGTAGCAAACGTTGTCTATCTCTAAGTTTACAGACGATTTTCTTTGTTTGGAGATTTTGTCATTATTTATTGAAAGTAACAGGAGGCACTTAGAGGTGAGACAAAGTTACAGGTTATACGAGTTCAGGGACTCATTTGATACATTATCATTGCTAGCCTTATATTGTAGACTAAGAGAAGACAACTATTTACATATTACAAAGATTGTACAGACATTCAAATTTATATGTAAAAACTATTTAATAATTATATTATTGAATCAAAAATCGTACTTATTATCATATTATCACACGTTAAGGAACCCATTATTTACGGTATTTATTTGAGCTTCTTTATACTTTAGAAGTTAGGTCGTTTATCACGGAACAATACTCAAAGAATACGCAGTTGGCAAGCTTTGTGTAAACCTGAGTAATTGATATCTTTTGAATACCTTTTTTCTTACTTTTTTATTATTATAATAAATAAATAAATAAATAAATTTAAGCAAATAAGTAAAAATATTAAAATATTATAGTAATAAAAACTTGCAGTATATATAACCCAATCATTTGTAGTTTGTGTTTAATCATAAAACTGGAATCTTAGTTTAAAATAAATGACATCTGACAGTTCTCTATAAACCAAAATAAACGTACTACTTTATAAAAGTGCAGGATATATATTAAATAAAGAATATATAAAAGGTATAATATCAATCAATAAAGGCATCAGAATGTAGAATATAATTTTACAATGCTCTTAGAACAACCGCTCTGGGATGACGTAATACATCTTATATACTAAAGAATTCTGTAAAACTAATTATTAATAGCTAATATAAATATTACCATACCTACATACCTACATACTTATTACTGTCTGTATATATTTTTATATATTCTGTAAATATTTTTGTCTGCTTGTCATTGGTCTACATCTTGTATTGGATGAATCGGAGTGATGACACCTTCTTACAGAAGAGCTATGTTGCTATAGCTCTAATAGCAACATAGCTCTTCTGTAAGGAGGTGTCATCACATTATTCATACCCCGTGAGAGAGAACCGGTGCCCATTACAGCACCTTCTCTATCTCTTTTACAATTTTCTACCCTTCATCCGTGTCTATCCTTCCAGAGTGGCGAAGAATTTGCAATCTTATATGGAAAAAAGAAAGAAACGAACTGACCATTGTACACCAAAGCACTCAAAAGCACAACGAAAACACAATATGTTCTACATAAATTTAAGATTACTTTACTAAATTATATTCACATACGATCTTGCGATTGTCGCAGGACAATTTTAATGATATTGATATCTTTTTTACAATCCATACTGATTGTAAAAAAGATAACTAAAATAAACTAAGTTTTGAGGTTCTACGTTTGAATATATCCGTTGTTACACTTTAAACTTTATTATAAACTAAAGCACTTGTGGTATATTTGACAAATCACTGATTCGACTAGTATTAAGTTTTGTTTTGAACTTGTAACGCCATTCTGAAGTCAGAGTGGTAGTTCAGTAGAGTTGTCAAATAACAGTTTATAAGGAGTAGGAAACTTAATAGTAGATTATTAAGTTTCAAAGTTTATTAACATATAATGTACTCGTTATATAGATAACTTTGACATTTAAGTTAAAAAACATTGTAGGATGGGCAACTTTCTATTTCAAATAAGTATACATACCAAAAATACTAAAACAAATCGTTTTATGAAAACACTAAAGCAGTAGATACGCCAACGACATGAATACATATTTCAAAAGTACATTTTATTTTAAGAAGCCTGATTTGTGAAACCGGAAATGCTTTTACCGATAAAGTGCAATGTGTCAAAATCAATTTTCATATTCACAGGTCGCTATTTTCAGTTCACACAATAGACGAAGAGCCGTCGTGCTAAATATAAAGTTATAATTATTAATTATAATTATCTGTACTTATACAAACATTTGTCCATTGATTTTCAACGCACACCCGAAACTATTATACAGAGCCTAAGGACTACACATACAAACATACAACGCACACCCAAAACTATTATACAGAGCCTAAGGACTACACATACAAACATACAACGCACACCCAAAACTATTATACAGAGCCTAAGGACTACAAATACAAACATAGGTCTACTTCATGACGCCGGCATCTGTTACGAATATATTTTTAGAAATTTTAACTAATTTAACATAGTTCCATAGGATTCAACCAATTCATAAAGCATAAAATGTATACAATTGCGGAGCATACTCATATTTAGAAGTTACATGAATGTTCAATAATTTACCTAATTTTAAGAACATGCGTTTTATCGATCACATTGCTTTATTTTATATTAAAAATTTTAATTTTTTATTATTATGATTGTAATTAACATATGATATATTGCTTTAAATGTCAGCTCCTAACATATCTCCGGAGGTCTATTTGAGGAGTGACAGCCTGCATCGCGTTGACCCGTCCGGACAGACTAAATACAGCCGACACTGCAGAGACACGGATCTGCACTTTGAGAACTGAATTTATAATATTGCAGGTTAATGTAGCGCGAAGTGCCTATTTAGCTTTCGAAAAGATATAGCTAGGATTATCAAGCCAATTAGACTAATTAGCTGCAAGGTGAGAGCTATCTTTAGAAGTCCTTTCTCGCAATGAAATAGCACTTTAATTTGAGTTGTATTTTGTTTTTATGAATACTATTTTATGTTCTCTTATATTAGGTATTAATTATTTTAGTTCACATTTCATTGATCTGTTAATTATAAATAATCTAATTTTAATTTAATTTATTTTTCTTTAATATTTTTTGCAATTATATAATATTTGAATCTTAATTCGATTTATACAGACTAAATGTATTACGAAAGATACTCTGTAATAAGAATAGACATTCTTATTGAGGAGGTATATTTGCTAGGTTAGTTACACGTGTCCTATGATTCTCATCCTATAAACTATTATCAGTCCTAGTACACACTTAATGAAAGTGTCACACGTTAGAGCCACGTGAAGTTCAACGTTCCGTTGTACCTAATATTCAGGAGTTCTACTGAAATTATATTAGTGATATAAAAGTAGAAATGAATTTTAAAACTTTTATCAGTATTTCTATTGACTTTGAAAACGTCTTTGTGATACGAGAAATGATCTTTCCCTGGTTTGTAAGTGAGCTAATATGGTGTTAATAAAATTAGAAAAGCGGTAAAATATTCATGAGGCGATGGCGAGCTGTGCGGTGGTGAAATTCGGCGGTAGGCATCAGATTGAATAGTTCTTCGGTACACTCCCCGTTGTAAATGCGGTCAAATGGTAGAAGCTGATATTGGGGTGATCCGGACTAGAGATTAGAATGTGTGTGGCTGGACCTGCGCCTTATAGAGCCCAAGACATAAGCCAGGTTTGAAATACTGCCTCGCCCTATTGATCACTCCCAATTTGATCGAGGCCAACTTGGCCTTGCTCTCCAGATGACCACGAAACTGACAATCGCTCGATATGTCGAGACTCAGTATTCTGATACTTGGCGAGGCAATAAGAGGAATGCTCTCGAAGAGCGGTGATACGATAAATGGGGCAGGAGGAACAGAGTTGGGGATAGCACGCAGCCTTGGAGTACACCAAGTAGAGTATTTCGAAAGAAGCCCCTTGTGCCATACACGATCGAAAGTTTTTGTCATATCCAGGCTAACTGTCAGACCCTCTCCCTTGCTTTCAATAATCGCTGCCCAAGGGTGCGTAAGGTATAACAGAAGATTACCAGCTGATCAACCGTGGCGAAAGCCATACTGCTGGTCATTGATCAGCTGGTGATCCTCGAGGTACGTTAGGACCTGTCGGTTGATAATAATCACCATTATTTTGGAGAGAAGGGAGGTAATGGCGATAGGTCTGTAGTTAGCTGGGTCCGAGCTATCACCTTTTTTAGGGATCGGATGAACAAGGGCACACTTCCATGAGACCAGGACTACACCTTTAAGGTAGGAGTGCCGAAATACGCGTTAGCACTGGAGTCAACTTAGGGGCACACTTAGGGGTACCAATGGAGAAATGTCATCCGGCCCACTCGACTTATGACCGTCCAAGCAAAATAGAGACTGCTTGATAGTTTTCTGCCGAAAAACTATTTCCGGCATTGAGATCTGACACCGCGGGATGATAGGCGGTGTCTTCCCTTGGTCGTCCAAAGTCGAGTTGAAGGCGAAAAGAGTGCCTAAGAGACCGGCTTTCTCTTTTGTCGTGTGGGCCAGAGAGTCATTCCCCATGTGCAACGGCGGTAGGGACGGCTGGCTAAAGTTGCCAAGAGTGGCCTTTGAAAGCGCCCAGAATTTGCGCGTGCCAGGCGGGTACTTTGCCAGCTGATCCCTAATTTTGACGACATGCTTGAACTTTGCTCTAGCGATTTGCCGTTTGAAGAATCTGGAGGCACGGTTGAATTTCCTCTTCAGAACTCTAGAGTTCGGATTCTTAGTGACTAACGCATTGGCTCAAGCTTGATAAGCCTGCCGTTTGCCACCTGCTGCAGCCCTGACAGACTCATCAAACCAAGGCCGCGATCTGCCACCAAGTGGTACCACAGAGCATGGTACAAATAGGTCCATGCCCTGTAGTATCACATCAGCCACAGCCGCAGCGCAGTCACTAGGATCATTAGAAGGGAAACAAATCGGCCCCCATGGGTAGGATGCAAAAAAAGGACAGCATTCCATCCCAATCCGCTGATTTATAGTGCCAAACGCGTCGAGTCGCAGGTCTTGTGCGAGTCGGACGTTGAATGGGCACTACTCCGTACCAGACAGTGATCAGAGGACCCTAAGAGAGTCTCGACAGTGACCTGGTACTTTTTTGTATGTGTAGTCAGCAGCAGCAGCAGATCCAACAAAGAGGGCATGTGGCTGCCCACGTCCGGTAGACGAGTGTGCGTCTTTACCAGTTGGGACAGACCATTTGCTAGAGCAAAGTTAAAAACAGATCTCACCGCGTAGTCGGTTGCACGTGACCCTAACCATTCGGTACACTTGTATTTCAAAGTTTCTAAACCGAGTGAAAAGGAGAGATATATAAGTTACACAAGAGGAATAGAGACAATGTAAATCCCCCATTACAACCTGCAAAGCTTCCAGTGATCACAGTAACACAGTAACGTGTAAAGCTTAGAAAAATTCTTCAATTTATTAAGACGGTAACAGCAACTTGTCGGAGATGCTCCTTTGAAAATTACAAGATTGTATAATAAAGATTTTTATAACTACGATATATTTTCATTACATAATGTTAGGAGAAGGTCTGATTTCAGTTCTTATGATAGTAAATTTTTGAGAAATGATAGTAATAGTTCATCGACTCGTTCTTAATACCATTAAAACAGTCACTAGAATACTAAGTATTCTCATATCTAAACTAAGGAAATCAATCCTTAATGGGGTCAACAATCTGAGTGTTTCAAAAGAAATCATCATTGAGTTATAATATATTTTAATCAGTACTAAATAATAAATGCATATCCTAATAATACAATAAATGTAAAAACTAAACAGATTTCAATGAAATTTAACAGTAATTTAGCTTATACAACAAAATAATACATGAGCTACCATTTGAAGGTATACCAACTAATGTAGAGATAAGGACGAGCAAAGCCGCGAGCAAAAGCTAATAAATCATATACAATTGATATTCGAAAAACATTTATGGGTCGATTAGTTATCTTACTTTAATCAAAATACAAGTTATAATGTTTATAATTGTTGTAAAAGCTACGTGAAGTGAGACACGCACACGGTGAGTTGAGACATAGGTTTATATTATCAGATCAATACATGACTGCTGAGTTAACTAACTTAACAAAAGTTAACTAAAACTTTTGAGGTAGTTCAGAATAGTCTGAAAGTTTTTTAATATAAGTTTTGAGTCCTTCAGTAATTTTTATAAATTAAATTGAAATCACTTTAACGTATACGTATAGACTATGTTTTTTATTTGTAAATTTTTCTCATAAAATCCTTTCTTGCTTGTCTAGTAATCAAAGTTATCAAATGAGCTTTTAGAGAAGGAGTTTTGTTTTAAACATTTCGATGTCCTGTCATTCACACACGAATATGTTTAATAACTTACCTTAAACATAGAATTTTCATATTGGAGGTATTTCCATTGTTATTGCGTATGATTATTGTAAATAATACAACGTTATAGATAGACAGTGAATATTTAACTTCGTAAGTAACACAAAGAGAATCCGATACGATATTGCGAGTCACATAGTTGAAATATGCGACACCAATTGAAATCATAAATTAAGTACTCGTAAATACGGTGCAGGAGGTTCCCGCTTTGGCGCTGTAATAAATAATGCTGCTATAAATATATTAATATTACTTATAGATGTAATAGTAAATGAGTGTGAGAACTAGTCAGTGGGTACCTACGAGTGAGCAGTGCGTGGAGCGCGCCCGGGGCCGCTACCAATGTGATTCTAATGCTGTTATAAATCGCGCCCTACGACTTCTCAGCCTACGACTTGTACAGACCTGAGTACGCAATGAAAATTAATATCAATAAGTGAAAGAACTTCAATATGGTATTTGAGATTGTTGTTGTACTGCCCGCCGTGACTTCATTAATAATATATTATATTAATTTCAATCCTAGTACTGTGTCGTGTTGGCGAGAATCTTGGATTCTCATTACTTTTTCTTGTGTATCATAAATTATGTATTCTCAATTAACTCTTACAATTAACTAGTTTTTGATTTGAAAGGAATACAGATATTACATTTATTTTACATCTGAAAGCGAAGTAAAACTTATTATATTTAAAATTCAAAACATTCTCAAGACCGTTGCTTAAGAATGAACTCGTTCCGAATTTTAATAAAATTTTGGAAGACTCACTTATTATGTCGGCCATGATTTTTAATATAAAATAAAGCAAAGTGAAACAAGTATTAAAACGATTTTATTAGAGTTTATTAGTTTTCTTAACAAGACTTATTAAATATTATATTTTTAAACATTTTTCTGTTAAATATGAAAACCACAATCACTGTTATTTTAAACTTACTCTTTCAAGCGTTAGAAAAGTATTCTAAGATATTGTAAAATCGTAAATAATTTTATTTATTCATTAATAATGAAACTTAAGTGTGAACTCCTATCCTTAACATAATTATAATAACAATTTTTATTAATTATATTCAAATTTCCGTGTGTACCTCCTGTTTAACAGACGGAGAGATATAAGCAAATATAAACGTAAGAATCACGTAATCTGATAATTTATTCGTTATAAATATTTGGAGTACAACATTCTAAATGGTGTGTTGTACTGAGTAGGTACTTGTTTGCTTTCTATTATTATAAAATATATATTTATACATACTAATTTGTATTGTACATTCTGTATTCTTGTAGTTCTATGTTCCTTCCGATAAAAGCAGCGGTAAACAACCTGTTGTGATTTTTAATTAAGTGCAGAAGCGCCGCGTGCTCTTTGATATCACTACCTCCTCGGTGTACCGATGTAGCCTTTTATATATTGTATACCTTTTGTATATTACGTTATTCCTCTGCCTCCGACAGTTAAGTGGAGGCCGATGTATTAAGTAGTAGTTTGCTTTTTTCATTTATTTCTAGAAATAAACATATACCCTTATATGAATAAAATACGATGTTTCAAAATACAATAGTATTAATTGTGATGGATTGCTTCGATTGGTAGCGAATTCGAATTTGAATTTGATTGGTAGCGAAAATTACATAAAACGGCACGTTTTCTTTATTTGTAATAGCTTTTAATTAATAGAATAATATTTGGTTGAGCTAATTATGTTTATTTTCATTTTACTTATAGTTCTCAAATTTCATTCTACTCAAGGAAGATTGAAAGTATAAATGTTTCAAAGTCTATTATCAAGATGGCGAGTAGTTTTTAAATAATTGAAAAGTGAGACGCACAGGTAGAAGTCACAGGTCACATATCGCCGACGTCTGATAACTCTGATTACGTCTTATCTCTTAATGATTAAACTTACTGAACATTCCAAATGTATTCTATTTATTATTAAAATATTTTATTTTAGTCTAGAAACACGGTTTCTACATATAATAGAATTTTAGGACTTATTTATTGTAAAATTATACTCGTCTGTCTCCCGTATGTGTGTGTTAATTCCAGGTATTGTTAAATATAATTTGTTTCCAGATACCTTTCCAAGTATGAGTTTTTTTATCATAAATAAATAATAAATGAGATACAATTTCTACAAAACCTCTGAACTTGGCTTCGAGCCAGGACTCGCCACCGAAACTGATCCATAAGAGTCTCTATCATATCTAGAAGCGAACAATAGTCTGAAACTAGAAAGTTATTCATGTAGACTTATTCTTTGAGAGCATTGATCACGCGATGTGTCATTGCATAATATCGTATAAATATTGGGTCTCGTGCCTGAAGCTAACATTATACCTCCGCGATATTATTTGTCACACGTATTATGGTAGCATTTGGAAGTTGGTTCAGCGTACGGTTATCATAACAATTTGATAATAAATTCTGCTCCAAACATGAAAGGTGAATTTATTTATACAGTTTCTGTAAGTTTCCTAAGTTCCCTGTACTCCGTGATGTTTAAGAGTCTGTCTTTGATAAGTGGCTACAGTGCAACTACTGGCAGTGTCTGCTGGCACATGATGACTACTCGCAATGAGCCTCAGCTACATAATACATTTATAAGGTTTTAATTTCAAGTCAAGCAAGCAGCCTACGGTAAAGTCATTAATTTTATATATTTTTTAAACTACATTTTGGTAGTTATTTTTCGGTTATTTATAATGTTAGTAATATAATATATTGATAAATTACTATAACTATTGTGTAATTTAGTATCCTACAGCTAATAGCTTCTGTTTAACGAATTTACTCGTTTATACGAATATCGTGTTGTTTGTTTGTTTGTTATAAAAATATATCTATGAACTATATGCTATATTATTATTTTTATTTACTTTATTTAAAAAAAGTTGTAAAAAACTTTAAAATTAATTTGATCAAAGGTCAAAAGAACGAGAAAAACAAGATCCGTAAATAAAATTTCAATTAGAGTTCTTCCACCGTCGATTTGTAATTCCATATTTGGTATCAACAATAAAATTCCATTCACCAAACACAAAACTGAGAAAAGTCGCTTCTAAATCCTAACACCTTGTAAAGAAACGAAGCGCAGTAAGTAAATAACGGCTTCTTTGAACAACATTCAAACCAAATGGACGATGAAAACTCTTAACAATTATTTTAATAAAGTTCCACAAGATACCTTAGACCTTCCTTTTCTTGATTTTAATCTAAAATCAAAAGTTTATTATTAAATAAATCTTATTATAACGTTCAAGAGTTTTTAGTGGATCTAAATATGTGGAACTTAAGTTGTTCAAACATTTGCAGGATTTACATTATAATGTACATCACCTAGGATTGTTATATTTCTTTTGAAAAGAACAACTGTTGAGTTTCTGGCCGGCTCTTTTCAACATAGCAGCATTCCAAGCCGGTGGTAGCTTACTTATGGACTGACTACACTTTTTTTGTATTGTAATAATTGACGATTCAAAAGTGCGTGTAAATGCCTACTTGAATAAAGATATTTTGAATATTTGAATTTTAAGTTTTTACAATTATCCCTACTATACTTTAATAGCAAAAAAGTGCTTATATAATTAATTTGACCACTGTTCGACCATATGTAATATATAACAATTGAGGCTTTAAAAATGCAAGCTTTAAATTAATGCAATAGAACAAGCAAATAAATCATAACATATGTATGTTATGTTGGTTATGATATTGTAACTTACCCTCACCTGAATATTGTAGCGTTGATTATTATAAAATAAGCTGCAAGTGCTGTTCACGAGCTATTCTGTTACCAGCTGTCGGATATTAAGCAGAGAAGTTAATGTAGAGGTCAATACGTTATTAAAGTCGTAACATAGCGTTTTTATTATTATTGATTTTTTTATACGAGTAATTTATGAAATCCCATTCCATAATGATTATACATTTTCCAAGAAACTAACTTACGACCCCGTTGCTTTGATTGTAATGTCCGAGGTCCACATTGATATTCACTGTCGTCGGTACTATGTGCTCCTGAATTACTTTAATAAATTAAATGTATTTTAGCAGTTGCTCCAATATTAACAAACTTTTATTGATCAATAAATAATTAATTTTCTACCTAAAAAAATCTAATTATTTTTTATGTCGAACTTTGATAATTTCGTTATTTCGATAGTTGTATTATAATCTGGCTTCGCAATGCTTATTATTTTTTGGCCTCGTGGTGTGCTCTGCTGCAGACATGGTGCATGGTGCACTGCTGCAGCTGCACAGTCCAGACGATCAGTGTATATTTGTACACAAAATACTTCTTGACAGTTTTTTAATCCACAATATTGTCTCCGTATAATCGCGAGATCGCCTCCTCGCCGTAACAATTACTTATTACTACGAATCTCAGAAAAATATCAGTATTCATGTTTCGGTATTAAACTAATAGGTTTATTAATATTACTGCAAGTATTAAACCCAGAATACGGTCGCGTCTCTCTGAATAGTTATACGATAAACTCACAAAGCTTAAACTATTCTTCAACTCATCAGCTTTGGACATCAAAATGTTTCGACCGAAACACTTCTACTAAAAGCTCATTTAATAACCTAAGAAATGCTGGGAAGAAATAAAAATCGTTGTCTTTTTGGAGTACATTTACAGAACCAGTGAATTGATTTGTATTTTAATTTACAAAAAACACTAGAAGGTTTCAAAATTTGTTAAGAAACTAATTTCAATATTAACGTACCTTAAAACTTTATGAAGTCTTAAATTGATGTATTTTTTAAAGTTTACTATTAAACATGTTCATTCAGATATATCCTTCCCAACACTCGTGTATCGATCTCACAACACCATCACGTATCTCACTGTGAGCGTGTTTTAACATACTTCACGTAGGTATTACAACAATTATAAACATTACAACTTGTATTTTGATTAAAAAAGATAACGTCATACGATAAAATCATTTTATGGAATCATGTTTAGTATTTCTAAACAAGAATCGATCCTTAAATGTCTTTCAAATATAAATTGTTTATGGTTTATACAGATTTGTTATAAATTTTATATACAATATAATATAATACAATGACTTTTTTATAATTTATTAAAACTTATAAAACACAATATCCTCTCCCCATTAAGGATATTAAATTTCTCGAGCAGTCATTACGTCTTTAAAAGTTACTCTATGTTTATAAATCAGACTAATGAGAGTTCACGACTTCATTATTGAGGAGAATATAACAAACTTTATAACTTATTATAAATAACACTAAAGTATGTGTTCTTCTACGTGTGTTGAAAGTGCGTTAACTTCTCTTCGGATCCTCTAGTACTTAAACTACCCGTATTTATTTATTTACATAAATGCATACATAAATATCAGTTATATAGATTTTATTTATACTTTTCAAATAAGCATCAATGATTTGAGATTTTGTTGTTGAATGAATTTTAAGTCTTTCAAATTTGATTAAAACGATATAAGCCAGGGAAAAGTTAGTTACAATTGAAGGTTGTCTACGAATAGCGGTTACCACTTACTACTAAATGGACCAATGATGCGTTTATCTCTTACTAATATAAACAAAAAATATTATGAAATAAATATTCATAGATACGAATATAGTATCTTCTCTGTTATTACAATGTGATTGCAAAGTTTAGAATAACCGATCAGACCGACATCTCACTAATTGACAGAAATCAATATTTACTTACGGACCCGCGGCGATCCAACAGTGAAGAGTGAAAGCTCTGGGTACTGAATGTTATTAAAACAGTCAATTTGTTCTGCTAAAGAAATAAAAACTAGATATTCTAATTGAATGAAAACTATATTAAATGTAAACTCTATTTAAGAGTTAAATAAAATTGGTTCTTTTAGTATTTCCTAAAGATTAAATAAATATTTACTTCATTAATGTATTAAACCGTTCTTTAAGTATAACTTATTTTTTAATAAAGTAAAACTCAACTTCATTCGTTATCACGCCTTAACAATTTTCAGAGCTTTTCAGATATACACAGATTTTTTTTATATTTTCACTATAAATTCTTCAGTATTATACTGTAGTGTACTGTACTGTACTGTAGACATTGTAAAAGTAAAAGTATTATACATCCTTTATTACCTAGAAATAGTAGTTATTGAATTATCTTTTGTTTAATATTTAGTTTATGACATGTTTTATATTGTAATCAATATTTTAAATTATTAAGTTCTGAACCTTAACTGAACCTGTGTTTTAACTACTCAGTGATCAAGAGCCGATGGAAAATACAAAGCTTCAAATAGCTACAAACCACTTTGCAGTAAAAGCAAAGTGTAACTCGTTTATAGAACTAGGATTACTATTCGGACACTTGTAAATAACCTAGAAATAGTACTCTTAAATACAGTGATACAAATTATCATTATACAGTTTCTCTGGTAACACACTTGACACACTTGTTCTTTATATACACCGAAGTATACTCTGTGTAATATCATTTATATACTATGATGAATAATATAATAACTATACTATAGCAAAAACAAAAGATTAAAGAAAATAAACATTATTGTAATAATTTATAAATAAATTAAATAATACCTAAAATAATTAATATCTATTATGAGAGTACATAAAATAGTATTCATAAAAAACAAAATACAACTCAAATTAAAGTGCTATTTCATTGAGAGAAAGAGCTTCTAAAGATAGCTTTCACCTGGCAGCTAATTAGTCTAATTGGCTTGATAATCCTAGCTATATCTTTTCGAATCCGACTGTAGCTCGAGCAGATGATTTGCGAAAGCTAATTAGGCATATCGTACAGAAATAACCTATGGTATTAAAAATTCAGTTCTCAAAGTGCAGATCCATGTCGCTGCAGTCTCGGCTGTAATTAGTCTGTCTGGACGGGCACGCGATGGCCTCGATGCAGGCTGTCACTGCTCAAATAGACACCCGGAGATAGGCTAGGAGCTGATATTTAATCTACAATAATTTATTTAAAACAATGCATCAGATCCTGTAAACCGTTAATTTAAATTAAAGTGATTTGATTATGGCTTGTTTGTGCTTTATTTGAAAAGGGATATTTTTCCAAGATCATTCAACTTTTAAATTAACTAAATAAACAAGTAAAGTATCTTTTACTTTATATTGAATAAAGGATTTCATATAAAGTCACGTCTCTATCTTCCTCCACATTACATTTACCTATTTAATCTGAAGACTCTTGGTCTATTGACTGAGCTGCAAAATAGCGACCTGTCAATATGAAATTTGATTTTGACAAATTGTATTTTATCCGGTAGAAGATTTTGTTTAATGCTAACTCCATTTTAAATGAAACAAACTTCTGTCCAAGGTATTCATATTGTTACCCGATTGTACTTTTAAACTGTAGTGTATTTTAGAACTGTCTCTATAGACTATTAACGTCAGTGAAGAGTTCCCGTGGACTATTTTGAATTGATTATTAATTCATTGTTAGATAAATAACAATAAAATAAGAAGTATTTTAAGTGTTTATTTTGGGGATTTATAAGAAGATTCATTTTCTGTAATGTGTTCTTTAACTTCAAGTAAGTTAAGTTGATAATTATGATCATATGTAATGGACTACGCACTGTCGGTTTGTGATCCGAAAACAAACATACTGTTTCACGTGACTACTATAGCAAGATGAAACTTTTTTTTTTTTTTTTTTTTTTTATGTAAGAGGAGGGCAAACGAGCTGGCGGGTCACAGATGACTTGTGATCACCGCCGCCCATGAACTCTTGCAACATCCGAGGATTTACAAGAGTGTTGCCGGCCTTGTAGGTAGAAGTAGACGCCTTTTTTGAAGGTACCCATGTCGTACCGATCTGGAAATATTCAATATATATTTTAAGAAGTTACATTTGGAGAGGTTTTGTTAATGATCTAACTTTTGTACTAAAAGTATATTTACGTATTGACATCAGACGCAACATAATACTGGTAATATTCAAAGTTATTGTAATGTATTTGATATTTGTTACTTTGCCTATTACCTGGTTATCTTTTACTTTATATATGTGCAAATATATTATTGGAATCGTATCTTCTAACAAAGAAATATGAACAGAAAACATAAATAAGAAGGAAATACGTAAAACTTCACAATATTCATCTCCAGAATATGTTCAATGTTGGTATATGTTCTTCCGTGGTCGCAGTCACCGCAGTTTGACCAACGTAAAGGAGGGATTCCTAGACAAGACTCGCCTTCATTGTTCCGTTACGACGCACCACAGACCATGCGCTTTCAGGAACTTTATCTTTTAGGATAAGTTCACTGATATGTTGCCTTTCGGTCGTTCTTTAATAACTACTAACTATTCTATTTACGATGTTATAGTGTCGGAACTCGTCTACCGATTATCTTAATATTATATTTTTATTTACCAAAGAGAAAGGAGTATTTAATTGAAGTGATTCAGTGTACAAAGAGTAATAACATTTCTATTTTTATCCGGTACATATCAAAAAGTAAAAAAGTTAAAGGATAAATCTAATTTATAGTTTATTTGCGATCGTTACCTTAATATATTATCGGGTGATTAAATTGATATAGTACATGTATGTATGAATAATTACACTTTCCTCCACACTGTCTAGCCCGTGACGGAATACTATTGTGAATATAGTGAATTGTAACTATTTTTGAGACATAAATATTACAAATTTAAACATTACAGATTTATATTAAGGTAACGCTTATTTTCTCAAAGCAAATAAAATTATAAGTAATTATGCTATTATTGTTATTCTTTAAATCCTTACTTCAACTAACATAGTTATATTTGTAGATGTACGAAATAGTTAACTGTATTCCTTAATATTGTTCAAAATCACATTAAGATAACTGAAAACAGATAGACTATCTTCAGTTACTAAGACATCACTCTTAATAAAATGTATGAAGTATTTTTAATAAAATTAAAGTCAAATCAATCAATCAACGTGAAGTCTGAGGGTGATTGAGAGCTCCATCTTCCATAAATTATAAAAAAACACAGTATTCGAGTACAGGCGTATGGAAAATAATGAGTTGATATAATATAATAATTTTCAATCGTAATTTTTGGTCTTGTAGCCTTTATTATAAGAAATAAAACATATTCTTATGTTTTTTTATTATCTATATATCGATAGCATTATTTTATTAATTTCATAATCTTACCACTATCTCATCTCAAATTATAATCAGACAATATTGAACCACCTGAACAGTAGATAAGAAATTGTATATAACTCATGTCTGTCGACTAAAAGAAATATCACGTGACAAAAAAAATAAACATTATTTCTATTATAAATATTTTATTTATTTATTGCATACTTAATATTTCTAACTATGAGAGCAGATCTAAGCACTATGGCCGCGACTGTCTTTATTAATTCGCGGCAATTTATCAACAAACGTCAGAACAAACGTTAAGAATAAATGAATATATAATGATCTAAGAAAATAAACCAACAAAAACTACAAGAACATTTAAATTGGGTGAGCAATAATTTAAGAAAATAAAAATAAAGTATTTTCTCACGATACGTAACTTCGACGCCATGCCACGCGGTTTTCTAAGAGCATTGTACAAATACGAGTATATTCCACTGCAGGCTGCTTGCATTTACCTCTTATATATTTTAAATAACAGCCGCCACCCTTTACTGCCTTCTAAAGTGGTAAGTTTCTATTACTTCATATAGATCTGTCAGATGTTAGTGATTATATAACGAAGATACCAGTTCTATGATAAAACAGCTGATTATAAATTATCTGCATTTTTTAAAACTTATTTTAGAGTTGAGTTACTTTTGAGTTATTCTTACTATGATATTAAACACATTCTTATAGCCGTTATTTAAATGTTACTACAAAATAAGAAAAAAGAAAGTCGATTTAAAACGTCTTTAAAAGATATCAATTACTCAGGTTTACACAAAGCTTGCCAACTGCGTATTCTTTTGAGTATTGTTCCGTGATAAACGACCTAACTTCTCTCCATGTGATCCCAAATGTCGTTAAAAGTATAAAGAATCTTAAATAAATACGATAAATAATGAGTTCCTTAAATTGTGATAATATTATCTTTGATACGATTTGCAATTAAATGATTGAATATTGATAACTGTTATTTTTTTACAATATCTTCTGTACAATACTATTAATATTTAAATGGTTGTCATCTGTAGTACACAATATAAGACCATCAATGCTAAATGTAAAAGATGAGTCCGTGAACTCTTATAACCGGTAATCTCGCCTCACCTCCAGGTGTCTCTTGTTACTGTCAATAAATAATAATAAAATCTATAATATTGCGATTAGTATTAGTTGAGTATTGTTCCGTGATAAACGACCTAACTTCTCTCCATGTGATCCCAAATGTCGTTAAAAGTATAAAGAATCTTAAATAAATACGATAAATAATGAGTTCCTTAAATTGTGATAATATTATCTTTGATACGATTTGCAATTAAATGATTGAATATTGATAACTGTTATTTTTTTACAATATCTTCTGTACAATACTATTAATATTTAAATGGTTGTCATCTGTAGTACACAATATAAGACCATCAATGCTAAATGTAAAAGATGAGTCCGTGAACTCGTATAACCGGTAATCTCGCCTCACCTCCAGGTGTCTCTTGTTACTGTCAATAAATAATAATAAAATCTATAATATTGCGATTAGTATTAGTTGAGTATTGTTCCGTGATAAACGACCTAACTTCTCTCCATGTGATCCCAAATGTCGTTAAAAGTATAAAGAATCTTAAATAAATACGATAAATAATGAGTTCCTTAAATTGTGATAATATTATCTTTGATACGATTTGCAATTAAATGATTGAATATTGATAACTGTTATTTTTTTACAATATCTTCTGTACAATACTATTAATATTTAAATGGTTGTCATCTGTAGTACACAATATAAGACCATCAATGCTAAATGTAAAAGATGAGTCCGTGAACTCGTATAACCGGTAATCTCGCCTCACCTCCAGGTGTCTCTTGTTACTGTCAATAAATAATAATAAAATCTATAATATTGCGATTATAAACGCAGAGCTAGAAAAGGATTAGGAGGGCAAACGAGCAGGCGGGTCACGGATGGACGTGATCACCGCCGCCCATGAACTCTTGCAACATCCGAGGATTTACAAGAGTGTTGCCGGCCTTGTAGGTAGGAGTAAACGCCTTTTTTGAAGGTACCCATATCGTACCGATCTGGAAATACCGCCGGAGGGACTTCGTTCCACAAGCGAGTGGAACGTAGAAAAAATGTCCTTGAGAACCGCACAGTGGAGGATCGCCACGCATCTAGGTGGTAGGGATGGTAAAGAAGTCGATGGCGCGCTGTGCAGTGATGAAATTCGGCAGCAGGCATCAGATCGAATAGTTCTTTGGAACAGTCCCCGTTGTAAATCTGGTAGAAGACGCACAAAGAAGCCACGTCTCTACACAATGCGAAAGAGTCCAGCCGTTCGCAGAACACCGGGTCCCCGACAATCCGAACGGCTCTCTGTTGTACGCAGTCAAATGGTAGAAGCTGATATTGGGGTGATCCGGACCGTAGATGAGAACAGTACTCCATGTGTGGCCGGACCTGCGTCTTATAGAGCGCAAGTCTTTGACCAGGTTTGAAATACTGCCTCGCTCTATTGATCACTCCCATTTTCTTCGAGGCCAACTTGGCCTTGCTCTCCAGATGACCACGAAACTGACAATCGCTCGAAATGTCGAGACCCAGTATTACCCAGTATTACAGTATGACCTAGTATACTTGGCGAGGCAATGAGGGGAGTGCTCTTGAAGAGCGGTGATACGACAAATGGGGTTTTCTTAGAGGTAAACGCGCAAACTTGTGTCTTGTCGGGATTGAATTGAACGTGGTTCAATTCACGCCACTCAGAGACCATCTCCAAGGAAGTCTCTATAGAAGACAGAAGTTTCTTTCGGCACTTGTTGACGTTTTCCTGAGAGAGACCTGCACGACCGGAATATATCGCATCCCGAGTGCTGTCATCCACATAACAATGTATGTTGGAGATATCCAACATATCATTGATGTGCAGGAGGAACAGAGTTGGGGATAGCACGCAGCCTTCACGGGCTTGGGTACCGAGTAAAAACCATCGAGAACGATCTGTATGCTCCGCCCAGTGAGGAAGCTGGTGATCCACTTACATAAACTTTCGGGAAGCCCATAGGAAGGTAGCTTCGCAAGAAGCCCCTTGTGCCATACACGATCGAAGGCTTTCGCTATATCCAGACTAACTGTCAGACCTCTCTTGCTTTCAATAACAGCTGCCCAACGGTGCGTAAGATATAACAGAAGATCACCAGCCGATCGACCATGGCGAAAGCCATGGTCGATATGTTAGAAGTTGTTTATTGATGATGCTCCCCATTACTTTGGAGAGAAGAGAGGTAATGTCGATAGGTCTGTATTTAGCTGGGTCCGATCTATCACCTTTTTTAGGGATCGGATGGACAAGGGCACGCTCCCATGAGACCGGGACTACGCGTTTAAGGTAGAAGTACCGAAATAGACGCGTTAGCACTGGTGTCAACTCAGGAGCACAGGTTCGTAGCACAACTGGAGAGATACCATCTGGCCCACTCGACTTATGAACTTCCAAGGAAAGGAGAAATTTTCGGATGAGTTTTTGCCGAAAAATTATTTCCGGCATTAAGATTGGACACCGCGGGATGATAGGCGGTGCCTTCCCCTGGTCGTCCAAAGTCGAGTTTGAGGCAAAAAGAGTGCCCAAGAGATCGGCTTTCTCTTTTGCCGTGTGGGCCAAAGGGTCGTTCCCAGTGTGCAATGACGGTAGGGATGGCTTACAAAAGTTTTCCAGTCTGGCTTTGGAAAGCGCCCAGAACTTGCGCTTGCCAGGTGGGTACTTTGCCAGCTGATCCCCAATTTTGACGACATGCTTGAACTTTGCTCTAGCAATTTTTCGTTTGAAGAATCTGGAGGCACGATTATATTTCCTCTTCAGAACTCTAGAGTTCGGATCCTTAGTGACTAACGCATTAGCCCAAGCTTGATAAGCCTGCCGTTTGCCAGCTACAGCAGCCCTGACAGACGCGTCAAACCAAGGTCGCGATCTGCCACCAAGTGGTACCGCAGAGCTTGGTACAAATAGTTCCATGCCCTAAAGTATCACATCAGCTACAGCCGCAGCGTAGTCACTAGGAGTGACCTCGACAGTGACTTGGTACTTTCCGGGATGTGTAGTCAGCAGAAGATCCAACAAAGGGGGCGTATGGCTGTCCACGTCCGGTAGACGAGTGTGCGTCTTGACCAATTGGGACAGACCATTTGCCAGAGCAAATCCAAACACAGATCTCCCCACGTAGTCGGTGGCACGTGACCCTAGCCAATCGGCATGGTGCGCATTGAAGTCCTCGAGGACTACGACTTCGGCGGAGGGAATCTGTGAAAGCACATCGTCAATCTTCGCCTGAACATGGCCCAGGAGTTGATCCGTTTCTGCATTACCACTATGGGACCCGTAGAGGCACGCGTAGACTCTGACATGGTTGTCCATATCCACGCGTAGCCAGAGTACAGACAGGTCCCGACCTTCAAAAACCTGAAGGCGACGGTAGCAGATATCCTCCCTTACGAACACAGATACCCCGACGTGTGGTATAAGATGGTGTTCTAGTTTATACCCGGGGTATGACAGGTACACTGTGTCGCTAGGTTGAGATATCTGCGTCTCCGTTAAAAACCGCAAGGCTGGCTGCGCCATCTCAAGGTGGTAGTGGTCGGCGTTTAGGCTCGAATGAAGCCCCCGGATGTTGCAAAAGTCTACACCTAGAGTGGAGCCGGGTGCTGCTGTTTGCCGTCGTTTGCCCTCAGAAAACACAAACTGCGATACTTTGCCCGCCCCAGATACGACGGGCAGCCCGAGCAAAATCCGAGAATCATTCCCCCGATTTTGCTCGGGGAGGGGGTCCCCGGCTTTATCAAAGCCTCCTGGGGTATTTTTCTTTCTTTCTGAGCCAGCCCAATACGACCTGCAGTCAGATAACTACAGCTAGGTTCTACCACCTACAAAAGCTGCGTTCAGTACTAGTATATATATGTATATATATAACATGAAGGTATGTGATATTGTACAACAACAACAACACAAGTACAACACGAGTTGATGGATATTCTAAAAACACCTCTCCAGGAAAATACCTTTAAAAAGTTAAGATGTTACGATAGAGTTCAGTTTAGTATAATTAATATTATAAGTTATAATAACTTTTAATATTATTTGTAATTAAATGAGACTTGTTTGTTAAATCATCATAAATACATGTGAGTTAATTATAAGATGTTGATGAAAATAATATTTTAATTATTTAAGCTCTGTTTAGAGTTGAGTAATTTTAGTATTCAATTTCCTAACAGACTATTTTTATTGGATGTAACGAAATAGAATTATTTATGGAATAAAATTGAAATATCAATCAAAATAAGATAACTCTGATTTTAAGCAGTTTTATATTAAGTTACAACCAATCGCGGATTATAACCGCGGAAATAGAAATACATATATGTAGTAGTATATAAATATATAAAAATATAATGGTAACATATCAATGGTATCAATGTTATTAAACAACTTAAGTAAAATAGTTTGATTGTAGAAATATCAAATCTTGAATCAGCTGAAGAACATAAGGGTTACAGTAGAATAACAAAGAAATCAGGAAATAAGGTATTCAATCAGGTTCTATCCGACATTATGATATCTATGTAAGTACCAATACAATTTAAATATTTTTCTACGAGTGTAAATACGTGAAAAGTGTTATTTCTTACAAACATGAAACGATTAAGGTATATGTTTCTATCACTAGTAGGATTACTTACAGGTTTATATTAAAGTAATCCGCACGCACTATTGTGTTTAAATAAACATTCCAATCGTTTTTCATTGGAGTCAGTTATTCGACTAAAAATGTCTCTTTCTAAGTTGGGTGTGGAGTCACGGTTTAAGTGTTTGATTTCTTGATTTTAGATCAAGTGAAGTCAGCGTGAGGCCGGACATCAGCGTACGTAAAGACACTCGGAGAGAGCTGTATTCACAACATTTACTTATTAAGCAGATTTATTTGATGGATTTGTTAGTTCTACATTATATTATATTACAATGATCTAAGAATCGTTTCTAATAGGATATTAGGCCTGTCCTATGTAATCCTATTTGATACTTTCAATCACAATCACTAATACCTTTGGATTCTCGTCTATAATATTTAATAAACATTATAGAATATTTTCTTCTTATTGATATCAAGTAAGTAGATACCGGTCAAGATTTGACAATTATGCATATTGAAAATGTCAAGACTGTATTAACAGATTAATTTAAATTATTAAATTAATCTGTATTAATTAATTTAACAGATAAACTCTATGACAGAAGGACGGAAAGAGACTTAACAGAGTCTTAGTAACAGGAGTGAGTTAGCATTTTCTTGAATAAGGACTAACTATAGTAAAATTCTGTAAATGTCTAAGAAGTTTTGACATTATATTATAAGAAGTTATATTCCTTTAATAGAAGGATAAAACAATATATTATAAAAATACATTATATTATTTATATATACATTAAACAATTTATGCTGACATAAATTTAGTTTTCTCTAATATAAAATGTTATAGATTATATAAAGTCAAACAAAGTTAATAACAATAATTTTTAATCCTCTTGTGTGTTTGTTTGTTTGATTGTTCAAGAACTTCATCTTAATGTGTATTACAGTTCTTATTACAGTCTTATAATACATTGTTATATTTAACATTGCTATATTTTGTAAAACTGGTCATATTGAGTGTAACACCACTGTAATGAATTAAATATTTTATAAAATATAATATTCCACAAAAGATAATAAAACATACTTTTGTCTTACACTCTAAACTCAATGAGCTTAACAGTTTCCATTATCAGAGGTAGTTAAGTCGATGTCACATCTGTGGAATAACTTTACTAAACCACTCAGTTCACTAAGTCGGTTATTCTCAGCGAGCTTTTACTATTCGCAGTTTAATATTATAATTAACTACCTGTTTTCTGCGACGCTTCCAGTGTTAAATAGAGAAATATGGTCTACTTTCAGAAGATTACTTTAGAACAACTAATCGACCCTTGAAGACAAAAACAATATTATTATGTCTTGCCAAAGGCATCTTTAGTACTTTGCTACCCTACATACTAATGTGGTTGAATTTATATTAAAGATGTAAATGAAATACATTGAAAGATAACAAAAAATATAATAAACATATTCCATTAAACAAAATATATCTAATGTGGAGATATAAAGAGGGACTGGATATAAAAAATAATCAAATCCGAAAACCAATTAAAATAACTAATGCGTTCAAGCACATCAAACATGAAAAAAATAACTTCAGACTTAATATAATTTTATTCGTACGTTACCGTAAGACAAGTAAACGAATTTAATTTCCTGCATCGGCTATCGCCAATAATTTATATTAATTATAATATTTATTTATAGCCTAAAATATAATAATTGTATTGTATTATTAATTCATCGTCTACGTTAATGAAGTTGATTATGTTTAATCGATTAAAATGAATCTTTCTTCTATGACCATTGATGTAAACTCTTAACATTTACCGGTGACAACGCGATTTGTTCACTGCACTTCTTCTAATAGATAATTTTCTTTATTTTTTTATTTTAAAGTGATCTTTCTACTGTGAAAATAATCCGTTTTTTTAAATAGATACTTGTTTTAACTTAAGTTCTTCGTTTTAATTTTTTTTACAGGTGTAACTGTGCATATATTATATATATTTTAATACATAATATTAATGTAATCAAATACGTAATATTTTTATAAAAAAAAATATGCTGTAAAATAATTAAAAGGAGTTTCATCATGACAACAAAATGCATTGCAGTCAGACTAAAAACACTAAAATATAATTTCTAAATGAAGAATGTATTTTTACTTTGTGTGAAAATATACATTATCATATTTTGGGTAGACCTCGAAGAATTCGGTCTGCCCATTCATTTGTACCCGACTTTCGAATTTTGGAAAAATTTCTTCACAGTAGGTCTTTTTATGATCTCCTGAGTCCGAAATGACCATTGATCAAAAAGTTTATATATATATGCGTGCGTGAGTCCAGATTCGACTTTAGTCAGCACGATAGCGGCCGCAATTTCGCTCGGATCGCTTTCAAACTTTGCACAAAAATCAATCTTCCAAAAATGAAGGTCAAGTTCGCTAACCAGAGAAATTCGGCCACAGGGGGCGCTAGGGCCTCACTTTTTCTGATTTCAGTTTTTCGACCATAACTTTTTCCCTATACAAAGAAAATCATTTGCGTTTATATCATATGATGTCTTTGATAAATACCTATAAGTAATGTAGATAAACCGAAAACCTAACTTCAATAACTTAGGGGTGGGGGTAAAAAAACCGAAAATTTTTGGATAAAAAATCATAACTTTTTTCTGGTAAGCATTCTTACATTATTTTTATACAAGTATTTTTAATTTTATTTTTTACTCTAAATTTAAGTACCAAAAGTTTTTCCGTAAAAGGTACCGTTTCCGAGAAAAAAAATAAAAACCACTTTTAGCTTGAAAATTTAAGATAGGTAAAACCACGACAACTTTTTTCTGTTAAATATTCCCTCCTCGCAAATATTTTTAATAGAAAGGTTATTTTTTACTCTAAATTTAAGTACCAAAAGTATTTCCAAAAAATATACCTTTTCCGAGAATAAAATAACAGCTTTTTTCTTGAAAATTTTTGATGTAAACAACGGCATCATGTGTTATTCTTAGGTAGTGAGTTATATTTTAAACAAGTTACACACGAGGTCTACCCACGCGTATCCTCCTGCGGGCACGGATTTTTTGTTCTGCATTGATTTAAATTGTAAGTAGAAAAAAAAAATATATATAAAAAGTTTTAGGACGCCCTTAGAAATGCATGGAATAAAACATTATACTGGACCCTAATAATATATAGAAATATTGGATGGTATTTTAGTACATCAGAATAATTTAATAAGTTATTTGAATTATTAGCTGACAGCTATGGATAAATAGAAATTCGTAATAAAATCATAACAAATAATGAGATATATATATTCAGTACGAGTAACAAATGCAATATTTAAATATTAGAGTGCAGAGCTGTCAAGTTACAATACTTGACGCTTGACTTGTCGTTAAAATTAACGTGTCTGGTTGCTATACTCCTGGAATGGTCGACTGCCAACCTCGAACGTGTCTCACAACTTTAGAGACGCTGGAATAAAATATATGATATTCTGTTTCGGATGTTATCGATTTCTTTATTACTTTTGAAACATTCGTTTGTTTTAAATAGCAACAGAAGTTGAGATGCTAGCAATAATCTGTTTTATCGAGGTAATCGAGTACGTTTTAAAACATTAATATGCAATTACAAATCTGAATTACAGACCCACTCATATGGAGAACATACTCGAATATTAGACTGCATAGAGATAGCGTATCTTTCGGTGGGCATAGAATAAATAAACTGTGAGAGTGTGTAAATGTGTTCAGCTCAAATTTATAAGCTTATTTTAAATCGTTGGTTAGCTAACAAAATATAATTATTATAATTTGTTTCAGGTAACTTCAACTTAGATATATGAGAGAGATCAGATGAGACGTATGAATTTGAAAACTATATTTATGACTTCTTGTATATGGTAGAAAGTTTACAATTAAATAAGTATTGAAGGATGTTTAAATAAAGGGCTCCTTTATACTCAACGTTATAAATAATAAAACCAATAAAGTGTTTCAAGTTCTATCATATGACTATATGGTTTCTGAGATATGGAGTTATTCAAACAGTTGTAGAAAGGAAAATTTTAAAATTATAAGCTCTCACATTTCATGTAATGTTGCAGCAGACGAGTCACGTTCCAACAATGTTTAACAGCGTATGTCTTCCATATGTTTGAACGTATTTATAGATATAGAGTATTTAATTACAAAATCCTATTTATTTTTAACTTTTAACACAGTTAATATTCAGAACATTTAAGACAAACTAATATTATTTTAACACTTTTGTGTATAAAAAGAACTGAGATGACAAACTAATAATTTATCAAAACGGTGAACAATGGATTTACTCCGTCCTAAATTGGTTATTTAAAAGTAAGATGAACTCTCTGTTAGACTTAACAGGAAATTAAATGTCTTGTCGCCGTCCGCTGGCTGGATGTAACATTGTTATTAATTGCGATTCCACTTACTTCGGCAAAATACTAAAAACTACAAACAGAATTTTGTGTTTGATTTAAATTAGAATAACATTTGGTGTTAAACAGCACGGTAGACGCCGTCTACAGGCTGACATGGTGATGAAGATGATGATGATAAATACCAAGTAACACATATGTTAAAATACATAATAGTATATATATATATATATATATATATATATATATTTTAATAAAGCCAATATTTTAAAATGCAAGGTTGTTGTATGTCGCTTGAAGATCATGATGATAAGCTTATGTTTTAATACTGACACTTGAATAACTTGATAATTTGCTAAGAAAAATTACTCTAATAAATATTTTTTCAATCTTAGGTAACAATTTTTTATGCTACTGTGAAGTATTAGGATGAAACTGAATATTCATTTTATATGTTATCTATTATTTACAAATGTAATTTAAAATAAACACGTTTGTAATATATAGTCTTACAAGCATGTCTCTGTTTAACGCAGATTAAAGCGCCGTGTCACTGTCGAGTGTAAACTTTCCACAGGGTACCATGGCTGTAGCGGGGAGATGTCGCCGCGTAGCCACTTACAACTTAACGATTAGAATGTAAGTCAGGTATTACAGATTGATTTTATTACGTAACAATATTTTGTCTCATATAAAAAAATAATATATAAATAATAAAAGGTAATTTAACTGAAGGCATACTGAAAGTAACTTTTAATAAAACTGAAGGTTTTTAAATAAAATCTTATATGATAAACAATAAGACTATTCTTTACTCTATGATAGAAGTTTAAAAAATCTTCGATCATTATTTTTGATTCCAAAAATTTAAAAACAAATAATAAAATAATCTATGTTGGAGAAACCATATAACTGTAGCTAATAAAAGAGTTCACGTGGTTGCAGACATGATGATAGTGCAGATAGATAGTCAAAGGATTACACGCAGTCTGCCTGTGTGTATCAAACCACGTCGGTCGCCTTCACAACAGTATAGTAACTAGTCGTCTTGAATCACCTAAGAAAAACGAGTTCACAGTGTTTATTCAACACTAGTGACGTATTAGCACAGTCGCATTGAATTATTAGTTACGATATAGTGTGCATTAATGTATAATAATATTATGTAGTTAGAATGGTTTTTATAATCATATTTATGTCTGATAGGATGTTGGTATGACACACATTTTTTACTCTATTCTAGTTAATAAATGGACAATTATAAGTAGTTCCCAGTAAAGAAAACTATTCATTATTTAAATATTTTGTGAGGAGAAGAGATATTAAAACTATTACGAAAAAAAACACAACAACCTTTATGCTGATGACCTTCAATTTTACATTCAGTCAACTTTAGAAGAAAAATATAAATCTTGCAAATGATTCAATAACTTAAGTTCCACATATTTCGATCCACTAAAAACTATTGAACGCTATAATAAGATTTATTTAATAATAAGGATTTATTAATTTTTGAAGACGAAATTTTGTAATTACGAGTTTGTTTTATTTCTCATATTTATCGCGTGTCTGTCACAGTTTTTTATATAAATATTTAAATTTTGGCGTATATATAATATGTTATTAAATATGTATTGCGAAGCGACTGTAAGAATACCTATTTCTTTAAAAATCTTTCATAGAATCTAGCTTTTAAGTTATAAATAGCCCGCACAGCTCTTTTTTCAGCTAATTTCGGCAGCACTGCCTCATAATAAAATACCGTAAGATAAAATACTATGAAAATAACTAATATAAACAAGTCGAGCCGTATTAGCGTCCGTTAATTGTCTAACTTTTCTAATTGCAAAGACGGCGGAGCTGAGTTTGGCTGCGAGTGTTGAGAGATGGGGGTTCCACTGGAGCTTTTTATATAAAGTTATACCTAAGAAATTTGTTGAGTCAATCAATTCTAACACTTCACATTCTTAAGGCGTAAGTTAAAATGTTTACTTTTTACAATAGGAAGTGTAAACTCTATGCATTTAGTTTTCTTAGCATTTAAGACTAAATTATTAATTTCGAACCAATGAAGGACTCGTGACAAAGTACCGTTTATTTCGTCATAATTAATCCTATCACGCTCAACTTTAAAAATAAGCGAGGTGTCATCAGCAAAAAGTACATCATCACACAGACCTTCAACAAAAAAGAGCAAGTCATTAATATAAAGTAAAAACAAAAAGGGGCCCAGAATAGATCCTTGTGGAACACCCATTTTTAGGTGAGAACCAGACGATTTAGAATTATTTACGTAAACTGTCTGGACTCTTTGATTCAGGTAAGAGGCAATAAGATTAAGCACAGCGCTACGTACACCGTATAATGGTTAAGTTTGCATAGCAACGTTCGATGGTCCACGCAATCAAAGACTTTGGACAAATCGCAAAACACCCCATTTGCATTTTGCGACTTTTCCCATGCGTCGTAAATGTGCTTAAGAAGCGCGGTACCCGCATCAGTCATTGATTTGCCTTTGGTGAAACCATATTGTTCACTATGCATGATCCCACTGCTATACACAAACTCTGTCATCTGATTTAAAATAATTTTCTCGAAGATCTCTCTTAAGGTCGGTAAAACCGAGTAGGCCTATAATTTTCGGGATCCAATCTATCTCTACTTTTAAACAAAGGAACTATTTTACTGTTTTTCATCAAATCTGGAAATGTACCGGTTTCGATACATTTGTTAAAAATAAGAGATAATTGAGGGGCAATATCATTTATAATAGTGCTAAGCAATTTGACAGACATACCCCAGAGATCCCCGGTTTTATTTTAATTTAAGGTTCTAAATGTTTTTTACTATTTAATCTGATAAAGCAGGTTTAAAAGCAAAACGTTTATTATTGACTTTAACATTTTTGTTCAATTCGGTGATTGCATCAGATGATGAAGAATTTAAATTACGCATGACTGTTATTGGAATTTCAACAAAAAAGTATTTATTTCAATATTATAATTTTTTTACTTTATAGGTCCATTGGCAGCCCTAGATTTTCCAGTAGAACTAGATAAAACATCTCAAGTTGCCTTTATTTTATCTTCTGAATTTAAAAGTTTATTTTTAATATAAATGGTTTAGCTTGTACGCAAACGTTCTTGAATATTTTAGAGAAATTCCTAACTCTATTCAAGAACACCGGCTCATGATTCCATTTCCTCTCACTATATAAATCATATAATTTTTCTCTGCTTCTATATATTCCTACGGTAGCCAAATCAATAAATTTAATTTTAAAATATTTCTTTAACGTTTTTGGCTTAAAAATATTATTAAATTCATTTAACACTAAATCGAAAACTTTATTATATAAATTGTTAGGATTATCATTGGTTACATTTTCATTAAACACTTTTTGTGCAACATTTTTTTTTTAAAGTGAGCCTTCTATTTTTTGTAATAGGTATGCAAGTAAATTATTGGGGTCTCTCAATTTCATGATTAATTAAGAGAGAAAATTGTTGACCTCAGTGGTCTGAACTTAAATTCGATATTATCCTTTCTTCATATACGTTACAGTGACAGAACACATTATCAATACAAGTCGCGGAAACACGAGTAATTCGAGTAGGGTCCTAAAAGACGTTCAATAAGTTATAGGATTTAAACAAATTTAATAAACGAACACTAAACGAACTTACTTGTAATACTCGTATGTCTACATTGAAGTCGCCGCACACTATCACGGACTTTTTTTTTTGACAAAGTGTTGTTAAAATATAAATTATAATTGGGGGCCCAGAACTTCATTCACAGTTTGACCTAGAAAACTTGTCTGGTGTGTTATTTGAAAAAGTCTATAGGTATACCTTATAGAGAATACGTTCGCAATTTGGGAATAATCTTTAACCGTCATCTTTCTTGGAAACAACAAATCGGTGAGGTGAGCAAAAAAATGTTCTTAAAACTCCGTAGGAGCTTTAAGAATGTTGGATAATTTTGTTCTCATTTCCACAAAAATAGAGGCGGTACAAAGTATCCTTTTTCTTACTCCTAATTAAGCAGGCGTCTGTTATTTAGTTCTTAAGAAGGAGAAACTTCACAAACTTAAGCGTCTTCAAAATCTTTGCATACGGTTCGTATTTGGAGTTCTCAAATATGACCACATAACTGAATTATCAATTTGCCTTCGCAGAAATACTCATATTTAAAATCTTCTGTAAGGCATTCTATTCAATTCGGACCTTCTTCATTATCTAAAACAGCGGCTTGACTTTCTTGGGGACCCTCACAATCGTACCTTTCGCTCCAAAAAAAACTTCACCTAGAAATTCATTCCCACTCCTCTTTCTTCTATGCCAAATCTTACACTATTTTCGTCGTCCAACTATCCTTCTTTTACAAGCAAGATAAGCCAAATTCCTACCAGTTTATAATACTGTTGTAAAAGAGTACTATATCAAACTTGATTGATTGGATTCATTTTACAAAAGCAGTTCTCTATTTTTTTTTCTCTTGTGCAAAAATTTGAAGTTATTCTATTATAACTATCATTTTGAAATTATTTAAGTATATTCATAATTAAAATAAGTTATATATTATAATTTAACACATTTTTATATACTTACTTTGATATGGGTATATGTATATATATATATATATATATATATGATGTACTTTTAATAATTTCTTCATAAGGTCATGTCATGGAGCCATCATTTATATGATACTAGTTCAAAAAATTAAAACAGTAAAATCTTATTGCAGTCTCTTATAAGGCGAGATAAAAAATGTGTAATATAGTTCCCGGGATGGTGTGTAATTAGCAGAGGTAATTGGGTCGACCGACATTCAGTAAGCTTTGTGACGACTCGAGTACGAGCTTGAGTAATAATTGTCATTGAATAGATTTAATAACAATGAATAGATCTTTTATGCACACGTATAACATTTGTCTCGTCGCCATTTAATATTTAGAATACCATTATATTATTTGTTTACAATAACTAAAACATGTTTTGGGTTATAACAGAATTAATCATCTCGGGGAGTGAAGGGGTGGTAACTACTTACGACCAAATGTTTTTTTTTTTGTAATTCTCTTGAAGCTTTGCATAAATATTGATTCCTCGCCTTTTTTAAACACTTATAACACATTTAAAGAGACAAGTGACCGTGACGTCATGGATGCAGTCGGAGGAAACTTCTAGTATTATATATAATAGGTACTAAATTCAATTGACCGGCAGCATACGACCCCAGGACGTCAGTGTGTTTTAGGAGACTATTAAAAGAGTTAAATATAAAGAAGCTCAATTTAAATCCACAATTACAAATAATAATTAAAGCCTTCTTTTTTTTTATTTATAGAAAGCGCAAGTAATTAGTTCTAACCTTATCTAGTTGCCGCCTTTTCTATATGTGGCATTTTGGGTCTACTATCAAAATAAAAGACAAAAAATTAAGTGAATAATGTTGCTTAGTTTCCTTTTACAATTGAATAATTTGGGCATTTTTGTTTCAATTGAACCATAGAAGGAATTGGGGGGAGAACCAAAGTTATTTTTAAGCTAAATTTAATTTTGCTTTAATAACAAAAGTATTTTTTTATAGTAACAACACAAAAAAACTTGACATTAGAACTTAGTTGTACAGGATAAAAACGAATCGCCTTAATGTTTCTATAATTTAATTATAAATTATATTAATTTTAATTTAATTTTCTGCTCATCTATAAATCAATAATAATAATAATAATAATATTTTATAAGATATAATACATTTAGTACAGAGTCATCTGGTGGATTTATTTATATTTTAAACACTAGTATTTGGCTTTACTTTTCCCCAATTTAATATTAAAAAAACAGGACAAGGCTTATAAATACAACGTACGTTTTCTCTGTTTCATGAATTGTATAATTTAATTATTTAGGAGACGTTTACCGATATTGTTAAAAAAAAAATCAAAATAAAAAATCTTTATTGAAAATAAGTTTCATACAAAACATTTTTTATTGTCAAAGCTACCACCAGCTCGGAAAAATAATTGCCACAGACCTGAGAAGAGCTGGTGACAGAAACTCAGCGGGATTGTCATGATTTTTTATATTTTTACTTTTATTAGACCTTAAATTCATAATATAAATACATTACATAATACTAAGTAAATAATCTTGAAGTAGCCTGGCAGTGATCGCTTCATACCCACGGTGCATTATTCTCTAAGTATTCAGATACATTGTAGTATCCTTTTGCACACAAACGTTCCTTAGTTATTCTCTTAAATTTGTTAAATGGTAATACTTGAACTTTTGCTGGGACTCTGTTGTAGAACTCTATACATTGCCCCATGAAAGATTTACTCACGTTTTTAAGTCGAGTAACAGGTAGCGCGAGCTTGTGTTTATTGTTGTGTTTTGCTTCATCGTTTCACTAAAGAGAATAACGTTACTTCTGTATTGGGTAGACCTCGAAGAATTCGGTCTGCCCATTCATTTGTCCCCTACTTTCGAATTTTGGAAAAATTTCTTCACAGGAGGTCTTTTTATGACCCCCTGAGTCCGAAATGACCATTGGTCAAAAAGTTTATATATATATGCGTGCGTGCGTCCAGATTCGACTTTTGTCAGCACGATAGCGGCCGCAGTTTCGCTCAGATCGCTTTCAAACTTTGCACAAAAATCAACCATCTAAAAATAAAGGTCAAGTTCATTAACCAGAGAAATCCGGACACGGGGGGCGCTAGGGCCTCACTTTTTCTGTTTTCAGTTTTCGACCATAACTTTTTCCCTATACAAAGAAGATCAATCGCGTTCATATTATATGATGTCTTTGAAGAATACCTATAACTAATGTAGATAAACCGAAAACCTAACTTCAATAACTTAGGGGTGGGGGTAAAAAAACCGAAAATTTTTGGAAAAAAATTCATAACTTTTTTCTGGTAAACATTCTTGCATCACAAATATTTTTAATAGAAAGGCTATTTTTTACTTTAAATTTAAGTATTAGAAGTTTTGCCCGTAAAAGGTACCGTTTCCGAGAAAAAAAATAAAAACCACTTTTAGCTTGAAAATTTAAGGCAGGTAAAACCACGGCAACTTTTTTCTGGTAGCATTCTCTCCTCACAAATATTTTTAATAGAAAGGTTATTTTTTACTCTAAATTTAAGTACCAAAAGTATTTCCAAAAAAAGGAAAAATCTGGAAAAACGAAAAAATCTTTTCTGAGAAAAAAAATTAAAACCACTTTTTGCTTGCAAATGTTTGATGTAAAAAACGGCATCATGTATTATTCTTAGGTAGTGAGTTATATTTTAAACGAGTTACACACGAGGTCTACCCACGCGTGTCCCCCTGCGGGCACGGATTTTTTTGTAATTGCTTTTGGAGTTAGAATTATTTTATTTAAAATGATTTATTTCTTTAAAAAAATGTTCTATTATTGTTTGAATTTCAAATTTAATTTGTTCGTGTTGTTGTTAAGATCATTTTTTACTAATATTATTAAAAACTAAAAGTAAGTTTCTGTCGTAAATAAGGAGTTAAAGAATATTACAGATTGGTTACAGAACGAAATGTTCCAGGTTAGTTCAATGTGAACAGGGTTCACAGCTTGAGTCAAAGGACAACAACAACAACAAAGGATCTAACCACATAGATTATCATTAAGAAATTATAAGTTTTATTTTACAATTTTTTTTAAGTCACAGGTCGTACATTTTATTTTATGTGTAAAGGTATTTTCCTGTTTTTGGATTTTGATTTAAGGTAGGAGTATAAGCCTTTTTTTAAGTTACCCATGTCGTATCGATCTGTAATACAGCCGAAGGTTTTTAATTGCTAGGATTACTCATTATTATTACTTTATAACTGTGGTTATTACAATAGCAATTTCAGTTATAAAAACCAGAATAAATATTATTACCATAATAATATATACATATTATATATATATTATTAATGTATTATACAACAATACACATACTAGTTATTGACTCGTATTTAACTGTACTCACCTCTTTTCAGTGCATCGCGTCGTCGTGAGGCGTTCAGTCGTAAACAAGGTATTAAACTAAGCTGTAACCGGAATGTCGAGACAGCTTGAGTCCGTCGCAACAAGGTAATTCACAGCTTAGTTTGTCATTATGAAAACTTAATACTCTTAGTTGATCCTACCTTCATGATCCATCGTATTTGTTTTAATAGATAAATAATAATTAAAAAAAGTAAATGGTGAGTAATTTCATCTTTTATATACATTAGTTTTCATTTTTAACATAATCATTAATTAATTTTAAGAAAAAAAAAACTTATTTGAATTGTTAAATTTACTGTCACTTCACTTCACTTCACTTCACTTCACTTCAAATTTACTGACATTCAAGGAGTGCGATCAGAGTCCGACTCTCAGGCGCTTGCAATTCGTTTCCGCCGTCGGTAACTATCGCGGCCGACTGCGTTTAGCAAAGAACCTCACCAGCGACGTAATTTGCTATTTCATTGTACTGATCACACTTGAAAGAAACGTAATTAACGTCCTGCCCTGTACCTTTGCTTTTTAATTTAAATATTAATTATCTGATCTAAAATGTCTTAATAAAGACTTGACTGTCAAGAGTTAAAGTTAGCCTCATTTCCATGGAAATGTTATGTTATAAACAAGTATAATTATAATTAAGGAACAACTATACTTAAACTTATGTATAACATGAGACCTAATTAATACAATTTTTTATTTTTGTATTAAACAATATTATTCGCTACGCTTGGATCTGTCAGTATATTTAAAGTCAATTAGAAAGGCGAAAATCAAGTAACCAGCTTAGCTTGCAATGTAACCAAGTTCGTATTTCGACATTTTGCTTTTACTCTTATTATTATGTTGTAGATTTTGTAGTATTTAAGTAGTAGAGGAAAGCATATACTCGTAAATATTAGATATTAAATTGTAGAAGTTGTGTTGTGTTTTTAAAAGAATGGAAAAAAATTAAAAGTGTAATTAAAATTAAAAAATTAAAAGTGTTATATCAAAATTTCAAAAATTAATCTTAAGGCAATTTATTTAAATATTTTATGTCACAATCACGTCACATTTATGATATTCCCGTGCTTGTGAAGAACAACTTTGTACAAACGTTGAATTTATCACTCCTTAAATTTTTATGGGACTGTTTAATTTGCCAATGGTTGGTTTTAAAAGCTATAAAAATATAAGATATAAATCAGTAAAAATCTGTTTACACAGAATTAAAACGAAGTAACCTTAAGACAAGTTTGTTATGTTAAAAAGTATTCCATAATATCTTTTTATAGAATGGTATAGATACAACCTTAAAAAGCTTTATTTGAGTTGACAGTAACTGTGTTACACACTTATACAGGAGTACACACAGTGTGCCTGTGTGTGTCAAACCACGTCAGTCACCTTCACGTAGTCTCAAGTCACAAGTCATAACGAATCATGTAGGACCTATAAGACACAAGCTCATAGTGGTCATTCACAACACCAGCTACGCATTATATACAAAATATTTTTTTTTATTATCAAAGTTGTATTATCAATGTTGACTTAAAAAAGTCAACGTCAATGATAAGTAAACAACAGACGAAATTAATTTAAAAGTGTGCGATGTTCCCACGTAAGAACGTACGAAGCGTCAGTATTGATACCGTTATCGGCGCGTAATTATTGTGGCCGGTTACACTCAGCTCAGCTTCACCCAGAACATGAAATTATATTTTTATATGATGGATATTCAAAGGGAGGAGAAAATGGGTATTATACTCGTAAATTCAAAGTAATATTAAATTTGTTGTTTATCTTGAAGCTGAAATATTAATAGGTTTTTTCATAGATATGTATGATATCCTAGGTACTCGCCTTAGTCCTACACACAATATATAGTATAAATACACTTTACGTTAAAATTCAAAACACTTTATTATTATTAGATAACACTTTGGTAATAAATTCAATAACTGTCATTTTTAAATGTGCCTGTTTGATACACAGATGCCGTGAGAAAGAGGTTCAAATCGAATCGGTGTTCCGTTCCCTAAATTAATAAATTAAATTATGGTTAAAACGTTTACCGCCGGAAGAAATTGTTTCCATTTAGTAGTAGTAGTCTTTTTGTTAAAAAATACAAAGCAAACAAAATTTCTAATATTTTTGTCAGTTTAAAATTTTTTTTATACCTTTAAAACGCTTTTAAAAATACATTGGTATACTTACATTTTAACTTAAGATGGGGCAAAGACACCGAAAAATCTTGCAACATCTGTGGAGGCAGTAGGAACCGCGAAACACTTGATGGTAGGGTGTAGGGTACTTTTAAATAGAGGTAAATACTCGCATCCTCACGATAAAGTATTAGCAAACCTTACGAGAAGCGGTTAGTCTTTCTGTAGCAAGAGCGCAGAAGGGTATAACAACCACCAAAATATCAGTGGAATTCGTAAAGGCAGGTTCGTCCAAAACATCAAAACCAAAACCTTATTCCATCTTGGACGCGTCTCCTGATTGGATTCTCATGATGGATACGTATGAAAGGCAATACAAAATCCCCGGGGATGTTTGTGTTTCTTCATCTAGGCCGGACTTATTCCTGTACTCAAAACAACTAAGGCTTGTTATACTTGTGGAGCTTACTGAACCCTAGGAAACAAACATACCCAAAGATCATACATTTAAGCTTAACAAGTATTACGAACTATGTAACGAACTGATCAGGAATAAATTTATAGTTCATTTGTACGCTCTAGAAGTAGGAGCGAGAGGTATAACAGCAAAATCTCTCTACAATTTATTTAAGGATCTCGGCCTTTCTAGAACGATTATCAGTTCATTTCTGGAACGTATTTCAAAGGCGGCTTTAGTAGGTTTTTACGATATTTGGTTAGGTAGGGAGAGGAGCGTGAAGAGTGAAGGTGAGCATGTATGCGCATAGTAAAGGGGCCCCTTAAACCTACACCTGGGTCGCAAGTCCCAGGCATTGTTTGCGCTCCTCTTCTTGCAACGCTATGGGCCCGGCATCCGCACGGTGAATCCATGGAATGCTAAGAAGCTTCGTCTCTTACTTCATTGAAAAACCTAATAAGACACACACACACACACACACACGCACGCACACGCACGCACACATGCACGTGTAACTATTAGATGAGTGACTTAGTGACTTTATATTTAATTATTTTTAAGACTAGTTGAGGCTGGCGACTTTGTATAGCCTCATACTCATATTACTAAAATTAAAATCCGTTTATGTTTTGTTTGAAGATAATTATAATGAAAACGACTTTTAATGAGAAATCATTTTCTCTATATTTTGAACGGAGCAATAGACTATGACCATACGAAATTTAATAAAAATATGTCCAGATGCTCTCCCGTAGTTATCTCGAGATGCCTGCACAATTAAACCGATAAGCACACAGATTATATATAGCCATATTATATATTAAAATATGTTTTATTGTTTAGATCTAGAGTTCTTCATTTTAAGGTTTTGTTGTACACGAATACCATTTTTATTACATATATTTTGCATTTTTATTATACACACTCAGCATTTAATACAAAAATAAAATAAAGTAAATACTTAGAACAACGTACAAACTTACAAACGTGAGAATTATTTTAATTTCCAGTCTTAGTACAGAAACAGTAAATATCAAGAAAGATGGTATTTTTAATTTTATACTTTTATATTTTTAAGGAAAGTGATCTTCATCAACTCGAGCTGTTGCTTACAAGCGTTACAGGCACCTCCCACGACGACGGCTCAGCGCAGACTGAGGTGAAATAAGAATTTAAATAATATTTGCATTAAGTTTTATTATATTTGCACACTGTAGTATAGTAATAGACAAGTAAGGTATTTCGACCTCCGCATACCATTATAGAGCACCACAGTCACATTTAATTAACAACCGAATAAACCTCAATTTATTTATAATTATATAAATAGAAGCTGTAAAGTTTTCATAACAATGAAGTACAGTAAGTATAACAGTTCCATACACACAAAATAAATCAAATTCAATCAGATGTTTTGTAGGTGGTAAGAGGATATTTGCTACCGCCGCCTTCAGATTTTTGAAGGTAGGAACATGTCTGTGCTCTGGCTGCGCGTGGACATGGACGATCACGTCAGAGTCTACGCGTGCCTCTACAGGTCCCATAGTGGTAATGCAAAAACAGATCAACTGTTGGGCCACGTTCAAGCGAAGATTGACGACCTGCTTTCACAGACTCCCTCCGCCGAAGTTCTTAGTCCTCGGGGACTTCAACGCGGACAATACCGAATGGTTAGGGTCACGTACAACCGATTACGCGGGGAGATCTGTGTTTGACTTTACTCTGGCAAATGGTTAAGACGAACACTCGTTTACCGGACGTGGACAGCCACACGCCCGCTTTGTTGGATCTTCTGCTGACTACACATCCAGAAAAGTACCAGGTCACTGTCGAGGCTCCCTTAGGGTCCTCTAATTACTGTCTGGTACGGAGTATAGTGCCCATTCAACGTCCGGCTCGCACAAGACCTGCGACTCGACGCGTTTGGCACTACAAGTCAGCGGATTGGGATGGAATGCGGTCCTTTTTTGCATCCTACATGGGGACCGATTTGTTTCCCTTCCAAGTGACTGCGGTGCGGCTGTAGCTGATGTGATACTACAGGGCATGGAACTATTTGTACCAAGCTCTGTGGTACCACTTGGTGGCAGATCGCGGCCTTGGTTTGATGCATCCGTCAGGGCTGCAGCAGCTGGCAAACGGCAGGCTTATCAAGCTTGGGCTAATGCGTTAGTCACTAAGGATCCGAACTCTAGAGTTCTGAAGAGGAAATACAACCGTGACTCCAGATTCTTCAAACGGCAAATCGCTAGAGCAAAGTTCAAGCATGTCGTCAAAATTGGGGATCAGCTGGCAAAGTACCCGCCTGGCACGCGCAAATTCTGGGCGCTTTCAAAGGCCACTCTGGGCAACTTTAGCCAGCCGTCCCCACCGCCGTTGCATATGGGGAATGACTCTCTGGCCCACACAGCAAAAGAGAAAGCCGATCTCTTGGGCATATATATATTTCTATTTTCCTTGGACGTTCATAAGTCGAGTGGGCCGGATGGCATTAGTCCATGGGTTCTACGAACATGTGCCCCTGAGTTGACTCCAGTGCTAACACGTCTATTTCGGCACTCCTATCTTAAAGGCGTAGTCCCGGTCTAGTGGAAGTGTGCCCTTGTCCATCCGATCCCTAAAAAACAGACAGACAAACAAACAACAACAGCAACAACAACAACAACAACAACAAACAACCAGACCTATCGCCATTACCTCCCTTCTCTCCAAAATAAAGGAGATTATTATTAACCGACAGCTTCTAAAGTACCTCGAGGATCACCAGTCGATCAATGACCGGCAGTATGGCTTTCGCCATGGTCGATCAGCTGGTAATCTTCTGTTATACCTTACGCACCGTTGGGCAGCTGTTATTGAAAGCAAGGGAGAGGGTCTGGCAGTTAGTCTGGATACAGCAAAAGCCTTCGATCGTGAATGGCACAAGGGGCTTCTTTCGAAGCTACCTTCCTATGGGCTTCCCGAGGGTTTATGCAAGTGGATCATCAGTTTTCTCACTGAGCGGAGCACACAGGTCGTTCTCGACGGTTTTTGCTCGGACCCCAAGCCCGTGAACGCTGGTGTACCCCAAGCCTGCGTGCTATCCCCAACTCTGTTCCTCCTGCACATCAATGAGACGTTGGATATTCCCAATATATATTGTTATGCGGATGACCACTGGGGATGCGGTATATTTCGGTCGTGCAGGTTTCTCTCGGGAAAACGTCGATGAGTGCCGAAAGAAACTTGTGTCTTGAAAAGAGACCTCCCTGGGGATGGTCTCTGAGTGGGGCGAACTGAACCACGTTCAGTTCAATCCCTTAATGACACAATTTGCGCGTTTACCACTAAGAAAGCCCCATTTATCGTATCACCGCTCTTCGAAAGCACTCCTCTTATTGCCTCGCCAAGTATTAGAATACTGGGTCTCGACATTTCGAGCGATTGTTCCTCGTCGATAAAATTGGGAGTGATCAATAGAACGAGGCAGTATTTCAAACCTGGCCAAAGACTTGCGCTCTATAAGACGCAGGTCCGGCCACACATGGAGTACTGTTCTCTTGTGAATCCTCGGATGTTGCAAGAGTTTATGGGCGACGGTGATCACATATCAACGGTGACCCGCAAGCTCATTTGCCCTCCTCTAACATAAAAAAAACCTAATTATGACCCACAAACCTAAAGTGGTGACCCCGACGTGACTCAGACATGATTTAAACGTGAAAATGGCACATTCATCCCCAGTTTCTGCAACGAAATTACAACCTCATTCTACCTTGGACATGAGCGAGTCTTGGCGATAATATCAAAACTCACTTGTGAAGTCGCCAAACTGACGAAATCAAGGCCACAATTTCGAAGAGGTTGGAACAAGAATCAATGGTCATGCTCAACATATCGCAATCGCAGTCGAAACCCGTCAACGCAGCGTCAGAGTCGTAACCAGGATAGATCATCGTTTTCGTTCGAGGGCGATGAAATGCGTGCAGCCTTGCACATGGAAAACGAACTCAGAAAACTAGGAGAGATGCAGACAGAGGCAGATATCTGTGCCATTTCACCCTGTCGCCGCCTACGCATCCAGGACATTAACTCAGGTTTATATTTTTTAGTAGATACAGGTGCTAATGTTTCGGTTTTAGCTGTTTGTCTGTGTGTAGCAATCGTGACACACAGTAACTCTGGCGCAATTTTTGTTCATCCGGATTTGTTAAAGTCGGGTTTCGTATTTGTTAGGGATGATACTGTGCGTAGATTTTTAAAATCCCCTTACGATGGTCATTACCGCGTTTTATATAGAGGGCAGACTACTCTGGTGCTTGATATAAGTGGACGTGTATAAAAATTATAACAAAAATATTGTCTTTTTCTCTAAAAACCGTAATTTGAAAGTGATTTGGAAAAGGAATTAATTCAGTCCAATTTTCATTAAGCAAAGTGTTTACGCTAATAACCTTTTGTTATTCAAGCAAATACCCGACACTGAACAACAGCAGATACGCAGCTCCCATCACCCCCTTGAATAAAGAGAAACGTTGCAATTTTTGTCTCATGCCCTTCGGGGGGTCCTCATGCTTTTTAAGTGACCTTCCTCCAGTACCATAGATACTGTTTTTGAAGATCACTCGAGGCCTCCCCCTGTCTCTCTTACCGCTCACTTTTCCCGTATAAATCTTTTTTACCATTCTTTCATCACTCATTCGTTCGACGTGCCCAAACCACCTGAGCACGTTCTTCTTCATTCTCACCGTGACCTTTTCAGCATTCATTTTTATTACATTCTTTTTCTGTGTTCTGTGTGTGTTTGGCTGCCGGATAACAGCGTCGGTAGCAAAACCGCATTGTGTACAGCCAAACGTGCAGCCAAAGCACCGTTGACTCTGTTAGCGGCAGCAATACGCCTTTCCACATCCATTTCGTATCTTCCGTCTCTGCTAAACATATTTCCCAAATATACCACTTCATTGACTTGTTCTATTATCTTATCATTCACGTTGATCTTACATTCTGTTCTTTCTTCATTTCTTTCAAATATCAGAACCTTCGTCGTATCTACATTCAGGTTTAGATCATTAATTTCACACCCATCTTTCAGAGTGGTGACCAATCCCTGCAAATTGCATTCTGATGATGCAATGAGCACTGCATCATCTGCATATAGCAAGCAATTGACCTTAAGGTCACCTACTTTTACTCCCATGTCACTGTCTTTCACGCCTTGGAGACAACTATCCAAATACAAATTGAACAACTAAGCTGACATAGCGCAACCTTGTTTAACACCCGATTGGATGTCAAACCAGGGCGTCATGTCAGCTCCTACTCGCACACAGGCTGAGTGATCTCTGTAAAGAGACTTTACAGCCTGTAGCAAGGGTCCGCTCACATTGTATCGGGGCAGTATCTCCCATAATTTCTTTCTCACAACCCTGTCAAACGCCTTTTCCAAATCCACAACAGCACAGAAAACCTTTTGGTTTAGGGCCAAAAACTTTTCCGTGATCATGCGGAGGGAAAAGATCTGATCTATACACTTTCTTCCAGGTCTAAAATGTCCTTGGGCCTCCCACAACAGCCTTTCAGATCTCTTTTGCATTCTTCTCGCTAATATTTTAGCATAAACTTTACCACCCAAGCTAATCAAACTGATAGCCCTATAGCTAGCACAGTCTATCTGTGAACCTTTGCTTTTATACAAAGGTACGAAGACTGCACCTCGTCAATCGTCTGGGACCTCTCCTGATTTCCAGCATAAAATTCACAAAAACCAGAACAAGTCCAAGACGCGTGACCCACCACATTTGATCATCTCGGCAGTAACTCCATCTGCTCCCGCAGCCTTACCACATTTCAGACTTCGAATCGCGCACTCCACTTCTTCCAACCTAATTTCACCATCGGCTACATCGGGACTCAGCACTTCGCTGGTACTCGAGGCCGAGGTTTCCTCAACATTCATACGTCTCCTTGTAGAATCCCGCCCACCGCTGCAAAACGTGTGCTTGCTCTGTTAAGATTTCATCGTTCTTAGAAAGCACCTCTTTCATTCTACAAGTTAACCGACCAACCCCGGGAATCACTAACTACTCGCCAGAAAAGCTTCGTGATTTCCCGGAAGTTGTTTGTCAACCTTTCATCCCTTACTCTCTCAGAATTTTCAAGCTTCATCTTTATAAGTGCTTTCGTTTTGTGCTTTTGCAGCTTGTATGCTCTTTTTTATCTCTTTTATACTTTTATCCTTACGCGAGGCTTTATAATCGCGCCATGCTTTCTTCTTTAACTCTACAGTATCTTTCACTTGATCATACCACCATTCATCGCGCTTTTTACTAAAACCTCTTTTTCATTAATCACATACTTCTGTCGCTACTCTCACCATACCATTCCTAAGGTTCTGCCAACATACTTCAACACTTTCATTTCCAGAATCACAGCTTTCAAGCTTCTTGGAAACTCTTTCTTGATACTCCTCTCTGATCGGTGGATCTTAAAGCTTCCAGCTTCTTATGCGATAATTCGACTCCAAGCTTGGACACGTCGTGCGGCTGCGCCAACCTGCAAACAGACCTCTTATTCTAGCAATGACTAGATGATGGTCAGCACCCCTAAACACTCGCGTGTCCATAACTTGACTTCGAATACGCTGATCCACTAGGAATAAATCAATCATACTTCTTTCTTCCGCTCGCTCCCATGTGTACACGTGAATTTGTTTGTTATCAAAAATCGTGTTTGCCGCAAAAAAAAATTCTCCTTACAAAATTCCAAAATAAGTTACTTCTATTAAATATAAAATTTTTGATTTGACAAGGCTGTTATATATTATCATACGTACTTTCTTGGGAATGCAGTTTGAGACTTTCTTAATGCACACAGTATAGGTAATAATTTGTTTCTAACGTTTTCTATGTGATCTTTCCAAGTCAGCTTATCGTTCATCCACAAACCTAGGTATTTGTCTTTTGTTGAGCGTTGTATGATTTTATCGTTGCTGTAAGGGGTGTAATATTTGGAATGTGTTTATTCTTTGCACAGAAAATTATATAGGAGGTTTTAGTTGCATTTTTTGTTAGCAGGTTGTAATGTAGCCACTCACTCAACATATCAAGATCTTTTTGAGCTTTACTTATTAAGTCCTGAATAGAAGTACTATAATAAAAAAGGCATGTAGTTAAAGGGCAAGCAAAGTTTTCCAGTTAGATTGATTTAAATAATATTGTTAACGTAAATCAAAAATATTAACGGTCCAGTTGTGGAATTCCATATGTAACATTTTTAATGGAACTGGCAAAATTATCTATTTTTACAACTTGCTTCCTATCTTGTAAATAAGATTCAAAAAATTTAGATCTAGTATCGATGTTATTTAATTTCAGCAAAAGCTTACTGTGTCTTACCGTATCAAAGGCTTTCTTCCCAAAGCATAATTTTTTTAATCTATATTTAATCTTATTTCTGTAACTAAATCTATAACAGCGGTAAAAGTGCTCGATTTTGAAAGGAAACCGTTCTGTTTACTAATGAGAAATTGTTTTTCCGATAAGTAAGTACTCAAGCGTTTGTATAGTATTCGCTCAAATATTTTAGATAACACTGGTAGCACAGAAATAGGTCGATAGTTATTTGGGGTCACTTTTACTACCAGATTTATGAACAGGACTAATTTTAGCAATCTTTAGCGATTCGTGAAAGGTGCCGTCAGACAAACATTTGTTTATACAATCAGCTAATCTCTGAGAAACTATATTTTTTGTACATTTTATAGCTTTAGAACTAATTCCGTCTATCCAAGTACTGGGATGGGATGGGTGTTGCTATCTAGGTTGTCAATAATGTTTGATACTTCTTCTCTATTACACGGTGCTAACTCACTCAACTCACTCACTTAACTCAATATGTTATCGTTATCCGAGTGAAACATGTTAGGTATTTTATTTGCTAAATCTAAGCCCATGGTAAACATAAACTCATTAAAGTAACTACAAATTGCATTACCTTCAGTGACAACACCTGAATCCAATACGAGTTTGAGGGGAGTGCAGCCTTATCCAATTCTATTTAAAGCTAAACTATTGAGGGTTTTCCACATTTTTTTCCGGTGATGACTTCCGGACTGCAAGCACTAAGTAAAGAGCAATAGTTTTTTATTATGTTGCCGATGGCAGTCGAGCTGAAGGGATGTACCACAAAGAAAGTAAAGTTAAGTAAAGTTCCGCGTTTTAGTGAACTAAATAAATACGAGGAAAGTTCTGATTTTGTGCCATTTTGATGGTAAACTTTTTATACAAAAAAGTCTTGAAGCCCTTAAAATATGAACGAACCGAAAACAGAATATGAAAAAGTGTGACAGGAGTACAGACGTGTATCGTTGTTCTCATAATAATAAAAAATCTAAAACAGTGTTAAAAGTCTTTTCAAAAGACAATATTAATGTAGTTATAATTGTATCAACTTTTCTACGAGTGAAATGCTGATAAAAGAGAAAAATAGTTGGTGTTTTTGTGTATGACGAGTTATTGATGGTACCTGGACATAACGTGTAAAGTAACTACCGTTGCATTCTTTATTACCCATCATCGACTCAACTAATGTTAAAACATTAACCACTAATTTGATAATTGTGACGTCTCAGCCATCTGGTGTAGCGGTCAACACTGTGAAGTGCAAGGCTTAACAAAACTAGCTATCTCGGTTTCGAAAGTCACCGGGCTAACTCAACTGTCAAATTGAATTTATTTCAACACATGTACTGGTCCTGCAAGTTGGAAGCGGTGTTTGAGAAAATGGAAGATTTAACCGTCATTTAACCGATCTGGAAGTTGGATCCAGATTCAGTTGTGGGTCACGGCTTGCAGGGCTTTCAGCAAGACTTACTCATTGGAAATATTTTAGATCTGCGTGTATCCAACTTTATTATTATTACAATTGCAAAAAAAACTATTATTTATCGTATTTATTTAAGTTACTTTATACTGTTAACGACTTTTGGGACCCGATGGAGAGAAGTTAGGTCGTTTATCACGGAACAATACTCAAAGAATACGCAGTTGGCAAGCTTTGTGTAAACCTGAGTAATTGATATCTTTTAAAGTCCTTTTGAATTTATTCTTTATTTTTTCTTATCTTCACCACGTACAGAGAATGTGGCAAACATTGCAGTAACTAAAAGTAACTTAATAAAAGAGTTTTAAAAGACGCAGATATATTATTATTTACTGCTTAATCATAGAACTGCACTCTTCATTGAAAAATTACTGACATCTGACAGTTCCGTATAAAGTAAAAGAATTGTACCACTTTATAAAAGTGAAGTAGTAGTTAGAACAACCCCTCTGAGGCGCCGCAGGCTCGTGTATTAAAATAACACTTTATTATTAATTTATTAAAACATTACTCAAACAAATGACTCTTTTTATAACCAAGATGCAAATGAAACTAAAATTATACAATTAATAAAATATCTACAAATACCCAAAACCCAGAGAGATCTTATGAATATTAGATATCTGTGATCGAACCTCGGTCTGGGGAGGTAATGTCTCGTGTTCTGACTCTATTTATACCCCCTGATACCCCAGCTGAAGCAAACCTATCAGACTATTGAAAATGTAATTTATTTTATTTATTTATTATACCTTTAAAGTCTACAAAACCACACAAGGAATTTGTAATTATTTGCGTCTGTCACATACCAGCATAAGAGTTAAACAACTAACTTATTATTAATATTTTGTAACGTTATAATAGCAACATGTTAATAAGTGTGACTGAATCATTGTTCTTAAAGATTTTAAATATAATAATATTATTTTTGGGTTAAGTGATGAATACACACAGTGCTTGTTATTATTCAAGCTTGGGATTAAAGTTAATAATTATTAAATAACACCATAGCGGTGTATTTGTTTACAAAATAATAAAATCATCTGTACCAAGTACTTAAACAGCTAAGCATCCCCGAGGATAACAGTTTGGCGACAGTTAATATCGTAACGATGTAGATACACCACGTCGCCTTTGCCTCCAGAGCTTTACCTTCTGGCACTTTTATAATTCTTACCGTAACACGCGCGGGAATGTATTTATTACCTCTCGATAAATAAGTCAAAGTTTTATTTACTATAAAGATAAAAATAAAAATAAAAAATAGTTTTTGTGGGTTTAATTTCTTAGATATATATTATATATTCATTTATTCTTAACGTTTATCAGAACAAAATTATCAACGATAGTTCCGACGTTTGTCGATACATTTCCGCGAATAAACAAAGACAGTCGCTGTCACAATGCTTAAGAATGTCTAAATATAAGTTGAAATGAGATAGTCGTATCGTTTCAAAATAAAATTGTTTTAATACATGTTTAACATAAATACATGTTTCAAGGTCAACTTTCACATTCACAGATCGCTATTTTCAGTTCAGACAATAAAACATTCATTTCCATAAACTTCTTTTAATAAACGATAAGTTTCAGTAGCGGTTTTACCAAGTTTCACTTGAAATTTCACAACAATGCGTTGCTCTACAACTACACTTATCATTTAAAAAACGTGGAAATACACATCTATCGTGATTTTATAGAAAAATTTAAACTTTTCACCCCCTTTAAGGGGGGGTAAAGGGGTGATAGTGGCCATGAATTAATTTTTAGTTACCATTTTCGGTTTCAGCATCCCAAAAAACGTAGAAATACACATCTATCTTGATTTTATACAAAAATTTAAATTTTCAACCCTTAAGGGGGTGCTAGCGGGAAAACGGGCATTTAAAATTAGTTTTTATTGTCATATTCGGTTTCAGCGATCCCAAAAGCCTAAGAATAATGGGGTCTCCCCTCTGGTTCATGATATTTTTTTTTTCTGTGCCTGTGTTATTAATTATGATTATCTGTACTTATACAACCATTTCGCATATTTTTAATTTTAAGAGCTTTAAATACAAATATAGTCTATTACGTGGCATCTGTTATGAATACATTGTGAGAAATTTTAAGTAGGGGTGAAACAGCGAGGAGTGACTTCGTGTCAATAGTGAATATTTATACATATGTAATGTACATATATTGTGCCATAGGGCAGGAAGTGTAGCACTTCACGAACTCCAGAACAAGTACATAAGTGAAGTTTCAATATTTTTCATGTTTGGTTTAAGAAGATACAAGACATTAATCACATTGCTTTAATTTATATTAACAGTTTAAATTTTTCATTATAATAATTATAATAAACATATGATATATTGCTTTAAATGTCAGCTCCTAACCTATCTCCGGAGGTCTATTTGAGGAGTGACAGCCTGCATCGCGCCGACCCGTCCGGACAAACTAAATACAGCCGACACTGCGGAGACACGGATCTGCACTTTGAGAACTGAATTTATAATATTGAAGGTTAATGTAGCGCGAAGTGCCTATTTAGTCTTCGCAAATCTGATCGAGCTACGGTCGGATTCGGCAAGATAAAGCTAGGATTAACAAGCCAATGAAGCCAATTAGCTGCCAAGTGGGAGCTATCTTTAGAAGTCCTTTCTCTTAACGACATAGCATTTAGTTATATTCGCCGCTCGATTTATGAATAATATTATATGTTCATAATATTAGATATTCATTATTATTATTTTTTTCGTTCGTTTCTTTTTTTGCAATTGCCTAGATTTGCTTAACAAATATTCAACATAATGTATAAATGATATTGAACAAAGCATACTTTGGTTTATACAAAGAACAAGTTAATTACGAAAGAAATTATTTAATGATAAATTGATACAACGATGAATGTAGTGGTACTTAGGAGGTATAACTGCCAGGTTATTTACCAATATATTAAAATGTTAGTTATGACATACTATTCCTTATATACCTCATTGAGATCAAAATTAAAAACACAATTGTTTTAATAAGGTTTAATATTGGCGTATAGTGACTAACACGTGACTAACAGCACACAGAAAATTACTTTTAGATATATTTGTATCGTCAGATCAAATACCGAGCGCGAAGTTTATTAAATTAACATTATTCATGGCGATAAAAAAAAAAATAAGAATCCAAATCCTTCTTCTGATACTAATTGCTTGATTTAGCTTTAAAGTAGTTTAAATTCATGTTAGTAATTTTTGAAATCACCTTTGGGACCTTCTAGTCATGTTTATAAAATAACATTCAAACAATTCAACCGTTCCGTAAATATTCCAACACACATAGTATTTTTTATTCGCCAATCTAGTTATATATATCCTTCCTTATTGCATTTCCTAATTTATTAAATGAGATTTTTTTTATGTAGGAGGAGGGCAAACGAGCTGGCGGTTCATAGATGATACGTGATCAGCGCCGCCCATGAACCCCTGCAACATCCGAGGATTCACAAAAGCGCTACTGGTCTTGGAGGTAGGAGTAAACGCCTTTTAATTTCCTAATATGATGAGCTGAGATGAGTGAGCTTTTGATGTCCTAATCTGATGAGTTGAAGAATAGTTTGAAGCTTTGTGAATTTATCACAAAACTATGCAGAGTAATGACAATAAGTTAATTTATTGTTATTATTGCTGCAGTTATTTAACACACCTACTACTTGTGTAACGAAATTATTAATTTATTTTATTCCAATTTAATAATGAACGTACACACAAGAAACGTAAAAAGAACATATATGTATTATTATAATTAAATATAAATATAGTACAAAACTTTGCCCTTCGCTATCGATACTAGATATTGGTGAGCTGTCATTGTCGCGGTCTCTTGTTTAAAATGCTTAAGATAAAATCTAACGACTAGATCAGTTTAACATAATCTATTTACTCAAGATCACCGGCACTTCTTTGTATATTTATTGTCTTTTTTTGCCAGAGTATATTTTAATTAATAAAATACTTCAAGATAAACATAGCAGCGAGGCTTGTAAATATTAAAGTCAATTTCTTATTCCATTGAAAAATGTATAAGCATTACGGAATGGCATTTCATAAATTACTCTTATAAAAAAACCTGCTCTCCCAATGTTATCAAAGCACTCGTGAAACTTTAATTTTGTATAAAGCGAACTCAGTGAGTAATGTATGCCGAATGCGCGCGTCAGACCTAGCGCGCCGGAGCCGCGACGACGCTTCGCAGTAACGGCATCGTACATCAGCTTCTCCCATTTACAATTCAGAGAAATGAAGACAAAAAAGATGATATACGCATACTATCACTATAAGTATGTATACATATTAAATATTTTCCTCTTCCACATCAAGGTTAATATAGTTAGTATGTGTAAATATTGTAAATAATACAACGTTATAGATAAAAGGAAAATACGAGTACTAGCAGCTTAATGAAAATCCGATACTATATTGCCAGCTACTCAGCTATTACGATGCAAATGGCACATAGTTGAAATATGCGACACAAAATGAAATAATAAATTCAGTAAATACGTTGCAGGAGGTTCGCACTCTGGCGACCGCTCAGTCTTTAGTGGCTTGTATTAAGTTTAAAAAATATTAGGTCTATTTTATTCCATACATCCCGCAGCAGCGAATAACTTTAATAGGAAAATTGTTCCCTTAAGCGTTTTAACAGGAAGATCAAAGTCAATACCAGCTCTATTTATAAAATTACTGTTTTATTAGTATTAATACTTTATTTGTGTAAGCTTTGCCTACATTTTAATATTACAGTTTTTTTGTTGAGTAAAAGCTTGTTGTTAAAATATTAAATGTATAATAATTTTTAAAGAATATTGAATTTCTTCCAACTCCTGGCACGTTCTTACCACGTGACTAATACACACTTACACACCTGTTATTAACATTTAAAATAATAAGATATTCTTAAAAAAATATTTTCATATAATGACAGATTCAACAAAATACGGTGAATGCAAAAGATATGTAGCCATGTTGGATGGTATTTAAATAAGAGTATATCAGAATAAATTAATAACTTATTTGAATTTATTCATTGGCAGCTATTAATGAACAGAAGTGGTATTTAATTTTAATAATGTGATTTATATTTTTCTTCATGGAACAAATATAATATTTAAATGTTAGAGTGCAGAGTTGTGTGTCTGTTTCGGGCTGCAGCGATCTGTCAAGAGTTGCATTTAGCTTGTTAAAATGTTGATGTCTGGTTGCTGTATTTCTGGGTAGTCCAATGAGACAGGTCAAACGGAAGTAAAGTAAAGTCACTCAGCCATCTTCGGCCGTGTTGTTAGCTTTAGCGGCGCTTCAATTAAATATATGACATTGTCTATCTGTCTCCGTTTTCGTATTGAATCGATTTGTTAATTTATATTTTTATTTTAAATAGTCACAGTCTTTGAAATACGGCCAGTAATCATAAACGTTAGCACTATAAACTGGGATGGTGTAAGAATGTTGTAGAAAGTTTATTTTACTGAGTTTGCATTGAAAATTACAAAAAGAGTAATAAACTTCTTGTTCGTCACTATCATATACTTGTAGCTGTATTATTTTTGTGCAGTTCGTATTAAATATCCAGGGAAACATATCAAACAGTAAATAACCCTCTCAATACTAGAACCAGAAAATCCAATAAATTTATATATTTTTTGTAATGACTGTGAAAGTTAAAATGACAATCTGGTGTGAAAATTATGTCATTGCTTCTACAATATTATTATAAAATATACACTTGTTTAAGTCGCAGGAATGCTGATAATAGACAATGCCAATGTCAAACAATCAAAATAGACTTGATCACCAATTTTCTTATTAGTAGGATATGACGTCGAAGAGATATTTTAATTTGACTGAATGTGTCGTTTAGCTGATATTGAAAAGAATAAGTAATGGCTGTTATATTGTACAGTAGTAAGTATTACTTCTTTTTAATCTTAATCTAACATATGGTAAATAATTTAAAGTAAAAAGAACAGAATAATCATTCGTAGATATAACGTATATAAATGTAGTCACAACTGCGTTGTTTCTTAAGATAATAAAATATGTGGTTTATTGTACAAGCACACTGACTGAGAGGACAGGATCTCATGTAATATTATGATCACAAAGCTATTTAACTAGTGCAGGTAAGGTTCGATTGTGATTTATAAGTAAGCAATAAAACTCTAACATCCAGTATACAATATTCCAGTGTATTATGTGTGTGTTTGAATATTTAATTTAAATTGCAATGTATTGAGCGCGATTCAGAGTAATTTACAATTGACTGAGAGGTTACAAAACTAAAAGGTAAACTATAACTGATATTCTGTAACACTGACACTAAATGCACTATCATTTGGTAACACAATATTGTTTAATGATAAAAATCGTATGTTTGTCGTTATCACATGCAAGTAGAAGTAGTAGTTGAACGTTGTTTGAGTATTATAATTATAATCACATTGAAGACCGAGAACGTATAAAACATTGTCATTTTCATTGCGCTCAATTGTCCTTAAAGTAAAGGAAATAATATTTTCTTAACCATTTTTCTTTTCACTTTTTAAACGAAATGGGATTACTCAATTCGTAACTCAAATCGGATTTGCATTCACGCCATGGGTCTGAGAAGAACCTAATTTTCTACGACATAAATGATTTAGTATTTTTGAATTTGTGAAAAGTCAAGGATGTTTTGTTTAGAAGGTTTATAAAATTTAATAAATGTAATCTCTAAATTTAAGTTAATTGCTCTTTAAGGTTAAGATTAAGCAATGGTGTTGAAAAATTATATCTTTATATTTTACAACAAATTAATTTATCAGAATTAATAAAATAATTGTTTTAATAAAAAAAATTAATTATTAATATTCAATTTCATGTCTTCTTATCTTATTGAAGTCCTACTTATGGCAATATTTTCTTTTTACTTAATATGTAAGAGAGAAAATATATAGTTGAGACATTTAATAAATGTGCTCTCTACTCAATTGCGGTACACATCAGTTTAAATGTCACTTGAAGAATTCAGACTAGAAACAATTTTAAAAATGTAGTATTTCCGACTCCATTAGCTGGAAAGCTTTGTCAGATCTTGACTGGAGTTATTTTATATTTATCTACTAAAAGCTCGGGCAATAGAAAATAAAAATAGTAAAATCGATCAACAAATTGTAGGGGCTTGGGTTTCATTTCATTAACTTTTACTTAAATCTGCCTATAGTATGTTATTTCTTGAGTAAAACGCGTGATTTTTTTATTTACCCACATATTTATATGTATATATATATATATATATATATATATATATATATATATATATATATATATATATATATATATATATATATTATTTTAGTTCCATGTGACGTTGTTAAATTTATTTAGAAAATAATATGTAGTGTAGAAAACAGCATCCGTCAGTAATTTTATTTTAGTACTCGTATATTACGTTACTAATTAAATATCCACATGTACTGGAATGTGAATAAGGTTTCACACATAAGTAATGATAGGACGGTTGAACTAAACCGGTCAATATTGCTGGATTAACCGGCTTTATACTGTCTGTGAATAATTATGTCCATCTGACCCGGATTAAACCGGTTTCTACTGATACTAATCGCTTTCGTGATTTTATTATATTTTCAGCTATTATTAATATAAATACTATTATGGCAATTCAGTCAAATGTACACTGTAGGTCACCTTAATATTAATAAACAAAATAAATTAGTTACATCAGAATACTTAACAGTTCGTGGAAATACGATTATCTCGTAGACGCTGACGTAGACGTACTCAGGCTGAGAGCTATCAATAACTTCTTAGTATATCGCAAACTTTATTCATGTAATTGACCCTAAAATCTTGTCACGTGATAAGTGTAATTGCATGTGAGTGTTTCATTAAGAGTGTGATGAGGCGCGTCGCTTGTGTCACTGCCCCGGTCTCGCTGTCGTCGCCTTAATTACCTACGGAACCCGCTCAAAGTACTTTGTCTTAATAATATTTTCTCCCTAAAAATATACACAACTGTTATGTTAGTTACTATTTATTAAACTATTAATCAATTATATATAAGAATCGGTGTTAACTACTTCCTACATTTACTAAGATGTATGCAATTATATTGTTGCTATTATAAATACTAGCTGTCATGCGAGCGTCGGATGACGTACCCGCAGTCCTCGAGTAAGTCTCATTTGATTTGTTTGTCTTGTTATACTTTTAAAACACTTCTTTTCATAGACAGCTGATATGATAACATAGACTAACAATTATTATTTATGACACCAGTGTAATTACTATATTACATGTAGTTAATAAAATCCACCTTGATGTTTATTACTGATCGTATTTAAACACACTTAATTCTCAAGTCAAGAAAGTAAATGTAGAATTTTCTTCCCTACGTTATATCTTTTGAGAAAATGGTACATTTATTCTAGTATTGCAGCACGAATGAAGGTGGTACCATCACATTAAACCTTAAATAGGACACATGACAACTACACGGACATGGAGAGAAGAAACCTTATTCCGTTAAAAAAAATAAAGAAGATCTCAAGTACAGGTTTTCTTTTATCTTTAATGTATAAAATTGTAGCAAACCTTGTCTAGCTTTTGGTTAATACATGAAATAATGGAAAAAAATTTGTTATTATTTCTTGACAGCAACAAGAGACTCCCAGAGAAAGTCGAAGTTACCGGTTACACGAGTTCAAGGACTCACTTGTTACATTATCATTGATAACCCTATGTTATATACTAAGAAAAGACAACTATTTAAATATAAAGAAGGTAGTACACAAGTTCGAACTTATTTAAAAAAAAAAAAGACTATTGATTTATAAAAGTAGAAATCGCATTAAGATCCAAAGTGTCATACTTAGAGGAACCCTTTATTTATCGTATTTTTTTTAAGCTTTTTCATACCTTAGATGTGTTGGCAAGCTTTGTGTAAACCAGTGTAATTGATATCTTTTAAAGATCTTTTGAATTAGCATTTAATTTAACATTCTGTTTTTGTTTTCTTTATTACTTTGAAGTGAAATTGAAAATCATAGTAATAATAACTTGAAGTAACTCAATCAACTTATAAAAATGCAGCCAATTTATAATTCGTTGTTTAATAATAAAATTAAAACCTTCGTTGGAAAATCACTGACATCTGACAGTTCCGTAAAAGCAAAGGAACCTTGCTACTTTATAAAAGAAAAGAACGATTGTTGTTATTTAAAATATAATAAAAGTAAAGGAAAGCACAGACAGGACAGATGAACAACCGCTGTGAGATGAGAGAACACAAAAGATGAGGGCTTGTCTATAATATTGTTCTTTATATTCTATATAGCGTGAAATAAAAGTGAATAAAAGCGCAGTATTTTTTTATAAACCTTCAATTCATCCTTCAAGTAAACACTCCTTTATCTTTGAGAAAATGGAATATTAATATAATTTGTAATGAACTCCGGGAACTGATACTTTTTTAGCGTCTTTATTTCAACGTCAGAAGGAGCGACATCATAATCATTACCAACTTATCCTAAAAGGTAAAGTTTCCGAAGGTACATTGTCTTTGGAATCTCTCTTTTTGTGCCGGTTAAAGTTACAGGAGAGGACATTCAATGACTCCTCTTCCTTACGGCGGTGACTGCGACCATTAAAGTATCAACAATTAACATATTTTGTCGACGATTTCTTGTGAACTTATTAGTTTTTTATCTATATTTTCATTTAGTTTTCCTTTGTTAAAAGATACGATTCTAATAATATATTTTAAAATAAAGTAAGATGTAGTTGCTAGTTTCAGTGATTTCGAATATTTTTGTTTATTTTATGTTAGATATAAATATATTAAAAATGAAATGTATATATTAAAGTTTGCAGATTTGAAATCATGGTGAGTGCACTTGTTATTTTAAATATTAAATAACCAAGTATAAGGAATAACTAACGAATCAAATAAAAGTTTCATCCTCCTATTATAAAGTCAGATGAAACATTTTGTTTTCGGGCCATTTGCCGTCAATTACAAGTCAATTATATTAATGTTTATTAAGTTATTTTTATCTGAGCTTTGAGATCAGAATTTTTAACATCGCAGGTTAATGTAGCGCGAAGTGCCTAAGTAGCTTTAGCAAATCTTTAACTCGAGCTACAGTCGGATTCGGAAAGATACAGCTAGGATTATCAAGCCAATCGGACTAACTAGTTGCGAAGGTTGAGCTATCTCATAAGTCTTTTCTTTCAATAAAAATCGCTCAACGTAATAAATAAAATATATTTAAACAAAGCATCCTTCGGTCCATACACAGTGTTATGAGACACCGTGTAGTGATGTTGATATAATGTAAGAGATACAACAAAGTGTGCAACATAATATATAAGTACAATTTAAGATTAACGAATACGTAAGGCATAAGTATATTATGAAAGTAACGGTACTGTGCTGTTGATATCATTGCATTTATAGAATACGATTACTAGATTATTCATAAATATCATAGTAAACAAAAGTATCTCTGATACTAAACTGTTTTTGTTTCTACTAAAAGGTGGTTTGTATCTATTTGAGGCAGTTGTATTGACTTGGCTACTAAGTAATTAAAACACAGGTTCAGTAAGGGTTCAGTAGTTAATAATTTAAAATATTGATTACAATATTACACATGTGATTGTAATATAAATGTCATAAACTAAATATTAAATTCAGTTTATGACATGTATATTTGTTTAATGACATGTAGAGTTAACAAGGTTTTTAGACTAATAAATTAAAGAAGCAGAGATATAAAAATTATAATAAATAATAAGAAAACCAACCGATTCAAGTAGTATTCGTACGTAACAGAATATCTAGTTTGCATTTCTTTGGCGGAATAAGACTGTTGTTTAAAGGAATCAGGATGCTCTCTCTTACTCCATTGCCTACTGACACTGATTTGATGGTCGCAGATCTGTTATAGTTGTTCTCTTTACAGTGAAATAGTGTTAACAGAGAAAGGGTTACATTCATATTAGTGGCAAGTGAATGGACCATCGGTCTCTCTTTAATTCTAACGTAGTAATTATATATATATATATATATATATATTTAAATTGAACTCCACTATACCACATTATTAAAAATATGGAAAAAGTCTTAATTATAAATAGCAAAAATAGTTGTAAGTTTGTATTGTGTACATTTCCAACTTATATTCACCAACTTATTCGGACAAACAAAACAAATAAATATATAATCTAAATTTGACATTGTATAATTTGACATACCGTCATAGCGATGCTTTTTCTTATTTTGCCATAAATTTATTTATAATAATTTTAGAATGACAAAAGGTACAACGTATCTGCCTCTGTATTATCAAAAACAAATTGCTACTTTAGTAGCATTTAATATAAAAAACTTCGTTATAAGGGATATAATAAAATAATCGTTCCACTTTAAACTGAATAATACGACAAAGCCTTTAATATTATCCATCAAAATATACAAGGCTTAGCCTATTTCAAATGTTTAGGCAAGGAATCGAAAGTTTTCGATTTATTGTTAAATGAATTTAATAATATTTTAAAGCCAAAAACGTTAACGAAATACTTTAAAAATTAATTTAGTGATTGAGCTACCCTAGGAATATATAGAAGCAGAGAAAAATTATATAATTTATATGGTGAGAGGCAATGGAATCATGATCCGGTGTTCTTAAATAGAGTTAGGAATTTTTCTGAGATATTTAAGAACGTTTGCGTACAAGCCAAGTCCATTTATATTAAAAATACAATTTTTAATTCAGAAGATAAAATAAAGACAACTTGGGATGTTTTATCTAGTTTTACTCGAAAATCTAGGGCTGCCAATGAACCTATAAAGTTAAAAATTTATAATATTGGAATAAGACTTTTTTTGCTGAAATTCCAATTCCAATCTTCATCATCTGATGCAACAGCCGAATTGAACAAGAATGTTAAATTCAATAATAAATGTTTTGCTCTTAAACCTGTTTCATCAGATGAAATAGTTAAAATATTTAGAACTTTAAATTCGAAGAAAACCGGTGATCTCTGGGGTATGTCAGTTAAATTGCTTAGCACTATTATAAATAATATTGCCCCTCAGTTATTCCTTATTTTTAACAAATGTTTCGAAAACAGTAAAATAGTTTAAAAGTGGCGATGGATTGGAACCCGAAAATTATAGGCCTATCTCGGTTTTACCGAGTAATAAATTAAACCGAGTAATAAATTTACCTTAAGTAAGGTTTTCGAGAAAATTATTTTAAATCAGATGTCAGAGTTTGTGTATAGCAGTGGGATCAAGCATAGTGAACAATATGGTTTCACCAAAGGCAAAGATGGGTGCTCCACAAGGATATATTCTGGGCCCCTTTTTGTTTTTACTTTATATTAATGACTTGCCCTTTTTTGTTGAGGGTCTGTGTGACATTGTACTTTTTGCTGATGACACTTAGACAATGACACTTATTTTTAAAGTTGAGCGTGATAGGATTATTTATGACGAAGGAAACAGTACTTTGTCACGAGTCTTTCATTGGTTCGAAATTAATAATTTAGTATTAAATACTAAATGCATAGAGTTTACACTTCCTAATGTAAAAAGTAAAAATGTTAACTTGCTCCTTAACAATGAAGTGTTAGAATTGATTGACTCATCAAATTTTTTAGGTATAACTTTAGATAAAAAGCTCCAGTGGAACCCCCAACTCAACACTCGCGACCAAACTCAGCGCCGCCGTCTTTGCAATTAGAAAAGTTAGACAATTAACGGACGTTAATACGTCTCGACTTGTTTATTTTAATTATTTTCATAGTATTTTAGCTTACGGTATTTTATTATGGGGCAGTGCTGGCGAAATTACTTCTATATTTATTTTACAAAAAAGAACTGTGCGGGCTATTTATAACTTAAAAGCTAGAGATTCTCTGAGAGATGTTTTTAAAGTAATAGGAAATTCTTACAGTCGCTTCTTCTTCTTCTTTAGTATTAATTATTACAATATTTTTTAAAGTTTGTAATAATCTCCTTAACAATGAAATCGTGAAGTCTCATTAGCCTGATTTATAACTTTTAAAGACGTAATGACTGCTCGGGATATTTAATATCCTTAATGGAGTTAACAAAAATTTGTGTCTCAAAAGTATTAGAAGAAAACAAAGTCCTCATTGTTATCCTATATTAACTACAGAAAAAACGTAAATACACAGTCAAATATAATAAATTACCAATATTTGTATTCTTGTTTACAAAAGCATGCTGAAAAGTCTGTAAAATTAATGTGCTGTTTGATGTCTGTTGGATTCATTGTTGACTTTATTAAAATCATACTGTAGCATACAATATTAATGTCTATATTGTTTAAAATTTATTCATCGAATACTTCGTCTATTTTATTTTAGGTAGATTCCATAGATGAATCTGCCTATTGCAATCGATGCGATGACGGGACCCAGACCCCAGAGTAGGGGCGCTATGCCGTTTATGAACTGGAGATTGGGAATCAGTCGAAAAAAAAATTATATATCCCGATATATATATATATATATGTATATATGATCCATCAGTCCAAATTCATCGTAGGCGAAATCTGACTTCACAGGTCGATAGGATAAATTAGTAGGACAAACGTAGCATCTCGTTTTTTTTAGAAAAAGTAAAAGGGGGGGCTGGGAGGGGGGGGGGGTGAAATTGCAAACCCTTGGGGCACGCTACAGGTCGCAAATATTGACGGAGGATTTTCAAACTTGGTATACACATTCTTAAGGACAAAATGAAGGTTAAGTTCTTGAACGGGGGAAATCGGTCGGGGGGTTGGGGGGCTGGGGGAGTTGGAAGTTAAAAACCGAAAAAAGTTACAAAAGGAGGCAAAATTTATTGTCGGAAAATCTTAGAAAATTAACAAATTAATAGAGGAAACTTTTTGTCTGAAAAATTTTTTGATGCGACCCCGTTTAGGCGATAGGGGTGGGGGGTGGTTCCCCCCTCACCCAATATATGCAGAATGACCCGTCATAAGACTCGTAATGACCAGTAGAATACTGCTGGCTAATTTTTCTTTGTCGATCCGATCGACGGGAATCTACCTAACACGATCGACCCTGTCGAACGAGGTATTTATATTGTTGTGTATGATGGTAAAAAAAATATACAATACTATAAAAATACAAAGTTAAGATTCTTAAAAATTAATTTAACGACTAGACTAGATAGTTTTATTGTTACGTAAAAGTTTAGTTCCGTAAATATTGAAAAGTTTAAGCAGTTGCAAAACTACATTTTATATAATAACTTAATTCAAAAGCACGTAGCAGCGGGACTTGTAAATATCAAAAGGATCTCGGACATTAAAATTTAAAGCAACGAGATCGTAAGTCAATTTCTTATTTCATTAGAAAATGTATAAGCATTACGGAATGGCCTTTCATAAATTACTCGTATAAAAATCTCTTCTCCTAACGTTATCCAAGCAGTCATCAAAATTTAATTTTGTAGAAAGCGCACTCAGTGAGTAATGTATGCCGAGCGCGCCGGATCTGCGACGACGCTTCGCAGTAACAGCATCGTACATCTTGCTTCTCCTATTTACAATTCAGAGAGCAGAGAGATAGCAACAAAAACTACAATATACGCATATCACGCCGTTATAAACATTACATACATTGATATGGGACAAAGCAATTGGGCATTTCATATTTTATTTGTTTTTTTATTTGTATCTTTTCCACTTTGAATCATTATCAGTGATCACTTGTGTGTCAAAATGGAGTGTCAGGAGGGCCTATTTCGATACCAGATTTATCGTAATAAGTAAAAGCACTTTCCAACTTAATGTTAAAGCTATGAGGGTTCATACGCGTCCTGATCTGAGAAGAACCACACAACAAACTCAGCCGGATATATTTTTTTTATATTGTAATCACTGTTTCACAAACGTCAATCTGAAAAGCTATTTTGGAACAACTAGAACTGTCGCAATATAATGAAAAAAAAAGTAAAAAATAATAATAATAATAAAAAATAAAAATCGGCTTGCTACACAACCAGTCACCGCAAGCAGCACCCGTTCACGAGCATAACGCAAGAGCCAACCATCACCCCCTTCGCCATATTTGAGGGACGAGCGCAACCCGACTCCCGACGCTACCGCAAGTAATGACTTCTAAAATAACATGTTTAATAATTTACGTTAAGCATACACCTTACACATCGGAGATACCTCCGATATGGAAGTTATGAAGGTATGCTTATACTAATACTTGTAAAGTTATAATACGTAATTATTAAAAATAATATAATGTTATAGATACAAGGGCAGAAAACTTAAACTCGTAAGTAACACAAAGAGAATCCTATGCAATATTGCGAGCTTATTTATGCGTTGCAAATAACACATAGTTGAAATATATGACAACAAATGAAATCATAAATTCCAGTAAATACGGTGCAGGAGGTGCGCCGCCCCTTGGCGACCGCGGATAATAAAACCATTCTATTAAAATACAATACGAATATGAGACTGTAATGTTTCATACAAAATGCAAATAATTTCGCCATTCAGAGAGCTTTAGAAAAATACTTTGGTGTTTTTTATTGTCTTTCATGAATTTTATTGTCGTGATACAACCATTTTAAACCACTTCAATATAAATGTCATAAACTAAATATTAAATTCAGTATATGACATGCATATTTATTTAATGATATGTAGAGTTAACAAGGTTTTTGGACTAATAAATTAAAGAAGCAGAGATATACAAATTATAATAAATAATAAGAAAACCAACCGATTCAATTTTCATTTCTTTGGGCGGAATAAGATTGTTGTTTAAAGGAATCAGGATGCTCTCTCTTACTCCATTGCCTACTGACACTGATTTGATTGTCGCAGATCTGTTATAGTTGTTCTCTTTACAGTGAAATAGTGTTAACAAAGAAAGGGTCACATTCATATTAGTGGCAAGTGAATGGATCATCGGTCTCTCTTTAATTCTCACGTAGTAATTAGTGGCTAACAACATTAACTTAAGATGACGAGAAATTAAATTGATAGATGGAAAGAAGGAGACTCTTGCAAATGTATAAAGGGATAAAGAACAAGGAGAAGTCTATATATATATATATATATATATATATATATATATATATATACTTTAATAGCTTCTTCTATAAGCCCAAAGTAATCAATAACAGATGGCGTTTACTGCCTAGATCGTTATATATATATATATATTCAAATCATATAACACATTATTTTCCTATACTCTTACCTTACTACATTATTTTCCTATACTCTTTATTTATACCAATATTCAACAAAGACTGAGAATCGAAATTGGGATACCTTGTTTCAATCAAAACAATTGGAGATCCGCAGTGATGTCAAGAGAAAGCGACAAGGGTCTGCGGTAGTTAAAAGGGTCATCCCTAACAATTGAAACTAATGTATTATAATATATTGTTCCAACTCTGTTTTATTTCTTTATTATTAATAAAGTATTGGACCGGTTAATGATTTAAAATTTTAGTTTTAAATATCTTAGAGTAGTTTTACATTCAATATTTATCCTATCGCAGACATTTTTTCGGAACTGCTTCAGGAACTACTAATAATAGTCAATATCTAAGTTTATTGCGTCTGTCCTTCTATCCAAAATTTAATAATATTCTCCTGATAAGCTTCCACAAGCGAATCATTAGCGAATTATCAAGGAATATGTATTGACATCACCATAACTGAATAGTGGCAACGGACGTCCTGAACACACATGCACACACGCGAACTCATTATGACCAGTCTGTTGATGTTATACGATTATGGACTTTAATACATTTTTAAAAAGGCCACATTCGTATTGACACAATTAATATTTTAAAACAAACATAGTATATCTATTCTTTGTCAACACTATGTCAACATACAATATACAATTGTTCAATTATGCGTTAAAGAATGTCTAATTTCCTTTAACCTAACATAATTAAGGATTGGATTGATTGGAGTCTGATTTCGCGCTAGTCCCTCGTATCACTCCTACAGTACAGTGCATACTTCATTAAACTGTCATACGTTAGAGAGATGTGAATTTCATATATATTTAAGTTCACTTCATTATGTGAGTTAATGACTGTAAAATGTACTTAATAGATAATAGTTCTACTGAACTTACATTGCCGTGATGTAAAATAGAACTGTTTAAACATTTAAATTGAAATAGATTTTATCAATATTTTAGTTGCCCTTGTAAACGTCTTTGCAATACAAGAAATTACTTTCTGGTATTGCAAAGACGTTTTCACAAGCTGACTGGTTTGTAAGGAATCTAAAATAGTATTTATCAAATTAAGCAGGCGGTTACAAATTGTAAGAGGTGAAACATTCCTTAATAAAAATTTACCAACTGTTCACTGTTATTTCGAAGCTTCTAGACGGATTGAAAAGAAAACTTATATGTGAATATACAAGAGGAACAGAGACAGTGTAAATGCCCCATTACAATCTGCAAAGCTCCCCTATTGATCACAGTAAGGCGTAAAGCTTTGAAAATATCCCGCAATTTATTTAACGGGTGGTAACAACAGCTTCACGGGGACGATCGTTAGAAAACTTTAAAGAAGGTTGTATGTAAGAAGTACTGATAATGGTATAATGAAAAATATATGATCTTTGGAAGAATAAAAAATTACAAAGAAATGACTCTTTTTTATCCCGTCAAGTTGCTCAGCAAAATATTAAACGTGCATTTATGAAAATAATAAATACGAGTACTTACTACTTTTTTTTAGTTACCGATGTGCTCAAGGATTCGTAGAGAAGTTACTTACTCAGAACATACGTAGGTGACGACACTTCAGTGTTATTAGAAATAAGTTTTAAAGTTAGTAATAATCTCTTTAACAATGAAGTCGAGAACTCTCATTATCCTGATTTATAAACACAGAGTAACTTTTAAAGACGTAATGACTGTTTGTGAAATTTAATATCCATAATGGGGTTAACAAAAATTTGTGTCTCAAAAGTATTAGAAATGATTTTGTTTGAAACATTTTGATGTCCTAAGCTTATGAGTTGATTCTGATGAGTTGGAAAATAGTTTGAAGCTTCGAGAATTCATCACAAAACTCTATTCAGACGTCAATAGTCGACCGACATTAACCGTTACTAATTTATCATACCTACTATTGATATAACGAAATACTACATTTATTAAATACAGCCTTTATATTTGATGTACTTTTATTATTATTAAATAATAAGGTGAAGAGCCCACTAAGACTACATAGCTCTTTAGTGTTGTTCCACGATATGACAGTAGTTAACGTACACGAATACGTAATATAAAGACTATTATTATAATTACATATATAATAATAGAAGACTTCTCCAAGTCACTATCGATACTGGATAATGGTAAGCTGTCACTGCCGGGGTCTCTCCCTCGATACCGTTTAGTCTTATTCTTGATAAAAAATATACAATACTATACAAATACAAATTTAAGATACTTCAAGATTAATTTAATGACTAGACTCGATAGCTTTATTTTTCCGTAAAAGTTTAATAATTTTGAAATATTCAAGCAGTTGCTAAAGTAAATTTTACTTAATAACTAAATTCAAAAGCAACATAACACGAGACTTACGAATATCAAAATGGAAATCTGACATTAAAATCAAAGCAACGAGGTTATAAATAAATTCCTTATCTCGTTGTGAAATGAATAATCATTACGGAATGGTATTTCATAAATGACTTGTATAAGAAATCTAATGTTTCAACATTATACAAGCAGTCATCACAATTTAATTTTGTATATAAGTAATGTACGCCGAATACTAGCATCAGCCCGAGTGCGGCGAAGTTTCAACGCCGCTTCGCAGTATCGGCGTCGTACATCTTGCTTCTCCTTTTTACAAATTAGAGAGCAAAGAGATAGCGACAAAAACAACGATATACGCATATCACGTTATAACCATGCATATATACATGTAATATGAGACAAAGCAATTGGGCATTTCATACACTAAAATGTTTAATAATTTACGTTAAGCATACACCCTCCATGTCGGAGGTATTTGTAGAGTTATTATACGTAATTATCAATAATGTTATAGATACAAGGGAAAAATACTCGTAAGTAACACAAAGAAAATCCTATGCAATAAAGTGAGCTTATGCGATGCAAATGACACAGTTGAAATATGCGACACCAAATGAAATCATAAATTCCAGTAAATACGGTGCAGGAGGTACGCGCTTTGGTGAAAGTTGCTTTAAAATAAAGGAAATTATCTAGTAGAAGTGCAGTAAACAGACAGATTTATCACGGGTTAATGTTTAAAAAAAATTATCATCAAATTTAAAAAAACATAAATAACAATAAAAGAATTATCCATTTTAATCTACAAAAAATAATCATTTTATTTATTTTATACGATAAATTAATTAAACAATATAATTTTATAATAATAAAAAATAAAGCCTTTATTTCCGAGATTACTACAATTTTTAACCACATTTATTTTTATGATGTAAACAATGTTTCTATAGGATGTCTCGCAATTCGGTGTGCCTCTTGGCATAGGCCTCCTCCAGCTTTCTCCATTCAGCTCTGTTATCTGCGACTCTGGTCCAGTATGGTCCCAAAGTAAGACAGATATCGTCTCTCCATCTTACTCCCTGACCAAGGGAAGCCAAAAGAAAGAGAGGATCTTTCTTTTGGCTTCCCTTGGGTACCATAGGGTTATTTGCTTGCTCCACTTGTTCAATTTACGTTACGATGTATATGTCCTGTCCAAGATTTTAAATTTTCAATACGAGTCACTATATCTATTACTTTGGTTTTGCTCCTTATTGCCAAATTGCTGATTTTATCGCTAAGGCTGATTCCCAAAATGCTTCTTTTCATTGCTCTCTGTGTATTAGCTAGCTTTTGTCTGTGCTTGTTTGTTAAAGCCCATGTTTCACAGCCATATGTCATGCTTGGGAGGATGCAGGTATTAAAAGTCTTTCTTTTGATATGCATGCTTAAGTCTTTGTTCTTCATTATTTCTTTAAGGGCCCAATATTTTTTCTATCCGGAGGCTATTCTCTTATTTATTTCTTTTGACATAGAGTCCTCAGGCGATATAGTTTGACCAAGGTAAATATATTCTTTCACATATTCTATCTTGGTTCCATTGACCTTTATGTCGACTTCTATTGAGTTGGTCATTAGTTTTGTTTTCTTGGTGTTCAATTCTAAGCCTACAGCTCTGCTTTTTTCTGCTAGATCTTTGTCCATATGCTCCAGTTTGGTAGGATCTTCTTCTATTAGGACTATATCGTCAGCGAATCTCAAGTGTTTAAGGAGGTTACCATTGATATTGATTCCGTAACTTTTAGTCTATAAAGCAGATGTACAAGGTCTTCTGATATTCATTATATTTTTCTAGGACCTGTTTGATTGTGTGGATGTGATCGATTGTACTGTAATGCTTCCTGAACTCTGCCTGTTCTATTGGCTGGTTTTCGTCCAAGATCCTTGTTATTCTGTGCAGAATCACTTTTGTAAAGATCTTATATATGTTTGATATTAGGCTAATAGGTCTGTAGTTGCCTATGTCGTCTTTATCATCTTTCTGATTTCTTCCATTGTTTTGGGATGGTGCTGGTTTTTAGAATATTGTTGAATAATGTTGTAGTAGTTAGTATTGGGCTAATATCATCCATGGTGCCTCTGAGCAGCTCATTTGGTACTTTGTCGAGTCCGGGGCTTTTTCTAGTATCTGTGACAATGGCTTTTTGTACTTCTTGTATAAGTATTTTTGAGACGTTGTCACATCGGAAATCTAGTTTTCTTTAACGTTGTTTTCTTGTTTATTGTCATTGTTGGAGTATAGGGTTTTATAATAGTCTGTAGCAATTGTTTGAATGCCTTTACGGTTTGTTACCTGTTTCGAAGTGCTTTTTAGTTTAGGTATCCATTCCTTTCCTTGTTCATTTAATTTCTTGAAAGACTTTCATATTCCTCCTGTCCTTTGAATCTCCTCTGCTAGTTTTTTGTTCCTCTTTGTTATCCTATCTTTTCTTATATTTTCATTTTTTCATTTTTTTATTGTCAAGCTGGATATTTTGTTACGATTTTCGACTTCCTTCGATTTGTTCGATATTAATGCTTTTCTTTCGTCTATGAACTTTATTGTCTTCTCGCTTATCTTCTCCTCTTTATTTTTGGTTACTTTTATGCATTTCAATAATTGTTTATCCACCTGGTTGTATTTTTTAATAACACTTTTATTCTGGTTTAATACATCCCTTAGTGTTTCAAGAGTTGATGAATCGATGTTTTTTTCGTGTTGTTCGGGTGTCGATAGCTTTTCATTTTGTTTCTGCTTCGTTTCGTTGGAAGCTTTTTTTAGGGAGCAGCGTACTGTTATACCCATGCCATGTAGGCTGAATAGCTGATAGTTACTTTGACATCAGCACTATCTAATATATTAATATAACAGGATGATCATTTTAATATGAAGAAGCTCAGTCTCTTTCGAATCTCAGTACGAGTTGGTCATAATTCCATTTCTTTTACTATTTCATTTTTCTATATCATTTTACTATTTCTAACAAATGTATTGAGAGTTTTCTTTTATAATAAACTATTATTTCTAGTGTTAATTAAAATTTCTTTTTAAAAAACCTCCTACGAAACTCTCGTATAACATTTTGGTGGCAGCGGTGGGATACGAAAATCCCTAAATACCCGAATACGTCTTCGAGAACTCAGTGTTGTGAAATAAAGTGTATTCAACATTGTCAGAGAACTTAATCCCGACTCCAGTGAATTATACAAAGAGGCCATTGGCGAGAACAGAAAATAAATCAAGACATCTGCACAGCATCATCGCAAGAGATCATCATGTTCTTCACTACGTTTGTTTGGTTCATCTATCATCTGTGAGTGACTTTTCTTTAAACATAAGCTAAACTCAGAGTCTCGTCAGTAAATTAATTAATTCATTTTCTAAATATTTCTAAGCCTTTTTAAGCATTCAATTTCTTAAGTGTACATGTACAATTCATAGAAGCGATAAGAACATTCATGAGATAAGGTTGTATATCATAGAGGTGGCTTCTGTGGATTATTTTATTATTTCAAATTAATTATATTTTATTATAATGACTTCAAAGGAAGAAAATTCTAGTGTCTCTAGGACTGCCTCGTCGCGTTATGAAATAGATGAAAAGGTAGAGTTGAATGTTTTATTAAAATTTATAAAAATCTTTGATGGGACGAGAGAAAAATTAAATCCTTTTGTTTCCAACTGTCAAAATGCTTATAATTTGGCTACAAAAGCACAAAAACCAATTTTATTCAAATATATACTGAGTCAATTGGAAGGGCGCGCTGAATCTATATGTAATATTAAAGAATTTGAATCATTCGAACAGTTTATTGATTTTATTAAACAACAATTCGGGGAAAGAAAACACTACGCACATCTACTGTCAGAATTGCAGGAATGTAGACAAAGTTCAATAGAGACAGTCAATCAATTTGCTTTACGGATAGAAACATGCTTGTCTAAACTCCTTACTGAAATTAATATTTCAATACCAACGAGACGAAAGACGGAACTTACTGGCGGTATAGCAGCCATGGAGGATCTCGCCCTCCATACCTTCTTGATTGGTTTACATCCTCGATTGTCACAAATTGTGAGATGTCGTGATCCTGACTCACTCAACTCTGCTGTAAGTTTTGCAGTAGCAGAGGAAAAAATTCTTTTAAGCATCAATAAAAGAGCGATTCAATCAACCCAAAGTAATACTGATAGACCTAGATTTTCACCTCGTAGAGACTTCCAATCCAGACAAAATCAAACTTCTAGCTCATATTATAATCGAGCAAATAATAATTTGACGTGCCGCTATTGTAAGAACGTAGGACATACAATAGAAAATTGTCGCAAACGTCAATATAATAACAACAGAAATCAATCTAATGCCTCAAATTCTCAAAACCCTCAAAATAATAGTCCTAATAATGGTACAACTCAAAACTCATCACGCAGAGTTTTCAATATTATTAATGAGGATATCGGAATTGATGAAACCGATAATTTAAACGTCTAAAATTTCCCGTTAAGTATCGCCCGGGAAATTATTCAAGTAAACAAAAAGTCGATACCAAACATTCCACTGTATCCGCTGTATCCACTGTATCCACTGGTTCCGCTGTATCTAATACACCCACTGTATCCGCTGTATCCACTGTATCCGCTGTATCCACTGTATCCGCTGTATCCACTGTATCTGCTGAATCTAATACACCCACTGTATCCACTGTATCTGCTGTATCTAATACACCCACTGTATCTGCTGTATCTAACACACCCACTGTATCCGCTGTATCCGCTGTATCCAATACACCCGCTGTATCCGCTGTTTCCACTGTATCCGCTGTTTCCACTGTATCTGCTGTATCTAACACACCCACTGTTTCCACTGTATCTGCTGTATCTAATACACCCACTGTATCCACTGTATCTGCTGTATCTAATACACCCACTGTATCCACTGTATCTGCTGTATCTAATACACCCACTGTATCCACTGTATCTGTTGTATCTAATACACCCACTGTATCCGCTGTATCCGCTGTATCCAATACACCCGCAGTATCCGCTGTTTCCACTGTATCCGCTGTATCCACTGTATCTGCTGTATCTAATACACCCGCTGATCCCGCTGTTTCCGCTGTATCCACTGCATCCACTGTTTCCTCTTTTTCTCATAAACCTATCGTTTATACCGCTACTACTCCTACTACATCCGCTTTACCTACTACGTCTTCTAATTCAAGCACTTCTACAATATCTGTTCCATCTCATACTTCCTGCGAATTGAAGTTGAAAGAAGAAAATAATCTCAAGGTCTACGAAATTAATACAAATTCCAAAAATAGATATTTACCTCATATTAACATTCTAACATCAGTATCCGAACAGCCTCTCTCATTCTTGGTAGACACAGGGTCTTCAGTTAGCTTAATTAAATTACATTCAATGATACAAATTCCAAAATTTAACAAAGATATAATATCATTAAGAGGTATTGATTCTGGTGATAACAGTACTATCACATTGGGCAGTTTCAAATTAAATTTACAAGTAAACCCGGATACAATCGTCTCCCACGAATTTCATGTTGTAGAAAATATTAATCTTGATCACGATGGAATCATTGGCAATGATTTTTTTAAAATTTTAGGCTGTCAAATAGATTACTCCAAAGGAATTTTGCAAATACAAAAGGACCAAGTTAAACTCAATTTCGCTGAACCCTTGTATACTATTCCTCCTAGATCTGAAGAAGTTATCGAATGTACAGTATGTAATCCAGAAATATTGGAAGGCACTATAATAGATCAGCATATTTCTAAATCTATACTAGTCGCAAATTGTATCGTAAAAGTCAAAGAAAATAAAAGAATAAATATTACCGTTGTAAATATTTCTGAAGAACCAGTTACAGTTCATTCTAATCTTAACCTTATTCTAGAACCATTTGAGACTCCATCTATTCTATCTTCATCTATGCATTCCACACCATTACCATTATTCCATGTCTCGTCTAGAACTAACGAAGTCATCGAACAGTTGAGAATTTCCCATCTTAATTCAGAGGAGAGACAGGCTCTCTTACGCATATGCTCCAACTACTCGGACATATTTCATTTACCTAATGACCAACTTACCTTTACAACTGCAACTGAACATAAAATCAGAACTACGTCAGATATACCTATCCAAACTAAAACTTATAGATTTCCGGAATGTCATAAGCGAGAGGTTGAATCACAAATGAACAAAATGTTAGAACAAAACATTATCATACCCTCCAATTCACCATGGTCCTCACCCATATGGGTTGTACCTAAAAAACGAGATGCCTCAGGGCAACAAAAATGGCGTGTAGTAATTGATTACCGTAAACTCAACGACATAACCATAGGTGAAACTTATCCAATTCCTCAGATAACTGAAATTTTAGATCAGCTAGGGAAAAGTCAATACTTCACCACATTAGATCTCGCTTCCGGATTCCATCAAATACCAATTTCAGAGGAAGATGCTCCAAAAACTGCTTTTTCCATTCCACAAGGTCATTACCAATTCACTAAAATGCCATTTGGACTAAAGAATGCACCATCAACTTTCCAAAAATTAATGAACACCTGTCTCTCAGGTCTCCAAGGATCTCGTTGTTTCGTCTACTTGGATGACATTGTCGTTTATTCTCCTGATTTACAAAGTCACATTCACAATTTAACTTCAGTTTTTGAGAGATTAAGAGCATATAATTTAAAGTTACAATCCGATAAATGCGAGTTCCTGCGTAAAGAAGTTGCCTACTTGGGCCATATAATAAATAGCGATGGCGTAAAACCAAACCCAGAGAAAATTAAAGTAATTACTGAATTTCCTATACCTAAATGCCCGAAAGATATCAAATCCTTTCTCGGACTCGTCTCCTACTACAGGAGATTTATTCCTGATTTCTCTAAAAACGCAAAACCCTTAACAGCACTATTAAAGAAAGAAATACCCTTTTGTTGGAAAAATGAACAACAACTTGCTTTCGAAACGCTTCAAAATAAACTCATCACCTCCCCTGTCCTCGTTTACCCTGATTTTTCACAACCTTTCATACTCACATGCGATGCGTCTAATTTCGCAGTCTCAGCAATACTATCTCAAGGTCAAATAGGGAAAGACCGCCCTATCGCTTATGCCTCGCGCACACTCAATAAAGCCGAGTGCAATTATAGCATAACAGAAAAGGAATGTTTAGCTATCGTATTCGGAACTAAAGTCTTCAGACCTTATCTTTATGGAAATAAATTTACGATTGTCACTGACCACAAACCGTTGCAGTGGTTATTCAACTGTAAAGATCCAGGGTCCAGATTAGTACGGTGGCGATTAAAATTAGAAGAATTCGAGTATACTATAATTCATAAAAAGGGTAAGATCAACACAAACGCTGATACTCTCTCTCGTTACCCTGTAAACCCAGTAGAGACATCTCCTATAACCCTACCTCCAGAACTAGTAGACGACTTTGAAAATCTCGTAGAGGACCCCCTTTTGGAACCTCCAGCACAAATACCATCTCCTCCTAATTTCCAGGGTACAAGAAATCAATCAAATCCCTTACCATTACAAAATCCATTGACAAATCCAGATCTAAATCCTAATACAACTCCTGAACTCATTGATTTAGGACCACTTAACCTTAGTCCTAATACTGATAATTTGGATATAACCTTAGATACCCCCTCACCCTTTGAACAAGATACGCGTTTAGATAATAATATATACAACGGGGACTACTCCACATTTTTAAAATCACTTAATAATAAAAATCATGTCTTTAGTACAATTTTAAGAGAACATAATGAAAGTCTTTTAAAATCTCCACATAAGGTCATTATAGTACCTACTTCAATTGATTTAGATGAATCGAATCCTTATGTCGATGAAATATTAGCAAATATCAATAATGTTGAACTTTTATTAAACTCAGAAAAAGAACTTTTCCAATTCCTCAAAGTTAATTATCTAGATAAAACCCTTTATTTCATATTTACTAAGGTTCATCACTTTGATGAAACCTCATACTCCGATATATACAATACATTAAAATCAATAAGAGATGAATTACTTAAAATACAAACAGCAGATATTGCCATTTCCGATTTCAAGAATCCGTTTGATAAACATTCTTATACTAGACTCTACAATATTCTCACATATATATTCCATAATACAAAGATAACTATTCACATACATCTCAATAAAATTATTTACCCATCATTAAGTGAAATACCTAAAATTTTACGTGAAAATCACGATATTCCCATAGCCGGTCATTTAGGAAGTACCAGAATGTTTAGTAGAATCCAAGAACAATTTTATTGGAAAGGAATGAGAAGAGAAATTGAAGACTATGTAAAGAAATGTAAACAATGCCAAGAAAATAAGGCATTAAGAAAAGTAAATAGGGCTCCTATGGAAATAACTACCACTTCTACCGCTCCGTTTCAACGAATCGCGTTGGATATAGTCGGTCCACTTCCCGAATCTGGCTCTGCAAAATTAAAATATATTCTAACGCTCCAGGACGATTTAACAAAATATTCGGTTGCTTACCCAATACGCAGCACCACTGCTGAAGAAACCAGCGAGTTCTTATTCATTTCATTTCTCTTTTTGGTATTCCGAAAACCATATTAACTGATCAAGGCACAAATTTTACTTCCGACCTTTTCAAAAGTACATGTAAATTCCTTAAAATCAAACAACTTTGGTCGTCTCCTTATCATCCCCAAACTCAAGGTGCCTTAGAGCGCAATCATTCTACCTTAAAATAATATCTAAAATCTTACATCAATGACGATCAAGATAATTGGTCAACTTATGTGTATACATCAATTCTTACATATAACACAACTATCCATACGACTACTAAATTCTCACCTTATGAATTAGTGTTTGGTTATAAACCATTTATTCCGAACACCATATACGAAGATAATTCCGCTACAACTTATACAGATTATATAAAAAAAATTACATCATAAATTAACATACTCCAGGCAAAAAGCATTAGAAAATATCGTGAAATCCAAAGAATCTTCTAAATCTTATTATGATTCCCATACTAAAACTCCTCCAAAGTACAAAGCCGGAGATTTTGTATATTTGAAAAACCATCTTCGACTCAGAAAAGCATTGTCTCCTATATGGAAAGGACCATATAAAATTATAAGGGTCCATAATAATCACACAGCTACACTATTAATCAACAGAAGACATGTTACTCACCATTTTGATCAATTTAAACCCGCTGAAATCTCATAAGTACTTCTTGTAACATAAATTTGTTTCTAGTTTTATTTCTCCTTTATTAGAATAAGTTAAAAGTTTAAATTTAAAATGTAATACCTATATTCATCTAATTAATTCTATTTCAGTGTGTCGATTAATGCACAGCCAGACCTTGTTCAACCGATAACTTCTAGCTCCGGAATTTACTTCGATAGTGTCGGTAAAATTAGACTTATTAAAGGAAAATTAAATGTTTTAAGTCTTGTAGACATATCTTATATTGACCCGCATCTGATTAATCTTAACAATACTATTGAAAATCTTAGACATATATGTAAGGAAACAGAAAATTATCAGTGTATACTTAATCTATCTCCCTTTTCTGTCAGGTTTAACGATATATTAAGAGAATATGAATCAATTTCTCATTTAATTACTAAACGAAGTAAACGCTCTGCGTGGTTTGCCGGAGTTGGTACCGTATTTAAAAATATCTTTGGCACTCTCGATGAAAATGACGCATTTAGATACGATTCTGCTTTTAATTCTATTCAAGAAGATGAGAAAAAACTAGCAAGTTTGATAAAAGATAATATATTAATAAGTAACGTCGCACTGGAATCATTTAAGAAAGTAATAGATAATATTAAAAGTAATGAGAACATTCTAAATCAGACCTTAAATAACGTTTTAATTGAAATAAATAATATTACTACATTTTTGAATGGATCATTAATTGATATGAAAGTCGACTCCATACTTATCAACTTAGAGAGCTCTTTGCTTACATTGTCATTCCAATTAGAAGACCTTGTTAATGCTATTATTCTATGTAGTCAAAACATCATGCACCCAAACATCTTATCGCCAATTCAACTTTACCGAGAACTCGTAGATAACAGCAGGCACCTGCCTCGAGACACTGAGATTCCTTTAACAATAACTCTAAATAATATTAATTTAATTTTAAGTATTTCTAATGTAGTTTGTTATTACTTTAATTATAAAATTGTGTTTGTTTTACAAATACCTCTAGTATCTCGTGACGAATTTCAATTGTATCATAATTTACCATTACCAATTCCACATGATGTTAAAAACCCTAATACTTTCAGTTTTATTGTACCCTCTAGTTCATATACTGCTATTTCTAAAGATAAAATTAGTTTTTGTAATTTAGATAGTTTAAATAAATGTAAGGCGATAAACTCTGAGTTCTTGCTTTGTGAGATATCTACAGTGCTATTAACAAATGGAAACCCAACGTGTGAAAGTGAATTATTAACGAAATCAATAAGTGCTCTTCCTAAACAGTGCAACACGAAAACAATAATTGGTGAATTAGACATATGGAAACCTTTAATCAATAATCGTTGGATTTTTGTACAGACAAAACCAAGTAAAGTTTCCATCGATTGTGTCACTTCTGAACTTTCGGAAATAAATGTATCTGGTACAGGTATTCTACAAATGTCAGAGCAGTGCACAGCATATACTAAGAATGTAAAACTCCTGTCATCTGGCAGTATGATTAATATCTCGCTACCTACCCCTAAGTTAGATTTTAATATTATTAATGACTCGTGTTGTAATTCAATAAATCCTAATGTACTTAATTTTAACCAATCTCTTATAAAATTACGAAATATCGAATTAACAGATTTACCTAAAATAAATAATAATGTAAAATTACTCCCTGACCTGGACAAGATAATTACAAGTAAACCTGTATTACAGAAGTATGAAACTCATTATTTAGCTTTAAGTACATTTTTCTTTGTTATTATAACTTGTTTTATTATATACAAATTATATAAGTGTTTTAGTAATAATAATATATCTTCTCTATTTTGTGTAAAACCTACCCGTACCGAGAATCCAATAGAGCTACAAGATTCACATGAAACAGACATTCCTATGCCTATACTAAGAGGAATGGTTTAAATGTCATAACTTTCTGAAATTCCATTTTCACCATGAATTTCAGTCTTACGCGGGGGGTTGTTATACCCATGCCATGTAGGCTGAATAGCTGATAGTTACTTTGACATCAGCACTATCTAATATATTAATATAACAGGATGATCATTTTAATATGAAGAAGCTCAGTCTCTTTCGAATCTCAGTACGAGTTGGTCATAATTCCATTTCTTTTACTATTTCATTTTTCTATATCATTTTACTATTTCTAACAAATGTATTGAGAGTTTTCTTTTATAATAAACTATTATTTCTAGTGTTAATTAAAATTTCTTTTTAAAAAACCTCCTACGAAACTCTCGTATAACAGTACCATAAGGTGGTTTATATTAAAATTCAAGTTCTGTATTACGTGTGCATCATTGAAAAATTTTGCTTTGTTCGATATTATATAGTCAATTTAATTTTTATAATTTCCACCGGTTGATATCCATGTCCATTTTGTTTTAGGATGTTTTTTGAAAATTTCGAGTACACGTAAACTTACATTAATGGCTATAATTATTAAACATTATATTACGAGCCTTATTAATGTTAGCGTTTTGTAAGAAGCCTAAAATATAGCCTTCAAGGATTCGATTAGTTATTCAGAAGTATTGTTCCGAAAGTGAACCATCTTTCGAGAGTTAACACCGGAGGCGTCACAGAAAACAGATAGTTAATTATAACATTAAACTGCAAATAGTAAAAGCTCACTGATTAATACAAAAATAGTCGACTTAGTGAACTGAGTGGTTTAGTAAAGTTATTCCACAGATGTGACATCGACTTAACTACCTCTGATAATGGAAACTTATTGAGTTTAAAGTGTAACATAAGAGTATGTTTTATTCTCTTTGGAATATTTTATACTTTTTAAAATATTTAATTAATTAAAGTGGTGCAATATTTAATATTATCAGTTTAATAAAATATAGCAATGTTAGATGCATATATTTAAATATATTAAGAGACTTAAGTTAAAAATATTATATCTAATTTAGAATAATTTCCGGGAATATTCATCAACAAAAAATAAGCAACTTAAAAAATGTAATTCAAAATAGAGTCTATTTCTATTATGAACGTTTTAAAATACCATTTAAAACACAAAGACAGGAGTTAATAAGGCACCATTTATACTGCATTTAAGCTACAAAACAAAAGGAATACAAACAAACACATTGTACTGTTCCAAAGTACCAAATAGAATTACCGTGGACCAGCCTAATGTGCTCAATAATTATTTAGAAACGGTTATTAGATCATTGTGATATAATATAACAAGGATCTACGTAACTATTGGAGTTACATTTATTACAAGTACGTGAATGAAGCTCTCTCCAAGTGTCTTTACGTATGCTAAAGCCCGCCTCACGCTGACTTCACTCGCTCTGGAAAGACTAAAATAAACACCCAAATCGCGACTCCACTCCCAACTTGTTCTTTCTGTGTGTAGGACCTTCTTCTGTGATACTTATATATAAACACCAATATACATAAAATCACATAAATCAGAATATATTACATAGGAGGTAAATTGGCATTAGTGCATTCATTAGAAAAAATATTAAAAATATTGTGACTAAAGTCAGTTATTAATAATAGTCATTTTATAAGTGTTGATATGAACTTAACTTATTATTTGTTACAATAATTACTACTGTATATTGTTTTATTATCAAATAAAATTATTACAAATAGACATAAACTAGATTATTCCAGACATATTCCAGATAGGAAATGAAAAAATACAAATGATGCTTGTAAAATATTTTCGTGGCAAGGTGGCCTTGGAAGTTTTTATTGACGAGACCGCGTCACACATCTTGGTGACTTCACGACCACTTCCCGCGTGTAGTTCGATTGCCGATGCAAGTTTAACTATTGTAGTCTTACTAGCCTATAAAGTACGAGTATGTCTGTCGGTGAATCCGTTAAACTTGCAATGTTCAATCAAATAAGAATGAACCATGTACTGATTTTTAGCTTATTTCAATGGGATATTAGTTTAGGTAATATTTATATATATAGTGTCAAGTAAAACACTAACTAGAATAACAATATTATTATGTATTTATATGCATATGTTATTGAAATTGATTATACATCACCGTACAGAGCGCATACAATTTACAATATATCAGATTGTAAAAGCTAATTTCGTTACGTACGTTGTAGTAAAACTTATTTTTAGATACGGAATAAAACGATGTGTAAAAACAGTCCACTTTTATTTAAACTAAATTGCATATCAAATTTTGTTTGTGGGTATAAATTATATCTGATTCTTATGATATAAACATCATTATAAAAATACTGTAATGCTACTTTTACATAAAAACAGCTGAGAGCTTTGTTTAAAGTGATTTTGCAGATTGAGTTCGTGGACTGCTCTTATGACTACAGTAAGGTACTCAACGAGTAAACTTAGTACGATAATAAACTAATATAATATGCAGTAACAGACGTAACGTGAGAGTTGTGATGCTTTAAATACATTACAACCAGATCAGATGTAATTAAATGTCACTTTATATACTATAGATAGAATAATATGACTAAATTTATAACTTTTTTTTTTTTTTTTTATTAATTAGTAAGTAATACTCTACAGAAAAGTGTACTGAAACGAGATTTAGGATTAGGTTCACAATAAATAAACCTTAAGGTGCGATTTATATAAAGACAAGGCGCACAATTATTCTCAATTCCGTACATAACTCAAGGGCATTCTTTCAATTTCAAGTCTAATTATAAACAACATACAAACGTTAAAACTCTTATGTTCCAAAGTTCAGACAGTTCGACAGCTTATTCAGTTATAACATTGGACTGTTTAAGAGACTTTTCCTCAATGAGAGTGGTGTTTTAGTTGAATTAGTGCACCTACATTGTTTACAAAATTTACGAGGTAAACCAATTCCACAGAAACTATATAAGAAGATAAAAATATTCGTTGTTATTCGGTTTATATATAATAATAATAATATTAAACTTTGTTGTCCTAAAATAATAAAAATACATTTGTATTTTATCACAAATTGCGACCGAGGTTTTATAAAACATTGTCATTTTCATTGAGCATTGTCTTTAAACGAAAGGAAGATATATTTTCCTTTCCATTTTTCTTCGGAGTTCTTAATAACTCTCATCTGGTTACTCAAATCCAGTTTGAATTCACGCCGCGGGTCTGAGGAGACCCTAATTTTCTACGACATAAATCATTTAGTTTTTTTGGGATTGTAAGAAAGTCAAGGGTGTCTTTTTATTTAGAAAGTTTGTTGAATTGATTGTAATGCTTAACTATTTTATCGTTATTGCTATTAAAGGTATAATAATGGGATTGAAGATTAATTTCTTAGATAAGAAGTTATATTAGTTAGAAATTCATATTTTCATCCCTATCTATCATAGAAGTATTACCACAATATATATATTTTTTTATTTTAAGGTTTCTCCATGAAAGAGACTAATGTTTTATTTTGTCTTGCAAACAATCATTCATATCATATTTGAGTGCAACCCGTCGGGACGATGAACTTCAGGAGCTGTTTGAAGAAAACAAGAACCTTTTAGATATTAAAGTATACATAACTTCGATAGTACACAATACAGTAGAACAATACGAAATTAGTTGTCAAAACTATTTTAAATCTACTATAAATTAATATTTGATCAGGATTACTGAAACGTTATGATGTTAAATAAGTACCGTTTATGAGTCTGGAAAGATGGACAAATTAATGCACTATGAGTAACTGTAACATATGACAAAAAAGACAATTGTTCTAGAGGTTACTTACTATGTAGCACTGTTTTGTAGACAACAATCGTTTGAAGTCAGTCCCTGTAATCTAAACCAGTTACTATTGTGCATTGTGCAGAGAGACCGTGTTATTACATAGTTGAGACATTTATTAAATGTACTCTCAGTTCCATTGCGGAACACATCGCTTTAAATGTTGAAGAATTCAGACTCATAGTAAGAATGAAGAATACACACATGATTTATATTAATAGTTACTTCCATATGACGTTGTTAAATCGAAGTTTATCTAGAAAATAATATGTGGCGCTTGTCATGAGAAGTAGTTTAGTTAGTATTTTAGAACATTGCACGTCGCCAATTTGAGATCCGCCAGTATTTTGCAATGTCAACAAGGTTTCACTCAAAAGTAGCGATAAGACGCTTGTAGCAAACAGGTCAATATTTTTGGATTGATCGGCTTTGTACTGTTGATAAATAATTGTGTGCTTCGGACCAGGATTCGCTTCTTTAAACTATTAAAAATATATTCTGGTAATCTAGTAGAAAAGATACTGTAGGTCAACTTAATATTACTAAACATAGTAAATAATTCTGTAATCTTTTTTTTGGGGATATTAGATACATTAGAATACTCAACAGTTCATAAAAATATTGCGCTGCGCACATTCAGGCTGAGATGTAACAAGAAAAGATAATTCAGTAAATGACTCAGTTTGTTATGTAATTATCCTTAATATATCGTCTCATGATAAGTATATTGTATTTGAGTGTTCCATGAAGTGCGGTCACACCCGGCGTTGGTCGAGTTGCCGCGGTCTCGTCACCTCCTGATAATTAGCTAAGGGTTCCTTAGCTCGTATGTCCCACTGTCGTGTCTCAACCTGTGTCATCTAAGGTACTTAACATAGCTGTGGTCCTGTGCTTAAGTTTGTATGACTCAAATTGTACCTACTTCGATGATTCATATTGTTAAATTGAACCAAGAACTAATTTACATATAATATGAGAACTGAAGAATATCAAATTTACTTTTATTCATTAGTATCTTAATCCTAAAATTATATATAAAACTGTTATATTATAATATTTATTAAACTATTATTTAATTTTATTATATATAAGAACCGGTGTTTACGAATTTGTACATTTATACGAGGATCAAACTGAAAGTTCTTAGAAAATCAAAAACTAAGCATTCTAGCAAGTTATTAGTTTTATTGTAACTTTTCAAAATAGCGTCCATTTACATCAATATTTCGCTGCATTCGATGGAACCATTGAGAAAAGCACCTTGCCCACTCGGCCTTAGGGGTCTCTTCGACGGCGTTTTGAAACGCAGCCACTGCTTCTTCGGCGTCTATAAAACGTTTTCCTCAAGTTTTTCTTTTATTTTCGGAAATAAATAAAAATCGCAGGGTACGAGGTCGGGGCTATACGGCGGGTGACCCAGTAATTCCACGTCTGAGGTCACCAAATAGTCGAACGTTTGCCTGGCGGTGTGCGACGAGGCATTGTCGTGATGAAGGAGGATCCTGCTACGAGGTCCTTTCTCTCGAACTTTTTACAAGACAAGTGGCAAATAATTGTTAGTATACCACTCTGCATTAACCGTTTTCTGATCCTCTAAGACTACTGTCGCGTAATGACCTGTCTTTCCGAAGAACGAGGCCACCATCTTTTTTCCAACACTTCGACCTCTCTTCACTTTAGTTGGTAACTCTTCGGAAGAAAACACCCACTGAGCAGACTGTCTTTTGGTTTCCGGATCATAACAGTAAATCCAGCTTTCGTCTCCCGTTAGTATATCGAACACAGCATTTGAGTCACCTCCGTTAAATTTTTGGATCATTTCTCGGCACTAATCAACACGGCGGAGTTTTTGAGCCTCGGTCAAATTATGCGGTATCCAGCGGGCACAAAGCTTCCTGACCGCTAAATGTTCATGTAGGATTTTGTGTACTTGACTCATACCTATGCCTAGACTTGTCCGAATCTGCTGATAGGTCACTCTTTTGTCAGTCTCTATCATACGCCGCACAACACTGATGTTATCTTCAGTCGTCGCTGTAGAAGGCCGTCCCTCACGCAAATCATCGGTGAGATTAGTTCGACCACGTTTGAATTCATTAAACCAGTTGTAAACTGTGGCACGAGATGGGACTTCATCGTGAAAAGCCAATCGAAGTCTATCATAACTTTCTTGTTGACTTAAATGACATCGAAAGTCATAAAAAATCATTGCACGAAAATTTTCTCGGCTTAAATTCATTCTGACGTGCACAGACAATTTTCAATTTGCCGCCAAATCGTAAAACAAATGACAAATGAATGAAATGTACACTCAATAATATTGGTAAAGAGTTCTATTTTCAAAATTTAAACTATTTTTTTTAATATAATGCTTTTAAGTGGCCAGTTCTAAAAACTTTCAGTTTGGCCCTCGTATTGTTATTCTTATAGACATTAGCTTGCAAGGGAATCTCGCAAAACGTGACCGCAGTTCTCGAGTAATTCTCATTTCACTTGTTTGTTTAATTATACTTTAAAAACATCACCTTATTTTCTCTACAAACTCTCTACAGTTCTCTAACTGATAAGATAACATGGACAAGAAAGTATTATTCACAATGCAGCTATAATAAAGTATATGTTATTATACGCTATTTAGAAGTCTACATAAATTGTTACATGTAAATTTTTCTTGAGTGAAAGATTTAGATACTCATGTTGACTTCAAAAAAAGATACATAACGATTATTAAATAAAGATAACAAACCACAAGTAAATATATAAGACATCGAGTACATGTTTGTTGTCTTTAGTATATAAAGTTGCAGCAAACTTTGTCCATCTTTAGGTTTATAAAAATATTGAAGATTTTGTTATTTTTATTTGAAAGTTACAGAAGACTCCGAGAGGTGAGACAAAGTTACAAGTTATACCAGTTATACGAGTTCAGGGACTCATTTGTTACATTATCGTTGCTAGCCTTATATTGTAGACTAAGAGAAGACAAGCCTTGCTATCAAACGCATACATAGAAATTCACTCTCAATTGACTAAAAAATTTAAAACCACCTAGAACTAATCAATAAACTCGCATAAGCCAAATCACCAAATGATGCGCCCCACGTTTTCAGTCCTCAGCTTAGTACAAGATTACGAGTGACACAAATTAAGGCAACAGCTACAGGAGGGGTGATGGAGTGAGGCAGACGTGGAGCTCAGAGCTGCCATAGGGCAAAATTATTTTCTTCTTTTGAGTGCATTTGTAAAACGTGGGTTTTTATTTTATTTTTTATTATTTAATTATTTTCTGCTTTTTCGATTTCTTTTAATGCTTGAGTATTGCATTGTCATCGACTTATGAGCGATCTTGAAAATTTCAGCGCTCTAGCCAGCTGGAAAGTGGGTGAAATTTCGATTGCAAGATGTGATCGCCACAAACAGACAGACGTGACGAAGACGAGCTACTCGTAAATAAAACGTGGTAAAATCGTACTAAGTATCATATTGTCACACGTTAAGGAACCCATTATTTATGGTATATATTTAAATTTGTTCATACTTTTAACGACGTTAAGTTAAGACGTTTATCACGGAACAGTACTTAACACGTTCATTGCCAAGCCAAAACTTTAAGACTTGCATGAATGGCCAACAAAAAATATATATTTTTAGTTTTTTTATGAGATATAAATACTTGTACATATTGGATGTACAGTTATATTATAAATAAGGCTATACATTTAAAAATGTATATTTATTACGCGAAGTCGCGTGAATGGCCATACGAGACATATTTGTCCATAAATATAGCCCACATGGCCGATAACGGGAGCTCGCGTGATTTGTGTGTCCAGGGTAATAGTAACTTTAAATTAGTAAAAAAAAACTACAAATAGTATTTTGATCTAAACTCTTAATAGAAGTAATCAGAATAAACAAAATTAAAAATCAACATATCAATGAACTTACTACTGCCTACATATCATTATGTACATATATGCAAAATAGATATAATATCGGGTAGCAATCAACTCTTAGTCTGAAAAAGTAAAAAAACAAAAGTAATACTAATTAGGAATTATAATTTGTTAAATGTCTTACGATGGCATTAAAATTTCCTATAAATTAAATTAAATAATAACATAGAACAAAACTGAATCAAGTGTCTGAGTAGTAGTTTGACTGTTGTAATTGGACGGGCCCCTCTCCTCTTCATCACCAGATTCTGAGCTAGTTTCATCACTTTCGTCGGCTTTGTAGTATGCATCATCTATATCATTTCCTGCGTAAAAGTCTTCATTCGAATCCAGCAATAATTCTTCCACTTCGGTACTTTTTAATCGGTTTCTTGAAGAAACTCGAGATATGCTGGCTATTACTGATCTTTTTGTCGATTGTGGTTGATTACTCATTAAAAAAATAAAGTTTTTACCAAAGCACAATAAAAAAACTAATAAATAATAAACAGTTCAATAAAAAGCAACCTTGCTGCATGGAGCGAACTAATAAGCGCGAAAGACTAATAAAAATTTGACTACCCGCAGGCCACGCAAATATTTGGAAAAACTATAGCCCTTTCTCTATTGGCCAAAATTGATACTAAAGGCCAAAACGATATGACCGATTTTTCGTGACTTGTACGATTGTTAGCAAGTGCCACGCGACGTCGCGTTATTGGCCACAGCGTAATAGGCCACATCACGCGACCTTACTTTAAAAATAAATGACTTCTGTCAGTTCCATATAACGTAAAATGAACTTTCCACTTTATAGAAGTGACAATTTTACAATATTCTTTGAACAACCGCTCTGGGATGACGTCGGAGTCTCGTGTCGCGGATCAACATTCATTATTAACGTCTTAAAACAACACTCAAATACTTTAAAGGATTCTTTTTGTTATCACCAAGCCAATGAAATCAATTTTTATTTATATAATAAATATTCCTTTGCTAGAAATACTAATTGTTAGTATTTATTAAAAACTGAGAGGCATTTTAAGTTAAAGTCTCTTCAACGAAATACAAAAGAATGGATTTTCTTATTTGTATTTTTTTTCTGTTTATTTCTTGTTTATGTTAAATCAAAATCTATTCAGTAATTTCAGTTTATTGTCAAGAATGATTTTTCTGTTCAAGTTAGAAACAGAAAATATATTTGTAAATAAATTTATTGTATTATGTATTATTATTAATTATTATTGAGCGAAGCGAGCGTAGGGAGCGGAGCGTTCTACTGGAGACTTTTTTACATTCTTTATGAAAATTATGAAATTTTGAAATCAAAAAGACACACATTTGGTGAAGGTTTTTAAAAAAAATTGAAAAATGTCATGTCGTTGAGGAATAATCTTAAAAAAACTGATATTCCATTGAAGTCAATGGGAAACCATGAGTCATTACACTGGGCTCGCTTCGCTCAATAAGCAAACGGCAACCGAGATTTCGCAAACGCAGCAAGTCGAAATCGAGGGTCTGTTGGCGTCCCTAGTGTATAATTGTGACATCGTAGTTTTAATTTGTATATTAAAAACATTTATACTAAAATATTTATTTTATAACAGTATAAAAGTAAAAAAAAAAGTCAAGTATTTTATAACAAGCATTATTTGTTATAAATACTTAACTACAACATTACACACACAGAGCACGGTGTGTAATGTTGTATTTTCATGTTCTTTTAGATAAAAGTAGCGATGAACAACCTGTTGTGATTTTTTAATTAAGTGCAGAAGCGTCGCGTGCTCTTTGATATCACTACCTCCTCGGTGTAACGACGTACATTTTTGTATACTTTATAACGTTATTCCTCTGCGTGTGACAGTTAAGTGGAGACCGATGTTCAAAGTTGTAGTATTCATTGCGTCGGATTCCGTCGTTAGGTAGCGAATGTTAAAAAGTTTAATTTCGAACTCCGTAAAGTTCAAATCACCGGCACTACGGACTACACTATAAAACGGAACGGTTTCCTTATTTGCAATAACTCTTTATTGATAGAATATCTTATTACTGAACTAATTGTGTTAATTTTTACTCTAACTATTGTTAACAAAATTCGTTCTAACCCAAGGAGGTGGAAAGTTTAAATGTTACTGAGTGGCGAGTAGTTCTTTAAATATTTAAGAAGTGAGATGCGTAGATAGAACTCTAGATTACGTCTTATCTTTTAATTATTAACATTAACCGACATTGCAAGTGTATTCTATATATGTTTTAAACATTTTATTTTAATATAAATACATAATCGATATACTCTCATATATCCTTTGGGTAATATTTTGTTGTATTTACTCGTGGGTCCTCTGTAAATAACAACAGCGAAAATTGTAGATATTGTTAAATATAATTTGTTTCCAGATACGTTTCCAAGTATGAGTTTTTCTTAAATAAATATTAAATGATTCCTCATTATGCCTAATTATGCCTCAATTATGCCTAATTTCTACAAAACCCCTAACCTTGGCTTCGAGCCAGGACACATTGCACTGAAATGGATCCATAAGAGTTTCTTTAATATCTAGAAGCGAAATATAATCTGAAAGTAGACAATTTATGATATTCTAAAAGATCATTCATCACGCGATTGTATTGCATCATATCGTATAAATATCATTTAACTTCGTGCTTGAAGCAAATATTTTACCCGCACGATAGTATTTGTCATACGTATTATGATGCCATTTGGAAGTTGGCTCAGTATTCAGTAATAATAGTAAGCTGTAAATAAATTGTACTCAAAACTTGAAGGGTGAATTGAAGGGTGAATTTATTTGTACAGTTTCTGAAATAGTAGTTTTAGGCAACTTAGGAATTGCCTGTATTCCGTGATGTTCAAGAGTCGAGGCTGCTCGATTTACGATCCGATGTCTGTGATAAGTAGCTCCAGTTCTACTGACACGTCACTCCTCGAAGTGAGCCTCAACTAAATAATAGATTTATAAGGTTTTAATTTCAAGTCACGCAAGCATCCTTCCGTAAATACATTAATTATATATTTTTTATGCGGCATTTTGGTCTTTATTTTTCAATTATTTATAAAGTTAGTTATACATGAAAATTGTGTAATTTATAAATTATTGTCTAATTAATTAATGACTTACATGTAATGACAATGAATTCGGTTATACGAATATCATTTTGTTTGTTCACGGCGAGAATTCGAAATGAAATTGTAATAAATCATTGTTAGGTCTTTTAGATAGCAGACCAAAAATAGACCCGTATATTGGGAAGCCCAGCGCCGTAACTGTGGCCACTATAACCGTAACTCAGGATCAGATGTGCTTATTATTTATGTTCTAATACTCGATTGATGGCTCGCGAAACTTGGAAAAAATAACAATTTATTGCTTATGGACTTATATTTTATTTATTTATTTATTTGATGTTTTAAGGGATTTAAATAATTCTCGTTATTCTTGTAGGTACAAATATAAATATCACAGAAACACGTGAACATCATTATGTCTTACATGTTTATAACCGAGGGGAGATTTCTATCAATAATTGAATTAGTTAAGTTTTCTCTTACATAGTCAGTGGCAGAGGAGGGCCAGCAGCTGAAGTGTTTATAGATTACTTTATCAAACTGTCGATACTTTGCAGGAGAAGTAAATATCAAGTAAGGTTAGTGGACCGTAGACACATAGACATATTGAACTAAGTACTATGTTAAACATGTAGATGTTATCAAAGTATAAGTTTAATATAAAAAAACTTTAAAGAATTAAAATTATTTATTTATTCTTTAGCTCCAAAAAAAAAATATTTGTACAATGGTCGGACTTAATGCTAAATAGCATTTTCTAACAGCCAACCTTAGGAATGTGCAGAGACCTTCAAAGACGGTACAATAAAGTAATATTTTCCAGAGAATTAATTACTATTAAATAAATTTGATGAAAAGGCACATATTATAAATATGACAACGCATTGCCAGCGCCATCAGTTGAGGGATACGTCGGAACGAGATTTGACAACTGTCAGTCTGGCGGAGCGTCGTGTCGATGGTCAGCGCGGATATGTTAAACGGCATTTTTTCGAACGTCAACGGCGAACGCACCACGTTTGCGACGCATCGCTTTTGTTCCGAGTAATCTTGTGCCTTTTTGTTTCAGAAACTAATTAAAAGTGATTATTTATGTGATTCCCTAATTACTAGTGAATAGATTTTAGTGAATTTCTGTAAGGGAGATAATTTGTGAATTAAATAACTTTTCATTGTGACTTTGGTGATTCTTTTTGTTCCTACATTACAACTTATTTAAGACATGGGACATAAGACATTCTGATGACGAAGGGCACCCGCCCAGATCAGAAGTGGGATACCATGCACTACCGACTGAGGAAAAACAACCACCTGACGAAAATAGCGCCTTGAAGTTGTTAAGTAATATGGAAATCTTACTTATTCGGATGTTAGCAACGACGCAACCACCGGTGGCAATTGCTAGCGCCCAGTCTAGTGCTGTGAAACTCGTAGAGTTTGATCCAGAAGATGCAGACGCGATGCAAATTCCAGAGCTTATAGTACTAACTAAACATTTAGAGGGCGTAGATTTACTTGTGGCTCTTACCAGTGCACTGAAAGGGCGCGCAGCCTCTTGCTTGACCAAGTTAAATATGAATGAGCTGACATGGGATTTTGTAAACCAAAATTATTTTTAAACTACTTTGATGAAATATTGCGTTTTCAAATTGGAACAAAAGAAACTGCAGCAGAAGCTTTTGTTTTTTTTTTTGATTCTTTCTAGGTTAATGCTTGACTACATTCCACCTGATGGAAAGTGGAAATGTAGTCTTAGATGGTAAAGCGCATTAACTTAGTAACTTATTCACTCCTCTCTTGAAGACACCCTCGGACGGAAAAACCGACGCAGGTAAGCTGTTCCAGTCCTTCGCTGTGCGAATTAAAAAAGACGAAGCAAAGCGCTTCGTTCGGACAGGGGGATGTCCACAACGTAAGGATGGATACCTGCCGTGCGTCGGGACGTCCTGTGATGGAAGGAGAGGGACGGAGGAATTAATTTGTGTAATTCCAGCGCACACTCACCAAAATGTATCCTATAGAATACTGAAAGGCTAGCTATTCTAAGCCTGTGTTCAAGGCTGTGGAGGTTGGCTTCTACACATTCGGGATCGCCTATAAGCCTCTTTGCTCGCCTCTCAATTGAGCCCAGAACCGCAAGAAGAGACTTTGCGGCACCAGCGAATATGTGACCACAGTACTCTACACACGACCGGATCTGTGCTTTGTATAATACAAGAAGCTGTCTCGGTGTAAAGTACTGACGGACCTTCGCAAGAACGGCAAGCTTCCCTGCAGCTGCTCTTGCTCTGGACTCAATACACCGACCAAAGTTGAGGTTCGAGGAAATCTCTAGTAGCCGGTCTCTGTAGCCGGTCTCTGTATTCCAAAGATACACTCTGGAAAGTAGGAGCCAAGGTGAAAGGGCTCCTTTTGGCGGTGAACAGACACGTCTGCGTTTTGGTGGCGTTGAATTTGACAAGATTGGCATTGCCCCATGCGGAGACTACCTGAAGTTTGTCACTCAAACGTTGCACCATGGCTTCCCTTTCTGACTATACTTGATCTCTACTAGCCCGACTACTCGGCAGGTATCATTCTACAACTGTGCTGTCGTCTGCATACCCATAGATACCGGGCTTCAGCAGATCGTTAATGTGCAGCAGAAAAAGAGTTGCTGAAAGAACGGACCCCTGAGGCAATCCGGCATTAATTATCAAGGGTTCCGAGGAAAACCCGTCGACAACTACTCGAAGAGATCTCTGGTTGAGGAAGTCCGTTACCCAGCCGATCAGACCAGGAGATATGCCGTACGCTGAAAGCTTGCTGGCTCGCATGCCAGACCCTGTCAAATGCCTTCGAGACGTCCAGAGAGACGGCGACCGCTTCTCCGTTCTTTTCGATGGCCTCGGCTAAAACGTGCGTAGCATACACTCGAAGGTCCCCAGTGGACCTATTTCGGTGAAACCCGTACTATCGGTCACTGAGGAGATAGTTACCTTCAAGGTACGCTAGAAGGCGCGTGTTCAATACACGCTCCATAATCTTGAAGAATATGGAGGTGATTGAAATTGGTCTACAATTGGCAGGATCGGCACTACTGCCTTTTTTGGGCACTGGTTGCACGTTTGCAAGCTTCCAGGATTTCGGCACTATTCCAGTCTTGAAAGAGAGGCGATACAGACGTGTCAATACAGGAGACAACTCAGCTGCGCACGTCTTCAGCAGAATGGCTGGTATACCATCAGGACCACTGTCTTTATTCACATCAAGACGACACAATGCTCTCCATACCTCTTTGTTAGTGATGCAGATTTCAGGCATCGAAATACCGCAGTGAGGAAGATGTGCCGGAAAAGCATTGCCAGTGTCTAGAGAATTATCAGTAAACAGAGAAGCAAATACATTCGCCTTCTCAGTCGCTGTATGGGCCAGAGATCCATCCTGCTTCAGCCGAGCAGGCAGTGAGGGTTGGCAGAAGTTCGACTCGATCGCTTTGGCAAGAGACCAGAAAGCTCGACTGCTAGTAGGTCTGACAGAGAGCTTTTCGCCATTTTTAGCGATTCGATCCCGTCGAGCCTTCCGTAATGCCTTTTTAAAGGACTTGGCAGCTTGGTTAAAGGCTCTCTTCTTTGAACGTACATCCGGAGCTTTGCGGCTTCGAGCATCAACCTAAGTGAGGTATGCCGAATGTTTGCGGCCTTCAGCACGACCACATTCGGCATTAAGCCATGAGCGAGCTTTGCCACCGATGGGTACGTCAGTAAAAGGAATGAAATACTCCATTGCCTGATGCACCACATCGGTTATAGCGTCCGCGCAACTCGACGGATCCAAAGAAGAGAAGCAGACCTGCCGCCAAGGATAAAACGCAAAAAAGTGACGCATCTCATCGCAATCTGCTGACATGTATTTCCATACTAGCCTAACACCATGTGGTTCGAAAGCTGGTGGGGAATATGTAAACACAGATTTCACCAGACAGTGATCGGAGGTTCCCAACGGGGAGGTGACCTCAACACTATACCTGTCCGGATCAGTTGTCAGCAGAGGGTCCAGGCAATTAGCTGTATGGCCTATTACATCTGGTACCCTTGTCGCTTGCCTCACCAGCTGAAAGAAGTCGAAGGACAACGCAAAATTCCGCGCTTCTCTTCCAGCATGGTCGGTCTTCTGATACGGGAACAGCCAGTCCTGATGACAGGCATTAAAGTCCCCCAGAGAGACGAGTTGCGCTGAAGGATACTGATATAGAGCCAAATCAGCAGCCTCACCGAGATACTCAAATAATCTAGTTTTCTCCTGGTCACCGCTGTGCGAACAGTAAACACAGGAATACAGGATTTTTTCGTTTCCTGTGTCTACTAAAACCCATAGGGAAGAAAAAGTGGGGTCTTCAAGGTGACGGAGACGCAGGATACAGAGGTCATTCCGCGCGTACACACAGATCCCGGCACGCGAGCGAAAGTTGTGCTCTAACGAGTAGCTGGGATAATCCAGATACGCAGTGCTCAAAGGACATTGTATCTGCGTCTTCGTCAAAAAGAGCAAGTGCGGTTGGTCTGTCTCTAGGTGGTGGTGGACAGGTTGGAGATTAGAGTGCAAGCCCCTGATATTAGTGAGCTGCACTTTGAATGAGGAGGAGTGCAACCGCTGTGAAAACTTGTTCTTTTTATTGGACTTTTTCATTAAAAAATATTAAAAATAAAAGAGTGAATAGGATGAGAAATGGCAGTTGAACGAGGCGGTACGTATCGAACCCGACATCAAAATTGGTGATATCATGCCACTGGGAAGCTAGTCTGGAGACTGCGGGGACGCCCGAACCCCCCCAGAGATCGCCATCGGGCCTCCTCATCTGGTCGCCAACCAGCACGATGGAGCCACCCTGGGATTTTTCGCAGCTGGCGGGGCAGCCTTTCGTGGGTGGCTCCCGCTACCCTCCTCGACTAGACACCCGACACAATAAACACCAACTCGACGCCACCCCGGTTCGCCAACACAACGCAGCTGTTCAGATCCATTTCCCATATATACGGCTTCATCAAACAACGTGCCGGAACACGACTAGGTCGCTTTGCGACACGACTTTGTCCAATGGGTGGTAACCTTGCCGGCGACCTGATGTTATGGTCTACTACCGAGAAACCTGGCCCTGGAAAACCTGGAAAACTGGCCGTCGCTTATGGAATATGATCGAAACTATACCTAAAACCCGAATGCCAGAAGATGTTATAACTAGATTCGTCATATCGTTCTTATGTCAGAAGGATGGTTTGATACGTCGTGAGCTAAACGCGTATACTGTCACTGCCAAACCTCAGCTGTTTAGAATCTTAAGAGGCATTTCCCTAAAGCGAAGATAGGAGTTTATTAAATTCCAAGAGCCTGATTTCAAGCGACCCGGAATTACCGATGCAAGATTTCCTGGTAAATGTCCAGGATTTACAAACATTGTTGGCCCGTTGTATCCCTTAACAAAGTTGAAAGGCCCTATAAAGTGGGAAAATAAGCATGAAAATATCCGTAATACCATTATACAGATGCTTCCCTCCGAACCCATTCTGATGATCTTTGACCCGGACTTACCCGTTGAATTGCATTGCGACGCTAGCTCGGAGGGATATGGGGCGATCTTAATACAGAAAAAGAAGGACTTGCCCCATGTTGTAGAATACTTTAGCCGACGAACCTCTGAAGTAGAGTCCCGTTACCACTCGTACGAACTGGAATCGCTGGCAGTTGTACGAGCGGTAGAACACTTCCGGCATTATTTATACAGCCGACGTTTCAAGGTTTTCACGGACTGTAACTCATTAAAAGCATCGAAATCTAAAACTGACCTGTTCATCGCTGGTGGGCATTTTTACAAGCTTACGATTTCGATATTATATATCGCGAAGTTCGTAGCATGGAACACGCAGATTATCTCTCTAGAAATCCCCTGCCAGACCCCAATAGCTTAGTTTCCGAGTCACAAGTTTCTCCAAAACCTACACCTCAGACAGTAAATTTTGTAGAATTATATCAGGACAGGCTTTCTGTAGAACAGAAACGTGGTGAAGAGGTCCAAGACTTCATCAACAAGCACAATAATAACGATTTTCCTGAAACTGTTGGTCATACATATGACGTTAGGGATGGCATTCTGTATAGGAAGGTTGTAAGAAACAAGATTATATCATGGCTGCCAGTCGTCCCTGGTTCCCTAATATGGCTTTGATCAATCACGTTCATAATGAGTTACAATCAGATCCCACCACCAGCGTCAGAAAAGTGGCCCGTAACTTGGGAGTTTTAGGTACAATTTCGATGAAAAACGAAAAATATACAAAAAAAACTTTAAAAAAGAATAGGAGGTCAAGGATTTTTGTTGGCCAACTTGTATTCGCTAAATAGGTACCTGAACACGCTCACTTGGTTTGTCGGACCCTCTACAAAACACCCTGTATATATATATATATATATATATATATATATATATATATATATATATATATATATATATACATATGTATATATATATAGGTTGATGTCTGTGGCCGAGGCCAAAGAGGTATGCAGAAACCGTAGCGTTTGCCGCTCCGTCGTCTCTGGCTACCTCGCAAGGGATATGGCGTGAAGCTAAGTAAGTATGGTTATAAGAAAGAAAATGTTAAATTAAAAAACTCAAAACAACACATTGTATTAATTAATAACTTTTTAAATTATAGTTATTATTTTAAAAAGTCAAAGATAATAGTATATAGATAAACTATAACGAAATCTGAATGTTTTATTCTCACTGTTAGAGGTCGCTATCCTCATGAAACTTGTACCAAATGCTATCCAACACATCTGGCGTAAGTAATCTTGTTATAGGAAAAACTTTGTTAATAAGAACGCTCTTTGGTTTCCAAATACATCTGGAAGGATACCGACAATTTTAATCAATTCAACATAAGTTGTTGATTCATGATTCATTTAATTTATCTTTAAAAGAATATGGTATTTATATGAAATGAAATAATCATTATCAATTCATGCAGGTTTCGGCTCTTTGACCTCTCGATTTCTTATGTTTTATTATTCTTCAATAATATATATTTGGGTTGGGATATACCACTACAACAACAATGACAACAATTAACCCCTTCTCAAACAAGTGTCTTATAAGTGATAAAACACTTCTTTCAGTCACAGTCACTTACAGTCGTTATAAGTGATAAAACACTTTTGTAGCAAAGACAACGATGACAGTGAAAACTCATCTCAACTCTCACTTCATTAACACTTTTGGATATTTCAACGTACAGATTAACATAACATATGTATACCCACATTTATGACACTTAGCAATATTGTGAATTTATAGTAATAATATAAGAGATTATATTTACCTTAAACTGTTTTTTTAAGTTGTCAACCTGAATTATACTTTTATTTGTTATGTTATTATTTGAGCAGGATATTTTATTATTTATATTAAAAAACATGTATTTTATTCCAAATTATTTAATAAAATATTATTTAATTTGTACTTTATTGAATAAATCATACAAGGTGACAAGGTGACAGGTGTCATTTTTAAAAGTTAATTTAATTTGTTGATTGTAGCAGACACGTCATGGGGTGTCTGAACTGAACTGTCAGTGGAAGTGGCTCCAGTACTATCTAGCAAAACTGTCCGGGCCTCTAGGTGGATAGTCTGGAGGAGGAGGTTGTTCACGTGGTTGTGGATAAGGATAGTTGGGGGGATACTGAGGTGGATAGTTAGGTGGATAGTTTGGCGGATAGTTTGGCGGGTAGTTTGGGGGGTAGTTTGGCGGGTAGTTTGGCGGGTAGTTTGGTGGGTAGTTTGGCGGATCTGGGGTGGGATATTGCTCAGGCATATCTGGTGGTTGACTGTAGGGCGGTGGGTGCCACTGCTGCAAGTGTGGTGGAGCCGGCGGCTGGTTGCGGTAGTAGCAGTGCTGCAAGCAGTACCCACTGCCGCAGTGAGGGCTGCATGGAAGACCGTGCGGTGGAGGCATCACTGATAATGTATTAAATATTAATGATTATATCAGTATACAAATAAAAAAACAAACTTATTCACTAACAAATAAACTTAATACAGATTGCTGTTGTGTATAATATAATACTGCAGTATAAATATGCTATTATTATATTAACTTAAGTCACATAATAAAAGGTGACTTAAGTTTATAATATTTTTGTGACTTACATTTTTTTCAAAAACACAACACATCAAACCAATTCAAAATATCACTAATAATGTTGTATGGTATTTTATGTTGATAACTATTTTATCTTGGACTATTTATCAGTGATAAGTCACTGAGTTGTGAATAACATGACGTACATGACATTGTGATTGTGTTTATATGGATTTAAAAATTAGTCATAATGACAAAGAGCACAAAAATCTGAATATATATAACCTAACTTAAATCTAACAAATTTTTCTAGAAATTTTATCATTATCCAAAAAAATATGCAATTCTGACTCAAACACCGAAGATTTAGAAACATCAATATAGAGAGTTTAATCATTGAGAAAACCGTACTTAAGATTTGTGTCCTTTTTTTGCGATCATATTCTAACTTTCACGTTCAAACAGTGTTATAAATAAAACAGGGCTTCTTTTAAGAGGAACACAAACAGACTAGCAATAATTTATATATATTATAAGTTTAATGTTTTCTAACAAGAAAATGAAGTATTTAATATTTATAACATTTTTTTTCCATTTTTCCACTTCACAGCTCATCTATTTTAATGAATCTCAGGACAATGGAAAGTAAAATATAAGTTTTGATTTATTTACTAGTGCTATAGCATTAATTATTAACTTGCTTTTTTAAAGCCTCAATTGATAAGGATTTATTTTTTGCTATTAAGCTGTAGTGGAGATAACTGTGAAAAGTGTATTTCAAACACCCAATATTTCAAAGACATTAAATAATTGTTAAGAATTTTCATCGTCCATTTGGTTTGAATGTTGTTCAAAGAAGCCGTTATTTACAAGGTGTTGGGGTTTAGAAGCGTATTTTCTCAGTTTTGTGTTTGATAATGGAATTTTCTTGTTGACACAAAATATTAAATTACAAATTGATCGTGGAAGAACTCTTATCGAAATTTTATTTACGGATTTTGTTTTTCTCTTTCTTTTGCCATTATATGAGATTATTTGTGAAGTTTTTATTTTTTAAATATAGGAAATAAAAATAAAAAGTATATAGCTCATAGATGCATTTTTTATTAGAATAAGATTAAGTTTATATGTTATAATACATTAATGAATGTGTAAACTTTACTAGACTGAGTAGATTAGAGATCAACTTGCCATGTGTGCAACATATGACTACTTGAAATTAAAATGTTTCACTGTTATTGGTCTTGGAACTGAAATAGGAGGGTTGTAATGTATCATTTACACATGTTTCATAGCCACAGGTGTACACATAAATGAACGCTTATGAATGTCTGTCGCAACAAGTTACGATTTGTTTGATTTATGAGCTAATTATTCATTTCTATTTTTTTCTTACAATGGTCGATGGACTGGGTATTTGTTTGGATCATTGGGTGCCCCAGGATAATGAGGTGGATTTTGATTATTGGGCGGGTGATAGGGTGATTGATGGGGCGGGTATTGGGGTGTGTAATGGGGTGGGTAATAAGGCGAATGGTAGGGAGGGTATTGAGGTGGCTGTTGAGGCCGGTTGTGGGGCAAATCTTGGGATGGCTGTTGAGGACGGTTATGGGGCAAGTCTTGGGGTGGTTGTTGAGGCCGGCTGTGAGGCGGATATTGTGGTGGTTGTTGAGGCCGGTTATGGGGCAAATCTTGGGGTGGCTGTTGAGGACGGTTATGAGGCAAGTCTTGGGGTGGTTGTTGAGGCCGGCTGTGGGGCGGATATTGTGGTGGTTGTTGAGGCCGGTTATGGGGCAAATCTTGGGGTGGCTGTTGAGGCCGGCTGTGGGGCGGATATTGTGGTGGTTGTTGAGGCCGGTCATTTGGAGGGTGTTTCTGAGATGGAGGCTGGCTGTATGGTGGCGGTTGCCATTCCCCTGACGGCGGTGTTGAGCTGTTACGGTAGTAGCAGTGTGTCAAGCAATACCCGCTGCCACAGTACGGACCACATGGCAAAGCATGAGGCGTAGACATGACTGAAATAAATCATTATATTCAATTTTGTTAAATTTGTAGTGACGGAAGAGCCGTTTAAATTACAGGAACTTTTTCAATAATCTAAACAAAGTAGTACACTCCATAACTTTGTTGTGCCAAAAACGGCTAGAAAAACAAAAATTATATAAAATATTTAATAAATTTTACCTATCGCTTGTTATTTCTGTCTTGCTGCCGATTTCACGAAATTACTAACGATCCCGCAAGTGTGATTGTGTTATTTATCGCCTTCTTATCTCATATTAATTTTAACTGATAAAATTTTGGTTCGTGATCAGTTCGTAAATGTTCACTAATTAATATGTGATATATTTTTTTAGAAAGAACTTTTGAACGATATTATTTTGGATCGATTAAATGAAATACTTGGAACACACGACGTAGACACACATTAATAGATTGTGTTGGTGTACTGTCTGTGAATAATGAGAATAATTAATACAAGTTATATTGACAACTATTATTTTATATATTTGTAACGGTAATGTATAAAGTACGACATGTTTTTTATCTTCTAAGTTGATTGTCATTTAGCTAAAACAGATGTTTTAAAATTATTGAGTTTATGTGCCTGAATTAGTTTCCTGGGAAAATTGTAAAAAGTGGTTTTTGATTCTTGACACTGCTCCTCATATTGCTCCTGCTATATGATTGTGCGTTAAATAATATCGTACGCCGACGGAGCGCTCTTGACAAAGGTGTGTTCTACTCCAAGGGCAGGGAATATTTCCCTGGAACCACATCCAAGACCATCACACCAGACCTAGGTATGAGGGACCAGACCTAGGTAACAGGGCTGGTTTGATGGTCTTAACCAAAACAACGAGCCGACTCACCCGTTCAACATCGAAACTTCTTGGACCTAAGAAGGCTTTATTCCTAAGATGGCCCACTTTAAAAATGTCAGGCTATTATAAATTCGAATAAGTTTAAATTTAGCGAAAAAGCTGGGTCTGTGCCAAAAACAAAACTGTAAATTCAAATCAAATCAAATCCAGCCGCCATATACAGAGTGGTTGATAGTTTCTCGGTGACATTGCAAATGGTTTACGGTTTATAACTTGAAGTTTAAAAACTTTGTAGGGTTTCTTTAGAAAATAATTCGATTTCGAACTGTTTTTAAATACTCAGGTATTTAGAGTGATGGGCTTTCTTGACGAAGTAATGGTTGTTTTGATTCTTTGTTAATTTAAAATTAAATTAAGTATTTCCTGTTACCAAATAAAGTCCCTATAAAGACCCACCACACTCCAATCCAATAGATGGCCCGGACCTTATTAGGACTATAGAATATCTTCTCTCAAAATTTAAATTTAGTTTATATTTAGTGTTTACAAAATGGAAACTACTAACAAAAAGTGTCGTAGTGCGTTTAGCAACTGCTTAAATCAGCTATTAAGACAGTAAAAAATCGGCAGATAAACGAAAAGCAGTTGCTGCTTTCAGAATCTCTAGAAGAATTCTAAGAAATCATTTAAAAAGAGAAAGTGAAAAAAAGATATCTGGTCAAAAAAGTAACTAATAACCAGGTTTCTAAAAAATACTCCTCATAAGGTTATGTTCGAAATTGTGGCGAAAAATAGTTTCTTGAAAATATGAAAAAAAAATTTTACTAAAATATATTGTTAGAATAACCTCTAAAAAGGGTTCTTTATTGATTTTATTCAGTGATTCATGTTTTGTAAATAAGTTTTGGTAAACTTAAGATGGTCTACTGTAGGGGAAGGTGGGGACCCTTCGTACGGTTTACACATTTAATTTAATTTATTTTTTATTTTTCCATGAATTAATCACCTGACAACTTAAATGTATAGTCTAACCATCTGAGATTCATATAAAAAAATTATAGAAGATTTAATCTGATATTTCAACTAGAATTATGATTCAAAATAAATCTGGAATATGTACGAATCTGCCCCAACAACGGGGCACCTATATACAGTGTTGGAGGTATCTTGGCAGTTCCGTACATGCGATTAAAACGACACATATAAATCAACATTCTTTTATTAGCATTGAAATTAAACATAAACAAAAACATTTAACTTCTATCAAACAAAAATAAAATACTTTTCTTGTAGTCAACAAAAATAACATAGCTTTTTCTATGTCAAACAAAAAATAAAAAACTTTTCTTAAAATCAACGACAATAAAATTACTTTCCTCTAACAATAAAACATGAAATTGCTTAATTTTCTACTTAAATAGGTAATCTTAAATTTAGAATCATTTTTTTAATCTTTGGTGCGGATTAGCACTGAAAAAACACAGCACAGATAATAAAAATTATTGTACAGTAAAATTAGAAAAAATTACTGAAAAAGTGAAAAGTTTTGATGTTCTAGAAGTACAAAATGTTGGAGGCTTAGGTTCAGGAAGAATCATTTCAACATCAGTTATATAAACAGTATGAATATCTTCAACATTAGGGAAAATAAATGTCCACGAATAGCCTGGCTTCTTTCTTAGATAAGATATTTTAAATTCAGTCTCACTATAGTGACTGACAACTTTTCCTACATAGTAAATAATACTTTTTTTCTTAGGGAATCTCACTAAAATAAACGAACCGTCTTTAATATTTTCTGGTATTACATCAACTGTCAATTGGCTTCTGTTCATTTCAAAATTTTCATGCTCAGTTTCATCTTCATCTATGGTGGAAGTTGAACTCTCTTGAAAGCTTATATCAGATCCATCACAATCAGATTCATTATTTTCTAATATTTTAGCTTTCTTTTTCTTTCATTTGTCTAGCCCTAGCCCTTCTTTCCTGTTCTAGCTTTTTCAATTGCTTTTCACTGTGTTTCTCTTCAATTAGCCTTTTTTAGGGTGTGTCAGTATAAATACGTGATTTTCCTGGCCGTCGTTCTTTGTTTGTTTTATTACTTCGTACAACAGTGGGATAGGGTCGAATTGCCTCTGGTGTCAAAGCAGTCTTCAAAGGAGCTACTATTTGGATTTATATATATTATACTATAGGATTGGTGAATTATTCAAAGCATCTGGTTCACAAGTTATCAATGGAGAGATAATAGTTTGTATTGTAGATTCTGGCGGAACCTCCAAGACATCTTGTATTCCTGAAGTAGAGGGATGGCAGATATCAGAGACAACTGGCTGCCGAGTAGGTGATGGCAAATTTTTAACGATATTTTGAGTAGGAAGAACAGTTTCTACGTTACCGGATGTATAAACCTCAGTTGGAGCAACATCTTCGTCACTAAAGGCTAATTCATTAAGAGGCCATATCCCGGGTTTGTTAAACCCGCTTGTGATATTTTTTGCCGTGAATGATTCGAAATACGCAATTTACACAAGCTTTGGAATATTGTAAATAGTCAATGCTTTGCCTGGGTTCATTGTATGCCAATTATTAAAAGCAATTTTCAACTTTGATTTAAATGGTCCAAAGACTCCCACATCAAGTGGTTGTAGGCGGTGAGACGTATGCGGTGGAAAAATAGGTGAATTATACCATTTTCTTTGGCGTAGTTGATGCCTTCGAGAGAAATATGGCTTTCATGATTGTCACACAATAATAATATGGGGTTATCTTTTGTGCAGAGTGTATGCTTTTGGATATGTTTAAGAACAGAGACGAATATATCGCTATTGATCTAGCCACTTTTATTTGCAGCGCCGAGACTTCCTTCGGGTGCTCCTTCGAGGAAATTATCTTTGTAATGAACGCGTGGGAACACGAAAAGTGGAGGAATGGTATTTCCACTGGCAGATATAATACCACCAAAAGTTACGAGCTCGCCTCTTTCAGCTGATACGATTTGGCCGACTTGTTTTTGAGATCTTGGAGCCAAGACTTTAGGAGTAGCTATAACGGTAGATACACCGGATTCGTCGAAATTGAGGATTCTATTAGCAGTTAATGGATGTCGCTTTAGCACTGTCTTCAAATTCGTATAAAACTCGGTAACTGAAGTTTTATTAAACGCAAAAGATCTTGCAGCGCTTGTATTTTCTGGTTTGCGTAAACTGAGTTCCGGTTTTCTTCTGCGAAAACCATACATCCATTCTTTTCCAGCCATTTTAGTTACTTCCCACTTTGCTGGATATTTTAAATTTAAAGATTTGGCATACTCATATGCTAGCTTTCTTGTTTGAATTGTTGTAAGTCCATAATGCATCTTACAACATTTGATAATATAATCATATAATACTTTTTCTTCTTCTATAGAAAAGACTTGGAAACTTGTATATTTAGAGTCGGTTGCTTGACCCTTCAGCATCATTGCTATTTTTGTATTTTCTTACTCGGCTTTCTAATGTCGACAATTTCAAATTGTACTTGTCCGCAGCTTTTCTATATGATAATACTCCTTATACAACATCCTGTATTGCTGCCTGCATGGACTCTTCATCCACAAGTTGTCTAGTTGCGTTTTTTGGTTTATATGTTCGCACCATATTTCTGTAAAAAAATAATAAGACATAGGTATTAAAATATATCATCATATACCTCGACGATAGCAAAACACAGGACAAAGTTAATGCAAAAATTAGAAATTAACAGACTAACACACCACTACCAGTTGGGGCACATTCGTACGCGTTCAAACGTGCCCCATCTAGCTCTGTCCGAAAGTACCCCACTAACTAAATAATAACAAAATATAACCTCTTTTAATATTAACAGGAAAACGTCATAAATTAAGTGTTGAAAACGTATCTTAAGTATATTCTGCTAGTTACTAATAGATTACTCTACACAAAAACTTAGTTTAACTACGGTAACAATAGCCGAAAACATTTATCAAAAAATTACTTACCGAGCGCGTAAACACGTTCGTACCTGTCACTTCACTCTCACTGCTGCGAATGGCGCGAAACTTCGTTGGCGTATAGTTGGTACTGGGACTCACGCACACATAGAAGCCAGACCGTATACGTTGTTTCGTTCAAAAATTATTTTGACTGTATGAATGTGCCCCGCGTACGAAGGGTCCCCACCTTCCCCTACAATTTAGGACCATAAAAATACTAAAAGACTAATCACTCGAGAATCTCATATGTTAACTTTCTCTCTCATATATTAACTTTACGTATATAATTATTTTTTGTTACGATAGTTTACAAAACGCATGATTTATGTCGGGCTATGATAAGTACACATAGTCCTCAAAATGCCCAATTTTTTTAATAAATTGTTTCCTTAAGAAATATTATAAAATATGCTAATTTGTATGTTGATTTCATTATTAAATAAATAACTATAATAGAGACAAAGTATTTTTTTTAATTATACCATTTATTTATTACATTACTGCAAAAAAATGGCGCATGTACCTATAAAATCTAAAACAGCAAGAGACAGCAATCACTCTGCGGCAACTGTTGAATGTCACTACGTTGACTACGTTGTATGTAGTAGTATCCTCAGGTAGGATCCACGACAATCTCCGATTCTTTGCAACGGAACTGTGTCCCAATATAACACCGGAGCAAAATACCCGGCCTTCTACCTACACCTCTACACCAGCTCTCTTAACCACGCCACGTATTCCCGGCGATGCTAAACAGTTGAAGGGGCAAACTTAGTTGTTCCCGAATCCTCGTCGTCGTTCATGTTCCAAGAACGCACTCGAGATATGACATGCATTTCAGGATTCTGAAATCAGTTGTACATAGGAATGTAATTTTCCTTAGGTAACAGTCCTTGATTAGGAGTTCGGAGCATGGCGAAACCGCGTGAAGCAACTTTCTGGGCGGCCTGCGAGGGTGATGGCAGCAGATGGAGCATTAGGTGTTTTCGAGGCCTCTTCTCCTTTGCCTTGTATTTACAAGTTCTCACATTTGTGAGAACGTTATACAAGTAGTAGTGGTGTGATTACTTATTGTAGGCTTGTTTCATCTATCAATCTATGTTATCTGTGACTCAGTAGTTAATAGATGCTATAAAAAATATAAATAAATAATAACTTAAAAGAGAATTCAGGTAGGGTTTCGTCGTTTCTTCCCTGTAAACCTAATTTTGGCACCATGCAACTGTAGTTGCATAAATGCAATATTTCTGTTTGAAAAAAAAATTAAAACAGTAGTTAATTTATGACGTACATAGTATTATTTGTTTGTTTCTAGTTCGATACCCCTACATGCCGACAGCACCCAACCACTTTCACTATTGAAATTTGGCAGACAGCCGACGGTAATAGTTTCACTTATTTCCTTAAATCTCTTCCTTGCTATTACGGTTTTGTCAAAGCATATGAGTTTTCTAAAGCCATGTTTTATTAGAGTTGAGTTATTGATGGTGAGATTTTCAATACTTGTAATATGTTCAGGGATAATGGTACCAGTATTTCAGTTTACTTTAGGTAACTGTAACTTACAGTGTGGACAAAATAGTCCTTTTGTTATAATTTCGTCATAATATTCCTATCCTTTCAATCACTCCTTTCACAAATGTTAGATAAATATGAATAATGTTTAGAAGTTTACAATTGCTATTGAATTATTTACTCTTAATTGTATATTAAAAAAGGAGAATTTAATGACTGTTAGCATTCTCCACTACAGTTGTTTTACGTTAAATCCAAGTAAATAGAATATTATTCCAGTATGTAATATCCTTATTATCTAATATATATTTATAATTTGTAGAATACTATTGCCACACCATACCATACCAATGCCACACATTTGTATTTATTTTTTAATTACTTGTGTACCTAATTATGTTGAAATAATATTTGCTTAAACTAAACATTGTATAAACACAAAGTGTTTCATCAAAAACAATGATATTAGTAAGTCGGGATCAAAATATTCTTATTTATTCATTTATGTCACCATGAAATCCATTAAAACCAGGTTTTGTAATTTCAAAATGGTCAGGCAAGTTATACGTAAGGACATCTGCATGCCTGCTCCTTAGTATAAATCTTGGAAGTAAGTCTTGTGTTGCTTGTAAAAGATTGTAAAATGACAATAAACTCTGGTGACTGGTGAGGTTTAATTTATAAGTAATTAAACTCAATACCAATAGAATCTTCACCTCTAGAATCTAAAAAAATATAGTTAGAAGAAGAATACAGTTTTCTATAAGTTCCATCAACTGAGACTGAGAGTTTCAATATCTACTCACTCACTTAACAGGCCTGCAGCTTTATTTACAAGGCTGGTAGTAACTGTGCAGTAAAAATATGTCTTGGACTTCATCTCCTTTAAACATAACTATTTCGTATTCACATTTTCAAAAATAAGTTCAATTTACTTTTATCCGCATTGTAAATAAGAATAACTTTTAAAAAATAATCTAAACTTTATTATTAAATAAATCTTATTATAACTTTCAAGAGTTTTTGTGGATCGAAATATGTGGAACTTAAGTTGTTGAATCATTTGCAGGATTTATGTTATAATGTACATCACCTAAGATTGTTATATTTCTTTTGAAAAGTGCAACTGTTGAGTTTCTGGCCGGCTCTACTCAACAGAGCAGCATTCCGAGCCGACCTTTTTTTGTATTGTAATAATTGACGATTCAAAAGTGCGTGTAAATGCCTACTTGAATAAAGATATTTTGAATTTGAATTGGAATTTCAATATTTCAATAGGAATGAGAACCAATTGATCCTTAACGTTTGTTATTTTTCATTAGGTAGGAATTACAATATAAACAAATTTACTGAGACCTTTAATTAGCACGACAACAACAACATAGTCAAAATAATACTAAAATCCTGGAAGTTAAACAATCACTAATTAACCTTAACCTTCTAAAATTTTACTGTTTAATCTTATTAATATTATTTTGAATATAACTGAATAGTATTATTAAAAAAAAATGCACAACTTTTAAAAACATATCAACAATCAAGTTTGACGTTTTGATAAAAGATGAACTTATTGCACGTAATCGTGTTAACGCGTTTATGCTTACTGCTTAAAATATTAAGCGGACTTAAAAGAGACCTCTATGACTTAAGCGCTATTTTATTAAACTAATGAGTTGAAAGAATATAAATAAATTATTATGTATCTTCCGTAATAATATTAACATGTGCCAGAATATTGTTGTTTTTAAATTAGAGTTAAAGAAGAAAGCATGGCTGGATTATAAAGCCTCGGGTAAGGATAAAAGTATGAGAGAGATAAGAAAAAGAGAGTACAAACTGCAAAAGCACAAAACGAAAGCACTTATAAAGATGAAGCGTGAAAATTCTGAGAGAGAAATGGGATAAAGAGAAAAGCGGGAAAATTCTGAGGGATGACAGGTTGACGAACAACTTCCGGGAAAACACGAAGCTTTTCTGGCGAGAAGTTAGTGATTCCCGGGGTGGTTAAGTAACCTGTAGAATGAAAGGGGTGCTTTCGAAGAGCGGTGAAATCTTAACAGAGCAAGAACACGTTTTGCAGCGGTGGGCGGAATTCTACAAGGAGACGTATGAATGTGAGGACGCCTCGGCCTTGAGTACCGACAAAATGCTGAGTCCGGATGTAGCCGATGCTGAAATCAGTTTGGAAGAAGTGGAGACCGCGATTCGAAATCTGAAATGTGGTGAGACTGCGGGAGCAGATGAAGTTACTGCCGAGATGATCAAATATGGTGGGCCACGCGTCTGGGACTTGTTCTGGTTTTTGTGCAATTTATGCTGGAAATCAGGGGAGGTCCCAGGTGATTGGCGAGGTGCAGTCATCGTACCTTTGTATAAAGGCAAAGGTTCACAGATAGACTGTGCAAGCTATAGGGCTATCAGTTTGATTAGCTTGGGCGGAAAATTTTATGCTAAAATATTGGCGAGGAGAATGCAAGAGAGATCTGAAAGGCTGTTGTGGGAGGCCCAAGGAGGTTTTAGACCTGGAAGAGGGTGTATAGATCAGATCTTTTCCCTCCGCATGATCACGGAAAAGTTTTTGGCCCTAAACCAAAAGGTTTTCTGTGCTTTTGTGGATTTGGAAAAGGCGTTTGACAGGGTTGTGAGAAAGAAGTTATGGGAGATACTGCCCGATACAATGTGAACGGACCCTTGCTACAGGCTGTAAAGTCTCTTTACAGAGATCACTCAGCCTGTGTGCGAGTAGGAGCTGACATGTCGCCCTGGTTTAACATCCAATCGGGTGTTAAGCAAGGTTGCGCTATGTCAGCTTGGTTGTTCAATTTGTATTTGGATAATTGTCTCCAAGGCGTGAAAGACAGTGACATGGGAGTGAAAGTAGGTGACCTTAAGGTCAGTTGCTTGCTATATGCAGATGATGCTCATTGCATCATCAGAATGCGATTTGCAGGCATTGGTCACCACTCTGAAAGATGGGTGTGAAAATAATGGTCTAAACCAGAATACAGATAAGACGAAAGTTCTGATATTTGAAAGAAATGAAAAAAGAACAGAATGTAAGATCAACGTGAATGGTAAGATAATAGAACAAGTGAATAAAGTGGTATGTTTGGGAAGTATGTTTAGCAGAGCCAAACGTGGGTAACACAGAAGAAGAATGTAAGAAAGATGAATGCTGTGGAGATGCGATCTCTTCGCCGAATTTGTGAAGTCAGTTTAGGTGACCGAATCCGCAATGAAGAGAACCACAGAATGGCAGGTATTAGCGAAAATGTCGCAGTGAGAATGAAGAAAAACGTGCTCAGGTAGTTTGGGCACGTCGAACGAATGAGTGATGAAAGAATGGTAAAAAACATTTATATAGGAAAAGTGAGCGGTAAGAGAGACAGGGGGAGGCCTCGAGTGACCTTCGAAAACACAGTATCTATGATACTGGAGGAAGGTCACGTAAAAAGCATGAGGTCTCCCCGGAGGGCATGCATGAAGAGGTTAATGTCTGTGGTCGAGGCGAAAGAGGTATGCAGGGACCGTAGCGTTTGGCGCTCCGTCGTCTCTGGCTACCCCGCAAGGGATATGGCGTGAAGCTAAATAAATAAATAAACTCATTGACATTTATTTAAATTTGAGATAATCTAATTAAGAATAAATGTTGTGATTAAGTTGGCCCGAATTTAAAATGTAAATAATTTATAATCTAACGATAATTTTGTAAAGTCTTTCATTATTTTGATTTTAAAATAAAACCCTTCTGCCTTATTATATGTTTTAATTGCAGAAATTATTTCTAATGTCAAACTCTTTTTTTATACATTTGTTAATATTCAAAATTGTATTCTCTATACTTTTCCATTATATTATTAGTCTTTTGACAGCTCACGCCCATGAAGTTCTGTATTGTTTACGTCACAATATCATACAAATAATATTGTACTTCATGGAAGGGTACCGCCCACTTAGTGATTTCCATACAATGATTACTACAATTATGCCACCGATTACAAATAATCGGTAAAACTAATGCTACGAGTATTATATCTTCTAAAGAAAAACTCTTCTATAATGTTAAATAAAGTATAATTAATATGTTATTTAAATATAAAAACATATAAACTTTATGTAATAACATTATTTAATGTAATTTTTTCTTTATTCTTATAAGATTCCTTCTAAAATTGGCAACAACCCTTTTTAAAAAGAGTCTTATAACAATAAACAAAAAATATATTAGGGGCACCAACAGACCCTCAATTTCGACTCGCTGCGCTCGCGATATCTCGGGTGCCCTTGCGTGTTGAGTGAAGCGAGCCCAGTGTAATGACTCATCGTTGTAGACAATGTTAGATATCAGTTTTTTGACGATTCGACTATGACGACGACGATTATGACGATATTCCTCAACGACATGACATTTTTCAAAATATATTTTTTTTAAACTCTCACCTAATGTGTGTCTTTTTGATTGCAATATTTCACATATTTCCGTCAAGTACTTTTCGAACCTATTCGTGAAAAAGAATGTTAAAAAGTCTCCAGAAGAGCGCTCCGCTCGCTTCTCTTAATAAAGATACTGTCTTCCTTAGTAACAAATACCAAGAATTATTTATTGAGCGAAACGAACGAAGTGAGCGGAGCGTTTTACTGGAGACTTTTTTACATTCTTTGTCACGAATTGGCTCGAAAACTACTTGACGGAAAATTATGAAACTTTGCAATAAAAAAGACGGTTTAAAAAAAATTTAAATTATGTCCTCAAAAAAATATTTTTTTTTATATCATGCAAAAAAACTGATATCACATTGAAGTCAATGGGAAACGATGAGTCAATACACTGGGCTCGCTTCGCTCAATATGCAAACGGCACGGTTTGTTTGCGCCCCTAGTAATTAGAATTCAGCTTTAAAAACAAGCATGATCTTTTTAGCTTTTATTAGTATCGTGAAAAATAACAGACTCTTTCTATTACCACAGTTACGGCACATTTTATATTTGGCGTAAAGTTATTACAAGCACGCGATTAATAGATTTTATTGAATGATGTGATTTCTAGGATTTTAACTTAATTTTTTTGGTATTTTTTTTATTTTATTTGACAGGATCAAATGTTTTTTTTTATTAGGACTTTATCTTTTAAGTATTAAATATTTTGTATGAAAATCGATATACAACATCCCTTATTTGTATTATGATACATGTCTCGCTGATAGGCATCAACCTTTAGCCAAAGTGTAAAATATGTGAAAGTTTAATCTACCAATCTGTTACAAAAATTATGTTACCCAATAATAGAACTACAAAGATCTCTTACAAATCAATAATATTATTAAAGATTTTAACAGTTTGTTAATTAAATTGTGTTTGTTTTTATATTTTCTGTGCGGAAATGAATAAAAAGCTATTATACTAAAAACCATTAATTTGAAAGCGTGATTCAAATATAGCCGTTTATTATCTCTATAGTCTATGCACTCTATGCAAAACGTCATAGTTTATTGGTGTACTTCTGACATATATTTAAAAGTTTTATATTGTGCAATAGTTTGAAATAACGTAGTAGAGTATTCATTAGTATTTAATATTACCAATATTATATCTTATCTTAGGGTAGTTATAACACAAAGATCAACATTATAATTACAGGTGCAAACAATTTAATTTCAAAACGTTAAGGTGTTTCAGTGAGTTTTGTTGCACTTTGAAATAAAATAATAAAAAGTACTATTTTTCTACTTTGATAAATATAGAAATGGCAAACGTTAAGGAACAATTGGTTCTCGTTCCTATTGAAATATTGAGAGTTATTCCTCTCTACAACGGCGATAAAAGTAAATTAAACTTATTTTTGCGCAAATGTGAGTACGTTATAGATATGTATAAAGGTGATGAAGCCCAAAACACATATTTACTGCACACAGTTACTAGCAGGCTTATAGATAACGCTGCAGAATTATTAAGTGAGAGAGAAGATGTTAAAACCTGGTCTCAGTTAAAGCAACTTCTAATAGAAAACTATAGTGATCCTAGAAGTGAAGATTCAATTGCTATTGAGTTTGAATCCTTAAAAATTAAACCTTATCAGAGTTTATTGTCATTCTATAATCTTTTACAAGCAACACACAAGACTCTTATTTCCAAGATTGATGCTAAGGATGAGTCCATCAAATCCAAGAAAGAAACCCTTTACAATAAGATGGCAATAAATGTTCTTATGTATAATTTGCCAGATTATCTGGTCCAGTTATTGAGAATAAAATCACCAAATTCTTTAGAAGAAACTTATAACATTGTTACAAAAGAGATTTCTTTCATAACAGAATTAAATCAAAAGCGGTGTACACATTTAAGTAGTGTGCCTGAGTTTAAATGTTTTTACCCATTTGGTGTTGGTCATCGTCAACAGGTCCCATTTGTACCCCAATTAGGATTTGGTTCACAGATGGGCCAACTTCAAACTACAAACAATAATCAAGTAAGTGGTGGTCTAGCTTTATTTGGTTCTACCCAAAGTCAACAAAAGAGTGGCTTCTCCCTCTCATCGACTTCTTCAGTCTTTGGTTCTCAACCACTGGCATTTAAGCCTCCTATGAAGCTTGAAGATAACAATTCCAATACTTCAAAGCCGTCTGAAGATACTGCCAGAATTACAAAACCTGGTTTTAATGGATGTCATGGTGACGTAGATGAATAAATAAGCATATTTTGTTATTGACTTATTAATATTGTTTTGTTATGAAATGCTTTGTTTAATTAAATGTATTTTATAAAAAACAAATAATATTGTACACCAGGAATCTTAATGTTATTAGTGGATTCTCTTTAGGATAATTAAAATTATTAAATTGTGACATTTTAAACTATATAGTTACATACATATTATTTTTATGACTTATTTGTATATAATAATGTTATGCAGGTGTGTGATACATTGTGATCATTAATAAGAGATATTTATAAAGAAAAACTAATGTAATTAGATGTTTAATGGTAATAAATTATATTTAATTCACTTTTTCATTACATCTTTGAATCTTGTGTGGAACAACAGTGATAGTAATAGTGAAAATATACACGGAAGAGCATTTATAATTATTGATATATAGCTTTTTATTTAACATTTATAATAATTAAAATCTTTATTACAGAAACTAATATAATTTTTTCAATCAATATATTTTGAGTCAATATATTTTTGATTCTTAATAGAACTTACACAACAATTACTTACACAATAAACTATATGTTTCTAGCTTCAAATGTTTAAAGAAACTATACAAGGTTTTATGTTCATTGGTTGTATTGAAATGGCGTCCAGGATAAGTCCAGGTCAATACAAATAATTAATTTCACTTACTCTTGCACTACTTATGACTTTTTATACTTTTCTTTATATAATATTACTTTCAATAATTACTTAAAAATATGAGTAAATAAGGACACTTTCACACACTGCACTTTTATTTTCAATTTCAAACACTTCAGACTAGTTAACAAACAAATGGCCGATATTTATATAAAATACCGACTTTATTGTGAAGTTGTGTTGGAGTCAGAACAGTCCATATTCTTAAAATAACCAACAATTTAGGAATACATTTTATATTTATTACAGTAAGTATAGTCTATTTAAATAAATAAATACTTAGTGAATATAATTAAACATATTTATAATACCGTCTATAATCTATTTGAATGATTTTATGATAACACATGAGACACTTCCGGAAAATTTTGCCATATTCAAATTCAAAATATCAATCTGAAATTTATTAAATTTATAATTGAGTGAAGCGACCTAAGTGAGCAGAGTGTTTTACTGGAGACTTTACATTCTTTGTCACGAATTGGCTCGAAAACTACTTTACGGAAATTATGAAATTTTGAAATCAAAAAGATACACATTAGGTGAAGGTTTAAAAAAAAATTGAAAAATGACAAAAAAAAAATTTTTTTAATGTCATGTCAAAAAACTGATATCCAATTGAAGTCAATGGGAAACGATGAGTCATTACACTGGGCTCGCTTCGCTCAATATGCAAACGGCACCCGGGGTTTCACGAGCGCAGCTAGTCGAAGTTGAGGGTTTGATGGCGCCCCTAGTTATAATGTGAAGTGAATACTCGTCGGTTGTAGCTTATTATCTCAGCCAGCATGTGGTAAGTGTATTGCGCTGGAAACTTATCTAGTTATCATTGGAGAATTCGACAACAGTTATAGTACAATAATTACAATTAAAAAGGTATGGGTTTATACGCATTTTAAGTGGTTGATTACATTCGCTTATCATATACTTATCGGAGGAGAGGGAAGAGAGTCGTCGACGGCACTGGTCACAACCACTATATCATAAAGTTAAATTAAACGAGAGAGAGTATGGACACCTGCCTAAGTTTTAAAGTAAATAGTAATCTCGGGCGGCGCTGTCTTGTCTATATGGTTCTGTATTCAATTACGTTCACTGATTAGTTATATTCCAGTATAGTTATATCGGTTGATATTGGCTCCATATTTTACCAACAACAATAATGACTTAATAACAACAAATATAAGAACTATAGACTTATTTCTTCTGACGATACAATGACATGACTTAATTATTTTAGTGTTATTATGTTTATTTATTAGCCGAGTTTATTTATACAATTATTCGATTATGTAAAATACTAAGGATAATTTCCTAAACGTCTTTTTTAACTATTTTGTCTATTATATTGAACTGGAATTAATTTTTAGCTTGATTTAATTTTTAGTTGGATTGTATCATTAGCTGTATTTTATTTATGTTACGTTTACACATTACCGAATATTGAATCAACTTCTAAATGCCACCATAATACGTGTGACAAACAATATGGTGCAGGTATAATATTTTCTGAAGAAATCATAATCGCATCGTGTTTGAAAAAACGATGCGATGCACTCGCGTTATCAGTGCTCTCGTAGAATAAGCCTACATTCATAATTTTTTACTTTCATATTATATATTTGAAGAAAATATAAGTTTCAGTGCAGCGTGTCCTGGCTCGAAGCCAAGGTTAGCGGTTTCGTAGAAATTGTGTCTCATTTATTATTTATTTATGATAAGAAAAACTCATACTTGGAAACGTATCTGGATTATAAGACTCTCCGGGCTGCGAGTGTAAATCGTTCATCAAAGAGACAGTGTGGCACATAATACTAGTCTGTCCGCGTTTTTCGTCAGTTCGCTCGGACCTGGAAACTCAACTCCACACCAAACTGGAGAAAATCGGCCTAAAAACCATCATGGCCGATGATCGAAAACGCCCAGTTTTCCTAGATTTTCTAGAAGAAATTTTCCTGGTTGCCATGAGAAGAAATGGTAGTAAAATGGCTATAAGCTAGGATAAGACCTCTGGAAAACAAGAGTATTGTCTTACTCACATCAAAAACACCTACCAAACCTACAGGGATACAAAAGACGAACCTGCAACGCTTTTTGGATAATGGACAACCTAGTACACCAGGGCTTCGGACTAGACCAGTAGCTCTATACATGAACGACGACCAAGAGAAAATAGGTTTCAGTTTTTGCATCGTAGGACTGAAAAACTGGGTATACATCTCACCCGGACTAGCTGCCCTCATTATCTAGATCGCTTTCAAAACTTGTGTATAAGATTTATATATGGATTGCGAAAATACGATCACATATCAGACTACCGACGTCAATTAAAGTGGCTACCAATTCCTCTTCGCCGGAATATGCATATCTTAAATAATCTCTTTAATATAATTAAAAACTGTGCACCGAATTACCTTACTGAGCGGTTTAGAATGTCGATTACAAATCACAGACCATTGCGTTCATGTGTACCTTTCAAACCGCTTGATATTCCTCACTATAATAGCATATTTTATTCACGCTCCCTTTACAGTGCAAGCAGTGCGCCTGTAGAACTCACTACGTGACTAGTTCTATGAATGTCCGAACTCTAAATCGTTTAAATATAAATTAAAGCAGCACTTTCACTCACTTCTTTGATGTATATATAAAAATGTATTTGTGTAAGTATATATGTTTATATATGTTTGTATATATATATATATTATTTATTTATTAATATGTAAGTTTATATATTTATTCTTTGCATTATATAAGCATGTTATATTTCTTATTATTATTATTATTATTATTATTATTACTTAAGTATTATTATATATACATCTTTTTTAAATTTTAATGTACCCACCTACTTCGTCAATTACAAGGCACTTACACTCAGGGGTGGCTGGAAGAGATCTCTTCTAAGAGATAAGCTATCCCATGTACATATTTTATAATTTTAAGTATCTATGTAATAATGAGGTACATGAATAAATAAATAAATAAATAAAATAAAGGAAGTACCAATAGGGCAACAATGAAGAGGTCGGAGTACAACAGCATGCCAAAAGTCACATTGGGGGACTAGGATTGCCGAATAGTGCGGAAGAAGAACAAAACCATCGCACTACTAGATGCTTAATACTCAGAGTCCCCTTACACAAATGCATGCAAGATGCTCGACCACCTGAGCACACTAGGAGCCGAAAATGTTAACACCAGTCTAAAAACAATAAGCGTTGACGCTATGCGAATTGGCTATGACAAAGGAACTGTAGCGGATCCCATAAATGCTTCAAGGTACCACGACGTGGTAGTATATGAAGACCGACCTTAAAGACCTTAAGCTCCTTAAAATAAAAATAAACCAAATAGGACTACGACCCTCGAAAATACCTGGGGCGAACCGAGCAGACAGGGTCTACAAAGCAGCGCCGCACGCTTTAAAGAGAAAATTGCCACCGAAACACAGCCCAACAAAATAACACAGGACAAAATAAAAACCAAAAAAGGATTAAATAAGATGATTACAATGCTAAAACCGAAGCAAAATTATCATAAAAAAACAGAACTAGAGCCGATATGGGACAAACAAGTGCACTTGATTTACCATCCGCCAACGGTGCCAAAGAACATATGCGAAACGCGTTTCTTGATGTGTACTCAAGAAACGCGTTTCGCTTCTATAAGGGAAACTATTAAAACTAACCTTACGTACGATCTGTGAAAAAATCAGGCGGACCTTCGAACTCGAAAACGAAGGCCTGCTTAAAGTATTACTCAGGGAAGAAATGGCCGCCATTTTCAACAACACAACATCTGAATATGTACGGGGTAAAACACCTAGAATTCCCCACATGGCGGCTTACAGCGCTAAAAATGGATTCGGTAAATAATAGAAACCCCCAAAGGAGAAACTGGATCGCCCAAGTATTTAACACCCGCCGTAGACTCAATATTCGTAGTAGCCCGCTGCACGGAGGTCTCGCTGGAAGATAATATCCTACAAATGGCTAAAGCCGTAGAGGGTACAGCAAGGCCTTGGGAAGAATGGGAAGCAAATTTCCAATGGGTCAACGGCGTTCCTAGATGTGGAAAATCGACTTGGGTAGTAAACAACGTCGTATTTGCCCGTGACTTGATAACAACGACGACGACCGAGGCAGCATTAGAGCTCAGGAAGAAATTTGCCCTCAGTTGTCAAAAGGACGCGAAGACCAAAGTTCGAATGATCGCTTCAATATTAATAAATGGCGTTAAAGAAAAGCCTGAACTACTTATCGTTGACGAGGCCTTGATGAACCATTTCGGAGCGATCATAATGGCGGCCCAACTAAGAAAGGCCAAGGCAGTCACACTAATCGGAGACACAAACCAAATTCCTTATATTGACCGGCTAAATCTGTTGCAAATGAAATATAATAGCCCATCCCTCGTGACGTCTACCAGTCAAGAGCTCTTAAGAACCTACCGATGTCCCCTGGACGTAAGCTAAATGAGGTATACAACGGCATATACTCCGCTCATTCATTGACTCGCTCTCTGAGAACGGTTAGATTTACGGGTGCTACCATCGAAGCTGATTTCCCTAATACCTTGTACCTGGTCCACACAAAGACTGAAAAAGAGGACCTTACAAACCTAGGGTACGGAAAAGGGGAAAACTCGCACATCCTCACAATCAACGAAGCTCAGGGATTAACGTACGAGTCGGTAATCATCATCCAAACGAAATCCAAACCAAAATTGTACCTGACAAGTGTCCCATACGCAGTGGTGGCTATATCTAGATACACAAGAAGATCTACGTACTACACGGATACGTACGTACGACGAAGACGCCATTGTGAGATTCATTAGGCGGGCCGGCGATACCTCCGATAGAAATCTTATAGAGTACTACCTCAAGATGGTAATTTCTCACCGTGACTCCGAGGCTATGAAAAAGCTAGTGAACTTATTAACCTAGCTTAAATTTATGACTTATACTGACTTATAATTAATAGAATTACTTAAGCTTAAGAATAGCTTGCTTAAAAATGACTAAAATAGCTTTCGATAACTTGTGCAGGTGTACAATTTCCTGCGAAGTTACCATCACAATGAAAATCATACCAAAATTGTTTTAAAATCACAATGAAAGGCATGGACAAATGTCTATGGATATTAATTTATAACATAAAAAAAAAACATATCTGGATACAAATTAAATTTAACAATACCTGCAATAACCATTCTTGACATACGAGTTTTAATAAAATGTTTTAATAATAATCAAAATATACACTTTCAATATTAACTAAGTTTAATTATTAAAAGAAGACGTATTCAAACTTATCAGACGTCAATAAGTAAAGTGAAAATGAACATAATTAGTTCAATCATAAGATATTCTATCAATTAAGTTATTGTAAATAAAGAAAACGTGTCGTTTTATATAAAACCGTAAACATTTTACACATTCGTTACCAAACGAAGCAATCCCTCACAATAAATACTATTGTGTTTTGAAACATTGTATTTTATTCATGTACGGGTATGTGTATTTTTAGATGAATATATAGAAATAAATTAAAAAAGCAAACTATTACTTTGTACATCGGTCTTCACTTAACTGTAGGAGGCAGAGGAATAACGTAATAAAGTATATATAAGGCTACATCGGTACAACGAGGAGGTAGTGATATCAAAGAGCACGCGGCGCTTCTGCACTTAATTAAAAAAAATTGTCACATATGAGACGAACCACCTGTGCAAGTGACCACGAATACCGAGGGCCTGGAGTTTTCGCAATAAGATGACGTAGTCCACACAGTCGAAAGTCTTTTCAATGTCAGTGTAAATAATCTACCTGTTCTCTTCTATCCATTGGTATCAAAATGTAGTTTGCAAAATATTGATAAATCCGTGTTGTTCAGGTGGTATTTATTGATTTATAAATTATTGTTGCTATACGATTACTTATTGCATTTTAAATATTATGCCTGTTACGGGAAGTCGTAGGACGCGATTTATAGTAGCATTAGAATCAAATTAGTAGCGGCCCCGGGCGCGCTCCACGCACTGCTCACTCGTAGGTACCTACTGACTAGTCCTGACACTCGTTTACCATTACACCTATAAGAAATATTAATATATTTATAACAGCATTATAATCACAGTCTATACAGTATGTAGATTTACGAAACCGTTAAACTTATTTCGATTACGTTTATAAACATTACTAAAGTCTCAAAAGCAACTTAAAACACTTTTTTTAACAGGATAAATAAAAAATGTTAGTTAGTTGTCAACCTAAGTTACTGTGAGCTTGTTTTACTTTACGTAGGTATTAGAATAATTATAAACATTATAACCTGTATTTTGATTTTAATAACAAAACATCATAAATAAAATAAGTTTGTAGAATCACGTATAGTATTTCTAAAAAAGAATCGATCCAATATCAATTGTATATATTTTACTAGCTCTATCCTGCGGTTTCACTTACCCTAAATTCTACATGTTCCCATGTTTATTGTGTTTTATGTTTCCAAATCGTAGCCTATACTTTATTTCAATGTATCTAACTATAAAGTTTCATGAAAATCTGTTCAGCGGTTTCTACGTGAAAGAGTAACATACGTACTCGTACTTCCCCAAAAAATTCGCATTTATTATTTTTGAAGGTTACTAACTATTATTAATTCTGTATAAAATTAATTCTGTATGACAATGACGATTATGTAATTTTTTCAAACTCATTTCAAAACACAGTTTTCTAACTCCATTAAGAATATTAAATGTCCCGAGCAGTCATTACGTCTTTAAAAGATAATCTGTTTATAAATAAGGCTAATGAGAGTCTCCAAATCATTAATACTAAATACGACCAAAGTACGTCGTCAGCTACTTATATGTTACGTAGGCAGTACTCTACCCTCTCTCTGGGTCCTTAATACCTACATCGGTACTTATTTTTTTCATTTTTCATTCATTATTATATCAGAAAGGCTTGCTCTAATTTATTAGTTCACAAAAATGTATTTTTAATATTCTACTGACTATCTTTACTAAAGAAAGACCCCATGAACTGTTGTTTTCTTTTCTCAAAATTGGTTTATTTTTATAAGGGTTGAGAAAAGACCTGCTTACATTATTTAATGAAAATAGATGATATGTATTTAAATCTTAACTATACTTCCAACTACCAAAGCAACCTTTAATATGGAATTTTTGGAAAATTTTGGAATCTTTTCGAACGAGTGTCCTCGTGAAGCTATTGTTATCAATATAAATTGCCGATTTTTTTAAAAGTTTTACGTGTTACTCTGAACCATGGGGAAATTTTGCAGGTTGTAATGGGGATTTACACTGTCTCTGTTCCTCTTGTGTATTCATATATGTATAACTTTCCCTTTCACTCTGTCTAGAAACTTTTAAATGACCGTGAGCAGTTGGTGGTCAATTGTTATTAGGGATGTTTCGCCCGTTATAAATTTTGACGGCCCTTATAATTTGATTGATACGATATCACTCCTTTACAAGGAATGGAAAAGAAATTTATCTTAAAAAAAAGTACTTTTCAAAATCACTTGAATATATTTGTTTATTTATTTATTTATTTATCTTCACGCCATACCCCCTGCGGGGTAGCCAGAGGCGACGGAGCACCAAACGCTACGTCCCTGCATACCTCTTTCGCCTCGGCCACAGACATCAACCTCTTCATACACGCCCTCCGGAGGGTCCTCATGCTTTTTACGTGACCTTCCTCCAGTATCATAGATACTGTGTTTTCGAAGGTCACTCGAGGCCTCCCCCTGTCTCTCTTACCGTTCACTTTTCCAAATATTGATACAAGTTTATAAATCTATCTGAACTAAAATATTTAAACTTCAAAATAAGTACAGTAGAACTATTGATCATTAGGCACATCACAGTTAAATTAAATAATTTTGCAATTCATGTCGCTAACGTATGAATTAACAGTTTAATGAAGTATGCACTGCACTGTAGGAGTGATACGAGGGTCTAACGCAAAATCAGACTCCAATCAATTCGATCCATAATTATGTTACGTTAAACGATTTTTTTTTCTAAATGTAAATGACAAATTATATTTAGTGACGACAAAGAATAGATATACTATGTTTGCTTTAAATTATCAATTGAATCACCACGAAAATGTTCTTTTGCATCACTATTCAATAAAGTCCATAATCGTATCGTAAGTCGAACAGATTTATCATTATGAATGTGTGTGCGTGTGTTTAAGAACGTCCGTTGTCAAATAATAAATTACTTTTCTTGTCGAAACTCGTCTGGAGAATATTATGATTATTTGTTTTAAAGTCAGATGCAGTATTACATAAAATATTAACGTTAACTTAAAAAGCCAGACGTAATAGACTTAGATATTAAGTCACAATAACTTATGAAATTAGTATCAGAAAAGTTAAATAAGTTTAAACACGGGCTTATTTACGGATATTGATCAAACAATTATTGATAATAGTTTCTGACACCGCTCGGAATATTTGCGATATGAGAAATATATAAAACAAATATTTAATTGTAAATCAATAAAACAAAGTTGGGAAATATATTATAATCAATTAGTTTTACTCTTTAGGGCTGACCCTTTTAATTGAAGTTGAACCATGAATCATGTCGTCGATTCCCTTGAACCATTTAACATTGTATCAATATGGCGAGTTTCATTTAGATTATATTTAACGACATCACTTTCGTAATGCAACTCTTGTGAATGAAATCAAGTGTCCCAAGATCGATTTTCAGCCATACATGGTTATTGGTAAAAACACATAAATTAGGGGAAATAATGATACAGCGCAATTTAATTAGAAATATTATCTAAAATTCTAGGTAACGGTTATTCTAATGGTTTGCTTTTGGCTTATAGATAAAGAGAGAGAGAGAGAGAAAGAACAGAATATATATGTATTACACTCTTACTCATAATATCACTTATAATCGTAATCTCAGTGTAAAGGATAGCTCCTTAAACCCTATATACATCTGGGATCGACCCTGCTCTTTATCTATTTGCAGAAGTGTCCTTCTTTCTATTTTTCAATTTCATTTCTTGTCACCTTAAGATAATGTTGTTTATGGGCGATACTGCGTCACTAATATAATGGAATAAATATTCAAAAATAGGAGTAACTCTGATAACACATTCCCATTGCAAAGAGAAACAACTTGACTATTCGCAGCGAAGTTTATACTAACTGATCAGACCGACATCTCAATAATTGGCAGAGATCTGCGGCAATCAAATAGTAGGCAATAGAGTGCGGCTCTCTCATTCTGGACAAAACAGTCAATTTAGTCGGCACAAAGAAATGGAGACTGTATATTCAGTTAAGTGTGAACTTCGTTTAATTCCGTTGGTTCTCTTTTTATTTCTATATTTTCATAAATATCTTAACTTCTTTCATTCACTAGTCCTGTAAACTTTATTTAAAGTATTATCTCTTTAAAATAATTAATTTGAGCTTTGCCCATGACATTATATTTTTATAATTTAAAATATAAACTATCTAAATTACAGACAATATAAAACAAAATATTGACCTTGTATCTCCTTTATTACTTACTTATTGTAGTTATTAAATTATCTGTTGTTTATATTCAGTTTTATATCATGTTTTATATTGTAATCAATGTTTCAAACTGTTAACTGCTGAACCCTAACTGAACCTGCGTTTTAATTACTTAGTACACAAGTGTATCGTACCAGTGCCGATGGAAAAATACAAATTTTCAAATAGGTACAAACCACATTGCAGTAGAAACGAAATATAGTTTAGTGTCAGAGTTAGTTTTGTTTAATAGGATATTTGTAAATAAAATAGTAATTAGTATTGTTTTTTAAAAGTAATAATATCAATAGCACTATGAGATATCCATCCTACACTTATAACGTGTGTGTAGAGTGCAGTAAGCTTTGTTTAATGTTCATTTTTGTTATGAAAATAAGAAATAATAAAAAGATTATAGTTATCATTTATAATTAATTTCATATAAATCATATCTAGATGTAAGAAATTGTAATCGATTACGACACGGACATAAATATAATAATTTTAAACATTATAAACACGCGTTTAATCTCTCTAAAGCAGTATAACAATTACATCAATTACTTTTATTCAATATGGTGCTATATTATCTCAGAGAATTAAAAAATACTGTATTAAATGGGTATCAATAAAGAGAGTTTAGTTAAGACATCACTCTTAATAAACTTTCGTAGTATTTTTACTTTTAACAAAATTAAAGTCAAATCAATCAATCAATCAATGTGTAATCTGTCGGCGGGTGATTGAGAGCTCCAGCTTCCGTAACTTAACTAAAAAATTGCTATGTGCATTATAAATTCCAGAAAACACGTTATTAAAATTTAAATCTCTTATTTAATTAAAACCATACTTTATTTTCTAGACGTATTGATTAATCGTTATTATTAAGTTTCAGACTTTCAGTTTTTTGTTTTTTAACGGTTTTTTGGTTCGATGCGTCTGTCATGGCTGCAGCAGCTGGAAAACGGCAGGCGTTTCAAGCTTGGGCTAATGAGTTAATCATTATAGTTTCGAACTCTAGAGTTCTGAAGAGGAAATATAACCGTGCTTCCAGATTCTTTAAACGGCAAATTGCTAGATCAAAGTTCAAGCATGACATCAAAATTGGGGATCAGCAGGCGAAGTAGCCGCTTGGCACGCACAAAGTCTGGGCGCTTTCTAAGGCCACTCTGGGCAACTTTTGCCAGCCTTCCCTACCGCCATTGCCATATAGGGAATGTCTTTCTAGCCCACACGGCAAAAGAGAAAGCTAAACTCTTGGACACTCTTTTTCCCCCAACACGACTTTGGACGACCAAGGAAAGACACTGTCTACGATCCTGCGGTGTCAGAGATCAATGCCAGAAAAAAAAATCGGCAAAAAAACTACTCGGCAGTCTCTATTTTTCTTGGACGTTCATAAGTCGGGTGGGCCGGAAGGCATTTCTCCATTGGTTCTAAGATCATGTGCTCCTGAGTTGGCTAATGCGTCTATTTCGGCACTCCTACATTAAAGGCGTAGTCAGGTCTCATAGAAGTGTGGCCTTGTTCATCCATTTACTAAAAAAGCTAGGACCTAGCTAACTACAGACCGCCATTACCTCTTTACTCTCCAAAATAATGAAAAACAGGTAGGAGGACTATTCTCATCTCTGGTCCGGATCACCCCAATATCCGCTTCTACCGCGTACCGCGTACAACGGAGAGCCGTTTAGATCGTTGGAGACCCGGTGCTCTGAGAACGACTGGACTCTTTATTGCGTAGAGACGTGGCTTCTCTGTGCGTCTTCTACCGCATTTACAACGGGGAGTTTTCGGAAGAGCTCAAGCCTGCATGCCTGCTACATTTCCACTGTGCGGATCTCAAGGACTTTTTTCCACGTACCACTTGAATGCGAAACGAACTTCCTTCGTCCGTATTTCCAGATCGATACGACATGGGTACCTTCAAAAAAGGCGTATACTCCTACCTCCAAGACCAACAACGTTCTTGTGAATTCTCGGATGTTGCAAGAGTTTATGGGCGGCGGTGATCACATATCATCTGTGACCTGCAAGCTCGTTTGTCTTCCTCTAACATCAAAAAAAAGAATGCTTGTATCATATGCCATAGCAATATAATCCAAATTATGCCTAGTTATGTTGTGCTGTGACATAGGTAACACATATACATAGTCTTACTGTACAATGATAAGTGCGTTAAGTGCACGAATTTGTAATAAAATAATTTAATACTAAGCTGAATATTTTCAAGACATGTGAATGTAACATAAATAATTTATAAAGGAACACTGCTTCGCTCTTGTGAAATTTTACAAAACAAATATTGCCCAAACGTGACTCGCGACTGTTTCAAAATTACTCGACTCTTGCACTCTAAATCAAGTATATTTAACATCTTAAGAAACAACGCAAATGTGACTACATCTATATGTACAAATTACAAATTACAGTACAAATCTTCTAAACAACCTTGTATCTCAGTTTAAGGTGAATATCTGTATGTACAGAAGAGTGGTGCATAATATTAACAAACATAATTTCATAAATAGAACATGAATAAAATACATAATTCAGTAAATATTTATATCATATTAATATATATATATATATATATATATATATATATATATATATATATATATATAAAATACTATTATGAATAAAGGAGACAGATTATTTGATCTGTGCATAGAATAATATAAAGATATAAAAAAGCGTTAAAGGGTAATATATATAATTACATATAATTTACATTATACCGTGGTGACGAACAGAGGTTAAGATAATGATCTTTAACCAACCTCTTAAAGATAGTCAAAGACCTTGCTTGTCTGATGACTACAGGTAACGCATGCCAGAGCAATATTGCTTGACCAGTAAAAAAACTTTTTAAAGAAACGAGTAAAGTGAGGAGGTAAACGGAGGGTGGGGTTATCAGAAGACCTAAGAAGTTTACTATGAGTGCCCAGAAATAGGTTTTTTTTTCTTTAAATAACACGGAGAAGTTGGATTGAATAACACAGTACAGAAGTAAAAGAATATGTAGATTCCGAGGATAATAGGAGGCAACAGGAGACCAGCCGGTCGTTAGTTACAATATTCTACTAATAAAAATGTACTATTTAAATATACTAAGAAATAAAGTAAAATGTAGCTATGTAATAAAAATGTATCATTCTAATATTAGGGGTAATACGCCACGGTGTAATTATTGGACTTTATTTTCAGGTTCTTTTTATAAATTTGAAATGATTTTTATATACTCGTAGATCTTCAAACCAATTATTTATATTAAAATTATATACAGCAAGATAAATATAAATGTTTGCATAAATATAAATACAAATATTATTTCTAGAGTACTGAAAGTTAAAAATATATCGGAATTCAGTATAAAATATTAAACCCTTACTTTTCATTACACACTCTGGACAAGTCAAAACAAACTTAGAAGTTTCCATTAGCGTAGATAGTTAAGAGAATGTAAAGTTTTAAAGGTGCTTTAGTAAAGTTTATACGACAGATGTGAACAACGACATGCGTGATAAAAACTTTACCGAACCATCGGTTCACTAAGTCCTTGTTTTAGTGAGCTATTTCTGTTCTCGGTTCTTTTGTTTCATTTATATATTAAACCGTATCGCTTAAAGTAAATACTTTTTAAAGGAATTATACCATTTGTTAAAAATTAAAAATAGAACTTGTATAAATTGTTCTGCGTCGCTTCGTGTACGTAAAAATCCGTCCGATGATCGATTCACTCGATCTTGAATCAAGAGAAAGAAAGAATGTGACTTGAGACTTCTTTAAAGTAGTTTTACAAATTTTGTACGTAGACTGTTCTTAAGATTATTATAAGGTTCTCAATGAAATTTAGTAGACTTAGGACGTTAAAAATTGAAGGAACGGGATGGCCCATATTAAATGTTTTCATATGACACGTCTGTGGGTAATACAACAAAAAGAACCAAAACAATTGAATATTATTAATTCACACTTAATAATACTTGTTTCATATATTAACTATTGAATTCACTTGGTAAAAGCACAAGATACCAAGCAATTGTAAATAAGAACAATAATGTTAAAGATTACGTCGATAACTCGTTGCGATCGTTTTGCGCTGGTGGCTACCACTTCAAATGTGAAATGGCCGCTTCGCTGTCACCTATTTGTGTTTCGGTGGAATGACAATTCTAAAGTCTCGTTCCAGTTCCAGTCTAGTTCCAACAGGCGTAATATGCTAGCTGTGATGATTTACATAGATTACAATCGCACTAGATATCACTTGTCACTTAACACATTAAAATGATTTTTTAAGAAATATAACTGTAAAACATTTCATAATAACAAATCTTGAAGAGCGAATTAAATGAAGACAGAATCTATAATACAATATTTTTTGCAATTCCGTAAAAAAATCGGAAATATTGTTTTATTTTCACACACACACACACACACACACACACACACACACACACACACACACACACACACACACACACACACACACACACACACACACACACACACACACACACACACACACACACACACACACACACACACACACACACACACACACACACACACACACACACACACACACACACACACACACACACACACACACACACACACACACACACACACACACACACACACACACACACACACACACACACACACACACACACACACACACACACACACACACACACACACACACACACACACACACACACACACACACACACACACACACACACACACACACACACACACACACACACACACACACACACACACACACACACACACACACACACACACACACACACACACACACACACACACACACACACACACACACACACACACACACACACACACACACACACACACACACACACACACACACACACACACACACACACACACACACACACACACACACACACACACGTAATTTTATGACGAGGAGTTTTCAATATAAAAGTAAAAGTCAATACCAATTTTCTCTAAAACTGGTTGATGATTGATTTTCCTATTAATGTTATTTGCTGCTGTGTGAAATAAAACTCTTAATATTAAAAAGCGCTTACCTCCTGCACCGCATTTACTGAATTTACGATTTCATTTGGTATCGCATATTTCAACTATATGTCATTTGCATCGAAATGGCTCGCAATATCGTATCAGATTTTTTTTATGTTACGAGTTTACGTCTTCTCTTTTAATCTATAACGTTGTATTATTTACAAAAAATACCTTTAATAATTATATTAATACCTACGGAATGAAAATTATGTAAATTATGAAATATGTTAGTGTGCGAAATCCCTAATTACTTTGTCTCATATGATATGTACGAGGGTCAAACTGAAAGTTCTTAGAAAATCAAAAACTAAGCATTCAAGCAAGTTATTAGTTTTATTGTAACTTTTCAAAATAGCGTCCATTTACATCAATACATCGCTGCATTCGATGGAACCATTGAGAAAAGCACCTTGCCCACTCGGCCTTAGGGGTCTCTTCGACGGCGTTTTGAAACGCAGCCACTGCTTCTTCGGCGTCTATAAAACGTTTTCCTCGAAGTTTTTCTTTTATTTTCGGAAATAAATAAAAATCGCAGGGTGCGAGGTCGGGGCTATACGGCGGGTGACCCAGTAATTCCACGTCTGAGGTCACCAAATAGTCGATCGTTTGCCTGACGGTGTGCGACGAGGCATTGTCGTGATGAAGGAGGATCCTGCTGCGAGGTCGTTTCTCTCGAACTTTTTCCAAGACAAGTGGCAAACAATTGTTAGTATACCACTCTGCATTAACCGTTTTCTGATCCTCTAAGACTACTGTCGCGTAATGACCTGTCTTTCCGAAGAACGAGGCCACCATCTTTTTTCCAACACTTCGACCTCTCTTCACTTTAGTTGGCAACTCTTCGGAAGGAAACACCCACTGAGCAGACTGTCTTTTGGTTTCCGGATCATTACAGTAAATCCAGCTTTCGTCACCCGTTAGTATGTCGAACACAACATTTGAGTCACCTCCGTTAAATTTTTGGATCATTTCTCGGCACCAATCAACACGGCGGAGTTTTTGAGCCTCGGTCAAATTATGCGGTATCCAGCGGGCACAAAGCGTCCTGACTGCTAAATGTTCATGGAGGATTTTGTGCACTTGACTCATACCTATGCCTAGACTTGTCCGAATCTGCTGATAGGTCACTCTTTTGTCAGTCTCTATCATACGCCGCACAACACTGATGTTATCTTCAGTCGTCGCTGTAGAAGGCCGTCCCTCACGCAAATTATCGATGAGATTAGTTCGACCACGTTTGAATTCATTAAACCAGTTGTAAACTGTGGCACGAGATGGGGCTTCATCGTGAAAAGCCAATCGAAGTCTATCATAACTTTCTTGTTGACTTAAATGACATCGAAAGTCATAAAAAATCATTGCACGAAAATTTTCTCGGCTTAAATTCATTCTGACGTGCACAGACAATTTTCAATTTGCCGCCAAATCGTAAAACAAATGACAAATGAATGAAATGTACACTCAATAATATTGGTAAAGAGTTCTATTTTCAAAATTTAAACTATTTTTTTTTAATATAATGCTTTTAAGTGGCCAGTTCTAAAAACTTTCAGTTTGGCCCTCGTATGTAATGCTAATATTGGCGTGGTACGTATATAGCGTAGTTTTTTCTTCATCTCTCTGAATTGTAAATGGGTGATGCAAAATTCAAGATGTCGTTTCTGCGAGGCGTCGTCGCAGCTCCGGCCCGCTCGGGCTGATGTCGGCATTCATCAAATTCACCGAGTGGGTTTTATAAAAAAAAATATATTGATAGTTGCTTGATAATCAGATTGAGAGCTCAGATTTTTATTCTAGTCATTTATGAAATGCCCTTTCGTAATGCTTATACAATTCTCAACGAAACAAGAAATTGATTGACGACGTTCCTTTGATTTTAAAATTCGAGATCCACTTTGATATTTACGAGCCTCACTGATAAGTGCTCATGAATTATTAAAAAAAAATGTACTTTAGAAACTGCTTAAACATAACCATATTAAGGAACTTTTACTGAATAATAAGATTTTGCGGTGATCGTAGTAGTGTAATTATTTCTTAAGTATTCTACATTTTATATGTATAGTCTTTGGTCTCACGTTTTGGTATTTGATCGCTAAATAATAAAATTAAAGACTAAACGGTATCGAGTAAGAGACTCTGACAGTGACAGCTCACTATTCAATAGTATTATGGCGTATTGCCACTATTATTAGAATAATTAATTTTGATTACATAACTACATTTTAGTTTATTTCTTAGTATATTTAAATAGTTTTTATTTACTGTTTATTGTGTCGCAGGTCTCTCCACTCGCTACGGTTCCTCCGCAAGCTCCTGCAGAGCATCAGTCATACTCGAAGCGCCCAGCTCTCAACTCGTGTTCTCACGTATTCGCGTGGCTACGCTTACTAATTCCCCATTTTTGAGTGTTTGTGCGAAATAAACAATAATTGTGTTTCACTGGACTACTCCTCCTTACCTCACAACCTAAGATAGGACGCAACACCACAACAACTACCACTACCACTAGTATCAATAATGCCTGGGAAATGTATTATATTATTTTTGTATTTAATTATAATAATACCGTATAGAAAATAAATAATATGAATTAAAAATAGTAATAAATCAATAATTATTATCATGTCGTGGTAGTTTTAGTGGCCTTCATCAAAAGTATGTATAAATAGTAGGTATGCTAGATTACTGCAGCAGTTTTTTTTTTAATTTAACAGAAGGGCAAACGAGCTGGCGGGTCACAGATGGACGTGATTACCATCAGTTGACATCAGTCCACTATTAACGTCAAACTGAATAGAGGTTTGTGGTAAATTCACACAGCTTCAAAATATTCTCCAGGCTTAGGAAATCGAAATGTTTTGAAATAAACTCTTTTAGTAAAAGATCATTTTATATATATCCCGACTTCATTGTGAAAGAGAATATTAAAAACATTGAACTTTATTTATACTAAACAATGTCAAAGTACTTGGCTACTGGATCATCGAGTACATCTGTTCTTAAAATAAGGAGTATGTGTATGTATTTATTATATAAAACGGATAGACTATATATATTTTTTATCATAACATTATCATGAAAACCTTTAATGTAGAATCTTGTAGTTTTCGAACGAATGTCTCCGTAAAGCTGTTGTTACGGTCTAAATAAATTGTGATATTTTTTCAAAGCTTAACGCGTTACTGTGGAAGCTTTGATCACTGAGGACGCTTTGCAGGCAGTTAAGGGGGATTTACACCGTCTCCGTTTCTATATATAAATTTCTTTTTCACTCTTCCCAGAAGCTTTGGCATAATCGTAGACTCTTATTATTTTGTAACCGCTTTTCTAATAATATTGGTACTACAATATCTCCTCTATAAACGAGGTAAAACTCATCTTTCGTATTTCATTTTTTAAAATCAATTAAAATATTGATTCTATTGATTGATATAAACTGTTACACTTTATTAATAAATATTTATACATTTCTATTTCATATCACTTCAATGTTCAAATGTCACACTCTATTACGGTAGAACTTTTGACTATTAAATACGAGTACATTGCCAAGTCGCTAACTCATATAATTAACTCGAATTAAATATATATGAAATTCACGTCGCTCTATGGTTTGACAGTTTAATTAAGTATGTACCGTACTGTAGGAGGGTCTGACACGAGGGTATAACGCGAATTTGGATTCCAATCAATTCGATCCTATGTTAGATTAAACGAATTACACATCATTCTGTATCACTTAAATGACAAATCATATTTAGGCTAACACACAATTGATACACTGTTTGCTTTAAAATATTAACTGTGTCAATACGAAAGTAGTCTTTAGTACAGTGCAATAAAGTCCATAATTATAAACACAACAGATTGATCATAAAGATTGTGTGTGGTTGGTTCTCTTTTTATTTCTTGTAGTTTTCATGAATGTATGTTTCATTAATATAATTACTTCCATAATTAAAGTTTTTATTTTTTTAAGTTCATATATTTTAATTTTATATTAGTTTAACACAAATGTTTTTGGGTCTTGAATGTATAAATTAAACACAAGTTATACAATAACATTTCGTATGATTAATTTTTAAATCGTAATTGACGTCTATTTAGTGCTGTCGATAATTAATAAGCGATTTTCTTATTTATTTTAAATATGAACTTCATCAGTACTACAGACAATATAAAACACAATATATTTGTGTTACATGAGTGTCTGCTACTTAGTCTGTTACATAGTTGTACGGTTAACTTAACAAAAACTGTGTGACGTAATTTATTTATTATTATGTTTTAAAATCGTTGTCATGTATAGTATCACATATTGTATATTGTAATCAATATTTTAAATAATCAACTCCCGAACCCAAACTGAACATGTGCTGTAATAACTTAGTACACAAGTATCTCGTATCAGCACTGAAAAATACAAAGCTGCTTCAAATAGCTACAAACCATCTTAAAGTGGAAACAAAATAAATTAGTGTCAGAGTTATCTTAGGATACTTGTAAATAAACTAGTAGATATACTTTTAAAATCAATTATTTCAATGTACTTTATAATAAATTTATCCTCTGTTTAAAATACCCTTTGTATAAATATTGATTATATATTGAATATTTTGTTTACTATTATATATATTTACGAACTACACTAATGAAAAATCAAAAATGTATCTGTAATTCAATTACTTAACTGAATTATACATAGATTTAATGTAATAAATTAAATATGAATAGTATATAATAAAAGTAAATATTTATTCATAAACAAGTGTAATATCAAAATAAAGTCATATTTCATTGAGACAAAACGTTTCTAAAGATGTTCTCATTTCGTCTTCGTCAGTCTATTTGGCTTGATAATCATAGCTATATGTATCCGAATCCGATGTAGCTAGAGCAGACGATTGCAAAAGCTAATTAGGCACATCGCGCCGAAATAACTTGTGATATTAAAAATTCAGTTCTCAAAGTGCAGATCCGTGTCTCTGCGATGTCGGCTGTATTTAGTTTGTCTGGACGGGTCCGCGATGCACGCTGCCACTCCTCAAATAGACCTCCGGAGACAGGAGCTGACGTTCTATCTACTATAATTTATTTAAAATATTACATCAGATCTTGTTAACTGCTAATTTAAATTAAAGTAACTGGATTGTAGCTTGTTTGTGCTTCAATTAAAAAGTATTTTTTCTTTAATTTCTAACAACAAAATATAATAGTAACGTACATTTTACTTGACATAAATTATATGAATCAACGCTTGAATATTGAATTTTATTTGGCTGAGAATAAAGGATTTAATTTAGTGCCACTTGTCTATCTACCTCCCATGAAGTTTTCTAAGCTCCCTTTTTACATGTGTATGTCATATGCGTTTTGTGTACATTTATTGTTGATGTAATAGTTAACTGTTTTCTGTACAATAGTTAATTATTACATTTACCTATTTAATCTGTAGACTCTTGGTCTATTTGGTAAACTGAAAATAGCGACCTGTGAATATGAAAATTGATTTTGAAACATCGTATTTAACCCGGTAGAGGTTTTTGTTTGATGCTAACTCCATTTCCGGATTTAACCAATCGAACTTCTTAAAAATATATCTATATTGTTTGACGGATCTGTTTTTATATTTTAGTGTGGTTTTAGAACTGTCTATAGACCACTAACGCGAGTTAAGAGTTTCCGTGGCTTACTTTGAATGCATTATCAGTTCATTATAATTGTCGGAGAAATAAGAAATATTTTAAATATCAACAGTTTTTATTGAGCTGAGCGTCAGCGCAGCTCTTAACTGTTTGGGAGACCTTTCTTTGTGTTTAGTTATCTCCAGAATACGACGTGATAATTAGCTACAATTTTCTCATGTATGTTTGAGCCAAACGCGGATGTTATAGCGAAAACAGATTTAAAAAATGTTTAGAAATTCAAAAGTTATCATGAAAAGATGAAAGGAGGGGGGGGGGGGGGGCTCAGCTCAAAACCCGCCGCGCACGGTTGGCGGTTCCTAGTATTTTTAGTATATATAAGAAGATTCAACATTTAATATGTTCTTTAAGCTGCAAGGTATAAATATATACTGTCGGTAAGTGTTCCGAAAACAACCAAATGTTTTTACTTTATAATAGAAAAGATAAATGTTCCATTTGGAGAGGTCTATTTGATGATCTTATTTTTTTCTTAAAAGTATATTTCCGTATTGCTTCTGATATTAACATAATATTGCTAATATTCATATTTACTCTTAATATTATATTATATTACTGATTATCCAACACTCATATGATATGTTACTTTTATACCTAAGAGTTACAAAAAAATGTAAAATGATTTAAAGTAGTAATTAGATTTTATTTTATTTTCAAAAATGTTATTGGAATCCTTACAAAGAAATACGAAAACGAAACATAAATAACAAACAAACAATAAAAGTTCACAAGAATTCAGCGACAAAATATGTTAATTGTTGATACTTCAGTTTGCAGTGACCGCAGTAGGGAGGAGGGCTCATTGAATGTCCTCTCCTAATCCTAATTCACATTTAATTTGTGATCATTACCTTAATATATTATCGGGGTGATTAAATTAATGTAATACATTATCTAAAGTTTAAACCAATAATCAAGGTATTCAGGGTTGTCAATGATGTATAATTAATTACACTTTCCAACACACTGCTTAGAGACCCCAGAGAGAGAGGACGAGACCCCTAAGCGTCGAACGGACTTTTACACTATAATGTATTTAGAACATTGTAATTATATAAATGATACAAATTAACATTGCATTGTTACAGATTCATATTTAGGAAACGTTTCTTTTCTCAAAGTAAATAAAAAGATATATCATGATATTATTATTGTTATTCTTTAAACCCTCACGTTGTTATATTTGTATATAGTAAATATATATCCAAATATAGATGTAGGAAAGAGTAAATTTTTATCGGTTAAAGAATATTGTTCCAAATTACATGAAGACAATGAAAAACAGCCTGGTTTATGACATCGATCTTAATAAATTTACGAAATATTTTTAACAAAATTAAAGTCAAATCAATCAATCAATGTGTAATCTGTCGGAGGGTGATTGAGAGCTCCAGCCTCCATAACTTAACTAAAAAAACTGCTGTGTGTCCTCGAGTACCAGCGCATAGAAAATAACGAATTAATATATATTTTATATAACAAATATAAAACGCATAATATTTGCAAGATCCTTTTTAATTGTCATAACTTTGCTTGTAGTGTTTTACGATACGACTATCTCATTTCAAATTATATTTAAAAACTCTTGACGGTACCACTTGAACACTCATAACTTACTGGTGTCTGTCACTGTTACTAAGAGACATCACAAATCACATGAAAGATAAAGAAACACATTATATATATTATTTAAGTATCCAATATATACTGGATTTGCTTAAAATATATTTCCAGCTAGCAGATTTAAGCGACAACGCTTAGATCTGCTAGTTGCAAAACAGCGACTGTCTTTATTAATTCGCGTCAATTTATCAACAAACGCCGGAACAAACGTTAACAATAAATGAATATATAATGATCTAAGAGATTAAAGTAGAAATCTATATAAATAAATCCTGCTTTATTAAACGAGAGGTAATAAATAATTCCTGCGTGTGTTAGGGGAAAAAGTATAAAAGTGCCAAAACGAAAAAGCACCTCTGACAAATGGCGACGTGGTATTGTCGTGGTATCTACATCGTTAAGAAATTAATTGTCGCCAACCTGTTATCATCAAGGGATGCTTAGCTGTTTAAATATCCCAAAATATGTGGATGAAACCCCACATATTTTTTTTAATTACATGTTTGAATTAAAACAAGAATTATATTTACCTGACTTACCATTTAAACCAAAAATAATATTATTTTATTTGAATTCTTAAATAAAAATTATTTATGAACTCTTATCATAACACAGAGTGACAAAAAATTAGAAAATAATTTTCTTGTAAAGGTATGTGTCAGACACATATAATTACAAGTTCATCTTCTATTATTAATAACTTGTTATTGAATTGTCTTTGATGGGATTAAAAATATACACACACAGTGAGAACACATGACAATACATCCAAAGATCAAGGTTCGATCCCAGATATATAATATGCATTGGATTTCTCCGGATTTTGGAAATTTGTAAATATTTCACGAAATCAGAAAGAGAAAACCAATTATTATTATAGTATTTTTATTAATACCGCACATCGGCGTTAATGGAGCAATAATGTATAACATTTCTTGATATTTATTTATAACTCAATGGTTAAGATTGAATTATCAAAAAATCACAAATGTACATTATTCATTGCATGATTTAGTTTTATATGCTTTTGGTTGTAAAAAGAATCATTTTGATGAGTAATGTTTTGAATATTATTTCTTATTCCACGTGTTATTCCACAACGCGAGACTCAAAAGGTTGTTCAAAGAGCATTGTAAAATGATATTCTACATCAGACTGCTTTAGTTTTTTAAAGTGGTACGATTCTTTTACTTTTTACGGAACTGTCAGATGTCAGTAATTTTTCAATTAAGATTACAGTTCTATTATTAAACACTAAAAAATAATTTATCTGCGACTTTTAAAACCTTTTAATTAAGTTATTTTTAGTTAGTGCGATATTTGACACATTTTGTATACGTAAGATAAGAAAAAATACAAAGTTAAATCAAAAGGTATTCAAAAGATATTATTCAGGTTTACACAAAGCTTGCCAACTGCGTATTCTTTGAGTATTGTTCCGTGATATACGACCTAAATTCTCTCCATCGGGTCCCAAAAGTCGTTAAAAGTATAACTAAGTTTAAATAAATACCATAAATAATGGGTTCCTCTACATGTAGTTATATGTTTTTTTGTAGTTTTTACTTTTAATCAACAGTAATTATTAAATACATTTTCTAAAAATAAGTTAGAACTTGTGTCTAATTTTCTTAATATTCACATAGTTGTCTTCTCTTAGTTCGTAGTATAATCAATGATAATGTAACGAATGCATACATTATGGATATTTATAATCACCGTACAATGCTAAAATACATAAAGAAAATAACAAATCAACTAAAAATCAAATCAAACCAATTGCGCCTCTACAGTATCAAACTATGATAAGTGTCAGGTCAAGTCACGACAGTAGGTCCTTTGAGCGAGTTCCGTAGATAATTAATACGACATTAACAGGACCGCGGCAATTCGACAATCGACGGGTCTAACCGCACTTTAATGAACACGTGATTTTAATCTGACTTGCATGAACACACTTTATCAAATACTAAATAGTTTAATTTGTCAGTTTTCATCTACGAGCTACGAGCATCTACGTGATATTGATGCACATTGAGAAGTTTTATCCATAATTATTAATCAACAGTATAAGGCCGGTTAATCCTGCAGTATTGACCGGTTTGGTTCCACCGTCCTTTCCCTACTTGTGTGAGTTACCTTGATGACGTTCAAATAATATTGATATTTATTTAGAGACTAACACAAGAACAAAACTACTTCCATAAAAGGTACCATATGTTATTTTCTAAACAAGGACATAATTTAACATAGACATTTAGAAGTAACCGTACATACAAACATAAAAAAACATGTGTCTTTGTTAAGAAATAATAAACAGATAGAAATAATGTGGCCCTCATCGACTAGACATCCATTGATCGATCTTTCTATAGTATTTTTATGTTATTTTCCCCCAGGCTTTTAGTAGATAAATATAAGATAACCTGAGTCTACTTCCGACAAGGTTGTCTAGCAGATGGCCACAAAAATATTAATTTTTGAGAAATTTGTAACATTTATAGTAGGCATAATGCATTAATATGTATATCTGGAGAATAGTATTTAAATTATAACAACACATAAGAAATTTTTAACATAGATATAAAACCATTTATAACTTCAATCAAAAACAATCAAAATATTGTTAATTGAATTTGAACTTTATTCATTTGTCATCTACTCTAAACTCTAAAATAAACAAAAATAAATAATGTCTGTTTAAATTATAAGCCACTACACAAATAAAAACATTGTCAAATAAAATAAATTTAAAATTGAATATAAGTTGTGCTTGTAATCCTTTCCTACTCGTGGGAATCACATTTTATAAAACAACACTTTCAATATTCAAAAACAACACTTTTAATGTTCGTTTAAGAGAAAGAAAACATGATTAAACTTTAGATATGCAGATGTTAGAATATCTAGTTGGTAATTAATAACAGATATTCATGAAGTTGGTTTTGTGCTCTCATCAATATCGCTCTCAAACTAATGAGTAGTGATGGTTTGTGTATGAACGTTGATTTAACTATTACAGTCAAAGTTCGCCTTGTTACACCAACGTTGTAATTAATCTTAACTATTTGAGAGAAGGAGAACCAACGCATTATATTGTAACACATATTCGTAAAATAAATTTAATTAAAATAACTTATTATAAAATAATTTAAAAAGATCAACGTCAACACAATAAATTCTTTCTTTATTCTTTTTATTTTTGTAGAAGAAAATTATACCCTCCTCAAATTCAAGGCATAAATGTAAATATAATTTAAGTAACGACATGACAGCGATTAAAAACTCAAAAGCAAAATATTTATAGTATGTATTAATGTTTTTGCTTCTTCCACCATTACATTAATCTATTGAAGTTATTTGACAACAGTATCTTTATTCATGGGAATTATCTCCATTAAAAAATATATTAGTAATTGCAACTTAAAGCCGCCTTTGGCGTTTCTTGTCGATAACTAGATTCGAACACACACATTCAAATCTAATTTATTTTGTTTAATTACAGTTGTTTATTTAAAAATACAAAGGAATGTATTTCTGTTGCCCAATAATGGTAACAATGGAATCATAACAGAACTAGGTATACAGTGAAGCGTGATCATAAATGTGACATTTTGTCACGCGATAGTAACAGCAGGTTATTGTATCACAAATGAAATAAAAGCGTCTCCTCGTGCGATTAAGTTACGCTGTGGTTACTTCGATATGCTCGATATCATTCTGAATATGAATATATGAATTCTCTATTATCATATATCTTTTAGTCAATTAGGTTTCAAGATATTTATTAAGGTTGGAATTAACAAATATAAGAGTACTAGAATTGTAAGGAGTGTAATATCAAAATAGAAAATAGAAAGTGAAGAAGTTAAAATGAAATAAAAGTAAAGTGTGGTTAAGAGATTCTGTAACCGATATTATTTATAACAATTAATATTTTTGTGTGATGACAAAGTGCAATGAAATGAGGCCGTTTGATCTAAAACAAACCCCGTCTCAATACAAAACCAAGATGCGAACCGAAAGTGACAGTGAAAGATATTTATTTTGTTGTAATTGTATAATAATTAATTGTGATGTAATTTTAATTGTAATAAAATGAATGCGAATTATCGCATAAGTTGAGTCCGGATATTGCCAATGGTGAAATCAGTTTGGAAGAAGTGGAGAGCGCGATTCGAAGTCTGAAATGTGGTCAAGCTGCTGGAGTAGATGAAGTTACTGTCGAGATGATCAAATACGGTGGAACACGCGCCTTGGACTTGTTTTGGTTTTTGTTTAATTTATGCTGGAAATCAGGGGAGGTCCCAGACGATTGGCGAGGTGCCGTCATCGTACCTTTGTATAAAGGCAAAGGTTCACAGATAGACTGTGCAAGCTATAGGGCTATCAGTTTGATTAGCTTGGGCGGTAAAGTTTATGCTAAAATATTAGCGAGAAGAATGCAAGAGAGATCTGAAAGGCTGTTGTGGGAGGCCCAAGGAGGTTTTAGAGTTGGAAGAGGGTGTATAGATCAGATCTTTTCCCTCCGTATGATCACGGAAAAGTTTTTGGCTCTAAACTAAAAGGTTTTCTGTGCTTTTGTGGATTTGGAAAAGGCGTTTGACAGGGTTGTGAGAAATAAATTATGGGAGATACTGCCCCGATACAATGTGAGCGAACCCGGTAAAATGTGAGTGTAAAGTCTCTTTACAGAGATCACTCAGCCTGTGTGCTAGTAGGAGCTAACATGTCGCCCTGGTTTGACATCCAATCGGGAGTTAAGCAAGGTTACGCTATGTCAGCTTGGTTGTTCAATCTGTATTTGGATAGTTGTCTCCAAGGCGTGAAAGACAGTGACATGGAAGTGAAAGTAGGTGACCTTAAGGTCAATTGCTTGCTATATGCAGATGATGCAGTGCTCATTGCATCATCAGAATGTGATTTGCAGGCATTCGTCACCACTCTGTAAGATGGGTGTGAAAATAATGGTCTAAAACTGAATGTAGATAAGACGAAGGTTCGAAGGACGAAGTTGAAAGAAAGAAGAAAGAACAGAATGTAAGATCAACGTGAATGGTAAGATAATAGAACAAGTGAATGAAGTGGTATATTTGGGAAGTATGTTTAGTAGAGACGGAAGATACGAAATGGATGTGGAAAGGCGTATTGCTGCCGGTAACAGAGTCAACGGTGCTTTGGCTGCATTGTTGAGACGGCGAAACGTCAGCATAGCTGCACGTTTGGCTGTACACAATGCGGTTTTGCTACCGACGCTGTTATATGGCAGCCAAACGTGGGTAACACAGAAGAAGAATGTAAGAAAGATGAATGCTGTGGAGATGCGATCTCTTCGCAGAATATGCGGAGTCAGTCTAGCTGACCGAATCCGCAATGAAGAGAGCCACAGAATGGCAGGTACTAGCGAAGATGTCACGGTGAGAATGAAGAAGAACGTGCTCAGGTGGTTTGGGCAGGTCGAACGAATGAGTGATGAAAGAATGGTAAAAAATATTTATACAGGAAAAGTGACCGGTAAGAGAGAAAGGGGGAGGCCTCGAGTGACCTTTGAAAACACTGTATCCATGATACTGGAGGAAGGTCACGTAAAAAGCATGAGGACTCCCCGGAGGGCATGTATGAAGAGGTTGATGTCTGTGGCCGAGGCGAAAGAGGTATGCAGGGACTGTAGCGTTTGGCGCTCCGTCGTCTCTGGCTACCCCGCAAGGGATATGGCGTGAAGGTGAGAATGAGAGTAAAATGTGGGTAGACGTTACTTTCTTACACGCCCCACAAGGCTTCGGCGTGTATATAAACGGGTGGAGCCGAGACTTAGACACACTCGGGCTCCAGCGGTTACTCGGTTAGTCTGTCATATTTATTGCATGAAATAACGGTGGTACCACATTTTAGTTCTTATTTTTGTTTAGATTGTATTTCTTGTGTAACCTAGTATTAATAAATACTAATTCATTTATAAAGAATTATTTTCTATTTTTATTTAATTTGTTGATTGTTTGTCATGTCATGGAAAAATCCAATGCCAGTACTAATGGCCCTGATGAGGTCATTAGTACTGGCCTTTTTAGAAATATAATCAGCGGTTCAAATCCGATATATATATATAGTTATTAATTAATACAATGTGTTATATAAATATAAATATATATATATGATAATTATAATTCTTTAAACTTTTTTATATTAAACTTATACTTTGATAACATCTACATGTTTAACATAGTACTTAGTTCAATATGTCTCTGTGTCTACGGTCCACTAACCTTACTTGATCTTTACTTCTCCCGCAAAGTATCGACAGTTTGATAAAGTAATCTATAAACACTTCAGCTGCTGGCCCTCCTCTGCCACTGACTATGTAAGAGAAAACTTAACTAATTCAATTATTGATAGAAATCTCCCCTCGGTTATAAACATGTAAGACATAATGATGTTCACGTGTTTCTGTGATATTTATATTTGTACCTACAACTATAACGAGAGTTATTTAATTCCTAGAAACATCAAACAATCAAAACAAATAAATAAATAAATAAAATATTAAACCATAAACAATAAATTGTTATTTTTCCAAGTTTCGCGAGCCATCAATCGAGTGATGGAACATAAATAGTAAACACATCAGATCCTGAGTTATGGTTATAGCGGCCACAGTTCCGGCGCTGCGCTTCCAATATCTGGGTCTATTTTTGGTCTGCTACCTAAAAGACCTAACAATGATTTATCACAATTTCATTTCGAATTCGCGTCGTGAACAGACAAAATGATATTCGTATAACCGAATTCATTGTAATTACACGTAAGTCATAAACTGTTGGTTACTAAATTAGACAATAATTAATAAATTACACAATTTTAATGTATAACTAACTTTATAAGTAATTAAAAAATAAAGACCAAAATGCCCTATAAAAATATATAATTAATGTATTTACGGAAGGATGCTTGCGTGACTTTTAATTAAAACCTTATAAATCTACTGTTTAGTTGAGGCATTACTTCGAGGGGTGATGTGCCAATAGAACTGGAGCCACTTATCACAGACAACGGATCGTAAATCGAGCAGCCTCGACTCTTGAACATCACGGAATACAGGCAATTCCTAAGTTGCCTAAAAGTACTATTTCAGAAACTGTATAAATAAATTCACCCTTCAATTAACCCTTCAAGTTTTGAGTACAATTTATTTACAGCTTACTATTATTACTGAATACTGAGTCAACTTCCAAATGACATCATAATACGTATGACAAAAAGTATCGTGCGGGTAAAATATTAGCTTCAAGCACGAAGTTAAATGATATTTATACGATATGATGCAATACAATCGGGTGATGAATGATCTTTTAGAATATGATAAATTTTCTACTTTCAGATCATATTTCGCTTCTAGATATGAAAGAAACTCTTATAGATCCGTTTCAGTGCAGCGTGTCCTGGCTCGAAGCCAAGGTTAGAGGTTTTGTAGAAATTATGACTCATTTATTATTTATTTAATAAAAACTCATACTTGGAAACGTATCTAGAAACAAATTATATTTAACAATATCTACAATTCCCGCATTTGTCATTTACAGAAGACACACGAGTAAATACAACAAAATATTACCTAAAGGATATATGAGAGTATATCCATTATGTACCTTTATTAAAATGAAGTGTTTAAAACATAAATAGAATACACTTGCAATGTCAGTTAATGTTAATAATTAAAAGATAAGACTTTTTCTAGAAGAATTCTATCTAGGCATCTCACTTCTTAAATATTTAAAAAACTGAGTAACAATTAAACTTTCCACCTCCTTGGGTTAGAACGAACTTTGAGAACAACAGTTAGAGTGAAAATTAACACAATTAGTTCAATAATAAGATATTCTATCAATAAAGAGTTATTGCAAATAAGGAAACCGTTCTGTTCTATAGTGCAGTCCGTAGTGCCGGCGATTTGAACTTTGCGGAGTTAGGAATTAAACTTTTTAACATTCGCTACCTAACGGCGGAATCCGACGCAATGAATACTACAACTTCGTAAATTGGTCTCCACTTAACTGTCACACGCAGAGGAATAACGTAATATAGTATATAAAAATGTACGTCGTTACACCGAGGAGGTAGTGATATCAAAGTGCACGCGACGCTTCTGCACTTAATTAAAAAATCACAACAGGTTGTTTATCGCTACTTTTATCTAAAGGAACATGAAATTAAAATATTATACACGCAGTGCTCTGTGTGTGTAATGTTGTAGTTAAGTATTTATAACAAATAAAGCTTGTTATAAAATACTCGGCTTTGTTGCAAACTCACCACCAGCTTCCTCACTGGGCGAAACATACAGGTCGTTCTCGACGGTTTTTGCTCGGGTCCCAAGCCCGTGAACGCTGGTGTACCCCAAGGCTGCGTGCTATCCCCAACTCTGTTCCTCCTGCACATCAATGATATGTTGGATATCTCTAACATACATTGTTATGCGGATGACAGCACTGGGGATGCGGTATATTCCGGCCGTGCAGGTCTCTCTCGGGAAAACGTCGACGAGTGCCGAAAAAAACTTGTGTCTTCTATAGAGACTTCCTTGGGGATGGTCTCTGAGTGGGGTGAACTGAACCACGTTCAGTTCAATCCCCTAAAGACACAAGTTTGCGCGTTTACCACTAAGAAAACCCCATTTGTCGTATCACCGCTCTTCGAGAGCACTCCTCTTATTGCCTCGCCAAGTATCAGAATACTGGGTCTCGATATTTCGAGCGATTGTCAGTTTCGTGGTCATCTGGAGAGTAAGGCCAAGTTGGCCTGAAAAAAATTGGGAGTGATTAATAGAGCGAGGCAGTATTTCAAACCTGGCCAAAGACTTGCGCTCTATAAGGCGCAGGTCCGGCCACACATGGAGTACTGTTCTCATCTCTGGTCCGGATCACTCCAATATCAGCTTCTACCATTTGACCGCGTACAACGGAGAGCCGTTCGGATTATCGGAGACCCAGTGCTCTACGAACAGCTGGACTCTTTGGCATTGCGTAGAGACATGGCTTCTCTGTGCGTCTTCTACCGCATTTACAACGGGGAGTGTTCCGAAGAACTATTCGATCTGATACTTACCGCCGAATTTCACCACCGCACAGCTCGCCATCGTCTCCTTTACCATCCGTACCACCTGGATGCTTGGAGATCTTCCACTGTGCGGTTTACAAGAACTTTTTTCCCACGTTCCACTCGGATGTGGAACGAACTTCCTTCGGCGGTATTTCCAGATCGATACGACATGGGTACCTTCAAAAAAGACATATATTCCTATTTCCAAGGTCGGCAACGTTCTTGTGCATCCACGGATGTTGCAAGAGTTCATGGGCGGCGGTGATCACATACCAACGGAGACCCGCAAGCTCGTTTGCCCTCCTAAAAAACAAAAAAAATAAAAATAAAATAAAAAATAATTTATAGTAGATTTAAAATAGTTTAGACAACTACTTTCGTATTGTTCTACTGTATTGTGTACTGTCGAAGTATACAAATTAATATCTAAAAGGTTCTTGTTTTCATCAAACACCTCCTGAAGATCATCGTCCCGACAGGTTGCACTCAAATATGATATGAATGATTGTTTGCAACACAAAATAAAACGTTAGTCTCGTTAAGGGAGAAACCTTTACTTTAAAAAATATATATATTGCGGTAATACTTCTATGATAGATAGGAATGGAAATATGAAATTCTAACTACTATATCTTCTTATCTAATAAGTACTATTAATTTGTAAACACATATAGTACATCAATACACATTGTTTTAACCCTTTCGTCCCGAACGGTACATATATGTACCACACAAATTCGAAAACACCTGAATTTTTTTTTAACGTTATAATCAATAGAAAAGTGTACCAGGCCGTTCTTTTGACATTCAGTAATACATAATCTTGCATTTAGTCTATACGTTTGGAGGTTATGGTTCATTATTGAGCCGTGACCGCGTTGGTGAACGCATTTTTCATACAAATGTCCCTGAAAATATTGTGACAATCAATTAAAATAATTTACTTTTATTGTTGCCTCTGCTTTGTTACGTGATTTCAATTTTTAAGTAAGTAATAAAAGTACATTGTTTGAAAATTATTTCTTTTTTTACTACATGGTATATATGTGTACTAATAATAATCCAATTATATAATTATTGGAATTATTATTTGGCAATAAATAAAAAAAATGGTACAAAGTTTTTAACATTAAAACATTTCTTCGAATACCGGGACGAAAGGGTTAAATATGTCAGTCCGAGCTTGAGTCGTAATTCCATAATTAGAATTAAATTAATATACTTCATGAAAGATACACTCCGTCGACGTAAAGACGAATTCAAATCTCCCTAAAAAAATATTTGTCATAATAAAAAAAAAAATGAAATTAATCTTCAATACCAATATTATACCTTTCATAGCAATAACGATAAAATAGTAAAGCATTACAGTCAATTCAACAAACTTTCTGAATAAAAAGACGCCCTTGACTTTCTTACAATCCCAAAAAAACTAAATGATTTATGTCGTAGAAAATTAGGGTCTCCTCAGACCCGCGGCGTGAACTCAAACTCGATTTGAGTAACAAGATGAGAGTTATTAAGAACTCCGAAGAAAAGTGGAAAGGAAAATATCTCTTCCTTTCGTTTAAAGACAACGCTCAATGAAAATGACAATGTTTTATAATTCCTCGGTCGCAATTTGAGATAAAATACAAAAGTATTTTATTATTTTAGGACAACAAAGTTTAATATTATTATTATATATAAATCGAATAACAACGAATATTATTATCATCTTATATAGTTTCTGTGGAGTTGGTTTACGTCGTATTGAAATCTAAATAACCTTGTAAACAATACAGGTGCACTAATTCAATTAGAACATCACTCTCATTGAGGAAAAGTCTCTTAAACAGTCCAATGTTATAACTGAATAAGCTGTCGAACTGTCTGAACTTTTAAACATAAGAGTTTTAAAGTTTGTATGTTGTTTATAATTAGACTTGAAATCGAAACAATGCTCTTGAGTTATGTACGGAATTGAGAATAATTGTGCGCCTCGTCTTTATATAAATCGCACCTTAAGGTTTATTTATTGTGAACCTTATCCTAAATATCATATCAGTACACTGTTCTGTAGAGTATTTTTTCCTAGACTTACTAATTAATAAGTTATAAATTTATTAATATTATTCTATCTTTAGTATATAAAGTGACCTTTAATTACATCCGATGTGGTTATAATGTATTTAAAGCATCACAACTCTTACGTTACGTCCGTTACTGCATGTTATATTAGTTTATTATCGTACTAAGTTTACTCGTTGAGAACCTTACTATAGTCAGTCATAAGAACCTTACTATAGCCACGAACTCAATCTGCAAAATCACTTTAAACAAAGCTCTCAGCTGTTGTTTTTATGTACAAGTAGTATTACAGTATTTTTATAATGATGTTTATATAATAAGAATCAGATATAATTTATACCCATAAACAAAATTTGATATGCAATTTAGTTTAAATAAAAGTCGAGTGTTTTTACACATCGTTTTATTCCGTATATAAAAATAAGTTTTACTACAACGTACGGAACGAAATTAGCTTTTACAATCTGATATATTGTAAATTGTATGCGATATGTACGGTGATGTATACCTAATCAATTTCAATAACATATGCATATAAATACATAATAATATTGTTATTCTAGTTAGTGTTTTACTTGACGCTATATATATAAATATTACATTAACTAATATCCTATTGGAATAAGCTAAAAATCGGTACGTGGTTTATTCTTATTTGATTGACCTTTGCAAGTTTAACGGATTCACCGACAGACATACTTTATAGGCTAGTAAGACCACAATAGTTAAACTTGCATCGGCAATCGAACTACACGCGGGAAGTGGTTGTAAAGTCACCAAGATGTGTGACGCGGTCTCGTCAATAATAACTTCCAAGGCCACCTTGCCACGAAAATATTTTACAAGCATCATTTGTATTTTTTCATTTCCTATCATGTCTGGAATAATCTAGTTTATGTCTGTTTGTAATAATTTTATTTGATAATAAAACAATATACAATAGTAATAATTGTAATAAGTTAAGTTCATATCAACACTTATAAAATTACTATTATTAATAACTGACTTTAATCACAATATTTTTAATATTTTTTCTAATGAATGTAATTGATATCTACACTAATTGTAATCTTAACTCTGTGAGCTGTTAGTGTTAGCTAATAAGCGTTTTAATTGAAATTTAATAATTTACGTTACCCCTTCCGTCTCTTACTTTCTTCTGCATTCTGCATCCTAATGGATTACATTTAATAGATAATCTACAGATTAAGTCACCAAGTCAATTTACCTCCTATATTATCCTATCCTCAGAATATACATATTCTGATTTATGTGATTTCGTGTATATTCGTGTCTATATATAAATATCACAGAAGAAGGTTGCTGCACACAGAAAGACCAAGTTGGGAGCGGAGTCGCGATTTGGGTGTTTGTTTTCGTTTTTCCAGAGCGAGTGAAGTCAGCGTGAGGCGGGCTTTAGCATACGTAAAGACATTTGGAGAGAGCTTCATTCACATACTTGTAAATGTAAATAAATGTAACTCCAATAGTTACGTAGATTATTTTATGTTTAATATATTTTTTTAAGCAGGTTTATTTGATGATTTTATTGGTTTCTTGTTATATTATATCACAATGATCTAATAACCGTTTCTAAATAATTATTGTGGACATTAGGCTGGTCCACGGTAATTCTATTTAGTACTTTGGAACAGTACAATGTGTTTGTTTTTATTGCTTTTGTTTTGTAGCTTAAATGCAGTATAAATGGTGTCTTATTAACTCCTGTCTTTGTGTTTTAAATGGTATTTTAAAACGTTCATAATAGAAATAGACTCTATTTTGAATTAAATTTTTTAAGTTGCTTATTTTTTGTTGTTGAATATTCCCGGAAATTATTCTAAATTGGATAAAAAAAAATTAACTTAAGTCTCTTAATATATTTAAATATATATGCATCTAACATTGCTATATTTTATTAAATTGATAAGATTAACAGTTACCCCTGTCATAAGTAGTTAAGTCGATGTCACATCTGTAGAATAACTTTACTAAACCACTCTGTTCATTAAGTCGGCTATTCTCAGTGAGCCTTTACTATTCGCAGTTCAATATTATAATTAACTGTCCGTTTTCTGTCCGTTTTCCGCGATGCTTCCAGTGCTAAATACTGAAAGATTTTGGAACATTACTTCAGAATAACTAATCGAACCCTTAAAGGCCTGAAATGCTATTAAAAAAAATGCTATTTTTACTAGGATACGTAATGTAATGTTGTTTATTAATTATAGCCCTGAGTTTAAGTTTATTTGTACTAGATGTTAGATGGTACCAACCTGAACTATATATCGGAACCAAAACTGACTTTAACCAAAGACATTTCCAAATCTGGAACGGATGTAAGATTATCTTCTATAAAAATTGTGATTGTTGGAAAAAGGCAGATGCTTTTGAAAAGTTTCTCGACTACTGGGGTTTCTTCCGCCTCCCCTACCCTACAGTCAAATATCGTTAAATTTATATTAACAAACTTTAATGATGTAAATGAATATTCTTTAAAGAAAACAAAAATTATAATAAACATATGCCATTAAACAAAATCAGACTAACGTAGAAAATTATAAACCAACTTAGGGGTGTTGTCTATCTGTAATAGGAAACGGGCTAGTGGGATGTCGAGTAATAAAGAATTTCATTGACACGTCTATTCTTTTCAAAAGAATTATCGCGATTCCAAAATTTAGTCTTTAATTGATAACACGACTAATTCATACTTAACTCTCATGGCAGGAGGTCTTGTAAAAACTGCGCATACACGACATCTTACATTACTCCAGTGCAACTTGTTGTCGCGGATCCATAATCATGCTCTGTCCAGCCGAGTATCGAATCTAAACTGAAAAAGAATACGAAAATCTATTTTCTATATTATCTTAAAATAAAAGTAAAATAATAAATACTTTTTTATAACAGTTGCATCACACATTAAGAGTCAAATATTTATATACATTTGTAGTAAATTTAGAGATAAATTCTGAATAATAAAACTAGAGAGTCATTGTTGTTTTATTTTAACTCGAACAATACGATTTAATTTTAGGCATTTTTCTGATAAATGTCTGTTTATTAACAATTGAGCTTTAAGTACAGGCACATTCATTAAATAATTAATTATAACCTTGAAGAGGGACTAGACACGAAAAGATCTTTCAAATCCGAATGTCAATTAAAAAGCTAATGCGTTTAAACAAATCAAACCTTAGTGAGTGACTGAAGAAAAAACCTTAGAGTTATTATAATTGCATCCAATATTAGGATCATAATATTAACACAGCGTATGATATGTTAATAGATTTATGTATTTTAATATAATATACCGTTAAATATATGTCATTAAAATAGAACACTGCTGTGGCGTCAGCGAGGAAGCAGACGACTTTAATTTCCTGCATAAGATGTCGCCAAGGATTTATATTACTTATGAATATTTATTATTCTCTAAAATTATATTGTTTAATTAATTTATCGTATAAATGAAATAAAGATGACTATTTTTTGTAGATTAAAATGGATGAAATATCCATTGTTTATTATCATTGATGTAAAATTTTAAGACTAGATTTTATTATTTAAACATTTACCGGTTTCCTTTATTTTAAAGCAACTTTCCTATTGTGGAAATAATCCATATTCAAAAAGATACTGTAATTTAAGTTCTTTTTACAGGTGCAACTTATTATTATTTAGGCGTTTATTTTATTTCAAAAGACTTTTTTTTATTCAAATAATATTATTGTAACCATGTACACAATTATATTGAAGTGGTTTAAAATGGTTGTATCATGACAATAAACTTCATGAAAGACAATAAAAATACCAAAGTATTTTTCTAAAGCTCTCTGAATGGTGAAATTATTTGTATTTTATATGAAACATTACAGTCACATATTCGTATTGTATTTTAATAGAGTGGTTTTATTATCCGCGGTCGCCAAGGGGCGGCGCACCTCCTGCACCGTATTTACTGGAATTTATGATTTCATTTGGTGTCATATATTTCAACTATGTGTTATTTGCAACGCATAAATAAGCTCGCAATATTGCATAGGATTTTCTTTGTGTTACTTACGAGTTTAAGTGTTCTGCTCTTGTATCTATAACATAATATTATTTTTAATAATTACATATTATAACTTTACTAGTATTAGTATAAGCATACCTTCATACCTTCCATATCGGATCTCCGATGTGTAAGGTGTATGCTTAACGTAAATTATTAAACATGTTATTGTATGAAATGCCCAATTGCTTTGTCCCATATCAATGTATGTAATGTTTATAACGGCGTGATATGCGTATATCGTAGTATTTGTTGCTATCTCTCTGCTCTCTGAATTGTAAATAGGAGAAGCAAGATGTACGATGCTGTTACTGCGAAGCGTCGTCGCAGATCCGGCGCGCTCGGCATACATTACTCACTGAGTGCGCTTTCTACAAAATTAAATTTTGATAACTGCTTGGATAACGTTAGGAGAAGAGATTTTTATACGAGTAATTTATGAAAGGCCATTCCGTAATGCTAATACATTTCCTAATGATATAAGAAATTGACTTCGACTTCGTTGCTTTAAATTTTAATGTCCGAGATCCTTTTGATATTTACAAGTCCCGCTACTATGTGCTTTTAAATTAAGTTGTTATATAAAATGTAGTTTAGCAACTGCTTAAACTTTTCAATATTTACGGAACTAAACTTTTACGTAACAATAAAACTATCTAGTCTAGTCGTTAAGTTTAATTTTTAAGTATCTTAACTTTGTATTTTTATAGTATTGTATATTTTTTAACCACCATACACAACAATATAAAAATAAAATAGGCGAACTATTCGATGAATAAATTTTAAACAATATAGACATTAATATTGTATGCTACAGTACGATTTTAATAAAGTCAACAATGAATTCAACAGACATCAAACAGTACATTATTTTTAGAGACTTTTTAGCATGCTTTTGTAAACAAGAATACAAATATTGGTAATTTATTATATTTGACTGTGTATTTACGTTTTTTCTGTAGTTAATATAGGATAACAATGAGGACTTTGTTTTCTTCTAATACTTTTGAGACACAAATTTTTCTTAACTCCATTAAGGATATTAAATATCCCGAGCAGTCATTATGTCTTTAAAAGTTGTAAATCAGGCTAATGAGAGTTCACGACTTCATTGTTAAGGAGAATATTACAAACTTTAAAAAATATTGTAATAATTGATACTGAAGAACGTCAAGTACGTATGTTGAGAGTAAGTACTTGTATTTATTATTTTCATAAATGGACGTTTAATATTCTGCTGACCAAGATGATTTATTTGTAACTTTTGATTCTTCCAAAGAATATATAATGTTTATTATATAACATTATCATCAATACTTCTTATATGTAATTTGTTTTTCTGAAAGCGTCCCTGTGAAGCTGTTGTTACCGTCTAAATAAATTGCGGGATTTTTTCAAAGCTTTATGCGTTACTGTGATAAATGGGAAGCCTCGCAGGTAGTAATGGGGCATTCACACTGTCTCTATTCCTCTTGTATATCCATATAAAACTATCCTTTTCAATCCGTCTAGAAGCCTCAAAATGACAGTGAACAGTGGGTCAATTTAATTAACAATTATTAAGAAATGAGAATTTGTAACCGCCTGTCTAATTGGATACTGTTTTAGGTCTTTTACAAACCAGTCAGCTTGTGAAAAGGTTTTTGCAATACCAGAAAAGTAATTTCTAGTATTTCAAGACGTTTACAAAGGCAACTAAAATATTGATAAAAGGTTTTTAATCTATTTCAATTTAAATGTTTAAACAATTCTATTTTACATCACTGTAATGTAAGTTCAGTAGAACTATTATCTAGTAGGTACATTTCATAGTCATTAACTCTTAAATATTATTGAAATCGAAGTGTCTCTAACATTTGATAGTTTAATGAAGTATGCACTGCACTGTAGGACGGATACGAGGGACTAACGCGAAATCAGACTACAATCAATCCGATCCTTAATTATGTTAGGTTAAAGGAAATTAGACATTAGACATTCTTTACGCGTAATTGAACAATTGTATATTGTATGTTGACATAGTGTTGACAAAGAATAGTTATACTAACTATGTTTGCTTTAAAATATTATTTGTATCAATACGAATGTGGCCTTTTGGAAAGTGCATTAAAGTCCATAATCGTATATCATCAACAGACTGGTCATAATGAGTTCGCGTGTGTGCATGTGTATTCAGGACGTCCATTGCTTCTATTCAGTTAAGATGATGTCAATAGATATTCGTTGATAAATTGCTTCGCCTGTGTAAGCTTGTCAGGAAAATATTATGACATTTTGGATTATTTTTAAAATGAGATGAGTAAAAAATAAATTACTATGTTTTATAAAATTTGTGGCTGGCTCTTGTTGCTTTCTCAATTTCAATATCTTCATTTAACATTGTAACAGTATCCGAATACACCGATTAACATTTTAATTATATTTAATAACATCACTACGGCTCTCCAATTGTTTTGATTGAAACAAGGTATCCCAAGTTTGATTCCCAGTTTCTGTTGAATATTGGTATAAATAAAAAGTATAGAAAAAAATTAAAATTAAAATTAAAAATATCTTTATTCAAGTAGGCATTTTACACGCACTTTTGAATCGTCAACTATTACAATACAAAAAAAAGTAAGTGTAGTCAGTCCGTAAGTAAGCTCGGAATGCTGCTCTGTTGAGAAGAGCAGGCCAGAAACTCAACAGTTGCTCTTTTAAAAAAAAATATAACAATCTTAGGTGATGTACATTATAATATAAATCCTGCAAATGATTTAACAACTTAAGTTCCAGATATTTCGATCCACTAAAAACTCTTGAACGTTATAATAATATTTGTTTAATAATAAACTTTTGATTTTAGATTTAAAACCAAGTAAAGGAAGATCTAAGATATATTGTGGAACTTTATTGAGCGAAGCGAAGTTCTACTGGAGACTTTTTCACATTCTATGTCACGAATTGGCTTGAAAACTACTTGACGGAAAATTATGAAATTTTGCAATCTAAAAGACACAGATTAGGCGATGGTTTAAAAAAAATTGTTTTTTTTTTTATTGTTCTGTCAAAAAACTGATATCCCATTGAAGTCAATAGGAAACGATGAGTCATTACACTGGGCTCGCTTCGAGCGCTTATCGCATGCCTGTCACTGTTTTTTATATAACTATTAACATTTTGGTGTATATATAATATGTTATTAAATATGTATTACGAAGCGACTGTAAGAATTACCTATTACTTGAAAAACATCTCTCAGAGAATCTCTAGCTTTAAGTTATAAATAGCCTGCACAACTCTGTTTTGTAAAATAAATATAGGATTAATTTCGGCAGCACTGCCCCATAATAAAATACCGTAAGCTAAAATACTATGGAAATAACTTAAATAAACAAGTCGAGACGTATTAACGTCCGTTAATTGTCTAACTTTTCTAATTGCAAAGACGGCGGAGCTGAGTTTGGTCGCGAGTGTTGAATTGGGGGTTCCACTGGAGCTTTTTATCTAAACTTATACATAAGAAACTTGTTGAGTCAATCAATTCTAACACTTCATTGGTAAGGAGCAAGTTAAAATTTTTACTTTATACATTAGGAAGTGTAAACTCAATGCATTTAGCATTTAAGACTAAATTATTAATTTCGAACCAATGAAAGACTCGTGACAAAGTACTGTTTACTTCGTCATAATTAATCCTATCACCCTCAACTTTAATAATAAGCGAGGTGTTATCAGCAAAAAGTACAATGTCACACAGACTCTCAACAAAAAAGGGCAAGTCATTAACATAAAGTAAAAACAAAAAGGGGCCCAGAATAGATCTTTGTGGAACACCCATCTTTAGGTGAGAACCAGACGATTTAGCATTATTTACGTAAACTGTCTGGACTCTTTGATTCAGGTAAGAGGCAATAAGATCAAGCGCAGCGCTGCGTACACCGTAGTGGTTTAGTTTGCATAGCAACGTCCGAGGGTCCACGCAATCAAAGGCTTTGGACAAATCGCAAAACACCCCAATTGCATTCTGCGACTTCTCCCATGCGTCGTAAATGTGCTTAAGAAGCGCGGCACCCACATCAGTCGTTGATTTGCCTTTGGTGAAACCATATTGTTCACTATGCTTGATCCCACTGCTATACACAAACTCCGACATCTGATTTAAAATAATTTTCTCGAAGACCTTACTTAAGGTCGGTAAAACCGAGATAAGCCTATAATTTTCGGGATCCAATCTATCGCCACTTTTAAACAAAGGAACTATTTTATTGTTTTTCATCAAATCTGGAAATATACCGGTTTCGATACATTTGTTAAAAATAAGGGATAACTGAGGGGTAATATCATTTATAATAGCGCTAAGCAATTTAACTGACATACCCCAGAGATCACCGGTTTTCTTCGAATTTAAAGTTCTAAATGTTTTAACTATTTCATCTGATGAAACAGGTTTAAGAGCAAAACATTTATTATTAAGTTTAACATTTTTGTTCAATTCGGCGATTGCATCAGATGATGAAGAATTTAAATTACGCGTGACTGTTATTGGAATTTCAGAAAAAAAGTATTTATTCCAATATTATAAATTTTTAACTTTATGGGTCCATTGGCAGCCCTAGATTTTCCAGTAAAACTAGATAAAACATCCCAAGTTGTCTTTATTTTATCTTCTGAATTTAAAATTTTATTTTTAATATAAATGGACTTGGCTTGTATGCAAACGTTCTTAAATATTTTAGAGAAATTCCTCACTCTATTCAAGAACACCGGATCATGATTCCATCCTCTCCTCATCCTCTTCCTCTCACCATATAAATTATATAATTTTTCTCTGCTTCTATATATTCCTACGGTAGCCCAATCACTAAATTAAATTTTAAAGTATTTCGTTAAGGTTTTTGGCTTTAAAATATTATTAAATTCATTTAACAATAAATCGAATACTTCCGATTTCTTGCCTAAACATTTGAAATAGGCTAAGCCTTGTATATTTTGATGAATAATATTAAACAGCTTAGGCTTTGTCGTATTATTCAGTTTAAAGTGGAACGATTATTTTCTATCACAGTTATATTATTGTGATTAATGTTAATTTTTTTTATATCCATTATAACGAAGTTTTTTTTTATATTAAATGCTACTAAAGTAGCAATTTGTTTTTGATAATACTGAGGCAGACAGATTGTCCTTTTGTCATTCTAAAACTATTATAAATAAATTTATTTATGTCAAAATAAAAAAAAAGCGTCGCTATGATGGTATGTCAAATTATACAATGTCAAATTTAGATTATATATGTTAAATAGATGTATGTGTTTTGCATGTCCGAATAAGTTGGTAAATATGGAAATGTACACAATACAAACTTACAATTATTTTTGCTATTTATAATTAATAATTTTTTCATATTTTTAATAATGTGGTATAGTGGAGTTCAATTTGAAAATATAGACATATATAACGATCTAGGCAGTAAACGCCATCTGTTATTGATTACTTTGGGCTTATAGAAGAAGCTATTAAAGTCTATATATGTATGGGCTTGTCCTTGTTCTTTATCCCTTTATACATTTGAAAAAGTCTCCTTCTTTCCATCTATCAATTTAATTTCTTGTCATCAGTTAGTGTTGTTTATGGGTGATGATAGCCGCTAATTACTACGTGAGAATTAAAGAGAGACCGATGATCCATTCACTTGCCACTAATATGAATGTGACCCTTTCTCTGTCAACACTATTTCACTGTAAAGAGCACAACTATAACAGATCTGCGACAATCAAATCAGTGTCAGTAGGCAATGGAGTAAGAGAGAGCATCCTGATTCCTTTAAACAACAGTCTTATTCCGCCCAAAGAAATGAAAACTAGATATTCAGTTACGTACGAATACTATTTGAATCGGTTGGTTTTCTTATTATTTATTATAACTGTTATTATATTATATATGTATATATTATATTTATTAGTCCAATTAACCTTGTTAACTCTACATGTCATTAAATAAATATACATGTCATAAACTGAATTTAATATTTAGTTTATGACATTTATATTAGAATCACATGGGTAATATTGTAATCAATATTTTAAATTATTAACTACTGGTACCTTACTTAAGCCAAGTCAATACAACTGCCTCAAATACGAGTAGATACAAACCACCTTTTAGTAGAAACCAAAAACAGTTCAGTGTCAGAGATACTTTGATTTACTATGATATTTATGAATAATCTAGTAATCGTATTCTTTAAATGCAATGATATCAATAGCACAGTACCGTTACTTTCATAATATACTTATGCTTTATGTATTCGTTAATCTTAAATTAATATAGTAATTATTACTTAATTATAGTTATATTTTATGTTGCACACTTTGTTGTATCTCTTACATTATATCAACATCACTACTCGGTGTTTCATAACACCGAAGCCGAAGACCGAAGGATGCTTTGTTTAAATATATTTTATTTATTACGTTGAGCGATTTTTATTGAAAGAAAAGCCTTATGAGATAGTTCAACCTTCGCAAGTAGTTAGTCCGATTAGCTTGATAATCCTAGCTGTATCTTTTCGAATCCGACTGTAGCTCGAGTTAAAGATTTGCTAATGCTACTTAGGCACTTCGCGCTACATTAACCTGCGATGTTAAAAATTCTGATCTCAAAGCTCAGATAAAAATAACTAAATAAACATTAATATAATTGACTTGTAATTGACGGCAAATGGTCCGAAAACAAAATGTTTCACCTGACTTTATAATAGGAAGATGAAACTTTTATTTTATTGCTTAGGACTTGGTTATTTAATATTTAAAATAACAACTGCACTCACTATGATTTCAAATCTGCAAACTTCAATATATACATTTCAGTTTTAATATATTTATACCTAACATAAAATATACAAAAATTTCCGAAATCACTGAAACTAGCAACTGCATCTTACTTTATTTTTAAATATTTTATGAGAATCGTATCTTTTAACAAAAAAAAAACGAAAACGAATCATAAATAGTCAACAAATAATTCAGAAGATTTCATCGACAAAATATGTTAATTGTTGGTACCTCAGTAGTCGCAGTCGACGTAATAGGGAGGAGGGATCATGGAATGTCCTCTCCCACAACTTTAACCAACGCAATAAGAGGGATTCCACAGACAATGTACCTTTAGAAACTTTAACTTTTAGGATATATTCATTGATATTTGGTGATAATTATGATGTCAATATAACCTTCTAACGTTGAAATAACGACGCTAAAAAGTATCTGTTCTCGATGTTCGTTTACAGATTGTCTTAATGTTTCGTTTTATCAAAGATATAAAGCGGCAGATGAAGTGTAGCTAATCTCATTTACGCCTATCTCGCCTTCATTACTGTATTTGTTATGAGTCAGACTGAACAAATATATCATCTAATATTTCAATCGATAAACAAGGTACCACTGATGGGAAAAGATGTTTAATTAACTAATTACTATATAATAATATATAACTCTGCGACGTCCTACTCGCATCTATTACGTGATGGAGGCCTGAGTGTTGTATGAACGACGAACGCAGCTATTATAAGGGAATTAAGAATTAGGAAAGAAGAAGAAAAACACGTTTATTTTCTCAAAAGAAGTAAAGCAATACATTATAATACGAGTAACTCAATACGTTGCATTGCGTAGTTATAGTTCCATAAGTGAACAGAGAAATAAAAGTAGAAAAGGTTGCAAAGTGGTCTGAAACAAACACTGTTAAAAACACCATATTAAATGGGTATCAATGAAGAATGTCTGGTTAACACATCATTCTTAATATATTTTCTTAGTATATTTGTTTTAAATAAAATGAAAGTCAAATAAATCCATCAACGTGTAATCTGTCGACGGGTGATTGAGAGCGCCGGCTGCCATACTCGTAACTCAACAAAACAATGTGCTACATGTATTATTATTATATAAAAACACGTTAGTTAGTTAGTTATGTAGTTTAAATATTAAATTAATTTACTTTCTATTAAAATATAAAAAACAGTTTGTTTTCTAGACGTATCCATTAATCATTATTATTAAGTTTTTAAGCCTTTGAAATGTCAATTGTTTTTGTATTCTTGTTTGAAATAAAAATTTCATAATTCTAAAGTATTTTTGAACTTCAGTATCAAAGTTATCCAAACACAATTACTCGTTATAATGTATTGATCTTAGAAACGAAATAGTTTACAAACTCTTTGTTAATTTGTAAATGAGAAACTATGGTATTGACAACTCTACTGAACTACTACTCTGACTACTTCTGTAGTTATGTTGTGTGTTCTGTGTTACAAGTTAAAAACAATTCTTAATACCGATTGAAACAGGCATTTGTCAAATACACCACAATAATCTAGTCTATAATTAGATTAATATTAATATAATTTCTAACGAACGTCACGTTTCTGAGGACGATCAAATGACTACCATTAAATAAACTGATATTATTGGAAGAAGGAAGTGAATACTTATATATCAAAGAAACATAATAAAATAACAGAAACAAACGAAAATTATCACAAAATATATAGAAAAGATTTTTTTATCTTCATCGTTTCAGGTTGGAAATATTAACAGCGGTTGTTCATCTGTCCTGTCTGTGCTTTCCTTTACCTTTATTATATTGTAAATAACAACAATCGTCCTTAAATTTTTACGGAACTGTCAGATGTCACTTATTTTTCAACGAAGGATCTAATATTTAAACAACAAATTATAAATTATCCATATGTTAATATTACTATTATGATATTATATATTTTTATATATCTGTTTCAATTGAAGAAAAGTAAAAATAGAAAGTTGAATTAAATGCTAATTCAAAACCTCTTTAAAAGATATCAATTACACAGGTTTACACAAAGCTTGTCATCTATTCTTTTGATTATTGTTCTGTGATAAACGACCTAACTTCTAAAGTATGAACAAGCTTAAATAAGTAACGGGTTCCTATATGTATGACAATTTGATTTTTATGCGATTTGTACTTCAATAAATCAATAGTCATATTTTTGTGTGTTCTTAAAATTATATTTAAATATAATTTTTATTACATATTATAAGGCTATCAATGATAATATAACAAATAGACTCCTTAAACTCGTATAACCGGTAACCTCGCCTCAGCTCTGGGAGTCACTTGTTGCTGTCAAGAAATAATAACAAAATCTCCATTATTGCGTCTATTAACCCAGAGCTAGACAAGGTTTGCTACAATTTTATATATTAAAGATAAAAGAAAACATGTATTTGGTGTCTTCTTTATTTATTTTAACGGATTAAGATTTCTTCTCTCCATGTCTGTCAAGTTTTAATGTGATGGTACCTTCATTCGTGCTGCATTACTAGAATAAATTTACCATTTTCTCAAAAGATCTTGACTTGAGAATTAAGTGTGTTTTTATCCGAGCAGTAATAAACATCAAGGTGGATTTTACTAACTACATGTAATATAGTAATTACACTGGTGTCATAAATAATAATTGTAAGTCTATGTTATCATATCAGCTGTCTATGAAAAGGAGTGTTTCAAAAGTATAACAAGACAAACAAATCAAATGAGACTTACTCGAGGACTGCGGGTACGTCATCCGACGTTCGCATGACAGCTAGTATTTATAATTGCATACATCTTAGTAAATGTAGGAAGTAGTTAACACCGATTCTTATATATAATTGATTAATAGTTTAATAAATAGTAATTACACTTATCACGTGACAAGATTTTAGGGATTACTTGAATTAATTGAAAAAAGTTATACTAAGAAGTATATATAGCTATAGCCCTCAGCCTGTTAGCTCTCAGCCTGAGTACGTCTACATCAGCGTCTACGAGATACCCGTATTTCCACGAACTGTTAAGTATTCTGATGTAACTTATTTATTTTGTTTATTAATATTAAGGTGACCTACAATTTACATTTGACTGAATTGCCATAATAGTATTTATATTAATAATACCTGAAAATATAATAAAATCACGAAAGCGATTAGTATCAGTAGAAAGCGGTTTAATCCGGGTCAGATGGACATAATTATTCACAGACAGTATAAAGCCGGTTAATCCAGCAATATTTACCGGTTTAGTTCAACCGTCCTATCATTACTTATGTCTGAAATTCACATTCACATTCCAATACATGTGGATATAATAAAACAGTAAAATAATACATATATATATAAATATATATTTTATGTACCCGTATATATATATAATATACATATAAATATGTGGGTACATAAAAAAATCACGTGTGTTACTCAAGAAATATCACACTATAGGCCGCTTTGAGTAAAAATTAATGAAATGAAACCCAAGCCCCTACAATTTGTTGATCGATTTTACTATTTTTATTTTCTATTGCCCGAGCTTTTAGTAGATAAATATAAAATAACTCCAGTCAAGATCTGACAAAGCTTTCCAGCTAATGGAGTCGGAAATATTACATTTTTAAAATTGTTTCTAGTCTGAATTCTTCAAGTGACATTTAAACTGATGTGTACCGCAATTGAATAGAGAGCGCATTTATTAAATGTCAACTATAAAGTAAAACAGTCTTACTGCACAATGATAAGTGTGTTGAATTACAGCGGCTGACTTCAAACCATTATTATCTACAAATCAGTGATACATGAGTAAGTATCACTCATTTGTTACTTAGTAGTAGTCAAAAAAGACAATCATTCTAGAGGTCTAGAATGATTGTCTTTTTTGACATTTTTATTTAATTCGCATAACGCATTCGCAATAACGCATTAATTTGTGTATCTGTCCAAAGATATAAACAGTACTTGTATGAATAATAACAATACAACATCTTCACATTTTAATAATCACGATCAAATATCAAATTATCATTAATATTTTCTATACAGATAGCTTAGGAAAAAAAATTATTGAATTAAAAATAGGAGACAAGTTTACAAGTTTTAGTTTTAAATTCAAGCTATCGAAATATACAAGTTAGCGTAGGTACGTGTTTCATTAAACACATCTTGACGATCAGCGTCTTGATCAGTGACACACAAACATAATGTTTAATTGTTGTTTGCAAGAAAAATAATATATTACTCTTTTTTCTCTCCTACATATTAGGTAAAATATAAGTAGGACTTCAATAAGATACGAAGACACGAAATTGAATATTAATAATAATTCTGGCTAATATCACTTCTTATTTAATAAATAGTCTTACTGTGTATGTGTATTGATTTAAATATGTCAAAGCTTGAGACTTTACTCCATAATTAAAAATAAATATAATCTATTTCCTGAAAGAGGCACTCTGACAACGAGCGTCGAAATGAATTCATTTTTTTTAATAAAACAAATATTTTATTAATTAGGATAAATTAATTTGTTATAAAATTTAAAGATAAAATTTTTCAACCCCATTGCTTAATCTTAACTTTAAAGAGCAATTAACTTAAATTTAGAGATTACATTTATTAAATTTAATAACCCTTCTAAACAAAACGTCCTTGATTTATTAGCAATTCAAAAATACTAAATCATTTACGTCGTATAAAATTAGGTTCTCCTCAGACCCATGGCGTTGCGAATGCAAATCCGATTTGAGTTACGAATTGAGTAATCCCATTTCGTTTAAAAGTCAAAAGAAAAATGCTTAAGAAAATATTCTTTCCTTTACTTTAAGGACATTTGAGCGCAATAATAATGACAATGTTTTATACGTTCTCAGTCTTCAATGTGATTATAAGTTTAATATGATTATAATTATAATACTCAAACAACGTTCATCTACTACTTCTACTTCCATGTGATAACGACAAACATACGATTTTTATTATTATACAATATTGTGTTACCAAATGATATTGCATTTAGTGTCAGTGTTACAGAATATTATTTATAGTTTACCTTTTAGTTTTGTAACCTCTCAGTCAGTTGTAAATTACTCTTAATACGCAGCGCTCAATACATTACAATTCAAATTAAATATTCAAATACACATATAACACAATGGAATATTATATACTGGATGTTAGAGTTTTATTGCTTACTTGTAAATCACGATCGAACCTTAACTGCACTAGTTAAATAGCTTTGTGATCATAATATTATAACAGTCGGTTGATATAATTCTACACATTACTGTATAGTTAATTATTTATAAAAAGAAAGAATATACTTTTATGTACAAAGGCCTGTGTGTATTATCCGATTCAATAACCGCTGATTGTAAAGAAACGAAAATAGAAGGAATTTCTTGTATTTTCAGCTGTTCGGGTGCAATTTGCCTTTTTCATTTACATAAATGCTTTATAGGCGAATAGATTTTGATAGAACTGTTCAGTTTATCATATCTGATTTATAGCTTTTATTACTATACATCAATTGGCTCGTGTACGATCTCATGTTATACTTAAACACTTGTTACTGTGAGGTCTATGAAGGAAAATAGTCTGGGAAAACCTGTATATATATCAGAAGAAATACTTTAATATTTTTCAATGACCTAAATACCATTTTCATGTAAAAGTAGGACAATTAAAAACACGTGAGAGTTAGCAATACAGAGGACTATAATTACATTTTATTATGGGTTCAGTTTAATAGTAAATTACTGAATGCTTACGGCAACACTAATCACTGGCAGTAAAAACTAACCACAGGCTTAAGAGACCTTCACCCCTGGCTACACATTTATATACTATATACTTTTCTTTTCCTTGTTAACATAAATAGTTTCATTTAAATTCAAGAATTTTGTAGAACATTTAACCTTAAATAAAACTTCAAACTATAACTGTTCCCTGTGTTGTTGTTGTTACAGTTCTCAACTTCACGTGGTCGCGTCTGTTACACCAATGCGAGAACTCGTTTTTTACAACATACGAGTAACATCAACCACCTCATTATATACCGGTGCAAGAATATCGATGCATTTGGTAATTCGCACTGACTTACATAACATATCAATTAAAACTGAGGTTTCAAAGTTGTTCTAAACTAAAACTCAGGTATAAATGATAGCAACATAATAATTAAAATCATTTTTATGTCTTTAGAAAACAAGAAAACTACTGATGTGTGGAAGTTTTTAATGACTCTTGGAATTGGACGTCAACGATGCATGGATAATTCTAACTTTGACCTTGATAACTTTAACAGTTTTTTAACGAATGCACCTAGTCTCCGTTCATATGTGAAACGTTCCACCCTGGAGCTTGTACACCGTTTGAAAATACCAGAGAGAGCCTTTTATTTTACTAGTGTCACACCTGACGACGTTAAACAACACATATGCGCCATCAAATCTGATGCTATTGGTTTAGATGGAATAAATCGAAAAATGGTTTTATTGATGCTAGATGCTGTTATTGATATCATTTGCCACATATTTAATTTCTCTCTGAGTTCGTGTCAATTTCCCAGCAACTGGCGAAAAGCTTTAGTTGTACCTATCCAGATAATCCCTAACCCATCTAGCTTTGAACATTATCGTCCTATATCCATTCTTCCTTTTCTTTCCAAAGTTCTTGAGCGCATTGTCCATTACCAACTAAACGTGTTCATTCATACTAATAACATCCTAAGCCCCTTCCAATCTGGTTTTCGGCCTGGCCACAGCACCACATCGGCCTTAGTAAAAGTATGTGATGATATTCGGGTTGCGATGGATAATGGAAATGTTACAATTATTGCTCTTCTTGACTTTAGCAGTGCTTTTAATAACGTTGATCATGACTTGATGCTCGCCATATTAAAATCAATTAATGTAAGTCCGAGCGCAGTGGAATGGTTTCGTACATATTTATGTGATCGCCAACAATGCTTAAAATTAAATCACAAATTTTCACAATTTTCATCACTAACTGCCGGTGTCCCCCAGGGCGGTGTGCTTTCTCCCCTTCTTTTCTCTATTTTTATTAACACTGTCACTAGCTATCTGTCCTCCTCATACCATCTTTCACGATCTGTTAGTCAGAAAACTTTGCGGTATTGGTATACATGGTGATTTGCTTCGTTGGCTTGAATCTTACTTGAGGGATCGCAGTCAGGCTGTTGCTGTTAAGGGTTTTTGTTCGTCATTTGTGCCCGTTACTTCCGGGGTATCCCAGGGCTCTCATCTAGGACCATTATTGTTTAATCTTTTTATCAATGACGTAACAGGATACATTCATAATTCTAGTGTTTTACTTTATGCTGACGATATGAAGGTTTTTAAGGTTATCGAATCTCATCAGGACTGCGTTTTGCTTCAGAACGATCTCGAAAACTTGGAGAATTACTGTAAGTATAGCCTTTTAAAATTGAACATAAAAAAGTGTAGCGCTATAACATTTACAAGAAAGAGAAAGGCTATACAATTCGACTACAAATTACAGAATACCGTTTTGTCTAGAGTCTCTGAGATTCGAGATTTGGGTATTTTCTTGGATCAAAAGTTAAGTTATGCGTATCATATAGATTTTATAACATCTAAGGCCTATCGAATGTTTGGATTTATTCTTAGACCTACAAGGGAGTTTAAAGATTGCCGCACGCATATTCTACTTTTTAACGCTTATGTAAGGTCCCTCTTGGAATATGGTTCAACGGTTTGGAGCCCGTTTTATAAAAAATATATAAATAAAATTGGAAAAATTCAATCAAAATTTTTAAAACATTTGCGATTTAGAGATGCTTGTTCCGACTATTCCAACAGTAAAGTTCTTGCTAATATTACCCCATTGAGTATACGTAGAGGCTTGAGAGATCAATTATTACTTTACAAAATTGTCTATAATCTTGTTGATTCTAAAAGCCTCCTTAGTAAAATTTTATTTGAATGTCCACTTCTTAGTTCAAGAAATCGACCATTATTTTTTGTACCTCGTTGTAGAAATGATTATGCCAAAAATGTGTTCTTGTTACGTGCGTGTAATAATTATAATAAACACTGTAAAACTTTAGACATATTCAACATGAAAATTAGTAATTATAAGAAAACTTTGTGTAAATTGTCATAGGCTGTAATATTTAAACTGTTTCATAGTTTTGCTTTCTGTTTTTATTTTTTGTATTTTTTGTATTGAGTTTCAATTATTTGTTTTAATTTTCTGTGGAAAATTAATTGATTTATGTTAAACATTTTGTAATTTTTATTGTATAGGTGCTATTATAATTGTATGTTTCCCAAATAAATAAATAAATAAATCTTTATGCAGATGATTTACAAGTTTATGTTTCAGGTTCTATAGCTACTATTGATAAAATGTTGTAGCTGAGTTAAACGGAGAATTTAGTAAAGTTTTAGAATGGAGTGAAGCTTTTTTTTTTTTTTTTTTTTTTATGTTAAAGGAGGGCAAACGAGCTTGCGGGTCACTGTTGGTATGTGATCACCGCCGCCCATGAACTCTTGCAACATCCGAGGATTCACAAGAGCGTTGCCGGCCTTGGAGAAAGGAATATATGCCTTTTTTGAAGGTACCCATGTCGTATCGATCTGGAAATACCGCCGAAGGAAGTTCGTTCCACATTTGAGTGGTACGTGGGAAATAAGTCCTTGAAAACCGCACAGTTGAAGATCGCCACGCGTCCAGGTGGTATGGATGATAAAGGAGGCGATGGCGAGCTGTGCGGTAGTGAAATTCGGCGGTAGGCATCAGATCGAATAGTTCTTCGGAACACTCCCCGTTGTAAATGCGGTAGAAGACGCACAAAGAAGCCACGTCTCTACGCAATGCCAAAGAGTCCAGCCGTTCGCAGAGCACTGGGTCCCCGACAATCCGAACGGCTCTCCGTTGTACGCGGTCAAATGGTAGAAGCTGATATTGGGGTGATCCGGACCAGAGATGAGAACAGTATTCCATATGTGGCCGAACCTGCGCCTTATAGAGCGCAAGTCTTTGGCCAGGTTTGAAGTACTGCCTCGCTCTATTGATCACTCCCAATTTCTTCGAGGCCAACTTGGCCTTGCTCTCCAAATGACCACGAAACTGACAACCGCTCGAAATGTCGAGACCCAGTATTTTGATACTTGGCGAGGCAATAAGAGGAGTGCTCTCGAAGAACGGTGATACGACAAATGGGGTTTTCTTAGTGGTAAACGCGCAAACCTGTGTCTTTAGGGGATTGAACTGAACGTGGTTCAGTTCATCCCACTCAGAGATTATCTCCAGGGAGGTCTCTATTGAAGACACAAGTTTCTTTCGGCACTCGTCGATGTTTTCCCGAGAGAGACCTGCACGGCCGGAATATACCGCATCCCCAGAACTGTCATCCGCATAACAATGTATGTTGGAAATATCCAACATATCATTGATGTGCAGGAGGAACAGAGTTGGGGATAGCACGCAGTCTTGGGGTACACCAGCGTTCACGGGCTTAGGGTCCGAGCAAAAACCGTCGAGAACGACTTGTATGCTCCGCCCAGTGAGAAAACTGGTGATCCACTTGCATAAACTCTCGGGAAGCCCATAGGAAGGTAGCTTCGAAAGAAGCCCCTTGTGCCATTCACGATCGAAGGCTTTTGCTATATCCAGACCCTCTCTGTTGCTTTCAATAACTGCTGCCCAACGGTGCGTAAGGTATAACAGAAGATCACCAGCTGATCGACCATAGCGAAAGCCATACTGCCGGTCATTGATCAACTGGTGATCCTCGAGGTACGTTAGGAGCTGTCGGTTGATAATAGTCTCCATTATTTTGGAGAGAAGGGAGGTAATGGCGATAGGTCTGTAGTTATCTGGGTCCGAGCTATCACCCTTTTTAGGGATCGGATGGACAAGGGCACGCTTCCATGAGACCGGGACTACGCCTTTAAGATAGGAATACCGAAATAGACGCGTTAGCACTGGAGTCAACTCAGGGGCACACGTTCGTAGCACTAATGGAGAAATGCCATCCGGCCCACTCGACTTATGAACGTCCAAGGAAAATAGAGACTGCCTGATAGTTTTTTGTCGAAAAACTATTTCCGGCATTGAACTCTGACACCGCGGGATGATAGGCGGTGTCTTCCCTTGGTCGTCCAAAGTCGAGTTGTAGGCAAAAAGAGTGCCCAAGAGATCGGCTTTCTCTTTTGCCGTGTGGGCCAGAGAGTCATTCCCCATGTGCAACGGCGGTAGGGACGGCTGGCTAAAGTTGCCCAGAGTGGCCTTGGAAAGCACCCAGAATTTGCGCGTGCCAGGCGGGTACTTTGCCAGCTGATCCCCAATTTTGACGACATGCTTGAACTTTGCTCTAGCGATTTGCCGTTTGAAGAATCTGGAGGCACGGTTGTATTTCCTCTTCAGAACTCTAGAGTTCGGATCCTTAGTGACTAACGCATTAGCCCAAGCTTGATAAGCCTGCCGTTTGCCAGCTGCTGCAGCCCTGACAGACGCATCAAACCAAGGCCGCGATCTGCCGCCAAGTGGTACCACAGAGCTTGGTACAAAAAGTTCCATGCCCTGAAGTATCACATCAGCTACAGCCGCAGCGAAGTCACTAGGATCATTGGAAGGGAAACAAATCGGCCCCCATGGGTAGGATGCAAAAAAAGACCGCATACCATCCCAATCTGCTGACTTGTAGTGCCAAACGCGTCGAGTCGCAGGTCTTGTGCGAGCAGGACGTTGAATGGGCACTACACTCCGTATCAGACAGTGATCAGAGGAACCTAAGGGAGCCTCGACAGTGATCTGATACTTTTCTGGATGTGTAGTCAGCAGAAGATCCAACAAAGAGGGCGTGTGGCTGTCCACGTCCGGTAGACGAGTGTGCGTCTTTACCAGCTGGGACAGACCATTTGCCAGAGCAAAGTCAAACACAGATCTCGCCGCGTAGTCGGTGGCACGTGACCCTAGCCAATCGGCAGGGTGCGCATTGAAGTCCCCGAGGACTAAGACTTCGGCGGAGGGAGTCTGTGAAAGCAGATCGTCAATCTTCGCCTGAACATGGCCCAAGAGTTGATCCGTTTCTGCATTACCACTATGGGACCTGTAGAGGCACGCGTAGACTCTGACATGGTCGTCCATGTCCACGCGCAGCCAGAGTACAGACAGGTCCCGACCTTCAAAAACCGGAAGGCGACGGTAGCAGATATCCTCCCTTACGAACACAGATACCCCGGCGTGTGGTATAAAATGATGTTCTAGTTTATACCCGGGGTATGATAGGTACGCTGTGTCGCTAGGTTGAGATATCTGCGTCTCCGTCAAAAACAACAAGGCCGGCTGCGCCGTCTCAAGGTGGTAGTGGACGGCGTTTAGGTTCGAGTGAAACCCCCGGATGTTGCAAAACTCCACATCTAGAGTGGAGCGGGGTGCCGCTGTTTGCCGTCGTTTGCCCTCAGAAAACACAACAGGCGATACTTTGCCCGCCCCAGATACGACGGGCCTTTTGGCCTGACTGTAAATGCTAGCAAATCCCAGGTTGCTGTTGTAGGTCATCGAAATCGAAATTGGTAAAGTTGACCTTAATAACTTATGCCCAGTAATGTGGGCTAATGCCATTCTACCTTATTCTTCTACAATAAAAAATCTTGGACTTCAAATTGATAGTTCTCTTTCTTGGACACTGCAGCTTGAATATATTAGCCGCAAAATATTTGCCACTATAATTTATCTCAGGCGGTGGAAATATTTATTACCTGTCAAAACAAAGATCTCCCTAGCTAACACTCTTCTTTTACCTATCTTGGACTATGCAGGCACCTGTTATCTAGATATTTCTGAGGAGTTGCTGAATAAATTAGAACGTTATCAAAATATTTGCATCCGTTTTATTTTCGGGCTGCGTAAATTTGATCATGTGTCAAAATACCGCGCGCAGTTAGGTTGGTTACCTATTAGACAACGCCGAAATATGCTTGCCCTTACTCTTCTTTACACTATCCTTTTCCATACTCATACTCCTCATTATCTTAAAGAGCGCTTCACTTTTCTTAACTCACAGTCACTATTCAACTCACGCTCTATTAACAAACTTAAATTAAAACTTCCTAACTTCAACACTCGTCTGTACAGCAACTCTTTCACCGTTAAATCTATATTGCTCTGGAATGATCTACCATTAGAAATTCAGAAATCAAAGTCATCATCAAAAAATATTAATTTTCAAAAATCGTTTGAAACAATATTATTTAGCTAATTAGATAAATAAAATGATAAATATATATGTATATTGTTATATATTGTATATTATTATTTATTACATTATATTTTATATGTATATATGTATATGTTTGTTTAATTGTTTATGTATTGTATATATTATAATATGTTTATATATGCCGATAGTTACTCCTATATGATTGTGAAGTAGATTAATTTGCACTACCCTGTGACTTTTCTAATTGTCATTGTTCATCAAAGGTTGTCTGTAAGAGATTGCTTTAAGCGATAAGACCGCCTTTGCACGTTATTTTACTACATTTATATAAGCATTGTAATATTTTTTTCTTTTAACACGTTGTTATGTGCAATAAAGTTTTAAATAAATAAATAAATAAAAGGCGCTAAATGACTAAGAACAACTGAGAATGCTTTTTTCTTAATTATTTTTGTTCATATTTATGCCACATAATATAATTAAGAATAGAATGAAATCGCTAGTTGTCTTGAAGCTTTAAATTAAAAAATAACAAGAATAAAATACTTGTTGGATATTTAAGAGTCTGTCTTATATTTTTAATTCATTTTAATTTAATTCAAAATATTTTATACTAAACAATTATAAGTAGAATCTCAATTAATAACATTTCTAGAGCCAGGGCCATAGCAACCGACGACAGGACATTTAATTTTCTCCTAAGTCTACCGGAGACTTCAATTTACTTTTAAATGTATTATTTTAGGGCAAGACCGAGTCCACTTTACTAAAATACTGAGAAATTAAATATAAGCAAAATATTACTATCAAATATGACAGTAATAAGATGGCTTAGATTATATTTAAAGTGAAGTTATCATTAAAGAGTTTAATATTAAATTTAATAATTCAGAGTCATCCAAAGCAAGGCAAATATATAAAGGAACACTTTTTCGGTGTTTAGAAATTTTACACAACAAGTATTGTCCATACGTGACTCTCCACTGTTCCAAAACTACACGACCCTTATACAATAAACCATATATTTTAACATCTTAACATTTACATATGTTATATCTGCGAACGATTATTCCAATTTTTTTATGTATGTTGATTTTATCTTTAAAAGGAGTAATGCTTATTATTGTACAATATAACAGCCATTACTTATTCTTTTCAATACCAGCTAAACGACACATTCAGTCAAATGAAAATATCTCTGCGAGTTCATTATCCTAGAAATAAAAAAAAATGGTGATAGACCACCGTAGACTTGGGTGATTGTTTGACATTGGTATTGTGTATTGTCAGCATTCCTGCGACTTAACCAAATGTATATTGTAAAAGCAATGTCATAATTCTCATTATTCTCACACCAACTTCTCATTTTAACTTTTACAATCATTATGAAAAAAATATAAATTTATTGTATTTTCTGGTTCGGGTATGAAGAGGGTTATTTTGTCTTTGGGATGTTTCCGTATATATACAATACATTTCATGGACCTTAATTCCACATTCCATAAAATGTGTACTACGAACTGCAGAAAAATAATACAACTACAAGTAGATGATAGTGACCGAACAAGAAGTTCATTTATTACTATTTTTATTATTTTCACTGAAAACTCAGCAAACTAAATTTCCTAGAACATTCTTACACCATCCCACTTTATAGTGTTAACGTTTATGATTAATGGCCGTGTTTCAAAGACTGTGACTATTTAAAATAAAAATATAAATTAACAAATATCGATTCAATACGAAAACGGAGACAGAATGTCATATATTTAATTGAAGCGCCGCTAAAGCTAACAACACGGCCGAAGATGGCTGAGTGACTTTACTTTACTTCCGTTTGACCTGTCTCATTGGACTACCCAGGAATACAGCTACCAGACATCAACATTTTAACAAGCTAAATGCAACTCTTGACAGCTCGCTGCAGCCCGAAACAGACACACAGCTCTGCACTCTAACATTTAAATATTATATTTGTTCCATGAAGAAAAATATAAATCACATTATTAAAATTAAATACCACTTCTGTTCATTAATAGCTCCCAATGAATAAATTCAAATAAGTCATTAATTTATTCTGATATACTCTTATTTTAATACCATCTTTTGCATTCACCGCATTTTAAATTGTTGAATCTGTCATTATATGAAAATATTTTTTTAAGAATATCTCATTATTTTAAATGTTAATAACAGGTGTGTGTGTGTATTAGTCACGTGGTAAGAACGTGCCAGGAGTTGGAAGAAATTCAATATTCTTTAAAAATGATTATACATACATTTAATATTTTAACAACAAGCTTTTGCTCAACAAAAAAACTGTAATATTAAAATATAGGCAAAGCTTACACAAATAAAGTATTTTATAAATAGAGCTGATATTGACTTTGATCTTCCTGTTAAAACGCTTAAGGGAACGATTTTCCTATTAAAGTTATTCGCTGCTGCGGGATGTATGAAATAAAATAGACCTAATATTTTTGAAACTTAATACAAGCCACTAAAGACTGAGCGGTCGCCAGAGTGCGAACCTCCTGCAACGTATTTACTGGATTTATGATTTCATTTGGTGTCGCATATTTCAACTATGTGCCATTTGCATCGAAGTGGCTCGCAATATCGTATCGGGTTTTCTTTAAGCTGCTAGTCTTTTCCTTTTGTCTATAACGTTGTATTATTTACATTATTTACACATACTAACTACATTAATATTTATGTAATACTCATAGTGATTGTATGCGTATATCATCTTTTTTGTCTTCATTTCTCTGAATTGTAAATGGGAGAAGCTGATGTACGATGCCGTTACTGCGAAGCGTCGTCGCAGCTCCGGCGCGCTAGGTCTGACGCTCGCATTCGGCATACATTACTCACTGAGTTCGCTTTATACAAAATTAAAGTTTCACGACTGCTCTGATAACATTGGGAGAGCAGGTTTTTTTATACGAGTAATTTATGAAATGCCATTCCGTAATGCTTATACATTTTTCAATGGAATAAGAAATTGACTTTAATATTTACAAGCCTCGCTGCTATGTTTATGTTATATTATTTTTTTAATTAAAATATACTCTGGCAAAGAAAGACAATAAATATACAAAGAAGTGCCGGTGATCTGGTGTAAATAGATTATGTTAAACTGATCTAGTCGTTAGATTTTATCTTAAGCATTTTAAACAAAAGACCGCGACAATGACAGCTCACCAATATCTAGTATCGATAGCGAAGGGCATAGTTTTGTACTATATTTATATTTAATTATAATAATACATATATGTTCTTTTTACGTTTCTTGTGTGTACGTTCATTATTAAATTGGAATGAAATAAATTAATAATTTCGTTACACAAGTAGTAGGTGTGTTAAATAACTGCAGCAATAATAACAATAAATTAACTTATTGTCATTACTCTGCATAGTTTTGTGATAAATTCACAAAGCTTCAAACTATTCTTCAACTCATCAGATTAGGACATCAAAAGCTCACTCATCTCAGCTCATCAGATTAGGAAATTAAAAGGCGTTTACTCCTACCTCCAAGACCGGTAGCGCTTTTGTGAATCCTCGGATGTTGCAGGAGTTCATGGGCGGCGGTGAACCGCCAGCTCGTTTGCCCTCCTCCTACATAAAAAAAGCTCATTTAATAAATTAGGAAACGCAATAAGGTGGGACATATATAACTAGATTGGCGAATAAAAAATACTATGTGTGCTGGAATATTTACGGAACGGTTGAATTGTTTGAATGTTATTTTATAAACATGACTAGAAGGTCCCAAAGGTGATTTTAGAAATTACTAACATGAATTTAAACTACTTTAAAGCTAAATCAAGCAATTAGTATCAGAAGAAGAATTTGGATTCTTAATTTTTTTTATCGCCATGAATAATGTTAATTTAATAAACTTCGCGCTCGTTATTTGATCTCACGATACAAACATATCTAAAAGTAATTTAGTGTGTGCGTGTTAGTCACTATACGCCAATACCAATACCAACCTTATTAAAACAATTATGTTTTGAATTTTGATCTCAATGAGATTAAAAAATAATTTCAACCAACATCAAACAATAAATAAATTTGACAGACTTTTTAGTAAGATTTTATAAAAAAAAATACCAAAATTATAAACGTCACTGAGATATTAATTATTTATTTTTTTATATATTTATTATTGTCTCTATATTGAATGTGTTTTCTGTAATGTATTACCATTTTATTTATAAAATAAATAATAAAGGGCTTTTAAAACACACATTTGTACTAACTACATTGAGGATATTAAATATCCCGAGCAGTCATTACGTCTTTAAAAGTTATAAATTAGGCTAATGAGAGTTCACGACTTCATTGTTAAGGAAAATTTTACAAACTTTATGACTTATTTATAATAAATAACAGTGTAGTACGTCGTCACGTACGTGTTAAAAGTAAGTTACTTCTCTACGGATCATTGAATATATCGGTACTTCAAATGAGGAGTACGTGTACTGAATAATTTACATAAATACGCGGTGTGTGTGTGTGTGTGTGTGTGTGTGTGTGTGTGTGTGTGTGTGTGTGTGTGTGTGTGTGTGTGTGTGTGTGTGTGTGTGTGTGTGTGTGTGTGTGTGTGTGTGTGTGTGTGTGTGTGTGTGTGTGTGTGTGTGTGTGTGTGTGTGTGTGTGTGTGTGTGTGTGTGTGTGTGTGTGTGTGTGTGTGTGTGTGTGTGTGTGTGTGTGTGTGTGTGTGTGTGTGTGTGTGTGTGTGTGTGTGTGTGTGTGTGTGTGTGTGTGTGTGTGTGTGTGTGTGTGTGTGTGTGTGTGTGTGTGTGTGTGTGTGTGTGTGTGTGTGTGTGTGTGTGTGTGTGTGTGTGTGTGTGTGTGTGTGTGTGTGTGTGTGTGTGTGTGTGTGTGTGTGTGTGTGTGTGTGTGTGTGTGTGTGTGTGTGTGTGTGTGTGTGTGTGTGTGTGTGTGTGTGTGTGTGTGTGTGTGTGTGTGTGTGTGTGTGTGTGTGTGTGTGTGTGTGTGTGTGTGTGTGTGTGTGTGTGTGTGTGTGTGTGTGTGTGTGTGTGTGTGTGTGTGTGTGTGTGTGTGTGTGTGTGTGTGTGTGTGTGTGTGTGTGTGTGTGTGTGTGTGTGTGTGTGTGTGTGTGTGTGTGTGTGTGTGTGTGTGTGTGTGTGTGTGTGTGTGTGTGTGTGTGTGTGTGTGTGTGTGTGTGTGTGTGTGTTTTTATGGTAACATTTCAGTTACTTAAATTTTAATCTTTATTTTAAAGTATCAGACACATAGAGGGGAGAGGAAGAGAGGGAGAGGGAAGGGTAGACAGAGAGTTTTTTTTGTATACTACAATTTATTTCTTTCATATATTTTATATTGTAATAATATGTAACTGCTGAACCCAAACTGAACTTGTGTTTTAATTACTTGGTATCCAAATAGGTATATCGTACCAGTGCCAATGGAAAAATACAATTCTGCCTCAAATAACTGCAACCACCTTGCAATAGAAATAATACGTATCTGAGTTTATAAGAATGCCGCATGTAATAACTAAGATATGGTAAATAACCTAGCAATTATCCCTTCTAAATACCACTGTATTCATGGTTGTATCAATTTATCATTAAGTAATTTCTTTCGTAATAAACTTTTTCTTTGTATAAACCAAAGTATCCTTTGTTCAATATCATTTATACATTATGTTGAATATATGTTAAGCAAATCTAGGCAATTACAAAAAAAAAGAAACAAAAATAATAAATACCTAATGATCTGAACATAAAATTATTATCATTATTATTATTTATTTATCTTCACGCCATATCCCTTGCGGTAGCCAGAGACAACGGAGCGCCAAACGCTACGGTCCCTGCATTCCTCTTTCGCCTCGGCCACAAACATCAACCTCTTCATACATGCCCTCCGGGGGGTCCTCATGCTTTTTACGTGACCTTCCTCCAGTATCATATATACTGTGTTTTCGAAGGTCACTCGAGGCCTTCCCCTGTCTCTCTTACCGATCACTTTTCCTGTATAAAAACAAGTAAACATAAAGTATTATTCATAAATCGAGCGGCGAATCTATCTAAAGTACTAACTCGTTAAGAGGAAGGGCTTTTAAAGGTAGCTCTCAATTAGTTTAATTGGCTTGATAATCCTAGCTATACTTTTCCGAATCCAACCGTAGCTTGAGCAGATAATTTGCGAAGATTAAATAGGCACTTCACGCTACATTAACCTGCAATATTATAAATTCAGTTCTGAAAGTGCAGACCCGTTTCTCTGCAGTATCTGTATTTAGTTTGTCCGGATGGGTCGGTGCGAAGCACGCTGTCACTCCTCAAATAGACCTCCGGAGATAGACTAGGAGATGACATTTAAAACAATATATCATATGTTTATTACAATCATAATAATGAAAAATTCAAACTGTTAATATAAATTAAAGCAATGTCATTAATGCCTTGTATCTTCTTAAAACAAACATGAAAAATATTGAAAATTCAGTTATGTACTTGTTTTGGAGTTCGTGAAGCACTACACTGCATGCCCTATGGCACAATATATATATATATATATATATATATATATATATATATATATATATAATACGCGATGAGCCTAGAATTGCAAAATGAATGGGTGACCATAGGAGATTTTTGTATTCCGCTAGCTTTGAGATGGCGCACCCTGCTTCATGATTTGTCCCCAGCATTATTAAAATTTTATCTTAATGCATTCCAAATGACTCTCCCAAATCAAAGTAACTTAGTAAGATGGGGCAAAGCCACCGAAAAATCTTGCAACATCTGTGGGGAGGCAGTAGGAATCGCGAAACACTTGCTAGTAGGGTGTAGGGTACTCTAAAATAGAGATAAATACTCGCGTCGTCACGACAAAGTATTAGAAATCATACGAGAAGCGGTTAGTTTTTCTGTAGCAAGAGCGCAGAGGGGTATAACAACCACCAAAAAACAGTAGAGTTCGTAAAGGCAGGTTCGTCCAAAAAATCAAAATTAAAACCTTATTCCATGTTGGACGCGTCTCCTGATTGGACTCTTATGATGGACATGTATTAAAGGCAATACAAAATCCCCGGGGATGTTTGTGTTTCGTCATCTAGGCCGGACTTATTCCTGTACTCAAAACAACTAAGGCGCGTTATACTTGTGGAGCTTACTGTACCCTGGGAAACAAACATACCCAAAAGATCATACATTTAAGCTTAACAAATATTACGAACTATGTAACGAACTGATCAGGAATAAATTTATAGTTAATTTGTACGCTGTAGAAGTAGGAGCGAGAGGTATAACAGCAAAATCTCTCTACAATTTATTTAAGGATCTTGGCCTTTCTAGAACGATCATCAGTTCATTTCTGGTACGTATTTCAAAGGCGGCTTTAGTAGGTTCTTACGGTATTTGGTTAGGTAGGGAGAGGAGCGTGAACAGTGAAGGTGAGCGTGTATGCGCATAGTAAAGGGGCCCCTTAAACCTACATTACATACATTGTTTGCACTCCTCTTCTTGCAACGCGATGGGTCCGGCACCCGCACTGTGAATCCATGGAATGCTAAGAAGCTTCGTTTCTATTACATATGTATAAATATTCACTATTGACACGAAGTCACTCCCAAGTTTATTGTCTGAACCGAAAATAGCGACCTGTGAATGTGAAAATGGATTTATTTTGATTGATTGATTAAACCACTTATAAAAAGCTTTTTTTAAATGGTTACTATCACATAATATACATTTCCAAGCTCGTTTTTAATCGTTAGTTTTCTTGTAACCTTTATTTTAAGATATAACTCCTATATTTTGTATTGTATTTCAAATTTTTATTTATATCCCGCATTGTAAAACAATTTTATTTTGAACGGTACGACTCTCATCTCAACTGCGATTGTCTTTGTTTATTCGCGTTTATTTATCAACAAACGTCAGAACCATCTTTGATAATTTTGTTCTGATGAACGTTATAAATAAATGAATATATAATGATCTAACAAATTAAACCAACAAAAAGTAATTAATTTTTATTTATATCTTTATAAATAAAATCCTTACTTACCTACATACCGAGAGGTAATAAATATATTCCCGGGTATGTTACGGTAAGAATTATAAAAATGCCAACAGGAAAAGCTCTGGAGGCAAATGGCGACGTGGTGTATCTACATCGTAACGAAATTAACTGTCACCAACCTTGATACAGGAGATTTTATTATTTTGTAAACAATTACACCGCTGTAGTGTTATTTAATAATTATTTTCTTTAATCCCAAGCTTGAATAATAACAAGCACTGTGTTTATTTACCACTTAAACCAAAAATAATATTATTCTATTTGAAATCTTTAAGAACAATGATTCAGTCACACTTACTAACATGTTGCTATTATAACGTTAATTGTAATAACCGAAAGTTACAAAATATTAATAATAAGTTAGTTGTTTATCTCTTGTCAGTACAAGTCATACCAGTGTATGTGTCAGACGCAAATCATTACAAATACTTTGTGTAGTGTTGTTGGCTTGTTAAATTATCTTTAAAGGTAAATTAAATATATAAAATAAATTACATTTTCAATAGTCTGATAGGTTTGCTTCAGCTGGGGTATCAGGGGGTATAAATAGAGTCAGAACACGAGACATTACATCCCCAGACCGAGGTTCGATCACAAATATCTAATATTCATAAGATCTCTCTGGGATTTGTATATTTGTAGATATTTTATTAATTGTATAATTTTAGTTTCATTTGCATCTTGGTTATAAAAAGAGACATTTGTTTCAGTAATGTTTTTATAAATTAACAATAAAGTGTTATTTTAATACACGAGACTGCGGCGCCTCAGAGGGGTCGTTCTAACAACTACTTCACTTTTATAAAGTGGCACGATTCTTTTACTTTATACGGAACTGTCAGATGTCAGTAATTTTTCAATGAAGAGTGCAGTTCTATGATTAAGCAGTAAATAATAATTTATCTGCGTCTTTTAAAACTCTTTTATTAAGTTATTTTTAGTTACTGCAATATTTGCCACATTCTTTGTACGTGGTGAAGATAAGAAAAACTAAAGAATAAATTCAAAACGACTTTAAAAGATATCAATTACTCGGGTTTACACAAAGCTTGCCAACTGCGTATTCTTTGAGTATTGTTCCGTGATAAACGACCTAACTTCTCTCTATAGGGTCCCAAAAGTCATTAATCATATAAAGTAACTTAAATAAATACGATAAGTAATAGTTTTTTTTTTTTGCAATTTTTGGTTTTATAAATCAGCAGTAATTATTTAATACTTTTTCTAAATATAAATTAGAATATGTGTATAATCTTCTCAATATTTAAATAGTTGTCTTTTCTTAGTACAATCATTAGGCTGGCAATAATAATGTAACAAATGAGTCTCTGAACTAGTATAACCGGTAACTTTGTCTCACCTCTGGGAGTCTCTTGTTACCTTCAATAAATAATAACAGGATCTCCACCACTGCGTCTATAAACCTGGAGCTAGATTTTTATCTAGTAAACATGACTATTCTATTTATTTTTCTAATATAATTCCCTTGTTTTTTTTTGTTTCGAGTCTCACGAGTCGATATTTCTCTATCTCTTCTGAGGATATATATATATATATATATATATATATATGAATTAGTAATAGCTAAATCAAAGATTAGAAAAACGTTGTTTAATTTGACAATAACGCCGGCTAATTCAGTAATATTACATATACATGTATTTAGTGAAACGTCGACGTTGCTTGACATACGAGTACGTTTATTCACACCTAATTACATTGCGCGACTGACTCCGTGACTGAGTGTCTCAGTATACTCAGTGTGACTGAGTGTGGTGCGTTCATCACACCTCACTTATATACATATATATATATATATATATATATATATATATATATATATATATATATATATATATATATATATATATATATATATATATGAATTAGTAATAGCTAAATCAAAGATTAGAAAAACATTGTTTAATTTGACAATAACGCCGGCTAATTCAGTAATATTACATATACATGTATTTATGTATATGTATATATATTTAGGTATGTGGGTCATGATTACGTGACCGTGATTTTGTGAAACGTCGACGTTGCTTGACATACGAGTACGTTTATTCACACCTAATTACATTGCGCGACTGACTCCGTGACTGAGTGTCTCAGTATACTCAGTGTGACTGAGTGTGGTGCGTTCATCACACCTCACTTATATACATTTAATATTGCTTACTTGCACAATGTATCCCCTATATATATTAATGGATATGATATACTGAAGAAAATATAAGCCACGGCTACTTTAGGTAAAGATAATTGGAACCTATCGTCCGATCGATTTTTCTATTTCTATATTTACAATCCCGACCTTTTAGTAGATAAATATAAGATAACTTAAGTCTAGACCCGACAAGGCTTTACAGCTTGAATGACGTCTAAAATGTAACACTTTTAGAATTTAAGATAGAAAATATTACATTTTTAGAAATGTGGAACATTTGAAGTGAAATGTTCCGCAATGGGAGACATCAGTAAGCATAATGCATTAATTTATATATCTAATTCAATATTTAAAAAAAAATACCAATACAACATCAACACATAAGAAACTTTTAACATAGACGTTAAACCAATTATAATTTAATCAAAAATTAATGTTGTTTTTGAAGTTTACTCTGGTGTTATCAGCTCTAAACTCTGAAACAAACAAAAAATAACGTCCTGTTTAAATATTTTTTTATTTATAAGTTATTTTTTTTATAATTTTTTTATTTTAAAGGAAAAAAGATTTGACAAATAGAGTGGAAAAACATACTAAACAAGATAAAGATAGACAGGATTTAGTTTTGAGCTACGAGTATATCACTTAATGGAAGACTTAAAGTTTACTTTTGGTTGTTGATTAAAACTATCTAAGTATCTTAATAACAAAATTATAAAATTGCTTAAAAAGATGCAATTGCAACGTCAACGTCGATGATGTCGTATATGAAAATCTAATTTGAATGACGAAATGGCACGAATCAACTCCGAAGCAAAGTATTTATAATCTCTTGAGATAATAGTTAAAACCCATATCCGATTGTTCATAGCACTTTAAGAGAAAAGGGCATAATGTTAGCTGGTACACAAACTATATTGAATAACAATATTTTACATAAATATTGCCGCCGTATAATTTATCTATGAGAAGAAAAAATTATGTATTTTTATATTTGAAATTGCTATTATAAGAACCACAATAGTAAATCGTAACAATAATAATAATTAATCCCTGAAAAAACAATTGTAACGACCAATATTTAATTAAATAACAGTATATTTGTTCTTAATCTTGAGTATAAATAATTATAAGAATCTTCAATATAAAATTATCGTTTCGTGGTTACTAGAGAGCAAGGCCAAGCTGATAACGTACAACGGAGAGCCGTTCAGATTGTCGGGAACCCGGTGCTCCGCGAGCGGCTGGACGTTTTGGCATTGCATAGAAAAGTTGCTTCTCTGTGCGTCTTCTACCGCATTTACAACGGGGTGTGTTCCGATGTGCTATTCGATTTGATGCCTGCCGCCGAGTTTAATCTCGGCAAAGGGCGCCATAGCTACCAATACCATCCGTACCACCTGGATGCGTGGCGACACTTGAACTTGCACTGTGTGGTTTTCAAGGACCTTTCTTCCACCTACCACTCGAATATGAAACGACCTCCCTTCGACGGTATTTCCAGATCAAGACGACATGGGTACCTTCAAATAAATCGTTTACTCCTACCTCCAAGGCCGGCAGCGCTCTTGTGAATCCTCAGAGATCACGTATCATCTGTGATCCGCCAGCTCGTTTGCCCTCCTCCTACATCAAAAAAAAATAATAATTTTGAATTTCTTGTAACGGAAAAGTTCTCTTAAATTATATAGTTAAACATCTTCAGCAAGTATTACAAAAACAATTCTTAACAATATTATTTAACAATAGACTTTTGTACACTTGCTATAACTGAACCGAATGCAGTCGGCCGCTCTACTTCCCAGCGGTAAAAGCCTAACTGCTATTGTCCGAGCGCATTTACTACTAATAAATGTTGAGACTGCGAGAGTAACATAACCTCTTTAATCGACTTTTAAAAATGGAATTAAATAATATTTTTATATTTTATTTTACTAAGGATTCCTTGTTTTGTATTTAATCTACGCATATGACTGTGAGTTGTTCTAATTGTTAAAGTAAAATTACCTTCTCTATTTGAAAGTGATGTTTTAGAAAAATAAACTATATATAAAGGGATACAGAAGAAGCTGTCTTTTTTGTCGACTCTGTTTAGTACTAAATGTAATCTAAAGGGAAATTTAGATGTACTATGAGGTTTATTGCGGCAACGAGACCGGATACGCTCAGACTCAGACAAATATATTTCTTGTTGTATAAAAAAAGAAAATGATTTTATATAATATGAAAAAAAAAACAAAAAATAATATAAGTGAGGCCTTGGAACTGTAATTACCTAAACAAAACAGAAGGAAGCATAAGATTTGTTAAATGTCTCTTTTTTTTTGTACTTTCTAGGTTAATGCTTGACTACATTCCAACTGATGGAAAGTGAAAATGTTGTCTTAGATGGTAAAGCGCGTTAACTTAGTGACCTATTCACTCTTCTCTTGAAGACGCCCACATTGTATTCGGACGGAAAAACCGACGCAGGCAAGCTGTTCCAGTCCTTCGCTGTGCGAATTAAAAAAGACGAAGCAAAGCGCTTCGTTCGGACAAGGGGAATGTCCACAATGTAAGGATGGATACCTGCCGTGCATTGGGACGTCCTGTGATGGAAGGGGGATGGAGGAATTAAGTCGTGTAATTCCAGCGCACACTCACCAAAATGTATCCTATAGAATACTGAGAAGCTAGCAATTCTGCGCCTGTGCTCAAGGCTGTGGTGGTTGGCTTCTACCAATTCGGGATCGCCTATAAGCCTCTTTGCTCGCCTCTCAATTGAGTCCAGAACCGCAAGATGAGACTTTGCGACACCAGCGAATATGTGACCACAGTACTCTACACACGACCGGATCTGTGCTTTGTATAAAACAAGAAGCTGTCCCGGTGTAAAGTACTGATGGACCTTCGCAAGAACGGCAAGCTTCCCTGCAGCTGCTCTTACTCTGGACTCAATACACCGACCCAAGTTGAGGTTCGAGGAAATCTCTAAGCTTAACAACTGTAGCCGGTCACGGTATTCCAAAGATACACTCTGTAAAATAGGAGCCAAGGTGAAAGGGCTCCTTTTGGCGGTGAACAGACACGTCTGCGTTTTGGTGGCGTTTAATTTGACAAGATTGACATTACCCCATGCGGAGACTGCCTGAAGTTTGTCACTCAAACGTTGCACCATGGCTTGTCTTTCTGACTGTACTTGATCTCTACTAGCCCGACTACTCGGCAGGTATCTTTCTGCAACGGTGCTGTCGTCTGCATACCCATAGATACCGGGCTTCAGCAAATCGTTAATGTGCAGTAGAAAAAGAGTTGCAGAAAGAACAAACCCCTGAGGCACTCCGGCATTCATTGTCAAGGCTTTCGAGGAAGACCCGTCGATAACTACTCGGAGAGATCTCTGGTTGAGGAAGTCCGTTAACCAGCCGATCAGACCAGGAGATATGCCGTACGCTGAAAGCTTGCTTATAAGGCTCGCATGCCAGTCCCTGTCAAATGCCTTCGAGACGTGCAGAGAGACGACGACCGCTTCTCCGTTCTTCTCGATGGCCTCGCCTAAAACGTGCATAGCATACACTAGAATATATATAATTATAATATATAATAATATATAATATAATATTTCTGTTTATTATCAGAACGTGAGAGGGTTAAGAACAAAAACTTTAGACTTATTTAATAATGTAATTTTTAGTTCATATGATGTCATTATTTTGGTTGAGACGTGGTTGAATGATGGCGTTTTCGATTCGGAAATGTTTGATGATCAATATATAGTTTATAGACGCGATCGCAAAAGTAGCGGATTTCACGCTTATAAAAACGGCGGTGGCGTGCTAATTGCAGTATCTAAGCTGTTTTATTCTACACGACACTATAGCTTTGAATCTGAATGCGATGATCTCTGGGTTACTTGGAGTTGAGTGGTGATCAGGGTTGTTCTGAGAGGGTAAACATATGTGCTGTGTATATTCCTCCCCCGGTGCAGAAGCATATATTAAAATGCTTTATTGACAATTCAAATCGAGTCTTGGAATCACTGGATGGTCGCACTCTTATGGCGGGTGATTTTAATCTAAGCAGTATTCACTGGTTACATAAACCTCAAGGTCATCTTTTAGCAGAGTTATCTACTAGTAATTTGCAGAATATGTTATTGGATTTCCTAGCGTGTAATAAGTCTGAGTCAGTTTAACAATATACTAAATAGCAAAAATAGATTATTAGATCTAATTCTTTGTGACAGTCCAATTAGAGATGTTTCTCCTTGTCTTGACCCTTTGATTTCTCTCGATTCCTTTCATCCCCCATTAATTTTTTCATTGCATTTCAACAAAGGTTTGTCTATACCATTGAACTCTAAGGTTACAAAATTTTGTTTTTATAAGGCTGACTATGAACGTATAAAAATTGCTCTCAACGAGATTGACTGGAGGGAAATCCTAAGCAAATGCCTATCAGTTGATGCAATGGTTGCTAAATTCTACGAACAGATTGGTATATTAATTAAAAAGTACGTTCCTAAATCTAAACCTCGCAGCCATCGTTACCCAGTCTGGTTTACTCCATGTGTTATTAATTGTATTAAGGAAAAGTATAAATATAGAATAAAGTTACGTAAGTATGACAATCCTCGTGATAAACTAACTTTTGATCTATTAAAACGAAGATGCGATATGCTGTTGTCATCCGCAATACACGAATTACTTGGAGAGTCTTGAAACATACTTAAGATCTAATCCAAAACTAATTTGGTCATTTATAAAACATAAAAGAGGTAAGAGTTCTTATCCCTCAAAGTTGAAAATGGATAATAGAATCGCTATCGACGGAAAGGATATTTATGAGTTGTTCGCCAGTAACTTTTCGTCAATTTACGGCGCTGACACAGTAAAAAGCTTTTAATCACCAAATGTGGCCCTGTCGTGTAATAGTAATTTTCCTAACCGACTATCTTTTTCTGTGGACGAAGTCTATAAAGTGTTAAAAAGTCTGGATTTTTCTAAGGCGGCAGGAGCGGACGGTATACCATCGATTTTTGTCTGTAATTGCGCTAGCTCGTTCGCTTTACCGCTAACATTAATTATTAACACTTCGCTTCAAACTAGCACATACCCAGCTTTATGGAAGGAAGCGTTGGTCTTGCCATTTTTTAAGAACGGGGATCGAGAGGAAATTAAAAATTACAGACCCATTTCTATAATTTCGATGTTCGCTAAAGTATTCGAAATACTCGTTTGTCGTGTTATCTCATGGAATTTTAAACATCATGTAGCGGCAGAGCAACACGGTTTCGTAAAAGCTCGTTCAACAACCACGAATCTGGTCACCTTTGTTGAGAATGTTGTCGAGGCTCTCGATGGCGAGAATTCTGTTGATGCTATTTACACTGACCTCAGTAAGGCTTTCGACAGAGTTGATAATGTTGTATTAACAAATAAATTGAATAGGATCGGAATGGATGGACCGCTGTTAGCTTGGTTCCAATCATACCTCACAAATAGGACTTCTACTGTTGTCATTAACGGTTATACTTCTTCTAAATTCATTACTGGATCAGGTGTACCACAAGGCTCCCATTTAGGGCCTTTATTATTTAACATATTTATTAACGACATTAGTGGCTGTTTTACCAATTCAAATTGCTGTTTGTTCGCTGATGATCTTAAGTTGTTTAGACCGGTCTGTTCCGATGCTGATGCTAAACTTTTGCAGGATGATTTGGACAGATTGGTGTTATGGTGTTAAAACAATGGCATGGTCCTTAATTCTGATAAATGCCACTTTATTTCTTTCTCGAGAAAGAAAATCACATTTGAAAGGTACTCATACTCATACTCTGTTGAGGGAAGAAATTTATTAGAGGTGTCTCATGTGCGTGATTTGGGAATAACGCTTGATAATTAACTCCGATTTCATGTGCATATTGTAATATCGTCGGTAAAAATCTTAAAACCCTTGGGCTTTGTACTCCGAAATTGTAGGGATTTCAAAAAGCCCCAGACAAAAATTACTATTTATTCAGCCCTAGTTCGTAGCAACTTGGAGTATGGTAGTGTCGTGTGGAATCCATATTATGATGTATACTGTAAAAGAATAGAAAAGGTTCAGAAAAGATTCTTACAGCACCTCTCATTTTATCACGGTATTCGTAGGTCAAAAGGCTCAAAGGTTACGAGAACAAATTCAAATATTTCAATCTTCCCCCACTTGTGAATCGAAGACGTCTCCACGATCTTGTGTTTCTGCGTAGGTTGGTTAATGGTGTTGTGGACAGTTCGGACTTACTAAGTAAATTAAATTTTCATGCCCCTTTCAGAGTAGTAAGACCAACTTCGTTTACTCCATTTGTGGAGAAACTTACACGCACTCGTCAGAGACGCTACTCGCCGATAAATAGACTTGTGATGAGTTTCAACTCTTATTATAAAGAATTTGTAAAGCGTCCCGAGTGTAATGCTAATTTCGATATTTTTTCAAGTGAACTGTCAAGGTTTAAAAATATGATTATTAATGATATATAATTGCATGATACTGCATCCTTAATGTTATTTTTTTTTGTTATTTTCCCTCTTATTGTTTTGTATTGTGTTGTTGTTTTGATTTTTTTTTATTGAACCCATTTTACAGTATCACAATTTTTTTAAATTATTGTATTTTTTTTTCTTTCTTGTATATACGTGTTTAATTATTGGAGTGATGTTAACACCTATAATTAAGACAACGCTTAGCTTGTATGATATCTTGTATTTTATTGTAACTGTCTGTTGTGGGCGTCTGTGTTGTTGGTGTTACATAAATAAATAAATAAATAAATAAATAGAAGGTCCCCAGTGAACCTATTTCGGCGAAACCCGTACTGTCCGTCACTGAGTAGATCGTTACCTTCAAGGTACGCTAGAAGGCGCGTGTTCAATACACGCTCCATAATCTTGCTTAGTATGGAGGTGATTGAAATTGGTCTATAATTGGCAGGATCGGCACGGCTGCCTTTTTTGGGCACTGGTTACACGTTTGCAAGCTTCCAGGATTTCGGCACTATTCCAGTCTTGAAAGAGAGGCGATACAGACGTGTCAATACAGGAGACAACTCAGCTGCGCACGTCTTCAGCAGAATGACTGGTATATCATCAGGACCACTGGCTTTATTCACATCAAGATGACACAATGCTCTCCTTACCTCTTTGATAGTGATGCGGATTTCAGGCATCGAAATACCGCAGTGAGGAAGATGTGCTGGAGAAGCATTGCCAGTGTCTAGATGCGAATTATCAGCAAACAGAGAAGCAAATACATTCGCTTTCTCAGTCGTTGTATGGGCCAGAGATCCATCCAGCTTCAGCAGAGCAGGCAGTGAGGGTTGGCAGAAGTTCGACTCGATCGCTTTGGCAAGAGACCAGAAAGCTTGACTGCCAGTAGGTCTGATAAAGAGCTTTTCGCAATTCTTAGCGATTCGATCCCGTCGAGCCTTCCGTAATGCCTTTTTATAGGACTTGGCAGCTTGGTTAAAGGCTCTCTTCTTTGAACGTACATCCGGAGCTTTGCGGCTTCGAACAGCAGCCTAAATGAGGTATGTCGAATGTTTGCGGTATTGAGCACGACCACATTCGGCATTAAACCATGGGCGAGCTCTGCCACCGATGGGTACGTCAGTAGAAGAAATGAAATACTCCATTGCCTGATGCACCACATCAGTTATAGCGTCCGCGTAACTCGACGGATCTAAAGAAGAGAAGCAGACCTACCGCCAAGGATAAAACGCAAAAAGTGACGCATCTCATCCCAATCTGCTGACTTGTATTTCCATACTCGCCTAACACCATGTGGTACGAAAGCTGGTGGGGAATATGTAAACACAGATTTCACACAGACAGTGATCGGAGGTTCCTAAAGGGGAGGTGACCTCAACACTATACCTGTCCGGATCAGTTGTCAGCAGAAGGTCCAGGCAATTGGCTTTATGGCCTAATACATCTGGTACCCTTGTCGATTGCCTCACCAGCTGAAAGAGGTCGAAGGATAACGCAAAATTTCGCGCTTTTCTTCCAGCATGGTCGGTCTTCTGGTACGGAAACAGCCAGTCCTGATGACAGGCATTAAAGTCCCCCAGAAAGACGAGCTGCGCTGAAGGATACTGATGTAGAGCCAAATCAGCAGCCTCACCGATATACAAAATACTCATTCACTGAATATAAAAATAGGTTACGTTGAACTTCTTTGTTAAATCAGACCACAGGCTTTGTGTGACACAGTGGTACGTTCAGTTTATATTCAGGATTTTAGCACATTTTTTTTATTTTTGCAATGTTCGAAGCTCTTATCGTATGTATCGGACATACACATAGGCTATATATAAAACATAACGTGATAAACAATTATTTATCATTTTAAATTAAAGTCACAACATAACAAATTAACAAACGGAAAAATATCATTTACTGTTCAGGAAAATAAAAAGTACGACTTGCAATCCAGATTATTAGAGCGAAAAGAGAGAATTACTTAAGGATAATGCGACCAATAATTCTTTCGGTACGACAGACTCAAGCTGTCTCGACGTTGCGGTTACAATTTAGCTTAAGACCTTGTTTAGAACTATAACTTTCACCTGAAACGCACCAAAAGAATGTATGACGTACATACCTAGCAACGCATTTTTACAAATGCAGTTTACGTGAAAATGTTCAATTGTAGCTTATGTACAAGATTTCCTTAATGTTTTGCTAAGTTAGTTTCACTATAACCGTTTTGGTCCTAGTAATCAATATAAATTGACTATAAAAGGACTCAAAAATGACTAATCTTAAAATAATATTTGCAAAAAAAATCTAAATAATAATGGCGAATATAATAAATATAACCAACTTACGTGAAGTTAATTATTCTTATAATATATATATGAAATATATTAACTGTAATGAAACAAATAAACAAAGCGTTAAGTAATGCGTATCAAATAATTACTAGCCATCTCTGCAGTGACGAGACACATTCAGTATCTTGACGTCTGCTAAAGGTCGTTTATTCATAACGTGCCTTCTGTACTTGAAATAAATAAATATATTTAGGTAACTGTTCTCATGAATATAATTATTAAAGCAAAATATTTATCTTTAAACTCAAATGTATATAGGTGTGGTTAATTTTTATTATTCTTACATTCCATTAAATCTATATCAAATAACTATATAATAGCTTAGACAAAATTTAGAATAATTAATTTTTTTCATGAATATTATTAGATTTAATACTTTCTTTACGGGGTAGATTCTATTGAACGTATTTGGTACAGAAAACTTCCCTTTCGTAAGCGGTATTTCACTTTGATAAGTAAATAAATATTGTAATGAAGCTACAGCAGAACAAAATCGATGTGAGACAGTGGTCGTAGCCGATTTACGAGCGCTTACAAGAATATAGCTTACCAAATATTAGAAGAAGAACTGTCGACAATGAAAGTAATGGAAGATATTTTAAATTTATTTAATTATAAACCTCAATATACGACATTACTCGTATTAGTAACTTGCATTCAGGTCAAGTCGAGGCGCATAGAAATAAAGCCATAACAACAGCGGCCGAGAAACGTTAAACTATATGCTTAGTCGTGAAGTTCGTATTACTTAATAATAAATTAATTTATGAAATCCGTGGAGTTCTTAATCACAAAGCTAGCATCTAATTGTATTTATGTCTATGCCTTGACCTGAAAGTTTCTGATAAATAAAGATAAAAATATTTCATAAATGCACGATCTGCGTGTCTCAAAAATAAAATATAAATTTAACAAAGATAATCGATGCCATATAGTGTTATGTGATTGTGGACAATAATATAAATTGATTACGTCACTTAACAGTAGCTTGATTAAAGTGATCCGCATAAACAATCGCGGCTCAGATAGATCGGGTTAAATTTAAACATAAAACTTTTATTTATACCAGATAGTAACATCTAAATCTACCCTACAACGTAATAATATACGTATCGTAGAAAGGATAATAAATATGAATTGAGAGTAGACTGAACATGTCACCGCGATGTCTATTTCGATTAACAATAAATACGCTGAAACAGCAAAAAAAAAAGGGTCTCGCAAAATATAAAATAATATTTTAACATTTATCTTTGCTTTGTGTTATACAACTGTGAACTAGTGACACCTTAGTTTGTCTCTATCACTGAGTGTGACGTCTTAATAACGACTTGTAAGTAATCAATTGATGATACTTGTGTACATTATTAAAATTGTTTTATATTCTGTAGTCAATACTATGTAGTAATATAAAATAGGTGGTTGTAATGAAAACAACAACTGGTGTCTGCAATTGTCCGTTAACAATTCAGAGCAAGTTGACGGTATTTCGGAGGTAGCAGGTTCAAGTTTTGCCCGTGTTCATGATTATTTCATTATATTTTATTTACAATTAATCTCTTAATTTCTTCGAACTAGCGTCGTAATGTAATATATTAATATATATTTATTCTAGATTTTACAAACTTTTGCAAAAATAAATAAAATATTTGTAAACAATACTTGGAAAAATTATTTAATTCTCGCAGGAAAATATTTTTCATTGTTTGACAATCATATTTTTAAATAATATAAATGATTGGATGTGGTTTATTTTATGTGTATGGTGTGACTTCATTGTTATGAAAACTTTACAGCTTCATAGATGGTGTACAATGTGATGCTACTGTATTAATACGTCGCTGATGCTGTGAATAAACACTATAAGTTTGTATCTCATACATTATTCGTGAAGACTTGTGACTACGTGAAAGTGACCGACGTGGTTTGACACACACGGACACACTGCGTAACACACAGACGCACAGCGTGTACTCCTGTATTAGTGTGTAACACAGTGACTGCTATCAAGGAGCGAACCCATGTGCGAGTATAATAATAGAAAGACTGGGTAATCCACGTTACATAATATATTTATTACAGAGAGCTTACACTTAGTTACAATGACTACTGTCATAGACTCGACCATACAGTGTACATACAGAGATGTACCTGACAACTACCAAATCAAATAAAGCTTTTTAAGGTTGTATCTATACCATTCTATAAAAAGATATTATGAAATACTTTTTGACATAACGAATTCGTCTTAAGGTTACTTACTTCGTTTTAATTCTGTGTAAACAGTTTTTTACTGACTTTTTAAAATATTTTTTAATATTTTTATAGCTTTTAAAACAAATCATTTTCAAATTAAATAGTTCCATGAAATAGTGGTATAAAGGTTTAAGGAGTGATAAATTCAACGTTTGTGAAATGTAGTTCTTCACAAGCACGGGAATATCATAAATATGACGTGATTGTGACATAAAATATTTATATAAAATATTTAAAATAAATTACTTTATCTTTCTCTGATATCACATAATATTAAAAAAATAATACTTAAAAAAAACACAAAACTACTTCTAAAATTTAATATAAAATCTTCTACCTCTGAAATATTAATAAATCTATCACATAATAGAAAAAATAAAAGCAAAATGTCGAAATACGAACTTAACTACATCACAAGCTAAGCTCTGCAATACTGCGACGCATTCAACCGCAGTAATGAGCAACCCAAACACTTTTAACAGTGTTTACAATTTAAATAAGTCCATCAGATGGTAATGTCACTAACAATTTAAATGTACTGACAGATCCAAGCGTCGACGCTTAGCGAATAATGTTGTTTAATACAAAAAGAAATATAATTTTTATATTAGTTAGTTCTCGTGTTATAAGTTGTTTCTTTATTATAATTATACTTGTTTATAATACAAGATTTCCATGGAAGTGAGGCTAACTTTAACTAGTGATTGTCAAGACTTTATTTCAGATAAGATAATCAATATTTAAAGTAATAAGCAACGGTAAAGGGCAGGACGTTTAATTACATTTCTTTAGAGTATAAGCAGTACAATAAAGTAGTAAATTACTTTGCTGATGAGCTTCTTTGATAAACGCAGTCGACCGCGGAAGTTACCGACGGCGGAAACGAATTGCAAGAGTCCGAGAGTTGGACTCCGATCACACTCCTTGGATGTCGAAGTCGTAGTATATTTAAGAATTCAAATTAAGGTTTTTTTCTTGTTTTATTATTTAATGTATATAAGAGATGAATTTCTTTTTGCATTTTACTTTTGTTTATTATTATTTATCTATTATAAAAACAAATACTATGTTTTGATCAACTAAGAATAATAAGTTTTCATAATGACAAACTACGCTGTTAATTCCTTTGTTGCGACAGACTCAAGCTGTCTCGACATCCGGTTACAGCTTAGTTTAATACCTTGTTTACGACTGAACGCCTCATGTGATGTAATATTTAATTTTAAGTTTGAATAATTTTTTTTTATATTATTTTGTAGACTATGTATAATATTTCATTAGTATGGCAACCCGCCGATTGGGCTGTCAGTCGATTAGGCAAGGCATAAGACGAAATACGTTGTAGAATTGGTTCACATACATATTGTTACATATATGATTATAATATTTATTCGGATTATTATAACTGAAATTGCTATTGTAATAACCAAAGTTATAAATCTTAGCAATAATAATGATTAATTCTAACAATTAAAACCATACAGCACGTCATCGCCTCCAATAACAATACCTCCGAACTCCTTTCGGCTGTATTACCAGATCGATACGACATGCCTACCTTCCAAAACGGCGTATCCTACCTCCAATCCAAATTCAATCAGGAAAATATCTTTTAACATAAAATAAAAAGTACGACCTGTAACTCAGAAAAGGAAGTAAAATAAAACTTATAATATCTTAACACTTTAACGACTGGGCACGGAAATTGGCGTCCTAACCAAAACTAATCCTTTGTTGCGACAGACTCAAGCTGTCTGCTGTGAACAGGGCATTAAACTAATCTGTAACCTTTTGGTTAGAGTTTACTTTAACTCCTTGTTTACGACTGAAACTGACTTTTAGTTTTAATTATAATAATATTAATAACAAAATAATCTTAAAATGAGAAACAAATTCAATTCGAAAATCAAACAGTAACAGAACAAATTTTGTATGAAAAAAATCATTTTAAATAAAATATATATATTTAACATAATATTACTAACTCCAAAGGCAATTACAAAATACAGAAGTAACGTTATTCTCTTTAGTGAAACGATGAAGCAAAACAAAACAATATCAGTAAACGTCTCCTAAATAATTTAATTTATACAATTCATGAAACAGGGAAAACCGATTTAATTCGAAGCTTCGTGCTGCGGATTGTATTTATAAATATTGTCCTGTTTTTTAAATATTGAATTTGGGAAAAGAAAAACTAAACACTTTAAAAAGTTTTTCAAAATATAAATAAATCCACTCCCTGAGTGATGATTCTGTACTAAATATTCTTGTTTCTAAAAAAAATTACTATTAGAGCAAACATAAATTTTGCTTAAAAATAACTTTGGTTTTCCCCCCAATCCCTATTATTGTTCATTTGAAACAAAAATGTCAAAAAATTCAATTTCAAAAGGAAATTAAGCAAAATTGTTTACTTAATTTTTGTTTTTTTTTTTTACTAGTAGAACCAAAATGCTACATATAGAAAAGGCAGCAGCTAGCAACTTCTATAAATAAAAAAAAACAAAGAAGGTTTTATAATTAAATTACAAATAATAATTTATTTTTAATTGTGGATTTAAATTGAGCTTCTTTATATTTAACTATTTTAATACTTTCCTAAAACACACTGACGTTCTGGTGTCGTATGCTGCCGGTCAATTTAATTTAGTACCTATTATATATAATACTAGAAGTTTCCTCCGACTGCGTCCATGACGTCACTGTCACTTGTCTCTTTAAATATCTTATAAATGTTAGAAAAATGTTGGGAAATCAATATTTATGCAATACTTTAAGAGAATTACCAGAAATATTTTATCATAAATAGTTACTACCCCTTCATCCCCTGAAGTAATTAATTTTATTATAAACCCGGAACGTATTTTAGTTATTGTAAACAAATAATATGATTCTGTTCTAATTAAAAAATTAAAAAAATTATAAAAGACCTATTCATTGTTATTAAATCTAAATGACAAATATTACACAAGCTCGTACTCGAGTCGTCACAAAGCTTACTGAATGTCGATCGACCCAATTACCTCTGCTAATTACACACCATCCCGGGAACTATATTACACATTTTGTATCTCGCCTTATAAGAGACTGCAATAAGATTTTACTGTTTTAATTTTAAGGACTAGTATCATAAAAATTATGGCTCCATGACATTACCTTATGAAGAAATTATTAAATATACACAATATATATATATATATATACATATTCCCATATCAAAGTAAGTATATAAAAATGTGTTAAATTATATTATATAACTTATTTGAATTATAAATATACTTAAATAATTTCTAAATGATAGTTATAATAGAATAACTTCAAATTTCACAACAAGAAGAGAAAAAACAAAAAAATAGAGAACTATTTTTGTAAAATGAATCCAAACAATCAATTTTGATGGAGTACTCTTTTACAATAGTGTTATAAACTGGTAGTGATTTAGCTTATCTTGCTTGTAAAAGAAGGATAGTTGAACGACGTAAATAGTGAAAGATTTGACATAGAAGAAAGAGGAGTGGGGAGGAATTTCTAGGAGAAGATTATTTTCAGAGCAAACGGTACGATTGTGAGACTCCCCAAGAAGCTTAAACCGCTGTTTTAGATAAGGAAGGTCAAGATTGAATAGAATTCGATACAACAGATTTAAAATATGAGCATTTCTGCGAAGGCAAATTGGGATCAGTTAGTTACGTGATCATATTTGGGAACTCCAAATATGAGCCATATGCAATGGTTTAGAAGACGCGCAATCTCAAGCTTGTGAAGTAGCTCCTCTTTAAGAACTAATTAACAGACACCTCCATAATCAAGAATAGGAAATTTTGTACCATACCAAAGGAGGACATTTTGTACCACCGCTATTTTTGTGGAATTGCGTACATATTTTCTAAAAAGTATATAAACTTTTCCAAATAGCACACCAGGCAAGTTTTCTAGGTCAAATAGTGAGTGGAGTTTTGGGCTGTCTACTATAATATATTATTTTAGGCCCAAAGGAATAACTCCATTGTGAGATTTTAGTAAGTTCGTTTTTAAGTTAATATTCAGACAGATTTTCTAAAGTTGACTGAATGTAAATTTGAAGATCATCAGCATAATGATGGTAACTCTAAAACGTTGTTTTTTAATTTAAAACCCTTTGTAAAGAAATAGTTTTCATATCCCCTCGTCACAAAATATTTGAATGATGAATAGTTTTATTTACTAGGAACTATTATAATTGTCCATTTATTAACTAGAATAGAGTTAAATATGTGTGTCATACCAACATCCTATCAGACATAAATATGATTATAAAAACTTTTTTAACTATATAATATTATTATTCATTAATGCACACTATATTATAACTAATATTAAAAATTTTGAAAAATGTCATATCGTTGAGGAATACACAACAAAAACCTTATATCCCATTGAAGTCAGTGGGAAAAAAAAAATTGCGCGAAAAATTTGCTTTACAATGAAAAATGCGTGAAGAATTTTTTAATCAAATTGTACTGTCCCCCTGTTCGATTGACTCATTACATTCATCGTTCGAGTCATTACAGAGGGCTCGTTTCGCTCAATATGCAAACGGCAGTTGAGATTTCGCGAGCGCAGCGAGTCGAAATTGAGGGCCTGTTAGCGCCCCTAGTAATATATATTTTTTATATGAGACAAAATATTGTTATGTAATAAAATCAATCTTTAATACCTGACTTACATTCTAATCGTTAAGTTGTAAGTTGCTATGCGGCGACATCTCCCCGCTACAGCCGTGGAACCCTGTGGAAAGTTTACACTCGACAGTGACACGGCGCTTTAATCTGCGTTAAACAGAGACATGCTTGTAAGACTATATATTACAAACGTGTTTATTTTAAATTATATTTGTAAATAATAGATAACATATAAAATGAATATTCAGTTTCATCCTAATACTTCACAGTAGCATAAAAAATTGTTACCTAAGATTGAAACAATATTTATGTAATTTTTCTTAGCAAATTATCAAGTTATTCAAGTGTCAATATTAAAACATAAGCTTATTATCATGATCTTACAACATCGGCATACAACAACCTAGCATTTAAAAATATTGGTTTTATATATATATATATATATATATATATATATATACTATTATGTATTTTAACATATGTGTTACTTGGTATTTATCATCATCATCACCTTCATCACCATATCAGCCTGTAGACGGCGTCTACCGTGCTGTTGAACACCAAATGTTATTCTAATTTAAATCAAACACAAAATTCTGTTTGTAGTTTTTAGTATTTTGCCGAAATAAGTGGAATAACAATTAATAACAATGTTACATCCAGCCAGCGGACGGCGACAAGACATTTAATTTCCTGTTAAGTCTAACAGAGAGTTGATCTTACTTTTAAATAACCAATTTAGGACGGAGTAAATCCATTTTCCCCCGTTTTGATAAATTATTACTTTGTCATCTCAATTCTTTTTATACACAAAAGTGTTAAAACAATATTTGTTTGTCTTAAATGTTCTGAATATTATCTGTGTTAAAAGTTAAAAATAAGAAGGATTTTGTAATTAAATACTCTATATCTATAAATACGTTCAAACATATGGAAGACATATTATCTACGCTGTTAAACATTGCTGGAACGTGACTCGGCTGCTGCAACATTACATAAAATATAAGGTTTTATATTTTGACAATTGTTCTTAGATGTTATTTAACAGAAACCTACTACTATAATTACTAAATAAAATGAAGAGTAATGTAACTTATCACCTGTTATATTAATGTTTGTTTCACGAAGAATCACTTTATACACTATGTGATTGTTTGTCCTTTGTACAACTGCTTGAATAACTCCGTATTTCATTAAATCATTTGAGTTGAGCATAAATGAGACCTTTGTTTAAACATCCTTCAATACTTATTTAATAGCAAACTTTATACCACAAACAGGAAGTCATAAATATAATTTTCAAATTCGTACGTGTCATCTCATATACTCATACACTCATATACTCGTATCTAAGTTGAAGTTACCTGAAACATAAAATAATTATAATAATTATATTTTGTTGGCTTAGCAACGACTTCAAATAAGCTTATTAATTTGAGCTGAACACTATTACGCACTCTCACAGTTTATTTATTCTAAGCCTACCGAAAGATACGCTATCTCTATGCAGTCTAATATACGAGTATGTTCTCCATATGATTGGGTCTGTAATTCAGATTTGTAATTGTAAATTAATGTTTTAAAACGTACTCGATTACTTCGATAAAACAGATTATTGCTAGCGTCTCAACTTCTGTTGCTATTTAAAACAAACGAATGTTTCAAAAGTAATTAAGAAAAATAATAAAGATAAAATCCGAAACAGAATATCATATATTTTATTCCAGCGTCTCTAAAGTTGTGAGACACGTTCGAAGTTGGCTGAGCGAGCTCTATTTCCGTTTAACCTGTCTCAGTCGACCATTCCAGGAATATAGCAACCAGACACGTTAAATTTAACGACAAGTCAAGCGTCAAGTGTTGTAACTTGACAGCTCGCTGCAGTCCGAAACAGGGACACACTCTGCACTCTAATATTTAAATATTGCATTTGTAACTCATACTGAATATATATATCTCATTATTTGTCATGATTTTATTACGAATTTCTATTTATCCATAGCTGTCAGCTAATAATTCAAATAACTTATTAAATTATTCTAATGTACTCAAATATTATCCAACATTGCTATATATTTCTGGCGTCCACTGTATTCTAAGGTCCAGTATAATGTTTTATTCCATGCATTTTTAAGGTCGTCGCAAAACGTGACACACACTAGCTACGGGTCACTTCGCTCTTTACATAATTTATTTTCTACTTGCAATTTAAATCAGTGCAGAGCAAAAAACCCCACTGCACTATAAATATATCATAATTAATATAAATTATTTGGTGATAGCTTATGCAGGAAATTAAATTCATTTACTTCTATCTTACGGTAACGTACGAATAAAACTATATTAAGTCTGAAGTTCTTTTGTCATGTTTGATGTGTTTGAACGCATTAGTTATTTTAATTGGTTTTCGGATTTCATTTTTTTTTGTATCCAGTCCCTCTTTAGATCTCCACATTAGATATATTATGTTTAAAGGAATATGTTTATTATATTTTTGGTTATCTTTAAATATATTTCATTTACATCTTTAATACAAATTCAACCACATTAGTATGTAATAATAATATTGTTTTTGTCTTCAAGGGTCGATTAGTTGTTCTAAAGTAATGTTCCGAAAGTAGACCATATTTCTCTATTTAACACTGGAAGCGTCGCAGAAAACAGATAGTTAATTATAATATTAAACTGTGAATAGTAAAAGCTCGCTGAGAATAACCGACTTAGTGAACTGAGTGGTTTAGTAAAGTTATTCTACAGATGTGACATCGACTTAACTACCTCTGATAATGGAAACTGTTAAGCTTATTGAGTTTAGAGTGTAAGACAAAAGTATGTTTTATTATCTTTTGTGGAATATTATATTTTATAAAATATTTAATTCATTACAGTGGTGTTACACTCAATATGACCAGTTTTACAAAATATAGCAATGTTAAATATAACAATGTATTATAAGACTGTAATAAGAACTGTAATACACATTAAGATGAAGTTCCTGAACAATCAAACAAACACACAAGAAGATTAGAAATTATTGTTATTAACTTTGTTTGACTTTATATAATCTATAACATTTTATATTAGAGAAAACTAAATTTATGTCAGCATAAATTGTTTAATGTATATATATATATAAAATATAACGTATTTTTATAATATATTGTTTTACCCTTCTATTAAAAGAATATAACTTCTTATAATATAACGTCAAATTTTCTTAGACATTTACAGAATTTTACTATAGTTAGTCCTTATTCAAGAGAATGCTAACTCACTCCTGTTACTAAGACTCTGTTAAGTCCTTCTGTCATAGAGTTTATCTGTTAAATTAATCTGTTAATACAGTGTTGACATTTTCAATATGCATAATTGTCAAATCTTGACCGGTATTTACTTACTTGATATCAAAAAGAAGAAAATATTATGCCTAATATCCTAATAGAAATGATTCTTAGATCATTGTAATATGTAATGTAATGTAATGTAATGTAATGTGATGTGATGTGATGTGATGTGATGTGATGTGATGTGATGTGATGTGATGTGATGTGATGTGATGTGATGTGATGTGATGTGATGTGATGTGATGTGATGTGATGTGATGTGATGTGATGTGATGTGATGTAATGTAATGTAATGTAATGTAATGTAATGTAATGTAATGTAATGTAATGTAATGTAATGTAATGTAATGTAATGTAATGTAATATAGAACTAATAAAGCCATCAAATAAATCTGCTTAAAAAGTAAATGTGTACTCTGTATTCTGTAATACTTACACTAAATGCATTTACTAATTTTTACAGAAACAAATTGTACATTTTTCGTAATGATATGCGATTAGTATTAGTTAAGTATTTTAAGATTATTATAACAATAAATTCTTTATGTTAGAATAAGAGTATTTTAATCAAAATTATGAATCATTTTTATAGAGACCATTTTTCTTGAAAGAAAAAGGAATATTTATATAAGAAATATTTTCCTAACCATTTTTCCTCTGAGTGTATACTTTAATTTCGTTACTCAAATCAGATTTGCATTAACGCCATTTGTCTAAGAAGGGTCTAACTTTATACATAAATGATTTAACTTTTTTTAGGTTTTTCAAAAGTCACTCTTTACTTGGAAAGTTCTCGACCTACTCCTATCTATCATGATCCATTAAATTGGTTAAGAGATCACTAAGAGTAAGGGACTATCTAATCAGATTGAATATTTGTTGCATTTTTTTTTACAAATAATTTCTTATAAGCCTTTGAACTCGTTGTTACGTCGACCAGTGCCTCTTTAATATAGTAGATTATATTAATTACAATAATGGAATAAAGACGCAAGCTTTGACTCTCATATTAAAATAGATACACATACAAACTAACAGTAGTCATTAGATCAGAAGTGTTATTAGTTAGAATTATAAAGCAATGTCTGCTTTTAGTGAACAATCAATTGTTAGAACATTATCCTGTACGTAGTATTTAATATACGTATTAATTTATTTATATCTTTTTCAGTTTAAATTAATAGCAGTAAGCAGTACTTGTGTTCATTAAATGGAAGACTCAGGAGAGAAAATAAGAGTAATATTGTGTTTTACAAACGAACGTTAAATATTAAAAGTGTTTTCAGAAATCGCCATCCACGTGGGATAAAAAGATTTCAGGTTCAATGAGTGTTTAATATTAAATTGATTCGGGATGATCGAGGGCTTCCTCACAAGTATTTGAACTTCTTACAACTCCAGCCACGTTCTTACCACGTGTCTAATATATATTTACGTGTTATTATAACATTTCATATAACATGCTATTATTCTATCTATTCTATTAATAGATGTTAAAGAAATGGCTCCAACTTAACATACAATTGTGCAGTAAAAGTGATTTATTTTATAATTGATCCATTTATTAAATGCTCTCAGTTCCATTGCGGAACACATCACTTTAACTGGAAGAATTCTAAAAATGTAATATCTTTGAGGCCATTAGCTGGAAAACCTTGTCGGATCTGGAGTTATCTTATATTTTATTATATTTATCTTCTAAAAGAAGTGGAGGAGGGAAGCGAAACATAAAATAAAGAAAAAGCCATCGCGACGAAGTGGCTTAGGTTTCTTTCATTAATTTTGACTGAAAGCGGCCTATGGTTTATGTTTTTTTAACACACATGTTTTTATATATGTACTCGTATATATATATACAGAGAATTCTAGATGTTAAGGTAAGAACCTAATTTAATAACCTAATAATAATTTATGGTACTTTTTATGGAAGTAGTTTTGTTATAGTGTTAGTCTTTAAATAGATATCAATATTATTTGGACGTTAACAAGATAACTCACACAAGTACTAGCCTTATACTATTGATGAATAATTGACATCCATCTCACCCGGATTAAACCGCTTACTACTGATTAAATTGACAATTATGATATAATTATTAGCTATTATTAATATAAAAAACTCTTTTTTTTTTTTTTTTTTTTTATATAAGAGGAGGGCAAACGAGCTGGCGGGTCACGGATGGACGTGATCACCGCCGCCCATGAACTCTTGCAACATCCGAGGATTTACAAGAGTGTTGCCGGCCTTGTAGGTAGAAGTAGACGCCTTTTTTGAAGGTACCCATGTCGTACCGATCTGGAAATACCGCCGAAGGGAGTTCGTTCCACATTCGAGTGGTACGTGGAAAAAATGTCCTTGAGAACCGCACAGTGGAGGATCGCCACGCATCCAGGTGGTAAGGATGGTATTGGAGGCGATGGCGCACTGTGCGGTGATGAAATTCGGCGGCAGGCATCAGATCGAATAGTTCTTCGGAACACTCCCCGTTGTAAATGCGGTAGAAGACGCACAAAGAGGCCACGTCTCTACGCAATGCCAAAGAGTCCAGCCGTTCGCAGAGCACCGGGTCCCCGACAATCCGAGCGGCTCTCCGTTGTACGCGGTCAAATGGTAGAAGCTGATATTGGGGTGATCCGGACCAGAGATGAGAACAGTACTCCATGTGTGGCCGGACCTGCGCCTTATAGAGCGCAAGTCTTTGGCCAGGTTTGAAGTACTGCCTCGCTCTATTGATCACTCCCAATTTCATCGAGGCCAACTTGGCCTTGCTCTCCAGATGACCACGAAACTGACAGTCGCTCGAAATGTCGAGACCCAGTATTCTGATACTTGGCGAGGCAATGAGGGGAGTGCTCTCGAAGAGCGGTGATACGACAAATGGGGTTTTCTTAGTGGTGAACGCGCAAACCTGTGTCTTTAGGGGATTGAACTGAACGTGGTTCAGTTCACCCCACTCAGAGACCATCCCCAGGGAGGTCTCTATTGAAGACACAAGTTTCTTTCGGCACTCGTCGACGTTTTCCCGAGTGAGACCTGCACGGCCGGAATATACCGCATACCCAGTACTGTCATCCGCATAACAATGTATGTTGGAGATATCCAACATATCATTGATGTGCAGGAGGAACAGAGTTGGGGATAGCACGCAGCCTTGGGGTACACCAGCGTTCACGGGCTTGGGGTCCGAGCAAAAACCGTCGAGAACGACCTGTATGCTCCGCCCAGTGAGGAAGCTGGTGATCCACTTGCATAAACTCTCGGGAAGCCCATAGGAAGAAAGCTTCGAAAGAAGCCCCTTGTGCCATACACGATCGAAGGCTTTCGCCATATCCAGACTAACTGCCAGACCCTCTCCCTTGCTTTCAATAACAGCTGCCCAACGGTGTGTAAGATACAACAGAAGATCACCAGCCGATCGACCATGGCGAAAGCCATATTGCCGGTCATTGACCAACTGGTGATCCTCGAGGTAGGTTAGGAGCTGTTTATTGATAATGCTCTCCATTACTTTGGAGAGCAGAGAGGTAATGGCGATAGGTCTGTAGTTAGCTGGGTCCGAGCTATCACCTTTTTTAGGGATCGGATGGACAAGGGCACGCTTCCATGTGACCGGGACTACGCCTTTAAGGTAGGAGTACCGAAATAGACGCGTTAGCACTGGAGTCAACTCAGGGGCACACGTTCGTAGCACCAATGGAGAAATGCCATCCGGCCCACTCGACTTATGAACGTCCAAGGAAAATAGAGACTGCCTAATAGTTTTCTGCCGAAAAACTATTTCCGGCATTGAGCTCTGACACCGCGGGATGATAGGCGGTGCCTTCCCCTGGTCGTCCAAAGTCGAGTTGGAGGCGAAAAGAGTGCCCAAGAGATCGGCTTTCTCTTTTGCCGTGTGGGCCAGAGAGTCATTCCCCATGTGCAACGGCGATAGGGACGGCTGGCTAAAGTTTCCCAGAGTGGCCTTTGAAAGCGCCCAGAATTTGCGCGTGCCAGGCGGGTACTTTGCCAGCTGATCCCCAATTTTGACGACATGCTTGAACTTTGCTCTAGCGATTTGCCGTTTGAAGAATCTGGAAGCACGATTATATTTCCTCTTCAGAACTCTAGAGTTCGGATCCTTAGTGACTAACGCATTGACCCAAGCTTGATAAGCCTGCCGTTTGCCAGCAGCTGCAGCCCTGACAGACGCATCAAACCAAGGCCGCGATCTGCCACCAAGTGGTACCACAGAGCTTGGTACAAATAGTTCCATGCCCTGTAGTATCACATCAGCTACAGCCGCTGCGCAGTCACTAGGATCATCGGAAGGGAAACAAATCGGCCCCCATGGGTAGGATGCAAAAAAGGACCGCATTCCATCCCAATCCGCTGACTTGTAGTGCCAAACGCGTCGAGTCGCAGGTGTTGTGCGAGCCGACCGTTGAATGGGCACTACACTCCGTACCAGACAGTGATCAGAGGAACCTAAGGGAGCCTCGACAGTGATCTGGTACTTTTCTGGATGTGTAGTCAGCAGAAGATCCAACAAAGAGGGCGTGTGGCTGTCCACGTCCGGTAGACGAGTGTGCGTCTTTACCAGCTGGGACAGCCCATTTGCCAGAGCAAAGTCAAACACAGATCTCCCCGCGTAGTCGGTGGCACGTGACCCTAGCCAATCGGCATGGTGCGCATTAAAGTCCCCTAGGACTACGACTTCGGCGGAGGGAGTCTGTGAAAGCAGATCGTCAATCTTCGCCTGAACATGGCCCAAGAGTTGATCCGTTTCTGCATTACCACTATGGGACCTGTAGAGGCACGCGTAGACTCTGACATGGTCGTCCATGTCCACGCGTAGCCAGAGTATAGACAGGTCCCGACCTTCAAAAACCTGAAGGCGACGGTAGCAGATATCCTCCCTTACGAACACAGATACCCCGGCGTGTGGTATAAAATGGTGTTCTAGTTTATACCCGGGGTATGACAGGTACGCTGTGTCGCTAGGTTGAGATATCTGCGTCTCCGTCAGAAACAACAAGGCCGGCTGCGCCGTCTCCAGATGATAGTGGACGGCGTTCAAGTTGGAATGAAATCCCCGGATGTTGCAAAAGTCCACATTTAGAGTGGGTCGGGGTGCCGCTGCATTGACTCGTCGTTTGCCCTCAAACAACACAAAAGGCGATACTTTGCCCGCCCCAGATACGACGGGCAGCCCGAGCAAAATCCGAGAATCATTTCCCCGATTTTGCTCGGGGAGGGGGTCCCCGGCTTCATCAAAGCCGGTACCCTCCTGGGGTATTTTTGTTTTTTGCATCGCTTTCATGTTTGGCGCGGGGGGGAGGTTGGGCTTCCGGATTCTCTCACTCACCGACGGAACATAACCAAATGAATTTGGTTACTACACGTCGGTCTTCTGTGAGTTACTCTTATGGTAATCCAGTTAAACATACACTGTGGGTCAACTCATTATTACTACACAAAATAAAAAATTACGTAATGTTTTACACGACAATATTAATTACATTAGTTACTTAAGAACTTGTAGCAATATCTCGTAGATGCTCGAGGCACGCATTTAGGATAAAAACTAATGAATTAAACTGTTTTCTGTAACGTTTGTTGATGTAACTGTTCTTAAACGCACGTGCAGTGTAAGTGTTATTGTATTTGAGTGTTCATTAAGTGTGGTTGGTCCGGTCGATTGTTGAATTGCCGCGGTCTCGCTAATGTCGTGTTAATTATCTACGGACCTCCCACAGAACCTACTGCCGTGACGTGACCTGCGACAACCGACATATTTAATATAGTCTGATACTTTAAGATCGTAATAGTTTGGATTTGATTCTCAGTTGAATTGTATTTTCTCTATGTATGTGTACTGTGGTAATTATTAGTATGCATAATGTTTTTTAATTCTTTTTAATATAAATGTATTCATTTAATTCCTCATAGTGAGGTCATATAAGAGAAATGAGATAGTCTTAGTTTGGAAATATAAATATCGCGTCAGTTTAAAATAAATAAGATCTTGTCTGTCTGTCTTATTACAAGTTTTTTATCTATATCTATCATTATATAAAATTGTAATAATCCTTTTCTAGTTCTAGGATTATAAACGCAACATTACAGATTTCGTTATTATTTATTGACAAGAAACTCCTGGAGGTGAGACGAGGTTACCGGGCATGCGAGTTGAGGGACTCATCTGTTACATTAAGCATTGATAGTCTTATATTGTGCACTAGAGATGACAACCATTTAAATATTAAAAGTATTGTGTACATACAATACATACATGTATACAAGATATTGTAAAAAAATAACAGTTATCAATATTCAATCATTTAATTGCAAATCGTATCAAAGATAATATTGCGACACCTTAAAGAACTCATTATTTATCGTATTTATTTGAGTTTGTTCATACTTTTAACGACATTTGGGACCCGATGGAGAAAAGTTAGGTCGTCTATCATAGAACAATACTCAAAGAATACGCACTTGGCAAGCTTTGTGTAAACCCGAGTAATTGATATCTTTTAAAGACGTTTCAAATCGACTTTGCATTCTTTTTTTCTTATTTTTTTGGAGTTTAAATTTAAATAAGGTGTATAAGAATGTGGTAATATCATAGTAATAATAATTCAAAAGTAGGTAACTTAACTTAAAATGGTTTTTAAAATATGCAGATAATTTTAATTCTTAAAGCTTGTATCTTTGTTGAAAAATTTCTAACATATGACAAATCTATATGAAGTAATAGAAACTTACCACTTTAGAGGGAAGTGAAGGACGGAGGATATTATTTAAAATTTAATAGAGGAAAGTGTAAGCAGTCTGCACTAGAATATCATTGTACGATGCTCTTAGAACAATCTCGTGGCAAGGCATCGAAGTTTCTAATTACTTTATTTTTATTTTCTTAAATTATTGCTCACACAATTTAAATGTTCTTGTAGTTTTTGTTGGTTTATTTTCTTAGATCATTATATATTCATTTATTCTTAACGTTTGTTCTGACGTCTGTTGATAAATTGCCGCGAATTAATAAAGACAGTCGCGGCCATAATGCTTAGATCTGCTTTCATAGTTAGAAATATTAAGTATGCAATATATAATTTTTTTCACCGGACACCTTATACTTCTTTTAGTCGATAGATATGGGTTATACTAAATTTCTTAGCGACTACTGTTCAAGTGGTATCAAGATTGTCTGAATATAATTTGAGATGAGATAGTGGTATGATTATAAAGTTAATAAAATATTGCTATCGATAGATAGATAGTAAAAAAACATAAGAAATATGTTTTATTTCTTATAATAAAGGCTACAAGACCAAAAATTACGATTAAAAATTATTATATTATATCAACTCATTATTTTCCATACGCCTGTACTCGAGTACTATGTTTTTTTATAATTTATTATAACTGGAGCTCTCAATCACCCTCAGACTTCACGTTGATTGATTGATTTGACTTTAATTTTATTAAAAATACTTCATACATTTTATTAAGAATGATGTCTTAGTAACTGAAGATAGTCTGTCTGTTTTTAGTTCTCTTAATGTGATTTTGAACAATATTAACTAATATAACTAACCTAACTATTACAGTTTACTATTTCGTACATCTGTCGTTGGATATTTATTTACTATCTACAATTATAACAAAGTGAGGCTTTCAAGAATAACAATAACAGTAGCATGAATTTATCCTAAAAGATAAAGTTCCTGAAGGCGCATGGTCTGTGGTGCGTCGTAACGGAACAATGAAGGCGAGTCTTGTCGAGGAATCCCTCCTTTACGTTGGTCAAACTGCGGTGACTGCGGAAGTATTTATTGTGAATTTTTACTTGTTTGTTACTTACGTTATTTACGTTTTCTTTCATATTTCTTTGTTAGACGATACGATTTTAATAATATATTTGGAAATATATAAAGTAAAAGATAACCAGGTAGTAGGCAAAGTAACAAATATGAAATACATTACAATAACTTTGAATATTACCAGTATCATGTTGCGTCTGACGTCAATACGGAAATATACTTCTAGTACAAAAGTTAGATCATTAACAAAACCTCTCCAAATGTAACTTCTTAAAAGTTTAATCTTTCTATAGTACAGTCACGTGAAACAGTATGTTTGTTTTCGGATCACAAACTGACAGTGCGTAGTCCCTTACATATGATCATAATTATCAACTTAACTTACTTGAAGTTAAAGAACACATTACAGAAAATGAATCTTCTTATAAATCCAAAAAAACAAAAACTTAAAATACTTCTTATTTTATTGTTATTTGATGAATGAATGAATTAATAATCAATTCAAAATAGTCTACGGGAATTCTTCATTGACGTTAATAGTCTATAGAGACAGTTCTAAACACACAGTACAGTTTAAAAGTACAATCGGATAACAATATGAATACGTTGGACAGAAGTTTGTCAAACCAAAATAGAGTTAGCATTAAACAAAATCTTTTACCGGATAAAGTATAATGCATCGAAATCAATTTTCATATTGACAGGTCGCTATTTTCAGCTCAGTCAATAGACCAAGAGTCTACAGATTAAATAGGTAAATGTAATGTGGAGGTCTCTATCTACATAAAGACCTACTTCTCCAGAAATCCTTTATTCAATATAAAGTGAAAGGTACTTTACTTGTTTATTTATTTAATTTAGAAGTTGAATGACCTTGGAAAAATATCCCTATAAATATCCAAATGAAGAACAAACAAGCCATAATTAAATCACTTCAATTTAAATTAACGGTTTACAGGATCTGATGTATTGTTTTAAATAAAATATTGTAAATTAAATGTCCTCCTCCTCCAGCTCCTAGCCTATCTCAAGGGGAGTCACATTTGAGGAGTGCCAGCGTGCATCGCATCGGCCAGACCAGACAAACTAAATACAGCCGAGACTGCAGCGACACTAAACCCTTCAGAACTGATTTTAATATAATGGCAAATTATCTGCTCGAACTACAGTCGGATTCGAAAAGATATAGCTAGGATTATCAAGCCAATTAGACTAATTAGCTGCCAGGCGAGAGCTATCTTTAGAAGTCCTTTCTCTCAATGAAATAGCACTTTAATTTGAGTTGTATTTTGTTTTTTATGAATACTATTTTATGTACTCTTATAGTAGATATTAATTATTTTAGGTAATATTTAATTTATTTATAAATTATTACAATAATCTTTATTTTCTTTAATCTTTTGTTTTTGCTATCGTATAGTTTTGTTATTATATTATTCATCATAATATATAAATGATATTACACAGAGCATACTTCGGTGTACATAAAGAACAAGTATGTGTGTGTGTGTGTTACCAGAGAAACTGTATAATGATAATTTATATCACTGTATTTAAGAGTACTATTTCTAGGTTATTTACAAGTGTCCGAATAGTAATCCTAGTTCTATAAACGAGTTACACTTTGCTTTTACTGCAAAGTGGTTTGTAGCTATTTGAAGCTTTGTATTTTTCCATCGGTACTAGTACGATAGACTTGAATACTAAGTATCGGGTGGGCCAAGAATTCGTTAACATTTAAATGTAACTTACCACGCAAACTATTGCCGCGCGGGGTGCGGGCGCGGGCGGGGGCAATAGCTCGCTTCTTGGAAATTTAGTCGCAATGGATCGCTTCACGGGGCCACAACGCGCTTACTGTGTGAAACAGTTTTATTTAAACAACTTTTCGCTCATTACTGTGAGACGCTTATTTCGCGTTGAATATGGTTTACACGACTGAAGTCAGTGTCCAAGTGCTCCTTTAATAAAGAAATGGGTGAAGAAGTTCCAAGAGACGGGATCTACACTAAATGTGAAACAAACCGGCGGCCCGCGGACTTCTCGAAGCGAAGAGAACGTGCAGCAAGTTTCCGCTTCTGTTCGACGTGAACCAGATTTATCGACGCGCAAACGTTCGGCTGAATTAGGATTATCCCGCACATCATTACGACGTATTTTGAAATTAGATTTGAAATTACATCCATATAAGATCCAGATAGTGCAAGAACTAAACCCTAATGATTTAAATTTGCGTAAGTCATATGCCGAAACAATGTTAACTCGATTCAGTAATTTTGACAACATCTTATTCTCTGACGAAGCCCATTTCCACCTAAATGGACATGTAAACAAACAGAATTGCAGGTATTGGAGCAGCGAAAATCCCAAAGCTAAACATGAAAGGCCACTTCACTCTCCTAAGGTAACTGTATGGGCTGCAATTTCAGCAAAAGGAATCATTGGACCTTACTTTTTTGAAGATTCTCGAGGCCGTTCAGTTACTGTTAATTCTGCCGAGTATGTGAAAATGTTACGGAAGTTTTTAGCACCGATGCTACTGGAATTTGCTGGCTATAATCGTAACACATGGTTTCAACAAGATGGAGCCACGTGTCACACATCGAACGACTCCTTGCCGGTGGTCAAAGAAATGTTTCCGGAAAAGCTGATTTCCAGACGAGGTGACATCCCATGGCCGCCCAGAAGTCCAGATCTATCCCCAGCAGACTTCTTTTTATGGGGTTATTTAAAGAGTCGTGTCTACATTGATAAACCGAATACACTCCGTCAACTTAAAGAAAAAATCATCGAAGAGATGTCGGCGATCTCGCGGTCTCTTTGCAGAAGAGTATTCGAAAACTTCAGGATTCGCTTAGATGAGTGCAAAAACCGAAACGGTGGTCATTTAGACGAAATAATTTTTAAAAAATAAATTACAACTAATTAGCTTTCTCGTAAATAAACTATTTCTAAAATATGTTAAATGGTTTTTTTTATACGATTTTTTCAAATGTTAACTAATATAATATAATAAAACACAGCTTAAGTTAGGGTTCCGGACATCACATTTTATTTTATTTTTTTACTTTAGAGAAGGAGAAGAACGTGCAGGAGGAACAGAGTTGGGGATAGCACGCAGGCTTGGGGTACACCAGCATTCACGGGCTTGAGCTCACGGGGCTTGAGTAAAAACCGTCGAGAAAAACCTGTTTGCTCTGCCCAGTAAGGAAACTGGTGATCCACTTGCATAAGCGCTCAGGAAGCCCATAGGAAGGAAGCTTCGAAAGAAGCGTTGTACCATACAAGATCGAAGACTTTTGCCATATCCAGACTAACTGCCAGAGCCTCTCCCTTGCTTTCAAACGCGACGGGTCGCAGGTCTTGCAATATAGAATATATGATTATAATTTCAATGTAAACGCGATATTAGACAACAAATAATGTAATAACTACTATTACTAAGTAATAAAGAAGGTATAATACCTTTACTTTTATAAGAATAATACAGTACAGTACCGTACAGCACAGTAGGTACAGTATACTACAGAAAAGTTTTTTTTTAATATTTAAAAATCAGTGTATATTTGAAAAGCCCTGAAAATTGTTAAGGCGTGCTAACGAATGATGTTGAGTTTTTCTTTATTATTAATAAGTTATACTTAACGAAAGGTTTAATACATTAATGAAGTAAATATTTATTTAATCTTTAGGAAATACTAAAAGAACCAGCAGAGTTAAACAGAGTTCACACTTAATATAGTTTTCATTCAGTTTTCATTTCTTTTGCGGAACAAATTGACTGTTTTAATAACATTCAGTACCCAGAGCTTTCACTCGTGCTTACTATTTGATTGCCGCAGATCCAAAAGTAAATATTGATTAATGAGATGTTAGTCTGATCAGTTATTGTAAACTTTACTACAAACAGTCAAACCAAGACCAGTAAGGTCTTTGCAATCATATTGTAATAACAGAGAAGACACTTTATTCCTATCTATGAATATTTATTTCATAATAATTTTTGTTTATATTAGTAAGAGATATGAGCATCATTGGTCAATCTGGTAGTAAGTGGTAACCATTATTCATAGACAACCATCAAATGTGGAAAATATATAAATATATTGTAAGTTGCAGTTGCCATACCACGTTAGAGAAACAGAGAAAAATATCGCCCTCTCTGTTCAAACTCTTTTTCTCTTTTTCATTTACACCATATTATAGAAATAAATAGAAAAGAACTCTGGCTATATTCGGGTGTTGATACAATCATGATAGCAGATATTGAAAGGGAACGAGTGAGATGGGTCAATGCTAATTAAAATGGAGTCATTTTTAATAAGTGATGTTAGTAAAAGACACAAATAATTGGTATTTAAATAACAAAATCATGGATGAATTTAATAATCTATATGTATAATTTTTCATCCAAAATAGCAATTCTTTCATAGGAAATAGTTTCTTCGGAGGAATGCCAAATTAAAAAATAACTATTATTGCACTTTACAAAAGGCAACTTTCATATTGTCATTACATATATTTTAAAACAAAGACAGTAATTGTATATCTTCCTTGACATTTACGAGTTAGAGAATTTCTTATTCCATTTAATTTAAGATAATTAAGAATCTGATTAATTGAAGTGTGAGTTGGACCTTCCTATCAGTTCAGTACACACTTTTTTAAGTGTCAAACGTTAGAACGATATCAATTTCAATAATATTTAGTTCTAACTCATTATTTGAGTCTAGGACTGTACTCAATAGTCAATAGTTTTACTGAACTTACAGTGAATAATGTAAAATAGAAATTATTAAATATTTCAGTTGGGATAGATTAGACTTCTATCAATATTTCAATTGACTTCAAAATCGTCTTTGCAGTACGAGAAATAACTTTTCCCTGGCTTATATCGTTTCAATTAAATTTGAAAGGCTGTTACAAATTCATAGTTTCACAGCAGTGAAACATTTCTTAATAACAACTGACAAAAGACTTCTTGATGCTCGTTTGAGAAGTATAAAAAATTATATATTACAGATTTTTATGTATGCATTTATGTAAATAAATAAGTACGGGTACACCTCAGTTTAAGTACTCGAGGACCCCTAACGTTGTTAATGCATTTTCAACACATATAGATACATACATATATACTTCAGTGTTATTTATAATTAGTTATAAAGTAATACTCTCCTTAACAATAAAGTCGTGAACTCTTATTAGCCTGATTTATAACTTTTAAAGATGTAATGACTGCTCGGGATATTTAATATCCTTAATGGGGATAGGATATTGTGTTTTATAAGTTTTAATGAATTATAAAAAAGTCCTTGTATTATATTACATTTTATATAACAATTTATATTTGAAAGACATTTATGGATCGATTCTTGTTTAGAAATACTAAACATGATTCCATAAACTGATTTTATCGTAGGACGTTATTTTTTTAAATCAAAATACAAGTTATAATGTTTATAATTGTTGTAATACCTACGTGAAGTAAAACACGCTCATAGTGCGTTACGTGTCGGTGTTGTGAGATCAATACACGAATGTTGGAAAGGATATAAAATTAATAAGTTTAATAGTAAACTTTTAAAAGAAATAATCAATTTAAGACTTCATAGAGTTTTAAGGTACGTTAATATTGAAATTAGTTTCTTAACAAATTTTGAAACCTAGTGTTTTTTGTAAGTTAAAATACAAATCAAATTACTGGTTCTGTAAATCTACTCCAAAAAGACAACGTTTTTTGTTTGCCAATTTTTATTTCTTCCCAGCGTTTCTTAATTTATTAAATGAGCTTTTAGTTGAAGTGTTTCGTTCGAAACATTTTGATGTCCTATGCTGATGAGTTGAAGAATAGTTTAAGCTTTGTGAATTTATATTATAACTCTATTCAGAGGGACGCGACAGTAGACTGGGTTTAATTAATTTTAATTTTAATATACCTATTAGTTTTATACTTATACCTATTAGTATAAGTATATATATTACACCATTGTGGTGTTGTGTGCTGTAGCCGAGAGGGTTGGCTAGCCTTTTATTTTTCTCTTTTTATGTATCATAAAGTACTACGTAATACATCTTACAATTAGACGAATAAAAGAATTTACAATTTTGGAATTATTATATCTGCCATAATTTTGAATACAAAAAGAAACGAAGTGAAACAAGTATTAAAAAGGGTTTATTAGTATTCTTAATTAAATTTTTTATCAAAATTTATATACTTTGCATTTTTATTTGGTTGGTGTGTTCGTTTCTATTTTTTCTTATAATGGCCGATGGACAAAATATCTTTTGGGATCATTGTTGAGGCCGGCTATGGGGCAGATATTGAGATGGTTGTTGAGGCCGGCTATGGGGCGGATATTGAGGTGGTTGTTGAGGCCGGCTATGGGGCGGATATTGAGATGGTTGTTGAGGCCGGCTATGGGGCAGATATTGAGATGGTTGTTGAGGCCGGCTATGGGGCGGATATTGAGGTGGTTGTTGAGGCCGGCTATGGGGCGGATATTGAGATGGTTGTTGAGGCCGGCTATGGGGCGGATATTGAGGTGGTTGTTGAGGCCGGCTATGGGGCGGATATTGAGATGGTTGTTGAGGCCGGCTATGGGGCGGATATGGAGGTGGTTGTTGTGGCCGGCTATGGGGCGGATATTGAGGTGGTTGTTGAAACAACAATGAATTAATAACAACAAGTATAAGAACACTAGACCTATTCCTTCTGACGTTACAATGACAAGACTAAATTATTATACTGTGATTAAGAATTTATTTATACCGCGGCGACTTCACAGAAGAACCAGATAACAACGAGTGGAAATTTAAAATATTGAATAACAAACAAGTATAGTTAAATATATATTTTTAAATTAACATCATTTAAACATTACAAAAACACATACCTAATTCTCAAGTCTGTTTAGAAGAATGCATTGGAAGGATGAATGGTTTTCATTTTTTTTTTTTTTGGATTTTATAAGTTACAACTTTCAAGGTTCACATTTAACAGCGAGATTTCAACACTTCTAAGGAAAGTCTATCTTCTTAACCTCACCATCTCGCTTTCGAAAACTTGTGCAGGTGAACAATTTCCTGCGAAGTTACCATGGCATTTAAAATCATGACAAAATTGTTTTAAAATTACAATGAAAGGCATAGACAAAATGTCTATGGACAAACAGTTAAAAAAAAAAAACCTCACCATCTCATGAATAGTTCAAACAATGAAGAAGTCAAGAAATGCGTGATCCTGATAATTTATTTTAAAATAATTTAATATAAAATTATGGTAAATATACATATAAATAATTTTAAATACATAAGTGCTGATGAGAGTATTCTGCATACTATTGACAGTTTTATTACGTAACATTAATAATTGATTTATTATGGAGCAGCGCTAACTACTACCACACATACAGTCATGTATTTGACTTATTTAATTATTTACAATGAGTATAGGACAGTAACGAAACTAACTTTGAGAAATTCAATAGTAGTAGTAGTAGTAGTAGTAGTAGCAGTTTAATGGTTTATTAAATAATGTCTTGTTAAATAATATGGAATAATGTTCATATTGTCATACAAATAAAAAAAAACTTAAAAATAATATTACAAATAGATCATATAAAAATAAAGGCAAAACTAATATCTTAAATTTTTTATATAAAATGACAATAATGGTAAAGTATATTATTAAAGAACTCGAGTATTATTAAATAATAAAAATCCGAGAAGTCAAGGGTTGATAATGCTAGGATTGGTAATTATGATTTAATTTCATATAAATACCATTTTATTTTAAAGAAAAATAAATAAAATAAGTTATTGAATTAATTAGATTATTACTTGTCGGTATCCTTCCTGCAGCACTAATTACTACCATATTTATGGTGATACAATAAGAAACCTAATAGCGTTGTTATTAACAAAGTTTTTCCTATAACAAGATTACTTACGCCAGATGTGTTGGATAGCATTGGGTACAAGTTTCATGAGGATAGCGACTTCTAGCAGTGAGACATAAAACATTCAGATTTCCTTATGTCTATCTACTATTTTCTTTGACTTCATAAATATTTTACGAGTATAAGAAAGAAAATATTAAATTAAAAAACTCAAAAAACCACATTGTATTAATAAATACCTATAATTATATATATATTTAATCTTTTTAACTTTTTTATGTTATTAAAAACAATGAAATAAATGTTCTCCGCAATTACATTAAAAAGAAATTTCATAAATTTGGAGGCAAGATTTTTTTCCTACCTAATATTTTCTTTATACAACATGTTTAACATAGTACTGAGTTCAATATGTCTCTGTGTCTACGGTCCACTAATCTTACTTGATCTATACTTCTCCCGCAAAGTATTGACAGTTTTGATAAAGTAATCTATAAGCACGTCAGCTCCTGGCCCTCCCCTGCCACTGACTATGTCAGAGAAAACTTAACTAATTCAATTATTTTAAGAAATCTACTCTAGAAAATTGTATATGACTTGGTTAAAAGCATATAAGACTTAATGTTATTCACGTGTTTCTGTGATATTTATATTTGTACGAGAGTAGTGAATACTATATAACTCCCCGAAAGATAAAACAATTATTTAAACAATATAAATCCAAAAGCAATAAATTGTTGTTTATATAATAATAAATACTTAAGATCGTTGAATATTTCTCTTTACAAAGCTTTGCAAGTCATCAATCGAGTGGTGGAATATAAATAGTAAACATATCAGATCCTGAGTTACGGTTATAGCGGCCACAGTTCCGACGCTGGGCCTCCAATATCCGGGATATTGGGGCTTGCCTATTTTTATTTTTTAAGACTTAAAAATGATTTCTTACAATTTCATCTCGCATTCGCGCCGTAAGTAACAAAATTATATTCGTATAAACAAATACATTTTCATTAGATGTAAGCCATTCATTGTTGGATATTAAATTAGATAAAAGTTTATAATTTATTAATCGTTACATTAGTAGTGAATATTATAACTTTGTAAATAACTGAAAAATAACTACCAAAATGTAGTGTAAAAATATATATAATTATATATAATTTAATCTAAAATCAAAAGTTTATTATTAAGCCTATTATAACGTTCAAGAGTTTTTAGTGGATCGAAATATGTGGAACTTAAGTTGCTGAATTATTTGCAAGATTTATATTACAATGTACATCACCTATTGTTATTTTTCTTTTGAAAAGAGCAACTGTTGAGTTTCTGGCCGGCTCTTCTCAACAGAGCAGCATTCCGAGCCGGTGGTAGCTTACTTACGGACTGACTACACTAACCTTTTTTGTATTGTAGTAATTGACGATTCAAAAGTGCGTGTAAATGCCTATTTGAATAAAGATATTTTGAATTTGAATTTAAATTTGAATTTGAATGTATTAACCGAAGGCTGCTTGCGTGACTCGAACTTAAAACCTTATAAATGTATTATGTATCTGAGGCTCACTGCGAGTAGTCATGTGCTAGTAGAACTGTAGCCACTTATCACAGACATCGGATCGTAAATCGAGCAGCCTCGACTCTTGAACATCACAGGCAACTTAGAAAGCTTATAGAAATTGTACAAATAAATTCACCCCAATTCTAATTCTGAATCCACTTTCAAATGCCACCATAATACGTATTACGTATCTTCATGCCTTTATTTCAATTTTGGGGTCGGCACAGTATGTTTTTCCTTCCATATTCTCCTGTTACTCGTTGTCTCTACACACTCCCTATGGAGAACCATATCTGGTTTCACGCAATCCATTCATCTTTTCTTCCGCCGTCCTCTACTTGTCCATCCCTCCACTACCATAGGACTCTTTTAGTTACATGGCTTTCATCTCTCCTTTCTTGTTACCCCACACATCCATCATACTCGTAATATTCGCATCTCCGTTACATGCAAATGCTTTTCATCCATCACCTTCATCGTCCAGCACTCAAATCCATAAAAAACGACTGGTCTAATGGTGGTTTTGTAAATTCTCTCCTTTAGTTCAAGGGGAATTCGGGCATCACCACCATAATACGTGTACATAATAATGACAAATAATATCGTGGATATATGATATTAGCTTCAAGCACGAAGCCCAATGATATTTATACGATATCATACAATGGCACATTGCGTGATGAACGCTCGTACAGAATAATCCCACATGAATAATTTTCTACTTTCAGATTATATTTTGCTTCTAGAATTATTGGCAAAGAAAATAAAAGTGCTTTCAAGTAGCACTGAATCTCTTATAGATCCGTTTCAGTGCAGCGGGTCCTGGCTCGAAGCCAAGGTTAGAGGTTTTGTAGAAATTGTGTCCCATTTATTATTTATTTATGATAAGAAAACTTTTTACTTTGAAACGTTGCTGGAAATAAATTATATGTAACAATATCTACAATTGCCACTCTTGACACATATAAAATACGGACGAATGAATACAATAAATAATTTCTAAAACTATCAAGATATATTAGATAAAATATGTTTCTAGATTGTAACAAAGTGTTTTAAAAATAAATAATTATACACATGTAATGTCATCTCAATTTAATCATTAAAAGATGACGTAATCAAAGTCATCAAACTCTAGCGATCTATATGAATTCCACCTTTGTGTCTCATTTCTTAAATAATTATATACGTGAAACATTGTCATTTTCAACCTCCCTTCAGTGGAACGAACTTTGAGAACAATTAGTAGAGTGAAAATTAACATAATTTTAATCATAAGATATTCTATCAATAACAAATTATTGCAAATATAAGAAACGTGCTGTTCTACTGCCGGCGATTTGGACGTTTGAGAATTGAACTTTTTAATGTTTTCTATCAAACGATGGAATCCAACACAGATGATATTATTGAATTTAGAATTAGCGTATTTTAATGTTATATTTGTATATGGTTATTTCTAAATTAGAATATAAATAAAAAAGAAAGCAAACTACTACTTTGTACATCGGTCTCCACTTAACTGTTGGAGGCAGAGGAATAACGTAATATAGTATATAAAAGGCTACATCGTTACACCGAGGAGGTAGTGACATCAAAGAGCACGCGGCGCTTCTGCACTTAATTAAAAAATCACAACAGGTTGCTTACCGCTACTTTTATCTAAAGGAACATAAAACTACAACAATACACACACAGAGCTCGTTATGTTTTTATACCAAATACAATTTGTTCTAAAATACTCGACTTTTTGGAAAACTCAATTGAGTTTTTTTACTATTAAAAAAGAAATATATTAAATATACAAATTTAAATTACAATTATATGTAATGCAAAGTGATTAAGATATTTTATAATACTAGTAAGCAAACAAGCACTGGGCTCACTACACCATATAGACTATTTTACTCCAAATATTAAATATTTATCAAATTACGAGACCCTTAGATTTATGTCTTTAGATATAATTCTTAGGTATAACCATATCTCTCCGTTTGATAAACTGAGGTATAGATGGAGATTTGAATTATAACAAATAAAGTGGGTTATTATTTACTTATTTTTAACTTTTACCTTTAATTATTAGTAAGTAGTATCAGTAATATGTGTCCAGGGTAATTTAAATGTCAAATAAGTAGGAATTTATAAGAATAAGTAGTTCAGTTTCAAGATAGTTTTCAACCGTGACGCAACCTGCTAGAATTTATTATAAAATTATATGTCTCTTAAATATTTCAGAAATTAGATGCCTAATATAATTTAACATATTAATTTTTTTATTTATTATTTGAGATTCTTATAACGTAAGATAATACTGTAACTTACCTCCACCTAAATATTATAGCGTTGATTATTATAAAATAAGCTGTAAGTACTCTTCACGAGCTATTCTGTTATTACTCAAAATAATTTCTAACAGGAAATAAAATTATCCTTTCCATTGTATAATATTTTCCCAACGCTTCAAGCAGTGAGATAAAAGTAACTGTTATTTTCTAGTTTAACCAGAAAAAAATGTTAAAAATATAAATTTAGACGTAAAATCTTATTAAGGATACTAATAAACCCATTTTAATACTTGTTTCACTTTGTTTCTTTTTGTATTAAAAATTATGGCCGATATAATAAGTAACTTCCAAAATTTAATTAAATTCTATTCAAATTCTTTCTTAAGCAACGGCCTTGGTAATGTTTAAAATTTAAAATATAATACTAGTATTAAAAGTTTTAATAAAAGTTTTTCTTCCGTTTTAGATGTTTATTTATTTATTTATTTTATGGGATAATCTAACAGTGCATACATAATTAAAGGTACAATAAATAATATTTGCATATAATGGGACCAAAAAGGACTACACAAGTTAACATGTTATATACTATGAAAAGAAAAATCAAAACAGTGTTTAAGTTTAAGCAATTGATGATTAAATCGAATTAAGGGGCAAAATTACAAAATTTCGGGGCTAAAAGCTTCTGGGAGTGAGTGTAAGTGTGTATGTGTGGAAGTGTTGATGTGTGTGTGTGTGTGTGTGTTGATGATTGTGTCTGCAAGAATGTATGTGTTTCTGAGATAATATAATTTAGTATTTAGTTTGTTTTATGTGTTTTCGTAAAGCTGATATAGATATATTAAAAAAATCGATATATGAATAAAATTTATTATACGTAGAGGTCATACGATGAACAATCGAATTTTGGGCATAACCTGTATTACGCATGGTATATCGAATATTTCGGTGTGCCTTGTACGGTACCCGAAAACAGAATGCAAATAATAACTCAGTGCAATCGCTATCGCCGGACAATATAGAATGCAACAACAGTACGTCGCAATGACGGCGACGAACAGAAAGAGGATCAATTTTGTAATAATTGCATGCAACAGAATACGAAGGAAAAGATCTGAAATCTAAAAAGCTTAAGGATTTAATTTTTTTTTTTATTTTCTATAGTTTTTCAGTGTATATAACCTACTGTGGTGCTGCAAGCATACTCTAAAATGCTTCGCACGTAAACAAAATAGAGGACTTTAATGCAATTTACGTCACGAAAAGATCGGCATGTACGTTTTACGTTGGTATGCTTTATTTATGATTAAGTCAATGTGTTCACTCATTGTAAATTTGGAATCTAATTGAATTCCAGGATATTTAAGAGAATCAACTGATTTTAACGAATTGCCCTCATATTACAATATAAAAGTAGATACCTATTTCTCTTTCAAATAATCCATCTTTATTTGGCTAATTGTAAGATGTAATTTAGAATACCTACTTTATGATACACTAAAAGAGGAAAGTAATGAGAAGCCAACACTCTTGATCAAAGTATACATACTAATGTTGTAATTAACATAATATACCTATTATTAATGAAATCTCGGCAGGAAGTACTAAAATAATCTCAAATAACATATTGCTTCCTTTCTTCTGCTAATTAACATTAATTTTCATTACGTCCTCGTGTCTGTACGAGTCGTAAGCTGAGAAGTCGTAGGGCGCGATTTATAACAGCATTAGAATCACACTGGTAGCGGCTCCGGGCGCGCTCCACGCACTGCTCACTCGTAGGTACCTACTGAATAGTCCTTACACTCATTTACTATTATACCTATAAGTAATATTAATATATTTATAACAGCATTAGAATCACATTGGTAGCGGCCCCGGGCGCGCTCCACGCACTGCTCACTCGTAGGTACCTACTGAATAGTTCTTACACTCATTTACTATTATACCTATAAGTAACATTAATATATTTATAACAGCATTAGAATCACATTGGTAGCGGCCCCGGGCGCGCTCCACGCACTGCTCACTCGTAGGTACCTACTGAATAGTCCTTACACTCATTTACTATTATACCTATAAGTAATATTAATATATTTATAACAGCATTAGAATCACACTGGTAGCGGCTCCGGGCGCGCTCCACGCACTGCTCACTCGTAGGTACCTACTGAATAGTCCTTACACTCATTTACTATTATACCTATAAGTAATATTAATATATTTATAACAGCATTAGAATCACACTGGTAGCGGCCCCGGGCGCGCTCCACGCACTGCTCACTCGTAGGTACCTACTGAATAGTCCTTACACTCATTTACTATTATACCTATAAGTAATATTAATATATTTATAACAGCATTAGAATCACACTGGTAGCGGCTCCGGACGCGCTCCACGCACTGCTCACTCGTAGGTACCTACTGAATAGTCCTTACACTCATTTACTATTATACCTATAAGTAACATTAATATATTTATAACAGCATTAGAATCACACTGGTAGCGGCCCCGGGCGCGCTCCACGCACTGCTCACTCGTAGGTACCTACTGAATAGTCCTGACACTCATTTACTATTACACCTATAAGTAATATTAATATATTTATAACAGCATTAGAATCACACTGGTAGCGGCCCCGGGCGCGCTCCACGCACTGCTCACTCGTAGGTACCTACTGAATAGTCCTGACACTCATTTACTATTACACCTATAAGTAATATTAATATATTTATAACAGCATTAGAATCACACTGGTAGCGGCCCCGGGCGCGCTCCACGCACTGCTCACTCGTAGGTACCTACTGAATAGTCCTTACACTCATTTACTATTACACCTATAAGTAATATTAATATATTTATAACAGCATTAGAATCACACTGGTAGCGGCCCCGGGCGCGCTCCACGCACTGCTCACTCGTAGGTACCTACTGAATAGTCCTCACACTCATTTACTATTTACATTTATTATATACAGTAATATAAAATTTTTACATGTAACTGCTTCATGTACGTGTGATGTCATGTTAGGTATAATACATTTTTTAATTAACCTTAATTTTTAATTTAACCATTTGCATCGAAATGGTTCGCAATTCTCTTTGTGTTACTTACGAATTTAAGTATCCTGTCTGGAACGTTGTATTATTTACAATAATTACAGGCAATAAGAATATAAATACGTCCTATATGGAAATCTGTGCTTAAGGTAAGTTATTAAATATATTAGAGTAAGAATGTGTTATTATTTTGTCTCATACAGTAATAATAACTTTATCTCTTTGAATCATTTACAGGAGAAGCAAGATGCAAGATGCAGTTACTACGAAGCGCCGTCGGAGCTTCGGCGCGCTCGGGCTGATGCTCGCATTAGGCATACATTACTCACTGAGTGCGCTTTACAAAATTAAATTTTGATGGCTGCTTGGATAACGTTGGGAGAGGAGATTTTTATGAGAGTAATTTATGAAATGCCATTCCGTAATGCTTTTACATTTCCAATGAAAAAAGAATTTGACTTACGATTTACTTTGATTTTAATGTCCGAGATCCTCTTTTATATTTACAGATATCGCGGCTATGTTTCTCTTGAATTATTTAATTCAAATAAAATAAAATTTACTTTAGCAGCTGCTTGAACTTTTTAATATTATGAAAACTTTACAATTAATAAGCAACAATTTTTTAATACAATAATAAAGAAATTACTCAAAACTCTTTATCTCTTCTTATTGTAAACTATAAATATATAAAAAAACTGAATTATATATAATCATATAGAATTATATTAGGTTTATATTTGTTTTCGTATTGTAAATAAAATTAACATTTGTATTGTAAATGAAATATTAATTTTATTCTTTACAAAAATAATAGGTATGTTAAAATTACTACAAGAATTAAACCCAGATGACGAACGACTTCGCTGAATAGAGTTTTATAATAAATCTGTATAACTTCAAACTATTCTTCAACTTCTAAGAGTAGGACGTCAAAATGTTACGAATGAAACTCTTATACTAGAAGCTCATTTAACAACTTGGTAAAATTTTTATCAATAACTTCTTTATTAAGAAATAAAATAGAGAAATAGAAAACATTGTCTGTATTTGTAGGTATACAAGACCGTACACTGATTTGACTATAATCTATTAAAATCACTAAAGTGACTTATGTAACCTTTTTAATAGCTTAAATCACGTTAAAAGTGTTAGTCAACTCAGCATTCGTGTATTGATCTCATAATATATGTGCGTGTCTTACTTTACGTACCTGTTAAAACAATTATAAATATTATAACTTGTATTATAACGAAAACGACTAAGATAACATCATTTGATAATATCATTTTATGGAACCACATTTAATATTTCTTAACAAGAATCGATCCTATATAAATTCTTGTATATGATTTACTAACTTTTGCCCGCAGCTTCTCTTGCCCTAAATTCGACATTGAGTTGTATGTTCCCAATTTGTAGCCTATATAAGATTTTGATGTATAAGCTATATAACTGTAAATTTGAATTGCAACTGTTCAATAGTTTCTTCAGGAGAGAAGAACATACATTCTTGTAGATCCTCACAAATTTTTGTATTTAATATATTGGTAGCATACAGATTTATTATCAGTTATGTCTCAAATATATTATAATAAAATGACGATTTTGTAACTTTTCTAAAACTTTAATACGCAGATTTGTAACCTAAAGGTATTAAATTTCTCGAGAAGCCACTACGTTTTCACAAGTTAATCTGTGTTTATAAATCAGACTAATGAGAGTTCACGACTGCATTGTTAAGGAGAATTTTACAAATTTTGAAATTTATTTATAACAAATAACACTGAAGTACTTCGTCACCCACGTATGTTGAAAGAAAGTAACTTTTTAACAAATAAATGAGTACATTTATTAATTTATACAAATGTACATTTAATATTCCGCTGACTAAGTATTTAACATAAAGAACGAGTCGGATTCATTTATCATTCATCATTAATTCGTTTATTTCTGTAGCACAGACCAGACCTTCTCTTACCATTATTTAATGAAAATAGATGAATTGCACAAAAATATTCACTATACTCGTACCATAGTCATCACTTTTGATAAGTTTAGTATAGTCATCACTTTTGTAAAGTTTCCAAACGAGCTCGAGGCTGTTGTTACCGTCTTAATAAATTGTGGGATTTTTTCAAAACTTCACGCGTTATGTGATCACTCGGAAAGCTTTGCAGGTTGTAATGGGGGATTTACGCCGTCTCTTTTCCTCTTGAGTATTCATATATAACTTACTTTTTCACTCTGTCTAGAAACTCTGAAATTACCATAAGCAGTCGGTTGTCAATTGTTATTAAGGAATATTTCGTCCGTTATAAATCTTTAAGCAGCTTTGATTCATTCGATATTAGCTCTCATACAAACCAGGAAAGTCACTTCTCTGAAAACAAAGACGTTTTCAAAGTCAATTGAAGTATTGATAACAGTTTAAATCTATCTCAGCTAAAGTACAGTAGAACTATTAACTATTAGATACCTTTCACAAATAATGAACCCGAATTTAATATTATTGAAATTGAAGTCGCTGTAACGTTTGACAGTTTAATTAAGTATGAACTGGGACTGATACGAGGGTCTAACGCAAAATCAGACTCCAATCAATCCGATCCTTATTATGTTAGGTTAAAGGAAACTAGACATTATTTTCTAACGCATAAATGACAAATTATATTTAATGCTGACAAAGATAGGTATAATGTGTTGCTTTAAAATATTAATTCTATCAATACAAAAATGACCTTCAAATGAGTGCAATAGAGTTCATAATTGCATATGAACATTCTGATCAAATTGAAAGTGCGCGTGTGTGAATGTGTACTTAGGAACGTCCGCTGTCACTATTCATTCAGTTAAGTCGATGTCAACGGGTTTTCGTTGATAAATTACTTCTCTTGTTGAAACTAGTCACAAGAATATTATTGATTATTTTTAAAGTCAGATGTAATATTAATATAAATATTAATTTTAACTTATAAGGACAGACTTGGTAAATTTAGATATTGAGTTAAAATAATTGCTGAGTTTTAGTGTCAAAAAGATAAAATAAATCTAAACACGGGCACAATTATTATTAGTAGTTGCTGACACTGCTAGATTTTTAATTTCCGTTGTCCCTTGTCGTCTACTCCTGCAATTATTATAATTGAAACAAAATGTCCTAAGTTCGATTCCCAGTTCACATGAATGTTGGTATACAAAAAGAATATGGGAAAATAAATATACCGCACAATTTAATTTAAAAATATATCTAAAGTTCTAGATGGTAAACTTTATCAGTACTTGATTTGCATAGGCGCATAGATAAAGAGACGGAGACAAAACAGGAAAAAAAAATATTACGGGAAGTACTACCTAAAATATTATTTATTATTATAGAGTCAGCGTAAAGTAGCTATTAAAGTCCATATAATGTTGGCTCGACCCCGTTCTTTATCCCTTTGCAAAAGTCTTCTTCTTTCTTCCTTTCATATACATTTCTTGTAATTTTAAGGTGCTATTGTGACAGCTGCTTGTTACAAGGTTAGAATAAAAGAGAGACCGATGGTTTATTTACTAATACTAATTACATTACTACACTATATTAGTATAGAAATAAATATTTTTTGTCTTTTAATATTTATAAAAATTATATAAAGATTATAAAATAATGTTATTTTTCCAAGGTTATGTAAGGACTTCTATTTACTGCTACTGAGAATGAACCTGAGCTTTTTTACACTTACACTAACACTTATCCGTAGTTTATGCCATGTATATTCCAATCATATATTGTAATCAATATTTTAATTTATATATGCTAAACCCTATCTGAACCTGTGTTTTAATTACGTAGTACACAAGTCTATCGTACCAGTGCCGATGGAAAAATACAAAGCTGCTCAAATAGATACAAACCACCTCCTAGTAGAAACAAAAATAATTTAGTGTCAAAGAAACTTTAGTTAGGATACCTTTAAAATAAATCACAGTCTTTTATAACAAATTTATTCTGTAGTAAGTTCGAAATACGTTTTGTTTAAATAATACTTATATTATATATATGTGGGATATGATGAGAGTGAAACTTCTTTTAATTTAGCAGTTATTTTAATTCTTTTGTTAACCAATTCTACAACATCTTTCGTCTTATATCTTGCCTGATCGACTGACAGCCCGGTAGGCGGGTTGCCATACTAATAAAATATTAAACATAGTCTACAAAATAATAAAATAAACAAATTGTGCAAACTTAAAATTAAATATTACACCACATATATATAGAATATTTTCTGATTTGAATTCATGTGTTAACTATTTTAAAAAAAAGAAAATTGAATTACGTATACTTGTATATCGTAGTATTAAATGTACAATAAAATTAAATGTGACTCATATCTAACGACTTTATTCTTATAAACAAACCTTAAATAAAAATAAAATGCTATTTCATTGAGACAAAACATTTTTAAATATGCTCTCACTTCGTAGCTAATTTGTCTAATTGGATGATAATCCTAGCGATACCTTTTCGAATCCGACTGTAGCTCGAACAGATAATTTGCGAAAGCTAATTAGGCACTAGGCGCCGAAATAACCTGTGATATTAAATATTCAGTTCTCAAAGTGCAGATCCGTGTCGCTGCAGTCTCGGCTGTATTTAGTCTGTCTGGACGGGCCGGCTCGATGCACGCTGTCACTCCTTAAATAGACTACTGGAGATAGGCTAGTAGCTGACATTTAATTTCATATAAATGATTAAAAATAATATAACATACAGTTATAAGAGCATAATTAAAAACTAATAAAAACTGTTATGCATTGTGGTTATGTCTTGTACGTAATGAAACGGATGCTTTCGTCATGAAATAGTCCAATGTAGACCTATTTAAGTTTCCTCAATAATTTTGGTTGTGCATTTTCGTACATATAGTCGTAGTCGGTTTGTGTGTCGATTCTGAGGACAACATTTTTTATAATTATAGGTAATAGTTAATAATTATAACTGTCAATTTAACCCGTTGACTCTTGTTCTATTGGATATAAACTGTAAACTGAAAATAGGAATCTACGAATATGAAAATTGATTTTGACATATTATACTTTATCTGGTAGAAGTTTTTGTTTAATGCTAGCTCTATTTCCAGATTTAACCAATCTGACTTATAAAAATAAAACGACATTGAAAGATATAATGTTAGACGTTTCTGCTTTTAAGTTTTAGAGTTTTCAATAAAACAATTGTAAGCACTTTAGAGCTAACTTTTTAAACCTTTTTTAGAACTGTCTATAGGAACATTATCAGCTGAAAGTCTTAATAGAAAGGGTCTAATGAGGTCTTTATTCATTTAATTTTTTTAAAGCAAATAACAGGAACTAAATCAATATTGAAATTTTAAGGTTTTTTAGTTTAGAGTCATTTATCACATTCATCACATTCATTACATGTTAATAACACCTAATATTAGATGAACAAAAATTAAATAAGAAGTCCTCCCTTTCACGTCAACGCCCTAATAACTTTAGTTTTCCGAAGTCGATTTTTTAGGATAAGTCAATTTTAAGTTGCAAATTAAATAAATTTGAAAAATTTTAATATAAAATATAATTGACTACACACTGTTGGTAATCAGAAAATAAACTTATTGTTGTGAATTTAGAAGATAAAACTTTTAGGAAATTCCATTTGCTGAGATTTATTTCATGATCTTAATTTTGTATTAAAGTATATTACCGTATCATTTGATACTGGCAAGATTTAAATATTATAATGTATTTAATATTTGATAAATTACCTTGTCCCTGATTATTATTAGAAATCTAAAAACCTAAAGTTTCAAATGTTATTTTAAGTTAATACTTAGAAACCTTTCCATTATTGAGTGAAGAACCCTTATCTTTTAGACTAAAGTAATATGTAGCATGTAGTTCGATCTATAGTTAAAATAACGACACTAAGAATTACTAAATATTTATTTTTAATATTATTTTTTCGAGTTCATTTACATTCATTTAAGATTATCTTAATATTCCGTTTTAAAAAGGAGAAAGGAGTAGTATTTGATTGAAGCGATTCAGTGTACAAAGACTAATGACGTTTCTCTCTTTTCTTATCCAATATTAAGATTCATGCAAGATAAAATCACGTTATAGAAAAAAATATTTGTCTCTTTTCCAAACCGAAAAGTAGTTAATCTCATTTACGCCAGATTTGACGTCAATGCTCTAGTCTGTCGTAGGTCTAATTGAATAGAATATATTGTCTTATGTAGTTAAATTTTCGACCATAAACATATAAAATTTCCAATCACGTGAATTCAACGAAGTTACTTTTGAAATCATGAAGTTTTAAGGCTTGGAAATGTTATTGTATTTTTGATGCTTCAATATTTGTAATAAGATTTTTCTTTCTTTTCTCATAGATATATAATAGACGATATGGTTGATGACAGGATTAGTCAAATGCTAATATTTTATAGCTACTATACAATTTTTTTTTTATTCGGTGAGTAAAAAATATGATCAACATCAGGATCAGAAAATGAAGAGATGGACAATGTCTTTCTGTAACCGTGACATAGACATCTGCAATATAAGAAGAGTTGCAGATGATTTCGCTATCTTAAAATTCTATTGTTTTTGAATTGAAGGCTATAATATTATAGAAAATAATGCAAGCAATGATATATTTGTCGCAGTTGGTAATTGTCTAAAACATATTTGCTCTCAACTTGGGATGTGGATCCTTTATGTTTCGCCAGAATAAACATTTCCTGTGCAAACTGCAAGTGTATTTTAAAATAACAAATATAATTGACAATAAGTATTAACAATTAGTATTTCAAGCAATGGAATATTTATTATTTTAAAAAGCATTAAATTTCATTTACTTAGCGATAACAAAAAGAACTACTTAAAGTATTTGAGTATTATTTTAAGACGTTAATACTAAAGTGTTACTCCAGGATACGAGTCTCCGACGCCGTCCTAAAGCGCTTGTTCTAAGAGAATTGTAAAATGATACTTTACTGTAGACTGCTTTCTTACACCTTTATTTTATTTTAAATATCATCCGTCCTTCAGTTTTATGAAGTAGTACGTTTCTTTTGCTGTATACGAAACGACGTCAGTTATTTTTGAACTAAGATTCTAGCAAATTATAAATTATCCGCATCTTTTAATACTTTTCTTGTTGTGTTATACTTCAAGTTATTATTACTGTGATATTTCCGTATTTTTACATAATTGTTTAAATTTTACTGCAAAATAATATAGATAGGAAAAAATATTTTAATAATTTTGTGCATTTATAAGCAGCATAAATGTAAAATATCCTATTGTATTAAATATGATTATTTCACGTGAATATATATATAAGTCACGTGCCAAGAACGTGCCTAGAGTTGTAAGAAGTTCAATTACTTGTGGGGATAGGCCTCGATCATCCCGAATCAATTTGAGGTTAAATATAAATTTAACATTAAATCATTTCTTTCTCATGAGAGTTGCATTTTCTTAAATATACTTATTTTCTCTTACTATTTACGTAAAAAAGAAATGTTGCGCTTACTACTCCTTCAATGTCACTTATGATTTAATAAGCAAGTATGTCGTAGAATTAAGCTCTTATCAGAAACACGACGTGATTTGAAACCATCCATTTTGTTCGGTAACCATAAAAATGGTAGCATCTTCTATGCTGCCGGGAATCCCACATAACCGTCCTCTCCATCCCCACCGTGGGAGGGTGAGTGGTATATCTTAAGAACTTAATCTATAAGATTTCAGACAGCAAACAAATTGACAGCTAGTATGCCGGGGCGCTAGACCTATTCAAAATAAGACATTTATATACTAAATTCTCGGGAAAAGTGTCCTTCTGTTTATGCTTTCTTGAGCAAAACACACGAGGTTTTATTGTATACATATATATATATATCTATATCATCCGAAGTAGTATTAACGTAGTAGAAGTCTCTAAAAAGACATCCATATGTATGTATTATTTGAGTGTCAACAAGGTTCAAAGAATTAAAACCGATTAATATCAAATATCGGATTTATACTGTTCATGAAAAATTATTATATATTCATCTGCTTTCTACTGATTAAATAGATAATTATTATATAATTGCTATTAATAATAAAGAAAACAAAGAAAATAAAGAATTCTGTAAAATTTGTTCTGTAATTAGTTACAATAGATTACCTAACAATTCGTAGCTATATCTTGTAGATGGTTATAGCACACATTTAGGATGGAAACAGAATTAAACTATTTAGTATATGACAATGTTTGTTTATGTACTGAACCTTAAAATTACGTCAATTGACAAGTTGTTTTGTTTAGGGAGTGTTTCATTAAGAGTGTGGATTGTCAAATTACCGCGGTCTCGTTATCGTCGTGTTAATTACCTACAGAACGCGATTAAAGGAGTTACTGTCGTGACTTGACCTGCTTTAACCGATATATTCAACATAATTTAAAACTTAAAACATCTTCTTTGGATTTGATTCTCAGTTAATTTGTTACATTCTTTAAGTATTTTGTGCTTTTTTTTGAGATTAGACTTGTCTTTAAAAGATATGGTGGGTTTGCAAAAAAAAATTCTTGGTTAAGGGATTCGTTTGTAAAATATTAAGTTTTAAAGTGCAAATGTTTGTTAAATTTAAGTATTCTATATTAATCAACCACTTAGGTGGAAGTGGGCGCTCTTACTTACTTTGGAAAAGTTCAAAATAAGTAAGTAAAATTAACATGTTTTCTTTTATCTTCAATATTTAACATTACACTACCCCTGTCTAGCCCTAGGTTTATAGACGCAATATTAGAGATTTCGAAATTATTTATTATTGACAGTAACACGTCTGGGACTCTCCCAGAGCTCCCGGAGCTAAGCCGAGGTTACCGGTTATACGTGTTCAGGGACTCATTTGTTACATTATCTTTGCTAGTCTTATATTATGTATTAAAAGAAAACAACTATTTAAATATGAAGAAGATTGTACACAAGTTCCAATTTATTGTTAGAAACAGTTTTTAATAATTATTATTGAAATATTAATTTAAAATTCGAATATTTTTTTTTTTAAATTAAAATTCATATTATCATACGAAGAGGAAACCATCATTTACGGTATTTGGTTAATTTTACTTTTGACCTTATTTGGGACCCAATGGAGAAAAGAAAGGTCGACAAATATTTAAATATTATAAAGATTATAAACAACTTCAAATTTTTCTAGAAATAATTCTAGAAAAAGGATAAAATCATTATAAAAAAAATGTAGCTTTGTCGTCGTCACTAAAAGTAGCTTCACGAAAGAGTTTTAAATTATTATTTGATGTTTAAACATTGACTGGAAGGGCGGATGTTGTTATTTAAAAATATATTAAACGTGTAAGAAAGTAGTCTGAGTTAGAATATCTTTTTACAATGCTCTTAGAACAACCGCTCTAGGATGGCGTCGGAGTCTCGTGTCATGGAATAATACTTTATTATTAATTTCTTAAAAGATTACTCATACACATCTTCTTCTTGTCAACCTATAAACTGCAAGGCACAGGCCTCCCCTAAACATTGCGATCCATGAGGGGATATTCCATAATCATAATAATGCTGTAATAAATAATAATGGTTAGCGATCGCAGTGTTGTGTTTTGGTACGCAGAGGACGCTGCCGCCTATCTCTGGAAAACCGAACCCTCTGTCGCTTCCTCCAACATCACGGGAGGAAATGGGTAAATGAATTAATCTACACAGCGCAGCTTTTTCGTGATATATTTAAGGTTTAGAGCTCATTTTGATTACATCTTCACTCTGATTCTTGTACATGTTCCAAAGTTAATAAAATGTAGTGATAAATTTATATAATATCAACATGGACGAAAGTACACAGACTTTATGATTATTATAAAATAATAAATTAATATAAAATGAAAATGTTTTCTGGACAATCTTGTCAGCTTCTGTTTAATTACCCTTTTTATAACTAAGATGCAAATTAAACTAAAATCATGCAATCAATAAACGACATTCTTGAACTCTTAATAATTCACTGGATTAACGTCGATATTACGATATAAATGAAAATATTTTATAAATACCTAAAAACCGCAGAGAACCTATAAATATATATGTCTGATTTGAACCGCTGATTGAATTTATAAAAGGGCCATTAGTAATGGCATTGGACTTTTTTCATAATAAAAAACAATCAATAAATTATTTGAAAATTAATTATTTATCATAAACTGATTTGTGCCATTAGTATTTATTTATACTAGTTTTAGGAGTCTGGTATAAATTTATTAAAAAAATAACTATTTATGTAATTTACTCTTAAATTAAATCACTAAACATTTAACATTAACACTCATTAAAAAACTGATATTCGTGGTCAAATCAGTCAGACCTACCCCGACATACAGATATATAAGCTTCACTTCTTTAACTTCACTAAATAATTTTTCTTCATCATTTCAATTAAAAGAATATTATTTTTTTTGGTTTAAATGATGATTAAACATTAATCTTGTTATAATTCAAGCACGAGATTAAAATAAATAATGATTAATATCGCCAATGAGAAATACTCAACGGTATATTTGTTTAATAAAATCATCTGTACCAAGTACTTAAACAGCTAAGCGTCCCTGAGGATAACAGGTTGGCGACAGTTAATTTCGTTACGATGCAGATACACCACGCCGCCATTTGCTTCGGGCGCCTTTTCTTATGCCACTTTTTTTACTGTAAATAATAAATACAGTCGCTGTCACAAAGCTTAACTCTGCTAGTTACAAATATATTTTAAATAAATATCATTAAGTATGTAATACATTGTTTATTATAGATATAATGTTTCTTTTTTTTCATATAATTTGTTATATTTCTTTTAATCGCCAGACAGAACTCAGTTACGAGTGATAGAAAGTTTTTAGATATTTTTTAATATAAGTGTTTTAAAAAAGCCATGGCTTTTTAAAAACGATCATACAATTTGAAATATACTTATATCGAGGAACACGTAGCAGGTTTTTAGTTAAGTTATAGACGCTGGAGCTCTCAATCACCCTCCGACAGATTACACATTGATTGATTGATTTGACTTTAATTTTATTAAAAATACTTTGAACATTTATTAAGAGCGATGTCATAACCAGACTGTTTTCAGCCTTAATATAATTTAAAATAATAAATTTTAAACGTACGTATATAGTTATCACAGCATAAGCAGTGATTCCCGCTTACGAGGAAAGCATCAATCTCCTGACTCGACATTTATCATTGTTTGTAATAAGATTTAATTATAATATTTTAATAATATTTTAAGTTAGTCTTGTAGTAGATTTAATCAAGTAAACATGTATTTTTATTAATGAATATTTTATAAATAAATATATTTTTTAATAACTTCGTTGTCTGCCAATACATAACTGGCGCAGTCGGTAGGATTACGGCGTTTCGTAAAAGTTTTGGAATCAAACTCTTCCATACTCTGACGAACGGCGATTCCCAAGTCGCATTCCTGTAATCCAGAACCTAACGGCGGTCAAGCGAAGGCTACACGAGGATATTCTGGAGAATTGGACGTCCCCGTGTACTACTCAAGACTCGACGGGAGATGCAGATACTGGTGTGTGAGTACTCTCGCTGATAATCCAAGTTCCTGCTCTATTTCCTGTCCTAGTATTTATATTATACTCGTATTAATGTTAAAGAGTGTTTAAAGCTAAAATCGCGATAAACCTAGTTAAGTGTGAAAGTTTGTCTATTTCTAAAATCGAGCGGGCATTCTTTAGTTTAGTACATTATTTTTTTGGTGATATAAAGTGTTTAAAGCTAAAATAGCGATAAACCTAGTTAATTTTGTAATATTAAAATCCAAATAAACTCGAATAAAAATTCTTTAGGTTTCGAATTTCATTCATTGTTTCTTTAATAGAATCATATATTATCAGTGGAACGTGTTGTAACTGTAACACGATACTGCATTGTCTTTATTATATTGCAAAAATCTTTTTATTACTTAATTATATAATTTTTTACTATAATTTTATTATTATTTTTTTATATACTTTTGTATAAAAATATATATATATATATATATATATATATATATATATATATATATATATATATATTAGTATGTCGGTAATAGATTCACCCCATTTTAAGCTCGTCGTGGATTTAATTCCGCGATATGACGGCAATAAAAAATTACTTAATTTTTACATAAGAGAGGTTGAAAATGTCCTTAGCCAATTAGAAGCACCAGGTAGCAGCCACCCTATCTTATTGAGTGTTATTAAAAGTAAATTAAGTGGAGCAGCTATAGAAGCGATTGCATATGAAGAAAACTTAGATTCATGGCTTAAAATAAAAAATGTATTATTAAGACGTTTAGGAGAACCCCGTAACGAGATACAAGTGATGCAAGAGTTGACTAGAACCTGTAAATTAAAATTTGAAGATTCTGAGTCATTTGGTAAGCGATTACGCGAGTTGCTCGATACCTTGTATTTCGTTGGAAGGCATGGAGATAGAAGTTATTATGAAGAAATGGTTATTGAACAGTACACTAATAACTTAGATTTCCACGTGTCCTTAGGTGTTAGAATAGCTAGGCCAGATACATTAGAAATGGCCATAGTCGCGGCTAGACAGGAGGAAGCTAGGCTTGCTATTAATAAACCAGGCGCTTCAACTTTACAACAGGGTAATATGTTTAAGCATAAGGAATTTAATTCTGTTCCAAACCAATACAATAATAGATTACCTATTTCCAAACGACCATTTTACCCACAACAGCAATTCAGGCCCCAAAACTACGTGCCTCAAACGAACAACATGACTCTTGACCAACGCGTGCAACTAGTTAAGTCATTACTACCATGGAAGAACCAACAACCAGGTAGGAGTTCTGGTAACTACCGGAATAATTTTAATATACCCCAACAGAATAACCCACCACAAAACTCAGATGTCACTATGAGGTCGGTCTCAAGGCCGAATAAACCACAGTTTGCAGTGGAGGAACTATTGTGTACCCAAAACGACCCACAAGATCAATACCCCAAAAATGAGGGCGAATACTCTAATTTTGATGATAGTCAACAGGATGAAGGTGAGTCCCAAACAGAGTACAATCAGGGAACGGATGTGGAGGAACCCCCAGAATTTTATGGAGGTTCAGGAACACAGGAACCTGAGATAGTTGAAATCAATGTGCAGGAGAGGGAGCATCTGCCGTATATTGAGTTGCCGGAATTAGGAGGTAAGTACTTAATCGATACTGGAGCGAGTCGTAGCGTTATTGCATCGGATGTTATTTTTAATACTATTTTTGAATTATGTGTTGAACATGAACCGTTTCAAATTGCTACCGCGCATAATGTGTCTTGTCATAACCATGTAGTATATCTCCCATTACCACCAATTTTTAATACAGATCTGACTCATAAATTTCTAATTTTTGATTTCGATCCCAAGTACAAAGGATTAATCGGATTTGATTTATTAAAATGTCTTAAAAGTAATATCGATCTTAATAGTAACATGTTACGCACAACAAACGCTAATATTCCGATTTCTTTTAACCACCCATTACGAAAGATTAAAATCGAACCGAATCGAATCGAACAAACTATATTGACGGACAATATATACCTAATTCACGATACTGGTCAGAAGGTTTAGAATCCCCTACAGCTTTTGTAACAGTCAAAACCGGTTCATTTAAAACTACTGTTATTAATTTTACTAATGTAAATAAATATATCCCCAATAAAATCCCAATACAACTAGAGACTTACTCTGACACTAACAACGAGATTGTAGATTTAAACTCATTAAATATTAATATTGACATTAATAAAGAATTGTGTGACAATTTAAATAAAATTCGAACAAGTCACATGAATGAGGAGGAAAAGCGTGAAATAACTAAGCTTTGTTATAATTACCGTGAAATATTTCATTCGGAAATATACCATTAACATTTACACATGCGGTTAAACACCGGTTAAGATTATCGAACGAAACACCAATCCATGTTCGTAGTTACAGACAGCCTCCAAAACATCGTGCTGAAATTCGTAAGCAAGTTGATAACTTACTCGAACAGGGAATCCTTTTGCTTAAGCAAGGTCAAATAATTAAACAAACAAATATTTTTAATTTAGCTTGTGTTTATAATGTTACATATTTAAAATTAACTACAATTAAATTAACTACATTATATGCAAGAATTAAAGCTTCCGAAACGTCTACTACGCAATCAGAACGTATTCAAAATTCTTATCGTAATCAAATAGAATACAATTTATCCTTAGTAAATAGAAAACTTTCATTTATGATTCCCCGGAACATTAGGCGTAAACGTGGCCTTATTGACGGGTTAGGTTCAGTTGTAAAATCAATAACTGGAAATTTAGATAATCAAGATGCTTTAAAATTTGAATCTGAAATTTCAACTATAAGAAATAAAATAACTTCTATTCAAAATTCGGAGAAAAAGACATTAATTATTGCAGAAAATACTGTAAAAGAATTTGGTAATCAATTAGATAAGATTAACGACAATCAGAGAAATTTAGTTACATATATAGGAAACGTGACAAAAGACTATGATGGGTTACATAGTCACTTGAATTATTTAGATATTTACGTTCAAATAGATTTTAGCTTACAGATTATCTTAGATAAGTTAATGATTTTAGAAGATGCTATAACATTTTCCCAATTAGGTGTTATGCATCCCAGTATAATTAGTCCCCAAAGTTTGGTGTTAGAATTAAGACAACTTAAAACTAAGTTTAACCTAGTACCAGTAATAGATATAAATTTAAATAATATTAGAATATTAGAAAGGTCAATTAAAGTTAAAGCTTACAGTACAGAACACTCGTTAACATTTATATTAGAAATTCCTAATACCGACCCAAATATATATGACCTTATCCACCTTTATTCTATCCCTGATACAAAATATTTTACTATTATCCCAAAATCCAAATACCTAGCACTTGGAAGCGATGAGTACGCATATCTGGAAGAAAACTGCAAGCAACTAACCCAGAACGCTCATCTCTGCGAGCTAATGAACACCAAACATATTACAACATCGCAAGATTGTATCATAAACCTCGTTCAGCATAAGGACGCCAACTGCACTCGCGCTAAAATGATATTAACAGAAGATAAGATACAGAAGACGAGAGACAACACTTGGCTGGTTATCCTTAGAAAAGAAGAAATAGTACGAGTTCAATGTGGAACCAAAACCTCATACAAACGCACTTCGGGAATTCATCTCGTAAAACTCACCGAAGATTGTCGTGTTGACGTCATTAACATAACTTTACAGACTCACATGACTACTATAACATAGACGAAGTCATACCGCTGCCATTGAAACAGAATGCACCTGCGGAAGCTGTAAAATATCAACTCAAAATAGAGGACCTAGATCTGGACAACATACACATACTTCTGGACCAAGCTGAAGACATAAACGAAGATGACGTCGCAGACTGGCCCACACTTATGGCAACCCCGAGCTGGCCGACTATCATCCTGTATCTGCTCCTGGTCAGCGCAGCATCATGGAAGCTGTATCAATATACAAAAGCCACCAAGATAAATGAACATCCGAAGGCGACACCAACTAGTGAGGACACTAGTGGAAGCTGTAAGATCAGCTTCTCTCTGAAGGACGGAGGAGTTATCATAGCATAAGCAGTGATTCCCGCTTACGAGGAAAGCATCAATCTCCTGACTCGACATTTATCATTGTTTGTAATAAGATTTAATTATAATATTTTAATAATATTTTAAGTTAGTCTTGTAGTAGATTTAATCAAGTAAACATGTATTTTTATTAATGAATATTTTATAAATAAATATATTTTTTAATAACTTCGTTGTCTGCCAATACATAACTATATACGTATGCCTTATTGCCGTTATAGCAATGATATAAGAGAGTCATGTAAAATATTAATTAATTTATCCTAAAACTTAAAGTTTCTGAAAGAATCTCGTCAACGATAGTATCTTAGTAACGAAATAAGAGAAACGAGTTGTGTTAAAGAATTCAATAGTAATTTACAAGATATATACTTTTAGGAGGAAACTAAGATCATTAAATAAACCTCTTCAAATGGAACCTCCTAAAAATATAATTTTTCTAATATAAAATCACGTGCAGCAGCATGGATGTCTTCGGATCACTTAGCGTCAGTGACTAGTCAATTATATTAAATATCATTCTATATCAATTCGACTTATTTATAACTTAGATAACATGATTAAGAAATTTAATAATATTTAAATATTAAAGATATTAGAGAGTTGACATTTAAAACCCGGCTTCGTATTTTGTTCTTGTTTCTCCAACTTTAAGAGTGATTATAACAAGTCAACATGAACGAAGATGTCAACTTATTCAAAGTTTTGACATTTACACCAAAATATAACTCATAAAAGTACTTAGAGTAATGAATTTTATAATGTGCTCTTATGGACTGGTGTATGTTATATTGATTATTTATATGTTATACTTATATTCTGCACCTAAAATAAACAATGGTATCTTTTAGCTGACGTTCCTAAAGACAGTTTTAAAAACACTTTTGATAGGTGGTTACAATCGGATTATTGAGAATTCTAAAGCTTAAAAACAGAAAAGTCTAACGATTTAAATATATTTTTCAAATCTCATCTTATTTTAAGGAGTTAAATCCAAAAATGGAGTTTGAATTAAACAAAAACTTGTACCGGATAAAGTACAATGTGTCAAAATATTTTTTTATATTTACATGTGTTTATTTTCAGTTAAGGCAATAGACGAATATTTAACAGGTTAAATAGGTAGTTAAAACAATGAAATGTTATCCATATGTGTCCAACAGTTTGTTCTATCTGACTTATTAATATCTTAGTACTTACTTAGTTATTTACGTAGTTATGTACAACCAAAATTATTGAGTCTCCAAAATACTAATTGGAATATATAATATCCATCCGCTAAACAAAGTCTTAAAAAATTCCAATCTATGGAAAGAAGAAAATCATGTTACTTTATGATATTATTTATTCGCAGACAAAACAATATTAAATTTTTAGTTCAACCAACAACTGTAAAGGAATAGGTATATAAATAATTTATTTAGTAAAGTGAGACGTTACACGTTGTTAGTTTAAGCACAAACAAGCTACAATTACTTTGATTAAAATTAACGGTTAACAAGATGTGATTGTTATGAAATGTCAGCTCCTAGCCTATCTCCGGAGGTCTATTTGAGGAATGACAGCGTGCATTGCGCCGGCTCGCCCATACAAGCGACACGGATCTGCATTTTGAGAACAGAATTTTTAAAATCGCAGGTTATTTTGGCGCGCCGCACCCCATTTAGCTTTCGCAGATCGACCGCTCTAGCAACAGTCGGATTTGGAAAAGTTTAGTTAGGATTATCATCCAATTAGACTAATTAGCTGCGAAGTGAGAGCATTTTTAGAAGTTTTTCTTTCAATTTCGCACTTCAGTTTGATATTACGCTTGTTTTTATGAATATTATTCATAAGATATGATTTACTTTTAACTTTATTATACATTTAATAATATAATATATCTATAATTCAATTTTTATTACTTATTTAAAAAAACAATATATCGATCCAAATCCAAAAATGTTAAATATATAAATAACATTTAAAAAAAGCCTATTTCAAACTTAGAATTTCATCACCGCACAGCATGTCATCACCTGCAATACTATCCGACCACCTGGATGCGTGGCGATCCTGTACTCCGCGGTTTTCAAGGACCTTGCTTCCACATACCACTATGATATGGAATGAACATCCTTCAGCCGTATTTCCACATCGATACGATAAACGTACCTTCAAGAAAATACTCCCACCTTTAAGACCGGCAACGTTCATGTGATTCCCCGAACGTCGTAAGAGTTCGTGGGCGGCGGTGATCACTTGTCATCGGTGACCCACACTCTCATTTACTCTCCTCTAACATGAAAAAATACAAAAGGTCTTTCAAAGATATCAATTACTTAGGTTTTCAAAAAGCTTGCCACTACGTATTCTTTACAGTTGTTTCGTGATAAACGACCTAACTTCTCTCAATCGTATTCCCAATGTCGTTAAAAGAATAAAGATATTTGAAAAAATACGATAAATATTAGGTTTCTTCTACGTGGGATAATTTAGACGTTTTTTTTTAATAGAAGTAGAGTGTTGTGTGTCTTTTAATATTTAAATAGTTGTCATCTTTAGTACATAATATAAAGCTAGAAGTGTACATGTAATCAATGAGTCCCTGAACTCATATAACCGGCAACCTCAGCTCGACTATCAATAAATAATAAAATCTCCAATGTTACGTCAAATGCTACAATTTTATAAATTAAAGATAATAATTTTATTTTCAATATTTATTATGTTTATTTTCAATATTTAGTAATCGTCATGTATTATGTTTAAGGTCATTTTTCCTTTCGGCCCTTTGGTTTTGGTTTACGAAATTATTGCTTTAATATGAGTATCTGAATCATTCACATAAGTGAAATAATGTAACTTTCTATTCTAAATAGCCTATTTCTTGTATATGTTATCTTTTCAGTTGTCTACAAAAAGGAGATGTTTTTAAAGTTTAACTAAACAAACAAATCAAATTAGAATTACTCGAGGACTGCGGTTACATCGTATGAGATATGCATGGCAGCTAATGTTTATAAGAACCACAATATAAATAAGGCTTTGCATGCATCTTGGTATAAATGTGGCATTTACATTTATGTAAAAATTCGATAACACCGGTCCTTTCTTCATATTTCATCATTCATATATCATTAATTTGAAGTTTTATAAATAGTATATAATATAACGTTGTAAATATGTTTAGGGAGAATATATTTATACATAAAAGTAAATTCAATATCCTTCAGTTCTCATATTACCAAGTGGTCAATTTTTAAATTGATTTCAGTTTGTATACCATATATGTATGTAAATTAGTTGTTGTTTTCAAACCAACAATATAAATGCTCAAAATGGGTACAATTTAAGTCATATAATTTTAAACACAAGACCACAGTCATGTTAAGATACGAGTATACGTAGGTGAAATCTCGACAGTAGCTCCCTTGAGCGAGTTCCGTTGGTAATTAACACGACGATAACGAAACCGCGGTAATTCGACAATCTTTTTTTATTTACTTTATCTAGTAATATTAAGTTGATCTACATTATCTCTGACAGGATTATAAAATAGTATTTATTTACTAACAGTTTTATCATAATTGTCAATTTAATTAGTAGAAAGCGTTTTAATCCGGGTCATTTGGACATAAAGCCGGTTATCTTAGATTTATTGACCAGTTGGTTCAATTATTCTATCCTTATTTATTTCTGAAAGCATGTTGACAATTCATGAGGATATCTACAATTTGTACTAAAATAACAGTACTTGTAATGAGAAGTAAGTAAGTCTGTAATGACAGGTACGCCATATTATTTAATACATAAACTTCGATTTAATTACTTCATACTAAACAACTGTACATACATAGATACTTAAAAAAGTAATCACTCAAGTAGGTGGCTTTGAGTAAAAATTAGTGAAACCTAATCCCTTATTTTTCCCTTATCGATTTTTCCAGAGCTTTTAGTAGATAAATAAAAGATAACTCCAGCCAAGGTCCGACAAGGCTTTCCACTAATGGCCTCAAAAATATTTCATTTTTAGAATTGTTTCAAGTTGAATAGTCCAAATGATATTTAAACTGATGTGTTCCGCAATGGAACTGAGAGTACATTTGTTAAATGTATATACTATATAATAAAACAGTCTGATTGCAATATGGTAAGTGCGTTAGGTTACAAGGACTGGCTTGAAACGACTCTTCTCTACAAAACAGTGTTACGTGATAAGTTAGGGTCAGTTCTTCGACATCTATTAATGTTAGTACAAAGTTTGAATTATAGAAGGTGGGGATTTAGATTATAATAATGTAAGTTTAAATAAATAATATCCTTATTAATGTTTATAATATCCTAAAATATAATACAATTAATACAAGATTATTATTAATTTATTAATATTGAAACTGTGGCGTATTTACTATATTGAGAATTAGTGAATGACATAAATGTAGAATATCCCATTACATTAAATATTATAATAACACAAAAGTGTATATTAGTGACGTGACAAGCGCGAACCCTGAGTTGTAAGAAGTTCAATTGCTTGCAAGGATTGGCCTGGATCATCCCGAATCAATTTAAGATTAAACATAAGTTTAACTTGAAAGTTATACTTAATCGTAAAATAATTTAACTTGCATCCCATGAATGGCAGTTTCTGAAAACATAGATTTAGTATTTCATGTTTGTTTATTAACATTACTCTTATTAGAAAATAAATGGAAGTGTCAGAATAGAAATCCTGACACTTCCATTTGATATATTAACTGGTATTGATTCAAAGTGTAAAAGATAGAAGTAAATAAATAAGTAACTAACTAGATAAATAAATATCTTAAATATTACATACCAAGATAATGTTTTAAGAATCATAAATAGATTATTTTACATATTAGAGTATTTTTAGTTTGTAAATGATTTGATTTTAGACTGACAGTCAAAACCTGCGTTGTAACTCCATTCATTTAAATTAATGAAATCTTTTTCATTAAAGAGGCAACCCGTCGACGTAAAAATGAATTCAAATCCTTATAAAAATTATATGTTATAATAAAAAGAATTATTAAAGAAATATTCAATTTCATCAATTAGTCCTTTATGATCTTAATTTAAAATATTACGGTCGGTCGAGAAAATTTCTAAGTATGTAATGACGCCTCCGACTTTAAAAAACTTAAAAAAACTAAATCATTTATGTCGTAGAAAATTAGGCTCTCCTCAGACACATGGCGTGAATAAAAATTCGATTTGAATAATGAAATAAGGTTAAAAGACTCGGAAGAAATAAGGTTGGCAAAATATTTCTTTACTTTTAACACAAATGAGTTCCATAAAAATGGCAATATTTTATTAATTTTCGGTCACGATTTGTATTAAAATACTTTTATTTTGGAATACGAATATATTATAATAATAATTATAATACTCTTAAAGTATACAACTACTACTACTTGCATACCATAACGAAAAATCAACAATTTTAAATTATGAAGACATTGGATTAGCAAAAGCATTTTTAGTTACAGTGTTGTATTTTATGCTAGCTTTAGCTTTCATATCTATTTTATGTCGTAGGTGGTTCCAATAAGACATTAAAAAAAATCGGCTCTAACACATCCGAATAACAGATTTTGTCACTTTTGTGTAGTGATATTTGTTTTTTTGTAATATTAGTTGTTTGTTTAATATGTAACATTCAATGTAATTAATTATACTAATAGTATTAAATATTACATAACAAGCATATTGTTATAACAGCGAGTTATGCCAAAAAAAACATAACTCTATAACATAAATAACTTTGTAATCATAACATTACATAAGTTCATCGCGAATTATAAATTCACTCGACAGTGACGCGTTATCGCAGTGATTGATTGATTGTATCGGTGTGGTCGATATTAGTGTCATGCAATGCAATATAGCAATTGTACAGTCGGTTAAAATAATTCTATATATTACAATTAAAAAGGAAAAAAGAAACTTTCATGTCTGAGCGTATGAAATGAAAATAAAAGGAATTTATTTTATTTCCACTTATTTGGGCGCCCTTTTGCTTTCACTTAAATGATTCCTTTATAGTTTAGTATCTGATAATTGTGGGTTGATAAACTGGAATCAAGTTTTGAGAATAGTTTTATTTTTCCTCTACACGTATAGTGGGGCTGTATTTTTTTACAATTCGAATACCCCATGATGTGAGGTATCATTAGACAGGTCTTTATAACATATGGTATTTTTAGTTTTTGGTAGTTCGTTTGTAAAATATTAGCTTTAAAATGGCTGTTTTTGTAGATTTTAGTATCTTTGTCTTCCCTGCCAGCAAAATGTTTGATTTTGGCGGTGTGAAAAATTCACGATAGTAATTATACGAGTATAATGAATTTAAAAGGGAAAATCTCACAACTAAGTAAGCTTTACAAATAATAATAATTAAATTGGTTAACTAATTAAAAATAGTATATGCTCAACTTGAAATATATTTCTCGCAGATCCGCCGTAAATAATCGAAGTTTAAGGTCTTGGCGCTGTTTTATTGAGAAGTAAAGCAATCAATTTAGCAATAAAAAGGTATATAATTTCATTGAACTGGTAGTATGCTAAGAAAAGAAGAAAGGCCAAGACCTGAGTATGACACTGAAGGGAAAGATCTTCAAAACATGCATCCTTCTATGTCTATGTTACGGATGTGAAACATGGTTATTTACTGAAAATCTAGGAGCGAACTGGCGAAAGATCAATGTGCAATAAAGCGAAGTATAGCCGGTTGCGAGCGACAAGACAGAGTCAAAAAATCGGATCTTAGAGAAAAATTAAAATAGGCTTACCGATCCAAATCCAATTTCGCTTATCAATTTGACTTCCTAAGTCAAATTGATAAGCGGAAACGCAGGTGATATATGATTCGTGATAACCAGTAAAACTAGTAATTTGGTGACAACACGGTATCCGAAAGATGGTAATAGGAGTCGAGAGAGACAACGCACGAGATGGGTAGATGACATTAAAAAGAAAGCTGTCAATATGTGGATGGGAGTAGCACAGACTATAGTGGAAATCACTAGAGGAGGACTATGGGAAGAGGCACACCGACATCAGGGACATTTTACGAAATACGAGATAATTGCTTTGTAATTGGTTGGTTTTTCGGAATATAATACTGTATTATTATTATTAATAGTAATATTCGGCAATAATAATAGTTGCAGTAAAATCGATACACTCGTTAACCAAATATATATCTATACTAGATACTAGATATACTTTTTATTTCAACGACCTCAATTGTAAACTGTTAGTTACATATAGCATATTTTCATAGTCGATGCCGAGCCGCGATAACAAGTCAAGGCGAGACTGATACTGTGTACAACACAACAATTAAACGCGCGCACGCATATATAAGAATAATTAAATTTTAAAGGCGATCTATAATGTTAATCAAGATTCATATTATAATTTTAAAACTTATAATGTATATATATATTGTTACTCATATTATTTTGTTCACTAATAGCTTAACTATTTGTTAAGTTGACTTTGTTAAATAACACAAAATAAGTAAAAATTAAATTCCTCCTTCAAGTAGAGTACCAGCAATGTTTATTTAGTTGTGATTGAAAGCTCTATTTAGCACTGTCGCGTGTAATTATAGCGGACTTAGTAATATAAAGTGTATCCGCTTCTTCTAGCTTCTACACCTTACCGATTAGAATTAAAACTATTTTAAACTTAGCTGTTAATAAATATAACAGAGTATAAAGAAATTTATTTATCAATATCTTGCTCTGAAATTATCTATAGTTGTCTCAGAGTTTACTTCACAGTTTATTGTTAAAACATTGTGTTAAATACTAGTTTATTTCTTTATTTATTTTATTTATTTATTTAAATTCTTTATTGCACAACAAGGTACAAAAGGTGGGCTTAACGGTAAAGCATTTTCTACCAGCCAACCCAAAACGTGCAAGAAAATACGTACGTAAGCGGAGTGCAAAAAAAAAAACAAAAACCATACAAACTAGATATCGATATATAGATATAATATATAAACTGTATACACACATAAACATACATAAATACTAACATACATACATACAAAGCTACAAATATATAAATAAATAAGTTTTATACATATACTTAGATATACTCAGATGGGAAAATAAAAGATTATAAGCTATTGAGGTAGAACTGTTTCACCTGTCTCTTGAAAGAGTTTCGTGAAGGTACCTTACGAATATTTTCAGGCAATCGTTTCCAGAGTCGGACAGCGACAACAGAGAAGGAGTCAGACATGAAACCAGTGTGATGAGTGGGAACAGTAAGGAGTTGGTTTTCACTCGAGCGCAGAGGCCTTTCGTGGGCATGCGTACGAAGTAGGAATTACTTTACAAATATCACGCGGTTTTAAAACCAACAAGATTGGAGAATGTTTGTTGTACCATGTTTATATCATTAATTTAGTAATATGTTTAATGTAGAAAAACATTTACTGTTTTCTCTTAAAGTTTACCCAGGCCGAAATGTAACTATTACTCTTTACAGAGATACAGCTGGCCTTTACTCGATAAAATTTTATGACGAATATTTGTGCATAATTTACTTCTTTTCAGATTACTTATTTGATTAATGGTATAAGAGACTATATATTATGTCAACTTTTGTGTTTGTATTTTGTTTGTGAGAGTGAGACAACAATCGCATATAATAAAAAATTATATTATTATTCAGTATAGTAATAATATATATTTTTCTTTCATTTAGAAAAGCGCTTTTAAGCATTTCAATCACAGCGGTCCTGTAGCCGCAATAGAGACATCTTTCTGTTATAAGAACTACAATTTTGTTTCGAAATAATAAAATAATTCAATAATATTATAAATTTTATTATTATTTTATTTATAAGACTATTTAATTTATTAACTATCTGGTGGACTTTTCAAGTGATAAAGTTAAGTAAACTTTACAGAATCTTACGACAAATCATGACAAATAATTATGCAGATTTTCCATTCAACATTTTTAAAGAAATATATTTGTATTTATTATTAGAACACTATAATATTTGAGATAAACAAACTTTTCATATTGATATTTGTCTACAGATAATTAACATATCTGTTTATGTATTGGCTCCCATCCATGAATTAGATAGATATTATGAATATTAAATCTTAATATTATTGCCCATAATCTTTTGCATTTAAAACTTAACACACGTATTATTGAAGTTTCATTCAACGCTATCTAACAGACAATCTAAAAACACCTCACCTAGAAAATACCTTAAGTTTTAATAAGTTACAATATAAACTTGGTTAGAAAGTTATAATTGCTTTTAATATTTATTGTAATCATATGAGATACCGTGTTTGAATTATTTTCAATTATAAACTCACGTGATTTAAGTATAAGGTGTGGATTAAAATAGCATTATAACTTTAATTATTTATTAAATTTGTTTATTAGATTTGTTTAAGTGTTGTGCAATTAAAGTATTTGACTGCGTCGTCATACGAGTGGCCTGTCAGGGATACCTAGCTACAATCACTTGCATGCGGAACGTGCATCGATCCCGTCACTGTCGTCGTTAAACGCGTCATCAAGTACCCATTCCTTCCACCGTTCGGCTTGTTTGTCAACAACTATAAACGGCTGCAAGTCCGCTTATAGTTGTTGTACAAGACGAGCAGTCTTGGCTCTGGCGTGGCTCGGTGCACTTGCAGTCACTTATCTGTGAAAATGTATTAATCCGAGTACATGTAGTAGTATTTAAAAATATAAAAATTTTGGTGGTAACATAAGTGTTTATCCATGTTTTTAAAAGAAGAGAAGTAAAATATTTTGATTGTAGAAGTTATCAATTCTTAAATCAACTTAAAACTATACCAATGTTAAATACCGTAGAATAGCTGAGAAATAAAGAAATAGTTGTTCAAGAAAGTTCTTTCGGAGTGTTCGGAGTGTTCACTTGTTGATTGGAAACTTAATTATCAGAGAATTTACCGTTGTTTACTTTTTACTAGCACCGGTCTACCGTCCTGTTAATATTTTATAAGATATCTGTCTTTTTAGTGATACAAATAAATTATTATTACTAATTACTATTATTTATGTATATATAATTACAATTTTCGACTGTAAATGTTTATTTTTCTACGAGAAGCCAAATATGTCATTAGTAATATTATAATAATGAATTTAGCGGAGTGACGTATTTGTTTTTACCCCACAGTAAGATAACGGACAAGTGAATATAATAAAAAGTAATCCGCATACACTGTTGTGTTTGAATAAACATTTCAATCGTTTTTCATTGGAGGCAGTTATTCGACCGGAACGGCGCATTCAGGTCTGATTTACATCTCACTGGTTTTCGATGAATGAACTGCGGCGAGAATATTAGAGTTCACTCACGACATAACACAGGTCATCTGACAACGTGTATGTCGTAAGACACAGAAGACACAGGTAGACAAAGAATATAACATTGTATAAACCGAACAACAAACAATATATATTTTATCATTTTATACAGTTTGTGTGGAATTGGCTTATGTTGTATTAATATTTAAATAACTTTCAAAACAATACAAATAATAATTTAAACAATTCAATAATGAAAAGCTGTCTTAAATAATCCAATATTATAATTTTATAAGTACTGAACACATACAACATTTTACAATTTACTAATTATATAGTACATTCGTATTTATTACTTCTAGAATAATCTAGTTAATGATTTTTTGTAATGGTTTTATTTGATAATATTAAAATAAATATATTAACATAATAATTGTAATAAATTGTAAGTTAAGTTCATATTTAGCCACTTCATAGTCTCAATATTTTTGTTCTTGTTTGTAATGAATGCACTCAAAATTCCGATCTTAGCTTTATGAAATCTTTATGAAATGAACAGTAATCTAATATGCATTTTTATTGAAATGTTATAACTAACATACCGTCTTCCATCTCTTACTTCTGTTGCGCTTCTTAACGAATTAAATTAAAAATTTAATTAAAGTCACCAAGTTTTTATATAATATATTCTGATTTAAGTGATTTCGTGTATTTGTGGTATAATATTAATATCACTAAAAAGAGGTTGCTTCATACAGACAGACGAATTGAAGAGTGGAGTCACGATTAGGGTGTTTGTTTTTGTAATTCACGAGCGAGTGAAGGCACGTGAGGCGGACATTAGCGTACGTAAAGACACTTGGAGAAAGCTTCATTCACGTACTTGTAATAAATGTAACTCCGATGTTACATAGATTCTTTTATTTTAGATATACATTTTTAAACTTATTTGTTGCCTTTATTACCCATATTTTTATACAATTATACAATTTTTAACCTACGAGTATAATAATTGAATTGTAACCTTTCTATTGATTTTAAATACTGGTTAAATGTGATTCCGACTTGCTTCAATTTTCAACTTAATTTTATTTTTACAGTTATGTATACTCTGTGAAATATACTTTACAAGATAGAGTCCTGAGATAAGAAAACGAAAAAACAATTAATATGGCGTAGTTGTAGTTGTGGTGTTTTGCAGTACCTTAGGTTTTGAGGTGGGTGGGAACAGTCCAGTGAAACACAGTTATCCCCACGGATATTATTTATATTGCACAAATACACAAAAATCATAATTACTAGAATAAAAGTACAGAAGGAGTGAGTGGAAGAAAAATAGAAACAGGTGTATGAGATATAAGCTAATTAGTAAACGTAGCTACGCGAATACATAAGAATACAAGTTGAAAGCTGGGTGCATCGATTCTGACTGACGTTTCGTAGGAACTCGCGGGGAAATCATAGCGGGAGGGGAGACCGGCGACCCGGTCGACACATGTATACCGTCCGTTGCGTCCAGCGAGAACAATAGACGCAGGGTCGGTCGACACATGTGCGCCAGCGTCCAACGAAAACAATAGATGGCTAGCCGTCAGTTAGTTACAATTGTCTACTAATAAAAATGTTCGCGTTAAGCATAAAATTTTAACTTAACCAAAAATTATTTAAATAAAATAAAAATAAACTAAAATATAGTAATGTAATAAGAGTATTAATTATTTTATGCGACGTTGGGGACCGCCAACCAACACGCCATGTTCCGAACGGCGGGAGGTAGAGGACGGAGCTACAAATAGCTACGTGGAATGTAAGAGGAGGCATGGAACACAAGATAAATTAATTACATAAATTAGATGTGATGGATGACAAAGATCTGGATGTTATTTGTGTCTCTGAGACCAAGCAAAAAGGCAAACGTACGACCGATTTGCCTGGCAACCGGGTCGCTTTCTGGGCTGGGGTTCCAGAGGGTGAGCGAGGTTGCCAAGGTATAGGCGTGTTGTTGTCTTCTCGAATGGTTAATGCAATGGTAGAATACAAGGCCATGAACCCGAGGCTTCTTTGGGTTACCTTTAAGCTGGGGATAACAAGAGTATTCTTGTTAGCCATTTATGCGCCAGTATCCTCAGCTCCACTGAGCGAGCTCGAGGAGTTTTGGGAGAGTGTCAGGGATGTTCTAAATAGTGTCAGAGGTAATGAACAGTTGGTAGTATGTGGAGATTTTAATAGATTGGTTGGAAACGCGCGCAGTGGTTACGAAAGCGTGCTAGGCAAGTGCGGTGACAAGAGAGTAAATGAGGCTTGAAAGCTTATTTTGGAATTTTGTAAGGAGAGAAATTTGTTTGTGGCAAATACGATGTTTGATCACAAACAAATTCACATGTACACATGGGAGCGAGCCGAAGAAAGAACTATGATTGATTTATTCCTAGTGGATCAGCGTATTCGAAGACAAGTCATGGACACGCGAGTGTTTAGGGGTGTTTATCTGGGAATGGAACATTATCTAGTCGTTGCTAGAATAAGAGGTCTGTTTGCAAGTTGGCGCAGCCGCACGACGTGTCCAAGCTTGGAGTCGAATTATCGCATAAGAAGCTGGAAGCTTCAAGATCCACATATCAGAGAGGAATATCAAAAAAGAGTTTCCAAGAAGCTTGAAAGTTGTGATTCTGGAAATGAAAGTACTAATGTAAGGTGGCAGAACCTTAGGAATGGTATTGTGAAAGTAGCGACAGAGGTATGTGGTAAAAGGAAAAGAGGTCTTAGTAAACAGCGCGATGAATGGTGGGATGATGAAGTGAAAGACGATGTGGAGTTAAAGAAGAAAGAAAGAAAAATTATGAAGCCTCGGGTAAGGGTAAAAATATGTGAGAGATAAGAAAAAGAGAGTACAAGCTGCAAAAGCACAAAACGAAAGTACTTATAAAGACGAAGCGTGAAAATTCTGAGAGAGAAAGGGATGAAAATTTGACGAACAACTTCCGAGAAAACACGTAGCTTTTCTGGCGAGAAGTTAGTGATTCCCGGGGTTATTCGGTAACCTGTACAATGAAAGAGGTGCATTCGAAAAACAGTGAAATTTTAACAGAGCAAGCACACGTTTTGCAGCGGTGGGCGGAATTCTACAAGGAGACGTATGAATGTGAGGACTCCTCGGCCTTGAGTACCAGCGAAATGCTGACTCTGGATGTAGCCGGTGGTGAAATCAGTTTGGAAGAAGTGGAGAGCGCGATTCGAAGTCTGAAATGTGGTAAAGCTGCGGGAGCAGATGAAGTTACTGCGTAGATGATCAAATATGGTGGGCCACGCGTCTGGGACTTGTTCTGGTTTTTGTGCAATTTATGCTGGAAATTAGGAGAGGTCCCAGACGATTGGCGAGGTGCAGTCATCGTACCTTTGTATAAAGGCAAAGGTTAACAGATAGACTGTGCAAGCTATAGGGCTATCAGTTTTGTTAGCTTGGGCGGTAAAGTTTATGCTAAAATATTAGCGAGAAGAATGCAAGAGAAATCTGAAAGGCTGTTGTGGGAGGCCCAAGGAGGTTTTAGACCTACCACTTCGTGCGGATCCAACCCAGCCCTTAAAATATCTCCACATACTATCAACTTTTCGTTACCTATGACACTACTTAGAACATCCTTAACACTCTCCCAAAACTCCTCGAGTTCGCTCACTGGAGCTGAGGATACTGGAGCATAAACGGCTAACAAGAATACTCTTGTTATCCCCAGCTTCAAACGAACCCAAAAAAGCCTCGGGTTCATAGTCTTGTATTCTACCATTGCATTAACTATTCGAGAGGACAACCTTGTTTATATACCGCGTATATATTGAAAGGTACAATGAGACCTCCTCTGTTTATGGTAGAAAAATATGGCCGTCCACGTATTGTTCGTTCAAAAAAGGTGTTCAAAGACAATTCTAAGTCTGTCCGAAAGAAAAAATAATTTATTTCGGGAGATAAAGATAGCAGTACAGTACTTAAGCGGTACGTACGGATATCACAGAAAATTTTTGTTTTCGGATGAAAAAAAATGTACGATTGAGCAACATTGTAAAAAACAAAACAACTGTTATTAGGTCATTCACTATGATAACAAAATTCGTTTGAAAATAAAACCGTGTAAAAATCACGAAAGTATTTTTTGAAAGCATTCTGAATGTATTTGTATGTCGTATGTAACATTACATTCTAATATTTTATTGTGTTTAATTTAAATCAAAGGTTTATTAGCAGCAGTCATGTCCGGAACGTGCTGGATTTTTTTTTATTCGGCACTGATTCAATAAACTGTGTTAGGAATTAAAAGAATGAGAGGTGACATATGTGAGGTTCATTTCACACATGTCACTTCTTGTACGTTAATTGAAGAAACACTTATTGAATTTGTCTGATTGTTTTTTAGAATTTGCGTTATTTGTTTTATATGCTGTAATCAAAACAAAGTATTTTTATATCAGACTAAAAAATAAATAAAATTTGCCGCCCAATGATGCAAAAGTTTATTTCTATTTCAGTATAAGAATTATCGGTAAATTGTTCCTAATATTGGATTGATATCAAACAGATAAAAAAAAAGTTAATAAAACATCAGAAGTATGTCATCAGTCAGCTTAGTGTACGAGATAGAAAATAAATTTGTGTACAAAGAAATAATATAAATTTAGGTATTAGTGATGTAGTAGTATTTAATTAAAAAATAATTTCTTCCATGAGCGGTATTTCGCTCTTATTGATTCTAATAAAAATGTTATATGAGAGCAATGTCGATATTTGTTAATAATAGTCGTTGTAAATTTTTAGAAATTAACATGACATAGTTAATATTGCTTGAACGTGACTCTTAGCCAATCCAAAATTTAACTGAACTTGAACACTGAACGTGATACTTTTTTGGAAATAATAAATAAAAACAGTATCATAACATTATTTTAAATAAAATTTGAACAGTAGTTTAAATTAATATAATAATAGTTTATATCTATATTTTAATATTAACATCCGTTGAATTACATAATCGTAATTTACTAATGTATTTGTGCCTTTACAACTTGTCCATCATATTAATCCCCCGTGGTTGGTAACAATGGGCATATTGGGAATAGACGGTAATATCGTAATACATAACAAATAATCGACTGTTCGTGCTATCCTCAAATGATGATCATAATTAACTGTTAGTAGTACACATATATATATATTAACTGCACATTTCTTTTCGTAATGACTATTCGTAATATTCCTAACACTGATATGGTAAGTGTATTTTGTATCAAATGTGATATAACGTTTTTATTATACTTGGTTAATATCTTTCTAATACAGATTAATCTTATGTTATTTAGAATATTTGTATTCTTGTAATAACAATATAAGTCGGTTGGATGTCTATTTGAAGATTGATTATAAGCTATTGTTCATAAAAAATCGAGCTTCGTGCCTGGTTGATTCTTGTAGTTAAGCCTGTCGACTTATGTTTGATTCCAAACGAGTTTCAGATAAAATTTATAAATTTTATATTTATTTTAATAATTAGCTAGTGATCTTAAATTATGATACTTGAATAATTAAAGCAGCGATGTGAATGTGAGGAGTCGTGTACTAGTACTAGTAGTGAGTTGAAAATATCAATTTACCGAAATTTTAATAATCATATTGTAGTATTCAGTGTACGTGGACGTGCTTTGAGATACTTTTTAATGTATTTGAGTCCTGTGCTATGAGTGATTTCTTGTATCAGTTTATTGTTTAATCTAAGAGTGCGTTTTGCACAATAGCAATAAGTAGATTAAGTAAGTAAATTACTTTAAGATTAAGTGTTAAAGTGTTTTGGTTTTCATAACCTATTTAAACGCCTTTCCTTCAAGAGGTCTTGAGGACTTCTGTGAGATATCTCAGTTGAATCAATAAATCGATAACTAACCTTTCTGAATGTGGAAAGACATCAGCTTTGTAATACCTATGTTTAGTTATTATTCTTAGTGATTAAAGTATAAACGTCCTGTAAGTTTGGTTTGAGTTTAATTTCTAAATAGTTTTATTTCAAAGTATATTTGATGACTTAATAAGATCAATGGTAGTATCTCAATGTTTTTTACTATTTACTACAAAGAATATGTAAAAATAAATAAACAAATCGAATACACCCGAAAAGGAGACAGAGTACAATATATTTTATTTAAAGGCCACAAAAGTTATCAGACACGTCTGAAATTGACTAACTGACTTTACTTTATTTCCGTTTGAACTTTCTCGTTCTACTATTCCAGGAATACAGGAATCAGATGTGTTTATTTTAACAACAAGCCAAATGCAATATTTTGTTTGTATTTTTAAGAGATTGTTTAGTGTATAAAAGGAGAATTTCTTTCTTATATTTAAAGGCACTCTGTACGTTAATAAGTTTAACATTCCATTATCATACATAGTTAAACTTTTGTTCACATTCTGTTCACTAAGTCTTTTATTTTCAGTGAACTTTTTCTAGAAGCGGTTCATTCATTCATTTTTTTTTTTAATTCAAACGAAGTTCTAAGTCGAGCATACAAGTATAATTTTTAAACTAATTTCTAATGACAATAAATAAGGTTCTGTTTCCATTATAAGACTATATTCATTGATAATAGCAGAGCTTGATATTGGCTACTGTATGTGTAGCCACGTGAATGTTATAAAATTTGTCTATAAATATAGTTGGGTAAATAAAGTATCTTTAAAAACTAACTATTATTTATGAAATATTAAATTCAATGACACTTAATTTTTATGTGTGACAGGTTGCAGGTTCGAGTCCCTCCAATGGTGATGGATTTCTTATTTTCAATTTAAACGTTGAAGTTACTAAACAAACAATACTTAAATAACACAGGCACACAAAAAAAAAAGTCATGAACCAGAGGGGAGACCCCATTATCCTTAGGTTTTTGGGATCGCTGAAACCGAATATGACAATAAAAACTAATTTTAAATGCCCGTTTTCCCGCTAGCACCCCCTTACTACCTCTTAAGGGGTGAAAATTGAAATTTTTGTATAAAATCAAGATAGATGTGTATTTCTATGTTTTTTGGGATGCTGAAATCGAAAATGATACCTAAAAATAAATTCATGACCACTATCACCCCCTACCATCCCTTACAGGGGGTGAAAATTTCAATTTTTTCTATAAAATCAAGACAGATGTGTATTTCTACGTTTTTTGTGATGCTGAAACCGAAATTCTTATTTTCTCTCTTAAATTAACTATTAATTTGGTCTACTTCATGGAAGATGTATTTTGTCAACACTAAAACATATTTAAATGCCTATAAAATATATTATATATTAAAATTAAAAATTTATTTAAATGACTAGTAATTAGTCCTTTAAGGTTTATTATTATTACCTATTTTACTTTTATTGATTAATAAATAGTGTCAAAACTGAATTATCATCTGAAACTCACATTCGTTGTTGTATTTAAACATGTAACATTTTTTAAGCAAAATTTTTTATCATCTGCTTCTTGTCCTTATTTATAATATTTCTTTGAACGTCTTTTTAATAACTTATTACCGAAATAATATCAAATAACAAAATTTAAAAAAATCTGCAACGTAAGGAACGATTCTAAATTGTATAAGCATCAATCACAACAATCACAACAAGCTTTTGCTAAATAAAACCTAAAAATGTAACTTTATAAGGAGGGTTTTCAATACAAAAGTCTATTTTATATTTTTCATAAAATGCGTGATGAAACGATTGCCTTATTAATAACAATCGCTGCTGCAGGATGTATGACATAAAATAGCTTTAATATTTAAAAAAACGGGCGCCGGACGGCATCCAGTGCAGGAATTTATGATTTCATTTGGTGTAGTATATTTCAACTATGAGCCATTTGCATCGAAAAGACTCGCCATATCGTATGTGATTCTAGTATTATTAACAAAAATGTAGTATAAAAATAATTATGTTAATACTTTTGATATTTAAACGTAACGTAAATCATTAATCATTATGGTATATGTATATCGTAGTATTTTTTGCTCTCGTTTTTCTGAATTGTAAATAGGAGAAGCAAGATGTACCACGCCGCTACTGCTAAGCGTCGTCGGAGTTCGGACGTGCTCGAGCTGACGCTCGCATTCGACATACATTACTCACTGAGTTCGTTTTCAATAAAATTAAATTTTAATGGCTGTTTGGATGGAGTTGGGGAGGAGATTATTTTTACGACTAATTTATGAAATGCCATTCCGTAATGATTATACATTTCTTAATGAAATTGGCTTCCTACGTCGTTGCTTTTTCCGAAACGCACTATTATATTTATAAGTCTCGCTGTTATATTGCTCTAGAATTATATTATTAAATAATAAATACTTTAGCAGCTTCTTTGACATTTCACTATTAAGAAACTTTTCTGAACAATAAGTCTTTACAGTCACAAAGATTTGGTAGTGTTCATAGAAGCAATACATTCTGTTAGTGTGGCCTAATAATTTAATTATTTCTTAAGTATTGATTTTTATTTATATAGTCGTTCGTCTCACTTTTTAAGTAATAAAATGCTTACGTGTTTAAAGATAAGAAAAATGATGTAGTCATCAATTGTAGGGCTAAAAAGATCTACAAAGCAGTTCTCGGTATAACTAAAACAGCTAAGATATAAAAAGGTATTTGATATTTAAAAAATTATTGAAGTGCATTTTTTATGTGTTAATATTTATTCTTATATAAGTAAAGTTATTTTTTTTTGTTTGTATATCATTAAAATTTATCAATTGTTCGGGCAGATGTCATTTAATTATTAACATTTAATTTAAAACTTACACGAATATAAAAATGCTATACATAAACCATGTCATGCTATACACAAACTTATTTATTTGTTATTTATTTAGCTTCACGCCATATCCCTTGCGGGGTAGCTAGAGACGACTGAGCGCCAAACGCTACGATCCCTGCATACCTCTATCGCCTTGGCCACAGACATCAACCTCTTCATACATGCCCTTCGGGGGGTCCTCATGCTTTTTACGTGACCTTCCTCCAGTATCCAGAATTAAAAACTCACATTAAATTTATTTACCACTTCATTTTTATTTTTTTTATACAGCAAGTATGCCTAAAAACTAAGATCATAGTATTTTGTTATAAAAGTGGTAGGTATAATTAATGGATCAGTTAATGTCAGTCGACCAGTTACGTCACTCTGATTAGAGTTTTGTGATAAATTAACCAAACTTCAAATTATTCTCCAACCCATCAACTTGGAAACCAAAATGTTCCGAGAAAAATATTTTACTAAAAGCTAAAAGTAGGTTAACAATATTCATTGATAATCAAGATATTGTATTCTTACTTTTTTAAAGATTAATGTTATATTATTTATTACATTTATAAGAAGATTGTTTTTTATATATATTCTTTAAGTTGAAAAGTAAGCTAAGTAGAGAAACGTTAATATACGAATATAACTGACTCGTTACTGTCGGTAAGTCACCCAAAACAACCAAACTTATTGACGTAAATAAAGGACAGATGAAACTTTTAGGAAGTTCCATTTGGAAAGGTTTACTTAATGATCTTACTTCTCCCTTAAAAGTATATTTCCGTATGGTTTCTAAGAGCAACATAATACTGCTAATATTCAAATTTACTGTAATGTATTTGATATTTGTTATTTTCCTCATTACCTAATCCTCTTATATAATTTTAAAAGTATCAAGTGAACTACAATATTCAAAAGACAAAGTTTTGCTTTAAACGTCGGCAAACTTGAATATACATAATTATGTTAGTTTTCCTATTTTTATACCTAAAGTTATAATAAGAATAAATCGCAATAAAATACGGTCGTTAAAAGTATGAGAAAGCTCAAATAAATAACTTAAATAAAGGGTTATTTGTTTCTTTATGACAATTTCACTTTTATAATTCGATAATAAATAAATAAATAGTTGTCTTCTTAAAAAATAAATAAATATTATATATTATTAATATTATATTAGTTATCAATGATAATGTAACAAATGAGTCCCTGAAGTCGTATAAACGTAACCTCTTCTTACCACTGGGCGTCTCTTGTAACTGTGAATTAATTGTAAATCCAATACTGCGTCTATAAATCTAAAGCTAGCCAAGGATGGTTACAATTATAAAATATATATATACATATCTTCTGAACAATGTCTGTATAGTCGTCATACGTCTATTTAAAGTAGAATGTTCGCAAGATGCTACCACATTCAGTTGTACTATAATAACATAAAAAATGTACAATTCTCGCAAGAATATAACGTAGGATAAGGATATAACGTATCATTATATACGACCAGTAATTTAAAACAATGTGAAGACTACTAACTTAAATATACTAATTATTATTGCTGGTCTATATTATTTTATCAGTTCTCTGCAGAAGGGAGACGTCGTGTAACATTAAGATATAAGAAATAAATTAAATGAAAATTACTCGTTGTCGTGAGAGAGATAGGCAACAGCACTATTATTTATAATAACAACAATATAATTGAGGCTCTGCAAACATCTTGGTACATGTACAAACAGTTTACCAAATGGTATTCAATATATTTAATTAATAGTGCAATAAAAATAACAGTTATGTATGTATTTTGTGAGAAATACCTCGTTCGACAGGGTCGATCGTGTAAGGTAGATTCCCGTCATGCGATTCTCGATATGCAATATGCGAAGGTAACAATGAAACCGAGAATGCGATAAACATGGAATATATGATAAAAGATGGTATAACCACACCAATAATTTCACCCCTTAACTGGCATCGCCAATTTTTTACACAGGCACTTGGAATGTCCTAAAGAATGAGCCTACCGAGTTTGAATTGAATTGGACAAAATTTTTGGTTTCTATGATTTTGGTGGCGGGAGCCCCCCTCTTCCTTACGGTCGGAACGAGAAAAAAACTAGTTAGTAGTATTTTACTGATTAAGACGAGTCTTTTGAGCGGTAACTCGGCATATATTGGGTGAGGGGGGAACCCCCCCCCCCTATCTCCTAAACGGGGGGTCGTAACAATAAACTTTTTGAACAAAAAAGTTTCCTCTTTTAATTTGTTAATTTTCTAAGATTTTTCCGATATTAAATTTTGCCTTCTTCTGTGACTTTTTTCGGTTTTTAACTTTCAACCCCCCCAGCCCCCCAATCCCCCAACCGATTTCCCCCGTTAACTAACTAACTAACTTAACCTTCATTTTGTCCTTAAGAATGTGTATACCAAGTTTGAAAATCCTCCGTCAATATTTACGACCTGTAGCGTGTCCCAAAGGCTTGCACTTTCACCCACCCTCCCAGCTCCCCCTTTCACTTTTTCCAAAAAAACGAGATGCTACGTTTGTCCTACTAATTTATCCAATCGACCTGTGAAGTCAGATTTCGCCTACGATGAATTTGGACTGATGGATCATATATATATTGGGATATATAATTATTTTTTTTTCGACGGATTCTCAATCTCCAGTTCATAAACGGCGTAATGCTACTGCTCTGGGGTCTGGGTCCCATCATCGCATCGATTGCAATAGGTAGATTCATCTATGGAATCTACCTAATAACGAGCATGTGTTTAGAATATTAGCAGAGGAGAATAAGTCCTACTTAAATCATTTTCAGTTTTCATATTATCAGCTTCTTAACCTTTTCTGGTTACAGGGAAATTGGAGTTCCAGTCTATTGTAGTCAGTATTCGTGTTGATTAAGCAATTAGGGCATTATTTTCACGTTAGACAAAGATGAACAAAAATAGGTTTATTGATTAAAGTTGTTCCATTTCAGTATCTCTTACATGACAAAATTAAAAACAAAAGTTAAAATAAATAAAAGTTAAAATAAATAAACAAATCAATTACAACCGAAACGGAGGTAGAATATCATATATTTTATTAAAGTGCCACTAAAGCTATCCGACACGGTCCACATTGGCTGAGCGAGCTTGCCTTATTTCCATTTGACCTGTCTCGTTCGACTATTCCAGGAATACAGGAACCAGACATGTTCATTTTAACGACAAGCCAAATGCAACACTTGACAGGTTGCTGCAGACTGAAACAGAGACAGCTCTGCATACTAATATTTAAATATTACATTTCTTACAAATTCTGAATATATAAATCTCATTATTGATTGTAATTATTAATATTATAATTTCATTATCCATAGCTGTCAACGAATAATTAAAATAATCTGTTAAATTAACATTGGGATTTTGAAATCCAGTATAAAGCAAATATTCCAAATATTTCTAAGATGGCTCTGGAACGTGTCACAAACCATCTTCGGGTCACTCCGCTCTTTTCATAAAATACTTTCTACTTGACATTGTACTCTTTCTATTCAATATCCGACAACTTTGAATATGCTGATTCAGAGCTGACATACTTTTGACGTTTTTTTATTCACTTGAATAGTCTTTAAGAAATAAATAAATGTTATTCAGAATAAATATGTTGTTCAGAATAAAATGCGATAAGATTGAACTGGCACAAACGGTTATTTTATTAACTTTATACTTGGTTACATAATTTATAAAGTCCTTCTTTAATTAATTAATTAACAATGTTACCTAACTAGTGTTAATCTAAAGATAAGGAAATATGAGTGATTCGATAATTGTACAATTTATTCGAATTTAGTATAAATATTTAGTATTTACTATTAACGGGCAAATAAATAGTCCTAGCGGACAAACGAATATAAGGTGAACATACAAAAATGTCCGAATTCTGAATCTGCAGTTCCATTCAAATAACCGCTGCCAATAAATATAACTTAGGTTTTATTATTTCATACAAAATTTCAATATCTTTGACTCACAGTACTCCAGAAATAATATTTGTATTTCTATTCGTTATGCGAACATGTATACCTATTTTATTGTATACTATTCAAAGACAAGAATTTCATTTGAAGTTCTATAACTAATATTTTAGATTGTATAGAAAAGGATCTGTAAGTATATAAAAATAATTTTGAATTTATTAAATTAACAAAGAAATATAGTGCAATAAGTTGTAAATTATAAGTGAATAAGCAGTAGTTTAATCTCTTTTCCCTGAACTTATTTAAGAAAGAATTAAAAGAAATTTAATGTATATAAATTATAACATGCCTACAAAATGTATAATAACAAACTAAATTAGACTCCGATATTACAATGAACAACATCAGAGTTAATCATGTAGTTGCTTCAGGTGACAGAGTTCAGGGAGTTATGTCTTTGTTAGTAACACAGTGTGACGTACTTTGATAGATCTTTTTAATTGACCGAAGGACGAATTCTGAGCGTAGCCAAGCGTTTGTCCGAAGGACTACGTTCCCAGTAGATAGGCTCATTCTGCTATTTTTCCGTATGTAATTTAGTACGTTTGTTCCGGCGTAGCCGGCGTATTTTACATCCTATCGTCACGAAAATTGGCAGACGTGTTCTTTGAATTTTTATGTTGAGCCGTTTTTTTGATTGGACGAAAAAATCCAAAATTTCGGCGTTTTTTAGTTTATTTATAGGCGTAGCAGGAGCAATTTTCATCCGAGCGCTACAAAAATTGGTGATCATATTTTTTTGTCCTTCCATTTTTCTTACTGGGAGGAAAAATCCAAAAAGGTGGTGATTTGAGTTTTTGTTTTGGCGTAGCAGGCGTATTTTTCATGCAATCGTCACGAAATTGTTAGGTGTATTCTTTGAATTATGTAATTTTTTTTATGTTGAGCCGTTTTTTTGCTTGGGCGAAAAATTTCAAAATGGCAGATTTCTGATCCGTATCCGTATCAAAAATTTTTAAGTTGAATAACTTCGTTGTTATTTGGTGTAGTCAAATTTCGTTCGGTAGTTATGTACCTACATACATATATAGATATACTTATTCCTTTTTGGAAAATACACTTAAAAAGCACACTGTATGTTGTAGGTACCTACTACAATTCATTTTCTCTTGCCAGTAGGCAACACATAAATTTCGGGTTTGTTACATAGAAGTTACACTTCATTCACTTGTACTATTATCTTACCATTCACGTTGATCTTACATTTTGTTCTTTCTTAATTTCTTTCAAATATCAGAACCTTCGACTTATCTGCATGTAGGTTTAGACCATTATTTTCACATCCATCTTTCAGAGTGGTGACCAATGACTGCAAATCGCATTCTGATGATGCAATAAGCACTGCATCATCTGTCAGTCAGGTCAGCAATTGACTTTAAGGTGACCTACTTTCACTCCCATGTCACTGTCTTTCACGCCTTGGAGACAACTATCCAAATACTTGCTTAACATCCGATCGGAAGTCAAACCAGGGCGACATGTCAGCTCCTACTCGTACACAGGCTGAGTGATCTCTGTAAAGAGACTTCACAACCTGTAGCAAGGGTCCGCTCACAGTGTATCGGGGCAATATCTCCTATAATTTCTTTCTCACAACCCTGTCATAAGCCTTTTCCAAATCCACAAAAGCACAGAAAACCTTTTAGGGCCGAAAACTTAACCGTGATAATGCCGAGGGAAAAGGTCTGATCTATACACCCTCTTCCAGGTCTAAAACCTCCTTGGGCCTCCCACAACAGCCTTTCAGATCTCTCTTGCATTCTTCTCGCTAATATTTTAGCATAAATTTTACCGCCCAAGCTAGTCAAACTGATAGCCCTATAGCTTGTACAGTGTATCTGTTAACCTTTGCCTTTATACAAAGGTACGATGACTGCACCTTGCCAATTGTCGGGGATCTCCCCTGATTTCCAGCATAAATTGTACAAAACCAGAACAAGTCCAAGACGCCTGGCCCACCATATTTGATCATCTCGGCAGTAACTTCATCTACTCCCGCAGGCTTACCATGTTTCAGGCTTCGAATCGCGCTCTCCACTTCTTCTAAATTGATTTCACCATCGGCTACATCCAGATTCAGCGTTTCTCTGGTACTCAAGGCCGAGGCGTCCTCACATTCATACGTCTCCTTGTAGAATTCCGCCCACCGCTGCAAAACGTGTGCTTGCTCTGTTTAAATTTCGCCCATCTTCGAAAGCACCCCTTTCATGTTACAGGTTACCAAACAACCCCGGGAAACACTATCTTCTCGCCAGAAAAGCTTCGTGTTTTCCCGGAAGTTGTTCGTTAACCTTTCATCCCTTTCTCTCTCAGAATTTTCACGCTTCATCTTTATAAGTACTTTCGTTTTGTGCTTTTGCAGCTTGTACTCTTTTTTTCTTATCTCTCTCATACTTTTATTCTTACTTTTTGAGGCTTTACAATCCAGCCATGCTTTCTTCTTTAACTCCACAGCGTCTTTCACTTCATCTAACCTGACATTCATTGCGCTTTTACTAAAACCTCTTTTCCTTTTACCGCACACCTCTGTCGCTTCTTTCACCATACCATTACTAAGGTTCTGCTAGCATACTTCGGCATTTTCATTTCCAGAATCATAGTTTTCAAGCTTTTTGAAAACCCTATCTTGATATTCCTCTCTAATCGGTGGATCTTGGAGCTTCCAGTTTCTTATGCGATAATTCGACTCCAAGCTAGGACACGTCGTGCGGCTGCGCCAATCTGCAAACAGACCTCTTATTCTACGAGTAGTAACGACTAGATAATGGTCCGTTCCCAGATCAGCACACCTAAACACTCGCGTGTCCATCACTTGGCTTCAAATACGCTGATTAACTAGGAATAAATCAATCATACTTCTTTCTTCCACTAGCTCCCATGTGTACATGTGAATTTGTTTATTATCAAACATCGTGCTTGCCACAAACAAATTTCTCTTCTTACAAAATTCCAACATAAGCTTTCCAGCCTCATTTACATTTATCACCGTACTTGCCTAGCATGCTATCGTAACCACTTCGCGCGGTTCCAACCCATCCATTAAAATCCGAATATGCTATCAACTTTTTATTACTTCTGACACTACTTAGAACATCCCTGACACTCTCCCAAAACTCCTTGAATTCGCTCACTGGAGCTAAGGATACTGGCGCGTAAATGGCTAACAAGACTACTCTTGTTATCCCCAGCTTAAAGCGAACCCAAAGGACCCTCGGGTTGATAGCCTTGTATTCTACCATTGCAGTAACCATTCGAGAGGACAACAACACGCCTACACCTTGGCAACCTCGCTAGCCCTCTGGAACCCCAGCCCAGAAAGCGACCCAGTTGCCAGGCAAATCGGTCGTACCTTTGCCTTTTTGCTTGGTCTCAGACACACAAATGACATCCAGATCTTTGTCATCCATCACATCTAATAATTCATTCATCTTCTGTGCCATTCCTCCTCTTACATTCCACGTAGCTATTTGTAGCTCCGTCCTCCACCTCCCGCCTTTCGGAACATGGCTTGTTGGTTGGCGGTCCCCAACGCCGCATTCGTTCATGTTATATATTACATTTTTATTTTAACATACAATAATATATCCAAATACAAACATACAAAATTTTAAATACAAAATACAAATATATAATTATTATTTAATTATTCACATAAAATAAAACAAAATTATATAATAAAAATATGTTAAAAATTAATTAATGTATAAATATAAAATAAATTAATAAAATCAATCAACAAAACTAAACTTATACACAAATTTATAATTTTTAAGCATATTATACACTTCCTTCCTTCCTATACACTTGTGCTTATTAATTAAATATTTCTTATATTCTTATTTGTTATAAAATTTTTAAATTCGCATTTATTATATTCTCACGAACCGTGGAAACGCTGATAAGACGCAGGTGCATTGTATCATGTTAAAATCCCAGAATGTATTATCTGAAACCTTTGTTTGTTACATTTATTTCTCTGTATTCTTTTAATTATAATTTCATTTTATTATATTCATTCTCCAACTTTGAGTAAGGATCACGTAGTTTATAATTTAATTATAATTATTAAATAGTAATAAATTTGTATTCTTTTGGATCCTTCGGTTGTGACCGACGCAATTAGCAGGATGAGATACAATGTATTTGGTTATATTAAGGCAGTAGTCTGCTTTAGGAGCCGAAAAAAAAGCGTTTTTTCAACAATTTTTTTGAAAGGGAAGGAAATGATTGCGGTAAACGAAATTTTGAGACGATAGTATATTATATTCAAGCTTTAAAAAACAATTTTTATTATTACAAATTATTGAAATTTGCCAAAGTTGTAACGATTTTTCTGGGGGGCCTGGAGTGTGCACTCGTAAATCGGTGCCGGTGATGGAGGTCGTGCGATGCATCTGAAACAGTGGAACCAAGTTTTTTTTAGTTTTTATAAGTTCCTTTTCTATATGAACTAAAAAAATACCGAAGAAATGACGAAATTCCAAATTTTTTCGAAGTTTGAATGAAAATTCCCTTTTTTGAAAAAAATAAATTCACTTTAAGTTGCAAAACAAGTAATTTAAATAGTACTTTTGTCCAACTTTTTTAGTTCAAATAGAAGATAATTCAATACTGAAGCTAGATCACTTTGGTTTTTTTCGATCGGACATATATTGTTTTTACTATCGCCGGCACCGTTTTCCAAAACTTGTGAAAATGAAAACTCGAGAAAACGGGCTGTAAAGTTTTCGGTCCAAAAAAATCTAAGTTTTTGGATACTTACACTAATTAGATGTTAATCGGCTATCCCCGGGCCATACAATAATCCTTCCTCTTCTTCAAAAAACTCGTTTTGGCGGAGGCTATCCGATCTTCGAGCTGTACGAGCCTCCTTGCTGGAAAGTGATGCGCACCGGTTCTCCCGCGTTATGCGCTCAGCATCGACGGTGTCAGCAAAATTTTTTGTATTGCTGCCCGATGACAATATCGAGGAGCTGCATGGTAGAAAGCACAGCTGAATAGCCTTCGTTGAAAATGCCTGTCGCTATATTTGCTGCTATTTCGACGATTTTATAGCCGGAATTTACGTGTTTCGGATTTAGGCGCCACACAATCGAATTGAACGATTCGTTCGAATTTTGAGTGTGTTCCACCTAAGCACCGCGTCAGTAAATCGTCATATCATCGCTGCTTGCTGCCTTCAACTTTTGCTCACTGCGACTCGTGTGTAAGTCTCCGTCGTCCGATGATACACTGGTAAAACGATTGCCGTGAAATTTTGGCTTTCGCGGTTCCGCAGCACGCTGTCTTTTACATCGATCACCTTTCGGGTAGCTAGACATTTCGATGTGCGCTCGGCAAAATACAAAATGAAACTGAAAGTTGACGCTACAAATAGCAGTGTAGAGGCCGATTCCGAGAGCTATAGTTTACCGTTACATTGTATACCGTTATCCCAAAAACTACTCGACACAGACCTTCTAGAACTTCCAAATAATATTTCAAAGGACCGTTCAATCTTTTCAGGTATATACGAGTATAATCAAACAATAGAATACACGAAGGGGCAGAGCGCGCGCGCTCGGGTCTGCCCGAGCATTCACACCTGCTCGACGCTCGGCCACTAAAACTGATCTAGCTTCGAAAATATGTCGAATTGGCCTCTAAAATTTTGAACACATATTCTTGGATAGTTTTGGAATAGATTTAAGACAAAAACGAAAAATCGATTTTTTGAAGCCTGTAAAGCAGACTACTGCCTTAAACGTATATAAAACATTTAATGGTGGTTTACCTTCTTTTGTTACGATTAAAAATAGTCAACATTGCAGTATGCGGTTGAGCATTATCGTGATGGAACACTATTCCTACTTCAGGAACTCGTAGTACACTGAACTTTTCTTGTTCCACCACAAACACACACAAAGTCTTGTAACTGTTGCTAATGTTGTTTCTGCTTTGAAGTAAGATTTTTTTTCTTAATATTCTCCTAAAGAACCCACTTTTCATCTCCAGTAAACAGCTTTTCTAAAAACGGTCTCACATGTGATGAACACATTCTTATACGATCAGATCAATTCTTTTCCCTCAATTCACGTGGAACCCAAACACTTTGCTTCAACACAAACCCAAGAGATTTAATGTGATCTGTAACAGTTGTATGATGAGCAGTTGTCGACTTGTTTTTTTATTTATAAGAAAAAATAGCTGCCTAAAATACGACAGAACTTTCCCTTCAACCAATGTGAATACCATAAAATTTACTTTAAGCTATAACTCTGATTAAGATGTTTAATATAATATAACACTTTTAAAATGTATTGCTGAAAGTTAAATGTTTTGTTTTTTTAATATTTAAACAAATTATTAAAAGAAAATATAAAAATGTTAATTTACGTTTTCAACTTTGTAATCGTGACGTACGTCTCTCTGTTACACGCCATGAAAAATACCTTTCCATTTAATAAATCATTCGAGTTTTTCAAATTAATACTGTTCGTTTTATATTTTGAATATAAACTTTTTCTGCACTGTCAGCGACGCTCCTGAGATCTTGCGGATGCTGCAAGAAGTCGTGGGCGGCGGTGATCACTTATCATCAGTGACCTGCACTCGCGTTACTCTCATTTTAAATAATTTATTTCGATTATACCTCCTTTACCAGTCAGTAACTGTAGTTATTAAATTGTTTTTGTTTAAATGTTTAATTTAACGAAAACTGTGTGGCCTAATAAGAAATTAAAATCATTGACATGTATATTACAATGACGTATTTTATATTATATGCAATATTTTTAACTGTTAAGTGTGAACCCCTAACTAAACCTATGTTTTAATTCCTTAGTGTACAAACGTATCGTACCAGTATCGTTGGTAATTGTTGATTGGTTAAAATATTACTTAGCTTCCAATAACTACATATTAGTTTGCTGTTGAAACCAAATGTATCCGAGTTTATAGAACTAGGATTATAAGATACTTGGAAATGACCTACCTCTACTTCTTAAATATAAGGATATGAATTGGCATTATATTATTTTTATAATTATTCTTATTATTTTTATAATTTACTTATTCTTTCCATAAACCGAATTATGCTTTATGCAATATCATATATATATATATATTATACTAAATATATGAAAAAAAATATGCATTTGCAAAAACCATAAGCGGCAAATCTAGTTAAAGTGCTATTTCATTGCGATTTCTATAGATATTCTCACCTGGCAGCTAATTAGTCTAATTGGCTTGATAATCATAGCTATATCTTTCGAATCCGACTGTAGCTAGAGCAGATGATTTGCAAAAGCTAATTGGGCACTTCGCGACGAATGAACCTGCATTATTAAAAGTTCAGTTCTCAAAGTGCAAATCCGTATCCCTGCAATCTAATCTGTATTTAACTAGTCTGGACGGGTCGGCCCGATGCACGCTGTCACTCCTCAAATAGACCTCCGGAGGTAGACTAGGCTAGCTGACATTCTACCTACTATAATTAGATAAAAACTACATACCATATTATATGTTTATTACAGTTATAAGAATATAAATTAAAATATATATATGATTAATGCATTGTATGTTTATATATTGAAAATGTAAATTATTGTAAATTCAAACAATTTCTAAATTAACTAAGTACAGCAAATATGTCCTTTTTGCGCTTCATGAAATGATTGAACTCTATGTTTTTATTTCTATATAGGTATTGCATTATGCATATATATTTACTTGCTGTGTCTCCGTCTGCGTGAAGAAAGGTTTTGATACGAAATTACTCCTTGCGGGTTCAACACTAAATAAATTTAAAAAAATATATTCATAGCAAATGCCTGCGTCACGTAATAGACCTTTGTTTTGTTTGTATTTGAAGTTCCTATACTCAATAAGCTGTGTGTTAATGATCAATCAGGACAGGTGGTTCTATATGTACATATTATAATAATTAATAATTTTAACTAGGTAGTCAGCCACACGGCTCTCGGTCTATTGTCTGAATTCAAAGTAGCGATCTGTGAATGTGAAAATTGATTTCGATGCTTGGTACTTTATCCGATAGAAGCTTTTGTTTAATGCTAACCCAATTTCCGGATTTAACCAATATATATCTGTTAAATCTTCTTAAATGACAATTGAAAAAAGTATTTATATTGTGAGCGTCTTTGTTGCTATAGTGTTCTCAATAAGATTGTAACCACTTATCAAATTTTTTTTAGAACTGTCTATAGAAACGTCAGTTAGAAGTTACCATGGTTTTCTTTTCATTCCATAAAATTTTATTAGATTACATCCCAGTACATTAGAGGACATTACGACATATTTTATATATTTTATATATCTTTAAAACGTGTAAATTTAGTTAATAATATAATGCTTATTTTGAAAATACCTTAGGATTTATAAGAATATTATATAAATTTCTTAAATTTATTTTAAGTCGCATAAAAAGAGTCAATAAACATTAATATGAAACTATACCTATCTTGGTATTGTCGGTAAGTGATCCAAAAACAAGCAAACTTATTCACGTCACTTTATAATAGAAAGATGAAACTTTCAGGAAGTTACACTTGGAGAAGTTTATTTAATGATCTAGCTTTTCTTTTAAAAGTTTGTTTCCGTACTGCTTCTCATAGCAACATAATACAGCTAATAATCAAATTTATTGCAATGTATTTGATATTTACTATTTTCAGTATCAATTGGTTGTCTTATCTATTTCTTCAAAGTAACAAGTGAACTACGCTATTAAAAAGTTGATACTTTGCTTTCAAATCGGTAACCTTCAATATACAAATACCGGTTTAATAATTTATACCTAAAAGTTACGAATATATCCAAAATAATATAATCGTATCTTCTAACAAAAAGATATGGAAGGGAAATATATTTTAAATAACAAATAAACAAATAAACAAATAAAAATTTACAAAAATTCATCGACGAGGGAATATTGAATGTCTTTTCCCGCAACTTTAACAAACGCAAAAGAGGGATTCCAGACAAGACTCGTTTTCATTGATCCTATATGAAATACCATAGACAAAGTGTCTTTAGAAACTTTATCTTCTAGGAGAAACTCTTTGATATGTTGAATGTCGTTCGTTGAAGTAACGACATTAAAAACTCCAAAGCATTTGTTCTCGGGGTTCGTCTACAGATTATCTTAATATTCCGTTTTATCAAAGATACAGGAGTATTTAATAGAACCGTGCAGTGATTCAGGGATAATGATGTTTCTATATCTTATCTTATTTTTGGATTCATTTAAGGTTAAAGTAAACTCACTTGAAATTTTTATAAGATCTGAAAAACGAATGATTAAATAAGGTTTCATAAAAAAAATTATATGTTTTTCCAAAGCGACAGATAAGGAGTACCTAATTTGCCTTCATTACTGTAATTTGTTATGGATCAGATTAAATAGAATACATTGTCTAATGTTTAAATCAATATACAATGCAGGCAATGATTGATAAAATAAGTAATTACTTACACTTTAAAAAGCCATATTTGCCTCTTGATGGCACTTCTGATTGTTGAATGGACACACTTAAAATATCATAAACATGCGTTTGTTTCCTTAGGTTTTTACTTGTGTAGAGAATAAGTTGCATTTAAATCTTCTTCAGTACTCATATTATATATTAGCTTCTCCCTCTCTATTCGAATTATAGTTCGTAAGTTATTTCGTTCTCGAATTCAAACCTACAACATAACTATTAAAATACAACATAGCTATGTTAAGTACTAGTTTGTTGTCCTCCTTTGTTTTTATCATAAATGCCCGCTACTAGCGTTAACGGGATATTAGTACCAATTGCAATATTTTAATGTAACTATTATTGGACTAAAGGTTATAGAACCCTTTTTTTGTAATATATAAGTTGACCTAAAGTATCCTTTTCACTGGATTACTTTAATAGTATTAATTATAACAATTATATCAGTATTGTCACTTTAAACAGTAGAAAGCGGTTTAATTCGGGGCAGATGGACACCATTATTCATAAGCAGTATAATGCAAGTAATCCAGTAATATATACCAGTTTGGTTCAATTATTCTATCTCTACTTGTGTGTATAACCTTGTTGAAAATCAAATGTGAATATCTAATTAGCAACTTGTTATATATTAAAATGGAACTACTTGTCACAACATGTACCACATATTATTTTAGAAGATAAACTTCGATTTAACAACGTCACATGTAACTGGACACACACTCATCATGTGTGTCACTCAAGAAATCATAAACAGTCGGCCGGTTTTAATAAAAATTAATTAACGTAAACCCTATTTTGTCGCGATCGAGTTTGCTAATTCTAGGTTTTCCTTGTAGTGCCGTTTAGTAGTTAATATAAAATAAGTCTCCAGTCTGGCTGCGACAAGGCTTTCCAGCGAATGGTTTCAAAAATATTACATTTTTAAAGTGATGTGGTCCGTAATGGAACTAAGGGTGCATTTATAAAATGTCTAAGCTATATAATAAAACAGTCTTACTGCGTTAAGTGCGTTAGACTACTGCGACTGACTTGAAACGATTGTTCTGGACTCAATATACCGACCAAAGATGAGGTTCAACGACATGTCTAAGCCTAACAACTGAAGCCGGTCACTGTATTCCAAAGATACTTTCTGGAAAGTAGGAGCCAAGGTGAAAGGGCTCCTTTTGGCGGTGAACAGACATGTCTGCGTTTGGTGGCGTTGAATTTGACAAGATTGGCGTTGCCCCATGCGAAGACTGCCTGAAGTTTGTCATTCAAACGTTGCACCGTGGCTTCTCTTTCAGACTGTACTTGATCTCTACTAGCCCGACTACTCGGCAGGTATCTTTCTACTACTGTGCTGTCGTCTGCATAGCCATAGATACCGGGCTTCAGCAGATCGTTAATGTGCAGCAGAAAGAGAGTTGCAGAAAGAACTGACCCCTGAGGCACTCCGGCATTTATTGTCAAGAGTTCCGAGGAACACCCGTCGGCAACTATTCGAAGAGATCTTTGGTTCAGAAAGTCCGTTACCCAGCCGATCAGATCAGGAGATATTCCGTACGCTGAAAGCTTGCTTATAAGGCTCGTATGCCACACCCCATCAAAAGCCTTCGAGATGTCCAGAGAGACAGCGACCGCTTCACCGTTATTCTCGATGGTCTCGCCTAAAATGTGCGTAGCGTACACTAGAAGGTCCCAAGTGGACCTATTTCAGCGAAACCCGTACTGTCGGTCACTGAGGAGATCGTTACCTTCAAGGTACGCTAAAAGGCGCGAGTTCATTACACGCTCCAAGATCTTGCACAGTATGGAGGTGTTTGAAATCAGTCTATAATTGGCAGGATCAGCACGGCTGCCTTTTTTGGGCACTGGTGGCACGTTTGCAAGCTTCCAGGATTTCGGCACTATTCTAGTCTTGAAAGAGAGGCGATACAGACGTGTCAATACAGGAGACAACTCAGCTGCGCACGTCTTCAGTAGAATGGCTGGTATACCATCAGGACCACTGGCTTTATTTACATCAAGATGATACAATGCTCTCCATACCTCTTTGTTAGTGATGCGGATTTCAGACATCTAAATACCGCAATGAGGAAGATGTGCTGGAGAAGCATTTCCAGTGTCTAGATGTGAATTATCAGCGAACAGAGAAGCAAATACATTCACTTTTTCTGTCACTGTATGGGCCAGAGATCCATCCGGCTTCAGCAGAACAGGCAGTGAGGGTTGGCAGAAGCTTGACTCGATCGCTTCGGCAAGAGACCAGAAAGCTCGACTGCCAGTAGGTTTGACAGAGAGCTTTTCGCCATTCTTAGCGATACGTTCGCGACGAGCCTTCCGTAATGCCTTTTTTATAGGACTTGGCAGCTTGGTTAAAGGCTCTCTTCTTTAAACTTACATCCGGAGCTGTGCGGCTTCGAGCATCAGCCCAAATGAGGTATGCTGAATGTTTTCGGTTTTGAGCATGACCACATTCGGCATTAAACCACGGGCGAGCTTTGCCACCGATGGGTATGTCAGCAAAAGGAATGAAATACTCCATTGCCTGATGTACGACATCGGTTATAGCATCCGCGCAACTCGAAGGATCCAAAGAAGAGAAGTAGACCTGTTGCCAAGGATAAGACGCAAAGAAGTGCTGCATCTCATCCCAATCTGCTGACTTGTATTTCCATACTCGCCTAACATCATGTGGTTTAAAAGTTGGTGGGGAATATGTAAACACAGATTTCACCAAACAGTGATCGGAGGTTCCATGGGAACCTCCGATCACATACGATCATCCGATCACACGATAAGGAAGAAAACGTGGGATCTTCAAGGTGACGGAGACGCAGGATACAGAGGTCGTTCCGTGCGTACACACAGACCCCAGCACGTGAGCGAAAGTTGTGCTCTAACGAGTAACCGGGATGATCCAGGTACGCAGCGCTCAAAGGACATTGTATCTGCGTCTCCGTCAAAAGAACAAAGTGCGGTTGCTCTGTCTCCAGATGGTGGTGGACAGGTAAGAGATTAGAGTGCAAGCCCCTTTTGTTAGTGACGTGCACTTTGAATAAGGAGGTGCAACCGCTGTAAAAAATTGCTCTTTTTATTGGACTTTTTCATTAAAGAAATTAAAAATAAAAGAGTGAATAGGATGAGAAATGGCAGTTGAACGCGGCGGTATGTATCAAACCTGGCGCCGAAGTTGGTGATGTCATGCCACTGGGAGGCTAGCCAGGAGACTGCGGGGATGCCCGAACCCCCCCAGGGATCGCCATCGGGCCCCTCATCTGGTCGCCAACCAGTACGATGGAGCCACCCTGGGATTTACGCAGCTGGCGGGACAGCCTTTCGTGGGTGGCTGACCCACTAATTGGGCCCCCAACTAACTGCGGGTGGCCAGCGGAAAGCCATTGCTTCGGATCCCGCTACCCTCCTCGACTGGGCACCTGACACAATAAGCACCAACTCAACGCCAAATCGGTTCGCAAACACAACTGTTCAGACCCATTTCCCATATATACGGCTTCATCGAACAACGTGCCGGAACACGACTAGGTCGCTTTGCGGCACGACTTTGTCCAATGCGTGGTAACCTTGAAAGCGACCCGAGGTTATGGTCTACCATCGAAAAATATTATGCAGAATATCTTTTTACATTAAATGTTATAATAATATAAATAAATATTGATCCTGATTATCTCGAATAAATTGGAGATTAAATCTAAATTTAAGATGAAATGCTTTCCTCCTTATGTGTTTATATTTTTAAAAATACACTTAATATAAATTATTTGTGAAACAGATTAGAAGCATTACATTTAGTCAGTACTTTAAGTTATTTTTATTAAAATTATAATACTCTACTAATTGCATTCTTATCATTTATATTATTATTTTTTTTTATTCCCAAATGGTACCTAATGCATTGTTGTCAGTGTTACATAACATAAAGTATCAGAAATAGTTTAGAACCTTATATATCATAAGTGGTTTTACTGAAACCTTTCTTAAAATAGTTCGGTTCTAATAGATTTTCATGAATTTTTTATCTGTATGTAAGGATGTAGTGATCTGTCATTTGGTAACTATATTACTTGTTTATGAAATATATGTTAGGCCCGAAGACCGAAAACGCTCAGTGGACGGAAAAAACGGCCACTTCGCGTTCTGGCTGTCTTCAAATGCACAGAACGCGTTTTGGCTGCTGTTAAACGCTCACAACGCGTTCTGGTAATTTTCGAACGGCCAGAACGCGTTTTGTCATTCGTCAAGCGCTCAGAACGCGATCTTAATGTTTGAGTCGTTTTATATGCTCTCTCTACCTGCGTTCAATTGCGTGCGTTTTTTGGGATTTTTCAACTAATTTTGAACAATAGAGGCTTACCGCTATTGACAACAGTTATAAATTTTAGGTACTAGAAATGTACAACTTTTCTTTTCTAATCATTTCAATAGAACATTTTATTGACTACGTAATAAATAGCCTTTACTTTTATGATCCTCTGTAATTAGTATGATCTTTACAGCAAATTTAGAACAATGCACGTACCGATGACTATATGCAAACTTTTGTTTCAATTATTTCCAAAATGATACTATTGTCTAGGGATAACTTTTCGAAAATATTCCAATTTAATTACATCCAATAATACCAACGGGGGTATTGTTTTTGAGTATATAACAACGAACTTGAGTCCATGAAAAATCAGTACAATTCTCGTCAGTGCAGGGAGAAGATCAGTTTGTCGTTGACCAAGCAACTTATTAAACTCGATTGAAAAGCTTAACTTTCGTTAAAATGACTGATATATCAGCGAAAGAAATTTTTTACGATGAAGTGAAAACAATTTTTGATAATTGTGACGATAGATCTGTATCGCTATCTGAGGAAAAATACAAATCGCTTGTAAAAGAAGTTCAACTTGCTCAAAATGCTCGCAAAAATAAGGAGTCTTTGACTTCAAAGGACTACAGACGACTTAAACGTTACGACATCATGATAATGAACGAGAAAGAAAAATTAATCAAGAAGCGATCCACCGACAGTGCACCGATTATATACCATTGCAGTTTTAGTGAATTGTACGATGCATTGAAGAAAGCTCATAATGACGTTGGTCACAAGAGAACTAGAGGTGAGAAAAAATACATGCTATTACGTATATCCTATTACCATTGAGATATATCTATTTAGAGTAGGGAGGAAGAAAATCTAAATTCCGTAGCAATAGTTACATATATAATTTCTTTCTTTTGTAGTTATGGAAGCTGAACTAAGAAAAAAGTACTGCAACATTACCAGAGAAGTCATCGATGTGTTCCTGTCAACCTGTGAACAAAGTCAATTGAAAAAATTGATTAAAGAAATTGAGGTATCCGCGGAAAAAACTATTTCTTTACGATCAGCTTCAACTCTATCTTCAGGAAGCAAACACGGTTTTGTTTATTGTAAGTGTAAACGATATTGTACTGATAAAAAATGCCCTTGTCGAAATTTGAATGTAAAATGTAATTCGAAATGTCATTCAAGCAGTATTTGTAAAAATAAGTAATGTTCTTTCTTATGTAATAAAAAGTTCGAAAAACATACGTCCTTCGTATTTAATTGTAGTCATAGAGGATTCAATTATTTAAAATTAACTGAAAAGATCATTATGTGTGTAGAACAATAATCAAAACTTTTATAAATACAAAATGAATCTTATTGTACGCATGTAGAGAGTGGCACATAATACGACTCAAACATTAAGATCGCGTTCTGAGCGCTTGACGAATGACAAAACGCGTTCTGGCCGTTCGACAGTTGCCAGAACGCGTTGCGAGCGTTTAATAGCAGCCAGAACGCGTTCTGTGCATTTGAAGACAGCCAGAACGCGTTGTGGCCGTTTTTTCCGTCCACTGAGCGTTTTCGGTCTTTGGGCCTAACATATATAACATTCAATGTAATGAATCGTATTACTGTGTATACTTTACCTCTACGTTCGATATTCTTCTAAATTATCTGAATCTATTGTAAATGGCTCTAAATACGCAGTGCTCGATATTTAACATAATAATAACTCACATTAAATATTCATACGTACACAGAAACACATGTATATACGGAAATATTTGAATTTCTTCTGCCTATCTTAATCAAACCATAATTAACTAGCGAAATAGCTTTGTAATCGTAATATTACATGAGATTCCATCACGCGACAGTAACAGCGCTTTGTTGTATATAAAATGTAATAAAAGCTCCTTCTCGTGCGACTCCGTTATCGCAGTTATTATTTCGTTGAGTTCGACTTTAGAGGCATGCAACGCAATGTTGTAGTTGAACAGTCGAAATAAATATACATATTACCGTGTGATTAGTTATTTTTAAAACAGGAAAATAAATAAATTTTCATTTACACGTGCCTCTGTGTATTTTTCTTTTCAATAACCTATGATTATACAAACACAAAAATGCACATGGTATTACTTTGTAGTAGTTTGATATCGTATATCATATATATATATATTAAAATAAGGTAATTTTATTTGATATTATTTATACGTCATATTTATTCGTGTTGACAACACGCGAATAAAACAAAACACATTGAGGAAACGTATATGTCTCAGAAGTTTTATAATAGGTATCCCGCCAACTTTAGTAGACAAGCTAAGGGCTAAGCTCTGCACCGATTCTATAAAAGACAAAAATGATAAGAAATAATATATGAAAGTCAATATAGCAATAAAGAGAACTAATTACATTACAATGGAGAATAAACTGTAATAGTGATGTACTGAATGCTCTCGGCCGCACTGATCACCAACTATTATTATCACTATAATCAGTAAAAACCAATAATGGGCTTTCGAGACCTTGACCTTGTTAATATAAATGCTTTCACAAATACTCAAAGATTTAGATTAGCGTAAGTTTTAAAATGCCATTTTACGCTATTTAAAATGTAATCATTTATAGTAAGATTACAATAAAAAGAGAGTGATAATCCTCTTTATTAGTCATTACGACTATACTCTATTCTAAAACAACAACTAGTTCTTAATAGAGTCAAAATATTCAGTAAATTATTTTAGTTATATCACATAATTGAACCTGCTTGTCATTCTCCTATTCATTTATTATTTTTACTCTGGATTGATTTAAAACAAATAATAATGAATAAGATAAAGTTGTTGTTTTTTCTTGATGCCTTAAATAATGATATACGAAAATAAAATAACTCGTTAGATACTATGTGCGTCACTTTTATTTTAATTTCAATACAAATATTGCCTACTAGACCAAAATTTGTTGAATTGCATTTAATAACTTGTAGTGTGAGCCGTAACAGCTGACGAAAAGACATTTAAGTTTCTGTTAAGTCGATCAAACAGACTTTAAATTACTTTTAAATAAATTTAATTTAGGGAAAAACGCACCCACTTTTATACTCGTGAGAAATTAAATACCAGAAAAAATTAAAAAACTTAATTTCTAATACTATTTTTTGTTACGGCCCTAAATTATACTTAAAGCGAATTTGCAATAAAATAATTTTATATTATATTAAGCTGTATATTTGCAAGACATGCAAATGTAATAATATAAAAAGGAACACTGCTTCGCTCTTGTAAAATTTTACAAAACAAATTGACCAAACGTGACTCGCGACTGTTCCAAAACTACACGTTGCACTCTAAATCAAATAATTCTAACATCTTAAGAAACAACACAAATCTGACTCCATTTATATGTACCAATAATTATTGTATTTTGTACTCAAAGACTTAAGACTTTAACTTTAAAGAAAATTGGTGTTATATTCCTTTATTATTACTTTATTATTACTATTTGGCTTAGTATTGTTTCACGTTACACAAAGACAAACAAAATTAAGTGTTAAGATTTAATCTTAGTTCTAATTGCAAGTTAATTTGCATTGCATTGGGTTCATTTATTGAGATTATTACGTTTCAAATCTCTTACACGGCAAAACGAAACAAAATAATAGTGAACTAAAGTCTTTTCTATTTGAAATCAAAAAAGGAATGTCTAAAAATAAATAAATAAAACGATTACATCCGAAACGGATAAAATAATCGAACGGTAAAATATCATATACTTTATTCAAGCGCTAGTAAAGTTATCAGACACGTCCAAAGTTGACTGCTTTATTTCCGTTTGACCTGTCTCGTTCGACTATTCCAGGAACACAGCAACCAGACATGTTCGTTTTAACAACAAGTCAAATGCAACACTTGACAGCTCACTGCAGCCAGGAACAGAGACACAGCTCTGCACTTTAATATTTAAATATTTCATTTGTTCCGTGTACCAAATATATAAATCTCATTATATATTCATAGCCGTAAGCGAATAGAACAAGTATCTTATTAAATTATGTTGCTATACGTAAATAATATCCAACATTGTTATATATGTTTTGTACCGTACATTCTAAGATATCCTCAATTTAACTTATTTAGAACGTAATTAAGGAAGTTTAATGTGATAAAATGATAAAACACGTTCGAACTATATGATAGTAAAATAAATTAGTATCTATAGATGTAGATAGATCTTAACAGTAACAGATGAGATTTTAATTGAAAATAGTTAATATTTGTTTGTGGTTAATAAATAGTAATTAAATTTGTAATATTTGTGACAGGTTCGATCGGTTTATTAAAGTTAAAATGTTATTTTTCTCACATGATTAAAAATAATAATGGAGTGATAGATATTGAGCCTAATAATATTTTATCAACACTAAGCAACACGTCTTACAAAAAACTAATATACACATACTAAAAGAACAGATTTTCATTGCACATTCTGCACATATAACAAACTTAGCAGTTTCCATTAACATAATATTAATATAGGTACGAAGTTAATAGAATATAAAATTTTTAAATGTGGTTTAGCAAAGGTTTTTGTCAGATATGACCAACGTCTGTATTAAAAATGTTACTGAACCATTGTTATATATAGAAATATATTTAACATAATATTTAATCTTTTATTAACTTTTGGCAAATCTTAAAACATAAAACTGACGCCATCTGTTTGTTGGTTATGATATTGTAACTTACCCTCACTTACATGTTGTAGTGTTGATTAGAAGATAAGTTGTAAGTGCTGTGATGATCCGTGGATCATTCTGTTACAAGTTGTCGCATATTAAACATGGAAGAGCAAGTACATAACTCGAAAAGATTGTTTTAACTTTATATCTAATACTAAAAGAAACAACAAAGACTCAAACACACTCTTTTTTTTAAGTTTTAACAGTCCAACAGCTTATTTAATTATAACTTTGAATTGTATAACACAATTAACTCAGATAACAAGAGTAGGCCTACAAGGTGTCTTCTGTGTTTTACGACATACACGTTGTCTGATGACCTGTGCCATGTCGTGAGTAAACTCTAATATTTTCGCTGCAGTTCATTCATCGAAAACCAGTGAGACGTAAAACAGAGCTGAGTGCGCCGTTCCGGTTGAATAACTGTCTCCAATGAAAAACGATTGAAATGTTTGTTTAAACACAATAGTTTGTGCGGATTACTTTTTTTTAAATAAAATCGCTACATTATCCTACTACAGGGACAGAAACATATACCTTAATTGTCGTTTGTAAAATATGATAATATTCCTGCTCATAGAAAAATATTTAAAATGTAACGGTATTTACATTAATATAATAATTAGTAGTAGTTTGGTTTTTTTGACTAAAGTGACCAGATGTTTTAGTTTATTAAAAAGTAAAAGGACGGTCGACCGACGTTAAATGAAAGTAAAAAAGGGTCATGTTCTGAGTTTCCGGTCAATGTAAACTTATTACTACCGTCGAAAAGACTTTCTTGAACATCTTATTTCGTGATTTTCTTGCTACACTGTGGCAAATTATTCCACATAAGAAAAGGTGTTAAACAGTTTAATTATATAAATTAATAAGTATCCATTAGTAATTTTTCAATTGTGATGAACTATTTAATTATACCTGATTATTATTATTGATAAACTGGTTAGCCAAAGTTAAATAAATATGTATACAAAAGTAAAAATTAAAAAGTAAACTATTTATTTAAACGAACTCAAGGTTAAGTTATATAGTATATATTATTGACCGATGCCGACCCCGAAGCCAAGGCCGGCTGTAACAGTGGCTAAGTATGTTTCATTGTTATCTTGGCTAACATCTCAATTAAACAACAATTAACAGCACGCACATTTTAATTTAAATTCGGTGTGTAATCTTGTATAAAATAACATTCTTATTTTTAAGTTTATAATACAGGGTGGGCCAAAAATTTTTGCACTTTTGAAACATGTCTAGAAATAAAAGTACAAATGTTATTTTGTTTATGATTTATTTAACGTAATTATCATTTATTAAAATTTATTTTTTAAAAATGATGTCGTCGAGATGTGCTCCGTCTCGTCATTGGCACTCCTGCAATCGACTACGTAAACTTTGGAAAACTCGTTGACACATGCTGCGAGGAATCGCGGCTATCTCCTCGTGGATGTTTTCTTTAAATTGGGATATGGTCGTCGGTTTATTAAGGTATACTCGACTCTTCAGATATCCCCACAAAAAAAAATCACAAGGTGTAAGGTCCGGGCTTCTGGGAGGCCATGGGATATCACCTCTGCGAGAAATCAATTTGTTAGGAAACATTTCTTTGACCACCGGTAAAGTCACGTTTGATGTATGGCATGTTGCTCCATCTTGTTGCATCCAAGTCCGGCTCTTGTATCCTACCAATTCATGCAACTGTGGTGTCAAAAACTCTCGCAACATTTTCACGTATTCCACTGAGTTCACAGTTACGTTATTTCCTTGATTATTTTCAAAGAAGTATGGACCGATTATGCCCTTTGCGGATATGGCAGCCCACACTGTCGTTTTTGGTGAATGAATAGGCTTTTGATGTTTATAGTGAGGGTTTTCCGTGCTCCAATATCGACAATACGCAAAAAGCACACTGTTGTCCCGTGAAGCGCTCCATCGTGACTAAAATTGCATTAAACGACGCACAATTCCCCGCCACCCGCGCGCCCCTTGCTCTCACGATTTCGGAGAAATCAAGTGTTGGTAGTTGCAAAAATTTTTGGCCCACCCTGTATGTAGATCACAATATGTGTTTTATGTTTTTCATATTATTTTGCTCGGAAATATTTTATTTTTGTCTTTTGAGAGAGTATATTTGGCGATATAGTAAATATAAATGTTTTTATCTTATAGAAGGTATGCATTTGCATACCTTCTATAAGATTAAAAAAATATATAGTAACATTAAAACATTAAAATATATAGTAACATTAAAAAAATATGTAGTAACAGTGAGATATTCAACGTGGAAGGATTGTTGTGCATCCCAGATTTGGTTCTGCAGTAACTATTTCAGGAAGAAAAAATACATACTTTTATTCCCCCACACTTAGCGCGACATGCATATAAATTGGTTAATAATTAATGAAGACCGCATTATAAGATTCCTAATTTATATTTATTAGACATCGGCCTACATACTAATATAATAAAATAATAAAACAATGGTCAAAAGATATGAAAATATCTTTAAAAATTTCTCTTTCCATTTTTTAAATTCATTTTTTTTTCAAATCTGATTTTTATTGGGAAGAGCTAAAAGTCTATCCAAATTGGAAACTTTCTTATTTAAAAGTAAATTATTGAAGTACATACGGCTAGTATATAAGGGAAATGCATGAGGCTAATACATAAGTGAGTTATATAAGGGAAATATATAAGACGAGCACATAAAACTGGTACGTAGCGCTGATGCATAAGATTAGCACATAAGCCTAGTACATAAGGGAAGTACGTAAGGCTAACAGCCTTGGCTGATAGTGACTCATAAAATAACATTAATGGTGCGTATAGGTATTGTTATTTTTCAATCGTAAAAATTTTATTGTCTTTTTTTTATTCATTTTACTTAGGAGAAAATACGCAAGTATTATTTTATATTTTAATTCGTTTCGAATAGTTTTTTTAAGTCGTTTTTTTTGTTAATATTATCCGACGTAGGTAGACCTACTAAACGCTCTAGTCATATGAGACAGCACCCTTAATTAAAAAAAGCGCAAAGAGACAGAGGAGCAATGCATCATTGTAATAAAATGATATCTGTAGAAGTACCGCCTGAATAAGCAAATTTAACAGGTGTTGGAGAACGGTTTTTAAATCACACTACACCGTTTTCAAAGATAGTTAAAATGATTATCGTTTCAGTTATAATTGGTGTAAAGAAGAGATCACTATATTTGCAAAAAGTACTAGAAGTGATCGTAAAGTCACTCTATGTGTGACACGGTGTCTTGAATAAATACTTCTCCGAGGCCAGCTTGCAACGAAAACATTTTACAAGTTACAAACAACATTCGTATTTTTTATTTCTTTGTTTATATCCTTATGTAATTTAATTTGAAAATAATAATACATTAATGTAAAAATGGTTCATTACAACGCTTATAAAGTAAGTAACAATATTTATTTTCCTGAGTTTAAAAAATGCACTCAGGATTCTGATCTTAACTTTATGAACTGTTAGTGTTATCTAATAAGCATTCTTATTGAATTTTATAATTTACATAACATCTTACGTCACCAGGACAGTTTCAACGTAATTTAATCTGATTTAAGAGATTTGGTATATTTTCACTAAAAGGAGTTTGCTACAAACAAAGATAGATTTGGGAGTAGAGTCACGATTTGGGTTTTTGTTTTCCTGATCCCTAAACGAATAAAGAGAGCGTGGAGCGCACATTAGCGTACATAAAGACACTTGGAGAGAGCTTCATTCACGTACCTGTAATAAATGTAACTACGATGGTTATACAGATAATTTTTATATTTGAATAACTTATTTTTATACGTGATCTAATGACCGTTTCCATATAATTACTGAAAATATTTGGGCTTGTCTAAGGCAATCCTTAACATTTATGCATATTCTTTGCAAGTGCAAATTTCAAGATTCTATCCTTTTGAAGTGAAACTTCTTTAGGCGCATGAGGGTAAAATTTTTACAGATGAAACGTCACGCCGGTATGCAACGGAAGTGTCGGAAAAGAGAGAGAGAGTGATCGAGACCGATTGAGAGAGAGTAAGACAGGGCGAACGTAACATGAGCAACTAGCCGTGGAGTGAAAGTAGGGAGCAAGCGAGTGAGAAAGATTGAGAGAAAAAGTGAGACAGAGCGAACGTCGTATTACTATTGGTTGTGTATTCGTTTACTAGTTAATTTTATTTTAATGACAATTAAATTCCTAACCTATCTTCCTTTTTCCCTTCCTCTTAATGTTGGAAATTTAAAGTTTTAGATTTGTATAAATATAAACAAGATTTATAAATTAGTTCGCCAAAGAAGTTTCGCTTCTGACATGTGTACTTTGTACGCACGCATGTTTTTTTTTTTAACAGATAAAACTCTAAAAAAATTATAAATCTACTTTAAGATGGGGCGTTGTGTGTAGGGGGATAGGGGCTAATGGCATATAGACAAATATAGAATTTCTCCGGCACATAAAAAATTTGCGAAAGTGTTATCGTATTCCTAAGTTATTTTTAATAGATAATCTGTTTATTTTTTACAGAACTCGCGGATGTGAAGAGTTTAGTCGCACATCTCACCAACACATGGTACATTATTTCAGCGGAGAATGTTGTTGCTGAATTTTTTTTTTCAAATATTTTTTCAGTTCTATTTGCAAGTAGATCTATCAAAAACTTGAAGAAATTATTTATATATATTTAAACCTAGATGCTTTTACAACAGATTCCTCACAAACTAAGGGTCGAATATTTCGTTCCATTTACTGTAAGTATCGAAAATGCTGAAAGATAAAACTAGATCATGGGTCTTTTATTTTGACTTAAAAATACGATTTACTATTGAGCTCTTAATTTTAGACCTTCTTCGGACATATCTGTTTAATTACGATAGAACTTCAAGTGCAAGAAAATTAGTTAAAACATTAATAATAACCCTAAAGAGACTAGATACAAAAAGATTTTTCAAAGCAGAACGCCAATTAAGAAAAAAAAATGCGTTTAAACAAATCAAACATGAAGAAAGAGCTTCAGAGTTATTATAATGATTATACTATCAACACACCGTATGATATATGAATTGATTTATGTGTTCAGAAATAGTATAACTTAAAATAGCTGTAATTTATATTACTTATGAATATTTATTAATATTTTAAAATATAATTATTTTACTGTATTATTAATTCATGGTATAAAAGTTGAATATTTTTAGTCTTTTAAAATCTTTGTTTTATGCTCATTTACCTATTCATATATTTTAAAAACCTTCTTGAATATAAATGATATTTATAATTACAAACATACATTTTACTTAAGGTTTTACTGTTTTATAAAATAGCTAAAAATGAAAACTGGCATCATGACAATAAAATGTATTACAGATAATAAAAATACCAAAGTCTTTTACTGAACCACTCTGAATGAATAATGTATTTGTTTTTTTAAATAAAACATTACATTCGTATTGTATTTTATAAAATTCAATCGAGTGTTTTTTAGCAGCAGTTATATAAACAATGTAAATAGATAAATTAAACTTCTTTGAAAGTAGTCAAATCATTGAAAAGATGTAAAAAGTATATCATCTCCGAGTCAGCTTAGTCAAAGTTGTCGAATATTAAATATGAAGAATACAATGTCAAATAGAAAAAAAAATTGTATAGAGCAGAGTGACTCAAAGCAAGTTCGTGACACGTTCTAGAAGCATCTTAAAAATGTATGTAATAAGACATAATATTGGACTTTAAAGTATAGCCGAATGCCAAATTATATAGCAATGCTGGTTGGTATTTAAGTATATCAGAATAATTATATAAGATATAGGAATTATTGACATATACATTGACTGTGAATAAATAGAATTTGTATTAATAATTAAAATAAATAATGAGATTTATGTATTCAGTGCAACGAATAAATGTAATATTTAAATATTAGAGTGCAGAGCTGTGTCTCTGTTTCGGCTGTCAAGTTTTGCATTAGGCTTGTCGTTAAAATGAACATATCTTGGTTGCTCCTGAAATAGCCGAACAAGGCAGAAGGCAGAAGAGGTCAAACGGAAATAAAATAAGCTCGTTCTGCAAACTTTGGACGTTCCTGATAACTTTGCGCTTTACGCTTGATAATATATGGTATTTTCTCTCGTATGTTTTCCATATTTTTTATTTACCGATCTTTATAACCGATCCATATCATATACTGACTGCATCTAAATAGCGTATTTGCGGTAAATTTAAAATAATAGAACTGATACTATATGTAAGAGTGTCCAGCTCAAATTACTTAGCTGATTTTAATATAACTGACAAGGTAACATAACAATTTTATAAAAAAAAGGTTTAAGTACTTTATAAAGTCTCTAAAGTCTCTAAAAGCCTAAAAATTTCAGCATATATATATATCGTAATTTGTGTTTTCAGAGGTCAAGTCAAGCGAGCGGCACCCCACTACATTCTAAATGTGGACTATTGTAATAACCGGAGACTTCATTTCAACCTAAATGTCGGCGCAAGCAGCTTTGTTGTTTTTCACGGAGATGTAGATATCTCAACCTAGCGATACAACGTACCTATCATACTCCGGGTATAAGCTTGAACATCATTTTTTAACACACACCGGACTATCAGTGTTTGTAAGAGAGGATTTCTCCTACTGTCGCCTTCATAACTTTGAAGGAAGGCGTAGATAGGGACGATCATTTCACAGTCACGCGTGCCTCTACAGGTCCCATAGTGGTAATGCAGAAACGGATCGTCAATCTTCGCTTGGACTATGTCTAACGACGACAACGACTTGCTCTCACACATTCTATTCGCTGAAGTCGTAGTCTTTGGGATCGTTAACGCGTAAAATACAGATTGGCTAAGGTCACGTGTTACCGACTACCTGGACAGATCTGTTTAACTTTGCTGTGGCAAATGGTCTGTTTCAGTTGATTAAGACGCACTCGCGTCTACTGGACGTGGACAGCCATATGCCCTCTTTGTTGGATCTTCTGCTGACAACACACCCAAGAAATATCTGTTCACTATCGAGGTATCGCTAGGTTCCTGATTATTGCCTGGTACGACCTGTAGTGATCATTCGAGGTCCGGCTCGCACAAGACAATACCGCGTTTGGTACTACAAGTCAGCGGATTGGGATGGAATTTTTAATTTTTTGCATTCTACCCATGGGAGTCAGTTTGTTTCTTTTCCAGTGATCCCAGCGACTGCGCTGTGACTATTGCTGATGTGATGCTAAGGGCATGGGGCTATTTATATCAAGCTCAGTGGTTTCTCTGGGAGGCAGATTGTGACTTTGGTTAGATGTTAGTTAGGGCTACAGCAGCCGGTAAAAGTTAGATATGTCAGGGTTACCTTAGCCAGCCGTCCCGACTCGAGGAATCACTCTCTGGCCTACATGGGAAAAGAGAAAGCCGATCTGTTGGGCACTCTTTCTCGACTTTGGACGACCAAAGGAAGACACCGCCTACCATCCTACTGTGTCAGAGCTCAATGCCGGAAACAATTTTCCGACAAAAAACCGCACGAAAGGTTCTACTTTCCTAGGACATTAATTAGTCGAGTGGGCCGAATGAAATTTCCCCAATGGTGATATAAACCGTTGCTCCTGATTTGACTTCATGGCTATCACGATTATTTCGGCCCTCCTATTTTAAAGGCGTATTCCCAGTCTCATGGAAACCTGCACTTGTCCATTCAATCCCTAAAAAAGGTCCTAGCTCTATCTCAGCTATCTAGAGACCTATTGAAATTAACTTTATTCCCTCCAAATCTATCATGATTTCAAAATCATCCATAAATGGAGAGCATACTATACCATACCATATCAACAGCATTTAACGTATCTCGAAGATCGCGAGAGCGGAAGAGCTTTCGAAGAGCGCGGGCAGAGCTAACAGGTCATACTTGACGGTTTTTTAGGTTGAGGTGAGCGTGAACGCCTGTCATCCCCAACTCTGTTCCTCCTGTACATCAATGACATGCAGGAGGAACACAGTTCGGGAAATATATGGATATCTCTAATATACTTCGTTATAGGGTTGACAGCACTGATGATGCGGTATATTCCGGAAATTCTCTTTTGGAAAAACCTCAAAGAGTGCTGAAAGAAACTTGTGTCTTCTAAAGAGACTTCCCCTCTTCTATAGAGATTAACAAATATATATTAATTATTTTTTTACTACATTCTTCAGCCAAGTATAGGTTAAGTATTATGTTAAGATTTATTATTGCAATATATCTCACTTACTAAAGATATTGGTGTAAGAAGACTAATCATTAAAGTTGAGATCTAAAACGATAACAAGAGAAAGATAATAAGATTTCGATGTAAAAAGCGAAGGACAAAAGCAAGTATAATATATGTATTTATTAATGAATTATTCATTTTTGTTGATAGGTTTTGTCCATTGCTATTCACATACAAATTAGCAACTTTGGCATTGAAAGCGTGCGGTCAAGGATAAAATGTCCGCACATTGGCAATTAGTTTTTACTGGCGGTGATTAGTGCCGCTGGTACCATTTGCTATATTACTATTACACTATACTATTTAGTGAAATGTAATTAGACCTACTTACTACTTATTTTACTTTATTTTTTTTAAATATTATATTACATGTTTTGTGAACGTTTTTTCGGATAAGAATTTAAAGAATAATTATTGTAAAGACAAAAACTTTTATCAAAATAAACATTTTAATCAAACACAGACGACCCTGAGTATTGTACAAAAGTGTGTCTGTTGAAATAAATAAGATATTTTTTGTTTTGCAAGTATATTAAAATAAAAAGAACGCAATATTGAGGTGTAGCCGTTTAACAGCTACTACGACTTTCAGTTATTGAGTAGAAACTTTTAAAGTTAGTTAAATACTCAGACATACAAACAATAGATTATTGTTAAAAGGGTACAAGTAGTTTTAATTGTATAAGCATCAAAAGGATGAACATATGTAATAAAGGTCTTCATCATATATGATTAAAATACTATAAGACATTATGTTCCTAATGTTCATATTAAAATACTAGGATCCGCCGCCGTGCGCTGCGGGAGCTGAGTTAAGCCCCCTTCCTTTGCTAAAATGCAATGCTAATGCTCTGAAATGTGCATAAGAATTATTTTTAATCTAGTGTAAAATAAAAAATAATCTAAATTATTTGAAAAAATTTGACACCATGACGTTCAGCCATCGGGAGACGCAGTCACGGGTGGCATCTGTTTGATCACCGTAATTAATTGATTTTTTTCCAATTTGCAAAATTTCATAAAATTTGATCTGCAAGCGCGTGGAGGTTCTGATAATGTTAAGTCTATTGGAGAAACAGGTTTTTGACCATCATTTCTGAACGGAATGAGATATTTTAAATCTGTTTTAAAAACATGTCCATTCTCAAGCTCTACAGCTCTGCCAACTTTCATTCGAATCGGTTCGATAGTTTTTATGTGATGTTGCTTCAAAACGAAGTTTCCCAGATTGGAAACAATAAATAATTGTTCATATACAATAAAATATAAATATTTTTTTGGCCAAAGAAATATGTTATTTTGGCATTTGTTCCTTTATTTGATGAGATTATACTGAATTTTGCTGACCATCTGAATGTAAAATATTCATTTCTTAATCATCTTGTGGTTCAATAATATCATTATAATTTTTATTTCTATTTAAAATAACGTTTAAGTGTTAATATTTTATTGAATTATTTCATAAAATTAATTGGTACCATAAACAAAACATATTAAGAATAATAGTACTTTAAGGGTTTTATAATTATCTGTCTTATTATATTTAGAAATAATAGCAGTGCAATATTAAAGGAAATCGTGCAGTTTATGTGTGTGTGGACCATTAGAACATGTTAATAGTTAATTAACATAACGACTCGTGCATAGCACGAACATCTGATTGTCTGCTATATATCTCAATATTAAAATATCAGATTCAGTGTACAAGTTTGCTAAAATTTTGAATCGGTTAAGAGTCACGTTCGAACAATATTGGCTATGTTATGTTTTGCAACTGCTTACAAATTTATCTTCGACATAAAATGCAACTTGTTATGTAAATTGGTAAAGTCAGTAAATCAATTTTTAATAATTTAATAAAATTCAAAATACATTACAATGTTGATGTTTATAAGTAATAGATATAAATACTATCTGTTGCAAACTTTGTCATTAAGAAAATGACGGATTTATAAATTAATTTATTGCAAAGTTGGTCACCAAAGCGCGTACCTCCTCATCCTGTATTGACTGGAATTTATGATTTTATTTGCTGTCGCATATTTCAACAGTGTGTTTTGCATCGAAACGGCTCGCAATTTTGTATCGGATTCTCTTTGTGTTGCTTACGACGTTAAATGTTCTCCTTGTATCTTGTTACGTATAAATTTCATTTCTATAGTAATTTAAATACTTACTCACACATTCAAAACTTTCTGTTGTTTGTCTGTGATTAGGTTGATTAATTATCTGTTTACAAGTAATTCCAAAGATTTTATTATTTTTTAATAGCCTGTGACATTTCGTACTATCTATAGTTATTTGACTGCAGCTCGTATTGGGCTGGCTCGACCGGGGAAGGGCCACCCTCTCACACAAGACCAATGTGTAGTAACCAAATTCATTTGGTTATGTTTCGTCGGTAAGTGAGTGAATCCTGAAGCACAACCCCTCCCCACCAAACATGAAAGCGATGCCTACAAAAAATATACCCCAGGAGGGTACCCCGGCTTTGACGAAGCAGTGGAACCCCTCCCCGAGCAAAAACGGGGGAGTGATTCTCGGATTTCGTTTGGGCTGCCCGTCGTATCTGGGGCGGGCAAAGTATCGCCTTTTATGTTTGCTGAGGGAAAACGACGGGTCAACGCAGCGGCACCCCGCCTCACCCTAAATGTGGACTTTTGCAACATCCGGGGACTTCATTTCAACTTACTATCTAGAGACGGCGCAGCCTTGTTGTTTTTGACGGAGACGCAGATATCTCAACCTAGCGACACAGCATACCTATCATAAACTATAACATAATTGTATACCACATGCCGGGGTATCTGTGTTCGTAAGGGAGGATATCTGCTGCTGTCCCCTTCAGGTTTTTGAAGGTCGGGACCTGTCTATACTCTGGCTGCGCGTGGACATGGACGACCATGTCAGAGTCTACGCGTGCCTCTACAGGTCCCATAGTGGTAATGCAGAAACGGATCAACTCTTGGGCCAAGTCCAGGCGAAGACTGACGATGTACACTCACAGACCCCCTCCGCCGAAGTCGTAGTCCTCTCGGACTTCAAAGCGCACAATACCGATTGGCTAAGGTCACGTACCACCGATTACAAGGGGAGATCTGTGTTTGACTTTGCTCTGGCAAATGGCCTGTCCCAGCTGGTAAAGACGCACACTCGTCTACCGGACGTGGACAGCCACACGCCCTCTTTGTTGGATCTTCTGCTGACTACACATCCAGAAAAATACCAGATCACTGTCGAGGCTCCCTTAGGTTCCTCTGATCACTGTCTGGTACGGAGTGTGGTGCCCATTCAACGTCCTGCTCGCATAAGACCTGCGACTCGACGCGTTTGGCACTACAAGTCAGTAGATTGGGATGGAATGCGGTCTTTTTTTGCATCCTACCCATGGGGGCTGATTTGTTTCCCTTCCAATGATCCTAGTGACTGCGCTGCGGCTGTAGCTGATGTGATACTTCAGGGCATGGAACTTTTTGTACCAAGCTCTGTGGTACCACTTGGCGGCAGATCGCGGCCTTGGTTTGATGCGTCTGTCAGGGCTGCAGCAGCTGGCAAACGGCAGGCTTATCAAGCTTGGGCTAATGCGTTAGTCACTAAGGATCCGAACTCTAGAGTTCTGAAGAGGAAATATAATCGTGCCGCCAGATTCTTCAAACGGAAAATTGCTAGAGCATGTCGTCAAAATTGGGGATCAGCTGGCAAAGTACCCGCCTGGCAGGCGCAAGTTCTGGGCGCTGTCTAAAGCCACTCTGGGCAACTTTAGCCAGCCGTCCCTACCGCCGTTGCACATGGGGAATGACTCTCTGGCCCACACGGCAAAAGAGAAAGCCGATCTCTTGGGCACTCTTTTTGCCTCCAACTCGACTTTGGACGACCAGGGGAAGACACCGCCTATCATCCCGCGGTGTCAGAGTTCAATGCCAGAAATAGTTTTTCGACAAAAAACTATCAGGCAGTCTCTATTTTCCTTGGACGTTCATAAGTCGAGTGGGCCGGATGGCATTTCTCCATTAGTGCTACGAACATGTGCCCCTGAGTTGACTCCAGTGCTAACGCGTCTATTTCGGTACTCCTATCTTAAAGGCGTAGTCCCGGTGTCATGGAAGCGTGCCCTTGTCCATCCGATCCCTAAAAAAGGTGATAGCTCGGACCCAGCTAACTACAGACCTATCGCCATTACCTCTCTTCTCTTTAAAGTAATGGAGAATATAATCAATAAACAGCTCCTAATGTACCTCGAGGATCACCAGTTGTTTAATGACCGGCAATATGGCTTTCGCCATGGTCGATCGGCTGGTGATCTTCTTTTATATTTTACGCACCGTTGAGCAGCTGTTATCGAACGTAAGGGAGAGGGTCTGGCAGTTAGTCTGGATATGGCGAAAGCTTTTGGTCGTGTATGGCACAGGGGACTTCTTTCGAAGCTACCTTCCTATGGGCTTCCCGAGAGTTTATGCAAGTGGATCACCAGCTTTCGCACTGGGCGGAGCATACAGGTCGTTCTCGACGGTTTTTGCTCAGACCCAAACCCGTGAATGCTGGTGTACTCCAAGGCTGCGTGCTATCCCCAACTCTGTTCCTCCTACACATCAATAATATGTTGGATATTCGCAACATACGTTGTTATGCGGATGACAGTACTGAGGATGGGGTATATTCCAGCCCTCCAGGTCTCTCTCGGGAAAACGTCGACCAGTGCCGAGAAAAACTAGTGTCTTCTATAAGACACAGGTTTGCGCGTTTACCACAAAAAAAACCCATTTGTCGTATCACCGCTCTTCGAGAACACTCCTCTCATTGCCTCGCAAAGTATCAAAATATTGGGTCTCGACATTTCGAGCGATTGTCAGTTTCGTGGTCATCTGGAGAGCAAGACCAAGGTAGCCTCGATGAAATTGGGAGTGATCAATAGAGCGAGGTAGCCATGCCAAAGTCATACGCTCTATAAGGCCCAAGTTCGGCCACACATGGAGTACTGTTCTCGTCTCTGGTCCGGATCACCCCGATATCAGCTTCTACCATTTGACAACGGAGAGCCGTTCAGGTTGTCGAGAACCCGATGCTCTGTGAACGCTTGGACTCTTTGGCATTGCGTAGAGACGTTGAATCTCTGTGCGTTTTCTAGCGCATTTACCACGGGGAGTGTTCCGAAGAGCTATTCTATCTGATGCCTACCGCCGAATTTCATCACCGCACAGCGCTTCACCGCCTCCAATACCATCCGTACCATCTGGATGCGTGGCGATCCTTAACTGTGCGGTTCTCAAGTACATTTTATCCACGTATTATCCACTCGAATGTGGAACGAACTCCCTTCGGCGGAATTTCCAGATCGGTACGATATGGGTACCTTCAAAAAAGGCGTTTACTCCCTCCTCCTAGGCCAGCAACGCTCTTGTAAATCCTCGGATGTTGCTAGAGTTCATGGGTGGCGGTGATCATAAATCACCTGTGACCCACCAGCTCGTTTGTCCTCCTATTCCATTTTAAAAAAATCTTAAATATTAGATGTTCCCATCTTGAGGTCTTGGAGTCTTCGAAATATCATACTATTTTATTATTTAGATTTAGTCATATTCTTATATTATAAATTATATCAAATGATAGCATACTGCTGCATATTACGTAAAATTACCTGTCATTCGATTCAGATGTTTACATGCTGCCTGCGTTATCATATTGATATATTTAGATTGTATTAAAATGTTGACAATTAATAATGCTTATTTTTCTAATGATATTCAGTTCTTTAGTTTAATATTACTTAATTATTTTTTTTCATTTTTTATAACTAAGAATTTACCTGCATTTAATTTGATGTTCTGTGTGGTTCTATTCGCGTATTTATTGAGTAGAATTCAACGTCACGGCCGGTTTATCGGAAGCATATTTCTTTCTTTTTTTAATTAGCCATATAGGCTGATAACATGTTATGGATCAACCATAATTCATATTGTCGGCATTTCCCGGTCAGTGTAAAAGTTCAGTTGTCCCGTTTCGACAATTGGAGTCCACATAGGCTATAGTATTACTTCCGAGGCATTTCCGTCCATAAGGATGTTTTTTTTTATTTTATAATAAATCTTGACCATGTGAGGTCTTCTTTTAATTACCTAATCCTCTTTAGATATTAAGAAGCTGTCTGGTGATGTTCTACTTTATACCAAATTGTTTTAAACTATAAATTAATAATTGAAGATCAAGTGTTTTTCATTCATTTCATTGTCACTGGCACCTACGAATTTAATTTAAAAGATTAATATTAAGGGTATTATTCAATATGAGTATTTGATATTTTTTTTACATCAAGTGACTGAGTCTGAGTTCACCACTGAGTGTAGCTGGCATATTATCTATTGTATTCATTTAATTAAAGTGTCACTAAATTGAGTCCTAAATATTAAATTCGATATTTGATTTAAAGTGACCCACTAACACTAAATTGGAAGGTTACAATCAATAACTTTGTAATAATTACATACTATATTAATACCTTCGATATGGTTGACGGATACTTAATATTAATTAATAAACATGTTAGTGAGTGAAATACCTAATAACCTTGTGTCAAACAATATTTGTATAATACTGATAATAGGTTGGCATACCAGTCAACTGTCATTGTTACTCTGAATAGTTTTGTGATAAATTCACAAAATTAAAACTATTCTTTAAGTCATCAACTTGGAAACCATTATGGTCGGAGCAAAAATCTTTTATGAAAAGCTCAGTAAATTACTTAGGAAAAAATTTGGACATTTGTAATAAAAAAAATCCGTGCCCGCAGGGGGACACGCGTGGGTAGACCTCGTGTGTAACTCGTTTAAAATATAACTCACTACCTAAGAATAATACATGATGCCGTTGTTTACATCAAACATTTTCAAGCAAAAAGCGGTTTTAATTTTTTTTCTCGGAAAAGGTATGTTTTTTGGAAATACTTTTGATACTTAAATTTAGAGTAAAAAATAACCTTTCTATTAAAAATATTTGAGACGAGGGAATGTTACCAGAAAAAAGTTGACGTGGTTTTACCTACCTTAAATTTTCAAGCTAAAAGTGTTTTTTTTTTTTCTCGGAAACGGTACCTTTTACGGGAAAAACTTCTGCTACTTAAATTTAGAGTAAAAAATAACCTTTCTATTAAAAATACTTGCGATGTGAGAATGTTTACCAGAAAAAAGTTATGAATTTTTTTCCAAAAATTTTCGGTTTTTTTACCCTCACCCCTAAGTTATTGAAGTTAGGTTTTCGGTTTATCTACATTAGTTATAGGTATTCATCAAAGACATCATATAATATGAACCCGATTGATCTTCTTTGTATAGGGAAAAAGTTATGGTCGAAAAACGGAAAACAGAAAAAGTGAGGCCCTAACGCTCCCTGTGTCCAGATTTCTCTGGTTAACGAACTTGACCTTCATTTTTGGATGGTTGATTTTTGTGCAAAGTTTGAAAGCGATCCGAGCGAAACTGCGGCCGCTATCGTGCTGACAAAAGTCGAATCTGGACGCACGCACGCATATATATATATATATATATATATATATATATATATATATATGTATATATATATATATATATATAAACTTTTTGACCAATGGTCATTTTGGACTCAGGGGGTCATAAGAAGACCTCCTGTGAAGAAATATTTCCAAAATTCGAAAGTAGGGGACAAATGAATGGGCAGACCGAATTCTTCGAGGTCTACCCAATTGACGAAAAAATACTGTTTATTTGAAGTAGATTTACGGAACTGCTGAACTGATTTGGTTGTTAATGTTATTTTACAAACATGACTAAAAGACGCAAGAAGTAAATTGAGTAAGTACTTTCGATGTTGTAATTGAGCTGAGCGAAGCGAAGCTCTTTACTGGTCAGATCGCAAAAAATGCGAACTCTCTCTTCCTAAAAACTATCGAGCTACGTTAAAGAAACTCGCCACAACGATTGCGAGCATAAGGCGCTAAGCACATATTTAATTTAAAAGAAATCGTAATTCTAAATTCAGTATAATTTACTAATTCAGTTTAGGACAATTTACGTGCTAGCTCAGAAACTACGCATACCACAGTTTCAAAACTCTGCATGGTGTTTGATGCCACATTGCTTTATGACTGTGCAAAATTTCGGATAATTTCGATCGACAGATCTTGAACAATTAACAGAACTAATTTAGTTCGATTAGTGACTCACCACCGCGCGCCTGCTCGATGCACGAGATACGAGTGGATTGAAATCTAAGAAAGTTTGTAACTACTCTCATACATAGCAGAACTGACTATTAATTCGTCAGAATGCAGTTCACATTGAGCTCGAAGCACACTAAAAGAATGTTAAATTTTCGAATTACAGAAAAGTTTCAATTTATCAGAAAATTGTCCATAGACTTATCATATGGAACGTCTTATACCTCTCAAGTTAAAAGAATAGCTAAAGTAATAAATAAGAATAATAAAATAATAACTAATAGTTTAAAGTTAGCTCAGCTTGCGACCCCGCTTGCGTGACCTAGTAAACTTAAGGGTTTTACTCAATCAATCAATTAGTATCAGAGTGATCACTTGAATTCTTTCATATTTTTTTAAAGATCACTTTAAAATCAAAAAATATTTAATTAACTCACCACTCGTTTTATCTCACAATATATATTTATAAATAATTTACTGTGTTCGTGTTTGTCACTGTACGTAGATATTAAACCTTATTAAAACAATTATAATTTAAATTTTTTGATCATAAGATAAACCATAAATCCAACAAACATTGAGCAATAAATTATTATTAGAGACTTTTATCGCGTTTCTTTTAAATAATAACAAAATGCTAAATGGTAGTAAAATATTAATTATATATATTTAATATATTTTCTGTTTTGTAATAAAATTTTGTTTAAAAATTATTAATATAGAATTACAATGACGAATTTTTTTTAATTAAAAAGAAACAATTTTTTGCTAACTCCATTAAGGATATTAAATTTTTCGAGCAGTCATAAAGTCTTTAAAAATCATTCCCTGTTTATACTAAGCCTACCTATGCCTTATATATATGCGCTGCCCATTGGGAAGCAGGTTGTAAAATATTTTACACAGTCTCTGTTCCTTTGTGTATTATATATTTTTTTTTTCCATTCTGCTTAGAAGCTGCGAAATGACTGTGAGCTGTCTATGGTAAATTTTTTTAGGAAATGTTTCGCCTATTTCGAATTTTTAACATTTACAAGGCAAAAGAGATGTGGCGTCCGAAAACACCTTATGCTCACTTTAGTTCCCATCATCCTCGGAGGAAATACAGAAAGTTGCTTCACGCCATTTCACCATGCTCCAAGTTCATAATCAAAGACCCATTTTGTATGTGTATATATTCTCTTACCTAAGGAAACTTAATTTTTGTAAAAGGCTTGTGAGATCTCGAGTTCTGGAGTCGTGTACGGTGACAGGATTTTTAAGACAACCAAGAGTGCCTCTTCAGGTGTTTGACATCGCCGCTAATACGTGGCACCGGGTGTGGTGTTGGTACACAGTTTGGTTGCGAGGATTCGGAAACGGTCGTGGATACTATCTGGCGCACACAACGTAGTCCAGTGATATTTAATTTGAGGTTTGAGGTTCGGGCCTTTCTACGGTGTCTAAGGTACATGAGCCTAACAAGGCCCATTTTTTACAGTTTAAATTCAATAAATAAATGAAATAATTTAGGAAAATAAACTTTATCAAAATTACACTCATTAATTTGTGAAAAAAATCAACATACAAATTAACATATTTTATAACATTTCTTTAAGAGGACAATTGTTCTCAAAAACCTCAAAATTAGGCTTTTTACAACTATAAGTACTTATCTTGGTCTTACAATTAATAATAAATTTTGTCAAGTAATCAGGCTTTTATATATTTTTAGGTCATAAATTATACGGTGGTCCGTCTTAAATTCAACAAAACTTATACCTACAAAGCAACCAAATCACCAAATAAAATTAATAAAGAACACACAGTTATTCTAACAATTAGTTTTAAGTTAAAAGAGAAAAATTTCACTATTTAAATAAACTTTTTTTTCCAAAATTTCGGTGTGCCTTATTAGCAGTATAGATAAAAAACTATAGCGAAATCTAAAAATAATTCTTTTTCTTCAACTATTTATCTTTTCCGCAGTGCCAAATTTTTAAATGATTTCTTTGACTTGTAAACAAATGATCTAAATCACACTTACCGTTCTCAGTAGGGCCCATAAAATATAAATAATTAAGTATTTAAAAAAACAAATTAAAAACAGATTATCCTTTAAGAAAACGCTAAAAAGTTTTAAAATTTTAAGTTATAAACTTTAAGCCATTTTCAATGTCACTGACAAACTATCGGTCATTGTGAAGGTAGCGGCTGCCTTCTTTTGCAGATTTGTTTTGAATGACCGAATTTGTTCGCTAAATTTAAACTGTTTCGAGATTATAAGAGTATGAATTTTTTAAAGTATTTCATTTCAGGAACAGGGCCATCTTAAACAAAAGAAAGTAGATGTAAAGTAGGTGAAGTGGGATATCAAGGTCTCACTCGATGGTCTTCGATGCAGTTCCAGGGAAATCTTTCAACAACAATTCGGCCCGCGGAGTAGAACATACCTTTGTCCAACAGGTGTGCGCGCTGCCGGATTTTTTTTTATAAGTGGCAGACAATGGAGCTTGTGGGTTATAGACGATACGTGATCACCGCCACGCTTGAATTCTTGCAACATCCGAAGATTCACAAAAGCGCTGCCGGCGTTGGGGTAGGAGTAAAGGCATTTTTTGTAGGTACCCATGTTATACCGTTATCTGAAAATGCCGCCAAAGATGGTACGAATGGTATTAGAGGTGAAGACGTGCATTGCGTTGATGAAATTCGATAGCAGGCATCAGATCAAAAAAGCAATGTCTCTACGCAATGCCAAAGAGTCCAGCTATTCACAGTGCACCGAGGCCCCAACAATCCGAAGGGCTCCGTTGTACGAGGTCATACGGTAGAATCTGATATTGGGGTCACGTCAGAGCCGGTACCCTTTTGGGGTATATTTTTGAGAGGCATCGCTTTCATGTTAGGCAGGGGGGGTTGTGCTTCCGGATTTTCACACTAAGTGACGGAACATAACCAACTGAATTTGCTTACTGTTTTTTGATCTTCCGTGAGAAAGTGGTCCTTCCCCGTTTGAGCCAGCCCAATACGAGCTGCAGCAACAGTATGGAAAGTAGTATCAAAGGCCAAAAGGTGTACAAAACTTTTTTTGGTACTTATCACTATTTAATTACGAATAAATATAGAACTAAAATTTTATCACTTACAAATAATATGAGGTAAGATTGCGATATAATAATAAAACAATCACACTTGCGGGTTTAAGAAATCGACGACAAGACACAAATAACAAGCTGTATTTAAAATTTATTCTCAAAGCTTTAATATAATTTTCCATCTTCTAGATGGCTAGAAGATGGAAAATTATATTAAAGCTGAATGGTCAATGGTAAGCCAAGAATGGTCTTGGCAAACTAAAGTTATCTAGCGCACTCATTTATTTATACTCGTATTATGAAATAAGCTCATTTTGTTTGGCATTTGAACGACTTTTTCTTCACAACAAATAAAAATATATATGTTATAATCGCCTGATAGGTGAGCTGAATAACAGCGGCGTAGGGTGTCATGTGGACGGTGTTAGTATAATAACATTAGTTATGCCGACGATATGTTGTTGCTGAGCCCATCGATCAATGCGTTGAGAAAATTAGTACAAATGTGTGAAACATATGGTGAGACACAAGGACTCAAGTACAATGTAAAGAAAAGCGAAATCATGGTTTTTAAGGCTGGAACAAAGGGTTACACATCCATACCCAAAGTGTCGCTGTGCGGATTACCGGTTCGTAGGGTAACAAGTTTTAAGTACTTGGGTCATTGGCTGACAGAGAACTTGTGTGATAATAAGGACATCGATAGGGAGCGAAAGTCGCTGTCAGATCGCTGTAACATGCTGGCTCGGCTGCTACTGAACATGTGAAAATAACGCTATTTAAAACCTTTTGCCAATCATTTTACACGTGTAATTTGTGGACAAATTACAGCTTGCGTGCTTACAGTGACCTCCGCATACAATATTATAATGTCCTCAGGATACCGTTGCGGCTGCCGTGGCGTTGCAGTGCCTCGCCGATGTTCGCGGAAAGACGCATTTAATGACTTCAAAGCTATTATGCGTAAGAGAAGCGCATCGTTACAAAAGCGTTTCCGCGGCAGCCGTAATAGTATTTTAAAAATATTTGTTGATAGACGGGAGAGTTCAATGCTGAAACATTGGATTAAACAACATGTGTAAATAGCTGGCTTAATTATTAATTACTGTTTTAATTTGTTAATTTTTGATTTATAATACTAACACTAGTCTTTAAGAATAATTGTTACTAACAAAATATGGGCTTGTCCCGAAATAAACGTTTATTATTATTATTATTATTATTATTATTATAATAATTGATTTCAGTAATATTTCATGCTCTGCTATGTGGTCCGTGCAGTGGCTGCGTGTATTGCTTGGCACACTGCTATAACCGTTACAGATCGAAACTGGTATCAGGGGAATGGTAGCAGCCACCACCACCACCATACAGCCAGCACTCAGAAACACCCTAAATTTATATAAATAGAAATATTTATATATGAGTTATATGCTGTTTATATTTATTTTCTAAATTTGACAAAAGTTATATTAATTTCATAAATAATCTCATGAAATGTTGAAATAAAGAGAAAAACAAGATCTGTAAATAAAAATTATTTTCAAGTTCTTCCACGGTTGTTTTGTAATTTTATCTTTTGTATCAATCAGAAAATTCCATTTACCAAACACGAAATTGAGAAAAGACGTTTCGAAACACCTTGTAAAGAAACGAAGCGCAATAAGTTAAAAACGGCTTTTTTTAATAACATTCAAACCAAATGGGCGATGAAAATTCTTAACAATTATTTATAATGTTGTCTCTGAAATCTTAGGTGTTTGAAAAGTTACTTTTTACAGTTATCCCTACTATACCTCAATAGGAAAAAGGAGTCCTAATTTCAATCAGACCTTTGGTTTTTATATATCAATTAACATTTTAAAATGCAGGTTTTTAGCTAATGTAATAGAACTAAAAATTAAAACTTATTTTGTATTTTCTATTGTCCCAAGCTTCATGAAGTAATTTTACCAAATTACTTTTATCAACATCATACTTTTTTATTCGCTGACACTTACCAGTGTCAGCATATAAAAAAGTATATGAAAATCAAAAGATTGTTATTATATCACATAAATAAATTTATACACTTTATTTTAGGGTTAGAAAAAATAAACTTAAATATATATTATCTGGCTCGTCTATGTTAGTGTTCGCCTTAAAAGAAGCCCTGTTTTATTTATAATAATTGAGGGAAGGGAAGGTAAGTTAGAACATACATATTCGCTTAAAATTTACACAAATCTTAATCACTATTTTCTCAATGAATAAACTTTTTCATACCTTCTTATATAAGTACAGATTTGTGCTATTTGTCCAGATTCATGTTTTTTTTAATCCACATAAACGCAGTCACAATGTCATGTAAGTCATGTCATTTGCACACTCAGACTTATTAATGATGAATAGTCTAACATAAAAAGAGAAAAACGTAAACGAAAAAAGATATTAAAAGTATAATAATAGCGTATTTATAAAGCAGTGTGATATTTCCTATAGAAATAAGACCACAAAAACTTCAATCTATTTAGAGTTTATTTGTTAATGAATAACATTTGTTTCAAAATTTCTGTTTTTTTTAATATTTATTTACTGATATAAACATGAATACTAATATATTGTAAGTGATGCATGCACCCGCACTGCGGCAACGGGTACTGCTTGCTGCACTGCTATCCGGCAACCAGACGCCGGCGTCACCAGACTTTTATTAAAAAACTCATGACAGAACATTACAATAAATAATGAATATATTTAATATTTTTATAATTTTTATATAGGCAGACGTATATTGTAGATATTTTTTACAAAACTTTTCTTTATACTTTGATGACAACTACATGTTGCTATAAACATAGTTCAAACTGTCTCTGTATCTGTGATCGCACTATTTTTACTTGATCTCTATTTCTTCCGCAAAGTATCGACAGTTGAAAAAGTAATCTATAAGTATTGCAGCTGCTGGCCCTCTCCTGCCACTGACTATGTAAGAAAAAACTTATCAAATTGAGTTATTGGAAGAAATCTACTTTAGTATATTACTTGGTTTTAAAATACTTAATGATATTCACGTGTTTTTGTGATATTTGTATTTGTACAAGAACAATGAAAATTATTTTAATCCCAGTAAGATAAATTAAATAGTTAGAATATAAATCCACAAGCAATAAATTGTTCTTTAAATAAATATAAATAGTTAGGATCGTTGAATATTTCGGTGTTACAAATTTCGCGAGCCATCAATCGAGTGGTTGAACATAAATAGTAAGCACATCAGATCCTGAGTTACGGTTATAGCGGCCACAGTTCCGGCGCTGGGCCTCCAATATCCGGGTTATCGAAGCTTGTCTATTTTTGGTCTGCTATCTAAAAGACCTAAAATGATTTATTACATTTTCATCTCGCATTCGCGCCGTGAACAAACACAATTATATTAAGTTTTGAATCGGAATTGTATTTTAATTTCACACCTGTATATGTTTATTTCTATTTGAGTATATAGATGTAACAAAAAAGAAGCAAGCTAAAGTTTTGTATTTCGGTCGCCATTTAACTATTAGAGGCTGAAGTATATCGTAAAAAAGTATTTAAAAATCTACATCGTTACACCGAGGAGGTAGTGATATCAAAGAGCACGCGGCGCTTCAGCACCTAATTAAGAAATCGCAACAGGTTTATCACCGCTGCTTTAATCTAAAACGAAGATGAAACCACAACAATACATACACGAAACTCGTTAAGTTTTTAAACAAAATATAACTTGTATTTTATGTTGTTGTAATTAAAATACTTTATATATTGTAAAACAAATTAAACTAGGATGTAACAATTACACATATTATGAATGTTGTACGTATAAATATATATATAAGGAATGAATCGTCAGATTACGTACTTCTTAGATTTATAATTGTCTATAAATGTAATATATAATCAAACCTCGCCATCTGTTAAACTGTGGCTTATACAAATATGGAGGTATATTTGAGTATATATATATATATATATAGATTAATAACAAATAGAAATGGTTTTTATCAGCAACCTATTATTAAAACTTAAGTGCCATTGTTAATAAGTAAATAAAATAGTCCTCCATTTTCCCTAACTGTATAATGTTTTCCCAACGCTGGAAATAGTTAGTTTAAAATAAAAGTAACTGTGAATTACATGTTTCATAAAAAATTACATTAAAAAAAAGTTAGAAAAAATATAAACTTTATTAGTTTATACTAACTACTACTAACTTTTTTATTACATAACATATTTCACGTTGCTTCTTTTTATATTAAAACTTATGGTTGATATAATAAGTTGGTCTTCCAACATTTTAATCAAATTCGATACGAGTTCTTTATTAATCAACGATTTAAAGTATGTTTTAAATATGATAATCCATCTTTATTTATTGTAAGATGTAATTCAGAATACGTACGTTATGACACACAATAAGACGAAAAATAATGAGAAGTTAACACTCTCGACTACAGTACACAGTACTATGATTTTGTAATTATCATATTATTAATGAAGTAGCGGCGAGAAGTACAACAATAATCTCAAATACCATACTCAAGTTCTTTAAAACAAAACTTTTATTGTCAGTCTCCTGTTGTTTTTTGTTTTTAATAAATCTCTGAACGTCTTTATAACTACCAAAATAATATCAAACCCAATTGAAAGGCTCTCTCGCGTAAGGAACATTTATAAAATTAAATATTTTTTTCACAAATAGCTATCGCTCAACGAACCAATCTTATAGCATATATTATTAGCATCTTATACATATAAGGAATCATTCAATTTTCCTCATAAAATATATAACGGAACCTTTTTCCTATTAATGATATTCGCCGTTGCGGGATGTATGAAATAAATTATTTTTGTCTGGTGTGTCTATAACCTTCTATTATTTACAAAAATACGTATAATAACTATACTAATACGATATCTGTCATATGGAAGACTTACGAGTATATTTAACATTAAAATGTTAAGTTGGGTAATTAATATCTCACACTCATATTTTGATCTTAACCTGTACCACTGTGTGTATGTTTTCCTTTATAAAGGTATTACAACAATTACAAACATTACAAATTGTATTTTGATTAAAAAATAAGATAAAATCGTACGTAATAATAATTTTATAGAATGCTGTTTAGTATTTTAAACAAGAATAACCGATCCATAAACGCTTTTTAAATATCAATAGTTAATGATTCATACACATTTAGTATAAATTATATATATTATAATACAATAACTATTACAATTTATGCAAACTTTAAAACAAAGGCCTCTAACCATGCTAAGGATATTAAATTCCTCGAGCTTGAAGATTCTTATAGATGTATAACTGTCTTTAAGACTTCATTGTTAAGGAAAATATTACAAAAATTAAAACTTATTTACCATAGTAAATAACACTAAAGTACAGCGTCACCTACGTATGTAAGCAGTACGTTGGCCTCTCTACGGATACCTAATGGAACCTCCATCGGAACTTAAAACAGGTATTAGTACCCTTATTTATTAATTTATATAAATGCATATTTAATATTATACTAACTTTGTTATATAGAATGAGGCTGTTTGTTTTTTTAAAAAAATTCGATTATTTGTATTAAGGCTGAGGTACCTTCTCGTACCATGGCGAAAATGGATGAAGTGAATAAAATTTTTTACTACACTATTATTATTACAACTTTTAAAATTGAATAAAATAATTTTTCAAACGAGCGTTTTCGTGAAGTTGTTGTTACCAACTAAATAAATTGCGGGATTTTTTCAAAGCTTTATACTGTGATCAATGGGAAGCTTTGCAGGTTGTTACGGGGGATTTACACTGTCTCTATTCCTCTTGTCTATCCATATATAACTTTAAGGTAATGTTGTTAACGGGCGATGATAGCCGCTTATAACTAGGTTAGAAAAAAGAGAGACCGATGATCTGTTTACTTGTCACTAATGTTTATATAAATATAATGAAAAAAATATTCAAAAATATGAATGTAAAATTTTCTCTGTTAAACAATTTCTTTATGAAAAGAAACAACTTGACTGTCAGTTCAGAATAACTGATTAGTTTGACATTTCAATAATTGGCTGAAATCAATATTTTCTATCAGAGCAATAGAGTGAAGAAGTTGCATTCGGAATTTTATCAAAAAAGTCAATTCCGCACAAAGAAATAAAAGCTGAATAAACAGTTAAGTGTGTATTAACCTCTGTTGGTTCTTATAATTTCTTATAGTTTTCATAAATATTTGTTTCCTTAATTTATTTCTTCCATAATCTTTGGAGAGGTTGTTTAATGATTTTATTTTTGTTTTAAAAGTACCTATATTTCCGTATTGATATCATAAGTTATATAATACGGGTAATTTTCAAATTAATTGTAATGCATTTGGTATTTGATATTTTTCTTAGAAGCTGGTTAGATAATATTTAAAATAATAAGTGGACTACGCTATTAAAAAGTTCAAACATTACTTTTAAATCGGTAAACTTCAACATCCACATATCAGTATTGTAAATTGTATACTTAAAACTTAAAAATATATGCAAAATATCTGAAATTACCAATTACATATTACTTTAGGTTCAAATATATTATTAGATTCATATCACCGCAGTAGGGATGAAGGATCGTTGAACGTCCTCCCAGCAACTTTAAAAAAGAGGGATTCTTAGACAAGTTTCGTTTTCGTTGTTCCGTTAACAATTATATTTTAGGATAAATTCATTGGTATGTTGCATGTCATTCCTTCTATAATTGAAATAAAGACACTAAAAAATATATATAATCTATTCTATTCTTGTAGTCCTTTTACAGATTACCTTCATATTTCGTTTTAACAAAGAGAAAGGAGTATTCAATTGAGGCGCGTAGTGACTCAGTGGATAAAGACTAATGACGTTTCTATCTTTACTAATATGATATTTGGATTCATACAAGTTTAAAGTAAACTCAGTTTAAGTTATTAAAAGTTTTGGAAAACACATGATTAAATAAAAGGTCTCATAAAAATATACTGAGTTTTTATAATAGATGAGCGATAAAGCGTAGTCTATCTCACTTACGTCTAATTTAGCTCAATAAGTGTAATTTGGTAAGGGTCAGATTAAAAAAAAAACATTTTCTAATGTTTAAATCAATAAACAATGAAGCCAGTGATGAGAAAAAATTATAATTAATTACCTTGAGTGTTCTATGGATACAGTTATTATAAAAGATTTAGGAAATTGTCATTAATTAAAATACGAGCAGAAATAATAATAGTAATAGTATTAAATATTATGAACACACGTTTATTTTCTCAAAAGCAGTGAAACAATTCATTATTATAAACCAAAACTTTTCATCTCTTAATTAAATACAATAAGTAAATCGACAAATAAATGTACAAATGGTTGGAATGATTTCTAAAAGATAAATTATTAAAAAATCTGTATTAAATGGACATCAATGAAGAGTTTAGTTAAGACGTCAGTCTTGATAAAATTTCGTAGCATTTTTACTTTTAATAAAATTAAAGTCATATCAATCAATCAATGTGAAATCTGACGGCGGGTGATTGAGAGCTCCAGCTTCCATAACTCAACTAAAAAACGAGCTATGTGTATTATAACGAGAATAAACGCGTACAAAATACTAATTTAAATTTATATTTTCTATTGAATTTTAAATAGACTTTATTTTCTAGATATATTGAATAGTCGTTATTTATAAATTTTTAAGGTTCGCAATATTGTAATAATTGTTTATATATTTTTGGGATTTATTCATATTTGATATTAATGAATTATGAAGCTCAATAGTTCACAATTTCCTTATACAAATATAATATAGTAATATTTATTTTTTAATCAGGAACTAAGGTACTAACAAACAACTACTACTAAACTACTACACTGACTACTACTAAACTACCAAATGGCGTTACAAGTTCCAAAAAATAGTTAATACGGATTGAATCAGAAATTCCTCAAAAACGCTTCAGCTGCTATAGTCTATAATTAAATTTAAAGTAAAATAATTACTATAATTTCAAACGTATCATAAATTTGGATATTTGTTCCATCGGTAGAACGTGCTTATTTACTTGAGAAATTATATAAAATGTATACAAGTGAAGTGAGTGTGTGAACATAATAACACAACCTCTCTTCCATACTTGTGACATTGAATAAACTGAAACTATAATTATGTAAAATGAATTTTCTGTTTTGTTTTTCGTTCTGTCTTTATTTGTACGATTATATTGTATTTAACTTTGAAATAAACGGCAATTTATCAACAAATGACAATGTTCGGAATTGGTTAAAAATAACGTAAAAATAAAATGTTTGCACAATATACCATAATAATATAACCTAACCTATGGCATTTTGTAGCAAACACGTGTATATACGTATTGTGTATTGCGTGTATATACATGGGCGAATCCATATTTTATTACAGAGGGAAGGATTAACTGCTTATTTTTAGTATTAAATTTTTTTTTAAATAAAAACGTATTAGTCAACATCAAATGTTTCTTGGTTAAATAATCTCATATTATTATGTAAGGAGAGATAAGAATGCATTCCATAGTATGTATTACCATACAATATTTATTTATTTATTTATATCTTTTCCACTTTGAATCATTATCAGTGGTCACTTGTGAACGTCAAAATGGAAGTGTCAAGAGGGCTTATTTCGATACCAGATTTATCGTAATAAGCCCTTCTGTAAAAGCACTTTCTAACTTAATGTTAAAGCTATGAGGGTTCTAAACGCGTCCTGGTCTGAGAACAACCACACAACAAACTCAGCCGGATATTTTTTTATATTGTGATCACTGTTTCACAAACGTCCAAATTTAAAAGCTATTTTGGAACAACTAGAACCGTTCGCAATAAATCGGAAATGAAGCCTAAAGATTTCAGGCAACGAAAATGAAAAAAAAATAAAAAAATAATAATAATATCAAAAAAATAATAATGAGAATAATAATAAAAAATAAAAATCGGCCTGCTACACAACCAGCCACCGCAAGCAGCACCCGTTCACGAGCATAACGCAAGAGCAAATACATACATACCATACCATAGATTACATACCATAGTATTAAGATATAGTACTAAGTACATAGTACTAAGAAAGATGTATAATAAAATAACAGAAATAAAAGAAAATTATCGTTCAATATAAAGAAAAGTTCTTTTTTCATGGTTTTATATGGGAAATATGAACAATATTATACACAAGTCCACATCAATTGTAATATACAACTCATAATATTACAAAAAAATAAAACAAACAATCATATATTTAACTCGCGGCTGGTAAATGTCTGGAGCATATTTGCTCTCAACTAGTGATATGAATCCTTTATGTTGCACCAGAATAACCATTATCTAGAAAAGTTCAAGAATATTTTCAAATAATAAATATCCGGTTGGAAGACTTTAATCTATACCGCTTCTTGGTTCTTGATAAGTATAATAAAAGTTATTATGCTTAATTTCCTAACTACAAAAAAAACATAATTGCATTTTATCTGCTCAATGATAACAAATAGGACTATTTAAAGTGTATGAGTAATATTTTAAGATTTTAATAATATAGTTTTAGTCCACGATACGAGCCTTCAACGCGGTTTTTCTAAGAGCATTGTAAAATGAGATACTGCTTTTTATACCTTTAATATAGTTGATAAAATAACATTCGTCCTTCACTTTTATAAAGTCGAAAGTTTCTTTTACTTTATACGCTATTATCAGATGTCAGTGATTTTTTAACAAACATTCCAATCAATGATTTAACAGCAAATACTAATTAATCTGCGCCTTTTAATTTTTTAAAAAAATTAGTTTTAGTTCTTATTACTATGATATTAATGTATTATATTTTTATATCTGTTATTGAAATTTTACTGCAAAATAATAAAGATAGGAAGAAAAATATAAAAGGTGATTCAAAAGATCAGTTACTCAGTTTTGTTTATATTTGCTTATTATTGCTTGTGAACTACCATATGTATTTTTTTTTAATATTATACCTTGATAAATGACCTAACTTCTCTTCAAAGTATAGAGAAACTTAAATAAATACCATAAGTAATGAGCTCGTCTAAATATGACAATTTGGTAATTATGGGAATTTTACTATTATAATTAAATAGCACTTTAATCATAATGACAAATAGTACTTTTAAAAATAAATTAGAACCTGTGCACAATATTCTTAATATTTAAATACTTTTAGTCTCGTAGTATAGTATAACGCTATAAATGATAATGTAACAAATGAGTCCCTGAACTCGTATAACCGGTAACCTCGTCTCGCCTCTGGGAATCTCTTGTTACGGTTAATAAATAATGAAATCTCTAATATTGCGTCCATAAACCTAAAGCTAGACAAGATTTGCTACAATTTATATATTGAAAATAAAAGAAAAAATGTACTTGATGTTTTATACTTATGTGTGTGATGGTAACACCTTCATTCGTGCTACAATACCAGCATAAATGTACTAATTTCTCTAAGGATAGGGTAGAAATATAACACAACACAACTTTATATCCCACCAGTAATTAAAAACAATGTGGAGATTATTAACTTACATATACTGATTAGGATTGCTAGTCCATACCACCTTACCAGTTTTCTGCAGAAGGAAGATGCTATATAATACTAAGATAATAACAAACAAATCAAATGTGATTTACTTGTCGTCGTGGCGAGACAGTGTTATTATTAATGAGAACAACAATATAATGGGACCTTGCATACATAGTGGTACATGTTTAAATACGTTAACAACAGTCCATATATTTAATTAATTAATAGTTAAAAAATATAACAGTTGTTGAGAATATGAGCTAGGGAGAATAAGTCCTTCGTCAATCTTCTACAGTTATCGTTTTGTAAGCTTATCCATCTCTATTTATATTATAGTTTATATGTAAAGGAGTTCGGGAATATAAACCCACAATATAATGATCCAAATACCAGAGCTATTTTAAGTACTTCTATAGAAGCAGTCAACTTACGACAGTAGGCCTTTTGAGCAGATTTCCTAATCAATACGACGATTCGACAATCCACGAAACTAACCACACGCTTAACAGACAACTCGAATACAATTACAACTTTTGCAAACTTATCATAGCAACATGTTTGTCCTCGTTAGTTTTCATCTTAAATGAACTACTATATTAAATAACTATAATAAATGAACTACTATAATATATCTCACTATGAGCATATATGAAACATTAGTACAAATTACATATTTCTATTATAAATATTGCACTATGAAAGTTAGAGAGCCCTTTATCATGTTTAATAATATTAAGATGACGTACAGTATCCCTTTCACTGGATTACTACAATAGTATTTATATTAATTATAACAATTGTATCAGTATTGTCACTTTAATCAGTAGAAAGCGATTTAATCCGGGTCAGATGGACACAATTATTCATGAACAGTATAAAGCCGGTTAATCCAGTGATATTGACCGGCTTGGATCAATCGTCCTCTCTCTACTTGTGTGAGGAAACTCGTTGACAATTAAGTGTAGATATCTATTGAGCGACTTATAATATATAAAATAAAACTACTTCTCAACGTTATATGAAAATAACTGTATTAAAATTAATTACACCTATTTGTCGCTATCGAGTTTTCTATTCTTATGTTTTCTTGTAGTGTCGTATAGTAGATAAATATAAGATAAGAATATTTTTAGCCTAGATCCGACAAAGCTTTCCAGCTAACGGCCTCAAAATTACTACATTTTTAGAATTGTTTCAATGCTTTAAGTGAGATTTAAAGTGATGTGTTTCGCAATGGATTTGATAGTACATCTGTTAACTTTCTTAACTATAAAATAAAAATAGTCTTACTGAAAAATAATAAGTGTTATTAGATTACAGCGGCTGACTTCATACTATTGTTCTCTACTAGATAGTGCTACGTGATAAGTTAGGGCTAGTTCTTTGATGTCTATTAATATTCATGCATATTACCAATTACAGCAGTTGGCTATTTAGATATTTATAATAACGTGAGATCAAATAAATAAATAATATTCTTATTAGAAATCTTAATTATATCATAGAATACAACAAAATTAATACAAGATTATTTGGTTTGATAAGTTTTTACTACATTCAGAATTCACTAATTACATTAAATATTATAATAACACATAAATATATATTAGTCACGTGACAAGAATAAGCCTACAGTTGTAAGAAGTTCAATTGATTATGAGGATGAGCCTCGATCATCCAGATAAAGATTAAATATGAATTTAACATGAAATACTTTTCATGAAAACGAATTCTAATCCTTATAATAAATTAAAACAATCAATAAATGAAATATTCAATTTAATTAATTAGATCTTAATTATCACTTAGCCGTCGGTCAAGAAAATTTATAATTAAGTAATGACACCCCCGACTTTAAAAAACTTAACAAAGCTAAATCATTTATGTCATAGAAAATTAGGCTCTCCTCAGACACAAGGCGTGACGTTCGATTTGAGTAACGAAATAAGATTAATTAAAACTCAGAAGAAAAATGGTTAGGAAATTTTTCTTTACTTTTAAGACAATAGACTTTTATAAAAATGTCAATATTTTATAAATTTTCGGTGAAGACTTGTAATGAAATACTCTTATTTCGTAAAAACTATTATATTATTATAATGATTATATTATAATGATTATAATACTCTTATATTATTTAAATAATATTTGAAGCTTAACAAGTATTACGAACTATGTAACGAACTGATGAATAAATATGTAGTCAATTTGTACGCTGTAAAAGTAGGAGCGAGAGGTATAACAGCAAATCTCTCTACAATTTATTTAAGGATCTCGGCCTTTCTAGAACGATCATCAGTTCATTTCTGGAACGTATTTCAAAGGCGGCTTTAGTAGGTTCTTACGATATTTGGTTAGGTAGGGAGAGGAGTGTGAACAGTGAAGGTGAGCGTGTATGCGCATAGTAAAGGGGCCCCTTAAACCTACACCTGGGTCGCAAGTCCCAGGCATTGTTTGCGCTCCTCTTCTTGCACCCGGCACCCGCACGGTGAATCCATAGAATTCTAAGAAGCTTCGTCTCTCTTGCATATCACAACGAAAAATCTACAACTTCTTATTGTAAAAATATTGCATTAGTAAATGCATTTGCAGTATTAGTGTTGTATTTTATGAGCTTTACTATATCTATATTTTATATCGAAGGTATTTCAAATAAAACAATTTTACACACGCCTCCGAATGGTGATATCTATTTTAGTTGTTTGTTCAATATATTAACATTCAATGTAATGAATTATATTATCCGTCATAATAAGTATATTAACTTTAACATAACAAAAATATTGTTGCATCAGCGAACAATGCCTGTAATAAATCACAATCAAACATAACTAAACTTATTAAATAGCTTTGCAATCATAATATTACATGAGATTCCGTCACGCGACAGCAACAGCGCTTTGTTGTAATAAAAACTGCTTCTCGTGCGAGTCCGTTATGGCAGTGATGGATTCATTATTTCGGTGTGGTCGATATTAGTGGCATGCAACGTAATATTGAAATTGAACAAAAAAAAAATCTACATTTAACAGATAACAGGGACATTTAATAAAATACGAAATAATTGCGTTGTAATTAATTTATTACCTTATTTATCTGAATAAAAGGCTTTATTATTATTAGTAGGAAGTGTAATATGTGGCAACACCGATCACTGTCTATAAAACCGATAAGCTGGTTACGCAAATATATATCTTGGTACATGAAATAGGTACATGGTACCGGTTGTTGAAATAAAAAGTCTGCCTATGACTTTTGATTTCAACGACCTCTATATGTAAGCTGTTAGTTTACATATAGCATATTTTCATGACCGGAGCCGACTCTCAATAGTAAGTTAAGGCCTGATTGTAACTGACTACAATATCACAATAATACCAACCTTTAACACCATGCATATAAAATAATAATAACATTTTAAAGGCGGTCTGTAAAAGTAAGAAACATTAATATTAGAATTTTTAAACTTACAAGATATAGTTAGGCATTTCTTTTAGGTAATACATATTAATACTCATAACAATAAAAATGTGTATAAACTGTTTTTATAGAGTCGATTTTTACTGCATATTACCTTCTTTGCTCCTTATTACTATTTTTTTCTAAGAAGCTCAATGTATATTTTTTCATTTATTTCTTTATATTTTGTTTTTAAGAGTGAGATAATAAATTCATTTAATGAGAATATATATTATTATTTAGCGTAGTAACAGAAATATTTATATCTCTTTCATTTAGAAAAGGGCTTTCAAGCATTTCAAACATAGCGGGCCCTGTAGCCTCCATAGAGACATCTCTCTAGTAGCGAAGCTGTTGCAACGACATATTCTGTAATCAAAACTACCAATAATTTTATTTCGAAATTATAAACGAGCTAAATAATATGATTAATTTTGAAACTATTTTATTTATTAAGAATCTGGTGGACTTTTCTAGTGATAAAGTTAGGTTAACTTCAGAACTGGTCAAGATTGGGAATAAGATTGTTATCACCAATATTTTAACAAATATATTAGAAAACATAATAATTGAATTAATTAAACTTTTCATATTGATATTTGTCGACAAATAATTACATACATAAGTATAAGTACAAGTATATAAATAAATACATATATCTATTTATGTATTGGCTCACAAGCCATTTGATAGATATTATGAATATTAAATCTTAATATTATTGCCCAAAGTCGTTGCATTTAAAATTTAACACCCGTATTATTGAAGTTACATTCAACGCGATCTAACAGACAATCTAAACATCTCACCTAGAAAATACCTTTACTTTTAATAAGTTACAATGTTGTTACAATGGAGTTCAGTTTGATGTAATTTTCATTCTAAACTTGGTTAGGAAGTTATAATTGCTTTTAATATTTAATGTAATATGAGATGCCGCGTTTGTTATATTTACAATTATAAACCCACGTGATTTAAGTATAAGGTGTTGATTAAAATAGCTTTACTTTTTAAGATCTGTTCAAATGTTGTGTAATTAAAGTATTTGATGGCGTCGTCATATGCCGTTAAATTATTATTGTTTTAATTATAAATGTAGTTGAGACATATTTATAATTATTGACTGACTAGTGACTTTTCTCTACAATTATATAAAACAAGTATCTTTTTATATATAAACATATATGTTATATTTATGTAAATATCATAACAATTTAAATATTTTTCTATGAGCAGGCAAATATATCATAACTAACATTATAGTAATAAATTAAGAGGATTAAGATATAAGTTTCTATCCCTGTAGTAGGTTTTATATAAAAAAGCACACACTATTGTGTTTGAATTAACATTTCAATCATTTTTCATTGGAGGTAGTTATTCGACCGGAACGGCGCTCTCAGCTCTGATTTACATTTCACTGGTTTTCGATGAATGAACTGCGGCGAGAATATTAGAGTTCACTCACGACATGGCACAGATCATCTGACAACGTGTATTTAGTAAACACAGATGATACATATTATATTAACCGAATTATAATAAATATTATTACGATTCTATATAGTTGTTGTGGAATTAGTTTACATTGTATTAAAATCCAAATAAAAAAGAAAACAATGCAGATTTTACTAATTCAAATATAATAGCACTTTCATTAATGAAAATGTTTCTTCAACAATCCAATATGATAAATAAATAAGCTGTCGAACTGCTTAAACTTTTGTAAATAAGAGTTTTGGCTTCTGTGTATTGTTCATTTTTAGACACGAAATTAACACTAAGCCTACCAAATAGCGGTCAAATTGACGGTTCTTAAACTTTTGTAAAACTTACACATTTTCAAACGTTATAATATCGTTATCAAACTACATGACAATTCTTAGAATATGCATATAATATTTTCTACGCTGTTTACTTTTAGTTATTTCCATTATTACCTGCGTTATATAATAAAATAACTTTTAATTACCGGTCAATTTGACAGCGCGCGGTAGGAACAGGTATACAAGAATTGTCAGTAGGTTAAAACATTATTTTGATTTATGTACGGAATTACGATAAATATTTTGTTTTAGATTTTGTCTTTCAGTACTTTCAATGAAAATCACTATAGCCTTTAGGTTCTCGTCCATAACATAAAAAAAAAATAACATGTTTTTCGTATTCATATCAAGCAAGACACCGGTCAAATGCAAGTCGAACTTGACTTTAATTTTTGACTTAATTTCAATTTTACAATTATACATATTCTATCTATTCAAGATTCTATCTATTTTCAACAGATAAATCTGATATAAAAGGACGATAAGACAGTTAACAAAATTTTTGTAATAATTTTGAATAAGCATTCTCTTGAGTAAGAAGTAAATAATAAACATTCCATACTAAATATTATATTTAGCAAGAAAATTACGCTTTTGTGTATGTATGTATTGTATGCAAAGAGATTTGCAAAAATTAAACAGAAACTGTTATTTTGTTAAATTTATATTTGGTTACATTATTTTAAAATTATTTCTTTAATTAAACTGTTACTGATTTAATTAGATAAAAAATCCTTCTTGATACACATAAAAAAACGTCTGAATTCGATAAATCCAAGTTAAATTCAAATAATCGCCGCTAATAAATATTACTTAGGTTTTAATATTTTATACCAAATGATATTTTTAAGTCACAGTACTCTAGAAATAATATTTGTATTTATATTTATTATGCGAACCTTTATATTTATCTTACTGTATATTATTTTAATATAAATACAAGTATAAAAAATAATTTTGAATTTATAAAAATAACAAGTAAATAAAGTGCAATAGTTACACTATAGCATAATAAGCAGCAACTTAGCCTCAATTACCTGAACTTATTTAGAAAGAGATCACATTATTAAGTTCTATGATAATAAAATAAATTAGACTCCGTCATTATCACCAAAACAATAGAAGAATTTATCCAGTAGATGCTTCAAGTCACAGAGTTGAGGGAATTATGTCTTTGTTAGTAACACAGTGTGATGTGCACTTTGATAGATCTTTGTAATGGATGGGATACAATGTATTTGTTCATATTGGTTTTTTAAATTATATTTAATGGTTTACTTTTGTTGTATTTTAATTGAAATCAGTTAATATTGTGTGCTTGATATCATTTTATTAAGAAAGAAGGATGATGTTGCTTAGATATTTACTGCCCGTTTGTTTCTTGTAAATAAATTGTTATAAAATTTGTAATATTTGTGACGGGTTCGATCGGTCTATTAAACCAATATTGTTCATTTTAAAATATTAGTGGAATAATAGTCATTGAGACCGTCAATGTTTAACTATAAACAATACGTCTTACAAAAAAATATACACAAATACTAAAAGAGTAGACTTTTCATTTTACACTCTGCACACTTCATAAGCTTACCAGTTTCCATTAGCACAGATAGGTAACAAAATTTGGAGTTTTAAAAGCAGTTTAGTAAAGGTTTTTCGATGTCATTATTCACATTTGTCGCAAAAACTTTACCAAAGCATTCTATTCACTAATTCATTTATTTTCATTGCGCTGTTTCTATTTGCAGTTTTTTCTTATTATTTATTATTAAACCGTATCGCTTCTATTTACTTTTTTAACATATTTATACCATTTGTTAAAAAAGTAAAAAATAAGTGCATAAATTCTTTTCCGAGTGGCTTGAAGTATTGTTATGTTCGCCGTTCACTCGCCTGGGTATCAAGAGAACAAACAAATAACTCATGACTACACTTTTATCTTTTTTCACGTATGATTTGTAAATAAATGATTTAACACCTTCCAGTAGAGGTATGGGAGGTGTTAAAACTTGTGGCTCGCATTGTTTTTCAATAAGTTGTTGCAAGAAGAAGTGATCTCCGATGAATGGTGCAACAGTTATCTAGTGTCCATGAATATGAAGGAAGTGTGTACAGAGATGACACTTACAACAAATATATAATATTTGAAACCTGATAATAATAAAAAAAAACTAGCAAACTACTAAATAATAAAGAACATCTCATTGCTGTGAATTATGTTTCTTTCCTGGATTTTTGGTAAATAAGTTATATAAAGCGTAAATCATATATACGTTTCAAATGGAACATCGCCAAACTCCTTACAATCAAAACTATGTTTTATGAACCAGCTTGTTGAATATTTTTTGGTACATGTCATTCTGAGAGACATTTTATTCATGAGAACGTGTCACCCGCACAATGTGACTTTACGATCACTTCAAGTATGTACTCCGATTCCTGATGCAATTTTTAGTGTTTGTAAATAAAATAAAACTAGGGATCGGGATGTCCTGCAACAAAAAGTACCAAAACGATGGAGAAATATTTAGAACACATACTTAACAATTCTTGATTCATAAAATAACCACTGAATTAACTTGATAAAAGCACAAAAAATCCAGCAAACGTAAGTTAGAGCAATAATGTAACTGCGACAACTAGCGATTTTCTGTAAGCGTGGTGCGTTGGCGGTTGTCACTTCAAATTTGAAATGGCCGCCTGGCTGCCACCTGTCTGATGTTCCGCTGGAATGTCTGTCAAATCCATTTCTAGCCTACTGCGGAAGATAGCATTGCGTATACGCCGACAAATTTAATTTGCAAGTAATAGCCGTAATATGCAAGCTGTCATGGTTTGAATAGATTACAATCGCACTAGATATAGATATCACTTGTCACTTAACACATTATATTGTAATGTGTTTTTTAAGAAATATAACTGTAAAATTATGGAGACAGAAATAAGATAAGGATAAAGTTCATTTTACTTTATTGTAAGATTTCATAATATCAAATCATGAAGAGGGATTTAAATGAAGAGAGAACATAAAATTTTTTTGAAATTCTGTTAAAAAATTGGAAATATTGTTTTTTATTTCATATCTAACAATAACCAACATATAGAAGTCGAAACTTTTATTTTAAGAGTCACTTTGTAAATATATAATAAGTGTTAGATGTTAATGTTAGTTTACAAACATGACTAAAAGGACCGTGAACTGAAGTAAACAAATACTTTCAAAGTTTCTACCTACTTTAAAGTTTTGACTGAATCCATAAACTATTATCAGAGCACTCGTTTCTTGATCTGAGAATACATATTTATCTATAAGTAATTTACTGTGTGCGTGTTAGCTATTATATGTAGATATTTAAGCCTTATTAAGAATATTTTTAAAAACAAGAATACTAAATATTAAATGTTAGTAGGATATTTATTACCTATACTTTGCCATTTTTATTAGTATCTGAATATTTAATATATTTCTGTATCATAATATCATATTAATTATTTAAAAAAATATTACAGAAGAACAATGACGAATGAGTATTTAAAAGACAAAAAAAACAAATTTTTGCTAAATCCATTAAGCATATTAAATCTCTCGAGCAGTCATTAAGTCTTTAAAAGTTAATGTTTGTTTATAAATCAGTCTAATGAGAGTTCCCGACTTCATTGTTAAGAAGAATATTTTTAAAAAATGCATCTTATTTATAATAAATATCACTAAAGTACGTTCACATTTACGTTTATTGACAATAAGTAACTTCTCTACAGATCATTGACTACCTCGTTATTTAAAATCAAGAGAACGCGCATCCTTTAATTTACATAAATGTACGTTTAATATTCTGCTGACTAAATTGAACAGATAAAAGTTGGTCTGTTATATTCAATCCTTACAAATTTGTTCAATTTTTAATAAAATTTTATTAAAGGTATCCATTAGGACTGATAAAAGATACCTTTAATGAAATGAAAACATTCCGATTGTATGATTATTTTTTATAATATTATCATGAGTATCTCTTATATAGAATCTAGTAAATTTTTCGAACGAACGTCTCTGTGAAGTTGTTGTACCATCCAAATAAATTGCGGACTTCTTTTTCATAGCTTTACGCGTTACTGTGATTCATGAAGAAACTTTACAAGTGTTAATGGGGGATTTATACTATCTCTGTTCCTCTTGTGTAGCCATATAATACTTCTTTTCACTTTGTCTAGAAGCTTGGGAATAATCGCAAGAAGTCGGTTGACAATTGTTATTACTGAATATTTATTATGCATTTTTAACTGCTTTTCTAATAATATTTTTGTAAAAGTAGCTCTCTAACAGACGAGGGAAAGAAGAGAAGAAGAAAAGATGTTTAAATCAGTTAAAAAATAGATTCTATTGATTGATAATTTTTTTGTCCTCTATTTATAACTATTTATACATTTCTATTAAACATCACTACAATATACCCTAGTACAACAGAGCTATCGACTATTAAATTGAAGTCGCTCTAAGGTTTGATAGTTTACCTAAGTATGTACCGGGTCTGATACGCGAGCGATTTGACTGATGTTGGATATAAAAAATATTTAGAACTGAAATTCGACATTATTATACCATTCATTATATTCTTTATTGTAAACAAATAGAACAGTGTAGAAGAGCAATCCTTTAGTTTCAATTATTAGGGATGGCACTTTTAATTCCAATTGTCCAATGTTCTATACTACCTTTAGATATCTCAGTTTAACATTGTATCAATATTAGGAAACAGCACGTTTCATTTTAATTCTACCTCAACAGCGACAAACCATCTTTCAGTAGAAACAATATATAATTTAGTGTTAGAGTTATTTTTGTTTACTAGGATACTTGTAAGTAAACTAATGGTAGTAGTTAGTAGTATATTCTTTAAATTCAATAATGTGTCTTTTATAATAACAACTATTATGTACTAAGTTTGAAATATATTTTTTTTAAATGTTACTAATACACTGCATATTTTTGGATTTGGGTTGATAAAATAGAGAAATAAAATAATTATGAATAGAAATTAAATTATAAATAGGTTATAGTATCAATTTACAATTGAGTTAAATGTAAAACATATCTAATAAAAGTATTCATAAATCCAAGCGTCGAATCAAACTAAAGTATGTTACTATTTAATTGCAAAAAAACTCTACTAAAGACTTCTCTCACTTCACAGCTAATTAATCTTATTGGCTTGATAATCCTAGTCGAGCAGATAATTTGCCAAAGTTAATTAGGCACTTTGCTCCGAAATAACTTGCGATATTAAAAATTCAATTCCGAAAGTTCAGATCCGTGTCGCTGCTCTCGGCTGTATTTAGTTTGTCTGAACAGGCCGGCGTGATTCACGCTGTCTCTCCTCAAATAGAGCTCCAAATATAGACGTAACTATAGAGGTAACATTAAATTAGCTTTAATTTATTAAAACAGGGCGTAATCTTTAATCATTATTGTTCTAAATTCTTTATAAGTGTTTTTAACTAAGTTTAAGTTAATTCAGTTGTTATTTTATTATTAAAGAATTGTTAAGTTTTATTGAATAATATTCAATCGTTTTGGGTTTTTTGTATGATTAACCACAGACTTGTTATATGCACTTGTATGGGCGATCCAAATCATTAATTGATTTTAGTCCTAAATAAATAAACTCCTTGAGAAACTTACAATAATTATAAGAGTAGTCCATGAACACAATTTGCAAAATTATTTTAAAGAAATGTTTCAGTTATTGTTTTAAAAATAACTTCTTCTATATTTTGTTATTTAAATGCTCAGTTAAAAGTATGTTTGTTCTCTTGATTACAGAGCGGCTGAATTGAACGTTAATATTAACGTATACAAAGCGACTTGTGAAAGCCATAGTGTCCTTTTTTTATTTTATTTATAAATGGTAAAATACTGAAAGAAAAAAAAGTATAAATAAGCGATACAGTTTAATAAGTAAACGATAAGAAAGAACTGCGAATGGAAACAGCGTACTGAAAATAAACGACCTGGTGTACAGAAAGGTTTAGTAAAGATTTTTCGACAAATGTCTTTGTTGATGTCGACCAATTTTGAAACTTTACATTCTGTTAATAACCCATACTAACGAAAACTGCTAACCTTATTAGGTGTGCAGAGTATGAAATGAAATGTCTACTCTTTTAGTCGTACTTTTTTTGCTAGAGGTATCGATTATAGTGTTCATAAAATATTGTTAGTCTCAATATTTATCATTCCACTACTATTTTCAAATGAATAATATTGCTTTAATAGACCGATCAAATCTTTCACAAATATTATAAATTTAATTACAATTTCTTAACAAATAAATAAACGGGCTGTGAATATTTAGAAACATCATTCTTCTTTTTCTTAATAAGGTGATATCAATCACACAATATTAACTACTTTCAATTAAAACACAACAAAGTAAACTATTAAATATGATTTATAAAACAAATATAAACAAACAAATATATTATCTATCTACAACTATAGATTCTAATTTATTTTATTATCATACAGTTTGAACGTGTTATATCGTTTAATCACATTAAATTTCTTTGGTTTCTTTCTAAATAAGTTCAAGAAATTGAAGTTAAACTTTATTTCCTTATTCTTTTTATAAATTCGAAATGACTTTTTAAAATAAATTAAAATAACATATAGCATGATAAATATAAATATCTCAAATATATGTATAAATAGAAATATTATTTCTAGAGGACTGTAAGTTAAAAATATATCGGATTTTGGTATAAAATATTAAAAACTAAGTAATATTTATCGGCAGCCGTTATTTGAATGGAACTTGGATTTATTGAATTCAGACGTTTTTTATATGTTCTGAATTACCAGCATAACCTTTTATCGATTACGGCTATTTACTTAATAATTTTTAGGTATATTTAGCAAATATTTAAATTTTTATATATAATGAATGTTTTAATAATAATATTCGAATGAATTGGGCTATGATCCAATCACTCAAACTTCTTAATCTTTTGATTATCACATTTACAGAATAATTTATAAAGGTGGGATCTTTCTTTCACTAAATTAATTTAATTAAAATTAAAATAAAGTCTGGTAAACTTGACAGGAAATTAAATCTTTTTTCTTCTCGTTTGTTGTTATGACTAACTGAACTGTTATTTATTGTGATTCAATTAATTTTAATCTAGTATTCAGTATTTTGTATTAAATAAAAATAAAATAAAAACATAAGTAATGTACATTTATATGTTTAAAGAGTTATTTATTATGATTATATCATAATGTAAGGCAGGAAGACAAACAAAAATTTTATATATCAATTTCTAATTATTTTAAATTGTCAAAAAGGCAAAATAGTAAAGATTAAATTATGATTAAATTATGTACTATAACTAAAATAATGGACTAAAGTTTTGGGCTAGAATAAGATATTTTATTTAAATAAATTATTAGCGTAGTGACATGTCACTTGAAATTTTTTATAACAAGAGGGTTATCTTTTAAGTTCAACACCACCAATTGTAATACTACTATAAATATATATTTAAAATAGTGTAAAATGACATGTTTTTGACATATTACTGTTAATTTAAGAGTATAATATATTTTTTAAACCGATATAAGAGTGGATAAATGGTTATGTTGTAAGAAAACAAGTTCTCGCACTCACCGGATATAACGAAGTAATAGAAGCGATCACTTAAAAGTGAGAACTAGAAGAATAATATGGGATAAATAAAAGTCAGTTGTTATTATTTCATATTAAACTTAAATAAAAAACACAAATTACTATCGATATTCAACAAACGCTTTGAATATCAATGGAAATATTTTTTTTAATTTGTTTACAAGGAAAAGTAGAGTATGTTATATAAGTTGGGGTCAAAATCTTGGACACCTGGAGTTCTATTGTCGGTAATTAATGTACTTAAAATCATTCAGTACATTACTATTACACTTTACTCTGATTGAAATGTTATTAGGGCTCTTTATTACTAAATTGACTTTCATATATTTTTGAAATACTCTTTTCTTATAAAAAGGGTGCAAGGCGTAAAGGATACACATTGTAGAGCTTCTAAGATATGCACGTTTTCTCAATGTATTTGTGTAATTAAAGGTTTTTTAAAAGAAAATACAAAGACACGTTTTAATTAAATGTATTTATTTTTCATTTTTATAAAACATTCGTAATTATACAGCAATTTATAAATTTATGTCAACCGACTGTTCAACTACAATTTGCGTTGCATGCCACTAACATCAACCACAGAAATAATTACTGCGAAATGGACTCGCACGGAAAGGAACTTTTACTACATTTTTTATTATTGTCGCATGATAGAATCTCCTGTAATTTTATTGTTACAAGCCATTTATCTAGTGCGGTTCGATTGTGATTTATAAGTTGACAGTAGAAACACAAAAATTCAAGGATATTTCTGTGTATAGATCAATATTTAAATTGAATTAAAATGTATTAAGCGCTGCGAATTTAGAGCTTGAATGTCATCATTAAATGTTATTTGCTTGTCCCAAAAAAAATATATTTTAACATAAATTACGTCCGAAAGTTTATGAAACATTGTAATTGTCATTTCGGTAGAACTCAATTGTCTTGAAAGTAAATTAAGATAATTTTCCTCTCCATTTTTCTTCTGATTTTTAATTAGTCTCATTTCTTTACTCAAATCGGATTTGCATTCACGCCATGGGTCTGAGGAGAGCCTAATTTTAAACGACATAAATAATTTAGCTCTTTTAGGTTTTCAAAAGACGGGGTGTCACTTTTTATTTAGACAGTTTTTGGACCAATCGTAATCTTTTAAATTGGTTTAAATTTCTTATAAAAAAATTGTTTCAATTTCTTTTTAAATTTTTTTTTTGTGACAACTTATCTGTAATGAATATTTATATACATTTTAACCTCAGCCGAAAATCTCTTCAATGAAATAGAATAAATTTATTAAAATTTTATTACACTAGTTTGGACAGACCTGATCAAATCAAATTTATGTTATCATAAATAACATGTAGACTAGGATCAGTCATTAGATAAGAAGTGTTTGTTGAGAATTCTATATTTCATTCAAAATTGTTACTCTTAATTACCAATCAGTTATCGCAACATTCATTCCCTTTGTACGTAATATAATATAAGACAGATAATAAGAGTTAAAAAAAAAATATCGTCCAATATTAACAGTGTGTTTTCAGAAATGCGATTAACGAGAATTTAGACGGAGATTCATATAGGAAGGAAAGTATTTCATGAGACCTTTACTCACAAGCAATCGATTTTCTTAGAACTTAAGACACATTCTCGCCACGTAGGTAATATATATTTGTCCGTTATTATAATATTTAATGTGACTCTTAGCCTATTTATTCGCTGAATTGAATAGCGACTTCTGAATGTGAAAATTGATTTTGATACATTGTATTTTATCCGTAAGATTTTGTATAATTCAAACTCCATTTCCGGCATTTCCATATCAGACTAGAAAAGAAAATGTCACTTGAAAAATGTATTTATACTTTTAGCCGTTTTTATTGCTTTAGTGTTTTTAAGAAAACTATTGTAACCACTTCTCAAAAGTGTTTATAAAGCTGTCTATAGGAACGTCATTTAAGAGTTCCTTCTGTTCATTTTGAATGCATTGTCAATAATGTTAGTTATGTGCTGCATAACTTATAATAAATGTTATATAGGCCATCATTATAATTTTCAAGACTCTAAGTACTTTTATGAGCTATAATTTTGTGTAAGAATGAAAACGTTGTATAAGTATATATGAATGTTTAAAATATGTGTGAATTTAGTTACTAATGAAATGTCAATTATAAGGAAAAAAAATGGAACTAAAACATATTTCTTAATATTAATCATATCTTTGTAGGTTTTTTTTAGGATTTATAAATTAACTCGCATTCTTAGTGAGATGTTATAATAAGTCCTACTTTTGGAGCAACAAAAACAATAAAACAAGAAGCCGCTTTAAAAATGACAAATTTAAGAATATAGCGAAACTTACTGAAACTATCAACTACATAACTTTATGTTCGAATATATTATCACAACCTATCTTTTATCAAAGAAATACGAAAAACTTGGATATTTGTTACATCGGTACCTGAGAAATGATAGAAGACGAATGTAAGTGAAGTGTGTGTGTGATCACAATAACAAGATGTATCTTACACACTTAGAACATTGACTAAACTAAGACTACAAATACATATTATGTGGAATGCATTGTCTTAACGGTGTACTTTAATTGTACGATTATATTATTTTTAATTGTGACGTATTGGTTGTGTTTTCAACGATGATGGAAATATAAATTAATACAAATATTTTTTTCACAATTTTTTTTGTCAACTAATAATTTTTTTTTTAAATATTATAAAATGCTTGTATCATGTGCATATAACCTAATCTATGACTAGTTATGTTTTGGCAAAGAGACAAATGCATGGAGGAATCCATATTTCTATTTCAGAGGAAACTATATAAAAATAATTGGGAAACTATGTTAAATAATATTAGATACACGAATAAAAATATTTTGGTTAAAATCAAATGTTCCTTGGGTCTGGAAAAGCGGATGGATAATTATGTCACTTTGTATTCCAATCCTATGACATTGCGCCTGAGGACTTTTGCAACAACAAACATCGGAGATGCTTGACTTTTAAAATGATTCTTAAAGATAAAGATGAATGAAAAAGAGTAAGAAAATAGTGGGGAAAAAGAGTAAGAAAATAGTGGGGAAAGAGAGAGTGCTAGGAACCTTAGTTCTCTCATTCACCTTACAGAACGCAGTTGCGGCACGCCGCTGTAGCAGACTTATGACTACTACTAAATTCTATGGAGAGAGAGGAATACATACTATGTCATAAAATAACATACGAGAAAAATGGCGTTAAATATACAAAAAAGCTTTTATTTATCTTTGTCGTCTTTATATTAGAGTAACGAACAACAGTATAGATAAACGTTCATGTTTTGTTACTTACATACTACAAAAAATATTTACAAATATAAACAAACACATACTAAAATACACAAATGGTAATGTCGCTAGTAAATGTCGAAAGTATATTTCCTTTCAAGTTGGGGTATGAATCCCTCATGTTTCACCAAAATAAACATTTTATAGCAAACTTCAAGAATATATTCAAATAATATTTTTACTTACAAATATTATTTTTCCCGTTTCTAACTTAAACAAAAAAAAAAAACATTCTTAATAATAAACTGAAATAACTGAATAGATTTACATTTAACAAAAAATGTAAACAAGAATTCATCCTTTTGTATTATATTGAATAGAAAGGCTTTAACCAGTCAGTTCTTTTTAAATATGAATAATTAGTTTCAAGCATAAAAGTAATGGCTATTGAGAAAAAGAATTATTTAAAGTGTATGACTTTAATAATAAAGTGTTATTCCACGACTCTACCTGATACGAGCCTCCGACCCCAGAGCTGTTGTTCAAAGAGCATTATATAACGATATTCTACATTAGACCGCTTCACTTTTATAAAGTGGTAAGTTTCTTTTACTTTGTACAGAACTGTCAGATGTTAGTTATTTTTCAACTAACATTACTTTGTAGTCAATGATTAAACAGCAAATAATAACTCGTATCTGCGACTTTTTTAAAAAGTAATTGAACTTACAAACAGTGTGAGTTCAATTACTTATAATTAATATTATTTATTATATTATCCTATTTTATTTTTATATATGTTATTAAACTTTTACTACATATTAATAAAGATGAGAAAAAAAATACTAAGTTGAGTTCAAAAGATATCAATTACTCAGGTTTACATCAAGTTTGCCAACTGCGTATTCTGTACAGTATTGTTCCGTGATAAATGACCTAACTTCTTACAATCGGCTCCGTAAATGTAATTAAAAATATGAAGAAGCTCAAATAAATACTTTAAACAATGGGTTTCTCTACATGTGATTTGGTTCTTTATGCGATTTTCACTTTTATAATTCGCTAATTATTATTAAATTCTTTTTCTAAATATAAATTTGAAGATGTGAACAATAATTTTAATATTAAAGTATTTGTCTACTTTTAGTATATATATTATCAGGTTAGCAGTGATAATGTAACAAATGACTCCCTGAGCTCATATAGTGGCTTACCTCGTCTCACCTCTGGTAGTCTCTTGTAAATGTCAATAAATAATAAGAGAATTTTCGATATTGTGTTTATAAACCTAAAACTAGATAAGGGTAACTAAACTAACTTACATATACTAATTATAATTGCTAGTATATTAAATTCATAGTTCATTAAATGTATATATATGTTGTGAGTATATACAGCCATGGGCTGAGAATATGAGCAGAGGAAAAAAGGGCCACATAAATCTTCTTCAGTTTTCATATTATGAGCTTGTACATCTCTATTTGAATTATGATTCACAAGTAAACCAGTTCTTGATTTCAACCCCACAATATAATGATCAAACAAACGACAACGATGTTAAATACTTTGGTTGACACAGGTTAAGTCAAGACCGTCAGACTTTTAAGCGGGTTCCAAAGGTATTTTAACGAAACAGCAGCAATACAGGTAAAACCACATAATGAATAATCAATTTTGTCATATTCATTTTGTCAATTTGTTATATTCATTAGTTTCATCCTAAATTCCGGCTACGAGTGTCTACGAGATATTGGTGTGAACTGCGGTATCATAATGAAAATATTGATTTATAAAAAGTAATGGAATTATTTCTTTTGTTTAGTAATACTAACATAGGTTTAAACAAGTTATACTACATATTATATCAAAATTCTCAATTAAATCAGTGGAAAACCAATTAATCCGGGTCAGATGGACACAATTATTCATCAATAGTATAAAGCCGGTTAGTCCAGTATTAATGACCAGTTTAGTTCAATCGTAATATGTCTATTTGTTTACATTAAAATAATATAATAATAAATATATATATATATTTGTACCTTCTCCTCAAGACAGGTACCACAGATTATCAACTGGTGAAAAAATATACAATTTACATGCATATATGTGTGTAATTCAAGAAATTATAAACAAACAGCCGTTTTAAATAAATATTAATGAAATGTAAGCCAAATATTTCTATTTTTATGTTTTCATTCCCCGAGCTTTTAGTAACTAAATATAAGATATCTCCAGTCTGGCTCCGACAAGGCTTTCCAGCTAATGGTATCTAAAATATATTTTTAGAATTGTTTCGAGTCTGAATTCTTCATGTGACATTTAAAGTGATGTTTTCGGCAACGGAGCTGAGAGTACATTTAATAAATGTCTCAACTATATAATAAAACTTACTGCACAATGGTAAGTGTTATTAGATTACAGGGGTGACTTTATACTGTTGTTCTTTACAAGACAGTGTTACGTGATAAGTTAGTTTATTTATAAATATATCATTTGGGTATTTAGATTTTAATAATGTAAAATCAAATAAATTAATAGTATTCTTATTATTAATCTTAATTATATCATATAATGTATTGTAATACACAATTACACAATTAATATAATATTATTATTAAACTATTAATATTGAAACTCTAATTATATAACACATTTGTTTATTGAAGTGTAAATACATAACTACAGTTTAATTATAATTTACTATATAAAAAAATCTTGAATGACAAACACTCATGCAGAATATCCTATCACATTAAATATTACTAATTACATGTTATTATCTGAACTTAAACAACAAATATTTGTCCTGATTGATTTTCTACGCACAAGCAAAATTAATGAGTCTGGGAACTTCAAATATAAACATAGGTCTGTTTCACGACGTAAGAGCTGTTATGAATATATTTTTAGAATTTTTATCAAAGTTGTAAACGCGACGAGTGATTTTGTTTTAAAGACTATTTTACACAGACGAGAAAACAGCTAGTGAATATTTACATATATATGTATAGTGCAATATATAGATATTGAAATATACGATTAAATCTCTTCATGAATTGTAAAAGTACAAAACTGCTATACTTAGTCAATTTAAAGGTTGACTGAATTTACCAAAAACACCATTTTCGTATATACGACGCATTAATTATATTACTTTAATTTATATTAAGAGTTTTATTTTGTATTTTTTTTTTATTATTTATTTTTATTTATTTATGTACCATACCAACTTAAAGAAAAACAGAAAAATATACAATTACAAAAAACAAGTGTACAAAGGTTTAACTTATCTCTTTAAGAGATCTCTGCCAGTTACCCTTCGGCAAAAAGGAAAAAAATAGAATGACAATGCGGATTGGTACGTTAAAAACATTAAAAAAATAATTATGAAGCAAATTTCGTATTATTAATATATACTTGCCATAATACATATATATTAACACATACCCTACACAACATTATATTTATGAATATATATTTATACACACCATATATTATATATATATATATATATATATATATATATATACTATTATACATATATATAAATATTGGCATACAAAAATTACATACTAATTTACATATATAAATTACGCTGAAGAGGAGAGGTAGTATTGTTTCAGTCTTAGCTTGAATGAGCTAAGGGTTGGATTTCCATGAAAGACATTATCCAGAAGAGAATTCCAAAGACGAGCCGCAACGACAGTAAAAAAAAATTAATAAAAAGAAGTATTTAAGTGAGGCACTTCCAGAGATTTTAAAGAGACACACGAGCGATGTGGTCTTGTTCTGTATGGAGTTAGTTGAGGAGAGGAGTTATGTAAGATATTATAAAGAAGAGATAGAATATGTACATTCCGGCGAAGGCGGATAGGGAGTCACTTTAATTGAGTTCGATATTGAGATATATGATCAAATTTATGCAGTCCGTATACAAAGCAGATGCATAAATTTTGAAGTCGATCGAGTCTATTTAACAGTCCTCAGATGCATCTAAATAACAGACGTCAGCGTAGTCGAGCAATGGTAAGAGAAGTGTTTGTGCTAGCATTATTTTAGATTTGAAGGGAAGGAAGTTCTGCAACCGCTTAAGTGAGTGAAGTAAGTAATATAGTTTCCTGCAAACTTCATCTATTTGAGCTGACAATGAGAGATTACAAACCAGAATAATTCCAAGATTTTAAGATTTGTCGACAAATGCTATTGAATTAAAGTCATGGAAGGTAAATTTATAGTAAAAATTTTGTTGCGTAATTGCTTTATATAATTGTAATAAAAATATAAACTTAACTGACGATTCTTTGCGAATGTGTCAGAAGTTAAATGGCAGCCTCGCTGTCACCTGTCTGTTGTTTCACTAAAATTACAACTGTCAAATCTAGTTCTGGCGTATTCCGACGGATGGCATTTCGTATAATCGAGGTCAAATATAATTTACTAGTAACAGCCGTAACATGCTAACTGTGATGGTTTGATTTGACAACAGTCACAACAGCGATCACTTTTAATTTGATAACCCATATTTAAACGAATTTTCAGGAAATATAACTGTAGAATTTTGGAGATCAAATTAATATTACGATAAAGTTACTTTTCTCTTATTGTTACATTTCATACTAAATAAATTTTGAATTGGTAAAACGGTAATATACAGTGAACTTCGTATGTAATAATAAAAAACACACACGTAAAAAGTCTTATTTACAAAAGTTCAAAGTGTTCCATAGCTTATTATAACATTGAATTATTTCTTGATGAGAGTGCTGATATCGTGATATCGTGTACAACAATGTCGTAAGTGTACTATTTTTAACTTGATTAGGAGTATCAGTACAAGAGTTAGAAAACACATATAGGATACCAAGAACAGGCGTACAGGCTGTCTTCAGTGTTTTACTAAACACACGTTGTCAGATGACCTGTGTTATGTCGTGAGTGAACTCTAATATTCTCGCCGCAGTTCATTCATCGAAAACCAGTGAGATGTAAATCAGAGCTGAGTGCGCCGTTCCGGTCAAATAACTGCCTTCAATGAAAAATGATTGAAATGTTTATTCAAACACAATAGTGTGTGTGGATTACTTTTTAATAAAAACAATATAGGTTATCTACTACAGGGATAGAAACTCATACCTTAATTTTTTCATTTATGTTGTTGTTTGTAAATAATTATACATTTGCCTGTTTACATAAATATAATAATAAGTAAGAGTTGTTGTTGAGTTGGCTTTTATCACTAATGTGACAACAGATATTTTAGTTTATTAAAATAATAAAAGGACAATGGACTGGTGCTAATTAAAGTAAAAAGCGACCATGTTCCCAAAATTTCCGGTCAATAAGTCAACACTCCAAATCAAAATCAAAAATCAAAAATCTTTATTGAAAATAAGTTTCATACAAAACATTTTTTCATTGTCAAAGCTATCACCAGCTCGGAAAATTATTTACACAGACCTGAGAAGATCTGGCGACAGAAACTCAGCGGGATTGTCATGATTTATTACATAAATACATTACACAATACTAAATAAATAATCTTGAAGCAGCCTGGCAGCGATCGCTTCATACCCACGGTGCATTGTCCTCTAAGTATTCAGATACTTTGTAGTATCCTTTTGCACACAAACGTTCCTTAGTTATTCTCTTAAATTTGTTAAATGGTAATACTTGAACGTTTGCTGGGACTTTGTTGTAAAACTGTATACATTGCCCCATGAAAGATTTACTCACTTTTTTAAGTCGAGTAATAGGTAGCGCGAGCTTGTGTTTATTCCTGGTATTTATAGTGTGTGTATCACTGTGCTTAATAAAATTATTAGTATTTTTATGTACATAATTAAGATTTTCAAAAATATACTGACTGGCGACCGTAAGTACATTAATTTGCTTAAACTTATCTCTTAAAGAATCTCTAGGGCCCAGGTTGTAAACTGCACGGACAGCTCTTTTTTGTATAAGGAAATTGGTATTTATATCAGTAGCACTACCCCACAGTAGATACCATAAGACATTATGCTATGAAAATAACTATAATATACTAACATAGCAGTAGTCTCGTCAGTTAGGGATCTAATTTTTTTTAACAGCGTACGCGGCAGAGCTAAGTTTACTAGCCAATCAAGCTATATGAAGGCCCTATTGTAGCTTAGCAACAACAGTGATTCCTAGAAAAACTGCGGTAGGAAAGAACTTGCCTGAACATCTTAGTTCTCGATGTCTTCGTTTCTTTTCTGTATTTAACTCTCTTATAGGTTTAACTTAAAAAACTTGTTTATAAGTTTAATACATATACAAGTATATATATACATTGATTTTGATATAATTTATATAATAATGTATTCGTTAAAATAATTTGAGTGATTTTGGAATTGTGAAGAACTTTTTAATCAGCGCCGATAATTAACATTGATTAAGAAATATATATATGTATAAGTTGAATAAGTCATTTTTTCGTCTCAACGACCTCAATTGTAAACTGTTATACAATTTAGATATAGTAATTTTTCTTGATAGAAGCCAACCCGCGATAATAATCCAAGAACAGACTGAAACATACTTGGTTATAACATCACTGCTAAACACCAGCTGTTAATAACACGCTTCTAAAAAATAATTTAAAATTAATGGTGATCTGTAATACTAATATACAATAATAATTTATTTTGTAAGCTTATAATATACAGAATTAGATACTCATTTTAACTTTTGCTGCAAAATATTTTCACTATATGTTCAAAGTAACATGAAATGTTAGTAGTATTAGTTTAATGATATTTATTTACTCGTAGTTGTGATTGAAAAGCTCTAATTAACAATTTTTTTTGAAATTACTGTGTAGTATAAGCACTTACAAAATGTTGTTCCTTATGACAGACGGTTTAAAAACACCTCTCCTGGAAAATACCTTTAATAAGTTACAATGTTACGATGGAGCTCAGTTAATGAAATGTTCATTCTAATCATACTTAGGAAGTTATAATTACTTTTATTATAAATTATAATTAAATGGGATGACTTATTAGTTATATTTTCAGTTATAAATATACGTGATTTAATTATAATTTTAGTATTTAATTTCTTAACAGACATTTTTTTTAATGTAACGAAGTATAATTATTTATTGAATAAAAATTCCCTAGAAATATCAATCCAAATAAAATTACTCTGATATTTTAAGTAGTTTATATATTAAGTTACAACTAATTTTGAATCTTATAAATATTATATTATAAGAGGTTATTCTCCTTTAGTAGACGGAAAACTAATGATACAATACGGACGGACAATATATAATAAAGATACACACATACACACACACACACACACACACATATATATATAAGAACATTATACATTAAATGACTCATGTAATACGAGTATATAAATCCAACAAAAGTTATGTACAAAAATTAATTGACTGTCATCAAAAGTCAAAATGTGAATCTTATTTACTGTTAATATGTAAAGACTGATTCACCGTCTCAAAACCATAATATTATGGCTTTTGTTATAAAAACATTATTTAAAATTAATATCCATTTTAAAAGACTATTAACCAATATTATCTTAAATGAAACACCGCAGAATTAACCCGGTTGTTTTGTCAGGTAATAGAGTTCATTGAATTACGAGTATGTCTTTGTTAGTAACACAATATGATGTATACTTTGAAGGATCTTAGCTAATGGATGAGATACAATGTGTTTGTTGTAAAATTGTTTTGTTGCAGTATTTATGGTGTCGTTACATCCTGGTTTTGTGTATTTTAAAGCGTGGTTGTGATTCAGAACGCTAAAATTTCTTTGAACAAATGGATTTAATCTTTTATTAACATTTTTTTATGTTGATTGGTTGTTGGATTGTACAGGAATTTATTTTTATCTTGTAATATTTATTTATTAAATAGTTCTAATTTAAGAACACTTTCATAAATACGCTTAAAAAATAAATAATACACTTTAAATATAAAATATTGCTATAATTTTTTTACTTGAAAATGTTAAACTGAGCTTCACTTCAATTAATTTAATATCTTAATATCTTTAATATCAAAATATACTTTTATTTTAAGCCTCAAAGATTTAACAAGCATGAATGTTTGTATAATCATAGGTACTTAAATCATTGTTCACATCTGTAAGTAATAATAATCCAAAGCTTGAACTTTTTACAAGTATTTAATTAAAAATATATAAAAAAAAAACAAATAAAAATAAATATAAACCTATTATTATAAACCTATTAGGGGCATCGCAAACTGAAGGTAAGATATTTATTTCCATATATTTAATATTTAGTTTCAGTAACAATGGTAAACAATGTTATTTATTTTGACTCTACTATTTACATATTGAGATAAGATGTTAGGAATTTTTCATACAAATCTTCGTTTAATTGAGCTGAGCGTAAGCGAACCTCTTAACCGTTTGGGAGACCTTTTTTGTGTTTAGTTGTCTCCAGAATGCGACGAGATAATTAGATAAAAATTTTCTCAAGTATGTTTGAGCCGAACGCGGATGTTATAGCGAAAAGTTATGAAGAAAAGAAGAGAGGAGAGAGGCTCAGCTCAACACCCGCCGCGCACTGTTGGCGGATCCTAGTAACAATACGACTTCAAGTGCAGTGCAGCTCGTTATGTCATTAATTATAACCCTGAGGAGTGACTTGCTGTAAAAAGAATTTTCGAATCAAATTTAATTTGTTTGAATACATATTTTTGCTAATTTAAAAAAAAATATGTATTCAAACAAATTAAAAATGAAGAATGAACGATAGCGTTATTAAAATTTTATCCAAAATAGGATTATACATTAACATATCGTATGATATATTATTTGATTTATGTATTTATATAATTATATAAATTTAAATTTCTGTAATTAAAAAAACAACACCGCCGTGACCTAGGAAGTAAACGAGTTTAATTTCCTGCAAAAGATGTCACCAAGAATTTTTATTCCTTATACATATTTATTTATACTCTAAAAGACAATTATTTTATTGTATTACTAATATATCATTTAAAAGAAAGAAGTTTATTATTTTTGTTATGCAAAGTTTTTAAACATTTACCAGTGAAAACGCTGTTTGTTTGCTGGACCTTCTTCAACTAGGCAATTTTTCATCTTTTTTTTAAAGTAATTTTTTTATTTTAAAGTAATTTACTGTGGAAAATACCTTTTTATAAATAGTTACTGTAACTCAATTTCTTTCTTTTGAATATTTTTACAGGTGTAAGAATTCGCTTTTTATATTTTATAGTACTTTAAAAAATAATTAAAAAATGGTAAAATAAGTAAAAATGGTTGTATCATGACAATAAAATGCATTACAACTATAATAAAAACACTAAGATATTTTTCTAAAGCAGTCCGAATAAAGTAGGTATTTAGACTTTTTATAAAACATTAATTTCTGGTATTAGTATTGAGTTTCATAAATTTCAATTCTTTCAAGGTTCAAAGGTTCTTAATAGCAGCGGTAATGTAAGCGGAACGTACACTGGAGTTTTGTTTTTGCACTGATTCAATAAATTGTGTTAGGAATGAATGCGTTAGTATGTATGATCGTTTATTATAATTTACTCAACAACTAAATCGAGTAACATTTATCTAATTCTTAAAAGTAAGACAATCTTGCTTTTGAAACATCTTTATTACAGTATAAAAAGTGTGTCTGTTATTGGCCGTCTTGCCGTCTGGCACAAAAATAAGGTAATATAAAATGGACAAAACTAAGTTCTTCCAAGCCAGGCAAGTCAGTGAAAAGATGTAAAAAGTATGTCAGCCTTGAGTCAACTTAATCATAGTTGTCGGATATTGAATAGAAAGAGTACAATGTCAAGTAGAAAGTATTTTATGAAAAGTGCGGAGTGACCCGAAGACGGTTCGTGTCACGTTCAAGAACGATCTTAAAGATGTATGGAATAAAATATTATACTCGACGCTACAATATATAGTTATGTTGGATGGTATTTAAAAATAACTTATTAAGTTATTTGAGTTATTTATTGATAGATATAATTATTAGTAATAATTATAATAAAAAATTAGATTTATATATTAACGCGGGGCTGGTTTTAACGGTGGTAAGAATTAACAAGCTTATTCCCGCCAAACGTGAAGTGTTAAAAATATGAGACTCTGTTTAGAAATCCTATATACACAGCCGAACGTGTCCTGATTTGTCAGATATCGGCCGGTCATCGCTAGTGATAGTTAGGCGCAGTAACCTCAGATTGACAGGTAAACGAACTTTTCATACTTCGTAATAAATTGATTTGAGATTTATTTATTCGTTAAACTGAATTATAGTTAATGTTACATGCAACTCTATTTTATTCATACTAAAGCTGTGTTATTTGTTTGTAATTATTTTGATTAGATTATTTTCTGCATTGGATGAAATATTAAAAGAGACCTTGAGGCTAAAATTAACAAAATGAGTGGGGTAAGTAATAACATGTGAATACTTACCCCATACATATGTATGTGACATTAAGAGAGTGTTTTTTTTTTTATAGAATGAGAAACTACAAAAGGAAGAGCACAAGGGGGTCCACGTCTCAAGAAGTATTCGAGCTGGCCGCTGAGGAAGTTCTGATCAAAAACAGAAAATAAAGAGATGTTGCTACCGAATACATTTGTCATGTAACACTGTTCAAATACGTAAAGATAAAAAGGGTCCCTCCCTTCTTTGGAAGTGGGTTATAAAAAAACCGTCTTGTTTTCAATTCTGAGCAAGAAGCAATGATAGCAGATTATTTAATAAAATGTGCCAATATCTATTTCGGATTGCTACCTGATGATAAAAAAAATCCGTGCCCGCAGGGGGACACGCGTGGGTAGACCTCGTGTGTAACTCGTTTAAAATATAACTCACTACCTAAGAATAAGACATGATGCCGTTGTTTACATCAAAAATTTTCAAGCAAAAAGCGGTTTTAATTTTTTTTCTTGGAAAAGGTATCTTTTTTGGAAATACTTTTGGTACTTAAATTTAGAGTAAAAAATAATCTTTCTATTAAAAATATTTGCGAGGAGCGAATGTTTACCAGAAAAAAGTTGCCGTGGTTTTACCTACCTAAAATTTACAAGCTAAAAGTGGTTTTAATTTTTTTTCTCGGAAACGGTGCCTTTTACGGAAAAACTTTTGGTACCTAAATTTAGAGTCAAAAATAACCTTTCTATTAAAAATACTTGTGATGCAAGAATGTTTACCAGAAAAAAGTTATGATTTTTTTTCCAAAAATTTTCGGTTTTTTTACCCCCACCCCTAAGTTATTGAAGTTAGGTTTTCGGTTTATCTACATTAGTTATAGGTATTTATCAAAGACATCATATAATATGAACGCGATTGATCTCCTTTGTATAGGGACAAAGATATGGTCGAAAAACTGAAATCAGAAAAAGTGAGGCCCTATCGCCCCCTGTGACCGGATTTCTCTGGTTAACGAACTTGACCTTCATTTTTGGATGTTTGATTTTTGTGCAAAGTTTGAAAGCGATCCGAGCGAAACTGCGGCCGCTATCGTGCTGACAAAAGTCGAATCTGGAAGCACGCACGCATATATATATATATATATATATATATAAACTTTTTGACCAATGGTCATTTCGGACTCAGGCGGTCATAAGAAGACCTCCTGTGAAGAAATTTTTCCAAAATTCGAAAGTAGGGGACAAATGAATGGGTAGACCGAATTCTTCGAGTTCTACCCAATTAGCTTACGAGCTTGTCATTCGATATAAGATAGATAATATTCCAGACTCCGAGTAGAATATGGAATGTAGACAAGACTGGAGTCACAACGGTGCATAAAACTAAGAAAGTGGTACCTCAACGAGGTTTCAAGCAGGTAGGAACAGTCTCATCACAATTACGGCAGCGGTAAATGCTATTGGAAATTTCATACCATGTATGTTCATTTTTCCCCGGATCAGATATAGCAATTAATTTGTCCAAAATGGACCGCCTGAGTCCATAGGTGCAGGTAATAATTCTGGATGGATAATTGATAATGAATTTTCAAAATTGAGTGTAAATTTAAAAGATTATACTATTTTCTTTCAGTTCCTATAATAAAAAGTACTGATTTATTAAACAATAAAACCATTTTCATTAATGTAAACGACATTTTATTTCAGTATTTGATAGAAATTTAGTCTCTGTTAATAATTGCCCCTAACGTTAGTACTTACCCCAACTCTGTTAATATTTGCCCCAAATACGGGGTATATATTAACAAGTGACTTTTTTATTTTTATAGCTCTCTTTCTGAAATTACTTAGCTAGCTGTTGGTTTTAATTAGTAATATCATAACTGAATAACCAAAGCGTGTTTTCGATAAAAAATAAAACAAAAAGTTAATTATTATTGAAAGTATAAGCCATAATAAAAAAATTGTTAGTACCAGCCCCGCTCTTCCCTACATGAAACAAATGTAATATTAAAATATTACAGTGCTGCTCAGTTTCGTGCAACAGCAGGCTATTAAGTGTTGCATTGGGTTTGTCGTTAAAATGTCAGTTCAAATGGAAATAAAACAAGCTCGCTCAACCAAGTTGGGACGTGTCTGATAGTTTTAGTAAAGCTTCAATAAAGTATATAATATTCTGTTTCAATTGTTATCGATTAATATCGATTTCTTAATTTTGAGACATTGGTTTTTGTTTTAATTAGCAAGAGAATTTGAGACATCATCGTTAAACTGTAAACTAGAATTTGAGTTCATTTAATAACATTAGTATATATTTACAAATCTGTATAACAGCTTCAATCATGTGGAGGACTGATATGACACTGCCCCAAACTAGCATACCTTTCGGTGAGTGAAAAATAAGCAAACAAGGTATAATAATTTATTGTTTTGTGAATAGAATACGACGTGATTAGTGCTATTTCGTAGTTTAACCTGTATATTGTTCATTTCAGGATTTTTTAAATTTCTATTTATTATAGAAATAACTTTATCACGTGCATACGTGCAACTTCGGATCGTCGACCTGCATGTCCTGCTTCCTGAACTGTTGCTGTAGCTGTAGCATGTGAGGTCTGCCTTTAAATGCCTGATCCTCGTTATATATTAAGAAGCTATCTGTTGATGTACTACTATATATATATATCATATTATCTAATATATGAATTTTAATTTAAATATTACTAAATTGGGTCTTAAATATTAAATTGGATCTTTGATTTAAAGCGACCCACTGGTTACACACACTAAATTGGGAAGGTTACAACATGTTTGAAAAAAACTCCCACGTTGGACCCTAAATACCCCACGAAGGTTAGTCCGTTAAAGTAGAATCTTATAAATTTATCTTTAACATAAACTGCAACATGTTATGTGAAATGATTTTAGTCAATCAAATTTAAAATTTTAGAATATAGAAGTAACTATATATATGTAATTAAGCATAAGCACATGCGAACTGTCTAACCGTTTGTCCATATACAATTTAAAAACCCTGTTTTAAAATGAGAGTTAGTGCTGGTTAAGTTTTTTTAAGAGGAAATATCATATATATTTAAGTAAGATTAAGATGCGGTATTTACGTTGTCGAATATAAATATTTCGAACTCTGTAGCTACAATAGTGAGATGCAGCCACGTAGCAACTGTTAGAATGTATGATTAAAAAACTAAAACTTTAAACTTAGCCATAAACAAAAACAACCAATCGTGTTCTTATTTTATAAGAACATTGTTCAAATTATAAACCAAGTATAGTGAGGGGAAATCATTATAATAAGCAGTATCGCAGTTCGACATCACAAAAGTGCAGAAAATGGAATGCTGACCTTGTGCCTTGTGTCAACTGAGACGAGGTCAAAGCCACCTCTTTCTTTGCTATTAATTAATTATTTTTTTATCTCATTAATATAATTTATAAAAAATAAAAGATTCAACCTTTGCTGCCACCAAAACATAGATAGATAGATAGATAGATTCATTATATAATATTGTGGTGAATTTATATACATTTTAAACAATTATAGTCTATATGATTTTACTTATCTCCAATTCACATTTAAAAAACAGTTCTTACAAATATAAATACTACGTTACGAATGATTTTTTTTCTGTTTAATGAATTTCATAAATTAAATTGTTCGGGAAAATTTTAAAAATGCTTTCTAAGGAACATACATACTTTCAAGATTATCACTTTTGCATACTTTGAGTAAAAATATTATTGTCTGTCGTTTTTAATCAATCTTTGTCGAAATGTCTTTGAAACGAGATAACGAGTAAGGAACGAATACGGTTTTGCTAATTAAAATAACTTAGTAACATATTTACTACATTATATTTCGTTAAAAAGTAAAACTTAAAATGTAATTCAATAAGGAGGATTTTTGCTATATTAAAGTCAATACTATTTTCCTCTAAAAGTAATTGATGATTGATTTTCCTATAAATGTAATTCGTTGGTGCGTGATCTTTTAATTAAAATAGACGTAATATTTATAAAATTTAACACAAGCCTCTAAAGACTGCGCGGTCGCCAAAGCGCGTATTTGCTTCAATTTATGATTTTATTTGGTGTCCTATATTTCAACTGTATGCCATTAGCACTGCAATGGTTCCCAATATCGTATCGCATTCTCTTTGTTTTATTTACGAGGTAAAATTTTCTCCTTGTGTTTATAACGTTGTATGGTGATTAGGTATAATAACTAATAAATCCGATATGGAAGGTGTATGCTTAACGTAAATTATTAAACATGTTAGTGTGTGAAAAGTCCAACTGCTTTGTCCCATAGAATATGTGTGTAAATTGTAATACGGATATTCTAGTTTTTGCGATTATCTCTCTGAATTGTTAATAGGAAAAGCAAGATGTACGATGCCGTTACTGTGAAGCGTCGTCGCAGCTCCGGCGCGCTCGGGCTGTCGCTCGCATTCACTCATACATTACTCACTGAGAGCGCTTTATACAAAATTTAATTTTGACGACTGCTTGGATTTTGTTAGGAAAGCAAAATTTATGAAATTATGAAATGTCATTCCGTAATGCTTATACATTTCTCGACGAAATAAAAAAATTACAACCTCATTCCTTGGATTTTAATGTCCGAGATCTTATATAAATTATTTATTTTAAAATCATGAACTATAGCAGCTGCTTGAACATTATAGTATTAAAAAATCAACCAATAATTAAGAAACTCTAGAAAAAAATATATGTTACAATTCTTACAGGAAATTTATTTATACATTAGATATGTATTAAAAAAATAGGATAATTTTTTCTACCTAAGTTGCCTTTCCCTTAATTTAATTAAACAATAGATTAAAAATTATCTGAAAACCTCTTTGTTCTTATTGTCAATAAACTTAATTATATATATTATGTTAGATTGTTTGTTATTGTACACTAAAAAATTAAGTAAGTGGATTATTTTTAGTAATTGTATGCTTTTCTTGGAGACATTTTTGTTATATAATTAGCAGGTATGCTAAAACCTCATTTAAAAACTTACTAGAAGCTAGACAAAAAGAAATTAGTGATAATAATGGATAAATAAAAACATTGTCTATACATAGAGATTTACGAAACCGTTAAATAAATTTTGATTTAATTTATCAACATCACTGAACGGCTCGAAAGTAACTTAAGAAACTATTTTTGATTGTTTTGAACTTCTTTTAAAGGGTTTATTAATGCAGCACTCGTGTACTCATCTCATAATATATACCTACACATAACTTGCTGTGTGCGTGTCGGACTTTACGTAGTTCTTAAAATAATTATTAATATTATAACTTGTATTCGGGTAAAAAAAAATAACATCATACGATAAAATTATTTTGTTAACAAGAATATAAAATTTATTATATATTATTAATATAATTGAATGAAAAGTGTAATAAAGTTCCTCTCACTTCGCAGTTAATTAGTGTAATGGGCTTGGCAATGCTAACTCTACCTTTCTGAATTCGACTGCAGCTCGGACAGACGATTTGGTAAAGCTAATTAAGCATCGCGCCGAAATAACCTGCGATATTAAATATTCAGTTCTGAAAGTGCAGATCCGTGTCGCTGCAGTCTCGGCTGTATTTAGTTTGTCTGGACGGGCCCTCGATGGCCCCGATGCACGCTGCCACTCCTCAAATAGAGAGAGGCTAGGAGCTGACGTTTAATTCATTATAATTTATCAGAAACAATAAGATTTATATTGTTGACTGTTAATTAAAATGAAAATAATTTGGTTATTTGTAATTAAATTGAATAAGGGTTTTTTTCCTAATTCAGTTAAATTCGAACTTAACAATATAAATAACTAACATAGCTTTGACTTCATAAAAATCTGTTAAACTAAAAATTTAATATTGTTTTGATTGAGAATAAAGAGTTTCATATAAAGTCAGGTGTCTATCTTCTTCCACATTACATTTACCTATTTAACCTGTCGACTCCTGGTCTTTAGGCTGAACTGGAAATAGCGACCTGTGAATATGAAAATTGATTTTGACACATTTTATTTTATCGGTTAGAAGCTTTTGTTTAATACCAACTCCATTTCCGGATTTAACCAAGCAGACTTCTGATTTATATAGTTTGCTGGTCTTACTTTTAAATTTAAGATATTTTAAGGACTATCTCTATAGACTCTTAATGTTAGTTAAGAGTTCCCGTCGCTTATTTAGGAATACTTTATCAATTCATTATAAGTTCTTGTTATTTGTATATGTATTTATTTGATAATCGTTAAATATAATTGACCAGTATTGATGGCAAGTGATCTGGAATAGATAAGATAAAACTTTTAGGAAATTCCATTGAGAGGTTTATTTAACTATCTAACATTTCTTTTAAGTATATTTCCGTAATATTTGAGAAAGGAACGTATTAATATTTTTTTTTTTGTAATTTACTGCAATGCATTTGATTTTTTATATTTTATTTTGTACCTATCTATTATCTAACATTTAAAATAACATCTGCGCCATCTCATAAAGAATTTCAAATTTTTGCCTACAAATCTATAAGCATCATCTGATATGGCATTTTTATTATTTATTATATTTATATGTAAAAGTTATAAAGATATCCAAAATAATTGAAAGTACAAACTATATTTTAGTTTATTGTTTAAAATATTATTAGAATCTTTTCGTCTTACAATTTTTTGTAAATCTTTGTAATACGAAAAGAGAACAAAAATAATAAACAAACTAAATATGTTAATTGTTGGTAGTTGCAGTAGTTGGTAGGTCGCAGTGACCGCAGTACGCAGGAGATGTCATTGAATATCTTCGCCCGCAACACAACAAGAACCAACGCAAACAGAGGGATCACTAGACAAGACTCGTACTCATTCTTCCACTACCAAATACAACGTAATTTTATAAACTTTATGTTTTAGGATAAATTCATTGATATGTTGCATTTTATTCATTATATCCTTGAAATGTGTTTATTTTAAGTATTTATAAAATAAAATTTAAATTATAATTATGTAAATGCAACCATCTGCCACCAACCAACCAGACAATGCCATCCACGGACGAATTTTATTTCATATTTCGATGAAACAAAGTGTCGTCCGTTCATTCGATATGTTAATAAATATGTGGTACATTTCTTTTTAATTATAGCTTTATAATACTAGATTTAAATATTATATGGGATAAATCACCTTGTACATAAAAAAAGAACAACAAAAATGAAAAGATTTAAAAGATAAACCTAATTTACGGTTAATTTGCGACCGTAACCTTAATCAAAAAAGTTTAAGTCAATAATCAAGGTATACAGGGTTGTCAAAGATATATAATTCATTATACTTTCTAACACACTGCGTAGCTCGTGACGGGACCCCTGAGCATAAATACCCCACCCATAAATGTTTCAAAATTAAACAATACAGATTCTTATACAAATTAAGAAAATTTTGTTTTCTCAAAAGAATTAAAACAATATATCTGCATGATATTATAGTTATCCTTCAATACATACTTTACTGAGCTCACTTAATAAATATCCAAATACACGTACACAATAGTGAAGTATAATAATTTAAAGAATATTAATAAAAATAACATTAAAACAACCGAAAACAGTCTGCTTAAGACATCGATCTTAATGAATTTATGAAGTATTTTTAATAAAATTAAAGTCAAATCAATCAATCAATGTGTAATCTGTCGGAGGGTGATTGAGAGAGAGCTCCAGCCTCCATAACTTAACTAAAAAACCTGCTATGTAAGCTTCGAGTACAAGCGCATAGAAAATATTGAGTTAATATATATTAATATGGCCAATGTAAAATGCATATTATTTGCAAGATCGTTTTTAATTGTCATGACTTTTCAGAATCCTTTTGTTAAGAAATGAGACACATGTTTTATTTTTAAATGTCTATCTATTTATTGCGTGGATTTCTTAATTTTGGAATAATGTCGCTATGTCATCTCAAATTATTTTCAGATTGTCTTGATACCACTTGAACACTAGATGAAAAACAAACTTTTCTTTCGACTAAAACCAATATAATAAAACATGAAAAAAAAAGAAAAATACTATTTCTATTATACACAATATATAATGATAATAACTATTTGAAATAGATTTGCACCTAGCAGATATTAGCATTGTGACAGCGACTGTCTTTATTCATTCGCGGCAATTTTTCAATAAAGGTCACAACAAATAACAAGAATAAATAAATATATGATGATATAAGATATTAAACTAACAAAAACTAACTATATTCAAATTTTTCTGAAATTTTATTTGTTCACCGAGATTTAATAAATATATTCCCGCGCATGTTACGTGAAAAATTCCAAAAATTCCAAAAGGAAAAGCTCTGAAGGCAAATGGCGACGTGGTGTATCTACATCGTAACGAAATTAACTGACGCCAACCTGTTATCCTCGGGGATGCTTATTTGGTACAGAAAATTTTGTTATTTCTGAAACAAATATACCGCCGAGAAATGTGGGGTTATTTAATAATTATTTACTTTTAAATGATTCAATTATAATAAGAATTGTGTTTAATTACAACTTAACCAAAAATAATTTTCTATTGAAATTATAAAGCAATATTATTAAGTGAGGCTTATCAACATTGTGTTATTACATCTGCTAAACGGAAATTAACATAACCCAAAGTTAGAATAAAATAAGAAGAATTAAGTTATTTCTTTAACTTTTGTACCGTATTGTTAAGTTCAAGCAAAAAGTATTGAATCGAATTAAATAAACCTACATTTGTTAATTAAATATAACATAACAAAATCATACAAACCAGAAAAACATGGAGGCGTAACCTTACAACCCAAGAGACTTTTGGTAAGAGTTTAGAGAGTGAAATGTCAAAAATTAATAAATGTAATTTATTCGTTGCATGATTTTATTTTCATTTGCTTCTTGAATATAAAAAAGAAATTTAATTGGTATGAGCAATAATTTCAGATGTTTATAATAAAGTTTTATTCCACTATACAAGACACCAATACCATCCCAGAGCGGCTGTTCGAGCATTGTCAAATGATATTCTACATTAGACTGCTTTGTTATATATACCTTTAACAGCCTCCGCCCTTCACTTCCTTTGAAAGCAGTAAGTGTCTATTACTTTTTACAGAACTGTCAGATGTTAGTAATTTTTCAATGAAAATTAAGATTAACATCTCCAGTACTATGATTAAGAAGCTAATAATAAATTATCCGCAAGTCTTAAAACTTATTGATTGAGTTACTTCAGGTTGTTATTAATATGGGTATTTCTATATATTTATAAATTTGTTTAAAATTTACTGCAACAATCAAAATAAGCCAAAATTCAAAATGTATATTCAAAAGATATCAATTACTCGGGTTTACACAAAGCTTGCCAACTGCATATTCTTTGAGTATTGTTTCGTGATAAACGACGTAACTTCTCTTCATCGGCTCCCAAATGTCGTTAAAAGTATAAAGAAAATTCAATAAATATCATAAACAATAGGTTTTTTTACGTGTGATAATTGGATTTTTTAATTATATAATTCAATAGCAATTATTCAATACTTTTTTCAAAAAATAAATTAAAACTCGTAACATCTTTTAAATATTTAAATAGTTGCCTTCTTTTAGTACACAATTAAAGGCTAGCAATGATAATGTAATAAATAAATCCTTAAACTCGTATAACCGCAACCTCGTCTCACCTCTGGGAGTGCCTTGTTACTGTCAATAAATAATAACAAAATCTCTAACATACTTTTTACTTATCTTAATCTAAAGCTAGATAAGGTTTGCTACAATATATATTAAAGATAAAAGAGACATGTACTTCATGTCTTGCTTATTTATTTTATCGGATAATGGTTTGTTCTCTCCATGTCTGTGTAGTCATCATGTGTCTTATTTAAAGTTGAATGTGGTAGTACTACCTTCTTTCGTTCCACATAACCAGAATAGATATTTATTACAATACAAAATAAATGTTCTATTCTCGCAAAGGATATAACGTAGGGATGAAAACACTAGATTGATTTTTGTGACTTGAAATTGAGTGTTTATATACGTTCAATAAGTAATAAACAACGTGGACTCTTACTAAGCTATGTATTTTAATTATATTTGTATTGTAAATATAATTAAAATACATACAATGCAGTTCTCTGCAGAAGAGAGATGTCCCATAAAGAGAATAACAGATAATAATAATGAAAATCAAATGAAAATTTCTGGTTTTTATGTTTAACTGTCACTAGTGTTGGCTACGTGATGGCACGACGGACACTGAAAACCAGCGCTGGAGAAATATACTCTAGTAAATGCTGAGTGGACAACCGTTTTGGATGTCACAGTCTACAGTTGATATTTCGTTTTTTTATTATTTTTTTTTTGTTTCCTGTATTAAATAATATTTTTATGTTCCATGTTGACTTATGTGATATCCTAATAAATTTTTTATTTGATTTGATTTGATTTGATTTGATATCTGAAAAATTGATACTTGTCCTACTTATGCACCTGAGATAGTGTCTTAGTGAAGCAAATACTAAAATATGTAAATCACTCCTTGATTCCAAATCCACAATATAATGAACAAAGTACCACAGCTATGTGAGTACGTCGGTTGACGTAGGTCAAGTACGATAGTAGGTCCTTTAAGCGAGTTTCGTAGGTAATTAACACGACGATAACGAGACCGCGGCAATTCGACAATCGACGGGTCTAACCACACTCTTAACAGACCACTCTAATACAATTACACTCATGACTGGACGTGATTTTAAGGATAGTTACTTGAACAAACTTATCATATACCGATTTGTTATCTTTGTTAGTTTTTATCCTAAATAACCACTACGTGCGTCTTAAAGATATTGATAGGAATTGCAACATTCTAATGTAACTAATATTGTCTTATTAAAGGTTATAAATAACTTTTATAGAACTTTTTGTTTTGTTTAGTAATGTTAAAATAGGTTAGAGTATTCCTTTGACTGGATTAGCAGAATAGTATTTATATTAATCATAGCTACCATTCACATCATAATTGTCAATTTAATCAATAGAAAGCAGTTTAACCGCGTCAGACGGACACAATTATTCCTTCAATAGTATAAAGCCGGTTAACCCAGCAATATTGACCGCTACTCGTGTGAATAACCTTGTAAAGATTTAAATAACACATATATGTATGTAAGGCACCATGACAGGCACCATATGTTATCTACTGGCTATAAAAATTATTTAACAATGTCATGTGATCGTAACTATCACTTACACACATATATATATATTATATATATACATTTATTAAATGTACTAACGATAAAATAAAACTTACTGTACTATGTTAAGTGACTTTAAACAATTGTTATCTACAAACCAGTGTTACATGATAAGTAAGGACCAGTTATATGACATTTAATAAAATGATAGACTTATTAGTCTTAATTATATCACACAATACAAACTATTACTACAAGATTATTATTTCATTATTAATATTGAAACTTTAATTACATAACACTGATGTGTATATGTATATTAGTGTTACATAATTAGTCTGATTAATATTTACTAAATTAAAAAAATGTTTGAACGACATAAATAATCACATTAGATTAAATATTGTAATAACAAACATATATATTAATTACGTGGCAAGAACGTGTCTGAGTTCATAGAAGAATTGCTTGTGAGCTTAAGCCCCGATCATCTCGATACAATCTGAGATTATATCTGAATTTAACATGAAATGCTTTCCTTTCCATGCTTTTAATCTCCATCCAAATTTTTGTGAATCGCATTTCTGAAAACACACTTATCATTTGTTAAAAAAACAACTCTTATTTTCTGTCTTAAATATATACGAAGATAATATTGCGATAACTGATCGTTATTTAAGTGTAAAAAAGTTGAAATTGCTTTATCTCAACAATATTTTAATCCTGGTCTGTATGTGAATTAATTTAAGTATGACAGTCAAAACTAATAAAATTGTTGCGAGCTTGTTTATTACCGTTTGATTCGTCTCATTCGACCATTCCAGGAATACAGCAACACACATGTTCATTTTAAAGACAATCCAATTGCAACACTTGGTAACCCGCTGCAGTTTGGATGACAGCTGACACAGCTCTGCACTGTAATATTTAAATATTTCATTTGTTCCAGGTACTGAATATATAATTCTCATTATTTATTATAATTATTAATAATAAAATTGTTTATTAATAGCTATCAATGAATAATTCAAATAAGTTATTTAATTATTCTGTTATACTTTTCAATACTGTATATTGCAATATATTTCTTACATCCGTTATACTCGTATTTGTATACTTTTGTCCAGTATAGTGTTTTATTCCAAACATTTCTTAGATCGCTCTAGACCGTGACAGGAACTATCTTAGGGTCACTCCGCTCTTTTCATAAAATATTTTCTACTTCACATACTACTCTTACTCTTACTCTCCAGAACTCTTTCTACTCAGTATCCGACAATCGTGTCATCATAAAGTTCTTTTTACGTTAGATAAGGGCCACGAGCTAGCACGTCACCGATGACAAGTGATCGCCGCCGCCCGAACGAATGTTAAAACAAATAAATAGTTATGTTGTTCTTTATATTTGGTTATATTATTTTTAAAGTCTTTCTTAAATTACTTATTTAAAATGGTTACTGTGTAAATCTAAAATAAAACTGAGTGATCCGACAATTGCACAATAATTGAGCAAAGCGAGTGAAGCGGGCGGAGCGTTCTACTGCAGATTTTTTCGCATTCTTTGTCACGAATAGGCTCGAAAATTATTTGACGGAAAATTATGAAATTTTCCAATAAAAAAGACACACATTATAGGTAATGGTTTAAAAAATTTTGAAAAAAATCATGTCGCTGAGGAATAATCGTCAAAAAACTGATATAAGATTGAAGTCAATGGAAAAAAAAATTGCTTTACAATGAAATCTCCTACATTACCGACATTGTCCACAACGATGAGTCATTACACTGGGCTCGCTTCGCTCAATATGCAAACGGCATCCGAGATTTCGCAAGCGCAGCGAGTCAAAATTGGGGGTCTGTTGGCGCCCCTAGTTATATAACCTAAATGGTAAATAATTAAATAAAATTATAAAACTTATTGTTTGTAAATATTAAATATTTGGTAAGTATACATATTAATGGGTAAATAAATAGCCCTAGTTAATAAAAGATTATGCGGTAAACTCACTCATTCACATTACTCTAGAATTATATCTATTTACGTTTATATTTATTTTGCACACATATATATATCTTTATTATATTGTATATTATTGTCATATAAATAATTTGTTTGAAGTTCTATAATATTTCTTAATATTAATATTATTTTATTACTATTTTGAATTTCATCGAAGGATTTACGAGTATATAAAAATCATTTTGAATTTATAAAAGGAACAAGAAAATGCAATAAATGGTACAGTGTAACGAAATAAGCAGTTTAACCTTAGTTACTTACAATTATTTAGAAAGAAATGAAAGAAATTTAATGTAATTAAGGACATTTAATGTGATATAATGATAAAACACGCTCAAAATGTATGATAATAAATTAAATTAGAATCCGACATTACAACAACGATATCGAGTTTATCCAGTAATTGCTTCAGGTAACAGGGTTCAGAGAGTTATGTCTTTATTAGTAGCACAGTGTGATGTGTACTTTGATAATAAATGATAAGTGTTTGTTTATATGTTTCCGATTTACTCTGTTTTAATTGAAACTAGCTAATGTCATGTGATCGATATCACCTTATTAAGAAAAAGAAGGATGATGTTTCTAAATATTTAGTGCCCGTTTGTATGAATATATAAATAAAATAAAATTTGTAATATTTGTAAACGGTTTGATCAGTATATAAAAGCATATAAATAAACAATACGTCTTAAAATATATATATTAAAAAACAGACTATTTATTTCACACTCTGCACTCTCACTAAGCTTAGCTGTTTCAATTAGCATAGCTTGTTAAGCAGTCGCTTACATCTGTCGGAAAACATTACTAAACTAAACTAAAAAACATCACTAAGTCTTTTATTTTCGGTAAATTGTCTCTATTTGCAGTTCTTTGAGCTGAGCATAAGCAAAGCTCTTAACCGTTTGGGACACCTTCTTTGTGTTTAGTTGTCTCCAGAATGCGACGAGATAATTAGCTAAAAATTTTCTCATGTATGTTTGAGCCGAACGCGGATGTTATAGCGAAAACAGATTGAAAAAATGTTTAGCCATTCAAAAGTTACCAAGAAAATAAGAAAAGAGAGGGGCTCAGCTCAACATCCGCCGCGCACGGTTAGCGGATCCTAGTATTTTTTACTTATTAGATCAAATCGTATTGCGGTTACTTTTTTTTTTACAAATACAAGCATAAATCCTTCTCTAAATCGCTTCATGTTTGTTAATCTCCGCACCACGCACGATTCACTCGCTTTGGAATCAAGAGAACAAACATCCATCTCGTGACGGCACTTTTAACATAATCTTTTTTCACGTATGATTTATAAATGTTTCCTGTTCAGTTAAATCGGTATAGTCTATAATAATAAATCGACCTGGTCACTATAAACTGTAAGCAATGAACACTTATAATAATGCTATAATATTTCAAAATTGATAAAAACATAAAAAAAAAACAACCAACTGACTGACTGTAACTAAAGAAACTACTAAGTAATACAAAACATTTCACTACTCTAAAACATTTTTTTCCCTTCATTTTATTATTATTAATTCTCCATATTACAGGTCTGTGGGTAATGCAACAAAAGAAATCCAAAAAATATTGAAACTGATTCAACCGTACTTAATTATTCTTGATACACAAAATATCAACAGAATTAATTTGTTTAAAGTACTGAAAATAAAAGAACTGTAAATTAGAACAATAAAGGTTAAGGATTGTTTTTACAAATAGAGATTTGTTGTGGTGGTGGCTGTGATGGTGGTTGGCACTTCAAAAGTGAAAGGGCAGCGAGGCGGCCTGTGTCACGTTCCCCTAGAATGACAACTGTTAAATCTAGTTCCGGGGTATTTCGACAGATCGCATTGCGTATAATTTCGAATAACCGTCGACAAATATAATTTGCAAGTCATAGTTGTAACATGCACTCTGTAATGGTTTGAATAGACTTTAATCGTGACAGAGATCACCGAGTACATTATATTGATATGTTTTTTACATATAACTAGAATTTTGAAGAGACAAAAAAAATTAGAATAAAGTTAATTTTCTCTTATTAATACATTTTATAATAATCAAATCTTGAAGAGCGAATTAAATAAACACAAAACCTATTTATAATGGATTTAGATAGCAGATAACTGTATTTCCATTTTAATATGAAAACATAGAGGAGTATCAATATAAGAGTTGGAGAACCCATCTCGGATACCAAGAATATACGAACAGGGTGTCTTCTGTGTTTTACTAAATACACGTTGTCAGATGACCTGTGCCATAAGGGAACCCTAATATTCTCGCAGTTCATTCATCGAAAATCAGTGAGATGAAAAAAAAAAAGAGTTGAATGCGCCGTTCCAAACGAATAACAGCCTCCAGTGAAAAACGAGTGAAATGTTTTTTCAAATACAATAGCGTAGTTTTTATATAAAGCCTATACGTAATCCCACTACAATGATATAACATATACCATAATTATTTTATTATTTTTGTTTGTAAAAATGATACACAATAAAAAAATATTTCAATTGCAATAGTATTTACATAAATAAATAATTAATAATGGTAGATGTTTAAGTAGTATACTAAAATGACGGATGATTCAGTTTTTTAATAACTGACAAAACGGTCAAGAGAACGAAAGTAAAATGCGGCCATGTTCTCAGGGAAAAGTGAACACTCGGGTTGGAAAAAAATTGCTTGAACTTTTATTTCTTGATTTCTTCGCTACGGTACAGTAGAGAGGAAATCAAGAAATCATTCTACATTAACAGAGTGTTATAAGTTTAATCACATAGACCTAATTGGTACATACGAGTATGGTATACGAGTACATATAATGATAATTATAATATGTGTTGATATCGATATTGAGATAATTAATTTAATTATCCGTTCTGTTAAATTAATAGTGGAATTTGAATTGTACCCACGTCGTATCGATCTGGAAATACCGCCGAAGGAAGTTCGTTCCACATTTGAGTGGTACGTGGCAAGAAAGTCCTTGAAAACCGCACAGTTGAAGATCGCCACGCATCCAGGTGGTATGGATGGTAAAGGAGGCGATGGCGAGCTGTGCGGTGGTGAAATTGGGCGGTAGGCATCAGATCGAATAGTTCTTCGGAACACTGCCCGTTGTAAATGCGGTAGAAAACGCACAAAGAAGCCACGTCTCTACGCAATGCCAAAGAGTCCAGCCTTTCGCAGAGCACCGGGTCCCCGACAATCCGAACGGCTCTCCGTTGTACGCGGTTAAATGGTAGAAGCTGATATTGGGGTGATCCGGACCAGAGATGAGAACAGTATTCCATGTGTGGCCGGACCTGCGCCTTATAGAGCGCAAGTCTTTGGCCAGGTTTGAAATACTGCCTCGCTCTATTGATCACTCCCAATTTCATCGAGGCCAACTTGGCCTTGCTCTCCAGATGACCACGAAACTGACAGTCGCTCGAAATGTCGAGACCCAGTATTCTGATACTTGGCCAGGCAATAAGAGGAGTGCTCTCGAAGAGCGGTGATACGACAAATGGGGTTTTTTTAGTGGTAAACGCGCAAACCTGTGTTTTTAGGGGATTGAACTGAACGTGGTTCGGTTCACCCCACTCAGAGACCATCCCCAGGGAAGTCTCTATTGAAGACATTAATAAGCTGGTTAAACAAATATTTATCTATGTTAGTTAAATAAGGAGATTTTTTGTTTATACAAACTCAAGGATAAACTGTTATATAATATGTATATAGTATATATGTATTTTTGACCGATATCTGTCCACGATAATAAGCCAAGGCCAGTGTCGGTAGCTAAGTGCGTCTTGAAAATATGTAGATCAGATATATTTTGCTCAGAAATGTCTTCATTTTTTTGTATTTCTAAAATAACATGTAATGTCCATATTTAATTTGCTCCTTTAACTGCATAAAAATATTTATTTAGCTGTGATTGAGTGCTCTACTTAGCACTGTCAAGTGTAAACATAGCGGACTATGTAATAAAAACTTACCGATTATACTATTAACTAATATAACTTAACAGTTAATCACAATAACAGTCTTATTATAGGTATACAGTAATTTGATATCATAATCTTGCACTCAAATTATCTATATTATAATATAGTGTTATATCAGTTTATTTCTTTAGGTGTACGTGCTTTTAAAATCAATAAGTTAGGAGAATGTTTGTGGTACAATTTTCAATAAAAGCAAATTGTGCACTTTTATGTTTTTAATGCATGGGGAAAATTTTATGAGAACATAGATTACTTTACAACAAAATTTCATACGAGGTCGGATGACAAATTAATAATAAATCCTTTATATAATAATGATATTTTATAAATACTTATTTAATAAGGAACGTAGTATCAGTCATTCATTTAAAAATAAGATGAACACCCTGATTTACATAACGGCATATTAAACATCTTGTCGACGTCTACTATGACTGTCGGTGAAGTTGATATAAATATCAATTCAAATTATTTGTGTCTAATACATTTTGAATTGCAATAATAAAGTTATGTCACTCACAATTTAATACTAAAAAAAGTAATTGTTATTTATAAACCAATATATTGTATGAATGTCGAAGATATGACAAACACCAGTTTAAAGTGGAAATATTCAAGAAATTATATTGTTTTGTTTAAATAATACATGAATTATATGTAAAGGTAATACCGTATATTAAATAATAATAAATAATACTACTTATTGATTTAAATTATTTTTATTATAATAAATCTGAGGGTTCTTTTATCCAAGATTCATGTCCCTAAGTTACTATCTTTTTTGTTTGTTTCATGACAACATTAAAAAAAATATTGTTATATGAAAAACATTTTTTATGACAGTAACGTTGGTTATTGTAGAACTTTTATACAAGACGAGCTAAACAGCGTAAAACACTCCATCAGAAAAATACCTTTAATAAGTCAGGATGTTACAATGGAATTCAGTTTAATGTACCTAATGTTCATTCTAAACTTGGTTTGGAAGTTATAATTACTTTTAATATTTATTGTAATTATATGAGATGCCGCGTTTGTAATATTTGGAATTACAAACCCACGTGATTTGATTACAAAATGTAGATAAAAATAATATTATAACTATAGACAAAAATATATCTATATCTATATTAATATTATAACTATAGACAAAAATATATATATATATCTATATTATAATTATAAACAAAAATTTAATTTTCTAACAGACGAGTTTCAATGGATATAACGAAATACAATTATTTATTGAGTAAGAATTTCATTGCATGTGTACATCATTCCGTATAAATAATAGTTTGGTCTGCTAAACAGATATTTTCACAGAAAAATAATAGATTCATTCTATAAGAGGAAAAAGGAACAGGAAAATATTCGTTTCATTCTATTAAACACAGAACTGCGAAGAAATCAGGAAAAAAGGTGTTCAAGCGAGTTCTTTCTGTCAGCCATTATTTTTAAAGGAATCATATATGTTTTTATATATTTAATATGAATACGTACAGATTTTATATAAAAAGTTTTCGTCATATGTGCGTGTGTGTTCAATAATGTTATTGTGTTCGAATATCAATTGTTGTCATTGGAGGCAGTTGTTCAACCAAAACGGCTACTCCAGCTCTTTTTTACGTCTCACTGGTCGTCGATGAATGAACAGCGGCGGGAATATTGGTGTTCACTCAAAGGCACAGGTCACCTACCCTTCAATAAGCACTGTTTGATGATAGAGGTGATGTTTCTATATATACCAGAAATCTGTAACTGATCACTGTCTGGGGATTTTTAGAATTCTTGTCAATTTGTCGCTTTGTCTTTTATCTCTGGGCCGGTTATCCTATTTGAATCAGGAATGTATTGTGGTAACCTTCACTTAAAATTTAAAATTTAGTTTATTTAAATATCTTTATTTTACATTTGATGAAGATATTATTAAGAAACTGTTTTTTTGAATTGGCTTCAACTAACTATAATTAACTGTAATATTATGATGATTGAAAGTGTGACTACCATAAAAACTAATTCGGCACGAATAAACGTATATCACAATTAGTTATATAAATAACAATAATAAAATATTGTTCTTAAATGTAAATAACTTTGTAAACAAAGCAGATTAAGCTAATTCAACTGGAACCCTCTAATGGTAAAAGTCTTTTAAACAATCCAATGCTATAATTGAATAAGCTGTCGAACTGTCTGAACTTTTAAACATGGGAATTGAGAAAAATATTGTACTTTATATTTTGTTTTTCAAGATTATCCTAAAACTTATTTGTTACTTCTTAATTTTAAAGATCTTTTCCTCTGACTTGACAGTGTTATTTGTTATTAAGTTACCTTAATATTTATTTTCTCTATAATATATAAAATGTTAAGTGATCTCTGGTTGTGATTGTAATCTACCCAAACCGTCACAGCTTGCATGTTACGTATGTTACCTGCATATTATATTAATTTATTAATGTCGTAAGTTTAAATTCGTTGAGAATATTACAATAGTTATAAGAATAATTTAAGAAATGTTTCCAGAATAATTATTATGACGATTCATAATACTTACTTTAGCCGAAACTGACAGTAGCACAATGATAGATCTACGCTTAAGTTAAAGTAATTATAAATATAATATATAATGTAAGTGACTTTTACAATCCGTTCTGTTAAAGATTTTATATAATATGATAAATTTACACAATCAATATTAGTTGCAATAACTTAATTTGTTTCGCGTTTCACATAGACTTATTTTGCGTTTAAAAGTTCATTTCGCCTTGGACACAGTGCAATGTAAACAAAAATGTATATATTAATGTATTAATGTGCATAAAAAGGTAACCAATATTGGTGTGTATTTACTTAATACCTACCTTAAAATATAAGTGATAAATAAGCTTCTATGGTACAAGAATGGGGTAGAAGATCGGTATGTTAAATCTAGGCTTATATGATTAAACTTCGCAAGTTCAACGCATTCACCGACAGGCATACGACGACACAATACTTTGTAAAACTAGTTTTATTGTACAATAGTTAAATTTGTATAGGGAATCGAACTACACACTAAAAGTGATCGTAAAGTCACCTTTTATAGGTGCCATGGTCTCATGAATAAAAACTTCTGCCGCGCTAGCTTGTAGCGAAAACGTTTTACAAGTTATATATCTTCGTATTTTTCTAAATCTTATTATGTCAAAAATAATTTTGTTTATGATTTTTTGTTATATATTTTTTTTATTTAATAAAATATTATAATACTATTGTGATTGTAATGTTTATTAATAGATTAAGTGACCGAGTCAGTGATAAATTTTAATATCATTAATTCTGATTGAAGTGACTTCTTGTATGTTTATTATATATATTAATATCACAGAAGCACTTTGCTATATACAAAAAGACCAAGTTGGGAGTTGAGTCACGATTTGGGTGTTTGTTTTCTTGAATTCATAGCGAGTGAAGGCAGCGTGGGGTGGACATTAGTTCCCCTGGGAGAAAGTTTCGTTTACGTACTTGTAATAAATATAACGCCGATATTTACATAGATTCTTATATATTTGATTTATTTTTTAAGCAGATGTATTTGATGCATTTTTCTTTTATTATTATATTATATCACAATAATCTAATAACAGGTTCTACATAATAACTCAGTATGTTAGACGTGTCAAAAGTAATCCTATTCGGTACTTTCAATGAAAATCACTATATCTTTTTGGTTTTAGTCCATAATATTTACTAAACGTAATCTTTTCATCTTATCAAGTAAGACACCAACAAATTTTTAACACTTATGCATGTTCTGTGAAAATTTAAAGATTTTTTATATTTTTCAACTGATAGAACTCTGTGATAGATGAAAAGACAGTTTTTTTTGTAACAGTTTAAAATACTGATTTATCTATGAGGACTATAACATACGCCTGTTTTGTTATTATTATATTTAGAAATACCCTTTTATGTATGTAATGTATTGTTTGCTTAAATATTATATTATGAGTGAGAGGTTATTCTCCTTTAATAGTATATTTTTATTTAAATATATATTTATATTATATATACACAAACATATAATAGTGTATATGTTAGGCCCAAAGACCGAAAACGCTCAGTGGACGGAAAAAACGGCCATAACGCGTTCTGGCTGTCTTCAAATGCGCAAAACGCGTTTTGGCTGCTATAAAACGCTCGCAACGCGTTCTGGCAATTATCGAACTTCCAGAACGCGTTTTGTCATTCGTCGAGCGCTCAGAACGCGATCTTAATGTTGGAGTCGTATTATGTGCCACTCTCTAACTGCGTACAATACGATTCATTTTGTACTTATAAAACAAATGAATATTGATTATTGTTCTACACACATAAGTTATTTCGAGGTACGAAATATACTTATATTTATGATCTTTTCAGTTTATTTTAAATAATTGAATCCTCTACGACTACAATTAAATACAAAGGACGTATGTTTTTCGAACTTTTTATTACAGCAGAACATTACTTATTTTTACAAATACTGCTTGAATGATTTTCATTTAAAATTACATTTTACATTCAAATTTCGACAAGTGCATTTCTTATCAGTACAATATCGTTTACACTTACAATAAACAAAACCTTGTTTGCTTCCTGAAGATAGAATTGAAGCTGATCGTAAAAAAAAATAGTTTTTTTCGCAGATACCTCACTTTCATTAACAAAATTACTGTCGGCGATTGTAAATTCATTGCGAGCATAAAGACGTTCGAGAGTACCATTTTTTGTACCTAATTTGTAAAGACCGGAGGCTTCAATCTGACTGACAACTGCTAGCACGTTTCTGGGAGCCAATCACTCTCTCACTAGGCTCTAGCTAGGCACTCATACGACAACACTAGTTCCGATTTCAGCTGCTGGAAATTTTGAATTGGACAATGCTACCATTTTCTCTGTTTGTTTTTGTAAATTTTTTTTTGCATTGCTTTGTTCCTTACGAATAGAACTTTTCCTAACACAAATGTTGCAAATGACTGATTTTCCGAACCCTTCGCTCATGGTCTTTCCACAAATCGTATGGACGAAGTTGTAACATTCTGAACATTTGTGCGCTCCTGAATATTCTTCCTCTCAGATTACACAGTATATTTTACTTTTGTGTTCTACGTTTTCCTTGTTCTCGCTGCAATCCTCAATGTCGATTCAAGTTCTGTAAACATATGTGAAACGATTAGAAAAGAAAAGTTGTACATTTCTAGTACTTAAAATTTATAACTATTGCCAATAACAGTAGGCCTCTATTGTTAAAATTAGTTGAAAAAACCCAAAATACGCACACAATTGTACGCAGGATCGCGTTCTGAGCGCTTGACGAATGACAAAACGCGTTCTGGCCGTTTGATAATTACCAGAACGCGTTGCGAGCGTTTAATAGCAGCCAAAACACGTTCTGCACATTTGAAGACAGCCAGAACGCGATGTGGCCGTTTTTTCCGTCCACTGAGCGTTTTCGGTCTTCGGGCCTAACATATATATACTATTTACATCATAATAATAATAGTATGTATTACATTATACGTCTTATGCTGTCATAAATAGCATTAAGTTTTGTCTGATATAATATGTTATAAGAATATATAAATACAACAACAAAATTAAGTACAAAGTCTATTAATTTTAAAGTTGACATTAAAATAGTCAATATGTGAATCTTATTTACTGTTAATGTGTAAAGAACTGATTCACTCTTACAGGACCACAATATTATGACTTGTGTTATAAAAACATTATTTGTGTAATGTATATTGAAAGACCCTTAACCAATATTATCTGAAAGGACACAGCGGAATTAATCCAGTAGTTGTTTCAGGTGACAGGGAATTGTGTCTTTGTTAGTAACACAATGTGATGTGTACTTTGATAGATCTTAGCTAATGGATGAAGTACAATGTGTTTGTTTACATCTGGTTTCGTATTTAATAACTTAGATGCAGTATTAAATGTATCGGTAACTAATGTCTTTGTCTACTTTAAATGGTAGATGTGATTTCATACGTTGATAATAGACATTGTTTCAGACTTTACTCTACATTTTATTTATTCTTTTGTTTGTTGTTATAATTAATTTGTTATAATTAATTTGTGATTAATATTTATTTCAATAATAAATTAAAAAATGCAAACATACATATATACGTATATATTTAAATTAACATTGTAATTAAGGTTCTCTATTTCCAATGTTTTTACGTTTGTTAGTTTTTGTTTTTTATATTTTAGATTACTTTTTTATTTAAATAAATTAATAATAGTGTAACAGCGTACATATTATTTATACTGAAAAAAAAGTAAAATTGGTTGCATCGTGACTTCAAAATTCATTACAACAACAATAAAAACCTCAAAGTATTTTTCTAAATCACTCTGAATTAAGAATGTATTTGTACTTTTTATAAAAATTTACATTCTCCTATTCGTATTGTGTTTTATAACTTGCAATAGTGTTTTTATTAGCAGCGGTCGTTTAACCGGAACGTGCACTGGAGTTTTTTATTCACTACTGTACAGGATGTTAATTGATTTTATCCCATTGTTTAGTAGTATACGTGTTATCTTGTAAATTTATATGATTTAATCAAAGTACAGTATTATTTATATTATAAAATAAATCTCGTTTGCAGAACAGTGTTGAAATAATTTATTTTTATTACAGAATAAAACTGGTGGTTTAATTTTTGCTGTTATGTAATTACCATCGGACAGATGGTTTGCTACTTAAGTGAGTTAACATCTAAAGTGAGTCACCTTCGAGTCTACTTAGTAAAAGTTGTCGGATATTGAACAGAAGGAGTACAATGTAAGAAAGTCATCTTCCTGCACTTATCCCACTTTTGGGGTCGGCACAGTATGTTTTTTTCTTCCATACTCTTCTGTTACTTGTCATCTCTCTACATACTCCCTTCTTCTCCATATCGTCTTTCACGCAGTCCATCCATCTTTTCTTCGGCCGTCCTTTACCTGTCCATCCCTCCACTACCATACCCGGCACTCTTTTGGTCACATGTCTTTCATCTTTCCTCATAACATGCCCATACCATGACAGACGGCTACCTCTAACTTTTTCTGTCACTGGCGCTACTCCGAAGCTTCTCCTAATATACTCATTTCTTATTCTATCTCTTCTAGTCACCCCACACATCCATCTTAACATTCGCATTTCCGTTACATGCAAACGCTTTTCATCCATCACCTTCATCGCCCAGCAATCAGATCCATACCTAACAACATGTTTTTATAGATTCTCCCCTTTAGTATAAGTTTAAGAAAGTAAGGATTTAATAATTTTGTCTAAAAAAATACTTTCGTTAGCAGTATTTTGCTCTTATTTTGTATTTATGGCCGGCTCTTCTTAGCAGACCAACATTCCGAGCCAGTGATAGCTTACTCACTGACTGAACTTGTGGACGGACTACCCTGGCCTTTTTAATGTAATAATTGATGATTTAAAAATGCGTGGAAATATCAATCTACTTAAATCAGATATTTTAAACTTTTATTCGATTTTATAAGTGCATATAGATTCTAATAAATTTGTTACAGCAGAGGAATGTCGATAGTTAGTAATAGTGGTCGTTGTAGATTTTCATACGCATACATTTACATTTTGATAGTTGGGGGCCCAATTAGTGGGTCAGCCACCCACGAAAGGCTGCCCCGCCAGCTGCGAAAAATCCCAGGGTGGCTCCATCGTGCTGGTTGGCGACCAGATGAGGAGGCCCGGTGGCAATCCCTGGGGGGGTTCGGGCGTCCCCGTAGTCTCCAGACTAGCCTCCCAGTGGCATGATATCACCAATTTTGACGTCGGGTTCGATACGTACCGCCTCGTTCAACTGCCATTTCTCATCCTATTCACTCTTATTTTTTAATTTTTTTAATGAAAAAGGCCAATAAAAAGATCAAGTTTTCACAGCGGTTGCACTCCTCCTCATTCAAAGTGCAGCTCACTAATATCAGGGGCTTGCACTCTAATCTCTTACCTGTCCACCACCACCTAGAGACAGAGCAACCGCACTTGCTCTTTTTGACGGAGACGCAGATACAATGTCCTTTGAGCACTGCGTACCTGGATTATCCCGGCTACTCGTTACAGCACAACTTTCGCTCGCGTGCCGGGGTCTGTGTGTACGCGCGGAACGACCTCTGTATCCTGCGTCTCCGTCACCTTGAAGACCCCACTTTTTCTTCCCTATGGGTTTTAGTAGACACAGGAAACGAAAAAATCCTGTATTCCTGTGTTTACCGTTCGCACAGCGGTGACCAGGAGACAACTAAATTATTTGAGCATCTCGGTGAGGCTGCTGATTTGGCTCTACATCAGTATCCTTCAGCGCAGCTCGTCTTTCTGGGGGACTTTAATGCCTGTCATCAGGACTGGCTGTTCCCGTACCAGAAGACCGACCATGCTGGAAGAGAAGCGCGGAATTTTGCGTTGTCCTTCGACCTCTTTCAGCTGGTGAGGCAAGCGACAAGGGTACCAGATGTAGTAGGCCATACAGCCAATTGCCTGGACCTTCTGCTGACAACTGATCCGGACAGGTATAGTGTTGAGGTCACCTCCCCCTTGGGAACCTCCGATCACTGTCTGGTGAAATCTGTGTTTACATATTCCCCACCTGTTTTCGAACCACATGGTGTTAGGCGAGTATGGAAATACAAGTCAGCAGATTGGGATGAGATGCGTCACTTTTTTGCATCTTATCCTTGGCGGCAGGTCTGCTTCTCTTCTTTGGATCCGTCGAGTTGCGCGGGCGCTATAACCGATGTGGTGCATCAGGCCATGGAGTATTTCATTCCGGTTACTGTGGTACCCATCAGTGGCAAAGCTCGCCCATGGTTTAATGCCGAATGTGGTCGTGCTGAAGACCGCAAACATTCGGCATACCTCATTTGGGCTGATGCTCCAAGCCGCAAAGCTCCGGATGTACGTTCAAAGAAGAGAGCCTTTAACCAAGCTGCCAAGTCCTATAAAAATGCATTACGGAAGGCTCGACGCGATCGTATCGCTAAGAATGGCGAAAAGCTCTCTGTCAGACCTACTGGCAGTCGAGCTTTCTGGTCTCTTGCCAAAGCGATCGAGTCGAACTTCTGCCAACCATCACTGCCTGCTCTGCTGAAGCCGGATGGATCTTTGGCCTATACAGCGACAGAGAAAGCGAATGTATTTGCTTCTCTGTTTGCTGATAATTCGCATCTAGACACTGGCAATGCTTCTCCAGCACATCTTCCTCACTGCGGTATTTCGATGCCGAAAATCCGCATCACTAACAAAGAGGTATGGAGAGTATTGTGTCGTCTTGATGTGAATAAAGCCAGTGGTCCTGATGGTATACCAGCCATTCTGCTGAAGACGTGCGCAGCTGAGTTGTCTCCTGTATTGACACGTCTATATCGCCTCTCTTTCAAGACTGGAATAGTGCCAAAATCCTGGAAGCTTGCAAACGTGCAACCAGTGCCCAAAAAAGGCAGCCGTGCTGATCCTGCCAATTATAGACCAATTTCAATCACCTCCATACTCTGCAAGATTATGGAGCGTGTATTGAACACGCGCTTTCTAGCGTACCTTGAAGGTAACGATCTCCTCAGTGACCGACAGTACGGGTTTCGCCGAAATAGGTCCACTGGGGACCTTTTAGTGTATGCTACGCACGTTTTAGGCGAGGCCATCGAGAAGAACGGAGAAGCGGTCGCCGTCTCTCTGGACGTCTCGAAGGCATTTGTCAGGGTCTGGCATGCAAGCCTTATAAGCAAGCTTTCAGCGTACGGCGCATCTCCTGGTCTGATCGGCTGGGTAACGGACTTTCTCAACCAGAGATCTCTCCGAGTAGTTGTCGACGGGTCTTCCTCGGAACCCTTGACAATTAATGCCGGAGTGCCTCAGGGGTCCGTTCTTTCTGCAACTCTTTTCCTGCTGCACATCAACGATCTGCTGAAGCCCGGTATCTATGGGTATGCAGACGACAGCACAGTTGTAGAAAGATACCTGCCGAGTAGTCGGGCTAGTAGAGATCAAGTACAGTCAGAAAGAGAAGCCATGGTGCAACGTTTGGGTGACAAACTTCAGGCAGTCTCCGCATGGGGCAATGCCAATCTTGTCAAATTCAACGCCAACAAAACGCAGACGTGTCTGTTCACCGCCAAAAGGAGCCCTTTCACCTTGGCTCCTACTTTCCAGAGTGTATCTTTGGAATACAGTGACCGGCTACAGTTGTTAGGCTTAGAGATTTCCTCGAACCTCAACTTTGGTCGGTGTATTGAGTCCAGAGCAAGAGCAGCTGCAGGGAAGCTTGCCGTTCTTGCGAAGGTCCGTCAGTACTTTACACCGGGACAGCTTCTTGTATTATACAAAGCACAGATCCGGTCGTGTGTAGAGTACTGTGGTCACATATTCGCTGGTGCCGCAAAGTCTCATCTTGCGGTTCTGGACTCAATTGAGAGGCGAGCAAAGAGGCTTATAGGCGATCCCGAATTGGTAGAAGCCAACCTCCACAGCCTTGAACACAGGCGTAGAATTGCTAGCCTCTCAGTATTCTATAGGATACATTTTGGTGAGTGTGCGCTGGAATTACACGACTTAATTCCTCCGTCCCCCTTCCATCACAGGACGTCCCGATGCACGGCAGGTATCCATCCTTACGTTTTGGACATTCCCCTTGTCCGAACGAAGCGCTTTGCTTCGTCTTTTTTAATTCGCACAGCGAAGGACTGGAACAGCTTGCCTGCGTCGGTTTTTCCGTCCGAATACAATGTGGGCGTCTTCAAGAGAAGAGTGAATAGGTTACTAAGTTAATGCGCTTTACCATCTAAGACTACATTTTCACTTTCCATCAGGTGGAATGTAGTCAAGCATTAACCTAGAAAGTATAAAAAAAAAAAAAAAAAAAAAAATACGCTTAATGAAAAAGATTCAACGTTTGTATGCAGTTGCTAAACATAACATAGCTAATATTGCTAATTTAACCACACTTGAACCCACCATAAAAACCGAACATAAACCGCTTAAATCCATATTTGTACCTTTGCAACTGATACTTATAGTTGGGAAAAGACAGCACATTCTAATACATAGAAAAACATTTGATGTTCGTGCTGTACCGGCATCATGATGATTACTACCTAGGTGTAGTAAACACACATAAACTGCACGATTTCCTTAAACAAAGATCTAATATTACTAGTAAGATAATGAGACTGATATGGATAGTATATTAAGTATTGAATTTGTTTAAAAATAAAATGTCAGCGAAGAAACCGAGTCTTATAAATATATTCATTACTGAATCTGTTAAGTTTAGAAATTTAACATTATTACTTCAAATATTTTTAATACCAATTTGTTTTGTGACGATTTTTAAGATAGCGTCCTTTAATTTAACGTTGTTTAAATTATTATCTCTATAATACAGATTAATCCAAGTAATGCTTATATTATTAATAACATCTGTGTTCTTATTAGTAGTCAATGTGTTGTCTAATTGCAGATTGCGTTTCAGCAATCCTACGTGGGATATTCTGGCTCGTACATAACTGTACTTTTAAATGGTAACTTTTATTTGAATAAGGATTTTGTCTTTGCATTATTTTCACACACACATAGATTTTTCAAAATATGATGGAATAAAGCAGTAAAACTAAAATAAAATAAATTCAGTAGTAAATACTTATAATTACATTTCACTAAAGATTACAGTGTAATAGTAGTATATTGATTGTTCTCGTCCGCACTAATCAGCACAGTAAAAACTAATTGCCAATGTCCAGAGACTGACCTTTTATTCGACTACGAGTTAAAAACAATGAATAGCTAACTGACAGTCATTAATTAAACTAAAAGATAATTAAATAGGTAATATAATATAACTTTTGCCTTATTTTCTTCGTTGATATAATTCTCAACTTGAAGTAGTAGCGTTTTTACATTGTTATCTCCACTCTCGCCACTGTGTATGCTCATTGTAATATATTAATATAATACTGTTCATACGAGTAGGTACTTTGAAAAAGAATTAAATAAAGGAATTAATACAAACTGGTTCTATTTAAAACAATGTACCCCACAGTAAATATATAATATAAATTACACCATCCTACTTTTTTTATTTGAATTACACATTTAGTTTTTATTAAATTCTTGAATGTTAATGCGAAATGATCTTATTTCTTATGTAGAAAGTTACTTATTTCATTTCAGCTGTATCTGCTATTTATAAAATCTTTTTGTCGTTTACCAATTATGAGAACTCCTCAGTGTTCGACCGTCAACGATATGTTATTATTTTATTGTTATGGTCTTATTGGGCCAAATCATTAAACGCTCTGTGACCATAATTAGCAGAAATTATTTTTTAAATTAATATTCAACTAATTAAAATAACTGACATAAGTATAAACAGATATGTTTTTACTTATGTCGTTTAAATATACTTAAAACAGAAAATATACTTATAACATCCCCGTTCTCTAAAATCTTTACTTTCATAACACAATAACGGACGGTGTATCTTACAAATGATATTTTATTTCACATTTAACACTGTTTCTAGTAACATTTAATGTTAATTCTGTATCTAGTTTTCAGTATTTTGTTGAAATAAATGGAATCACAATTAATAACAATGTTACATTCAGCAGCAGACGGCGACAAGACATTTAATTTCCTGCTAAGTCTACCAGAAAGTTCATCTAACTTTTAAATAAATTAATTTGGGGCGGACCAAACCCATTCTACGTTCTGATGAATTTATACTTCGTTGTGTCAATGTTTTTATATAAAAGTAGTAAATTGGATGCTCTAAAATGACAACAAATTACGCTTCATTATACTTTGAGAGATTTTTAGGATTGTCGTTAGATGTTATTTAACAAACAGATAGTAATTAATATGTAGAAAAAAAACTACTTCTAACTTGTTTTGTATCAAGGTCTGTATGATGAAGAAATCACTTCACGCAGTAGCTATAATAATAATGTGACTGTTTGTCCTTTCTATAACTGCTTGAGTTACTTTACATCTCATAAAACTATGAAAAAGTTGTAACAATTTATTATGGTTTTATTCTTTGTATCGTTAAGCATAAAGGAGTCCCTCACTTAAGCTTTCTCCAAAACACTAATTTAGTATTTCAATTTTGATTATAAAAAAAACGTTAAAGTAATTTTCAAATTCGTGCGTAATACGAGACGAGACGAAGCTTCTTAGCATTCCATGGATTCACCGTGCGGGTGCCGGGCCCATCGCGTTGCAAGAAGAGGAGCGCAAACAATGCCTGGGACTTGCGACCCAGATGTAGGTTTAAGGGGCCCCTTTACTATGCGCATACACGCTCACCTTCACTGTTTACGCTCCTCTCCCTATCTAACCAAATATCGTAAGAACCTACTAAAGCCGCCTTTGAAATACGTTCCAGAAATGAACTGATGATCGTTCTAGAAAGGCCGAGATCCTTAAATAAGTTGTAGAGAGATTTTGCTGTTATACCTCTCGCTCCTACTTCTACAGCGTACAAATTAACTATAAATCTATTCCTGATCAGTTCGTTACATAGTTCGTAATACTTGTTAAGCTTAAATGTATGATCTTTGGGTATGTTTGTTTCCCAGGGTACAGTAAGCTCCACAAGTATAACGCGCCTTAGTTGTTTTGAATACAGGAATAAGTCCGGCCTAGATGACGAAACACAAACATCCCCGGGGATTTTGTATTGCCTTTCATACGTGTCCATCATGAGAGTCCAATCAGGAGACGCGTCCAAGATGGAATAAGGTTTTAATTTAGATTGTTTGGACGAACCTGCCTTTACGAACTCTACTGATTTTTTGGTGGTTGTTATACCCCTCTGCGCTCTTGCTACAGAAAGACTAACCGCTTCTCGTATGATTTCTAATACTTTATCGTGGCGACGCGAGTATTTACCTCTATTTAATAGTACCCTACACCCTACTAGCAAGTGTTTCGCGGTTCCTACTGCCTCCCCGCAGATGTTGCAAGATTTTTCGGTGGCTTTGCCCCATCTTACTAAGTTACTTTGATCTGGGAGAGTCATTTGGAATGCATTAAGATAAAATTTTAATAATGCTGGGGACCAATCATGAAGCAGGGTGCGCCATCGTAAAGCTAATGGAATACAAAAATCTCCTATGGTCACCCATTCGTTTTGCAATTCTAGGCTCATCGCGTGCAACCGGTAATTATCATTTTCATCGTGCCGAATAAAGGATTTTATTATTTCTATGTCTGGTTCTTTCCTACTTGATCCTAGCCCTGCTTTATTTGTTTGAGCACCTATCATAAATTGTTTATGGAATTGAAGTCGTGACTCCAGCTCTGCGGCAATTTTATCTTTTGGGAGAGATGTTACAGTATCATCATTCGACTTTGAGATGATATGTCTCTTGGTCACTTTTAGGTGATTATAGAGTTCCGATGGTTTCTTTAATTTTAACCCAAAATTATGTCGGTCTCTAAATAAGGTAGAAGAGTCCGCTGGATGCGCTAACCCGAGCCATGACTTCAATGTCCTTATGACGCTTGCATCTAACTTTAACAAAAGGGTCTTATTAATATCGTAAACGAGGAAAGGCCAATTTAAACGTGATGTTAAATAATTATCGTATATCCAAGCCTTTTTGATGTTACTTATTGGCTGATTGTCTACCTTTTTAAGATCATTCAAAAAGCTATCGACTATTAAATCTAAAGATGGAGTACGCCCTTGGTAATCGATTTTTTTGCCTAAGAATTTGAACGGAGCTGCGTCGGTAATAGTAGTAACGCACTTACCGCCCATTATAAGGCCTGGATCGTAAGAGGTATATCTGGTGTTCCGCCTACCCAGACACAGACTGTAGCATTTATTGGGTTTTGTCCTCAATCCGTCCGTCCAAGCACAGAAATCCTCCACAACATTTAAAAGTAGCTGACATTGTTTTGGATTACGTGTCAGTATCGCGAGATCGTCTGCGAATGCTAGTATGGATTCTGTGTATTTATTGTTAAACTTAAACCGATAACCCCATTTCTTTTCGTTTTTAATTAATTTATCTATTAAAATATTGATCACTATGTTAAATATAATTGGAGAAATACAACAACCTTGAAATAAACCTATGTTGTAATTTAATGGTTTGGAATGATTTTCATTTGTGATTATGGAAAATTTTAATTTTGAATAATATGATGCAATCATGTCACTTACTAACATAGGAAAGTTATACCATCTTAGCGCGAACATCATCAGTTCATGTTGTACCGACCCGAAAGCGTTCTCTAAGTCTATCCAATATACCGTTATTTGTCTTTCACTATTTCTGGCATCTTTAAGGCTTTCCGATAGTAACGTATTATGTTCGAGGCATCCAGAAATGCCAGGCAAAAACCCTTTCTGGTGATAAGGCCCGAAATATTTATTATTTATCATGAATTGCGTCATTTTTGTTTGTAAAAAAGAAAAAAATATTTTTGATATTGTATTTGTTAGAGCTATCGGTCTAGTGTCCCTAGGATCCGAGACATTGTCGCTTTTGGCAATGAGGACAAAAAGAGCATTTCCGAATGTTACCGGTGTTTGTCCTCTTGACCAGATTTTATCGAATATATTCAATAGATGTTTATGAATCGACGGACATTTTTTATAAACTATATAAGGGATACCATCCGGACCTGGTGCTGACTTAGATGGTTTCTTTTTAATTATTTTATTGATTTCCTCCAAAGTTGGTGGGTTGGCATGAAAATCTATGGATGGACTCTCAGGTTTTCGATCGTTGGGATCCCCATACAGCCTTTGACTTTTAGGCACTTCGTATGTGCTTTTATAATAATCAAAAATTTGCTCGTTGGTCAAGAGGAGTTTACCTTTTTCGTCTTTGAAAATGTTTTTAGAGTACTTAAAAGGATTTTTATCAAAGTCTACTTCGTGTTTTGCCCGGTCAAAGCTATCACGGTTTTTTGTTATTTTTTGTGATATGCCTTGTATTAATTTAAGAATTGACCTTAATGCCCTAGATAGTTGGTGACTAAGTTGGTTGTCGCCCATGGCTTTGGCCCTACGAAGTTTCTTTATGAGGTCCCTTTTTTTCCTTCTCATTTTCAATTTAAAACCGTTTTCTTTATACTTGTGAGCATAACGATTCGAAGGTGATAGTGCTCATTGAAGTAGTCAAAAATAGTATTTTGTAGAGTCTCTACTTGCGCGTTGAGTACCTGGTTTGAGCCCGGGTGCTCTAACAGGTCCGCTATATTTTGATCGTGTATTTTCCATGTCGATTGTTTAATAGTGGGAATGCTAAGACGCGTCCGGATGGTTATGGACTCCTGGTGATTCGCATTCAATGGTTCACCATGGGATGTATGAGGGTAAACTCTATCCGAAGTGAAAACTGAAGATATTACCGGCGATTGCCGCGCTTCAGCACCATCGTGTGTTTTGAGATGTTTAATAAACCAGGCTCGTCTTTTGTAAATTTTCCCGCACGTAAGGCATTTCAATTCCGTTTTCGCGCCGTTTTCGCCGTTATTATCAACCGATGGACAGTTCTTCCGCCCCCCCTCTCGGACTGTCCCAGGGGTATTTTTCTTTTTCGGACTTTTAGCTTTAAACGAAATTCCCGGGCTTGGCTTGCTAGGCCGTCACCCTCGGCTGTCTTTCCAGCAGTCATCTGTCTTCCCAGCTGCCATCTGTCTTTCCAGCGTCAGCTGTCTTTCCAGCGTCATCCCGTCTCTCCGGGCTGTCAATTAAAATGATGAAATTAAAATGTTAACTTACTCATAAACTCGTATCTAGGCTGAAGTTTCTAGGACCATCCAGAAATATACTACTAGATACGTTTTTAAAAGCTTTAATATTTAATATAACAATATATTTATATGTTCCGAGCAGAACACAAAAACAAATACTAACTAGTCTTAAACAAAGTTTTATATACTTAAATCCACTGAAACATACGCCTTTTAAATACTTACTTACCTTCACGCCATATCCCTTGTGGGGTAGCCAGAGACGACGGAGCGCCAAAGGCTACGGTCCCTGCATACCTCTTTCGCCTCGGTCACAGACATCAACCTCTTCATACATGCCCTCCTTTTAAATACAGTCTCCTACCAATATGCCTCATTTAGATGATTGGGTCTGTTACTTCTCTCAGTTTGAGTTATATTCTAGACCTCAGATTAATGGTAGTGTCTCAACATCTTTTACTATTTACCAGGAAGAATGTCTCAGAATAAATAAAAATATCGATTACATCCCGAAACGAAATGAGATAGAATATCAAATATATCATTAAAGCGCCACTAAAGCTATCAAATACGTCCGAAGTTGGCTGAGCGAGCTAGTGTCATTTCCATTTGTCTCGATCGACTATTCCAGGAATATAGAAGCCGGACATGTTCATTTTAACTACAATCCAAATGTACAGCCGGAACAGAGACACAGCTCTGCACTCTAATATTTAAATAATACATTTGTTAAATGTACTGAATATATAAATATCATTATTTGTTATAAGTATTAATACGAATTTTGTTGATTCATAACTTTTAATGAATAATTCATATAACTCACTAAATAATTCTCATATTCTCATTTTTGGTATCCGTAATTTTAAAGTCTAGTGTAATATTTTATTCTATACATTTAAGATTGTTATAACGTGATACGAACTAGCTTCGAATCACTCTTCTCTTTTCATAAAATATTTTCTACTTGACATTGTACTCTTTCTATTCAATATCCGACAACTTTGACTAAGCTGACTCGGAGCTGACACACTTTTGACATTTTTTAAACACTTGACTAGCCTACTAAACATATATCTACTTTTATTTTATTCATTTTATATTTGGTTATACAATGTTTTTCAATTATGTAAAAGATGAATTAATGTTATTTATATTTCATTTAAATATTTTTTAAAGTGTGAATAAACAAATACTTATGTATATCAATATAAAATATTTGATTAAAATAAATATTCATGTGTATTAAAGATTATGCAGTGAAATACAGTTCATAGAAAAATCCTTAATTCAAAGTACCTCCTTCCGTTCACATAATTTATTTGTATAAATATTACTTTTTTACAAAAGAGTTTAATATTTTATACAAAATAATTATATATATTTTTAACTCTGAGCAGTCTAAAAATAATATGTATTAAGCCTAAATTTATATTATTTTAGTGTGTGTTATTATTAATCTGAAATAAATATTTGGTTTAGAATGTATATGAAAATTTTTAATTTAAAAACAGAAACAGAAGTAGGCAAAGACAGTAGTACATAATAATATATTTATTGTGATTGAGCTGAGCGTAAGCGAAGCTCTTAACCGTTTGGGAGACTTTTTTTTGTGTTTAGTTGTCTCCAGAATGCGACAAAATAATTGGCTAAAAATTTTCTTATGTATGTTTGAGCTGAACGCGGATGTTATAGCGAAAAAAGATTGAAAAAATGTTTAGCCATTCAAAAGTTATCAAGAAAAGAAGAAAGGAGAGGGGCTCAGCTCAACACCCACCGCGCACGGTTGGGGATCCTAGTTTTATGTTAATAAGGTATTCCATCAACGTTAAAACGTATTCAAAACCTTTTTTCAATTAAAAATATATTCCTGTCGATTAATTAGTCTTTTAAGTTTTATAGTAATTGCATTTTAAATCATCAATAAATAGGATCAATGTATCAATCTCACATACGTTTTTGAATTTAAATTCATATTAATATTAATTATATTTATATTCGCTGCAAAGATGATGTATGAAATAAAATAGTCGTAATGTTTTAAAACTTAATAGAAGCCACTAAAGACTGAGCGGTCGCCAAAGCGCGTACCTCCTGCACCGCATTTACTGCAATTTATGATTTCATTTGGTGTCGCATATTTAAAATATGTGTCATTTGCATCGAACATCGCAACATTGCATCAGATTCTCTTTGTATTACTTACGAGGTTATGTGTTCTCTTATTATCTATAACGCTGTATTATTTACTATAATTATATGCAATAACAATACTAATGCCTTCAATATGGAATACGTATCATTTTTTTTATGTTAGTGGAGGGCAAACGAGCTTGCGGGTCACTGTTGATATGTGATCACAGCCACCCATGAATTCTTGCAACATCCGAGGATTCACAAGAGTGTTGCCGGCCGTGGAAATAGGAATATATGCCTTTTTTGAAGGTACCTATGTCGTATGGATCTGGAAATACCGCCGAAGGAAGTTCGTTCCACTTTCGAGTGGTACGTCGGATAAAAGTCCTTGAAAAGCGCGCAAGATCGCCACGCATCCAGGTGGTATGGATGGTAAAGGAGGCAATGGCGAGCTGTGCGGTGATAAAATTCGGCGTCAGGCATCAATTCGAATAGATCTTCTGAGCAAAAACCGTCGAAAATGACTTGTATGCTCCGCCCAGTGAGGAAACTGTGGTCGTTCAAAGTCGAGTTGGAGGCGAAAAGAGGGCTCAAGAGATCGGCTTTCTCTTTTGCCGTGTGGGCCAGAGAATCATTCCCCATGTGCAACGGCGGTAGGAACTGCTGGCTAAAGTTGCCCGGAGTGGCCTTAGAAATCACCCAGAATTTGCGGGTGCCAGGCGGGTACTTTGCCAGATGATCCCCAATTTTGACGACATGCTTGAACTTTGTTCAAGCGATTTGCCACGGTTATATTTCCTCTTCAGAACTCTAGAGTTCGCATCCTTAGTGCCTAACGCATAGGCTTAACGCCTAAGCTTGATAAGCCTGCCGTTTGCCAACTGCTGCAGCCCTAACAGACGCATCAAACCAAGGCCGCGATCTGTCATCAAGTGGTACCACAGAGCTTGGTACAAATAGTTCCATGCCCTGTAGTATCACATCAACTACAGCCGCAGCGCAGTCAATAGGATAATTGGAAGGGAAACAAATCAGCACCATGGGTAGGATGCAAAAAAAGACCGCATTCCATCCCAATTCGCAGACTTGTAGTGCCAAACGCGTCAAGTCGCAGGTCTTGTGCGAACCGGACGTTGAATAGGCACTACATTCCGTACCAGACAGTGATCAGAGGGAGCCTCGGCAATGACCTGGTATTTTTCTGGATTTGTAGTCAGCAGAAGATCCAACAAAGAGGGCGTGTGGCTGTCCTCGTCCGGTAGAAGAGTGTGCGTCTTTACTAACTGGGACAGACCATTTGCCAGAGCAAAGTTAAAAACAGATCTCCCCGCGTAGTCAGTTGCACGTGTCCTTAACCATTCGGTATTGTGAGCGTTAAAGTCCCCGAGTACTACGACTTCGGCGGAGGAAGTCTGTGAAAGCAGGTCGTCAATCTTCGCTTGAAACGTGGCCCAACAGATGATCTGTTTCTGCATTACCATACATTGCATGTGGTATAAAATGATGTTGTAGTTTATACCCGGGGTATAAACAAGAACATCACATTCTAGGATCACATTATAGGATAGGTACACAGTGTCACTAGGTTGAGATATCTGCGTCTCCGTCAAAAACAATAGGCCGCTGCGCCGTCTAAAGATGGTTGTGGACGGTGTTTAGGTTCGAGTGAATCCCCCGGATGTTGCAAAGTCCACAACTAGAGTGGAGCGGGGTGCCACTGTTTGCCGTCGTTTGCCCTCAGAAAACACAAACTGCAATACTTTGCCCGCCCCAGATACGACGGGCAGCCCGAGTTAACTTTTTGGAGGCACCGCTATCATGTTTGACAGAGAGGGGGGGAGTTGGGCTTCCGGATTCTTCCACTCAATGACGGAACATAACAAAATGAATTTGGTTTCTATACGTCGATCTTCTGTGAGAGGATGGTCCTTCCCCGATCGAGCCAGACCAATACGAGCTGCAGTCAGATAACTACAGCTAGGCTCTACCACCTAAAGACTAGTATTTATACTTAACGTATATTATTAATCATGTTAGTGTGGAAATATCTAATTAAATGGTTTCGTATAATATATATGTAAGGCGTAAGGAAAGCAGCGGGGTTCGCGTGTATCGTAGTTTTTGTCGCCATCTTTCTAGATTGTAAATAGGCGGAACAAAATGTACCACGCGGTAAAAGTGACGGGCTGAAGCTCGCATTCGACATTCGTTACTCACTGAGTGCTCTTTATACGAATAAAATTTTTGATGGCTGCTTGGAAAACGTGGGGAGGAGATATTTTATACGAGTAATTTATGAAATGCCATTTCGTAATGCTTATATATTTCTCAGCCGTGTAAGATAATGACTTACGACCTCATGGTTTTGATTTTAATGTCTGAGAGCCACTTCGATATTTACAAGTATGTGTTTATATACTTAAACTATATACTAAAAGTAATAGAATTTAGCAGCTGCTTGAACATTTATGTACTAATAAAACTGTTACTGTTTTTTAATACAAAAATCAAGAATATATTAAAAAGTCAAAAACACAATTGTCTGTGTCACGCTATAGAAATATAATATACCATATTTAGTATAAGTTTTATATTTCCTTTCTCATTATAAACAAAATTAGACAAAAAGAATAACTATCAAATATGGATTTACTTTCAGTATAAAATTAGTGTGTTAAAGTTACTATAAAAATTCAATCCAGACGACGAACGATGTCACCAAAAAGAGTTTTGTAATGAATTCGCAAAACTTCAAACAACTTTTAAATATTTCGAACAAAACTCCTTTACTACATATCTTATAAAAACGTAGGAAAAGCAAAAGAATAAGAAGTTTATGATAAAAATTTACAGATAAAAAACATTGTCTACACATATACATTACGAAACCGTTAAACTGATTTCGATTAAATTTAGAGGGATCAAAAGAAACTAAAAAAACTTAATTTAAAATAGTTTTAATTACGTTAAGAGTATGAATTAACTCAGTACTCTTACCTACACTACTAAAACATAAAATGTATGTGTGTTTTACTTTACATAGGTATTAAAACAATTATAAACATTATAATGTGTATTTTAATTATAGTAATATAACATCATGTGATAGAAATCTTTTATGAAATTGTGTTTTTTTTTTTTTTAAACAAGAATTGTTACTAACTTTTGCGTTACCTTCCCTAATTTTTATCCTCACAAACATTCGCACTTAAGATATTGGTAGGACACAGATTTATTATAAATTCTGTTTAAAATATATTATAATACCATAATGATTTTGTTTTTTTTTTATTATTTTAAAACACTTTATATTCACTCTTAGTTACTTTTTGTTTATAAATCAGGTTAATGAGAGTTCACAACTTCATTGTTAAGGAGAAAATAACTTTAAAACTTATTAATAATAAATATCACTAAATAATGTCGTCAACTATACTTAGTTGAACGCAAGTAACATTTCGACGGATCCTTGAGTACTTGAGTAAGTATCAACTTGTATTTATTAATTTATATAAATGTATGTTTTATATTGTGATGACTTTATGACTATATAACACAAGGAACGACTTGATGCGCTGTTATTTTCATATCTTAAAAATTCGCTTATTTTTACCTAGCACTGAGAACAGACTTTGTCTTAACATTATTTGTTAAAAATAAATGAATTGTATAAGAATCTTTACTATGATATTATCATAATAACCTTTAATATTTTTTTATACCTTAACTGGCAATGCTTCACCAGCACATCTTCCACTAACAAAGAGGTATGGAGAGCATTGTGTCGTCTTGATGTGAATAAAGCCAGTGGTCCTGATGGTATACCGGCCATTCTGCTCAAGACATGCGCAGCTGAGTTGTCTCCTGTATAGATACGTCTGTATCGCCTCTCTTTTAAGATTGGAATAGTGCCGAAATCCTGGAAGCTTGCCAACGTGCAACCAGTGCCTAAAAAGGCAGCCTTGCCGATCCTGCCAATTATAGACCAATTTCAATCACCTCCATACTCTGCAAGATTATGGAGCGTGAATTGAACTCGGACGTCTCGAAGACATTTGACAGGATCTGGCAAGCGAGCCTTATAAGCAAGCTTTCAGCGTATGGTATATCTCCTGGACTGATCGGCTGGGTAATGGACTTTCTGAACCAGAGATCTCTCCGAGTAGTTGCCGACGGGTGTTCCTCGGACCTTGACAATAAATGCCGGAGTGCCTCAGGGGTTCTTTCTACAACTTTTTTGCTGCTGCACATTAACGATCTGCTGAAGCCCGGTATCTATGGGTATGCAGACGACAGCACAGTTGTAGAAAGATACCTGCCAAGTAGTAGGGCTAGTAGAGATCAAGTACAGTCCGAAAGAGAAGCTATGGTGCAACGTTTGAGTGACAAACTTCAGGCAGGCTCCGCATGGGGCAATGCCAATCTTGTCAAATTCAACGCCACCAAAACACAGACGTGTCTGTTCACTGCCAAAAGTAGTCCTTTCACCTTGGCTCCTACTTTCCGGAATGTATCTTTGGAATACAGTGACCGGCTTCAGTTGTTAAGCTTAGAGATTTCCTCGAACCTCAACTTTGGTCGGTATATTAAGTCCAGTGCAAGAGCAGCTGCAGGAAAACATGCCGTTCTTGCGAAGGTCCGTCAGTACTTTACACCGGGACAGCTTCTTGTATTATACAAAGGACAGATGCGGTCGTGTGTGGAGTACTGTGGACACATATTCGCTGGTGCCGCAAAGTCTCATTTTGCGGTTCTGGACTCAATTGAGAGGCGAGCAAAGAGGCGGAAGACGGAAGAGGTGATCCCGAATTGGTAGAAGCCAACCTCCACAGCCTTGAACACAGGCATAGAATTGCTAGTCTCTCAGTATTCTATAGGATACATTTTGGTGAGTGTGAGCTGGAATTACAAGATCTAATTTCCCCGTTCCCCTTCCATCACAGGACTTTCCGTCGCACGGCAGGTATCCATCCTTACGTTGTGGACATCCCCTATCCGAACGAAGCGCTTTGCTTCGTCTTTTTTAATTCGTACAGCGAAAGACTGCCATGCTTGCTTGCTTGAAGCTTGCCTGCGTCGGTACTTCCGTCCCAATACAATGTGGGTGTCTTCAAGAGAAGAGTGAATAGGTTGCTAGGTTAATGCGCCTTACCACCTATGGCTACATTTCCACTACCCATCAGGTGGAATGTAGTCAAGCATTCATCTAGATGGTATAAAAAAAAATATAGAATCTTGTAAACTTTTCGCAAGAACGTCTCCCTAAAGGTGTTGTTACCAACTAAATAAATTGTGAGATTTTTTCTAAATTTTATACTGCGATCACTGAGAAAGCTTTACAACCTGTAATGGGGGATTTACACTATCTCTGCTCCTCTTGTGTAACTAAATTTTACTTTTCTTTTCACTCTGTCTAAAACTTTGAGATGAATGGTCACCTCAAAGTTTGCATGTAGATGCAGTCAGTTAAGTGTTATTAAGTAATGTTTTGCCCGTTATGAATATTTAACCGTCTTTGATCAATACTAACTATAGCTCCCTTACAAACCAGGGAAAAATAATTTCTCTTAAAATAAAGACGTTTTCAAAAACAATTAAAATATTGATAAAACTTAAAATCTTAGGACAATAGAGTCCATAATCGTATAATATGAACAGTCTGATCAAAATGTGTGCACGTGTGAATGTGTATTTAGGAACGTCCGTTGTCCCTATTCAGTTATGTCGATGTCAATGGATTTTCGTTGATAAATTACTTCGCTTGTTGAAACTAGTTGCTATTATTAGTTATTGCTGACTCTGCTAGACATTTAGAAGTCATATTAGACGTTAGTAAACCATCCGATGTATTGTTCAATGTAAAGAAATAAAACAAAGTTGGAAAATATATATTATAATAAATTAGTTTCAATTGTTAGTGATGACCCTTTTAATTACCGCTGACCCTTGTCGCCTTCTCCCTTTCAATATCTCCATTTAACATATCAATACCCGAATACAGCGAGTTTCAATTTAATTACACTTAATAACATTACTGCGGACCTCAAATTTTTATGAATGAATCAAACTGTTCCAATTTCGATTCACAGTTTCACATTAATTTTGATATACACAAACACTATGGGAATATAATTATATAGTGGAATTTGATTAAAAAAAATATTTTAAGTTATAGGTAGTAAAATTTATCTGTAATTCATTTACATAGGCGCATAGATAAAGAAAAGACAGGAGAGAGAAATGTTACCCTGTTACTTAAAATATTACTTATTATTTTAAGCTCAGTGAACAGTATCTATTGAAGTCTATATAATGTTGGCTTAGCCTTGTTCTTTATCCCTTTGAAAAAGTCTCATTCTTTCTACCTTTCAAATACATTTATTGTCAGGTGCCGTTGTTTAAACGGGAAGGTAACCGTTTATTTCTATGGAAGAAATACTACTTATTCGTTTACTTATCATTATTATAAACTATATTAGTTTAGAATAACTAATCAGAACGAAATCTCATTAATTATCAGAAATCAATATTTATTTAAAGATGTGCGGCCATTAAGTAGTAGGCAATAGAGTGGGAGAGAGATGCATTAAGAATTTAAACAATACATCAATTTCTTCTGTACAAAGAAATGAAAACTAAATGTTAAGTTCGAATTCTATTTAACTCTCTTGGTTCTCTTACTATTTCTTATTTAAAGTATGAACTCTTTTTAAGTTAATATATTTTGAATACAGTGGTTAAACATAAATATTATACGAGTATTTATACAAATCATAAAATAACATTTCGTAAGTTCTATTTTTTAAACCGTCATTGACGTTTATTTACTACTGTTAGTTATTATTCTGATCTCTTCATAATTACATTGTCCATTTTATATTTTTAAAATAATTTCACATTTACTGTTGACACTGTTAAACAAATAATATTGATGGTGATTTAGTTTATTACAATCACATATTTTATACTGTAATCAATATTTTAAATTGTAAAGCCCGGAACCCTAACTGATGAACTGTTTTAATTACTTAGTTTCCAAGTCTATAGTAACAGTGCGGATGAAAAAATACAAAGCTGCCTCAAATAGCTACAAACTGAAATTGAAACTAAAAGTTTATAGGACTAGGATTATAGAACTTGTAAATATGCCAGTAATTACACTTTTAAAATTCAAGTAATTCAAGACTGGCCGTCCTCTAGTCCTGATCTTAATTCACTGGTTTATGATTTATGGTTCGTTTATGACTGTATTGCAGCCAATGGATACCACTTCCAGTAAACTTTATATATTTTAATGGTTTTGTATGACTGTACTGTGTTTTATTAAAGTGATACACTATTAATAGTAATAAATGTTACGTACAATAAAAAAACGTTATTTTTCTTTGTAACAATATTTATCGTAACACTAAGTATAATATACTATTATAATATATATTCAAATTTTAAGCTTTCTAGACTCTAGACAGTTATTTTGGCTGAACACCAATAGTCAAACAAAATAAATTGTTGGATATGTACAGATAACAGTAAATTCTTATAACCACCTATTTAACCTGTCGACTCTATTCTATTAGCTAAACTGAAAATAGCAACCTGTAATTGTAAAATTGAATTAGACACGTTGTACTTTATCAGGTATAAGCTATTGTTTAATACAAACTCCATTTTTGGATTTACTTTTTAAACACGTAATTATATTGTTAGACGTTTCTGTGTTTAAGTTTTAGAGTTCTCAATAAACCGGTTACAATAACCACTTATCAAAAGTGTTTTAAAATTGTCTTTAGGAAGTTAAAAGTTATTATGTTTTATTGTGAAAATATTGTGAATTATGTTAGTTAAGTGCAGAATATAACTCCATAGAACTAATAAAAAATCAAAAGAACAAACGCCAGTCCATAAGATGACATTATAATTATCATCACTCTAAGTACTTTTATGAGTTATAATTTTGTGTAAAAGTCAAAACTTTGAATAAGTTAACATCTTCATTCATGTTGACTTGTTATAATAACACTTAAAGTTGGAGAAACAACAATAAAATAAGAGGGGTTTTAAATTATTTTATTAAATTATTTATTATTTTATTATTAAAGTTATTTATAAGATTATTAAATACTTAGATAACACTTAGATAACACTTAGATAACATGTTTAGGACTAAACATGTTATCTAAGTTGTAAATAAGTCGAGTTTTAAACAATGATTTATAACATAATGGACTAGTCATTACTAATTTATTTGAAAACAAAGAAAATATTTCACGTTAATTAAATTATAATGGAAAGATTAAACTTTTATGAAGTTCCATTCGGTGAAGTTTATTTAGTGATCTTACTTTTCTCTTACAGTATAGTTCTTGTACACTGTTATTAAATTATTCTTAATTAAACAATACTCGTTTCCATTGTATAGTTACGAAGTATTGAAGACAAGGTACCTTCAGAAACTTCATGTTTTAGGATAAATTCATTGATATGTCTCATGTCGTTGCATTATATTGTTGAGATAACCACGATAAGAACTACAAAGTACCTTATTTATTTTATCTCGGAGTTCGTTTACAGATTATCTTAATATTCTGTTTTAACGAAGACAAAGGAGTATTTAATTGAAGCGCGCAGTGACTCAGTGTACAAAGGATAATGACGTTTCTATTCTTTCTTATCTAAAATTCAGATTAATACAAATATAAGAACTAAACTTACTTTACAATTATTATTTTTTTCATTAGAATTTGTTGTATTCATATTTTAATACAAAGTCGAGACTAGTTTTCACAAGAAACAAAAATATGTTTAGTTTAGTATATTATTAAATATAATAAATAAAAGCAACCAACTTCTGTCAATGCCATCCACGGACGACAGTTCCTTTCATCGAAACACATATTCAATATGTTAATAAACATTTGGTAGTTTTTTTTTCTATTTTAGCGTCATAATACTTGATTAAAGTATTAAATGCTATAATATGAAAATAGATAAGAAAAAGTCAGAAAGTCAGAAGAGAAACCTAACTTACGAATAATTTGCGATAATTAGCTTCATCTTTTATCAGGGTGATTAAATTAATAGAATACATTGACTAAAGTTTAAACCAGTAATCAAGGTATACAGGGTTGTCAATGATGTATGATTAATTACACTTTCCAACACACTGCTTAGCCCGGGACGGGACCCCTGAGCGTCCTATGGACTTTGACACGGTAGTGGATTTAGGACATTGTTATTATTTATGATAGGAAAATAAATTTAAACATTGCTGATTCATATTTAGAAAACTACTACTAGTCTATTTTCTCAAAATTAATATTTTTTTTTATCAGGACAACATCACTGTTGTTCTTTAAAACCATACTTTGACATCGCTCTTATTATAATAAATTAATCAATCTATCAAGGTGTAATGTAGCGGCGAGTGATTGAGGTTCTAGCTTCCATAACTTAATAAAAAAAACCTGCTCCGAGTACTAATGTATAGAAAATAATGATTTAAAGTGTTTTTTATGTTATGTTATGTTATGATAGTTTTTAATAGCCATGACTTTTTGAACAGTTATGTTAAGATATAATACATATAATGTCTCTCTGTCTGTCGCATTGTTTTTACTTTCTTTTCTGTTAGAACGATATCTTTAAACGATCTTGATGATACCACTTGTACATTCGTAACTTACTTGTGTCTGTCGATTTAAAGAAATATAACTAATCACATAAAAGGAAAATAAACATATTATATTTATTATAAACAATATACTGCACACATAATAATATTTATTTAAAATATATTTGTAACTAGCAGATCTAAGCATTGTAACGAAAATGTATCAACAAACTTCAGAACAAACAAACAAAAGAAATTAACACTAGTTCTAAAAAAATCGCAGAATAAATGAATATATAATGATCTAAGAAATGAAAAAAAAGAAAATTTAATTAACTTTAACTTTATTTACTTAACGAGAAGTAATAAATATATTACCGTGCATGTGAAGGTAAAAAAATTAAGTGCCAAAAGAAAAAGCGTTGGAGGCAAACAGCGACGTGGTCTATCTACATCGTAACGAAATTAACTGAAGAATGTGGGGTTATTTAATTATTATTTACTTTATTAAATGCTCCAAATATAACAAGAATTGTGTTTACTTACCACTTAAACCAAAAATAATCTTTTGTTTTAAATCTTGAAGAAAAATTATTTAGTCAAGCTTTTGAACATTTCATTATATATACTAATAACCTAGAGTTAAAAAATAATAAGAATATAATTTAGTACTTTAAAGTAATAAGTAGTATTTTGTAATGGTATGTGTTAGAAACAAATAATTACTATGATTATATTGATGGCTTGTTAACTTATCTTTGATGAACAACAACAAATATACATTTTTAATAGTTTGATAGCTGAAAATAAAGTGAGAAAACATGATATTATATCTCCTGACCAAGGTTCGATCCCAGATATATAATATTCGTAAGATGTCTCCGGGCCCTAGGTTTTTATAAATATTTCACGGACTCAAAAAAAGAAAACCTATTTTTATTTTAGTACTTTTATGTGTCTCAATATTAAGGGAGCAAAGAATATGATATTTTTACTAATATACTGTTAATTCCACAGAAAACATATTGGAATAAATTAAATACACCCACATCCCGTAATTTGCTATAACAACATAAAAACAGGTAACCAAAAATAAAGATAACCAGAAAATTAGAGATTTTAACGTTATAACCCACGAGACTTTTGGTTTGAGCAAAAGAGAATGTATTATAAAAAAATATAAAGAAATATATTTTACTTGTATGCGCTATAATTTAAGAAATTAATAATAAAGTGTTATTTCACGATACGACACTCCGAGGCCACGCCACGCGGTTGTTCTAAGGGTATTGTAAAATTATATTCTACTTCAGACGGCTTTCTTATCTCTTTAATATATTTTAAATAACAACTTCCATCTTTCGTTTTTATAAAGTGGACAGTTTCAGTTACTTTATATTGAACTGTCAAATGTCAGTATTTTTTAACGAAAATTCTAGATTTATGATTAAATAAAATAATATTATTAACTGAATATTTTATATTACTATGATTTTGCCAATTTTTTTTATACATGGCAAAAATATAAAAAATAGAAAGTTAATTCAAAAGGTATTTACGAGGGTCAAACTGAAAGTTCTTAGAAAATCAAAAACTAAGCATTCTAGCAAGTTATTAGTTTTATTGTAACTTTTCAAAATAGCGTCCATTTACATAAATACATCGCTGCAATCGATGGAACCATTGAAAAAAAGCACCTTGCCCACTCGGCCTTAGGGGTCTCTTCGACGGCGTTTTGAAACGCAGCCACTGTTTCTTCGGCGTCTATAAAACATTTTCCTCGAAGTTTTTCTTTTATTTTTGGAAATAAATAAAAATCGCACGGTGCGAGGTCGGGGCTATACGGCGGGTGACCCAGTAATTCCACGTCTGAGGTCACCAAATAGTCGATCGTTTGCCTGGCAGTGTGCGACGAGGCATTGTCGTGATGAAGGAACTTTTTCCAAGACAAGTGGCAAACAATTGTTAGTATACCACTCTGCATTAACCGTTTTCTGATTCTCTAAGACTACTGTCGCGTAATGACCTGTCTTTCCGAAGAACGAGGCCATCATCTTTTTTCCAACACTTTGACCTCTCTTCATTTTAGTTGGCAACTCTTCGGAAGGAAACACCCACTGAGCAGACTGTCTTTTGGTTTCCGGATCATAACAGTAGATCCAGCTTTCGTCACCCGTTAGTATGTCGAACACAGCATTTGAGTCACCTCCGTTAAATTTTTGGATCATTTCTCGGCACCAATCAACACGGCGGAGTTTTGGAGCCTCGGTCAAATTATGCGGTATCCAGCGGGCACAAAGCTTCCTGACCGCTAAATGTTCATGGAGGATTTTGTGCACTTGACTCATACCTATACCTAGACTTGTCCGAATCTGCTCATAGGTCACTCTTTTGTCAGTCTCTATCATACGCCGCACAACACTGATGTTATCTTCAGTCGTCGCTGTAGAAGGCCGTCCCTCACGCAAATCATCGGTGAGATTAGTTCGACCACGTTTGAATTCATTAAACCAGTTGTAAACTGTGGCACGAGATGGAGCTTCATCGTGATAAGCCAATCGAAGTCTATCATAACTTTCTTGTTGACTTAAATGACATCGGAAGTCATAAAAAATCATTGCACGAAAATTTTCTCGGCTTAAATTCATTCTGACGTGCACAGACAATTTTCAATTTGTCGCCAAATCGTAAAACAAATAACAAATGAATGAAATGTACACTCAATAATATTGGTAAAGAGTTCTATTTTCAAAATTTAAACTATTTTTTTTAATATAATGCTTTTAAGTGGCCAGTTCTAAAATCTTTCAGTTTGGCCCTCGTAAAAGATATTAACTATTCAGGTTTACACAAAGCTCACCAACTGCGTATTCTTTTTAAGTATCGTTTTGTGATATATGACCTAACTTCTCTCCATCGCGTCCCAAACGTCGTTAAAAGTGTAAAGAAACGTGAATAAATATCATAAATAAATAAATCCTTTACGTGTGACAATTTGATGTTTTGCGATGCGATTTTTAATTTAATAATTCAAAAATAATCTTTTATTATTAGATATTAAAAATACATTTGAAATAGTGTACACTATTTTTAATATTTAAATAATTGTTTTCCTTTAGTACACAATATAAGGCTAACTAAAAATATATGACGTTAGGCTAGGCCAACTAAAAATAAATGACGTTAAGTTTGAAAGGTTCAGTCGCTGTCATCGCCAATAGACAATCAATCAAGGATATTCTTATCAAATTTAATAACCTTGTTCTAAGGAATATGTTTTGCCAAAACTAGCTGGAAAATAGGAAAAATACTTAAAAATTACATATGCAAATGTTAAAATATCCAGTTGCTAATTAATAGCAACGATTCGTGAAGTTGGTTTAGGGCTCTCATTAATATGGCTTTTAAACTAAAGGTTGGTCAACATTGATTTAACTAACACAGTCAAAGCTCTGCCTTGTTACACCAACATAGTAATTAATCTTAACTACTTGATGGAAGAGATACCAGTAAGTTATATTTTAACAGATATTCGCAAAATAAATTTAATAAACATAAATTATAAACTAAGATAAAGAGGTCAACGTTAACACAAAAAATCTTTAAACAAAATATACTTATGTGAGGACAACAAAATTATTGTAATTATAATACTCACAAAATGTTTAACTACTATTAATACGAGTACATTCCTATAATTCGTATTATTATATATTTTTTTATTACCAAATGACAGTCTGTTGTTTGTAGAAGTGTTACAGAATACAAAGTGTCAATTTTGGCTTAAAACGTTTTATATATATCAAATATATATATAAAACATTCATAAGTGGTCAGACTGAATTCTTTATTTAAAAAAATCCGTGCCCACAGGGAGACACCCCTTGCAAGAATAAACTGTGATAATTATATTTGACTTAGTCAAAGGAGTACCTAGTGCATTGCCTTAAATTTAGGGTAAAAAATAAACTTTCTATTAAAAATATTTGCGAGGAGGGAATGTTTACCAGAAAAAAGTTGCCGTAGTTTTACCTACCTTAAATTTTCAAGTTAAGAGCGGTTTTTATTGTTTTTCTCGGAAACGGTACCTTTTACGGAAAAACTTTTGGTACCTAAATTTAGAGTAAAAAATAACCTTTATATTAAAAATACTTGTGATGTAAGAATGTTTACCAGAAAAAAGTTATAATTTTTTTCCAAAAATCTTTGGTTTTTTTACCCCCACCCCTAAGTTATTGAAGTTATATTTTCGGTTTATTTACATTAGTGATAGGTATTTATCAAAGACATCATATACTATGAACGCGATTGATCTACTTTGTATAGGGAAAAAGTAATGGTCGAAGAACTGAAATCAGAAAAAGTGCGGCCCTAGCGTCCCCAGTGGCCGGATTTCTCTGGTTAACGAATTTGACCTTCATTTTTGGATGGTTGATGTTTGTGCAAAGTTTGAAAGCTATCTAAGCGAAACTCAGCCGCTATCGTGCTGACAAAAGTCATATGCACGCACGCATGTGTATTATTATATTAACTTTTGGACTAATGGTCATTTCGGACTCAGGGGGTCATAAAAAGACCTCCTGTGAAGATTTTTTTCCAAAATTCAAAAGTCAGGTACACCTGAATGGGGAGACCGAATTCTTCGAGGTCTACCCAAAAAAGTTAGTTTGTAGCTGAATACTAGATTTTCGGGAGTTTTTTTTGTGGATGTGGTGAAATATATTTATTTAGTAACAATTTTAGTTGTTTATGTAATCAATACACTCAATGTAATGAATTATTTTAACTATCATATTAATTAAATTAACTATTATAAAACACATGACACTCAGTGATCTTATACTCGTATCTCCTTGAGACGTTAAGTCGCCTTGGTACTATGTATATGTCGGCACTTATTCATTGTCACACTTATTTTGTTCTATGTTTAAATGAAATGAAAGAAACTATTTAAATATAACAATCACTTTTAAATTATAATATAAGTAGAGTAATTTTTCAGAGTACCGATCAAATGCGAATGCTACCTACTTCTTCGATAGCAAGCGGGCTTAAATACTAAGTGATAAACAACACCACTATTGCGTTGTTCATATCACGTGATATGGTTAACAATACATTGGACCGCAAATTAAACAATTTTATATAAAAAGTATGATTAAAGAAAAAACTATAGATTCTACTTTTACAAATTATAATATCTATTTAGTACAATATTACATACTGAATATATTTATATGTTTAATTTATTTTTATTTTATTTATGTATTTATTCATGTACCTCATTATTTCATATATACTTAAAATTATAAATTATGTACATAGGATAGCTTATCTCTTAGAAGAGATCTCTTCCAGCCACCCCTGAGTGTAAGTGCCATGTTATTGACGTAAGTGGTGGGTACATTAAAATTTTAAATAATAATAATAATAATATAAAAAAAAAATAATAAAAATTAATATATAATTAAGTAATAATAATAGTAATAATAAGAAATATAACATGCTTATATAAGGCAAAGAATAAATATATAAACTTACATATTAATAAATAAATAATATATACATATATACTTACACAAATAAATTTGTATATATACATCAAAGAAGTGTGTTAAAGTGCTGCTTTAATTTATATTTAAAGGATTTAGCGTTCGGACATTTATAGAACTTGTCAGATAGTGAGTTTCACAGACGCACTGCTTGCACTGTAAAGGAGCGTGAATAAAATATGCTATTATAACGAGGAATATCAAGCGGTTTGAAAGGTACACATGAACGCAATGGTCTATGATTTGTAATCGACATTCTAAACCGCTCACTAAGGTAATTCGGTGCACAGTAGTAACATCTTTTAGCGTAAAATGATAATAATTACTTTTGATATTTTAATAATAATAAATGGATTTCCGTTCCAGATTTACTTTACTTCTACTTTCAAAAAAACAAACAAATCGATTACACCGGAAACGAAGACAGAATATCATATGTTTTATTGAAGCACTACTAAAGTTATCAGACACGTCCGAAATTGTCCGACCGAGGTAGCTTTATTTTCGTCCAACCTGTCTCGTTCGACTATTACAGGAACCAGGTATCTTTATTTTAACACCAAGTCAAATGCAACACTTAACTATTCTCTGCAGCCTGAAACAGAGATATACTCGTAAAAGCGGTACTCTTATGTTACTCTTAAAGTTTCTGTGTTGAACAAAAGTGGTTGTGTATAGATGTTGAAAATCTAGGAATAGACTCGAATTCGTATACATTTATAAGCGATGTGCATGGTAGTGAAAGGTGGTTGGATCATTGCTTAGTCACGGAGTCAGCTAGACAAACAATTAATAATATATACATTAAATATGACGTGTACTGGTCGGACCACTTTCCACTAGTGCTTCACTGTAATTTATTTAATGTAAAACCTAAAGTAATATCACCTAAATGTTGGCATAATAATGACCAGGATAGAGTATTATGGGGTGTCAGAAACATTTCTCAAACACAAAAGTATAGAGAGATTTGTAATTTAAAACTTAGTGAAACTAACTTTCCGGAAGAATTATTAAATTGTAGTGAAAGGTATTGCAATAATCGTGAGCATAGGACTATTATTAATACATTATACGACACCGTAACAAACATTTTATCTGAAGCTGCCGCAGCAACGTATCGCAGCAAGTGTCCTAGAAAAAATGGTTTTATAGCAGGGTGGAATGGGTATGTCGCAGACCTGCACAGAGAGGCTCGATTTAGATTTCGAATTTGGGTGGAACAGAGAAAACCGCGTGCCGGAAAAATTTATGAAAACATGTTAGAAAGTAGGAAACATTTTAAAAGAAAATTAAAGTGGTGTCAAGACAGACAAGAACAAATAAAAATGGACGTCTTAGCGTCAGACTTATCGGGAAAAAATTTTAGCAGATTTTGGAAAAATACAAATAAGTTAAATATTAGGCCCAGCATCCCCGTAAGCGTAGAGGGTGAGCATAATTTGACAACGATTGCGAATGTTTTTAAAAAACATTTTACAGTAACATCTCTCTTAAACTCAAAGTCGATTAGGAATAGTGATATTGTGTCTGGGCGATGTGTTCAAGTTTTGGTAAAAAATGTAACGGAAATTATTACTAATATGTCGAAGGGAAGGTCACCTGGTCATGATGGCTTAAGTATAGAACATTTTAGATACGCCGGCGAGCATCTGCCTCGTTTACTTGCGACACTTTTTAATGTCTGTTTGGGACATACCCATTTACCAGAAGCGTTAATGCGTACCATAGTAGTGCCTGTTGTTAAGAATAGAACGGGAGACACATCTGACAAAAGTAACTACCGGCCTATATCGCTTGCAACCACAGGTGCAAAAATACTTGACAGTTTGCTTAACGGCTACTTCGCTAAGCATGTAAGGCTCCATGATGCTCAATTTGGGTTTCGACCGGGTGTTTCTACAGAAAGCGCTATTTTTTGTCTTAAGCATACTGTTAAATATTACACTACAAGAAAAACACCTGTATATGCGTGTTTTTTGGACTTGTCTAAGGCCTTTGATCTTGTAAATTATGAGTTGCTGTGGGAGAAGCTAAGAGACACGGGTATGCCGACGGAATGTACTGAATTATTAAAATTTTGGTATAAGCACCAAAAAAATCAGGTTAGGTGGGCAGGTGCCTTGTCAGATGAGTATACCCTTATGTGTGGCGTGAGACAGGGTGGACTTAGCTCTCCTACTCTCTTTAACCTATACGTGAATGAGCTGGTTGAGAGGCTCAGCAGCGTCCATGTGGGGTGCTATATTGATGGCCAATGCGTCAATAACTTGAGTTACGCTGACGACATGGTTCTGCTGAGCCCCTCGATCGGGGGGTTAAGAAAATTGATAGGGATCTGCGAGTCGTACGCGAAGACCCATGGCCTGGTATATAATGCCACAAAAAGTGAGATCCTCGTGTTTAAGGCTGGTAAGCGGTTACCAGGTCGTGTGCCAACAATAACTCTCAATGGGTCAACATTAAAGAGAGTTGACAATTTTAAATATCTGGGCCATATTATTACTGCTGATTTATGTGATGATGAGGATATTGAAAGGGAGCGTAGGGCGCTGGCGGTAAGAAGCAATATGCTCGCACGCAGGTTTGCTCGTGGTACTGCGGATGTCAAGATTACCCTTTTTCGGGCTTTTTGTCAGTCGTTTTACTCGGGTGGCCTGTGGGTGAGTTATACGCGTCGAGCCTACAGTACTCTACGAGTTCAGTATAACAATGCCTTCAGAATGCTGTTGCGACTACCACGGTTTTGCAGCGCCTCAGCAATGTTCGCAGACGCACGGGTTGACGGATTTCATGCAATTATGCGTAAAAAAGCATCGTCTCTGTTGCGGCGCATGAGGGCCAGCAGCAACAGCATTCTGAAGACAATCATGGATCGCCCTCATTGTTCTATTCAGAAACATTGGATAGAAACAATGACTGGCCAAATAAAATGAAATAAAATGAAATATTTTTATAATGTACCTAACAATAACTAACTTAGTTTATAAGTAAACATTGTTACTAACATACTAACACTATATGGATTATCTTGTCCGAAATAAATGTTTTTATTATTATTATTATTATTATTATATTATTATTATACTTAAATTTTCCATTTTTTTATGTACTCTTTATACAAATCTCATTATTTATTAAAATTAATAGTTCAAATAACTTATTAAATTATTCTGATATAATTAAATACCATCTCACATTGCTACATGTTTTGAGCGTCTGCTGTATTTTAAAATTCAGTATAATGTTTTATTCCATACATTTTAAAGGTCCTTCTTGAACGTGACACGAACTAGCTTCGGGTCACTCCTCTCTTTTCATAAAATACTTCCTACTTGGCATTGTATTATTTCTACTTAATATCCGACAACTTTGATTAAGCTGACTCGAAGTTTTATTAACTGACTCTTAAGGAGTTTCACTCATATTATTATGTTATTATGATGTGCTATCAAATGATAAAAAACGATTATTTTGTTTATATTAATTTTAAAATCTTTCTTAAATTATTTATTTAAAACTGTTACTGAGTAAATCTAAAGGAATCTGAGTTTTAACAATTGTACAATTTATCCGTATAAATTGTAAATAATTAATAAAAATATTTATATTTATTGTATATAAATATTTGCTAAATATAAACATTAATGGGTAAATAAATAGCCTTAGCCAATAAAAAATTGTGCGGTGAACTCCAGTACATATAAAAACGTCTGAATTGAAAACGTCCAAGTTCCATTCAAATAACTGCCAATAAATATGGTATTACTTAGATTTTAATATTTTATTCAAATACCGATATATTTTTAACTCACAGTACTCTAAATAATTATATTTATTCTTATTATGCGAACATTTAAACTTAATTTATTGTATAGATTAGCTATAACTGATATACATATATTTTTATATATAGATAATTTATCTAATAACGATGGTTTATAAAAATAATATTCATAACAAAATTTATTTATAAGGGTTTCCACAAACCCGGCAATTTAAGTAAACAAATGACATAAAAATAGCATGCTAGTTTAGGTCCAACCTCTTTACTGTCGAATGCAGGTAAAATGGTTTTTCGGTCATCCTATTTACAATGATAATTTTAAATATTCCAGTCAGTCATAACAAAGCAACGCAGCTAGTTACTTTATAAAAATTTATGTATATATAAGTATTTTTTTTTCAACGAATGACCTATACCTAAATCGGTGTGATTTATTTTAGGTTTATAGGTAGTCGGTAGAAAGTTCTTGAAGTCTACTTTCGGAACACGAGTGGCCTATTTAACAAAACATCATGGCCTGGCTAAAACTCTAGGCTTATATATTTTGTTTTATAAATTCATAATAAAACCGGCAACATGAACTCGATTAAACACCCAAAATGCGAGGGAATAAAATCTTCTTTCATAAGGCATATGATAACATTGTTTTAAAGAACAAATAAAATTCGGCAAATATGGTCGAAAACGCGATTAAAAACACGTAGGGGTGGGAAACAGGGGTCAAAAGGGGATGTTTTCTTCGAGTAACCCCATTTACTTGTATTGTCACCGGAGCCGAACATGTGCTCTAATTTTCATCGAAATTCATTGAGTCTGAGTAGTAAAATTTCGCGTTACAAGATTTGATCCGATACATGTCAAGTTAAATAAAAGCATTTAATAAAACCCAATATGGCTGCCAAAATCACTTGACAAGTGATGAATTTTAAAAAATCAACTGATAAGTATCAAATTTGGTATATAGGGTTTTCGAGCTTACTTATCGCGAATCCAGAGTTGGATTTGTACAATTTCTGATGGTGAATACAATATGACGGAGTTAATACCGACGTATTAGGTCAAATTATTATTTAATAAAAAACCATGATTGTATTATTAATCATATGTTGCTAGTCATATTGGATTCGTCATCTTGAATATTATAAATCCATGTCGATGATTTTAGCGACCATATAATCGATTCAAAAAAGGTCCAATTTGGTTTTGAAAGTAGTAGTAGAAAGTTTTTCTTTGTGGGTATTAACGACTTCAATCGAGAATTTAATTCTGAACATAAGATTCAATGTTTTTCTTAACTCATAAATTATATCAATTGTTAGCACATTGCCGAATATTATTTAAAAGTAGCTGTCATTCGTTTGAGATATTTAGATGCTGCCTACGATATATATTAAAATATTTAGCTATTATATTGTTTTCAACTTACATTGAGTTTGACGTTCTGCTTGTGTAGTGACACTATTTGATTGTTTGCATATTTAGATATTTTATATATTACATTTTTATTCGATGTTTATGGATATTACTACCTTTATTATGAACTGGTATCTTTTAGGTTTTACTAAATACCAGTCGTCAGGTGACCTGTGCTATGTCGAGAGTGAACTCTCACATTCTCGCTGCAGTTAAATGCGCCATTCCGGTCGAGTGAAAACTATTGAAATGTTTATTCCAACAATAGCGTATGAATCCAATCCAATCGATTCTACTACATTGATTGAAACATATACCTTAATTATATATGTTGTTTTTTGTAAAAAATGTTACATTTGCATGGTAATGGTATTTACATAAATATAATAATAACACAGGCACACAAAAAAAAAAAAAGTCATGAACCAGAGGGGAGACCCCATTATTCCTAGGTTTTTGGGATCGCTGAAACCGAATATGACAATAAAAACTAATTTTAAATGCCAGTTTTCCCGCTAGCACCCCCTTACTACCTCTTAAGGGGTGAAAATTGAAATTGTTGTAAAAAATCAAGATAGATGTGTCTTTCTACGTTTTTTGGGATGCTGAAACCGAAAATGATAACTAAAAATAAAGTCATGACCACTACCACCCCCTACCATCCCTTACAGGGGGTGAAAATTTCATTTTTTTCTATAAAATCAAGACAGATGTATATTTCTACGTTTTTTGGTATAATGAAACCGAAAATGACAACCAAAAGTGAATTTGATAGCTCTTTTACTCAATACCACCCCCTAACTACCCCTAACGGGGGGGGGGGGGGGGGTTAGTTTCAATTTTGTATAAAATCAAGATGTATGAAGAAATTTTGACGATTTACAGTAAATGTTTAACCTAACATGTTTATCAAACTAGTTTGAAGTTACTCTTAGCTCTTATATTAGAAATTCAAATGCTTTATCGATCAGAAGTATCTGATATATATTCATGATTTAATTCTATTCTTAGCGTAACCCAGGAACAACGGCGTGGACGTAGTAGATTTCTGTTCCCTTTTGGAGTGCTGGATTAAAGTGAGTCCCCTTGCCTCTCACTATTCAGCGTCTACCTGTTTCTACGATAACGAACTCTCTTGTTGTCAAAAGTTCTTCTAAGTGGTTGCCTTTTATTGGTTCTTTTCTGTTCTGGCAAATCTCTTTTTAAATTCCAACAGTAGTCTGCTAACATATTGACATCCCATTTACCCTGATAGCGCTGTTCCATTGTCTTAAGATCCTGTCTGATGGAACCTTTCACCTTGCTCCTCACTATAGTCTCCTAAATTGGCCGAAAAATAGTAACCTTTCTATTTCGGAGGCATAGAATTAGGTTCAGCATCTTTTAAGCGTTTTACAAGACTGCCGGATGGATAACAGTATAAACAGAATTAAATAGAAAGCAAAAAAAAACAAAAAATGAAACAACTTGTTAAGAATAGGACAAAAATCATGATTCAGTCTTAGTATCATAATAACAAATATATGCATACAATAAGGTTACCATATACTTTATAATCATTTTTTCTCTCAGCATCTTGAAAAACATAGAAATTCACATATTTTCGGTTCCAGCATCCTAAAAAACGTAGAAATACACATCTATCTTGATTTTATAGAAAAATTGAAATTTTCACCCCCTGTAAGGGGCATTAGGGGGTGATAGTGGTCATAAATTTATTTTTAGTTATCATTTTCGGTTTCAGCATCCCAAGAAACGTAGAAATACACATCTGTCTTGATTTTATAGAAAAAAATTAAATTTTCACCCCCTGTAAGGGATGGGGGGGGGGGGGTGATAGTGGTCATGAATTTATTTTTAGTTATCATTTTCGGTTTCAGCATCCCAAAAAACGTAGAAAGACACATCTATCTTGATTTTTTACAACAATTTCAATTTTCACCCCTTAAGAGGTAGTAAGGGGGTGCTAGCGGGAAAACTGGCATTTAAAATTAGTTTTTATTGTCATATTCGGTTTCAGCGATCCCAAAAACCTAGGAATAATGGGGTCTCCCCTCTGGTTCATGACGTTTTTTTTTTTTGTGTGCCTGTGTAATTAGTAATAGTAGTTTGCATTTGTCATTGAAAAGATATTTTAATTCATTAAGAAGTAAAAGGACGGTCGTCCGGTGCTAAAAAAAAGTAAAAAGTAGCCATATTGTCAGAGTTTCCGATCAACAAGTGATACTCCAGCCGAAAATGTATTCTTATTTCTAGATTTCTCCGCTACTCTACTGTTTTTAAGTCACTTATTGTTTTGACATAAAAAGGTGTTAATAAGTTTAATTACATAAACCAAATTGGTAAGATATTGGTGATTGGTGGTAGTTGGTGGTTGATATACATATGTACATAGTACATATGTACTAGCAGATATCAACCGTGTAATGATAATTAATGTTTACGATGATATCGACATTGAGATAATTAATTTAATAATGTATCCGTTCTGTTCAATTAATTGTAGTGGTCTTTAAATCGCGAGAATTAATCAAAACTGATAGTTAATATTGATATACTCCTTACCAAATATATACCTGTACTAGTTAAATAAGTAATTTTTAATTTAAACGAACTCAAGAGTACATCTATCCCCCGATTTACACGGCACTTATTTTACACGTTTTCGCTTTTACACGGTTTTCCAAATAAGTGTTTTTTGTTTTTATCGCACTCTATTAAATGCTACTGTGATTGAACACGTGCGCTGTGTACACATCTTACGGGGAATCCCGAACTTATGTGCTGACTTGCTGCATACGCAAACTGTGTCTGTATTTCTTCGCATAAAATTAAAGTTTTATCTACGGAAAATTGTATTTGAGTGAAAGTTTAACAATTTCAGAAAGATTTAATTTTCCATATTCGTAAATTACAAGTGAGTGCATAATTTAGATTATTATAAATTAACGGCTGTGATTAAAGTAAAATTCAGAGTGAAAAAATGCGGGAAATTTTGGAGGAAAATAATGGCAATTTACCAAACAGATTTAATTAAAATAAAATAAAAATTAAGCCAAGGCTATGCTGTAACAGTAGCTAAGTACGTTTCATTGTTACCTTGAGTATAACATCACAATTAATAACACGCATATATAACAATAAATTAAATTCAATGTCGGTCTGTAATCCTATATAAAATAATTTTATTGTTTTTTGCTTACAATATGTAGATCAGATAGTACGTTTTTTTTATTATATTTTTTTTATTTAAGAGGAGGGCAAACGAGCTGGCGGGTCACAGATGGACGCGATCACCGCCGCCCATGAACTCCTGCAACATCCGAGGATTCACAAGAGTGTTGCCGTAAAAAAGGTCCTTGAGAACCTCACAGTGGAGGATCGCCATGCATCCAGGTGGTAGGGATGGTATAGGAGTCGATGGCGCGCTGTATGTATGCGTTGTATTTTACTCAGAAATACCTTAACTTTTTTGTCTTTCTGAATTAACTAAAATGTGTATATTTAATTTTCTCCTTCAAGTGTAGTACCCTAAACGTATTTATTTAGTTGTGATTGAAAGCTCTATTTAGCACTGTCGAGTGCAAAGGAAGCGGACTATGTAATGTAAGGTGTGGTCGAGTAGCAGCTGCTACAGCATTCCCATCACAATTAAAACTCTTTCAACGTTGTAAATAAATGTAAAAGATTCTTATTATACGTATAAAGTTATTTAATAATATAATTATATGAGCGTTCCATTAAAGTTACTTTGACAATTTGTTTTTTATAATATTATGTAATGTAACTTTAATTCTTTAAAAACATTATAAATTTTAGAAGTATCGTTTGGTTTTACAAACAACCAGCAAAAAAAATGTTTATTATTATTCATATTTTTAATTTATGAAGTTTTTATTCTGTTAGAAATATTAAAGTGATTAAATAATTTATGACTATGTATCTACATCTAAATAATGTTATTCACATTCAATCTGAGGCAAAATTAATAATAAATCGTTTATTATTATATTTTATTTCATTATTATGATATTTTAGGCATACTTTTATTATTAGTAACGTAGAATCAGTCTAACCTATGATAATATAATAATTAGTTTAAAAATAAGATATTTGTCTTAACGGCATATTAAATATCTTGTCGACGGAAACTAACTGTCGGTGATGTTGTTATAAATATCAATTACACTTATTGGGGTCTAATTAATTTTAGATTGCAATAATCGAGATAAATTCATTATTTTTTAATAAACCAATTAGTAGTTTAATATCGACAATGTATAATTCAATCACACCCATTTATTTAGACGTAGAAAGAAGTCTATTGATGTCTAATAGTTTAGAGTCGAAAGTTTCAAGGAAATTGGTTGTTTGGTAAAAATAATTTTAAACATTTTTTTAGTTTAGTTTAGTTTCACATTTCTTTTTGTTAAATTATATGTATATAAACTATTGTGTAGTACAAATACTTGCAAAACTTCGTTCCATACGACTAATTTGAAAGTAAACTATACTAAAAAAAACAAAATAATGCAGAAAAAAAAACATTTTTGTATAACCTTAACTATTAACTTAATTTATATTATTGTAGGAGTTTAAACAACAGAAGCTGATGGACCTTCCAAAAACACGTCTTCTAGAAAATACCTTTAATAAGTTACAATGTTGTTACGATGGAGTTCAGTTTGATGTAATTTTCATTCTAAACTTGGTTAGGAAGTTATAATTGCTTTTAATATTTATTGTAATTATATGAGATGCCGTGTTTGTTATATTTACAATTATAAATCCATGAGAATTAGTTACAAAATTTTGATAAAAATAGCATTATAATTATTTAAGAGTTGAGTAATTTTCTCACAGATTATTGTTATTATTTATGAAGTAAAAACTTCATTACATTTATGTACCTCATCCTAATAAAAATAGTCTGACGTTTGTGAAAGGATTAAAATAATCTATGTTATTTAAATCAGAAGTACACGACTTTGTTCTTAGAAGTTATTAATTCTTGAATCAGTATACAATTACAAGAGTATTAAATACAGAAGCCAAGAAATCTGAAAATAATATAAATAACTTTCCGACAGGAGTGTTCATTTATTGGCCGGAAACTATAACAACATGGTCGTCCTTACACTGACAATTCTTCTGTTGATTTTAAATAAACATGTTCTTATTTTAACACTTCGTTCAATAATGTGTGTGACTGACACATAGATGGCTCCACTAATACCAAATCAATAATTTTTTTCGAAAGTGTGAACCTTTTTAGGTTAACTGTCAAAATTATATGTTAATCCGACCATTAGTTTACAAGTTACAGTGCTCTAAGTGACGCTACTATTGAGTTTTCAAAAAAAATTTATTCAAAGCAATTTCGTGTGTTGATTTATCATTGCTTTTTAATGAAAAAAAATACTGTTCAATGCCAGGAGTGGCTTGAAAAACATTATTCGGACTCTGCTCCATCAAAAAGAACTATTTGTTATTGGTATGCCGAATTCAAACGTGGTCGTACAGACACCAATGACTTACCATCTACTGGACGGCCAAATGACGCTGTTATTCCGGAAAACGTTGAAAAAACACTGAAAATTATTATGGGCGATCGCAAAGTGAAGTTGCTCGAGATAGCTGACATCCTAAAGATATCAGCAGGCAGTGTACACACCATAACACACGAACATTTGGGTATAAAAAAGGTGTTTTCCAAATTGGTGCCGCGTTTGCTCACACTGGAGCAAAAAAAACAACGAATCGATGTTTCAAAGGCTTGTTTGGACACTTTTAAGCGTAATAAATTGGAGTTTTTGCGTCGGTACATCACAATGGATGAAACATGGATCCACCATTACACTCCGGAGTCCAATCGGCAGTCTGCTGAATGGCATGAAAGCCGCCCAAAGCGTCCAAAGGCACAAACATCGGCTGGCAAGGTTATGGCCTCTGTATTTTGGGATGCTCGCGGTATAATATTCGTTGATAACCTCGAAAAGGGTCAGACCATCAACAGCGATTATTATATAGCCTTGTTGGAGCGTTTGAAAGATGAAATCGCTGAAAAGCGGCCCCATTTGAAGAAGAAAAAAGGGCTGTTTCACCAAGACAACGCACTGTGTCACAAGTCGATGAAAACGATGGCAAAAATGCATGAATTGGGCTACGAATTGCTGCCGCACCCACCGTATTCTCCAGATCTCGCCCCCAGCGACTACTGGCTCTTCGCAGATCTCAAAAGGATGCTCCGTGGTAAGAGATTTGGCTCAAATGAGGTAGTCATCGCTGAAGTTCTACAAAGACGGTATTGAAAGATTGGAAAAGCGTTGGAATGATTGTATCCCCCTAAAAGGGGACTATGTTGACAAATAAAAACGAATTTTGGCAAAAAAATGTGTTTTAATTAGTTAGTCACACACATTATTGAACGATGTGTTAGTGATAGCAATAAACTACGATGACTAGTTAATATGTCTATGTGAATAACATTATTCTTACATTAACTCTTTTTTACGTTTCACTGGATTCCGATGAACGAACTACAGCGAGAATATTAGAGTTCACTCACAACACGACACAGTTCATCCGACCTTCAGTAGACGCTCTTTGATGAGAGAGAATATCTATACATACAATAAATCTGTAACTGATCACTATCATTATATCGAAGATTTTAGGAATTGTCGGTTTGTCGATTTGTCTGTTGACTTCTGAAACCTCATATCCGATTTAAATGGAGTGTTCTTGAACGTATTGCGTTGACCATCAATAAATTTTTGTGTTTATTTTATTTAAATCTCTTAATTAATTATAAATGTTGTGTTAAATAAAAAAATAAGTCGTTCTGTCTGCATTTATAATAATTATTATCTATATAATAATAGTTATAATCTGTAATATTAAGATGGTTGAAATTTAGACTGCAATTATCACCTCCACGCAAACGTATTCGTGTTTACAAATAGTTATATTTTTAAACAAACAACAAAAACAAAATTGTTTTATACTCAATTACGTCGGTCATAACCGGAGGATCCAAAAGAATACAAATGTATTGCCTTAAAATTTAATAATTAATAAATAAAACCGTCGAAAACGACCTGTATACTACGCCCAGTGAAGAAGCTGGTGATCCACTTGCACCTCGGGAAGCCCATAGGAAGGTAGCTTCGAAAGAAGCCCCTTGTGCCATACACGATCGAAGGCTTTTGCCAAATCCAGACTAACTGCCAGACCCTCTCCCTTGCTTTCAATAACAGCTGCTCAACGGTGCGTAAAACTTGTAATAAATGTAACTCTGGTGACTACATAGATTCATTTACTTTTTATACACAATATTTATATTACAATAATCTAAAAACTGTTTTTCAAAAATTACTGAGGGTATCAGTCTTGTCCAAAGTAAACCTATTTGGAACTTGTAAACACCAGGTGTTTAAAACTCATTCATTTTCAACAGATAAAACTCTGATAGAAGGATAACAAGACAGTTAACAGAGTTAGTTGCATATACATATGTATGTAATATATGTACTCGTATATGTATCTATATCATAATAGTTCATGTATTTATTACATTATACATTAAACGAATCATGCTCATATAAAAAAATCAGAATTACTCGTATATACCCTCGTGTAACATATTGTTGTTATACGAGTATCTTAATACTTCTATCAAAATTAAGTACAAAGTTCATTAATTATAAACTTCAGTTCATTGAAAAGCTCAGCAATGTCTAGTTAATTTGTGAATCTTAATTACTGTCAATATGAAGAAAATTATAACACTACTTCACGACCACGACATTATGACCTATATTATAAGACCATTAATCAATATTATCTGTTCGCTTTAAAAAACACAGCAGAACTAATCCCAATTGAATTTAGGTTAAGGTGAATCAGGTAATAGAGTTCAGAGAATTGTGTCTTTGTTAGGAACACAATGTGATGTGTACTTTGAAAGACCTTAGCTAATGGATGCGATATAATGTATTAGTTTTGTTTTGTATTAAATAGTTTAGTTGCAGTATTGCTGGTGTCATTAACTCCTGCCTTTGTGTGTATTAAAGCGTGGTTGTGATTTAAAACGTTGATAATTTGTTTACTTTTTCCTGTATTAAAATAATAAGAAATTATATAAATTTTTAACCGACTTCAAAATAATTTTTCTTAATTCGACTATATATTTTTTTGTTTATTACCTCAGTACATTGAGTGGGTAAACAGATTTCAATGATTTCTTTCTTAAATTTAAAAACTGGTGATTCCTCTATGGTCCCATATAAATTTCACAATTGTTGGATTCTTGACTTCAGCAAATCATCACGACATCAGAAAACTCTTAAAATGATCAACGTATACTTATTTGCTAGCGTTCTAATTGCATTACTTGAGGTTTATTATGCCGGGCCTTCATTGTCGGGAAACTTTATCGGAAATTTCATAGTTTCTTTATTTGCGTCTATGACCGTCGTATGGCCTATTTAATATTCTTTTTGCGTCCAAATCTGATAAACTTATGCCTATCAAACTTTTGTAAATTTTTTTACCAAAATCGATGACAGCTCTTTCTAGGAGAGTACTCCGTAGTTGTGACCTGCAATTGCCTAGCTTAATATTAGAGGTAGCATACGGCGCTCCACATCTCCGTACAGATAGATGGTTATTAGAAATCAACCAAATAAATGCTCGTGGCAGTCTTTGCATATATATTCAAATCAAATTCTTTAGAAATTGAAAGGGTCTCGAGACTTTCCACTAATAAAACTAAACCTTATATTTCTACAAAATCCTTTGAAATAATCTGCTCAAACTGAAACGGTTATTAACTTTAACAATCCTTAAAAACGTTAAAAAACAATATCGCTGTGACGTCACCGAGGAAGTAAACGAGTTTAATCTCCTGTATAAGATGTTGTTAAGAATAAATTCTATATAACTTATGAATATTTATTTATACTTTAAAATATAATTATTTTATTAATTTATTTTATAAAAGGAACAAAGTTGATTATCTTTAGTCTAATAAAAAGTAAAGTTTTTTAAACATTTACCGGTGATAATGCTGTTTGTTTACTGCACATCTTGTAATAAACAATTTTCTTTAAAATTATCATGTGAAAAAATTATGTTCTAAATAGTTACTATAATTTAAATGATTCCTTTTGATTTTTTTTTACAGTTGTAACTGTTCCTTTATTATATTTCGCATGCTTATGTAACACATAATTAGTAACCACATAAAGATTTTATTTAAAAAATAATAAAATAAATAAAAATATAAAATAGACTTATCAAATTTTTTAGAACCCAGTGAAGTAAGTGAAAAGACGTAAAAAGTAGTCGTAGTCAACTTAGTCAAAATTGTCGGATATTGAATAGTAAGAGTACAATGTCAAATAGAACATATTTAATGAAAAGAGGGATTTCGAGGACAGTTCCTGGAAGATTCTACGACTTTCAAAATGTATGAAATAAAACACTATACGGGACTTCAAAATATAGCAGACGCCAAATATATAGCAATGTGGATGGTATTTACGTATACTTAATAAGTTTTTTGAATTATTAACTATGAATAAACAGAATTCATATTCATTCACGTTTTTGTTTTAAGTCGCACCAAAAATGTAAACACGGCTGTTAATGTCATTAGGCGAGTAAAACCAGTTCATTTAATAGTATTAGTATATATTTACAAATCTTTATAACAGACAGACTGCTTTTAAATAGTGTATCTTTCGGGGGGTTGAGAATAAATAAAATGTTTCTAACTTTAACTTTACGTTTTAATAAAACTAAAATAACTATATCTCACATATGATTGAATGTATTTATAAATGTAGAATATCTAAATACAAAATCCTTTTGATAAAATTTTTTTATGACCAGCAAAATTTTAATTTACATAATTTTAAGTTACAAGATTAATAATTAAAAAGATTAAAAAAATATTTGTTTTAAACACGTTTATGTATTGAAAAAGAGATGACAAAATATTAATTTATCAAAACGGAGCAGAATGGGTTTAATCCGTCCAAAATTATTTATTTAAAAGTAAGATGAACTCTGTTGTAGACTTAGCAGGAAATTAAATGTCTTGTCGCCGTCTGCCTGTCTGCGTCTGTACATCCAGTCATACATTGTTATTAATTGCAATTCCTCTTATTACGGCAAAATACTAAAAACTAGAAACGGAATTTTGATTTAAATTAGAATAACATTTTGAAATGTTTAGTTTTGTATTTTATTTTCATAAATTTTTGATAAACTGAGTCCTTTGTTGCGTCATTTCTAAAATAGAATCAGTTTAAGAGTTGGTTAAATTTTGGATCGGTTAAGAGTCACGTTCGAACAATATTGGCCATGTCATGTTTTCAACTGCTTACAAACTAATCTTCGACATAAAATACATGTTGCATTTTATGTCAAATGATATGTAAAATGATCTTAGTAAATCAAAATTAAAACTTTATGAGCTGTTAATTAAATTATAAATAAATTACAATGTTGATTATTTATTAGTCATAGATATAAATACAATTCGCTAGTTTTATGATTAAGAACACAACGGATTTCATAATGTAATTATTTATTTTATTTATATTATAAGGTAACACGTACTTCACGACTAAGCAGATAACTTAATGCTGTTGTTATGGCTTTATTTCTATGCGCCTTCATTTGACCTGAATGCAATAAACTAATATGGCAGGCTATAAAAGTTTACAATACTTATAAAAGTGCGTTATAAATATAAATAAGTAATGAAAATTTGTTTAAGTAATTAAATAAATATGTTATTATTTCCGTAATTTCTTCTAATATTTAGTAAGTCTTATTTTTCTAAGCGCCCATAAATCGGCTACGATCATTCTATTACCTAACATCGACATTGCTCTGTTGTATCAAATTTTGTTAAAATTTAATTTACTTATAAAAGTGGAATAGCGCTCACGAAAGTCTTAATTTTGAAATTAAATATGAATATATTAATTTTATTTTAATCTTCTTACCTAACAATATTTTATAAACACTCTTAATATTATGGATGAATATAGCTTTAATATTACCAAAGAAACGAGAAATGCTTGTACACTGACAATAAAAAAATTAATAATAATTTCATGGTGTCGGGGATACAAATTTGTAATTTAAAATAAATTAGTATTTTACATCAGAGTCAAATACAATAGCAATATTGTCTTAGCACCTTCGTACCTCTGTAACTTGTTTACAGCTTACGTTAATGCGTAGCGTTACTCCTTAAGTTGTAAACATGTTATTAGATCTTGAACATAGACTGAATGAGAAAAATTGTCATAAAAGCATGAGTTCAAGGTCCGACTCTTAGACTGTAGCATTAGTTTTTACGACAGTTATTAGTTTCACGGGTCGTAATTAGCATGGAAGAATGCGTTCAACAAAAGTTACCCTGTGTAATAAATCTAATGACATAATGTATTTTTATTTTTATTCTACTATCAAAATTAAGGAAGAAAAGTAACATTCAGCGATACTGTTTAGTTTCCCTTTGAAATTGGATGATATGGTCATTTTTGTTTCAATTGAATCTTAAAGGAATAATTAAAGTTATCTTTAAGCAAAATGTACGTTTCATGTAATAATAGTCAACGTGAATTTTTTTAAGAACAAAAAAAATGTTTTCTATCCCTATATTTATTTAAATTCTAAGAGTAGACATAACGATAACGTTTTAATATTGTCATATACTTATATAGCAATAAACAAGTACTTAGCTATATTAAAAGTACAGAGAGTGTGTGTGCTCGTTTATAAGGATAAACGAGCACACACAGGGGTTTACTAAGGAGTAAAACTATTGAAAAAGTTAGTTTAGTTAAGGTGTTTTAACAAGACATTTAATATCAATTTAAGGAAGATTTAAATGCGCTATTTACTCTGTCGAGTGTAAATATTGCGGCATCTCTAGCCACAGCAGTAAGGTGCGGCTTACCAACTGTAAGAACTTACTGTTTAGAATCTAAGACTGTCAAACTAAGTTACACAGGATGACAAATAATCTCGTTACTGTTTTATAAGAATATTTTGTACAGATTCTAATGATCTGGTGCATTTATTTACATTTTAAAAACTCTTTAAATGTAAATAAATCTTTATATATAATTACAAATATTTACATATTTATTTATTTTTTGCTGATTAATATTAAATAAATGCAAACATCTTTTATTATTATTATTAAAAAGTAAAAGTCAGTTAAATTAAGCTGTAACCGAAATGTTATTGATTAGTTAAGTAATAGTTTACACCGCAGACAACTTGAGCCTGTCGCAACAACGGAATTAACCATTTAGATTATCATTAAGAAACTCTAAGTCTTTTTCTGTTATTCTAATCTCGGTTATAAATCGTACTTTTTATTTATTATGAACATTCTGATTCACTTATTTTTTTCCAATTTGTCATGTTGCTACATTTTTGACTCTTTGCAGCGAAATAATTATCAGTAATCCTTTTTAATTACATTGAATAATATAATGAAAGTTAGGCAATTTCTTTAATAAAAAATAGAGATTAAGTTTGTATGATATATTTATTGTGATGTACAGACGCAGACAGGCAGATGGCGACAAGACATTTAATTTCCTGCTAAGTCTACAAGAGAGTTCATCTTACTTTTAAATAAATAATTTTGGACGGATTAAACCCATTCTGCTCCGTTTTGATAAATTAATATTTTGTCATCTCTTTTTCTATATATAAACGTGTTTAAAACAAATATTTTTAAATCTTGTAACTAATGTTATGTAAATTAAAATTTTACTGGTCATGAAAAAATTTAATCAAAAGGATTTTGTATTTAGATATTCTATATTTATAAATACACTCAAACGTATGTGAGACATATTTATTTTAGTTTTATTAAAACCTAAAGTTAAAGTTAGTAACATTTTATTTCTTCTCAACCCCCAGAAAGGTACACTATTTAAAAACAGTCAGTCTGTTATAAAGATTTGTAAATATATACTAATACTATTAAATGAACTGGTTTTACTCGCCTAATGACATTAACAGCCGTGTTTACATTTTTGTTGCGATTTAAAACAAAAATGAATGTCTCAAAATAAATAAAGAAACCGATAACATCTGAAAGAAAACATCAAATCTAGGATTCAAGCGTCTCTGAAGCTATCAGGCACGGTAACTGACATTTGGCTGAAACAAGTTCTTTTTATTTCCATTTAACCTGTCTCGTTTGACTGTTCTAGGAATACAGAAAACAGACATGTTCATTTTAACGACAAGCCAAATGCAACTCTTGGTAGCTGGCTGCAGACCGAAACAGAGACACTTTGCACTGTAATATTGAATTCTTACTTTATACCATTGTACTGAATACATAAAGGTCATTATTTAATTTAGTTATTAATATAAATTCTTTTTACTCATAGTTAATAATTCATAAAAGTTATTAAGTTATTTTAATATACCTAAATGCTATCTACATGTCTATATATTCGGCGTCTGCTATATTTTGAAGTATAAATAAATATTCTTAAGTAATTTAGAATTTATGCTCGATAACATCTTATACAGGAAATTAAACTCGTTTACTTCCTCGGTGACGTCACAGCGATATTGTTTTTAACCGTTTTTAATGATTGTAAAAGTTAATAACCGTTTCAGTTTCAGCAGATCATTTCATTTTCAAAGGATTTTTTAGAAATAGCTGAACAGTTATCGCTGAAACTACATTAAGTTAGTTTAGTTTTGGTAGTGGAAAATCTCGAGACCCTTTCAATTTCTAAAGAATTCGATTTGGATATGCAAAGACGGCCACGAGCATTTATTTGGTTGATTTCTAATAACCATCTGTCTGTACGGATATATGGAGCGCCGTATGCTACCTCTAATATTAAGCTAGGCGATTGCAGCCCACAACTACAGAGTACTCTCCTAGAAAGAGCTGTCATCGGTTTTGGTAAAAACCTTCGAAAATGGCAAAAGTTTGAAAGGCATAAGTTTATCAGATTTGGACGCAAAAAAATATATAATAGGCCACACGACGATCATAAACGCAAATAAAGAAACTATTTAATTTCCGATAAAGTTTCCCGACAATGAAGGCCCGGCATAGTAAACCTCAAGTAACGCAATTAGAACGCTAGCAAATAAGTATACGTTGACGACATCATTTTAAGAGTTTTCTGATGTCATGATGATGTTCTGAAGTCAAGAATCCAACAACGATAAAATTTATATGATACCACATGGGAATCACCAGCTTTTAAATTTAAGAAATTATTGAAATCAGTTTACCCACTCAATGTACTGAGGTAATAAACAAAAAAATATATAGTCGAATTGAGAAAAAATATTTTGTAGTTGGTTAATAATTTGATATAATTTCTTATTTTTTTAATACAAGAAAAACAAAAAAAATTACAACGTCTTAAATCACAACCACGCTTTATTACACACAAAAGCAGGGGTAAATGACACCAGCAATACTGCAACTAAACTATTTAATACAAAACAAAACTCATTCAAATAAATACATTTTATCTCGTCCCTTAGCTATGGTAAGGTCTATCAAAGTACACATCACATTGTGTTCCTAACAAAGACATAATTCCCTGAACTCTATTACCTGATTCACCTTAACCTAAACAGTTGTATTAATTCTGCGGTGTTTCCCAACAGATAATATTCTTATAATATAGGTTATAATGTCGTGGTCGTAAAGTAGTAATATAATTTTCGTCAATTCACAGTAATTAAGATTCACAAATTGACTTAACGATGCTCAACTTTAAGGTCAGTTTATAATTTATAAACTTTGTATTTAATTTTGATGGATGTATTAAGATACTCGTATACCAACAGTATGTTACACGATGTCTGATTTTTTTTATATGAGCATGATTCCTAAAATGGATAATGTAATAAATACATGAACTGTTATAATATAAATACATATACATATACTGCATACAACATACATATATGTATGTATGTAACTAGCTAACTCTATTAACTGTCTTGTTATCCTTCTATCGCAGAGATTTATCTTGTTTAAACACCTAGCGATTAAAGGTTTCAAATAGGTTTACTTTGACGAGACATATCCTCAGTAATTATTGAAAAACGGTTTTTAGATTATTGTGATGTAATATAATTATAAAGTAGTAAACGGATCAAATAAATTTGCGTCAAAAGTGTATAAAAAGTAAATGAATCTATGTAGTTACCGGAGTTACATTTAATACAAGTACTTGAATGAACCTCCCTCCAAGCATCACGCTGACTGCACTCCCTCTGAAATCACGAAAACAAGCACCTAAATCGTGACTCCACTCCCAACTTGGTCTATTTGAATGTAGCAACATGTTTCTGGAATATTAATATATATTATACCGATATATACGCAAGATAACTTCAATCAGAATAAATTACTTAGAAATTGGTTCGGTCTTTTAATCTATAGCTAGATAATACAGTTATAATATTATTATAATCTTTTATTTTAAATAAAATCATAAAAAAGTCATAAACAAGATTATTCTAGAAATGATAATAAATAAAATGTTATCGTTGTAACCTAGCCTCGGAGAACTTTTATTCATGAAACCGTGTCACACATAGGTACAAGGTGACTTTACGATCATTTTTAGTTTGTTATTCGATTCCCGATTCAAGTTTAATTATTGTACAAAAAAACCAGTTATATAAAGTAGTACGGCGTCGTGTCTGTCGGAATTTGTTAAACTTGTAAGAGCGTAGGTCTAAAATTGTGTCTCAATCAGTCAACTACTTATTTTTACTAATCATTCTACTTATTTTTAGTAACACATATTGAAATGGAACGATAAATATTTATTTTTGTTGATTAGTTAACATAATCCCTGAATCTTATTAAATAAATTAAAAAAATATAGTAAATGTTACTGTTAAACAAAAACAATAGGCATTTTTCAAAGTTATTTTGCAAACAACATACAAACGTTAAAACTATTATTTTCAAAAGTTCAGACAGTTCGACAGTTATTCAATTATAACATTGGCTCGTTTAAGTGGCTTTTTCATCAATGAGAGTGGTGCTCTAGTTGAATTAGTACAACTTGCATTGTTTACAAAGTCATTTAGATTATAAAACAATTTTGTTATTGTTGTTTGTTTAAAAATATAACTATTTGTGTCCACATTTACGTTTGCGTGGAGGTGATAATGGCAGTCTGAATTTCAACCATCTCAATATTATAAACCATCACAGACTATAATTACTATTATATAGTTGGCAAAAGCCAATTCAACAAAATAATTTTTAAGTAATAATATTATCTAATGTTAAACAAAGACTTTTTTATATAAAACTTATGCGCAATTGTATTAAGTAAATAAAAACATGTACCTTTTTGCCAATAAACATCACAATATTACTTGTTGCTTAAAGATAATGGTTACATGCTCCTCCACTTATTAGACATATTTAAATTTTAATGATATTTACATAGATATAATAATTAGTCATCGCAGTTTATTGATATCTCTAAAATAAGAACAGGTTTATTCAAAATAAAGAGAGAAAAAAATCAGTATAAGGGTGACTCTGTTGATAAAGGTACAGACAATAAGCGAACACTCCGGTAGGAAAAAAGTCGCTTATTATCTTATTTTCTGATTTCTTGGCTTCTGTATTTAATGTTCTTCAAATTTTATACTGATTCAAGAAATGATAACTTCTAAGAACAAAGTCTTATACTTGTGATTTTAATAACATAGATTATTTTAATCCCTTCAGAAATATCAGACAAATTTTATTAGGATGAGGTACATAAATGTATTGAAGTTTTTATTAAGTTAATAAAAATAATCTATTGGAGAATTAAATAAATTACTCAACTCTTTAACAAAGCTTGAATTATTATAATACTGTTTTTATCAAATTTATAATTAATTCTCATCTATACTATAATACTTCTCTACGGTTATTTGGTTATATGGCGTGCCCATATAACCAAATAAACGTAACTCATGTCGCTACAGTAGGATCCAGATCCAAACAGGAATGGTTAATACATTATATAAATTTTTATACAAACATTACTTTAGTAAATACAATGTAGTAACAATAACATCTTTTGGAATTTTTCTTTGTTTAATTAAAAATACAATTACCGTTGGCGAAGCTCTGAAACGTTTCTAGATCTTGCCCGTTTGTAGAACGGGCCATTAGACTAGTGGATTTATAATTCTAAATATTACAAATACGACATCTCATATAATTACAATAAATATTAAAAGCAATTATAACTTCCGAACAAAGTTAAGAATACACAAATTACACTAAACTGAACTCCATTGCAACATTGTAACTTATTAAAGGTATTTTTCAGGTGAGGTGTTTTTGGAAGGTCCATCTAAGGGTAATAAGGATGTTTAAACTCCTGTAAGAATATAGATGTTAATACAAAAAACTATTTAATTTATATTTTTTTTATCTGGATTATTTTGTTTTGAGTATAGTTTACTTTCCAATTAGTCTTAATGGAACATTTTAAGATTTATACAGATATATATATATTAAGAAAGATTACACAGGCACACAAAAAAAAAATCATGAACCAGAGGGGAGACCCCATTACCCTTAGGTTTTTGGGATCGCTGAAACCGAATATGACAATAAACACTAATTTTAATTGCCCGTTTTCTGGCTAGCACCCCCTTACTAGCTCTTAAGGGGTGAAATTTGAAATTTTTGTATAAAATCAAGATAGATGTGTATTTCTACGGTTTTTGGGATGCTGAAACCGAAAATGATTACTAAAAATAAATTCATGACCACTATCACCCCCCACCATCCCTTACAGGGGGTGAAACTTTAAATTTTTCTATAAAATCAAGATAGATGTGTATTTTGACGTTTTTTGGGATGCTGAAACTGAAAATGATAACGAAAAATAAGTTCATGACCACTATCACCCCCTACCACCCCTTACAGGGGGTGAAAATTTCAATTTTATTATAAAATCAAGATAGATGTGTATTTCTACGTTTTTTGGGATGCTGAAACCGAAAATGATAAATAAAAATAAATTAATGACCACCATCACCCCCTACAACCCCTTACGGGGGTGAAAATTTATTTTTTTCTATAAAATCAAGAAAAATGTGTATTTCTACGTTTTTTGGGATGCTGAAACCGAAAATGATTACTAAAAATAAATTCATGACAACTATGACCCCCTTATCACCCCTTACGGGGGTGAAAATTTCAATTTTTCTATAAAATCAAGAAAAATGTGTATTTCTACGTTTTTTAGGATGCTGGAACGGAAAATGATTACTAAAAATAAATTTAAGACCTCTATCACCCATTAACACCCCTCACTAACCTTTACGGTGGGTGATCATTGTACTGGACTTTAAAATACAGTAGACGTCCAAAATATAAAATATAAAAGATGGTATTTATAAATATCAAAATAATTTAATGAATTATTTGAATTATTAATTCATATTATTAATCATAAGAAATAATAAGATTTATAAAAACAGTACATGGAACAAATTTTATAGTTAGATATAAGAGTACGGAGCTGTATTTCTATTTCAGGTTACAACGAACAGTCAAGTGTCGTATTTGGCTTGTCGTTAAAATGAAGATACCTGGTTCCTGGAATAGTCGAACGAGACAGGTAAAGGTAAAGCAACTCGAACAATTTAGGACCTGTCTGATAACTTTAGTACGCTTTAATAAAATATATGATATACAGTCTCCGTTGCGGGTGTAATCGATTCGTTTGTTTTTTTTAAAGTTGAAGTAATGTATACATAGAAGTAAAGGAAATCTGGGCGGCGATCTGTTTATTATTATAAAAATTAATGATGTTCATTTTTACGCTAAAAGATATTAAATTAAACATATAAATATATTAAGTATGTAATATTGTTTAATTAGCGGTTCAATATATTGTTAATCATGTCACGTGATATGAACAAAGTAATAGTGGGGTTGTTTGTCACTTAGTGTTTAAGTGTACGTGCTATCGAAGAGGCATCATTCGCATTTCATCGGTACTCTGAAATGTTACTATACTTATTTTATAATTAAAAAGTGATTATTAAATTTAAATAGTTTAATTCATATATTAAAACTTGAAAAATAATAAGTGGATCAATTAATAAGCGCTGACATATTCATAGTAGTACCTAAGCGACTAAACGTCTCAAGGAGATATAAGATCACCGAGTGTCGTGTGTTTTGTAACAGTTATTTAATTATTGATTACACAAACAACAAAAATTGTTACTAAATAAACAGATTTCACCAGATCCATAAAAAAAACTACCGGAAATCTAGTATTCAACTACAAACTAACTATTTTTAATAAAGAATTCAGTCTGACCACTTATGATATAAAGTAAATATAAAACGTCTAAACTAAAATTCTCACTTTGTATTCTGTAACACCGATAACATATACAGTTCAACAAACAACAGACTGTCGTTTGTTAATAAAAAAAATACATAATAATACGAATGGTGGGAATGTATGTAGTAATAATAATTAAACATTTTGTGAGTATTATAATTACAATAAGTTTGTTGTCCTCAAATAACCATATTTTGCTTAACGTTGACTTCTTTAAGTTATTTTATATTATGAAATTTATTTTGCGAATATCTATTAAAATATTATATAACTTGCTGGTATTTCTTCCATCAAGTAGCTAAGATTAATTAGTATGTTGTTATAACAAGGCAGCGCTTTGACTGTGTTAGTTAAAGCAATGTTGACTACACATTAGTTTCAAAGCCATATTAATGAGAGCCCTAAAACAACTTCATGAATATCTGTTAATAATTACCAACTAGATATTCTAACATTTGCGTATGTCATTTTTAATATCTTTTCCTCCTCCTATTTCTCCAGCTAGTTTTGGCAAACAATACCCTATTTCTGTGAGCAAAGTTATTAAATTTGATATGAAGAGCCTTGATTGATTGCCAATTGGCGATGACAGCGACTGAAACCTTCAAAATTAACTTCATGTATTTTTAGTTGGTCAGAAATAAATTTAATAAGAGTGGCAGTAACCTTTTCGTCTTATTTAGACGAAGACAATTTTTCTTACGTATCTTATCTCCAGTTCATCATATTTTCCCTCTAAGAGTCGATATTGTCATTGGAGGTAACACAATTACTAGTTAAAGTTATTAAATGAAAAGTTACCTGTTGATTTTTAATATAGAATAGTACTTCTAGTAGGCAATTAATTATCTACGTAACCTACTGAAAGGAGGGTACACTTGTATAGTACATATAATACTAAAGTGATATTTTAAATTTAAAAAGTAAAATATCACAACTAAGCTCTTCGAGTTTCTGAATAATGGTTGGTTGACAAATTTTTTTTTTTGGAAATATAAATAACGCAAAAGTTCAAAATGTACATGTTTTCTTTTATCTTTAATACACAAAATTGCACAACCCTTGTTTAGCTTTAGCTTTATAGACGCAATATTATAGATTTAGTTATTATTCATTGACGGTAACAAGAGACTCCCAGAAGTGAGACGAGGTTACCGGTTATACGAGTACAGGGACTCATTTGTTACATCATCATTGATAGCCTTATAATGTGTACTAAGAGAAGACAACTGTTTAAATATTTAAAAGATTGTACACTATTTCAAATTAATTTTTAATATCTAATATTTATTTTTGAATTATTAAATTAAAAATCACATAGCAAAATAACAAATTATCACACGTAGAGGAACCCATTATTATGATATTTATTTAAGTTTCTTTATACTGTTAACGACATTTGGGACCCGATGAAGAAAAGTTAGGTCATTTATCACAAAACGATACTTAAAAGAATACGCAGTTGGCAAGCTTTGTGTAAACCCGAGTAATTGATATCTTTTGAATTATTTTGAATTAACTTTGTATTTTAAAATTTTTGCCATATATAAAAACATGTGGCAATATCATAGTAATAAAAAATTAAACAAATTTAACGAAATAATTTTAAAATGCAGATTTAATATTATTAGCAGTTTAATCAGAGAACTACAATTTTCGTTAAAAAATACTGGCATTTGACAGTTCAGTATAAAGTAACTGAAATTTTCCACTTTATAAAAATGAAGGACGGAAGTTGTTATTTAAAATATATTAAAGAGATAAGAAAGCCGTCTGAAGTGGAATATAATTTTACAATACCCTTAGAACAACCGCGTGGCGTGGCCTCGGAGTGTCGTATCGTGAAGTAACACTTCATTATTAATTTCTTAAATTATAGCGCATACAAGTAAAATACATTTCTTTATAGTTTTTTATAATACATTCTCTTTACTCAGACCAAAAATCTCGTGGGTTATAACGTTAAAATCTCTAATTTTCTGGTTATCTTTATTTTTGGTTATCTGCGTTTTTGTTGTTACAGCAAATTACCGGATGTAGGTGCTTGACTAAATAATTTTTCTTCAAGATTTAAAATAAAAGATTTTTGTTATAATTGAAGCATTTAATTAAAGTAAATAATAATTAAATAACCCCACATTCTTCATTTAATTTCGTTACGATGTAGGTAGCCATGCCGCCATTTGCCTCGGGCGCTTTTTCTTATGGCACTTTTATAATTTTTACCGTCACATTCGCGGGAATATATTTATTACTTCGGGAGGATGAGTATGTATGTATGTATGCGGGAGTATGTTTAAAATTCATTTTTTATTTTTTTATTTCTTAGTTTATTATATAATCATTTATTCTGCGATTTTTTTTAGAACTAATGTAAATTTCTTAAAGTTTGTTGCTACATTTTTGCTACAATGCTTAGATCTGCTAGTTACAAATATATTTAAAATATGTACTGCACACATAATAAATATTATCATGTGTGCAGTACATTGTTTATAATAAAAATAATATGTTTATTTTCCTTGCATGTGATTAGTTATATTTCTTTTCACCGACAAACACAAGTAAGTTACGAATGTACAAGTGGTATCATCAAGATCTTTTCAAGATATCGTTCTAAAAGAAAAGAAAAAAAACAATGCGACAGACAGAGAGACATTATATGTATTATATCTTAACATAACTGTTCAAAAAAGTCATGGCTATTAAAAACTATCGCACAAATGATATACATTATTAATTTGCAACATAAAATACATTTTAACTCATTATTTTCTATACATTAGTACTCGAGGCTCACGAAGCAGGTTTTTTCTTTAAGTTATGGAAGCTGGAACCCCAATCACTCGCCGCTATATTACACCTTGATAGATCGATTGATTTGGCTTTAATTTTATTTAAAATACTTTCCAAACACAGTCCGCTTAAGACATCGCTCTTAATAAGAGCGATGTCAAAGTATGATTTTAAAGAACTGCAGAAATGTTATCCTGATATATAATTTTATTTATTTTAAGAAAATAAACGTTTTCTAAATATGAAACTGCAATGTTTAAATTTATTTTCATATCATAAATAATAACAATATCCTAAATCCACTATCGTGTCAAAATCCATACGGCACTCAGGGGTCCCGTCCCGAGCTAAGCAGTGTGTTGGAAAGTATAATTAATCATACATCTTTGACAACCCTGTATACCTTGATTATTGGTTTAAACTTTAGTCAATGTATTCTATTAATTTAATCACCCCGATAATAGATGAAGCTAATTGTCGCAAATTATTCGTAAGTTAGGTTTCTCTTCTGACTTTCTGACTTTTTCTTATGTATTTTTATATGTACTAGCAAATTTATAGCATTTAATACTTTAATCAAGTATTATAAAGCTAAAATAGAAGAAAAACCTACCAAATGTTTATTAACATATTGAATATGTGTTTCGATGAAAGGAACTGTCGCCCGTGGATGGCATTGACTGAAGTTGGTTGCTTTTATTTTCATTATATTTAATAATATACTAAAATAAACATATTTTCGTTTCTTGTGAAAACTAGTCTCCACTTTGAATTAAAATATTAATACAACAAAATTTTAATGAAAAAAAAAAATTGTAGAGTAAGTTTAGTTCCTATATTTGTATTAATCTGAATATCAGATAAGAAAGAATAGAAACGTCATTATCCTTTGTACACTGAGTCACTGCGCGCTTCAATTAAATACTCCTTCGTCTTCTTTAAAACAGAATATTAAGATAATCTGTAAACGAAATCCGAGACTAAAAAAAATAAGATACTTTGTAGTTCTTATCGTCGTTATCTCAGCAATATAATGCAACGACATGTGACATATTAATGAATTTATCTTAAAACATAAAGTTTCTGAAGGTACATTGTCATCAATACTTCGAAACGAAACAATGGAGACGAGTATTGTTTAATTAAGAATAATTTAATAACATTGTACAAGAAATATACTGTAAGAGAAAAGTAAGATCACTAAATAAACCTCACCAAATGGAACTTCCCAAAACATTAATCTTTCCCTTATAATTTAATTCACGTGAAACAGTTTGATTGTTTTCGAATCAATTACTAGTGACTAGTCAATTATGTTATAAATCATTGTTTTAAACTTGACAGTTCTTAAAGGAAATTTAATATTCTTGTAAATAATGAAGATATTAGAGAGTTGATAATTTAAACGCGGCTTATTTTTTTCTTGTTTCTCCAACCTTACGTGTCATTAGAACAACTCAACATTAATGAAGATGTAAATTTGTTAAGTATTTTGACATTTACACCTAAATATAAAAGTATTTAGAGTAATGAAAATTATTATGTCCTCTTATGGACTGGCGTTTGTTCTATTGATTATTTATTAATAGTTATATTCTGCTCTTAAGTAACATGATTGACAATACTTTCACAGTAAACCAATATAACTTTTAACTTCCTAAAAACAATTTGAAAATCACTCTTGATAAGTGGTTACTGTAACCGGTTTATTGAGAACTCTAAAGTTTAAAAACAGAAACATCTAACAATATAATTACATGTTTAGAAGTTAAATCGGAAAATGGAGTTTGTGTTAAGCAAAAGCTTATACCGGATAAAGCATAATGTGTCCAATTCAATTTCACATTTTCAGTTTAGCCAATTGACTAAGAGTCGACGGGTTAAACAGGTACGTCTAGTTATAAGAATTCACTGTTATCTCTACATATTCAACAATTTGTTCTGTCTGACTATTGAAGTACACCCAAAATAACTGAGTCTAAAAACCTCAAAATTTAAATGTATATAATAATGAACCATTATAATCAGTGTTACGATAAATATTTATTTATTTATTTATATATTTATTACACTTTATTGCACACAATATACATATAAAAGATAAACAGTAAATATATTGCTACAAAATTACAATGAAAAACATATATAAAAAATAAAAAATACTAAAATAAAAAATTTAAAAAATAAAATTACAAAATATTGTTACAAAGAAAAATATATATTTTTTTATTGTACGTAACATTTATTACTATTCGTAGAGTGTTAGTTTAACGCAGTAATATTAAACCATTAAAATATATAAAGTTTACTGGAAGTGGTTTCCATTGACTGCAATACCGTCATAAACGGACCATAGATCATAAACCAGTGGATTAAGATAAGGACAAGATGAAGGCCCGTCATGAAATACTTGAATTTAAAAAATACCGGTTACAAGTATTCTATAAACCTAGTTCTATAAACTGAGATACATTTGGTTTCTATTGCCAGGTAGTTTGTAGCTATTTGAGGCAGTGTTGTATTTTTCCGTCGGCACTGGTACGATAGACTTGGCTACTAAGTAATTAAAACTCAGGTGCAGTTAGGGTTCAGAACTTTAAAATTTAAAATATGTGATTGTAATATACATGTCATAAACTAAAGATTAAACCACGGATAATTTAATAACTACAATTAGTAAATAATAGAGCATGTGTAACATAAATATAATTTGTTTAACAGTGTCAATAGCACAAGTAAAATTAAATTTAAAATTTAAAATGAACAATGTAATTATGTCCTGATAACTCTGAGCTCTTGGTCAGGATAATAACTAACAGTAGTAAATAGACGTCAATGACGATTTAAAACATACGATTTACGAAATATTATTTTATAATCTGTATAAATATTAAACACCAAAAAACATTTATATTTAACCAATGTATTAAAACATATATTAACTTACAAATAGTCAGTACTTTAAATAAGAAATGGTAAGAGAACCAAGAGAGCTAAATAGAATTCGCACTTAACTAAATATTTACTTTTTATTTCTTTGTACGGAATAAATTGATTGTTTTGTTTAAATTCAGAATGCACCTCTTTCACACTCTATTGCCTATTATTTGATGGCCGCAGATCTGTGAGTAAGTATTGATTTCTGACAATTAATAAGATAGTGGTCTGATCACTTATTCTATTTTATATTAGTAATAAGTAAACGAATCATTGGTTTTTCTTCACTTTTCACCTAGTATTAAACGGATACTATAATAAACAAAAGCACCTTACGATGACAAGAAATTAATTTGAAAGGTAGAAAGAAATGGTTGAGCCAAGATTATAAAGACTTTAATGGCTACTTTTCGCTGAGCTTATAATAATAAGTAATATTTTAAGTAAGAAGGTAATACTTCCCGTAATACTTCTCTGTCCGGTCCTCTCTTTATCTATGAGCCTATGTAAATGAATTATATTTTTATATTTGCAAATCAAATTCCACTATATTATTATTATTATTTTCTCACAGTGTTTGTATATATCAAAATTAATGTGAAACTGGGCAACGAAATTGGGACGGTTTGCTACATTTATAAAAATTTGAGGCCCGAAGTGATCATATTATTTATTTATTTATTTATTTATTTATTTATTTATTTAAATTATTTATTGCACAACAAGGTACAAAGGGTGGGCTTAACGCTAAAGCATTTTCTACCAACCAACCCAAAACGTGTAAGAAAATATGTACGAAGGCGGACTGCAAAAAAAAAAGAGAAAAAAAAAACTATACAAACTAGATATCGATATATAGATATAACATATAAACTGTATACATACATATAAACTTACATAAATACTAACATACATACATACAAAGCTACAAATATATAAATAAATAAGTTTTATACATATACTTAGATATACTCAGGTGGGAAAATAAAAGATTATAAGCTGTTGAGGTAGAACTGTTTCACCTATCTCTTGAAAGAGTTTCGTGAAGGTGCCTTACGAATATTTTCAGGCAATTGGTTTCAGAGTCGAACAGCGACAACAGAGAAGGAGTCAGACATGAAACCAGTGTAATGAGTGGGAACAGTAAGGAGTTGGTTTTCACTCGAGCGCAGAGGCCTTTCGTGGGCATGCGTACGAAGTAGGAATTTATTTAGAAGATATTTAGGATAAGAGGGATTGTAAAGGATAGAGTATAAGGTGCAAAGAATTCTCATGTACCTACGTTCGCAAATCGGTAGCCAGTTTAATTGCGAGCGATAACGCGAAACGTGGTCAAACTTTCGAAGGTTGAAAATAAATCGTGTAGCAGTATTCAACATGCGATTAAGCTTGTTGAGCAACTCTTCGTTTAACCCTAGATAACTAAACTGTTTTCATTGTTCCATTATTACTACACCTTCGTCCAACGGACTACGGGATAAAACAATGAAATATAATAAAAATATTTAATTAAGATAGGAACTTGTTTCATGGCACGAAAGTAAGGATTATAATGAAAAAATTAAGTACTAATTAATATTAGAATATCAATTTACACAGTGACCACACATACCAACATTATGTGGACTACAAACAACCTTTCTACATCTGGTGCAACGGTGCTTGGTCATTCTCCGGTCTTTTGATGGACACAGGTAGCAAATTTTACGCGTGTTTGACGTAAAAGGAACAGGAACTTCTATTGTTGAAGATTCGCCAAGAAAATCCTCAATCATGACCCTTATATTACGCCTCAAACTCACGGTCTGTTATCGTTGCCGAAGCCAGGGCTGATCTCCTAACTTGATTACAAAATCGTACGGACTCATTGGCTTTTTCTTATTTCTCATGTTATTCGAATTTCGTCAAGTGGCACGTCGTCGCCTCGACGAGTGATTAGTTATACAGGGTTAAATTCACGTAGCAAACATCACCGTAGTCAATTATCGGCAACAGTAGACTGTTGGCAAGCTGTATTTTAGTTTTAATGGGAAGAAAATGTTTGAGGCGCATTAGTGAATGTAAACTAGCATAGAATTTCCGAGACACTTCTTTTATTTGACAGCTCCAGCCAAGACAACGATCCATCGTTAGCCAAGATTTTTTACGTTGTTACAAAACGGTATAGAAATATTGTTAAGTTTTAATTTAGAAGAACAGTCATTAATTTTGTCTTGTTGCTGTCGGCTACCAATTATAATCGCCTGACATTTGGAAGCGTTTATAGATGTACCAAATCGATCGGCCCATGAAGATATGTGCATAAGGTCAGAATTAATGGAAGAAATAGTTTGATCGAAATTAGCGACAGTAGTGTGTTGATATAGCTGCAAGTCGTCGGCGTAAAGGTTGTAGTGTGAATGAATAAAGGAAGTAATAGAATTGATAAATGTCGAAAACAGTAATGGAGCTAATATTCCGCCTTGAGGAACGCCAGTAGTGATCTCACACCAATAAGATTGTTTCTGTCCAAAGCGTACAGACTGCTTGCCCCCTCGAAGATAGGAAGAAAACCATTGTAGGGCAGAGTCTGAGATATTTGTTCGGGAGAGAAGAGCGAGGAGAAGATCATGGTCAACAGTATTGAAGGCATTACTAAAGTCAATGAGAACTAATACAGTCACATGCTTATTATCCATGGCTTCGCGGATGTCTTCGGTAACTTTAAGCAGGGCAGTTGTCGTACTATGACCAGCTCTAAACTCTGATTGGTATGTATTAAAAATATCGTGTTTAGTGAAATGAGAGGAGATCTGGTGATAAACAATAGATTCGGCAACTTTGGAAAGGAATGGGAGTATAGAAATAGGGCGGCAATGAGATGGCAGGTGAGGATTTGATGTTTTAGGAAGTAAAATCATAAATGCCTTAAGCCAAGTATCGGGAAATGTGTTACAGGATATAGAAAAATTAATAATATGAGTAATTAGTCTAAAAGAGAATTTAAAATAAGAACTATCTTAGGACGACTGATTTCATCACATCCTATATAGTTTTGGAGGAAATAGAAAGTATTCTCCTTTTTACCTCAGATCTGTCTAAAGGTGCAAGGTGAAACTTTTTTGAAGGAATAATCGGCAAGCTGAATATATCGGCCAAGGTATGGGATTTAATCGAAAGGTCCATATTGGAAGAAGAAGAAAAATGATCTTTTAAAGAATTGATGTCGATGTTGAAATTAGATTCAGTAGAGTTACTTTTGGCCAACCCCAACGACTTTAGAAAATTATATGTTGCCGACGAAGATAGTGAACTAATACGATCAATGATATAATGGCGTTTTAAATTCCTACATAACCTGTTACACCGATTTCTTGCAGCTTTATATATGGACCAATTAGCTTAATTACGATCGTTTTTGTACTTGCGAAAGGCTTTGTCCCTTTTTAATCTAGCTTTACGAAAGTCATCATTAAACCACTGAGTGCAGTTATGTTTTAATTTGACGTTATGTAAAGGTAAATGTTTATCAAATAAATTAAGGACTTCCTTACAGAAATATTTCACCTTATCATCTACTGTCTCCAAAACCATTAAATCAGTCCAGTTGATTTTTGAGGCATCCAACTCCAGTTTATTTAAATCAAGTCCAGTAAAATTTCTGATTAATAAGGTCTTCGGTTTGGGTTTGGGAACCTTAATCGAATAAGAGATAAAGATAAAGTCATGGAGTGAAAAAGAAATGTAATTAAAATGAATACTTTATTAAATGTAATTAAAATGAAACTCGCTGTATTCGGTATTAATACAATGTTAAATTGAGATATTGAAAGGTACAAGCCGACAAGGGTCAGCGGTAATTAAAAGCCTCATCCCTAACAATTGAAACTAATAGACTATTCAACTTTTGTTTACAATTGACAATACATCGGATGGTTTAATGACGTGTAATATGACTTATATATGTCTAGCAGAGTCATCAATAACTAATAATAGCGACTAGTTTCAACAAGCGAAGTAATTTATCAATGAAATTCATTGACATCGACATAACTGAATAGGGACAATGGACGTTCCTAAATACACATTCACACGCGCACTCATTTTGATCAGACTATTCATATTATACGATTATGGACTTTATGCACTTTTCTAAAGGCCACTGTTGTATTGACCGACTTAATATTTTAAAGCAACACAGCATTCCCTATTGTCAGCACTAAATATAATATATTATTAATGCGTTAGAGAATAATGTCTAATTTACTTTAACCTAACATAATTAAGGATCGGATTGATAGGAGACTGATTGTGCGTTAGACCCTCGTATCAGTCCCAGTACATACTTAATTAAACTGTCAAACGTTACAGCGACTTCAATTTCAATAATATTTAATTCGAGTTAACGATTGTGAAAAGTACCTAATGGTGAATAGTTCTACTGAACTTATATTGAAGTTTAAATATTTTATTTCATATAGATTTAAACTTTTATAAATTTTTCAATTGACTTTGAAGACGTCTTTATTTTAAGAGAAATGATTTTTTCCTGATTTGTAAGGGAGCTATATTTAGTATTGATCAAAGACGGTTAAATATTCATAACGGGAGAAACATTACTTAATAAGAATTAACTGACTGCATATAGTCATTTCAATGTTTTAGACAGAGTGAAAAGCAAAGTTAAATATAGTTACACAAGAGGAGCAGAGATAGTGTAAATCCCCCATTACAACCTGCAAAGCTTTTCCAGTGATCGCATTATGAAACTTTGTAAGAATCCCGCAATTTATTTATCGGTAACAACACCTTTAAGGAGATGTTCTTTCAAAAAGTTTACAAGATTCTATATTAAAAGTTGTTATACTAATATTATATTAAAGATTGCAGGTCATTTATTTTCATTAAACAATGTTAGTACAAAGTCAGTCCTCAGAGCTATTAAAAATAAAAGAAGTTTTTAGAAATGAAAATAGCAACGCGTCAACTCGTTCTATATGTTAGTCAGTAAACCAGCAGAATATTAAATGTGCATTTATGTAAATTAAAAAATACGAGTACTCCTGATTTGAGTATCGATATCCTCAAGGATCCGTAGAAACGTTACTTACTTTCAACTTACGTAGTTGTCGACGTATTTTATTAATAATAAGTTTTAAAGTTATATTAATAATGTAGTTGTGAACTGTCATTAGCCTAAATTATAAACAAAAAACTTAAAGAATTAATGACTGCTAGCAAGGTTTGACATCTTTAATGGGGTTAAAAAAGTGTTCAAATTAAAAAAATACAAAACCGTCATGGTATTGTAATATATTTTAAACAAAATTAATTATAAATCTGTATCTTACTAATATATTAAAAGCGAAAGTTTGTGAGGATCTACGAGTATGTATATTCTTCTTTCACGCAGAAACTATATACTATACAGGACTATAGTAATACAGCTTATACACTAAAATAACATTGACGCTACGATTTGGAAACATAATTCAAAGTAGAAATTAGGGAAGGCAACCCAAAAGTGAGTAAATAATATACAACTTATATTCGAAAACCATAGGTAGAATCTTATTTAAAAATACTAAACACGATTTCATAAAAGGATTCTATCATATAATATTATATTACTTTAATTAAAATACAAATTTGAATGTTTATAATAGTTTTAATACCTACGTTAAGTAAAACACACATAGGTTTAAGTATTAATAGTGTAAGTAAGAGTGCTGCGTTAATTAACACTTTTAACATAGTTCAAACTATTTGAAATAGTTTTTAGGTTACTTTTGAGTCTTTAAAATTTAATCGAAATCAGTTTAACGGTTTCGTAATGTATGAGTACATGTGTAGACAATGTATTTCATTTGTACATTTTTATTATAAACTTCTGACTCTCTTACTTTTCCTACATTTTTATAAGTTAAGTAGTAGAGGAGTTTTGTTCGAAATATTTTAACGTCCTAAGCTGTCCTAAGAATTGGAAAATAGTTTGAAGTTTTTCCAATTTATTATAAAATTTTGTTTGGTGGCATTCGTCGTCTGGGTCTAATTTTAATAGTAATTTTAAAATACCTACCAGTTTTATGGGGAAAGTGACTCCATGTTTTTATTTATATTATATTTATTTATAAGCTTTATGGTACAACAAACAATTATACAATTGGCGGACTTGATGCTAAAGCATTCTCTACCATTCAATCGAAAATCTTATTTTGTTTATAAGAAGAAAAGAAATATTAAAGTTATATTAAATAAATAGTATTTGTATGGCCTGACACCGACTATTGTATTTTTTTTTACATAATAGAGACGTTTTTAAAGACTTTCAAGTACATTCTTTGTTTTTGTATTAAAAAACAATAAAGTTTTATTAGTTCTTAAAGGTTCAAGCAGCTGCTAAATTCTATTTTTTTTAGTACATCAATTTAAGTATACAAACACAGCAGCCATACTTGTAAATATCGAAGTGGCTCTCGGGCATTAAAATCAAAGCAATGAGGTCGTAAGTCAATATTTTACGCGGTTGAGAAATGTATAAGTATTACGGAATGGCATTTCATAAATTACTCTCATAAAATATCTCCTCTCCCTACGTTATCCAAGCAGCCATCAAAAATTTAATTCGTATAAAGCGCACTCAGTGAGTAATGAATGTCGAATGCGAGCTTCAGCCCGTCACTGTTATCGCGAGGTACATTCTGCTTCTCCTATTTACAATTTAGAGAAATGGTAACAAAAACTACGATATACGCATACTACGCTGCTATATGTTAAGTATTTCATAGATATTATACGAAACCATTTAATTAGATATTTCCACACTAACATGTTTAATAAGTTTACATTAAGTATAGGTACGTATTCCACATTGAAGGCGTTAGTATTGTTATTGAATATAATTATTGTAAATATTATGGCATTATAGATAATAGGAGAACATTTAACCGCGTAAGAGAATCCGATGCAATAATTGCGAGCCATTTCAATGCAAAAGACACATGTTGAAATATGCGACACCAAATGAAATCATAAATTCCAGTAAATACAGTGCAGGAGGTACGCGCTTTGGCGACCGCTCAGTCTTTATTTGCTTGTATTAAGTTTTTAAATTATTACGGCTATTTTATTTCATACATCATACTTGCAGCGAATACCACTAATATAATTATAATTCCGTTATGCATTTTATGAGTATAATTGAAAATAACTTATAAAATTATCATTATAGGTTTTATTCCTTAAGGAAAATAATCCTTATTTTTTGTCAATTTCACTCTTAAAATGCTAATTGTAATCAATAATGCTAAGTTTTTTATTTATCAAAAGCTTCTGAAAATATTAAATAAATAATGGTTCCTTAATTTCGTTATTTGAGATTATTTTTGTCACTCGTCAAAAAGACATATTGAGATCCTATAAAAACAAGAAGCACCAGTAGCAGATAATGAAAAGTTCTTCTTAAAACATATTTTATATTCTAATTCAGAAACGTATGTGAAATTGATATATTAATACCATTTTTTGATTAAATTACTATAACGTAATTAAAAATTAAAAACGTGATTACTATAAACCTTAAAGGACTAAGTAATCGATACGAATATATTTTTAATCAAACAATGAACGAGGATTTCAATACGTTTTATTAGTGGATGGAATACCCTCTTAATATAAAATCACAATAAATATGTTATTATGTACTACTGTCCTTTGTTTACTTCGTATTTTTTTATTAAAAAATATTTTAAATACATACTGCTATGAAAGTTTTTAATATTATTTCTATAACTGGAAACAAAATATTTAGTTCAGTGCAATATACTCTAAAATAAATATAAATGTTTGCAGAATAAATGTAAATATAAATATTATTTTTAGAGTGCTCAGAGTTAAAAATATATAATTATTTTGTATAAAATATTTAACTCTAAGTAATATTAAGTTATTTCACCGGAACGAGGTACTTTGAATTAACGACTTTTTTATGAAATGTATTTCACCATAAAATCTTTTTTTACACATGAATATTTATTTTAATCAAATATTTTATATTGATATACATATTAATTTGTGTATTTACACTTTGATTATTGATATTAAAATAAATGTGTAACTATGAAATAAAATTTTTTCATCTTTTAAATAAAATAATCACATTTTCATTTAAGGAACAAATAAAGAATAACTAAATATAAAATGAATAAAATAATAGTAAAATATGTTTTTATTAGGCTAGTCAATTGAGTAAAAAGGCGTCAAAAGTGTGTCAGCTTCGAGTCAGCTTAGTCAATGTTGTCGGATATTGAATAGAAAGAGCACAATGTGAAGTAGAAAATATTTTATGAAAAGAGAAGAGTGATTCGAAGCTAGTTCGTATCACGTTATTAACAATCTTGAATGTATGGAATAAAACATTATACTGGACTTTAAAGTTACGGATACTAAAAATATTTGTAATATTAAATATATGAGAATTATTCAGTGAGTTATATGAATTATTCACTAAAAGTTATGAATAAACAAAATTCGTAATAGTAATTATAATAAATAATGATATTTATATATTCAGTACATTTAATAAATGTATTATTTAAATCTTAAAGTGCAGAGCTGTGTCCTGTTCTGGCTGTCAAGTGTTACATTTGGATTGTAGTTAAAATGAACATGTCCGGCTTCTGTATTCCTGGAATAGTCGATCGAGACAAATGGAAATGACACTAGCTTGCTCAGCCAAATTCGGACGTATTTAATAGCTTTAGAGGCGCTTCAATGATATATTTGATATTCTATCTCGTTTCGTTTCGGGATGTAATCGATTCCTTTATTTATTCTGAGACATTCTTCTTGGTAAATAGTAAAAGACGTTGAGACACTACCATTGATCTGAGGTCTACAATGTAACTTAAATTGAGAGAAGTAACAAACCCAATCATGAGTGAGGTAGATTGATAGGAGACTGTATCTAAAAAGCGTATGTTTCAATGGATTCAATTATATAAAACTTTGGTTAAGACTGTTAGTATTGGTTATTGTGTTCATACTTACTTACTTACTTACTTAGCTTCAAGCCATATCCCTTGCGGGGTAGCCAGAGACGACGGAGCGCCAAAAGCTACGGTCCCTGCATACCTCTTTCTCCTCGACCACAGATATTAACCTCTTCATACATGCCCTCCGGGGGGTCCTCATGCTTTTAAATGTGTTCATCTCATAATATTATATTGTTATCTTAAGTAATAAAGCTTGTAAAATGTGTGTAGTATTATATTTCTTGACGGTCCTCGAAACTTCAACCTAGATACTAGTATATGAGTGGGTCGACATCGTATGCACGAATTTAAAGATTACTTTTACGACTTTCCCTTTTGTAGTCTAAGTTAAAATAATAAATTAGTATAAAATCAGAATAAATTGTTTCAATTTTTTTATGGTTTTATGAGATTGTATAAAGTACAAAGTCACATTATTGTAGCTACTGTGTGAAGTGATTTCTTCGTCAAACAGACCTTGATACAAAACAAGTTATAAGTAGATTTTTTCTAACGACTATTTTAAAAAGCTCTCAAAGTATAATGACCCTAAATAATTGTCATTTTGGAGCATCCAATTTATCATTTTTATATAAAAACATTGACACAACGAAGTATAAATTATCAGAACGTAGAATTGGTTTGGTCCGCCCTAAATTAATTTATTTAAAAGTAAGATGAAGTTTCTGGTAGACTTAGTAGGAAATTTAATACCTTGTCGCCGTCTGCTGCTGGATGTAACATTGTTATTAATTATAATTCCACTTATTTCAGCAAAATACTGAAAACTAGAAACAGAATTAACATTAAACATTATGAGAAACAGTGTTTAATGTGAATTAAAATATCATTTGTAAAATACACCGTCCGTTATCGTATTATGTAAATAACGATTTCTGAGAGCGGGATGTTACAAGTATATTTATTTTTCTATTATTAGTAAATATTTGTATTGCATTGTTATGTAAATTATTTGAAATAGTTGAATATTAATAAAAAAAAACAGTGCTTAATGTTTTGGCTCAGTAAGACCACATCAATAAAACTATCTGCGTTGACGGTCGAACACTGAGGAGCTCTCATAGTTGTTAAGCGACATAAAAACTATAAACAGCAGATACAGCTGAAATGAAATAAGTAACTATGCTACCGTCATATAAAAATAAAAGGAAATTATTAACTTTCTACGAAAGAAATAAGATAATTCCGGATTTAATAAAAACTAAAAGTGTAATTTAAATAAAATAAGTAGTACAGGGTGGGCCAAAAATTTTTGCAAATAGCAACACTTGATTTCTCCAAAACCGTGAGAGCAAGGGGCGCGCGGATGGCGGGGAATTGTGCGTCGTTTAATGCAATTTTAGTCACGATGGAGCGCTTCACGGGACAACAGCGTGCTTTTTGTGTAAAACAATTTTACAAAAACAACGATTCCTACGTTACTGTACGACGCCTCTTTAGAGTTGAATACGGATTACAAGTGTAAGTGAGTGTCTAAGTGTTAATTTAATTAAAGCTTGGGTTAAAAAGTTTGAGCAAACGGGATCGACAACGAATATTAAACATACTGGGCGACCACGTTCAAGAAGAAGCGAAGAGAACTTTCGGGAGGTTGAAATTTCTGTAAAGGACGATCTAGAATCATCTACGCGTAAGCGGTCGGCGGCTCTTGCTATACCAAGAACTAGTCTGCGGCGAATCTTGCATTTGGACCTTAAACTGCAACCATATAAGCTTCAAATTGTACAGGAGATGAAACCAAACGATTACATTCAACGCAAGTTATTTGCTGACACTATACTGGAACGATTCTCTAGCCTTGAAAATGTATTGTTTACGGACGAGGCCCATTTTCACATTAATGGTCAATAAATAAACATAATTGTCGCTATTGGAGCACGGAAAACCCTCACTATAAACACCAAAAGCCTCTTCATTCACCAAAAACGACAGTGTGGGCTGCCATATCCGCAAAGGGCATAATCGGTCCATACTTCTTTGAAAATAATCAAGGAAATAACGTAACTGTGAACTCAGTGGAATACGTGAAAATGTTGCGAGAGTTTTTGACACCACAGTTGCATGAATTTGAAGGATACAATAGCCGGACTTGGATGCAATAAGATGGAGCAACATGCCATACATCAAACGTGACTTTACCGGTGGTCAAAGAAATGTTTCCTAACAAATTGATTTCTCGCAGAGGTGATATCCCATGGCCTCCCAGAAGCCCGGACCTTACACCTTGCGATTTTTTCTTGTGGGGATATCTGAAGAGTCGAGTATACCTTAATAAACCGACGACCATATCCCAATTAAAAGAAAACATCCACGAGGAGATAGCCGCGATTCCTCGCAGCATGTGTAAACGAGTTTTCCAAAGTTTACGTAGTCGATTGCAGGAGTGCCAACGACGAAACGGAGCACATCTCGACGATGTCATTTTTAAAAAATAAATTTTAATAAATGATAATTACGTTAAATAAATCATAAACAAAATAACATTTGTACTTTTATTTCTAGACATGTTTCAAGAGTGCAAAAATTTTTGGCCCACCCTATATATTGTAATTTATATTATTGAGCGAAGCGAGCCGAGCGCTCTATTGAAGACTTTTTCACATTCTTTGTAACGAATAGGCTCGAAAACTACTTAACGGAAATTTATAAAATTTTGCAATCAAAAAGACACACATAAGGTGATGGTATAAAAAAAATTGAAAAATGTCATGTCGTTGAGGAATAATCTTCAAAAAACTGATATACCATTGAAGTCAATGGAAAACGATGAGTCATTAGACTAGGCTCGCTTCGCTTAATATGCAAACGGCACCCGAGATTTCGCGAGCGCAGCGAGTTGAACTTGGGGGTCTGTTGGCGCCCCTAGTTTAATTCTTTTCCAAAGTACCTTCTCGTTTGTACAGTATTATATTAATTTATTACAATGAGTGACCACAGTTGCTATAATTGATATAACGATGTAAAATGAGAAAAGAAAAATTTCTAATTTAACTTCAGATCGAAATCCTAAAAAAATATTTATTCCTCATTTATAAAATTAAGGAAACCTCTGCAGTTATTAGTTACTACGGCGTGCGGTCAGAGATCCACGTCTCTGGAAATTCGCAATTAGTTTTTACTGGGGTGATTAGTGCGGCCGAGAACATTCAGTATATTACTATTACACTATACTATTTAGTGAAATGTAATTAGAACGTTTATGTTTCTACTGAATATTTTTAATTTAGTTTTACTGTTTTATTCCAAGTTATTTTTAAAAAATGATGTTCAGTGTGTAAGCAGATGACATTTTAAAATGAATATAATACAAAGACAAAATCCTTTATCGAATAAAAATTAGCATTTAAAAGTACAGTTAAGTACAAGCCAGAATATCCCACGAAGGATTGCTGATAAGCAATCTACAAATAGACAACCAACCGACTATTATATTAAATATCTATTATAGAGATAATAATCTGGTTCCAATAATAATTTATTTCTTCTATAAAGTGGTCAATAACTCAATCACGTTGTTGGTAAATAATATTTCATAAGCTAAACACATTTTATATTATTTAGATAAATTAAAGAACGCTATCTTAAAAATCTTAACAGAACAGAATAATTTGGAATTGCTTTACTACGATACATTAAAACACAGCAATGAGCAAATCCAAACACTTTTAACAGTGTTTACAATTTAAATAAGGCCTTCTGATAATTATGACATTAACAATCTATACAAAGTGCGTATATATTAACTACAGTGAACGATATACAACTCAGTAAAAGTAATAGTGATCACACATCATAATGGACTCTGATCACACTCCTTGAATGTTGAAGTGACAGTAGATTTAAGAAATAAAATTAAGTATTTTTATTCTCATTTGAGACGAAACTTCTTAGCATTCCATGGATTCACCGTGCGGGTGCCGGGCCCATCGCGTTTTAAGATTTTATTCTTTCTATGTCTTGCTTGATCCTAGCCCTGCTTTATTTGTTTGAGCACCTGTCATAAATTGTTTATGGAATTGAAGTCGTAACTCCAGCTCTGCGGCAATTTTATCTTTTGGGAGAGATATTATAGTATCATCATTCAATGTTGAGAAGATATGTTTTTGGTCACTCTGAGGTGTTTATAGAGTTCCGATGGTTTCTTTAATATTAACCCAAAATTGAGTCGGTCTCTAAATAAGGTAGAAGAGTCGGCTGGATGTGCTAACCCGAGCCTGACTTCAATGTCCTTATGACGCTTGCATCTAACTTCAACAAAAGGGTCTTATTACGAGTATTAAGCCAAGGCTAGACTGTAACAGTAGTTACGAGTAAGTACGTTTCATTGTTACCTTGAGTATAACATCACAATTAATAACACGCATATATAACAATAAATTAAATTCAATGGCGGTCTGTAATCCTATATAAAATAATTTTATTGTTTTTTTGCTTACAATATGTAGATCAGATAGTATGTTTTTTTTATTATATTTTTTTTATTTAAGAGGAGGGCAAACGAGCTGGCGGGTCACAGATGGACGCGATCACCGCCGCCCATGAACTCCTGCAACATCCGAGGATTCACAAGAGTGTTACCTTAAAAAAGGTCCTTGAGAACCGCACAGTGGAGGATCGCCACGCATCCAGGTTGTAGGGATGGTATAGGAGTCGATGGCGCGCTGTATGTATGTGTTATATTTTACTCAGAAATAGCTTAACTTTTTTGTCTTTCTGAATTAACTAAAATGTGTATATTTAATTTTCTCCTTCAAGTGTAGTACCCTAAACGTATTTATTTAGTTGTGATCGAAAGCTCTATTTAGCACTGTCGAGTGCAAAGAAAGCGGACTATGTAATGTAAGGTGTGGTCGAGTAGCAGCTGCTACAGCATTCCCATCACAATTAAAACTCTTTCAACGTTGTAAATAAATGTAAAAGATTCTTATTATACATATAAAGTTATTTAATAATATAATTATATGAGCGTTCCATTAAAGTTACTTTGACATTTTGTTTTTTATAATATTATGTAATGTAACTTTAATTCTTTAAAAACATTATAAATTTTAGAAGTATCGTTTGGTTTTACAAACAACCAGCAAAAAAAATGTTTATTATTATTCATATTTTTAATTTATGAAGTTTTTATTCTGTTAGAAATATTAAAGTGATTAAATAATTTATGACAATGTATCTACATCTAAATAATGTTATTCACATTCAATCTGAGCCAAATTTATTAATAAATCGCTTATTATTATATTTTATTTCATTATTCTGATATTTTAGGCATACTTTTATTATTAGTAACGTAGAATCAGTCTAACCTATGATAATATAATAATTAGTTTAAAAATAAGATGTTTGTCCTAACGGCATATTAAATATCTTGTCGACGGAAACTGTTACTGTCGGTGATGTTGTTATAAATATCAATTACACTTATGGGTTCCAATCAATTTTCGATTGCAATAATCGAGATAAATTCATTATTTTTTTAATAAACCAATTAGTAGTTAAATATCGACAATGTATAATTCAATCAGACCCATTTATTTTGACGTAGGAAGAAGTCTATTGATGTCTAATAGTTTAGAGTCGAAAGTTTCAAGGAAATTGGTTGTTTGGTAAAAATAATTTTAAACATTTTTTTAGTTTAGTTTCACATTTCTTTTTGTAATTACATGTATATAAACTATTGTGTAGTACAAATACTTGCAAAACTTCGTTCCATACGACTAATTTGAAAGTAAATTATTCTAAAAAAACAAAATAATGCAGAAAAAAATAATTTTTGTATAACCTTAACTATTAACTTAATTTATATTATTGTAGGTATTTAAACAACAGAAGCTGATGGATCTTCCAAAAACACGTCACCTGGAAAATACCTTTAATAAGTTACAATGTTGTTACGATGGAGTTCAGTTTGATGTAATTTTCATTCTAAACTTGGTTAGGAAGTTATAATTGCTTTTAATATTTATTATAATTATATGAGATGCCGTGTTTGTTATATTTACAATTATAAATCCATGAGAATTAGTTACAAAATTTTGATAAAAATTGCATTATAATTATTTAAGAGTTGAGTAATTTTCTCATAGATTATTGTTATTAATTATGAAGTAAAAACTTCATTACATTTATGTACCTCATCCTAATAAAAATGGTCTGATATTTGTGAAAAGATTAAAATAATCTATGTTATTTAAATCAGAAGTACACGACTTTGTTCTTAGAAGTTATTAATTCTAATCTAATCAGTAATCTAATAATCAGTATAAAATTACAAGAGTATTAAATACAGAAGCCAAGAAATCTGAAAATAATATAAATAACTTTCCGACAGGAGTGTTCATTTATTGGCCGGAAACTATAACAACATGGTCGCCCTTACACTGACAATTCTTCTGTTGATTTTAAATAAACATGTTCTTATTTTAGTGATAGCAATAAACTACGATGACTAGTTAATATGTCTATGTAAATAACATTACTCTTACATTAACTCTTTTTTACGTTTCACTGGATTCCGATGAACGAACTACAGCGAGAATATTAGAGTTCACTCACAACACGACACAGTTCATCCGACCTTCAGTAGACGCTCTTTGATGAGAGAGAATATCTATACATACAATAAATCTGTAACTGATCACTATCATTATATCGAAGATTTTAGGAATTGTTGGTTTGTCGATTTGTCTGTTTACTTCTGAAACCGCATATCCGATTTAAATGGAGTGTTCCTGAACGTATTGCGTTGACCATCAATAAAATTTTGTGTTTATTTTATTTAAATCTCTTAATTAATTATAAATGTTGTGTTAAATAAAAAAATAAGTCGTTCTGTCTGCGTTTATAATAATTATTATCTACATAATAATAGTTATAATCTGTAATATTAAGATGGTTGAAATTTAGACTTCAATATATCAACTCCACGCAAACGTATTCGTGTTTACAAATAATTATATTTTTAAACAAACAACAAAAACAAAATTGTTTTATACTCAATTACGTCAGTCACAACCGGAGGATCCAAAAGAATAAAAATGTATTGCCTTAAAATTTAATAATTAATAAATAAAACCGTCGAGAACGACCTGTATGCTACGCCCAGTGAAGAAGCTGGTGATCCACTTGCATAAACCCTCGGGAAGCCCATAGGATGGTAGCTTCGAAAGAAGCCCCTTGTGCCATACACGATCGAAGGCTTTTGCCAAATCCAGACTAACTGTCAGACCCTCTCCCTTGCTTTCAATAACAGCTGCTCAACGGTGCGTAAAACTTGTAATAAATGTAACTCTGGTGACTACATAGATTCATTTACTTTTTTACACTTTTGACGCAAATTTATTTGATCCTTTTATTACTTTATAATTATATTATATTACAATAATCTAAAAACTGTTTTTCAAAAATTACTGAGGATATCAGTCTTGTCCAAAGTAAACCTATTTACTTGTAAACACCAGGTGTTTAAAACTCATTCATTTTCAACAGATAAAACTCTGATAGAAGGATAACAAGATAGTTAACAGAGTTAGTTGCATATACATATGTATATAATATATGTATATGTATCTATATCATAATAGTTCATGTATTTATTACATTATTCATTAAACGGATCATGCTCATATAAAAATATCAGAATTACTCGTATATACCCTCGTGTAACATATTGTTGTTATACGAGTATCTTAATACTTCTATCAAAATTAAGTACAAAGTTTATTAATTATAAACTTTCGTTTCTTTAAAAAGTTCAGCAACGTCATGTTAATTTGTGAATCTTAATTACTGTCAATATGAAGAAAATTATATCACTACTTCACGACCACGACATTATGACCTATATTATAAGACTATTAATCAATATTATCTATTCGCTTTAAAAAACACAGCAGAACTAATCCAATTGTTTAGGTTAACCCATTAGAAGTCACCGTACTCAATTGAGTACAGCTATATTTTTAGGCATATATTCCAGAACTCTTAAGTGTGCGTGGGGTACTTCATTATTTCACTTAATTGTAAGGTCCTTTAAGTGTATTCATAAATAATAAGTGGATAGTGCGACATTTTTATTTTAAAAGTGCCAGTTAAAGTTGTGTTACGGAAACGTCATCGAGGTCAGTAAGTTATTTTAGATTTTTTTAAGTAATTAGTGCTTCTAAGTATTTTATTTCGATTTATTTCGCTAGATTAGATGTAAAGAAAAGATACTAGAAACTGTTAAATTAATTACATATTACTAAAATAAAACTAGAATGTTGTAAATGTTACTGTACTCAGTTGAGTACACTGACAACATACGTAACTAAAATAACAGTTTTTCTTTCAGATACTTTGCAATGAAGAAACAGCGATTTACAGCTCAAAATAGTTACCATAGGCTTCAGGAAGCTATCGAAGTTGTGTTGAAGGATAGTGAAGATAACGAACCTGACCTGGCTATCATACCACCTGATCCAAGTAGATTGACTGATGAAGAGGAGGGTGCCAGCGAGGATATGGCGGCGTGTACCATAACGCAAGAAGTACCTCGTACTATTGAGATATTTAGGCATCGAGAGGATAATAGTAGCGAGGAATCTACGCACAGTGTCAGTGATGATGAACCACTTGCGTCAAAAAAAAGATGACTTGATACTCGTGCTACCCGCCAATCTTCTTCGAATCCGAATCCAAACTGGTGCAAATGTACTGTACTGGTTCATATTCTTTGACTTTTCAGAGTTCAACTGAAGTCTCTGATAAGAAAAGTGCTATTGATGAACAACTAAAGGGCCTGAACCCTGTACAAATACTTGAAAACATAATGGATATGATAATATATAATAGCAAACTATACGCTAACCAAAATTAGTTGCAGCTAGATTCCACTGACATTGCAATTTTCTTTTGGGATTTTGATAATTTCTGGCTACCATAAGCTACCTCGAGAACCAACGTACTGGTCGTTAGATGAAGACATACCACGTTTGTTCTAAACTTATAATAAAAATATTGGAGATGTTGATGAACTTGACCAGTCTGTCTCATTATATAGATTTGCTGGTCACGGAACAAAAGGTGGTGGTGGGTTATATTTACATATATGATAGATATGGCTGTTTCTAATGCCTGGCGCTTACATGTAATGTGCAATAATAATCCTATGGATCAGCTCATGACACATTTGTCACATTTCACGATTTTATTTACGACAGGGTGAATAAAGAAAATCAAGGCAAGCTGCATAAATTGTCGAAGGCCTACGTCAAGATGGACTTGGACATTATCCCCGCAAAATTAATAAACAGCTGCGGTGTGTAGTTTGCATTTCAAGAGTGCGTTGGCAATGTAAGAAATGCCTGAAAACAATTTGTGTTGAAAAAGCGTGTTTTGATAATTTTCATACTTAGGCGGTCAGTGTACTCAATTGAGTACACCCCTATATTTTCGTGAAAAACAAAATTTTCATATTTTTTTTTTATTAATATTTTCTTTTTTACTTACTTTAATATAAAAATAAACAAATTTCAACAATAATATTTGTAGTTTTCATTTGACCTTTAATGGGTTAAGGTGAAACAGGTAATAGAGTTCAGACACTTATGTCTTTGTTAGAAACACAATGTGATGTGTACTTTGAAAGACCTTAGCTAATGGATGAGATATAATGTATTAGTTTTGTTTTGTATTTAATAGTTTAGTTGCAGTATTGCTGGTGTCATTAATTCCTGCCTTTGTGTGTATTAAAGCGTGGTTGTGATTTAAAACGTTGATAATTTGTTTACTTTTTCTTGTATTAAAATAATAAGAAATTATATCAATTTTTAACCGACTTCAAAATAATTTTACTATATATTTTTTTGTTTATTACCTCAGTACATTGAGTGGGTAAACCGATTTCAATGATTTCTTTCTTAAATTTAAAAGCTGGTGATTCCTGTATGGTCCCATATAAATTTCAGCGTTGTTGGATTCTTGACTTCAGCAAATCATCATGACATCAGAAAACTCTTAAAATGATGTCGTCACTGTATTCTTATTTGCTCGCTTTTTATAATTGCGTTACTTGGGGTTTATTATGCCGGGTCTTCACTGTCGGAAGACACTATCGGAAATTTCATAGTTTCTTTATTTGCGTCTATGACCGTCGTATGGCCTATTTAATATTTTTTTTGCGTTCAAATCTGATAAACCTATCCTATCAAACTTTTGTCAATTTTTTTACCAAAATCGATGACAGCTCTTTCTAGGAGAGTACTCCGTAGTTGTGACCTGCAATTGCCTAGCTTAATATTAAAGGTAGCATACGGCGCTCCACATCTCCGTACAGATAGATGGTTATTAGAAATCAACCAAATAAATGCTCGTGGCAGTCTTTGCATATCCAAATCAAACTCTTTAGAAATTGAAAGGGTCTCGAGACTTTCCACTACCAAAACTAAACCTAAAACCTAAAACTTGATGTTGTTTCAGTGGTAACAGTTCAGCTATTTCTACAAAGTCCTTTGAAATAATCTGCTCAAACTGAAACGGTTATTAACTTTAACAATCCTTAAAAACGGTAAAAAACAATATCGCTGCGACGTCACCGAGGAAGTAAACGAGTTTAATTTCCTGTATAAGATGTTGTTAAGAATAAATTCTATATTACTTATGAATATTTATTTATACTTTAAAATATAATTATTTTATTAATTTATTTTATAAAAGAAACAAAGTTGATTATCTTTAGTCAAATAAAAAGTAAAGTTTTTTAAACATTTACCGGTGATAATGCTGTTTGTTTACTGCACATCTTGTAATAAATAATTTTCTTTAAAATTATCATGTGAAAAAATTATGTTCTAAATAGTTACTATAATTTAAATTATTCCTTTTGATTTTTTTACAGTTGTAACTGTTCCTTTATTATATTTCGCATGCTTATGTAACACATAATTAGTAACCACATAAAGTTTTTATTTAAAAAATAATAAAATAAATAAAAATATAAAATAGACTTATCAAATTTTTTAGAACCCAGTGAAGTAAGTGAAAAGACGTAAAAAGTAGTCGTAGTCAACTTAGTCAAAATTGTCGGATATTGAATAGTAAGAGTACAATGTCAAATAGAACATATTTTGTGAAAAGAGGGATTTCAAGGACAGTTCCTGGAAGATTCTACGACTTTCAAAATGTATGAAATAAAACACTATACGGGACTTCAAAATATAGCAGACGCCAAATATATAGCAATGTGGATGGTATTTACGTATACTTAATAAGTTTTTTGAATTATTAACTATGAATAAACAGAATTCATATTAATAAGTAAATTAAATAATGACCTTTATGTATTCAGTACAATGAACTAGTGTAATATTTTATTTTTATGGACTGTCAAGTGTCGCATTTAGCTTGTCGTTAAAATGAATCTCTGGTTGCTGTATTCCTAGAATAGACGAACGAGAGGGGTCAGATGAAAATAAAGAGAGTTTGTTTCAGCCAAGTGTCTGTTATCGTGTCTGATAGCTTTAGAGGCGCTTCAATCCTTTTGTAGCGATGTTATAGGTTTCTTTATTTATTTTGGGACATTCGTTGTTGTTTTAAGTTGCAACAAAAATGTAAACACGACTGTTAATGTCATTAGACGAGTAAAACCAGTTCATTTAATAGTATTAGTATATATTTACAAATCTTTATAGCAGACTGACTGTTTTTAAATAGTGTACCTTTCTGGGGGTCGAGAAGAAATAAAATGTTACTAACTTTAAATTTACGTTTTAATAAAACTAAAATATGTATTTATAAATGTAGAATATCTAAATACAAAATCCTTTTGATTAAATTTTATATAACCAATAAAATTTTAATTTACATAACATTAGTTAAAAGATTTAAAAATTTTTGTTTATATATAGAAAAAGAGATGACAAAGTATTAATTTATCCAAACGGAGCAGAATGGGTGTAATCCGTCCAAAATTATTTATTTAAAAGTAAGATGAACTCTCTTGTAGACTTAGCAGGAAATTAAATGTCTTGTCGCCGTCTGCCTGTCTGCGTCTGTACATCCAGTCATACATTGTTATTAATTGCAATTCCTCTTATTACGGCAAAATACTAAAAACTAGAAATGGAATTTTGATTTAAATTAGAATAACATTTTGAAATGTTTAGTTTTTTATTTTATTTTCATAAATTTTTGATAAAATGAGTCCTTAGTTGCGTCATTTCTAAAATAGAATCAGTTTAAGAGTTGGTTAAATTTTGGATCGGTTAAGAGTCACGTTCGAATAATGTTATGTTTTCAACTGCTTACAAACTTATCTTCGACATAAAATACATGTTGCATTTCACGTCAAATGATATGTAAAATGATCTTAGTAAATCAAAATTAAAACTTTATGAGCTGTTAATTATATTATAAATAAATTACAATGTTGATTATTTATTAGTCATAGATATAAATACAATTTGTTGCTAGCTTTGTGATTAAAAACACAACGGATTTCATAATGTAATTATTTATTTTATTTATATTATAAGGTAACACGTACTTCACGACTAAGCAGAAAACTTAATGATGTTGTTATGGCTTTATTTCTATGCGCCTTCATTTGACCTGAATGCAATAAACTAATGTGGTAGGCTATAAAAGTTTACAATACTTATAAAAGTGCGATATAAATATAAATAAGTAATGAACATTTGTTTAAGTAATTAAATAAAATGTTTTTATTTCCGTAATTTCTTCTAATGTTTAGTAAGTCTTATTTTTCTAAGCGCCCATAAATCGGCTAATTCTATTACCTAACATCGACATTGCTCTGTTGTATCAAATTTTATTAAAATTTAATTTACTTATAATAGTGGAATAGCGCTCACGAAAGTCTTAATTTTGAAATTAAATATGAATATATTAAATTTATTTTAATCTTCTTACCTAACAATATTTTACAAACATTCTTAATATTATGGGCGAATATAGCTTTAATATTTACAAAGAAACGAGAAATGCTTGTACACTGACAATAAAAAAATAAACAATAATTTCATTGTAACGGGGATACAAATTGGTAATTTAAAATAAATTTTATTATTTTACATCAGACTCAAATACAATAGCAAGACTGTCTTAGTACCTTCGTACCTCTGTAATTTGTTTACAGCTTACGTTACTGCGTAGTGTTACTCCTTAAGTTGTAAACATGTTATTAAATCTTGAACATAGACTAAATGAGTCAAATTGTCATTAAAGCATGAGTTGCAGTTCCGACTCTTAGACTATAGTATTAGTTTTTACGACAGTTATTAGTTTTACGGGTCGTAATTAGCATGGAAGAATGCGTTCAACAAAAGTTACCCTGTGTAATAAATCTAATGACATAATGTATTTTTATTTTTATTCTACTATCAAAATTAAGGAAGAAAAGTTACATAAGCGATATTGTTTAGTTTCCCTTTGAAATTGGATGATATGGTCATTTGGGTAGACCTCGAAGAATTCGGTCTGCCCATTCATTTGTCCCCTACTTTCGAATTTTGGAAAAATTTCTTCACAGGAGGTCTTCTTATGACCGCCTGAGTCCGAAATGACCATTGGTCAAAAAGTTTATATATATATATATATATGCGTTTATATATATAAATATATATGCGTGCGTGCGTCCAGATTCGACTTTTGTCAGCACGATAGCGGCCGCAGTTTCGCTCGAATCGCTTTCAAACTTTGCACAAAAATCAACCATCCAAAAATGAAGGTCAAGTTCGTTAACCAGAGAAATCCAGTCACAGGGGGCTAGGGCCTCACTTTTTCTGTTTTCAGTTTTTCGACCATAACTTTGTCCCTATATAAAGGAGATCAATCGCGTTCATATTATATGATGTCTTTGATAAATACCTATAACTAATGTAGATAAACCGAAAACCTAACTTCAATAACTTAGGGGTGGGGGTAAAAAAACCGAAAATTTTTGGAAAAAAAATCATAACTTTTTTCTGGTAAACATTCTTGCATCACAAGTATTTTTAATAGAAAGGTTATTTTTTACTCTAAATTTAGGTATCAAAAGTTTTTCCGTAAAAGGTACCGTTTCCGAGAAAAAAAATTAAAACCATTTTTAGCTTGTAAATTTTAGGTAGGTAAAACCACGGCAACTTTTTTCTGATAAACATTCCCTGCTCGCAAATATTTTTAATAGAAAGGTTATTTTTTACTCTAAATTTAAGTACCAAAAGTATTTCCAAAAAAGATACCTTTTCCGAGGAAAAAATTAAAACCGCTTTTTGCTTGAAAATTTTTGATGTAAACAACGGCATCATGTATTATTCTTAGGTAGTGAGTTATATTTTAAATGAGTTACACACGAGGTCTACCCACGCGTGTCCCCCTGCGGGCACGGATTTTTTTGTTTCAATTGAATCTTAAAGGAATAATTAAAGTTATCTTTATGCAAAATGTTCGTTTCATGTAATAATATTCAACGTGAATTTTTGTAAGAACAAAAAAAAATGTTTTCTATCCCTATATTTATTTAAATTCTTAGAGTAGACATAACGATAACGTTTTAATATTGTCATATACTTATATAGCAATAAACAAGTACTTAGCTATATTTAAGTACAGAGAGTGTGTGTGCTCGTTTATAAGGATAAACGAGCACACACAGGGGTTTACTAAGGAGTAAAACTATTGAAAAAGTTAGTTTAGTTAAGGTGTTTTAACAAGACATTTAATATAAATTTAAGGAAGATTTAAAAGCGCTATTTACTCTGTCGAGTGTAAATATTGCGGCATCTCTAGCCACAGCAGTAAGGTGCGGCTTACCAACTGTAAGAACTTACTGTTTAGAATCTAAGACTGTCAAACTAAGTTACACAGGATGACAAATAATCACGTTACTGTTTTATAAGAACATTTTGTACAGATTCTAATGATCTGGTGCATTTATTTACATTTTAAAAACTTTTTAAATGTAAATAAATCTTTATATATAATTACAAATATTTACATTAAAGTATTAAATCATTTATAAGCTTGGTGAAAAATTAAAAAACTTTTTAGAAGATACACTTCTGCCGCGTGTGAATTGTGCTTACACAATTTTTAATTTTAAATATTTTGAAATTATTAAAACATTTCATCGAAATATTTTTTGCTGATTAATTTTAAATAAATGAAAACATATTTTATTATTATTATTAAAAAGTATAAGTCAGTTAAATTAAGCTGTAACCGAAATGTTATTGATTAGTTAAGTAGTAGTTTACACCGCAGACAGCTTAAGTCTGTCGCAACGAAGGAATTAACCATTTAGATTATCATTAAGAAACTCTAAGTCTCTTTCTGTTATTATAATCTCAGTCATAAATCGTACTTTTTATTTATTATGAACATTTAAAAGATATTATTCTGATTCATTAATTTTTTTCCAATTTGTCATGTTGTTACATTTTTGACTCTTTAAAGCGAAATAATTATTAGTAATACTTTTTAATTACATTGAATAAAATAATGAAAATTAGGCAATTTCTTTCTTAAAAAGTAGAGATCAAGTTTGTGTGGTACATTTTTGAAAGTAATCCCATATAAACAACTTAATCACTCGGTTATTGTTGTCCAGTTATAATTCAAAATTTCAGTCAATCAAAACTAAAAGTTATGTCATAAGTTATAAACAAAATAAAAAATGAAAACTAAAAACATAATAATAATCAGCAATGTAAATAGTATAGGAATCTTTAATTATATAAGTGGTCAATATTGGAACGAGTCAAGGTCATGTTCGAAGAATTATACAAACAAGGAATTCTTAGTAGATTATATAAAAATTTTAATTCCGTTGATATTATATTCACAACTCCTTTCTTATAAACGTCGATTATAGGTTATGTTGCACTTGCAGCCTTAATACCTTTTAGTAGTACATGCGCTCGGACAAAAGCAGTTAGGCTTTTACCGCTGGGAAGTAGAGCGGCCGACTGCACTCTGTAGTTCAGTTATAGCAAGTGGATGAAAGTCTATTGTTAAACCTTATTTGTTCAGAATTGTTTCGGTAAGTATTACTCATAGATCAAAGTATTATATAACTCATCATAGATTTATGTAAACATATTTTGGTTGAAATCAAATCAATATTATTTTATTTGTTAATGTTTATTGAAATGAAATGATTTTAATAAATAATAAGTAAATAAGGAACTCTCACTGATTTTTGTACATAAAATTATGCTAAAGACGTATAAAATAAATTTCAGAGAACTTTCCCGTTACAAGAAATTCGCAATATTTATATTCGATTTAGTTTTCAATTTTTTTAGTTTTTGTGGTACTGATCAGAAATCCACCATTTTGAAATTTTTGCCCAAGCAAAAAAACGCCTCAACATAAAAAATCAAATAATTCAAAGACTACGCCTGCCTATTTTCGTGACGATAGGATGAAAAAAACGCCGGCTATGCCGGAACAAACGTTCTAAAATTCATACGGAAAAATAGCACAATGGGCCTATCAAGTGGAAACGTAGTCCTTCGGACAAACGCATCGCTACGCTCAGAATTCGTCCTTCGGTTAAATATATTACACAAAATACACATACTTGTTATTGACCCTATTGTTTACTGCACTTAACTCTTTTCAGTGCGTCGCAGGCGCTCAATCGGTCCTAACAAGGGAATTAACCGCTTAGTTTGTTATTATAAAAACTTACTAATATCCATTTTAGTTGATCCTATTTGCATAATGAAAACATAGTACTTGTTTATTAGATTAATATACATAAAATAAATAATAATAATAGTAACATATTAATATCGGAGAGCCTTAAAGATGCCAGAACTAGTGAAAGGTAAATAACAGTATGTTGGATAGACTTAGAGAACTTCTAGTTTCTTAGCTTTCGGGTCGGTATGACATGAACTGATGATGTTCGCGCTAAGGTGGTATAACTTTCCAACGTAAGTTAGTGACATGATTGCAACATATTATTAAAAATTAAATTTTTCCATAATCATAAATGAAAATCATTCCAAGCCATTAAATTACAACATAGGTTTATTATTTCAAGGTTGTTGTATTTCTCCATTTATTTTTAACATAGTCATCAATATTTTAATAGTTAAATTAATTAAAAACGAAAAGAAATGGGGTTATCGGTTTAAGTGTTAAACTTACTAAAATTTACTTAGTTTACTTAATTAAATAAATACACAAAATCCATACTAGCATTTGCAGATGATCTCGCGATATCGACACGTAATCAAAAACACTGTCAGCTACTTTTAAATGTTGTGGAGGATTTCTGCGCTTGGCCGGACGGATTGAGGACAAAACCAAATAAATGCTACAGTCTATGTCTGGGTAGGCGGAACACCAGATATACCTTTTACGATCCGGGTCTTATAATAAGCGGTAAGTGCGTTACTATGATTGCCGACACAGCTCCGTTCAAATTCTTAGATAGAAAATCGATTACCAAGGGCGCACTCCAACGTTAGATATAATAGTCGATAGCTTTTTGAATGATCTTAAAAAGGTAGACAATCAACCAAGAAGTAGCATCAAAAAGGCTTGGATATATGATAATTATTTAACATCACGTCTAAATTGGCCTTTCCTCGTTTATGCTATTACGAGGGCCAAACTGAAAGTTTTTAGAACTGGCCACTTAAAAGCATTATATTAAATAAAATAGTTTACATTTTGAAAATAGAACTCTTTACCAATATTATTGAGTGTACATTTCATTCATTTGTCATTTGTTTTACGATTTGGCGGCAAATTGAAAATTGTCTGTGCACGTCAGAATGAATTTAAGCCGAGAAAATTTTCAACAAGAAAGTTATGATAGACTTCGATTGGCTTTTCACGATGAAGCCCCATCTCGTGCCACAGTTTACAACTGGTTTAATGAATTCAAACGTGGTCGAACTAATCTCACCGATGATTTGCGTGAGGGACGGCCTTCTACAGCGACGACTGAAGATAACATCAGTGTTGTGCGGTGTATGATAGAGACTGATAAAAGAGTGACCTATCAGCAGATTCGAACAAGTCTAGGCATAGGTATGAGTCAAGTGCACAAAATCCTCCATGAACATTTAGCGGTCAGGAAGCTTTGTGCCCGCTGGATACCGCATAATTTGACCGAGGCTCAAAAACTCCGCCGTGTTGATTGGTGCCGAGAAATGATCCAAAAATTTAACGGAGGTGACTCAAATGCTGTGTTCGACATACTAACGGGTGACGAAAGCTGGATTTACTGTTATGATCCGGAAACCAAAAGACAGTCTGCTCAGTGGGTGTTTCCTTCCGAAGAGTTGCCAACTAAAGTGAAGAGAGGTCGAAGTGTTGGAAAAAAGATGGTGGCCTCGTTCTTCGGAAAGACAGGTCATTACGCGACAGTAGTCTTAGAGGATCAGAAAACGGTTAGTGCAGAGTGGTATACTAACAATTGTTTGCCACTTGTCTTGGAAAAAGTTCGAGAGAAACGACCTCGCAGCAGGATCCTCCTTCATCACGACAATGCCTCGTCACACACCGCCAGGCAAACGATCGACTATTTGGTGACCTCAGACGTGGAATTACTGGGTCACCCGCCGTATAGCCCCGACCTCGCACCCTGCGATTTTTATTTATTTCCGAAAATAAAAGAAAAACTTCGAGGAAAACGTTTTATAGACGCCGAAGAAGCAGTAGCTGCGTTTCAAAACGCCGTCGAAGAGACCCCTAAGGCCGAGTGGGCAAGATGCTTTTCTTAATGGTTCCATCGAATGCAGCGACGTATTGATGTAAATGGACGCTATTTTGAAAAGTTACAATAAAACTAATAACTTGCTAGAATGCTTAGTTTTTGATTTTCTAAGAACTTTCAGTTTGACCCTCGTAATAAGACCCTTTTGTTGAAGTTAGATGCAAGCGTCATAAGGACATTGAAGTCAGGCTCGAGTTAGCACATCCAGCCGACTCTTCTACCTTATTTAGAGACCGACTCAATTTTGGGTTAATATTAAAGAAACCATCGGAACTCTATAAACACCTCAGAGTGACCAAAAACATATCTTCTCAACATTGAATGATGATACTATAATATCTCTCCCAAAAGATAAAATTGCCGCAGAGCTGGAGTTACGACTTCAATTCCATAAACAATTTATGACAGGTGCTCAAACAAATAAAGCAGGGCTAGGATCAAGCAAGACATAGAAATAATAAAATCTTAAAACGCGATGGGCCCGGCACCCGCACGGTGAATCCATGGAATGCTAAGAAGTTTCGTCTCAAATGAGAATAAAAATACTTAATTTTATTTCTTAAATCTACTGTCACTTCAACATTCAAGGAGTGTGATCAGAGTCCATTATCATTATAGATGTGTGATCACTATTACTTTTACTGAGTTGTATATCGTTCACTGTAGTTAATATATACGCACTTTGTATAGATTGTTAATGTCATAATTATCAGAAGGCCTTATTTAAATTGTAAACACTGTTAAAAGTGTTTGGATTTGCTCATTGCTGTGTTTTAATGTATCGTAGTAAAGCAATTCCAAATTATTCTGTTCTGTTAAGATTTTTAAGATAGCGTTCTTTAATTTATCTAAATAATATAAAATGTGTTTAGCTTATGAAATATTATTTACCAACAACGTGATTGAGTTATTGACCACTTTATAGAAGAAATAAATTATTATTGGAACCAGATTATTATCTCTATAATAGATATTTAATATAATAGTCGGTTGGTTGTCTATTTGTAGATTGCTTATCAGCAATCCTTCGTGGGATATTCTGGCTTGTACTTAACTGTACTTTTAAATGCTAATTTTTATTCGATAAAGGATTTTGTCTTTGTATTATATTCATTTTAAAATGTCATCTGCTTACACACTGAACATCATTTTTAAAAATAACTTGGAATAAAACAGTAAAACTAAATTAAAAATATTCAGTAGAAACATAAACGTTCTAATTACATTTCACTAAATAGTATAGTGTAATAGTAATATACTGAATGTTCTCGGCCGCACTAATCACCCCAGTAAAAACTAATTGCGAATTTCCAGAGACGTGGATCTCTGACCGCACGCCGTAGTAACTAATAACTGCAGAGGTTTCCTTAATTTTATAAATGAGGAATAAATATTTTTTTGGGATTTCGATCTGAAGTTAAATTAGAAATTTTTCTTTTCTCATTTTACATCGTTATATCAATTATAGCAACTGTGGTCACTCATTGTAATAAATTAATATAATACTGTACAAACGAGAAGGTACTTTGGAAAAGAATTAAACTAGGGGCGCCAACAGACCCCCAAGTTCAACTCGCTGCGCTCGCGAAATCTCGGGTGCCGTTTGCATATTAAGCGAAGCGAGCCTAGTCTAATGACTCATCGTTTTCCATTGACTTCAATGGTATATCAGTTTTTTGAAGATTCTTCCTCAACGACATGACATTTTTCAATTTTTTTTAAACCATCACCTTATGCGTGTCTTTTTGATTGCAAAATTTTATAAATTTCCGTCGAGTAGTTTTCGAGCCTATTCGTTACAAAGAATGTGAAAAAGTCTTCAATAGAGCGCTCGGCTCGCTTCGCTCAATAATATAAATTACAATATACAGGGTGGGCCAAAAATTTTTGCACTCTTAAAACATGTCTAGAAATAAAAGTACAAATGTTATTTTGTTTATGATTTATTTAACGTAATTATCATTTATTAAAATGTATTTTTTAAAAATGACATCGTCGAGATGTGCTCCGTTTCGTCGTTGGCACTCCTGCAATCGACTACGTAAACTTTGGAAAACTCGTTTACACATGCTGCGAGGAATCGCGCCTATCTCCTCGTGGATGTTTTCTTTTAATTGGGATATGGTCGTCGGTTTATTAAGGTATACTCGACTCTTCAGATATCCCCACAAGAAAAAATCGCAAGGTGTAAGGTCCGGGCTTCTGGGAGGCCATGGGATATCACCTCTGCGAGAAATCAATTTGTTAGGAAACATTTCTTTGACCACCGGTAAAGTCACGTTTGATGTATGGCATGTTGCTCCATCTTATTGCATCCAAGTCCGGCTATTGTATCCTTCAAATTCATGCAACTGTGGTGTCAAAAACTCTCGCAACATTTTCACGTATTCCACTGAGTTCACAGTTACGTTATTTCCTTGATTATTTTCAAAGAAATATGGACCGATTATGCCCTTTGCGGATATGGCAGCCCACACTGTCGTTTTTGGTGAATGAAGAGGCTTTTGGTGTTTATAGTGAGGGTTTTCCGTGCTCCAATAGCGACAATTATGTTTATTTACGTGACCATTAATGTGAAAATGGGCCTCGCCCGTAAACAATACATTTTCAAGGCTAGAGAATCGCTCCAGTATAGTGTCAGCGAATAACTTGCGTTGAATGTAATCGTTTGGTTTCATCTCCTGTACAATTTGAAGCTTATATGGTTGCAGTTTAAGGTCCAAATGCAAGATTCGTCGCAGACTAGTTCTTGGTATAGCAAGAGCCGCCGACCGCTTACGCGTAGATGATTCTGGATCGTCCTTTACAGAAGTTTCAACCTCCCGAAAGTTCTCTTCGCTTCTTCTTGAACGTGGAACGTGAACGATCCCGTTTGCTCAAACTTTTTAACCCAAGCTTTAATTAAATTAACACTTAGACACTCACTTACACTTGTAATCCTTATTCAACTCTAAAGAGGCGTCGTACAGTAGGAATCGTTGTTTTTGTAAAATTGTTTTACACAAAAAGCACGCTGTTGTCCCGTGAAGCGCTCCATCGTGACTAAAATTGCATTAAACGACGCACAATTCTCCCTTGCTCTCACGGTTTTGGAGAAATCAAGTGTTGCTATTTGCAAAAATTTTTGGCCCACCCTGTACTACTTATTTTATTTAAATTACACTTTTAGTTTTTAATAAATCCGGAATTATCTTATTTCTTTCGTAGAAAGTTAGTAATTTCCTTTTATTTTTATATGACGGTAGCATAGTTACCTATTTCATTTCAGCTGTATCTGCTGTTTATAGATTTTTATGTCGCTTAACAACTATGAGAGCTCCTCAGAGTTCGACCGTCAACGCAGATAGTTTTATTGATGTGGTCTTACTGAGCCAAAACATTTAGCACTTTGTAAACATAATTAGCAGAAATGTTTTTTTTTATTAATATTCAACTATTTCGAATAATTTACATAACAATGCAATACAAATATTTACTAATAATAGAAAAATAAATATACTTGTAACAGCCCTCTCTGAAATCGTTATTTACATAATACGATAACGGACGGTGTATTTTACAAATGATATTTTAATTCACATTAAACACTGTTTCTCATAATGTTTAATGTTAAGTCTGTTTCTAGTTTTCAGTATTTTGCTGAAATAAGTGGAATTACAATTAATAACAATGTTACATCCAGCAGCAGACGGCGACAAGGCATTAAATTTCCTACTAAGTCTACCAGAAACTTCATCTTACTTTTAAATAAATTAATTTAGGGCGGACCAAACCAATTCTACGTTCTGATAATTTATACTTCGTTGTGTCAATGTTTTTATATAAAAATGGTAAAATGGATGCTCCAAAATGACAATTAATTAGGGTTATTATACTTTGAGAGCTTTTTAAAATAGTCGTTAGAAAAAATCTACTTATAACTTGTTTTGTATCAAGGTCTGTTTGACGAAGAAATTACTTCACATAGTAGCTACAATAATGTGACTTTGTACTTTATACAATCTCATAAAACCATAAAAAAATTGAAACAATTTATTCTGATTTTATACTAATTTATTATTTTAACTTAGACTACAAAAGGGAAAGTCGTAAAAGTAATCTTTAAATTCGTGCATACGATGTCGACCCACTCATATACTAGTATCTAGGTTGAAGTTTCGAGGACCGTCAAGAAATATAATACTACACACATTTTACAAGCTTTATTACTTAAGATAACAATATAATATTATGAGATGAACACATTTAAAAGCATGAGGACCCCCCGGAGGGCATGTATGAAGAGGTTAATATCTGTGGTCGAGGAGAAAGAGGTATGCAGGGACCGTAGCGTTTGGCGCTCCGTCATCTCTGGCTACCCCGCAAGGGATATGGCGTGAAGCTAAGTAAGTAAGTAAGTAAGTATGAACACAATAACCAATCCTAACAGTCTTAACCAAAGTTTTATATAATTGAATCCATTGAAACATACGCCTTTTAGATACAGTCTCCTATCAATCTACCTCACTCATGATTGGGTTTGTTACTTCTCTCAATTTAAGTTACATTGTAGACCTCAGATTAATGGTAGTGTCTCAACGTCTTTTACTATTTACCAAGAAGAATGTCTCAGAATAAATAAAGGAATCGATTACATCCCGAAACGAAACGAGATAGAATATCAAATATATCATTGAAGCGCCTCTAAAGCTATTAAATACGTCCGAATTTGGCTGAGCGAGCTAGTGTCATTTCCATTTGTCTCGATCGACTATTCCAGGAATACAGAAGCCGGACATGTTCATTTTACCTACAATCCAAATGTAACACTTGACAGCCAGAACAGGACACAGCTCTGCATTTTAAGATTTAAATAATACATTTATTAAATGTACTGAATATATAAATATCATTATTTATTATAATTACTATTACGAATTTTGTTTATTCATAACTTTTAGTGAATAATTCATATAACTCACTGAATAATTCTCATATATTTAATATTACAAATATTTTTAGTATCCGTAACTTTAAAGTCCAGTATAATGTTTTATTCCATACATTCAAGATTGTTAATAACGTGATACGAACTAGCTTCGAATCACTCTTCTCTTTTCATAAAATATTTTCTACTTCACATTGTGCTCTTTCTATTCAATATCCGACAACATTGACTAAGCTGACTCGAAGCTGACACACTTTTGACGCCTTTTTACTCAATTGACTAGCCTAATAAAAACATATTTTACTATTATTTTATTCATTTTATATTTAGTTATTCTTTATTTGTTCCTTAAATGAAAATGTGATTATTTTATTTAAAAGATGAAAAAATGTTATTTCATAGTTACACATTTATTTTAATATCAATAATCAAAGTGTAAATACACAAATTAATATGTATATCAATATAAAATATTTGATTAAAATAAATATTCATGTGTAAAAAAAGATTTTATGGTGAAATACATTTCATAAAAAAGTCGTTAATTCAAAGTACCTCGTTCCGGTGAAATAACTTAATATTACTTAGAGTTAAATATTTTATACAAAATAATTATATATTTTTAACTCTGAGCACTCTAAAAATAATATTTATATTTACATTTATTCTGCAAACATTTATATTTATTTTAGTGTATATTGCTCTGAACTAAATATTTTGTTTCCAGTTATAGAAATAATATTAAAAACTTTCATAGCAGTATGTATTTAAAATATTTTTTAATAAAAAAATACGAAGTAAACAAAGGACAGTAGTACATAATAACATATTTATTGTGATTTTATATTAAGAGGGTATTCCATCCACTAATAAAACGTATTGAAATCCTCGTTCATTGTTTGATTAAAAATATATTCATATCGATTACTTAGTCCTTTAAGGTTTATAGTAATTACGTTTTTAATTTTTAATTATCAGCAATCCTTCGTGGCAATTCTACATCTCCTCGTGGATGTTTTCTTTTAATTGGGATATGGTCGTCGGTTTATTAAGGTATACTCGACTCTTCAGATATCCCCACAAGAAAAAATCGCAAGGTGTAAGGTCCGGGCTTCTGGGAGGCCATGGGATATCACCTCTGCGAGAAATCAATTTGTTAGGAAACATTTCTTTGACCACCGGTAAAGTCACGTTTGATGTATGGCATGTTGCTCCATCTTATTGCATCCAAGTCCGGCTATTGTATCCTTCAAATTCATGCAACTGTGGTGTCAAAAACTCTCGCAACATTTTCACGTATTCCACTGAGTTCACAGTTACGTTATTTCCTTGATTATTTTCAAAGAAATATGGACCGATTATGCCCTTTGCGGATATGGCAGCCCACACTGTCGTTTTTGGTGAATGAAGAGGCTTTTGGTGTTTATAGTGAGGGTTTTCCGTGCTCCAATAGCGACAATTATGTTTATTTACGTGACCATTAATGTGAAAATGGGCCTCGCCCGTAAACAATACATTTTCAAGGCTAGAGAATCGCTCCAGTATAGTGTCAGCGAATAACTTGCGTTGAATGTAATCGTTTGGTTTCATCTCCTGTACAATTTGAAGCTTATATGGTTGCAGTTTAAGGTCCAAATGCAAGATTCGTCGCAGACTAGTTCTTGGTATAGCAAGAGCCGCCGACCGCTTACGCGTAGATGATTCTGGATCGTCCTTTACAGAAGTTTCAACCTCCCGAAAGTTCTCTTCGCTTCTTCTTGAACGTGGAACGTGAACGATCCCGTTTGCTCAAACTTTTTAACCCAAGCTTTAATTAAATTAACACTTAGACACTCACTTACACTTGTAATCCTTATTCAACTCTAAAGAGGCGTCGTACAGTAGGAATCGTTGTTTTTGTAAAATTGTTTTACACAAAAAGCACGCTGTTGTCCCGTGAAGCGCTCCATCGTGACTAAAATTGCATTAAACGACGCACAATTCTCCCTTGCTCTCACGGTTTTGGAGAAATCAAGTGTTGCTATTTGCAAAAATTTTTGGCCCACCCTGTACTACTTATTTTATTTAAATTACACTTTTAGTTTTTAATAAATCCGGAATTATCTTATTTCTTTCGTAGAAAGTTAGTAATTTCCTTTTATTTTTATATGACGGTAGCATAGTTACCTATTTCATTTCAGCTGTATCTGCTGTTTATAGATTTTTATGTCGCTTAACAACTATGAGAGCTCCTCAGTGTTCGACCGTCAACGCAGATAGTTTTATTGATGTGGTCTTACTGAGCCAAAACATTTAGCACTTTGTAAACATAATTAGCAGAAATGTTTTTTTTTATTAATATTCAACTATTTCGAATAATTTACATAACAATGCAATACAAATATTTACTAATAATAGAAAAATAAATATACTTGTAACAGCCCTCTCTGAAATCGTTATTTACATAATACGATAACGGACGGTGTATTTTACAAATGATATTTTAATTCACATTAAACACTGTTTCTCATAATGTTTAATGTTAAGTCTGTTTCTAGTTTTCAGTATTTTGCTGAAATAAGTGGAATTACAATTAATAACAATGTTACATCCAGCAGCAGACGGCGACAAGGCATTAAATTTCCTACTAAGTCTACCAGAAACTTCATCTTACTTTTAAATAAATTAATTTAGGGCGGACCAAACCAATTCTACGTTCTGATAATTTATACTTCGTTGTGTCAATGTTTTTATATAAAAATGGTAAAATGGATGCTCCAAAATGACAATTAATTAGGGTTATTATACTTTGAGAGCTTTTTAAAATAGTCGTTAGAAAAAATCTACTTATAACTTGTTTTGTATCAAGGTCTGTTTGACGAAGAAATTACTTCACATAGTAGCTACAATAATGTGACTTTGTACTTTATACAATCTCATAAAACCATAAAAAAATTGAAACAATTTATTCTGATTTTATACTAATTTATTATTTTAACTTAGACTACAAAAGGGAAAGTCGTAAAAGTAATCTTTAAATTCGTGCATACGATGTCGACCCACTCATATACTAGTATCTAGGTTGAAGTTTCGAGGACCGTCAAGAAATATAATACTACACACATTTTACAAGCTTTATTACTTAAGATAACAATATAATATTATGAGATGAACACATTTAAAAGCATGAGGACCCCCCGGAGGGCATGTATGAAGAGGTTAATATCTGTGGTCGAGGAGAAAGAGGTATGCAGGGACCGTAGCGTTTGGCGCTCCGTCATCTCTGGCTACCCCGCAAGGGATATGGCGTGAAGCTAAGTAAGTAAGTAAGTAAGTATGAACACAATAACCAATCCTAACAGTCTTAACCAAAGTTTTATATAATTGAATCCATTGAAACATACGCCTTTTAGATACAGTCTCCTATCAATCTACCTCACTCATGATTGGGTTTGTTACTTCTCTCAATTTAAGTTACATTGTAGACCTCAGATTAATGGTAGTGTCTCAACGTCTTTTACTATTTACCAAGAAGAATGTCTCAGAATAAATAAAGGAATCGATTACATCCCGAAACGAAACGAGATAGAATATCAAATATATCATTGAAGCGCCTCTAAAGCTATTAAATACGTCCGAATTTGGCTGAGCGAGCTAGTGTCATTTCCATTTGTCTCGATCGACTATTCCAGGAATACAGAAGCCGGACATGTTCATTTTACCTACAATCCAAATGTAACACTTGACAGCCAGAACAGGACACAGCTCTGCATTTTAAGATTTAAATAATACATTTATTAAATGTACTGAATATATAAATATCATTATTTATTATAATTACTATTACGAATTTTGTTTATTCATAACTTTTAGTGAATAATTCATATAACTCACTGAATAATTCTCATATATTTAATATTACAAATATTTTTAGTATCCGTAACTTTAAAGTCCAGTATAATGTTTTATTCCATACATTCAAGATTGTTAATAACGTGATACGAACTAGCTTCGAATCACTCTTCTCTTTTCATAAAATATTTTCTACTTCACATTGTGCTCTTTCTATTCAATATCCGACAACATTGACTAAGCTGACTCGAAGCTGACACACTTTTGACGCCTTTTTACTCAATTGACTAGCCTAATAAAAACATATTTTACTATTATTTTATTCATTTTATATTTAGTTATTCTTTATTTGTTCCTTAAATGAAAATGTGATTATTTTATTTAAAAGATGAAAAAATGTTATTTCATAGTTACACATTTATTTTAATATCAATAATCAAAGTGTAAATACACAAATTAATATGTATATCAATATAAAATATTTGATTAAAATAAATATTCATGTGTAAAAAAAGATTTTATGGTGAAATACATTTCATAAAAAAGTCGTTAATTCAAAGTACCTCGTTCCGGTGAAATAACTTAATATTACTTAGAGTTAAATATTTTATACAAAATAATTATATATTTTTAACTCTGAGCACTCTAAAAATAATATTTATATTTACATTTATTCTGCAAACATTTATATTTATTTTAGTGTATATTGCTCTGAACTAAATATTTTGTTTCCAGTTATAGAAATAATATTAAAAACTTTCATAGCAGTATGTATTTAAAATATTTTTTAATAAAAAAATACGAAGTAAACAAAGGACAGTAGTACATAATAACATATTTATTGTGATTTTATATTAAGAGGGTATTCCATCCACTAATAAAACGTATTGAAATCCTCGTTCATTGTTTGATTAAAAATATATTCATATCGATTACTTAGTCCTTTAAGGTTTATAGTAATTACGTTTTTAATTTTTAATTACGTTATAGTAATTTAATCAAAAAATGGTATTAATATATCAATTTCACATACGTTTCTGAATTAGAATATAAAATATGTTTTAAGAAGAACTTTTCATTATCTGCTACTGGTGCTTCTTGTTTTTATAGGATCTCGATATATCTTTTTGACGAGTGACAAAAATAATCTCAAATAACGAAATTAAGGAACCATTATTTATTTAATATTTTCAGAAGCTTTTGATAAATAAAAAACTTAGCATTATTGATTACAATTAGCATTTTAAGAGTGAAATTGACAAAAAATAAGGATTATTTTCCTTAAGGAATAAAACCTATAATGATAATTTTATAAGTTATTTTCAATTATACTCATAAAATGCATAACGGAATTATAATTATATTAGTGGTATTCGCTGCAAGTATGATGTATGAAATAAAATAGCCGTAATAATTTAAAAACTTAATACAAGCAAATAAAGACTGAGCGGTCGCCAAAGCGCGTACCTCCTGCACTGTATTTACTGGAATTTATGATTTCATTTGGTGTCGCATATTTCAACATGTATCTTTTGCATTGAAATGGCTCGCAATTATTGCATCGGATTCTCTTACGCGGTTAAATGTTCTCCTATTATCTATAATGCCATAATATTTACAATAATTATATTCAATAACAATACTAACGCCTTCAATGTGGAATACGTACCTATACTTAATGTAAACTTATTAAACATGTTAGTGTGGAAATATCTAATTAAATGGTTTCGTATAATATCTATGAAATACTTAACATATAGCAGCGTAGTATGCGTATATCGTAGTTTTTGTTACCATTTCTCTAAATTGTAAATAGGAGAAGCAGAATGTACCTCGCGATAACAGTGACGGGCTGAAGCTCGCATTCGACATTCATTACTCACTGAGTGCGCTTTATACGAATTAAATTTTTGATGGCTGCTTGGATAACGTAGGGAGAGGAGATATTTTATGAGAGTAATTTATGAAATGCCATTCCGTAATACTTATACATTTCTCAACCGCGTAAAATATTGACTTACGACCTCATTGCTTTGATTTTAATGCCCGAGAGCCACTTCGATATTTACAAGTATGGCTGCTGTGTTTGTATACTTAAATTGATGTACTAAAAAAAATAGAATTTAGCAGCTGCTTGAACCTTTAAGAACTAATAAAACTTTATTGTTTTTTAATACAAAAACAAAGAATGTACTTGAAAGTCTTTAAAAACGTCTCTATTATGTAAAAAAAAATACAATAGTCGGTGTCAGGCCATACAAATACTATTTATTTAATATAACTTTAATATTTCTTTTCTTCTTATAAACAAAATAAGATTTTCGATTGATTGGTAGAGAATGCTTTAGCATCAAGTCCGCCAATTGTATAATTGTTTGTTGTACCATAAAGCTTATAAATAAATATAATATAAATAAAAACATGGAGTCACTTTCCCCATAAAACTGGTAGGTATTTTAAAATTACTATTAAAATTAGACCCAGACGACGAATGCCACCAAACAAAATTTTATAATAAATTGGAAAAACTTCAAACTATTTTCCAATTCTTAGGACAGCTTAGGACGTTAAAATATTTCGAACAAAACTCCTCTACTACTTAACTTATAAAAATGTAGGAAAAGTAAGAGAGTCAGAAGTTTATAATAAAAATGTACAAATGAAATACATTGTCTACACATGTACTCATACATTACGAAACCGTTAAACTGATTTCGATTAAATTTTAAAGACTCAAAAGTAACCTAAAAACTATTTCAAATAGTTTGAACTATGTTAAAAGTGTTAATTAACGCAGCACTCTTACTTACACTATTAATACTTAAACCTATGTGTGTTTTACTTAACGTAGGTATTAAAACTATTATAAACATTCAAATTTGTATTTTAATTAAAGTAATATAATATCATATGACAGAATCCTTTTATGAAATCGTGTTTAGTATTTTTAAATAAGATTCTACCTATGGTTTTCGAATATAAGTTGTATATTATTTACTCACTTTTGGGTTGCCTTCCCTAATGGCTACTTTGAATTATGTTTCCAAATCGTAGCGTAAATGTTATTTTAGTGTATAAGCTGTATTACTATAGTCCTGTATAGTATATAGTTTCTGCGTGAAAGAAGAATATACATACTCGTAGATCCTCACAAACTTTCGCTTTTAATATATTAGTAAGATACAGATTTATAATTAATTTTGTTTAAAATATATTACAATACCATGACGGTTTTGTATTTTTTTAATTTGAACACTTTTTTAACCCCATTAAAGATGTCAAACCTTGCTAGCAGTCATTAATTCTTTAAGTTTTTTGTTTATAATTTAGGCTAATGACAGTTCACAACTACATTATTAATATAACTTTAAAACTTATTATTAATAAAATACGTCGACAACTACGTAAGTTGAAAGTAAGTAACGTTCTACGGATCCTTGAGGACATCGATACTCAAATCAGGAGTACTCGTATTTTTTAATTTACATAAATGCACATTTAATATTCTGCTGATTTACTGACTAACATATAGAACGAGTTGACGCGTTGCTATTTTCATTTCTAAAAACTTCTTTTATTTTTAATAGCTCTGAGGACTGACTTTGTACTAACATTGTTTAATGAAAATAAATGACCTGCAATCTTTAATATAATATTAGTATAACAACTTTTAATATAGAATCTTGTAAACTTTTTGAAAGAACATCTCCTTAAAGGTGTTGTTACCGATAAATAAATTGCGGGATTCTTACAAAGTTTCATAATGCGATCACTGGAAAAGCTTTGCAGGTTGTAATGGGGGATTTACACTATCTCTGCTCCTCTTGTGTAACTATATTTAACTTTGCTTTTCACTCTGTCTAAAACATTGAAATGACTATATGCAGTCAGTTAATTCTTATTAAGTAATGTTTCTCCCGTTATGAATATTTAACCGTCTTTGATCAATACTAAATATAGCTCCCTTACAAATCAGGAAAAAATCATTTCTCTTAAAATAAAGACGTCTTCAAAGTCAATTGAAAAATTTATAAAAGTTTAAATCTATATGAAATAAAATATTTAAACTTCAATATAAGTTCAGTAGAACTATTCACCATTAGGTACATTTCACAATCTTTAACTCGAATTAAATATTATTGAAATTGAAGTCGCTGTAACGTTTGACAGTTTAATTAAGTATGTACTGGGACTGATACGAGGGTCTAACGCACAATCAGTCTCCTATCAATCCGATCCTTAATTATGTTAGGTTAAAGTAAATTAGACATTATTCTCTAACGCATTAATAATATATTATATTTAGTGCTGACAATAGGGAATGCTGTGTTGCTTTAAAATATTAAGTCGGTCAATACAACAGTGGCCTTTAGAAAAGTGCATAAAGTCCATAATCGTATAATATGAATAGTCTGATCAAAATGAGTGCGCGTGTGAATGTGTATTTAGGAACGTCCATTGTCCCTATTCAGTTATGTCGATGTCAATGAATTTCATTGATAAATTACTTCGCTTGTTGAAACTAGTCGCTATTATTAGTTATTGCTGACTCTGCTAGACATATATAAGTCATATTACACGTCATTAAACCATCCGATGTATTGTCAATTGTAAACAAAAGTTGAAAATATATATTATAGTCTATTAGTTTCAATTGTTAGGGATGAGGCTTTTAATTACCGCTGACCCTTGTCGGCTTGTACCTTTCAATATCTCAATTTAACATTGTATTAATACCGAATACAGCGAGTTTCATTTTAATTACATTTAATAAAGTATTCATTTTAATTACATTTCTTTTTCACTCCATGACTTTATCTTTATCTCTTATTCGATTAAGGTTCCCAAACCCAAACCGAAGACCTTATTAATCAGAAATTTTACTGGACTTGATTTAAATAAACTGGAGTTGGATGCCTCAAAAATCAACTGGACTGATTTAATGGTTTTGGAGACAGTAGATGATAAGGTGAAATATTTCTGTAAGGAAGTCCTTAATTTATTTGATAAACATTTACCTTTACATAACGTCAAATTAAAACATAACTGCACTCAGTGGTTTAATGATGACTTTCGTAAAGCTAGATTAAAAAGGGACAAAGCCTTTCGCAAGTACAAAAACGATCGTAATTAAGCTAATTGGTCCATATCTAAAGCTGCAAGAAATCGGTGTAACAGGTTATGTAGGAATTTAAAACGCCATTATATCATTGATCGTATTAGTTCACTATCTTCGTCGGCAACATATAATTTTCTAAAGTCGTTGGGGTTGGCCAAAAGTAACTCTACTGAATCTAATTTCAACATCGACATCAATTCTTTAAAAGATCATTTTTCTTCTTCTTCCAATATGGACCTTTCGATTAAATCCCATACCTTGGCCGATATATTCAGCTTGCCGATTATTCCTTTAAAAAAGTTTCACCTTGCACCTTTAGACAGATCTGAGGTAAAAAGGAGAATACTTTCTATTTCCTCCAAAACTATATAGGATGTGATGAAATCAGTCGTCCTAAGATAGTTCTTATTTTAAATTCTCTTTTAGACTAATTACTCATATTATTAATTTTTCTATATCCTGTAACACATTTCCCGATACTTGGCTTAAGGCATTTATGATTTTACTTCCTAAAACATCAAATCCTCACCTGTCATCTCATTGCCGCCCTATTTCTATACTCCCATTCCTTTCCAAAGTTGCCGAATCTATTGTTTATCACCAGATCTCCTCTCATTTCACTAAACACGATATTTTTAATACATACCAATCAGAGTTTAGAGCTGGTCATAGTACGACAACTGCCCTGCTTAAAGTTACCGAAGACATCCGCGAAGCCATGGATAATAAGCATGTGACTGTATTAGTTCTCATTGACTTTAGTAATGCCTTCAATACTGTTGACCATGATCTTCTCCTCGCTCTTCTCTCCCGAACAAATATCTCAGACTCTGCCCTACAATGGTTTTCTTCCTATCTTCGAGGGGGCAAGCAGTCTGTACGCTTTGGACAGAAACAATCTTATTGGTGTGAGATCACTACTGGCGTTCCTCAAGGCGGAATATTAGCTCCATTACTGTTTTCGACATTTATCAATTCTATTACTTCCTTTATTCATTCACACTACAACCTTTACGCCGACGACTTGCAGCTATATCAACACACTACTGTCGCTAATTTCGATCAAACTATTTCTTCCATTAATTCTGACCTTATGCACATATCTTCATGGGCCGATCGATTTGGTACATCTATAAACGCTTCCAAATGTCAGGCGAGTATAATTGGTAGCCGACAGCAACAAGACAAAATTAATGACTGTTCTTCTAAATTAAAACTTAACAATATTTCTATACCGTTTTGTAACAACGTAAAAAATCTTGGCCTAACGATGGATCGTTGTCTTGGCTGGAGCTGTCAAATAAAAGAAATTCTATGCTAGTTTACATTCACTAATGCGCCTCAAACATTTTCTTCCCATTAAAACTAAAATACAGCTTGCCAACAGTCTACTGTTGCCGATAATTGACTACGGTGATGTTTGCTACGTGAATTTAACCCTGTATAACTAATCACTCGTCGAGGCGACGACGTGCCACTTGACGAAATTCGAATAAGATGAGAAATAAGAAAAAGCCAATGAGTCCGTACGATTTTGTAATGAAGTTAGGAGATCAGCCCTGGCTTCGGCAACGATAACAGACCGTGAGTTTGAGGCGTAATATAAGGGTCATGATTGAGGATTTTCTTGGCGAATCTTCAACAATAGAAGTTCCTGTTCCTTTTACGTCAAACACGCGTAAAATTTGCTACCTGTGTCCATCAAAAGACCGGAGAATGACCAAGCACCGTTGCACCAGATGTAGAAAGGTTGTTTGTAGTCGACATAATGTTGGTATGTGTGGTCACTGTGTAAATTGATATTCTAATATTAATTAGTACTTAATTTGTTCATTATAATCCTTACTTTTGTGCCATGAAACAAGTTCCTATCTTAATTAAATATTTTTATTATATTTCATTGTTTTATCCCGTAGTCCGTTGGACGAAGGTGTAGTAATAATGGAACAATGAAAACAGTTTAGTTATCTAGGGTTAAACGAAGAGTTGCTCAACAAGCTTAATCGCATGTTGAATACTGCTACACGATTTATTTTCAACCTTCGAAAGTTTGACCACGTTTCGCGTTATCGCTCGCAATTAAACTGGCTACCGATTTGCGAACGTAGGTACATGAGAATTCTTTGCACCTTATACTCTATCCTTTACAATCCCTCTTATCCTAAATATCTTCTAAATAAATTCCTACTTCGTACGCATGCCCACGAAAGGCCTCTGCGCTCGAGTGAAAACCAACTCCTTACTGTTCCCACTCATTACACTGGTTTCATGTCTGACTCCTTCTCTGTTGTCGCTGTTCGACTCTGGAACCAATTGCCTGAAAATATTCGTAAGGCACCTTCACGAAACTCTTTCAAGAGATAGGTGAAACAGTTCTACCTCAACAGCTTATAATCTTTTATTTTCCCACCTGAGTATATCTAAGTATATGTATAAAACTTATTTATTTATATATTTGTAGCTTTGTATGTATGTATGTTAGTATTTATGTAAGTTTATATGTATGTATACAGTTTATATGTTATATCTATATATCGATATCTAGTTTGTATAGTTTTTTTTTTCTCTTTTTTTTTTGCACTCCGCCTTCGTACATATTTTCTTACACGTTTTGGGTTGATTGGTAGAAAATGCTTTAGCGTTAAGCCCACCCTTTGTACCTTGTTGTGCAATAAATAATTTAAATAAATAAATAAATAAATAAATAAATAAATAAATAAATAAATAAATAAATAAATAATATGATCACTTCGGGCCTCAAATTTTTATAAATGTAGCAAACCGTCCCAATTTCGTTGCCCAGTTTCACATTAATTTTGATATATACAAACACTGTGAGAAAATAATAATAATAATATAGTGGAATTTGATTTGCAAATATAAAAATATAATTCATTTACATAGGCTCATAGATAAAGAGAGGACCGGACAGAGAAGTATTACGGGAAGTATTACCTTCTTACTTAAAATATTACTTATTATTATAAGCTCAGCGAAAAGTAGCCATTAAAGTCTTTATAATCTTGGCTCAACCATTTCTTTCTACCTTTCAAATTAATTTCTTGTCATCCTAAGGTGCTTTTGTTTATTATAGTATCCGTTTAATACTAGGTGAAAAGTGAAGAAAAACCAATGATTCGTTTACTTATTACTAATATAAAATAGAATAAGTGATCAGACCACTATCTTATTAATTGTCAGAAATCAATACTTACTCACAGATCTGCGGCCATCAAATAATAGGCAATAGAGTGTGAAAGAGGTGCATTCTGAATTTAAACAAAACAATCAATTTATTCCGTACAAAGAAATAAAAAGTAAATATTTAGTTAAGTGCGAATTCTATTTAGCTCTCTTGGTTCTCTTACCATTTCTTATTTAAAGTACTGACTATTTGTAAGTTAATATATGTTTTAATACATTGGTTAAATATAAATGTTTTTTGGTGTTTAATATTTATACAGATTATAAAATAATATTTCGTAAATCGTATGTTTTAAATCGTCATTGACGTCTATTTACTACTGTTAGTTATTATCCTGACCAAGAGCTCAGAGTTATCAGGACATAATTACATTGTTCATTTTAAATTTTAAATTTAATTTTACTTGTGCTATTGACACTGTTAAACAAATTATATTTATGTTACACATGCTCTATTATTTACTAATTGTAGTTATTAAATTATCCGTGGTTTAATCTTTAGTTTATGACATGTATATTACAATCACATATTTTAAATTTTAAAGTTCTGAACCCTAACTGCACCTGAGTTTTAATTACTTAGTAGCCAAGTCTATCGTACCAGTGCCGACGGAAAAATACAACACTGCCTCAAATAGCTACAAACTACCTGGCAATAGAAACCAAATGTATCTCAGTTTATAGAACTAGGTTTATAGAATACTTGTAACCGGTATTTTTTAAATTCAAGTATTTCATGACGGGCCTTCATCTTGTCCTTATCTTAATCCACTGGTTTATGATCTATGGTCCGTTTATGACGGTATTGCAGTCAATGGAAACCACTTCCAGTAAACTTTATATAATTTAATGGTTTAATATTACTGCGTTAAACTAACACTCTACGAATAGTAATAAATGTTACGTACAATAAAAAAATATATATTTTTCTTTGTAACAATATTTTGTAATTTTATTTTTTAAATTTTTTATTTTAGTATTTTTTATTTTTTATATATGTTTTTCATTGTAATTTTGTAGCAATAAATTTACTGTTTATCTTTTATATGTATATTGTGTGCAATAAAGTGTAATAAATATATAAATAAATAAATAAATATTTATCGTAACACTGATTATAATGGTTCATTATTATATACATTTAAATTTTGAGGTTTTTAGACTCAGTTATTTTGGGTGTACTTCAATAGTCAGACAGAACAAATTGTTGAATATGTAGAGATAACAATGAATTCTTATAACTAGACGTACCTGTTTAACCTGTCGACTCTTAGTCAATTGGCTAAACTGAAAATGTGAAATTGAATTGGACACATTATGCTTTATCCGGTATAAGCTTTTGCTTAACACAAACTCCATTTTCCGATTTAACTTCTAAACATGTAATTATATTGTTAGATGTTTCTGTTTTTAAACTTTAGAGTTCTCAATAAACCGGTTACAGTAACCACTTATCAAGAGTGATTTTCAAATTGTTTTTAGGAAGTTAAAAGTTATATTGGTTTACTGTGAAAGTATTGTCAATCATGTTACTTAAGAGCAGAATATAACTATTAATAAATAATCAATAGAACAAACGCCAGTCCATAAGAGGACATAATAATTTTCATTACTCTAAATACTTTTATATTTAGGTGTAAATGTCAAAATACTTAACAAATTTACATCTTCATTAATGTTGAGTTGTTCTAATGACACGTAAGGTTGGAGAAACAAGAAAAAAATAAGCCGCGTTTAAATTATCAACTCTCTAATATCTTCATTATTTACAAGAATATTAAATTTCCTTTAAGAACTGTCAAGTTTTAAACAATGATTTATAACATAATTGACTAGTCACTAGTAATTGATTCGAAAACAATCAAACTGTTTCACGTGAATTAAATTATAAGGGAAAGATTAATGTTTTGGGAAGTTCCATTTGGTGAGGTTTATTTAGTGATCTTACTTTTCTCTTACAGTATACTTCTTGTACAATGTTATTAAATTATTCTTAATTAAACAATACTCGTCTCCATTGTTTCGTTTCGAAGTATTGATGACAATGTACCTTCAGAAACTTTATGTTTTAAGATAAATTCATTAATATGTCACATGTCGTTGCATTATATTGCTGAGATAACGACGATAAGAACTACAAAGTATCTTATTTATTTTATTCTCGGATTTCGTTTACAGATTATCTTAATATTCTGTTTTAAAGAAGACGAAGGAGTATTTAATTGAAGCGCGCAGTGACTCAGTGTACAAAGGATAATGACGTTTCTATTCTTTCTTATCTGATATTCAGATTAATACAAATATAAGAACTAAACTTACTCTACATTTTTTTTTTTCATTAAAATTTTGTTGTATTAATATTTTAATTCAAAGTGGAGACTAGTTTTCACAAGAAACGAAAATATGTTTATTTTAGTATATTATTAAATATAATGAAAATAAAAGCAACCAACTTCAGTCAATGCCATCCACGGGCGACAGTTCCTTTCATCGAAACACATATTCAATATGTTAATAAACATTTGGTAGGTTTTTCTTCTATTTTAGCTTTATAATACTTGATTAAAGTATTAAATGCTATAAATTTGCTAGTACATATAAAAATACATAAGAAAAAGTCAGAAAGTCAGAAGAGAAACCTAACTTACGAATAATTTGCGACAATTAGCTTCATCTATTATCGGGGTGATTAAATTAATAGAATACATTGACTAAAGTTTAAACCAATAATCAAGGTATACAGGGTTGTCAAAGATGTATGATTAATTACACTTTCCAACACACTGCTTAGCTCGGGACGGGATCCCTGAGTGCCGTATGGATTTTGACACGATAGTGGATTTAGGATATTGTTATTATTTATGATATGAAAATAAATTTAAACATTGCAGTTTCATATTTAGAAAACGTTTATTTTCTTAAAATAAATAAAATTATATATCAGGATAACATTTCTGCAGTTCTTTAAAATCATACTTTGACATCGCTCTTATTAAGAGCGATGTCTTAAGCGGACTGTGTTTGGAAAGTATTTTAAATAAAATTAAAGCCAAATCAATCGATCTATCAAGGTGTAATATAGCGGCGAGTGATTGGGGTTCCAGCTTCCATAACTTAAAGAAAAAACCTGCTTCGTGAGCCTCGAGTACTAATGTATAGAAAATAATGAGTTAAAATGTATTTTATGTTGCAAATTAATAATGTATATTATTTGTGCGATACTTTTTAATAGCCATGACTTTTTTGAACAGTTATGTTAAGATATAATACATATAATGTCTCTCTGTCTGTCGCATTGTTTTTTTTCTTTTCTTTTAGAACGATATCTTGAAAAGATCTTGATGATACCACTTGTACATTCGTAACTTACTTGTGTTTGTCGGTGAAAAGAAATATAACTAATCACATGCAAGGAAAATAAACATATTATTTTTATTATAAACAATGTACTGCACACATGATAATATTAATTATGTGTGCAGTACATATTTTAAATATATTTGTAACTAGCAGATAGCAGATATACAGTATTTATTTTAAATATATTTGTAACTAGCAGATCTAAGCATTGTAGCAAAAATGTAGCAACAAATTTTAAGAAATTAACATTAGTTGTAAAAAAAATCGCAGAATAAATGATTATATAATAAACTAAGAAATAAAAAAATAAAAAATGAATTTTAAACATACTCCCGCATACATACATACATACTCATCCTCCCGAAGTAATAAATATATTCCCGCGAATGTGACGGTAAAAATTATAAAAGTGCCATAAGAAAAAGCGCCCGAGGCAAATGGCGGCATGGCTACCTACATCGTAACGAAATTAAATGAAGAATGTGGGGTTATTTAATTATTATTTACTTTAATTAAATGCTTCAATTATAACAAAAATCTTTTATTTTAAATCTTGAAGAAAAATTATTTAGTCAAGCACCTACATCCGGTAATTTGCTGTAACAACAAAAACGCAGATAACCAAAAATAAAGATAACCAGAAAATTAGAGATTTTAACGTTATAACCCACGAGATTTTTGGTCTGAGTAAAGAGAATGAATTATAAAAAAAACTATAAAGAAATGTATTTTACTTGTATGCGCTATAATTTAAGAAATTAATAATGAAGTGTTACTTCACGATACGACACTCCGAGGCCACGCCACGCGGTTGTTCTAAGGGTATTGTAAAATTATATTCCACTTCAGACGGCTTTCTTATCTCTTTAATATATTTTAAATAACAACTTCCGTCCTTCATTTTTATAAAGTGGAAAATTTCAGTTACTTTATACTGAACTGTCAAATGCCAGTATTTTTTAACGAAAATTGTAGTTCTCTGATTAAACTGCTAATAATATTAAATCTGCATTTTAAAATTCTTTCGTTAAATTTGTTTAATTTTTTATTACTATGATATTGCCACATGTTTTTATATATGGCAAAAATTTTAAAATACAAAGTTAATTCAAAATAATTCAAAAGATATCAATTACTCGGGTTTACACAAAGATTGCCAACTGCGTATTCTTTTAAGTATCGTTTTGTGATAAATGACCTAACTTTTCTTCATCGGGTCCCAAATGTCGTTAACAGTATAAAGAAACTTAAATAAATATCATAATAATGGGTTCCTCTACGTGTGATAATTTGTTATTTTGCTATGTGATTTTTAATTTAATAATTCAAAAATAAATATTAGATATTAAAAATTAATTTGAAATAGTGTACAATCTTTTAAATATTTAAACAGTTGTCTTCTCTTAGTACACATTATAAGGCTATCAATGATGATGTAACAAATGAGTCCCTGTACTCGTATAACCGGTAACCTCGTCTCACTTCTGGGAGTCTCTTGTTACCGTCAATGAATCTATAATATTGCGTCTATAAAGCTAAAGCTAAACAAGGGTTGTGCAATTTTGTGTATTAAAGATAAAAGAAAACATGTACATTTTGAACTTTTGCGTTATTTATATTTCCAAAAAAAAAATATTGTCAACCAACCATTATTCAGAAACTCGAAGAGCTTAGTTGTGATATTTTACTTTTTAAATTTAAAATATCACTTTAGTATTATATGTACTATACAAGTGTACCCTCCTTTCAGTAGGTTACGTAGATAATTAATTGCCTACTAGAAGTACTATTCTATATTAAAAATCAACAGGTAACTTTTCATTTAATAACTTTAACTAGTAATTGTGTTACCTCCAATGACAATATCGACTCTTAGAGGGAAAATATGATGAACTGGAGATAAGATACGTAAGAAAAATTGTCTTCGTCTAAATAAGACGAAAAGGTTACTGCCACTCTTATTAAATTTATTTCTGACCAACTAAAAATACATGAAGTTAATTTTGAAGGTTTCAGTCGCTGTCATCGCCAATTGGCAATCAATCAAGGCTCTTCATATCAAATTTAATAACTTTGCTCACAGAAATAGGGTATTGTTTGCCAAAACTAGCTGGAGAAATAGGAGGAGGAAAAGATACTTAAAAATGACATACGCAAATGTTAGAATATCTAGTTGGTAATTATTAACAGATATTCATGAAGTTGTTTTAGGGCTCTCATTAATATGGCTTTGAAACTAATGTGTAGTCAACATTGCTTTAACTAACACAGTCAAAGCGCTGCCTTGTTATAACAACATACTAATTAATCTTAGCTACTTGATGGAAGAAATACCAGCAAGTTATATAATATTTTAATAGATATTCGCAAAATAAATTTCATAATATAAAATAACTTAAAGAAGTCAACGTTAAGCAAAATATGGTTATTTGAGGACAACAAACTTATTGTAATTATAATACTCACAAAATGTTTAATTATTATTACTACATACATTCCCACCATTCGTATTATTATGTATTTTTTTTATTAACAAACGACAGTCTGTTGTTTGTTGAAGTGTATATGTTATCGGTGTTACAGAATACAAAGTGAGAATTTTAGTTTAGGACGTTTTATATTTACTTTATATCATAAGTGGTCAGACTGAATTCTTTATTAAAAATAGTTAGTTTGTAGTGGAATACTAGATTTCCGGTAGTTTTTTTTATGGATCTGGTGAAATCTGTTTATTTAGTAACAATTTTTGTTGTTTGTGTAATCAATAATTAAATAACTGTTACAAAACACACGACACTCGGTGATCTTATATCTCCTTGAGACGTTTAGTCGCTTAGGTACTACTATGAATATGTCAGCGCTTATTAATTGATCCACTTATTATTTTTCAAGTTTTAATATATGAATTAAACTATTTAAATTTAATAATCACTTTTTAATTATAAAATAAGTATAGTAACATTTCAGAGTACCGATGAAATGCGAATGATGCCTCTTCGATAGCACGTACACTTAAACACTAAGTGACAAACAACCCCACTATTACTTTGTTCATATCACGTGACATGATTAACAATATATTGAACCGCTAATTAAACAATATTACATACTTAATATATTTATATGTTTAATTTAATATCTTTTAGCGTAAAAATGAACATCATTAATTTTTATAATAATAAACAGATCGCCGCCCAGATTTCCTTTACTTCTATGTATACATTACTTCAACTTTAAAAAAAACAAACGAATCGATTACACCCGCAACGGAGACAGTATATCATATATTTTATTAAAGCGTACTAAAGTTATCAGACAGGTCCTAAATTGTTCGAGTTGCTTTACCTTTACCTGTCTCGTTCGACTATTCCAGGAACCAGGTATCTTCATTTTAACGACAAGCCAAATACGACACTTGACCGTTCGTTGTAACCTGAAATAGAAATACAGCTCCGTACTCTTATATCTAACTATATAATTTGTTCCATGTACTGTTTTTATAAATCTTATTATTTCTTATGATTAATAATATGAATTAATAATTCAAATAATTTATTAAATTATTTTGATATATATAAATACCATCTTTTATATTTTATATTTTGGACGTCTACTGTATTTTAAAGTCCAGTACAATGATCACCCACCGTAAAGGTTAGTGAGGGGTGTTAATGGGTGATAGAGGTCTTAAATTTATTTTTAGTAATCATTTTCCGTTCCAGCATCCTAAAAAACGTAGAAATACACATTTTTCTTGATTTTATAGAAAAATTGAAATTTTCACCCCCGTAAGGGGTGATAAGGGGGTCATAGTTGTCATGAATTTATTTTTAGTAATCATTTTCGGTTTCAGCATCCCAAAAAACGTAGAAATACACATTTTTCTTGATTTTATAGAAAAATTTAAATTTTCACCCCCGTAAGGGGTTGTAGGGGGTGATGGTGGTCATTAATTTATTTTTATTTATCATTTTCGGTTTCAGCATCCCAAAAAACGTAGAAATACACATCTATCTTGATTTTATAATAAAATTGAAATTTTCACCCCCTGTAAGGGGTGGTAGGGGGTGATAGTGGTCATGAACTTATTTTTCGTTATCATTTTCAGTTTCAGCATCCCAAAAAACGTCGAAATACACATCTATCTTGATTTTATAGAAAAATTTAAAGTTTCACCCCCTGTAAGGGATGGTGGGGGGTGATAGTGGTCATGAATTTATTTTTAGTAATCATTTTCGGTTTCAGCATCCCAAAAAACGTAGAAATACACATCTATCTTGATTTTATACAAAAATTTCAAATTTCACCCCTTAAGAGCTAGTAAGGGGGTGCTAGCCAGAAAACGGGCAATTAAAATTAGTGTTTATTGTCATATTCGGTTTCAGCGATCCCAAAAACCTAAGGGTAATGGGGTCTCCCCTCTGGTTCATGATTTTTTTTTTGTGTGCCTGTGTAATCTTTCTTAATATATATATATCTGTATAAATCTTAAAATGTTCCATTAAGACTAATTGGAAAGTAAACTATACTCAAAACAAAATAATCCAGATAAAAAAAATATAAATTAAATAGTTTTTTGTATTAACATCTATATTCTTACAGGAGTTTAAACATCCTTATTACCCTTAGATGGACCTTCCAAAAACACCTCACCTGAAAAATACCTTTAATAAGTTACAATGTTGCAATGGAGTTCAGTTTAGTGTAATTTGTGTATTCTTAACTTTGTTCGGAAGTTATAATTGCTTTTAATATTTATTGTAACTATATGAGATGTCGTATTTGTAATATTTAGAATTATAAATCCACTAGTCTAATGGCCCGTTCTACAAACGGGCAAGATCTAGAAACGTTTCAGAGCTTCGCCAACGGTAATTGTATTTTTAATTAAACAAAGAAAAATTCCAAAAGATGTTATTGTTACTACATTGTATTTACTAAAGTAATGTTTGGATCTGGATCCTACTGTAGCAACATGAGTTACGTTTATTTGGTTATATGGGCACGCCATATAACCAAATAACCGTAGAGAAGTATTATAGTATAGATGAGAATTAATTATAAATTTGATAAAAATAGTATTATAATAATTCAAGCTTTGTTAAAGAGTTGAGTAATTTATTTAATTCTCCAATAGATTATTTTTATTAACTTAATAAAAACTTCAATACATTTATGTACCTCATCCTAATAAAATTTGTCTGATATTTCTGAAGGGATTAAAATAATCTATGTTATTAAAATCACAAGTATAAGACTTTGTTCTTAGAAGTTATCATTTCTTGAATCAGTATAAAATTTGAAGAACATTAAATACAGAAGCCAAGAAATCAGAAAATAAGATAATAAGCGACTTTTTTCCTACCGGAGTGTTCGCTTATTGTCTGTACCTTTATCAACAGAGTCACCCTTATACTGATTTTTTTCTCTCTTTATTTTGAATAAACCTGTTCTTATTTTAGAGATATCAATAAACTGCGATGACTAATTATTATATCTATGTAAATATCATTAAAATTTAAATATGTCTAATAAGTGGAGGAGCATGTAACCATTATCTTTAAGCAACAAGTAATATTGTGATGTTTATTGGCAAAAAGGTACATGTTTTTATTTACTTAATACAATTGCGCATAAGTTTTATATAAAAAAGTCTTTGTTTAACATTAGATAATATTATTACTTAAAAATTATTTTGTTGAATTGGCTTTTGCCAACTATATAATAGTAATTATAGTCTGTGATGGTTTATAATATTGAGATGGTTGAAATTCAGACTGCCATTATCACCTCCACGCAAACGTAAATGTGGACACAAATAGTTATATTTTTAAACAAACAACAATAACAAAATTGTTTTATAATCTAAATGACTTTGTAAACAATGCAAGTTGTACTAATTCAACTAGAGCACCACTCTCATTGATGAAAAAGCCACTTAAACGAGCCAATGTTATAATTGAATAACTGTCGAACTGTCTGAACTTTTGAAAATAATAGTTTTAACGTTTGTATGTTGTTTGCAAAATAACTTTGAAAAATGCCTATTGTTTTTGTTTAACAGTAACATTTACTATATTTTTTTAATTTATTTAATAAGATTCAGGGATTATGTTAACTAATCAACAAAAATAAATATTTATCGTTCCATTTCAATATGTGTTACTAAAAATAAGTAGAATGATTAGTAAAAATAAGTAGTTGACTGATTGAGACACAATTTTAGACCTACGCTCTTACAAGTTTAACAAATTCCGACAGACACGACGCCGTACTACTTTATATAACTGGTTTTTTTGTACAATAATTAAACTTGAATCGGGAATCGAATAACAAACTAAAAATGATCGTAAAGTCACCTTGTACCTATGTGTGACACGGTTTCATGAATAAAAGTTCTCCGAGGCTAGGTTACAACGATAACATTTTATTTATTATCATTTCTAGAATAATCTTGTTTATGACTTTTTTATGATTTTATTTAAAATAAAAGATTATAATAATATTATAACTGTATTATCTAGCTATAGATTAAAAGACCGAACCAATTTCTAAGTAATTTATTCTGATTGAAGTTATCTTGCGTATATATCGGTATAATATATATTAATATTCCAGAAACATGTTGCTACATTCAAATAGACCAAGTTGGGAGTGGAGTCACGATTTAGGTGCTTGTTTTCGTGATTTCAGAGGGAGTGCAGTCAGCGTGATGCTTGGAGGGAGGTTCATTCAAGTACTTGTATTAAATGTAACTCCGGTAACTACATAGATTCATTTACTTTTTATACACTTTTGACGCAAATTTATTTGATCCGTTTACTACTTTATAATTATATTATATCACAATAATCTAAAAACCGTTTTTCAATAATTACTGAGGATATGTCTCGTCAAAGTAAACCTATTTGAAACCTTTAATCGCTAGGTGTTTAAACAAGATAAATCTCTGCGATAGAAGGATAACAAGACAGTTAATAGAGTTAGCTAGTTACATACATACATATATGTATGTTGTATGCAGTATATGTATATGTATTTATATTATAACAGTTCATGTATTTATTACATTATCCATTTTAGGAATCATGCTCATATAAAAAAAATCAGACATCGTGTAACATACTGTTGGTATACGAGTATCTTAATACATCCATCAAAATTAAATACAAAGTTTATAAATTATAAACTGACCTTAAAGTTGAGCATCGTTAAGTCAATTTGTGAATCTTAATTACTGAATTGACGAAAATTATATTACTACTTTACGACCACGACATTATAACCTATATTATAAGAATATTATCTGTTGGGAAACACCGCAGAATTAATACAACTGTTTAGGTTAAGGTGAATCAGGTAATAGAGTTCAGGGAATTATGTCTTTGTTAGGAACACAATGTGATGTGTACTTTGATAGACCTTACCATAGCTAAGGGACGAGATAAAATGTATTTATTTGAATGAGTTTTGTTTTGTATTAAATAGTTTAGTTGCAGTATTGCTGGTGTCATTTACCCCTGCTTTTGTGTGTAATAAAGCGTGGTTGTGATTTAAGACGTTGTAAATTTTTTTGTTTTTCTTGTATTAAAAAAATAAGAAATTATATCAAATTATTAACCAACTACAAAATATTTTTTCTCAATTCGAATATATATTTTTTTGTTTATTACCTCAGTACATTGAGTGGGTAAACCGATTTCAATAATTTCTTAAATTTAAAAGCTGGTGATTCCCGTGTGGTATCATATAAATTTTATCGTTGTTGGATTCTTGACTTCAGAACATCATCATGACATCAGAAAACTCTTAAAATGATGTCATCAACGTATACTTATTTGCTAGCGTTCTAATTGCGTTACTTGAGGTTTACTATGCCGGGCTTTCATTGTCGGGAAACTTTATCGGAAATTAAATAGTTTCTTTATTTGCGTTTATGATCGTCGTGTGGCCTATTATATATATTTTTTGCGTCCAAATCTGATAAACTTATGCCTTTCAAACTTTTGCCATTTTCGAAGGTTTTTTACCAAAACCGATGACAGCTCTTTCTAGGAGAGTACTCTGTAGTTGTGGGCTGCAATCGCCTAGCTTAATATTAGAGGTAGCATACGGCGCTCCATATATCCGTACAGACAGATGGTTATTAGAAATCAACCAAATAAATGCTCGTGGCCGTCTTTGCATATCCAAATCGAATTCTTTAGAAATTGAAAGGGTCTCGACATTTTCCACTACCAAAACTAAACTAACTTAATGTAGTTTCAGCGATAACTGTTCAGCTATTTCTAAAAAATCCTTTGAAAATGAAATGATCTGCTGAAACTGAAACGGTTATTAACTTTTACAATCATTAAAAACGGTTAAAAACAATATCGCTGTGACGTCACCGAGGAAGTAAACGAGTTTAATTTCCTGTATAAGATGTTATCGAGCATAAATTCTAAATTACTTAAGAATATTTATTTATACTTCAAAATATAGCAGACGCCGAATATATAGACATGTAGATAGTATTTAGGTATATTAAAATAACTTAATAACTTTTATGAATTATTAACTATGAGTAAAAAGAATTTATATTAATAACTAAATTAAATAATGACCTTTATGTATTCAGTACAATGGTATAAAGTAAGAATTCAATATTACAGTGCAAAGTGTCTCTGTTTCGGTCTGCAGCCAGCTACCAAGAGTTGCATTTGGCTTGTCGTTAAAATGAACATGTCTGTTTTCTGTATTCCTAGAACAGTCAAACGAGACAGGTTAAATGGAAATAAAAAGAACTTGTTTCAGCCAAATGTCAGTTACCGTGCCTGATAGCTTCAGAGACGCTTGAATCCTAGATTTGATGTTTTCTTTCAGATGTTATCGGTTTCTTTATTTATTTTGAGACATTCATTTTTGTTTTAAATCGCAACAAAAATGTAAACACGGCTGTTAATGTCATTAGGCGAGTAAAACCAGTTCATTTAATAGTATTAGTATATATTTACAAATCTTTATAACAGACTGACTGTTTTTAAATAGTGTACCTTTCTGGGGGTCGAGAAGAAATAAAATGTTACTAACTTTAACTTTAGGTTTTAATAAAACTAAAATAAATATGTCTCACATACGTTTGAGTGTATTTATAAATATAGAATATCTAAATACAAAATCCTTTTGATTAAATTTTTTCATGACCAGTAAAATTTTAATTTACATAACATTAGTTACAAGATTTAAAAATATTTGTTTTAAACACGTTTATGTATAGAAAAAGAGATGACAAAATATTAATTTATCAAAACGGAGCAGAATGGGTTTAATCCGTCCAAAATTATTTATTTAAAAGTAAGATGAACTCTCTTGTAGACTTAGCAGGAAATTAAATGTCTTGTCGCCGTCTGCCTGTCTGCGTCTGTACATCACAATAAATATATCATACAAACTTAATCTCTATTTTTTATTAAAGAAATTGCCTAACTTTCATTATATTATTCAATGTAATTAAAAAGGATTACTGATAATTATTTCGCTGCAAAGAGTCAAAAATGTAGCAACATGACAAATTGGAAAAAAATAAGTGAATCAGAATGTTCATAATAAATAAAAAGTACGATTTATAACCGAGATTAGAATAACAGAAAAAGACTTAGAGTTTCTTAATGATAATCTAAATGGTTAATTCCGTTGTTGCGACAGGCTCAAGTTGTCTGCGGTGTAAACTATTACTTAACTAATCAATAACATTTCGGTTACAGCTTAATTTAACTGACTTTTACTTTTTAATAATAATAATAAAAGATGTTTGCATTTATTTAATATTAATCAGCAAAAAATAAATAAATATGTAAATATTTGTAATTATATATAAAGATTTATTTACATTTAAAGAGTTTTTAAAATGTAAATAAATGCACCAGATCATTAGAATCTGTACAAAATATTCTTATAAAACAGTAACGAGATTATTTGTCATCCTGTGTAACTTAGTTTGACAGTCTTAGATTCTAAACAGTAAGTTCTTACAGTTGGTAAGCCGCACCTTACTGCTGTGGCTAGAGATGCCGCAATATTTACACTCGACAGAGTAAATAGCGCATTTAAATCTTCCTTAAATTGATATTAAATGTCTTGTTAAAACACCTTAACTAAACTAACTTTTTCAATAGTTTTACTCCTTAGTAAACCCCTGTGTGTGCTCGTTTATCCTTATAAACGAGCACACACACTCTCTGTACTTTTAATATAGCTAAGTACTTGTTTATTGCTATATAAGTATATGACAATATTAAATCGTTATTGTTATGTCTACTCTTAGAATTTAAATAAATATAGGGATAGAAAACATTTTTTTTGTTCTTACAAAAATTCACGTTGACTATTATTACATGAAACGTACATTTTGCTTAAAGATAACTTTAATTATTCCTTTAAGATTCAATTGAAACAAAAATGACCATATTATCCAATTTCAAAGGGAAACTAAACAGTATTACTTTTCTTCCTTAATTTTGATAGTAGAATAAAAATAAAAATACATTATGTCATTAGATTTATTACACAGGGTAACTTTTGTTGAACGCATTCTTCCATGCTAATTACGACCCGTAAAACTAATAACTGTCGTAAAAACTAATACTATAGTCTAAGAGTCGGAACTACAACTCATGCTTTTATGACAATTTGACTCATTTAGTCTATGTTCAAGATTTAATAACATGTTTACAACTTAAGGAGTAACACTACGCAGTAACGTAAGCTGTAAACAAATTACAGAGGTACGAAGGTGCTAAGACAGTATTGCTATTGTATTTGAGTCTGATGTAAAATAATAAAATTTATTTTAAATTACAAATTTGTATCCCCGTTACAATGAAATTATTGTTTATTTTTTTATTGTCAGTGTACAAGCATTTCTCGTTTCTTTGTAAATATTAAAGCTATATTCGCCCATAATATTAAGAATGTTTGTAAAATATTGTTAGGTAAGAAGATTAAAATAAATTTAATATATTCATATTTAATTTCAAAATTAAGACTTTCGTGAGCGCTATTCCACTTTTATAAGTAAATTAAATTTTAATAAAATTTGATACAACAGAGCAATGTCGATGTTAGGTAATAGAATTAGCCGATTTATGGGCGCTTAGAAAAATAAGACTTACTAAACATTAGAAGAAATTACGGAAATAAAAACATTTTATTTAATTACTTAAACAAATGTTCATTACTTATTTATATTTATATCGCACTTTTATAAGTATTGTAAACTTTTATAGCCTACCACATTAGTTTATTGCATTCAGGTCAAATGAAGGCGCATAGAAATAAAGCCATAACAACATCATTAAGTTTTCTGCTTAGTCGTGAAGTACGTGTTACCTTATAATATAAATAAAATAAATAATTACATTATGAAATCCGTTGTGTTTTTAATCACAAAGCTAGCAACAAATTGTATTTATATCTATGACTAATAAATAATCAACATTGTAATTTATTTATAATATAATTAACAGCTCATAAAGTTTTAATTTTGATTTACTAAGATCATTTTGCATATCATTTGACATGAAATGCAACATGTATTTTATGTCGAAGATAAGTTTGTAAGGAGTTGAAAACGTAACATGGCCAATATTGTTCGAACGTGACTCTTAACCGATCCAAAATTTAACCAACTCTTAAACTGATTCTATTTTAGAAATGACGCAACAAAGGACTCATTTTATCAAAAATTTATGAAAATAAAATAAAAAACTAAACATTTCAAAATGTTATTCTAATTTAAATCAAAATTCCGTTTCTAGTTTTGGGTAGACGTCGAAGAATTCGGTCTGCCCATTCATTTGTACCCGACTTTCGAATTTTGGAAAAAATTCTTCACAGGAGGTCTTCTTATAACCCCCCGAGTCCGAAATGACCATTGGTCAAAATGTTTATATATATATATATATATATATATATATATATAAATAATGAGTCAAATTGTCATAAAAGCATGAGTTGCAGTTCCGACTCTTAGACTATAGTATTAGTTTTTACGACAGTTATTAGTTTTACGGGTCGTAATTAGCATGGAAGAATGCGTTCAACAAAAGTTACCCTGTGTAATAAATCTAATGACATAATGTATTTTTATTTTTATTCTACTATCAAAATTAAGGAAGAAAAGTAATACTGTTTAGTTTCCCTTTGAAATTGGATGATATGGTCATTTTTGTTTCAATTGAATCTTAAAGGAATAATTAAAGTTATCTTTAAGCAAAATGTACGTTTCATGTAATAATAGTCAACGTGAATTTTTGTAAGAACAAAAAAAATGTTTTCTATCCCTATATTTATTTAAATTCTAAGAGTAGACATAACAATAACGTTTTAATATTGTCATATACTTATATAGCAATAAACAAGTACTTAGCTATATTAAAAGTACAGAGAGTGTGTGTGCTCGTTTATAAGGATAAACGAGCACACACAGGGGTTTACTAAGGAGTAAAACTATTGAAAAAGTTAGTTTAGTTAAGGTGTTTTAACAAGACATTTAATATAAATTTAAGGAAGATTTAAATGCGCTATTTACTCTGTCGAGTGTAAATATTGCGGCATCTCTAGCCACAGCAGTAAGGTGCGGCTTACCAACTGTAAGAACTTACTGTTTAGAATCTAAGACTGTCAAACTAAGTTACACAGGATGACAAATAATCTCGTTACTGTTTTATAAGAACATTTTGTACAAATTCTAATGATCTGGTGCATTTATTTACATTTTAAAAACTCTTTAAATGTTATTTACAATCTTTATATATAATTACAAATATTTACATATTTATTTATTTTTTGCTGATTAATCTATACTTATAATAAATCTGTAGAGAGGTCAATTCTGTACATGAAATATATTTACAAAATAAGTAGCAGGGGGTGATTAGTGTTCGATACTGATGCCAAAAATGCAGTTAAAAAAATTTTTGTCTGTCTGTCTGTCTGTCTGTCTGTTTGTATGTTATTTATAGAAAAAAAAACTACTCGACGGATTTTAACGAAACTTAGTACAATTATTCTTTATACTCCTGGGCAGGTAATAGTATACTTTTCATCACACTACAATGAATAGGAGCAGAGCAGTGAAAGGAAATGTTGAGAAAATGGGAGAAGTTGCTTGATTTTTTAAGCTTCCGTCGCGTGTGCAGCCTTAATGGTTAGAGCTACATAGAAACTATGTATAACGGAAATATTCTACATAAAAATACACGAAAAATATTCCAAGACAGCATATATCTACCTTTTATAGTTAACTCACAATAACACGCATAACTCTCGATAGCTTAGCAGTTCGGAGATTTCTTATTATATTTGTTTACTTTTACGTTTATAAAACCAATAATGCTCACCATCATTCCTAATTAAAAAAAAATAAACATTAGTACCAATTCAATAAAAAAAGAATCATTGAAATCGGTATAGAAACACCAAACTTATACTTACTTACATGAAATACGCCAACAAGACATCGCGCGTGAATAGTGAATCAAGCTGTAAGGATTATTTTTGCGTAACGGTTGCCGCGCTCGACGGGGCTCGCGGCGGCAGAGTATAAAAGGGGCGGGAGGCGAGCGCAAGCGTCATTCAATATTTGGCTGTTGATGCGTTCAGAGTGTTGAACTTTATTGACAGACAATAATTGTTATTTTATAAACCGTGCTTATCAGCGCGACTTTTTGTCTTTAAATAGTTTATTTTAATTTCTTTTGTTGTTATTTTCTAAATTAGTTTTAGTTTTGTTTAAATTCTTAACTATTAATAGTTCCTATTTTATTTCTTTTTAAGTAGATTTAGATTCGATTTTTAGATTAGATAATAGATAGATAGATTAGATTATTGTTAGATTTTTAGTTACTGATAGGTTAGTTTTGGGCATTTTATGTTTAGTTTTTTTTGTATTGAGTAGATAAAAGCGTAGGTAGGTACTTTTATTAATTATAGTATTCATAGGTATTTTTTATTTATTTTTAAGTGAAGTAGGTATAGGTAGATATTGCCTACTATCTACCTATACTGCACACGTGTTTTAGCTTTATTTTCATTTCTTTTTTTTTTGTACCTAAGTTGTAGGTAGGTAGGTACATATTTCTTAGTTTAATTCTATTAGAATATTAGGTATTTAAGTTTAAATAGGCACTTAGATTTATATTTTTTTATTATATAGCAGCTGTACTTAGAACATCTAAGGTTTTTTTTGTATTAGCATAGGTACTTTGATTAATTACAGTAGTTGTAGGTATTTCTTATTATTCATTTTTAAGTGAAGTAGGTAAGTGTAGATAGTATTGCACACGCATTAAGTATAGCTTTATTTTCATTTTTTATTCTTTTGTAATTTGTAGGTACCTACGTACATATTTATAATTCGATTAGAATATTATTTTAGTTTTAATAGGCACTTAGATTTATATTCTATTTATTATATACTTAGCTATAGTTAGGACCTCTGACGTAAGTTTTTTGTTGGGTAACTAAATAGAATTTAAGTTACCGTCGATTAAAAATAAAATAAACGATGCCACCTAAAAAACGACCATCTTTATCTCGAACTTCGAGTCAAGCTAGGAGAATGAGAATGACGCGTTCTCAAGAATCGGAAGAGGAAAGAGCACATCGGTTAAACTCTATGAGAGTTAGTGCCTCAACATCTCGAGCTAATGAAAGCTCTCCAGAAAGAGAGATGCGATTAGCAGCTGAAAGAGCGAGACGAGCTACAACACGGGCTTCTCAAAGCTCTTCTCAACGAGAGCTAAGGCGTTCCATTGACCGGGAACAACATGCGTTATCCCAAGAAGCTGAAACTGCTTTACAACGAGAATTGCGACTCACAGCTGACCGCGAACGGCATACATTATCTCGCGAGTCTGAAACCTTCACTGAGAGGGAATTACGGCTTACAGCTGACCGCGAACGTCATATTTTATCTCGCGAGTCCGAAACCTTCACTGAGAGGGAATTACGGCTTACAGCTGACCACGAACGTCATATTTTATCTCGCGAGTCCGAAACCTTCACTGAGAGGGAATTACGGCTTACAGCTGATCGCGAACGTCATATTTTGTCTCGAGAATCTGAAACTTTTACTCAATATCAAGACCGTTTGACAAATGATAGGGCGCACCATAACATGATTCGATCTCTTGAAGATGAACATGAGCATGAACAACGACTAGAGTCGGGACGCGATTATTACAATTCTTTGAGACAAGAACAATTGATTACTTTATCTAATGAAAGATTAAGAATTGAAAATATTCGGTCGCTTGAAACAGAAGAACAGCGAGAGGCCCGTCTTACTGCAGATAGATTTCGACATGGTCTTAATGACTTAGATATACACGTGGTAGATCAATCTACAAATTCGGTGGCGTGGTCCGATAAATATAAAAGTGGGTTTGCTTATAACCTCACAATTGATTACAGATCATCTTCTGAAATAGGCGGTATGAACGTAGTATGTTCCTTTTGTAATGCTTCGAAGTGGAGGAAGGAGTCTGCTGGTTTCTGTTGTTCTGGAGGTAAAATAAATTTGCCTTCGTTCGAAGACCCACCGGAACCTTTAAAATCACTACTTTTAGGGAAACATTTGCAATCCAAACAGTTTTTAGATAATAATCGCACTTATAATAGTGCATTCCAAATGACATCCTTTGGTGCTAAACAAATCTCAGAAGGCCCTTTCATGCCTACTTTTAAGGTACAAGGTCAGGTTTACCATTTGATAGGGTCCCTTTTGCCTGAAGAACAACCTAAATTTCTTCAAATATATTTTGTATCCGATTACAACGAACAGTCGAATATAAGAAATCAATATTTTCCGAATTTAAATACTGAACTCATTTCACAACTTCAGAACATGTTACATCAGGTTAATTCGTACGTATGCAGTTTTAAATCGGCATTAGAAGCCCTTTCTCAAGATGGTAATAACAATTATAAAATTGTTATAAATGCCGATAAGCGTCCAACTCAGGAACACCCTGGGCGTCATAACGTTCCATCCACGAATGAAGTTGCTGTAGTACTGGTCGACCAGGAATGTGATAGGCGTGATATCGTTATACGTTCCAGAGACAATCGTTTGCAACGTATTTTCGAAACCCACAGGGCTTACGACAGTTTGCAATATCCTATGATATACTGTCGAGGGGAAGATGGTTATAATTTCGCTGTATACCAAACCGATCCGCGCACAGGCGCACCTAATTATAATAAAAAGGTGTCATGCCTTCAATTTTATTGTTACCACCTGCAAGTGAGACGGAATAGATTGGTATACTTTCAACGTTTTCGTGGCTTATTTAATCAGTTTATTGTTGACATGTACGCAAAAATTGAAACCGAAAGATTAGTTTATATACGATCTAATCAAAGGCAGCTGCGCGCTGAAGAATACGTGCACCTTCGCGATGCCATGCAGCAAGATAACGATACTGTGAATATGGGTCGTTTAGTTATTTTACCCTCTTCTTTTACTGGTGGTCCACGCTACATGCATGAACGTACTCAAGACGCTTTTTGTTACGTAAGAAAATATGGACGTCCCGACTTATTTGTTACTGTAACTACCAATCCCAAGTGGGATGAAATCACTCGGGAGCTTCTTGAGGGTCAGGCACCGCATGACCGCCATGATATTATTGCAAGAGTGTTTCATTTAAAATTAAAATCAATGATAGATCTTCTTACCAAAGATAACATTTTTGGAGAAGTATTGTGTTATATGTATAGTGTTGAGTGGCAAAAACGCGGCTTACCTCACGCACATATCTTGCTTTGGTTAAAAGATAAGGTTCGACCTAATGATGTAGTCAGATTAATCAGTGCTGAAATTCCAGATCCGACTGCAGATCCCCTGTTATACGACATTGTTAAAACTCATATGCATATGCATTGCATTTAACGCAAATGCTCCTTGCATGCAAGACGGTCGTTGCACTAAAAGGTATCCAAAAGCATTAGTGGATGAAACTGTAACAGGACATGATGGATACCCATTATATCGTCGCCGTTCAAGAGACAATGGTGGTTTTACTGTTGAAAAGCGAATGTCTGGACAACAGGTTACTTTAGATAATAGGTGGGTCGTTCCGTATTCGCCTGTATTGTCCAGAGTATTTCAAGCTCACATAAATGTAGAAATGTGTAATAGTGTAGAGTCAATTAAATATATTTGTAAGTACATTAACAAGGGCAGTGACCAAGCTACGTTTGCGTTAAGAAATGAACATGATGAAGTTACTAGATTTCAGTCAGGCAGATATATCAGCTCTTCAGAAGCTGTGTGGCGGATCTTAAGTTTTAATATTCACGAAAGATATCCACCTGTGACCCATCTGGATGTTCATCTGGAAGGCGGTCAACGTATATATTTTAACGCCGAAAATGTTACAGAACGATTAGAGAACCCTAGACAAACAACTTTATTGGCATTCTTTCGACTTTGCCAAACTGATAATTTCGCAAAGTCTCTTTTGTATGAAGAAGTTCCATCGTATTATACCTACGATAAACAACGAGGTGTCTTTAACCGTAGACGCCGAGGCAGGCCTGTAGATGGCGAGACAGGTATTTTCAAAGAACATGTTCTTGGTAGAGTGTATACTGTTCATCCTAACAACGCAGAGTGTTTTTATTTGAGATTATTATTACATACAGTGCGAGGACCAACATCATTTATAGATTTGAGAAAAGTAGACGATGTTGTTTATCCAACTTATCATGCAGCTTGCCAAGCGCGTCATTTGCTTGAAAATGATCAACATTGGGATGACGCTTTAGCAGAATCCTGTGTTAGTGATAATCCACGACGGTTACGCCATTTATTTGTAACATTACTCACATTTTGTAATTTATCTGATCCTGTCCAATTATGGGAAAAATATAAAGAAAAATTTGCAGAAGACTTTCTTCGGAATTTATCTCACAATAATGAAGGCGCAACTAATGATAATTTTCGAGATCTGGCTATAAATCAGTGCTTATTAGCTCTTCAGGAAGACTTAACAGCAGTAGGCGGTAAATCACTTTGTGAATATGGTTTGCCAACGCCAACCTCAGTCGGAGAGGTTACCAATAGGGAATATTCCGCAGAGATTGGTTACAACCCAATGGAACTGCTGGTAACATTAGAAAACGGTGTCCCAATGATGACTGCAGAACAACGCTTAGTCTATGATCGCGTGTGCGAGAGTGTGCAGAATAATTTAGGAACAATATGGTTTTTAGATGCACCTGGAGGAACTGGGAAAACTTTTTTGACTAAATTAATATTAGCTTATGTTCGAAATCAGCGTAAAATCGCTCTTGCCGTGGCTTCATCAGGTATAGCTGCAACATTGCTACCAGGAGGTAAGACTGCTCACACTATGTTTAAAATACCAATTAATTTAGATCGCACGGAAAGTCCAACCTGTAGTATTTCAAGAAATAGCGACAAAGCTAAGGTATTGCGTGAGTGTAATTTAATCGTATGGGATGAATGTACGATGGCCCATCGAAAAGGAGTAGAAGCAGTAGACAGAACTCTAAGGGACATAAGACAAAATGATCGACCAATGGGCGGTATTACGGTTTTATTTTGTGGTGATTTCCGACAAACCTTACCGGTAATACCACGGGGAACCCGAGCTGATGAGATTAGGGCTTGCCTGAAAAGCTCTTATTTGTGGCGTGATATACAATCGGTGCATTTGACTATAAATATGCGAGTGAGAACTGGAGACAACGCAGATAATCGTGAATTTTCTGATACATTATTGAAGATTGGTGAAGGTACCTATCCACAACTACACCAAGGAAAACTTATTCTGACACCTGAGTTATGTTGTATAGTGCAATCCCAACAACATCTTATATCTTCGGTTTACGGTGACATAACAATTATATTAAATAGGGACAATTCTTGGCTTTGCGAAAGGTCCATTTTGACTCCTCGCAATGACCAGGCATCTGAAATTAATAATAAAATACTGTCTAATATACAGGGAGAAAGCAAAGTTTATAGTTCAATAAATAGAATGGTTGATGAACAAGAAGCCACTAATTACCCGATAGAATTTTTAAATTCTTTAAGTATGCCTGGACTACCTTCTCATATAATTTGTTTAAAAATTGGCATACCGATAATTCTGCTCCGAAATTTAAGACCACCTCAACTTTGCAATGGAACTCGGCTAAAAGTAACCCAGTTGCAACAAAATGTAATCGAGGCTCAAATTTTAACAGGTTGCGGTGCAGGAGAAACTGTCTTTATTCCCAGAATTCCCATAATACCAAATAATTTTCCATTCCAATTTAAAAGAACGCAATTCCCAGTATCGGTGTGGCATAGCCATGACTATCAATAAAGCTCAAGGGCAGACTTTTCGTGTTGCTGGAGTAGATCTCGGTGTTAGCTGTTTCTCGCATGGTCAATTATACGTCGCTCTTTCCCGGGTTAGCAATTCTAGGAATCTTTACGTTCACGTGCCGGACGGGTCGACTCTTAACATAGTCTACCCAGAAGCTTTGCGCTGAAACATTTTAATTTGATCTAAAAATATTAGCAATATATTATCTTAATAAAAAACAAGGAGTTACACGCTGACCGAGTCGTGGGTATAGCGTGGGTATATTATAATATTCTGCGGTTACTTATATTTTTCAACAGTTTTGTGGATTGGCATATTATATTACTATTGCCCTTCTAAAATACGAAAGTGAATCTGCCTGTTACGTCAAAACTATGAGGGAGGACATCTGCTAATTTTTTTTCGAAAAACGACGGAAACGCGGACGAAGTCGCGGGCAAAAGCTAGTATTAAATAAATGCAAACATCTTTTATTATTATTATTAAAAAGTAAAAGTCAGTTAAATTAAGCTGTAACCGAAATGTTATTGATTAGTTAAGTAATAGTTTACACCGCAGACAACTTGAGCCTGTCGCAACAACGGAATTAACCATTTAGATTATCATTAAGAAACTCTAAGTCTTTTTCTGTTATTCTAATCTCGGTTATAAGTCGTACTTTTTATTTATTATGAACATTCTGATTCACTTATTTTTTTCCAATTTGTCATGTTGCTACATTTTTGACTCTTTGCAGCGAAATAATTATCAGTAATCCTTTTTAATTACATTGAATAATATAATGAAAGTTAGGCAATTTCTTTAATAAAAAATAGAGATTAAGTTTGTGTGATATATTTTTAAAAGTAATCCCATGTAAACAACTTAATCGCTCGGTTATTGTTGTCCAGTTATAATTCAAAATTTTAGTTAACCAAAACTAAACGTTAGGTCATAAGTTATAAACAAAATAAAAAATGAAAACTAAAAACATTATAATAATCAGCATTGTAAATAGTAAAGGAATCTTTAATTATATAAGTGGTCAATATCGGAACAAGTCAAGGTCATGTTCGAAGAATTACTCGTATACAAACAAGGAATTCTTAGTAGACTATATAAAAATATTAATTCCGCTGCTATTATATTTATAAATTCTTTCTTTTAAACGTCGATAAAAAGGTCATCTTGCACTCGCAGTCTCAATACCTGTTAGTACTACGTGCGTTCGGACAATAGCAATTATGCTTTTACTCGGTTCAGTTATAGCAAGTGTATGAAAGTCTGTTGTTAAACCTTATTGTGCAGAATTGTTCTATAAGTACTCACTGAACATACTTTTAGTTGTAAATTGTTCATCGATATTTATGTTAATATATAACTCATCACAGATTTATGTAAACAGTCCTATATTTTGGTTGATATCAAATCAATATTATTTTATTTGCTAATGGTTTTTATAATTAAATTATTTTAATAAATAATAATAAATAAGAAACTCTCACTGACTTTTGTAAATAAACTTATGTTAAAGACGTATAACATACATTTCAGAGAACCCTTCCGTTACAAGATTCGATTTTACTTTTCATTTATCAAAATATTTTTTTTTTTTTTGAAATATTCTTTTTAACAACAAGAAGCTGAGAAGATATTCAGGCATCTAAGTATTATAATACTAATCAAGAGATATTATAATACTAAAAAGGATATTTAAATAAAGGCAGAATTGTTAGAATACAACAGAATGAAAATTTTGTTTATTATTTTTGCTTGTGAGTTTGTGACAGGCAAGACGAAATACTGTTATTACAACAAAAAATAATACTAAATTTTTAAGTTTAAAAAAGATATTTATTATTTTATATACTATACTGTTAAAATATGATATGACACGAATAAAGTATTACTTTTTGAAAGTTGTGTAAATAATAACTGTAAACTCAAATAAAAAAAATATCATATAATTAAATACTTGCCGTTACAATTGTTTTAATTACTGGGATTAACTATTGTCATTGTTATGATTTATATTTGTGTTTGTTATATTGGCAACTTTAGTTACAATTATAAGCATAAATATTATATATTTACGTATGTAATCAATGAATATATTACACAAAATACACATACTCGTTATTGACCCTAATGTTTACTGCACTTAACTCTTTTCAGTGCGTCGCAGGCGCTCAATCGGTCCTAACAAGGGAATTAACCGCTTAGTTTTTTTTTATAAAAACTTACTAATACCCATTTTAGTTTATCCTATCTGCATAATGAAAACATAGTATTTGTTTATTAGATTAATATACATAAAATAAATATTAATAATAGTAACACATTAGTATAGGTAAGCCTTAAAGATGCCAGAACTAGTGAAAGACAAATAACATTATGTTGGGTAGACTTACAGAACGCTTTCGGGTTCTCGCTAAGATGGTATAACTTATCCAACGTTAGTTAGTGACGTGATTGCATCATATTATTAAAATTAAAATTTTCCATAATCCCAAATGAAAATCATTCCAAAGCATTAAATTACAACATAGGTTTATTTCAAGGTTGTTATCTTTCTCCAATTATATTTAATATAGTCATCAATATTTTAATAGATAAATTAATTAAAAACAAAAAGAAATGGCGTTATCGGTTTAAGTGTTAAACTTATTAAAATTTGCTTAGTTTACTTAGTTAAATAAATTTACAGATTCCATACTATCTATGTCTGGGTAGACGGAACACCAGATATACTTTTTACTATCCGGGTCTTATAATAGGCGGTAAGTGCGTTACTACGATTACTGACACAGCTCCGTTCAAATTCTTAGGTAGAAAATCGATTATCAAGGGCGCACTCCATTGTTAGATATAATAGTCGATAGCTTTTTGAATGATCTTAAAAAGGTAGACAATCAACCAAGAAATAACATCGAAAAGGCTTGGATACATGATAATTATTTAACATCACGTCTAAATTGGCCTTTCCTCGTTTATGATATTAATAAGACCCTTTTGTTGAAGTTAGATGCAAGCGTCATAAGGACATTGAAGTCATGGCTCGGGTTAGCGCATCCAGCCGACTCTTCTACCTCATTTAGAGACCGACTCAATTTTGGGTTAAAATTAAAGAAACCATCGGAACTCTATAAACACCTAAGAGTGACCAAAAAACATATCTTCTCAACATCGAGTGATGATACTATAACATCTCTCCCAAAAGATAAAATTGCCGCAGAGCTGGAGTCACGACTTCAATTCCATAAACAATTTATGACAGGTGCTCAAACAAATAAAGCAGGGCTAGGATCAAGCAAGACATAGAAATAATAAAATCCTTTATTAATAATTTGTACGTTGTTGAAGTAGGAGCGAGAGGTATAACAACAAAATCTCTCTACAACTTATTTAAGTCTCGGCCTTTCTAGAACGATCATCAGTTCATTTCTGGAACGTATTTCAAAGGCGGCTTTAGTTGGTTCTTACGATATTTGGTTAGGTAGGGAGAGGAGCGTGAACAGTGAGGGTGAGCGTGTATGCGCCTAGTAAAGGGGCCCGTTAACCTACACCTAGGTCGCAAATCTCAGGCATTGTTTGCGCTCCTCTTCTTGCAACGCGATGGGCCCGGGATCCGCACGGTGAATCCATGGAATGCTGAGAAGGTTCGTCTCAAATAAGGAAAAAATAATTTAATTTCAATTCTTAAATTTACTGTCACTTCGACATTCAAGGAGTGTGATCAGAGTCCATTATGATGTGTGATCACTATTACTTTTACTGAGTTGTATATCGTTCACTGTATTTAATATAAACGCATTTTGTATAGATTGTTAATGACATAATCATCAGAAACCCTTATTTAAATTGTAAACACTGTTAAAAGTGTTTGGATTTGCTCATTGCTGTGTTTTAATGTATCGGAGCAAAGCAATTCCAAATTATTCTGTTTTTTTAAAGATTTTTAAGATAGCGCGCTTTAATTTATCGAAATAATATAAAATGTGTTTAGTTTATCAAATATTATTTACCAACAACGTGATTGAGTTATTGACCACTTTATAGAAGAAATAAATTATTTTTGGAACCAGATTTATCATCTCTACAATAGATATTTAATATAATAGTCGGTTGGTTGTCTATTTGCAGATTGCTTATCAGCAATCCTTCGTGGGATATTCTGGTTTGTACTTAACCGTACTTTTAAATTTTGTTTCTTGCAATTGCACTTTGAATTGCAATTTTTATTAGACAAAGGATTTTGTCTTTGTATTATTTTCATTTTAAAATGTCATCTTCTTACACACTGAACATATTTTTTCACAATAACTTGAAATAAAACAGTAAAACTAAAAGAAAAAATATTCAGTAGTACATAGTTCTAATTACATTTCACTAAATAGTATAGTGTAATAGTAATATACTGAATGTTCTCGGCCGCACTAATCACCCCAGTAAAACCTAATTGCCAATGTCCAGAGACGTTGACTCCTGACCGCACGCCGTAGTAACTAATAATTGCAGAGGTTCTCTTAATTTTATAAATGAGGAATAAATATTTTTTTAGGATTTCGATCTGAAGTTAAATTAGACATTTTTTTTTCTCATTTTACATCGTAATACCAATTATAGCAACTGAGGTTACTCATTGTAATAAATTAATATAATACTGTACAAAGGAAAAAGGTACTTTGGAAAAAAAATAAACTAGGAGCGCCAACAGACCCCCGATTTCGACTCGCTGCGCTCGCGAAATCTCGGGTACCGTTTGCATATTAAGCGAAGCCAGCCTAGTCTAATGACTTATCGTTTTCCATTGACTTCAATGGTATATCAGTTTTTTGAAGATTATTCCTCAACGACATGACATTTTTCAATTTTTTTTTTAAACCATCACCTAATGTGTGTCTTTTTGATTGCGAAATTTAATTTTCCCTCAAGTATTTTTCGAGCCTATTCGTTACAAAGAATGTGAAAAAGTCTTCAGAAGGGCGCTCGGCCCGCTTCGCTCAATAATATAAATTACAATATTTTATTTAAATTACACTTTAAGTTTTTATTAAATCCGGAATTATCTTATTTCTTTCGTAGAAAGTTAGTAATTTCCTTTTATTTTTATATGACGGTAGCATAGTTACTTATTTCATTTCAGCTGTATCTGCTGTTTATAAATTTTTATGTCGTTTACAAACTATGATAACTCCTCAGTGACCGACCGTCGAGCCAAAACATTAAGCACTATTTTTTTTATTAATATTCAACTATTTCAAATGATTTACATAACAATGCAATACAAATATTTACTAATAATAGAAAAATATTTATACTTGTAACATCCCGCTCTCTGAAATCGTTATTTACATAATACGATAACGGACGGTGTATTTTACAAATGATATTTTAATTCACATTAAACACTGTTTCTCATAATGTTTAATGTTAAGTCTGTTTCTAGTTTTCAGTATTTTGCTGAAATAAGTGGAATTACAATTAATAACAATGTTACATCCAGCAGAAGACGGTGACAAGACATTAAATTTCCTTCTAAGTCTACCAGAAACTCCATCCCTTATCTCATTTTGGGGTCGGCACAGTATGTTTTTTCCTTCCATACTCTCCTGTTACTCGTCATCTCTGTGCACACTCCCTTCTTCTCCATATCGTCTTTCACGCAATCCATCCATCTTTTCTTCGGCCGTTCGCTATCTGTCCATCCCTCCACTACCATACCTAGCACTCTTTTGGTCACCTCTAATTTTTTTTTGTCACTGGCGCTACTCCTAAGCTTCCCCTAATATACTCATTACTTATTCTATCCCTTCTTGTCACCCCACACATCCATCTTAACATTCGCATCTCCGTTACATGCAAACGCTTTTCATCCATCACCTTCATCGCCCAGCACTCAGATCCATACATATAATCCATACTAATGTTGTTTTTATAAATTCTCCCCTTTAGTTAGTCTACATAAAACTTCATCTTAATTTTAAATAAATTAAATTGGGGCGGTCCAAACCAATTTTACGTTCTGATAATTTATATTTCGTTGTGTCAATGTTTTTATATAAATATGGTAAATTGGATGCTCCGAAATGAGAATTAATTAGGGTCATTATACTTTGAGAGCTTTTTAAAATAGTTAGTTTAGATGTGATTATATTTTATAATATGAACGAACGCGGCGTTGGGGACACGCCATGTTCCGAGCCGCGGGAGGTGGAGGACGGAGCTACAAATAGCTACGTGATATGTAAGAGGAGGAATGGAACAGAAGATGAATGAATTATTAGTTGTGATGGATGACAAGGATCTGGAGGTTATATGTGTGTCTGAGACCAAGCGAAAAGGCAATGATACGACCGATTTGCCTGGCAGCCGGGTCGCTTTCTGGGCTGGGTTTTCAGAGGGTGAGCGAGGTTGCCAATGTGTAGGCGTGTTGTTGTCTTCTCGAATGGTTAATGCAATGGTAGAATACAAGGCCATCAACCCGAGGCTTCTTTGGGTTCGCTTTAAGCTGGGGATAACAAGAGTATTCTTGTTGGCCGTTTACGCTCCAGTATTCTCAGCTCCAGTGAGCGAGCTCGTGGAGTTTTGGGAGAGTGTCAGGGATGTTCTAAGTAGTGTCAGAAATAATGAAAGGTTGATAGTATGTGGAGATATGAATGGATGGGTTGGAACCACGCGAAGTGGTTACGAAAGCGTGCTAGGCAAGTACGGTGATGAGAGAGTAAATGAGGCTGGAAAGCTAATTTTGGAATTTTGTAAGGAGAAAAATTTGTTTGTGGCAAACACGATGTTTGATCACAAACAAATTCACACGTACACATGGGAGCGAGCGGAAGAAAGAAGTATGATTGATTTATTTCTAGTAGATCAGCGTATTCGAAGCCAAGTTATGGACACGCGAGTGTTTAGGGGTGCTGATCTGGGAACGGACCATTATCTAGTCGTTGCTAGAATAAGAGGTCTGTTTGCAGGTTGGCGCAGCAACATGACGTGTGCTGGATTGGAGTCGAATAATCGCATAAGAAGCTGGAAGCTTCAAGATCCACCGATCAGAGAGGAATATCAAGAAAGGGCTTCCAAGAAGCTTGAAAGCTGTGTTTCTGAAAATAAAAGTGCTGAAGTATGCTGGCAGAACCTTAGGAATGGTATGGTGAAAGTAGCGATGGTGGGATGATGAAGTGAAAGACGCTGTAGATTTAAAGAAGAAAGCATGGCTGGATTATAAAGCCTTGGGTAAAGATAAAAGTATGATAGAGATAAGAAAAAGAGAGTACAAGCTGCAAAAGTACAAAACGAAAGCACTTATATAGATGAAGCGTGAAAATTCTGAGAGAGAAAGGGATGAGAGGTTGACGAACAACTTTTGGGAAAACACGAAGCTTTTCTGGTGAGAAGTTAGTGATTCCCGGGGTTGTTCAGTAACCTGTAGAATGAAAGGGGTGCTTTCGAAGAGTAGTGAAGTTTTAACAAAGCCAGCACACGTTTTGCAGCGGTGGGCGGAATTCTACAAGGAGACGTATGAATGTGAGGACGCCTCGGTTTTGAGCCAGCAAAATGCTGAGTCCGGATATAGCAGATGGTGAAATCAGTTTCGAAGAAGTGGAGAGAGCGATTCGAAGTCTGAAATGTGGTAAGGCTGCGGGAGCAGATCAAGTTACTGATGAGATGATCAAATATGGTGAGCCACGCGTCTGGGACTTGTTCTGGTTTTTGTGCAATTTATGCTGGAAATCAGGGGAGGTCCCAGGCGATTGGCGAGGTGCAGTCATCGTACCTTTGTATAAAGGCAAAGGTTCACAGATAGACTGTGCAAGCTATAGGGCTATCAGTTTGATTAGCTTGGGTGGTAAAGTTTATATTAAAATATTAGCGAGAAGAATGCAAGAGAGATATGAAAGGCTGTTGTGGGAGGCCCAAGGAAGTTTTAGACCTGGAAAAGGGTGTACAGATCAGATCTTTTCCCTCCGCATGATCACGCAAAAGTTTTTGGTCCTAAACCAAAAGGTTTTCTGTGCTTTTGTGGATTTGGAAAAGGCGTTTGACAGGGTTGTAAAGAAGAAATTATGGGAGGTACTGCCCCGATACAATGTGAGCGAACCCTTGCTACAGGCTGTAAAGTCTCTTTACAGAGATCACTTAGCCTGTGTGTGAGTAGGAGCTGACATGTCGCCCTGGTTTGACATCTAATCGGGTGTTAAGCAAGGTTGCGCTATGTCAGCTTGGTTATTCAATTTGTATTTGGATAGTTGTCTCCAAGGCGTTAAATATAGTGACATGGGAGTGAAATTAGTAGTAACCTTAGGGTCAATTGCTTGTTTTATGGAGATGATGCAGTGCTCATAGCATCATCAGAAAGCGATTTGCAGGCATTGGTCACCACTCTGAAAGATGGGTGTGAAAATAATTTTCTAAACCTGAATGCAGATAAGACGAAGGTTCTGATATTTGAAAGAAATGAAGAAAGAACAGAATGTAAGATCAACGTGAATGGTAAGATAATAGAACAAGTGAATGAAGTGGTATATTTGGGAAGTATGTTTAGCAGAGACGGAAGATACGAAATGGATGTGGAAAGACGTATTGCTGCCGGTAACAGAGTCAACGGTGCTTTGGCTGCATTGTTGAGACGGCGAAACGTCAGCATAGCTGCACGTTTGGCTGTACACAATGCAGTTTTGCTATCGACGCTCTTATACGGCAGCCAAACGTGGGTAACACAGAAGAAGCATGTAAAAAAGATGACTGCTGTGGAGATGCGATCTCTTCGTCGAATATGCGGAGTCAGCTTAGCTGACCGAATCCGCAATGAAGAGATCCACAGAATGGCAGGTACTAGCGAAGATGTCACGGTGAGGATGAAGCAGAACGTGCTCAGGTGGTTTGGGCACGTCGAACGAATGAGTGATGAAAGAACGGTAAAAAAGATTTATAAAGGAAAAGTGAGCGGTAAGAGAGACCGCGGGAGGCCTCAAGTGATCTTCGAAAACACAGTAGCTACGATATTGGAGGAAGGTCACGTAAAAAATATGGATCCCGGAGGGCATGTATGAAGAGGTTGATGTCTGTGGTCGAGGCGAAAGAGGTATGCAGGGACCGTAGCGTTTGGCGCTCCGTCGTCTCTGGCTACCCCGCAAGGGATATGGCTTGAAGATAAGTTAAGTTAAGTTAAATTTAAATAGTTGTTAGAAAAAATCTACTTCTAACTTGTTTTGTATCAAGGTCTGTTTGACGAAGAAATCACTTCACACAGTAACTACAATAATAATGTGACTGTTTGTACAACTACAACTTTATACAACTGCTTGAATTACTTCGTATCTCATAAGACCATAAAAAATTAAAAACAATTTATTCTGATTTTACACTAATTTAGTATTTGAACTTTGAGCACAAAAGGGAAAGTCGTAAAAGTAATCTTTAAATTCGTGCATACCATGTCAACCCACTCATATACTAGTATCTAGGTTGAAGTTTCGAGGACCGTCAAGAAATATTAATATAAATTAATATACACACATTTTTACATGCTTTTTTACTTAAGATAACATTATAATATTATGAGATGAACACAATAACCAATACTAACAATCTTAAGCAAAGTTTTATATAATTGAATCCACTAAAACATTCGCCTTTTAGATACAGTCTCCTATCAAATTGTCTCATTTAGATGATTGGGTCTGTTACTTCTCTCAATTTAAGTTACATTGTAGACCTCAGATTAATGGTAGTGTCTCAACATCTTTTACTATTTACCAGGAAGTATGTCTCTGAATAAATAAATAAATCGATTACATCCCGAAACGAAACGAGATAGAATATCAAATATATCATTGAAGTGCCACTAAAGCTATCAAATACGTCCGAAGTTGGCTGATCGAGCTAGTGTCATATCTATTTATCTCGATCGACTATTCCAGGAATATAGAAGCCGGACATGTTCATTTTAACTACAATCCAAATGTAACACTTGACAGCCGGAACAGAGACACAGCTCTGCACTCTAGTATTTAAATAATACATTTGCTAAATGTACTGAATATATAAATATCATTATTTATTATAATTATTAATACGAATTTTGTTTATTCATAACTTTTAATGAATAATTCATATAACTCGCTAAATAATTCTAATATATTTCATTGTCATCCAAAATTACAATACATTTTTGTATATTTTAAAGTCCGTTGTAATGTTTTATTCCATACATTTCTAAGATCTTTCTAAAAAGTGACACGAATTATTCTCAGGTCACTCCGCTCTTTTCATAAACATTTTCTACTTGACATTGTAATCTTTCTATTCAATATCCGACAACTGTGACTAAGCTGACTCGGAGCTGACACACTTTTGACGCCTTTTTACCCACTTGACTAGCCTACTAAAAAAATATTTTACTATTATTTTATTCATTTTATATTTAGTTACTCTATATTTTTTCCTTAAATGAAAATGTAATTATGTTATTTAAAAGATGAAATAATGTTATTTCAAATAATGTTACACATTTATTTTAATATCAATAAAGTGTTAATAAACAAATACTTATGCATATCAATATAAAATAATTTATTAAAATAAATATTCGTGTGTAAATGTATCAAAGATTATACGGCGAAATACAGTTTATAGAAAAGTCATTAATCAAAGTACCTCGTTCGTCGTCGAGTTTAATATTTTATACAAAAGAATTATATATTTTTAACTCTGAGTGCTCTAAGAATAATATTTATATTTATATTTATTTTAGTCTATATTGTTCTGAATTATATTTGGTTTCCAGTTATAAAATTAATATTTTATACCAGAAAGTATATGAAAATATTCTTTAATAAAAAAAAAACGAAGTAAACAAAGGACAGCAGTACATAATAACATATTTATTGTGATTTTATATTAACAGGGTATTCCAGCCACTATTAAAACCTATTGAAATCCTCGTTCGTTGTTTGATTAAAAATATATTCATACCGATTACATTACGATTAGTCCTTTAAGGTTTATATTAATTACATTTTTAATCATCAATAAATGGTATTAATATGTCAATTTCACATTTCTGAATTTAAATATGAAATATGTTTTAAGCAAAACTTTTAATTATCGGCTCCGTGTGCTACATATTTGTAATGGACTCGGAATATCTTTTTGAACAGTTATTACATACATAATTTCAAATAACAAAATTAGGGAACGATTAGTTATTAATTAAATATTCTTACAACAAGCTTTTGCTAAATAAAGAAAAGCTTAGCCTTAATGATTGCAATGTAATATTAGTATGTTAAGAGTGAAATTGTAAAAAAAAGGATTATCTTCCTTAAGAAATAAAACCTAAAATGGTAATTTTTAAAGTTGTTTTCAATGTAAATGTCCATACTATTTTATTCTTAAAATGCATAATGGAATTAAATTTCTATTAAATTTATTCGTTGCATGTAGGATGTATGAAATAAAACAGCTATAATATTTAAAAAATTTAATACAAGCTACTAAAGACTGAGCGGTCGCCAACGCGCGTACCTCCTGCACCGCATTTACTGAATTTATGATTTCATTTGGTGTCGCATATTTCAACTATGTGTCATTTGCATCGAAATTACTCGCAATATGGCATCGGATTCTCTTCGTGTTACTTACGAGGTAAAAATTTCTTATTATCTATAACGCTGTATTATTTACAATAATTATATGCAATAACAATACTAATGCCTTCAATGTGGGATACGTACCTATACTTTATGTAAACTTATTAAACATATTATTGTGGAAATATCTAATTGAATGGTTTCGTATAATATCTATGAAACACTATTATATAGCAGCGTAGTATGCGTATATCGTAGTTTTTGTCACCATTTCTCTAAATTGTAAATAGGAGAAGCAGAATGTACCTCGCGATAACAGTGACGGGCTGAAGCTCGCATTCGACATTCATTACTCACTGAGTGCGCTTTATACGAATTAAATTTTTGATGGCTGCTTAGATAACGTAGGGAGAGGAGATATTTTATGAGAGTAATTTATGAAATGCCATTCCGTTATGCTTATACATTCCTCAACCGCGTAAAATATTGACTTACGACCTCATTACGACCCAGACGAAGATCGTCACCTTACAAAGTTTTATAATGAATTGGAAAAACTTCAAATTATTTTCCAACTCTTCAGCTTAGCTTAGTTTTACTAGAAACTAATAAAAACGTATAAAAAGACAAGCAAGAAATTAAGAAGTTTATGATAAAAATGTACAAATAAAAAATTATGTCTACACATGTTCATTACGAAACTGTTAAACTGACTTCGATACAATTTTAAAGGCTCAAAAGTAATTCAAAAAACTTAATTTAAAATAGTTTGAACTATTATAAAAGTATGATTAGCTCAGCACTCTCACTTACACTATCAATACCTAAAATATATGTGTGTTTCACATTACGTAGGTACTAAAATAATTATAAACATTATAATTAGTGTTTTAATTATATTAATAACATCATATGATAGAAACTTTTTATGAAATCGTATTTAGTATTTTTAAACAAGAATCGACCCCCAAACGCTTTTTGTATATCCTTGTTGCCTTTCCTAATTTCAATCCTCACAAACATTCTCATTTAATATATTATAATTATAGGATACAGATTTATGATAAATTCTGTTATAAAATATATTATAATACTATAACGATTTTTTATTTTTTTAAATATTTATAAATACAGTTTTCTAACTCCATTAAAGATGTTAAATTTTGCGAGCAGTCATTAAGACTTTAAGTTAGTCTTTGTTTATAAATCAGACTAATGAGAGTTCACAACTTCATTATTAAGGAGGATATAACTTTAAAATCTATTAATAATAAATATCACTAAATTATGTCGTCCACTACGTATGTTGAAAGCAGGTAACGTTTCTACGAATCCTTGAGTACATCGATACTTCAAATCAGGAGTACTCGTATTTATTAATTTACATAAATGCACATTTAATATTCTTCTGACTTACTGACTATATAACATATAGAACGAGTTGACGCGCGTTGAATTAAAATAAATGAACTGTATAAAATCTTTACGACAATATTATCATAACAACTTTTAATATAGAATCTTGTAAACTTTTAGAATGAACGTCTACCTAAAGGTATTATAACCAATTTAAAAAATTGCGGGATTTTTTCTAAGTTTTATACTGTGATCACTGAGAAAGCTTTACAGGTTGTAATGGGGGATTTACACTGCCCCTGCTCCTCTTGTGTAACTATTTTTAACTTTCCTTTTCACTATGTCTAAAAATTTGAAATGACTATATGCAGTCAGTCAATTCTTATTAAGTAATGTTTTTGCCGTTATGAATATTTAACCGTCTTTGATCAATACTAACTATAGCCTCCTTATAAATCAGGGAAAAATCATTTCTCTTAAAATAAAGACGTCTTCAAAGTCAATTTAAATCTTTATCAAATTAAATATTTAAACTTCAATATAAGTTCAGTTGATCGATTCACAAGAAGGTACATTTCACAATTGTTAACTCAAATACTGAACTCGAATTACATATTATTGAAATTAAAGTCCCTTTAATGTTTGACAGTTTAATTAAGTATGTACTCGGACTGATACGAGGGTCTAACGCACAATCACACACCAATCAATCCGATCCTTAATTATGTTAGTTTAAAGGAGATTAGACATTATTCTAACGCATAAATAACATATTATATTTAGTGCTGACAATAGGAAATGCTATTTTGCTTTAAAATATTAATACTGTCACTACAAAAGTGACCCTTAGAAAAGTGCAATAGAGTCCATAATCATATAATATGAACAGTCTGATCAAAATGGGTGCGCGTGTGTGAATGTGTATTTAGGAACGTCCTTTGTCACTAGATATGTTGATGTCAATGGATTTTCGTTGATAAATTACTTCGCTTGTTGAAACTAGTCGCTATAAAATTGACACTGCTAGACATTTAGAAGTCCTTAAACCATCCGATGTATTGTCAATTGTAAACAAATAAAACAAAGTTGGAAAAATATATTGTATTCCATTAGTTTTAATTATTACCGCTGACCCTTGTCGCCTTCTCCCTTTCAATATCTCCATTGCTAATTTAAGCAATACCTGAATACAGCGAGTTTCCATTTAATTATATTTAATAACTTCACTGCGGACCTCAAACTTTTATGAATGAAACAAACCGTCCCAATTTCGATTCCCAGTTTCACATTAATATTGATATACACAAACACTGTGAGAAAATAATAATAACAATATAGTGGAATTTGATTTGCAAATATAAAAATATAATTCATTTACATAGGCTCATAGATAAAGAGAGGACAAGAGAGAGAAGTATTACGGGAAGTATTACCTTCTTACTTAAAATATTACTTATTATGCTCAGCAAAAAGTAGCCATTAAAGTCTTTATAATCTTCGCTCAACCGTTTCTTTCTACCTTCCAAATTGCATTTGTTTATTATGGTAACCGTTTATTACCAGGTGATAATTGAAGAAAAACAAAAAAAAAGAAATGATTCGTTTACTTATCACTAATATAAAATAGAATAAATGATCAGACCACCATCTTATTAATTGTCAGAAATCAATACTTAATCATAGAGAGGCAACCAAATAGTAGGCAATAGAGTGAGAAAGAAGTGCATTATGAATTTAACCAAAACAATCAATTTATTCTGTAGAAAGAAATATAAAGTAAATATTTAGTTAAGTGCGAATTCTATTTAACTCTCTTGGTTCTCTTACCATTTCTTATTTAAAGTATTAACTCATTTTAAGTTAATATATTTTTTAAAACATCTATTAAACATAAATGATTAAACATAAATGTTTTTTGGTGTTTAATATTTATACAGATTATAAAATAACATTTCGTAATAAATGACATTTTTAAATCTATCTATTTACTACTGTTAGTAATTATCCTGAGCAAGAGCTCAGAATTATCAAGACATAATTACATTGTCCATTTTATACCTTAAATTCAATTTTAGTTGTGCTATTAACACTGTTAAACAAATTGTATTTATGTTACACCTGCTCTATTATTTACTAATTGTAGTTATTAAATTATATGTTGTTTAACATTTAGTCCCTACATTTATTGCAATCACATATTTTATATTTTAAAGTCCGGAACCCTAACTGAACCTGTGTTTTAATTACTTAGTAGTCAAGTCTATCTTAGCAGTGCCGATGGAATTATACCAAGCTTCAAATAGCTACAAACTTCCTTGCAGTAGAAACAAAATGTATCTGACTTTATAGAACTAGGATTATAGAATACTTGTAAATATACCATTAGTTACACTTTTTAAATTCAAGTATTTCATTACTGGATGCGATCTATTCCTGATCTTAATCCACTGGTTTATGACTTATGGTCCGGTCCGTTTATGACTGTACTGCAGCCAATGGAATAAACTTCGAATAAACTTTATATATTTTTAATGGTTTTATATAACTGTATTAAACGAACACTCTACTAATAGTAATAAATGTTACGTACAATAAAAAGGTTTAATTTAAAGGTTTTTTTGTAACAACATTTATCGTAACACTAAGTATAATAGTTTATTATATAATATATAATAAACTATTATACTTAGTGTTACGATAATATAATAGTTTATTATATTCAAATTATGAGCTTTCTAAACTCAATTATTTTGGCTGGATTTCAATAGTCAGACAGAACAAATTGTTAGATATGTACAGATAACAGTAAATTCTTTTTAATTTGTACCTATTTAATCTGTCGGCTCTTAGTCTATTGGCTAAACTGAAAATAGCGACCTGGATATGTGAAATTGAATTGGATACATTTTTTTAATTATTTTTTTTTATATTCCTCTTCCGTCCTCCGACGTGCCTCCAGGGGGGTCGAAGCTTTAAATCGATCCGGGTTTTCTTTACTTTCATCTTTATTCTCTGCAATGAGATTTATTTGGGATGTTTCCTGATTCATTGCTTTGTGTTACTTGCTTATGTTCTGCCTTATGTTACTTATTTTTCTTATCTTTATCATTTATCTTACTACTTTACATAACTTCTATGTCCACTTTTGGTTTCTTTACTTAACTTATTTGTATTTATTTAAATTTTTATTACTTACTCTTATACCTAATTGTCATTGTTTATAGGATATTTTTCGCATATTTGTTTTTCTTTTCTTTATTTCGTATTTATGTTTGTGTATTAAGTCTTATATTATTACAATATATATAATACACTTTTCCTGCTCCTTTATTTGTCGTTTAACTGTTTTTTAACTTATTTATTTTATGTGTTCTTAGTTGTGTTTGTTTACTTTCTGTTCTCTTATGTTTTGTTTTCTAAATTGACTCTTTTGGTTATTTTTCTGCATATTGTATAAAATTAGTTTTTTGGCTTATGTCTGCCATTATAATTTTTAGGTTATCTTTATTTAATTCTATTTCCAATTCTTGGTCTAGTTTATACCTTAGTTTTCCAAATTTGTTATTATACTAGATATAATATGGAGTGTGTCTTGTATGTCCATGTTATTACAGTCGCAGATAGGGTTATCTTTCAGGTGGAACCTGTGAAAGTATTGACTGAGGCCTCCGTGGCCTGTCAACACCTGCACAAGCACCGGGCTGAATTTTGCCTTCTTGATAATTCCGTACGACTCCCTTATTGAGAGAAAGAACAGCTTTGTCAGCATTGCATTCGGGCTGTTCTGGTATCTGTGCTCCCATTGCTCTACAGATTCTTTCCTTATTTTTCTTTTACTATAGGATAAGGGACATAGGTCGTGGTCGGAGCGCGTTTTCCTCTTTGTCACTTCTTTGTCGAGGGCATCTGCTCTTTCGTTCCCCTCCACTCCCACGCCCTTACCCAACATAGCTGGATATGAACTCCCTCAGTACGGGCCGCCAGGATACTCTCTGTTATTCTGTAGGCAATGGGGTGCATGGTGTCAGGTTTTTTGATAGTCTGCAATGCCGACCTAGAGTCGCTCAGGATACTGACGCATGTAGCTTTTTTCCTTCTGGCGTCAAATGTGCCTTGCAAAATCGCGTACAATTCCGCTTGATACACGGTGCAGTAGGATTGCAAGCGAAATTTCTTTGAGAAAACTTCGACCGGACCCCTCCAGCAGGTGAAAGCTGCTCCCACTTTGCCTTCGAGTTTGCTTCCATCCGTGAATATTCTGAGCCGTTCGTGTCACTTAAGTCACGAAGGTTTGTATTTTGAAGGGTCTGGAAGGGTTTTTTATGGAATAGGAGGGCAAACGAGCTGGCGGTTCACAGATAATTTGTGATCACCGCCGCCCATGAACTCTAGCAACATCCGAAGATTTACAGGAGCGTTGCCGGCCTTGAAGGTGGGAGTAAACGCCTTTTTTAAAGGAACCCATGTCATACTGATCTGGAAATACCGCCAAAGGGAGTTCGTTCCACATTCGAGTGGTACGAGGAAAAAATGTACTTGAGAACCGCACAGTGGAGGATCGCCACGCATCCAGGTGGTACGGATGGTATTGGAGGCGATGGCGCGTTGTGCGGTGACGAAATTCCGCGGTAGGCATCAGATCGAATAGCTCTTCGGAACACTCCCCGTCGTAAATGCAGTAGAAGACGCACAAAGATGCAACGTCTCTACGCAATCTCAAAGAGTCCGGCCGTTCACAGAGCACCGAGTTCCCGACAATCCGAACGGCTCTCCGTTGTACGCGGTCAAATGGTAGAAGCTGATATTAGGGTGATTCGGACCAGAGATGAGAACAATACTCCATGTGTGGCCGGACCTGCGCTTTGAAGAGCGCAAGTTTTTGGCCAGGACTAAAGTACTGCCTCGCTCTATTGATCACGCCCAATTTCATCGAGGCCGACTTGGCCTTGCTCCCCAGATGACCACGAAACTGACAGTCACTCGAAATGTCGAGACCCAGTATTCTGATACTTGGCGAGGCTATAAGGGGAGTGCTCTCGAAGAGCGGTGATTCGACAAATGGGATTTTTTTAGTGGTAAACGAGCAAACCTGTGTCTTCTGGGGATTGAACTGAACGTGGTTCAGTTCACCCCACTCAGTAACCGTCCCCAAGGTAGTCTCTATAGCAGACACAAGTTTCTTTTGGCACTTGTCGATGTTTGCCCGAGAGAGACCTGCACGGCCGGAATATACCGCATCCCCAGTGCTGTCATCCGCATAAGAATGTATGTTGGAGATATCCAACTATCACTGATGTGCAGGAGGAATAGAGTTGGGGATAGCGCGCAGCCTTGGGGTACACCAGCGTTCACGGGCTTGGGGTCCGAGCAAAAACCGTCGAGAACGACCTGTATGCTGCGCCCAGTGAGGAAGCTGGTGATCCACTTGCATAAACTCTCGGGAGGCCCATAGAAAGATAGCTTCGTAAGAAGCCCCTTGTGCCATACATGATCGAAGGATTTCGGCATACCCAGACTAACTGCCAGACCCTCTCCTTTGCTTTTAATAACAGCTGCCCAACGATGCGTAAGATATAGCAGAAGATCACCAGCCGATCGACCATGGCGAAAGCCATATTGCCGGTCATTGACCAACTGGTGATCATCGAGGTAGGTTAGGAGCTGAATATTGATGATGGTCTCTATTACTTAAGAGAGAAGAGAGGTAATGGCGATAGGTCTGTAGATAGCTGGTTCTGAGCTATCACCTTTTTTAGGGATCGGATGGACAAGTGCACGCTTCCATGAGACCGGGACTACGCCTTTAAGGTAGTAGTAACGAAATAGACGCGTTAGCACTGGTGTCAACTCAGGAGCACATGTTCGTAGCACAACTGGAGAGATAACATCTGGCCCACTCGACTTATGAACTTCCAAGGAAAAGAGGGCTTTTCGAATGAGTTTTTGTATGCTATGGCGGTAGGGATGACTGACAAAAGTTTCCCAGAGTGGCTTTAGACAGCGCCCAGAACTTGCGCGTGCCAGGCGGGTACTTTGCCATCTGATCCCCAATTTTGACGACATGCTAGAACTTTGCTCTAGCAATTTTCTTTTGAAGAATCTGGAGGCATGATTAAATTTCCTCTTCAGAACTCTAGAGTTCGGATCCTTAGTGACTAACGCATAGGCCTAAGCTTGATAAGCCTGCCGTTTGCCAGCTGCTGCAGCCATGACAGACGCATCAAACCAAGGCTGCGATTTGCCACCAAGTCGTACCATAGAGCTTGGTACAAATAGTTCCATGCCATGTAGTATCACATCAACTACAGCCGCAGCGCAGTCACTAGGATCATTGGAAGGGAAACAAATCGGCCCCCAGGATGCAAAAAAGGACCGCATTCCATCCCAATTCGCTGACTTGTAGTGCCAAACGCGTTGAGTCGCAGGACTTGTGCGAGCTGGGCGTTCAATGGGTACTACACTCCGTACCAAGCAATAATCAGAGGACCCTAAGGGAGCCTGGACAGTGACTTGGTACTTTCCGGGATGTGTAGTCAGCAGAAGATCCAACAAAGAGGGCATATGGCTGTCCACGTCCGGTAGACGAGTGTGCGTGTTGACCAATTGTGACATACCATTTGCCAGAGCAAAGTCAAACACATATCTCCCCGCGTAGTCGGTGGCACGTGACCCTAGCCAATCGGCATTGTACGCATTGAAATTCCCGAGGAGTACGACTTCGGCGGAGGGAGTCCGTGAAAGCAGATCGTCAATCTTCGCCTGAACATGGCCCAAGAGTTGATCCGTTTCTGCATTACCACTATGGGACCTGTAGAGGCACGCGTAGACTCCGGCATGGTCATCCATGTCCACGCGCAGCCAAAGTACAGACAGTACAAAGTATATGGTTCTTATAATTTCAAGATTTAGTTCCCGCGTGCGCGGATCTTGCAAGGGGCTTATAAATTTTAATTGCTTTTGAACAGATATATTTTATATGATTTTTGAAAGTTATATTTTCATCAGTTATGAGGCCTCATATTTTAAATTCTTTAACTAGATTGATAGGTGAACCTCCCATATGTATGTGCGGGGTATCGTACTTTAGCCGTCTTGTGATTACCATAGCGTTAGTTTTATTTAGAGCAAATTTGGCTTGTGATACTATTTTTGATATTTCGTCTCCTGAAATTATAAGAACCATGTCGTCGGCGGACGCCTGGCAGTGTACTCCTGTACCCTCTATAATCTTCAATAAAGGAACCACTAGGAGATTCCAAAACGTGGGACCTCCTATTGAGCCCTGGATACAGCCTTTGTCGGTACGTTTGGTGTAGGTCGTATCGGCATATTTAACCGTCACCTTCAGCTCTGAAAGGTACTGACCACTTTTCGGAGGTTTTGCGGCACTCTCTTCTCTCTCAACTAGCATTTTATCGCGGTACAGCACGCGCTAACGAAAGCTCCCTCTATGTCAAGGGAGACAATGACATTGATAAATTTATTTGTTAAATTATCGCCGATGTGTCGCACCATGTCATAGAGGGAGTCTTCCGTGCCGCGCTGTGGCACGAAGCCATACTGCCTGGGATTTGACTTGGGAATGATGTGCCACCTGAACCTATCATCCGAATTATCATCATCGAATTGGATACATTATGCTTTATCCGGTATGAGCTTTTGCTTATTACAAACTTCATTTTCCGATTTAACTTCTAAACATGTTATTATATTGTTAGATGTTTCTATTTTTAAGCTTTAGAGTTCTCAATAAACCGGTTACAGTAACCACTTATCAAAACTGTTTTTAAAATTGTCTTTAGGAAGTTAAAATTTATATTGGTTTATTGTGAAAATATTGTCAATTATGTTACTTAAGGGCAGAATATAACTATTAATAAATAATCAATAGAACAAACGCCAGTCCATAAGAGGACATTATAATTTTCATTACTCTAAATACTTTTATATTTACGTGTAAATGTCAAAATACCTAACAAATTTACATCTTCATCTCAACAATTTAAAATATCAGTTTAAAATATCAACTCTCTAATATCTTCAGTATTTATAAGAATATTAAATTTCCTTTAAGAACTGTCAAGATTTATAACATAATTGACTAGTAACTAGTAATTGATTCGAAAACAATCAAACGTGACTTCGAAAACAATGAAACGTGAATTAAATTATAAGGGAAAGATTAAAGTTTTGGGAAGTTCCATTTGGTGAGGTTTATTTAGAGATCTTACTTTTCTCTTACAGTATATTATTTGTAAACTGTTATTAAATTATTCTTAATTAAACAATACTCGTTTCCATTGTTGCCTTACGAAGTATTGAAGACAAGGTACCTTCAGAAACTTTATGTTTTAGGATAAATTCATTGATATGTCGCATGTCGTTGCATTATATTGCTGAGATAACGACGATAAGAACTACAAAGTATCTTATTTATTTTATTCTCGGAGTTCGTTTACTGATTATCTTAATATTCTGTTTTAACGAAGACAAAGGAGTATTTAATTGAAGCGCGCAGTGACTCAGTGTACAAAGGATAATGACGTTTCTATTCTTTCTTATCTGATATTCAGATTAATACAAATATAAGAGCTAAACTTACTCTACAATTTTTTTTTTTTATTAAAATTTTGTTGTATTAATATTTTAATTCAAAGTGGAGACTAGTTTTCACAAGAAACGAAAATATGTTTATTTTAGTATATTATTAAATATAATGAAAATAAAAGCAACCAACTTCAGTCAATGCCATCCACGGGCGACAGTTCCTTTCATCGAAACACATATTCAATATGTTAATAAACATTTGGTAGGTTTTTTTTCTATTTTAGCTTTATAATACTTGATTAAAGTATTAAATGCTATAAATTTACTAGTACATATAAAAATAGATAAGAAAAAGTCAGAAAGTCAGAAGAGAAACCTAACTTACGAATAATTTGCGATAATTAGCTTCATCTATTATCGGGGTGATTAAATTAATAGAATACATTGACTAAAGTTTAAACCAATAATCAAGGTATACAGGGTTGTCAAAGATGTATGATTAATTATACTTTCCAACACACTGCTTAGCTCGGGACGGGACCCATGAGTGCCGTATGGACTTTGACACGATAGTGGATTTAGGATATTGTTATTATTTATGATATGAAAATAAATCTAAACATTGCAGATTCATATTTAGAAAACGTTTATTTTCTCAAAATAAATAAAATTATATATCAGGATAACATTACTGTTGTTCTTTGAAACCATATTTTGACATCGCTCTTATTAAATCAATCAATCCATCAAGGTGTAATGCAGCGGCGAGTGATTGGGGTTCCAGCTTCCATAACTTAATGAAAAATCCTGCTCCGTGAGCCTCGAGTACTAATGTATAGAAAATAATGAGTTAAAATGTATTTTATGTTGCAAATTAATAAGGTTTATTATTTGTACGATAGTTTTTAATAGACTTTTTGAACAGTTATGTTAAGATATAACACATATAATGTCTCTCTGTCTGTCGCATTGTTTTTTTTCTTTTCTTTTAGAACGAAATCTTGAAAAGATCTTGATGATACCACTTGTACATTCGTAACTTACTTGTATCTGTCGGTTAAAATAAATATAACTAATCACATAAAAGGAAAATAAACATATTATATTTATTTATTTAACTCATCTTTGATAAACAACAACAAACATGAACAAATTACTTTTTTAATAGTTTGATAGCTTAAAATAAAGTGAGAAAAGGTGATATTATATCTCCTGACCAAGGTTCGATCCCAGATATATAATATTCATAAGATGTCTCCGTTCCCTAGGTTTTTGTAAATATTTCCCGGACTCAGAAAGAAAAAACCTATTTTTATTTTAGTACTTTTATGTGTCTCAATATTAAGGGAGCAAAGAATATGATATTTTTACAAGTATACTGTTAATTCCACAGAAAACATACATACATACAGAAAAGTAGAGATTTTAACGTTATAACCCACGAGATTTTGGTCTGAGTAAAGAGAATGTATTATAAAAAAATATAAAGAAATATATTTTACTTGTATGCGCTATAATTTAAGAAATTAATAATGAAGTGTTATTTCACGATACGACACTCCGAGGCCACGACACGCGGTTGTTCTAAGGGTATTGTAAAATTATATTCCACTTTCTTTCTTATCTCTTTAATATATTTTAAATAACAACTTCCGTCGTTCATTTTTATAAAGTGGAAAGTATCCGTTGCTTTATACTGAACTGTCAAATGTCGGTATTTTTTAATGAAAATTCTTATTCCATGACTAAGCAGCTAATAATATTAAATCTGCATTTTATAATCCTTCGTTAATTTGATTAAATTTTTATTACTATGATATTGCCACATTTTTTTATACATGGCAAAAATTTTATAACACAAAGTTAATTCAAAAGGTATTCAAAAGATATCAATTACTCAGGTTTACACAAAGCTTGCCAACTGCGTATTCTTTGAGTATCGTTCCGTGATAAACGACCTAACTTCTCTCCAGCGGGACCCAATTGTCGTTAACAGTATAAAGAAACTTAAATAAATATCATAAATAATGGGTTCCTCTACGTGTGACAATTTGATGTTTTGCGATGCGATTTTTAATTTAATAATTCAAAAATAATCTTTTATTATTAGATATTAAAAATAAATTTGAATATTTTTAATATTTAAATAATTGTCTTCCTTTAATACACAATATAAGGCTATCAATGATAATGCAACAAAGAAGTCCCTGAACTCGTATAACTTCTGAGAGTTTCTTGTTACTGTCAATAAATAATAACAAAATCTACAATATTGAGTCTATAAAGTTAAAGCTAAATAAGGATTGTGCAATTTTGTGTATTAAAGATAAAAGAAAACATGTACATTTTATTTATTTATTTTGAACTACTGCGATGTATATATTTCCAAAGTAAGACACACTTTTTTTGAAGATTTGGCCAGCGTTTGCAATATTATAAAAAATTGTTAACCAACCATTACTCAGAAAGTCGGAGAGCTTAGTCGTGATATTTTTCTTTTTAAATTAAAAATACGTTAGTATTATATGTACTATACAAGTATACCCTCTTTTAAGTGAGTTACTTAGATAATTAATTGCCTACTAGAAATACTATTCTATATTAAAAATCCACAGGGTCCACAAAACTAAATCTTACTATATAATCATGCACAGAAATACACTTTCTTTTTCAACGAATATGTAATAATGGAATGTCTTCTTCTCTTCAATCAATTTTTTTCAATCGCAGCAGCAAGTCCGTCATCCAAATTTTTCATTTACTATCGTCAGTAACTTTGTGTTACCTCTAAATACTTAAATTACTTTAAGTTTCAAGGTTTCAGTCGCTGTCACCGCCAATAGACAAGCAATCAAGGATATTCTTATTAAATTTAATAACCAAAGAAATCTGGTATGTTTTGCGAAAACTAGCTGGAAAAACAGGAAAAATACTTAAAATTACATATGCAAATGTTAAAATATCTAGTTGGTAATTAATAGCAGAGATTCATAAAGTTGGTTTAGGGCTCTCATTAATATGGCTTTTATACTAATGTGTAGTCAACATTGATAAAACTATCACAGTCAAAGCTCTTCCTTGTTATACCAACAACTATGTTGGTATCTCTTCCATGAAGTAGTTAAGATAATTACTAAATTATCTTAACTACTTGATGGAAGAGATACCAGCAAGTTATATTTTAACAGATATTCGCAAAATAAATTTAATAAACATAAATTATAAACTAATACAAAGAGGTCAACGTTAACACAAAAAATCTTTAAACAAAATAAACTTATTTGAGGACAACAAACTTATTGTAATTATAATACTCACAAAATGTTTAACTACTATTAATGCATTCCTACCATTCGTATTACTATTTTTATTTTTTACCAAATGACAGTCTGTTGTTTGTAGAAGTATATTTCTTGTCGATTTTACAGAATACAAAGTGACAATTTTGGCTGAACGTTTTATATATATAAAATATATATATAAATATATTTTATATATATAAAAAATATTTATATGAACTTATGAACGTTTTAAATATATATAATATATATAAAACGTTCATAAGTGGTCATACTGAATTCTTTATTAAAATTAGTTAGTTTGTAGCTGAATATTAGATTTTCAGGAGTTTTTTTTATGGAAATCTGTTTATTCAGAAACAATTTCAGTTGTTTATGTAATCATATATAAATATTTTTTTATTTAGTTTCACGCCATATCCCTTGCGGGGTAGCCAGAGACGACGAAGCGCCAAACGCTACGGTCCCTGCATACCTCTTTCGCCTTGGCCACAGACATCAACCTCTTCATACATGCCCTCTGGGTACTCATGTTTTTTACGTGACCTTCCTCCAGTATCATAGATACTGTGTTTTCGAAGGTCACTCGAGGCCTCCCCCTGTCTTTCTTACCGCTCACTTTTCCTATATAAATCTTTTTTACAATTCTTTCATCATTCATTCGTGGACGTGCCCAAACCACCTGAGCCCGTTCTTCTTCATTCTCACCGTGACATCTTCGCTAGTACCTGCCATTCTGTGGATCTTTTCATTGCGGATTCGATCAGCTTGACTGACTCCGCATATTCTGCGAAGAGATCGCATCTCCACAGCATTCATCTTTCTTACATTTTTCTTCTGTGTTACCCACGTTTAGCTGCCGTATAACAGCATCGGTAGCAAAACCGCATTGTGTACAGCCAAACGTGCAGCTATGCTGACGTTTCGCCGTCTCAACAATGCAGCCAAAGCAATACGCCTTTCCAAATCCATTTTATATCTTCCGTCTCTGCTAAACATACTTCCCAAATATTCCACTTCATTCACTTGTTCTATTATCTTATCATTCACGTTGATCTTACATTCTGTTCTTTCTTCATTTCTTTCAAATATCAGAACCTTCGTCTTATCTACATTCAGGTTTAGACCATTAATTTCACATCCATCTTTCATCTTTTTTAAAATATTTGTTTATGTAATCAATACACTCAATGTAATGAATTATTTTAACTATCATATTAATTAAATTAACTGTTATAAAACACATGACACTCAGTGATCTTATACTCGTATCTCCTTGAGACGTTAAGTCGCCTAGGTACTATGTATATGTCGGCGCTTATCCATTGTCACACTTATTTTGTTCCATGTTTAAATATATGAAAGAAAGTATTTAAATATAACAATCACTTTTAAATTATAATAAAAGTAGAGTAACATTTCAGAGTACCGATCAAATGCTAGTGATACTTCTTCGATAGCAAGCGGACTTAAATACTAAGTGATAAACAACACCACTATTGCGTTGTTCATAACACGTGACATGGTTAAATGATTGATGATGATGATGATTGAACCGCAAATTAAACAATTTTATATTTAAAGTATGATTAAAGAAAAAACAGAATAGATATTCTACTATTATTACAAATTATAATATCTATTTAGTACAATATTACATACTGAATATATTTATATGTTTAATTTCTACTTGGCATTGTATTATTTCTATTCAATATCCGACAACTTTGATTAAGCTGACTCGGAGCTAACATACTTTTGACGTCTTTTGGTTCACTTGACTGACTCTTAAGGAGTTTCATTCTCCTAGTTTATGTTATTATGTTATTATGATGTGCTATCAAATGATAGTTTACAATAATATGCGATAAGATTGAATATCATTTTTTTTAACATTAATGACTTATTATATTGTTAAAAAACGGGTAGTTTATTTATATTATTTTAAAATTCTTTCTTAAATTACTGATTTAAAACTACTGGTAAATCTAAAGAAATCTAATTCTACACAATTGACAATTATACAATTTATCCGATTAAATTGTAAATAATAAATAATAAATATTATATATAAATATTTGTTAAATATAAACATAATTGTGTAAATAAATAGCCTTAGCCAACAAAAAATTGTGCGGCGAACTCCAGTACATATAAAAAACCTCTGAATTGAAAACGTCCATGTTCATTCAAATAACTGCCAATAAAAATGGTATTACTTAGATTTTAATATTTTATTCAAATACTGATATATTTTTAACTCACAGTACTTTCAGTAATTATATTTATTTTTATTATGCGAACATTTAAACTTAATTTATTGTATATTATTCTAATATAAAAAATTGGTTTCAAGTTCTTCAATTAATATTTTGAATTTCATAGAATGTACGGATATATAAAAAATATTTTGAATTTCTAAAAAGAACAAGGAAATAAATTACAATTTTAAAAAAAATTGAAGAAATTTAATGTGATTAAATAATAAAACACATTTTAAATGTATGATAATACAACAAATTAGACTCCGTCATTACAACAAACAACAGAAGAGTTAATACTGTAGGTGCTTCAGGTGACAGAGTTAAGGGGATTATGTCTTTGTTAGTAACACAGTGTGACGTGTACTTTGATAGATTTTAGTAATGGATGGGATGGGATACATTGTTCTTGTTTATATTTATTTTATATATCACGTTTAACAGTTGTTTACTTTATTGTGTTTTAATTGAAAATACTTAATACTGTGCTCCGTGATTGATATTATCTTATTAAGAAAAAGAAAGATGGTGTTTCTTAATATTTACTGTTTATCTATTTGATAGTTGATAAATTGGAATTAAATTTGTTATCTTTGTGAAATGATCGATTGATTGGTATATTAAAATAATTTCTCTCGTATTATTTATTTGTATATAATAGTGTAATGATAAATATTGAGACCAACAATATTGTATCAAGACTATAAACAATATGTCTTACAAAAATATATATGGAAAGACTAAAAGAGCAGACTTTCATTTGACACTATGCACACTTAATAAGTTTAGCAGTTTTGATTATCATAGGTAATTAACTCAATATTTCACTTCTGTCCGAAAAACTTTAGAAATTAGATTGGTTAATTATCTGTTGACAGGTAATTCGAAACACTTAAATAGTCTGTGACAGTTCGTGTTTTTTAAATGCTACTGCCAGTTTCAGATTCCTTTAAATGCCTCGAAGTCTTTAAGGAAATATATACTATTTTATTATTTAGGTTCAATGTTTGTCTGAAGTCTTAAAATATATTAATTGATAGCACACTTCTGAATATTTTTTTTAAATAGCTGTCATTCGTTTGAGATATTTAGACGCTTTCTGCGATGTGTATCGATACATTTATGTTATAATGTTTTCAACTTACACACATTTAGTCTGACGTTCTGCGTGTGTAGCAAGACTTTTTTTCTGTTTGCATAGTTTGATAATTTGTATTCGTTATCATAACCTTTCTAGTTCTTTCCATCGGTAGCACTTCCGAGATTCACTTTTTAATTATCTTCCGGGTTATGTTGTTGTAATTATAACGCTTATAAGGTTTTGGTCTTTATAATCGTTCAAGTGTATTACTGCAGGGAGGACTAAAAGTCCATTTGAGGGATATATCGTAAGTAATTTGAATTCTCACTATAAATTTCTTGAATGCTTTGTGTTGCATAATTTCAATACTTGTCCTGTTTCGAAAATCGGGGTCAACATAGATGTTGCTTGTGAAGCCTTTTTTCTCCATAAGGTATATTTGTTATATATTTATTCAACACTATATTATTAGTTTTCTTTTACCGACAAACAAGAAGATTCTAATTTAAATTTTGAGTTGCTTACCTCAAGTAACCACTGAATCTAGTTGGTATATTTTCTGTTGTATTTATCAGAAGTCATATAAATAAATTGGTTCCTAAATGTTAAATTTGATTGAAAGCGACCACCTGGTTACGCAAACACAAAAATGGTAAGGTAAGGTAAGTCGAATATATTTTGCAAGAAACAGCCATAGCATACCAGCTCGGTTTAAATATATTACAAAGACACCAGATATCACTTGTCATTGGATCCACTATATATATACGATTTTTAAGGATATATGACTAGGATTATAAAGAGAGAAATAAGATAAAGTTAATTGTCTCTTATTGTTACATTTCATAATAGCGAAATCTTGAAGATCGAATGACAATAAAATAAAACAAAGTACAATATTTTTAATAACCTAAAAATATTTTTTATATTATCTAATAATAAATAACACACTGACATGATAGACAAACCTATCATTTTCAACATTCATACAGTTCGACAGTTATTCAGTTACAACATTGGATTGTAGAGTGGAGTTCTAGTTGAATTAATACAACCTACATTGTTATTCGATGTATATGATATTACTATCTTTATTATCAACTGATGTCTTTAGGGTTTTACTAAATACAATTCGTCAGATGACCTGTGCTATATCATGAGTGAACTCTTACATTCTCGCTGCAGTTCAATGCCCCATTCCGGTCGAATGAATAGTATCGAAATGTTTATTGAAACACCATAGCGTATGAATAAACATATATTCAATCCTACTACAGTGTTAGAAACATATACCTTAATTATTAATGTTGTTTTTTGTAATTATTGTTTGTATATATTTAAAAAAAAAAACTTTTCCGTTCATTTTAATGGTTTTTTGTGAATAAATATTCGTATAATAATTATTAGTAATAGTAGTTTCTTTTTATCATTACACAGATGTTTTAGTTAATTAAAAAGTAAAAGGACGGGTGCTAAAATAAATAAAAAGGAGCCACGTTGTCAGAGTTTCCGATCAACAAGTGCAGGCCGGAAAAAAACTTGCTTGAACATCTTATTTCTTGATTGGTTCGCTACTCTACTGTTTATAAGTCATTTATTGATTTTGCATAAAAAGGTGTTAATCAGTTTAATTACATGAACCAAATTGGTACGATATTAGTGATTGGTGGTGGTTGGTGCTTGATATATGCAAGTGCATACAATGATAATTAATATTTACGATGTCATCGACATTGTGATAATTAATTTAATAATGTATCCGTTCTGTTCAATTAATTGTAGTGGTCTTTGAATCGCGATCAATTATTTAACCAAAACTGATAGTTAATATTGATACACTGGTTACCAAATTTAATAAAATATACTAGTTAAATAAGTAGATTTTTAATTTAAACAAACTCAAGAGTACGTTGTTACATCGGTCCAGAATATATATAGTTTATATACTATATATTCTAAACCGATGCCGCCCCGCGATAATAAGCCAAGGCCGGACTGTAACAGGAGCTAAGTACGTTTCATTGTTACCTTGACTATAATATCACAATTAATACCAACAATTAATAACACGCATATATAAAAATAAATTAAATTCAATATATAGTAATTCTATATATAGTAATTTTATTATTTTTAAGCTTACAATAGGTAGATCAGATATGTGTTGTATTTTAGTTAGAAATATCAATTTTTTTGTATTTCGAATTAACTAGAATGTGTATATTTAATTTTCTCCTTCAAGTGTAAGTACCCTAAACATATTTATTTAGTTGTGATTGAAAGCTCTATTTAGCAAAGAAAGCGGACTATGTAATGTAAGGTGTAGTCGAGTAGCAGCTGCTACAGCATTCTCATCACAATTAAAACTATTTCAACGTTGTAAATAAATATAACAGATTCTTATTGTACGTATAAAGTTATTTAATAACATAATCCTCTTGCTTTTATATCTATGTAATAAAAATATTTTTTGAGCATTCCATGAAGCTTACTTTGACATTTTGTTGTTATAATAATGTGTAATTTAACTTTAATTCTTTAAAAATATTATAAATTGTAGCAGTATCGTTTGGTTTTAAAAACAAAAATTAAAAAAATATATTATTATTCATTTTAATAATTTATGAAGTTATTTTTATTCCATTGAAATTAATAGAGAAATGAAATAATTTTTGACAATGTATCTACATTTAAATATTCTTATTAATATTAAATCTGAGGCAAAATTAATAATAAGGCCGTTATTATTATGATATTTTATGCATACTTATATTATTATGAACGTAGCCAGTATGCCATATCATACCCTATTAATTTAAAAATAAGACGTTCACTCTGTCTTAACGGCATATTAAATATCTTGTCGATGGAAACTATAACTGTCGGTGATGTTGTTAAAAATATCAACTCAACTTATTTGGGTGTAATTAATTTTCGATTGCAATAATTACATTCACTCACAATTAAATTGTTTTTTTTTATAAACCACTTAGTAGTTAAATCTCGATAATATATGATTCAATCAGACATTCATTTTGACGAAGAAAGAAGTCTTTTAATGTCTAATAGTTTAAAATCGAATGTTTCGAGGAAATTGGTTGTTTTGTAAAAATAATTTTATATATTTTTTTCAGTTTAATTTAGTTTCACATTTCTTTTTGCAATTACATGTTTATAAATTATTGTGTAGTACAAATACTTGCAAAACTCTCGCTTAAGACTAATTTGAAAATAAACTTTACTAAAAAAACAAAATAATGCTAAAAAAGAATACATTTTTGTTTAACCTTAATATCTTTATTATTGCAGGAGTTTAAACAACACGATATTCTAAAAACACTTCTCCTAGAAATACCTTTAATAAGTCAGGATGTTTAATTAACTAATGTTAATTAATTGTAAATAATATCGATTAAAAAGTTTAATTCCTGCTATTCCTCGATAGATGTCGCTCACCGAAGTTAGAACACGCTAGTAGTATGTTTTGACCGATTATATATAAGCAAACTGGAAACTTAGCAAATTTGACAGTGTGTAATACTAATAAGTGATAAATAAAGAGTGTGAAGTGTTTTGTGAGTGTTTAATTAACCAAATGGTCCTTCGATACGGATTAATAAGAGTTTGAGATACCAGTGATGTATTAAGTTCCTGAAATTCGTCTGGATAAACAGTGAGTAAAGTGCGAACTAAAATAACTTAGAAAAAATCAGTGTTAAAAGGACTTAGTAAATTTCGAGTCAAAAATAACTTATAAAAAATCAGTGTTAAAAAGACTTAGTAAATTTCGGGTCAAAAAGAACTTAGAAAAATTTGTGGTAAAAAAAAAAGACTTAGAAAATTTAGTGTTAAAAAAGACTTGTAAAATTTTCGAGTAAAAAGTGAAAGACTTAGAATAATTTGCGATATTTAAACTTAGTTTCTGGTAATGATATTGGACTTGTGTTTGCTCCGAACATTGTATATTGATATTAATATTTTTACAACTTCATAATAGGATTGTGATATTCAATTTGACTGTTTACCCTCAATAATTTGCGAACTTTATTTACCATGGCGGATAAAAAGATTAAACAATATGTTACCCAGATGATTCAGAACTCAACTAAAATTGAAAAATTACTTGCAAATTCAAAGAAGTGTGCTAAGGATAAATGAACAAGAGGCTTTTTAGATTCACGTATGGAAACTTTGCAGGAGTATTGGGCGAGTTATAAGAACTTTTTTGTTACTCTTTCCGAAGCGGATGAGGAAATTTTGCGATCAGAACATAGCCTGGTCTTAGATGAGAACTATGAACAGACGGAAGAAAACTATTTAGAATTGCTAACGTGGTTGAAAGATAAGATGTATGAGTTTAAACCTCAGAAATGCGAAACGTCGAACACGGCAACTCATGTAGAACTTCCCAAGATGAGACCAAAGCTACCCCCAATATCTATTCCATAATTTTCCGGTGATTATAATCAATGGATGAGTTTCAGAGATTTATTTCGCTCACTAATTCATGATGATGAACGTTTGACTAAAATCGAAAAACACCATTACTTAAAGTCGAGTTTATCAGGAGAAGCTGAACAATTGTTGAGAAACTACACACTCACTGAAGCTAACTATGATGATGCTTGGAGAAAACTGAATGAGAGATACGAAAACAAAAGGATGATAGTGAATAACATACTTAGTCGATTCTTAGGTCAAAAAACATTGACCACGGAGACCGCGAAGGGTATAAAAGATCTGTTGGATACGTCTAGCCAATGTCTAACCTCTCTCACTAATTTGAAGATCGATTCCTGGAACGCAATCGTTGTGCACATATTAGTCTCAAAGTTAGACATTGAATCTCACAAACTTTGGGAGCAGTCTTTAGAGAAATCCACAAGTATTCCTACATATGAGGAATTAACTAGTTTTCTTGAGAAGCGATTCCGAGCCATGGAAATGGTCAACATATCACAACCTAAAACAAAAAGTACTTTGAAAACTGTTCAACAATCTACAAAAGTAACCACCGTCAAAAGTTTTGCCACGGAAATGGAAAGCACTTGTACTTACTGCTCACAAAATCACTATATTTGCCACTGTAAGGGTTTTGGCTCACTCTCCGTTCCTGATTGTCAAGACTTTATAAAGAAAAGCAACATTTGTTTCAACTGTCTCGTAAAAGGTCACTCAGTAGTCAACTGTAGGCAGAGTACCGTCTGCAAAAAGTGCGGTCGTCGTCATCATACGCTTTTGTACTTCACCTCTGCTAAGGATGGCAAGACAGCTGAAATCAATCAAGACAAAGATGCTCCCAAGGGAAATACAATCGGGTCGAAAACATCCTGCAATATCAGCCTCAACCTAAAAGCAGAAACAGAAGATGATCTGGTTATTTTGGCTACTGCTGTTATTAATGTTGAGTCAAAGAATAATAGTAGTTATGCATTGAGAGCTCTTGTTGATCAAGGTTCACAGGGTTCTTTCATTTCCGAAGCAGCTGTGCAGTTGTTAAATTTGAATCGCACCCCCGTTAATGGCAAAATCTCTGGAATTGCTAATTCTTCAGTGGTATCTACAAAGTATATGGTCACACTAACAGTCCACTCCACAAAAGATAATGCAGAAACCTTCAAAGTTAATGCATATGTTTTAAGAAAACTCACTTCATTGTTGCCTTCACCAGAATTCCCACAGGATACCTGGCCTTCATCTATGCAGTTGGATCTAGCTGATTCAGACTATCACAAGCCAGGCCCTATTGATGTTTTGCTTGGAGCTGACGTTCATGCATACATACTGCTAGAAGGCTTACACAAGTGTAATTCTCTTATCGCACTCAACTCTTGCCTAGGTTGGTTAATATCGGGCCGAGTTTCACAAACTGATTCGACAGCATGCGAACACAATATGATCGTTATGCAAACTAATGTTGAGACGGAGCAGTTACTCAGACGATTCTGGGAGATTGAAGAGAATTTACTTCACAAAAAACAGATGACCGAACTAGAAATACAATGTGAAAAACATTTCAAAAATACTTACACACGCGACGAGGTTGGTCGTTACGTAGTACGGTTACCATTTAAAGATGATCCACCCACAAACCTCGGTGATACTAAACCTCTTGCTATCAGTCGCTTACTACAGATGGAGAAACGTTTTCTTCGTAATCCTGATTTCAAGGCAGAATACCACAAATTCTTGAAACAATATGAATCACAAGGTCATATGATGATGGTACTTGAAAAAGAAAAAGAAATACAATCACAGCAAATTTACTACTTACCTCACCACGCTGTCCTTAGGCCGACGAGTCTAAGCACAAAGCTACGGGTAGTCTTCGACGGAAGCGCTGCACCTGATAATGGAGAATCGTTAAACGATAACCTACTTATTGGTTGTCCCCTTCAACAAGACGTTAGAGATTTAGTGACTCGATGGAGACAACACAAAATCTGTCTAGTTGCAGATATTCGACAGATGTACAGACAGATATTAGTCTCTAACAAGGATACTGACTATCAGAGAATTTTATGGCGAGAATCCCCTACACATCCTTTCAAGGAATATAGACTACTCACCGTCACCTATGGCACCTCGTGTGCTCCATTCTTGGCAATTCGCACCATTCTTCAGTTGGCTGAAGATGAGAGGCCCGACTTTCCCACTGAAGCTGAAATCCTGGAAACTGACCTGTATATGGATGATTTGATGACTGGCGCGGCCACGGTGGAAGAGGCTGCTGCTCTACAAAGAAGGTTAACAGAACTTTTAGCTCGGGGTGGATTTCCCCTACACAAGTGGTCCTCCAATAGTAAAATTGTTATGTCCCAAATTCCCGATGTTGATAAAGACTTTAAAAGTGCAGTAAATATTAAGGTTGAAGATACAATTAAAACATTAGGTATTACCTGGAATTCTGAAACAGACAATTTTGAACTTAATGTAAATTTAACTCATGTCAATAATTCAATTACTAAAAGAAATGTACTGTCCACTATTGCAAAATCGTTCGACCCACTAGGTTGGCTAACACCTGCAATCATACTATTGAAAATCTTCATGCAAAAATTATGGCTAGCTGGCTTAGATTGGGACGAAGAGTTACCCTCTGATCTTAAAGATGAATGGATTACTTACCTTAATCGGTTCACACACTCTGAAAATATTCAGTTCCCACGGTGGCTCGGAGATTCAAATAACACCACTAAACGAGAACTGCATGGTTTCAGTGATGCTTCCTGTACTGCTTACGCTGGAGTAGTGTACCTCAGAGTTTTGAGTGATAATAGTGATGTAAAACTTTACCTTGTACTTGCAAAATCGAAAGTTGCCCCAGTTAAACAGATTTCTCTCCCACGTCTCGAACTTTGTGGTGCAGTGCTTTTAGCAAAAATGATTAAACATGTTAAGACTTTTTTGAATATATCTGATAATGACGTATACACCTGGACAGATTCTACCATAGTTTTGGCATGGCTGCGTAAAACACCAAATACTTGGACTACATTTGTTGCAAATCGTACTTCAGAAATTTTAACACTTAATAATAGTAATCAATGGCATCATGTTAGTTCTTCAAACAATCCCGCTGATGTAGCATCACGTGGACTCTTTCCAGATGATTTACGACAATCCGAACTATGGTGGAATGGCCCTCAGTATTTATACAGTACAAATGAAATTGATTATTCTAATGTTGAGATTCCTTCGATTGATTTGGAAATGAAGCCTGTCACTAAAATACAATCCAATGTAAATTTTTGCGAAAATAATAATGTAACTTCTTATCTGAACCGATTTTCCACACTATCGAAATTAATTAGAGTTACTGCCTATTGTTGTCGTTGTTTCAAAATATGTAAAGCTAAAATCACCCAGACACCGTTTGTTCCAAACAATTATCTAAGTACTAATGAACTTGATGAAGCTCTTAATCGTTGTATTAAATTATCACAATCCATTTCATTCGGAAATGAGATCCATCTACTGTCTCTAGGCAAACCAGTTCAGACTTCAAGTAAACTATATGTCCTACACCCCTTCATAGACGATGAAGGTATTGTTCGTGTTGGCGGTCGTCTTGCTAATGCAGAAATTTCAAATAATATGAAAAATCCTGTTCTTTTAAGTTATGATTGTGTTCTGTCTAAACTTATCGTGTTAAATGCACATTTGAAGTCTCTGCATGGAGGACACCAACTCACCTTAAATTACATTCGCCAAAATTATTGGATTATTCGAGTCAAGAATCTTGTCAAAACTGTAATTAAAAAATGTATACCGTGTTTCAAACAGAAAGCTAACCCACTTGTGCCCTTTATGGCAAATTTACCTAAATTTCGTGTTTCACCTGGTCGTTCTTTCAGCACAAGTGGAGTAGACTTTTGTGGACCTTACACAATGAAATTGTATTCTGGTAGATGCCAAAGAACTTGTAAATCTTATGTTTGTTTGTTTGTTTGCACCGTCACAAAAGCCATTCATTTGGAGTTAGTCACTGACCTTACTTCTGCTGCGTTTATTGCCGCATTTAGGCGCTTCACTGCTCGACGTGGTCACTGCAAGGAACTTTGGAGTGATCATGGCACAAAATTTGTAGGCGCGTCCCGTGAACTAGATCTTGCATTTAAGAATTCACAATTTCAGACAGTAACTGAAATTTCTGAAGTTCTTGCTAATGATCGCACACAATGGAAGTTTATTCCACCGCGCGCTCCACATTTTGGAGGTATCTGGGAGTCCGGTGTCAAAAGTATTAAGGGTCATTTGAAACGAGTTATTGGACAAACGTTACTAACCTACGAAGAATTATCTACTTTGTTGTCGCAAGTAGAAGCATGTGTTAACTCTCGTCCTCTTACACTCATGAACTCCACTCTGCACGAACCCCCCTTGACACCTGGCCACTTTCTGGTCGGTGAACCATTAATCGGCGTTCCTGAGCCTTCTTTGCTTAATGTTAAATTAAGTCCATTGAATCGATGGCATATCATACAACGTATGGTTCAATGTTTATGGTGTCGTTGGCAAAATGAGTATTTAACAACATTGCAACATCGTTACAAATGGAATACTAAGACACCCGATCTGCCTATTGGCACTGTTGTATTGGTAAAAGATGATACACTTCCTCCGGGAAAATGGCTTTTAGGACGAGTTATTTAGAAACACCCAGGGCCCGATAGTGTCACTAGAGTTGTTACATTACAGTATAAGGATAGTATGTTCAAACGGCCAATCGCTAAATTGTGCCCTCTGCCCCTGGATGATTCTTGAATAAGATTTTGTTTTAATTTTTGTTTCTGTCCGTCTTAAGGACGTAGTCGTCCTTGGCCGGCGGTATGTTTAATTAACTAATGTTAATTAATTGTAAATAATATCGATTAAAAAGTTTAATTCCTGCTATTCCTCGATAGATGTCGCTCACCGAAGTTAGAACACGCTAGTAGTATGTTTTGACCGATTATATATAAGCAAACTGGCAACTTAGCAAATTTGACAGTGTGTAATACTAATAAGTGATAAATAAAGAGTGTGAAGTGTTTTGTGAGTGTTTAATTAACCACAGGATGTTACGATGGAGTTCAGTTTGATGTAATTTTCATTCTAAACTTGGTTAGAAAGTTATAATTGCTTTTAATATTTATTGTAATTATATGAGATGCCGTGTTTGTTATATTTACAATTATAAATCCATGATAATTAATTATAAAGGTGTAGCATTATAAATATTGAAGCTTTGTTTAAGGGTTGAGTAATTTATTAAATTTTCTCACAGATTATTTTTATTGGATATAACGAAATATAACTTTATTTATTAAATATAAACTTTATTGAATTTATGTACCTCATTCCTTATAAAAATAGTCTGATATCTGGATTAAAATAATCTATGTTATTAAAATCAGAAGTATAAAAGTTCGTTCTTAGAAGTTATTAATTCTTGAATCAGTATAAAATTAGAAGAGTTTTAAATATAGGCACCAAGAAATCAGAAATAAGATAAATAAGCAAGATTTTTTCGACCGGAGTGTTCACTTATTGGCAAAAAAACATCTAACAACATAGTCGCCCCGTATACTGATTTTTTGTCTCTTTATTTTGAATAAACCTGTTTTTATTTTACGGGTATCAACAAACTACGATGTCTAATTGTTATATCTATGTACACACAAAGAAAACTTAAATATAACTAGTAAGTGCAGGAGCATGTAACATTGTCTTTAAACAACATGTAATATATACGTAATATATATATGTAATATATATATATATATATATATATATATATATATATATATATATATATATATATATATATATATATATATATATATATTCAAAGCGGTAGATCTTATTATTTTTTAAATATAATTATGTATAAGTCTTATATAAAAAAGTGATCTACATATGTGTGTGTGTGTGTGTGTGTGTGTTGGAGGGAGTTGTTCAACTTCAATTCAGATCTAGTTTATGTTTCACTGGATTTCGATGAACGAACTACAGCGAGAATAATAGAGTTCACTCACGACACAGTTCATCTGACCTTCAGTAGACGCTCTTTGATGAGAGAGGATATCTATACATACAATAAATCTGTAACTGATCATTATATGGAAGATATTTAGGAACAATCATTTTTAGAATAATCGGTTTGTCAGTTTGTTAAATGGAATGTATTGTGTTGACTTTCACTTAAAATTTAGTGTTTCATTTTATTTAAATCCGTTAATAAATTATAAATGTTGTGTTAAATTAAAAATAAGACGTTCTATCTCCGTTTAACATTCGATAATATTATTACTTAAAAACTGTTTTGTTGAATTGACTTTCGCCAACTATATAATAGTAATTATAGTCTGAGATGGTTTATAATATTGAGATGGTTGAAATTCAGACTGCCATTATTACCTCCACGCAAACGTAAACATGGGCACAAAATTGTTTTATAATCTAAATAACTTTGCAAACAATGGAGGTTGTACTAATTCAACTAGAACACCACTCTCATTGATGAAAAAGTCTCTTAAATGAGCCAATGTTATAACTGAATAAGCTGTCGAACTGTTTGAACTTTTGAAAATAAGAGTTTTAACGGTTGTTTGTTGTTTGCAAAATAACTTTGAAAAAGGTCTATTGTTTTTGTATAACAGTAACATTTACTATATTTTTTTATTTAAATCTTAAAGAGATTTAAGGATAATGTTAACTAATCAACAAAAATAAATATTTATCGTTCCATTTCAACATGTGTTACTGAAAATAAGTATTATGAATTGACTATATGTGATACAATGTTAGATCTACGCTCTTACAAGTTTAACAAATTGAACAAATTGATTGAATTGACATGACGAAATAATAGTTTATAAAACTAGTCTTATTGTACAATAATTAAACTTGAATCGTGAATCGAATAACAAACTAAAAGTGATCGTAAAGTCACCTTGTATGTGTGACACGGTTTCGTGAATAAAAACTTCTCCGAGCTGGGTTACAACGATAACATTTTATTTCTAATTATTTCTAGAATAATCTTGTTAGTGTTATGATTGTATTATCTCAATTTCAATTCAATTCAATTCAATTTCAATTTCAAAATAATTTATTCCGATTCAAATGATCATATTATAAATTAATATCACTGAAGCATGTTGCTACATTTAAAAAGACGGAGTTGGGAGTGTAGTCACGATGTGGTGGACGGAGTTGGGCGCTTGTATTCGTGATTTCAGAGCGAATGAAGGCAACTTACGGCGGCAATTTGCAAACATAAAGACACTCGGAGAGAGCTTCATTCATGTACTTGTAATAATCTCCGATGGTTACATAGTTGCATTTATTTTTTATCCACTATTTAAGCAAATTTCTTAGTTTATTATTATATTATATCACAATGATCTAAAAACCGTTTCTCAATAATTACTGAGGATATCAGTCTTGTCTAAAGTAATCCTATTTGGTACTTTTAATCACTAGGTGTTCAAGATTCTATCCATTTTTCAACAGATAAATCTCTACGATAGAAGGATAACAAGACAGTTAACTGTAGTTAGTTATATATACATACATATATATATATATATATATATATATATATATATATATATATATATATATATGTATGTGGTATATGTATCGTAATAGTATATGTGTTTATTACATTATTCATTGTACGAATCATGCTCATATAAAAACATTCTCGTATAACATGTTAATTTTATACGAGTATATTAATACATCCATCAAAATTAAGTACAAAGTTTATTAATTATAAAATTGACCTTAGAATTGAGCCTCGTGAAGTCATTTTGTGAATTTTATTTACTGTCAATATATAAAGATATTTATCACTCCAGGATCACGATATTGTGACCTATATTATAAGACCATTAATCAATATTATCTGTTCGGAAACACAGCAGAATTAATCCAATTGTTTGGGTTAAGATGAATCAGGTAATAGAGTTCAGGGAATTATGTCTTTGTTAGGAACACGATGTGATGTGTACTTTGATAGACCTTACCATAGCTAAGGGATGAGATATAATGTATTAGTTTTGTTTTGTATTAAATAGTTTAGTTGCAGTATTGCTGGTGTCATTAACTCCTGTCTTTGTGTGTATTAAAGCATGGTTGTGATTAAAAACGTTGATAATTTGTTTACCCTTTCTTGTATTAAAAAAAATTAGAAATGATATCGTTCTTTAAAAGACTTCAAAAAGTTCTCAATTCGACTATTTATTTTTTTTGTTTATTACCTTTGAGTGAGTAAATTGATTTTAATGATTTTTTAAATTTAAAAGCTGGTGATTCCTGTGTGGTCCCATTTAAATTTCATCGTTGGATTATTAACTTCAGAAAATCATCATGACATCAGAAAATTCTTAAAATGATGTCAATATTTATATATTTGCTCGCCTTCTAATTACGTTATTTGAGGTGTATTATGTCGGCAAGTCTGATAAACTTACGCCTTTCAACTTTGCCATTTTGCGAAGTTTTTTAATCAAAACCGATTACAGCTCTTTTGAGGAGACTACCCCGTAGCTGTGACTTGCAATCGCCCATCTTAATATTAGAGGTAGCATACGGCGCTTCACATCTCCGTACAAATAGATGGTTATTGGAAATTAACCAAATAAATGCTCGTGTCAGTTTTTGCATATCCACGTTTAATTCTTTAGAAATTTAAAGTTTCTTGAGAATTTCCACCAACAGAACTAGATCAATTTAATGTGGTTTCAGCGATAACTGTTTAGATATTTCTAAAAAAAATATTTCCAAATGAAATGATCTGCTGAAACTGAAACGGTTATTAAGTTTGACAAATATGCAGTTGCTGGATTTTTCCTATATTTTTGTAACAGCGAAACCACGTAGCTATTGTACCTAAAGTAATCAATTCTTTTTGTATTAGCACACTATACATATCTGCTCATAAATTGGAACGCTGTTGTCAATTTTTAAAGATTTATTTTGCAAACAGCACATCGTACATCAACAAAATATTAATAGCCATTTCAATAGATTGTTCATGTGCGATATCCCTATAAACATGGCTTTGCGCCTTCTACTAAGGCAAAGTTTGATTCTACTGTTTGATAAGTGATAGTGAAACAAACCGAGTTTTCGGTCACGTTGCTCTTCCGTCTCAATAGATAGACAATCATGGTTTAAACCGATTATGCTAACATATATGAGGAAGTACATAAGGCTTGCACATAAAGCTAGTACATACAACTAGTATATAAGCATAGTTACATATTGCTTTATTGTAAGTGGAATGCTGTAAATTTAAGATAACTTGTTTTTTTTATAATGTATACTAGTTTATAATAAGACTACACTAAAACTGATATAGTATCTGCAATCCTGTCACGTTGAATATTATTGTATAATCATCATAAGTATATACGATAAAAACATTTTAGCAAGTGTTTAACCTCGGTTGGTAGTTTACAGCTACCATCACTTGTAAATTAATAAACGGTAAATTACTACTGCTTCAAAGGCGATTTTTGCAGCATCATGCTCTTATATATTAGTAATAAAATTTTTGAAAACGCCAAACCAACATATTTTGTACCTACTGCTCGTTACCTACCACAATTGGGAAGAAGTTAGGCGTTTCATCAAAAAGATTCTACTAGCGGCAATTTAGTTTGACAGTTATGAATGCTAAAAATGGACCATAGATCCTGGACTTCTTGTAGTAAAGTATATAACATATTGAAAAAAAATCTACACTGCCAATAGTATGGATTGTTTTATGTACTCCAAATTATAATGGTGTTTAGAGCAAATCTTACACTTAAAAACTGACTAATAAATAAATCATAATCCAGTGGATTAAAATTAGGACTAGAAGACGGCCAGTTTTCAGCTCTGATGAAATCCAGAAACTTCTTTTCTAACCAAGGTTGGCTGGATCGAGCTTTATTATCCGTTGCCGAGTCTTGGTTATTTATCATGGTGTTGTTTTGAGGCTTAATTAACTTCTCAAGAATGGTATTTTAATTTCCACAAAAATATTGCTAAGTTATTTCTTCATATCACCCCACTAATCATTCCTTTCTCCGTAAAAGCAACATGCATAAGATTTACCAACTCCCGTAACTTATCAGCTAATGACGCAAGTATTATTTGGTCATCTGCGTAGAGAAGACAATTGATTAGTTAATCGTAAAAGAGGATCGTGAAAAATTACTTCTTTGCGTTAAATAAATAATACCTAATGACAAAGTAAAGACTTATAATGTAATTACGACGTTAAGTTGCTTTTTCTTGTATTAAAAAACATAGGAAATGAATGGATTTTTATTTTATTAACCTACTATTGTCTACAAATTGCCTTTTTTCTGGTATTCATATGAATATGCGTATATGCGCAAAACTTTCGCGGTAATTTTGCGAAGGCCAATACGCATCTGCAAAAACAGGCAATTATGGGCAAATGCGAATGCGAATATTCATGGTTTATAAAAAACTAAAGGTCGATTATTTATTTCTATTTACCGAAGTTTCAAGAAAAATGCTGAATTACAAAACTAGTATTATGTTGTACAATACGTTTTAAAATATTAAGATATTAAGTTTATACCTTTTTCGGATAGATTTTCATTTAACTACGTTAGAACTTCAAGTACGGGTAAATACCCGTGATTGAAGTTTTAGCGTATTACGAATTCTCGTTAAATCATTCAAAATATCCCTAAAGAGAGACTAGATGCAAAAAGATTTTTTAGATCTGAATGCCAATTAAAAACATTATTCGTTCAAATAAATCACACATTTAGAAAGAACTTAAGAGTTATTATAATTTTATGCTACGTTTTTCCTATTTCGTCTCTGGTTAACCCCGCAAAGGATATGGCGTGAAGAAAAATAAATAAATAATTTTATGCAACAGGATTATAATATTAACACATCGTATGATATATTATTTGATTTATGTGTTTATATAATTATATAACTTAAAATATCTGTAATTATAAATACAATATCGCTGTGACGTCACTGAGGAAGTAAACGAGTTTAATATCTTGTATAAGATGTTGTCATGAATTTATATTACCTATGAATATTTATTTATACTTTAAAATATAATTAGTTTATTGTGTTATTAATTTATCGTATAAAAGAAACAAAGTTGATTATATTTAGCCAAATAAAAAGTAAATCTTTTTAAACATTTACCGGTTTAGCCCTTACAGGAATCCTGCCGATAGACATCCGAATACAAGAAGTTGCCAGTTTATACAAAATCAAAAAAGGATTGTCAGTGGACTACCTACCGCCAGGCAAGGAGCTCGAAGAAGTAGTTAACTACCTAGCCTATCCTAGCCTACCTAGACTATCCACACCCGTCTCAACTAACTTCCTTCGACTATGAACTGTTAGAGAACATGGACTCTGAAACCATAACATCCCTTCAAATTATCGGCCCCCGAATATACACAGACGGGAGCAAGATAAAGGGGAATACAGGAGCAGCTCTCACCTGGTGGGCAAATGGAAAGGAGATAAAACACACCAAATACAGTCTGGACCGAGCATGTACAGTTTTCCAGTCAGAGTTGTTTGCCCTGCATAAGGCCATAGAGGAAGCTAAGGAGAGCTCGGAACCCATCATCAACATTCTGAGTGACTCTAGATCATCGCTAGACCTACTTAAAAACCCTTCCATTGGTCAACAAGATCAAAGATGACCTTTCTATCATAACACGAACTGGAAGACGGATCAGAGTGTTCTGGCTGAGAGCGCATGTGGGCACGGCCGGCAACGAAAGAGCTGACGAACTTGCAAAAGTAGCAGCCCTAACACTTAAATTGACTCCAGATTACAAACTATTTCCGCTGTCATATGCCAAGAGGAAAATCCGAGAGGAGAGCATACTCAAATGGCAGGACAGATATGACAACTCAACTACAGGTTCAGTCACGAAGTATTTCCTACCAGAGGTGAACAAATTACACCGAACGGTAAGGAATACAATTCTGAACCCAGTTCACATACAGTTGCTGAGGGGACATGGAGGAATTGCTGAATACCTGCACAGGTTCAAGTTAATAACTGACCCCGGATGCGAGTGTGACCCCCACGAAATAGAGTCTGTGTGGCACCTGATCTTGGACTGTCCTCGCTTCCAAACGGCGAGAATGGACCTGGAACAAAGTTTCAACACCAATCTGAGAATGGAATTACTACCCAAACTTCTGGACGACCCAAAAACCAAAAAATCTTTTTTGGACTACGCTGAAAAAATCATGCGCACAGCAGCCTAAACGCATAAGGACACAACACCACCGCAAACTAGAGAAAACACCCGCACTACCGCACTAATAATTCCAAGACAGGTACCAACACCTAAAACAACCCTCCCTGCTACCAAAAATCACAGAGAGACAGTAGCAAGACTGCTAGAGAATGGAGTAGTCGGTTTACCTGGCATCAAGACCAGAAGTGTGGTAGCATTCATAAACACACCACATGAAAGACTGGGTATCAGCTTCTGCTGCAAAACGGGCCCAAACAGCATAGAGATGACCCCGGGACTAGCGGCATTGATGAAAGGCAGTCCCACAAAAAGCAAATTAAAACGGAAAAAGCTCGAGGCAATGAGCGTGATTTCAATAGCAAACAAGAAATGTCATCTTTACCGCAAAGACAACAAAACGGTACTTATTTTCGAAGACGAAGAAGTATTAACACAGTTTGCAAGAGCAAGCTCACTACTTAACATCATAGCTGAGGTCAGCGAGCCCCAAGATCCGGCTCGAATAATCAGCGTGGATACAATGACAGCCGGATATTACAAAGGCGAAGTTGCAGACCACCTGAGTATAGTTGTAGCCTCCAAGATTCACCAACTCGTGGCTTATGAGAATAGAGGCGAAGATCTCAGCTATTTAAAACCCAAACCAACAAAACCCCAACAAAACCCGGCAGTCCTAGACACCGACTATAGAAACCTGGCAAATACAAGTGGCTCAGAGAGAGTGCAGAAAAAACATGAGGAGGAGAGAGATGCCAAAAACCAAACAGCAAGAAAATCTCCGAAGGAAAGCATCCTCTATCATTAAAGCAGTCAGCATAGCCTCGAACCAGACCCTTGTGAAAAATCCTATAAAAGAACAGCCAGTAGGAAAACAAACATACAAATCAAAACCGAAAACGACGAAAAAACCAACGAAAGCAGCAAAAGGCCCCGCCGAACTCCCAAAATACCTACCAGTAGTCAGACCACGGGACCATATGATAAATGCCTTCATAGAGTACACCGCCATACTTAAGGTAACAAGAGCGAAAAAGATCAAAGAGTGCCAAAACATCCTGGAAGCACGTCACAGAAAACTCAAAGACCTATTAGATGAAAGGATAAAGACTGCGAAGGCAACAATTTATAACAACCAGACCGCGGAAGTGATCGAGGGAAAAGAGGCAGAGCAGCACATGGCTGCATTCAGTGAGACAATTGGCATGGTCGAACTTGATTTAGAAAAAACAGAAACATCAGGAGTAGTCACTTACCGAACCCCGACGACTGATCCAATAGTGGTAACCACAAAGAATACTAAGATATGGCTAGACGACAAAATACTCTAAAGAGCGGACAAATTGTCAGAAACATGCCAACAATGGGAGTTACCACTAATAAAGATGATATACGGAGTACCAGGATGCGGCAAGACTACATGGATAATTAACAACTTCAACTCCCAAGACGACCATATAGTCACTACCACTAAAGAGGCTAAACTAGAACTAGCATTAAAAATCTCCGAAAAAGAGGGGGCTGACGCCGCGCACAGAGTAAGCACACTGGCTTCGATCCTAACAAATTGATTACCGAAAGAAGAAATGGGGAAATACCAAAGGCTTATAGTCGATGAAGCACTGATGAACCACTTCGGATCCATCGTGATGGCCCTGCAACTTACCGAAGCCACAGAACTGCTACTCATTGGTGACGTAAATCAGCTTCCTTATATTGAAAGAGAAAACTTGTTCGAAGTCTACTACCACCGCCCAGACTTTATAACAACTGACATCATAACACAACTTATGTGCTCAAACAGATGCCCGAGGGATGTAGTCTACGCCCTTAGAAAAGTATATGACGGTATATATTCCTCGAGCAGCATAGCAAGATCTATAAACATAAAAAAAATATATAAATAGTTACTGTATTCCTTTTGAATCTTTTTGAAGGTGTAACTATTCGTTTATTATATTTCGAACACGTTTTTTGCCATAAATAATATTAGTAATCACATAATGTTTTTATTGATAAAATAAAAAAAGGGTTGTATTATGACAATGAAATGCATTACAACCACAATAAAAACCAAAGTATTTCTAAAGCACTCGGAATGAAGAAGGAATTTGCACTTTGTATGAAACTTAATATTCTCATATTTGTATTGAGTTTCATAAATTTCAATCGAGGTTATTAATAGCAGCGGTCATCTTACCCGAACGTGGAGTTTCTATTTTGCACTGCTTCAATAAACTGTGTTAGGGATGAAATGCGAGTGACTTCACACATATCACCTCTTCCATATTATTCAATTATTCATAAGTATATTTGATTATTATAATTTATTCAAAATTATGAAATAAAATAATATTTATCTAATACTTAAAAGTAAGATAAATATTTCAATAGTTTGTCTTTATTACAGTATAAAAAATCCATGCCCGCAGAGGGACACGCGTGGGTAGACCTCGTGTGTAACTCGTTTAAAATATAACTCACTTCCTAAGAATAACACATGATGCCGTTGTTTATATCAAAAATTTTCAAGCAAAAAGCGGTTTTTATTTTTTTTCTCTGAAAAGGTATCTTTTTTGGAAATACTTTTGATACTTAAATTTAGAGTAAAAAAAACCTTTCTATTAAAAATATTTGCGAGGAGGGAATGTTTACCAGAAAAAAGTTGCCGTGGTTTTACCTACCTTAAATTTTCAAGCTAAAAGTGGTTTTTATTTTTTTTCTCGGAAACCGTACCTATTACGGAAAAACTTTTGGTACCTAAATTTAGAGTAAAAAATAACCTTTCCATTAAAAATACTTTTGATGTAAGAATGTTTACCAGAAAAAAGTTATGAATTTTTTTCCAAAAATTTTCGATTTTTTTACCCCCACCCCTAAGTTATTGAAGTTAGGTTTTCGGTTTATCTACATTAATGATAGGTATTCATCAAATACGTCATATAATATGAACGCGATTAATCTTCTTTGTATGAGAAAAAAGTTATGGTCGAAAAACTGAAATCAGAAAAAGTGAAGCCCTAGCGCCCCCCGTGGCCAGATTTCTCTGGTTAACGAACTTGACCTTCATTTTTAGATGGTTTATTTTTGTGCAAAGTTTGAAAGAGATCAAAGTCAAACTGCGGCCGCTATCGTGCTGACAAAAGTGGAATCTGGACGCACGCACGCATATATATATATAAACTTTTTGACCAATTGTCATTTCGGACTCAGGGGGTCATAAGAAGACCTCCTTTGAAGAAATTTTTCCAAAATTCGAAAGTCGGGTACAAATGAATGGGCAGACCGAATTCTTCGAGGTCTACCCAATGGTGTTATTTGACGTCTTGCCATCTACAACAGAAATAAGAAAATATAAAATAGACAATCTTCTTCGAACCTAGTGAAGTGAGTGAAATGATGTAAAAAGTAGTAGCTGACTACGAAGCTTCGAGTCAGTTTAGTCAAAATTGTCGGATATTAAAAAAAATCCGTGCCCGCAGAGGGACACGCGTGGGTAGACCTCGTGTGTAACTCGTTAAAATATAACTCACTACCTAAGAGTAACACCTGACACCGTTGTTTACATCAAAAAATTTTAAGCAAAAAGTGGTTTTTATTTTTTTTCTCGGAAAAGGTACCTTTTTAGCAAATACTTTTGGTACTTAAATTTAGAGTAAAAAATAACCTTTCTATTAAAAATATTTGCGAGGAGGGAATGTTTACCAGAAAAAAGTTGCCGTGGTTTTACCTACCTTAACTTTTCAAGCTAAAAGTGGTTTTTATTTTTTTTCTCGGAAATGGTAACCTTTTACGGAAAAACTTTTGGTACCTAAATTTAGAATAAAAAAAAACCTTTCTATTAAAAATACCTGTGATGTAAGAATGTTTACCAGAAAAAAGTTATGAATTTTTTTCCAAAAATTTTCGATTTTTTTACCCTCACCCCTAAGTTATTGAAGTTAGGTTTTCGGTTTATCTACATTAGTTATAGGTATTCATCAAAGACATCATATAATATGAACGCGATTGATCTTCTTTGTATGGGGAAAAAGTTATGGTCGAAAAACTGAAATCAGAAAAAGCGAGGCCCTAACGCCCCCTGTGGCCGGATTTCTCTGGTTAACGAACTTGACCTTCATTTTTGGATGGTTGATTTTTGTGCAGAGTTTGAAAGCGATGCTAGCGAAACTGCGGCCGCTATCGTGCTGACAAAGTCGAATCTGGACGCACGCACGCATATATATATATATATATATATATATATATATATATATATATATATATATATAAACTTTTTGACCAATGGTCATTTCGGACTCAGGGGGTCATAAGAAGACCTCCTGTGAAGAAATTTTTTCAAAATTCTAAAGTCGGGTACAAATGAATGGGCAGACCGAATTCTTCGAGGTCTACCCAAAAGTAAGAGTACAATGTCAAGAAGAACATATTTTATGGAAAGAGGGAAGTGATTCGAGTTATAGGGATAGTTCGTGAAAGAAATTAGAACGACCTGAAAAATGTATGAAATAAAACACTATATTGAACTTTCAAATATAACAAATGCCAAATATATAGCAATGTGGATAGTATTTACGTATAGTAAAATAACTTATAAATTTTTTGAATTATTAACTTATTAGCTTTATGTATTCAGCAAAATAAACTAGTGTAACATTTCAATCTTAGAGTGCAGAGTTGTGTATCTGTTTCGGGCTCCAGCGAGCTGTCAAGTGTTGGATTTGGCTTGTCGTTAAAATGTTCATGTCTGGTTAGTGCATTCCTCGAACAGTCGAACGAGACAGGTCAAATAGAAATAAAATGAACTTGTTCCAGCCAAATGTCTGTTATCGTGTCTGATAGCTTCAGAGGCTCTTGAATCCAATATATGTTATTTTGCTTCGGATGTTATCGACTTCTTTATTTATTTTGAGAGATTCGTTTTTGTTTCAAACAGCAACAGAAGTTGAAATACGGCTGTTAATGCCATTTGCCGAGTGATACGAGTTTATTTAATAACATTTGTATATATTTACAAATCTTTATAACAGAGTGATATGAGACTGCTTCGTAATAGCGTAACTTTCGGTAAGTTGTGAATAAATAAACTGTTACTGTGTGTAAGTCTTCAGCTCAAATTACTAAGCTCATTTAAAAATAATTGACAAGGTCATACTATATTTTCATTATAAATTTAATAAATCAGTTTATGAATTAATGAAACTAAAATAAATATGTCTCACATATGTTTCAATGTAAATAAATATAAATGTAAAAAAATTAAACACAAAATCTTTTGTTTAAATATTTCCATAACAAATAAACTTTTAATATACATAACATTAGTTACAAAAAATTTAAAAATATTTGTTTTAAACACGTTTATGTATAGAAAAAGAGATTACAAAGTATAAATTTATCGAAACTGAACAGAATGGGTTTAAGCCGTCCTAAATTATTTATTTAAAAGTATGATGCACTCTCTGGTAGACTTAGCAGGAAATTAAATGTCTTGTCGCCGTCTGCTGGCTGGATGTAACGTTGTTATTAATTGTGATTCCACTTATTTTGGCAAAATACTGAAAACTAGAAACAGAATTTTGTATTTGATTTAAAGTTAAATAAAATTTTGAAATGTTTAGTTTTTATTTTATTTTTATAAATAGTTAACAGGGTTATTTATATTTTAAAACAGTGCCTGTGCAAATGTTTATATTTATGGAAGTTGCTTATAACAATTGACTATTTCCTAAGTTAAATGTTAATTTTTGTATTAACTTTTTTCACAGTGCAATCAGTTATTTTGCTACATAACATGCTGTTGTAAAATTTAGTCTGGTTTTGTCTATCAAGAATATGTATCTAATGAAATGTGCCTGCCTTGGGGCCGAACACCGAAAACTTATCTTATCAAGTATATTCTAAATCGATGAACATCAGAACAAATTAATCAAAAGCCAAATAGAGGTGAAACGAAAAATGCATATTAAGGCTCTATAAAAATAGTACAGATCTACGAGATTTTTAGGTGAGACATGTGCCATAAATAGTGTAAGAATGCTGCAAGTATCAAAAGTAAGAAAAAAAAATGTATTTTTTATTATATTATAGATGAATGGAAATGGATGAAAACCAAATTAACCAAATTAAATCAAATAAAATGTATAATTTGTATTATATGTGACAGAAGGGTTAAGAACACATAAAAACAATAATGACACAATTTATTTACCAACATTACATCATTTAATTTAAGGTGTAAATCTGATAACAGCACAATTACACGAGTATATTAATAATAAAGTTATTCCAGCAAGGTAACCTCAATAAAATTCAAATACATATTACATTTACAATATACCTTCGTAATATAATTAAATATATCTTAGTAACACAATAATCACATACCTGACCCGTAGAGATAGTTCAGAGCACTAGGTCGTGCCATGTCCGAGTCCTGACAACGTCTGATCTATCGAAAGGCGCTTCGAGTATTTATAGGCCACTGACGTCAGTGGTACGAGTACGTGCGAAGCGAGCTACTGTCTCATAAAACTACCCTCATACTTTAATTTAAATAAAATTGTTTCAAAGTTACCTAATTAACCTTAAAAAATAACAAAATCTCCCATATATATAAAATTGCTTGACTATAAAAAAAACAGATTGAATTAATTATTTACTGATCGTTCATCCACGTGTAGGTACAGTATTATGTAATATTTAAATGATTGCCAGATATCCCACTCGCTGAACTGAAGATAACAGTGTAAAAAGACTAATCATTAAAGTAGAAAAAAGTAGAAAACAAAGATGATAAAGACAAGAAGAGACAAAATATAGAAAAGACTTATCTATTTTAACGGATTACTAACAATTTTATTACTAGTATTTGTACATAGCTTCATGCATTAAAAAACAGCCACGTGTGACCCTAAATATCCCACGAAGATCAGTCTGTTAAAGTAGGATAAAAATAAGATATTTTATTTTGTTCCTTAAGTATATTGAGATTGTTTATTTCAGATTAAAAAACGCCTTCAAAGAGTGTAACCCTACCATTTTCTACAGCCGCGATACTGAAGTGTAGCCGCGGAACAGCTGCTACGACTTATAGTTATAAATTATACAAAATTACAAATGTATTTAGACAGGTAATCAATAGATTAGTGTTAAAAGAGTAAATTTTTTTTTAATTGTATGAGCATAAGTAGGATTATTATACATTATAAAGATCTTAATTGAATATGTTCACACCATTATAACACATTGTTTTTACACATGAAATAAAAATATACATAAATATATATAATAAAAAATAAATGTTTGTTGTGGCGAAAGAAAGATATTTTTTGGAATTTGTTCCTTTATTTCATGAGGTGATCAAATGTTTATTTTTCCATGAAGTATCTTATTCATTTTGTTATTAAATAATATCATTATTATATTTGGTGGACTATACTTATTTCTATTTAAAATAATGTTTTAGTCTTAATATTCTGTTATATTATTTAATAAAATTACCAAAACAAAAAAGTAAAGAATGAAAGTACTTTAAGGTTTTTGTAATTCTAAAGTTAATAAATTAAGTAATCATTATACTTGATAACACTCAGGTGTTTAGCTAACTTCAGGTTGTATATTTTATATTTGAAGTGAATTCAAAGATTAGATATAACCTTATCCGTATTATTATATTTATACTAATAACAACAGTGTATTATCACAGGAAATCGTGCTCTTAATGTGTGTGTATGACCATTAGAACGTGTTAGTAGTTAATTATTATCATGACTAGTGCTTAGAATGTTCATCTGACTATTAGGAGTATATTGGGATATACAATATTACGGTTTATTCTCATTACCCCCCAGTTGTAACCACTACTGAGGGAAATCATACGGATAAGTTGCAATGGTAATAATAAGTCAATATTTTGATTATATGATAAAAACAAATTAAATTAATTTTATTTATTGATCAAATTTAAATCAAAATGAATTCGTCATAATATCTTTTCATCACAATTATTTTTGATAAAATGAATCCTTTGTTGCGTCATTTTTAAAAAGGAAACAGTTTAAGTGTACAAGTTTGTTTAAATTTTGGATCGGTTAAGAGTCACGTTTGAACAATAGTAGCTGTGTTATGTTTTCAACTGCTTACAGACTTATCTAAGTCATAAAATACATGTTGCATTTTATGTCAAATGATATGTAAAATGATCTTAGTAAATAAAATTTAATATTTTATGAGCTGGTAAGTAAATTATAAATAAATCACAATGTTGATTATTTATAAGTCATAGATATAGATACAATTTGTTGCTAGCTTTGTGATCAAGAACACAATGGATTTCATAATGTAATTTATTTTAAGGTAATACGAACTTCACGACTAAACACATAACTTAAAACTTCTCTAGCATGTGATTTGAAACCAAAATATGCTTCGCGATAAAAAACCAAACACATAAATGTATAAGAGAGAATGAGACAGAATGAGAAGATAGAAGACATATTGCTCGCTGCTGTTATGGTACCATGTATTACTAAATCTTTAAATTAAGTCAGACATATATGGAAGTTGTTATTTTTTAAAACTTACTATAAAAGTTAATGCTACTTTTGTAAAATAGTGATGTAAGTTTTTTTAACATGTTCAAACTTTATATAATATTACAAATATTTTACATTAAAGTATGAAATCATTTTTAAGCTTGGTGAAAAATAATAAACCTTGAATTTATTAACGATCACTCGATACTTTATATCCATCTCAATCTCTCGTAGACTCCTTTTCAGAAGATACACTTCTGCCGCGTGTGAATTGAGCATACACATTTTTTTATTTAAAATATTTTTAAAATATTAAACTCTTTCTTTAAAATATTGTTTGCTGTTTAATTTTCAAATTTAATTTGTTTATTATTTTTATCTTTTATTATTATTATTTAAAAGTAAAAGTCATTTTCATTTGTAAATAAGGTGTTAAATTAAACTGTAACTGAAATGTTACAGGTTAGTTTAATACCATGGTTACACAGAGGACAGCTTGAGTCTGTCGCAACAAAGGAATTAACCACTTAGATTATCACTAAGTGTCTTGTTTTTATTTTACTCTCGGTCACAAATCGTACTTTTTTTTTTCACGAACATTTTTGAAAGATATTAATTATTCTTATACAATTATCTTTTTTTAATTTGTCGGGTTGTTACATTTTTGATTCTATGATGCGAAATAATTTTAATAAGTCGGTGTTTATAATTTTATTTATTTTAAATAATCTATGGTTATAAGTATAAGTTCTTTAAATATGGCAAAAGTAATAAAACATGCTAAAATCTTGAATATAAATTTGACTCTTTGTCATACAAAGTGTGTGGTCTGGATCCAACTCTTGATGGCAGATAGTACTTTTTACTGGTTGCAATTATTACAGTTGAATTCTTTTAAGGGTCAACGTAAGCAATTTACTAGTACTATTACTACTTGAAGACAAGTTAATAACAATAAGACAATAAGTCTTTTTTGTTACTTATCACATATTATAAGTAATCATTTTCAATTTCATTGAATAAAATTATGAAAATTAGTTAATTTCTTGTTAAAAAATCGAGATCAACGGTTATAATGAACTCAGTCTCTCTAAGAAATACTTGTGTCTGTTAGTAAAATATTATTAAAACAGAAAACTTAACACTTTAATATAAATTTGCTTCATTAACGATATCATGGTATTGATGTTTTATTATTATATTCTGTTTAGAAATATACTAATTTTAGTGAAATTAAAAAGATTTAGTTTTTGCTTCCTTAGGTCACACAGCATACCTGGTCTCGTAGCCGCAATAATGTGGTGTAGCTTCATAGCTCATCTACAGCTCCCATCACATTGTAGTACATCTAATGTAATTCGTAATAGAAACTACTAAATACTTAGCTACGGAACAAAAAAACAATATATATTTTATAATCCAGCGATTCGTTTTTGCTTCTCCTACTTAGATCTATTTGTATTTTTTATCATGTTATATCACTAGATATTTGAACTTATGTTCAATATTACATACAAGAAACTTAATATATTTTACATGTTTACTGAGACGGAAAATACGAAATGGATGTGGAAAGGGATATTGCCGCCGGTAACAGAGTCAACGGTGCCCTGGCTGCATTGTTGAGACGGCGAAACGTCAGCATAGCTGCACGTTTGGCTGTGCACAATGCAGTTTTGCTACCGACGCTGTTATACGGCAGCCAAACGTGGGTAACAGAAGAAGAATGTAAGAAAGATGAATGCTGTGGAGATGCGATCTCTTCGCAGAATATGCGGAATCAGCCTAGCTGACCGAATCCGCAATGAAGAGATCCACAGAATGGCAGGTAATAGTGAAGATGTTACAGTGAGAATGAAGAAGAACGTGCTCAGGTGGTTTGGGCACGTCGAACGAATGAGTGATGAAAGAATGGTAAAAAAGATTTATACGGAAAAAGTGAGTGGTAAGAGAGAAAGGGGGAGGCCTCGACTGACCTTCGAAAACACTGTATCTATGATGCTGGAGGAAGGTCACGTTAAAAGCATGAGGATCCCCCGGAGGGCATGTATGAAGAGGTTGATTTCTATGGCCGAGGCGAAAAAGGTATGCAGGGACAGTAGCGTTTGGCGCTCCGTCGTCTCTGGCTACCCCGCTAGGGATATAGCGTGAAGGTAAATAAATAAATAAAGTCAATATTGCAAGTTTTATAAATATAATTAAAATGAATAAATATTTTTCTTTGATGCAATGAAAAAATGCATCTTATTATTTTAATTAACAAGTCTGTGAAAAAAACCTTAAATATAAACCATCCTTGTTTAGCATTTAGATGACTATATTATAAAATATTTAACCTATTTTCATAATTCATTCTTAGGTTAAAATTTCTGATCTAATAAAATAATAACCATTTCAATTTGTTAGGAAGTATCGTAGACGTGCAAGGACCAGTATATTTATGCATATATAACATTTAACAGATCAAATGAAATGTGAATATGAATTAGGTATATATTTTATCTTATTTATATTTACTTTATGTTAATTTAAAACTAAAGTTATTGGGTTTCCAAATCACCCAGAACTGAGAAGAGTCCACAAAAACTGGACTTTATTTATCGCTTCTTTATCATTAAAAAGGTCATTTAAGAATAGTAAAGGGATTTTTAATTATATAATTGGAACAAGTCACGGTCATATTATATAAAGATATTATTTAATTCTGTCGATATTATATTCAAAACTTTTTTCTGCTAAAAGTCGATTAAAAAGGTTGCACTCGCAGTCTCAATACCAGTTAGTACTACATTCGCTCGGACAATGGCAATTAGGCTTTTACCGCTGCGAACTAGAGCGGCCGACTGCACTCGGTACAGTTATAGCAAGTGTATGAAAATGTATTGTTAAACCACGTTGTTAAGAATTATTTCTGTAAGAATTACTCATAGAACATATTTTAAGTAGTAAATTGTTTATCGCAATATTCGTGTTAATATTTCAAACATCATAGATTTATATAAACATATTTTGGTTGAAACAAATCAATATTATTGTATTTGCTAATGTTTTTTGTAATAAAATTATTTTAATAATTAGTAAGTAAATAAGAAACTCACAGACTTTTGTAAGTAAAATTATGCTTAAGACGTATAACATATAAATTTCATAGAACTTTTCCGTTACAGGAAATTCGCAACATTTATATTCAATTATATATCATAAATATTATATATTTACGTATGTAATAAATGAATATATTACACAAAATACACATACTCGTTAATGACCCTAATACTTAGTGTACTTAACTATTTTCAGTGCGTCGCAGGCGCTCAATCGGTCCTAACAAGGAAATTAACCGATTAGTTTGTCATTACGAATACTTAATACTCTTTTAGTTGATCCTACTTTCATAATAAAAACATAGTATTTGTCTTTTTCGATAAATAACAAACAATGTTCGAAAATAAAATATGAATAAATTTATTTTATTAACGTTGATTTTGAGTTACTTGTAACCTATAATGGAGTTGTACATTATTTACTGTAGGTAATACAAACACTTTTTGTGTATATTGTTAATGATATAATCATCTGATGGACTTATTTAAAATCTGTTAAAAGTGTTTGGATTTGCACCCTGATGTGTTTGAATGCATCATAGTAATGCAAGCGGCTTGCTGTGCAATAAGAGAGGCAAGAAACCAAGTAAGTAAACAGAGCTTAACTTACAATGTAGTTATGTTCCTATTTCGACAGTTAAATTTTATTTTTGCTATTATCAGTTTACACAGAATAAAAGTGGAGTGACCTAAAAACGTATTTAGTAAATTAATAAAAATCTGTATTTAATTTTGCAATACAAATTGCGGGATTGCACGTAGTATGTCTGTGTGTATCAAACGACGTTAGTTACCTTCAGGTGACTACGTAGTTAGAAGTCATCATGGATGATTTATTAGACACGAGCTCAGTGGTTTTTATAGCCCCAGCGAGAAGTAAAAAACCTTCCATCATGTATGGCATAAAACAGGCTTCTTTCGAAGCTTCCTTTCTATGTGCTTTCCGAAAGTTTATGCAAGTGGATTACTTGCTTTCCTACAGGGCGTAGCATACTCTAATTATTTAATCACAGTGACGAGAAAAATGGAAAAATGTTATGCGTGGCATGAAAAAGATTTAGTTTTTATTAAATCAAATTAGCGACAAATATTACACAAGCTCGTAATTGACTCGTCACAAAACTTACTGAAAGTCAGTCGACCCAATTACGTCTGCTAATTAGACACCAACCCGGGAACTAGGATACATTTTAAATGTTGCGAATTTCCTGTAACGGAAAAGTTCTATGAAATTTAATGTTATACGTCTTAAGCATAATTTTACTGAAAAAAAGTCAGTGAGTTTCTTATTTACTTATTATTTATTAAAATAATTTCATTACAAAAAACATTAGCAAATACAATAATATTGATTTGTTTCAACCAAAATATGTTTATATAAATCTATGATGTTTGAAATATTAACACGAATATTGCGATAAACAATTTACTATTTACAGAAACAATTCTTAACAACGTGGTTTAACAATACATTTTCATAACGATTATTGTTTGAACCCCAAACCCAACTCTGTTCCTCCTATATACATAACAATAATATGTTGTTTATCTCTAACACATTGTTATGCGGATGACAGTACTAAGGATGTGGTATATTCAAACGTCAAAAAACGTTAAAACGTCGCAAAGAGTTGGAAGAAACTTGTGTTTTGTATAAAGGCAATCCCGGAGATGTTTTCAGAGTGAGGTGAACAAAACTCGTGCAGTTTAATTCTCAAAAGATAATAGTTTGCGTGTTTACCACTAGGAAAACACATCTCTGTCATAACTCCGCTCTTCGAGAGTATTGTCTCGACAAATATCAGATTACTGAGTCTCGACATTTCGAGCGGCTGCGTATTACGTTGTATCACCTGGAGTCAGGCCAAGTTGGCCTCCATTAAATTGAGAGTGATCAATAGAGCAAGGCAATATTTCAGGTCTAATGAAAGACTTTCCCTCTTAAAGGCGCAAGTTCGGTAACACATATTGCAAGTTTTCAAGAACCTTTCTTCCACGTACCACTAAGATGTGGAACGAACTCCCTTCGGCGGTATTTCCGGATTGATACGACATGGGTACCTTCAAAAAAGGTATACTCCCTCCTCCAAAGACAGCAGTGCTTTTGCGAGTCCCCGTATGTTGCAACATTTGTGGACGCAGTGATTAATTGAGCGTTCATTAAACATTTTTATCTTTAATAATGTACTTTAGTCGAGTAGATTTGCATCATAAGCAAAATAGTCGTTGACAATATTATACCTCTCTCTCTTATTTTAGTCGCATTTCTTAAGTTAGTATCTTTATTTGATTTTACTTTACACTGTTCAAAATAAGGTTTATCATGAAGCGATCATATTACGATACTAATTCATAAAATTAAAACAGAAAAAATCTCATTGACTTCTATTTTAAGGCGAGATACAAAGGTATGAAATGTATCCGAGTTCCCGGGTTGGTGTCTAATTAGCAGACGTAATTGGGTCGACTGTCTTTCAGTAAGTTTTGTGACGAGTCAATAACGAGCTTGTGTAATATTTGTTCGATTTCTTCTTTAGATGTAGTTGGTTAACAAATGTCGCTCCAGACGATTCGGTCTCAAAACATCAATCATTTCTCAATACCTTAATACAAATATTTTACTGTGGATGATCACCATCATTTTTTGGTAATACAAATAAAACCATATTTAATATAATCCTCATTTGCGCTTTTTCGTCGTTCTCACATTATTGAAACAAATTAAAATTCTATGGCAACCAATTCTCAATATCGAAACTGACTTGAAATGCCCTCTCGCGACAGAGAATAATCTTATATGTTCGCGAATGTTCAACCTATGTTGCGACTCAACCAACAGCGTATCGAATGATGACAAATTTTCCAGAGAAAAACTAATGAATTAAACTATTTTGTATGTTATAAAGTTTGTTCATGCAATTACCCTAGTTAAAAATCAAGTGTCGTGATAAGTGTAATTGTATTTGAGTGTTGCATTGCAAGTGTGGTTAGACCCGTCGAATGTTGAATTGCCGCGGTTTCGCTATGAGCGTGTTATTTATTTATTTAGGAAAACTTACAAAACATACACTTTTTTATAAATTTTACAATAATTAAACATTAAAATTTTTCGCTAAGTGTTGTTTTAATTACAAGTTGCCACGGCATGGAAAGAGACAGTTTCGACTAATTTTTAAAGTAAAAGTTTTGTACTGAAAGTTTTTTCCTACTATTTTAACTTTAAAATTAACAATATATAATGTTATGTTAATGTTAAATTAGCAACGTATAAATGTAAATAACAAAAATAAAAAATCAGAAACTACCACCAGAAAAATTAAACATTTAAAATATCAAAAGCTTTAACATATTACAACATGCACACACTATAATTAAAATACTTATTCAATATTTATCTAGGAAACCTAGTCAATTAACCTACTGTCGTGACCTGAGTTCTCTTAACCTCCCTAAAATGTTTTACCTACCTGTGGTCTTACCCATATTCAAGTACAAATTAAGGTTGTACTATTTCACAAAGAAAAATGAAAAAGATACATGACGATTATCAAACGAAGATAGCAAATCATAATCAATTAAAGTAAATAAATAAGATATCAAGCACATGTATTTTATGTTTAATGTATAAAATTGTAGCAACCCCTATCTATCTTTAGTTTTATAAACGCAATATCGGAGATTTTGTTACTATATATTGGCAGTTGACAGACAGACAAGAGACTTCCAGAGGTAAGGTTACCGGTTATACGAGTTCAGGCACTTATTTGTCATTATAATTGAAAGTCTTATTTTGTGTACAAAGAGATGATTGGTATTTAACTAATTAAAGGATTGGAAACAATCATTGATTAAAAAAAACAATTTAACAATAATTATTGAATTATTAAATTTAAAGCCGTCTCAAGAACTAAATTATCACGTGTAGAGAAACGCATTGTTTATGGTATTTATTTAAGTTTTGTTGTACTTTTAATAAGATTTAGAATCCGATTGAGAGAAGTTAGGTCGTTTATCACGGAACAATACTCAAAAGAATACGCAGTTGGAAAGCTTTGTGTAAACCTGAGTAATTGATATCTTTCAAAGACGTTTTGAATTAATTTAGTATTTTTATTGTATAGAAATTTGTCAAATTTCGTAGTAACTAAAAGTAATTCATCGAAAGCATTTTTAAAGACCAAAATTAATTATTATTTTATGTTTATAATTGCAATCTTCTTTGAAAAATTACTGACATCTGACAGTTCCGTATAAAGTAAAATAAACCTTGCACTTTATAAAAACGAAGCAGTTTGATGTAGAATATCAATTTACAATGCTCTTAGAACAACCGCTCTGGGATGGCGTCGAAGTCTCGCATCGTGGAACCATAATTTATTATTAATTTCTTAGAACATTACTCAAACAATTTAAATGTCTTTTTATAGTCAAGAAGCAAATAAAACTAAAATCATGGAATCAATAAACAACATCAATTATAAATTTTTAATAATTTACACGTTAAACTTCGACCAAAAATCCTTTGATTTTGAAAGGTTAAAAACTGTAACTGCTTTGGAATTGTCTTTCGGTTATATTTTAGCTACTTAACGAAGGAAGAAACCCTTAATTGAATTATATTTGGAATTAAAAATAAACTAGCAAGAAAAATTGTACATTATTGATCCATTAAGCCGATATTGCGATATAAATAAAAATACTACTCCCTCTGCCATCAACTGAAACTAACCTATCTAACTGTTAAAAATGCACTTTTGTTATTATTTATTCCACCCTCAAAGATAACTTTACAGGCCAAAAATAACACTAAAGGAATTTGAAATTATTTGTGTTCGTCACGTTATTACAACACTTTAAGTATTAACTTATGTTTTTATTTTTTGTCCCTCTTGATTATTATAATTCAAGTTTGAGATTAAAGTAAATAATGATTAAATAACCTCACATTTCACAAAGATATATTTGGTTATAAAATAATAAAATCTTCTGTAATAAGTATTTAAACAGCTAAGCATCCCCAAGGATAACAGGTTCGCGACAGTTAATTTCGTTCCGATGTAGATACACCACGTCGCCTTTTGCCTCGGGTGCTTTTCGTTTTGGCACTTTTATAATTTTTCCTGTAACATGCGCTGGAATATATTTATTACCTCTCGATAAGCACGTCGTTGTTTTATTTATAAGGATATAAATTAAAGTTGTATTAGTTTTTGTTGGTATAATTTCTTAGATCATTTATACATCTATTTTTTTTTCATAACATGTAACGTATCAACTTCTGAACATTTGTTTTGGCGCTCGTTAATAAATTGCCGCGAACTAATAAAGACAGTCACAGTATACAGTATATTATTTATAATATAAATAGCCTGTTTCTTTTCTGTTATATTTCTTTTACTCGACAGACAGATACAAGTTACGAGTGTTCAAGTGGTATCAAGAATGTCTAAATATAATTCGAGATAAGATAATGGTATTATTCCAGTACTAAGAAAACAATGCGATATAAACATAGACAGTTAAAGGTGAAACACAAAGTATATGTGTTATTTCTTAACATAAGTGATAAAAAATGTCATGAAGATTAATAACGATCTTGCAAATAATATGCATTTTACATTTTCAATATAAAATATATATTTAACCTTTAACTGCTACGCAAAAAATATCAAGTACTAACTTGAAGCACACACAGCAGATTTTTTTAAAATAAATATATATATAAGATGGAGCTCTTAATCACCCTCCGACAGACTACACGTTGATTGATTAATTTGACTTTAATTTTATTAAAAATACTTCATAAATTTATTAAAAGCGATGTCTGAATCACACTGTTTTTCGTTGCCTTAATTTAATTTGAAACAATATTCTTTAAACGATTACAATTTACTATTTTGTAGGTTTATATTTATATATTTATTTATTAGTTACAATTATAACAATGTTAGACAAAGTATGGTTTTAAAGAATAACAATATAATATACTTATACTCGTACATCAGAACAGCATTGTCCTGATATATAATTATATTTATTTTGAGAAAATGAGCGTTTGATATGAATCTGCAATGTTTAAATTTGCAACATTCATGTCCGTATCTTCCGTACTGTGGTGGAAAGTGTAATTAATTATACATCTTTGAAAACCCTATCTACCTTTATTATTGGTTTAAACATTAGATATTTAAAACTTAAATCAAATATTTAAACTAAAAATTAAAAGAAATATGCTAAAGGTTTGTCAACATATGGTTCGATAAAAAAAACTGTGGTCGACACTTGGTGGCGTTGTCTTAAGTTGGTTGCATTTATTTTAATTATATTTAATAATATCTTAAAATAAACATATTTTTTAAATAACATATAAACTTGTAAAAAATACTCTATCTTATATATTACTAGCTGATTCCCGCCCGCTTTGCTGGGCAAATAATAACAAAGAATCGCAAACTATATGTGGGTTAATTGAAAATAATCACAAACTGTATGTGAGTTACGGAACCCTAATTCTACGAATAAACATAGTGAGAGGCCAAATAATTTTAATTTCTACTGCAATACAATGGGCGAAGGAAGGGAGCGGGTGGTAAACTTTGCAGTTTTTTAGCTGTAACTTTGGAACGGTTTGGATCTTTGCAAAATCCTTTCTTATTACACCTATTTAATATGTCAGGAGTCTTGTGTCCAAATTTCAGCTTTCTAGGTATAACGGTTTGGGCTGTAGAGCGATGAATCAGTCAGTGAGTGAGTGTCTTTGTGCTTTATATATTAAGATTGAAACAAATTAAAACAAAAAAATTAAATTGTAAAGTAAATTTTGTTTTTTAACTTGTATTAATCTGAAAATCAGGTTAGAAAAAATAGAATAGTCATTATGTTTCTTAAAAAATAATATTAAGATAACCTATACACGAACTCCGAGAATAGAATAGAAGAAACAAAATATTTAGTAGTTCTTAGTATCGTGATGTCAACTATAGAATGAATGACATACAAAATATCATTGTTTATTGTATTTACCGTATTTGTGTATTGTATTTATCGCAGAGACGTGGCTACTTGTGCTTCTTCTACCGCATTTACAACGGGGAGTGTTCCGAAGAACTATTCGATCTGATGCCTACCGCCGAATTTCACCACCGCACAGCTCGCCATCGCCTCCTTTACCACCCATACTTCCTGGATGCGTGGCGATCTTGCACTGTGCGGTTTTCAAGGACTTTTTTCCCAGGTACCACACGAATGTAGAACGAACTTCCTTCGGCGGTATTTCCAGATCGATACGACATGGGTACCTTCAAAAAAGGCATATACTCCTATCTCCAAGATCGGCGACGCTCTTGTGAATCCTCAGATGTTGCAAGAGTTCATGGGCGGCGGTCATCACACATCAACGGTGACCCGCAAAGTCGTTTGCCCTCCTCTAACATAAAAAAAATCCTAATATAAAGTTTCTGAAGATACATTGTCTGTGGTACTTGGTAACGGAACAATAAAAATGAGTCTTGTCTAGAAATCACTCTTTTGCGTTGGTTAAAGTTGCGGAACATTCAATGATCCCTCGTCCCTCCTGCGGCGAATTCGACCCCTTAACAAGTATCAACAATGAACATATTTTTTTAATAAATTCTTGTGTACTTAAATTGTGTGTTAGTTATTTGTTTTTTCATATTTCTTTGTTAAAAGATAGGATCGTAATAAAAATATTTGAAAGTAAATTATTACCTTAGATGCAAAATTGCAATGGGGCCTCATATCTGTGATTTATCGAACAGCCTTAGTTCTACTACATACGCCATATTTTTATAGATTAATGCATCGGATATGGATACTATCTTTGTATTGCATTTGAAGAGGGCTGTTAGAGCAATACACAACATGAGGCCTGAGTCATTAAAAAATAAATACAAAGAATTAAAAATTATGACTTATGTACACATAAATATTTCATAATTCAATAAAAATTGTGATGTAACAAAAAATTATACTAGAAATAAAAATAAAATAGGTAATTCCTTTACGGTTAATTTTGAACATTTTTAAAATAAACTCCCCAGAAAAGCCTTAAATTTGTCGGAATAAAAATTTAAATAATTATTAAAAGGAATTTGATAAAAAAAGTAATGTAGTTAACGCATTACATTAGCGATTAACTAGTAACCTATGCAATTTTTTCCAATAGAAGTCATTACTTGCAGTAGCGGTGGAGGCCGGGTTGGCTCGTTCCCTCAATTATGGCGAAGGGGGTGATGGCTGATCTTTGCGTTACGCTCGTGAACGGGTGCTGCTTGCGGTGACTTCTCGTATTGCTAACCACAGATTTCTTTTTTCTTATTATTAACTAATCATTTGGCTTATCCAGTTGATTGTGATGGGTCTAGTTGTTCGTACATTGCTCACTAAATATATTGAGGTTTGTGAAACAGTGTTCACAATAAAGAAGCCCGCCAGAGTTTGTTGTGTGGTTTTTCACAGACCAGAGCGCGTTTGGAACCCTCGTAGCCTTATTTTAAGCTGGAGAGTATCTTTACACAAGGGCTTATTACGATACGTACGGTATCAAAATTGGCCATCCTATCACTTCCATTTCACGTACATAAGTGATCACTGGTACGGATTGAAAGTCTAAAAGATTTAAATAAATGAATAAAAATGAATATGTAGTTGATAGTTTCAGTAATTTTCGCAAATTTGTAAATTTCAAGTATAAATATAGCAACATAATATATACATATGTACGAGTATGTTGAAGTTTGAATATTTGAAGTAAAAGTTTTGAACTTTTTAACGACTTAATGTACTTGTTATTTTAAATATTATATAACCAGGTGCTAAGTAAGATAACACGTCAAATGTATTACAGTTATTTGAATATTACCCGTATTATGTACCTTCTGATATTAATACGGAAATACACTTTTAAATAATACATTTATATAAGTTACAATTATAAAGTTACGTGAAATTATTTTGTTGTTTTCGGAACTCTTATAGACAGTGTATCGATAGTGTATAGCTTCACATTAATGTTTATTTACTTATCTTCATCTTATTAATCTTTTGATCTTCTTACAATTCTTAAAAATATTAAAAGAGTTGAAATTTAAAACGCGGCTTCTTTTTTTATTTCGTTTTTCCAAAACTTGTCTTATTTATAATACTTCAACAATAATGCGAGTTTACTTATAAATCCAAAAAAATAAAACTAAAAAGATTTAATTAATATTAAGAAATATGTTTTAGTTTTTGGCCTTAAATTAGACATTTTATTAGTAACTAAATTCATACATATTTTAAACATATATTCTTATACAACATTTTCATTTTTACACAAAATTATAACACATAAAAGTATTTAGAGTCTTAAAAATTATAATGATGGCCTATATAATATTTATTACAAGTTAATCAGCACATAACTAACATTATTGACAATGCATTCAAAATAAACAGAAGGCACTCATAAATTACGTTCCTATAGACAGCTTTATAAACACTTTTGAGAAGTAGTTACAATAGTTTTATTAAAAACACTGAAGCAATAGAAACGGCTAAAAATATAAATACATTTTTCAAATGTCATTTTATATTTAAGAAATCTGATCTGGATAATGGAGTTTGAATTAAATAAAATTTTACGGATAAAATACAATGTGTCAAAATCAATTTTCACATTCAGTTCGCTATTTTATTTAAAGATAGGTCTGTTTCACGACATAAGCATCTGTTATGAATATATTTTTAGAAAAAAAGTATTTTAAAGCCTATTTCTTACGCGGATGAGAACACAGCAGTGAATATATATATACAAAAAGTACAATAGATATTAAACCATAGGATTCAACCTCTTCATAAATTGTAAAAAACACATAGGTAACTGCTGCTTACTTACTTACTTCATTTACAAGTAGAATTTACAAAAAAAAATATTTTTTGTATACACGACGCATTAATTATATTACTTCAATTTATATTAAGGGTTTTAACTTTTATTTTTATAATTGTAATAAAAATATAAAATATTGTATTTATTGAGTTATAATAGATTGAATGTCAGCTCCTAGCCTACGAGTATCTCCGGAGGTCTAGTTGAGGAGAAACAGCGTGTATCGCATTGGTTCGTCCATACTAAATACAGAAGAGACTGCAGCGACACGGATGCACTTTGAGAACCGATTTTTTTATATTACAGGTTAATTCCACACCTAATTAACTTTCGCAAATCGTCTGCTCCAGCTAAAGCCGGATGTTGAAAGGTATAACTAGGATTGTCAAGCCAATAAAACTAGTTAGTTGCCAAATGAGAGCTATCTTTAAAAGCCTTTTCATTTCGTTAAATAGAACTTTAGTTTGATTTGAATTTGAGGTAGAATTGTATTTTTCCATCGGCAGTGGTCGATATACTTAGATACTACATTCGACTAGCAATGGATACGAAACAGCTTACTATATTAACATTTCTCTATTATAGTAACGCGTTTAGCACTGTGGACTACGATATCCTACTATGTATATTGCGTTCTCTTAACATATCTCCATCAGTGATAGATTGGTTTCAGAGTTACCTCACTGGCCGTCGACAGCGCACTCGGTTGAATACTACATTCTCGTCCTGGTGTAATGTCACGGCAGGGGTTCCTCAAGGTGGCGTGTTATCTCCTTTACTATTCTCAATTTTAATCAATTCCATAAGTCAATATATCACTTCTCTCTATCACGTGTATACAGATGATATCCAAATATATCGTCATTCGGAACTTGAACGTCTTTCTTCTTCCATATAAGCTATTAATAATCACGTAACTGCAATTTACAAGTTTAGTAAACAATGGATTAAAAATAAATCTTGAAAAATCACAAATAATTATTATTGGCCATCCCAGCATGATAGCGAAGGTTGCCTTACGAATTCTACCTCCGATTATATATAATGGTGTTGTTATACCTTTTTGTTCTACCGTTAAAGATCTTGGTATCCATTTGGATCAAACGTTATCTTGGTCTGTCCAGGTTAAAGAATTTAGCAAGAAAACTATCGCGGCACTTAGCTCTCTTCGACGACTGCGATATTTTCTTCCGATTCCTACCGAAACTATGTTAACACGTTCTCTTCTCCTCTCTATACTTGATTATGCGGATGCAAGCTATCTTAATCTAACCGAGGACTATTTAAATAAACTTGAGCGACTTTAAAATACTGCTATACGGTTTATATTTGGCTTGCGCAAATATGACCATATTTCTGAATTTCGTCAAAAACTCAAGTGGCTTTCCTTTCGCCGTCGCCGGGATTAACATGTTCTGTCTCTTCTGTACTGTGTTTTATTCTCTCCAAAAACTCCTTTTTACCTAAAGGAGAAGTTTCAGTTTTTAGATCTACCAGCCAACTTGCGTACATCTATCTCAACCATTTGTTTGTTTGTTTGTTTGTATGCTCTTTATTGTACATAAATAATACTAAAGTACATAGCTTAATGTATAACAAGATAAAAAAAAATATGCACAAAGGCGGATTTATCCCCTGCAGGGATCTCTTCCAGTCAACCTCTGGATGAATGAACAAATAAAATATATCACATGGTAAATTAAAGTGAAAGAACACATTAAAAAAAAGTAATAATATGAAAGAAAAAGAAAATGACTATAAAGAACTAAGTAACTAAAACTAATTCAATCTAAAGTGCTACTCATAATAATACAATATTGCCCACATGGGCTTGTTTTGTCGAAATATAACCAATACTTATATAAAAATATATAAAAATATAACTAAAATATATACATATATATATATACTCGTAAATTTCAACAAGTATTTATTATTCGTTTTCGTAAAACCTGCGGACGTTTTTCTTAAAGGAGTCTAAAGAAGATGACTCACGAATGAATCTCGGAAGGCTATTCCTATTATTATTAAAATGCCCAAACATAACACAAAATTTTATAAATACTCTTTCATTATACAAGCAATCAAATTATGGAATGCACTGCCTCTACCTGTTAGAAGATCCAAATCTATCTATCGCGTGACGAAATGTCATGTTTATGACCATATACGCTTTACTATGTATGTACCTAGTTCTGTTATGGTTCCATTGTGATTACTAGGCAACAGAAATTCATACCTTTCTATCTATTTAAATAAACAACTGTAATTTGACAACATAAATCAGATTTGAATGGGAGTGTCCAAATCTAGTTATCGACAATAACCGTCAAAGGTGGCTTGAATTTCGAATTATTGTCAAATAACTCTAATAGATTAGTATAAGAGATGAAAAAGCAAAAACGTTTTTACGGGAATCTTTACTTTTCTGGCTACAAATTAACATCATGCCATTTTTCTTAAAATGCTATAAACAATCGGATACTTGTTACAACTACTATCTCAAAGAGACTATAAACATTTTGCTTCTGAGTTTTCTAATTAATATCATTTCATTACTCAAAGTAGATTTGCATTTATGCCGTGGATTTTAGGAGGGCATTATTTGTGCGAAACTGTTTTATTTTAAAAAATGTAATGTTAACATAACACGTAACGTAAATTATTTTATAATATCAACCTTCTAAATGTGATTAGTATAGGTATATGTTATTTTTATTAAATTTATTATCCGAATATTTGTTAAAATATGATGTGCATGTGGATCTCTTCCATTAAGTAGTTAAGATTAATTACAACGTTGGTACAAGGTTGGTATAAAACAGAGCTTTGACTGTGATAGTTAAATCAATGTTCATACACAAACTAACACTACCAATTAATTTGAGAGCGATATTGATGAGAGCTCAAAACCAAATTTCAATTTCTGCTGTTAATTACCAACTAGATATTCAAAAATTTGCATATGAAATGCTCTCCCAAACGGACATTGAATATTAGAAGTGTGGTTTTACAAATTAAGATCACATGCGATAAAATATATTTAATGTTAAAATTTATTTAATTTTAAATTGATTCGAAATGACGAAATCTATTCTCACAAGGAATTAAACTTTTTAAGACTTTAGGCACTGTATAACAGAATATTCTGCATTTATATTTGTCATCATTAAAAAAAACATTTCTGTATATTTTTTGTTTCGAACCAAAAAAACTTATATTATCTTTAATACCAAAATAAAAATATAAATTTTATTTATTCTAAGGATACTTTGATAGTTGCAATTAACAACTAAAAGTAAACTTGTAAGTCTTCCATGAAATGATATAGTTCAAAACTAAATCTCCTGTCTCTGTACGAATATATAACTTTTTCTACTTTTTTTGTCAATCGTTTTCTTGTTTGGTTGCTTATAATTTAAACAAACCATGATTTTTTTTTTCCTTTTAGAATTAAGAGCAGAAGATCCACGAATAAAGTTCAAATTCAATCAAAAATATTGATTTTAGAATGAAATTATCATTGGTTTTACATCTACGTAAAAGTTTTTTATATGTTGATCCTGTATTATTAACTAATTTAATTACTATTTTCTAGATATAAGGAAGATAGATGTACAAATTAATGCCTTATGCCTACTTTAAATGTTCCAAATTTCTAAAAATAAATAAATAAAATAAAATCTAAAACTTGTATATTTTTAAGGTGATTCGCTGAAAAGTCTTGTCGGACCTAGACTGGAGTTATTTTATATTTATCTACTAAAAGGTCGAAGACAGAAAAGATAAAAAATATAAAAATCAATCGGGACAAAGTGAGGTGGCTTAGGTTTCGTCTATTTTTACTCAAAGCGTCTGCCGATTTATAATTCTATAGCATATGAGTTTTTGAGTATATATGTATACTAGATGTAAACCTGGCTTTGCCCGGATGAAATGTAATTCATAGTATGCAATCTTTTGCAAAGTGTAGGTAGATATTTTTGTAGTTATTGTTTCATTATTATTATTTGAAATGTGGCGTGTGAATTAACTCATACGATGGAATCAGCTTTAACGAACTCAAGATCGCGTCCGGTGTCAGTGACATTTAGTTAAAATTACCAATATGCGTTTTGTCTGTCAGCACCATCAGAATTTAACAAAATACTCGACAATATGAATTTTGCGGGCACATGTTGTCGACTTGAAATCAATTTTTATTTAATAGAAAGTAGACAAAATACTGTACCAGTCAGAGGGGTCGTTTTGTTTTAGTATACTTACTTGTATTTGTATAGTTGAGATAGGACAATTGTACCAAACCGGTCAATATTACTGGATTAACCGGCTTTATACTGTTCATGAATAATTGTGTCCATCTGACCCGGATTAAACTGCTGTCTACTGATTAAATTGACAATCCTGATATAAGTGTTAGCTATTATTAATATAAATATTATTCTGGTAATTGAGTCAAAAGCATACTGTAGGTTAACCTAATATCAGTAACCAAGATAAAGAATACTGTAATATTTCATACGATCATATTAATTACAATAGAATTCTCAACAATTAGTGGCAACCATTTAGGATGAAAACTATTTATTATATAGTATATTATAGTAAAGCTTAACTTAATAATTAACCTTAAAATCACTTGTAGTGTAGTGTAGTATAAGTGTAATTGTATTTGGTGTGTGAGAGTGTGTATAAGGGTGTGTGAGACCCGTCGATTGCCGAATTGCCGCGGTCTCGCTATCGTCATATTAATTACTACAGAACCCTCTCAAAGGACTTACTGTTGTGACTGGACCTGCGTCAACCGACATATTTAACATAGTTAAGACCACAAAGACGTAATTGTTTTGGTTTGATTTGAAACCAAATTAGTGGTTTATGTAATGTGTGTATTTTTTTTTCGTAACCTAATAAGTTAAACTGATGTTTGTGGTTTTGGTGATATTACGAATATAAATATCACCTTAATTTAGAAGATACAAGTAGAATATATGTACATGTTGGGTGCTGGTGCAGAAAAGTTAGGTCGTTTATCACGAAACAATACTCAAAATAATAGTTGGCAAGCTTTGTGTAAACCTGCGTAATTGATATCTTTTAAAGACCTTCTGAATAAATTTTGCATTTTTCCTTTCTTTACTAAGTATAGAAATTTGGAAAATATAGCAATAACCAAAAGTAACTTGATGGAAGAGTATTAAAATACGCATGCAATTTGTTATTTGATGTTTAATAATATTGGTTAATAATAATCAAGAAACAAATAAAAATTGAATCATGCAACGAATAAACTATATTTATTAATTTTTAATAATTTACTCTCTAAATTCTCAGCAAAGCTCTTTTGTAAGTATAAGTTTAAAGTTTTAAAGGTTATAGTTTTAAAGTCTCCATATTTTTTGATGTGTGTTTTTGTCATGTTATAGCTAATTAACCAATGTAGGTAGTCATGTTTTAAGCATGACGAATGTAAAAGATTTTATTTATAAAACAATCCATCACTTATACTAAATAGTTATTATTATTAATTATACTTAAACAGACTAACTTAATAATAATACAATATTTTAAATACTAGTGAGTCGACCACCCAGAAGGTTATTGTTCCCATCCTTAGAATATGGGCGTGCGATTGCTAGATGCCGACTCAGCGGATTTTACAGATGTGACAGACGATTCAGCTGTTTGAGGCAACGTTATTAGGTGTATTTAATTCAATTCAGCATATTTTGTAAAGAATTAGCAATATATTTGTAAGAAATATATTTCATTGCTCCACTGACGTCTATATTTAAAATATTAAAATTAAACAACTATTAAACATTTACAAATATTCAAAACCTGGTCTGTTAATGTAGAAGATCCTAACAAACGATTAAAAATGTACGATTTCTTTTCCATTTATTCTATCATTAAAGATAACTTAACAAGCTATCAACAACACGGAAAGAACTTGTTTTTTTTTGTGCACTGATACATACCAACCAGTATCAGAGGTAAGGAAAAGACTTATTTATTTTTGTAACTTTGGATTATTATAATCTACCTTGAACAGGTTGTTAGCAAAGTTGATAACAATTAACAAATAACATAATGATAGATTAAAACAGTTCTTGTTATTATTCAAGCTTGGGATTAAAGTACATAAAGATTAAATAGCACCACTTTTCTCAGCGGTATATTTGACTACGAAATAATAAAATCTTCTGTACCAAGTACTCAAACAGCTAAACATCCCCGAGGATAACAGGTTAATTTCGTTACGATGTAGATAGACCACGTCGCCATTTGCCTCAGGCAATTTTCCTCTTGGCATTTTTTAAATTTTTACTGTAACATGCGCAGGAATATATTTATTACCTCTTAGTAAGTAAATAAAATTAAAGGATTTTTTTTTTTCAGTTTTGTTAGTTTAATATCATTATATATTCATTTATTCTTAATGTTTGTTCTGGCATTTGTTGATAAATTGCTGCGAATTAATAAAGGCCGTCGCTGTCACAATGCTACAAATCAAATCAAAGCAATCTGCTAGTTGCAAATATATTTTTAGAAGTTATAATCAATATATTATATATAATAGACATAATATTTTTCTTTTTCTTCGTAGGATGTGTTATACCTACTTCTCTTAGTTTTTTAGACAAGTGTGTTTCTCATCTACTTTTCCAGTGATATAAAGTCTGTCCAAATATAAGATGAGATAGTGCTATCATTACTAAATTTAGAAAATAATGCAACATTAATATAGACACACATTGTTTTTATTTATGTTATGGAAGCTCGAGCTTTCTACCACCTTCTGATAGATTTCAGATTAAATCTTAATTAACATTAAATTATATTAAAATTACATAAATTTATTAAAATGTATTAACTTAACCAGACTGTTTTTCGTTATCTCAATCAAATTTTGAACAATAGTCTTTAAAAAAGTATGGTTTTGTATTTCGTACATCTATATGTGGATATTTATAATTTTATCATGATATGTTATTTTATTTATTTTGAGAAAATAAACGTTTGATATATATGAATCTGCAATGCTAAAATTTGTAACATTTATATTCGTATCATAAATGCTAACAATGTTCTAAATCACTTACAATGACAAAGTCCATACAACGCTCAGGGGTCCCGTCATGAGCCAAAGGGTTCATTGGAAAGTGTATTTAATGATAAAACGTTGACAACCTTGTATACCTTCTTTATTGATTTGAATTTTAGATAATGTATTCTGTTAATATAATCCCCATTATATATTATGTTTACGATCGCAAATTAACTGTAAATTAGGTTTATCTTTTGATTTTTTTACTTTTTAAAAGTAAAGTAAATGTTTAATAATTTCTTAAAATAAACATATTTTCGTTTCTTGTGAAAACTGATCTTGCATATTATTGAAACAAATTATAATAAAAAAAAACAGTTATAAAGTAAGTTTAGTTCTTAAACTTGTATTAATCTGAATATCAGATATGTAAACCTTAGGAACGTCATTATCCTTTGTACACTGAGTTAGTAGTTATTACAACGGAATATTCAAATAATGAATATTCAACTCCGAGAATAGAACAAAATAAATAAAATACTTAGTATTACTCAGCATCGTTATCTCAACGATACGAACGCACGACATTCAACACACGACATTCGAGTATCAGTGGATTTACCGTAAAATATAAAATTTCTGAACAATATTAACGAGTCTTGTCTAGGACTTCCCTCTTTTGCGTTGGTTAAAGTTGCGGGACATTCAAAGATCCCTCGTCCCTCCTGCGGCGAATTCAACCACTTAACAAGTATCAATAATGAACATATTTTGTCGATTTAAATCATCTGAACTCTTACTTGTTTGTTTGTTCGGTTTGTATTTTTTATTAGAAGATACGATTCTCATAATATATTTGTACATATAGTATTAGTAATAGGAAGTTTCAGTCATTTTTAACTTTTAGATGTAAATATAATATAACTGACCTAGACATATAAGTTTGCAGTATTTGTTATTTTAAATATTAGATAACCAGGTTACAAGGAACGTAACGAATATCAAATACATTACATTAAATTTGAATGTCACCTGTATTATGTTGCTTTTTAAATAGTACGGAATTATATTTTTAGTACGAAAGTGAGATCATTAAATAAATCTCTCCAAATGGAACTTCCTAAAAGTTTAATCTTTCCATTAACTAACTTTGCTTCTTTTCGGGTGGCTTTTCAACAGCACAGAGTCAATTATATTTATATTAACTAACTTATGCCCGTGGCTTCGCACACCTGGAAGAAGGGAATTTAGAGCAGAGGACGGTTTGAAACTAGATTTCTTTTATTAAATCTATTCTAATTCTAGATAGTCACCCGGTTTCGCTCGGGTTAAATGTGACTCTTCTCATCAATAAATATGTTAATTACATAATAATTACATAATGTTGGTAGATTATTGTAGTTGTAGCCTTGATTAACGAAATCAAGATGGCCTCCGGTATCAGTGACGTTTCGCTAGCGTCCAAAATGGCGATTGCGATTCGTCTGTCATCATCATTATAATTTAACAAAATACTCGACAATCCGTATTTTGCGAATACATGTTGGCGATTCGAAATTTTTATTTTTTTATGTTTTATTATTGAGGCGAAGTTTTCATCGAAATTATTAATATTGATTTATCTCTGTGAGTGAAGGCTTCAGACAATGCAGTTTTTTGACTCTTTCTATTATACGTTGACCTACTCGTTATATTTATCTATTTAATTTGTTTTGCAACTTAAAAAACATATTTAAGAAATTTATTAATATTCTTATAAATCCTAAGTATTATTAAAAAAGTTGAAATTTAAAACGCGATCTTTTATTTTATTTTTGTTCCTACAAAATAAGGTTGTATAAAAAAAAAAAAAAAAAAAATTAATTGCCACATATTTTAAAAACTAATTTAAATTTCCATTATGAAGCAAAATTATAACACAAAAGTAATTAAAATAAAATATGTTCTCTAGTAGACTAGGTTTGTGTAGTAAATTTTATTAATAATTATTTGCACCTAGTAACGTAATTGACAATGCAGACGTTCCTATGAACAGTTTTAAAAACACAAAAAAGAGTCAGAAACGACTAACAACATAAATAAATTTTCCAAATATAATTTTATTTTAAGAAGTCTGATAGGTTAAATCTGGAATGGTGTTAGAATTAAAACGAAAGCTTGTCAAAATCAATTTTCATATTCACGGCTCGCTATTTTCAGTTTCCAATAGACGAAGAGCAATCTGGCTAACTGCCTAGTTATAATTATTATTATCTTAGCTTATACAACCATTTTTATTTTGATTTTCGACGCATATCTAAAATTATTAAGTCTCGGAACTTCAAATACAAACATTGATCTACCTGACTTGACTAATATAATATGTATATATATATATATTATATTAGTCAAGTCAGATAGATATAATATGTATATATATTTTAAATATAGTAGGCTGAATATCAGCTCTTAGCCTATCTTCCGTGGTTTATTTAAGGAGTGACAGCGCGCTTCCAGCCGGCCCGTCCAGACAGACTAAATACAGCCGACACTGCAGTGATACGGATCTGCACTTTCAGAACTGGATATTTGATATCGTAGGTTATTTCAGTGCGAAGTTCTAATTAGCTTTTCAAATTATCTGTTCGAGCTGTAGTCGTATTCGGGAAGGTATAGCTAGAATCATCAAGCTAGAGGTGGTAGAGCCTAGCTGTAGTTTTACGACTGCAGCTCGTATTGGGCTGGCTCGACCGGGGAAGGACCACCCTCTCACAGAAGACCGACGTGTAGTAACCAAATTCATTTGGTTATGTTCCGTCGGTGAGTGAGAGAATCCGGAAGCCCAACTCCCCCCCCCCCTGCCAAACATGATAGCGATGCCTCCAAAAAGTATACCCCAGGAGGGTACCGGCTTTGATGAAGCCGGGGACCCCCTCCCCGAGCAAAATCGGGGGAATGATCCTCGGATTTTGCTCGGGCTGCCCGTCGTATCTGGGGCGGGCAAAGTATCGCCTTTTGCGTTTTCTGAGGGCAAACGACGGCAAACAGCGGCACCCCGCTCCACTCTAGATGTGGACTTTTGCAACATTCGGGGGTTTCACTCGAACCTAAACGCCGTCCACTACCACCTTGAGACGGCGCAGCCGGCCTTGTTGTTTTTGACGGAGACGCAGATATCTCAACCTAGCGACACAGCGTACCTGTCATACCCCGGGTATAAACTAGAACATCATTTTATACCACACGCCGGGGTATCTGTGTTCGTAAGGGAGGATATCTGCTACCGTCGCCTTCAGGTTTTTGAAGGTCGGGACCTGTCTGTACTCTGGCTACGCGTGGACATGGACGACCATGTCAGAGTCTACGCGTGCCTCTACAGGTCCCATAGTGGTAATGCAGAAACGGATCAACTCTTGGGCCATGTTCAGGCGAAGATTGACGATCTGCTTTCACAGACTCCCTCCGCCGAAGTCGTAGTCCTCGGGGACTTTAATGCGCACCATGCCGATTGGCTAGGGTCACGTGCCTCCGACTACGCGGGGAGATCTGTGTTTGACTTTGCTCTGGCAAATGGTCTGTCCCAGCTGGTAAAGACGCACACTCGTCTACCGGACGTGGACAGCCACACGCCCTCTTTGTTGGATCTTCTGCTGACTACACGTCCAGAAAAGTACCAGATCACTGTCGAGGCTCCCTTAGGTTCCTCTGATCACTGTCGGTACTGTCGGGTACGGAGTGTAGTGCCCATTCGACGTCCTGATCGCACAAGACCTGCGACTCGACGCGTTTGGCATTACAAGTCAGCGGATTGGGATGGAATGCGGTCCTTTTTTGCATCCTACCCATGGGGGCCGATTTGTTTCCCTTCCAATGATCCTAGTGACTGCGCTGCGGCTGTAGCTGATGTGATACTTCAGGGCATGGAACTATTTGTACCAAGCTCTGTGGTACCGCTTGGCGGCAGATCGCGGCCTTGGTTTGATGCGTCTGTCAGGGCAGCAGCAGCTGGCAAACGGCAGGCTTATCAAGCTTGGGCTAATGCGTTAGTCACTAAGGATCCGAACTCTAGAGTTCTGAAGAGGAAATACAACCGCGCCTCCAGATTCTTCAAACGGCAAATCGCTAGAGCAAAGTTTAAGCATGTCGTCAAAATTGGGGATCAGCTGGCAAAGTACCCGCCTGGCACGCGCAAATTCTGGGCGCTTTCCAAGGCCACTCTGGGCAACTTTAGCCAGCCTTCCCTACCGCCGTTGCATATGGGGAATGACTCTCTGGCCCACACGGCAAAAGAGAAAGCCGATCTCTTGGGCACTCTTTTCGCCTCCAACTCGACTTTGGACGACCAAGGGAAGACACCGCCTACCATCCCGCGGTGTCAGAGTTCAATGCCGGAAATAGTTTTTCGCCAAAAAACTATCAGGCAGTCTCTATTTTCCTTGGACGTTCATAAGTCGAGTGGGCCGGATGGCATTTCTCCATTAGTGCTACGAACGTGTGCCCCTGAGTTGACTCCAGTGCTAACGCGTCTATTTCGGTACTCCTACCTTAGAGGCGTAGTCCCGGTCTCATGGAAGCGTGCCCTTGTCCATCCGATCCCTAAAAAAGGTGATAGCTCGGACCCAGCTAACTACAGACCTATCGCCATTACCTCCCTTCTCTCCAAAATAATGGAGATTATCATAAACCGACAGCTCCTAACGTACCTAGAGGATCACCAGTTGATCAATGACCGGCAGTATGGCTTTCGCCATGGTCGATCAGCTGGTGATCTTCTGTTATACCTTACGCACCGTTGGGCAGCGGTTATTGAAAGCAAGGGAGAAGGTCTGGCAGTTAGTCTGGATATGGCAAAAGCCTTTGATCGTGTATGGCACAAGGGGCTTCTTTCGAAGCTACCTTCCTATGGGCTTCCCGAGGGTTTATGCAAGTGGATCACCAGTTTTCTCACTGGGCGGAGCATACAGGTCGTTCTCGACGGTTTTTGCTCGGACCCCAAGCCCGTGAATGCTGGTGTACCCCAAGGCTGCGTGCTATCCCCAACTCTGTTCCTCCTGCATATCAATGATATGTTGGATATTTCCAACATACATTGTTATGCGGATGACAGCACTGGGGATGCAGTATATTCCGGTCGTGCAGGTCTCTCTCGGGAAAACGTCGACGAGTGCCGAAAGAAACTTGTGTCTTCAATAGAGACCTCCCTGGGGATGGTCTCTGAGTGGGGTGAACTGAACCACGTTCAGTTCAATCCCCTAAAGACACAGGTTTGCGCGTTTACCACTAAGAAAACCCCATTTGTCGTATCACCGCTCTTCGAGAGCACTCCTCTTATTGCCTCGCCAAGTATCAGAATACTGGGTCTCGACATTTCGAGCGATTGTCAGTTTCGTGGTCATCTGGAGAGCAAGGCCAAGTTGGCCTCGATGAAATTGGGAGTGATCAATAGAGCGAGGCAGTATTTCAAACCTGGCCAAAGACTTGCGCTCTATAAGGCGCAGGTCCGGCCTCACATGGAGTACTGTTCTCATCTCTGGTCCGGATCACCCCAATATCAGCTTCTACCATTTGACCGCGTACAACGGAGAGCCGTTCGGATTGTCGGGAACCCAGTGCTCTGTGAACGGCTGGACTCTTTGGCATTGCGTAGAGACGTGGCTTCTTTGTGCGTCTTCTACCGCATTTACAACGGGGAGTGTTCCGAAGAACTATTCGATCTGATGCCTACCGCCGAATTTCACTACCGCACAGCTCGCCATCGCCTCCTTTATCATCCATACCACCTGGACGCGTGGCGATCTTCAACTGTGCGGTTTTCAAGGACTTTTTTCCCACGTACCACTCAAATGTGGAACGAACTTCCTTCGGCGGTATTTCCAGATCGATACGACATGGGTACCTTCAAAAAAGGCATATATTCCTTTCTCCAAGGCCGGCAACGCTCTTGTGTATCCTCGGATGTTGCAAGAGTTCATGGGCGGCGGTGATCACATACCAACGGTGACCCGCAAGCTCGTTTGCCCTCCTCTAACATAAAAAAAAAAAAAAAAAAAAAGCTAATTAGACTAATTAGCTGTAAAGTGAGAACTATTTTATAAGTATTTTTGTTCAATTAAATAACACTTTAGTTTGATTATACGCTTTTTTATAAAAACTTTTTATAAAAACATTTATATAATGAGCATGTTTTATTATGATTATTATATCTAATTTCTTATTTTTTGGCAATTATTGTAATAGTTTACTTTGTTTATACAATATACAATATAGTATATTGAAGATAAGATATTTAAACAAAACATTCTTCGGTCCACACACAGAATGTTATGAAAGACACTGTGTAGTGCTGCTGATATAATGTGAAATAAAGTGTTTAGCACAATATATGAAATATATAAAATATAAAATTAAGGAATGCCTGAGCATAATTATGAAGGAAGCATTGATATCATTGCATTTAAAGATTATAATTACTAGATTAATCATAAATATCCTAGTAAACTAATGGGACTCTGATACTAAACTAAATTTAAAGTGGTTTATAGCTTTTTAATGCAGAATTGTATTTTTCCATCAGCACTTGTAAGATAGACTTGGATACTAAGTAATTAAAACACTGGTTCAATTAGGGTTCAGGACTCGACAATTTAAACTAATGATAGTATCAAACTAAATATTTAACTACAATTACTAAATATTAAAGGAAGTTTAATGTCAATACCTTTTGTTTTACAACATCTGTAGTACAGAAAAGTTCTTTTTTTTATATAAAAATGACAGTGTAAATGTGAAATATTCAAATCATTTATAATCACCAAATAAACACTAATCACGATTTCAAAATTAAATCTACGAAATGCTATTTTATTAATTTTATATTATTATTAAAAACCAAAACATAATTCATGTTTCACTAATATTTATTAAAAATAAATTAACTTAATAAGAGTTAATACTTTAAATAAAGTTAATTCGACTAAAAAATTAAAGAAGTTGAGATTTATGAAAAATATTTATGAAAAATACCAAGAGAGTTAAATAGAATTCGTACTTAACTGAATATTTTAGTTTTTCTTTTCTTTTTTGATGGAATTCACGATTCCCCTCTTTTAACTAGATAGCTCACTGTATAATTGTCGCAGATCAGTTGGTAAATATTAGTTTATGCCAATTTGTCGGATCAGTTATTACACATTGCTACGAATAGTCATGTTGGTTTTCTTCACAAAAACATGTGTTAACAAAGAAAGGATTAAATTTATATTTATGAATATTTATTTAATTAAATTAATATGTTTCTATTATTGACAAGTAATAAACTATCGAACTCTCCTTCATTCTTATCTAGTGATAAGCGATCGCCCATAAACAACGGCTCCTTGACAGAAAAAGAAATTAAATTTAAAGGTAGAACGATGGAGACTTTTGCAAAGAGTTAAAAAACGGGGTTGAGCCCACATACAGTATTTTGAAATTTAATATTAGTGCTGGTTAACTTACGAAAACAATTAAAGACGTATTTCCACAGCTGTTTCAATGATAGTTTGTATGTTCAGCCACACATCCTCACTTTTCTCACTTCAACGCTTCCAACAGCCTTTCTTCGTACATAATGTTGTCGTCGTCGACGCTCTTGACGTTCCGATCTATAATCGACCAAATTTTTTTAATTTGTTGGATAATGAATTCATCTTCTAAAATGATATTCAACAAAATTTTCGCTGATTTTGTCTATATAGACATTGGTGGTCATAATGCCCTTTATTCGTAGTAAATTACAGATTCGAGACCAAGCAAAACACCCCCACATTAATACACTTCCTCCTCTTTTTTTAATTGTCGTATGAATTTTCTTTTCGAGAAGCTGTTCTCCCGACTTGCACGAAATGCGTGATCGTCGTTTATGTCTAAATAAATCAAATTTACTTTCGTCACTCCAAAACACTTTTTTCCAAAAGGAAACCGACTTTAAAACGTATTTTGTAGCGAAATCGAGGCGTTTGATTTTGTTCGCTTGGCGAATCAAAGGACGACGTTGTGCAAAACTATTATTTAAGCTCGCTTCTAGAAGTTGCCTTCGAATCGCTCGGTCGGAAACATTCAAGCTTGTATTCTCGAGTATTGCACGGATGGTTATTGTGTGATTTTTTTCTCTCCCTGATTATGTTCCAGTCGTTCAACGCAGTGATTTTAATTATGTCTAATTTTTTAAACTTCTTGCTTATTTTTCTCACTGCACCTTCAATAATTTCATACTTCCGACAAATTTCTCTTTTTGAAATACCTATTTTTTGGTCTTTTAATTCTAATTTACTTATTTTGACTGCTATTTTCAGCACCGCGGATTTTAACTACTTCACTCAAACACAACGAAGAGATAAGGCTCAAAAATTTTGAAATTCTTATGTTTACATTCTTTGCCTTGCCTTGTTAAACTTTGTGAGAAAATAGCTTTGCTGTCACTTTTCACAATATTCGACCACAACCTTGGGTGCGTACTTTTTTTTGTACAGCATATAAGAAGAACTTTTAAACGCTAAAATCGTTATCTTTCTTTCTATATTTACAACATTGTTACAACGACAGCATAAAGGCAAAATAAAGATTTTCGTCACGATCTCTCAAGGTTTCATATATCTATGATATTTGAAATAAAAATGGTACATAAATAGACATTAAATAATTTATAATATATATTATATTATAAGTACTGGTGTATTTAAGGATATGTAGAAAAGTTACTTTCAACAGACGTATTAGATGACGTACTTTAGTGTTATTTGTTATATATACGTTTTAAAGTTTGTAATTATCCCCTTACAATTGAAGTAGTGATCTCTCATTAGCCTGATTTATAAGCACAAGACGTGATGACTGCTCGACAAAATTAATATTCTTAATGCGGCCAGAAAACACGATGTATTCAAAAAATAAAAAAACTACAATTTCTTCATTGTGTTGTAATATATTTTATATAGAATTAATAATCCGTATCTAATATAATAAATTCGAAAGTTTGTGAGGATGTGTGTATGTATTCTTTCACGCAGAAACTACTGAACAAATTGCAATGAAACTTTACAACTATTTAAATAAAAAGCCCTTGGTCCATAGACCCAGAAAATGCATTTACACTTAGCAATATACCCACCGCCTCCACCTCTACCCCCGTTTGAAAAATGAGACTAAAATTTAGTTTTTGGCTCCGCACCAGTATAAAATCAATTATTTCTACCTTGAAAAACGTTTGTGAATAAAAATGTTCCTGGTTTTTTTCGTCGCAAAATTCATATCAGGAGTTTTGTGTCAGTGGATTCGCTTTCGTCACTCGGTATTTACTTCGTTGAGAAGTTTTTGTTTTGATAAAATATAGACTACAATTTGGGAATATACAACTCAATGCAGAATAAAGGCTGAAGGCCGTTGAAGCTGCGGTCAAACGCTAGTAAATCATACACAATTAAAATTTTAAAAGCATTTATGGGCCGATTCCTGTTTAGAAATATTAAACACTATGTTATATTATTACAGTCAAAATACAAGTTATAATATTTCTAATTATTATAATACCTACGAATAATACAAATAATAATTATTAAAATATTTGAGAATGGTAAAAAACTTATCTCATTTTTATAACTATCATGGTTTCGTGAATATTTTTAACGAATGTGCACAATTATCACAATAATGAGTTTATTTTATAATTACAACTCTTAAGCTTAATCAACTTACAATATTAATTATTATTTTAAGTAGAATTTTAAGTTATAATTTTCTTAATATTTATATATAATCTAAGAAAATCAACTTTATTTTTGAAAAAAGCGATTATAGAATACAAATAGTGTTAATTGTGTCTTCTGCCTCGGCATCATATAGAGATGCAAATGTCGCCTGCGTCCGAAAAGGCCTTTTCAGCGTCTATACTTATCGGTTTTATTATCAGCATAAATCATAAATAGCAGATAAGTATTACCCTAGCAATCCGTCCCTTAAAATTTTTATTTTTTAGTTCTTTATCAAAATCTTTCTCTTCTTTAGTATTATTTATTTATTTACCTTCACAACATATCCCTTGCGGGGTAGCCAGAGACGACGGAGTGCCAAACGCTACGGTCCCTGCATACCTCTTTCGCCTCGGCCACAGACATCAACCTCTTCATATATGCCCTCCGGGGGGTCCTCATGCTTTTTACGTGACCTTCCTCCAGTATCATAGATACAGTGTTTTCGAAGGTCACTCGAGGCCTCCCCCTTTCTCTTTTACCACTTACTTTTCCTGTATAAATCTTCTTTAGTATGTATACTTTATCTTTATCTTTATCTTTGTAATTGTAATTCTTCAAGATGGTGAATCTAAATTGTTTTTTTACTATTTCTTTTATATTTTCTTTCGAGTTATCGTATTGAATAACTTTTTCTAAGATTTTTCTCCTTTCTAATATCATAAAACTTTTTTTTTTGGCATAGGAATAATAATAATAATACATCATGATATTCCTTTGGACTTTAAGTTTCAACAGTGCGGTGTTCTTTAATCCTTGTGTAATAAGTGTTTCATATAATACATTACTTAACATCGTGTCATGACTAACCTATTTTTCTAAACAAAATTTTTGTGTGTTTTCTGCAGTTAATAGAGTCGAATCTCTTCTGTCTATTATTTTACCTATTTGGTCTATTTTACCAAACAATTGCTAGCACTGGATACCAAAATTGCGGGATTATTGGATATGTTTATCCGGATTGCAAACCATAATAGGTATATTTATTATGAGATCAATACACGAGTGTTGTGTTAATTAAACACTTTCAATTCTACCTTTTAAAAAATTGTTTCTTAAGTCGCTTTTGAGTTATTGTGTATAAATTGTATTGAAATCAGTTCATCGGATTCGTAAGTCTACTTTTATTAATCATAATTTTATTTGCCGGTTTTCATCATATATTTATTTCTTTTGAGCTTTAAATGAGAGATTTGTTGGAAACATTTTGATGTCCCAAGCTGATGAGTTAAAAAATTGTTTTAAACTTTGTGAATATATATTCAATATATCTACATTTTTTTATAATAAGAACGCAAATATTAAATTAACATTAAATGTACCTAAAAATAATAGTTTTTGTTATAATAATAATAAAGATGTTTTTGAAGATTTTTAATTATTTTGTTTGTTTTTGTAATAAAAATTAATTAATTATTGATTGAAAAGTTTTCAACACACTAAAATGTTCAAGCAACTGCTAAAATCCATTTTATTTAAGAAATTCATTCAAGAGCACATAGCAGCGAGACTTGAAAATATCAAAAGGATCTCGGACATTAAAAGCAAAAGCAATGCAACGTGGTCGTAAGTCAATTTCTTATTTCTTGAAAATACTACGGAGTGGCATCTCATAAATTACTTCTATAAAAATCTGTTTTCTCAACGTTATCCAAGCAGCTATCACAATTTAATTTTGTATAATGCTCACTCAGTGAGTAATGTATGTCGAATGCGGACGACAGCCTGATCGCGCCGGAGCTCCGACGAAACTTCGCAGTAACGGCATCTTACGTCTCGCTTCTATGTACAATTCATAAAGATACCAATATAAGTCCACAAAGTCGTTAGACATTTCATATATTCCTATAATTAATAATTTACGTTAAGTATAAGTCTTCCACATTCGGGGTTTTAATATCGTCAATGCATATAATTATTCTAACTATTACAAAGTTACAGATTAAAAAGAATACTTAACCTCGTTAGTAACACAAATTGAATTCGATACGATATTACGAGTCATTTCGGTGCAAATGACACATGTTGAAATATGCGAGACCAAATGAAATCATAAATTCAGTAAATGCGGTGCAGGAGGTACGCGCTTTGGCGACCGCTCAGTCTTTAGGGACTACCATTGAATTTTTAAAATATTTTGGGTATTTTACTTCATACATCCCGCAGCGGCAAGTATCATTAATATGGTAGGAAAAACGTTCCCTCATATCTTTTATGAGCAAAATTTTAAAGTATTGAATTTCATACTATATTATATTATAGATAATTCTGTTTAGAATTTATTTTTTGGGGAGATTTCTTCTATGTATAAGATGCTAATAAAATAATAGCTAAAATATATTTTAGGAATGATATAATATCACTTTGCTAAGCGAGAGCTAGTTTTGAAAAAAATATTAAATTTATAATCGTTTCTTCCGCGGCAGGGCTTTTTAATTTTGCTGTTCGATTTTTTTTTATAATAACTAGTTAAAAAAATGTTCAGAGACTTATTAAAAACAAGGAATAACGGAAAATTGTCAATACAAATTTTGTTTTAAAGAACTTGAGTATTGTATTTGAGATTAATATTGTACTTCCTGCCGTGACTTCATAAATAATATATTTTGTTAATTATAACATCATAGTACTGAGTACTGGAACCGAGTGTTGGATTCTCATTACTTTTCCTCTTTTTGTGAATAAAGTAGGTATTGTCAATTGCATCTTACAATTAGACAAAAAAATGAATTTTTGAAAGAAAAATAGGTATTTCAATTTATTATAGAACATCCGAAATCCGAAGAAACCGAAGAATAACTTTTATTCAAGTAAGTATTCAGTACTATTATTATGTTTCAAATTTTAAACATACCCATTATTTACATATTATTATATTTAAAATCTTAAACATACCCGACCTCTGCTTATAAAAGAACTAGTTTCTAATTTTAATAAAATTTTGGAATTATTATATCTGCTATAATTTTTAATACATAAAGAAGCAAAGTAAGCAAATATTAAAACGGTTTTATTCATTTATTACTACTCCTAATAAAAGTTTTTATCTAAGCTTTATATATATTTTTTTTATAAACACTAATAATTTATCTATGTAATTTATAAAATCTAATTTATAAATGTTAATATTACTTGATATTTTAACATCGTAGTTTAAATTTGTAAGTCAATATCGAAAGTATTTCCTTTACAACAATAAAAATTTAAAAACCCCATTGAGTTTGTAAAAACGCCGAGTTTTTTGTAACAAGTTATATTTGGTATAAAAACTTAACGAGCTCTGTGTGTGTATTGTTGTAGTTTTATGTTCTTTTAGATAGAAGCAGCGGTAAGCAACCTGTTGTGTTTTTTTATTAAGTGTAGAAGCGACGCGTGCTCTTTGATGTCACTACGTCCTCGGTGTAACGATGTAACGACGATAGGCTTTTATTACATTATGCTTCTGCCTCTTATAGTTTTTATATTATTTTATTTTATTGGGAACAACAAACAGCATCATTCGAGATTAAATAGTACAAAATAACATAAGTACGACATGCCAGTAAGATTTTCACTATAGAATTCCTCACAAAGATGTAGTTGGCTTTTTTTATATTTTTTTCTACATACTACTTAGAAATAAATATATACGTATATAACTAAACAACCGGTGACTTCTAACTCAATAGTATAAATTAGGTTGGATTGCGTTCTTTGGTAGCGTATGTAAAAAGTTTAAAGATTAATTCGTATCTGTACTGCCTAAACCTAAAAGTCCAAAGCACCGTCACTACATAGATAGACACGTTTTCTTGATTAGTAAGAACTTTTTATTGACACAATATCTTATAATTCAATTAATTATGATAATTATATATTTTTTCTCTCTAGATACTTATTGTTCTCAGAGTTCCTTCTACTCAAAGTAGGTTGAAAGTTTAAATGTTTCAAAGTGTTATTAAAATGACGACTAGTTTTTAATTTTTTAAGTAACTTTGATTACGTATAATCTTTTGATTAATAATTAAATAATTAATTTTAATTTCTAGATTATCTAATATTTTCTGAGAGTTATAAGAGTTACCTACTTATTGTATTCATTCGTCTGTGTACCGAATGTGTCAAGAGTGGTAAATGCAGGTATTGTTAATATCGTTTCCAAGTATGATTTTTTCTCAAATACATAATATATAAAACACAGTTTCTACAAAATTTCTAACCTTGGCTTCGAGCCAGGACAGGCTGCACTGAAACCGGTCTATAAGTGTTTCAGTGCTCCCTGAAAGCACTTATATTTTCTATATGAATATATCTAGAAGAAAAATGTAATCTAAAAGTAGAAAATTATTCATGTGGGCTTATTCTGTGAAGGCATTGATCACGCGATATGTCATTGCATGATATTTTATAAATATCATTTGGCTTCATGCTTGAAACAAATGTTATACCTGCACGAAATTTCTTGTCATACGTATTATGGTGAAATTTGAATGTTGATTCATTATTCTGTAATAACAGTTATTTGAAAATAAATTGTGCTCCAAACATGAAGGGTGAATTTAGTTTTAACGTGTCTGTAATAGTTTCCTAAGCTGCCTGTACTTCGTGATGTTTAAGAGTCGAGGCTGCTTGATTTATGATCCGATGTCTGTAATAAGTGGCTCCAGTTCTAGTGGCACATGACTCCTCGCAGTGAGCCTCAGCTACATAACATATTTATGAGGTTTTAATTTCAAGTCACGCAAGCATACGTTAATTGTACATATTTTTTACACGGCATTTTGATAATTATTTGTCTATTATATATAAAGTAAGAGAAGTTAGGTTGTAGAATTTTTTTGGAGCACTCAATACATTAATATTAATAAATTATAAACTATTATCTAATATAATATCCTTCAGCTAATGGAAAATGTTTTCATTTATAAAAATATCATTTTGTTTGTTCACGGCGCGAATGCGAGATGAAATTGTATTAAATCATTTTTAGGTCTTTTAGATAGCAGACCAAAAATAGACAAGCCCCGATAACCCGGATATTAAGGCCCAGCGCCGGAACTGTGGCCGCTATAACCGTAACTCAGGATCTGATGTGTTTACCATTTATGTTCCAGCGCTCGATCGATGGTTTGCGAAACTTGTAAAAGAGATTCAACGATCCTAACTATTTATATTTATTTAAAAAACAATTTATGCTTTTGGATTTATATTTCGTTCATTTATTTATTTGATATTATTGGGATTTAAATATTTTTAATTAATGTTGTATAAATATAAATATCATCGAAACACGTGAAAATCATTAAATCTTATATGTTTATAAGCAAGTAATATACCGAGCACTAGGGTTAATTTGTTAAGTTTTCTCTTACGTGGCAGTCAGTGGCAGAAGAGGTCAAGCAGCTGACATGCTTATAGATTACTTTCTCAAAAATCTCTATACTTTGGGGAAAAAGTAAAGATTAAGTAAGATTAGTGGACCGTAGATACAAAGACAAATTGAACTAAGTGTATGTGAAACACGTAGCTGTTATGAAAGTATAGAGAAAAGTTAAGTTAAAATTATCTACGTTTTATATCTTTCTATAATCATTAAAAATATTACATATGTATGTATATTATTAATTCATTATTTTACTTTCCTATACTTTAAATTATTAAAGAAGTCAAAGAAAATAGTAGATAGATAAACTATTTCGAAATCTGAACGTTTTATTCTCACTGGTGGAGAATCGCTATCCTCATGAAACTTGTACCAAATGCTATCCAACACATCTGGCATAAGTAATCTTGTTATAGGAAAAACTTTGTTATCGTATTACTTATATTATGAATGATATCGTATTACTTAATCTATCTAGTTACATTCTAGCCAACCGCGACACATTCATAATCCTAGAAACAATCCATACTTATACTCGTGTCTAATTAGAACCGGAAGTGCACAGGGTCGTCGATATCCGCTTTCAGTGCGCAAGCCCTGTTTCGAAGACTTACTGCGAACCTAGCTCATTTCACATTTACGTAAACCTCTTTCGTTCAACCATGACAAACCATAAATGTGCAGCTTGTGGTAAGTGGTCGATATATGTCCGTGGTAGACAAAAGAAGATATGCACAATGGAAGACGCACACCGTTACAGCGCCTACTATGGAACTACAGTGTCCCTTGGAGATTTTGTTTGCGGTTCGTGTCGACCATTGAAGTCTGATGGGATATATGCGCCTGAAAGGCAAGCGACTGACCCAGGCTCATCGAGAGAAGGTCTCTTGCCGGACGTGTCTTCTTCAGCTGAAGTATCGACACCTTGTGAATCAAGTAGTGACTCAGAGGTCCCCTTCGACGAACCACTGCAACCAGAAGACCAAGCCCGAGCAGAAGTGAGAATGGCAAGGACATCATCCACCCATAGCCATTGTCTCGTGTGTCCACTTACAAGAGGCCTTCACGTTGTGAATTTCGCTGAGCGATGTAGAGCGTTCAACGAGGTGAATATTTACATACCTGAAGGAAGTCGGACGTGTTTCAATCATAAAATTGAGAACACTGAAGACCTCAATAGCCTGCCGGTTATTTCGGAGTATTCGTCGATTCCACTGGATGATTTCAAACGGCTTTGCCGAGGCTCATCCAATGAGTCGCTACTCGAGAAAGTAAAGCGCCTTGAACTTTCTGAGAGCCAGTTCAAAAATCTGACCGGGTTCTCACAAGACCGCTTCCTAGATATTCTTCAAACCCTACCTTCCATAGGAGGTGTTGGATCCCAGCTTGCCCGTCAAGCGTTGTTCCTCTTCCTGTTTAAACTCAGGACAGGTTTATCCAACGATATCATCGCAAACATTCTCGGTTTACCGAACGGTCGATTCGTATCACGTCGCTTTTCGACTGTCCTGGAAGCTTTCGAAAGCGTTCCATGTCTCTTAGGACCTGCATCTCTGACGCGTCAGCTTCTCCTGCTCAACACTACAGCAACAGCAAAACGAATCCTGAACCTTGGTGAAAATCAACTTGCGCTCATCCTGGATGGTACGTACATCCGACATCAAAAGAGCACTAACAACGCTTATCAGAGACGTTCGTACTCCGGGCAAAAAAAAACTCCATTGTGCAAACCGTTCACGATTTGCACAACAAATGGCTTCATCGTTGACTTTGCGGGGCCTTTTCCTGGATCGTGGAACGATGCCATGATCGTCGAAAAGGTGTTGCGAGATGTGAATCTTCTGAACCTATTGGAGCCCGGAGATATTCTCATTGTCGATCGTGGATTCCGGGATGCAATTAATCGAATGGAAGGCCTGGGCTATAACGTAGTCATGCCGGCATTGAAAGGCAACCGGAAGCAGCTTCCCTGGGATGAGGCTAACTCATCACGTCTCGTAACCAAACTCCGTTGGGTTGTTGAATAAGTTCATGGTCGCATTGCTCAAAGGTTCAAAATGCTGCACCACACTTTGGACAACAGGAACCTTCCCAAAGTCAGCTCGCTTTGCCGCGTCGTCGCTTATTTGGAAAACAAATACAGCGATCGGTTCCGGAGTGATGGTGACATGGCTCTAGAGATCGTCGAACGCATGATGCAAAGACGAAGAGTACCGAACACCCTCGGCGAGCAAGTGGAACGTGAGCGTTGGAATCGCAGGAAGACGCTTTTGGAACCAGTTTCTGCTGCAGCCTTGAGCGATTTCCCGAAGTTGACTCGAGACCAGTTGCTCTTGCTGACATCAGGGCCACATCAGATCAACCTCGCAAGATCTTATTTAGCAGAGGTGATGGACGCCGATAACAACGTAGCCATGAGCTTTGTAAAACAAGCACATAACATCGTACAAGTTGAAATCAGATCTCGGCACAGGAACGCAAAATTATATCGAGTCTACATGGAGTATGCCTCGAACGTGGATCAAGTTGAAGGGATCTTAAGGTACTGGTGTGAGGGCCCGAACGGCAACCGCACAGTCGGGTGCTGTTCACATGTAGCTGCTGCAGTGTATTACCTCTCCCACGCGCGGTATTTACCGCAGATTCTTCGCCCGGCAGTGGAGCTAACTGACCTCTTCCTGCCATCCGGAAGCGGATCAAATTCGGGAGAGAGCGAATTAGATTCTTGAATACGGAGAATATAGGAATATATATATTGTAGCAGGTGTGATGTTTCCGGAATGTGAATAAACGACGAAATATTACGCTGGCTCTTAAGCTTGGTGCCTCTCTTTGACCTTTGCTGTGTTACATCTGGTGAAGATGTGGAAAAGAAAGACGAAATAAAATATGTGCACATGATATCTGATATGGTTAAGCACCCAAAGAGGAAGAACTACCCTGTAGTTATGAAGGGTGCGAAGTACGATGAATTGGCTGCTCTTTACGCGGTTTTTTGTAAGTTAAACTGTCACGGACTGTTTTTTTCCTCGACATGCTGGTATCGTTGGGATCCTCTTTAAAAAACGCATCTTTTTATGCATGTCCGATGATGGTGACTTGACGCTAAGAACTAGGCCGAAAAGTGCCCCAAAACGCCGAGACCCTTTAGTTTTGTTGACTTATTTTATTAATTTATTTTATTATTAATTAATTTTTGACATGTTTTTATAATTTAATTTTTATTTTTTATTGTGAATAATGAAATAATAATTATAATTTTGTATTTTTGATGTATTATTGTATGTTAAAATAAAAATGTAATATGTAACATGAACGAATGCGGCGTTGGGGACCGCCAACTAACACGCCCTGTTCCGAACGGCCGGAAGTGGAGGACGGAGCTACAAATAGCTACGTGGAAAGTAAGAGGAAGAATGGAACAGAAGATGAATGAATTATTAGACGTGATAGATGATAAGGATCTGGATGTAATTTGTATGTCTGAGACCAAGCGAAAAGGCAATGCTACGAACGATTTGCCTGGCAACCGGGTCGCATTCTGGGCTGGGGTTCCAGAGGGTGAGCGAGGTTGCCAAGGTGTAGACGTATTGTTGTCCTCTCGAATGGTTAACGCAATGGTAGAATACAAGGCCATCAACTCGAGGCTACTTTGGGTTCGCTTTAAGCTGGGGATAACAAGAGTATTCTTGTTGGCCGTTTACACGCCAGTATCCTCAGCTCCAGTGAGCGAGCTCTAGGAGTTTCGGGAGAGTGTCAGGGATGTTCTAAGTAGTGTCAGAGATAATGAAAAGTTGATAGTATGTGGAGATATGAATGGATGGGTTGGAACCGCACGAAGTGGTTATGAAAGGGTGCTAGGCAAGTACGGTGATAAGAGAGTAAATGAGGCTGGAAAGCTGATTTTGGAATTTTGTGAGGAGAAAAATTTGTTTGTGGCAAACACGATGTTTGATCACAAACAACTTCACATGTACACATGGGAGCGAGCGGAAGAAAGAAGTATGATTGATTTATTCCTAGTGGATCAGCGTATTCGAAGTCAAGTTATGGACACGAGAGTGTTTAGGGGTGCTGATCTGGGAACGGGCCATTATCTAGTCGTTGCTAGGATAAGAGGTCTGTTTGCAGGTTGGCACAGCCGCATGACGTGTCCAAGCTTGGCGTCGAATTATCGCATAAGAAGCTGGAAGCATCAAGTTCCGATCAAAGAGGAATATCAAGAAAGGGTTTCCAAGAAGCTTGAAAGCTGTGATTCTGGAACTAAAAGTGTTGAAGTATGCTGGCAGAACCTTAGGAATGGTATGGTGAAAGTATCGACAGAGGTATGTGGTAAAAGGAAAATAAGTTTTAGTAAAAAGCGCGGTGAATGGTGGGATGATGAAGTGAAAGACGCTGTAGAGTTAAAGCAGAAAGCATGGCTGGATTATAAAGCCTCGGTTAAGGATAAAAGTATGAGAGAGTACAAGCTGCAAAAGCACAAAACGAAAGCGATTCGAATTCTGAAATGTGGTAAGGCTGCGGGAGCAGATGAAGTTACTGCTGAGATGATCAAATATGGTGAGCCATGCGTCTGGGACTTGTTCTGGTTTTTGTGCAATTTATACTGGAAATCAGGTGAGGTCCCAGGCGATTGGCGAGGTGCAGTCATAGTACCTTTGTATAAAGGCAAAGGTTCACAGATAGACTGTGCAAGCTGTAGGGCTATCAGTTTGATTAGTTTGGGTGGTAAAGTTTATACTAAAATATTAGCGAGAAGAATGCAAGAGAGATCTGAAAGGCTGTTGTGGGAGGCCCAAGGAGGTTTTAGACCTGGAAGAGGGTGTATAGATCAGATCTTTTCCCTCCGCATGATCACGGAAAATTTTTTGGCCCTAAACCAAAAGGTTTTCTGTGCTTTTGTGAATTTGGAAAAGGCGTTTGACAGGGTTGTGAGGAAGAAATTACGGGAGATACTGCCCCGATACAATGTGAGCGGACCCTTGCTACAGGCTGTAAAGTCACTTTACAGAGACCACTCAGCCACTAAAAAAGATTTATAAATGAAAAGTGAGCGGTAAGAGAGACAGGGGGAGGCCTCGAGTGACCTTCGAAAACACAGTAGCTATGATACTGGAGGAAGGTCACTTAAAAAGCATGAGGATCCTCCGGAGGGCATGTATGAAGAGGTTGATGTCTGTGGCCGAGGCGAAAGAGGTATGCAGGGACCGTAGCGTTTGGCGCTCCGTCGTCTCTGGCTACCCCGCAAGGGATATGGCGTGAAGATAAGGTAAGGTAAGGTATTACCGTATCAAATATGACATAATTCTGTATCTTAATTAGTAATAATAAGTTGATGTACAGTATCCCCTTGACTCGATGACCAGAATAGTGTTTATATTAATAATAGCTATCATAACTGCCTATTTAATCAGTAAAAAGCGGTTAAATTCGGGTCAGATGGACAAAATTATTCATGAATAGAATAAAGCCGGATAATTAAACTTGACCGTTTTGGTTCATCGTCCTATCCCTACTTGTGTAAGCTTGTTGACATTCAAATAATATATATATTTGTAAGTACTCCTCATGGCAGGTACGGCATATTATTTACTAGCAAAAACAATGATTTAACAATAAGATGTGGTTGTAACTGTCACATATCTACATTTACACATACATAAGTGTATTACTCAAAAAATAATAAACCGACGGTAACTTTGAATAAAAATTTATGAAACCTAAGCCTAATTTCTCTATTTTTATCTTTCCTTTCCCCGAGCTTTTAGTGTATGGCTATAAGATAACTTCAGTCTATCTTGGGCAAGGCTTTCCAGCTAATGGCATAAAAAATATTACATTTTAAGAATTGTTTTTATTCTGAGTTCTTACGGTTGATGTGTTCTGCAGTGGAACTGAAAGTACATTTATTAAATGTCAGAACTATAATATAAAACAGTCTTATTGCACAATGAAAAATGCATTAGAATATGGCGACTGTTATAATAACACTTTAATATATATCAGCCACGTGCCTAGAGTTGTAACAAATTCAATTGCTTTTAAAAATAGGCCTCCATCGTCCTGGATCAATTTAAGATTAAATATATTTTTTTAAAAGAATGCTTTATTTCTTAACTGAATTGATATTTCCTAAAACACACTTTAAATAAAGAATGTTTGTTAGAGGGAAAAGAACATTTACCTATTTTCACTTACCTAATATTTATTTATTTATTTATTTATTTAAATTCTTTATTGCACAACAAGGTACAAAGGGTGGGCTTAACGCTAAAGCATTTTCTACCAGCCAACCCAAAACGTGCAAGAAAATACGTACGAAGGCGGAGTGCAAAAAAAAAAAAAACGAAAACTATACAAACTAGATATCGATATATAGATATAATATATAAACTGTATACATACATAAACATACATAAATACTAACATACATACATACAAAGCTACAAATATATAAATAAATAAGTTTTATACATATACTTAGATATACTCAGATGGGAAAATAAAAGATTATAAGCTGTTGAGGTAGAACTGTTTCACCTGTCTCTTGAAAGAGTTTCGTGAAAGTGCCTTACGAATGTTTTCAGGCAATTGGTTCCAGAGTCGGACAGCAACAACAGAGAAGGAGTCAGACATGAAACCAGTGTGATGAGTGGGAACAGTAAGGAGTTGGTTTTCACTCGAGCGCAGAGGCCTATCATGGGCATGCGTACGAAGTAGGAATTTATTTTGAAGATATTTGGGATAAGAGGGATTGTAAAGGATAGAGTATAAGGTGCAAAGAATTCTCATGTACCTACGTTCGCGAATCGGTAGCCAGTATAATTGCGAGCGATAACGCGAAACGTGGTCAAACTTTCGAAGGTTGAAAATATACCTTAATATTTACGTAAAAAAAGAAATGTTGCGATAACTAGTTCTTCAATAACAGTAAATAAATTTCATAATTTAAATTTATTTAGAGTTCCCCTCAATGTCAATATAATGAGTATTCATAGTGAATTAATTTTAGAATGATCTTAAAAGCTCTTGTCGTAAAATTTAAATAAATGTAATCTACTTCATGGAAGAGATACTCCGCAGAGATTAATATATGTTCCAATATTTGTAATAAATAAGTTGTGATAGTAAAAAAGCTTTTCAAAATGATTAACTAGTTCTTTAAGGAAATTTGTACCAGTTTAATAGATTACCGTAAACCGAGAAACTTATAAATAAAAAGTGGCTATTGAAAATCTCAAAAAGCTAAATCATTTCTGTCGTATAAAATTAGGGTCTCCTCAGACCCATGGCGTGAATGCAAATCCGATTAGAGTAACGAAAAGAGACTAATTAAAGACTGTACTCTAAGACAATTAATTGAATTCTATAAAGATAACAAGGTTTTATAAATTCTCGGACGTAATTAGTGTTAAAGTATACTTATTTTAGGATAGTAAACTTATTGTTATAGCAATATCATTTTAAATTATTCCTTCTTTTTATATACATTTAGATATATATGTTATTTAGTAAATATATTACATTGAACGTAATGAATTATATTAACTATCACATTAGTTATATTAAATCTTACAAAACAAACAGCATTTAGTGATCTTGTATCTCCTTGAGACGTTTAGTCGCCGGTACTGTATTTACTTTACCTCTACGTTCGATAGTTTAATCAACTATCTCAATCAATTGTCAATTGCTATAAACACGGAGCGCTCAGTACATTACAATTCAAATGAAATATTCATATAAACATAGGAGTACTCTTATATATAGGAATGTTTGCTTTCATATTACCTAGTTGTAAATTACAATCGAACCATTATAGAACTAGGCTTTGTAATCATAATATTACATGATTCCGTCACGCGACAAGAACAGCGCTTTGTTGTATCGAAAATGTTATAAAAGCTTCTCGTGCGAGTCCGTTATTGCTGTAACTATTTGGGTGTGGTCGATATTAGTGGCATGCAACGCAATATTGTACTTGAACATAAATTAATAAATCTACTCATTATTGTTGAAGTACCTCTGTGAATTTTTCTTTTCAAAAACCTCTCATTACATGATTGATACAAAAACCTAAACGTATACGCACGTATCTGTATACTCTTTGTTATTATTAGTGTTAGTATTTTATTTAATAAATTATTTTCATAGTCCAGAAGTTATACTACTTGATAAAAAAAAATACATATTGAACAAATATGCATATCTTAATCTCAATTTGTATAATATGTATCCTATATGCAGTGTACAAGCCAAGTGGGCTAGGCGTTGCGCTCTTTCTATATATGGAAAGAACATAAAATGAAAAATTATATCAAAATCAATATAGCTTCTGTAATTACATTTTACTAAAGAGTAAAGGTAAAAGTAATGGTACTGAATGGTTTCGACAAGACTAATTACCCACAATAAAAACATTCATAAATTCAAAATAATTTTTTAATAATTGGTATTTACATGCATTTTTGAATCATCAATTATTACATTAAAAAGGGCAGTGTAGTCAGTGCAGGAGTAAGCTACCGCCGGCTCGGAATGCTGCTTTGCTGAGAAGAGCTGGCCTAAAACTCAATAGTAGCTCTCTTTAAATTAAATTTAACAATATTTGATTTAATATTAACTCTGAAAATGAGTCAATAACCTAAGTTTTTAAGTTTTTTAAAAACTTTTGAATGCTAAAATAAGGTTTTTTAATAATATACTTTTCATTTTAGCTTTAAAATTGAGAAAAGGAATGTCTAAGATATGTCAAATCCTTGAAGGATTAAAATTTTTTTAAAAACGAAACAGGCTTTTTGAGTTTGTTTTTATTTCTGGTATTTATCAATAGTTTTTTATATAAATATTTGAATTGTGGCTTATAAATAATATGTTATTAAATATATATTAAACATTATTTAAATGACCGTAAGAATACCAATTAAGTCTAAATACTTTTCTTACGACATAATCTAATCTACTCTTTTCTTTTCAGACCAGTGTCAAAATAAATCTATTTGGTTATTCCGAGCTACTGTAAAGATCAAACGACTATCATTAACATGTCAATTTATACTGGGATTATAAATTAAAGACGGTGTGTGTACAACTTAAAAGGTATTCCTCTTACAGCAAACGATTTCAAATGTTTTGACATCACGGTTATTTAATACAACGTATTGTTTTTAATTGATAGTCAGCAAAGACAGTCAGTTAATTATTTTGGTTATATAACATAATTGAACCTGTTTATTATAAGCTCCTCATTCATCATTACTATTTTGACTTTTTGATAATTAAAGAAAAAATTTAAATAAAGACAATTTTTATTTGTCTTTTGGCCTTAAATTATGAAATAACCAAAATAAAGATACTCGTTAGATACTTAAATGTGTATCGCTACAAAATACTGCCTACTACATCAAAATAAGTTGAATCTCAATTATGAACTTTTAAGGTTACTCATAGCAGCCAACGACAAGATATATAATTTCCTGTTAAGCCTACCAGATTTCATCTTACTTTTAAATAAATTAATTTAGTTAAAACACCCACCACCGAACTCAATCTTATACTCGTGAGAAATTAAATACCATAAAAAATTTTATAACTTAAATATTTTTACATTTTTAATAATTGTTTCATTACAGCCTTGGATTATACTTAAGGCGAATTTATCATAAAATATTTTAATATTAAGTTTTATATTTTCGAGTCACCTAACATGTAAATATCTATAAAAAAGCTTTTTCGCTGTTTCAAAATTCTACACAACAAATATTGCCTAAACGTGACTCTTGGCTGTTCCAAAACTACAACCACCCTTGTACAATAAACATTTTTTAACATTTAAAGAAACAACGCAATCGTACACTACATTTATATGTACTAATGATTATACTATTCTTTTATCTCCACTTTTTACATATAAAACATTAATTTAATCTCTTCATCATACAAAGAAATTGAGAAATACAGTCTATTGAGAATATATCATATTAAGTATTCCTGACTAAACGATTCCAGCACTATTTTCACCATTACGCAAAAACAAAGAAAAGTGAATGTTAATATTAAATCTCAGTTATTATTGCAATTTGAATTGCATTAGGTTCTTTTATGAATTGAAATTATTCCATTTCAGAAATCTGCTAATACATAAAAAAATCGATCAGATCCAAGACAGTGACAGAATATCATGTATTTCATTTGAAGCGACTTTAAAGCTAACAGACATGTACGAAGTTGGCTGAGAGAGCTTGATTTATTTCCGTTTGACCTACCTCGTTTGACTGTTCCAGAAATACAGCAACCAGACATGTTCATTTTAACGACAAGCCCAGTGCAGCTCTCTGCAGCCCTAAATAGAGTCACATCTCTTCACTCTAATATTAAATATTACATTTCCACCTACTGAATATATAAATTTCATTATTTATTATAATTATTATTACTAAAGTTATTTATTAATAGCTGTCAATTAATGTTTCCAATAACCTATTCAATGATGCCGATATACTTTAATACTGTTAAATATAGCAAAATATTTTTGGCATTTACTATATTCTATAGTCCAGTAAAATGTTTTATTCCAGATATTCTAAGATCGTTCTAGAAAGTGACCCGAGCTAGCTGCAGATCGCTCCTCTCTATTCATAAAATATTTTCTACTTGACATTGTACTCTTTCTATTCAATATCCGACAACTTAGGCTAAGCTGACTCGGAGCTGACACACTTTTGACATCTTTTTACTCACTTGACTAGCTTTTAAGAAGTTTCATTCGCCTAGTTCATATTTCCATGTAATTATGAAGTGCAATCAAATGTTATAATAGCATACAATAATATGCTATAAAGTTGAACATTCTAAATTATAATGTTAAAAAAAAATAATCGGTTATTTCATTATCTTCTATTTGTTTAATTTAATTTTAAAGTCTTTCTTAAATTACTTATTTCAAAATGTTACTGTCCAAATCTAAAAATAAAGCAATATGAGTATTCCGGTAATTGTACAATTTATTCGAATATGTAAACGAAGTGTAAATAATTAAATGGGATTATAATATTTATTATATATATCGGCGTAAAGCAAATTGTCCCATTCCTTCGACTATGCTGTGTATAAAAGGGAGGCATAAGGAAGTGAGTGCATCGTGGGTTTGCTTACTGTTTATACGGATAACAACTGTGTAAATTACTTTACTTAAAATAAAGTTTGATTTCACTGTATTGGTTTATTTCTATTATGGAATACCAGAATACCAATGAAGATAATGATAATAGTAGAATAGTTTTTAAAAACAATACTGGAGCTGCTTTTCCGTTATATATAAATATTAAATACTCTTAATGGATAAATAAATAGTCACAATGTGATGTGTACTTTGATACATCTTAGCAATGGATGGGGTGTATTTGTTTATATTACATTTATACTTCGGATTAAACGATGGTTTACTTTGTTGTATTTTAATTGAAAGTAGTTAATACTGTGTGATTGATATCACCTTATTAAGGAAAAGAAAGATGATGTTTCTAAATATTCAGTCTGTTTATTTATTTGTTAAGAAAATGGAAAGAAATTAGTAATATTTGTAAAAGAGTTTATCATTCTATTAAAGCAATATTATTTTTCTAATAATATTTATTTGGAATTATTTAAGAAATGTTAGATTCGCAATCAACCTTACGAACAATACGTCTTACAAAAAAGACTAACACTTACGAAGTCTAAAAGAACAGGCTTAATAATTAGACCGTATCGTTTGAATTTAGTTTTTATTAAAGTATTTGTACCATTTGTTAAAAAATACGGGCATAAATCCTTCTCCAAGATGCTTTATGTACGTAATGTCCGCCTCACACACGATTCACTCGCTCTCAAATCAAGAGAACAAACATCCAACTCGTGACTGCACTTTTAACTTAATCTTCTCTTTTGTATACTTGATACATGTATTATACCACTCTTGCAAGTACCGTATTATTGCTCACATTAAATAGTGATCAGGTCGATTTATTATTACAGATTGTTCCAACTTGTTTGACTGTGTGAGTAAACCTGTTTTTAAAAAATATATTAACTGAACAGAAAAACATTTCTAAAATGAAAACACGTATTCAGAATTAAAATTTATTTACACTCACTAATTACTTTGTAATTAATTAAAATGTTTGATTTTTAGATTAAGCCCATTTCTTTGATGTAAAGAATAGTTTTAGTTGAAAGGGTGGTTGCTTTGTTCAAACGAATGACACACCCAGTCTTTCTATAAAAGGCCGAGCACGCGCCGGCTCGATTTATTCTATCTCGGATCGGCGTAGCGAACGGAGCTCTTGAAAAATAAAAGTGAGGAAATTATCTACCCTGTTTCTATTCTACACCAAGTATGGGCGATAGCCCTGCTCATGAAGGTCGTGACATCAGCAATGCTGACGTTACACTTTTTAAAAATAATCGCGGCAAGGCTCCTCCGTCAGGCCTTTTTCCTCCATAAGTTATTATAATTTGATATTATTTGAATAGATTTTGCGGTGATTAGTGCCATTTTGTAGTTTAATCTGTGTATTGTTCATTACAGAAGTTTTTTTTTTATATTAGGGGTATATATTTCACCCAAACCAATCTTTACAAGATGCATTCTTGTAGCTTTCGGTAGTTTACTCGAATATCCTACTTCCTGACCTGTAGCTGCATGTTAAGTATGTTTTTCAATGCTTGAATCCTTGTTAAAATATTAAGAAGCTGCCTGGTGATGTACTACTCTATACATTGTTGTTCTACACTATAAATTAATAATTGAAGAATAAGTGTTTGACTGCAGTCTTCTTGTACTGACTAATAAGGTAGAAGTGTATATGTCTTCACTTGTCCATTGTCAATAGCGCCTATGAATTTAATTTCAAAGATCATAATATTCAGAATCTTATTCAATATAAATATTTGAGTTAATATTTAAATTACAATGGTATTTACAAATATATGATAATCTGTAATAGTTTGTGTCTATCAGTAAAGTTACAACAAATCATCATCTTTCTGCCCTTATCCCACTTTTGGGGTCGGCACAGTATGTTTTTTCCTCTCATACTGTACAGAGATGACGAGTAACAACTCGTCATCTCTGTACACACTCCCTTATTCTCCATATTGTCTTTCACGCAGTCCATCCATCTTTTCTTCAGCCGCCCTCTACCTGTCCATTTCTCCACTACCATACCCAGCACTCTTTTGGTTACATGCCTTTCATCTCTCCTCATTACATGTCCATACCATGACAGACAAAGTAAAGTTACAACAGATGTTTTAATTTATTAAAAGTAAAAGGACGATCAACTGACGTTAAAGAAAAGTAAGTTAGGTTAATTTTACACTCCGGTCGGAAAAAAACTTGCTTGAACATCGTATTTCTTGATTTCTTCGCTCTTTTGAAGCGAAGAAATTGAGAAAGCACTCTACATCAAAAAGGTGTTGATAAGTTTAATTACACAGACAAAATTGGTACATATTAGTAGTTTTGAATTGTGATAATTGTATCTGATAACTCCTGATTGGGATAATTGTATCTGATAACTCCTGTATTGATGGTCCTAAATATTTAACCGTATTAAAATATAAATCCAAGTATTCCCTATCTAAATCGGTTATAAATAGTTGTATTTAAACAATACTCTTTTTTATTATTAATATTAAATTAAAACAATATATTCCAGCTATGTACATAATAAAAAAATATTGGGTTGTAGGTACTCGTAAATCTATAGATATATCTATTTTTTTTTAATTCATTATAAATTCCATCAAGTGACAAGTGATCTTCGATTTTAATCTGTTCGAACCATCACAGCTTGCACATTATAGCTCCGTTACTTGCAAATTATATTTGACGGCGTATAAGAAATGCCATCTGTTGTAATTCCGCCGGAGCACGGAACGTCCGACAGGTGGCAGCAAGGTGGCCATTTTATTCTCGAAGTGGCAACCACCAACAGCACCAGCGCAGCACGAGTCGCTAGTTACCGACGCAATCCTTAACCATTATTGTTCTTATTTATTAGTGCTTTTGGGAAGTTAATTCAGTTGTTATTTTGTGAATCAAGACTTGTTAGGTGTGAATGAATAGTTTTCAATAGTTTTGTGTCTTATTGTTGGATTAACAGACATGTAATAAGAATATCAGAATATATTCTGATATATTCTGATATGGGTCATCTCCGATCCTTGGTCAATAACGTAAGTGGTCCTAAGTTTACTTAACTCGTTGAGACACGTACACAATTTGCAAAATTATTTTAAAGAAGTCACTCAGCTATTGTTTTTATGAAAAATAAATTTTTCACATTTTCCTCTTTAATGTTATTTATGTAATAAAAATTAGAAATAATATATGTGATTATATATATTACAGTTTTAGACGTAGGTTAGAATTTTTAAAACGATCAGAGTCGGTGCCTCAAAATCATGAGGAGTGCCGAGAGGTCCGTTCTTTCTGCAACTCTTTTTCTGCTGCACATCAACGATCTGCTGAAGCCCGGTATCTATGGGTATGCAGACGACAGTACAGTTGTAGAAAGATACCTACCGAGTAGTCGGGCTAGTAGAGATCAAGTACAGTCAGAAAGAGAAGCCATGGTGCAACGTTTGAGTGACAAACTTCAGGCAGTCTCCGCATGGGGCAATGCCAATCTTGTCAAATTCAACGCCACCAAAACGCAGACGTGTCTGTTCACCGCCAAAAGGAGCCCCTTCACCTTGGCTCCTACTTTCCAGAGTGTATCTTTGGAATACAGTGACCGGCTACAGTTGTTAGGCTTAGAGATTTCCTCGAACCTCAACTTTGGTTGGTGTATTGAGTCCAGAGCAAGAGCAGCTGCAGGAAAGCTTGCCGTTCTTGCGAAGGTCCGTCAGTACTTTAGCTACTTGTATTATACAAAGCACAGATCCGGTCGTGTGTGGAGTACTGTGGGCGTATATTCGCTGGTGCCGCTAAGTCTCATCTTGCGGTTCTGCACTCAATTGAGAGGCGAACAAAGAGGCTTATAGACGACCCTGAATTGGTTGAAGCCAACCTCCACAGCCTTGAACACAGGCGTAGAATTGCTAGCCTCTCAGTATTCTATAGGATACATTTTGGTGAGTGTGCGCTGGAATTACACGACTTAATTCCTCCGTCCCCCTTCCACCACAGGAAGTCCCGACGCACGGCAGGTATCCATCCTTACATTGTGGACATTCCCCCTGTCCGAAAGAAGCGCTTTGCTTCGTCTTTTTTAATTCGCACAGCGAAGGACTGGAACAACTTGCCTGCGTCGGTTTTTCCGTCCGAATACAATGTGGGCGTCTTCAAGACAAGAGTGAATAGGTTACTAAGTTAATGCGCTTTACCATCTAAGACTACATTTTCACTTTCCATCAGGTGGAATGTAGTCAAGCATTAACCTTGAAAGTATAAAAAAAAGCAATTAATTTACAGGGTACAGAATATTTTCAAACAGTATTACTATATACCCAACCAGTGACAAGGTAAAATCTAGGATATTGTATTAAAGTATCAAAAACAAAGTATACAAAAAGTTTATGGCTAATGGGGATTCACACAACGCAAATAATTTTATTATTATGTAGACGTCTCCATCCATCTTCAATATTTTATAATTATTATTATTTATCATAGAAGTCTCCATTCCTCTACAATACAATAATTGTTTATAACGGGTTGGATCAGCAAGCCAATATGCATTTTTTAAATCATTTATTATTATATATTTTTTACTACTATTGCTACAATTGCTTTAAAATATTTATTAAATTCAGAAAGTTTTAAGAAAATTTTGAATTGATTTTATTGTCTAGCAATACATGTTGCAAACATCTCAACAAGTATTTATAGAGGAGGCTAGATTGCTGGAAACACAAGTAATCCCATATGGTCCAGCCCGTGTCTCGTCCATGGGCTGATTAATATATCTATTGATTAACTTATCTTTGAGAATTCCAGAACCTAATATTCGGTCTAGCCAGATACGTTTCAGTGTGTTATTCTCTAGTGCATACCCAGGGACGACTTAATCAAAAATCAATCAATCGACTTGACTTAACAGTAGTTACATACGTTTGTTAGTTGTAACCTTAGCTATAATATCACAATTAAATACCAACAATTAATAATACGCATATATAAAGATAAATTTAATTAAATTTTTAACGTGATTCTCATTTGAACGAGACTGCCATAGAAAATGTGGCTCAATTTAAAAAATAAACTGCTTTTTTTGTCGATAGCGGCTATTCCCCTTCACATTCGCATTAACTAATGTTCAAAGAATGTCAATCGTTACATCATTGATATGTATTTAGTTAACATTAAAGCCAAATTAGAATGAAAACTATTTTAACTTAAGTTGTAAATTAATATAACAGGCGCTTATTATACGTATCCAGATATTTCATAGCATAATTCTACTACGGATTTATCTATATTATATAATTTTTTTGAGCGTGGCGTGAAGCATATTAGACATTTAGTTTTTATAATATTTTGTAATTTGAGCTTCAATCTTCAAAAATATTATAAATACTAGAAGTGTCGTGCGGTTTTAAAACCTAGAAATTAAGATAATGTTTTTTATTTTTAAAACTTCACAAAAATAAAGTAACTTAATAATTTAAGACAATGTGTCTATATAGAAATAAAATTTGATATGGAATCAGAGGCATATTTAATAATAAATCATATATAATATAAATATATTTTATGCATACTTATTTTATTCCGAACGTAACATCAGTCTATCCTATTGTATTATACTCGTATTAACTATTTTAGAAAAAGCTCTGATATTTTCGATTTCAATAATCAAGTAACGTTCATTTACTTGTTTTTTTTAGAAACCAATTAGTTGTATAAATGACGACCATATATGAATGACTCAATCAGATATTAATTTGACGAAAAAAGAAGTCTATTGTTATATATAAGTTTAAAGCCAAAAGTTTCACGGAAGACGGTTACTTTGTATAAATAATGTTATACAAACTATACATTAAGCAATATCACATTATTTAGCAATTGTATGTAAATAAATTACTATGTAATACAAACACTTAAAAATTTTGTTAACTTACAACTAGTTTTGAACAAAAGGTGTAATTTAAGTATTTAATTTTCTAACAGACTTTTTATTGGATATTCGTTTTGTATGATTTATTTATTATGTAACATAACAATAAACTAGTTAACCTTATTAACCTTATCATAAATCTTATTGCTCTCTTCTTAATTTTAGAGTGTTTTTTTTCTTGATTTGGAAGTGTTACTTACCTTATTATCTATTTTTTCTTTAGTAAATAAAGTAACATTTAATTACCTCTGGTGTGATTGTAATGTATTTAAACTATCACAGCTTGTTTGTTATGTCTGTTACCTGCATATCCTATTAGTTTATAAACGTTCTAACTCATGGAGAACCTTACAGTAATTATAAGAGCAGTCCACGAAATTAATTTGCAAAATAGTTTTAAGTAATATTTTGTACATTTTCTTATTGAAATGCTATTTATGTAATAACAATTATAGGTTACTTTAACTAATCAACAATAAAATATCGTCCCAATCTAAGACTGGTTTCTAAAAATAAGTATTATGAATCGACTGACAGATGCACACTGTTACACCTACGCTCTTATTAAAGTTACAGTTATAAATATAATATTTAATGAAAGTTTATTTTTCTATCCGAGATAAAGTTGATATATAAGTAATAATTAAGTTGTATAGTACCAGAATAAGGAGTAAGATTAATATGTGGTTAAATCTAAGCTTAACGAATTCACCGACAGACATACGACGACACAATACTTTATAAAACTAGTTTCATTGTACAATAGTTAAACTTGCATCGGGAATCGGACTACAAACTAAAAGTGATCGTAAAGTCACTATCTATGTGTGACACGGCCATGAATAAAAACTTCTACGAGGCGAGTTTGCAACGAAAACATTTTACAAGTTACAACGTAGTACATTTGTATTTTTTATTTTTAATTGTTTTTATAATAATCTTGTATATAATGTTTTGCTATAATTTTATTTAAAAAATAAAAGATTTAAGTAATATTATGACTTTATTATCTAGCTATAGATTAAATGACCGAACTAATTTCAATATTATGATTTAAACAATCTTGTACATATACATAATATATATTAACGTCACAAAATGATGTTACTACTTTCAGAAAGACCAAGTTGGGAGTGTAGTCACGATTTGGGTGTTTGTTTTCTAGATTCCAGAGCAAGTGAAGTCAGCGTGAGGCGGGCATTAGCGAACGTAAAGACATTTGGAGAGAGCTTCATTCACGTACTTGTAATAAATGTAACTCTTATGCTGGTTATATAGATTCTTAATTGTTTCACAATGGTAATGGTTATAGCTTTTGTCATAAAAACATGTTTTTATAAAAACAGTTTTTTTTTTTTTTTTTAATAAGAGGACATACGCGCTGGCGGGTCACAGATGGACGTGATCACCGCCGCCCATGGATTCCTGCAACATCCGAGGATTTACAAGAGTGTTGCCGGCCTTGAAGGTAGGAGTAAACGCCTGTTTTTAAAGGAACCCATGTCATACTGATCTGGAAATACCGCCGAAAGGAGTCCGTTCCACAAGCGAGTGGAACATGGAAAAAAGGTCCTTGAGAACCACACAGTGGAGGATCGCCACGCATCCAGGTGGTAGGGACGGTAAAGGAGTCGATGGCGCGCTGTGCGGTGATAAAATTCGGCGGCAGGCATCAGATCGAATAGTTCTTCGGAACACTCCCCGTTGTAAATGCGGTAGAAGACGCACAAAGAAGCCACGTCTCTACGCAATGGAAATATCCAACATATCATTCATGAGGAACAGAGTTGGGGAACAGAGCGCGCAGCCTTATTTATTTATTTAATTCTTCGTTGCACAATATACAAAATAGTAGTATTAATGCAACAAAGACATTTTCTACCAGCCAACCTTAGAATGTACATGAGAGAACATTGGTAGGCGTGCAAAAAAAAAACACAAAAATGCTAAAAATATAAAAAAAAATCCAGAAATATAACTACAAGCATATAATATAATAACAAATACAATACATTATAATAATACTATATTATATATACAAATATATTAATTATTATATATATTAATATATATAATAATAAAATATCTATACTTTATACATACATACATGCATAACATATACATTATAAATGATTCATTCAAATAAAGTTGTTTTACTTGGCGTTTGAATGAGTCACGAAACGGCGCTTTTCGTATATGTTCCGGTAACTCGTTCCAAAGTCTGACGGCAGTTAGAGCAAATGAGTTGGATAAGAAACCAGTCCGATGAAGAGGAGTGTGGACCAGTAAATTGCTAGAAGAACGAAGTAATCTGTCATGTACATCTGCTAAGAAGGAGAAATTGCATTTGAAATATGTAGGAGTAGAAAGATTGAACAAAATCGAGTAAAGGAGACACAAAATTCGTACACTGAAGTTTTGATCTATAGTCGGAGAAATGGTCAAACTTACGGAGTCCGAAAATGAAGCGGATACACGTATTTAGGAAGCGATCTAAATTATTTAGGAGTATTTCATTGGCATCGATACAGCAAACATCAGCATAGTAAAGGATTGGTAGTAGGAGCATGTTAACCACCTGTATTTTCGCTCTATAGGGTAGAAAGTTTTTTAGCCTTAATAGTGTAACTGTCCAGAAAGATTCCTAAATATTAGACTTCGGAAGTGAATGGTATTATGTTGTTGTTATAAATCACATTCGGTAAAGAATTTGAGTCAATAAGGGCCAACTGGCGGTAACTACCAATAATGATTGCTTGGCACTTACATGGGTTAACTTCTATACCGAAGTCATTACACCAACGCAACATTCCCTCAAGCGCCGCCGCCTTGAGGTACACTGGCGTTCACGGGCTTGCGGTCCAAACAAAAACCGTCGAGAACGACCTGTATGCTCCGCTCAGTGAGGAAGCTGGTGACCCACTTGCATAAACTCTCGGGAAGCCCATAGGAAGGTAGCTTCGAAAGAAGCCCGTTGTGCCATACACGATCGAAGGCTTTCGCCATATCCAAACTAACTGCCAGACCCTCTCCCTTGTTTTCATTAACAGTTGCCCGTCGGTGCGTAAGATATAACAGAAGATCACCAGCCGATCGACGATGGCGAAAGCCATATTGCCAGTTATTGACCTACTGATGATCCTCAAGGTAGGTTAGGAGCTGTTTATTGATAATGCTCTCCATTACTTTGGAGAAAAGAGAGGTAATGGCGATAGGACTGTAGTCAGCTGGGTCCGAGCCTTTAAGGTAAGAGTACCGAAATAGATGCATTAGCACCGGTGTCAACTCAGGGGCACATGTTCGTAGCACAACTGGAGAGATACCATCTAGCCCACAAGACTTATGAACTTCCAACGGAAGGAGGGCTTTTCGGATGAGTTTTTGCCGAAAAACTATTTCCGGCATTAAGCTTAAACACCGCGGGATGATAGGCGGTATCTTCCCCTGGTCGTCCAAAGTCGGGTTTGAGGCAAAAAGAGTGTCCAAGAGATCGGCTTACTCTTTTGCCGTGTAGGCCAGAGAGTCGTTCCCAGTGTGCAATGGCGGTAGGAATGGCTAACAAAAGTTTTCCAGAGTGGCTTTAGACAACTCCCAGAAATTGCGCGTGCCAGGTGGGTTCTTTGCCAGCTGATCCCCAATTTCGACGACATGCATGAACTTTTCTCTAGCAATTTTCCGTTTGAAGAATCTGGAGGCACGATTATATTTCCTCTTAAGAACTCTAGAGTTCCGATCCTTAGTGACTAATGCATTAGGCCAAGCTTGATAAGCCTGCCGTTTGCCAGCTGCTGCAGCCCTGACAGACGCATCAAACCGAGGCCGCGATCTGCCACCAAGTGGTACCACAGAGCTAGGTACAAGTAGTTCCATGCCCTGAAGTATCACATTAGCTACAGCGCAGTCACTAGGATCATTGAAAGGGAAACAAATTGACCCTCATGACTAGGATGCAAAAAAAGACAGCATCATATCCCAATCCGCTGACTTGTAGTGCCAAACGCGTCGAGTCGCAGGTCTTGTGCGAGCTGGACGTTCAATGGGCACCACACTCCGTACCAAGCAATGATCTCTGATGATGATGAATGATGAGGACTCTAAGGCAGCCTCGACAGTGACCTGGTATTTTTCGGGATGTGTAGTCAGCAGAAAATCCAACAAAGAAGGCACATGGCTGTCCACGTCCGGTAGACGAGTGTGCGTCTTGACCAATTGGGATAGACCATTTGCCAGAGCAAAGTCAAACACAGATCTCCCCGCTCATTCGGTGGCACGTGACCCTAGCCAATCGGCATTGTGCTCATTGAAGTCCCCGAGGACTACGACTTCGGCGGAGGGATTCTGTGAAAGCAGATCGTCAATCTTCGCCTGAACATGGCCCAAAAGTTGATCCGTTTCTATATTTCCACTATGGGACCTGTAAAGGCACGCGTAGACTCTGATACGGTCGTCCATATCTACGCGCAGCCAGAGTACAGACGGGTCCCGACCTTCAAAAACCTGAAGGCGACAGTAGCAGATATCCTCCCTTCAAAACACAGGTACCCCGGCGTGTGGTATAAAACGGTGTTCTAGTTTATAACCGGGGTATGACAAGTACGCTGTGTCGCTAGGATGAGATATCTGCGTCTCCGTTAGAAACAACAAGGCCGGCTCCGCCGTCTCTAGATGATAGTGGACGGCGTTCAAGTTGGAATGAAGTCCCCGGATGTTGCAAAAGTAAACATAAAGAGAGGGTCGGGGTGCCGCTGCGTTGATTCCTCGTTTGGCCTCAAAAAACACAAAAATAAGAAGTAATCTATAATATCTGCTAGACACACTTGCTAATTCTGTTGCTTCATGTAATATTATATATAATCATTTTAATCATGAAATTGCAAGACCCCAAAAATTCACTTGTAGACCAATAACAAAAAATAGAATGCTCACTTTTAAAAAAAATGTTGCAAAAATAGTGGTTAAAGAAAATGTAACCAATGATAATCCGAACAATTTATATAATAAAGTTTTCGATTTATTGTTAAATGAATTTAATAATATTTTTAAGCCAAAAACGTTTACGAAATACTTTAAAATTAAATTTAGTGATTGGGCTACCGTAGGAATATATAGAAGCAGAGAAAGATTATATGATTTATATGGTGAGAGGCAATGGAATCATGATCCGGTGTTCTTAAATAGAGTCAGAAATTTCTCTAAAATATTTAAGAACGTTTGCGTACAAGCCAAGTCCATTTATATAAAAAATAAAATTTTAAATTCAGAAGATAAAATAAAGGCAACTTGGGATGTTTTATCTAGCTTTACTGGAAAATCTAGGGCTTCCAATGGACCTATAAAGTTAAAAATTGATAATATTGAAATAAATAAAGAATCAAAGGTGGCGGCTGTTTTTGAGACCTTTTTTACTGAAATCCCAATAACAGTCACACGTAATTTAAATTCCTCATCATCTGTTGCAATCGCGGAATTGAACAAAAATGTTAAAGTCAATAATAAATATTTTGCTTTTAAACCTGTTTCATCAGATGAAATAGTTAACACATTTAGAACCTTAAATTCGAAGAGAACCGGTGATCTCTGGGGTATGTCAGTTAAATTGCTTAGTACTATTATAAATGATATTGCCCCTCAATTATCCCTTATTTTTAACAAATGTATCGAAACCGGTATATTTCCAGATTTGATGAAAAACAGTAAAATAGTTCCTTTGTTTAAAAGTGGCGATAGATTGGATCCCGAAAATTATAGGCCTATCTCGGTTTTACCGACCTTGAGTAAGGTCTTCGAGAAAATAATTTTAAATCAGATTTCAGAGTTTATGTATAGCAGTGGGATCATGCATAGTGAACAATATGGTTTCACCAAAGGAAAAACAACGACTGATGCGGGTGCTGCGCTTCTTAAGCACATTTACGACGCGTGGGAGAAGTCGCAGAATGCAATTGGGGTGTTTTGCGATTTGTCCAAAGCCTTTGATTATGTGGACCATCGGACGTTACTATGCAAACTAAACCACTACGGTGTACGTAGCGCTGCGCTTGATCTTATTGCCTCTTACCTGAATCAAAGAATCCAGACAGTTTACGTAAATAATTCTAAATCGTCTGGTTCTCACCTAAAGATGGGTGTTCCACAAGGATCTATTCTGGGCCCCTTTTTGTTTTTACTTTATATTAATGACTTGCCCTTTTTTGTTAAGGGTCTGTGTGACATTGTACTCTTTGCTGATGACACCTCGCTTATTTTTAAAGTTGAGCGTGATAGGATTAATTATGACGAAGTAAACAGTACTTTGTCACGAGTCCTGCATTGGTTCGAAATTAATAATTTAGTGTTAAATGCTAAGAAAACTAAATGCGTAGAGTTTACACTTCCTAATGTAAAAAGTAAAAATTGTAACTTGCTCCTTAACAATGAAGTGTTAGAATTGATTGACTCAACAAAATTCTTAGGTTTAACATTAGATAGAAAGCTCCAGTGGAACCCCCATCTCTCAACACTCGCAGCCAAACTCAGCTCCGCCGTCTTTGCAATTAGAAAAGTTAGACAATTAACGGACATAAATACGGCTCGACTTGTTTATTTTAGTTATTTTCACAGCATTTTATCTTACGGTATTTTATTATGGGGCAGTGCTGTCGAAATTAATTCTATATTCATTTTACAAAAAAGAGCTGTGCGGGCTATTTATAACTTAAAAGCTAGAGATTCTCTGAGAGATGTTTTTAAAGAAATAGGTATTCTTACAGTCGCTTCCCAATACATATTTAATAACATTTTATATATACGTCAAAATTTAAATAGTTATATAAAAAACAGTGACAGACACGCGATAAATACGAGAAATAAAAACAAACTCGTAACGCCAAAGTTTCGGCTTCAAAAAGTTAATAAATCCTTCATGGGTTTGAGTATACGCATATATAATAAAGTTCCACAAGATATCTTAGACCTTCCATTTCTTAGTTTTAAATGTAAAATCAAAAGTTTATTGTTAAATAAAGCTTATTATAACGTTCAAGAGTTTTTAGTGGATCGAAATATGTGGAACTTAAGTTGTTGAATCATTTGCAGGATTTATATTATATTATAATATACATCACCTATTGTTATATTTCTTTTGAAAAGAGCAACTGTTGAGTTTCTGGCCGGCTCTTCTCAACAGAGCAGCATTCCGAGCCGGTGGTAGCTTGCTTACGGACGGACTACACTGACCTTTTTTTGTATTGTAATAATTGACGATTCAAAAGTGCGTGTAAATGCCTACTTGAATAAAGATATTTTGAATTTGAATTTGAATAGAGTTCAGGTATATATGTCTTTGTAAGTAACACAATGTGATGTGTACTTTGATAGACGTCAGTAGTGGATGGGATAGATGTTTGTATATAATTGGTTTTGTATTCAATAACTTAGATGTTTTCATTAACTGTGTGTGTTCAATAACTAGTATGGTTTCATTAACTTTTAACATTTTGTATTTTAAATGGTAGAATTTTATTCTTTTCTTTCAATCTCTAATGTTTATTTTTATTCCGCTTAATTGTTTGTTTGTTGTATTGTCCAGAACCTTATTCTTTGTTTGTAATATTTATATAATGTTTCTATTTTCAGTATTATAATACTTTTAAGTAAATAAGCATTTAATATTCCTATATTTTGTTAAAATTTTAATGTTTAATGCACCGTTTCAAAGAACCAAATTTTTTATAAAGTATAAAATATTACAAAAAAGTGATAAAACAACTTTTATGATACGCTAAATTTTTTACGCTTTAATAAGCTTAGCAGTTTTCATTATCACAGGTAGTTAAATTTTAAACCGTAATTTACCATTTACCGTAACTTTAGAGGCAAATACTAAATGATAAAACTAGAGGATCGGGGTTGTTTTATTTTGGCCTTAACAATAAGATTTACAATTTATAATTTATTTTTGATAAATTTTCGTTTAATTACGACAGAACTCCTAGTAAATAAGTTAAAAAATGAATTATAAACCTAAATATGTGTTTAAACAAATCAAACATAAAGAGAGAACTTAATAAGAGTATTATAATTTTATCCAATATAAGAATTATAATATTAACACACCGCATGATATATTATTTGATGTATGTGTTTATACACAATATAATTAAAAATATTTGCAATTATAAATACAATATCGTTGTGACGTCACCGAGGAAGTAAACGAGTTTAATTTCCTGCATAAGATGTAGTCAAGAATTTATACTACTTATGAATATTTATTTATACTTTAAAATATAATTACCTTTATATTAATTTATCGTATAAAATAAATAAAGCTGGTTACTTTTAGTCGATTAAAATTGATATTTCTTTTATGATCATTGATGTAAAATTTAAGACTAAATTGTTTTAGTTTTTTAACCCATAACGCGATACATGAGTGTGAGACACTCATACGGGAATTTCGAGTTGTTGAGGTGGCTACTCTGCTCACTGTGAAGGTGGTTTTGCGTCCACGTAAAGTCGGGCGGGGCATTATACTACCAACCACCATTGGGCCCGTTTCGTGCAGAGTACCTGTTTCAAGGTCAGTGACAATTTTCCATAACCTTATGAGTATGCCATACTCCTGGTTAAATTGGTAATAAGTATTTTTTCACTCTCGCCCAAGAGCAATTGTCAAATTTTGGAGGGAAAAATTGAGTAGAATATTTTTTTAAATCATTTATCTATTTTCGTTCACTAAGATAGAGAAAGAGAGAAAAAAGAAGATAGAAAGAGAGATAAAAAGATTCATTTTAGGTAAGTAATAACTTCAAATAATTAAGTAAGTAATGGCTGTTCCTAAGAGTTATTTTTGGATATAAGATGAAGTGTGGATGTGGAGAAAGAAGTCTGATTTCAGAAAAAGTTTACTATTTACGTATTACCAATAATTATTATGGTTCCTATTACTTTCACGTTATGAGTACCACTTTGTTCAATTTCGTTGTGATAATTATATTCGTAGTACCTAGCCCAATGAATTATAAAAATTTCCTAGGATATACCGAAGTATGTATATGACTTTTGCAATAATAACGTAGTAAATACAGAAAATAAAACGTGTGAGTTTTGCTATACTCCTGGTGGCCCAGGTGGGTTGAGAAACACGTGTCGCGTGTCGTGGGTTAAATATTTACCCGGAATAATGTTGTTTGTTTACTGCACTGCTTTAAGGTAATATTCGTTATTTTTTTTTATTATGTTTCAAAATTTGTTTTTGAATACCAATAACATTCTTGTGTTAATTATGTTTTGGTGGCAGTGAATATTGCAATTAAAATCAATTAATTTCAAAAGTTATATTAATGAAATACAATTTAAAATTACATTTACAATTAAAAAAAAGGTGATTCTAAGTCAGCGATTGACTTAATAATGGTCGTAGTGACAGTTGCTTCTGGCCCGTTTCCCACCGATCGATCGCTGCAACGCGGACGTTGACGTCTTCGTTTGACACGAAGCTGCTGCGTCAGTATTTTAATATTCTGCACTTTATCGTGGGAATTGTCTTCATCTTTAATATAAGAATTTGCTCCGGCTATGCTTCCGTAACATGTTATTGTAACCACGTACATAATATTTTATATTAAAGAAATAATACAGTAAATTAAGTAATAATAGTTCCACCATAACAATGAACTACAATAATGTAGTATTGAGTTTTGTATTACATTCTCATATTAGTATTGTGTTTTAAAATTTCAAGTAAGTATTCTTAATAGCAGTGTCACTTGACCTGAACATGCACTGGAGTTTTTTATTCTGCACTTATTCACTATGCTGTGTTATGAATGAACTGCGACTCTCCTCACACACATCACCTCTTTGTACACAATTTGAAGGAATATTATTTGACATTATTCAGTTATTTATTAGTATATGTGATTGTTTATTATAATTTATTTAGCTATTAAATATAATAACAGTTATCTAATATTTAATAGTAACAACAAATGTTGCAATACTTTATCTTTATTCCAATATACAGTATTATTTGTTTGACGTCCAACAGATCATAGTAAAAATTTAGAAAATTTAAAGTAGACAATCAACGAATATATCTTCTAACGTAATCAAGTCATTGGAAAGACATAAAGAGTATGTCAGCTTCGAGTCAGCTTAGTGGAAGTTGTCGGATATTCATTAGAAAGAGTACAATGTCTAGTAGAAAATATTATATGAAAAGAACTGAACCCGAAGACATGTCGTATCACCTTCTAGAACGACCTTAGAAATGTATGAAATAAAACATTATACTGGACCTAAAAATATAGTGGACGCTAAAATATTGGACAGTATTGAAGTATGATATAATAACTTATTTAAATTATTCATGGACAGTGCTTACTCAAAACATTAAAGTAAAAACGAATTTACATAAATTAGTGTTTATAAATTTATATTCATGTACATAAATTAATTTAAATTTTTTATATTGTCTCTCTTTTATAATATTAACATTAGAAGTAAGAATAATCTTATGTTTCTCTTCAGGATTGGTAATTGTATTAATTTTGTAATAAACTTTCTTATGACGTGTCTTTTAAGAAGTACAAAGTTTTTATCAAACAAATATTAATAAAATACTTGTAAGTCGGAGGAAAAGCTTTTTATTATTTTCTAGTTAAAGTTGTTATAAAATCTTTTTGATTGTATTATTTTTTTGATAGAATTAATATATTTAAAAATTGTAATTAAAATGCAATTAACAGATGCCCGCTTTTTCCATTTCCACGAAAATAGGCGAATTCAACAAAAAAAATGGTATTTGGAGACTTAAGCTATATTGAGAGTTTAACTAGAAGTTTTAGTGCATCCACTACATAGCGCTGATCTTGTACCTCTTCAGAATTCTTTAAGTAGTGTAACAAAATATCAAGAGAGGACTGTAAAACTACTTCACGCGATTTTTATGAAAAGTCCTGAAATTTCTACAGCAACAGAATCATGTCAGTACCATCGAGATGGCAGCAAGTTATTAAAATAGTACATATTATAATTAAAGGTAAACAAATTTTGTAAAATCTTGCTTTAAATTTTTATATACAATACGAAGACACTTTTTCCCCAATCTGTTATAAATTTTCTAATACTATTTATGAATAGTTTTGTAAATAATGGAAATGTTTGTACATTATTGTCAATAACACTAATTATTCAAATAAAATTACATTTATTATCATTAAATGACGTTGTGATTTGTTTGTGATGAACTGTTGATTAACGACAAATAATACTCGGACGGGTTTATTGTAGGTTCTCCTCAGTGGCTGTGTGTAAACTCGCCTTTAATTTTATAGCCTCGTTACTATAATATTATGCTGACATTTATAACTTTTTTTTTTTTTTTTTATTTTAGAGGAGGGCAAACGAGCTTGCGGGTCACCGTTGGTATGTGATCACCGCCGCCCATGAACTCTTGCAACATCCGAGGATACACAAGAACGTTGGCGGCCTTAGAGAAAGGAATATATGCCTTTTTTGAACTTTATTATCATTAACAGATTGAATGTCCACTGAAATAAATTAATATTTATTTGGATTTTAGAAGATTTTAAAATATATATATATATATATACTCGTATATTATTAGATTATATTGGACTTAACGTACTCTCTTCTGTTATACAAAATAGTATTTATATTTTTAAGTGACTTCAGTAATGTATTAAAAACATGCTAAAATTTTAAACATAGACTTAATGAGTAAATTTGTTCTGTGGTCAACTCTTGGACTGGAGTCTTCATTTTTACGATAGCTATTAGTTTTAGGGTCATAGTACCAAGGAAGGATGCGTTTAACAAAAGCTATCCAGTGTAAGAAGTCTAATATATTATTGTATTCTTGAAATATTCTGACGTCCGCCTTTTCGATATGTTATTTCGGTTCTACTATAAAAATAAAAGAAGAAAAATTACATAAACAGTGTTGTTTAGATTTTCTTTGAAATTGGACAATATGGAAGAAAGTAATTTTTAAGTATTTAGAGCAAATGTTTTGTAATAACACCACAAAAAGAATCCCTTGGTAGGGTCCGACACGTACATCTTAGTTTATTTTCTATCCCCGTGTTAATTTGAATTCAAATAGTAAACAAAAAAACTTCAATGAATATTTTCTCATAATCTTCTATAATATAAAAATGAATCGCGAAATGTGTTGGTAAGCGCATAACTCAACAACGCATGGACCAATCTTAACAAATTTTTTTTTAAATGTTCCTTGAAATCCAAAGATGGTTTTTACGGCAAGAAAAATTCAAATAATTTCCAGGAAAACCCTAAAAGAGCCCTTTTCTTTTTCCTATACAAATATTTTCTAACTAAATGTAGAGTCAATTTGAAATGTATTGCTATTCAATAAAGTTCATATTAAATTACAAGCACTCATTGTTGTCTAAACAATATAGGTGTGTTGCTAACTTCGAAGAGTCAATTCGCGCTTTATTGTCGCTGCACAACGTTCAAATTTAATCAAATATATGTGTTTACCCGACCAAATTGAAAAGTCAAAAAATGTAAGAGCTATGATTTGGTTGGCCTTGGAATATTCTTTCTTTTGTTTTAGTTTCGGAATGCGACATAAATTGTCATCAGTTTTCACGTCATTGCATCTGTCAAACAAACTGCGTTAAAAGCGTTTAAAATATTTAATAATTAATTTTGATTGTTTTATATCGTGTTTTGCGCAAAGTGTTTTAATACCTGTGAATAATAATTATTTCATGTGACATAATTTAGGTAAGTAAGGTAAGCTATTGGATCTATGAACTTGGTTTCCTCTTATTGTAAGGCATTGAAATACAAAAATGAAGCAAATGGATTGTGTTGCGCAATTGTACTCATTGGTTTCAGGAATAGAACCAGATTCCATACACTTTTTGTCAAATATTCAACAATATAACAATTGCTTTCAAATGACTTCATTTAGGGCAACAAACGTAGTTCGGGAAAATTTCATGCCAACTTTTAAGGTATGTATTATAGCAGTTAATCATTATTATTTTAATGAAAAAAATTTCCTGTTAACTAAGTAAATATGTATCATTAACCTTCAGTTCCCTAAACCCTAACACATATATTACTTAGTCATAATATTATTTGGTGATTCAGTATTAGCAACACTTTTATTATTTTGAAACACAATATAATTATTTGATAATGGATATTAGTTACAACTAATTATTGCATATCACCAAATAATAATTGATATGCTTAGGTATGTCAATACCTAAGCATATCAATTATTATTTGGTGATTCAAATTAGGAGACCGATATACTTTTGAGGAACAAATATTATTTATATTTGGCAAAAATCATTTCTTTTATTTACAAGATACAAGGCCAAATATATCATAGAGTAGGTTCACTGTTACCAGTGTCAGATAGCAATTACAAATTCCTGCAAATTTATTTCATGGGCAATTCACCACACGAAATTGATATGCGTTGTTTACATAACAATTCACTAAAGAGGTCTATTGTAGAACAATTACAAACTTTATTTCATGAGCACAATCAATTGATTATGTTGTTTTTTTCAGATGGCATTAGATCATGTGCAGTTTTCTGCACATGATCTAATGCCATCTGATAATCAATAAATTATAATCAGAGCTGATAAAACACCTGTTGGCCGACATGCAAGACGTTTTAATGCACCAACTATTGATGAAGTTGCTATCGTTGTAGTTGGAGAAAATTTGGAATCCCGTGATATTGTTTTACATCGTCGGAATGATCAATTACAACGTATAAAGACACCGCTCATATGACGCACTGCAATATCCCATTATATTTTGGCAAGGTGAAGATGCCTATGATTTCTCAAACAAGATGATAAATCCCATTACAGGTAATAAAAAATATTAGTTTATTTATGGAGATATATTATCAGTCACTATATATATTTTTTTCAATGTTATGAAAACAAAAATCTACTTTCAGGTTCTGAAACCAACAAAAAAGTCAGTTCAATGAACTATTATTCCTACCGCCTAATTATTCGTGAAAATGAAGACAATCACATACTCAAATGTCGACGATTATATCACAAGTATGTTGTAGACATGTATGTAAAAATTGAAACGGAGAGATTAACATTCATCAGGTTGAATCAGACCAAACTCAGATCTGAAGAGTATATTCACCTTCGAGATGCGATTAATACTGATGGAAATGCACAGAATGTTGGTCGGATGACTATTCTCCCAGCAACATACATCGGAAGCCCTCGACACATGCATGAATATGCTCAAGATTCCATGTCATATGTTCGTCATTATGGTACAGCAGAATTGTTCATCACATTTACATGCAATTCACACTGGATACAAATCAAGCAGGAGTTATTCCCTGGGCAATCACCTATTGATCGTCATGATATTACAGCCAGAGTCTTTAGACAAAAGTTGAAATCTTTAATGGATTTCATTGTGAAACATTATGTGTTTGGAGAGATGCTGGATGTATTCTGTGGAGTGGCAGAAATCCTGGATTGCATGAGGTAGTTATTAAAAATATGATACAAGGTGCCTGTGTAACTCAATCAAAATTCACCGTATATGGTGGATGGTAAATGTTCAAAGCGATATCCACGGACATTAATATCTGAAACAATCACTGGTAATGACGGTTATCCTTTGTATCGTCGCCGATCGACAGCAGACAATGGAAGATCAACAATTGTCAAATTAAATCAACAAGATATTGAAATAGATAATTGCTGAATTGTTCCCTATTCACCCATTTTATCAAAGACCTTCAAAGCGCACATCAACGTTGAATCTTGCCATTCAGTAAAATCTATTAAATACATTTGCAAATATGTAACCAGAGGGAGTGATATGGCTGTGATTGGTATTAATGCAGAGAATTCCAATGATGAAGTTACCCAATACTAAATGGGTCGCTATGTTAGTAGTAATGAAGCAGTTTGGCGAATATTTTCTTTTCCTATTCATGAGAGACACCCATGTTGTTCATTTAGCTGTGCATTTAGAAAATAGACAAAGAGTATATTTTACAGCATAAAACGCAGTAGAAAGAGCTGTACAGCCACCATCTACTACATTAAGCAGTTTTTTTGAGACATGCCAAAACGATGATTTTGCTCCAACATTGTTACATTCTGAAATGCCATAATATTATACTTGGAATCAATCCTCAAGGAGATTTATACGACGAAAACAAGGAAAACCAGTTACAGGATACCCAGATGTATATTCTACCGATGCGATTGGTCGAATTTATTCAGTACATCCAAGCAATGATGAATGTTTTTATTTACGACTGCTATTAGTCAATGTACGTGGCTCAACATCATTCCAACATGTACGAACTGTTGATGGTGATTTGTGTGGATCGTACAGAGAAGCTTGCCAACGTTTACGATTGCTAGAAAATGATGCTCATTCGGATCAAACTCTCGATGATGCTGTAATATCATCACAAGCTCATCAAATACGAACATTGTTTTGTATAATCATATCTACATGCTTCCCATCAAACCCAAAGTATTTGTGGATCAAGTACAAAGATAATATGTGTGATGATATTTTGTATCAAATACGGATTAGAAGGGGAAATCCAAATATACAAATAAGCGAAGAAATTTACAATGAAGTATTGATTTCAATTGAGAACATGTGCTTGATGATGTCAAACAAACTATTATTTCAATTAGGTCTGGCCGCGCCCAATCGTCCAATGCATGGTGCTTTTAACCAAGAGTTGCACCGAGAAAAACTGTATGATCTCAACACTTTGAAAGAATTAATTCAAACAAATCTACCACTATTGAATGAATGACAGAAGTATATATTTGATACATTTATGAAAGTAATAAATGATTAAAGAGGACAGATTTACTTCTTAGATGCACCTGGTGGTACAGGAAAATCTTTTTTGATTTCATTGATATTAGCAACCATTCGCTCACAAAATAACGAAACTCCAACCTGCAACATTTCGAAGAAACCATGATTGGTTGAGCGAACGGGCTATATTGGCTGTAAAAAACATAGATGTAAATGAATTTAATTTCGAAATTCAAGAACAAATAACAGGCGAATTGAGGATAAATAAATCAGTCGATTCGGCTACTAACCAAGATGATGTCGTCAACTATCCGTCTGAATTATTAAACTCGCTGGATTTACCAGGATTGCCACCTCACAATCTTCAATTAAAGGTTGAATCGGTAGTTATAATGTTGAGAAATATTAACCAACCGCGTCTTTGCAACGGCACACTGTTAGCGATAAAAAAATTATTGAACAACGTGATAGAAGCAACTATACTGAAAGGGAAGTATAAAGGTGAAGACGTTTTGATACAACGCATCCCAATGATTCTGACTGATGTACCATTTGAATTTAAACGACTACAGTTTTCAGTGCGGCTTGCTTTTGCTATGACCATAAATAAGTTCCAGGGGCAATCATTAGGTATTTGTGGTATTAATCTAGAAAACCCATGTTTCTCACATAGTCAATTGTATGTTGCCTTTTCCCGTGTTGGAAAACCATCAGATTTGTTTGTTTATTCACCAGGTAACCAAACAAAAAACATTGTGTATCATAAAGCACTACAATAAAAATAAAACAGATTTTTGTTAATAATTATGATTCACTTGATTTACAATAAAGCGATTACTGAAAATACTTATATACGTTTTATTTCATTATTCTTTATTTCATCGGTTATTAACCCTAGGTTAATAATAATAGAAATAAATAATATTATTATTTTATTGTAAACTAGCAGACCCGGTCACGCGTTGCTGTGACTATTGTTTTTGGTATATTACATTGTAGTAAACTATTTAAAGGGTAACGTTCAAAGTACATCTGTCATGAAAACCATAATTACTCAATCCAGTCAACAGATACCGCCATCTTTTAGAATTGTTAGGAGCTAACTGCAAAATAATAAACAAATAATTTACAATGTGAGAAACATGGGTTTTCTAGATTAATACCACAAATACCTAATGATTGCCCCTGGAACTTATTTATGGTCATAGCAAAAGCAAGCCGCACTGAAAACTGTAGTCGTTTAAATTCAAATGGTACATCAGTCAGAATCATTGGGATGCGTTGTATCAAAACGTCTTCACCTTTATACTTCCCTTTCAGTATAGTTGCTTCTATCACGTTGTTCAATAATTTTTTTATCGCTAACAGTGTGCCGTTGCAAAGACGCGGTTGGTTAATATTTCTCAACATTATAACTACCGATTCAACCTTTAATTGAAGATTGTGAGGTGGCAATCCTGGTAAATCCAGCGAGTTTAATAATTCAGACGGATAGTTGACGACATCATCTTGGTTAGTAGCCGAATCGACTGATTTATTTATCCTCAATTCGCCTGTTATTTGTTCTTGAATTTCGAAATTAAATTCATTTACATCTATGTTTTTTACAGCCAATATAGCCCGTTCGCTCAACCAATCATGGTTTCTTCGAAATGTTGCAGGTTGGAGTTTCGTTATTTTGTGAGCGAATGGTTGCTAATATCAATGAAATCAAAAAAGATTTTCCTGTACCACCAGGTGCATCTAAGAAGTAAATCTGTCCTCTTTAATCATTTATTACTTTCATAAATGTATCAAATATATACTTCTGTCATTCATTCAATAGTGGTAGATTTGTTTGAATTAATTCTTTCAAAGTGTTGAGATCATACAGTTTTTCTCGGTGCAACTCTTGGTTAAAAGCACCATGCATTGGACGATTGGGCGCGGCCAGACCTAATTGAAATAATAGTTTGTTTGACATCATCAAGCACATGTTCTCAATTGAAATCAATACTTCATTGTAAATTTCTTCGCTTATTTGTATATTTGGATTTCCCCTTCTAATCCGTATTTGATACAAAATATCATCACACATATTATCTTTGTACTTGATCCACAAATACTTTGGGTTTGATGGGAAGCATGTAGATATGATTATACAAAACAATGTTCGTATTTGATGAGCTTGTGATGATATTACAGCATCATCGAGAGTTTGATCCGAATGAGCATCATTTTCTAGCAATCGTAAACGTTGGCAAGCTTCTCTGTACGATCCAGACAAATCACCATCAACAGTTCGTACATGTTGGAATGATGTTGAGCCACGTACATTGACTAATAGCAGTCGTAAATAAAAACATTCATCATTGCTTGGATGTACTGAATAAATTCGACCAATCGCATCGGTAGAATATACATCTGGGTATCCTGTAACTGGTTTTCCTTGTTTTCGTCGTATAAATCTCCTTGAGGATTGATTCCAAGTATAATATTATGGCATTTCAGAATGTAACAATGTTGGAGCAAAATCATCGTTTTGGCATGTCTCAAAAAAACTGCTTAATGTAGTAGATGGTGGCTGTACAGCTCTTTCTACTGCGTTTTATGCTGTAAAATATACTCTTTGTCTATTTTCTAAATGCACAGCTAAATGAACAACATGGGTGTCTCTCATGAATAGGAAAAGAAAATATTCGCCAAACTGCTTCATTACTACTAACATAGCGACCCATTTAGTATTGGGTAACTTCATCATTGGAATTCTCTGCATTAATACCAATCACAGCCATATCACTCCCTCTGGTTACATATTTGCAAATGTATTTAATAGATTTTACTGAATGGCAAGATTCAACGTTGATGTGCGCTTTGAAGGTCTTTGATAAAATGGGTGAATAGGGAACAATTCAGCAATTATCTATTTCAATATCTTGTTGATTTAATTTGACAATTGTTGATCTTCCATTGTCTGCTGTCGATCGGCGACGATACAAAGGATAACCGTCATTACCAGTGATTGTTTCAGATATTAATGTCCGTGGATATCGCTTTGAACATTTACCATCCACCATATACGGTGAATTTTGATTGAGTTACACAGGCACCTTGTATCATATTTTTAATAACTACCTCATGCAATCCAGGATTTCTGCCACTCCACAGAATACATCCAGCATCTCTCCAAACACATAATGTTTCACAATGAAATCCATTAAAGATTTCAACTTTTGTCTAAAGACTCTGGCTGTAATATCATGACGATCAATAGGTGATTGCCCAGGGAATAACTCCTGCTTGATTTGTATCCAGTGTGAATTGCATGTAAATGTGATGAACAATTCTGCTGTACCATAATGACGAACATATGACATGGAATCTTGAGCATATTCATGCATGTGTCGAGGGCTTCCGATGTATGTTGCTGGGAGAATAGTCATCCGACCAACATTCTGTGCATTTCCATCAGTATTAATCGCATCTCGAAGGTGAATATACTCTTCAGATCTGAGTTTGGTCTGATTCAACCTGATGAATGTTAATCTCTCCGTTTCAATTTTTACATACATGTCTACAACATACTTGTGATATAATCGTCGACATTTGAGTATGTGATTGTCTTCATTTTCACGAATCATTAGGCGGTAGGAATAATAGTTCATTGAACTGACTTTTTTGTTGGTTTCAGAACCTGAAAGTAGATTTTTGTTTTCATAACATTGAAAAAAATATATATAGTGACTGATAATATATCTCCATAAATAAACTAATATTTTTTATTACCTGTAATGGGATTTATCATCTTGTTTGAGAAATCATAGGCATCTTCACCTTGCCAAAATATAATGGGATATTGCAGTGCGTCATATGAGCGGTGTCTTTATACGTTGTAATTGATCATTCCGACGATGTAAAACAATATCACGGGATTCCAAATTTTCTCCAACTACAACGATAGCAACTTCATCAATAGTTGGTGCATTAAAACGTCTTGCATGTCGGCCAACAGGTGTTTTATCAGCTCTGATTATAATTTATTGATTATCAGATGGCATTAGATCATGTGCAGAAAACTGCACATGATCTAATGCCATCTGAAAAAAACAACATAATCAATTGATTGTGCTCATGAAATAAAGTTTGTAATTGTTCTACAATAGACCTCTTTAGTGAATTGTTATGTAAACAACGCATATCAATTTCGTGTGGTGAATTGCCCATGAAATAAATTTGCAGGAATTTGTAATTGCTATCTGACACTGGTAACAGTGAACCTACTCTATGATATATTTGGCCTTGTATCTTGTAAATAAAAGAAATGATTTTTGCCAAATATAAATAATATTTGTTCCTAAAAAGTATATCGGTCTCCTAATTTGAATCACCAAATAATAATTGATATGCTTAGGTATTGACATACCTAAGCATATCAATTATTATTTGGTGATATGCAATAATTAGTTGTAACTAATATCCATTATCAAATAATTATATTGTGTTTCAAAATAATAAAAGTGTTGCTAATACTGAATCACCAAATAATATTATGACTAAGTAATATATGTGTTAGGGTTTAGGGAACTGAAGGTTAATGATACATATTTACTTAGTTAACAGGAAATTTTTTTCATTAAAATAATAATGATTAACTGCTATAATACATACCTTAAAAGTTGGCATGAAATTTTCCCGAACTACGTCTGTTGCCCTAAATGAAGTCATTTGAAAGCAATTGTTATATTGTTGAATATTTGACAAAAAGTGTATGGAATCTGGTTCTATTCCTGAAACCAATGAGTACAATTGCGCAACACAATCCATTTGCTTCATTTTTGTATTTCAATGCCTTACAATAAGAGGAAACCAAGTTCATAGATCCAATAGCTTACCTTACTTACCTAAATTATGTCACATGAAATAATTATTATTCACAGGTATTAAAACACTTTGCGCAAAACACGATATAAAACAATCAAAATTAATTATTAAATATTTTAAACGCTTTTAACGCAGTTTGTTTGACAGATGCAATGACGTGAAAACTGATGACAATTTATGTCGCATTCCGAAACTAAAACAAAAGAAAGAATATTCCAAGGCCAACCAAATCATAGCTCTTACATTTTTTGACTTTTCAATTTGGTCGGGTAAACACATATATTTGATTAAATTTGAACGTTGTGCAGCGACAATAAAGCGCGAATTGACTCTTCGAAGTTAGCAACACACCTATATTGTTTAGACAACAATGAGTGCTTGTAATTTAATATGAACTTTATTGAATAGCAATACATTTCAAATTGACTCTACATTTAGTTAGAAAATATTTGTATAGGAAAAAGAAAAGGGCTCTTTTAGGGTTTTCCTGGAAATTATTTGAATTTTTCTTGCCGTAAAAACCATCTTTGGATTTCAAGGAACATTTAAAAAAAAAATTGTTAAGATTGGTCCATGCGTTGTTGAGTTATGCGCTTACCAACACATTTCGCGATTCATTTTTATATTATAGATTATTTGTTTATTATTTTGCAGTTAGCTCCTAACAATTCTAAAAGATGGCGGTATCTGTTGACTGGATTGAGTAATTATGGTTTTCATGACAGATGTACTTTGAACGTTACCCTTTAAATAGTTTACTACAATGTAATATACCAAAAACAATAGTCACAGCAACGCGTGACCGGGTCTGCTAGTCACTTATATAGAAATAATTATGTCATATATACTTAACCATATAGAAGCAAAGATGGACTATTCGCTGGTTTGTTCCTTTTTAAAAATACTCAATTCAGTTACATATTTAACAAGAAATAAAATAATTAGTTAAGAATGATTTGAATGCGTAGTTTATACGGTTCAGTGTAAATATTGCGGACTCTCTAGCCGCAATAGTGAAGTGCATTCTCGCAGAAGCTGTTAGAACTTACTATTAGGAAACTACTTCCAACTTAGTCGTTATACAGGATAACAATCAATCGCATTATTATTTTATAAGAATATTCGGAACTGATTCATAGTACATATATAATTATACTGTAAAGATTAATTATTTACATTTTTAACACTTTTAATAGTTATTTTACTTGTCTCAAATTCAATATATAAAAAAATACAATTCTTACAAATACAATTCGTACGAAGAAGTTACGAATAAAATCGATTTTTCTGTTTCATGAATTGTATAGATTAAATTATTCAGTAAACGTTTACCGATATTGTTGTCTTTGCCTTATTGTTTCACTAAAGGAAATAAGAATACTATAACGTGTAAATGCTGTTGGATGTATTCTAATTTTGTTAATTATATCAAAATTTATTAATTTTATAAGAATATTGTTTTATTACTTTAATTTATAGTCGTACATAGGGAGTTAAAATAAGCGGTAACCGAAACGTTACAGGTTAGTTTAACACCTTGTGTACATAGCAGATAACTTCAGTCTGTTGAAAAAAGGAAGTAAATACTTAGATTATCATTAAGAAATTCTTTTACTTCGTTTTATCACAGGAGGTACTTTTAATTTTTCGTGAACATTCCAAAAATATATTTGTGATTTAATTATCTTTTATTAATTTGTTATGTTATGATATCTTTGATGTGAAATTATATTCTTAAATAATTTTTTAACATGTCATGTTTTGTGTGTAATCTTTTTTTATCAGTATAATTGTTTTGAACAGTGTAAAAATAAAAGAAAAACATAGTAATCTTGAATATAGGCTGAATGTTTGTCATACAGCGTCTGCTGAGGGTCCAACTCTCGGACGGTGGCTATCAGTTTTTACGGGTTGCTACTATTATAATCGAATTCGTAAGGTCTCCCACATATATTTTTTTTCCTGTTTCATATCACATATAATACGTGTTTTTTTATTCTAATTCAATAAAATAATCACGAGCAAAACAAAACTATGTAATTTTTATAAAGATCGAGATCAATATTTTATTGTATATTTTGTGAAGCAGCCTCAAACGCTTGGTTAATTGATTGTTGTCCAGTATATTCGGTTTAAAAGTCCAGCCAACTAACCTTTAACTTAGATAACTAAAATAAACAACGTATACGAATGACATGATAATAATTAATAATACACTCATTTTATCCAAAAAATATGTGTTAATATATGTTAAAATTTAAGCTTAAGACTTAAATATAACTTAGCTGTTTTAAGTATGTCATAATAATAACAATTAATTATTATATTATGTTGAGAAAACCAGAAATGTATTTGTTTTTGGGAAATTAAAAAACATTTATTATATTGCACTATTGTAGTGCATCGCATCCTTATATCTGAGCGTAGCTGGTCTTGTACTCGTAGCTACAACGGTGTGGTGCAGCCTCATCTACAGTTATCATTGCATTGTACTACAACCATTGTAGTTCATAAAAGGAACTACTAAATACTTAGCACTGGAGCAAAATAAACAATATTTTTTACAACCTACACTAACTTAAATATTATAGAATTAAATGACTATAAGCAAGAATTGTAAAGTAAAATAAACTACAAATAAGGACTTAATAATTTTTTTTAAAAAAAGCTCGAATTTATTTTATTTAACAAGTCCGTGTAACAATATATTAACATTGAGAAGCCTATAGCATAAAATTCTTATGTTAAAATTAAATACTCATGAATGAATGAATGATGCCATATCCCTTACGGGGTAGCCAGAGACGACGGAGCGCCAAACGCTACGATCCCTGCATACCTCTTTCGCCTCGGCCACAGACATCAACCTCTTCATACATTCCCTCCGGGGGGTCTTCATGCTTTTTATGTGACCTTCCTCCAGTATCATAGATACAGTGTTTTCGAAGGTCACTCGAGGCCTCCCCCTTTCTCTCTTACCACTCACTTTTCCTGTATAAATCTTTTTTACCATTCTTTCATCACTCATTCGTTCGACGTGCCCAAACCACCTGAGCACGTTCTTTTTCATTCTCACTGTAACATCTTCACTCGTACCTGCCATTCTGTGGATCTCTTCATTGCGGATTCGGTCAGCTAGGCTGACTCCGCATATTCTGCGAAGAGATCGCATCTCCACAGCATTCATCTTTCTTACATTCTTCTTCTGTGTTACCCACGTTTGATTGCCGTATAACAGCGTCGGTAGCAAAACTGCATTGTGTACAGCCAAACGTGCAGCTATACTGACGTTTTGCCGTCTCAACAATGCAGCCAGGGCACCGTTGACTCTGTTACCGGCAGTAATACGCCTTTCCACATCCATTTCGTATCTTCCGTCTCTGCTAAACATACTTCCCAAATATACCACTTCATTCACTTGTTCTATTATCTTACCATTCACGTTGAGCTTACATTCTGTTTTTTCTTCATTTCTTTCAAATATCAGAACCTTCGTCTTATCTGCATTCAGGTTTAGACCATTATTTTCACACCCATCTTTCAGAGTGGTGACCAATGCCTGCAGATCGCATTCTGATGATGCAATGAGCACTGCATCATCTGCTTATAGCAAGCAATTGACTTTCACTCCCATGTCATTGTCTTTCACGCCTTGGAGACAACTATCCAAATACAAATTGAACAACCAAGCTGACATAGCGCAACCTTGCTTAACACCCGATTGGATGTCAAACCAGGGCGACATGTCAGCTCCTACTCGCACACAGGCTGCGTGATCTCTGTAAAGAGATTTTACAGCCTGTAGCAAGGGTCCGTTCACATTGTATCAGGGCAGTATCTCCCATAACTTCTTTCTCACAACCCTGTCAAACGCCTTTTCTAAATCCACAAAAGCACAGAAAACCTTTTGGTTTAGGGCCAAAAACTTTTCCGTGATCATGCGGAGGGAAAAGATCTGATCTATACACCCTCTTCCAGGTCTAAAACCTCCTTGAGCCTCCCACAACAGTCTTTCAGATCTCTCTTGCATTCTTCTCGCTAACATTTTTGCATAAACTTTACCGCCCAAGCTAATCAAACTGATAGCCCTATAGCTTGCACAGTCTATCTGTAAACCTTTGCCTTTATACAAAGGTACTATGACTGCACCTCGCCAATCGCCTGGGACCTCTCCTGATTTCCAGCATAAATTGCACAAAAGCCAGAACAAGTCCAAGACGCGTGGCCCACCATATTTGATCATCTCGGCAGTAAGTCCATCTGCTCCCGCAGCCTTACCACATTTCAGATTTCGAATCGCGCTCTCCACTTCTTCCAAACTGATTTCACCATCGGCTATATCGGGACTCAGCATTTCGCTGATACTCGAAGCCGAGGCGTCCTCACATTCATACGTCTTCTTGTAGAATTCCGCCCACCGCTGCAAAACGTGTGCTTGCTCTGTTAAGACTTCACGGTTCTTCGAAAGCACCCCTTTCATTCTAAGGGTTACCGAACAACCCCGGGAATCACAAACTTCTCGCCAGAAAAGCTTCGTGTTTTCCCGGAAGTTGTTTGTCAACCTTTCATCCCTTTCTTTCTCAGAATTTTCACGCTTCATCCTTATAAGTGCTTTTGTTTTGTGTTTTTGCACCTTGTACTCTCTTTTTCTTATCTCTCTCATACTTTTATCCTTACCCGAGGCTTTATAATCCAACCATGCTTTCTTCTTTAACTCCACAGCGTCTTTCACTTCATCATCCCACCATTCATCGCGCTCTTACTAAAACCTCTTTTCCTTTTACCACATACCTCTGTCGCTACTTTCACCATTCCATTCCTAAGGTTCTGCCAGCATACTTCAGCACTTTCATTTCCAGAGTCACAGCTTTCAAGCTTCTTGGAAACCCTTTCTTGATATTCCTCTCTGATCGGTGGATCTTGAAGCTTCCAGCTTCTTATGCGATAATTCGACTCCAAGCTAGGGCACGTCGTGCGGCTGCGCCAACCTGCAAACAGACCTCTTATTCTAGCAACGACTAGATAATGGTCCGTTCCCAGATCAGCACCCCTAAACATTCTCGTGTCCATAACTTGACTTCGAATACGCTGATCCACTAGGAATAAATCAATTATACTTCTTTCTTCCGCCCGCCCCTATGTGTACATGTGAATTTGTTTATGATCAAACATCGTGTTTGCCACAAACAAATTTCTCTCCTTACAAAATTCCAAAATAAGCTTCCCAGCCTCATTTACTCTCTAATCACCGTACTTGCCTAGCACGCTTTCGTAACCACTTCGCGCGGTTCCAACCCATCCATTCATATCTCCACATACTATCATCTTTTCATTATCTCTGACACTACTTAGAACATCCCTGACACTCTCCCAAAACTCCTCGAGCTCGCTCACTGGAGCTGAGGATACTGGCGCATAAAAGGCCAACAAGAATACTCTTCTTATCCCCAGCTTAAAGCGAACCCAAAGAAGCCTCGGGTTGATAGCCTTGTATTCTACAATTGCATTAACCATTCGAGGGGACAACAACACGCCTACACCTTGGCAACCTCGCTCACCCTCTGGAACCCCAGCCCAGAAAGCGACCCGGTTACCAGGCAAATCGGTCGCATCATTGCCTTTTCGTTTGGTCTCAGACACACAAATAACATCCAGATCTTTGTCATCCATCACATTTAATAATTCATTTATCTTCTGTTCCATTCCTCCTCTTACATTCCACGTAGCTATTTGTAGCTCCGTCCTCCACCTCCCGCCGTTCGGAACATGGCGTGTTGGTTGGCGGTCCCCAGCGCCGCATTCGTTCATTTTACAATATAATTTTTATAAATTAAATCATTATTTCGTAAATAAATTATTCAATATAAATCAATTTAAAATTACAACAAATAAAAATAAAAAAAATAAAAAAAATCCGTGCCCGCAGGGGGACACGCGTGGGTAGACCTCGTGTGTAACTCATTTAAAATATAACTCACTACCTAAGAATAATACATGATGCCGTTGTTTACATCAAAAATTTTCAAGCAAAAAGCGGTTTTAATTTTTTTTCTCGGAAAAGGTATCTTTTTTGGAAATACTTTTGGTACTTAAATTTAGAGTAAAAAATAACCTTTCTATTAAAAATATTTGCGAAGAGGGAATGTTTACCAGAAAAAAGTTGCCGTGGTTTTACCTACCTAAAATTTACAAGCTAAAAGTGGTTTTTATTTTTTTTCTCGGAAACGGTACCTTTTACGGAAAAACTTTTGATACCTAAATTTAGAGTAAAAAATAACCTTTCTATTAAAAATACTTGTGATGCATGAATGTTTACCAGAAAAAAGTTATGATTTTTTTTCCAAAAATTTTCGGTTTTTTTACCCCCACCCCTAAGTTATTGAAGTTAGGTTTTCGGTTTATCTACATTAGTTATAGGTATTTATCAAAGACATCATATAATATGAACGCGATTGATCTCCTTTGTATAGGGACAAAGTTATGGTCGAAAAACTGAAATCAGAAAAAGTGAGGCCCTAGCGCCCCCTGTGGCCGGATTTCTCTGGTTAACGAACTTGACCTTCATTTTTGGATGGTTGATTTTTGTGCAAAGTTTGAAAGCGATCCGAGTGAAACTGCGGCCGCTATCGTGCTGACAAAAGTCGAATCTGGACGCACGCACGCATATATATATATATATATATGCGTGCGTGCGAAAATCCGAAATGACCATTGGTCAAAAAGTTTATATATATATATATAAACTTTTTGACCAATGGTCATTTCGGACTCAGGCGGTCATAAGAAGACCTCCTGTGAAGAAATTTTTCCAAAATTCGAAAGTAGGGGACAAATGAATGGGCAGACCGAATTCTTCGAGGTCTACCCAAAATTAATAAATGTCACAAAAAAAAATATTTATTTATTTTATGAAATGATGATGATAAATATCAACTTAAGACTTACTCAGGTTTAGGTGTATTGGAACCTTTTGATTACACCTGGAACTAAGAAGAGTCCATAAAATTTTGCTACATCTTTTCGCTTATTAATCGTTTCTTATTCTAATCTTTCACTTCCAACTAAAGGAGGTAATTTTAATTTAACAATTACAGAAAATCTCAATCATATTTGAGATTAAAAAAAAGACATGGTTATGTTGTATTTTCAGTTTGAATACCTAATAGTACTACATGTGCTCGGGCGATAACTCGGGGAAGTAGAGCGGCCGACTGCACTCGGTACTGTTACAGCAAGTGTATGAAAGTGTTTGGTAAAACTTTATTGTTCAGATTTGTTTCAGTGAGTATTACTCACAGAACGTATTTTATATGATATATTTAATATTAATATATATACTTATCATAGATTTAAGTTAATAGTTTTATAGTTTAGTTGAAATCTATTCAATATTATTTTAGTTGGCAATATTTTTGTAATGAAATGATTGTTATAAATAATAAGTAAATAATAAAGTTTCAAAGAATTTTGTAAATAAAATTATGCTGAAGACCTTTAACAATTTAAATTCAGAAAAGTTATCCGTTACAAGAACTTCGCGTTATTAATATACTAAATTAGTTCTAATTTCTTAAAATTATTATTTCTAAATATTCTTTGTTGGAAGTTGAAATTTTCTTGATATTTAGGGCTCTAAGTATTATAATATTAAAAAAAATATATAACATTAGAAAAAATATTTAAAGGCAGAATTCTTAAAATACAACTGAGTGAGATTATAGCTTATTACTTTTGCTTGTAAGTTTATGACAAAACAAATACTTTTATTCCAACAAAGATTAACACCAAATTTCTAAATAAAACGAGTTCTTTATTATGGTAAACTTTTAAGTTATGACATATTAAAAAATAATTTATTACTTTGTGAAGATTTTATGTAAATAATAACTGTGCACGCATACTATACACTACTATATACTGTGTACACATACATAATTGTTTTAATTACTGGGATTAATTATTATCATTGTTGTGATTTATAGTTGTGGTTATAATAACATCAATTTCAGTTATAATTATCATCATAAATATTATTACTACATATATACCTATATAATAAATAATTATATGACACAAAAATACACATACTTGTTATTGATTCTAATGGTGTTTGTACTCAACTCCTCAGTGCGTCGCGGACGTTCAGGCGTTCAGTCGCAAACAAGGTATTTAACTGTTTAGTTTCTCATTATGAAAACTTTTAGTTGATACTACCTGCAGAATCAAAACAGCATTTTCTTATTTGATAATCAATAATTAACGAAAGTAAAATAAGAATAAATTTCATATCTTAAAAACATTAAATAAGAGTACAAAATAATAAAAAAAACTGGATTAAAATTCTTAAATATACTGTCACTTTCACATTCAAAGAATGCGATCAGAGTCTAACTCTCGGACGCTTGCAATTAGCTTTCTCCGTCGGTAATTATCGCAACCGACTGTGTTAGCAAGGAGGCTCACCATACAAGTTATTTATTATTTTATTGAACTGCTTACACTTAAATGAAATGTAACTTTGTCCTTGCTTATTACTTTAAATATTATCTGATCTAAAATAAAGTCTTGTCAATGTAAAGAACTAGAACTAAGAACTTAGCCTCTTTTCCGTAGAAATATTATGTTTTAGACAATAATAAGTAGTATTTTGACACATATATAACATAAGATTAAGCTATTACAAACCCATAAATGACATTATTCGCTTGGATCTGTCAGAAAAATTGATATCATGCACTCTGTCGCATTCACGTTTTTAGTTGTACGAGGGTGTACCAAATATGAACGAGACTTCTGTATTCATAGTTCTTATAGAAAAACAGGTCAAAATTTATTTGTTGCTGGTACGTCGTGAACCTACACGCGCGCTTGTGTGTGTGAATTTACAGTCTCAGCAGTCATAAGCGAGAGGTAGGTACACGTGTCAATGAAGTAGCGCATAATTGTCAAGTTTCGACATTTAGCTATTACTTTTCCTATCATGTTATAAATTTAGTAATGTTTCAGAGACAGGAGAAAGGATATAGCAAATATTAGAAGTTAAATTCTACAAGTTGTTTCGTGTTTGTAAAATAATGAAAAAAATAAAAAAAAAAAATAGGTTCAATAATCATCTGTGGTACGTGGGAAAGTTAGGTATAAAATATTTTATAAAAATATTTTATGTTTATAATGTATACAGTATTTTCAGACACGTTACGTTTTTCACTGATTACATTTTTATTCTACAATTTTATAAATAAACAAGTATTTATACTTATCTGATTCTAGACTATAATAATATATACGAAGTATTTTTTTTTATTATCCAAAAATATAAAAATCAATGTCAATGATAAGCAATTAATTAAACCTGTACAAAGTGTGCAATGTACACACATAGGACAAACGAACATACAAAACGTCAATATTGATAACAGGAGCGGAGCTCGGACGCTAGCAATTAAGTTTTTCTTGTCGGTAATTAGTGTGGCCAATTACACTCGGTTTAGTTGTACCTAGGACATGGAAATATATTGTTATATCATGGTTATTAATATTGAAATAAGAAAATAGCCATTTAATTTGTAAAGAAAAGATAATATCCCAGACTCAACTTAGTTCTTCAAAATCCCGATACTTATCAGTATTACTGAGAAAAGTATATTTAAGAAGAATAAAAATAAACTTTGTTGTTATTAGATTAGACAAATTCAATAACAAAACTGAATTTATATTATTAAATATTTTAAATGGTCTATCAAATTAGGTAGGCTTTTATCCATTTCATAAATTGTATAAATGAAGTTATGTTATGGAGAAAACGCTTCGGTATAACCAATAAAACTTACTTGTAACAAAATAAAATTCTGGTATTATATTCTTAATATTTGTTGTTGCCAGCGACTATGCCTAGCCCGCTATTCATATTATAAGAAATATGAGTTTACATATAAAATGTTCAGTTGTGCGCCCGTAGTTATCTGTATTTAATTTTAACTTTCCCTTACAGAAAAAGTAAATATGAAGAAAGTTTGCATTTATTATTTTATATTTAGATCGCTATCTTCATCAACCCGCGCTGTTGTTTACAAGCGATACAGGGACCACTCATGACGACGGCTTGGCCCCGACTGAGACCTACCAAGAATTTACTAAATGTTTGTACAAAAACCAACACAGTGAGTTAATAAAATAAAACTTAATGTAATAAATCAATATTTGAAGGTACAACAAAATACAATAGAAACAAATACAAAAATATATTTGATGAAGTAATAATAAAATAACTTAAAATAATTTAAAGATTTAAGGATATTTCTATCCCTCATGATTATAATTTCCTTTGTATTTAAGTTTCATTTTGTTACAAGAAATACCGAAAAAAGTACTATTTTTGTCATATCTGCAAATGCACCGTTAATTATAATAAAAGTAATAGTTACAATTATTAGTACTATTTTTATAGTATTAATAATTGTATTTTATAACGCGCTCCTCTTAATTTATGTAGGTGTATGTATGTGTACATATATTATATTTTATATATTATTATTGTTATCTATCTGTGTATTATTAAAAAATATTTCTCTTTCTCTGCCCACAAAAACCTTCTATTCAACCCTCTAAAGGTAAGTAGAAGAGATCACTTTGTAGAAATAAATTCATCCTATGTGTAAATCTTGTATAATAGTAAATTTTTAACTCATTATGGTGCATAAATAAATAAATAAATATTGTCACGCAATATAGCTTTGGAAAATTTCAGTGACAAATATGTTTTATTATCTCTCAAACTTTCATATGCCAACTGATATGCCACAGAATTAAATCACACACATCTGATTGCCCTCCCTTATAAGAGATACAAAGTGTAAAATGTATCTGAGTTCCCGGGATATTGTGTAATTAACAGAGTAAGTGGGTCAACTGACATTCTTTAAACTTTTTGATGGAAACGACCTTGTGCAATACTTTTCAATAATAAGTACTTACTAAATTGAAAACATATTTTTTTCTATCTCATCTTCTTTATAATATTATCGGGATATAGAAGTTATAAGTTCGGTTTCATATGTCGTTTTCCAACATTAAATAAAACATTTCTGAGTCATCCAAATTACATAAAACACTATAATTAGTTTTAATAGTTTTATTATAGACTAACAAATATGATTATATTTATTTTTAGCTTCTAGTAAATTCGGTTATCTTTATGATCGGACACAGAAAATAAATTTGTTGAAAGTTTGACATAATATGCACTGAGAGACTCTGAGAGACTGCTGTTTTGTTTATTTAGTTATTATATTAACAGAAAAACATAAGATAAGTACAATTATACTTAAACTATACTATACCAGAATTATACTATACCAGACGGGCTTGTGTTCTGTGTTGGGTTTCTTTATTTGTGTATCATAGCTTTATATATATATATATGAATACCAACGAAAGGTTCTTGTGAATGCATGAAGTGAGGTCCAAAGGAAACGTTATCACCTTAGACAGCGTAATTTCAGTAATGAGTAGATTTATATTTTTGTTAACTATGCCATTTCCTAGAGTATTATATATTAATATATTAGTAATTAAGTAGCAGAGATAATAAGAATTGTGTTTTAGCGAAGAACTGTATCTGTATAAGTCAATATTTTAAGGTACTAGAATAAAAAATATTGATGATTTGGTAGAAAAAAAAATCTCTCATAAAAATTTGCTAAATATTCGGTATTCTTTTTTAAGCCAGTGTAAAGAAATTAGAATTAACCTAAATATTTTTTTAATATATTATCTTTTATTGACAATTTTAAAACTGTTATTTAAAATTAGACTTTGACTAAACTCATGTTTTTAATCAAATCTTTTATATATCCCTCTGCTCGCAGGTTTGAAAGCGCTGTGTACACTGTCGAGTGTAAACATATCGGGATCAGCGGCAGTCGCGGGGAGGTGTAGCAGCGTAGCACATGTTACAATTGAACACTTAAAATATAAATCACGTAGTACCGATTTATTTTATAACTTATCAATAATTTAAGTATTTTATAAAAAAATAATATATGTAATACAAGGTATTTAACTGTATGCTATACTGAGAGTAAATTTTAATATTATTGATAGTTTCTAAATAAAACAGTTGCTATTAAGAAATAGATCTAAGTTTAATGAACTCATTATAAATATTAAAATGATCGCTTAAATATATATAAAATAATAGTATATTATGTTAGACGTTTTTTAGTCTTCAAATATAATTTAATTTTTTACCATATCAAAAGCTAGACATTGTGATTCAATAAAGTGTCGAACAAAATCAATATAAGGTTCCTTAGAAGAGTAGGTTTGTACACTCTGGACCCTTAAATTCTTAAGTTATCTTATCTTTAATTGATTTGGCGTTACACTGTTCAAAGTAAAGTTAATAAAATACTAGTTCATTAAATAAAAACAAGGCGTGAACATATCACAGTTCCCGGGATGGTGTGTAAGTAATAATTGATGGGGTCGACCGACATTCATTAAGCTTTGCGACGGGTCAACTACGAACTTGTATAATATTTGTCACCAACTAGATTTAATAACAATTAAAACATTGTTTATGCACATGTAGATAATTTTTCTCCTACCTAACAAGAATAGCATTAATATTATATTATTTGGCTAATATAACTAAACACGTCTTGGGTTATCACAAAATCTTTTCTTTCTTGGGGTGAAGGGGTGAGACAGATAAGTCGACATTTTTTGAACATTTATTATAACATATTTAAAGAGATTCATCATAGCGGCGACATGGACGCAGCCCGACTATACTTTTAGTATTATATATACTAAATACTAAAATATACACTTTAGTCTACAGTTACACGTAATAATAAAAAGGTTGTCTCTTTGTACTTTAGTCTGCACAAAGCACAAGTAATTAGTTCTAACCTTATGCTTTTCTATTACTCGATCTCAAAGACAGGACAGGGTTTGAGTTTAATGAAAAGCTTAACAAATAGACAAGTAAGGTTTCTTTGAACTGCGTGTTACATTATATAACATGCCTCTTAATTAACAACTAAAATGAACTGCAATTTTCATTAAATATTAGTGGAAGTTCTAAAGTGTTTCAATATTTCACCATATAAAAAAATTAACCAGAAAAAATCATCAGGTTCTACTATTTGAAAATGTATTTAACGTGAATTACCAGCAACATTGTCTCCTACATACGACCCAAATATTAAGCCAGGACTTAATCTTGCGGTGTCTGTGTTCTTTAACTTGTTTATAGACTATATTTTCATTGTAATCACCTAATATATATTTATATTAACTACAGAATATGAAATAACTCTGGTAATGTACACAAGTGATATTAATTAATTACTTACAAGGTGTGCAAAAGAAAGTCATACTCAGTGATAAAGAAATGGTGTCACTTCTTCACAGTTCTATATAATTGGAAACAGAAGATTAATGTTAAAATGTTATTATTTATTTTACGAGATTTTTTTTCGGCTGTTTCAGCTTATTTTTATGAAGCGAATCGTTGTTACATGTTTCTTAAAAGAAAAGGCTGTAAAATATTCAGTATGTTCTCATTGATATTGTTATATTATTCATGTTTCTTATCCTTTTCACGACACGCATTATGTTACGTTGTAGAGTAGTTTTTCAAATGTTACTTTCTAACATAAGTATACAAGTTAAAGCAAACATCAAAATAATTTTATCTTTAAACTATGGAATCTTGTCTGTCTGTGTCACCCTTATTTATCTATGTTGTATCGTTTTTTTTTTTTAAATAATTTTAATCAATTTATTTTTAGACCAAATTAAAATATTTATTTTTTACAGTATTACATGACGATATTGAATTAAGTTATTTTTTATATACAATTATATGTAACATTTTTTTATTTTTCCTCAAACTATCAATCCGTGATTGTAATTCTAAAAGGGACAAACAATGTGAAAATGTTAGTAATGTAGTTAATATTTAAAAAATATTTTACTTAAAGTTTTTAAGTTAAAAGTTTTAACACTTTTCTTCGATATAAAATGCAGCATGTTACGTGATAGGTGTTAAGTCAGTTAACCAAAATGAGTATAGAAAACTAAATTAAAATGTCATCTATTTATAACACATGCCCCTCATAGATATATATACATTTTTATGTGAATTTTACGATAAGAACACAACGGATTTTATAAACTATAAAGTAAAACAGACCTCATGGCTTAGCAGATAGTTTGTTTCTTTTCCGCTTTATTTCAATGAGCTTCGCCTATGCCTGATTACAATTCACTAATGTATGTTTGGCATACTTACTCGTAAGCCTAAAATTTTAATAATAATTAAATATAATTGAGTAAATAGAATTCATATTTTTTTCTGTTACATTATTTTGACAGTTCACCTAATAATTTTTTGAGGGTAGGAGTGCAAACTGACAGTTATAAACTTTAGACCTCAAAATTTTCATTAATTTTTTTAATGTGCCAGTGACTACTTCTTACCTGCCAGTCATTTTCCTTTAATAAACACAATCGAAACTTTAATCTACTACGAGAACAATGGAGTCGATCAAAACCACCTTAACAGAGTTAAATGAGCACTTCAATTCCACAATGGCACAGTTCCAGAAGGATCTCAGGGCCGTTGTCCCTGCCACAAGTCCCACTTCAAATACAAACGCACAATTTCAAACATTTCGGACATTTGTTTTAAATGCTCTTGAATCCCTCCAACTTCAAGTGGAGCTATTGTCTAGACAGTATGATGATATGGACAATCGCTCACGAAGGAAGATACTTCTTGTGCATGGAGTTGCAGAATCAACAGGAGAGGACACTGCGGTATGTGTTTCGAAAATCCTTTCTAACAATTTTAACCTTCCGGAAGTGACTGCAAATGTATTTTCTCGTTGTCATCGGTTAGGACGCCTTACGACTGATAAATTTCGAGCCATTCTTATTAAGGTATATGACGTAACACTGAGAAATAAGATCTGGTTTGCTAAGACGGCCTTGAAGGGTTCTGTAATTACGGTTTCGAAGTTTCCGCCATGATGTGTTTGTAGCTGCCAGACTTCGTTTTGGTGTTACACATTGTTGGACTAAAAATGGTGTCAATACTGTTCTGGGATCCAATAATTGAAAACAATATATCACAACAAGATCTGAACTTGATTCGATCCCGAGTGCCAGTGCCTTTGTACCTGGTACAGTAAAGAATAACACGGTCTCAGTTGTGGAAAATAAAATATCGACTTTGAGATCCAAACGCACTGTTAAGAATAAGTGATGTTTTTGTTTTAGTTTAGAGAGTAATCAATCACATTCATTCACTGTTTCACTGTTCTCCAATATGGTTTTTAGATTTCTTGTACTTTTAACTTTATAATTGTTTATTTTGTATTTTAAAACTGTTCATGCACTATTATTTACAATAATTGTATTTTATATTTACAAATCATTATTTTACTTATAATTTGCGTACTAGAAACTTTATTGTTATTGTTGTTATGTCGATATAAGGTTATTACAAACATTTGATTTTGACAGCTGATTGTTAACGCCTGCAGTAAGGTAGATATAATATATAATACGAGTAATATGTCAACCAACAATTATTATCCGAATGAATGATGTTATGTTTCTACCGTTTCTTTCTCTCTAATATTTTAATCTTTTAGCTTTAATTAATTCATTTGTTTTCTACTATAATTATGTTTTAAAGATTAAAATGGCGTTTTAAAAGATAAATAAATAATCACATTTTGTTACGTAGTAATATATTTATTTAGATTATTATTGTTATTGATTTTTATATATTTTTTTTTCTCGAGTTGTTTAACGTGTTTTTAATTTTTATTTATATTTTATTTTAAATTTTTTATTGTTGGATTACTTAATATTTTACTAGTTAACTACTGTTTATTGATAAACGATTGTGTAATTTATCTTGTAACTCTCAGACAACTGGCGGGTCTATGGAGTGGATATCTATTATTTTTAATTTCATATAATTAATTTATCGATATCCATTTAAATACATCTATTTTTTTAGTTATTATTTTTTTTTGTTAGTTTACAATACCGTTTTATATATAGATAAGGATTAAAATAGTGTATTACTTGTTCATTAACTGATTTTTATTTTATTATATTTTATTTTATTTATTTATTTTTATTATTTTTATTTTATTTATATTAACATATTTTTATCATATAATACGTACACGATGTCTTCTTTGTATAATAGTATCAATAGCGACTTATTTCAATCTTTCTCCTCCAGTGCTGACTCAGCAGATGATAGCTATCACAGTACATCTCCTCCTCTCCCTCTCAATTAAACATTAAATATTCTTTTCTCAGATTGTCTGAAAAATTTTAACATCATTCATATAAATGCTCAAAGTATTCCGGCTCATTATACTGATATGCTTGCGTCTTTTGATTCTCGCAACATTCATGCGATTCTTGTATCGGAATCTTGGTTAAAGCCATTTCTACATTCATCATCATATTCTTTGCCTGGCTTTCATCTCATTCGTAACGATCGTGTCTATAAAGGGGGCGGTGGTGTGGCAAGAAATTGTTCTCCATCGTTGAATCCCACAACCTTCAATTACTACCCCTGTCAGCCACGCATAGTTTACCAGGTAGTATGACCTCCTGGCTTCTTGATCTTATTATAGTATCGTCCTCTAATTCTATTTTAAAGCACGGCCAATGTTCTGCTGATGTATTTTCGTATCATGATTTATTGTACTTATCATACAAACTCCGTCCTCCTAAATTAAAATCCAGTTGGCTGAATTAAAATGTAAATAATAAGATAGCTCATTTGCTACCAGTTTAAAATTATAATATGATAAGTGAAATCTATCAGATGTCATAATACAAAAGTTATTGTATCGATTTTTTGTTATACATTTAATATCTATTACAGGACTTTTCATACAAAATTGATTACTAATATAACAATTCATTTAAAGAAAATCTTATGTTATTTTCATGAGGCAAACCCTTTATATAAGGAAATGTAAAGAAAATAACTTTTTTAATGTTTAGTTGTGATATTCTATTTAATAATTTAATTAAGTAATTTCTATTAACACTTCCCCTTCTCCCAATAATAAAAACTAAGGTTGTGTTGGGACTATGTTCAATATTTATAGCTTTATTTACAATTTGAAGAAATGAAGCCCCGAGCATGCAATAGTTAGTTATTGACTGTCCATAACACTCCCTGTAAAGTACAGTGCCCATGTCCTTGCCTATTTCATCACTAAATACGGTTATATTTGCAGTCAAGGATGAAGGCAAAGTATTATTTTTATTTGTACTACTGGTATGGATATTCTTATTTACACTATATAGGTCCTTGGGCACAGAATTATCTGGTAAGGAATTAATAAAAGAATATGTATTATAATTTCTGGTTAGTGAGTCAAAGCGCTCTGAGTTATCGCTACAAATTTTTACCAAATCATTCATGGCCAGGATATATTTTGAGATTTCCTTTTGGGCTAATTGATATTTATTACTCATAATAATCATAATCTAATGATTTGCCTAAATTTAATATTTCGGATTGAAGAGTATCAATGTCATTTTTATAGTTAATTTCCATATTTTATTTTATTTAAAATATTTATTTAATTTATTTAATTTAACATATTTTTTGAGCTTTTTCTTACGTAGAATTGGCTGGGAGGTCACACAATCATCACCAGTCAAGTCAATAATACTAAAATTTGTTTTACAGGTGGTATATTGTAAAACTAATGTAGAATCATTCCCAACCAATTCATCAAAAAGGCTTTGGATTTGATTTGTAGTTAGGTCTGATATAGTACTTTGAAGGCTGGCAATTTGATCTTGGGCCTCTTGGAGGTTTAGCTTCAGTACATCAGAAACCCTAAGTGTTTCTGCATATTCAGCACTACATTGATCAAACCCATTGTCTACAGATTGAAGATCACAATTCTTTTCATAAATAATATTATATTCTGAATACAATGTACCCATTTCATTTTTTAATTGAGTATTTTTATTAATTAATTCTATGAGTTCCTTTTCGTTGTCATCCCTTTCTTTTAAAAGTTGATCACATTGTTGTTTAGATGCCTTTAGTTCCCGAAGAACCATTTGGAGTTGGTTCTCCGCCTGGCGCGACTTAGTACCACGGGTCATCATATTTATAGATTAAATTTATTAAAATAAAAGAAATATCACTAATATGTGACAAAGATGATTATATTTATTGTAATAAAGGAATAAAAATGAAAATAATTCAAATATGAGTTCGTTACCTGGTCTGACAGTTGGCCAAAACAAATTTCATACACAACAACCGTTAATCACTGAATTTAGAACTATATTACAAATTCTATATTACTATTGCATAATATATTATATAACTATTGTAAATTATATTAGTATTATAAATAATATAATTAATTAAAATTGGGAGAAGGATTAAGACGTCTAGTCGATAGGGTTGCCACACAAAAAAAAAAGACACACAGACACTGCGTGAGAAACCCAGACAGATGCGTCTAATCCTGTAATAGTCTAGCACAATAGCTGTTAAATTAAATAAAGGTTTCATGGTTGTATCTACACTATTTTATAAAAAATATATTTTTGAATGTTTATTGATTTACGGAATTTGGTTTTAAGTGGTTCCGCTTTAATTCTGTGCAAACTGTTGTTTACTGATTTACCATTTTTTTTATTAATTTCATAGTTTTAAGATTCACCAGTGACCATGTAAATATTCAAATAAAATTGTGTAATAAAGGTTTAATGTTTAATAAATTTAACATTTGTGAAAAGGCTCTTCTTTATACGGATATAAATATCATAAATATGTATAATATTACATATATTAATAATATATATAATATTCGATTCCCTTACAAAAATACAACACAACTTATAGAATTTAATAACTTATAGTTATATGATTTTCCCTACACCCGAAACATTATTAAATTCACAACATAATAGCTACAATAAAAACTAAGTATCGAAAAAGGAACTTAACTACGTAGCAAGCTAAGCTGTGTTTATTTACTTGTGTTCAGCTTCTCCTTTTGCACAGCAAGCCGCTTTCAATACAACGATGCATTCAACCACAGCATTGAGCAAATACAACCACTTTTAACAGTGTTTACAATTTAAATAAGCCCATCAGATGACTATGTCATTAACAATCTATACAAACTACAGCGAATGAACTCAGTTAAAAGTAATAGTGATTCTATACTATAAGAATACTGCTACTAGGGTACAAGTACCTCAATATAAATACCACATTATTACGTTACATAACGCAATTCCTAGTTAGTACTCAGAGGAGTATTATAATATTTTTACCTAAGATACATATTCACTTCAAATACCTATATTGCTCTGTTTTATTTTATAATAGCCTAAAAAATCTTTAGTAAAAACAATAATAAAAATAAAAAGTTACAATATATAGATTATATAATTCGATACGTGAATGCTGCAGAGAACATTAATTTGAATGTATCGACAGATCCAAGCGAAAACATCTATCGACTAATGCAATTGTTTTTGTTATTTTAGTCTTCTGTTTTAATGAATGTAATTATATTTTGCCCTCATCCTTGTCTATTACACAAGCCATGAAGATGAGGCTAAGTCCTTTAACTCTTGATCTATCTAGACTGTATTTTAGATAACTTAAATAATAATTGGTGTGATAAGCACAGATGAAAGGCAGCGAAAAGACGTTTAATTACATTTCTTTCAAGTATGATCAGTACAATAAAGTATTAAATTACTTTTCTGGTGAGCCTCTTTGCTAGACGCAGTCGGCCACGGTAATTACCGACGGCGAAAGCTAATTGCTAGCGTCGGAGAGTTGGACCATGATCACACTCTTTGAATGTCCAAGTGTATTTAAGAATTCAAATTAATTTATTAACAATTTAATCTTGTATATTATTATTATTCTAATAAAACTAATACTATGTTTTTATTATCCAGATAGGATCAATTAAAAAGGTATTAGTAAGTTTTATTAATAACAAACTAAGCGGTTAATTCTCTTGTTAAGACCGATCTACACTAGCTGTCTCGACATTCCAGTTACAGCTTAGTTCTTAGAAGCAATAACGAGTACGTACATTATATAATACATATACATATATACACACACATATATATATATATATGTATATATATATATATATATATATATATATATATATATATATATATATATATATATATGCATATATGTGCCATATATACATGTTGATGTATATAATGCTGGTAATTATGATTTCTATTATAACAACCACAATTATAAATCATAACAATGATAATAATTAATCCCAGTAATTAAAACAATTGTTACGACAAGAATTTAATTATATAACTGATATTGCATAAAGTGCACAATTGTTATTTATTCAACATTGTTTTTATAATATATAATATCATAAGTTAATGATATCATAATTTTGTTACTACGTAAGCTGTAATCAAGATATTAAACTAAGCTGTACCCGGTCTGTCGAGACAGCTTAAGTATTGTAAGGAAATTAACTGCTTAGCTTGTTACTGAAGCCGTTCTAACTCTCGATGAGTTCTTCAATTATTCGATGATCAAGATAATAAATATTCTAAAACGTAATGAACATGCACTATATTCAATACTTTAAAAAGAAAAATGTCATTAACATTACAAGGAAAAAAAACTCTATCTGGCAGACTTTAAGACTTTTCACGAATGGTAATTATATTAAACTTTATAATAAACTTCCTAATGACATGTCTCTGAAAAAGAACAATGTTTTGACAAACTTAAATTAATATATAAATTGATCCATCCTTAATAGGATGAATTTGCAAATGATAACAATGTTTGAAGGTGATACTGAATAGCTCTGATTATAAACATAAAGGGTAGAATACATAGTTCGCTTTCCATTACGAAAATTGGAGTGTCCCGAATAAAGCTACCACAAAGCCGAAGACATTGGTTTTGAATAATTCCAACCTCTGTAGGAGCCTAGAGTTGGCGTTACCGTAAATAATACCTCCATAATCGATTCGAGATCGCACCAGTGTTAAATAAAGTCTTCTTAAGTGAGTTGGATGGACACCCTACTTTGAATTACTTATGAAACTAAGGATATTGACGAATGCAATGCATTTTTGAGCAGTTTCTAAAACATTTCGGGTCTAGTTCAGCCGACTGTCTACCCATACGCCCAGAAACTTTGTGCAATTTGTAAGCTTAATTTCGGTGTTATTTATTCGTATATTAATAGAAGGTACTTTATATTTTCTAGTTAAGATACACACTTTAGTCTTAGGGAGAGATATTTCTAATCCTATTTCCTGTAACATTGTTATAAAGATGTTAAAACTTGATTGAATGACAGTAGCACAAAAATCAATACTTGACCTTGACCTTGACTGTCTTAACAAGTGTGTTGCATAATTTAATTGTGACTATATTGAATAAAATGGGTGGGATTGGGTCACCTTTAGCTAAACCTTGTCTGCTTATTCTTGTTATTTCTGTACTATCCCGTAGTCTATATATCAGAATTCTTTCTTTTAAAAATTCCCTAATGTATCTACATATGAGCGGATCGACATTAAATTCAACTAAAGAGGTAATAAGAAGTTCGATTGCCAAATCATTATAAGCGTTACTAATGTCTACATACGCGCACAAGACGTATTACTAATGTATAAAAACAATCTCTGTGTCTACAATACAAACGTTTGGGAGTTCATTTTGTTCCTGTAGTCGGAAACAATTGGAAAGTTGCGATATTATCACTTATTGAAAAAACAAAAAGTCCGATTCCATCATTAGACACTTTATACAATGAGGGTAGAAATAGAAAAAATGCACTCGTGGAAAAATAATTCACTATTCATTGACAGATCACAGACCACTGAATTTTATATAGTTAAAAACAGAAGATTTAAAATATTTTAAAAGTTAGTTTTTAAAGCACGAAATTTGAAAGAACTTCAACACCTTTTTATACCAATAAACACGGTTTTTCATTATGTAAGTACCTAAGTTAGGTTGATGAATAATTCTTGTCACTGGAACCTGTTGTCAAATGCTATGCAGTCGAGACTACAATGTAATTTACTGTTGTTTTATTTTAGCGGAGAACTCTGAAACTGCAGGATCTATCTATAAATATAATTATTCAAGCTATTACACCTGAACACCTAAGGAAGCCTAAGGTATTTTAATTATTTCCAATGTTAAAATTATAATATGGTTTGTTTTGTGATTATGTTTCGCCATAAGGCTTTCACGGGCTTGGTCTAAAAAAAGAATATGCACCGAAGTGTTTTGGTGACAAGTGGTTATGGTCCGGAGCCCTCCATTGCCCGATCGCAAAGGCTAATTGATTAGAACAGTCATACTCAGTCACTTAGTTACGCTTCTTGTAAAAATTACTGTCTTTGAAGTGGAAGGCAAGTGATCAACAACCATTTCGACTTCCGAATCTGAAATTATTCGATAACCTGACATGGCATTCTTAGAAGTGCCGGCAGCATTTTGGGACATAACCTGGATATGTAAACCCTCGGGAATTGCAGTTGGACGTGTTGCATTCGCTGTAGTTTAACGTGGTATACTCGGTGTAGTTTGACGTGGTGCCAAACAACCAAAAGACGCGATAGGAGGTAAATCTGTCATGGAGGAAGTACATTTGTTATATCGCCGACGGGTTGAAGAGCCGTGTAGTGCTGTCCTGACATATCAAGGAAGACATGGAAGTGTCTGCTACTGTTCGTGGACCCAATTCTCACTTCGCCTTTCTCGCAGTACGCGTAGATGTTGATAGTTGCCTGCATCAAATATGCCATAACGATTATTTCAATTAGCTCAGCGTAATTTAAGTTAACTTACACTTACACACACACACTTACTTTTATGTAAAATAAATCAAAGTTAAATGTTTTTATTTTATTTATCCTTTTCTTTTGCTGTTTCAGCGTATTTTTTGTTCGGCGAAGTATACATCGCTATTACAAGTCCCTTACAAGAAAGATCTGTAAAATATTCAGTGTGTTCTCGATAGTATTATTCACGTTTTTTTTCTTTTTCACGATACGCATAGTATTATGTTATAAGGTAGTTTTTTAAACATTATTTTCTAACATAAGTATACAAGTTAAAGCCCACACCGGGAGAGTCTCATAAAGTTTTAATGTTGACGGTCAATTACATGTTCTTGAATCATATTCTGTTCTAAGTAATAAGTAATCAAGTTATTGTTAAATGACGTAATGAATTTATATTATTGTCCACAACATTATATGATATCGATAATGTTAAATAAACTTATATTTATATAATTTCTTTTTTATATCTATCGGAACTTGTCATTCCGTGCATGTAATTTAAAAATCGTCAAACAAATTTTAGTAATTAAGTTGATGCTTAAAATATCATTAACTTGATAAGGTTTTAGTAATTAAGTTACAAGTAGAAAATACATCTTCGACTTAGAATGCTACATGTTATGGGTTACGGTGTTAGTCAGTTAATCAAATTTAATTACCTTGTGTGTTCAGAAAACTTAAGTAAAATGTTAACTATTTATAAAACATTCCCCTCATAGTCTTATATACAAGTTGTTGTAAGTTTTATAATTAACAACACAATGGATTTTATAAACCATACAGTAATACAGACCTCATGGCTTAGCAGATAATTTAATGTTTCTCGCCCGCTGTTGTAATGGCTTCATTTCTATAAGCCTGGACCATGCCTGATTGCAATTTACTAATGTGGTATACTTCATTTTATAATTTAGATAATTGTTAAATATAATTGAGTAGCTGAAATTAATTTTTCTATTAATATTATTTCGACAATAATTTTTTTATTATTTAGTATTTAGAACAAACTAATGGAGTACTCAGTATCAGTAATTGTATTAAGTTTTACAATAAACTTCTCACTGACATGTCTCTTAAGAAGTAATATAATAGGTCAGGAAAAGTATTTGTATTCACAAAAGTATTTTTTGATTATAAACAATATATTTTATTTATATTTTAACCATTTTATTTATTCTTATAATTTACATTTTAAACACTTTGAAAGTGTTTGATTTTACTTATCTCCAATTCGATATAAAAAAACAGGAAAATACAATTCGTAAGTTTTGAATGAAATTGGTTTTCTTTCTTGAATTTTGTAAATTAAATTACTCAGAATAAGTTTACCGATATTGTTGTGTTTTGCTTTGAACCAATAAAGTTCACTAACGAATAAGAATACTTCTACAACGTGTAAGTGCTGTTGGTTGTAGTATTATGTTGTTTAATATATATAATTATATATATTTTAAATAAGAATTTTATTCCATTACTGTTTGTTTTTCAAATTTGATTCTTATTTAAAGATCATTGTATACTAATATTCTTAAAAAGAAACTTTCATTCGTAAATACAGATTTAACCTTAACTGTAACCGAAATGTTACAGATTGGTTTAATACCTTGTTTACACAGCAGTCGACTTGACTCTGTCGCATTAAAGAATCTAAGCACTTAGATTATCGTTAACAAATTGTAATTCTCTTTTGTTATTATAATCTAGGTCACAAATCAGACTTTTATTTTTCATGAAATTATGTTAATTAACTGTTGTTTATCATGGCGAATATCATTAATAGGAAAAACATTCCCAGATATCTTTTATGAGCAAATGGTATTGAATTGCATAATATATTAAATTATATTATTAATTTGAATTAGAACTGTTTAGAATTTATTTATGGGCGAGATTCCTTTTATGTTTAAGACGCTAATAATATAATAGCTAAAATATATTATAGGAATGGTATAATATTATTTTGCTAAGCGAAAGTAAATTTTGAAAAAAATATTAAATTATAATCGTTTCTTCCGTTTTCGTTTTTGTTTTTATAATAACTCGCTAAAACGACGGTCAGAGATTTATTGAAAACAAGGCACAACAGGAAACTGGCAAAAAAACTTTTGTTTTAAAGACGTTGAGACATTGAGATTATTGTTGTATTTCCCGTCATAACTTCATTAATAATATATGTAAATTACAACTTCGTAGTAGTTTGTACTGGAACCGAGTGTTGGCTTCTCATAACTTTTCCTTTTTTTGTGAATCTTAAATAAGGTATTGTCAATTACAATTAGATAAAAAAATACAATTATTTGAATGAAATATACGTATCTCAATTAATTTTATAACATCCGAAATTCGAAGAAAAACTTTTATTAAATTAAGTATTTAATACTATTATTATATTTAAAATTTTAAACATACCCAAAACCTTACTTATAAAAGAACCTTGCTTATAAAAGAACTCTTTTCTAATTTTAATCAAATTTTGGAATGATTATGTCTGCCATAATTTTTAATACATGAAGAAGCAAGGTAAACCAATATTAAAAAGGTTTTATTCATTTATTAGTTAGACTTAAATAGACTTTCCTTAATTAGACTTTTTATCTAAGCTTTACATATTTTTTATAAACACTATAAATTTATCTATGTAATATATAAAATCTGTCTACATTTTATAATTATATAGCTATCAAACTTTTATAAATATATATTAATATATACTATGTTAATATTGTGTATTATTGTAACATCGTAGTTCAAATTGGTACGTAAATATAGAAAATATTTACAACAATAAAAATTTTAAACCCCATTGAGTTTGCAAAAACGCCGAGTATTTTGTGATAAGTTATATTTGGTATAAAAACTTAACGAGATTTGTGTGTGTATTATTGTAGTTTCATATTCTTATAGACAAAAGCAGCAGTAAGCAACCTGTTGTGATTTTTTGAGCATTCCACTGGAGACTTTTTGAAATTCTTTGTCACGAATAGATTCGAACACTACTTTTTATTTAATGCTTATTTGAGAAAAAAGAGGGTTTAATCAGACATGATCATGCCACCCTCATTGGCACACACACAACACTGTCTACACAAAATAGCTTTTTTAAATAACATGTACAACATTTTCGCATTTTCTGATAAAGGACAAGCAAGATTGCTATTACACCGAGTTCATACAAATCAATACACTTCTCATTAAATAATTTAACCCTTTCGACCTTATTTCTAGCACATTCTACTAACACGTGGTACACATCTTCTGTAACACCACACTCTGTACACATTGGCGAATTTATTTTACCGACTAGAAACGCGAAACAGTTTAAGGGAATGTGACCAGAACGCAGTCGTAAGGCAATTACAATATCAAACATAGATAATATAGATCCTAGAAAATTACTTGACGGAAAATTATGAAATTTTCAATCAAAAATACACACATTAGGTGATGTTTTTAAAAAAATAAATTGAAAAATGTCTTGTCGTTGAGGAATTTTTGTCAAAAAACTGATATCCCATTCAAATCAATAGGAAACGAGGAGCCCTTACACTGGGCTCGCTTCGCTCAATATGCAAACGGCACCCGAGATTTCGCCGACGCAGCGAGTCGAAATTGAGGATCTGTTGGTGGCCCTAGTATTATTTTATTGTATTGGAAACAACAAAAAGCATCATTTGACATTAAATAGTGTACCATTTAATCACGAATGATGCTGTTTGTAAATAATATAAAAACGACATGCCCGTAAGATTTCTACTATAAAATTCTTCACAAACATGTAGTTAGCTTTTTAAATCATTTTTCTATATACTCACCTAGAAATAAACATATACTTCTAACTCAATAGTATCAATTATGTTGGATTGCGTCCTTCGGTAGCGAATGTAAAAAGTTAAAATATTAATTCGTAGCTGTACAGCTACGAATTAATCTTTTAACTTCCACAAAGTCCAAATCACCGTCACTACATAGAAAGGCACGTTTTCTTTATCAGTAAGATTTTTTTTATTGACACAATATCTTATAATTCAATTACTTATGTTCATTTTCCCTCTAGGTACTTATTGTTTCCAGAGTTCCTTCTACTCAAGGTAGGTTGAAAGTTTAAATGTTTCAAAGTATTAATAAAATGACCAGTAGTTTTTAATTAATTCAATAACTTTGATGACGTCTTATCTTTTCATGTTTAACTAATTTAAATTTCTAGATTATCTAATATTATCTGAGAGTTATAGGAGTTATGTATTGTATTCATTCGTTTGTCTCCCGAATGTGTCAAGAGTGGTACTTGTAGGTATTGTTAATATCGTTTCAAAGTATGATTTTTTCTTAAATAAATAATAAATAAGACACAATTTCTACAAAACCCGTAACGTTGGCTTCGCGCCAGGACACGCTGCACTGCAACCGATCTATAAGAGTTTCAGTGCTCCCTGAAAGCACTTATATTTTCTTTATGAATATATCCAGAAGAAAAATGTAATCTTAAAGTAGAAAATTATTCATGTGGGCTTATTCTTCGAGGGCATTGAACACGCGATGTGTCATTGCATGATATTCTATAAATATTATTTGGCTTCGTGCTTGAAGCAAATGTTATACTTGCACGAAACTTTTTATCACACGTATTACGGTGATATTTGAAAGTTGTAAATAAATTCTGCTCAAAACTTGAAGAGTGAATTTATTTTTACAGTTTCTATAATAGTTTCCTAAGTTGCCTGCACTCCGTGATGTTTAAGAGTTGAGGCTGCTCGATTTACGATCCGATGTCTGTGATAAGTGGCTTTAGTTCTACTGGCATATGACTCCTGTAGTGTGCCTCAGCTAGGTAATACTAATAATTTATAAGGATTTAATTTCAAGTGACGCAAGCAGCCTTCCGTAAATACATTAATTTTACATATTTTTTTATACGAATTTAGGTTAAAGAAATTTCTTGAATACTAAATACATTAAGATTAATAAATTATAAACTATTATCTAATTTAATATCCATTAGCTAACGGCCAATCTCTAATGTAAAATATTATCATTTATAAAAATATTATTTTGTTTGTTCAGGGCGCGAATGCGAGATGAAATTGTAATAAATCATTTTTAGGTATTTTAGATAGCAGACCAAAAATAGACAAGCTTCGATATCCCAGAAATTGGAGGCCCAGCGCCGGAACTGTGGCTGCTATAACCGTAACTCAGGATCTGATGTGTTTACTATTTATGTTCCAACACTCGATTGATGGCTCGCGAAACCTGTAAAAGAGAAATATTCAACGATCTTAATTATTTTGGATATATATTTCGTTAATTTATTTATTTGATATTATTGGGATCTAAACAATTTTAATTAATCTTGCACATATATAAATATCATAGAAACTAGTGAAAATCATTAAGTCTTATATGTTTATAAGCAAATAATATACCGAGAACTAGGGTAGATCTTCCAATAATACAATTTGTTAAGTTTTCTCTTAGGCAGTCAATGGCAGGAGAGGGCCAGCAGCTGACATGCTTATAGATTACTTTCTCAAAACTCTCGATACTTCGGGGAAAAAGTAAAGATCAAGTAAGATTAGTTCCCACTGAAATACAAAGATACAAAGACGTATTGAACTAAGTATATGTGAAACATGTAGCTATTATCAAAGTATAAAGATAAGTTAAAATTATCTACGTTTTATATCTTTCTATAATTATTAAACATATTGCATATATATATATATATATATATATATAATTAATTCACAATTTTACTTTACTATACTCGTTTATAAATTGTTAAAGAAGTCAAAGAAAATAGTAGATATGACATAGATGAAACTTGTACCAAACACTATCCAACACATCTGGCGTAAGTAATCTTGTTATAGGAAAAACTTTGTTAATAAGAACGTTGTTTGGTTTCCAAATATATCACTATATATGTGGTAATAATTACAAATGCTCCATAATAAATCAATTAATGCTATGTAATAAAACTGTCATTAGTAAGTATATATAGAGAATATTCTCATTAGCATTGATTTACTTTATATTAATTTTACTTACATATGTAAGATTAAAAAATTATATATAAATAAACATGTCATTAAAAATAATACTATAAAAACATAAATGTTTAAAAACTATAAGCTGTTTTTAGTATGATAAAAAATAACATTGCTCAGCATGTAAACAATTTGTTATAAATTATCACCGTCATAATGAAATATAATAAAATGTGTTTACAACAGTAACGTGAACGTTGGGTTGCTAAGACTTCCTTTGGGGACAGCAGGGTGGAATAGAAGAAATGTCAGTAGTTGAAATCTCTTTGTTAGAGCCGAACCTTGAAAGTGGTTTTAATGGTGAAGAACCAAAGACCGAAGAAGCGGATGTTAAGGATAAGCAACCCGTTTTGTTGGCTTTGGGTACCAGACAAAGCTGGTTAACCAATTATTTGATTTGCCTTACTATTTGCTCTAGTTACTGAGTAAAAAATCACCAAATTCATTCGAGAAAACATAAGATATTGTTAGTTTTGAAGATGTTTGTTAGTCTAGGCGTGTCCCATAATAGTAATGCAAAATGGATCAACTTTTTAGCCTCTAAGCGGTAATGAACGACCTGCTCTAACAGAGTTTCTCTTCTCAGAGTTTGCTACGATTCGTAGAGACGTGGCTTCTTTGTGCGTCTTCTACCGCATTTACAACGGGGAGTGTTCCGAAGAACTATTCGATCTGATGCCTACCGCCGAATTTCACTACCGCACAGCTCGCCATCGCCTCCTTTATCATCCATACCACCTAGACGCGTGGCGATCTTCAACTGTGCGGTTTTCAAGGACTTTTTTCCCACGTACCACTCAAACGTGGAACGAACTTCCTTCGGCGGTATTTCCAGATCGATACGACATGGGTACCTTCAAAAAAGGCATATATTCCTTTCTCCAAGGCCGGCAACGCTCTTGTGAATCCTCGGATGTTGCAAGAGTTCATGGGCGGCGGTGATCACATACTAACGGTGACCCGCAAGCTCGTTTGCCCTCCTCTAACATAAAAAAAAAAAAAAAAAAAAAAATACCCCTTAGTTGACTCCAATGCTAACCCCTTTATTCCGGCACATTTGGTCTCATACAAGCGCGTCCTTATCTATTCTATCCCTAAAAAAGGTGACAGCTCAAACCCAGCCATCTACAGACTTATCACAATTACCTCTCTTATTTCCAAAATTATGGAGGAAAACATTAATCAACAGCTACTAACATACATCGAGGGTCGCCAATCTGTCAATGACCGGCAATATTTTATTTTATATGCCTTTGGGCAGCGGTTATTTAAAGTAAGGGAGTTGATCTGTTCGTTAATGTGAACATATCAAAAGCCTTCAATCGTGTATGGCACAAGAAACTTCTTTCAAAGCTTCCTTCCCAAGAGCTACCCGCGTTTTTGTACAAGTAGATCCCCAACTTTCCAACAAGGCAGGGCATACAGGTGTTTCTCGTTGGTGTTTAAATAGATCTCAAGCCCGTGATTGCTGGTGTAACCGAAGACAGTGTTATCTCCAACTCTATTCCTCCTGCACATCAACGATATGTTGGATATCCCTTGCATATATTGTTACACAAGTTTGCATGTTTACTGCTAAGAAAAACCTTTTTTTCATATCTCCACTCCTCGAGAGTGCTCCCCTCTTTACCTCGCACAGTATCTTATTCCTATCATCCACTTTTCATGTGTCAGTCTTTGATGCTCAACTACTGGCATTAAACCTTCCTGTGAAATTTGCACAAAACAGTATCAATACTCCAATGCAAACTGAACATTACGAAATCTACTCTTTATGGATGGTGATGTAGATGAACAAATAATAATATTTAGGTCCTGAATTACTACAATCGTTATTTTTTCATGAAATTCATTGTTTATTTAAAACTAATTATCAAATAACGAAATCATGAGAATTGATATTATAGACAAGGAATTTAGGATAAAATTAAATATAGTTTTCTACGAATTGTAAATATATATGAACTAAAAATTATAATCAATACCGGAATTATAATATATTTACAGGTCATTTCATTCAAATATCAAAACACTTACTTTATTCTAAATATTTTACATATTTTGTTATGAAATTGAATCATCTTTAAAGTTACAATTTTTAGTTACAATTGTTGATATTTTTACACAAAATTATTGTTGAAGTCAGAATAGTTTAACAATAAGTAATTTAATATTTAAATAGAATTACTGTTACATACTCCTTGTAAAAGATTACTGGTTGGCAATAAATTCTTGTTATCTTCATTCTTTTATTCTTGAAATTGCAAACCACCTTACATCGTCCATACTCAGTATGGCAGTCCGAAAGCCTTAGAGATCTAGAGGTCTGTGACGTACCTCTAGATCTCTAAGGCTCAACATACTGAGAAGTATCCTGCATAGATAATTAATAACAGTTTATAATTTTTATTTTCTTGAGTCTAAAGTAAAACAACTATAGTAGAGGATGCTAAAAGACGTTGCTAAAATTAAGTTCCCCTTTTGTAATATACCATTTATATTTAACTATAGGTATACTAAAGAGTAAATAAATAAACAGTAATTGTAAATTATAAAAAATATTCATATTTACCTACCATTTGCAAAAGCGTTGACTGACAGGATAGAATTATTATGACGAAATTGTACCATTTAGTCTATATTTCGTCCACACTGAGAGTTACCAGGATTCCTGAATATATAACAAGTATTAAAAATCTCGAAACCAATAGCTCAGTTAATAGCTAACGAAACATGACTTTGGAAAATGCTCATTATATATGTTGACAAATCTATATTAGCTCGTAAAAGTTTAAGCTTTTAAGTACGTGAAACCTTTAAAATTTGCTGAAGGCCAAATTTCAGTAGAGAAAGTTAATGGGTGTTGTCAGCATGGGGCGGCAACGGTTTGTTAAATACGGTTTGGTAATATAGTACTATTTCAAAAGTATTTATTTAATTTCAAATAGAGAATCCAATAACTCCGAAAAACCTCATGCTCCGCTCAGCTGGCATCACCCTATCAGGACTCCTAGAATACACTTTTTACCCAAAATATACAAGCAATTCGCACAGCAGTTTGATATTATCTAACGCACAGTCATGTAGCAGCAGCATCATGGGAAACAGTGTCTTAGCACTGTTGTAATTAACATTTGAACCTTAGTTCAAATGTTACAAATTTCCTTGCCTTCAGGCACATAGACTTCAATCACTTCATATTTATAAGTAAGCCAAAAGAAGAAAAACAGCTAAATGTTCCACATTATATATCGTTCAGAAGTTATTTCTAAATTATGTGTCACAATTTTATTAGGGACAATTAAGGGATAACTCAAAAACCTACATTTTATCAGTTATTTATAATATGAGACAAGGAGGCGATAAATAACACAACCGCACTTACATTGGTAAATACGTGAAATTCACAACGATACAAAAATAACAAGGGGTTGGGTAAATATATTTAAAGATTTTTTTATAACTTTTGCTTTTCTAGTCGTTGCTAAAATAGCGTTGTGAAGTGCAATGATGTTTTTATATTACTAAACCATCTTACCATTGTAAGAAAAAAATAGAAATAAACTCTACCAAAGCCATAATAGTTATGTTTAACATCTATGTTCTCCATCTTTTACATTAATAATATTAAAGAGTTAAGAGGACTTCTTTAATAGTAAGGTGATAAATTAAACAAAACGTAAGTTTTTTGACATAAATTGATGAGTACCGTTTCATTTAGGTCTACACCTGTGACTATCAAATATGTATAAGTGATATGCCAATTATAGCCCTCCTAATTTAGTGCGAAGTCGAATAAAAGCAAAACCTTTATTTTTCAAGTAGGCTTATATCATAAAAGTTGAACTCTAATTTACTCTCATTAGTAAAGTTTATACATTCATTAATGTAAATATTCATAAATATAAACTGTTATAAATATTACTTTATTCTACTAAAAATATGCTTTTTATTTTTATTTCCTATATTTAATAAAAGTTATAAAAACTTTACAAATAATGTCAAAAAAGGTTAAAAGAAAGAAAAAAAAAATGTCTGTAAAAAAATTCTATTACAGTTCTTCTACGATTAATTTGTAATTCCATCTTCAACAAGAAAATCCCATTTACCAAACACAAAACTGAGAAAAGACGCTTCGAAACTTTAATACCTTGTAATAAAACGAAACGCAATAAGTAAATAACGGCTTCTTTGAACAAAATTTCAGCCAAATGAGTGATGAAAATTTTAAGATTTTGTAATCTTGGGAGTTTTGAAGTCACTTTTTACAGTACTAAACCTACTATACCTTAATAGAAAGAAAGAAGTCCTGTGAATTATTTAAATATTGTTCATATATATCGATTGAAACTTTCAAAATGAAAGCTTTCAAATTTAATGCACAAGCAATAAATCATAACTTATACTGTACTTTCCATTTTCCTAAGATTCATAAAATTTTAATTTTTTTAAATTATAAAATTATAAAAACAATATTTGAGGGTCAGAACACTTTAAACTGTTTTATATATAACTATTTTTCAGGGGGAAACTTAGCGAGAGGGAGAATATGTTTGCAAAAAAGTGACCGATCTTAAATCAGATTGTCTTAATGTATACATTCTATCCCTATATATAATTTTGTAAATGCTTGGTGCTTGAGTCATATCTGCACTTGCCTTTTTTCTTTGGACAATGATAATATTTCTAGATAATATAATTTTGACAGATCTATGTTTGGTTTGGTTTTACATACCAATTGTAAGTGATCGTTGTAAGTAATATTATAATTATTCAACAAAAGAAGATAATTTCACAATATTTTTTACCACTTATCCTTTCTTATTTTTTTATTTACAGATTTTTATGCTCTCTACGAGAAACATCAATATATAATGAATTTTTTTTATTTATTAATATCTGTTTATAATTTTTTTTTTTAATTTTCATACTCATATAATTATTAATACTTAATATATTATCAGTTATGCCTCCATAGCACGGTCTTCCACTGAGCCCTTAATGTGGCAGAGAGTACTCGTACTGCTTGCCGCATTGTTACTACCGCAACCAGCCGTCGGCTCCACCACACTTGCAGCAATGGCACCCACTGCCCTATAATCAACCACTCGATATGCATGGGCAATATCCCACCCCAGATCCGTTAAACTACCCGCCTAATTGTTCACCTTAATATCCTCCCAACTATCCTTATCTACAACCATGTGAACAACCTCCTACTCCGAACTGTCCATCTTGAAGCCCTGTTATCTTGCTAGATGGTACTGTAGACACTACAACTCCTTTCAGTTCAGATACCCCATCGTGGGTCCTCTATAATCAACAAAATAAAATAACTTTCAAAATGTACATAAACAGCAACCTTTAATAACTTGTTTAATAAAGTACAAATTAAATAATATCTTATTAAATAATTTGGAATAAATTACATGTTTTCACACAAATAATAAAATATCCTTCTCAAATAATAACATAACAAATTGCTTTTTTAATATTAATTTATATGAAATTTTAAATTTCATACTAAATTATTAATTAGAATAACTAATCATTTAAATTTTTAATATAAAGTCACAATAATGCTAAAAGTGTCAAAAACCTGTTATATATATATATATATTTATTTATTTAACATTCATCTGTAGATTCGAATCATCAAAAAGCGTTAGTGAATAACGTAGAAATAAAAAAAATCACTGTAATAGTAGTCTTTGCTACAAAAGTGTTCCATGTTGTTGAATTAATGAGAATTGTCGGTATCCAATTTACAACAAGTATAGGAAAGTTAATTTTAAAATTAAAAATAATTATTTCAAACATACATAGAAAATGAAAAAGAATGGTACAAATTGTAGATAATTTTAATTTTTGAAACTTTATTATGTTATTAAAAATAATTAAAATTAAATGTTCAATCATTATGTCTCCATATTTAACTTCCTTGATCTTTACTTCTACCGTAAAATATCGATAGTTTTGAGAAAGTAATTTCTAAGCATGTCAGCTTCTCATCCTTCCCTGCCACCGACTATGTTGCTTAAAATTAAAACCTTATAAATGTACTGGAGCCACTTATATTATATTATAATATAATATACTTATCATATAAGATAATATATATAATATATCTAAGAACTGGAGCCACTTATCACAGACATCGGATCGTAAATAGTGCAGCTTCGACTCTTGAACAGCATCGAGTAGAAACAATTTAGGATACAGAAACTATTATTGAAACTGTACCAATAAATTTACTCTTCATGTTTGGCACATTTTACTTTTAGATTATATTTTGTTTCTAGATATATTCGCAAAAAAATATAAGTTTTTTCAGGGAGCACTGAAATTCTTATGAATCGGTATCAGTGCAGCGGGTCCTGGCTCAAAGCCAAGGTTAGAGGTTTTGTAGAAATTGTCTCATTATATATTTATTTATGATAAGAAAAAAATAAACTTAAACGTATCTAGAAATAATTTATATTTAACAATATCTTCAATTACCAAGCATGATATATGGAAAACAGATAAGCCAGCACTTGAAACATTTAAACTTTCAACCTATCTTAAGTAGAATGAACTCTGAGAACGATATTTGAGTAAAAATTAACATATTTATTTATCTTCACGCCGTATCCCTTGTGGGTAGCCAGAGACGACGGAGCGCCAAACGCTATGGTCTGCATACCACTTTCGCCTCGGCTACAGACACCAACCTCTTCATACATGCCCTCTGGGGGGTCCTCGTGCTTTTTACGTGACCTTCCTCCAGTGTCATAGATACAGTGTTTTCGAAGGTCACTCGAGGCCTCCCCTTGTCTCTCTTACTGCTCACTTTTCTTATATAAAGCTCTTTTTTTAATTCTTTCATCACTCATTTGTTCGACGTGCCCAAACCATCAGAGCATGTTCTTCTTCATTCTCACCGTGACATCTTCGCTAGTACCTGCCATTCTGTGGATCTCTTCATTGCAGATTCGATCAGCTAGACTCACTCCGCATATTCTGCGAAGAGATCGCATCTCCCCAATATTCATCTTTCTTACATTCTTCTTCTGTGTTACCTACGTTTGGTTGCCATATAACAGCGTAGGTAGCAAAACCGCAGCAAATGCAGCTATGCTGACGTTTCGCCGTCTCAACAATGCAGCCAAAGCACCGTTGACTCTGTTACCGGCAGCAATACGCCTTTTCACATATATTTCGTATCTTCCGTCTCTGCTAAACATACTTCCCAAATATACCACTTCATTCACTTGTTCTATTATCTTATCATTCACATTGATCTTACATTCTGTTCTTTCTTCATTTCTTACAAATATCAGAACCTTCGTCTTATCTACATTCAGGCTTAGACCATTATTTTCACACCCATCTTTCAGAGGGGTGACCAATGCCTGCAAATCGCATTCTGATGATGCAATAAGTACTGCATCATCTGCATATAGCAAGCAATTGACCTTAAGGTCACCTACTTTCACTCCCATGTCACTGTCTTTCACGCCTAGGAGACAACTATCCAAATACAAATTGAACAACCAGGCTGACATAGCACAACCTTGCTTAACACCCGATTGGATGTCAAACCAGGGCGACATGCCAACTCTTACTCGCACTGATCTCTCTAAAGAGACTTTACAGCCTGTAGCAAGGGTCCGCTCGCCGGAATCTACATATCCTTTCACTTCTGTACTGTGTGTTGTTCAATCCAACTGCTCCGTATTATTTAAAGGAAAAAATCCAATTACTGGGCGCTCATAGTAAAGTTCTTAGGTCTTCTGATAACCTCACTGTCCGTTTACCTCCTCATTCTATTCGTTTCTTTAAAAAGTCTTTTACTATTCAAGATTATCAGACAAGCAAGGTCGTTGACTGCCTTTAAGAGGTTGGTTAAAGATCATTATCTCGGCCTCTGTTCGTCACTATTTATATATATTTATTGAATTATGTATTTTATTTACGTTATATTTATTTGTATATGTGTATATATTTAATTTATGTTTGTTTATGAAATTATGTCTGTAAATTTTATGCAACACTCTTCTGTATGCAACTCACCTTAAACTTAGATATAAGGTTGTTTGGAAGAGATCGCTACTTAGCGATAAGACCGCCTTATTGTATACCCATACATAATTTAAATGTTTTTTTGTTCCAGTACTGTTATATTGTGGTTGTAATAAAGTATATTATTATTATTATTGTATCGTGGCAGTATCTCCCATAATTTCTTTCTCACAACCCTATCAAACGCCTTTTCCAAATCCACAAAAGCACAGAAAACCTTTTGGTTTAGGGCCAAAAACTTTTCCGTGATCATGCGGAGGGAAAAGATCTGATCTATACACCCTCTTCCAGGTCTAAAACCTCCTTGGGCCTCCCACTACAGCCTTTCAGATCTCACTTGCATTCTTCTCGATAATATTTTCGCATAAACTTTACCGCCCAAGCTGATCAAACTGATAGCCCTATAGCTTGCACAGTCTATCTGTGAACGTTTGCCAATCGTCTGGGACCTCCCCCGATTTCCAGCATAAACTGCACCAAAACCAGAAAAAGTCCAAGACGCGATGCCCACCATATTTGATCATCTCGGCATTAACTTCATCTGCTCCCGCAGCCTTACCGCATTTCAGGCTTCGGAGCGCGCTTACTACTTCTTCCAAACTTATTTCACCTTTGGCTACATCTGGACTCAGCATTTTGCTGGTAGTCAAGACCGAGGCGTCCTCACGTTCATACATCTCCTTGTAGAATTCTGCCCACCGCTGCAAAACATGTGCTTGCTTTGTAAGAATTTCACCGCTCTTCGAAAGCACCCCTTTCATTCTACAGGTTACCGAACAACCCCGGGAATCACTAACTTCTCGCCAGAAAAGCTTCGTGTTTTCTCGGAAGTTGTTCGTCAACCTTTCATCCCTTTCTCTCTCAGAATTTTCACGCTTCATCTTTATAAGTGCTTTCATTTCGTGCTTTCGCAGCTTGTACACTCTTTTTCTTATCTCTCTCATACTTTTATCCTTACCAGAGGCTTTATAATCCAGCCATGCCTTCTTCTTTAACTCCACACTTTTACTTCATAATCACACCATTCATCGCCCTTTTTACTAAAACCTCTTTTCCTTTTACCACATACCTGTCGCTACTTTCACCATACCATTCCATCCATTCTATTCATTCATAAGGTTCTGCCAGCATACTTCAGCACTTTCATTTCCAGAAACACAGCTTTCAGGTTTCTTGGAAATCCTTTCTTGATATTCCTCTCTGATCAGTGGATCTTGAAGCTTCCAACTTCATATGCGATAATTCGACAGTAAAAATAATTCGAAAGTATAAATATTATAAAATCAAAACTCTCCGTCTATGGCTTAATTAAATAAGCCATAGATGGAGATTTTAATTATAAGAAATAAAAATGGTTATTATCATTAACGTGTTATCAATACTTTATTTTAATTAATAATAAGTTAATTGCCCTCGATTTTCAGTTTCAAAATGCTTCAAAGATTCAGTAAAAATAAAAGTAATTATAATGTTCATATTTAACTAAAAACTGTTTCAAAAATATAAATGTATAGAAGTGTTATTACGGATATGAATAAACTAATAAAACCATTTTAATACTTGTTTCACGTTGCTCTTTTTGTATAAAAAATTGTGGCGGATATAATAGGAAACTTTTCCAAAATTTTATTAAAATTTCGAAAAGAGTTTTGTCTTAAACCACGGTCTTGGGAATGTTTAAATATAATAATAGTATTAAGTATTTATGATTAATATTTTCTTCGGTTTCAGATGTTAAATAAATATTTCAACAATCCATATTTATTTGACTATTTGTAAAATGTAATTGAAAATACAATTTATGATACACAAAAAGAGGAAAAATAATGAGAAGCTAACACTCGGCTGCAGCACAAAATACAATGATGTGATTAACATAATTTATTATTAATAAAGTCAAGTACAATGATTGAGGTTTTCATTGTACCATATTAAATTTATTTTGCTATATTTATTCTGCTTCGATATTAATTTTCATTACGTACTCGGGTCTGTACGAGTCGTAGGGTGGGAAGTCGTAGGACGCGATTTATAGCAGCATTAGAATCACATTAGTAGCGGCCCCGGGCGCGCTCCACGCAGTGCTTACTCGTAGATACCTACTGACCAGTCCTGACACGGACATTAATTTAGGATTACACCTACAAGTAATTATTATTATGTATCATATGTATATATTTGTGGATGTATCTGCTTTATCTATGTGTTATATTTTATTGGGTATAATATATTGTCCTTATTTTTTTTTAAATTAGGTAATACATTTTCATTATAAACATCATGAAACCCTTACGTTATTTACCACGTCTACTTTAACATAAAGAGGGAATCAATAAGAAATATCTAGGTGACAAAATTTTGAAAATTTTGTGATCATCGTAATAATGTGTAAAATAATTGCTTATTAGTTATTGGGTATTAATTATAATGAGAAAACATTATGGAAAAGGTACATGTTTCGACATCTATATCTATATGTTATGTATTATGGCTAGGTGTTAAATAAGTGGTGTTAAAACTGTACCATATTTGGTGGTGGCAGAGCCTAGTTGTAGTCATCTGCAGCTCGTATTGGGTTGGTTTGATCGGGGAAGTACCACCCTCTCACAGAAAATCGACGTGTAGTAAACAAATCCATTGAATAAGAGAATCTAGAAACCCAACTTCCCACCCCTCACTAAACATGATATCAATGGCTCTAAAATATATGTAATGATTCTCAGATTTTGCTTGGTTTGATCGTCTTATCCGGGACAAACAAAGTATTACATTTTGTGTTTTCAGAAGGCAAACGACAAGTCGAAATAGCAGCACTTTGTGCCACTCGAAATGTGGACTTTTGCAACATCCAAGGACTTCATTCCAACCTAAACGCCATCCACTATCAAGTAGAGGTGGCGCAGCCAGCCTTGTTGTTTTTCATGAAGTCGAAGAATAGATATGTGCTAGGGACACAGCGTACTTATCAAACCCCGGGGATAAAATTTTGAAGATAGATATGAGGGGAGAACCAAAAGTAATGTTCCTAGATATAATAGACGCGTAGAACGAGGTAGAGCAGGTAGTGGAACCACTAACATGTCTTTACGTCTCGGGATATTTGGTGTTAGTACAGAAACGAATCAGCTATCCCAATGAGAGGTCGTAAATTGTAACTAGTTGCAGAAAATGTGAAAAATGTTAGTTTAGAGCACCGTGCCATCATAGAGTTTTTAGTGAAAAAAGGAAATGGGCCAAAGGACATCAATAAGCATATGATCGCAGTATACGGGGACTCTTTACCTTCCTATATTATAATAAAATAAAAAAAAACAATTGAAATGGGGACATAAGTCCATTGTAAATGACCTGCGTAGTGCAAGGCCTGTGGAAGCAACCAGACCTGAAACTATCGCCAAGGTGGAAAAACTTGTCCTTCAAGAACGTCGTTTAAAAGCTTTTCAATTAGCTACTGAATTCGGCGTTTCAGAATCATCGGTTTTGAAAACTCTACACGTATGTTTGATCATGAACAAAGTTAGTACAAGATAGGCCTCCTGATAAGCCTTGAATTCATCATTGGGACCCCGAGACAAAACGAGAAACCATGCAATGGAAACAAAACGCTTACCTCGGCGAAGAAATTTCGCACACCACAGTCCGTCCACCGGAAGGATATGGCAACAATGTTATGGAAAATGAAAGGTGTACTAAAAATTTATTATTTAATTACAATTACAGGCAAGTATTAAGCTGAGGTTTTGAAAAACTTAAAGACAGCGATACTGGAGAAGCGACGCGGGAAGTTCAGTCACGGGGTGCAGTTCCTGCATCCCTCCTGTGGATAAGTCTACCATTGCATCAGCTGCTCTGCGTGTGTTGGGGTTCCAGGAATTGAACCAGCCTCCCTATAACCCAGATCTATCCCCCACCGACTTCTTTCTACCTACGTACGTATTTTTTCCGACGATGAAGAAGTCAATTTCGCTGTTTCGGTATTTTTCAAACAGAAAAATTCTAGTTTTTAATCTGAGGATATCAAAGGACTCCCACCCAAGTAGAATAAATGTCTTGTATTAAAAGGTAATTAAATTGAAAAACAATAAATAAAATTTCATTTGAGTTTTTTTTTCATAACTAGATAGATTACTGTTAGATCTCCCCTAGTATAGGTGATCATGTCAGAGACTTCACGTGCCTATCTTGGTCCCAGAGTGGTAACGCAGAAACTGATCAACTTTTGGACCATATCTCAGCGAAGATGCTCTCACAGACTCCCTCCGCTGAAGTCATAGTCCTCAGGGACCTTAATACCGATTACCTAGGGTCATGTGCCACCGACTACAGGGAGTGTGTCTAACTGTGTTAAACTTTGCTCTGGCAGCTGGTCGGTCAAATAGGCATCGACATTTTGAGGGAGAGCCAAGCCAATTTCAAGTCAAGAAGTGATCTATAGAGCGAAGCATTATTTCTGGCCAAAGACTTGCGCTCTGTATGGCGTTAGTCCCGCCACAAATGGATAACTATTTTCATCTCTGGTCCCGATCACCTCAATACCAGCTTCTACTATTCCACCGCGTACAATATAATGCAATAACATCCCTATCACCTTGATGCTTTGCGATCTTCTACTGCGCGATTTGCAACGTATAACTTTCTTAGGCAGTATTTCCGGATCGATACGACATGGGTACCTTCAAAAAAAGCATATGCTCTCACACCTACAAAAAGATCGGCCACGCTCTTGCCATTCCCCGAATCTTGGAAGACATCGTGGGTGGCGGTGATCACGTGACATCAATGCACGCTCGTTTGCTCTCCACTAACATAAAAAAATGCAAAATAAGATAAAATAAATCTCTTTCGTGTACAACACGATTATCTTATTTCCTTTAGCAATAACGATATTAACCTCCAACATATAGACGTATATTATTATACACGTAAAACTTTACTTAACGTACATTTTTTAACATATTAGTGTGTGAATGTCTAATAATTTTGTGTCATGCAATATGAATGTATACACCTCTACTAATCCAGAAATACCTCTTACGATCCGGGTCTTATAATAGGCGGTAAGTGCGTTACTACGATTACCGACGCAGCTCCGTTCAAATTCTTAGATAAAAAAAATCAATTACCAAGGGCGCACTCCATCGTTAGATATAATAGTCGATAGCTTTTTGAATGATTTAAAAAAGGTAGACCATCAACCAACAAGCAACATCAAAAAGGCTTGGATATATGATAATTATTTAACATCACGTCTAAACTGGCCTTTCCCCGTTTACGATATCAATAAGAGACCTTTTGTTGAAGTTAGATGCAAGCGCCATAAGGACATTGAAGTCATGGCTCGGGTTAGCGCATCCAGCGGACTCTTCTACCTTATTTAGAGACTGACAGAATTTTGGGTTAAAATTAAACTTAATTATTCTATAAACACCTAAGAGACATATCATCTCAAAATCGAATGATGATACTATAACGTCTCTCCCAAAAGATAAAATTGCCGCAGAGCTAGAGTCACGACTTTAATTCCATAAACAATTTATGATAGGTGTTCAAACAAATAAAGCAGGGCTAAGATCAAGTAGGAAAGAACAAGACTTTGAAATAATAAAATTCTTTATTCGGCAAGATGAAAACGATAATTACCGGTTGCACGCGATGAGCCTAGAATTACAAAATGAATGGGTGACCATAGGGGAATTTGTATTCCACTAGCTTTGAGATGGCGCACCCTGCTTCATGATTGGTTCAGCATTATTAAAATTTTATCTTAATGCATTCCAAATGACTCTCCCAGATCAAAGTAACTTAGTAAGATGGGGCAATGCCACCGAAAAAACTTGCAACATCTGTGGTTGTAGGGTACTTTTAAATAAAGGTAAATACTCACGTCGCCACGATAAGGTATTAGAAATCATACGAGAAGCGGTTAGTCTTTCTGTAGCAAGAGCGCAGAAGGGTATAACAACCACCAAAATATCAGTATGGTTCGTAAAGGCAGGTTCGTCCAAAAAATAAAAACTAAAACTTTATTCCATCTTGGACACGTCTCCTGTTTAGACTCTCGTGATGGACACGTATGAAAGGCACTACAAAATCCCCGGGGATGTTTGTGTTTCGTCATCTAGGTCGGACTTATTCCTGTACTCAAAACAACTAAGGCGCGTTATACTTGTGGAGCTTACTGTACCCTGGGAAACAAACATACCCAAAGATCATACATTTAAGCTTAACAAGTATTACGAACTATGTAACGAACTGATCAGGAATAAATTTATAGTTAATTTGTACGCTGTAGAAGTAGGAGCGAGAGGTATATCAGCGAAATCTCTCTACAATTTTTTTTTAAGGATTCTCGACTTTTCTAGATTCTTACGATATTTGGTTAGGTAGGGAGAGGAGCGTGAACAGTGAAAGTGAGCATGTATGCGCATAGTAAAGGGGCCCCTTAAACCTACACCTGGGTCGCAAGTCCCAGGCATTGTTTGCGCTCCTCTTCTTGCAACGCGATGGGCCCGGCACCCGCATGGTGAATCCATGGAATGCTAAGAAGCTTCGTCTCGTCTTATATTGGTGTGGTATGAATATATCATAGCATGTAAAGAAGAGAAGCTAGATGTAAAATGCCGTTACTGTGAAGCGTTGTCGGAGTTCCGGCGCGCTCGGGCTGACGCTCGCTTTCGGCATACATTACTCACTGAGTGCGCTTTCTACAAAATTAAATTTTGATGGCTGCTTGGATAATGTTGGGAGAGGAAATTTTTTGTACAAGTAATTTATGAAATGGCATTCCGTAATGCTTATACATTTCTTAACAAAATAAGAAATTGACTTACGACCTCGTTGCTTTGATTTTAATGTCCGAGTTCCACTTTGATATTTAAAAGTCTCGCTACTATGTGCTCTTGAATTAATTTTTAAATAAAATGGACTTTACCAGCTGCTTCACCATTTTAATATTACTAAAACTTTTACTGAATAATATTTAAACAATTTTTAATACAAAAATAAACAGGATACTTTTACAGTAAATCTATTTATACATTAAATATGTTATCAAAAATATGATCTCTTTTATCCTCTTAAGTTTACTTTCCCTTCAATTTTTCCTAAAATTCAATCAAACTATTATCCAACTCATCAGTTTAGGACGACGAAATGTTTCGAACAAAACTCTTTACTTAAAACCTTTTCTAATAACATAGTAAAAGCAAGAAAAAAAACAATGATAAAAATTTTCAAATTAATTTACGAACCCGTTAAACTGATTTTGATTTAATTTATAAATATTATAAATTAAATCAAAATCAGTAAACAATAAACCTATAAGTAACTTCCTGTGTGCGTGTTTTACTTTGCGTAAGTATTGAATATAAATATTAAAACTTGTATTTTAATAATAAAAAGATAACATCATGCGATAATATAATTTTATGGAATCATGTTTAGTAATTCTAAAGAAGAATCGAGCCATAAATGATTTTCAAATATTATATGTATATGCTTAATGCGGCTTCGCTTGCCCTAAATTCAATATTTTTGTATAAATACAGGTCGTAGCCTATATATATTTTAATGTTATAAACTACAAAGTTTTATTGAAATCTATTCAGTAGTTTCTTTGTGAAAGAAGAATATACATACTCGTAGATTCCCACAAACTTTTGTATTTAATATATAGGCATTATAAAGATTTATTATTAGTTATGTATAAAATATATATTATTATAATACAATGTCGATTTTTGTAATTTTTTAAAGCTTTTAAGTCATTACGTCTTTATAAGTTAATCTATGTTTATAAATCAGGCTAATGAGAGTTCACGACTTCATTGTTAAGAAGAATATTACAAAATTTAAAATTTATTATAAACAACACTGAAGTACTTCGTCACTCACGTATGTTGAAAGTAAGAAACTTTCTACAGATCCTTGAACACATCGATACTTAAAATAAGGAGTAGGTGTATCTATTAATTTCATTTATCAAAAAATCTTGTTTTGTTTTGCTAGCACTGAGAACAGAGCTTTTCCTAACATTATTATAACAAATTTCAATATACAATCTTGTACAGTTTTAGAACGAGCATCTCCTTGAAATTGTTGTTAACATCTAAACAATATGCCGTATTTTTTCAAAGCTTTACGCCTTTTGTGATCACCGGGGAAGCTTTACAAGTTGTGATGGGGGATTAACGCTGTCTCTGTTTGTCTCGGGTATTCATGTATAACTTTCCTTTTTACTTTGCCTAGAAACTTTGAAATGACCTTGAGCTACCGGTTGTCAATTGTTAGTAAGGAATGTTTTGGCCGTTATAACTTATTAACCGCCTTCCTGATTTGATTAATACAATATTAGCTCCCATACAAACTAGGAAAAGACATTTCTCTTAAACAAGAAACATTTTCAAAGTCAATTGAAATATTTATAAAAGTTTTAAAATGTATATCAATTCAATTTTTTTAACATTTTACATAGTCTTAAAATTTATTTTTTACAATTTAATTATAGACTATAGTGGCCTCTTTCTACTGCACATCAATAATATGTTGGATATTTCAAGAATACATTATTATGTTGTTATGTTAGAAGTTCCTGACGCATCCAGGAAGATGCAACGCGAACTTCTACTGCGCGATTTTAAAGACTCTTCTTCCGAGTACTATTAAGATGTGGAATGAACTTTCTTAAACAGTATTTCCGAATAGACAAGACAAGAATACTTCAAAAAAGATGTAGACTTTCCCACCTACAAAAAAGGTTGGCAACGCTTTTACCATTCTCCAAATCTTGCAAGACTTCGTGGATGTCAAGTGATCTAGAGCATACGATCGTGCGGGTCTCCTCTAACATAATAAAATGCAAAAGTAGGATCAAATAATAAAAATAAAAAGATCTGCCGCGTAAAGAACGATTATCAATTTAATATTTTTTTTCTTAACTAGGTTCTACTCAACGATCAAACTTTATAACATTCCTGAAATATATTTAAGGTATTATATTATTAGCAGCTTATGAAACTTTAAGAATAGTATGAAACTATTGTATCCTTTTTAAGTCGGAAATTGGTTCTAGACCGATGGTTTGTTTGTCTTCTACTAATATATACATGAATACACATATATGAACAAGAATATTATAAAATCGATGTTAATAACTATTAATATAGTTATATCTCTGTAACTATACTTTGATTGTGTACAGAAACAACTTAACTATTCGTAGTAAAGATTAGAATAACTGATCAGACCGACATCTTATTAATTGGCCGAAATCAATATTTGCTTCCAGATCTGGGGCAATCAAGTATTAGGCAATAGAGTGAAAGACCTGCATTCTGATTTCATAAAAACAATCAACTTATTCTGTACAAAGAATACAGCTAAGTACCCATGCTATTTAACTCCGTTGGTTTTATTATTATTACTCCCATAAATCTTACTTAAAATTTTTATTTAAGTATATATAAAAAAATATAAAAATATTAAACAACATGGTTTCAATTTTAAAGTCATCACTTACATCTACATTTTAACAAGCCATGAAAGTTCACTGCGGTTAATTATTACTTTTACATTAAAATATAATCTTTACTTGTGCAACTGACACAATTATACAAAATATATTTATATTACGTCTTTACAGTTAAATATTAATAGTAGTTATTAGATTACTTGTGGCTTAATGTTTAATTTAAAGAAATCTGTAGCATAATTTAGTAATTAAAAATCATTAACTGTAAATGTAAATTACAATTATATGTTTAATATTATAAACAATATTTTGAATGTTTAATTCCTGAACCGTAACTGAACCCGTGTTTTAATTACTTAGTATACAAGTTTATCGTATCAATGCAGATGTAAAAATTCACTTCACAAATCTGCTTTAAATAGCTACAAACCTCTTTGCAGTAGAAACAAAATGTATCTGAGTTTATATAACTAGGAATAAACTTACCAATTATATTTTTAAATACAAATACACTTCCTCGCTATACAAACCACAGTGTGTTTTGTTTAATATCATTTATATCAACTATGTTTTATTGAACATATTGTTACACAAAACTATATATTATATCATTATAAAAAAGAAACAAAAGATTAAGGAAAAAAGAGTATATACAGTAATAATATGTAAATAAATTAAATAGGAATCAAAATAATTAATTTTTAATGATAGGAATGTACAAAAAAGAGTTTATAAAAAAGAAAAGGCTAATTAAACGAAATTGCCTTTTCGTTGAGAGAAAGGGCTTCTAGAGATAGCTCTCACTTAGCCGCTAATTAGTCTAATTGGCTTGACAATTCTAGCTATAACTTCCCATATCCGAATTTGTGAAAGCTAATTAGGCACTTCGCGCCTAATTAACCTGTGATATTAAATATTCAGTTCTGAAAGTGGAGATCTGTATCGCTGCTGTTTCGGCTGCATTAAGTAAGTCTGAACGGGCTGGCGCGATGCACGCTGCCACTCCTCAAATAGACCTCTAGAGATACATTAGGAGCTGACATCCAATGTATTATAATTTATTAAAAATCATATATCGTGTGCTCATTACACTTATGATTTAACCAATCAGACTTCTTAATATAAAGTGACATTTGAAAAATGTATTTATATTGTTAGCCGATTCTGTTGCTTTATTAAATTCTTAAAAATGTTTTCTAAGTTGCAAATCAAATTAGGTAGATAAACATTAATATAAATATAATTGACTCGATGCTGTCGGTAAGCGACACAATAAACAAAACAACCAAACGGGAGTTTGTAATAAAAAGATGAAACTTTTAGGAAGTTCCATTTGGAGAGGTTTATTTAATGATCTTACTTCTCTTAAAAGTATGTTTCTGTATTACTTCTGAGAGTAATTTAATACTGCTAATATTCTGATTTATTGTAATGTATTTGATATTTGTTACTTTCCTTTTTACTTGGTTATATACATTTAAAATAACATCTGTGCTATATCATTAAGAAGCTCAACTCCTTGCAACATTTTGCTTGCAAATCTACAAGTTTCAATATACATATATCAGCTTCATTACTTTTATAACTAAAACTTATATAGAATATATTTGATATACTAAATGACTGCATATTACTTCATGTTGTGTATTATTAGAATCATATCTTATACCAAAGAAATACAAAAAGAAAACAAAAAAACAAACAAAAAAGTAAAAGTTCATAAGAATTTATCGACAAAATATATCTATTGTTAATATTTCAGTGATCGCAGTCACCGCAATAGGGACGAGGAATCATTAAATGTCTTCTCCCGCAACTTTAACCAACTTAAAAACAAGGATTCCTAGACAAGACTTGTTTCCATTGTTCCGGTACAAAATACCAAAGAGAACCTGTTTTCAGGAATTTTTATATTTTAGGAAAATTCTTTGACAACTTTTGTTCGTTCCGTCGTTGAAACAACGACGGTAAGAACCAAAAAGAGTCTTATTTATTCTATTCTATCAATGAAGAGACGTTACGTCATCACTCTTAGTACTTTTATAGTTACTAAAATAAAAGTCAAATTATTCAATCAATGTGAAATCTGACGGGAGGTGATTGAGACTTAGCTAAAACCACCATAACGTAACTAAAAACCTACTATATTAAACCATTATAAAATATTTTTGAACCTTAATATCAAAGTTATCCAAACACAACTACTCGTTATACGTCAATAAGCTTTGGAACTTAATAGTTTATAAACTCCTTATATACTGTTCATTGATTTGTAAATCATAAACTATGATATTGACAACTCTACTACTGAACTACTACACTGACTACAGAATGGCGTTACAAGTTCCAAATAACAGTTAACACTGATTGAATCAGAAATTCGTCAAATATAGATATATTACTATCAACTGCTGTAGTCTATAATTAAATTTAAAGTAAAATGATTACTAGAATTTTGAAGGTAACAAAATCTTGGATATTTGTTACATAGTTAGAACATGTTTATTTACCTGAGAAAATATGAAAAATGTATAGAAATGAAGTGAGTGTGTGAACATAATAACACAATTTGTCTTACATACTTAGAACGTTGACTAAACTAAGACTATAATTACGTAGAATGCATTTCGTTATCGTTGTACTATTAATGTACGATTATGTTGTTAGGGACTTTAATGTATCGGGTGTGTTTTGGACAACGACGGAATAATAGATGCTTAGATTTAGTTTTTCTATGAGAAGAATAACTTTGAGTATTTAAAAAATATTATAAAAATACAATGTTATATATATCATGAATTATAATTAGTTTTGTTGTGGCTAATAGGCAAGTACATCACGTAACTGAAGCAGACAAATGATTATCACAAAATAAACTCATATTATTTTAAGGATAGTAATGAATACATACTACGTCATAGAAGGATACGAAATAAAATAACAGATACAAATGAAAATTATAGTTAAATATATAGAAAAACATTTCTTTTATATTATATACAAACCTTCATCTTTTATGATTTACAGCCCATAATATTACAAAAAAATAATAGAAACAAAAAACATAGGTATCTGACTCGCGGTTGGTAAATGTCTAAAGCATATTTGCTCTCAACTTGGGATATGAATCCCTCATGTTTCACCAGAATAAACATTTCCTAGCAAACTTCAAGAATAAATTCAAATAAAACATTTATTTACAAATATCATATTTCCTTACTTTAACTAGAGCAAAAAAAAACATTCTTGACAATAAACTGGAAATTCTAAATAGATTTTGCTCTAGCAAAAAAGTAACACAAACAAATAAGAAAATTCTATTTGATAGAAACGCTTTAACCTATACCGCCTCTCTGTTTTTTATAAGTATAAATAATTAGTATTTCAAGCATAACAATATTTATTATTAAGAAAAATAACTATTTAAATTGTATGACTAACGTTTTAAAACTTTAATAATAAAGTGTTATTCCATGATACGAGACTCTGACGCCGTCCCAGAGCGGTTGTTCTAAGAGCATTGTAAAATGATATTCTAACTCAGACTGTTTTCTTACACGTTTAATATATTTTTAAATAGCAGCATCCGTCCTTCAGTTTTATAAAGGGGAAAGTTTCTTCTACTTTATACGGAACTGTCAGATGTAATTTTTCTACGAACATTGCAGACAATTATTAATAATTTATCGACGTCGTCTCTTTTTGAGTTGAAGTACTTGTAATTATTATAACTCATGATATTATCATATTTTATATTCATATTCGTTATATAAATTTTATTACATAATACCAAAGTAAAGAAGAAAAATACAAAGTTGAATCAAAAGATATCAATTACGCAGGTTTACACAAAGCTTGCCAACTGCGTATTCTATTGAGAATTGTTCCGTGATAAACGACCTATCTTCTCTCCATCGGGTCCCAAATGTCGTTAAAAGTATGAACAAGCTCAAATAAATACCATAAATAATGGGTTTCACTACGTGTGATTATTTGGTCCTTTATGCGATTTAATAACTATTAAATACTTTTTCTTAATATAAATTTAAAGATGTAAAAAATCCTTTTAATATTTAAATAATTGTCTACTTTTAGTACATACTATCAGGCTAGCAGTGATAATGTAATAAATGAGTCCCTAAACCCATATAACCGGTAACCTCGTCTCACCTTTGGGAGTCTCTTGTTACTGTCAATAAATAATAACCAAATCTCCAATATTGCGTCTACTTATATACACCTAAAGCTAGACAAGGGTTGGTCCAATTTTATATATTAAAGAGAAAAGAAAACATGTTACTTGATGTCTTGTTTATTTATTTTATCCGATTACAGTTTGTTTTCTCCATGTTTCTATAGTTGTTATATTAGTATGATATTGGCGTTTTGTCGTAGTGGTCACTTTAATCTATTTAAACTTTAATCTGTTTGTCATTCATTTGTTTTTTTCCTTCCTGTTTGCGTCACTCAGTTTACAAAATGACAAACTTGAAATATCGCGTTATTTACGAGTACGAGTTCCAACGTAGCACCTATGCTGTGGAAACGGCTCGAAGGGTTCGAGGGGGAAGGCTCGAAGGGTAATGTGTATGGCGGTCGTGTCGCAATATTGAACACAGTTCGTGTTTGGTTCCAACGTTTTTGTTTTGGAAATTTTGATGTTTACGGCTAAGTTGATAATGAAGAATTGAAGGTTATTGTCAGCAATTGTAAACCATGATAGAAAAGCCAGCTTCTAAACAACCGAGACTAGTCAGTCGCACTACGGCACTGCTGCTTCACGACAACGCTAGACTAATCTGCACAACAGACAGTTACAAAATTAGAGGACATGTAAGAGAGATAATGTAAGATATCCACCATACTCCCCGGGCTTTGCTCCTTTTTTTACTTTGGATAAAATTTTTGCAAGGGAAAAACGCAAACCGCATTCAAAAATTTCCGTATGGTTTTTTTAGTAAAGGAATCAATGTACTACCAATGAGATGGCAAGAGTGCATAGATAACAATGGTTCATATTTTGATTAAATAAATATATTATACTAAAAAATATTCCAAGTTTGTTCCTCCCATACCAAACGCCAATGTTATACGTTAGAGCCTAATATATATATTTAAAATAGAATTTTAACGAATGATACCACCTTTATTCGTACTATAATAACAGAATAAAAGTACCACTCTCGCAAAGGATATAAAGTAGGATAAGTATATATCGTAACATTGTATCCGACCAGTAATTTAAAACAATGTGGATGTTACTAACTTATATATACTAATTATTATTGCTAGTCTATGTTATCTTACCAGTTCTCCACAAAAGGGAGATGTTGTGTAACATTAAGATTAAATGAGAATTACTCGTCGTCATGCGAGATTTACATAACAATATCATTATTTATCAGAGTAACAATACAATTGGTGTCTTGCATACGTCTTGGTATACGTACGGATAAGTTATAAGTTAATATCACTGGTTCATATATATATTTATTTCATAGTTTAAATAAATGTAACAGTTGTGTAAATACTTTGTGAGAAAATACAACCATGGATTGAGAATATGAGCAGAGACGAATAAGTCCCAAGTAAATCCAAAGAAAATCTGAGTTATAGTTCATATGTAAATCAGTTCTTGATTTCTAAACCACAATATAATGATCAAAAACCATGTTAAGTACTTCGGGTGCGCAGGTCGCAACGGTAGGTCCTTTGAACGGGAGCGGGTAGATATTTAATGCGACGGTAGCGAAACCGTGATAATTCGACAATCGACGGCTCTAACCACACTCTTACTGAAACACTCAAATAGAATTATAATTATCACTACACTTGCAGTGATAATTTTAATTAATAATACCTTAAAATCATTATTTTAATTTTAAGGGTAATTATATAACCTTTACTTTACACTATAATAAATAGTTTAATTCGTTAGTTTCATTATGAGTGTGTGCTACGTGCATCTAAAAAACATTGCTACAACTTGTTAAGTGTTGTAATTTAAATACTATTGTCGTTTAAAATATGTTATAATTCTGTATCTTGATTAGTAATATTAAATTGACCTACAGTATCCCTTTGACTCGATAACCAGAATAGTGTTTATATTAATAATAGCTATCATAACTGTCTATTTAATCAGTAGACAGCGGTTTAATTCGGGTCAGATGGTCAATATTATTCATGAACGGAATAAAGCCGGATAATTAAACTTGACCGTTTTGGTTCATCGTCCTATCCCTGCTTGTTCACATTCAAATAATATATATTTGTTTGTATTTACTCCTCATGAGAGGTCCAACATATTATTTACTAGCAAAAAAAATGATTTAACAATATCATGTTACTGCCACATACATACATTTGTACATATATCAATGTGTATTACTCAATAAATTATAAAGCAACGGTAACTTGGAATAAAAATGTATGAAACATAATCCTAATTTCTCTATTTTATCTTTCCCCTTTAGTGAATAACTATAAGATAATTCACTCTATCTTGGGAAAGGTTTTCCAGCTAATGGCATAAAAATATTACATTGTTAGAATTGTTTTTAGTTTGAATTCTTACGATAGATGTGTTCCGCAATGGAACTGAGAGTACATTTATTAAATGTCGCAACTATCGGGTGGGCCAAGAATTCGTTAACATTTAAATGTAACTTACCACGTAAACGTATATAAATAATAAATATTTACGTATGTGTGTATGTATGTTATATAAGTAGATGGTTTTTATATGAGTTATTTGTATTCTATGTACATATAGGATGTATGTATGTATATATTTATATGTTAATGTATATATATATATATTTATTTATTTATTTCATTCTTATTATTTTTTTTTTAATTTATTTATTTATACTTTTTTTAATTTTTTTTTTCACATTTGTATATTTATATATATATAATAAGACATAGTGTTAGAAAATGTATAAAAAGAGCTGCACTGCTGTCATCGGTGACATTATTATTTTGCTATTCGTCGCGATAGGTAGTGCGGTGACATTATTATTTTGCTATTCGTTGCGATAGGTAGTGCGGTGTCATTATTGTTTCGCTATTCGTTGCGATAGGTAGTGCGGTGACATTATTGTTTCGCTATTCGTTGCGATAGGTAGTGCGGTGTTTCATTGAACGGCTAATAATTTATTCCTACCTTCAAATTATGTGATTTGTTATAAATTTAAAGTGATCTGTCCATTTAAGTGTTATTGATTGTGAAACTAATAATAAATAATTGTTATTACGTAGGGTAGATTTATTTTGTTTATTTTTTTAGTTAGTTTTCAATTTTGACTATTAATTCAGAAGTGGGATTAAGAACTAAATTCACGCTATCCACTTTTCAATCGAGACTAATTATTTGCGTTCAGTGATTATTACTGATTGTGATTGTTCGGTTATAATTCGAAATGCCTCGCGGTGACAACGAATCGCCGCGGCTTTCTCGCGTTAGTTTGCGGAATGTAGGAACTTCATACGATAATCGAGATAGGCGACGTCACCGTAATAAAAGTGATAGCTCGGATCGGTGCAGCCGACGCTCGCGGCGCCGTCGTCAAACTCGTTCACGTTCTCGCGAATGCCGCGATTCACGTTCACCCGCATATTCTCATTCTGTGAATAACGATCGATTGCAATCAACGCTCGATGCAATTTTACGTAAGCTAGGTGAAACTGACAATAACGAAGTGATACCCCGGGATTTATCTAATAACACGCGCAGTGGTTTAGTTAATTATTCTGCCTCAAATAACTCTAACACGGTTAATGTTAACAATAACGATCCGCGTTTAGTGGAGGGCTTATCAAGTCACGGTGATACCATTCGTAGTCGAGAGGTAGGTTCATCGGAACTAATAGAAGCTTTAAAAAATTTACAACCTATCCGGGCGAACAATTATTTCGTATCAAATTTTGATCCTACCGTCAACAATATTGATATTTGGTGCGATGAAGTAGACCGCGCTCGTGTTGCGAATAGTTGGTCTGATTGTGAGTGCCTATCGAGAGTAGCTTCCTGTCTTAAGGGAGATGCGCGCGTATGGCTTTCGGAATGGGTAACCAATGACCGTTCGTGGTCAAATTTTAAAAAGGAACTTAGACCTCTTTGTCCACAGCGATTAGATTACGCAAACATACTTTATGACGTCATGAATGAAACATCTGATAAATACTCAACTTACGCTGAATATGCCCGACGTACTCTGCTTCGATTGCGGGTAGTCAATGGTTTGAGCGACGAACTGCGTACACTAATTGTTATACGCGGAATAGATGATACTCAAGTTCGGGTGACAGCTACTAATGCACATTTAACGGTCGATAATATAGTGTCGTTTCTATCGATATACGTAAAGACGGTTAAAAATAAATCAAATACGCAGGGCAACGGTCCGCTACTCAAACACTCGAATCAAAATGTTAATAGTCAAAGTAATGCTAGGTGTTTTAAGTGTGGTTTACGTGGTCATTTTGAACGATCCTGTAGACGGTCAAACGTAGGTGTCGGTCAAGCTCGAGATGGAAATTTTACTGGTCGATTGCAATGCACTTTTTGTAAAAAGATGGGCCACGTTGAGAAGGATTGTTTCGCGAAAAATTGTTCAACCGCGCGTAATCAACGTCAGGTGAATTTATGCGGGTCTCGTTTAAGTTCATCTTCTCAAGACGTGGTGACCGCAGTTGTAGAAGGTATTCCAATGGACGTTCTTATAGATAGTGGTGCGCTTAACGTTTCTCTAATATCCTCCGATGTTTTGCGTTATCTTACTAGTCAACCAAAGTCAACATACTGTGTTCTTAAAGGTATCAGTAACCGCGAGATCATAGTTACTTCTTTTGTTACCGTTGTAATCGAACTTGACGAAATTTCTATCGAAGCAGATTTGATGGTCGTACCATCGTCGTGTATGAATACGTCTATAATTATTGGCACTGATGTTTTGAATCGGGATGGGATAGTTTATATAAGGACAAGGGATCGACAGTACATTTCACATTCCTTGAATAAAAAGATCATTAATCAGTTATCCACTATTGATTCGATTAAAAAAGATACTCCGCTTGAGGGTATCGAATATGATTCCTTATTGGGGGTAGTAAGTGAATACTCGAGCTATTTTATTTCTGGCACCGCGACAACAACTGTTAAGACTGGTGAGATGTGCATTAAATTAACGAGTTCTGAGCCAGTCGCTTATCGCCCCTATAAGCTTTCTTATCACGAGAAACTCAAAGTTAGAGATATAGTTGCCGACCTCCTTAAAAAAAATATTATCAAGGAGTCACAATCAGAGTACGCAAGTCCAATTATTCTTGTTAAAAAAAAGGATGGATCAGATCGAATGTGCGTAGACTTCCGTGCTCTTAATAGATTGACTATAAGAAACAGATATCCCTTGCCTTTGATTGATGACCATATTGATAGGTTAAGGGGTTACAAATATTTTACGAGCCTTGATATGGCCACAGGCTTCTATCAAATACCAATTAATGGGCGCTGCACGCATTATACGGGGTTCGTTACACCAGAGGGTCATTACGAATTTCTGAAGATGCCCTTTGGTTTAACAAATTCACCGGTTGTGTATCAGCGCATCATTAATAACACGCTTCGTGACTTTATTGACTCTGGGCATGTGTTAGTTTACATCGATGACGTTTGTATAATGAGCTCTTCTATCCCCGAAGGGATCGCCCTACTTCAACAAGTTCTTCACACCCTAACTAGTGCCGGTTTTTCAATAAACTTAGGTAAATGTTCATTTTTAAAGACCGAAATTGAGTATTTAGGACGCTTAGTTAGTGAAGGTGAAGTGAAGCCAAGCCCCCGTAAAATAGAAGCTCTTACGAGGTCTTCCCCTCCTAAAAACGTTAAGCAAGTAAGGCAATTTCTTGGCCTAGCGGGATATTTCCGCAAATATATAAGAAATTACGGGATAAAAACGGCTAGTCTTACTTATCTAACTAAAAAGGATGTTAAATTTAACTGGGGACCGGAACAAGAACAGGTGCGAATAGATTTGATTCAAACATTAACGAACGCACCAGTTCTAGCTATATTCAATCCTAAATTAAAAACGGAACTTCATACCGACGCTAGTAGTGCAGGATACGGGGCAATCCTTTTGCAAATTCACGCGGATGACACTAGGCACGTTGTCGAATATTTTAGTAAGGTCACACAAAATGCGGAACCAAAATATCATTCTTACGAACTTGAGACCCTGGCAGTCGTTAGAGCTTTACAACACTCGACATTATCTCATTGGCCTGCAATTCAAACTGGTTACCGATTGTAACGCTCTTAAGTCTACGGAGCGAAAAAAAGATTTGCTGCCTCGTGTGGCTCGATGGTGGTTATATCTCCAAGATTTTGATTTTGTAATAGAGTATAGGCAAGGTGTCATGATGCCACACGTCGATTATTTGAGCCGTAACCCCCCGGTCATTGTAAATCAAATATCGCGTCCACGAAATTGGGCTCAAATAGCTCAATCCGCTGATGATGAGGTTAGCAGTTTGATGGTAAAATTGCAGGAAGGACAATTAGATTCTAACCGCTATGTAGTTCGTAATGGGTTGCTGTATTACAAATACAGTAAGAGGGGTGAGGAAGCTAGGTTCTTATGCTTTATCCCTAAAGGCCATAGATTAAGCCTGCTTAGGCTCTTCCACGATGAACATCAGCATATAAATGCCGAAAAAACTTTAGATCTTATACGAAGACATTTCTGGTTCCCTGGCTTGCCCAGTTTTGTACGAAAGTACATAGCCCACTGTATAATATGTGTTTCTAAGAAACGTGTACCCCGGCAGCCTTTACAACAAATTACCTCGTGGCAAAAACCGTCGGAACCATTTGATATCATTCATATAGATACTCTGGGTCCTTTACCAATTTCAAAAGGTTACAAATTTATATTAATTGTAGTAGATTCATTCACAAAGTTCTGTTTGCTTTATCCTATGCAACGTCAAGATGCTTTGGAATTGAAAGCAAATCTTTCTAAAATGGTTGGTCTTTTTGGTGCTCCGAAATTAGTAATTACAGATCGAGGACGTATGTTTGAGTCCCGTGAGTTTTCAAGTTGGTTACAGGATATGGGCTCATCAATACATTACGTCACACCCGAGATGCATCAAGCTAACGGCCAAGTTGAAAGATATGTGAGGACACTCCTTAACATGCTACGTGTAGAAGCGGACCCCAACCCTATATGGTCCGATACCCTATGGAAACTTCAGTTGACGCTGAATATTACACGACAGAAAACGACGCAGTCGTCTCCATTAAGACTGCTGATAGGTACTGAAGGCGCAACACCTTTAATACGCTCTGTTATTCGCGATCTCGCTATTGATGATACGCGACCAGATAGAGAGTCATGGCGAGACATGTCTAGAGCTAGAGCAAATGAGTTACTCGATTGTAATCGACGAAAACAAGATGATCGTGTTAATCAGAATCGACAAATTCCAAAGCAGTATAGTGTCGGTATAATCAGTATAATCCAATAGCTGGGCCTAGCCAGGCATTGTAAATGCCCGCTACTTGATGGTGATAACATCAGTACACCAGGAGATGACACCGAAACATGTTCATCAAATATCGTCGGGGACGACTCCACGTCAGGAGAGGCCGAATAAGACATAGTGTTAGAAAATGTATAAAAAGAGCTGCACTGCTGTCATCGGTGACATTATTATTTTGCTATTCGTCGCGATAGGTAGTGCGGTGACATTATTATTTTGCTATTCGTCGCGATAGGTAGTGCGGTGTCATTATTGTTTCGCTATTCGTTGCGATAGGTAGTGCGGTGACATTATTGTTTCGCCATTCGTTGCGATAGGTAGTGCGGTGTTTCATTGAACGGCTAATAATTTATTCCTACCTTCAAATTATGTGATTTGTTATAAATTTAAAGTGATCTGTCCATTTAAGTGTTATTGATTGTGAAACTAATAATAAATAATTGTTATTACGTAGGGTAGATTTATTTTGTTTATTTTTTTAGTTATTTTTCAATTTTGACTATTAATATATATATAGATTTTTTATTTTATTTTTTTTGCACCACCCTGCCATATTCGATACAATTGCTCCATTATCAAAGGTTGTCTGGAAGAAATCGCTAGTTAGCGATAAGACCGCCTTTTTGTACTCTACCATGTTTTCGATTACTTTATTATTATTTTTGTTTTTTTTATTTTATTTATTTTATTGTGTGGTGTGCAATAAAGTATATTCTATCTATCTATCTAAACTATTGCCGCGCGGGGCGCGGGCGCAGGCGGGGGCGATAGCTCGCTTCTCGGAAATTTAGTCGCAATGGATCGCTTCACGGGGCCACAACGCGCTTACTGTGTGAAACAGTTTTATTTAAACAACTTTTCGCTCATTACTGTGAGACGCTTATTTCGCGTTGAATATGGTTTACACGACTTAAGTCAGTGTCCAAGTGCTCCTTTAATAAAGAAATGGGTGGAGAAGTTCGAAGAGACGGGATCTACACTAAATGTGAAACAAACCGGCGGCCCGCGGACTTCTAGAAGCGAAGAGAACGTGCAGCAAGTTTCCGCTTCTGTTCGACGTGATCCAGATTTATCGACGCGCAAACGTTCGGCTGAATTAGGATTATCCCGCACGTCATTACGCCGTATTTTGAAATTAGATTTGAAATTACATCCATATAAGATCCAGATAGTGCAAGAACTAAACCCTAATGATTTAAATTTGCGTAAGTAATATGCCGAAACAATGTTAACTCGATTCAGTAATTTTGACAACATCTTATTCTCTGACGAAGCCCATTTCCACCTAAATGGACATGTAAACAAACAGAATTGCAGATATTGGAGCAGCGAAAATCCCAAAGCTAAACATGAAAGGCCACTTCACTCTCCTAAGGTAACTGTATGGGCTGCAATTTCAGCAAAAAGAATCATCGGACCTTACTTTTTTGAAGATTCTCGAGGCCGTTCAGTTACTGTTAATTCTGCCGAGTATGTGAAAATGTTACGGGAGTTTTTAGCACCGATGCTACTGGAATTTGCTGGCTATAATCGTAACACATGGTTTCAACAAGATGGAGCCACGTGTCACACATCGAACGAGTCCTTGCCGGTGGTCAAAGAAATGTTTCCGGAAAAGCTGATTTCCAGACGAGGTGACATCCCATGGTCGCCCAGAAGTCCAGATCTATCCCCAGCAGACTTCTTTTTATGGGGTTATTTAAAGAGTCGTGTCTACATTGATAAACCGAATACACTCCGTCAACTTAAAGAAAAAATCATCGAAGAGATGTCGGCGATCTCGCGGTCTCTTTGCAGAAGAGTATTCGAAAACTTCAGGACTCGCTTAGATGAGTGCAAAAACCGAAACGGTGGTCATTTAGACGAAATAATTTTTAAAAAATAAATTACAACTAATTAGCTTTCTCGTAAATAAACTATTTCTAAAATATGTTAAATGGTTTTTTTTATACGATTTTTTCAAATGTTAACTAATTCATGGCCCACTCTGTATAAAATAAAACAGTCTTACTGCACAATGATAAGTGCGTTAGATTACAGCGACTGACTTGTCATTGAATGTTATAATAACACTTTAATATATATTAGCATCACATTGATTATTAATTATTGATTATTATATTATATCTCGTACCAAGAATTGTAATAAATTAAATTGCTTGTGAGAATAGCCCTCCATCGTCCTGGATGAATTTAAGAATAAAAGGGTTACATGGAATGCTTTCCTTCATAACTGAACTGAAACTTAAATTGATATTTCCTAAAATACACTTTAAATATAGAATGTTTGTTAGAGGAGAAAAAATATTTTCTTATATTTACTCTTAATATTTATTTAAAAAACAAAATATTGCGAGAACTAGTTCTTCAATAACAGTAAATAAATTTCATGATTCAAATTTATTTAGAGTTCCCCTCAATGTCAATATAATGAGTAATCGTAGTGAATTGATTTAAGTATGATCGTAAAAGCTCTTGTCGTAAAATTTAAATAAATGTAATCTACTTCATGGAAGAGATACTCCGCAGAGTTTAAAATATATTCCAATAATTGTAATAAATAAGTTGTCATAGAAAGAAACTATTCAAAATGATTAACTAGTTCTTTAAGGAAATTTGATCCAATTTAATAGATTACCGTAAACCGAGAAACTTATAAATAAAAAGTGGCTTTTGAAAACTCAAACAGCTAAATCATTTATATCGAATAAAATTATTAGGGTCTCCTCAGACCCATGGCGTAAATGCATATCCAATTTGTGTAATGAAAAGAGACTAATTAAGGACTTTACATTATGACAATTGAGTTCTATAAAGATAACAAGGTTTTATAACTTCTCCGACGTAAAAGTGTTAAAGTATACTTATTTGAAGATAGTGAACTTATTGTTATAGCAATATTATTTTTAGTTACGACTCCTTGTATATCATAACGTCAAACATGCAATTTGTTTTATTATAAAAATGTTGTGTTAGTGTTGATTTTCATGCCTTTTTAAATAAATTTAGCTGTTATTTAATTATTTTACATTGTCCGTATTGAATTATAATAACTATCACATTACTTGTATTAAATCTTACAAAACAAATCGCATTTAGTGATCTTATATCTCCTTGAGACGTTTAGTCGCCGCTACTGTGTTAACTTTACCTCTATGGTCGATAGTTTAATCAATTCAATCAATTATAAATTGCTATAAATACGGAGCGCTCAGTACATTACAATTCAAATTTAAATATTCATATAAACATAGGAGTATTCTTATATATAGGAATGTTTGCGTTCATATTACGTAGTTGTAAATTACAAACGAACCATTATAGAATTAGCTAAATGGCTTTGTAATCATAATATTATATGAGATTCCGTCACGCGACAGGAACAGCGCTTTGTTGTATAGAAAATGTAATAAAAGCTTCTCGTGTCCGTAATCGCAGTAAGTATTTGGGTGTGGTCGATATTAGTGGCGAGCAACGCAGTGTTTTAGTTGAACATAAATGAATAAGTCTACTCATTATTGTATGTTAGTTATTTTTATAAATATATAAAAATCAATATAGCATATGTAATTACATTTCTGTACTGAATGGTTTTGACAACACTAATCACCGGCAATAATAACGTTTATAAATTCAAATATTTTTTTCTACTTATTATTAACATGCACTTTTGAATCGTCAATTACATTAAAAAGGGCAATGTAGTCAGTGCGTGAGTAAGCTACCGGCTGTATGTACCTGATGTATATATTTTGATATCAACTCTGCAAATGAGTCAATAACTTAAGTTTCACACATTATGATTAACTGAACACTCGTGAATGCTACAATAAGTTTTTTTTTAATATTATATTTTTAATTTTAGATTTATATGTCAAAAATTTTTTTATTTTAAATTTTTTAATTTTTAAAGACGATACTTTGACTTTCCGAGTTTGTTTTTTCTCTTATATTTATCGTATATCTGTCACTGTTTGTTATATAAGTATTTAAATTGTGGCGTATAAATAATATGTTATTGAATATGTATTAAGAAGCGTCCGTAAGAATATCAATTAAGACTAAATACTTTAATTTTTCTTGATAACATAACTATGTTCATTGATATTCAAAGTTATTGATTAATATCAATAGTTATTTGATAGATAACAACTGACTGTAACTTTTGTATGTGTTAATGTTTCAGTGGTAAATTTTAAGATTAAGTAGGTAGAAAATAAAAGATAATCCTCCTATTCCAAACGATTTTAAATGTTTTAACGTCACGATTATTTAATAGAACAACTTTGTGTTCTATTTGGAGTCAGCAAATATATTCAGTAAATTATATTAGTTATATTACATAATTGAACTTGTTTATCATAAGCTCCTTTATTATTTAGACTTTTTGATTATTTAAAACAACTAGAAATGAATTACAATTTTTGTGTCTTGTTGCCTTAAATTATAAAATAACCAGAATGAAATAACTCCTTAGATACTTAAATATGCATCGCTACAAAATACTGACCACTAGATCAAAATAAGTTGAATCTCAATTATTACTTTTAAGGTCATTCATAGCAGCCAACGACAAGACATTTAATTTCCTGTTAATTCTACTGGATTTAATCTTACTTTTAAATAAATTAATTTAGGTAAAACACCCACCACCGAACTCAATCTTATACTCGTAATAAATTAAGTAATGTAAAAAATAATATAACTTATATATTTTTTCATTGTTTATAATTGTTTAATTACGGCCTTAGATTACACTTAAAGCGAATTTATCATAAAATATTTTAATATTAAGTTTTATATTTTCGAGCCACATAAAATGTAAATATCTATGAAAAAACGCCCTTTCGCTGTTTAAAATTTTTGCACAACAAATATTGCCCAAACGTGACTCTTGACTGTTCCAAAACTACACGACCCGTGTACAATAAACCTGCTGTTTTTAACATTTTAAGAAACAACGCAAGTGTACACTACATTTATATATACTAATGATAATACTTTACTTTTACCTCCACTTTTTAAAACATTGATTTAATCTCTTCAGCATACAAGAAAATTGAGAAACACACTCTATTGAGATTATATCGTATTAAATATTCCTTACTAAACTATTCCGGAACTACTTTCACCATTATACAAAAACAAAGATAAGTAATTGTTAATATTAAATCTTAGTTATTATTGCAAGTTAATTTCAATTGCATTGGATTCATATAAAAATTGAAGTTATTCCATTTCAGAAATCTGCTAATACATAAAAAATCGATCAGATCCAAAACAGTAACAGAATATCATATATTTTATTGGAAGCAACACTGAAGCTAACAGACATGTACGAAGTTGGCTGAGAGAGCTTGCTTTATTTCCGTTTGACCTGCCTCGTTGACTGTTCCAGAAATACAGAAACCAGACATGTTCATTTTAACGACAAGCCAAATGCCGCTCTCTGCAGTCCTAACAGAGACCCAGCTCTGCACTCTAATAATAAATATATCATTTCCATGTACTGAATATACAAATTTTATTATTTATTATAATGATTAGTACAAAAGTTCTTTATTAATTTTGTTGTCAATTAATCTTTCCAATAACCTACTCATGACTCCGATATACTTTAATACTGTTAAATATTGCAACATATTTTTGGCATTTACTATATTCTATAGTCCAGTAAAGTGTTTTATTCCAGATATTCTAAGATCGTTCTAGAAAGAGACCCGAGCTAGCTGCGGATCACTCCTCTCTTTTAAAAAAATATTTGCTACTTGACATTGTACTAGTTCTATATCCGACAACTTTGACTAAGCTGACTCGAAGCTGACATACTTTTGACGTCTTTTTACTCTCTTGACTAGCTTTTAAGAAGTTTCATTCGCCTAGTTTACATTTTCCATGTTATTATGAAGTGCAATCAAATGTTAGCATACAATATAAAGTTGAACATTTTAAATTATAAAGTTAAGAAAAATAAACGGTTATTTTATTGTCTTCTATTTGTTCATTTAATTCTTAAAGTTTTTCTTAAATTACTTATTTAAGACTGTTACTGTGTAAATCTAAAGAAATATAATCTAAAGAATCTTATAATCGCACAATTTATTCGAATATATAATTGGACAAGTGAAAAGTAAATTTTTTTAATTTTGTTCTAATTTATTATTTATTATTTTATAACACTCTAAAATTCTGTGTTCTGTGTTTCTGTGTTCCTGTGTTCTACAATACATAAATAATATTAAATAAATAAATTATTTGAAAGCAAACAAAGTGAAAAGACTTTTGACAAGACAATTTGGTTCAGCAATCAAAGACTCCGTGGTGGAGCGACAAAGAAAAGCTCAAGTGATCCGTATTCCGGACCTGTTATAGCCTAATTCATACAGCATCCGTTGATATTAATTATTAATAAATCTCAGCAAGTGCAGCCACCGTAGTCTGTGCTTAAGCATGTGTCAAGTGCTTAAACATGTGTCCTGGTCCTTATGCAAGTTTCAAGAGGAAGCGTTCAGAAAGACTTACAGCAGAAGTGAAAAATTTTATTTACGATATTTTTTTTTCAAGTCATAATAATATTGTAATTTTTTGTTATAGTTTAATTTCAATTTATGTTAATTTTAATTTCGTATATATTTTTTTAATATGTTGTAATTATATAATAATAAATTTAAAATATGATGATATTATAAAAAGAACGAATGCGACGTTGAGAAGCGCCAACCAACACGCCATGTTCCGAAAGGTGGAAGGAGGACGGAGCTACAAATAGCTACGTGGAATGTAAGAAGAGGAAGGGAAGAGAAGATGAATGAATTATTAGATGTGATGGATGACAAAGATATGGATGTTATTTGTGTGTCTGAGACCAAGCGAAAAGGCAATGATAGGACCAATTTTCCTGGCAACCGGGTCGCTTTCTGGGCTGGGGTTCCAGAGGGTGAGCGAGGTTGCCTAGGTATAGGCGTATTATTGTCCTCTCGAATGGTTAATACAATGGTAGAATACAAGGCGATCAACCCGAGGCTTCTTTGGCATCGCTTTAAGCTAGGGATAACAAAAGTATTCTTGTTAGCCGTGTATGCGCCAGTATCCTCAGCTCAAATGAGAGAGCTCGAGGAGTTTTGGGAGAGTGTCAGGGATGTTTTAAGTGGTGTCAGAGATAATGAAAAGTTGATAGTATGTGGAGATATGAATGGATGGGTTGGAACCGCGCGAAGTGGTTACAAAAGCGTACTGGGGAAATACGATGATAGGAGAGTAAATGAGGCTGGAAATCTTATTTTGGAATTTTGTAAGGAGATAAATTTGTTTGTGGCAAACATGATGTTTGATCACAAACAAATTCACATGTACACATGGGAGCGAGTGGAAGAAAGAAGTATGAGTATCGCATAAGAAGCTGGAAGCTTCAAGATCGACCAATCAGAGAGGAATATCAAGAATGGGTTCAAGAAGCTTGAAAGCTGTGATTCTGGAAATAAAAGTGTTGAAGTATGCTGGCAGAACCTTAGCAATGTTATGGTGAAAGTAGCAACAGAAGTATGTGGTAAGAGGAAAAGAGGTTTTAGTAAAAAGCGCGATGAATGGTGGGATGATCAAGTGAAAGATGCTGTAGAGTTAAAGAAGAAAGCATGGCTGGATTATAAAGCATCCGGTAAGGATAGAAGTATGAGAGAGATTAGAAAAAGAGCGTACAAGCTGCAAAAGCACAAAACTAAAGCACTTATAAAGATGAAGCGTGAAAATTCTGAGAGAGAAAGGGATGAAAGGTTGACGAACAACTTCCGGGAAAACACGAAGCTTTTTTGGCGAGAAGTTAGTGGTTCCCGGGGTTGTTCGGTAACCTGTAGAATGAAAGGGGTGCTTTCGAAGAGCGGTAAAATTTTAACTGAGCAAGCACACGTTTAGCAGCGGTGGGCGGAATTCTAGAAGGAGACGTATGAATGTGAGGGCGCCTCGGCCTTGAGTACCAGCGAAATGCTGAGTCCGGATGTAGCCCATGGTGAAATCAGTTTGGAAGAAGTAGAGAGCGCGATTCAAAGTCTGAAATGTGGTGAGGCTGCGGGAGCAGATGAAGTTACTGCCGAGTAGATCGAATATGGTGGGCCACGCGGGCCTACCATATTTAATCTGGGACTTGTTCTGGTTTTTGTGCAATTTATGCTGGAAATCAGGGAAGGTCCCAGGCGATTGGCGAGGTGCAGTCATCGTACCTTTGTATAAAGGCAAAGGTTCACAGATAGACTGTGCAAGCTATAGGGCTATCAGTTTGATTAGCTTGGGCGGTAAAGTTTATGCTAAAATATTAGCGAGAAGGATGCAAGAGAAATCTGAAAGGCTGTTGTGAGAGGCCCAAGGAGGTTTTAGACTTGGAAGAGGGTGTATAGATCAGATCTTTTCCCTCCGCATGATCACAGAGAAGTTTTTGGCCCTAAACCAAAAGGTTTTCTGTGCTTTGTGGATTTGGAAAAGGCGTTTGATAGGGTTGTGAGAAAGAAATTATGGGAGATACTGCCCCGATACAATATGAGCGGACCCTTGCTACAGGCTGTAAAGTCTCTTTAGAGAGATCACTCAGCCTGTGTGCGAGTAGAAGCTGGCATGTCGCCCTGGTTTGACATCCAATCGGGTGTTAAGCAAGGTTGCACTATGTCAGCTTGGATGTTCAATTTGTATTTGGATAGTTGTCTCCAAGGCGTGAAAGACAGTGACATGGGAGTGAAAGTAGGTGACCTTAAGGTCATTTGCTTGCTATATGCAGATGATGCAGTGCTCATTGCATCATCAGAATGCGATTTGCAGGCATTGGTCACCACTCTGAAAGATGATAACTTTTTTCTGGTAAACATTCTTACATCACAAGTATTTTTAATAAAAAGGTTTTTTTTTACTCTAAATTTAGGTATCAAAAGTTTTTCTGTAAAATGTACCATTTCCGAGAAATAAATAAAAACCACTTTTAGCTTGAAAATTTAAGGTACGTAAAACCACGGCAACTTTTTTCAGGTAAACATTCCCTCAAAATATTTTTAATAGAAAGGTTTTTTTTACTCTAAATTTGAGTATCAAAAGTATTTCCAAAAAAAATACCTTTTCCGAGAAAAAAAAAAAATTTTATGTAAATTACGGCATCATGTGTTATTCTTAGGCAGTTATATTTTAAACGAGTTACACATAAGGTCTACCCACGCGTGTCCCCCTGTGGGCACGGATTTTTCTAACTTACAGTACTGTAGAAATAATATTTGTATGTTTTTATGCGAACATTTATACTTATTTTAATGTATATTATTCCAAAAATAAATGTGTTTGTTGTTATATAATTAATTGAGCTGAGCGTAAGCGCAGCTCTTAACCGTTTGGGAGGCCTTTTTTATGTTTAGTTGTCTCCAGAATGCGACGAGATAATTAGCTAAAAATTTTGAGATAATATATTCAAAAAAAATATAGCGAAAACAGATTGATAAAATGTTTAGCCATTAAAAAAATCTCAAGAAAAAAAGAAAGGAGAGGGGCTCAGCTCAACACCCGCCGCGCACGGTTGGCGGATCCTAGTATTTTAGTTGCATAGAAGGATATACGAGTATAAAAAACATTTAGTATTTATAAGAAGTTCAATTAAATAAAGTACAATAATTACACTATAACATAAGCAGTAGTTTAACCTGAATTACCTGAACTTATTTAGAGAGAAATTTAACAAGATTTAATGTGATTAAATGATAAAACACACAAGAGAGTTCAAAATGTATAATAATAAAATAAATAAGACTTCGTCATTACAACAAACAACAGAGTTCAGGGAGCTATGTCTCTGTTAGTAACACAGTGTGATGTGTACTTTAATAAACCTTAGCAAATGGATGGAATACAATGTATTTGTTTATATTTGTTTTATACTTCGGATTAAATGATGGCTTACTTGGATGTATTTTAATTGAATATAATTAATATTGTGCGATGGATGATGATAAGATAATATTAAGAAAAATAAGGATTATGTTTCTATACATTTTAAAAGGGTTTATCATTCTATTAAATCAATATTATATTTCTCATAATATTTATTTTAATTTACTTAATTAAATAATGTTAGATTCTCAATCAACCTTATGAACAATATACGTCTTACAAAAAAGACTAATACTTACGAAGTCTAAGAGCTGACTTTTCAATTTACACTCTGCCCACTTAATAAACTAAAAAGTTTCCATTTTTGTTATTCACATCTGTCGGAAAACTTGACTAAAACATATGTTCACCGAGTCGTTCATTTTCAGTGAACGCTGTGTATTCACGATTTTTTAATAATTAAACCGTATCGTTTGAATTTACTTTTTAAAGTACCATTGTACCATTTGTTAAAAAATACAGGCATAAATCCTTCTCCAATATGCTTTATGTACGTAATGCCCGCCCCACACTCGATTCACTCGCCTTCACATCAAGAGAACAAACATCCAACTCTTGACTGCACTTTTAACTTAATCTTTTCTCAAGTCTACTTGATATATGTTTTTCTGTTCAGTTAATATATTTTTTTATGAACACATTTATTCGCACAATCAAACTAGTTAGAGCAATCTGTAATAATAAATCGATCTGATCACGGTATTAACAACAGTGATATAATATTTGAAACTGGTTAGAAATTAAAAAACGGACGCCTGCCTTCAACAAACATCAACAAACTCATTATAACAAACACTTATTGTAAAATAACTTGTTAATTATATTTGTTACAATTCGTATTATGGCCAGTACTTTTCGGAGGATATTTTTAACATTCTCAATACTTGGTGCATGAAGTTGGCCATGATTAATTGTTAAAGAGGGTAGCACCGCTATTACGAAACTTGCCTCAAAACGGTATATAAGTCACTCGCCGGTCAGTTGGGCTCATTCGTATCGTTGAAACTGCTAGCATCAAGAAGTGAAGTCACTAGTGATTAGCGACTATAGTGGTTAATAAATTATACTGCGGGAATAAGTCTTCTAATATTCGTTCTGAGGTATCTTTTCGTTATGAGACCGTATCCCCCACACAATGTCACTTTAGGATCACCTCAAGTATGTAGATCAATTTTACTACTTTTACAATAAAACTAGAAAGTTTTATATACTATTGTGTTGAGATGTCGATGTCACCTTTAAACTTGCTAAGTTTAACCAAATCGGTTTCAACTTGACCATATGTAAGCATTCTGGGTTAATCTAAATTACATTATATTATTATTTTTGTGGATCGGTTAACGAAAATAAATAATGATTTCTAATTTTTATTACATTAATAACATTTAAGAGAAAAATGTGAAAAAATGTTGTTTTACTTAAAACAAATGGCTGAGTGACTTCTTTAAAATAATTTAGCAAATTGTGTGCATGGACTGCTCGTAGTTACTGTAAGTGGTTCAACGAGTTCAGTAAACTTAGGACGTTATTAACCAAGGATCGGGGATGGCCCATATTCTTCTTAACCGTCTGTGGGTAATCCAACAAAAAGACACAAAACTATTAAAAACTATTCATTCACACCTAATAAGTCTTGATTCACAAAATAATCACTGAATTAACTTCCCAAACGCACTAATAAATAATAACAATAATGGTGAAGGATTGCGTCGGTAACTTGCGACTCGTGCTGCGCTGGTGCTGGTGGTTGCCACTTCGAAAATGAAATGGCGACCTTGCTGCCACGAGTCGGACGTTCCGTGCTCCGGCGGAATTCCAACAGTTGGCTTTCCGATACGCTGTCAAATATAATTTGCAAGTAACAGAGCTATAATGTGCAAGCTGTGTTCGTTCGAACAGATTAAAATCGAAGTTCACTTGTTACTTGTTATACTAATTTATAATGAATTAAAAGAAATATATATCTGTAGAATTACGAATATAACCCAGTATTTTTTTTATTATTTATTATTATACTAGAAAATCTTGTTTTAATTTCATGAATATTGTTGAAATACAACTATTTATAACCGTCGGTACCCATGTCGTATCGATCTGGAAATACCACCGAAGGAAGTTTGTTCCACGTTCGTTCGTTCGTTCGTTCGTAAGGTTGGTAAAGGAGGCGATGGTGAGCTGTGCGGTGGTGAAATTCGGCGGTAGGCATCAGATCGAATAGTTCTTCGGAACACTCCCCGTTGTAAATGCGGTAGAAGACGCACAAAGAAGCCACATCTCTACGCAATGCCAGAGAGTTCAGCCGTTCGCAAATGGTAGAAGCTGATATTGGGGTGATCCGGACCAGAGATGAGAGCAGTACTCCATGTGTGGCCGGACCTGCGCCTTATAGAGCGCAAGTCTCTGGCCAGGTTTGACATACTGTCTCGCTCTATTGATCACTCCCAATTTCATCGAGGCAAACTTGGCCTTGCTCTCCAGTATTTTTTAGTTTTTATAACTTTCTTTAATGCTTTACGTTACATAATTTCCGTAATTGTCCTGTTTCGACAATTAGACATATGCTATAGTATTGCTTGTGAAGCCCTTTTCTTCCATAAAGTATTATAATTTTATATTATTTGAATAGATTACGGCGTGATTAGTGCTATTTCGTAGTTTAATTTGTGTATTGTTCATTACAGGAGTTTTTTTTAATATTAGGGGTATATATTTCACCCAAACCAATCTTCACAAGATGCATACTTGTAACTTCGATTCGTTGACCTAAATGTCCTACTTCCTGACCTGTAGCTACATGTTAAGTCTGTGTTTCATTGCTTGATCCCTGTTAAAATATTAAGAAGTTATCTGGTGATGTACTACTTTATATATTGTTGTTCTACACTATAAATTAATCATTGAAGAATAAGTGTTTGACTGCAGTCTTCAAGATATTGTAACGGATGATCGATCTACGGTCGGCATCATGGATCTGCTCGATTTTAATCCATTCCAAGTTATTTGTCAGGACGTTTAGTACAAGAAAGTTGGATCTGCGTGCTTCACCCGTTCTCCTTTTCAGCATGCGACGCAGAAATCAAAATTTGGTAGAAAGGCTCATGTATGAATTCTGGGTAGAAGATCGCGTTTATTATCCATATATATATATAAAATTAAATAAGTAAACTTTTTATTTAAACGAACTCAACGGTAGGCTGTTATTTAGTACATATTCTTGAACGATGTCGAACCGCGATAATAAGCCAAGGTTTGACTGTAACAGTAGTTAAGTATTTTTCATTGTTATCTTGGCTATAATATCACAATTAAACAACAACAATTAATAATACGCATATATAAAAATATACTACATTTAATGTCGGTTTGATCATATATAAAAAAACAATTTGAAGATTTATAACAATATTATTATTATTAACAATAGATTACCAAATTCAAAATCCATTAATTTTTTTTTTATACAAGATAAAGTTAAGTTACTTTGTAATGACCTTATCAATATTCACTGTGTAATAAGGTATTATTTATTTAACTTGCACCTCGTTGGAACAAAACTGAAATGGAAAATGTGGGATAAAATTAAAAAAAAAAACTGCATTTTATTGTCGGTAGCGGCTATTCGCTTTCACATTCGCATTCGCTAATGTTCAAATCAAATTCAAAATCCATTAATTTTTTTTTATACAAGATAAAGTTAAGTTACTTTGTAATGACCTTATCAATATTCACTGTGTAATAAGGTATTATTTATTTAACTTGCACCTCGTTGGAACAAAACTGAAATGGAAAATGTGGGATAAAATTTAAAAAAAAAACTGCATTTTATTGTCGGTAGCGGCTATTCGCTTTCACATTCGCATTCGCTAATGTTCAAAGATTGACATTCATTACATCATTAACATTTATTTACTTGACATTTAAAATCCAAATTAGAATGAAAACTATTTCAACTTAAGTTGTAAATTAATATAACAAGCTCTTATTATACATATTTATGCAAAAATATTTTTTGAGCGTGGCATGAAGCATACTTGACATTTAATTTAGTTTTTACAATAATTTGTAATTTTTCAAAAATAATATACATGCTAGAAGTGTTGTGCGGTTTTAGAATCCGGAAATTAAAGTTATTTTTAAAACTTCACAAAAATAACATAACTAAATAATTTGAGACAATGTATTTATACTCGTATCAAAATAATCTAATTTGACAATAAAATTTGATATAAAATCAGAGGCAGAATTAATTATAAATCGTTTTATTATAAAGATATTTTGTGTATACTTATTTTATTCCGAACGTAGCATCAGTTTCTCCTACTGTAGTACATTAATTTATTTTTAAAGAAGCTCTGACATACGGAGATATTAAATATCTTGTCGACGGCTGCCATGGCTGTCGGTAATATTGTTTTAAATTTCAATTTATTTCAACTTATTTGGGTCTAATTAATTTTTAATTTCATTAATCAAGTAACGTTCCTTTACAAATTAAATTGTTTTATTTTTTATAAACTAATTAGTTGTTTAAATAGCGACAATATATTATTCCATCAGACATTCATTTTGACGAAAAGAGAAGTCTACTGTAAGTTTGAAATGGAAAGTTTTAAGGAAGTTGGTTATTTTATATAAATAATGTTATACAAGCTATACATTACGAAATGTCACATTATTTAGCAATTATATGAAAATTAATTACTGTGTAGTACAAACACTTAAAAATTCTTCTTTCCTTACGACTAGTTTTAAACAAAAATGATGTAGAAAAAATATTTCACATGTAATTTTCATTCTAAACTTTGTAAGAAAGTTATAATTGCTTTTAATATTTATTGTCTTTATACGAAATGCCTTGCTTGTAATATTTTCATTATAAATCGACGAGATTTATCGGTAATCGGTTTTAAACTGGTTTAAATCATATCTTGTCGGGCGTCGGCAGATTGTGAAATCCGATGACAGTTCTTCTCATTGGACGGATCTTTCTGCTGGTGTACCTCAAGGCGGCGTACTATCTCCTCTACTTTTTTCTATGTTTATAAACGAAGTCTCTAAAATAATATCTTCTCCCTACCATCTCTATGCAGATGATTTGCAGCTTTACAGACACGTCACTTTTTCTGGAATCGAACAGGGAATAGCATCAATGAACATCGACCTTGAAAGCATACGATCATGGGCAGAAGAATATGGATTATTAGTTAATCCTAATAAATCGCAAGCTATTATAATTTATAATAAGCATTCTCGCAACAAAATTAATTTCTCGACCTTGCCTTGCATTTTTTACCATTACAGTACCTAGATACCGTAAAAAATCTGGGATTAAACTTAGACTCCCATTTCACTTGGGTGGCTCAATTCAGCGACATAAGCAAGCGCTTATATCGATCGTTACATTCACTTAAACGTCTTCAAAATTTTCTTCCCTTTAAAACTAAAATTATTCCAGCCCAATCTCTTCTTCTTCCTCTCCTTGACTACGCTGACATTTGTTATTTAGATGCGACTGAGGAGCTGCTTGATAAATTCGAACGACTTCAGAATTTATGCATTCGCTTTATCTACGGCTTGCGTAAATTTGATCACATTTCGGAATACCGCCGTAAGTTAAAGTGGCTCCCTATCCGCTTTCGCCGGAATGTGCATGTACTAACACTTCTCTATAAAGTTCTACAAAAATCTTCTCCTTCTTACTTGCAAGATCTCTTACAACTATGTCCACCTAGACAATTGCCAGAGCGCTCTTGTATTTCTTTAAAGTTTCTTGAGGTGCCGCATTATAACACTGCCCAATACCGCAAATCCTTCTCTGTTCGCGCCGCTCAACTTTGGAACTCATTACCTCCTCACTTGTACAAAGATTGCCCCACTATTATTTCCTTTAAGTTTAGACTGAAGAATTACTACCTCTCCCTCTAAAATGTCCTCGGTATATATATTATATTTATGTAAGTATGTATTATGTTTATATTTATGTACATTTAAGTAATATGTGTGTTTATATACTCATATATAAATGTGTATGTATGTAATCTGTATGTATTTAATATATTTATAAATATCTTTTTAGACTTTTATCATTTATATATATTTGTATTTATATTTATATTTATTGTACCTATACCGCAACTATATAAATATTTTCTCCTATAATAAAGGGTTGCTGGTAGAGATCTCTTTTAAGAGATAAGTCATCCTTTTTGTGTACATTTTACTTTATTTAGATTGTAAATTGTATTTTTTCCTGGTACATAAATAAATAAATAAATATTTATATATTGATAAAATACCATTAAAAGTTATAATCATTTAAAGTTGTAATTTAAGTATTTAATTTTCTAACAGTCTTTTTATTGGATATAACGAAATGTTATTATTTATGAAGTCAGAACTTCATCACATTTGTGTACTTCATTTCTAATAAAACTAGTCTGATATCTGTTAAAATAATAAGTTAATATATTAAATAGCAACCAATCATGTTATTGTAACCGCATAACAAGAAATAATTATGATATGTAATTATTTTTCTTAATTAAAATAAATAAATAAGAATTAAAAGTAATTGTGATATAAATTTATGTTAGTTAGTAAAAATAAAAGTATAAGTTTTTTTAGAAGTTATAAATTCTTAAAACAGCTTAAAACTATAAGAGCATTAAATACAGAACAGCGAAGAAATCAGGAAATAAGATGTTCAAGTGAGTTCTTTCCGACCGGAGTGATCACTTGTTGCCCGGAAAGTCTAACAACATGGTCGCTTTTATCCTGTTAGTTTTTAATAAACTCAAACACGTCCTTAGTTTAATGATAGCAACAAACTACTAGTACTATTTATTATATATACATTTACGTTGTCGTTCTTGTTGTCATTTTAGTGAAAGCGGGAATTTTTTTTTTTTTCAAGCAACTAGTAATGTTGTGATAATTTTTTGAAAGAAATATACATGAATTATCCTTTTAATATCAGGGTTTATAAAAAACAGTACACTATACATGTGTATGTGTGTGTGTGTACTGTTTGAATTACAATCCTTTTTCATTGCAGGCAGTTATTGACTAGAACGACGCATTCAGTTCTTTTTTAAATCTCTTTGGTTGTAGATAAATGAACTGCGGTGAAAATATTAGAGTACACTCACGACATGGGATGGGTCATTTGACGTTCAAGACACAGTGATTGATGACAGAAAATTTCTAAACCTACAATATAAAGGTTTTCTTTGCTTTTGTGGATTTGAAAAAAGGCTTTTGACAGGATTGTGAGAAAGAAATTATGGGAGATGCCCCGATACAATGTGAACGGACCCTTACTACAGGCTGTAAAGTCTCTTTACAGAGATCACTAAGCCTGTGGACGAGTAGGAGCTGGCATGTTTCCCTGGTTTGACATCCAATCGGATGTTAAGCAAGGTTGCGCTATGTCAGCTTGGTTGTTCAATTTGTATTTGGATAGCTGTCTCCACGGCGTGAAAGACAGTGTCATGGGAGTGAAAACCTCTAGTGACCTTCGAAAACAGAGTATCTATAATACTGGAGGAAGGTCACGTAAAAAGCACGAGGACCCCCGGAGGGCATGTATGACGAGGTTGATGTCTGTGGCCGAGGCGAAAAATTTATGCAGGGACCGTAGAGTTTGGCGCTCCGTCGTCTCTGACTACCTCGCAAAAGATATGGCGTGAAGATAAATAATAAATTATAATCTAATATAATATAAATCTGTAAGTGAACACTATCTACTCAAAAGATATTTAGGAAGAATCATTGGGGATTTTTAGAATTGTGTGCTTGTCGGTTCATCTCTGAAACGGCTTGTCCTATTTGAATGCAGTTATCACCGATGTATTGTTTCAATCTTCACTTAAAATTTTGTTTATTTCATTTAAATCGGCGAATAAATAAGAAAGTTCAGGCAAAAAAAAATAATAAGTTTTACATTTGATATATATTCGATAATAATATTATTAAGTAACTGTTTTGATGAATTCACTTTTGCTAACTATAAAATTACAATCTGTGACATTTAAAATGGTTGAAAGTCAGACTAAAATAAAACAAATTCCACGCGAACGTTGACGTGTTCACAAATAGTTATATTATTTAAACAAACAAAAATAACAACAATAACCTAACTAAATATTAATTATAAGTGAATAAGCTGTCGAACTGTCTGAACTTTTGAAAATAAGAGTTTTAACATTTGTATTTTATTTATTATTAGACTTGAAATTGAAATAATATTTTCGAATTCAATTTGAAATAAAAAAAAATTTACTTTGTCTTGTTTTTATGAAATTCTTTTATAAATAATTATTTATTATGTAATATAACAATAAACCCATTACCTAAATAACCTTATCCTAAATCTTATAGCTCTCTTCTCAATTTTAGAGTGTTTTTTTTTTCTTGATTTAACAGTGTTACTTAGCATTAAGTCACATTTTTCAATCCGAGATATTGTTGATATTTAAGTAATAATTAAGTTGTATAGTACACGAATCAGGTGGAAGATTAATATGTGGTTAAATCTAAGCTTATATGATTAAACAGTACAAGTTTAACGAATTCACCGACGGACATACGACGATACAATACTTTATAAAACTAGTTTCATTGTACAATAGTTAATCTATGTGTGACACGGCCATGAATAAAAACTTCTCCGAGGCGAGCGAAAACATTTTACAAGTTACAACATAGTACATTTGTATTTTAAATTCTTATTGTTTCTATAATAATTTTGTCAATAATGTTTTGCTATCATTTTATTTGAAAAATTAAAGATTTAAATAATATTATGATTGTAATATCCAGCTATAGATTAAATGGCCGAACTGATTTCAATATTATGATGTAAGCAATCTTCTATATATACATAATATACATTAACGTCACAAAATGATGTTTTTTCATTCAGAAAGACCAAGTTGGGAGTGGAGTCACGATTTGGGTATTTGTTTAATTGATTCCAGAGCGAGTGAAGTCAGCGTGGTTACATACATTCTTAAAGTTTTTGTACATTTTAAGCAGATTTATTTTATGCGTTTATTATTTCATGATTATATCATATTACATTAATCTAAACACTGTTTTAAAATAATTACTGAGGATGTTAGTCTTGTTCAAGTTTACTATTCCAATAGATATAACTCTGTAAAAGAAACAGAGTTTTAACAGTTGGTTTGAATTAGAATTCTCTTGTGTAAGGAGTAACTAGAAAGTAACTCATCTTACAGATAAAATAATATTCCATAAATATGTAATAAGTTGTGACAATAAAATTAAAAATAGAAAATCTATGAAATGGCTTGAAGTCAAGTACGAGTACTTACTTACGTACTTACGAGTATATTTATAAATACTTATTTATGTATATAGAATTTAAGACACACCCTTTTATAAGTATTAATAGTAATATAGAAATATTTAATATTACATTTCATATTTAGCAGTAATACTTCCCTTTTAATTGTGTATTGTATTCTACAAATAATATAAGAGATTGATCCTCTTTAATAGAAGGCCATAAGAATATATGATCTTTATTTATTTATTTATTTATTTATTTATTTATTTATTTATTTATTTATTTATTTATTTATTTATTTATTTATTTATTTATTTATTTATTTATTTATTTATTTATTTATTTATTTATTTATTTATTTATTTATTTATTTATTTATTTATTTATTTTGGAAAACATACAGCTTACAATATTTCATTTACAACATTTTTTTTTTAAATATACACAAGCCAAAAGTTTTCACTACTAATTTATACATAGCGAGTGTCCATTAAAAATGTTTACTAGAAGCATGTTTACAAAATGGATGGAAATAAAAATACAACAAAAGTAAAAGTAAAAAGAGAGAAAAAAAACATTAAAATATTAATACATAAACTATAAAAAACTTTATCGATAATAATCCAAACTAAATTCTACATAAAAACATAATAAAACTGAATTGTGAACAACTTTTCTAACCAAAGATACATCCATAGTCAATTTAGAACAAAATATATCAATATCATAATAATGTTCGTTGTGTGCATTACAAGCTCTTGTCACGAAACGATTACGGGCGTATTTGGTTTTGCAAACTGGAATATGAAATACGAATTTAGTGCGAGCACTCAATCTCGGACAATTAAAATAAATACATAAACATATTAATATAAGTATCTATATCATAATAGTTTATGTATTAAATTATATATTATACGTTTCGTGCTAACATAAATTGCATCCAGATTTCTCTGTTATAATTTGTTATATAAGTATATTAATACAACCATCAAAATTAAGTACAAATTTATAAATCTGACATTAAAATTAAAGTCAATATGTGAATCACAGTAATTACAGGAACACAATATTATGGCTTTTGTCATAAAAACATGTCTTTATAAAAACAGAATTAATCTATAATATCTGCTAGACATTTACTAATGCACCTGTTTCAGGTAATAGAGTTAAGGGATTTATATCCCTGTTAGTAACATAGTGTGAAGTGTACTTTGATAGATCTTAGTAGTGGATGGGACACAAGATGTTTGTATGTATTTGGTTTTGTATACAATAACTTAGGTGCGGTATGGTTTCATTAACTTTTAACTTTTTGTATTTTAAATGGTAGAATTTTATTCAATCTCTAATGTTATTTTTATTTCGCTTATTTGTTTGTTTGTTGGATTGTCCAGGAATTTATTCCCTATTTGTAATATTTATATAATGTTTATAACATAAATATTATAATACTTTTAAATAAATGCATTTAACATTCCCATATTTTGTTAAAATTCTAATATTTAATGTTGCACTATTTCAAAGAACTAAATATTATATAAAGTATAAAACATTACAAAAAAGTGATAAAACAATTTTTATGATACGGTAAAGATTTAATAGGCTTAGCAGTTTCCATTATCACGGGTAGTTAAACCGTTGTTCACATCTGTCGGAAAAACTTTACTAACTATTCTCCTCACTAAGTCGTTTACTTTCAGTGAGCTCTTACTATTCGCAGTATAATATTATAATTAACTATCTGTTCTCTGCGACGCTTCCAGTTAACTCCCAGATAGATAAGTATTGTATATTTGAGATTTCTTTATTTTGTTTGTCTTTGGAATCAAATACTGATCTTATCTAGAGCTATTTTCAAATCCGGAGCTGATAGAAGATGACCTTCTGTAATAATGTTCGCTATTTTAAAAAGGCATGTGTAAAATCTACAATGATGTAAATTAAGTAAATTGAAAGATTATGAAAATAGAAAAAAACATATGCCATTTAACAAATTCGTCACCGAGGAAGTAAACGAGTTTAATTTCCTACATAAGATGTCGCAAAGAATTTATATTACTTATGAATATTTATTTATACTCTAAAATATAATTACTTTAATATTAATTTATCGTATAAAATAAATAAAGCTGGTTATTGTTAGTCGATTAAAATTGATATTTCTTTTATGATCTTTGATGTAAAATTTTAAGACTACATTTTTTTTTAGTTTTTAAATATTTACCCGGAATAATGTTATTTGTTTACTGCACTTCTTGTAGGCAATATTCGTTATTTTTTTTTGAATACCAAAAACATTATTGTGTTAATTATGTTTTGGTGGCAGCGAAGATTGCAATTAACATCCATTAATTTCAAAAGTAATATTAATGAAATACAATTTAAAATTACAATTAATTAATATTTAAAAAAACGTGATTCTAAGTCGGCGATTGACTTAATATTTGTCGTAGTGACAATTGCTTCTAGCCCGTTTCCCACCGATCGCTGCAACGTTGGCGGTGACGTCCTCGTTTCACATGAAGGTTCTGCGTCAGTATTTTAATAATCAGCACTTTTATCGTGGGAATTGTCTTGATCCTTAATATATGAATTTGCCCTGGCTATGCTTGCGTAACATGTTATTGTAACCACATACATAATATTTTATAATAAAGAAATAATACAGTAAGTAACTTAAGTAGTAGGGGAAGAGGGGGCAGAGTGGGGCACTTAAGGTTTAAACATTTCTAAAAAAAAGAAATAATGCGGTTAAATTAAAAATGTTAACTTTAAATCATAGCCTAATTCATTGCGAATGACTATGGATACATTTATGTTGATAACGTAATTAATCTACGAGATGTGAATACTTAAGTAAAAAAAGGCATTTGCCCCGCTATGCCCCGTGCATAGGGGTAAAGTGGGGTAGCCTATGGGGCATAGTGGGGTGGTCATAACGAAACACAATTTCCAAACTAAATAGTTTTATTTTTATTTTTTCTTTCTTCACCGCCATTATTTGTTCTGTAGTCTGTTTGTCTGGACCATCCACGAACAACCAAGTTATGGAGAAGGCTGCCTAGGAGGAGTTTTCATATTCTTATCCAATTGTGTTATTTCTGCAATGGTTGTGTAATGTTACGGGTCAAAATTGTACAGCTTGTTTCATAGCTTGCATAGACCAGGAATGTTGTTCAGTTTTCAGTTTGTATGTGCGCACCATATTAGCTAAAAACGTAAAAAAGAAATATATTACTACTTAGAAGTCTTTAAAACGGGGCAAAGTGGGGCTTTTGTGTGAGAGCCCCGCTTTGCCCCGGACACCATACCCCACTATGCCCCACCGGCTTAGCCAAAATTAAAGAGAAACTGATGCCATCTTACCTTTCATTCAATCACCGTGTGCTTTTTGATAAAAAAATCAGCAGAGAATTTGATTCCTAATAAACTATAACACACCACAGTACATAAATAAGTTTTAGAAAGAATTGATATTCAATTTCACTAAAAATTTTAAGAAAAACACTAGTTTTGATATTTTTGTTTATATCACACGAACACTCGTCGAAAGGGCGAGGGTAGCTTATGAAGGTCCCATGCTGTCTAAGGATCAACCATAGCGACGCATTTGACAGTTCGTACAGCGTTTACTTCAAGCTGTGTAAAGCGCGCCCCGCTTTGCCCCGTGGCCCCGCTATGCCCCCCCTTCCCCTACTGGTTGCATCATGACAATGAAAACTAAATGTATGTATACATAAATTTGTGTTTTGTATTACATTATCATATTCGTATTGTGTTTTAAAATTTGAAACCTTTATTCTTAATAGCAGCGGTCACTTGACCTGAACATGCACTGGAGTTTTTTTATTCTGCACTCATTCAATAAGCTGGGTTATGAATGAACTGCGACTCTCCTCACACACATCACCTCTTTGTACACAATTTGAAGGAATATTATTTGACATTATTCAGTTACTTATTAGTATATGTGATTGTTTATTATAATTTATTCAGCTATTAAATATAATAACAGTTATCTAATATTTAATAGTAATAACAAATGTTGCAATGCTTTATCTTTATTCCAATATAAAGTATTATTTGTTTGACGTCCAACAGATCATAGTAAAAATTTATAAAATATAAAGTAGACAATCAACGAATATATCTTCGAACGTAATCAAGTCATTGGAAAGACATAAAGAGTATGTCAGCTTCCAGTCAGCTTAGTGGAAGTTGTCCGATATTCAATAGAAAGAGTACAATGTCCAGTAGAAAATATTATATGAAAAGAACTGAGTGACCCGAAGACATGTCGTATCACCTTCTAGAATGACCTTAGAAATGTATGAAATAAAACATTATACTGGACCTTAAAATATAGCGGACGCCAAAACATTGGACGGTATTTAAGTATGATTTACTAAGTTGTGTGAACTATTCATGGAGTTTCCCACCTTTTACATTTCCATCAAAATAGGTGAATTCACCAAAAAAATTTACTGTTTGCAAGCTGAAGCTAAAAATTGTGAAAAAGCGAATTGATCAACAGAAAATGGACTTTTGTCACTATTTAGTCACTCAACAAATATATTGAAACATTGACTGGAAGGTTTAGTGCATCCACTACATAGCCCTGATCTTGCACCTCGTCAGAATCCTTTAAATAGTGTAACAAAATATCAAGAGAGGTCTGTTAAAACTATCTCTCGCGGTTTTTAATAAGAAGTCCCAAAATTTCTACAGTGACAAAATCATGTCACTACCTACGAGATGGCAGCAAGTTATTAAAATGGTACATATTATAAGTAAACAAATTTATTAAAATCTTACTTTAAATTTCTATATAAAATACGAAGGAACTTTTTCCCCAACCTATTTTAAAATATATTAATGGTTTTGTAAATAACGGAAATGTTTGTACACGTTTGTGTCGTAAATAACACTAATTATTAAAATAAAATTACCTTTATTATCATTAAGTGACGTTGTGAACTGTTGATTCACGAAAAATAATACTCGGACGGGTTTATTGTAGATTCTCATCAGTGGGTGTGTGTACAGTCGCCTTTACTTATATAGCTTCGTTACTATAATATTATGCTGTCATTTACAACTTTATTATCATTAACAGATTGAATGCCCATTGAAATAAATTAATATTTATTTGGGTTTTAGACGATTTAAAATTAATATATATATATATATATATATTAGATTGTATTGGACTTAACGTAGTCTCTTATGTTGTACAAAATACTATTTATATTTCTTGAATGACTTCAGTAATGTATAAAAAAACATGCTAAAATAGACTTAATAAGTCAATTTGTTATACAAGGTAAAAATCAATCGCGTTATTATTTTATAAGAACATTCGGAACTGATTCATAGTATATAATTAAGCTATAATCATTAATTATTTACATTTTTAACACTTTTAATAGTTATTTAACTTGTCTCAATTTCAATATTTAAAAAATAGTATAATTCTTAAAATACAACTTAACGCGAAGATGCGACTAAAATCGATGTCTCTGTTTCATGAATTGTATAAATAAAAATTATTCAGTAAACGTTTAGCGATATTGTTGTGTTTTACTTTATTGGTTCTCTAGGAAATGAGAATACTATGACGTGTAAATGCTGTTGATTGTATTGTAATATTATTTAAAGTATATATAATATTTATTATATATACTTTAAAGTTAACAAATTTTATAAGAATTTAGTACTAATACTTTAATTTATTTCAGTCGTAACTAACGAGTTAAACAAAACTGTAACCGAAATGTTACGGGTTCGTTTAATACCCTGTGTACACAGCACACAGCTTGAGTCTGTCGCAACAAAGGAAGTAACCACTTAGATTATCATTAAGAAATTCTAAGTTTCTTTTAGTTAGTTTTATTACCGGTGGTACTTTAACTTTTTGGTGAATATTCCAAATGTATTTGTGAATTAATTATCTTTTATTAACTTGTTATGTTCCGATATCTTTGATGTGAAATTATATTAATAAATCTTTTTTTAACATGGCGTGTTTTGTGTAAAATCTTTTTTTTAAACATAGTATGCATGTATGTAGTTAGTAGTTCCGAATGTCTTGAATATAAGCTGAATGTTTGTCATACGTCTGCTGCAGCGTCTGCTGTGGGTCCAACTCTCGGACGGTGGCTATTAGTTTTTACGGGTTGTTATTATTATAATCGAAGTGGTAAGGTCTCTCCAAAATTATTTTTTTATTTCATATATTCGGTGGTTTTTAATTCTAATTCAATAAAATAATCACGAGTAAAACAAAACTATGTAATTTTTTATAAAAGATTGAGACCAAGTTTGTATTGTATATTTTACAAAGGAACCTCAAACGATTGGTTAATTGATTGTTGACCAGTATACTCAGTTAAAAAGTCCAGGGAACTAATTTTTATCTAAGATAACTAAAATAAACAACGTATAGTAATGACATGACAATAATTAAAAATATATTAAGTTTATCCAAAAAATATGTGTCTGTTAGTCAAATAATGTTAAAACAGAAAACTTCAGTGTTAAATATGACTTAGTTTTAACTATGTAATGACATTAGCCATTAATTATTATATTCTGTTGAGAAAACAAGAAATATGTTTATGTTAGTCAAATTAGAGAGCGCTGTTTACCTCCTCAACTCTGAGCGTAGCTGGTCTTCGTAGCCACAATAGTGTGATGTAGCCTCATAGAACATCTACAGTTCTCAAAGCATTTTACTACAACCATTGTAGTTCATTATATGAACTACTAAATACTTAACTCTGGAGTAAAATAAACCATATTTCTTTACAACCTACACTAACTTAAATATTATAGAATTAAATTAATGTAAGCAAGTTTTATTAAGTAAGATAAACTACAAATAAAGACTTAATAAAATAATGAAAAAAATGGCTTGAAATTATTCTATTTAACAAGTCCGTGTAACAGTATTTACATAAATATAAACTATCCTACCAATAACATTGAGAGCCCTGTATCAAAAAATATTATTATCGATTTTCATATAATATCCTTATGTTAAAATGAAATTCTCTTTAATATCAATTATTTATTCATTTATTTTTTGATTTACTCTAAGAAGTGATGATGATAAATATCAACTTAGAACTACTTTACTCTAATTACTCAGTTATAGATTTATAAGAACTCTTTGATTACATCTAGAAATAAGAGGAGTCCAAAAAACGTTAACTACATCTTCATCGCTTATTAACGGATTCTTATTTTAAATCTTCACTTTCAAATAAAGAAGGTAATTTTAATTTAATAATTACAGAAAGGCCCGGTAATATTTTTGTTGTTATGTTGTACTCTCCGTTATAATACCTAATAGTACTACATGTGCTCGGACGATACCTCGGGGAAGTAGACCGGCCGACTGCACTCGGTACTGTTATAGCAAGTGTATGAAAGTGGTTAGTAAAACTTTATTGTTCAGAATTGTTTCGGTAAGTATTACTCACAGAACGTATTTTATATGATATATTTAATATTAATATATATACTTAACATAGATTTATGTTAATAGTTTTATAGTTTAGTTGAAATCAATTCAATATTATTTTAGTTGCCAATATTTTTGTAATGAAATGATTGTTATAAATAATAAGTAAATAATAAAGTTTCAAAGAATTTTGTAAATAAAATTATGCTGAAGACCTGAAGAAGAAGAACAATTTAAATTCAGAAAAGTTGTCCGTTATAAGAACTTCGCGTTATTAATATACTAAATTAGTTCTAATTTCTTAAAATTATTATTCTAAATAATTTTTGTTGGAAGTTGAAATTTTCTTGATATTTAGGCCTCTAAGTATTATAATATTAAACAAAAAATATAATATTATTAAGAATATTTAAGTAAGGCAGAATTCTTAAAACACAACTGAATGATATTTTAGTTTTTTACTTTTGCTTGTGATTTTATGACAAAACAAATACTTTTATTCCAACAAAGATTAACACTAAATTTGTAAATAAAACAAGTTCTTTATTATGGTATACTAATAAGTAATGTATTACTTTGTAAAGATTTTATGTAAATAATAACTGTTCACTCATACTCATACAATATCAGTTATATAATTAAATATTTGTCGTTACAATTGTTTAATTACTGGGATAAATTATTATCATTGTTATGATTTATAATTGTAGTTATATTAGCATAATATTATTTATGCTGGTAATTATAATTCAAATTATAATTACCGGCATAAATATTATGACTATATATACGTATATAATAAATAAATGTATTACACAAAAATACACATAGTTGTTATTGACTCTAATGGTGATTTTACTCAACTCTTCAGTACATCGCGTCGTCGTTCAGGCGTTCAGTCGCAACCAAAGTATTAAACTAAGCTGTAACCGGAGTATCAAGACAGCTTGAGTCTGTCGCAACAAGGGAATTAACTGCTCAGCTTGTCGTTATTAAGACTTTTAGTTGATACTACCTGCAATGCAATGCAATCAAAACATAGCATTCTCTTATTTGATAAACAATAATTAACGAAAGAAAAATGTTAATAAATTTCATGTCTTATACACTTTAAATAAGGGTATAAAAAAAACTGCTTATTACTTTAAATATTATCTGATCTAAAATAAAGTTTTGTCAATCTAGAGTTTAAGAACTTAGCCTCAAATCCGTAGAAATATTATGTATAGACAGTTATAAGTATAATTGTAAGATACTTTGACACATCTATAACATAAGACTAAGCTATTACAAACCCATAAACGATATTATTCGCTTGGATCTGTCAGACAAATTGATATCATGCACTCTGTCGCATTCACGTGTTTAATTGTACGAGCGTGGATCCAATATGAACGAGACTTCTGCATTCACGGTTCTTATAGAAAAACAGGCCCAAACTTATATGTTGGTTGTGTGTCATGAACGTACATGTGTCGGGTGTGTAGTGATCTAATCGTGCGACTCGCGACTTATAGTCTCAGCAGCCATGAGCGAAAGAGAGGTTCACGTGTTAGTGAAGCAGCGCATATTTTTTTTTCAAGTTTTTTGCGCTTGAGTGCGTAAATCCTTCAGATACCTTGCGAAAGCTGCAGTTAAACTAACAAACAATTTCAAGAGCATAGTATATGCATGGCACAAATTAGTTTCTGAATGGTGAGCAGAGTAGAGGAGGTATGTCTGGAGAAGGAAACGATATAGAAAAATAATCTTTACTGAAAATAAAGAAAAATTTAACAAAATAATAAAAAAATGAGTCTCCTTTATATTTGATCCCCACTTATCTAATATTTAGTTATTGATTTTTTTTTTTAATTTACTTTGCTTTATTGAGGATATTATAAAATAAACAGAGAAATATACAAGACATGAAATACGTGAATATGTATTTTAGCTAACGATATTATAATACTCCTCTGAATATCAACTATTTTATAACATATCAGTTTGGTTAGTAGTTGTAGTTGTAACCTTGTAGTATTTGACTTATAGTTTAGAATCATTATTATTTTAATTGAGTTTTATATCATTCACTGTAGTTAATATAAACACATTTTGTGTATACTGATACAACCCTCTGATGGACTTATTTAAATTATTAGAGACTGTTAAAAGTATTTGGATATGCTCATAGAGGCCCGAGAAACCAAGTAAGTAAACATAGCGTAGCTTGCAATGTAGTTAAGTATATAATCGTATTTCGACATTTAGCTATTACTATACCTATCATGTTATAGATTTACGAGTAGTAATGTTTCAGAGATAGGGGAAAGGATATAGCAAATATTAGAAGTTAAATTCTTCAAGTTGTTTTGTGTTTGTAAAATAATAATAAAAAATCAAAAGATATATAGGTTCAATAATCATCTGTGGTATGTGGGAAAGTTAGGTATAAGGTATTTCATAAAAATATTTTACGTTTATAAAGAACAGCTTTTTCAGACACGTTACATTTTGTACTGATTACATTTTTATTCTATAACTTTATAAATAAACAAGTACTTATACTTATCTGATTTTAGACTATATTAATATATACAAAGTATATTTTTTTTATCCAAAAATATAAAAATCAATATCAATGATAAGCAATTAATTAAACCTGAACAAAGTGTGCAATGTACACACATAGGAACAAACAAACATACAAAACGTCAATATTGATAACAGGAGCGGAGCTCGGACGCTAGCAATTAAGTTTTTCCTGTCGGTAATTAGTGTGGCCAATTACACTCGGTTCAGTTGTACCTAGGATATGGAAATATATTGTTATATCATGTTTGTCAACACAGAAATGAGAAAATAGCCATTTCATTTCTAAAGGAAAGATAATATCCCAGACTCGTCTTAGTTCTTCAAAATCGCGATACTCATAAGTATTACTGAGAAAAGTATATTTAAGAAGAATTAAAATAAACATTGTTATTATTAGATTACACAAGTTCATTAACAAAACTGAATTTATATTATTAAATATTTTAAATGGGTCAAATTAAGTAGGTTTTTTTCCGTTTCATGAATTGTATAAATGAAGTTATGGAGAAAACGTTTACCGCCGGGCGCCATGGTTTGGTTTTAGTAGCCTTTTGGGTTAAAAATACAAAGAGAGGTATTTCTTATATTTTTGGCAGATCAGAAATATAAATAAAAAATCCCAAACTATTTTTCTCAAAGACGCTTTTCCAAAAAAAAACAGTATAAAAATTCAATCACACAAATAAAATTGCCTTCTTTTAGTAATTGTTATATTATAAAAGTTTTCTTTTTATTCAAAGTAATCTTTTCTCTATTTTATTTATTTATTTATTCATATTTATTCAGCTTCACGTCATATCCCTTACGGGGTAAAAAAGAGACGACGGAGCGCCAAACGCTACGGTCCCTGCATACCTCTTTCGCCTCGGCCACAGACATCAAATTCTTCATACATGCCCTCCGGGGGGTCCTCATGCTTTTTACGTGACCTTCCTCCAGTATCATAGATACAGTGTTTTCGAAGGTCACTCGAGGCCTCCCCCTTTCTCTCTTACTACTCACTTTTCCTGTATAATTTTTTTTTACCATCCTTTCATCACTCATTCGTTCGACGTGTCCAAGCCGCCTGAGTACATTCTTCTTCATTCTCACTGTAACATCTTCACTAGTACCTGCCATTATGTGGATCTATTCATTGCGGATTCGTTCAGCTAGGCTGACTCCGCATATTCTGCGAAGAGATCGCATCTCCACAGCATTCATCTTTTTTACATTCTTCTTCTGTGTTACCCACGTTTGGCTGCCGTATAACAGTGTCGATAGCAAAACCGCATTATGTACAGCCAAACGTGCAGCTATGCTGACGTTTCGCCGTCTCAACAATGCAGCCGGGGCACCGTTGACTCTGTTACCGGCAGCAATACGCCTTGCCACATCCATTTCGTAACTTCCGTCCTCTGCTAAACATACTTCCCAAATATACCACTTCATTCACTTGATCTATTATCTTTCCATTCACGTTGATCTTATATTCTGTTCTTTCTTCATTTCTTTCAAATATCAGAACCTTCGTCTTATCTGCATTCAGGTTTAGACCATTATTTTCACACCCATCTTTCAGAGTGGTGACCAATGCCTGCAGCTCGCATTCTGATGATGCAATGAGCACTGCATCATCTGCGTATAGCAAGCAATTGACCTTAAGGTCACCTACTTTTACTCCCATGTCACTGTATTTCACGCCTTGGAGACAACTATCCAAATACAAATTGAACAACCAAGCTGACATAGCGCAACCTTGCTTAACACCCGATTGGATGTCAAACCAGGGCGACATGTCAGCTCCTACTCGCACACGGGCTGAGTGATCTCTGTAAAGAGACTTTACAGCCCGTAGCAAGGGTCCGTTCACGTTGTATCGGGGCAGTATCTCCCATAACTTCTTTCTCACAACTCTGTCAAACGCCTTTTCCAAATCCACAAAAGCACAGAAAATCTTTTGGTTTAAGGCCAAAAACTTTTCCGTGATCATGCGGAGGGAAAAGATCTGATCTATACATGTGATCTGATCTTGCATTCTTCTCGCTAATATTTTTGCATAAACTTTACCGCCCAAGCTAATCAAACTGATAGCCCTATAGCTTGCACAGTCTATCTGTGAACCTTTGCCTTTATACAAAGGTACGATGACTGCACCTCGCCAATCGTCTGGGACCTATCCTGATTTCCAGCATAAATTGCACAAAAGCCAAAGTCCAAGACGCGTGTCCCACCATATTTGATCATCTCGGCAGTAACTTCATCTGCTCCCACAGCCTTACCACATTTCAGACTTCGAATCGCGCTCTCCACTTCTTCCAAACTGATTTCACCATCGGCTACATCGGAACTCAGAATTTCGCTGATACTTGAGGCCGAGACGTCCTCATATTCATACGTCTCCTTGTAGAATTCCGCCCACCGCTGCTAAACGTGTGCTTGCTCTGTTAAGATTTCACCGTTCTTCGAAAGCACCCCTTTCATTCTACAGGTTACCGAACAACCCCGGGAATCACTAACTTCTCGCCAGAAAAGCTTCGTGTTTTCCCGGAAGTTGTTTGTCAACCTTTCATCCCTTTCTTTCTCAGAATTTTCACGCTTCATCCTTATAAGTGCTTTCGTTTTGTGCTTTTGCAGCTTGTACACTCTTTTTCTTATCTCTCTCATACTTTTATCCTTACCCGAGGCTTTATAATCCAACCATGCTTTCTTCTTTAACTCCACAGCGTCTTTCACTTCATCATCCCACCATTCATCGCGCTTCTTACTAAAACCTCTTTTCCTTTTACCATATACCTCTGTCGCTACTTTCACCATACCATTCCTAAGGTTCTGCCAGCATACTTCAGCACTTTCATTTCCAGAGTCACAGCTTTCAAGCTTCTTGGAAACCCTTTCTTGATCTTCCTCTTTGATCGGTGGATCTCGAAGCTTTCAGCTTCTTAGCGATAATTCGACTCCAAGCTATGGCACGTGGTGCGGCTGTGCCAACCTACAAACAGACCTCTTATTCTAGCAACGACTAGATAATGGTCCGTTCCCAGATCAGTACCCCTAAACACTCTCGTGTCCATAACTTGGCTCCGAATATGCCGATCCACTAGGAATAAATCAATTATACTTCTTTCTTCCGCTCGCTCCCATGTGTACATGTGAATTCGTTTGTGATCAAACATCGTGTTTGCAACAAACAAATTTCTCTCCAAACAAACTTCCAAAATAAGCTTCCCAGCCTCATTTACTCACTTATAACCGTACTTGCCTAGCACGCTTTTGTAACCACTTCGCGCGGTTCCAACCCATTCATTCATATCTCCACATACTATCAACTTTTCATTATCTCTGACACTACTTAGAACATCCCTGACACTCTCCCAAAACTCCTCGAGCTCGCTCACTGGAGCTGAGGATACTGGCGCATAAATGGCCAACAAGAATACTCTTGTTATCCCCAGCTTAAAGCGAACCCAAAGAAGCCTCGGGTTGATAGCCTTGTATTCTACCATTGCATTAACCATTCGAGAGGCCACCAACACGCCTACACATTGGCAACCTCGCTCACCCTCTCCTCAACCCCAGCCCAGAAAGCGACCCGGTTGTCAGGCAAATCGGTCGTATCATTGCCTTTTCGTTTGGTCTCAGACACACAAATAACATGCAGATCTTTTTCATCCATCACATCTAATAATTCATTCATCTTCTGTTCCATTCCTCCTCTTACATTCCACGTAGCTATTTGTAGCTCCGTCCTCCACCTCCCGCCGTTCAGAACATGGCGTGTTGGTTGGCGGTCCCCAACGCCGCATTCGTTCATTTTACATTTAAATTTTAATAAATTAAATCATTATTTCGAAAATAAATAATTCACAAAAATCAATTTAAAATTACAAAAAATAAAAAAAATAATAAAAATTAATAAATGTCACAAAAAAATTAAAATTAAAAAATTAACTTAAAAAAATAAAAAATAAAAATAAAAACAAAAATACAAAATAAAATAAAATTTCAATAACAATTCAATTTCAATTTCAATAAAAATGAATACTAATATACTAATAATATACTAATAATACTAATAATACTACCAGCGTAATGCTGAGTCAAGATGTAGCCGATGGTGAAATCAGTTTAGAAGAAGTAGAGAACGTGATTCGAAGTCTGAAATGTGGTAAGGCTGCGGGAGCAGATGAAGTTACTGCCGAGATGATCAAATATGGTGGGCCACGCGTCTGGGACTTTTTCTGGTTTTTATGCAATTTATGCTGGAAATCTGGGGAGGTCCCAGACGATTGGCGAAGTGCAGTCATCGTACCTTTGTATAAAGGCAAAGGTTCACAGATAGACTGTGCAAGCTATAGGGCCATCAGTTTGATTAGCTTGGGCGGTAAAGTTTATGCTAAAATTTTAGCGAGAAGAATGCAAGAGAGATCTGAAAGGCTGTTGTGGGAGGCACAAGGAGGTTTTAGACCTGGAAGAGGGTGTATAGATCAGATCTTTTCCCCCCGCATGATCACGGAAAAGTTTTTGGCCCTAAACCAAAAGGTTTTCTGTGCTTTTGTGGATTTGGAAAAGGCGTTTGACAGGGTTGTGAGAAAGAAGTTATGGGAGATACTGCCCCGATACAATGTGAACGGACCCTTGCTACAGGCTGTAAGGTCTCTTTACCGAGATCACTCAGCCTGTGTGCGAGTAGGAGCTGGCATGTCGCCCTGGTTTGACATCCAATCGGGTGTTAAGCAAGGTTGCGCTATGTCAGCTTGGTTGTTCAATTTGTATTTGGATAGTTGTCTCCAAGGAGTGAAAGATAGTGACATGGGAGTGAAAGTAGGTGACCTTAAGGTCAATTGCTTACTATATGCAGATGATGCAGTGCTCATTGCATCATCAGAATGCAATTTGCAGGCATTGGTCACCACTCTGAAAGATGGGTGTGAAATTAATGGTCTTAACCTGAATGTAGATAAGACGAAGGTTCTGATATTTGAAAGAAATGAAGAAAGAACAGAATGTAAGATCAATGTGAATGATAAGATAATAGAACAAGTGAATGAAGTGGTATATTTGGGAAGTATGTTTAGCAGAGACGGAAGATACGAAATGGATGTGGAAAGGCGTATTGCTGCTGGTAACAGAGTCAATGGTGCTTTGACTGCATTGTTGAGACGGCAAAACGTCAGTATAGCTGCACGTTTGGCTGTACACAATGCAGTTTTGCTTCCGACACTGTTATACGGCAGCCAAACGTGGGTAACACAGAAGAAGAATGTAAGAAAGATGAATGCTGTGGAGATGCGATCTCTTCGCAGAATATGCGGAGTCAGTCTAGCTGATCGAATCCGCAATGAAGAGATCCACAGAATGGCAGGTACTAGCGAAGATGTCACGGTGAGAATGAAGAAGAACGTGCTCAGGTGGTTTGGGCATGTTGAAAGAATGAGTGATGAAAGAGTGGTAAAAAAGATTTATATGGGAAAAGTGAGCGGTAAGAGAGACAGGGGGAGGCCTCGAGTGACCTTCGAAAATACAGTAGCTACGATACTGGCGGAAGGTCACGTAAAAAGCATGAGGACCCCCCGGAGGGCATGTATGAAGAAGTTGATGTCTGTGGCCGAGGCGAAAGAGGTATGCAGAGACCGTAGCGTTTGGCGCTCCGTCGTCTCTGGCTACCCCGCAAGGGATATGGCGTGAAGGTGAATAAATAAATAAATAAATAAATAAAAATGAATAAATGTCACAAAAAATTAACTATTAATTATTATTAATACAATAATATATTATTATTATTAATACAATAAATGTCACAACAATTCCAAAAAATTTAAAAATTAAATAAAAAATAAGACATAAAAACAAAAATACAAAATAAAATAAAATTTCAATAACAATTACATATAACAATATTGATATTAATAAAGTCTTGCTGAATGCCGTGTCCCACAACTAAATCTGGATCCAACTTCCTCTATTTTACTATTATGTACAATCTCACTAATTGTAACCTCGGCATAACCAATTAAAACTTACTTGTCGAAAATAAAATTTTGGTATTATATTATTAGACCAGTTGCTGCCAGCGACTATGCCTAGCCAACTATTCATATTATAATGAAAATGAATTTTGGTGTAATAAGTCCATTTGTACGACCGTAGTTACTTGTATTTAATGTCAACTTTCCCGTACAGAAAAGGCCAATATCAAGAAAGTTTACTTAAAATATTTTATATTTAGATCGCTATCTTTATCAACCCGCGTTGTTGGTTACAAGCGATACAAGGACCACTCATGACGCCGGCTTGGCCCCGACCGAGGCTTACTAAGAATATACGTAATGTTTGTACCAAAACCCACACAGTGAGTTTATAAAATAAAACTAAATGCAATAAATCAATACTTGAAGGTACAACAAAATACAATAGAAACAAATGATTTCATTTTAGTGATTTCATGTAACTTTATTTCACGTGTATTTTTTTACATAAAAATATGTTTTATGAAATAACGTATCATAACGTCTCCATGGTTATAATTATAATTTTCATTGTACTTAAATTTCATTTTGTTACAAGATTTTTGTCATATGTGTAAACACTCCGTAATCTATTATTTTTATTATAGTTGAGGAACTGTAATAAAAATAATACTAATAATTGTATTTTATAGCGCGGCTCCTCTCGATAGTTGCTCTGAAACTCTTAATATATAATATTATTGTTATGTATCTGTATATTATTATAAAATATCTATGTACCTTTCTCTCTCAAACCTTAAACTCTCTTAAATCTTCTGTCCAACACTCTAAGGTTAGCTGGAAGAGATCTCGTTGTAGAGATAAATTCATGAATTATATAATTGTCTATTTGTAACATATTATGATGAATAAGTAAATAAATATTGTCATGCATTAAAGCTTTTGCAAATATTAACGAAAAACATTATTATTATATTATATTATTATTATCTCTCAAACTTTCACATGCCAGCTGATAAACCAGCAGAATTAAATCACAAATAACTGATTGCGTCTCTTGTAAGAGACAGAGAGGTGTGAAATGTATCCGAGCTCCTATGATGATAATTAGCAGACGTAATTGGGTCAACTGACATTATTTAAACTTTATGATGGAAACGAGCTTGTGCAATACTTTTCAATTGTACTTACAAAATTGAAAACATTTCTCTATAATGTAAGATTATATTATCGTGATATAAATATAAAGTGATTATATTATGTTATAAGTTCGGTTTCATAAGTAGTTTTCCAACATGAAATAAAATTCCTAAGTCACCCAAATTTCACAAAACACTATAATTAATTTTAATAGTTTTATTATAGACATATATTTAATACATATATAATTTAATATACATCATATATTTAATATATATATTATATTTTATTATTTATTTGTAAAATACGAATATATTTTTAGCTTTTAGTAATTTGGGTTATCTTTATGATCGGACACAAAAAACAAATTTTGTTGAAATTTGGATATAATATTCATTTTACTCTGAGAGATTGCTATTTTGTTTATTTAGTTATTATGTTTACTGAAAAACATAAGATAAAAATAGAGTTTTCATATAAACTACAATTATACTTTCACTATATTATACCAGAATTGTACTATACCAGACGACGTGTTATTTGTGTTGCGTTTCTTTATTTATATACTACAGAATCTTAATATGCTTAGTACTTAAATCAATAATACGAGTAACATAGCTTTATATATAAATCAATACGGATGTACTGAATACCAATGAAAGGTGAATTTGTGAATGTATGAAGTGAGGTGCAAAGGAAACGTTATCACCGTAGAAAGAGTAATTTAAATAATGAGTAGATTTATATTTTTGTTAACTATGACATTTCCTTCAGTATTATATGTTCATATGTTAGTAATTTAATAGCAGGGAAAATAAGAGTTGTGTATTAAGGTACCAAAATGTAAAAAAAATAATAATTTAAAACAAAAATACTGTCATAAAAATTGTCTTTATAAAAATCTTTCATAAAAATATTCTCAATCATTTTTTATGCCAGTTTGAAGAAATTATATTTATTATTATTTATTTATCTTCACGCCACATCCCTTGCAGGGTAGCCAGAGACGACGGAGCGCCAAACGCTACGGTCCCTGCATACCTCTTTCGCATCGACCACACACATTACCGCTTCATTCACTTGTTCTATTATCTTATCATTCACGTTGATCTTACATTCTGTTCTTTCTTCATTTCTTTCAAATATCGGAACCTTCGTCCATTCATTTAGGTTTAGACCATTATTTTCACACCCATCTTTCAGAGTTGTGACCAATGCCTGCAAATTGCATCTGCATATAGCAAGCATTGGTCTTTGGCATTGACCTTAAGATCACCTACTTTCACCTACTTTTTACTTAGTAAAGAAATTCGAATGAAGCTAAATATTTATTTAATATATTATCTATTATTTACTACTTAAATTTTAAACCTATTATTTAAAATTAGACTTTGACTAAACTCATGTTTTTATTCAAATCTTTTATATATTCCACTGTTCGATGGTTTGAAAGCGCTGTGTACACTGTCGAGCGTAAACATATCGGGATCAGCGGCAGTCGCGGGGAGGTGTAGCAGCGTAACCGATGTTACAATTTAACGCTTAGAATATAAATCACGTATTACCGATTGGTTTTATTACATATCAATAATTCAAGTTTTTTATTAAAAAATAATATATATAATAATATAATCATATCAGTGTTCCTGGGATGGTGTGTAAGTAATAATTGATGGGGTCGACGGACATTTGTTAAGCTTTGCGACGGGTCAACTACGAACTTGTGTAATATTTGTCACTAACTAGATTTAATAACAATTAAAACATTGTTGATGCACGTGTAGATCATTTTTCTCCTACATAACAAGAATAGGATTAATATTATTTTATTATGCTAATATAACTAAACACGTCTTGGGTTATCACAAAATCTTTTCTTTCATGGGGTGAAGTGGTGAGACAGGTAAGTCGATATTTTTTAAACATTTATTATAACATATTTATGCAGTCCTACGAAACTTTTAGTATTATTTATACTACATTATCTAAGTTCAATTGACAAATAGGATTGTTTTAAGACAATATTTGAAAGTAAAATATAAAAGAAAATCCATAGTTACACATAATAATAAAAAGGTTGTCTGTTTGTGATTTTGTGCATCATAAAGCACAAGTTATTAGTTATATTTTTCTTATACTCGATCTCAAAGACAGGACATGGTTTGAGTTTAATGAAAAGCTTAACAAATAGACTAGTAAGGTTTCTATGATCTCCGTAATACCTTATAGAACATCACAACCCTTTAATTAACAACTAGAATGAACTTCAATTTACTTTATATATTAGTAGAAGTTGTAAAGCTTTTCAACATTTCACCATATAAGCAAAATAAACCAGAACAAATCATCAAGTTCTAATATTTAAAAAAATATTTAAAGATAGGAATCATCACCAACTTCGTTTACTCATCCCGTCTCCTACATACTACTTAAATATTTAGCCAGCATTTAAACCTGCGATGTCTGTCACTGTTTTTCAACTTGTTTATAGACATCAGAGTTGTTTTTATTGTAATCGCCTAATATATATTTATATTCACTACAGAATATAAAATAATTCCTGTAATGAACACAAGTGTAATCAATTAATTATTTACAAGGTGAGTAAAAGAAAGTCAGACTAAGTAATGAAGAGATGGTGTCATTTGTTGACAGTTTTTTTATAATAGAAAGCAAAAGATAAATGTTTAAATGTTATTTTTTATTTTTCGAGACTTTTTTCCTGCTGTTTCAGCGTATTTTTTGTGAAGCGAATCGTTGTTACATGTTCTTACAAGAAAGGGCTGTAAATTATTCAGTATGCTCTCAATGATATTATTATATTATTCGCGTTTTTTATCCTTTTCACGATACGTATAATGTTACGTTGTAGGGTAGTTTTTTCAAACGTTACTTTCTAACATAATTATACAACTTAATACCCACGTCAAAACAATTTTATCTTTAAACTATGGAATATTGTCTGTCTGTGCCATCCTTATCCATCTTGTATATATTTTTTTTGTTTTCTATAACTTTAATCAAATTATTGTGAGACCAAATTTAAATAATTTATTTCAGTAATGTAATAAATTTCACTTACTTTTCACAACATTATATGACCTCGATGATATTTAATTAACTTATATTTTATACAAAATTATATAAAAGTTTTTTCTTTTCTTTCAATCGACCAACAACGTAAAAATTTAAGAAATATAATAAATATTAAAAAATATTTTACTTAATAAAGTTTTTTACCATAAGTTAAACGTTTAAAAACTTTTCTTCGACATAAAATGCAACATGTTACGTGTTACGGCATTAGTTATTTAATCCAATTTAATTACCTTGTGGGTATAGAAAACATAAGTAAAATGTTAACTATTTTTAAAACATCCTCCTCATAGATGACCTGTGACACTTATCTTACACACTACACAGGCACCAGCCTCCCACGAATGATTTTTTGTCTACGTATTTCATTTAATATCCTATCTTGTACATATTCATTTCTGGTGAGAGAAATAAATAAATAAATAAAAAATTGATAGACATTTACGTAGTTTGTTATAAATTTTATGATCAAGATCACTACAAAGTAACACAGAACTCAGGCTTAGCAGATAATTAAATGTTCCTCGCCGACTTTATTTCAATAAGCCTCGCTTATGTCTTATTACAATTTATTAATGTGGTATTACAATTCACTTAGGTTTTATAACTTTTAAATAATAGTTAAATATAATTGAGTAACTGAAATAATTTTTTTCTGTTATTATTATTTCGACAGTTCTTCTAATACCTAATAAGCGCCCGTAAATAGACTACGACACTATGTTATCTAAAATCGACATTTCTTTGTTATAACAAATTTTAAATATGAAAATATTTATTTATCTATAGAAGTGAAATACCGCTAACGAAAGTCTTTAATATAAATTATGAATACATTAATTTTATTTGATTTTTCTTAGCTTACAATATTTAATTAACATTCTAAATTATAATGATTAGTATAACTTTGATATTCACATATTAAGGAACAAATATTTTTCACTGACAATAAAAAATATATAATAATTTCATTATAACGGGGAGAAAAATCTATAATAAAAATAAAGTGACTATTTTGCAACAGAGTTAAATGCCATAAAAGTAATATTTTTTTAGTACATTCGTAAACATTCTGTTAATATGTAAGCTGTACACAAGGTATTAAAGTAAGCTGTAACCCGGAATGTCGAGACAGCTTGTGTATATCATAATGAAATTAACTGCTTTACTTCCAACTCTGTATCAGTAATTAATAATCTGCGTCTCGAATCATAACTTTCCTTTTAATGCTAAAACTAAAATAACTTTCAGGTTTAAAATCTATGAATATATATATATATATATATATATATATATATATATATATATATCAGATTAGACCCCACATTAATATTTTTAAAAACCCCGGAACCGTTGATTCTTTCGGAACCATCGGTTCCAGTAATAGCCTTATCCATTATTAATAAACTTTTAACTTTAACTAACAACTACTAACTAACTAACACAACTGCGAAGTGAAGTGATTTAAACAAAAGAAACAAAAGAACAACTATTATTATTTTACTTGGTCTTACAAGACTGAAATCACTAATAATTAATCACCTGAAAATAAACACCATTAAATGGCAAAACAAATTGACAGAAAATAAAACAAATAAATAGTCTTTCAACCACACACAATATAATAGAAAATAAATAAATGATTACAAAGGTAACCTCACCAGCCGGGCGCTCGAACAAAAAGTGCCCACGATACGCTGAGCGGTCTATTTAAACGCGTGCCGCCCCTCTTTGCTTAGCAGTGATTGGTTGGAGTTCATTAGTTCTCCAATATGACACTAGAGGCGCTGCACACATTTAAATTTATCAACTTGACAAAATAAATTACTCAAGTAAACCATGATTAAATACAAAAGATATTTCAGTAATCGTAATTAAATAATTTATCTAAAAGAATAACCCTAAAAACATAAACTGATAGCTAAACTAAAACAATTAAAAATAAGTAGTGACATGTAATGATACAATGAATAATCAGATGGCGCCACACAAAACAACTTTCAAACAAAAATATTTAAACAGAGCTTATTTATGATATAACTTGATTTTTAAATTAAAACTAATTTATAGTAATAAAATTACTATTATTTAAACTATTGCACTGATCTTTTATATTTACATATCAGTGCAAACATCAAAGAAACTTATAGAAATCCAAGCCTACCCGCCGATCGAAACCACCTTCAACATTTGTAATAAAGATGCGGCGACAGATATTTCAGTAATCGTAATTAAATAATTTATCTAAAAGAATAACCCTAAAAACATAAACTGATAGCTAAACTAAAACAATTAAAAATAAGTAGTGACATGTAATGATACAATGAATAATCAGATGGCGCCACACAAAACAACTTTCAAACAAAAATATTTAAACAGAGCTTATTTATGATATAACTTGATTTTTTAATTAAAACTAATTTATAGTAATAAAATTACTATTATTTAAACTATTGCACTGATCTTTTATATTTACATATCAGTGCAAACATCAAAGAAACTTATAGAAATCCAAGCCTACCCGCCGATCGAAACCACCTTCAACATTTGTAATAAAGATGCGGCGACACGGCCATACTGATAAGCGGTGCGTGCCCTGCAGCGCCATCAAAATATAATAATCTTGTACGTCTAGGTACCTCCACAGTAAACCTAGGTATAATGATGTTGATAAAATTATAGCTATAGTTTGTCTCTCCACGTGACAAACAACCAGCAATTATCTATGAGACCAGTTTGTTGGTAAAAATATTAATCCCAGTAAAGTAACATTTCACGATATGAAATAGGTACTATACTGCGACTTTCAAATTGTTTGGTTACGAGTCGCCGAAACGAAACATAACATCTTTAGCTGGCTTTGGGGCATCACACGAACACACATAACATTAATATGATTATGCCATAGACGTCTCCACCCGTCTACAACATTTAATAACTTTCATAGCAATTTATATTTTTATGTTGTCATAGGACGTCTCCACCCGCCTACAACAATTAAATTTGTTATGGGTCGGATCCGCACGCCAAAATCATCTTTTAACATAATTACTAGTCACATCAACAAGCACTGATCGTGAGTTAGACGTCTGACAAGGTTTCTATAGGTAGCTGTGGTGTATTAATTCTTACTCCAGATGGTCCTGCCTCCTGTTCGTCTGTCGGCGACACGGGTTCTTCTGCGTTGTCACCACGACTTGGTTGCGGGGCTCTTCGTAACTGATCATGCGCTACTTTTCGGGGACGCCCGTGATGGCCGATCACTTTCTTAACAAGATATCGATCATTCTCCAACACTCGATCAACTTGAGATCAAGTGAGGTCTGATTTCTTGGGTTGTTTTTAATCAGTACAAAGTCACCTCTTTGGAATCTTTGTATCTTGGCTCTACCTCTGTCAAATCGTATCTTGTCTTTTTGTGCTGCCTCGACCATCCTTCGTTGAATATGTCGTTCGACTGCTTCAAAGTCAATAGTATGGTTATTTAGATCTACCAAGTTCAGCAATTCTGGAGGTACGCAGTTCTGACGACGGGTAAGTAATGTTAGAGGAGCGATGCCAGTTGTTTTATGCATAGTACAATTCAGTGCCAATTGCAGACTGTCTAGAGCTGTATACCAATCTGGAACTGCTTTAAGGCTCCCAGAGAACTGTGCTGGCTCTTATCATTTGCATGGCGAAGTAAAACATACTTGGTATAGGCGTCCACTGTGACAACGACGTATTCTTGGTCTTGTGAAGTCCCGAGCTTACCGGTGATATCCATGTGAATAACTTCGAACGGGGTCGTTGGTTTAGGAATAGAATGAAGTTCCACCTGCGTTGCTCCTGAAGATTGTTTGGATGTTCGGCAAACGACACAATTATCTACAAAATCTCGGATGACAGTGTTCATTTTATCAAAGTAGTAAGTTTCTCTGATTTTACTTAACGTCTTCTCCCAACCCGGGTGCTTAAGAGATGCATGAAAAGTATTTATTAAACTCCATTGGAATGATTTGGGAACTAAAATAAGTCTTTGGCTGCCGTATACGGGGTCTTGCCTTTCACGTTTCAAAAGATTATTTTCGAGTACATACCCAGGCACAGATTCACCTTTATGTAGAGACTCCACAATTGATCTGAGCTGGGGATCACGATACTGTTCCACATTAAGCCAGTCCAGGTTTCTTGTCATGATGTTTACAGTAAGAGAGTTAGAGTTTCTACTGAAGAAATCTGCGTGCTGCATTCGTTCCCCTTTCCTGTATTCTATGTCAAATTCAAAATTTTGTAAATAAGCCCACCATCTGTATATCCTTGGCAGAAGATCTCGTTTATGTTCAGAGGCCTTTAATGCGTTGCAATCAGTGACTACCTTGAACTTCCGCCCATATAGGTAGTGTCTGAAATGTTTAACTGCTCTCACCACTGCTAGGGTCTCGAGTTCATAGGAGTGATACCTGCTTTCGGTATCAGTCGTCCGCATGCTGAAGTAGGCAACCACATGTTGCCGGCCGTTGATAGCTTGCACCAGTACAGCTCCAAAACCAAGACTGCTGGCATCGGTATGCAGTTCAACAGGATCACCTTCTCTAAAAATAGTAAGTATAGGACTAGAAGTTAAGTAATGGATGACTTTTTGACGAACCTCTTCGTGTATATTAGTCCATGACCATTTGACACCTTGTTTTGTTAAGTTGTACAAAGGTACCATTGTACGAGCGAAGTCTGGAATGAACCGACGAAAATATCCCGCTAGACCATTAAATTGGCGAACCTGTTTAACAGATGTGGGAACAGGGGCTTTCAAAAGCGCTTCAACCTTTTTGGGACTTGGACGGACCCTACCCTCTTCGATAACATTTCCAAGGTATTCGATAGATTTCTTGAAAAAGGAGCATTTTTCTACATTAATGGAAAACCCAGAATCCCGTAAAGCAATTAGAATTCTTTCGAGAAAAGAAAGACCAGAGGAGAAGTCACGACACTTACTGATGACGTCATCAATGTAGACTTGGGCTACGCTGTCATTTGTGCCATTATTAGCACTACCTGAATTAAGAAGAGGTCCTAGCGCGCGATTAATACACCTCTGATATACAGCAGGTGCATTACATAGTCCGAATGGCATGGTCAAATATTCATATAATCCGTCTGGGGTAATGAATGCAGTTTTCTCAATCGAATTGGGAGAAATGGGGATTTGGTGAAAACCAGACGCCATATCAAGCGAAGAGAAGTATTTCCCACCTGCCAACTGGTCTATCTGGTCTCCAATTAAAGGCAATGGATAATGGTCGCGTATTGTATTGGAATTAAGTTCCCGGTAATCTATGCACATCCTATCATCCCCATTTTTCTTTTTAACCAAAATTATGGGACTGGAGTAAGGGGACCTACTTTCCCTTATAATGTTATTATCGATTAATTCCGAGATAATAACCTTAACCTTTTGGCGTTCAACGGGACTCAGTCGGTATGGCCTACGTTCTACATATTTAATAGGGTTTTTTAAACTGATTTCAAGGTCGCCCGTAGTCACACGAGTTTTAGCGAATCCTTGAGTAAAAAGGTATGAATATCGATTCAGTAGTTTTACCAGTTGATCGATCTCAGCCTGGTCAGTCAAATCGTGATCTAGGTGGTCGAAAGCTGAACTATTCGACTGGAAATGCATCACTCGGGGCTGAGATATCAAGATTGCATTATCCTTAGAAACAACTACACTTAGGCCAGTATCGCGTAACAAGTCTGCCCCAATTAAAACATCTACAGTCATTTCAAGGTCGGGTAAAATATAGAACATTATTTCTACATTGAAATTATTAATAACGCATATAGCTGTTAAAGTATTCGTGGAAATTACGGGGACGGGACCTAAACCGCGTAAGTAGTTAACAGCTTGCTGTCTACGTCCTGGAATCTTATTTGCAATTGTCTCTCGAATTACGGAACATTCTGCTCCACTGTCAAAAACAGAATCAAAATCTACTGTACCCACGCGAATACGCATCGTATTTAAGTTGCTCTTACCGTCAGACACCAAGTTGATCTTAGGTGTTATTTGATTTTCTCGTCGATAACAGGTTTCAATTGTATGACCAGGCTTGAAACAAAATGTACAAGACTTACCTGCGCTATTTGAGCTTGTAGTAGGCGTGCTTGGGGATACAACTGGCGCATTATTAGTCCTTGGTTGAGAATTATTCACCTTCCTGTAACGACAATATTGAGAAATATGTCCAAACTTTGCGCAAATATTACAATATTTGTCATTGCCATAGTATTTGGGTCGCTTTTGGAGAGGGCCATTGGAAGTCGGTTGAGACAGTTGAGACGGTCGCTTTAACCTTATGGATGAGGCTACCGAGATAAGTTCAGGTACCGTCTTGGCCCTTACATTCATCAATTCAATTCTAAGCCGTTCATCGCTTACCATCCCGATGACTGCCTCAACTGCGTCACTATTGTCTAATTTATCCTTAGTAATGCGCCTCCATAGCATTCACCCGTGAGATAGAAATTCCGCGATATCCTTGTGGGGACTGTATACATGCTCCCTAAATTTAAGGATGTCACGAGAGTAGCGGTTTTCGGGTTCAAAGGTAGCGATTATGGTTTCTTGTAACTCCTTCCAAGTAGACGTGGTTACCAACCAATTATCTGCCCACATACGGGCTCTTCCTTTCAGCAAACTGCTGACCTTCATACGCACGTCATAGTCATTGAGTTGATATGTACTTACTGCTGTGGAAATGTGATGGCACCATTCGCGAACACCAACACTGCCATCAGGATCAAAAGAGGGCAAAAATATGTCCGTTATTTTTACTTTCTCACTTGGCTTCTGCAGTAATCTTTCACTCATGTTCTGCATCATAGTCATCATCTGAAGAAAGAACTGTGGAGGTACATTACCCGACAACGACTGTTGCATTGTCACATTATCTATTTGGGTGTTACTATGATCAGGGGATTCCATCGCGTGGACCCTCTGTCGAGAAACACCTGAAGATATTTCTTCACAACCAGCCTGCGAGACTAGCACAACACCTGGAGCCTCCACGTTAGATGCATTTGGCAACAGGCCTGCGTGGTTAGCATGTTGTGCTGGAATTACTGTATGTGGCAGACATGGTGCCACAAAGTCAGGATCTGAAATTATATGACCGGCAGAAAGGGATCGCCGGAGCGATCCCACTTCTGATATCAGATTAGACCCCACATTAATATTTTTAAAAACCCCGGAACCGTTGATTCTTTCGGAACCATCGGTTCCAGTAATAGCCTTATCCATTATTAATAAACTTTTAACTTTAACTAACAACTACTAACTAACTAACACAACTGCGAAGTGAAGTGATTTAAACAAAAGAAACAAAAGAACAACTATTATTATTTTACTTGGTCTTACAAGACTGAAATCACTAATAATTAATCACCTGAAAATAAACACCATTAAATGGCAAAACAAATTGACAGAAAATAAAACAAATAAATAGTCTTTCAACCACACACAATATAATAGAAAATAAATAAATGATTACAAAGGTAACCTCACCAGCCGGGCGCTCGAACAAAAAGTGCCCACGATACGCTGAGCGGTCTATTTAAACGCGTGCCGCCCCTCTTTGCTTAGCAGTGATTGGTTGGAGTTCATTAGTTCTCCAATATGACACTAGAGGCGCTGCACACATTTAAATTTATCAACTTGACAAAATAAATTACTCAAGTAAACCATGATTAAATACAAAAGATATTTCAGTAATCGTAATTAAATAATTTATCTAAAAGAATAACCCTAAAAACATAAACTGATAGCTAAACTAAAACAATTAAAAATAAGTAGTGACATGTAATGATACAATGAATAATCAGATGGCGCCACACAAAACAACTTTCAAACAAAAATATTTAAACAGAGCTTATTTATGATATAACTTGATTTTTAAATTAAAACTAATTTATAGTAATAAAATTACTATTATTTAAACTATTGCACTGATCTTTTATATTTACATATCAGTGCAAACATCAAAGAAACTTATAGAAATCCAAGCCTACCCGCCGATCGAAACCACCTTCAACATTTGTAATAAAGATGCGGCGACATATATATATATATATATATATATATATATATATATGATATAATATAATAGTAAATACATACTATGTGTGTTACATAGTAAGTAAATTAAAAAATAATAATAGACAAATGTGAAAAGTACGAATAAGGTTATTGGACAAACTGAAGACTACTCAGAATTGATAATTGTATTAAATTTTATAATAAACTTTCTAGTGGCATGATGTCTTTAAAACACATATAAATATGTTTTTCATAGACTCGCGATTTTCTAATGTACCTGAATAGAATATATTGTTGTACAAAATATTAATAAAAAAAATATTATAAATCAAAGAAGTATTTTCCTGGTTGTCGAATCTCGCGAAAAATGCCCGCTCCACGCATAGTCTCGCGGCGCGAAGCGCTCGCAAACAATATGTTAAGAAGTATAAACTTTAGTCAAAATTTAGTTTAGTTTTTTAGGTTTTTCGTATGTTCTTGTGAAACACATTTAAAAGTGTGTATTAATATTATTTGTATATAAAAAGTACAATATTAAAAGTACAATTCTTTCGATTACAATTCGTAGGACGAAGATTCAAATTGAATCGGGTTTGTGTCTTTCATGAATTGTATAATTGAAATTATTCAGAAAACGTAAATGATTCTATTTCATAAGCATTTTCTTCTATTACAGTTTAATTTTCAAATTATATAAAAAAAATTTGAAAAACAAATTCCTGTTTGGAATTTGTTTATATTTGTTTTATTTGTTTGATCATTTCTACTAATATTATTAAAAAGTGAAAGTCAGATTCAATCACAGAATAGGTGTTAAAATAAGCTGTAACCGAAATATTACAGATCAGTTTAACACCTTGTTTACACAAAAGACATCTTAAGTCTGTCGCAATTAAGGAACTAACCACTTAGACTATAATTAAGATTTCCATGTTTCTTTTAGTTATTGTATGGTTTAAAGAATAAATTAAAAGAAGGCAATAATATCAAATATTTAAAATTGATTAATGATTAGTGTTTTTGATCAACTGTGTGTTTGATTAACTTTTGTCAATGAAGTGATGAAATTTTACATCAATTTTTTTTAAAAAAGACATCATTCAACCTGAGAAAATATTTTGAGATTGATATATTTCTGTATTGACAAAAATGTAAGAGATACGTCGCTTTGTATTTTTTAACCAAAAGGTTACTAAAGCTAAACAATGTCTTTCGACGGTAAAGGTTTTCTCCTTAATTTAATTTATAAATTTATGAAAGGAGAAAACCAATTTAACTAAAACCTCTTTTTTACAGCATCTGTTTATCAAATAGACTCATTTAAAATGTTCAATTATTTTAATATTCTTTTATTACTACTTGTAGTAATAAAACAATATTTAAATATATAAAGAAATTTTAAAACGCTTGCGTTTTAAAATTTCTTTATGCATACTTAATGCAGTTATACTTATAGGAGTAAGTATCCCGCCTGTGTAGAACTAAGGCAGGTCTGGGATATCACACATATCTATGAAGAAACCTATTAATTATTAACCTTTAAGGAACATTTTTTTAAAATATTATCGCATTTCTATGTTAATAGCCTTAATATAACAATATATTTTTATGTCCTATATAACTGAACTTAGTTTAATTGGCCACACTAATTACCGACAAGAAAAACGTCATTGTTAGCGTCCGAGCGCCGATCAATATTGACGTTTCGTATGTGTGTATGTCCGCATGTTTACACATCTCACAGTTTTGTTTAGATGTCAATTATTTTTCCCGTAATTTTCTTGTCCTTGAGAACGTTTTTTTACGAATATTTTTTTGGACAATTAAAAAATATATTTTTTACATATTTCTAAAGTTGTTATATAGATGGGGAGTTCTCATTGTGTATTAGCATAGTGGTCGTTGGAAGTCGGAGTCTAGTCCAAATCTAGTAGAATCTAGGAACACGTAAGTATAATATACTTGTATATTATATATGGGGAAGAAAATAAGAAAAGAATTATAAAAGTCTAAAATACAGGAGTTAAAATTTTATATGTTATTATTATTCATTTATAAATGTGAATAAATACTATGAGCTCGTGTTCAGTCATGACTCATGATGACTATGTGAAGGTGACCGTCGTGATGTGACACACAGTCACACTGCGTGACAAACACAGACAGATGCGTCTAATCCTGTAAAAGTGTAGCACAATGGCTGCTAAATTAAATAAAGGTTTCATGGTTGTATCTAAACTATTCTATAAAAAATATTTTTTTGAATGTTTATTGACTTATTAAATTTGGTTTCAGGTGATTCCGCTTTAATTCTGTGCAAACTGTTATTTACTGATTCACCATTTTTTTATTAATTTCATAGTTTTAAGATTCACCAGTGACCATGTAAATATTCAAATAAAATTGTGTAATAAAGATTTAAAAATACAACACAACTTGTAGAATTTAATAACTTATATTTATATGCTTTTCCCTACTCCCGAAACATTACTAAATCTACAACATAAAAGCTACAATAAAAACTAAATGTCGAAAAACGAACTTAACTACATAGCAAATTAATCTGTGTTTATTTACTTAGGTTCGGCTTCTCCTTTTGCACAGCAAGCCGCTTTCAATACAACCATGTATTCAACCACAGCAATGAGCAAATCCAAACACTTTTAACTGTGTTTACAATTTAAATAAGGTCATCAGATGATTATGTCATTAACAATCTATACAAACTACAGCGAATGAACTCAGTTAAAAGTAATAGTGATTCTATACTATAAGAATACTGCTACTAGGGTACAAGTACCTCACCATAAATCTACTACATTATTACGTTACGAAACGCAATTCCTAGTTTAGTATTCAGAGGAGTATTATAATATTGTTACCTAAGATACATAATCACTTTAAATATCTATGTTGCTCTGTTTTATTTTATAATAGCCTAAAAAAACTTTGTAAAAATAATAATAAAAATAGAATAAGTTACAATATATATGTTAGGCCCAAAGACCGAAAACGCTCAGTGGACGGAAAAAACGGCCAAAACACGTTCTGGTTGTCTTTAAATGCGCAGAACGCGTTTTGGCTGCTATTTTGTTGTGTTACGAAGTTGTGACATTCGGAACATTTGTGCGCTCCTGAAGATTCTTCCTCACAGATTACACAGTACACTTGTTTTAATTATATTTGTCTCTCATACTTGTCGATAACATAAGCCATGAAGATGAGGCTAAGTCCGTTAACTCGTGATTATCTAGACTTCATTTTAGATAACTTAAATAATCATTGGAGTGCTAAGCACAGATGAAAGGCATCGAAAGGATGTTTAATTACATTTCTTTCAAGTGTGATCAGTACAATAAAGTAGTAAATTACTTTGTTGGTGAGCCTCTTTGCTAAACGCAGTCGGCTGCGGTAATTACCGACGGCCAAAGCTAATTGCAAGCGTCGGAGAGTTGGACCATGATCACACTCTTTGAATGTCGAAGTGACAGTATATTTAAGAATTCAAATTACGTTATAAAACATTTAACTTTTATATATTATTATTAATCTAATAAAACAAATACTACGTTTTCATTTCGCATGTAGGATCAACCAAAAGGGTATTAGTAATTTTTAATAATAACAAACTAAGCGGTTAATTCTCTTGTTAAGACCGATCGACGCTAGCTGTCTCGACATTCCGGTTACAGATTTAACACCTTGCTTACGACTGAACGCCCGCGACGCACTGAAAAGAGTTGAGTACAAAACATACGTACATAGTAGAGTCTATAAAGAGTACACGTTATATATATGGTGACAATATTTATGCTAGTAATCATTAATAAAATTATTTTTATAACCGCCAGAATTATAAATCATAACAATAATAAATATTAATCTTACCAATTAAAATAATTATAACGATAATTATTGAATTACTAGCCGATTCCCGTCCGCGTCGCTAGGCACTATTAATTTGAATGTGAACTTAGATTTCTGGTATTAACAAAATGTTTAATTTCTATTTTATATTTAGTGTATTTTTAAATTTTAAATTGAGAAATATAATGCCAATCAGTGATTACACAGATTTCCACATCACCTACGAGGTACTGTGTATTGGAATGCGTTCCCCTTATGTAATGTGGCGGGATACCCAGTAAGCCTACACAACGAAAAAATTTCCAGCCATAACTAAGGTAATTTTTTTTTTAAATTAATTGTATATATTTTTCAAATATATCGAATACAATTTCGTAATCAATAATACTTTTACATCCATGATTTTTTATGAATGACAATTTTTAATATTTAAATTTTCACCTTTTTAATCCCCCTCCAACGTCATCTAAACTCTGGTTGCCATGGTAGCCGTTGTCATAGTATCCGTTATCAAGGTAACCGTTGTCATAGTAACTGCCGCTATGGTAAACCTTGGTATGGTAACCGTTGCTATAGTAACTCTTACTTCGATCTATGTACACACTCATCATGAAACCTTTCATGCTATAAGGCCGATTGACTTGAAATTTGTTGAAATCCGTTGGGATAGGAATTTCATAAAATCCGTTTTTAATGGACGTCTATGTCATAAAAAAAAACAATGTAAAATTTTAAATTAATTGGAAAGATAGTTTCGGAGATATCGTGATAAGACAGTGAGTTGTAAATCGCTTATACATAATATAGATATAACTGATAATGTTTGAATTTCAAAGCACAGTTATTATTTACACAAAAATATTTTTATATTTTGTGATATCATAATTTAAAATACATTATACAAAATAATAAATAAACGTTAACTTAAAAAGTCAGTATTATTTTTGTTGCAATAAAAGTATTTCGTATTGTATGTCATAAACTCACAAGCAAAAGAAATAAACTTAAGTAAATAACTGAAGCAAATTAATGTACTTACAGTCTAAAGTCAGTATATTTTTGAAAATCTTAAATATGTACATAACAATACTGACAATTTTATTAAGCACAGTGATATACATACTATAAATACCAGGAACAAACACAAGCTCGCGCTACCTGTTACTCGACTTAAAAATTGAGTAAATCTTTCATGAGGCAATGTATACAGTTTTACAACAAAGCCCCAGCAACCGTTCAAGTATTACCATTAAATAAATTTAAGAGAATAACTAAGGAACGTTTGTGTGCAAAAGGATACTACAATGTATATGAATACTTAGAGGATAATTATTTTTCCAAGAGGGAAATATTTTTCCAAGCTGGTGGTAGCTTTGACAATGAAAAAATGTTTTGTATGAAACTTATTTTCGATAAAGATTTTTGATTTTGATTTTGAACTATAATGTCACTTAATTGTTCATAAGAATTCTGCCTTATTTAAATATTATTTGTAATAATATACTAATAGTATGCTTTTTTTTCAATATTATAATATTTAGATGCCTAAATATTTTGACAATTTCAGGTTCTTATTGTTAAAAAAAAAATATTTGTTTTGAGAAATGAAAACTAGAATCGAATATAAATATTGAGAAGTTCTTATAACGGAAAAGTTCTCTGAAACTTAATTGTTAAACGTCTTTAATATTTTATATAATTATATAATTATTTGAAACTGTCCTGTTAACTTAGTATTTATTAAAATCATTCCATTACCAAAGCACAAGCAAATAAAATAACATTGATTTCATTTCAACCAAAATATAAAACTATTTAAATAAATCTATGATAAATTATATATTAACATAAATATCAAGAAACAATTACCTACCACAAATATGTTCTGTGAATAATACTTATTGTAACAATTCGGAACAATAAGGTTTAATAATACACTTTCATACACTTGCTATAACTGTACCGAGTGCAGTCGGCCGCTCTACTCCCAACGGTAAAAGCCTAATTGCACTCATCGTAGTTTTTCTACTATTACAATTACTTCTTACTTAAATAAATATATAGGATACTTTTAAAAAACGCAAATTCGGTAATTATATATTTTTATATCTTTTATTTTTAGAATATATTTAACATATAGCTTTGGATAAATTATGTGAAATTGATTGCTGATGGCTTAAGATTTGAGTGATATATAGGAGACGTGAGGAGTAAAAGAAGTCGGTGGTAATACATCTTAAAATATTTATTAAAATATTAGAACCTAACGTTTCGAATTCATTTATTGTGTGTGTATGGAAAAATGTTATGAACACTAAAACTTTTAACTTTAAATTGCAGTTTATTCTAGTTGTTAATTAAATGGGATTGTGGTGTTATATATAACATTATAAAGTAACACGCAGTTCAAAGAAATCTAACTTGTCTATTTATTAAGCTTTTCATTAAACTCAAACCATGTCATGTCTTTGAGATCGAGTAATAGAAAAATATAAGGTTAGAACTAATTACTCGTGCTTTGTACAGACAACCAGACAAACTTTTTATTGTTATTGGAAGTTGTAGACTAGAAATGAAGCATCTTGTATTTTCACTTAAAAATTGCCAAACAATTGTATCTTGGAGTAGAATCCTACTTGTCAATTGCATTTAGATTACCTGGCATATATCATAATAGAATTTTCCTCTGTCTGCGTCCATGGCGCCACTATTTGTCTCTTAAATTTTTTATCTGTTGTGTCTTGTGTCTTGTCTTCTCATTTATAACAATATATATTTATATATTGTTATAAATGTAAGACACAACAGATTTTATAAAGTAATTTATTTTAAAATAATATGAACTTCACTTTGCTAATAATTTGACGTTTCTCGCCCGCCGTTGCGTTGTTGTGGATTTATTTCTTGCGCCTCGGCTTGACCTGAATGCAACTTACAATGTATATTTAGGGATTAAAAATAAGAAGCACTTATAAAATTGGGCTATAAATATAATTAAGTACCTGAGAATAATTTTATTTTTATTCGAATATAATAAATTTCTATTAAATCTTTATTTAATAACATCGAAATACCGCTCATAAAGTTTTTGCTTTAAAATTAAATATAAATACATTGGTATTAATTTATAACCTTATAATATTTTGTAAGCATTTTAGTTTTATAGACAAATATAACTTCACTTTAGTACTAATAAAAAAAATATAACAATTAAATTAAAATGAGAAATTAGTAATTGACAAAAATTTAAAGTAAAAAGTAATTGCGGATCAAATTTTTTTGCATCAGAGTTAAATTCAATAACAAAAGAACCTTCGTAAACATTCTGTTACTACGTAATCTGTAAACAAGATGTTAAACTAAGCTGTACCCGGTATGTCGAGACAGCTCGAGTATTGTAAGGAAATTAATTGCTTAGCTTTAGCTTAGCGTTACCGAAGCCGTTCTAACTCTCGATGAGTTCTTCACTTATTCGATGATCAATTAAATATTCTATAATGTAATGAACATGCACTCTATTCAATACATTTAAAAAATATATTTGTTAAGAAAAATGTCGTTAACATTACAAGGAAAATAAACTTTATCTGACAGACTATTAGACTTTTAACGAATAGTAATTGTATTAAACACTACAATAAACTTCCTAATGACATGTCTTTAAAAAAGAACAAAGTTTTGACAAATTTAAATTATAAATTGATCCATCCTTAATAGAATGAATTTGTAAATGATAAAAATGTTTGAAGGTGATAGTGAATAGCCCTGATTATAAAAATAAAATAACTATGTGAGCTGTTGTTAAAGGAAAAATAATACTAGGCTAGGTGTACTCTAGGTTTTCCTCAGTGCCGGGAGTATTTGAAACCTCGTTACTTTAGTTTTAAGTTGACATATATAATTAAATGAGTAATTAAATAAAATATTTATAATTGGCCAATTTCAAGATTTTGAAAATAAGAACTATATATTTTTAGATTATATTTAATTGATCGTATTTTATTGTATTAAGCATTGTTATATATTTATTGTGTGTATTCATATTGTGTAGAAAAACATGAACATCTTGAACATAATTGGAAGAGTAAATATATCATATAAAACATGTGTTCAAGGCCGACTTGTGACTTAGTTCTTACACAGCTTAGACAGCTATTATTATTAATTACCAATTACGAGTACTATGGCGAAACGGGTTCAATAAAAATATGTAGGGGATATATTGTGCAAGTAAGCAATATTAAATGTTTATAAGTGAGGTACACATACCTAAATGTGTAGAAAAATAATATCTTATTGTGTTCTTGAAACATATTAAATATTCTGACTTCTGGCCTTTTATATATATTTTGATTCTACTATCAAAGTAAAATAAGGAAAATAAAATAAGGATAATGTTATTTTGTTTCGTTCTTAAATTAGATAATATGGATATTTTAGTTTTAAATACAAGTAATTGGGATTAAAACAAAGTAATTTTTAAGCATTTTTAGCAAACGTAAATTTTTGTAGTAAAAGTACTAAAAAAATTTAGTTTTTACCTACCAAAACTCTAGTCCAACTAGTTACTGTCTTGTCTTGGAATTTAAATAAAACAAAAACTTTATTAAAATTCCAAGAATAACAACGCATCTATGATAAAAAAATCCGTGCCCGCAGGGGGACACGCGTGGGTAGACCTCGTGTGTAACTCGTTTGTATCAAAAATGTTCAAGCAAAAAGCGGTTTTTATTTTTTTTCTCGGTAAAGATATCTTTTTTGGAAATACTTTTGATACTTAAATTTAGAGTAAAAAATAACCTTTCTACTAAAAATATTTGCGAGGAGGGAATGTTTACCAGAAAAAAGTTGCCGTGGTTTTACCTACCTTAAATTTTCAAGCTAAAAGTGGTTTTTATTTTTTTTCTCGGAAACAGTACCTTTTACGAAAAAACTTTTGGTACTTAAATTTAGAGTAAAAAATAACCTTTCTATTAAAAATATTTGTGATGTAAGAATGTTTACCAGAAAAAAGTTATGAATTTTTTTCCAAAAATTTTCGGTTTTTTTATCCTCACTCCTAAGTTATTGAAGTTAGGTTTTTGGTTTATGTACATTAGTTATAGGTATTCATTAAAGATATCATATAATGTGAACGCGATTGATCTTCTTTGTATAGAGAAAAAGTTATGGTCGAAAAACTGAAATCAGAAAAAGTGAGGCCCTAGCGCTCCCTGTGGCCGGATTTCTCTGGTTAACGAACTTGACCTTCATTTTTGGATGGTTGATTTTTGTGCAAAGTTTGAAAGCGATCCGAACGAAACTGCGGCCGCTATCGTGCTGACAAAAGTCGAATCTGGACGCACGCACGCATATATATATATATATATATATATATATATATATATATATATTAGGGCGTTTCAAAAAAAAAAAAAAATTTTTTTTTTTCTCGGAACCAGGCTCAAAAGTTTCGTTTAGATGCCAAAATAGGCCTGTGAAAATATGAGCCCTTAATATTAATATTAAGGTAGTCCGCATCGCACTTTTCGATTTCCCATAAGAATAACATAGGAAAAAAATTTTTTTTTCTTTTGATTTTTATAACTAATGAACGATATATTGTATTGCAATACCCATTCATTATTTTTGTAGAGAATTTAACGCTCTACAAAAATGGTTTGAAGTCAATTTTTGATAAATGAACTCAGTCAAAAGTTATTCAAGATCAAAGTTTAAGTTACTCTCAATTCAGCTGTTTTTTAGTATATGTATGTATATATATATATATATATATATATTCTATATATATATATATATATATATATATATATATATATATATATATATATATATATATATACATACATATATAAACTTTTGAACCATATATATTTTCTTAATCAGCTCGCCGAGCTGAGTAAGGAAATGACAATTTTTTTCAAAAGTTCTGTCATGAGGACCAATGCAATAGTTAGATTTCTATGAAATCTACTAAAAAACAGCTGAATTGAGAGTAACTTAAACTTTGATCTTGAATAACTTTTGACTGAGTTCATTTATCAAAAATTGACTTCAAACCATTTTTGTAGAGCTTTAAATTCTCTACAAAAATAATGAATGGGTATTGCAATACAATATATCGTTCATTAGTTATAAAAATCAAAAGAAAAAAATATTTTTTTCCTATGTTATTCTTATGGGAAATCGAAAAGTGCGATGCGGACTACCTTAATATTAATATTAAGGGCTCATATTTTCACAGGCCTATTTTGGCATCTAAACGAAACTTTTGAGCCTGGTTCCGAGAAAAAAAAAAATTTTTTTTTTTTTTTGAAACGCCCTAATATATATATATATATATATATATAAACTTTTTGACCAATGGTCATTTCGGACTCAGGGGGTCATAAGAAGACCTCCTGTGAAGAAATTTTTCCAAAATTCGAAAGTCGGGTACAAATGAATGGGCAGACCGAATTCTTCGAGGTCTACCCAAAATCTTTAGTAAGTGTTTTCACTTTGTCGTTAATATAAGATAGATAGATAGATAGATAGATAAGCTCTTTATTGCACACAAAAATAATATAATGAAACAAAAAGAGTATTAAAAAAAAACAAGATATGCAAAGACGGTCTTATTGCTAAAAGCAATCTCTGACAGACAACCTTCAGGTGAAAGAATTTCAGTAATAAGTACGGGATAGTGCTAATACGAGAATAATATTATACATAAAATAGATGCATAGAATAAAGCACTAATTATTTCCACGTATGGCTTATAAACATTTAACTAATTAAATTACTTTAAAATAAATATAATATATATAAAATAATAAATTAATTATATATATATATATATACATATATACATACATACGAGTATATACAATTAATATAATTAAATATATATACACATACACACATATATATACACAACTAAATACATAACTATATATACATATACTAAATAGAGAAAAATGCCTACATAACGACAGTTTATACTGACAATAATAAATAACGAAAGTGTTAAGTGTAAATTATTCTAGAGAAAGGTAAAGGTAAATTTAATAATCTATTTTTAAATGAAATTAGTGATTGTGAGCATCTGATATCTGGGTGTAGCATATTCCAAAGCAATACTGCCTTCACAGTGAAAGATTGACTGTAGTACTTAGTTTTAGCCGAGGGCAACATTAATTTGTTGTCACTTTTTGACCGAAGTACGAGTTGACTAGGTCCTTCCGAACCCAAAAAGTGAATCTTTCTTTTAAATGGGAAGGGTTACGAGGGTTATATAGAATAGAGTAAAGAAGTGAAAGGATATGCATGTTACGAATTGACGTGAATTACGAAAGACTAACATAGAATTATCAAAATAATCGCCCGGTAGGAGCTTGCTATAAGTTTTGGCGAGCATCATAGGACTTCCAATCAAAATGACTTGGGACTTCTCAGGATTGACACGAAGTCCATTTGCTCTGCTCCATGTGCAAATATGTTGTAAATTGCTATTCAAATTATCAATGTCACTATCCATATCATGAGCAAGAGCAGTGACATATATCTGTAAATTATCAGAGTACAGGTGGAAAGAAGATGTTAGAAATTGAGTAACAGTAATAATAAAAATGGAAAATAGATGTGGTGATAGGACACTACCTTGAGGTACACCAGAGTGTAAGTAGTTGAAAGGAAGAGGATTTATTATTAACGTAAATACGTTGATTACAATCATACAAATAGCTGTGAAACCACTTAATAACGCTCTCAGAGACATTGATAGACCCAAGAACAGCCAACAGTAATTCAAAATCAACCGCGTTAAAAGCGTTGCTGAAGTCGAGCAAAGCCAAAATACTAAGTTGTTTATTGTCCATGTTATGCCGTAAGTCATCACAAACTTTTATAAGTGCTGTAGGGGTGCTATTTCCTTTGAATAAATATGTTATATACCTATATGTTACCATATATACTGATGTGGACTCTCTGTCCGTGTCTCCTTATTAGTGTAGATCAGTACTTTACCGAGAAATATAATATCTATTTAAGGAAGTTTAAAATGCGCTACTTACACTGTCCAGTGTAAGTATTGCGGACTCTGAAGTGACAGCAGTGTGGTGAAGTGGCATAGTAGCTGTTAGAACTTACCGTTTAGAATGTAAAACTACTTAAAATTTATTTATACGGATTCATATTCTATTTTCTGGTGGATTTATATACAATTTAAGTACAAAAGTGTTTGGTTAAACTTATCTACAATTCAATATTTAAAAATAAGACAATTCTTACAAATACAATTCATACGAAGAAGTTTTGAATGAAATCGGTTTTCTTTGTTTCATGAATTGTATAAATTAAATTATTCATGAAACATTTAAAGATGTTGTTGTGTTTTGTTGCATTGTTGCACCGAAGAAAATAAATAAAGAAATAAAAATAGAAATACTTATCTATTTTGAAATTGCTATTGGTTTGAGCATTATTATATAAAAACATATATTTATGGGGATATTATTTTTGAGATTTATATGAGGCTTTAAACAGTTTTTTTTTTTAAACGGTTCAGTCGTAAAATGCGAAACTAGGTATGTATGTACGTAAAAACTGTTTTAGTGCGTCGCAGGTACAGATATAGTCGTAAACAAAATGTTAAATTAAGCTGTAACCGTAGTATACTACGAGTATCTACATAGTCTATTGTTATCGGTATAAGTGATTTGAAAATTGCGAAAAAAATTATCATAATCGAATTCGTTTAACAGAGGTTCATCGTGGGCAATTTTCTGCTATACACCGTTAAAATACCTCTTAAATTAAAAAAAAAATGCGTGCGTACAAAGTACACATGTCAGAAGTGAAACTTCTTTGGCGAACTAATTTATAAATCTTGTTTATATTTATACAAATCTAAAACTTTAAATTTCCAACATTAAGAGGAAGGGAAAAAGGAAGATAGGTTAGGAATTTAATTGTCATTAAAATAAATAATTAACTAGTAAACGAATACACAACCAATAGGGCGTGTATTCTTTCTCGATATCCCGTATTCTCTCTCTCTCTTGTTCAATCTTTCTCACTATAGCTCTCTCCCACCTCACACTCCATAGCACTATGCGTGATACGACGTTCGCTCTGTCTCACTTTTTCTCTCAATCTTTCTCACTCGCTTGCTCCCTACTTTCACTCCACGGCTAGTTGCTCATGCTACGTTCGCCCTGTCTTACTCTCTCTCAATCGGTCTCGATCACTCTCTCTCTCTTTTCCGACACTTCCGTTGCATACCGGCGTGACGTTTCATCTGTAAAAATTTTACCCTCATGCGCCTAAAGAAGTTTCACTTCAAAAACACAATCATTTGCATTTTTTCGGCAGTTAAAAAAGTCCTTTCCAAGGAGTCTTCAAGTTTATATAACTTTTTTTTGTTCTTCAAGTTTATATAACTTTTTTTTGTTTCATTTCACATCACATAAAACCAGTATTTCTTTTAATTAAATAATTAAAATAAAAATATCTTACAGCATTTAATAAAAAAATCGAGATCGTGTATGTTTGGTACATTTAAAAAAAAGCCATAAATACTTTTTTAAGTAAGATATACCAAGTAAACAACGAAAAGACATAGTGACAATTAACCATGTACTTAGATTATCTGAAACGCAATAGTATATTGCAGTCTTATGTATATATATATATATGTATATATATATATATATTATAGATGTTATATATATATATATATATATATATATATATATATAACATCTACATTTCTTATCGCATAATAGTCCATCCATTGCAGGTCATATTAGAAAATACTAAATATAAGTTATAGAGCAAAATATTTATTTTTTAACCAGCGATATGTTCTAAATCAAATTATATCATTAGATATATGTACTTTTGTTTTTGGTAACGCATATTGTTAGTTAGTTAGTTCTTGTAACGAAACAAATAAATACTCGTATAACCCAAATTTTTGGGATCTAAATGTTACTTATCCATAAAATTTAGATTTCAAAAACCATTGAGACGATCTTCTTATATAGAGTTGCAATAGCTTGATCCAAAAAATTAAGAATCATTAGAACTTGTCCAGAAGTATCAGACATATGCGAGAACTCAGAAAAAAACTCATGAATATCAATTATGTATTCTATTTACTTAATGATGATGTGATAAATATTGACTTAAAACTAAAGTTATTGGAGTCCAATACACCCAGAACTGAAAAGAGTCCACAGAAAATTGATTTTTTTCTGCATCGCTTCTTTGTCATTTACAACATCAGTAAAGAAAAATAAATGTATTATTAAACATGTCACGGCCATATTCTAACATTAAATACAAACAAGGGATCTTTAGTAGAAAAACTAAATATTAAATTTTTTGTAGAATAATAAATTGTTTAATTCCGCTGGTATTATATTCATAACTTCTTTCTTTTAAAAGTCGTATAAAAAAAGTTACTATCCACTTCGCACTTGTTAGTAATACATGCGCTCGGGCGATGGCAATTAGGCTATTACCGTTGAGAAATAGAGCGACCAACTGCACTCGGTACAGTTATAGCAAGTGTATGAAAGTGTAAAGTTAAACAATGTTGGTCAAAATTATTTCAGTAAACATTACTCATAAAACATATTTGTGGTAGTTAATTGTTAGTCAACATATGTATATTAATATTTAACTCACCATGGATTTATACAAACAGTCCTATATTTAAATTTTGGCTAAAACAAATGATGTTTATTTATTTGCTAATGTTTTTGTAATTACACGATATTAATAAATAATAAATAAATAAGTAAACGAAAGAGTTTCAAAAGAAATTATGATATATAGGCACTTTAATGTTATAATAACACTAAATAATAAATATGATAATACAAAGAATATTTAAGTAATGCAGAATTCTTAAAATACAACTGAGTGACATTTTAGTTTATTATTTTTGCTTGTGTTTATAACAAACAAGACGAGATACTTTTATTGCAACAAACAAATATTTAATTTATTATCTTATACTTTTTAATTATAATATATCACATAATACAAAATGATCTATAATTTTTTAAGTTTTATATAAATAATAGCTGTGCACTCAAATACATACAATTTCAGTTATATAATTAAATTCTTGTCGTTACAATTGTTTTAATTACTGGAATTAATTATTATCATTGTTATGATTTATAATTGTGGTTGTTATAAAAACAATTTCAGTTATAATTATTATCATAAATATTATTATACTTAATAAGTATATCGCTTAAACATACACATGTTTATTATGTATCTTGTTTATTATACTCAACTCTTTGCAGTGCGTCGCGGGCGTTCAGTCGTAAACAAGGTATTAAACTAAGCTGTAACCGGAATTTCGAGACAGCTTGAGTCTGTCGCAACAAGGGAATTAACAGCTTAGCTTTTGCCATTCTAACCTTACTTTCATAACCAAAACACAGTATTTATTTTAGTAGGTAAATAACAACAAACGAAAGTAAAATGTAAATATTTTTCATCTCTCATATACTATATAGTATTATTTGTTAATGTATTTATTCCATAATAGGGGTAGAAAATAAAACTTGATTTGAAAATTCTTAAATATTCGAATTCGACATTCAAAGAGTGTGACCATGGTCCAATTCTCGGACTTGTAATTAGTTTTCGCCGTCGGTAATTATCACAGCCGACTGCGTTCAGCAAAAGCTCGCCAGCGAAGTAATTTACTACTTTATTGTACTTATACTTAAAAGAAATATAAATAAACGTCCTTTTGCTGCCCTTCTTAATCTTATTACTTTAAATATTAATTATCCATTACTTTTATTTAATACTTTTAAGTCTTAACAATCAAGAGTTAAAATTAGTCTCATCTTCATGGAAATCTTATGTTATAGATAAGTGAAAGTTATATTTATGGGACCTAACTAACACAAAGTCGTAAAAGATATTATTCGCTAGCTATTATTAAAAGCTATTAGCTATTATCTATTATTATTATTAGCTATTATTAAAAGATATTAGTCGTAAAAGATATTATTACAAACCTATAAACGACATTTATGGGTAAATCCATAATTTTTTTTTCCACTTTGATAGTTTAAACAGATATCCACTCACCTACGTCAAATGGAAGTCTCAAGAGGGCTTATTTTGTTACCATACCTATCGAAATAGGTCCTTCTGTAAATATACTCTCCAATTTAAAATAAGGCTACGAGGATTCCAAACGCGTCCTAGTCTAAAAAGAACCATATAATAAACGCAGCCAGGTTTATTTTTTTATTGTAGGACTGTTTCACAAACGTCAATATATTTAGTGAGCAATGTACGAACATCTACAACCATCGTCATCAATTCGATAAGCCGCCCTTGATGATGATTTGTTAATAATAAGAAAAAAGATATCGGTGGCTAGAAAGAAGACTTATTTATTTTACTTATTCGGTCCACAGTTACTGATACAAAAGTTAATTTTGTTTTTAAATTTGTTTTCTTATTACTTTTGAACTGAATAAATAGACCGCAGTGGTCAGAATCTAGTACATTGATTAAAAATTTGGAATAATATCAGTAAATATATTATCAATATACGTGACGCTGGTGGAGGTGATTCTAGTAGGCTCCATAAACATGTGTGATAGATTATGTAAAGAAAATAAATTTAAAAACTTAACAGTTATTGAATTGTTTTCTATGACAATACTATTAAAATAATACAAGTAATTAGCTATTTGTTTATATTTGACATTTTAAGTAAACCCTTATCCACAATTTGATCAATTTGTTCAAAGTTAGATGACGATGGCCTATGAACGCTTACAGTGATGAATTGTTCTGATTCTATTGAGGGTAATTCGATTATTCGTTCAACAGAAAGGCTTACTATGTCTTTACGTTCTTTGAACTTTATCTATTTATTTAAAGGAATTAAAGAGCCATTACGTATGGAATTAACTCTGTTGGACTGTTGAACGAACTACCAACCTGGTGGTTATTGAAATTAAACATTACTTTTTCACTTTTAAGACAGTGTTCACAGTTCAGTTACACAAGAAAATATTAATATCAAAAGTATTCAAAACTAGGGACGCCAACATCGCAAAATTTCGGGTGCCGTTTGCATATTGAGCGAAGCGAGCCTAGTATAATGACTCGTCGTTGTGGACAATGTCGGTAATGTAGGAGATTTCAGTTTTTTGACGATCACTCATCAACGACATAACATTTTCCTATTTTTTTTTAAACTCTCATCTAATGTATGTTTTTGCTTGCAAAATTTCATAACTTTCCGTCAAGTAGTTTTTGAGCCTTTTCGTGACAAAGAATGTGAAAAAGTTTCCAGTAGACCGCTCCGCTCGCTTCGCTCAAATAACTTTATTTCTAACTCCTTATTACACTGAATATTCCGATGCACCAGATTGATACAGTTTACATTATTAGTTTTATTACTCACATTAGGAATACATATTTTTTCAAAAATAATTATTATAATATTAAATTTATTTTATTAAACTAGAGGATATTTATTCTGTCTTAAAATCTAGTTTAAACTTATATTGTTTTACTTACATCTATATATTGCTCAATAGGAGCAGTTTGTTTAGTCAAATTATTGGCTGTAGTGGGAAAAAAATATGATTGCGATACAGCTACCTGTCTCTTAATATATGAGGATAGATGATATCTATCAAGAATCAGATTACAATATTTACTAACAGTAGTGTTAGTGTCAATCACATGAATCCTTTTATTATATAAAGATAGGTTGTACATTAATAAATTAATCTTATATCTTATTTAATTATTTGTCTGTGGCAAATTATTGTTATAAGGTATACTAAACCACACCTTTTTATTTACATTTGATTTACTTAAAATTTCGAAATATTAATTGAATTCTAAATGGCTCATATCACCTCTATTTCCTACAAAAAGTATTAAATTTGAGGATTATTAAATTGTTGTTGACACGAGTCATCATGTATGACACACGTACTCCGTGTTTATTCCCAGTTTCAGCGACGAATTAGTACAGTAGCGCTGAATTATTTTATATAAAAGATTTTATTGTTAAAATATCTTATATTCATGATTACATCTGATAGGATGATATTTTAAGATAACGGTATAAGTCCCAGTTAAATAAAACTATTCATCATTCAATTATTTGCAACAACAGGAGATAATAACATCTCGAACTATTTCTTGAGTTGAAATTTTTTGAAAGAAATAGAATAACGTTTTAGATTTATCTATACTTATAATAAATCTGTAGAGAGGTCAATTCTGTACATGAAATATATTTACAAAATAAGTAGCAGGGGGTGATTAGTGTTCGATACTGATGCCAAAAATGCAGTTAAAAAAATTTTTGTCTGTCTGTCTGTCTGTCTGTCTGTTTGTATGTTATTTATAGAAAAAAAAACTACTCGACGGATTTTAACGAAACTTAGTACAATTATTCTTTATACTCCTGGGCAGGTAATAGTATACTTTTCATCACACTACAATGAATAGGAGCAGAGCAGTGAAAGGAAATGTTGAGAAAATGGGAGAAGTTGCTTGATTTTTTAAGCTTCCGTCGCGTGTGCAGCCTTAATGGTTAGAGCTACATAGAAACTATGTATAACGGAAATATTCTACATAAAAATACACGAAAAATATTCCAAGACAGCATATATCTACCTTTTATAGTTAACTCACAATAACACGCATAACTCTCGATAGCTTAGCAGTTCGGAGATTTCTTATTATATTTGTTTACTTTTACGTTTATAAAACCAATAATGCTCACCATCATTCCTAATTAAAAAAAAATAAACATTAGCACCAATTCAATAAAAAAAGAATCATTGAAATCGGTATAGAAACACCAAACTTATACTTACTTACATGAAATACGCCAACAAGACATCGCGCGTGAATAGTGAATCAAGCTATAAGGATTATTTTTGCGTAACGGTTGCCGCGCTCGACGGGGCTCGCGGCGGCAGAGTATAAAAGGGGCGGGAGGCGAGCGCAAGCGTCATTCAATATTTGGCTGTTGATGCGTTCAGAGTGTTGAACTTTATTGACAGACAATAATTGTTATTTTATAAACCGTGCTTATCAGCGCGACTTTTTGTCTTTAAATAGTTTATTTTAATTTCTTTTGTTGTTATTTTCTAAATTAGTTTTAGTTTTGTTTAAATTCTTAACTATTAATAGTTCCTATTTTATTTCTTTTTAAGTAGATTTAGATTCGATTTTTAGATTAGATAATAGATAGATAGATTAGATTATTGTTAGATTTTTAGTTACTGATAGGTTAGTTTTGGGCATTTTATGTTTAGTTTTTTTTGTATTGAGTAGATAAAAGCGTAGGTAGGTACTTTTATTAATTATAGTATTCATAGGTATTTTTTATTTATTTTTAAGTGAAGTAGGTATAGGTAGATATTGCCTACTATCTACCTATACTGCACACGTGTTTTAGCTTTATTTTCATTTCTTTTTTTTTTGTACCTAAGTTGTAGGTAGGTAGGTACATATTTCTTAGTTTAATTCTATTAGAATATTAGGTATTTAAGTTTAAATAGGCACTTAGATTTATATTTTTTTATTATATAGCAGCTGTACTTAGAACATCTAAGGTTTTTTTTGTATTAGCATAGGTACTTTGATTAATTACAGTAGTTGTAGGTATTTCTTATTATTCATTTTTAAGTGAAGTAGGTAAGTGTAGATAGTATTGCACACGCATTAAGTATAGCTTTATTTTCATTTTTTATTCTTTTGTAATTTGTAGGTACCTACGTACATATTTATAATTCGATTAGAATATTATTTTAGTTTTAATAGGCACTTAGATTTATATTCTATTTATTATATACTTAGCTATAGTTAGGACCTCTGACGTAAGTTTTTTGTTGGGTAAATTAGATAATATGGATATTTTAGTTTTAAATAAAAGTAATTGGGATTAAAACAAAGTAATTTTTAAGCATTTTTAGCAAACGTAAATTTTTGTAGTAAAAGTACTAAAAAAATTTAGTTTTTGCCTACCAAAACTCTAGTCCAACTAGTTACTGTCTTGTCTTGGAATTTAAATAAAACAAAAACTTTATTAAAATTCCAAGAATAACAACGCATCTATGATAAAAAATCTTTAGTAAGTGTTTTCACTTTGTCGTTAATATAAGATAGATAGATAGATAGATAGATAAGCTCTTTATTGCACACAAAAATAATACAATGAAACAAAAAGAGTATTTAAAAAAAACAAGATATGCAAAGACGGTCTTATTGCTAAAAGCAATCTCTGACAGACAACCTTCAGGTGAAAGAATTTCAGTAATAAGTACGGGATAGTGCTAATACGAGAATAATATTATTCATAAAATAGATGCATAGAATAAGGCACTAATTATTTCCACGTATGGCTTATAAACATTTAACTAATTAAATTACTTTAAAATAAATATAATATATATAAAATAATAAATTAATTATATATATATACATATATACATACATACGAGTATATACAATTAATATAATTAAATATATATACGGATACACAAATATATATACACAACTAAATACATAACTATATATACATATACTAAATAGAGAAAAATGCCTACATAACGACAGTTTATACTGACAATAATAAATAACGAAAGTGTTAAGTGTAAATTATTCTAGAGAAAGGTAAAGGTAAATTTAATAATCTATTTTTAAATGAAATTAGTGATTGTGAGCATCTGATATCTGGGTGTAGCATATTCCAAAGCAATACTGCCTTCACAGTGAAAGATTGACTGTAGTACTTAGTTTTAGCCGAGGGCAACATTAATTTGTTGTCACTTTTTGACCGAAGTACGAGTTGACTAGGTCCTTCCGAACCCAAAAAGTGAATCTTTCTTTTAAATGGGAAGGGTTACGAGGGTTATATAGAATAGAGTAAAGAAGTGAAAGGATATGCATGTTACGAATTGACGTGAATTACGAAAGACTAACATAGAATTATCAAAATAATCGCCCGGTAGGAGCTTGCTATAAGTTTTGGCGAGCATCATAGGACTTCCAATCAAAATGACTTGGGACTTCTCAGGATTGACACGAAGTCCATTTGCTCTGCTCCATGTGCAAATATGTTGTAAATTGCTATTCAAATTATCAATGTCACTATCCATATCATGAGCAAGAGCAGTGACATATATCTGTAAATTATCAGAGTACAGGTGGAAAGAAGATGTTAGAAATTGAGTAACAGTAATAATAAAAATGGAAAATAGATGTGGTGATAGGACACTACCTTGAGGTACACCAGAGTGTAAGTAGTTGAAAGGAAGAGGATTTATTATTAACGTAAATACGTTGATTACAATCATACAAATAGCTGTGAAACCACTTAATAACGCTCTCAGAGACATTGATAGACCCAAGAACAGCCAACAGTAATTCAAAATCAACCGCGTTAAAAGCGTTTCTGAAGTCGAGCAAAGCCAAAATACTAAGTTGTTTATTGTCCATGTTATGCCGTAAGTCATCACAAACTTTTATAAGTGCTGTAGGGGTGCTATTTCCTTTGAATAAATATGTTATATACCTATATGTTACCATATATACTGATGTGGACTCTCTGTCCGTGTCTCCTTATTAGTGTAGATCAGTACTTTACCGAGAAATATAATATCTATTTAAGGAAGTTTAAAATGCGCTACTTACACTGTCCAGTGTAAGTATTGCGGACTCTGAAGTGACAGCAGTGTGGTGAAGTGGCATAGTAGCTGTTAGAACTTACCGTTTAGAATGTAAAACTACTTAAAATTTATTTATACGGATTCATATTCTATTTTCTGGTGGATTTATATACAATTTAAGTACAAAAGTGTTTGGTTAAACTTATCTACAATTCAATATTTAAAAATAAGACAATTCTTACAAATACAATTCATACGAAGAAGTTTTGAATGAAATCGGTTTTCTTTGTTTCATGAATTGTATAAATTAAATTATTCATGAAACATTTAAAGATGTTGTTGTGTTTTGTTGCATTGTTGCACCGAAGAAAATAAATAAAGAAATAAAAATAGAAATACTTATCTATTTTGAAATTGCTATTGGTTTGAGCATTATTATATAAAAACATATATTTATGGGGATATTATTTTTGAGATTTATATGAGGCTTTAAACAGTTTTTTTTTTTAAACGGTTCAGTCGTAAAATGCGAAACTAGGTATGTATGTACGTAAAAACTGTTTTAGTGCGTCGCAGGTACAGATATAGTCGTAAACAAAATGTTAAATTAAGCTGTAACCGTAGTATACTACGAGTATCTACATAGTCTATTGTTATCGGTATAAGTGATTTGAAAATTGCGAAAAAAATTATCATAATCGAATTCGTTTAACAGAGGTTCATCGTGGGCAATTTTCTGCTATACACCGTTAAAATACCTCTTAAATTAAAAAAAAAATGCGTGCGTACAAAGTACACATGTCAGAAGTGAAACTTCTTTGGCGAACTAATTTATAAATCTTGTTTATATTTATACAAATCTAAAACTTTAAATTTCCAACATTAAGAGGAAGGGAAAAAGGAAGATAGGTTAGGAATTTAATTGTCATTAAAATAAATAATTAACTAGTAAACGAATACACAACCAATAGGGCGTGTATTCTTTCTCGATATCCCGTATTCTCTCTCTCTCTTGTTCAATCTTTCTCACTATAGCTCTCTCCCACCTCACACTCCATAGCACTATGCGTGATACGACGTTCGCTCTGTCTCACTTTTTCTCTCAATCTTTCTCACTCGCTTGCTCCCTACTTTCACTCCACGGCTAGTTGCTCATGCTACGTTCGCCCTGTCTTACTCTCTCTCAATCGGTCTCGATCACTCTCTCTCTCTTTTCCGACACTTCCGTTGCATACCGGCGTGACGTTTCATCTGTAAAAATTTTACCCTCATGCGCCTAAAGAAGTTTCACTTCAAAAACACAATCATTTGCATTTTTTCGGCAGTTAAAAAAGTCCTTTCCAAGGAGTCTTCAAGTTTATATAACTTTTTTTTGTTCTTCAAGTTTATATAACTTTTTTTTGTTTCATTTCACATCACATAAAACCAGTATTTCTTTTAATTAAATAATTAAAATAAAAATATCTTACAGCATTTAATAAAAAAATCGAGATCGTGTATGTTTGGTACATTTAAAAAAAAGCCATAAATACTTTTTTAAGTAAGATATACCAAGTAAACAACGAAAAGACATAGTGACAATTAACCATGTACTTAGATTATCTGAAACGCAATAGTATATTGCAGTCTTATGTATATATATATATATGTATATATATATATATATTATAGATGTTATATATATATATATATATATATATATATATAACATCTACATTTCTTATCGCATAATAGTCCATCCATTGCAGGTCATATTAGAAAATACTAAATATAAGTTATAGAGCAAAATATTTATTTTTTAACCAGCGATATGTTCTAAATCAAATTATATCATTAGATATATGTACTTTTGTTTTTGGTAACGCATATTGTTAGTTAGTTAGTTCTTGTAACGAAACAAATAAATACTCGTATAACCCAAATTTTTGGGATCTAAATGTTACTTATCCATAAAATTTAGATTTCAAAAACCATTGAGACGATCTTCTTATATAGAGTTGCAATAGCTTGATCCAAAAAATTAAGAATCATTAGAACTTGTCCAGAAGTATCAGACATATGCGAGAACTCAGAAAAAAACTCATGAATATCAATTATGTATTCTATTTACTTAATGATGATGTGATAAATATTGACTTAAAACTAAAGTTATTGGAGTCCAATACACCCAGAACTGAAAAGAGTCCACAGAAAATTGATTTTTTTCTGCATCGCTTCTTTGTCATTTACAACATCAGTAAAGAAAAATAAATGTATTATTAAACATGTCACGGCCATATTCTAACATTAAATACAAACAAGGGATCTTTAGTAGAAAAACTAAATATTAAATTTTTTGTAGAATAATAAATTGTTTAATTCCGCTGGTATTATATTCATAACTTCTTTCTTTTAAAAGTCGTATAAAAAAAGTTACTATCCACTTCGCACTTGTTAGTAATACATGCGCTCGGGCGATGGCAATTAGGCTATTACCGTTGAGAAATAGAGCGACCAACTGCACTCGGTACAGTTATAGCAAGTGTATGAAAGTGTAAAGTTAAACAATGTTGGTCAAAATTATTTCAGTAAACATTACTCATAAAACATATTTGTGGTAGTTAATTGTTAGTCAACATATGTATATTAATATTTAACTCACCATGGATTTATACAAACAGTCCTATATTTAAATTTTGGCTAAAACAAATGATGTTTATTTATTTGCTAATGTTTTTGTAATTACACGATATTAATAAATAATAAATAAATAAGTAAACGAAAGAGTTTCAAAAGAAATTATGATATATAGGCACTTTAATGTTATAATAACACTAAATAATAAATATGATAATACAAAGAATATTTAAGTAATGCAGAATTCTTAAAATACAACTGAGTGACATTTTAGTTTATTATTTTTGCTTGTGTTTATAACAAACAAGACGAGATACTTTTATTGCAACAAACAAATATTTAATTTATTATCTTATACTTTTTAATTATAATATATCACATAATACAAAATGATCTATAATTTTTTAAGTTTTATATAAATAATAGCTGTGCACTCAAATACATACAATTTCAGTTATATAATTAAATTCTTGTCGTTACAATTGTTTTAATTACTGGAATTAATTATTATCATTGTTATGATTTATAATTGTGGTTGTTATAAAAACAATTTCAGTTATAATTATTATCATAAATATTATTATACTTAATAAGTATATCGCTTAAACATACACATGTTTATTATGTATCTTGTTTATTATACTCAACTCTTTGCAGTGCGTCGCGGGCGTTCAGTCGTAAACAAGGTATTAAACTAAGCTGTAACCGGAATTTCGAGACAGCTTGAGTCTGTCGCAACAAGGGAATTAACAGCTTAGCTTTTGCCATTCTAACCTTACTTTCATAACCAAAACACAGTATTTATTTTAGTAGGTAAATAACAACAAACGAAAGTAAAATGTAAATATTTTTCATCTCTCATATACTATATAGTATTATTTGTTAATGTATTTATTCCATAATAGGGGTAGAAAATAAAACTTGATTTGAAAATTCTTAAATATTCGAATTCGACATTCAAAGAGTGTGACCATGGTCCAATTCTCGGACTTGTAATTAGTTTTCGCCGTCGGTAATTATCACAGCCGACTGCGTTCAGCAAAAGCTCGCCAGCGAAGTAATTTACTACTTTATTGTACTTATACTTAAAAGAAATATAAATAAACGTCCTTTTGCTGCCCTTCTTAATCTTATTACTTTAAATATTAATTATCCATTACTTTTATTTAATACTTTTAAGTCTTAACAATCAAGAGTTAAAATTAGTCTCATCTTCATGGAAATCTTATGTTATAGATAAGTGAAAGTTATATTTATGGGACCTAACTAACACAAAGTCGTAAAAGATATTATTCGCTAGCTATTATTAAAAGCTATTAGCTATTATCTATTATTATTATTAGCTATTATTAAAAGATATTAGTCGTAAAAGATATTATTACAAACCTATAAACGACATTTATGGGTAAATCCATAATTTTTTTTTCCACTTTGATAGTTTAAACAGATATCCACTCACCTACGTCAAATGGAAGTCTCAAGAGGGCTTATTTTGTTACCATACCTATCGAAATAGGTCCTTCTGTAAATATACTCTCCAATTTAAAATAAGGCTACGAGGATTCCAAACGCGTCCTAGTCTAAAAAGAACCATATAATAAACGCAGCCAGGTTTATTTTTTTATTGTAGGACTGTTTCACAAACGTGAATATATTTAGTGAGCAATGTACGAACATCTACAACCATCGTCATCAATTCGATAAGCCGCCCTTGATGATGATTTGTTAATAATAAGAAAAAAGATATCGGTGGCTAGAAAGAAGACTTATTTATTTTACTTATTCGGTCCACAGTTACTGATACAAAAGTTAATTTTGTTTTTAAATTTGTTTTCTTATTACTTTTGAACTGAATAAATAGACCGCAGTGGTCAGAATCTAGTACATTGATTAAAAATTTGGAATAATATCAGTAAATATATTATCAATATACGTGACGCTGGTGGAGGTGATTCTAGTAGGCTCCATAAACATGTGTGATAGATTATGTAAAGAAAATAAATTTAAAAACTTAACAGTTATTGAATTGTTTTCTATGACAATACTATTAAAATAATACAAGTAATTAGCTATTTGTTTATATTTGACATTTTAAGTAAACCCTTATCCACAATTTGATCAATTTGTTCAAAGTTAGATGACGATGGCCTATGAACGCTTACAGTGATGAATTGTTCTGATTCTATTGAGGGTAATTCGATTATTCGTTCAACAGAAAGGCTTACTATGTCTTTACGTTCTTTGAACTTTATCTATTTATTTAAAGGAATTAAAGAGCCATTACGTATGGAATTAACTCTGTTGGACTGTTGAACGAACTACCAACCTGGTGGTTATTGAAATTAAACATTACTTTTTCACTTTTAAGACAGTGTTCACAGTTCAGTTACACAAGAAAATATTAATATCAAAAGTATTCAAAACTAGGGACGCCAACATCGCAAAATTTCGGGTGCCGTTTGCATATTGAGCGAAGCGAGCCTAGTATAATGACTCGTCGTTGTGGACAATGTCGGTAATGTAGGAGATTTCAGTTTTTTGACGATCACTCATCAACGACATAACATTTTCCTATTTTTTTTTAAACTCTCATCTAATGTATGTTTTTGCTTGCAAAATTTCATAACTTTCCGTCAAGTAGTTTTTGAGCCTTTTCGTGACAAAGAATGTGAAAAAGTTTCCAGTAGACCGCTCCGCTCGCTTCGCTCAAATAACTTTATTTCTAACTCCTTATTACACTGAATATTCCGATGCACCAGATTGATACAGTTTACATTATTAGTTTTATTACTCACATTAGGAATACATATTTTTTCAAAAATAATTATTATAATATTAAATTTATTTTATTAAACTAGAGGATATTTATTCTGTCTTAAAATCTAGTTTAAACTTATATTGTTTTACTTACATCTATATATTGCTCAATAGGAGCAGTTTGTTTAGTCAAATTATTGGCTGTAGTGGGAAAAAAATATGATTGCGATACAGCTACCTGTCTCTTAATATATGAGGATAGATGATATCTATCAAGAATCAGATTACAATATTTACTAACAGTAGTGTTAGTGTCAATCACATGAATCCTTTTATTATATAAAGATAGGTTGTACATTAATAAATTAATCTTATATCTTATTTAATTATTTGTCTGTGGCAAATTATTGTTATAAGGTATACTAAACCACACCTTTTTATTTACATTTGATTTACTTAAAATTTCGAAATATTAATTGAATTCTAAATGGCTCATATCACCTCTATTTCCTACAAAAAGTATTAAATTTGAGGATTATTAAATTGTTGTTGACACGAGTCATCATGTATGACACACGTACTCCGTGTTTATTCCCAGTTTCAGCGACGAATTAGTACAGTAGCGCTGAATTATTTTATATAAAAGATTTTATTGTTAAAATATCTTATATTCATGATTACATCTGATAGGATGATATTTTAAGATAACGGTATAAGTCCCAGTTAAATAAAACTATTCATCATTCAATTATTTGCAACAACAGGAGATAATAACATCTCGAACTATTTCTTGAGTTGAAATTTTTTGAAAGAAATAGAATAACGTTTTAGATTTATCTATACTTATAATAAATCTGTAGAGAGGTCAATTCTGTACATGAAATATATTTACAAAATAAGTAGCAGGGGGTGATTAGTGTTCGATACTGATGCCAAAAATGCAGTTAAAAAAATTTTTGTCTGTCTGTCTGTCTGTCTGTCTGTTTGTATGTTATTTATAGAAAAAAAAACTACTCGACGGATTTTAACGAAACTTAGTACAATTATTCTTTATACTCCTGGGCAGGTAATAGTATACTTTTCATCACACTACAATGAATAGGAGCAGAGCAGTGAAAGGAAATGTTGAGAAAATGGGAGAAGTTGCTTGATTTTTTAAGCTTCCGTCGCGTGTGCAGCCTTAATGGTTAGAGCTACATAGAAACTATGTATAACGGAAATATTCTACATAAAAATACACGAAAAATATTCCAAGACAGCATATATCTACCTTTTATAGTTAACTCACAATAACACGCATAACTCTCGATAGCTTAGCAGTTCGGAGATTTCTTATTATATTTGTTTACTTTTACGTTTATAAAACCAATAATGCTCACCATCATTCCTAATTAAAAAAAAATAAACATTAGCACCAATTCAATAAAAAAAGAATCATTGAAATCGGTATAGAAACACCAAACTTATACTTACTTACATGAAATACGCCAACAAGACATCGCGCGTGAATAGTGAATCAAGCTATAAGGATTATTTTTGCGTAACGGTTGCCGCGCTCGACGGGGCTCGCGGCGGCAGAGTATAAAAGGGGCGGGAGGCGAGCGCAAGCGTCATTCAATATTTGGCTGTTGATGCGTTCAGAGTGTTGAACTTTATTGACAGACAATAATTGTTATTTTATAAACCGTGCTTATCAGCGCGACTTTTTGTCTTTAAATAGTTTATTTTAATTTCTTTTGTTGTTATTTTCTAAATTAGTTTTAGTTTTGTTTAAATTCTTAACTATTAATAGTTCCTATTTTATTTCTTTTTAAGTAGATTTAGATTCGATTTTTAGATTAGATAATAGATAGATAGATTAGATTATTGTTAGATTTTTAGTTACTGATAGGTTAGTTTTGGGCATTTTATGTTTAGTTTTTTTTGTATTGAGTAGATAAAAGCGTAGGTAGGTACTTTTATTAATTATAGTATTCATAGGTATTTTTTATTTATTTTTAAGTGAAGTAGGTATAGGTAGATATTGCCTACTATCTACCTATACTGCACACGTGTTTTAGCTTTATTTTCATTTCTTTTTTTTTTGTACCTAAGTTGTAGGTAGGTAGGTACATATTTCTTAGTTTAATTCTATTAGAATATTAGGTATTTAAGTTTAAATAGGCACTTAGATTTATATTTTTTTATTATATAGCAGCTGTACTTAGAACATCTAAGGTTTTTTTTGTATTAGCATAGGTACTTTGATTAATTACAGTAGTTGTAGGTATTTCTTATTATTCATTTTTAAGTGAAGTAGGTAAGTGTAGATAGTATTGCACACGCATTAAGTATAGCTTTATTTTCATTTTTTATTCTTTTGTAATTTGTAGGTACCTACGTACATATTTATAATTCGATTAGAATATTATTTTAGTTTTAATAGGCACTTAGATTTATATTCTATTTATTATATACTTAGCTATAGTTAGGACCTCTGACGTAAGTTTTTTGTTGGGTAACTAAATAGAATTTAAGTTACCGTCGATTAAAAATAAAATAAACGATGCCACCTAAAAAACGACCATCTTTATCTCGAACTTCGAGTCAAGCTAGGAGAATGAGAATGACGCGTTCTCAAGAATCGGAAGAGGAAAGAGCACATCGGTTAAACTCTATGAGAGTTAGTGCCTCAACATCTCGAGCTAATGAAAGCTCTCCAGAAAGAGAGATGCGATTAGCAGCTGAAAGAGCGAGACGAGCTACAACACGGGCTTCTCAAAGCTCTTCTCAACGAGAGCTAAGGCGTTCCATTGACCGGGAACAACATGCGTTATCCCGAGAAGCTGAAACTGCTTTACAACGAGAATTGCGACTCACAGCTGACCGCGAACGGCATACATTATCTCGCGAGTCTGAAACCTTCACTGAGAGGGAATTACGGCTTACAGCTGACCGCGAACGTCATATTTTATCTCGCGAGTCCGAAACCTTCACTGAGAGGGAATTACGGCTTACAGCTGACCACGAACGTCATATTTTATCTCGCGAGTCCGAAACCTTCACTGAGAGGGAATTACGGCTTACAGCTGATCGCGAACGTCATATTTTGTCTCGAGAATCTGAAACTTTTACTCAATATCAAGACCGTTTGACAAATGATAGGGCGCACCATAACATGATTCGATCTCTTGAAGATGAACATGAGCATGAACAACGACTAGAGTCGGGACGCGATTATTACAATTCTTTGAGACAAGAACAATTGATTACTTTATCTAATGAAAGATTAAGAATTGAAAATATTCGGTCGCTTGAAACAGAAGAACAGCGAGAGGCCCGTCTTACTGCAGATAGATTTCGACATGGTCTTAATGACTTAGATATACACGTGGTAGATCAATCTACAAATTCGGTGGCGTGGTCCGATAAATATAAAAGTGGGTTTGCTTATAACCTCACAATTGATTACAGATCATCTTCTGAAATAGGCGATATGAACGTAGTATGTTCCTTTTGTAATGCTTCGAAGTGGAGGAAGGAGTCTGCTGGTTTCTGTTGTTCTGGAGGTAAAATAAATTTGCCTTCGTTCGAAGACCCACCGGAACCTTTAAAATCACTACTTTTAGGGGAACATTTGCAATCCAAACAGTTTTTAGATAATATTCGCACTTATAATAGTGCATTCCAAATGACATCCTTTGGTGCTAAACAAATCTCAGAAGGCCCTTTCATGCCTACTTTTAAGGTACAAGGTCAGGTTTACCATTTGGTAGGGTCCCTTTGCCTGAAGAACAACCTAAATTTCTTCAAATATATTTTGTATCCGATTACAACGAACAGTCGAATATAAGAAATCAATATTTTCCGAATTTAAATACTGAACTCATTTCACAACTTCAGAACATGTTACATCAGGTTAATTCGTACGTATGCAGTTTTAAATCGACATTAGAAGCCCTTTCTCAAGATGGTAATAACAATTATAAAATTGTTATAAATGCCGATAAGCGTCCAACTCAGGAACACCCTGGGCGTCATAACGTTCCATCCACGAATGAAGTTGCTGTAGTACTGGTCGACCAGGAATGTGATAGGCGGGATATCGTTATACGTTCCAGAGACAATCGTTTGCAACGTATTTTCGAAACCCACAGGGCTTACGAGAGTTTGCAATATCCTATGATATACTGTCGAGGGGAAGATGGTTATAATTTCGCTGTATACCAAACCGATCCGCGCACAGGCGCACCTAATTATAATAAAAAGGTGTCATGCCTTCAATTTTATTGTTACCACCTGCAAGTGAGACGGAATAGATTGGTATACTTCAACGTTTTCGTGGCTTATTTAATCAGTTTATTGTTGACATGTACGCAAAAATTTAAACCGAAAGATTAGTTTATATACGATCTAATCAAAGGCAGCTGCGCGCTGAAGAATACGTGCACCTTCGCGATGCCATGCAGCAAGATAACGATACTGTGAATATGGGTCGTTTAGTTATTTTACCCTCTTCTTTTACTGGTGGTCCACGCTACATGCATGAACGTACTCAAGACGCTTTTTGTTACGTAAGAAAATATGGACGTCCCGACTTATTTGTTACTGTAACTACCAATCCCAAGTGGGATGAAATCACTCGGGAGCTTCTTGAGGGTCAGGCACCGCATGACCGCCATGATATTATTGCAAGAGTGTTTCATTTAAAATTAAAATCAATGATAGATCTTCTTACCAAAGATAACATTTTTGGAGAAGTATTGTGTTATATGTATAGTGTTGAGTGGCAAAAACGCGGCTTACCTCACGCACATATCTTGCTTTGGTTAAAAGATAAGGTTCGACCTAATGATGTAGACAGATTAATCAGTGCTGAAATTCCAGATCCGACTGCAGATCCCCTGTTATACGACATTGTTAAAACTCATATGATACATGGTCCATGTGGTGCATTTAACGCAAATGCTCCTTGCATGCAAGACGGTCGTTGCACTAAAAGGTATCCAAAAGCATTAGTGGATGAAACTGTAACAGGACATGATGGATACCCATTATATCGTCGCCGTCGTCGTTCAAGAGACAATGGTGGTTTTACTGTTGAAAAGCGAATGTCTGGACAACAGGTTACTTTAGATAATAGGTGGGTCGTTCCGTATTCGCCTGTATTGTCCAGAGCATTTCAAGCTCACATAAATGTAGAAATGTGTAATAGTGTAGAGTCAATTAAATATATTTGTAAGTACATTAACAAGGGCAGTGACCAAGCTACGTTTGCGTTAAGAAATGAACATGATGAAGTTACTAGATTTCAGTCAGGCAGATATATCAGCTCTTCAGAAGCTGTGTGGCGGATCTTAAGTTTTAATATTCACGAAAGATATCCACCTGTGACCCATCTGGATGTTCATCTGGAAGGCGGTCAACGTATATATTTTAACGCCGAAAATGTTACAGAACGATTAGAGAACCCTAGACAAACAACTTTATTGGCATTCTTTCGACTTTGCCAAACTGATAATTTCGCAAAGTCTCTTTTGTATGAAGAAGTTCCATCGTATTATACCTACGATAAACAACGAGGTGTCTTTAACCGTAGACGCCGAGGCAGGCCTGTAGATGGCGAGACAGGTATTTTCAAAGAACATGTTCTTGGTAGAGTGTATACTGTTCATCCTAACAACGCAGAGTGTTTTTATTTGAGATTATTATTACATACAGTGCGAGGACCAACATCATTTATAGATTTGAGAAAAGTAGACGATGTTGTTTATCCAACTTATCATGCAGCTTGCCAAGCGCGTCATTTGCTTGAAAATGATCAACATTGGGATGACGCTTTAGCAGAATCCTGTGTTAGTGATAATCCACGACGGTTACGCCATTTATTTGTAACATTACTCACATTTTGTAATTTATCTGATCCTGTCCAATTATGGGAAAAATATAAAGAAAAATTTGCAGAAGACTTTCTTCGGAATTTATCTCACAATAATGAAGGCGCAACTAATGATAATTTTCGAGATCTGGCTATAAATCAGTGCTTATTAGCTCTTCAGGAAGACTTAACAGCAGTAGGCGGTAAATCACTTTGTGAATATGGTTTGCCAACGCCAACCTCAGTCGGAGAGGTTACCAATAGGGAATATTTCGCAGAGATTGGTTACAACCCAATGGAACTGCTGGTAACATTAGAAAACGGTGTCCCAATCATGACTGCAGAACAACGCTTAGTCTATGATCGCGTGTGCGAGAGTGTGCAGAATAATTTAGGAACAATATGGTTTTTAGATGCACCTGGAGGAACTGGGAAAACTTTTTTGGCTAAATTAATATTAGCTTATGTTCGAAATCAGCGTAAAATCGCTCTTGCCGTGGCTTCATCAGGTATAGCTGCAACATTGCTACCAGGAGGTAAGACTGCTCACACTATGTTTAAAATACCAATTAATTTAGATCGCACGGAAAGTCCAACCTGTAGTATTTCAAGAAATAGCGACAAAGCTAAGGTATTGCGTGAGTGTAATTTAATCGTATGGGATGAATGTACGATGGCCCATCGAAAAGGAGTAGAAGCAGTAGACAGAACTCTAAGGGACATAAGACAAAATGATCGACCAATGGGCGGTATTACGGTTTTATTTTGTGGTGATTTCCGACAAACCTTACCGGTAATACCACGGGGAACCCGAGCTGATGAGATTAGGGCTTGCCTGAAAAGCTCTTATTTGTGGCGTGATATACAATCGGTGCATTTGACTATAAATATGCGAGTGAGAACTGGAGACAACGCAGATAATCGTGAATTTTCTGATACATTATTGAAGATTGGTGAAGGTACCTATCCACAACTACACCAAGGAAAACTTATTCTGACACCTGAGTTATGTTGTATAGTGCAATCCCAACAACATCTTATATCTTCGGTTTACGGTGACATAACAATTATATTAAATAGGGACAATTCTTGGCTTTGCGAAAGGTCCATTTTGACTCCTCGCAATGACCAGGCATCTGAAATTAATAATAAAATACTGTCTAATATACAGGGAGAAAGCAAAGTTTATAGTTCAATAAATAGAATGGTTGATGAACAAGAAGCCACTAATTACCCGATAGAATTTTTAAATTCTTTAAGTATGCCTGGACTACCTTCTCATATAATTTGTTTAAAAATTGGCATACCGATAATTCTGCTCCGAAATTTAAGACCACCTCAACTTTGCAATGGAACTCGGCTAAAAGTAACCCAGTTGCAACAAAATGTAATCGAGGCTCAAATTTTAACAGGTTGCGGTGCAGGAGAAACTGTCTTTATTCCCAGAATTCCCATAATACCAAATAATTTTCCATTCCAATTTAAAAGAACGCAATTCCCAGTATCGGTGTGCTATGCCATGACTATCAATAAAGCTCAAGGGCAGACTTTTCGTGTTGCTGGAGTAGATCTCGGTGTTAGCTGTTTCTCGCATGGTCAATTATACGTCGCTCTTTCCCGGGTTAGCAATTCTAGGAATCTTTACGTTCACGTGCCGGACGGGTCGACTCTTAACATAGTCTACCCAGAAGCTTTGCGCTGAAACATTTTAATTTGATCTAAAAATATTAGCAATATATTATCTTAATAAAAAACAAGGAGTTACACGCTGACCGAGTCGTGGGTATAGCGTGGGTATATTATAATATTCTGCGGTTACTTATATTTTTCAACAGTTTTGTGGATTGGCATATTATATTACTATTGCCCTTCTAAAATACGAAAGTGAATCTGCCTGTTACGTCAAAACTATGAGGGAGGACATCTGCTAATTTTTTTTCGAAAAACGACGGAAACGCGGACGAAGTCGCGGGCAAAAGCTAGTTATAAATAATATAGATCTACGCCTAATGAATATTTAAAAATTATATAAAAATGAATTGAATAAATATCTCCTCTTAAATATTGGTCGACAATGAACTGGCAGATGTTGATTAGTCCTCGAATATATTTTAAAATCAAATCATATCCAAAGCTGGACATTGCATTTTAATTAGGTCTTCTAAAAGAAAAAAAAGTAATTGAATAATGTACTTCACACGAGTAGGTTTATACACAATGTCATACCCTCTGGACAATTGAATGATTGTGTTACTATCTGTAATTCATTTTGCTTTACACTGTTCAAATAAAGTAGTAGAGTTTATAGAATTAAAACAGAAAAATCTGATTACCTTCTCATATAAGACAAAATACAAAGGTGCGACATGACTCCGAGTTGGAGGATGTGTAATTAGCAGACGTAATTGGGTCGACCGACATTCAGTAAGCTTTATGACGGGTCTAATATTTATAGTTATAACTAGATTTAATAACAATGAAATGATTGTTTATGCACATGCATAACATTTGTCTCTTAGCGCTAATATTATATATATTTTTTCAATTTATTTTATTTTATCATATGTAAATATTTATTATATCAGTCCGTCTCTCTTTTTGTTTGGTGTTTGTAATAGTTTGTAAAGTCTCAAATAATCTTAAGAAATCACACACGACACAATTAAATTAAAAATAATTCTTGTAATATACACAGGTGTTATGAATTGACGGCTTCCAAGGTGTTCAACAGAACGTCAGACTCAGTGATAGAGAAATGGTTGAAACCAGTTCACAGTTTTAAGTAAAAGAAATCAAAGTTAAATGTATTTATTTTATTTTGCGAACCTTTTATTTTGCTGTTTCAGCGTATTTTTTGTTCGGGGAAGAATACATCGCTGTTACAAGTCCCTTACAAGAGAGATCTGTAAAATATTCAATGTGTTCTCGATAGTATTATTCACGTTTTTTTCTTTTTCACGATACGCATAGTATTACGTTATAATTTAGTTTTTTTAAACTTTATTTTCTAACATAAGTATACAAGTTAAAGCCCACACCGGGAGAGTCTCATAAAGTTTTAATGTTGACGGTCAATTACATGATCTTGTATCATATTCTGTTCTAAGTAATTTTAATCAAGTTATTGTTAAATAACGTAATGAATTTAAATTATTGTCCACAACATTATATGACATCGATAATCTATACTTATAATAAATCTGTAGAGAGGTCAATTCTGTACATGAAATATATTTACAAAATAAGTAGCAGGGGGTGATTAGTGTTCGATACTGATGCCAAAAATGCAGTTAAAAAAATTTTTGTCTGTCTGTCTGTCTGTCTGTCTGTTTGTATGTTATTTATAGAAAAAAAAACTACTCGACGGATTTTAACGAAACTTAGTACAATTATTCTTTATACTCCTGGGCAGGTAATAGTATACTTTTCATCACACTACAATGAATAGGAGCAGAGCAGTGAAAGGAAATGTTGAGAAAATGGGAGAAGTTGCTTGATTTTTTAAGCTTCCGTCGCGTGTGCAGCCTTAATGGTTAGAGCTACATAGAAACTATGTATAACGGAAATATTCTACATAAAAATACACGAAAAATATTCCAAGACAGCATATATCTACCTTTTATAGTTAACTCACAATAACACGCATAACTCTCGATAGCTTAGCAGTTCGGAGATTTCTTATTATATTTGTTTACTTTTACGTTTATAAAACCAATAATGCTCACCATCATTCCTAATTAAAAAAAAAATAAACATTAGCACCAATTCAATAAAAAAAGAATCATTGAAATCGGTATAGAAACACCAAACTTATACTTACTTACATGAAATACGCCAACAAGACATCGCGCGTGAATAGTGAATCAAGCTATAAGGATTATTTTTGCGTAACGGTTGCCGCGCTCGACGGGGCTCGCGGCGGCAGAGTATAAAAGGGGCGGGAGGCGAGCGCAAGCGTCATTCAATATTTGGCTGTTGATGCGTTCAGAGTGTTGAACTTTATTGACAGACAATAATTGTTATTTTATAAACCGTGCTTATCAGCGCGACTTTTTGTCTTTAAATAGTTTATTTTAATTTCTTTTGTTGTTATTTTCTAAATTAGTTTTAGTTTTGTTTAAATTCTTAACTATTAATAGTTCCTATTTTATTTCTTTTTAAGTAGATTTAGATTCGATTTTTAGATTAGATAATAGATAGATAGATTAGATTATTGTTAGATTTTTAGTTACTGATAGGTTAGTTTTGGGCATTTTATGTTTAGTTTTTTTTGTATTGAGTAGATAAAAGCGTAGGTAGGTACTTTTATTAATTATAGTATTCATAGGTATTTTTTATTTATTTTTAAGTGAAGTAGGTATAGGTAGATATTGCCTACTATCTACCTATACTGCACACGTGTTTTAGCTTTATTTTCATTTCTTTTTTTTTTGTACCTAAGTTGTAGGTAGGTAGGTACATATTTCTTAGTTTAATTCTATTAGAATATTAGGTATTTAAGTTTAAATAGGCACTTAGATTTATATTTTTTTATTATATAGCAGCTGTACTTAGAACATCTAAGGTTTTTTTTGTATTAGCATAGGTACTTTGATTAATTACAGTAGTTGTAGGTATTTCTTATTATTCATTTTTAAGTGAAGTAGGTAAGTGTAGATAGTATTGCACACGCATTAAGTATAGCTTTATTTTCATTTTTTATTCTTTTGTAATTTGTAGGTACCTACGTACATATTTATAATTCGATTAGAATATTATTTTAGTTTTAATAGGCACTTAGATTTATATTCTATTTATTATATACTTAGCTATAGTTAGGACCTCTGACGTAAGTTTTTTGTTGGGTAACTAAATAGAATTTAAGTTACCGTCGATTAAAAATAAAATAAACGATGCCACCTAAAAAACGACCATCTTTATCTCGAACTTCGAGTCAAGCTAGGAGAATGAGAATGACGCGTTCTCAAGAATCGGAAGAGGAAAGAGCACATCGGTTAAACTCTATGAGAGTTAGTGCCTCAACATCTCGAGCTAATGAAAGCTCTCCAGAAAGAGAGATGCGATTAGCAGCTGAAAGAGCGAGACGAGCTACAACACGGGCTTCTCAAAGCTCTTCTCAACGAGAGCTAAGGCGTTCCATTGACCGGGAACAACATGCGTTATCCCGAGAAGCTGAAACTGCTTTACAACGAGAATTGCGACTCACAGCTGACCGCGAACGGCATACATTATCTCGCGAGTCTGAAACCTTCACTGAGAGGGAATTACGGCTTACAGCTGACCGCGAACGTCATATTTTATCTCGCGAGTCCGAAACCTTCACTGAGAGGGAATTACGGCTTACAGCTGACCACGAACGTCATATTTTATCTCGCGAGTCCGAAACCTTCACTGAGAGGGAATTACGGCTTACAGCTGATCGCGAACGTCATATTTTGTCTCGAGAATCTGAAACTTTTACTCAATATCAAGACCGTTTGACAAATGATAGGGCGCACCATAACATGATTCGATCTCTTGAAGATGAACATGAGCATGAACAACGACTAGAGTCGGGACGCGATTATTACAATTCTTTGAGACAAGAACAATTGATTACTTTATCTAATGAAAGATTAAGAATTGAAAATATTCGGTCGCTTGAAACAGAAGAACAGCGAGAGGCCCGTCTTACTGCAGATAGATTTCGACATGGTCTTAATGACTTAGATATACACGTGGTAGATCAATCTACAAATTCGGTGGCGTGGTCCGATAAATATAAAAGTGGGTTTGCTTATAACCTCACAATTGATTACAGATCATCTTCTGAAATAGGCGATATGAACGTAGTATGTTCCTTTTGTAATGCTTCGAAGTGGAGGAAGGAGTCTGCTGGTTTCTGTTGTTCTGGAGGTAAAATAAATTTGCCTTCGTTCGAAGACCCACCGGAACCTTTAAAATCACTACTTTTAGGGGAACATTTGCAATCCAAACAGTTTTTAGATAATATTCGCACTTATAATAGTGCATTCCAAATGACATCCTTTGGTGCTAAACAAATCTCAGAAGGCCCTTTCATGCCTACTTTTAAGGTACAAGGTCAGGTTTACCATTTGGTAGGGTCCCTTTTGCCTGAAGAACAACCTAAATTTCTTCAAATATATTTTGTATCCGATTACAACGAACAGTCGAATATAAGAAATCAATATTTTCCGAATTTAAATACTGAACTCATTTCACAACTTCAGAACATGTTACATCAGGTTAATTCGTACGTATGCAGTTTTAAATCGACATTAGAAGCCCTTTCTCAAGATGGTAATAACAATTATAAAATTGTTATAAATGCCGATAAGCGTCCAACTCAGGAACACCCTGGGCGTCATAACGTTCCATCCACGAATGAAGTTGCTGTAGTACTGGTCGACCAGGAATGTGATAGGCGGGATATCGTTATACGTTCCAGAGACAATCGTTTGCAACGTATTTTCGAAACCCACAGGGCTTACGAGAGTTTGCAATATCCTATGATATACTGTCGAGGGGAAGATGGTTATAATTTCGCTGTATACCAAACCGATCCGCGCACAGGCGCACCTAATTATAATAAAAAGGTGTCATGCCTTCAATTTTATTGTTACCACCTGCAAGTGAGACGGAATAGATTGGTATACTTCAACGTTTTCGTGGCTTATTTAATCAGTTTATTGTTGACATGTACGCAAAAATTTAAACCGAAAGATTAGTTTATATACGATCTAATCAAAGGCAGCTGCGCGCTGAAGAATACGTGCACCTTCGCGATGCCATGCAGCAAGATAACGATACTGTGAATATGGGTCGTTTAGTTATTTTACCCTCTTCTTTTACTGGTGGTCCACGCTACATGCATGAACGTACTCAAGACGCTTTTTGTTACGTAAGAAAATATGGACGTCCCGACTTATTTGTTACTGTAACTACCAATCCCAAGTGGGATGAAATCACTCGGGAGCTTCTTGAGGGTCAGGCACCGCATGACCGCCATGATATTATTGCAAGAGTGTTTCATTTAAAATTAAAATCAATGATAGATCTTCTTACCAAAGATAACATTTTTGGAGAAGTATTGTGTTATATGTATAGTGTTGAGTGGCAAAAACGCGGCTTACCTCACGCACATATCTTGCTTTGGTTAAAAGATAAGGTTCGACCTAATGATGTAGACAGATTAATCAGTGCTGAAATTCCAGATCCGACTGCAGATCCCCTGTTATACGACATTGTTAAAACTCATATGATACATGGTCCATGTGGTGCATTTAACGCAAATGCTCCTTGCATGCAAGACGGTCGTTGCACTAAAAGGTATCCAAAAGCATTAGTGGATGAAACTGTAACAGGACATGATGGATACCCATTATATCGTCGCCGTCGTCGTTCAAGAGACAATGGTGGTTTTACTGTTGAAAAGCGAATGTCTGGACAACAGGTTACTTTAGATAATAGGTGGGTCGTTCCGTATTCGCCTGTATTGTCCAGAGCATTTCAAGCTCACATAAATGTAGAAATGTGTAATAGTGTAGAGTCAATTAAATATATTTGTAAGTACATTAACAAGGGCAGTGACCAAGCTACGTTTGCGTTAAGAAATGAACATGATGAAGTTACTAGATTTCAGTCAGGCAGATATATCAGCTCTTCAGAAGCTGTGTGGCGGATCTTAAGTTTTAATATTCACGAAAGATATCCACCTGTGACCCATCTGGATGTTCATCTGGAAGGCGGTCAACGTATATATTTTAACGCCGAAAATGTTACAGAACGATTAGAGAACCCTAGACAAACAACTTTATTGGCATTCTTTCGACTTTGCCAAACTGATAATTTCGCAAAGTCTCTTTTGTATGAAGAAGTTCCATCGTATTATACCTACGATAAACAACGAGGTGTCTTTAACCGTAGACGCCGAGGCAGGCCTGTAGATGGCGAGACAGGTATTTTCAAAGAACATGTTCTTGGTAGAGTGTATACTGTTCATCCTAACAACGCAGAGTGTTTTTATTTGAGATTATTATTACATACAGTGCGAGGACCAACATCATTTATAGATTTGAGAAAAGTAGACGATGTTGTTTATCCAACTTATCATGCAGCTTGCCAAGCGCGTCATTTGCTTGAAAATGATCAACATTGGGATGACGCTTTAGCAGAATCCTGTGTTAGTGATAATCCACGACGGTTACGCCATTTATTTGTAACATTACTCACATTTTGTAATTTATCTGATCCTGTCCAATTATGGGAAAAATATAAAGAAAAATTTGCAGAAGACTTTCTTCGGAATTTATCTCACAATAATGAAGGCGCAACTAATGATAATTTTCGAGATCTGGCTATAAATCAGTGCTTATTAGCTCTTCAGGAAGACTTAACAGCAGTAGGCGGTAAATCACTTTGTGAATATGGTTTGCCAACGCCAACCTCAGTCGGAGAGGTTACCAATAGGGAATATTTCGCAGAGATTGGTTACAACCCAATGGAACTGCTGGTAACATTAGAAAACGGTGTCCCAATCATGACTGCAGAACAACGCTTAGTCTATGATCGCGTGTGCGAGAGTGTGCAGAATAATTTAGGAACAATATGGTTTTTAGATGCACCTGGAGGAACTGGGAAAACTTTTTTGGCTAAATTAATATTAGCTTATGTTCGAAATCAGCGTAAAATCGCTCTTGCCGTGGCTTCATCAGGTATAGCTGCAACATTGCTACCAGGAGGTAAGACTGCTCACACTATGTTTAAAATACCAATTAATTTAGATCGCACGGAAAGTCCAACCTGTAGTATTTCAAGAAATAGCGACAAAGCTAAGGTATTGCGTGAGTGTAATTTAATCGTATGGGATGAATGTACGATGGCCCATCGAAAAGGAGTAGAAGCAGTAGACAGAACTCTAAGGGACATAAGACAAAATGATCGACCAATGGGCGGTATTACGGTTTTATTTTGTGGTGATTTCCGACAAACCTTACCGGTAATACCACGGGGAACCCGAGCTGATGAGATTAGGGCTTGCCTGAAAAGCTCTTATTTGTGGCGTGATATACAATCGGTGCATTTGACTATAAATATGCGAGTGAGAACTGGAGACAACGCAGATAATCGTGAATTTTCTGATACATTATTGAAGATTGGTGAAGGTACCTATCCACAACTACACCAAGGAAAACTTATTCTGACACCTGAGTTATGTTGTATAGTGCAATCCCAACAACATCTTATATCTTCGGTTTACGGTGACATAACAATTATATTAAATAGGGACAATTCTTGGCTTTGCGAAAGGTCCATTTTGACTCCTCGCAATGACCAGGCATCTGAAATTAATAATAAAATACTGTCTAATATACAGGGAGAAAGCAAAGTTTATAGTTCAATAAATAGAATGGTTGATGAACAAGAAGCCACTAATTACCCGATAGAATTTTTAAATTCTTTAAGTATGCCTGGACTACCTTCTCATATAATTTGTTTAAAAATTGGCATACCGATAATTCTGCTCCGAAATTTAAGACCACCTCAACTTTGCAATGGAACTCGGCTAAAAGTAACCCAGTTGCAACAAAATGTAATCGAGGCTCAAATTTTAACAGGTTGCGGTGCAGGAGAAACTGTCTTTATTCCCAGAATTCCCATAATACCAAATAATTTTCCATTCCAATTTAAAAGAACGCAATTCCCAGTATCGGTGTGCTATGCCATGACTATCAATAAAGCTCAAGGGCAGACTTTTCGTGTTGCTGGAGTAGATCTCGGTGTTAGCTGTTTCTCGCATGGTCAATTATACGTCGCTCTTTCCCGGGTTAGCAATTCTAGGAATCTTTACGTTCACGTGCCGGACGGGTCGACTCTTAACATAGTCTACCCAGAAGCTTTGCGCTGAAACATTTTAATTTGATCTAAAAATATTAGCAATATATTATCTTAATAAAAAACAAGGAGTTACACGCTGACCGAGTCGTGGGTATAGCGTGGGTATATTATAATATTCTGCGGTTACTTATATTTTTCAACAGTTTTGTGGATTGGCATATTATATTACTATTGCCCTTCTAAAATACGAAAGTGAATCTGCCTGTTACGTCAAAACTATGAGGGAGGACATCTGCTAATTTTTTTTCGAAAAACGACGGAAACGCGGACGAAGTCGCGGGCAAAAGCTAGTTATAAATAATATAGATCTACGCCTAATGAATATTTAAAAATTATATAAAAATGAATTGAATAAATATCTCCTCTTAAATATTGGTCGACAATGAACTGGCAGATGTTGATTAGTCCTCGAATATATTTTAAAATCAAATCATATCCAAAGCTGGACATTGCATTTTAATTAGGTCTTCTAAAAGAAAAAAAAGTAATTGAATAATGTACTTCACACGAGTAGGTTTATACACAATGTCATACCCTCTGGACAATTGAATGATTGTGTTACTATCTGTAATTCATTTTGCTTTACACTGTTCAAATAAAGTAGTAGAGTTTATAGAATTAAAACAGAAAAATCTGATTACCTTCTCATATAAGACAAAATACAAAGGTGCGACATGACTCCGAGTTGGAGGATGTGTAATTAGCAGACGTAATTGGGTCGACCGACATTCAGTAAGCTTTATGACGGGTCTAATATTTATAGTTATAACTAGATTTAATAACAATGAAATGATTGTTTATGCACATGCATAACATTTGTCTCTTAGCGCTAATATTATATATATTTTTTCAATTTATTTTATTTTATCATATGTAAATATTTATTATATCAGTCCGTCTCTCTTTTTGTTTGGTGTTTGTAATAGTTTGTAAAGTCTCAAATAATCTTAAGAAATCACACACGACACAATTAAATTAAAAATAATTCTTGTAATATACACAGGTGTTATGAATTGACGGCTTCCAAGGTGTTCAACAGAACGTCAGACTCAGTGATAGAGAAATGGTTGAAACCAGTTCACAGTTTTAAGTAAAAGAAATCAAAGTTAAATGTATTTATTTTATTTTGCGAGCCTTTTATTTTGCTGTTTCAGCGTATTTTTTGTTCGGGGAAGAATACATCGCTGTTACAAGTCCCTTACAAGAGAGATCTGTAAAATATTCAATGTGTTCTCGATAGTATTATTCACGTTTTTTTCTTTTTCACGATACGCATAGTATTACGTTATAATTTAGTTTTTTTAAACTTTATTTTCTAACATAAGTATACAAGTTAAAGCCCACACCGGGAGAGTCTCATAAAGTTTTAATGTTGACGGTCAATTACATGATCTTGTATCATATTCTGTTCTAAGTAATTTTAATCAAGTTATTGTTAAATAACGTAATGAATTTAAATTATTGTCCACAACATTATATGACATCGATAATCTATACTTATAATAAATCTGTAGAGAGGTCAATTCTGTACATGAAATATATTTACAAAATAAGTAGCAGGGGGTGATTAGTGTTCGATACTGATGCCAAAAATGCAGTTAAAAAAATTTTTGTCTGTCTGTCTGTCTGTCTGTCTGTTTGTATGTTATTTATAGAAAAAAAAACTACTCGACGGATTTTAACGAAACTTAGTACAATTATTCTTTATACTCCTGGGCAGGTAATAGTATACTTTTCATCACACTACAATGAATAGGAGCAGAGCAGTGAAAGGAAATGTTGAGAAAATGGGAGAAGTTGCTTGATTTTTTAAGCTTCCGTCGCGTGTGCAGCCTTAATGGTTAGAGCTACATAGAAACTATGTATAACGGAAATATTCTACATAAAAATACACGAAAAATATTCCAAGACAGCATATATCTACCTTTTATAGTTAACTCACAATAACACGCATAACTCTCGATAGCTTAGCAGTTCGGAGATTTCTTATTATATTTGTTTACTTTTACGTTTATAAAACCAATAATGCTCACCATCATTCCTAATTAAAAAAAAAATAAACATTAGCACCAATTCAATAAAAAAAGAATCATTGAAATCGGTATAGAAACACCAAACTTATACTTACTTACATGAAATACGCCAACAAGACATCGCGCGTGAATAGTGAATCAAGCTATAAGGATTATTTTTGCGTAACGGTTGCCGCGCTCGACGGGGCTCGCGGCGGCAGAGTATAAAAGGGGCGGGAGGCGAGCGCAAGCGTCATTCAATATTTGGCTGTTGATGCGTTCAGAGTGTTGAACTTTATTGACAGACAATAATTGTTATTTTATAAACCGTGCTTATCAGCGCGACTTTTTGTCTTTAAATAGTTTATTTTAATTTCTTTTGTTGTTATTTTCTAAATTAGTTTTAGTTTTGTTTAAATTCTTAACTATTAATAGTTCCTATTTTATTTCTTTTTAAGTAGATTTAGATTCGATTTTTAGATTAGATAATAGATAGATAGATTAGATTATTGTTAGATTTTTAGTTACTGATAGGTTAGTTTTGGGCATTTTATGTTTAGTTTTTTTTGTATTGAGTAGATAAAAGCGTAGGTAGGTACTTTTATTAATTATAGTATTCATAGGTATTTTTTATTTATTTTTAAGTGAAGTAGGTATAGGTAGATATTGCCTACTATCTACCTATACTGCACACGTGTTTTAGCTTTATTTTCATTTCTTTTTTTTTTGTACCTAAGTTGTAGGTAGGTAGGTACATATTTCTTAGTTTAATTCTATTAGAATATTAGGTATTTAAGTTTAAATAGGCACTTAGATTTATATTTTTTTATTATATAGCAGCTGTACTTAGAACATCTAAGGTTTTTTTTGTATTAGCATAGGTACTTTGATTAATTACAGTAGTTGTAGGTATTTCTTATTATTCATTTTTAAGTGAAGTAGGTAAGTGTAGATAGTATTGCACACGCATTAAGTATAGCTTTATTTTCATTTTTTATTCTTTTGTAATTTGTAGGTACCTACGTACATATTTATAATTCGATTAGAATATTATTTTAGTTTTAATAGGCACTTAGATTTATATTCTATTTATTATATACTTAGCTATAGTTAGGACCTCTGACGTAAGTTTTTTGTTGGGTAACTAAATAGAATTTAAGTTACCGTCGATTAAAAATAAAATAAACGATGCCACCTAAAAAACGACCATCTTTATCTCGAACTTCGAGTCAAGCTAGGAGAATGAGAATGACGCGTTCTCAAGAATCGGAAGAGGAAAGAGCACATCGGTTAAACTCTATGAGAGTTAGTGCCTCAACATCTCGAGCTAATGAAAGCTCTCCAGAAAGAGAGATGCGATTAGCAGCTGAAAGAGCGAGACGAGCTACAACACGGGCTTCTCAAAGCTCTTCTCAACGAGAGCTAAGGCGTTCCATTGACCGGGAACAACATGCGTTATCCCGAGAAGCTGAAACTGCTTTACAACGAGAATTGCGACTCACAGCTGACCGCGAACGGCATACATTATCTCGCGAGTCTGAAACCTTCACTGAGAGGGAATTACGGCTTACAGCTGACCGCGAACGTCATATTTTATCTCGCGAGTCCGAAACCTTCACTGAGAGGGAATTACGGCTTACAGCTGACCACGAACGTCATATTTTATCTCGCGAGTCCGAAACCTTCACTGAGAGGGAATTACGGCTTACAGCTGATCGCGAACGTCATATTTTGTCTCGAGAATCTGAAACTTTTACTCAATATCAAGACCGTTTGACAAATGATAGGGCGCACCATAACATGATTCGATCTCTTGAAGATGAACATGAGCATGAACAACGACTAGAGTCGGGACGCGATTATTACAATTCTTTGAGACAAGAACAATTGATTACTTTATCTAATGAAAGATTAAGAATTGAAAATATTCGGTCGCTTGAAACAGAAGAACAGCGAGAGGCCCGTCTTACTGCAGATAGATTTCGACATGGTCTTAATGACTTAGATATACACGTGGTAGATCAATCTACAAATTCGGTGGCGTGGTCCGATAAATATAAAAGTGGGTTTGCTTATAACCTCACAATTGATTACAGATCATCTTCTGAAATAGGCGATATGAACGTAGTATGTTCCTTTTGTAATGCTTCGAAGTGGAGGAAGGAGTCTGCTGGTTTCTGTTGTTCTGGAGGTAAAATAAATTTGCCTTCGTTCGAAGACCCACCGGAACCTTTAAAATCACTACTTTTAGGGGAACATTTGCAATCCAAACAGTTTTTAGATAATATTCGCACTTATAATAGTGCATTCCAAATGACATCCTTTGGTGCTAAACAAATCTCAGAAGGCCCTTTCATGCCTACTTTTAAGGTACAAGGTCAGGTTTACCATTTGGTAGGGTCCCTTTTGCCTGAAGAACAACCTAAATTTCTTCAAATATATTTTGTATCCGATTACAACGAACAGTCGAATATAAGAAATCAATATTTTCCGAATTTAAATACTGAACTCATTTCACAACTTCAGAACATGTTACATCAGGTTAATTCGTACGTATGCAGTTTTAAATCGACATTAGAAGCCCTTTCTCAAGATGGTAATAACAATTATAAAATTGTTATAAATGCCGATAAGCGTCCAACTCAGGAACACCCTGGGCGTCATAACGTTCCATCCACGAATGAAGTTGCTGTAGTACTGGTCGACCAGGAATGTGATAGGCGGGATATCGTTATACGTTCCAGAGACAATCGTTTGCAACGTATTTTCGAAACCCACAGGGCTTACGAGAGTTTGCAATATCCTATGATATACTGTCGAGGGGAAGATGGTTATAATTTCGCTGTATACCAAACCGATCCGCGCACAGGCGCACCTAATTATAATAAAAAGGTGTCATGCCTTCAATTTTATTGTTACCACCTGCAAGTGAGACGGAATAGATTGGTATACTTCAACGTTTTCGTGGCTTATTTAATCAGTTTATTGTTGACATGTACGCAAAAATTTAAACCGAAAGATTAGTTTATATACGATCTAATCAAAGGCAGCTGCGCGCTGAAGAATACGTGCACCTTCGCGATGCCATGCAGCAAGATAACGATACTGTGAATATGGGTCGTTTAGTTATTTTACCCTCTTCTTTTACTGGTGGTCCACGCTACATGCATGAACGTACTCAAGACGCTTTTTGTTACGTAAGAAAATATGGACGTCCCGACTTATTTGTTACTGTAACTACCAATCCCAAGTGGGATGAAATCACTCGGGAGCTTCTTGAGGGTCAGGCACCGCATGACCGCCATGATATTATTGCAAGAGTGTTTCATTTAAAATTAAAATCAATGATAGATCTTCTTACCAAAGATAACATTTTTGGAGAAGTATTGTGTTATATGTATAGTGTTGAGTGGCAAAAACGCGGCTTACCTCACGCACATATCTTGCTTTGGTTAAAAGATAAGGTTCGACCTAATGATGTAGACAGATTAATCAGTGCTGAAATTCCAGATCCGACTGCAGATCCCCTGTTATACGACATTGTTAAAACTCATATGATACATGGTCCATGTGGTGCATTTAACGCAAATGCTCCTTGCATGCAAGACGGTCGTTGCACTAAAAGGTATCCAAAAGCATTAGTGGATGAAACTGTAACAGGACATGATGGATACCCATTATATCGTCGCCGTCGTCGTTCAAGAGACAATGGTGGTTTTACTGTTGAAAAGCGAATGTCTGGACAACAGGTTACTTTAGATAATAGGTGGGTCGTTCCGTATTCGCCTGTATTGTCCAGAGCATTTCAAGCTCACATAAATGTAGAAATGTGTAATAGTGTAGAGTCAATTAAATATATTTGTAAGTACATTAACAAGGGCAGTGACCAAGCTACGTTTGCGTTAAGAAATGAACATGATGAAGTTACTAGATTTCAGTCAGGCAGATATATCAGCTCTTCAGAAGCTGTGTGGCGGATCTTAAGTTTTAATATTCACGAAAGATATCCACCTGTGACCCATCTGGATGTTCATCTGGAAGGCGGTCAACGTATATATTTTAACGCCGAAAATGTTACAGAACGATTAGAGAACCCTAGACAAACAACTTTATTGGCATTCTTTCGACTTTGCCAAACTGATAATTTCGCAAAGTCTCTTTTGTATGAAGAAGTTCCATCGTATTATACCTACGATAAACAACGAGGTGTCTTTAACCGTAGACGCCGAGGCAGGCCTGTAGATGGCGAGACAGGTATTTTCAAAGAACATGTTCTTGGTAGAGTGTATACTGTTCATCCTAACAACGCAGAGTGTTTTTATTTGAGATTATTATTACATACAGTGCGAGGACCAACATCATTTATAGATTTGAGAAAAGTAGACGATGTTGTTTATCCAACTTATCATGCAGCTTGCCAAGCGCGTCATTTGCTTGAAAATGATCAACATTGGGATGACGCTTTAGCAGAATCCTGTGTTAGTGATAATCCACGACGGTTACGCCATTTATTTGTAACATTACTCACATTTTGTAATTTATCTGATCCTGTCCAATTATGGGAAAAATATAAAGAAAAATTTGCAGAAGACTTTCTTCGGAATTTATCTCACAATAATGAAGGCGCAACTAATGATAATTTTCGAGATCTGGCTATAAATCAGTGCTTATTAGCTCTTCAGGAAGACTTAACAGCAGTAGGCGGTAAATCACTTTGTGAATATGGTTTGCCAACGCCAACCTCAGTCGGAGAGGTTACCAATAGGGAATATTTCGCAGAGATTGGTTACAACCCAATGGAACTGCTGGTAACATTAGAAAACGGTGTCCCAATCATGACTGCAGAACAACGCTTAGTCTATGATCGCGTGTGCGAGAGTGTGCAGAATAATTTAGGAACAATATGGTTTTTAGATGCACCTGGAGGAACTGGGAAAACTTTTTTGACTAAATTAATATTAGCTTATGTTCGAAATCAGCGTAAAATCGCTCTTGCCGTGGCTTCATCAGGTATAGCTGCAACATTGCTACCAGGAGGTAAGACTGCTCACACTATGTTTAAAATACCAATTAATTTAGATCGCACGGAAAGTCCAACCTGTAGTATTTCAAGAAATAGCGACAAAGCTAAGGTATTGCGTGAGTGTAATTTAATCGTATGGGATGAATGTACGATGGCCCATCGAAAAGGAGTAGAAGCAGTAGACAGAACTCTAAGGGACATAAGACAAAATGATCGACCAATGGGCGGTATTACGGTTTTATTTTGTGGTGATTTCCGACAAACCTTACCGGTAATACCACGGGGAACCCGAGCTGATGAGATTAGGGCTTGCCTGAAAAGCTCTTATTTGTGGCGTGATATACAATCGGTGCATTTGACTATAAATATGCGAGTGAGAACTGGAGACAACGCAGATAATCGTGAATTTTCTGATACATTATTGAAGATTGGTGAAGGTACCTATCCACAACTACACCAAGGAAAACTTATTCTGACACCTGAGTTATGTTGTATAGTGCAATCCCAACAACATCTTATATCTTCGGTTTTCGGTGACATAACAATTATATTAAATAGGGACAATTCTTGGCTTTGCGAAAGGTCCATTTTGACTCCTCGCAATGACCAGGCATCTGAAATTAATAATAAAATACTGTCTAATATACAGGGAGAAAGCAAAGTTTATAGTTCAATAAATAGAATGGTTGATGAACAAGAAGCCACTAATTACCCGATAGAATTTTTAAATTCTTTAAGTATGCCTGGACTACCTTCTCATATAATTTGTTTAAAAATTGGCATACCGATAATTCTGCTCCGAAATTTAAGACCACCTCAACTTTGCAATGGAACTCGGCTAAAAGTAACCCAGTTGCAACAAAATGTAATCGAGGCGCAAATTTTAACAGGTTGCGGTGCAGGAGAAACTGTCTTTATTCCCAGAATTCCCATAATACCAAATAATTTTCCATTCCAATTTAAAAGAACGCAACTCCCAGTATCGGTGTGCTATGCCATGACTATCAATAAAGCTCAAGGGCAGACTTTTCGTGTTGCTGGAGTAGATCTCGGTGTTAGCTGTTTCTCGCATGGTCAATTATACGTCGCTCTTTCCCGGGTTAGCAATTCTAGGAATCTTTACGTTCACGTGCCGGACGGGTCGACTCTTAACATAGTCTACCCAGAAGCTTTGCGCTGAAACATTTTAATTTGATCTAAAAATATTAGCAATATATTATCTTAATAAAAAACAAGGAGTTACACGCTGACCGAGTCGTGGGTATAGCGTGGGTATATTATAATATTCTGCGGTTACTTATATTTTTCAACAGTTTTGTGGATTGGCATATTATATTACTATTGCCCTTCTAAAATACGAAAGTGAATCTGCCTGTTACGTCAAAACTATGAGGGAGGACATCTGCTAATTTTTTTTCGAAAAACGACGGAAACGCGGACGAAGTCGCGGGCAAAAGCTAGTGTTAAATAAACTTATATTTATATAATTTCTTTTTATATCTATCGGAACTTGTCATTCCGTGCATGTAATTTAAAAATCGTCAAACAACTTTTAGTAATTAAATTGATGCTTAAAATATCATAAACTTGATAAGGTTTTAGTAATTAAGTTACAAGTAAAAAATACATCTTCGACTTAGAATGCTACATGTTATGTGTTACGGTGTTAGTCAGTTAATCAAATTTAATTACCTTGTGTGTTTAGGAAACTTAAGTAAAATGTTAACTGTTTATAAAACATTCCCCTCATAGTCTTATATACAAGTTGTTGTAAGTTTTATAATTAACAACACAACGGATTTTATAAACCATACAGTAATACAGACCTCATGTCTTAGCAGATAATTTAATGTTTCTCGCCCGCTGTTGTAATGGCTTCATTTCTATAAGCCTGGACCATGCCTGATTGCAATTTACTAACGTGGTATACTTCATTTTATAATTTAAATAATCGTTAAATATAATTGAGTAGCTGAAATTAATTTTTTCTGTTAGTATTATTTCCACAGTTATTTTTCTATCATTTAGTATCTAATGGACAAACACAAACAAACTAATGGAGTACTCAGTATCGGTAATTGTATTAAATTTTACAATAAATTAAAATAATTTAAAAATATATAAATTTCTCACTGACATGTCTCTTAAGAAGTAACATAATAGGTCGGGAAAAGTCTTTGTATTCATAAAAGTATTTTTTGATTATAAACAATACATATTTTTAAATATTTTAACCATTTTATTTATTTTTATAATTTACATTTTAAACACTTTGAAAGTGTTTGATTTTACTTATCTCCAATTCGATATAAAAAACAGGAAAATACAATTCGTAAGTTTTAAATGAAATTGGTTTTCTTTCTTGAATTTTGTAAATTAAATTACTCAGGATGGGTTTACCGATATTGTTGTGTTTTGCTTTATTGGTTCACTAACGAATAAGAATACTTCTACAACGTGAAAATGCTGTTGGTTATATTATTATATTGTTTAATATATATAAATATATTTATTTTAAATAAGAATTTTGTTCCATTACATTTTCAAATTTCATTCTTATTTGAAGAACATTGTATACTAATATTCTTAAAAAGAAAAAACAGTTTCATTCGTAAACAAAGATTTAATCTTAACTGTAACTGAAATGTTACAGACTGGTTTAACACCTTGTTTACACAGCAGTCAGCTTGACTCGGTCGCATTAAAGACTCTAAGCACTTAGATTAACATTAATAAAATATAATTCTCTTTTGTTATTATAATCTGGGTCACAAATCGGACTTTTATTTTTCATCAAAATTATATTAATTAACTGTTGTTTATCATTGTATTATTCATGTATTGTATAAACAACAATAAGTTAGAATCTTGAAGGTAAACTGAATGTCACTTTGTCATACAAAGCCTGTGGTGTGGGTCTAACTCTCGTACGGTAGCTATTAAATTTTATTGTTTTGTAAGTATCACAGTAACTTCGTTTAACAAAGAACTAACCAATTTACTACCATATATAAGTTTTCTCCACGTTCACTTAAGATATCAAACTAAATACTTATGAATATCAAATATGTATTTTATTATATTTTATTATAACAAATTTATTTATTAATAATTTTAGCAAATACGTATATTTGCTGTATGAAGTGATGGTGATTAAAATTAACCTCAAACTAAAGTTATAGAGGTTACATCTATCTCTCTATTTACAATTCAGAGATATGCCAATATAAGTACACATAGATATTTTATGGAACAAAATAATTAGGCGTTCCATATACTCCTATGATTAATAATTTAAGGTAAGTATAAGTCTTCCATATTAGGGGTATTAATATCGTTATTGCATATATTTATTCAAAATATTAAAAAAACACAGATTAAAAAGAATACTTAACCTCATTAGTAACACAAATCATAAAGTATGTATTGTCAATTACATCTTACAAATAGACAGATGAATATGAATTATTTGGAAGAAAAATAGGTAACTACATTTATTTTATAACATCCGAAATCCAAAGAAACTGAAAAAAACTTTTAATATAATAAGTATTTAGTACTATTATTATATTTAAAATTTTAAACATACCCAAGACCGTTGCTTATAAAATAACTCGTTTCTAATTTTAATTAAATTTTGGAATTATTATTTCTACCATAATTTTTAATACATAAAGAAGCAAAATAAACCAATATTAAAACGGTTTTATTCATTTATTAGTATTCCTAATAAGAGTTTTTATCTAAGCTTTATATATATTTTTTTATAAACACTAATAATTTATCTTTGTAATTTTATAATTTGTAGATTTTATAATTATATAGCATGATATATGAAAATTTTATAAATATGTGTACTATGTTAATGTTATGTGATATTTTAACATCGTAGTTCAAGTTTGGACGTCAATATCGAAAGTATTTCCTATATAACAATAAAAATTAAAAAACCCCATTGAGTTAGTAAAAACACAGAGTATTTTTAACAAGTTATATTTAATACAAAAACTTAACGAGCTCTGTGTGTGTATTGTTGTAGTTTTATGTTCTTTTAGATAGAAGCAGCGGTAAGCAACCAGTTGTGTTTTTTTATTAAGTGCAGGTGCGGTGTGTGTACTTTGATATCACTACCTTCTCGGTGTAACGATGTAGGCTTTTCTATATTTTATTACATTATTCTTCTGCCTCATATAGTTTTTATTTTATTTTATTTTATTGAGAACAACAAATTCAAATTCAAATTCAAAATATCTTTATTCAAGTAGGCATTTACACGCACTTTTGAATCGTCAATTACTACAATACAAAAAAGGTCAGTGTAGTCCGTCCGTACGTAAGCTACCACCGGCTCGGAATGCTGCTCTGTTGAGAAGAGCCGGCCAGAAACTCAACAGTTGCTCTTTTCAAAAGAAATATAACAATAGGTGATGTTTATTATAATATAATAAAAATCCTGCAAATGATTCAACAACTTAAGTTCCACATATTTCGATCCACTAAAAACTCTTGAACGTTATAATAATCTTTATTTAACAATAAACTTTTAATTTTAGATTTAAAACTAAGAAATGGAAGGTCTAAGATATCTTGTGGAACTTTATTATATATGCGTATACTCAAACCCATGAAGGATTTATTAACTTTTTGAAGCCGAAACTTTGGCGTTACGAGTTTGTTTTTATTTCTCGTATTTATCGTGTGCCTGTCACTGTTTTTTATATAACTATTTAAATTTTGACGTATATATAAAATGTTATTAAATATGTATTGGGAAGCGACTGTAAGAATACCTATTTCTTTAAAAACATCTCTCAGAGAATCTCTAGCGTTTAAGTTATAAATAGCCCGCACAGCTCTTTTTTGTAAAATAAATATAGATTTAATTTCGACAGCACTGCCCCATAATAAAATACCGTAAGATAAAATACTGTGAAAATAACTAAAATAAACAAGTCGAGCCGTATTTATGTCCGTTAATTGTCTAACTTTTCTAATTGCAACAAACAGCATCATATGAGAATAAATAGTCCAAAATAAAAAACGACTTGCCAAAAAAGTTTACATTATAGAATTCTTCACAAAGATTAAGTTGAGCTTTTTATATGTTTTTTCTATGTATGTCTACCCACAAATAAACATAGAAACAATTAACACATTACTAAACAACCGGTGACTCCTAACTCAATAATATTAATTAGGTTGGATTGCATCCTTTGGTAGCGAATGTAAAAAGTTAAAAGATTGATTCGTAGCTGTACTGCTACGAATTAATCTTTTAACTTCCACAAAGTCCAAATCACCGTCACTACATAGAAAGGCACGTTTACTTTATCAGTAAGAACTTTTTATTGACACAATATCTTATAATTCAATTAATTATGTTCATTTTCACTCTAGGTATTTACTGTTCTCAGAATTCCTTCTACTCAAGATAGGTTGAAAGTTTAAATGTTTCAAAGTGTTATGAATTAATTCAATAATTTTGATTACGTCTGATAAGACGATATGAAAAGATATTTTCATGTTTAATTAAGTCAATTTACAAACTCAAATTCAAATTACAAGACTGGATTCAAAAATGGTGAATTAAAGCGAGCGCTACCAAATCAGTGCATGTTACATACACCCTTCGTCAAGGTGACTGCGCGGACGTCAAACTAGGAGAGGATATCCTACCAAAAAGAGAGAGTGCAAAATATCTTGCAATCCACCTAGATAGACGACAAACTTAGAAAAAGCACATACTGGCTAAAAGAGATGAACTCAACATCAGGTTTCGGTCCCTACTCTGGCTGATTGGTAGGGGAACAAATTTGTCGTTGACAAACAAGCTAATCACTTACAAGACAATATTAAAACCAGTATGGACGTACGGAATAGAGCTGTGGGGTTCTGCCAAGAACTCTAACATCGAAATACTGCAACGGTTTCAGAACAATGTTCTCAAAACAATAACCAACGCGCCGTGGTTCACCCGAATGTCTGATATCCACGAATACCTACACATAGACACTGTTAAGGAAGAAATACTTAAGAGGACAGAGTCTTACAACACAAGGCTTAAGAATCATGTCAACATATTGGCCACAAACCTGACTAACCCACTGGAGACGAGACGGCTGAAACGGCAGCATGTTTGGGACAACTCAAAAACTAGGGCCTAAAGGCCTCAAATAATAAGAAAGAGAAATCACCACTGGGTGGTTCATCTCACATGCCATAAAAACACGCAACTGATCTGCTTATGGGCAACCAGCTGATTGCAAGATTATACATAGGAAAAAAAAAATGTTTAATTAATTTTAATTTCTAGATTATCTAATATTTTCCCGAATGTGTCAAGAGTGGTAACTGCAGGTATTGTTAATATCGTTTCCAAGAATGTTTTTTTCTTATTATAAATAAATAATAAATAAGACACAACTTCTACAAAACCCCGAACCTTGGCTTCGAGCCAGGACAGGCTGCACAAAAACTGAAAGCATTTATATTTTCTGTATGAATACGTCTAGAAGAAAAATGTAATCTAAAAGTATAAAATTATTCATGTGGGTTTATTCTGTGAGGGCATTGATCACGCGATAGCTCATTGCATGATATTTTATAAATATCATTTGGCTTCGTGCTTGAAGCAAATATTATACCTGGACGAAATTTTTCGTCCTACGTATTATGGTGGAATTTGAAAGTTTATTTATTATTCTGTAATAACAGTTATTTGTAAGTAAATTCTGAGTAAAACATGAAAAGTAAATTTATTTTTAAAGTTTCTGTAATAGATCCTAAGCTGCCTGTACTCTGTGATGTTCAAGAAACGAGGCTGCTCGATTTACGATCCGATGTCTGTGATAAGTGGCTCCAGTTCTACTGGCACATGACTACTCGCAGTGAGCCTCAGCTAGGTAATACTATGTTATTTATAAGGATTTCATTTCATGTCACGCAAGCAGCTTTCAGTAAATACATTAATTTTACATATTTTTTACATAGCATTTTGAAAATTATTTGTCGATTGTGTATGAAGTTATAGTATTTAGGTTATATAAATTTATCGAAAACTCAATACGTTTATTTACTTATTTATTTATTTTAGCTTCATGCCATATCCCTTGCAGGGTAGCAAGAGATGACGGAGCGCCAAAGGCTACGGTCCCTGCATACCTCTTTCGCCTCGGCCACAGACATCAACCTCTTCCTACATGCCCTCCGGGGAGTCCTCATGCTTTTTACGTAACCTTCCTCCAGTATCCTAGATACTGTGTTTTCGAAGGTCACTCGAGGCGTCCCCCTGTCTTTCTTACCGCTCACTTTTCCTTTATAAATCTTTTTTACCATTCTTTCATCACACATTCGTTCGACGTGCCCAAACCAACAGAGCACTTTCTTCTTCTTTGTCACCGTGACATCTTCGCTAGTACCTGCCATCATGTGGATCTCTTCATTGCAGATTCAGTCAGCTAGACTGACTCCGCATATTCTGCGAAGAGATCGCATCTCCACACCATTCATCTCTCTTACTTTCTTCTTCTGTGTTACCCACGTTTGGCTGCCCTATAACAGCGTCGGTAGCAAAACCGCATTGTCTACAGCCAAACGTGCAGCTTTGCTGACGTTTCGCCATCTTAACAATACAACCAAAGTACCGTTAACTCTGTTACTGGCGGTAATACGCCTTTCCACATCGATTTTGTATCTTCCGTCTCTGCTAAACATACTTCCTTAATATACCACTTCATTCACTTGTTCTATTATCTGACCATTCACGTTGATCTTACATTCTATTCTTTCTTCATTTTTTTTCAAATATAACACAATACGTTAAGATTAATAAATTATACACTATTATATAATATAATATCCATCAGCTAATTATTGGCTTATCTCTAATGGAAAATGTTTTCATTTATAAAAATATCAGTTTGTTTGTTCACGGCGCGAATGTGATATGAAATTGTAATAAATCATTTTTAGGTATTTTAGATAGCAGACCAAAAATAGACAAGCCCCGATAACCCGGATATTGGAGGCCCAGCGCCGGAACTGTGGCCGCTATAACCGTAACTCAGGATCTGATGTGTTTACTATTTATGTTCCACAACTCGATTGATGGTTCGCGAAACTTGTAAAAGAGAAATATTCAACGATCCTAACTGGTTATATTTATTTATAAAACAATTTATTACTTTTGGATTTATATTTCGTTAATTTATTAACAGTAAGATACTGGGATTTAAATATTTTCAATTAATGTTGTGCAAATATAAATAACATAGAAATATGTGAAAATCATTGAGTCTTAAATATTTATAAACAAGTTATTTATCGACTACTAGAGGGACCTACCAATAATACAAATTGTTTAGTTTTCTCTTACATAGTCGGTAGCAGAAGAGGGCCAGCAGCTGACATTCTTATAGATTACTTTCTCAAAACTCTCGATATTTTGGGGAAAAAGTAAAGATCAAGTAAGATTAGTGGGACCATAGATACAAAGACATATTGAACTAAGTATATGTTAAACACGTAGCTGTAACCAAAGTATAAAGAAGTGTTAAGTTAAAATTTTCTACATTTAATATTTTTCTATAATTGTTAAAAATATTAATTATATATGATTATGATGCTGTGTTGGCATGATTTTTTTAATTCAAAACTTTACTTTCCTATACTCGTTTTAAATAGTAAATAGATAAACTATAACGAAATCTGAATGTTTTATTCTCACTGGTAGAGGTCGCTATCCTCATGAAACTTGTACCAAATGCTATCCAACACATCTGGCGTAAGTAATCTTGTTATAGGAAAACTTTGTTAATAACAACGCTCTTTGGTTTCTAAATATATAACTATATATGTGGTTATAATTACAAATGCTCCGTAATAAATCAATTAATGCTATGTAATAAAACTGTCAATAGTAAGTAGATATAGAGAATACTCTCATTAGCACTGATTTACTTTACATTATTTTTACTTATACATGTAACCCATGGAAGATAAAAAAAAATATATAAATAAACATGTCGTTAAAAAAAAAATATTCTATTAACCTAGATGTTTAAAAATTATACACTGTTATTAAGACAAAAAAATTACATTGCTCATCATATAAACAAGTTATAATAAATTTTCATCATCATTATGAAACATAATGAAATGTGTTTAAGGCAGTAATGTGAACGTTGGGTTAAGAAAATAGACTTCGTTTGGGGACAGCAGGGTGGAATAAAAGAATTGCCAGTAGTTTAAATATCTTTGTTATAGCCGGACCTTGAAAGTTGTTTTAATGCCTGTGGTGGAGAACCAAAGACTAAAGCAGTGGATGTTAAGGATAAGCAACCCTTTTTGTTGACTTTGGCTAGAACCAAATAAAGCTGGATAACCAATTATTTGATTTGCTTTACTATTTGATCTAGTTAGTGAGTATAAAATCACCAATTTCATTCGAGGAAACATATGATATTGGTGTAAAAGAGATTTCTTTCATAACGGTTATGAGATTACACAAGTTTCCATGTTTACCACTAAGAAAACCCTATTCGTCATATCTCCATTATTCGAAAGTGCTCCCCTCATTACCTCGCATAGTATCTTATTCCTATATGCAACTTTTGCTGTCAGTTTTTGGTGCTTAACTACGGCCATTAAAGCTTACTGTGATGTCTGCCCAAAAGAGTTTCAATACTTCAAAGCAATCTGAATGTACTGTCATAATTACGAATTCAGGCCTTCATGGATTTCATGGTGACGTAGATGAACAAATAATAATATTTTTAATTCTTTATTTATTTGAAAGTACTTCTAAATTTCCAAAAAATTTATAAGAATTGATATTACAGACCATATATTTATGGTAAAATGAATATGGTTTTCTCTGCATTATTATTCTATATCAGCTAAAAAGGATAAGTTGTACTGGAATAATAATGTATTTACAGGTCGCCGTGATGACGTTCAGATATGAAAACACTTACTTCATTCCAAATATTTTAGCTAATTTATTATGAAATTGAATCATCTTTAAAAATTTAGTTAGAATTGTTAATATTTTTACCAACAATTATTGTTTAAATCAGAATATTTTAATAAAAAGTAATTTATTTTTTAATAGCCGACATCATTTTGGTATCCTTAAATATTCTGTTATCTAAGAAACTTGGCATATTTATTTAAATCTGAATTGAGAAACCTGAAATGCATGTGATAGCTGAAAGAAGAAAAATGGCTAAATTACAATTAATTTTGGCGATTAAAAACATATCATACTTACATTACCTTCAAAAATATATAAAATAATAATTGTAACTGTAACGTTTCTAAATGTACAAAATAAATAGTGTTATTATTTATTCCGTGTATGCCACGGCATATATCGTTCAAAAGTTTTTTCTAAAAAATGCCTCACAATTTTATTAGGGACAATAATTAACGAATAACTCAAGAACCTACATTTTATCAGTTAGATATAATATGAGATAAGAAAGTGATAAATAACATGATCACACTTACATTGGTAATTACGTGAAATCGACAGCGAGACCAAAATAACAAGGGCCTACCCCTTGTTATTAAATATATTTAAAGATTTTTTATAACTTTTGCTTTTCTATCGGTTTTTGGTAAAATAAATGTATGAAGTGCACTGATGTCTTTATATTTCTAAATAAGCTCATGTAATTATTCATTTGAATGACTTTTCCTTACCTACAAATTTTGTTATAATTATAACAAAATTTATTATATTAATTTATTTCTATCATGCCTTCGCCTCATGCTCTGTTATGTGATCCGTATTGTAGCAGCCAGTACTGCTTGGCACAATTCTATTACCGTAATATCTCGACACTACCGTCAGGAGAATGGCAGCCATATAGCCAGCACCTATTTCAGAAAAACCCTCTACCACAAAAATTACCACTCTAATATCCGCTTCATAGCCGACCTCAATAATAACTTCAATACCCGTCTTATCGTCCACCTCACTATCCTTGGGTACTCCTTAATCCCAAAAAATACCCAGTCCATTCGCTATTGTAAGATAAAAATAGAAATGAACTCTACCAAAACCAACATATTTCTGTTTAACATCTATGTTCTCCATCTTTTATATTAATAATATTAAAGAGTTAAGAGGACTTCTTTAATAGTTAGGTCATAAATTAAACAAAACGTAACTCGTAAGTATTTATGTTACTCGTACTCGTAAACGTTACCTTACGAGTACCGTTTCAATTAGGTCAACACTTGTGACTATAAAATATCTATAAGTGATATGACCCTTATAACCCTCCTATTTCGTTAGTTCGAAGTCAAATAACATTGCAACATTGCATATTTGATGTAGGCATATATTATACTTATGAAAAGATGGACTCTAATTTACTCTAATTAGTAAAGCTTGTACAATCATTAATGTATATATTCATAAATATAAATTATATATCTATGAATTATATTCTTTTCATTTTTATGTCTTATATTTAACAAAAATTACAAAAGCTTCACAAATAATCTCATAAAATGTTAAAAGAAAGAGAAAAAAAGACTTGTATATAAAATTTCTATTAGAGTTCTGCCACGATTGATTTGTAATTCCATCGTTTGTATCAACAAGAAAATCCCATTTACCAAACACAAAATTGTGAAAAGACGCTCGAAACCCCAACTTGTAAGGAATCAAAACGCAATAAGTAAATAACCGCATTTTTGAACAAAATTTCAAGCAAATGAGCGATGAAAATTCTTAATCATTACTTAAGATGTTGTCTTTGAAATCTTGGGTGTTTTGAACAGTCACTTTTTAACAGTACTACACCTACTATACCTTAATAGGAAGAAAGAAGTCCTTTGAATTAATATGTCAGCGTACACAAAGAATTGAATACGAAAATGAAAATATTTATGTTATAAATTATAAAAACATATTTTCGGGTTAGAAAACAATAAACTTAAAGGCCTGTTTTATTTATAACTATTTTTGAGGAGAAATCTTAGAATATGTTTGCAAAAAACGGACACAAATCTTAAATCCGATTGTCTCAATATATAAACTCCCTCTCTATATATGCATTTGTAAATGCTTGGTGCTTGAGTCAGATCTGCACTTGCCTTATTTCTTTGGACAATGATAATATTTCTAGATAATATCATTTTGACAGATCTATGTTTGGTTAGGTTACACATACCAATTGTAAGTGATCGTAATTATAATTATACAACAAAAGAAGACAATTACAGGTATTATTTTTTTATTTATGATAAGAAATATTTATACTTGGTAAATATTTATATATGATAAGAAATATATATACTTATATATTATCTGTAAATAAATTATATTTAACAATACCTGTATAACACTCTTGACATAAACGGAAGACAGATGAGTAAATACAATAAAGAAGTCCTTAAAACTCTCTGGATATATAAGCCAAAACATGTTTATAGATTAAAGTGAAATATTTTAAACATAAATAAAATAACACACGCAATGTCAACTAAGTTAAGTCATTAAAAGCTAAGATGTAATCAGAGTTATCAGACGTCGGCGGTCTGTGACGAGTTCTACCTGTGCGTCTCACTTCTGAATAATCAAAAACTACTCGCCATTTTAATAGCACTTTGAAACATGTAAACTTTCAACCTTTCTTAAGTAGAATAAACTCTGAGAACAATATTTGAGTAAAAGTTAACATAATTAGTTCAAATAAAAGATATACTATCTATAAAAGGATATTAAAAAAAACGTGTCATTCCATGTAGGGCCGGTGATTTGGACTTTGAGAAGTGATAGTTACCAATTAAACTTTTTAAAACTCGCTACTAAACGATGCAACTAAACACAATTGATACCTTTAAATTTTGAATCAGTGTATTGTAAACATATGTTTATTACTAGATATTCAAGGAAAAGAAAAAAACTAAGTACAATTTTGTATATCGGTTTCCACCTAACTCTCAGTGAAAGTAAAATAACGTAATAAAGTATTGAAAAGCTACATTGTTGCACCGAGGATGTAGTGATATCAGAGAACACGCGGCACTTCTACACTTAATAGAAGAAAAAACACTACAGGTTGCTTTTATCTAGACGACATGAAACGACAACAAAAAATACACAAAGCCCGTTAAGTTTTTATACCAAAAAGAACATACTATAAAATAATCGTCTTTTTGCAAACTCAAATGACTTTTTGTATTTTTTTATTTGTATTTTGTTGTAAAAGAAATATATTCAATATAGATTTACCAATTTAAATTACCATATTACATAATATACACAAATATATATATATATATATTGTCAAGCACAACAAGCAACCAGCAATTGGTTCTCTACACCGTTCAGATTCTCATACGGTCTTGGGAATATTTAAATATAATATTAGTGTTAAATATTTTGATGAATATTTTCCGATGTAAAATTAATTATACCTCTTTTCAACAATCTATCTTTATTTGACTATTTGTAAAATGTAATTGAAAATACATACTTTATGATACACAAAAAGAGGAAAAATAATGAGAAGCTAACACTCGGTTGCAGCATACAGCAGCAATGATGTTGTGATTAACATAATATATTATTAATAAAGTCAAGTACAATAAAAATGACAAATACCATAATGAATTTATTCTGCTAATCGATATTAATTTTCTTTACGTACTCGGGTCTGTATGAGTCGTAGGGTGGGAAGTCGTAGGATGCGATTTATAGCAGCATTAGAATCACATTAGTAGCGGCCCCCGGCGCTCTTCACGCAGTGCTTACTCGTAGGTACCTACTGACTAGTCCTGTCATAGACAAGGTAATTAATTTAGGATTACACCTACAAGTAATTATAATTATGTATTGTTATATATTTATAGACGTCTCTGCTTTCTGTATTATAATATATTTTCATTAATATTTATATAAATTAGGTATAAAATTTTCATTATATGTTTACAATTAATTAAGGATTGCATGATGTTCCATGAAACCCTTTTCTTTTACATTAATTACAAATGAAGTAAATAACAACGTCTACTTTAACATAAAGAGTGCATCAATGGAAAATATCCAGATGAGGAAAGATTGAAAATTTTGTGATTGTCGTAATGCTGTATAAAATAATTGCTTATTAGTTATTGGGTAATAAATATAATAAGAATACATTATACAAAAAGTACATGTTTCGAAATCTATATCTATATGTTATGTATTCATGGCTAGTTGTTTAATTAGTGGTGTTAGTAGTAGTTGTTTAATAAGTGGTGTTAATATGATAGACGCGTAGTGCGGCTTGGTGGAAGCAGCAGCTTGATGGAGACACTAATGTAATGTCCTTACGTGTCGGGATTCTTTGTGTTAGTTCAGAAGCGCATTAGCTAACCCAGTAAGAGGTCGTTAATTGTAACTAGTTGCAGAAAATATGGAAAACGTTAATTTAGAGCAACGTGCCGTCGCAGAATTTTTGATGAAATAATAAAATAGGCCAAAGGACATGACAATGAGCATAGACGGGGACTTTTCACCTTCCTATTTCATAATAAGATATTGGGCTAAAACCGATCAAGTAGGGACATGAGTCCATTTATGATAACCAGCGTAGTGGAAGGCCTATGGAAGCAACCACAACTGAAATCATCGCCAAGGTGGAAAAACTTGTGCTTCAAAAGCTTCTCAATTAGCTACTGAATGCGGCGTTTCAGAATCGTTTCAGAATTCTACACGTATGTTTGTTCATGAACAAGGTCAGTACAAGATGGGCCCCCAGAATGCTGATGTCCATCCAGAAGAAAAACCGTGTTCTGATTCCAATAGAAAATTTGGACCTTTTTGAGAAAGAGAGTGAAGCTTTTCTGTATAAGATAATAACGGCTGATGAGACGTGAATTCACCATTGGGACCCGGAGAAAAAACAAGAAATCATGCAATGGAACACACAAATGTTTCCCGCCGCCGAAAAAATTTCGCACTTAACCGTCAGCTGGGAAAATTATGCTGACAATTTTCTGGAATATGGAAGGTGTGCTATTAATTGATTATCTTCCCCATAAGGAGACAATTACAGGGAAGTATTACGCTGAGGTTACGGAAAAATTTGACATCAATACTGGAGAAGCAATGAGGGAAGTTCAGTCGCGGGGTGCAGTTCCTGCAGGACAACCCTTCTGTGGACAAGTCTGCCATTGCATCAGCTGCTCTGCTTGAATTAGGGTTCCAGGAATTAAACCAGCCCCCGTATAGCCCAGATCTGCCCCCCACCAACCTCTACCTGTTTCGACTTTAGAAGAAATAGCTACTGGGACGTCATTTTTCCGATGATGAAGAAGTCAGGTTCGCTGTCTCGGCATTTTTCAAAGAGCATGATTAAATTTTTCAAAGGACTCTCATCCAAGTAGAATAAACGTATAGAATTAGGAGGTGATTTTCAATGACTTTTCTTTCATATGCTACTAAGATGTGGAATGAACTTTCTTAGGCAGTATTTCTAGATCGACACGAATTGGGTACCTTCAAAAGAACCGTATTCTCTCATACCAAGAAAAAGGTCGGCAACGCTCTTGACGCCGAATCTTGGAAGACTTCGTGGGCGGCGGTGATCACTTGTCATCAAAGACCCGCACACTCGTCTGCTTTCCTCTGACATAGTAAGATGCAAAAATAAAATTTTAAAAAAAGCTCTATCGTGTAGAGCATGATTATCCACTTTATATTTTTTTCTCACCTAGCTTCTGCTCCACTAACTAACTTTATAACATTCCTGAAATAAATTTAAGGTATTATATTATTAGCAGCAGAATGCAGATACATATAAGACATCTCGCAAAAAAAAACAAAATAAATCATAAGGTGAAATAACTAACATAAAAAAACAACATTTTCCTCATAAAGATATAACAGAATGTTTTTCCTATTATTCGACGCTGCCTGATGTGTGAAATAATATATTTATAATATTTTAAAAGTTTAATACAAGCCACTAAGACTGAGCGGTTGCCAACGCGTACTTCATGCACCGTATTTACTGGAATTTATGATTTCATTTGGTGTCGCATATTTCAAGTATGTGTCATTTGCATCGAAATGGCTCGCAATATCGTATCGGATTTTCTTTGTGTTCTTTAGCAATAACGATATTAACCTTCGATATTGAAGATGTATACTTAACGTAAATTATTAAACGTATTAGTGTGTGGATGTCTAATAACTTAGCGTCATACAGTATGAATGTAATACTTATATTGGAGTGGTATACATATATCAAAGCATGTAAATAGGACAAGTAAGACTAAAATGCCGTTACTGCGAAGCGTTGTCAGAGTTCCGCCGCGCTCGGGCTGACGCTCGCATTCGGCATACATTACTCACTAAGTGCGCTTTCTACAAAATTAAATTTTGATGGCTGCTTGGATAACGTTAGGAGAGGAGATTTTTTGTACTAGTAATTTATGAACAAAATAAGAAATTGACTTACGATCTCATTGCTTTGATTTTTATGTCCAAATTCCATTTTAATATTAACAAGTCTCAATGCTATGTGCTCTTGAATTAATTTATTAAATAAAATGGACTTTAGCATCTCCTTAAACATTTTAATATAAATAAAACTTTTACCCAATAATATTTAAACAATTTGTAATACAAAAATAAACAGAATACTGTTACAGTAAATTTATTTGTACATTAGATATGTTGTTAAAGAATATGATATCTTTTTTCTCTAAGTTTACTTTTCCTTAATTTTTTTCTAAAAACATCAAACTATTATCCAACTAAAAATATTAAATATTATATTATAAATATTAAATTACTCAAGCAGTCATTACGTCTTTATAAGTTACTCTTTCACGAGTTCACGACTTCATTGTTAAGGAGAATGTTAAAAAATTTAAAGCTAATTTATAACAAATAACACTGAAGTACTTCCGTCACCCATGTATGCTGAAAGTAAGAAACTTTTTGCAGATCCTTGAGCACATCGATACTTAAAATAAAGAGCAGTTGTATTTATTAATTTACGTGAATCACATTTAATATTCTGCTGACTAAGTATATAACATAAACAAGTTGATGCACTGTTATTTTCATTTATCAAAAATTCTTGTTTTGTTTTACTAGCACTGTAAACAGACCTTTTCCTAACATTATTTAATTAAAATAAGTGAACTGTATATTTTTTTTACTATACTATTATTATAACAAATTTCAATATACAATCTTGTACAGTTTTAGAACGAGCGGCTCCTTGAAATTGTTGTTAACAACTAAATAATATGCGGGATTTTTTCAAAGCTTTACGCCTTCTGTGATCGTCGGGGAAGCTTTGCAAGTTGTAATGGGGGATTAATGCTGTCTCTGTTCGTCTAGGGTATTCATATATAACTTTCCTTTTCATTCTGTCTAGAAACTTTGAAATGACCGTGAGCTGTCGGTTGTCAATTGTTATTAAGGAATGTTTTGCCTGTTATAACATTTTAACCGCCTTCCCGATTTGATTAATACGATATTAGCTCCTATACAAACCAGGGAAAAGACATTTCTCTAAAACAAAAAACATTTTCAAAGTCAATTGAAATATTGATAAAAGTTTTAAAATATATATCAACTCAAATTTTTTAACATTCTACATCATCCTAAGATTTCTCTTTTACAATATAATAATAGACTATAGTAGTCTCTTTCTACTGCACATCAATAATATATGTATATTTACAGCATACATTGATACACGAATTAGAGCACTGCGGATGCATTCATTATATTCCGGCCGTGCATGGCTCTCTCGAGAAAACGTCGACGAGTGCCGAAAGATACTTGTGTATTCTATAAAGACCTTGCTGGTTATGATCTCAGAATGGGGTGAACGGTGGTTCCGTTCAGTTTAATCATCAAAACAAAACAAGTTTGCGCGTTTACCACTAAGAAAATTCCCTTTGCTGTATCACCGCTCTTCGAAAGCAATCCTCTCAATGCCCGTCCAAGTATTAACTTATTGTACATTTCGAGCGATAACCATTTTCGTGGTCATCTGGAGAGTTAAGAGTAAGGCTAAGTTGGCTTCGATGAAATTGGGAGTCATCAATAGAGCGATACAGTATTTCAGGCTTGGCCAAAGACTTGCGCTTTATAAGGCGTAAGTTCGGCCACAAATGAAGAACTGTTTTCATCTCTGGTCCGGATCATCTCAGTATCAGTTTATACTGTTTGACCGAGTACAACGTAACGCAATACCAGTTGGTATACCAGGTAGTGGTAATCGCACAATTGAAGTTCGTGACGCATCCAGGAACAACGACCTTAAATTCAAAGAAAACCGGTGATCTCTGGGGTATGTAGGTTAAATTGCTTAGCACTATTATTGCCCCTCAATTATCTCTTATTTTTAACAAATGTATCGAAACCGGGACATTTCCAGATTTGATGAAAAACAGTAAAATAGTTTGTTTAAAAAAGGCGATAGATTGGATCCCGAAAATTATAGGCCTATCTCGGTTTTACCGACCTTAAGTAAGATCTTCAAGAAAATTATTTTAAATCAGATATTGATTGAGAGTTTGTATATAGCAGTGGAATCATGCATAGTGAACAATGATGATGTCCTCCTAGACGTATCCGTCGACGGCGACACACTGTTATTTATAATTAGATCGACGTACGTGAGTGCGAATGTGACTCGCAGAACCGAATTTAGTTTTAAAGATTCGGTCACAGATAGCGCAGTGAAGCTGCCCGCTATCATTATTTTATTTTTATTTATTTTTATTTAAAAACTTTATTGTACAACAAAATTATACAAATGGCGGACTTAATGCTACAGCATTCTCTACCAGTCAACCGAAATATAAAATACAGAAAAACAAACAAGGGGTACAATAGAAAACAAACAAACGAATACAGACAACTTATGTAAATAACAATCAATACATACATACATACATACATATATGGATACATATATATATACTTGCACTACATATAAATATATTATATGAATACGTATAAACATATTAAATATATAAAAAGATACATACATATACATACATACATTCATAGGGCGATAGTGAGACGATGATGTATATATAAAAATAAGAATAATGTTATGCCAATATTGGTATAAATATCACTGCGCAATAATAATTATAAAAAAAGTTACAAGAATGGTTATGTTATTTTCTGGTGTAGATATCTACGGATACGCTTTTTAAATACAAGTTTATTCGGGGCACGTCGAAGCACATCAGGGAGGCCGTTCCAGATTTTAATAGCGTGTACTGTGAAAGAGTTAGAAAGAAAGCCAGTATGGTGCGAAGGTACAAATAAGCTAAGATTAGAATCTGACCGACGATGTAAATCGTGAGTTGACCTCAGTAGCTGAAATTTACATTTCAAGTATCGAGGAGAAGCTGGATCATTCAGGATAGAGAATAGCTGATATAAAGTTCTGGATCGTCTTCTTTCGCGGATAGGTAGCCATTTAAGCTTAGAGCGGTACTGAGAGATGTGGTCAAATTTTCGGAGATTGAATATGAAACGAATGCAACTGTTAAGAAGACGGTCCAATTTATCTAAATTAAATTCTGAAATATTAGAGCAGCATACATCGGCGTAGTCAATGAGCGGAAGGATTAGTGTTGTTATTATATTATTATGTTGTTATTATATTAATTATAGGAGGGTTGGATCGAGTTTTCAGAAGCTGGCGTTTGCCGTCAAGATGTTCGATGCGAACGCGCTCAAAATTATTAATGCCCGTTTTGATAGCATTTCGCCTATCTGGTCTCTGATTAGCAAGCTCCTCCCAAGAATCGCAAGATATTCCACAGGATGCTAGGTGGCGTTTTAGAACATCTTTATAGCGTAGATATTGTCCTCCGGGTTTGCGCTTTCCTGAGCTAAGCTCTGAATAAAAGACTGACTTTGGCAACCTTGAGGAGTCGTTGACACTTCGTCAGCTGACTCTCCATGCCGGTCATTTTAGTCCGACGAAGAACTTCAGAGTTAGAGACACGATCCTGCCATTTCGAACGAAGGATGGCACGGAGACACTTCATGTGAAAGACGTCAAGACGTCTGATGTCACCCTTGTACAGACACCAGGTCTCCGAGACATACAAAAATAGAGGAAGTATGATCGCCCTATAAACGGCAAGTTTTGTGTGGAGTTTTAGGTCGTGTGATTTCCATACTCTTTGGTTCAGTTTACCAAACGCAGCAGCAGCTCTAGTGATTCGCGCAGATATGTCAGACTCGAGACGATTGTCGCTACGAACTAGACTTCCTAAATACCGGAAGGTATTGACTTCGTCTAATTTTGTTCCCACCTAAGTAGACAGCAGTGTCACTAGCAGATTTTCCTCTTGCGGGCTGTTTTAGAATCCGAGGTTTCGACACGCTGATGACAAGGCCGAATTTTCGACAGGAATCATCTAAATTGTCGACGTATCTTTGCAGATTTTCCATGCTGTCAGCTATAATCCAGATATCGTCTGCATAAAGAATTTCCAGTACAGAAGTCTGCTGGACTTTACGTTTTGCTCTGAAACGGGTAAGGTCAAGTACATTCTTGTCCATGCGAACGTTTAATAAAACACCATCATTTGCAGTTCCTAATTGCATCCTTCATAACTGCAGCAAAGTAAATAGCAAATAGGGTTGAAGCCATTACACAGCCTTGTTTCACGCCGCTTGTTACATTAAACTGTTCTGTAAAGTCATTTTCGTGGCGTACACGGGCCATCATGTCTTCATGAAATTGACGCACAAAATTTATGAACTTCACAGGACAGCCATATTTCTCGAGTACTGTCCAGAGGGCCGATCTTGGTACGCGATCAAAGGCCTTTTCCAGGTCCACAAAACACATGTAGAGGTCACGGTGTTGCTCAAGGCTTTTTTCTTGTAAATGTTTGACAACAAAGATAGCATCAACCGTCCTTCGATTCGGTCTGAAACCACACTGGGTATCGGGAAGCTTTCAGCTAGTGTACACAGACGCTTGTTGATGATATGCACCAGGATTTTGCCAGCCGCTGGGAGTAGAGCAATTCCTCTAAATGAGCCGCAATCTGAGAGGTCTCCTTTGCCTTTGTATAGCTTAACAATAGTAGCATCCTTCCAGTTTTGTGGAACAAGCTCATCAGCCCAAATCTGTTGAATTAGAGCAAACAGTCTAGATTTGATGTTTGGTCCTCCGTATTTGAAAACCTCTGAAGGAAGACTATGTGCACCTGGTGACTTGCCATCTTTCGAACGATTTATCGCGGCAATAAATTCTGTAAATGACGATGGCTCATCCAACTCCGACGTGACAGGCAGGTTCTCAAGGGCGTCAAGATATTGTAGATCCACTTCTTGACTACCGGGATTGAGCACTTCATTAAGCCTCATCTTGGATCGAATGAGACGGTGATCTATTCAACCCTGGGCACCACGCATCGTTCTTGTGATAAGTTCATCTTTCAGGTCACGTCTTCGAAATATGATGTAATCAAGAAGATGCCAATGGCCGGAGCGCGGATACATCCAAGATGTTCTGTATTTGTCAGGTAGCCTGAAGAACGCGTTTGTGATACTAAGCTCGAATTCCGCACAAAGAGTTAATAATGCAGTACCATTGGTGTTGCACTTTCCGATACCGTGTTTGCCCAGTACGTTTCTCCAAGCTATGTGGTCTCTCCCAACAAACGCGTTAAAATCTCCGAGAAGAAAAATCTTACCCTGTTGTGGTAGGTTTAGTAGGACTGTACGAAGGTCTTCATAAAATTTGAATTTATCTTCATCTGATGAGGTCAAGGTAGGTTAGGCGTAAATGCTTGCTCGGGGAACCCTCACACGGGGGGTAACCGCCGGGGCGGCACGGTGAGTGCTGAAGCGATCCCGTGTCGTCCCATTAAGGCGTTGAGGGCAACCGTTGGATTTTTAGTGGGTAGCCTTAAAAATGGCGGCGTCCTCTTTATGCCGCCGGGCAGTCCCACATAACCTTCCGGCCATCACCTTCCTGGCCGCAGGGTATCCGTAATAGATTTTTACAAGGCTAAAAAAAAAATAAAAAAAAATAAGGTGCGTAAATGCTGATGAAATGCACGTATTTACCAGGTCTTACGTAGAGTCTCAGAGTCATGATTCTGTCACTAACGCCTTTTGGAAGTTCAATGAGAGATCTAGCTATCTCATTTTTTATGGCAAAACCTACACCACTAGCTGATCATTCCGTTGCTGGTTTACCTATCCAGTAGTATGTAAACCCACCGAGTCTCTCACAGAGCCCGCCACTATCTGCTAGATGTGTTTCACTAATTACAGCGATATCAATATTCTAGCGGGACAGTTCGCGCGCAATGAGCGCTGTTTTTCGCTCGGGACACAAGTTGTTCTCGTTGTCTAGCAAAGTTCTTACATTCCATGCAGCTATAGTAAACGGTTTCGTATATTTTTGTTTCTTTCCACCGCATTAATATGGTGACCGGGCGACCGCGGTTAGCCGACCGGGTAAAAAAGGGACACGAACTTTGTTTAGGCCACCTTTTCTAGGCCCCTCCCCGATTGGGGAAAGCAGTGCGATCCCTAAATAGGGCTGCTTTGTCGATGGGCGAGCTGCCGAACCAGACCTCTGCTTCAGTCAAGTCATGAAACGACCATCACCGCCCAATCGCCTACGTGCAGAGATCCAGCTAGGGACCAAACTCACCAGATCAGTACTCCACCAGCAATCTCCATCGCCATAAGACTTTGCTTACTGTCCGTATTATTACCAGGTGTCATCTGCGAGAGAAAATGTTATAGTACGTAAGTGTGTGCGCAAACACAGACGCACTCTCTCGTCCGCCCGCTCCTTATTCTAATGGAACGGAGTACCGCTACGATTAGAGGAACGATTGGATGCAGTGTCTGGCCGACGGTAACTGCACGCGTCCTCTACCGTAGCCCTGGACTATCCACCTTACCTGGCTGGTTCGCCAACTCCGCCAAGACCTTTTGCACTATCTGCGTTGGGCTGCCATTTTCGCCGCCGAATCAGACTTTTGTGTTTAGCAGGAGGGAATTACTTTTGTTGGACCTAGAAAAGGAAAATAGTGATGGGATGGAAAGAAATGTGGTAAGAGTGGGAAAGGATATAAAGGGAATAGGATACTACTGCTTGGAAATTTGAGAAGCAAAGACAGTAGAAGCTCGGGGAGCCGGGGTCGCGTACCAGTGTACCACACCGCAACTTTTGGTCCAAAAGCTGAGATGGATACCCCTGGCATAGTAAACAATATGGTTTCACCAAAGGCAAATCAACGACTGATGCGGGTGCCCCGCTTCTTAAGCACATTTACGACGCATGGAAGAAGTCGCAAAATGCAATTGGGGTGTTTTGGATGTTGCTATGCATACTTAACCACTACGGTGTGCGTAACGCTGCGCTTGATCTTATTGCCTCTTACCTGAATCTTTTTGATACAGGTAAGAGGCAATAAGATCAAGACAGATTACGTAAATAATTCTAAATCGTCTGGTTCTCACCTAAAGATGGGTGTTCCGCAAGGATCTATTCTGGGCCCCTTTTTGTTTTTACTTTATATTAATGACTTGCCCTGTTTTGTTGAGGGTCTGTGTGACATTATACTTTTTGCTGATGACACCTCGCTTATTTTTAAAGTTGAGCGTGATAGGATCAAATATGACGAAGTAAACAGTACTTTGTCACGAGTCCTTCATTGGTTCGAAATTAATAATTTAGTCTTAAATGCTAAGAAAACTAAATGTATAGAGTTTACACTTCCTAATGTAAAAAGTAAAAATGTTAACTTGCTCCTCAACAATGAAGTGTTAGAATTGATTGATTCAACAAAATTTCTTAGGTATAACTTTAGATAAAAAGCTCCAGTGGAATCCCCATCTCTCAACACTCGCAGTCAAACTCAGCTCCGCCGTCTTTGCAACTAGAAAAGTTAGACAATTATTAGTTTATTTTAGTTATTTTCATAGTATTTTATCTTACGGTATTTTATTATGGGGCAGTGCTGCCAAAATTAATTCTATATTTATTTTACAAAAAAGAGCTGTGCGGGCTATTTATTACTTAAAAGCTAGAGATTCTCTGAGAGATGTTTTTAAAGAAATAGATATTCTTACAGTCGCTTCGCAATACATATTTAATAACATATTATATATACGCTAAAATTTAATTAGTTATATAAAAAACAGTAACAGACACGCGATAAATACAGGAAATAAAAACAAACTCGTACCGCCAAAATTTCTTCTTCTTTCTTCAAAAAGTCAATAAATCCTTCATAGGTTTGAGTATACGTATATATAATAAAGTTCCAGAAGATATCTTAGACCTTCCTTTTCTTCGTTTTAAATCTAAAATTAAAAGTTTATTTTGTAATAATATAAATTTTGAATTTTGAATTCTCAATTCTGAATTCGGAGTTTTGAGTTTTTGCGTTTTGAGTTTTGACTTTTGACTTTTGACTTTTGAATTTTGACTTTTGAATTTTGAATTTTGAATTTTGAAATTAACTGGTGATTTACTTTGTAAGTTCTTTTGAAATGGTAACGGTATTATTTCGTTAATATTTAATGTTTTTCTATGTGTTTGAAGGGTTACATTCATCACGGTTATTTTACAACCTTCTGTTAAAGTTTCTAGATGTGTTTCTTCTATTTTCTTATACTGAGTTCTTCCCTGGCATATCTTCTTTAAAAGTTCTGGTTTAGCTGGTATAACTAACTATCCAGCTGTTGATTTTGATCTTCTGGATTTTTCCTCTTCTCAGGAACATCTTATCTCTTACACAATTTGCAGGTTGGTGTTGCACCATGGCGACGACGACGACCACGACGTCTTCAGAGTCTTTCAAATTATTTCATCCAGTTGGGTGCACAGAAGATTCTTCTCAGAGATGTGGCTACATTAAACGTTTAGGTAAGAGTGGTTTGATTCCTTTTATTGATTATTTGTTCTTTATTCTTAGACATATGTGCTGCTACTCATTCTTGTACTGCTTCAGCATTAGTTTTATGTTTGAGGATATTTTGATAAAATTCTTTGGGATAATAAAGTTCTAAGGGATTTCTAGATGCTCTATGCCCAAACATTAACTAATTCATATGATGTATAACCAGAGCTTGATTGGATTGCATTGTTATAAGCCATTACCTCATACTTCATTATTATCGGAATAGGATCATCTTTATTTGTCATTCCCTGAATTTTTATTAATTCCCCAACAGTGGAATGAAAACGTTCAATAGGAAAATTAGGATTATAGGGTGTTGTTAAGTGTATATGAATGTTGTGCAATGAAAATAACTCTTTTATTAAGTCATTTTCAAATTTAGTATCAGAATCAGTAGTCATTTTTAGTGGTAAACCGAAAACTGCAAATATTTGTAACAATGCATCTGCTATATGAATACAACTGGATGCAGTTAAATTAATAGCTTGTGCGAATTTAGAAAAGTTATCTATGATATTTAAAAATTATGCTCTTCCTGTAGAATATATGTCCATGAAAAGAGGTTCCATAGGTTTATTAGGAGTATCTGTTAAAGCTAAGGGTGGTTTAAGAGGGTTTCTCTCATATTTAGCTCTTAAACAAATATCACATTAATTTATGTATTTTTGAACACTAAGTACCATATTTTGCCAATGATATTTTCTACGTAGTTATTTATAAGTTTCCTGAATTACTCTATGAATAGTTTTACCTATGTGATAATTTTTAATTAATTGTTCCTGTTCTTTTTTATTTTCCGCTTTTGTTGAGATGAACATTTAAATAATTTAGGGCCTATTTGATTAAATACTGTAGTATAAACACGCGATACTGTAGTATAACAAATCTAGATATAAATCTTCATTGTGAAAATAACAGTGGAACACACGGTCTGCTGTTACATTTACGAATACTACACACACAACACACTATGTGCTGCATAGTGTGTTCTTTTAAAAATCTAATTATTTCTTCTGACGTTTTGTTTACTGGTATGAATACATCTCTTACAACTTGTTTAGAATTTGTTGACTTATTTTCTACGCGATAAGTTGATCCTGGTATAGATCTAATGTGAAATTATTTTAACTGCCTATCGATAGCATCTGACACTATAGGTATGCCGCTATTCTCATTATCTGGTTGAGTGTGATTGGTATATTGGTGATATTAATTCTTCTTGATTATTTTCTACAGATATACAACCAACTGTTTCTGGGACTGATGATGGTAAAACTTCGATCATTTCTATATTTTCAGTTCGTGGTTTGATATCCTGTTCTCTACGAGCGTTATCAAATATTCTTTCTATAATTTCATCACCATCATTGTCATCGAAGTTTACTGCTAATGACTCTTTACTATTATGAAAAAAAATTAATTCTAGATAATTTGTCTGCATTTCTATTTTGACTTCCTTTTTTATAAACTATTTGATAATCATATTCTGCTAGTTTTAAATACCAGCGTGTTAATTTAGAGTTTGGATCTTTTAAGGACATTAACCACGTCAACGGCCGATGATCAGAATAAATAGTACATTTTGTTCCGTACAAGTATTGTCTAAAATATTTAACTGTCCATACTATAGCTAGTAATTCCTTTTATATTGTTGAATATCTAGTTTCAGTCTCTGATAGTGTTCGTGATGCATATGCCACTGGTTTATCAGATCCAATACAACCTTGTGATAGTACTTGTAGATAGCTTAGCAAATTTTTTTTATAAATTTTCTATAATAGCCTATCTAACTTTAAAATGATTTAAAACATTCGAATACCTGGTTCAAGTTATCGATATATTATTGTAATGACGTAGATGCTACAATTACGTCATCAAGATAAGTAAATACATTGGTTATACCGCATAAAATATGATACATGAGACGTTGAAAAGTGCTAGGTGCATTTTTTAAGCCAAAAGGCATTGTAAGAAATTCATAATGTCCTCTTTCCGTAGTGAACGCTGTTTTTTCTACATCCTCTGGCTGCATTTCAATTTGATGGTAACTGCTAGCTAAATCTAGAGTAGTCAAATATTGAGCTCTACCTAGCCAGTCTGTCTGCAGGTTGGCGCAGCCGCACAACGTGTCCTGGCTTGGAGTCGAATTATTGCATAAGAAGCTGGAAGCTTTAAGATCCACCGATCAGAGAGGAATATCAAGAAAGGGTTTCCAAGAAGCTTGAAATCTGTGATTCCGGAAATGAAAGTGTTGAAGTATGCTGGCAGAACCTTAGGAATGGTATGGTGGAAGTAGCGACAGAGGTATGTGGTAAAAGAAAAACAGGATTTAGTAAAAGGCGCGATGAATGGTGGGATAATGAAGTGAAAGACGCTGTAGAGTTAAAGAAGAAAGCATGGCTGGATTATAAAGCCTCGAGTAAGGATAAAAATATGAGAGAGATAAGAAAAAGAAAGTACAAGCTGCAAAAGCACAAAATGAAAGCACTTACAAAGATGAAGCGTGAAAATTCTGAGAGAGAAAGGGATGACAGGTTGACGAACAACTTCCGGTAAAACAGGAAGCTTTTCTGGCGAGAAGTTAGTGATTCCCGGGGCTGTTCAGTAACCTGTAGAATAGTGAAGAGAGAGAAGAGAGTAGTGAAGTTTTATCAGAGCCAGCCCACGTTTTGCACCGGAGGGTGGAATTCTACAAGGAGACGTATGAATGTGAGGACGCCTCGGCCTCGAGTACCAACAAAATGTAAAGTTCCTATGTAGCCGATGGTGAAATCAGTTTGGAAGAAGTAGCGAGCGTGATTCGAAGTCTGAAATGTGGTAAGGATTCAGGAGCAGATGAAGTTACTGCCGTGGTGATCTAATATGGTGGGGCCAAGCGTCTTGGACTTATTCTGGTTTTGGTGCAATGTATGCTGCAAATCAGGATAGGTCCCAGACGATTGGCGAGGTGCAGTCATCGTACCTTTGTATAAAGGCAAAGGTTCACAGATAGACTGTGCAAGCTATAGGGCTATCAGTTTGATTAGCTTGGGCGGTAAAGTTTATGCTAAAATATTAGCGAGAAGAATGCCAAAGATCTGAAAGGCTGTTGTGGCTTCCCACAAAGAGCTTTTAGACCTGGAAGAGGGTGTATAGATCAGATCTTTTTCCTCCACATGATCACGAAAAAGTTTTTGGCTCTAAGCCAAAAGGTTTTCTGTGCTTTTCTGGATTTGGAAAAGGCGTTTGACAGGGTTGTGAGAAAGAAATTTTGGGAGATACTGCCCCGATACAGTGTGAGCAGACCCTTGCTACAGGTTGTAAAGTCTCTTTACAGAGATCACTCAGCCTGTGTGCGAGTAGGAGCTGGCATGTCACCCTGGTTTGACATCCAATCGGGTGTTAAGCAAGGTTGCGCTGTGTCAGCTTGGTTGTTCAATTTGCATTTGGATAGTTGTCTCCAAAGTGTGAAAGACAATGGGATTGAAAGTAGGTGACCTTAAGGTCAATTGCTTGCTATATGCATATGATGCAGTGCTCATTGCATCATCAGAATGCGATCTGCAGACACTGGTCACCACTCTGAAAGATGGGTGTGAAAAAAATGGTCTAAACCTGAATGCAGATAAGACAAAGGTCTGATATTTGAAAGAAATGAAGAAAGAGCATAATGTAAGATCAACATGAATGGTAAGATAATAGAACAAGTGAATGAAGTGGTATATTTGGGAAGTATGTTTAGCAGAGACGGAAGATACGAAATGGATGTGGAAAAGCGTATTGCTGTCGGTAACAGAGTCTACGGTGCTTTGGCTGCATTTTTGAGACGGCGAAACGTCAGCATAGCTGCACGTTTGGCTATACACAATGCGGTTTTGCTACCGACGCTGTTATACGGCAGCCAAACGTGGGTAACACAAAAGAAGAATGTATGAAAGATAAATACTGTAGAGATGTGATCTCTTCGCAGAATATGCGGAGTCAGTCTAGCTGATCGAATCCGCAAGGAAGATCGACAGGATGGCAGGTACTAGCGGAGATGTCACGGTGAGAATGAAGAAGAACGTGCCCAGGTGGTTTGGGCACGTCGAACGAATGAGTGATGAAAGAATGATAAAAAAGATTTATACAGGAAAAGTGAGCGGTAAGAGAGAAAGCTGGAGGCCTCGAGTGACCTTCGAAAACACAGTATCTGTGATACTGGAGGAAGGTCACGTAAAAAGCACGAGGACCGCCGGAAGGCATGTATGAAGAGGTTGATGTCTGTGACCGAGGTGAAAGAGGTATGTACCGTAGCGTTTAGCACTCCGCCGTCTCTGGCTACCCCGCAAGGGATATGGCATGAAGCTAAATAAATAATAATAAATAATAAAAAGGAGTGGTAATGGTAAATGAGCTACTAGGTTAAGACATGTAGTTCCATTAGCTGTTTTTCTTCAAAGTTTGTTGGCTTGTTAACAATGAAAAAACTGAATAAGCATAATATATTTTTCGCCTCGTCGTGGTGTCAGCAATTCAGCACCTTAAGGTAACGCGCGTAAAGAACGATTATCAATTTATTTATTTTTTTCTCAACAAGTTTTTACTCAACGAACAAACTTAATAACTTTCCTGATTTAAGTTATTACATTATTAGCAGTTTCTGAAACTATAAGAATGTTGTGAAACTATTGTTTGCTTTTTAAGTCGCTAATTAGTTCTAGACCGATGGTTTGTTTGCCTTCAACTAATATACACAGGAATACACATATATAAACATGAATATTATAAAATAAATGTTAATAACATTTACAGACCATATTATTACAAAAAAATTATAGAAACAAACACATATCTGACTCGCGGCTGTTAAATGTCTAAAGCATATTTGCTCTCAACTTGGGATTTGAATCCCTCCTGTTTCACCAGAATAAATATTTTCTAGCAAACTTAAAGAATATATTCAAATAATAAATTTATTTTAAAATATCATATTTTCTTTTTAACTTAAGGAAAAAAAACATTCTTGACAAAGAACTAAAAATTCTAAATAGATTTTGCTGTAACAAAAAGTTATATAAACAAATAAGAAAATTATATTCGATAGAAACGTTTTAACCTATACCGCCTCTCTGTTCTTTATAAGTATAAATAATTAGTATTGCAAGCATAACAATATTTATTATTAAGAAAAACAACTACTTAAATTGTATGAGTAATGTTTTAAAACTTTGATAATAAAGTATTATTCCATGATACGAGACTCCGACGCCGTCCCAGAGCGGGTGTTCTAAAAGCATTGTGATATGATATTCTAACTCAGACTGCTTTCTTACACGTTTAATATATTTTTAAATAACAACATCAGTTCTTTACTTATATCAAGTGTTTTAGTTTATATGTTTATCGGTCAGATGTCAGTAATTTTTCAACGATCGTTGCAGACAATTTAAGTTAGATAAATTAGACAGCAAATAATAATTTATCGGAGTCGTTTCAAACTCTTTTTGAGCTGAAGTAGTTGTAATTATTATTACTTATGATAACATCACATTTTATATTATATAAATTTTACTACAAAATAACAAAGTACAGAAGAAAAAAAACAAAGTTGATTGAAAAGATATCAATTACTCGGGTTTACACAAAGCTTGCCAATTGCGTATTCTTTTGAGTATTGTTCTATGATAAACGACCTAGCTTCTCTCCATCGGGTCCCAAATATCGTTAAAAGTATGAACAAGCTCAAATAAATACGATAAATAATGGGTTTTTCTATGTGTGATTATTTGATTTTTACGCGATTTTTTTCTAAATATAAATTTAAAGACGTGAACAATCCTTTTAATATTTAAATAATTATCTACTTTTAGTACATACTATCAGGCTAGCGTGATAATGTAACAAATGATCCCCTAAACCCATATAACCGGTAACCTCCTCTCACTTCTGGGAGTCTCTTGTTATTGTCAATAAATAATAACCAAATCTCCAATATTGCGTCTACTTATATAAACCTAGACCTAGACCCTGGCAAGCCAGCCAAATCCTGCCCAAAGCGAACATTTAAACAAAATACTTACTAAACAGTTACTTGTAAGCGTTTGGTGGACTAGTTCCGGTATCGTTCATTACAGATTTCTCAAATCTGGCCACACGATTACGGCAGACGTCTTTTGTTTATACAGGTCAGGACCGACATCGATGCACTTCAGCCCGAGATGACCGTTTCGTTATCAGCAACTTGTTGAGAAATCGCTTTTGTTCGGCTACTGAAGTTCGTACGCGTCTTTTTATATGCTAACTGGTCTGATTGGGAATGGAAGGACGTACTGTTCTCAGATAAGAGCACAATAGCCCTAAATGGATGGAGGTCCAAATGGATGTCATCGTGTCTACAGGCGTCAAAATAAAAGGTTTGCTCCATGCGCTATAACCGAAACAGTGGGTTACCAGGGAGGATACGTAATGGTTTGAGGAGGTATCTCTTATGAGGCTCGTACTAACCTTGTTGTGTTCAATATAGGCCGTGCAAATGCTCAAAGATACGTGGAAAATGTCCTACAAGATCATGTCATACCTTTTGCACCATTTATTGGTGACAACTTTAGATTAATGCATGATAGTGCACGTTGCCATACCGCTAGTTCCGTCATAGAGTACCTTAATAAGGTCGGTATTCAAGTTTTACCATGGCCGGCACGCAGTAACGATCTTAACCCAATTGAACACATTTGGTACAACCTCAAAAGACGTATCCGAGCAAGAGTACCAGCACCTATGACACTAGGAGAGCTCAAGACGGCTGTGGTAGAGGAGTGACACAATATCTCCAAATCAGATATCCAAGATTTATTGGATGGAATGACAAACCAGCTCCAAGAAGTCATTGGAGCCTAAAGCAGCAACACCCATTATTAATTTAAAATTTTCTTTTTAATTAGACCACTTTTATCAAAATTGAAATTATTAATTTTGTATCGAAAATTGTCCTAAAATCGATTTTTGGAATTTACCGTTTAATAAAACCCCTTGTTTGAACAATTTTCTTTTTTTTCAAGACCTTAAAGGTAGCTTTCAATGTACCTCTCATAAAATGTGGTCTAAATTTGTCGATTTCTGTAAATTGAAGGAAATACAAGGTGGGCGGTTAATTGTGCCTGTGAGTATATATATATATATAAAGTAGAATGTAAGCAAATTATACCACCTTCATTAGTTTTTTAATAACAGAATAAAAGTACCATTATCGCAAAAGATATATCTTGGGATAAGGATATATCGTAACGTTGTATCCGACTAGTAATGTAAAAGCATGTGGAGGTTACTAACTTACATATACTAAATATTATTGTTGGTCTATGTTATCTTATCAGTTCTCTGCAGAAGGGAGATGTTGTGTGTTGTTGTGACAAACAAATTAAATGAGGATTACTCGTCGTCATGCGAGATTTGCATAACAATATCATTATTTATCAGAGTAACAATACAATTGGTGTCTTGCATACGTCTTGGTATACGTACGGATAAGTTATCACTGGTTCTTATATATATTTATTTCATAGTTTAAATAAATGTAACAGTTGTGTAAATATTTTGTGAGAAAATACAACCATGGATTGAGAATATGAGCAGAGACGAATAAATCCCAAGTAAATCTTCTTTAGTTCTCATATTATGAATTTGTCCATATTTATTGGAATTATAGTTCATATGTAAATCAGTTCTTCATTTCTAACCCACAATATAATGATCAAAAACCATGTTAAGTACTTCGGGTGACGCAGGTCAAGTCACGACACTAGGTTCTTTGAACAGGAGCGGGTAGATATGTAATGCGACGGTAGTGAGACCGTGATAATTCGACAATCGACGGCTCTAACCACACTCTTAATAAAATACTCAAATACAATTATAATTATCATTACCCTTGTAGTGATAATTATAATTAATAATACCTTAAAATCATTATTTGAATTTTAAGTTCAATTATATAACCTTTACGTTATCAAATAATAAATAGTTTAATTCGTTACTTTCATTCTGAATGTGTACTACTTGCATCTAGGAAATATTGTTACAACTTGTTAAGTATTGTAATTTAAATACTATTACCGTATAAAATATGACATAATTCTGTATCTTGATTAGTAATATTAAGTTGACCTACAGAATCCCCTTGACTCGATTACCAGAATAGTGTTTATATTAACAAAAGCTATCATAATTGTCAATTTAATCAGTAGTCAGATGGTCAAAATTAATTATGAACAGAATAAAGCTGGATAATTAAACTTAACCGTTTTGGTTCATCGTCCTATTGTGTAAGCTTGTTGACATTCAAATAATATATATGTGTTTGTAAGTACTTGCTGTGTGAGTAAGCAGTACTTACGTACGGTACGGCACATTATTTACTAGCAAAAACAATGATTTAACAATATCAGAGGTTGTAACTGCCACATATATACATTCACATATACATAAATGTGTGTTACTCAAGAAATAATAAACCGACGGTAACTTTGAATAAAAATGTATGAAACATAAGCCTAATTTCTCTATTTTTATTTTTCCTTTCCCCGAGTTTTTAGTGGATGACTATGAGATAACTTCAGTCTATCTTGGGCAAGGCTTTCCAGCTAATGGCATAAAAAATATTACATTTTTAGAATTGTTTTTATTCTGAGTTCTTACGGTTGATGTGTTCTGCAGTGGAACTGAAAATACATTTATTAAATGTCACAACTATAAAATAAAACAGTGTTATTGCACAATGATAAATGCATTAGATTATGGCCACTGACTCGATATTAAATATTATAATAACACTTTAATATATATCAGCCACGTGCCTAGAGTTTTAACAAATTCAATTGCTTTTAAAAATAGGCCTCCATCGTTTTGGATCAATTTAAGATTAAATGATTTTTTTAATGGAATGCTGTCTTTATTTAAGGAAATTTGAACCAATTTAAAAGATTAACATAAATCCGAGAAACGTTAAAAATAAAAAGTGACATTTCGGCTTTTGAAAATCTGAAAAAGCTAAATCATTTCTGTCGTATAAAATTAGGGTCTCCCCAGACCCATGGCGTGAATGCAAATCCCATTGGAGTAACGAAAAGAGACTAATTAAAGACTTTACTCTAAGACAATTGAGTTCTATAAAGATAACAAGGTTTTATAAATGCTCGGAAAATTAATGTAATAAGTGTTAAAGTATACTTATTTTATGATAGTAAACTTATTGTTATAATAATATCATTTTAAGTTACTACTACTTGTATATCATAACGTAAAACTTACAATTTGTTTTATTATAAAAATGTTGTGTTACTAAATGATTTTCATGTCTTTTTATATACATTTCGATATATCTGTTATTTAGTAAATAAATTACATTGAACGTAAAAAATATATTAAATCTTAAAAAACAAATGACATTTAGTTATCTCATATCTCCTTGAGATGTTTAGTCGCCGGTACTGTGTTTACTTTACCTCTACGGTCGATAGTTTAATCAACTCAATCAATTATAAATTATATAAATACGGAGCGCTCAGTACATTACAATTCAAATAAAATATGCATATAAACATAGGAGTACTCTTATATATAGGAACGTTGGCATTCATATTACCTACTTGTAAATAACAATCGAACCATTACAGAACTAGGTAAATGGCTTTGTAATCATAATATTACATGAGATTCCGTCACGCGACAGGAACAGCGCTTTTTTGTATGGAAAATGTAATAAAAGCTTCTCGAGTAATTATTTGGGTGTGGTCGATAATAGTGGCATGCAACGCAATATTATTGCAATGTTGAACATAAATTAATAAATCTACACATTATTCTATGATAGTTATTTTTAAAAAGGATACAGAAATAAACATTCATCTTCAAGTACCTCAGTAAATTTTCTTTTCAAAAACCTCTCATTACATGATAGATACAAAAGTATACGCACATATCTGTGTACTGTTTATTATTATAAGTGTTAGTATTATATGTGATAAATTATTTTCATAGTGCAGAAGTTATACTACTCGAGTATTTATTTGTGTCAACAACACACAAAAAAAAATACACATTGAGGAAATGTGCATATCTTGTAAGTTGTATAATATGTATCCTGTAGGTAGTTGACAAACCTAGTGGGTCGTGTATAAATGGAAAGAAAATGATAAGAAAAAATATATAAAAATCAATATAGCATGTGTTATATTTCTGTACTGAATGGTTTTGACAACACTAATCACCGGCAATAAAAACATGAAAAAATTCAAAATATTTTTTTACTAGTTGTTATTAACACGCACCTTTGCATCGTCAATTACATTAAAAAGGGCAGTGTGGTCAGTGCGTGAGTAAGCTACCGGCTGTATGTACCTCATATATACATTATGATAATAATCCTGCAAATGAGTCAATAACTTAAATTCCACACATTTTCCGCACAATATACAAAATAATGCACAAAAGGCGGGCTTAATGCCACAAAGACATTCTCTACCAGCCAACCCTAGAATGTACATGAGAGAACATTGGTAGGCGTGCAAAAAAAACACAAAAAAGCTAATAATATAAATAAATCCAAAAATATAACTACAATCATATAATATAATAACAAGTACCATACATTATAATATGGCATAAAATATATTATTATATATAATAATAAAATATTTGTATTTTATACATACATACATGCATACTATCTATACACATTATAAATTACTCATTTCAATAAAGTTAAGTTTTACTTGGCGTTTGAATGAGTCACTAGACGGCGCTTTTCGTATATGCTCCGGTAACTCGTTCCAAAGTCTGACGGTAGTTAGAGCAAATGAGTTGGAAAAGAAACCAGTCCGATGAAAAGGAGTGTGGAGCAGTAAATTGCTAGAAGAACGAAGTAATCTGTCATGTACATCTGCTAAGAAGGAGAAATTGCATTTTAAATAGGAGTAGAAGGATTGAACAAAATCGAGTAAAGAAGTCACAGCATTCGTACATTTCTTCGTTTACGAACTGGCAACCACTTAAGTTTTGATCTATAGTCGGAGACATGGTCAAAATTACGGAGTCCGAAAATGAAGCGTATACAGGTATTAAGGAGGTGATCTCATTTATTTAGAAGTATTTCATTGGCATCGACCAAGCACACATCAGCATAGTCAAGGATTGGTAGTAGGAACATGTTAACCACCTGTATTTTCGCTCGATAGGGTAGAAAGTTTTTTAGTCTTAATAGTGAGTGAAATGTTTTATAAAATTTACGAGACAGTTCTTTAACCTGATAAATCCAACTAAGAGAACTATCCAGAAAGATTCCTAATTTTTTTACTTCACAATATAATGGTATTATGTTGTTGTTGTTATAAATCATATTCGGTAAAGAATTTGAGTCAGTAAGGGCTAACTGGGGGTAACTACCAATAATGATTGCTTGGCACTTACATGGGTTAACTTCTATGCCGAAGTCAGTAGACCAACGCAACATTTTCTCAAGCGCCGCGTTTATTACGTGAATTCTCGATTAACCCAACTTCTTTGTGAATATAAAGCTGTAAGTCGTCGGGATAAAGATGATAACGATAAGTTGGAGGTAATGGAGTTAATAAAAAGAGAAAATAATAGAGGAGACAAAATACCGTCTTGGGGGACCCCAGCAACTACATCGCACCAATCAGAGAGGCTCTCATCAGTGCGAACGGCCTGCTGACGCTCTCGAAGATATGAGGAGAACCACTTGATAGCAGAAGCCGGGATATTGTACTTGGACATCAACGCAAGTAATAGATCATGGTCAACAGCGCCGAATGCGTTACTGAAGTCTACCCGTACAAGAAAGGTACCACCTGGCACGCGCAAGTGCTGGGCGCTTTCCAAAGCCAGTCTGGGAAACTTCTGTCAGCCATCCCTACCGCCATTGCACACTGGGAAGGACTCTTTGGCCCACACGGCAAAAGAGAAAGCCGATCTCTTGGGCACTCTTTTTGCCTCAAACTCGACTTTGGACGACCAGGGGAAGGCACCGCCTGTCATCCCACGGTGTCCGAACGTTTTTCGGCAAAAACTCATCCGAAAAGCCCTCCTTTCCTTGGAAGTTCATAAGTCGAGTGGGCCAGATGGTATCTCTCCAGTTGTGCTACGAACATGTGCCCCTGAGTTGACACGAGTGCTAACGCGTCTATTTCGGTACTCCTACTTGAAAGGCGTAGTCCCGGTCTCATGGAAGCGTGCCCTTGTCCATCCGATCCCTAAAAAAGGTGATAGCTCGAACCCAGCTAACTACAGGCCTATCGCCATTACCACTCCATCATCATCTCCAAAGTAATGGAGAGCATTATCAATAAACAGCTCCTAACCTACCTCGAGGATCACCAGTTGGTCAATGACCGGCAATATGGCTTTCGCCATGGTCGATCGGTTGGCGATCTTCTGTTGTATCTTACACACCGTTGGGCAGCTGTTATTGAAAGCAAAGGAGAGGGTCTGGCAGTTAGTCTGGATATGGCGAAAGCCTTCGATCGTGTATGGCAGAAAGGGCTTCTTTCGAAGCTACCTTCCTATGGGCTTCCCGAGAATTTATGCAAGAAGGCCAAAGACTTGCGCTCTATAAGACGCAGGTCCGGCCACACATGGAGTACTGTTCTCATCTCTGGTCCGGATCACCCCAATATCAGCTTCTAGCATTTGACCGCTTACAACGGAGAGCCGCTCGGATTGTCGGGGACCCGGTGCTCTGCGAACGGCTGGACTCTTTGGCATTGCGTAGAGACGTGGCTTCTTTGTGCGTCTTCTACCGCATTTACAACGGGGAGTGTTCCGAAGAACTATTCGATCTGAAGCCTGCCGCCGAATTTCATCACCGCACAGCGCGCCATCGCCTCCAATACCATCCTTACCACCTGGATGCGTGGCGATACTCTACTGTGCGGTTCTCAAGGACATTTTTTCCACGTTCCACTCGCTTGCGGAACGAACTCCCTTCGGCGGTATTTCCAGATCGGTACGACATGGGTACCTTCAAAAAAGGCGTCTACTCCTACCTACAAAGCCGGCAACACTCTTGTAAATCCTCGGATGTTGCAAGAGTTCATGGGCGGCGGTGATCACAAGTCATCTGTGACCCGCCAGCTCGTTTGCCCTCCTCTTCCATAAAAAAAAAACATTTGTTTTCCATTCCATGGCGAATGTCTTCCGTGGCTTTTAAAAGTGCTGTACTTGTGCTTTGTCCAGTGCGGCAGCCTGATTGCAACGGGTCCAGCAAATTGTACTTTGAAAGGAATAGGGAAAGCTGGGAGTGAACGATGGATTCCATTATCTTGGATAAAAACGGTAATATTGAAATGGGACGATAATGAGAAGGTAAGGTGGGATTAGAGATCTTTGGAAGTGGTAGAATGTGAGCCACAAATACGGACGAATGAGTGCTTGAGGAAAACGAAAAGTTGATTATTTTGGAAATAGGAGTAATGAGTGTATCGATAACAAATGTTATAATAGTACGATTAATTCCGTCACAACCAGTAGCTTTTGATGTTATGGCTAAAAGGTGCTCCTTGACCTCGGCTTCCTGAACAGGTGCGAAGTAAAATATTAGAATATCGGGCTTAGGCAAACAGAGAATACTTGAAAGGGTGTTAGCTTTTCTTTGGGGATCAATGGTGACGAGAGAAGTGACGATTAAGACAATTAACATCCACAAAAGAAGAGCTATCCAAATGTTGAGATTTGCTAATAACCAAAGTCTTAAGAAATTTTTAAGTATCCACTGCAGAGGCGCAGGCTTAGTTGAGAATTTGACGGCGTTTGAGTTTGCGACATAATTGGTTTATACACAGCTTCATACACAGACCAGTTAAGTTGCGATCGGTCATTATTAAATTTCTGAAAGGCTAGATTCCTCTTCAGCATGGCTTTTTTCACGTCATCATTGAACCACGGGGCGGAACGGTGACTTACTTTTATTTTACGAATAGGGGCATGTCGGTCAAAGAGATCTAAAATTAATGTGTTCAAAAGTTGAACCATCTCATCAATTGTTCCTAATTCATCTATCACGCCCATTCATTAATTCAAAGTTATTGATTAACATCAATAGTTATTTGAAAAATAGCAACTGACTGTAACTTTTGTATATGTGTTACTGTTTCAGTGTAAAATTTTAAGATAAAGTAGGTTGAAATTAAAAGGTAATCCTCTTATTCCAAACGATTTTAAATGTTTTGACATCACGATTATTAACTACAACATCTTGTTTTTAAGTGAGAGTCAGCAAAGATATTCATTAAATTACATTACATTACATAATTGAACCTGTTTATCATAAGCTCATCATTCATCATTACTATTTATTTATTTACCTTCACGCCATATCCCTTGCGGGGTACGGAGAGACGACGGAGCGCCAAACGCTACGTTCTCTGCATACCTCTTTCGCCTCGGCCACAGACATCAACTTCTTCATACATGCCCTCCGGGGGGTCCTCATGCTTTTTACGTGACCTTCCTCCAGTATCGTAGCTACTGTGTTTTCGAAGGTCACTCGAGGCCTCCCCCTGTCTCTCTTACCGCTCACTTTTCCCATATAAATCTTTTTTACCATTCTTTCATCACTCATTCGTTCAACGTGCCCAAACCACCTGAGCACGTTCTTCTTCATTCTCACCGTGACATCTTCGCTAGTACCTGCCATTCTGTGGATCTCTTCATTGCGGATTCGATCAGCTAGACTGACTCCGCATATTCTGCGAAGAGATCGCATCTCCACAGCATTCATCTTTCTTACATTCTTCTTCTGTGTTACCCACGTTTGGCTGCCGTATAACAGTGTCGGTAGCAAAACTGCATTGTGTACAGCCAAACGTGCAGCTACACTGACGTTTTGCCGTCTCAACAATGCAGTCAAAGCACCATTGACTCTGTTACCAGCAGCAATACGCCTTTCCACATCCATTTCGTATCTTCCGTCTCTGCTAAACATACTTCCCAAATATACCACTTCATTCACTTGTTCTATTATCTTACCATTCATGTTGATCTTACATTCTGTTCTTTCTTCATTTCTTTCAAATATCAGAACCTTCGTCTTATCTACATTCAGGTTAAGACCATTAATTTCACACCCATCTTTCAGAGTGGTGACCAATGCCTGCAAATTGCATTCTGATGATGCAATGAGCACTTCATCATCTGCATATAGTAAGCAATTGACCTTAAGGTCACCTACTTTCACTCCCATGTCACTATCTTTCACTCCTTGGAGACAACTATCCAAATACAAATTGAACAACCAAGCTGACATAGCGCAACCTTGCTTAACACCCGATTGGATGTCAAACCAGGGCCACATGCCAGCTCCTACTCGCACACAGGCTGAGTGATCTCGGTAAAGAGACCTTACAGCCTGTAGCAAGGGTCCGTTCACATTGTATCGGGGCAGTATCTCCCATAACTTCTTTCTCACAACCCTGTCAAACGCCTTTTCCAAATCCACAAAAGCACAGAAAACCTTTTGGTTTAGGGCCAAAAACTTTTCCGTGATCATGCGGAGGGAAAAGATCTGATCTATACACCCTCTTCCAGGTCTAAAACCTCCTTGTGCCTCCCACAACAGCCTTTCAGATCTCTCTTGCATTCTTCTCGCTAAAATTTTAGCATAAACTTTACCGCCCAAGCTAATCAAACTGATGGCCCTACAGCTTGCACAGTCTATCTGTGAACCTTTGCCTTTATACAAAGGTACGATGACTGCACTTCGCCAATCGTCTGGGACCTCCCCAGATTTCCAGCATAAATTGCATAAAAACCAGAAAAAGTCCCAGACGCGTGGCCCACCATATTTGATCATCTCGGCAGTAACTTCATCTGCTCCCGCAGCCTTACCACATTTCAGACTTCGAATCACGTTCTCTACTTCTTCTAAACTGATTTCACCATCGGCTACATCTTGACTCAGCATTACGCTGGTAGTCAAGACCGAGGCGTCCTCACGTTCATACATCTCCTTATAGAATTCCGCCCACCGCTGCAATACGTGTGCTTGCTCAGTTAAAATTTCACCGCTTTTCGAAAGCACCCCTTTCATTCTACAGGTTACCGAACAACCCCGGGAACCACTAACTTCTCGCCAGAAAAGCTTCGTGTTTTCCCGGAAGTTGTTCGTCAACCTTTCATCCCTTTCTCTCTCAGAATTTTCACGCTTCATCTTTATAAGTGCTTTCGTTTTGTGCTTTTGCAGCTTGTACGCTCTTTTTCTTATCTCTCTCATACTTTTATCCTTACCAGAGGCTTTATAATCCAGCCATGCTTTCTTCTTTAACTCTACAGCGTCTTTCACTTCATCATCCCACCATTCATCGCGCTTTTTACTAAAACCTCTTTTCCTTTTACCACATACTTCTGTCGCTACTTTCACCATACCATTCCTAAGGTTCTGCCAGCATAGTTCAACACTTTCATTTCCAGAATCATAGCTTTCAAGCTTCTTGGAAACCTTCTCTTGATATTCCTCTCTGATCGGTGGATCCTGAAGCTTCCAGCTTCTTATGCGATAATTCGACGCCAAGCTTGGACACGTCGTGCGGCTGCGCCAACCTGCGAACAAACCTCTTATTCTAGCAGCGACTAGATAGTGGTCCGTTCCCAGATCAGCACCTCTGAACACTCGCGTGTCCATAACTTGACTTCGAATACGCTGGTCCACTAGGAATAAATCAATCATACTTCTTTCTTCCGCTCGCTCCCATGTGTACATGTGAATTTGTTTGTGATCAAACATCGTGTTTGCCACAAACAAATTTTTCTCCTTACAAAATTCCAAAATAAGCTTTCTAGCCTCATTTACCCTCTTATCACCATATTTGCCTAGCACGCTTTCGTAACCGCTTCGCGCGGTTCCAACCCATCCATTCATATCTCCACATACTATCAATTTTTCATTATCTCTGACACTACTTAGAACATCCCTGACATTCTCCCAAAACTCCTCGAGCTCGCTCATTTGAGCTGAGGATACTGGCGCATACATGGCTAACAAGAATACTCTTGTTATCCCCAGCTTAAAGCGAACCCAAAGAAGCCTCGGGTTAATCGCCTTGTATTCTACCATTGCATTAACCATTCGAGAGGACAATAATACGCCTACACCTTGGCAACCTCGCTCACCCTCTGGAACCCCAGCCCAGAAATCGACCCGGTTGCCAGGCAAATCGGTCGTATCATTGCCTTTTCGCTTGGTTTCAGACACACAAATAACATCCAGATCTTTGTCATCCATCACATCTAATAATTCATTCATCTTCTGTTCCATTCCTCCTCTTACATTCCACGTAGATATTTGTAGCTCCGTCCTCCACCTTCCGCCGTTCGGAACATGGCGTGTTGGTTGGCGGTTCCCATCATTACTATTTTGAATTTTTGATAATTAAAAGAAATTTGAAATAAAAACAATTTTTGTTTGTCTTTTGGCCTTAAATTATGAAATAACCGAAATAAAGAAAGTCATTAGATACTTAAAAATGCATCGGTACAAAATACTGCCTACTAGATCAAAATAAGTTGAATCTCAATTATTAACTTTTAAGGTCATTCATAACAGCCAACGACAAGATATTTAATTTCCTGTAAAGCCTACCAGATTTCATCTTACTTTTAAATAAATTAATTTAGGTAAAACACCCACCACCGAACTCAATCTTACACTCGTGAGAAATTAAATACCATAAAAACATTTATAACTTAAATATTTTTACGTTGTTTATAATTGTTTCATTACGGCCTTGGATTATACTTAAAGCTTAAATTTATCACAAAATATTTTGATATTAAGTTTTATATTTTCGAGTCACCTAAAATGTAAATATCTATGAAAAAGGTTTTTCGCTGTTTCAAAATTTTACGCAACAAATATTACCCGAACGTGACTCTGACTTTTCCGAAACTACACTACCCTTGTACAATAAACCTGATGTTTTTAACATATTAAGAAACAATGCAATGCAATGCATCATTTTTTAAATATAAAACATTAATTTAAATTCTTCAACATACAAGAAAATTGATAAATACAGTCTATTGGATTATTTCATAATCAGTATTCCTGTCTAAACGATTCCGGCACTATTTTCACCATTACACAAAAACACAGAAAAGTAAATGTTAATATTAAATCTAAGTTATTATTGCAAGTTAATTTGTATTGCATTTGGTTCATTTATGGATTGATATTATTCCATTTCAGAAATCTGCAAATAATAAAAAATCGATCAGATGCAAAACAGCGGGAATATCATATTTTATTTGAAGCGACACTGAATCTAACAAACACGTACGAAGTTAGCTGAAAGAGCTTGCTTTATTTCCGTTTGACCTGCCTCGTTTGACTGTTCCAGGAATACAGCAACCCGAGATGTTCATTTTAACGACAAGCCCAATGCAGCTCTCTGCAGTTCTAACCGAGACACAGCTCTAATATTGAATATAACATTTCCATGTACAGAATATATAAATTTCATTATTTATTATAATTATTAGTACAAAAGTTCTATATTAATAACTGTCAATTAATGTTTCCAATAACCTATTCAATGATGCCGATATACTTGATAACTGTTAAATATTGCAACATATTTTTGTCATTTACTATATTCTTTATTCCAGTAAAATATTTTACTGCAGATATTCTAAGATCGTTCTAGAAAGTGACCCGAGCTAGCTGCGGATCGCTCCTCTCTTTTCATTAAATATTTTCTACTTGACATTGTACTCGTTCTTTTCAATATCCGACAACTTTGACTAAGCTGACTCGGATCTGATACATTTTTGATCTTTTTACTCTCTTGACTAGCTTTTAAGAAGTTTCATTCGTCTAGTACATATTTCCATGTTATTATGAAGTGCAATCAAATGTTAACAATATGTTACAATAATATGCGATAAAGTTGAATATACTAAATGGCATATTGTAATGTTAAGAAAAATAAATGGTTATTTTATTATCTTCTATTTGGTTATATTATTTTTAAAGACTTTCTTAAATTATTTATTTAAAACTGTTACTTTGTAAATCTACAAACATCTGAGTGATCCGACAATTGCACAATTGCTTAGAATATATAATCGCAGTTTAAATAAATAAATAAAAGTATAATATTTATTATATATAAATGTTAAATATTATTAATAAATAAATAAATAAATATTTAAATATTATTAATAAATAAGTCCTAATCATATAAATGATTATGCGGTGAACTCCAGTTTATATAAAAAAGTTCCATTCAAATAACCGCAGCTAATAAATATTACTTAGTTTTTAATATTACATCCAAAATGCCGATATATTTTTAACTCACAGTACTCTAGAAATAATATTTGTGTTTATATTTATTATGTGAACATTTATTATATAATATATTTTTTTAATTATTTTTAGGTTGAAATGAAGGTTTACTTGGTTGTATTAATTAAAAATAGGTAATATTGTATGACTGATGTCACCTTATTAAGAAAATGCAGGATCAACCTTATACAATACGTCTTACAGAAAAGACTATCACTTACAAAGACTAAAAAAGGAGACTTTTCATTTTACACTCTGCACTCTTAATAAGCTAAACAGTTTCCATTATCATCTGTAGTTAGACCGTTGTTCACATCTGTCTGGAAACTTGACTAAAACATTGTGTTCACCGAGTCGTTTATTTTCAGTGAAATGTGTCTATTCCCGATTTTTTTATAATTAGACCGTATTATTTGAATGTACTTTTTATTAAAAGATTTATACCATGTGTTAAAAAATATATACGTACAAAAGACTTTCTCCAACATGCTTTATGTAATGTCCGCCCCACACTCGATTCAGTCGCTTTCAAATTAAGAAAACAAACATCCAACTCGTGACTGCACTTTTAACTTAATCTTTTCTCTTGTTTACTTGATACATGTTTTTCTGTTCAGTTAATATATTTTTTATAAACAAATTAATTCGCACAATCAAACAAGTTAGAACAATCTGTAAAAATTAATCGACTTGATCACTATATAATGTGAGCAATAATCACGGTACTTGCAACAGTGATATAATATTTGAAACTGGTTAGTAATTAAAAAACGGACGAAGTCGCTTGAATTTTAAGTTCCAGCTCTTATATAGCCGTCCTTATTTCATATCACTTTATTCATTAAACGCCTTGACGTCAGGTGTTTACACTTTTCTCTTGAACCTGCAAAACACCTGCACAATACCTGGTGAGAGGTCATTATCATTTGTTTTCTTTATATTTTAATAACTTCCGCAGACATACATTATAAATGAAACATCAACAAACTCCTTATAACAAACATTCCTTTTTTTAAATAGCTTGTTAATAATTTTTATTACAAGTCATTCTGCGGGTTGTTTTCGTTATAAGAACGTATCACAAACACAATGTCACTTTACGATCACCTCAAGTATGTAGTTCGATTCTTTATGCAAGTTTTACTATTTTTATAATAAAAGTGGAGAGTTTCATATACTATTGTGTTGAGATGTCGGTGTCACCTTTAAACTTGCAAAGCTTAATCAAATCGGTTTCAACTTGACTATATGTAGGTTTTTGGGTTAATCTGAATTAGATTACATTATTATTTTTGTAGATTGGTTAACGAAAACAAATAATTATTTCTAATTTTTATTACATAAATAACATTATAGAGGAAAATGTGAAAAATTTCATAAAAACAATAGCTGAGTGACTTCTTCAAAATAATTTTGAAAATTGTGTACGTGTCTCAACGAGTTCAATAAACTTAGGACGTTATTGACCAAGGATCGGAGACGATCCATATCAGAATTCTTCTTATTACACGTATGTGGGCAATCCAACAAAAAGACACAAAACTATTGAAAACTATTCATTCACACCTAACAAGTCTTGATTCACAAAATAACAACTGAATGAACTTCCCAAAAGCACTAATAAATAAGAACAATAATGGTTAAGGATTGATCGGTAACTAGCGACTCATGCTGCGCTGGTGCTGCTGGTGGTTGCCACTTCGAGAATGAAATGGCTACCTTGCTGCCATCTGTCGGACGTTCCGTGTTCCGGCGGAATTACAACAGATGGCATTTCTTATACGCCGTCAAATATAATTTGCAAGCAACAGAGGTATAATGTGCAAGCTGCGATGGTTCGAACAGATTACAATCACTTGTTACTTGATACACTAATTTATAATGAGTTAAAAAATGTGTATGTAGAATTACGAATAACCCAATATTTTTTATTATGTACATAGCTAGAAAATCTTGTTTTAATTTCATGAATATTGTTGAAATACAACTATTTATAACCGATTTAGATCGGGAATACTTGGATTTGTATTTTAATACGTTTAAATAATCATCAAAACAGCAGTTAGGAAATCACATCTCAGATAGAATATATGTACTGGGTGTTTTACTAAATACACGTTGTCAGATGACCCGTGCCACGTCGTGAGTGAACTCTAATATTCTCGCCGCAGTTCATTCATCGAAAACCAGCCAGATGTAAATCAGAGCTGAATGCGCCGTTCCGGTCGAATAACTGCCTCCAATGAAAAACGATTGAAATGTTTATTCAAACACAACACTGTATGCTGTGTGTTTGTCTGTGATTAGGTTGAATATTTATCTGTTTACAGGTTATTCAAAAGACTTTAATATTCTTTGATAGCTTGTGACATTTCGTACTATCTTAGAAATTAGATGTTCCCAGCTTGAGGATGGTTTGAATTCCTCGAAATATCACACTATTTTATTATTTAGATTCAGTGTTATTCGTGTGTCATAAATTATATAAATTGATAGGATACTGCTGCATATTATTTAAATTTAGCTGAGTGAATTATTTCCATTTCTAATATTTAAGAATTTATCCAAATTTTCTTTTACGTTCTACACGGTATATTATCAGTATTCGCTTATTTGTTGTTTAGAATTCAATGTTCACGATCTTTCTAATTGTTTCTGTCGGAAGGCGTTTATCCCTTTAATTATACATGTGTATTATTGCGGGGTTGATTAAATAATATAGATTATCCATGATTTTTGTTACCGGCATTTCCCGGTATATATTTCACCCAAACCAATCTTCACAAGATGCATACTTGTAACTTCGGTTCGTTGATGTGAATGTCCTACTTCCTGACCTGTAGCTGCAGGTTAAGTCTGTGTTTCAATGATTGATCCCTGTTAAAATATTAAGACATTATTTAGAGATGTACTGCTCTATATATATTATTGTTCTACACTATAAATTAATAATTGAAGAACAAGTGTTTGACTGTCGTCTTTAAGATTTTGTAACGGATGATCTGCTCTGTTTTAATCCATTCCAAGTTCTTTGTCAGGACGCTAACGTACAAGAAAGTTGGATCTGCGTGCTTCACCCGTTCCCCTTTTCAGTATGCGAGGCAGTAATCAAAATTTGATAGAAAGGCTCTATCAAATTTCAAAGGAATTCTGATGTAGAAGATCGCGTTTATTTATTTCTCCATATATAAATATAACTAAATAAGTAGACTTTTTATTTAAACGAACTCAACGGTAGGCTGTTATTTAGTATATATTCGTGACCGATGTTGAACCGCGATAATAAGCCAAAGTTTGACTGTAACAGTAGTTAAGTATTTTTCATTGTTATCTTGGCTTTAATATCACAACTAAACAACCACAATTAATAATAAGCATATATAAAAATACATACATTTAATGTCGGTTTGATCATATATAAAAAAACAATTTGAAAATATTATTATTATTAACAATAGACTAACAAAATCAAAATCCATTCTTTTTTCTCTATACAAGAAAAAGTAACTTAACTTTGTAATGAATGTGAATGAATGTCATTCGTTACATCATTGATATATATTTAGTTGACATAAAAAGCTAAATAAGAATGAAAACTGAATGAAATTCTGTTACGGATTTATCTATATTTTAAATACATATTTTTGAGCGTGGCATGAAGCATACTTGACATTTAGTTTTTATAATAATTTAAAGTAAATCTTCAAAAACATTATAAATGCTAGAAGTGTCGTGCGAAGAACCTAGAAATGAAAGAGAATGTTTGTTATTTTTAAAACTTCACAAAATAACACAAGTAAATAATTTTTGACAATGTAAATTTATCTAAATAACCTTATTTAACAATAAAAATTGAAATGGAAATCAGAGACAAAGTTAATTATAAATCGTTTTATCATAAAGATATTTTATGCGTACTGATTTTATTACTATTATTATCAGTCTATCCTATTGTAATATATTAATTTATTTTAGAAATAGCCCTGATATACTTAAAGGATATTAAATATCTTGTCGTAATCTATAATGACTGTCGGTAATGTTGTCGTAAATTTCAATTCAACTTATTTAGGTATAAGTAATTTTCGATTTCAATAATTATGTAACGGTCATTTACAATTAAATTAACTTGTTTTATTAATTTGGATGTGATCTTAAGTTGCTATGGTAGCCTTTGTCTTATTATCCGTTGTCATCTTAACCTTTGCTATGGTAACCGTTGCTATAGTAACTCTTACCCTCGCGTTAAGTGTATAACTCCTATATCTTTAAAACTTTGCGAAATGCAAAAAGTTGAAATCCGTTGGGATAGAAATTCCGTAAAAACCGTTCTTAGTGGACATCTACGTCATAAAAGAAGTAACTATGTAAAATTTTAAGTTAATCGGACAGATAGTTTCGGAGATTTCGTGATGAGTCAGTGAGTTGTAAATCGCTTATATATATATATATAGAGAGAGAGAGAGAGAGAATAGATAACGAAATGTTATTATTTATGAAGTATGAACTTCATTATATTTATGTATCTTCCTAACAAAATAGGTCTGATATCTGTTAAAATAATCAGTTAATATATTAAATAGCAACCAATCTTGTTATTATTGTTATATCTTGTAACCACGTAAAAATAAATAAATATGATATTTTATTTGTATTTTTATTTTAAATATTTAAATTAGAAATAAAAGTAATTGTAATATAAATTTATGTTACTTATTAAAAACAAAAGTATAAGAGTTTGTTTTTAGAAGTTATCAATTCATGAAACATCTTAAAACTTTAGGAGTATTAAGTATTGCGAAGAAATCAGGAAATAAGATGTTCAAGCAGGTTATTTCCGACCGGAGTGTTCACTTGTTGCCCGGAAAATCTAACAATATGGTCGTTTTTATCCTGTTAATTCTTAATAAACTCAAACAAACACCTGTTCTTACTTTAGTGATAGCAACAAACTACTATTACTATTTATTATATATCTGTAATACCATTACATTTTCAATATTTTAATGAAAGCAGGAACATGTAACATTTTCTCGAATAACAAAAAAGGTTGTGATAATTTTTTGAAGGAAACATACATGATTTATCTTTTTAATATAATTACGTACCGGGTTTATAAAAAAAAAGTAATCCGCACATGTGTGTGTGTGTTATGTACTGTTTGAATTTCAATTTCAATTGGAGGAACTCAGTTATTCGACTGAAATGACGCATTCAGCTATTTTTTAAATCTCACTGGTTTTAGATGTGGTCTTAGATAAACTGTGGTGAAGATAATAGAGTTCACTCGCGCCATAGCACAGGTCATCTCACCTTCTTTAAACGTGTTTGATGACAGAGGTTTTCTATACATGCAATAAATTTTGTAACTGACTACTGTCAGTGCATACAAGGTATTTGGGAAGAATCATTACTTTGGATTTTTAGAATTGTCTGTTTATCTGACACGTCTTATCCGATTTGATTGCAGTTATCAAAAAAGCATTGTAGTAACCTTCAATTAAAATGTTGTGTTCATTTTATTTAAATCTGTTAATAAAGTAAAAAAGTTCTGACAAAAAAAAAATAAGCCGTTTTACCTTTGTTATAGATTCGAGAATAATATTATTTAGAAACTGTTTTGATGAATTGACCTTTGCTAACTATATGGTTACAATCTGTGATTTGATGCTTGAAAGTTGGATTACCATAAAGACAAATTCGGCGCGAACGTAAACGTGTTCACAAATAGTTATATTATTTAAACAAACAATAATAACAACAAATATTTAACATATAAATAAATTTGTAAACAATGCAGGTTGTTCTAATTCAACTAGAACACCACTCTCATTGATGAAAGAACCACTTAAACGAGCCAATGTTATAATTGAATAAGCTGTCGAACTGTTTGAACTTTTGAAAATAAAAGTTTTAACATTTGTATGTTGTTTATAATTAATTAGACTTGAAATTTAAAAAAATATTTTACTTCATGTCTTCTTGTTTTTATGAAATTAGTTTTCAAGATTAATTTATTATGTAATATAACAGTAAATCCATTACCTAAATAACCTTTTCCTAAATCTTATTGCTCTCTTCTTAATTTTAGAGTGTTTTTTTTTTCTTAACTTAACAGTGCTACTTAGTATTAAGTTACAAATACCTTAATGTTTATTTTCACTTTAGTGAATAAAGTAACATTTAATTACCTCTGGAGCGATTGTAGTGTATTTAAACTATCACAGCTTGTTTGTTACGTCGGTTACCTGCATATCCTATTAGTTTATTAAGGTCCTAACTCCATGAGAACTTTACAATAATTATGAGAGCAGTTCATGAACTGAGTTTGCAAAATAGCTTTAAAGAAATCTCTCAGCTATTGTTTTATGTAAGTTTTGTACATTTTCTTATTTAAATGCTATTTATATAATAAGAATTATAAATTATGTTAACTGAGCAACAAAAAGAGTGTTTCTAAAAACAAGTATTATGAATCGACTGATAGATGCGCACTAATAGACCTACGCTAATATTAAAGTTATTGTTTTATTTTATTATAATATGTAATGAATGTTTTTTATTAATCTGATATATTGTTGATATTAAAGTAATAATTAAGTTGTATAGTACAAAAATAAGGTAGAAGATTGGTATGTGGTTAAATTTGGTTAAACTTTACAAGTTTAACGAATTCGCCGACAGACATACGAGGACACAATAGTGTATAAAACTCGTTTTAGTGTACAATAGTTAAACTTGCATCGGGAATCGGACTACGAACTAAAAGTGATCGTAAAGTCAACATCTATGTGTGATACGGCCCTGAATAAAAACTTCTCCGAGCCGAGCTTGCAACGAAAACATTTTACGAGTTACAACATAGTACATTTGTATTTTTTATTTCTTATTGTTTCTATAATAATCTTGTCAATAACGTTTTGCTATGATTTTATTTGAAAAATAAAAGATTTATATGATATTATGATTGTGTTGTGTTATCCAGCAATAGATTATATAACCGACCTGATTTCAATATTATGATTTACCTGATTTCAATCTTGTATATATACATAATATATATTAACGTCACAGAAATATGTTGCTACTTTCATAAAGATCAAATTGGGAGTGGAGTCACGATTTGGGTGTTTGTTTTCTTGATTCCAGAGCGAGTGAAGTCAGCGTGAGGCGGACATTAGCGTACATAAAGACACTTGGAGAGAGCTTCATTGACCATGACCTGTCTTTCTTGGGAACGGTGGATGGGGATTTCAGCAGTACAGGAACACAGGTGCTGGTCTTATCTCAGCACGTCCCTATGGGGGAGTAGCGCTTCTGTGGAGATCTAGTGTTTTTCAGTGCGTGTCTGTGGTTGAGTGTTCTAACCCTCGCATTTGTGCTATCAAGATATCCCTTAGCGATAAATCTATAGTTGTATGTAATGTATATATGCCAACCAATAGTCGTGAAAACCTGGCGGATTTCATGGATTGTCTTAGTGCGCTTATTGCAATTATTGACGAGTGTGCTGTGGAGTCAGTTTTTATGCTGGGTCATTATAATGCCCATCCGTGTGAGTTGTTTTATAGTGAGTTAGAATTTTTTTTGTTCAGAGCAGTCATGGATTTGTGCGGATATACATAAGTTACAAATTTTACCGCAGATTTTTACTTTCGTTAGTGATGCACTTGGCAGTAGGAGATGGTTGGTTCACTGTGTTGTTACCGAGGTAGCGTGGTAATGTATCAGTAGTGTTTCTGTTAAATATGATATGTATTGGTCCGAATTTATATTTAACTTTGGGAAAGGAGAAATTGAATAAAATTGTTATTATTAAAATTAAATGGAGAAATAGAAGCAACGAACAATCTGATTATTATTTTAATATATGTAACGATCAATTAAAACATGTTATCTTTGCAGATGAGTGTGAAAACTGTTTCAAAAAGATCTGTCATGATAAAAGTCATAGATGTATTATCGATAATTTGTATAACAGTTTGATATCAATATTGTCTAAAGCAGCTACAGTTTCTTACGACATTAAGGGTCTATATAGAGGGTATAACTCGAGTGGTCGTTTGCCAGATAGGCTAAGGGGCTGGAATACTCACGTAAGTGACGCGCATAGGGAAGTTAGGTCTAAGTTTCTTATGTGGGTTTGGTATGGCAAACCCAATAGTAGTACTCTGTTTAATGAAATGGTAACTAGTCGTAAAATTTTTAAAAGTAGACTGAAATGGTGTCAAAATCATCAAGAACAAATAAGGATAGATGCGCTTGCCACTCATCATAGTAAGGGTCATTTTGGCAAATTCTGGAAATCAACGAATAAACTAAATTCTAGACCTGGGCTGCCGGTAGTCATAGATGGTGCAGGTGAGCCCAGAATTATAGCTAACCCTTTTAAGAATAAGTTTACTGTGCAATCCTCACATAAATTGCCGGAGAGGGTGCCTGATGCTGACATTAACTTCAAACATATTACTTCTGTAAACGCTAAATCGGTTACAAAAATTATACAGTCGATGACTAAAGGCAAATCGCCTGGCCACGATAGTCTCAGCATCGAGCACCTGCAGCACGCGGGGCCTCACCTGGCCGAGGTGATTGCCTATCTTTTTAATTTGTGTATCGTACACTCATATTTAACTCCAAATTTGATGATAAAGGTTGTGGTACCGATAGTCAAAAACAAGACAGGAGATTCGGCTAACAGTTCAAATTATAGGCCTATTTCATTAGCTACAATCATAGCCAAGGTTCTTGACAGTTTGTTAAACGCTCAGTTAGATAGTTATCTGCACATTCACGATCTACAATTTGGATTTAGATCTCAGTTATCCATGGAAAGTGCAATTCTGAGTTTAAAGCATGCTGTCGGGTATTACACGAAAAGAAGCACTCCTGTTTATGCCTGCTTCTTGGACCTGCTAAAGCTTTCGATCTGGTAGTATACAATATCTTGTGGAAAAAGTTACAGCAAGTGGGAATACCCACAGAACTTATTTCTTTGTTTAAATATTGGTATGATAATCAAGTAAACTTTGTGAAGTGGGCAAACGAGTACTCGGAGCCGCATAGGTTGGAATGTGGGGTGAGACAGGGAGGGTTGAGTTCCCCTAAGCTTTTTAACCTCTATATCAATACGCTGATTGAGGGGCTCAGCGGCATGAGTGTCAGATGCCATATCGGTGGCGTTTGTTTTAATAATATTAGTTACGCAGATGACATGGTGCTGCTAGCTCCCTCAGTCAGTGCTATTAGAAAGATGCTGGCTTTTTGCGAGTCATATGCTGAAGTGCATAGATTGGTGTACAATAACAAGAAGAGTGAATATCTGGTATTCAAAGCTGGTAACAGACTACCGGGAAATGTGCCACCAATTAAGCTCAACGGGGCAAATCTTGTCTTGTCTTGTCAATTCAAGTATCTAGGCCACATTGTCTCAGAAGATCTAAAGGACGATTTAGATATTGAGCGAGAGCGCAGGGCGTTGTCGATCAGGGCGAACATGTTGGCTCGCAGATTTGCCCGTTCTACAACTCCAGTTAAGATCACGCTTTTTAAAGCCTACTGTACTTTTTTTTATACGAGCAGTCTGTGGGTCAACTATACTCAGAGATAGTATAACGCCTTGCGTGTTCAATATAATAATGCCTTCAGGGCATTGCTGGGGCTGCCGAGGTACTGTAGCGCCTCAAGTATGTTTGCGCACGCAGGGGTCGACAGTTTCCCGGCCATTCTTCGTAAGATAGCTAGCTCTCTTTTAAGGCGAGTGCGCGGTAGCCGCAACAATATCTTGAGGGACATCGCTGGTAGTGGGGACTGTCTGCTGATCGAGCATTTGTGTGACATTACAAGGTCACTATTAGTTATTAGGTACTAACACTAGAGATTAAGCTTTATGTAAAAATTACTAACAATTATGGATCTTTTGTTGTCCGATGAATAAAGATTTTTATTTTTATTTTTTATTTATTGTACTTGTAATAAATGTAACTCCTATGGTTATATAGATTCCCAATTATTTTTTTTACTTTATAATTTATTTGTATTGTTTATTGGTTCATTATTATATATAATTATGTCATATCATAATAATCTATAAACTGTTTTAAAATAATAACTGAGGATGTTAACATAGTCTTGTCCAAGCTTTCTTGTCCAATATATAAAACTCTGTGAGAGAAACAGAGTTTTAACAGTTGGTTTGAATTAGAATTCTCTTGGATAAGGAGTAATGATGATACGTTGTATTTGTTTATATTTGGTTTTGTATTTAATAACTTACATGCAGTTTTTATGGTTTCATTAACTTCGAACTTTCTGTATTTAATGGTAGATATGATTTAAAACGTTGATAATAGAATTTTATTCAATCTCTAATGTTTATTTTTATTCCACTTATTTGTTTGTTTGTTGTATTGTTCAGAACTGTATTCTTTATTTGTAATATTTATATAATGTTTCTAATTTTAGTATTATAATACTTTTAAGTAAATAAGATTTAATATTGATATATTTTGTAAAAATTCTAATATTTAATGTTGCACCATTTCAAAGAACTAAATATTTTATAAAGTATAAAACATTACAAAAAAGTGATAAAACAATTTTTATGATACGCTAAAGATTTAATAGGCTTAGCAGTTTCCATTATCACGGGTAGTTAAACCGTTGTTCACATCTGTCGGAAAAACTTTACTAACTATTCTCCTCACTAAGTCGTTTACTTTCAGTGAGCTTTTACTATACGCAGTTTAATATTATAATTAACTATCTGTTTTGTGCCACGCTTCCAGTTAACTCACAGAAGATGGCTTTGATTCCCATTTTCGAAACATTATTATATACTAATTGATATATTTTTACAAAAGACTAATATAAGCAAGGCACGTAATGTAACATTGTTTCATAATTATAGCCTCGGGTTTAAGTTTACATGTACTAGATGCTAGACATTGCTAACTTACACTCTATTTGAGATTTCTATTTTTTGTTTGTCTTCGGAACCAAATACTGAGCTTATCCAAAGCTATTTTCAAATCCAGCTCGATTGAAGATGATCTTCTGTAATAATGTTCGTTATTTTAAAAGGCATATGTAAAAACTATAATGATGTAACTGAAATAAATTTAAAGATTACAAAAATTATAATAAACATATGTTATTTAATTAGATTTAATGTGAAAATTTCTCAACTTCGAGATGGGGCACAGTCTGTATTGGTAAACGTGATGAATAGAGAATTTCTACGACGTATATATTCTTTGCAAAAGTGTTATCACGATTCTTATATTATATTTAATTGCTAACATGACTAATTCATAAATAACTTACACGGGAGTTTAACACATCTCAATAGCCTCGCTACAGATCGCTGTTTGTTATTGCATATGACATCAACTCAACGGACAATGTTGTTTCAGATATTTCATGCTTTCTCCGATCGAATATCTAGTAAAAAATGAAAAAGTAATAGAAAATATTTTTTTTTAAAAACCGAACCTTTTTTCAAGTAGATTACATAATCTACTTGAAAAAAGGTTTGGAATTTCAAAAAATAAATAAATATAAAGCTAGACGTGTTTACAATAGGAGCATCACAAAAGGAGGGTCGAATATTTGCCGTAATTTACCATTTACCGTAAGTTAAGAGACAAATACTGAATGATAAAACTAGAGGATCATGGTTGTTTTGTTTTGGCCTTAACAATACGATTTACAATTTATAATTTATTTTAGACAAATTTTCGTTTAATAATGATAGAACTCAAAGTAAATTATTTAAATAATTATTTATAACTCAAAATCGATCTCGTTCCACACTAGATACAAAAAGGTTTTTCAAAACGGAATGCTAATAAAAAAATATGCGCTTAAACAAAACATATATAAAGAGAGAACTTACAATAAGAGTTATTATAATTTTACCCAATGTAAGAATTATAATATTAACACAACGTATAATTTATTATTTGATTTATATATTTATATAATTATATAACTTAAAATGTCTGTATTTAAAAAAAACAATATCGCTGTGATGTCAGGGAGGAAGTGAAAGAGTTTAATTTCCTGTATAAGATGTCACCAAGAATTCATATTATTATGAATATTTATTTATACTATAAAATATAATTATTTTAATATTAACTTATCATATAAAAGAAATAAAGCTGGTCATTTTCGTTTCGATTAAAATGAATGTTTCTTTAATAATTGATGTAAAATTTTAAGACAAAAATCTTAACATTTTTAAATAATTACCCGTAATATTGTTTATTTACTGCACTTCTTCCAGGTAATATTCGTTATTTATTTAAATTTTTAAGTGACTTTCCTATCGTCAAAACAAATCCATATTTAAATAAATAATATAATTAAAAAAATCTTACTTTTGAATCCTTTTAGGGGTAATTATTACAATATTTCAAAATTTGGTTTTGAATACCAAAAATATTATGTGTTATTTATGTATTAACTATGTTTAGTGGCAGCAAAGAGTGCAATTAAAATCAATTAATTTCAAAAGTTATATTAATGAAATAAAATTTAAAATACAATTAATGTTTATAATATTAAAAAAAGGTGATTCTAAGTCAGCGATTGACTTAATAATGGTCGTAGTGCCAGTAGTTGCTAGCTCGTTTCCCACCGATCGCTGGAACGCGGGCGGTGACTTCTTCGTTTCACACGAAGGTGCTGCGTCAATATTTTAATATTCTGCATTTAACTTGGGAATTGACTTGGTCTTTAAGATATGAATTCTTCATGACTTCTTGGCTTGCGTAACATGTTATTGTAACCTCATATATGATATTTTATATTAAAGAAATAATACAGTAAATTAAGTAGTAATCTTTGCATCATGACAATGAAATACTTACATAAATTTGTGTTTTGTATTAAACATTACATTCTCATATTAGTATTGTGTTTTAAAATTTCAAACCAGTATTCTTAATAGAAGCGGTCGCTTGATCTGAACATGCACTGGAGTTTTTTGTTCTGCATTCATTCAATAAGCTGTGTTATGAATGAACTGCGACTCTCCTCACACACATCACCTCTTTGTACACGATTTGAAGGAATATTATTTGACATTATTCAATTATTTATAAGTATTTGTGATTGTTTATTATAATTTACTCAGCGATCAAATATAATACGAATTATCTAATATTTAATAGTAATAACAAATGTTGCCATACTTTATCTTTATTACAATATAAACCATTATTTAATCACAGTCAAAATTTCGAAAATATAAAGTACACAATCAATAAATATATTTTCGAATGTAGTTAAGTCAGTGGAAAGACGTAAAAAGTCAGACGTGGAAAGTTGTAAAGAGTTAGCGTAGTCATAGTTGTCGGATATTGAATAGAAAGAGTACAATTTCAAATAGAAAATATTGTATGAATAGAACGGACTGACCCGAAAACATGTCGTGTCACCTTCTAGAACGACCTTAGAAATGTATGAAATAAAACATTATAGTGGACGCTAAAATATTGGGTGGCATTTAAGTATGAGATAATAAGTCATTTGAATTATTCATGGATAGTGCTTACTCAAAACATTAAAGTAAAAACAAATTTACATAAATTAATGTTTATAAATTTTTATTTATCTACATAAATCAATTTTATTTTTTATATTATCTTGCTATTATAATATTACGTTAGAAATAAGAATAATCTTATCGGACAGACTATTAGACTGTTCAGAATTGGTAATTAATTGTATTAATTTTGTAATAAACTTCCTGATGACATATCTCTTAAGAACTACAAAGTTTTTGTCAAACGAAAATTATTATAATGTTTCGGAGGAAAAGTCTTTTTGCATTTTTTATTTAAATTTGTAATAAAATCTTTTTGATTGTATTATATGTTTTGATAGAATTAAATGATTTAAAAAATGTAATTAAGGAAACAGTTTCCCGCCTTTTCCATTTCCACCAAAATGAGTGGATTCAACAACAAAAAATGGCACATTTTAAAGTTTGACTTTAAAAAAAAGAAAATCGTCACTCAAGTTCCGAATAAAAAATGTGACATTTATGGGCCTAATTACTAAATTTTGTACTTAAATTTTATATTTGCAAAATTAGTTTACGCGTTTTAAGTAATGAAATTTTGATGTCAAAGCTGCATCTCGCTGTGGTTACGAGTCAATATAACGACATTTTTAAATAAGTGGACCAAAATTAACATTTGAATAGTTACAATATAACTGAGGATCAAAGAATCGACTGTACGAGAAGAACAACTTCGACAGCCAGTAATTTAAAAGAGACTAGCTGAAATGGCTATATAAAAAAGCTCGATATATGGGTGCCATATGAACTAAAAGAAACCTAGCGAAACTCATATGTGATTATCTCTTAATACGTTATTAAATAAAGTTACTTTTGAAGAGACCACTGATCACTGGTAATGAAAAGGGGATCATCACCTATGAAAAAAAAGCACGAAAAAAGATCGTAGTTAAAGCTTGACATGTATCATGGGATTGGAAGAGTATTGGCATTCATTATGAACTTTACCCCTGAGAAAAACTATCGATTCGAATTTCTACTGTCAACAGCTGATGAGCTAATTAATGAGCTGGAAAGTGCGAAAAAGCGAATTGATCAACAGATCAAAAGAAAAAATGTGGTCTTTGGTCACGACAACGCCAAACTACATAAAACTTAACCATTCAGCAAATATATTGAGAGTTTGATTGAGAAGTTTTAGTGCATCCACTACATAGCCCTGATCTGCCTGATTGGACTCCTGATTGCACTTCTTCAGAATCCTTTAAGTAGTGTAACGAAATATCAAGAGAGGACTGTCAAAACTACTGCTCGCGATTTTTAATGAGAAGTCCTCAAATTTCTACAGCATCAAAATCATGCTACTACCAACGAGATGGCAGCAAGTTATTAAAATGGTACATATTATAATTAAAAGTAAACAACCGTAACAACAAACCGGGCTACCGGGTAGCTTTCTGGGCTGGGGTTTCAGAGATTGAGCGAGGTTGCCAAGGTGTAGGCGTATTGTTGTCCTCTCGAATGGTTAATGAATGGTATAATACAAGGCTATCAACCCGAGGCTTTTTTGGGTTCGCCTTAAGCTGGGGATAACAAAAGTATTCTTGTTAGCCGTTTATGCTCCAGTATCCTCAGCTCCAATGAGCCGGCTTGAGGAGTTTTGGGAGAGTGTCAGGGATGTTCTAAGTAGTGTCAGAGGTAATGAAAAGTTGATAGTATGTGGAAATATGAATGTACGGGTTGGAACTGCACGAAGTGGTTACGAAAGCTTGCTAGGCACGTACGGTGATAAGAAAATAAATGAGGCTGGAAAGCTTATTTTGGAATTTTGTATGGAGAGAAATTTGTTTGTGGCAAACACGATGTTTGATTACAAACAAATTCACATGTACACATGGGAGCGAGCCGAAGAAAGAAGTATAATTGATTTATTCCTAGTGAATCAGCGTATTTGAAGCCAAGTTATGGACACGCGAGTGTTCAGGGGTGCTCATCTGGTAACAGACCATTATCTAGTCGTTGCTAGAATAAGAGGTCTGTTTGCAGGTTGGCGTAGCCGTACGTGTCCTAGCTTAGAGTCGAATTATCGCATCAGAAGCTGGAAGGTTCAAGATCCACCGATCAGAGAGGAATATCGGATGAAATATCGGATTCGTGGGTAGGTGCTAAAAAGTAACAACGTTTTTTTTTGTACTCTGAATCTTTTTATCTAATTTAAATTTATGATTTCTACCTAAATTGTTAATAAACTATGTACTAAAAGTATCTGTGCCTGCCAGCAGTTTTTCCAATAGTAATATCCGCAGTTGAACACAGTTGAATTATTATTCACTTCACTATCAGTGAGTATAACCACTGCTTATTATATTTTTCACAGTTTTAATTGAAAGAATCATGGAAATAATTCAGGAATCAATCCAACAACTCACTCAGCATTTTAATATGAAAATGACTGAGTTTCAACAAAATTCGAATTCTGCCATCCCGGCAACAAGTTCAACATGCAACATTGCAGCACAATTTAGTATGTTTAGGACTTTTGTATTATCTGCACTTGAAGGTCTTAAACGACAGTTGCAGTTAATGTCCGAACAGATAGATAATCTTGATATGAGGAGTCGGTGGAAGATGTTGCTTATCCATGGTGTTCTGGAAGAAAAAAACAAAATATATTATCTACAGCAACAAAGATTATTTCCAGTCATCTTAAAATTCCTGAAGATTCTTCAGAGGATGTGAGTCGTTGTCATTGACTGGGTAAAATATCAGATAAATCAAGAGCATTCTTATACAATTCAGAGATCTTTCACTTAGAAATAAGATTTGGTATTCTAAGACTAACCTGAAAAATACAGGTATAACGCTGTCTGAATTTCTAACTAAACCAAGGCATGATACCTCTGTGGCAGGAAGACAGCGTTTTGGAATATCAAAATGCTGGACAAAGGATAGGTCGGTTATTGTAGTTGGACCGCATAGTGAGCGCCACAGCATAACTTCAACGGTGGAGCTTAACCTCGGGAACTGTATGTCAGACCTACTGGTATAAAAGTGGAGTCGAAGGCCAGGCATGCTCAAGCTACTCGAACGAAAAGAACAGTCAAAAAGTAGTTTCATCTTCTCGATATTTAGTTCCTAGCCGTTGTTTTAATTTTTAGGATTATATTTTTCTCTCTGTTAATAGAATATAGTTGTTTTTTTATTTTCAATTTGTTGTACATAGTTATTTTATCTTATTTGTCAACTTTAAATATGTGACAAATGACAAGTCTTGTTAATGCTTGACATTGACTGTCATTCGCCTGAAGTTAACATTTAGAAACAAAGTTAAATTTATTTAAGCATATTTTTATTACACTTGAAAAGGCATAATTTTAAAGAAAATACCTCTATATAATTTTATTTTCAATCATACTCTTTATTTTTAAACACCTTTTAAATAAATAATAATTTAAGTGCTTTTTTAATGTTTCAAATTGTAAATATTTATTATTATCTTTTACTCCTTATAGCTGGGGGGTTAGTTATTTAACTACATTTATTTTAATTATTTATTAATAATATTTAGTTAATTTTAGTTATATTATTTTATATACTTTATCTATATTTGTATGTATATATTATGCCGTTAGCAGATAGTGTCAACAGTAATCAGTTTTTATAGCTGTCATCAAGTGATGACTTTTTAAATGATGACGACGTGTGATGAGTGACGGGATTAGCCGCAAGATGGTGCTGCTAAGCTTAGACAGCATTCTACATATTATCTCCCACTTAATTAACTATTCCCTTTCTTGTAATACTTTCCCTAGTGCTAGTGCTAGTAATAGTTCGTATGGCGCAAGTCTATGGTCTTACTTGTTTGATCGTATGCAATGTACCCGAATCAAAGAAAAGACATCGTTGAATTGCCGTCTCAGAGCTGGTGTTCCCTAAGGTGGGGTCTTATCTCCTCTTCTTTTTTCGATCTTCATAAATACTCTTACTAGCCTATTCTCTATACCTTACCATTTATATGCTGACGATCTCCAACTTTATGTATCCACTCCTGTTGAACATGTTTCTGAAGCAATCAAGTGCCTAAACCATAACCTCAATGTCGTATGTGATTGGAGTAATTCCCATAGTCTAGTGATAAATTGTAATAAGTCACAGGTTATTATAATTGGTAACTCCCGACAAACTTCCAAACTAAATTATTCCTTACTCCCTCCTATTGTTTTTAATTCTACTATTCTGCCCTATTGTCAAACTGTTAGAAACCTAGGAATTATCATGGACAGCAACCTGTCATGGAATCCACAGGTATAAGCCCTTAGTAGGAAAGTTTTTCTGGCTTTTGGACCGCTAAAAAGGTGAAAAAATATCTTGCCTGTTAAGACGAAAACCCTGCTTGCTAATGCTCTCCTTATGCCAATTTTAGATTATGCTGACATTTGCTACCTCGATATAAATGAAGATCTTTTAAACAAGCAGCGTCTGCAAAATCTCTGCATTCCTTTCGTCTTTGGTCTAAGGAAATTTGATCACTTCCCTCAATACCGCAAAAAACTCAACTGGCTTCCTATCAGACATCGACGACACCTGCATATCCTTTATATCCTTTTTGCGATTCTCTTCCATTCTTGGTCTCCATCCTATTTCAAGGATCACTTCAATTACTCATTAGCTTCTTTAAGCACGATTGCACCTTGCGCCCCTCTAGACGGTACAAACTACGCATGACTGCGTGTAATTCTAAAAAATACATGAATTCCTCCACTGTAAAAGTCGCTACGCTGTGGAACGCACTGCCTATTGAGATAAGACAATCTCAATCCATAGCAGTTTTTAAAGACCGTGTCAAAAACACTATCTGTCACTGTAATATATTTACTTATATAAAGTTTAGTTCTATTATTTATATTTATGTATGTATGTATGTATGTAATGTGTTATAGATATATATATATATATATATATATATATATATATTGTAAGTGTATTTGTTATTTGTATATATACAACAACAACAAATAAACTTACAAACATATGTATATCTGTAAGAGCGTCGGGAGAAGCCTCATAGCGGTCTTGGCTGTTATTGTTCATAATGGGCGTTGTAACGATAGGAATTTAAAAAATAGAAGTACACTCGTATTCTTCAAAACGTTATTATTAATTCTTTTAAAACTGTTTAACAAAATATTGTAAACAGAATCAAGTAATATAATTGCGTAACTTATAATTTAAAATAAACTTCAATCAACGCGCCGTCACGGCCGTCCTGCATTGTCACACGTCCTCGTGTGTACCATCCTCATCTGTGGAAAATAAATATAGCGCTTTATACTATATCGCGATCGGTCTTCCTGACCACACAATATTCTTATTTGTTCATGTCATACAACTTGCAGCGATTACATTTTTTTTTAATTTAAGTACTACGAAATGTTTGGTAAAAGTCACACTCAACATATGACATATGTCACGTACGTCAGTCAGTTAATGCTACATAGGTCATTTGCTACCACACTGCCAGTTTTCTGCCACACAGTTTAGTCGTTGCCACACAGGCTAGTCGTTGCCACACAGGCCAGTCTTTGCCACATAGGCCAGTCTTTGCCACACAGGCTAGTCCATGCCACACAGGCCAGTCCATGCCACACAGGCCAGTTCATGCCACACAGGCCAGATGCCACACAGGCTAGTCATTGTCTCGTAGACTAAAATGTTGGATGCACAGGTTATGTAATTAATTACCATGGCCGTCATCGGAACATTCTGACTGGATTTGGTTGATTGGAATCTCTAGTCCACCACTCAACTCTCATGGAACATAACATTCGGTCATAACCGTAACCGGTCGTGCTGTGTCGTCGTGTGCTGCGTACTTATATGTCCTATTAGAATTAAAGGCCCGAAGTAAATACCTGTCACCATCTAACAGCTCAAATACTTTAAAAGGGCCTTTAAATTTTGGGTCAAGTTTGGTTTGGTTACACTCGTGGTTTTCAAGTAGCACATAATCACCGACTTCAAATTTTTTTAATTTTGCTTTACTTTTATCAAACCTTACCTTCTCCGAAAAAGCATTAGCTTCTATTATTATATCTTATATGATTTAAATCAACTTCAATCTCATCTGTTTCTAATGTCATTAAGTTTAGAGGCCTAGCAACCTTTCCTATTAACAATTCTAAAGGACTCGCTTTTGTAACCCTACTCATAGTACATTTGATGGATAGCTGTATATCAGGCAGTGCAGCTTGCCATGACTTATTATTATCTAACTCGACAGCAGTTAACATATTCTTTAATGTGGACATGACACGTTCTACTTGCCCATTTGGACGACTTGTACCGGTAGCTATAAGATGTAGGTATGCATTGCAAAAGTCCCTAAACTCTTTTCCAGCAAAACATCGACCCTGGTCAGCTATAATGCGTGTAGGGGCACCAAACAAAGACACATTGTATTTTAATGCCTTAATGGCACTATTTGTGTCTATATTGCGTGTATGATACAATATCACGTATTTAGGCGTAGTAAAGGCGTCTATTGATATAAAAACATACTCTTTGGCATTTTTTTACCGCTTAATTTACCAGTTGCATCCATATGAATGGTATGCGATGGGATAGAAGTTTTAGGAATTGGGTGTAGTTCGGCTTGGACTTTCCCTGAGTTGGACTTCGCCATTCTGCAAGTTATGCAATTCTCTACAAATTTTCGTACGTATTTGTTCATATTTGGGAACCAATAGTGGCAATAGGCCTTTTCTAATGTTTTCTCCCATCCTAAGTGCATGACATTTTCGTGCACATGGTTAATTATAGCCCACTGAAATTCCCTAGGTATTATTGGCAACCAATAGCTCTTATTATTCCTGTCAATTTTCCTATAAAGGAGACCGCGCCTAATTTCGTACGTTTTAGCGATATCAGAATTAAGCTTGTTTGCTTGAAGTTTCGTCCTAATAGAATCAATTTCCTTTTCCTTATGTTGTTCAACCTGTAACCAATGGTCTGAAATCGCAGTCAAATGGAAACATTTTTGTTCAGTTCTACGAGTAATAACAGAAGTCACAGTGTTTGGCAAAGAAAAGCGAAAAGAAGTCTACGTGGCTCATATGTTTGCCTAGAAATCTATCAGATAGAACTCGTTTTATTAAAGAGCATTCGGCACCTGAGTCAAAGCAAAATGAAAACTTCTCACCGGTTTCATCTAAAAGTTCATCAATGGCATGTTGGATGGAACAGACATTCACTCGTCGTTCAGTTCGTGCATCGCTGGCCTTGACATCCGTACTGGGGCAACGGGGCGCGATGTGGCCTCGTTCCCCACACTTGAAGCATGTTGGAGTAATTGTCTTCTTCGGCGAGCTAGCGTCCTTCGAATGCTGAGAGGAGGTAGTATCTAAAATCTCAAATCGTGTAGTAGTATTGCTGTCACGACTACTATTTCCTCGACATTCCCGAGATACGTGACCCGGCTTGCCACAGTTATAGCACCGCCGTGCATCATCTGTACGCGGCTTCTTTAATTCAGTCGGAGTAGTCTTCTCATTAGTCGGGGGTACTTTTTTTCTAAAGCCGAAAGTCATAAGTTCCTGTTGCAATTTACTACGAGTGTCAATCTCAGTAGTAAATGCTATTCTTTGCAATCGCGACTCAATTTTTGAAGTATGTGTTAAATTAAGCGCGATCGCGATCTGTTCTTTCGATAAAGACTTCCATCGTGCTAATGTAGTGCTCATAAATCGCCCGGCAAACGCAGATAAACACTCTCCTTCCCTTGGACTACTATTGAGTAGTCGCCATAAGTTCGCAGCTGGTGTCTCAACAATATCAAATCTAAGAACAGATCTTTTAATTGCGGCCACGTAATACCGGTAAAACTAGATTGGGCAAGCCATGCTGACGCCGTTTCTTTGAGTGCCTTGCTCATTGTGATTACTAAATCACTGCCGGAAATAGGTTTTTCTTGTAAGTATATGTCCATGGTTTCACAACACGCTCGAGCGTCCTACTCAGGAGTATCAGGGTTAAACTCGGGTAATGTTTGGTTCTCGTAAAGCGCAAATTAATTCCATCATATTTTGTTGTTGCACTTCAAAGAGATATTTCCAACGTTCACACTCGTTATTTTGAGAAATATTAACGTTCTGACCTCTATTCTTTTCCTTATTCGTCGCTGGTAATCCCACTTCTGATGTAAGAGCGTCGGGAGAAGCCTCATAGCGGTCTTGGCAGGAGGTCTTCTTATGACCCCCTGAGTCCGAAAAGACCATTGGTCAAAAAGTTTATATATATATATATGCGTGCGTGCGTCCAGATTCGACTTTTGTCAACACGACAGCGGCCGCAGTTTCGCTCGGTTCGTTTTCAAACTTTGCACAAAAATCAACCATCCAAAATTGAAGGTCAAATTCGTTAACCAGAGAAATCCGGCCACGGGGAGCGCTAGGGCCTCACTTTTTCTGATTTCAGTTTTTCGACCATAACTTTTTTCCTATACAAAGTAGATCAATCGCGTTCATATTATATGATGTGTTTAATGAATACCTATAACTAATACCCGTAAACCGAAAACCTAACTTCAATAACTTAGGGGTGGGGGTAAAAAAACCGAAAAATTTTGGAAAAAAATCATAACTTTTTTCTGGTAAACATTCTTACATCACAATTATTTTTAATAGAAAGGTTATTTTCTACTCTAAATTTAAATACCAAAAGTTTTTCCGTAAAAGGTACCGTTTCCGAGAAAAAAATAAAAACCACTTTTAGCTTGAAAATTTAAGGTAGGTAAAACCACGGCAACTTTTTTTCTGGTAAACATTTCCTCCTCGCAAATATTTTTAATAGAAAGGTTATTTTTTACTCTAAATCTAAGTACCAAAAGTATTTCCAAAAAGATACCTTTTCCGAGAAAAAAAATAAAATCCGCTTTTTGCTTTAAAATTTTTGATGTAAACAACGGCATCATGCGTTATTCTTAGGTAGTGAGTTATATTTTAAACGAGTTACACACGAGGTCTACCCACGCGTGTTCCCCTGCGCGCACGGATTTTTTTATCTATTTTTTTTACTGTTTGTTATCTTACATGTATGCAATAAAGTTATTTAAATAAAAATAGCTTCCACAGTACAGCCGTTCTTCCACTCAACGATACTCTTAATTCTTGTTTCTCAGATTCACTGAAAATTTTTAATGTAATCCACATAAATGCACAAAGTATACCGGCTCATTACCCTGATATGCTTCCATCTTTCGAGTCTCCTAACATTCACGCTGTTCTTGTCTCTGAAACATGTGCCTTGTTTACCCTCAATCTCATATGCACTGCCAGGATATCAACTTATACGTAATGACCGCGTTGGTAAGGGGGGTGGAGGAGTAGCAATCTATTTACGTTCACACTTTCCTTTTAAAATTGTTAGTTCGTCTGCTCAGCCATTCGCTCTTGATGCGACGAAAATCCTTCTCGATGTCGTTTACTGTCCTCCTTCTATTTTAAACTATTTTGAATGTTTTGAGAGTTTATTAGAAAAAATTATTCCTCTTTATGACTACACCATTTTAATGGGAGATTTTAATACTTGTATTATAAAGGATGATAGTCGTAGTAAAAAATTGATAAATGTAACTGAATCGTGTAACTTGCATATTTTACCACTTACGGCTACACATTTTTTCCTGGCAGTGTCCCCTCGCTTCTCGTTCTAATTATGGTATCTTGTCTCAACTTATCTTCAAAACACGGCCAGTGGTCCGCTGACGCGTTTTCCTATCGCGATTTGATTTATATTTCTTATAAGGTTCGTGACACAGTCGATGGCAAAGTTGAGAAATTCAACGACTCAGCCATAATATGATCCTACCCATCTTAGATATCATTTTACCTACATTAACTCATATACTTAAATATTCCATCAGCACCAGTAAATTCCCAGATACTTGGAAACATGCCCAAGTTATACCTTTACCCAAGAAGACTAAGCCTTCAAATATCAATGATTTTCGTCATATCTCTGTTCTACCCTTCCTGTTCAAAATCCTCAAGAAATTAATTTATGAACAATTTAGCTCTTTCCTCAATAACCATCGCATTCTAAATCCTTTCCAATCTGGATTTCGGTCTGGTCATAGTACGGTCACAGCGCTAGTTAAGGTTACCGATGACATTCGACTAGTTGTGGATAACAAACAGCTTACTATATTAACATTGCTCGATTTTAGTAATGCGTTCAACACTGTGGACTACGATGTCCTACTATGTTTATTGCGTTCTCTTAACATACCTCCATTAGTGGTATATTGCTTTCAGAGTTACCTCACTGGCCGTCGGCAGCGCACCCGGATGAATACTATATTCTCGTGCTGGTGTAATGTTACGGCAGGGGTTCCTCAAGATGCCGTGTTATCTCCTTTACAATTCTCAATTTTCATCAATTCCATAAGTCAATATATCTTTTTTTTTTATTTATATCCAAATATATCGTCATTTGGAACTTGAACGTCTTTCTTCTTCCATATTAGCTGTTAATAATGACTTAACTGCAATCTGCAAGTGAAGTAAACAATATGGATTAAAAATAAATCCTGTGAAATCACAAGTAATTATTATTGGCAGTCCCGGCACGATAACGAAGGTTGACTTACGAATTCTACCTCCGATTACATATAATGGTGTAGTTATACCTTTTTGTTCTACCATTAAAGATCTTGGTATTCACTTGGATCAAACGTTATCTTGGTCTTTCCAGGTAAGAACTTAGCAAGAAAACTTTCGCGGCACTAAGTTCTCTTCGACGACTGCGATATTTTCTTCCGATTCCTACCAAAAGTCTGTTAGCACATTCTCTTCTCGTCTCTATACTTGATTATGCGGATGCAAGCTATCTAAATCTAACTGAGGACTATTTAAATAAACTTGAGCGACTTCAAAATACTGCTATACGGTTTATATTTGGCTTGCGCAAATATGACCACATTTCTAAATTTCGTCAAAAACCAAAGTGGCTTTCCTTTCGCCGTCGCCGGGATTTACATGTTCTTTCTCTTCTGTACTGTGTTTTATTCTCTCCAAAAACTCTCCTTTTTACCTAAAGGAAAAGTTTCGGTTTTTAGGTTTACCAGCCGACTTGCAACAATTTATTAATTATTTATTTATTTAACAACAATTTATTATTAGAATGTTAGGCATTAGCACATAACACTAAATTTTATTAATACTCTTTCACTGTACAAGCAACCAAATTATGGAATGCACTTAGGGATTTCGATCTTCTTACAGGTTGAGGCAACCTGTAAGAAGATCGAAATCCCTAAAGATATTTAAAAAATCCGTAAAGAATCACTACTTATCAAATGATAACTGAAAATTCGCATTTGCTGACTTTATACTATGTAAAACTTTTTATATTTACAAATAAATTGTGTATATTTTATTATTTTTATATTGTTTAGTTTATTATTAAGCACATATTTATTTTATATAAATATATATGTATTAGGTTTACGTATTAAAGTGTAGTTATGTATATGTATGTCTATTGTTATATTGTATTGCATCTACCTATATTATCCGATATTTGTCTACAATTGTTTTAACGCTAAGGTTGTCTGGAAGAAATCGCCGTTTGGCGATAAGACCGCCTTTTGTATGTTCCCAATGTTTATTTTCTTTTTTTTCTTTTGTAATTATTTTTTTCGTGTGGTGCACAATCAAGTATATGAATAAATAAATAAAATATCAAGAAAGAGTTGCCAAGAAGCTTGAAAGCTGTGGAATAAAAGAGTGGAAGTATGCTGGCAGAACCTTAGGAATGGTATGGTGAAAATAGCGACAGGGGTATGTGGTAAAAGGAAAAGAGGTATTAGTAATAAGCGCGATGAATGGTGGGATGATGAAGTGAAAGACGCTGTAGAGTTAAAGAAGAAAGCATGGCTGTATTACAAAGCTTCATGTAAGGATAAAAGTATGAGAGAGATAAGAAAAAGAGACTACAAGCTGCAAAAGCACAAAACGAAAGCACTTACAAAGATGAAGCGTGAAAATTCTGAGAGAGAAAGGGATGAAAGGTTGACGAATAACTTCCGGGAGACACGAAACTTTTTTGGCGAGAAGTTAGTGATTCCCGGGGTTGTTCGGTAACCTGTAGAATGAAAGGGGTGCTTTCGAAAAGTAGTGAAATTTTAACAGAGCCAGCACACGTTTTGCACCGGTGGGCGGAATTCTACAAGGAGACATATGAATTTGAGGACGCCTCGGCCTTGAGTACCAGCGAAACGCTGAGACCGGATGTAACCGATGGTGAAATCAGTTTAGAAGAAGTGAAGAGCGCGATTCGAAGCCTGAAATGTGGTAAGGCTGCGGAAGCAGATGAAGTTACGGCCGAGATGATCAAATATGGTGGGCCACGCGTCTTGTAGTTGTTCTGGTTTTTGTGCAATTTATGCTGGAAATCAGAGGAGGTCCCAGACGACTAGCGAGGTGCAGTCATCGTACCTTTGTATAAAGGCAAAGGTTTACAGATAGACTGTGTAAGCTATAGGGCTATCAGTTTGATCAGCTTGGACAGTAAAGTTTATGCTAAAATATTAGCGATATCACGGAAAAGTTTTGACCCTACACCAAAAGGTTTTCTGTGCTTTTGTGGATTTGGAAAAGGCCTTTGACAGGGTTGTGAGAAAGAAATTATGGGAGATACTGCCCCGATACAATGTGAGCGTACCCTTGCTACAGGCTGTAAAGTCTCTTTACAGAGATCACTCAGCCTGTGTGGGAGTAGGAGCTTATATGTCGCCCTGGTTTGACATCCAATCGGATGTTAAACAAGTTTGCGCTATATCAGCTTGGTTGTTCAATTTGTATTTGGATAGTTGTCTCAAAGGCGTGAAAGACAGTGACGTGGGAGTGAAAGTAGGTGACCTTAAGGTCAATTGCTTGTTATATGCAGATGATGCAGAGCTCATTGCATCATTGCATAAAATATTATTAATGGTTTTGTAAATAACGGAAATGTTTGTACACGTTTTTATCATGAATAAATCTAATTATTAAAAGAAAATTACCTTTATTATCATTAAGTGACGTTGTGAACTGTTGATTCACGAAAAGTAATATTCGGACGGGTTTATTGTGGATTCTCCTCAGTGGGTGTGTGTACCTTTAATTTTATAGCCTCGTTGTTATTATTTTATACTGACATTTATAATTTTATTATCAGTAACAGATTGAATGCCCAATGAAATAAATTAATATTTATTTGGGTTTTTGATGATTGTAAAATATTATTATTATTGTATTGGATTTAACGTATTCTCTTCTGTTGTACAAAATAGTATTTATTTGTCTGTCTAGACTAAATGAGTCAATCGGTTGTGTGGTCTTCTAGTCTTCATTTTTAAGATAGCTATCAGTTGTATGAGTCGTAATACCAAGGAAGAATGCGTTTAACAAAAGCTACCCAGTATAAGAAGTCTAATATATTATTGTTTTCTGGAAATATTTTTACGCCCGCCTTTTCGATATATTTCAGTTCTACCATAAAAAAAATACATAAACCATGTTGTTTAGATTTTCTTTAAAATTGGACAATATGGAAGAAAGTTATTTTTATGTATTATATTTAGAGCAAACGTTTTGTAATAACGCAACAAAAAATTTCCCTTGGTAAAGTACGACTCATAATTCTAATTTTATTTTTTATTCCTGTATTAATCTAAATTCCAAGAGTAGACAACAAATCTTAGAGAATGTTTTTTCATTATCTTAACCATATAGAAGCATAGATGAACCATTTACTGGTTTATCCTTAAAAAAACGTTAGTTTAGTTAAGCTCAGTTAAGGAGTTTTAACAAGAATATAATATTTATTTAAGAATTCTTGAAATGCGTTATTTACACTGTGCAGTGTAAATATTTCGGACCCTCTAGCCACAGCGGTGAAGTGCATTCGCGCAGAAGCTTTTAGAACTTATCGTTTGGAAACTAACTCTAATTCTAACTTAGTTGTTATACAGGATAACAATCAATCGCGTTATTATTTTATAAGAACTGATTCATAATATAATCATCTGGTGCATTCATTTACATTTTAAACACCTGTAGTAGTTACTGTTTTTACTTATCTGAAATTCAATATAAGAAATAGTATAATTCTTACAAAAACAATTCTTAAGGCGAAGATATGAATAAAATCGATTTCTCTAATTCATGAATTGTATAAATTAAATTATTCAGTAAACATTTACCGATATTGTTGTCTTTGCTTTATTGCTTATACTATAACGTGTAAATGCTGTTGTAGTCGAATTTTATTTCATGTATATATATATATATATATATATATATTTAGTTAGTTAAATTTATAAGAGTTTTTTTTGTTACTTTAATTTATTTCAGTAGTAAATAAGGAGTTAAACTAAGCTGTAACCGAAACGTTACAGGTTAGTTTAACACCTTGTTTACACCGCAGTTAACTTGAGTCTGCCGCAATTAAGGAAGTAACCACTTAGAATATCATTAAGAAATTCTAAGTTTCTTTTAGTTATTTTAATCAGAGGCGGCACTTGTAATTTTGTCGTTAACATTCCAAAAATATATTTTTGTTTAATTATTATGTTTGTTTAAATTTATGTTATCATCGCATTGTACTACAACCACTGTAGTTCATTATAGGAACTAATAAATACTTAGCTCTGGAGCAAAATATACAGTATTTTTACAACCTACACTAACTTAAATATTACAGAATTAAGGGGTTATATACAGTTAGAATTTTCAAAAAATCGATTTTTTTTTTATTTTTTTTTCTTAATGTACATATATTTAAGAATACACACAGAAAATTTCATATCGTTCCGGTGAATATTTTCGAAGTTACACGCAAATTTAACAGAGCGGTTGGAAGCATAAGGCCGGAGCGGCAGCGCTTACCTGGAACGCTGTCCCTTTTATGCGCCTACCTATTGTTAATGATCCCTTCTAATGTATTTAGATGGGTAAAACATTAGTGTGTTGTAGTCATTTTTATACCTAAACGATAAATTTTAATTTTGTTCTCCCTAATCTGGAAAGTATTAAAGAGTGGTAGTCATTATAAGCAGCTAAGCCAAGCAGTGAACTTGTGAGTTCGTGAATATTTTTTTTTGTAATTTGAAAATGAAGGCTTCTAGAGAATTGAGAAAATCTCTTAACATACGTAACTCGAGACCAAAAAAGCGAAAAAAATGTTTTTAATCCAAAAACAGCCGAAACGGATGAAAGTAGTTTCAGTGCCTCGGCAAAAAAGTTTAAAGAACAAGAGGAAATCTCAGTTCCACGTGATCCGTCTGTTGAGTATCGCATTTTAAATTTTATAACAGTGTTTGTGCAGCAATTTCTGAATATGTGAAATGTAAGACCTGTGACGGAGATGTGAAGTTTCAAACTGCTTCAGAACGAGGACTTGGTTTTAAAATTGTTTTGCTGTGTGATAAGTGTACAGATCGTAACATAAATTCTTGTCGTTTTGTCGCGCACTCTTATGAAATAAATCGACGAATCACACTTGGACCCAATGCGCATTCATATGCTGAAAAAGAAGATGGGAAGCGCGTGAACATTTCCAATATCAGAGCGCGTGAGAGCACCCGAGATGGAAGAATGGCTCGCAGACAACATCAGCTCGAGTTATTAGAAGCTGTCGAAGCGTCTGAGGGTTTATTATATGGTCCTGGAATAGACGACTCCATGTAAGTTGAAAAAAAAATAATTCCATCCTAAGTAAAGTGCTTTTCAAACTTTAAACGCGTTTTTCTCAAAATGGTGTTTTCAAAGTCGGTGACCAACATTACTCAAAAGCGGCTTAACCGATTGATCTCAAACTTTGACACAAGCTTCTTAAATATATTTTTTAGTAGTTGATCGAAGATTTTATCTTTCCGATTGATACTTTTTTTTTATAAACAATTTAAGGCCGAAATTTTGGCCGAAAATCGATTTTTTTTTTTTAGAAACCGCCATTTTGTCAAAAAAAATTATTTTGCTTATTCCTTCGATTAATCACTAGATTTTACATTACTTTAACAAAATCTGTTTGGTTTTTTAATTTCAGAGCATCCAGTTCAGAGATATAGTGGTCACCGCAAAACCTCTTTTTCGAGAGGAGCTCCCGGATATCACCTGTAGCTCCTGTCCAAATAAATATTTTTACTAGTACTAAGTCTGAAAATATTGTTAAAAGATACCATAATATTTGTTCAAATATTTAGATCAATAAATTTAAAAGGTTACTCAAAAAAAATTCTGGAAAATTCGCTTTTTTTCGGCCTTCTAACTGTATATAACCCCTTAAATGAGTATAAGCAAGTTTTGGGAAAGTTTAATAAAGTACAAACAAAGACTTAATAAAACAAAGAAAAAAAATAGCTTGTAATTATTTTATTTAACAAGTTCGTGTAACAATATATTAAAATTGAGAACCCTATAGCATAAACTATTGTAATCGATTTTCATAAAATATTCTTAAGTTAAAATTAAATACTCATGAATATCAATTATTTATTTATTTATTTTTATCGATTTATTTTATCAAATAATGATGGTAAATATCAACTTAGAACTACTTTACTCTAATTACTCGGTTCTAGGTTTATAAGAACTCTTTGATTACACCTAGAACTAAGAAGAGTCCATAAAAAGTTAGCTACATCTTTATCGCTTATTAATCGTTTCTTATTCTAAAACTTAATTTTCAATAGAAGAAGGTAATTTTAATGTAATAACTACAGGAAATTCCGATAATATTTAATGATTTTAAAATAAAAACTTGTTGTTGTTGATTTTAAAATAAAACCTCGTAACGCCAAAGTTTCGGATTCAAAAAGTTAATAAATCCTTCATGGATTTGAGTATACGCATATATAATAAAGTTCCACAAGATATCTTAGACCTTCCATTTCTTAGTTTTAAATCTAAACTCAAAAGTTTATTATTAAATAAAGCTTATTATAACGTTCAAGACTTTTTAGTGGATCAAAATATGTGGAACTTAAATTGTTGAATCATTTGCAGGATTTATATTATAATATACATCACCTATTGTTATATTTCGTTTGAATAGAGCAACTGTTGAGTTTCTGGCCGGCTCTTCTCAGCAGAGCAGCATTCCGGGCCGGTGGTAGCTTACTTACGGACTGACTACACTGACCTTTTTTTGTATTGTAGTAATTCATAAGTGAGTGTACATGCCTACTTGAATAAAGATATTTTGAATTTGAATTTGAATTTGTGATGTACTCTCAGTTTCATTACCTAATAGTACTACATGTGCTCGGACGATGCCGTTGGGAAGTAGAGCGGCCAACTACACTCGGTACTATTATAGCAAGTGTATAAAAGTATTTAGTTAAACTTTATTGTTCAGATTTCTTTCGGTAAGTTTTACTCACAGAACCTATTTTTAAAAGATAATTATATGTCGATATAATAGTTATGTTAATAGTTCAAATGAAATCAATTCATTATTATTTTATTTGCCAATGTTTTTGTAATGAAATGATTGTTATAAATATTAAGTAAATAAGAAAGTTTCAAAGAATTTAGTAAATAAAATTATGAAGACCTTTAACAATTTAATTTCAAAAAGTTATTTATTATAAGAAATTCGCGTTATTTTGTTCAATTTAGTTCTAATTTCTTAAAAATATTATTTTTAACAAACAATCGGACGTTGATTTTTTCATGATATTTAGGCCTCTAAATATTATAATACTGAACAAGAAATATAATATTATAAAGAATATTTAAATAAGGCAGAATTCTTAAAATACAACTGAGTGATATTTTAGTTTATTACTTTTGCTTGTGAGTTTAAGACAAAACAAATACTTTTATTCCAATAAAGATTAACACTAAATTTTTAAATAAATCGAGTTATTTATTATTGTATACTTTTAAGTGATCTCATGTTAATAAGTAATGTATTACTTTGTGAACATTTTATATATATAATAACTGTGGACGCATACTCATACAATGGTAGTTATATAATTAAATACTTGTCGTTACAATTGTTTTAATTACTAGGATTAATTATTATCATTGTTATGATTTATAATTGTAGTTATATTAGAATAATATTATTTATGCTGGTAATTATAATTCAAATTTTAATTACCAGCATAAATATTATTACTATATATACGTATATAATAAATAAATGTATTACACAAAAATACACATAGTTGTTATTGATTCTAATGGTGATTGTACTCAACCCTTCAGTGCGTCGCGTCGTCGTTCAGGCGTTCAGTCGCAACCAAAGTATTAAACTAAGCTGTAACCGGAGTATCAAGACAGCTTGAGTCTGTCGCAACAAGGGAATTCGTTGCTTAGTTTGTACTTATCAAAACTTTTAGTTGATACTACCTGCAGAATCAAAACAGCATTTTCTTATTTACTAAACAATAATTAACGAAAGTAAAATGTGAAAAAATTACATGTCTAAACATTAAATAAGGGTACAAAATAAAAAAAAAAACTGAATTAGAATTCTTAATATACTGTCACTTCGACATTCTAAGAATGCTATCAGAGTCAAACTCTCGGCCGTTAGCAATTAGTTTCCGCCGTCGATAATTATCGCAACCGACTGCGTTTATCAAAGAGGTTCACCGTAGAAGTAATTTACTACTTTATTGAACTGCTTACAAGTAAAAGAAATTTTACTTTATCTTTGCTTATTTGTGAATGTAGAAAAATCTGTAGTGAAAATTAAGGAAAATTATACAAAATAATAACAAAATGAGTCTCCTTTATATTTGGTCCCCACTTATCTAATATTTTGTTATTGATTTTTTTTATTTATTTACTTTGCTTTATTGAGGATATTATAAAATAAACAGAGAAACATAGAATACATAAAATACGTGAATATGTATTTTACCTAACGATATTATAATACACCTCTGAATATCAACTATTTTATAATATATCAGTGTGGTTAGTAGTTGTGGTTGTAACCTTCTCGTAGTTGACTTATAGTTTAGAATCATTATTATTTTAATTGAGTTGTATATCATTCGCTGTAGTTAATATAAACACATTTTGTATATACTAATACAACCCTCTGCTGGACTTATTTAAATTGGTAAAGACTGTTTAAAGTATTTGGATATGCTCATAGAGGCGCGAGAAACCAAGTAAGTAAACATAGCGTAGCTTGCAATGTAGTTAAGTATACAATCGTATTTCGACATTTAGCTAATACTTTTCCTATCATGTTATAGATTTAGTAATGTTTCAGAAATAGGGGAATGGAGATTACAAATATTAGAAGTTAAATTCTACAAGTGTTTGCAAAATAATGCAAAAACTCAAAAAGATCATCAGTTCAGTCAAGTTCAGTCATCATCTATATTATCTGGGAAAGTGAAATATAAAATATTTCATAAATATATTTTATGTTTATAAAGTACAACTTGTTTAGAAACGTTTTTATTCCACAAGTTTATAAATAAACAAGTATGTAATACTTACTTGATTCTAGACTATATTCATAAAAAGTATTTTTTTATTATCCAAAAAATCAATGTCAAGGATAAGTAATTAATTAAACCTGAACAAAGTGTGCAATGTACACACATAGGAACATAGTCGCCCTCGCCTCCTTCCGCCCTAATGATTATGTTTATAGCATCTCAACCCCACCAACCCTCCGGTTATAAAGGTTGAGCCGCTATACATGTGGTCCAGGTTTACCCCGATCACATGGATCCTTAGTACGGCAGATCTGACCTCCGAAGTCGTCCGACAACGGTACTATAAGACTAGTAAGCTCGCAAGGCTATCGGTCATAGACAAGTCTAATCGCGACCACCTACCTTTTCTCCATGAAAGGTTCCGGAGCTGTAAGGCACGCTCACATCCCGTGTGATTTCTCACACTTGCAATAACTTGCTGAGAACGTCAGAGAGGCTAACTACCAGTTTCCAGCTGGTGCCGGAGCTGTAAGGTACGCTCACTTCCCGACAGGCAGTCAGGCTGCAAGCCTACCCTACAGTACAGTCGGGTGACCGGATAGATGCTAGCACATCCATCTAACCTCTAAGCAGGAGGCTACCCGAACTGCAGTGACCCCCGAAGGGATCTCTGCTTATGGACCGTTCCAAGCCCCGAAGTAAAAGACCGCAGCAGCCCTTCGCCTTAGGCTGGTCAATTACCTCTCGCTGCGCACGAGATCCGACGAGCCCCCGACAACTGTGGGAACCCAGACGAACAGCGTCGAACCTCTACAGCTAACCACATTACCACTACGAATCCAACACCAAAACCGGTAACCCGGCAGTTTACACGCGCAAGCGTATGCGTCGCTGCCGGAGGGCTTAGGTACCGGGGTCCCGTAGTACCCTGATCTTAGCAGCTGACCCGTAGTTCAGCTGCAGACTATCTATCAAAATATCAATTATGATAACAGGAGCGGAGCTCGGACGCTAGCAATTAAGTTTTTCCTGTCGGTCATTAGTGTGGCCAATTACACTCGGTTCAGTTGTACCTAGGACATGAAAATATATTGTTATATCATGGTTGTTAATACAGAAATGAGAAAATAGCCATTTCATTTCTAAAGGACAGATAATATCCCAATCTCGTCTCCGTTTATAAAATCCCGATACTTTCGAGTATTAATGCGAAAAGTATATTTAAGAAGAATAAAAATAAACTTTGTTGTTATTAGATTACACAAGTTCAATAAAAAAACTGTATTAATATTATTGAATATTTTAAATGGGTCTATCAAATTAAGTAAGCTTTTATCCATTTCATTCACAACTTTTAATTTCACAACTGTACCACAGGATGAAATTCCCCATCTCCATATTGCCATTCCTATAAAAAGTTCTAGAAGCCTGTGTTTATAAGCAAATATCTTGTCAAATTTTCAAGTACAACCTACTGAGTATTTACCAGTCTGGGTTTCGTTTAGGTCACAGCACCAATACCGCTCTCATAAAAGTAACCGACGATATTCGACTTGGTATGGACAAAAAACTATTAACAGTGTAGGTGCTTGTAGACTTATCAAATGCTTTCAACACAGTTAACCACGAAATCCTCTTTGCCATTTTATCTTTAGTCAAGTTCAATCCATCTGAAGTTAAATGGTTCTCATCCTATCTTCGTGGCCGCCAACAGTCAATTAGCCTGGATAGCTCATCCAACATAGACACTGGTGTGCCACAAGGCGGAATTCTTTCTCCCATTTTATTTTCTTTATTTATTAATGCATTAGTTCCCAACTTCGACGATTCGTATCACTTATACGCTGATGACCTTCAGCTCTATGTGCAAACTGGGATAAATGAACTTTCAAATGCAATTGATACCATTAATCGCAACTTGAATCAATTGAGTTTATGGTCCTCCAGATTTGGTGTTTCTGTTAATCCTAACAAATGTACAGCTATAGTCATTGAAGCTCAAGATTGCTGGTCAGATTTTGATAGCATGCTAGCCGTCACATATAATGGCAATATCATACCACTGTCAAAGACAGTAAAAAACCTGGGGTTGTGCATTGACTGTAAGATGGATTGGCGCCAGCAGATAAACGAAATATGCCGTAAAGTCACTGCCTCATTACAGTCCTTATATCGTACGAAACATTTCCTCCCCATTAAAACGAAAGTAATGCTTATCAATTCTCTTATCTTACCCCTTATTGATTACGCAGATTTCTCCTATCCAGACCTTAACAATGATCTTCTCAACAAGTTAGAGCGCTTCTTTAACAACTGTCTCCGCTACATCTTCGGTTTACGTAAGTATGATCATGTTTCTCAATTTCGCACAAAACTTAAATTGCTCATTATTCGACAGAGGCCTAGCTCTAGAATACTTAATCTCCTATTTTCAATCTTAAATGATCCAAATGCGTCTCCATACCTAAAGGAGAAATTCCAAAATCTTCACGCAACACATAACAAAATGCTTCGATCATCTTCCAACCTTAAAATGGCCATTCTACCGCATAAAACTGATTTTTTTAGAAGTCTTTTAGAATTTAAGCTTCTTTACTCTGAAAAATCTTTCTGAAAATATGAGGAGGGCACCTACCAAAAGGTCTTTTAAAAATCTTATTCGCAAGTACTTCCTAGAATCTTCCTAATACACATTTCATTCAGATAATTTAATTAGATATTATACCTATGTGTTTATAATATGTATATATATTTTATATATTTTATATATTTTATATATATATATATATATATATATATATATATATATATATATATATATATATATATATATATATATATATATATATATATATATATATATATTATATTTTATTTATTATTATTATTATTTTTATTTATTATTAATAATACATATATATTTTTTTTATATTTTTAAAATTTCACTTAGTAATAGTTTTTTTTTTTAAATTTTCCTTTTGTTACGCCTACCGCAATTTCTCACCATCCACAAAGGTTAGCTAGTAGAGAATGTCAATAGGCATTAAGTTCGCCTTTTGTAATTTACAATAAAGAGTAAATAAATAAATTGTGTAAATGAAGTTATGGAGAAAACGTTTACCACCGGGTGACATAGTTTGGGTTTAGTAGCATTGTGGTTAAAAATACAAAGCGATAATTTATAAAAAAAAAATACTCTCATAAAAATTTACCAAGCCAGTGTAAAAAAAATTTGAATTAACCTAAATATTTATTTAATATGTTATTATTGACAATTTTAATTTTAACCCTATTATTTAAAATTAGACTGTGACTAAACTCATGTTTTTAATCAAATCTTTTATATATCCAGAGGGATCGGGCAGAGGCTCGCAGGTTTGAAAGCGCTGTGTACACTGTCTAGTGTAAACATATAGGGATCAGCGGCAGTCGCGGGGAGCTGTAGCAGCGTAGCACATGTTACAACTTAACGCTTAGAATATAAATCACGTATTACCGATTGGTTTTATAAATTATCAACAATTTTAGTTTTTTTATTAAAAAATAATATATGTAATACAAGGTATTTAACACTATGCTATACTGGGAGTAACTTTTAATATTATTGATAGTTTCTATATAAAAGTGTTCATATTAAGAAATAGATCTACGGCTAATTAACTTATTATAAATATTAAAATAATTGCATAAATATATTTTATTAAATAATATTACATTATGAACAGTTAGACTTTGATAAGTCTTCAAATATAATTTAATTTTTTACCAAATCAAAAGCCAGACATTGTGATTCAATAAAAATCAATATAAGGTTCCTTAGAAGAATAGGTTTATATACTCTGGACCCTTAAAGTCTTAGCTTACTATCTTTAATTGATGTAGCGTTACACTGTATAAAATAAGTTTAAAAAAAAACCAGTTCATAAAATAAAAAGAAGGCGTGAAACATATGTGAACAGTTCCCGGGATGGTGTGTAAGTAATAATTGATGGGGTCGACCGACATTCATTAAGCTTTGCGACGGGTCAACTACCAACTTGTGTAATATTTGTCACTAACTAGATTTAATAACAATTAACAATTGTTTATGCACGTGTATATAATTTTTCTCCTACCTAATTAGAATAGCATTAATATTATTTTATTAGGCTAATATAACTAAACACGTCTTGGGTTGTCAAAAAATCATTTCTTTCATGGGGTGAAGGGGTGAGACAGGTAAGTCAACATTTTTTGAACATTTATTATAACATTTAAAGAGATCCATGATAGCGGCGACATGGACGCAGCCCGACGATATTTTTAGTATTATATATACTAAATACTAAAATGTATATTTTAGTTACACATTAGTCTACAGTTATAATAATAAAAAGGTTGTCTGTTTGTGTTTTAGTCTGCACAAAGCACAAGTAAATAGTTCTAACCTTATATTTTTTTATTACTCGATCTCAAAGACATGGCAGGTTTGAGTTTAATGAAAAGCTTAACAAATAGACGAGTACAGTTTATATGACTTCCATAATATTTTACAGAACACCACAACCCTTTAATTAACAACTGAGATGAACTTCAAGTTTCTTTAAATATTAGTGGAAGTTCTAAAGTTTTTCAAAATTTCGCCATATAAAAAAAAACCAAAGAACAAATCACCAGGTTCTAATATTTAAAAATGTATTTAATGTGAATTACCAGCAACATTATCTACATACGACCCAAATATTAAGCCAGGACTTAAACCTGCGGTGTCTGTATTCTTTAATTTGTGTATAGACTATATTTTTATTGTAATCACTTATATATATTTTTATTTATTCTTTATTGTACACCACAGAATATTAAAAAAAAACATAAACAAAATAACAAATAAAAAGTACAACAGGCGGCCTTATCGCCTAACGGCGATTTCTTCCAGGCAACCTTACAAACATTAAGTAATAAAAAAGAAAAAACATTGGTACAGGGAGGTGGCGTAAAGTTACATACTAAACATACATATAAATAATAACACACTAATAAACATATATTATAAAACAACAATAAAACGTAATAAACTAAACAATGCAATACACTTCTTATATTATATACTACATAATTAAAATAAATAAATAAATAAATAAGTGATGTGAGCGTTATTCAGAAATTGTTTTAATTATCTTTACTGAGAAAGTATTCTTTTACATATTTTTTAAATAAAATTAATGTTTTCGATTCCCGTATAGACAAGGAAAGAGTGTTCCACAGTTTTGTGACAAGTACTGTAAAGGAGTGCTTATAAAATTTAGATTTATGGAATGACAATTTTAGCAATCATGCCGGGTCTGCTAATAATAATTGCCTGTGATTTAGTGGAATTTATTTTCAAACCATAGAGACAACTCCATTTTAAAATTTCAGTCAAGTCATCATTAATGGCTTATATGGAGGAATGCAGGTTGTCAGCTTTAGTATGGCGGTAAATTTGAATATCGTCTGCATACATGTGAAAGAGAGAAGATGTATATTGAGATATGGAATTAATGAAAATTGCGAAAAGTAAGGGAGATAAAACGCCGCCTTGAGGCATCCAAGCCGAGACATTGCACCACGATGAGAAGGACTTATCCTGCCGAATGCGCTGTCACCGGCCAGTGAGGTAACTTAAAAAACCAGTATATCACCGATGGAGATATGTTAAGAGTGCGTAACAGACTTAACAGAATATGGTAGTCAACAGAATTAAATGCATTGCTAAAATCTAGCAGGGTTAATACAGTCAGCTGTTTATTATCCATTACCAAGTGAGCATTTGAAGAAATGGATAATACGCAAGTCTTAACATCACATGTGATAGAACAAAAGGAAAAAGATAAGAAATCTGGAGTTGTAAGAGATGAAAGATAATGAAGTATGCAATCTTTATCGACATTGTCCATTATTTCAGAAGAAGAGAAGTGTTTATTAAGAAGTTCAATGTCAATATTGATAGAAGTATTTGTAGTTCTGCCAACTCCAACCGATTCAAGAAATTTCCATGTTTTAGATGTGTTGCCATCTTCGATTGAGTTATGAATATGGCGGCGTACAAGGGCATGCCTGTCGTATAAATGGGTCAACAAATTATTAAATATTTCTACCTTATCATCAATAGAATCGGAATTAAATACAAGATTCCAGTCTAACTGACGAGCATCCTCACATAGTCGATTATTGTCAATTCCTCCAAAATTACGTTGCAGAAGTGTAGTGGGTTTGTATTTTTTAGGACGTATATTATAAGAGAGATAAATCAAATCATTATAGGAAAACACATCAGCAGAGTGCTGACCGTGTTTTAAAACAAAATTTGGTGAAGATACCATAATAAGGTCAAGAAGAGAGGGTTCACTGCCGGGGAAAAAGTGTGTAGCATTAAGAGGCAGCAACTGTAAGTTACATGCTTCAGATACATTTAATAACTTTTTGCTGCGGTAATTATCTTTTTTCATACATGTATTAAAATCACCCATAATAATAGAATGATTGTAGTAAGGAACATATTTTTCTAAAACGGTTTCTAAAGAATTAAAATAATTAAAAATAGAAGGGGGACAGTAAAATACGCCAAGGAGGATTTTATATTTACCTAAATATACTTCGATTAATAGATGTTCAGTGGCTTGAGGGTCTGGTGGCTGAGTGGACGAACTTATAATATTAAAGGGTAAGTGGGTGCGTAAATAGATCGCCACTCCTCCCCCACCCTTCACTTCACACTCCACACCAACGCGATCATTACGAATGAGATGAAATCCCGGCAGTGAATGAGGAGCTGATGACAAACATGGCTTAAGCCACGATTCTGATATTAAGATGGCATGTAAATTAGGAGACTCAAATGATGCAAGCATATCAGGGTAATGAGCCGGGATACTTTGTGCATTTATATGGATTACATTAAAAGTTTTCAGACAATCTGAGAAACACGAACTAAGAGTGAAACAAACGGGATGAGCGGCTGTACTGTGAAAACTAACATCACTTAAAGATTCGCCACAAGATGAAAGGGAAAGAAATTGATTACTACTAATACTATCTGCTGAGGACATAATTAATAAATGTGTTTATAATATTCAGTATATAAATTATTAAAAAATGAAATAAATATCAATATTACGTTTATAATTATAATGATAATTTTATATTATACAGATATAAAGGTGTTTAGAATATATATAAATGTATGTCTATCTAATAAAATTACTATAATATAAATAACAAATAAAATTAAAGTACCTAGCGGTTTACTAACCCACCAGCTTTGTAAATAAACACAATTTTAAGATAAGGTAACACTTAAACATAAAACAAAATATGTATATAAAATTAATATTAAAAAGAAAAAAAACCCATAGAATAAGAACTGGCATAATCAAAAATTACTGCAATGCCCTCCCAAGTATTAAAACATAAATATAAAATAAGAAATATTAAAATAAAATCTATAAATTGATGGACAACGTCAAGTTGATGACAGCTAATGTCAATTGGCACTTGTCACATTTAAAACTGGACATGTATTGTCAAGTTGTTGTGATAACTAAAAAAGTATTAACTATTAAATAGTTATTTGTGGTGGTTTCACTACAGAATAAAAAATAACTCTGGTAATGTACACAAGTGATATTAATTGACTAGCTTTTGCCCGCGACTTCGTCCGCGTTTCCGTCGTTTTTCGAAAAAAAATTAGCAGATGTCCTCCCTCATAGTTTTGACGTAACAGGCAGATTCACTTTCGTATTTTAGAAGGGCAATAGTAATATAATATGCCAATCCACAAAACTGTTGAAAAATATAAGTAACCGCAGAATATTATAATATACCCACGCTATACCCACGACTCGGTCAGCGTGTAACTCCTTGTTTTTTATTAAGATAATATATTGCTAATATTTTTAGATCAAATTAAAATGTTTCAGCGCAAAGCTTCTGGGTAGACTATGTTAAGAGTCGACCCGTCCGGCACGTGAACGTAAAGATTCCTAGAATTGCTAACCCGGGAAAGAGCGACGTATAATTGACCATGCGAGAAACAGCTAACACCGAGATCTACTCCAGCAACACGAAAAGTCTGCCCTTGAGCTTTATTGATAGTCATGGCATAGCACACCGATACTGGGAATTGCGTTCTTTTAAATTGGAATGGAAAATTATTTGGTATTATGGGAATTCTGGGAATAAAGACAGTTTCTCCTGCACCGCAACCTGTTAAAATTTGAGCCTCGATTACATTTTGTTGCAACTGGGTTACTTTTAGCCGAGTTCCATTGCAAAGTTGAGGTGGTCTTAAATTTCGGAGCAGAATTATCGGTATGCCAATTTTTAAACAAATTATATGAGAAGGTAGTCCAGGCATACTTAAAGAATTTAAAAATTCTATCGGGTAATTAGTGGCTTCTTGTTCATCAACCATTCTATTTATTGAACTATAAACTTTGCTTTCTCCCTGTATATTAGACAGTATTTTATTATTAATTTCAGATGCCTGGTCATTGCGAGGAGTCAAAATGGACCTTTCGCAAAGCCAAGAATTGTCCCTATTTAATATAATTGTTATGTCACCGTAAACCGAAGATATAAGATGTTGTTGGGATTGCACTATACAACATAACTCAGGTGTCAGAATAAGTTTTCCTTGGTGTAGTTGTGGATAGGTACCTTCAGCAATCTTCAATAATGTATCAGAAAATTCACGATTATCTGCGTTGTCTCCAGTTCTCACTCGCATATTTATAGTCAAATGCACCGATTGTATATCACGCCACAAATAAGAGCTTTTCAGGCAAGCCCTAATCTCATCAGCTCGGGTTCCCCGTGGTATTACCGGTAAGGTTTGTCGGAAATCACCACAAAATAAAACCGTAATACCGCCCATTGGTCGATCATTTTGTCTTATGTCCCTTAGAGTTCTGTCTACTGCTTCTACTCCTTTTCGATGGGCCATCGTACATTCATCCCATACGATTAAATTACACTCACGCAATACCTTAGCTTTGTCGCTATTTCTTGAAATACTACAGGTTGGACTTTCCGTGCGATCTAAATTAATTGGTATTTTAAACATAGTGTGAGCAGTCTTACCTCCTGGTAGCAATGTTGCAGCTATACCTGATGAAGCCACGGCAAGAGCGATTTTACGCTGATTTCGAACATAAGCTAATATTAATTTAGTCAAAAAAGTTTTCCCAGTTCCTCCAGGTGCATCTAAAAACCATATTGTTCCTAAATTATTCTGCACACTCTCGCACACGCGATCATAGACTAAGCGTTGTTTTGCAGTCATCATTGGGACACCGTTTTCTAATGTTACCAGCAGTTCCATTGGGTTGTAACCAATCTCTGCGGAATATTCCCTATTGGTAACCTCTCCGACTGAGGTTGGCGTTGGCAAACCATATTCACAAAGTGATTTACCGCCTACTGCTGTTAAGTCTTCCTGAAGAGCTAATAAGCACTGATTTATAGCCAGATCTCGAAAATTATCATTAGTTGCGCCTTCATTATTGTGAGATAAATTCCGAAGAAAGTCTTCTGCAAATTTTTCTTTATATTTTTCCCATAATTGGACAGGATCAGATAAATTACAAAATGTGAGTAATGTTACAAATAAATGGCGTAACCGTCGTGGATTATCACTAACACAGGATTCTGCTAAAGCGTCATCCCAATGTTGATCATTTTCAAGCAAATGACGCGCTTGGCAAGCTGCATGATAAGTTGGATAAACAACATCGTCTACTTTTCTCAAATCTATAAATGATGTTGGTCCTCGCACTGTATGTAATAATAATCTCAAATAAAAACACTCTGCGTTGTTAGGATGAACAGTATACACTCTACCAAGAACATGTTCTTTGAAAATACCTGTCTCGCCATCTACAGGCCTGCCTCGGCGTCTACGGTTAAAGACACCTCGTTGTTTATCGTAAGTATAATACGATGGAACTTCTTCATACAAAAGAGACTTTGCGAAATTATCAGTTTGGCAAAGTCGAAAGAATGCCAATAAAGTTGTTTGTCTAGGGTTCTCTAATCGTTCTGTAACATTTTCGGCGTTAAAATATATACGTTGACCGCCTTCCAGATGAACATCCAGATGGGTCACAGGTGGATATCTTTCGTGAATATTAAAACTTAAGATCCGCCACACAGCTTCTGAAGAGCTGATATATCTGCCTGACTGAAATCTAGTAACTTCATCATGTTCATTTCTTAACGCAAACGTAGCTTGGTCACTGCCCTTGTTAATGTACTTACAAATATATTTAATTGACTCTACACTATTACACATTTCTACATTTATGTGAGCTTGAAATGCTCTGGACAATACAGGCGAATACGGAACGACCCACCTATTATCTAAAGTAACCTGTTGTCCAGACATTCGCTTTTCAACAGTAAAACCACCATTGTCTCTTGAACGACGACGGCGACGATATAATGGGTATCCATCATGTCCTGTTACAGTTTCATCCACTAATGCTTTTGGATACCTTTTAGTGCAACGACCGTCTTGCATGCAAGGAGCATTTGCGTTAAATGCACCACATGGACCATGTATCATATGAGTTTTAACAATGTCGTATAACAGGGGATCTGCAGTCGGATCTGGAATTTCAGCACTGATTAATCTGTCTACATCATTAGGTCGAACCTTATCTTTTAACCAAAGCAAGATATGTGCGTGAGGTAAGCCGCGTTTTTGCCACTCAACACTATACATATAACACAATACTTCTCCAAAAATGTTATCTTTGGTAAGAAGATCTATCATTGATTTTAATTTTAAATGAAACACTCTTGCAATAATATCATGGCGGTCATGCGGTGCCTGACCCTCAAGAAGCTCCCGAGTGATTTCATCCCACTTGGGATTGGTAGTTACAGTAACAAATAAGTCGGGACGTCCATATTTTCTTACGTAACAAAAAGCGTCTTGAGTACGTTCATGCATGTAGCGTGGACCACCAGTAAAAGAAGAGGGTAAAATAACTAAACGACCCATATTCACAGTATCGTTATCTTGCTGCATGGCATCGCGAAGGTGCACGTATTCTTCAGCGCGCAGCTGCCTTTGATTAGATCGTATATAAACTAATCTTTCGGTTTCAATTTTTGCGTACATGTCAACAATAAACTGATTAAATAAGCCACGAAAACGTTGAAAGTATACCAATCTATTCCGTCTCACTTGCAGGTGGTAACAATAAAATTGAAGGCATGACACCTTTTTATTATAATTAGGTGCGCCTGTGCGCGGATCGGTTTGGTATACAGCGAAATTATAACCATCTTCCCCTTGACAGTATATCATAGGATATTGCAAACTGTCGTAAGCCCTGTGGGTTTCGAAAATACGTTGCAAACGATTGTCTCTGGAACGTATAACGATATCACGCCTATCACATTCCTGGTCGACCAGTACTACAGCAACTTCATTCGTGGATGGAACGTTATGATGCCCAGGGTGTTCCTGAGTTGGACGCTTATCGGCATTTATAACAATTTTATAATTGTTATTACCATCTTGAGAAAGGGCTTCTAATGCCGATTTAAAACTGCATACGTACGAATTAACCTGATGTAACATGTTCTGAAGTTGTGAAATGAGTTCATTATTTAAATTCGGAAAATATTGATTTCTTATATTCGACTGTTCGTTGTAATCGGATACAAAATATATTTGAAGAAATTTAGGTTGTTCTTCAGGCAAAAGGGACCCTATCAAATGGTAAACCTGACCTTGTACCTTAAAAGTAGGCATGAAAGGGCCTTCTGAGATTTGTTTAGCACCAAAGGATGTCATTTGGAATGCACTATTATAAGTGCGAATATTATCTAAAAACTGTTTGGATTGCAAATGTTCCCCTAAAAGTAGTGATTTTAAAGGTTCCGGTGGGTCTTCGAACGAAGGCAAATTTATTTTACCTCCAGAACAACAGAAACCAGCAGACTCCTTCCTCCACTTCGAAGCATTACAAAAGGAACATACTACGTTCATATCGCCTATTTCAGAAGATGATCTGTAATCAATTGTGAGGTTATAAGCAAACCCACTTTTATATTTATCGGACCACGCCACCGAATTTGTAGATTGATCTACGACGTGTATATCTAAGTCATTAAGACCATGTCGAAATCTATCTGCAGTAAGACGGGCCTCTCGCTGTTCTTCTGTTTCAAGCGACCGAATATTTTCAATTCTTAATCTTTCATTAGATAAAGTAATCAATTGTTCTTGTCTCAAAGAATTGTAATAATCGCGTCCCGACTCTAGTCGTTGTTCATGCTCATGTTCATCTTCAAGAGATCGAATCATGTTATGGTGCGCCCTATTGAGCCCTAAACGGTCTTGATATTGAGTAAAAGTTTCAGATTCTCGAGACAAAATATGACGTTCGCGATCAGCTGTAAGCCGTAATTCCCTCTCAGTGAAGGTTTCGGACTCGCGAGATAAAATATGACGTTCGTGGTCAGCTGTAAGCCGTAATTCCCTCTCAGTGAAGGTTTCGGACTCGCGAGATAAAATATGACGTTCGCGGTCAGCTGTAAGCCGTAATTCCCTCTCAGTGAAGGTTTCAGACTCGCGAGATAATGTATGCCGTTCGCGGTCAGCTGTGAGTCGCAATTCTCGTTGTAAAGCAGTTTCAGCTTCTCGGGATAACGCATGTTGTTCCCGGTCAATGGAACGCCTTAGCTCTCGTTGAGAAGAGCTTTGAGAAGCCCGTGTTGTAGCTCGTCTCGCTCTTTCAGCTGCTAATCGCATCTCTCTTTCTGGAGAGCTTTCATTAGCTCGAGATGTTGAGGCACTAACTCTCATAGAGTTTAACCGATGTGCTCTTTCCTCTTCCGATTCTTGAGAACGCGTCATTCTCATTCTCCTAGCTTGACTCGAAGTTCGAGATAAAGATGGTCGTTTTTTAGGTGGCATCGTTTATTTTATTTTTAATCGACGGTAACTTAAATTCTATTTAGTTACCCAACAAAAAACTTACGTCAGAGGTCCTAACTATAGCTAAGTATATAATAAATAGAATATAAATCTAAGTGCCTATTAAAACTAAAATAATATTCTAATCGAATTATAAATATGTACGTAGGTACCTACAAATTACAAAAGAATAAAAAATGAAAATAAAGCTATACTTAATGCGTGTGCAATACTATCTACACTTACCTACTTCACTTAAAAATGAATAATAAGAAATACCTACAACTACTGTAATTAATCAAAGTACCTATGCTAATACAAAAAAAAACCTTAGATGTTCTAAGTACAGCTGCTATATAATAAAAAAATATAAATCTAAGTGCCTATTTAAACTTAAATACCTAATATTCTAATAGAATTAAACTAAGAAATATGTACCTACCTACCTACAACTTAGGTACAAAAAAAAAAGAAATGAAAATAAAGCTAAAACACGTGTGCAGTATAGGTAGATAGTAGGCAATATCTACCTATACCTACTTCACTTAAAAATAAATAAAAAATACCTATGAATACTATAATTAATAAAAGTACCTACCTACGCTTTTATCTACTCAATACAAAAAAAACTAAACATAAAATGCCCAAAACTAACCTATCAGTAACTAAAAATCTAACAATAATCTAATCTATCTATCTATTATCTAATCTAAAAATCGAATCTAAATCTACTAAAAAAGAAATAAAATAGGAACTATTAATAGTTAAGAATTTAAACAAAACTAAAACTAATTTAGAAAATAACAACAAAAGAAATTAAAATAAACTATTTAAAGACAAAAAGTCGCGCTGATAAGCACGGTTTATAAAATAACAATTATTGTCTGTCAATAAAGTTCAACACTCTGAACGCATCAACAGCCAAATATTGAATGACGCTTGCGCTCGCCTCCCGCCCCTTTTATACTCTGCCGCCGCGAGCCCCGTCGAGCGCGGCAACCGTTACGCAAAAATAATCCTTATAGCTTGATTCACTATTCACGCGCGATGTCTTGTTGGCGTATTTCATGTAAGTAAGTATAAGTTTGGTGTTTCTATACCGATTTCAATGATTCTTTTTTTATTGAATTGGTGCTAATGTTTATTTTTTTTTTAATTAGGAATGATGGTGAGCATTATTGGTTTTATAAACGTAAAAGTAAACAAATATAATAAGAAATCTCCGAACTGCTAAGCTATCGAGAGTTATGCGTGTTATTGTGAGTTAACTATAAAAGGTAGATATATGCTGTCTTGGAATATTTTTCGTGTATTTTTATGTAGAATATTTCCGTTATACATAGTTTCTATGTAGCTCTAACCATTAAGGCTGCACACGCGACGGAAGCTTAAAAAATCAAGCAACTTCTCCCATTTTCTCAACATTTCCTTTCACTGCTCTGCTCCTATTCATTGTAGTGTGATGAAAAGTATACTATTACCTGCCCAGGAGTATAAAGAATAATTGTACTAAGTTTCGTTAAAATCCGTCGAGTAGTTTTTTTTTCTATAAATAACATACAAACAGACAGACAGACAGACAGACAGACAAAAATTTTTTTAACTGCATTTTTGGCATCAGTATCGAACACTAATCACCCCCTGCTACTTATTTTGTAAATATATTTCATGTACAGAATTGACCTCTCTACAGATTTATTATAAGTATAGATTACTTACAAGGTGTGCAAAAGAAAGTCATACTCAGGGATAAAGAAATGGTGTCACTTCCTCACAGTTTTATATAATAGGAAACAGAAGATAAATGTTAAAATGTTATTGTTTATTTTACGAGATGTTTTTCCTGCTGTTTCACCGTATTTTTTGTGAAGCGAATCGCTGTTACATGTTTCTTTTAAGAAAGGACTGTAAATTATTCAGTATGATCTCAATGATATTATTATACTATTCACGTTTTTTATCCTTATCTCGATACGCATAACGTTACGCTGTAGTTTTTAAACGTTACTTTCTAACATAATAATACAAGTTAAAGCCCACGTCAAAACAATTTTACTATCTGTGCCACCCTTATTTATCTATCTTGTATATATTTTTTATGTTTTTAATAATTTTAATCAAATTATTGTTAAACCAAATTTAACTTTCTTTTCTTTCAGAAATTATCAGTCCGTGCATGTAATTCTACATTCAACCAACAACGTCAAAATATAAGAAATACAATAAATATTAAACGAAACGAAAATTAATATAATAGGTTGTGGGGAAAGGTTTTTTTGTATGTTACAGTGAAGTTTACATTTTAATCACGTTTAAAAGTGTGTTGGTGTTATTTGTCTCCCATTCAATATTGATAAAACAGTATAATTCTTGCAAATACAATTCGAAGGACGAAGTTTCAAATTAAATCGGGTTTCTCTCTTTCCTGAATTTTATGAGTGAAATTATTCAGAAAAGTAAATGATTCGATTTCATAAGAATTTTGTTTCAATACTGTTTGATTTTAAAATTTAATTTATTTCTTGTTTAAAGTTAACTTCTACTAATATTATTAAATATTAAAAGTCAGTTTCAATCATAAATAAGGTGTTATAATAAACTGTAAACGAAATATTACAGATCAGTTTAACACCTTGTTTACACCGCAGAAATCTTAAGTTTGTCACAATTAAGGAACTAACCACTAAGATTAGCAATAAGATTTCCATGTTTCTTTTAGTTATTCTTGTCTGGGTCACAAGGCATACTTTTTATTTATCGTAAACATTTAAAAAATACTTATTTTCTGATATAATTATCTTTTGTAAATTTGTGACGTTGTGAGTGACATCTATGATACGAAATCATTTTCTAACATATTTTCCTTCGTATGTAATTTTTTTGTATAAAACAGTTAGACAATTTATATGTATATCAATTTTCTTGTGCAGGCCTCATGCGATAACTACTGGTGTATACCCGGACATATGTTGATGACATTTCCTATGGTTATAGCTTATTGCTCCGATCCAAATAGAGAGAACAGCATTCCTCAATAAAACTAATTTTCATTATTAATACTGTAGGTGAATGGATTTTAAAATATATTAATGTAAATGGGGGACTAGACGAAGTCGCTGGCATCAACTAATCTTTTAATACAACACTAATATTTTGTTTGCCCACACATGAATTAAGATTGGTTAAACCGATTCTATAACTGGAGAAGTCACTCCTTAAAATCTAGTTAGAAAACAGTATTTTCATAACACGTTACCAGATATAATGTGTACATAATAGTTAAATAAACTTTTCTAGTCAGTATTATGTGTATATAATAGTAATATTATAATAAAATAGAAAAAAATAAGTTTAAGTTATATTGCCTATATTACTTAGACTTATATAGTTTAAAGAATAAATTAAAGGTCCAAGCCAATAAGTTCAAAATATTACATTTATAAATTTATATTATTATGATATGTACATAATAGTAAAATAAAGGAAAGATAACTTAGAATTAAAAAACACTTATATAGTATTACTAATAATAAGTCAATAGCTCCACGTGTCTGTTTGTGTGTGTGGTCAGGTCACGATTTAGTTTTGTCAATGTAGTGTTGCACTTTACACCGATTTGTTTTAGGAAAGCGTCTTTCAGTATTTGTTTTAGGAAAATATTTTGACATTGGTGTTTATATTTCTGTTCTGACAAAAATGTAAGAAATACTTCTCTTTGTATTTTTTAACCAAAAGGCTACCTTTTTAACCAAAAACCTAAACAATGTCGTTCGGCGGTAAATGATTTGTCCATAATTTAATTTATAAACTCAAGAAACGAAGAAAAGAGATCTAATTTGCACCTCTTTTTAACAACATCTGTTTATCAAATAATAAATTAATAAAATTTTCAATTATGCAAATTATTGTTTAGTTATTGAACTTATTTCTAAAGTGTAATCTTATAATAATAAAGCATTTAGAAATTTTCCTTGCAGTACCTCCTGAGTGCACATACTTGCTACAGTAATACTTAAACGAGTAAGTATCGGGCCTGTGTAGAATTAAGGCGTGTCTGGGACATCACACATACCTATGAAGAAACCTATTACTTATTAACCTTTAAGAAACAAATATAACATAATCATGCCTTTATCACTAAAATTACTCTTTTCGCGTTTCTATATCAATAACTTTAATATAACAATGTATTTTATGTCCTATATAACTGAACGGAGTTTATTTGTGCACACTAATTACCGACAGGAAAAACGTGATTGTTAGCGTCCGAGCGCCGCTTGGTTTGTGGTATCAATATTGACGTTTAGTAAGTCTATATGTGACATCGCACAGTTTTGTTTAGTTTTTAATTATTTTTTCCGTAATTTTCTTATCCTTGAGAATGTTATTTTTTGGATAATTAAAAAATATATTTGTTAAGTTGTTATATAAAGTGGAAGTTCTTATTATGTAGTAATTGTAAACATAGTGTTCGTTGGAAGTCTCAGTCTAGTCTTAATCTAACAAAAACTAGGAACAATAATATACATGTTATTTACCAATACTTATAGACGTAGAAGGAAGATAATGGAAGAATTATATAAATCTAAAATACGCGAGTTTATAATTTATATGTTATTATTCATTTATAAATGGCTGTCGCTGGTTCTGTGAATAAATACTATGAGCTCGTGCTCAGTCATGATTCATTACTTGTGACTATGTGAAGGTGACCGTCGTGATGTGACACACAGTCACACTGCGTGACAAACACAGACAGATGCGTCTAATCCTGTAATACTGTAGCACAATGGCTGCTAGATTAAATAAAGGTTTTATGGTAGTATCTATATTATTCTATAAGAAATATGTTATTGAAAACTTATTAACTTTTTGAATTTAGTTCGAAGTGGTTCCTCTTTACTTCTGTGTATAATGTTATTTACGGATTTACCATTTTTTTATTAATTTCATAGTTTTAAGAACCACTAGTGACCATGTAAATATTCCCATAAAATTGTGTAATAAAGGTTTAATGTTTGACATATTAAACATTTGTGAAAACGACGATAAGCATATAAATGTCATGAATATAACGTGACTATCATATAAAATATTTCTATAAAACATTTTTTTTTTATTTTTTTTTTTTTTTTTTTTTTATGTTAGAGGAGGGCAAACGAGCTTGCGGGTCACCGTTGGTATGTGATCACCGCCGCCCATGAACTCTTGCAACATCCGAGGATACACAAGAGCGTTGCCGGCCTTGGAGAAAGGAATATATGCCTTTTTTGAAGGTACCCATGTCGTATCGATCTGGAAATACCGCCGAAGGAAGTTCGTTCCACATTTGAGTGGTACGTGGGAAAAAAGTCCTTGAAAACCGCACAGTTGAAGATCGCCACGCGTCCAGGTGGTATGGATGATAAAGGAGGCGATGGCGAGCTGTGCGGTAGTGAAATTCGGCGGTAGGCATCAGATCGAATAGTTCTTCGGAACACTCCCCGTTGTAAATGCGGTAGAAGACGCACAAAGAAGCCACGTCTCTACGCAATGCCAAAGAGTCCAGCCGTTCACAGAGCACTGGGTTCCCGACAATCCGAACGGCTCTCCGTTGTACGCGGTCAAATGGTAGAAGCTGATATTGGGGTGATCCGGACCAGAGATGAGAACAGTACTCCATGTGAGGCCGGACCTGCGCCTTATAGAGCGCAAGTCTTTGGCCAGGTTTGAAATACTGCCTCGCTCTATTGATCACTCCCAACTTCATCGAGGCCAACTTGGCCTTGCTCTCCAGATGACCACGAAACTGACAATCGCTCGAAATGTCGAGACCCAGTATTCTGATACTTGGCGAGGCAATAAGAGGAGTGCTCTCGAAGAGCGGTGATACGACAAATGGGGTTTTCTTAGTGGTAAACGCGCAAACCTGTGTCTTTAGGGGATTGAACTGAACGTGGTTCAGTTCACCCCACTCAGAGACCATCCCCAGGGAGGTCTCTATTGAAGACACAAGTTTCTTTCGGCACCCGTTGACGTTTTCCCGAGAGAGACCTGCACGACCGGAATATACTGCATCCCCAGTGCTGTCATCCGCATAACAATGTATGTTGGAAATATCCAACATATCATTGATATGCAGGAGGAACAGAGTTGGGGATAGCACGCAGCCTTGGGGTACACCAGCATTCACGGGCTTGGGGTCCGAGCAAAAACCGTCGAGAACGACCTGTATGCTCCGCCCAGTGAGAAAACTGGTGATCCACTTGCATAAACCCTCGGGAAGCCCATAGGAAGGTAGCTTCGAAAGAAGCCCCTTGTGCCATACACGATCAAAGGCTTTTGCCATATCCAGACTAACTGCCAGACCTTCTCCCTTGCTTTCAATAACCGCTGCCCAACGGTGCGTAAGGTATAACAGAAGATCACCAGCTGATCGACCATGGCGAAAGCCATACTGCCGGTCATTGATCAACTGGTGATCCTCTAGGTACGTTAGGAGCTGTCGGTTTATGATAATCTCCATTATTTTGGAGAGAAGGGAGGTAATGGCGATAGGTCTGTAGTTAGCTGGGTCCGAGCTATCACCTTTTTTAGGGATCGGATGGACAAGGGCACGCTTCCATGAGACCGGGACTACGCCTCTAAGGTAGGAGTACCGAAATAGACGCGTTAGCACTGGAGTCAACTCAGGGGCACACGTTCGTAGCACTAATGGAGAAATGCCATCTGGCCCACTCGACTTATGAACGTCCAAGGAAAATAGAGACTGCCTGATAGTTTTTTGGCGAAAAATTATTTCCGGCATTGAACTCTGACACCGCGGGATGGTAGGCGGTATCTTTCCTTGGTCGTCCAAAGTCGAGTTGGAGGCGAAAAGAGTGCCCAAGAGATCGGCTTTCTCTTTTGCCGTGTGGGCCAGAGAGTCATTCCCCATGTGCAACGGCGGTAGGGAAGGCTGGCTAAAGTTGCCCAGAGTGGCCTTGGAAAGCGCCCAGAATTTGCGCGTGCCAGGCGGGTACTTTGCCAGCTGATCCCCAATTTTGACGACATGCTTAAACTTTGCTCTAGCGATTTGCCGTTTGAAGAATCTGGAGGCGCGGTTCTATTTCCTCTTCAGAACTCTAGAGTTCGGATCCTTAGTGACTAACGCATTAGCCCAAGCTTGATAAGCCTGCCGTTTGCCAGCTGCTGCTGCCCTGACAGACGCATCAAACCAAGGCCGCGATCTGCCGCCAAGCGGTACCACAGAGCTTGGTACAAATAGTTCCATGCCCTGAAGTATCACATCAGCTACAGCCGCAGCGCAGTCACTAGGATCATTGGAAGGGAAACAAATCGGCCCCCATGGGTAGGATGCAAAAAAGGACCGCATTCCATCCCAATCCGCTGACTTGTAGTGCCAAACGCGTCGAGTCGCAGGTCTTGTGCGATCAGGACGTCGAATGGGCACTACACTCCGTACCAGCCAGTGATCAGAGGAACCTAAGGGAGCCTCGACAGTGATCTGGTACTTTTCTGGACGTGTAGTCAGCAGAAGATCCAACAAAGAGGGCGTGTGGCTGTCCACGTCCGGTAGACGAGTGTGCGTCTTTACCAGCTGGGACAGAGCATTTGCCAGAGCAAAGTCAAATACAGATCTCCCCGCGTAGTCGGTGGCACGTGACCCTATTTTTAGCCAATCGGCATGGTGCGCATTAAAGTCCCCGAGGACTACGACTTCGGCGGAGGGAGTCTGTGAAAGCAGATCGTCAATCTTCGCCTGAACATGGCCCAAGAATTGATCCGTTTCTGCATTACCACTATGGGACCTGTAGAGGCACGCGTAGACTCTGACATGGTCGTCCATGTCCACGCGTAGCCAGAGTACAGACAGGTCCCGACCTTCAAAAACCTGAAGGCGACGGTAGCAGATATCCTCCCTTACGAACACAGATACCCCGGCGTGTGGTATAAAATGATGTTCTAGTTTATACCCGGGGTATGACAGGTACGCTGTGTCGCTAGGTTGAGATATCTGCGTCTCTGTCAAAAACAACAAGGCCGGCTGCGCCGTCTCAAGGTGGTAGTGGACGGCGTTTAGGTTCGAGTGAAACCCCCGAATGTTGCAAAAGTCCACATCTAGAGTGGAGCGGGGTGCCGCTGTTTGCCGTCGTTTGCCCTCAGAAAACACAAAAGGCGATACTTTGCCCGCCCCAGATACGACGGGCAGCCCGAGCAAAATCCGAGGATCATTCCCCCGATTTTGCTCGGGGAGGGGGTCCCCGGCTTCATCAAAGCCGGTACCCTCCTGGGGTATACTTTTTGGAGGCATCGCTATCATGTTTGGCAGGGGGGGGGAGTTGGGCTTCCGGATTCTCTCACTCACCGACGGAACATAACCAAATGAATTTGGTTACTACACGTCGGTCTTCTGTGAGAGGGTGGTCCTTCCCCGGTCGAGCCAGCCCAATACGAGCTGCAGTCGGAAAACTACAGCTAGGCTCTACGACCTTGTAACATTTAATATAACATTACTTTAACTTGCTCAGATATCATATAACATTTTTTTAAATATTCCATTCCTTTACAAAAATACAACACAACTTACTATTAGAAGAATATAGAATTTAATATCTAATATTTATATGCTCTTCCCTGCTCCCAAAACATTACTAAATCTACAACATAATACCTTCAATAAAAACTAAATGTCGAAAAACGAACTTAACTACATTGCAAGCTAATCTGTGTTAATTTACTTGTGTTCGGCTTCTCCTTTTGCACAGCAAGCCGCTTTCAATAGAACGATGCATTCAACCACAGCAATGAGCAAATCCAAACACTTTTGACAGTGTTTACAATTTAAATAAGGTCATCAGACGATTATGTCATTAACAATCTATACAAAGTGCATTTGTACTAACTACAGTGGATGATTTACAACTCATTAAAAGTAATAATGATACTATACTGTTAGACAACTGCTACGAGGTAACAAGTACCTCAACATAAATCTACGACATTATTACTTTACAAAACGCAATTCCTAGTTAGTATTCAGAGGAGTATTATAATATTGTTACCTAAGATACACATTCATGCACCTATTTATTTATTTATTTAATTCTTCATTGCACAATATACAAAATAGTGCACAAAAGGCGGGCTTAGTGCAACAAAGACATTCTCTATCAGCCAACCTTAAAAAGCTAATAATATAAATAAATCCAGAAATATAACTACAATCATATAATATAATATACAATACATTATAATAATGCTATATTTTACATATATACTATTATAAATACATACATATATATAATATATATGAATATGTATAATAATAAAATATTTATAATTTATACATACATGCATAATATACACATTATAAATAATATACACATAATATTGCACTTCATGTTTTCTGTGTTACTCTATTTTATTGTATAATAGCCTAAAAAAACCTTAATAAAAATAAAAATAAAAATAAAAATAGAATAAATTACAATATTGATTATATACGAGTATGTTATCAGATACGTGAATGCATGGTACAGAGTACATGGTATCAATTTGAATGTACCGACATATCCAAGCGAAAACATCTATCGACTAAAGCAAATGTTTTTGTTATTTTAATCTTCTGTTATTAATAAATGTAATTATATTTGTCCCTCACACTTGTCTATAACATAAGCCATGAAGATGAGATTAAGTCCTTTATTCCGTGATTATCTAGACTGTATTTTAGATAAGTTAATGAATATTTAGAGTAATAAGCACAGATAAAGGGCAGCGATAAGACGTTTAATTACATTTCTTTACAGCAGTACAATAAAGTTGTAAATTACTTTGCTGGTGAGCCTCTTTGCTAAACGCAGTTGGCCGCGGTAATTACCGACAGCGAAAGCTAATTGCAAGCGTCGGAGAGTTGGACCATGATCACACTCTTTGAATGTCCAAGTATATTTAAGAATTCAAATTAAGTTATTAACATTTTACTCTTGTATATTATTATTATTCTATTAAAACTAATACTATGTTTTTATTATCCAGATAGGATCAATTAAAAAGGTATTAGTAAGTTTTATTAATAACCAACTAAGCGGTTAATTCTCTTGTTAAGACCGATCGACACTAGCTGTCTCGACATTCCAGTTACAGCTTAGTTCTTAAAGGCAATAACGAGTAAGTACATTATATAATACATATATATATATATATATATATATTTTCTTATATATATATATATATATATATATATATATATATATATATAAAAGAAAATATTTATTTTGAGAAATTAAAATTTAAATCCAATATAAATATTGCGATTTTTTTGTAACGGAAAAGTTCTCTGAAACTTAATTATTCAAAGTCTTCAGTATAGTTGTATTTAAATAATTATTTGAAACTTTCTTGTTAACTTATTACTTATTAAAATCATGCCATTACAAAAGCACAAGCAAATAAAATAACATTAATTTCATTTCAACCAAAATATAGGACTGTTTAAATAACACAGGCACACAAAAAAAAAAAAACGTCATGAACCAGAGGGGAGACCCCATTATTCCTAGGTTTTTTGGATCGCTGAAACCGAATATGACAATAAAAACTAATTTTAAATGCCAGTTTTCCCGCTAGCACCCCCTTACTACCTCTTAAGGGGTGAAAATTGAAATTGTTGTAAAAAATCAAGATAGATGTGTCTTTCTACGTTTTTTGGGATGCTGAAACCGAAAATGATAACTAAAAATAAATTCATGACCACTATCACCCCCTACCATCCCTTACAGGGGGTGAAAATTTAATTTTTTTCTATAAAATCAAGACAGATGTGTATTTCTACGTTTCTTGGGATGCTGAAACCGAAAATGATAACTAAAAATAAATTTATGACCACTATCACCCCCTAATACCCCTTACAGGGGGTGAAAATTTCAATTTTTCTATAAAATCAAGATAGATGTATATTTCTACGTTTTTTGGGATGCTGGAACCGAAAATGATAACTAAAAATAAATTCATGACCTCTATCACCCCCTTACTACCCCTTAAAGGGGGTGAAAATTTCAATTTTTCTATAAAATCAAGATAGATGTGTATTTCTACGTTTTTTAGGATGCTGGAACCGAAAATATGTGAATTTCTATGTTTTTCAAGATGCTGAGAGAAAAAATGATTATAAAGTATATGGTAACCTTATTGTATGCATATATTTGTTATTATGATACTAAGACTGAATCATGATTTTTGTCCTATTCTTAACAAGTTGTTTCATTTTTTGTTTTTTTTTGCTTTCTATTTAATTCTGTTTATACTGTTATCCATCCGGCAGTCTTGTAAAACGCTTAAAAGATGCTGAACCTAATTCTATGCCTCCGAAATAGAAAGGTTACTATTTTTCGGACAATTTAGGAGACTATAGTGAGGAGCAAGGTGAAAGGTTCCATCAGACAGGATCTTAAGACAATGGAACAGCGCTATCAAGGTAAATGGGATGTCAATATGTTAGCAGACTACTGTTGGAATTTAAAAAGAGATTTGCCAGAACAGAAAAGAACCAATAAAAGGCAACCACTTAGAAGAACTTTTGACAACAAGAGAGTTCGTTATCGTAGAAACAGGTAGACGCTGAATAGTGAGAGGCAAGGGGACTCACTTTAATCCAGCACTCCAAAAGGGAACAGAAATCTACTACGTCCACGCCGTTGTTCCTGAGTTACGCTAAGAATAGAATTAAATCATGAATATATATCAGATACTTCTGATCGATAAAGCATCTGAATTTCTAATATAACAGCTAAGAGTAACTTCAAACTAGTTTGATAAACATGTTAGGTTAAACATTTACTGTAAATCGTCAAAATTTCTTCATACATCTTGATTTTATACAAAATTGAAACTAACCCCCCCCCCCCCCCGTTAGGGGTAGTTAGGGGGTGGTATTGAGTAAAAGAGCTATCAAATTCACTTTTGGTTGTCATTTTCGGTTTCATTATACCAAAAAACGTAGAAATATACATCTGTCTTGATTTTATAGAAAAAAATGAAATTTTCACCCCCTGTAAGGGATGGTAGGGGGTGATAGTGGTCATGAATTTATTTTTAGTTATCATTTTCGGTTTCAGCATCCCAAAAAACGTAGAAAGACACATCTATCTTGATTTTTTACAACAATTTCAATTTTCACCCCTTAAGAGGTAGTAAGGGGGTGCTAGCGGGAAAACTGGCATTTAAAATTAGTTTTTATTGTCATATTCGGTTTCAGCGATCCCAAAAACCTAGGAATAATGGGGTCTCCCCTCTGGTTCATGACGTTTTTTTTTTTTTGTGTGCCTGTGTAATCTATGATGAGTGATATATTAACATAAATATCGACACACAATAACATTCCACAAATATGTTCTGTGAATAATACTTACTGAAACAATTCTGAACAACATTGTTTAACATTATACTTTCATACACTTGCTATAACTGCACCGAGTGCAGTCGGCCGCTCTACTTCCTAATTGTACTCGTAATAGCCTAATTGCAACTACTTCTTATCAATACATAGTTTACTTTTAAAACAGGCCCATTCTGTAATTATATATTTCTATATCTTTTCTTTTTTTTCATAATTAACACATAGCTTTGGATCAATTATGTGTAATTGAATGATGATGGCTTAAGATTTGAGTGATATATTCTGTGATATATGTTCGATATATGTTCGAAGAAGTAAAAGAAGTCGGTGACAATACACATTTTTAAATATTATTCGATTTGGTTTATTTTGTGTGTGTTGGTAAAAAGTTATGAACGCTTTAAAACTTTAAACTTATAATTGCAGTTCATTCTAGTTATTAATTAAAAGGCATGTTATTGTATAATGTAACACGCAGTTCAAAGAAACCTAACTTGTCTATTTGTTAAGCTTTTCGTTAAACTCAAACCATGTCATGTCTTTGAGATCGAGTAATACAAAATCATAAGGTTAGAACTAATTACTTGTGCTTTGTGCAGACAACCAGACAAACTTTTTATTATTGTTTATAACTGAACTAAAATAAAACTTCTTTAATATAAAATTTCAAAAACAGTAATTTAAGACCTGGAGTCGAATCCTACTTGTCAATTGAATTAAGATTATCATATTAATAATTTCCTCTGTCTGAGTCCATAGCGCCACTATTTGTCTCTTTGAATATATATTGTTATAAATGTATGAAAATGTTGAGTTAGGTTTCTTACCCTATCAACCTATTAAAGAATAAATTTTGTTATAATCAAAGATGTATTTAATTATTTAAATAAAACGTATAATATTATTGCTGTTCTGTGTATTTAATCACAGTACAAAGAAAAAGTTAACGACAAATATTTGACAAACTCGTGCACGACCCGTCTTAAAACTTACTGAATGTCAGTCGACCCAATTACTTCTACTAATTACACATCATCCCGGGAATTGGAGAGGAAAATCGAAATTTTCTGTTTTAATTCTATAAATAACTATAATAAGTACTAGGATCTGCCGTCGTGCGCTGCGGGAATTGAGCTAAGCGCCCTCCCCTTCTTCAATGCTAACAAACTTACCATATTATATAGCTCTATAACGCTATATAGCTTATAGGTTTAGAATCTCAATTGAAAAGAAGATCAGTTCATCATCAATAAAATTATGGCCTCTATCTGTCTTATAAATGAATCTCCACTTTTTTAACTTTTTCTTATGCTTTATGCTATCGTCTAAAACATTTATGACCTAGATGATAATTAATAAACTAGTATATTATTTTTAAAACACACAAGTAGGGCATTTATATGAAAGATTTTTTTGTTCTGAACTTACCACTCCTGTATTTTTAAAATCGTCAAACAGCGTAAAATGTTAGTAACAAATATACTCAATATTGTTTAAGCTAGTAAAGTTAACCAAATTAAGTTAAAAAGTAAAAAAAAATATCTTCGACAGGTTATGTAATACGCTCTTAGTCGGTAAATCAAAATTATATATAACACATTCCCCACATAGACATATACTCGTATAATTAGTTGTAAGCTTTTAGATTAAAAACAACTGATTTTACAAAATAATTTATTTTAAAATAATACGAACTTCACTTAGCTAATAATTTAACGTTTCTCGCCCGCCATTGTTGTGGATTTATTTCTTGCAGCTCGGCTTGACCTGAATGCAACTTACAATGTTTATTTAGGGATTAAAAATAAGGAGCACTTATAAAATTGCGCTATAAATATAATAAAGTATACCTGAGAATAATTTTTTCGTTACTCGAATATATAAAATTTCTATTAAATCTTTATTTAATAAAATCGAAATACCGCTCAATAAAGTTTTTACTTTAAAATTAAATATAAATACATTAATTTTAATTTATAACTTTATAATATTTTGTTAAGATTTTTAGTTTTATGGATCAATATAACTTCACTTTAGGAGTAATAAAAAAAAATAAGAATTTGATTAAAATGAGAAATTAGTAATTGAGAAAAATTTAAAGTAAAAAGTAATTGCGGATCATTTTTTTGCATCAGAGTTAAATTCAATAATAATAATATAATAATCTAAGTACCTTCGTAAACATTGTTACTATATAAGCTGTAATTATAATTGAATACCTTGAGGTATTAAATTAAGCTGTCGAGACAGCTTGAGTATTGTAAGGAAATTAACTGTTTATCTCGTTACTAAGCCTTTTTTTTTTTTTTTTTTTTTTTTTTTTCTTGGGGAAATGCGTTACGCATACCACTAGCCACAAGGGGGGAGGCCATGGTTATGTGGGACTCTCTGCTAGAATGGCAGCATACCCACTAAAACCCCATGGTGTTCCACCTCGTCCACTTTTTAGCGAGGCAGTGAGAACGTATGACTCATTCACTGCCCCGCCGTGGATCACCAGCCACTCTTTGGCGGCGGGCCCTCCTCGGGGTGAAGGGTAGAAGAGGAGTCCTCCTGCCCTTCCAGTCGCAAGAAGGCGTACCGGAACACTTGGCCACCTTTCGCCACGAGGCCTTCTACAGGGTGATGAGTGCCCCCGCACCCATCACCCAGCCTCGATTATGGGGGGAGGAGTTGGTTGTATAATCTCCTCCGTACCCCAGTTCGTCTGCGGCGTTGAGGAAGAGAGAGCGGATCACATTCACGCTTTCTCTCCGCCACTTCCTTCTGCGAAACAACCTCTTCGCAGAAGGACTGCACCGCTGTCCACTCCTTTCTACTGCGCAGCATGGACCGGACGACGGTTGGCAGTGAGAGATCAGTCCCCAAAGCTGCGATGAGGTCACAGCGTTCCTGGCCCCATGCGGGGCACTCCTCCAGGGTATGCTGCGCCGTGTCCGCATCACAGCTGCAGTGGTGGCACTCTGTGTTCGCTTCCCTTCCGGCTATGTGACACAGGTACTTCCCGAAGCAACCATGCCCCGATAGCACCTGCGTCAGCCGGAAGGTGAGCGATCCCCACTCTCTTTGCATCCAGTCCCTTAGGACTGGACGGACCGCCTCGACAGTCCGAATGCCGGCCGATGGTGTAGCCAGAAGCTGCTCCCATTCCAGGAGCATGGACTGTCGGAGATGGAGCCTCCGCCCTTCCACTTCCCTGAGTGTCGGGTACTCACCCCGGCGCCAGAGCCGATCACGCCACCAGTACAGTGACGCGAGAACTCCGGCCTCCAGTGCCCAAGGAGGGGTGCTCGCTAGTACGCAAGCCGCTTCAAAGGAAATGGTGCGATACCCCCGTATAGCCCCGATGGCCATCGCCCTTTGAGGTCTTCTCAGAAGGGCTAAGTTCGGTGCCGTCAGGGCATCAGCCCATATGGGGGACCCATAAAGGGCCATCGATTGCACCACACCCTGGTATAGGAGGCGGCTGCTCGACTTAGGTCCCCCCAGGTTCGGCATAAGCCGCCAAAGCGAGGCGGCGGTACCCAGCAGACGGGGTGCGAGGCGGGCAAAGTGCTGGCGGAAGCACCAGCGGGGATCAAGGATGAGTCCGAGATATCTCATCTCAGACTTTACCTCGATCCGAGTGCCACTCACTACAATGTGGGACCCTGCGGGTGGCGCTCGCCGGGGCCCGTAAAAACACAAGGCTTCAGACTTGTTCAGCGCCACCTCCAGTTCCAACATCCTTATACGCCGCACAACTTGAGCTACAGAACTGAACCTGTGGAACTGAACCCTGTGGGACACCGCACGACATGGCAGACCTTTGCTGGTGGCCATCCGGTCCGGGGTACTCTATGTACCTGTCCGATAGATAGGACCCGATGATTCGGCGGAGGTAGGGAGGCACCCTAAAATACACCAGCGCCTTCCGTATTACCGCCCAGGGCAGGGAATTAAATGCGTTGGTGATGTCTAAGGACACCGCCAACAGCACCCCGCCCTTATTTACCTCCGCATCAGCCAGGTCCTTCACTCGACGGATGGCGTCAATGGTCGATCGGCGTGGCCGAAATCCAAATTGGAAATCAGACAGGCAGGGACCATCACCCTCGAGCTGCTTGGTGATGCGGGCAGCTATGATTGGCTCGAAAAGCTTACCCGCCTCATCCAGCAAGACTATCGGACGGTACCCGGAGGGAGAGTCCACGGGTCGTCCCTGCTTCCTAATTAGGACCAACCTGCCTATTTTCCAGCGGACAGGATACTGCCCGGACTGGAGGCAGGCTTCCATCAGGGCGCAGAATCTCTCTCCGAGTTCCCGGAGCGCCACAACCAAAACGCGTCCGCGAACTCCATCAGTCCCCGGGGCTTTTATACCTTTGCCCCTGAGCTTGTCGACGGCCGCAGTAAACTCCAACAGTGTAATGTCAGACACTTCGAACACGGAGTCCTCCGCCGCTTGTGGAGCGCCCATCGCTGGAGGGTCAAACTCCTCCCTGTGTGGAAATAGGGTGGAGACAACCCTCTCCAGTAGGGCCGGCTCCATGCACTCCGTGATTGGAGGTGTCCATGGCCGGAGCCTACCGCGGGCCGCCTTATAAGGTCGTCCCCATGGGTCCCGATTCAAGGTTTCCAATTCCTCAGCTCGAGCTTTTTCTCGAGACTGAGCAATGGCCACCCCTAGGGACTGGCAGCTGACCCGGTACTCTTCGTGGAGCCGGTCTTCCTCCTGCTGTTCCCGTCGCACCCTGCGGCGGTAGTTGGTGTACTGGCGTCGTTTTCGGACGCAGAGAGATCGTAGTTCAGCGATCTCTCTCGTCCACCAGTACACCTTCCTCTTGGGAGGTTTAAGGCTGGCCCGGGGCATGCATGCATCACATATTTGCGACGCCGCTTCCCCGAACCACCATACTTCGTCCTCAACCTCAACCTCTGCGGGACGAGTTGCCCAGGCTTGGACAATTGAAGCTAGCTCCAACGCCTCCCGGTCCAGCTGTCGCAGGACCCATTTCGGGGATAACCCCACGCGTCTGTGAGAAGGAGTGTCGTCTATGTGCCGGCGGGGGGAGATTTCATATCGGACATAACGATGGTCCGATAGAGTCTCCTCCTCCTCCAGGACTCTCCAGTCCTGGACCGCCTGTGCGACGTTTGGGGTCGCGAACGTGATGTCCACGATGGACCCCCCATTTCTACGCACGCACGTGTTGACCGACCCACGGTTAAGCAGTGTGAGGTCGGTCATTATGGCCCACTCTTCCAGAGCCTCGCCTCGAGGATTTGCGGTAGGGGAACCCCAAGCCGGTGACTTGGCGTTGAAGTCCCCCCCAATGAACGCCGAGCAGGGTGATCTTTGCCCAAGAAGAGCTCCCACGCCGTCCAGTGCTGCCTCGAACTGGGCAAGGCTCCAACTGGGAGGGAAATACACACCAACTATGATGTATTCCCCCCACTTGCAGGCCACGAAACCCTTCCCACTTCCAACTAGGGAGGGGAACGCGACACCCGTCCTCCCAGACGTGATTATCGCTACCGACCCATCAGTATCGCCAAACCATGTATCCCTGGTGGCGACAAAGTATGGTTCGGAGACCACCACGACGTCTATCGACCACTCCGTCATGCTTGCCAGTAGGAGGTCTTGCGATCGAGCAGAGTGATTGACGTTCGCCTGGAGGAAACGTTGAAGAGCCATTATTGGGTCTCCATCGCTTCCTGACGTCCGCTAGCGGACAACACCTGCTGTGTACGGATCGGAGCGGCCCGGATCCTTCCGGCCGCCTTGCCATTTTTGGGCTTGGTCCCTTTGCAGGTATTACCACCCAGGCGGTGATCTGCTGGCTTACCCGCCGCCGCGCAAACTGAGCAGTGGGCTTCGGCCACACAATCCTTCGCTTTATGGCCAGGCCGACCGCAGTGATAACAAACATCACTGCGGTCAACCTGTGAGGTGCAGTTTGCTCGGACGTGTCCGTCCATCAGGCAACGGAAACACCTCATGGGCCTCGAGTCCAGCAATTTAACTTGAGCCGAGACCCAGCCAACAAGTAGTCGCCCGGAATTAACCTTTTTGGCGGCCGCCACGGGGCTACTGACCACAACTGTACCCAATCCTCTTTGAGTGCGTCGGACCTCTCCCACCCTTATATTCGTCGGAGAACAGCCGCCGCTGCGAGTAACAGCTGCGACGATGTCCTCCGATGTAACGGATTCGTCCAGCCCGGCTATCCGCATGTCCACACACTTCACCGGTCTGGACACCTTAACGTCGGGGTCACTGAAGACTTCTCGGAGCTTGTCGGCGAGAGCATCTGCCTTCTCGCCGCTGGTAGCTCCGGGAACCTCAAGAATTGTGGCCCCTGTCGCCGCCACTTGCTTTGCTCTCACTGATGGGATTCCGAGAGACTCTATTTATATACGCTCTCGGGCTCCCCTCAGCACCTCCTTGTAGGTTAGCCCCCTGTTTATGGCCTCCGGCGTCAGTGTTACTACTACCGCCGAAGAGCTTGGAGGACGCAACGTTTTCTTTTTCTTTCCTCCCCTCATTTTGCTCGTTTTTGCAGATGAAGGAGGGGAGGACGAAGGCGGGTTTTGCGACAGCCTCGCTGCTGCTGCCGCTCTCTTTCGAGATGCCTTCTTTTTCTGCCCTCTTGAAACCACTACTGTCCATGCCTCGTCCGTATTGACAGGCGCAGGTTGTAGTGTCCTCGGAACAACGGGTTCCTTGCCCTTGACCCTCTTTTTAGCAGGCCCAGCAGTTTCCTGGGACCTGGCTGAGGCGAAGGTTGAGGTGGAGGGAGTGTCAGCCGATGATCCAGCTGTCCCTTTATTCTGTGGCGTTGATTTAGCCATCAGAGCAGCTGAGGAACCAACTTGTACTGAACTTGGCCCAGGTGGGTTCAGTTGGCTGCTTCTTCTTCTGTCCGCCGCTAATGATGGGCGAGAGTCTGGGATGAGTTTGCCCTCAATTTTTGCGTCAATCATGAATCCGATTCGCTTCATGATTTTCGCTTCAAACTCGTCCCAGTTTGATGGCTGCTCTCCCCCTGCAGCAGAAGCGGAGCCCGGTAGTCCAGCACCTCTCTCAGACTGAGTTCTTTCAAGCTTGGTCAGCTGGACAAGCATTCTCTCCTGCTTTTCGCGAAGGACCTTTATCTCAGTCACGAGCTCAACGTTCCTTAATTGTAGAGCCTTGGTCTCTTTCGACACCGTCCTTGAGGCTATCTCCTCAAACAATTCACCAAGCACGCCTGACGACACCTTGAGGCCCTTCACGAAGCCACCCTTCAAATTTTTGCTCTTTTGAGCAACATCTAAAATCGTGCCAATGCACTCCTCTGCGCTTAAGCTCTGCTGCCGGTAAGGTGGAAAGATCCGGCGACGCTTCTCCATCTGAAGTCCCCAATGATGTTCGGGACGACGACCTGCTTAGCCCAAGAACACGGTTTGTGCTCTCCACGACCATCTTCTCTAGCTCCAGGTTGAGCTGTTCTTGTGCCGCCTTGTTGGCTGTAGCTCGGGCTTCAGCTACGCCAATGTAGTCACCAGTAGTTGGAGGGCGACCACGAGGTCTCTTTTTAGTCCCAGATGATGTTGGGACTACAGACTTCTCCAAGTCACTTTCACCGTCATCCGAGGATAGAGGCTTTTGTGACTCGGATTCTGTCTCTCCCTTGAGACGTTTGGTGCGCGACCGACTATGCGAGGTGCCGCGCGATGTACTGCGCGATATTCCGCGCGATACCTCTGATGCGACAGATCTGCTCCGCATCGTCCTCCCCCTTCGAATGCTTTGCAAGATGTCATCAGTGTCTGACAACACCTCAACCGTCTCTTTCGTTTCGCCAAAGTCCTTTCCATGTGTAGTTTCTGTGTCCATATCCATAACCGTTTTCGTCGTATCTGAATCAGTCCGATTTTTTAAAGATTTGTTTTTACACTCCATTTAAATCCCACGAGTTGGGTCGAAATATAAACATCTCCCGGGTGACGCCCATTCCGAGAGAAGGGCTATATACTCTAGGGGTCGCCTGGTACCTAGAGGTTTTTACGTCTTCGCTGACGGATTTAAGGTTTTCCTTCCGCGGGCCGGCCAATCAAGGCAAGCCCCCCGGCCGTAGCAAGCACAACTACTCCAAATGAGCCACATTTGAAGTCGTTGAAGTGCTGCTTTGGTGACGGGTGGGAGAGGTGGCTAAACCTCCCCCTAAAATGGCGGTGGCCATAGCCTGCTCGACGGTAGTGTTAGTACACGCGCAGCCCGCCCTTGCTCCATCCACTGAGCCTCTCTGATGAACAGAGAGATCGCAGAGGAGCGTTTCCCCAAATTCCCCCCTTTGGTTTTTTATAGAGGGTGTCTTCTCGCGGCCGAAGCCCCCAGTCCTCTCAATGAGGGTTCCGGGTTGGCCGACAGTGGTCAGAGGACCCGCCCGTTGGACAATCCTTAGTCCAGCGGACCTGCCGCCCTGACGAGGGTCCTCAATGGGCCCCCGTCCGACGCTTTGCGGAAGCCCGCAAGGCGTCCCTCCTTGTTGGTTTTGGTCCGCGCCGGCTGAAGCCGGTACCCCCCATATCTGGAGAGCATTCCCCTATCCGCCACCCGGGAGACGCGCCCGATGGAAGACCAACAAACTCCGCACGGGCTCGTTACTAAGCCTGTTCTAACTCTCGATGAGTTCTTCACTTATTCGATGATCAATTAAATATTCTATAATGTAATGAACATGCACTATATTCAATACATTTTAGATAGATAGAAAATATTTGTTAAGAAAAATGTCTTTAACATTACAAGAAAAATAAACTTTATCTGACAAAGTATTAGACTTTTAACGAATGGTAATTATATTAAACAATACAATAAACTTCCTAATGACATGTCTTTAAAAAAGAACAAAGTTTTGACAAACTTAAATTAATGTATAAATTGATCCATCCTTAATAGGACGAATTTGCAAATGATAACAAAGTTTGAAGGTGATACTAAATAGCTCTGATTATAAACATAAAATAACTATGCGAGCTCTTGATAAATAAAAATAATACTCGGCTGGGTGTATTCTAGACACTCCTCCTGGGAGTGAAATGAATGAATGAAATTTATACGATAATGTTAATTTGTTTTTTTTAGAAATTGTATAATATTGAAGTTTTAGTTTCAACTAAACATAAAAGGATTGGGAGTAAAACAGAGTTATTTTTAAGTATTTGTAGCAACGTAAATTTTTGTAGTAAAACTACAAAAAAAAAAAAAGATTTCTTTCTAATAAGTCCATTCTAGGCCGACTAGTTACTGTCTTGGGATTCAAATGAAACGACTGTGGTTATTAAAGTTCCAAGAGTAGTAATGCATCGTATGAAATCTTAAGTAAGAGTTTTCATTTTCTCGTTAATACAAATATATTATATCAATGTTACCATAAATCCCGATGTGGACTCTCTGTCCGTTTTTCTGATGTAATATCTATTTAAATAAGGATAAAATGATTTATTTACACTGTCAGGTGAAAATATTGCATACTCTATGACCACCACAGTGAGATGCAGTCGCGCAGCGGCTGTTAGAACTTGCTGTTTTGATCCTGAAGCTACTTAAAACTAATTTTTACAGCGGAACAACGAATTGTGTTATTATTTCATAAGAACATTGTCCAGGTTCATATATTTTTCTGGTGTATTTATTTACATTTTAAATACAAAAGTGTTTGGTTAAACTTATCTACAATTCAATATTTAAAAACAGGACAATTCTTACAAATACAATTCATACGACGAAGTTTTGAATTAAATCGGTTTCCGTTGTTTCATGAATTGTATAAATTAAATTATTCAAGAAACATGTAGCGATGTTCTTGTGTTTTGTAGGATTGTTATACTAAAGGAAATAAAAATAATTGTATATTTTATAATTGCTACTGGTTTTAGTATTATGTTTTTTTTCTATCAGGTGATTAGTTTTGCTCTTACATCTTAGATCTAATTGTATTTTTGAATAAAATTTTATAATTACATATATGTACTTATTTAAATATTTTACTAACTAACTATTTTAATTAGTTTAATATTATTTTAACCCATAACGCTACACATGAGTGTGGGACACTCATACGGGAATTTCGAGTTGTTGAGGTGGCTACTCTGCTCACTCTGAAGGTGGTTTGGCGCTCATGTAAATTCGGGCAGGGCAGTGTACTAATACCACCGTTGGGCCCGTTTCATGCAGACTACCTGTTTCAAGGTCAGTGACAATGTTCCATAACCTTGTGAGTATGCTATAATCCTGGTATCGCCTTGGTTCCTAGTGAATCTAATATACTCATGTGTCAACCTTAGTTTCAGCGAATATTTATTTCAATATTTGCATAGCAAAGTTCAATTTCAATATTTACATAGTGTATAGTTGGCATTAGAAATTTGATATCCCTGTTTTGACTACTTTTTGCTCTTTCATCTCCTCTCTTCCTTCCTTTATTCTTCTGTGATAAGTTGCATTTCTGTGAAAATTTACCCTTTTATGTACAGATGGACAAAGAAAAAAAGATATTTCGAACGAACAGCCCTCACTTTGGAAATGTTATCCGACGGTTACTTAAGGATAATGAGGAAGATAAAGAACTCGTCGATTCTGAGGAAGAAGAAGCTGGTACGAGCAGAAAAGGCATTTTAAGAACCAGGTTGCTCCCATCATTCTGATGAAACTGCCAATCCTTCTAGCATACACAACGTGCAGTCTTCATTTTCAGAGGAGTTAGGAGGCCCTCCTCACATTCTGACTATTGTCCTTCGTTTTTAAGCGAAAGTACGAGCGAATGTACGAATGACGATACAGGTGATGAAGTTAGTGCGGAAGAGATTAGCGCCTCGTCTCAATCAACAATCATTGAAGAAGAAATAATTTACTGCAGTAAAAGTGGGATGAAGTGGACTTCCAAGGAGCCACAGAGAAAAGGTCGGCCTCCTGCATACAACATTTTGAAGTTCAAGTGCCCTGGCCCAAGTAAAATAGCAGTCAGTCGTTTGGGATCACCGTCTGAATTGGATGTTTGGAAACAGTTAATTCATGACGAAATGATTCAAAAAATTTTCGAAATTACTTAAGCTTACCTTGAGGATTCCAAGTTGAACGTACGTAGTTCAAACATTCGAAATTATTACGACACTTCGATTGACGAAATAAATGCCTTCATTGGGTTGTTGCTGCTTACTTCAATCTATAAGTCAAATAGGGTGAGTGCGAATTCCCTTTTTGCTTCTATATACAGAGGCCGTCCCATTTTTAGGGCAATTATGTCATACAGACGTTTTACAGTTTTGAAAGAAGCTCTTCGTTTTGATGACAAAGCTACTCGAGACGAAAAAAAGAAAAGCAATCACGCAGATCCCAATTCAGAGATATTCCCAAAGCTGGTATTGAATAGCCAGTTGATGAACACCCTTGGTAAGTATTGCACCGTCGACTGACAATTGGTTTAGCTCAATTGAATCCGTGCAGGAACTTCTAAACAGAGGACTTACCTATGTTGGTACAATGAGAAAAAACAAGAGGGAGCTGCCGTCTGAGTTCACCACTCTCAAAAACAGATTCCTGAATGACGAACTGTATGGTTTTTCAGAAGATGATGATGATGATGATGTAAAACTATGATTTTTTCTACCAAAGTTCTAAACATTGTTTCTTCTATGCATAATTCAATTGGCGAAAGAGATAATGGTATATCGGAATTGAATTCGTTCTATAACCGTACAAAAGGAGGAGTCGATGCGATGGACTTCAAATGTGCTCTTTACAGCATTCAGAGGAGAGGTAAAAGATAGCCCATGTGTGTATTTAGTGGTATGCTCTACATAGCTTTAGTTAACTTATTCATCATTCATAAATCGTTTCAGAGTAGTGCTCTTGCACATTCAACTTTTCAGAACCTGGCCCTGCTAATCGAACTTCATATACGAAATCAACTACTCAACCCAATTAGAGAGACGAAGCTTCTTAGCATTCCATGGATTCACCGTGCAGGTGCCGGGCCCATCGCGTTGCAAGAAGAGGAGTGCAAACAATGCCTGGGACTTGCGACCCAGATGTAGCTTTAAGGGGCCCCTTTACTATGCCCATACACGCTCACCTTCACTGTTTACGCTCCTCTCCCTACCTATCCAAATATCGTAAGAACCTACTAAAGCCGCCTTTGAAATACGTTATAGAAATGAACTGATGATCGTTATAGAAAGTCGAGATCCTTAAATAAGTTGTAGAGAGATTTTGCTGTTATACCTCTCGCTCCTACTTCTACAGCGTACAAATTAACTATAAATTTATTCCTGATCAGTTCGTAATACTTGTTAAGCTTAAATGTGTGATCTTTGGGTATGTTTGTTTTCCAGGGTACAGTAAGCTCCACAAGTATAACGCGCCTTAGTTGTTTTGAGTACAGGAATAAGTACGGCCTAGATGACGAAACACAAACATCCCCGGGGATTTTGTATTGCCTTTCGTACGTGTAATGAGAGTCCAATCAGGAGACGCGTCCAAGATGGAATAAGGTTTTAGTTTACATTTTTTGGACCAACCTGCCTTTACAAACTCTACTGATATTTTGGTGGTTGTTATACCCTTCTGCGCTCTTGCTACAGAGAGACTAACCGCTTCTCGTACGATTTCTAATACTTTATCGTGGCGACGCGAGTATTTACCTCTATTTAGAAGTACCCTACTAGCAAGTGTTTCGCGGTTCCTACTGCCTCCCCACAGATATTGCAAGATTTTTCGGTGGCTTTGCCTCATCTCACTAAGTTACTTTGATCTGGGAGAGTCATTTGGAATGCATTAAGATAAAATTTTAATAATGCTGGGGACCAATCATGAAGCAGGGTGCGCCATCGTAAAGCTAATGGAATACAAAAATCTCCTATGGTCACCCATTCGTATTGCAATTCTAGGCTCATCGCGTGCAACCGGTAATTATCATTTTCATCGTGCCGAATAAAGGATTTTATAATTTCTATGTCTTGTTCTTTCTTACTTGAGAACTTAATTAATTAATTCCGATGTAAAGATGTGGATCAAAAAGATCTTGAAAATTTAACAAACCTCGCTTCCTAATGCTCAAATCCCTGACTGCAACGATCGCCTGGAGAAGAGAAAATATTGCTCTTTTTGTGACTACCGAAAACATCGGTACACCAACTTCAAATGTGTTCGCTGTGGATTACCAACGTGTCTGGCGTGTTCAAGAAAATATTGCCTTCCATGTGTACTAGTCAGCTGTAAACAGAAAGACTGATGACTTTTTTACTGATTGTTTTCACTCATATTGACTTGCAAGTATTTGTAATATGGTAGAAGTATTTTAGTAAGTATTTCAAAGTTATCATTCAGTTATTGAAGTATGTAATAAGCATTTTTTTCACTCTCGCCCAAGAGCAATTGTCAAATTTTGGAGGGAAAAATTCAGTTGAATTATTTTTTAAATGATATATCTAGTTTCGTTCACTAAGATAGAGAATGAAAGAAAAAAGAAGAAAGAAAGATAAAAAGTTTCATTTTAGGTAAGTAATAACTTCAACTAATTAAGTAAGTAATGGCTGTTCTTAAGAGTTATTTTTGGATATAAGGTGAAGTGTGGATGTGGAGAAAGAAGTCTGATTTCAGAAAAAGATTACTAGGTACGTATTACCAATAATTATTATTGTTCCTTTTCACGTTATGAGCACCACTTTGTTCAATTTTGATGTGATAATTATACTTGTAGTTCCTATCCCAATGAATTATAAAAGATGCCTAGGATTTACGGAAGACTGAAAATGTCATAAAAGTTTATAAAAAGTGTTCAAGTTTGTAAAAATTCATTAGAATAAATTCATACAACAAATGTGTTTTTTCCGAGTTTTTTTTCTATTTGACCTCTTTATTATGCACAGATTTTTGTTTTTTTTCGTTTGTATATAGATATAGTTATATTATGTACATGATTTATACTGTTCTCGAAGTATATATATATGACTTTTGCAACAATAACGTAGTAAATAAAACGTGTGAGGGTGCCGTACTCCAGGTGTCGTCCGGGTGGGTTGAGAAGCACGTGTCGCGTTATGGGTTAACTTAGCTTAACTACTAGCTTATCTTAACTTATCCTAATAAGGAAACACATATTATTATAAACATAGTTAATTACTCCTTATAACAAAACAAATAAATATATCCATCAAAACCCAATAATCCAAACTTATATACATAACATTTAGATCTCAAACCACTGAAACGATCTTCATATAAAAAGTTATAAACGCCTAATCCAACAAATTAAGAATCATCAGTACTTGTCCAGAAGTATGGGACATATGCGAGAACTCAGAAAAATACTTATGAATATCAATTATGTATTCTATTTACTTTATGTGATAAATATTGACTTAAAACTAAAGTTATTGGGGTCCAATACACCCAGAACTGAGAACAGTTCACAGGAAATTAAACTTTTTCTGTATCATTTCTTTGTCATTTACAACATCTGTAAAGAAAAATAAATGTATTATTAAACAAGTCACGGCCATAATCTAACATTAAATACAAACAAGGAATCTTTAGTAGAATAACTAAAAAATAAATATTTTGAAGAATAAATTATTAAATTCCGCTGGTATTATATTCGTAACTTCTTTCTTTTAAAAGTCATATAAAAAAAGTTACTATCCACTTGCACTTGTTAGTACTACATGCGCTCGGGCGATGGCAATTAGGCTATTACCGTTGAGAAGTAGAGCGGCCGACTGCTCTGTACAGTTATAGCAAGTGTATGAAAGTGTATTGTTAAACAATGTTGCTCAAATTATTTCAGTAAACATTACTCATAAAACATATTTGTGGTAGGTAATTGTTAGTCAACATATTTATATTAATATTTAACTCATCATAGATTTATAAAAACAATCTAATCTATAAATTTTGGCTAAAACAAACGATGTTAATTTATTTGCTTATGTTTTTGTAATTACCACTAAACAATAAATATGATACTACAAAGAATATTTAAGTAATGCAGAATTCTTAAAATACAACTGAGTGAGATTTTATTATTTTTGCTTGTGTTTATAACAAACAAGACAAGATACTTTTAATGCAACAAACAAATGTTGAATTTATTATCTTATACTTTTAAATTATGATATATCACATAATACAAAATGATTTATATTTTTTTAAGTTTTATGTAAATAATAGCTGTGCACTCAAATACATACAATGTCAGTTATATAATTAAATTCTTGTCGTTGCTATTGTTTTAATTACTGGGATTAATTATAATCATTGTTGTGATTTATAATTATGGTTGTTATAATGACAATTTCAGTTATAATTATTATCATAAATATTATTATACTAAATAAGTATATCGCTTAAATATACACACATTTCTTATTTCCCCCGTTTATTATAATCAACTCTTTGCAGTGCGTCGCGGGCGTTCAGTCGTAAACAAGGTATTAAACTAAGCTGTAACCGGAATGTCGAGACAGCTTGAGTCTGTCGCAACAAGGGAATTAACAGCTTAGCTTTTGCCATTTTAACCTTACCTTCATAACCAAAACACAGTATTTATTTTAGTAGGTAAATAACAACAAACGAAAGTAAAATGTAAATAATTTTCATCTCTCATATACTATATAGTATTATTTGTTAATGTATTCAATAATAGGGGTAGAAAATAAAACTTGATTTGAATTCTTAAATATTCGAATTCGACATTCAAAGAGTGTGACCATGGTTCAATTCTCGGACTTGTAATTAGTTTTCACCGTCGGTACTCGTAATTATCGCAGCCGACTGCGTTCAGCAAAGGTTCACCAGCGAAGTAATTTACTACTTTATTGTACTTATACTTAAAAGAAATATAAATAAACGTCCTTTTGCTGCCCTTTATCTTATTACTTTAAATATTAATTTTCTAAGCTAAAATAAAGTCTTGACAATCAAGAGTTAAAATTAGCTTCATCTTCATGGAAATCTTATGTTATAGACAAGTGAAAGTTATATTTATGGGACTTAACTAACACAAAGTCGGAAAGACATTATTCGCTAGCTATTACAAACCTATCAACGACATTTATGGGTAAACTCATAAATCCATAACGTATTTTTTCCACTTTGATAGTTTAAACAGATATTCACTTACCTACGTCAAATGGAAGTGGCAGGAGGGCTTATTTTGTTACCACACCTATCGAAATAGATCCTTCTGTAAAAAACTCTCCAATTTAAAATAAGCCTACGAGGATTCCAAACGCGTCCTAATATAAGAAGAATCACACAATAAACGCAGCCAGGGTTTTTTTTTTTTATTGTATCACTGTTTCACAAACGTTAATATATTTAGTGAGCAATGAACTAACATCTACAACCATCGTCATCAATTCGATAAGCCGCCCTTGATGATGATTTGTTAATAATAAGAAAAAGATATCCGTGGCTAGAAAGACGACTTATTTATTTTACTTATTCGGTCCACAGCTACTGATACAAAAGTTAATTTTGTTTTTAAATTTGTTTTCTTATTACTTTTGTACTGAATAAATAGACCATGGTGGTCAGGAACTAGTATATTGATTAAAAATTTGGAATAATATCAGTAAATATATTAACAATATACGTGGCGCTGGTGGAGGTGATTGCAGCAGGCTCCTTAAACATGTGTGATAGATTATGTAAAGAAAATAAATTTAAAAACTTAACAATTGTTTCTAAGATATTATATTAAAATAATACAAGTAATTAGCTATTTGTTTATTTTTGACATTTTAAGTAAACCCTTATCCACAATTTACTCAATTTAACGCTTACAATGATGATTTGTACAGATTCTATTGAGGGTAATTCAATTATTCGTTCAACAGAGACGCTTACTATGTCTTTACGTTCTTTGAACTTTATCTATTTATTTAAAGGAATTAAAGAGCCATCATGTATGGAATTAACTCTGTTGGACTGTTGAACGAACTACCAACCTGATGGTTATTGAAATTAAACATTAGTTCTTCACTTTTAGGATAGTGTTCAGTTACACAAGAAAATATTAATATCAAAAGTATTCAAAACTGCGGGCGCCAACAGACCCTCAATTTCGACTCGTTGCGCTCGCGAAATCTCGGGTGTCGTTTGTATATTGAGCGAAGCAAGCCCAGTATAATGACTCGTCGTTGTGGCCAATGTCGGTAATGTAGGAGATTTCAGTTTTTTGACGATCATTCATCAACGACATAACATTTTTCTATTTTTTTTAAACCCTCATCTAATGTGTGTTTTTGATTACTAAATTTTATAACTCTCCGTCAAGTAGTTTTAGAGCCTTTTTGTGACAAAGAATGTGAAAAAGTATGTAGTAAAACGCTTCGCTCGCTTCGCTCAAATAACTCTATTTCTAACTCCTTATTACACTGAATATTCCGATGCACCAGATTGATACAGTTTACATTATTAGCCTTATTACTCACATTAAGAATATTATTTTTTTTCAACAATATTTATTATATTATTAAATTTCTTTTATTAAACTAGATTATATCTCTTCTGTCTTAAAATCTAGTAGTACTTATATTGTTTTACTTACAACTATATATTGCTTAATAGGAGCAGTTTGTTTAGTCAAGTTATTGGCTGTAGTGGGAAAAAAATATGACAGCGATGCAGCGACCTGTCTCTTAATATATGAGGATAGATGATATTTATCATGAGTTACATTACAATATTTACTAATAGTAGTGTTAGTGTTAATCATATGAAACGTTTTATTATGAATTTCCATTTTTTCTTCCATTTTTCCTTCCATATATTGGAAGGTGTGTAATTAGCAGACGTAATTTAATCGACTGACATTCGGTAAGCTTTATAACGGGTCTAATATTTATAGTTACAAATAGATTTGATAACAATGAAATATTTATTTATGCACATGCATAACATTTGTCTCTCAGCGTTAATATTATATATATTTTTTTAATTTATTTTATTTTATTATATGTAAAAATTTATTATTTCAGTCCGTTTCTCTCTTTTTGTTGGGTGTTTGGAATAGTTTGTAAAGTCTCAAATAATCTTGAGAAATCACACTCAACACAATTATATTAAAAATAGTTCTTGTAATATACACAGGTGTTATTAGTTGACGGCTTCCAAGTTGTTTAACAGATCGTCAGACTCAGTGATAGAGAAATGGTTGAAACCAGTTCACACTTTGATGTAAAATAAATCAAAGTTAAATGTATTTATTTTATTTTGTGAGCCTTTTCAGCGTATTTTTTGTTCGGCGAAGTATACATCGCTGTTACAAGTCCCTTACAAGAAAGATCTGTAAAATATTCAGTGTGTTCTCGATAGTATTATTCACATTTTTTCTTTCTCACGATACGCATAGTATTTATTACGTTATAAGGTAGTTTTTTCTTCACAAAGATTTTATTCTTCACAAAGATTTAGTTAGCTTTTTTATTTTTTTTTTCTACTACTATATTTCTGAGAGTTATAAGAGTTATTTATTATATTCATTCGTCTGTGTCAAGAGTGGTAACTGCAGGTATTGTTAATCAAAACAAAAACTTCTCAACGAAGTAAATACCGAGTGATGAAAGCGAATCCACTGACACAAAACTCCTGATATGAATTTTGCGACGAAAAAAACCACGAACATTTTTATTCACAAACGTAAACAAACACAAAAAATGTGAATGTGCTCGAAACATTGCACAAATTGCATTTTTGTTTTTATTTTATTAGATTGATCAAGGCTTGGCAAACTTTTAGGGATTGATGTACTTCAATCCCTAAAAGTTTGAACAAAATCGGTTGAAACTACGAACATACACACAAACAGACAAAGTACTTTCAAGAAATCTTCGATGGAGGCGCCAGTCAAAATTTTCAAAATGTCATATCTCATCAACCCAGGGTCGCGTTTTTGGGCTTGTTGGAAAGGTCTCGATGAGAACCTTCAGAAAAACCTTCAAGGTGAAAATACGTGATTTTATACTGGTGCGGAGCCAAAAACTAAATTTTAGTCTCATTTTTCAAACGGCCGTAGAGGTGGAGGCGATGGATATATTGTTAAGTGTAAATGCATTTTCTGGGTCTATGGGCCAAGGGCTTTCTAAAAATACCACACATACCAGAAGGTCTCCTGTATAAAAAGTTCAATATTGCGCGTATATATACCCGAGTTAGACTTTCAGCACTATGGGTGCTTTCGTCACTCGGAGCTAGCTGACGCCCGCTTTGATATCGTTTCCAAGAATGATTTTTTAAAAAATAAATAATAAATAAGACACAATTTCTACAAAACCCCTAACCTTGGCTTCGTGCTTGAAGCAAATAAATACCTACTATACCTGCACGAATTTTTTTATCATATGTATTTCTTCCCTCGTACCACTCAAATGTGGAAAGAACTTCCTTCGGCGGTATTTCCAGATCGATACGACATGTGTACCTTCAAAAAAGGCATATATTTCTTTCTCCAAGGCCGGCAACGCTCTTGTCAATCCTCGAATGTTGCAAGAGTTCATGGGCGGAGGTGATCACATATTAACGGTGACCCGCAAGCTCGTTTGCCCTCCAAATGACATAAAAAAAAAAATTAAAAAAATTTGAAAGTTTATTCATTATTCTGTAATAACAGTTATTTGGAAGTAAAACATGAAGGCTGAATTTATTTTTAAAGTTTCTGTAATAGTTTCCTAAGCTGCCTGTATTCCGTGATGTTCAAAAGTCGAGGCTGCTCGATTTACGATCCGATGTCTGTGATAAGTGGCTCCAGTTCTACTGGCACATGACTACTCGCAGTGAGCCTCAGCTAGGTAATACTAGGTAATTTATAAGGATTTCATTTTAAGTCACGCAAGTCACGTTTTTTACACCGATTTTGAAAATAATTTGTCGATTATGTATAAAGTTAAAGGATTTAAGTTATAGAAATTTCTTGAATACTCAATTCATTAGGATTAATAAGTTATAAACTATTATCTAATATAATATCCATCAGCTAATGGGTTATCTCTAATGGAAAATATTATAATTTATAAAAATGTCATTTTGTTTGTTCACAGCGCGAATGCAAGATGATATTGTATGATAAATTATTTTTAGGTATTTTAGATAGCAGACCAAAAATAGACAAGCCCCGATAACCCGGATATTGGAGGCCCAGCGCCGGAACTGTGGCCGCTATAACCGTAACTCAGGATCTGATGTGTTTACTATTTATGTTCCACAACTCGATTGATGGTTCGCGAAACTTGTAATATTCAACGATCCTAACTGGTTATATTTATTTAAAAAACAATGTATTACTTTTGGATTTACATTTCGTTAATTTATTAACAGTAAGATACTGGAATTTAATTATTTTTAATTAATGTTGTGCAAATATAAATAACATAGAAAGAAATACGTGAAAATCACTGAGTCTTAAATATTTATAAACAAGATATAATATCGACTACTAGGTGGATCTTCCAATAATACAATTTGTTAAGTTTTCTCTTACGCAGTCAGTGGCAGGAGAGGGCCAGCAGCTGACATGCTTATAGATTACTTTCTCAAAACTCTCGATACTTTGGGGAAAAAGTAAAGATCAAGTAAGATTAATGGGACCATAGATACAAAGACAAATTGAACTAAGTATATGTGAAACATGTAGCTGTTATCAAAGTATAAAGATAAGTTAAAATTATCTACATTTAATATTTTTCTATAATTGTTAAAAATATTAATTGTATATGATTATTATACTGTGTTGGCATGTTTTTTTTCATTCAAAACTTTTCTTTCCTATACTCGTTTTAAATAGTAGTAATAGTAATGTTTTATTCTCACTGCTAGAGGTCGCTATCCTCATGAAACTTGTACCAAATGCTATCCAACACATCTGGCGTAAGTAATCTTGTTATAGGAAAAACTTTGTTAATAAGAACACTGTTTGGTTTCAAAATATATATCTATATATGTCGTAATAATTACAAATGTTCCGTAATAAATTAAATAATGCTACATAATAAAACTATCAATACTTTATAGATATAGAGAATACTCTCATTAGCACTGATTTAGTTTATATTATTTTTACTTATATATATACCCCATGTAAGATTAAAAAAATATATAAATAAACATGTCGTTAAAAAAATATATTCTAATAACCAGGATGTTTAAAAAATATACACGGCTATTAACACTTCCACTGCCACCAGATTTTCAGAAATTGAGCCCTGTGTGCCGTTTCAATTTTTCATATAAACGTTTGCATAAAGGCATTTAAATAAACGGAAAAATAGTAAAAAAAATGTTGAGCCATTTAAGGCAAAAAATTAAATACTATAAAAAATTGACTTTTAATTGCTCCGTACATGCTACGGCCCTGGGGTGAAACACGGGGTGAAACTTGCGTCTCCGTACACGCTACGGAGCTGGCAGTGAAAGTGTTAAGACAAAAAAATTACATTGCTCATCATATAAACAATTTATTATAAATTATCATCCTCATTATGAATCATAAGGAAATGAGTTTAAAGCAGTAACGTGAACGTTGGGTTAAGAAAATAGACTTCCTTTGGGGACAGCAGGGTGGAATAAAAGAAATGCCAATAGCTATCATTATCTTTAACGTATTAAAACCCTTAAGTTTTATGGAAAAACGATATCAATTTACTAACTATTATTCGTTTTTCCATAATGATATGTTTTTACAATGCTTAAAACAATTAGTTTAAAATAAAAGTAATTATTTAACCATAACCTTATTCAAAAATAAAAATTTTAAAAAGTGTTATGAAGGTTATTAATAAAGTAATAAAACCGTTTTAATACTTGATTCACGTCGCTTCTTTTTGTATAAAAAATTATGGCAGGTATAATAAGCACCTTGTCCAAAATTTTATTAAAATTTGAAATAAGTTTTTTTTTTAAGCCACGGTCTTGGGAATATTTAAATATATTAGTGTTAAATATTTTGATTAATATTTTCATCGGCTTCAGATGTGAAATAAATTATACCTCTTTTCAACAATCCATCTTTATTTGACTATTTGTAAAATGTAATTGAAAATACATACTTTATGATACACAAAAAGAGGAAAAATAATGAGAAGCTAACACTTGACTGCAACACACAATACAATGATGTTGGGATTAACATAATATATTATTAATAAAGTCAAGTACAATAAAAATCTCAAATACCATATTGAATTTATTCTGTTAATCGATATTAATTTTTATTACGTACTCGGGTCTGTACGAGTCGTAGGGTGGGAAGTCGTAGGACGCGATTTATAGCAGCATTAGAATCACATTAGTAGCGGCCCCGGCCGCGCTCCACGCAGTGCTTACTAGTAGGTACCTACTGACTAGTCCTAACACGGACATTAATTTAGGATTATTTATTTAATTATTTATATATTTTCCACTTTTGATCCATATCAGTGATCACTTGTGTACGTCAAATGGAAGTGACAGGAGGGCCTATTTTGATATCGTATGTATCAAAATAGCCTTTCTGTAAAGACACTCCAATTTAAAATAAGGCTACGAGGGTTCCAAACACGCCCTGGTCTGAGAAGAACCACACAACAAACTCAGCCGGGTTTTTTTTTATTGTGATCACTGTTTCAAAAACGTAATTACACCTACAAGTAATTATAATTATGTATTATTATATATTTATAGACATATCTGCTTTCTATATGTGTGATGTTTTATTAGGTATAATATATTTTTCTTAATATTTATTTAAATTAGATATTAAATTTTCATTATATGTTTATAATTAATTAAGGGTTGCATTATGTTTCATGATACACTTTCCTATTATATTAATTACAAATAAAGTAAATAACAACGTCTACTTTAACATAAAGATGCATGCATCAATGTGAAATATCCAGATAAGGAAATTTTGAAAATTTTGTGATCGTCCAAATGCTGTATAAAATAATTGCCTATTAGTTATTGATTATTATAATAAGAATACATTATGCAAGAGGTACTTGTTTCGATATCTATATCTGTATGTTATGTATTCATGGCTAGTTGTGTAATTAGTGGTGTTAAAACTGTATCATATTCGGAGGTGGCAGAGCCTAGCTGTAGTCATCTGACTGCAGCTCGTATTGGGTTGGTTCGACTGGGGAAGTATACCCTCTCACAGAAAATCGACATGTAGTAAACAAAACCAATAAATAAAAGAATCTAGAAGCCCAAATCCCCTCCCCCGCTAAACATGAAAGCAATGCCTCTAAAGTATATATTCTAGGAGAATATATATGTAAAGATTCTCAGATTTTGTTCGGTCTGCTCATCTTATCCGAGGCAAACAAAGTATTACATTTTGTGTTTTCCAAGACCAAAGTCAAAATGGCAGCACATCGCTCCACTCTAAATGTGGACTTTTGCAACATCCGGGGACTATATTCCAACCTAAACGCCGTCCACTATCAAGTAGAGGCAGCGCAGCCAGCCTTGTTGTTTTTCATGAAGACAAAGAATAGATATCTCCACTTAAGGACACAGCGTACCTATCATACCCCGTGTAGAAAATAAAAATCATTTTCTACCACAGGCCGGGGTATCTATGTTCGTAAGGAAGGATATCTACTATCGTAGCCAGCAGAATATTGAAGTTAGATATGAGGGAAGAACCAAAAGTAATGCTCCTAAATATAATAGACGCGTAGTGCGGGTTGGTGGAAGTAGCAGCTTGGTGGAAACACTAATATGTCCTTACGTGTCGGAATACTAAGTGTTAATTCAGAAGCGCATTAGCTAACCCAGTGAGAGGTCGTTAATTGTAACTAGTTGCAGAAAATATGGAAAACGTTAGTTTAGAGCACCGTGCCGTCATAGAGTTTTTAATGAAAGAATAAAATAGGCCAATGGACATGACAATGAACATATACGGGGACTCTTTACCTTCTTATTTCATAATAAAATATTGGGCAAAAAACGGTCAAGTGGGGACATGAGTCCATTGAAGATAACCCGCGTAGTGGAAGGCCTATGGAAGCAACCACATCTGAAATCATCGCCAAGGTGGAAAAACTTGTGCTTCAAAAGCTTCTCAATTAGCTACTGACTGCAGCACTTCAGAATCATCGGGTTTGAGAATTCTACACGTATGTTTGTTCATGAACAAGGTCAGTACAAGATGGGTCCCCAGAATGCCGATGTCCAACCAGAAGAAAAACCGTGTTCTGATTCCAATAGAAAATTTGGACCTATTTGAGAAAGAGAGTGAAGCTTTTCTGTATAAGATAATAACGGCTGATGAGACGTGAATCATGCAATGGAAACACAAAGGTTTCCCGCCGCTGAAGAAATTTCGCACTTAACCGTTCGCTGGGAAAATTATGCCGACAATTTTCTATAATATGGGAGGAGGTGTGCTATTAATTGATTATCTTCCCCATAAGGAGACAATTACAGGGAATGATTACGCTGAGGTTACGGAAAAATTTGAAGACATCGATACTGGAGAAGCGATGCAGGAAGTTCAGGCGTTAGGTGCAGTTCCTGCATGACAACCCTTCTGTGGACAAGTCTGCCATTGCATCAGCTGCTCTGCGTGAATTAGGGTTCCAGGAATTAAACCAACCCCCTATAACTCAGATCTGGCCCCCACCATTCAAAGGACTCCCATCCAAGTGGAATAAACGTATAGAATTAGAAGGTGATTTTCAATGACTTTTCTTTCATATGCTACTAAGATGTGGAATGAACTTTCTTAGGCAGTATTTCCAGATCGACACGAATTGGGTACCTTCAAAAGAACCGTATAATTTCACACCTACAAAAAGGTTGGCAACGCTCTTGACGCCGAATCTTGGAAGACTTCGTGGGCGGCGGTGATCACTTGACACCAATGACCCGCACACTCATTTGCTTTCCTCTGACATAAAAAAAGGCAAAAAATTTTTTTTAAAAAAAGCTCTGTTGTGTAAAGCACGATTATCAACTTTATATTTTTTCTCAACTAGCTACTGTTCAACTAACTAACTTTATAGCATGAAATAAATTTAAGGTACTATATTATTACAAGCATGTAAGACATCTCGCAAAAAATAACAAAAAAAATCGTAAGGTGAAATGTCTAACATAAAATACAAGACCATTTTGTCGCGGCCGTCCACACGGAGGTGTCGCGCTGTTGTGGCATAAGAATGTGTTTACATCTGTGTCTGTGGTTAATTGTAACAGTGTGAGGTTGTGCGCTATCAAGTGTCTGTTACGTGAGCAATCTGTACTATACTTTTCTGTGTATATGCCTGTGGACTGTTCTGAAAAACTACAGATTTCACAGACTGTATGAGTGAAATTAATGCAATAATTGAATACACCGGTATTGAAATGGCTTTTATTTTGGGTGACTTTAATGCGCATCCTGGTGAATTATTTTTTAATGAAATGTATCTCTTTTGTAAAGATCAAAAATGCACATAACCATTTTTGATTCATTATGAATTATTGTCATGTTGTAATGATGTTTACACATATAAGAGTGACAGCCATGGCTGTACACGCTGGTTAGATCATTGCATTATTACTCGTTCGGCTAGAGAATATATCGATAGTATTAGTATTAAGAAAGATGTGACGTGGTCTGATCACTATCCTCTGGAGATCAACTGCAGGTTTGATTTAGATCGGTCGCGTTTGCTGCCTACGGCATCTACAGATAGTAATAAAGTAATCTGGAGTCAGAGAGATAGTGAGTAGATTCACTTATACACGGATTATTGTAATAATAAATTAAAATTAATTGATTTTCCTAATGAGATGATTGAATGTTGTAATAATTTATATAATGTATGTAATAATTTGGAACACAAAGTACTTACAAAAATATGTATGACAATATTGTAGGTATATTAAGGGATGCAGCGATATATTGTTATCAATTTGCAACGCATAGAAAAAAACGATCCATTACGGGGTGGAATAAACACGTGGCGCCGCTTCATGCTAGGGCTCGGTATTGTTTCATGTCATGGATATGGGCAGGACGACCAACACATGGAACTATCTATAATGACATGAGGGACTCTCGTAGGGCGTTTAAAAACAAACTTAAATGGTGCCAAGACAATGCAGAACAGATTAAAATGGACATACTGGCTACGTCATATAGAAACAAAAATTTTGGAAAATTCTGGCAACAAACAAATAAACTGAATACAAGATCGAGTATTCCGGCTGAAGTAGGGGGAGTGAGCGGTTGCCGTAACATAGCTAATATGTTTAAAACACAATTTACAGGGGATCCCAGTGAGATCAATTTCGCCGAGGCTGGCAGGGGGGATATCATAAATAACGGGGAAAGCTTTGTACGTTTCACGTCTAGCGAAGTAGTAGATACAATAATGGGTATGAAGCGTGGAAAGTCGTCTAGACATGATGGCCTGAGTGTTGAGCATATGCGACACGCTGGTGTGCACCTTCCTAGAGTCCTAGTTTTGTTGTACAATATTTGTATAAGCCACGGCTTTCTGCCGGACTCGATGACAAGGACAATAGTCGTGCCTATAATCAAGAATAGGGCGGGGGATGTGGCGGACAGAACCAACTACAGACCGATATCTCTTGCTACCATCATAGCCAAAGTGCTTGACGGCTTGCTTGATACTCAACTTAGCAGAACATTTAACATACACGATGCGCAGTTCGGTTTTAGAACAGAGCTGTCAACTGAGAGCGCAGTATTGTGTCTCAAGCAAGCTGTAAGGTACTACACGGATAGAAAGACCTATGAGTTTGCGTGTTTTTTGGATCTGTCTAAGGCATTTGACCTCGTATCCTATAAAATTTTATGGCAGAAGCTTGAAAAGGATAGCAGTTTAAGACCGGAGTTGATATCACTATTAAAGTACTGGCATGGTGCCCAAAGTAATGTGGTAAGATGGGGTGATGCACTTAGTGAACCATATAAATTAGGGTGTGGAGTAAGACAGGGGGGCCTAACGTCACCCACGTTGTTCAATCTTTACATAAACGGGCTCATAGAGAGGCTTAGCGGGGCAGGTGTCGGTTGTTCGATAGATGGCGTAATGATGAAGAATTTTAGTTACGTAGACGATATGGTTCTGTTGAGCCCGTCGGTCAGTGGTCTTCGAAGACTGATAAAAATCTGTGAGGAATATGCAAAGGAGAAAGGACTAAGGATAAAGAGCGAAATTTTAATTTTTCGAGGAATAAACAAACAGTTAAATTTCATTCCTAAAATACATCTGTGTGGAATTTCTCTGAAACTAGTATCTGAATTTAAATACCTTGGTCATATTGTGAATGAACGCACGGGTGATGATAGTGATATCGAGCGGGAGCGCAGGGCTCTGTCGGTTAGAGGCAATATGTTGGCCCGTAGGTTTGCACGGTGTTCAACACAGGTAAAATTAATATTATTTAAAGCCTATTGCCAGTCCTTTTACACGTGCAGCCTATGGGAGAACTATACGCGGCGGACATATAGTGCTACTTGCGACGACTTCTATGCGATAATACGAAAGCGGACCGCGTCCGCAATGACAAGATTACTGAACAGCTCCAACAGTCTTCTCAGCACATTGGCGTTAAAGCTAGACGCTTCCTTCCCTCTGGAGATCCTGGAATAGTGTACACGTAGCATCGAAGCGTAGCGTATACTGACTGCAGGAGTATAGCGTTGAGTTACGTGTAGAATTAAAAAAAAAAATGTAATTAGAACGATGATTTTCATTAATTTAATTTTATTTTATTTCTTTAATAGTATTTTATGATTTTAATTTTATTTGATTTGAATTTAATTTATATTTAATTGAATTGAATTAATATTTAATTTTAATAATTTTATGAATTTTGTCCATTTTATTAATTTTATTTTTCTGTATAATTTGAGACTGTTATGTTGAATACTAACTACGAGTACTAACATTTGTTACTTAAGTTAAAATGTTACTAACACTTATGGATGAATTATCTGAAATAAATTGATTTATTATTATTATTATTTTCCTCATAAAGATATAACAGAATGTTTTTCCTATTACAGATATTCGCCGCTGCCGGATGTGTGAAATAACATAGTTATAATATTTCAAAAGTTTAATACAAGCCACTAAGACTGAGCGGTTACCAAAGCGCGTACCTCATGCACCGTATTTATTGAAATTTATGATTTAATTTGGTGTCGCATATTTCAACTATATGTCATTTGCATCGAAATGGCTCGCAATATCGTATCGGATTTTCTTTGTGTTCTTTAGCAATAACGATATTAACCTCCAATATTGAATATGTATACTTAACGTAAATTATAAAACGTATTAGTGTGTGAATTTCTATTAACTTAGCGTCATACAATATGAACGTAATACTTATATTGGAGTGGTATACATATATCAAAGCATGTAAATAGGAGAAGCAAGACTAAAATGCCGTTACTGCGAAGCGTTGTCGGAGTTCCGCCGCGTCCGGGCTAACGCTCGCATTCGGCATACATTACTCACTAAGTGCGCTTTCTACAAAATTAAATTTTGATGGCTGCTTGAATAACGTTGGGAGAGGATATTTTTTTCTACGAGTAGTTTATGAAATGACATTCCGTAATGCTTATACATTTCTCAACAAAATGAGAAATTGACTTACGACCTCGTTGCTTTGATTATAATGTCTGAGATCCACTTTGATATTAACAAGTCTTGTTGCTATGTGCTCTTGAATTAATTTATTAAATAAGATGGACTTTAGCAGCTCCTTAAACATTTTAATATTAATAAAACTTTTACCGAATAATATTTAACAAATTTGTAAAACAAAAATATGTTTAGCAGAAACGGAAGATACGAAATGGATGTGGAAAGGCGTATTGCTGCCGGTAACAGAGTCAACGGTGCCCTGGCTGCATTTTTGAGACGGCGAAACGTCAGCACAGCTGCACGTTTGGCTGTTCACATTGCTGTTTTGCTACCGACGGTGTTATATGGCAGCCAAACGTCGGTGACACAGACGGAGAATGTAAGAAAGATGAATGCTTTGCAGATGCGATCTGTTCGCAGAATATGCGGAGTTAACTTAGCTGACCGAATCCGCAATGAAGAGGTCCACAGAATGGCAGGTACTAGAAAGGTGTCACGGTGAGAATGAAGAAGAACGTGCTCAGGTGGTTTGGGCACGTCGAACGAATGAGTGATGAAAAAATGGTAAAAAAAATTTATAATTATAGGGATATGGCGTGAAGCTAAGTAAGTAAGTAAAAATAAACAGAATACTGTTATAGTAAATTTATTTATACATTGGATATGTTGTTGAAGAATATGATATCTTTTTTATCTAAGTTGACTTTCCCTTAATTTTTTTCTAAAAACATCAAACTATTATCCAAGTCATCAGTTCATGACGTCAAAATGTTTCGAACAAAACTCTTCTCTTAAAATCTTTTCTAATAACATAGTAAAAGCAAGAATAAAATATTGATAAACATTTGAAAGAATATTATGAACTTGTTAAACTGGTTTTGATTTAATTTATAAATATCAATACAGTGCTCAAAAGTGACTTAAAAAACTACTTTAAATAGTTTGAACTATGTTAAAAGTGTTAGTTAAATCAGCACTCTTGTATTGATCATATAAATCTATAAGTAACTTCCTGTGTGCATGTTTTTCTTTGCGTAAGTATTAAATATTAATATTATAACTTGTATTTTACTAATAATAAGATAACATCATACGATACAATATTTTTATGGAATCATGTTTAGTAATTCTAAACAGGAATCGATCCATAAAAGATTTTCAAAATATCAAATGTATATGATTAATGCGGCTTCGCTTGTCTTAAACTATACATTATTGTATGATCCCAAGTTGTAGTCTATATGTTTTTTGATGTTATTAACTACATAGTTTTATTAAAATCTGTTCAGTAATTTCTTTGTGAAAAAAGAACATACATACTCGTCGATCCTCACAAACGTTTGCAAGATTAGATATAGATTAATTTTTAATTATGTATAAAATGTATTATAATACAACGACGATTTTATAATTTTTTAAAACATTAATGCCCAGTTTTGTAAACTCATTAAGGATATTAAATTTCTCGAGAAGTCATTACGTCTTTGAAAGTTAATCGATGTTTATAAATCAGGCTAATAACATAAACGAGTTGATGCACTGTTATTTTCATTTATAAAAAAATCTTTTTCTTTTACTAGCACTGAGACTGTTCTCAGTGCTAGTAAAAGAACCGTATAGACCTTCTCCTAACATTATTTAATAAAAATAAATAAATGAACTGTAAATATTTTTACCATACTATTATTATAACAAATTTCAATATACAATCTTGTACAGATTACGAAAAAGCGTCTCCTTGAAACTGTTGTTAACAACTAAATAATATGCGGGATTTTTTCAAAAGTTTACGCGTTTTGTGATCACCAAGGAAGCTTTGTAAATTGTAATGGGGTATTAACGCTGTCTCTGTTCATCTTGGGTATTTATGTATAACTTTCCTTTTTACCCTGTTTAGAAACTTTAAAAAGACCGTGTGCTGTCGGTTGTCAATTGTTACCAAGGAATGTTTTGCCCGTTATAACTTTTTAACCGATTTGCTGATTTGACTAATACAATAATAGCTCCCATACAACCCAGGAAATGACATTTCTCTTAAACAAAAAACATTTTCAAAGTCAATTGAAATATTGATAAAGTATTAAAATATTTAATTACTAAAATTTTTAAACATTTGACATTATCTTAAGATTTCGCTTTTACAATATAATAATAGACTATAATTGTCTCTTTCTACTGCACATCAATAATATATGTATATTTACAGCATACATTGGTATGCGGATAAAAGCACTGAGGATGCATTGATTATATTTCGGCCGTGCATGGCTCTCTCGAGAAAATGTCGAGTGCCGAAAGAAACTTGTGTCTTCTATAAAGACCTTGCTGGTTATGATCTCAGAATAGGGTGAACGGAACCACGTTCAATTTAATCTACCAAAACAAACCAGTTTGCGCGTTTACCACTTAGAATACTGCCTTTGTTGTATCACCGCTCTTCGAAAACACTCTTTTCAATGCCCGGCCAAGTATCAGCGTATAGTACATTTCGAGCGATAACCATTTTCGTGGTTATCTAGAGAGCAAGGCCAAGTTGGCTTCGATGAAATTGGGAGTGATCAATAGAGCGATGCAGTATTTCAGGCTTGGCCAAAGACTTGTGCTTTATAAGGCGTAAGTCCGGCCACAAATGAAGAATTGTTTTCATGTCTGGTCCGGATCATCTCAGTATCAGTCTTCCGGGTACTACTAAGATGTGGAATGTACTTTCTTAAACAGTATTTCCGGATAGACACGACAAGAGTTCTTCAAAAAAGACGTAGAATTTCCCACCTACAAAAAAGGTTGGCAACGCTTTTACCATTCTCCAAATCTTGCAAGTCTTCGTGGATGTCAAGTGATCAAGAGCATACGATCGTGCGGGTCTCCTCTAACATAATAAAATGCAAAAGTAGGATGAAATAATAAAAATAAAAAGCTCTGCCGTGTAAAGAACGATTATCAATTTAATATTTTTTTTCTAAACTAGCTTCTACTCAACGAACAAACTTAATAACATTCCTGAAATATATTTAAGGTATTATATATTTAGCAGCTTATGAAACTTTAAGAATAGTATGAAACTATTGTTTGCTTTTTAAGTCAGTAATTGATACCAGACCGATGGTTCGTTTGTCTTCAACTAATATAAACAGGAATATTATAAAATAAATGTTGATAACTATTAATATAGTAATTTCTCTGTTACTACACTTTGTTTGTATACAAAAACAACTTGACTGTTCGTAGTAAAGTTTAGAATAACTGATCAGACCGAAATATCATTAATTGGCAGAAATCAATATTTACTTGCGGATCTGGGACAATCAAGTATTAGGCAATAGAGTGAGAGAACTGCATCCTGATTTAATCAAAACAGTCAACTTATTCCGTACAAGGAATACAGCTAAGTACGAATGCTATTTAACCCCGTTGGTTCTATTGTTATTGCTCCCATAAATCTTGCTTAAAATTTTTATTATTTTGAAGTTGTTAAATATTTTGTTGTATTTTTAACATACAGCGGTCTAATTTAAATGTTTTTATTTTTTGATATTTATAGAAATTATATTTATAAAAATATTAAACTACGTGTTTTATAACGTATAACGCAATATAGCAATATTAATATTGTAAACAATATTTTAAATGATTAATTCCTGAACCCTATCTAAACCTGTGTTTTAATTACTTAATATCCAAGTTTATCGTAACAATTTAGATGTAAAAATTCACTTCACAATTCTGCTTCAAATAGCTACAAACCACTTTGCAGTAGAAAGAGAATCTGTCTGAGTTTATATAACTAGGAAATGACCCACTAATTATATTTTTAAATATTGCCATACAGCGTACTCTTATCACTAACTTACTAAATATTAGCACTTTGCCTAAATTTCCTGAAGTTACTCAAATTAATGTATCATTATATCAAATGTCTGTAACAAAAAATTTAAGACTTTTTTGTGGTTATTTCCCCTCCAATTCACAGCAAGCAGCATCGCAACTACAATTTTATGAATACTTCTCTGATTTAAGTATTGAATATTTTGCGGATGAATATTTAGTGTTGGGAGATTTCAATATAAGAAACATCGAGTGGCAGTCAAGTACATGTGGCTCGAACTTAATTATTTCAAATCCCTCTGTTAATCATTTAACGTCACAACTTTTCTCGTTTCTTTGTTTTACAGGATGGATGCAATTTAATTTTATAAGTAATAATAATGACAGATTTTTAGACTTAATTATATATAATAATTCTCAGTATATAGTATTGATCACTACGTTTAGCAGTACCGGAAGACAATCATCACCCAGCTCATAATATCAATGTCGAGATCGATATAAAGTTCCCTTGCCTGCGACCAGCTCCGCGTCTAATTCGTCGCTATCATACCGCTAACTATACTTTAATAAATAGTGAATTATCCAAAATTGATTGGATTCAGATAATTGGCAATAAAAGCATAGAAGATGCTGTTACTCAATTTTATTCAATACTTAACTTATTAATAGACAAACATATATCTTCAAAACTTCTTAATAACTATTCTAGGTATCCTAAATGGTATTCGCATGCTTTAATTAAATTAATAATTTAAAAAAAAACTCAAAAATGGAAAATTTATGGTAGATTATATTATTATGACCGTTTTTCCGATTTGCGACATGAATGCATAGAATTAGAAATATCTTGTTATAATTCATTTATTTCACAAACAGAAGATAAAATTTCTAATTTAAGTTCTAAAAGTTTTTGGTCATTTTTACATTCCAAATATAGCTCTAATACCATTACTGACAGCTTGTATTTGGACGATGAAAATGCCTATGATGGTCAACAAGTAGCTTATCTTTTTAATAAATTTCGAATCAATTTTTAATAAACCTTCTGACAGAATTATTAATTTTGACATAAATGAATCCTCCGAAGCTATTATTGAACATGTGGAAAGTTGTGAAGAAAGAAAGAAAGTGGATGTTTAGAAACTGTTGAAAAATACTTAGAAGCTAAAAACGAAGAACGAAAAGAAGCTAATACAACTAAGGGTAGTGTTTTGGATGAATTACACCCAACAACAAAAAATGTAGCCAATATTTAGCTCCTCCTTCAACAATTATGTTTCAAAAATCTCTAAATTCAGGTAATTTACCCAAACTTTGGAAACATTCAATCATTGCCCCAATTCATAAAAGTGGTGATAAATACAATATTCGTAACTATCGTGGTATTTCCAAATTATCTATCATTCCCAAGCATTTTGAAAAAATTATATATGATAAATAACGGTGAAACCAATATTGACTTCTTTCCAACACGGTTTTATTAAAAAACGCTCTACAGAAACAAATCTTTGCGAACTGCTTGATGTCGTTTGTGAGGCTATGGAAGGTATTCAGGTTGACGCTGTGTATACGGATTACTTTAAGGCTTTCGATAAAATATCTCATGAAATCTTGATTAAAAAGATAGAGGCAATCGGTATACACGGTGATCTTTTGAGACGGTTAATTTCATATTTACATGAACGTTCCCAAGCAGTCACGGTAAAGGGATTTACTACGTCTTTTGTTCATGTTCCATCTGGCGTTCCTCAGGACTCTCATCTCGGTCCACTTCTGTTTAATATTTTTATCAATGATATCGTAAAATATATCCATAACTCTAAATTACTTTTGTACGCCGATGATACTAAAATATTAAAAACAATTAAACTTGAAAAAGACTGTATCGAACTCTAAGATGATTTAGATCGCTTAAGTGTTTATTGTAATAATAATCGGTTGTTATTAAATATTCTCAAAATGCTCAATCATCACGTTCTCACGAAAACAAAGTGAACTCCATTACGAATATCATTTAAACGGTGTAAAATTGCGAAGAGTAACCGAAATGAAAACCTGGGAATCCAGTTGGACAGTAAATTATAATTTAATTTGCATCTGACTAGAATACGAGGAAAAGTTTACAAGACGTTAGGATTTATTTTACGCCAAACAAAGGATTTTAAAAATCCTAAAACAAAACTTATTTTGTTTTTTAATTCACTTGTAAGGTCTCACTTAGAATATGCTTCGACAGTTTGGAATCCCCAATATGGAGTTTATACTAACATGCTAGAAAATATACAACTAAAATTTTTAAAACGTCTTAATAGTAGATTTAAAACTGAATGTTATGTTCCTACGAATTTTATTTCTTTAAAACAGAGGCGAGAACACAAAGAATTTTTTTATACAAAATCATTCATGGATTGGTTGACTCCTCTTACCTTTTAAGTAAAATATCCTTTAATATACCAAGATTCAATAAACGTAATTACAAAATGTTATCTGTTTCAATTGCCAAAACCAAATACGCAAAAAACTGCTTTTTAATTGGAGCTTAAACAAATATGATACCATTGACCACTTTAGATATAATTGCACTAAATTTGTGTCTCTCGTAAAAAATACTAATGATAAAGATTAAAATTTATTATATGATTCTTATTATGTGATTCCTTAGTAATATATATTTCTAACTTCTTAAAAACTGTAATATTTGTTTTCTCGAAATCAAAGTCACGCCCTTCCTTAATAGTAAAATTTATAAAATTATATTTTTTCTATTTTTTACCCGTTTATCATGTATTGTATATTTTGTGAAAACTTTATCGGCTATTGTACAAACTGAATGTAGAAATTAAGACATCTAATTGTAAACGCTGTTTGTTTTCCTTAATAAATGAAAAAAAATACAAATACAAATACACTTCCTCACTATACAAACTTCAGTGTGTTTTGTTTAATATCAATTATATTAACTATGTTTTATTGAACATATTGTTACACAAAACTATATATCTATACTAATATTATAAAGAGGAAAGATTTGATTGTTTGTTTGTTTGAATTGAATATTCTCCGAAATTACTGGACCGATTTAAAAAATTCTTTTACCATTAGAATCTTACATTATCCCTGATGAACATAGGCTATATTTAATACGAGGAAAAAAAGAGATCCGCGTGAAAATTTCAACAATGTAACCCAACGTGTGAAAGAAGTACCAAAAAAATTCTTACATCGCGTACGCTGTGGATATTATTGACAATAGAGCAATGATAATGATGATGATGTACTACAGTTTTTTAAAGTACATCAATGTCTATAAAAATGTTTGCAGTTCCATATATCTAACTATTACAGTTATGCAACAATAACTACTTTAGCATCTAAATATATGCAATAGTAACGTCGCACCGGTACCAACTATGCCACATTATTCGTACCAGATTAATAATCATATTTAATCATGATTGTATTAATTATCAAAACCAACAGGTACATTAACCAAGTAAATAAGCAACATTTTTTACTTTTTCTATCTTTGTTTATTCATCAACTAGCTACTGTCCGTCTTCGCTGTGATGTCTTTCTCAACGTTCGCGCTCCAACCACCGTCTACCTCTGGTTTGATACAAATCGAAAATAAACTATTGCAAATAAATGATAAAAGCCTTAGTCATTTTGGATTAGGCAGTTCCAGATAAAAAACAGGCTTTTGAGACTATAGTCGATAGCGTGAATAATAACAAAGGAAAAATTTTCTTTTTGGATGCCCCAGGTGGCACTGGAAAAAAGTTTCTTACAAATTTAATACTGGCGAAAGTCAGACAATCTGAGAAGGTAGCAATAGCAGTTGCTTCATCAGGAATTGCTGCAACTTTCGTAATGGAAAAACTGCTCATTCTACTTTTAAACTTCCTTTATCTGTAAATCTCCTATCCTAATACATGTCCTATCCGCAAAAATGGGCTTCTTGGTAAATTACTACAAAAGGCCTCATTAATTATGTGGGATGAATGCACCATCCACCATGAACTATAGAGCACATATAGAGGCTGTGGACAAAACCTTAAAAGACCTTAAGAACTCCTCTGCTCTCATGGGCGGGATTACTTTTGTATTTGCTGGAGATTTCCGACAGACGTTTCCAGTCATAAACAACAGATATCATCAAAGCATGCTTTAAATTATCCCTCTTATGGACTTCGGTTGAAAATTTAAGATTACGAACAAACATGAGAGCTCATCTTCATAAAATCACATATAGTGATTTTATGAAGATGCAACCACTGTTAAAACTTGGGGAAGGAATTTTTCCCACTCCAAATTTAAGCGGAAATTGTGACATCCGTCTGGATGAGTCACTAGGCCAGATAGTCCATAATTTAGAGACCTTAATAGATGCAGTTTACCCTAACATGGAGAATTTGCACGAAAACGACTTTCAATCGTTGTATTCTAAGGCAATAGTGTCACCATGGAATGATATCAAAGATAATGATCAACGAAATAAGCAATCAGATTTTACAAAAAGTTTACAGTCACATAAAAAACTACAAATCGATCGACACCGTTACTAATATTGAAGACGCAGTCCATTATCCACAGGAATTTAAATTAAATTCACTAAATCCTTCTGAACTGCCACCACCCGAATTGACGTTAAAAATTGGAATCCCAATTATATAATCCCAACAAATATCGGGTTTGTTACATAGAACTGATGATTTGTGACGGGTTTTTTAAAGACATAAGTAGGCAACAATGTTCGTTATTCACCGGCAACGGAGGTCCAGTGTACGGAGGTTACTGGTGTGGCGCTCATACTTGGTTCACGGGGAAAATATCCACTATAAATAATTTCCCAACATTTTCTCATCCCCTAACATACTGAGATCTACTGTTCACAGAACGACTAGTTTGTAGTAGTTATGTATAATATTGTTAGAAACATTACGAATAACAATAAATCAGTCAATGATATTAAAAAATAATTACTTAATTAAAATTGAAACAAAAAAGATCATAAACATTATAATATTTACACTTAATTTTTCTCTTTTTTAGTAACCCTCGACACAAAAAAAGAATGGGGTATAAGTATATGTATATAAAAAATGAAAAAAACAAAACAATAGAAAACATAAAATAATGTAAAACAACAAACAAAAATACAAAGAATCATTTTAAGAAAATAAAAAAGTGTATGTAATAGTAGCTGTAGGTAAGGATAAAAAAAATAAAAAAACCTTCAATATGAAAAGAAGGGTGTGAGTGATGTAATGTGTATATGTAAAAAATAATTGTCCACCCGTGTGAATCCGGGATGGGCCGCTAGTATCATTATAAAAAAGAAACAAAAGATTAAGGAAAAAATATTATAGTAATAAATTATAAATAAATTGAATAGGAATCAAAATAATTAATATTAATGATATGAATGTATAAAAAAATAGTTTTCACAAAAAGTAAAGGCAAATCAAACTAAGTTGCCTTTTCATTCAAAGTAAGAGCTTTTAGAGATAGCTCTCACTTAGCAGTTAATTAGTCTAATTGACATGACAATCCTAGCTATATCTTCCCGCATCCGAATTTATGAAAGCTAATTAAGCACTTCGCGCCTAATTAACCTGTGACATTAAATATTCAGTTCTGAAAGTGCAGATCCATCTCGCTGCAGTCTCTCTTGTATTTAGTTTGTCTGGACAGACATGCTCGAAGCACTCTGTCACTCTTCAAATGGACCACTGGAGATACACTAGGAGCTGACTCCCAATGTACTATAATTTATTAGAGAAACATATATCGTATGTTTATTACGTTTATGATTTAACCAATCAGACTTCCTAATATAAAATGCCATTTCAAAAATGTATTTATATTGTTAGCCTGGTTCTGTTGCTTTATCAAATTTCTTAAATATGTTTTCTAAGTTGCAAATCAAACTAAGTAGATAAACATTAATATACATATCATTGACTCGATGCTGTCGGTAAGCGACACAATAAACAAAACAACCAAACGGGATTTTGTAATAAAAAGATGAAATTTTTAAGAAGTTCCATTTGGAGAAGTTTATTTAATGATCTTACTTTTACTTCTCTTAAAAGTATGTTTCTGTATTGCTTCTGAGAGTAATTTAATACTGCTAATATTGTGATTTATTGTAATGTATTTAATATTTGTTACTTTCCTTTTTACTTGGTTATCTAAGATTTAAAATAACATCTGTGCTATATCATTAGGAAGCTCAACTCCTTGCAACATTTTACTTGCAGACTACAAGTTTCAATATACAAATGTCAGCTTCATTACATTTATAACTAAAACTTATATAGGATATATTTGATATACTAAATGACTGCATATTACTTCATGTTGTGTATTATTAGAAATATATATTATACCAAAGAAATATAAAAAGAAAACAAAAATAACAAACAAAAAGTAAAAGCTCACAAGAATTCGTTGATAAAATATGTGCATTGTTAATAAATATTTCAGTGGTCGCAATCACCGCAGTAGGGACGAGGAATCATTAAATGTCTTCTCCCGCAACTTTAACCAACTTAAGAAGAAGGATTCCTAGACAAGACTTGTTTCCATTGCCCCGGTACAAAATATAATGGAAAACCTGTTTTCAGATTTTTTTTTATCTTTTAGGAAAATTCTTTGATAACTTTTGTTCTTACCGTCGTTGAAACAACGAAGGTAAGAAACAAAAACTGTCTTATTTATTCTGTTCTATCAATGAAGAGAGTCGGGTTACGTCATCACTCTTTGTAAATTTTCTTAGTCCTTTTGTAGTTACTAAAATTAAAGTCAAATTAATCCATCAATGTGAAATCTCTCGGAGGGTGATTGAGACTTATCTTAAACCACTTAACCTAACGAAAACCCTGCTATATTATTTTTTTAAGGCTTTGGAATGTTATTATTAATGACTTATTTGATATTGTTAATAATAACTTATTTGAAATAGAAAATTTTCCCATCCTAAAATATTTTTGAACCTTAATATCAAAGTTATCCAAACACAACTACTCATTGTACGTCAATGAACTTTGTAACTTAACAGTTTACAAACTCCTTATTTACTGTTCATTGATTTGTGAATCATAAACTATGGTATTGACAACTCTACTACTGAACTACTACACTAACTACAGAATGGTGTTACAAGTTCCAAACAACGGTCAATACTGGTTGAATCAGAGATTCGACAAATATCGGTATATTACTATCAACTGCTGTAGGCTATAATTAAATTTAAAATAAAATAATTACTTTAATTTCGGAGGTAACATAAACTTGGATATTTGTTACATCGTTAGAATATGTTTATTTACCTGAGAAAATATGGAAAATGTATACAAGTGAATTGAGTGTGTGAACATAATAACACAATTTGTCTTACATACTTAGAACGTTGACTAAACTAAGACTATAATTACGTAGAATGCATTTCGCTATCATTGTACTATTAATGTATGATTATGTTGTTAGGGACTTTAACGTATCGGGTGTGTTTTGAACAACGACGGAATAATAGATGCTTCAATTTAGTTTTTCTATGAGAAGGATAACTTTGAGTATTTGCTAAAAATATTATAAAAATATAATGTTTGTATCATATGCCATAATAATATAACGTGAACTATGACTAGTTTTGTTGTGGCTATATAAATTTTCCTACAAAATAATAAAGTACAGAAGAAAAAATACAAAGTTGATTCAAAAGATATCAATTACTACGTTTATACAAAGCTTGCCAACTGCGTTTTCTTTGAGTATTTTTCCGTGATAGACGACCTAACTTCTCTATATCGGGTCTCAAATGTCGTTAAAAGTATGAACAAGCTCAAATAAATACGATAAATAATGGGTTTCTCTACTTGTGTTTATTTGATTTTTACGATATTTTTTTCTAATTATAATTTTAAAGACGTGAACAATCCTTTTAATATTTAAATAATTGTCTACTTTTATTACATACTATCAGGCTAGCAGTGATAATGTAACAAATGAGTCCCTAAACCCATTTAACCGGTAACCTCTTTTTTTTTTTTTTTTGATGGAATAGGATGGCAAACGTGCTGGCGGGTCACATATGATTTGTGATCACCGCCGCCCATGAACTCTTGCAACATCCGAAGATTTACAGGAGCGTTGCCGGCCTTGCAGGTGGGAATAAACGCCTTTTTTGAAGGTACCCATGTCGTACCGATCTGGAAATTCCGTCGAAGGGAGTTCGTTCCACATTCGAGTGGTACGAGGAAAAAATGTACTTGAGAACCGCACAGTGGTGGATCGATACGCATCCAGGTGGTAGGGATGGTATTGGAGACGATAGCGCGCTGAGCGGTGATGGAATTCGGTAGACATCAGATCGAATAGCTCTTCGGAACACTCCTCGTGGTAAATGCGATAGAAGACGCACAGAGATGCAACGTCTCTACGCAATGCCAAAGAGTCCAGCCGTTCACAGAGCACCGGGTCCCCGACAATCCGAACGGCTCTCCGTTGTACGCGGTCAAATGGTAGAAGCTGATATTGGGGTGATCCGGACCAGAGATAAGAACAGTACTCCATGTGTGGCCGGACCTGCGCCTTATAGGGCGCAAGTCTTTGGCCAGGTTTGAAATACTGCCTCGCTCTATTAATCACTCCCAATTTCTTCGAGGCCAACTTGGCCTTGCTCTCCAGATGACCACGAAACTGACAGTCGCACGAAATGTCGAGACTCAGTATTCTGATACTTGGCGAGGCATTAAGAGGAGTGCTCTCGAAGGGTGGTGATACGACAAATGGGGTTTTCTTAGTGGTAAACGCGCAAACTTGTGTCTTTAGGGGATTGAACTGAACGTTATTCAGTTCACCCCACTCAGAGACCATCCCCAAGGAAGTCTCTATAGAAGACACAAGCTTCTTTCGGCACTCGTCGACGTTTTCCCGAGTGAGACCTGCACGGCCGGAATATACCGCCTCCCTAGTGCTGTCATCCGCATAACAATGTATGTTGGAGATATCCAACATATCATTGATGTGCAGGAGGAACAGAGTTAGGGATAGCACGCAGCCTCGGGGTACACCAGCGTTCACGGGCTTGGGGTCCGAGCAAAAACCGTCGAGAACGATCTGTATGCTCCGCCCAGTGAGGAAGCTGATGATCCACTTGCATAAACTCTCGGGAAGCCCATAGGAAGGTAGCTTCGAAAGAAGCCCTTTGTGCCATACACGATCGAAGGCTTTCGCCATATCCAGACTAACTGCCAGACCCTCTCCCTTGCTTTCAATAACAGCTGCCCAACGGTGCGTAAGATATAACAGAAGATCACCAGCCGATCGACCATGGCGAAAGCCATATTGCCGGTCATTGACCAACTGGTGATCCTCGAGGAAGGTGAGGAGCTGCTTATGATGATACTCTCCATTACTTTGGAGAGAAGAGAGGTAATGGCGATAGGTCTGTAGTTAGCTGGGTCCGAGCTATCACCTTTTTTAGGGATCGGATGGACAAGGGCACGCTTCCATGAGACCGGGACTACGCCTTTTAGGTAGGAGTACCCAAATAGACGCGTTAGCATTGGTGTCAATTCAGGGGCACATGTTCGTAGCACAACTAGCAAGAGATACCATCTGGCCCACTCGACTTATGAACTTCCAAGGAAAGGAGGGCTTTTCGGATGAGTTTTTGCCGAAAAACTATTTCCAGCATTAAGCTCGGACACCGCGGGATGATAGGCGGTGTCTTCCCCTGGTCGTCCAAAGTCGAGTTTGAGGCAAAAAGAGTGCCCAAGAGATCGGCTTTCTATTTTGCCGTGTAGGCCAGAGAGTCGTTCTCCGTGTGCAATGGCGGTAGGGATGACTGACAAAAGTTTCACAGCGTGGCTTTAGACAACGCCCAGAACTTGCGCCTGCCAGGCGGGTACTTTGCCAGCTGATCCCCAATTTTGACGACATGCTCTAGCAATTTTCCGTTTGAAGAATCTGGAGGCACGATTATATTTCCTCTTCAGAACTCTAGAGTTCGGATCCTTAGTGACTAACGCATTAGCCCAAGCTTGATAAGCCTGCCGTTTGCCAGCTACTGCAGCACTGACAGACGCATCAAACCAAGGCCGCGATCTGCCACTAAGTGGTACCACAAAGCTTGGTACAAATAGTTCCATACCCTGAAGTATCACATCAACTACAGCTGCAGCGCAGTCACTAGGATCATTGGAAGAGAAACAAATCGGCCCCCATGGGTAGGATGCAAAAAAGGACCGCATTCCATCCCAATCCGCTGACTTGTAGTGCCAAACGCGTCGAGTCACAGGTCTTGTGCGAGCTGGGCGTTCAATGGGCACTACACTCCGTACCAAGCAATGATCAGAGGACTCTAAGGGAGCCTCGACAGTGACTTGGTACTTTCCGGGATGTGTAGTCAGCAGAAGATCCAACAAAGAGGGCATATGGCTGTCCACGTCCGGTAGACGAGTGTGCGTCTTTACCAGCTGGGACACACCATTTGCCAGAGCAAAGTCAAACACAGATCTCCCCGCGTAGTCGGTGGCACGTGACCGGCAATCGGCATGATGCGCATTGAAGTATCCGAGGACTACGACTTCGGCGGAGGGAATCTGTGAAAGCAGATCGTCAATCTTCGCCTGAACATGGCCCAAGAGTTGAACCGTTTCTGCATTACCACTATAGTACCTGTAGAGGCACGCGTAGACTCTGATATGGTCGTCCATGTCCATGCGCAGCCAGAGTACATACAGGTCCCGACCTTCAAAAACCTGAAGGCGACGGTAGCAGATATCCTCCCTTACGAATACAGATACCCCGGCGTGTGGTATAAAATGGTGTTCTAGTTTATACCCGGGGTATAACAGGTACGCTGTGTCGCTAGGTTGCGATATTGCGTCTCCGTCAGAAACAACAAGGCCGGCTGCGCCGTCTCTTGGTGATAGCGGACGGCGTTCAAGTTGGAATGAAGTCCCCGGATGTTGCAAAAAGCCACATTTAGGATGCCGCTGCGTTGACTCGTCGTTTGCCCTCAAAAAACACAAAAGGCGATACTTTGCCCGCCCCAGATACGACGGGCAGCTCGAGCAAAATCCGAGAATCATTTCCCCGATTTTGCTCGAGGAGGGGGTCCCCGGCTTCATCAAAGCCGGTACCCTCCTGGGGTATTTTTCATTTCGCCTCACCTCGCCTCACCTCTGGGAGTCTCTTGTTATTGTCAATAAATAATAACCAAATAATACGTCTACTTATATAAATATAAAGCTAGACAAGGGTTGGTCCAATTTTATATATTAAAGAGAAAAGAAAACATGTACTTGATGTCTTGTTTATTTATTTTATCAGATTACAGTTTATTTTCTCCATGTTTCTATAGTTGTTATATTAGTATGATATTGGCGTTTTGTCGTAGTGGTCACTTTAATCTCTTTGTCATTCATTTGTTTTTTCCTTCCTGTTTGGGTCACTCAGTTTACAAAATGGAAAACTTGAAATATGGCGTTATTTACGAATACGAGTTCCAACGTAGCACCAATGCTGTGGAAACGGCTCGTAGGGTTAATAATGTGTATGGCGATCGTGTCACAATATTGAACACAGTGCGTGTTTGGTTGCAACGTTTTCGTTTTAGAAATTTTGACGTGGACGTTTAAGTTGATAATGAAGAATTGAAGGTTATTGTCAGCAATTGCAAACCATGATAGAAAAGCCACCTTCTAAACAACCGAGACTAGTCAATCGCACTACGGCACTGCTACTTCAAGACAACGCTAGACTAATCTGCAACAGATAGTTACAAAATTAGAGGAGATGTAAGAGAGATAATGTAAGATATCCAACATACTCCCCGGGCTTTTCTCCTTTTTTTATTTTAGATAAAATTTTTGCAAGGGAAAAACGCAAACCGTATTCAAAAATTTCCGTATGGTTTTTTTAGTAAAGAAATCAATGTACTACCAATGAGATGGCAAAAGTGCATAGATAACAATGGTTCATATTTTGATTAAATAAATATATTATATTAAAAAATATTCAACTTTTGTTCCTCCAATACCAAACACCAATTTTATACGTTAAGAACTAATATATATATTTAAAGTAGAATGTTAACGACTGATACCATCTTCATTCGTATTATAATAACAGAATAAAAGTACCTTTCTCGCAAAGGATATAAAGTGGGATAAGGATATATCGTAACATTGTATCCGACCAGTAATTTAAAACAATGTGGAGTTTACTATATTATATATACTAATTATTATTGCTAGTCTATGTTATCTTATCAGTTCCCCACAGAAGGGAGATGTTGTGTAACATTAAGATTAAATGAGAATTAGTCGTCGTCAGGCGAGATTTGCATAACAATATCATTATTTATCAGAGTAACAATACAATTGGTGTCTTGCAAACGTCTTGGTATACGTACGGATAGGTTATCACTGGTTCTTATATATATTTTAAGTAGTTCATAGTTCAAATAAATGTAACAATTGCGTAAATATTTTTTGTCAAAAAATACAACCATGGATTGAGAATATGAGCAGAGACGAATAAGTCCCAAGTAAATCCAAAGAAAATCTGAATTATAGTTCATATGTAAATCAGTTCTTGATTTCTTAACCACAATATAATGATCAAAAACCATGTTAAGTACTTCGGTTGTGCAGGTCAAGTCACAACAGTAGGTTCTTTGAACAGGAGCGGGTAGATATTTAATGCGACGGTAGCGAAACCGTGATAATTCGACAATCGACGGCTCTAACCACACTCTTACTGAAACACTCAAATACAATTGTAATTATCACTTCAACTGTGGTGATAATTTTAATTACTAATACCTTAAAAACATTATTAATTATATAACCTTTACTTTATACTATAATTAATAGTTTAATTCGTTAGTTTCATTCGGAGTGTGTGCTACATGCATCTAGAAAACATTGCTACAACTTGTTAAGTGTTGTAATTTAAATACTATTGTCGTTTAAAATATGTTATAATTCTGTATCTTGATTAGTAATATTAAATTGACCTACAGTATCCCTTTGACTCGATTACCAGAATAGTGTTTATATTAATAATAGCTATCATAACTGTCTATTTAATCAGTAGACAGCGGTTTAATTCGGGTCAGATGGTCAATATTATTCATGAACGGAATAAAGCCGGATAATTAAACTTGACCGTTTTGGTTCATCGTCCTATCCCTGCTTGTTCACATTCAAATAATATATATTTGTTTGTATTTACTCCTCATGAGAGGTCCAACATATTATTTACTAGCAAAAAAAATGATTTAACAATATCATGTTACTGCCACATACATACATTTGTACATATAGCAATGTGTATAACTCAATAAATTATAAAGCAACGGTAACTTGGAATAAAAATGTATGAAACATAATCCTAATTTCTCTATTTTATCTTTCCTTTCCACTTTAGTGAATAACTATAAGATAATTCACTCTATCTTGGGAAAGGCTTTCCAGCTAATGGCATAAAAATAGTACATTGTTAGAATTATTTTTAGTTTGAATTCTTACGATAGATGTGTTCCGCAATGGAACTGAGAGTACATTTATTAAATGTCGCAACTATAAAATAAAATAGTCTTACTGCACAATCATAAGTGCGTTAGATTACAGCGACTGACTTGTCATTGAATGTTATAATAACACTTTAATATATATTAGCATCACATTGATTATTGATTATTGATTCTTATATTATATCTCGTACCTAGAATTGTAATAAATTAAATTGCTTGTGAGAATAGCCCTCCATCGTCCTGGATGAGTTTAAGAATAAAAGGGTTACATGGAATGCTTTCCTTCATAACTGAACTGAAACTTAAATTGATATTTCCTAAAATACACTTTAAATATAGAATGTTTGTTAGAGGAGAAAAAACATTTTCTTATATTCACTCTTAATATTTATATAAAAAACAAAATGTTGCGAGAACTAGTTCTTCAATAACAGTAAATAAATTTCATGATTCAAATTTGTTTAGAGTTCCCATTAATGTTAATATAATGAGTAATCGTAGTGAATTGATTTAAGTATGATCGCAAAAGCTCTTGTAAAATTTAAATAAATGAAATCTACTTCATGGAAGAGATACTCCGCAGAGTTGAAAATATATTCCAATATTTGTAATAAATAAGTTGTCATAGAAAGAAACTATTCAAAATGATTAACTAGTTCTTTAAGGAAATTTGATCCAATTTAATAGATTACCGTAAACCGAGAAACTTATAAATAAAAAGTGGCTTTTGAAAACTCAAAGAGCTAAATCATTTATATCGAAAAAAATTATTAGGGTCTCCTCAGACCCATGGCGTAAATGCATATCCGATTTGTGTAATGAAAAGAGACTAATTAAGGACTTTACATTATGACAATTGAGTTGTATAAAGACAACTTTGTCCGTATTGAATTATATTAACTATCACATTACTTGTTTTAAATCTTACAAAACAAATGGCATTTAGTGATCTCATATCTCCTTGATACGTTTAGACGCCGGTAATGTGTTTGCTTTACCTCTACGGTCGAGAGTTTAATCAACTCAATCAATTATAAATTATATAAATACGGAGCGCTCAGTACATTACAATTCAAATTAAATATTCATATAAACACAGGAGTACTCTTATATAGGAATGTTTGCATTCATATTACGTAGTTGTAAATTACAAACGAGCCATTATAGAACTAGGTAAATGGCTTTGTAATCATAATATTATATGAGATTCCGTCACGCGACAGGAACAGCGCTTTGTTGTATAGAAAATGTAATAAAAGCTTCTCGTGTCCGTTATCGCAGTAAGTATTTGGGTGTGGTCGATATTAGTGGCGTGCAACGCAGTATTTTAGTTGAATATAAATGAATAAGTCTACTCATTATTGCATGTTAGTTATTTTTATAAATATATAAAAATCAATATAGCATATGTAATTTACATTTACATGTACATTTCTGTACTGAACGGTTTTGACAACACTAATCACCGGCAATAAAAACGTTTATAAATTGAAATATTTTTTTCTAGTTATTATTAACATGCACCTTTGAATCGTCAATTACATTAAAAAGGGCAGTGTACTCAGTGCGTGAGTAAGCTACCGGCTGTATGTACCTGATGTATACATTATGATATCAACTCTGCAAATGGGTCAATAACTTAAGTTTCACACATTATGATTAACTGAAAACTCTTGAATGCTACAATAAGTTTTTTTTTAATATTATATTTTTAATTTTAGATTTATATGTCAAAAAATGTTTATTTCAGATTTTTTAATTTTTAAAGATGATACTTTGGCTTTCCGATTTTGTTTTTTTTCTTGTATTTTTGTAATTTTGGTGTCTTGTTGCCTTAAATTATAAAATAACCAGAATGAAATAACTCCTTAGATACTTAAATGTGCATCGGTACAAAATACTGCCCACTAGATCAAAATAAGTTGAATCTCAATTATTAACTTTTAAGGTCATTCATAGCAGCCAACGACAAGATAATTTAATTTCCTGTTAATTCTACTGGATTAAATCTTACTTTTAAATAAATAATTTAGATAAAACACCCAACACCGAACTCAATCTTATACTCTTAATAAATTAAGTACCATAAAAAATAATATAACTTTACTATTTTTTCATTGTTTATAATTGTTAAATTACTGCCTTAGATTATACTTAAAGCGAATTTATCATAAAATATTTTAATATTAAGTTATATTTTCGAGTCATGTAAAATGTAAATATCTATGAAAAAAACGCTTTTTCGCTGTCAAATTTTTACACAACAAATATTGCCCAAACGTGACTCTTGACTGTTCCAAAACTACACGACCCTTGTACAATAAACCTGCTGTTTTTAACATTTTAAGAAACAACGCAATTGTACACAAAATTTATATATACAAATGATAATACTTTAATAATACTTTAATGATAACACGTTAATACTAATCACGGAAAAGTTTTTGGTCCTAAACCAAAAGGTTTTCTGTGCTTTTGTGGATTTGGAAAAGGCGTTTGACAGGGTTGTGAGAAAGAAGTTATGGGAGATACTACCCTGATACAATGTGAACGGACCCTTGCTACAGGCTGTAAAGTCTCTTTACAGAGATCACTAAGCCTGTGTGCGAGTAGGAGCTGGCATGTCGCCCTGGTTTGACATCCAATCGGGTGTTAAGCAAGGTTGCCCTATGTCAGCTTGGTTGTTCAATTTGGATAGTTTAGATAGTTAGATAGTTATTTGGATAGTTGTCTCCAAGGCGTGAAAGACAGTGACATGGGAGTGAAAGTAGGTGACTTTAAGGTCAATTGCTTTATGCAGATGATGCAGTGCTCATTGCATCATCAGAATGCGATTTGCAGGCATTGGTCACCACTTTGAAAGATGGGTGTGAAAATAATGGTCTAAACCTGAATACAGATAAGACCAATAATCGGATATTTGAAAGAAATGAAGAAAGAACAGAATGTAAGATCACTTGAATGGTAAGATAATAGAACAAGTGAATGAAGTGGTATATTTGGGAAGTATGTTTGCACAGACGAAAGATACGAAATGGATGTGGAAAGACGTATTGCTGCCGGTAACAGAGTTAACGGTGTTTTGGCTGCATTGTTGAGTCGGCGAAACGTCCATTTCAGAAATCTGCTAATACATAAAAAATCGATCAGATCCAAGACAGTAACAGAATATCATATATTTTATTTGAAGCGATACTGAGGCTAACAGACATGTACGAAGTTGGCTGAGAGAGCTTGCTTTATTTCCGTTTGACTTGCCTCGTTTGACTGTTCCAGAAATACAGAAACCAGACATGTTCATTTTAACGACAAGCCAAATGCCGCTCTCTGCTGTCCTAACAGAGACCCAGCTCTGCACTCTAATAATAAATATTACATTTCCCTGTACTGAATATACAAGTTTTATTATTTATTATAATAATTAGTACAAAAGTTCTTTAGTAATTTTGCTGTCAATTAATCTTTCCAATAACCTACTCATGACTCCGATATACTTTAATACTGTTAAATATTGCAACATATTTTTGGCATTTACTATATTCTATAGTCCAGTAAAGTGTTTCATTCCAGATATTCTAAGATCGTTCTAGAAAGTGACCCGAGCTAGCTGCGGATCGCTCCTCTCTTTTCAAAAAATGTTTGCTACTTGTCATTGTACTCGTTCTATTCAATATCCGACAACTTTGACTAAGCTGACTCGAAGCTGACACACTTTTGACGTCTTTTTACTGTCTTGACTAGCTTTTAAGAAGTTTCATTCGCTTAGTTCATATTTCCATGTTATTATGAAGTGCAATCAAATGTTAGCATACAATAATATGCTATAAAGTTGAACATTCTAAATTATAATGTTATGAAAAATAAACGGTTATTTTATTGTCTTATATTTGTTTATTTTAATTTTAAAGTTTTTCCTAAATTACTTATATAAAACTGTAAATCTAAAGAATCCGATAATCTTACAATTTATTCGAATATATAATCGAAGTGTAAATATTAAATATTATTAATGGATAAATAAATAGTCCTTATCATATAAATGATTAAACGGTGAACTAAAGTTTAAAAAAATGTGAAATCTAAGAGTCCAAGTTCCATTCAAATAACCGCTGCTAATAAATATTACTCAGGTTTTAATATTACTTACAAAATTCCGATATATATATATATATTTTTGATGGTTTGCATTGTATTAAAGAGATATTATTTTTCTCATAATATTTATTTGGATTTACTTAAGTAATGTTAGATTTTCAATCAACCTTATGAACAATATACGTCTTACAAAAAAGACTAACACTCACGAAGTCTAAAAGAGCTGACTTTTCAATTTACACTCACACACTTAATAAACTAAAAAGTTTCCATTTTTGTTGTTCACATCTGTCGGAAAACTTGAATAGAACATATGTTCACCGAGTCGTTCATTTTCAGTAAACTGTGTGTATTCACGATTTTTAATAAGTAGACCGTATCGTTTGAATTTACTTTTTAAAGTATTTGTACCATTTGTTAAAAAATACGGGTATAAATACTTCTCCAAGATGCTTTATGTACATAATGTCCGCCTCACACTCGATTCACTCGCCTTCAAATCAAGAGAACAAACATCCAACTCTTGACTGCACTTTTAACTTAATCTTTTGTCCTGTCTACTTGATACATGTTTTTCTGTTCAGTTAATGTATTTTTTTATAAACACATTTATTCGCACAATCAAACTAGTTAGAGCAATATGTAATAATAAATCGATCTGATCACGGTACTTACTAGAAATTAAGAAACGGACGCCTTCCTTCAACAAACATCAACAAACTCGTTATAACAAACACTTATTGTAAAATAACTTGTTAATTATATTTGTTACAATTCGTTCTGAGGTATGTTTTCGTTATGAGACCGTATCACCCACAAATGTCACTTTAGGATTACCTCAAGTATGTAGTTCAATTCTTTATGCTTTTACTATTTTTATAATAAAACTGGAGAGTTTCATATACTATTGTGTTGAGATGTCGATGTCACCTTTAAACTTGCTGAGTTTAATCAAATCGGCTTCAACTTGATCATATGTAAGCATTCTGGGTTAATGTAAATTACATTACATTATTATTTTTGTAGATCGGTTAACGAAAATAAATAATTATTTCTAATTTTTATTACATAAATAACATTTAAGACAAAAATGTGGAAAAATGTTGTTTTACTTAAAACAAATGGCTGAGTGACTTCTTTAAAATAATTTTGCAAATTGTGTGTATGGACTGCTCGTAGTTACTGTAAGTGGCTCAACGAGTTCAGTAAACTTAGGACGTTATTGACCAAGGATCGGAGACGATTCATATCAGAATTCTTCTTATTACACGTCTGTGGGCAATCCAACAAAAAGACACAAAACTATTAAAAACTATTCATTCAGACCTAACAAGTCTTGATTCACAAAATAACCACTGAATTAACTTCCCAAAAGCACTAATAAATAAGAACAATAATGGTTAAGGATTGCCTCGGTAACTAGCGACTCGTGCTGCGCTGGTGCTGCTGGTGGTTGCCACTTCGAGAATGAAATGGCCACCTTGCTGCCACCTGTCGGAATTACAACAGATGGCTTTCCTATACGCCGTCAAATATAATTTGCAAGTAATAGAGCTATAATGTGCAAGCTGTGATGGTTCGAACAGATTACAATCGAAGATCACTTGTTACTTGATACACTAATTTATAATGAATTCAAAGAAATATATATCTGTAGTATTACGAATATAACCCAATATTTTTTTTATTATGTACATAGCTGGAAAATATTGTTTTAATTTCATGAATATTGTTGAAATACAACTATTTATAACCGATTTAGATCGGGAATAGTTGGATTTATATTTTAATACGATTAAATTTGAGGAGCATAAATTCATCAGTTAGGAAATCACATCTCAGATAGAATAGATGTACAGGGTGTTTTACTAAATACACGTTGTTTGATGACCTGTGGCACGTCGTGAGTGAACTCTAATATTCTCGCCGCAGTTCATTCATCGAAAACCAGCCAGATGTAAATCAGAGCTGAATGCGCAGTTCCGGTCGAATAACTGCCTCCAATGAAAAACGATTGAAATGTTTATTCAAACACAACACTGTATTACGTAGAAATTTTATTTCTGTAGTAATTTAAATACGTAGTCACACATTCTAATGTTTATGATATTTGTCTGTTTTTTTTTTTTTGTTTATCTTAGAGGAGGGCAAACGAGCTTGCGGGTCACAGTTGATATGTGATTACTGCCGCCCATGAACTCTTGCAACATCCGAGGATTCACAAGAGCGTTGCCGGCCTTGGAAATAGGAAAATATGCCTTTTTTGAAGGTACCCATGTCGTATCGATCTGGAAATACCGCCGAAGGAAGTTCGTTCCACATTCAAGTGGAAGTGGGAAAAAAGTCCTTGAAAACCGCGCCGTGGAAGATCGCCACGCATCCAGGTGGTATGGTTGGTAAAGGAGGCGATGGCGAGCTGTGCGGTGGTGAAATTCGGCGGTAGGCATCAGATCGAATAGTTCTTCGGAACTCTCCCCTTTGTAAATGCGGCAGAAGACGCACAAAGAAGCCACGTCTCTACGCAATGCCAAAGAGTCCAGTCGTTCGCAGAGCACCGGGTCCCCGACAATTCGAACAGCTCTCCGTTCTACGCGGTCAAATGGTAGAAGCTGATATTGGGGTGATCCGGACCAGAGATGAGAGCAGTACTACAAGTGTGGCCGGACCTGCGCCTTATAGAGCGCAAGTCTCTGGCCAGGTTTGAAATACTGTCTCGCTCTATTGATCACGACAAATGGGGTTTTCTTAGTGGTAAACGCGCAAACCTGTGTCTTTAGGGGATTAAACTGAACAAGATTCAGTTCACCCCACTCAGAGACCATCCCCAGGGAGGTCTCTATTGAAGACACAAGTTTCTTTCGACACTCATCGACGTTTTCCCGAGAGAGACCTGCACGACCGGAATATAGGTTGAATAATTATTTGTTTACAGGTAATAAAACACTTTAATATTCTTTAATAGTTTGTGAGATTTCGTGCTATCTTAGAAATTAGATGTTCCCAGCTTGAGGATGCTTTGAATACCTCGAAATATTACACTATTTTATTATTTAGATTATTCGTAAATTATATAAATTGATAGCATACTGCTGCATATTATTTAAAATTAGCTGACATTCGTTCCAGATATATAAATGGTGCCTACCTTGTCATATTGATATATTTAGATTATATTAAATGTTGTCAATTAATAATGCTTATTTGTTTTAAGACAAATCTTTAGTTTAATATTACTAAATAAATTATTTCCATTTCTAATAATTAAGAATTTGCCCAAATTTAGTTTGACGTTCCGCGCGGTATATTAACAGTATTCGCTTATTTGTTGTTTAGAATTCAATTTTAATGACCTTTCTAATTTTTTTTATCGGAAGGCGATTATTCATGTGAATTGTTGCAGGGATGATTAAATAATATAGATTAACCATGATTCGTATTGCCGACATTTCCTGGTCTGTTTAAATGTTCATTTGAAGAATTTTACTTTTTATAACTGTCTTTAATGCTTTACGTTACATAATATCCGAATTTGTCCTGTTTCGACAATTAGAGTTGACATATGCTATAGTATTGCTTGTGAGGCCCTTTTCTTCCATAAAGTATTATAATTTGATATTATTTGAATCGATTACGTCGTGATTAGTGCTATTTCGTAGTTTAATTTGCGTATTGTTCATCACAGGAGTTTTTTTTTTATATTAGAGGTACATATTTCACCCAAACCAATCTTCACAAGATGCATACTTGTAACTTCGATTCGTTGACCTGAATGTCCTACTTCCTGACCTGTAGCTACATGTTAAGTCTGTGTTTCATTGCTTGATCCTTGTTAAAATATTAAGAAGTTATCTGATGATGTACTACTTTATATATTATTGTTCTACAATATAAATTAATCATTGAAGAATAAGTGTTTGACTGTAGTCTTCAAGATATTGTAACGGATCGAACGGATCGGTCTACGGTCGGAATCATGGATCTGCTCGATTTTAATCCATTCCAAGTTATTTGTCAGGACGCTTAGTACAAGAAAGTTGGATCTGCGTGTTTCACCCGTTGCCCTTTTCAGCATGCGACGCAGAAATCAAAATTTGGTAGAAAGGCTCATGTATGAATTCTGGGCAGAAAATCGCGTTTATTTATTTATCCATATATAAATAAAATTAAATAAGTAAACTTTTTATTTACTCAACTCAACGGAACTCAACGGTAGGCTGTTATTTAGTATCTATTCTTGACCGATATCGAACCGCTATAATAAGCCAAGGTTCGACTGTAACAGTAGTTAAGTATTTTTCATTGTTATCTTGGCTATAATATCACAATTAAACAACAACAATGAATAATACGCATATATAAAAATACACTACATTTAATGTCGTTTTGATCGTATATAAAAAACAATTTGAAGATTTATAACAATATTATTATTATTAACAATAGATTACTGAATTCAAAATCCATTCATTTTTATTATTTTTTTATACAAGAAAATGTAACTTAACTTTGTAATGTCCTTATCAATATTCACTGTGTAATAAGGTATTATTTATTAAACTTGCACCTCGTTGGAACAAAACAGAAATAAAAAATGTGGGCTAAAATTTAAAAAAACTGCATTTTATTGTCGGTAGCGGCTATTTGCATTCACATTCGCATTCGCTAATGTGAAAAAGACATTGACATTAATTACATCATTAACATATATTTAGTTAACATTAAAAAGCCAAATTAGAATGATAACTATTTCAACTTAAGTTGTAAGTTAATATAACAAGCATATTATACATATCCAGATATTTCATAACTTAATTCTGTTACGGATTTATCAATATTACAAAAATATTTTTTGAGCGTGGTATGAAGCATACTTGACATTTAGTTTAGTTTTTATAATAATTTAGAATTCTTCAAAAATATTATAAATGCTAGAAGTGTCGTGCGGTTTTAGAAACAAGAAGTTAAAGTTGTTATTTTTAAAACTTCACAAAAAAAAACACAACTAAATAATTTTAGAAAATGTATTTATATCAAAATAATCTTATTTGACATTAAAATTTGATATGGAATCAGAGGCAGAATTAATTATAAATCGTTTTATTATAAAGATATTTTATATATACTTATTTTATTCCGAACGTAGCATCAGTCTCTCCTACCTTAATACATTAATTTATTTTTAAAGAAGCTCTGACATACTGAGATATTAAATATCTTGTCGACGTCTGCCATGGCTGTCGGTAATATTGTTTTAAATTTCAATTTATTTCAACTTATTTGGGTCTAATTAATTTTCGATTTCAATAATCCAGTAACGTTCCCTTACAAATTAAATTGTTTTATTTTTTATAAACTAATTAGTTGTTTAAATAACGACAATATTACAATATTACTCAATCAGACATTCATTTTGACGAAAAGAGAAGTCTACTATTGTATTTAAGTTTGAAATCGAAAGTTTTAAGGAAGTTGGTTATTTTATATGAATAATGTTATACAAACTATACATTACGAAATATCACATTATTTAGCAATTATATGAAAATAAATTACTGTGTAGTACAAACACTTAAAAACACTTCTTTCCTTACGACTAGTTTTAAACAAAAATGATGTAGAAAAAATATTTCACATGTAATTGGAATTGGAAATTGGAATGAATCCAAACTTTGTAAGAAAGTTATAATTGCTTTTAATATTTATTGTCTTTATACGAAATGCCTTGCTTGTAATATTTTCATTAGAAATCTACGACATTTATTCGTATTTATTTATTGATAATGATGATCTCTGCTAGGCAACCTTGAGGTACAGAACCTTGTATAATTTTAAAAGTAATGTTTGCGAGTAGGGGTGCAACAATTAAATAAAATTACACTACAATAAAAAGCACATACATCATAACAGTAGATAGAAGCATACCTACATACATAAATAAATTTATTAATATACATATATATATCCATACACATACATACACACATATACACATACCTATATAAACATATATATATATATATATATATATATATATATATATATATATATATTACATATAATAAAAGTAACCAGTGAAGACGAAGAAGAAAAAAGGACAAAGTTATATATAAGGTAAAATTTATGGACATTGGGATGAATAGAAATCATGGACGAGTTTCTTAAAAACAGCAAGAGATTTTGATAGTCTAACGTGTAAGGGGAGGGAATTCCATAAACGACAAGCTTTTACAGAAAAGGAATTCGTATAAAATGTAGTAGAATGTGAAGGAATTTTTAAAAGGAGAATGAGAATGAGAATTAGTTAAAAATTGAAATTGTTGAAAGAAAAATGGAACAGTGTACAGTACAGCAGTAAGCAGTAAGAATATGTGTATTCCGGCGGAAGCGGATAGGGAGCAATATGAGATGTTTACGAAATTCAGAGATACGGTCATATTTGCGTAGTACAAATATGAACCTGATGCAAAGATTTTGGAGTTTAAGTAATCATAAGTATTAAATTTTCTAATGGGCTTTTTATTGGATATAACGAAATGTTATTATTTATGAAGTGAGAACTTCATTACATTTATGTACCTCATTCCTAATAAAGCTAGTCTGATGTCTGTGAAAATAATAAGTTAATATATTAAATAGCAACCAATCCTGTTATAGTAACCGATATTATTAGATTTATTTATTTATTTATTCATGTACCAGATTTCGTAATAACAAAATATTCAGAAACATGAAAAACATTGGATGAGTTTATCTCTAAAGAGAGATCTCTATCAGCTACCCATGAGAGTGACAAAGTTTAATTAAAAGGGCAGAAATAGGTACACACTACATATAATACATATTCTTAATTTTAAATAACTAAATAAATACTACTTATATAATAAACTAAATTATACGAATACATAAATAATTACAAATACTTATCAAAATAATAAATCGTAAATATATACAAATACATAATATATGAATATATAGGTCTACAACTTTGCTCCCGCCGTTTTCCAAAAGATGGCGCTAATAGCCAGTAATAGTTCAAATAAATAAATCACAGTTGTTTTCCATCAGTTTTAACATCTATAAATATAACCTTACATCGATATTAGTTAATTTTTGTTTGCGTCATATAGTTACACTTAATTAAATATGTCAACTTATAAACCAAATTCACGTCATTTGCGGGAGATTTCACTTTTTCATTTCAACATGAAAAAATCGGCGGCTGAGGCTCATCGGGTTATTTCAAGTACTTATGGTGATGATACTATTAGTGAAAAAACGTGTCGCGAGTGGCATAGCGGTGGCAGAGAAAAAACTTTTGAAGATGATGAACTGGAGGCTTTACTTAATGAAGACTCGTGCCAAACTCAAGAACAACTAGCAAAATCATTGGGAGTAACTCAGCAAGCAGTATCAAAACGCCTGGAACAGCTGGGGATGATCCAAAAATAAGGATACTGGGTACCGTATCAGTTGAAACCAAGAGATGTTGCACGACGTTTATTTGCTTGTGAACAGCTGCCTGAAAGACAAAAACGAAAAGGATTTCTTCATCGTATTGTTACTGGGGACGAAAAATGGGTGCACTACGACAACCCTAAGCGACGCACATCATGGGGATTGCCCGGCCACACTCCTACGGCGACACCTCGACAGAATATTCACGGATCCAAGGTCATGTTGTGTATTTGGTGGGATCAGCTTGGCGTAATTTATTAAGAGCTTGCTTTATTTATTAAAACCTTCTGAAAAAATTTTGCAACACGACAATGCTCGACCTCACGTGGCGAAAGTAGTCAAGACGTACCTCGAAACACTGAAATGGGAAATTCTACCTCACCCGCCATACTCTCCAGATGTTGCTCCATCTGATTACCATTTATTTAGGTCGATGGCACACGGCCTGGCGGGCCAGTGCTTCGATTCTTTTGAAAAAGTGAAAGAATGGATCGATTCTTGGATCTTATCAAAGGATGAAGAATTTTTCTGACGCAGGATTCGTTTGTTGCCTGAAAGATGGGCCAAAGTAGTGTAAAGTGACGGACAATTTTTTGAAACATAAATAAGATACCATTTTTTTAAATATAATTTTTAAAATTAAAAAAAAAACGGCGGGAGCAAAGTTGTAGACCATTAGGTCTACAACTTTGCTCTATTGCAATATATACAATTGCATATATAATATATATATATTGATAACAGGGAGAGATAGTGGAACTTTAATCTACGTTTAAACAATACAACACTTGGGCTACTTATAATATGGCTGGGAAGGGTATTCCATAACCGCGCTGCTTGAATGGAGAAAGATTTGGAGAAAAATTTTGAATTGTAAGATTTAACAGAAACGCAAGAACCTTTGGGACGGCTACTCGGAGGGGACAGGTGGAAGAGTTCATTTAAATAAGAGGGAGATGAATTTCTTAAAACATTATACAGCGTGGTTAAAATATGCATATTCCGGCGAAGGCGAATAGGGAGCCACTAGATATTTAATTTATATTTTTAATTTAAAAAAATAAATAAGAAATAAAAGTAATTGTAATATAAATTTATGTTACTTATTAAAAATAAAAATATAATATTTTTTTAGAAGTTATCAATTCTTAAAACAGCTTAAAACTATAAGAGCATTAAATATAGAACAGCGAAGAAATCAGGAAATAAGATGTTCAAGTGAGTTCTTTCCGACCGGAGTGTTCACTTGTTGCCCGGAAAGTCTAACAACATGGTCCCTTTTATCCTGTTAGATTTAAATAAACTCAAACACATGTCCTTAGTTTAATGATAGCAACAAACTACTGTTACTATTTATTATATATACACTTACGTCGTCGTTGTTATTGTCGTTTTAGTGAAAGCGGGAACATTTAAAATTTTTTCGAGCAACAAGTAATGTTGTGATATTTTTTTTTATCCTTTTAATATTAGGGTTTATAAAAAACAGTACACCATACATGTGTATGTGTGTGTGTACTGTTTGAATTTCAATCCTTTTTCATTGGAGGCAGTTATTAACTAGAACGACGCATTCAGCTCTTTTTTAAATCTCACTGGTTTTAAATAAATGAACTGCGGTGAAAATATTAGAGTTCACTCACGACATGGCATGGGTCATTTGACGTTCAAGACACAGTGATTGATGCCAGAAAATTTCTAAACCTACAATATAAAGGTTTTCTGTGCTTTTGTGGATTTTAAAAAAGGCTTTTGACAAGGTTGTGAGAAAGAAATTATGGGAGATACTGCCCCGATACAATGTGAGCGGACCCTTGCTACAGGCTGAAAAGTCTCTTTACAGAAATCACTCAGCCTGTGTGCGAGTAGGAGCTGGCATGTCGCCCTGGTTTGACATCCAATCGGGTGTTAAGCAAGGTTGCGCTATGTCAGCTTGGTTGTTCAATTTGTATTTGGATAGTTGTCTCCAAGGCGTGAAAGACAGTAAAAAGAGAGTTAAAGCCTCGAGTGACCTTCGAAAACAGAGTATCCATAATACTGAAGGAAGGTCACGTAAGAAGCACGAGGACCCCCAGGAGTTCATGTATGAAGAGATTGATGTCTTTGGCCGAGGCGAAAGAGTTATGCAGGGACCGCTCCGTCGTCTCTGGCTACCCCGCAAAAGATCTGGCGTGAAGATAAATAATAAATTATAAATCTGTAACTGACCACTATCTACACAAAAGATATTTGGGAAGAATCATTGGGATTTTTAGAATTGTGTGTTTGTCGGTTCATCTCTGCAACGGCTTATCCGATTTGAATGCAGTTATCACCGATATATTGTGGCAATCTTCACTTAAAATTTTGTGTTTATTTCATTTAAATCGGCGAATAAATTAAAATGGTTCAGCCAAAATAAAAATATGTTTTACATTTGATATATATCCGATAATAATATTAATAAGTAACTGTTTTGATGAATTTACTTTTGCTAACTATATAATTACAATCTGTGACATTTTAATGGTTGAAAGTCAGACTAAAATAAAACAAATTCCACGCCAACGTTGACGTGTTCACAAATAGTTATATTATGTTACGTACGTGACAACCCTACAATATTACGACACCGCGTTCGCCGAGACCACCTACTACGGCCCGTTCCGGCAACCCTTGCGCAACATCGTACCACATCCATTCATCGTTTCCAGAAACTCTGTGTGCCTTATTGCTTAAGTTTAGTTGTAACATTATTTTATAATTCTTAATATATCATTCACTCTGTGTTACCACTTCAACACATGAAGTCGCATTTAGTTTAATTATAATAAGTCAATTTTTGTGAGTTAAAATAAATTCACTTTTATATTAAATCGGTTTTTTTTGAGTCCTTCGGCTGCGAACAACGTAATTGGCGCAGTCGGTAGGATGCTCAGAGCATAGTTCTGCGAATAAAGGTATTCTTACATTGATACCGCTACGCGTCGCAAGCTATCGAAGAGACTATCCAGTCCCTCTACTGAGCATCGTGAATCTACGAGCGTTTGTGGCCAAGGACGTACTCAAAATTCAGTACCAAAGAAAACCAAATGTAAGTACTTTGAAACTTTACTTAAGTGTTGCTTCCTTCCTTTTCTTTATTATCCTATCCAAAATTTTCCACCCGAGAAAAATCGTGGAAAAATCTGCCACATATAGGCAGACCTTGCGAAATAGTAATTTAGATTTAAAAAGAAATTTAGAGTATAGTGAATTAGAAATAGAGAATAAAGTAATTAAAATGTCTCTAGATATCGATGTTATTTATAAGGCCCTTCGCCCGGTCCCCGAATTCGACGGGAACCCTAATATTCTTACTAGGTTTATTAAAATATGTGACCAAATAGTGATACAGTGTTTAAAAAACGAACCAGGTTATGAGTTTAGTAATTTATGTTTAATTAACGGGATTTTAAATAAGATTACTGGTCCTGCTGCGAGAACTATTAACTCGAATGGGATCCCTGATAGTTGGGCAGGAATAAGAAATGCACTTATTAATAATTTTGCTGATCAAAGGGATGAAACAGCCCTATATAACGACCTTTCGTTACTCTCTCAAGGTAGCGATACTCCTCAGGAATTTTACGATAAATGCCAGACACTTTTCAGTACAATAATAACATATATCTCACTACATGAAAATATACCTACTACCATAGAAGCAAAACGCGATCTTTACCGTAAACTCACCCTAAAAGCTTTTATTAGAGGTTTGAATGAGCCTCTTGGCTCACACATTAGGTGTATGAGACCTGAATCCATTGAAAAGGCTCTGGAGTTTGTGCAAGAAGAGATTAATGTAACGTACCTACAGCGTCGCAGCAGTAATAGTGATAGGAAAAACTTAAATTTGTATGCCAATAGTTCTCCTAAAGTACCTATGTCCATGTCACTTACTATGAATAAACCCAATATGCTAGCCTTATCAAATACTAGCCAGCAGAAAGCTTTGCCCTTCCAACCACCGCCGCAACCATGGAAACCTAATTTCCAGTACGGTGTACCTCAACGACCTGCTTACCAGACAGGCTATCCCCAACAGCGCTCGCCTTATAATATGCAGTCTCGAACGCAACAGATGTTCCGCGCACTACCACCTAATTATAACGCGCAGAATAGTGGATTTAGAATACAAGCTAGGCCTCCCCAATCTCAACAAAACTTGGGACCTACACCTATGAGCGGCGTTAGCCATTATGTAACTAAGCCTTTTTCACCTCCGATTAGAGGACATGATTGGTCAAAATTTGGCAATCCACCCCCTTCTAACTACTTCAGGTCTAGGGAAATGAACTATAACGAGACATATGACTATAACGACTCAAATCCTGACTTAGACTACGACTATTATCCTAATGAGTATTATTACACACCCAATGACTATGAAAATTACTATTATTATGACACAAATATTCCTGACTACACTTACGAACCTAGTTCATCGCACATAAAGCAATTACCTGTAACAAAAACCGAGCCGCAACCCTCATATTCAGAAGAGCAGGATTTTCACAAGGAACGTTTCAATACGGGACAAAAATAGAATTGAACCTTCAATCTAAAAAAGAATTAAGATATATACAAATTGCGGACCCCCCTCTTAAATTACTAGTAGACACCGGGGCTAACCAATCTTTTTTAAGTCCCGACGCAATTAAACAATACTTTATTCACGTACCACTTAACGACGACCCCTTTGAGGTAACAAACTCTCGTATTACCTCTCATCATGACCACTCTATCACAATTCCTCAATTTGCAGAATTTAACGAACAAAGGAACGTAAAATACTTTATTTTTAAGTTCCATACCCATTTCGACGGTCTTGTAGGCCTAGATTTGCTAGAAAACTGTAAAATAGATCTTAAACATAATATCCTAATGACAGACTATGCGAACATTCCATTATTAAAATACAAATGTCGCACCGTCAATTTCCACGAAATCATTCCCGCGCATTCTCAGAGAATAGTTAACGTGCCTATCATCTATCCTCCTAGTGATATTTACGTATCTGAACAATTAATATGTGACTGTATTATTCACGAGTGTATCACGACCGTTACGGATAATTCAGGTTTCGTAGAGATAGAGAACCCCACTGACCATGACGTCACACTGACTTTTGAACAACCCTTACTAATAGAATGTTATGATATTGACTGTACCCTTTCGGGACCGCCAGTTACACGCACTAATGACGTACTTAACCGACTTAGAACTGATCACTTAAATAACGAAGAAAAGCTTAACTTACAGACTCTTTGTTCAAAATTTGCTGACGTGTTTTACTTAGAGGGTGAAACACTCACTTTCACTAATAAAATTAAACACAATATTAAAACAACTGACGAAATTCCTACTTATACCAAAAGTTACAGATACCCTTTTATTCATAGAAAAGAAGTTAGGGATCAGATTGAAAAAATGCTCAAACAAGGTATAATACGACCATCTGACTCTGCCTGGAGCTCTCCTATCTGGGTGGTACCTAAAAAGGCAGATGCTTCTGGTAGACAAAAATGGAGATTAGTCATAGACTTTCGAAAATTGAACGACAAAACCCTAGATGACAAATATCCTATACCCAACATAGCTGACGTCCTAGACAAGTTAGGGAGATGTCAATACTTTTCTACACTAGACCTAGCATCCGGTTTCTATCAGGTAGAAATGAACCCTGACGACATACCCAAGACTGCCTTCAACGTTGAGCATGGGCATTTTGAATTTCTTCGAATGCCCATGGGACTTAAGAACTCTCCTTCTACATTCCAAAGAGTCATGGATAATGTCCTCAGAGGTCTACAAAACGAGATTTGTCTAGTCTATCTAGACGATATAATAGTATACAGCACCTCTCTTCAGGAGCATATGATAAACTTAGAAAAAGTCTTCTCCAGATTGCGTGAATCCAATTTCAAAATCCAGATGGATAAATCTGAATTTTTGAAGCTGGAAACCGCATATCTCGGTCATATCATCACCAGAGATGGAATAAAACCTAATCCAGACAAAATATGTGCAATCCAAAAATACCCCATCCCAAAGACTAGTAAAGAAATCAAACAATTCCTTGGACTAATAGGATATTACAGAAAATTCATCCCGGACTTCGCAAAAATTACAAAACCAATAACTAAATGTCTGAAAAAAGGCTGTAAAATTACCCTAGACAATGACTATGTTAACTGTTTCGAAAAATGTAAGACCTTGTTAACTAACGACCCCATATTACAATACCCCGACTTCGACAAAGAATTTAATTTGACAACAGACGCATCCAATCTAGCAATAGGTGCTATACTATCACAAGGACCTATAGGTTCCGACAAACCCATTTGTTACGCCTCTCGAACTCTCAATGACAGCGAAATAAACTATGCTCCCATAGAGAAAGAACTCCTAGCTATAGTTTGGGCTACCAAATATTTTAGACCCTACCTGTATGGACGCAAATTTAAAATACTAACTGATCATAAACCCTTACAGTGGCTAATGAATGTCAAGGAACCCAATTCCCGACTGACTAGATGGAGACTGAAACTAACTGAATATGACTATACTATAATATATAAATCCGGCAAATCTAACACCAACGCCGACGCTTTATCTCGAATAGAAATTAACAATGAAACGACTGACTCAGTAATAGTTAACGTATCCGAAAGACCGCCCTCTCCTTCTGGTTCTACTACATTAACCGCCCACACTAGTGCTGAAAACCCTATCCTTGAAATTCCCATCACTGACGAACCACTGAATAAATTTCATAGACAGATACATATAACTATAGTAGGCGACATGAAACGTAGACCAACAACGACAAAACCTTTTGAAACTCATACTAAGACACTCGTACAGGTATCAGAATCTAATTTAGAACAAGATATTGTTAATGTCATTAAAGAATTTGTTAACCCAAAAATTAAAACAGCTCTTAAAATTAATCCTCCGTTAGGCATGTACTCTATATTACCTATAATTCAAAATAATTTCCGTAGTTCTTCTATGAATCTAGTCCTAACGAAGATAGAACTAGAAAACGTATGTGAGTATCTTAGACAACAGGAAATAATTAAACACTATCACGATGGAAAGACAAACCACCGAGGCATTAATGAGTGTTATCTAGCCTTGTCTAAAAAATACTATTGGCCTAAAATGAAAGATGAAATTTCTAAATATATAAATGAGTGCATAGTATGTGGACAGACTAAGTACGACAGAAACCCCATTAGACCTATATTTAATATTGTACCCCCAGCTACTAAGCCCTTTGAATTAGTACATCTAGACTTGTTCACTGTACATAATGAAAAATATTTAACTTTTATAGACTCTTTCTCTAAATATGGGCAGGCGTACCATTTGAGAGACGGTACTGCAATTAGTATCCTTCAAGCCCTCCTAACTTATAGCACACACCATGGACTCCCGCTAACTATTACGACTGACAACGGGACTGAGTTCACAAACCAATTATTTAATGAATTTATCAGGCTACATAAAGTGAATCATCATAGGACTTTACCTAATTCCCCTAATGACAATGGACTCATAGAACGTTTTCATTCTACCTTGTTGGAACACTTACGGATATTAAGATTACGCAATAAAGATGAAATTGTCATAAATCAAATGCCCTATGCAATATTAGCTTATAATAGTTCTGTTCATAGTTTAACAAAATGCAGACCCCATGACATTATAAGAGGACATTTCGATCCTAGAGACCCCTTAGACTTAGACCTAACTCAACATCTATTGCAAGAATACATTACTAATCATCGTAACCAAATGAAGACTGCCTATGACTTGATTAACGACCATACTCTAACAGAACGAACTAACATAATGACTAATAGAAACAAAAATAGGGAACCTGAAATTGCATACTTACCTGACCAACAAGTATTCATTAGGAATCCCGCTGCTAGTAGACAAAAGTTAGCATCCCGCTATACCGCTGACACAGTACTTGCTGACTTACCTATTCATATTTACACTTCCAAGAAAAAAGGTCCCATTGCCAAATCCAGACTTAAACGAGTCGCTAAGACCAAGAAATTGTTTCAGGATTCGACTGGTACTGACCTTGCTAACTCTTCAGCTGACGCTGGCTCTAGACATAAAACTTGAACAACTAGACAATGGACCAGGACTTCTTCCTTTTAATCTTGGAAATGCCAAACTCATAACTCACTATCATTCCTTTATTCAATATGTAGAACTAAACGATTTCGAGAATCGCCTTGACTCCATCGATTCACAGTTAAACTATTTTAGAACTATCCTAGATAAAGATACTTACACCCTGTATGAATTACAAATTGACTATATATCTAACAGATTAATTAAAATACAATCTCAAATTAAAAGTTTGGAACCCAATCGAGTTAAACGAGGCTTAATTAATAGTATTGGCTCTATTATCAAAAGCATAACTGGTAACCTGGATCAAACAGACGCTGAAAAGTATAATAATGCAATAGAAATCCTAGAAAGTAATAATGATAAGTTAGTATCTGAATTAAATGACCATATTAGCCTAAATAAAGCGTGGATGATAAAACAAAATTCCCTTTTTACGAATATAGTTCAGAACCAAGTTAAGATTAATAGCACATTAGAGTTAATATTAAAACACGATGCCTACGCTAATACTACGTTGATTAAATTTGCAAAGTTTGCCCAATTATTGATTATTATCAGTGAGAATACGGAAGACCTAATGTTAGAGTTAATTAGATTAGAAGATATGTTAGCATATGTGCGTGCATCGAGCACCCACCATAGAATGTTAAGTATTAGTAATTTAGAAGATATGTTAGATAAATTAAGACACATTTATAATTCCAAAGAGATATTACAGGCAGATTTCAGAGAATATTATAGTATTATCAGACCCGGTTATTATTATGTAGGAAAACGAATAGTAATCATTTTTAAATTCCCGATTATTTCTCCAAGACAATTCAAACTATTTAGGCTTTCCATCGTTCCTAATAAAGACCATTACACCTTTATTCCACCATATCCTCTCATAGCAACCGATAGTAAAGCTTTCATGTACATGGAGGCTGAATGCCCGAAGTTTAATCAGCAATATCTCTGCGAGGAAAACGTCCGCCATCAGGCCCGAGAACAGCATGATTGCATCCAGACTCTAATTACCAGCCAGTCTATGAATAGATCCTGCCGACCCGCTAAAGTTACGCTAGTTGAGAAAACAATGGAGCAATTAGACGATCAGTACTACACACTCATCTTCCCACGCCCAACGAAAGTAGAATTAAAATGCAGCAGCCATGAATTCATCACCCTATTCGGAAGTTATCTAGCCACGATTCCGCAGACGTGTTCACTACGTACCGACGAGTTCACCATCGTCAACATTCAAAATAAAATCAAGGGACAGCCGCTGAAAATAACTGAAATTCCTGAACATTATAGAACAGAGAACATTACAATCCCTCACCTGAAACTGAAAACTATAGATATACAAGGACTACGCAGCATTGAAGACAGGGTCCTGAATGAGCAACCTACGAAACTAAATCATCTTCATGAAAGTGTATATCATACAACTATTCCATTTTATATACTTTTATTTAGTGCACTCGCAATAAGTATCGCCTTACTCACTCGACGGTATATGCACCATGTAAAGAGGGATGAATCGTTTAAGCACGACGACGGCACCCATAACAACCCTGCGGAAGAGCCTGAGCGAGCCAGGAACGAGACGGCATTACCAGCGACATTTGCACTCAACGCTTTCAAATAGTCGCTGATCTACGGGGGGAGGTGTTACGTACGTGACAACCCTACAATATTACGACACCGCGTTCGCCGAGACCACCTACTACGGCCCGTTCCGGCAACCCTTGCGCAACATCGTACCACATCCATTCATCGTTTCCAGAAACTCTGTGTGCCTTATTGCTTAAGTTTAGTTGTAACATTATTTTATAATTCTTAATATATCATTCACTCTGTGTTACCACTTCAACACATGAAGTCGCATTTAGTTTAATTATAATAAGTCAATTTTTGTGAGTTAAAATAAATTCACTTTTATATTAAATCGGTTTTTTTTGAGTCCTTCGGCTGCGAACAACGTAATTATTATTTAAACAAACAATAATAACAACAACAATCTAACTAACTTGGTAAACAATGCAGGTTGTACTAATTCGACTAGAACATTACTATCATTGATGAAAAAGCCACTTCAAAGAGCCAATGTTATAACTGAATAAGCTGTCAAACTGTCTGAACTTTTGAAAATAAGAGTTTTGATATTTGTATTTTATTTATTATTAGACTTGAAATCGAAATAATATTTTCGAATTCAATTTGAAATAAAAAAAATATATTTTACTTTGTCTTGTTTTTATGAAATTCGTTTATAAATAATTATTTATTATGTAATAAATCCATTACCTAAATAACCTTATCCTAAATCTTACTGCTCTCTTCTTAATTTTAGAGTGTTTTTTTTTTCTTGACTTAACAGTGTTACTTAGTATTAAGATACATTTTCCAATCCGAGATATTGTTGATAAATGAGTAATAATTAAATTGTATAGTACAAGAATAAGATGGAAGATTAATATATGGTTAAATCTAAGCTTATTTGATTAAACAGTACAAGTTTAACGGATTCACCGACGGACATACGACTATACAATACATTATAAAACTAGTTTCATTGTACAATAGTTAAACTTGCATCGGGAATCGGACTACAAACTAAAAGTGATCGTAAAGTCACCATCTATCAGTGATACGGCCATGAATAAAAACTTCTCTGAGGCGAGCTTGCAAACGAAAACATTTTACAAGTTACAACATAGTACATTTGTATTTTTTAATTCTTATTGTTTCTATAACAATCTTGTCAATAATGTTTTGGTATCATTTTATTTGAAAAATAAAAGATTTAAATAATATTATGATTGTAATATCCAGCTTTAGATTAAATGACCGAACTGATTTCAATATTATGATTGAAGCAATCTTCTATATGTACATAATATACATTAACGTCACAAAATGATGTTACTTCTTTCAGAAAGACCAAGTTGGGAGTGGAGTCACGATTTGGGTGTTTGTTTTCTTGATTCCAGAGCGAGTGAAGTCAGCGTTAGCGGACATTAGCGTACGTAAAGTCCCTCAGAGAGCTTCATTCACGTACTTGTAATAAATGTAACTACGGTGGTTACATACATTCTTAAATTTTTTGTACATTTTAAAACAGATTTATTTTATGCGTTTATTGTTTCATTATTATATCATATAACACTAATCTAAACACTGTCTTAAAATAATTATTGAGGATGTTAGTCTTGTTCAAGTTTTTCTTTCCAATGTATAAAACTCAGTGATAGAAACAGAGTTTTAACAGTTGGTTTGAATTAGAATTCTCTTGGGTAAGGAGTAACTAGAAAGAAACTCATCTTACAGATAAAATAATATTCCATAAATATATAAATAAGTTTTGACAATAAAACTAAAAATAGAAAATCTATGAAATGGCTTGACTTCACGTACTAGTATATTTATAAATACTAATTTATTTATCTAGAATTTAAGACAAACCCCTTTATAAGTATTAATATTAATATATAAATTTTTAATATTACATTTCATACTTAGCAGTAATACTTCCCTTTTAATTGTGTATTGTATTCTACAAATATTATATTATAAGAGATTGATCCTCTTTAATAGAAGGTCATAAGAATATATCATATAAATACATATACATATTGGTATAAGTATCTACTCGTATATCATAATAGTTTATGTATTACATTATACATTATACGACTCGTGCTAACATAAATAACATTTAAATATCTCTGTTATCATATGTATTAGAAGACTTATTCCCGCGGTATACTTTATTAACCACTATAGTCGCTAATCACTAATCACTAATGACTTCACTTCTTGATGCTAGCTGTTCCAACGATACGAATGAGCTCTACTGACCGGCGAGTGACTTATATACCGTCCGATGCGGTATTTATGGTGTTATTAACTTCTATCTTTCTGTATTTAATGGTAGATATGATTAAAAACGTTCATAATAAAATTTAATTCATTCTCTAATGTTTATTTTTAATCCGAGTATTGTAATTAATATTTATATAATGTTTCTTATTTTAGTATTATAATACTTTTAAGTAAATAACATTTAATATTGCTATATTTAGTTAAAATTCTAATATTTAATGTTGCACCATTTCAAAGAACTAAATATTTTATAAAGTATTTTTATGACACGCTGAGGATTTAATAAGCTTAGCAGTTTCCATTATCACGGGTAGTTAAACCGTTGTTCACATCTGTCGGAAAAACTTTCCTAACTATTCTCCTCACTGTGTCGTTTACTTTCAGTGAGCTTTTACTATCCGCAGTTTAATATTATAATTAAGTGTTTTCTGCGACGCTTCCAGTTAACTCTCAGAAGATGGCTTTGATTCCCACCTTCGGAACATTATTATATATTAACTGATATATTTTTTTACAAAATACTAATATAAGTGAGGCACGTATTGTAATATTATTTCATAATTATAGCCTCGGGTTTAAGTTTACATGCTTACATGCTAGATATTGTTAACCTACACTCTATTTGAGATTTATATTTTAGGTTGTCTTCAGAACCAAATACTTATCTTATCCAAAGCTATTTTCAAATCCAGCGCTGATAGAAGATAATCTTCTGTAATAATGTTCGTTATTTTAAAAAGGCACGTGCAAAATCTATAATGATATAAATTTAAAGGTTACAAAAATTATAATAAACATCTGTCATTTAATTCGATTTAATGTGGAAATATCTCAACTTCGAGATGGGGCAGTCTGTATTGGTAAACGGGATGAATAGAGAGTTCTACGATGCATATATTCTTTGCAAAAGTGTTATCGCGGTTGCACCTCAATGGACAATGTTGTTTCAGATCCTTCATGCTTTCTCTGGTCGAATATCGAGTGAAAACTGGATAAGTATGTTTAATTAATTTATCGTGTAAAATAAATAAAGCTGTTTACTTTCTGTCGATCAAAATGAATGTTTCTTTTATGATCATTGATGTAAAATTTTAAGACTAAAAATTTTATATATTTTTTAATATTTACCCGGAATAATATTGTAAATAAACCTGGAATAATATAAAACAATTAACAATTAATTAATATTAAAGAAAAGGTGATTCTAAGTGAGCGATTGACTTAATAATGGTCGTAGTGCCAGTAGTTTCTAGCTCGTTTCCCACCGATAGCTGCAACGCGGGCGTTGACTTCTTCGTTTCACATAAAGGTGCTGGGTCAGTATTTTAATAATCAGCACTTTTATCGTGGGAATTGTCTTAATCTTTAATATGTGAATTTGTCCTAGCTATGCTTGCGTAATATGTTACTGTAACCACATACATAACATTTTATATTGACGAAATAATACAGTAAATTAAGTAATAATAGTTGCATCATGACAATGAAAAACAAACATAAATTTGTGTTTTGTATCACATTCTCATATTAGTATTGTGTTTTAAAAAATCAAATAAGTATTCTTAATAGCAGCGTCACTTGACCTGAACATGCACTGGAGTTTTTTTATTCTGCACTCATTCAATAAGCTGTGTTATGAATGAACTGCGACTCTCCTCACACACATCACCTCTTTGTACACGATTTGAAGGAATATTATTTGACATTATTCAATTATTGATTAGCAATGAAATATAATAACAGTTACCTAATATTTAATAGTAATAACACATTTTGCAATACTTTACCTTACAATATAAACCATTATTTGTTTGCCGTCTTACATATCATGGTAAACATTTAGAAAATATAAAGTAGACAATCAATCAATATATCTTCGAACGTAGTCAAGTCAGTAGAAAGACATAAAAAGTGTGTCAGCTTCGAGTCAACTTAGTGAAAGTTGTCGGATATTCAATAGAAAGAGTACAATGTCCAGTAGAAAATATTTTATATAAAGAACTGAGTGACCCGAAGAGAGGTCGTGTCACCTTCTAGAATGATCTTAGAACTGTATGAAATAAAATATTATACTGGACATTTAAATATAGTGGAAGCTAAAATATTGGTCGGTATTCAAATATGATTTCAAAAGTTATTTGAATTATTCATGGACCGTGCTTACTCAAATCATTAAAGTTAAAAAGAATTTACATAAATTAGTGTTTATAAATTTATATTTATCTACATAAATTAATTTTATTTTTTTATATTATCTTTCTTTTATAATATTATAATAACATTATGAGTAAGTGAATAATCTTATGTTTCTCTTCAGAATTGGTAATTGTATTAATTTTGTAATAAACTTCCTTATGACGTGTCTTTTAAGAAGTACAAAGTTTTTATCAAACAAATATTAATAAAATAAGTCGGAGATAAAGCTTTTTATTATTTTCTAGTTAAAGTTATAATAAAATCTTTTTGATTGTATCATTTTTTTGATAGTATTATTTTTCTTAAAAAACTGTTTCCCGCCTTTTCCATTTCCACCAAAATGGGTTCAACAAAAAAAATCGGTATTTGGAGGCTTAATCGTTAAATTGTAAAAAAGCGAATTGATCACAAAAAAATGATATTTTGTCATTATTTAGCCACCCTAGATGTGTCCACACTCTAGATGCGGACTTTTGCAACATCCGGGGGTTTCACTCGAACCTAAACGCCGTCCACTACCACCTTGAAAGGGCGCAGCCGGCCTTGTTGTTTTTGACAGAGACGCAGATATCTCAACCTAGCGACACAGCGTACCTATCATACCCCGGGTATAAACTAGAACATTATTTTATACCACACGCCGGGGTATCTGTGTTCGTAAGGGCGAATATCTGCTACCGTCGATTCAGATTTTTGAAGGTCGCTACTTGTCCGTGCTCTGGCTGGTCGTGGACATGGACGATCACGTCAGAGTCTACGCGTGCCTCTACAGGTCCCATAGACTTCAACGCGCACAATACCGAATGGTTAGGGTCACGTGCAACGGACTACGCGGGGAGATCTGCTTTTAACTTTGCTCTGGCAAATGGTCTGTCCCAGGTGGTAAAGACGCACACTCGTTTACCGGACGTGGACAGCCACACGCCCTCTTTGTTGGATCTTCTGCTGACTACACGTCCAGAAAAGTACCAGGTCACTATCGAGGCTCCCTTAGAGTCCTCTGATCACTGTCTAGTACGGATTGTAGTGTCCATTCAACGTCTGACTCGCAGAAGACCTGCGACTCGACGCGTTTGGCACTACAAGTCAGCGGATTGGGATGGAATGCGGTCCTTTTTTGCACCCTACCCATGGGGGCCGATTTGTTTCCCTTCCAATGATCCTAATGACTGCGCTGCGGCTGTAGCTGATGTGATACAACAGGGCATGGAACTATTTGTACCAAGGTCTGTGGTACCACTTAGTGGCAGATCGCGGCCTTGGTTTGATGCGTCTGTCAGGGCTGCAGTAGCTGGCAAACGGCAAGCTTACCAAGCTTGGGCCAATGCCTTAGTCACTATGGATCCGAACTCTAGCGTTCTGAAGAGGAAATACAACCGTACCTCCAGATTCTTTAAACGGCAAATCGCTAGAGCAAAGTTCAAGCCTGTCGTCAAAATTGGGGATCAGCTGGCAAAGTACCCTCCTGGCACGCACAAATTCTGGGTGCTTTCAAAGGCCACTCTGGGCAACTTAGGCCAACCGTCCCTACCGCCATTGCGCATGGAGAATGACCCTCTGGCCCACACGGCAAAAGAGAAAGCCGACTTCTTGGGCACGCTTTTCGCCTCCAACTTGACTTTAGACGACCAAGAGAAGACACCGCCTATCATACCGCGGTGTCAGAGCTCAATGCCAGAAATAGTTTTTCGGCAGAAAATTATCAGGCAGGCTCTATTTTCCTTGGTCGTTTATAAGTCGAGTGGGCCGGATGGCATTTCTCCATTGGTACTACGAACGTGTGCCCCTGAGTTGACTCCAGTGCTAACGTGTCTATTTCGGCACTCCTACCTTAAAGGCGTAGTCCCGATCTCATGGAAGTGTGCCCTTGTCCATCCGATCCCTAAAAAAGGTGATAGGTCGGACCCATCTCTCCAAAATAATGGAGATTATTATCAACCGACAGGTCTTAACGTATCTCGAGAAACACTAATTGATCAATGACCGGCAATATGGCTTTCGCCATGGTCGATCAGCTGATGATCTTCTGTTATACCTTACGCACCGTTGGGCAGCGGTTATTGAAAGCAAGATCTCCCTTCTCAAGGTCAAGGTCCAGGTCTGGTAGTTAGTTTGGATATGACAAAAGCCTTCAATCGTGTATGGCACAAGGGGCTTCTTTCGAAGCTACCTTCCCATGGGCTTCCCGAGAGTTTATGCAAGTGGATCACCAGTTTTCTCACTGGGAGGAGCATTCCGGTCGTTCTCGACGGTTTTTGCTCGGACCTCAAGCCCGTGAACGCTGGTGTACCCCAAGGCAGCGTGCTATCCCCAACTCTGTTCCTTTTGCACATCAATGATATGTTGGATATTCCCAACATACATTGTTATGCGGATGACAGCACTGGGGATGCGGTTTATTCAGGTCGTGCAGGTCTCTCTCGGGAAAACGTCGATGAGTGCCGAAAGAAACTTTTGTCTTCAATAGACACCTCCCTGGAGATGGTCTCTGAGTTGGGTGAACTGAACCACGTTCAATTCAATCGCGACAAGACACGTTTGCGCGTTTACCACTAAGAAACCCTCATTTGTCGTATCACCGCTCTTCGAGAGCACTCCTCTTATTGCCTCGCCAAGTTTCAGAATACTGGGTCTCGACATTTCGAGCGATTGTCAGTTTCGTGGTCATCTGGAGAGCGGGGCCAAGTTGGCCTCGATGAAATTGGGAGTGATCAATAGAACGAGGCAGTATTTCAAACCTGGCCAAAAGCTTGCGCTCTATAAGGCGCAGGTCCGGCCACCCATGGAGTACTGTTCTCAACTCTGGTCCGGATCACCCTAATATCAACTTCTACCATTTGACCGCATACAACAGAGAGCCGTTAGGATTGTCGGGGACCCGGTGCTCTGCGAACGGCTGGACTCTTTGGCATTGCGTAGAGATGTCGCTTTTTTGTGCGTCTTCTACCGCATTTACAACGGGGAGTATTCCCACCTGGATGAGTGGCGATCTTCCACTGTGCAGTTGTCAAGGACTTTATTCCAACGTTCCACTCTAATGTGGAACGAATTTCCTTCAGCGGTGTTTCCAGCTCGATACGACATGGATACCTTGAAAAAAGGGATATATTCCTATTTACAAGGGCGGCAACGCTCATGCGAATCCTCGGATGTTGCAAGAGTTCATGGGCGGCGGTGATCACATTTCAACGGTGACCAGCAAGTTCGTTTGCCCTCATCTAGCACAAAAAAAAAACCCACAAACATATTGAGAGCCTGACTGGAAAGTTTTATTACATCCACTACATAGCCCTGATCTTGCAACTTTTCAGAATCCTTTAAGTAGTGTAACGAAATATCAAAAGAGGACTGTCAAAACTACTTCTTGCGGTTTTTCATGAAAAGTCACAAAATTTCAACAGCAACGAAATTATGTCACTGCCTACGAGATGGCAGCAAGTTATTCAAAATTACATAGTATAATTTAAAGTAAACAAATTTTTGTAAAATTTTGCCTTGAATTGCTATATAAAATAAGAAGCAACTTTTCCCCAACCTATTATAAATTTTCTCATAGTGTTTTAGTCAATTATTTATTAGTGGTTTAGTAAATAATGAAAATGTTTGTACATTATCGTGAATAACAGTAATTATTAAAATAAAATTACCTTTATTATCATTAAGTGACTTTGTGAACTGTTGATTCACGAAAAATAATACTCGGACGGGTTTATTGTAGATTCTTCTCAGTGGGTGTGTACACTGTACACTCCTTTAATTTTATAGCCTCGTTACTATAATATTATGCTGTCATTTATAATTTTATTATCATTAACAGATTGAATGCCCAATTAAATAATATATATAGATATATTATTTTAAAATCTTAGATTATTATTAAATTAATATTATTGGATTGTATTGGACTTAATGTATTCTCTTCCTTTGTACAAAAGAGTATTAATATTTCGTGAGTGACTTCAGTATTGTATAAAAAAAAACATGCTAAAATCTAAAAAAAAAATATAGACTAAATGAGTCAATTTGTTGTGTGGTCAAGGTCCAACTCTTGGACTGGAGTCTTCATGTTTACGATAGCTATTAGTTTCATGGGTCGTAGTACCAAGGAAGAATGTGTTTAACAAAAGCTACCTAGTGTGAGAAATCTAATACATTATTGTATTCTTGAAATATTCTGACGTCCGCCTTTTCCGTTTATGTTTTTTCGTTTCTACTATAAAAATAAAAGAATAAAAATTACATAAACAGTGTTGTTTAGATTTTTTTTTAATTGGACAATATGGAAGAAAGTTATTTTTAAGTATTTAGAGCAAAAGTATTGTAGTAACACCACAAAAAAAATCCCTTGGTAGAGTCCGACTCGTAGTTTCCAATTTATTTTCTATCTCTGTGTTAAATAGTGAATTCAAATATGTAGTAGACAAAATGACATCAGTGATTATTTTCTCATAGTCACTTATATAGAAATAATTATGTCACATATACTTAACCATATAGAAGCAAAGATGGAGTATTTGCTGATTTGTCCTTTTTAAAAAACTTAGTTCAGTTGAGGTGTTTTAACAAGAAATAAAACAATTATTTAAGAATGATTTAAATGCATTATTTACACTGACCAGTGCAAATATTATATTTCGGACCCTCTAGCCTCAATAGTGAAGTGCATTCCCGCAGAAGCTGTTAGAAATATATAATCATCTTTTGGATTTATTTACAATTTAAATACCTTTAATAGTTATTGTTTTTACTTATCTAATAATATTTAATTTTAATTCATTTTATTATATATATATATATATATATATATATATATATATATATATATATATATATATATATATATATATTATATAATTGAAATACTTTTAATAGTTATTGTTTTTACTTGTCTCAAACTCAATATTAAAAAAAATCGTATGATTCTTACAAATACAATCCTTAAGGCGAAATTACGAATAAAATCTATTTATCTGTTTCATGAATTGTATAAATAAAATTCAGGATACGTTTACCGATGTTGTTGTTTTGCTTTATTGGCTCACTAGGAAATATGAATACTATAACGTGTAAATGCTGTTAGTTGTATTTTAATTTTGTTTAATGTGTATAATTATATTAAAATTTATTAATTTTACAAGAATTTTGTTCTATTACTTTAATTGATATCAGTCGTAAATAAGGAGTTAAACTAAGCGGTAACCGAAACGTTACAGGTTATTTAAAACCTTGTGTGTATATAGCAGATAACTTGAGTCTGTGGAAACAAAGGAAGTAACTGCTTAGATTATCATTAAGAAATTCTAAGTTTCTTTTGGTTAGTTTTATCACAGGTGGCACTTTTAATTTTTCGTGAACATTCCAGAAATATATTTGTGATTAAATTATCTTTTGTTAATTTGTTATGTTATGATATCTTTATATTGCAATAATTGTTTGCTAGTTATTGGTGCCAGATGAGTTTATATAGTTTTTGTATAAAAAAAATTGTATTTTGTATTTTGATTGTATTATTGTATGTTAAAATAAAAATGTATGTATGTAATATGTAATATATAACATGAACAAATGCGGCATTGGGGACCGCCAACCAACACGCCATATTCCGCACGGTGGAAGGTGGAAGACGGAGCTACAAATAGCTACGTGGAATGTAAGAGGGGGAATGGAACAAGATGAACGAATTATTAGATATGATGGATGACAAACACCTGGATGTTATCTGTGTGCGTGAAACCAAGCAAAAAGGCAATGATACGACCGATTTGCCTGGCAACCGGGTCGCTTTCTGCGCTGGGGTTCCAGAGGGTGAGCGAGGTTGCCAAGGTGTAGATGTGTTGTTGTCTTTTCGAATGGTTAATGCAATGGTAGAATACAGGGCTTCCAACCCGAGGCTTCTATTGATTCGCTTTGAGCTGGGGATAACAAAAGTATTCTTGTTAGCCGTTTACGCGCCAGTAACCTCAGCTCCAGTGAGCGAGCTCGAGGAGTTTTGGGAGAGTGTCAGGGATGTTCTAAGTAGTGTCAGAAGTAATGAAAAGTTGATAGCATGTGGGGATGTTAATGGATGGGTTAGAACCGCGCGAAGTGGTTATGAAAGCGTGCTAGACAAGTACGGTGATAAGAGAGTAAATGAGGCTGGAAAACTTATTTTGACATTTGTAAGGAGAGATATTTATTTGTGGCAAACACGATGTTTGATCACAAACAAATTTACATATACACATGGGAGCGAGCGGAAGAAAGAAGTATGTTTGATTTATTCCTAGTGGATCAGCGTATTCGAAGTCAAGTTATGGACACGCGAGTATTCACGGGTGCTGATCTGGGAACGGGTCATTATCTAGTCGTTGCTAGAATAAGAATTCTGTTTGCAGGTTAGCGCAGCCACACGATGTGTCCAAGGTTGGAGTCGAATTATCGCATAAGAAACTGGAAGCTTCAAGATCCACGGATCAGAGAGGAATATCAAGAAAGGATTTTCAAGAAGCTTGAAAGCTGTGATCATGGAAATGAAAGTGTTGAAGTATGCTGGCAGAACCTTAGGAATGATATGAGGAAAGTAGCGACAGAAGTATGTGGTAAAAGGAAAAGATGTTTTAGTAAACAGAGCGATGAAACGATGTAGAGAAAGAAGAAAAGAAGAAAGAAGAAAGAAGAAACCATAATATAACATAAGCTAACATAAAGAATAAAACATGAGTGGATTATAAAGCCTCGGGTAAGGATAAAAGTTTGAGAGAGATAAGAAAAAGAGACTACAAGCTTCAAAAGCACAAAACAAATGCTCTTAAACAGATGAAGCGTGAAAATTTGGCTAGAGAAAGGGATGAAAGGTTGACGAACAACTTCCGGGAAAACACTAAGCTTTCTGGCGAGAAGTTAGGGATTCCCGGGGTTGTTCGGTAACTTGTAGAATGAATGAGGTGCTTTCGAAGAGTAGTGAAATTTTAACAGAACCAGCACACGTTTTGCAGCAATCGGCGGAATTCTACAAGGAGACCTATGAATGTGAGGACACCTCGACCATGAGTACCAGTGAAATGCTGAGTCCGGATGTAGCCATTCCGATGGTGAAATCGGTTTGGAAGAAGTGGCGAACGCGATTCGAAGCCTGAAATGTGGTAAGGCTGCGGGAGCAGATGAAGTTACTGCCGAGATGATCAAATATGGTGAGCCACGCGTCTTGGACTTGTTCTGGTTTTTGTGCACTTTATGCTGGAAATCAGGGAAGGTCTCAGACGATTGGCGAAGTGCAGTCATCGTGCCTACGTATAAAGGCAAAGGTTCACAGATAGACTGTGCAAGCTATAGCTATCAGTTTGATTAGCTTAGGCGGTAAAGTTTATGCTAAAATATTAGCGAGAAGAGTGCAAGAGAAATCTGAAAGTCTGTTATGGGAGGCCCAAGGGGGTTTTAGACTTGGAACAGGGTGCATAGATCAGATGTTTTCCCTCCGCATGATCACTGAAAAGTTTTTGACCCTAAACTAAAAGGTTTTCTGTGCTTTTGTGGATTTGGAAAAGGCGTTTGACAGGGTTGTGAGAAAGAAATAATGGGAGATACTGCCCCGATACAATGTGAGCGGACCCTTGCTACAGACTGTAAGGTCTCTTTACAGAGATCACTCAGCCTGTGTGCGAGTAGGAGCTGGCATGTCGCCCTGGTTTGACATCCAATCGGGTGTTAAGCAAGGTTGCGCTATGTCAGCTTGGTTGTAGGTGAAAGTAGGTGACCTTAAGGTCAATTGCTTGCTATATGCAGATGATGCAGTGCTCATTGCATCATCAGAATGCGATTTGCAGGCATTGGTCTGAAAGATGGGTGTGAATATAATGGTCTAAACGTGAATGTAGATAAGACGAAGGTTCTGATATTTGAAAAAAATAAAGAAAGAACAGAATGTAAGATCAACGTGAATGGTAAGATAATAGAACAAGTGAATGAAGTGGTATATTTGGGACGTATGTTTAGTAGAGACGGAAGATACGAAATGGATGTGGAAAGGCGTATTGCTGCCGGTAACAGAGTTAACGGTGCTTTGGCTGCATTGTTGAGACGGCGAAACATCAGCATAGCTGCACGTTTGGCTGTACACAATGCAGTTTTGCTACCGACGCTGTTAAACAGCAGCCAAACGTGGGTAATACAGAAGAAGAATGTAAGAAAGATGAATGCTGTGGAGATGCGATCTCTTCGCAGAATATGCGGAGTCAGTCTAGCTGACCGAATCCGCAATGAAGAGATCCACAGAATGGCAGGTACTAGCTAAGATGTCACGGTGAGAATGAAGAAGAACGTGCTCAGGTGGTTTGGGCACGTCCAACGAATGAGTGATGAAAGAATGGTAAAAAGGATTTATAAAGGAAAAGTGAGCGGTAAGAGAGACAGAGGGATTCCTCGAGTCACCTTCGAAATCACAGTATCTATGATACTGGAGGAAGGTCACGTAAAATGCATGAGGACCCCCCGGAGGGCATGTATGAAGAGGTTGATGTCTGTGGCCGAGGCGAAAGAGTTATGAAGGGACCGAAGGGTTTGGCGGTCCGTCATCTTTGACTACCCCGCAAGGGATATTCATATTCATGTTTCTTTTTTATTTGGTAATATTTCTGGTTTATAAAGTTCTTAAAACTATTTCCAAAAATATAAATTTGGCGGTTAGGGCGTCCCAAATCAATCGTCAAAAATATAATTTATACATTACTATATAAATTAACATTCTCCGATAACACGTTAATAACAATATCAATTAAAATATTCAAATCATTATAATTAAACTAAAATGTCAAAAATGACAAAAAATATTAGGTCTACAACTTTGCTCCCGCCGTTTTCCAAAAGATGGCGCTAGTAGCCAGTAATAGTTCAAATAAATAAATCACAGTTGTTTTCCATCAGTTTTGACATCTATAAATATAACCTTACATCGATATTATTTAATTTTTGTTGGCGTCATATAGTTACACTTAATTAAATATGTCAACTTATAAACCGAATTCACGTCATTTGCGGGAGATTTCACTTTTTCATTTCAACATGAAAAAATCGGCGGCTGAGGCTCATCGGGTTATTTCAAGTACTTATGGTGATGATACTATTAGTGAAAAAACGTGTCGCGAGTGGCATAGCGGTGGCAGAGAAAAAACTTTTGAAGATGATGAACTGGAGGCTTTACTTAATGAAGACTCGTGCCAAACTCAAGAACAACTAGCAAAATCATTGGGAGTAACTCAGCAAGCAGTATCAAAACGCCTGGAACAGCTGGGGATGATCCAAAAATAAGGATACTGGGTACCGTATCAGTTGAAACCAAGAGATGTTGCACGACGTTTATTTGCTTGTGAACAGCTGCCTGAAAGACAAAAACGAAAAGGATTTCTTCATCGTATTGTTACTGGGGACGAAAAATGGGTGCACTACGACAACCCCAAGCGACGCACATCATGGGGATTGCCCAGCCACACTCCTACGGCGACACCTCGACAGAATATTCACGGATCCAAGGTCATATTGTGTATTTGGTGGGATCAGCTTGGCGTAATTTATTTTGAGCTGCTAAAATTCTTTTCTGAAAAAATTACTGGTGCACTTTATAGAACGCAATTAATGCGTTTGAGTCGGGCATTAAAATCAAAACGGCCGCAATACGCTGATAGACACGAAAAAGTAATTTTGCAACACGACAATGCTCGACCTCACGTGGCGAAAGTAGTCAAGACGTACCTCGAAACACTGAAATGGGAAATTCTACCTCACCCGCCATACTCTCCAGATGTTGCTCCATCTGATTACCATTTATTTAGGTCGTTGGCCCACGGCCTGGCGGGCCAGTGCTTCGATTCTTTTGAAAAAGTGAAAGAATGGATCGATTCTTGGATCTCATCAAAGGATGAAGAATTTTTCCGACGCGGGATTCGTTTCGATTTTTTTTTAATTATGTCAATGTGTAAATTCCATGTCATATTACTATCTAAACCTATACCTAACAAATTGAAATTGTCAACAAGTGAAATGTCATTATTAATAAAATTAAACGTACAATTCATTGCTGGTTTTTGATTTGGATAAAATTGTATTAATTTATGGCGTAATATGGCGTGAAGCTAAAATAAATATATGATATCTTTGATATGAAATTATATTAATAAATATTTTTTTAACATGTCGTGTTTTGTGTATAATCTTTTTTTATCAGTATAATTGTTTTGAACATTGCAAAAATAAAAAACAAACATAGTAGTCTTGAATATAAGCTGAATGTTTGTGTGTGGGTATAACTCTCGGACGGTAGCTATTAGTTTTTACGGGTCGTTATCATTATAATCGAATTCGTAAATTCTCTCCAAAACTTTTTTTTATTTCATATAGTCGGTGGTTTTTATTCTTATTCAATAATAAAATAATCATGATTAAAGCAAAACTATGTATTTTTTATAAAAGATCGAGATCAATATTTGATATTATTGATTGTTATCAATATTGATTGCTGTCCAGTATATTCAATTAAAAAATCCAACCAATTCTTTAACTTATTCTATTACTTAGATAACTAAAATAAACAAACGAACACTAATGACAGGATAATAATTAACAATACACTTAGCTTAACCAAAAATATGTTTGTACCAACCTACCAACAACATTGAGAGCCCTATATCATAAAATATTGTAATCGATATTTTTAAAATATTCTTATATTAAAATGAAATACTCGTGAATATCAGTTATTTATTCATTTATTTTTCGTTTTACTCTATGAAGTGATGATGATAAATATCAACTTAAGAGTAATTTACCCTAATTACTCAATTCTAGGTTTATAAGTATCCTTTGATTACACCTAGAACTAAGAAGAGTCCATAAAAAGTTAGCATCTGTATCGCTTATTAATCGTTTCTTATTCTAAGCCTTCACTTTCAAATTAAGTAATTTTAATTTAACAATTACAGAAAATCACAGTCATATTTTGTGATTTGAAAATTAAACCTTGTTGTGTTGTACTCTCCGTTATAATGTAATGTACTCCATGTGCTCGGACGATGCCGTTGGGAAGTAGAGCGGCCGACTGCACTCGGTACTGTTATAGCAAGCGTATAAAAGTATTTAGTTAAACTTTATTGTTCAAAATTGTTTCAGTGAGTATTTTTATATGATATATTTAATATTAATACATACACTTATCATAGGTTTAAGTTAATAGTTTTATAGTTTAGTTGAAATCAATTCAATATTATTTTATATGCCAATATTTTTGTAATAATATGATTGTTATAAATATTAAGTAAATAAGAAAGTTTCAAAGAATTTAGTAAATAAAATTATGCTGAAGACCTTTAACAATTAAACTTCAAAAAGTTATCCGTTATAAGAAATTCGCGTTATTTTGTTCAATTTAGTTCTAATTTCTTAAAATTATTTTTTTTTTATATTATTTTTAACAATCAATCGGACGTTGATTTTTTCATGATATTTAGGCCTCTAAGTAATACTGAACAAGAAATATAATATTAGAAAGAATATTTAAATAAAGCAGAATTCTTAAATTACAATTGAGTGATATTTTAGTTTATTACTTTTGCTTGTAAGTTTAAGACAAAACAAATACTTTTATCTCAACAAAGATTAACACTAAATTTGTAAATAAAACGAATTATTTATTATTTTAAACTTTGACGTTATCACATATTAAAAAATAATGTATTACTTTGTGAAGATTTTCTAATTAATAACTGTGCACTCAATATTCATATAATATCAGTTACATAATTAAATATTTGTCGTTACAATCGTTTTAATTACTGGGATTGTCATTGTTATGATTTATAATTGTAGTTATATTAGCATAATATTTATGCTGGTAATTATAATTCAAATTATAATTACCAGTATTAACATAATTACGTGTATATATATTATACGTTTATAGTAAATAAATCAATATATACACAAAAATACACATACTTGTTATAACTCTTCAGTGCTTCGCGGGCGTTCAGCCGTAAACAAGGTATTAAACTAAGCTGTAACCGGAGTGTCAAGACAGCTTGAGTCTGTCGCGACAGAGGAATCAAATGCTTAGTTTGTCATTATTAAAACTTTTAGTTGATACTACCAGAATCAAAACAGCATTTTCTTATTTGATAATCAATAATTAACGAAAGTAAAATATGAATAAATTTCATGTCTAAACATTAAATAAAGGTACACAATAAAAAAAAAAAAGTATACTATCACTTCGATATTCAAAGATTGCGATCAGAGTCCAACTCTCGGACGTTTGCAATTAGGTTTCGCCGTGGATAATTATAGCAACCGACTGCGTTTAGCGAAGAGGTTCACCAGCAAAGTAATTTACTACTTTATTGTACTGCGTACACTTAAAAGAAGTATAACTTTATCTTTGCTTATTACTTTAAATATAAATAAAGTCTTGTCAATCTAGAGTTTAAGAACATAGCCTCATCTCCGCAGAAATATTATGTTATAGACAACAGTAAGATACATCTATAACATTACAAACCCATGAACGGCATTATTGGCTTGGATCTGTCAGTCAAATTGATATCATGTACTCTGTCGCATTCACGTGTTTAGTTATAAGAGAGTGGACCAAATATGAACGAGACTTCTGTATTCATAGTTCTTATAGAAAAACAGGTCCAAACTTATTTGTTGCTGGTATCTCGTGAACTTTCACGCGTCGGGTGTGTAGTGTTCTAATCGCGAGACTCATGACTTAATGCCTCAGCAGCCATGAGCGAGTGAGAGGTACGCGTATCAGAGAAGCAGCGCATAATTGTCAAGTTTCTTACGCTTAAGTGCGTAAATCCTTCAGATATCCTGCGGAAGCTGAAGTTGCAGTCTAACTAACAAACAATTTCAAGAGCAAGAGTTCATGCATGGCACAAATTTCAGAATGATAATCAGAGGTTGCAAAAGTAGACATTGTATGTTGAGAGAAGGAAACAATGTAGCAAAATAATAAGTACTGAAAATAAAGGGAAATTATTAAAAATTCAAAAATAAAAATTGTCACTTTTATATTTGATCCACACTAATGTAATATTATTTTTTATTGATAATTCTTTTTTTTATGTACTTTGCTTTATTATGGATATTATAAAATAAAACAGAGCAACATAGAACACATGAAATACGTGAATATGTACCTTACTTAACGATATTATAATTTCAAGGCCGGCAACGCTCTTTTGATTCCTCGGATGTTGCAAGAGTTCATGGGCGGCGGTGATCACATACCAACGGTGACCCGCAAGTTCGTTTGCCCTCCTCTAACATAAAAAAAAAACTCCTCTGAATATTAACTATTTCGTACCATATCAGCGTGGTGAGCAGTTGTAGTATTAACCTTGTACTACTTGTCTTTTAGTTTAGAATCCTTATCACGTTTAATGGAGTTGTAAATCATTCACTTTAGGTAATACAAACACATTTTGTATAAATTGTTAATGATATAACCCTCTGATGGACTTATTAAGTTGTAAGAGACTATTAAAAGTATGTTATGTGTAGTAAGTTAAAATTATTTAAATTTGATCATAAAGGCGCGAAAAACTAAGTAAGTAAACAGAGCGTAGCTTGCAATGTAGTTAAGTATATAATCGTATTTCGATATTTAGCTATTACTATTCCTATCATGTTATAGATTTAGTAACGTCTCAGAGATAGGAGAAAGGATAAAGCAAATATTAGAAGTTTAATTCTACTAGTTGTTTCGTGTTTGTAACATAAGAGAAAAAAAACAGAAAAACATATAAGTTCAGTCTTCATCTACTCGTATGTTAACTGGGAAAGTTAAATATAAAATACTTCATAAAAATATTTTATGTTTATAAAGTACAGCTTTTTTTAGAAACGTCACATTTTTTGCTGATTACATTTTTATTCTACAATTTTATAAATAGATAAGTATTTATACTTATCTGATTCTAGACTATAATAATATATACAAAGTATATTTTTTTAATCCAAAAATATAAAAATCAATGTCAAGGATAAGCAATTAATTAAACCTGTACAAAGTGTGCAATGTACACACATAGGAACAAACGAACGTACAAAACGTCAATATTGATAACAGGAGCGGAGCTCGGACGCTGGCAATTAAGTTTTTCCTGTCGGTAATTAGTGTGGCCAATTACACTCGGTTCAGTTATACCTAGGACATGGCAATATATTGTTATATCATGGTTATTTACACAGAAATGAGAAAATAGCCATTTCATTTGTAATGAAAAGATAATATCCCAGACTCAGTAAGAAGAATAAAAATCAACTTTGTTATTATTAGATCACACAAGTTCAATAACAAAACTGAATTTATATAGCAGAAAAAATGTGAAGAAAGTTTTGCAATAAATATTTTATATTTAGATTTTGGTTGGTTGTTGTTGTCGTTGTATCGTTGTTGGTTACAAGCGATACAAGGACCACTCATGACGACGGCTTGGCCCCGACAGAGGCCTACCAAGAATTTACTAAATATTTGTACAAAACCAACACAGTGAGTTAATAAAATAAAACTTAATGCAATAAATCAATATTTGAAGGCACAACAAGATACAATAGAAACAAATCATTTTAGTTTCTTTCAATGATTTTATGTAATTTTTTTTACATGTTTATTTTCTTTATAAATATATTTGATGAAGTAATATAATAAAATTACTTAAAATAAACTAGGATCCGCCAACCGCGCGCAGCGGTTGTTGAGCTGAGCCCATCTCCTTTATTCTTTTCTTGATAACTTTTGAATGGCTAAAATTTTTTTCAATCTGTTTTCACTATACTCGTAAAATCCGCGATCGGCTCAATACTTATCAATAACTTAAGTATTTTATTAAAGAATAATATATATAATACAAGGTATTTAACTCTCTGCTGCACTGAACTTTTAATATTATTGATAGTTTCTAAATCAAAAATTGCTTTTAATGAAATAGATCTACGTCTAATGAACTTATCATAAATATTAAAATGATTACTTAAATATATATGATTAAATAATACATTATGAACAGTTAGACCTTTTTAATCTTCAAACATAATTTAAATTTTTACCATAATAAAAGCTAAACCTTGTGATTTAATAAAAATCAAAATATGGTTCCTTAGCAGAGTGGATTTGTAGACTCTGAACCCTTAAATTCCTAAGTTACTATTTTTAATTGATTTGGCGTTACACTGTTCATAATGTTTGTCATGGAGCCTACATACTTACGACATTAGTTCATAAAATAAAAAAAAGGCGTAAAACATCACAGTTCCCGGGATGGTGTAAGAAATAATTGATGGGGTCGACCGACATTCATTAAGCTTTGCGACGGGTCAACTACGAACTTGTGTAATATTTGTCACCAACTAGATTTAACAACAATTAAAACATTGTTTATGCACATTTATAAAATTTTCTCCTTCCTAATAAGAATAGCAATAATATTATATTATTTGGCTAATATATATAAATACGTCTTGGGTTATCACAAAATCTTTTCTTTCATGGGGTGAAGTGGTGAGACAGGTGAGCCTATATTTTTTAAGCATTCATTATAACATATTTAAAGCGATCAATGATAGTGGTGCCATAGACGCAGCTCGACGAAAGTTCTAGTTTTATATATACTAAATAATTTAAGTTCAATTACAAATAGATTGTGTTTCAGGATAGTATTTGAAAAAATATATAAAAAAATATATTTTAATCCGCAGTCACACATAATAATAAAAAGGTTTTCTGTGCTTTTGTCTGCACAAATTACAAATAATTAGTTATATTTTTCTATTACTCGATCTCAAAGACATGACAGGGCTTGAATTTAATGTAAAGCTTTACAAATAGACGAGTGAAGTTTCTTTTACCTCCGTAATACTTTATAGAACATCACAACCCTTTAATTAACAACCAGAATGAACTTCAATTTTCTTTAAATATTAGTGGAAGTTCCAAAGTTTTTCAACATTTCACCATATAAACAAAATAAACCAGATCAAATCATCAGGTTCTAATATTTAAAAAGTATTTAAAGATGTGAATTACCAGCAACTTCGTTTACTCCTTCCTGTCTCCTACATACTACCCAAATATTAAGCCAGCATTTAAACCTGCGGTGTCTTGGATACCGTCACTGTTCTTTAACTTGTTTATAGACATCAGATCTGTTTTCATCCTAATCACCTAATATATATTTATATTCACTACATAATATAAAATAATTCTTGTAACGTACACAGTATTATTAATTGATAGACATACAAGGTGTGCAAAAGAAAGTCACACTCATTGATAAAAAATTGGTGTCAATTCTTCACAGTTTTGTACAATAGGAAGCAGAAGTTAAATGTTTAAAAAGTTATTGTTTATTTTCCGAGATTTTTTTTCTGTTTCAGATTTTTTTGTGAAGCGAAGCGCTGTTACATGTTTCTTTCAAGAAAGGGCTGTAAATTATTCAGTATGCTCTCAATGATATTGTTATATTATTCACTTTTTTATCCCTATCACGAGACGCACTATGTTACGCTGTAGGGTAGTTTAAACGTTACTTTCTAACATAATTATATACGTCAAAACATCTTATCTTTAAACTATGGAATCTTGTCTGTCTGTGCTATCCTTATTTATCTATCTTGTATATTTTTTTTGTTTTAAAAAACTTTAATCAAATTATTGTTAGACCAAATTTAAATAATTTATTTCAGTAATGTAATAAATTTCATTTACTTTTCACAACATTATATGGCCTCAATGATATTTAATTAACTTATATTTTATACACAATTATATAAAAGTTTTTTCTTATCTTTCAAAAATTATCACTCCGTGCACGTAACTCTACAATCGACCAACAACGTAAAAATATAAGAAAAATATATAAAATATTGACAAATATTTTACTTAATAAAATGTTAAAGTTAAAAGTAAAAAAAAAATCCTCGACATAAAAAGCAACATGTTGGGTGATACGGTGTTAGTCAGTTAACAAAATTTAATTACCTTATGACTATAGACTATTAAATTAAAATGTTAACATATTAAATTAAAACACAGAACTCATAGCTTAGCAGAAAATTTAATGATCCTCGCCGGCTTTATTTCAATGAGCCTTGCCTATGTCTTATTACAATTTACTCATGTGGTATTACAATTTACTTAGATTTAATAAGTTTTGAAATTTAAATAATACTTTAAAATAATTAAATAACTGAAATTCATTTTTTCTGTTATTATTATTTCGACAATTCTCCTAATACCTAATACTTAATAAGCGCCCAAAAATCGGCTACGACCACTCTGTTATCTAAAATCGACATTTCTTTGTTATAACAAATTTTATGAAAATAATTATTTATCTTTAAAAATGAAATACCGCTCACGAAAGTGTTTAATACAATATGAATACATTAATTTTATTTGATTTTTCTTAGCTTACAATATTTAATTTATATTCTAAATTATAATGATTAGTATAACTTTGATATTCACATATCAAGGAAAAATTACTTTTCACTGACAATAAAAAATATATAATAATTGCATTGTAACGGGGAGAGAATCTGTAATAAAAATAAAGTGACTATTTTGCATCGGAGTTAAATGCAATATTAATATTTTCTTAGTACCTTCGTAAACATTCTGTTAATATGTAAGCTGTACACAAGATATTAAAGAAGCTGTAACCCGGAATCTCGAGACAGCTTGTGTATATCATACTGAAATTAACTGCTTTTCTTCTAATACTCTATCCTCCTTCCTCCTTCCTCCTTTCTTTTGATTTTGAGTTCCTTTTGATGCTAATAATAAAATAACTTTCATGTTTAAAATATATGAATGTATATATATTCATATATTTTAAACCTGAAAGTATACTACTATGTGCTATATGTACTATAATATATATATATAATATATATATTATATTACATAGTAAACAAATGAAAAAATAATGAGAGACAAAAGTGAAAAGTAAGAATAAGCTTATTTGACAGACTAATGGACGACTCAGAATTGGTAACTGTATTAAATTTAACAATAAACATTCTATTGGCATGATGTCTTTTAAGAAGTACAAATTTTGGTCAAACAAAAATTTATATAATAGGTTGGGGCAAAAAAATTTTTTGTATCTTATAGTGAAAAGTATACATTTTAATCACATTTAAAAGTATGTTGGTGTTATTTGTCTCCAATTTAATATTGATAAAACAGTATAATTTTTACGAATACAATTCAAAGGACGAAGTTTCAAATTAAATCGGGTTTGCTCTCGAAGAGCGGTGATACGACAAATGGGGTTTTTTTAGTGGTAAACGCGCAAACCTGTGTCTTCTGGGGATTGAACTGAACGTGGTTCAGTTCACCCCACACAGAGACCATCCCCAAGGAAGTCTCTATAGAAGACACAAATTTCTTTCGGCACTCGTCGACGTTTTCCCGAGAGAGACCTGCACGGCCGGAATATACCGCATCCCCAGTTCTGTCATCCGCATAACAATGTATGTTGGAAATATCCAACATATCATTGATGTGCAGGAGGAACAGAATTGGGGATAACACGCAGCCTTGGGGTACAGCAGCTTTCACGGGCTAGGGGTCCGAGCAAAAACCGTCGAGAACGACCTGGTATTGTCTCTTGTCTTAGGAGGCGTTAAATATGTCGTGCAATGTATCAATTATGGTATCTAGGGACCCTTTCAGAAGTTCGTTGGAGATTCCATCTTCCCCCGAAGCTTTCCTATTTTTCTGTGATTGGATGGCTTTAGATATTTCGTTTTTGGTCATTATTGGTATGTCTTCCTCATTGTATGTGTAATTCAGGTCTACTGACGGTGTTAAAGTTTTATCATTGTAGAGGTTTCGATAGAAGTCTGTAGCTATGTCTAGTATTTCAGTACGTTTCGTTCTGTTACTTTGATCTTTTTGTTTATTCATTTCTGGAATCCAGTTTGTACAATCTTGTAGTTCTTTCAGTGCTTTTTTGACGCAGCCGGTAGATTCTATGTGCAACATTATTCGATCTAACCTATTTTCTTCTCTATGTTTTCCAATACATAAGTTAATTTGTTTGCTTACTTTTGCTAATTCCTTTCTATCTATTGGTCGTTGTTGTCTACTATGTCTCAATTTTATTAATTCCTTCGCTTGTTTTCCAATTTTATCTTTTGTAATCTTTGTTGTTTGGATATTGTTTTCAATAGATTTTAATTGTTTTTCTAGTATGTCGTATTTTCCTTGTATAGTATTAATTTATTGAAGTTTAGTTCCTAGGGTTAATTTTAGAGGAGATAAGATCGTATCCTGTAGGGGGTAAGTTGCATTGGTTGTCCGCTGTTTTTCCAGGTGTCTTCTTAATTTTTTTGAATTAGACATTGTCATTGTCCCACGAAACATTCTGTGGTCTGAGCTAAAGTCTAGTTGATTTATAGCACTGATATCAGTAAATAACTTGGATCTATTTGTGATTATAAAATCTATTTCATTTTGTACCTTTCCATTTGGTGACATCCGCGTCCATTTTCTACTAAACTTTTTGTTGAAATAGCTATTCATGACTGTTAAGTTGTACTCCTGGACAAATTATATTAGCCTCTGTCCGTTGTCGTTTCGCTTACCTGATGAATAGGGTCCTATTTAGTTATTTTCGTTTCTGTTTCGTTTACCTATTTTGGGCGTTTAGATCTCCTATTATAATTACTGTTTTATATGTTTGTTCCATGACTAGCTTAAGTTCGTGGTAGAATACGTCCTTCTGTTGTTCTTCTGCGTTTTCTGTTGGAGCATAAACTTGCACTATCGAAATGGATTGCTTAAATTCGGGTGGTATTTTGTTTTCTAGAGAATTCGGTGGATTTTGGTCTCTGACCCCACGGTGACCAGCCGGGTTGGGGAGGTTCTTTTTAATTTTGCTTTTCCTTGTTTATTTTTACTTGATTACCCGTGTCTGCTGATTTCTATAGATTAGAGGTGGAGTTTAGCTGGAGCTATTAAAGTTTTCGCCTTCTCTTATTGTTGTGGTCCTGTACTGGGAGATGTTGAGTTGCCCCTTTTTCTTTTCTCGTTTTCTTTGGGTTTTACAATAAGTTTGTTATTTCTTATGTAGGCCTCGTTTCCCTTTTCCCTTTCCTCCTTAAGTTGTGGTAGTAACTCTTTGCATTTCTGTAGTGTTTCCTTGGAATAATCCTCAGTTATATAAGTGTTCTCAGTAGTTTTTTTCTTGTTTCTCAGTTTTACGTAAAACATTGAGTTTAAACTGTGCACTTTTTAGTCCTTGTTTTGTCCTTCACGAATCACTTATTTTTTCACTGTTTTTATTTTATATTACTTTTTATGAGAGCACTAAAAAGACGTCTTGACTTTTCGATCACCGGAACCATAAGACAATCAATACACAGTTTACTTTTAAAACAGGCACATTCTGTAATTATATATTTCTATATCTTTTCTCTTTTTAACACAAATAACACATAGCTTTGGATAAATTATATGTGTAATTAACGAAATGTGATGATGGCTTAAGATTTGAGTGATATATAGAAGACGGAAGCAGTAAAAGAAGTCGGTAATAATAAACATTTTTAAATATTATTCGATTTAGTTCATTTTGTGTGTTTGGTAAAAAGTTATGAACACTTTAAAACTTTAAGCTTATAATTGCAGTTCATTCTAGTTATTAATTAAAAAGCATGTTATATAATGTAACACGCAGTTCAAAGAAACCTAACTTGTCTATTTGTTAAGCTTTTCGTTAAACTCAAACCATGTCATGTCTTTGAAACCAAGTAATACAAAATCATAAGGTTAGAACTAATTACTTGTGCGTTGTACAGACAACCAGACAAACTTTTTATTATTATTTATAACTGAACTAAAATAAAACTTCTTTTATATTAAATTACAAAAACAGTATTTTAAGACCTGCAGTCGAATCCTTGTCACTTGAATTTAGATTACCTGGAATATATCATACTAGTAATTTCCTCTGTCTGAGTCCATAGCGCCACTATTTGTCTCTTTGAATATATATTGTTATAAATGTATGAAAATGTTGAGTTACGTATCAACCCATTAAAGAATAAATTTTGTTATAATCAAAGATGTAATTAATTATTTAAATAAATCGTATAATATTAATGCTATTCTAAGTATTTAATCACAGTACAAAGAAAAAGTTAACGAGAATTATTTGACAATCCCGTGCACGACCGGTCTTAAAACTTACTGAAAGTCGGTCGACCCAATTACTTCTACTAATTACACATCCCGAGAACTGGAGAGGCCAATCAAATTTTTCTGTTTTAATTCTATAAATTACTATCATATGATCGTATGATGGCTTCGGGAGCTGCCTGAACTGCAAGTAAGCCTGCCCCCCAAGTATTCCAAGACGATGAACAACACTCAACCGGGTAGATACTCGTAGTATAGAGAATAGACAGTATAAAAATGTTTAATAGTGGCACCACTAGCTCACAGTCTTGTATAAAAGAGATCAAAGTTAAGTGTTAAAATGTAATTTTTTATTTTGCGAGACTTTTTTCCTGCTGTTTCAGCGTATTTTTTGGTAAGCGCAGTAATCATCTCTGTTACTTGTTCGTTACAAGAATGAGCTGCAAGGTATTCAGTCTGATCTTAATGATATTATTCATATGCATTATACGGTATGTTGTAGGGTAGTCTTTAAACGTTACTTTCTTACACAAGTATACAAGCTGCAGCCCACGCCGGGACAGTTATATGTTTATACTTAATAATCTTGTCTGTCTGTACCGCGATTTTTAATGTTTATTGTATCATATTTTGTTCTAAATAACTTCAAACAAATTATTTTTATCCCAAAATTTAATAATTTAGTTCAGTAATTAAAATATTTTATGCTATCGTCTAAAACATTTATGACCTAGATGATAATTAATAAACTAGTATATTATTTTTAAAACACACAAGTAGGGCATTTATATGAAAAATTTTTTTGTTCTGAACTTACCACTCCTGTATTTTTAAAATCGTCAAACAACGTAAAATGTTAGTAACAACAAATGGTCTATACTTAATATTGTTTAACCTAATAAAGTTAAAGTTAAACCAGATTAAGTTAAAACGTAAAAAAAATATCTTCGACAGGTTATGTAATACGCTCTTAGTCGGTAAATCAAAATTATATATAACACATTCCCCACATGGACATATATAATTAGTTGTAAGTTTTTAGATTAAAAACAACTGATTTTATAAAATGATATATTTAAAAATAATACGAACTTCACTTTGCCAATAATTTAACGTTTCTCGCCCGCCGTTGTTGTGGATTTATTTCTTACACCTCGGCTTGACCTGAATGCAACTTACGATGTATATTTAGGAATTTTAAAAAAGGAGCACTTATAAAATTGGGCTATAAATATAATTAAGTACCTGAGAATAATTTTGCTTTACTCGAAATAACTCGAAATAAATTTCTATTAAAACTTTATTTCATAAAATCGAAATACCGCTCAATAAAGTTTTTATTTTAAAATTAAATATGAATACATTAATTTTAAATTTATAACCTTGTAATATTATGTTACCATTTTAGTTTTATGGACGAATATAACTACACTTTAGTACTAATTAAAAAAATGTAACAGTTTAATTGAAATGAGAAATTGGAAAAATTTAAAGTAAAAAGTAATTGCGGATAATTTTTTTTTGCATCAGTGTTAAATTCAATTTTTTTTTTTTAAGTACCTTCGTAAATATTGTTACTACGTAAGCAGTAATCACGGTATTCAATTAAGCTGTACCCGGTATGTCGAGACAGCTTGAGTATTGTAAGGAAATTAACTGCTTAGCTCGTTACTAAGCCCGTTCTAACTCTCGCTGAGTTCTTCACTTATTCGATGATCAATTAAATATTCTATAATGTAATGAACATGCACTCTATTCAATACATTTTAGAAAAAATATTTGTTAATAAATTTTTTAAAACATTACAAGGAAAAAAGTACAATAAACTTCCTAATGACATGTCTTAAAAAAAGAACAAAGTTTTGACAAACTTAGATTAATATATAAATTAATCCATCCATACTACTAATGAATTTGTAAATGATAAAAGTGATTGAAGGTGATAGTGAATAGACCTGATTATAAACATAAAATAACTATGGGAGCTGTTGATAAATGAAAAATAATACTAGGCTGGGTGTTTTCTAGACTTTCCTCACCGCTGGATGTGTTGGAATCCTCGTAACTTTAGTGTTAATTTGACATACAGGATTAAATGAGTAATTAAATAAAATATTTTTAATTGGGAGTTTACAAAACTTTTAAAATAACTAATATACATTATTAGATTGTATTTTATTGATCGTATTCTATTTTATTAAGTATTGTTATTGGTTTATTTATTGAGTGTATTCATATTGTGTACAAAAACATGAATGAGTCAATTTGTCATATAAAGCAAGTGTTCAAGGCCCAACTTGTGACTGTAGTATTAGTTCTTACGACAGCTATTTGTAACGGGTGTAGTTGCTACGGGTGGTAACAATCATGGCGAAACGCATTCAATTAGAGTGTAAATGAAATCTTATTGCTTTCTTGAAATATATTAAATACTCTGACTTCTGGCCATTTCTATATAGCCCATTTTGATTCTACTATCAAAGAAAAATAAGGAAAATTATATGGACTTCTGAAATTGGAAAATGTGAATTTTCAATTAAACACAAAAAGGAATTGGGATTAAAACAAATTTATTTTTAAGCTTTTGTAGTAAACATAAATTTTTGTAGTAAAATTACAAAAAAAACCAGAGATTTTGTCTACTAAGTCCAGTCTAGTTGGACTAGTTACTAGTCTTCTCTTAGAATTTAAATAAGATCACTGTGGTTATTAAAGTTCCAAGAGTAGCAACGCAAATATGACATAAAATCTTAAGTAAGAGTTTTCATTTTGTCTTTAATATAAATATATTATTATAACAATGTTAGCATATATCCCGATGTGGAGTCTCTGTCCGTTTTTCTGATGTAATATCTATTTAAATAAGATTAAAATCTATTTACACTGTCGGGTGAAAATATTGCACAAATATCACCGCGATAATATCACCACAGTGAGATGCAGTCGCGTAGCAGCTGTTAGAACCGTTACCGTTCAGAACCTGAAGCTACTTAGAATTATACAATGTAACAACCAATTGTGTTATTATTTCATAAGACCATTGTACAGATTCATATAATATTTCTCTGTTAGATTTATTTACATTTGAAACACAAGAGTGTTTGGTTTAACTTATCTTCAACTCAATATTTAAAAACAGGACAATTTTTACAAATACAATTCATACGACGAAGTTTTGAATTAAATCGGTTTTCTCCGTTTCATGAATTGTATAAATTTAATTATTCAGGGAACATTTACCGATGTTGTTGTTTTGTTGCATTGTTACACCAAAGGAAATAAAAATACTTTTATATTTTGTGATTGCTATTGGTTTTAGCATTATTATAATATATAATGTATGTTTTACATTTATGAGGATATTATTTTTGTGGTTTATATGGAGCTTTAAACAGATTTTTTTGAAGTGAAACTTCTTTAGGCGCATGAGGGTAAAATTTTTACAGATGAAACGTCACGCCGGTATGCAACGGAAGTGTCGGAAAAGAGAGAGAGAGTGATCGAGACCGATTGAGAGAGAGTAAGACAGGGCGAACGTAGCATGAACAACTAGCCGAGGGAGCAAGCGAGTGAGAAAGATTGAGAGAAAAAGTGAGACAGAGCGAACGTCGTATTACTATTGGTTGTGTATTCGTTTACTAGTTAATTTTATTTTAATGACAGTTAAATTCCTAACCTATCTTCCTTTTTCCCTTCCTCTTAATGTTGGAAATTTAAAGTTTTAGATTTGTATAAATATAAACAAGATTTATAAATTAGTTCGCCAAAGAAGTTTCACTTCTGACATGTGTACTTTGTTTTTTAAACGGTCCAGTAATAAAAATGCGGTTAAAAGTCAGTAAAATGCGTTTGGTGATTTGGCTTTACATGTGTATTGATTAGTTCTAGGTGGTTTTAAATTTTTAGTCAATTGAGAGTGCATTTATATGTATGCGTTTGACAGCAAGGCTGTTAGAGTTAGAGAGTTAAGTTTATGAGATTCATGGGAATCCATCAGTGAGTTTGTATGAGATGTGTGGATGTTTAGTCTAGGAGTATAAGGAAAATTCTTAGTAATTGCTATTGTTGTAAATCTATATCACCATAATTATGAATTAGAATGGACAATGAATTTGATCGGAAGTAAAGAATTAAAGTTGACATTCTCGACGGATGTACTTGGAAGGAAGATTAGAGTAATGTTTATATGAGAGAAGAGATGTGTGTTGATGCGCCCCACGTTTTCAGTCTTCAGCTTAGTACAAGATTACGAGTGACACAAATTAAGGCAACCCCTGCAGGAGGGGTGATGGAGTGAGGCAGACGTGGAGCTCAGAGCTGCCATAAGAAAAAAATATTTTCTTCTTTTGAGTGCATTTGTAAAACGTGGGTTTTTATTTTTTTTTTATTATTTAATTATTTTCAACTTTTTAGATTTTTTTTTCTACTTTTTAGATTTTTTATGCTTCAATATTGCATTGTCCTCGACTTCTGAGCGATCCTGAAAATTTCAGCGCTGTAGCTAGCTGGAAAGTGGGTGAAATTTCGATTGCAAGATTTGATCGCCACAAACAGACAGACGTGACGAAGACGAGCTAAAACGTAAATAAATAAAAATAATTCTGTTAAAAATATTTGCCAGGAGGGAATGTTTACCAGAAAAAGTTGCCATGGTCTTACCTACTTTAAATTTTCAAGCTAAAAGCGATTTTTTTTTTCTTCTCGGAAACAGTGCCTTTTACGGAAAAACTTTTGGTATCTAAATTTAGAGTAAAAAATAACCTTTCTATTAAAAATACTTATGATGTAAGAATGTTTACCAGAAAAAAGTTATGAATTTTATTCCAAAAATTTTCGGTATTTTTACCCCCACCCCTAAGTTATTGACGTTAGGTTTTCGGTTTATCTACATTAGTTATAGGTATTCATCAAAGACATCATATAATATGAACGCGATTGATCTACTTTGAATAGGGAAAAAGTTATGGTCTAAAAACTTGAATCAGAAAAAGTGAGGCCCTAGCGCCCCCCGTGGCCGGATTTCTCTGGTTAACAAACTTGACCTTCATTTTTGGATGGTTGATTTTTGTGCAAAGTTTGAATCCGAGCAAAACTGCGTCCGCTATCGTGTATATATATATATATATATATATATATATATATATATACCTTTTGACCAATGGTCATAAAAAGACCTCCAGTGAAGAAATTTTTCCAAAATTCGAAAGTCCGGTATACATGAATGGGCAGACCGAATTCTTCGAGGTCTACCCAAAAGTCTATACCATGATCAGCGAAGTCGCTAGATTAAATAATTGTAACAAAATTGTATTAAATTATATTTTGACCGATATAATGGCGCATAATTTTGTTAAATTTTTATTAAAATCTGTTTAGCTTTTTGTGTAAAGCGTAAATAAAGAACAATACATATAAGCAGATAAAATAAATTAAGTCGTAAGTAACGTACTGATTGCGTGTCAATTTATAAGATAGGCTTTGCCTCGTTACTATTACATTATGTGTGTATATGTATTATTTCACTTCGTTTCAATCGTTTTGTTTTGTGTTTGTAAGAGATTTTAAAGTCTAGAATAATCTTGCCATGTCAGTCTTACTTAAATTATATTTAAAATAATTATTGTAATGTACACAGGTGTTATTAATTGACAAGGTGTTTAAAAGAACGTCAGACTCAGTGATAGAGAAATAGTTGACGCCAGTTCACAGTTTTTTATAAAAGAGATCAAAGTAAATTTATTTATTTGATTTTGCGAGACCTTTCTTCTGCTGTTTCAGCTTACTTTTTGTTACGCGAAATAAACATCGCTGTTACATGTCCCTTACAAGAGAGAACTGTAAAATATTCAGTGTGCTCTCAATAGTGTTATTCACGGGTTTTTTCTTTTTCAGGATATGCATAGTATTTCGTTGCCGGGTAGTTTTTTAAACGTTATTTTCTAACATAAGTGTACAAGTTAAAGCCCACGCCGGGACAGTCTTATAAACTTCTTAATGTTGACGATCAATTATGACATCGATTATGTTGAATAAACCTATATTTCATTTTTTAGATCTACAAATAGGCCATTTATACAAAAATATTTTTTTTTATTTATCGGAACCGTGTATATAATTTTAAAATCATCAAACAACTATTAGTAGTTAAGTTGATGCTTAAAATATCATTAACCTCATCGTATAATAATATCGTATTTAATATTGTATCTTCCTGCCCTTATCCCACTTTTGGGGTCGGCACAGTGTTTTTTTCCTTCCATACTCTCCTGTTAATGGCAATCTCTGTACACACACCCTTTTTCCAAATCGTCTTTCACGCAGTCCATCCATCTTTTCTTCGGCCGTCCTCTACCTGTCCATCCCTCCACTACCATACCCAGCACTCTCTTGGTCACATGCCTTTTATCTCTCCTCATAACATACCATGACAGACAGCTACCTCTTATTTTTTCTCTCATGAGACTTCATGAGGCTTAGCAGATAATTTAATGTTTCTCGTCCGCTGTTGTAATGGCTTCATTTCTATGAGCCCGGGGCCATGCCTGATTGCAATTTACTAATGTGGTATACTTCATTTTTTAATTTAAATAATAGTTAAATATAATAAAAAATATTGTTTGATTACAAACAATATATTTTATTATATTTTAAACATTTTACTTCTCTGAAGAATAAGAACACTTCTACAACGTATTAGTGCAATTAAATAACACTATAGTTAAATATATTATTAACAGTAATAGAACAAATAATATATATTATTAAGAAGTAAAAGATAGTATCAATCATAAATAAGGAGTTAAACAAAACTATAACCGAAATGTTACAGGTTAGTTTAATACCCTGTGTACACAGCATACAGCTTGAGTCTGTCGCAACAAAGGAAGTAACCACTCAGATTAGATTATATTATTAGTATTAAGAAATTCTAAGTGTCTTGTTTTTATTATAATCTGGGTCACAAATTGGTCTTTTTATTTTTCGTGAACATTTAAAACGTATTATTCTGTTTCAATTATCTTTTGTTAACTTGTTACGTTGTCACATCTTTGATGCAAAATTATATAAATAAATTGTTATTTATCATATTATATATTGTGTAAACAATAAGTTAGAATCTTGAAAATAAATTTAATTTGTCAGACTCAGACTGTAGCTACTAGTTTTTACAGTTTTGTAGTTATTACAGTCAAATTTGTTTACCAAAAAGGTAACCAATTAACGACCATACAATGTGAAAGAGACAATTAAAAAACTCAAAAATCTTAATGTGGCCATCAATGTCCTATCGGTAATTATGCTTCCAAGGCGTCTTCATGTATATATAACTTTTTTCTATTTTTTTTCATATCACTTAAAATCAGTAGTCCTTTTTAATTAGATTGAATAAAATAATTAAATTGAAACAAATAAAAAAAAAATTCAATAAGAAACGAGATCAAATTTTTATGGTATTTTCTTACATAAGCCCATGTAAACAACCCACGCGCTTGTTTAATGTGGTCCGGTATATATATATTCACTTTAAAAATTCATTTAACTAATCCTTAATCCTAAAATATTACTAAAACAGAAAAGTTAAGACTTAAATACATCTTTGCTCTTTTAACTATGCGACGGCATAAACGTTTCATATTTATATTTTATTTAGACAACAAGAAATATATTTATTTTGTGTGATGCAGCCTCAAAGAACATCTACATTTCTCATCGCATTGTAGCACATCCATTGCAGATCATCATAGAAACTACTAAATATTTAGCTATAATATGATTTTTTTTTTATTATCCATTGATTTGTTTTGTTTACCTTCTTAGATTTACTTGTATTTTTAAGTCAGGTTATATCACCAGATACATATTTTCTTGATTAATATTATACACTAAATTAAGAATAAAATATACAAACAAATTAATATCCTTCAGATGCTTCAATATAGTGCAATTTTTGTTACTTAAAATATATAAGATACAAATTAGAAACTTTGTTATGCTTTTCAAACTTTTTTTGGAAAAAAAGACGCGTATTTTTTTTAAATATTAAACCGTGTAACTAAATTTAAATAAATATTAACCAATTTTATATAACAATAACATTTGGATCCCTACATCATAAAATATTGAACCGATTTTCATAAAACATTTTTAAGTTAAAAACTTCTAATCCAATAAAACAAGAGTCATTGCAAATTGTTCAGAAGTATCGTAGATATGCGAGGATTATTATATTCGTGCATTTATAAGTTTTCTCCACGTTCACTTAACAGATCATTTGAAATAAATACCTACGAATATCAATTGCGTATTATTTTATATTTTTTTATTTGCTTTGTGAAGTTATGGATGTTAACTTAAAACTAAACCTATTATGATTCCCAGAACTGAAAAGACTGAATAAAAACTCATCTATTTCTCTTATTAATTCTTTATCATTTAAAATATCTTAATTGAACTTTGTCACTCTCATGGGTAGCTGGTAGAGATCACTCTTTAGAGATAAGCTCATCCAATGTTCTTCATGTCTCTGAATATTTTGTTTTTACTAAATCTGGTACATGAATAATTAAATAATATCTCTTAAGGACCATAAGGGTAACTATAATAATGAATTTAAAACAAGTGACGATCATATTCGAAAATTAAATATACAATTTTTAGTAGAATAACATATAAAAAATACGATTTAATTCCGCCAGTATTATATTTGCAATTACTTTCTTTTAGAAGTCTATTAAAAAGGTTACTATCCACTCGCAGTCTCAATACCAGTTAGTACTACATTCGCTCGGACAATGGCAATTAGGCTTTTACCGTTAGGAAGTAGAGCGGCCGACTGCACTCGGTACAGTTATAGCAAGTGTATTTTGCAATTGTATCAGTAAGTTTTACTCACAGAACTCATTTTTGGTAGCTAATTGTTTTTATTTTAATTGTTTCTATTAATTGATGGTACATTTATGTTATATTATATAAAAATATATATCACAGATTTATGTAAACAGTCCTATACCTTATTTTGGTTTAATATATATATATATGGGATGTGGTATGGTACGTGGTATGGTATGGTATATGGTAATAATTTTTATTTTGGTTGAAATCAAATCAATTATCTTATTTGTAAATGTGCAAAAAAAATATGGATAAGTATAAAAATAAATAAGAAAGTTTCAACAGTTTTGTAAATAAAATTATGCTGATGATGTTTAACAATCTCAGACAAGTTTTCCGTTACAAGAAATTCACGTTATTTAGGTTTAAAATTAGTTTTCATTTTTGAAAATAAATATATATTTTTTTTTTTATTAAAAAGAAACTTAAATTTTTATCATATTTAGCCATCTTAATATTATAATACTAAAAAAGAAATGTACCACTTAAAAAAATATTTAAATAAGATAGAATTCTTGAAATACGTAAGGTTTTAGTTTTTTACATTAGCTTTTTTATTCCAACAAAAAATAATACTAAATTACTAAGTTATTAAACTTTTATAATACAAAAATAATAATTTTTGAACATTTTGTATAAATAATAACTATGCACTAAATATTCATTCGATTATAATTTTATAATTAAATACTTGTCGTTACAATTATTTTAATTACTGGGATTAATTATTATCATAGTTATGATTTACATCTGTCATTGTTATAATATCAATTTTAGTTACTATTATTATATACATATATTATATACTTACTTATATTATAAATAAATGAATTACTCAAATATAGACACACTTGTTACTGATGTTAACTGTACTCAAGTATTATCAGTGCGTCGCGGGCGTTCAGTCATGGCAAGGTATTAAACTAAGCTGTAACCGAAATGTCGAGACAGCTTGAGTGTGTCGCAACAAGGAACTTAACAGCTTAGTTTGTCATTATGAATACTTAATTCCTTTTTAGTTAATTCTACCTTCATAATCTAAATAAAGTATTTGTTTTAATAGATAAATAATAATTAGCGAAAGTACAATGTGAATACATTTCATATCTTATATAAATTCAAGAAGTAAAGTATCAAGTAAAGTGTCAAGAAATTCAGTAAGAGTCAAAATAAATAAAAAATTGAATTCTTAAATATACTTTGACAATCAAAGAGTATGATCAGAGTCCAACTCTCCGACGCTTGCAATTAGTTTTCGCCGTGGGTAATTACCGCGGCCGACTGCGTTTAGCAAAGAGGATCACCAGCAAAGTAATTTACTACTTTATTGTACTGCTTATACTCTAAAGAAATGTAATTAAACGTCCTTTTGCTGCCCTTCACCTTTGCTAACTGCGTTAAAAATAAATTATTTGATCTAAAATGAAGTCCTAACAGTCAAAAGTTAATGGACTTATTCTTATCTTCATGGAAGACTTATGTTATTAACAAGTGCAATTATAATTGAGGGTATTTGTAATTCTAAATACTTACATTTATCAATAACATAAGACTAAGGTAATAAAAAACCATAAACAGCATTAGTGGATAGACGTTTTCGCTTGGATCTGTCACAATATGCAAGTTGATACCATGCACTCTGTCTTATTCGCGTTATTAATTGTATAATATATTGTATAATGTAAATTATTGGTTCTTCTTTTAATTGAGTTGTGTATCATTCACTGTAATAACTATAAATACACAATATATAAATTGTCAATGTTATAATGTATAACCAACTAATGGACTTTATTAAATTGTAAATACTGTTAAAAGTATTTAGATTTGCTCATTACGGCGGTTTAATGCCTCGTAGTATTGCGAGCGGCTTGCTGTGACATTAGAGAGGCGAAATATAAAGAAGTCAACAGAGCTTAACCTGCAATATAGTTAAGTTCGTATTTTGACAATTAATTTTTATTTTTCCTATTATATGGTAGATTCATTAACGTCGCAGAAGTAGCAGAAAGCACATAGAAAGTATTAAGTATTCTATAAAATATTTTATGTCATAATATAAAGTACACCTTTTTCACAAAAGTTCAATTCATCAAACCTTAAACTGTATTCTACATTTTTATGGGAATTTTTGCAATTAAATGGCCAATACCAATTGTCAGTTTCAAAACTATGAAGGTAATTAAAAGTGATAGACCAGTAAAAATCAGTGAACATAGAATTAATGAGGAGTAACCTAAAAATTAATTCAGGTAGTTAACAAGTGTCCCTATTATATCTTGATATGGAAGAGTATAGATAAAACCATAAAAACCTTTTTTTGATTTAGCAGTCATTGTGTTACACACTACAACATGATTCACGCAGTGCGTCTGTGTGTGTCTAAACCACGTTGATCACCTTATCATATATCATGTATAAGACACGAGCTCCGTGCTTATTAACAACACCAGCGACTTATTACGAGTAGTACAGTAGCATTGATTTATTATGCTATAGTGTACATTATTGTGCAAAAATCACAAACAACGAATTGCCGTCTCTTATAAGAGATACAAAGGTGTGAAATATGTCCGAATTCCCAGGATGTCGAGTAATTAGCAAACGTAATTGGGACGACCGACATTCAGTAAGCTTTATGACGGGTCGAGTACGAGCTTGTGTAATATTTGTCATTAATTATATATAAAAACAATTTTTAATGCACATGCATAACATTTGACTCGTAGCCATGATAACAATAATAATTAGCACAGCATATTAGTGAAACAAAATGTATTATTTCATGTTTTTTTCTGGCAACACTCTTAAAACTTTTACATAAATTTTGAAAGCTTATTTTTTTTTAATAATTGTAACAAATTTAAAGCGACAAATTCTAATAGCAGCATGGACGCCATCGGAGAAAACTTGTAGCACAAATAGGATTGTCCCCATTAGATTGGATATCAGTGTCTTTTAGGGCAGTATTTGAAAGTAAAATATAAAAGTAAGAATAAAAAACTCATCTGTTTTTCTTTTTTCAGTACAAAGCACATTAATTAGCTTTAACCTTATATTTTTATATTATTCGATCTCAAAGACATGACATGGTTTAGATTGCAATGAAAAGTTTGTTAAATTTATAAGTAAGGTTTTATTGATCTCGGCATTACATTATAGAACATCACAATTCCATTTAATTAACAATTATATGAACCTTATATATAATATACTAGGAGTTATAGAAGTTGTACAATTTTCATAACATTTTATCAAATCGAATCATCAGGTTCTAATATTAAAAAAAAACAATTAAAAATGGGTGTTACATTACTCCTCCCGTCTCCTCTACACCACTCAAACCTTAAGACATCATCAATTAATTACACATAATTTATCTAAACCTATTTGTTAATTATTATATTATTATTGTTATCAGAAATTTATATTTAGTTTAGTAATGTGATGAATTTATTTTATTTTTAAACAACATTATATATTATAAAGGTTTAAAGATATTTATTTCTCATGAAGAACATACTGTTCACTTATACAGAGATTAAGTACATATATTTAAGTTATTCTGCATACATTACATTTTATATACTTTACTTATAACAAAACTAAATCTTATTGTAAATAGACATGTATCTTAACTAATCAACTAATTAAAAATAAAAATGAGTAATTTACATAAGTATTAAGTTATTTATCTCACAATTTGGTCTTAACATTACTCAAGTTAATTAATTATACAATATTATCGATAATATGTAATTTAAGCTTATTTTTAAACTGCTTAATATTGTTACAGCTCTTAATGGCATCAGGTAAACTATTGTATAAAACTGCACCCTCATACATAATATTTTTATTACCATAGGTTTTCGTTCCAGGCTGCCAAATATGTATTTTGTTTTTGTTTCTAAGGTGATGTTTAAATACTCTTGGTCTGAATATTATAATGGAATGTATATTATTCTTAGTAATTTTTTTGATAAGATTGCATGTGTTGTAGGTGCACATTTGATTTATATTCAGGAGTTTAGTTTCTAGATATATATCTTTAGATGGTTTTAAGTATTTATAACCGAATAGTGTCTTTATTAGTTTATTTTGAATTATTTAACAATCTTATATTTCACTTTGAAAAGACAGAATTGGGACACAGAAGATTTTTATCAGAACTTTTTATTCCATGTATGTGATTTAAAAATCGTCAAACAGCTTATTACTGACAAAATGTTAATAATAAAGTTAATAATTAATAAATATTATAATTAATAAAGTTAAAACTATAAAAAAATATCTTCCACATAAATTGCAACATGTTATGCTCTACCTGATATACTCTTAATCACTTAATCAAATTTAATTCACTTACGAATATAGATAATTAAATTAAAAATAAATTACAATATTAACTGTTTATAACACATCCCTCTTATAGACATAAACAATTGTCGCAAGTTAATCATAAGATTAAGAACAAAACGGATTTTAAGAACTAATTTATTTTAAAGAAATACAGACCTCACAACTTTGTGTTAGTATTATTTCGACAGTTATTATTCTAATATTTAGTAATCACTGTTTTGGTAAGCGCCCGTACATCTACGACCTCTCTGTTATGTAACATCGGATTGCTCTTTTATAACAAATTTTATTAAAATGTTTATTTACCTGTAAAAGTGAAATACCGCTCACGGAGATCTTTTCTACTAAATATAATGAAGACATTATTTTTATTTTATTTTTCTTATAATAGCATGCTAAGAAAAAAATAAAATTAAAAATGTATTTTTAAAATTTTTTATAATTTCAATATTCACATATTAACGAGAAATTCTTTTTCACTGACATTAAAAAGAATATACAATAATATAGCAAGGAGATGAATATCTAATTAAGAAAAAAAATACTATTTTGCATCAGACTTAAATGCAATTATAAATATTTTTAGTACCTTCTTAAACATTCTGTTAATGTGTAAACTGTACTCACGGTATTAAAGAAGCTGTAACTTGGAATCTAGAGACAGCTTGTGTATGTCATAATGAAATTAACTGCTTTACTTCCAACTCTGTATCAGTAATTAATAATCTGCGTCTCGAGTCATAGCTTTCCTTTTTATGCTAATAATAAAATATTTTTCAGACTTAAATTGTGTGAATATATATTTGTTAGACCGCATAGTAAATACATTAAAAAATAAAAATATATGTACACATGTGAAAACATTAGCATAATAATATTATTAAACTAAGAATAAACTAACAGAATTGATAATTTTATAAAATTTTACAATAACCTTCCTTATGATGTTTTGTAAGAAGTACAAAGTTTTGTCTAACGAAAATTGATAAATGTCGGAGGAAAAGTATTTTTTGTATCTTCTTGTACAAAGCTGTAATAAAATATTTTTGGTCGTATGTTTTCTTTACCTTTTAAACATTTTTTATTTTTATTATTTACATTTTAAACACTTAAAAGTGTTTGGTTTTACTTATATCCAACTCAATATTTTAAAACTGAAAAATACAATTCCAAGTTTCGAATGAAATCGGTTTTCCTTATTTCATGAATTGTATAAATTAAGTTACTCCGGATACGTTTACCGATATTGTTGTGTTTTGCTTTATTGGTGCACTAACGGAATAAGAATACTTCTACAACGTGTTGGTTGTAGTATTCTTTTGTTTCATATATATATATATATATATATATATATATAATTTCATTTCATAATAATTTTGTTATATTACTTTAATTTAATTAAGTCGTAAAAAAATAAGCTGTAATCAAATGTTTCAGATTAGTTTACCACCTTGTTCACATACGATTAGTATACAGCTTGAGTGTGTCGCATTACCTAAAGGAAGTAACCACTTTGATTATCATTAAGAAATACAAACATTTTTTTTTTTTAATCCAGTGATTGTTTTGCTCTACCTTCGTCCTGTTTGTATTTTATAAAAACATAATTTAATATAATATATTAACATAATTTTAATTAAATTTTTAGGTGGTAGAGCCTAGCTGTAGTCATCTGACTACAGTTCGTATTGGGCTGGCTCGACCGGGGAAGGACCACCCTCTAACAGAAGACGGACGTGTAGTAACCAAATTCATTTGGTTATGTTCCGTCGATGAGTGACAGAATCCGGAAACCCAACAAACCCCCCACCCCACGCCAAACATGAAAGCAATGCCTAAAAGAAAAATACCCCAGGAAGGTACCGGCTTTGATGAAACCGGGGACCCCCTCCCCGAGCAAAATCGGGGAAATGATTCTCGGATTTTGCTCGGGCTGCCCGTCGTATCTGGGGCGGACAAAGTATCGCCTTTTGTGTTTTTTGAGGGCAAACGACCAGTCAACGCAGCGGCACCCCAACCCACTCTAAATGTGGACTTTTGCAACATCCGAGGACATCATTCCAACTTGAACACCGTCCATTATCATCTAGAGACGGCGCAGCCAGCCTTGTTGTTTCTGACGGAGACGCAGATATCTCAACCTAGCGACCCAGCTTACCTTTCATACCCCAGGTAGAACTAGAACTAGAACTAGAACACCATTTTATACCACAGGCCGGGGTATCTGTGTTCGTAAGGGAGGATATCTGCTACCGTCGCCTTCAGGTTTTTGTAGGTCGGGACCTGTCTGTACTCTGGCTGCGCGTGGACATGGTCGACCATGTCAGAGTCTACGCCTGCCTCTACAGGTCCCATAGTAGTAACGCAGAAACGGATCAACTCTTAGGCCATGTTTAGGCGAAGATTGACGATTTGCTTTCACAGATTCCCTCCGCCGAAGTCGTAGTCCTCGGGGACTTCAATGCGCACCGTGCCGATTAGCTAGGGTCACGTGCCACCGACTACGTGGCACGACTACTTGGATATTTCCAACATACATTGTTATGCGGATGACAGCACTAGCAATGCGGTATATTCCGGCCGTGCAGGTCTCTCTCGGGAAAACGTCGACGAGTGCCGAAAGAAACTTGTGTCTTCTATAGAGACTTCCTTGGGGATGGTCTCTGTGTGGGGTGAACTGAACCACGTTCAGTTCAATCCCCTTAAGACACAAGTTTGCGCGTTTACCACTAAGAAAACCCCATTTGTCATATCACCGCTCTTCGAGAGCACTCCCCTCATTACCTCGCCAAGTATCAGAATACTGGGTCTCGACATTTCGAGCGATTGTCAGTTTCGTGTTCATCTGGAGAGCAAGGCCAAGTTGGCCTCGAAGAAATTGGGAGTGATTAATAAAGCGAGGCAGTATTTCAAACCTGACCAAAAACTTGCGCTCTATGATGTTGCAAGAGTTCATGGGCGGCGGTGATCACAAGTCATCTGTGACCCACCAGCTCGTTTGTCCTCCTCTTCAAAAAAAAATTGTATATTTCAAATGTATCAATACTGCAAGTGTTGCAAATGGAAATAAATGATTTTTTATGCTTTTCATGATTTTTTTAAAATTTACTTCAATATAAACCAACCTTGTATTATATCTACCCATTACATTTACAACTCTATGTCATATAATATTGAATAGATTTTCATAAAACATTCTTACTCATAACTCGTTAATGTAATATTCATTAATAATAAAAGTATTTTTTTTTATTAATAATAACTTAAGATTATTTTAATCTAATAATAATTCAGTACTAGGTTTATTGGAACCCTGTCGATTACACCCGAAACTGGTAAGAGTCCACAGAAAGTCGGCTTTTTTTGTCGCTTATTTATTGTTTGTAAAAATTACTTTGAAATTAAGAAGCTTATTTCAATTTAATAATTACAGCAAGTCACAGTCGAATACAGTGATTTGAAAAAAAAACAGAATTCTTAGTAGAATAATATAAAAAATCTATTAATATGGAAATCATAATTCCTGTCTTTTAGAAGTCGATTAAAAAGGTTATGTTGCACTCGCAGTCTCAATACCAGTTAGTACTACGTGCGCTCGGACGATGGCAATTAGGCTTTTACCGTTAGGAAGTAGAGCGGCCGACTGCACTCAGTTCAACCGAACACATTTGCTATAACTATAGCAAGTGTAAAATTCTATTGTTAAACCATGTTGTAAAGATTCGTTTCTGCAAAGATTACTGTGAAAAAAAAATATTTTTAGTCGTCAATTGTTTAACGAAATATTTATGTTAATATATAATCATAGATTTATGTGAACATATTTTGGTTTTAGTTACTTCGAAACGATATTTATTTATTTGCTAATATTTTTGTAAAGAAATGATTTTAAGTAAAAAAAGGTTTCAGGGTCTTGTAAATAAAATTATGATAAAGATTATTAACGTATAGATTAGAATTAGAATACAACTGACATTTCATTTTATTACTTTTGCTTATGTGTTTCTGACAAACAAGAGGATATTCTTTTCTAGGAAATGCTATTTAACAAAAAAATAATACTGAAATTTTAAATTAAACATTTATTTATCATTTCATAAAGTATAAATCAAGATTTAGGGAAAGCCATCAGATGAAACGCAATTCTAATGAGTAGATATTATAACTATAATAACAACTAAAGCTAAACCACACTTATAGATTACTATATTAATATTAATAATAATTAATTAATTGTCCAAGGATAGCCAGCGGCAGAGTACTAGTATTGCAACGACCCACGCCAGAGCCAAGACTGCCTCTCCGACGGCCATGCAACCCTACTTACAGTCGTTGACAAACAACTCGAGCGGTGGAAGGAGTGGATACGAGACGTATGCAAGTGCCTACAATTCCCTGCTAGGCAACCTATCCCTGATAGGCAACTCGAACGATGACCCCGTCTTATTTTTTAAACATAATTATTTACTATATTTTTTGTATGTGATTTAACAAAAAAATGTGTAAATAATAACGTTTTATGTAAATAATAATTGAGTGCACTCGAACACGCAAATTCATTCGTATTACTTGTTTTGTCTGTTATTAATTAATAATATTAATATAAGTTATATTAGGTTGCTATAGCAGTGACTTAAGTTAGAATAATGAGGATATTTATGTCATTACTTAAAAATAAATAAATGTATTACACAACAATACTCACATACATTGTTAATGAGTCTAATGTTGTCTGTACTCAACTCTTTTCAGTGCGTCGCTCTTCGTCGTCGTTCAGTTGTTAACAAGATATTTAATTCTGCTGTAACCATAATATCGATACAACTTGAGTCTGTCGAAACAAGGGAATTAACTGATTAGTTTTTGTCATTATGAAAACTTAATATCCTTTCAGTTGTTCCCATCTTCATAATAAAATCCTAGTATTTGTTTTACTTTATAAAAAATAATACAGTTTAAAAATTTCACCATTTTCATTTTATATATACACTAACTTATGTCATGTTATGAGACTTATACGTATAATTCTTATGACTTAACTATAATAATAGCAAAATATATATTTATATATTTATATATTTGCTAGGCTTTATACATAACCATCCAATGGACTTATTTAAATTGTAAATGCTGTTAAAAGTGTTTGTATTAGCTCATTGCTGCAAGTGAAATCATCGTAGTATTTTAAGTGGCTTGCTGGTCAATTAGAGAGGCGATAAAATAGTAAGTAAACAGAGCTTAACTTGCAATGTAGTGAAGTTCGTATTTCGACATTTAACTTTTATATTTTCTATTATATTCTTAAATGAGTATTTTTTTCTGTAAAAATAAATATTAAATATAAAAGTAAAAGATAAAGAATGGAAAATTTTCAAAAAGGCGTATTACTTTCGCCATCGTATATTATGTCTGGGGAAGTCAAAACTGTTTTATGTGTTACTATTTTAAGTGTGTAATAGAAATATTTTGTTATCCTCTAAATTTACGGGAATACAAAAACGGCAGGTCACGTCAAAGATGATATTTATGTGTTTATAAAGTATAGCTTTCACAAACGTTGAATTTATCACTCAATAAATCTTTATTCCACAATTTTATGGGAATATTTGATTGGCCAATGGTCGGTTTTAGAAGCTATAAAATTAATTAAAACCTTAATCTGTAAAAATCAGGCTACAGCCCCTAACATGCCTTTTTAAATATAAAGAGCAATGGAATTAAGGCGAAGTGACGTAAAAACGAATTTAGTAACTCAACAATTATCCTGTAATATCTATTTATAGAATACCATATATAAAACCATAAAAACCTTTATTTGGCTGTCTTTTGCTGTACACACTATTACAGGATCACGCGCAGTGTATCTGTGTGTGTCAAACCACGCCGGTCAGTTTCACGCAGTCACAAGTCACCATGAATCATGTATGACACGAACTCAGGTGTTAAGTCACAGCACCAGCGACAAATAAGTACAGTATTATTGAATTAATAGTTATCCTTTAGTGTGCATTAATTTATATCAATAATATATTTTATAGTTAAAATAGTTCTTTCAAAAAGGATGTTGGTATAATACAAGACATTATATACTGCATATACATTCTCATATGTACAGGTATATAACCAGTCCCTAGTAAATAAAACTATTCAAATATTTTGCGACCACAGAGGATATTAAATAATTGAACTATTTATTGAGTAGGAAAGGTTTACGGTTACTATAAATAAAATAGGAAAAAGTCTAATTGTATTGTCTTGTTAATAATATCCCCCTAACTATTAGTAAGTAATGAAGAGGTAGACGTTGATTAATAATATAATTAAAATGTAAACCATATCCAGAGTTATCAAATTCAATAAATTTCAGTTGACTGTTAATTATAGAAATAAAATACTTTAATAATGAACTTTAGACGAGACTTCTTGTGTAATATATAATATTCATACACAATGCATCTTTCTCTGCACGGTTGAAATTTTATTATATTACTATTTTTATTTTGTTTTAATTTACACTGTTCACAAGTTTGACATGAAGCTCTCATACTAATGATACTCTTATAAGGTGAGATACAAAGGTGTGAAATATATATATCCGAGTTCTCGGGATAGTGTGCTATTGTGATTAGCAATTGTCGAATGTGTCGCTGACATTCATTAAGCTTTGTGACGGGTCGAGTAAGAGCTTTGTAATATTCGTCATTACCAAGATTTAATAATAATTAAAACATTTTTTATGCACGTGTATAAGATTGAGAAGAACGTCACTTTGATTAAATACTTAGAATAGCATTAATATTATATTATTTGTTTACAATATTTGTACACGTCTTGAACTTTATCCTTTCATATGGTAAATGGTAAACGTAACTCAACATTTTATTACATTTATTATAACATATATAAAGAGACAAATGACAGTGACATGGACGCAGATAGAGGAATCCTCTAGGAATATACACCAGGTAATCTAAATTCAGTTGACAAGTAGGATTCTACTTCAGGATATCACTGTTTGGCATTTTTAAGTGAATATACAAGAAGCGCAATTTTAGTCTACAATTACAAATAATAATAAAAAGCTTGTCTGTTTGTCTGCACAAAGCACAAGTAATTAGTTCTAACCTTATATTTTTCTATCACTCGATCTCAAAGACATGACATGGTTTGAGTTTAACGAAAAGCTTAACAAATAGACAAGTTAGGTTTCTTTGAACTGCGTTTTACATTATATAACACCTCAATGCCATTTAATTAACAACTAGAATGAACTGCAATTTAAAGTTTAAAATGTTCATAACATACACACCAAATAAATGAATTCGAATCATTAGGTTCTAGTATTTTAATATATTTTAAAATGTGTATTACTTCGACTTCTTTTACTGCTCCCGTCTTCTATATGTCACTCAAATCTTAAGCCATCAGCAACCTATTTCACATAATTTATCCATAGCTATTTGTTAATAATATTCAAAATATAAAAGAAATAGAAATATATAATTACAGAATTTTGTTTTGAAAGTATCCTATATATTCGTTAAGTAATTTTATTAAGAAATACATGCGCTCGGACGATGGCAATTAGGCTATTACCATTGGGAAGTAGAGCGGCCGACTGCACTCGGTACAGTTATAGCAAGTGTATGAAAGTGTATTGTTAAACAATGTTGTTCAGAATTGTTTCAGTAAGTATTATTCACAGAAAATATTTGTGGGATGTTATTGTGTGTCGATATTTATGTTAATATATCACTCATCATAGATTTATTTAAACAGTCCTATATTTTGGTTGAAATGAAATCAATGTTATCTTATTTGCTTGTGTTTTTGTAATGGATTGATTTTAATAAATAATAAGTTAACAACAAAGTTTCAAATAATTATATAATAACAACTATGGTAAACTCGTTTAACACAATAAGTTTATAGAACTTTCCCGTTACAAGAAATTCGCAATATTTCTATTCTATTTTAGTTTTCATTTATCAAAATATTTTTTTTACAATATTATTTCTAACAATAAGAAACTGGAATCGTCAAGATATTTAAGCATCTAAATATTATAATACTGAACAAGAAGTATTATTATATTTTACAAGAAAGAATAATATTTAAATAAGGCAAAATTTTTAGAATAAAACTGAGTGAGTTTATTACTTTTACTTGTCAGTTTATCATAAACAAGACGAGACACTTTTACTCCAACAAAATAAATACTGAATTTTTAATTTACCATTTATATATTATTTTATATAATATATTCTAAATTATGATATCACCTAATATAAAAGTAATGTTGAGTAAATAATAACTGTGCACGCATATTCAAACAATGTCAGTTATATAATTAAATATTTGTCGTTACAATTGTTTTAATTACTGGGATTAATTATTATCATTGTTATGGTTTGTAATTGTGTTTGTTGTAATGACAATTTCAGTTATAATTACCAGTTTATTATTTATTAAGGTTTATCTCTGTTTTGTTCAGTTTAGGAGGTATTTTAACAAGAAATATAATATGTATTTAAATAAGATTAAAATGCGTTATTTAAACTGTCGAGTGTAAATATTGCGACTCTGTAGCCACCGTAGTGAGATGCAGTCGCGTAGCAGCTGTTAGAACTTACCGTTTAGAACCTAACTATTACTACTTTATAAGAACATTTTGAACAGATTCATAATATAATTTTCCGATGAATTATTTAGATTTTAAACACTTTTAACTGTTTGGTCAAGAATTCAAATAAAAATTACTTATTTAGATTTTGAAGGAAATAAGCGCGACAAAGATAGACAAGATTATGAAGTTTATACATAAAGGGGGAGGGGTGCTAAAGAACGGACACTTTGCCTTCGAGCCACGCTGAATACTAGTACTACTATGAACTGTCATATTATGAAAATGATAAAAAAACATGAGTTAATGAGAGAATACTGAATATTTTTAATAAAGTTCTTTTTTGTACGGGACATGTAACAGAGATATATGCTTCACTTCACAAAAAATACGCTGAAACAGCAGGGACAAGGTCTCGCAAAATAAAAAACAAACATTTTAACACGTAACTTTGATTTCTTTATACAAAATGTGAACTAGCGACACCATTTATTTATTACTGAGTCTGACGGTCTTATGAACAACTTTTAAGTCATCATTTAATAATACATTACATGAATTATTCTGAATATAAATTAGGGACTATAATAAAAATAACTGTTATCTGCAATCGTCTATAAACTAGTTAGATCAAGGTGACGGTAACCCAGAGGTCGCAGGTTCTAATCCTGCCCGTGTTATTCATTATTTCATTCTGTTTAATTTAAAAGTAATCTCTTATTTTTACGCTTTTTCACAAAGCAAATTAAGTAAAGGGAAACAGACAGAAATAATACAAATATTTATTTTAATGTATAAAGTGACAAAAATAAACATAATAAATTTTGGAGCAGATGATGATAAAAATTTATATTAGGTAGTGAATTAAAATGTACAGAGAAAATAATTTTATATAGTAAATATAGAATTTGAAGCATTACTGCATTATAACTGAATGAACAACCAAATGAATACTATAAGTGATTTGATGTTATCGCGGTCTATATGCGAGTATATAAAACAAAATAGTAACGAGACAAAGCCTTACTCATTACTAGTAATTGTAATTTATTTAGTTCATTACACAAGACTCAACTGTACTGTACTCTAATTTTTTATCTACTTATGTATACGTTTTTCCCTCTTCAAGAAACAAAGCTAAACGGGTTTTGATGAAATTTAGTATGGTTAAAAGTTGCAATTTAGTATTGGTCAAAATATACAGGTAGGATAATTAATGAGTTGAAAAATAACAGCGTTTTCAAATCTCAAATTTGATTCGGGATGTTACAATATTACCACTTGATTTTGTGCCGATAACTTATTATCTAAATATTAATTATAATATATTTCATATTTCCAATATAAATTGTTGAAAGCACTGGGACTACGGTATATTCCGGCCGAGCAGGCCTCTCTCGGGAAAACCTCGACGACTGCCGAAACAAACTTTGGTCTTCAGAATATTCTTGGTATCGTCACTCTTCGAGAGTACTCCTCTCAATGCCTCGGCCAGTATCAGAATATTGGCCTCGACATTTCGAGCGACTGTTGGTTTCGTGATCATCTGGAGAGGAAGACCAACCTCTATGAAATTGGGAGTGAGCGATGCAGTATTTCAAGCCTAGCCAAAGACTTACGCTCAATGAGGCGCAAATTCGGATCAGCCCAATATCAGCTTCTTCCTCTTGACCGGGGAATGTTCCGAGGAGCTATTTGATCTAATGCTTGGCGCTGAATTTCACCACCGCACAGCAAGTCACCGCTGGTCCCGTCCCCCTCCCCCCTACTACCTGGATGTGTGGTGATCTTGTATTGTGCGGTATTTAAGCATTTTTCAACAAAACCGCAATGAACTTCCTTCGGCGTTGTTTCCGGATCGAAACGACTTGGGTATCTTCAATAAGTGTGTTGGGAATATACACCTCCAAGGCCGACAACCCTCTTGCAATTCCTGGCATATTGCAAGAATTCATATTTTTCATCCTTTTACGACACGCATAATATTACGTTGTAGGATAGCTTTTTAAATGTTACTTTCTAAAATAAGTATACAAGATAAAGCCCACATCGGGACTGTTTTATATTTAAACTTCATAATCTTGTCTGTCTGTACCGACATTATTTATGTTTATTGTGTAATATTTTATCCTGAATTACTTTAATCAAATAATTTTTAAGTAACGTAATAAAATTATAATGTTATCCACAACATTATATGACCTCGATGATATTTATTAAACTTATATTTTATATTTAAGTTTGTATATACAAGTGAGATATTTAAGTTTTTATTTATTTATCGGAATTTGTCATTCTCTGTATGTAATTTTAAAATCCTCACAGTGAAAGTTTTAGTAATTAAGTAAACAATTTATAATTATTAATAAACATTGTTTAATTTGTCTAATGATAATTTAAAAGCACCACTAAGGTCTGTCGAGTTGCGGGTTGTGCAGCCGCGATAGAGAGATGAGATGTAGCCACGAAGCAGCTGTTTAAAATTGAGAATTATAATTATTAACCATCTGTTATATAATAAGTTATTTGAGTTTCTTATTATGTTATGAACAATATATTTTAAAATAAAGTTCTTTTTATTTTATAGAATATGAAGCTTATTTGAATTATATTCAAATGTTTCATTAAAACACTATTATATTATTGTTACTACTTCTTTTAATGCAAAAATATGTAATTATGTACTTATCTTAAATTTGATTATATAATCAATTAATGATAGGAGTTATTTCGTCTCTGTAACCTTAGTTTTCTTGACAATTCCATTTCATTTAAATTGAAGGAAGTATTTTAAAACAATAAAAAAATATATTGAAATAACATTATTAATATAAAAAAGAATTTTCTAAACAGTAACAATAAGCTTTCATAAACAGTACAGTACAGTGACAGTATGTTTTATAAACGGTGACAATAGTTTTTATTTTTGACTTAATTTCCATTTTAATACAACACTAAAGACGTCAGATCTGTAGATAGAAGTGGCGTCACCAGCGCTGACACGCGGCTCCTCCGGCTACTTGATATTCCTCCTCTCACTCCGACATACTCGTATCTCACCCACCGCCTGCTGGATATCTTGAACCTTGAATTGTATATTGTATGAGAATTTAAATGTAAATCGACCAAAGAATAGCAAAATATATTAATATGTTTAATATGTTATAGTCTATATATTAAAATTATTCTAAAGTTGAACAATATTTTATGCAATTTTATAATATAATTACATTCAGCTTAAATTTAATGGATGCATTTATATTTATGATACGATTTTGTGAAATTAAATCACAAACATCTAATTGCCTTCTCTTATAAGGTGTGAAATGTACCCGAATTCCCGGGATGGTGTGTAATTAGCAGACGTAATTGGGTCGACCGACATTCAGTGAGCTTTGTGACGGGTCGAGTACGAGCTTGAGTCATTAACTAGATTTAATATCGCTGCCTACATTTTTATACCTATCCACAAAATATAATGTTAAACTTCTAATCTCAACATAGAAGACTCTCATTAATGCTAAAATAACCAGACACGTATTTAACAGTGTTTTTATGTAAATCTTTAAAGGGGTAAAATAGGAGATTAAATAGGTTACCCAGTGGGCCGAGCTCATGAATAAGGACCGAATGGGTAATGTAGTTCGGGAAATTGTCAAAAAATTAAAGTGAATATAGCGGGGAAAAGTTATACTCGTATAATAAGAAATTAAAACAGTCCTTTAAAGCATGTTATAAATATATAATCAAATTCAAATTTACCCAACAATTATTTCGATATGTTACGAAAACATTTATTAATGATTTTTAAATTACAGGCCTCTGAATCAATGTCGGTTAGTGACAAAAATTCCGAAGATACTTAGAGGTCTACCTTTTTCGGAGAAAACTTTGTTTTCCTGTTTTATCGTTTTTTAGATTACATATTTTGTTTATTTACTGTTTTTTTTTTTTAAGTGAAACTTCTTTAGAATGATGCCATATGGTGCCATCTATTGCTCAATCTTTAAACTAAAGTGTTATTAGAGTTGAAGTTCTTATTTATCAAAGTTACGATAGATGGCGTTGATACTTTTGTTAAATTGTTAGTCGAGGTAATTTTTTTATCTTATGTTATATTTCTTATGTTATATTTCATATTATTATGAGCAGCTTTATAAAAATACATTATTTCATATGATAATTTTTTGGATTTACAGGATATAATTTAAGAAATTATTATATTATATAAATAACATTTTATGTATATTTGTAATAAGTGACCATCGAAACTTGTAGGTGGAAATTTGAAAAAAACGTGAAGTTGTTCACCACATGGTATCATCATGCACATCTGAGACAATTGGTAGATATAGAAGTTATAAATGTATATTATTAGAAAACAAAATAAAGTTTTGTTTAAATAATACATTCTTTAAGCTTGGTCAAAAATTATAAACACTACATTAATACAATTAATATAATTTTAATGTAAATGTGAATGTGAATGTCTGAAATAAACTTATCTTTCTTTCTTTCATTCTATGTATATACCTTCTAAATTTATACATAAATAAGAGTTATCTGGATGTCTTCGAAATGTATATTATTACTGTAATGCTCAGAATGCTCTGCAATTATTTTGTACTCTGTTATTAAATTTACTAATACCATATAGAAAAAGTGATTTTGAAGGTGGTAGAGCCATCCTCTCGTCATTTGACTGCTCACAGATAATCGATGAATGATTGTTTTATTTATATACTTTATTGTGCACCACACGAAAAAAATAATTACAAACGAAACAAAAAGAAAATTATTGAAAATTGTTCTGACCATTAACCAATTCATCTCTGTATATCCCAGTGTTCTATATCCGTTAAGGTTGGTAACAGAATCACTTAAAATCGGGTGTATCGTCTGCTTTGTTACGAGTACCACCCAAAACATAAAATATGAAATATAAGCATAAACATGATAGTTCGGTAATGACAGCAATGCTTGCTTTGATATTTAAAGATTGCGTAGTGCCGTTAAGGAAGTAACTTATTACTTTTCAAAGAAATCGCAGTCTCATACATTACATTCATTCATTCATTTCATACATTACAGTCTCATACTGTACATTCTAAAATAATACAAACGAATAAGTTATATGATTATTTTATTTGATGTCCTTTAAAGTATTTTATAAAGTGGTGTGTATTTTCTTGTACACGTTCCGGACAAGGAGTTGATTATAAAATATTCAGAACATTCTCGATCTCACTTTTGTATCCCCCTTTTTACAATATTCATTATTTTATGTTGAGTGCCAATCTTCTTTTGCGTCACTCTCTAATATAATACAAACACTCAATAATCCAAGCTTCATCTTATTAATATTATTAGTTGGGACATATTTATACTTAAACGACATAAGTGTGTCCGTTTGTACCGACCAACCAACCAACCTTATCAATATATATTAAGTATGTGATCCATTTTTTTCTTCTTTAAATAAATTTCTTCCTGATCCATATTAGACGTGAAATAAATATTAGGTCATAGTTTGTTTCTTGATTAAAAACATTTTTTAAATGAACTAGCACCAACGAAACTGTATATAGCGTTACGTTCATAAATACTTTAATATCCTTACAATGCTGTCAATAATTTCTCCTAAAGAAATAAACCACCTAAAATAGTTAAAATTATGGTTAATTGATAATGAAATATATATTACAATTCCTTGCTTTAATGAGATTTGAAAGCATTATTCAACTGTGTCGAGTAGCGAGTACTGTAGCCGCAACAGAGAGGTGTAGCCTCGTAGCAGCTGCTTACAGTTTACACAATTAGTTATGTGTATATATAATATGTATATTATATACACAGTATCAACATTTATATGAGCGCTTTATTATTCAACAGCATTTACAGTTGGTAGAGCCTCGCTCTAATATATTATAACATTGTACATTGTTAGCTTTAACATAATATATAGTTGAAACAATTGACCACTCCAATAAATCTATTTTTGGAATCATATTATTAAAGAAATATTAACTATTTTCTCAAAACCTTAAAAAAAAAGAAGATAAAAAGCCAATTGCAAAACTCAATTAGTTTTAAAATATAATACTTCATCTGGCAGTCAATTGTATTTTGGTCAAAGATTATTGGCGGTGGTGGATTGCTAGAACAATACAGAATTACTTTGTTATCTTAATAAAATTGCAAACGTTAAACATGGATCACATCTTTCACACAAGGTCGTGATTACGAAATATAATTTTATTATCTTTCGTAATATTTTTACAGCTATAAAAAAATATAAATATTCTGAAAAGACTAAAGATGATGATTATGATGTTAATGAAAACATTACCGACGTCTTTAATTCAAAATATGAGTGTTTTCAGTGATGAAATAGACCAAGGTATTGTACTACTATATAGGGAGTGTTCTGGACAATCAATAATTAATTATTGCATGTTAATTGTTCTAACACTACCCTAGTTTTGGTCATTAGGAAAGGAGATGTCTTCAGAAATAACATTCATCTATTGTCTTCATACTCGCCACAATATCATACAATTTTGTGCCTAAAGTGGCCTACGCCATATTTCTCAGAATTTGTAGATAATTAATAATAAATACGATTTTAGTTTTGTACCAAAAGATGTTTCGTCGTATTCATGGAACATATATATAAATGAAGTGTCTTTTATAAATAGAACTCTTGCATTGAAGTATATTTAATCACAAAGACACAAAGTACACTAAGAACGACAACAACAATGTGTACCGAACACGAAATCTTTGATTCAGCATTCAAACATTACGTTATCAGTATGTCAAACTTCAATAAAAACACTATTAAACACAATATAACATTTTTCACAAAAGACGGCAACTCTCTTGTTATTCCTCTGGTGTTGCAGGAAATTCTGAGCGACGGTAAGCTCGTTTGCTCTCCTATAATAAAAAAGGCTACCCCGCATACAAAACGTCAATATTGAGACAATGAACGGAGCCGGACACAAGTTCGTTCGTTCGTTCGTTAGTAATTAGGTTTTTAGACTCTCAGTCGATACAAAGAAACAACATATTGTTATAGCATAGTAAAATATACAGCAAACAGAAAAATACCATAAGATTCATAAACGCATGATCATATCAAATATATCCTTTGATTTGAGGATTTAACACATGTTAGATAAATATCTATATCGATAATTTTATTTGTTATAGACAAAAATACAAAACGAATATTTACAAATCCTAAATATGTAGGTATTAAAATGTTAATTTAAATCTAAGACTAAATAATTTGTGCATCATCTAGTTATTATTTTTAATTATTTGCGTAACATTTTAATTTGATTGTTTCATGAGTTTTATAAATTAGAAAAAATATTTTAGGATTTTTTTTTTATATACAATTTTTTAATATTACAATATCTTTTTTATTACGCTTTGATCACTCCTTTAACTTTTATATAACCATCTGACTTCTGATTTACAAAAATAAAGATAAGATAAGTATACCTATAGAATTTAATGGATATTATTGAAGCGGAAGAAGTTTACAGTACAACAAAAAAACTTATTACTTATAATCCTACTACTGACTCTCTGTATTTCGTTAATTTCCATTCCAATTGAATATGCCCTCATTAATGTACCATATTTTTTTCGATGATGAAAAACGCTCAAAATATAATAATCAGCATCTTAACTCTCAATGTAGAGTTCCGTAATCCTGCTAATTTAAAGTTTCAATAATTTGAGTTAACTAGGTTAAAAAGCACGCCCGAAATAAAACGGAGTTTGGATAAAGTTTGCGTACTTCTTTTTAATTGGATGAAATAGATAAATAAAATAAAAAAGTGTTATAAAACACACTTGTAAAATCTTAGTTGCCGACAACAGAGTTCAAATCAAGTTTAAGAATAAAAGTCAGTAAGTAGAATTAATTTTCCTTTAAACGATGACATATACCTAGGTAGTAATATTAGTGGTGGTGGCTGTGGTAGTGTAGTAGTAGTATTAGTAGTAATCAATGAGTAGATGATACATATTTTAATGTTCTATTATATTATATATTCATATCATTATTTGCAATATCAGATGTGAATCAACTACTATTTACTAATATTTAAACAAACACCAGCCTCAGAGAATGCAGAAAGAGTTGCAGAAAGAATGCAGTTTTGTTTAAAAGAATTCAAAGTTAAATGTTTCTTATTTGCGAGTCCTATTCTTTCTGTTCTAACATAATATTTGTTACGCAAAGTTTACATCTCTGTTACATGTTCCCCACAAGTTATAAAATATTGGATGAACCTAGCATTCTTTTTATAATCGCCACTACATATAATATTAATATCTATAAATAATAATAAAAATATATAATATTAATATCTGTTAGTAAACTGTACATATTCCAACTTTTGGGTAGACCTCGAAGAATTCGGTCTGCTCATTCATTTGTACCCGACTTTCGAATTTTGGAAAAATTTCTTCACAGGAGGTCTTCTTATGACCCCCTGAGTCCGAAATGACCATTGGTCAAAATGTTTATATATATATATATATATATATATATGCGTGCGTGCGTCCAGATTCGACTTTTGTCAGCACGATAGCGGCCGCAGTTTCGCTCGGATCGCTTCCAAACTTTGCACAAAAATCAAACATCCAAAAATGAAGGTCAAGTTCGTTAACCAGAGAAATCCGGCCACAGGGGGCGCTAGGGCCTCACTTTTTCTGATTTCAGTTTTTCGACCATAACTTTTTCCCTATACAAAGTAGATCAATAGCGTTCATATTATATAATGTCTTTGATGAATACCTATAACTAATGTAAATAAACTGAAAACCTAACTTCAATAACTTAGGGGTGGGGGTAAAAAAACCGAAAATTTTTGTAAAAAAATTCATAACTTTTTTCTGGTAAACAATCTTACATCACAAGTATTTTTAATAGAAAGGTAATTTTTTACTCTAAATTTAAGTACCAAAAGTTTTTCCGTAGAAGGTACCGTTTCCGAGAAAAAAAATAAAAACCACTTTTAGCTTGAAAATTTAAGGTAGGTAAAACCACGGCAACTTTTTTCTGGTAAACATTCCCTCCTGGCAAATATTTTTAATAAAAAGGTTATTTTTTACTCTAAATTTAAGTATCAAAGGTATTTCCAAAAAAGATACCTTTTCCGAGAAAAAAATAAAAACCGCTTTTTGCTTGAAAATTTTTGATGTAAACAACGGCATCATGTGTTATTCTTAGGTAGTGAGTTATATTTTAAACGAGTTAAACACGAGGTCTACCCACGCGTGTCCCCCTGCGGGCACGGATTTTTTTAATAGTTATGTAGAAGTCACTTTATAAATAATCTGACGCCACTGTTATCAATTCACACCCGTCAGTGTCTCAGTCTCAATGCTAGCTTGTACATCTGACAATCTTATTCTAATTCTGCATTATCATCAAATACAATAAATCATCTTCGAGGTAAGAACATTTTTTTTTAACATGTCGTTCGTGGCAGTCATACGTCGAGTATACTAAACGAAACCAAATTTTCTTCACGGAATAATTTAAAATACCATATACTATTTTAGTTTTGTTTTTAAGTTCTTACTTTAACAAAGAAGCTTAAAATAAGCTTAAAATAATTTCAATATATAAACTTACAATGTTGTTCAATATTATTTAATATTTTTATTCAAATTCTTACCTCCTACCCAAACAGGATATCTAAAGGTAAACTTAAATTTGAAAACTAATCACCAGTTATTGAATGGTAACCTTGATCTGTAAGTTATTATGTAAAAAGCAGTCTTTGCTTTCCTTTGTCTCATATTTCAAAACACGCTTTTAGAATAGTTAAAAAAAATGAAAGTTTGAATGTAATAATAACGAGAAGTCTTATCTATGAATGTGGAATGTTATAATGGAGAAGGACCACCGAAGAAAAATAAAGTTTATGTTAAATAATATGACAAAGCCGAAAGACTTTATAAGAATTTGACAAATTCCTACTCCGAATACTTGTGATAAAGGCCGGTAAAAGATGATGATATGCCTGAAAACGAAAAACGTATTTTTACGTCACTTAAAACTTTATTTCTAGTTATTATTATTATTATTATTGCCGTGTGGTGGCGGCGTAAGAATACCATTTCCACCACCCCTTCTCTTCTCGTGGGTGTCGTAAGAGGCGACAGAGAGAATATACCGGCTCAATTGCCGAGGGAGGAACGGGCAGCAGCGTTCCTTTTCATTTTATTACAGTCCATCTGTACTGCGCTCGCCAACCCGCCTGCCCAGCGTGGCGAGTACGGGCAATTCCCCTTAATGATACGTCTACTAAAAACCAGGCCCCTAGTCCCCGGCAGCCCTGCTATTCCTGGCTCCGGTAGCAGTCATGGTAACGGCGGGGCAGGGGGTGCTAAGAATCCCCGGAAGAGATTCGGCTACCACATCAAACGGAAACTGGCCCTGGTAACACACAACATCCGCACTTTGAGGACAGACGAGAAGCTTGTGGAGCTGGAAGAAGAACTGAGTAAGTTGAACTGGGACATAATTGGGTTATCGGAAGTCCGAAGAGAGGGTGAGGACACCGTGACCTTGAGTTCCGGCAACTTATTCTTCTACCGGGAGGGTGAACACCAATCTCAGGGTGGTGTCGGATTCATCGTCCATAAGTCCCTTGTAAAGAACATAGCGACCATCGGAAGTGTGTCGAGTAGGGTGGCATACCTGATACTCAGAATATCTGAAAGATATTCGTTGAAGGTCATCCAGGTATACGCACCGACCTCGTCACACACTGATGATGAAGTTGAGGTTATGTATGAGGACGTAAGTAGAGCCATACATACCTCCAAAACTCACTTCACTGTTGTTATGGGGGACTTTAATGCAAAACTCGGCAATAGAAGCGATTCAGAGATGAGAGTGGGGCAATTTGGATATGGACAAAGGAACCCAAGGGGCCAGAGGCTGGCCGAATTTCTGGAAAAGGAGGGACTCTTTATGATGAACTCCTTTTTCCAGAAGCCACCTCAGAGGAAGTGGACCTGGATGAGCCCCGACGGTGTGGTCAAAAACGAGATAGACTTCATCTTGACCAACAAGAGACACGTCTTCAATGATGTCTCCGTGATTCACAGGGTGAAAACCGGCAGTGATCACCGAATGGTAAGAGGCGTATTGAAGATCGACGTCAAGCTCGAAAGGGCTAAACTGATGAAGTCTACGCTCCGACCATCTAATGCTCATATCCAAAACCCCGAAAGCTTTCAACTCGAATTGCAGAATCGCTTCAGTTGCTTAGAAGATTGCGTTACAGTGGACGATGTAAACAACAGGTTTGTAGAAACTGTCCATGAAGTGGGGTCAAAGTTCTTTACACCACTTCGTAAAGGTAGACCTCAAAAACTATTTCTAGTAATAGTATAAAAATATTGTCACAGATAATAACAGTGGCGTCAAATTTTATATTGTAAAATTTTAGCTAACATAAGAATAATGAAGTCAAAGTTTTTTGTTTTATTTCAGGTAGGCTATATGTTCCACTCGTAGAAACTCACTTTAGTTACATGATTTTAAAGAGTTTTATTGATTTTTTATAGTTTTTTACACAGTTAAGAAACATATAATTAAATGAATACTATATCTGTATGATGCGTATCATAAGTTTTGGTGCTTAAATAACGAATTGTGACCATGAAAAGGTTTATAGATTTAACGTAATGTTTTTTTAATTACTAATAACAACTTCAATAAATTCTCTTGACACTTTAAAAGGGTTCGCTTTGTCAAGATATAAGTTTAACCGTTTATTAATACTATATATTAAGACAAATCTTCGTTTAACTGAGATCTAAGGGCGCTATTAAGCACTGTCTGGTGTAAACACAGCGGTTCTTGTAGCCGCATAAAGAGTATATCCGCCTAGCAGCTGCTACCACTCACACTTATAGATACTTGGTCGTTATATGATTTCATTCTTTATTTAATAGTATAATACATGCGGTAGAGCGGATACGGCTATTCGTTACTCACAGAAGATATATGACTAGTACTATGTATTCAGAGAACCATGTGAACACCTTTGCTGCCTTTCTTTATATGTCTCCCATTCCTCAGGTTGACAATGTATCAAGTTAACGCATGGGAAAATTTTCCTGGCTTTTTTGTAAAAAAGAAAGGAAGAAAGCAATATTAATTTTCGGAATACTGATAATCCAGCAATCACATTTTCTGATAATATTATTTTGAAATGATTAAATGGTAAATTTATGTAAAAAAATATGTTGTAAAATATGAAATAACTCAAAAACTCGCAAGAAAAGTTTAATGTTAGTTTTATTAGTTTAAGAAAATAAACACAATTGAAAAAATTATAATAAATTGCATTTTCAATAATAAAATGATTTAACGTCCAACTCTCAATTAATAAATCTCTATCAGTTGTAAATAACGTTAGATGTGAGTATCTCATTCATATGATCTCTCAACGAATCTTTGACCGTGAGCAAGGTTAGTTTAATCAAATTGAAAACAATTTTCAGCTCATGACCGTAAAATAAAGATGTACATTAATTTTAAAACAACCTTAACTTTATTTGCTAGGTAAATTGTTATATACTATTGAAGATTTATATTCGGTGTATCTGTGTGTGTGTCAAACCATGTTGGTCACCTTCACGTAGTCACTAGTCATCATGAACCATGTATGAGACGAGCTCATAGTGTTTATTTACAACAACAGAGTTAAATTGGTGTTCTGACTAAACAATCAAAACAAACATGGTAAACATCTGACTTTTGCTGTAACTTTGCTTCTAAATAAAACAGTATCTAATTTAATGAATTAGCAATTCAGATAGCAAATCTGATTGTAAGGTCATTATAATTATTATGAATATAAATTAAAATAAAACAACAATATACAAAATTAAAATAAACAAAATAAAAACAAGACCTCTTTTTATATTTATACACTTCGTCTATCCCACTAGCATTGACCTGGATTAATTTTAAGATATATAAAGATAATTACCTAATAAAAGAAAACAGTTTTAAGTCTGTTTAATTGATTTTGTATTTTAATTATGCAGTTAGTCAGCAGTTTCATCTAAATTAAATTTTGACACGTGTACTATAATATACAACTGTGTGTAGTTAATTATATAGCGTATGCCGCAGTCGCATTTAATATTGTCCCGAAACGGTATTTTATTGTTAAAAGAAATATATTATCGCTAGAATCATACAACAGTAGATTAAATAGACACAGTAAGGATATAAATAATAAGTTCACATACAAACCTCAATGTTCAGAAAATAATCGCCACCGGATGCTAATAATTAGGTTCCTACGAGTAGTGCGGCGCATTGTTCTTAGTTCAGTTACACAAAGGACATTAAACACTATGACTAATATAAAACACAGTACAACAAATATTACATTCTTCGACTGATAATATGTATTTGTATATTTAGTATAATAAATATCTTGCACACTTAATCATACAATAAAATACATAAGGTTCTTATTAAAAAAACATGAATCTTTTAATTACAAAAATATCAAAATATTCCTAATGTTTGATATTCATATTCTCAGTGTTACACATCTTTCCCGCTAGATGGAGATCTTCAGCTCTGTTATTGTATGTCAGTGCTGCAATTTAAATAACGTATCATAGCATATCCTAACTTTGCAACATTTATTCCTACTATTCTTTTGATCAGCATTGTATTTACTATATTACCTTTTGACTTAAAATTCTTAAAAAATAGAGATATAACCAGATCTGTCTATGTTTTGAGAAGAAAGAGGCTTATAGTTTAGCCCAAAGTCAATACAATTATTGAATAAGTGTCCTAATGATTATAACATTTCAAATACCTACTATTGATTCTCTGTATTTTGTTAACCGATTCTTCAATTTCCATTTCAATTGAATACGCCATAATTTCCGTAGTATATTTCCTTTGATGCGGAGAAACACTTAAAATATTTGTAACTGTCATTACAGAGTTCCATAGTCCCATTTATTTTTACATTTCCAGTAATTTGGGTTAACTAGGTTAAATAGAACGCCCGAAATAAAACGGAGTTTGGTTAAAGTTAGAAGATTGTAAATCTCGTTGTAAAGATGTTCCTGTTTTGTGTATTTCTTTTTAATTGGATTGAATAGAACACATAAAAAAGCAGTTATAAAATCTAGTTGTAAAATGTCTTTTGCCTGGAACAGAATTGAAATTAAATTAAGAATTTAAATCAATTCGTAAAATCACCAGGCTACTTTTCCCAAGAGGTTTAAATATCTTTGCATTTAATAATCACTTCCAAGGAAAACATTTTCTTCAAATATCATATAACATCCAGTATTGAATATTTCACTCATCCATTATTTGGGCTCTGAATATGCGTTGACTACACAAATAATAATATCAATTTAAACGACTTAAATATGAGAAAAGACCCAACAACTATTTACTACATATTTAAAGAAACACCAATCTCAGAGAATACAGAAATGGTGTCACTATTTTGTATAAAAGAATTCAAAGTTTCTTATTTGTGAGTACTTTTCTTTTTGTCTTACCATAATGTTTGTTAAGCAAAGTTAACATCTCTGTTCCTTGGAAGAGGCATGTTCTAAAATAATCAGCGAGCTCGTCTCTTTGAAAATACGTATAACATATCCTTGTAACCGATGTTTTATTTTTATTTCGAATAAACATGTTTAACCAATTTTTCGTTTTCGTCTTTCATTTCATTCTAGGACACGGCCAAGATCTAACCTGTGACCTCTTGAAAGCCATCCAAGCACTCTTAAATATTATTATAAGCTGTTGTATGTTGTCACAAAAAAAATATACATAACGTTTTATTAAAAACATAAATATCTATTAAGTCATTAATTAACATAATTTTAAGTTGTTGCTACTTTATACAAATCCTTAATTAAATATATGTATATATGTATATATGTATAAGTTTGTACTATAATCTTAAGATGAATTTACTCGTACTTTTTTAATAGCTAGGAATATGTAGAAGTCATTTTATAAATAATCTGACGCCACTGTTATCAATTCACACCCGTCAGTGTCTCAGTCTCAATGCTAATTTGTACATCTGGCAATCTTATTCTAATTCTGCATTATCATGAAATAAAATAAGTCGTCTTCGTAAGAACAATTTTTTTGTAAGAGTTCGTGCGTGTCACTCGTGTGTCGAGTCAACTGAAGTGATACCAGATTTGATGGATACAATTTAGCACGAAATAATTGACGAAGTATACGATATGCTATTCTATTTTGGTTTTTTAGTTCATACGATGAATAATATACATTTTGAATTTTAAGACATTAAATAAGACTATTAAATAATAGGTATTTAATAATTTTATTTAAATTCTTATCTTTAAAAGAAATCTAAAAATAAACTTAAATTTAATAACCACCTACCAGTCGTTGAAAGGAAGTTTTCTCTGTAAGTAAAATTAATATGTAAAAGGCAGTCTTCAAACAATCATGACGTTAGATTTTAAAAAAAGCTTTTTAAATAGTTTTTAATTAATGAATCTCTGAATGCAGGTATTTAAAACTATGAAAAGTAAATGGTGTGGTAAAAATGCTCAATAAAACTATGAAGTTTCGTACCATTTTTCTTCTTCGTAGCAGTGTTGTAATACGGAGGCATGCAAAGCCTGTAACGTGAAGGGTCTTGAGTCGTTTGAATAGATGGTTGTAATAGAAAAGGGCCACCGAAGAAAAATGGATGATGGATGAAGAAAAATAAATGTTTTGCAAAATAATATGACTAAGTTGGAGGTTAATAGATATCTAAGAAACTTTACCTCCGCATAATTGTGATAAGGGTAGATAATTAAAGATGATTTGCCCAATCCGATGGCGGTAAAAAAATTTCGTATTTTATCAAATGTCAGTAAGTATAAGTAAAATTAAGTTTTTTTTTTAAAGTATATTGCACTCATAAAAAGTACTTACATGTAGTTACATGATTTCAGAAGATAGTTCCAGGAATAATTAGAAGTCTTTTTCTATTATATTTCTATGGATATTCGTATACCTCATTTTTTTTTTGTATACAGTTCAGAAACATATAATTAAACAAATACTGTATTTATATGTTTATTATAAGCCTTGGTGCTTAAATAACAAATTGAGATCATAAGAGTGTATACAGAAATAAAATTTAACTTATTAATTTTCATTGAATAAATAAAATATTTTTTTAATTAAAATAATTTTCACTTCAATAAACTTTACTGCAACTTAAATTAAATTAATTAAAATTTGTCCAGATACCGGTTTAATGATTTTGTTATTATTTATTATTATATTAAGACAGATCTTCGTTTAACTGAGATTTAAAGCCTCTATTCAGCACTGTCAGGAGTAGACACAGCGATCCTTGTAGCGGTATAAAAAGTATATCCGCGTAGCAGCTGCTTCCACTTACAGTTATAGATACTTGGTCGTTACATCATTTCATTCTTTATTATTTAATAGTTATAATACATGTGGTAGAGCCTATATGTATCATTACACGGCTGTTCGTTATGAGCCAACTTTACTTTCTATCATCCACTCACGGAAGACATATGATAAGTACCGTGTATTCAGAGAGCCGTGTGAAAAACCTTTCCTGCCTTTCTTTATATTTTTCTAACATTCCTTAAGGGTGACAACATGCCGCATTTGATATTTTTCTAAATAAATCTGCAAAATATTGATATTCCAGCGATCCAATTTACTAATAATATGTTTTGAAATGATTAATGACTAAATAATACTTTTTATGTGCCTATTAAATTAAGCCTCAACACCTACCACAAGTAGAATTTAGTATTAGCTTTATCAGTTTAAGATAACAACCATAAATAAAAAATGGTTTAACGTTCAACTCTCAATGTTAAACCTCTAACAGTTTAAATAAAGTTAGATACCTCGTTCATATGATCTCTCAAAGAATTTTTGACCGTGACAAGGTCAGTTACGAGTACCTCAAATTAAATATAATTTTCAGCTCATGATTGTAAATATGGGGTTATATTCAGTGTGTCTGTGTGTGTCAAACCACCTCTGTCACCCTCACGTAGTCACAAGTCATCATGAACCACGTATGCGACACGAACTCATAGGGTTCACTCACAACACTAGGCTTAAATTAGTATTGAGACATCGGATTCGTCGTTATAAAATAAAATACAATATTTTATTCAACGAATTTTAAACAGTTCTATTTAATTATAATGAGTAGGTACTTCGTGTTGTTTGTATGCGGTAATGATAAGCATAGACCTGGACTAGTTCACAGATCTTTAAAAAAATTGTTTTAGTGTGATTGATTGTGTATATTAATTATTTATAGCAGTTTCCATGAAATTTTAATTAAGTATTATATTTACTTTATTATATTTAAATATCTTGTAATTAAGTATATATAGAATATATAATAAATTGCCTCTCTATGGACCCTCTACATCCCACCAACAGACACTTGTGGGAGGACTCTCAGTGCCCGCAGCGACACCGCTGTCTCCATACTTGCCACAATCGCATTCAATCGTCACCCGAAACGGCCGCTATTATTATTTCATACACTAATTTTCACAATTAAGAAATAAAGTCGAATTTTATTGTTCAAATACATATTTCATCGCAGTAATCTTCTACCAATAGGAATAACAATAGATTAAATACAGACAGTAGTTATATAAAAGTCCATATATAAAACCTCAATATTAAGATAATAATCTCCACCGGATGCTAATAATTAGGTTCCTACGAGTAGTGCGGCGAATTGTTCTTAGTTCAGTTACACAAAGAACATTAAATACTATGATTATTAAATAGTACTCACAATAACATGCTTATAATATGTTTTATTGTATTTATTATCACATCACATCACATCTTCCACTCATCTAATCATAAGTACATAAGGTACCTACTAAAATAACTTGACTCATATTCTGATTAATTTTAAACATAACTGCAAAACAGTATTAATATATTTACAAATTTTTAATTAAGAAAATTGTTTCTGTAATGCTCTCATTAATTATAATGATTTCATAAGTTTTTTAATAAATTTTTTTATTACAGTTAAAAATTTGTTATAAAGGAAAATTGGGTCTTTTTTGTAACTAAAACGCCACTAAAATTATTAGGAACCTTTTAATTACAAAAATATAAAAATATTCCTGATGTTTGATATTCATATTCTCAGTGTTACACATCTTTCCCACTAGATGGAGATCTGCAGCTCTGTTATTGTATGTTAGTGCTGCAATTTAAATGACGTATCATACCATGTCCTAGCTTTGCAACATTTATTCCTACTAAGCTTTTGATCAGCATTGTATTTACTATATTACCTTTTGATTTCAAATTCTTAAAAAATAAAGATAAAATCTGTCTATGTTTTGAGAAGAAAGAGGCTTATAGTTTAGCCCAAAGTCTCCAATCGGAGAAATACAATTATTGAATAAGTGTCTTAATGATTACAACATTTCAAATACCTACTATTGATTCTCTGTATTTTGTTAACCGATTCTTCAATTTCCATTTCAATTGAATATGCCATAATTTCCGTAGTATATTTCCTTTGATGCTGAGAAATACTTAAAATATAATGATTTGTATCTTAACTGTCATTACAGAGTTCCATAGTCCTATTTATTTTGACATTTCCAGTAATTTGGGTTAACTAGGTTAAATAGAACGCCCGAAATAAAACGGAGTTTGGTTAAAGTTAGAAGATTGTAAATCTCGTTGTAAAGATGTTCCTGTTTTGTGTATTTCTTTTTAATTGGATTGAATAGAACACATAAAAAAGCAGTTATAAAATCTAGTTGTAAAATGTCTTTTGCCTGGAACAGAATTGAAATTAAATTAAGTCAATTCGTAAAATCACCAGGCTACTTTTCCCAAGAGGTTTAAATATCTTTGCATTTTAATAATCACTTCCAAGGAAAACATTTTCTTCAAATATCATATAACATCCAGTATTGAATATTTCACTCATCCATTATTTGGGCTCTGAATATGCGTTGACTACACAAATAATAATATCAATTTAAAGGACGTAAAATATGAGAAAAGACCCAACAACTATTTACTACATATTTAAAGAAACACCAATCTCAGAGAATACAGAAATGGTGTCACTATTTTGTATAAAAGAATTCAAAGTTTCTTATTTTTGAGTACTTTTCTTTTTGTCTTACCATAATGTTTGCTAAGCAAAGTTAACATCTCCGTTCCTTGGAAGAGGCCTGTTCTAAAATAATCAGCGAGCTCGTCTCTTTGAAAATACGTATAACATATCCTTGTATCCGATGTTTTATTTTTATTTCGAATAAACATGTTTAACCAATTTTTCGTTTTCGTCTTTCATTTCATTCTAGGACACGGCCAAGATCTAACCTGTGACCTCTTGAAAGCCATCCAAGCACTCTTAAATATTATTATAAGCTGTTGTATGTTGTCACAAAAAATATACATAACGTTTTATTAAAAACATAAATATCTATTAAGTCATTAATTAACATAATTTTAAGTTGTTGCTACTTTATACCAATCCTTAATTAAATATATATATATATATATATATATATATGTATAAGTTTGTACTTATCTTAAGATGAATTTACTCGTACTTTTTTATAGCTAGGAATATGTAGAAGTCATTTTATAAATAATCTGACGCCACTGTTATCAATTCACACCCGTCAGTGTCTCAGTCTCAATGCTAGTTTGTACATCTGACAATCTTATTCTAATTCTGCATTATCATCAAATAAAATAAGTCGTCTTGGTAAGAACAATTTTTTTGTAAGAGTTCGTGCGCGTCACCCGTGTGTCGAGTCAACTGAAGTGATACCAGATTTGATGGATACAATTTAGCACGAAATAATTGACGAAGTATACGATATGCTATTCTATTTTGGTTTCTTAGTTCATAAGATGAAAAATATACATTTTGAATTTTAAGACATTAAATAAGAATATTAAATAATAAGTATTTGATAATTTTATTTAAATTCTTATCTCTAAAGGAAATGTAAAGATAAACTTAAATTTAATAACCACCGATCAGTCGTTGAAACGAAGTTTTCTCTGTAAGTAAAATTAATATGTAAAAGGCAGTCTTCAAACAATCATGACGTTAGATTTTAAAAAAAGCTTTTTAAATAGTTTTTTATTAATGAATCTCTGAATGCAGGTATTTAAAACTATGAAAAGTAAGTGGTGTGGTAAAAATGCTCAATAAAGCTATGAAATTTCGTACCATTTTTCTTCTTCGTAGCAGTGTTGTAATACGGAAGCATGCAAAGCCTGTAACGTGAAGGGTCTTGAGTCGTTTGAATAGATGGTTGTAATAGAAAATGGCCACCGAAGAAAAATGGATGATGGATGAAGAAAAATTAATGTGTTGCAAAATAATATGACTAAGTTGGAGGTTAATAGATATCTAAGAAACTTTACCTCCGCATAATTGTGATAAGGGTAGATAATTAAAGATGATTTGCCCAATCCGATGGCGGTAAAAAAATTTCGTTTTTCGTATTATGTTTTTTTTAGTATATTGCACTCATAAAAAGTACTTACATGTAGTTACATGATTTCAGAAGATAGTTCCAGGAATAATTAGAAGTCTCTTTCTATTATATTTCTATGGATATTCGTATACCTCTTTTTTTTTTGTATACAGTTCAGAAACATATAATTAAACAAATACTCTATTTATATGTTTATTATAAGCCTTGGTGCTTAAATAACGAATTGAGATCATAAGAGTGTATACAGAAATAATATTTAACTTATTAATTTTCATTGAATAAGTAAAATATTTTTTTAATTAAAATAATTTTCACTTCAATAAACTCTCCTGCAACTTAAATTAAATTAATTAAAATTTGTCAAGGTAGGAGTTTAATGATTTTGTTATTATTTACTGTTATATTAAGACAGATCTTCGTTTAACTGAGATTTAAAGCCGCCATTCAGCACTGTCAGGAGTAAACACAGCGATCCTTGTAGCGGTATAAAAAGTATATCCGCGTAGCAGCTGCTTCCACTTACAGTTATAGATACTTGGTCGTTACATCATTTCATTCTTTATTATTTAATAGTTATAATACATGTGGTAGAGCCTATATGTATCATTATACGGCTGTTCGTTATGAGCCGACGTTACTTTCTATCATCAACTCACGGAAGACATACGATAAGTACCGTGTATTCAGAGAGCCGTGTGAAACACCTTTCCTGCCTTTCTTTATATTTTTCTAACATTCCTCAAGGGTGACAACTTGCCGCATTTGATATTTTTCATGGCTTGTGGTGAAAGAAAAATATAAGATAATATAAATCTCCGAAATATTGATATTCCAGCGATCCAATTTAATAATAATATGTTTTGAAATGATTAATGACTAAATAATACTTTTTATGTGGAAAAAATATCTTGTAATATATTAAATTAGGCCTCAACACCTACCACAAGTAGAATTTAGTATTAGCTTTATCAGTTTAAGATAACAACCATAAATAAAAAATGGTTTAACGTTCAACTCTCAATGTTAAACCTCTAACAGTTTAAATAAAGTTAGATACTAATACCTCGTTAATATGATCTCTCAAAGAATCTTTGACCGTGACAAGGTCAGTTACGAGTACATCAAATTAAATATAATTTTGCAGCTCATGATTGTAAATATGGGGTTACATACTATTGAGCGATTATATTCAGTGTGTCTGTGTGTGTCAAACCACCTCTGTCACCCTCACGTAGTCACAAGTCATCATGAACCACGTATGAGACACGAACTCATAGAGTTTACTCAAAACACTAGGGTTAAATTAGTATTGAGACATCGGATTCGTCGTTAAAAAATAAAATACAATATTTTATTCAATGAATTTTAAACAGTTCTATTTAATTATAATGAGTACTTCGTGTTATGTTTGTATACTTATGATAAGCATAGACCTGGACTAGTTCACAGATCTTTAAAGGAGAGTGTCTAATAAAAAAATTGTTTTAGTCTGATTGATTGTGTATATTAATTATTTATAGCAGTTTCCATCAAATTTTAATTAAGTATTTACATATATTTACTTTATTATAAAAAATAAATAAATAGTAATAAATAATAAATGTCTTGTTATTAAGTGTATAAAGAATATATAATAAATTGCATCTGTATGGACCCTCTACATCCCACCATTAGACACTTGTGGGAAGACTCTCAGTGCCCGCAGCGACACCGCTGTCTCCATACTTGCCACAATCGCATTCAATCGTCACCCGAAGCGACCGCTATTATTATTTCATACACTAATTTTCACAATTAAGAAATAGAGTCGAATTTTATTGTCCAAATACATATTTCATCGCAGTAATCTTCTACCAATAGGAATAACAATAGATTAAATACAGACAGTAGTTATATAAAAGTCCATATATTAAAATAATAATCGCCACCGGATGCTAATAATTAGGTTCCTACGAGTAGTGCGGCGAATTGAGCTTAGTTCAGTTACACAAAGAACATTAAATACTATGATTATTAAATAGTACTCACAATAACATGCTTATAATATGTTTTATTGTATTTATTATCACATCACATCACATCTTCCACTCATCTAATCATAAGTACATAAGGTACCTACTAAAATAACTTGACTCATATTCTGATTAATTTTAAACATAACTGCAAAACAGTATTAATACTTACAAATTTTTAATTTAAAAAATTGTTTCTGCAATGCTCTCATTAATTATAATGATTTCATAAGTTTTTTAATTAAATTTTTTATTACAGCTTATAATTTGTTATAAAGGAAAATTTGGTATTTTTTTGTAACTAAAACGCCACAAAAATTATTAGGAACCTTTTAATTACAAAAATATAAAAATATTCCTGATGTTTGGTATTCATATTCTCAGTCTTACACATCTTTCCCGCTAGATGGAGATCTTCAGCTCTGTTATTGTATGTCAGTGCTGCAATTTAAATAACGTATCATACCATGTCCTAACTTTGCAACATTTATTCCTACTATGCTTTTGATCAGCATTGTTACTATATTACCTTTTGACTTCAAATTCTTTAAAAATAAAGATATAACCAGACCTGTCTGTTTTGAGAAGAAAGAGGCTCATAGTTTAGCCCAAAGTCTCCAATCGGAGAAATACAATTATTGAATAAGTGTCTTAATGATTATAACATTTCAAATACCTACTATTGATTCTCTGTATTTTGTTAACCGATTCTTCAATTTCCATTTCAATTGAATACGCCATAATTTCCGTAGTATATTTCCTTTGATGCTGAGAAATACTTAAAATATAATGATTTGTATCTTAACTGTCATTACAGAGTTCCATAGTCCCATTTATTTTTACATTTCCAGTAATTTGGGTTACCTAGGTTAAATAGAACGCTCGAAATAAAACGGAGTTTGGTTAAAGTTAGAAGATTGTAAATCTCGTTGTGAAGATGTTCCTGTTTTGTGTATTTCTTTTTAATTGGATTGAATAGAACACATAAAAAGCAGTTATAAAATCTAGTTGTAAAATGTCTTTTGCCTGGAACAGAATTGAAATTAAATTAAGAATTTAAGTCAATTCGTAAAATCACCAGGCTACTTTTCCCAAGAGGTTTAAATATCTTTGCATTTAATAATCACTTCCAAGGAAAACATTTTCTTCAAATATCATATAACATCCAGTATTGAATATTTCACTCATCCATTATTTGGGCTCTGAATATGCGTTGACTACGTTATATTAAGACAGATCATCGTTTAACTGAGATTTAAAGCCGCTATTCAGCACTGTCAGGAGTAGACACAGCGATCCTTGTAGCGGTATAAAAAGTATATCCGCGTAGCAGCTGCTTCCACTTACAGTTATAGATACTTGGTCGTTACATCATTTCATTCTTTATTATTTAATAGTATAATACATGTGGTAGAGCCTATGTATATCATTACACGGCTATTCGTTATGAGCCAACTTTACTTTCTATCAACTCACGGAAGACATACGATAAGTACCGTGTATTCAGAGAGCCGTGTGAAACACCTTTCCTGCCTTTCTTTATATTTTTCTAACATTCCTCAAGGGTGACAACTTGCCGCATTTGATATTTTTCATGGCTTGTTGTGAAAGAAAAATATAAGATAATATAAATCTCCGAAATATTGATATTCCAGCGATCCAATTTACTAATAATATGTTTTGAAATGATTAATGACTAAATAATACTTTTTATGTGGAAAAAATATCTTATAATATAATAAATTAAGACTCAACACCTACCACAAGTAGAATTTAGTATTAGCTTTGTCAGTTTAAGATAACGACCATACGTAAAAAATGGTTTAACGTTCAATTCTCAATGTTAAACCTCTAACAGTTCTCTAACAGTAGTTACCTCGTTCATATGATCTCTCAAAGAATCTTTGACCGTGACAAGGTCAGTTACATCAAATTAAATATAATTTTCAGCTCATGATTGTAAATATGGGGTTACCTACTATTGAGGGATTATATTCAGTGTGTCTGTGTGTGTCAAACCACCTCTTTCACCCTCACGTAGTCACAAGTCATCATGAACCACGTATGAGACACGAACTCATAGGGTTCACTCACAACACCAGGTTTAAATTAGTATTGAGACATCGGATTCGTCGTTATAAAATAAAATACAATATTTTATTCAACGAATTTAAAACAGTTCTATTTAATTATAATGAGTAAGTACTTCGTGTTGTTTGTATGCGGTAATGATAAGCATAGACCTGGACTAGTTCACAGATCTTTAAAGGAGAGTATCTAATAAAAAAATTGTTTTAGTCTGATTGATTGTGTATATTAATTATTTATAGCAATTTCCATCAAATTTTAATTAAGTTTTTACATATATTTACTTTATTATATTTAAATATCTTGTAATTAATTGTATATAGAATTTTATTTATTATATAAATTGCCTCTATATGGACCCTCTACATCCCACCATTAGACACTTTTGGGAGGACTCTCAGTGCCCGCAGCGACACCGCTGTCTCCATACTTGCCACAATCACATTCAATCGTCACCCGAAACGGCCGCTATTATTATTTCATACACTAATTTTCACAATTAAGAAATAGAGTCGAATTTTATTGTTCAAATACATATTTCATCGCAGTAATCTTCTACCAATAGGAATAACAATAGATTAAATACAGACAGTAGTTATATAAAAGTCCATCTATAAAACCTCAATATTAAGATAATAATCGCCACCGGATGCTAATAATTAGGTTCCTACGAGTGGTGAAAGCGGCGAATTGACCTCTTAGTTCAGTTACACAAAGAACATTAAATACTATGATTATTAAATAGTACTAACAATAACATGCTAATAATACCTTTTATTGTATTTATTATAATACTTCTTCCACTCATCTAATCATAAGTACATAAGGTACCTACTAAAATAACTTGACTCATATTCTGATTACTTTTAAACATAACTGCAAAACAGTATTAATATATTTACAAATTTTTAATTAAAAAAAATGTTTCTGCAATGCTCTCATTAATTATAATGATTTCATAAGTTTTTTTAATTAAATTTTTTATTACAGTTAAAAATTTGTTATAAAGGAAAATTTGGTCTTTTTAAGTAACTAAAACGCCACAAAAATTATTAGGAACCTTTTAATTACAAAAATAACAAAATATTCCTGATGTTTGGTATTCATATTCTCAGTCTTACACATCTCTCCCGCTAGATGGAGATCTTCAGCTCTGTTATTGTATGTCAGTGCTGCAATTTAAATAACGTATCATACCATGTCCTAACTTTGCAACATTTATTCCTACTAAGCCTTTGATCAGCATTATATTTACTATATTACCTTTTGACTTCAAATTCTTAAAAAATAGAGATATAACCAGGCCTGTCTAAGTTTTGAGAAGAAAGAGGGTTATAGCTTTAGCACAAAGTCAATACAATTATTGAATAAGTGTCTTAATGATTATAACATTTCAAATACCTACTATTGATTCTCTGTATTTTGTTAACCGATTCTTCAATTTCCATTTCAGTTGAATATGCCATCATTTCCGTAGTATATTTCCTTTGATGCTGAAAAATACTTAAAATATAATGATTTGTATCTTAACTGTCATTACAGAGTTCCATAGTCCTATTTATTTTGACATTTCCAGTAATTTGGGTTAACTAGGTTAAATAGAACGCCCGAAATAAAACGGAGTTTGGTTAAAGTTAGAATATTGTAAATCATCTACGTTCTAAAAATGTCTTTACCTTCTTTTTTCGTTTTAATTGGATTAAATAAAACACGTAAAAAGCTGTTTTTAAAATATAGTTGTAAAAAGGTCAGCTGCTGGCAATAGAGTCCAAGTTAAGTTTAAGAATATAAGTCTTAAATATCTTTGCAATTTTATCACCTCTAAGGAAAACATTTTAATCATCAATTACATACAACATCCAGTATATAATATTCCACTCACTCGTTATTTACACAATATCAATTTAAAGACGATGACAACAGATCAGTGTTCCGGAGATTGTTAACGCTGCCACCGGTTAATCAAGATACATATTCCAATGACCCAAGTCTTATTATACATGCATGTGTCATTTGCAAAAGACTTAAATATAAGATGTGTACCAACTACCCTTTACTAAATATTTAAAGGAACACCAGTTTCAGAGAATGCAGAAACGGTGTCACTGTTTGTATAAAAGAATTCAAAGTTAAATGTTTCTTATTTGCGAGTCCTTTTCTTTCAGTTTTAGCATATTATTTGTTAAGCAAAGTTTACATCTCCGTTACATGTTCCTTAAGAGACGCTGGTTATAAAATATTCAGCAAGCTCTCTATTTCCTTTTTCACGTGTGACCTTTTTTACAATAAGCATATATTACGTTGTATCTTAAGTCAGTCATTACTTAAATCGGTAAAGTATCAGCTTCAAAAGTTTGTAGCTGCTTATTTCTATAAAAATAAGGTTTCAGTTTGTTTTATACAAAATTTTAAAATCTCATTCCATTAAATGTAACCAAATTATATATATATTATAACAGTGTTTTAAATCGTAGCTGCAATGACTTAATACATAAAGTTTTAGAATGATGTGATTCATTGAAATACTTTTCAAAAATAAAACTTAAAGGTTGAATTAAATTGAATAACCAACCACCGGTGTGAAAGGGAACGATGTTCCATAAGATTATATAATGAGAGAAGTCTTAAAGCAGGACACGTTTTGCCTGGATTTTAAGCGTCCTTTTTAAACAGAGTTTGTTGATGAATGAATGTTTGAATGCAGGTATTTAAAACTTTCAATTAAAAAGTGCTTTGTTAAAAATAAATCCTTTTGAACATTCTTATCATTTTACTTAACTTCTTAACTGAAAGAAAATTTACCATCAGTCTAATTTTAACGTATAAATTATTAGTACAATCTTCATTTAGAACATTGACAATATATTTGATTGTTTTTTCGTATAACATGTAATGAGTTGTTCTTTGATGTAAGTTGGGCTTTGAAGTCTACTTTAAGCAAAAACACCAATTAATGCATTTAGTTAGTACTCGCTTATTTTCTTACCTAGTTACTTCTGTTTAAGTTTAATTAAAGCTAAATCGTATATTTGCCAAACAGGAACAGTTTTAACGAGTGACCAAATGGCGCCTAGGCAATTTGGAAAGTAAACAAAGTCCTGTAAAGTTTGTACCGCGGGGGAGCGACAATGCGACGGCGGCATACCTCCCGTGACACGGTGACTTTAATTGTATTTGATGTAAAATAATGCAATTCAAATATGTCGTTTAACGGTATTGTTCTAGAACTTTCGTGTTATTAATATTAATGTGTATTGTTGATTTTATTAATTACAGTAAAAGTATTTCGAATAATTCAGTTGATTGTCCATTCTGTAAGTATACTTACGTCGTCCGTCTGCGTCCAGCACGTCCAGCACTCGTCGCAGTCGGCTCCTTCATAATCATCTTAAGCTTAATTTATTTTGCTTTATATTGTTTAAGTGAAAGCCTCCAGCGATCCTCCATTTTATTAACATATTGGAATGCGTAACGAGTAACTTATAATGAACTTCATACATGTTAGAACATAAAAGATAATGTAGTGTTAAATTAATTAGTAGGCTAGGTCAAAGTACAGTGTAATGTCGCCTCGGTCGCGAACTTTGAGAGTTTGAGGGTAATGTGATATTAATGTTACTTTAGTAATTTGCTCGAGGCCTCAGAATGGGGTCGCGCTGACTTTAAATTGTCTAAATAATTAGAGAACCGACTGGTGACGTTCAGACTAGATGCATTCGAGTTTCTAACTATAATTAATCTTTCGGAATACATTTTCTATTTAAAAGTTTCTGACTTGTAATTAATACATTCAAAATGTTTCTGTAAAATAAATATACTTGCCTATTTAACTATGTATTATTTTAGTGAATATTAATATTGCATGGTTGTGAAAAACAGACTAATTGTTGATAATTTTAATCTTTTGTCCAAAAAGTTTTACAATAATATGGACGAGTGTTATTCTGATAAACAATAGGACGCACTGTCAACATGCATTCATTAGCAAACTTCAAATAACTCTTCATATTTTTTACTCGAATTTCAGGCTGTATTTTTATGATTTTTGCATATATATGTACCAGGATTTATTTGTCTCTTGTTGGTATATTCCATTCGTGTTGGACAGGAGTGTGAAATAAATAAAGAAAAGAATAATAAATTATAAAAAAACAAACACGATTTCTCCAATATTTTTATTCCCAATCTTTGGACCCTATAATGATTTAAAACTATTCATAACATAAATGTAACACTGCCACAAAGTATCATTGAAATGAATCGTAATAGCGCTGCGGCGCCGCCTCCCGCCGTCCGAAGAGGGACAAGGGACTGCAAGGGACGGGCGGCGCCGGTCAGACTACAAGCATCTCAAAGCCCAACTGTCAATTAATATCTAATATGTATTATATTAATCTATACAACTATATGTTTACTAATAAATTTTAAACACCGAGTGAATTGACAATAACTTTAATAATAATTAAACAACGCGTTAGAACGCGTTAGAACATTCGGTCCGGGTGTCGCTCGTTGAGGATCGGTTGGTGGTTTCCGAGGATATTGAATAAAAACTTCGATCGAGGATGAGCTCAAATTTATTTGAATTAACAATGACGCCTCCGACCACAGTAGTTCATGAAGTAAGAAAGGAAATTAATGAACATCTATAAAAGTCGTAATAATTATATAATTAAGCTAAATTTATCACTATTTATACAATGTCATTATGTTTTTTTTTTCTTATACCACAATAACACTTTACCTTCGCCCTAAAAGCTTTAAATGATCCGAGTCACACAAATCTAACAATTAATTACTAGCTATATACTTTGTATGGTTTAAATTGCTCGTTATACAAATAAGTCACCGGCGGCGCACGGAGCGCGCGCGGCGCGGGCGGCGCCGCCGGTCGAAACAAGACCATTAATACTGAATACGAAGCGACTCGCTACAAATATTTTGGTAATTAAGCCATATTAATCATTAGCCTAGATATATAACAATAAAAATATTTTTTATATAAAAAAAAAATTAAAATAAATTGCGCGACACGAGTCGGGTACCGCGCGCGACGTCCACTCCTCTCTAACAGACCGACGAAACAACACTTACGTATCTGATACTCGCAAACGATTAATTTACGCTATTCATATGTATCTCTTAGATTATTAAATTACTTTAATAAGGGGCACAGATTTGATATGTTTCCGATGCACGGTGTTTGTGTTATACCGCTTCTTAACCTAACTTGCAAGGCGACGCTACGTCCCTGATCTACCCGTCACGTGCGGCCCAATGTCACGATCGACCGCGTAAAGTACACGCGAAAAGATAAGATAAGACAATCAACGAGCAACGAGCGAAGCGAACGGCAAAAGAAATCGAAACAGTCGACACCGATCCATGACAAAGGCGAGCACACGAGCAGTAGACGAGGACAGTGATCTCTATGAAACCTCATTACACTAATTACAATAATATTACACGTTGATATGTATCGAGTAGTCCCGCAAATTTCGTAGCCACTGGACGTCTCTTACTTCGCTAGCTACGGTTGGACGGAATCGTGGCGGCGCCGGCGTCCGGGTGACCGGGTGACCGGGATAAACGGGGTAAACGGGGTCGACTTCGCGGTAACTGCGACAAGGACACTACGCACGCGGACAGTTACCGTCAAAGTGCACGCAAAACAACCGAAAAGAAAACAAAAAGTCTTCGTTGTATTCGTCTGGGACACCGGGCGCCGAGGTTTGGGAGATCGTTCGTACACTAACACACTTACATACGAATTAGCATTATATATAGAATTATATAAGTAAACATTGACTTAGCTTAAATATTAAAACCGACTGTGATTTACGAATACAAGAGAAACCGATGTAACATTTAGTTAATTTAATTATTTTTGATAAAAAATAATATTTGATTGTTTTTATATATAGATCTTAAAAATATCTTAGAAATTCATCTAACGTTGACATCACGCACTGGCCGCGACAGAGTTTGATAATTTGATAACCTCGGAGGGGTAACCTCGGAGGGCCGGCCGGTGCATCAGTCGACGGCGCGTTTTGGTACGGTCTGAGGTTGCTGTTACTTTACATCTTTCATCTTTGGTCTTCTCCGTGACGATCGGTAAATGTCAAAATTACACTCGCTATAAATAACGTATAAAATTTTTACTAAGGTCAAAAATTGACATTTTATATATTGACTAAGAGATTTTCATAAGAATTCACGTGCGGATTTATTAGAAAATCTGAACGACGGCGATCCTGTGAATTTACTGATACGGGTCGCGTTGACATTTCAACCTTATAAGATACTCTAAGCGGGGTTTTTTTTTTACTTTTTTTTTACGTTATAATTTTTACATGTTTACATCAGCGGAATAACTATAACTATATATATAAACGTTACGATTTCATTTTTTGGTTTATTGCTATTTCGCGTCGGACGCGTCGTCCCGAACGCGACAGTCAACGAGCTAAAAATAAAAAATATATTAATCATCTGATTAAGCCTAGCGGTAGATTTATCGTTACGGCGTTTTATTATGTACGAATAACTCTCAATGTTAATTGTCACTACGCCGACCTCTACAATAAATACCCTTATCTAACTATATATTACTCTCCTAACGGTTACACAATTAACTACTCAATTTTAAATCATTACATTACCGAGAAGCTCGTCGAAGCATGCAAATAGAATAATCGTTTCTCGCTATTCAGCGTGACGCGTGTCGCCGTATAATTATTACTACTAATTAATTAATATATAATGATTACATATAGTTATTTAACTCTCATAAGGCCAAGGCTAAATTCTCGCAACAAGACTGAACGGTACTCGGTACTCGGGAGCGTCGCATCGTACGCGCGTACTGACAGACAGACAGAGGGGGTCTGCGTACACGAGGTCTCATCACAACGAGAGAGGGAACAATAATGTTCCGGGATATACATTCGGGAAATGTTTCCGCAAGGCACAAGACATTAGGGTGAGAGCAGACGAGGAAATTAGGACCGAAGGGAATGAACGAACGAATGATTGAATGAATGACCGTAGGAATGAATGAATGAATGAATACATGAATTAATTAATCAATGAATGAATAGATGAATGAATAAATGAATAAATGAATGAATGAACGAAAGAATGAATGAATGAATAAGTGAGTGAATGAATACGATGCGAGGTGCGAGCGAGATGTCGTTCAGTATCACTCGACGGCTCCGAGGGCGGCCCATCGCGGCCCATCGCGTCTCATCAGATACGATTTTACAATTATTGCAATAATTAATTTACATAGACAGGATATCGAGTCCAACACTAGAGTGCCAGCGCTTTAACGAGTGATTGAACATTATAAAAATTACTAAAAAGAAAAAGAATTAGGTAAATATAATTTGAGATAGTCGTGAAATTCATTTAAATACGCTAACATTATCGAGAGTAAAGCAAAAGTATCATCACATACAACTCGATTAAAAATCATTTAACTTGAAATATTATTATCAACAAAACGTAATCTTTCTATGAAGGGCACCTTTGGTTTTTAGCTTATTCGAATGAGATATATCCTAGTGTTTATTTCTGGTATTACAATATATCCACAACAAATCCTCCAACTGCACGTCGGTCACAGAGACGAATATACAGATACCACAATACAATAAGTTAGTGTAAATAAATCTTATAATACATCGAATTAATCGTTAAACAAACATAATAAAAGGTTAAAAATACTAATGATTTAAAACAATATTATCGCCGCGAACGGCAAACGTACATTGGAATGTTAATAATAAAAATGTATACTAAATTTGGTATCAACGAAACACCACACCCCGACTCTAGGAGAAAACAGACGAGACGAGAGCGTTTGCGGATTTCCGTCGGGTCGCGGGTCTCGATCCTTAGAGCGGGCGAGGATCAAGACGAGGGGTCCCTCAATTCGCCGGTTGTCAAGTGCCGAGGGCCACGAACGAGCTAATGCTGTTCGCCCTCTTCTCCGCCTTTGGTTCCCTGCCGACCAAATTAAAGTTTCAGCTGAGCGCAGCCGTAACAATAAATTTGCTGAAGCTTATATTTTGCGATATTAAATCTAAAGTGCGAGGTGCAAGGTGATAGTTAGTCCGATGCCCACAGTGCGTGGGATTCGGAAGCTCAATGGACACTAAATCGACGCCACTGGAACTAGAAGGACAATGTGCGTAATATCGCGTGCATACTTCGTGTGCGAGTATCCAGCTGTGGGGCAACTTGTGGCGGGCGTACTCGAGGCGGATGGCGCCCTCGGAGCTGAGCAGCAGGGCGCCTTGCAGGCGGGCCCGGGCGCCGGCGGCGTCGGGGGCGCTCGCAAACTCCGCGAAGGCAACCGGCCCGCCGCCGCTAGTCACCAGCCGCAGACGACTGAACCCCGGGCAGCTGCATTCAGACACGCCCGCGCTCGCATCACCCCACCCCGGACCCCTAACGACCCCTAACGTGCTGCTGTTCTGATTTTATCGTGGTCGCCTTGAATGTTGTAACATTTCGTATGACAAATTTACGGTGCAATTACATTCATGTGATATCTGTGCTGTAGCGGACTAGTGTTGCGGTGTACATGTTCGTTGGACCGTCATGCTCGAGGAGGTCCGGGTGCAGGCTGGGGACCTCGCGCGGACCAAAGGCCTCCGAAGCCTTCGGTCCGCGCGAGGTCAAACGTATACATCGTAAACAATGGACGGAACTGTGATATTCGGTGCGACATGCACTGTGGAGAATACACATTTATTTTACCTAGTCAATTGATTATACGTTATCGAGTTTCATACACATGATACTGTTATATATGCGTACATGCAGACATTTATTAGTTTTGCATCGACTGGAAATATTTTATCATGTTAAAGTATGTGTCTTCATACTTAAGCATGAGACGATTGCTCTCGCTGAAAGCAAAAAAGGTACAGAGTAAGATAAATATTATAAATCTGAAAGAAGGTATTAATCGATACTAAATCTCTACGTCTTAAATAGTAAACTGTGACGTGTGTCGTTTGATACGTAATATTCCAGTCGATACTCGCAATATACGAGGGGTACATACCTGCTGAATATTTCCTTGAGTTCATGTTCCGAGACGAATTGTCCCAGGTTGGCGACGAAGAGCGTGGAGCACGGCGCAGGATGCGATGGGTGCGAGGGATGCGAGGGATGCGAGGGATGCGAGGGGTGAGAGGGATGGGCGGGATGCGCGGGGTGGGAGGGATGTGCGGGCGGCACGGACGCACCCGGCGACCCCAGCGCGGGCGCGGGTAGCACGCACGCACCGAGCGTCAGGGGGGTCTGCCAGGACGAATGCATCTTGATAAATAATAATATATATTTCAATTTTGAAATCTTTCTTTGCAATGGAAGAGATAGAATAAGGTGTTAACAGATTCGAGAAAACTCACGTGGTGTGGCCTATCGGCGGCAGCTAGTCAGAGGTAAGAACGCACGGGTGCCATCTGCGGATGGATCGCGGGATGGACGAGCCCGTGCGACAGGGTCGGCAATTCCCCTCCGTAGGCCAGAGGGTGATGCCACAGCTCGGCGCCTCCTCCGGGGAAGAAGGGACTAGCTAAGTCTGCACAACCATGGAACGTGTGACACAAACGATCTTAATGTACGCTACTTGAGTCTTACATTAGCCGGTTTAAATAGAATAGTTTATTTACAGTGCCCGTGACATGTTTTCAAGGTTACAATTTATTAATTTGAATCTTCGTCAAACCAGGTTTCAAGACAAAGGAAATATGTCATGAAAACATGTAACTAAAAGGTGGAAGAGAACCCGATAGATCACTCGACAAGTACAGCCTTGCGGAGCGAGGCTTTGCGTGGAACGTGTAAGCGATTACATTTACATACTTGACCAACATTTTGCGTTTGCTCGACACGCCATCACTCTCACTAGATACATAAACAAGCATATCATAATAAGTATATAAGTATATTGTGTAGAACTCCGTATTGGACAGTGTTTGTCGTTAAGAGGTGGACAATCGAGCGGGCGCCGGGCGGTGTGTGCGGTCGGCGGTACTTACGTCCAGTGAGAGGGTGCATCAATGCAGGGTGTGCAGCTGGCGCGGCTGTGGCAACTGCCGGCTTCGGCTTGCTGACCTTCGTGTTGCTTTTAGCGAACTCCAGCCGAATGGTTTGCGGCATGTCGGGGTCGAACCGGACACCCTGCTGTGAACAGCCGCGAGCGTTGCGGCGCTCCGATATAATGACGATGGATGGCTTCGGGCGCCTCGTGCTCCCTCGGACTCACCGACGGTCCGTTGGGAGACAGTGACATTTCGTTTTAGGGCATGTTATATAGGGATTTTGAATTTCGTTGTGATCTTTTATCATCACAGTATAACGTTCCCGAGAATCGATACATGATGTATTTAGAATTCTGTAAGGTTTAATAACTTTAACAGCAACTGTCACGATCAGATTTTTGAAATCCGACTATACAGGTTTGAAGTAGCGGCAGCGCCTGACATTGTGCCGTAACACAGTGCTGGGGTGTGACATCAAAGTCTGTCAAACAGTGACATGCAGTTGCGTATATACACGTATACACGTATACACGGTAAACCTAATCGATATCTCTCCAATATCCGAGATTGAGAGCTTAGAGGCTCCGACTTGATGACTCGACGCGGTACATCCGATATGTGCATGGGTTTAGCATAACTTACGATGCGGTTACTCGACTCGGGAAAATGTTATTCAAACTCTACAATGAAAATATTATCTAGAGTGCTTTTTGGCTGTGTTGAGGCATGTGATGAGAAGAGGTTCGGTAACACCGTGCGTATTGTTTATTAGTATTTACAGTTAGCGTATTCACTTCTGTCTATTGCAATGTACTGTCGTGATACTTTGTACTTTTGTGTTCTGTAAGCATTCAGTTCATTAGGCAATATATCCAGTGTTGTGATTTATTTCCTTTGAAACATTGTTAGTGATCTCTTCTCTTCAATTATTTCTGTTAGTTAAATATATGTGTAATTCTTTGTATAGTATAAGGATAAACTGATCAAGTTATATCGTTTTATTACAGTTATTTTTAAACAGCATGTAACACTAACCTGAAGATCTTGTTTAGCTGCTTCGGCGCCGGCGCGAGTGTGGAACGTCACGAACCCGACGGGCTGGGAACAAACAGCACCATTAACAATTGTTTAGTTATATAATATCTGAAACTAAGTTTAAGCAAATACTTCATTCGTTCCCGTTAGAAATGTGTTAGCAAACCAAACTACTAAGCACTTTCGTACCGGTGATATGAAACTGCTTACTAGTTTTCTGTTAGTTTACGTCAAACTATTTTGTTTGTAGAAATGCAATGCGATGTCGTTATAATGGTCTTACAGGGGTCTTTTTGAAATGGTTCGCCACAGAGCGCGAGCAATATATTTATAATAGTTAATGGATATTAAATACTTACAGAAGCTGTTTTTCCATTTTTGCTAGTAACCTTTAGCAGTGAGCCTTCGTAGCCCTGAAATTACATTAAATATTTAAACGTAACGTAGCCTTGAGCTTCACTTAACCGGTATTAAAGATGTTAAATATGTATCCACTTCAATATTTTCAAAGCGCTACAATTATTTTTACATTATAATGATAAAAAAACATATCTGCAATCAAACATTCTGAACAATAAATAGACGAAGAGAATTACTGATATTCATATTATAAAGGCAGTAGCATTAACAGAAATTGCTTTTATATTGAAATACCTGATAAAAGCGAAACCATAAACAAAATTACTACCGTTTCCAATTCGCTTCAGCCGATGTCATCGTGACAAAGTAAATCAGCTTCGACGAAATTTAATTCCCTAATCATAGCACGATGCCGTACCAGGAACGGACGCGCTCACGCGATTGTAACTACCCCTATCAAGTTTTGGGTGGTGGTACCATTCGTGCCCTCGACGTTTAAATCGATCGAGTTCCAATATCTTGATGGGACATGTATTATTTACACTGTATTCCAAAAATAGGTATTTCATGTCACGTAATGAAGATTATGTATTGAGCGCAATTGAGCGTATATTCAAATAATATTTTTACAAGTGAATACTATCAAATAAATACATTTACACGTCGAGCAGTGATTAATGAATTAAATGAATTATCTTACTTCGTATGCTCGGAACAGCAGATAAAGTTCACGCGGCTTCGCATCCATGGGCAGCCCGCTCACGAACAGCGTCCGCACCTGAAAATAATGTTTGCTTTACAGTCGTGGATCAGGGATGGATCGGGAGGTGTTGTATAAACTTAATTATAAACAGTACAAGAAAATATTATTATTAATAAACCAAATATTACAAGTTAGAAAAACTTTTGTCATTTACTTTCACAGACAAAGGTACCGACATTTATAACAAAACCCGCACAAAGGGGTATAGATTCTTTCAGCGGCATTCTTTGTCAATCCTTTGCTTTTGTAAGCATTTGAGCGCATTAATTCGTCGATCATTTTAATTAAATAAAACAGAAGTCGTAATGGCGCCGCGATTTGGCGCGTGCGGGTAATGGAGATTTATTGCCACCAACACCGGCCGCCGACGCCATCTTGTTATGCATTTTATTAATCTCACTTTCACTTTTACGAGGTCTTTAAGATGTCAAGAGCAAAAGAAATACAATATTTATTTAAATTTACTATATATACATATATATATAGGTGTGTAATTTTTAATAATTATATTTTCATGTAAAAGAAGGTGTGTTTATAAATAAATAATTCCTTTTGTATACGTGAAAAATGTTGATTCAAATATGGTTTTATAGCTCTGACGGCGAAGGAACGGCCGCCCTCATATATATTTTATCGCTTCCGTCCCTCGGTCAGGTCCAGGAAGTAGGACCTTTATGTCGGCTATTTTCCGGTCGAACGCACGGGAATTCCCCGTATCGAGAGCATTTTTATTTTGGTAACCTTTAATATCATATACGATAACCGCTACAGATAAGAATTTTATATTTTATCGTTTCGTTGTACTCATCTGCACCTTGGAAAATTTAGTTAGATCAAGCAATCGTTATATTTATTATTAATGTCAAAAGTTATTGTAAAAAACATAAATAAGACAGAAATCGTTAGCAGCGTATTCTAAAAAGATATGTTTATGGAATCAAATCATGACATGCATTACACAAAATGGCGAGCAGTTAATTATTAACATAATGTCCGCTTTAGGATGTCACCGGGGGCGTTCACATATTTCAGTGACCAGTCACTTTGAAAATGTCCCTCATGGTTCACCATTATACACTCCGATGAGTCGAGTCCCCACTCCATCGGGCTGTATTTCATATAGGCCTATATAAGAAAAGGTGTTTCAGCAGGCGTTTTACTTTAATGTGACATTGGTGTGACTTTGATATGAATTTAGTTGACAATAATGATATACATCTGACATCACTTGTACAAGTTACAGCCATGTTTATTCTATACAAATGTAAAGAAAGAAAATTTACAATTATATCTTTGACTTCTTCAGACATAAATAAATATGTAGTACACTCCTTTTCGTACATAAATGTATATATTTATCGCTAACCTCCATTTAGCATTTTCTTTGACAAAATCTAACGTTATTTACAGGTGATGAAAACGACTTAGATGTCGCGTGCCGTCGCTAGTGTTGACAATCTTGAATATTCTCATATATCTTGTATCCGTCCAATCCTTTTGTCATCTTGACAATAAGTAAGAAGGCAATAAATATATTGTGAATTTAATATATCAGTGTATTTTATATTACTGATACTGATCCAATATGCAAAATATATATTGGAGACGACGCAGAAGACTTCAATATAAATAATAAATGTATTTCAACATAACTGTGATAATAAATAACGAATAGATATTCCGGTACAAGTTACGGATAAACGAATGCTTAATAATTTTAAGTTACAAAGCGTTGATATTAAAATGTTATCTGAATTTTACGCATCCGCAGCTTCAAAGGCGAGACGAGCAGACGAGCAGAGGAGCAGAGGAGCAGAGGGGCAGACGAGCACTCGATCTGTCCAGATAACATCTACGACTGACATTATTGCGACGAAAAGAATATAAAGTACGTAATATAGGAACCGCCAATTTGTGGGACGGTTTATGAATTATTTTATTTGCACGGAGCGGCGGTTCGGAGTGAAATTTTGAATTCTCCGTGTAGACACTACACGTAAAACTTTACAAAGAGACTCGGCCAAAGGAAACATCTAATAAAATTCTGCAAGTTAGAATGGTACGTATTTTGTTCGAAACTAAATTCGCCGGCTACTGTGTGCATAATATAGGTTTTGGAACGTATGGTTTTCAATAGAATATATTTTAAACATTGAATTGCGATGCACGCGGAGCTATTTGAACGTTCTACCTCGTACCTACCTACACTTATACTATTCTGCAGAGACAACTCCCGCTGGAATAAACTAATGAAGATGAAATCATCATAGCTGGATAGTGGTTTCTATTTATATATTAGTAATAATAAACAAATCTTAAAATAATAGCATATTTGTATATTAACATATAATATAGATGTTCTGGCTTTTCTCCAAATATTTCTGAAGGCGCTAAATGCAACGCTGCGTGTACTGCGGCGCGGTGCGGAGATAATATACAAGTAGGTGTTGGATATGATTAGTTGAATTATTCTGCACTGTTACAGAAACTTAGACGATCAAAATAACAAGAACAAACCGTGTTTCTTCGCCTTTTCTTTAAAAATCTAAGCGATAACTTGTTGCTCTCACGGCATCTGATGGTTAAAAAATAAATAAGTACGAATTAGATTAGACGTAGTTGCAGATTACCAATTTTCAGAGTTCATCATTTAACGTATGCTGCTCTTTTTCTAAAAGGCTATTTCACGAAACTATTGTGAATTCAGATCAAAAATATAACAGACAAATTTAAAAATTTATAATCCACGTCATGAGTAAAGGTATTAATTATTAGGTACAAACTAAAGTATCAGGTGTATGCATGTGTGTGTGTGTGTGTGTGTTAGAGCACACGGTATGACACTGACCACATGCGGATGAACAGTCAAAGTGAAGCTTACAAACATCTCGACGCGCAACCATCGATTAGGCTTCAGCGATTCGATTTAATGCAACGGACACAACAATCCTCCTTTGTAAATTCACTCCCGTACACTAGTGAATGATAACAGGCGAGCTAATACTAACAATTGAGTAAGGGCAGTACTACATGGAAAAGTTAGTTAAAGATTTATAGTATTGTAGCAGTTACACCGTCTTACAAACGAGACACTTTAGTTTAATTGGTAATACAATACTAATTATACCAGCATATTTGTGTATACTTCGGGTGTTATAAGAATGTACAGTTATTGCTTTTGAGAGACGCCATTTTGTATTATTCGCTGTCATTGCGTTTCCAACGGTCGGGATTTACTGCTAATACATATCTTAACATTATCAGTAACGTGCACTAACAGCACGTAACATTGTATTAAATATACTTTTACTTTTGGTTATAAATATCGAGATGTTATCATTAAGCATGAAATTAATGAAATGTTCCCCAAATTTATGGCGCGGGGTCGTGTGATTAACTGGAGACTATTTATTATACCAAATATTAATAACGGTAACGTTGTTATTGCTTCAGTCTTCAGCCTGGATGTACGAGTATGTGCGTCTATGTTAACGAGTATAGATCCAGAAAATATCAATTGTTTTCTAGTGTTGATACATTTTTATGTTTACTTTTATCCAATATTCGTTAGCATGGGTATGTATGGGTTCATATCGGGCCATTCGGCAGCGAGCTATACGGAGATATAAAAAAAAGGATAAAGGTGTATTCACACGATCGATCGCACCGACTGCACCCGGCCGAGTGGAGCGGAAGCGCCCGGAGCGGTGCTCGCTGAATTTATCATAGGTCTATTTGTGAATTAAGGTACGAATATTAAGTGTGTCTAAACCTTACATTACTCATTCAAAAATATGAATCAGATAGAATATATCATATCCACGTACAAAAGAATAATGACAACGAAACCTTTTGAAACAACGAATAAAGGAAGAATTTAAATTAAATGTCAGAAGTTCAGTTGAATTGAAAAGTAATAAAAGAATAAATTCACTTTATGGGACAACAGTTGGCCGGTTGTTATTTATTTTCAAATATTTCTAAGGAGAGCGAAAAAGGGTATTTAGAAATTTCATAAATCGCCAAGTGAGAGGTTAGCACTCCAAGTGCTCCACTGCCGTGCCGCCTGTGCCGTGTACAGTAGCTGACAATAAATATTTTAATGAACAGATCAATTTGTATAACGCAGGATTAAACTTAGGAGTGTACAATATTAGTTATAAGCGTTTTTTCCGAAAATTTGACACTGAACATTTTAAGTCTACTTAATACGATAATGTGACAGATGACAAGACAAACCGACCGAAATAACGGAGACTCGGCGTCAGCTCTTGTTATAATGACAGACACGCTTTAGGTATTGAAGCCTAAAAATCATTTAGTTAAAATAATTTATACACCTGTTATCAATAAGTAAACAAATCACAATGTTGAGTCATGTTTGTAAAAGTAATTTAATATAATCACATTTGATGAGACTCTTCGCGCCACCGATGTTTGTTAAACCTTGATTTCAAATTTTCCTCGAAAATGTTTTGAAATTCAAATAAGACACGATTTTATTGTAATAGCGGGTTAAAGGAGATTTAAAAATCCTCCAGCAGTAGGAATATGGTAAATAGGTTTCGGATTTGATCGAATTGCGAGTCTTCAGAAATGATAATAAAATATTGCTTCCGCAAACTTTGGTCGGGGCCGAGAGAACTTCAGTGAGGCAATTTTTCTTCGAGCTTCAATGTCAGCGTCAATGATTTAAACTTCAACAACGACCTGATAGATATTATCAATTCACAAATAAATTAGGAGAGATCATTCATCGATATATACCCTTTTCTAACTATATATATATATATATATATATACTATACCTATTAATAAATTTAAACTGTCTGTAATTACAAATTAACGGCTTTTCATTAAAATAAATGAAAGTACCATATATAGGTACTTGAGTAAAAAACATAAAAGAAAATATCTGTCTGTTTGTCATTTTGGTCCGCTAATCTCTGAAAAGGCTGCAACGATTTTAAGAGAACTTTCACTGGTGTGTTATAACTGCTGTTATAACGAGTAACTTAGGTATAGGTTTTAACTGTTAGGTTTATTATTTATACATAAAAAAAAAAGAAAAACGCGTATCAAAGTCGTGGGCACAAGTAATAATATAATAATAAACTTTTACAATAAGCTATAATCTAAAAGTAAAAGGCTCGACAGAGATTATATATTCAAGGCATAATTTTCACAAAAATATGACGCTGCCCGTTCCCCTCCATTACTTCAACTTATACCCGGGTGAGGAACACTGATGGGGTAAAACTTTACTTTATCCGCCATAAAATAAAAATAATAGCCTGTAATTGCACACTGAGAGTAACGCAAAACTGAGAGTAACGTGCGTCTTCTTTAATTTTAGGGTTTCAAGATAAAAAATAACACTTATCCATTATATACTATATTCATGTAAAACAAAATTTGCTATGAATCTACCTTCACAACAAGTTGCTTAAAAATTTAATGCTTAATAAAAAAACAACTAAAATCTGTGGTTTTTGAAAGCAACCGTTAAAAAGACCGAAGAAAATAAACAAGAGGAACTGCAGCAATAAAATGAACAAGACACGAAGACAATACAAGTTGTGATTCCGGAGTAATCACGTAGCCGTCGGATCTCACAAAAATCTACTCGGATAGAGAGATGTTTCTAATTTTTCGGTCGACCGGGATCGCGATACCGGTCACTTCACAAATAGATAAAACCAAAGGAAACAGACTGGAAAAGGAGAGAGTTAAATTGTGTAAAACGCCGTCACGGACGATTACACGACCTCATTTTACGTAAACATTTCACTAAATTCCGTAACAATCGGTTAAATTGAATCAAGACTACGAACCAATTAAAACTTACCGTATTATATATATAAATTATAATCGTCTCGCAGAGTTAAAAAGGCCAAAGTACAGGAGCGGAAAGAGTTCTAACGGGGCAATATCACCGACCACCTGCTCCGAGGAGATAGGGATCATAATGTTAATTTAATTAAAGGACTAATCTAAATTGCAGACGACCCGACACTCCGGCGCCCATTAAAAGGATATTTCGCCGCCAACTGTTCGGAGGAAAGTTGCTGACTATAAATATCTTAGAAAACAAGCGAAATAAAAAGTCTAAAAGGTCGTATAGCTTCTGTATTTTTATACGATTTATGGTTTCGCAAATTTGCATTTATAATTAACTTTCAGGTTGTTGACTTTATCCGTTCATTGTTCGGTATTTTAATACATTCATTGCATCAATATCGAGAAGGATTTTATCAACCTAAATCTTGAAATGCACAGTCAGGGGATGATTTATTTATAAATGTAGAATGTTTTTCTTATAAAATAAAATATTTTAATTCCATCAGAATTTCATTCCTTATCAGCGCCGCGTCTTTCTTGAATACAAATCATATTTTAAACATTCCCCTAAAAGGTCGGCCAATTGGAATATTTATTTGAATAATTTTAATAAACGAATGGCGGAGATAAGTTTAATTAAATAGTTAGGGGGTACATAGTTATTAGCAGACACTGAGTTAAATTTCTATTAGCAATTCCCGGAGTCTTTTGCACGGAAAGAAAAAGTTTAAGATATAGATGTCCTTGCATCTTTATCACAACGAAACAGGACGAAAGTTTAAGAGAAACTCGGAAACTGGCGACAGACAATTAATTATAGTGAGTCTTTTTATTCCTGGTTTTAAATCTGCAGGTTGGTAAGAACTTTTAATTAAAACTAAACATAAATTTGCAAAATATATAAGAAGAAGATATTTGTTAACTATTAAAAATGAATAACTGACAGAAATGAGTTAACGAAGTATATTTTGTCTCATGAATTCTGAAATATTTATTTTTGTATATAAATGCCAATTATAATTTATATTATTTCATCATTAAGTAATTGATTGTGATCGCCATAGTTCGTGTGGATCGAGCGGGTCGGTGCATTTCTCTCACTTGTCCGCCCAAATTATGTTCAATGGGTAATTAATCGCCCCGCTCACTTCAATAACAATACCCTCAACAATCACCACTCGCGTTATCGCAGCTATAAAATATGTCTCTAACAAATTCAGTAATTCCATTCCCTCTCACTCGACAAATTTTCTCTGAAGGGAAAACGGTAACATTTAGAGACAGTTAACGCTTAACGTATAAACGAAATGGAGAATTAAAAGCAAAACAATATTTAACTTAACTCACAAAAACAAATAACAAAAGCTTAAAGGATAAAACAAAACACAAAGGGAAACCCAAACAATTACCGCTAATTGGTTATTTCGTAGGACTTTAGATAATAAGGTGCAGGTTTCTTTAGCTTCCCTCCGGTTGACGATCAACCCCTTTTACCAAAATTGCTATTCACGAAAGGTTACCGCGAGAACTATTACCCATAAACATTAAGATACCGGCGGATGTGTCTCATCCAATTTGAAACTCAAATAACTTACAGGTGAAACAATATTGCTGCTGGGTTTAGATTATAAAACCTCGATCACCTCACGTAGAGACATATGTACTAGTTTTTTGATCTGAATCTTCGTTTTACTTTCTAAGAGGCATAAGAATTTTTACGTCGCTGGCATTGTTTTTAAATTGAACCTTTGTAGGATGTTTTATATTTCTCAGAAATCCATATTGTTTATTTTCCTTGTTTGCCGCACTTGAGTACTGTTGTTATGAAAGTATTTTTCTTTTAATGATTATTCCAAAGCCGCTTAAGATAAAATGGAATGTAATATATGTCTACAATTTTTATTTTATAAGGATCGTGTTAATATTTATTTAATTCATGTAACATTTTGCTTTCAGTCAGCGTTATATATCCCCAAAACGGTACTCGCACGGCCAAGATTGATAGTGATCGAACTTCCAATGAATATATTTCACGATTAAGCGTAATGTAGGCCAAATAAATATATAACTTTATTATAAGTGTATGTAATCCATATTCTATATTTTTATGTCAACATTATCACATTTTACTTCGTATTTTCTCTATTTATTTTTAATTTATCTTTAATAGATCGCATCACATCAATAGCTCCGTTTCGCCGAACCTCTGCGGAACTGATGGATGGCTCTAGTTCTAACAAAGGAATTCTTGCAAAGATATAATGTTAAACTCTCAGATTGAAAATAAAATCTATAACAAAGTTCTATTTCATTATCTGAGGGATAAAATATATGTAATCTTTTTTACATAGCAGCACACCCAGCAACTCGATAAACCTCAAACTCAATAACGGTATCTAATCAAGAAAAGCAATCCCGTGAACGGTTGACGTATTCGGTTCAATTCAATCTATCGATTATAAATAACACAATCAATGTTAGATCCCAAGCAATCGAACCCCGAACCATCCAATCGTGTTAAATCTCGAATCCCGAGGCTGCAGCTAAGCGGGCCCGAGCCGGCCGAGTCCCTCATTTAAATTGCAGATGCTCCTCAGGAGCGCCGACTCCCGCGATATGCTAATCACAGTCAACTCGAGGATTATCCCTGTTTACACTCAACAAACTCACTTAATTTCGTCCTGACAGACGTCTTGTCATATTTATACCGAGATGTATTTATATTAGATTCAATCAAAAGATATACTTTGTTTGAGATAGCCAATATAAATAATGCTCTATTATATTTAATAAATGTTGTTTTTTATTTTCATAGTGTAATATATTTTTTGTAATAATAATGCAAAAAAAATAAAAATGTATTAAAAGCATAAAATAGTAGAAGCAAGAAACTTACGGAGGAAAGTGCTGAATTGAAAAGTGGAGCTAATTAATATCCGTATCATAGAAAATGGGTGAATTCGCAATTTCAAAGAAACTTTGCGAGATCTTTAAGATGTCATCATTTAAATGAATTTTGTTTGTCTTCTTCAATTTAAAGACAATAATTTAAACTTAAACTTCGTACTTAATACAGACCTAGAAATTAAAATTACGTTTTAAATGGTTAATTAACTTTCAACCTACATGTATAAAATAATTTAATGAAATTTATTTTTAAAATTTTGTAAAATAAAACGCAAACGATGAAATAAGTAGATAGAAGAAAAGTCGTAAAGTCGACCAGAATTGGCAGTAATGCGAATTTATGTCCGTGGACTTACGAGCACGACCAACATCGATCCCTTAACAGCCTATTACACAAAGTGAGCTCCAATTTTGGACAAGCAGAGTATTTTATTAACAAGGTGTTGGATACATATCACCCTGATACCTATTATTTACACGGAAACCGTGGACTATTAATAACAATTAACATTAATAATGTTTTATTGTACGTGTTTAATATACTTTTATGTTATGCATCAGCGTCACAGGAAATAGGAAAGGTATCATTTTATGATATTAGCGAGAAAATTTCCATAAGAAAAGACAAGAAAATTCCGAAGCATAGTTTACGAGATGTCAAGAAAATATGACCAAATAAGTTTTCCGTTTAAGTTATATATCGAGTTTAGAGGGATATCTTGATTTACATGATAAAGGGAGGCGGGCGGTCGAGGCGCTGGGTGTCTGGGAGTCTGGGAGTCTTCTAACAAGGGACGGGAATGTTTGAGGTATCCGAGTCGGCACGTGAAATACGATAGGAACATTTAAATTGAAATCGCGAACACGCTTAGGTTATATTAAATTAAACCTGAACACCTACGGAGTATTGGGCTTCGGGAACGCCTTTGTATTCGCAATCTTAAACGATTTATACCATATTCTTTATGACGCCTACTTTTTTTTGCTATATCACTGTATATTTTTTTTTTTTTGTTTGTTAAAAATAAAAATATAAAATGCAATGTTTAAAGATTAAAAACTTAAGAAAAACATTTTAGAAACCTCCAGTGCTCAAAGAGCCAAAACAATAACTTTTAAATATTACTGGGAGGTTAATAAAGAAAAAGCGTGTTATAACTTTTTGAGGCTGCAAGATGCTTAGCTTTAAACTGAATCTGCCTTTTACTTTAACATTTATGTATGTAAAACGGACTCACTTTATAGAGGTACTTTTCATGCTTGTTAAAACATTAATTCTTTGGCCTGTAGACACGGATATACAATAATTATAAATTTAATAAAGCTAATTACAATCAACGTAGAAATCAACATGTTTAACTACTATCTCTAAGTATACTTGACGAGATTGTGAGTCCCGTTGGGCGTAAAAAGATAAATTTTGCGGGCCCCGCGTCGGGCGCCAAAGTTCGCGATGTGTGGCCGCACGAGCAGTAATTAACAACGACTCGCGAGGTCTCCACTTACCCTCCCGCAATCCCTCCCACAACACTGAGGCACTGCGATTGAATTAAACTTCAGCAGGGTTGTTGCGGTTCAGATTCGAGCCCGGTTTTGTCGCTAGCGTTTTGTGCAGCTGCGATTAAACTAGCAATACTTGTTCGGCGTTTATTAGTTTTGCTATCGACCTTTTTGTTTGTTGCCGACTTCAATACGACCGCAAGCTTTAATCGTGTTTTCTGTTCAGATTTGTTTACTTTATGTGTATATATTTACTTTAATGCAATTTATGCTTGGTGTTTTTGAATATATTATATATAAAACAGTTTTTTTTTTGTAGATTTTTAAAAAATTCATTAGCAATCTTATCATTTTTTAAACACAATGTATATACTTTTTTAAAAGTTTATATAAACAGCTAACGAGGTGATCATAAAATAAGCAAAATATAAAAAAGACGCAAGTCCGAGCCCTCCGGTAGAGCTCATGAGCTCAATGTCAACAGTTATAAGTTTTTTTTTTTTAACATACAATGAGTCTTCGAAACAAGGAGTGTAGAGCACTAGGTGGAGTAGGATGGGGGTGGGGGTTATACTCTACGTAGAGCACAATTAGCGCGCGCGACTCAACACGGCTTGAGTTTTAACAACGCCGAGCGGAACACTCGGCATCATTCACACGAGATGCTCTAGCTCGCGGGACTATACCTCTGCTCTACCGACATACTAATGCTAATTAAATAGTTTGCCTTATTCTAAGCTAAATTGTTATTAAAAATATTTTAAAATTACTTAATATTCCGTTTAAAACGTAAATGTGATCCGCTCCGCTTAGAGGGAGAAAATATTTTAAATATATGTAATATCATAAACTATCTGTGTACAAACTAAGACCATCAATTTTTGGAGCTTCTTATCGCCCGACATCTTTCATCATCGTCTTCTTGAAAAGTGCACGTTTTCAAGATGATATTGATATTATTTGGTACTAATATTTTATTTGTAAGACTCTTTATAAAAAGAAATATTAATATTTAATATATAATATATAAATAATTTTAGTTTCTCTTGATACAGAGCATTTTAACTGTATAATTAATTAAACAACAAAGTACTGGAAATGTGTGCATGAAACAAAAAAACGTGACCCAATTAATCCATCACCATTAAAAGTTGCTACGACAAGATGAGCTAATATGACTACTATAAAAAAAAAACAAAGTTCTATTAGACGCAAAATGTTATATCCACAAAACAAGCACGGGAAAGAAGTTATTAAACATCCTCATGTTGGTAGTCAAAGGTACATAATAAAACTAAATGAAAACCGCTGTTGGCGCGTTCATAATAAGCAAAAACCTTTATAAGTAGAAAAGACTTTAATATAAACAGCAAACGCAATACGTGAGCCTGTAATGTTTTTTTTTTCTTTTTTTTCAATTTAGTGCTATGGAACGTTTTATTAAAGAGTTTTCACTCGGATAAAAAATTATAAAGAATGCTTTATGCTAGTTCTCTTTACATTTATAGTTGGAGCCGTCATAAGAAAACTTGTCATGTTATTTACTAAATATTTTACCAAATGCGCACTTCGAGTTCTTATATTGAATTATAATAAAATAAATTGAAATAACAACATAAATTATACTCATTTGTGCTACATTTTAAAAAATCAATCAGTTATGATGTACGAGTGCTTCAACTGCCAAGATATCTAGATTTAAATCAACTTGAAATCACTCCAATTGTATTCACCCGAGGGAAATTTATTTCTTATCATTTCTATGTACAGCGTGTTTTATTTTACTTTCATTATACGAATAACAACACCTTCCGCCGTATAACTCTTATATAAGAGTCTATAGTATTTAAATCGTATGGAAGAAAAAACATTGCAATTAAAACATATACATGACAGCATATCATTAAAGCGTGCTAAAACCGACACTAACTAGTAACCCTAAACCCGAGGGCCGAGTCTTCTGTGTGTGGAGCCTTCTTTGCATCCACTCGAGTCGACCTGGCCTTAAAGCCTCTTTATAATCCGCCCCGACTCCTGTTCTTAGCTTAGCTCCACTTTTGAGTACTCATTTCCGCTTTTTAACCGACTTTCGAAATTGAGCCGACAAAAATACGAAAAGCGATACACAACATTATGTATATTAATTGTTTTATCTTGTGAGGTTCACGCTTCACTGAAAATGAAAAGTGGTGTAATGATAAGAGATCATTCATTTGGAATAAAAAAATTATAAAATAATTTATTTAAGTTCGACGTTTCTATAATTGAATTTATTTATATATTTTAATGGATCAAAATTATTCCAAATTCCAATTAAATGTAAACCGAATCAATATCTACGCATCCGCAACAAGTCCGATGTTCGCGGATGGACGGACGAGTATAAAAAATTCAACGCGTGTACTATCAGAATTGAAAGTGGGACGAAGCCGGGGCGGGTCACTGTTTCTGTTTAATATTTCAATCTCAATTTCAATTTTAAAAGGCAATATTTACCTTCGCTACATACAAACTAGAAACTGAACATATTTTTATATATGTTCGCTATTTTTTGTGACGCATTTATTTATTTGTTATTCATTAAAATTTGTCATTTTTGTATTGTTCATTCTATAACGTACATAACAAAACGAACAAAAATATTAAAATAGAAAAAAATAAACGATAATTGTGGAAAAATAATAAAAATTGTATTACTAATAACATAATAGAAAGAACGGTTCTCAAAAATTCTTATTTCAACTTGGTATGATAAATAGAATGACACGCGACGGAAGGAGGAGAAGTTTATATAAAACAATATTCAGATAGGAAATGTACAATACGTTAGTTTAACCCGCTGTGACACAGCAAATAAAATACGATCCGCGATACTTCAGGATCTGAAAGGGTTGAGCACAAACAGTGTTACCTCTCACGCATTCTGATTTGCTTTTAACGGTACGTTTCCGAAGATCAGATAAAATGCGAAGCCTAGCCTTTGTGTATTCAGTCTTTATTCCTTACGTATATCACACTTAAATATATCGAGAACATTTTCCTTTCTCCGATACAAAGTTTTTATTTAAAAGTCATGTTTCAGAAACATTGCCGTAAACCAGAACTTTATATGTTTATATTAGACAGTTTGTAATTTAAAGCCAACAGGTCTCCTTGGGGTAACGAAGTTAGGTTATCCCTTCACTTCCCTGTCTCCACTATTTAACTATTAAAGTGGTCTGGTACTGAGGTATTCATGAGTGGGAGAATACGTCTCTCATTTTACGGCCGGCCGCCGTATTGAATCGAAAAGGTTATTCGGACCCCCGTCTGTATAAAATATCACGCAGCTCTACGTTACATAATATGTAACATTTACATGCCTCGGAAGGGTTCCGACCTTAAGCACCTACACCTGTTCAATCTTAGACGTTTGATGTGCTTTTAAAGATTATGAGATTTTTATTATTACTACCATTACATTAAATATAATAAAATTATATATTACGAGCAATCGAAACAAATAAAAGTTAATCTTTTTCTACATAAAAGTGTATTTATGTTAAGTCGGGCTCATCAGATTGACACACGCGATCCAAACCTGTTCGCTGTCACAATATAAATCTACAGTTTCAGTGGCCAGACGCCAGATGGCGGTTGTGTCACTTCAAATCTAATGTCTCTCTCTACATTTAATCTTGGTCTTTTGAAGTGTTAGAAAATAATCGTAAATACGTTTCCGAGGCAGCGGGAGAGATGGTTTAGCTGTTTATTTGTCGAGGACATACCGTGCACCAGTGACAGTCAGTTTGAAGTCTGTTTACCTGAAATAAAACAAATTACTTTTATATAATAATTATCTATATTATTTATGTCTTCTTTTTCAAGACATCTTTGTGCAAAGTAAAAATAAATATGTTAAGGAAAAAAATAGATAAAACATATTTACACCCACAAAGATATATAATAATCTAAATGTATTGTGATTATATATTATATATCTACATAATTTAGTGTAAAAATATATATAGTTATTCAGAGTTACACACAGAATATGTAGGTTGTGGCGAGCCGCAGTGTATCCGCATGAATCAGCTAACACGGAGCTCGTGCAGTCGTACTTATACCCCATACGTGACCGCTCCGCACTTACACTACCCTTTAAATATTTGTCTTTCCATACATTTATTTTCTATTTGAGCAAAATATTGCTGTTTTATATAACATTTTTAATATCCTTCCATTTCTACTTTGTATAAAAGTTATGTAGGTTCTGAGATATGTTATTTGAGTCAATAATATTGAAGTATTTATTGTACAAGTGATTTCTACATATTACGATAGTTATTATTTTAGGAAGTTAAAAATAACTTTTCTCTTTTGATTGATATTTAAAACATTACTAAAATACACACATTTTAGTTTACAAGAAATATGTATACAGCTTTAGCGGCTCCGTTGTTATACATCAGGTTTAGTAAGAAGACACAAGTGTACTGCACTGCAGGAAACATCTGCCCGCGACTGGATTTATCAGGAGACAAATTTCAGCACTCGCATTATAGCTCCCTAACTCCAGCACCATATTTAAACACTTTCAGTGAAATACAACCCCTATTAGCATTCCGTTAAGCGTTAAAATGGTATATACAAGATAGGACTTTTAATGAGAACGATAATTATTCGCAAATAAATACACGTAAACGAGTTCGATAAAAATAAATGGGTATCTAATTACACAATGGCTGTCCTCGGTCGACGTTGTTAGCATTTAGGGTTGTGAACTGCCGGTTTGATAGGCGGCGGCCATTTATAAAATATCATATTTATAGTCAAATTCATGGGTAAGTCATTTTTTATAAAAAATATCCAATATTTAAACATATTCATAAGATTTTCCTTTTGAAACCATTTTTCAGAATCACGAGACTTTCCAGGCTTTGAAGAAGAAGGTTCTATTTTAGAGATACCCCTGTCATGTCGATCTGGAAATACCGCAGGGGATTTTTCATTCTACATCTTGGTGGCTCTTAATATCTTGATAATACCACATTAGGTCGGGATTGTAATGTAAAAAAGGTTTATATCGAACAAAAACATAAACAGGATATAATAATTTAAATATCAGTAGAAGATTAGATGAATGAGACACATTTAATCTAATTAAATGAAGTCGAATCACGAGATGAGTTGATGAGTTGTCTAATAGTCGTAAACGGTTTGTTTGTACGTTCCTTATTGCTTTATTTATGTTGTGTATTGTTCGGGAGAGGTGTAGGGAGTCTGTTGTTTGACAGGTGCCACCATAGGAGTTATTGTTTCATATATTTCTCTTTGCGAAACGTCGTAGTATTTTATTAAAATGTATATTTATTAAAGAGTATACGGTGTTTGTAAAAAAACAAAAACATTAGCGGTAAATGAGAACAAAATGACATTATTACTGATGCTCGTATTTAAAGAATTTATATATTAAATAATTTCCAATTTCGTTATCATTCACTACAATAAGGTCATATTATTTATTAGCTGTCGTAAACTGTCTGTAATAATTATAAATTTAATATTATTTATAATATATAAAATATTACATTCTAATCTACACTCTGTTGTACTTCATCCTTGTTATAGCACAGGAATGTACTGGAACGTCCTGGAACACTTCTCCTACTTTAAATATGCATCACGCTCGCAACTAGACAATTCCAAAGTGTCGTAGCGCTTGTTAAATATTCTACAAGTATCTATTTCAGCAATCGAGAATACTTTGTTTACGAGAGGACTTCTTCTTCTAGTAGGATAGTCAAATATTTAAAAGTTTTATTTATAAAATGTTTGTAAAGCGTATTGTAGAAACATATGTTTCGTTTTCTACAACCTTCTTATATATTCTACAATATATTTCGGTATGTACAAGCAAATAAATCTGATATCTTTCTGACCCCAATTATAAAAAAAAATGTGATTATTAATATGAATTGAAATGAAGAGTTGTTCTGAAACATTAATATGAACAAACGGACAAACTATAATTACAGTTAAATAAATTATGTAAACGAAAATGTATTTCGATAATCTGTTAATTAAAATCGACTGGCATAATTATCGCTGACATCATCAATTTAAATTTTGTTTGAATACGAATGTTTGCGAAAAAACATCGAAACGATCGCTCCTGCAATTATTTTGATAAAGCAAAATGAAATGTACTCAATTAGTGTACACGCACTCATATTTGGGGTCAAGTCATTACTGATGATTAATAATAACTAATTTGACATTTTTTTAATGCTGCTTTAGTTTCATTTTTATTTCCAGTTCGTGAACTTCTCAACGATAATGGTTTAAAAAAAAGAAATTAACAATATATTCGTTTTATTGTTGATAGATGGTCCGTATCCCTTTTAAGATCCCGTAAGTGGCGCCGTTTGAATTATTAAGTCCTCACACTAGTAGTCCATAAGTCTCGTACGAAACTGACGTAACTCACCCTTAAATAAAATATGAACACGGCACCTCGGAGTCCTATTCAATGTGAAAACTGGGACCTTAATTGTAACGAAACCAAAGAAAAACACTCACACACGCGCACGCATGCCCAACCTTATAATAAAACCTCGTTCGAGCCGGACGCTGAAAAGGTAAAGCACCGTAATGGTAAAAATTCTTCAACGTCACAAAAGAAAAAAAATCTTCATTAAAGCCCTTTTTGTTGGAAGTAATAGGACTCTTACATTATATCGTATGTAAAACATTTGGAGCATTTCTTTAAATATAATCATTATTTTAATGACATCGATGCGACGAGACCACAAGGAACTTTGTCTTAAAAGAGGAAGTTGGATTCCAAGTGTGGCAGAGACACGATATAATACATATAAATATATAACAATAAAGTACAACTACAGTAAAATTTACTTAACATTTAATATTGTAAAATATATTTTATTTACCTTTTAAACAAATTATAATAAAAACTATAATACGCTATAATGGCGGCGTGTACTCCAACTCCAGTCTGTGGCAGCGCCGCGGAGATGTGATCTGCATACATTACCCTAACGTCTCTTAGTTTTGACACCTGCTCTGAAATGGATGGCGCAAACATGGCGCGAATAAACTGACTCTTCCAACTTGCAGAAAGAATTAAATTTAAAAGCTTTTGGACATTACACTAATATTTACATTAGACGAATCTTTGTAGGTTTTAAAATATTTTAAGGAATTATATAATTACAAAAAATGTAGACAAAGATAAGAGTCGTTCTAATCGGATATTATTTAATTCATAATAATAATTTATTTTTAATAAAGAACAGAAAGATGAAAATGTTATATAATAGAAATTTGTGCAAAGTTTTACTTCTAATAAGTCAAATTCACACGTGTTACTAATGAAAGATTCAAAATAAAGCACAAATTTTACACTCGTTTTTAACATAATATACAAAAATCAATCTCACTTATAGCAATTAATGTGCGATTCCGATGTATGAGGAAAAATATTTTTGAAACCTAATAAATACACGTTTCAGTCAATAATATATATATATATCTTTGCCCTTATAATGTAGTACAATACGTTCCAAATATAATATGCTTATACAATCAGAAGTAATAATCCAGATCAGCACAAAACATGTAACAATTAAATAAAATCAAATAAACAAAAATAGAAATATAGAAATTTGAAAACAATCCTACGTTCGTTGGGTTCATTAGAAAGTATTACATTAATGTATTGATAAGCCTCGCCGTGGGGGAATATTTTACGATCAAATGTTATATTAAAGCGGGAGTCGGTGTGGAAGCAAGTTTAAACTGCGAAGTGAGGGGAGCAGTCACGTCAGAAGGCATTTTAATAATGCAGGCGCTCGTTTAGTATGAAAATTAGCTGGCGAGTGTTGGACGGGAATGTCACTCTGTTTTATTGATGCACGAGCCGACTGCATCGCTTCACTAATACACTGACGGAGCATTGAGGTAAAAAATATTTGAGGGTAGTTAAATGTTACAATTGGCCAACTCAACAACATCTCGCCAAAAACCAACAACCAATCACAAATGTTAACACATGATTTGACAGCAAATTTAATCACCCTTTGGTAAATTACACACTCCTTAGACATTCATAACATTTTGTACATGACGTATTAATTATGAGACGAGAAGGGATGGAAGATGCGGATATTTTACGTTTGAACCCCACAGGTTTATCCCACATCATACAGACATAAAAGTAAATATGCATCATATTATTTGAACTTTTCCGGACCTTGAACTTAACAACAAAAGTTTCGTTTATATTAACCAATTTCATTTTTGTCGGTTTGTGATAGACGAATAGTTGATCGGAAAATATAAGGTGAAATCGTAAAATTGATCTCATGTAATATCTCCAAAAAATCGCGAAAAGTATCTTTATATAGGATCGAAAGCGTGATCGGATTCTGTAAGTGACAATGGTAATCGAAAAACTAGAATACCATTCAATTTTATAGATAAAATGTTATATATTTTAGCTGCATTCAGTAAAGAATGTTTGACTTGAGAAATTTATTAAATTTTTCATTATATTATGTTATATTTTTTAATTAGCATCTTGTCCGTGTTTGAACCTAAAACCACGTTTAATATTAAAGTTCGAATAATAAAAGACGTATAATGGACTTCATTATGCAGCTCGGCTCGCTTATAAAGTTTTTCCTATATTTTAAAAAGCAACTTCATGATTTACAGCGTTTGTTTTGAGCGGAGTACAAACGCGTGAGTTACATGAGCGCCGACGGCTTAGGAGAGCACGTTTAAAGTCAACACCAGAATGCGTTTTAAATATTCACGCCACTGGAAATTCAATTTGTACTTTTAACCCCCGAGGTATGATAGCTTTTACCGCACACTCATCCAAAAACTCTTCTTATTTGTTTTAAAAATCAACTCTCATAATTCTATTGGATGTTCTCGAATCCTAAAAAGTAAAAGAAAATGAATGGTTTTCCCGATTGTTAGTGTTTCGGAACATACATATTATACAGAAAAATAATCGCAAAAACATGCTAAAACTTGAACTAGTTACTAGAACAATAACGATTCTTTTTCACTAGTTCTATAGAATAATACAATTTGTGATAACTTTTCTAATTGTTTATTAATATCAATAACCAAGTTAGTTCAATTAAAATTTTAAATCAATATAGAATTAATAAATCATTATACAATAAGGACAAAGAATTATATACATTAGACATATAAGTTAAGTGTATTTAAATTTCTGATAAATAGACAGCCTTAACTTAAATTGATGAATATAGATCACTTGAAACGGTCAACGGAGTGAGCATAGCTTGCGCCCGTACTCCAACTTTACATGTAACAAGGGGCATGACGTTAACAATTTTCCGGGTTCTTTAACTGGTTTCATTCATAACTCACGAGCGAGTGGAGCCTTCGAATATTTCAAGCTGTACCTCACCCCTATAAATTCCGGACGTCGGGTTGCCAAATTAGGCGCGAGGAACGCCGACTTATTCCTCCCCATTACCTCACGGCGTTAGGAAGAGTGTTCACTGTAGCTGCGGCTAATATAGCCGTGTTGCATACTGATGACTTCCACGTTAGGAACAGATGAGACCAATATTTTTAAGTTGTGAAGGTAGTTGTTAATATTGTCTATTAATTTTATTATAAAATAAGAAGATTTTTTTGGTAAAATAAAGACTTTGTCTTTCGAACATTTAGTGTAAACACGGCTTTAGGAGATGTATCCACGAGTACGAAAGAGAAAACTTTCCACACTGTCACAGGTGTTTTGAACATTTGAACTTCTTTGAAATTGAACTCGCAATTTAAGTTTCGTTTCATTTCGTGTTCTGTAAAATGATTGGTGTTCTATCTAACATTACAGGTATTTTACATCTCTTCGTTACAATGTTCAAATAGACAAGTAATCAACAATAATATTTATAGGACATTAACTTATAGTAACATTAAGGCTACTGTGTGATACTTTCAAACTCATGTAATTACTAAAAACTACGGAAAAGGTAACTCCAAATACAAATCTATTTAAAACTGCAGCGCGGCGGTCTATGTTAAAATTTCGAAACAAGTTATTACAATCAAATTAATAAGTAGGTCGCAAATAAACGAACACAGAACACATTCATGCCAACAATCGAATCAACTTCCGACCAATTTACTTTATGTATAAGCCATTATTATAATTGCAACAGTTTCAAACTTAGTCAGCTCAGACACACGAGTTAAATTTAACGATTCGTTATTTATGTTTTAAAATTGTTTTAGATTTAACAATTAAAGAATAACGATTAGTAAATTAAATGATTATATTTATATCAATTTTTAAATACAAAGAACTGAAGGAAATAAAGTAAAGAGCAAGGTCCCCAACAAATCTACGAAAGTAGGCTGGTAATATTATAAAACTACAATGGATTCTTAATAGGCTATTAAGTGGCGAACATCCGTGCCGCCAGCAGTTTTTTATTAGTCGTTTTGTTTGTACGTCGTTTTGTCTTTTCATAGCGAAATTTCTAAAAATATGGAAAAGGCTACAATTTTTGTAGCTTACGTGACTCGAAGAAGATCAAAACAAACACAGAAAGACAACGAAGATACAATATGAAGATTGCAATGATAAAGAATCAATCCGACGTAATGTGTAACACGTACCTTACATTTTGCTATTAATGAAAACATACAAACAATTTCATCCGTGAATTAATAAACGAAAACGAGGAACGGAAAAACATAAAAAAAATACAACAAAATCGGCATCGGAATAATCATGGAGAATAATCGGCGCTACAATAGAGCCGTATTCACAATGACCGGTAATTTAGCGAGTAATTCGGACGGAGCGTTTGGCGAATTTAATTTTATCTCGGATAAACCGACCGCAATAATTCATATGAAGTGTCCCGTCCCGGGGATATGCGTTATAATTATTGGCTACCATTGAAATATTGTTATCACTCGGCAAATTATATTTAATTTACACGGTTCAATGTCGTGGTCATGTAATTTTATTAAAGGTAAACAATTATTTGCTCAAATCAGTACTTATCTTTTGCAGATTATTGATAGTGATGAATTAATTTAGAATACATTAATCTTCAACTAAATCATCTCAACTCCAGACATGACACAGTTCTGGGTTCTGTGACGAGAAAGCGGACTTTACGAAGAATATAAATAGATAATTTCCACTAAGCAAGATCTGTTTTTCAACTCTTTTTGAATTTATTAGAATTATAGCAATATAACTATACCTAACAGTAACCACAGTATTGATGACAGCCAAGAACCACAGTAAGATTACTGGAGACCGTTTGGAGGTAACTGAAGCAAATAACGTAAACCGTCATATCAAATCTAAAACATTCAGAAACGGGAATGAAATATTTGTAAAATATTTAACAGGTCGGGTATATTTTACAACCGAGCCAATGGCAGATAAACCGTTAAGTACAGATTAGAATGTTTGGAAGGAAGTCATCAAACAAAGGTAACGGATACCCGATACAGAATTCACAGGCGGAATCTTAAAGTTTACATTTACTGCGGGAGACTGAACGGGGCAATAGAATTAATTGAATCGCACAACTTTGCATTCGCCTCAAAGACTATTGTTCTTATTCATGATATCTAAATAAGGGTAGCCTCCGCGGATTACACAAACAATCCACGGCCTAATTGATGGATCAGCCTCATTATTAATGATAATTCTATTCATTTTATAACCAATTCATTCCATATTATATGACCCCAAGGATATTTATTATATTATGGTGCAGTGAACAATCAAACTTAAATTTAAAAAATATCTGACATTACATTTAAAACAACACTTATATATGAAAATAACCCATAAAAGATTCATAGGATTTCATCCAGATTAAGTATGCATATAAGAAGTCTGAATAATCACAATGTAATATGAATGATATCAAATAATAGTGAAGCGGTGCTCGAGCACACATCGAGCTTAGTTAAACACAATCCGCCCAACCTGGAGATCAAACTCCGAACCTCTCCAAACACAGAAGCTTCGGTGTTAAGCTATAGCCGTATTAAACTAATACTACAACATTCAAGTGTTACTCACTATGCTAATATAAATTATATTTAAATAATAATATAAATTATATTATTATTGCGGGTGAACACACAACCTTGACAGATAAGACTACAAATAACTACCTACCTACATGTACTAATTTAAATGTTATCTTTAGAAATGTCACCTTTTAAAATTTTGCTACTTAAACCAATTACAAAAGAATACAATAATAATACAATTCATGAAAGAGACGAAAGTTATTTCCATACTTGAGAATAATATTTTAATGTTTACGTTTCACCGACAGAGGAAAACATTTCGTATTATTAAATAATCACGAACGCGACTAAGAGAGACGTTATCAAATTTATAATTTTATTGTAAGTTAATCATTTTAATGCAAATATTCTGAATAGATGAAGTATTATAAATTTAATATTTGAGTTGATTGTTGATTGAGCCGCGTCCGGACCTATTGAGGTGAATTTGTTTTGTATTTCCGTGCACCGCGACAAGAAGCAGTAACACAATGCGGATCACGTCACTAGGTGGAATTATTTCGCTAAGGCAGCGACGATCAATTACTCCACAATGGCTACGCGGAAAAAGGACGGAACAGAGTCGAGGCTGTTTTTGTTTGCTGTGGTTTAATCTCGTTGTGATCCCGATGTTGATTTTATATTGCAATATCTCACGGTTTGTTTCACTTATTATTTGACCATTTTATACACCCTACTTTCACATCGGAAAATCAAATCAAATTTGGTCATATAGTAAAAGATTACTTCACAACGTTCATTAGAGAGTTTATTAATAGTGATAATAATTTCACAACCAATTCAGATGACGAGACAAAATCTAATAAGATAACATATTGTAATACATTACAGCAGTGAAACGAAAACCTCGATTCGAAACAAGTTTCAATTAAATTAATAAGACAAGGTGAGCGTGTATGGAGCTCAGCGAGTGTTTAGTGTGCTCAAGATTACAATTGAAATATAAATTGTGTAACAACACATCCGGAGGTACGCAGGGTACGTACAGGGAGGGAATTAACGGGTACCGTTATTGATGACGCCGCGTATGATGCCGAGTTGTGTAATAATTACGTACTGCAGTTAATATATATTTAAATTTAATAACGATTTGATTTTATTAAAACTAATCAATGCATGTGTAATATGTAATACAAGAGGTTATAGGAATATAAATTAAAATATCAAATAAAACAAAGACGCGGAGGAGATCGAGTTTGAACAAAATAATCTTGTAGCGACGGAGATCAATTGGGGAGCGTGGAATTAGGGACTCCGGTAAACCATCAAATTGATGAAGATTTACGAGGGGAAATTTAGAGTCGGTTTAATTGTTGAAGCTAGTATTTGTTAAGGAGAGCACTCCTCGGCCGTTAACGCTAACAATGGTTCAACTTTTGTTTCAGTTTGCGCTCCGTACATTTTTTGATGATTCTCGCTTGATTTTTCATTTTGAATCGCAGTCGATGCAAATTTTTCAATATAGGTTATTTTTTATTGAAAATACAGGATTTGCTTTAAATTTTATGTTGCAAGGAATATTTTTTAAATAAACCAGATATTAATGTTATCTTGACTTTGCGATTTATAATATATTATACATCGGAGGTTTACATACGGGTACATACGGCGTACTATGAATAGGATATAAATGATACACGACTTCATTCAATATGGAAGATCAGATATTTATTATTTGGACTGAGTAAACCTTACTTTGACACTTATGAAACAAAAATAGATATATATGGTAAATATATAGTTAAATAGGTTATAAGATTATTTTAAATAAAATCATTAAAGCAAATGTAATAAAAAGGTTATTATTGAATTAATAAAATTAAAAGTGCCAGCTTCCAACACCCGCACGTCGGCAAACTGCTCCCGTAACAATTCCCCCGGATCCCTTATCGACTTGTTTGGGTACTTTGTTGGAGTAATTATCCCGGATAGCACAGATTCGTAATTATGGGTTGGATTATCCGTAATAGCACAGTTTAATGGAGCATTATATGGGCACTAATACATTAATATAGTGATATCAATGACTTTATCGTTTAAATCAATTAATTACCTATTGTCTGTCGTCTTTTGTTTATAAAATCAACTTGGAGATGTTTAAGGTTAGAGGAGGATCGTTACCGGATGTTGGAATCGGATTAAACCCTTCAAGGATAATCACATTAGTATTAAATATGGGATACAAAAAAAAACTAGTGCACGTAATCACATTGTGAGTAGTAAAATAATTAGTGGTAATTTACAAAATTAATGTTTGAAAAGGCGTTCCAGAGTGGTAATTAAATTCTTATTAGGAGCACATCTCCCCCCGCCGGCCGCCGCGGGGACTGAACGAGAATTAAATACGAAAACGCCACGATTACCAAACGAAGGCGACCCTGCGGCTCCATTAAGAATTCACCGAACGAATTGGGGACATCGAATCGACAAAATTGTGCTCGACTCATCTTTTCTTAACATCTTGTATTTTTGTTCCCGGAGGCTGATATTTTAATATTTTTTTCCCTACTCGAGGGAGGAGACCGCCGTTTTGATCTACGAGTCGAAAAATACATTTTTTTTACTCCATAAACAGAATATTATTTATACCGTCAGGGCAAACTTTGTGAATACATCTCACTATAATACACAAATCTTTTGTGAATGTGATTTTATGTAGCCGTGTTGAAAGGGCAGCTCTCGTCTCAGGGTTGGCAATCGTCTAGCATTTGAGTGAGTGAGTGAGTGAGTGAGTGAGCGCTCCCGACTTAGTTTTGTTTTATATCATAACAATAAACAATCCTGCTATAACATAACTAAAGTTACAACTTTAGTTTATCGGAGGCATATGCCCACTAAATATATGAAAATATAACACAATATAATGCTTCTACAAACTACACACGAAGAAATGTAAAACTTCTTAAAATAAGAGTTGCAATATTAAATCCAATCGCCATCCCTGAATAAAAGATATTATATACTTTCGCAACTTACTGTCCTACGGGACTCATATCTCTCGAAACAGTTGAAAATGCATTACCTGGAACAGCACGGAGGCGGCTAAATCTTCATTTATAGCTCATTTGTATTTATTATCAAAGCTAACTCTCGATGTGAATATCTTTTACTTCAATGTAATTGCTTAATTAATCTACTTCATTAATACGTATGGACATTAGTATTTAATAAAAGTAATTATTCAAATAATAAGTAAACAGATTAATTGTAACTTAATTTATTTATTAATTTAGTCCGTTATCTCATTATATTTAACATGTCCCGTGCTGTCGTGTCGTGTGTAAATACTATAAAGTAATTTATAAAAATATAAAATGAGGACATATAATAAAAGCAATCCCGCATGTATGAGCGTCTCATAAACCAGAAGTGTAGCCTTTTGACCCGCTCTCAATTGACCCACCGCATATTAGATCACCTTCGACAATCGAGGTCAAGTGTCTTAATTGTCTTCAGACACACTGGGATGTGTCGAGGAGCCGCTCTGATACAAATTGCTTCCAAGACGCACAGTATTACTGCGTGTATATATAACGATAAGTAATATCTTTGACTTTTGTCCCTCTTTACATAACACCATTCATTATGATAAACATAAGTATGGAATAGTTAATATTTCAGTATAAGCTAACCTTCACTATCAAAGCTCAAGATTAATTATATCCCAAAACACAAAGGGTGTTTGTAAATCTCTGAAAGTAAACACTGCGCGCACGAATCAATGGATTTAGTGTAGAATTTATAAATAACATCCACATATACTTATATTATGATGTATCATATTAAAGTATAGAATTCTTCGTATTCATTGTTTTATTGACACTTTGTCTCTTTATATGATGTCTTTATTGGTAATAAGGATTTTACGAATTAATCAAAGAAGAGGTTTAAAAATCTTTTATGTTGTAATTAATCGTCTGATGTATGTTGTATTTTGATTATGTTAAGATTTTATTTAACACTAGCTGTGCCGATGACTTCGTTCGCGCGGAATATGGTTTTTAAAATAAAACTTACTTATTACTCATTATAACATCAGCTAGCAGCCAGTGAGAGGCCCGTTTAAGAGCCGGACAAAACAGACAGACAGGCAGAGAAAAAATATAAAAATGTTTTTTTTAATTTAAGTATTATCTGTGCTTTTATATGCATTTAGTAAAATGCTGTTTATTTGGAATAACAAATAGACACTTCAATTTTATATATATATATATATATATGTAATATGATGGATGATACCGGAGTAAAAAAACACACAATTGCATTTATCTAAAACAGAAAAATCGACAATTAAAGGTTTTTACTTCCAAGATTATCCAGGCAATGAGAGATAACAATTATATTACTTGATGAGCAGGATTAAAATCTCCATATGAAGTCCGCTGTCATTGTCATTTGTTAATTGCCATAGATATTAGGCAGCGTTCAGATACTCGTACATTAGTCTATGTACACAACATACAATATACAAAGCTTACATCTCCCCCCCTCAATAGTGCAAATTAGCTGGGGTTAATTTGAGTAATCAAACTGGGGAATGAGCTTTGTCACATGATATAATCCCAAGGACTTTTTATTCTTTCCAGTGTTGATTTTGCATAGAGAATCTGATATCATTTCTTCTATCTCAAAAGGACCAATTCTAATTTCATCCATTTTAGATCTGTTTAACTTATTACAGTCCGTTATGTAAACCATATCACCTTTTTCAAACTTGTAATCCATTCTATTTTTGTCAAAAATTTCCTTGTTCAATTCATGTGATTTTTTTGATCTGAGAAATGCTGTATGTCGGTCTTTTTCCAGTATTTCAGGTTCCATTTGTTTTTTTCTTAGGTCCATTGGTAATACATCAGTTTGCTCTCCATTTAACAGATACAGAGGCGAATAACCTGTCACAGTGTGGTTTGTTGAGTTGTAAGCTTTCACACAATCCATTGCAACGGTTGTCCAAGCTGTTTTTTTTCCTTTGCTATTCAAGACACATCTAATCCTATTTACTAGTGTCTGGTTCAACCTTTCATTGTGACCATTAGAAAAAGGAGCATCCACTGCTGTAAAAATTAAATTGACAGAGTGGTTCTTTAAATAATTTTTAAATTCTTTCGAATTCAGGGCTGGATATTGATCGGAGAGCAATATCTCAACGTCATTGTCCTTGATCACTTGATCTAACAGTTTTATAAAGTCATTAGCCAGTTGTGTCTTTGAGCATGAAATGTAAGCATAACGTGTGAAATGATCAATTAATAAATGTAAATACTTTTTTGAAGACCTGTTACCACCGAATCCCCCTACCGTATCTATAGACATGATTTGGAAAGGTTTTTCTGCTGGTCCTAATTGTGACATGAGTCCATAATTTCTATTTAATCGTGATTTGTTTTTTATACATACTTCACATTGCCGGCAAATCAATTTTATATTATCCAGTAGCCTTGGTGCTGTGTAGAAAGGTCTTATTTTTGACTCAATCTGATTTATTCCTATATGACAGAAATGCTCATGTACCTTTTTTATTAATGTCTTACTGTAGTCTTCGGACAAAACGATTTTTTTTTTCTTTTTGTTCCATTTGTAATATATACCATTTTCTCGAATAAAACTATGTTGGTTCTTTATGTTTGGATTTTTGTTCTGGTCATCCAATATTTCCTCAATCTTTACAATATTTACTGTTTTCAAGTTATCTTCTTTGTTTTCGTGGCTTTCATACACAGGATTTCTGCTTAAGCAGTCCGCTTCTGCATTGTTTTTACCTGGATTGTATTTTATTACAAAGTTGTATTGTGATAAGTAATGAGTCATGTCTCCTAATTCATCATCTGTTCTGTTTTTTATGTTTAAATTTTCTAGTGGCTTGTGGTCCGTATAAATTGTAAATAAGTTTCCTATTAGCCAGTGTTGCCAAAATTTTAAACTTTCTTTTATGGCTAAGCATTCAAGAAATATGGCTTTCTTCTTTTTTTGTGATTCATTCAACTTCTTTGAAAAGTACGCCACTGGTTTGATTTCTCCACATTTTTGAGTTTGTTTTAGTATTGCACCGATTCCTTTTATACTTGCATCAGTGTATATAAAAGTTGGCGCCTCTCGGTCGAAAATTGCTAGAATTGGAGCAGAGCATAAATATTTTTTTATTGTCTGAAAAGCTTGTTCACAATCAGGCGACCAATCGAAATTGACATTCTTTCTAAGTAAATTGTGTATTGGATCAAGAGTTATTGTAGCATTAGGAATATATTTATTATAAAAATTTACTTTACCCAGAAATTGTCTTATTTGCTTCTTGTTTTGTGGTGCTGCAAATTCTGCTATAGATCTGAGGTTATCTTTTAAAGGTGTTATTGTATTACCTTTTACTATATGTCCCAAGAATTTTACAGACTGTGCTGCAAATTTACATTTTGTTAATTTCAGACGGAATCCTTCTTCAGCAATTGCATCCAGAAGTTTCGATAAATGGTTAATATGTTCACTAAATGTTTTTGAAAACACCATAATATCATCAATGTAGTTCATTACAAAATTTGACAGGTTATTTTTTTTTATTATATTGGTCAAGATTCTTTGAAAAATTGCTGGGGATGTTTTCAGTCCAAAAGGAAGGCAAGTCCATTGATAATGACCTTCTTGTGTAACAAAGCCTGTCTTTTCTCTGTCACTGATCCGCAACGGTATAGACCAAAAAGCAGAGTTAATGTCAAGAGTAGTAAAATACTTACAGTTTATAGTCCTTACCATTAGATCTTCTATTAAAGGAAATGGCTGTGGTTGTGGGATAATAATCTTATTAAGATCTCTAAAGTCAATACATAATCTCGACTTTTTTTCTTCATCCCGTTTGAATGCCAATGTTACTGGTGCTGCGAAGGGGCTGTAAGATTCTTCAATTAATTTATTTTTTAGCAATTGTCCAATTTGCTTCTCGATTTCTTCTTTATCATCTAAGGAGCATCTATATGGTCTTTTTGAGCAATATTTCTCTACTTGGAGATCTATAAATGCTTCATAGTTTTTTACTTGGCCGACATCATACTTATCTTTAGCAAATATATGTTTATAATCATATAATAATTCACTAATTTTTATTCTTTGGTTGTGTTCCAAGTGATTTGTATCTATATTAAATTTATTCACATCTATGCCCTCATTAAAATTTATTTTATAATCAAATATTTCTGACTTAAACTCTTTGGTTTCAATTTCTTGATTACCATGTTTTTTATCTTCATTAGGGCTGATATATTCATTTGCAATTAGGCTGTAATTTTTCTGAAGTTGGATGTTTAAATTCCCATCATGGGTCAACCCAAACCGCTTTATTGTATCCAGTCCTAAAAGCAAATCATGGGTAAAATTTTTATCATTACAAATAAATGCATTTATTTCCTTTTCAATATTTAGTATTTTCCCATTTAATCTTATTAAACCTGTTGTTTTTCCCCCACCACCAATTGTGTTGAATTTATTTTCAAAATAATTTTTCTTTGAATTTGTTACTTTTATTAATTTGGAATTTATTAAGGTTATATTTGAGCCAGGGTCATAAATACCTGTGCATTTCAATGTGTCATTTAGTATAACTGTAACTTCTATTAGTGGGGGAATATCTAGTTTTTTGTATCCTGAAATTGATCAATTTCTAACATTAAATTTTTGCAGTGTTTTACACTGTCATTACTGTTCTTGTCTTCTTTGAACCAGCACAAATTTTCAGAGTGAAATCTGTTTTTCTTTCCCATTTTGTAACATATTTGACAAGGTGTTTTTTTTTTACATTCCGTTTCTGATTTGGTGGAGTTTTTCTTCTCCGTAAAATGTTTTTGTACATTTTTATTCTGATTTTCATGTATCCGTAGAGCACTAAACAGAAGAGTTGGGTTTGTCACCTCTTGTCTATCAAGTTTACTTGTAATATAAGTTGGCAATCCTGCAACAATTAAGTCAGTAAGAGTTCTGGTATCTATATCACTGTTATACTCTAGTAACAATCTCTGCTTTTTCAATGCATATTCTAGCAGAGAGCCATTTAAATGTTTGAAACTGAGTGCATACACTACCGAAGACCAACTTTTATCTGCAAACGTTTTAAGAAAACTTTCTTGCCATATTTTCCATATCGAGTTTAAACTATGTTTAATTAACATAGACCCATACCAGTCACTTTCTGTGTCATTCAAAAATAATCTCAAAGCACTAATTTTTTCTGTATCACCATTTAAATCAAATCTAGTACATTCACTTTCAAAACTTTGCAACCATTGTTTGGCATTAGTGTTCTTGTTGTCAAACTTTTTTAAAACAAACTTTTCATTTAATTTGCTTAAATTATTATGTTTTTCTTTGTTGACATTAGATTTTTCACTTAGTTTCTCTAAAATTTCCAATAATTTTCCATCTATAACCTGGCTTGTGACTTGAGTATTTTCTTGTAATAAATAATCATTAAACACCATATTTCCAGCATCATCTTTGTATAGTGCTAAAACATCACATGGCATGGACATCCACACCTTTCTATTATGACCTCTTCTCTGTAATGTTTTTTTTATTTTCAAAAATTCTGGTAACTTTGTCAATTGAGGGTGGTGTTTTGTTGCTTGAAAACATGGCGGTATGAGATAAGATATTCCATCCTCTTTTGTTACTGATTTTATAATTATGATGTTATTCTTCGGATCTTCATCTGCTGCCAGCTCAACTTGAAATTGTAATCTTGCCATGATTATCCAAACAAACTCTGACAATTGTCGATTTGTAATATGATGGATGATACCGGAGTAAAAAAACACACAATTGCATTTATCTAAAACAGAAAAATCGACAATTAAAGGTTTTTACTTCCAAGATTATCCAGGCAATGAGAGATAACAATTATATTACTTGATGAGCAGGATTAAAATCTCCATATGAAGTCCGCTGTCATTGTCATTTGTTAATTGCCATAGATATTAGGCAGCGTTCAGATACTCGTACATTAGTCTATGTACACAACATACAATATACAAAGCTTACATATATATATAAATTAGTTAATATTAAGTCCAGTTTATAGCAATATCTATAAAGTTAAACAAAAACAGTACATATCTTTTGTAATCCGCAGAAAGATTACTTTTATTAATGTTTTGTTCACTCGTTTCCATTAAGGGCACAAAGGCGGGTGAAAAAATTGCGTCTAGAGCTATTCCGCGAGCACAATGTGAAAATTGGCAACAAAAACGACCTACATGATGCGGTGTCAACGAAGATAATGTACATCGCGATATCGGGCCCAGCTATTGTCGCCCTAAACGCGGCCGGGATCACGGGATCGGCAGCCCAGGACTCGTTTGTCCCGGGATATCCTTTGGCAAACATCGACGAAACCCGAGATTCACTAGACCTTTACTCGGGAGCTTTGTTGACACGCCGCCGGGTCTCGGAATATAAATAAATATATATTCCTCTCCCCATTTGTTATATTATTCTTGACGCTATTTTGTTATTGCTTCATATTGTTTCTGATTTTTATGATAAAACATTTTTTCTTCCCGGATATCGTTTTTGACATACGTTATCTACGTGCCGGGTTATACGATTGATACCCGACATATTAAACGTCTCGTGAGCTTTTTTATCAGCATTTCCTTATATTATGTTTTAATAAATAATACTTTAAGACATATGTATAATCCAAACAGATTAAAACAAAAATTTCAACCAGTAGGGGAAGAGGGGGCAGAGTGGGGTACTTAATGTTTAAACATTTCTAAAAAAAAAAATAATGTGATTAAATCAAAGGTGTTAACTTTAAATCATAGCCTAATTCATTTCGAATGACTATGGAGACATTTATGTGGATAACATAATTAATCTAAGAGATGTGAACACTTAAGTAAATAAAGGCATTTGACCCACTATGCCCCGTGCATAGGGGTAAAGTGGGGTTGCCTATGGGGCATTGTGGGGTGGTCAAAACGAAACACAATTTCCAAACTAAATAGTTTTATTTTTTCTTTTTTCATTCTTTACCGCCATTATTTGTTTTGTAGTCTGTTTGTCTGGACCATCCACGAACAACCAGGTTGTGGAGAAGGCTGCCTAGGAGGAGTTTGTATATTCATATCCAATTGTGTTATTTTTGCAATGGTTGTGTAATGTTACGGGTCAAAATTGTGCAGCTTGTTTCATAGCTTGCATAGACCAGGAATGTTGTTCAGTTTTCCTCTTATATGTGCACCATATTAGCTAAAAACGTAAAAAAAAATATTACTACTTAGAAGTCTTTAAAACGGGGCAAAGTGGGACTTTTGTGTGAGTACCCCGCTTTGCCCCGGGCAGCATACCCCATTATGCCCCACCGGCTTGGCCAAAATTAAAGAGAAACTGATGCCATCTTACCTTTCATTCAATCACCGTGTGCTTTTTGATTAAAAAATCAGCAGAGAATTTGATTCCTAATAAACAATAACACACCACAGTACATAAATACGTTTTAGAAAGAATTGATATTCAGTTTCACTAAAAATTTTAAGAAAAACACTAGTTTTGATATTTTTGTTTATATCACACGAACAGTTGCCGAAAGGGCGTAGCTAGCTTATGAAGGTCCCATGCTGTCTAAAGATCAATCATAGCGACGTATCTGACAGTTCGTACAGCGTTTACTTTAAGCTATGTACAGCGCGCCCCGCTTTGCCCCGTGGCCCCGCTATGCCCCCCCTTCCCCTATATCATCAAAAGAATAAACTTTTAGAGATTCAATCATAAAATAAACAGTCGACGGCAATAACTCAAGATCGTGGCCGTCAATTTCGACTAAACAGGAAAGAAACTTCACTGAAACATCCCATAAAAGGAGTTCCTCGGTCGAACCTAAAAACTTCTCCGCACGACCGATCGATCGCAGAACTCAAACGACTTGTCCTCTCAACTTCGACATTAGTTGGCGCCTGATCGATTTAGCCAACCCGCTCTGACAGTCGAGATAGTGACAGATGACGCCCGGACCCATAACGCGTCGGTGATTTGTCTTTGACTGCGAGCCTCGCTGCGACTGATATCCGAAACACATTAAAAATTACTCTAAGCGCTCGCGTCACTTACTTGAAGACTCCAGAATATGTTATGACTCTTAACTTATATTATGAACTAGCTATGACGACGAGTTTATTCGCACGGATTATAAAAACGCATAAATAGCCTAAGTTACTCCTTATAACATCAGCTATTTACCAGTGAAAGTCCAGTTAAATCGGTAGTCATTTCATAAATTAGCCGGATCAAACAGATGTTATGCGTTTAGTGAAAAGCTGTCAATTTGGAAATACAAACGGGCACTTCAATTTTATTTATATGTATAGATTGTTCAATGTTTCTTTATTCAACATATATTTTAATTCAATAAGTTATTCCGTCAAGTCGATATAATGTGACTTATATTTATTAATTTAAGTCGCGTAAGAAAAACGTATAAAGCCAAATTCATAACAATGTAGATTAATTTACAAAGTGACTAGACAATCTTATTGTATAGCAATAATTACTTTAGCGTCGCTGAAGGGAGTTTTGCGGCAGTTTGTTCAACGGGTGAGTGTTAAATGCCTTTAGTGTCATTCCAGTGATTAATTTGCGTCGGGGCTGTCACGATAATGGGCTAAAATAATTTAGTGGGCGACGCTGCTTTATTTATTATCGAGTTTTCCAAGCATCGGAGAGTAACGCCGCTAATGTAACTATGGCGTCTAACATTTTGTTTGTGTTTTCCTAATTATTTTGATTGAATAACACGTGTTCGACACTGATTAGTACACTGCCGGTATGTTTATGCTAATATCAGTTTCCAGCTTGTTTGTGTTGGAGTGCTATTCTATGTGTGTGTAAACACAGATACTAAAATTATGTCAAAGAAACACTGTTAATATCTCATTATCTATACATATGAATAAAATTGAAGTGTCTGTTCGTAATTTCAAATTAACAGCATTTTACTAAATACTGATAAAAGTATATACGTTACTTACATAAAAAATAGGTTTCTTTAAACTCTGTTTATCTGTTTGAAGCGACTAATATCTGAAACAGCGGGACCGATTTTTCAGTACTTTCACTGGCGCACAGCTGATTGTATGAGGAGTAAGTAGTCTACTTTTATTTTTAAAAACATATTCACCTCAAACGAAGTCGTGGGATCTGTTAATGAGAAATAAGTATTCATACATTCTATATAACATAACCTGTGTTTATGTTTTATTTTGTAGCTATGTTACTACAATATATATATATATATTATGTTATTACATATAGAAAGTGCTGAGAGCGAGCTTCACTCCAAATAATTCCAATACCTCAGCAGTACAATTCTTTTCCACGGTGACGTTACCAAGAACAACACCATCGTCAGCATCCCACTTCTTAAAAGGTCCATTGTTCATATTGCACTCAGGTTTATTTTAATTACAATTGAATCTATAATGTAACGTCGTTTAGCTTCAGTCGTAATAAATTCATACCCAATAAGTAATTCTCAATAATGTAACCAATTTATATTATACGGTCAAGTTTTTATTACCAACGATCGTAAACCTCCGAAATGTACCTAATCTTGGTGATCCAAACATTATTACAATGGAATACAGATGAATACCGGGTGACGTCACAAGTTTAACTTCGCGAAACATTTTACACTCTTCATCAGAATGACGGCCAAAACTTTCTAAATGAAAATTAGTGGATGGAACCGAGAACAGACGGCAAGTATACTTAAAATAAATAACGATTTCCCATCACAAAGTTTTCCGATTGACTGGAGTGAGGCATTCTGATTTCGGGCTCATAATGAAACTTTTTGACTGACAAACAACAAACTTGAGGTCGGAACGGCATCACGCAACATCTAAGTTGGAAAAGCCTCTAGTAATACGATATAAGTTGTCTGATTTCAGGGAAACTTGCCCAAATACCTACGGCTGGCATTAACTTCCACCGGATCGGGGGGCGACCAACAATGCCTCGAGAAACAAAGGGGCTCTTTGAAACGGAGCGAGATTACCACAGGGCCGAATAAGTTTTTGTTACTTTTCAGCGTTTTAAAATATTTCAAATATTATATTCAACTAATAACTTAAAGCATTCAAATTACAGGAATATATTTTGCGACGAGAGAATTAATACTTTACCATTACAGCATATGAAAAACGTAATAAAGTTTAGCAAAACGACATTGAAGATGTGACGTCAGCGACGCAAAAAAAGAGAAAGCAATAAACATACATAAAATCATTTATTTGTAATAAATATGAGGAGAGGAGGAAAATGCCATAAAATACCGTTTTTCTCGACGTAGATATTTCTTTTGTCACATGAGTGGTGTTCGCGTTCCTACTGCCGATGAATAAGAGGGCCTTAATCCGGCATTACATGAACGATGACTGTCGAATTGTACGCGGACCTACATAAATACATATACGACTTATAGGATGTTGTTTGTTGTTCGTTTTAGCTCCGATGTTTAGATGTGTACAAGTAGATATCTTCTATCCGGTCCAAGCAGATAATAGAAATAATAGTGTTATTAAAGTAGTATATATTGGTAACGTTTTTATTGTAACACAAAATACCTAAAACAGTTGTATTCAAATAACACGTTAGCCGTGGAACAGGCAGGCAGTACTGGAACCTACACTTTAGGGAGACCGTTTCCGTTGGCTCTTGCAACGAAAAATTAATAATAGTATAAAAAAATGGTATTTTTTGTATCAAAGTTCGAGATTGAAAAATGAGAATGCTACATTTGTAACATCTTTACAAAACACCCGAAGGTTATTTCTCGACCCTCACAGGGCTTTACGGGACTCGAGGAGATCGATGGAGCGTGTCTTTGGTAAGTCATTTCGTTTTATCACGACTAACAAACAACAGATAAAATACAGCCACGGCCGTATCTATTATGGAATAAGATATTATCTCATTTACTATTACGTGAGACCGTCTTACGCAATAATCACACGGAGAGATAATAAAAGTGCCCCTCTAATGATAGTGATAATAGGTATTCTCGGATATCTACATACATAACATGGACAATAGATACCATATATTCAAAGTATTTACTGTTTTCATTATTTCAACTCACGTTAAAACCTTGTCATGGCGGTAATTTTACATTATAAAGCAAATGCCTAAAGACGACAAATATTATGTTGTATGATATATTAACCTTAATGTGCCCCGAGTAAAGCAAAATATATTTCAACGTATATTAAACAAACTAATGGACCACTAAAGTAATAACTTAATACATAACTTAGTTGGTGGTGTAATGGAATAGAATCGATAGAGCATGGGATTTGAGTCACCTGCCCAGTCACCTAGCGACCGAGCACAAACACACCTAGAACACGCCCAAATTGCTTCAACCGTACAATTAATTGTTGAATATTAAAACACATAATGTGTACGTCCTTTGTAACGTTCCTGTTATTACGGAAACTTAGTTTATTTTATATCAAGGACGCTTTTAAATAAAGTAATGATGAAACAATAAGTGGTCTGAACCAGACAGAGTTACGAACAACCTTTAGTAAGGGATAAGTAACAATTAACAAGGTTGGTATTTGCTCTGTAACCGCAGACCAAGACTATATTATGAAGGTTTTATGTACAGACGTTTTTTTATATGTAATGACTACTGAAAGAATGCTATGATCAAATTCAAAGATATAGAATATTTGTCAGACTAATTATTCGTATAGATGAATGGTAGTTATGTTTTGATCTGAATCTAAATTATCTTACTACAAATAAAAGTCTTTTAAATGATTTCACGTGATAAAAACAAAGTAGGAGATATTATAATATATCACAGAACATTGAAACCAATTAGGGTTCCGATGGATGGTTGTAAGAATTAAAGGGTGAAGACCAAAGCCATTAAGGACCACGCGTCGGCCGGGACCACGGGACCACAAAAGACACAATTACTTTCTGGTGTGTAACCAAAATTGGTTGGACTCAAACCAAATTGCCGTACATTTTATTTCACTTTTTCGTGACCGTAAAGTCACAAAAGCGAAGTTACATTTACGTATCTACTATGTTTTGTGAAGAATCCAAAAATATTACAATACATAACAATTAACATTTCTTGAAAAAAAATACGTTTATTTCAGATAAAGAATTGTACTGTTAGTTGGAACACTGACCCCTATTATATTTGTAAATATTTTGTTAAATGTATGTTATTTAAATTTGTAACCCAGAATAATAATATATATAACACATAATTAATATTGAAAAATAACAACAAAATAATGTATTACTATTTAGGCATGTTCAGTCCTTAGTTTAACATTGTCATGTAACATAAGATATATAATATGTATATAGTGTAAATTCGTTATCAGTGAGATTGTTCGCGTCAAAGTAACACGTGTCGCAGCAGGATACATCAGATTAGGTCTTGCTAAGCTGTCTTGACGAGGGACACGCAAATCTTTTACCTCATCTATCCATTTTACTAAACATTTTACACAATAGAAGCCAGAGACAATTAGATGTTTCACTTACAACCTCAAACCAAATCACACCTTCGGTTAAGATGAACTGAAATAACTACAACTACAAAGATTCGCTTAGTTTATCGAAATATAAACCCCACTTGCGAATAAATCACAAAGAAACCTCGTTTAGAACGTTGGACGGCTGCGGGGAAAGTACTCTATTTCCATAAGGGGAAAAAACAATAACCGGAGGAGTAGAATAGAGGCCGCTTTTAAGGCCCATAAATCAAAACACGAACAATATTTTCGGTACAACGTGGGACGAGCACTTTCAGCATCGGATTTTTTGGGACACGTTCGGATTAGCGTTGCCTTTACGATTCACCGCTGCCTTCTTTTATTTCTTTATCGAAACGCTCGTAAAGCGACCTGACACAGTATTGCCAGCCGGAGCAAGATGTAACTAAACATTTTATGATCCTCGAGACAACAATAAAACTAGTAACAACTGTAAAATGAAAATATAAAATTATCCGAATATAGTATAACATTTTGACGATCGGAATACACGAGACTTGTTTATATATAAGAGTGTACTAATGTTTCATTAGACGCGTAATGTAAATGATTTTAGTTTGTTTCATGCTGTGATTGCTGTGATTCAATGCGCGTAACATGAATCTCTTTTAGAGAGCATGGCTTCGGGCGCGAGCGGAATGAGATTCTTCCTTTGTGCCCTCCTTCCCCTACTCGCTCATCATGCATATTGAAATATTAAAATCACTCCTAGCTTCTAATATTAATATACCTTTTTTATGCACGTACAAATTAAACAGGATTCAGCGCGGTTACACTCATAAAATCAGGAGTTACAGGAAAGCTTAAAAAGTGTGATAAATATCCACATCGACTTGTTTATCGCCAGCTTCGAACACCGACGTAATTGGAGTTTAAAACGTCTGCTTGACGGCGTCTGCTGACACGGCGCCCACTATAACAGGGTTTGTCAATATTTTTAAAGACCAGACAAAATGACATACTAACTTTATATTTTCTACCATTATAAAAAAAAAAAAAAAGAAAATTGTTTTTATTAAGTAAAAAATATACGCCAGTGGCACTATAATGAAAAAAAGGTTCGAGATAACAGAATATTAAATAACGTAACTCATGGATCCAGACGGGAGATAAGATATCACCTTATAGATATCCACTCCACCGACATTACCCTGAGAGACGACTCCCCGTTATGACGTGACAAATTGGCAGCATTTTTTCTCTAAAGCTTCGGGAATTAGCGTGATCAATTGACTTTTTCGTCGAGCCCTAACCTCCTTTTCCCCTTCCGACTTGGCATATAGTTGTCTCTCTTAGACTTATATTGAGAGAAGTTCGGATAGGCAAATCCTTACACGCAAACGAGGGTTGCTCCGTGCGCATTGTGTTTATGTCGAGGATGGGATTATTTGTGACTAACGATTCCAATAATATTCTACCCTTCAATTAATTGCGTTATTCGGGTTTGGTAGAAGTAGTATTATATTTTATTATATTCATGTACTTCAATTTGGAACTGTGTATAAAATTACCATGTACACAAAAGTTAATAACAGAAATAAAAAAGTAATGTATAAATTCAGTGCTCAGCTGACCCGTAGGAAACTTTAAAATGATTGTGCATAAAAGTTTGTCTCGTGTTGTTTTACACTCGTTACAAAATCAAGGTTTAATTCGTTGATATTTTTCATAGTTTTCTAGAGACCATTACAACATTAAGTTAAAACGTAATATACATGTATGTACACGTATACTGTCTGCGTTCTTAAATCTGTCATAGACAATTATGAGTTGGCGGTAATGGATGACGCGGTCGCCGGGCCCAGATAACGCAATTACCGTGCCGTTATTAAGAGCCCGCTATAATTCATTGCTAAGACCTTCTATCCGTCAGAAGGCGACCGCGCTCTGTGATATTTCTAGGTATTTCGGAGAATTATAAACTAGCATTGAACCGGCACTTTGCTCGCTTGTTTACAAATGTTTCCCGAGATGAAAAGTTTACCTTTATGAATTCATTTCCTTTCAATTCTCTGAACAGAGCAAATACATTTCATATATTGCTATAACAATAGCGTAATTGAAAAATATATACTTGCTTTGACTATTTAATAGTATAGAAGTTTAAATTGTTACTAACAGAAATAATGCAAATTATATAACACAATTAAATAAGATAGATCTTTTAAAATAAAATAATAATCATGATATAGTTGTTAATTCTATGATATGGTGTCGTTAAGGAAGTTAGTGTTTATGCTCCGCAAAGCCGAGAACAATAAAAACATGTGAAATAAGGTTAGAAAGCGAACAGAATGGATGTAATAAAGAAATAGCTTCAGAGGAACGTGCTTTACATTAATAATACGGTCGGCTCGGCGCGAGTTCCCGAGGTGCGGCAGCGAATTGAATAAAATACTCATATTTGATGTGAACAAAGACAGATTTAGATATTATCTAAGTATTTTTATTTATTTTCTTCAAAACATGTTCAGCCATGTTAAAATAGTTAAAATTTAATATAAATATATAATGAGCAATTATTCGACACGGACAGGACTTGACTGCATCTTCGGGAAAAGCGTGCCCTCCAGAGATCGCAGGTTTGAGTCTTGCTCATTTCAATAAATTTTTAGTCTTAATTTATTTAAAATTCAAAATTAATATTTTTGTTGTTATAATATGTGATAATAAACGTTTATAATGTAGTCCGCGTGTGACTGCCGAGAATCAAGATTCAGTCAGATACGTCTCATTACCGGTGATCGTCAAAACAAACTAGAAAATAGGAATCTAAATAAAGAGTAATAAAAAAAAATAATACCTTCCAAAATAAATTAAATCTTTTTTAAAAGTAAAACTTTGTAAAGAAACATTTGAAACTATGAACGTATCTCAGGACGCGCCGGTCGCTTGTATTTTTGTTATCAGCGGCCGTCCTCGGGAGGAAGGTGAAATTTATAGCCAAGGTCTTGTTAACTTGTAAATGTATTGCGGCTTGTTAGCTTGTTAGGGGTCTCGTGAAATGCCACCACAATACCTAATGAGAAAACGTCTACCGCACATTCTCGCCGTCTCACTAAATGACAAAATATTTTCCGAGTAAATGTCTTAAATTAAAGCAATTACGACGACCGCCGAGATATGCCAACAGATTGTAAACGGATGCGAACCGAACTATAAAACATTCACTTTAATATACATTTTATATATAACTCGTCCTGTCTGATTGGTTTATCCGTGCACCGTCTAAACCGCTAGGGTTAGCAATTTCAAATTATTATATTGAACCTCCCCGTTGCCGAGATTAATTCCTACTCCATGCTACAGTTCCACAAACTTGGTATAAACCATTGTCATTTTTGAGGTTGATAAAAATGTATATTTGGTACTTTCAAGGTTTTTTGGTAACTCCCTAAGATCATGGAATATCTATCGACCGGGTTTCAGTGATACATAAATATAACGAGCAATTTAATTTAGAAAAAACATATATTACAATAAAAATAAAAAATATTAAAAATAATGATATTCGTCTGTTATCGACAACACAATCCCTTGCTCGTAACGGTAAGTACCTCATATGTTAACGGCAGCGCTGTATGATTGTGCCCTCGGTGATCGGTTATGGCCTGTCATTCATTGGATGATAATTGCCGGCACATTATTTTGAATATACTAATAATATAAATTATCTAACAAATTTATGTAAATGTACGACTATCACTATAAATGAGGAAGTTTCGTTGCTATTATTTTACCTTTCGGAGACAGTTTTTCTTATTTTAAAGTAATGCATACAGAATTGACCCATCTCAACGAGGTACACAGAGGATCCGAGAAACTTTAAAACTTAAAGTTGGTAGTTTTTTATCACAATCTCTTGCAAAGTAAAGAAAACCAGGTCCAACCAAGAAAAGAAGAAAAGTAGGAGTTTTGCTGTTAATTTTATCGTGCACGAAATATTTCATGTTTAAATGTCTTGAAAGTACGAATAAGTCTAATTTTGCGTTAAAGATCAAATTGGATGAATAAGGACAAAGACTATATCGCCCTCATGTGGAGATTCATTGGCACATCTACGATTTTATATAAAAACTTAAAAAAAGAGAATTCAAATATAATGTTAGATAAAACCTTAAAATGTAATATAATCTTAGGTAAAAGAGACTCGAATCAATATAAGATATTTGTAATAAAATAAAGTAAACGGAAGAGCAAAAGCAATATTCTGAAAGGATACATCAATTCAGTTAGATTATGTTAGTTCGAATTCGTTACAAAGTACGGAACTGGAAACGAGACGGGGGTCATGTCGAAATTAAACAAAAGCGACTGGAGCAAGAGGGGAAATAGGGATTGATTGGTTTTTATTCTTTTTACGTTATACAAAGCGAGTCAGGCAGGTTACGAGTGTTTTTATTTTACCGATATTTCAACCTAGTTTATAGTAATTTCAACTATGAAAATATTTTTCGTTTTTCTTTAGTTTATTTTTACACTAACCTTACTTTTTTATTTCCTATGGAACTCTTAATGAGTACGCGCCGCATTCCAGGGGAGAAGAAGGCGACACTAACCTAACCAAGCCAGGTCAAGTTAGTTATTGAAAACAAACCTAGGGATAACAAAAAGTGTAGTACCTAAAAATACAAAGTTCAAAAACTAAACGTCAACGGAGAGGCTGCGTTGTGCCTACACTCCGTCGGTTAGGGCCGTTAATTGTTTGCAGGGTCAGGCAGGGTTGGTGTCCCTAACACTCACCGCCCTGTGCTGTCTATACAATAATAATTAGTCTGTTTGTTTGTCAAAGATATTGAAACTGTCGAATATACAGCTTGCGTTTCTGGACAATTAAAAAGTTACTTATCCTTAAATATCTGTGATAATCCAATGAAACTGCTTCGAGCGTTGTAAGTAGTCAAGTAGGGTTTTACTTTAAAATCTTTGCTTAATTAATATTGTATATACGTTCACGTCACAACTGATGAAACGATCGCAAATAAAACACATAAAGTACCTTTTATTTCGAAAAAAGTACTAGAATGAAAGAATAACCTTTGTACGCTTATAGGAAATAATCTACCCGGCGTGGTCGAAGTAACCGTCTGATTCCAGGTACTATTCATTTACAAAATGCAAAGGATGCTACTTCTACCAGTCTACTAAATCAGCCTTACAATGTCAATGTAAATATATTTTAATTAAATATTTTAAGCAGTCTATAGATAATTATGACTCGTAGTAACCAGTTTGTGAAAGATAAACAAAATGTTGATTCTACATATATAAAAAAAAAATAAACTTACGTATTACGTTTGTCAAAAATTTAATGTCTGCTTACCTGTGAAGAAAAAAAACAAATATAAATTTATCACTTACAAATAATATCGAAGAGTACCTACTAATGATATAATTCTAATTGTAAAGGGTTATTTCAATTAATATCAGCTATTATATAAAGAATAATTTTAAATTTCAATCTAAAATATAATATAAATGTACGTTGATATTAAAAAGTGCATGTAACTAAACCATTTCATCCCGGAGGACGACGCACGATAGTTATATTTTCGTATCTCCGTTACCCTGATCCCTAGTGAACAGTGTGTCAGTTGATTGGACATGTGACAACGGGCTGGCGAGAGTGGATTGATTCACCCCCACCCCATCCTTCCTTCCATCAAAGCCTCCCCCTATACCGCCGCGTTACTGTGCTACCGCTTTCATTATATCGACAACCTTCCGCTAATTGCTAACAATATCAAACAATTATGCGATGGAAACACTAATATTTTATATGTTAAATATTACTTATCTAATAAGTTAAATAAATTTAGGTGATTTATTGAAGAATGGTTAAAAATCTCTATTTATCGTTATAAATCAAGCTGAGTGAAAAATTGTGATGAAAATTGAATCCATACAAAATAGATAAAGTAAATATTATCATCAAAGAAGCCAACAAAAGTGCGATGTCATCAAACTAAAACACCCATTCTCGTTCCTCTCACAAATCATACGTCGAAGTCGAGTTGTAAATCTCGAATCATTTCACGGAATTGAAATAGTGACAATATTTCACATAGGGTCGTTTCCTGCGTAGACGTATGAGGTAATATTTGCCAGCTCGAGGCTCGCACGCTTTATAAATGCCCCCAGACGTCGGACGCGATGCGGGGGACACGGGGGCCTTCCGGAATATTTATTATGGTAGTGACCGGTGACGTGACGGCTGTCCTAATCTACTCCCCTCACAGTTTTGGTTGTAGCTCGATAAATTAAAATAGATTATTAGATCGTACCGACCGCAGTAACAGACAATTTTATCAATTTAATTCATTATCAACAAACATTTGACAAACAAAACTGAGTAAGTATAACAAAGACATTATATAATAATCAAAACCTCGGCTTTAAAATTCCTCGTATAAGTTTAATGTGGTTTGAGGTCTTCTTTGAAAATAACAAAGAGACCACTAAACTCCTTTATAGCTCGGATCTTTATTAACCCAATTTCTTACTTCAAATATTACGACTTACTACATATATTTTCGATCTCTACAAATTTTATTTCCCACTATCAATAGCATGATTGATTTAAGAAAACCTACTCATTATTGCAACCCAGACACGTCCTCGACGCACAACCCGACGACCTATCCTTGTTCGTATTAAACCTCGCAATTCTAGCGAATATTTTCTAAAATAGACGTCTCTCTCGGAAGTAATGACGCTTACTTTATAAACGATTTCACTGAATTTCATACATCGTGAAATTTTATTGAAGAGGTCACAATTTCCTTTCAATATTGAACGTTCGCGTATTGAAATATGAATCAAATGAGAGCCGACATGTTCTCGGCGGTAGGAGTATTATCGTAATTGCTTCGTGATATATCCACTTTAAAGTTAGATTTTCTTATTTTTATATGTTTATAATAGAGCAGTGTGAGGCTAACGTTAAATTTCCAGTTCAGTGGTCTAAGGTACCCGGAGACAATGCTCCGCCCGTGCATGCAGAGGTGCTGTTTATTATTTTTTATCGACAGCGAATATATTTAAAATGCATTTTCTATTTTTATCTATTTTCTCAATATCTAAGTGTTTTGATCTTGAGAGAGCATTAATATAATTAGAGACCGGTGACGGCGAGGTGCCGTAGTAAGTATCTGTATGTAACAAACACCGACCTTATTTACGCCGGACGTGGCATAGGAGTTTGCTCCTAATTAGAAAATATAGTCTCCCTGGCAACACTTATCACAGTGACCACACTCTGGGCTTGTTTGTTTAGGACTGTTTTCCTAATGGACACGAGAATGTTTCGCCGCAGAATATCCACCCTACATTAACGAGGCCAATACGCTGAGCTTGTTAATTCTCGCACGACTGTGTACGCACAACACTTTATTTATATTATTAGCTTACTTTTGTACCAAAATATTACAAAATATATTTGTTCCGTTGAATACGAACACGACACATTGATAAGAGAACGACAATGACAAATTTCACTTATTTCTCATAAGATGTTTGAAAGATATCAATAAAGTTTTGTAAGTGTCCCTTTATGAGATATCACGTCACGTTACTTTTTGTTTGATTCAAACATTGAAAAGGTCGACGGCCCTTGAACGAAAGTAAGTTACGTGTAAACATAAATAACGTGAATGAAAATATATATAATAATAATCTGTAGCGGACATACCTAAAGAAACAGACAGTGTGAGATAAAATGTAAATATAAAACCGCCGCCCTCGTTAAAATTTTAATTATATCGATTCGGTACCGATTTAATTCCACCAATATCCGTGGCATCAATTTTCCCATCAGGAAACTTCAAGTATGTGTACGAAAATCCATCAACCATCTTGATAGATTTCGATACTTCATTAGGCGCGCTCTAATAACAAAACTTACTGAGGCGGTGAATGTTTCCGTTAAACACTGGGACGAACTTATTTAAGGAAGTGTCGTCAACGCTATCGGAGAGAACAAACTTTTTATATTTATGACAAACAATATTACAATAATTCAATAATAAAGTCACATATAAAATATACACATCTCGTTCGCTATTCACCTTCGATCTGTCTACTTTAGTTTATTTTGAAACATTCAACGAATTGCCACTTAAGACTAATAGCACATAAGCCGACAAATATAATACCGGTACACATCTGAGACAAATTGTACGTCTTAACACTCGATACACACACCCCAATTCCCGAAGCGCCCACTCGATCTTACGCCGAATCGATTTAAGCCCGTCTTGATATTGCGGGTAGATTATATTTTATCGGCAGCATTTCACTGTTTTATCAAACCTTCTTATTTATTTTATTCTTTTAAGGATTTAAACGTAGAGTTAGATTTAAAAATTTGTATTAAATAATAAACTTAAAGTAATTTCAGTAATTCTTGTCCTTTTAACCATAAATATAATTTAACTTGAGCTTGATCAAAGATTGTATTGAGAGTTATTTTATTTTATCAAAAAAAAAATATTTCAAATCTCTGAAATGAGTACGTAAGGTAGGTTCTGAAATAAGAGATTCTCGAGAAAATTCCAGTAATTGCAAACATTTGTAGCAACATGGCAACCGACAATCAGTATCACGCACTCACACCCGCGTTGCCATAGCAACCCCGCTGATCCCTCGGGAGTGAGCAATAAGTGCTGCCTAGTTAATAGGACGTCGCGAGAATTAGTAAAACCATCCAACCCAACCACTACCACTAATATAAAGTAAAAAAATATGTAGACTAGAGCAGTTTGTACCAAAACGATACCAATATCTGCCTCACTACTCTCCGGTCGTAAACCGAAGTCTGCCGCTATGGAACTTTAAATTAACGACCTAAGAGTAAACACATGTTGCACTAAAAGCATTTTATAGTCATTCATACAAACTGTTGTTTTTCAAGTAACTCTTTCATACAAGAATCTGAGTATAACTTTAGCAATCAACTTTTATGTACGGCGCCTTTGTTTTAAAACATAGCAAATACGTCTTCCTTTGTTAACGGAACGGAACGGAACAGGCGGTTTAGGAGTGGAACAGATAAAACAATGTATTCTTACTTTCTTATATGATTATAAATAATTAGTAACTTAAGAATTAAATTATAATAAATGCCAAGTGGTCTTATTTATTTAGACTATGTATATATAAATTAACATTTGTGTTATTGCATATATATGGTAGGTACTCGTGTACCGTGAGATGTATACAGATATACATATTATTAAAATAAGATATCTCGACGTCAAGGGACGCGGCTACATTTCAATCTCATAACTTATCTACCTCCGCCGTTGTCAAAAAGTACTTGTAAAAATTTTCAAAGCCACTTTTCAACGGCTCTCGAGGTTGGGACGTTATTATACCTCGGTGTACAATTTTATTAAGTTATCTGAAACTTTTGATACGCGCAGAATAAAAATATTATATATATAAAATAGAAGTGAAATATAAATGACGAGAGCATAAAACATTTCGTCACTGTTTCAAACTGGAAATCCATTATAATTGAGAGTAACGGAATTTGCGAGTACACGTGAGAGGAGGACGGCGCTAATACATTTTGGTTTCAATTGAAGAGGGAAGATGGATTAATTCCAGAGCCAAGATATTGAGACGCTCTCACTAGTTGAACCGTCGCTTTGCGAGCAGTGCTTGCATTTAGCGGGAGCAAGTTTCAATTGAAACTTATCTGACGAAGGAATACGCTTTGACGAGGCGTCTGGGTCCGAGTTATGTTCATTTGACGAAATTAACGCCAGCTATTTAACAAACTTGTTTGACTTTAGGTTGCACCACAACGGATACTCTACATAGATCACTTTATGTATAGGTTTGTATTTATTTTTTATTTATATTCTTTATTGCACACCATACATATCATAAAAACAAGTAAAAAAAAATAGAACAATAAAAAAAATAGAAAACGATGGAGATACAAAAGGAGATACCAAAGGCGTCTATAGGCGATTTCTTCCAGACAACCAGTAGTATGTAAAGGATCTGAAATAATTACCAGTGGTCACTTTATAGTATTTATAAAAGTGACATATATAAATTTCTCCAGTCGCGTATGTTGGTAAACACTGAGTACTATTTGGCATATGATTATTTCACCCTAAGAGCCGCGTCAAAAGACCGATATGATATAATACAAGCTTGAACCCTTTATTGATTCGCATAAAAAACTCTTTATGGCATGTTTCCTTTGGCTTTCACTCGGGACGGGAAGGAAAGGTGTCCTTTGATCGAGTGAAAAATAGTATCTTGGGAAAAACCACCCTTATCCTTGGGGTCGTAACAGAGATATATTTACAAAATAGCTGATTTTATATAAATTTAAGGTCACATCACGAAGAGCTTTGAATAAGTGACGAGATATTAATTTCACTCGCACATATATTATTCAAAGCGTTACTATGTAATGCGATATAAAAATAGAATGTTGGAAGTCGTTTGTCGAGCCGCCTTCACCTGTTGAAAAAAAAAAGTCTTCAGTGATGTGGAGGCAGGGACTCGTCATCAAAAGCACTTGAGCGTGGCTTGCGAGTTAACAATGTGCCCCTCGCCCTTTGACCTGCTCCCTCACAAAGGGACGACGACACTATACGTATCGCACACCACGTATAAAGAACGGCGGGAAGACGCACGTAATTATACATTTACAGCGTCTCCTCCTAATTGGACGCCTCTAGTTTACATTATTTTAATTAACATACAGACGTACTATTCATTACCACTGACTTACGTAAGTATCATCGATTTATATGACTTTCATTTACAATACGTAAGAGTTTACTGACGTTTACGTGAGACTTTATTGCATACTCGTTGAGCTCCAAAAAAGTAACTTCTGAAGCAATGTCAAATAGATATGCACAAATCATATATAATTAATTAATATTAAAGGTAAAATTTGGTGAGGTTATTGATTTTTTTCCGATAATTCATTACCGCCATGATAAATGTTCGCTGCCGCTTTCCTATTGAAATCCATCCCTTTTTACTTTGACGGTGATACGCAAAAACGAGTTAAAAGGGACTGAAGTAGGCGAGCGGATGATATATTAATCAACCCGGGTCTCTCCAATCACAGACGGACGCCACGCATTGTGATCGGTGGAAATGCGAAATGTCTAAATCCAAACTATTCTAATTCTATTATATGTGCTGACAATTCCTGTCTTAACTTTTTCAATTACGATTGTGATTATTGTGATTGTTAAAATCAGTCTTAATTTTCTTATAAATCTGATGATTCCTATAAAGCCTATTCCAAATCTATTTCGTACATAACATATCGTTTCGTCGTCGTGTCGTGATATCCTAAAGGGCAGTATAAAAGCCGTAGCAGGGTGATGCGGGTGCAAATAAATCAAGGCAATGCTCAAAACTCCGACGCGACGAAACCCATCGAAAACATGTCAAATGCATGTCGACGACCCGCGTGTTATGGCTTCCGATATACGGATAATAGTGCTAGTGCCGGTTAAGGTAGAAAAAAAAAACAAATAAACTTCAATTACGAAATTATTACGTACCTTTTGTATATATAAAAAAATGAAGTATATTTTTTTAATATAAAAACAATAACACGTATCAAGTCACAGAGGGTTTAACGACTAAATTTAATAATATTTAAAGTATTTAATCTCTTATACAAAGAAATACAACACCATATAGTAGGTAACACAAACGCCTCAGATTACAATATAGTATTTACACTTAAACAACGCGTGCCGGGGTTCAATGCACTAAGCCTCGTTTATTGTCTCTTTATACTTAATATAATGAGAAACTACTTGCTAAGGACTTACGACATTCGATTCGGTAACACGATACTAAATAAATTACTCACTCATTACAGATATTACTCTTACTGTTTCATAAAACTCGAATGTGAAAAGTCATAATTTAAAACAAAAGAAACGTATATTGCTGTCAGAGCACTTACATAATAACCACCGAGTCAATGATGAGTCATCAAATAATACATTTAGCTGATAAATAAATATATAAAAGTAGGACGGCTCGCGGGTACCTACATATACTCGTAAGTGAAGCGATGTAATGCATTACCTAATGGAACAACTCTAGAAAATTGCTTCGACTGGAGGTAAGTCAAGTTTCATCCAGCGGGTAATCAAATTCAAATAGGTTAAAATAATGGGTAACGGGTAACGGGTAACGGGAGCCGAAAGTCGATTTCGGGGATATCTGTGGTACTCTGTCAAATGGAAAGCGCAATTTATGGGAGGGCGTGGGGAGAATATCCAAACGTAGCGAAATTTCCGCAGAAATCTAAAAGTCTATAATATAACATTAATTTATATACCATTTAAAACCGAAAACAACCCGCTCCGTACAGCACAGATAATAACTGCAATTTAATAAACACAAATTGTAAAACTAAAACTATAGTGGTTTTAGCACTTCGATGGCCATTAATATACCCACCGGTCATATAAAAAGACTATAAATCTTTAAAACACACAACTCTCCGTTAACGATCGGTAAAAACGATATTATTGTGTAAAAAATAATCCTACAAACACTATTGATAGGTATTCACACTGAAATATCCAATTACTTCAGACAGATCGTTCACATCGGCCCTACACAAATATTTATAGAAACGCCTATAATTTTGTATAAATTTTATTAAACACCTCATTTCCAGCGATCTCATCTCTTTTTAATATCTGACGATTAGTTACGTTCAATGAGAAAGTCTTACATTCGGCGTGATAAAAATAACGTTTCCAGAATATCAATAAGATTACGTAAAATAGCCCAAAATAAAATACAGATTTGAACAGAAAACGCGTTAGTATATGATTTTAGTGAACGTTAGTCTGTCATCGGGAACGCGATTAGATGAAGATCGTCGCCGAATTTTCATGATAACTTCAATTCAAGATACCAAAATGAATTGGATCAAGGAGATATTATTTGACCGCGGAGTTTTCATTGTTGTCAACAGTAGTTAGTTGTCGTTGCAATCTCTAGAGGAATTTAATCACAATCATAGACAGAGTGCACAAGTTTCCATACGTCCAAACATAATGTAGTAGAGCATTTATGACTTCCCGTGTCGTCGGAGTCAGGGCGACCGAGATGTCCAGAAAGCCATCAAAATACTAACTGGAATTAACGCTAAAAATACACATGACGACGATATGCTGCGAACTAGATTTTTCCATTAAAAATCTCGATAAAATTATTTGATCGCCGTTGAAACGGCATTTTATTGAGAAAAAATTTTCGCGTATAAAAAATATTTTTATATGCGAAAAGTTAATGGTATACGTTACCTACAGAAGAGTATTTAAAAACTAATTATTTTATGTCTGTCCGTCCATACTTAAATAGTAAACTACACTCAAACATACATACATACATACATGTAGGCGATGGTGAATCATGCGCTCCATCATGTCGCGTTACGACCTCGAATACGCAACTAAGCACGTACCATCGCACGGTTATCGATAAGAATATTAATTGAGTCTAGTAACTATTTTATGTGTAATAATAATATAGGTTAATGTATTAATAATCCAAATAAAATTTAATATTAACGGGACGCGATTGCCAAATGTGTTTATTACGTGCCTCATAAATGTGTATTCGGCGTCTTTGGTGCAAATAATGAACAATAACGATGACAATGCTCCAAATTGTAATTGTAAAGTAAAAAGACAATGCGCTGTAAACTAAGTTGTCAAAACGTAGTTGGTGAGGTTTGAAAGCGCTATTTAAATACGCTGCAATGGCACGATTTCCGTGAGGCGGTTATTAAATGTCAACGCCGGCGTCATCAGAAAATTTAATTTTGTATAATGCTATTCTAAACACGACATTTATGTGTTTACTTTTTGTACACAAATTTATAGCGTTTTTCTCACATCGTTAACTCATTTCGAGAAAATTATTCTGTGGTAATGATATTTAATATTGTACAATACAGTAAAGTATTATCCTATGGCTATACTTTGATTTAAGAAATGATTGACAATTGTTTCTTTCGTGGATATAAGATAATAGGATCTAAAATCATCGTTATTTTTAGTTACAAAAAAGATATCGAATAAGATAAATTGATAATATCGACACGCTGCCGGGACATCACTAGCGTTATGCTAATCTGCAGCTCGGATGTCATCTTACGCAACAGGCGACCGCAGCGAGTATACGCGGCTTAACTCCGCACCAGTTAATGCCCCACTCCGGGCTTAACCACTGTCATCCGTAAATGTATGCGGTTTTATATAACATTAAAAACTATTTTAAAACCTTTTGCGTTCTAAATGTACCTTTAATGTATGTTCATGTTCAAAATAATAAGTGATAATGCATTTTTAATTTCACTATAACAAAAAACGACCATCGGCATTGTAAGAACTTATTTATGCTGATAATTTAGTTTGATTGTTGCAGATAACATCGTTACACATACTACAGATTGCCAAATGATTACCGCTGACCTCGAAGGAGGTGGGTACTAAAAACAACAATCACATTTTTTGCCAAAATGGGCTCTAGGTAGTAATTATTCTGGCAAAACTTTGTACATATTTTGATTGTCTTGTTATAGTAATAGTTCTTTATTGCGAATTGTTGACAGTTTTTTATGCAGCATTTTGTGTTATGTTACATAGAGGAATAAGAGGCCTTTGTGGCTTCAAAACTTTATTGTTATAGCTCGTTTCATTATAATTAGGGCGCACTGATTAAAACGTAACTATTTCGATCTCTGTCAACAAAATAATTTAATAAATAAAAGACTTGAAACAAAATATAAAGCAGTGATTAAAATAATCCAAACAAAACGCGAAACAAAATTAAAACCTATTTGTTACAGCCGCCCTCGCCGACTCATAATCTCTTAGTTTATTTTTGAACAAATATATTTTACGAGAGATATAATTTCGACGAGATGAGATCTATTTGTTACAATAAATATTTTTGTAACTTTATCCTCCAAATATGTAAAATAAAATGGCGTTTCATTAAATCTTTAATGATGTCTTTCGGTACTCGTAGATAAGTAACGTTATACACGTTCTTTGAGAATACAGAATGTACTTAAAAGATTATATTATCGTTAATTTATAATGCGCGGCGAATGTCTTGTCGTAGACGTACCGACCTACAGGCAAGGGTGTAACTCAATATTCAAAGTTCCACCCTCTGTCTGGGAGAGCGATGACAGACTTACCATTACAAAGAGTCGTATCGTTGATACCAAACACGTATACACAGAATCAATTTGTAAATAGATGAATTATAGATCAAATAACATAAATATCATTGCTAGTAACGAAATCATAATTACAAAAAGACACCTATCAAGTTGGACACATGCGCGTTTAAATGCAATCTACTTAAAAAAGGGTGTGCCACGAAACGACAAGACAATGTTTGTTTTTTTATGTGATTAACCTTACACACCTCGATGAACGGACGGAAGCGCCCGGTCCGGGGCAGGCCCCGCTTCCGGCGGTCGCGCCGCCGCATGCAAATAAACTATTACCGGCGCGTGCGCACACATCACTAAAACAACGCTCTATAAACTATCGACTGACATACACCACTTTGTGTTAAATTATTTATGATTACCGAATATCATTATTTTTGACTCGGTTCAAAAACAAACCAAACAATTATAACATTTATATTGAACCTATGTCGTTTCTGCTATTTAAAGTTAACCAGAACGCCAATGGACCGTGCGCTCGCTGAATGGAGATGAAAATAAAGGTAATCGGGCGTATTTCGCTCCATCTATTCCGTGGAAACCCATTCGGTCCGCAGTGGTCGGTGTCGGAAATCCGCAGTAATGTACCGTTCGTTAGCGGCGTAATGAATTTTTTATCCCTTATTATTGCCCCGTCCGCCTGTTTGTCCGGTCCATTTCATTTCATACATGGATGGCCGCTCGAACGTGAGCGAGTGCATATATCGGTGTGATTAGTATTGTTTGTTCCGTTAACTAAACTACTAGCAATATAAACAGAGAGGTAGTAAGATTATGCAGTATAATTATATAAAACTCATGAGAAACAGAAAAAGGTGAAGAATAATTTAAAAACAAAGTTGTTACAACCTGTTATCTACGAGTACATCAACGGACGGCATCTAACCAGTCAACAGAGACAAATGACTACAAGAGATTATCTAAAAGCAAAAAAACTCGACACAGTATTGCGTGTAGGAATCCATAGAACAATTGTCGGCCTTGGGCCGGGCGCTGTAATCACTCAAACAATGGAGGTGGTCTGCAGTCGGACGACGAAATGAAATTGTTGGAAAACAATTCGGTAGTCACTTTGCAGTGACTCTGACAATCCCTAGCTTTCACTGGATTGCTTTTCTTTTATAATTGTTCGAATTAAAAACAACGATGTTAGATGAACTTTATTTTTTTGCCAAGTAACGTATGTTTAATTATATTTGTTGGACGTTTAGGATCAACGACAAATCGTATAACGGTCCTGTATCTGTGCAGTTTGTTCTGTGCTTTATGATATCAACAGGTCTATATTTAAATAAATTGTTGCTTATTTTACAATAGAATATGACTAAACGACATGAATATTCAACAGATTAGTTCGCGATTAATTCTTATGCGATAACTCTAAAGATACGGAGGTTGTTATTACGGCCGAGTTCGCGCAGATACCTCAAATAACTGTAATTTTATTCAATGTCGTGGGAACATTGTTGAGCAAACCGCTGATCTAGTTCCCAGTTAATCTTAAAACGATCATTAACGCCTGTCAGTAAACCACGGTTGAATTACAAATATTGCATTGCAATGCATTGAAAAGATATTCGTTTCGTAGAATAAAATATTAAACGAACAGCTGATAACATATACTTCATAAAACCGGTTATCAAACCAGTTTTTCGACTGACACAATTGTTTCAAATGAAAACATTATCAAAACAACTTTTTTAGAGATAGGTACGTAAAATTTAATTAAAATATATAATATATTATTATATGTAATTGTGACAAGTTGTGATGGTTGTGACACGGTGACAAAGGTGACAAAGGTGCAATACCTAACTTAACTGAATGTTTCAATCAGAAATTCAATCAGTTGACTTACAAAACCGACTCGATGCAATCCAATACGCGGTGAAATCGAAACCACGTTTCATAGTTACTGTGAGTGAAACCGTACACCACGCTACTTCCGTCCACAGTGTGTTAGATATCCGATGACGGACCGGTAAGACACGGCCGCCGGCGCGGTTCAACACATCCATCTAACTTACAACAACTGTGTCCATCCTATCCTATCCTATTACAAGGGATATCATTAAAGTCTCCAACGACACCGAGACGCGGACGATACGAGACAACTTTACCTGTATCCCCCTCATTATAATGAGGGTTCAAAAAATTCCCTTTCTCACTGTAATGAGGTCTCTGGCGATGAAAGAAATAAAGATGAGAATTATACGATCATACCTAGACAAGTTCTAAGAGAGTTACGAAAGCCTAATAAAAAATACATAACCGAGTGCCGGAGGCAGACGAACAGAGGGACGTTGTTACAAAGTCTCCGGGGAACAATAATAAAATGATACGAAGCCAGCGGTGTCGTGGAAGGAAAATCGATACTACGAAATGTCAAACCGTGCCGAAAAATTAGATCAAACGAGCGACTCACTCGTCCTACGGCTTTAATTGAATATGGACTAAAAAGAAATTATTTTCTATAGAGTTTCTCTTTTGTACGTGTATACTTTTCTGCTGGGGATCTTTGTTTACATGTTAACATAGTCATAATTAGTAAAACTGTATGACGAAAGAAACAGTGTATTTAGGAAACAAGAGTAGAGTTATAATTAACGTGGTATAGTAATATTATTTAAACTCACAAATATCCTCATGCTCTATGAAAGACCGTGTCTTACCTGCGAAATATAAATCAAATTTAGCATAAGGTCAACTCTGATTAAGAAATGTCTTGTATAAAATATGCCAACGCTAAGAACAATAAACCAGATCAAAGTGGTGCGAGAGCGCGCATCCTTGGTGTCTGTTTGTCTTGGATGCAGTGGCCGGAGCAATCTGTTAGTCATTTAATAGTTCACGATTTATACAATGTATATTAATATAAAACACCTTCTGATGAGAACCAATTGGCTGCATTCCCGTGCATATCAACAAATTACTTGCGCCTTGTGCCGTCATTGATAGATTTATTCGTCGAGTGGGCAGGACTGCTCGTTTTATTCTAAATCAATTGGCGAAAATGGCCCCCCCCCCCACATCACACATACTGACCGACCACTATTAGTTTTACTAAGTGATAGATTTAGGTTCCATCCACACCATTCAGAATTTCAACACGTGTTTTCAAGAATATAAAGTCGTGGTTATTATCATTACGTTAACAAATGACTGTAACATTTATTATAATACCATACATAATAATAATAGGATATATTTAATCCCCTTTTTGTATTATCTTTAAACAAATAAATTAAGCTTAAACGTACATTCACAAACATAACGACCTTAATATTTAAAATACATTTCGCTAAAAGAAATATTGATAATATTAGGAAAGGTCATTCGATCGAGAGATATAACTTTGAAAACTGAAAGTTATCCGTCGTGTCGGTGAGCAAAAAAGTCAAACTTCTAATACCCTGAACGGAATATCTATTCTTAATAAAAGTCCAGGAATGATGTCATAATCCGAGAGCGAAACTTACACATTTCGGATTTACGGCTGTCAATAAGATTCTTTGGGAGCGCGGCTCAAGTGGGGCGATCGCGGAGATTTCTTTAATCCCATTAACGTGACGGAGACTTAGAGTTAATATTCTTTATATTTAACATTAAATCACCCAAATCGGAATACATTTCTTTAAAACAAAGATTAACGACGACTCTTCATAGCAAATCCTCGATAGTCTTCATAATTTATTGAACAAAACTACAGTAAAATAAAATACAAAATCCAACCATTCTGGTAAATTTCTTTCAGTGAGTCTAAACATTAAAGTACAATAGAAAAAAAGAAGTCAACAAGAGTGACTGTAAAATTTCAACGGTGGTTGTTTACTTTGAACAGTTTTATGGCGTTGTTAACTGTTTGTTTTTAAACATCTTGATATTTACCGTTAACTGTATTGTACGTGACTTGACTACTTATTTAATCTTCCATATTTTTTTATATTTGCTATTTCATTTTTCAAAATTTACTAACAGAAAATCCCTAGAATAATCCTTTGCGTATCATAACTGAAATTATTAAAAATAAAATATTTTATAATCAAAATGAAATAAAATAATGGAAGCTCAAACTGTATACAATTAAGGGCAGCGAGCAAAATAGTATAAGATTAATTGTTGATCTGCTTCGCTACTAATTTCCTTCTTTCTCTGGCGAGCTCGGATCGCGAGAGCCGTAATCGCCTCCAGTGTCGATACAATTTAAATCGGAATAAAACGAGCAAAACAAATCGCTCTCTGAAGATGTTCTTTGGAACGGAATGCTCCGACGCTCCGAGCTATTGGAAATACTTGCGGAACTAAAAAAGTTAATTGAAATCTTTTTGTCACTACAATAACCCGTTATTTCATCTTCTAATTTCTCAATTCCAGACCGCAGCCGCCGCGTGAATTGTACAAATTTTGTCTTAATCGTGGATGTTAAAATGGGAATGCCACTTTGTTAATAAAAACGCACAAAGAACAGATATTTCCTTCAAACTGCAGATGAATGTCTTTAGAATCGTAACGGAGATTAGATGAAAGAGCTAGATGCTGTAACGTAAAAACAAAGCTTTAGAGAATAGAATTTCAATGTTTCGTCGTTGAATAATAAATCAAAAGGCGGCCTCTCTAAATATCAAAGGGATCTTCAAAGTGTTCAGTTAACTCTGTTATTAAAGTGCCGCGTAAATAACAAATATTGTTACGTAACAAACGACTACTTAGTAATAACATAATATAATATTTTAATCGAGATCGTTATAATCCAACAAAGATATATAAAAGACGATTCCCATGAGATTAATATTCGCATAATATGTATACATTGTTAAACTTTTCCCAGAACTAATCCAAACGATCCGATGTTTATTTAGATAAATAACAGCACGCGATTTCTATATATATAATTTATAAATTACTTGACAAATTTGTTTACATCACCTCCCACGCCGAACCCTTTAACATTATTGATAAAATAATAATGTATCGAGTTTATGTATTTACATTCCTAGTGCAGGTAGAGCTATGTCCCGGAGTACCTACAAGAGGTAGCGTAGCGTTAACAGAGTGACTTGCGTCGTAAAGCGGAACCGTCGCGCTCCGCGAGCGTGGAGCGACGCGCACGCACGGACACTAATACCACCATACACCATGACATGTCATACCTTGATGCCTATTCGTATACTATTTAATCTCATATACAATATATGTATGTAAAGTTTTAAATTCTATAAACAATTCAATTCTCAGGGTTATTGTTTTGTCGAAAGTCATTTCATTCTAACTACAACTACAGTCTCTGATTACATTTTCACGTCAGCGTCACACCAAACAAAGACACGGCGCTGAAGTCATCAGTCATTATCAGAACAACAATAAAACGGCCAGTCACCATCGTTAGTCAAATTCAACCCCAGAATTTATCCTGGAACAAACTAGAAGTTTCATACCGAATCTCGGGAGTGACTGAGATAATTACGGGGCAGACGTCTTCCTTCAACTGCAGCGTCGGTGCGGAGCGTGCCGACCGCGTGACACGACACGCTATCTATTAAACGGGGTTAATTCCATTTCGTACTCCACACCTCATTGTAGCGAGCTCGACTGGATGAATTATAATAAAAAAGTTTCATACACAAACTCGATATGAATTTTAATTCGTGTTATTAATACTAGAATGACGGAATGGTGTCTTATTAGTGAGGTATAAGAGCTACATTTGCGCGGCGGATACTCCATTACAGTAGACGACTGTGAGTCGCGCTGACGTCGCCGGTCCCGCGTTGACCGTTTCATTCCCAGAGATTTTCGTGACGAGATCGACGCTCCAAGTAATTGCTTATACTCCAGCTACCGCTATCAGAGAGACTGTTACGTAAGAATTCTAAGGATTTCTTTTCCACGTTAATTGTGATAGATGGATCACTTTAAACTCTAACAGTGAATAGTTTTTGATGGAAAATATGATTACTCATCTATTCTACTTTAATATTTTTTCTCGCAACGTACAGCTTTAAAACATATCTGTACACGGTTCGTCTGCTGTAAAAAGGACGATCTATCACACTACATCAACTAAGTCTGTGAAATAAATAGAATTGTGTTAAAAATGAAAAGACTGAAATAAAAAAAATATTTATCTTCCTGACCGCGTTCACACAAAGCGTGCGAATGTGATAATTCAAGCCACATGTAAAAAGCTTCATACGAAGATGAGCTTATGCGAATATTTGGTGAGGATAAACAAATGAGAACACTTTTTTTGTTATAATTTGAACGCGTCTTATTTTCATTGTTGAATAAATGTGTCTGCGAATTCGGATGAAACGCGAACACATATGTTCTCTTAAGGGACACGATCAATATAATACCGAAAAAACACTTGGCGGACGCTATTTTTAAATGAGAAACGCCACAATGTATAACAACACGACTAGTTGTGGCTCAAAAAGAAATACACATTACTCACTGGAGCACTTTCTAAAGTCACTGCTCTCGGAGAGAAACGAACACGAGACAAACTAAACGCCCCATGCAAGAGACCAACAAAAGATTAACTTCACCATTATCCGATGGCTTTGCGTTATCTCCTACACCTATACGTATATAGAAATAGTAATCGAAATATAAATTCAGTTTAAAATATAAAAACAGTTGCACCACATCCGCGCCAGTTTAGAGCTAGAGCACGCTGATAAGTAACAGTCAACACGCGCGGACCGAACAAAGAACGCCATGTTCGCTTTATTTTACGGTACTTCGCTTTTCCGTTTGCCGTTCAAGAATCTAAAGCCAAACTTAGTTTTACCACAAAAGGTATACTTTCAAACACTCCACTCAAATACGTCTATCCGTCTGTGTACTTTAACGCGAACATTTGGAAGATAACATATTAATTTAAATTTAACCTGTTTACCTCCAGCACTAAAGATAAATACGGACAGGAAAATACAAAGAGAAATTATAAATACGATAGTCATTGTGATTTTTGTTAAAATGAAAAAATTGCAGCAATTAGCTAGATTGTGTATGAAAATGTTTTAAAAACTCCAACTCGCCGTTCCCTTGTTACTCAACATAACGCAGCTCATTAGAAACGGGCTGCGGGACGGAGCGGCCGCTAGGGGCGGCGACACGTCGATACTACCATTTAAAATAGTTCACTGCTAATACTAATGTAAGTAAACTAACACACTTCCTCGGCATGTACAACACAACAAACAAACCGACCCCCAGCGGTCGTAAGTTATAAAAAATGTGTCGCGAATATGAATTATGTGTACGTATATTTAAATAGTCTTAATAAGATTGTGAATATAACAATGTTTTATACGTAGATAAAAAGACTTTGAAGGTCGTTAACGATTAACCCGCGATAGTTGAAGTCAGCGCCTCCGTTACCTGCCGTGCCGACTGCTCGTTGCTAACTCGCATTTCTCACGCGACCAAATTTACAATAACCGCCTTCTTTATCATACGAATTTAGTGAACAACGCAATTATATTAATGAATAAAATAAAAATTAACCTAAAAAGATAGGTACTAATGACGTGTTTTAGTACTTTTATTCAAATTCAAAATATCTTTATTCAAGTAGACTTTACACGAACCCTACAATCGTCAATTATTACAATACAAAGGGTCAGTGTAATAAGTCTGCGAGTATTGTTTTGCGTAGTTAAGAATAGTCGAAAGATTTAAAATAAAAACATCGGACGTTCCCATCCCTAGCCGGCTTGCAGTGCAGCGTTTACAAACAACAACGCCTGCGAACGAGTGACTACATACATACATACATACATACATACATACATACATACACTCATGAATAGTATTCGTTTCGACATACGTGAGAACAACTGGGTATTTAATACCAACGTATCATACACATTGTGTGCAGGTCAGATTTACCCCGCATAATTAACATTTGTAGCAACTTGGCAATTTGCAAGAAATTTGTATAAATATAAACGTGAGCATGAGACAAACGCTACAGACAAATATGATATATATATTACACGAGCTGATAGATTTGTAGCGGAGTTTATCGTATTCGGTAATTTGTAGATCAAGATTCTATTCCGCTCGAACCGCTGCTGACTGCATTGTAACTGGCTTTAGTTATTACATAATGTACTATACGTACCTACACTACCTACATTTGATTTATAGAATCAAGACCATTATTTACACTATATCTATACATATAAATAAAATTGAAGTGTCCGTGTGTAATTACAATTTAATAGTTTTTCGCTAAATACATATGAAAGTATATAGGTACGGTACTTACAAAATGATCAATTTTAGTAATTTGTCCGTCTTATGTCTGTCTGTTTGTTCCGGCCAATCCCCATTACGGCCGAGCCGACTGTTAGCAGTACTTTCACTGGCTGATAATTAATGTTATAATGAGTAATTTAGGCCACATTTATTAAAAAAAAAAAAACATCTGCGCGAACAAAGTCGTGGGCACACCTAGTTTACAATATTATTAATTTATATCAAATTAACGATTAGGTATCCTTCAAAAACCATTTACAAAATGTCTTAGAGTAACATTGGAGATATTATTTAAATAATATTCCACCCAATAAACTACGCGATCCAGAACCAACGAGGTAGGTATTCGAAATGACTAATTCTTAAAATAAAGAAAACATCCGAAGCATTTTATATCGCGATGGCGTTGTCACACACCTCACACCTCACACCTCACACCTCATCGTAATATCAGTTTTAGAGTCGTTATAAATTGCATTCATCTCCTCGCACCTGGATGTAGTTGGAAGTCATCCAAGACGACTGTAAAAAATATTTTTATATGATTTATATATTTGCCTAGAACGTATTTTAATAGTATTCATTATAAATATCGTTAAACTTCTTCGGAATGAGTAAAAATGTTTAATATGAATTATAATAATTTAATAGATATAAAAAGTTTATAAAGCGCCGTATTAAAGCTATTTCAACATTTGAACGCACGGACATATTTCAATCTGAATCATTGAAGAAAACGTGAAATACGTAATTCCTTTGATTTATTGTCACAACTGTAATCTATTAATAAAAATACCTCGCATATCACTCGATATGTTACTATTTATTTACAACATATAAAAAGAAACATTATTTTATTTCGGCTCGAGCGTGTCTCTATAACAGCGGTTAAAACGGATTAAATAAATTGCAGCTAGATGGATATCATAAAGACAAACACACACACACACCGACAGGCACACGCACGCACCCACACACACACACGCACTGACCCGTATCGAAAAGCCCTCGTTTTAATGTCGCACTGAAAAAAATATGTTCACTAAATAATATTATTTTACATCTAATACATAAAGATACTCCGACCCGTCCCATTTAAATAAAATGCTCTTAACGACGTTCGTCCGCGCCGCTAGCGTGTATATTGAAACATATCCGAATAGAAAGACTTTTTTTTCCCTGAAAAAATACCGAATTATGAAAAATAAGTCTTTATGATCTAAATAAAATGAAAATACCCCGTTAACAGCTTTTTACTGATTGCGTATGAAGGTATAAAAGTACTTAATTAAAAAAAAAAAAATTAAAATTTGTCTCCGTCTATCTGTAGTTCTGTTTGGTCCGGATAATCTCTGAAACGGCTGGACCGATTTTAAAATGACTTTCACTAGCACATAGCCGATGTTATAAGAGTATTTTAGGCTATTTTCATCAGCTAGTAATATAATAATGTGCACAGTCAGCGGACGCTAAACTATCTTAGGGAAACAAAATAAATGATTAGTATATTTAGAGACGTTCCCGGTGACCTCTCGCCGAGCACCGAATAATGTCACAGGCGGAATTTAACCGGTGATTCATATACCCATTATAAAACTGAAGTATACAAATAATCGATAAATCACAACGTAATTACGTTGAAAACACCCACGCGGGTAGTCGGGTAGTCGGGTACGGACCCGCGACACGCGACACGCTGCAGCGCTGTTATAAATACACATCTTATCACGTCTTAACTTACTGTCTTCAATGTTAAACGTTAAACCAAACTAATTAAAACATCAGTATTTAGACGGATAAAGTTAACCTAATCGCATCGATTATGCGTCAAAAATAATGAATTCTTATAATATCTTTGTCGTAACGTAAAAAATATAAAGACACGTGGCGCCGCGTCCCGGAGGCAGATGTCCGACATCAAGACGTCGCGGGGTAAGGCTCACTCGACGAGAGAAACGATCGCGGACCGGCGACACCGGACAAAAACCATACCAACGTTCAGAGGAAATAACGATTTTTTCACAGATATTTCCACGTATATTGATACGGAAATGAATATTTTATCATTATATAATAATAAGAAAAATCCAACAATCCAACCATCAAAAAGATTATCTGAACAATCTAAACATATTATCCAATAAATATTTAATAAATGAAACGTCTCCCGAGAATAAAATATTCTGTAAACTTCAAAGATTAACGTGAGGAGACGGACGGTCGTGTCTCTGTTTGTTGAACGTACAAACCGATATTTCAGAGTCTTTTGTCAGACACGACAAACTAAACAACGTTTTTATTTATACATATAAATAAGATTGATCTATCCGTCTGTTATACATTAATAAATATTTAATTTTGAGCTTACAAGTCTATTAATAAAAAGATAAATTGTGTGTGTCGGTTCGAACAAATTTTCCAAATTATTCCATGACATTCTACAAGTGCTCGTACATCTAATATGTCATCGTTAATTAATCCACTACTCTGTCGACAAATATAAAAGTGACCAGCGTCGCGAGCACACTACTAGTGTTAAATATATTCATTCAATATATTTATTTGGTATTTTTATTTTATATCACAATATAGCAGAGAGTGGTGTATTAAAGCAATCCTTGTGGGCCGATGCTTTTTGTCATATTTAATAACAGCCTGTTTTCCATTGTTTCGATACGGGTTTGTTACTGTATAAAACAATACCTTTTAACAGCGAAACGAAAAAAATACGCCCACAATAGAAAATACATTTGTATTGCATTAACAGTTTATAGTTATCGGGTTCGGTAGGTTTTTATTAACAAGACACTACATAATTGTATCGAGTGCCTCTCTATCCGTACATGATCCGTTGCCGAGTGATAACTTGGAGTCGCTACGCAATTATCTCACGTTCGAGGCCGAGTGTCTGTATCAAGGTCGACACCACCCCGCCTGTAAACATTAAGAGTTAAACCAGCGCCGGTTCACGCCAACTCCCAACAAACTCGTCCGTCGGACGCAATTCCGGTCATGATCTTGAACTCCGCACCAGATCCAAAACTCTTCAAGCTAATTTCCGAAAGGCACTTTGTTCTTTATTCAATTTCCGATATTCGCTTTATTACGTTTGAAAAGTCGATTCCTTCTCTATTAGAATCGTAAAGAGCCAATATAGGGTACCGGGATTTACTAGACCTTCGAAGGCAAGAGTCAATTAAAATTAATTATACATTTGTATAAAAAAGAACTCGAATGAACGTTAAATTAGCAAAAAAATTAATTACAAAAAAAATACGCAATAAAAGTGGCAGTAAAATAAAATTATTTCCGATAATTCGGAAACGTGAGAAAAAAATATATTACCGCGATACAGTTCCTCCCCCCCCCCCCCCCTCCATGACAGCCTCCGAGTCGAATATTAAATTAACGGCAGACAGCGGGGGACGAACGCCTCACAATATTATGACTATTGTGACGGATACACTTCGCGTTGATATCTTAAATCACACTTTTATAAGTGTAATAAAATTACAGAGCATGCGACAGACAGACAGACAGTTTGGAGGGTGTTATAATACATTATTACAAAAACATTATCATCTAAGCATCTCGTGTCGCGAGATGTATTATAAATATGATTAATTACGTCTACCGTCAAAGAGATAAAAGGCAGAGAACACTCAGGCGCTAACTACAAACGAAACTAGCAGCTTTTATATAAACTATACTCATAGGCATTGTTATATAATAACACGTAAAGTTCACTTTAATATCATGAACAATAATAGCATTAGAAATATTTATGATCCGCAAAATGTACTGAAGAGATTTTAATTTAATAGAATAGTACATTAAGATATTATCAAAATATTGTGACGACAGATGGCTTATGAAGGTAAATGAGTTTGCAATCCGAGCGGGTCTAGGTCTCGTGAGTGGGACCATCAATGTCTCTGGATGTCGTTATTTACAATAAATTCCCAACGACACGATGGCTCAGGTGGATTAGTGATATTAATATGTAATATTATTAAAACGCATTAACACCGTCGGGTCGTCCGTTACAACGCAATTAGGGACAAAAAACGATAAGGAGGAATAAAAAGTGCAAGCTCCGACAGATGTGAGCGCGGCGTTGAGCGATAGCGACAGGTGCATTCCGGGGCTAGGGTTGACGCTTCATTATTCATTTATATATCTTTTTTATAGCCAAATTTTATAGTGCATCCCTCCGCTTGCTATATTTTATACAAAATTAATATCAATAACATTTGCCCTAAAGTATCGGCGGTCACGAGATAATTTATGCATGTGTCAACGATAAACTGCATTATGAATTGAACTGGGTTTATGCGAAAATTAATTGAATGCATAATACCAGCTCGCCGGCGGATTGGTGTTTAATATTTTACCACGGAGCGTCTAATCACTCAATTTAATCATTTCATTTATAGATTCAAACATCAAAATCAGTTGTTCGATGAACTCAACGATTAGTCTGTATGCATTCATTTAATTGTTATATTTTTATTATGAGAATATTACTCGGCAACCCGGAGCTGAACAGTGACATCAATTTTTATTTGAATTAACATTCATTAAATTTAAAATAGACAAGACGACAACCCTAATAAAATGATTGAACTATTGGCTGAGAATGCTTCTTAGGCTCGAATGAATCGTCCTAAACGTCAGACATATCTCGAGGTATTTTATATTATAAATATAATTTGTATAACAGTTGTATTTCACTACGACGTTAGAAAATCAAACATTTCGATTAGTTGCTTGAGAGAAATAAAGCATTGTGAAAGTAGTAACAAAGACATGCCACAAGTCCGACTCACAAAACCGACCAGTACGTCGTTTCGTCTGTTTAATTCCATTAAAGCTCCCCCCCTTCTCCCTCCTCCCTTTTATCTTTCACTATTGGATTACTGAACAAATGCCCTGGAAGAGACACACGCAATCCTTCCCGTTTTGTCGTTACACTCTTCTAAATAATAGCCTTTTAGAGAGCGGCGACAGCGGCATGAAAAATACCAAAGAAATTGTTTTTTTCATACATCAATATATATATATATAATATGTGATATATTAGTATGTATGGTCGTCACCCGCATAACCTTTTTTTTGTATGTTTGCATTAAATTACGTGCTCTGCGAGCGGAAGAAGTTTGCGACATCAAAGTAAAATTGTTTAGGTCGATGGGTAGGATAGGTAAGTAACAAAACTAATTTCTAATATGTTTCGTTAACGACACTTACTGAATAGTTAACAACTTACCCCTGTGATGTTAATCAATAAATCGCACACAGATATCTATCGAACTTACCATTGTATTAATAACAAGCTCCAGCTCCAGATATTAAAGAAAAACCCGGCTGAGTTTGTTATGAGCTTCTTCTCAAGACCTTTCGTAGGTTTAGTTTTAAGTTGGAGAATATCTTTACATGATACGATGTGATATGATATGACACTACTCCCATTTTAAGTACACAAGTGATCCCTGATATTGATCCAAAGTAGAAAAGACATATTTAACATTCTCGGACATTCGTTATCTGTTTTTCAGTAACTAGCGTATCAAAAACTAAAGAACTTAACATAAACAATTTTAATAACAAACACTACACAAGTGGAGTACAAAATTAATTTACTACAAACACACACACACACACACATTGTATGTATGTTTATATGTGTGTGTATAGTTTGGAAAGTTCTCGAATGGAATACGCTTACTCGTAAGCTACAAAGTTCTAGTAGAATCCCTCGGGAAATGTTAGTACCTACCGCTAAGACTACACACTGCCCGCACCGCAAGCAAATTAATTATTAATGTATTATAATTATTAGTATATTATATAATTCAACATGCGAAAGCTTATGTATTAAGCATTAGTTTTAGTTTATTATATTAAGCATTAATTTAAGATGAGGCTTTGTTAAATATAAACATAGCGCGGGACTCGAACGTAAATTTAAATCTAACATCCCACGTTTGTATTTTGATATCAATATCTATGTGGATCAATAGTTTGTTAACTGAGACAGGAATATAGATATTGTATTCATTGTTAATAGTAATTATTCAATATTGAAGTATATATATAGCATTGAGTAAGAGTTTTCAACGCACGTTCTCACCAAGGACTGGACATACTCGTACAAATAAAGAATGCGTGCGCGACGCGCATAGCCTGACTTAGTTTTCAGGGTTGACACGCACAAAATAATAAAAGGAATTTTATTTTATATAGGAATAATATAATGCTAATATACTGTATGTTAATTCTATTTCTGCGTTATGTATATACATTTTTTAAAATAATTTATTATTATATATATCTTTTATTATATTAACAGTAAAAATTAAAAAACACTTCATATTTATTTATATATATATTTTAATGTAAGACTAAAGTAACGCAGCCCTGCAAAACAGAGGCACGCGTTGCATTCTTTAGCTCCATATACAAACTGGCCACTCACTTTCCTGCGCCGGCGCAGTGCGTTGCAGGCTTAATTACAAACGGGCCTTGTCGATGTAACCCACATTATATAACGCAATTAAGCAATGAACACACATACAACTCAAATAACACAAACGCGCAACTTGAATGACGACTCGGAGCTAAAGAAAATTTTGCTCGACAAGTCGACGTTTTCAATATTTTTGTTGCAAATTATTACAAAACAATTGATAAAAAAACAAGAGAAGTACTCAAATGAAAACGTCATTGGCATACGAATGTTGGAGTAACAATTAACAAACCTTTGTGATGAGAATCACTTTGATCTCAGCGCAATTTTAAACAAATGAAATTCGGATTAAAAAGAACGCTTCTGATGTCTGAACAGATAAAATAATTGAACGTCCAAAACTACATTAGAATCGATTTGAAACTCGATTATTATTTAATATCTTATGTACCGGAAAAAATAACTACAATAATACATTAGACGTAATGCAATTAATAGTTTCCGTAAAGTATTTTTAATCAACCTAAATGTGTGTCTCGTGGAGAGGTCGGTATATTAAAGCCACATCCAATTTCCCTCTTTATGAAGTGAAATGACGTACCGCTTAATGTCGCTGAGTCATGTATCCTATAATCTCCCAGCGATGACTGCAGCGGTCGGACCTCAATCGACGCTGATTGAAACCTAGGGATTTGTGCTCACCCCGCGCTTTTGACTGTTTGCGACGGCTTTGCTTCCAAAGTATCTAACGGGCATTGTATCCACAGAGTATTTTAAATTTAACATTGCTTCGGAGACCTGCAATATGTTTATATATATATATATATATATATATATATATATATATATATATATATATATATATATATATATAAAGATTATTATAAATAAAGTTAAAATTAATGATCGTTTAAGTAGCCCGTGACAGTGAGATCTCAATTCGACGTTCAAACGGATAATTTTCTTAAAAGTTGAAGACATTGAAAACGAAATCCGTCTCAAAAGTTTTAAGATCGAACAAGTTATCGGGGCACTCTAACAGCCGACAACGATCTGGATTCCTTTACAGTCGTGTAGAAACATTGAATCGTTTAAAATCTCCACGATGTCGTCTAAGTGGCGAATAATTTATTCCACATCCGGAAAATACCGATAAACCGATCCCTCCCCAGACACCCCCTAATCCTTTGATGGATCCACCTCCAGACGGAAAATACCGGAAAAGTGCACTCTTCCACAGGAAAGAATAATAAAAAACCCCGCTCCAAAACATTCAGTATAATGCGGTTAGTCTAAGTCTATCGTTTAAATGTATAAAATGAGTTTTTATTTTACTTCATAAAATAGACGGAAATAAATATAAAAGAAGTAAAAGAAAATTAAACTTTTAAATTGAATAGACTTCTGAAACAATGATACAATTTAAATACTGCCAATAATAAACTGAAAGCAATCATTACGTAGACAGCTCTAGTAAATAAAAAAAATATCAACAAGATGGCGCGAAGAGTAAAGTCAGTGATCATGATGGAAGCGACCAATCGGCGACGTTCCCAGAGTCGATGACCCACCAGGCCAATTCTGCCGTGCACGATCCGCTCTAGTACTCGTCAACCGAAACAAATCGACACCATTTTGTTCACTTTTTCCACGACGCGCTCCTCGTTTTTGGTTATAGCGCGCTGTTCAATTCCGTTTTTGTATCGGGTTAAATTGGATTTCGAGGCGGTCGGTAACTTAAGTTTTTATTTGAAACGTGACAACGTGTACTGAGACGTCAGACATCAAGTCCAGCTTTGCTTCGCGTACGCCTAGTGTAATTATCACGGCGGCTCCGTGATTACAATTATGCATTACTCAAACTATAAATAACAAGGGATTAACAGTGGCCGGAGCGTGAGCCGGTAAGATGCACGAGGTGGACGTCGGCCAAGAGTCGGCCGAGCGAGTAATGTGAACCGGGCCCACCCTGGGATTAACAATTCGTTGAACAGATTGCTACGACATTTCTTACGGTAACTTTACTGTTAATATAAATAACGGCGAACGAGACCAAACAAATCACCTCCGGGAAATCGTTAGGTTAAAGAGATTTGTAATTATCAACAAAAAGTCAAGTTATTCAAGTTATGCCTATATTCAAATTAAATAATCGAAGTTCGGTGAGAATATTCGTTCTAAACCACCAGAGACGCACATTGTGTTAGTAAAACAAACAGCCCACCAAACAAACAAACGCGAGAAACAATTGATGAGGGATTCCTTCGTTCATAAACATTGTGTAAAATTGTTAGGACGGTTTTGTCATTTTCTACCTTTAGTAGTCTGCTAGACGTAACGGTAATATTAACTATTCTGTACAATAATATTATCTATTGCAAAGTCTTATTTACGAGCACTAAAGCTTAGTATAGTGCTATATTGCACATTTAGGCTGGTGCTTTGATTTTGTTTTAATAATTGTTATTACCAAAATTTACTTCGTACTGGAGAGCGTACTCCATTAATACGTTCATACAGGGATTTATTTCAAAGCGATTGTACATGCTAATTGAGTTTTATTTTTCTGTAAAGTTTATTAAAACGTAATAAACTCTCGACGATAATGAACAGAAAGTTACATATAAATTAAAATAAATAATTAATTGTAACAACTATAATTGTTACTTAGTAAATATTACAGGTAGGTAATTTATTTTTCCTGGTATTTTCTCAAGCAAGTCTCCAAATTTTAAACAACTGCTATCATTTCTAAGCCCAGGTACAAATACTATTGTTATAATACTTAATAATTACACACAATGTAGTGTCTTTATCGTGCACACTTGGGGGAGGCAACACTCTTTAGAACACTCATTTTATGTTCCAGTATCGTCGGATTACGAATTAATTGATGTTTTTCGTACCAAAGCCCAAGTTAATACCACTCTACGTTACCGTATTGTTACATGTATTTATACACACCAATTACCTCACGTTTTTAACAGCACTTTATTTACTTAAATAAATATATTTACTTACAACGGTTTTCAAATAAATTTGCGTGTACTTTATTTGTTACATTTATGAATTATATTTATTTATTGTATTTTCAATGTCTTTAACACAAAGCACTCGGAATCATTTAAATAAACGTAAAATCGTTATAAAGTATAAACGAGACAAGCACAGCCGGCAATCGTAAAAGTGATCGTAATGGTTAATACTATACATAAAGCTCCCCCATAGACGATCCGCAAACACAACAACGTAATAGCGAGTTAATTTACGTGATTTTTACAGCACCGTCATGAAAATGTTTGATTATTGAAGTCGGGTTGATTGTTTTCGCGCCGGTAATGATTGTCAATACAGCCGGCCCGCCGGAGCTCTCGATCGAATTTCATCACTGTGTTGGCTTTAAAATCATCGCGAGGGTAATTTTTAACGAATGTACCGAACAAACTTTATGCCAATCATTCGTGTTTGGACTTCTCTAGTGTTTTTGCAAACAACACTTTTATAACAACTACGGCTGTTGCAACACAAAAACATTACGTATTTAAATATACTATATGCGTCAGATTTTAAGTACCTCTTTGACAATAATAGCATTAAGTAATTCATAATTTGAATATTAACAGAGTACTAATACACCACTAAAGTACTAATACTGAAATACTAAGAATAAATGGACGGAGCGGTTCAAAGGCTGAAATATTCCGCAGCGAATCTTCTCAGTGGGTCATAAATTTTTAGTAAAACAAACAGACGTGAAAAGCAAACAAACATCTCGGCGCATGCGCCGGGGCTGACCGCAAAACGTACGACTCGCTTGCCTCCGAACTCGGTCCGAAATGACGCAACTGAGAAGTATATTTTAAATTAATATATAATTTATAAGTAATATATTGTAAATTGAAAAGCGCAGTCATCGTTCCGAAATAGGTCTACCGTCACGATCGGTCTGCGACACAATGATTCGCACAACAATGGAACACTGGGGCACGGGATGAATGGAAAAAATATGTCAAACTGAGCCTGAAAAGACTATTATTAAAAAGTATTATTTAGTGGCTAGCCCTCGGCGCCACTGGTCGGCTAAGATTTACAAGTTTTTTGTTTTTCCGTGTCATCTGAACGCTGCGAAAATATCAAATACTGAAACCTGGTTATTTGAATGCTCGTTTGACACGAGCATAAAATTTAATAAATATACATACGTAATTGTATGTCTTTGTTTCCATTTATTACAATCGATACACGCTTATTTTCCTGTATCAAAGTGCACCGGTGTCGGGTGCCGCCGCTCAGTGCCACATAATGCATTAATCCCAGTGTAAGAGCACATCAATAGTTAGTCTGTAGACCTTGGGATCACCCACACTTTACCTCGGCATCCAGGCGAGTAACGTGAGCGGTACATTGGATTATAATCCTTATTCTTGGCGTCAAGAGCTCGTGGATTTATAAAATTGCAGACTTAGACGGATAAACGTGAGCGGATATTCTCATTTTACAAGGATGAGTCAGTTAGAAGTGACAAGTAAAGACGGACAATGCCATGTGTGCATGTGTACAGTCAAATAACCCCCGTGACATACGGGGGATACAAAACAAGTAACATTTAATAATTCCGTGTGGGGGAGTTTATCGGCGGTCGGGGATCGGCAGGTGAGAGTACATATGCCCTCTTTAAATGCCATCGACCCTCGCTCCGGGACGTAAAATATACTTTATTGATATTATAACATAATATCTATCCACCGGCCAATATTAATATGTTGTATTAACTTCAATTTGTCAGCACGCGAGGGAGGTTATAAGATAACATTAATAATAAATAAATCAAAATACATATTGTCTTTTGTAATATATTTGCACCTCGTTGCGTACACATATATTTATAATATAATAACGAAACGGCATCTGCCTTCAAGGATTAAAAAATACATTGACTAATAAATTAACAGATGATCATTAACCTGATATTTCCCCCTGCTCTGTTCGCCAAATGTCTCGTTGTAAAAGGTCAAAATTATAAAAATAATAAAAGAGCAACACGAGACATTTAAGGAACAATGCATAAATTAAGTTAATTAAGGTGCCATTAAAGGTATCATATTAACATAGTTGAATAGTTTGGTTTAGTTTTGTTTTGAAATAGTTGTAGGTATGTAATATAGTTTGGATGTAAACAGCTCGTGACAAGATGTAGGGAGTGTTAATTCGCAGTTAACTGATGAAAAGTAAACACGAGGAACACACAAATTGCGGTGCATCTCGACTGGATTTATGTTTTACTTAGCCGACTACAAGTAGATACTAAGACTGGAGCGAGTTGGAGTTCACTTGGTGTTTGAGATCTTGGTCTGCCATGTCTCTTAGCTGAATATATCCGAGTATATATAGTCAGTTCGATTATTGTCTACTCCATTTAAAGTAATCATCAACAAATATATAAATTTAATGACTATTACAACCGGTAGTCTGTTAAATACAGATAACTTTCACTGCGCTCGATTTTGTAAACTACACCGGCACTCGAATATGACGAAATAACATTTTATTTATTACTTTCAATTTATTATTATTATTATTATTATTACTACTAATATTTGTACGTATTAAATATCAAAGTTAGATTACGTGATGAAAAATCTTACGTAAATATAACGTACAAATAAATATTAATGTCTATTTGATAGTTATGTTGTTGATGTGACATGTAACTTGCAATTAACATGTAACTACACCCATTATAAGTTATTTATTATAGACGTTATATTTTATAACGGAATAAATAAATATTATAGAATTGACATTAAATACTATATATAACATTTTCAAAATAAATATGAAAACATCACCGCAAAAGTATATTAAACGCGATACAAAAATGTGAGCGATATTCAAAAAGTTTTAACTTTGTATCATCCGGATGGAGCAGCCATTAATTAATAACTCATTTAAGCCCCCACCAAAGCTTAACACATCATGCCAGGGTAGGAAATTCCGGTCTTTACTTCCGACCGACGAATTTCCAACTACCATACGACGTACCGGCGCCCCCCTTATCATTTAATACTATGGTATTAAAACAGACGCTGTAGTGTTCACTTCAACATTTTATAATTTTTGATAAACAATAGTTTAGACACGAAAAATATTTAGACAGAATATAAGCAAGCTATAAAAATCACGTCAAAAATCTATTCTTACCCTTAACATATTGACGTCCCATATAATTTAATTAAGAATTAAAAGTCAAGTTCTAAAACAAATAATTAAGTATCATTGGTTATAGCTTAATATATAATAAATATTTTTTTTATATAAAGATATGATTAAATAAAAAAATATTATACAACCTACTATTCTAACAGATTTCTAAGACTTATTTTTACTAAATGCATTTTCCACATCAAACATTACTCAAAGACTTGATATCTTTTGTATTATAGCACTTAATATAATAACTTGATAGTTGTTCAAGACTAGAGCGAGTGTGGTTACACACAGTGAGACCTGCAGCGACCACTCGACCTCCAGCACGTATCACAGCCTGCTTCATTTACCACTTCACTCATAACCTATATTATAGCAACGGAAAACACTGATAATACTGAAGCAACAGTCTCAGATATCTTAAGATGTGCTGCGGATATCGCTTTAAAATTGTGTAGCATTAGATAGAGAGCTGTCGCTACGAGGGTATAAAGTGAGAAAACATTCGATATTATATGACATCTAACTAGGTACGATACGTGTATGAACATCTGCATACAGGACAGTGTCATTAGCAGTTTAATCCACATTTCAACTAACGTACCCGACAAAACCTAATCAAATATGAACGAGGCACGCGCCAGGTGAAGGGTGGCAGGTGCTCGACGACATCCTCTCTCCCTCGCCCTCTGCCTCTCCCTTTCCCTCCGCGTCATTTCATACCGGGTATTCTCTATCGGTTTTATTATTTTTTTCCTGTGTTATTACTTTTTCGGGGTAGAGGCGCTGCGCTGATACACAGCGCGTGGATACGCGTAGTTATTTCACTTTTCATTCGTCATGCATTTCAAAAAATTGGCTTTTGACTTAGTTGGCTCCATTGTCGTTTTGCCTCGTTCCAGTTTCACAGCTTCCAGTGTAGTGATTGTTCTGCGAAACTGCCGGGACTTAGTTGTGTAGTTTTTACGTTAATTAACTTCAGCTCGCACGGATTCAGAGGAATGACTACAATACTTATTTATCCTATCCGCGTTATCTCATTAATGTATTTATATTGGAGGCCACAAAACTTAATTGACACAGTGAGGGCTTTATAGATAACGTAGGCGATACGTTATCACCAGATCAATAAATCATAGAGCTACTCCGGTACCTCGGTGTGATTCACACACACAATACACTACGTGGGATGTAATATTCGCGGTTAGTTGTAACATTACTGTTTCAAACTTAAGACTGTTCGATTTAATTTTAGAGCATTACGTAGGTTTCATTTCGACTTGAAACTGCAAGGTAAAGGGTAATCCAAACACTTCGCTAAGAATATATTTCTAATAACTTTGCTTGTAGGTATACTCGTATATCAAATATCCATTGACATGTAGGTTAAAAATCGTCTCAGTTAAAATGAATTGATATGTTTCAGAGAATTTTTTCAAATAAATTGGGCAATAAAAATATATCACACCTTTTAGTTTGAAAATATCTACCACCCACGCGTTAAGCCATAAGGTCTCGGTACAATAAACCATTCATTAATTAAAGTGTACGCGGTACGTACTGCCTTTACATTCAGATTTAAAACAACCGGTACAACGTAACGCGTTCGATCCCCGGTTATGAGAAACAGAACGACCAATTGTATTTATCCAAGTCGGGAAATTCGTGAATGCGACAATTTGAACGCAGACTATATTTACAAATTTAAAAAAATCTACACGCGATAAAGTTAAAAAGTAGAACACGATGTACATAATATAAAAAATGGCAGTTGCTTAATGGTATTAAATATTTAAAACAACTTTTTAGTGCAATATTTTTTTAGGAAAAGCCAAATAAAAAGTAATGGTTATAAATAATTCCGCAGTGGATCAAAAACCTACTTAGATTATTACTAAATAAAAAATACTAAATAAAGTTTCCTCGGATATTATATGTATATATATATATATATATATATATATGTTTGTTGAAAGTCACTTGCATTTTATAATATATGAGTGCGTATGAAGTATAAAATATTATCACTAATGGTGTGTTTGCGTGTAGCAACGCCCTTATCGATTTTTTGCTTTCTACGTAACCGCACCTTTACACGCCACGTACAATTTACATTACGAATTACTACACATGAGGGCGATGTAGTTCATTTATAGACTATTAGTTCACTTCAAAAAAAAAAAAACCCGAATGAGTGGACAAGTGACTTCTTAGCGCTTATTACTCTCAATTATCTCCGACCGTTTCTAAACAGATGCTGAATGTATTAAGTTTATGTTAATAAATAACATTTTTTTTATTTATATTATTGTTGTAAGATGCAAGTCATTGTTGATCGTAGGTACCCGCCGGTGACCTCGGAGACGTGGTATCGAATTACATCTGTAATACTATATCCATTAATTACATTTGTTTATCTCATTATAAAACATCATCTTATGATATTGATTCTAATTCAACTACTTTTAGTTTGTCTGTCTGTACGTCTGAATGTCTTTGTACAACTCGAGAACCGTTTGACTGATCTTGGTAAAAAATATATATATATAACAAGAAAATGTGATGACGCAAATAATAAGGCGCATAAGTGATGGGTATGGTTTCAGTATTTAGTAAAAATATTTTTTTAATTAATTATTCTGTACTTCTATACTGTGCTTTAGGAGGTAAGGTAAGAAGGCGGGCGAGGTAAGTAAGAAAAGATAAATTCGTCGATAAAATTGGAACCTATTAACAAATTTAAAATGAAGCGCGAGCGAAGCCGCGAGCAAAAACGAATAAATATCAGAGTCAGTCAATAAGGAACGGAAGACAGTGATTATAATATCCTATTACAATTAATTATGTACAAATGTACAGACACTAGATTGTAGTTCTGTCTGTATCACGGAACTAATAAACTGATGTATAAAAAAAAGATGTTGCAATTGAATATTGACTGTTATCATTAATATTTTAATATTCTAAACAGCACGTGCGAGCATCTCTCATCATATTAACCATTCATTGCAGTGTAAATTGAATGACTCATACATTGAGATATCAAACGGAATAAGCTAACACATTCTTGGGAGGAATTTATCTTAAAAGATGATAATCTCTATTAACCGTCGTTTCTCACTATTGTCGATTCGTACACTCAATCTCTAAACGCTGACTCGCATACACAACTATTGTATTTTTATAATAGCGCTGCATTTATTACATTCCTCGCAATGCAAAAGTAACATTCCACACGACGAGACAGAGCAGACAATACTATTGAAACATATGTAATAAAAAGTCTAGCCAAGTACGTATTATAATACTAAATAGTGCGTTGAAATGTAACAACTTCATGAAGTGTAGTCGGTAAAGAAAAAGCGAAAAGTGTTTGACACAGCATGTGTTTTGAATTTTATACGTAATTTATCTTATTTACTTGCTACCTTTAAAGGAATCACAACAAATCAAAGATAAATATAATGCAATTATTTTTATATTCTATATTATCTTAACATAAACAATAAAATAACTAAGTTCTTCTTGTCTTATAGATTTAATTATGTTTTTTATAGCCGTTATTAATGACCTGCATCTTATATTATGTGCTATAACTTCCTTACGGATGAAGGAATGATCATTAAAATGAATTAAAACCAATATTATTTGATCATTGTGTAATGTAGGTACCGTCGGTGTAATGTATCGCACGCCCGGCGGCCATTGTCTCGTCTTGCGCAATATTACTGAAAACGCCTGCGAAATACGTCCGTTCGACGGTCTGTTTGTCCTTTGCATTGTTGTTAAAGAATCCAGTGTTCTTTTCAACGAAGAATGTGTGGGATTAAACTGTCTGGAATTATTGTGAATGTACCTTCTGAGAAATCTTTACGTCGAGTGAGTCCGCCGCCACTGAAGATATCTAAACTATCAATACACATGTGCGTTATAGACTTTAATAAGCAGTATGTTTTTCCGTGCCTGTGAACCGCCGGCGCCCGCAGACAATGAACAAACACAATACACCTTCTCCTCTATAAATATTATTCTCCTAACACCGCTATTATAACCGAGAGCGTGGAAGACGCTATGTATATTAAAGCTCTCGAAACGTAAACTCCCACTTCGTACGGGACAAGTTTCCTGGATTCACTCCTCGTATTTACGTTTATTGTAAACATTTGATTTTGATTTATTACAACCACTATTAAAGACTTTGAGGAAAGGCAGAACGTACGTAAATTATAGGATTATTTAAATGATATTAAACAAGATCATATTTTTCCAAATAAATTCAACTATTACCAGCAATTCGCACTCCGCAGTCATCGTAACCGCGAGTTACAGAGAATTTACAATTCAACTGCACCAATAACCGTTATTTCAGTTACAAAAATATAATACATACGAATAATTATGGAATTCTAGTATTTTTAGTAAATATACTTTAAAATACAACTTACAAAGTACAGCTTGCAGTTACGTCAAACAGTTAGAATAATTACCTGTAAAAAGAGAACAAATCAATGATATATATGAAAGTTAAATAATACGATAAAGACGTCCCAACGGTATGCAAATTAATCCAGGGCACCGGTTAACGGCTATCAATCAAACGGAGCCGACTAAAACGACGACGGGTGATCGCATTAGTCGTGATTGAATCCGAAATGAGGCAAATAAGCAATTACGCGTTCATATTCGGGACCCATTGCACGCACGCATACCGCACCGGACCGTGCATCGCATGCACGCATACCGACCTATGCACACTCGCTCACAGCGCAATAGACTTTAAACATGCAATACCAATATAACAGATATACTCAAAATTTTTAATACACTTCGTAAAAGTGTAAAATATCTCAGTAATGACATTATAATGAAATTCGGAAGCGTCACTAATTTTAAGTCCCTCTAAGCTGGTAGACATGGATTAAAACAAGCCAAAAGCTTTATGAATAGTTAATGTTACAGGAGCAGTTCTTTGTTAGAACGATTGAGTTACTGCAGTCTAAAACACCTAGACAAAAAATCCAATTTATTGGGCTAAAGTATTATTAAAATAAATCTTGAATAATGTCTAAATATTATGAACAGGATTCCCTGTATCTTAAATCTCTTAGTTCTCCGAGAGCACGTCCTGCAACTCGAGCGGTATGTACCAACTCATTGGTTTGCAAACACTGAACGAACATTTACACAACCTTCTCTTTATTGTAGTGTTAATTTTTATTACATATTGAAATAGTTCCAATCTCTATTGAACTGTACGTCCGTTGAGATCAGTGTCTCACACAACTCGATGAGTTAAAATAACAATCACACAATATAATATTTCGATAACAGTCGCGCGAGACTTTGCTTGATATCTTTACAAAAAGATAATCCAAAATGAACAGTGATCGAGTTATTAATTAAATAAGTCCCCGAGCTACATTTAATAAGTATTTATCGTTTATTAGCGGTAGTGAAAGCTAAAAACGTGTTTATCGCTAACACACAACACACACAACACACTCAATACACAGCACACATAACGCGCGTCCTTGATTGCGCTGCGGTTGTTGTCAATCTGATTAGTTAGTATTACATGCACATTTCAACATTGTGCAATCCGACTATCCGATAGAATCTCATTACAATGCACTAATAAATATAATGCATTGCTCCGCTGGATCAATAGAGGGAGAGGAGATAACGACATACATTTATATTTAATAATCAATTTGATCGTAAAAAAAAAGAAAGCAAAAATCCTATTTGGTAACATTGGTAAAAAATTAATGAATTTAATTTATATTTTTTAAAAGATATATGTGACTAAGATATATACGATATATACGTAAAAGATAAATTTCATCTTCAATATCGAAAGACGACTGTCCGGTGTAGATCGACTAATCTTATACAACCAAATATGAGATCGATCGCCACAAATACAACTTTAATAATTTACTAAACCCATTGCATATAATGCAGGCTAAATATAAAGTAATGAGCTTATTTAAACACTAAAGAAAACATTTTGACTACCTTCAGACTTAAGCTCGATTCATTAAAGTCATCAAATAAACTTATATTGTTATGTTGCAACGACTTATGAGAAGCAAAAAAATATATAATCATTTTTTAGTTAGGATTATAAGTTTTAAATACACATTATTTCTTTTAATAATAAAATTCGATAAACAATACAAAAAAAGTTCAAAGTTCAAGGTACAAGATGCAGTTATATTATTCATAACGGCCAACCTTTCTCAGTACTGAAACATTTTGGGAACTTTCAAGTAAATCTGTCTCCGTCGCCGCTTTACGTATTTATAAACAATATTTTGACAGCGAAGTACAACAACAAGTGAAACTATTTTATAGAGATCTCATCTCGTCTACAATATCAGCAACAAAACACACGAGGGATCCCATTTACATAATAAACCTCCTCCCGGGGGAGCGCACCGATATATTCAGATTTTCGTTATTATTTTACTTTATCCGATCCAAAATTACGTCGTGACCCAAGCGCGGTCAATGTTTATAAAATATAAATCTTCAGTCGATTAAAACTATTATTAGTTTTAATGTGATCCACTATGACATCTGTATAATGCGAAGAGCGCGATTCCGAACGCATACTGAGGGTCAATTAGACGTTCTATTTCTTGAATTTATCAATAATTTCTCCGTAAAGGTCCTGATGAGAGTATAAAATAAAACGGAACGGTCAGTCGGCATCCAACGACATAGCTTTGGTAGCGAGCCAACTGTCGCCAGACATCGATATCGGTACAGCGAGCCGCGCTCTCTGATTCGACCATTACACCTTACGCCTATCGCAATAGGACACAACGCACGGACGGACTGTATCCGATATATGTATCCATAAGGCGGCGTGCACACTGCAGATTACTGAATCACGTTATTTGAACCGATGTCGGCAAATAAGCTGATTAGATGCTCCGTATGCAGCCGGACTTAGCTTTGAAATTAATTTACGATGCAATTTTTAATTCGATTCAAATTGATTTCAGAATTGTGAAAGAGGGACTTAAAAAATATAAAACTTTTAAATAAAAACAGATCGGTAAATTAATACATGTCATTTGTCATCAAAGTAGTATCGACATGTAAAATGAACCGTCGCGTAGGTTGAATAGCAGTCCTAGTCGTACTAGTATGGTATGGTACGAAACGAGCGGCTCGCGCGGACTTAATTAATTAAATGGTTCGGTTTATTTTATATTCCCGGCGCCAATTACACTTAATTGACATTTCCTATGACCATTAAAAATAGCACACGTAATTAGAGACACGATATTGTAAAACACTAAAAGATTACTCAGTGGTGTGTTAGTGACTACTTTGTCACTAATACTCGGAGTATATCAAAATAATAACAACTTATCGTAACACTAATAACAATGACGTTATTCATTTTTATTAGTTCTGACTTCATAAACGATATGTTTGTTATTTATAATAATAGTATTATTAAATTAATCATTATATATAGTGTAGGTAGTTTGCAGTTAAGACGCACGTGTGGGTACGTACTCGTATTACCAATGCTAATATAATTCAAGAAGGATACACATTGCACAGTGCGCTTTAGGTACTTACCAAATAGACACACACTGACTCATATTACAATAAAAAATATATTTCTATTAAGGCTAAGTTACGCAATTTACTTGTGTACTGCACTTCAATACATAATAAACAAATCTTATTTATATTGAAATTAATAAAACATCTCGACACATCTATACATATAAATAAGATGGAGCGAGCGTCTGTTTGTAATTCCAAATTACCTTTTCACTAAATGCTTATCAAAGTATATACGGCACGTATTCAAAAATACAACTTTTAAAATTTTCTTTGCCTCTTTGATCCTTCTTGAAACGGGTCGATGGCTAGTACAAAATATATCAATGGTAATGTGTTCTACTACAATATTCATTTAATTAAATATATATATATATATATATATTATATTATGAAAAAACCAACAAGTAGGTACTGTAGCAGGAAATTTATTATGAGAGCTCCAATGAAGAGGATTATAATATCCATTAGGAGATTTGTGTTATTTCCACTGTCTCATTAATAGTATGTGCGGTAGTAGTAGCTTGGTTTTATTTATTTATTTATATATTTTCCAATTTGAATCGGTACTAATAACTTGTGTATGAAACGGGAGTGTCAGGACTATCGATACCATACATCGACACGAGCTCTTCTGTAAAGACACTCTCCAACTTAAAATAAGTCTACGAGTGTTCCAAAGGCGCTGCTCTGAGAAGAAGCACACCACAAACCCAGCCGGGTATGTTTTAGCAGTGTATTTGTATAAGATTATTTATATAACAAATAAGAGAGCCGGTAATACAGTAAAGCAAGTTATAAAATATTGCAGAACGAAGTCCGGCTGCGGGGGCGTCCGGCGGCGTCCGGCGGCGTCCGGAGGCGTCCGTTTTTATTTCCAGTACGTGAGGATAAATTAATAAAAAGGATTTCGGACACAAAGACCGACACGCGACGCCAAATAAGCATTACAATAGAACATATTAATGATACGTGCGACTGCGATATTCTTTATCGTTTTTATTTTATACTAGCGCAGACCACGTATTCGTTCGGAATATATTTTTTTATAAAATTAGCCTACGTTACTTACTCCTTATAACATCAGCTATGCGGAAGTGTAAATACTTTTAAAATCAATCCAGACGTTTTAGAAATTAGCGGGTTGAAATTGTTTTTTCTTATGTAAGTGCTGTATGTACTTTCTTATGCATTTAGTGAAAAGTTGTAAATTTATAATTACAAACGGACACTTCAATTTCATTTATATGTATAAATTTATTCAATCACATGTGACAATTGTTTTTAAAAGTAATTCAACGATCGAAACTTAATGTCACAGTCACAATCATACAATAAAACATTGAAGCGCAAACTCATTTTTTTTATTTAAAGTCAAAATTCGTTTTAAAATACTAATCTATTCGTAATACAAACAAAAATAGGTTAACAAATGAAAACAACACTACTCCAAGGCCGATTCATTTATATCATTATAAGGTAGGTAAATTAGAAATCACGAACCGGCACGCGTATAATTGGATCAACGCAGACAATAGAAATTGTTTTAATAATCGATAACTTAATCAGAATATCTTTTGCATATTGAATACACATTAATAAACTATGTATCTAGGTCTGGTTTCGCGCGGCACCGACCCCCCGCTATACGCACCTACTAATTACATCAGTATAATTAACGTCCAGATAGATCCTTGTGAATTCTTGAACATATATGTACGAAATCACTTCCAACCCGGTTGCGTAAACTTTTATCTTATAGTAAATAGATGAAGTCATTTATTGAACCCCGTCTAATGGTTTTGTGTTGGGGTTTTGTTTGTACGTGTTAACTTTGTAGAAAGTGGTTCTCCAAACTGATTTCTTTTTATTAAAGAAATGTGTTATATATTGTGAAGTATATAAGTATGTATGGATTACTGACCGCGTTGGTTTTAGTATGAACGGGAACAACAATTCGAATGATTAGAGACGATAAATTTGAACTAAACGAACCATCCCTAAATTATACGAAGATTTCGACAAATAGCGCTCGTATCGGGAATCATAGTCGTGGGTTGATTACAATCTGGTGCAGACGATGTTCAGGACCCAGTGTGTCGCTGCGACTTCGCACGCTTTGCAGTAATAAAAGCGCTTAACGAGTCAGACCGATGAGATCCTTAGTATTTCAAACAAGTCGACTCTACGTGACGCTCGGGTACATCTTAATTTCTTTGGTAATGTAGAGGTTGTGAATTAGTATATCAAGTTCCGCTCGGCGTAGGCTTATGGTTTAAAACGTAAACGCGCCAAGAAAGTTGCTTTTAAGGCCTACAAGATATTTAGGATGCTTTTAAAACTTAGGGATAAATGTTAACTTTTTATTAATTATTAACCTATTCGATAAATATTTTACAGTTGTGACAGTTAACCACAGTACATGTAGGTAATTAAATAGAAATGTTTTTATTCCATTACTAAAACTTCCTACTGTCAAATTGAAGGCAAATATTTGTACGGTTTCGTTTGTAAAAGACTAAGTTTACATTGTTTCGAGAAACGCTGTCTTACAGAAGTTATATTTTATTAATTGAAATTTGAACTTTCTCGGAAACGCAGCCTCGAGAAAATTTAAGACGTGACTAACATTTTTAATAATAAATTATCTCTTAAGAAACTTTGTCTCCTCACAATAGGGCTAATAATGTTTTAAAAGGGACGGGCGATATCACATCACTCGAGGGCCCGCACTTAAATTGATACCGGCCGGCAGTCTCGAAATCAAACTTACGCTGCAAAGAAAGTTATCAGCAATCGAGCAGCATTGATTGCGCACAAAGAGCTCTCGTCTCTTGACATTTTAGTTCCATTTTCCGAACACAATGCGGGTCCCATTTTTCTTGTTGCATTCGGTATTATTATTACGATCGCTGCAAGTCTGCACTGTTCGGTCTCCTCGCACAAATCCTAAAAGTTGAGATACTCGTTTGTTTTGAATTTTTTATCGATTTTGTCATAATTTTAGCGGATTATTACACCGCTCCGATGCACGAAGCTCTAAGTCCGCTGGCCGACGTCCAAGACGCTTGCACAATGCGCGATAAATACCTACCGCAACGACTACTCTTAATTACTTCACTACAAGTCCGCGAGACCGAGCACACGATCAACGCACTTACTTTTATTACGTACTTATAGCTATAATTGTAATTCAACGTCGTATAGTATCATTGTTATATCGTTAAATGTAACAATGATTGCTCACACCGTGCAGTAAAGAGTGAAATAATCCGAGGGCCGTCCGTCTACTTGGCGTAACCCGGGGAACAAAACGTAACCGGGGTCTGTTTGTTTGTACACGAGCCGTCGGTAATCCGAAGCGAAAAACGATAGTGGAATCAAGCAACAGTTATTGGCTGAGCCACTGGGTTGGTTCTATTGTTCGCGGGTCGTGTCGCTGTCGGGAGTCGGCGTTTCCTTTATTTCTTTCCTGCATCACACACTTAATTGGCGAGATAACTCATTTGTGTTTCTCGGTAAATTGAACGTACTTGCATGTTTATAGTGTTATTATTTTACCATTAGATGATTGTTCCGTGTAAAACTCGTTTTGTTTCATGGTTTTATTTATTGGTCGCCTCGTGTAAAGAATTATAATTTACAAAGACTAGAAATAAATTATTTAAAATTATATTTAAATTTATTAAATAATCAAAATTCTTAAGAGCTAGCAATGCAAAGGTCTAAAATGTCTGTTATGGACATTAACTTTTATATAAGTTGTTATTCAGTAGTTTATCTAGAACACTTATAAGTAATGCTCTGAATCTTTTGTTCCACTGAACTAATTGCTATCCTAGTTTGAGTTTGATGCATCACAAGCAGCTTCCAAGAACACTTGATGATAATATTTTTATATTAACTCACTAATATATTAATTTAAAGAGCGAGACGCCGAAGACCTTAATATCTCCATAACCGTCTACTGGTCTTCAATAGAGTAATCTTTAACACAAGTTGGAGTATTTCAAAGAGGACTATCTTGCTGCAGTGAGACTGAGCGGAGGGCCGGTAATGGCAGCGAATCACCAGTCCATTAACATGAATAATTTTAATGACGAATCTACGAAGGGAAATGTTTAACGAAGACTAGGAAGATCTTTTAAAGATACTCTCATAGCCACATTGAACAAAGTGACGGTAACAAATGTTACACACGTCACCGTATTAGTAAAACAGGCGAGATATATATTTAATTTCAATGATTACTTAAGAACTTAACAATCAAAGTTTTATTTAGCAACAGGCAGTGAGCACCCAGTACCCGCAAGCCTCAACTTTCCCCGTCTAGTTGAATATTTAAGAGATGTCTGCACGTTTGAAATTTGAAAGTAACATCAACATGTAATAAAGTTGAGACAGGTAAATTGGTGCGCGGAGCCGTGTGAGGCCCGACCTAAAAATTGTTTTCAGACCTCCACGAGGCCCGTCAAAAAGTCAAAATCGACAAACAAATTCAATTAAAAGTTTTCAACGAGTAACCCAATGCGGGTAACATTAGACGGGGCCCCCTAATAATTACTCTCTATAACATCACACAAACGAGACGCGAACTACGTCCACTTTTCTATCCATTTTATCGGAATATATTTGTCTTTGTAGCACCGAAAGGGGGAGGGGGGAGCTATTTGTTTTTACAGTCGGGCGCCGACGAACAAATTAGGTAGACAAACTACTGGAGCGGTCGAGGTGTCTTTATTCAACTTTAAGAGAATTCTTCTCTTGAATTCGTTCGAGGACGTCGTCGCGATCTACTTTGAGTGAAGTTATAATATCGTCTTTAGTTTCAATGAAAACAACGTAATATTTTTAATAAAAAATAAGAGAAACAATGCATAGGTATCTCTAAAATATGTATTTTTTTATAAAATCCTTTGCTCGTTGACTATTAAAAAGTTGAGTGGCTAAAAATTTGTCTTTGCTTTAAATAAAATGTTACTAATCTACATTTTAAAAAATCATTAATTTTTTTATTTATATTTTTTGTCTTCTTGACGAAGAAGTAGAAGAAGAAAAGTTAAAACGAACTTTTTTTTTTTCTTAATTATCTATGCACATGTTAGTTATATTTTTCATAATTTATCAAGAATCATTTCTAATCAATTAATTAAAAACCCACTCGGACATTTTAAAAAGCCAATTATTAGATATATATCAACATATAATCATATTCTTACAATGATAAATATATTTTTTATATAAATTATCATAATAGTTGTATAAACATTGTTTGTGAAATCATTCGAATACAAACTCAACAAAACCAAGAGAACAAGAACTAAAAATAAGTGAAACGATCGCAAAAAGTATCGCAAACGGTGAACAAACTAAAACAAAAGTAGTTATAGGTTTCAGGAAACCTTACAGGTACTGTCTGCGCGGGCCGTCACCCTAGTCGCCCGACCGGTCGCTCGATCAGTCGGGCGACCGGTCGGGCGGGAAGGTAATCGTCCGATGTCTCAATACTCAATACCGTTCAGGAATAACATAATATTCAAAACGTTTCCGTTACATTGAAATATATTTCGCTGAATTCTAGTGAAATAAAGTGTGAAGGTTATAAAGTCGAGAGTACGAGGGTAACATGCATAAGTTATTCAACAACCCAATAACAATATTAAATTAAATTGTAACTTGTTCTACAGCTGAGGCGAGTTCAAGTTACAAAATTAATAAATGATTGCCTAAGTTGCACAGAAGCAAGGGCGTCCATTTTTAATAATTAATTAACTTTTAACGCTCCAATGCCGCCGCCGCATTCTCTCCACTAGAAATTCTTCTGTCTTCAACATGAACATATCACAAACAAATTCATATATTTTGAACGTAAAATGAAGAACTCACGTTTGATACGACCATCATGATGATAACGAAGCAATTCCAATTTTTAAATTAAAGAACGCGTTTAAATGAAATAAAAACAATGTTGTTTATGATTCTTAATTACATTGTGATAAAGTATTTTAAAAGCAAGTGAATTCGGCGCCAGACGCCGGGACGCCCTCCGTCCCGACGCACGCGCCCTGTACGACGAGTACGACGAACACGACTATCTATTATATATTACGTTTAAAGGTTGTACTTAAAACTGTATACAGACTGACAGATGTAATAAATATTATACGATATTTAATTATTATATACTATTACTATATATCTCTATTCTATATACATATAGGTTGTAAGTCAGTCTGTACTCACATATTGTTCCATCCGTACAATTCACGCCCGCGGCGGTTTAACTTAAACCTCCGGCGTCACAAACTTTTGACAATGATAAGCTTCGCGACGAATTAATGGAGGATAATAAACTAACTATTCTTGACTAAAACAACTTTGTTTGCGATTTAACTACTACTGTATGTCACCTCGTCGTACTACTGTACGTACTGTACGTTGGAATCATAATAATTACATGTAAACTATTTCTTTGAATATGCATTTTCTATTACATATATGAATGAGAAAACCGCGTACACTCGCTATCATTACGTCAGTAATCTCAATACTTTCCACTCGGCAATAACTCATAATAATGATTTACCAGACTACTACAGACGACTACACATCAATACACTACATTTGGTAGTTCTACAAGTTAGTACAGAGCAACGTAGCGCTTCAATGATTACTCATACGATACGCCAGCTCAGGGCCTCGTCCATAAACCTTCCCCTTCGCTCGGTGCACGAGTTCACTTCAAAGCAAACCGTCGCTAACTTACAAAAGACCGGACAAAACTTATAATTATTTTACAAGTATATCGTTTTGATCTCTATTTTGTTAAATCATGTTCACGCGAGTGAAAGGGTTTCGGATGAAGCGCCGGAGGGTTTTATTTACTTCTATAAAAACAAAACACGACATGCTCACGATCATATGTAAATTAATTACATACATATATACATATTAACGGCTACTCATTGCGACCGAGCGGCTATGAGCTATGAACAAATCACCTCGCTATTTATTTAAAGTCCCAACAAAGGGGAGAGAAACGGGTGTAAAAACAATCAATTTATAAAGCTTTCTCCAGAATAGCGAAGCAAACGACATCCACTCTATTTGTCTCGCTAACACCGGCGCTGCCCACTTCTCGCGAACTGTTCGCCTTGAGGAATTTATCGCTATTCCTTTAAGGCTTCCTACGATTTTCCTTTTAACTTAACCGCAGATGCGATTTTTACTCCAATGAAACTGGATTTAAAATAAAACGTTTTCCGAATACGATCTAAACTACAATACGGCTGTTATTAATGGCATTGTTTATTATTTTATTGCTTTCCTCATATTTGTTCGACGTGTTTTTGGTTTTACTATTATAAATATTGGTAGACACCAATACAAAACTCTTTTAGGGAAAGAGTTATCATAGTTCGTATTAATATTTTGTTTCCTTACTGCGATTGAATATCAAACTAGAAGCCCGATCCTGGAGTCGGTTAATAATTAAATACATATAATTTAAAACCAAGTCAAAAAATAGGAAATCCTCAATTTCGACAAGTGTTCTGAAAACGTAGAAACTACAAATATTATTACAATTCTAACTCCCAGTTGCGTTGCCAGCTTTCTCAAAATTCCTTAATATTTATTATCTTCGCGTGGCGCAGACATTTAGATATACTCTTATATATTAAGAGGTATAACGGTATAACGGTATAGGAAAATTCAATTTTATAGGAAAATTTCCTTTTATTGTGTTAGCGAATGCTTATTGTACGAGCGACGCTTTCACCATTCAAATAGATATCGATGTCACTTTACAATTGTTGGATGACAAATCGCTTAAGGGACGCATTAAGTGTTCTACAGAACGGAAACTTGGAAACCATTTCGGATTCCATTGTGAAATTAATACTATTTACTATACTAATATTAATAATCACGATCCGTATCACAATAAGGTCAATTATTACACAAAGTTTTGCTGGGGTGGTTCGGTATATGTATATGTATGTCACTATATGATACTCACCTCTTCCTCAGTGGTGGGCGTGTTGACGGAGTCCATGCTCTGGCAGAGCGCGAGCTCCATGGTCTTGTGTTGGGGAGAGGCTGCCCGCGGCGAGGGTTGCTGCGGCGGCACCAGCGCGCCCTGCGTCACCGCCGCCTGCTGCGAGCCGGCGCCGCCCGCGGCCGTCGGGCTCTGGGCCTGCAGGCTCTGCGCCGCCAGGCTGTGCTGCGCCACCTGGAGACTCTGCAGCGACTGGTGCGCTAGATTCAGTTGGTGCTGCTGCACGATGCTCTGCTGCACTATGCTCTGCTGCACCTTGATGTGCTGGTGCACGGCGAGCTGGTGGATGGGGTGGAGGGGCGCGGGGGGTGCGGGGTACGGGGGGGAGAGCCGCTGACGCTTCGCCTGCGCACTCTGAAGCGCTTCGTGCAGCCTCTTCACCGGGAGGGGGCTCTGGCCGAGGTTATCCACGGCTGTGTCGGGGCGTGCCGGCCGAGTCGCGCGACTCCGGCGAGCACTGGCAGCAGCAGCGACAGGGGGACCGACCGCGCGACGCGATTACTATCAACGGATCGACTACAACGGCGCCCTCACGCACGCTGTGCAGCTCTTTCTTCAACTATCGACTATGATCCTTAGATAAACTAAATCCGCTCCGCGCTAACAAGTGATTGTTCTTGTTATTTCTGGCGCTGGGGCACTTTGTTCTCATTCGTACTAGTCGATCGATAGCACGTTAACCAATCCTGAAAAGAAAAAATATATATTCATATTTATAATGAGAGCTTGTATTTTCTAATTATATAAAAGTTAATAACAGGCAGCCCGTTGTAGATACGTAGTTACGTAATTATCAGTGATAATTCAAATTACATCCTATTCTATCAGATTCCAATTAGTAAGAGAAACCCCTTCCAACCCTCTATCGATATATCGAAAAGCCCGCTTTCAAAAGCGGAAGAGCTATCTATCATAACTTCACATGTGGATAAAAGGTAGGGAATTTTTCTCGCTCTGACATAGGTATTATACACCCCTATACTTGGTAGGGGTTTTTTCAAAGAGTTTTAAATTTTCATGTCTTAGATATCTTGTTTTATCAAAACATTGATAGTAGTATTTTTTTAATGATATTCAGTGAATAAAGTTATACAAATTCTAAGTCTGGTATATTTTGGTGTGGACCAATTATGAAATGTCAAATAGAACTTATTGTAGACACGTGGGAGTCGACCGGCCGTGTGGAGCTGTTAGTCACAGCAATAAACTCCTTCAATGAGCTAAAATAAAGGCTGGAGATTACGTAATAGAAAATGTGCCTCTTATATTGGTTAATTTAGTCGATTAACAACTAATATAAAGACTCGTGTATATGGTAACGTCGGCGCTGTTACTAAAGAAATATGATGATTGAGAAGTCACTTATTACTTCCCCAATACATTATATAGACAAAAACAAACGGTTAAAAACACTTTTGATGTATTAAGATACAGTACGTTCATATAACTCATATAAGGAGCGCGGCTCGTTAATGAAATTACTAAGTAATACGCGATAGCCATTGGTTGGCTCTAGTTGTAAGGTAGTTGCTCGTTGTGCATTCACGTGTTCGATCTCGCTCAAGGTCACCTTTTTGCTCCATAACGTGACTAATGTACTACAAAAAAAAGCTTGAGAATTGTTAAAGAATACTCTTAGCGCGTTCAGAGTTATCCACTTTTAAATATGTATGTATGTTTCATTGTTCCTACGACGTTTACAATTGTAAATCATTGTCTGTAATATTTTAAATTTAGAATACATTTTAGGACAAATACGTCATTATTGTTTGTTTTTATTTACAATATATTTTAAGTCTCATTCCAGCAAATTTATTCTTGTATGTAAAACATTTGAATTGTATTGAGGACAAAAAAAAATATTGAGTAAGGTCACCCGGTTTTTTGTAAATATCTATAAACGTACTGTCATAATACAATGTTGTGTTATGCAAGATCTGTAATCTGTGTACACAAGTAATTCAAGTAATCCCAGCCTCTATCGCACTCCAGAAGCCACATCTGCTGCACTGAATTCCTCCCAGTCGGAGGTGAGGCTTCGATAAGCAAATTTGCTTAAACTTGCTCTAACTATTCAAATTTAACCTTTAATCACGACCTGCCGCCGCTGCAGGAATTAATCTTACTTATATACACATTGATTTCATCATATTAATACTATATATTAGATGTTTATCTATATGAATATCTATAGATATTAATATGTATAGAATATAGTTTTTCTTATATGTAAGTAAAAATATATTTCTAATATTATTTAACGACTCCGGTTATAATGACTTTTAATACAAATGGTTTTCTATACATATAAAAAATGAAGTATCTGTTGGTAGTTAAGAATTACCAGCTTTTCATTAAATGTATTTGACAGTACATGCGGTAATTAAAAAACAAAACAATTTTTTTTCTGTCTGTCCAATCTCTGAAACGGCTTGAGCGGTTTTAACAGAGCTCTTGGTGACGGATAACTGATGTTACAAGGAGTAACTTGGCTACTTTTATTTAAAACACATATTCCGTGCGGACCAAGTCGCGGGCACGGCTAGTTCAATAATAAAACAGGAAGCGCTAACAGCTGACTACGACCATTTTGTCAAGTTGAGCGCAGTTTAAACATTATATTTATAGTGTAATATCAATAAATCTCAAATGATTAAAAAAGGATTTCTAATATATTTCACCGTTTATAAATATGTTTAAAAAAATCAGTTGAAATGAAATCATCAGTGTACATTGTTCCGAGGCTGGTCTGATGTAACACAATTACGTGTCCAGTGGATCGGTTAAATCGACCGAATATTATTACAGTATCATCATTATTATAATGTCTTAGTGTTTATGGAGTCTAGTTGTAGTAGTAGTGGTACTAAGAATTTATCTAGTTGTTAGTAAAATCTCACTAAATATTGACGTTTGTGTAACAGTCAGTGACCACAAAAAAAAATAGCCGGTTGAGTGTGTTGTGTTTTTCTTTTCAGAGCCGAGCGTTTGGATCACTCGTAGCATTATTTTGAGTTGTAATGTCTTTTCAGGGGTTATTTAAAGACAGAGCAAGTCTAACTAGAAGTGAAGTCACAAAACAATCTAAAGAAATTATACCAAAATATTTTATTACAGAAATTTATTTAAGATCAAATAGAAGAGATATTATTTTCCTAGCCGTTGAATATTTAGTTTGGAGCGATAAAGTCAGTAAATAAGTCCGAACTTACTCTCCCAGTTCCCAACTGTTAAAAATCCCACAGGATCACGAACTTTCGAGATATTTTGATATATTGTTTTATAACAATATTTACTTGATATCATTTGATTTGATGGAGAAAATATATATTGCATTTATTTATAACATTTTAATATCAATTAGAAGTGTCTTTCTGTATGTATATTTTAATCATAGAATGACTTGGAAGTTTTCTAGTCCATACATATGAATACAATTGAAGTGTCTGTTTGTAATTCCAATTTAACCTCTTTTCACTAAACTCATATAAAAGTATATTACGGTACTTAGAAAAATAAATAGATTTTTAAAATTTGTCTCTGTCTGTCTGTCTGTTTATTCCAACTAATCTCTGAAATGTCCTGACCGATTTTAACAGGACTCAGGATAGCTGACGTTATAAGGAGTAGCTTAGGCTTAATTTACGTAAAAAAACCATTTCGCGCGGACACAGTCCTGAGCAGAGCTAGTTCGTTATAAATCACCCTTCGTTTTGTTATTTAAACACAGAAGCCGTAGAGACCGTAGAGACGTCGGCTTACAAATAAGTTGATTAGCGTATTGACAACCCGCTACTAAATATTTATTGGATTATATTACAAAAGTGTTTCGAACTAACGATTCTAATTAATTGCTCGTAGTTACCCTTCACAATCAGCTGATAAACAAACAAATCGATTAATATCATTTTATTATATTTTACTTCAATATTTTTATCGGTGTTCATATCGCTTTTAGAGCTAATTTAAATTTTAATATATTATTAACTAGCTATGCCCGCGACTTCGTTCGCGCGAAATACATTTTTTTTAAATAAAAGGCGCCCGAGTTACTCCTTATAAGATCAACAACCAGCCATTAAAATTGCTATTAAAACTGGTTCACCGGTTTCAGAAATTAGCCGAACCAAATAGAAAGAGAAAAATTTTAAATATTAAAAAAAAAGTTTTTTCTATGTAAATTAGTGCCCTATATACTTTCATGTGCATTTAGTGAAAAGCTTTTAATTTGAAATTACAAACAGACCCTCATTTCATTTATGTGTATAGATAGACCAGTAAACCGACACACAAAGGGAAAACATTTATAAATACGGTTCCAATATTACTCGCTCTTCACAAATTCCTGTTAAAGATATATCAAAAAAACAGATATAACTAAAGCTGTACCTACGTTCGATTGATGCCTCTGTCTAAGATGTAATCTATATCAAGTAACTTTAATTTGAAAACTATGAGGTCGGGCACAAAGAAATAGTTTCGCGGGGTTGTTACGAGTTATTTTGAAGATGAATGGCCAAAGGGTTTCCAACTTTCCCTCAAATTTCTACGACGAGGGCTCCCTCGTACTGATTTCTCAGTATATAAATAAGTTATTTGATTTACATAAAGATGAATATTTAACTGAATGAAATACAACATTTCAGGGGAAGTCGCAGGACCCTACTGACTGGGCTTGTAGAAACTAATGTGTCCAGATCGCACAAAAATGGTAACCAAAACATATCTATATATATTTTATAAAATATAATCAACAAATGGTCGAATACTTTATAAATTTTTATAGAGAAAACTGAAGGATAATCAGCGTATCGTATTTGTTAATCGCGTGTTTGTGAAATGCGCTGCTGTGGGCTTGGACTGCTAATGAAAATTGAATCTTATTGATAGAAATGCGTGTCGAGTGAGACCGTCATACTCCGGTCTACATTGAACTCACACACCTTAAGATGTGCACTCACTTCTACTCACCTGATAATCGAGTCTAAGAATTCTGTTCAAATAGAACGAAATTAATTGATTTCCTTTTCATAGTAATACTTATTAGATACATAATTATAAGATATATATTACTTCAACGTACAGCCGCAGGGCATCCCAGAACACTTGACGATTGAATATTTATATCGCAAATCAATGTTAGTCGATCGGTACTGGAATACGAGACAAATTGCTGTCGCTACTACCAATGCCTAAGTAACCATTCATATTAAAATATGTTTCGTACCGTCCAAATCCATCAAAATCAACCAGCCGAGTACGAGCCGCTCTCACGGACACCGCGGTCTCGTGACGCAATTCAGACAATAGCAGTAACACAAGTCACTTTAAAATGGCCGCACTAATTACAACACGGAGTATAGAAAATAAAAAACTAAAAAGAAAACATACTAAATTATGATAAATGAAAAGGCGAGGGTCATTTTGGATGGTGCAATGCGTCGCGTCGTGTGAATGGGGCTTCGTTATCCGCTTTTACTATTTACTTAGTAAAATTAAAATTCATTAAAAAAATCCGCCCGTAATATAAAAGATGAAAACACATCGAGTACATTCATGTTTGTTACGAACAGACTTCAGTACAATGCGAAAGCGTACATGAATACCTATTGACTTTCAATTAACAACAATCAGTAAAGAACAATAGATAACTCTCACGTCTTTGTTTGTGTGTCTGTGTGTATGTGTGTACGTTACATGTCTCCGATCTGATAAATCTATAATCTAGTGCGAGTGGGATTGGGATGAGTACAATATATTTTTTAATATTATTCTGCTCTTAATTATATGTAATTTTTAATATAATTAGTCAGTTAACTCTCGAGACTTAAAGCTTAAAGTTTACAAAACTATTAAAGGTATATAAAGTTAACTATGAAATAAGTTTAATATAAATTAAATCGTATTTGAACTGAGCTGTAAAGTTTAAAACAACGAGGACGCTATCAACGTGGAAAAACAAAAAATAAACCCAATAAATTTTCTTCTTATCTTGTACGACTTCTTTGCTATCACTTAGGATAACTTAGAAATTACTTTGAAAGCTTAAAAAAAGTACTAGTTTTTAAATACGTAAAGTAAATAAGCCGATTGAGATATAAAAAAAAATATTTACAAAGTGCTTTATTTGTCGGAATAAAACTTACTGACTTATTAGAAGTTTTTGATTTTAATTAAATAATTTGAAAAGATAAATCTATCTATCATTTAGGATATACCACCGCCCCGATGTTCCCGTGAACTATATGTCAATTTGTACGTTAATTGAAGTAAATTTAATTCGATCAACATCTCGTAATGACTTCATGTACTTTAATGATGACGTCAGAGGTCATTTAAGCACTCCTTGTTATGGAGCGGGATAGATTTAATATTTTACTTAATAATGTTTTACGTCTTGTAATTGGTAGTTTAATATTATAGTTTTTCTCTTTTCTTAATTCGCTTATGCCAAAAATAATATTCACCCTATGCATGACTAATGCATGTTCCTAGTGTTTAAGTTACAAGATTTCTTTACAAATAACGCTCTAAACTCAAATTATCAGCTTTGAATTGAAATGGCTACCCAATGATATTTATTATTAACAGCTCAAGTAAAATATTATATTATATATCGATAAACTATTGTATCTGTAGTGTTTTGTTTTGCTCTATTGAGTTATCATCAAAGTTTTTGAGTTTTTAAATACAATATTGTATTCAAGAACCTTAAATTATCAGCACGCGGTGTATCGTTTAGTTTGTTATGCTTATCTAACGCGCGAACAATTAACAGTTCATAAACTTGTATACAGTAGAGTTACACGCGTACACCTATACATATGCTGTCCTTTTCAAAATGTATATTGAAAAGTTTTTCAAAATTTTAGACGCAGTGGGCCTCGTCTAACGTGCATACAAAAAAGTGACTAAAACGCGCCAATAAGTTTTATTTATTTTTAAACTTTAAATTTTAGCCGCGGGCTGCCTTTTTAGTGGGCCGTAACTCCCTTTACCTAGAAAACAACGGCACATCTCACTAGCACATACACTACGGAAAACGCACATGCACAATTTTCCGAACAACGTATCGTTCGCGTCAGAGCAAGGGCCGCACACACAAGCGCTGCCTCTGCGCGCGGTAGACTGACTGACGGCTCGGACCGGCCTGCGAGCGAGCGGGACGCGCGGCGGGCGTGTCGGCGCTCTGCGCGCGCACACCTCTCTCTCTCCCACACCTCGACTGTATATGTGGTCGTCTCCCTCCGACACGCCCGAGCACACCTTTCGTTCCCGAGACAGGTGTTCCTGTGCCTGTGTGTATCGATACGGCGGGTCGAGCGTGTGTGCGCGCTTCCTGCGGCGGCGGATCGTTTTTTATGCCCGACAGAAATTATAAAAAGTAAATGGAGGGAAAATTAAATAAAACGTTTACAATGAAGCGTTTTCCTGTGCGCTTTGAATGATTCAGTGTGCGCTATTTTTCAGGATGAGTATTCACTGAGGTAAAGTCGGAGTGATTACGATGTTTTAACGGATGTTTGAGTGATGTAGGTGGGCGTAATTAGGCACGGGGCGGAAAGGCATATTGATTGCGGTGACGCGGCTTTGTCGGGGGATCGATATTTTTGTATTAAAGGTGGCACGCGACGTGTCCGGGACAGTGAAGTAAGCGTATCGACCCGACTCGCCAACTTTGACCCTACTTTATGGTTTTTACACATTTACAAACTTTTATTTTATTAATAATTTAACTAACATTCTTAAGCCGCTCTGCTGTAAAAACTTTTCAAACTATTTTTTTCTATCTAATTAACCTGATTGCAAAACTTTCGTATAAGAAATGTCATCACAGAACGGTCTTGGCGAAGTAAAAGCACTACTAATATTAAAAAAACATTACTCTTTTCAACTATTAGAGGCATATGCATGCTGTAAACAAAACAAAGCCTAAATACTTTTAGAACAGCTCAGACTTCACCCGATGACTCGGAGTATCACAGTTGCCCCGCCGCACCGCACGGGGTTGTTTAGAGATGCAAAATTAATTAAAACTTCATACTACAGAGCGTACATAATGCAAGGCTACAAAGCCATCCAAAGTCGTATTTATTTATAATGTAAAATATTTAATCTTATTATCGCCGAAGTGAAGTTGCTCCTCGCAGTATTTCACGGGTCTTTGTCCTAGTTGGTAATAGTATTTAGTATTGCCCAGATGTTAAAGCACTTAGAGGCTAGCACCGGTTTTATTATGAATAGCAACGGAACTAGTATTTTGAGGTTTCCCTCCGGAGCCAGACACAAATTAATGCCCGTGCTCGAAAGCTTCAAATTAATGTAATGCACCTAACTTACGGAGCCAAATTGTTGGCGTTCACTAAATTTTCCATAGCGCAAGGAGGATATTTCAAATTTTGTAATTGAATTTTTGATAGCACGCCGCCTATAAACAACCGGACACCACTAACTTCATTATATACATATATGTATACAAAGAATTCGTTTAAAATTCGCTGTTTTTATTGGAGTGTATGAATGAACGTGCGCCATGCATTCGTTTAGCGATTGATGAAAATAACTAACATACCTTAACATGCTACTACACCCGCCTATCCTCACCTGTTTGTAAATGACGCATAGTGACGTCACAGGGCGCACCTCGGGCGGTAGGTCTTTACATCTCTACATATAAATAAAATTAAGTGTCTCTTTGTAATTCAAAATTAACAGCTCCTCACTAAATTCAAATCAAACTATACGGTACTTACATAAAAATTTTTAAAAAAAAGTCTTTCTGTCCTTCTGTTTGCTAATCTCTGCAACGAGTACAAGAAAAACAAAAACTTACATAATTTTTTTTCTGTGTGTCTGTCTGTTTATCAGCCTAATCTCGGAAATGGCTGGGCCGATATTAATAGGACTTCCACTGGCTAACAACGAAGTCCTGTGCACAGCTGGTAGACAATAAAATCATATCTAATAATGTAGGTACCACCGGTGTTAATTGCTTGATTAACCTTCACAAGATGTATATAAATATAAAGCCTCTGCAACGAGTGTCTGAAGTGGTGTGTAGTGAATAAAACTTGTAATCTCAGTTAGCTAACACGGCGTTAATGTAAACCTCCGTAGAGCAAAGCCCTGCCGAAACTCTGGCAACACTTACAGAGATTAAAATGCTTATCGTGTGAGAGTTGTAGAGTTTTTCATTCTTTGATTTATTTAGGACTTTAACTCTCGCTACTTTTTCGTTGAAACATTTGATTTAGAGATAGTCTGATTTGTTTTATAAATTTTCTTTCAAAAGCTTGTTTCAAGCTGTCATTAACTTAAACATGAACTACTCGTATTTATGAATAGTTAAAACACGCGAGCTGTAACTCCAATGATAAGAACAAATACGAATCACGCTATAATATTATTTAATACTAGCTGTGTCCTCGACTTCGTTCGTGCTGAATGTTTTTTAAAATTAAAGCCTAAGTTACTCCCTGAAACATTACCTATCCGCCAGTGAAAGTCCTGTTAAAGTAAGTCCAGCCGTTTCAGAAAAATTGGCACAAACAGACAGACAGAGAAAAAATACTACATTTTTTTTTTATTTAAGTAGGTACTGTATGTACTTTCATATGATTTAGTTAAAAATTGTCAATATCAAATTACAAACCGACACTCAAATTTAAATGATATGTACAGATTAAATATATTAAAAATGTAACTCCAAGTGTCTGTGCGTAATGTAACCAGTGAGAGTGTTAATAAACTTGTTAGGATATTTCGTCAACGAGAGTAACGACTCACTGAAAATTTGAGGCGCCCTTGTACTGTGACCATGACGCGGGAGGCTTGTGGCACACTTTATATACAATATATCGAGTGCAGGTTTATTTAAAAACCAATTAAGAATCAATGTACATAGACAGGTCTCATAAACATATATATATCACAGACACAAACAAAACCCACACAACAATCTGTGGATTACAGAAATAATTTTCCATGTGGGAACTGAACCCGGGACCTTTGCCTCAACAATCAACCACTAGACCATCACGCCATCTTTATCAATTATTTGTATTATTAATCATATTTCAGACAAAATATTAATTATTATTACTGTAACATGTGAACAGGATAGAAATTTAAATTGGATAAAAAAAAGATGGTGGAATAATAAAAGAATCGATTCCTTAAATCCGCGTCCGTCATCACGGGCATTCTACATTATGTACAGAGAATTTAACAGCAGCTAATAACATGTTGAGAAACTGTCGCATTTCGGTGCCGGCATGCCAACAATTTTAATAAATAATTATCCTCCCCTGGGCCTCGTCGGATAAGCAGGCTTAATATCTCCCCCCTCCCCAACTCAACCCACACACAATTAGAGTATTCCGTATCATTCAAATCATCAATACGTCTCTGATTTATTTTCTGTTTGTTTTTCAACATATCAATGAAATTATTTGTTTTAAGAAAATTAAATTATCGCAATGACTTATTCCGCTCTTTTTAACGCGCTCATATTGCAACCGTAAAAGGAAATTGTAACATAATATTTTTATGATTTTAATATTCGTGTAAAAGGAGAGTAATAGTCTGTAGCTGTAGAAGTTTTCAATCGCATTCAAGCAATATTTTCTTTATAATACCCACACACACACAGACACGCACACATATATTTCAATAAACGGCACTCCTAAAAGCTAAGGCTAATTGCAGTAAGATACCGTCCTTTGCTAATACGATATGTGTTACACGGGGCGCGGCGCGACGCACACGTTCCACCGTAAGGCCCTGCGCCGTGCACGCGAATATCAATCCTAATTCATACACAGTAAAGCTTAAAATCGATTATCGTTATATATATTTGGGTCTTTCGTATTTCGGGAGGACTAATGGAAATTGTGAACCGTGCCCGTCGTTACGCGCTGCAAATGTACATAATGTGTCGTCAAAAGGGTGAAATATACTCCGTGATTTCGTTCGCAAATTGGGCTTAAAGCCTTTTTAAAGTTTGTATAATTAAATTTATGTTAACCGGTCAATGCTTTAAAGCGGCTTAGAGATAGATACCTTTATGAACACGTTCCAACCGACTTTTATACTTGAATTCGAGGATAGTTGTTAAGTCTATGGGGGAAGGGGGGGGTATTGCTTAACTTTTGACAGATGTTATTTTAATATCGTGCTATTTGCCGTCTCTTATTAAAAGCGAAGTGTTTACAATAACAATGCTTTTATTAAATTCTTCTTGCATTATCTGAGAAAGGAAAAAATGCCTGGCTTAACGAGAGAGCGGCAAGAAAAAAAAATACAACTTTGGAGCTTTTTCGCTAAGAATTTTATTAATCTCTTAGTATTTTTTTTTACTCGAGATGAATATTTTATCTCGCCTTACATTCAACTTCGATATAAATATTCTGAAACATTGAATATATATTAAATTTATGAAACCCTTTTTAAACTTCATTATTAATATTTTATTAATACATGTCTTTTTACTTCATTTGTTCCTAAAAGCATGTGGCTTACCAGTTCTTACTGTAATAAATAATAACTTAAAAATCTTAGTTATAGTTATCAAATACGCAAATGGCACTTAGCAGATTTATATGTAATTTTGGATTTAGATTAACCGATGACGTTGAAAAAGACAAACTTTACTTTATTCTCGAAAAATATGAGGTTTCTTCTGAACAAACGAAAAACTAACACCAGAGTCATTATTTATTATTTTTTCAAGAGGTTCTCTGCTTTTGATCTCCCTTACACGCGAGAAAATCCGCAACCAAAAGTAACATAAGAGATTTACATTACCACCTACTACGACATACTTACAATTATATATTAAAACAATCTTTACTTGCTCGAAATCTTATAACAAGTTTAATTATGTAAGTAATACTGCTGATAAGAGATAACAAATAAATAAACATAGGTGTGTGAAGAGTAATAAGTTAAATTATTGTTCCACAGTAGTTAAACACGTGCTCGAAAATATTAACAGCGGTGTACGGCGCGGCGCGAATAACTTTATTAAGTCGCTCAAATAACTTTATTTACTCCATACAATAACTGTACACTCATTTTAAGTTATAATAATTAAGTGATATATATATTATAAGACTTTATTTAAGCGTGGTCGGTGGGTTTAGGTATCCTGGTAGAGTTCCAAAAAGCCTATTAGGTAAACCCGCTCGGTCGTTATGATAAATGTTAAAAATACGCCGCATTGCAGGATAAGAACATACAGTTTAGGCAATATATATACACATATACACATATATATATATATATATATATATATATATATATATATATATATATATATATATATTTCAAATGCATTTAGTGAAATGCTGTTAATTTGGAATTACAAACAGACAATTCAATTTTATTGATATGTATAGAAGATATAAAAGCTGTTCTAATAATAATGTGACCCGTCAGCTAATATCAATATTTTATTCTCTCAGTGACCCCGGTGAAGTGTGAAGGGAATACAAACAGGATATCTGGAAACACTATACACTCAAAATAATATACTACCCTCGTACATGTAGTATTATTTTACATATAATGAATATTACCAAGTTTTGTCCTTATCTAAAAATCTGGAAGATATGTTCGTATACCGTTTCGTCGGTGTACAACACACAAACAAACGCAATTACTGACTTAAGTATATAAAATAATCAAATACATATAAATTACGACTACACCATAGAAACATTGAATGTACCTACTGACATACTAATTTAATTTAGTTATTATTTATGTACTACGTAAATAGATAGGTCGATGGATAGATAGATAGATAGATAGATAGATAGATAGATAGATAGATAGATAGATAGATAGATAGATTATTAGACACAATTCTACCTCCAATTTCAAATTTTAACAATATGTTTTAATATATAAATAAATTCTAACGCAAAATTATCTCACTGGTGCAATCTTAAAGCAGGAGTAGAAGGGTAGAAAAATATTTGAACATTTTGATAAAAATACAATAAACGCATAAGTTTACTTCTTGTCTCGTATAGAAATAAAAATAAAATCACATTAGGGAATTCAATAGTAATGTTTTCCGCGGATTGAACCTCGTATCAAATTGATTAAATCATTATCATTCGTTGGAGTTACATTTTATAAATCAAACGTTCAAATAAATACAAAAACAGCCAACTGATATCATTTAGTGTTTTAGTGTTTTGTTTACGGCTCAATCACGTGATGGACCGCGCCTCTCTGTCATCTCATCTCTACATACTAATAAATATAATTGAAGTGTCTGTTTGTCATTACTAGTTAACAGCACTTCACTATATGTACTTATTTATGTACTATATATTTATGTACTTATATAAAAACAATATTTTAAAATTGTTTTCTGTCTATTTGTCAAAAAAAAACATTAAACTATCTTGCAATCTTTAAATATCTCTTGTATAATACATTTATAAATATTAAACTAATTAATCTGATAGAACCGTTCACATGAACATGAAATATAAATATTCGACACTAAGTGACCGCGTAGCGCCGCGTAGCGTTTAGAGTTTATATTTTTATATTATTTCAATTGAATATATAATTTCCGTACGTATGCAGCTTCGCATTACGGTTAGTGAAATTACGGAATTACGGAATTACAAATATTTATGAATTACAGGAATTACCAAGTAATTGCATACCAGTGCGCCCGCGAATATAATTATATGTTATATGAATTCTGATTTGTTTCATTAAAGCATCGTTCGTACACCTGACAGTCGTCTCTGCTGACTGACTGACTCACGGAATTATAATCAAATTAATTAATAGTAGTTGTATAGAAACAGAGTGACTGTATTCAAGGTAATACGTATGAGGCTCTTTATGTATATACTAAAAAATACGTGTTTTCATTTACAAAAAAAAAACCCTTTCACTTTAAGACAATTTGAAGTTAAAAAAACAAAAAGAAAAATACATTAAGATAGATTCAAACGTTGTCTACACGTGAAAGGCTTTACAAAATCCACATACAATTTTGATTAGAAAAAGTGTTTAACCAAATACCCTATACCATTGAGAGTCGGTAGTGGGGTCGTGGGGTCGGCCGGTGTGGGTGGGGGGTGTTACCGTGGCAACCGGACCCCACAACACGCCGTGGCGCCGCTCGTTCTATACAAGCCTACTTAATATGTATGTTTTATGAGTTTGTTGGTAACACAGCGCGCCGAAGGTGAACATAAACACTAAAATGGAAAATAGTAAATGCGCTTCAATATTTAAACGTAACTTATGTTTGAGAGCTGTAGTATATGTACTCGGATGTCGTTATTTAGATATAAACATTAATAACATGGGACGGCTCCTTGGAACAAACAGTCGAACAAGGTCGGTCGTTGATAACACATCGGTAGGGCCAAAACAACCTAAAAACCTATCAAGTCATTGTCATTGTTAGCCGATGTTGCCAGCTATTCAATTATTCCACAAACTCACAGAAAGTGGGCATTCTGTGGAACGACGACATAATGTGGTAATTGGCGCCGTAAAGGTAGTTCACTCGCCGGCCATTATTATAAAACATTTTTGTAAGCAACCTTTAAGTACGCGCCTACCCTTATTACGAGTTAAGGAGACTTCTGAATTTCGTTATACTTAGGGAAGTCCCCTAAAAGTACCTATAAACCGTTATATCTTCGTAGTTTCTATTATCCAATAATAATCGTACGTAAAAAGATAAATTTGTGAGTTAAAATAATGTTGTTGGAGATCAAATATTAAAAGTTTTATAAGGTTTTTTTTTTTAATTTAACGATACCGAAAAATGAAGTTCAATTTTGGCTTTTGTTATTGGTCGGCCGTGTGTGCATGTGCGTGTGTATGCGCGTGTGTGCGTACATAATATTGATACCAGTTAAAACTACATAAATGGTAAATGTACTAATATTTTTATTTGTAACCGAAGCTTTCAGGCAATGCAGTATGAACTAATTAGATGTATTGGTTTTTAGTTATTACATGATGAATTTATGTTGATAAATAGTGGTGCTTGTGTTTTACTCTAAGTACACAATGTAAAGTCAATGTTAGGAGGAGCTCTGAACGTCTCCGAGACACTTCATTATGTAAATCAACAGTCGCGAGATACAGAGGTTATAGTTTCACTTTAAATCAACAAAAGACCCTTTCACGGTCTGTCGGTTCATAATTACAATTGTGATTTTTATTAAACACATATCTCTTAATAACCATATCCAATGAAGAAACTTAATACAACATTTTGCCAATTCTTAATAAGCTATCCTATGCAGCTTTCTTTATTATAAATTAAATTTTTACTAGGAATGCTAAGAGAGTGATACTGAATCATTTAATCATAGTGTGTATATTTCATTATATAAAGTATTAACAGCTGGTAGCTGGGTCTGAAGAGCACTAAATTCTGGTGTGGTAAATCTACATTTTTTAATCAGTATATATTCAAAGCGTGCAGCACGCATACTTCACTGTTAAAACCTTTCAGTCTGTCACATCACGCAACCAAAATAATATATATATTTTTTTTAGAAAAAAAAATACATAAACTGCGTATTTATAATGTTCTCGTGACTTGTGACGTTTTTACGAGAGCGTTTAATAAAAATATTATAATAATAAAATGAGTACATTTTCAAAGTTTTATTTTATTCTGAACACAGAGCTAATATTTTGAGGAATATTTAAAATATAATTTTGAATATACAAACAATTCTTTGAATGCTCCATTTATTTGTATTGCAGCGATTTGTCACAGACAGTTAGAATTGCAAAACTATTGTGAGCGGAAGTTCGTCCACGGGTCGGCGAGCGGAGGAAATGAAATCGCCTCAGCACATCGATCCATTGTGCGCGGGCGCATCGGACGCGTTACAGTACCGCCATCTACCGAACTAGATTACGCACAGGAAAAGTATTTTAAAAAGGCAATTAAAATAATAATACAGTCGTAAAACGCACGCTTTCCAAAACAGAATCGCAATTAACATCGCTGGATATGGATTCTAAGTTCGGTGATGATTTCAATTAACAATATTAAGTTATAATTGCGAGTACGTTGATCCGTGATCCAGCGCGGCGTCTCGCACGACTGCGTGCGCCTCCGGTCTTTACACATACCGTTATTTCGTTATTGTGAAAACGATTTTACACAATCATTGCGATATATCAATTATTTACAACACCTAGTCGATGTTACACTCAGTAGATATACCTCATAAAACCATATTTCCTATCTATGAAATATATGACGAGATTTGGAAAGAAAATTAGGACTTAAACATCATACAAAAATTGTTGCCACGGCCGGCGATGGAACCGGACCTTTTAATGAATAATCACACTTTTCACCCTTAAAGACCGATACGATAGTGTACTTAAAATACTTAATAAAACAAGCGGTAAAAACATCATCAGATTCAGCTGAAATAAAGTTTCTGGTAAAACTTTGTTATCAATCTGAATTAGTTAGAAAAATAAACTTTTCAAAACTTTTGTTAATTATTGCTTTCAGAAAACAAGAACCAAAGCCACGAGTGCGAGTTCCACACCGACTCAGGATACATAACTTTTTCTGTAATTATCTACTTCAAATATGACTTTCGTGAATTTGAAATCAAGATCAAATTACATTAATAATACATTTAAAATAAATAACTATTTTAATGTACCATTATCAAGGCTAGGCTGTGTTTTGGGCTAATTAATCAGAAATATAAGCATGAAGCAAGAAGGTAGATGCAACAAATTTGTTTAGGATATGAAGTTAAAAGAAATTTATATTTTTTATAACCAGTGAAATACCCGAGCGGTGATTTCAGAGCGTGAAGTGACCGGTTCACTTTTGAAATCATTATTTCTTTTACCGTTCTTCAAGACCGACAAAATAAAACTTTACGAATTTCTTGTGACCTATTCTATTATAAATGCAATATATCCTGTAATATCTTCTAGTGTTGGTAGCTGGTTGTAACGAATTGTGAGGACCGACTCAACGAAGATCGCGTGAAGTAGCAATTATGACCAAGTTTCGTACTTAGCTGGAGCTGGAAGCTCAATTTCTTTGCCTTTTCCTGCTTTTTACCTCTCATCTACACAAATCTGTAGCTCTTTAATGTTGTTTAACTTTAGTACATTATTTTTTTGTCAATTTAATTACAGAATTATTTTGCAATACGCATGCGATCTTAACTATTATTTAAATTAAATAATTTTTAAAACGTCCTGTGTCCGTATATCACCGGCGTATCTGTAACGAATGTCATTCAACGGAATATTCAGTTGCATTTCTTAGAGCTTAGCTTAAAATGTCTATTTTTACCGTCAACAAGCTGTGCTTTGGCCGAGTTGTTTCGCAAAGAGACGTGTTTATAAAACTCTAATACTGAGAATGGTCCGTTCCTAAAATTACATTTTATAAAACAAACAGTAATAACTGTGCCTTCTTAAAGTATTTATGTACGAATGTGAAATAAAAAATCCTAGTCGCAGCACGAACAATACTCAATTGCCAATAACCACGCCAACTACCGACCCCGTGCTCACTGCTGCGAGTAGGTAATACGATATTTCATTTTACTTGTCCTTTATTTACATAATGTAGTACTAACGTTATATGTACATTTATTTAATAAATTATACTTTTGTACTCAGTACGTTAACAAGTATTATTTGAATAGCTACGTTCGCGCGGAATATATTTTTAAAAATTAAAGTAGCTCGAGTTACTCTTAATAATATCAGCCTTCTGCAGTAAAAGTCCAGCCGTTTCAGAGAATAGCCGAACCAAACAGACAGACAGACAAAGATTTATTTTTTATATAAGTAACCTATATAATTTCATGTGCATTTAGTGAAATGCTGTCAATTTGGAATAACAAACAGACACTTCAATTTTATTTGTATGTGTACATAATTATAATGTCATTAATACGTCAGTCGTATATCATCAATAAAACATAAGGAAGGGTTTGTCTAAAACGGAGTCACGGAAAAATGTAATTTAGTGTTGAACGAACACACCTTTATTTGCTTCCTGTCGGTTAGTTATCACTTTGTATGGAAAATGTGAAGGCAAATACATGTTAATGTTAATGTGTTTCTTATTGCCCCTCGAGAATTTTCTTTGGAAAGCGAGTAATAATTAATAAAAAGAATACATGTAGTGAGCGGCGAGTCGCGCTAGAGAGATCCTTAATATTGTATTTCTTGATAATCTTATGTGAGCAATAGACGAATCTTTAAAAAAAAATTTAATACTTTTCTAAAGAGAATAATTTTTATACTAATATATTAATGAATATACATTTTTTTTTATTTATTCACTCTTATTTTCCTCTAAAGCTTTAAAACTGTAATAAACCAAATTTTAAAATCTTATTTAGGTTATGAGTAGAGAAGACGAGAGCAGAGGGTTATCCTGTAACCCTACACACACATACTTATCTCTCATTCAATACTTTTGGTAATTGTGATTATATGAATATCTGCAAGTTATCAATTAAGGAACGCCCACAAAATGTTATATACTCACCAATTTTTCTTCATCCAACTGTATTGTTTATGTATAACTAGCGAATATTGTATACTCTTAATATATCATCAAAATATTATTAAAATTCTATTAAAATTGAATATAATGTATAAGGAATTTAAAACTACAGGCACAATTATGATATGTATTGTGTTAATAATTAATTTAGGCTAAGTCATGTGATTGTGTGTGAATGTATACACATTGCTGATTGCACTTTCCACGATCCAAGAGTTACTACCAGAACTACATTTCAGATATCCAAGTCTCGGTAATGATTCATATTTCACTGTGATGATAATGTTCTAAACACTGCACAAAATCAGTCCACGCTATGGCGGCTGAAGTCGTCCGGTAAACAGAACACAAACACTGGTATACCCTAATAAACAAAATAAAAACAATGTAAACTGGTATAACACAAAATGTGTATGTAAATATTCTAGTGATGAAATTTATGGCTATTTAGTCAAACTATTAAATGTATCCCGGTATAAATTTGTTGTAGTGTCAGGACTGTCAAATTGCGCGGGCATGCGCAGTCGGTATGTTTTGACACCGGGATAACGGAAGGTCGATAAAACAGTCCGGCTCGGAATAGTCAAAACAGCTACGCATTATATCAATTGGAGAACTTGAAAATGGCTTACATATATCATATCTACGAAAAAAATGTTAGTTCGGGAGTAGGAATTAATAAAAGATATTGAATAAATATATTTTTTAAATTATTTATAATTATACTATTGCCGATTTTTTTACTTGGTTTTTAATTGCCGAGAAATCTGCTTTTGAGAAATCAACAACTTAAATATCAATAAAATCTAAAACATTATATGATTCAATAATACTGGTCTTAAAACAAACATTATTAGATAGTTCCGGATGTAATTACAATAATTTATGTAAATTTATATTCAAAAAGTACATTTAATATACTGTTCTATAACGTATTATAGTTATGTATTGTTTTTAAACGTATACTCGTAGACGTTATAAAAGTAATGGTTTATTGTTCTTTGTGATTCTCCAGTGGTTTGGAACACATCGGACCGTGGCCTCGGTCGTAAAGGGATTTATTAAGTTTCTTAAATTATGTAATATTGAGCATTAGTTAATTTCTGTTTTAGTCGTGTAGTAACTTAGAAGATTGCAAAAAAGATATATATTTTCATGGCAAACATTTAATAAGGTGTTATTATTACATATAAGGGTAACAATCGTAATTTAAAAGCTGAGTTTGCACTTATGGCAAAATAATTTTAAGTATGTATACCACATTGATTCATGTTACAAAATTTTTCAACACTTTAAATAATTCAAATTTAGCTCGACTTTATCACACATTGCATTGCTTCTTATAATGCCAAGTAACATTCTAACTAAAAAAAATATGTGTACAACAATTGTTGAAATAAAAGCAACAAATCATATCGCATGTAGTGTATGAGGGGCCTTGAGCCGCGCTAAGTGAAACAATTAGAAATCAGATTCGAACAACGCGCTACTCAAAACAATTAGCTCTTAAACGAGGCCGACTACATTTACTAGTATTATCACTTTTCTCATCTCTGTGGTGAAGCAATTGCTATTATTTATATTATTTATAGATAACGTAAAATGTATTATTTTTTTAATAGCTGTGTCCACGATTTCTTTTTCGAGGAATATGTTTTTAAAATAAAAATACCTTAAGGTACTCCTTATAACATCCGCCAGCGAAAGTCCAGTTAAAATCGGTTCAACCATTTCAGAGGTTAGCCGGAACAAACAGGTCTGCACAGAAAACAATTGTAAAATTGTTTTTATGAAGCACCGTACATACTTTCAAATGTATTCAATGAAAGCTACTAATTTGGAATTACAAACAGACAGTCCAATTTTATTCATATGCCTAGATAATTGATCAATTCACTTCGTACAAAAAAATTAGAGTAGAGTTAATTATATTTATGTATTCTACATACAAGGAATAATTTATATATTTTTATATTATCTATAAATAAATATAATTTTAATAATATTTAAATAAATATAAATAACGAAAAAATCAACACCACAGAATTAGAACTTCTAGAAGCGGCTTAGGTTATGAAAACAAGCAATAGTACATTTGTTTTCTATTACATTCATATATCCATTACATTCATAAATAAACATTATTAAAATAATATACTTAGATACAATAATAAAAACAAAATCACGGTTTAATTAAATGACATCGTCGGCCGCCTACCAATTTATTAGACCCGTTATCAAAAGTAATTAAATTAATTTTCATCACAAATAACACGCATACAATGTACAATGTACAATACATTTCAAAAATACATTAAATTGTTCAAACTTCTTAACTTATAGCAAGTTTATAAATAATTGTGTCTTAAAAACATAGTTGAAGTTATTTATTACCATTCAGAAATATAACAAGATTATCTTCGAGCATTACAGTGAATATCGCTTTAGAAGATAAACTTTCCTCAACTATATTTGGATGTATTTTGAAAGTGGTTTACTGACAATATATTTGAATAAATAGCAATGATATTATAATGAAAACTAATACACATCGGAGCGGGAGCAGCACGGCGCGGCGTGTCCGTGCCGCTCGGGCGCTCATGCGGTTAACGTTTTTTTACATAAACATTGTTCGCAGTAGAAATCGACGGGCGTGACTCGGTCTATTGTGCGCCGCGGGGATATCAGAGCGTGATGCACTAAAGTAATGAATGGCCGCGATCATAATGTTATCTTGATTGGTATGGTATTGGTGTTCATATCCATAATGTACGAGTACCTCCTGTGTGTAACGGATTTGTCTCTGAAGAAAGACCCTTTTGGCAGTAGATAATTAGGGGTCACATGAATAATATTTTAAGTTAAAACTGCAAAAAATGTTAATGAACAATATAAAAATAGATAAAATTCAAAATAAAATAACTTGTTTTAACTTAACGGTTAAAGCCATCTGACGGCGCGAAATGGGTACATAATATTAATAAAAATTGTTACAAAAATAAATTGTAGAATAACGAGTGTAAAAAGGTTTTAATGATAAGAGGTAATTATATTATATAAGATTAAAACACAGTATCATATTAACAGATACTTCCGAGCACGTGTCCTCCGATCGTTGAAGGGTGCAAACTGCTGCTCTGTTTAAGGTCGTCGGATAGCTTAAATTAAAATTTAAAACAGATCAACAAATAAAGTAAAGGCATTTAATAAGAGCCGGGAAATCCTTATTAATCAATTCTGGGATTGAGAAATTATTATTCATTGCGAGTTACTTATAAAAATTGTTTTTTTTTAAAGTACGTTGCTGATTCTTATTTGGCACTAGGGTTCTTAATAAGGCCCATATTTGTAACTGTAATATTTTAGACACCATATATCACAAAAATTATATCTAAAAAAGTAATGACTTTAAATGACTATAAGTTCAATGTCTTCATTACCATTTCCTATTAATAAATAAATTAAAGTCTTAGAAAATGTATTTGAGTTAGAGCTATGAATTTTATCGTTTTAAATGAAAAAAAAAATACTTTTTGTGTTAATTTCTATTATATTTAATAAAGAAAATAAAAAATGTTACTAATCGGTATTTTTTTTCTGACCTATCCTTGGACTTTATTAGGTATTACACTTTTATAATTGTAGTATGGACCTTATTAGGTGTTCAAAATAACAATCATGACATCCGTTGCAACTTAAGATAAAAGACATACCTATAGTTATAACGAATATTCACAACACAATATTTATTTACTTATCTTTATATATATATTATTTGGTTTGGTAACGTAAAATTAAACGAGTAAATTTGTTTCGAAAGTACTTGTAAACCTCATTACCCCCTAACAAGGTTCAGGCCTTATTTGGAGCCAATAGAGTGGACCTTGTTAGGCAATTACATGTCCTGAGGAAAAAAAACAAAAATTAAGATAAAAAAGTAATATATAAAAATTTTGGTTAGTTTCCCCGAGAATGTAATTTCTGCAAACTCAACCACAGCCAACAGACCCTCAATTTCGACTCGCTGCGCTCACGAAATCTTGGGTGCCGTTTGCATATTGAGCGAAGCGAGCCCAGTGTAATGATCATCGTTTCCCATTGACTTCAATGGGATATCAGTTCTTTGATGATTATATTCAACGACATGACATTTTTCAAATATATTTTTTTAAAACCCCTCACCTATTTGTGTCTTTTTGATTGCAAAATTTCATAACTTTTCTTTGAGTAATTTTCAAGGCTATTCGTGACAAAGAAAGTTGAAAAAGTCTCCAGTAGAACGCTCAATAATACTATATCAGAATGTTTAAAAAATAAACGGGGTTTTTTATTAAAAACACTTAAAATTCTATCAATATGTCATATATATGGACACTCGTCGATCGATCCTGAAGTTATACAAAGAACTACTGCTAAAACGGCCATCACTGGTACGCCACGATGTCCGTTTTAGTTTAAAAAGATGAACCTTATTTAGGGCCGGTCCTTATTAGGCGGACATTAGTCATCTCATAAAATAATTTATCAGAGCATTGAAACTTACAAAGATAATATCTTTTTATACACACTGTATGTTACTTTTTCACTCTACATCCATATACCAGTGTTATCAACTACATTTATCTGTAAACCCGTTCCTTTGTCGTTTCCGCTTCATTAAAATTCTTAAATATTCCAAGTTCGTACACGGTTACGTCGTTCAGGAGCATCTATTGAAATTACACCTATCTATGCGCATACAAACAGCCCGCATGTTTTTACTTTATATATCGATCTTCAGAAGTTAAGGCAAGTAACAAGTTTGTCTTGTTTTAAAATTTCAAAGTTACTGTAGTAACCTTTTCTAGGATGATTTATTCCTAAATCCAAATTACATTAAAAAAATATATAAGAGAACGGTAAATAAGAGGTAAAAGACAAAATATCAGAATGCTTTTTTATAATCTAGTGCAGGGTGTATTTATGACAGACTATCGTAAGTAAAATTATTTTCATGAAACATTAAAATGGCATGTGTGGTGCTCCCATGACGGCGGTGCGGTCAACTTTAATATTTTATTACTTTACCCTACTTTCTATATACCTTTATTTATTTACCTGATACAGCCTTCAATATATTTCTATCAAGTTTTATGTAAAACTATTTAGTAATTAAATATGAGTTGTACATCTATATACTCTGTGTGTGTGAAGTGTGAGACTGACATTTTTTTTTATTATACCTTCCTTTACTATAGATGATAGTCTTCTATCTGTCTGAGATTCCGCCCGTGTGAAAGGTATTTAAGTATTTTTATGCAGACTTCAAATATATTTTCACAATAATATACACTAAATAACCGTCTTAAGTCGAAAATTATGTAATTTTTAAGAGTATCAGTCTTTACATATTTCCAGATATAGATAAACGTATATATAAAAAGTCTGTAGGTTAGTAGCACCTACCACCGGGTAACACGAATAAATCCCGCTCAAGTGTTCTCTGAAGCACTACCTTTTAAAATATGTTAAATCTCCATGTGTATGGTACTTACATTATAAATGCGCAAGGTTGTCTCTTTATCACTCCATTGACCGTAAAAGGAATTAATTTAAGGGCCTCTAAAATACTTTACGACCTGGAATAACCCCATAACCATATTCATTTTTATATCACACGATATAAAATTAAAGCCTACACCCTAATGTTATAACATTCTATGTATAGTGTTTGTTTATAGTAATGTTTAATTCGCCGGTTTTTCTCAATTCGGTGTCAATTTACTGCTTAAAGCAATTCGACCATAAAAATTAATTAGGATATTTTTTTATATTGATTATTTTCAGTAATTCTAAACCCTCTTTAACATCGATTTTGTATATTGAAAATTAAAATCAATATTATAAATATCACCTTTGGACTATTCGATTAATAGGAAAATATTTATAAATTATTTAAAAAACAATTTTAAAATACTTAAATCTAAAACTATTTTATTTAATTTGTTAGTTTTTTTGTAGTCGTGTAGAATCAAAAACTCCAACGACTCGGAGCATTCGTAAATATTCAACGCCATTGCAAACGTCGGTAAGAGTTGCATGTCTTCAGCACAAAACACGCAAATGCACCATTTCATTTTACTGAAATCACCGATATTTTTAGAACTATACTTAGTTAACATTACGTATACTTTTGTATTAACTTGCTGCCATTTTTCCAAGTTAATTCTCCTATTAAACTATAAGTTATGGTAAATTGTTCATACTTCAACTAGTACTGAAATATAAACATAATGACTGCCGAAGAACATACTCTAGTTGTTAGAACCAAGAAATATAACAGCTTCTATTCGGCACACGTGGAGTATAATCGATACGTTTCCAATATTGTCTTGTACTGAAGTTTTTATATTATTATTTAAAATCATCATTAATCGAGGAAAATTCAAATAATGTAACCCTAAAAATATTTTGAATTATAGATTAAGTTCCGCAGGCCGCCATGTTACATTCAATAACAACTAAGTTAAGATGCTAAACCTATACATGTTTGTATAAGTAAATAAGTTGTTACTTATTTTGTCCATCTGGCGTTCCTATCTGATAATGAAGTACGAATGGAGCTTACGAGGTGCACACAATATAGCCGTTAACTATGACCCGCCAGACTTTTAACACGAAATTTAAGGCAAATTACTAAAATGCCCCTACTTATACGAATAGTACTTATAGGTACTAACAGAAGAGAATTTGAAACTTCATCATCCCTATTATAGGTATTAAAAATATAGATATACCTAGTTTTTTCTCAAAGTATTTTAAGCTACATTTGTATATATATAGTCGAATTGACTGCGATGATTCTATTGACGTTAGTGAAACAGTGATCACAATAAAGAAATACCCTGAGTTTGTTCTGTGGCTCTTCTCTGAGCAGCGCCTAGGTAAGTATGGTATCAAAAGAGTGACAACTATATATAATTTGCTGTACATCACTGCTACGCAATTTTATGGGCATTAATATAGATTATAACCTTCAAATGGGTACAATATCGCCCTACGACCCTTACATCCGGTTAAGGCGCCTTTCAAAAAATATATCAACCACGCATAATATTTGTCGCCCGGGTTCAATCGGTAGGTAGTTTCGAACATGAAAGGCCTTTCTATAACCTACGCGGAGAGAATAATGGGTGGATGCTAGTATTATACACTTTCATTATTTCTACTACCTCACCTAAGCACACATTATTTACAATAAGAGTACTCTTGTTGTGAAAATATTAATGTTATCTGCACAAAGAATAACTTTTATTGCTTTGAAAAATTTCCTTTTTTTTTTAATGTTTTTTGTCTATTAATCTGTCTTTGTTCGCACATTAAATAAAAGCTACTAAACAGATTCTGATGAATTTAGTGCGGATGTATTGTAGTTTATTATCGAATTTAAGATATACTTTTCATACTTTTAATTTTTTAAGGCAGCAAGTTTAAGCAGTAGTTTATCTTTATAGAAAAATAACACATTAATTAGAATAATTCGAGTTAGGCTTTGTTTAAACTTATTCAGAAGACTCACAAAGAGGCCACGTGGGGTACACCAGCGGTCACAGGCTCGGGGTCCGAATCAACAGCCGTCGAGACCTGTATGCTCCGTCCATTAAGAACGCTGGTGATCCACTTGTATAAACTCTAAGAAAGTCCATAGGACGGAAGCTTCGAAAGAAACCCCCTATGACATACACGAGCGAAGCTTTTTGTTATATCCGGATTAACTGCCAGAGATCCTCTGCTTTGCTGTCAATAACAGCTGCCCAACGGTGGGTAAAATATAGCAGAAGATCGAAAGACATATTACCGGTAATTGATCAACTGGAGAGATCCTCGAGGTACGTTAGTGGTAGGTCAATGATAATGCTCCCCGTTCTTCGCTTCGAAGAAACCGTGACTACGCCTTTAAGTTAGGAGCGCCGAAATAAAAACAAATAAATAATTATTCTAAGCACTTTGGTTAATATCCTTTTCTGAAAACAAAAAAATCTGAAAATATATCTCAGCAACACCTAACGGTTCCAACTGTAAATCCAAATTTGTAATTGTAAGAAACAAGTTAAAATTTATCAACATTAGCAAAACCCGGTTAACGTTGCATTGCCTAAAGAAATTAAAAATGGAACATTACTTAATGCAAATGTATTCTTTATATTCATATATTTCTATAAATGTACATACTATTTTCTTTCTCTTTATTTCGAATGGCTTTTAAGATCAAATGCTGAAGCACCATCTCGTGGCAAATTGGCAAAAAACAATTAAGTTTATCAGCATATCAATTTTGACAGGACCCCGTAGCAAAATCTAAGTTAACACGAATATCACAAATAACCCTTATAATGATTGAGTTTGTTAATATCTTGTGAAGTTCAACGAGCGCAATCGACTTTACTTGAAATTCAAAGATATATTCCCAAATATTTTGTGGCAATACACAATTAATTGGTTAAAAAATGAATCAACCAAAAAATTTACATAAATCATATTAAAATGTTTGATATTAGATTTCTTTAAGAGGAAAAATAAAACACAAAAAGATATTTCGTTGCAATAATAGTTACATAATAATTAACAACCTAATAATAATAATATCAATGAATTTATTGTTATTTCGTTTTGTATGACGGTAACTTTATAACTTTTACATAATATTTTGTACCAATGTACATCAAATAAGATTAAAGAGACTTCCGCACACATTACTTAAAAAAAGCATTGACATTTTATTAACACACAGGTAGTTATTACAACTGTTACCCGCCATCAATGAATATATTTCTACGGAATATTCTTCAATTCACTGAAATAATCTTATAACTAATAGTAATATCCTTTATATATCTACATATAAAGTATATTGGAACTAAACATTGTGACTAGAAGGACTTCAGGCTTTCAAATTATTAATTTTATTGTAAAAAAAAAAAACACCGGTATTTGGAAATAAATCTTACATAATAACTATATACATATATAAATATATATATATTTATATATGTATAAAAACATTATTAAGAGTAATAAATACTTTAATTATTCTTTAGGAAAATTTTAATTTAGGAAATCAATTGAATCTAAAAGACTAATTTATGTATCAAAATTGTTAAATATTATCAAAATTACTAATAAAAATATATTTTTTTAAATGTTACATCAACAGGTCAAACACAAACTCAGATAAAATAATTAATTTAATTTAATAATAAACTCATGGTTGAGAAACTTGTATTCTGAGTTGGACATACAAGACATACTAACCACTTTAAATATATGGAGCATTCAAGGACAATATTAATTAAATTAACAAAATTAAGCAAACACAATTGAAACATAATTGAGCAAAAGTGTATGTATATGGGCAACAGACACAGAGCAGAAGTGAAACTTCTAAAAGTAGCCAAAGAGAGATTGAGTTCAATATTAGTATTTTTATTTGAAGCTGCTTATATCATGTTAAACAAATTAACTCAACTGACAATTTTACAAAAGTATACACGCCATCTATCGCTAATTATAAAAATAACAACTGCCATACATGCCTCACTTTAGTTTAAAGATCGGGCAATAGATGACGCCAGCAGTGGGCAATATTTCTTCTATCTCACTCTCTCCTACACATTTGTCTTTGTTTCTTTATCGTGACCTATTTTTCGTTACATTGAGTTTCAAATCACAACGATTTTAAAGAAGTTTCAACAACAACAAAACCTTATAATAAATAAGGACTACCAAGATATCCACGGCGGTTGGTTCATTTTCCCGAGCGGTGTGTGAGTCATGTTAATTGGAAGATTAATGATTGCATGTGTTTTATGAAGATTCTTCAATGTCCTTAGCACTGTGGCACCGCTTCTGCCGAGGAGGAAGGCGGCCGGGATGTGTATGTCTATCTCCATCCTGAAATGTATGTATAATGTTATAAGTATACATAATAGTAACAGTATAAGTTAGAAACACATCGTTAACATACAAGTGAGATATACAAGCTTGGTTTTTAGAAGTCGTACTCAATATTATATTGACTGAGAGTAATTAACATGTATAACAGAGTTAAATAGTCTTTGCCATACTTATCGTCAACCATCTCTATGAGATGGTCCAAAGCCTCGTCCCACTTGTCGATTGACTCAGTGATGATCATTGCCCGAGCTCCAGCCTGCTGTGCTTTAAATGTTTTGTGGACAAACGAACATTCCCTAGAATAAAAATATTCCTTACTTTAGATGTACTCTTTCTCTTTTCATTTAACCTTTTTTTTCCATTTAGATCTTAAATTTTACTTGTTTTGATCAGAAATTAATGTTTAAATGAAATTGGTAAAAAAAATATTATTTGAAATTTATTAAGTGTCATAAAAATCAAATAACAATAACTCATTATTGGTTTGTTACATGAATCATTTTGAAAAAATTGAGAATAAAATAAGGAAAATATCTTTCATTGAAAAATCTTTGTTATAGTACGTATATTAATGGAAGAGTCCACTTCATATGATTCATTTGTAAGGTGGTTGGAAAATATTTTCGTATTGGGCCACAATGTAATTTTGAAAAATATGAAATCCTTACCCTCTCTCTGATAAAGCAATGTTGCCAACAATTTCATCTTGGTTAATAATATCAGAACAACTATGTAAAGGAATTGTTGGAACGAGACGGGCTTTTTCAAAAATAATACTCCCATTCTGAAAACAATGTTTTATATTAATAAGATGTTATTTCTCTTTTCTTAAAGACTTCGTAATGTTAGATTTAACCATTTTTTTAATCCTCAAGAACTGCCAGCAAGAATTATACATAATAGTCATTATAAATACAACTAACAAAAACTGTTTTATAATGAATTTTAATCATGGGAAAATATTAGTAGAAAGCATTATTTATCTTCAAAAAGACAATTTAGACCTTAACTTATGAAACTACATAATATATATAACCAGAACTCTAAACAGGTTGACTTATTTTGCTACAGACAACCAAAATAAATATTGTTAAATATAAAATACAATGATTTATATGAAAATGTGTTTATTGTTAGTGAAAATTATTTGCTACAACAGAGTATGCAGATTAGTAACAATGTAAAGTTAAAATTAATAACAGTATTTTTTTTACCTCATTAAACAAATAATAGACCACCTTAATCTCTATATTAATAAACATCACTATAACAAATATTTTCTATTTTCCTTCAGAATTGTTACATCAAGATAGCACTGCATATGTATCATTTAAATTCTATTTAGTGATTGGCAGTATCAGATAAAATACGAGGTGTATTATATAGGGGTATATATCACAAGACATTTAATAAGCTTACAAAAGGAGCACCAAAGTCCTTGGCCGGTCTGATACGATAAGTATAGCTAAGTTCTGGAGGATCTAATATTTCGAAAAAAACATCACCAGCTATTATATCCGCTGTAGAGGACCCGTCATAGAAGTGTAAATCGTTTGCTGAAATAATTATGTTTGATTAATAAAATAAACAAAAAACAATACTAACATAAGTCTCATTTATTGGTACCTCCTGGTGTGACTTGTAGAGTAAATAACGTAAGTAAAATACCCAAAACAATTTGTAACCTTAGAATACTATTAATTATATTAAGTGAAATCATAATATAAAAACTTCTTATTTGGTATCAATAATTTAATGGTAAAACATTTGTTTTATATACGTTTGATGAAATATCAACTTGATTTGACACCTAATCCGACAGTCGACTGGTAACGACTGACGTTATAAACGTGTCCCATAGATAGAGAATAGTGAGTATCTCTAAGGTTAATCACAGCTCAATTGAAAATCACACAAATCACACACAAAAAAAACAGAGTACTGTCCCAAATACGAGTTTTATAGTTAACAAAACGAATATGGTATTTTAATCCGTTCATTCATATTGCAACATGCAACATGCAACATCGATTTTATATTTTGCCTAAATGAGAGGTCACAAAGAATCAAAAATGGCGGAATAATAACACGTATAGGATATGATAAATCCACTCATGTCAGTGTAATTGCAATATTGATATAAATAGCTTATTTACAAATCTATTATATATTAGTTTCAAAGTAATTTCGTTATGCCATCTCTAATATGTGAATGTTAGAAATGTGAACATTCCTGTTGACTGCAGAAGAAATTATTAGATGTCAACAATATTCATATGTGTAAATAATAAATAATACTATATAAGATTTTTTAGGTATACGATAAACCAAGAAAAGAAAAAAGACAAATGGGTGATAGAACCTTAAATAAAATTAATATAAAATAACGAATAAATGAGCTTTGTATGAAATAGAAATACGAAAATAAAAATTTGCCGTATGGTCCATGATCTTCGCCTCCTCTGTATTGCTGTAGAACAATTTAAAACTGACGTTCGTGTCTGATTTTGATTGGTCAAAGATATTTTAATTGTTACGTCATATGCTACAATGGTAGGGCTTTCCCCTATACTTCAAGTTTTAAGACTGCTTTAAATAATTCAATATATAACAATTTCAATATAGAAGATTTAAAATGTTTATCTAGTTCAAAAATAATGATTACTTTATATAAGATTAATTAAATGACATATAATTATTTAGAAGGGAGGATTATTTTTTATACCTGTTTTATAGTTTCAAAAATAGTCCATTATAGTGTATTTATAAATTATAGCCTTAGAAACAAATTTGCTTCAACGTACATCATCAACGTTAACAACTACTCATATAAGTGTTGCCGTCATACTTAAGATCTGCAAGTGTATTAATGGCTTAAATTGGTTGACATGTATCACATCCCAAACATGCAAAGTGCAATGCAATATAGTATTGCAAATTGCATTTACCATTCTACGTAGTGAAGTCACTTGATACACTACAAATAAATAAGATTGTTATTGCAGGAACTCATTAAGTTTTTTAAATATTGTGTTGTGTACCGCAGTGTGGAAGACGGGTAATATTTATGCCGTAAGTAAATCAGAAGTCTTGGAAACAACCGGCAATTACTTATTTATTATAATAATGTTATTTTTATATAATATTTTTGCCTAATAATATTTAGGATTATTCAATTATTAGATAGACGTTTCCTATAATATAAGTCCTAATTATTGGAAATGTAATAAAAACATTTATTGTTTATTAAAGACATACAGTAATTGTTGAATTTGTATAATTTGCTTTGCTTCCAAAGTTTAGAGCCTGTAAAGATGTAAAAAAAATATGAGCAAATATAAATATGTTTTCTTTATTATTAATTTAAAATGACTGCTGTATGTTGGAAATATGTTTTGATGAATAATTATTCCCTCAAATGTATTCAAGGGTCACCCTTAATACACTTAAAATTATTGCAATTTATAAATAATTATTGCAGATGCTAAAATGGTTCTTTATACTGAAACTAAATTAACAATGCAAGTAAGCTTAATTATTGAAAAATATCATTTAAGTGTTTCTTTATGTAGTCTTGAAATATTTTCGGTCATAAAAATATGAACAATAGGGATGATGAAACAGAGAAACAACCTTGTTAATCTTATTCATAGTAAACCAGTTTAGTGGATAACTTTTTAAAAGGCGGAAAATGTCTATCACTGAATATAATATTTCTTAAATTAAATTTTCTGTTGGGTTATTATTTTCATTCACAATCTTCCAACTGCAAAACATCTTACCATTAATTTGATTTTGAATTTGATTTATATATGTGATGTGATATCTGTTTAACATTGTTTCATATATTAGTCTTAAAACATCATCAGGTTCTAGAATTTTAGATTTAGGGTATTTTTATCAAAATGATTGGCATCTTTGAGGGATTAATCTAGTGTGATTTACTATTGGTACAAATATCAAAATAACTTATAATATTATTGGTAATCTTATAAGTGACATTTTCTATTTCAATCACATGGGCTAGAGAGTTGCTTATTGCTGCTTAATGTGCCGGCAAAGTAAAAAAAATCTAAGCAAACTCCTATGTTGGTTTTGTTTTGTGAAAGAAACATCCAGCCAAAAGGAGTTTCTTAGAAATTGTACTGTAATAGAAATGATCTGCTTATCTCACAGGGATAAAAAAAATATAAAATACCACAAGAATTTTTATATTATTCTTTTCTTTTAGTTTGGATAAAAGGAAACAAAGCAAAAGATGGATTCCTCAGAAGATCAGTTAATACCAAGATTTTATCAATCTCAATTAGAAGAAGTGGCAGTTAGTAAAAACACTATAATTTATCTGCCAACAGGTATGTTTATTTAATAATCTGTTAAATGTTGATAATAATTACAAATTAGTAAATATTTGTGCTTAATGTAGTGTTTATTTACATCTATAGGTTCTGGAAAAACTTTAATTGCAATAAGATTGATTAAAAGATTGCGTGACACGTTACAAAAGCCATGGGGAGAAGGTGGAAAACGGTGTTTTTTTTTAGTTAACAATGTTCCATTAGTCAGTCAGCAGGTAAATTCAAATGTTCTGTTTATATTATAAAAGCGAAGTTATGGTGAAATAATTTTACTTTATATTGTGATTAACAACAAAAATATTAATCTGACTAGAAAAAAGTGATAGAGCTGTTATGCCCCGTTTCTGGAGTAGGCGGTTACAGCAGTGAAGATAATGTAGACTTCTGGGATAAAACGAAGTGGGACAGTGAGCTATGTAAATATCAGGTGAGGAAATCCAACAACTACTATGCATTTCAAATAGATGGATGTATATAATTTACTATAAAATATATAAGTATGGATAATCCACAATTTTATTTTTGGTCAATACTATACAAGTTTCTAATAAAGAAATGTGAGATGTGTTACTCAAAAGAGATTCTATTTTGTGAATCGTAATCATAAAATGTGTTAAGAAATGTATAAACATCAATACATATAAATAAAATTGAAGTGTCTGTTTATAATTCCAAATTAACGAAAGTATATATGGTACCCACATAAAAAAAAAGTTGATAACCATTACTTAAATCCAGGTGATAGTGATGACATGTCAGATTCTTAGCGACATGCTGACTCATCGCTACATCCACTTGAAGGACATCAGTCTGTTGATATTTGACGAGTGCCACCATGGAGTCGAGGATCACCCTATGAGACTCACTATGAAGCACTTCCAGAACTGCCCCAAGCACCAACAACCTAGAGTACTTGGTGAGTCTTTACACTATTGATTGCATTTGTTTTTGTTTAATTTTCCTTAATCAAATGCAATAGACGTTAACCACTAAAAGGTCATTAAAATGAAATTAACCAATAAAATGCTACCATTACAATTTACAAGGTGACTGGTAGAATGTATTGAAGTGGTATTTATGGACATACCACATTTTAAAAAAATATTATTAAAACCGTTTGTGGTTATAAAGGACCAAAACTTTTTTTTATTATTTTAAAGATATCTAATCTATGAAGAATCTCCTATAAGGCTTCTGATGAGGCCCTACTATTGTTATATATCTTGTGCTTTTGTAATTGTTAATTGCAATCAAGTACATAAAATAGTAAATATGTTTTGTTGTTTAGTAAATATGTTCCCCCTAGACCCTCTAATTTTGTGTTGCTACATACATTGTAAAATAATCATCTGTAACTTTGTAATATAACATTTACTGATGATGTAGATATGATCTGTAGTAATTGTATTAAATTAACATTTAATAACTTGCATAACACATTTTAATTGACACTAAACTTTTTACTAAAAGAGCATTTTTTTTTATGATCATTCTCTTTTTTAAGAGTGTAAAAGTGCTTTTTGTCTTGTCTCACATAAAGATGTTATTTTTAGCGACAGTGTCGAATATTCAAATCAAAATGTATTATTCAATATTAAATATCATTAATCCTACCAATCACTGTATAATGATGTAAGAAATAATATTAATATTTTATTTTTAGCTGTTAATGCTTAATTAATGTCCAGGTTTAACTGCAACCCTGCTTAACAGTAGTGTAAAATTAAGTAAAGTGCCAGAAACTGTTCGGGAATTGGAGACAACGTTTCAAGCAACTATTGCGACGGCTGACAATATAGGAGAAGTGGCAATGTAAGAACCTCACCTAACCTTTCATAGTTTCACAGTTGAATATAGAGTAGAGATTATATAGAATAGCTAATGTGGTACCCAGTTTACTCCTTGAGGAACCCCACACTGCATTTATCACTAAACCGGCTATTAATTTAAAAAACGGATAAGTCTGTTATTTCTTAAGCCAATCCATTCCAATCTAATTGAGTAGAAGTATGACAGGAAATTATATATATTGTAAAGGTTCCTTGATTAAAGAACGTTATTTATAGAATAGTGGAGTTGAATCCACATATCAACCCAATTTCGACATATTGACTGACACAGAAACTGAGACTTTATTTTATTGAAGCTATCATTGAATTATCAAGTGATTCTGCAACACCTTATTTACTGGGGATATGATATACCTACTGGTGACTTTGATATTTTTTTCATCCAGTCATGTGAGGGAGAAATCTTGATATTGATCTCAAATTGAAGTGTTTTTTCTGGTGACTGCAGAATAACTTGGCGTTTATTTCTTTCGGCACTTCTAAAATTAGTAATAGAGCTTCTTGATTGAACCACGTATGTTGATCATTAAATGTCTTCGTTTCTCCAGCCTGATGTCTAGCATTACTTACAGGTACTCTACGAATCCCAAAGAGCTGGTCTGGTACTACCGCCATCCGGAGCGCAGCGCGGCGGCGCTGGAGGCCACGAAGTTGCTTCAGGAGCTCTACGCTATCGTGATGAGATTCCAACTGCCGGAAGACGTCAAGCTTCACGATTTGCAGCTTAAACCCGACCAACTTGACATAAGCACTGACCCTAGAAAGGTAATTGCTCCTCTGATAACAAAAAAATCTTCACTTCAATAAATTTGTATATTACACAAAGCTATAAATTTTTTGGTAACTTTTGATTATTTATTTTATATATTTGGAAATCCTTATTATATAAAAAAATAAAATTAGTGGATTTGCTAATGCACTTTCTACCTGTCAATGGATAAATATAGCAGAGAAACAAACGAAGGGTGCAAGCAAACAGCGTCTCTACTACTTGCATTGACCGAATACAAGGTGTCTCAAAAGAAAGTTCACATTTGTTTTGGTTATTGTGTGAACGCAATTATTAGGAGGGGCGCGGGGGGTGTGTCAATCGGTAGCCTGCCTCTTGGGAATTTAGTCGCTATGGAGCGTTTTTCGGTAGCGGGCCGTGCGTTGTGCGTACGCGAGTTATAAATAGGGCAATTCGGCGACTGTAGCCTAAAGAAAATTCTGCAACATTCCACATATTCGTCAGTTGAATGATACACCAAGCACTACTCATTGCAAAATGGGTCAAGAAGTTTAAAGAGACCGGCTCAACACTTTAAGGCCTTCAAGATTTTCAAGAACCGTCGAAAATGTAGACATTCGTAGACAACTATTCGGGGCGATCTGAACTTTTCAATTCCGAAGCGTGAATTAAACGTGCACAGATCGTCGTTATGCCGCATAAAGATTTAAACCTTTACCCCCTACAAAATTCATTGGGCGCAAGAATTAAAGTCTCAGGAGGCTTGACCAGATGGTTGGGAGTTTTCCGACGTTTAACATCTTGTTTTCAGATGAAGTCCATTTTCATCTTAATGGACACGTTAACAACCAAAATTGCTACTACTGGAGTGCAACCAATCCAAGACAAGAACATCAGAAACCCCTTCATTCGTCTAAAGTGACCATATGGGCCGCAATGTCGGCGAGAGGAATTATCGGTCCATAATTTTTTTTAAGATGAAAGGAGACGCACAGTTACGGTGAATTACGAGCGTTATATTGAGCTGTTAGACAACTTTTATGTGCCTGACTAGCAAAACTTTCCTGGTTTAACCAAAGAACATGGTTCCAGCAGCATGGTGCAACTTCACACACGTCCAACAGGTCCCTGCCAAAAGTTCGTGATTTTTTTCCTGGCATATTGATATTTAGGAGAGGTGACATAAATTGGCCTCCACGGGACTATGGACATTTTCCTGTGGTGTTATGTCAACAAACCGACGTCCCTGGCACAATTAAATTAAATATTCGTCACGAAATGGCAGCCATAACGAAGAATACCTGCCGAGCTGAGTCATAGGCATTTTAGTGCTCAATTAAATGAATATGAATGTCGTGAACGCAATGGTTTACATTTGGACGATGTCATTATTATAATATGAATTCGCAAACACTGTATTTTAATAAATGTAAAACATTTTTTCAATAATCTTCTAACTGTGTTTTTTTATATATGAACTTTTTTTTGAGACATCTTGTATATATTTTATCAAAACAAGAATTTCTAAATATGTTAAATTCTTATCATTAACACAATTTAAAATTAAAACACCATTAAAATTTATTTAGTAGCAATGAAAGACAAAAATGATGTTTGTTCCTCTAAGGCGCATGGATGGATGGAGGTTTAGAAATAATATTTAACTGAGTGATAAATTTGAACCGTGAAACAAATCCTTTACAGCAATATAAGTTTTCAAGTTAATAAATTCTAAATTTAACTTTTATTTTCTTTTCTAACTTTAACTTTTGAGAAATCACGGCCTGTTCATTGAATGGGCGACCCCAGCAGTTCACAAGAGTACATAGTAATTGAGTGATCTCCACAATCAGAGAATTCAATTGCACTGATTCATTTGCATATTACAAATTATTCAAAATTAATTAATAAAGTCTCTTAATTATACCTAATATTAATTAATAAACAAACATGAAATTAATAAACAATTCATTAAAGAAAATAAAATATGTTAATTTCTTTTTTTAAATCAATCTTCTTAAATTTCATTTCCTGGTGCGTCACTACTTCAAAACAACGGTAAAAAATGTTACATGAATTATAATTTAAAAAAAAATAATAAATAGATATTATTAAATGTTATATTACAAATACCTCCGACTTATATTTATTATCTGTAAAGGTAATTGTTCCTGATCCAATGAAACGTAGCAAAGTAGTATTTCTAAAATCTGGTAATAGTTCAAATCCAAACCAATCACAGACAGACAGACAGTAATATCGGTGTTACCTCGGTAAGATATTTGAAAAAAATCATGCTCAATCATTAGATCATTTCAATAAAAATATTTTGCTTCGTAATAAACAGTTCGGTTTTAGAAACGACTTTCTCTATATTATTATTTCAATAAAAATTTTGATTTGAATGTCCACAATTCACCGTTTAGCTGACGGTAACGATTGCCATAAACATTAAATGAGTAGTGAAGGGAGTGCTGTCCTCAGATCGTAAAGGCCGTGTCCAAAATAGTGGGGTCGATGATCATGGCAATAGAGGAGATGGGCGTGTTCGCGGGCGCGCTGGGCGTGCTGGCCAACATTGTGGCCCTGGAGCGGCGCAAGCGCTGGGCGGTCAGCGAGCCCGAGGAGCTGCTATACAGCGTCGCCATCACGCACGCCACCGAGTTAGTGCCTGCCTACATACATTTTGAAGCGCTGTAAACTCGTGTTGAAGCGATGTAATCTCGCGTTAAAGAGCTTGCAAACTCGTGTTAAAGCGCTGCAAGCTTGAGATATCAAATTCTTTTGTTTGTGAGGTTGTTTTGTGTTAAAAGATTTAATTTCAGAGCTCGCGCTGTTCTTTTGGAATCGATGGAGAAACATATGGGTTATGAAAAAATTATCCGCCATTCCTCCAAAAGAATTATTCAACTGTTGAACATTTTGAAGGAATACAGTCCAGAACGTATTGCATCAAACGAAAGTAGTTATTTTTATCTATTTTCTTTATATGAAAATGCTGACAAGAATTGTTGAAATATATATAATAAAATCAGACTTCTTTCAGTACTGCAAGTGAATCACGAAAGGAATTCATTAAGTGGATTAATTATTACCCAACAGAGGTTTACTTCCAAAATTATATACAACTTACTAAAGGAAGTGATAGAAGTGAATCCGAAGGAGTTCGGGTTTCTAAAACACGATTTTATAGTCGGCTTCAACGTGGCGCCCAACTGCATCTCGAGGGAGCAATATTACAACAGGAAAATGAGTGAACAACGTCTCCTCAAATTCAAAAATGGGTGAGTTCAGTTAGTTATAAACCTACATTGGCTCTCGGTCTTATCTTAAAAAATAAGGGACAGTTTAGGATGCGTTTACATCCATTTTTTTTGTCTTTGAATATAACCTCGAATTGAAGCACAAAGCACAAGGTGCCGTAGCACGTGTACGCGTCAGACAACCCATTCCGTTCGTCCGTGCGTCTAGCGACTGAAGGACGGCGCAAGTTATTGCGTCCTAACAAGATCCACCTCAAAGAAATAGGGCTTCACTATGTACGACCGTTACAACTTCGAGCAGTTCCGTGAGGAAGGTCATCTCGCCAGTAATGGATGTTTCGTAATGTTTAATTGTACGCGGCATCAATAAACTTCCAAAGCAGTATGTAATCTCTCTGGACCTCCCAGTGAGCTGAACTGCCTGGTGTCGACGGCGGTGGTGGAGGAGGGTCTGGACGTGCCACAGTGCGCACTCGTGCTGCGCTACGATGCACCCCTCGAGTACCGCTCATACATACAGAGCAAAGGTAACAAATCACATACTGTTTAACTAACTAACTATTAAAGTACAGTAGTCCCCCCCTATATCGCGGTACTCGTATAACGCGTTTTCCCCTATATAATGACATATAACGGGATTTTCCACGTTATATTTCTGCACTTTGAATTTTATAATGATTTGTATAGTACTAATTTCGCTTACCTTTGGACATTGTATTATTATAATATAAGCTTAAGTAAAAATTAATTAATTAGATTATTTAAATTTTATTAAACTACTAATTTTTTTCTTAATATTCTATTTATTTTAACGAGAAAAGTTAAACGTGAATCATTTGGCCATATCACGTTATACGGGAATATTCCTAGGGGTATGTAATTTTTGGATAACTGAAGAAGAAATAACCTAGGAACGTAATTCTAATCTATCCTTTTCTCTCACAGGTCGTGCGAGGAGCAAAACTGCAAGTTATGTGATATTAGTAAATGAGGAACACAAACAAAAATTTCAATCGCAGTACAGAGAGTACCAGACGGTGGAACAATATCTGCAAAGGGTTTGTATTTCTTACCGTTTATTATTCGTTTAATTTTTTTCCATATTATATCAACATTATTTATATTTAGATGCTGTACGGAGCCACGGACAGAAGTTGTCCCTCCGAGAGCGAGGTTCAGAGGAATCTATATGGTGATGAAGAAATTGCACCCTACATCACCGAAAATGGAGGTATTTATACGGAGTGCCTGAACCGATTGTGATGACATTTGACCAATTGTGTTGGTTTGAGCTTTGATGCTAGAGGCAGCTTGAATATATTGACATAAAATTATTAAAAAATGTAAAAAAAATAGTACATCGTATCAAAGTGAAGTTTGTAGGTAACTACGAAACAGCAGCCTTACAATCTACATTTACTTAAAGCAATGCTCTTTAGATAGATTGTAGGAATAACAGTTTTTGTAGGGTGAGTATTGGAGTACCCTTTGAATATAAACGTTCCGATATTTTTATAAATGTTTGGGATAGATTTTTTTTGTCTAAACATCGATTCCATCCGATATATCATGTGGCAAAAAGCGACCCGCTAGACTTGAAGACTCGGTGCTCACTGGAGGCTCGACTCTGGTGCTGCATGTGTTGCGTGGTATCTTTGTCTTGGCTTTTAACTGACGAGACTATTCCGAAAAGCGGTTTTAAGGAAACTTTCTTTCGACCAAAATGTAGAACTTTTCTAAGTCGATACGATATAGGTACCTCCAAAAAACGGTATGCTTTTGCATTGTCATGTGTAATAAAAAAACATGCATACTTAAAGACCGTCAATGCTTTTGTCATTTCACCTCTACCTTTTCTTCTTTAAAAAGCTCTCAAGGGATGGTCTCAGAATGGACTTAACTGAACCTCGTTCATTTTGATCCCCAAAGACACAAGTTTGCGCGTTTACCAAGTCGGTTCGGGAGTACTTCGGGATCGAGAAAAGGCGACTTCCAACTCCAAGACCGGCTACGCTTTAGGGATTCCTCGGACGTGGCACGCGACCCGAACGTTCGCCGATCGAGGAACCGTTTGCCGACCTCTAACTTAAAAAAAACAAATAAATAAAAAAAAATCCTCGTCTTTAATTGTCTCATTTAGTTACTCAAATCGGAGTTGTATTCACGCCAGACTCTGTGGAGAACCTAATTTTATACATAAATGATGATGATAAGTAAAAATTGATCTAGTAAACAACTAAACTATAAAAACATTCTAAAAGTATAATTTATAACATATTTTAATAGATTAGATTTACGTACAAAATACTCAATATTCATTTAAGCTTAAAACAAAAAAATAGGGATACAACAAGCACGAGCGGCATTCTTGTCACTTCTCGTCCTATTTTTAGAGGTGCCCCAACATTCAAATAGTTTGAACATCCAAAGTTATCTAGACGGAGGTCACTTTTCCCTCAAACGACCGATCACGACGGAAGAAGTCAAACAACGAATTCTAATCGCTCTCTCGAACATACACCATATTGCATTTGCAGTCTGTTTGCTGGCGACTTCCGCCGTGAGTCTGGTGAGTCGCTACTGCGGCCAGTTGCCGCATGACCAGTTCACCAAACTGCTGCCCGCCGTGATACAGGAGCGCACGGCCGAGTCGCCGCCGCGGTACGCCGTCACCTTCGTCATGCCGCTGCCCTGCCCCGTCAAGGGACCTACCGAGGTACATTCGGGTCGTCGTTGGCTCGGATCGCGTCCCGGATCACTTGTATTTTGAGAATTCTCCACAGGGCTCGCCGTGCTACTCGACCAAGTCGGCGAAGAGATCGGCCGCCCTCAACGTGTGCATCAGACTGCACGCGGCCGGCGAGCTCGACGACCGGACTCTATTGCCGAAGCCGCGCGGGTACCTTTAGAGCGTTTAGACAAAACTTTGAAGTGTTGGAACACATAATAATAGTCTATAAAATGTTTCAGAAAAATTGATTTCGATAACGCGGACGTGATGGCATGTTTTCCGAACTGGCGCGAGGAAGTCGTCAACGAAGAGACCGAGTCGAGACCGGGGACCAAGAAGAGGGTCCGGAGGCATCCCGTTTACGTGAGTAGAGATAATATCATACAAATAAGCGTGACTTGTCGAAAGTTGCTCACGGAGGTCGCTCTCCGGAATTCGGCACGAATCGGTCAATACAATGGGATGGATGCCATTTGGGATGGATGCTCGTTCTCCTCTCTCCGCTCTTTTTCAATCATCCGTTCCCGGGTCACTAACGTATCGTTTTTCGAAACAATTTTTACGGGACATTTACAAACATAGACGATCGAGACGATATCGACACCGCGAGGTTCCGTGCCGCGACCGCAACCTCGGTCTAGACTCCGTCACTTTTCTTTGCCCGCAGTACCCCCGCTGTCTGTCGGCACCCCGCGATGCCCCGGGGGGTTTGTTCCATCTACACGTGATTCTGGCGGAAACGGCCTTTCCTTCGCCGTCGGAGCCTCGCGAGCGCGCCCTGCACGCCATGCTGCAGACGCCGCCCTCCTTCGGCCTGGTATCCCCCGGAGCCCTGCCGCCGCTGCCCGCTTTCCCCATGTTCCTGACGGCGGGGGAAGTGCGCACGGCCCTGGATGTCAACTACGCCGTCCTCACGCTGCGACCCGACCAGTTCGAGCTTATCAAACGGTGAGGGTCGAAGCTCCCGTGGCTCGTTGCTACGAACAAGAGTTTAATAAATCATATTATTTTTAGGTTCCACTTCTTCATATTTGATCAAGTACTTGATGTGGCCAAAAAGTTCCTAGTTTTCGACGGCGAAGTTAACAATCTGTTTGTGGTTCCGTTGAAGGAGAGTAACGGTTTCCACATCGACTGGGACGTGATGCGGCGCTACCGGGAGATACCGCCCTGCACGGAGCCGACCTGCCAGGTCAGTGTCGTCACGTATATATTATAGTAATAGTGACAATACGTGTTGTAACGATGCTGTGTCGTAGGAGAGGTCGTCTCTGCGCGTCACCCAGGAGACCTACACCAACTGCGTGGTGACCCCCTGGTACAGAGGGAGCCTTCATCCCGATAGGTATATTTATTGTAATTTCTTAACCTTATCTACTTTTTATAATCATAATATGTATAAGAGCGTTATTTAAACTACTACTTTACTATTCCATTTTGGATATTGACGTTAATATTCGTTAAAAATATTATCACTGTAAGGTTTAGACATATGAACTAGTAAAATGATTTTTATTTTTTATTTATTTTTATCTACTTTAAATCAAAACCAGTGATAATTTGTGTATCAAATGGGAGTGTTACGACTGTTTTGATACCATATTATCGTCACAAGCTCTTTTGTAATGACACTCTGCATCTTAAAATAAGTCTAATCATGTTCCAAACGCTCTGCTCTGAGAAGTACCATACAAAAAACTCAACCGGGTATTTCTTTATTGTGATCACTGTTTCACAAACGTCAATATTTACGAACAATTTGAACCATATCAATCAATTCGATAAGTCATTATTTAGCAATGTATTAAAGGTACATAGTGTCCAACGTGCTGGAGTACCTGACTCCTTACTCCAAGTTCGAGGGGGACTCGTTCGAGACCTACGCAGACTACTACGCCAATAAGTACAATCTGCAGATCATGGGCGACAAGGAGCAGCCCCTACTGGAGGTAAACTAATTATATCTATATATACCTGAATCCGCGTCGAACACAACCATTGATGTATCGCTTTTCGAAATTCTTTACAGCAATAGTAGGTAGGAGTGGGTAGGATTGGATAGGAGCACATAAATAGGGTAGTTAAGTCGTCTTCTTAGGTTTAAGTTTAAGGTTTGGTATAAGTTGCCGGATGTAGTGAAGTGCCGAAACAAAACTAAATCTCTCCGTTTACAAGATTTTAAACTGATTACATTTATTTTTCATATTTTTATTTTAGTTAATTTATACGCTGTAGAAGTAGGAGCGAGAGGTATAAAAGCAAAATCTCTACAACTTATTTAAGGATCTCGGCCTTTCTAGAACGTATTTCAAAGGCGGCTTCAGTAGGTTCTTACGATATTTGGTTAGGTAGGGAGAGGAGCGTTAACAGTGAAGGTAAGCGTGTATGCGCATAGTAAAGGGGGCCCTTAAACCTACACCTGGGTCGGAAGTCCCAGGCATTGTTTGCGCTCCTCTTCTTGCAACGCGATAGACGCGTCACCCACACGGTGAATCCATGGAATGCTAAGAAGCTTATTCGCTATATTCGAAAACTTTCCTGTTCTCCGGTTACGGTTTATAAATAATTATAAAAGTATTTGATGTCGGAGAGATAAGCCATTATTTGTAACGTATATTGCACCTCCCCCCCCCATAGGTCCGCAACATCAGCACACGCATGAACTGCCTGCTGCCGCGCGCCGCCACCATCCAGGCCTTCACCGACAAGCAACGCCGTCTCGCGTCACAGGCACAGGGCGACGACAAGCCGCGCGCCTTCACCGAGGTCTTCATACCCGAGTACTGTGTCAAGTACGACTTCCCGGGTACCATGTGGTACCGCGCCATGATGCTGCCTAGCATACTGCACAGGTAGGGATCACCACGATAGGAGCATACTGCATAGTTAGTGACCTCCACAATAGGAGCTCACTGCACAGGTAGGGATCACACGGACAGGAGCACACTGCACAGGTCGAGATCACCACTATAGATAGAAGCACACTGCACGGGTAGGATCACATTGATAGGAGAACACTGCACAGGTAGGATCACATTGATAGGAGAACACTGCACAGGTAGGATCACATTGATAGGAGAACACTGCACAGGTAGGGATATCACCACGATAGGATCACACTGCACAGGCAGGGATCACCACTATAGTAGCATACTGGGATCTTGTAATTCAAATTCAAAAATATCTTTATTCAAGTAGGCATTTACACTTTTGAATTATTACATTAATAAGGTCCATATAATCAGTAAGTAAGCTACCACCGGAATGCTGCTCTGCTGAGAAGAGTCGAACAGAAACTCAACAATTTTCGATTTGAAATTTAAAAATGTTAGATGTATACATTATAAAATCGACCCTTCAAATGAGCCAAAAGTCTAAGTTCCATACATTTCGATGCACTAGAAACTCCTGAATGTTATAATAATATTTAATTAATATTAATCAACTTAATTATAGATTTAAAACTAAGAAAAGGAACTTTTTTAATATTTTAATACTAATGAAGAATGTAAAGAGCATGTTTGTTCAGGGTGACGATGCTGCTGGTGGCCGATGAGCTTCGCGCTCAGATCGCAACAGATACGAATATGGGGAGGCCACACTTGGAAAAAGGTAATGTAAACTAACTGAGGATACTCTCTCTCTAAGGTGGTTATAATGAACGATCACTTTCATTTGAACCCTTGTTTAGGCAAATAATAAATCAAGTTAGAGATCCTTGGTCTTAATGCCATTTTAATATATATTATATTATTCATACTGAACCCAACGGGGTGCCACAGATCACTGAATACTCCAAGAACATCCTGGTTTCAAATATATGTATCATTATGTACCAGTCACACTCACTAAACAAAAACAATTACTTTGGTTAAAATAATCTTACTACATTAATAATAGTCTAATTGATTAAACTATCAGATGTTATTATGTATTTTGTTATGATTTTGGTTATTCATATTTTAATTTCATTTGAGATTAGGTATATAATATTCCTACCTATATCATTAATATATAATAATATTAATATGGTCCTATGAATGTTTCTTTTAATTATTAATTTATTTAAAAATAATAATAATAATAATAATAAATATCTTTTAAGTTTCATAGTTTTTTAAATATTATTACTATAATTCCAAATGATCATTTTATAACGCGGGTCTGTTTCATAGCGCGGATCTGTTCTTTAACGCATTTGGTTGTATAAAGCGGGTTTGTTTTATAACGCAGTTGGTTGTATAAAGCGGGTTTGTTTTATAACGCAGTTGGTTGTATAAAACGGGTTTGTTTTATAACGCAGTTGGTTGTATAAAGCGGGTTTGTTTTACAACGCATTTGGTTGTATAAAGCGGGTGTATTTTATAACGCAGTTGGTTTTATAAAACGGGTTTGTACAGTAATTATAGGACATTTTTAATTGAACAGGTGAAAGCTGGCTTCCTATAGAAGTGGATCTACCGGTGGCCATGAAGTCTTTGTTGTCTAACTTAGAGGAACCGCCTCCGATCAACAGTATTGACAGGTATTTAACATCTGTAATGATTTTATGTTCAAGTACACTTTAATATTAATGTTATATTGCTTCGAAAGTTTAGGTATCTATTTCGAAATTACAATTTCAAGAATTACCTAAAATAAAATATGTAATATTAATTTATAGTTATGAAAGTCAAATTATTATTTGGTTTCAGGATCAATCACCCCGTCGACGACAGCGCACAGAAACCTCTCAACATCCTGTCGCTGAAGGAAAGTGTCTACCAGATACAAAAGAAGAAGGTCTCCAAGAAGTACCCCTGGGACGTGAGTATCTCGCTCGTAACACAAAACAAATAGACTCGTAACGTAACAAACAAACACAACCCTCAGGAGAGCAAGGAACCCATCGACATAGAGCGAAACCTGTCACACATTAAGATGATGGACATAGAGTGCTACGACAAGTTCGTGACGACGCCGATGTTCTGCAGGGAGAGCCTATCGCTGGTGCGCCCCACCTCCCAGGCCACGCCCCTGGCACCGCCGCCCCCGGCCATACTGCCGCCGCCCGTCAGGTGAGCACCGCCTCGAGAATACGTCCAATTTTTTTTTATGCCTTTTGACGTTTCTCCGTGTACATCCAAAGGTTGGCCGGTACAGAATGTCTTTGTGGCATAATGAATAACGTTGCAGGTACGACGCGACCATAAATCTGCTGCGCGCGGGGCGGGCGGCGGAGGCTCAGGGCGCCGCCGGGCCGCAGCCCCGCGCGCTTCTGGCGGCGCTGACATGCTCGGGGGCGAATGACACGTGCGACCTGGAGCGCGCGGAGACCCTCGGGGACTCGTTCCTGAAGTTCGCGGCCGGGCTCTATCTGTTCCACAAGTTCCCCGCCATGGACGAGGGCCAGCTCACCAATATTAAGGGTCGCCTCATTGGGAACAGGTCGGCAGTCGATTGCAACTCCTAAACTATCTTTTCCCGCGACTACGTCCGCGTGGAATATTTTTTTATTTTAAGCAGCATTTTTAATTCTTTATCAGGAGTCGACTTCAATTTGACTGCTCTGTTATCGTTTCGAAACTAGCTTTTGCCTGTTTTTTTGCTGCTTCAGCATTTTTTATTCTTTTGGAATTTTTAACTTATTTTCCAAACGATACAGTTATAAAATAATTTGGTTTACTGTAACTCTTTATAAAACACAGTATAACGTAATCAAATATATTGAGGTCGGTAGCAAAGTGATGACAAATCAACTGTTTTTAACTAATACCCTCTCCTTAAACAATCTTATTTAGATAAGATGTAAACAGCAGTCAAATCGTGATAGAAAAATGCAGGTTAATAAAAGAAATTAAAAAAAAAAAAATAGTTATTGTTTGATTTGGATTAAATATTACATTTATTCCAAATCATGATAAAATAAAAATAATTGCCATAATAAAAAATTCTCAGATACCAAACATGCACAAAGAATTTCATAAAAATCTTTCAAGGCATTTCGGAGGAGTTTGGGTAGAGACACTGACATAAACATTTTACAAATCACATATCACCACACTCAGCATTACATTACTTTATAATTTGGTCAATTGAATCATTAAAGACATTAAACTATAATATTACTAATAGTCAATAGCCAATCTTCAATAGAAGTATTTCCTGGTGTACAGGAACCTGTACTACGCGGGGTGCTCCGCGGGGCTCCCGGGGCGGATGAAGGTGGAGCACTTCAGTCCCCGGAGCGACTTCCAGCTGCCGGGGTTCACGGCGCCCCAGGAACTCATCTCCTTCATCACCGAGCGACGGGTGAGTCTTCAGCTATCGGTCTGATATCGAGTTCTTTGTGTGATGGTGACGTCATGCTGCTCCAACGCTCCCAGTGGTTAAAATGTGGTATGAACCAAATACGGATTATGTCGAATATACTTCACTAATCGAAAGGACGGACGGACGACTCGTATAGATATAGTCCACAGAAAAGTAGCTAACGTTTTCAATTTTACAAAATCAAACATATAAATAAAATTGAAATGTCTCTCTGTAATTACAAATAACAGCTTGTCACTAAATGTTTATGAAAGTATTTACGGTACGTATATAAAAAACTTTTTCTTACTGTCCCGAGTAATCTCTGACACATCCGGACTGATTATGATAGGATTTTCAGTAGATGGCTGATGTTATAAGGATATGTAAGTGACGAAGTAAGGGCAGATAGGAATAAACAAAAATACGATATTTATTTAGATAATTTCACATTTATTATACATATTGAGTCTCACAACTCAGTAAACACTATAATAAATAAAGAAAAGACAACGCGAATCGCAAAACAACTAACATATGGAGATCAAATGACGTAACAAGAAAAATTTTCATAGCACTCAAAATTGCGTGAAAATATCATTTCAACGCACACGTGGATGGAGTGCATTGAACTTGATGAATTCCGAGACGGATGCAAAGACGTCGTCGACCAGTTCCTTTGGGGTGTGCATCGCCGCGAAGTGACCCCCGAAGTCTAGGGTCGTGGAGTGCACCAGGTTGGTGAACTTGTCCCTGAGTATCCAGTCCGGCTGGTACACCACCTCGTGAAGGAAGTTAATAGCAGCCGTCGGCACCGCCGTCGGGATGCTAGGGATAAACAGATAATATAGGAATATATATAATTGTAATACGGCACAGCGCGGAGGATTAGTTAGCGTTGTAGGAAAGCGCGTTGTAACAATATTCTCGTATAACGCGTTATGTGCAAATGATTTGCCTCTAGCTTTTCTAATTAAAATGAAATGTTGAGAAATAACTTTAATTTAATCAATTTTGACTTAATTTTATAATAACACAATTGACAATATAAATAATTTTAAAATTCACAGTACCGAAATATAACGTGGGAAATCCCCGCGTTATATAGATGAAAACACTTGTTATACGAGGGACTGAAATCGCGTTATATGAAAACGCGATATAGGGATGATTATTGAAAACGACGAGATTAATTAAAACTTTGAAATGGTACTCACTCGTGCACGACGAACACTTCAGACCAGGCAAAAGCCTCGGCGTATATCCTCATGGAATTGGTGATGCACTGGTTGTCCCACATGATGGTGACGGTGTCCAGGAGGTGTTCCAGGTCTATGTTCTCCAGCCCCCCGTGGGGTGTGTCCAGCTGTAGTCTGTTGCTGCAGACGCCTATCTTCTCCAACATGTAGGCAGCCATTCCCGCTGGAGTGTCAGTTAACGCCGCTCCTGGAGTGCGTATTTGTATTTTGATTATACAAGCAGAAGAATCGTCAAGATAATCCAAGAATACTCTAACTTATAACTACCTATCGTGTCTGGCTTCGTCGCTTGTAAGTGGAAGTAGCCGCTCTCCCTCATGAGGTAGGAGAACAGGTCCTTCAGAGGGTACATTCTCTCTCTGTACTTCTCATCCACAACCAAACTTGGAAACAAAGATCCTATAATGTATTTAATGTTGCTTATCTGTCGTGATGATACCGGCATATTTGTATGGAAACTGAAAAAAAATATATATATACACAAACTGTGCTCACGACTTTGTCCCCGCGGAAATATTTTATAAAATAAAAGTAGCCTAAGTTACTCCCGATAACATCAGCTATCCGCCACTGAAAGTCCTGTTAAACTCGATTTAACCGTTTCAGAGGTTAGTCTGACCGAACAGACAGATAAAAAGAAAATATATATGTATATATGTAAGTACCGTATATACTTTCATATGCATTTCGCGAAAAGTTGTAAATTTGAAGTCATAAACAGGCATAAATTATTTATATGTATTGATATACTAGCATAGGTGAAAAAAAATTGTCGTTAGCTAGTATTGCGTCTGTTTCAAAAACATCAAAACAAAATCAATAAAAGTGTTAAAAAAGTTTGAATTTTAAAATTGCAGATACGTTCCGTTCTTAGTCTCGTAAGCGGGAAATATGCATTGAATTACAATTATAAAAAATATAGATAATATGTCGTCTCATAATTTAACCTCATGCGCTTCGTAATATTTGATTTTGAGGCGTATTCAAGAAATTACATGTCTTTGAACTTTCACTTAATGGAATTATTACATGGAATACATCAGTCAAAAATGGGGTCACAGTGTAACACTTAAGAGTCAGCGATATTTTGATAATTAAAGGATAATTAAACATCCTCACCCTAATATGTCGTTCTGGAAGAGCGTGGCCATGTGCGTACCCGCCTGGGAGCCCCAGTCCCCGGCCTGGATGTAGAACTGCTCGAAGCCGATCCTCTTCATCAGATTCTTCATTATTATACCTATTTGCAACGGATTCAGACCTGGCTTGTTCGTTCCCTTTAACCATAATTCATTAATAAACACCCGAATGTATAATATCAAAAAAAGTAAATAAATAAATAAATAAAGTTTAAAAATACAAAAATTATTAAAAATATATGTATATTTTAATCTAAATAATAAATAAACTGACAGACAGAGACAGATAAACATAAATGTGTTTGTTACAAATATAAAAATAAACGCAATACATAGTAATGAGTTGTAATGGAGCAGACGGTTAAAGGCGACGAAAAAAATGGCACGTGTATTTTTTTTTAGTTGACGAGATTATATTTATAGTTTATTAATAATCTTATTCACCTGGGAGTACCCGAAGCCGGGCAGGTCCACCGCGACAACTTCGAATACAAAGTCGTACCCCTCCCTGGGTTTTGTTAACATGGGGATGGCCATATCGAACTCCTTGGAAGAGCTCGGCCACCCGTGCATCAAGAGCATCGGCAGTACCTTGACCCCCGGCTTCGCCTGCGGTTTCACTCGTATGTAGTGAATATCGAGACCCTGTACTTTGGTTTTGAAATGTGGAAACCTATTGAGACGCTGCGCTCGTTCCTTGAAATTGTATTTCTCGAGCCAGTAACTCAATATCTTCTCCAAGTACACAGTGTTCATTCCGTACTGGGACTGCGTCCCTTCCATCGGCCTGGTGTAGGGACGTCTGTTCTTCAGTCTATTCTTAAGATCTTGGATCATCTGCAATGATTAATCGTAATCATATAATACACGTTATAATACAAAATAATGACCGCAGTATTATTATATTAATTTAGTATGTGAATATCTCTCAGATAAGATTACTTAATCGCAACTTACTCCAGTTGTGATACTAATTAGTAGCACTCGTTATATTAATTAGTGCTCACCGTATCGTTGAACACTATCTTAAATGGTCTTATTGATGCGTCTTCTTCCTTCGGCCCGTCCCCGTCGCCCCACCACCTTTGATAATCTAAATCCGGTAGTCTAGGTATTTGTTGCAGGTAGAAATTAATTCCCAGCCCAACTCCGAAGGCTATCACCACAATTATCAAACTTAATTTTAACATCTGCAATAATTATAAAGATATAATAAAAGTGTATCAATAAGCGTTATTCCGTTATTTGTGAATGTAGTATTATTAAAAACTATCACGTCTTAAATAAAAAATTCGCCGGTCACACGAGATAAACGAGTTTTACACACAAACATACGAGTAGACTCAACAAACGGTAATGAAAAGTATAAATAAATCGTCTAATAGACACTGGATGTTTAATAAACTGTAGGTATTTGATAAAAAACCTCTCCTTGAATAGATAGTTGTTAAAAAATTAAGTTTAAAATAAGGGATTTTATTTATTATTTTAAATTATTTTTCCTGTAGCTTGCGGCTATTTATATTATTGATAACGAGGAATAAGGTATTTAATACAAAGTATATCGAAGATATGACAGTCGCTATATCGCGGTACAAATAAACATATATTCGATGACAACTTATGTCGCAGGGTGTACATGTAATGACCGCCTGTGATAATTAGCATTCATTGCTTCATATTATATTATAACATGAATATACACACGGCTAAACATGTTTGATTACAACTTATATATTGAAGACAGAATCATTAATAGCGCCCATACCGCGGAGCGTATCCACAACAACAACGGTACACTGAATTAATATTTACGGCGGTATATTAACATATTTGTATAACGGATGTGCGGAGCGAAGTGGGTCCCGCGCTTAAAACACGCTTTCACTTAGATGCCACACGGACACGTTCCAAATAATAAGATTATTAGAAATAATTATAATAACATCACCTTTAATACTAAATTGACACCGTCACTTTATCTCTGAAGCAAATATAAAACACGCGTGACGTGCGCCGGCGCCGGCGTCGGCTCCCAAATTGCGAATTGCAGATCGAACGGCGTCCGACTTGGCCTCGAACTTGCACGCTCGGAGCGCACCGATGGAAGTACCCTTCAGTATTTTTAATTACTTATATATTACTTCCGTCTTAACGTATACATAAGTATTTAATATGAAAAAGTTTTTAAATCATTACTTTTGCAGAATGTGCAGTGACGCAGAATTCTTTTCAATTTGTTTTTTTTTTTATTTAAATTAATAAAATGCGACATTGAAAGTAGTCGAATCTAAGATATTTTCTTTATTACGTACGTGTGTTTCGCAAGTCGAGTCAATGAACGGTGTTCTGTGAAGACGTAGGCGTAGGTATTTCTCATTAGCAAAGTCATCAGAAACAATAGATTACTTTCTAAGAGAGTGTCCGTTTTAAGATTCTTTAAGTATCGCGTATCGCGTTACTCGACATGCGTCAATAGGTTATATGATACTTTATAACATCACCTTATCATTATTTTATATGTAACTTTATTAAATGGTTATTTACAAGAAAAAACTTTTAAATTATTATTGTTTTTAAGCCACTTTGTAAAGAGTTTCTTGTCATCGATGTCTTTAAAATTGCTAGCGTTTTATCGCGGTTTCGTTCGCAATTTTTAACAACATTTATAGGCATTTTATGATTGTGAGTTATGAAGTCAGTTGATGTAGTTTTCCTTAAGAGACTGCTTCATACATATTTCATACAATTATACGGGGCTTTATTAAGAAGAAGTAGTTCAAATGATGTTTTTAATTCATTTATTATTGTGATTATTCCATTCGATAGTAATTGACCGTCCGTTAGTTTTTACAAGTTGGTGAGAATCTTTTAAAGATATGTATATCGTGCCCTCTCAATTATTTGGGGTGGTCGCGATACACGAGACTTGTCCTTGCGTCCTTGGGAATGTTTGTTGGTGTGATGTTTACCCTTCGGCGAAGTGGTAGTGTGGTACACAACTTGGGAAGATTTAATAATAGAAATTAGTCAATGTCATTATCCTGAATATATTTAACATAGAAATATTATTAACCGCGTATAAGTAAATATATAAGTCGGGATAAGTCGATTTTATATATTTCCGCAAGTTATTTTTTACGTTTTTAAGTTTAAATAGGTAAAAAATGTAATGAACGAAGGCACGCACTGACAGACAGGTTATCGAGAATGTAATGTAAACATAAATATTGATTTTATTAAACTTTGTCAATGAAGATATTTTTTATCACTTTGTTTTGATTTTACGCAAAAACTGGTAAGAGTTAATTTAATTACCACTCCATCAATAAATCCATCAATGAGTGGAGAGTACACATGACATGACAATAAATAAACATTTATTGATATATCAAAATTTGTTTTTTAGTAAACCTAAGATATTTATAAAGATAAACTTTTTAAAAGGAATCCCTGTTATCTGAATTGTTTCAGTTTATTAACCCGATAGCCACTTTTATTGATTGACTGATTGGATAAATTTAACTTAATCTTAGTATTATACGTATTATTTTAAATTATTATTATTTATTACAATAATAAAAATGTTACAAAAAGTAATCTGAAGCAGCATCCAGCTTTTATGATTATTTGTTCTGTATTTGTTTGCAAGCAAACACATAAATACATTTCTGGAAAGTTTAAGAATTAAAGGTGAATATGATATTCGTAGATCCGTCCGACGTTCCTGATAGGTGTTCAGTTCTCGCTGGAGGAGGCGTTATCTGGTGAGCTGTCCGATGACACCAGGGCGCTCCTCCAGGACAGGATGAGGGACTCCGACCTGGCCGAGGCGGAGCCCGAGGGGAAGGCCCAGAACGTCATGCAGCGATACGTCAAAGCACAGGCCGTGTCCGACAAGGTATGTTTATACGGACATAAAATAATAAAGATTTCTTGTAAAGTAATCTAAACTTTGTATTCGTAGTCTGTGGCGGATTGCGTTGAAGCCCTAATCGGTACGTACTTACTGAGTGGCGGGGTCCCGCACGCCGTCAAGGTCATGGAGTGGCTTCAGATTATACCACCACAGGTAAATACCACTTGAAAACATAATATTATATGTGAAAGTCCTACGGGATGACCTTGAAGATTCATTATTAGGTAATATTTAATGAAGTTATTTTTTTCCAATTTGTAGGATAACTTTATAACGTTCTTAGACAAGAAGGTGAGTACGGTAATAAGTGAGGGGAAGGCAACGGAGAAGGAGGTGGAGTTTCTCCTGAACCACTGCAGACGAGATATCGAAGATATCATCGGATACAGGTTCAATGACCCCGCACTGCTACTGGAGGTTTGTATTTAGTGGTCAATTGTAAAATTAATTAACAGTGGTAACAGTTAAGAGACACGCGGCTGGGTTTGTTGTGTGGTTCTTCTCACGGCGCATTTGGAACACTAGTAGACTTAGTTTGATGGTGGAGAGTGTCTAACAGAAGGATCTATTACGATAAGTTAGGTATCAGTAGTCCCGACACTCCCATTTGATACACAAGAGATCAGTATTGACTCAAAGTGGAAAAGATATAAATAAAAATAAATCAATTAACATTAACTTTATCTTTAATGTCAAATTTATAATCGCCTTTTGATAAGATAAGGATTACATTACTTTACCTCTACATTTGTACCTTGTACATTGTACGTATACCTTGATAAGTAATATGAATACATAATAGCTCGTAATTATTAATTATTATCTTTGAAACAAACACACAACAACTTTAATACTATTGTACATTGTACAGGAGCGCTCAAAAGTATTTTGACAAGGCCCATTTTGTTATTATCTTATTTCCATGTTCATCTTCATATCTACATAGGTGCGATTACTTGTGTGTTATTATTTGCGATGCACTACTACTGCTTAACTACTATAAGGTCGAAGTTGGAAGATATTTGTTTGCTCGTTACGTAAACACCAAAACACGTTCAAACTTGCGATCAGAAGTATTTTGACAATAGTTCAGTTCCTGATTGTCAGCGGTACCGCTCTCACTGATATCAGATTTACTTTTAAGTAATTATTTATAATTTATTAATCATGCCCAGGACTAAAGAATGTAATAGAATGCTGTGATAACAGCCGTACAAAATGGCCGTCCGAAAAAAACTACTACGAAGGAATGCAGCTTGATAAAAAGGTTATCGACTAGTGAGGTCCCATAATCCGCTGTGTCAAGAACACCATGACATTAATATACTCGTACATGTTTCACCTGTGATACGTCGACTAAAAGAGTTCGGGTTGCATGGACGGCATCCGACTAAGAAACCCTTGATTTCTGCAAAGAACAGGAATCTGCATCTTGCAAAACGGTTCAGACTTCAGAATGGTCCAAGGCGGTGCGACGTCTAGTAAACCAAAAATTTGATGTTCGATATCAAACACCCACAGTACAACATGGCGGTGGCAATATTAGATGGTGGTTTGAAGATGCTTTTCACGCCACGGAGTTCGACCATAGTTAGAATAAAAGGTAAGATAGATCGTTTTATGTATGTGGAGATAATTAAGAAACAAATGCTACCATAATGCATATAGCATATTATGCTAAAACGAATATGCCACCTGGCTGGTATTTTCAGCAAGATAACTTGAATTAAAAAGATTCTAAGCACAAGTCGAAGCATGTAAGAGACTTCATTAAACTCGCAAAAATTAAAGTCCTGGATTGGCCGAGTGCTAGTGTGGCCAAAGTGCCGACCTAAACCCGATAGGGCACCTTTACGAGGTTCTGGATCGCCGCATGAGATGTCGAAATTATTCAAACAAGGAAGCTCCGTACGAAGCATTAACTATAGAATGGAGCCTAATTCCTATCGATTGTTTACAAAAATTTGCTGATTCAATGCCGGCGGGCTGCGAGGCGGCATTGACGGCGCACGGATAGGCAACGAAATACAAATAAAAACTTTTAAAATAATTAGCATTATATAATTTAAATTAAAAAAAAAATAATCGTCAAAATACTTTAGAGCTGTCTTTGAGCGAACTTTTGTTTAATTTTTAATTATTTGCCATTTCATACCTTTTGGGTGTCTCAATTTGTGAAACATGACGTCATTTCGAATATATATTTTTTAATTCAAAACAATATTGTTTTTATTTTTTAATATGTAGTAAAATGTACATGTCAAAATAATTTTGAGCGCTACTCTATATGGATCTGATTCATGGAAATAATAATTTATCATAAAAAATATATTATGTCACCGAATAACATAATTCTTTTAAAAACTGGTTTTGGTAGAAAAACGGAAATTTTAAGGATTTAATCAAAATAAATAATAGACATACAATTCTTTCTCCAAAGCAATATCTTATTTGTAGTGTGTTATGTCGTCTGTGTGCCACCGTAAGGTGTTTATCGGAAACAAAGGTGAATTTGACAAGGAGTTGTATCTCCGTAGGCTCTCTCCCACGGCTCGTATATTCGCAACAGCTACACGCGATCGTACGAGCGTCTGGAGTTTCTCGGCGACGCTGTTCTGGATTTCCTAATAACAGCACATATATTCGAGAAGTGTGGCAAGTTGTCACCCGGAGACCTCACCGACTTGAGATCGGCGCTCGTCAACAACGTCACCTTCGCCTCGTACGTCGTCAAGTTGGAGCTGCACAAGTGAGTGACTCAACGTGTAACGAGTAACTAACGGTAGATAAAAAAGTCATTAGCTAACAAATCTCTGGTGTATTTCCAGATTCTTCTGCTCGCAGTTCAATGGGTCTTTGGAAAACGCCATCAGGAACTTCGTGGAGCACCAGCAGCAGAGGGACCACGAGGTGTCCGAGGACGTGCTGTACCTCATCACGGAGCGGGACTGCGCCATCGCGCAGTACATCGACGTGCCCAAGGTACAACGCGCCGTACCAACTTCTTTGACCCTAAAACCAATATAACTTTTCTCCATGATCAGTTTTTAAGCAATCCAAATGTTTCAATACATCTCAAAACGTTAAACTTATTAATAATTACTTATTTAATTAATAATTGTAATTAACTAAACGATTTTGTCATATTTTAGTTTCTAATATTTCTAATATTTCAACAATTTTGAAAACTCAATTGCAGACAACATTTTCTTAATTTAACAAATTCTGTAGTGAATTTATTATTATTATGAAAAGAAAAAGAAAGCTAAAGTATTCTTATTATTAAAATAACAGTAGTTTGTATATTTGAAACGTTCAGAAATGTTTTATCAAGAAGTATATAAGGTGTATATGGTGTAAGGTCCTGAGCGACATATTCGAGTCCCTGGCGGGGGCCGTTTTCCTGGACTGCGGGGGGGACCTGTCGCTGGTGTGGGGTGTCATATATAAGATAATGCACAAGGAGATCGCCGCCTTCTCCATGAGCGTGCCCAAGCAGCCCGTCAGGGTGCTCATGGAGCGGATCCACGCCTGCCCCGTCTTCGGGTCAGTCTCTGTTTATATACTTATATACCCTATAATGCGATTTCAGTCCCTCCGTATTTACTAACTGCGTATGGTCATTCCAGTAAAGCGGAGGTGACCAAGTCGTCGGTGCCCAAGTTGATGATCCCGGTGTCGTTCAGCCGGGACAGCGGGCGGCAGACCGTGTACGGGGTCGGGGACAACAAGGCCGCCGCCAAGAGAGCCGCCGCCAAGCTCGCACTCAAGATGCTGGCCGCCTAGAGACACTAGCCGTGCGCGCGACTTCGATCGGAGTATATATCGAGTCACTATAACGTCGGATATCCAGCGAACGATAGTCCTGTACAAAATCGGTCAAGCCGTTTCAGCCAGAACAAACACACAGAGAACATTTCTTCTAAATATTTTTTATGCGAGTACCGTATATACCTTGATACGCATTTAGTGCAGAGGTAATTTGGAATTACAAATGGACACTTGAATTCTATTAAATGTATGTAAAGATATATATAATATATATTACAGGGAAATTTGTTAAGTATTAATTATATAATAAAGTTAAGATATTTAGAGTCTCAAATAAATAGTAGGAGATTATATACATTTATTATTTTATTTGTTTATTTTAGGTCGCTTTTAATCTACTGAGGTCATCGGCGACCACAACAAGAATAACAGTAATTAAATCAGTTTATATATCCACAGCCCTCGGGAACTCTTAGGTTCTGTGGCAGCCGTTTGGTACGGCTGCCACAGAACCTAAGAACATATTGGGAACATTATCAATCATTATTCAATCTATAAATGTAACTGTTATCAGTTAGATCAGAACCACATTTGCATATTTTTTTTAGTTTTTGGTTATCAAGTGAAGATGAGTTAGATTAGTGTGTCCAGTGCGTGACCTCGTAATGATAACTTGATCTCTTCTGCACGGGAATGATGCGGGGATATCTTCAAAAAGAGAATTTCCTATTTCAAACATTGTCCCATAGTATCCTTATTTTATACTTTAACACTAAACCTACCAGTACCGGTCAAATTGACCGTTCTTAAACTTTTGTAAAACTTACACATTTTTAAACGTATATTATAACATTATCAAACTACATGACAATTCTTAGAATATGCATATAATATTTTCTTCACTCTTTACTTTTAGTTATTTCCAATATTGCCGGCGTTATATAATAAAATAACTTTTAGTTACCGGTTAATTTGACCGAGTGCGGTAGGAACAGGTATACAAGAATTATCGGTAGGTTTAGTGTTAAATTGGTACTCTGAATCAATGGGTGATAATTTTGTGTAATAATGATAAGTTGAATTTTCTGGTTGGGAGAGAATACTAACGGCATATGACAGAACAAGCTGTTTCCTTCTTAATTGTAATGGTATCTCTCCAGCTTCCACCAACACGCTTCTGATTGGACTGGTTTTAAACGCACCTATACTTAATCGAAGAGCGGTGTTAAGGTATTCAAAGTTCTTGTATCTGCTGAATCATACATTATAGAACCATAGTCAAGTTGTTGTCTAATTGGAGCCCGGTGTATGGCTAGTAAGCATTTTCTATTCGATCCCCACGTTAAAGATGACAATACTTTTATTACATTCAGATTTTAATTTATTAATGTGTGTGATCCAAGACATTTTTATCGTAATTTAGACTAAAAATTTTTAATTGAATAACTTCTCTAATATTGTGTTCATTTAATGTTAATTTTATATTTCTGCGTTTCTTTTTGTTAGAAAATATAATAAACTCTGTTTTGTTTTCTGAAAATCGTCTGGTTTCCGATTTTTTTTTCAATGACCATCTCTGTAAATTATTGAGTGTATGTTGGACAAGTTTTATAATACATCGTAAAGTTCTGCCCTTGCAAATTAATGTTAAATCATCGACAAAACATAATTTTAATATTAATTCTTAATTAAAATATAATTTGCTGTAATTTTAGTGTCTCTAGTATCTCATTATAAAATTACTATATTTTTATAAAGAACCGAGATTTGAACAATCCGCGTTTAGCAATAGTTGAAATATATATATAATTATATTAATAAATAAAGATATTTTTATGTAAAAGAACAGCATTTTTAATTAATGAAGCTAAATGTACAAGCCGCTCCTCGCCCGTCCGTCCGTCCGTCCGTCTGTCCGTCTGTTTCATTCAACTGTAAAAGGTTATTTGAACTATAGGTTCAAAGTAATAATTAACTCCATCCGTGTAATATTAACCGATGATATAAATTAACTAAAATGATAAAGGTGTCATTAAATCTTATATTTAATGTATCTTACATTGATAATATATGTTATTGAACGAATTCCTTATTATCATTACGATGCGCGTCCGGTGACTTAACTTAGCGTTGTCTGTTCAGTATTAATTATTAGAGCAAGTAGACAAAGTCAGTGGCAAATGCTAGTCATTAGGAAACAAAAGTTCTTTTATAAATAAATATTTATATTTTTTTGTTGAGAATCAACTGAAGAGACTCTGCATGTCGTGAAGAGTAGGCAAAATTTTCAGATCGGGACTACATTGACTTCCTCTAGTCAAGTCAGCCTTGACTTTGGCTGTTATAAAATCCAAAACGGTTGCTAGCCAGGTCTGGATGGTTCAGGGTTTGTGTAATGCGTAACAGAAGTGAGAACTTGTCTCTTGCGCTATGAATATTTAATTCCTCAATGTAATTCTGTCTTCTGACATCAATTAATTGTAACCTTTATAGAAATGAAGATATACCAACATGCAAATGAATGTTGGAAGGTCTTGAATATGTCCGACCGCTCTGCAAACCAATCACTTTAATAAGTTATAAATAAATAAGTTCCAAATTTGGATTCAGAAAAATCTAAATATGTAGATGGCCTTACTTGTTAGAATGATAAACTCATTAACACGATCAGGACTCGAAGCTGCGATATCCAATTACTATCGATGTAATAGCGACTGACCACAGGCACTAGGCAAATGCACTGTACTATAAAAATAGGTCTTAGATGTAAACTTCTGTTATGGTCCGATTTAAAATGACACGTTACTACAATACAGTTACATTTAATTATACACATTTGAGCGTTTGAAGAATTGTAAGTGACTTCGGCATATAACTTTTTATATTGACATATATTAGAGGTCTGAAATAATCTGTGATCTCTCTAGGACTCTCCGTCGTGTGGATAATAAAACATTGGTTAGGAAATTGTATCACAACTTTACAACTCCTAAAGTAAAACGGGTGCCAACTAATGTACTGTTAAATAAGATGTAAGTGTTTGAAGTCCCAGTTTTTCTTTGCATTCCTGTAGATGCTAAATTACAATGGGGCTGTCATATAATTGTATTGGCTAATATATTAGTTTTCGTCGATTTTGCTGTTAAAAAGAGAAGATAAGCTATCCGTGCAATCGGGCCCCTAGATCCTTAAGAAATAAGTTTATATAATATACCTACGGTCGCTGGTCACTTGTCACTTAAGCTTACAACAAAAAAAAAAGATTTTTTTTCCCACGGAGACCAAATTTGACTTCTTTTCAACATGGTTTTATAACAAAAAAGACTACCGAAACTCGAGATTTTCATTCCGTATCGTTCATAAAAAAAACTGAACAACACTGTCTCTTAAGTTTGTGAGGCTATGGACAAAGGTTTTCAGGTTGACGCTGTGTATACCTACAACTCTAAAGCTTAAACGGTTAAAGCGTTTACTACGTCTTTCGTCCCTGTTTCGTCTAGTGTTAGCCAAGGCTCTCACCTCGGTCTACTTCTGTTTACTATTTTTATCAATGATGTCGTAAAATACATCCAATTATTCAAAACGACTTTTGTACGCAGATGATACGAAATATTAAATGATTTAGGGAGGATATATATCACGCCATACAAAGGATTATAAATAACCTATAACACTTGTTTTGCTTTTTAATTTGTATAACAACTGACCTAGAATATGTTTTAACTCTCTGGAAGGTTGTACTAATATGCTGGAAAATATACAAAAACTTTAAAGTAAAAGATTTCATTTTCATATCGAATACGATTTGGTTATTCTTAAACAGAGGTGAGCAAACAAAGATCAAGGTTTTATATACATAGTCATTAATGGATAGGTTGATTCTAATTATTGTTAAAAAAATCTTTTATTCGCCAAGAATCACTAAATCTTAATTATAAGAGTTTAGTTGGTCCGATTGTTAAAACCAAACCCAAAAAATATATTCCTAATTCAAGATTGGAACTCAAAACAAATATTCTTCTTAAGTCAATTTGTGTTTATGTAAAAACTCTTAATAAACATTATTATTACAAGACCGCTGTGCAAACAATTTCGTTCGCGCGGAATGTTTTTTGCGCGGCAATTAAAAATGGACTCGACATGACTTTAACCCTTTCGCTTTGGGTTATTTAAATGCAATGCTAAATAGTGTTTCACATCATTCAATTGATGTTAATTTGAAATAAGTGTCAGTCAATTAATCGTTGTTTTAATAAATATATTTATATATATTGTATAGATATATTTGGTAAGTATTTGATTTTATTTATATTTATACAAATTTTAGAAGCAATTAACTTTCAGAAATTTTTGTCAAGTGAAAAAAAATCGGTAACCGTATTATATACATTTAAATAAATATGTTTCTGTCGTATCCACACGACTAAAGAAAATAGTTAACAAAATAAAAGTCAAAGAACAACATTACAGTCTCTATTTACTGCTCGTTCTTTAACAAATAATCGTCTTTCTGTGGCTAGTTATCGAATTTCTTTATTAATCGCTAATACTGGAAACAATCACACTACAGGTATATTGATAAAACCGTCAATATCAGCATTTCTTAAAACGGTTATGGAAAAAGATGACAAAGATGTAAAAGCTATGCCGCTCAGTAACAATTCTGTTAGCAGAAGAATAGACGAAATGAGTGAAGATATTGAAAAAACACTTGTTGAAAAGCTGAAAACAAGAAATTTCTCAGTACAAATGGATGAATAGTATATAGGGAATAGGCAGTATTGATAACCCATGTAAGATATATTGATGAAGGGCATTTTGCTGAAGAAATGTTGTTCTGTAAAAGATTAGAAGCACCACTACCTCCAATGATATATATAATAAGTTAAATAACAACTTGGATGTCAATGATATACCAATGAAAAATAAAACATCTTGTGCTGCAGATGGCACCCCTAATATGATGAGCAAGAAAAATGGTTGCTTAAAATTGATGAAAGATGCGAATCCATGAAATGATTATTGTACATTGTGTTATTCACAAGGAACGCTTGGTAACTAAAAATATCTCGCCTGTTCCAAATGAAGTACTACATGCAGTAATAGTGTGTTAATGCTATTAAAACTTGTGCTAAATGTGAGCGTCTTTTCAAGTTATTTTGTGAACAATAAAATGAAGACCATGTGAGACTTTTACTTCATACTGAAGTAAGATGACTATCCAGAGGAAACTGCTTGAAAAGATTTATGCAACTGTTTTATACTCTTTGTGATTTTTTAAGCGACAAACCTGAAATGAAGTATTTGTTAACAATCGATGGTAAAGCATTTGTAAGTTATTTAGCCGATATCTTTGTAAACTAAATATATTAAATAAGCAACTTCAAGGACCAAATAAAACACTTGTCGCTGCAAAAACAAAGATATTTGGTTTAATTACCAATATAGAGTTATATCAGAAACACTATAACAACAAAAACTTTGAACAGTTTCATTGGCTCCAAGAATGTGAAGTAACTGATACCGCTTCACTTATTGTCGATTATTGTCGATTATTGTCACGCTTATTGTCAATCATTTGAATATTCTATCCGCTGATTTAAAAAAATATTTTCTGATTCAAAACAAATTGATTTTCAACATGGATGATGCAGCCAAATTAGTGGATTTGTTTGATATATCAAATATGCAGTATCAAGAAGAACTCACAGAATTGCAAAATAATGGATCCGTAAAAACTTTATTTAATATAAAAGGAGCGATGGCATGACTTTGTGAAGAAACTGAAACTAAATACCCAAATGCAACCAAATGTGCAAGAAAACTTTTACTATCGTTTCCATCTTCATATTTAGCTGAATGTGGATTTAGTGCTGTAAATGATTTACTGAATAAAAACGGAAATAGACTTCATATAACATAACGTTGAGGCTTGAGATTAAAGCTAAGTAAATTGGAACCTAATATAAAATCTCTGTGTAGCAAGCATCAAGCGCAAGGATCGCACTAAATGAATATAGAAAAGTCAAAATTAAAATTATTTTGAATTTAAGTTTTTCATTATATGTTTTGAAATTTTACTAACGATGTTTTGATAACAATTTCATAGTGATTTTTTCCTAAAACTTATCATTTATATTTCTTAAGGGAACAAAACAATTTTTAAAGGTTAAAAATCCTTACTATATAATAATGACCTAATTGACTCTGTATGCACGCGCATCACTTATCACCCACAAATCACACAATAATGTGTAATACATAAAAAAAAAGCTATTGAATCAGGCTACAAAATAGGGTGGGTGCCAACCTTATACGTGACATTTGACCCTTTCCGGCCCTTCGGGCCGGGAAGTTCCCTCGTTATGTATAAGGGCATAAAATTTTTAAATCAAATCAAATCAAATCAAAAATCTTTATTGAAAATAAGTTTCATATAAAACATTTTTTCATTGTCAAAGCTACCACCAGCTCGGAAAATTATTTCCACAGACCTGAGAAGAGATGGCGACAGAAAGTCAACGGGATTGTCATGATTTGTTTTTTTTGTTTAAATTAGTTCTTAAATTCTAAATTACATAAATACATTACACAATACTAAGTAAATAATCTTGAAGCAGCCTGGCAGCGATCGCTTCATACCCACGGTACATTATCCTCTAAGTATTCAGATACATTGTAGTATCCTTTTGCACACAAACGTTCCTTGGTTATCATCTTAAATTTGTTAAATTGTAATACGTGAACGTTTGCTGGGACTTTGTTGTAAAACTGTATACATTGCCCCATGAAAGATTTCCTATTTTTTTAAAGTCGAGTAACAGGTAGTGCGAGCTTGTGTTTGTTCCTGTTATTTATAGTGTGTATATACACACTATAAATACCAGCACAGTGATATCACTGTGCTTAATAAAATTGCCAGTAATTTTATGTACATATTTAAGATTTTCAAAAATATACTGACTGGCGACCGTAAGTACATTAATTTGCTTAAACTTATCTCTAAAAGAATCTCTAGGGCCCATCGGTAGCACTACCCCACAGTAGGATACCATAAGACATTATACTATGAAAATAACTATAATACACTAACTTAGTAGTAGTCTCGTCAGTTGGGGATATAATTTTTTTAACAGCGTAAGCGGCAGAGCTAAGTTTACTAGCCAATCCAGCTATATGAGGGCCCCATTGTAGCTTAGCATCAACAATTGAAGTTAGAAATGTTAAGGGCATGGTCTAAAAAAGGTTGGGAAACACTGAAGTAGATGATGAGTTTAAAACTATGAACGAATATTCTATTCCAGATCATTCATGTAATAATTAGAGACAAACAAATTTTTTTTCGTTTAAAATTTGTTTTTTAAATACTAAACATTCTGTGTAAGTATATACTCTCATAGAATATAATGTTTATTACCTGAACGGGTGCTGTTTGCGGTGACCGGTCGGTCGGTCGGCCGCCTTGCTAGCCACATTTCTTTTTTTACTAAACTTTTTGGGCGGCTCATCGAATTGATGGTTCTAGTTATTCTTAAATTGCTCATTAAATATTGACGTTGGTGTAACAATGTTAACTATAAAAAAAGCCGAGTGAGTGTATTGTGTGGTTCTTCTCAGAGCAGCGCGTTTGGAACACTCGTAGACTTATTTTAAGTCGGAGAGCGTCTTTACAGAAGCGTATTCCGATAATTATGGTATCATTTCAGTCCTGACACTACCATTTCACAAGTGATCACTATGGATTTAAAGTGGAAAAGGTATTAATAACTAAATAAGATGGAATGTGTTTGAGGAAAAAGAATAAAACAGTAATCACATCAAGTGTTTAATTATTATAAATTACAAGAAGTATGTGCTGGGCCGCTTGTAGGCGAAGGTGTTGAGTCTCTTGTAGTGATGCACTCGCTTGGGCAGAGGGAACTTGATGCCGCTGTTGTGGAACTGCTTCACTTGGGGACGTCTACACGCTGACGCCTTGATCACTTCTACTTTGATTATCTGACAATTATTTTGTTTTACAATTAATAACGAGTTTCAGATTAACAATTCTAATTTAATAAAAATATCTGTATAACACTGTTTCTTTAGCATAACATATATATAGTCAAAAAATAAATTATATTAAAGAAAAACACAAGTTAAACAGAGCAATGTCTGTCGGTGAATACTTCTTTAGCAAATCATAATTACAATTACATATATGTATAAAATAGTAAAACAATTTATTATATGCAAAATTATATTTCAATCTCTCCCACCTGTATGGAGTGCGCGCGCGCCCTGTGGCGGGCGCCCATGTCCCGGTAGCACTGCGTGACGCCTCCACCCACGCTGAGCGCGCGGTACTCGCGGTACATGTTGTGAACGCCCGAACGAGACTCGTAGCGCAGCCAGATACCAAAGTTCTTTATCTTAACGGGGCTCTTCTCGGGAATCTCCTGAAAATATCATATTTTCTTGTCATATATCTTGAATCTGTTCTGTATAATTTAAGTATAGAGAGAGAGTATTCACTAGGTAATTTAGTAGTAAAGAAAATAAATATGATATCATAACATTTATAGCTAGAGAAAATGTGCTCAATAATTTCTTTTTAAGAAAAATAACAAACATCAATCACAATTTGCAACTCTAGAAATCTGAGTTTAATAGCGACTCAATCTATACAAACATGTAATACTATGTGTATACATATAAGAGATTATATAAAGTTTTTTCCATTATGTATGTAAAATGAAGCTTGTGAAATATCTAACTTTATAAATTACTTGTCTCTCCTAAGAACTAACCGTTTGTTATTGTATTGTCCATTTGTTGTATCAATTTCATTGTAGTTTGCAATACACAAGTAATTTTGAGGAATTCATTTAATTAACATACACAAAGTTCACATGAAATATAATGTTTCTTGTTTCTAACCACACTATTCAAGGTCATAACTTCATGAAGGTCATATATAAAAATAAATGTTAGTACTGATTAATGAAAATAATTATGAAGCCCTCTGTAGTAGAATTTCTATGCTGATGTCAATCAGTGAGTTCACGGACAGACTGTAATGTTTATAATTAAACATATATATATCTTCAATGAAATCTGACATAAATCTTTTACATTCAATATGTAATGTCTAGAGAAATAGAAAAGTTTTAGTTTGGTATCCAAGGAATGAAACTTGTATCCTCAATGAAATAGGACTTTAGCTCTAAAAATATTCATTATTATACTAAATTGCATGTCTTATCTTGATGCAAATAGCTGAATATTTTCATAAAACATAATTATTTTTAAGATACAGCTCTGTATGAGTGTTGTGTCTATCACAAATCAACTTAAATAATAGTTGTCATCTACGGGATATATATGGGATTAAATGTATTACAATAATAAATATATTTTTATTATAACTTTAAATGGTGTGTTTATATTCTAGAATAGATAATAATCTGCTAAAACTAGATATAATTGTTATCAAAGAGGAAATTGTTAAACATCTAATAAATACATTCCAAAAAAGGGCATTTTCAATTCACTATAAACTCAATGTCGTTGTGTTTGGAAATCAGACACATATTCATTCAACATATTTTTTCTTAGGTTTGAGATTGGAGTATTGTTAGTATATTGTGGATTTATATTTGTGGATTAACAATGGATTTAACATTTCCATACAAAGAAATAAATCCTATATGATTTAAAACTCTAACACTTAAACAATAAAATAACTTTTGTTACTTGATTAAACAAATTAAAATTGCATTTTACAACAAAAATAAGTATTCAAATCATGTATAATAAAATAATGTATAAAAAATATATCAACTTACCCTGATGGAGACAATTTCTCCAGTAGTCTTCTTGAACTTCTTCAGTTGCCTCAAAAAGTACCAAAACCGGGATTTAGCCACTATCGGGTCTGGAGAGAAAATTCTCATTTTATATAGAGGAGGCTTGGGCTCACTCTCTGAGGGCAGCTTGCGCCCAATGACTTCATATTCCTTCAACTGAAATGGTTAAATAATTATAAGTAAAGTTAGAAATCCATTTGTGAGTGTATCTGAAGTTCGGAACTACAAACAACATGACATAACCTCAAAGCAATTGGAATCTTTATCACAACTGTATTAATATAAACATTATTTTATTTATATTGCATTTTCTTTTAATTGCTTTTGTTATATCTACAGTTTACATTAATGTAGATATATTCCATTTTCACTAGAGTATTACCGCGATACAACGCCGCGGCAACGTGTACTCATCACAATGTGTTTTATTATTAATTAACACTAAATTATCACTTTTGTATATTGTATCCACGAATGGCGTTATATATAAAAAACTCGAAGTATCTTTGTATCCTCACAATTCACTTAAATTTATTTATTTTCGAAACTTACCTCTCCTTTCGCCTTCATTTTGAGAGATTTTAGCTAAAAAGATCTGTCAACGGAAACGGAACTATAATGAAAGAAAGATGGAAACCTTATTATTGCCATTAAAAAATATATATGAAATACCATAGACAAAACATAATGTTATTGCTTGCAGATTTTTTTTTATTTGAAATTTTCAAGATTCTATTAAAAACACTTTCAGAAGATGTAAATATCATACGTATACGTATATTCATTTATGTAGTTATCTGACAATATAATGACATGATTTTAATAATGAAAGAAATAAAAAATACTCATGGTGTATCAATTACTTAAAAATATATGATTAAAGATTATTTTTTATACATTATTCATTGACCATATTATTTAATAAAATTACTGTTACATATATACTATATTATTATTTTAAAGTTTATTAATCAAAGTTTACCCTTTTTACGTCCATAGTAATACCTAAACTAGGGGCGCCAACAAACCCTCAATTTCGATTCGTTGCACTCACGAAATCTCGAGCGCCGTTTGCATATTGAGCGAAGCGAGCCTAGTGTATTGACTCATCGTTTCCCATTGACGTCAATGGGATATCAGTTTTTTGACATGACATAAAAAAAAAAATTTGAGGTTTTTTTTTTTAAACCATCACCAATGTGTGTCTTTTTGATTGCAAGATTTCATAATTTTCCGTCAAGTAGTTTTCGGGCCAATTCGTGACAAAAAATGTAAAAAGTCTCCATTAAAACGCTCCGCTCACTTCGTTCGCTTCGCTCAATAAATTTACACATTTTTTTTTCTGTGTTATATTATTTCATAAAAGAAAAATTGTAAAAAAACATTACCTCTTTATTGCCTCTAATTACCTTTGGGTGGTTCCGGAAAATCAAGTTATTTTAATTCGCTGAAGGCGTAAAAGTCTATACGGCTTTTGTTAATTTCAAAAATAATATGAATTTATACTCCAAGTAGCTCTTTTGCTGTACTGTGATATAAATAAAAAAATTAATATCATTTTTGAACATAAATCATCAAATAATGACCCTAAACATCATCACAATTAGCATATTTTCTTCGGGCTCCATAATAATCGTTTTTTTAATTTTTGCGATATACGAATATATAGCCGTGTTTGTATCTCAAGTGTTTAAATAAATAGCATAACAAAATGATTTTAAAAAGAAATCAGAATTTTAGAATCAAAAGAATCTTGGTATTTTTTTTATTTGTAATCAAAAAATCGTCAACACCATTTTGAGAACGTCAAAATAAAGTTTAGTAACGAGTTTTCTTAAAAAGGGGGATAGGGAGCAGTTAAACACGAACTCTTTAATTAATTATTATGATTATTATGAAGTAACGCTGTCTCGGTTTCTCGTTTGTTTGCAAAACTATATTCCTAAAAAGACAGTGAAATATTTAGGTGTCACCAAAATCACCATCATTTTCGTAAGATTAAAAAGGTAAGTAAACAGTTTTAATAAAAATATTGTAAAATTTTATGAGTTTTTGCATCTTATGCAATTATCGTCCGCACAATCACTTCGTTCAAAATCGTTTGATTTAAAATAAAATCAATCAATATTATACATAAACGACATCACCATTTGCATAATTTCCGTTTATTTCCATAAAACGATAAAGACATGTTGTAAATGGTGATGATGTATGCAATTTATAGAGAAGCTTTAAATGATGTTTTTAAATTATTTGTTTTTTAGATCAAAAATAAGCAAGCGAAAAACTGATAGTCTAAGATTAGAAAAATAAAAATTACTTATGCTGAAAAGAAGGCTGGTCCGGTGCAATACGAACTGGAAAAAGAAAAGGAAATAGAACGACATAAGAAAAGAAAAGAAAAAAAACAAGTCGTAAGCATTGCTGATAATTCTCCAAGTGAGCAAATGATCCAACGAAAGAATTGGCGTGAAGGGGCTAAAAAGTACTAGTAATAGAAGAAAGAAGAGAGAAGTAAGATGCCTACATTATCAGAAGTTATTAACGTAAAACCATAAAATAACGATCCATTGCTTGAGAGCGTTAGGAAGCGAAGAATGTTCATTGAAACGGCGAAAATAATAAAATTACAAAAACAGGAGATGCAACGTTTGAAAAAGAAAATCTAAAGTTTTGGATGATAATAATTTGCAGTAACAAAGTAATACATTACAATGAATTTAACAACGGAGAATCCATTACTTATTTCAAGTGGATACGTTCCAGAGAAAATATAAGAAAGGACCCAAAACCACAACGCTAACAAAGAAGGAAAACTTGACTGAAAATAGTTTCAATTCTTTTATGAAACATTGCTGCAAAATGCACATACAATATTATACGATGAAAAAATTACGAGATAAATTTGCAGTTAACGAATCTATACTTCACGTCGATTTCTCAGAAAATTATGGTTAGAAGTGTGCAAATAAATTGTCTCCATACAGCTGTTTGTTATACCTTTGATTTTCCAAGGTGTGTGATTCTACCATTTTCAGTTTTTACCGTCAGCAAATGCTTGAGACATGATGCGGATGCAATTTGGGATCACCTCGTTTCTGCTATTCGTCAAATACTATATTGACAAAATCCGTTTATTGACAAAAATATTCAATCCGACTCCCCATCTTCACATTACAGGAACAATAATATGTTTTACATAACAAGAATATACGAAGATAATCATCAAATCTCTAAAATAACTTGCAATTACAAGGAGTCAGGACATGGAAAGAGTGTACCGGACGGTGTAAGTTCTGCCCTTAAAACAACTGCTGATGCTCTTATGAAATATGGATCAGACATTAACAGTTTCTCTACAGTCGTCACATTGTTGCAGAAGAACGTGGAAAATGTTATATATATTCTTATTACTGAGAAAAAGATAGAACAGAGTAGAATCTATTCCTAATAACTTGAAAACTTTTTAGGATAGTTTTGGAGTTCACCAAGTTCTTTGGCATAAAGATATGACATTTTGAAATGCTTGAATGCAAGTGAAAAGTTATTTCACTTGTAAGCATAACAATTATGTGTACATGGGAGGCATGTAGAATTTCAAAAAATATACAATCTGGCAATACTCCTAAGATTAAGAAAAAAAAATAAAGACATCTTAAAAATTTGCTTAATCGAATATGATTCACGCCGTGGACCTACATCGTCCATAAAAATTTTATCAGATATAAAATATCATATACAACCAAAAAATTATAAGAAAGAAGGATAAGTATATAAGTAATGTAAGTTAATTAAACGTCTGTTAAAATAGTTTGAGTATGATTGTGATCTAATGCTAAAACTACATACATACATTAAATACGCAAGTATAAGAGACTGTAATAATAAAATGAAATTTCAAGATAGGAAGCCAACAATGCTTCATTTCTTGAAATTTTTTGAATGATAAAAAATAAAATAAACAAACAAAAAGGTATTTTATTTCTAATAAAATAATTACTATTTACATGATGTCATTACCTTTAACAGTACCGTCTTTACCATCGTTCTGTTGTCATTATCATTAACACTTAAAATTTATAAACCGCAATATTTTATTAAATTCTTACCAAATTTTAAGATACTACGTTTCATTTAATATTAGAAACAAATATCTATACTTTTCCCTTTAAAAACAGGACTATCAAACAATAGGAAAAAAATTTGCTAAATTTGATCATCTGAAACGATATTCTCGGAATCACCTCGTTACATTATGCCTATGTAATGTAATCAAATATTATTGATCCCATCACGTATCGCATCCGCATTCACTTTGAAAACTATTGAATTTGATAGTATATCCCTTCGGGGACAAACAGTGATACCCATGACCAAAGTTTGACATTTCAATCTTTACACCTCACAATTAAGAATGGACTAATAAAATAGATCACATTGACATTTAACAACTGACATTTGACATTCGAAAGTCGTAACTCGAAGGGTTCGTACTACCTTAGAATACTAGGTAGCGAAGACGAATTTATTAATTAATTTGTGTTCTCTTTATCAAAGGATTAATACTGTACGCAATGAAATAAGATTGTGTTATGTACATTAAGTAAAAACTTTAATTGTCAAAATGTTATCACGAAATATCGGAAAAGTGGTGAAATATTCACTATTTAGTGGAGTGACGATAGGAGGTACTGTTGTTGCTTTTAAATATCGTGATACTGATTACGATTCTTTAGCGATAGTGAGACTCAGCAGAACTGCATTAACTGCAGTTAATATTGGAAGAACTTACCAATCTATGTTATACAGCAAAGAGTGGGATAAAGCTTCCAAGGAGTATATGCAGGCGAAAAGTGAAGCGCACACAATCGGGGCTACAAAACTACTAGAATTATGCAAAGCAAACAAAGGTGTGTATATAAAAGTTGGCCAGCATGTTGGTGCTCTTGACTACCTTCTGCCTAGTGAATATGTAGAGACTATGCGAATTTTGCATAAAGATGCCCCTCGAAATACTATTGAGGAATTATATGAGGTTATAAGAGAAGATTTAAAAAAAGATGTGAGTATTTACATTATAGCTCTGATTAGTTCTTGATTATAGATGTGTAATTGGAGAAGTACATGATTGCACAATAATTATATATATTTACTAAACAATCTCTCATTCAATGTTATGCTTTGTTATTCAATAAATGCTTGTTTATTTTTCTTGTAGCCAGAAGAATTGTTTGATGAGTTTGATGCAGAACCATTAGGAACAGCATCTCTTGCCCAAGTTCACAGAGCAAAGTTAAAAGACGGTTCTGAAGTTGCTGTCAAAGTTCAGCATCATTTTGTTAGAAAAAATATAAAAATTGACTTACAATGGATGGAGTTTATAATAACAGTAATGTCTAAAGTATTTCCTGACTTCCAAATGCAATGGCTGGTTGATGAGACAAAAAAAAATATCACGAAAGAGTTAGATTTTCTTCAAGAAGGCAGAAATGCTGAAAAAGTTGCGGAGCTTTTTAAAAATTATTCTTGGCTTAAAGTCCCAAAAATATTTTGGGATTTTAGTACTGAAAGAGTTTTGGTTATGGAGTATGTGACTGGTGGACAAATTAACGATGTAAAATATTTTGAAGTATGTAAATAAAATCATATAAATTATAAACGTATCAAATGTGTGATAACTGCAATGTCATGCTTATATAATACTGATATTATTTTAGAAACACAACATAAGTAAACCTGATATATGCACTAAGCTGGGCGACCTGTACTCTCATATGATATTTAATACTGGATTTGTGCACAGTGACCCTCATCCCGGTAATATATTAGTTTACAAGAATCCAAAGAACAAAGAAGTTTCCGTCTTTTTATTAGATCACGGTTTGTATGCTGTAAGTTACAAGTAAAACAATTTTTAATAACTTGCCTTTAATAAGAATTACTTATATATGTCAAACGTTATTAATATTTTCAGCAACTAACAGATAATTTCAGATACCATTATTCAAATTTATGGCTCTCAATAATAGCTAGAGATAGAAAGCAAATTTGTCATCACGCTGAACACTTGGGTATTGACAAAGAATTGTATGGTTTATTTGCGTGTATGGTTACTGGGAGGCCATGGGATGTCATCATGAAAGGCATTGACAAGTCAGGACCATCTTCAGAAGAGGTTCATATTGTACTAATTTGTACTGTGTTTAAACTGATTGAAGTTGTATATATTTTGAACAATACAACATTTATAGATTTTCTAATTTTCAATTAATGGAATAATTGTTTATATCAAGTCATTTGTCTGTCTTTATATTTTTTATTTCAAACTCATGAAGACGGACAAAAATATGTTTTCCCATTAAATTTTTCATATATTATCCTTACAATTTTCCTACTAATGACAATGCACTTATAATATGAAAATGTTATCAGAATAACTTATGAATTATATAAATATTAATCAATCACAAACTATTACAGAAAACCACATTCCAAAATGAAATTCCAAATTTTTTGCATCACGTCACACGATGCTTGGAAAAGGTTGACCGTCAAGCGTTGCTTGTGTTGAAGACCAATGATCTCATACGAAGTATTGAATATGCTTTGGGAGTTCAACAACAGATGTGTGGTTTCTTAGTAATGACGCAATGCTGTACCAAGAGCGTTTATGACTATGACTATAAGGTAAAATTTGTTATTTATAATTAACAGTCAAGTTCATCTGAGCTACCATAGTTAATATACTATCCCAAATTCAAGTACATATAGCATTTGGTATGCTTAGCACATTATTGAATTGTTAAACGAACAAGACTTGCATACTAATATCATATATATGTTATACAACAAAAAGCCAACCTTAAATGTAAAAAAATTAAGTGATCTAGAGTTTAAACAATATATAATGGTTATGTTGAAATAAAAATGATTTCGTCGTTTTTGGTTTTGGCTATGAAATATATATATATATATATTGAATTAAATTGCATAAATTTCGTTTATGATATGCAAAGGATATACGCCTCGGTGGGTTTTCCTTGAGCGTATTTAATTTAACATGTCTTTTTTGCTTATATAAAAATAAATTAAACAATTTTTTATACTTTCAGAACACCACCTCTCTGGTGAAGAAACAACTATTGAATTTAAAATATTCCTGGTCATTATTTCTTATATACGTATACGGGTATTATCTAACATTGAGAAATAACTTTAGTATCTACAGCTGAGGATCGTCCACATATTAAATGATTAATTGTATATTCATTAGCGTTAGGTTATTACGAGCACAACCAAAAATATTTATTGAGTTTTGCTTTAATTTATTTACTTCATGCTAGATGACATCAACATTGGTTACAATTCAAAATGGCTGAATTAAAAAAAATATACGTTAAATATGTATAAAAAAATATTTAACTATTTAAGAGACTGAATTTGAACGGATATTTGTAATTTTGCTATAATCATGCTAGGGGAAATAGAAATTATAAATAATATATTAAAATAAAAACAAACACGTTATTAATTTCCGTTCGATTCCGAATCCGTTCGAAATAGTTTTATTGTTTGGAGAAAAATTTATATTTTCTTGGTCATGGCAACATTTTTTAATCACAACATGGGTATAACGTTATTGTTAAAATATTATATTTGATTTTAATAGGTAAAATAATCTTTATAAGGAAAATTGTCTCTAATAGCTAGTCAGCGAATTTTACCTCAAACGATTACCTTCAGTAGATTTTTTTACTAATAGATTATTAAATATAATAGTGCCTTGTACATATAAAAAATCGAATAATCAATGTCACGAATATCTACACAAATGTATTTAATGAAATATTTATTGTAAAATATATTATATGTTGGTAAATAAAGATATATTTTTGATTTTAAAATGTTTTATTTGTAATCTGCAGTCACTTTCGCGTTATTCAAATTGTATTTTATTTTCTAAGTCGGATAGTTTCGTGTTCAAAGTCGTCAGATCGCTTTGTATTTTTAGCAAAATGTTCGCAAAATTGTCTCTGCTTTTTCTTCCATGGAGTTTAAAGAATATGGAGCTTGTTGACATTTTGCATGACAGGTCCGATCTCTTGTATTCCGAATTCAGAAATTTTCTTATGCTATGTTTGTTTTCCATCGAGTGCATTGTTTTCATAGTTATAGTTTCGTTTCGTTTCAAGGCTGTAAGAAAATAAATAATCAATGTTGCATCGTATTAAGAATGCCGAAAGACTTTTTTATGTTAAGAAGTTTAGCGAAGGATTCTTTTGTTAAATTATTAATTATAATAAATGTAGTAAATTGTTCAAGAGTGATTTGACTGATAATTAAATTTATTTCATTAATAAAAGTTGTAAATATAAAAAAAAATTAATGCGGGATTGAGGGTCCCTGGCAGAGAAAGAATATCAGTTATTCTAACACGTATTGGGAAAAGAGTAAAAAAGAAAGAAAGACATTTTATTGAATAAGTTCAATGTTCAACTTTAAAACAGGGAAGTAAAGCGAAACTCCGACGGAATTGGGGTTATTAATTTCAAGTGTCGTCTGTGAAATGATGAGTCGATTAGAATTTGCTGTTGAAGAATACTATGAATACTATATCGTTTATATGTATTAAGGTTATATGTTAATATATTTAAGATATACGGTACTTACTTTCATTTTCGACGCACCTACCATTATATTCATGGTTTACTTTCTCTTGAAATATACTCTCGGGTGAACTAAATTCATCCGTGATAGTTCTGTTATCGCCCATAGTTAGCATGTTGTTTAGCATTACAGACGCTAAAAGTTCAAACCCAAAAAAAAATTACAAATAGGATTGATTAAAATAAAGGCATTAGTAAAAGGTGATAAAGCGCTTGCTGTTTTAAAAGTATTCATAAAAATATGCTAATTGCTATGGCGGTTTCATTTACTTATTATTATTATATACTTACACCTCTTTCCTGGTAGCCATACTTCTAGGATATATGGGTGCTGTGGATCGTTTCCTTTACGAAGCTCTGTTAGTGGTATTTCATAGTTTTCCCGTTTTAGTACAATTATTTCCTCGCAATAATCTGGCAACTCAAGCAGATGCCACACTTTTTGACGAAGTTGTGATATGGAAGCCGTTGGACTCACAGCTAAGTATCGAAGTTTGTCATCGATAACTGAAAAATGAAATAAATAGTAAAACAACATAAATAGTAGTAGTGAAAAAAGAAATAAATCCACAAAATTTATTAATACTAAATACATATTTGGGTAATAAGTGTTTTTGACTCACTTCCCAAATCATTTCGTTTTATGACGAGAAATGTAATGACATCTTTTTTAAACAATTTTATCGGAGATCTGAGAAGCTTTAGAAGTGACATAGCTCATCAGATATCTCCAGAATCATCAGTAATTCAAGCCATATATCAAAAATAAACAATAATTTCGTTCTCTTGAAAAGCTCAAAGCAGTCAATAAAAGAAATAAATCAGATGTCACTTATATCTCGGGAGTTTGTTCTCTAAATTATGAAAAGCAAAAAAAAGTTTTATTGCGGTTACTATATTTTAATTAGTAATCTCAATTCCCGGCTGTATTCAGTCCGCGGAATGGCAATAAATAATAAAAATGTAAAGATGGTATCCACGGACTAAGATACTTCCAAAGTAATTTATAAAGCAATAGAAAATGCTTTAGTGTAGGCCGCCACGCCACGCCAAAAACAACTGAGCGGATTTTAATTAAATATCGGCCCCGGTCAAACAAACTGGATACTTTTTACTACAGAATTTCCATCATGTTCATGTAAAATGTAGTTAGTAAAACAACTGATTTGCCTCTTCACAATAGCGCTACAGATTTAAATGTTTCAAGAAAGTTTTTAATGAACTTTGAACTGAAAATTCCTTAGAATCTTTGTGATTTGATCTGGATGTAACGAAAAAGGCGTTACGATAAAGAAACAAAGACAAATGTATAGGAGAGAATGAGATAGAAAACATATTACCAGCTGCTGTGGTGTCATCTATTACTATTTAAATAAATGTGAGTCATATATTGAAGTTTTTATTTTTATAACTTACGGTAGATGGCGTTGATATTTTTGTAAAATTGTTAGTTAAGTTTTTTAACATGATATAGGCAGCTTTATATAAAAATACAAATATTTTACTCAAACTCTCATTGACTACTTTTACTAGTTTCACTTCTGTCGTGTGTCAATTACACACATATACATATTTTATAAATATTTATTTGATTCGCGCATTACACAAATCTAAAGAAAGGGTGTTAATGAAGTGTATGTTTACAGTTTATTAATATACTAGAAAGTTAAAACAATACTTTGTAAAAATCTTTAATTTTCGTGGGAGAACGTAAAACTGATCGTTGAGCCATAATTTTAATTAATATTATCCGAGCAAAAAGTTTATATTAAAATTCGAGTTATGCTCTGTTTACTCCCGTTATAGCAATAAAAATAATAAGTCTTCAAAACACCAATAAAACGTACATTTAGATTCACAAAATAAGTAATAAATTAAACAAATAAAAAAAATACAGATAAAAAAAACTAATTAAAATTCTTAGGTAAAAAAAAACAAAAAATATTTGATGAATATTTTGATTGTATTTATTTAAAACTAACTATTTTATTAAATAATAGTATTTTATTAAATAATAGACTATTCCTTGTCTAGTTTGACCGCTCGCATTGCGTATTGGAGAGCTGTTGGTTCAACGACACACCACTGCCCCGTCAGAGGGTTCAGCATTATACCATGTACTAGTTGAACGTGGCAGTTATCTGAAATATGTACAATTTATAATTAGTTCACTCATTTCTAACTATAAGTATGATTTTTGGTAAAAAATAATATAATTGTACCAATAATATTGATCTTTAGATTTTATGAAAAAATAAATCAAATCTAACGTTTCATTTTAATAATATTTCAAACTATAACAAATTAAGATTAAATTCAAATATTTCCAAAGGGCCCCCCTCTCAAGGACAAATCCAAACTAAATTTACTGCATAAGAATGAATGTCATCATATGTACACTTACTTCTTTCCAATAGAAATGTTAACTCGTTGGGAGTAATAAACTTTTCATATTGATGTGTTCCTTTGGGTATAAGATCCAAGATATACTCTGCCACCCATATCCCAAGCACTTGAGTGGCTCGGGTCCTATTGGGGGTTGTTAGAAATATCATTCCACCGGGCTTCAATGCATTCACGCAGGATTTAATAAATAGTTCTTTATCAGTCACATGTTCTATTATTTCAGAGGCTACAACTGCGTCATAGTGGTTGGAGAACTGTTGTGAATGTTCCTGTTGGTAACGGAAAATATATAAATATAAATAAAATTTAAGTGTCTATTTGTTTTTGTGACTAAATACATATGAAAGTATATACGGTACTAAAAAACAATAAACAATCTGTCTGTCTGTCCATTTCATTCCATGAAACCTATGAAATGGTTGGACCAATTTTAACAGGACTTTCTCTGATAGCCGAACTTTATACAGAGTAGCTTTGGCTATTTTTATTTAAAAAACATATTGTATATAATACTTTAATTTTTATTCATATATCTTATTAATAATGAATACCTCTACAGAATTACAGTAGTAAGTTGGTCTGTTGTTTATTATCTTAGGATCTTCCTTGCTATGTTCTTTAGCGACTGCTATTAAATCTTGACTGGCGTCAATACCAGTCATTTTGGCTCCAATTCTTGCTAGTGCCTGAAAATATATTACATAGTTTAAATATTGTAATAGTGGAAAATATTTAAGAAGACTTACAATAATTTTATTTTATGATAATATATCTTGTGCTAACTTAAAAGAAAGCATGCCGACTGTGATATCCTTCAGAGCAAAATAATTCAATATTATTATATATACTTGATACAAACATAAGCTTATTAATATTGTAATTATAGATTTTCAGACCTCTGTCAGTAAACCACCTCCGCAGCCGACATCTAAAATAGATTTATTTTTTAGTGGTGTCATGGTCCTGTTTTCCGAGGGAGGCACTAAACCATCCCTTATAAAAGGCACCCTATAGGAAATTAATGTGTGAATCAATAATTTAATTTCACTAAAACCTTCCATAAAATACAATTGTATGTGTTTTTGTATTCAAATTTTTTGAAGAATTAGTTGTTCTTAGTAGAATTAGAAAGTTGTATAGGTTTTGTTTAATAAACTGTATTTATTAGAAGTATAATTTTTTTTCATAACTATCATGGCTTCGAAGTTTGCTGGTTTAGTAAAAAAAAATAGTAGCCAAGAGATCAAATTTTTTTTCTATTTTATAATAGTAATGCTTTTTTACAACTTTTACTACAACTTACCTAATCATATTGTAGGTATGGAGTAACTTCATTGCACCATTGGGATCCCACCAATATTTGGCTTGCTTAGCATGCCTTTTAACATCTTCAGGGTCTATCGTTGACTTTGACTCTTGGGCTGATAAAGATAAAGCTGCTCTGAATTGCTTAACGGTGTGCTGTTTTGACAATCTAAAATATTAGTAATTGTCACATAGTGTGTTATATATATTTTTATCGGGTATTATCATAAAACTTACAATTTTGTAGGTAACAATGTTTTAAAACAGCTCAACCTGTAGCTCCCCATAATAAGTTTTTTTTAAGTATCTCCGCTTTTAGTAGTCCTAGATCGATAAAAAAAATTCTAAATGAGAATGTTAAATATATGAATTAACTATATATTTATATAACTTGCATATCTAAATTATTATCATTTAAGTAGAGAACTAACCTAAATAATTTACTTTTTTATAAACATGTTGAGGTATAATTACTATTTAGTAAATATTCTGTGTTAGTAACATACACTTCATATTTTAAAGATTCTAAGTATTTGTCAAATGTCAGAATGCAAAGTTACCACCTTCAAAATAATTTAATCATTTATTAAATAAATTTTACGTCGAATCCTAAGGGTCCACTTCATTAGTCAATTTTAAGCGCACTATTCGACAACAAAATTCGCGATTTAAAGTGAAATATCAAGAGAATTTAAGAAAGAGCTTGTAAGTTAAAGGATTATTATTAAATTTTCCAATAGTTGTAAGGAATATAATAAAATCTAGTATAATATTAACATTCTACGACGACCATTAATAATATTAAAATGATCTTATAATCGTTAATACCGTTACAAGTATTTACCGTGACAATATTATATCAGAATGACGTTGATTTCACAAGTTACAGGTTCGTTCACCAGCCATAAATATTTTTTTGTATAATGAAGACAATATTTCTATGTTTATATAGTTTTGCAAATCGGTAAAAAATATTGTAAGAAAACAATATTTTTAGAAGTCTTTATATAAAATCCACGAACTCCTAATGTTAATATTATAATAAAATTTTTATAACCACTTCTTAATTTTTTGTATTTTCTACAAAAACATTAGTTACAACCACACTCAATGAACACGGTAAAACACAGAATAAATTAACAAACGAAATTAAAATAATCAAACTGATATGGTTAATTTCAAAAAGCCAACACGCGCGTTCAAAACTGAATGTCAATTTTAAAAAGGCTCTTATATTCTTAACAGCCTTATATACATGAGATCCTTTCAACTTATTAATAAAAGTGTTATAAAAAGAGACATGAGCGTTAAATGCTTCTTTTTTAAAATGATAAGTATCAGTTTATAATAAGTTATGAACTATGTCTATGTCAATAAGGTTGCCTTTCAAACGTATGTCTCATGCTCATAATTGCGTCTGTGAAAATATCTGCATAAGATTTTAAATTGAGTCTTAAAATAATATAATAAAAGTTACTTTTTCATCCTTTTCATGAATAATATGCTTGAACTTGTAATTATCAACAACATTATCAACAAACAAGGCACCTTTTTAAAAAGATGGTTACTTTTAATACTTTTAACATTGTTTCTAATAACTTTTCCCTGAATTATTTGTTATATTTAGAAACTTTGGAATGGATGATACTACATGATACTTATATAATACATCGTACGAAGGGATGTAGCCTGCCGCCGAATTTCATCAGCGCATGCAACACCATCTGTAACACTTGGTTGCGTGGCGACCCTCTACTGTACGGTTTTCAAGGACCTTTTTTCCATACACAACTTTTTATTATTATTTATGGACTTAAGATACTTCTAGATAATAATAATTATAGATAACTAAATGTTAATTCTGTCAGTTTGTTTGTTTAGGAATATAATTTCGGGTAAGCGTTGTAGATTTTTAAGATTAACTGTATTCAGGGTTAGGTGTGCAATACTGTCCTCTTTTAATATTATATAATTATTTCTAACTTCGGTGATTTTCAACGGTTGGATTCTAATCTCGTCATTGACATTAAGTATGGTGATAGCGTCGGTCCGTAAAGAACATTTATTTAATAAGATACATATTCTTGGTGGCACACTGTAGTTCAACTTTTGTGGGTTGTGGAAATATGAGCGTGTAAAGGCAATCGTCTAATTGCTCTAATGCTTCTTAGGTGAAATTGATGTTCGTTGGGTGATACGACTTATCCAATGACCGGTTGATGATAATACTTTGGATGCAATCAGGTTTTTCTCATGGCTGGTGATTAATAGTTTCTTCACAGAGTAGATAGCCACCGAACTTCGGGCATTCAGCCTCCATATATAAACAATTTCCCATCGGTTGCCATAAAGGGATATGGAGGTATAAAAGTTTGTTGTAGTTTATTAGGAACAATGGAAAGGCGACATAGTTGAAAGGTATTGATAGATATGATCGGGAATTTGAAAATTACTACAATGCGTTTATTAATAAAATAACTGTCAGGTTGAATTATGTCATAATAGTCTCATTATTTTACGTCTTCTAACTCGGTTTTCGCTAAAATTAAGTTCATAAAAGTTTTTTAAAAGTTTCTTTGAAGAATCGGTATTTTTTTTTTGGTTAGAAGAGGGCAAACGAGCTTGCGGGTCACCGTTGATATGTGATCACCACTGCCCATAAACTCTTGAAACATTCCAGGATTCACAAGAGCGTTGGCAGCCTTGTAGATATGCCTTCTTCGAAGGTACCCATGTCGTATCGATCTGGAAATGCCGCCGAAGGAAGTTTGTTCCACATTTGAGTGGTACGTGGGAAAAAGTCCTTAAAAACCGCACAGTGGAAGCTTGGCGTTTGCCATCTGCTGCAGCCCTGAGAGACGCATCAAACCAAGGCCGCGATCTGCCACCACCACAGCAATTTGTACAAATAGTTCCATGCCCTGTAGTATCACATCGGCTACAGTCGCAGCGCAGTCACTGGGATCATTGGAAAGGAAACCAATCAGCCCCCATGGAAAGGATGCAAAAAACGACCGCATTCTATCCCAATCCGCTGACTTGTAGTGCCAAACGCGACGGAACGCAGCTCTTGTGTGAGCCGGACGTTGAATGGGCACTACACTCCGTACCTGACAGTGATCAGAGGACTCTAAGGGAGCCTCGACAATGACTTGGTACTTTTCTGGATATGTAGTCAGAAGAAGATCCAACAAAGAGGGCATGTGGCTGTCCACGTCCGGTAGACGAGTGTGCGTTTTTACCAGCTGGGACAGGTCACTCGCCAGAGCAAAGTCGGACACAGATCTCTCCGCGTAGTCGGTTGTACGTGAATGGAATACATGCCTAAAGGTGGTGATAGCTTAAGAGCAGTTTTATTTTAGGGTTGACATATGATATCTATGATAGCATTAAGTACATCTTGGTCCAAACTAGATTCAGATACTTGTATGTGTGTTCGTGTGTAAGTGTCAAAGGGTTTTGTCACGGTTGTACGTCGTTTAATGTCACCAACAATAGTAAAACATATTTGTCTATGAAATTTGTAAGAAGGTTCGTCAGTAATGGGTATCTCAAGTATGTTTTCGTCAGACGTAACTATAGTAGCAGTAGTGGGTCCTGATGGCTCAGGTATAATTGACAAATCAATTCCACACTCTTTTAGAAAGTTTTCAGTCTCCTCGTTATTTAGTTGAACTCGGGACAGGGTGTCTGCATTGGTGTTACATTTACCTTTTTTTATAAATAATGGAATAGTCGTATTCACTTAGTTCGGGTAAGTCTAGAGTTATGTTCCTCTAGGTTCACTACTTTACGGCCAAATAAATAGGGTCTGAAATACTTGGTAGCCTATACTATAACTAATATTTCTATTACAATGGTACTATGGTTTGATTCGCTGTCGTTTAAGGTTCTAGAAGAGTTACAAATAGGTTTGTCGGAACCTAATGAGCCTTGGGAAAGAACAGCGCCTAAGTCTACGTTTGGGGCGTCAGTTGTCAAGATAAAGTCTTTCGTGAAGTATGGGTACTGTAGTATGGGGTCATTGGTCAATAAGGTTTTACAAAGTTCAAAGTAGTTAATGTACTCAGTATCTAGTATTACTTTGTTACATTTTTTTAAACACTTTGTCATAGGTTTTGTCAAGCGTGCGAAGTCGGGTATAAATTTTCTATAGTAACCTAATAGTCCTAGATTTTTTTATTTTCTTGGTGTATTTGGGAAGTGGATAATTTTCAATAGCTTAAATTTTATCGGGATTAGGTTTATACCATTTCATTCCAGTAATAATATGGCTAAGATATGCAGTTTCTAATTAAAAAAAATCGGACTTATCCATTTCTATTTGAAGGTTTGACTCTCTTAACCTGTTAAAAACTTTTTCAAGGTTTATCATGTTCTCTTGAAGTGAGAGTCATGTACTAAACACTATGATATCGTCGAGATAAAGTAGACATATCTCATTTTGTAATCCTCGGCGCACGTTGTCCATAACTCGTTGGAAGGTTGATGGAAAGTTTTTTAGACCTATGGGCATGCGTAAGAATTCGAAATGATGGGCTCGACATTGAATACTATTTTAGGAATGTCGTCAGGGTTCATTCCTACTTGGTAAAATCCTGATGCCAGGTCTAAAGTTGTAAAGTATTGGCATCTATCTAGTGACATTTGTGATATTAGGAATTGGATACTTGTCATCAATGGTCTTGTCATTCAGTTTTCTGAAGTCTACTACAAGTCGCCACTTCTGCCTACCTGAAGCATCTGCTTTTTTGGAACCACCCAAATGGGTGAACTCCAAGTTGAGCCTGAAGGTCGCATAATCCTTAACCGTTTTGGGAGACCGTTTTTTGTGTTGAGTTGTCTCCAGAATGCGACGAGATAATTAGCTAAAATGTTTCTCATGTATGTTTGAACCGAACGCGGATGTTATAGCGAAAACAGATTGAAAAAATGTTTAGCCATTCAAAAATTATCAAGAAAACCTAATATCTTGTTTTAACAATTTGGCTATTTAGTCTCTAATTTCTTGTCGATGTATATGGGGATAACGACAGCTTTTAGTGTATATCGGTGTTTCGTTATGTGTTCTAATGTGGTGTTTAATTTTATTACTGAATGTAAGGGTTTCGCCTTCTATATAAAAAACGTCAACGTACTGCGCACATAAGTTCTATAAGTTAGCTCGTTCTTCGGGATTTAAGTGATTAATTCGAAATCGGTCTAATACTTCTTTAACATGGTTTGGGTCTTCTTCGGTACGCGCGCACTCGATAACATGTATATTCAATTGAACAGGTTGGTCGAACGAAAATGTAATGTTCTTATCTGTTGCATTTTTTATTTCATTTATTCCAGTCTTGTCAGTTACAGTCGTAACACAGTCAAGAATAAGACAATTGTATAAAAATTGTGAAGGTATAAATACATTACTATCAGGATGACAGATAGGGATATTAACTAATCGGGAGGAATTGGCGGGAATGGTTTTATTGGAGCATGGTTTTCAATAATGATAATGCAATAACGGTATGCTCGTATTTTCAATAAATAATATATTATGTTTAAGGTCTATCTTACAATTTTCTAGTAAGTGTAATCCAATTAATCCGACGAAATAATTATGAAATTTATAGATGAACATTTTCATATTTCTGTCTGTGTGAAACTCTGGACAACTAGGTATTGTAATTGAATAATCATGGACACAAGTTACATGTGAGTAGGTTACTTCAAAAGAATCCAAGTCTTTAGTAATGTGTGGATAAATTTTTTATAAAACTTCGGGGCTTATAAATGATTGGTTTGCTCCGGTATCTATTAATAAATTAAGAGGTAGATTACATATTTGAATGTAAGACAATTCTTTTTTTGAATGTAAATTTAATTATTTTGGGTTTTTTAATATAATTATCTATTTAATATCTATTTTGGGTAATTTAATTGTCTATTTTGGGTCTGGATTGCGAGGCTCCTTAGTAAAATCCTGCCCTTTTTGACTGGTGGAAGGCTGTGGTGGTTCTATAGTATAATTAGAGGACGGTCCGTAATAATGACTAATTTCGTAGGGGTATGCGTAATCGTATGGCGTATAATGGTAAAGATTGTAATCGTTATACGAGTCGTTATAGTCCTATTGGTCATAGTAGTGATCGTAGTCGTCATACGTTTCGTTGAAGTTAACTTCTTTGGTCTTCAAATAATTTGAATGTGGGGGATTGCCAAATCTCTGCCAGTCATGTCCAGGCATCCTAGGTGGTAATGGCTTGGGAAAAAAATGACTAACTCCAGTCATAGTAATGAGGGGGATCGTTTCTATGAGGAAATCTAAACCCGCTATTACTGTAATTAGGAGGAGGCATTTTCATCATTTGCTGCGTTCGAGTGGGTTTTTTTTAAATATACTCTGAGGACTTTGAGGTGAAAGATTAGGACGCCATGGTTGAAAGTTATGAATTTGGTACTGGTCTTTGCAAACTGGGTCCAGGTGGCGGTAAATTAAATTCTTTAGACATAGAATTACTATAGCCTAAGTGCGGTGGTTTTTGTGTCGGATGAGTTAAGGTTGAAAGTAAAGGACGTCGTACTGTAACTGTTTCTTTTCTATGCTGTAGATATATTACATTTAATTCCTCTTGGACAAATTCCAGAGCCTTGTCTATAGTATCAGGTCTCATACAAGGGATTCGAGACCCGAGAGGTTCCTTTAACCCTCTAACATACTCCTGCATCGTTAGTTTACGGTATAATTCTAGCTTGGCTTCTAAGGTTGTAGCCACCGACTCATGCAAAAGAAACGTATGTCATAATGTACTCAAAAGGTTCTGACATTTGTCATAAAATTCTTGCGGGCTATCATTACCTTCAGCAGCAATAGCTAGGTCGTTATAGAGGGCAGTTTCATCCCGCTGGTCTGCAAAATTATTAATTAAAGCATTTCTAATTCCACTATCTACTAATATTCCACTAATATATAACCAACTATCAGGAATACCGTTTGAGTTTATTGTTCTAGCAGCGGCACCGGTTATTTTATTTAATACACCATTAATTAAACATAAATTTGTAAGCTCGTTGTCCGGTTCGCTTGTCATATTTAACACTATCTGATCGCAAATTCATATGAAACGTGTGAGAATATTAGGGTTTCTATCAAACTGTATCTGTTGTATCTGCGTCCATAATTTAATTATTTAAACTACTTCCTACACCTAAGTTAGTACGATTAGAATTACTATTTAATCTGGATAAATAAAAAATTAAAACTATCTAATTTTGATTCGTTTAAGTTTCTGTAGTTGTCTAATATACCATTCCTAAGAATCTGTCTAGATGGGACAGGCCCTTTCCCTAATTTTTGTGGATGGAAAATGGTGGAATAGTTATAGACAACGCTTAGAAAATCTTCAAAGTACTTACATCGGTTCTTCTTGTGCACTGATTGCTAAGCGCGCCCTTGGCTTCGTACGTTGTTCGGATAAATCGATGAAATACTTAAAAGTGTAAGCAACTAGAGACGATCCACCTGGAGACGATTTTTGGTTTAGGGACGTATCGAAACTACTTCGACTTATTCTACAGACTGCGCCACGTTAGCGACAGCCGAAGGACTTAATGAAATTTGTCTTAAAATTTATTAAAATAAAAATTACAATATAAAGCTTATGTTATGATCGATATTAGATCAGAAATCGGATTGAATTAATTACAAAAAAATATATATTTATATTACTTAAAATCTTAACATAATTAACTTAATCTTAACACTAATTGACGTCGGCGACGCGATGGCTCTGCAGCGTCAGCGATTGCGATAGGTGTTGTATGTAACATGTGTGTGGGTGTGTGTGTGTGTGTTTGTATATATAGTAATTATGTATGTATATATAAATATATATTTATTTTATTGTTTTGTCCAGCACTGTTTTGGGATTTAAGACAGTGGTGGTAGTAAGTCTTCTGTTGTTTTATAACCTAGGCCTAGTAACCATCCAGAAAAGGTAACTTTGCACGAATGTTTAGTTAAAGAATAAATAGTCACTGACTTACTATTATTATACTGATATTCCGTTGTAAAGCAGGGGACCGTGCTAAAGAATATATAAGAGAAGATGGAGTTAAAATTTTTACTAGGACATTTGTATTGTTTGTGACGTTTATCATGATGAATATTTTTGATGGTATTTATTTAAACTATTTTATTAAATAATAGACTATTCCTTGTCTAGTTTGACCGCTCGCACTGCGTATTGTAGGGCTGTTGATTCAACGACACACCATTGCCCCGTCAGAGGGTTAAGTACAAAACCATGTACTAACTGGACGTGGCAGTTATCTGAAATATATACAAATTAAAATTAACTTAGTCATTTCTAACTGTATGTAGGTAAAAGAATGATTTTAGGTGAAAAGTAGCTTTTCTTATATCGAAAATCAATTAAATATTCAATAATCCTACAAATAATAGCATTGATATATGATTTTGATTTTATGAAAAAAAAATAATCTACTTTAATAATATTCATCAAACTATATTTAAGATTAAATTCAAACATTTCCAAAGGTTCCCTTTTTAAAGACAAGTCTAAATTAAATTTACTGAATAAGAATAATTGATTATTAATGTCCAATATATATTCATATTGTATAATATATAGACTTACTTCTTTCCAATAGAAATGTTAACTCATTGGGAGTAATAAACTTTTCATATTGATGTGTTCCTTTGGGTATAAGTTCTAAGATATACTCCGCCACCCATATTCCAAGCACTTGAGTGGCTCGGGTCCTATTGGGGGTTGTTAGAAATATCATTCCACCGGGCTTCAATGCATTCACGCAGGATTTAATAAATAGTTCTTTATCAGTCACATGTTCTATTATTTCAGAGGCCACAACTGCGTCATAGTGGTTGGAGAACTGTTGTGAATGTTCCTGTTGGTAACGGAAAATATAAAGATATAAATAAAATTGAAGTTTTCGTTTGTTAACATTTTCACTAAATGTATGTAATACTAAAAAAAACTATTTAAAAAATTTTTTTTACTGTCTGTCTGTTTTTTCTAATTAATCACAAAAATGGCTGGACCCATTTTAACAGAACTTTTACTGGCGGATAGATGATATTATAAAAAGCCTAAGTACTCTTTTAGTTTAAAAAACATATACCGCGCAAGTGAAATCGCATGCAGAGCTAGTATAAAATAAAACTTATTAATATATGTGATTAATGATTAATACCTCTACAGAATTACAGTAGTAAGTTGGTCTGTTGTTTATTATCTTAGGATCTTCCTTGCTATGTTCTGTAGCGACTGCTATTAAATCTTGACTGGCGTCAATACCAGTCATTTTGGCTCCAATTCTTGCTAGTGCCTGAAATATTATATAAAATAGTTTAGTTATTAATACATTATTTTAAGAAGATCTATAATGATTTCATTCTATGATAAAATATTTTGTGCCAATTTAGAAGAAAGCGTGCTGACTGTGACGACCTTTAGAGTAAAAATTTGTTATATTAATATATATTTAATTAATTGCGGCATTGGGGACCACCAACCGACACGCCATGTTCCGAAAGGCGGGAGGTGGAGGACGGAGCTACTAATAGTTACGTGGAATATAAGAGGAGGAATGGAATAGAAGATGAATGAATTATTAGATGTGATGGAAGACAAAGATCTGGATGTTATTTGTGTATCTGAGACCAAGCGAAAAGGCAATGATACGACCGATTTGCCTGGCAACAGGGTCGCATTCTGGGCAGGAGTTCCAGAGGGTGAGCGAGGTTGCCAAGGTGTAGACGTGTCGTTGTCCTCTCGAATGGTTAATGCAATGGTAGAATACAAGGCCATCAATCTGAGTCTTCTTTGGGTTCGCTTTAAGCTGGGTAAACAAGATTATACTTGCTAGCTGTTTATGCGCTAGTATCCTCAGCTTCAGTGAGCGGTCTCGAAGAGTTTTGGGAGAGTGTCAGGGATGTTCTAAGTAGTAAGAGGTAATGAAAAGTTGATAGTATGTGGAGATATTAATGGATAGGTTGGAACCGCGCGAAGTGGTTACGAAAGCGAAAAGCTTGTACTTGCCTAGCAAGGCAAGTACAAGCTTGGAGTCGAATTATCGCATAAGAAGCTGGAAGCTTCAAGATCCACCGATCAGAGAGGAATATCAAGAAAGGGTTTCCAAGAAGCTTGAAAGCTGTGCTCCTGGAAATGAAAGTGTTGAAGTATGCTGGCAGAATCATAGGAATGGTATGGTGAAAGTAGCGACAGAGATATGTGGTAAAAGGAAAAGAGATTTTAGTAAAAAACGCGATGAATAGTGGGATGATGAAGTGAAAGACGCTGTAGAGTTAAAGAAGAAAGCATGGCTAGATTATAAAGCCTTGGGTAAGGATAAAAGTATGACGGGGGGCCATCTCTGGGAACCTACTCGTGTGCCCGTCCGCTACCAATGTTGCTCGGATTCATCCGGCGGGATTGGAAGCGGTACTGGCCGGTGCTCCCTCGGGGATGATTAATCCGGTCTTTCGGGGCCGGGTTAGTCATCTGCTAATGCCCAGCGCAGTGAGGGTCAGCTACTGGGCTTGTGCCCGGTACATAGCCGACAGTTTTGTTTCTTCGTTTGTTTCGTTTTGTCATTTCTTCGTTTTCTCCTTTGTTTGGTGTTGTTTAGTTCCTTGTTTGTCTCCGCTCTGTTCCCTTTTCTATCCTTCTTTTTATTTCCTTTTCTTTTTGTCAACTATGAGGTCTGGCGCCTGCCGAGGAATTGTGTGAGGAGGAGTGTCGCCCAATTTAAATCATGAAAGCGACTCTAAAAAATTATCTACCCTGGGAGGGTACTGGTGGCTGCTCTTCAGGCTGGGAAACCCTCACGGAAGCTTCGGCTTCCGTCTTCCCCACATATGCCGAGAAAGGGGGAAATGATGGAGTGGGCTCGCACGGGCAAAAGCCGAACTTTTAACGGCAACGTCCCCGATTCTTGTTACGTCCGAACAGGACCTCCCCTTCGAGAATCTCGCAAGGATTGATCCTGAGGATATGGGGGTCGAGGAACTGAGGGCAGTTGCCGGGCGTAGCTCCACAGTCATACTTGAGGTTTGCCGGAAATCCCGGAACCTCAAGGGTGGCATGATCAAGATCCTCAATAAGTCCGCTAAGGGTCTCCTTGAGGCGGTCGAGATCCTGGCCAGCCGCTCGGTGGACGAGGAGACTCGTCGGCTCATTAGGGACAACTCGCACCTCCACCACGAGGTGGATATCCTTCGAGCAGAGCTCAAGGTTCACAGGCGTGAGTTTGCCGAGCTGAAGGCAACGGCGGTGAAGACGTCTGCTGTTAATTCAGCTGCGCCGTCTTGGGACGCTGACCTGGTTGAGGACTTGAGGCGCTCTATCGTTTCTTCAGTGGGCGTTATGGTTAACACCCGCTTCGCCAATATTGAGAAGCGCCTCCTCCCGGAGAGGGTTCTGTGCCCGCCTCTGGCTGTGGACCGTAGCGCGATGGAAGCTGCGGTTGCCGACTCTCGCCAACCAGCGGAAGTCACGAATCTCGGCTCGCCGCTCCTGCCGTCGTCGGCAAAAAAAGTCACGAGGACCACGTCGGGCAAAACGTCGGCCCCCACTCCGGCTCCCAGGACAACGGAGACGTGGTCCTCGGTGGTGAGGAGGAATAGCAAGGCGAAAATCTAAGGGGCTTAAGATCCGGCGATCAGCTACGGGGATCAGGCTTTTGGAGTTGCCTAAGGCGGTCCCCGAGAAGACGGAGAAGCTTGCCTCCTCCCTTCGCAAGGTGCTAGATAGGGTAGCAGACGTCGTCCGGCCCGTTAAGCGTGTGGCAGTTAGAGTAAAAGGGCTGGATGACTCTGCCACGAGTGAAAAAGTGAAGGCCGCAATCTGCCGTATCGCGATTAGCGATGCCATCGCCCACTAGCTCCAGCAAATCCGTCCTAGTTAAAGAGATTCGCTGGAGCTATGGGGCAAAGGGCGCTGTTATTGCCCGGTGCCCCGTCGACGTGGCAAAGGCGCTATTGGCGGCGGGTCGCCTGCTGGTCGGCTGGAGCTCGACTGGGGTCGTGCTCCTACCGGTCATTACCTTCTTGGCCGGCGGGTATCCGTAACGGATTTTTCCAATGATGAAAAAAAAAAGGAATAAAAGTTTGAGAGAGATAAGAAAAAGGCAGTACAAGGGGAAAAAGCACAATACGAAAGCACTTGTAAATATGAAGCTTGAAAATTCTGAGAGAGAAAGGGATGAAAGGTTGACGAACAACTTCCGGACAAAACAAAGCTTTTCTGGCGAGAAGTTAGTGGTTTTTGGGGTTGTTCAGTAACCTGTACAATGAAAGGGGTGCTTTAGATGTACTCATCGAAATTTTAACCGAGCAAGCACACGTTTTGCAGCGGTGGGCGGAATTCTACAAGGAGACGTATTAATGTGAGGACGCCTCGGCCTTGAGTACCAGCGAAATGCTGTCCCGATGTGAATGTCGATGTGATGTCTGAAATGTGGTAAGGCTACGGGAGCAGATGAAGTTACTGACGAGATGATCAAATATGGTGGGCTACACGTCTTGGACTTGTTCTGGTTTTTGTGCAATTTATGCTGGAAATCAGGAGAGGTCCCGGACTATTGGCGAGGTGCAGTCATCGTACCTTTATAAAAAGGCAAAGGTTCAAAGACAGACTGTGCAAGCTATAGGGCTATCAGTTTGATTAGCTTGGACGTGAAAAGGCGTATTGATGCCGGTAACGGAGTTAACAGTGCTTTGGCTGCATTGTTGAGACGGCGAAACGTCAGCAAAGCTGCACGTTTGGCTGTACACAATGCAGTTTTGGTACCGACGCTGTTAAACGGCAGCCAAACGTGGGAAACACAGAAGAACAATGTAAGAAAGATGAATGCTGTGGAGATGAGATCTCTTCGCCGAATATGCGGAGTCAGTTTAGCTGACCGAATCTGCAATGAAGATATCCACAGAATGGCAGGTACTAGCGAAGATGTTACGACGAAGGTGAGAATGAAGAAGAACGTGCTCAGGTGGTTTGGGCACGTCGAACGATTGAGTGATGAAAGAATGGCAAAAAAGATTTATAACGGAAAAGTGAGCGGTAAAAGAGACGGGGGAGGCCTCGAGTGACCTTAGAAAACACAGTAGCTATGATAAAAGAGGAAGGTCACGTAAAAAGCATGAGGAACCCCCGGAGGGCATATATGAAGAGGTTAATGTCTGTGGCCGAGGCGAAAGAGGTATGCAGGGACCGTAGCCTTTGGCGCTCTGTCTACTTTGGCTACCCCACAAGGGATATGGCGTGAAGATACATAAATAATAAATATTATTAATTAAAATATAAGCACACAAGCTTACTAATATTGCAATTACAGATTTTCAGACCTCTGTCAGTATACCACCTCCACAGCCGACATCTAAAATAGATTTATTTGATAGTGGTGTCATGGTTCTGTCTTCCGACGGAGGCAATAAACCATCCCTTATAAAAGGCACCCTACAGAAAATGAATGTGTAATCAATAGTTTTATTTAACTAACAATTTCCATAAACCTCAATTCTTTATATATTTTTGTATAATTTGTTGTAATTCCTAGTATAATTGGATAGTTTGTGCATAATTTTTATAACTATCATACTGTCAAAGTTTTATGATTTAGTTAATAATGAGTAACCAAGAGTTCTAAAATATTTTAAATTTCAATGCTTTTTTCAATACCTTTACAAGAACTTACCTAATCATATTGTAGGTATGGAGCAACTTCATTGCACCGTTGGAATCCCACCAATATTTGGCTTGCTTAGAATGCCTTTTAACATCTTCAGGGTCTATCGTTGACTTTGACTCTTGAGCTGATAAGGATAAAGCTGCTCTGAAGTGCTTAACGGTGTGGTGTTTTGAAAATCTAAAATATTAGTTATCGTCACATAGTGTGTTATATATATTTTTATTAGGTATTATTATAAAACTTACAATTTTGTAGGTAACAATGTTTTAAAACAGCTCAATGTGTAGCTCCCCATATCAAGTTTTTTTTATTTATCTCCTTTTTTTAGAGTTAGTAGTACCTTTTCGATAAAAAGAAAAAACTAAATAAGAAACTTAAATATATAATAAAGTGTCTATCTCGCTAACAGTTTTTTGTTATGCGTTGTTACTATGCTAGTGGACCTAGCGCTTGATAGCTTGGGTAATGGAAAAGCTGCTTTATCGGCTGTAATTTAAAATGTTGGTAACGAAAGGCTGTCATTAACTATAAGAGGTTTGATAAATATTCTACAAAATGTTTAATAGTTGAAATATCTAAAGAATTTAAGAAAGAGATTATATGAGAAAGGCTTATTATTTATTAAATCTTCCAACAATTGTTGAGAAAATTATATTATAATCTATCTAGAATAATATTAACACTCTACAACGACTCTTAATAATATTAAAATGATCTTATAATCGTTAATATCGTTACATTTACGGTGACAATATTATATCAGACGAATGACTTTGATTTCACAAGTTCCAGGTTCATTCACCAGCCACAAATAATATTTGTATAATGAAGACAATATTTCTTTGTTTATATAGTTTCGAAAATCGGTAAATATTACTCTAAAAGATCATGCGTATCTTGTTAGAAAATTTTATATGTAATCCACGAACCCCTAATGTTAATATTATAATAATATTTTTAAAAATCACTCTTAAATTTTTTGTATTTTCTACAAAAACATTACCTACAACCACACTCAATGAACACGGTAAAACACAGAATAAATTAACAAACGAAATTAAAATAATCAAACTGATATGGTTAATTCCAAAAAGCCAACACGCGCGTTCAAAACTGAATGTCAATTTTAAAATGACTCTTATATTCTTAACAGCCTTATATACATGAGATCCTTTCACCTTATTAATAAAAGTGTTATAAAAAGAGACATGAGCGTTAAATGCTTCTTTTTATAAATGATAAGTATTAGTTTACAATAAGTTTTCTGCCTATGACAATAAGGTTGCCTTTCCAACGTATGTCTTATGCTCATAATTGCGTCTGTGAAAATAACTGCGTCAGATTATAAATTGAGTCTTAAAATAATATAATAAAAGTTACTTTTACATCCTTTTCATGAATAATATGCTTGAACTTGTAATTAAATTGAAGGTCCATTTTAAATTGATTTTACAATAACAATCAACAAACAAGACACCTTTTTAAAAAGATGTTTACTTTTGGTACTTTTAACATTGTCTCCAAAAAATTTTCATTGAATTATTTGTTATATTTAGAAACTTTGGAATGGATGATACTACATGATACTTATATAATACGTCGTACGAAGGGCTGTTGCCTGCCGTCGAATTTCATCAGCGTATGCAACACCATCTGTAACACCTGGTTGCGTGGCGACCCTCTACTGTACGGTTTTCAAGGACCTTTCTTCCATATACCACTTTTTATTATTATTCATGGACTTAAGATACTTCCAAAATAATTTATAAAGAAATAGAAACTATTTTTAGTTTTTCATATTTTTTTCATAAGTTTTATATCTTTTCATGACGAAACTTATATGAAATTTTGTATAGAATTAAAATATTACCGCAAGCCAAAATATATGAGAGCTTTGTGTTTTGTAAATTCTCTTATTTCCACCACAAAACACAAAGACTGATCTAAGGTATAATAATAGCTAAAATTATATTGGAATTTATTTAATTATTTATTATTTATTTAACACTTTATTGCACTGTATAATATAAAAGAAAAATAACAAGAATAGACAAGACAAAAACAAAAATATAAACCGTGCAAAGGCGGTCTTATCGCTTAAAGCGATCTCTTACAGACAACCTTTGAAGATAAGTAACAATAAGAGATCAGACGGGATAGTGCCAATGATAATACATATTTAATTTACATATACAATATACAATTTACCAATTACATAGTAAGTAAAACCGGTAAAAAACTTGTAATAATAATTATAGATGTTAATTCTGTCAATTAGTTTGTTTAGGAATATAATTTCGGGAACCACTGCACCTCTCAGACTTTACATCACACATAGGCCGCATAACGCCGAAAACAACTGAGCGGATTTTGGCGGTATCATTGTATGGTATAGTTGTATCTATATGGTCCAATTTAAGTGGGTTTTGGACTTATATTCTATCTTCTAAGCATTGTAGATTTTTAAGATTAACTTTATTCAGGGTTAGGTGTGGAATACCGTCCTCTTTTAATATTATATAATTATTTCTAACTTCGATGATTTTCAACGGTTTGGCTTCTAATCTCGTCATTGACATTAAGTATGGTGATAGCCTCGGTCCGTAAAGAACATTTATGCGGTATAGTTGCAAGGTAGCTTCCACAGAGTGATACATATTCTTGGTGGCACACTGTAGTTCAACTTTTTTGGGTTGTGGAAATATGAGCGTGTAAAGGCAATCGTCTAATTGCTCTAATGCTTCTTAGGTGAAATTGATCTTCGTTGGGTGACACGTCTTATCTAATGACCGGTTGATGATAATACTTTGGATGCAATTAGATTGATCTCATGGCTGGTGATTAATAGTTTCTTCACAAAGTAGATAGCTACCAAACTTCGGGCATTCGGCCTCCATGTATATAAACAATTTTCCATCGGTTGCCATAAAGGGATATGGAGGTATAAAAGTTTGTTGTAGCTTATTAGGAACAATGGAAAGGCGATATAGTTGAAAGGTATTGATAGATATGATCGGGAATTTGAAAATTACTACAATGCGTTTATTAATAAAATAACTAGCAGGCTTAATTGTGTCATAATAGTCTCATTATTTAACGTCTTCTAACTCGGTTTTCGCTAAAATTAAGTTCATAGAAGTTTTTTTAAAGTTTCTTTGAAAAATCGGTATTTTTTTTTTGTTTAGAGGAGGGCAAACGAGCTTGCGGGTCACCGTTGATATGTGATCACCGCTGCCCATGAACTCTTGCAATATCCGAGGATTCACAAGAGCGTTGCCGGCCTTGGAGATATGTCTTCTTCGAAGGTACCCATATCGTATCGATCTGGAAATACCGCCGAAGGCAGTTTGTTCCACATTTGAGTGGTACGTGGGAAAAAAGTCCTTAAAAACCGCATAGTGGAAGCTTGCCGTTTGCCATCTGCTGCAGCCCTGACAGACGCATGAAACCAAGGCCGCGATCTGCCACCAAGTGGTACCAGAGAGTTTGGTACAAACAGCTCCATGCACTGTAGTATCACATCGGCTACAGTCGCAGCGCAGTCACTGGGATCATTGGAAAGGTAACAAATCAGCCCCCATGGAAAGGATGCAAAAAACGACCGCAATCCATCCCAATCCGCTGACTTGTAGTGCCAAACGCGAGGGATCGCAGCTCTTGTGCGAGCCGGACGTTGAATGGGCACTACACTCCGTACCTGACAGTGATCAGAGATCCCTATGTGAGCCTCGACAATGACTTGGTACATTTCTGGATGTGTAGTCAGAAGAAGATCCAACAAAGAGGGCATGTGGGTGTCCACGTCCGGTAGACGAGTGTGCGTCTTTATCAGCTGGGACAGGCCACTTGCCAGAGCAAAGTCGAACACAGATCTCCCCGCGCAATGGAATACATACCTAAAGGTGGTGTTATCTTAAGAGCAGTTTTATTTTAGGGTTGACATATTCTATAATAGCATTAAGTACATCTTGGTCGAAACTAGATTCAGAAACTTGTATGTGTGTTCGTGTGTGAGTGTCAAAGGGTTTTGTCACGGTTGTACGTCGTTTTATGTCACCAACAGTAGTAAAACATATTTGTCTATGAAATTTGTTAAAAGGTTCGTCAGTAATGGGTATCTCAAGTATGGGGTTTTTTGTCAGACGTAAGTATAGTAGCAGTAGTGGGTCCTGATGGCTCAGGTATAATAGACAAATCAATTCCACACTCTTTTAGAAGGTTTTCAGTCTCCTTGTTATTTAGTTAAACTCGGGACAGGGCGTCTGCATTGGTGTTACATTTACCTTTTTTTATAAATAATGGAATAGTCGTATTCACTTAATTTAAGTCGCCATCGGGTAAGTCTAGAGTTAGGTTCCTTTAAGTTCATTATCCACTGGAGGGGTTTGTGATCGGTAACCATTTTAAATTTACGGCCAAATACATAGGGTCTGAAATACTTGGTAGCCCATACTATAACTAATATTTCTATTACAATGGTACTATAGTTTGATTCGCTGTCGTTTAAGGTTCTAGAAGAGTTACAAATAGGTTTGTCGGAACCTAATGAGCCTTGGGAAAGAACAGCGCCTAAGGCTACAGTCGTCAGAGTTCATTCCTACTTGGTAAAAACCTGATGCCAGGTCTAAAGTTGCAAAGTATTGGCATCTATCTAGTGACATTTGTGATATTAGGAATGGGATACTTGTCATCAATAGTCTTGTTATTCAGTTTTCTAAAATCTACTACAAGTCGCCACTTCTGCCAACCTGAAGCATCTGCTTTTTTAGGAATCACCCAAATGGGTGAACTCTAAGTTGAGTCTGAAGGTCGTATAATTGGGATTTAACCGTTTGGGAGAGCGTTTTTTATGTTCAGTTGTCTCCAGAATGTGACGAGATAATTAGCTAAAAATTTTCTCATGTATGTTTGAACCGAACGCGGATGTTATAGCGAAAACAGATTGAAAAATGTTTAGCCATTCAAAAATTATCAAGAAAAGACGAAAGGAGAGGGGCTCAGCCCAACACCCGCCGCGCACGGTTGGCGGATCATAGTACCTTGTTCTAACAATTTGACTATTTGGTCTCTACCTTCTTGTCGGTGTATATGGGGATAACGACAGCTTTTAGTGTATATTAGTGTTTCGTTATGTGTCCTAAAGTGGTGTTTAATTTTATTAGTGAATGTAAGGGTATTGCCTTCTATATAAAAAACGTCAACGTATTGCGCACATAAGTTTTATAAGTTAGCTCGTTCTTCGGGATTTAAGAGATTAATTCGAAGTTGGTCTAATACTTCTTTAACATGGTTTGGGTCTTGTTCGGTACCCGCGCACTCGATAACATGTATATTCAATTGAACTGGTTGGTCGGACGAAAATATAATGACCTTATCTGTTGCATTTTTTATTTCAATTATTCCAGTCTTGTCAGTTACAGTCGTAACTACAGTCGTAAAATTTTTATAAAACTTCGGGGCTTATAAATGATTGGTTTGCTCCGGTATCCATTAATATTTGAATGTAAGACAATTCTTTTTTTGAATGTAAATTTAATTCTATTTTGGGTCTATTTTGGGTTTTTGTGTCCGATGAGTAAAGGTTGAAAGTTAAGGACGCCGTATTGTAACTGTTTCTTATCTATGCTGTAGATATATTACATTTAATTCCTCTTGGACAAATTCCAGAGCCTTCTCTATAGTATCAGGTCTCATACAAGGGATTCGAGACCCGAGAGGTTCCTTTAACCCTCTAATATACTCCTGCATCGTTAGTTTACGGTATAATTCTAGCTTGGCTTCTACGGTTGTAGCCACCGACTCATGCAAAAGAAACGTATGCCATAATGTACTAAAAAGGTTTTGACATTTGTCATAAAATTCTTGCTTGCTATTATTACCTTGAGCAGTAATGGCTAGGTCGTTATAGAGGGCAGTTTCTTCCCGCTGGTCTGCAAAATTATTAACTAAAGCATTTCTAATTCCTAACCAACTATCAGGAATACCGTTTGAGTTTATTGTCCTAGCAGCGGCACCGGTTATTTTATTTAATATACCATTAATTAAACATAAATTTGTAAGCTTGTTGTCCGGTTCGCTTGTAATATAATTTAACACTATCTGTGGCAAATTCGTATGAAACGTGTGAGAATATTAGGGTTTCCGTTAAACTCGGGAACTGGGTAGAGCGCCTTATAAATTGTATCTATGTCCTACACCTAAGTTAGTACGATTTGAATTACTATTTAATCTGAATAAATAAAAAATTAAAACAATCTAATTTTGATTCGTTTAGGTTTCTATAGTTGTCTAATATACCATTCCTAAGAATCTGTCTAGATGGGACAGATCCTTTCCCCAATTTTCGTGGATGGAAAATGGTGAAATAGTGATAGGCAACATTTAGAAAGTCTTCAAAGTACTTACATCGGTTCTTCTTGTGCACTGATTGCTAAGCGCGCCCTTGGCTTCGTACGTTGTTCGGATAAATCGATGAAATACTTAAAAGTGTAAGCAACTGGATACGATCCGCCTGGAGACGATTTTTGGTTTCGGGACGTATCGAAACTACTTCGACTTATTCTACAGACTGCTCCACGTTAGCGACAGCCGAAGGACTTAAAGAAATTTGTCTTAAACTTTATTGAAATAAAAATTACAATATAAAACTTATGTTATAATAGATATTAGATCAGAAATCGAATTGAATTAATTACAAAAAATTTACATTTATTTTACTTAAAATGCTAAATCTTAATGCTAATTGACGTCGGCGACGCGATGGCTCTGCAGCGTCAGCGATTGCCTAATAGGTGTCGTATGTAACATGTGTGTGTGTGTGTGTATAGTAATTATGTATGTAAATGTAAATATACATTTATTTTATTGTTTTGTTCAGCACTATTTGGGATTTAAGACAGTGGTAGTAGTAAGTCTTCTGTTGTTTTATAACCTAGGCCTAGTAGCCATCCAGAAATTGTAACTTTGCACGAACATTTAGTTAAAGAATAAATAATCATTGACTTACAAATTCCGTTGTAAAGCAGGGGACCGAGCTAAAGAATATATAAGAGAAGATGGAGTTGAAATTTTTACTAGGACATTTGTATTGTTTGTGACGTTTATTTTGATGAATATTTTTGATGGTGTTTATTTAAAATATTTTATTAAATAATAGACTATTCCTTGTCTTGTTTGACCGCTTGCATTGCGTATTGTAGGGCTGTTGATTCAACGACACTCCATTGCCACGTCAGAGGGTTAATTACAAAACCATGTACTAACTGAACACGACAGTTATCTGAAATATATACAAATTAAAATTAGCTTAGTGATTTCTAACTGTATGTTAGAAATCACTAATCAATTTTTATATCGGAAATCAATTAAATATTCAATAATCCTACAAAAAATAGCTTTGATATATGATAACTGATTTAGATTTTATGAAAAAAATAATAATCGACTTTGATAATATTCATCAAACTATATTTAAGATTAAATTCAAACATTTCCAAAGGTTCCCTTTTTAAAGACAAGTCTAAATTAAATTTACAAAATAAGAATAATTGATTATTAATGTCCAATATATATTCATATTGTATAATATATAGACTTACTTCTTTCCAATAGAAATGTTAACTCATTGGGAGTAATAAACTTTTCATATTGATGTGTTCCTTTGGGTATAAGTTCTAAGAGATACTCCGCCACCCATATTCCAAGCACTTGAGTGACTCGGGTTCTATTGGGAGTAGTTAGAAATATCATTCCACCGGGCTTCAATGCATTCACGCAGGATTTAATGAATAGTTCTTTATCAGTCACATGTTCTATTATTTCAGAGGCCACAACTGCGTCATAGTGGTTGGAGAACTGTTGTGAATGTTCCTGTTGATAACGGAAAATATAAACATATAAATAAAATTGAAGTTTTCGTTTGTTACTCCAAATTAACATTTTCACTAAATGTATGTAATAATAAAAAAAACTATTTAAATTTTTTTTTAATGGTCTGTCTGTTTGTTCTGATTAATCTCAAAAACGGCTGGACTCATTTTAACAGAACTTTCACTTTCAAATAGCTGATGTTATAAAAAGCCTAAGCACTCTTTTAATTTAAAAAACATATACCACGCAAGTGAAATCGCAAGCACAGCTAGTATAACATAAAACTTATTAATATATGTGATTAATAAATAATACCTCTATAGAATTGCAGTAGTAAGTTGGTCTGTTGTTTATTATCTTAGGATCTTCCTTGCTATGTTCTGTAGCGACTGCTATTAAATCTTGACTGGCGTCAATACCAGTCATTTTGGCTCCAATTCTTGCTAGTGCCTGAAATATTATATAAAATAGTTTAGTTATTAATACATTATTTTAAGAAGATCTATAATGATTTCATTCTATGATAAAATATTTTGTGCCAATTTAGAAGAAAGCGTGCTGACTGTGACGACCTTTAGAGTAAAAATTTGTTATATTAATATATACTTAATTAATTGCGTCATTGGGGACCACCAACTAACACGCCATGTTCCGAAAGGCGGGAGGTGGAGGATGGAGCTACAAATAGCTATGTGGAATGTAAGAGGAGGAATGGAACAGAAGATGAATGAATTATTAGATGTGATGGATGACAAAGATCTGGATGTTATTTATATGTCTGAGACCAAGCGAAAAGGCAATGATACGACCGATTTGCCTGGCAACCGGGTCGACGGTCGGTCGGTAGACGTGTCGTTGTCCTCTCGAATGGTTTATGTAATGGTAGAATACAAGGCCATCTCTCCAGTTTTGGGAGAGTGTCAGGGATGTTCTAAGTAGTAAGAGGTAATACAAAAATGATAGTATGTGGAGATATTAATGGATAGGTTGGAACCGCGCGACGTGGTTACGAAGGCGTGCTAGGCAAGTACAAGCTTGGAGTCGAATTATCGCATAGGAAGCTGGAAGCTTCAAGATCCACCGATCAGAGAGGAATATCAAGAAAGGGTTTCCAAGAAGCTTGAAAGCTGTGCTCCTGAAAATGAAAATGTTGAAGTATGCTGGCAGAACCTTAGGCCATTCCTAAAGTTCTGTTATGATGAAAGAAGCGACCGCGGTATGTGGTAAAAGGAAAACAGGTTTTAGTAAAAAGCGCGATGAATAGTGGGATGATGAAGTGAAAGACGCTGTAGAGTTAAAGAAGAAAGCATGTCTGGATTATAACGCCTTGGGTAAGGATAAAAGTATGAGGGGGGGCCATCGCTTGGAACCCATCTGCTAATACTCAGCGCGGTGAGGGTTGGCTATGCGGTTTGTGCCCGGTACATAGCCGACAGTTTTGTTTCTTCGTTGGTTTCGTTTTGTCATTTCTCCGTTTTCTCCTTTGTTCGATGTTGTTTAGTTCCTTGTTTGTCTCTGCTCTGTTCCCTTTTCTATCCTTCTTTTATTTCCTTTTCTTTTTGTCAACTCTGAGGTCTGGCGCCTGCCGAGGAATTGTTTAAGGAGGAGTGCCCCCCAATTGAAATTATGAAAGCGACTCTAAACAATTATCTACCCTGGGAGGGTACCGGTCTCTGCTCTTCAGGCTGGGAATCCCTCACGGAAGCTTCGGCTTTCGTCTTCCTCACATATTCCGGGAGAGGGAGGGAAAAGACAGCTCGATTGTGACGACGACTCAGGCTTCTACTTTATTGGATTTTGATTTTTTGTTCATGGAATGGATGACGTTTTGGCTGCGGTAGAGATGCCCCCGTTAGTCGTCTCTCTCGCAAACGAACCCTGTCTGCATAAGTACTTATTCAGCGTGACGCGTCCGGAAGCGAGTCTGAGCTTGGTGTTGCATTTATTAAATACAACACCGCTCGTCGTGGACGCGTCATCTCGCGTGGTAGTGGGCTCGCATGGGCGAAAGCCGATCTGCGGGCCCTTACTCTGGAGGTGGTAGAAATCGTCTTCGAAAAGGAGTTGGGGAAACGTGCCTTCCGCAAGGCGGCAACGTCCCCGATTCTTGTTACGTCTGAAGAGGATCTTCCCTTCGAGAATCTCACAAGAGTTGATCCTGAGGACATGAGGGTCGAGGAACTGAGGGCAGTTGCCGGGCGTAGCTCCACAGCCATACTTGAGGTTTGCCGGAAATCCCGGAACTTCAAGGGTGGAATGATCAAGATCCTCAAGGAGTCAGCTAAGGGTCTCCTTGAGGCGGTCGAGATCCTGGCCAGCCGTTTGGTGGACGAGGAAACTCGTCGTCTCACTAGGGACAACTCGCGCCTCCACCGCGAGGTGGATAACCTTCGAGCAGAGCTCAAGGTTCAAAGTCGTGAGTTTGCTGAGCTGAAGGCGTTGGCGGTGAAGACGCCTGCTGTTAATTCGGCTGCGTCGTCTTGGGTCGCCGACCTGGTTGAGGAGTTGAGGCGCTCTATCGTTTCTTTAGTGGGCGTTATGATTAACAACCGCTTTGCCAATACTGAGGAGCGCCTCATCCCGGAGAGGGTCCTGTGCCCGCCTCTGGCTGTGGACCGTAGGGCGATGGAAGCTGCGGTTGCGGACTCTCGTCAACCAGCGGAAGTCACGAATCTCGTCTCGCCACTCCTGCCGTCGCCGGCAAAAAAATTGACGAGGACCACGTAGGGCAAGACACCGGCCCCCACTTCGGCTCCCAGGACACCGGAGACGTGGTCCTCGGTGGTGACTGATGAAGTTACTGTCGAGATGATCAAATATGGTGGGCTACACGTCTTGGACTTGTTCTGGTTTTTGTGCAATTTATACTGGAAATCAGGGGATGTCCCGGACTATTGGCGAGGTGCAGTCATCGTACCTTTGTAAAAAGGCAAAGGTTCAAAGAGAGACTGTGCAAGCTATAGGGCTATCAGTTTGATTAGCTTGGACGTGGAAAGGCGTATTGCTACCGGTAACGGAGTTAACAGTGCTTTGGCTGCATTGTTGAGACGGCGAAACGTCAGCATAGCTGCACGTTTGCTTGTACACAATGCAGTTTTGGTACCGACGCTGTTAAAAACGATTGAGTGATGAAAGAATGGCAAAAAAGATTTATAAAAGAGACGGGGGACGGCCTCGAGTGACCTTAGAAAACACAGTAGCTATGATTAAGGAGGAGGGTCACGTAAAAAGCAAGAGGACCCCCCGGAGGGCATGTATGAAGAGGTTAATGTCTGTGGCCGTGGCGAAAGAGGTATGCAGGGACCGTAGCGTTTGGCGCTCTGTCGTCTTTGGCTACCCCACAAGGGATATGGCGTGGAGATACATAAATAATAAATATTATTAATTAAAATATAATCACATAAGCTTAATATTGCAATTATAGATTTTCAGACCTCTGTCAGTATACCACCTCCACAGCCGACATCTAAAATAGATTTATTTGATAGTGGTGTCATGGTTTTGTCTTCCGAGGGAGGCACTAAACCATCCCTTACAAAAGGCACCCTATAGAAAATGAATGTGTAATCAATAGTTTAATTTAACTAACAATTTCCATAAAACTCAACTCTTTATATATTTTTGTATAATTTGTTGTAATTCTTAGTATAATTGGATAGTTTGTGCATAATTTTTATAACTATCATACTGTCAAAGTTTTATGATTTAGTAAGTAACCAAGAGTTCTAAAACTTGTTAGTTTTTAAATATTTTAAATTTCAATGCTTTTTTCACAACCTTTACAAGAACTTACCTAAACATATTGTAGGTATGGAGCAACTTTACTGCACCATTGGGATCCCACCAATATTTGGCTTGCTTAGCATGCCTTTTAACATCTTCAGGGTCTATCGTTGACTTTGACTCTTGAGCTGATAAAGATAAAGCTGCTCTGCATTGCTTAACAGTGTGGTGTTTTGACAATCTAAAATATTAGTTATCGTCACATAGTGTGTTATATATATTTTTATTGGGTATTATTATAAAACTTACAATTTTGTAGATAACAATGTTTTAAAACAGCTCATCGTGTAGCTCCCCATATCAAGTTTTTTTATTTATCTCCGCTTTTTAGAGTTAGTAGTACCTTTTCTATAAAAAGAAAAAATTAAATGAGAAACTTAAATATATGAAATAACTTTATATTTATATATAACACATATGTATAACATATATATTTATATATATACAATATGCTATTACACATTTAAATTATTATCATTTAAATAGAGAACTAACCTAAATAATTTAATTTTTTATTTAGTAAGTATTCTGTGTTAGAAGCATACACTTCATATTCTTGAGATTTTAAGTATTTGTCAAATGTCAAAAAACAAAGTTATCACCTTCGAAATAATTAAATTATTTATTAAATAAATTTGATGTTGAATCCTAAGGGTTCATTTTATTAGTCAATTTTAAACGCAAATAATTAAAGTGTCTATCTTGCTAACAGTTTTTTGTTATGCGTTATTACTATGCTAGTGGACCTAGGGCTTTATAGCTTTGGTAATGGAAGGGCTGCTTTATTGAAATTTAAAATGTTGCTAACGAAAGGCTGTCAATCACTATAAGAGGTTTGATAAATATTCTTGAAAATGCTTAATATTTGAAATATCTAAAGAATTTAAGAAAGAGATTATACGAGAAAGGCTTATTATTAAATCTTCCAACAATTGTTGAGAAAATTATAAATCTATCTAGAATAATATTAACACTCTACAACGACCCTTAATAATATTAAAATGATCTTATAATCGTTAATATCGTTACATTTACGGTGACAATATTATATCAGACGAATGACTTTGATTTCCCACGTTCCAGGTTCATTCACCAGCCACAAATAATATTTGTATAATGAAGATAATATTTCTTTGTTTATATAGTTTCGAAAATCGGTAAATATTACTCTAAAAGATCATGCGTATCTTGTTAGAAAATTTTATATGTAATCCACGAACCCCTAATGTTAATATTATAATAATATTTTCAAAAATCACTCTTAAATTTTTTGTATTTTCTACAAAAACATTACCTACAACCACACTCAATGAACACGGTAAAACACAGAATAAATTAACAAACGAAATTAAAATAATCAAACTGATATGGTTAATTCCAAAAAGCCAACACGCGCGTTCAAAACTGAATGTCAATTTTAAAAAGGCTCTTATATTCTTAACAGCCTTATATACACGAGATCCTTTCAACTTATTAACACTAAACCTACCGACAATTCTTTTATACCTGTTCCTACCGCACGCCGTCAATGACCGGTAATTAAAAGTTATTTTATTATATGACGCAGGTAATAATGGAAATAACTAAAAGTAAAAAGTGTTGAAAATATTATATGCAAATTCTAAGAATTGTCATGTAGTTTGATAACAATATTATAACGTTTAAAAATGTGTAAGTTTTACAAAAGTTTAAGAACGGTCAATTTGACCGGTACTGGTAGGTTTAGTGTTAATTAAAGTGTTATAAAAAGAGACATGAGCGTTAAATGCTTGTTTTAAAATGATAAGTTATTAGTTTACAATAAGTTTTCTGCCTTTGTCAATAAGGTTGCCTTTCAAAAGTATGTCTTATGCTCATAATTGCGTCTGTGAAAATAACTGCGTAAGATTTTAAAAAGTTACTATTAAAGTTACTTTTTCATCGTGTTCATGAATAATATGCTTGAACTTGCAATTAATTTGAAAGTCCATTTTAAATTGAGTTTACAATTACAATCAACAAACAAGACATCTTTTAAAAAGAAGGTTACTTTTGGTACTTTTAGCATTGTCTCTAATAACTTTTTACTGAATTATTTGTGATATTTAGAAACTTAGGAATAGATGATACTACATGATATAATACTTATATAATACATCGTACGAAGGTCTGATGCCTGCCGCCGAATTTTATCAGCGTCTACAACATCATCGCCTGCAACACCATCCATTACGTGACGATCTTCTACTGTACGGTTTTCAAGGATCTTTCTTTCACATACCACTATGATATGAAACGAACTTCCTTCAGCGGTTTTTCCGGATCGACACAACGTGGGTATTTTCAAGAAATGCATATACTCTCGCCTCCAAGAACAGCAATGCTCTTGCGATTCCCTGGATGTTGCAAGAGCTCGTATGCGGCGGTGATCACTTATCATCAGTGTACCCTCCGCACGCTCGTTTGCCCTCCTCTTACGTAAAAAAAGAAAGCCTTCGTACCACCATCGCCTTCCCTCCCCAAACATTCGATTTACTTGTGAATATATTTTTAGGAATCAGGTGGAATTTTGATTAAAAAATAACGATTTATATAATTACAACATTTATATACTTCAACTAATTAAATAACTATTAGACTCATAAATCAAATCACTAAACATTTAACATTAACACTAATTAACAAAACTGATTCGTGATCAAATCAGTCAGATATATCGATTATGTATTCACAGATCACACCGTCAATCACTATTCACTCCTACAGCGCTTCCGCACGGAAATGACTTCGCACAAAAAATGGCCAGCAACCACTGATGTTCGAACTTATATAGAAAGATCCCCACCACAATTTTAGAGAAACCCTTCATTCCTAACAATATACATATTAGGAAACTTGCAACATCTCTTAAATTTGTGATTCCTTGAAGAACAACAAATAAAATCTCTGCTCGAATTTCTGTTTAAGCCGCACAAGTTAGTTTATTGTAATTAATGAACTATTTTATTAAGATTAGGTGTGATGACTTATTAAGTTACATAAAGATTGCTTTTCACTGCGGAAAAACTATTAACTTTAATTTGTCAACAAAAAAGTTATTATATATATATTATTATACTAGCAGACCCAGTCACGCGTTGCTGTGACTATAGTTTTTGCTATATTATATTGTAACAAACTATTTAAAGGGTAACGGTAAGATAATATCTGTTATTGAGAACCACCGTGTTTTCTTAAAGTCGATATTAAGCTAAAATAAAAAAATAAAAAACAATTTATTCTATTTTTTTATTCAAGTTTGTAACAAATAACTACACAAAGTTTTTAGTAAATAACATGGAACACATAAATTTACGAATGCGGTATATAGGGGCAGATAGTTCAAAATTTTTAAGAATAATACTAATTATTATGAATTTTATATTATAAGTATAGAAATTAATTTTGCACTAATCGGTGAACAATATCTTTGATTAGCTAACACAAATAGATTCGTCGGTTTTGCTACACGTGAACATGCATCATATATTAGCCCATGAGAAAAACCTAAATCCAAACTACAAATAGACATTGTTTGGCCTTGAGATTTATTTCTAGACATGGCGAAAGTTAAACGAATTTGAAACTGTAGCGTTTTGAAGGGTATCGTAGAGTCGGACGGTAACATTGGAATACGCGGCAACAGGACCACTTCTCCTTTAAACTTTCCAGTTTAAATGGTTGCTTCAAGAACATTTCTGGTTATTTTTTTGATTACTAAATGCGTACCGTTGCATAATCGTGGATTCAAATTACGCAAGAGAATAATATGTGAACCAATCTTTGATCGAAGATTATGTGGTGGCATTCCAGGTGTATCGAGTGAATTTAAGAATTCAACTGGAAAATTCAATCTTTGATCTTCTTCAATATCACAGTATCGATTGATTTAAAAGACATCAGATCGCCTGGTAACAACGGTTGTATCTGGAAGTTTATTTCATCAACATCAACATTTTTGGCTGCCAAAATAGCCCGATCGCTAAACCAGTTGTGGTTTAAGTAATTGTTTCCCATATCTGGGAAAATTCTCTGAAAGAATACAGAAATGGTCTGCTAGTTTAATGCATTGCGTATTTGGTTGCAGCTTTATTTTACCGCTTCCAATATTTAGTATTTATTCGAAAAATATTTGTACTGATAGATCATTTTGCAATTGTGTTTATAGTTAATCGAAATATTTCAACATTTCGCCATAAGATTGATTTTTTTAAACATGCATTTATCTCATCTGTGCGTAGTAGAGCGAGGTATGATCGGTAAGGTCTGTCAGAAATCACCAGAAAAAAGTAAGATAGCACCACCTAAAAGATTATCGTTGTGGTTTTAATCTTGCATTTGCAGTTCTATTCAATGCTTCGTGTTTATGAGCCAATGTGCACTCATCTCAAATTATGATTGAACTCTTCCGTAACAATGCAGCTATTCCACTATTCTTTTTTATGTTACACATAGTGTTTGGTTTATTATGAATATCTAATGATAGCTTGAATGTCGAATGTGCGGTTCGCCCACCATCTAGCAAAGTTGCCGCAATGACTGACGATGCAACTGCTAATGCAATTTTCTGTTGTGACCGTTTCTTGGCAAGAACCAACGATATCAAATATGTCTTACCGGTTCCTCCTGGTGCTTCAAAAAAAAAACCACCTTGTTCAGCAGCAACAGCCAGCATAATCCGAACATACATATTTTATTTGTTCTGCTGTCAGTAGTGGCTTACTATTGGCAATAATTGTTACTAAATTGCCAGGGTTATATTGGTTTTCTCTTTGTGAATCAGTGTTGACTAAGTCGGTTGCTGGACGATCAGGTGAAGGCATACCATAATGATGAATAACCATACCATAATAATGACATTAAAACTCATAAATTTTCAATCAGCACTAACGCTTCGTTATATATCTCTGGCGTGTAATCTGTGTTTTGGCATTGATCTATTTGTATAAATCAGTGCAATATGTCTTTTGTCATACAATTTCCTATTTTCTAATTTCCTACAAAGAGTATGCTTGCGATGGAAAACAGGTCGTCGAAATAATTGCAAACAGCTGACGAATGTTATTGGGCGTTGATGTCAACGCAGCATCAGCAAGCGTTAAGCCCCAATGATTATCGTCTTCTAAAAATCGTAGTTCACGACATGCATCTTGGTATATAGTGAATACTCTATCATTAATTGTTCGCAAACATTCAAAAGACGTCCGGGAACCTTCACTAATAACAAACGTAAATAGAAGACGCACTCACGTTGCTTTGGGTGTACCGCGTAAAGTCGCCCCAGTGTCTTAGGTTTGAATATACCTCTAATGGAATGATGTATCTTTCCTTGTCTTCGTACCTCCCATTTTTTTACAGGATTTGATCCATGTGAAATAACGTGGAACATCAGTATATATCAATGTCTTTGCGAACTGGTAAAAAATGACAGATTCTTGACACAATGTAAAAAAATATGTTAGTGTCGTTTTTGGAGGCTTAAATGCTCTTTGGAGAACATTTTCTTCAGTAAAGTATATGCGTTGACCATTTTCAAGATGTACTGCTAGATGCTAGACAGAAGGATTTCGTGTATAGGAAAGCTAAGAATATGCCTAATAGTTTCGTTGCTGCTGATGTGTCTACCCATTTGGTATCATATTATTTCATCATTTTTATCAATATTTTGCAGTTCAAATATGGCCAAATCACTGCCTTTATTTACATATTTACAAATGTATTTAATTGATTTTACAGAACTGAAAAGCTCAACATTGATATGAGCCTCATAAGTTTTTAAAAATAATGGTGAGTATGGTACCACCCACTGATAATCAAATTCTACTTGATTTGTAGAATTCGGCAGTCGCATTGTGAATGTGGTCACCATTTTCAGTATTTCTGCGGCGATACATGGGATAACCGTCAATATTCGTGATAGTGTCATTCGTATGCGGTTTTGGAATTTTTTTCTTATATTTTCCATTTTCCATGCATAGTGATGTCATGTAAAATGCACCACACGGCCCGTGGATCATGTGTTTATAAATACAATACAATATCAAACAATCTTTGATCAATTTCTTTTGGACGGATTTTGTCTTGAAGCCAAATTAAAATGTGATAATCTTCATAGCTAAACTAATGTTTCAGTTACCTGTAATGGGATTTATTATCTTGTTTGAGAAATCATAGCCATCTTCAACTTGCCAAAATATAATGGGATATTGCAGTGCGTCATATGAGCGGTGTTTTTCCTTTATACGTTGTAATTGATCATTCCGACGATGTAAAACAATATCACGGGATTCTAAGTTTCCTCCTACTACAACGATGGCAACTTCATCAATAGTTGGTGCATTAAACCGTCTTGCATGTTGGCCAACAGGTGTTATATCAGCTCTGATTACAATTTTGTGATTATCAGATGGCATCAGATCCAGTACAGTTTTAAACCACATAATCAATTCATTGTGCTCATGAAATAAAGTTTGTAATTGTTCTACAACAGACCTCTTTAGTAAATTGTTATGTGAACAACGCATATCAATTTCTTGTGGTGATTTGCCCATAAAATAAATTTGCAGGAATTTGTAATTGCTATCTGACACTGGTAACAGTGAACCTGTTCTATGATATATTTAGCCTTGTATCTGTAAATTAAAAAAAATTATTTGACCAAATATAAATAATATTTGTTCCTAAAATGTATATCTGTCTCTTAATTTGAATCACCAAATAATAATTGATTTGCTTAGGTATGTCAATAAGTAATAATTAGTTATAACTAATATCCATCATCCAATAATTATATTGTGTTTCAAAATAATAAAAGTGTTGCTAATACTGAATCACCAAATAATATTATGACTAAGTAATATATTTCTTGGGGATTAGGGAACTGAAGGTTAATGACACATCTTTACTTAGTTAACAGGAAATTTTGTTCACTAAAATAATAATGATTTACTGCTATAATACCTACCTGAAAAGTCGGCATGAAATTTGCCCGAACTACGTTTGTTGCCCCAAATGACGTCATTTGAAGGCAATTGTTATATTGTTGGATATTTGACAAAAAGTGTATGGAATCTGGTTCTATTCCTTAAACCAATGAGTACAATGGCTCTGGTGGTGGATCCAATGGTATCAATTTCACTTTCCCATTTGCGCAACACAATCCAATGGCTTCATTTTTGTATGTCAATGCCTTACAATGAGAGCAAACCAAGTTCATAGATCCAATAGTAACACATTGGTGGTTACTGTAGTCAATTGACAAATCGTAATTGAAAGCAGCGAGATTCAAACTTTCGCGATTATTAGTTGAATATCTCGCTCTCGCTTCCTGCGTTCGTGATATACGAATTCTTTCACGTTCATTTCGGTCGTCACGTTCTTGTACAGTATGATAAGATCGGTAATTAGTTTGGTTTGTAGCATTTTGGGTTCTTCTAACTAAATTACTTCGTCTTATAGGAGGCATATCGAATATACTCACCGAAATTATGTCACATGCAATAATTATTAATCACAGGTATTAAAACACTTTGCACAAAACACGATATAAAACAATCAAAATTAATTATTAAATATTATAAACGCTTTTTAACGCAGTTTGTTTGACAGATGCAATGACGTGAAAACTGATGACAATTTATGTCGCATTCCGAAACTAAAACAAAAGAAAGAATATTGCAAGGCCAATCAAATATATAGCTCATACATTTTTTGACTTTTCGATTTGGTCGCGCACACATATACATTTGATTGAATTTGAACTTTGTGCAGCGACAATAAAGCGCGAATTGACTCTTTGACGTTAGCAACATACCTACATTTTTTAGACAACAATGAGTGCTTGTAATTTAATATGAACTTTATTGAATAGCAATACAGTTCAAATTGACTCTACATTTAGGTAGAAAATATTGTGTAGGAAAAAGAAAAGGCCTCTTTTAGGGTTTTCCTGTAAATTATTCGAATCTTTCTCGCCGTAACAACCATCTTTGGACTTCAAGGAACATTTAAAAAAAAAAGAATTGTTAAGATTGGTCCAGGTCCGTTGTTGAGTTATGCGCTTACCAAAACATTTTGCGATTCATTTTTATATTATAGATATATTATAATAATAATCAAATTAAATTAATGGATTTGTATATAAGTTATAAGATACTTAAGACTTGAGTTGAGATTTAAACAATCAGTGATTGAGTCAGTCGTACTTATTACTTACGATTTCAGACTGGACATATCGCAAATGAAATTAATATGAAGTCCTCCTTTACCAATTTTATAATTTACGTAGTTACTCTGCTATTAACCTATAATTAGTTAAGCCTACATAGCTGTGATAGTTTTTCTTTTAATTTCGTTATATGTGTTATCTTTCAGAACTTCCGACTATTGATACTAAGATAAATGATTACTAGTAACTTCAGAATTTAGCAAAGGGCTACCGTTATCAAAATGTGGTTTATACAACCTCATAATATTTTCTGAATTACCTTTCTAATGATACCTCGAATGATATTCTACTATGAGAAAAAAAACATCACAACCTTTATGATTAAGGGAGGTACTAGATATTTAATTTCTCGCCAGGAAATTTTTATTTTGCGATAAATCATTAAATATTTTTTTTATAGTGTAAATGGCTAAAACCTTCCTCAGGGATCACTCCGCTAGTTGTTGAAAACAGTATGAAACTGACGCGGCGGAGAACTTCGTTTTATAAAATGTAGTGATTAGACTTACTGAATGGCGTGGCTATAGACTTAAAATATCATACTGACAATACTCATACATATGAGCAAAAACACCGAAAAAAACTCAACCTTGGCTTTATCCAGTTGTCATTGTCATCTGCGCGGCAACCAATTAAGCTATTTATTACAATATTTTTCCTGTAATATTTACAATAAATCAATATGTATATAGCTATAATTTGTAATTCTAATTTTTAACCGCATAACATTGGCATTTATTTATATTAATTTAACATGACCTCGGTACTTGTGTAGTTTACTCGTGTCGTAAATGTAATTAATCGTTTATTGAATAAAGATCAAATAATTACATTCTTCGCGGAAACTGACGCCCTGCATTAATTTGCAATTTTATTGAAAAATTGTACTGCGGGAACCAATTTAAATTAAAGAATCGTAACTTATAACTAGATTTAGCAAAATAATGGCACGGAAAATACATATAAGTAAATGCAACTAATAAAGGCCCGGCCCGTATTAGATGCCTTTACTTATATGTTTATATATATTTATACTTTTTGGGAATCCTTATAAGTCAATTTTGGGATTTGTAAGATATCATTATCAGATAAACTATTTATATTTAAAAAGAAACCAGTGAAGATGCAAATCCCCAAGGTATTTCCCGAACGAACTTTGACGAAATTATAAATGTTAATAAAAAACAATTGATTTTTAAGTAAAATGATTATTATTTATCGATTGAAAAGAAAATGTTAAATACATCTATATTTATAATTACTAAAAAAAATACGAAAAAGTGTGATTAATAATAATACAAAACAGTAATATAATTAAATGTAATAAACGAATGAAAAACAAATAAACAAATGAAAATAAACTAAAAAAAATTCCCTACAAATTTTTCCTGTCCACAGAGATCCATTCATACATCCGAGAAAAGTAAAAACAATACAGAACGAACAAAGTTCGTTCGTGAAAATTTTACTAAAACAATTAATGATATATATAAAGTTTTTTAAAAGTGCGTCTCTGGTTATTGTTGTCGTCTTTTATTGGGTCCTAGTGCCCAATATTCTCAATATGGTCCATAATTGAACTGTAAGTATATCAGAAAAATCATATTTAAAAGCAATGTCTTTAAATTATTATTAAGTTCGTTGCTTTTGAATAATATATAAATATTAAGTTCGGGAAATTTGAAACGACGCACCTTATTAGGACGTTATTAGGCGGATCCATCTTATGGAAAAAATAGTAACACTGGTTTTATTCGTCATATATATATTTATAATAAAAGTCAAAGTAACGCAAAAATTGTCTTATTCCTTTGAATGACATGATCTCTAATTCGGGTTGTTTTTGTCTTTTTGTGCCAGCGATCGGGCATTACTCGAGACGGTTGAGGTTTTTGGACTTATTGAAGGTTAATGAGAACTGTACGCAGTGTAACAACGACCTTTATCACTACCTTAACAAGTGATTTGAATTAAAATTACTTAAAAAATTTAATAAATATGCAAGTAACATTTGGGATAATTCGAATATATTTTGACTTAGTCGTCGACCGCATTCTCGAGTAGAATTGAAGTTACATGTCTGGAAAGAGAGTTTATAAAGAATAATATAAATTACTATTTATCAAAACTAAAATTTCCATATTTGCTATCATTTTTTAAAAGGCGCTATCTAAGTATCATAGGTTCATAGTAAATTAAAAAAAATAATCAAATACAACATTTTTGTTTCCTGTCCATTAAGATGATGACGAATGATGTCAAAGAAATGAGATGAGAAGGAGTAGACAGGTTATGAGGCTACGCTAGAAGTACTAACTAAAAGTAACTTAAGTCCCAAAAAGTCAGAAGAAATACATTGGTCTAACAGCAGAGACCTCCTCTGACGATGCAAATAATATTTATTGAGCGAAGCGAACGAAGTGAGCGGAGCGTTTTACTGGAGGACTTTTTACATTCTTTGTCACGAATTGGCTCGAATACTACTAAACGGAAAATTATGAAACTTTGCAATCAAAACGACACACATTAGGTGATGGTTCTTATAAAAAAAAAAAAAAAAGTCCTAAAAAAAAATTTTTTTTTTCTTAATATCATGTCAAAAAACTGATATCCCATTGAAGTCAATGGGAAACGATGAGTCAATACACTGGGCTTGCTTCGCTCAATATGCAAACGGCACCCAAGATTACGCGAGCGCAGCGAGTCGAAATTGAGGGTTCGTTGGCGCCCCTAGTATTTCCTTTACTTACTCGTTGACAGGTATTTATTACAAATAACTAGTTTAAACTTAAATAGATAATAATAGATAACCTAGAGACGTTAAGATTATTTTAATTATATGTAAATGAATGGTTTCTTTAAAGATAACCAGTTGCGTTACCTCATGGCCAATCTATAGGAAAATAACCACTTATTATATAAAATAAAATGAAAATATACCTTCATTAAAAGATTCCGAATAAACAATAAAATATATTTCACTAAGAAGGTTCTACATAACTTCTGTAAGTTATATATCATCTGGCAAAGTTATGGAAAAACGTGAAAAAATGTCGCCTGACATTTCTTTGTAAATTGTAAATAATATTTGTCTGGCGTAATAATATAATATTATTAAAAGATAAAATAAAAGACAATACGATGTAAATCATACATTTGCTGGTGAAATGACAAAACCCAGGTATGATATCGACTTGGACAAGATACTGATCCAGCTGAACCAGTACGGACGCTATCAGATTCAGAACTACTGCCTGATACTTGTTGTAATCATCTTCAGCGCCATCTACAACAGTCAGTACATCTTCGCTGCTGCTGAAGTCAAGGCTAGGTAACATTTTACCATCATATATAGATATAGATTCGTTGATCATCATAGATTCTTGTTTCCGTTTAGTTCACGTCTCTCGATATTTATTTATTCTGAAATATTTGCTATTTTAAATTCTATAGATTTTTGGAAAGAAGTTCCTCAACGCAGCTTATGGATAGCGATGTAGTAGAAATCGTCATGTAACGAAATGCCGTATTTTGTGTGTGTGTGCGTCTATCTCGCTTTTTCTCTCTCTCTCTCTCTGTGTCTTTTTTTAAATCATATAATCTCAACACAGGATTGTACAGACTTGTGGAAATTTTGTGTGATTATTGCAGTTAAATTTTGAACATTTCTATGATAGAATATAATGATGAAGTTTAAAAATTTCTTTCATTTAGTATTTTGTATATATATTTAAAATATTTTTTTTCTAAAATATTAAAACTTTCTGGTGTAATTCGTTTCTTTAGATTATTTGAATTGAAAAAAGTTAAACATATTTCATTTCGAAGTACATTCGGGATTGGAGAAAAACGTAAGGATCTCCGTTCCTGTCGGGGGTCCCAGGAACCGCATACTTTTTACAATCAACCTTAAGATTTCCAAAATGTTTATAAGCTTAAATTAAATAAAAAAAGGCAATTCTATATTTATAAAGTAGCTATGCGTTAAAAACAATTTTTAGAAAATTTTCTACAGCAGGGGGAGAGAAAAGGGAAGGGTAACTTTGTACAAAGCCTTGGTTATCACTTAATGTTACAGTTAAATTGTTAAATATTCAAAGTAATTTTTCGCTTACCTAAACTGTTACTCATACACTGACACATCGGTATATTTATTACTTTATAATAATAATAAATATACCAAGGAAGAAGAAATACCAATTATGGGAAAATATAAATTTGATAATAAATTGAAATAAATGGTTTGTGATTATATTAATTAGGCAATGAGATCTGATCAGAAAAGATTGAGCAGGATGTTAACTTGTCACGTCTCATATGTCTATATTAATTTATATATATAATCAAAATGTGTGTATGTACATTGACTTAAATAAGTTTATGTCAAATAACAATATCTGAAGGATTAATTAGGAAGATCAGTGAAAAATAACATGCGGCTAGCTTGGATGATGGACATTTATAGACGAATGTTCTAGAAGAACTTGTAACAAAGTAAAAAAGTAAAAGATGACGGTGAACAACAATAAAAACAAGTGCATAGGTAGTCAATATTTACAATAAGAGTAATTGCTCTCTCAAAACAGACAGGCGTTTCAACATGCCCCCGGGCGTTGAAAGCGGAACTTTCAACTGGGACTCACTACTGGTAACGGACAGATTCTGTTAAATGCTCTTCTTAGTACTCCCGTTGACGTCTGTATATCAGCAACACGAACAACGCCATCGGTCCCTGGATGGACTGCAACAATTCGTCCCAATTTCCACTTCAGAGGTGGTAGATTTTCTTCCTTTATCACCACTAAAGAATTAAGCTGTATCATGTCCTTACAGGAACGCCACTTGATGCGTTGTTGCAATTAAGCAACATACTCCTTATTCCATCTCGACCAGAAATGTTGGCGTAGTTGCTCAATTCTTTGAAAACGAGTTAATTGACTGGTGGAGTTATCTTCATAATTTGGCTGTGATATGGAAGTAAGCGGACGACCGATGAGGAAATGACCTGGAGTCAACGGCGTGTAGTCAGCAGGATCTGAAGATAGCGGTGTTACTGGACGAGAGTTTAAAATTGCTTCGATTTGAATTAAAATGGTGTTAAATTGCTCGTACGTCAAATTATAATTTCCCAACACTCGTTGAAGATGATACTTTGTTGACTTAACACCCGCCTCCCAGAGACCGCCAAAATGAGGAGTATATGCGGGAATGAAATGGAACTTTATTCCATCGTTGGCCATACTTTCACTCAAAGAATCGCTACTAGTTTTTAAGAATTTAGAAAGCTCATTGTACGCACCAACAAATGAGGTACCGTTGTCAGAATAAATATCAGTCGGTCTTCCCCTTCGCGAAATAAATCTATATAAGGCTAGTAAAAAGGTTTTGCATGTTAAGTCACCCACAAGCTCCAAATGAATAGCCTTGGTGGTGAAGCAAATAAAAATTGCTATATACACCTTAACTAACCTACATCCGCGACCTTGGCGACTAGCGCACATCATAGGGCCGGCGTAATCTACTCCGGTTGTCTCAAAGGGATGACCACCTGGAAGGACGCGCTCCCGTGGTAAGTTACCCATTAAAGGAGTAACAACCCTACCTTTCATTCGATGACACCGCACACATTTATGATAACAAGCCTTCGCTAAATTGCGACCACCTATTGGCCAATAGTTTTCTCTAATTGAAGCTAACAATAACTGTGGACCAGCATGCATTAATCTTTTATGCTCGTGATCAAATAATATTTTCGTGAAATGATGAGTGGACTGTAACAATAATGGGTGCTTTTTATTATAAGGAAAACTGGAATTGTCAAGACGTCCTCCAACACGCATTAAATTATTTTCGTCTAAATAAACATCAAACTTTAAGAGAGGACTACTTTTTGGTAAACCTTGTTTTTTAATCAATAAATTATATTCTGAAAAGGATTCGTTTTGACATTTCAAAATAATTAAATTTAATGCATCCTTTAATTCATCTTCTGATAAAAACTTATGAGCTGGTAATTGTTATTTGCAAAATGTAAAAAACCGCAATACATAGGCTACGGAACGAACGAGACGTAAATAGTTAGAAAAACGCTCAAACTGAACCAATCCACCACGCAATGTACCGATGTCAATGACAGCGCCTAACGAAACATCAGGTCGAGTTTCTGGTAAGTGCTCAAAATGCTTGACTTGAAAAGGCCAACGAGACACGTCGTCCATTAAAAATTCAGGACCAGACCACCACAAGTCAAGTCTGTGTAAAGTACTGATATCGACACCACGAGATATTAGGTCTGCCGGGTTCATGGAGGTTGGAACGTGTCTCCATATACAAGTGTCTGTCTTTTCTAAAATATCAGCAACGCGGTTGCGTACAAATGGCTGAAGTTTACAAGGCAACATCTGTAACCAACCCAGCACTATCGTCGAATCGGTTCAGCAATAGACACGACTTATTTTTGCTCGAAGCAAGTTTATGGCCTTATCATAAACGAGCTCCTATCAAGGCTCCACACAATTCTAGTCGTGGTATTGTAGTGGGTCTGATTGGTGCTACTCGACTTTTAGCCACTAACAAACGAACCATGCAATGGTTCTTACAATTTAAGGAACGAACATAAACGCACGCCCCATATGCGCACTCAGATGCATCCGTAAAAATGTGAAGCTCTAATTCCTTGTATGAATCACAGACTATAATGCGAGGAATGCGGAAATTGTTTAAAAGATGCAAATCCTTGACAATGCTTTGCCAATGTACGCTAATTTTAGGCGGCAATGTGTCATCCCATGATAACTTGTCTAACCACATTTGTTGCAATAGCATTTTCATTCTAATGACACATGGGGATAACAGCCCTAAAGGATCAAAAATACGAGCGATGATTGAAAGTAAATCCCGTTTAGTATTACCATGACAAGTCATCGACGAGTCTATGGAAAATCCAAACTTATCAGAAGTAGCATACCAGCTTAGACCTAGTAACTTATTGGGCTCATTACATCCAATATTTAAGTTACCTGATCCTTCAGATTTCAGAGATTGACTTCCGTACGAATTAACTGAACTTGATTTAGTTCGTCACCTCCGGTAAGCATGTCATCCACATAGAAGTCGTGTTTGATAATCTTGGCAATCATATTGTCCTTACAGTTAAGACCTATTTGCCTAAGGCATAGCGTCGCAAGAAAAGGCGCACTGGCCGTACCGTATGTGACGGTATTTAAAGCGTAAATCTTAAAAGGTTCAGATGTATTATCACGCCAAACTATTTTTTGCAAGTACCTGTCAGCTGGGTGGACAACCACTTGTCTATACATTTTCTCGACGTCAGCCGTTAAGACGTATTTATGTTGTCTGAACCGAAGAAGAATAGACAACAGATCATCCTGAATGGTAGGTCCTACCATCTGTATGTCATTAAAGGTAACACCCGACGAAGTAGGGCAACTTGCATTAAACACTGCACGAAATTTAGTATTAGAATTACATCTGCGTAAAACGCCGTGATGCGGTATAAAATTACCACTGTTGTTTACCTCACGTTTACATTCTGTCATGTGACCCAACAACTCATATTCTGACATGAATTGGCGGTAAATTTTCTGAAGATCGGGATTAGCCTTCAACCTGCGCTCAAGAGACAGTAAACACCTGGTAGCTCCTTGAAGTGAATGACCAAGAACAGAAGTGCTTTGTTTAAGTGGTATACGAACGCAAAAACGTCCGTCCGCTAAGCGTGACGTATTTTGAATAAAATGCTCCTCGCACCTCCTTTCTTCTGGAGAATAATTTGAGGACTCCATCAGTATCTCTTCCAATTGCCAGAAGCGCGATAAATCGGCTCTAATTTCGTCCATATCGCTAACAGATAAAGAATCAATATTGTTAAAATTGCAACATACATTTTTTGAAAATAATGTAACATGCTTGTTACTGATAGTGCCAGAGACTATCCAACCTAATCTGGTTTCACACAGCATAGGTTTTCCATCACCTAACTTTATTTTGTGTGACCCTAATAAGTCCCAGAATAGGTCAGCGCCTATTAGGATGTCTACATCAGAGGGCTTATAAAACATAGGGTCAGCTAAACAAATCTCAGAGGGAATATTTAAATTAGATATGTTTATTTGATAATTTGGCACTTGAGTAGTAATTAATGGTAAAACAAAACAATAAACATCGGCGGAAAAACTGTTATCTAATGACGTCATAGTAACACGACATGTTTTACCTACGTGAGAGCTCACGTTATTTATGCCTAAGATTGACCTACTTATCTGACTAGTTGCTAAATTTAATCTTTTACACAACCTCTCAGTTATGAAACTCGAAGTACTGCCACTGTCAAGAACGGCGCGAATAGTATGCACACGATTATTACGGTCATGCAGATTTATTAAAGCGGTTGATAACAGCACTTCGCACTGCTTAGGGTCACCGCAGGATGCGACGTGAGCTGCCAGGACTACATTATTTGTGTCGCTCTTAGTACATGGTGATGATGAAGACTGTCTATCGGTTACGTTATTAAACGTATTTTCGTTGTGAAAATTGAACATACCTTTAGATTCCGAAATATGAATGAGCGTATTATGCTTACGCTTACATAATTTACAACCCGGTTTTTTACAACGGTTAGCAAAATGACCCTTATGAAAACAGTTATAACACACCTTATAATCTGGCAACAATTTAAAACGATCAATGTTACTCAATGAAAGAAACTGTGGGCACGTGTTTAGATTATGGTCACCTTTACATTTAGGGCAAATTCTCGTAACCAAATCTGTGTCGGAAATGATGGGACTTTGAGCCACCATCGACTTCAACTTAGAACCCCTTACAAGTGGATTGGATACATTGTTTCGCGACAGTTCTATTGTTTCAATTAAATCAGCACGGTTATGCATAAAACTAATGAAATCCTCAAATTTTATACGATTGTCCTTATCTCTACGTCCCTTGAATTCCTCCCATTCACGAAATGTTTTTTGATCTAACTTGCGTGCAACAATGTAAATTAAAAATGTCCCAGTGCTTCACAGGTTCACCAAGCGATTCTAACGCTCGCAGGTTTTTATTTAATTGATCAATGAGACGTTTTAAAGTTAACGAGGATTCCTTTACAATCGGTTCAACATTAAACAAGGCAGAGATGTGATTTTGAATTAATAACCGTTTATTGTCAAACCTATTGCACAATAACTGCCAAGCCACTGAATAGTTACTCGCTGAGAATTCGATTGATTGAATTACCACGGCAGCAGTTCCCTCCAAAGAAGCGCGTAAATAATGAAATTTATTAATTTCATCTATTTCATCGTTAGAATGGATGAGGCTAGTGAAGGTGTCGTGAAACTCCAACCAAGTTTCATAAGACCCGCTAAATTTTGGCAATCGTATAGTAGGCAGCTTAACAAGTTTATGATTACTAGCATGGGTACCTTTATTACTAATAGTCGAATTATTGTCTTTATTAAACTTAGTTAACAGACTCTGAGCCTGTGCTAAATATTTATAATACTTCGACTCAAACTCGGATCGCTCAGAGAACTGTACCTGAACATCTTCGACGATGCATTCTAACCGCGTCTGTACCTCATCGTATTGTTCGTACAAGGATTCAATCTTACCCAGTCGTAATTGTATCTCAGTTACATCGGACTCATTCAATGTTTTAACATTGAGGGCATCGACATAATGAATAAAGGTAGTTAATCGGCCTTTAAAGCTCCCTCGCTTTTTCATGAATTCTCGTTCCTCTGACATTCTGGGAGTCGAGTGCAGTCAACCTGGAATTTATACAATAGTCAGGTTTAACAAACAATTAAATAATGATGATGATTAACAGAAATCTATAGTAACTATGGCTAGTATAAATTATAATTAGGTAGGTACGAGTACACAATCCAAGCTAAGCAACTCAAATTTCGTAAGTAAAGTGAATATAAATTTATATTAAACAAATATCTTTAATAAGTATTAACATTCACAAATTTACAGTGTATAATGAAAGTAACCACAATACTAGCTTTATTTGTACTTGTTTTAAGAATTTTGTAAGAATAAGCAGAAAGTATCTATGTTATAAGGGCATATAATTGTAACAGTAGAAATTAATTAATTGTATAACTTAACGCAACGCAAAATATATTGAGGGTGATTAAATAAACTCAATTCGTAATGATATGACAATTTTAACTACGGTCGCCGCTAAACCTACTAGAAATACCCAACGAGAACTATATATTTATTTTATTATGTTACAAATAAATACCTGTGCAAAGTTATTTAACAATATTGTTTCATAAGACAAACTAAGCTAAAATAATGTAAGCATTTAAACTTACTGTACCTTAAAACTAGGCACGTGTTTTAACTTAAACACAATATTAAAATAGTTAAAATATTGTAAGCGCTAATTCTTACTGTACCTAATAAATGTATAAATAAATGGTACGTTTTAACTTTATTGTTAACACTTCTTGACAATGCTGCAGGTGTACAGTGAATAATGTAACACAATTTTTCAATATAGTATAATATAATGGCAAACTCACCTTATAAAATAAGCTTATGCTAATTTATGTTACCTGAGTGTTGGGTTATGATTAGTAAATTTAAATTAAGTTCAATATTTAACACCATTGAATAAATCCACATTCCAATTCCACATAAAAATTTCTTCTTTTAAATCCTTTTGAAATAATATTTCTCAAATATAGCAGCTGATTCTTCTTTAAACAATATCCGGTTCGAATAGGACCACATGAAGGATTAATTAGGAAGATTAGTAAAAATAACTTACTGCTGGTTTGGATGATGGACATTTAAAGACGAATGTTCTAGAAGAACTTGTAACAAAGTAAAAAAGTAAAAGATGACGGTGAACAACAATAAAAACAAGTGCATAGGTAGTCAATATTTACAATAAGAGTAATTGCTCTCTCAAAACAGACAGGCGTTTCAACAATATCTTTGGACACTTCTTAAAATATTATATTATATATTGAATTCTAATAACTTAGCCTATTAGCCTTCAACTGTTTGGATAAAAATAGAGCTCTGCCTGCCTAAAAACTATTAGTCGTTATGAAAACTGATTCTTTTCAGTGTTATAATAAGATTGTTAAATCAAATCCCATTATAATATATAATCAATTTGTATAAAGATTAATAAAAACTGTTTACTTTTAGCAACTTTACTTTGGCTTATCGGCTTCTCGTGAACATTAAATGTCGGTCGTATCTTAAATGCTACACTTTGGTTTATCTGCCTCGTGTCATTAATGTCTGAAAGCTAAACTCAGAATTCAGCTTATCGGCATCATGCGATAAACATTATCAAATTTTACCAATCAACCACCGATACTATCTAATAAAGATCATACTAGATTGCCTTTATTATCAGGATCTTAAAAAATGTGAAGAAGAAGAATTATCTTATAGCTTTAGAATTAAAGACCGAGTCAATAGATAAACGGAGATTCCCAGTTTCTTTGTGTTATTAAAATTGGAGATAGTTAATTCTTGTCTTGTCTTGTTTTTTGTCATATTGTCATATTTTTAGCTTTTCTGATCCAATGTGTATACAACAGGAGTTGTATCTGATACATTTACTGTCATTTCTGTCAAGTAATTTAATGAATCAGTTTTATAATTAGATTTTGAATTTAACTTAATTATCTTTATTCAAATAGGCATTTACACGCACTTTTGAATTGTCAATTATTACTAGTCGTTCTGTGAACAGTAGACCCTCAGTACGTTAGGGGATGAGACAATGTTTGAAGTGCCTTTTCGAAAAAGGAATAAGCATACCTATGTATGTATGTAGGTACATAACTACCGAACGAAATCTGGCTCCACCAAATAACAACAGAGTTATTCAACTTTAAAATTTTAGATAATTCGCTATGACCGCCATTTTGAATTTTGAAATAACAAAAAAACTCCTTAGATTTCGGCAAAGAATACTTAGACGAACTACCATCGGCTCGGAATGCTGCTCTGTTGAGAAGAGCCAGCCAGAAACTCAACAGTTGGTCTTTTTAAAAGAAATATAACAATCTTAGATGTATACATTATATTATCAACGCCGCAAATGAGTCAACAACCTAAGTTCCACACATTGCGATCACTAAAACTCTTAGATATTATAATAAGATTTATTTAATAATACACCTTTAATTTTATATTTAAAACTAAGAAAAGGAAGGTCTAAGATATCTTGTGGAACTTTATTATAGATCCTTACATTCAAGCCTATGAAGGATTTGTTAACTTTGATTTGTAAATTAATATAATGCAATTTTTGGCATGGTCTTTATTTTTAAAAAGAACGTTTATAATTTTTTTACAAAAACGTAACCATTTAGAAAACAATAATATGTATTATCTTTTATTCTCTTATCAATTACAGACGTTTAATGATTTAAACCGTTATCTGATTACAATAAGCGGACCATTTCTGAATATTTGTAGATAATTATTTTGCACTGACCACTCCGAATTGTATAAAATATGTTATCGTTAATAAATCAAATCCTTTATATTAAATTAACTTTATAAACGAGGGGTTTTATTTAATATAATCCGTTGTTGTCTTAAATTTAATAACTATAAAGATATAAAATTTGCAAATTGTTGTCAATCTATCATTATTTTATCTATATTAGGTAAGATAATTTCGTTGGTCAGCTCATCGTTCACACCGGGAGAGTTATACAGAGCCGACGCACGGCTGACGCGAAAAACTCTAATGTTATTGATATAAAATAAGGAGAGTAATATAAATTAAAGTTAGCGTGTTAAAAATGCCAAAGAAGGAGTTTGATTTGGATTCAATCTTGCTAGAGGTGGGACAGTTCGGATGGTACCAGATTCGTACTTATTGTCTCATCCTCTTACCTATTCTTCTGAGTGCCGTGTATGTCAGTCAGTTTGTCTTCGCCGCAGCGGAGGTCAATTACAGGTACCAATAACATTACAATATATATAAATTAGTTAACGATATGCCTGCTTACCTCGTGGGCAACAATGAACCAACTTTCACTTTCGTTTTGGGAAAGTTGATTTTAAACACTTGATTGTGACGTCACAATTTTAAATACACCGACATTATTTTACTCGTATATATCATTTATGTCGAGATGCAGGGACCTGCGTGTATAACTGATTATGACAAACAAAACCCTTCACAGCCTAAATGGTTGTATTAATCGGATGAAAACTCATATGTAAAACTTTAGTTAAATTAATTAAGTTACACTAACTCAAACTACACTAATTCATACTTATATAATGTGTGGCATAAATATTACTTAATAAATATTTAATGTTCGAAATTTTTGGATTATACAGCAAGCACATCATTCAAAATATATACTTTCATATTTCTGACAAATTACTAAATGCACTCGAATTTTAAGAAAAACCACTCAATAATTAATAATAATTAAATATTCATTAAGGAATGTTGGTAGTGGTGTTGTTATCATATTTCTGAAGGGTCACATGGCAATGAAACACGACCTTTTCCAATCACAGTACTGTCCTTACTACTTGCATTTTTGTCCTTACATTAGTAAGTACGTGGGTTGAAAATATATTTCTCTTTAACATGTTGGTCTCGCTGTGTAACTGGAATTTCGATTATTTACATAAAACAGTAAACCTATAACATATATTGTATATCTCATAGATGTCGTTGATTTCTGTAGACCAGAAAAGTTCGCGATCAAATCTTGAATGTACGGACGGAACCGAAAAAATAAATTTTACTGTTGCGTTCATATGGATCTTAATTAGTAAACACCACAGTCATTGTAGTCATTATATTTTAGAATGTATATATTAATACATATAATTCACATTTTGTGTGTTACAGTATTTGTTTTCTTTATATTTCTTGATTGTGAAGGCAACTTGTGTTTTAGAATAATTTTTCCTTGTTAAAACAAGATTCCGTCGCCGTAAGGTAAGATATAAAAATAAATAATCTCATTAACACCTTTGAATACTTTATTTACTAAACAATCGTATCTTTCCACTTACATTAACTAATGGTGTGTATGTATGTGTAGGTCGTTGAGTTTTTGTACAAACCGGTTATGAACTTGAGAAATGTCAACTTTCTCAATGGGAATATCTTCAATGTTTGATGTCTTCTATTCTTGATAACTCCTTTGTTAAAGACTACCCGCTAACTTTAGTTATAATTCGATATGTGATCTGCGTCGGAGATTTTTAACATCATAATCTTTCTCTCTTTTCGACTACACAATTATTATATATAATATTACGAAAATCAATTACTAATAAAATTAAAATTTTGACTTTACTAAGACTAAATAGTTCTTACGTGATTATTTAAGTATTATAGGTACGTATTATTTTTTTTTATATGTTTTTGGTATTTAGGTGTTTTCTTGTAACAATATTAAAACCTTCCGGGTCACCTATCACCGGTAAATCTTTTATTATCTGCGGTAGTATTCGCTATTGGATCGCCCGTAAGTAATTCTCAGTTCAGTACTACTTGCAATAAAGTGATCACAAGCCAGTCGCGAACTACGGACAGTCTTCGCACGACCCGCGATGAAAAAATAAATAATGAAATAAAATATCAGTAGAATAATAATTATATCTGATACTAAAATTAAAGTTGTGAATAATGAAGAAAAAAGAGTTGGATTTAGACGCCGTTCTGACTGAAGTCGGTCAGTTTGGACGATTCCAGATTAGGAGTTATATTCTTATTTTGATAGCAATAATTTTCTGTGCAGTTTACAACACCCAGTACATATTTACTGCAGCTGCAGCTAAGTTTAGGTAAGTCCTATTGTAGTTTTAAGATAATCACGCTTGTATCTATAAAGTTTGTTATCTAGTCGTGTGTAACGCATCATCAAAATAGAGCTTCTACATAACAAATAGTCGGTGTGCTTCTAAATTTTTTTAAAAACAATATAATAATTTTTCTATCGATATTGAAATGTTCATATTTTTTTTTATTAAATATTATAAGGAAAACAAAATTAAACTGCCCTTTATTTATTTTAGATATATTTATATTATATATTTGGATGTCCGTCTGTGTCTGTTTTACATTAACAAGTCCAATAATTTTTCGAACAGATATATAACATTTAATAACCTATTAAAGTTTTAAAAAAAACGGGATAAATATATACGTATATATATATATATATATATATATATATATATATATATAAATGTTATATATATTCACACTTTAACATCACAACATTACATCAAGGAACTAAAACGAGTTGTTTTACTTTTTTATCAAACAAGTTTATTTGATATGTTACGTCCACACCGTGAAGTCAAGTTGTTTTAGCTCAATACGACTTGTCACTTTTATTGTTAGCTTTTGAATCAATATTAAGACTTATTCAATCTGGTTACGTCATGCGGGAGGATGCAAGCAAAGTAACGAGAGGTCTTAAGTATGGTTGTGGATGATAGGAAAAGGGATAAAGAGAGCATGTAGCATGAAACAATATATAACATGTATTAGTAAAAGATAATAGGCTGCACGAGCGAAATGTACATCACTGATAAATGGGATGAAAAAAAGATAGCGTTGAAGTGACGTGAAACGATAACCGTATCAAGCTGTCATTTTAAATTTTTTTGCAGATCCAAAGAATTTCATTTTTGCAAGGTCTTATCAAAATCTCAAAATCTTTTTTTCTATTTCCCTAAGTATGATATTATGATAAGTTTATCTTATCACGCTGCTCCCTAACATTTGTATTCGACTCTTTAATTCTATTGTATTTTGTGAGTGTTACACATTATAGCAATCCTTGAAAACGTCCCCATCCATGACATATTGTTAATCATATGGTTGTTTAAAGAGACAAGTGTACAATAATAGTATTATCTTTACCTTTGCAAAACTAAACTTATCTTTTTCATTATTAAAATGGTTACGAGTAGGTACTAAAAGATAACCTATTAAATGTATCACAATGTACAGATCCGCCATTTTAATTGTTCAATTAAGTTTTAGTAAACAAGACCTCAGCAAAAAGATATCTTTATTTTTTACTGTCTTTTCCCGGTTCATTTTTTCCTCTCATTACCTAATTAATGTTCGAACCAACCTTGAGTTGAGTTGCATTAGTTATACAGTTTGACCATTTTGACTTTATTTATTACCTTACTTACTTACTTATATATATAAATCTAAACACTATTCATCAAGTAAAATATTAGAAGTATGTACTTCTAATATAACAAGAATATATGAAAAAACAAAATATTTTTTTAAATTAAATAAAACTCATTAAGAAAAAAATAAACGTTCATAAATATGAAACGTATTTTATATATAATATTCATTCGTTTATACGAAATACCTGAGTGTTTAAAACGTACCTTTCAAACAATAACTCATTTGAGTGCAACTGCGAATTGTTATTTAATTCTATATTAACCTAAAATTGCGTTCTTATTATTTAAATGTATGTCTTAACAATGGTTAAGAGGAATATTTATTGCAACAACGCAAATATATCCCAGATAATTATGATAGATAATAAGTTAAAAATAATACATACACATGTCTTGTAAAAAACTGGTCGTGTCGGACGCCGTCAAAGATAATCTTTGTATCATTCGGCACTAGAACATTTTTTGAATGATATGTACCTTATGACTTTATCTGTATCCCTGATAAGAGGATTGCAAAATTTAATGAGTATCGGTTGAGCAGTTTAGCTTTGAAAGCAAACAAATAAACTTACATTCGCATGAGGTACTCTCATTACTACTTACGTATTTAACCACATTTTAAGATACAAATATATTAAAAACTCGGATGGGGTCGAATGACAAACTTCAACTACATAATAATTTTTAACCCGTATATCTATCCAATATCTATTCGATATATTTTATAGTATATATCTATATATGTATGTACATATATATGTATGAAATCTTGAACTTGTTATCTATTAGTGGCTTCTGTTATATTAGTGTTTGAAAAACATGTTCCAGTCACTTCGTCTTGAAAACAGGGTAATTTTCTAAGTGATGAGCAGCCTTTCAAATCAGATAACACGATTATCTGTACAAAATTCTAATAATATCTTGCCAGTCAGTACTTTTGTATTGTAATGATAGCCCAAATCAGTTAGGTTCTTGAGAATGAGAAAATACTTGCAATGCAGTAACATACGGACAGAAAACATTAAGCGAATAAATTGTAATATTTCATATGGTGTATTAAATGAAATTAACAATTTATTATTTAACACATATACGCAATACCTAATACCTGAAGTAGGTACACTAAATATTTGACGATAGACCCATAAAATTTAATTTATCATCTCATTGGATCCGATTTCAATAAAGTAAAGACTTAATTCATCCTTGGATCCAGCTCTTTATTTAAGAAAACTATCATTCCGATTGATAAATTGTTTTAGGATGATGTATAAATACACTCCGTTGCTTTAACACGGGCCTCTAAAAACCTATTCTTGAAAAACCTTGAATCTTTACACTTTATTTATTACATGTATGTATGTACGTGTAGTTAAATATTAATGATAAACATTGATTTCTATTTATCTTGTTATTTTTTATATTACGGTCACGGTGAGCCATTAATAATTATTATATCTGTTTTCCTGTTTCACTTAAGCGAGTACCTACTTAATGATTTAATTTTATATTTCTTATAATATACCACTTTGTGCCGGCGACTCCGTCCGCTAAGATTATAAACATGAACAGAACTTTAGTTTAATACAACATACGAGTATCTCTCAGATAATTCGATTTCTTCTATTTACTTTGTAATTATCATTATATTTCGGCATTTATATTACAACTACACGATATTTTAAGTTCTTACAAAAAAAAGTAAAAGTTTTTTAAATATAGTAGTTTTAAAGTAACCAACGTCCATCCTTCCTTCCAGCCATACATATTATATACAAACATTCATATAATTATTACGTTATAACAAATATAAGTAGGAAACTATCATGTTGACTTTATAAGTCCTTGACAATGGAGTTAAACCTTGAAAGTCGATAAACACATTTTTGTCTTATATAATATTTATATAAGGAACAACAAATAAATGTATATTGAAAACAAATACATAATGTCATCATCATCTTCTTGCCCTTATCCCACTTTTGAAGTCGGCACCGTATGTTCTTTTCTTCCCTACTCTCCTGTTACCCGTCATCTCTGTACGCACTCCCTTCTTCTCTATATTGTCTTCCACGCAATCCATCCCTCTTTTCTTCGGCCGTCCTCTTCCTGTCCATCCCTCCACTACCATACCCATGAAAAGCTTGTGACCAAAAGAGTGCTCTTTTGGTCCATACCTTGACAGCCGGCTACCTCTAATTTTTTCTGTCACTGGCGCCATTCCCAAGCTTCCCCTAATATACTCATTTCTTATTCTATCTCTTCTTGTCACCTCACACATCCATCTTAACATTCGCATCTCCGTCACATGCAAACTTGCTTTGCAAACAAACATGCTTTTTATCCATCACCTTCATCGCCCAACACTCAGATCTATACATTTTGACTGGTCTAATGATGTCTTTATAGATTCTCACCTTTAGTTTAAGGGGAATTTGGGCATCACATGTTGTGACTTGTGACCGATGACTTGACGCCATTCCATCCATCCCGTGATAAACAATAAATAACGTATTTTTTATGAAAATACATGAGGGACTGACATGGGGACTAAAGATAACCATTGTGACTTCTGAGCCAGAGAGTATTCAAACATCCCATTTCATATGGTTAAAGATTTTATACAATGTCTTATCGACGTTAGTGAAATAGAAATATTGACATCTAGTATTAGCTCTCGAAACAAAGGCTTTTTTTGCTATTGTAAATAATAATATTACTCAATAGTTAAAATACTTTTAGAGCAAAACAGATAAAAGACGTCAACAAACCAAACAACCTTTTACGAGATGTATATAGATAATAAATATAAAACAATAGACATTGCCTTCAACAGCTCCACGGTCGTCAATAAGTAGAATTTATTTGTCCGAAGCAATTTTTTCCATCGATAATTGAATTTCATAGCTAGGCTGAAATGAATGAATGAATGAATAAATTTAACACTACATTTTCAAACAATACATAACAAAAACTAAAGAAATTTAAATAAACCAACTTCAAAATTATATGTTTATGATAATTTCGATAAAAGATTCATCTCTATATTTATTTCTTATTAATTTTCGGCCTTAGTATGTATTTTAACTACGCTAACTCTCACAATCGATCGGTCCGTGCAAGCTGCTACAAAATAAACAATTCTTTTTACGTATTAATATTCAATCGTAGTGATGAAAATCTTTTATATATAATATAATACAAAGTATTGTAAACACGCTGCCACGTGTCCGGATAAGTGTGTAATCTCTTTATCTCCACGAACGATTCTAATCTGCTACAGTGAAATATTAAACGTATGATATTAATATTGTATAACAATTATGTAACAATGTTTTGAGTGATGATAACTTGATATATGTGATATAATAAGCATAGCTACTCGTAATAAGCTACCTTACATCTATACATATATAAATAAAATTGAAGTGTGTGTTCGTAGGCTTGTAATAACATATTAACAGCATTTCGCTACACGCGTACGAAAATATACATGGTACTGACACAAAAGTAGTAAAAATATTTTTTATTTATTTATTTATTTATTTATTTATTTATTTACCCTTTATTGTAAATTACAAAAGGCGAACTTAATGCCTGTTGGCATTCTCTACCAGCTAACCTTTGTGGATGGTGAGAAATTGCGGTAGGCGTAACAAAAGCAAAAATAAAAAAAAAAACTAGTACTGAGTGAAATTAAAAAAAATAAAAAATATATATATATGTACTATTAATAGTAATAATAATAATAATAATAATACTAATAATAATAATAATAAATAAAATATAATATAATATATAAAAAATATATATAATATATATATACATATTATAAACACATATAATATCTAATTAAGTATACTTACATATAATAAATAGCATATTTATCTGAATGAAATGTGTATTAGGAAGATTGTAGGAAGTACTTGCGAATAAGATTTTTTAAAGACCTTTTGGTAGGTGCCCTCCTAATATTTTCAGGAAGATTGTTCCAGAGTATAGAAGCTTGAATTCTAAAAGACTTCTGAAAAAAATCAGTTTTATACGGTAGAATGGCCATTTTAAGGTTGGAGGATGATCGAAGCATTTTCTTATGTGTTGCGTGAAGATATTGGAATTCCTCCTTTAGGTATGGAGGCGCATTTGGATCATTTAAGATTGAATAGAGGAGATTAAGTATTCTAGAGCTACGCCTCTGTCGAATAGTGAGCCATTTAAGTTTAGTGCGAAGTTGAGAAACATGATCATACTTACGTAAACCGAAGATGTAGCGGAGACAGTTGTTAAGGAGGCGCTCTAACTTGTTGAGAAGATCATTGTTAAGGTCTGGATAGGAGACATCTGCGTAATCAATAAGGGGTAAGATAAGTGAATTGATTAGCATTACTTTCGTCTTAATGGGGAGGAAATGTTTCGTACGATATAAGGACTGTAATGAGGCATTGACTTTACGGCATATTTCATTTATCTGCTGTCGCCAATCCATCTGACAGTCAATGCACAACCCCAGGTTTTTTACTGTCTTTGATAGTGGTATGACATTGCCATTATATGCGACGGCTGGCATGCTGTCAAAATCCGTTCTGTCCAGCAATCTTGAGCTTCCAATAACTATAGCTGTACATTTGTTAGGATTAACAGAAACACCAAATCTGGAGGACCATAAACTCAATTGATTCAAGTTGCGATTAATGGTATCAATTGCATTTGAAAGGTTATTTATTCCAGTTTGCACATAGAGCTGAAGGTCATCAGCGTATAAGTGATACGAACAGTTGAAGTTGGGAACTAATGTATTAATGAATAAAGAAAATAAAATGGGAGAAAGAATTCCGCCTTGTGGCACACCAGTGTCTATGTTGGCCCATATGGAGGATGAGCCACCCATGCTAACTGACTGTTGGCGGTCACGAAGATAGGATGAGAACCATTTAACTGCAGATGGGCTAAACTTGACTAAAGATAAAATGGCAAGGAGGATTTCGTGGTTAACTGTGTTGAAAGCATTTGAAAAGTCTACAAGCACCAACACTGTTAATAGTTTTTTGTCCATACCATATTTTTTCATTTCATATTTTATATTTCATTTCATATTTTATATATTTTTTCCCTATCTGTCGGTCTGTCTGATTGTCCTGATTAATCTCTGAAACGTTAGATTTTACCAGGACATTCCCAGGCGGATAGCTGATGTTATAAGGAGTAACTTAGGCTACTTTTATTTTAAAAATTATTCTACGCAAACGAATTCGTGGGCACAGCTAGTAGAGTGCTTGCTTTACATAATATAATTTTTCTGAAAATTTTATGTATTTATACGGTTAGTTTAGAAAAGAAAGAAAAAGTATATTTGTAACGACGACGACAACGAAATGTAAATCAGAGAGTAAACTGCGTGATTATGTATTCGTACACGCAGTCTGCTGTCGGAAGTCCCGAAAGTCAATGATAACAACATACTAAAATAATCCCAGTGGATAAGATAATTGTCATTCTTACTCGTATATTAAAATATTGCAATATATTTTATCACTGTGTAACTAATATGTCAGTTCACACGTTTTTTATCGTGCTACCTATGTTATACCTTGCCTACATGACCACTATCTGTAGTAGCCATAAAAGGATAAATGGTTAGATTACATTTGATTATTTCCCTAAAGAGGAAGTCACCTCTAACTACTTCTGTAGTCCGACACTACGAACTAATTGCACACGAGATCCGTGACCGACATAGAAACCTCTTTGTTATATATGTTTGTAAAGCTAGGTCAAAAGACGAGTCGAAACAGTTGATTAACTACAATAATTTATATATACTCGTAGTTGTATGTGTATTGTTGTCCTACATTCAGAATTATCTGACGAAGCTCAAAATATAAAAGGCAGGATGTATGAATAAGTTGAGGCGTCGGATGAAGTAGTTTATCTCAATCCGTACAAATGAAAAGTATATCTCTTGAGCAACAACGAGTTAAAGGATACCATAGTTATATTAATCTCATAACCATGTTCCTAAGAACTTCTTTATTGTCTGGTTGATAACGTTATCAAATAAAACTCAGTTTTATTTATGTATTTGTAATTTAAGTAGAAAAGTAGGGGAATTTTTAATAAATAAAAAGTAAATCAACTCAATTATGAAACGGTAATCGTATTAAACACGATATCAACCATAACACACCCCTTTTCCCCCTTTCAGATCCGGGTCTGATTGCTATCAAAATGTGCGTAAGCAGTTGTGTAATCGGTTATTGTAAATTATACTACCTGTTATCTACTTTATATAATCGCATTAAATTCTTACACTTATATTTTTATTGCAGTTATAGCTTCAGCTAATTTCAAGGTTTTCTTTTGGTATTGAAAAAATATTCCACAGTAAACTTATTTCGGTATTTAACTCGGAAAACGAGAATAACGATACCAAATTTAATTAAATTTAATAGAAAATTGTTAATGCAATACAAACTTTTTCTTAAATGTTTATTTTTGTTTTTTTATATAATATTATATATATATTTTATCTTGTTGAAAAAAAATGGAAATTATATACCTACCTCAGATGTCAAGTGCCAGAATGCGAGTCAGATCCACCAAAATTTGTAACCGGAGATTGGGGGGCATGGGCCCTTCCGGACGGAGGGGGGCGCTGCGAAAGGTTCCTTCCAGTCGGAAATAGCTGTGTCGCCGGATCCTTTCATCCAAAGGAAACCAAAAAATGTTCCAGCTGGGTTTATGAAAATCAGAACAGTATCGTGTCAACGGTAAAGTTATTTAGAACGTAGTGTAAGACCGTGTAAATGTAGTAGCCGCTAAATACTATCGACTCATTCAAATCATAATTATTTATGTTACAATATATGTTTAAAAAAACGTTTATAACCTTATAGTTAAATGCAATATCATATGTTTTTATTCAAACATTTGCGTTTGTATTCAAGTTTCTTATGTTTAAAATCAAACATTAAAATTCTATCCAACGAATTATTTTTAGTTGTTGTCATACATATAACGAAAATTTACTTTTGTAAAACTTAAAATATTAACTTCATGCTGTTACTCGTACAATGTTTTAAATAAAAAAATATGCTAAATTGATTTAATAATTACAAGAAAAAATAAAAACTCCTTATTTTTTCAGTTTGACCTGGCCTGTGACGACTGGAAGCGTACGTTAGTGGGTACCATTCACAGCTCAGGACTTTTCATTGCGCTACCTCTCACTGCCTTTATATCGGACAAGTAAGTTAGTAAGGTAGTTATATCTATCTAATTCAATACAAAGTTCGCAATGCTAATAAAACGAGAAGCGAGTATTACACGTGGCTTATAAGCCACTTAATAAATTTTATAACACTCGAGATGTCGTGTTAGTATTTCATTGTTTTAGATAATGTGTCTTTACATTGTAATAAACGACTGCCTGTTTTAAAATACTTTATTATTCTAGTCCACTCTATTACTATGTAGCTATTTATGCGACATTTATTATTTATTTATACATTTGTCTACTAAATACTTTACTTCAACATACTTTGTAAGCTTTTATCAAACGTAGCTGGTATAGTATAGCAATAAATTTGTTTGTGATGAATCACCAGACTTATGTGAATAGATTAACGATTTAAAACTGAATTATCGAACTAGATTAATGATAATATTGCGACGTATCACTTCCGATCCCTTGTTTAATTTTAACATCACATGAAGTTATATTGTAACTTATATGATTGATTTAAATTTTCAGTTTCGGTCGTCGAATTGCGTTCATCACGACGGCTGTGGCCCCAGCTTTTGTTGGTATAGCTCGATCTTTCACGCAGAGCTATGTGGCCTATGTGTCTCTCGAGTTCTTGGACGCGGTTGTGGGGGCCGGTGTCTACAGTTCTGGTTTTATTCTTGGTTAGTATTAAATAATTATCATTATCTTATTCTAAGTGGCGTGATATATGATCCAAATTAATGATTTGGAATGACTGATAATGTAAATGGAATGTTAGGCGTTACGTGTGCTGAATGTCAAGATAATATAATATTGTATTAAACGGATTATAAAGACAAATTTTATCTCTTAATATCTTTAGGTATAAATTAATACATTTTGATTCGTTTTGTCCTCTTTGGATTAAGGCAAATAGTATTATATTTGCTATATTCTTTAATATTCATACGTCTGCCTTCAATAATAGTCCTTAAAACAAATTCTAAACAAAATAATATAATAATAATACTCAACCTTACTTCGGCCTAACTTAGAAGCGACTTCACCATACTGTTAGTTTAGAGTACAACTTACACACTCGGACACTGCTTTGCCTTGAACGTTTCTTAGATCACTTCGTTCATGTTTCGTCATATTGAAAAGAAAAATATATGTTCTTGTTTTTATAGATTTATATAACAATAAAAATACATTACGCACATAAAAGGCATATTGTGTAGCCATTTAATAGGACTATAAAGGCCCTAAATTATTGTAATTATTGGTTGTGATACCAAATGTATGTGTACCAAATGTGATCTTTAGAAATGTCAACTTAAAATATATTAATATCTGAGTTCGATTTGGATTGTGTGATAAATGTTGTAACTAATACAGATTACCGCATAATAATACAGTATTAAGATATATATTATTTTCTTTATAACAAATAGTTGTAGTAGGAATTAAATTCGGTTTAAAAAAATGAAGAGACAATTTTAGTTTCACAAAAAAAAAAACCAATTGTCAGATTTTTTAGTAAAATATTTCAATTTACATGTTTCATATTTGTTTATATTGATTTTACTATTATTCGTTAATATGTTACAATACAATAAATATTTTATTTGTTAATTAAACAATGTACATATCTCTAATAAAGTATTAGTGTTTTTTAATTGCAGCCCTAGAAATGATGGGACTTCAGCGCCGTGTACTTGGAGGTAATATCATCTCTTGCACATTCGCAATTGGACAGGCTCTAGTAGCTTTAATAGCCTGGGCCGTCCCAGAGTGGAGGACTCTCACTAGAATCCTGTATGCACCCTCGATTCTGTTTATATTATATTTCTTTTTAATAGAAGAGAGTGTTCGATGGCTTTTAAGTAAAGGAAAGAAAAAAGAAGCGGCAAGAATAATTTTCAAAGTAGCTGCAGTCAATAAGAAGAAGCTATCTCCGGAAACTATTAGAGAGTTATCAGATGAGTCTACAAGTCAAGATGAGTCCAAATCACTCACGGATACTCCGAAACAAGAGCCGTCGCTTCTACTGCAAGTGCTTAAATCTAGAGTTATCATGTCTAGATTAAGCATTTGTTCCTTTTGGTGGATCACAGTGACATTTATTTATTACGGACTTTCAATAAATTCGGTCTCATTAGCAGGGAACAGCTACGTAAATTATATTTTAACTGCATTAGTCGAGATCCCCGGCTACTGTATCAGTGTCTTGACCCTGGATCGTTTTGGAAGGAAGAGCTCCATCATGACAGCCTTCTTTATTTGTGGAATCTCTCTAATCTGTTTGCCTTTCATTCCAGAAAGTAAGTATTAAACTCAATGGTTTTTTTTAAACATCATTTATTTTAGTATTTTTCATAGACAATTAGCTAAAATAAACTGAGACATTTAGTTAAATTGAGTCATGTTTAGTCTCTCACATGTAGAGTAGAAGTAGTGAATAGCATAATTTTCAGATCTTCAATGGCTGCAAACGTGTCTCAATTTGCTGGGAAAATTGTGTATAAGTATGGCATTTAGCAGTATTTATATTTACACATCGGAGCTGTACCCCACGACGATCCGACAGAGTTTGTTGTCTGTGTGCTCCATGTGTGGAAGAATTGGACAAATAGTGGCACCACAAACACCGCTCCTGGTTTGTATTCAGTAACATAATCTGACTTCTCCGTTTTTTTTTTGCAAACATTTCATCACTTCGAAAATCAACAATAAGGTTAATTCTCACCCAACAAATAATGCTTAGTTTAGTATAGTTTATGAAATTATGTACAAAACGATCCAATCTATACAGCGTCTTTGACAATACTGCTAACCATGTTGGGAAAGCTGATGATAAGCATGGTATTTGCTTCCATCTACATCTACACCATCGAACTATTCCCGACTGAGGCACGTCATTCAATGATGGGCATATGTTCCATGGTGGGACGATTGGGATCCACCTGCGCTCCCATGACGCCTTTGCTGGTATAAGTCCCGAATTGAAATTACAGTTGATAGTGATTATATTAGTCTTCTTTAGCTATTCATACTATTAGTAATTGGAAGTAATATTTTTCTTTAGGTTAAGATTTTCTGCTATGCATATGTTATTTAAATTGTAAATATAAATGTAATGGAACTTTTTAATATTCATCAGACTGGTCAACGTGAGTATGTAAACGCATACGAGGTGGCCAAACTTATATTTTATTTTAACGGTCAATCCAACGCACTATTTAGAGAGAGAAAAATGTGTAAATTTATTATCCAAATGAAAGTTTTGCTCTGATTTACCTAATGGTATGTCCAAGCTTTAGCATGGGCATGGCCCTTGTTTCTTCACGTTTACAGTTTGCATGGTCGTAGACTATTTCATGATATTGTGTGAATATCATGAAGTAGTCCTGCGTTTGGCTGTTCGCACCGAATTATTTAATAATCTCGCTAGACCACATCGTGATGTGTGCACCAGGAATTTCATGACATGTCATACAGATTTCATACCACACATATTTATCTAATTTCATTGTAGCTGTTAAATCATCTTTATTTATAGTTGAGTGTAGCTTTAGAGTGATATATGTATTGCAATTGTATTCAAATAAATCAGCCAAAATTAAATTTATAAATTAAAATATCGTTTAGACTCTATATTTTGAATTTATTCTTTTTATTTAATTGGTATGTAATTGAAGATGGCGTACATGGAGTCTCTGCCGTACCTGGTATTCGGTCTGATGGCGGGGACGGCGGGGCTTTTGATGCTGCTGACGCCGGAGACACTGCACATTCGTCTCCCAGACACCGTGAAGCAGGCCGAGGACATTGCCACCGCTCCCAGAACAAGACACCCCACCGACGTCATCGTTGACTGACAGTGTCTACCCATAAAACTATCATTGTCCTATCATCAATATTCTATATCGGAAACTGTAGGATGACAAACTAGTATTTTGAACAAATGTGCAATTTTATGTACAGTTACGAAGTGGAAGATACGTTGGGTATTATATAGCCTGGGTTGGTTTTTTTAAATCATAAAACAAAGTAGATAATAGCTACACTAGATGAATTATATATTTTGTCTCTCTTGGTGAGTTCCCTGGTATCGGGCAGATTAGTACATCTAGTAGCTCAAAAAAGGGCGTTGCTTTTAAACGATAATATAAATGGGGAACTATCGCTAAGAGTGACTTCAAATAGTCTCAAACTTTAATACTATTGTGAATAGATATAGTGCCATTTAGGTTATTAATATATTTATCTTTGGACCTTAGATTTTAGTAGTTAAGATATTTATCTAAAGGTTTTTTGTCAGTCTCGTTATTATACATATTGTAATAATATATGTAAGGTTGTGAATGTAGTAGCAAGTGACAGAAGACAGGATGCATTACAGGTTCGAATCCCGTTCTTTGTGATAATTTTATACATAATTTAATAGATTAGGAATATTGCCTTGCAATTCGTCGCATTTTTCTATGCGCTTTTATCTTCAACAGATTATACTTAGTATTAAGCTTGTATAAGTTATTTTCTGTGTCTTTATAAAAAGTTAGGGCCACTATAGTGACTTTTTTCCTGATCGTATGTCGATACAAATATGCCAGTTCGGTTCCAAACAACAACCTCAGAGTATTTAGTGAATCTAACGTTGTATGTAAGATATTCGATATACAATCAGAATAAACACTATAATATATGCTTATTAATACAATAGATTCAAAATTATTTGATGTAATAAGATATGAAATATATTATGTTGTTGAAATTTAAAAGAGTTTTATTGTAGTCTTATTTAAGATTAAAAAAATGTTAGAAAATTTGAAAATGGCTCAGTGTATAATCCACTTAAAGTTAATTTAGGTTTACAAATAAAACCAAATTTTCAAAATGTATCATTACGAATAAAAGCTTTTCTTTGTAGTAGTGATATAATGAATGTCTTTTTGAACATCGCGTTGTTATTGTCAAAGTTCATTTTGGATAAAACTTAATTTTATCCGAAACTTGTATTATTACACCGACTCCAAAAATAGCAATAATTGTACATAAGATATCTTTAATTTGTATTATTTAATTGACTTTTTTTTCTATTTCATTTAATTTTATATTCTTACTGCTTAGTATATTTTTTTAAAGTCAGTTTTTTACTCACCTACTATTATTTTAAAATAGTCAATTTATTTTCAGAAAAATATGATATTGATATTCGCAAAACATTCTCAGAACTGTTGAGAACGCGAATGTGAATATTTGTTACATCACTACTTTGTAGCAAGGTTAGGTTTACTACACGGAAAATTATCTACAAGTTGGCCGAATACATGAGATGCTCGCTGTATGTTCGAGTATGCTCATGGTAATGATAAAGCGAGCCGCATGACCCACTTTTTTTCGTTATGCTTTAAATTAGAAAAATATGTCCGTTTACATTTTCTGCGCTGTATCAAGCTTCTGTTTTAAGAGATTGTAAAAATAGCCTATTTATATCTGATATCTAATAAAAGTCACCATACAAGACATAGAAACTATTTTGTGTTCGAGTAACAAGCGTAGACATTTACAGGTAAATAACCATTATACGTAGCACTTATACAAAAGTTTGTTGTCCAAATATACATTTGTTATTGGCTAAAACGAAACAACACCAACATAGGCGGTAAAATTGTATAATGAATGTTATCTTTGCAGCTTTTTACTATTGTTTATATATTAACAAAGGGATCGTCGGCTCTCATTAAACATGTTTTACCTAATTCTTAGATTTTCACGAAACAGGTGTTTTTTGTCTTAGAACTGCGGTTGCATTCTTATGTGGTTTGAAGTGTTGCTGTCGGTGTTATTTTTTATATTAAATTTTTTTGGTCCTGTTTAAAATATTATTCGGAAATTATTGACTACGACTTTTCCCGCATTTTTTTGCCATTAAAATGCCATGCCAAACAAATCACGCTTAAATAACGAAGTGCTATTTGTACGCTTCAAGAGGTAAGATACAGTGAACGTCAAATTGCAGCAATTACAGATCAATGGAATGGGATGGGATGGGATCAATCAAATGTTCTATGGAAAGATGAATCGAAATTTCAGATTCTCGGATCCAATAGACGCTTGTACGGCGATCAAAAGAAGAAAGAGCTTCCAAAGCGCGTACAGTGCTAACAGTGAAACATGGTGGTGGTAGTGTGATGGTTTTGAGCTGTTTGGGGAATAATAAAGCCAGAAATCTTGTGAGGATAACTGGAAAACTAAACAAAGAAAGTTATTTAAAAATATTTTGGGATATGGCCGTACCCTGTGGACTAAATCTGATTGGTCCTGAATTTATATTTCAGCAAGACAATGATCCTAAGCATTCGTTCAAACTGTGCCAAAACTTTTAAAAGAAAAAAACAGATGAAAAGATTATAAAACACACGAAATGGCCATCACAGACAAGTTTTATTGGAGACAGATCAGGTGCTGTCTCCAATAAAACTTGTCTGGGATGAATTCGACAGAAGAGTGAAAAATTCCTCTCCTACTAGCTCAGAACATTTATGGCAGTTATTGGAGAGTGAATAAAACAAGTTAGATAAAGATTATTTTTAGGAAATTAATTAATGGAATGCCTAAAATTTGTTCTGAAATTATTAATGCAAAAGGATTGCAATGCACTTTGATGAAGCTAAAATTTGATTATGTATCCCATTATTTTCTCTTTAGTCTAAGTAACTTTTTGTTAACTTTTAAATTTTATATCAATATAAGTAATTGAAAATCATTAAATTTTTATTTGATATGATTTTACCTCGCTGTTTCCAACTTTTGGACGGTAGTATATATGTGCAATAAAATATTCTCTCATTATATTTACGGTTTATATGTTTGTTATGTCAATCAACAGTTATTATTAATAGACTATTCATTGACAAATAAATTAAATTGTCCTTATTCTTCTTGCTGACAGAATAATTTTAATACTCTGATGCATTGTTTTATATGTTTTAAATCCCTTATATAGTTAATATGTTTAAAATACTACGACATAGCAGCGGCTTCAGCGACAGTGTCTGGCAGGCGCCGGCGAAGTGTCTCCGGCGTTGCTAGTGTCAGCACGGCCGCTGCTAATGACGTCACTCCGAATATCGCTGTTGGCAACGATCTCCACCACTCACTCTGTAATAGGATTTTAAATAAGAAAGTACATTACTAAGCAACAAAATCTTGTGACTTCTCTGTCTTTAATTGTTAATGCATATTTACGCGTCTAATCCTGTAATAGAGTATATTAAATTAAACTAACCAACAAGGGAGTAAGTGGTGCCAGTACAGTGCCTACTCGAGCAACCATAGAGCATGTACCGACTAGCGAGCCACGTGCCGAAGTCGGCACTAACTCTGATGTGTACACGTACACTGCGTTGAAGCACGCCGATATAGACATTTTACCGATAAGAAATATTGCAACTGATGCTACTTTGTAATCTACAACAATAGAAAGGGACAAGTTTTTATAAAGCAATTAAAACTAAAACTATCCTAAAATAAATAGCATTGTTCCTTGAAAACGCCACAAAATATTTATTTGAGGTACTTTACGTAACGTTACATCGGTCTGAGGGTCGGCTATATGTGGTGTTTTAAATGATATTATATATTAAAGACAATAATTATATAACTAGCACTTATATAAGAATAAAGAGTTTAATATCTCACCCTGCGGTATAAAACCACTACCAACACAGCAAACGCCACAAAACAGGAATCCCCCTAACAAAGTTTTTCGCCTACCGATTCTGTCTAATGTGATCACAGCAATTATATCTCCAGGAATAGTCACAAGAGATGTGAGCGCGAAGTTTGTAGTTTTATCACCAGGTAGAGCCACCGAGTTGATCATTAAACCATAATAAACAAAGGCTGCAGTGAACCACCACCATGAGCATACAAGAACTCTTGAAAAATATACAACAACATACTATTTAAAATCAATTATAATAGATATAATATTTTTTATATTAAAAGACAATGACTATAATATACCTCTTAAGAAGCGCAGGGGATGAAAATAACAACTTGATTGTAATTCTTTCCGTAGCACCAGTACTTTCGGTAACTTCTATCGATTCTTTTTTAACTTCATCTATTACACTTTCAGACACGGCAAACTGATTCCAATTTGCAATCCTTTGGAGAACAATTTGAGCTTTATCATTTTTTCCATTTATTAGTAACCAGCGCATGCTTTCTTCAAGAAGATACATGTATATAATAAAAATGGGAGCAGGGCAGTAGATAATGAGAAAGAAGTTTCTCCAATATGGGACGTTCCAGACGATAAAATCCAATATTAACTCCCCGATGGCAACCGATATTCCTACTGCAGCTGCACCAATGATGCGCTTGTCAGATCCAATAAGTTCAATAACTGGAAAACGGAAAAACTAACATAGAATATGATTTACCAGAAATTTAACCATATTTTGAATTCTAATTCTTACTAAGTACAAAGCATGTAGTGTACGTTCCGGTTGCAAGTAGTGCTTCAATAAATTCGATCATCACATATACAAGGTACGCTTTTTGACCAGTTTTCACAAGAGTTTTAAAGGCTCCGACACAGAGGCTTAATGCGCTAACAATGATGGCTGTGCGACGACCCCATCTGTCAAAGCTTAGATTATTTAGAATTCCTTAATTGTAAAGATTAAAATATCAACAACTTTTCTGAAGAATCTGTAAGACAATTGTCGTGACTCAATCTATAGTAATATCGTTTTATAATATATATAAATATATGTAGTCAATACTATCATTTCTGTTAAAAAGCTATTAAAAATACTGATACCTGTCAGAAACAAAACCCATTAGAGGCATGGATATTAAAACTCCTAAATTATGAATCGTGCCAACCAGTGTCCTCTTCCATTCTTGACATGCCAAATCAAACTACAATTATATACTACAATTTATTGTTGTTTTGATTAATGAATATATAGAATTAAAAAAAACAACAAAAGGTAAAAAGTTTAAATTAGATATTAAAAAATTTTCTTTGTTTCTTAATATCTATTTATATATACAACCTTACCTCAACAACAATAGAATTGTTTGATTCCCAGATCCATTTATCACATGCAACTTCACCAATAAAATCTTCTGGGCTGCAAGTACTTGTATTGTGGAAGAGGGGACGGAAGCAGCGAATATCAGTCAGGTTCGGCAGAGATGTGAGGGGTAGCGTGGATGATGCACATTCTGGTACTTCACATCTGTATACACGGAAAAGGTTTTCCAAAATTATGTTGATATAAATAATGCATAAAATTTTATTTTTACTAGCAGTGGCCATAACTTCGTACGCGCGGAATTTGTTTTTATTAAATCAAATTACTGAACCTCAGTTACTCTTTATAATATTAGTTATCCGCCGGTGAAAGTCCTGTTAAAATTGGTCCAACCGTAGCAGAGAAGATTTAGTTTATCGCAATATGTATTTATTTAATGGAAGATAAATAAAAGTTTTTGGTATACATGTAGGTATTTTTTTTCGATAACGATAACTTTGCATAATTCCAACTTGCTTTTTTAAACTAATAAGTTAAGTCCTGGTGTAAAAGTGTAAAAGAGCAAAATTTTTAGTGTTCCGTATCTTAAAAGGAAAATAAATGGAACCTTTACAGGATCATTTTGTTGTCCGTTTGACCGTCTCTTGGTCTGTCTATTAAGACCATGAATTTTAGAAAGGCATAAAGAGATCGAATTAAAACCATATATAAAGTATTTATAATAAAAAAATATAAAATACCGTTACCGTTTACCGTTTTGGAATTTGATTTTCAGTTCGAGACGATTCCAAAACTATTAGTAACAAACGAATTTGTACAGAAGTCACAGTGGGTGATTTTGACTCGCACTTGTCTGGTTGTTTACAATCAAATATACTTAGTCCGAAAATATTTATAGCATCATCATGAAAATTGGAAAAACTTCAAAATTTACACAAAATTTCATTTGACATCAAGTATTTAAACTGAATTTGGATGAGATTTGTATAAATATTAAGGTAAATAGATGGCTATCGAGTGACAGAGGAGAGTCGCAGATGAAGTTGTCGGTGACAGCTAGTCACTCAATATATAAATATATACTAATAAATAAATAACATTGGACATCAGGATATTCTGTTTCGACGGAAACATGATTGTCACGAGTATATTTGTCTTATATGTACTTAAAAGTCTATCTCACTATTTTTCATAAATGCAGTATCGATGTTTGTAATTGTAGAAGTCGTTTTATTTGACAAAACACACATTCTGGTATACAATTATATGTCGTATTCTCAGATTCTGAATCCTGAATAGTAGCTTGGTGTCCGTCCCTTTGATTATTCGTCCATCTTTGATTATGACCTGCAGACATTCTAAGTCAAGCCTAATATATTTGTCTCAAAATATGTACTATAAAATTTGCATAGGAATACAAGTTAACATTTGTTACAATATTAGATAGCCTACTATCCAATGAGTTCTATAGATATTTAGGAATAGTGATAGGTTTAATAGCACAATTCTCTTGCAAGTTCGATATAAATAATTTAATACAAAACCGAAAAATCTTCACAAATTAAAAAAGAAGAGTTTAGTACCTCACAGCTCCAGTTAAATTATAATATTGACAATAATCCTCAATTTTCTTATCATACACATCTGACTTATAACGAGATTTTCTATATTAACATACAAGAATCCTAGGACATTTATTTAGAGTGGATAAGTAAAATTCATAAGCGAATGTCAAAATGTACCTGTAATCGACTGCAGCGGCCGCAAATACAAAATTTGTATTGCTCATGGCCGTGCAGATCACAGGCAACACCGCCAACATGCACTGCCATATTTGATATCTCCCGAATCCACTTACTAATTCCGTCAGTTTCTCTTCAATTGAAACCTTCACTACCTTATCGAGATTATTTAATTCAACCGCCATTTAAATTCGAATAATCTTCTAGGGACCTAATATATTTAACATGTGGACCCGATTAATACAATAAACTGAATCTACATCAAATGGTAGACTTTTGCGGTCTGATGATAAATAGGTGTTTACATTCATTGTGAAGGTTGTGCACAATGGCAGCATATAATGGCGCCGTAATGAAATAATAGGACATGATTTGGGTCATCATAGTTTATAAATTCTATTGAAAGACGATAGTTATATTGAAATAATTTTTATATAAATAATCATTTATATAAAATTATAGTAAAGTATAGAAAATAGTTGAGAAGTGATATCGTTAACTTGTATTAATCATAAATGCTTATCACATTAGGGTGCTTTTAAAGATACTGTGGTGTTTCAATTGAAAATATTTGTTTAATCCTCATATTAAACGTATTAAGTGTTATCTTGCCTCTTGAAAGTCGTCAGTACCTTCAGTCTTCTGTAATTTATAGTCGGCGTTATCTTAACGACAATCTATAGACATTATGACTTTCACATATTAATATCTTTTTTTATGTAAGAGGAGGGCAAAGGGGCTGGCGGGTCACAGATGGTACGTGAACACCGCCGCCCATGAACTTTTGCAACATCCGAGGACTCACAAGAGCGTTGCCGGCCTAGGAGGTGGGAGTAAACGCCTTTTTTGAAGGTACCCATGTCATACCGATCTGGAAATACCGCTGAAGGGAGTTCGTTTTACATTCGCGTGGTATGTGGAAAAACTTTCCTTGAGAACCGCATAGTGGAGGATCGCCACGCATCCAGGATCCAGGTGGTATGGATGGTATTGGAGGCGATGGCGCGCTGTGCGGTGATGAAATTCGGCGGTAGGTATCGACTAGCTCATTGGAACACTCCCCGTGGTAGATGTGTTAGAAGACGCACAGAGATGCAACATCTCCAGGCATTGCCAAAGAGTCCAGCCGTTTTTAATTTAAATATGATTGAATATAATAATAAATGTGTTATTTAAATATGTGATAATTTAGTATTTTTTCTCTCTTGAAATCTGTCAAAGAAAATATCTCTCTGACCACAGTAATCTGAGGATACGGTAATTAATTTGAAGATGGTATGGATATTACTTTGAAAATAAATTAACTTCAATTTTCCATACTTCTTTGCTTACGAAAATGCGAAAACAATCCTAATCTATCGGTACCTAACCTATTATATTATTTCATATTTCATCTATACACACATATCTTTGTATAGATATTATTAACGATAGTATTCTAATACTTTCTAGCTATCTATGTCTAATTGTTGGGACTGTTATATTTTTTAGTAATTACTACGTGCAATTAAAAATATTTTCTTTTCTGTAATCGGTTGCATTTATTTGTTATTACTTTGTATAATCGCAGCAATAACACTTGTATGTATAAAGATTAAGACAAACTAAAAAAAACAGTTTAAGACAAACGGCATATGTTTGCGTAGAATGAAACGTTTGCCTTTCATTCAATTGTTAATAATGGATATAGACAGGTGTGAAATATTCAAGAAGAGTAGTACTTAGTTAAGTGTTATCTGTTATTAGTTATCTACACAGTATCAGGAAGTAGTTCTAAAACCGGCATCGGGTATTGTTCTATTGTGACTTCACGAGCTTCACCGTTTCACTTAAATGTTATAATTATCCCAATTCGAGCCCAGTATTGTTTTTTTCGTGTCGTACGCGTGTGTAATTAATTCAAAATCTGGAAATGGATTTCATAAGATAAGTAGTTAGTGTTACTGAATATCATTTTTTTATTATATTCCGGGAATATTGCTCTGTTAAATTTGCGGTTAACGGTTTCATAGCATCAGATTGTAATCGCTGAACAGATTTTGATCAAACATAATTAGCGCTGTTTTTGCATTACCCAATTTGACAGCAAAAGTAAATTATACGATTTTCCCTTTTATAAATTCCAACCAAACCAAACCAAACTACAGAGAGAGAATATAATTACAGACCGGCTGAAGATACGAGTACATGATGTAAGCATGAGGCACACTCATGCACCGCTTTAAGTCAATGCTCTCGTTTTTTATTAAAAAATCCGTCTTAAAAAAATATAAATATTAACGGGGTCATGCCGGGTCGACTCGATAAAAACTCGTTATTTTCGAAGACTTGCCGGAATAAGATGTGAAGAAGGTTCATTCAACAAGACTTAATTTTATTGATCATACACGGTTCAAGGAACTTCCATATATAAGAAAGATTATATCTATTCCGTGGTAGACTCTTATGATGGCTCGTATCTAAAGGAATATTCAAATCCTACTATTGATAGCTATTATATCGTACCTGACATAATAAAATAATCCTGAATTATTATATTATCAGGGATCATATATTACGTGTGTTGTGAAAGAGAAGATACTAATGGAGTAACCTTATATTGTAAGTAGAGTTTCAAATCAATTTAGCTTAAATATCTATAAATGTGATTAACACATTTTCGTGAATTAGAAATTATTTCTAATATTTTTATATTTTCATGACATCCGGATGTCATGATGTATGTTAATTGATTTTATAACAACCTTACGTAACGAACGACGTACACTGTAAGATAAAAGTATATAATAATATAATAATAATAATTATTATAATTTCTTACGAAAGGAATAATATTCTTACATATTTAAAAGCAAGTCATAATAAACCTACGACAGAAAACTTAAATTAATACTTTTTGTGATATTCGGAAAACAGGTTTTTACATTTTATTAACCATATTTAAATAATTTGTTACAATTATATTCAATTATGCTCACGAAATATGCATTAAAAGATAGAGTTAAATATTTATCAAACATAACCTTCGTCCAAAATACACGTCTGTTCTTATTAGTTCGTGAAATTTTGTGACCTAATTAGTAACGATAACGCTAGCAGAAGTATTTGTGACGCAAGCCTTGTAGTGATATTGAACATTGGAATATTAACCTTGCATAGGTATTAAAAGGAGACAATATTTCTTTACATACTATGTGTATTAATTTGTGATTGTAAAATATATTATATTGTATTTTAGTTTAAATTCTTTTTAAAAAATAAAAGATCTACGTCATATTTTTGAGTAATTTCTAATAAACTCTGTGTTTGAGTCATATACGAGGTAGAATTTAGAATTACTAAGCTAAATTCTACTTCTATATACAGTTTCTGGATGCGGTTGACATACGCAGAAGCAGCAACTTTGCACATGGGCTAGCTTAAGCTGTCCTATTTTTTATTTATTTACTCTTTATTTTACACCTCTATATACATGAAATAAAAAAAACGTTACAGTGACATGTACAGAAAAAAAATTGTACCGAACGAAAGTCTTATCGCCTAATGGCGATCTCTTCCAGACAACCTTAGGGTTGGGAAAACTGCAAACACTCAAATAATGGATTGTGGTGTTATTATAATAAACATACTTACCAATAATTACACACATACATTTCAATAATAAATAAATATCAAAATGTATAATGCATGACAAACATACACTAATAAATACAATACAATAAATATAATATATGTTCTCAGATTACTTCGAATAGCGGCTTCACGCGATAGAAAGTATTATAGGTGCGATTGGTTTTGGTTGGAGAGCCGGTCCAAACACACTTCTTTTCTTTCTCTCACCCTAGTCCCATTTATCCCTCTGAATACTCAATGGGTACTCATTTTTTACTCTTTAAATTTGCACATGTCTGTGGGCGAAGTCTCGACTTACCATCTGCAATTTGTTTGACGTTAAATAAATAAAAAAACGTCATAGTAAAGTATGGCGTCATTATTTGAACAACTTTAGTAGAAGAATGATATATGTAAATTCGGAAGAATTTACGTTAACACATGAATAGATAACATATTGATTAGGTAACTTTTGTTTAGCAATATTGATTAAGAATATTCTACGATAAAGTGAGTAACAAAAAATAAACAATTGGTCAATTTATAAACTGGTAACGCAACCTTAATGTTCTGTGGTAAACTCATTCCGAAGTAAACCGTGTTAGAACGGAGTGACAAACAAACCCATCGTTAGATAATTAAGGATTGCAACTCAGTATGGAGAATAAGAAGAGTGATTTAAAAAAGGAATTAGATCTTGACGACGTTCTCACCAATGAATTGGGACAGTTTGGATGGTTCCAAATAAGGAACTTGCTTCTAGTATGCGTGCCAATTGTGGTATCGGCATTTCCGAGCGATTATATATTTACTGCGGCAGCAATACCACACAGGTAAATTTGCGAAAGTAAGTAGTTAAAAGATTATTAATGTAAAGGATGAAGTTTATTCTAAATATATTTCTAGATGTCGCATACCTGAATGCGGCGAAGATAGTCTACTTCAAGTCGATGATCCATCTTGGCTTTCAAAAGCGATCCCAGAAACTAATTCAGAATTCGCCAGCTGCGAGCGGTTTCTACCTCTAGGTGGCAATGGATCTTTAACCTATTGTCCTGCCGATTTGTTCAACCAAAACAAAACCGTTAAATGCGATGGTTTTGTGTACGCGAAAGACAATTCAGTTGTTTATGATGTATGTTTAAAGAAAATAATGCTATTTATTAGTTTTATATTTTCTATGTATTTTCCACCTACTGTATAGTAATTGCAGAAAGTTTGTTATAGTGTTTTACAATTATATTTTTTATTTAATTTCATTTGCGTTCTTGTTAATTCGTAATACAAGATTTATGGTACAATAATTATAGATCAGTCACTTAACAAAACGTCACTGTATTGTAAGTAAGACCCTATGAATAACATACATGATATTTTCCACACAAATTGTCTTGTAAGTTAAGTAATATTACTTTTAAAAGGTAAAATTATTAACTACGTACGAATTTACCAGGCCCAATGCGGCTACAATGCATTTCACTTGTATTTATATATCTACTTATAAATTAATTTCAAATTTTACTAATATCTTTTCAGTTCGATCTTGGTTGTCAGGAATGGTTTCGAGTTTTGGCTGGCACTCTTAGCAGTGTTGGTTCTTTTTTGGTGCTACCAATCACTGGCTATATATCAGACCGTTTCGGACGCAAGATAGCTCTAGTGGTTAACGGCTTTAATGTGGCATTGTTCGGCTTAATCAGAGCTTTCTCAACCAGTTATGCAATGTTTTTAGTTCTTGAAACTGTGCAGTCTACACTTGGTGGAGGATTGTATAGCTCGGCCTATATATTTGGTAATAAACTAAAAATTTTTTATATTTATAACTTTATTATTTAGTATATGCTCTGATTTTTTAAGAGACTATACTATAATTTATATGTTTTTATACATGTACATATTTTTTTACTATTTGATAGTCATATTTTGATATATCTCCAAATTTTAGGTGCAGAGCTTGTGGGACCGAAATATCGTGTATTTGTAAGTGTGCTTTTAGGTATTATGTTTTCCTCTGGATTAGTATTACTTGGAGCATTAGCATGGGTAATACAACCGTGGCGCACCCTTCTGATGGTATTGTATATATTCAGTTTTGGGATCATAAGCTATTACTGGATTTTAAGTGAGAGCGTCCGATGGTTAATCTCAAAGAGAAAATTTACCAAAGCAAAAGTGATATTAGAAACTGTGGCTCGGGTCAATAAAACGAACATCAGTGATAAGTCTTTAAATTCATTATTAAATCCACCGCAGTCTCCCATCTCTCTTAAGGTAAAATTATAGTTATAAATTTGGTGATTAATTATTGAGTATTTTTTTATTAATTATTTGTAAGTTTTTTTTCAAGGAAGGAAACAACGGAGTTATTCTTGCAGTAGCTCGGTCTCGAGTGTTACTAAGACGCGTTTGTACTACTCCAGTCTGGTGGATAACGGCGACCTTTGTCTATTACGGACTCTCAATCAACTCAACGAGTCTATCTGATACTATATATGTAAACTATATTTTAACTACAGCTGTAGAGATTCCCGGTGGTTTTGCCGTTATGATACCCTTAAGTTTAATGGGCAGAAGAATGACACTCTGCCTTGGCTACGTTCTCAGCGGTATTTGTAATATTGTTTTTGTGTTCATTCCAAATGGTACGTAATATATGAATAATGTTTTTTTTTAATTCTTATGACATACTGCCATATTATGTTTATATTTTCTATTATCCTAATATTGCAATAAAATAATGAGTTCATCCATAATGTACTTTTGAATCGACCTTGTGACGGCCAAATTATTTAAAAAATATTTATTTTTTAGATATGTATGTGCTGCGGCTTATCGTTTTCCTTTTGGGAAAATTTAGTATATCAGGAGTGATGACGTCTGTGTATTTGTACACATCGGAGTTGTATCCTACAGAATATCGTCACACATTACTCGCCTTCTCGTCTATGATTGGTCGCCTAGGATCTATTTTAGCGCCTCTCACACCGGTACTTGTAAGTATTTCTTGATCCTAACCTGTCTTTATCCTATCCTATCTTTTCTTTTTTTTAGTAAATACCTGGAAATCTTTATGCCTTTCATTCTACATTCACAGGTCAAATCACGATACGTGCTAAAAATTTTTTTACTTTTTTTAGGCGCTATATTGGCACGGTATCCCTTCAATGATGTTCGGAGTAATGGGTCTACTGTCAGGTATTTTGGTACTAACGCAGCCGGAGACGCTAGGCACTAAACTGCCGGATACACTCGAGGAGGCAGAGGCTCTCGGCAGTACTTAATTTAATTTAAAAATAATATATATCTCTTTTTGAATTATGTAGTTTCAACATGTTATTCAACAGATTTTGGTATCGTTGTTTGTTTGAAAGGTTATTTCAAAGTATTTTTAGCGATGGGTCAAGGAAATCCGTTACGCTGTTTGAAGGTTACAACTTCCTTAATGGACGACTGTATGTTAGCAACTGCCACAAGTGTGATTAATTCTAAATTTGGTATTTTGATGTTTCACCGATAACATAAATACATGATAATATCATATCTTGTGACCTTTTATAATGCCTATGCTTAGAAAGTCGCAGGCTGAGGCATTTCCTCAGTCAGTTCCTGTAGGTCAAAAACGAGCATCTTCTCTACGACTTGCTGAGTTTAAGATTCTTCGAGGAGAGTTTGCAGAATTGAGGTCCGCCATTTTGGACTGTTCGAAATAATTGAGATTTAGGTCGGCCATTGTAGAGCTCGACTTAAGGAACTGGCTTTAGAGGAAAGTCTATCAAGTATTGATAAGAATTCATGAAGGCCTCCTTACATGTTAAATCGAAATAAATTACCCGCTACTATACCTGGCAGTAGATTTCCTTCTGTCTTATCTTTGAATTTTTTTCCCTGTCGCGGTTTTAACCGGTCACGTTACTAATATGATAGCCCTCCCTTATCATTTAATAGCGGGTTTGGTTCACTCTCATCATTATCAAGGTGAGCTCAAGGTTACAACGAATCTCTTTAGAATTCATAACGTCAAGTTTCAAGACGTCACGTTTGAGTGCAATCAATCAATACCTTGATGTTCCACTATGATGAGGAAGATAACCGTTGCTAACCTAACCGTTGCTAGTTTGAATTATTGTTTTGCTTGGAGGTTATTTTATGACTTAATAAAAAAGAAAGTAATACCCCTTTTAAAATCTGATAATGCTTTGGATTTAAAAAAACATGCTCAATAAATGATTCGATTATTTTAGTAATATTTTCAAATTCCCTTCAGAATCGTTATATCGCGGTTGTTTATTTATTTAAACATTTTTTTCGACTTTGAATTAATACCAGTAATCACTAGTGTGCATCAAATAGGAGTGGTAGTAGTAGGGCCTCTTTTGATGCTATACTTATCAAAATAAGCCATTCTGCAAAAACACTCTCCAACTTAAAATAAGGCTACGGGGGTTCTAAACGCTCAAATTTACTATACTTGTAAAACATTATTTGTATAAAATAACTATTTTTTTTTTATTTATCATAATATCTTAATCTATTGAAAAAATGTGGATGTCTGCAATTCCTAACCGGCAAAAGAAAAACTTCCTAAGAGTAGCCTACGAAAGATTGAAAGGTATATAGAGTATCTGAAGTATTAGGATAAATGTAAGTTTTATTATTGTTTACCAAGTGTAAAAATAATTTAATGTAAAATATTTGTATTATTATATAAAGCTTGTTTATATTATGTTAAATAACTTATTTCAACTATTTTACAAAAGTATCAGCGCCATCTATAGCATGTTTTAAAAAATAACGACTTCAAAGTATACCTCACTTCAGTTTAAAGATGGAGCAATAGATGGCACCATAACAGCAGTGGGCAATAAGTCTTTTATCTATACATCTCTCCTATACATTTATGTTTGTTTCTTTATCGTTTCTTTATCGTATTACATTCGTTACATCGTGTTTGAAATCACAACAATTGTAAAAAAGTTAAATTCTTCAAAAATAATTTTCTTTACAATAATCGGTTCAGTTTTACAAAATGTCAATGTTTTTAAATTACTTAGTCTTATGGAGACAAAGTCTTATGGAGACAAAGTCTATGAAAAATATCTGTTAATATACTTAGCCCGATACTAGATATAGTTGCGCCAAAATTAGCATTCATATTAAATAACAGTGTAGATTGCGTGCTATTTCCTGATCTAATGAAACATATTAAAAAACACCATCCGGTGGTACGTTAGATTCAGCCATTTATAGACCTATTTCAGAATTACCCACATTTATTTAAAGTTTCAAAAAAATACTCTTAATCATCTAGTTAGACGTTTTAATAACAATTACCTTTTGCATAAAAAACTGTTTAGTTTCACTCCTAATCGCTCAAGAACAGATGCTGGTGTTGAGTCAAGAGGGTTGATGTTGCTCAAGGTTGTTGAACTCTGGGAGAAATTACAAGATGCGTTTGACATTTTCTGTTTTTTTGAAGACGTTCCATTGTATATTGTGAATTTTAAATAAGGCCCATAATTTAATTAGTTCCCTCTTAATGAAAGTACATGTGAGTGGAAAGCGTTCCCTTGGTTCATTTGTCAAAATGGGCTTGCCACAAGGGTCTACATTATGATCTTTCTTTTTCCTCATTCACATAAATGATTTGTCTTACTTTGTGAGGGAAAAACATAGGTTAGTATTGTATGCTGATTATATTTCCCTTACTTTTAAAATTAATAAACAGCATTTAGTGATTCACGCTGTAAACAATGTTCTCACAGATGTAAAACGACGAAAAAATAATAATCCTAAACAAATAAATATATAAATTAATAATAAAATGCTAAATTTTTGGGTATTAGCTTTGATGCAAAATTGTAATGGAGCACCTCATGTGATATGTGATTTGTTGAACAGACTTAGTTCTGTCGTATGCGCGATTGCAAAAATATGTCGGTTGACAAATGTTTTAACAGCTAGAATAGTTCACTTTAGTTACTGTCATATTTTACGATCAGTATTTTAATGTTTTTTTATATACATAATAATATTAATAAATTCAATAAATATGTGATATGTTATATACAAAATTAAAATCAGAAATAGAAATAAAAATGCAATCACAAAGTTCGGGTGCTGCTTACCGGTGACTGATCGTCTTGCTAGCCAAGGATTTCTCCTTTTTATTATTTTTAACTAATAATTAGGCCGGCTTGTCGAATACATTGCGATGATTCTAGTTGTTCGTATATTGTTCACTAAATATTGACTTTATTTAAATCGTGATCATAATATAAAATTATCTGGCTGGATTTAAGTGTGGTTATTTTCAGACAAGGGCGCATTTCGAGCCTTCGTAATCTTAATTTTAAGTCGGAGAGTGTCTTTACAGAAGGGCTTATTTGGATAAGTATGGTATCAAAGTAGGCCCTCCTGACACTTCGATTTCACATACACGAGTGAACACCGGTAAAGATTCAAATTGAAAAAGTTATAAATAAATAAATAAAGTTAAAATAATGGTATGGTTTAGTGTTAACAACCTGTTCTCCAATAATAATAATACGAAGTAGGGATTTATTTAGAAGATATTTGGGATGAGAGAGATTATAAAGGATAGAGTATAAGGTGCAAAGAATTCTCATGCTTCTACGTTCACGAATCGGTAGCCAGTTTAATTGCGAGCAATAAACGAGACGTGGTCAAACTTACGAAGATTAAAAATAAATCTTTTAGTAGAATTCAAAATGCGATCAATCTTGTTGAGCAACTCTTCATTTAAAGTCATGTAGCAAACATCAATATACATTATTGTACACCACACGGAGAGAAAAAAAATGAAAAACATGGTAGAGTACAAAAAGGCGGTCTTATTGTTAACAAGCGATTTCTTCTCTAGGTTGTCTACAACCTTTGAGAATGGAACACTTGTGTCAAATATGGCAGTGTGGTGCAAAAATATATATAAATATGAAAATAAATAGATAGAGATATCAACGTTATTAATATTAACATCTGCACACACCAAATCTAGCAGTGACACACTGTAAGTAAAGTGAGTCGGCTCAGTTAAAATAAATTAGAAAGTCATGTACGTTGCTGTTGTTATTATTAACGTCTACCCGATTTATGTTAAAATCATCTGTAAGTTGGAGATGATCATGCTTCGCAAATCCTACTGTAGCATCTGTTACCACCTTGAAGAAGATTCTTAGATTTAATCATGACGGTCTATAAGTTGTACCTACTATAACGTCCAACAGTTGTATTCAGCCACATCTGCTCATCAGTAGCAGTTTCGGTGTAGGTAAGGATGCATATCCTGCAGTACATACTGAAGAGCCTCTCCGGATACAAAACTTTTTGCCACCACTGCGAGAACGCACTTCTTCGGGTTGAGATTTGTGACGTAGACAATCCCCAGCACATTAGACGCACGGCCATCTTCTCCTTTCTTTAGCCAGGTTTTTTTTTTAGTTTTCGAAAAAAAACTATTTCTTCAAAGAATTTGAAACGTTGGGATGAAATAAAAAAGTAACCAATGTACGCGAGTTTAATCCGTAAAGTACTGTTATTTATATGTTTCTTAGTAGTCGTATAGCTCTCATATTAGTGATCTCATGAAAAATGAGAAAACTAAGTAAAAAATGCAAATATTGGGGTTTAACATTATCCTCACCTATAAACTGAGATCGTTCAGATGGCTTTGCCTTTAAAACTCACTTCAAATTGGAATTAGAATAATAAGGAGCGCTGTTGAAACATCTTACAGGCATTATTTATAAATGCATGAGATATAGGATTTTTAGTTCAAATAATTAATATTATTCTTTATAAAACTTATATGTATGTGTATGGCGTACATGCAAGGATTCGAATTAAATGAATAAAAAATACTTTGTAACAAAAAAGCTCCCAGCAGCAGTAGCATGCATACTTAAACGATCTAGCCTATCGGGAATGGCTAAGAGTATTGGCACGTCTGATCTACATGAGATCGCTCTGACGCATGTTGACTCTTGTAGTCAGTGCCTTTCAATAAAGAACTTTTTGCCAGGCGGCGGCTATATTATCACTTTGCTAACCCATCTGCATATTGGCCTATATATTTGGTAATATAATTACTATCTATGTATTTATATATTTTTTATTTCTAAAAATAAATTTCAATAACATTTTTTATCAAAAACAAATTTAAATATTTTTATACAAGTAGGCATTTACACGCACTTTTGAATCGTCAATTATTAGAATAAAAAAACGGTTAGTATAGTCATTCCGTGAGTAAGCTACCACCGGCTTGGAATGCTGCTCTGTTAAGAAGAACCGTCCAAAAATTCAACAGTTGCTCTTTTTAAAAGAAATATTACAATCTTAGATGATATACATTATAATATTAATCCTGCAAATGAGTCAAAAACTTAACTTCCACACATTTCGATCCACTAAAAAATCTTGAACCTTATAATAAGATTTATTTAATAATTAACTTTTGATTTTAGATTTAAAACTAAGAAAAGAAAGGTCTAAGATATCTTGTGGAACTTTATTATATATGCATGCATGCATGTATACTCAAACTCATGAAGGATTTATTAACTTTTTGACGAGAGACGAAATTTACGAGTTTATTTTTATCATCGTGTGTCTGTTACTGTTAACTATTAAAATTTTTGCGTATATATAATATGCTATTAATCTCTCAGAGAATCTCTAGCTTAAATATCCCGCACAGCTCTTTTTTGTAAAATAAATATAGAATTAATTTCGCCAGCACTGCCCCATAATAAAACACCGTAAGATAAAATACTAAGAAAATAATTAAAACCTTTTCCAAAAACGAGTAAGTATACCTATTTATGTATGTAGGTACATAACTACCGAACGAAATTTGGCTCCACCAAATAACAACGGAGTTATTCAACTTTAAAATTTTTGATAATTCGCTATGGCCGCCATTTTGGATTTTAAAATAACAAAAAAACACCTTAGATTTCGGCAAAGAATACTTAGACAAAATTTCAGCACGCTAGCTGCCGCAAAGTCCGTTTTTGTGGTACAGATCAGAAATACGAAATTTTGAAATTTTTCGCCCAAGCAAAAAAACAGCTCGACATAAAAATTTAAATAATTTAAAGAACACACCTACCAATTTAAGTGACGATTGAATGAAAAATACGCCTGCTACGCCAAAAGAAAAACTCAAATCACAGCCATTTTGGATTTTTCTTCCCAGTAAGAAAAATGGCCAAACAAAAAAAAAAATAAAATAACTCAAAGAACATTATCACCAATTTTTGTGGCGATCGGATAGAAATTGCTCCTGCTACGCCAAAAACAAAACTAAAAAACGCCGCCATTTTGGATTTTTTCGCCCAATCAAAAAAAAGGCTCCACATAAAAAATCTAATAATTCAAAGAACACGCCTGTTAATTTTCGTGACGATAGGATGAAAAAACGCCGGCTACGCCGGAACAAACATGCTAATATACATATGGAAAAATAGCAGACTGGGCCTATCTACTGGAAACGTAGTCCTTCGGACAAACGCTTCGCTAAGGTCAGAATTCGTTCCTCGGTCAAAAAATAGAAAGGGGCCAAGATTAGATCCTTCTGGAACACCCATCTTTAGGTGAGAACCAGACGATTTAGAATTATTCAAGTAAACTGTCTGGAATCTTTGATTCGGGTAAGAGGCAATAAGCGCAGCGCTACGTATATCATAGTGGTTAAGAATGCATAGCAACTTCCGATGGTCCACGTAGACAAAAGCTTTGGACAAATCGCAAAACACCTCAATTGCATTCTGCGACTTCTCCCATGCGTCGTAAATGTGCTTAAGAAGCGCGGCACCTGCATGAGTTGTTGATTTGCCTTTGGTGAAACCATATTGTTCACTATGCATGATCCAACTGCTATACACAAACTCTGTTACCTGATTTAGAATAATTTTCTCAAAGATCTTATTTAAAACGGTCGGTAAAACCGAGATAGGCTTATAATTTTCGGGTTCAAGTCTATGGCCACTTTTAAACAAAGAAACTACTTTACTATTTTTCATCTCAAATCAAATATCTTCAAATCTGGGAATATACCAGTTTCAATACATTTGTTGAAAATAAGGGACATTTATAGGGCAATATCATTTTTAATAGTGCTAAGTAATACAACTGACATACCCCAGAGATCACCGGTTTTCTTCGTATTTAAGGTTATAAATGTTTTAACAATTTCATCTGATGAAACAGGTTTAAAAGCAAAACATTTCTTACTGACTTTTTTTTTCAATTCGGCGATTGCATCAGATGATGAAGAATTTAAATTATGCGTGACTGTTATTGGACTTTAAGTAAAAAAGGTCTCAAAAACAACCGCCACTTTTGTATCTTCATTTATTTCAATATTACGAATTTTTAACTTTATAGGTCAATTGGCAAAACTAGATAAAACATCCCAAGTAGCCTTTATTTTATCTTTTGAATATAAAATTTTATTTTTAAGTATCAATACAGATAGTAGCATCTTATCGCGTGACCTTCATATTTTTGTTGATAAATCAATGTATAAGATATATAAATATTAGTATCTATATTTTTCGATTGTGAAGAATCTTGAAAGAAAAAGGATTTAGGGCGACTTAATAAAGGAAAATCTTTTACATACCTACATTTCGTTATGCGTATAGCTATTGGGATTAAAGTATCAGATTGCAACTGTCCTTATAGGTGTTACACTTTTCTGTGGTCTACTAGTACTTGATATATTGCATGGGCAATGCATACAAGCATACGCAATATAGGTTTTTATTAAAGTTAGATTTAGTCTATAAAAATTAAAAGTTAATAATTAATAAGATAAATGTAGGTGACTCATAGATAAGTATCTAAGTTGACTTATGTATTTAGTAATTCCGTTATTTATATATTATATACCGGTATTAGAAACTTAATTCGGAACTTTTAGATATATGAAAAAGTTTTGTACTAATCCAATATGATGAATTCTACACAATCGCCTGCTACTGCTTCAAAGGTAAGCGTTGATTTATAAAATTTTATTTATTTATAAAATAAAACTAATATAGATAAAAAATAACCTATTATTTTAATGTTCAGAATGAACTTGTTACCTCAATTCTTCGCCCCAAAATCTTATTAAGAAGAATTTGTACAACTCCGGTTTGGTGGATCACTGCGTGTTTCGTCTATTACGGATTATCCATAAATTACCAGTCTCTCTGAAATCAAATATTTGAACTATGTATTGACGTGCGTAATCAAAATCCCAGGCTTCTTTACGGCTCCTCTACTTTTGGACAGAATAGGAAGAAGAACCGCTCTCTCGTATTGTTTTTCTTTGGCGGCGTTTGCAATAGTCCTTTTATTTTAATACCTTCTAGTAAGTATTGAAAACATATATTGATGTTTATGTAGAGGAAATTAGTAACTTATTTTTTAGTTTAGCATTTCGACATCTATGACAACTCCTTACGTCTATACATCAGAGCTGTACCCAACTGAATATGGGCACAGTTTATTTGCCTTTTCTTCAATGATTGATAGAATCGGCTCTATTATAGCCCCATTGACACTCGTGCTTGTAAGTATTCAAATAAAACATTATTGTTTAAATTAGATGAAGCTGAAGTTCTTCAAATCCATAAATTTTGTCCAGTAAATAGTGATATTTTTACGTCAGTTTAATATATTATCTGATTCTTAGAAGATGTTAATATGTATTTATAAATATGTATATTTCTTAAAGATAAATTACTGGCACGGCATTCCCTCCTTGATGTTTGCTGCTATGGGGATTATCTCCGGCTTATTAGTGCTAACGCAACCGGAGACTAAGGGAGCCAAATTGCCGGACACAATGGCGGAGGCAGAAACTGTCGGCCGGTATTTAAAACCAGATCTGAGCTAGTTAAGTAACGTAATCCAAATGGTCTGTGTTTAGTTTTGTAATATCATTATAAAATTCACTTATGTGCTTAGTATTAATAAAGTTTGAGGTTTTGTGTAATATTACCTACATTATGTATTATAATTTTTTAATTATCGAATTACATTTTTTTATGTTTATATCTTATTTTTTTTAATCGATAATTTTTTTTTGTTTTTTTTTCTATTTTAATAAGTCTTGTCGTGAGTAAAATACAAACTTTGAGAGTCTAATTCGAACTTGATTCAATTAACTCAATTAGTCATTTTTAGTAATCTGGAAATTTTGCATTAATACGAGTGTCTCACATGAGTCTCCAGTGATAATAAGATACTAAAATATTTCTGAGCCTGACCGGTAATGGTGCCGGAAAGTAGACGTAGCAGACTATAACTATTCGTAGGTCTCAGAATGTGTTGCGAGCAATTAGTTGCATTTGGCTTACGAAAACTTCGGTCTGAAAGTAACCTATTCGTCTATGATCATGCGAGGTGCATTGAAACATTCTTGGAATTTTTGCAAATTTCTTCATCGGTTGCTCCTCAATTACAAATGTGGTTAAATAACATTTATTATATTAACTATAACACAAAAGATATTTATTTTAGGCAGATATAAAAGTTTACACTGAAATAAATGAAGTAGAACACTTTCTCTACGTTTGTAATAGAAAATACTTTGCACAGTGTCTGTAACATTATATTTTATTTATTTACGTGTGCCTATTGTGACAGCGTAATCTTTAAGAGGAAGATATCGTTTAATATTAGCTTATAGCAATTTATAATTTAAACGTTATTCATGTGATAAGATAAAAAATATATAACAGTAATGAATTTTTATTGTCTAGTTATTATGAAGGAGTTTATATCTTTTCCTGTTTTAATATGAATAACTTATATCATTTATTTTATTTATCTAAAATTAGTTGCCAGCGACTCTGCCTTCTTTTTTCTCGATTCAAAACCATTAGCTATGTATAAACCAGACACAGAAAAAGCATACAAGCATGAATAAAAACTGTAATTATAAGTTCAGTAATCGACATAGAAATGAATAATGAATCCTAGCATCAATGTAGTAGGTAAGATAATACACGGTAAGTGGGAAACGCATTAATGATTGTAAAATATACTCAAATAGGTAATTATGTCTTGTAATTGTAGGTAAATGGTTTTATCTGATCACTTACCTTTTAAAAATATAATATATTTCATAAACGATATTGTACAAAAACTATGTATGTGAATAAGCAAGTATAGTGTTGTGGTACATACATATTAACATAACTTTATATTTATAAAGTATTAGTAATATAAATATTTCTAAATTGCTAATAAAAAGGCAGACAAAGTAATTTATGATGAATAAATGCTACGATGTTATATCTTTAAGAGTACAATACATAAATACATTAAATTTTGAACAGTTTTCATGTGATACAAATTCTTTAATATTGTAAAATACAGTTTCTTCGATCTCCATTTAAATAATTTTCTATCTTATAACGTCTCGTGTTAGCTGATAAAATGACGAGAATGTGAACATTAATATATTATTTGGTAAGAGTAATAAGTATTTGCTTACTACTTATCGCAGTAAAAAAGATTTGGCTATCGAAAGTGCAACGAAATGGTAGATAAAACGTTGATAGATAAACGTAACCAAGATGATCATGCTCTTCACTGTTTACGGAGTCAGTCATTCGGGAAGCACACAAAGTAGATATCATCCCAAACTTATAAAAAATGTCTGAAGATCGAAAAAATAGTGGAGTGGTGGATTCTCCTTCGGAAATAAACAAAAATGAAATTAAAAACAGAAATGAAAGTAAAGTTAAGAAAAGATTGGACCTAGACGATATATTAATTACTGAGTTGGGTCAGTTCGGATGGTTTCAATTAAGGAATATTTTACTAGTTGCTATCCCTATAGCAATGTCAGCATTCGAAAAAGAATTTGTGTTTTCTGCAGCTGCTGTACCACATAGGTAAGTAATGCTTTTATAGGATACAAGTAGGACAGATACACTCTCTTGATCACTAGCTTATATAATTATAAATGTAGACTTCTTGATTACTATTCATATTTCCATACAGATGTCGAATTCCTGAGTGTGGTGAAGATGGTAAATTCTACCCTTATGACCCTGATTGGCTCAAGGATGCAGTTCCAAAGACCGCTTCTGGATACTCCAGTTGTAGGAGATATGTTTCCTCAAATACTGGCACTAATGGCTCTCTAGATTATTGCCCATCAAATCTCTTTAACCAGAGTGAGACTGTCGGCTGTGATGGTTTTGTTTATGCAAGAGATAATTCTGTAGTGTATGAGGTAAAAAAAAGGAAGCTATTTAACTACTTCTCATTCAAAAAGAATACTCAAGAAGTTCCTGTTGTAACTTTTCCGTTGTTTATCTTAATTGTTAATGTGTTTAATACCGTTATATAATCGTATATCTAATTTATTATTCTATATTGTATCAAAATCCTGAACGGATTATAGTTTAAAAACTATAACAATTAAAAAAATAAAAAATGTTTTAGTTTGACCTTGGATGCCAGGATTTCTTAAGAGCCTTAGCTGGTACCTTAAATAGTATAGGAACGCTCTTGGTATTGCCAATCACGGGCTACGTTTCGGATCGCTTCGGACGCAGATGGGCTCTCATCATTAGCGTATTCAATCTAGGTCTCATTGGTCTTATTCGTGCCTTTTCTGTCAACTTCACAATGTACATGGCTTTGCAAATCCTACAAACAACTCTTGGTGCTGGAACTTATAGTTCTGCTTATATTTTCGGTAACTAATTATTTAATACTTTTAAATATAACTAATTTATGTTTGATGTCTAACTCAATAATTTTATGATAATTATTTTCTTGCAGCTGCTGAACTTGTTGGGCCAAAATATCGTGTCTTGACCAGTGCCACTTCATCCTCAATGTTTGCTGTAGGGCAGGTTATACTTGGAGGTGTTGCATGGCTTATTCAACCCTGGAGATATATGACAATGGCTCTTTACATCCCTTGTTTGTTTATCGTCTGTTATTATTGGCTTTTGACTGAAAGTATTAGATGGCTGCTTTCAAAAAAGAAGTATACCGAAGCAAGAACTGTTTTGGAAAAAGTGGCGAGAGCTAACAAAACATTTATTACTGAAAAATCTATAGAAGCCCTTATGTTTACACCAGAAGATACAATTCAAACTTCAGACGTTAGTATTATTATCTTTTATTTTTGGAATAATCAATATATCAAAAATGTTAGTAATATATTATATTAACGCTTATCATAGTACATAAATATATCTGAAATTTAGGACGCAAAATTCTAAATCACAAAGTTACTATAAATTATTACTCCAATAAGTTTAAATTCATAGTAGAGATATAAATAAATAAATTGTATGTCACGCGGCATACGTGTATTGATGTTTGATTTATTGAGTATTATTGCGATTTTATACTTGCTTATCTTTTCAGACCGAGAATACTAATGTATTTAAAAAAATTATAAAATCACCAACTTTACTAAGAAGAGTATGCACTACCCCGATTTGGTGGATCAGTACGACTTTTGTTTACTACGGTTTATCCATCAACTCCACCAGTCTCTCCGACTCCATGTATTTGAATTACATTCTAACAGTTGCTATTGAAATCCCTGGCTTCTTCACTGCGATTCTGGTGTTGGACAGAATTGGTAGAAAAATCACCCTAGCCACCGGGTTCTTCTTTAGCGCAGCCTGCAACATTGCTTTTGTTTTCATTCCTAGCCGTAAGTTTTCTTCGTCTTATTGAGAATGTAAAAAATGTAAGAATCTTCTAATAACTAACATTATATGTAAAACTTAATTATGCGATTTATATATTATTAGAACATTTTTACGGAAATTAAGAGACTTTAAAAAATTTAGGGACTTTTCAGTTTGCTTTCAGAGAGCTATACAAATGCGTAAGATATCAAAAACTATCATTATCAGTTCATTTTTATTCGGCAAAATAATATATTATATAATAAAAAAAAATTATCACAACAATTTTTTTGTTGTAAAAATTCATACTGTTATAAAATATATATTTTAAAGTTTATGTTTGTGAATTCTATCGTTTCGAATATATTATTGGTTTTTCAGATTTATCCGTACTTCGACTTATAATATTTCTTTTGGGTAAGTTCGGTATATCAGCGGTTATGACGTCTTTATATCTATTCACATCGGAGCTCTACCCGACTGAGTATCGCCATACTCTTCTCGCTTTCTCCTCTATGATTGGTCGCATTGGATCCATCACTGCACCGCTAACGCCGGTTTTAGTAAGAATCTATTTGAAACATGATTTAATTTATTAAGTAGTTTCAATTAGTGAAATAGTGCTTAAATTTTTGTAATGATAATTAAATTACGTTTGAACATATTATACTTGCCATTACATTAAATTTGAATATAATACACTATTTTGCCCTACATTGATAGGAGTGGCCTTATTTTTATGGGTGCAAATGAATAAAATGAAAATTATATTTCATTTCAGATGAATTACTGGCATGGCATACCTTCAATGATGTTTGCTGCTATGGGTATCCTTTCTGGATTCCTAGTGCTAACTCAGCCAGAGACGCTGGGCACCAGGATGCCAGACACCCTCGCGGAAGCAGAAGCTTTGGGCAGAAAGAAGGATACATAAAAATACCATACATTATAGATTATATTTATTTGTTCTCGTATGTCCTTGTCAACACGTCACTCGTTTTTATAGTTTTTATGTATGTATTGAATATTGACTGTCTATATAAATTAATTAGTTTATGTTTTTGTGAATATGATCTCTCCAAAATGCATTTATAGAATGTAATACCTATAGTTTTTGTAAATGATAATAACTAGGGGCGTCAACAGACCCACAATACCGACTCGCTGCGCTCGCCAAATCTCGGGTGCCGTTTGCATATTGAGCGAAGCGAGCCCTGTGTAATGACTCATCGTGTCCCATTGACTTCAATGGGATATTAGTTTTTTTACATGACTTTTTTCACCTAATGTGTCTTTATGAATTCAAAATTTCCTAATTTTCCGTCAAGTAGTTTTCGAGTCTATTCGTGACGAAGAATGTGAAAAAGTCTCAAGTAGAATGCTCCGCTCGCTTCGCTCAATAATACTTATAAAATATGTAGCTTTAATAAATTTATTGTATTTCGATAAATTTGATATTATTATATTTACGGTAACCGATGATTTACAAATTATATTTGGTTAAATTCAGCTTAAGTGCATAAAAAATAAAATGAATTAGTATTTTTATTAGTTTGTTATTTGTTACATGTAATCAATTCATGTGATAGATACGATGACACAGGTATAAATTATGCACATTTAAAGGAAAAGATTAAATTTAATTATGTAAAATCAAGCAAATACAAGTGTCCATCATGCTTGGGAAAATGATATTTTCAGCTCTAAATATTTGCTTAATTCTGCTAATGGTTGCTCTTATAACAGACGTACAAGAAGCAGTAATCTGTATGTGACAAGCTATATTGGAAAAACGTCAAGAAAAAATGTAACAATTTTGCGTGACCAAAATACTAATAATTCTGCATGACATACTAACCGGATCAAAATGAAGCACTGGTTCTGTAACATGAATCGTCATTTGAACTGTATCGCGATTGCTTAGTTTTGTATATCTACTAAGATAAAAGCGAGATTGACAGGCATGTAAGAAATATAATAAATGCGGAATGGATGAATAGGGGGCAGCTTACAGGCATGTCATGTGATTGACTTATGTCCATGAAATCGGTGGAAAAATGAATATCATAACGTTCTGTAATGTTACGTGGTTCAGAATATTGGATGACGAAATGAGTAGATAAACGGATGATAGAAATACATCAGTATTGTAAGTGTTTTTGTAAGTGATTTTCACTTATAATTGTGTCTTATAATTTTATGAAATTATATACTTTTATCTTATCCAACACTACTTGCCATTTATGATATTTGTACAGTAAATCTTTTATTGTTTTTTTTAATATAGCAATAGTAGCAATACAGAAACTGCAACTTTACACGAATGTTTAATTAAACGATCAATAAATTGTGAATTCCTTATTCTGTCTTGTCTGAAAGATTTGTAAAATAAAACGTTGTCAAATTATAAGTACCTTATACAGAATTTGTAGTTCCTCGCTTTGGAATTTAAAAAACAGAGAAAAGTGTATTTTTAAATTTATTTTTCATTTACATTACAGCCATCTACACTTTCAACTGGATGTTGGACGTTGGCAGCAGTGCCATCTAACTTATTTTTAAAATCAAGACAAGGCATTAGGAAACCACTGCATTACCTTCTGGTGGCTACATCGAGTCCAGGTCACATGATATGTGCTACTGGCCACACTGCTGCAGTTCACTAGGCTTAGTGGGAATAAAATGCTACTTGTGATGCAATGTTAGTCCATCGGACGCAACTTCACAAGCTCATAAAGATAGGGAATGTCCGGAGTATGATTCATTCAAAGAAAAGGAGGTCTTAAAATGGGAATAGATTCACGTATCTGGTAGAATCGTTATGTATCCGGAAAAGATTTGACCTATTAGAAATGTGGTATTGGAAAAGAATGATCCGCATTCCAGGGACAGGCCAAGGGACAAAACTATATTTGAACAACTTAATCTAAAAACAGGATTCTCAAAGCTATTTTGTCGCTGTGCACGAATAAATTACTTTTAGTGGGCAAGGTTGAAGGAACCTCGTCGCAAAGCACCCAGGGGTTGGTGTAATCAAATATCTTTTATTACAGTAGCAAAAGATGAGATCATTAAGTGCTAAAGACTATGTATACAAGTAAGTATTCCATAAAAAATGTGTGACAAAAAAAGACATTTAAAAATGAAACATGTGACAGATTGTTTCAACTTTCCACCTGACCCACCCATTTCATGTAATATTTCTACAACTCTGTCGGATATGAACAGTGGAACAGTGGAAAAAATATATAGCGTGTAGAATAGATTGTCTGATTTGATAAAATTGGTTGACATTGTCTCTGGAAAACCCCAAAACTGTATGCTATCCCCAACTCTGCTGCTGTTCCTACACATCAATCATATGTTGGATTGTTCCAACATACATTTTTATGCGGATGACAACACTGGGGATGTGATATATTCCGACCGTGCAGGGCCCTTTTGGAAAAAAGTCGAGGAGTACCGAAAGAAACTTGTGTCTTCCTTAGAGATCTCCCTGGTGATGGTTTTAGAATGGGGTGAACTGAACCTCGTTAAGTTTAATCTCCAAAAGACATAAGTTTGCGTGTTTACCACTAAAAAAACCCATTTCCCGTATCTCCGCTCTAAGAGAATACTCGTTTCAAGGCCTCGCCAAGTATCAGAATATTGGGTCTTGACATTTTGTATTCTGGTGGTTAGGTGTTGCCGTATACGATGTGGTAGTTTACATAAAAGCCTTGTTGATATGTTTTTATATATAATACATATTAGTTCCAATAATTAAAAAAATATGCTAGAGTTCAACATTAAATTATTGGAATTTGACCATGTATGTTCTTTAAGTCCTCATGAATCTTATTAACTACTAAGGAGATATCACTGGGTTTAAAGATAATGTATAGTTCATACTTAATCTATATATAATTGCAAATTTTAATAGAATTAATTATTTTTGCACAATATAGTGAAAAAATAATAGGTCCTGAGACAAAGCCTCTTTTCGTAATAGTTTTACGTTTAGATGTGGACTTTGTCGGACCCATCCTCATTAGTAATTTATACTGTTTCAGTACTGTTACCAAAGATAACTAATTTATAGTACTGGAACTAAAATTGTAGAAATGTTATTGTGCAAGGAAAAGTAATATATCTATTGAGTTCATACGAGTAACGCGGATGAAATCTAACAGGACAAGGATTGTGCTCTTGTCCACGTCCTGGACACTCAAAATATCGTCTACACATTTGTCAGTACTTCTTTTTTTTAAATCCTGAACTGTGCTAAACTGTGAAGAAGGCAGAATATTATTATTTTCAATGACATCTGACATAGACAATCTTTTCCCGAATCTCAAAATAGGTGAAATACTGATAGGACGTCAGTCGCTTATTGTTTCTGGATCATCCTTTTTTAATACAGGTCTGACAACAGCATTTTGCCAACTATTAGGACAAGCATGGCAAGTAATGGAATAATTTATTATGTGCGTGATAGGTTCTATAATATAAGTAACATTGATAAAGATTGAAACTACGTAATATTTTTATGAAAGTTCTAATTTTAACTAGATGTAGTGTGAAGTTGTTTACAGGGATCTGGTACAATTTGAAATATTATATAAGAGAAGGAGAAATAGTGGAGAGCTCGGAACGTCTTAAAATGAGAATTTATAATATTAGGATCGTTGAGATGAATAAGAAGGCAAAAACTTAATGTTTTTGGTATTGTTGATTATTATTATATTATTGATGTATTTTGCTATAGCTGTTTCCATACTTCAAGTTTAATTAAGTTCTTGCTTGTAAAAGTGAACGATTTTTTCGTTATGAAGTGTTGTCTCAACTTTAACTTTTAACTCTTTGTATTAAGTAATATGAATATCGCTTGTAATACGCTTAACTCTAATATGCGCCCTATCACTGATTCTTATCATTTTTGTAATATTGTATGTTAGTTATCCAAGAAAGTTTGAGATCTTTGAGAAAAACACTTCACACTTCAGTGGTACTAATATATCAAACAGAGTAAGTTGCTGTTAAATACAGAAACTATATCAATCATATTATGAATTTCTAAGCAAACTCTAAAAAATGGTACAAACGTACTAGGCAAATCATCTCAAGCTACTCTAGAGTACATTAATTTAAAAGGTTAGAAAGGCATGATTGCTGAGATCGAGAATATAATCAATATCAACGTTATTAATATTAACATCTGCACACACCAAATCTAGCGGTGACACACTGAAAGTAGGAAAGTGAGTCGGCTTAATTACATAATATTTTAAGTTAAAATAAATCAGAAAGTCATGTACGTTGCTAGTGTTATTATTAACGTCTACCAGATTTATGTTAAAGTCGCCGGTAAGTAGGAGATGATCATGCTTCGCAAATCCTACTGTAACATCTGTTACCGCCTCTAAAAGGATACTTAGATTTAACACTGACGGTCTATAAGTTGTGCTTACTATGACGTCTAACACTTATATTCAGCCATATCTGCTCAACAGTAGTAGTTTCGGTGTGGGATAGGATATGCACTGAAGAGCCTCTCCGAATTCAATACTTTTTACCACCACTGCAAGAACGCACTTCTTCGGGTTGAGATTTGTGACGTAGACGACACCCCAGCACATTAGGAGCACTGCCATTTTTTCCTTTCTTTAGCCAGGTTTCCTTTTCGTTTTCGACACAAGATAAGACTATCAATTAAAAATAAGGTACAAATAAATTATTGTCATTCACTTATTTTTTTATAAACATAATGATAATTGTAATAAGGAACGTAGTAAATTTACTTATAAATATTTATTACTGCCACGTTGTGAAACTTGATAAATATTTTCTTTTGACCACAGATTGTTTCGAAGTGATGATAATGATTTTTAAGAATTTCGAAAAATTTTGCGAGTTGTATACATTTAAATAAAACTATTTTACGAATTTAACTTTAAATGCATTAAACATCTACGAGTACATTGCATCTTCCCATGAACAAAATTTTTAAAGCAAAAATTTAAAAGCTAAAAAAAATTTTATATGTTTCATAGTAGCCGTGTAGCTCTTATATTATAGATCGTATGAAGAATGCGATTATTTGGTCGTCCGGATGGTTTTAGCTGTATAACCTATCTTAAATTTAAATTAGAATCATTGCTGCCACGACATCTTACAGGCAGTATTAAGAAATGCATGAAATAAAGGAATTTGATTCCGAATAACTAACATTATTCATCATCATCTTCCTGCCCTTATCCCATTTTGGGGTCGGCACAGTATGTTTTTTCCTTCCATACTCTCCTGTTACTCGTCATCTCTGTACACACTCCCTTCTTCTCCATATCGTCTTTCACGCAATCCATCCATCTTTTCTTCGGCTGTCCTCTACCTGTCCATCCCTCCACTACCATACCTAGCACTCTTTTGGTCACGTGCCTTTTATCCCTCCTCATAACATGCCCATACCATGACAGACGGCTACCTCTAATTTTTTCTGTCACTGGCGCTACTCCTAAGCTTCCCCTAATTTACTCATTTCTTATTTTATCCCTTCTTGTCACCCCAAACATCCATCTTAACATTCGCATCTCCGTTACATGCAAACGCTTTTCATCCATCACCTTCATCGCCCAGCAGTCAGATCCATACATAACGACAGGTCTAATGATGTTTTTATAAATTCTCCCCTTTAGTTTAAGGGGAATTCGGGCATCACATGTCGTCCCAGTGACCTGTCGCCATTTCATCCATCCTGTGTTGATTCTGTGCTTTACGTCCCGGTCAATATTGCCATCGCTTTGAATCAGAGAACCAAGATAGCGAAACTCTGAGCAGACTGGTAACGGTACTCCGTCGAACAAAATAGGAACAAAACTGGAGACACCGCCGAAATCGCAGAACATGTGCTCTGTTTTAGTTCTGCTCACTTCCAGGCCGACACTCTCCAGCTTTTGTTGCCATTTTACCAGTCTACTCTGCATCTCAATTCCATCCTCGCCGACAAGAACAATATCATCAGCAAAAAGCATGCACCAGGGTGCCTCTTCCTGTATGTCCAATGTCAGAGCATCCATTATTAACAAGAAGAGGTAGGGACTCAGAGCCGACCCTTGATGTAAACCCACTGTCACATTGAACTTGTCGGTGTTTCCAGCGGCCGACCGGACTTGTGTACTAGATCGACTGTACATTGCACGAACCAACTCCACATACTTCCCAGATAGATAGATGGGCACTAGGTCACTATTGCACCATTCATCAGGGATCATTTCTTCATGCAACAACTTATTGAAAAATAAAGCCAACCACTTATACCCATATTCATTTAAAACCTTCCATACCTCCACTGGTATCCCATACGGCCCTACAGCTTTTCCATTCTTCATACCTTGCACAGCCGCTTTCACTTCATCATCGGTCACTTCTTTCACTAATCCTTTATTTACGGGCTGGTTTTTTAAAACTCCACTCCAATCATTTTCTTCACTCATCGATATTTCAAAATATACCTTCCATATCTTTTTTATATCCTCATCTCTTATCAACACCTTTCCAGTATCATCTTTTATGCATTTTACATGTATGACATCTATAGCATTCTTCTCCCTACGCTTTGTTATCCGGTAGAGTTCCTTTTGACCTGCAGGAAACTCTAGCGACCTATATAACTCCTCTTGCACCTCAGCTCTAGCAATGGCTACAGCTACTTTCGCTCTCTTCTTACATCTTTTATATAACATTTTCATCTCCTCTTTCATACTTCCATTATCATCCGGTACTTCCTGCCATTGCTTAAACGTATCTTTCTTCTCTTTCAGAATCTTTTGCACATCTGCATTCCACCACCACGTTTCTTTATTTATCACACCTTTTCCTTTCGTTTCGCCTAATACATCCTTTGCTACAGTTTTTATCCATCCCGCCATTTCGTTCCAACTATCGTTCAAGGATTTTTCTTCTGCACTACTCATATTTCTAATTTTATCTGTCACTCTGTTTTTAAATTTACTCGCACATTCTTTCTTCTCTAACAAATACCATTTTATTTTAGGTGGGGGTCGTTTCTTGAACATATTTGTACCACTATATGTTTAATTTCCATGATGAGGAGCCTATGCTGTGAGACTACACTTTCTCCCGGCAGTACCTTGCAGTTTTTGACGCAATTGATTTTATTTCTTCTTATTAAAAAATAATCAATCTGCGTCTTATGGCGGCCACTTTTATACGTAATTAAATGTTCTTCCCTCTTTTTGAACCAAGTGTTGGATATAGCCAAATCGAAGGCTAGCGCGGCCTCCAGCAAGGCCTCACTCTCGTCATTACGGTGACCGAAACCCCAACCACCATGTACTCTTTCATAACCATCATTCATACATCCCACATGACCATTAAAATCACCCCCTACATATATCTGCTCATTGTCCGGAACATCCATCATCACAGAATTAAAATCTTCCCAAAACTTCTCTTTCATCCTATCATCACATCCGGTTTGAGGAGCATACACACTTAATACATTAATGATTAAACCTTCTAAAATCATTTTCACAGCAATGATTCTATCACTCACCCTGTTCACCCCCGTCACACACTCTTAATTTTTCATCAAGCATAATTCCAACACCATTCTTTTTTCCATCATTACCGCAATAATAAAACTTGTATCCCTCACTAATCTCTCTCGCTTTGGATCCCTTCCATTTCGTTTCCTGTAAACATGCTACGTTTATTCGTCTTCTCTTCAACACATCTGCAATTTCTCTTCCTCTTCCAGTCATCGTACCAACATTCCAACTTGCAAATCTCAGTCTTACATCCCTTTGTTACCGGGCTAGCTTCTCGCGTGCCACCGGTATTACCGTACTGCTTTAAAGATTTGACTTTGTTTTACGGCCGGCCGCCTGCCTGACGCCAACCCTCCTTGGGAAAGTTTAAGTAGTTAAAATTATAATTTTAATAAATGTTATTAATACTAATATCTTTATAACAGTTGTACAGAAATATACATAATAAATTTATATTTATATTAACTGTGATTTATACAATATAATTTTTAAATATCCATACTCTTTTCTCGTTAGATTTAACATTGAGACAGAATCATTGGTACATGGCCTACACATGTATACAAGTATTGACAAAAATAACAGTAATAACAATAACAAATGCATGCTTATTTGTAGAACACGGTATCAAAAGTTATTTACACACATGTAATGTTTGGAAAATTTAAATGTCATATACAGTTTTTCCTTAAGTCTATTAATTATTGTAATTTGGATTTGATTTCTATGACATCTATGGGCGTTTCTTAGCGTTTTTATTATATCAGTCGATGGTAGCGTGTAAGGTGTTATCGCTACTTGACGACAGATGGCAAATCACGGCGTAACTGATTTATTGAAGATATTTATTACAGTTTTTTTTAATTAAAAGAATTAAATTTAATAAAGAAGTAGAAGAGATAAAACTATGGATTACTTCTTCGCACAAACACTTCACTATTATTTAGCGACTATAATCGTTAGACGGATATATAAGGATCGAAGTCGGATCGCACGGTGAAACGGTGAACAGCAAAATTGAGACTAAGTGTAATACCACTAGACCAACTTCAATGTGCAATATTGGTTGAAATTGTTGTATTGTTTTTTAGTATTAAGAGTGTATTTGTGACATTAATTCAATCAACCAATCACGTACAGTCAAACGTACACTTCACTAATTCGAATAGAAAAAACGGTCTTGGAATGTTAAATTCACAGATTCAGCACTATAAAGATAATAGTTTTCGTTTATTTCACACGTTTGATAGTTATTCAGCAATGATCAGTATAATCGAAACTGCAATATTGAGAAACGATTATAATCCACTTAGATCCTTTCAACTGCACGGATGTAACATTATTCGGTATTAACTTTAATACCCGCATCTACAAAACAGTCACAAACGATAGACAGTAACTATTAGCCTATAATTTCAAAAACCAACACTACTTTAATGACCTAGGCCCAATCTTACTATTTTTAAATCTATTTTTTATACAGATACAAAGCAAAAGATACTAATGAGGCAACTAGCGCCACCTGCGCCACATTATTCATCATTAAATTTATATGTATGTGTATGACGTACATGAAAGGATTTGAATTAAATTATTAAAAAATCCTTTTTAACTAAAAAGCTCTTCTTTAGCAGCATTAGCATGCAAACTTAAATGACCTAGCCTGTCGGGAATGGCTAAGAGTATTGGCTCGCCTGATATACATCAGATCGCTCTGACGCATGTTGACTCTTGTAGTCAGTGTCTTTCAATGAAGAACTTTTTGCCAAGCGGCGGCTGTATTATCACTATATATTTGGTAATAAAATTAATATCTATATATTGATATTGTTTGACATCTATTAAATAATTTTTAATAATATTTTTTATCTATACAGCTAGTACCTATCACTTTATAGCGTGACCTTCAAGTTTTTACTGATAAATAATTATATAAGATATATATAATATAATAATATTAGTAACTATATTTTTGACAAACGGGAATCTTAAAAGAGAAAAGATCTAAGGTGACTTAATAAAGGAAAATCTTTTATATACCTACCTACCTACTTAGTACTTTTATATACCTACCTACCTACATTCCGTTAAGCGTATAGCTATTGGGATTAAAGTATCAGATTATTGCAACCGTCCTTATAGGTGTTACACTTTTCTGTGGACTGCTAGTACTTGATATATTGCAGTGGAAATGCATGCAAGCATGCGCAATACAGGTTTTTATTTAGATTTAGTCTATAAAATTTAAAAATAAATAATTAATAATATAAATGTAGGTGACTCATAGATAAGTATCTAAGTTGACTTATATATTTAGTAATTCCTTTATTTATTTATTATATATCGGTATTAGAAATTTAATTCGAAACTTTTAGATATATGAAAGAGGTTTTGCACTACTCCAATATGATGCGATCTTCAGCTAATTTCTTCTAATGCGGAATTTAATCTCTATCGGAATCAAATTTCTTCAGAATACCGGCATTTATATCAACTCAAGATATATATAGTATCTAAACTATACATTCAATACAACTACTGATATCCTCAGAGGTTAAGTTACTATGCCCTTGAATTGAATGGGTAAAAGAAAACACTTGCCGTGGTTATATTCGTAGTGGCACTAGTTATGTCATTTTTATCTTTATTTCACGCCACATCATATACATATATTATGGGTGAAATTAAAAATAAAGAAACGTATTTCACATGCAAGTTTAGTAAGTTACAAACCGTCTACTGCGCAACAATATTATTACACGTACATCATTATAAAGTTCAATAATTCTTCTAACATTTGTAATAACATTAATTTTTATATTATTACGTGCCCTATTTTAACTCATAAACTAAATTATCATAAAACGTACGACATTGAGATGGATACATTTTATTATTCTTAATCTCGTGTTTACATTTTTTTGCCTAAATGTTCGTAGTAAGTGAGTGAATTTATTCTGCGCCTAAATTGATATTTATACAACTGATATTTTATTTATTAAAATGAGAAAGACTTATTAATTATTTTAATTAAAAAGTTTTACTTATAGTATTTGGTGAAATAGATTTTCATAGGTAAGGTTGCCATTATGATACATTATGATATTCTTTTTAAACTCAACTTGCGTAACATGCATTTAATTAATTTCAGGCGGCGCATTGATACAGAATACAGCATCCTGATATGGATGTTTGCAACAATCGTGTGCCGTCTACTCTGGTGGCGCTGATGCCGTTGGGCGGGTTGAACACGCCGGTCATCAAACTGTCAAATACACTAAAGAAGTTAAAATCTCATAAATATAAGCGGGTACCTATTAGTACTTACATCGCTAATTACACGATCGTCTGATCCGGTTAAATATTTATTTAGAAGGTGATATAATTATCACCTTCTAAATAAATATTTAACATTGCTTAATTTTATATGAGTAATTTAAATGTGGAGTCACATGACAGAAATTATACCACATCACACGAGGCCAGTGACATTGAAAAGAATACATGCGTAACTTTGCCAAATTATTCATGGATAGATATAATATTACAATTAATTGATAGGGTGTGGATACAATAAGTTCATGATGTTGAAAGAAAACATGTTTGGTTTTGCGACATGTAACATGTAATTGTAGTTAGTTTTTAATTAAATAATCATTTTTAATGTTAAATAATTAATAATCTACACGGCAAGAATATTAAAATAACAATTGACATGGATTTAAATTAATAAGGGAATCTTACTAACAGCTAATATTAAAATATAGGTTATTAGCTGTAGTAAAAGATAACTTAGTGTAAAAGTAAGTTTACAATTCTATTACATTAACAAGAAGCTGTGATATTGAAATAAAAATACGTTAAGTTTATAAACAAATTATTTTTATCATTGAGTAAGTTTTTAATCGAACAATATACAGGGCGAACCACTAATGTAATGGCAGTACGGATTCGGTTCTTCAATTCATCGAGGTTCTGTGGTTGTGGAGGAACATAGATGGTGTCCTTGATGAAACCACACGGCGTCAAATCCGGTGACCGTGGAGGGCAGCTGAAAAGTGCTAAATCGTCAGGTCCTTGACTTTCAATCCAACGGTTCGTAAGAGTTTTATTCAGAAACTGACGAACTTGACGACTCCAGTGAGGGGGTGCTCCGTCTTGTTGAAAAATGAAGTTATCCTTGTTCAGCCTGGGAAATGAATTATTTAAATAAAATTATTTCACGAATTTAACCCGCATTAACTTGGTTATGTTTTGAGAAGAAGAAGTCACGACATCTTACGAATAAGATTGCTGCAAAGCATTTCAAATGTCGAGTTAAAATTAAAATGTAATCAATATACGAGAGTTAAAAACATGAAATAGTTTTATTTCATTGTGTACTATTCGCAAATCTCAGAAAACTTTAAACTTGGAGCAATCGTGTACACAGACAATGTTTTCTCTGTTGGTTAATGTATAATAAATACTTCTGAGATTTTCTCAGTACCCAGTATCCTAGAATATGCTATAATGTTTTAAATAATTCACTTCCGATCAGAAGTGGATTCCGCAAATTCTATACAGTAACGGAGTAGAAATATCTCCACGTACAAGTCGTCACCCCCTACAAGGGTTGGGCTAAATTAATAAAATTAAATAATATATTGCGTATTATGTAATGAATACCTATAAAATTATACCTTTTAAAGAATATATCTTAATTTACTTTTTTTGTCAACTAACTGTTCCCAGCTGCATATACACACAAACAACAAACATTTTAAAATTGTTTTTTTTTTTTGCTTGCTTCGTTTACAAATACGTATTAACGAATAAAACATTTGTATTACATTTTGTGTATGATATTTTGTATGATGTCTACAAATCTTCCGAGGTACTCAACCGTAGCTCATTAGTAAAGCAATTTATTGCCGAGAATACTTTATTAGTTGCAAACATAACACTACAATCAACGAATCAAAAACAAATATGAATATTTAATTAGGAGTTGTAATTATTGGCACTTTCCAGTCGTTTTGTGTTTTTTTTTAAACATAAGTTGCTCGGGCATTGACACGAAAATAAAAATTCATCAACACTAGTAAGACTGTAACCTTTTTTTTATTGATTTCATTATTACATATCCATCACATAAACATGTTTGTAGAAATTTTCAAAAAGAACACAAAAATATTGTCTTTACAAAAAATAAAACAGAATTTTAATGAATTTATTATATAAGTGGTGGGGGGGGGGGGTAGAACCAATAAACCTTTACCTTCCCCCCGCGTATTGGCGAGACTTCACAGTATTGTAATCGTCATTGATATGGTGTTTGCTACTGAGAGCAACGAGAGGTCAGTTTAAATCTAACACTCAGCGATAAAGTAGCTTCATTTGTTTTATAAAATGAATATCTCAGCGTTGAAGTAATAAAATATATTTTATTCTTTCAGTGCGTAACACCATCATATCGCAATATCACTTGACTTTAATATGTGGAAACGTGATTCTGTTTAAAAGTTGATATATTCTAATATTGATTGAGGTAGGTGATCTTTATCCAAAATTAGCGTTTAATTTATTTATGTCATAGACTTCTGGTGATTGTGATGATAAGCTATTAAATGGTTCATGCTATTTTTTTGTCCTCAGTATTTAATATGAATCTTAGAATTTAATGGCGTCCTTATATTACGCTAATATGTAACATTTTTTTTAATTTCTTTTTAAATAGGATGAGAATTTTATTAAAGCAAACTGAATTACAATCTTGAATTTGTATATTATACGCAAGTAATAAGACATTATAAAATAGAAAGATAAATATCTACTACTAGAATAATGGGTACTGATGACAATGTGAATCAAAAGGATCATTCACGGAAACCAAATTTAGACGATATGAAAGCCAAAGAAAGGCAATCACTAGATTTGGATGATGTTCTGGTAAACGAGCTCGGTCAGTTTGGCTGGTTTCAGTTCCGGCTCGTACTTCTTCTCGCGATTCCGTTAATGATGTCGGCATTTGTTAATGAATACGTGTTCTCCGCAGCTGCTGTAACTCATAGGTAAATTGACTTTCATATTTACAAGTTTTGATGTATAATTTTTTAAAATTCAAAATACGAGTTTAACATCATCTATCCGTGTTATATCTTACTAAATTTATAGATGTCGTATACCAGAATGCGGAGAGTCAAACAGAACTCACCAAATCGACCCTGAATGGATTCAAAATGCTGTACCAAGTACACCGACAGGGTTGTCCAACTGTATTAGATACAAGACTCAGTATAACAACATCGATGATACTGGAGATAAAAACTTCTGTCCGCCAACCCTATTCAACAGAAGTGAAATTATTTCCTGTGACGCCGGATATGTATATGATTCAACTAATTCTGTTGTATATGACGTAAGTGAAAGTATTCAAAATAAGTTTTTTCATAGTTTGTATATAAGGTTTTTATTTTACCGAAATATATTGCAGTTAGTGGTGATGTTTTTTTTATTAATCAAACAACTGTTTGTATTTATAAATTATTAAAAATTTATGAAAGACAAAGCCTCAAAAATTAAATAAAAATTATTTATACAATAATTGGCTTTCGCTCTTTATTCTTTATTATTTTTTTATATCACAAATGTCAGTTTCAATTTCTGCATTTTTTTGTCAATGATACTTAGCAAATTCTTTATTCATCTTTATAAGCTACAACTTTATATTTTTTAGTTCGATCTGGGATGCCAAGAGTGGTTACGAGCATTGGCAGGAACTTTGAACAGTATAGGCACGTTACTGGTACTGCCTCTCACTGGATACATATCTGATCGTTTTGGTCGTAGATTGGTCTTAATTTTAAATATCTTCAACTTGGGCCTTTTTGGACTAATGAGGGCCTTCTCTGTAAATTATACTATGTATTTAATTCTACAAATTGTTCAAACCACACTTGGATCTGGCACTGTGAGTGCAGGATATATCCTTGGTAATACCTTTACATTATTCTTACAATACTCCCCTTCATTCAATTACTGATTTGACCCACCTCACTTAAATACATAAACTCATAGAATATATAATGGGATACCTATTAGTTTTATCTCCTTATTAAAGGCTAGTAAATTTAAATCATATACACGAGTAATGAGCAATATTTAGAAAACCGTCCCGGTGACCTAACAATTAAGTTACCGTGTCCCTTAATGAAAAATTTATTTTATATATAATGGTTTGACATAAATGTCGCTTCTAACTCTGGTTATTTCACTACCGTTTAAATTTTTTTTTGAAAACATTGAAATCTGAGGAATGTTTGAGGAATATGGAATGCACAGACGTATGAAACTTTGTGTAGATTTTGTGGAGAGTTCTTTGAATAGATTAAAATAAATGTATAATTTATTCAACATTGTTACTAATGCTTGTACTAGTAATAGAAATCAATTCAGAAAAATCTTTATTTGTACAAACTTTTAACTGCTATTTTGTCTACTTGGACCTAAAAGTACTCTATATATAGTATATACAGATACAAGTTATTCTAGGATTATAAAGTTCTAAAAAATATCTGACGTTTCACAAGTGCGTTGTATATTTATTTGAAATAATTCACTTTGACTCTAATCCGAAAAATCTTCGAATTTAGTTTTACCTTTTAGACGCGAAAAAGTAACACACAAACACTAACAGACTAACAACAATTTCTTTTGCAGCTGCTGAACTTATTGGACCAAAATATCGTGTTGTGGGGATGGCTACTTTGTCCTCAATGTTTGCAACGGGACAAATAATAATGGCTGGAGTTGCTTGGTTAACACCATCATGGCGCACTATGCTCATGGTTATTAACATTCCTTGTTTGTTTATCTTTAGCTATTTCTGGCTCCTCTCTGAAAGCATTCGATGGTTACTTTCAAAGGGAAAGTATGAAAACGCTAAAAAAATTCTGGAGACAGTTGCAAGGGTCAATAACACAAATATTACTAAAAAGTCTATGGAAGTTCTCATGAATCCTACACAATTATCTACTACTGCTTCAAAAGTAAGCGTTGATTTAAGTAACATTATAAAATAAAATTTATACACATAAAAAATAACCTATTATTTAAAATTTCAGAACGGACTGGTTTCCTCAATTCTTCGCTCCAAAATCTTATTAAGAAGAATTTGTACAACTCCGGTTTGGTGGATCACTGCCTGTTTCGTTTATTACGGATTATCCATAAATTCTACGAGTCTCTCTGAAACCAAATATTTGAACTATATATTGACGTGCGCAATTGAAATCCCAGGCTTCTTTACGGCTCCTCTACTTTTGGACAGAATAGGAAGAAGAACCACTCTCTCATATTGTTTTTTTTTTGGCGCCGTTTGCAATATTGCTTTTATTTTAATACCTTCTAGTAAGTATTGAAAACATATATTGGTGTTTATGTATAAAATAAGAAAATAATAACTTATTTTGTATGTAACATATATTTTAGATCTTTTTGTCCTTCGGCTGATAATCTACCTCGGAGGGAAGTTTAGCATTTCGACATCTATGACAACTCTTTACGTCTACACATCAGAGCTATACCCTACTGAATATAGGCACAGTTTACTTGCTTTTTCTTCAATGATTGGTAGAATCGGCTCTATTACAGCCCCATTGACACCTGTGCTTGTAAGTATTCAAATAAAACATTACTGATTAAATTACATGACGCTGAAGTTCTTTAAATCCATAAATTTTGTGCAGTAAATAATTATTTTTTTATGTCAGTTTAAGATATTATTTGATTCTTAGAAGATGTTAATATGTATTTATAAATATGTATATTTCTTAAAGATAAATTACTGGCACGGCATTCCCTCCTTGATGTTTGCTGCTATGGGGATTATCTCCGGCTTATTAGTGTTAACGCAACCGGAGACTAAGGGAGCCAAATTGCCGGACACAATGGCGGAGGCAGAAACTGTCGGCCGGTATTCAAAACCAGATCTGAGCTAGTTAAGTAACGTACTCCAAATGGTCTGTGTATAGTTTTGTAATATCATTATAAAATTCACTTATGTGCTTAGTATTAATAAAATTTTGAGGTTTTGTGTAATATTACCTACATTATATATTATAATTTTTTAATTATCGATTTACATTTTTTTATGTTTATATCTTATTTTTTTTAATCGATAATTTTATTTGTTTTTTTTATATTATAATGTCTTGACGTGAGTAAAATACAAACTTTGAGAGTCTAATTCGAACTTGATTCCATTAATTCAATTAGTTCCTTTAATAGTAATATGGGAATTTTGCATCAATATGAGTGTCACGTGAGTTTCCAGTGATAACAAGATAATAAAATGTTTCTGAGTCTGACCGATAATGGAGCCGGAAAGTAGACGTAGCAGACTGTAACTATTCTTAGGTCTCACAATATACATTATGTAGCGAGCAATTAGTTGCATTTGGTTTACGAAAACTTCGGTCTGAAACTAACCTATTTGTCTTTGATCATGCGCGGTGCATTGAAACATTCTTGGATTTTTTGTAAATTTCTTCAGCGGTTGTTCCTCAATTACAAATGACGTTAAATAGCATTTATTATATTAACTATAACTCAAAAAATAGTTTGTAAAAAATCAACAAGATATCTATATTTTTAAAAGATTTTTCCGATGTTATTTATAAAAAATATATGTTTTAGGTAGGTACAAATTAAGTGAAACACTCTATTTCTACGTTTGTAATAGAAAACACTTTGTATTGTATCGATAATATTATCTTTTATTTATTTACATGTGCCTATTGTGACCGCGTAATCTTTAAGAAGATATCGCTTAATATTAGCTTATAGCAATTTATAATTTAAACGTTGTTATTGTGATAAGATTAAAAATATATAACAGTAATGAAATTTTATTGTCCCTTCATTATGAAGGAATTTATTTTTCTTCATGTTTTAATACGAATATTTTAAATATTTTTTTAATTAATTACAATTTGTTGCTAGCCACTTTGTCCGCCCTTTTTTCTCTCGAGTCAAAACCATCAGTTATGTATAAGAAACAGACACAAAAAAAGTAGACAAGATAATAAATAAAAACTATAATTGTATAGTTCTGTATCATGTACTGGATAATTCTGATTGTTTTTTTTATTTTATATGCTTCGTCAATATTGCATTTCAGATATAGAAAATACGAGAAAATTTATAGTTAAATAAACTGTCCAAATTTTCTGACTTTCCTTCTTGCAGTGACTGAGCTATAATGTATTTGCTTCCAAAAAAATGTTTAAAGTTTCAACATGGAAATAAATAATGAATCCTAGCATCAGTGTAGTACGTAAGATAATACACGGTAAATGGGAAACGCATCACTGAATGTAAATTATACTTAAATATGTAATTATGTCTTGTAATTGTAGGTAAATGGTTTTATCTTATCTATTTAAAAATATAATATATTTCATAAACGATAATGTACAAAAACTATGTATGTAAATAAGCAAGTATAGTGTATTGACATAACATTATATTTATAATTTATTAGTAATATAAGTCTCTCTAAATTGCTAATAAAAGGTCAGACAAAGTCTTTTACGATGAATTAATACATAAATACATTAAATTTTTAACAGTTTGTATATTATACAAATTCTTCAATATTGTAAAATACAGTTTCTTCAATCTCCAAACAAGTAATTTTCTGTCTTATAACGTCTCGTGTAATATGTACAAAAATATATTACTATGTACACTTATCGCAGTAATAAAGATTTGACTATCGAAATTGTAACTAAATGGTGGATAAAACGTTGATAGATAAACGTAAACATGGTCCCTTTTCAACCATGATGATCATAGTCTTCACTATTTACGGAATCAGTCATTCGGGAAGCACACAAAGTAGCGACCGTCCCAAACTTATAAAAAATGTCTGAAGATCGACAAAATAGCGGAGTGGATTCTCCTTCGGAAATAAACAAGGATGTATTTGAAAACAGAAAAGAAAGTAAGGTTAAGAAAAGATTGGACCTAGACGATATATTAGTTACTGAGTTGGGTCAGTTCGGATGGTTTCAATTGAGGAATATTTTACTAGTTGCTATACCTATGGCAATGTCAGCATTCGCAAATGAATATGTGTTTTCTGCTGCTGCTGTACCACATAGGTAAGTATTGCTTTGATGGGATAAAAGCAGGACAGATACAGGGTGTATCTAATCTTCAATAGCTTATATAATTATAAATGTAGACCTCCTGATTACCATACATATTTCCATACAGATGTCGAATTCCTGAGTGTGGTGAAGATAGTAAATTCTACCCTTCTGATCCTGATTGGCTCAAGGATGCAGTTCCAAAGACCAGTTCTGGATATTCTAGTTGTGAGAGATATGTTTCCGCAAATACTGCCACTAATGGCTCTCTAGATTATTGTCCTTCAAATCTCTTCGACCAGAGTGAGACTGTTGGCTGTGATGGCTTTGTTTATGCAAGAGATAACTCTGTCGTGTATGAGGTAAGAAATAATTAAAATACCTAATTACTTCTTAATAACTAAGGACTGAAGAACAAGTACCTGTTTATTTTTTCTTGTTGTTTATTGTAATAAACAGCAATAACTGTAGTTTATGAAATTTGGTTAATGAGTTCACATACTGTTTATTTATTATTATATTTGATTAAAATACTAGATGGATTATAGTTTAGAAAACAATAAATATTGAAAAACTTTTTTCAGTTTGATCTTGGATGCCAGGATTTCTTACGAGCCTTGGCCGGTACCTTAAATAGTATAGGAACGCTCCTGGTATTGCCAATCACGGGCTACTTTTCGGATCGCTTCGGACGCAAATGGGCTCTCATTATTAGCGTATTCAATCTAGGTCTTATTGGTCTTATTCGTGCCTTTTCTGTCAACTTTACCATGTACATGGCTTTGCAAATTTTACAAACAACTCTCGGCGCTGGAACTTATAGCTCAGTTTATATTTTTGGTGAGCTATAATCACTTTTTAAAATTTTCATGAATATTTAATTCTTCATGCAATATTGTTGTGATAATTATTTTCCTGCAGCTACTGAACTTGTTGGGCCAAAATATCGTGTGTTGACAAGTGCCATATCATCCTCAATGTTTGCTATAGGCCAGGTTACACTTGGAGGTGTTGCATGGCTTATTCAACCCTGGAGATATATGATAATGGCTCTTCACATCCCTTGTTTTTTAATCGTCTGCTATTATTGGTTATTGTCTGAAAGTATTAGATGGCTGCTTTCAAAAAAAAAGTATACCGAAGCAAGAACTGTTTTGGAAAAAGTGGCGAGAGTAAACAAAACATTTATTACTGAAAAATCAATAGCAGCTTTAATGTTTACGCCTGCGGATACAGTTCAAACTTCAGAAGTAAGTGTTTTTTGGAGTATTCAAAAAATATGAATATATAAAATGAAAAAGATTTTTGTAATAAAATATACCTTTGTCGCTTTTTGAGGCTTATTGTAAGCTTCGGATACGCTAGAATACCGTAGTATTCCGGTGTATCTAAAGTTTAGGATGCAAGAATGTAAAAAATGTCTTATATATTGGCGTTGGATGGTTCTCAATTTATATTACAATAAGATAAACATAACAACGTTGTTTATAATATATATAAAGATTAAATTTTCATAGTAAAAATGTTAAATTTGCTTATTTTTTCAGATCGACAGTACTAATCTATTAAAAAAAATTATAAGTTCACCTATTTTATTAAGAAGAGTATGTACTACGCCGATTTGGTGGATTACTACGATTTTTGTTTACTACGGTTTATCTATCAACTCGACGGGTCTCTCCGACTCCATGTATTTGAATTACATTCTAACAGTTGCTATTGAAATACCTGGCTTCTTCACGGCGGTTCTGGTGTTGGACAGAATTGGCAGAAAAATCACCCTAGCCACCGGGTTCTTCTTTAGCGCAGCCTGCAACATTGCTTTCGTTTTTATTCCCAATCGTAAGTTTTTTATTATGTTTTAATTCGGAACTTTAGATTAATAACTTTGAATTATTAGAAGCTTCTAATAAATTGAAATATATTTAAATCTTTAAAGACTAATTACACTAGTTATATATTATTCGTTTTTTTTTGTGATAAAAGGAAACGTTAAACAATTTAAGCGGTTTTAAAATATTTTATATTTTCAGATTTATCTGTCCTTCGGCTCATAATATTCCTTTTGGGGAAGTTCGGTATATCAGCGGTGGTGACATCTTTGTATCTATTCACATCGGAGCTCTACCCGACCGAGTATCGTCACAGTCTTCTAGCTTTCTCATCTATGATTGGTCGACTTGGATCTATAGTTGCACCCTTAACGCCGGTTTTGGTAAGAATCTTAACTAATTTACTTTATGCTCTTGATCCTTGTGCACTATTATTTATTAATATTGTTTTTAATAAACTTACAATTTTATAATGATACGAATTAAGTTGGTTAAAAAAAAAACAGTTTTGCACCTGTATAAATTATATTTAAACAGGTGCAAAACTAATAAAAAATAGAATAAGTATTGCGAAATTATAAGTAGAAAAATGTTTTTGTTACAAATAACACATCAGATGAACTACTGGCATGGCATACCTTCAACGATGTTTGCTGCAATGGGTATTCTTTCTGGATTCCTAGTGCTAACTCAGCCAGAGACGCTGGGCACCAGGATGCCAGATACTCTCGCGGAAGCAGAGGCTTTGGGCAGAAATAAGGATACATGAAAAATACAATACATTATAGATTATATTTATTTGTTCTCGTATGTCCTTGTCAACACATCACTCGTTTTTATAGTTTTTATGTATACATAATGTTTTGTATAGCGGTACGCTTTATTGAATATGGAATGTCTATAAAAACTAATTAGTTTATGTTTTTGTGAATATGATCTCTCCAAAATGTATTTATAGAATCTAATCCATATATATAAAAAAAATATTTTTAAGCTGAAATAAATTGGTAGTGTTTCGATACACCTGATATTGTTATATTTATGTTACCAGATGATTTATAAATTATATTTGGTTTAATTAAGTGCCTAAAAAATAAAATGAACTAATATTTTTAATGGTTTGTTATTTGTTAAATGTAATGAATTCATGTGATAGTTACGATAATAGGTATAAATTATGCATATTGAAAGGGAGAGGATTGCCTAGGAAATATCATAGAATGATTGATACAATATGTAAAATCCAGCAAGTACAAGTGTCCGATAGGCTGCTGGCGATACTGATAGTTTCAGCTCTAAGTTTTTGCTAAATTCTGCTAATGGTTGCTTTTATAACAGACGTACAAGAATAAGTATCCTATGAATGTGACAACCTATATTGGAAAACGTCAAGAAAAAAATTTAACATTTCTGCATAACGAAAAGACGAATAATTCTGCATGACGGATTAACCGGATCAAAACGAAGCACTGGTTCTGTAACATTAATCGTCTTTTGAACTGTATCGCGATTGTTTAGTTTTGTATGTCTACTAAGATAATAACGAGATTGACAGGCATGTAAGAAATAGAGTAAATGCAGAATGAATGAAATGACAAGAGGATAAAGGCTTGAAAGAAAAAAACAAGGTCCTAGAGGAGCCTTTGATAGAGTTGGAAGACAAAGATAAAATAAAATAAAAATAGGTTTAGAGTGAAAGGAAAAGGATTTTTTCTTTTCCTGATAATGATTACTCATATCGCCAAAAAGCTACACTTTGACCCTAATCTGATTGAAAATGCAACAAGGATAGGTCGAGAAAAACCTGATTCAGAAAATTATTAAGTTGACTTTTCACATTATAAAGTGTAAACTCCATGGATTTAGTTTTCGAAATGTTATGTTATATGAAATTTTTTATGTTAGTATTTAAGACTGAATTATTAATTTCGACTGAATTATTACCAATGAAAAAGTGATGATGGAGTATTACTTACTTCGCCTAATTTAGTTCTATCACGTTCAACTTTTTTAAATAAGCGAGCTATTATCAGCAAAAAATACAATATCACAAAGACCTTTTACGATAAAGGGCAAGTCATATAAATTAAAAATAAAAAGGAACATAAATAGATCCTTATGGAACACCCATCTTTAAATGAGAACATGCCGATTTAGGATTATATGCATAAATCGTCTGGACTCTTTTTATCTTTATTTAGGTAAGAGGCAATAAGATCGAGCGCAGCGCTACGTATACCATAGTGATTAAGTTTGCATAGTAATGGTCTACGCAATCAAAGGCAAAATTTTGATAATTCGCAAAACACGCTGACTACATGACACACCATCAAAACAAAAGAAGTACATATACACTCGTTATAAAATCTGGTAGTGTGTTTGGTAGTGTACTCAAGACTGTACTAAATAAACTAAATATATTAAAATCTCCATTGAGTACAAACACACTTCGTGTTATAATATACTTTGCCCTCGTGGAAATACTGATAAGTTGTGGATTAAATATATATGGACGCACGTTTACTACGTACTTAAATAATATAAAGTCATTTCAAATTACTTTTATGAAGTATATTGTTGTAAAAGATTAAAATTGTGATACATTATTTGTAAAATGTAGTATGAGTTGTACAATGGGGAGTAGTACAACACTAGTAGTGTTAGACAAAATAAATTAATATTTCCTTTAGTAAAAAATGTATGGAACCAACAAGAATTTGACGTCCATAATATTACAGTATATCTGGCTTGGAATGGATACTATAATATGGATAATGGATAAGAAAATAAGTTAATGGTCTCTTCATAACTACTGTCTTAAAAGAGGCTGAAAGCCAGACGAAATCGAAGTTAATGATACAACAAACCACGAAGGACCTTCATGGACGCCAGCTTCAGTAATGAAGTATTAGCGACTACGAAGCAGATTTTAAATATGTTAATATAGATTTTTTACACATTCAAATTTAATTCACACATTGTTATTAAAGCGAAGACTCTATACGCATGCAAATATAAGTTTTTTTTTTTAAATATTAAATAAGCATAGCATTTTAAAAATACGACTCTAACATATAATCATAAATGGAATACATCAAATTAACTCAATTTTATTTACTAATTAATTATTAATAGGAATTCTTAATAGATACATATCTTCTTATCGCAGTAATAAAGATTTCACTATCAAAGTTGTAACTAATTCCTAGCCAAAACGTTGATAGATAAACAATATACACATACTGATTTTAACAAATCGATGATGTTCTTCATAAATAGCATCAGTCGTTCGACAAGCATATAAAGCAGACACCGCCGCAACTTATTAAAATGGTCGAAAGCCGTAAAAATAGCGAAGTGCATACTTCTTCGGAAATAAATACAGATTCATTTGAGAAAAGAAAAACAAGTAAGGTTGAGAAAAGACTGGACCTAGACGATGTATTAACTGCTGAGTTGGGTCAGTTCGGCTGGTTTCAATTGAGAAATATTCTTCTAGTCGCTATCCCTATAGCAATGTCAGCTTTTATGAGTGAATATGTGTTCTCTGCAGCTGCTGTGCCACATAGGTAAGTTTTACTTATATAGGATAAAAAACGAACAGATCTCTTTATCGATAGTTTAAATAACTATAGATATAGACTTCCTCATATCTTTTACTACATATATTTCCATGCAGATGTCGAATTCCTGAGTGTGGCGAGGATGGTAAACTTTACCAGTATGACCCTGATTGGCTCAAGGATGCAGTTCCAAAGACCAGTTCTGGATATTCAAGTTGTGAGAGATATGTTTCAGCAAATACTGGCACTAATGGCTCCCTAGATTATTGTCCATCAAATCTTTTTGACCAGAGTGACACTGTTGGCTGTGATGGCTTTGTTTATGCAAGAGATAATTCTGTAGTATATGAGGTAAAAAAATAATAAACTCTTTTAACTATTTTTATAAAAAAAAACTCGAGATAAAGTAACTGCTATCACTTCTCCGTTGTTTATTTTAATTGTCAAAATGCTTAAATGCCGTCATATACTTGTATATCTACATACTATCTACTACATACATTTATTATTCTATGTTCTATCAAAATCCTGAACGTTTTATAGTTTGAAAACTGTAACAAAAAATCTTTCTAGTTTGACCTTGGATGCCAGGATTTCTTACGAGCCTTGGCTGGTACCTTAAATAGTATAGGAACGCTCTTGGTATTGCCTATCACGGGCTACGTTTCGGATCGCTTCGGACGCAGATGGGCTCTCATCATCAGTGTATTCAATCTAGGTCTTATTGGTCTTATTCGTGCCTTTTCTGTCAACTTCACCATGTACATGGCTTTGCAAATCCTACAAACAACTCTCGGCGCTGGAACTTATAGTTCTGCTTATATTTTCGGTAACAAATTATTTAATACTTTTAAATATAATTAATTTATTTTTGATTTCTAACTCAATAATTTTATGATAATTATTTTCTTGCAGCTGCTGAACTTGTTGGGCCAAAATATCGTGTCTTGACCAGTGCCACTTCATCCTCAATGTTTGCTGTAGGGCAGGTTATACTTGGAGGTGTTGCATGGCTTATTCAACCCTGGAGATATATGATAATGGCTCTTCACATCCCTTGTTTGTTGATCGTCTGCTATTATTGGCTTTTGTCGGAAAGTATTAGATGGCTGCTTTCAAAAAAGAAGTATACCGAAGCGAGAAGTGTTTTGGAAAAGGTGGCGAGAGTTAACAAAACATTTATTACTGACAAATCTATAGAAGCCCTAATGTTTACACCAGAGAATACAGTTCAAACTTCAGACGTTAGTATTATTTTATTTTTGAAATAATCAATATGTTGTAATATATAATATTAACGCTTATCATAGTATACAAATGTATTTAAAATTTAGGACGCAAAAAAATATTAAAATTTCTTATCACAAGGTGACTATGAATTATTACTCCAATAAGATAAACATAATAAAATTATTTATCATATGTATAAAGATTAAAATTCATATTAGAGATATAAATAAATAAATTGTATGTCACGCGGCACACGTGTATTGATGTTTGATTTACTGAGTATTAATGTGAATTTATACTTGCTTATCTTTTCAGATCGAGAATACAAATGTATTTAAAAAAATTATAAAATCACCAATTTTATTAAGAAGAGTATGCACTACCCCGATTTGGTGGATCACTACAACTTTTGTTTACTACGGTTTATCCATCAACTCCACCAGTCTCTCCGACTCCATGTATTTGAATTACATTCTAACAGTTGCTATTGAAATACCTGGCTTCTTCACTGCGGTTCTGGTCTTGGATAGAATTGGTAGAAAGATCACTTTAGCCACCGGGTTCTTCTTTAGCGCAGCCTGCAACATTGCTTTTGTTTTTATTCCCAGTGGTAAGTTTTCTTCGTCTTATTCAGAACGCCAAATGGTTATGAACCTTCTATTAAACTAAAATTATATTTAAAACTTTAAACGTTAAAAAACTTAGGAACTTTTCAGTTTGATTTCAGAGAGCTATACAAATGTGTAAGATATCAAAAACTATCATTATAGTTCATTTTTATTATATAAAGTAAGACAAAAAAATCTGCAACACGTTTTTTTTTTGTCAAAATATAACACATACTGTTATAAAATATGTATTTTAAGGCTTGTGTTTGTGAATTCTATCGTTTCTAATATATTTATTGTTTTTCAGATTTATCCGTACTTCGGCTTATAATATTTCTTTTGGGTAAGTTCGGTATATCAGCGGTTATGACATCTTTGTATCTATTCACATCGGAGCTCTACCCGACTGAGTATCGTCATACCCTTCTCGCTTTCTCCTCTATGATTGGTCGCATTGGATCCATCACTGCACCGCTAACGCCGGTTTTGGTAAGAATCTTTATGAAAGTATTGTTTTCTGAATTTGATGTTTGTACAATATTTCAATTATTGAAACTGTATTAAATAGTTTTAATAAGTGAAATAGTACTTGGATTTTTGTAATGATAACATATTATATTTGGCATATTAAGCTATTTTGCTCTCGATTGATACGAGTGCCCTTATTTTTATGGGTGCAAATTAATAAAATGAAAGGCCTGCGTATATATTTGAATTAAAATAAATAAATTACATTGCATTTCAGATGAACTACTGGCATGGCATACCTTCAATGATGTTTGGTGCGATGGGAATTCTTTCTGGATTCTTAGTGCTGACTCAGCCAGAGACGCTGGGCACCAGGATGCCAGATACCCTAGCGGAAGCAGAAGCTTTGGGCAGAAAGACTGAAACATGAGAAATATCCTATTTTATATAACATATATACTTGATCTCTTATATCCTTGTCAGCACGTCATTAGATAAAATAATATTTGTTATGTTCATAGCGTTTAATATATACATAATGTTTTATGTAAAGTACGTTTTAATTATTGTATCTTAAATGTCTACAAAATAAATCAATTTGTGTTTTTTGTGATCTATGCAAAATTTTATTATAGTTTTTAATATGTTTACTCTTATAAATATAATATCATTGATTTAATATAAATATAAAATCATTTTTTATATGTTTAAAAAAAATTACCCCAGGTGGGTTACCGCAAGACGGAGAATCCCTCAAAGAGCTAAATCGTGGGAACAATTCTGGGATTTTACTTGGGCCCCGTTGGTATCGGGTTTTTTGTTTTCTGAGGGCGAAGGACAAGTTAAGGCAGTGTCACCCCACTCCAATCTGTAAATGAACTTTTTCAACATCTGGAGAATACATTTTAACAGCGACATGGCGTAGTGACTGCACGGGGTTTCTGTGACTTTAAAAGAGGATTTCCGTTACCATCATTGTCAGAATTTTGGATAATCATTGCCTGGTAGTGACCGTAGTGGTCATAGGAACTGCGATCCTATATATTTGGATCTACAAGTCAGTGGATTGGGGTGAAATACGGTTCTTTGTTGAGGATCAGCTGGCACGGTTCCCGCCTGGCATGCGCAAGTTCTGGGAGCTTTTAAAAGCTATTCTTGTAATTTTTTGCCGCTTTTACCGTCCTTAAAAACGAACATTACCCTCTTATTCAAATGGTAAAAGAGAAAGCTGATTTTTAGGCACTTTTTTTGCCTCAAACTCGACCTTGGACGATTAACTGCGTGGCATTTTCCCAATAGTGCTACAAACATTTTGGTAGTTTATTTTGGTACTTCTACCTTAAAAGCGTAGTCCTGTTGTCATGGAAGTGTGCCCTTGTCCCTTAGATCCCTAAACTAGGTGATAGCACGGACCCAGCTAACTACAGACCTATCGCTATTACTTTTCTTCTCTCCAAAATAATGGAAAGCATCGTCAACCAACAGGTTTTAACGTACCTCTAGCGGTTATTGAAAACATTGGAGAGGTCAGTTAGTCTAGATATGGCTTTTGTCATACAAAAACCTTCGATCATGAATGGCACAAGGGGATCCTTCCTATAGACTTCCCGAAAGTTTATATGGATCACCAGCTTTCTCACTGGGCGAAGCATACAGGTCGGTCTCGATGATTTTTGCTCGGACTCCAAGCCAGCGAATGCTTGTGTACCCCAAGGCTTCGTGCTATCCCCAACTCTGTTCCTCCGGCATATCAATAATATGTTGGATATTTCCTACATACATTGTTTAGCGGGTGACTGCACTGAAGATGATAATCAGCATACGAGCATGAGGGCTATCTCGGAAAAATGTCAACGAGTGCTGAAAGAAACTCGTGTCTTCTATATCACCTCTTTAGTGATGGTCGCTATAGGTATTGTTTAAATTTATTTCGAAAATTGTTTACTGTTCAAGGTTCTGAAGAGATCGTTCCTAGACCTTGGGGGGGATGTTAAATATAAATCTTGCACAAGCGTTTTGAATGTTGAATTAAATTTTCAGATCGAGTAAGAAGGCTTAGTCCGATAATACATCCATATGGTTAAATTTATATAATATTAAAGATTTACATAGTTTTTTGCGTAGATTACGAGATAATATTTTTCTTATACGATTTAAAACATGTTACCTGTAGAATCAACATGTACAATAATTTCGCAATTTCTCGTCTATAAGAGTCTTAAATTTTTTACTTCTATTACCCGATCGATTATAGTTTCTGTAATTGAAATTTATGGGTTCTTTTTGAAATTTTATATATTCGATTGTTATTTGACAGTAATAAATATTTTCTTCCTCGTAATAACATATTCCATATAAAAATTAAAAACTAACAGTCTGATATGTGTATATAAAACAACAGATAACTAAAATAAGTAATAAATAGATATATGACTTGGATTAATCAACATTTTGTTTAATTATAAATTTAAATATTCGTTATCACGGATAGAACTCCAACCTGTGATTTCGTAAATACCATACCGGCTGTCCAATTTTTAGAGAGAAGGGGAAGGTCTATCAACTAAGTAACGGGGGTATTACTTATCTTGATCAAATTAACTAACATTATACTCGTATATATATATATATAACGATTATGCAATCCTTTTGAAGGGGACAAGGGACAGGAAGCTACAACTATAAATTTAATACGAAAACCCTATTACCAAATATTGAATTTTACTACTCCCTGAAATTTCGAATTAGAAAATATAAATGGTCATAAAGTGTCTCACTTCGAAAGGGAATCATGTTAAAGATAAAGATCCTTTTTATCTCCTGCCTACATGAAATTTTAATAAAGTAACATAAAATTTATTAATACACAATTAATTAATTTATACACAACACAATACAATACAACGCAATACGTCAAAATCTTGCACCCGTCACACATCTTACATGCATATTATTGTTTTTACATCCCGGTTTCGCTTACTAAAGTTCCAACAAATGCACCATAATCTCCAAACAATCTTCTTTTATTTTTAACCTTGAAGTGGTTTTTGGTTTACTACATAATTCAATCATTGAATAACGGTCTTATCATCCAACGCATAATTTTTTAATTCCAGATCTACCATTAACCCTACTCCAATCCTCTTGGCATTACTTCCACTAAGAAAAACATACATATAGCTATAATTATATTTTTATAAACATTATGTAAAAAGATTTAAAATAAAGGCTTTTGGATATCATTATTACTTACTTATTATTAATATTTATTGTTTTCTTTTGGGAAAATTCGCTATATCAGCGGTGTTAATGTCTCTGTATCTAATCATTTCGAAGCTTTATCCGACTGAGTATCATCACAGTCTTCTCGCTTTCTCTTCTATAATCATTGGAAACATGACATCCATCACTGCAAACGTCGGATTTGATAAGAATCTATATTAAACTTCCTGGTTTTTGCTTTTTTTGAAACTCTTTCTATAAAACTTACATATTTGTGATAATTTTGGAAATTGTATTGTACTATCCCTAACTATGAATAAATGTTTACGCTTCAACCTTAATGCCTAAAGATCATCATGAAATATCGCACATATGTTGTCAGGAAAAAAAAGAATATATTTTAGTCTCTTGGATGGATTTTGTATGGTAGTCTTCTTATCTCAGTTAATATATAGAATATTTTTAATCGCGGAAAGTTCTTTACTTTCTCAAAACCCTCCTGGGGATAATATATTTAAAACAAAACTAAAGCTGTTATTTTTTGAGTCAGGGAGGAGTTATAAAGTAATGCTTTTGATAAGTATGTATTTATACTTTATATGTATAAAGATAGATAAATAAGCACTTTATTGCACAAAAAAAATGAACAAGCGGAATTCACACAAATAAAATAAGCAATGGTGGTCTTACTACTAGTCTAATTACTTTTCTATAAATAATTGAGGAAGCTCAAATGCTCATAATTTGAAATACAAAGTAATACTGTCTTCACCGCGAAATATTTAATGTAATACCTAATATGAGCTGGCAGCAGCAGATTGGCAGTATTCATTGGTCATTTTGACCAAACCTCAAGTTGCCATGATAATCCAAAACAGAGATTTTTTAAAACCAAAAAGGGCAGGGAAAACTTATATCTCAGATAAATTGTTCAACGATGTATGCTGAGATTGGAATTCCCTCGAGAATCCTAGTGATGACACTGCCAGAGATGCCGAGCACCAGAATATGGTGATAAAAGAGGTGAACAGTTAAAGAAAACTAAGATAAAAAAAAAACTAAGTAACTTCACACCATATCCCTTGCAGGGTAGCCAGAGACGACGGAGCGCCAAACGCTACGGTCTCTGCATACCTCTTTCGCCTCGGCCACAGACATCAACCTCTTCATACATGCCCTCCGGGGGGTCCTCATGCTTTTTACGTGACCTTCCTCCAGTAACATTGATACTGTGTTTTCGAAGGTCACTCGAGGCCTCCCCCTGTCTATCTTACCGCTCACTTTTCCTATATAAATCTTTTTTACCATTCTTTCATCACTCATTCGTTCGACGTGTCCAAACCATCTGAGCACGTTCTTCTTCATTCTCACCGTGACATCTTCGCTAGTACCTGCCATTCTGTGGATCTCTTCATTGCGGATTCGATCAGCTAGACTGACACCGCATATTCTGCGAAGAGATCGCATCTCTACAACATTCATCTTTCTTACATTCTTCTCCTGTGTTACCCACGTTTTGTTGCCGTATAACAGCGTCGGTAGCAAAACTGCATTGTGTACAGCCAAACGTCCAGCTATGTTGACGTTTTGACGTCTCAAAAATGCAGTCAAAGCACCGTTGACACTGTTACCGACAGCAAGTATCTTCCGTCTCTGTTAAACATACTTCCCAAATATACCACTTCATTCACTTGTTCTATTATCTTACCATTCACGTTGATCTTACATTCTGTTCTTTCTTCATTTCTTTCAAATATCAGAACCTTCGTTTTATCTACATTCAGGTTTAGACCATTAATTTCACACCCATCTTTCAGAGTGGTGACCAATGCCTGCAAATTGCATTCTGATGATGCAATGAGCACTGCATCATCTGCATATAGCAAGCAATTGACCTTAAGGTCACCTACTTTCACTCCCATGTCACTATCTTTCACGCCTTGGAGACAACTATCCAAATACAAATAGAACAACCAAGCTGACATAGCACAACCTTGCTTAACACCCGATTGGATGTCAAACCAGGGTGACATGTCAGCTCCTACTCGCATACAGGCTGAGTGGTCTCTGCGAAGAGATTTTACAGCCTGTAGCAAGGGTCCGTTCACATTGTATCGGGGCAGTATCTCCCATAACTTCTTTCTTACAACCCTGTCAAACGTCTTTTCCAAATCCACAAAAGCACAGAAAATCTTTTGGTTTAGGGCCAAAAACTTTTCCGTGATCATGCGGAGGGAAAAGATCTGATCTATACACTCTCTTCCAGGTCTAAAACCTCCTTGGGCCTCCCACAACAGCCTTTCAGATCTCTCTTGCATTCTTCTCGCTAATATTTTAGCATATACTTTACCACCCAAGCTAATCAAACTGATAGCCCTATAGCTTGCACAGTCTATTTGTGAACCTTTGCCTTTATACAAAGGTACGATGACTACACTTCGCCAATCGTCTGGGACCTCCCCCGATTTCCAGCATAAATTGCACAAAAACCAGAAATGGTCCAAGACGCGTGGCCCACTATATTTGATCATCTCGGCTGACTCACTGATTTCACCATCGGCTACATCTGGACTCAGCATTACGCTGGTAGTCAAAACCGAGGCGTCCTCACGTACATATATCTCTTTACAGAATTCCGCCCACCGCTGCAAAACGTGTGCTTGCTCAGTTAAAATTTTACCGCTCTTCGAAAGCACCCCTTTCATTCTACAGGTTACCGAACAACCCTAGGAACCACTAACTTCTCGCCAGAAAAGCTTCGTGTTTTCCCGGAAGTTGTTTGTCAACCTTTCATCCCTTTCTCTCTCAGAATTTTCACGCTTCAACTTTATAAGTTCTTTCGTTTTGTGCTTTTGCAGCTTGTACGCTCTATTTCTTATCTCTCTCATACTTTTATCCTTACCAGAGGCTTTATAATCCAGCCATGCTTTCTTCTTTAACTCTACAGCATCTTTGACTTGATCATCCCATCATTCATCACGCTTTTTACTAAAACCTCTTTTCCTCTTACCACATACTTCTGTCGCTACTTTCACCATACCATTCCTAAGGTTCTGCCAACATACTTTAACACTTTCATTTCCAGAATCACAGCTTTCAAGCTTCTTGGAAATCCTTTCTTGATATTCCTCTCTGATCGGTGGATATTGAAGTTTCTTATGCGATAATTCGACGCCAAGCTTGGACACGTCGTACGGCTGCGCCAACCTGCAAACAGACCTCTTATTCTAGCAACGACTAGATAGTGGTCCGTTCCCAGATCAGCACCTCTGAACACTCGCGTGTCCATAACTTGACTTCGAATACGCTGGTCCACTAGGAATAAATCAATCATACTTCTTTCTTCCGCTCGCTCCCATGTGTACATGTGAATTTGTTTGTGATCAAACATCGTGTTTGCCACAAACAAATTTCTCTCCTTACAAAAATCCAAAATAAGCTTTCCAGCCTCATTTACCTTCCTATCACCGTATTTTCCTAGCACGCTTTCGTAACTGCTTCGCGCGGTTCCAACCCATCCATTCATATCTCCAAATACTATCAACTTTTCATTATCACTGACACTACTTAGAACATCCCTGACGTTCTCCCAAAACTCCTCGAGCTCGCTCATTTGAGCTGAGGATACTGGCGCATACACGGCTAACAAGAATACTCTTGTTATATATTATATATATTATATTATATATAGATAAGCTGGGGCTTAAAGCGAACCCAAAGAAGTCTCGGGCTGATCGCCTTGTATTCTACCATTGCATTAACCATTCGAGAGGACAATAATACGCCTACACCTTGGCAACCTCGCTCACCCTCTGGATCCCCAGCCCAGAAAGCGACCCGGTTGCCAGGCAAATCGGTCGTATCATTGCCTTTTCGCTTGGTCTCAGACACACAAATAACAGATCTTTGTCATCCATCACATCTAATAATTCATTAATCTTCTGTTCCATTCCTCCTCTTACATTCCACGTAGCTATTTGTAGCTCCGTCCTCCACCTTCCGCCGTTCGGAACATGGCGTGTTGGTTGGCGGTTCCCAATAAATGGTCAAAATAATGTTATAATAAAATATAGTAAAAATATAGGTAAGAAATTTATTTGTTAATGCTTTTTATTGATTTCTATCATAATCCACAATCCTTATAAGGTTATAAACTTATAAAATATTTGATGATGCCTAACACCTTATCTTTATAATATTTATGTGTTATTGAAATGTAATAAATAGAAAACATTCAGGTGTCTACCATTGTATTGAATCTATAAAAGCTGGTTTTCTCAAATTAAAAATATGTTTTTTGGTAAATACGTCTTTGTAAGTACTATTTATTACTCAATTTATGCCATATCTTGTTTACATACTATAGATAGCAAGTAATGTTTGTATTCGAGTTAACTTGTTAGATAATCTAAAGCACTTAAAAGTTCATTATAATTAATTTAATTTGACAAAAGAACACTTTATATGTTTAATTAGTTGTGTATACGTTTAAAAACAAACCTATAATAACTGAACACCTATAAAAACGGAACATATGAATAATTCAGATCTATACAAATTATTTGATAACTTATAACTGGTACAATTTAATTGATTTTTAAAAATTTGCTCATTGTGTTAAAATTTAAATCGGACGTTCATTTCATTGTATTTTTATGAATTTTATGATTTTATTAACTGCTTCTTAAAAATTATTACAAATCTGATCGGTCGCTCAATTTTTGGCTCGAGTTTAGATTTTCCACTAGTCTAATTGAGATTTTAGTTTTTTATTTATTAATAGCATTGTAGTCGGTATGATATATTTTAAATTTATATAAAAACGAAATTGTTGAATTTTGAAGTTTTATAGTTGATGTACCTATTTGGAGACTAGAATATTATTTATCCTCTACTAACAAGAGATCACTCAGAGCTTTATTTATTTACAGTAATTTTGCTAAAATGTTTTGTTACTGTACTGTATCAAACTGCTAAAGTGACATAATCTAATCATTTTTGTTGTAATATTTTGCTATGACATTGCACCACCAATCTAATAAGTCTCGTTATCGTCTAGTGAACATTTGGTAGGATACAATCGTTTTCGTTTTGTCTGAGTATGCCATTCATCAAGCTCTTAAGAGTTTAGTCATGGTCTTTTAAATATATGATAAAAATATTTTTTTCTGCTATTTGTTATAGTTAAATTAACAATTTTATGATTCAATTCGTGTAGAAATAATAATATTTTTGACGAATTGTAGTCTGAATTGCAACACAATAATTAATCATGGTTGAAATTTAATTTGAATCTTCATTTTTTTTAAACCTAATATTTCACAACAGCGATTCTGTTAATTGCAATTTAAGTGCATTTCTTTCTTAAATTCAAGTAAACTTTCGCATGTCAACTAAACGTTTGATTTTAGAGGTGAGAAAAAATGTTACTATGTTATTACATAACAAATTTAAAAGGAATGCGTAAAAAAAATAAAAGGAATGAGTAAAAAAGGTTATACAAGTATTCCAGTAATAATACATTAACTTAAAATATATATATTTGTGCATTTGTGCCGGATAAATCTCAGAAGATCAAAATCAAAATAATATATACTATAGAATTGTATATCGTTAAAAGATATACAAAAAGTCCATTTTCCTTATCAGTTTTAGTGACTGTCATAATGCAAATTCTCTTTCTTATCTGATTCACATGACAGATTACTCCGATCTTTTAGCAATTTATTGCTCAGTACTCCTTGTCATCGGACTGGTTTTGTGTCCAACTCGTTTGCTATAACTGCAGTTCGAATCTGGAATGAATTACCTGACCTCTTGAAATAGCCCGTTCTCGTGAGACCTTCAAATATCAGGTCAAAGATTTTTATTCTGACAAAGAATAGCACATTTGATATTTTAAAGTCGAAATGAACATAAATATATAACTCATATCGTATATTAATAATTCCATATTAATATTACTAACTCCTTTTATTTGTATTTTATTTTTGTTTCTCTTGCACGCCTACGGACGTCTTCTCTTTCACATCCTAAGGTTGGCTGGTCGAGAATGTCTATTACCATTAAGCCCACCATTTTTACATTATTTAATATTGTGCAATAAATAAAATAAATAAAAATAAAAAAGATAAAAATCTAATAAAAAATGATAAATGTTTAAAATAAAACGTTTTTTAACAATTAATTTCTGAGATTTGAATCCGTGCAGTTTTAACCAGTGGAATGTTAATATCTACGGCTGATACCGACGTAGACTTTGGTCTTTGGATGATGCAATGTGCAAACACAAGAAAGTCTTTGTAGTAATGTAGGTAGGTTATTAAAATCTTTCGTCCACTTGGAGTAATTTTATAAATTCATATAAATTAAGTTATTCGACTCACTGTTAATTTAAAATCCAAATGATGTATGTCATTGGTTATAAAATAATACAATTATAAATAGAAGACAATCAAATAATTTTAACTGTTTCCTGGATTATTTTAAGGGAGTCTCTATAACCGTCTCACTTATCAATATTTATCATTTATATTGTATTCATAATTTGTTTAAAGGTGTAAAAATATACGAAAATAGTTTCAACAACCGTCCGTCCGATATTCATAATAAATTATTGTATAAAAAGTTGCACTTCTATTACAATACAATGCAGGTGCGTATTTTTACTTATTTTTAAGGTGTTTTTGGTCCGATCCCGTCCGCGACTTGGAGTATTCATATTTCACTTTATTGAAATCATTATTAGTATCTCTAAAGTCTTGTTTGACTAAATCTATTCTATGTTTATTATTTTTAACCAAAAATGAAGAAAATATTATTTTATATATATACAGTATATGAATCTACAGTATACAGTATATGAATCTTAATTGATTGATAAAATTTTGGTGTTTTATATATATTCATTCATATTACTTATTATTTATCATCATAACTTCGTTAAGAATGCCTTGCTACCCCGGAAGGAGGAAGGGAAATGTAAGTTAAATAAGATATACATAGATACAGATAAAGTGCGGCTTGGTTATAATTAATCTTATTTACCATACGTTTCGAGAGTTCAGTTGATAATAACTACAGCCACTGAATATCACAAGGACGGTATAATTCTGTACAAACAAAACCATTTAAACAAAATACATATTTTATAATAATTAACCAAGCAACCAACCAACCATATTAATTTTTCTAATGTTATTATAGAATATAAATGCTCGAACTTATACTCCGAGATGAAATAACGACAATAAAGATTACCTTATCTACATCCAGGTTCTATCAAAACCGAGAGAATAAGCCGCATGTTTTATGAATTATCATTTAGTTTATTAACAACCCATTAAGTCGGTTTACATGATAAGAACCACACAATTAAAATTTTAATGTTTCAGAGCTGACTTACGTGTGGATTTGAGCAATTGCCCGCACGCTCAATGTACGATGTACGCCAAGCTTTACCAACGTCTGAGATGCCAAAGCGACTGACCTAAATAATTATTAGTGGTCAAAGTACAAATTCATTCGTTGAGAGGACGCGACACGCATTGCACGGCCATTATGAAAAATGCAAATAAAGTTGATGATGGAAACCCTGAAGAGGTAGCAGTCGGTGAAAAGCCTTTGGATCTTGATGATGTATTGGCGAATGAGATTGGTCAATTCGGGTACTTTCAGCTAAGAAATATAGTTCTCGTCATCCTTCCGATATTTATGTCTGCGTTCATGAATGAATATATATTTTCTGCTGCAGCTATTCCGCACAGGTATGTTACTTTGAAGATTTTTTCTTTTTCTTTTTATGAATTTAGTTCTGGTTATTGGTTTCTCTTATGGCATGTTTTTGCGCCCAAAATCCAAAATAAACAAGTGTTGCTATTAATTTCAAAGTTCGATTTCTTGATTATAATATTTTATGGTTTAAATTATATGACGATATAAATTACTATTATTTTTATTAATTAAAGTCGCCACGTTACAGCGTTTAGTATTTGATTTATCATAATTTTGTAAAAATATTATAAAAAATATTTTAACATTTATTTTTTATTATTTTATTTCAACTGAATTACCAAAATCTAAAGTGAAAGGTTGAAGATATAATCGATTTGAATACTTTTTGTAAATAATCATAATATTTAAGAATCTGCATCAACACAATAGTTAAAATTCATTAAATGCATTTATTAAATTACAAGTAATCACTTTGTCAATTGTGATCGGTTACGATCATGTTATGAGTTATTAACCCTACTCCAAGGAGCGACACGAGATTCGTTTTGATTGTACATCTTATTAAGATTGAGTACTCCAAAAAAATGTATTTTTATAAATCGAAACCAAAGTAAATAAACGATAACACATCACCTTTCAGCTATTGGTATGATTAACATAAGAGCAAATTTCATATTATAATTATATCCTATATCCTATTTTTATATTTATAGATGTCAAATACCGGAATGTGGCGAAGAGGATATGTTTCAAAAATATGAACAAGATTGGATTTCGAATGCAGCACCTAAAAGTGGGATAGGTGTCTCTTATTGTGAGAGATATGCTCCACAAGGAGATAGCATTTATGGCTCTATAGAATACTGTCCAGCTAGCTTGTTTGATACGAACAATACTATTGCTTGTGAGGGATACGTGTACGCTAAGAACAATTCAGTGGTATATGATGTATGTAACTGTGTTTGTTTTAAACATTTTTAAAATAATTAATATTAATCTTAAGCAGCTATTATACGGAATATAGACAGTACGTTATACTAATAAAATGATTTTCACAACAGGTCTCTGTTTCAGTTTGATCTTGGATGTCAGGACTGGTTACGGGCATTAGCAGGCACCCTAAATAGCGCAGGCATATTATTAGCAATGCCAATTACAGGGTACATTTCAGATCGTTTTGGTCGTAAATTTGCTCTCGTGATCAACGTTTTCAACCTAAGCCTCTTTGGCCTCATCCGAGCTTTCTCAACTAATTACACCATGTATTTAATTCTTCAAATCGTTGAAACTACTCTCGGAGCTGGTGCATTCAGTTCTGCTTATATTTTCGGTATGAAATTTTTTTCGCCTAATGATAATATTTTTTAACATATTTTAATATGCAACAAGAGTTTATATATAAGTAAAAAAATCATATTTTAGCTGCAGAACTGGTGGGTCCGAAGTACCGCGTGGTTACTAGTGCAACCCTGTCATCGGTATTTGCATTGGGGGAAGTAATACTTGGTGGAGTCGCCTGGCTTATACAGCCTTGGCGGTATATGTTAATGGCGCTGCACATTCCCGGCTTTCTAATTATCATATACTGTGGAGTTCTGTCAGAGAGCGTTAGATGGTTGCTATCGAAAAGAAAATTTTGTGAAGCCAAAAATATTTTAGTAAATGTCGCAAGAATAAACAGAACACAGATTAGTGAAAAGTCCTTAAAAGCGTTAATGATTATACCAAAGCCATCAATTTCTCCAAAGGTAATACTAATTTTGACCCGACAGGAATATATTTAATTTATTACAACAAAAATATAAAATATTTCCGTAAATTTATTTTATAGGATGAGCAGCCAAATTTAATTAATTCGATACTAAAGTCACCAAAACTATTAAGACGAGTTTGTACAACTCCAGTGTGGTGGATAACTACCGTCTTTGTCTATTACGGATTGTCCATCAATTCGGCACATCTTTCCGATACAATGTATTTGAATTTTATCTTAACATGTATCATCGAGATTCCCGGATTTTTTACAGCAGTTTTGATAATGGATCGAATTGGAAGGAAAATGACTCTATCATCGGGCTTCTTTTTTAGTGCCCTTTGTAACATCGCTTTTGTTCTTGTTCCATTTAGTGAGTCAGATTATATTTATTTTTATTATCATTGTACTATAATTAGTTGTTTTTTTCTGCTTTATTTGTCTTGAAGGACAATATTTTATAAAACACTTAATTTACCAGGAAATAAACCGACTGACTTGCTGTTTTGGAGCCATCTTAAAATATATATTCTAAAAGGAAGAGTGTAACAATAATTAAATATAGTAAATTACTTTCAGACATGTCGGTTATCCGTCTTATAATTTTTCTTTTGGGAAAATTCAGTATATCTATGGTGATGACATCACTATACTTGTATACATCGGAGCTTTATCCCACGGAGTATCGACACAGTTTACTTGCATTTTCGTCAATGATTGGTCGCATTGGGGCTATTACTGCACCTTTGACTCCAGTGCTGGTAATAATTTGACATAATCTAGTGAATACAGAGCAGGTTTTTCCTTTATGTTAATAAGATAACATCCTATAACATTTCATTCAGCGTCAATTGAGTTAATAAAATTTTAATAGTACCTTCTTAATCACATTTGCTTTACTAAATGTAATTAAGCGATAAATTATCATTTAACAAACCTTTCATATCTTCATAACAAATACAATGTAGATAAGAATGTATTTATTTTTAATTATATAATATCTATTATTATTATACATATTGCTGTTCCTTATTCTCTCATACTCGTAGTTCCAAAAAAAAATATGTAAATGAGCTTGGTGTTATAATTAGATACATATTAATTGCAGACCACGTATTGGCATGGCATACCATGTACAATGTTTGGAGTGATGGGTGTATTGTCAGGATTATTGGTTCTAACCCAGCCGGAGACCTTGGGCACAAAGATGCCCGACACATTAGCCGAGGCAGAAGCACTTGATGGAAACCCTAAAATAAATCCAGAAAGGACCATATGATCTTTAAGCAAGATTTTTTTAAACCGTTCTTAAAGTTTCTTTGGAATTTTATAAATCAATAATATTTTTTTATATAATTGTAATTATATATATTTTATCATGATAAAGACCTGGTAAGAAAAATACGACGCTTGTTGCTATTAAAATATCGTGTTTATGACCGTTTACCTCGATTGTGTTTATCATTTTTAATTATAGTAATATTAAAAAGCGCAAGCTTAATCCTTTTTAGATATGTACGCATATTGAACAATTAATCAATAATATATTTTTATCACAACAAATTAATAAGATAAAATGGGATGATAACTTATATACATAAAGGCTGGTCAATAATTGATTCGGTAATTAATTAATTTGGTACCATATTGGGCGATACACATGCAAACTAAGCATTAGTGTTAACATATTTTTTACATTTTTAACCTCCCTCAAGAGTATATAGAACTTTTTGGGGTTTGAATTTTGAGGGTTGAATTTGCGGCAGTATTAAAAGTGCCTAGATTGTATGAATTGATTCAGTCCGTCGGATTTCTCATCACTTGGCGGTCTGTACTCTGGAGAGTGGCTTCGCTAGAACCTGAAATAAATATTAGTAATGTCGGAAACGAATAAAAATGTGGTCAACGCTGAAACAATGGATCAAAAAGAAAATTTCCAAAATAGTTCTGAAAAACCGACAAAAACAATAGACCTTGACGATGTATTAACAAATGAGTTAGGGCAATTTGGTTGCTTCCAACTCCGGAATATGATATTGGTGGCTGTGCCAATTATTATGTCGGCATTTATGAGCGAATTCGTTTTCTCCGCAGCTGCAATACCTCACAGGTAAAGTGTTCAGTATTTGTTTTTCTAGTGTATTTTCGATGTAATAAAATACAACACAGGATTATGTTTTAATATCTTTACGTTTGAAGAGAGAGTATTTTCTATTATTATTATTGATCGTTTTAATAGGAAGGTATTTTATGAGACTAGTAACTCCCGGTAACTTCGTCTCCGAGAAATAACCCCGTAATTCGTTGAATTTAAAAATTTTCTTTAAAACATATCATTTTAGAAACGTTTAAAATTGGAGTAAATATTATTATTATTATAACGTGTGTGTGTATTAGTCGCGGTAGGTACAAATTGAATTAAAGTAATTTACACACCTACTATAGAAAGAAATAAAGTGTTTTTCGATTTTCTATGACAAATATACATAAAATAAGCATTCATGATATTACGGGCTTTAGGCAGTTATATTATTATTATATTTTTCTGTTAAAAATAAAAACAAGAAAAATTTATTCTAATCTTCGCTTAAACAATAGTTTAAAACAACGACATTTTTTTAAACAAAATCCTTTCAGTGTTTTCTGGGTTTCAAATAAATAAATAGATAAACCTAATAATTAATAAAATATTGCTTGGAATCTTGTACACACGCACAGCACGTAACGCAATTGTTTTTTAGCTTATAAGTTTTACTTATTTTTTCTGTTTAATATTAAATACTGTAAAATAAGTAAGTAAAATGAAATTTTCGAAAAACTTATAAACAGATTATTAGACAAAATTTCCTGTTCGCTTAACGTTAATTCTCACAATGCTATAAAGATTATAAAATAAACGTAATTTACAGTTCATTTACATTACGAATACCTTGAACAAGAAAGGATAATTAATTAGATATTACAATTATTTAGCTAAAACAGGATTGGACTGTTAACTAAGAAAATATATTTTGAACATTATGTCTTCATCACACGTGTCGTAAATATGAGAAGGTTCCTAAGATATTAACTGAGAATGATTATTATTATTTAATATTTAAAAGAAGAAAACATTTACACATTACATTTGTTGTAAATGTTCATCACGTTTGTTTCTGAGAAACTTTGTTTTGTATAATTATGAGGTCAGTTACCTTAAAAGGCGTTGCTTTAAATGAATATTAAATATATAAATAAAATTCCAGGTTAGAAAAATAAATATTAAGCCCGAGATATTTATCGCATTTTTTTACTTTAAAGCTACATATATTTAGGGCTTTTGCTTTATACGCAATATAGCAAATGTTTGATACATTGGTTTTCAGGCGGTTTTCTTAAAAGTAGATGAATAGAAGGTATTTTATTATTGTAGTATATTATTTATTTAATATCTTTTCCACTTTAAATCAGTACCAGTGATCATTTGTGTAGGTCAAATGGGAGTGGCAGAAGTGGTAGGATACATTCAGGCCTATTTTGATAACAAACTTATTATACATAAACTAGGTTATTTTTATTGTAAAAAAGTATTTCACAAACGGCAATATATTTGGTGAGAAAAATACGACCAAGTAGAACCATCGCAATCAATGCGATAACTCTATTTGTGCAACAATGATAATGTCGCAAACTGTAGTCCAAAAGTGATATAAATAATATTTTGTGGTCTTAATCTTTGATGCATGTATATGATAGCTACAAAAAATATTAATCGATAGTAGCAAGCAGGCAAGAAACTTCAAATTTTTTTCAATTATTTATTATTCACGTTAATAATTTATATGAGAATAAGATTGAAACATGGAATTAAAATAAGAATATGGAATAACAAATTAAGTCACTGCTAGTTTCATAATAGTCTTATTTTAATAAGGGTTTTAATTACAACTCTCAATAATTAGAATACTAATGTAACTTCATTTATCTTTTTATACTATCACATTGTGCTAAAGGACTTTTTCAAAGAAATACATACATACACCTACAATTACATTTTTGGATTTAAATATTTTGAATTTTCTTTTATATCCAATAATTTTCATTATCTCCAACTTCTCTTCTCGTTTCTTAACTGCTTTTCAGCATTCATAAATTATGTAATTTTTTATGTTATAAATAATATCCTCAAATGGGCGAATGCCCATACTTTTCATTGTTATTTTAAATTAAGATCGCCATGTTTTTTATTATGATGGTAAATTCGCCGAAAATTGCATATTTTCGTCTTTAGTAATTCTAATTAGGTCAATTTAAACTACTAAGTTTGTTTTTTTGTTTTAATATAATGCTATGGTACCTTATATTTTAAAAAGAAACTTAGAAATTTCTATGAGATATTTTGATAAAGTGATTATATGAAGGTGTGTCGTTGTTTCTAGGTAATTTAAATTAATCCGTTTTATCAGTATTTAGCTTACCGATTAACTCTATTAACTAATTATCCACTTATCTAATACACTAATATAATTTTTAATATTTTTATTATTATCTTTGTTCCTAGGCATGATTAAGACTAAGTATCTTTTTTTAGATTTTTCATTTTTGGTACAAAATTTAAGCTTTACATACCATAATTATTTTAGGTGTCGTATTCCTGAATGCGGAGAATATCAAAAACTTCATGAAATAGAACCGGATTGGATAGCAGGCGCAATCCCGAGTACCAGCACTGGTTTCGAGAGCTGCACAAGATTCGCTCCTCGTAATCTTGGCATCAACGGATCACTGGACTATTGCCCAGAAACTTTGTTTGACACTTCCACCAGAATTAGTTGTGATAACTTTGTTTACGCGCGGGATAATTCGGTTGTCTATGACGTGAGTTAAAAACCAATATTTTAACTAATTCATAAGATCAATTAAGGTTTACTTTTTAAAGTTGCTCGAGTTTATAAATGTTAAATTAAAGATGAAACAGGCGATACTGTTGATAAAGTTTTAGTACAAAACTACTGAAGTAATAGTAGTAGTGAAGTACTGAAGTAGCTCTCGTCCTGAATCAATCAAAGTTGTAACCTTGTTTAATCCCATATTAATCTTATCATACGTAAATGTGCATTTAGGTTTCTCAAATTAATCCCTAGATAATACTTAAAGATAAATTAAAATATCCATTAAATCGACCTCTCCATAAGGACACCTTATCATTATCATTTTAGTTATCGTATAAAAACCTTGGGGCAAAGTCAAACTGTATATAAATTTCTTATTATTTATACTTGTTTACGATCATTTAAAAATCTTATCCTGTAATGACTACATTATTGTTTTTTATCCACTAAATCCCAAACGTTATTATCATCATCATTATGGGATATCACGATGACTATGAAAGGGGCATATTCTAACCTAATCTGTCTTCCCCATTTGTAACAAGACTCTAAATATTGCTTTCAATATTATTTTTTTTATCGCAGTTCGATTTGGGATGTCAGGAGTGGCTGAGAACTCTAGCTGGTACACTTAACAGTGTGGGAACTTTATTGGTATTGCCTATCACAGGCTACATTTCAGATCGTTATGGCCGTAAAGTGGCTCTCATCATTAATGTATTCAATTTAGCTCTTTTTGGTCTCATCCGATCTTTTTCAGTCAACTATCCAATGTATTTGGCATTCCAAATCCTTCAAACTACACTTGGTGCTGGTACCTTCAGTTCTGCTTATATTTTTGGTAAGAGATTATGTTTTGTGGTGAATATTCTAGAACTTATTATATAAAATGGTTACAGGATTTTTAAAACCATATCTCTATTTTAGCTGCTGAACTTGTGGGTCCTAAATACCGTGTGCTTGCAAGTGCAATCATTACGTCCATGTTTGCGACAGGACAAGTAACACTTGGTGGTGTCGCTTGGTTGGTACAAGAATGGAGATATATGATTATGGCGTTGCATATCCCTTGTTTTCTCATTGTATGCTATTATTGGATTCTATCAGAAAGTATAAGGTGGTTACTTTCAATGAAAAAATATGAAGAAGCCAGAAAAGTATTAGAGAAAGTAGCTAAAGTTAATAAAAGAGTAATCAGTGAGAAGAGTATGGAAATGTTACTGAACCCCCCCCAAGTGGAATCTAAACCACAGGTAAATATTAATAAGTATATATTTTTATTAATGAAAGGTAAATAAGCAAGCTGGTCAGCTAGTGGTAAATTATCGTCGCTGCCCACAATCTCTTGCCATATCATGCACACAAACATTTTTGAAAATATAATATTTTTCAGGCTGAAAATAATAACCTCTTTAGTAGTATTATAAAATCGCCAGTCTTATTGAGACGAATACTCACTACTCCTATTTGGTGGATTACTTCAACATTTGTCTATTATGGATTGTCAATTAATTCAACTGGTCTCTCAGATACAATGTACTTGAATTATATTCTGACGAGTGCCGTTGAAATTCCGGGATTCTTCACAGCAGTTTTGGTCTTAAACAGAATCGGGCGGAAAATAACACTTTGCATTGGATACTTCTTCAGCGCTGCTTGTAACATTGCTTTTGTCTTTATTCCTACTGGTAAATATAAAACCTTGTATTTTCATTCATTGCTAGTAGATTGCTTTAAACTGTTTTTAAAATTTTAGAACTAACGACAGTGCGTTTGATTGTATTCTTGCTGGGTAAGTTTGGTATCTCCGTAGTTATGACATCGATGTACTTGTATACTGCGGAACTGTACCCAACAGAATACAGACATAGGCTTCTAAGTTTCTCTTCGATGATCGGTCGCGTAGGGTCTATCACGGCACCTCTCACACCAGCTCTTGTAAGTTTTTAATAATCTTAGGTAAATTATTATATTTTAAAATAGTTAAATATAGTGCATTCATTATTAAGCCAAAAACTATTTTCCCCCAAATTTCTTTATTGATCAAAAAGGATAAAACAAACCAAAACAAAAAAATATATATAAATAATACTATATTTGAAGTATCTTCATAACAAAAAAAAACTACCTATTTATATCTAACAAAAACAACCCATTGTCTTTTGTAGATGAATTACTGGCATGGCATCCCATCTGTGATGTTCGGAGGAATGGGAGTTTTAAGTGGTATTTTGGTACTCACACAACCAGAGACATTGGGCACCAAAATGCCTAACACTTTAGCTGAAGCAGAAGCACTTGGCAAGCCAGAAAGTAAGGTTCAAAGTTGATTAAACATTGTCAAGACACTTCGTATAACTCAAAGTTGTTGATTGATCTATTATTTGTTTTAGATTGAAATGTGTTTGGTTTGAAGAATGTAATTATATTTTAATAGTTTAGTTAAATTGTAGTTATTTTTACATGCTAATAATATATATATATATATATATATATGTCTGTCTAAATAATTGTATGTACCTGATAAGAGTTATAGTTTAAGCTTACATTTATAGAAAAAAATATTACCAATTTAACATTATTAAAATAAATATAAGAAATATAATAATTAGTTTTTTTAATGCGTATTACTAGATTTTTAAGAGAATTGTGAAGGATAGAACCAAGGAAAGTCTATTCTGAAAAATCTTATAGAAAAGGAATTTAAAATCTATGCATTAGTTTTCTATTCATTTCAACTTCTTCTCTGCCAGATTCTCATTAACGTATATATATATATATATATATATATATATATATGTACATTTATGAGAATCTGGCATATATAATACAGTAAATACAATAATTACAAAATATGAAAGAGAACATTTTATTTATTTAGTCTCGATCAGTTTAATCTTAACGTATAAATATATCTTTGATAGTAACATTAGCATGATAAGCTCTTATCATTGTTATCAGAGAACTGCGTATTTTACTGCAACCAGCTTCTCCTTACATTAATAATGTTATTGTTTTAAATAAATATTTAATTGCATATATCAAGGTTATTTTAAAAATAAGAACCATTGCTACTTTATTATTTTCTTCTACTTCTTGCTATTTTATAGAATAGACTAGGTTAATAGAACATTCCAAGACAAGACTTTCAAAACAATATTTAATTGGCTACATGTTACTTTTAATAAAACACTTACTTGAAACTTAATTAAATTAATACTTTAAAATTAAATTAGTTTTTGGTTAGATAAAACCGTCGTCGGGGTTTTGTATCCGGTGATTATTATTCCAATCGAATACATGCGTACCTCAAGCGATAACCTTCTGAGATATGTTAAGATAAATAATTAAAGTGTATCATATACAAATAACATATCTAGTAATATCACAAATGTGTGTGATAAAAATGTTATACAAAGTTTAACATTTATAATAATCACGCATTACCTTAGTAACTACGAACGTCTCGTAAAATATTTTCCATTCAAATAGACGCTTTCACTTACAATTTAATATTTATTACAGGTTACACTTTCATATTCTCCAGCGGACGTATGTATTATATGATGCTCATAAAAATGTTATACTAAGGACGGAAATTACAAGCCGTAAAGCTATAATTGTTAATATTAATCAATGGTCCTTCAAAGCCACGATATGGAATACCTTGAAATAATAACAAATCACAAAAACATAAAACTTTCTTACACCCTAGATAACGTCACAAGATATGCCTTGGCATATTCTTGGCCAAGATTCAAGTCTTAGTATATCTTCTGATGTCACATAATTTTTTTAATCAAAGGTTATTTCCATTATTTCCTACACATAATTCGAATATTTATTATGTTTTTATATTTGGACAATATACCATAAGTATAAAAAACTACACACATATATCCTATATTATATAGGATAGTATCAGATCTACGTTGCTCAATGTGGTCGACTCAGGCAGCGTTACTGTCGGTGGGTGTCGCTCGTTCGACGTCTGTGACGCGGTCGGGCAAGGCGGCGCGGCTGGTGTCGGGTAACAGCAGTGCCAACAGCGCTGGCCCCAGCGCCGCCAGCGAAAACACTATGATCGGTAATCCAGTCATGTATTGATCCTACGAATACAGATAAAAAAAGCATTGATATTGGAAGAGGATCCGTGTTTTCTCAGTGAGAAACAATTTTACAGACTACCTACTCTACCATTGTTACCGTTTACAATGCCCTTGTGTTTCATACGAACGGAATAATATTTCGGTTTCACTCATCTATTGTAGCTAATCTCACCAATCTTCAATTGACGGCTATATTTGAGTTGCAAATTAATTATTTATCTAATGTCTACAATACAATATTTACCAGTAAAGGCGTCTGTGGGGCGATCACTGAGCCCAGTCTTCCCACAGTGTTTGCGATGTTCAATAGCGAATTTCTGGAGGTTGTGGGAAAAATCTCCATCGCCACCACGTACAACGAGAAGATGCCATAGCTGCTGCACATCTTACCCGCCATGTAGAGAAAAGTGGAAGCCCATCCTATTGCTGTTGAAAAGTTATCGATATTTAATGTGTAATGTATTACTATATATTAGTATGACATGATTAATAATACAAATCAATCAGTCATCGATCATATACTTAATTTGATATGATAAATATATTTTATTTTAGATAATACTTTAATAAGTATTAGTCGTATTATATTTATTTATTTTCCTGCAAAATCCATATTTATAAAATGTTTATTTCAATAATTACAATAAGCATGTGCTGACTTACATTTTGGGACAAATGCAGCGGACATGAAGAACATAGAACACATACAATACGCGACACATATAGGTATCTTTCTCCCAAACCTGGTCAGCGTAAAGGCAGTGATAATTCTCGTGGGAACTCCTAAAAGTACCATCGTGGAGTAGTTGATATATTTATTTCCAGAGATGTTAGTGGAGTGGATGATGGCACCGCTGAAGACCAACGAGCTGCATACTAAACTAGCTGCGATGATCGACGTTCGAATAACAATTGTTTTAGATCGCAGTACTGACAAAATTTGTGGCCGTTCCGTTGACGTTTTTTGACCATCCTAAAAAAATGTAAAGAATTTTATTTTTACATTTTCTTAATTCTATACCGTTAAATCTTACTTAAAAATAAAATGAATTTATTATTATTAAAATTATAGACTCAATAATAATTAATAATCATTTAATGTTCAGTTTTATTATTGTTATATTATATTTTTTTATAACTATTATCGCAGTATTAATTATTAAATTTATATAGAAAAAACTGTTTACATGTTACCTCTTCCTTTATACGTTGCTCATTGGACATATTTGATAACATTTCTTTTGATTTGTTTGATAGCGTGATATTATTAATTTTAGCAACTTTGTTCAGTACCCGGACCGCTTCTTCTTTTCTATTGTGTGCGAGAAGCCATCGCACTCCCTCGTCAACAAGAAATATGTAAAAAACCTAAGAAAGATGTAATTGATTGATATATAATAAAAGATAATAATAATAGAGAAAATCGATTAGAACACATACCACTATAAGCAGAGGGGCATAAATCGCCCGCATCATATGCCTCCAATACGGAATTTTCCAGGCTATGAGACCAAAAAATGATGACCCTAAACTTGACAGAATGTCTGAGATACAGGAAAATGCCACTCTGCTTTTCAGGCTGACTGTCTCCAAAGCTGTTTTGAAACGTTGGTTGTTATTATTTTTTCCAGGTTAGACAGTTGCCTCTAGACAGTTTGGCATATTTCTTAAATACTTACATAACACCATAGAAGCGTTTCCATATCCAAGAGCCGTTTCAAGAAATTCTAGAACAATTAAAGACCAATAGTCGAAAACAAAGGATTTTAGTAAACCAGCGGCTCCTACTAATAACGGTGTACCCACTATTATCACCTTACGACCATATCTGTAATGAATGAAAACAATATAGTATAATATTATATACCAGATATAGGTACAATACTTTAAATAACAAGACAAAAGCACTTTTACTTAAATTTGAACAACAAGTATCAATTTAAACGTTTACCTGTCTGAAATAAAACCGGAAATTATGAAAGAAAACACGAGTCCCAGATTGTGTATGGTCCCAATTAAGGTCCTTTTCCAGGGGTGACATCCCAAGTTAAACTGAAATCAGAAAAAGATATCCATGACCAAAACATACATACATACAACATATACATACAACATACACATTTAAAAATTTCCTTCACTATCTTGTTTTATTAATGTATAAACTACATAAGAGAAAATGACAGTTCTTAAACTTAAAGAAGCGCAAGGTAATATGAAACTTCATTTACATCCTCACATAACATTTTAAACCATTGCTGTTTCATTAGTGTGCCTATAGCGTTTACTATTCTTCCTACTAATACTATAACTTATCCGACTTGCAGTACTCTCTCTCATGTAGGCTCTTTCTTAATGAAGAAGATGTATCATATTTTTTACGATTTTTTACGATTCTTTACAGTGCTATCAATAAAATAAATACCTGCAATGGTGGTTGCTCTCAGGTGATGGTAATACAAAAAGAAAAAGAATTTACCCAAAAATATAAATCTATGACTTAAATATTCACAATCCATAGTAACAGTAGAAATAAAACTTTAAATAAAGTAATTTAATTATTTTATTTAAAGTTTTCACAGCCAAACCGTTGAGGCGATGGTAATGAAATTTGATATCGGATATGGATAGGTATAGGGATTAGGGATGGAGATGGGATGGGATTGAAGTCCAAAACACTCATGCTAACTAACAAATGTATAGGATCTCTTATTATTATCAAAGATAAATTCTTGAAGATAATATTGTTAATTAGCATTGAAAGTGATAAAAGTTATCTTGTTTTGATATTGTGTCCTAAATGTAATCTGTCAAAATGTCATATTTATACACCGATTAAATCTTATCCGAGCATTGATAAAAATTATCAATATATTATTCCGAGTTTGGGCATTTTATGAATACAAGGGCTGTGATCGATATTATTTACTTTTATCTTCGGATTATATAATTAATCCCTGTATCCCGGGACCTATTAATGAATAACAAATATAAAGAACATCCAGAGTTAAATCACACAGATTTTTCCTCAGAGATAGGACAACAAGTTTTTATTAATTACTATTTTGGAGCAATCGAGCAAACCTAGCAGTTATTCATTTAATCTCCGATTGAAATAGCTTAAATTATAACTAATTTTACAATAAAAATCAATATATACTAGTTAAATGTAATAAAAACAGTCACAGCTACATACGATTGCTTAGATTGAAAATATATTGTAATATTTCAATTTATATATGATAATTATTATATGACGTATCTTTCCGTGTCGACTTTCAAAGATCATAAATGTCTAGAGACATGAAAAGACTGTTTGCTGTCAACAAATTAATACTTATAATCCTTTATAACAATATTCGAGATAATTAGAAATGGTTTTTACATCAGCACCTATCTATCAGATATTTATGTAACTAACAATTGTTACAAATTCACAAATTGGTTGATATATATTTTTTTAATTACGAATTCAATAGTACCATTTAAAATAATTACCAAAAGTCCAACAGGATGATTATTTAAAATAGTGTGCGTAGGATGTGTATCTCTATACCATGGTCTACACTGTACGCCTATTTCGCTTCCGCCGTTTATCGTTACAACATTGTAATAGAAGTGTATTAAATTGGATACTGACACATTATTGCAATTTAAGCATTTTTTTCAAGCATCATTTTTAACACAACTTAAAAAATACAACAATTTTATACTAACCCTAACTTTGGTTTGTTTTCAGAAAACTTGCTGTTGACTTGTCTTTTTAACAAATATTTCCATATTTTTGAACATTACAAATACGTATAAAATATCACGATAGTAACAGGATTACTTTTAATCAAGTTATAATAAAAAAATTCTATAGATATTACATGTAATTTAATAAGCGACACCTAGTAGCAGTTAATGGTGATAAATGTTTTTGTCCTTGACAGTGAACTCAGTGAAATGCGCTGCACGTGACTTCACGGTTCGTTTGGGACATCACATAAATATAGTAAATTGGTCAAATTATTTATATTTGTTCAACTGTAAAGACTTCTTGACGTATTATTAAGTAATGTAAACAACACAAGCAAGGGATCGCAATAAATATGAATTGTTTTAAATATAATTCGTTTATATTGTCTTTAACATACTGACTTTTGGCGTGGTTTTGTCTCCATAAAAGAAAGGAAATTAAAGTAGGAAATCAGTGCGATTATGTAACTAAATGTGTTTTTTCGTCGTTTCTGAGAAATATTGAGACAGTATATATAAAGTGTCCTAAGAGTATGAATAAATTGAAAGTTCTTTAACTTTTCGAATTTCTCAACAGTTTCTAAAATGATAAAACATTCCATTTCTTCAACAACGAAAATCTACCGTTAATTTATAATTCATATGCAATGGGTGCACCAATTGATTAAATAAGTATTTAATCATTATTAAGTTATTAACTCTTAAGAACTAGATTTTTCTATCTTTGTAATCCGTGATATTTTTGATGAATTACATGGAAAATACATTATTTTATACTTACATCTGATATGTAAAGTAATATTATGTCATATTGATTATCGTAATGAGTCATGAATCAAAATGTATATTAAATACAAGCTATTCTGACGATTAGGTCAAGACTTATAGAATTTAAAATTCTATGACGGGTGCTTTAAGATACGAGTAGATATCGGATTTTTTTTTATTAATTGAAATATTATCAGTTTGTATAAGGAAAAAGAGGACGTAATCTATTAATAAAGTAGGTAACAGGCAACTACAAATTGTGACAGCAGCAGAGCCGAAAGCCATTTAATAGTTTTCGGTCAAAATAATCGTGTACAAGTGTATTTGGGGTCCAGAATTAGAGAGAACTTCTATATCTTTATATGTAATAAAAAAAAACTAAATACAACAACTATTCAATCCTAGAATCAAATATTAAAAGAGCTGGCCTCCTAAAGAGCTGGTTTTCAACTAAATAGTTGGATGATGGAATCATTTAAAGAATGTTTGTGACCCGCTCACCTCTGCGACAATACTGTTATTGTCTTCATATACAACGTCATCACATTGCATCGTCCTGTTTTGCAGAAATGCATCATCAGTACATTCGGTCCCATTTATATATTCTGGTATCGAGCGGAGACAAACTGACTCTTCAGTGGCGGAACTGGCCCAAGAAGCATTAAATATTACCGGAATAGACTCGCATTCAGGAACGCGACATCTGAAACAGGAATCAGGCTTTATAACTAACATTAAAAAAAATTAAGGTATAAACTAAATTATATAAATAAAACTAATTAACTTAAAAGCCTTAAAAATAAATGTAGTTTTGCAAATGAGACAGCTGAATTGAATCCACAATCTTTATCATTTTTATTAATTTATTTTGTCAAATTACAACCTAACCTTCAATGCATAATATATCAAATCACCTCATAAATTAATGTAAATCTTATCTTCGATCTTAAAACAAAGATCAATTCTTAAGCATTGATAAATTGACATTAACATTTAAAATTACAAAGACAACTGTCAAACAAGAGCCAATAAAAAATCAATTAAATTGCTCTTAATTAGATAATCGGTGTGGTACAACTACTATAGCTATGCAAACATATAACCAGTAATAAACCAAATAATTATTTATTTAATGACGCAACAACTGATAAGCACATGGAGCTGTAAAATATTAAAAGCCATAAAAATAGTTACTGCTAATGACAGAACGTGTAATTGAGATTTTGCTTATTTATGGCTAATTCTCTTCAGGATCCAGAACAACAAATGATTAATTCACTATTATTTAGTATATATTAATTATATAACAATATGAATAAATTATGATTTGTGTGAAAGAATCGTGTATTTCATTTTTATTATACTATATATATTATGTTATCTAGTTCTAGACATGTGACGAACAATGGACCATTAATGGAGCATACAGAATAAATGTGATATATATTGTTTATGACAGCAATATTTATCTCTTATATCTTAAGCTGGATGATTATATAAGTAAAAGTATAAACACAAACTCGTGTATACATAAATATATAAAGGAATAAAATGACAGTCTAATTACTGGCACCGCTTTTTGTCTCAAACGTGTTAGTTTAGAACATCTTTAAAATTGTATTTTACCTGAAAGGTACTTCGCCGGCGGTGAAAACATAATTAAAGTTACACATGTGGAGAAAGGAATCCCGGAATGCCAACAGCACTAGCAGCAGCAGTTGGTATTTGCCGAAGCTCCCCAATTCACTGAGTATTGCGTCCAGGTTAAATGGAACCTCCAGGTCAAATTGAACTTGCCCACCTTGAACTGACATCTGGAAAATAATATATTTTGTTTTATCTTCAGATAGTCTGACATTTCTTTCATTGCTATACTTCTCAGAGGAGGGCGCCTTCGTTGCCTTATTTTAAGTTGGAGAGTGTTGTTACAGAAGGACTTATTTCGTTAAGTATGATATTAAAATAGGTCGTCCTGACACTCCCATTTGATACACATGTGATCACTGGTAGTGATGCAAAGTGGAAAAGATATAAATTAATAAATAAACGCCTCCAAAAGTGTATAATAAATGGTGGTATCCTACACATCCGAACAGTACCGATATACAAATAATTATTATAATATATATTTTTAAGCACATTAAGATCTAATTTATTTGTCTTTACTGTTATTTAAGTTTCATTAAACATAATAAAAACCAATACACAATCAAATTAACGAAACATTTCTAATACACTGTTATATGATTTAAAAAGATTAACCCGAAGTTTCGAATATTTTAAGCAATTATTTTAAGACATTGCAATATAACAATAAAATTGTTACAGCTGAGTGACAAACTTACCTTGCTAGATTGAATGCAAATACTTTGGAACAATTCTATTCGACTATATTATAGTAAAGTATGAAACTATAAGTGTGTTCATCACAAGCTCTTCTGTGTAGACATTTTAACTGAAACAGAAAATTATTACACCATTAATTGTATCTTGAGTTACACATACATGAGAATAACAACAACTTATTTTATTAAATAAATTAGCTGCGCCCGCGACTCATTCGCGTGGAGTATGTTTTTAAAACAAAGGTATCCTAACTTTTTCCTATAACTGCAGCTATCGGCACAGTGAAAATCGTATAAAAGTTGGTCCAGCCGTTTTAGAGATTATCAAGACCAAACAGACAAAGAAAACATTTAAATAGTTTTTTTATGTAAGTACCGTAAATACTTTCATATGCTTTTAATGAAAAGCTGCTAATTTGGAATTATGAACAGACAATTTTATTTATGTGTATAAATATTTCTTCTTTCAACGAATGTATCATCGTTTCCGTCAGCAGTGAGTCCTACTTGTATACACGAAAATTAAACATAATTTGACTTACACCGACGATTTAAAATAAGGATCAATTAATTATTTATCTAACTATATTATATTTAAAATATAAATTAGATAATTTACGTAATTACGAATATTGTTATCTAGATATTTTTAAATTTACATGTTATGCAACGATACGATGATATAAATAATTATAAAATTCGCCTTAGCATATTAAGACGAGTCTCTAATGATAGTGATTGAAAATGTTAATGTCTCGAATTGTGATTACATAATAATCGATAAATTATAACAATTAACAAAATGTATATTATGGCTTTGGATCTATCCTAAATGTTTATTTACAAAAAAATCCTCCCATTATTAACCTATTAAAGTATAATTAAAAACTAAACGAATAAACCATTATAAAACGCTTAATACAAATGCCATCAAGTGAAATTCACGTGTTAGTGGTTTTAGTTTAGAGTTGTGATATGTAACATTGTCGTAATCACTTACATAAGACGCATTGTATGGTTTGTATTAACTTTATAGGTTTTATAAATGCTAATGTTTCAAAAGCAGTCAATAATCTTTTAAAATGTGCATTAAGTGTATTGAGACAACAACACAAACAAACAAATAAAAATAAAGTAATATAATCAATTATAATATAATTTTCCTAATAAAAACACCTTTAGATTTTTACATACATTTACATTTATAGATATCTCTTTTTAATTTATTTTGATGAACAAAATAGATAAAATGATTCCAATAATAAATTTCTTGGTAGTCAAAAAGCAAAAGACGAGACCATTACCGCTATCAATAAATGTTTGTAAAACATTCATTGTTAAGATTAACAGCCGTCGTTGTAGGTTCTATAAGCACTTAGCATACCTTCAATATCCATCTATGGGAATATATATATATTATAACACATTAATGGAGTAGCAAAGACCTTGATAAGAAATTAAAACAAATCGCAATATTAAAACCATTTTGTTGATCATATATGTTGTTATTTTAGTACAATTATCAAAATGAAACATACAATAAAAATAGAAACGATAATTCGAATCGAACTCTTTTCTTAAAATAATATTTCCTACTTTACCTTAAATTTTAATATCTGAAAGAAACATGTGACCAACATTAAAAACATTTGTATCAACATGTATTCAATAACTTAATACTTCATTCATTCCATTTATTATAATTTTTATGGATACTTAACATTTTTATGTTATTCTATATTACCAAGATATCTTAGTTATGCCCGTGTAACCTTAGAAGGCTTTAAAACATATTTGATGAAATTTCATGAAATCAGATCTGTGTCTTTGATTTGCAACCACGAGTACTAGCCTGCAACGTAAGACGTATCGAGAAGAAAAGGGGAAAGGTGTGTGATAGTGTGTACACAGTGTCAATTTCCAGTCTCTAAATAGTGCGCTAGTGTAAATGTGGTATAAGATATCTCAGCTACCGTACTAAGATATCTTATTCCACATTTGCAGGAAGATTACGTCATTTTTAAGGAGGTTTAAAGATATGTTCTTCTAAAGACTTCTTTGATGTGGAATTCTTAGTAAATTTTAAGATTAAACCGATAAGATTATACCGATATAGATATTGGCTAACAATTTCTACACGTTAAAAAGAACACAGTACCAAAATGTAAAGGTGCTTAAATCAATGCGTCCTAACTAAAAGAAAATAAAAACTAAAATGCTATTACTGCTTTCATCAGTTCATATGAACTATATTTAAAAAAAAGGTCATCAGAAGCAAAAAATAAATTAAAAAAATATCTAACGAAAATAATAAATGTGAAAAGTTATTAAAATAATCTAAAAAGAAAAACAATATTTTGCTCCAATTTACCGATAGCCACACTTCCTGTATGTTAAATACACAACATGAAAACGACGACATCCGAACATACCGCAACAAAAGAAAACTAAAAGAAGGAAACCAAGAGAGCGTAAACAAATGCTTTAGTAAAATACAATAGACTTGACAAGGCGATTAGAACTTAGTAAAAACAAAAGTAAAAACAAGAGCAACCTGAGAACTAAGTATGCCATCAATACAGTCACAGGCGTATTCAAATTGAAGTATATTAACAAACTACTACGACACAACTATATTAAAAATAATACCAGTAATCAATTAAATAATTAATACTTACAATGCACCGACAGTGCGCCAAATTAGATCTATCAAAGAATAAATACCGAGATATGTATACATTTATTTTTGTCTAAGAATAAACATATTACACTCAAACAAAAATTATACGTAAATCCTGTGACAAAAAATAGCTCAAAAATAAGCCTACTTAGGTTTTGAGTCAATTAATTGTAATTACAGACAACTAGCTGTATATATAATATTTTGATTAAATTAATTTGCAAACAATGTACGATATCAAATGAATACCGTAATTAAATTATTTTATTATAAATAATATTGTAGAAAAAACTTCAAATCTCAAAAAAATATTGGCTATACGTACAATAAAACCAAATATATGTGGATTTTCATACATTTTAGACGAGAATTGGTTTATTAATTGATACGAGAATGTCATCTGATGTGATCTTAAGATCATTTGAGAAGTATGAAGACACGCTGGTATGAACTACGTCTTTTTTTAGAATTTATTTGCCTTTCAATATAACAGCGAATTTATTTTTTCTTCAAACTTTTAAAGAACATGTTACACAATGAACGAAAAGGGAAGAAGAGGTGAAATAGAAGAAAAATATTTACTACATACGTAAATTGAATTGAACCTCTCTCCAAAATGAACTACTGAATTTTTTGGCAATGGTTTTTTTTTATCTTTATAAACTACGCTGATAAGTATATATATTGATATTCTTTTGTACATATCCTGTAAACTTGAACGCACGATTTTGCCCAATATATTAAGAATATCATTAGCTCCGGCGTGTCAAATCAGATTTAAATCACACGCAGCATCATTGATCCTAATTTAATGTTCAATTAATCTAAATATAAGTACACGTGTAATGCACGTCATGTGTCCACGTGTTCTAATGAACTCCGATGCCCTTTATAATGTACTTTGCAAATATTTACAACACATTAGGATAATCCGCCGATAAGTCAACAGGTCAATACTATAAAATGCATCGTTTGTAATATTTTTATCATCGCTTAAATTGTAACTTATGTTTACAATTTTAAAATTAATATTATATTTCTTACTAAAAATTAAAACTAAGAACCACCTCATAGTTTTACTAATACTACGAGTCTGCTATTAACTGATAGTGGAGCTACGACCCCTACTATTAATAGACAACAGTTCGCACTGCCGACGATACTACACTACTATGCACTCAGAACGTAAACAAACAAACAAAGTTGTACGTACTTATTAGTATACATTATACGGTAGTGTATTGCGAGTAGTAATCAAATTAATTCATCTATTTAAAGATAATGGCACTCCACTATAATAATAATGATTAATAATTTATTTATTTTTTAATTAATTATATATACGTTTTAATTTCTGCCGAATATCGCATTATAAAGAAATTTAATTCATATATTTTCAATAAATACTTATACAAAATTTGTCAATTAACCGAGATAAAAATTAATTAAATAATATACTTACGAACTTAATTTGATAAAAAAATAATATATTTTTCTAATATTTATGAAGTCTTCCAAATTTCCAAATACATAGTCCGCTCACTGTCACTGCCTAACTTAATTATTTAATTGAGTTACTTTACAACTATTGTTGGGCGTGCGTGTCCGTGAAGTCGGATGCGTTTATTTCGCGCCCGCACCGCTACAGAACTGAACAACACGCTAATAATACTCCACCGATTCATGTATTTTCTTTTTAATTTACTTTCAGGAGAATAATTTACAAAAATGATGACTTCATCCAACCAAAGAAAAATAATATTATTCAACAAGTGCCTTGAAATATATATATATATATATACGTAAAGATGTTGGTTGTCAAGTTGAAGATACTTATTGTTTACACAACCGATTATATAACTATATTATTACACATTAAATTTTATAAAAATATCAAAACAATAAATTGTTACTAATCCCAAATATGGTACTCCATGATACCTTTTGTATGTCTGTTTTGAACGCATGTTATTTATAAATTCAAACAAAGAAAGCACAACAAAGAAAGCATGCGTCATTTGAAAATAACATTTTCTCTGTAACGATGTTTTGCGATAATTAGTTATAGTCAAAGTCAATTGACTGTCTTCTTTAGCCTTTCTTGCTTTTAATGTTCTATTATCATATTCTGATAAAATAGCAACACAACGGGCACATTAACAGAATTGCTGCAAGAGTATAACATATTTCCAAATAGAAATATCAGAGCCTAACTGTAGCTAATTGTATTATATGCAGCATTAACAAAACACATCAACCGTGATACTCTTTGCTTTCTCTGTAAAAAAGTACTCGATAAACAATATGGCACTCATGTTTATTCAGTACTTCTTAGATCCGGCCTTTTCAAAGGGCGGCACCATTTCCGTAACTGTTGTTTTTCTTGCATCTGCAGATCACATAAACCGACAGATTAATAACATCGTAAGAAGATCTAATTAGAGTTTAGTTAAGTTCATCATTCGTACCATATCTCAAAGATAAATAATGGATATATCTTCCAATCTAATCTATAGATGTATCCATAATCTTAATAAGACAGGTGTTATTACTCTTGTGAGATATATTCAAAGTAAGACATATTTGTAATAATTAGCACAGTCTTTTAAAACACCGCAATTTTAGGAACAAAAAACAACATATGTAAGTCATTCTTTGTATGTCTGTCGTGATGTTCGCGATTTCGCCGCACTTCCGCACTTATTCATATCAACAAGTGGCGACGCACGAAGTCGTGTTCACTGCAGGCCGTGTTGGTTTGTCTAATTACTGCTGATACTTGGAGATTACTCACTTACAATCGATTACCACTTGAATACACAAAATATTTCATTTTTAATTATAAATTTAACGTATCATTATATATATTATTCTCTATTCACAAGGTTAAGACAATAAATCTTGAAATATAACAGAATTAATATTTTTCGTACGTTTGATAAATATCTTATTTTGCAATGCAAATTTAATGAAATTAGGTAACATATTTCATAATTACTAAATAATTAGCATTATCCACATTTTGTAATATTCATGTAAACTTAACAACATTTGCATCCACCAGGTTATGAGCTGGTGGACGATCCCAATTACATATTTGGGATCGGCGCCATATATCAAATTCTTCTCGGTCTTCTATCACACCTTATCTTACTGGTAAGTTTCTTTTTGCCAAAATTTTTTACGCATTAATGTCTTATCTTTCAACCCTTATCCATCCAGATTCACACTAAGACTCTTCCCGTTGCATAAAGCACTGAAAATATTTGCTTGATTTAATATAACACCCCCTTCTAATCCGTATGTATGTTTTTATACCAAATTTAATAACAATAATAAATTAATACAACTAATAAACCATTTTATTATAGAGAGACGAAAGATTTTTCTGGACATATTAAGTTTTATATTTGTTAAAGCGATAAGTTATCACCATAACTAATTCAGCATAATACGGTTTATAGTTTTATTTTTACTTTAAGTAAAGACAAGACCAGTTTCAGGTTCTGGGTCCAAATTTTTAGAATTTAGAAGCTTAATTATATTATTGGTTGAAGTTTCATCTAAATGAGTTAAGTAGTTTTTGAGTAAAAGAGTAACAAAACATACTCGTATGAATCCATCCGATATAACAGAGTTTGAACGCGAATATACATAGAATAACTTTACATATAATTATAATGAAATAAAGAAATATCGGATTGAAATGGAAAACACAAAAATATTATATTTCAAAATGTCTTTTATAATTTTAGTCATTTTAAGGTCTCTCTATTCTACTCTATTTATAAATAGAATGAAAATTTTATCAACTCGAAACGCTGATACATCGCAGGTTTTAATTGTAGTAATGGGGAAAAATATCAGTAAATAAAAAAAAACTATTCATAATCTTTCAAAGCAATATAAATATTTTTTCGGTTTTATATTATATAATAACTATACTAATTACAATTTAATATACCTCTGTAACTGTACTCCCTTGTTTTATATTTAATGGTTACATTAGATAATATACTCGTAGGTATATACACAATAATATTTATATTTCAACGAGAACACATTATCTTTGAACCAATTAATTAAGCGGCTAAGTAATTAAAGTCTAATAAACCTTTATATCAGCAATTATCAAAAAACAACAGCATTTTGACATATTGACAAGTATTTTCTCGCTTTCCGCAAGTCCTAAAGTTAAATAATAGCAGGTTTCTTTACATATTATATTTTATTAATATTTTTGAGGATGACATATTTAAATAAATTATAAGACTACCTTATGTATATTGTTCACGAAATGCAAATGTAATGTTACAAATGAAATGTAATCAATATATGACATTCTCATCTTTAAAATAGTTTTATTTAAATGGATATATTTTTAATTATTTTTACATTGTAATATTGGTTATATTTAAACAGTTGGTAATTTTTGTCTTGGATAATAATTGTTCATTGATTAATAATTTTATATTCAAGCCTGTGCTGACAAAAAGAAACTGAATTATTCTTTTGTACGGAAGTGTTAAGAAGCTGATGTAGTCATCGAATGATTGAAACTTGACAATAATTCAAAGTTTGAACATTCATACACATTATTATTATTATTATCATTGTTTATTCTTATTTTTGTTAGGTTACACCTCTGTAATCATTGTATTTGTCGGGTCTGCTACTCAATCAATCATGAATCAACTCACTTAATACTGTCAATGTCAAATTAAGTATTTGACATTGACAGTATTAAGGTAAGTAATTAATCTTTAAATTGAGTCGTGTGTGAAACGTATGGAAACGTATATTTTCTATTCATTTAATGTACCGTATGCATTATTTATAAATTATTAACTTTCTGCATTCCATCTCCATATACACTATAACTGTGGTGAATTTTCTATGACGCCAATCGCATAATTTTAGTGAAAAGGCATATACAAAGGTTTTCCTCAACGTATTATTATATTGATTGTAAAACAATTAAGTTTCCTATTTATTATTTTAAGAAAATATTGATCCGGTTTATTTAACTTGCAAGAAAATACGAATTTTAATAAAAACAACAATTAACAACAGATTTGCTATGATATCAATGACTCCTAGTGCAAGGTCTGGAAGGGATCGAAATAGGAATTGGGTATTCACTTATTTCACTTCAAAAAGTTATTAGTTAGTATACCACAATAGTATTTCATAAATATCGAAAAGTTCCTCCTCTTCTTAAGTCCGTTAATTAATCATTATTTAATATCAATTTTTTTAACTTATCAAATACATGTTATTACAATACAATTTTTTATAAGTATTTGTTTTTTATTGTTTCTTTTTCATTTGCACTTTTCATAGATTTTAAAAATGAAATTGTTCACAAGAAATTTTAAGGGAAAATCTCAATATAATATGATGAATAGTTTCCTTGTTTTTTGGTAATTTGACATGTGAATGTTATTTTGTTGCCTTCAGGTTTATTCTTCGAGCAACATTCTAGAGATGGCATAATCATATTAGATTGAAACCAACATATGTACGTTTGTGATGTTACAATCAGGCGAAAAAGAAAACGATGGGTTTTTATAAAAATATATGCAATGAAAAGTATTACGGTAGTTTTAACGTGATATTCTATAAGAATATTAAATTCTATATCTGGTACTGTATAATAATTGAATCGTGTACTTTATATAGCTTCATCTTTATTCTGAATTATATTAGATATATTTCATTTTCAAAACGGTTCCATATTTACACAGGTCCTCGTCAGTGTCAGAAAGCGTCAGATTTTGTTTTTCATAAGCAAATATCAATCCTTAAAGAATAAAAAAAACAAACGTGTGTGTATGTGCAATTAACAAACGGCAGGAGTGATGCTTCTAAAAAGTAGCCTACAGGATATTGGGAAGAATACAGAGTTTCAGGATTTATGGTACAAATCGAATGTGTATTATATAATACTTTGATGTAAAATATTTGTATTTTTGTATATAAAGCTGCTTATATTATGTTAAAAAAATTCCTCAAACGACAATTTTGCAAAAGTATCAACGACACCTATCGGAAGTTTTATAAAATAACATCTTCAGTATATATGCCTCACTTTAGTTTAAATTTTTTGCAATAGATGGCACTACAACAGCAATAGACAATGCCTTCTATCTCATCCTCCCCTATTTATGTGTTTGTTTTTTCTATTGTGACGCTTTTTTGTTACATCGAATTTCAAAACACAACGATTCTAAAGAAGTTTCATTTAAAACACGAAAATACTAAGAGATTAATTAAGTAGGTCGTCGTCCATTTAAAAGAAAAACAAAGAATCGATCTGAAAAAAAAGGATTTTGGAACTAAAAGTATCTCAAGTCCTGAAATAGTATAATGGTCTAATATATTTAAATTACATCTTGGTAATATTTTTGTTTGAGCGTATGAGTTGAGTAATTGTAATCGATTGATCCTTTTAAGAATCGCATTTTATTGTTATCTTAATGATAATACATTATTTTTATAGCGGACTAGCTGACCCACATGAGTTTGCCCGCATGAACTTTGTGTAAGACCTAACAGTACAGATGGCGCCATCTAGTGACCAAATAATAATTTATTAGGTTCTTCCTAGGAAAAAGATATTTTCACATAAAAAGTAACCTATAATACATTCAGAAATAATACATTTCTTTTTTCTATGTCGTATTCTATTTGTGTTCTAAATCTCATTCAAAGCTGTGATCTTCCTCTTTTAGGCATACACTCTGTATCGAAACATAAATAAATCAAAATTTGGTAAATAAGTTGAAAATAAAACCAATGTATTTTTTTAATTTGAATAAGAGTACTTGTATTGTTAAAATATCATTAAATTAAACATAGAGAAGAGAAGATAACTACACGCGGAAACGGTTCGTATGTAACATTTTTAAATTCATGCTAACTTCGAAATTAAATGTTCATAATTAAATTACATCTGCTCAACGAATTGATCAATGTTAATGATGTAAAGACAAAAAATTATCTACTTGAAATTATCTCGGTGAAATACTTTAATGTCATAAGGATTCACATTATCATATGAAAAAATGCATCTAAAATATGTAGTGGTTGTTTATTTATTTTTTTTGTAATTGTTATGTATACACCCTCACGAATTTAATAATATAATAATAGTATATTTTTAATTGCACCTGAATACTATTTTGTTTATTCCTATTGTTTAAATAATTACTATTAGTTTATTAAAAGGAGAAGCGATAATGACAGTGCGTGGTGATAAAAATTGGCGTTTAAACGATTTTTATATCTACACAATATTTAAACAGAAGTTTGTGTGTTTGTTTATTTTCGAAAACGTTACACAAGTGGAAACAAACTGTAGGACACGAGACAAACTTCTAAAGTTCCTTAAAATAAAATATTTATCTATGTCTAGGTGAAATGTTGGTATGAAAAAAAATGTTTTATAAAAACTTCGATATCAGTTTGAAATAACGTGTATTATAATGTACGTTGTTATCAGTTCCGGATTTAGGGGATAGGCTCCTACTGCCCTGGGGCTCCAACAATAAAGGTAAATAACAATATTTTGACGGGTCACCAACTTTTACGTTATTTATCCCAAATCTTTTTTGGGTTTATTAGTCAGAAGTGCGAGTAGCACAAACGTAACGTTATAACAGAAAGTCCTAATTGCAAGTTTTCATTTAGGTACAATTTTTTTTTATAATTTGTGTTTTGTACCAATGAGTTAAAGAGAAATAAATTAAGTAAAAAAATATGAAAAACGGTTGTCGCTATAGGTCATCTTCTCGCTTCTTCGAGCTCAATTTATTTTAAATATTTGAGAAAAATACTTGAATGGAATTTTTTAAATAACACTAAGTATTTGAAAATGTTTATTTTCTTAGTGGGAAGTAAAAAAAAATACGTTTTTAAAAAATATAAAAAATTATTTTTTTTATATAAAAAATAATAATAAGGGGCCTAAACTCCTTCGTTGCCCCGAGGCCCTCCAGACTTCCAAATCCGACCGCGATTATTATTGTTATATTATATATCTACAGACAAAAAAACACAAGTTCTGTTACACTTAAATCTCTAATTAAAGTTTATATTTTTTTAGTCTTTTTTGTATCAATTAATAAAAAAAATATCTAAATTAAATTGTTAACCGAAACAAATAGCACAATACAATAAGTTACTCCTGCATAACTATATAACAGAAATATAATATTAGATTCGATTTGACGCAAATCACTTTGGCAGTTTAGTACGATATTTGACAGATATACAGCCCTCAATCATTACCGTGTTTGTAGGTCTATACTTTCAACACAAGTCGACACACTGATTGGTAAATCGCCCGATGTATTCGGGGCGATATTTGACAGATGTAACAATATCGTATTTTGTAAAAGTTATAGTATCACTGCGAACCGATATGGGATTAAAGATTTAACTACGATATATAGTTTCAATAACTATATACGATTCATATCGTCCACTTCTGCCAAATCTATCTAGATATCTTCTATTTAATAATGAAGTTCACTCACGTAATTGCGATGCCTCCCGGCTCTGCTCGCTGCCGGGCTCTCGTCAACAACACATGTCACTCAAATGGATTCTTTGAATCAAATATTTTTTAACAGTACCCTACAAGTGTTGTGAAATTTGTATACACAGCACTATCAACAATAGGTCTCTATTTTACTACTGGCGGTATCAAAATACCCGACATATTAATGCAGTTATGTGTCAAAATAGTTTTTTTATGTTTTCTCATGAAAAAAATATTTTTTGAGTTTATATGGACTATATATATTTATCTTCATATTAAGTTTCATCAAACTCCAGTACGTTCTTTTCTGTGTCGAGGAACAAAAAAAAGATAAACAGATGATAATACAAAAATCACTTGTTTTCACAGGAGGAGAACTTCATTGTTCGAATTCCAAACCTGACCAACCCTTTTCCTCCTTTTAATAGTTTCCTTTCCTCCCCTTTTCAGAAGGCTACTTTTTTGCTTAAAATCTGTATTGAAATAAATAAAATAAAATCATAATTATACAAGAAGAGCAACATGGGATTACAAAAACTAATATTAAAACAAGTAGATCGGAATTTGAGTTAATTTATTAGTTAAAATACATATAAGGAAAAACATCATAATAAGTATTGTAGGTATATTACTTTGTAAGACCAAAATATGTTTAAGGAAATATAACAAAGTATTGTAATTACTTTCGAATAAAAAACAAACTTATGATTGCTTGATTTAATTATTTTAATAGTTTTGTCAATTTTGATATACAAATTTTGTCCCTATAAGCGATTGTAATTTTTTCTCTTATTAAATTACGGCGAGCCAACAAACAATTTACGAGTAGGTATCAATATAATTGATATAATCTTAGACGTCGTACTTTGTCACATGAGAATTATGTGCTATTTCCCGCGATACCTTAAAAAGGATTGTGTTAACTAGCAGTAGTTACTGTATAAGTCATAAACGCGTCTTTATTCAATTTAATAGCGTAAATAAGGAAACGGCTATAATTACTAATGTAATTAAATATCCCAATATTTTTTTATGCTTTCAATAAGTATAACGATACTTAGGTCATCCACTTCTTTATCCCAACTATTTGAAGTGCACTATCTCCTGCAAGAGATTTTGCGCGTTCTGACTGCAACTCCCCTTGGGAATGGGTGTTAGTGAGTTAACAACACCTTTCTGATGGATAATTCGTCTTATGTGCACTTTTATTTTTGTACTGGACTGAAGAACATGATCAACAGAAATCGGCAATTTTTTTATTCCTTCCATTCCTCTATAAAATGTAATAACAAATCTTTCAATATTTTTGTTGTAATATATATAACCAAAATCAATATTTGTATTTGTCCCAGAGAATGTACCGGATGACTATACCACGTTTCATTGACTTCGGTCCTTTACAAACGAACAAAATTTTACGTCATTTTAATTGGAAAATAGGATTTATGAATTTATATTGTTAATTTCCTCACTTTACTATATATGTAGATAAAAAAGCATAATAAATTGTAAGACCTCAATGATATGACTATGTCACTGCCTTATCATTATATATAAGAAGATGGACGCATAAAGAGAAGCCACTCCGCGACCACGCTCTTGACCACTTGTTTCACATTTCCATAATGGAGGCCGTTGAGAAAAATGAAGCATTGAACAATGAGGAGGTAAATATATTATTTAAGATACGTATAACAAAGAATGTATTTTTATAAATATTTAGTATCTATCAGATATTCTTATATCTAAAGATAAATATGTAGATAACTGATAATTAAAAATATTTTATAGAATCTTCTAGCTCCTTATAGACATCTGGTTCGAGCCCAAAAGAAGCTTCTTGCTAATAATATATTTTCGTCCTTCAACCACTGGTTCAAAGTACCTGAAGATATCTTTCTCAGAGTTAAAGCATCGGTGACAATGTTCTTTAATGCAATCATTTTGTAAGTTTACTTTATAAAAGTTTCTTTATTATTACATTTATCTTTAAATGAAACGTACATAACACAACACGAATACTATTAATAATATTATTATTCATTGCACACAATTCTCAACTTTAAATGTATTTTTTTTTAATTTTATCAAGGTTTGTCCCTTTACCGCCCAGACCCAGCAAATATGTTAACACTGGTCAATGATAGAAATGAAAGCTACGTTCCATGTATTTAAATAAGAACCGGAACTCGTAGCTACTTTATACAATTGAATAATATGTTCACATCGCATGTTGAACCATACCTATATTTGTATTCTCATATTAACAATTGCCCTTGAAGTGCTCTGGATAAACATGATTTACAAAAAGTAAAAACACATAATATATCATTATTTAAATACTTAAAATTTATATATTTTTTTTGCGATGCAGGTACACGTACTAAATATTGTTTTATAGTTATGATAAAGTTTCAAGGTTTTCTGATTAAAAACGATAATTTGTTTAAAGATAATGATTTATTTTAACAATTACATATATAGATGTATTAAATATGTATAAATGTGTTGTTGTCACTTGAATTTTATATTTCAGGATAGATGACATCCAGGATAACTCTCTGGTTAGACATGGATTTCCGACAGCTCATTGCGTGTATGGAACACCCTTAACTATAAACGCTGGCTTACAAGTGATAGCAGAATCTATGCGAAATATTTCAGATTTAATTCCCAATGGATTGGTATTATTATTAAGAAACTATATGATATCAATACGCTATTAGAAATATATTTTAAAAATATTAATTTTAATATTATGTATAATTTGTCTTTTTGCAGGGTTTCAAATTATTTGCAGATCAATTTCGGGAAGTAATGATCGGTCAGGGCACTGAAATATACTGGCGAGACAACTTCGTTTGTCCAACTGAAGAACAGTATAAAAAAATGATCCAACAAAGTAAGTAAAGTTAAAAATATTATAATAAATATCTTTTAAAAAGGACTTAAAAAATATAAAATAATGTATCTAATGCTCGTAAATATTAATCTTAAAATTTTGAATTTTCTATAATTAATTATGAAAGTCCTTGTAGGATTTAAAATGATGAAACCCTCTGTAGCCCTTTCCTCAGGGAGAAAAGCAGTAATTCGAACCATATAGAAAAGTGTTAAAACTAAAGTTATATAAAATATTCCTTAAATTAGATCAATAAGAATAGATAATATATCGGATGGAGGTTTCAAACTATGAGACATAAACGTGCTTGGAGCACAAAATTTTTATATATATTTTTTAAGTTTCATAAATATACAAATTTTTCAGAAACGGGTGATACCATAAAATTAGGAGTTAAACTACTACAACTTTTAAGCGATAATAAAAAAAACTACGACAACTTCGTGCAGCTTCTGGCATACTACTACCAACTACAAGACGACTACTGCAACCTGTGCGCCAAGGAGGTATTTTGGGTTTCGAAATTGCTAAAATGTTTTATTTTATTTCAATTAAAAATAATTTCTTGATTATTGTTTTTTCGTCGATGTCCGACTGAATGAAGTAACGAACAGCAAACCCTTAATATAGAGAAATTTAAAATTATAATTATATTTTATTAGTTAGCGTCGCGTTAGCGTTGAACGAGCAGCAGCAGTTAGTATTCAATTCGTCGTTTTACTAATAATTTATCACTTTCAATTTAGTTAAACCAAGAAGGCGTCTTCTGTGAAGATATAACAGAGGGCAAGTTCACTCTTCCCATAATACACGCATCGAAGACTCCGGCGGCTCTTGAAATATTCAGTATCCTTTTATTTTGGGATAAATGCCCGGATTGTAAGATCACAAATACAGACAAAAACTAGTTAAAGACATATATATACATATAATATTAAAAGAATTAAAGTAAACGAAACTGTTGTTATATAAATACTTTATCAGTTTATTTATATTACTAAACACCATGTTTTAAAAACCTAATTTCCTTAGCGTGCAAAAGGTATTCTCCAAAAGCACACCAGTGACGAGAAGTTGAAGAAATACTGTTTGTCTTTATTAGAGCAGACTGGCAGCTTGGAGTATACGAGGAACAAACTGGATGAGGTGGACCGCGAGGCGAGAGCTGAGGTTATCACTCGGAGATTGTAAACATAAGCTGATTGAGATAATTGATTTTCCTTAAATATGATGCGTAAACTATGACTATAGATATATTTTTTTTATACTCTACTCCAATTAAGATGGGTTGCATCATCAGTACTCGTGTCTAATATGAATTTAATAATCTTTTATAATTATAATATTCTCATTGCAGCTAGAACGATTAGGCGGCAATCCCCATATGGAAGTTGTGTTAACAGAACTAAATAGTTGGAGAGAAAACAGAATGTATTTATGAGTGCTTATAACTATAATGTACCTATACATTTATTTTATTTTATTAGTTGAATGGTATATTCAATTATTGAAAGTTATTTATGAATTTATTTTTATAAATAAACTTTTGTTTTCCTACGTTTTCAGTTTAATAAGTTATTTATTGTAACCATATTTTGTCTCATTTCCTTGTACAATTTATATAATTTTACATAAAAAATTCAAACATTGTTACAGTATGTAAGTCTTTGTATAGAGAAACTATTATTCGTTTTAAAAATTCTAGTATAACAAACAGTTTCACAATTAAATTTAAAAAAAATCAAAATTATTTAAACAGCGCCATGAAACTATTGTATATCATAATAAATATATATCCAATGCGTCGGGACCTTTTTCTTACAATTAATTTTTTCGACTGCATCTTCAACTTGCAAACTGATGAGTGTTTAATTGACTTCAATTAACATTGATATACATCTATACAGACAACGCGACTTTTAAAGCAACTGTATACTGTTAGTTTAACAACTGCGACCGCTTAAATCGGGTCGGCCTCCGACCACTGTTACTGAGGTAAATATACTCGCTTCTACATTGATTTAGCTTTTCGAAACCCGGTCGAGGATGTTCAACACAATCTGTCTATTGGATGGCGAAGTATACTTAGTATTCTGCACAATCACAGTTATATAAAAAAGATGGTCTCGGTCAAGGTACTTCATAACCTCATCAATGCTCAAAAGCAGGGGCACATGGAAACAAGTACCATGATACGATTGGAAAAATCGCTGCAGATTTTCCGGCTGTTCTTACGATATCATAACAGGCTTCTAATCGTGAATTTATCAACAAAGTGATCAAGAATTACTGAAAAAAACTTGTTTGTTTGTTAGTTGTTAGTTTCATTCCTAATAATTTAATATTCATTTCAGAGCGATACACTACCAAATGCTTGTTAAAACTTTTGGCTGCTGCGAAGAAAAAGAGACCAAACAAGTACTAAAAATACTAAAAATAAAAATAAGGTCAAGTTGATATTTTTTTTTTCAGAACATTTCCATACATTGTGAGCCTATATAAATAAATAGTACAATACGATAAGTTTCTCATCCATTCCATTAGATGCTATTCTATTCTATTTTAATTAATGTCTCTCGTCAACAACAGTCAGAAATATATAATATTAGATCCGATTTGATGCAAATTTAGTCTGGCGATACTGATTCGTGAACAGTATTTTGGTACGATATTTGACAGATATACGAGTATAGCTGTCAATTAATACCGTGTTGTATACTTTCATACCGATTCATAAATCATGCTCGAGGACTATATCTGACAGATGTATCAATATCGTGTTTTGTAAAATTTATAGTTTCACCTCGAAGCAATATCGGATTAAAGATTTAAGCAACATATATAATTTCAATAAATATACACGATTCAAATCGTCCACATCTACTAAAGCTATCCAGATATTAATTAATATATTTTACAAAAAATCTTAATACTATATACATGGTATGACATATTAAAAACCAAAGTAATGATGGCTTGATATTTTTAACTTTATTTTAATAGTTTTGTCCATTTTGATATACAAATTCTGTCCCTAAAAGCGGTTGCAATTATTTCTCTTATAAGATTACGGTGAGCCAACAAACATTTTACGAGTAGGTATCAATATAATTGATATCATCTTAGACGTCGTACTTTGTCAGATGATAATTATGTGTTATTTCCCGCGATACCTTAAATGGGATTGTGCTAACTAGCAGTAATTGCTATATAAATTATAAAGGCTTCTTTATGCCCATTAATAGCATAAATCAGGAAACGGCTATAATTACTAATAAAATACAAGATGCCCATAGTTTTTTAATTTTAAAGGAAGTATAACGATACTTAGGTCATCCACTTCTTTATCCCATATTTTTTAAGTGCAATATCTCTTATAAGAGATTTTGCGAATATTTTTAGGATAAATCCGTTCTGACTGCAATTTCCCTTGGTAATGGGTGTTAGTGAGCTTACCAACACCTTTCTGCTGGATAATTCGTCCTATGTGCACTTTTATTTTTGTGCTGCACTGAAGAACATGATCAACAGAACTCGGCAATTTTTCACGTTGGATCAGAAGCTGATAAAATTGATTAAAATTCATTATATGCCTTCACATTGATACTCGTCTTCTTCTTCTCTGCTACACGTCAGATGGCCGTATAGTGGTTTCTTTTCTTTCCCTTTTAGAAAGGAAAGGAAAAGAGCATTTTTGAGCTTCCCCATTCCTCTATAAAATATAATAACAAATCTTTCAATACTTTCATTGTATTATTTATTTATTTTTATTTATTTATTTATTTATTTCTGTACCATAAATTACAAACAAAGACATTATAAACAAAGAAAATTTACACTAAGGATAACTTATCTCTTGCAAGAGATCTCTGCCAGAAACCCTTGGTTATAGGAAATATTTATTGATATGGGGTGTAGGTACATATAACATAAATAAAATATAATATAATTTAATATAAGGCTTTAATATATCAATATTTTATATACTTACATACTAATATACATAAATATAAATATATATATATTTACATATACTTACATACACAACTGTCTACACAAATACATATAACTAATGAATATATTGTAAGTAAATAATTGATGCCGATTAATGCGAGGAAAGTGAAAATAGGTGCTTTTTCAGTCTAAACTTGAAAACAGTAATAGTGGGAAAGTCTTTATAAATAAAATCAGGTAGTGATTTCCGAAGTTGCGCAGCAAGAACAGAAAACGACTTACGATAAAAATTTGAATTGAATTTTGGCACTTCCAGAAATTTCAATGCAACACAAGTGCGTTCAGGTCGAATTCTGGGGGAGCATAATTGGAAGCGTTCCTGAAGGTACGTCGGACCATAATTTATTAAAACATTATATAACAGTGTTAGCACATGCATATTCCGGCGAAGGCGAATGGGGAGCCACTTTAATTCACGGCGGTATTCAGAAACGTGGTCGAATTTGCGCAAGCCGAAAATAAAACGAATGCACAAATTCTGGAGTCGATCTAATTTATCAAGTAGCTCATTAGTCGCATCTAAATAGCAAACGTCAGCGTAGTCGAGTATAGGGTGGAGGAGGGATTGTGATAGTATAATTTTAGTTTTCAGAGGAAGGAAATTTTGAAGTCGTTTAAGGGAATGTACGGAATGGTGAAGCCGCTTACTTACATCATTGACTTGAGCTACCCAACTTAGGTGACAGTCTATAATAAGTCCTAAGTTTCTTGCATTGTCTAGGTATGGTATTGGAGTTCCATCATAGACTAGGCAAGGGAGAGTCCTAAAGTCGATTTTGCTATGTAGTTTTCTACTACCTATTATTACGGCCTGCGATTTAAAAGGATTTAGTAATAGGCCATAGTCTTGCGTCCAAGAGTGAATCCTTTCAAGGTCGATGTTTATGGCATCAATAGCCTCTGCTAGGTCAGATAATTTGGCATGTCTATATAGCTGTAAATCATCTGCATAGAGATGGTAGTTGGAAGATATAATCTTGGAAACTTCATTTATGAAAATTGAAAAGAGTAATGGAGATAGGACGCCGCCTTGTGGTACCCCAGCAGATAGATTCATCCAATCAGAAGAATGCTCATTAGATTTCACAATCTGCTGACGACCGAAAAGATATGTTTTAAACCAGTCAATAACGGATGGAGATATCAAGTAAGTTATAAGAATATTAAGCATAACGTCAAAATCCACTGAATTAAAAGCGTTACTGAAATCAAGAAGAACAAGTATGGAGAGTTCTTTGTTATCCATAGCATAACGGATATCATCGGTTACTTTCAGTAACGCAGTGCTGGTACTATGGTGAGGTCGGAAACCGGATTGGAAAGGACTTAATAGATTATTACTGTAAAGGAAGTCGGAAAGTTGCTTGAAAACTAAGTCTTCAAGAACCTTGGAGAGGATAGGGAGTATCGATATTGGTCGATAATGAGAAGGAGTGGTAGGGTTAGATATTTTTGGTAAGGGAATGACATGTGCATTTTTCCATGCCGTAGGGAAGGTATTAGTGTGTAAGGAAAAGTTTATGATATGAGTGATAATGGGCAGAAGGATATCAATTAAGGGGATAAGCATATCTCTACTAATATTATCGTGCCCTATCGCTTTAGAAGAAATGGATAAGAGAGACTTCTTAACATCTCCCTCCGTTACTTCCTGGAACAAAAAGAGAGGATCACAGATAGGTGGGGTGGCATCTTTTAGTTTTTGAATTGTCTTAGACTTGCGTTGTTTAGAAAATTCTATAGAAGGAGTAGAGAAATGTTTATTCAATAAGTTTAAGTTAATAGAATTATATATAACCAATAAGTTTAAGTTAAATGTATTATAATATGTAACCAAAATCAATATTTGTCCCAGAGAATATAACGGACATTTATAAAGTTTAATTGATATCGATCCTTTAGTTTTTGCTTTACGAATTAATAAAATTTTACAACTATTTAATTGGAAAATAGGATTTATGAATTTGTGTCTTCAATTTCCTCACTTTACTATATATGTACATGGAAACGCATAATCAATCGTAAGACATCGATGATATGACAATGTCACTGCCTTATCATTATATATAAGGAGGTGCACGCATAAAGAGAAGCCACTCCGCGACCACGCTCTCGACCACTTGTTCCACATAATGGAGGCCGTTGAGAAAAATGAAACATTCAACATTGAGGAGGTGAATATATTACTTTAGATACTATTTAGATTAAATATTTTGTATTTATCAGATATTCGTACATTTTCAGATAAATATTTAGATAACTGATAATTAAAAATACTTCACAGAATCTTCTAGCTCCTTATAGACATCTGGTTCGAGCCCAAAAGCTTCTCGCTAATAATATATTGTCATCCTTCAACCACTGGTTCAAAGTACCTGAAGATATCTTTCTCCGAGTTAAAACATCGGTGACTATGTTCCTAAATGCAATCACTTTGTAAGTTTGCTTTATAGAAGTTTGTTTAATATTACATTTATTTTTAAATGAAACGTACATAACACAAAACAAAAACAATAATATAATTATTTACTAGCACACGGTTCTGGGTAACTTAAAATGATTTTTTTTTCAATTTTTATCAAGGTTTGTCCCTTCACCGACCACACACAGCAAATATGTAACCACCGGTCAAAGATAGAAATCAAAGCTACATTCCATGTATTTAAATAAGCACCTGAACTTGTAGCTATTTATACAATAACAATTTAAGATTGATTAAATAAAATGAGATTGATTGAATAATACGTTCATTACATGTTTAGCTATACCTAATATATTTGCTTTTTCACGTATTAGACGATTAGCCCTTAAAGTGCTCTGTGTGTAAGCCGATACTTCACTTTTACAGATCGTTCTGCAATAATAAACAATATAAATTATCAAATTTGTTAAAATATTTTCGCGATGCAAGCATACATACTAAAGATTTTTGTATACTAATAGTAAAACTATCAGATTTTCTGGTTATAAAGGATAAATTATTTATTGATAATGCATATATCAATTACATATAAACATGTGTTGTTGTCACTTGAACTTTATATTTCAGGATAGATGACATCCAGGACAACTCTCTGGTTAGACATGGATTTCCGGCAGCTCATTGCGTGTATGGAACACCCTTAACTATAAACGCTGGCTTACAAGTGATAGCAGAATCTATGCGAAATATTTCTGATTTAATTCCCAATGGATTGGTATTATTATTAAGAAACTATATATGATATCAATGCACTATTAGAAATATATTTTAAATATATTAATTTTAATATTATGTATAATTTGTCTTTTTGCAGGGTTTCAAATTATTTGCAGATCAATTTAGGGAAGTAATGGTTGGTCAGGGCACTGAAATATACTGGCGAGACAACTTCGTTTGTCCAACTGAAGAACGATTTAAAGAAATGGTTGAACAAAGTAAGTTAAGTTAAACATATTATTCTCCCTATTCGCCTTCGCCTCGCCGGATGCATATTTTAACCACGCTGTATAATGTTTTAAGAAATTCATCTCCCTCTTATTTATATGAACTCTTCCACCTGTCCCCGCCGAGTAGCCGTCCCAAACGCTTTTGTGTTTCTTTTAAATTTTTTAATGTCCCTCCTAACAATTCAACATATTTCTCCAAATCCTTCTCCATTCATGCAGCGTGGTTATGGAATACCCTTCCCAGCCATATTATAAGTAGCCCAAGTGTTGTATTGTTTAAACGTTGATTAAAGCTCTACTATCTCGCCCAGTTATAAATATATGTATTATATATGCATTTGTAATATTATATATATATATATATATATATATATATATATACATATATTCATATATGTATTTGTATATATTTTCGATTTATTATATTGATAAGTATTTGTATTTATTTATGTATTGGTATAATTTAGTTTATTATATAAGTAGTGTTTAGTTAGTTATTTAAAATTAAGAATATGTACTATATGTAGTGTGTACATATTTCTGCCCTGTTAATTCAAATTTGTCACTCTCACTGGTAGCTGGTAGAGATCATCTCTCTTTAGAGATAAGCTCATCCAATGTTTTTCATGTCTCTGAATATTTTGTTATCACTAAATCTGGTACATGAATAAATAAATAAATATTATAACAAATATCTTTTAAAACGGGCTTAAAAATATAAAATAATGTATCTAATGCTCGTACATATTAGTCATAAAAAATTTGAATTTTCTATAATTATGAAAGTTCTTGTAAGATTTAAAACGATGAAAGCCTCTGTAGCCCTCCTCTCAGGGCGGAAGGTCATTCCATTCCTCCAATCAAACCAGACAGACAGAAGTGTTAAAACTAAAATAACATAAAATATTCCTTAAATGAGATACATTAGATTAGGTGAAGGTTTCAAATTATGAGACATACACGTGCTTCATACAAAAATGTATATACTTTTTAAGTTTAATTAATATAAACATGTTTCAGAAACGGGTGGATACATAAAATTAGGAGTTAAACTATTACAACTTTTAAGCAACAATAACAAAAACTATGATAACTTCGTTCAGCTTCTGGGATACTACTACCAACTACAAGACGACTACTGCAACCTGTGCTCCAAAGAGGTATTTTGTGTTGAAAATTGCTAAAATGTTTTATTTTATTTCTATTAAAAATAATTTCTTGATTATGTTTTGTCGTCGATGTCCGACTTAATGAAGTAACGACTACCAAACCCTTATTTTAGAGAAATTTTAAATTATAATATTTTTTTATCAGCTAGCGTCGCAATAGCGTTGAACGAGCAGCAACAGCAGTTAGTACCTAATCTATCTTTTGTTTTACTAATAATTCATAACTTTTCACTTAGTTGAACCAAGAAGGTGTCTTCTGTGAAGATATAACAGAGGGCAAGTTCACTCTTCCCATAATACACGCATCGAAGACTCCGGCGGCTCTTGAAATATTCAGTATCCTTTTATTTTGCAATAAATTCCCGGATTCGTAAAATGATTGCGAAAACAGACGAAAAGTAGTCAAAAACATAGTATATATACAATATTAAAAAAAATTAAAGCAAACGAAACTGTTGTTATGTAAATACTTTATCAGTTTATTTATATTACTAAACACTATGTTTTAAAAACCTAAATTCCTTAGCGTGCAAAAGGTATTTTGCAAAAGCGCACCAGTGACAAGAAATTGAAGAAATACTGTTTGTATTTATTAGAGCAGACTGGCAGCTTGGAGTATACGAGGAACAAGCTGGATGAGCTGGACCGCGAGGCGAGAGCCGAGGTTAACACTCGGAGATTGTAAACATAAGCTGACTGAGATAATTGATTTTCCTTAAATATGATGCGTAAACTATGACTATAGATATTTATTTTTTTAATACTCTACTCAAATTAAGATGGGTTGCATCATCAGTACTCGTGTCTAATATGAATTTAATAATCTTTCATAATTATAATATTCTCATTGCAGCTGGAACGATTAGGCGGCAATCCCCATATGGAAGTTGTGTTAACAGAACTAAATAGTTGGAGAGAAAATATAATGTATTTATGAATACTTATAGTTATAATATACCTATATAATTATTTTATATTGAAACTTATTGATGTATTTAAAATTCAAGCAATTGTTACAAAAGAATTCAATTTCACTATCCCCCGGAGGGCATGTATAAAAGGGTTGATGTCTGTGGCCGAGGCAAAAGATGTATGCAGGAACCGTAGCGTTTGGCGCTCTGTCGTCTCTGGCTACCCCGCAAGAGATATGGCGTGAAGTATAATATTTATATTTCTTAGAAAAATATATAAAAATTATTTCTATTATTTTGAAAATAATAAACAATTAGAGGCCTCCACTCCTGCGTTGCCCCGGGACCTCCAGACTTCCAAACCCGGCCCCGATTTTCATCGTTACATTAGGCAGGAGCAAGCCGGGAGGTAACGAAATTATGTGAGTGAACTTTATTGTGGCAGATGTGGACGGTATAAATCGTATATAGTTATTGATACTACCTTTTTAACTTTTACAAAACACGATATTGTTACATCTGTCAAATATCGTCCCCGAATACATCGGGCGATTGACGAATATCGGCTTGCGGTGAAGGTATAAGTTAAGAAACACGGTTTTGATTGAGACCTCTATATCTGTCAAATATCGTACCAAAATACGATTCACTAATCGGTATCGCCAAAGTGATTTGCATCAAATCGGATCTAATATTATATATTTCTGTCTGCTGCAGACGAGAGACAAATAAAATAAAATAACAACAATGATTGTTGTTATTTTATTTTGTTGTTTTATTGTATTATACTATTTATTTAGGTTAACAATTTAATTTAGATATATTTTTTATTAATACTGTAAAACAAAATTTTTATTGGAGATTTATGTGTAAGAGAAATTGTGGTTTTTATCTGTAGATATACAGGGTGTCCAGGAAATAATGGATAACCTCTGAAAAACTAATAGTAGAACTAAAGACAAGTACGAAAAAAAATAAAGAAATTACACTTACACTGCTAGAAAAAGGGGGCTTTAAAAAAACCCAATTTTTGTCTGATTTCATATTTTTACTCGTAACGAGGTCAAATCAGTTAATATCATAATTATTTTTATACTTTAATATTTATTATTAACCGTATCAGTAAATAACTATCAAATAACTGTAGTATTTTTTTCAAAAAATAATGTTAAACTATTGTTTTGTGTAAAATTTCTGAAGAATTATTTTTCATGTGGAATTTTGAATAGCTCTGGTGTAAAAAAATATGAAAGCAATAGTGACCAACAACTTTAAAATATTAATGGCGTTTTTTACAATGATGTAATATGTCGTTACTGTAATGAAAAAATATTGAACTATTGGCATTAATGTGTAAAATGGGATAATTATTCAATACTAGCAAAATTAAAAAAATACGAAAAAACCAAAAAAAAAAGATTTTTAATTGATATTTATTGCACATTACAATAATTTAGAGCAACTGTTCAAAATGTCTGCCCCCCATCCTGATACTGGCCATTACTAGCGGTAGCGGTGGAGCCGGGTTGCCCCCTTTCCTCAATTATGGCGAAGGGGGTGATGCGTTACCTCACCTTTGCGTTATGCTCGTGAACGGGTGCTGCTTGCGTTGACTGGTCGTATTGCTAGCCACGGATTTTCCTTTTCCTATTATTAATTATTATTAGGACTGCTTGTCGAATTGATTGCGATGCTTCTAGTTATTCGTACATTGCTCACTAAATATATTGACGTTAGTGAAACAGTGATCACAGTAAAAAAAACCCGGCTGAGTTTGTTTGTGTGGTTCTTCTCAGACCAGGGCGCGTTTGGAACCCTCGTAGCCTTATTTTAAATTGGAAAGTGTCTTTAGAGAAGGGCTTATTTTAATACATATGATATCAAAATAGGCCCTCCTGTCATTTCCGTTTGACGTACACAAGTAATCACTGGTAAGGATTCAAAGTGGAAAATATATAAATAAATAAACAAAAAATAAATAAATATTATTTCTCATGATTTTTATTTTAAGTTATATTTATCTTCATATTAAGTTTCATCAAACTCCACTACTTATTATTCTGTGTCGAGGAATAAAAAAAAAGATAAACAGACGATAATACAAAAATCGTTTGTTTTCACAAACGGAGATCTTTCGTCGTCTATTAAGGAATTAATTAAATGTGAAAATTCAGATATTTTTCGTGCTTTCATTGTTCGAATTCTAAACCTGACCAACCCTTTCCCTCCTTTTAACAGTCTCCTTCCCTCCCCTTTTCAGAAAGTAATTCTATTGCCTTAAATCTGTATTTAAATAGATAAAATAAGTAATGGTCACCACTTTGATAGATGGGTGTCAAAATAATAGGCTAAACCTGAATGCCGATAAGACGAGAAGATGTCACGGTGAGAATCAAGAAGAACGTGCTCAGGTGGATTGGGCACGTCGAACAATTGAGTGATGAAAAAATGGTAAAAAATATTTATACAGGAAAAGTGAGCGGTAAGAGAGACAGGGGTAGGCCTCGAGTGACCTTCGAAAACACAGTATCTATGATACTGGAGGAAGGTCACGAAAAAGCACGAGGACCCCCCGGAGGGCATGTATGAAGAGGTTGATGTCTGTGGCCAAGGCGAAAGAGGTATTCAGCAACCGTAGCATTTAGCGCTCCGTCGTCTCTGGCTACCCCGCAAGGGATATGGCATGAAGCTAAATAAGTAAGTAAAAAAAGTAAAAATAACATCATAATCATACGAGAAGAGTAATAAGGGCTTATAAAAACGAATATTAAAAGATTGTTAGTAATTTCAGTTAATTTAATAGTTAGGATATATATAAAATTAAAAAAAAAACAAAAGGTATTCTAAGTATATTACTTTGTAAGACCAAATATGTTAATATTGCCATAACGAAGGCAGGAAATATAACAAAGTATTGTAATTATTTTCGAATAAAAAACAAAGCAATGATTGCTGGATTCCATTATTTTAATAGTTTTGTAATTTTAATATACAAATTCTGTCAATATAAGCGATTTCAATTATTTATCTTATAAAATAACGCCGAACCAACAAACATTTTAGGAGTAGGTACCAATATAATAAATATCATCTTATGGGTCGTCCTTTGTCAGATAAGAATTATATGCTATTTCCTGCGATACCTTATAAGGGATTATGCATATTACCAGTAATTACTGTATTAACTCATAAATGCGTCTTTATTCCCTTTAATGGCGTAAATAAGGAAACTGTATATATAATTACTAATGTAATTAAATATCCCAATAGTTTTTTTTATGCTTTCAATAAGTATAACGATACTTAGGTCATCCACTTCTTTATCCCAATTATTTGAAGTGCAATATCTCCTGCAAGAGATTTTGCGCGTTTTGACTGCAACTCCCCTTGGGAATGGGTGCTAGTGAGTTAACAACACCTTTCTGATGGATAATTCATCCTATATGCACTTTTATTTCAGTGCTGCACTGAAGAACATGATCAACAGAACTCGGCAATTTTTCACGTTGGATCAGAAGCTGATAAAATTGATTAAAATTCATTACATGCCTTCACAATGATACTCTTCTCCTTCTTCTTCTCTTCTACACGTAATATGGACGTAAACTGGGTGCCTTCCCTTCCCTTTCCGAAAGGAAAGGTAGGAAAGAAAAGAGTATTTCTGAGCTTCTTCATCTCTCTATAAAATGTAAAAATAAGTCTTTCAATATTTTCGTTGTATTTTAATATGTAACCAAAATCAATATTTGTATTTGTCCGAGAGAATGTACCGGACAATTATAAAAGTTTCATTGTTATCATTTCTTATGTTTTGGTTTATTTGGAAAATAGGATTTATGAATTTGTGTCTTTAAAATCCTCACTTTACTATATATGTAGATGAAAACACATAATAAATCGTAATCTATATAATAATCGTAACATCGATGATAATAATAATAATAAAGCAATTCGTCTCTATAGATTTCAAAAATAAAAGTAATAATACCACAAGTGGAATCGAGAGAAGCAACACTTGCTCAATCTATTCCACAAGGTATTGTACTAGGAAGTATGTTATTTTTAATTTATTTAAATGATTTTCCTACATTATTTAATGCACATACAATTTTATTCATTTTTAGACATTAGACATTTTTGACATTTCCAGTTTAATTATAATGATTTGAATATTTTAATTGATATTGTTATTAACGTGTTATCAGAGAATGTTAATTAATGTAGTAATGTATAAATAATATTTTTGACGACTGATTTGGGACGCCCTAACCGGCAAATTTATATTTTTAGAAATAGTTTTAAGAACTTTGTAAACAAAATAAACATGAATATGAATATGAATCAATAAAAAATAAATCTAAATTAAAATGTTAGCTTAAATAAATAAATAGTACAATACGATAAGCTACTCATGCGATTCTTGTTGTTTTATTTTATTTTATTTTAATTAATTTATCTCGTCGACTACAGACAGAAATATAATATTAGATCCGTTTGATTCAAAATTAGTCTGGCGATACCGATTCGTGAACAGTATTTAATACGATAATTGACAAATATACAGCTGTCAATTAATATCGTGTTTGCAGATGAATACTTTAACCGCGAGCCGATATACCGATTCATAAAAAGTAATGATTGCTTGATAGTTTTGTAAATTTAGCTTATTTGATTTATATATATTTATTTTAAAAGTTTTGTCAATTTAGATATACAAATTCTGTCCCTATTAGCGATTTCAATTATTTATCTTATAAAATAACGGCGAACCAACAAACATTTTACGAGTAGGTACCAATATAATTAACATCATCAATCAAGAATTATATGCTGTTTCCTGCGATACCTTATAAAAGATTATGCAAATAGGATTTATGAATTTGTGTTTTTATTTTACTCACTTTACTATATATGTAGATGAAAACACATAATAAATTGTAAGACATCGATAATATTAAAATGTCGCTGCCTTATCATTATATATAAGGAGGTGCACGCATAAAGAGAAGCCACTCCGCGACCACGCTCTCGACCACTTTTCCACATCGCCATAATGGAGGCCGTTGAGAAAAATGAAGCATTCAATATTGAGGAGGTGAATATATACATTAACAAACAATGATTTTTATAAATATTTTGTATCTATTAGATATATATATCCACAGATAAATTTTTAGACAACTGATAATTAAAAATACTTTACAGAATCTTCTAGCTCCCTATAGACATCTGGTTCGAGCCCAAAAGAAACCTCTCGGTAGTAACATATTTTCGTCCTTCAACCACTGGTTCAAAGTACCTGAAGATAACTTTCTTCGAGTTAAAACATCGGTGAATATGTTCCTAAATGCCATCACTTTGTAAGTTTACTTTATAAAAGTTTCTTTAATATTATACTTATCTTACTTGTGTTTTTTTTTCATATTACAGGATAGATGACATACAGGACAACTCGCTGATTAGACGTGGATCTCCGACAGCTCATTGCGTGTATGGAACACCCTTAACTATAAACGCTGGCTTACAATTGATAGCAGAATCTATGCGAAATATTTCAGATATAATTCCCAATGGATTGGTATTATTATTAAAAATATATATATAATTTCAATACATATATATTTTTTATATCATGTATAAATTGTGGTTTGTTCATTTGCAGGCTTGCAAAATATTTGCAGATGAATTTCGGGAAATAATGGTCGGTCAAGGCACTGAAATTTACTGGCGAGACAACAACGTTTGTCCAACTGAAGAACAGTATAAAAAAATGATCCAACAAAGTAAGTAAAGTTAAAAATAATATGATAAATATCTTTTAAGGCGAACTTAAATATGTAAAATAATGTATCGTACATATTGTTCTAAAAAATTTTGATCTTTCTTGTATTAGTTATGAAAGTTCTTGTAAGATTTAAAACAATACAACCGCTGTAGCCCTCCTCTCTAGGAGGGAGGTTGTAAATTGAACCGTAAATGTTAAAACTCAAATAATATAAAATATTCCTTAAATTAGATACATTACAATGGATAGTCAATCGAGTGGAGGTTTCAAATAATGAGACATACAAGTGCTCCAAATAAAAATGTTTATATATATTTTTTAAATTTCATAAATATCTATTTAATTTACAAATTTATCAGAAACGGGTGGATCCATAAAAATTGGTGTTAAATTACTACAACTTTTAAGCAACCATAATAAAAACTACGACAACTTAGTGCAGCTTCTGGGATACTACTACCAACTACAAGACGACTACTGCAACCTGTGCGCCAAAGAGGTATTTTGTGTTCCAAATTGCTATAATGTTTAATTTTATTTCTATTAAAAATAATTTCTTGATTATGTTTTGTCGTCGATGTCCGACTTAATGAAGTAACGAAAATAAGGGTTTGGTAACCCTTATTTTAGAGAAATTTAAAATTATTATTATTAATATCAGTTTGTGTCGCGTTAGCGTTGACCGAACAGCAACAGCAGCAACAGCAGTTAGTACCTAATCTATCTTTTGTTTTACTAATAATTCATCACTTTTCACTTAGTTGAACCAAGAAGGCATCTTCTGTGAAGATATAACAGAGGGCAAGTTCACTCTTCCCATAATACACGCATCGAAGACGCCTGCGGCTCTTGAAATATTCAGTATCCTTTTATTTTGGGATAAATGCCCGGATTGTGAGATGGTTGCAAAAACAGCCAAAAACTATGTAGAAACAGTATGTAATAACAAAAGAAGTAGGAATTAATATAATTCATTTATTTATATACCTAAACACTATGATTTAAAACCTAAATTCCTTAGCGTGCAAAAGGTATTCTGCAAAATCGCACCAGTGACGAGAAGTTGAAGAAATACTGTTTGTCTTTATTAGAGCAGACTGGCAGCTTGGAGTATACGAGGGACAAACTGAATGAGGTGGACCGCGAAGCGAGAGCTGAGGTTAACACTCGGAGATAGTAAACATAAGCTGACTTAGATAACTGATTTTCCTTAAATATGATGCGTAAACTATGACTAAAGATATTTATTTTTTTATTACTCTACTCCAATTAATGGGTTGCACCATGAGTATTCGTGTCTAATGTGAATTTAATAATTCTTCTACAATTAAATATTTTCATTGCAGCTGGAACGATTAGGCGGCAATCCCCATATGGAAGTTGTGTTAACAGATCTAAATTGTTGGAGAGAAAACAGAATGTATTTATTGGAGGGCTTATAATTATAATATACCTATATAATTATTTTATTTTATTGTTTGAATGGTATATTCAATTTTTGTAACTTATTGATGTATTTTTTTTGCTAATATACCTTTTTTTCCTATGTATAAAATAAATTTATTAAAAAAAAATCTAAATTTTTTAACAGCGCCATGAAACTTTTGCATATCATAAAAAATATGTATCCAATGCGCCGGAAACTTTTTCTTGCAACGAATTTTTACCACTGCATCTTCAACTTGCGAACTGATCAGTGTTTAATTGACTTCAATTAACATTGATGTAACATATAGACAACGCACCAAAAAGCAACTGCAACTTTTAAATCAACTGTATACTGTTAGTTTAACAACTGCGGCCGCTTAAATTGGGTCGGCCTCTGACCTGTGTTACTGAGGAAAATGTACTCGCTTCTAGATTGATTTAGCTTTTCGAAACCCGGTCGAGGGTATTCAGCATAATCTGTCTATTGGATGGCGAAGTATACTTAGTATTCTGCACAACCACAGTTACATAAAAAAGGTGGTTTCGGTCAAGGTTCTTCATAACCTCATCAATGTTCCAAAGCAGGGGCACACGGAATAATACCATGATACGATTCAAAAAAGGCTTTAGATTTTCCAGCTGTTTTTACGATAGCATAACAGGTTTCTAATCTTGAATTTATCAACAAAGTGATCAAGAATCACTGAAAAAAAAATTGTTTGAGATTCATTCCCTAAGGGAAGTATTTAATATTCCTTTAAGAAAGCAAAGTATCATCATTTCAGAGCAATACACGACCAAATGCTTGCTAGAATTTTTTATTGCTGCGAAGAAAAAAGCGATCGAACAGCAAACTGAGAGGGTACTAAAATTAAAAACAAGCTCAAATGGATACATTTTTTTGCCAAAACATTAGGCCTCACTGCCTCGCGGCCCCGTCAATAAACATAAATATTGTTAAGTATTGTTTTTGTAATTAGTGTTTTATACCCATGACTTAGAGAGAAATAAAATGAGTAAAAAAAATAACGAATACTAAGTAAGTAACGTAAAACAGTTGTCACTGCAGGTCAGCTTAATTTTTATAATTGTTGAAGAAAAGACTTGTATGAATTTTTAAATAACACTATGTATTGAACGCGTCGATTTTCACTCCCTTCCTGTATTTAAAAAAAATACATTTTCTAAAAGATTTCTTTTTAACAATTAATTTCTTTAAGTGAGTTACAACCGCTACTTGACAGATTTCCTACTTCGACTGATTCCTCTGTGGCAAATCAGGAACATAAACAATCTTCCAGAACTCGCCGGGCTCTTAAGGTAACTAAGTAGTAAAGTTAATTAGTTGCTTAAAGAATTGTGTTCGCTTCGCGATAGGCACAGTGTCTTTATAATTTTTAAACATGTTTAGTATTACACTGCATTGTCTTTCATTTGCTATATTAGTTTAAAAACTAAAACAATGTCGACTTTAAATAAATTAATATTTTCTTTATTTTTGTTATAGTTTCATTCAAATATTTTCTTTTAATTTCAATTGTTTTGACATTTGTTACTTAGTTGACAGTAGCGATCCTTAAAGCGTTCGGAAAGTTTTAATTTCGACGTCCTACGTCTTTCAAATATTAAAATTTTGTTTTCCTTTGCAATATTAATTGATATTGTTTTAATCTTAAATTGTATGATTGCTATATACTTTTTGTTATTATTTTACTCTTAATGCCTTACAACTATTTTTTTTTCTTTTTACTATTTTTACCTAATTATTAGTTTACTCTCGAGACTTTACCAGATTTTTTTAACGTATTTTTTATGCTATGCCGTGTATGTTGTAATACTGATTTTAGGAAAACTTTAATTTTGTTGATGAGTCTAAATGATCGGTCCCTTCAATTTAGACCAATTATATTCACCCCTCTATTATTGGCTCTCCTAATTCATATAATTTCGATAATAAAGGTCCTTTTATTATTCACATTTCTCGTGAGGTTCCTGACCTTTCTGCGGGTACTACTGTTAGGGCAATTAAGTTTGGTCAGTTTCTTCATAACATTAAAATTTAGGATATTCTTAATAATGGAGTTAAAAATATTGGTAGAAATAAAATTTCAGTAGAATTTAATTCAGCTAAAGCTGCTAACGATTTTATAAAGAATCCTATTTTGTCTGTTTCAAAGTACAAGGTTTCATTCCAACTTTTAATATTACCAGAATGGGAGTTGTCAGAGGAGTCCCAGTTGATCTCTCTATTCCTGATTTTGTTGAGTCCTTGTACCTTCCTCCTGGTTGTGGTGAAGTGTTAAAAGCCAGAAGATTCAATCGTAAACAATCCACTGATGGAGCTGTGACTTGGGTGTCTACTCAGTCTGTAGTCATTACTTTCCGAGGCCAAATTCTTCCATCTTTTATATGTTCTTATACACATCTCTCCCAATTGAAATCTTTCAACTTCCTTCAATTCAATGCCTTAATTGTTGTAGATTCAAATTCAATGTCTTTCTTAGCCTAGGTGCTTTAAGTGTACCCAATCCCATATTGGTGATACATGTGATAATGCTAAATGTTTGTCTTGCACAGGCAACCACTTAGCAACAGACAAACAAACACTCTATTAAACAAACACTCTATTAAACTTGTAATGTCACAAGAAAATATTTCATATCTTGAAGCTTCTGTCAGATTTCCTCCATCCTATCGTTCATATGCAGACATTACAAAGACTTTGATTACACCTCCTCTTTACCCTCAAAGTTCTGTCCATGGCCATTCTAATGCAGTCTCCGCCGTCTCGTACCGTAAAAATGTCTCACGTATGTCTCGCGTCAACGTCCTTTAGCAAAGTATTATAGTGTTGAGTTTCATAATTCCCTTACTCATAACCATTCCTCTTCATTAGAAGAATTTAGGGCACAGCCATTACTATTAAGTAATGGCTGTGCCCTAAATAATTCTGATAATATTGTTAATAATAATAATAAATTCACCAGGTCTCCTGATCTTAAGATCTCTATGGGAGAATCATTTTTAAATATGATTAAAAAATTTTATGATATTCCCCTACCGTCCAAAGTTGCTAATTTACTGTCTCAATTATCTGCCCTTTATAGAAATAGATCCAGTTCGAATACTTCAATGGAACTGTAAAAGTATACGCAGCAAAATAAGATGAACTTATTTTACTTATCAATGAACACAACCCTATTATATTTGCGTTCTCTGAGTCGTGGTTGAAGTCGTGGTTCTTCATTTAGAGTATCAGGTTATGTCTGTCTACGGGATGACAGGTATGATGGATTTGCAGGCTACTCATACGACTTTTTATTATTTATTTTATTATACAAATCCCCCTTCCCCACTCCGCAATCAGCATATTAATACTGTTGCTGTGAGAGCTTTTAATATATCCTTTCTCTCCATTTATATTCTTCATCCACATTCTTCAGCTATTCCAAAGTTACATTCCATTCTCACTTCACTCCCATCTCCCATTCTCGTTATGGGAGATTTTAACTCGCATAATTTAGGGTTCTCATCTTTGCGACGGATTTTCTTTGCTTTTATAAGATATTTTTGATGATCTTAATATTTGTTTACTTAACGATGGATCTCCAACACGCAGAGTATACCCTTCCCAAAATCCTAAATCCGCAGTTGATCTCTCCTTTTGTTCCCTGTCTTTATCATCACTGTTTTCGTGGCAAAAAATTGATATTCGGTTTGTATGTCAACTACTAATTTTATAAGTTATAAGAAATCAAATGCAAAGTCTACTACATAAACTTCAGAAAAGAAAAAGCGTGGCAGGATAAGTTTTTTCGAATCTTTAAATTCCCGCACTCCATCTTCCATAGTATGGAACAAAATTAAATGCTTTCGAAATGCAATTAACTGCAGAAATCCAAATAGAATGGTTAGAATCTTTTTCAGATAAGGTTGCTCCTCCGTTGGTTCCTTATAATGACTTAATTCCTACATCTTTCACTCCCTTTTCTGAGTCCATTGACACTATGGATTTCAATTTTACATTTGATGAACTGCAATGTATCCTCTCAGGACTTAAAGATTGTACTCCCGGTGAAGATGGCATCCCTTACTCTTTTTTAGTTAAATTAAATGATAATTCTAAAGAGCAGTACCTTAGAATGATTAAAAAGTTTCTATTATCTTAGTATAGTAATAGTATCTTAAAACCAGGCAAAGATCCTTACTTCCAGATTCATACCGTCCAATCGCTTTAACTTCAACCTTAGCTAAAGTAATGGAGCATCTTATTAAAAATCGACTGGAATGGATAATTGAAAGCAATGGTTTGTTAAGTAAGTCGCAGTTTGGTTTTAGGAAAGGTTTAGGCACTACAGATAGCTTGTGAATTTTTACAACAGATATACGTTTGGCCTTTAGTAAAGGTAGTAATACCTTGTGGGATTATTTCTTGATATAGAAGCTGCATATGATAACGTTTTACTTTCGATACTCAGGCAAAAAATGCAACAGCTCTATATTCCGAAGAGATTAAACCCATATTTAGAAACTTTATTTCTCCTAGATCCATTCATATTCAAACTTCCTCATTTTGCCTTCAACCCAGAACGGTCTGGAAAGAACTTCCCCAAGGTTCTGTTATGAGTCCACTGCTCTATAATTTTTACACGTATAACCTCGAACTATCACTCTCAAGCTTCTGAAATTCTTTGCAATACGCTGATGATTTAGCTTTGTATTATAGCTCCAATTCCATTTCTGATATTAGTTTCCGTTTAAATTCTGCTATTTATTATTTGGGTCACTGGTATTAAAGCATGGTCTTTCTCTTTCGTTAAGCAAGTGTAAAGCCATAATTTTCACTAAAAAAAGACAAATGCCTTTTATTGATTTTTTTTTTTTGTGAATCACAAGTTTCTATTGTCAATAAAGTACCATTTCTTGGTTTATTTCTGGATACTAGATTGAATGGATCAGCTCATTTAGATTACATTATTAAAAAATGTGAAAAAGATATCAACATCCTCCGATCTTTATCTGGTGTATGGTGGGGTGCTCATGCTTATTCTCAAAAATTATTGTATAATGCAATCATTCGTAGTCATATGGAGTACAGAATATTTATTTATATCCAATTAATAAATTAGAAAGTTATAAATGAAACAAAATACACTATAAATCTTTACTAATAATTATAGGCACTATGATAACGGTATGTTGGATAGACTTAGAGAACGCTTTCGGGTCGGTATGACATGAACTGATGATGTTCGCGCAAAGGTGGTATAACTTCCAACGTTAGTAAGTGACATGATTGCATCATATTATTCAAAATTAAAATTTCCCATAATCACAAATTAAAATCATTCCAAAACCATTAAATTACAACATAGGTTTATTTCAAGGTTGTTATATTTCTCCAATTATATTTAATATAGTGATCAATATTTTAATAGATAAATTAATTAAAAACGAAAAGAAATGGGGTTATCGGTTTAAGTTTAACAATAAATACACAAAATCCATACTAGCATTTGCAGACGATCTCGCGATACTGACACGTAATCCAAAACAATGTCAGCTACTTTTAAAAGTTGTGCTTGGACGGACGGATTGAGGACAAAACCCAATAAATGCTATAGTCTATGTCTGGGTAGGCGGAACACCAGATATACCTCTTATGATCCGGGTCTTATAATAGGCGGTAAGTGCGTTACTATTATTACCGACGCAGCTCCGTTCAAATTCTTAGGCAAAAAAATCGATTACCAAGGGCGCACTCCATCGTTAGATATAATAGTCGATAGCTTTTTGAATGATCTTAAAAAGGTAGACATTCAGCCAATAAGTAACATCAAAAAGGCTTGGATATATGATAATTATTTAACATCATGTTTAATTTGGCCTTTCCTCGTTTACGATATAAGACATAGAAATAATAAAATCCTTTATTCGGCACGATGAAAATGATAATTACCGGTTGCACGCGATGAGCCTAGAATTGCAAAACGACTATAGGAGATTTTTGTATTCCATTAGCTTTACGATGGCGCACCCTGCTTCATGATTGGTCCCCAGAATTATTAAAATTTTATCTTAATGCATTCCAAAAGACTCTCCCAGATCAAAGTAACTTAGTGAGATGGGGCAAAGCCACCGAAAAATCTTGCAACATCTGTGGGGAGGCAGTAGGAACCGCGAAACACTTGTTAGTAGGGTGTAGGGTACTTCTAAAGAGAGGTAAATACTCGCGTCACCATGATAAAGTATTAGAAATTGTACGAGAAGCGGTTAGTCTCTCTGTATCAAGAGCGCAGAAGGGTATAACAACCATCAAAATATCAGTAGAGTTTGTAAAGGCAGGTTCATCCAAAAAACGTAAACTAAAACCTTATTCCATCTTGGACGCGTCCCCTGATTTGACTCTCATGATGGACACGTATGAAAGGCAATACAAAATACCCGGGGATGTTTGTGTTTCGTCATCTAGGCCGTACTTATTCCTGTACTCAAAACAACTGAGACGCGTTATACTTGTGGAGCTTACTGTACCCTGGGAAACAAACATACCCAAAGATCATACATTTAAACTTAACAAGTATTACGAACTATGTAACGAACTGATCAGGAATAAATTTATAGTTAATTTGTACGCTGTAGAAGTAGGAGCAAGAGGTATAACAGCCTACGTGCGGTATCAAAATTCCCGACATATTAATGCAATTATATGTTAACATAGATTTTTATTAAGTTGACAAGTAAGACAAGTTTGGAAGTTATCCCAAACAACATTAGTTTAAACTAGATTTTAAGACAGAAGAGATAAGATTCCTCTAACCGAATAAATGAAATGTTTAATCACAATAATAATTGTAGAAAAAATATATTATTAATGTGAGTAATAAGAATAATAATGTAAATTATATCAACCTGGTGCATCAGAATATTCAGTGTATGACAAATAAGGAGTTTTATTTTTTTTTTTTGTGTAAGCCAGTGCTCACTGGCTTAAAAGTGATGAGATAATGTTTAATTTTAATAACCACCAGGTTGGTGGTTTGTTCCATACAACAGAGTTAATTCTATACATGGTGGCTCTTTAAATCTTTTAAATAAACAAATAAAAATCAAAGAACGTAAAGATATAGTAAGCCTCTCTGTTGAACGGATAATTGAACTAGCTTCAATAGAATTAGAATAATGTATCATTATAAGCGTTTATGGGCCACAGTTCCATAACTTTGAACAATTTGAGCAAATTATGGATGAGGTTTTACTGAAAATATCTCGTATAAATAAACAGCCAATTATTTGTGGAGATTTTAATATTAACATCTTGGAAAATAATTCAATAAGTGTCAAGTTTTTAAATTTATTTTCCTTACATAATCTATCATACATTTTTATGAAGCCTACTAGAATCACCTCCACTAGTGCCAACTGTATTGATAACATATTCACTAATATTATTCCAACTCCCAAATGTTTAATCAATACTCTGGATTCAGATCACTGTTGGCAATTTAATAATTTCAAAAGTAATAAGAGATTAGAATTAAAGAGGAAAATAACTTTTGTACCAGTAACTGCTAAACGAATAAGTAAAATTCAAAATGAATTACTTTGCTATTTACCATTATTAAAAAATTTAAACCCCAATATTATGTATAATGATTTTTTAAATACTTTTATTAAACTATTTAAATCAGTATTTATCGCGAAATTTGTCTTTAATACTGATGCATTAGAATTTAGCGAATGTTCAACAGCAGAGTTACATAAAAACAGAGTAAAATTATATCAGCTGTATGTGGAAAAGCAATTTAATACTAGTAAAGAGTTCAAAAATGATGTAAAATTATTTTCTAAATCGTTTAAAAAAGAATGTAGTATTGCCAAGTCATTATGTATAAGTAGGAAACTCAAAATAGCAATAATAAAATAAAAACAACTTGTAAAATAATTAATGAGGAAACTGGAAGAGCTCAATCTTAGAGAAGCGACTTCAAGTACAGTACAAAACAATAAATATGTCAGTTCTGACCTTGAGGTTGAAACAGCTTTTGAAACTTTCTTTACAGACATTCCAGTTACCAATACTAAATTTAAAATTTAAAACTCCTCTACCGCTACAGCATTGACATTACTTACGGAGAATGTAGATCATTGTGATATAAATTTTAATTTTAAAAAAGTTATTGGCCAAAAAATTATAAATATTTTTAAATTAATTTGTGTTAAGAAGACAAGTGATCTATTGGGAGTATCGGTTAACATACTTAGGCCACTAATATATATTTTTGCACCACAATTAGCATTAATTTTCAATAACTGTATTGATTGTGGTATATTTTCTGATCTAATGAAACATAGTAAAATAACACCAATATTAAATCCGGCAATACATTAGATCCAACTAACTATAAACCTATTTCAGTATTACCAACATTTAGTAAGATCTTTGAAAAAATGTTCTCTCTCAAATAGTTACATATTTTAATAAAAATAACCTTTTGTACAATAAACAATTTAGTTTGACTCCTGGTCGCTCAACAACAGATGCAGGTATAGAGTTATTGTTGAATATTTTCGGAGCCTGGGAGGAATAGCAAGACGCGCTTGGCGTTTTCTGTGATTTATCGAAGGCATTTGATTCTGTTCAACATGAAACTCTAATTAGAAAATTATATCATTATAGTATTCATAAAGCCCATGATTTAATTAGATCTTATCTTAGTGAGATGTCCAGAACATTAATACTAGAAATAAAAATAAACTTGCTATGCCCGTCACTAGGTTCCAACAAATAAATAATTCTTTTAAGGTTAATTGTATACGTTTTTACAATAAACTCCCCAGTAAAGCCTTAAATTTGTCTCTAAATAAATTCAAAATATTCATTAAAAGGAATTTGATAGAAAAAAGTTATTATAGTCTAAAGGAATATATTAACGACGATATGGCCTGGGTATAAGTTGTATTTTAGCGAATAACTAGTGCCTACGTAATTTTTTTCTGACGCTGTTTGTTAATTACGTTCAATCTACTGGCTGTATTACACCGCTCCCTTAGAAGTCATTACTAGCGGTAGCGGTGGAGTCGGGTTGCCCCCTTTCCTCAATTATGGCAAAAGGGGGTGATGCGTTACCTCACCTTTGCGTTATGCTCGTGAACGTGTGCTGCTTGCGTTGACTGGTCGTATTGCTAGCCACGGATTTTCCTTTTCTTATTATTAATTATTATTAGGACTGCTTATCGAATTGATTGCGATGCTTCTAGTTGTTCGTACATTGCTCACTAAATATATTGACGTTAGTGAAACAGTGATCACAGTAAAAAAAAAACCCGGCTAAGTTTGTTGTGTGGTTCTTCTCAGACCAGGGCGCGTTTGGAACCCTCGTAGCCTTATTTTAAATTGGAAAGTGTGTTTACAGAAGCGGTTATTTTAATACATATTATGTCAAAATATCCCCTCCTGTCACTTCCATTTCACGTACACAAGTAATCACTGGTAAGGATTCAAAGTGGAAAATATATAAATAAATAAATAAAAAATAAATAAATATTATTTCTCATGATTTTTGTTTTAAGTTATATTTATCTTCATATTAAGTTTCATCAAACTCCACTACTTATTATTCTGTGTCGAGGAACAAAAAAAAAAAGATAAACAGACGATAATACAAAAATCACTTGTTTTCACAAACAGAGATCTTTCGTCGTCTATTAAGAAATTAATTAAATGTGAAAATCCAGATATTTTTCGTGCTTTCATTGTTCGAATTCTAAACCTGACCAACCCTTTCCCTCCTTTTAATAGTCTCCTTCCCTCCCCTTTTCAGAAAGTAATTCTTTTGCCTTAAATCTGTATTTAAATAGATAAAATAAGTAATGGTCACCACTTTGAAAGATGGGTGCGAAAATAATGGGCTAAACCTGAATGCAGATAAGATGAAGGTTCTGATATTTGAAAGAAATGAAGAAAGAACAAAATGTAAGATCAACGTGAATGGTAAGATAATAGAACAAGTGAATGAAGTGGTATATTTGGGAAGTATGTTTAGCAGAGGCGGAAGATACGAAATTGATGTGGAAAGGCGTATTACTGCCGGTAACAGAGTTAACGGTGCTTTGGCTGCATTGTTGAGACGGCGAAACGTCAGCATAGCTGCCCGTTTGGCTGTACACAATGCAGTTTTGCTACAGACCCTGTTATACGGCAGCCAAACGTGGGTAACACAGAAGAAGAATGTAAGAAAGGTGAATCCTGTGGAGATGAGATCTTTTCGCAGAATATGCGAAGTCAGTCTAGCTGACCGTATCCGCAATGAAGAGATCAACAGAATGGCAGGTAAGAGCGAAGATGTCACGGTGAGAATGAAGAAGAACGTGCTCAGGTTTGGGCACGTCGAACGAATGAGTGATGATGATGATGATGATGATGATATGAATGGTAAAATATATTTATACAGGAAAAGTGAGCGGTAAGAGAGACAGGGGTAGGCCTCGAGTGACCTTCGAAAACACAGTATCTATGATACTGGAGGAAGGTCACGTAAAAAGCATGAGGACCCCCCGGAGAGCATGTATGAAGAAGTTGATGTCTGTGGCCAAGGCGAAAGAGGTATTCAGCGACCGTAGCGTTTAGCGCTCAGTCGTCTCTGGCTACCCCGCAAGGGATATGGCATGAAGCTAAGTAAGTAAGTAAGTAAGTAAAATAAGTAAAAATAACATCATAATCATACGAGAAGAGTAATAAGGGCTTATAAAAACGAATATTAAAATATTGTTAGTAATTTGAGTTAATTTAATAGTTAGGATATATATAAAATTAAAAAAAAACATAAAAGGTATTCTAAGTAGATTACTTTGTAAGACTAAATATGTTAATATTGCCATAAGGAAGGCAGGAAATATAAAAAAGTATTGTAATTATTTTCGAATAAAAAACAAAGCAATGATTGCTGGATTCCATTATTTTAATAGTTTTGTAATTTTAATATACAAATTCTTTCCCTATAAGCGATTTCAATTATTTATCTTATAAAATAACGGGGAACCAACAAACATTTTACAAGTAGGTACCAATATAATAAATATCATATTATGGGTCGTCCTTTGTCAGATAAGAATTATATGTTATTTCCTGCGATACCTTATAAGGGATTATGCAAATTAGCAGTAATTACTGTATTAACTCACAAACGCGTCTTTATTCCCTTTAATGGCGTAAATAAGGAAACCATATATAAATTACTAATGTAATTAAATATCCCAATAGTTTTTTTTATGCTTTCAATAAGTATAACGATACTTAGGTCATCCACTTCTTTATCCCAACTATTTGAAGTGCACTATCTCCTGCAAGAGATTTTGCGCGTTTTGATTGCAACTCCCGTTGGGAATGGGTGCTAGTGAGTTAACAACACCTTTCTGATGGATAATTCATCGTATATGCACTTTTATTTCAGGGCTGCACTGAAGAACATAATCAACAGAACTCGGCAATTTTTCACGTTAGTTCAGAGACTGATAATATCGGTTAAAATTCATTACATGCCTTCACAATGATACTCTTCTCCTTCTTCTTCTTCTCTTCTACACGTAAGATGGACGTAAACTGGGTGCCTTCCCTTCCCTTTCCGAAAGGAAAGGTAGGAAAGAAAAGAGCATTTCTGAGCTTCTTCATCTCTCTATAAAATGTAATAACAAATCTTTCAATATTTTCGTTGTATTTTAATATGTAACCAAAATCAATATTTGTGTTTGTCCGGGAGAATGTACCGGACAATTATAAAAGTTTCATTGTTATCGTTCCTTATGTTTTGGTTTATTGGAAAATAGGACTTATGAATTTGTGTCCTTAATTTCCTCACTTTACTATATATGTAGATGAAAACACATAATAAATCGTAAGACATCGATGATATGAAAACGTCGCTGCCTTATCATTATATATAAGGAGGTGCACGCATAAAGAGAAGTCACTCCGCGACCACGCTCTCGACCACTTTTTCCACATCGCCATAATGGAGGCCGTTGAGAAAAATGAAGCATTCAACATTGAGGAGGTGAATATATTAGTTTAGATACTATTTAGATTATTATTTTGTATTTATCAGATATTCGAATAACTACAGATAAATAGATAATAGCGCTCCGTCGTCTCTGGCTACCCCGCAAGGGATATGGCGTGAAGATAAATAAATAAATAAATAATAAATACAGGTAAATATTTAGATAACTGATAATTAATATTACTTTACAGAATCTTCTAGCTCCCTATAGACATCTGGTTCGAGCCCAAAAGAAGCTTCTCGCTAGTAACATATTTTTGTCCTTCAACCACTGGTTCAAAGTACCTGAAGATATCTTTCTCCGAGTTAAAGCATCGGTGACAATGTTCTTTAATGCAATCATTTTGTAAGTTTACTTTATAAAAGTTTCTTTATTATTACATTTATCTTTAAATGAAATGTACATAACACAACACGAATACTATTAATAATATTATTATTTACTAGCACACAATTCTGGGTAACTTTAAATGGATTGTTTTTTCAAACTTTGTCCTTTCACCGCCCAGACTCAGCAAATATGTTAAAACTGGTCAACGAAAGAAATGAAAGCTACGTTCCATGTATTTAAATAAGAACCGGAACTCGTAGCTATTTTATACAATTGAATAATATGTTCACATCGCATGTTGAACCATACCTATATTTGTATTCTCATATTAACAATTGCCCTTGAAGTGCTCTGGATAAATATGATTTACAAAAAGTAAAAACACATAATATATCATTATTTAAATACTTAAAATTTATATATTTTTTTGCGATGCAGGTGTATCTTTAGTAGGTTATATTGTTTTATACTAATGATAAAGTTATACAGTTTTCTGATTAAAAACGATAATTTGTTTAAAGATAATGATTTATTTTAACAAATACATATAAACATGTATTAAATATGTTTAAATGTCTTGTTGTCACTTGATTTTTTATCATATTTCAGAATAGATGACATCCAGGATAACTCTCTGGTTAGACATGGATTTCCGACAGCTCATTGCGTGTATGGAACACCCTTAACTATAAACGCTGGCTTACAAGTGATAGCAGAATCTATGCGAAATATTTCAGATTTAATTCCCAATGGATTGGTATTATTATTAGGAACTATATTTGGTATCAATACGCTATTATAAATATATACATAATATTAAAATTAATATTATGTATCATTGGTCTATTTGCAGGGTTTCAAATTATTCGCAGATCAATTTTGGGAAGTAATGGTCGGTCAGGGCACTGAAATTTACTGGCGAGACAACTTCGTTTGTCCAACTGAAGAACAGTATAAAAAAATGCTCCAACAAAGTAAGTTAAGTTTAAAATATTATAATAAATATCTTTTAAAAAGGACTTAAGAATATAATTTTAGCTTACGGATTTTAAAATATATGGTAGCTTACTCACGGACTGCCTACACTGACCTTTTTATTGTAATAATGACGATTAATAAGTGCGTGTAAATCCCTACTTGAATAAAGATATTTTGAAATTGAATTTGAATTTGAATAAAGTAATGCCTGTACATATTAATCTTAAATTTTTGAATTTTCTATTATTAATTATGAAAGTTCTTGTAAGATTTAAAACGATGCAACTCTCTGTAGCCCTCCTCTCAGGGAGGGCGGTTGTAATTCAAACCTTATAGAGAAGTGTTAAAAATACCTCGTTCGACAGGGTCGATCGTGTTAGGTAGATTCCCGTCGGTCGGATCGACAAAGAAAAACTAGCCAGCAGTATTCTACTGGTCATTACGAGTCTTATGACGGGTCACTCTGCATATATTGGGTGAGCGGGGAACCACCCCCCACCCCTATTTCCTAAACGGGGGGTCGCATCAAATAACTTTTCGGACAAAAAAGTTTCCTCTTTTAATTTATTAATTTTCTAAGATTTTTCCGACACGAAAATTTTGCCTTCTTCTGTGACTTTTTTCGGTTTTTAACTTTTAACCCCCCCAGCCCTCCAACCCCTCGACCAATTTCCCCCGTTCAAGAACTTAACCTTGATTTTGACCTTAAGAATGTGTATACCAAGTTTGAAAATCCTCCGTCAATATTTGCGACCTGTAGCGTGTCCCAAAGGTTTGCACTTTCACTCCCCCTCCCAGTCTCCCCTTTCACTCTTCCAAAAAAACGAGATGCTACGTTTGTCCTACTAATTTATCCTATCGACCTGTGAAGTCAGATTTTGCCTACGATGAATTTGGACTGATGGATCATATATACATATATATATATAGAGGGATATATAATATTTTTTTTTCGACGGATTCTCAATCTCCAGTTCACAAACGGCGTAGCGCCCCTACTCTGGGGTCTGGGTCCCGCCATCGCATCGATTGCAATAGGTAGAGGAATCTACCTAAAAAGTAATATAAAATATGCCTTAAATTTAGTTACATTAGAATAGATAATATAATGAGTGGAGGTTTCAAATTGTGAGATATACACGATCTTCAAACAAATATATATACACCTAAGTCTGTTTTTACACGGTCTTTTTTTACACGGTTTTGATATAACACGGTTTAAAAAAAAAATAATTTAATTTTTTTACACGATTTTAATTCATTTAGCACGATTAAAATTTTTTTGGGCTTATTTTTTTTTTGTGAAATTTAATTTCTGCGAAATATGTTCATATCACAAATTTAGGGGAATTCCCTTTTTGTGCATACAAGCAAATTTACTGGTCAGAGCAATTGAAATGTGTTATATTTATGTTATATTTTGTGAATAATCGTCAATAACTATGCTTGTAAAAATAAAAATTGTATATGTGATTGAATTAAATAAACATGAGTACTTGTTCTTAAAATATCCTTGTTTTTCACTAATTTTAATAGGTTTTAGAGATTAGGAACCAATCACCTGTTTTTGCATACGATCAATGTCTTTTTTACACGGTTTTTTCTGGAACCATCTACCGTGTAAAAACAGACTTAGGTATATATATATATATATATATATATATACCTATTATATATATATATATATATATATATATATATATATATATATATATATGTTTAGTTTCATAAATATAAATATTTTTCAGAAACCGGTGGATACATAAAATTCGGAGTTAAATTATTACAACTTTTAAGCGAGAATAATAAAAACTATGACAACTTCGTGCAGCTTCTGGGATACTACTATCAACTACAAGACGACTACTGCAACCTGTGCGCCAACGACGTAAGTATAGTGTGATTAAATTTGTTTCGATGTTTTATTTTATTTATATCAAAATTAATTTCTTGTTTATTATCGCCGATGTCCGAATGAAAGAATGAAATAAAGAATGTCAAACTCTTATTTTATATAAATAGTCAATTATAATTATCAGTTAGCGTTAGTCTTTCAGTTAGCGCTGCCTCGAGCGATATAACGAGCAGCAGCTGTACTCGTAATAGGAATCTACAGTTACAATATAAGTTATTATTCTATCCACTATTTTACCAATAGTTTGTCTTTTTGTTTAGTTAAACCAAGAAGGCGCCTTCTGTGAAGATATAACTGAGGGCAAGTTCACTCTTCCCATAATACACGCATCGAAGACTCCGGCGGCTCTTGAAATATTCAGTATCCTTTTATTTTGGGATAAATGCCCGGATTGTAAGATGGTTGCAAATACAGACAAAAACTATTTAGAAACAGTATTTAATAACAAAAGAATTAGGAATTAATATAAACGAAACTATTATTATAAAAATAATTTATTTATTTATATAACTAAACACTATGTTTTAAAACCTAAATTCCTTAGCGTGCAAAAGGTATTCTCCAAAAGCACACCAGTGACGAGAAGTTGAAGAAATACTGTTTGTCTTTATTAGAGCAGACTGGCAGCTTGGAGTATACGAGGAACAAACTGGATGAGGTGGACCGCGAGGCGAGAGCTGAGGTTAACACTCGGAGATTGTACACATAAGCTGACTGAGATAACTGATTTTCCTTAAATATGATGCGTAAACTATGACTATAGATATACTATTTTTTTTTTATTCTACTCCAATTAAGATGGGTTGCATCATCAGTACTCGTGTCTAATATGAATTTAATAATCTTTTATAATTATAATATTCTCATTGCAGCTAGAACGATTAGGCGGCAATCCCCATATGGAAGTTGTGTTAACAGAACTAAATAGTTGGAGAGAAAACAGAATGTATTTATGAGTGCTTATAACTATAATGTACCTACATAATTGTTTATATTATTGTTTGAATGGTATATTCAATTATTGAAACTTATTGATGTAATTTTTTTGGCTATTATACCTTTTTTCCTATGTATAAAATATATTTAATAAAACAAAATCAAAATTTTTTTAAACAGCGCCTGGAAACTTTTTCTCGCAACGAATTTTTACAAATGCATCTTCAACTTGCAAACTGATCAGTGTTTAATTGACTGCAATTAACATTGATGTATAGACAACGCGCCAAAAAGCAACTGCAACTTTTAAAGCAACTGTATACTGTTAGTTTAACAACTGCGGCCGCTTAAATCCGGTCGGCCTCTGAACACTGTTACTGAGGTAAATATACTCGCTTCTAGATAGATTTAGCTTTTCGAAACCCGGTCGACGGTATTCAGCACAATCTGTCTATTGGATGTCGAAGTAGGTATACTTAGTATTCTGCACAACCACAGTTATGTAAAAAAGGTGGTTTCGGTCAAGGTTCTTCATAACCTCAACAATGCTCCAAAGCAGCGGCACATGGAATAGTACCATGATACGATTGAAAAAATCCGTGCCCGCAGGGGGACACGCGTGGGTAGAGGTCGTGTGCAACGCGTTTAAAATATAACTCACTACCTAAGAATAACACCCCTTGTGACAATAAACTGTGATAATTTTATTTGGCTTAGTCAGAGTACCTAGTGCGTTGCCTTTTTAAAATTATTATTATTTATATCAGTTTGCGTCACGTTAGCGTTGACCGAGCAGCAACAGCAGCAGTAGCAGTTAGTATTTTATCTGGCGTTTTACGAATAACTTATAATTTTTGTTTAGTTAAACCAAGAAGGCGTCTTCTGTGAAGATATAACAGAGGGCAAGTTCACTCTTCCCATAATACACGCATCGAAGACTCCGGCGGCTCTTGAAATATTCAGTATCCTTTTATTTTGGGATAAATGCCCGGATTGTAAGATGGCAAATACAGACAAAATCTTGTTAAAGACATAGTATATACATATAATATTAAAAGAATTAAAGTAAACGAAACTGTTGTTATATAAATACTTTATCAGTTTATTTATATAACTAAACACTATGTTTTAAAAACCTAAATTCCTTAGCGTGCAAAAGATATTTTGCAAAAGCGCACCAGTGACGAGAAGTTGAAGAAATACTGTTTGTCTTTATTAGAACAGACTGGCAGCTTGGAGTATACGAGGAACAAACTGGATGAGCTGGACCGCGAGGCGAGAGCTGAGGTTAAAACTCGGAGATAGTAAACATAAGCTGATTGAGATAACTGAGTTTCCCAAACTTGCTTTACAGCAATATATCTTTAAATATTGAACTATGATGCGTAAATTATGACTATAGATATTTATTTCTTTGTTACTCTACTTCAATTAAGATAGGTTGCACCATCAGTACTCGTGTCTAATCTGAATTTAATAATCTTTTATAATTAAATATTCTCATTGCAGATAAACCGATTAGGCGGCAATCCCCATATGGAAATTGTGTTAACAGAACTAAATAGTTGGAGAGAAAACAGAATGTATTTATGAGTACTTATAACTATAATACATCTATATAATTGAGCGAAGGGAGCGTAGCGAGCGGAGCGTTCTACTGGATACTTTTTCACATTCTTTGTCACGAATAGTCTCGAAAACTACTTGACGGATTTTTTTTTTTTATTTTGGCTTCATTCGCAAATATGCTTGGAATATTTAGCCAATTTCAAGTTTCAGTTTATGAGAGTTGTTGCTGTAGACTAATAAATATAAACTGTAGAAAAAAAATGAAAAAGATTAGTAATTATATGTATTGTGGTGTAAAATAAAGAGTTAATAAATAAATAAATATTTAAGAACTCAGTTATATTGTTGACCAGCATTATAACAACACAAATAAATAAAGTTAGTATTAAATATAAATATTGTGTATAAGTTATTTTTTTATAATTAATAGCCTGTAAGTTAATGTTATAGTTTAATTTTATTAATTTTAATAAATTGACAAACACACCACACAAAAGGACTAAAACAATATTTAAAAAACATTATATATTTAAGGGACGAGGAATATTAGAAGGGAGGACATCATATAGTTGATAACTATTTCTGGGACAAGAAAAAAGAATATGAGGAATAGTAACTTCATCTAAACCACATTCGCACAATGAATGATCTCTAACCCTTATTTTTGCTAAGTGCACTGGAGTGCTAGCATTACCTAGTCTTAATCTACAAATAGTTGAAATGTTACGATTGGCCTTTCTATATAGGAAAAACCATGGTTTACTAGAGATATCTATTTGGATTGAAGCATAATGCTTGCCTTTAATTACTTTAGATGATAACCAAAATGAGCGCCAAGCTTGGTAAAGATGGATTTTAGCAAGGGCATTTAAATCTTGAGTGTAGTTTAGAAGAAGAGAGATGGCACTTGTTTGAGCTGCTTGTTTTGGATATGCATCTACAAATACATTACCATTTATGCGGGAGGGGCCCGGAATCCAGGCTAATACAATTTTAAATTGTTTTAGTTGACAGGAAAATAATGGTTCTCTAATCTGAAAAATAACTGGAAATCTAATTTTACTTTTAAAAGGGTTTTGCTTAATTGCTTGAAGGCAATTCAAAGAATCTGAAAGTATTAAAGTTTGATGAATACTATGGGATTCAGGAAAACGTATGGCTTCTAAAATTGCTATCGACTCCCCTGTGAAAACTGATGACATAGGAGGACTTTGAAATTGAAGGATAATTTTGTACTTAGGAATCCAGCAAGCTACACCAATATTGCTATTATTAGAAAGTTTGGAGGCATCTGTATAAATAGATGTGAACTCAGACCAATTAGAGCTAATAATTTCATTCAGTGAAATATTCGCTTCCACTGTAGATTTTTTTAAACCTATATTTGAAAAATAGAAGGGGTATAGGACAAAGCCCTAAAAGGTATTGAAAAAATAGGAAGTTTTGGGGAACTATAAACAGGATGTGGAAGGCAAGTGAATTTGCGGAAACTTTTAAGGAGGTCAGGCATATCTTGGTTGGAGCGTATCATATCATTTAATTCTTGCATGCGATTTATTAAAGGATGAGAGGATATTTGTAAAATTTTACACATAAAACGGTCGCATAAGTAACTACAAAGTAATTGAATAGGGGGGTCAGCACATTCTAACTGTAGGGCATTGGTGGGGGAGGATTTTATAGCACTTATAATTATTCGTAAGCATTTATACTGTATTTTGTTTAATTTATAACTTTCCAATTTATTAATTGGATTTAAAGTAAATAATCCGTAGTCCATATGACTGCGAATGATTGCATTATACAATAATTTTTGAGAATAGGGATGAGCACCCCACCATACACCTGATAAAGATCGAAGGATATTAATACCTTTTTCACATTTTTTAATAATGTAATCTGTATGAGCACATCCATTCAATCTAGTATCCAGATATATACCAAGAAATTTTACTTTATTGACAATAGAAATTTGGTTATCCGCAAAAGAAATATCAATAAAAGGAATTTGTCTTTTTCTAGTGAAAATTAAGGCTTTACACTTGCTTAACGAAAGAGAAAGACCATGATTTAACCACTGACCCAAATAATAAATAGCAGAATTTCAACGGAAACTAATGTCAGAAATGGAGTTGGAGCTATAATACAAAGCTATATCATCAGTATATTTTAAAGAATTGCAGAAGCTTGAGAGTGATAGTTCGAGGTTATACGTGTAAAAATTATAGAGCAGTGGACTCATAACAGAACCTTGGGGAAGTTCTTTCCAGACCGTTCTGGGTTGAAGGCAAAATGAGGAAGTTTGAATATGAATGGATCTAGGAGAAATAAAGTTTCTAAATATGGGTTTAATCTCTTCGGAATATAGAGCTGTTGCATTTTTTGCCTGAGTATCGGAAGTAAAACGTTATCATATGCCGCTTCTATATCAAGAAATAATCCCACAAGGTATTGCCCTTTGCTGAAGACCAAACGTATATCTGTTGTTAAAATTCCCAAGCTATCAATAGTGCCTAAACCTTTCCTAAAACCAAACTGTGACTTACTTAATAACCCTTTGCTTTCAATTATCCATTCCAGTCGATTTTTAATAAGATGCTCCATTATTTTAGCTAAGGTTGAAGTTAAAGCGATAGGACGGTATGAATCTGGAAATAGGGGATCTTTGCCTGGTTTTAAGATAGGAATAATAATCTGAGATTTCCAGGCATTTGGAATAAATCCTTTTTCAAAAAACTTATTAATCATTCTAAGGTACTGCTCTTTTGCATTATCATTTAATTTAACTAAAAAGAGTAAGGGATGCCATCCTCACCGGGAGTAGAATCTATAAGTCTTGAGAGGACACATTGCAGTTCATCAAATGTAAAATTGGAATCCATAGTGTCAATGGACTCAGAAAAGGGAGCTAAAGATGTAGGAAAGGAAGTCTTTATAAGGAACAAACGGAGGAGCAATCTTATCTGAAAAAGATTCTAACCATTCAGAAGGATCATTGCTATTTGGATTACTGCAGTTAATAGCATTCCGAAAGCATTTAATTTTATTCCATACTATGGAAGATGGAGTACGTGAGTTTAAAGATTCGCAAAAACTTACCCAGCCACGTTTTTTCTTTTTTGAAGTTAATCTAATAGATTTTGCATTTAATTTCTTATAACTTATAAAATTTGTAGTTGATATACAAACCGAATATCTGTTTTCTGCTTCTTTCCTATTACTAAACAGATCTGTACATTCTCTGTCCCACTAGGGGAGAGAGGGAACAAAATCACGGGCCGCTTTTTAATCGGAATATGTAAGTCAGCAGAGAAGAGTAAAATATCAATAAACAGTTGGTAGTAACATTCCAACTCGTCAACAAATTCGAGACCTATAAGCGTATCCATCATTAAATCAACTGAGGCAGCATATGATTCCCAGTCGGCCTTATTGAGTTTATAGTTCAAGCGACGTGAGGAGCTTGAGGAAGGGGTAGAGTTGCGAGATAGGGATAAAAGGATAGGGAAATGATCACTGCCATGAGTGCTTTTTAGTGTTTGCCAAGAAAAAAATGATGATAAAGACGGAGAACAAAGGGAGAGACTCAACAAAATCAACATCGACTGCAGATTTAGGATTTTGGGAAGGGTATATTCTGCGTGTTGGAGATCCATCGTTAAGTAAACAAATATTAAGATCATCAAAAATATCTAGTAAAAGCAAAGAAAATCCGTCGCAAAGATGAGAACCCCAAAGACTATTATTTATTTATTTATTTATTTAATTCTTCATTGCACAATACATAAAATAATGCGCAAAAGGCGGGCTTAATGCCACAAAGACATTCTCTACCAGCCAACCTTAGAATGTACATGAGAGAACATTGGTAGGCGTGCAAAAAAAAAAATACAAAAAAGCTAAAAATATTTTAAAAAATCCAGAAATATAACTACAATCATATAATATAATAACAAATACAATACATTATAATAATACTATATTATATATATATACACATATATTAATATATATAATAATAAAATATCTATAATTTATACATACATACATGCATAACATACACATTATAAATTATTCATTGAAATAAAATTGTTTTACTTGGCGTTTGAATGAGTCACGAGACGGCGCTTTTCGTATATGTTCCGGTAACTCGTTCCAAAGTCTGACGGCAGTTAGAGCAAATGAATTGGATAAGAAACCAGTCCGATGAAGAGGAGTGTGGAGCAATAAATTGCTAGAAGAACGAAGTAATCTGTCATGTACATCAGCTAAGAAGGAGAAATTGCATTTCAAATATGAAGGAGTAGAAGGATTGAACAAAATCGAGTAAAGGAGACACAAAATTCGTACATTTCTTTCTTCTTCGTTTACGAATTGGCAACCACTTAAGTTTCGATCTATAGTCAGAGACATGGTCAAACTTACGGAGTCCGAAAATGTAGCGGATACACGTATTAAGGAGGCGATCTAATTTATTTAGGAGTATTTCATTGGCATCGACATAGCACACATCAGCATAGTCAAGGATTGGTAGTAGGAGAATGTTAACCACCTGTATTTTCACTCTATAGGGTAGAAAGTTTTTTAGCCTTAATAGTGGGTGAAATGTTTTATAAAACTTACGAGACAGTTCTTTAACCTGATAATGCCAATTAAGAGAACTGTCCAGAAAGATTCCTAAATTTATTACTTCATAAGAGAATGGTATTATGTTGTTGTTAAAAATCACATTCGGTAAAGAATTTGAGTTAATGAGGGCCAACTGGCGGTAACTTCCAATAATAATTGCTAGGCACTTACATGGGTTAACTTCTATACCGAAGTCATTAGACCAACGCAACATTCCTTCAAGCGCCGCGTTTATTACGTGAATTGAATGCTCGATTAACCCAACTTCTGTGTGTATATAAAGCTACAAGTCGTCGGCATAAAGATGATAACGACAATTTAAGATAGAGGTAATGGAGTTAATAAAAAGAGAAAATAATAGAGGAGACAAAATACCGTCTTGGGGGACCCCAGCAACTACATCGCACCAATCAGAGAGGCTCTCATCAGTGCGAACGGCCTGCTGACGCCCTCGAAGATATGAGGAGAACCACTTGTTTTTGCAGACGCCGAGATATTGTACTTGGACATCAATGCAAGTAATAGGTCATGGTCAACAGCGCCGAATGCGTTACTGAAGTCTACCAGTACAAGAACGGTAACACATTTGTCTTCCATTCCATGGCGAATATCTTCGGTGACTTTTAAAAGTGCTGTACTTGTGCTATGTCAAGTGCGGAAGCCTGATTGCAACGGGTCCAGCAAATTGTACTTTAAAAGGAATAGGGAAAGCTGGGAGTCAACGATGGATTCAATTATCTTGGATAAAAACGGTAATATTGAAATGGGACGATAATGTGAAGGTAAGGTGGGATTAGAGATTTTTGAAAGTGGTAGAATGTGAGCTTTGCGCCACAAATACGGATAAGTGTTTGAGGAAAAGGAAAAGTTGATTATTTTGGAAATAGGGGTAATGAGTATATCCATAACAAATGTTATCATAGTACGATTTATTCCGTCACAACCAGTAGCTTTTTATGTTATAGCTAAAAGGTGCTTCTTAACCTCGGCTTCCTCAACAGGTGCGAAGTAAAATATGGGATTGGATACACTTAAAGCATCTAAGTTTAGAAAGACATTGAATTTGAATCTACAACAATTTAGGCATTGGATTGAAGGAAGTTGATACATTTCAACTGGGAGAGATGTGTGAAAAGAACATATATAAGATGGAAGAATTTGGCCTCGAAAAGTAATTACTACAGACTGAGTAGGGACCCAAGTCACAACTCCATCAGTGGATTGTTTACGATTAAATCTTCTGGCTTTTAACACTTCGCCGCAACCAGGAGGAAGGTACAAGGATTTAACAAAATCAGGAATAGAGAGATCAACTGGGACTCTTCTGACAACTCCCATTCTGGTAATATTAAAAGCTGGAATGAAAGCCTTGTACTTCGCAACAGACAAAATAGGATTCTATATAAAATTGTTAGCAGCTTTAGCTGAACTAAATTCTACTGAAATTTTATTTCTACCAATATTTTAAACTCCATTATTAAGAATATCCTGAATTTTATTGTTATGAAGAAACTGACCAAACTTAATTGCCCTAATAGTAATACCCGCTGAAAGATCAGGAACCTCACGAGAAATGTAAATAATAAAAGGACCTTTATCATCGAAATTATATGAATTAGGAGAGCCCATAATAGAGGGGTGAATATTAGTGGTCTGAATTGATGAGAAAGAATCTGAAGGATCAACCCTATTTTTTTAAGTTTTTCAGGGTTAGATTCTGTTGTCAAATTATCATCTACAAGTCGTTTACGATTTTTAGAACTGTTATTTGTAATAAAAGGATCACCTGGATCAGGAGGTTCAGGGGTATGAACTGCCTCCATAATCATCCAGTAATAAGTTTACTATTTACATATAATTAGTTAAAACTTACCACTGTTTATATGAACAATAATTTTACCAACACCACACAAAACAATACAACCTGAAAAATCCAGCTAAACAGAAAAAACAGACGACAATCACAAAAAACCAAGACGACAAATCGACGGCTTGAATAATGAATTTAACAATAATTCCTAAGCTCAGAAAATTTCCCAATTCCTATTTCCATTAAAATCCCCGACAGCTTTACGAAACAAACACTCTTGAAATTCTTTCTATTGATTTCCGGAAATTAATCCACAATTTTTTCATTTTCAGGCAACCAACATGACAATCCGACATTTTCGTTTTTCTTCACCCACTTTCCATCAACGGAAAATTATGAAATTTTGCATTTAAAAAGACACACATTAGGTGATGTCATGTCAATTTTGAAAAATGTCATGTCGTTGCAGAATAACCGTCAAAAAACTCATATCCCATTGAAGCCATTACACTGGGCTCGCTTTGCTCGATATGCAAACGGCACCCGAGATTTCGCGAGCGCAGCGAGTCGAAATTGAGGGTCTGTTGGCGCCCCAAGTTATTTTATAGTATTGTTTGAATTGTATAATAAATTATTGAAACTTATTGATGTATTTGTTTTTTGTTAATAAACCTTTTTTTTGCCTATGTTTTTCAGTTAACCTTACTAAGTTATTTATTGTAATTATCTTTTGTCTCATTTCCATTTCCTTTGACAATTTACATAATTTCTCATAAAAATTCAAACAATTTTACAAAACAATTTGACCACTCAGAATGTTTTGCGAATTCTATGTATGGAAAAGCTATTATTTGTTTTGAAAATTCTATTATAACAAATAGTTTTACTATAGCAATTAATTTTTACGACTGTAACTTCAACTTAAAAACTAATGAGTGTTAATTGACTTCAATTAACATGTATGTATAGAAAACGCGCCTTTTAAAGCAACTTTATACTGTTAAAGAACACGTGAAAGAGTACTGTTTAGTTCGTCATTATTCCTTTTACGCTCAACTTTAAAAATAAGCAAGGCGTCATTAGCAAAAAGAACGTCTTGCCAACCTTATGAAGTAATAATAAAAACACGCCAAGAATCGATCCTTGCGGAATACCCATATTTAGGTGATAACTATCCGATTTAGAATTATTTACATCAACCGTCTGGACTCTTTGATTCAGTTAAGAGGCAAGTAAGAGGCAATAAGGTCAAGCACAGCACTTTGCACACCATAGTGGTCAAGTTTGCATAGTGGTTAAGTGTGCATCTATGCAATCAAAAGCTTTGGATAAATCGCAAAACACCTCCCATGCGACCTCTCTCATGCGTCGTAAATGTGCTTAAAAAGCGTGGCACCCGCATTCGTTGTTAATTTATCCTTTGTGAAACCATATTGTGGTTTTATTGATGTAAACAAATTCTGGCATTAGATTTAGAATATTATATAATTTTCTCTGCTCTCTCATTTTTAGTTTTAAAATATTATCAAATTCATGGAAAAAATATCTAAAAATTTATTTTCGAAGAATGATACGAGGGGAGAACCAAAAGTAATCTACCTAGATATGACAGTCGCATAGTGAGGGGTGGAACAGGTCGGTGCAAGCACTGATATGTCCTTACGTGTCGGGAAACTTGGTGTTAGTTCAATAACGCAACAACTGTCCTAGTGAGAGGTCGTTCATTATGACTAGTTGCAGAAAATAGAAGAAAATAGGCCAAGCATCAATGAGCGTATAATCGCAATATACGGGGACTCTTCACCTTCCTATTTAATAATAAAATATTAGGCTAAGCAGTTCAAGTGGGGACGTCAGTGCATTGAAGATGACCGGCGTAATGGAAGGCCTGTGGAAGCGACGACACCTGAAGTCAACACCAAAGTGGAAAATCTTGTGCTTCAAGACCCTCGTTTAAAAGCTTCTCAATTAGATACTGAATGCGGCGTTTAAGAATCATCGGTTTTGAAAATTCTACACGAACATTTGTTCATGAACAAGGTCAGTGCAAGTTGGATCCCGAGAATGCTGACACCCCTACAGTAAGAAAAGGCGAGTTCTGATTTGAAATGAAAATTTGGAGCTATTTGAGGAAGGGAGGGAAATTTTTCAAGATTGTAACGGGTGATGAGACATGTCTCATCACCCATCCATGGAATCCTTGGATTCACCATTGGGACCCGGAGACAAAACAAGAATCCATGTATACATGAAAACACAAGGTTTTCCAGCCGCATAAGAAATTTCGCACTAAACCGTCCAGCGGGAAGATTATGACGAAAATTTTCCAGGATATGGAAAGTGTGTTATTAATAGATTACCTTCCCTACAAGGAGACAATCGCAGTGGAGTATTAGGCTGAGATTTTCAAAAATTTACAGACAGCCATACTGGAGAATCGACACGGGAAGGTCAATCGCGGGGTGCAGCTCTTGCATCTCAACAGTCCTGTGCACAAGTCTGCCATTGCATCAGCTGCTGTGCGTGAGTTGGGGTTCCAGGAATTGCACCCCTTGAGCTCTTTCATAGCTAGGTAGTTTACTTTTGGATCTCCTCTAGTATATATATACGTTCTGCTTACTTAATGAAACTGTAATTCTAATATCATTTTTAGTATAGCATTATCACAATATGTTTCAAAATGGGGTCATTAACCTTTATTGGATATATAAAAATTGACGAAATAAAACACAAAGACGGTAACGTTACACTTTATATGTTCAAACTTTATATATACAACAACATTGAATGAAAACAACTACGAGTGTACAGGAAACAACGTTTTATTAACATCTCTTCATACTAAGACATAACGAGCGACTGTCTACCTTCATACACATACTATTAATTTATTTAATAGCCGTGAAATATTCGATACTTTGATGTGTGATGGTCGGATGCACCAAAATATAAAAAAATATAATTGTTTTATTTCTATACAATACAATACCTGTACCAATATAACAAGGACTACATTTTCTTTATAATCTTAAAAGTTGCATTAATATCGGCCAAGTAAGTCATCTTACATTAACAGACTAGGAATGTAGAGCGTTGTATTAGATCATTGCTTCGGGTATTTATTATATACAGTAACAAAAACAATACGTTATATAATTTCCATGATATTAAGTGAAGCTAAAATCATGGTTAATATTAGTTTAAACATCTCTTAATAATTACAATATAACCGGAACCTCGAATCCACCCAACGCTGAGTAGATATAATTAAGAAATGTATTCCTAGTTTAGTTCAAACCACACCCACGTGAAGCATTCATCCCTCTATCACTGGACGGGACAGACTTCCACCGACCATAGATATAAAAATCTCGACTAGGAGACCCCCCGCGAACAAAACGATATTGGACCCTTTAACTACTAAAATTCAAAACTCGTCTAAAACACCTAAAAATGCTATGAAAGTCATAAATACTTCAGAATAGTATAAATCAAGATTTTTATGTCTCACGTCAGTCTAGAATAGAATTCGCCGCTCACGACTCTTTATAATATAGTTGTAGCGCAATTTAATAATTGAAATATGTAAAATTAATCCAATCGTCACTCACCTGTTTCTGCAGAGCGGGCTCTTCGATACCATTGCAAAATATACAGTAAATGTACAATTTAGTTGTTCATAAACACTAATTCAAATAACTATACAAGTGGGTCGCATAAATATATTTACAACTAATAGAATAAGATAAATTAACGGCGAAAGTGCCATTAAGATATGAATAATTAACATTTTTTTATTACAAATTGGTAATATTTAAATTCTTTTTCTAGTCCACTCTAGACTGATATTGTTTTTTTTAATAAACGAATAACTAAATAAAGAGAATATAATTGAATGCTTTATTTTATATGAATATTGCCTGAAAGTTCAATTCCTAGGCGTTAAGTATCTAAGGTCAGTCACAGCAGGTTTGCGTCAAACAACCACGATTACGACATTAATTTCACGAAATAAACTTAATTTGCTGAAATATTTATCTTCCTTAAGTAATCAACTGTAAAAACTCAGTTTGCGGCGCATAAAACTTTAAAACTGCACTACTGCGATTCAACACACAGGACGTGTGGAGCACAGCGTAACGCCGTTGCGGCTCAACACGCTAAACGTGCGGAGCCAACGTAACGCGTATGCGGCTCAACACAAATATTGTGGAATATAGATTAAGTCGGTTGAGCGGCTCTTCGCATTTCAGATTTGTGTAATTTTCGAAAATGGCTCATAAAGAAAACAATCATTTATTATTCATATGATTCTACACTGTGTGCCAAAAACGGACTATATTATGATATAGTATTTTTAATATATCATAAGAAAACAAAGTATAAAAATAAGTTGAATACACTCCAGTAAAGGTCTTTGAGTAAGCGGTTAAGTGGAATTCCGAAATGCAGATACCTACCCTAATATAAATCCAGTTTTCAACAAATATGAATATGATATGATCTGAAGATATAATCTTATAACCTTATTGTTTTTGATATAATAAAATAATAGCAATAGCAACAAAGAGTTGATTTTATCGTTATAGTTGCCGCACCGGAGTTACGACGAAAAAAACACAATAGTTGTGTTTGAGCCGCATCAGTATTGCAGTTGTTAGCTAAGCTGTGGACAAGCTGCATCTTAGAGCGAATAGCTTCGCTTGGACCGAAACATTAGCTTAGCTTAGTGTAGCTTCACCTTTATAAGAGACATCCCTCTCCTAACGTACTAATTTTCAAATTACAGCCAAACTATAAACACGAGCATATGCCTTATTGTCATAGAAATAGAGGTCATATTTCGTGTGCATTACTTACATATTGTCTAAGAGTATACACGCCTATACTAATAGGAGAATATTTATAGTTTCAAAGTATTATAACGGTACACGTAATACTTTATCGATATATTTATGAAGTACTTTTTCCTTTTTTATTATAATTCACATTTACGACAACACCGACCGGAAATCATTGAAGGGAAGACATTAGAAGATCTTTAAAATTAGATAATTTAAATACAAACATTTTATATTATTAGGGGAAACTTTAAAAACTCTCAAAACTCATTTAGGACAATGTGAAAAAAACGACGGTAAACTATGAAGATTTCAACGTCACATATAGTCATATTCACGTACGCAGTGAGCGGCACAAGTACTCCAGCATCACTGAAACTCAACACGTATTAAGCCATGTCAGGGTTCTCACAGGGTTTCATACAGTTAATATATATTTATATACGCTTCGAACAAACAGTCAGTTATAAGGTAAATACCCGCGTCACCCCCCCCCCCCCCAGGGAGCTCGTCGTACTCCTACATATAGATACATGAGTGTGTTCGTCTAGTTGACTGGCAGTTGATTCAATGGATACGTGTCCGCGCCTGCGACAGAGAGAGACCAACATTGGATATATATACAATTACACATTAACATGGTGTGAGTGTGCATAGAAAGTGGTGACGTGTGTGTGTGACGTGTAAGTGGGTTTACGTGTGAGTGTGTGTGTGTGTGTAAATGCTGTTCGTGTCCATAGCAGTAGTATAGTTGAGTGCGTGCATATGGGTGTGTATGCTATCAGCCGCGTTCACAGCGGCAGTCCGTCCGCGTGCAATGTGAACGTGCGAGCGTGCGTGCCTGCGTGCGTGTGTATGATAACCGCGTTCACAGCGGCAGTCTGTCCGCGTGCAGTGTGTGCGTGCGTGTGAGCGTGCGTGTGTGGATGCTGATCGTGTTCACAGCGGTAGTCCATCCGCGTGCACTGTGTATGTGCGTGCGTGCCTGTATGTGTATTCTGACCGTGTTCACAGCGGCAGCCTGTCCGCGTGCAGTGCGTGCAGGGCGTGTGCAGCGTGCAGCGGGTGCAGCGCGAGCGCAGCGGCGGCGGCGTCTGCTGCGGCGGCGGGCTCGTCCAGCGCGGCCAGCACCAGCGCCAAGCGGCGCCACGTATCGGCGCGCGAGGGCTCCAGCGACCCCGCCTCGCGGAGCGTCTTCTCGGCCAGCCGCAGCCAGCCCAGGGAGTAGTACGTCGCACCTGTAGTAGTACGTAGTGAGATTATGATTATTATAATAATGCAACCGGACGTATCGGTGAAGGCATCCGACATATCTTGGAGAAATTCGATAGTCGGTTAAGCTGAGTACCTTTTTCGTATCGGTAAAATTTGTATACTAAACTGCTCGCTACATTCGTGTGTTTCTCCCGTATGTTGTTGACAGATTCGAAGGAAATAAACAATTATTTATTTACAAGGGAACTTCCCGGCCCTTCGGGCCAGGAAGGGTCAAAGGTCACGTATGAGGTTGGCACCTACCCTATTTTGTAGCCTGATTCAATAGCTTTTTTTTGATGTATTACACATTATTGTGTGATTTGTGGGTGATAAGTGATGCGCGTGCATACAGAGTCAATTAGATCATTATTATATAGTAACGATAAGGATTTTTTTTATGGTAGAGCGTGCGAAATATTAAGGGATCACCGCCCAAGATTCTCGCAACATTCGGGGAATCAAGAGAGCGTTTGCGACCTTGTATATGGGAGTCGCCTTTCGAAGACACCCCCCATGGGTAAAGTAAAGTATAAAGTATAAACGTGTACCGAGCTGCACGATACTGTCGAGGTGCGTGGGGTGTATAGCGAGCGCGTTGGTAAAGCACTGCCGGGCCTCTTCCCAGTTGGACCCCGCCGCGTGCACCAGCCCGCGCTAGTACATGCAAATACTTTTAGTTATAAAAAATATTAACATCCTATGAATGGAATAAGTTACTTCAAATCGAATTAACGAAGTTACGTTACGTCGAAATAACGAATTAATGAAATTACTCACGGTATACAGCACGAGGTGGCTGAAGGGCGTCAGCGCCGCCGCCTCCGACACGCACCCCGCCGCCGCGCTCACGCGGTCCAGTCTGAAACAGCTCTTAGGTGTTTCATAGCTGTACTTGTTAATTCATAAATATATATTTAACCTCAAAGAGAGAAGAAGGTATAACATCGTGTATAGGCTGTGCTAAGAAAGATAAAAATTTAATAAAATATAATGTATATACAGTTTCATTATTATCATGTTAAGGTAAAATCAAACTTATATTTATATTAGTTTATTATTAAATTATCAAAGGACTACTAACACACTGAACGAAGGAGGACAGTTGCGACATCGGAATGTGCAGTTTCCATCGAGCAGGTCCATAAACGACTAATTAAAGAATACATATCCTTTTGAGGTCGATGGTATCTGTCCAAACTTCGTACCTGAGGCACAGATCTGCAAGAAGCAGCCAGGCGTGAGCGCGATGGTCGGCCAGCACACCCCGCCCACGTGGGCACGACCACGACGCGCCCGACGACAGCGCGCGCTCCACTCGGTACGCACCGGACGACTCCGCGCGGATGGACGCTGCAACGGACCGATCGTGAAACGTTCGCGTTTCGAAATCGAGATGTTGTGGAGGGTGGAGGAGGGCGCTCACCGGCGTCCCTGGTGCTGTGCGTGTCATCGTGCTGCGAGTCGGACAGCGCGTCCAGCTCCGCATACCCGTTGGCGTGGTCGGCGTCCCCCTCGTCCGCCGTGTTCAACAGCTTCAACAGCTCCTTCCCTGTATTAAGAGCTGCCTAGAATCAAATCAAACAATAAAACTACACAAACAATAAGAAACGACCCGAAAATTTAACTTTTGTTACGGTGTATACGTTTAAGGTTGCGACGAACATGTTTACGTATTTTGTTCATTCCTTATCATTGTTAGTAAGATGTGTACACGGAGTGAAAAGATAACTACAATAAATGATATCATTCGTCTACACATGTCTGTATATTTTTATTGCCTGTAAACGTGTATGCGTTCCGGTATGCGTGTGTGCGTCGGTATGTGTTAGCGTGTCAGTATATGTGTGTGCATGTGTCCGAGGGCGTGTCGGTATGCATGCGTGTGCGTGCTTACCTCCCCGCTCTCCCAGAGCAGCTGCAGCGCTGCGAGGCTGTGCAGCGTCCAGTGTGCGTCGGGGTGGTGGTGGTGCGCCAGCCTCGCGGCGGCCAACGCCCTCGACCCTCGCACCCCGGCGCACGCCGACGACCACAGCGCCGTCGCCAACCGCAGTCCCCCCCCACACTCCGCGCGGACAGACAAACATGCACGGGTAGCGTCCTAGGGGATGTTATATCATAGATAGAGTAAGAGAAGCGAATAGCACGCTATGAGTATTATCTCTTGTGATAATTGGTTACTACCATCGCCTCGTTCAGCATTCCCAGGTGCATGTACTGCAGTGCCAGGTGGTAGAAGGCCAAGTGGTCGTTGTCGTCCAGCTCCACGGACTTCAACAACGCTTTCAGACTGGCGTCGTTAGCCGCCTCTTTATCGATGCGGGAATTCGTTTTCTGTAACAAAATAAATAAACACAAATTATATCCGACTTTTCGATGTAGAAGTTATTAACAATATATACTATGAGGTAAGGTACGGTACCTGTGCCTTCATCTGGTGTCCTATTCCGCACAGCAGGTAGCAGCGCGCCAGCAGCGGGCCGTCCCGGGGCTCCTCCACCGCCAGCGCCGCCTCCGACAGCGCCAGGCCCTCCTCTATCTGCGCACATCACCAACGATTGACTAGGTCTAGTGCGATATGCATGTGTCTTTGAGTATGTGTATGTGTATACGTGTGCGATTAAGCGTACGCATGTGTTCGCGTGTGCGTATGTGTGAGCGTGTGTGTACCCATTGTGCGCGGTATGCCGTGTGCGCGGCCACGAGTCTAAGTGCGCAGTCGTCGGGTACGAGCGGAATCGCGCGGCGCGACACGCACAGTGCGCGCACGCTGGCGCTCCAACTCGCGGATCCTGTGAAACGGACGGGTGATAATTAGCCAACATATATATATATATATATAGTAACCGAGGTGTAGTGCACGCCGGTGTCTCACCGGGTCGGGCAGCGGCGTGCTGCGAAGGCGCGGCGGCGGCGGTGGCCAGCGCGCGCTGCCGCCAGATGTGCGCGCATCCGAACGAGAACTTCATAGCGCGTTCCAGGGACTGGAACAGAGGGGAGGGGGGGCGATTATTAGTATATAATGTCGGTGAGGGCTCATTTTACTATAGAGAGTAGACGGTAGTCACCTCCAGCACGACGGCGAGCTGTCCCCAGCGAACGGTGGCCAGCGCCAGCAGGTCGACTAGTGCGGCCGCGGTGCGAAGCGAGTGCGCCCGCAGAGACTCAAACTCCGCGCTCTGCGACAGCACCGCGTCCCGCACCGCCATCGCCTCGCCCACCAGCAGCACCAGCACCGCCTCCTCGTGCTCCGTGCGGGGGACAAACTGCATAGAAAATAGTATCTGTAGCTACGGCTAGTTACTAATATTACTAGATAGTTATCTCTCCCACTGTCATTTCGATGATCGCTGACCTGGTTGATGGCGGTGTACTTCTTGGGCTTCCAGGGCCCCTCGCTGGCGCCGTCTGCACGACGGACTGGTGCTTTGTATACCTGCAATGAGCAGAAACTATATGGAGATAATAAAACCCGATTTGCTTCTCCTCCCCCTCCCTACTCCCCCCTCAACGCCTCGCCAAATATCGAAATAAGTCTCAATACATTTTTTTTTTTTTATATTATAGGAGGACAAACGAGATTGCGGGCAACTGTTAATGTGTGATCACTGCCGCCCATGAACTCTTGCAACATCCGAGGATTCACAAGAGCGTTGCCGGCCTTGGAGAAAGGAATATATGCCTTTTTTTTTACATTAAATTTTTAATCGATTTTGAGTCCCATAACTGTCTCATTATGAGTCCTATAATTGGGTAGAGTTACGGACCGTTGTAAGAAATTCCTATTAGTAGAAAGGCAACTTCTATCTGAACCATCCCTTTCAGCACATGTCATATAAGGTATGTGGAAATATCTAAAGCAATATGTGGTTGAAGGTTTTCTTCGTCAGCACTCACATTTTTCTCTCACAAGTCTCTTTTTTCTGAGTAGGATTCTCTTATTTGTAATTTGTAATACAAGTATCATTAGATGAATGTATTTTTATCGATAGTGTGAAACTCAACTACGGAATAGTGATATGTAACCTTTGTAAGCTGTTTCATAATTATATATACAAATCCATTTATATCAACGAAAACCCAATCAGTATCGTACCTAAAACGGACCGATATATCCCAAAAACACTTTAACTGAAGTTGGTTATTAGACATCGTGAGTTTAGCTTATACCTGTCCCGTGACTCCTCTCATGAGGACTTCTGCAAGTTGTCTCGCCAGCGTCAGTCGTAACGTCTGCGTCGACGCCGATTCAACTGCCGTTAGCATTTCCCGATACCTGAAAAATTACATTTACAAACACTTATTGTCAGTCGTTAATAACAATGAAAATCTGACCACCGATCAGGTAACCTAAACCTAACCATTGACTAGGCAAGTCCAGTCCCTCTCCCCCCTACGTAAGTCTGACCGCTGATCAGGCAAGTCCAGTCCCTCCTCCCCCTACCTAAATCCAGGACCAGGGAAGTTCAATCCAATCTCCTTCCTACCTGTCGATGGCTGCCTGCAGCCGTCCAGCTCGGATATGCAACAGTGGAGCGCGCTGAAGTGCTGTCTCCAGCACCACTCCAGCACCTCGGGCTCCCCCCCGCTGCAGGTATAGCAAACTCAACTCCGACGATATCTCGAAGCTGCGGATCTGGAAAAGATTTGTTTTTTTATTCATACACAAACAATACACATGTATAAAACATAAATTTATTCAGAAAACGACTCATCCCGTGAATGGATCAAGATTTTATAGTTTATAAGATATGGCGGTCGGTTTTGATAATGGCTTTTATCAATACCGCTTATCTTATTTTACATTATTTAGTAAAATAAAAAAATGTTATAATCGCAATGCACTTCTGTTCAGTCTGTAATGGATAAGACTCTAAACAACGAAGAAGCTAAATCCTACGAACACAAAAGTAAGGAGAGAATTCAGGAAGTAAGGTTGACTAATTTAATGACATGATTATCTTAAAAGATAAACGTCGTCTGAAATCAAATGGAAAGTAAATGACGTGTTATTTCACAGCTAGAAAGATCTGGTAGTTCTTAAAGAATCCATAATACCTTACCAGGTATTTGACATTTCAATAGTTTCTTACAAGATATTCTGGAAAAGGAAATAGACCGCAAATAAACTAAGACGGAAAATCCATAAAGAAAAGTTGTAACTTGCAACATTCATGTATTTTTGGGTAGATTAATAGTGATTTACCATTTCCGACTCTCTCTCCGCTTGTTTGTATCGGCTGGTGGAGCCCGGCAGTGCCGTTTGTTCCAGACATAGGCCTTTAATCGCGTAGGACTCCGCCACTATCCGTAAACTACGACTGTAAACAAATAATTATTACTGGTTATTAATTTAACACTTAGATATACTATGGAGATTTTTTGAAATATTATCTCATTAAAACAAAACAAATTTTTATTCTTCTGTAAATTTAAGAAAAAAAGGTAAAATCTGTGACTTAATAAGGTTATATCTTTCTACAACGCTAGCGAAGGCCGGGAGCAGACACTAGTATTAGGTATTAAGTCATCAGATTACATCACTCCATTAACTATTAACCACTACTTTGATCACAAGTATCATGACATGCTATTTTAAAACATGATAAATTTAACACTGTGTTGTAATACAAAATCAAGGTATATATAGTACTTATATAAAAAAATCAATTTAAAATTATCTCTGACTCTGTCTATCTGTTTATATTATATTTTATTTAACACATTTATTTGTGAATTTTACCATAAATATAATATTTAAATTAACCTTCTACTACTACTACTATTATACTATTCATATAATTGTATTAAAGTAGAAAGAGATGGATAGATGTGACTTTATATTTACACGGTATCACTAATTACATGATCCAATTAAAACTGATATAATTACCCTCAACTGGGAGTAACACTATTGAATTAAATACTATTAAATGATGAATCTCTTTTCATGTTGAATAATTAAAGGTTATATTGTCAATCATGACTCTCACTATACTCTGGTCACTATTAAGAATTTTATTTACCATGTTTCATATATACAGACACTATTCTATACAATTATATACACACAAGAATAATAATGCAATGAAATAATTAATATAAGCTCGTATAACACGTAATTAAAAGAATTATTATTATACAAATTTATTAGTTTACAAAATACAAATCTAAAAATAAAACTAAGTTTATAATATCTTTATATTTTAAATTGAAGAAACTGTGGTATATTTTAGTTTAATACTAATAATCCCTTATCAAATAATCTCGGTCAGACTTTTTGAAAATTGTCTATAAATGTGATCATGAGCTAAGTGAAAAAATTGCTCACAAAAAATTATTTTACTTACACGGGAAGTTCCTTCTCCGTTAATGTATTTAATTCGGCGAGCTTGTAATTTTTTAAGGCATCGTCATATGCACCACATGCATAGTTTAATTTTCCCAACAGCAAGTGGGAATCTAATGCGACACCGGCTTTCTTCCCGGCCTCATCTGTGGCTAGCGTCAGGTAACCTCTTGCATCGGAGAGCTCCCTTTGAGCTCTTTCGGTGTTTTCTTTGATGGGTGGACATTCATCAAGAAAGGATTCCAATTTCCCTTCACCTATGAGAAAGTGTGCAAGGCTTTCTGAAAGGAAGCATTTCATTATTAAATAATTAATATAATATCTAAATATTTTAAATTAGAACTGTTGAATAAAAAGCACACTTTGAACAATATTATTTCAATAGAATTTTAACATTTTTATGATATTTTATGTTACATAATATTATTTAAGTCATTTACAATATACATCCATATTGGATGTACAAGTAGTTAATGTACATAAAATATAACATACTGTATATTTTTATTTATTAAAATCTAGGATTGTAGTAATTAATTACTCATTACTGATTCCTGATTGATAAATTGCTTTCCAGAACATCAGAATCAGAACATAATTAATATATTTTTTTAAATGTACAATAAGTTAAACACAATCATTCATCATTATTCAATGTCATAGAATTATCATAAATTACGTACATTTAGAGTTACATACATACATTATTTTTTATTACAAAACTTTTTTAATGATGACAATAAAATACTACTCAATAAAAACTATTCATCATCCATTTATGACCATAAAATACTTCAAATATATTGTTTAAGATAAAAACAGATAAAAGACGACAGTAGTTGTACTGTGTTTCAATAGGAATTAAAAGTATTTTTGAATATGCTATAATGAATAGAGAAATCCAGCTACTTAATGCTTTGATATCCTCAAATATAATTTAAAAACTATTGGATACTATAAATAAATAAGTAAATAAAAGTGCAGTATTAGTCACCATGTTGGGGTGATCTGGCCTTTAGCTGCTGAGCCAAGTCCACCACCTTCTTCCAATTGGACTCCTCCCGACTTTTCTCGATCTCTGCCTCGTAACTCCGTACAGCATTCTTGCTTCTCGAGGTCATTTTATCGAGGACACCATTCAGTTGTTTTACAGCATCGATTTCAAATGTATCACTTCACTCGGACATTGCAAAACCCTCACAAATCGCAAGAATCTCCAATAATTGAAGGCCAAACTTGACATATGATGACATCGGGTGTGTATTATATTGAACGTTCCAATTTACGATTTTTTAAATCCCCACACTAAGTTTTTTCTTCTTGATTATTTTATTAATTTTATATTTTATGATTATTATGAATTATTTTCATTACAATACTGATAGATTTTTTAATAAAACACTTAAGAATGAAGCGTTATTCATAAATGCATAGCTCACAAAATGGCGGCTTTGATAGTTTTAGAATATGTCAATAGATGGAGTTCTTATTTCAGTGCTCTGACTTAATTCTAAATCGTGAATATTTATAACTCGTTACTCAAGTCTCATAATTTATAGTTTTATAGGTACTCTATCTCAAAACAGAACGTAAACATTAAAACATATCTCACTACTTCATGCTTAAAATTATTTAAAATATTTAATCCATATATCTATCCATTTACAAAATAATGAAAAAAATACCTATTGACCAAAATGTTTTTGAAGTAAGAGTGCTTTACCGCCCATATTAATAAACAGATAATAATAATTATTATTATTATAAACGTTTAGATAATAAGTAATGAACTGATTTAATACATGTATGATTTAAATATATTTATTTATAATTAGGTTACAGCCTATGTTTTAATTATCTCCTTAAATGTAAGGTCGTTATATGGTTTTCTTAACTATTCCTTGGCTGGAACTGTTCCTGCGAAGACTAATAATTGGATAGAATATAGTTGGTGGAAATGCATATCACCAACGTTGAGCTAGCGTGTGCTAGATGCCAAATAGCAGTGTACGAATGAGTGTCCAATCTCATAAAATATGATACCAATGATTTCAAACTGACTTATGTATGATGAGAAAACCAGTTGAAGATTCAAGACCACGGATCCAACTCCAATTTATCACAAGGGCTGTTTGAACTAACCACCAATATTACTATCCTATAGTGAGTAACGAGAGGAACGAGGGAACCCGTAACGTTCGTAATAGAAACAATCTTTTATTGTTGGGTGGGCCAATACCGATTATACTTTTACAAGTATAAGTATAAGTAAAAAGTGTATGTACCAAAAGCAATGTGTCGAGAATTTTTTGTGGCATGCCGTAATAAATAATTGACTCATAGGCCATAACCAAATAAACCATTATCTTTTATTCGTATTTGGTCTTTATGTCATGACTTTATTTGTCTATGCTTCAGGGAGAAGACAATTAAAATTGATAAACATAGTAAGGTAGGTATTAATGATAAATTATGTGATTATTTGAAATTTATCCGAGTTATGATTATTGATTCTATCACCAACCATGATATCATGTAGATAATATCATATGTCACGTATATAGAATCGAAAGTTATTGAAAATACATTTCTTCAATGATCTCATTAGATAAGGACGGTGCAGTTTTAGATACAATTAAAAAACAAAAAACTAGTTTAGGAATGCATAGATGTCTATGTTTAATAATGTCAAGGGCAAGTTATAATAAAACTCATAAAACTATAAAATATTTCCTGAAACAGCGGTAACAAGCGGCGCCGTCGCGGGCGGCTCTGCTCGCCGCCTGACACAAATCTAACCTTTAAATCTTCTATTTTAAAGTTATTTGTATGTAAATAACAGCTTATTAAACTTTACATACATATTTATGATGTTAGTTTAAGTTGCCTTTACTAATCTCAGTATAAACAACAATGAGGAGCGTAATATCAAATATTTTTCAAAGTTTAAAAACAAATATCGTCTCTCTGATTGCAGACCGGAGCCAGCACGCGTGTTTGCGTGTCTTGGAACTAATAAAAACCGGATTTGTATGACTTTCCAAGGAAAACCCAGCACACATTGTTTAGTTTTTATTTTTTAATGTTACATGTGAAATAAATTGCGATATGAATTTTCTTAGGGTTATAAAGTTCCCCTTTTCATGTTTAATAGGTATGAAAAGTAAAATTATTTACATAAAATGCAGCCATTGGGTTTTTTCTGATTTTGTGTAAATATTGATTGTATAAACAAATGTGAACTGCACTTAACACTTTCATAAAAATATTTTTAGTTGTGCAACACAACAGCAACAACAGCATTGCTTTTAGACAAATTTCATGACTATTGTCCAATGGGGAGGAAAGTGATCCTAGAAGAATTTAGTTGTTTAGTTGTTGTTGTTGATCCAAAATCTTTTGAACACAAAATAGAATCACGATCAAATTAATACAAAAAACAAGTCAAACTTGTCTCAGAAATTCAATTGATTCTAAATAAAAGTTGCCGCAAGCAGTCTTGCTCCTCGGAGACCACAATTTTTCAGCAATGGACGTAATTTAAAGTAACTTTATTTTCCACCCGAGGACGGAGGAAAAAAACCAATAAAAAATAAAAGCAATAACGTTTTTCCCGTCAATTCGAAACGTTTAATTTGATGCCCTTCGCTGTATCGCTCCGTCACAAGGAAGCCGCACGAAGATGGCTGCTTATAATCTACGTTATATAAGGCTTCGTATCGTGATGACATAGTTAATAATAGATCCACATTTATCAGCTGATATCAATTTGTAATGTGATTATTAAACGGTCGTTTTATTGATCATGATTCTTACTCAAAATTATGGCGAATATTTTATTATTAGATTTAGTTAATTGACTCTAACATTAGGTTATATCTAAATGTTAAATTATAAAAAATATCTTTAACAATCGAGTGCCATGTTTGTTGTATCTATAAAACAAAGTTTCAATGTCACGTATGATGTAGGTATGCGCCAAACTTGCTCCCGCACTGCGCACGTAAGCTGATTATAACGAGACGCAACGCAGGGAATCATATCTCTTAACTATAACTCAACTCAATTTTATTTTCTATCTAATATGGATTACTATTACTAATGCGAGTCCTGTTAGTATTACTACTTCTTCGTAACGTATAAATCATCACCAGGTTTAACATATATATGCAATGTTTCATTTATTGCGACAACGATCAATGAGGAAGCGGTGCATGAATCGACGGATTGGCGCATATGCGTGGTTCAGCTGGGCTTGAATGACGCACACGGTCAATGTCGGGTCATCTCCCCTCGAATTGGTTTACCCCACTCTCCCCTCCATTTGTTACCTGCAAATTGATAAAACAATTACCTTTAAATATTGTTTACTCTGTCCTATAACCGTTTGTGAATCACATGTTTGTAATTTGTCTTGTTTGTTTATTTTTCTTTGCTGTCCTCGCTCGGTGCCGGTACTAGATACTATAAACAAGACAGGGTAAATACAAATATGCAATTGATTATAATGAACCATATACAACTTTACAGAATATGTGGTACAGATAAAATAATTTTGTTTTAATTTGCTTTTTAAGTCACGATTCTCTTGACATTGACATCTATAATTTTCATAATTATGTTAGGAAATATTCATATATCTTGTCTCTTTAGACATATATTTTGTGGACAAATTTCTAGTTCTGTTAGCAGTGTTTTTTAAGAAAATGCTACTGTGTCTAGCCATAACGAATTCTTTCCCTATTACACCACAGTAATACGAGTATGCAAGAGAAGTCTCGTGTAACAAAGACCTGTTATTGATCGTCAGTTCCTTGCATCTTAGCGCCCCACCTACCTGGAAGCCACAAGGATGTCACAAATATTATATTAAATCATATTCATTTACTTCCATATTAATCTGAAGACAAGAGTTGTGATTTTCCAATAAACCAATATTAATAATTTTGCAAAAGCTTATTAATGAAATAATATTTTCTATAAAAATCTGTAACACGAATGTGGAAAGTTAAGTTGAAATAAATAAGCTACTTTATTACAGCATTTAGACAACACGATTATGCTGAGAATTATAAAGTATTCCTGAAAAATCCTCATTTTTAATATGATATTTATATACATACGAACATACAACAAAGTGGAGCGTTCATAAATAAGAGTCGAACAAGCTTGTTAGATTTACATTAAAAATGCAGTTTGTGCAGCAGCTCCGATCTTTAGAGGCAAAAATCATCTGACTTGGTAATGAGTTGCCCGACTGTAAAATGAATTTGTTACTATTTCATACAAGTTTAACGATGCTAAGTTGTATATCGTCCAGATGTATAAATGATCGGTGCAGGTGACATAACACAATAAATATAATATCAATTCCGAAAATCACATTAACTTTATTAAATATTCAAACACTTTGCATCAATTTCCTCAAAAAGTCAAGCGAGAAGTTCTATCCCTACCAAGATACTTTATATTCAAAGACCATAACTTACAGAGCATTAGGCATATTTACAAAATGCCGTAATATATTCCAAAGACGTTACAGATTCTCCGTGAAAACAATATGTTTCGAGAGATATGTGACTTTAATATTCATAAATATTCCTATTCGCCTATTCATAATTTAATCTCAAAACGAGGTCACATCGACTCCGCAGGCGCAAAGAACGAGATAAAAAATATTTGGGGATATTTGGGCCGTCTCCGAGGATTAGTTGAGTTAATCTACCAAACACTCGAAAATATTATTTGCTTGAAAAGCGAAATCCTAGATATGAAAAATAAACAAAAGAAATGCTTAAAACGAGTTAAAAATTCAGCCTAAAAACGTGTGTTTAACGCGCATTGTCAAACTAAACATCGTATGCAGTTCTCAACGAAACTGTTTATAATCCATGTATACAAAAGTTTAAGTACCATTCTAGAACAAAAGCTAAAGCTCATTCACTCCGCGGCTCGGTACGTGGTGGGGATGGCGTGGGGACTGCGTGGGGACAGTGGGGACGGCGGGCGGAGTGGGTGGTACGTGAAGGTGGAGGTGTAATATTGACCGGCCGGGGCGCGCCGGCCTTGGCCTGATGCAGTTGCGCCGCTCTTACACTCTCAAACCAATTATTTTAAATGCTTTTGAACTTATATTTCCTTTGCTGAATTTGGGTCACTTTATATCTGTTTTTCACGTTACTACTTTTTAGTTTGTGGGTTCATTATTTATTCCACGAACAATGTAAAATGCACCCATTTTTAACTTAAATATGAATGCATCGTAACGTTCTTACATATATAAGCTCCGGTTGCTGGGAATTCGAACAATCACCGCATAATGGCCGCGACACAATTTCAACAATACACAACGAAAAGCCGAAATGTAGGTCCGACTTTTGAAGTTCAAAAAGACTGCAACAAAACCTAGGAAGCAGAGATAGCATCACGAAAGTCTGAAAAATATAACACCTCCTCCCCCCTCCCCTTCAACCCTCCGCTACCCTCCAACGGATGTCGTAAAGTCGACGTTATTTTATGACTCTCTTTCCTTTACTTAGCTATAATGCTAGGGTTGTGCTTGTTATTAAATAATATCGATGTTAATGTAATTATGAAAAAATACAGATTTACTTTTAGCTATTTTGTGGAAGAGGTAGAGTTGTTGGTATTAAATCCATAAATTTCATTTGAATATAGTTTTGAACTGTCCACACACAGAGGAATCTGTTTTTCTCATTACTAGCAATATAGGACAATAATAGACATACACAAGCATTGAGTATACTTGTGTATGTTAATTGCAAATAAAGTCTTTTAAGGCTTCGGAGTGTCTATACTAAGTAGTAGGTAGGTAGATATTCACTACAACAATCTTCTTATTATTTGTTTTATTTAGTAAATACGTATATAATATTTTGCCTGTGTTCCAATAACATGTCCATATCATTTTGGTATATAATATTTCTATTCTAATATCGACAGGAGCCGGTCAGGAACCTCACTAAAGCGTTCTTTAAAACTTTTGTATTAATAACGTTTCTTTTTGGGCACTTAATTTCAACTTTTTCGTTAAATAAATTCGGAAATATTACATCATTTACTCTAGGTATATAAAATTCTCTTAAATCAAAAAGCTGTAATGATTTTATCTTAATAATATTATACACAAAATAATATTTTTCATAAATCCAGACACCATTTTTTTATAAATAATTTGTCTTTATAAATTGTACATATTTATTAATAAAATAGGTGAACGATACTCACTTAAATAATTCACAAATTTTTATTAGTCGTAAATTTAAAAGATATCACAAAATTAATCCTTTATTTTTTCTTCCTAAGATACTCGACTTTTCCTCCCACGGGAGGGATGTAGGGGGTGGTTATGTGGAAATCCCGGCAGCATGGAGGATGCTACCATTTTTATAGTTACCCACTAAACTAGACGGTTTGAACTGTTTCGCCTTAAATAGTGAAGTCACGGGAACGCTTGCGCACAAAACCTGGACTCCGCTGGCGGTTACTTCTCAGGCCTATCGTAGGGTGAAACTCCATTTCGGTCACCTTTGATCCTCTGAGTATCGAAGTCTCCATCAACTGACGGAGGAGGGTATATAGGGCACCCTCCTCCAACGGTTATGATCCCGGACAACGCACAGGCTGCTTCATAGGAAATGATATGATACACCCTGACCTTTTAGCCATGAATCATTGTAAAGGCGATGATAGCCTACACTCGGCCCTCCGATATTAGGTAGAATGCAATAAAGTGCTTAAGTTGTCTTCACCAGCTTCAGCGAATGTCACCGAAAATGATCTTAAAATTTCTACCTACTGTCGAGAACAAGTCCAAGTTATTCCATATTTGATAGTACGCCCAACAGCATTGGGGATTTCTCCGACCATGAGATTGAAACTTGCCGGAGGTGCCTTGCGTCCGTGAAAAGACAGAGCCACAGATTAGTGCAGGGCAATCTTCAGCCCCAAACTACTGATCCTTGCCCCAACCTGGCAACTCCTGCGGTTGCTAGGACATTTACTCCCTAAAGGTAACTCCGTCAATCGTTACGTGGGTGTTGATCCAAGTCAAAGTTGGCACTGGGCAGCATCCAAGTGAGGATCACACAAGAACGGTCTAAGAAGACCATTCTATTACACCGCACGACACTTCCCTCTTTCGCTATCCGTCCGCACAGAGGTAACAGATAGTGCAGTCATAAAGATAATCCGCTATGACTCGTTGCAAGTACCCAGAGGGAACCTCAGTCCCTCCAAAATAGTTTCCCAAGGAAGAGTGTTAAATGCGTTAGCTATAGTTCCGCTAGGGAACTCACCCGACCGACGGCGTCGAGGCTGTACCTAAGCGACGGAAGCCAAATTGGTAGTCGCTATGATTCAAACCAGATTCGTTTAAATAGCTGAAAAGGCGATAGGAAAGAACTCTCTTAAAGAGTTTTCCTACCTTATCTAGCAACACTTTGGTCGATGCTCTGTTAATGGACTCTGAGTGGATTATGCAATAGCACGAACTTTCCTCCCTTCTATGCCCTCAGAAATTGGTCCCGCCAGAAGCACACGCTCAAAAGACACAACACAAGCATCTGTAAAGGTTCCAGTGCCAAACCCTAGGCATACGCCAGGGATCCGTTTGGGTCCCTGAGCAGTGTTTCTGACTCCAAGACACTGTAGTCCTTAACTCATCCCTGGAGATCTCCTCCACTACTTCAAAAAGCTCCTCTTCTGCACCCTTCTTTCTCATCGGTACCTTGAGAGGTGCCTGATGGACAGACTGCAAGATATGCGAGGTACCTGATCGTCAATCTCCGCGGTCACGACGACATTTATCAACCGCTCTGCCATGCTTTGAATCAATAGGTTCAAAGCTCTGGCGCAGTTGTTGATATTCGCCTGAAAGATCCTCATTGCCATGTCTTAATCAATGACAATAAAATCCCCTTAGGACCAAGCTTGGATAGAGGCCATCTGTGACTGCTTTTCTGATGGTCATTTCCATTATGCCCAATTCATTGTGATTACCACTGCCGTTGATCTCTGAGCGCGGAGCTTCCTCTTATGAGTATAAAAAGGCCGTGGCTTCTCCTGCAAATGTTATTGCGGCTGTTGTGCAGACACACACCAGAGGCCCCATGGTAGGTATATGTCAGCTATGTATCGGGTACGAACCCCACAACCAAACCCCGTGAAGGATAATTCACAGCCCGACAACAGAAGCCTAACCAACGGCAGATATCCGCGGGCTCTCAGGGACACCCTCCCGGCTTACACACCCAGTATAGGCTTGTCTTCAGCCGGGACCTCGAGGAGGAATCCGGTTTGCGTCTGACATAGCCAAACTGATATAGACCTTAATGTAAAATTGTATGTTTCAAGTTATGGGTCCGGTGAGACTGAACCTTTAAGTATACTATCAGAAATCTAACAAATCCAACTAATAGATTCACTTTCAAGATACCAGAAAATTTATAATATAACAATAATATAATATTGATTTTTAATTAATTATTGGTTCTTATAACTTTCTAAAAAACAAGTTTCTTACAAAGAAATTCACAAAACGAAACAACAAAGAAACAATTAAAATTAATTTACTTAAGCTGTAATAAATATTGACTTAGTTACGCTGATATTAAATATACATAAAAGTTATGGGTTTTAGCGTAAATCCTAATTTAATCCGCAATCCTGTTTTTAGTGTCCTGTAACAGGATGACCTCTTCCTGGCGCTTAGTTTTGTCATCAATTAGATTATAAATTTAAAGATATAAATGAAACATACACAGCTGCAGAGGTTCGCAGTCGTGAGAGAAAATACGAAGATGTTAAACGCTGAAACACGCGTCGTTAGGGCGGTCATTAACTGGACGAGGGCGGCCGCAGTGTGGACGTCTTTAGGAATGATAAATTTAAAATACCCATCTGACGACCACACACAGAATACATATTATTAAGACCTGTTCAATAATTTTTTTGTGTAATCTGAAGGGAGTGTCCCACTATCAATATATAGTTATTATATAGTTTAAATTATATTTGTCTGTGTTAAGTAACTTATCATTACCGAAGATATACCAATACTATTCCGGTTTTGTCCATACACAATCATAAATACATTTAGGTACATGACTTCAGTTTTGTAAAATATTTTACTAATACCGAAATGTAAATATATTTTGGACTTAACCGCTCCTACTGTGGCCGCACACAGTTCTTTTGCCGCCTGCCTCGTATGACCTAATTCTCGCGACACCTGTGGTAGCATTTATTATTTACAGTACATGGCATTATGTAGTGTATGTACCTCTTAGCTGTCGGTCTGTACGTTCCCTAAGGTCTTACCTCGCTCTAATGTAATGCTTTTAAGTTTTTCACTTCATCCTTTTTGGGAGCAGAATTTATGTAACGAGATGTGAAAGAGGTCAAAAATATAGTTCTACCTTTTATTATACTGATAATGATTATTTTAGAATGAAAATTAAATTTTAGATGAAATTAAAGTGTTTTCTTTTATAAGCAATGTCCCTGAAAAACTTATTTCAATAACATTAAAATTTATAGTTGTAGAAGTAATACACTTTGCACTGTATTATTTTACTTTATCATGTAACAAACTTTGAAATCAAATGAATATAAATTGTTTGAACATTTAATAGATGCAGTGCTATTTAAATTTAAATGTAAGTTATTCATGTCACAAGCACAGTGATAAACGTTTGTGTTAGAGTTTCCGTTCTCCGTAGATATCAGGATGGTACATTGTGTTTCGGTATCGTTTATTTGTCCTTATTTGTCAGGGTTTCATCGAACCAACTCGTTGCCAAGCGATCGGATTGCGTCAATAAGGGTTGAAATAAATTTATATGGTTTCGTCTTCTTTGTTTTATATAAAGTAACAGGAAAGTTTAAAACAAATCGAATTATGTAACGCCTCTGTTTGTATCAAAGATATTTTACGAATTAAGTATTATATAATGCTTTGATGTTTTATATTTTCACGTTATTTCCAGAATGTTTTTAGAATTCTTAATGCCTACGTAATATATTTAACCTGAGTTGGCATATAATGACTACTATATTCTATTCTATGATATAAAATTATTATAGCAAAAAAAATATTTTAACAATAAACTGTTAAAGTAATTACATTTGACTACTTATTTAAACACTGACACTGGTAAAACATTCATGGATTGAGTCTAATAATAACCAGCAAACGTGATTTACCTCTGTTATAAATATAATAATATATAAATATGTGTTCACAATTTACAATTAAAAACAGAGTAGATTTCAAAATAATGCTTCAAGTTTTTAAATATAAAACTCTTTAAGCTTAATTATAACATCTCAAAAACAAACTAAAAAAGTAAAAAGCCTAAGAAAATTCAGAGTAATATTAAACTTAAACCAAGTAAAATTCTTTTCATCAAATTTTAGAGTCGTATCTCCCCGATCATATTCCCATCATAGGATCCGATCAGGATTACGTGCATCGGAGCTGGAAGCCGAGATTTACTTGAATACCACGTTTGCTTTGAAGATCGCTTTCAGAATCGCTCAGTTTTGCTTTAGTTTTCACTAAATCTTAAGGAGATTTTCGATATCATTGACAATGCAAAATTTAATATACCAAGTTATCACTTTCATGTCGTTTATAGAGTTTTGCTAATATAAATCAAGGATAACCTTATAAAGAACTTCTATTTTAGGCTAATAAAATACAAAATACTAATTTAAAAGTTTATAATATAAACTAATATAGCTTACATGTAACTTATTCCACCTATTTAATTCCACTTAGTGGACTGATTTTGCAGCTCTCTAAAAGGTATTGTAACCAAAACTGATCGTGAAAATCAACAGGATATACCCAAAAAATAGAAAAGATAATGTGAGACCCGACAAGTTATAAACTTATGTTTATCTAGGATTTTATGAATGAAGTTACATCAATTTCTCTCATTCCTCTCTTCTTCTTCTCATTTATTTTCTCTCATTCCTATTCTAATCTATGAATGCTTGAGGCCTGAGTAAACGTATATCTGTTATATTAATCTGAAGGTTCCTACCTCCTTTGTTATGTCTTAAGTAATCTGTCTAATATTTATTTATTGGTGGTTTTGAATTTGTAATTCAATTTATGATTTGATATTTTAAATACAGCCTTTTGGTAAAGTTTGGTTAAGACTTATATAATTGGACACATTACGATCAGTTTGTATCTAGTAACTTTGTAAATCTTATTTTAAACATCAGTCCATAAATGCCACATTTCTGTGTTAGCTGGGCTTTGACAATGATGGATTAGATAACTTAAACTTAATACTGGAGCCAATTTGATCATTTTTAGATATGCAGTGTTAATTTCTTTAAAAAGTTTACAAGATAAATCCATTTTTAATTTAAATTATTTAGATTACGAACTGAATTATTAATTAAACACAATATCATATAATACAAGTTTGGAAAACATTACCGTTAACACCGGTTTAAAATTTAATCCATTCGGGAGAACTCATACATCTCTGTTTCACACGAAAATAACCTTTATATTTATACACATTAATGCGTTAGTTGAATATATGATAGCGAGTAACTTTTTGTTATCAACTCTGGCGCTTAACGCCGGGTCCCAAAGTTATAACACACCTAATGCTAGTTTCGAAATAATGGAAATGAAAAGTTGTTTGAAACAAGTTAAGCGAAATAGAAAAGTAACAGCAAAAGCTTTACCTTAAATTCCAAATAGACAGTATTAAAACATGATTAAAAGATATAATTACAAAAATATACCACTAAATTAAGATACTTCACAACGCAATAAATACAGAGATTATTTATGTTATAATTGACTATAAATTAAAGCAATTAAAAGAACGTAACTTCGTCAAAGTCATTCCTAAACCGGTCAGTTACGACGTCAGCTAAAGGGTTGCAGGAGATAAAAGTTTAGAGCACCCATAAAACCACGTCGTCATTTCTAAAGGTTAGAAAATAAACTACATTTTATCACTTTCGGTCCACTAGAGTAAGTAGTTCACAGTTACTACACATTATATACAGTTTATAAAACTTGTGTGTTGAGATACATAATTTAATATACTGTATTCATAGTTGACGATTCAAATAACTAGGATTTCTAAATTATTAAACTGAATAATAAATTAAACAATTTGCTATCAGACCTTCGTCAACCTTTCTGAATTGTTGATGCGTAACAGGACAACACATGACTTAAGCATGTTTAAATTTTCAGCGTCCTTTTGAAAAGCCATCACCGACACGATGGATCAGTTTGGGTTGACGACGATGTACTGGAAGTCGTAGGTTCTATCCAGTGTGTGATTATTTCATGATAGTTTTGTTTTAAATATAATTATAAAAAAATATTAATTATAATATTTATTTTAGCAGTTGCAATTTCAAGACTTTTAACCTTGTCTCGAGTCTATTCAAGCTATGATTTATGCATGCGGGCGAGCACAGTCGCTGGAGCACCGGAGCCCTCGACTGGAGCCCTGGAGTGCCCTCAGTCGGGTCAACGAGCCGATTGCGGTAAACGAGAGATCGCGGTCAATAAGTGCTTATAGAATTTTAAAGGAAATGGAGCGAACTGTATGGGTGTAATTGGATATCCGGTTGCGTTTTGTTGATGGTTGAATGTACTCGATAAGAGTCCTATTTTGAAATTTAATTTTGATAAGAGCAAATTAATTAAAACCGGCCAAGTGCGTATCGGGCCACGAGCAAAATAAGATTTCGTAACCGCCCATGATGGATCTATGGACGAGTATATAAGATATATTATATCTCCTAAGACTTAACCAGTGTTGGCAATGTAACCGCACAAAAATATATATATATTTTGTCATAACACTATTATGTCGTAAACTTGCAAAGCCTGCTTAGTGTTGATAGTTTTCCTTTTAAATGTACTATTGTCGTGGATTTTTCCAAATTTAAGCATTTATGCGACAGATGACACTTGAATCTAACAAAACTTTTCACTTCAAAGCTAAATATTTATATATATGGGATGGGATATATACCTACTCGTTCAATACTATAATAACGGGTAAAATCAAATCTAAATTAAGATTAAGAATTTTTTAATAAAGTGTTTAACATTGTTCTTTTAAGTTTCCTATAAAATGAGAAGTCAAATATAACTTTTACAAGCTGAGATAGGGTAATTGAAGCACTTAATCCCATAGCGGTGTAAAGGGAGACATAACAGAACCCTTTTCAAAGGTCGCACCGACGCCTCAGGCCATTTGAGAAGATTTCTTCGTGACTATCACAAAATAAACAGTCCTAGTTTAATATTTCTGTACATCCCTGCTTGGTCTTAACAATACACGCAATACTCGCCCTTAATTATGTAATTATTGGTGTTAAAATTATTTGTTTGTATATCGGATGATGTCTTGGTAAAGAAGGTCCTGCGACTTGAAAGATGTCTTTGTTACTATTAAGCCTATGTATATTCGTACAATAAGGATATACTTATTGTTTGTGGGTTGTATCAAAGCATATTATTACATTACACAACAGTTTTTGGTTTCGGTTTTACGTCAAAGGTTCAGCTTTTACAAATCGTATGTTATGTTATGGTTTGCATTTGAAAACAAAAATTTATATTTATAAAATATCTATGTTTTAAAAGTCATTCCATTTTGACTGCATGACATATGATCAGGTGGATCGTCTGCTTGTTATTCATCTACTGTGGGGTAGTGCTACCGATATAAATACCATTTTCGTTTTACAAAAAAGAGCTGTCCGTGCAATTTACAACCTGGGCCCTAGAGATTCTTTAAGAGATAAGTTTAAGCAAATTAATGTACTTACGGTCGCCAGTCAGTATATTTTTATTAAATTATATAAGAGGTACATTTATAGAGGTATATGTACATATTTAACCCTTCTTTGTATGGTTTTTCGAATTTCCAACCACAAAAAAAATCTGAATCATAGGTACAAGACCCGATAAAAGACAGTGGCGTTTATTTTTTTTTTTGACAACTACGTTTTATTTATGCTATGATCGTATAAAATGTTGTCAGCAATATAACCAACTAACAGAAAACCGAGGTTTTGGGTAATTTTTTATTCTCAATAGTATGATGGTAATTTCCATCACTATGCAAAGAAGGGTTAAATATGTACATAAAAATACTGACAATTTTATTAAGCACAGTGATATACACACTATAAATACCAGGAACAAACACAAGCTCGTGCTACCTGTTACTCGACTTAAAAAAGTAAGTAAATCTTTCATGGGGCAATGTTTACAGTTCTACAACAAAGTCCCAGCAAACGTTCATGTATTACCATTTAACAAATTTAAGAGAATAACTAAGGAACGTTTGTGTGCAAAAGGATACTACAATGTATCTGAATACTTAGAGGATAATGCACCGTGGGTATGAAGCGATCGCTGCCAGGCTACTTCAAGATTATTTACTTAGTATTGTGTAATGTATTTATGTAATTTAGAATTAAAGAACTAATTAAAAAAAAACAAATCGTGACAATCCCGCTGAGCTTCTGTCGCCAGCTCTTCTCAGGTCTGTGGAAATAATTTTCCGAGCTGGTGGTAGCTTTGACAATGAAAAAATGTTTTGTATGAAACTTATTTTCAATAAAGATTTTTGATTTTGATTTTGATTACATTTTAATAATTGAATGAATCTTCTCTTACTCAAAAACTGTCGTATTTATTCAAGTGCTGCAATTGTAATAATAACAGTCATAAAGATAACTGTCACTTTTATCACCAAAACAAAAATATGTACCAAAAATATTTTTCATCTGAAACCGCAGAAATCGAGCAAATAAATCTAAATATAGCACTCTGCGCCTAATACACTTATTTGTCGTCAGGAAATGTATATGATTTGTCTCCTTCGTGCCGCAATTCATCACAATTCACAACACATACAAGTGCTTCAATTTCAGTATAACATGGTTCTTATATATAGAGCTTCTTTCAAACTATATGAGGATATATAGCAGCAATGTTGATTTCTATTCTATTTCTAGAATTAAAAAGAAGGAAACAGACTAACTATAATACGGACATAATAAGATAGATTCATTTCTCTAATCTCAATGTTGTTAATTGAAACTGTATATAACTGAACAACGCTGTTTATTTCACTTTAGACGTGACGGACAATGACATTGATAAAGGTTTAGTTTAATGTTATTTTCAAAACCATTACAACCTTGTTAATATTACTTACGGAAACTAAATGCTACCATTCAACTATATGATCGGATATAGAACTAAACGAGCGTCTCAAGAAACGGCAGTAGGACTTAAATAGCATAAGAGACCCTGGAGCCCGAGGGCTCTCACTTTACGAAATACAATGGGACTGCGCCTTCTCTTGTAGTATATACTTACATATATAAGAAATATTATATAAAAAACAGATATTAAATTCAAATTAATTGTTAGGGAATAAGCTACATCCGATTGCTCTACGGAGATAAGATTTTTGATCAGGTTACGTTTCAGTAACGTGCAAATAAGTCTGGTGTATAATATCCAAAATGCCTCAAAATTATACTTCAGTGTAATGATTGGTATTGTTTGTAGATGTTACACTTCTACATCGTAGCGCTACGACGCTACGAGCCTACAAAGCTACGGATCTTAGACAAAGGCGCTAGGAATATTTGATGAGGCCTCGCTCAGTCTCACATTATATTGCTACTTTAATATTTAATTAAAGACCTTCCAAGTAAACCCGTCATGGCCTTTTAGTTAAGCAAAGCTACATGAAGAACATCACTTTTGTATAAATAAATCACTATTGCGATCTATTTTTTGTTTTTTTTTTGTTTATATAAATGTAGTAGTATTATTTTTATTTATAATATAAAGTCAGTATAAACAGTTATTTTTACGACCTCTTGTTTGGAATCATTGTTGAAGACCCTATTTGTTTGTGGTTGTAAATGCCACGCGTGACACGACCTTTTATTGTTTATCTATTTCTTTCTAACATTCACTATATTCAGTTATGAATGTGAATATTGTTTTTATTAGTACGTGTTGATTATTACTAGTACGTATTACTAGTACGTATTACTAGTACGTATTACTAGTACGTGTTGATTTTGTGATGTGTGAATGTCCTGAGAAGTACCGTATTTATATTCTATATATATCTAAGTGTTATGTAAAAAAAAACTATTTTCATCTATTACTTATTTTGTCTTTTACACAATCTTATATAAAATTTATTACTCATTTCATCAAGAAATACATATAAGAAAAACATTTTCGACAAAGAGATTCCAGAAATGCAGAAATATTACGTCATTAGAGCAGCGCCTGAGAGAATGTGGATATAAGTCACAATCGCGCCTGAGATAAACCAAGACACCACTAATGAATATCTTGGGTTTTTCTTATAAATAGTGCCAAAATATATATTTTTCATCTCTTAATATAATATATTTACCTTTTTTCTTATTATTATTGTTTGTCTATCGAAGTCCCAATATGCTATACATATATATTAAAACTAAACACATACAACACAGAATCAAACACAAATACTTTATATATTAAATTCCGTGTACAAGATGCAAACTGATTAAACAGACGCTTCCATTTTAAATAAAATATCTTATCTCATACCAGTCGCAAATTAGAATCTGGAAATGCAATAAAAGCTTTATTCGTTCACATGAACGCGTCTTGCTGTCACTAACCAGCACGCTGCAGATTTGTGTCAGCGAGTGTAAGCCTTGAATTACTACTGCGGCTTTCGTGTTATACACGAACTACTGATGTGTGTTTATATCAAATTAACATATAAGGTAGAAGTTATCTTAATAAGGAAACCTAACGTTGTTTTTACTAGTTAGAGAGAAAAGAAACAAAATGGCTGCCGGGGAAACGGTAAATGAATTGCGACAGGCGTCTATACGTATAAGGCGCTGCCGCAGTCGTCACGTGGTCGTCACGTTACCGGCTCGTAACTCGACGACAGTCAAATCGGATTAAGAAAATCAATAACCAGCAGCGTATTAAATAACGATGCGTTAATTTACACATTCTAGATGACACAATGCGTCAATATGGCGTTATTGCGTCATCGTAAACGCACAAAGCCTCCTATTTTTATTAGGCAATAAAATCTAAAAAGGCAGTAAAATTACACTCCAGTGGAGAGGCTTTTAATTTATCAAAGGTTTGACTAATCTAGGGCGTAGAATAAATCATCTATTTATTTATTTGTCTGTATAGACTGTAGAAATGTGTATATTTGTCTGAAATAAAACGGATAGATTCGCTTGTAAGTACTAAAACTGACAGAATAAAGTATTTAACCACGTTTTTAAGCTGAAATCTCGTATTGAAAAACAACAAAAGAACTTAATATTGTGTAAATTATATCTAGAAAATCAGAGGGTTCATTTGATAAATATTTTTATTAAGATCGAAATTAAACTACACCGAGTTGTATTGCTTCAATTAGATAACTACATAAATAATTAAAGGCTGTAGGTAATAAAGGCTAATTAGATTGTTGAAGTTGAACACAAGGCACATTGTAGCTACCTAGTAGAGAATGATTTCCCATATTGATAATGAAATAATATAAAACCGGTCAAGTGCGAAGTGCGTGACGAGTCAAGCACAAAATGGGTTCCGTAGTTGGTCATGATGATAGATAGATAGACATATTTTTGTAGATCAGAAGGAACTTGATTTAACAAAATGTACACCTTAAAGTTTAATATTCACAAATGAATCCACCATATTTTTAAATACTATCTTCGTGGGGCAAAAAATACAACTCCACTGCGGGTAGCCATAAAAAATTGTTTTTATAATTCAGTTTTAGGCAAAATGGCTCTAAGCCTATGAAATTTTTTAACGTAATCAATAAATAAATTCAAAGGTAATGTAGTTTTATAAAATTGCTCGTTTTCTGTAATTATACGTATCATTGCTTTAATAATTACTACGTTAAGTACCAAAAATAACGTTAATATTAAACGTCAACGTTATAAATAAATCAAAATAAAAAGAGGTAAGTTGAACATCTATACATATAAATAAAATTGAAGTGTCCGTTTGTAATTTCAAATTAACAGCATACATAGTTACATAAAAAAATATTTTATTTCAATTTTCTCTGTCTGTCGGTTTGTTTGATTTTAAGAGTACTTTCACTAGCGGATACCTGATGTTATTAGAAGTAACCCAGGTTACTGTTAAGAAACATATTCCGCGCCAACGAAGTCGGGGTCAGTACTTGTTAATAATAAAACCGTTGGTTGAAGAATATTAAAATCAGTTTAATGATAATATCTATATTTTTAGTGAATGTTTAATCGGTCTGATTGTACGTCTGCGTCAATTAGTCCTTATGGGAGATTAATTTACTTTTTACCGACATTGAAAGGAAGTGATGGATGAGGTGATGCTTATCGACTGATTGAGTTACTGTTGTATGTAATTTAAGTACAGATAATATGTTCAATATTGTGTCAAAAAAGAAATTAATCTGCACTCTCAAGAATGTTCAGAACATGTACTATGTCAATGTTTTGTGACACGGAAAAGATATGTATAATTTGTGATACATCTGGTTTTTAAGATCATATACTCGTATCTGTCGGTCTGTGTCACACCACATGAAAATCATTAGGTGGGTATGATTTTCATGTGGTGGTTATATATCTTTTTATTTTAAGTCATTAGTTATAGAGTTACCTCCGAGGTTTTTAGTTATCGTTTTGTTTATGGTTGAACTTATTCACTGGAAATTTAATGAACAAAACTATAATAAAAATATATGAGGAGGAACAAAAACTCCTTTAAACTTGTGAAGTGCAGCAGCGGGTCAAGATCTGCAGTTATTGAAATAGAATCCGGCTCCACTGAGTTTAAAAGTTGTTGCAAGTCAGGAAACAACTAAAAATATTATACATTGCTTGGATAATTAAATTAAATAACAAAACATTACCTACTTTTGATTAATTTGAAAAGCAGTTTGTATAACTGTCAAAGACTTCATCAGCATAAACGACATGTTATAATGAACGATGATCTTTGAATAGGAGACAAAGGAGTTCTTAAAGAAAAGTAAATGCGTCTTCTTGTTATACTTAAAAGAGTAACTCTAAATACAGATTAGGAACTAATAGTATTTACGATTTGTCACTGTAGTATCAGTTCAGTCGCTTTGATAATTAATACCACTCGCAACTTAATAATACATAATTATCCATTTGTGAGGTTCAAAGACTAATAAAAATCTATTTTATACTCTTTTGCCTACATGTCATGAATGAAAGCATTTTATAGAATAATTATAGTAAATATAGAATAAATATAAAGTTTAATACCTGTTTTATTTCACAATGTTTGGACAAATTTTACCAAACATCACTAATTTCAAATCAGCCTTGTTCTGGTTTTCATGTTTTTTATTTTTATTGGTATGTATATATGTGTGTATATGTATATGTATATTTGTAGCAATAAATCAACAAATACCCATCAAAAAAAGTCAACAAAAAATATAACTGTTTTTGTTCATTAACAATAGTTTTAGTTGGTATGAAATTTTTATTATATATATATATACAGCAGGTGTAAGATTTTTTTATGAAATCTTATTATTTACCAGCAGTACCCAGGACTTCGTGCACTAAAAGTAGCCTAATTTAATCCTTGTAACATCAGCTATACGTCAGTGAAAGTCTCTTAAAATCGGTCCAGCCGTTTCAGAGATTAGCCGGAATAAACAGATAGACAGAAATATTAAAAAATATATATATATTTTTTATGTAAGTACCGTATATACTTTCATTTACATTTAGTGAAAAGCTGTTAACTTGGTATTACAAACAAACACTTCAATTTTATTTTTATGTGTAGATGAGATTTGAATAAAATTTCAGTATTGCTTTTATTGTAACAATCCCGTGGATGTCGATGATCGGCTTAAACGCGATTTTTAGCGATTTTAGCTGAGATACTTTACAGTGATTTCACTTTACTTCACTGACTTCACCTAGCTCCATTTTTCTTTTTAATTAACAAACGTTTGTAATATATACTAACTTCTAATCTAATCTAAATTTAACCTGCAAGATCTGAGAACAAAACTTTTAACTGAGCATTTTTTTAACAATAAAGCTGATAGCATTTTTCAAAGTCAAAGCGAACAGATCGACCTCGATACGATTAGCGTGTTTTCTATTAACATAAAACTACATTTACCTCATTATAATAATATAAGCAATTTTTTCGCCACGTTGTTTAAAAAACACAAAGAACTGCCTCGATATATCCACAAGATGGCGTTAGCGAGTGGCGTGTCTCCTGGGCAGGTTCGTCCTTGACAATTTGTAACGGTAATTTTTTTCATTAAGAATAAATTATTTAATTTGTTGATGAAACGGAAAAAGCGAATTAAGGTAAAAGGGCAGTTAACGAAATTGAGGCGCAGCCATTTGTAATTACTCCGATCCTGTATTTGTGTAATAACATTTAACTTTAATTTCGTTCAATAATTTCAAAGAGAAATGTAATTACATTAACAATATTAAAAACAACAACCGTTCAATAAATTATGAGGAAATGAGTATTCAAAGAACCCTCCCTACAAACAAAGGAAGGCGAAACGAACATCGAGACAGATTAACTTGAAAGGCATCTAGATATTTGCTTCAATGTTAATCCCGGATTAGTCTTATTTGTCGTTACGTTACGTTACGTCGCCGCCGCAACCTTTAGCACCGAGCCACCTTCACACACATTATAACAAAACATTTAACATTTTTTCTTTATATTATAATAATATGCTTTGTGTAAGTTGGTCTGACTCCGAATTTCATAGTTATTAATCACTACTTGAGATTGTTGTGATGTGTTGGCTAAGTTGGTAAATTTAATGTGTATTTCATCTAAATATACGTAGAAGTTACTTTACATTGAAAATCGAGTCATATTAAGAAAAAAGACAACAAAAACCGACACAATATATTTATTTCTTCCATGATATCCTGTGGAATTCTTTTATTGCAAATCGCTTGGTCTTATAGCCTGGAGAGTCATTTTTATTTTCTATATCTTTCACATTTAAAAACAGTTTAAATCCACTTTATATTTAGGTGTATGCTAAATAATTAAACTAGGATATGAATATGTCATTTCTCGTTTTATTTACCTTCAGTTGTTAATTATGCTGTCTATCTGTAATGATTAAGATATATCAGATTAAAGATGTTTGTTATTTGGTATTAGTACCAGTTAATAATGCATAGGAGATAAATACACCGGATATTTCATTTAACATTCATTTTATCCCGTAATTAACGAATCCTTCAGTTCAGTTTTATTTTAACGAGCAGGCAATCGGAAAGAAACGAAGTAATTATTGTTACATCCTGTTTTCGTGGTAATTTCATATAGTTCATTTCCATTGCCGTTTATGAGATTGCTTCTTAATGTGTGGTAAAATAAAGAGAGTAATGGTTAGGTTAGGATGGAAGACATGTTTAAAGTCATAACATAGTAGGGGGGATGGGGGACGGGCGCTGCACGTGGCAGGGCGCGATCGATACTTTCATGCTCGACAACTGTTGCGCTATAGCATCTAGCTCTTTTCCACTTCAGGATAAATACATTTACCGGTGAGATAGAAAAAAGGATTTCACTACGAGCGCATGGCACAAATTCCACGCATCCAATGTTTCGTCCTTCTTTAACGTTTGGGGTTTGTGGTATAAATGAAAAAGAGATCAGATGCGGCAACACGCGCCTCTGAAACGTCACAAAAGAGGTCGCCGATAAACAACAATGCGGACTGCGGAGTGACGTCCTCCGTCTCCCTCCCGCGAGAGATAACTTAAATATTGGATGAAATATGTTAACCCAAATATGACAAAAACATTTACATATTAAACATGAACCAAAATATTTTCTAAAAAATATACGTGCCAGAAATCACTTAACAAAGAAACGTATTATAAAATGATTATCAAAGCCTCCGTTAATAACAAGATAACTGTTATTTTTCCAAATCGTAGATATTGGTTCAGACCTAATTAAATAAAACATATAACATTTAATTAAAGGCTTATATAGATTATATATTATTCAAATAGGAAATCATTATAATAGACACAAAGCTTAGTAAACAAAAAACCAAGCTCCTCCAAGCACAGAAGGAGATAAGGATCAATACGTTGGAGTAATCCTGAGACCTTCACAGTGTTACCGAAGCTACAGGGCGGTTACATAATGAAGACGGAAGGAATAACAATGCCTGAAAAGAGAATAGTAAAAGAGCTCGTAAAAGGGGATCGATAAAGATCAACGCTCTAGTAAGCTAAGAGCCAACCACATTTACGGTAATTTCAACTCTATTATCAGAAAATTAGGTTTAATTTTCAATGCGTTAAGCTTTATCGGACTTAATACGAACATTAAGCCATCGTAGATTGATTGAGTTAAGATCCGTGTATCGTAATCAAGTGGAAAACATCTTTCGAGAGACTTTTGTACAGGCTGTAGCGTTTTAACTATAATATAATAAGTTATAAAATATAGTTTTGTCCTTAAATAATTTTAATTGGTTATTATTATAATTATCTATAAACATGTGGGCTTTGTGTAAATTATAGTAAATATAAGATTATTTACGTTATTATTAACTATACTTATATAAAGAGTAGTGAGTATATCCTCACTGAGTGATCTATCAAAGAACATTCAATACCACTGAATTTATAAACCAAATATTGACGGTGGCGTAAAGTTTCATCCGTAATGGTAAAATTGGGATGAAAATTGTATTTCTCTCTCACATTAAGTAAGTCTACTAACACATACATACCATTATATATTTCTTCATTACACGATTTCTAGATTTCATTTGCTAATTTCTCCACAAAAAAAGTTGATACCAAAATCTAAGCAAATATCTAATAACATAAATAATTTACAACTAATAAACAATGAAAGAATATATGTTTTTGTATTTAATAACTGATTTCATGATTACGGCTACAACTAGTAGACATAGGATTAAAAAACTTTACTTATAAAAATATACATTTTACCAGAATTTTTCGAGTCATTTTTATGAATTAATTAAAATATAAAAATATTTAATAACTTCATTTATCGCGGGATCCTTACGAATCCCTCAAAAAAGGAAAAATTCGTAACATTAATTTACTTCACGTTTCCACTGAGTCATAAAAGTCATAAACAGATGGGGCTCGAGCAGAGAGATTAGGTTAAACTCAATAGAGCATTTCATAAGAAAATATAAATATAATACGAATATACAAAGTACTATGTAATGTGAGGATACTCTCAGTTATTTGTTTTTCTTTTTCAAATAAGTTGCGATTCCTTCAACAATAAATACGAAATAGAAATTAGAACAATCATTTTAATACAATTGTTAAATTTATAACAATCTGTTTTTTCAATATAGATCAAAGACCGTTTTTGAAATTATTATTGTAAATTGTTTGTATATTTGTTTGATCGTGACAATATTTTTAAGATCTATAAATATTTTCATCAATTATCCTATAAAAACTTTAACTAAAGTCGAAATTTAAGTTTTGAAAGATGTCTTAAAAGGACTACGGAATCGATTCAAAACTATAAAAACGCATTTTAATACGAGATCATTAAAGTTTAAGCTAAACAATATTTTAAAATAAAATATATCTCTATATCCAGAGAACTTTAACAATAATATTGTGATAATTCACGTTATAAACGCGTGCGGGCGCAGAGTGAAGCCGCCCATTAGTGTATTCGCCATTTTGTGTGAAGCATACATTTTCATTAGCCCTTAATGTCGGAGCGAGGCTTTTTAGTGTCGGACAGAATTACGATACTAAAATATTTTTACGACTATACCGCCGACACTCAAATGCGAATGATTCTCACATGAGAACAATACGTAGAGTTGTCAGAAAATATTTAGATTTCTAATGCTGGTCTTCTTTATGGTACTGTCTGTAAAACCAGGAGAAGATCGTAAATGGTGCAAGAATGACATGTATGCGTCACCATTCACGAGTCATGCGGAGCCTAAGACACAAGAGACATTAATGACCATTATTGTTTAACTTAAAGACGTATCGTATCGATCTATAAAAACATACAAGTATAATAGGATATAATTTGAAAAGTCAACAAACGCGCCCGGGTCACGATTAACTACAAAAGTAAGCTTGTTATTTTAATTAATACACTGAACCAACACAAATAAAATATTATCATTGACCTACTTTATACTAATTTAACATTCATAGTAATAATAATTCTGGAATCACCGAGTATTGATTTAATATCTGCTAAATGTTTCCCAGTCGATTCACTTAAGTGTGTCCCTCAGTAATTGTTAACAGACTACGCCAACCCCCCAAAGGGGTATTCTTGGCGCCCAAGCTTTTTATGGTAAGTGCCAAGCGATGGAATCTGTCTCGATGGAGAAATACTTGGCAGAGTGACAACATGCAAGTCTATGTATATATTGTACTAACTATTACACTTTATTGGTATTAAAGTTAATTACCGTGGAAATAGATTCACAATAAAGATATTAAATTAGGTAATTAAATTTATGATTATTAAAGGTACAGTTTAGGACAAAAGCAAAGAGTAACGTAGCTTATACTAACTATATTTGAAGATCAAATCTGAAGCCTATTTATAGATGTTAGCCACAGGCAATGATTGCGGACTGTGGCTTGAGGCGTCGGTCGCCACAAAGCCGCAGTACTTGCCAATACATAACAACATAGTTCCAGTGAATGAATGTTGCCAGTGCATAAATAGGTCCCACCGGACTGGAGGACATTAAACAGATTATCTACCGACGGACGAGCGCCTCGTTCATTAACTTATTATAGTATGCTTTTATAATCAATAATGGGAACTAGGACTTAATTTACTCTAATGTTACCTAAGTGTTGACACTCTATTATACATATATACATTATTTTAAGGAAATTATACAAGTTAAGTATAAAATCCTATTTTAAAACTTTTATTGATCCTTCAAAATTTATTTCAAAGTCTTTTGTGGTTATTTCACAGCGTTCTATTCTGAAATGTTCATGAATTGCTTATTACTTTAGGTCCGTATGGAAATACAGAAAGCCCTGGTGTCAATGAAATGTTCATGTTATATTTATTTTAAATTTGTTATTGTCGATTATTATTATATATAAGAAACTACGGTTAAGTTTATGCAGTAGGATTTATTTATAAAAAAATAAAACGAAATTACTGGCCAAATTTTGATTATATTTTGTATGATATCAATTTTTTTTTTTAATATTTTGAGGTTATTGTATGAAAGATAGTTTTTATGAAGGCAAATTTCAAAAGTGCAAAATACAGAAATACTTACTAATATTTATTGAATAAGGAAATATGTACTGTTTTTTTTATTTATTGTGTTTATGTATGTTTTTTTTTTTTATTTATTATATATATATATATATATTTAAAAACAACATTTTGTAATAGTTGTTATATTTTATTTGGGAGGTAGTATAATTCATTAGATGGTGCATAAAGTAAGCATCACCAAGTGACAAAGTATGTTTATATATTAAGATGTATAATAAAAGCGAGGTATTACTTTTTCAGAATCGTCTTTGACAAAGTCGTATATCCATAGTGAATACTAGTTAAAACATCCTACTTCAACCACATTTAAACACATATTTTTGTCGATTATAAAAAAAATATATCACTTCATCATATTTCACTATATGTATATGAAAGTATATACGGTACTTATGTACGTAAAAAATATATTTATTCTTTTTTTTGTTGTCTGTGGTTTGATTCGGCTAATCTCTGTAATGGCTGAACCGATTTTAACCGGACTTTTACTGGCGTCAAGTTGATGTTATAAGGAGCAACTTAGGCTATTTTTCTTTTAAAAAATATATTCCGAGCGAACAAAGTCGTTGGATTAGCTAGGCAACATATTACATACATATTCCGATGAGAAAATATTATATTATCTACTCACCACTACATCAATAGTAGCTTCTATATATACACACATTGATACACACACACGTACATTGTGTACACTGCATCGGGTTCCAACGTACCGCAAATGGGGCGCTCTTGAAATTAATATTGATCTCCAAATGAGGCTCTAGTTTCAGTAACTCATAGCCTACATTGTACTCAGTCTGTTTGATGACCCGTGATTTAATTGGATTATCATTTTATTTGTATAATTTGTATTTAGATGTAGCTTTATAATTAATATCCGTTGAATTTTACTTCATTTTCGGATTTTTTAAGGATTGATGGTTATACCAAATATGATATTCCCGTAAGAAAGGAGAACGTACTTGAGATGGGAAAATTATCAATAACAAGATATAGTAGATCTTCGTTTAAAGGCGGATTCATATTAAAATTTGCATAGGATTACGTTTATTCCAGTTTTTACAAAATTATTCAATATAAATAAAATCTTGAAGAGAGAAGCCTCAAATAATTATATTTCTGAAATGACTCAAGTTTAACGATTCTATTCAGTTGAAGTTCTTCAAACTGTAGTCGACATTTATCCGAACGGGACTCATTTCCATGTTATTGGACAAGTTGGTCCAGACGAGGGATAAAATAAAATGGACGTACATAGACCTTATTAATATATTATACTTGGAACTTTAATTAAAGTATTACGTATAAGCTTGGTTTAATTTAATGCACTTTAGAAATACTAAGATTTAAATAAATTGTACATATTGTACGTGAAATTCAAGAAACGAAATCAAATTTGTGTTGAAATATTCAAAACTTTTCTCATTCTTACATGAAAATGGCTCGAAGAGATGAATATCAACTGTAAATTGAATTATATGGAAATGTTTGAGAATCCAAAATAAAACGGCTACAGTAAAGTTTAAAGAATACGAATAAAGAATTCGAAGTGAGTCGGAGCGGAATATGTAAAGTATTTATGAAATAACTCACGATGTATCTTTATCTGTACTCTGGAGCAATCGAAACTCAATTTTACTTTTAAAATTCCCTAAAATATGACGAGTGTATTCTAGTTCTCATATACGTATTTCTAAAATAACTAACTAACTAAGCTGGGAAGACAGATGACTGCTGGAAAGACAGCCGAGGGTGACGGCCTAGCAAGCCAAGCCCGGGAATTTCGTTTAAAGCTAAAAGTCCGAAAAAGAAAAATACCCCTGGGACAGTCCGAGAGGGGGGGCGGAAGAACTGTCCATCGGTTGATAATAACGGCGAAAACGGCGCGAAAACGGAATTGAAATGCCTTACGTGCGGGAAAATTTACAAAAGACGAGCCTGATTTATTAAACATCTCAAAACACACGATGGTGCTGAAGCGCGGCAATCGCCGGTAATATCTTCAGTTTTCACTTCGGATAGAGTTTACCCTCATACATCCCATGGTGAACCATTGAATGCGAATCACCAGGAGTCCATAACCATCCGAACGCGTCTTAGCATTCCCACTATTAAACAATCGACATGGAAAATACACGATCAAAATATAGCGGACCTGTTAGAGCACCCGGGCTCAAACCAGGTACTCAACGCGCAAGTAGAGACTCTACAAAATACTATTTTTGACTACTTCAATGAGCACTATCCACCTTCGAATCGTTATGCTCACAAGTATAAAGAAAACGGTTTTAAATTGAAAATGAGAAGGAAAAAAAGGGACCTCATAAAGAAACTCCGTAGGGCCAAAGCCATGGGCGACAACCAACTTAGTCACCAACTGTCTAGGGCATTAAGGTCAATTCTTAAATTAATACAAGGCATATCACAACAAATAACAAAAAACCGTGATAGCTTTGACCGGGCAAAACACGAAGTAGACTTTGATAAAAATCCTTTTAAGTACTCTAAAAACATTTTCAAAGACGAAAAAGGTAAACTCCTCTTGACCAACGAGCAAATTTTTGATTATTATAAAAGCACATACGAAGTGCCTAAAAATCAAAGGCTGTATGGGGATCCCAACGATCGAAAACCTGAGAGTCCATCCATAGATTTTCATGCCAACCCACCAACTTTGGAGGAAATCAATAAAATAATTAAAAAGAAACCATCTAAGTCAGCACCAGGTCCGGATGGTATCCCTTATATAGTTTATAAAAAATGTCCGTCGATTCATAAACATCTTTTGAATATATTCGATAAAATCTGGTCAAGAGGACAAACACCGGTAACATTCGGAAATGCTCTTTTTGTCCTCATTCCCAAAAGCGACAATGTCTCGGATCCTAGGGACACTAGACCGATAGCTCTAACAAATACAATATCAAAAATATTTTTTTCTTTTTTACAAACAAAAATGACACAATTCATGATAAATAATAAATATTTCGGGCCTTATCACCAGAAAGGGTTTTTGCCTGGCATTTCTGGATGCCTCGGACATAATACGTTACTATCGGAAAGCCTTAAAGATGCCAGAAATAGTGAAAGACAAATAACGGTATGTTGGATAGACTTAGAGAACGCTTTCGGGTCGGTACAACATGAACTGATGATGTTCGCGCTAAGATGGTATAACTTTCCTACGTTAGTAAGTGACATGATTGCATCATATTATTCAAAATTAAAATTTTCCATAATCACAAATGAAAATCATGAAGAAAAAAAGTTTAAGTTTAACAATAAATACACAGAATCCATACTAGCATTCGCAGACGATCTCGCGATACTGACACGTAATCCAAAACAATGTCAGCTACTTTTAAATGTTGTGGAGGATTTCTGTGCTTGGACGGACGGATTGAGGACAAAACCCAATAAATGCTACAGTCTGTGTCTGGGTAGGCGGAACACCAGATATACCTCTTACGATCCGGGCCTTATAATAGGCGGTAAGTGCGTTACTACTATTACCGACGCAGCTCCGTTCAAATTCTTAGGCAAAAAAATCGATTACCAAGGGCGTACTCCATCTTTAGATTTAATAGTCGATAGCTTTTTGAATGATCTTAAAAAGGTAGACAATCAGCCAATAAGTAACATCAAAAAGGCTTGGATATACGATAATTATTTAACATCACGTTTAAATTGGCCTTTCCTCGTTTACGATATTAATAAGACCCTTTTGTTAAAGTTAGATGCAAGCGTCATAAGGACATTGAAGTCATGGCTCGGGTTAGCGCATCCAGCGGACTCTTCTACCTTATTTAGAGACCGACATAATTTTGGGTTAAAATTAAAGAAACCATCGGAACTCTATAAACACCTAAGAGTGACCAAGAGACATATCATCTCAAAGTCGAATGATGATACTGTAACATCTCTCCCAAAAGATAAAATTGCCGCAGAGCTGGAGTCACGACTTCAATTCCATAAACAATTTATGATAGGTGCTCAAACAAATAAAGCAGGGCTAGGATCAAGTAGGAAAGAACCAGACATAGAAATAATAAAATCCTTTATTCGGCACGATGAAAATGATAATTACCGGTTGCACGCGATGAGCCTAGAATTGCAAAACGAATGGGTGACCATAGGAGATTTTTGTATTCCATTAGCTTTACGATGGCGCACCCTGCTTCATGATTGGTCCCCAGCATTATTAAAATTTTATCTTAATGCATTCTAAATGACTCTCCCAGATCAAAGTAACTTAGTAAGATGGGGCAAAGCCACCGAAAAATCTTGCAACATCTGCGGGGAGGCAGTAGGAACCGCGAAACACTTGCTAGTAGGGTGTAGGGTACTATTAAATAGAGGTAAATACTCGCGTCGCCACGATAAAGTATTAGAAATCATACGAGAAGCGGTTAGTCTTTCTGTAGCAAGAGCGCAGAGGGGTATAACAACCACCAAAAAATCAGTAGAGTTCGTAAAGGCAGGTTCGTCCAAAAAATCTAAATTAAAACCTTATTCCATCTTGGACGCGTCTCCTGATTGGACTCTCATGATGGACACGTATGAAAAGCAATACAAAATCCCCGGGGATGTTTGTGTTTCGTCATCTAGGCCGGACTTATTCCTGTATTCAAAACAACTAAGGCGCGTTATACTTGTGGAGCTTACTGTACCCTGGGAAACAAACATACCCAAAGATCATACATTTAAGCTTAACAAGTATTACGAACTATGTAACGAACTGATCAGGAATAGATTTATAGTTAATTTGTACGCTGTAGAAGTAGGAGCGAGAGGTATAACAGCAAAATCTCTCTACAACTTATTTAAGGATCTCGGCCTTTCTAGAACGATCATCAGTTCATTTCTGGAACGTATTTCAAAGGCGGCTTTAGTAGGTTCTTACGATATTTGGTTAGGTAGGGAGAGGAGCGTAAACAGTGAAGGTGAGCGTGCATATAGAGCATAGTAAAGGGGCCCCTTAAACCTACATCTGGGTCGCAAGTCCCAGGCATTGTTTGCGCTCCTCTTCTTGCAACGCGATGGGCCCGGCACCCGCACGGTGAATCCATGGAATGCTAAGAAGCTTCGTCTCACTTATAATCAGCAAACAGCCCCTCGGAGACCACTCGTATGCAATGTATAATGGCTATTACGGTAGTTGGTTTAATTAAGGAGAAATAAAAATTCAGTAGTTCATAATCATAGCCATCGCCCCTCCTGCATAGCACCTTTGCGCACAAAACTAATTAATTTGTGACTAGTAACGTAAAAATACATCATTCTTTGTGTTTGTTTCATTAAGAATGTATGAATTTTATTACAGATCCTTTCAGTTTTTCTATCTAAACCAAGAAAGCCAAAGTACTAAATTAACGCAAGTCACAATTTGCCAATATACTTTTATTTCGAATAATAAAAATACAATATGATATAAAACTTCATTCCTTCTTCATATTTAAAGATAAATTTTGAATAATATTCGTCGTATTCCATCTTTAAAGTCATTAAATAAATAGCAGGTGATCGCGTGCGCTGCCACTGTAACCCACAGCGGCTCCCTCGCACGTTATGATCGAAACCCCAATAAATACCTTCTACCTAACCACTAATAAACTTACAGACTTTACCTTAATATTATATTCTGAGCACATCTGCTACTGATATTATCTCTCGTACCATTCTTTCCATGTAAAAGAAAAGTCTTATTTAATTCCTTGCTTTGTTAATAGTGCAAATTCTATTAAGATAAATATTTGAAAAAACATTTAGTATATATTATCTCTGATATGTTCGTAATGATTCGTGTTAACCACTAGCTTTTACAGTAGATAATAGCACGTGACTATTCTTGGATTACATTGAACATCCCTTTACCAGTCCTTACGTTTGGCGTCGTAATGGTTCATTGCGATAATGACGAGACAAGGTGCTTGTTTGTGTTGACTGCAATGGCGCAGGTAAATAATTACAACCCTTTTTAGTACAGAGGATTATTGTAACGAATACTAAATTAAAATTTGCTTATATAATACATGTCTTATATGTATAAGGTATATCATAGTGATCTAAAAGCGTGTTCATTGTTCACGTTCCAGATACTGATAGTAATTACTTAGCACGTAACAGTGACTCGGTTCCTATCGCTGTTATGGTGAAACAGGCGCGAACTATTCAAAAGCTTTCTGCAATTGTATCTCTCGACACAACTCAAAGTAGGCGCAAGGTCTTTCTTTGAGGCATTAGGTCTTCATTTCATTAGTGTTAAAGCGAGTTATGTAATTAATTTACGAAATACTTGACACTCATTTTATTCTTAAATTAAGAAATATCGAACGCATCGTAAGACATTGCTACAGGCTGTAAAGTCTCTTTACAGAGATCCCTCAGCCTGTGTGCGAGTAGGAGCTGGCATGTCGCCCTGGTTTGACATCCAATCGGGTGTTAAGCAAGGTTGCGCTATGTCAGCTTGTTTGTTCGATTTGTATTTGGATTGTTGTCTCCAAGGCGTGAAAAACAGTGGCATGGGAGTGAAAGTAAGTGACCTTAAGGTCAATTGCTTGCTATATGCAGATGATGCAGTGCTCATTGCATCATCGGAATGCGATTTGCAGGCATTGGTCACCACTCTGAAAGATGGGTGTGAAAATAATGGTCTAAACCTGAATGCAGATAAGACGAAGGTTCTGATATTTGAAAGAAACGAAGAAAGAACAGAATGTAAGATCAACGTAAATGGTAAGATAACAAAACAAGGAATGAAGTGGTATATTTGGGAAGTATGTTTAGGAGAGACGGAAGATACGAAATGGATGTGGAAAGGCGTATTGCTGCCGGTAACAGAGTCAACGGTGCTTTGGTTTCATTGTTGAGCCAGTGAAACGTCAGCATAGCTGCCCGTTTGGCTGTACACAATGCAGTTTTGCTACCGACTTTGTTATACGGCAGCCAAACGTGGGTAACACCGAAGAAGAATGTAAGAAAGATGAATGCTGTGGAGATGCGATCTCTTCGCCGAATATGCGGAGTCAGTTTAGCTGACCGAATCCGCAATGATGAGATCCACAGAATGGCAGGTACTAGCGAAGATGTCACGGTGAGAATGAAGAAGAACGTGCTCAGGTGGTTTGGGCACGTCGCACGAATGAGTGATGAAAGAATAGTAAAAAGATTTATATAGGAAAAGTAAATAAAGTAAGAGAAACAAGGGGAGTATGACCTTCGAAAACACTGTATCTATGATACTGGAAGAAGGTCGCGTAAAAAGCATGAGGACCCCCCCGGAGGGCATGTATGAAAAGGTTGATGTTTGTGGCCGAGGCGAAAGAGGTTACAGGGACCGTAAGAGATATGGAATAAAAATAAATAAATAATTAATTAATTAATATCGTAAGACAAACACTCAATCAGTTTAAACACAATCAGTTTAATTAATTCAACCACTCAGTACTGTTTATATAGTATAAAATATTTTTTTACAATTTCAGTGGGCTTACATTTACATAAATCTTTAAAAATATAAACGTGTACACAACCATAAAAAATGCTTCACAATTTGAAGTAATACACTCAGGAGCATATTACAGAGCTTATTAAAAGTATAGAATTAAAAGTACCTTTAAAAGCAAGAGTCGTAACATCGACCCAGTTGTGTTCACTCGCTCCTCCACTCGAAGCGTTCCCTTTGAGAGTCGTTCACTTGCTCACTCACTTACACTCTGCACGCCGCATTTCATTTGCATGCATACATACCAACTTAGTTATAAAAGTAAAGGCTGTTAAGGCTTAGTTATAAAAGTAAATAAATGGTATTAATAATAAATGCAATTACATTGTTTATAGTGTTTCTTGTAAAAGAAAAACCTTTGTCTAATAAAGAACTTTCTTTGTTGCTCCTTTGTTTATGCATATAATTTGTTTGAAAAATATTTTGATTATAAAATTTTCTAAAATGATCAACACAAGATACACAAAGTGTAAATTGTGTTCGTCATTAATAAATAATTACATTAAAAACGAAGCCATTTTGAAAATATCTCCAATGACTCGAGAATCTTAAGATATGACATCTCTGAAATGTTCTTATAAAGTATGTAAAATCATACCTGCATATATATAAATACCACATTTTACAAAGCAATAAGCCACAAATAATAATACAATACAATAAATAGTGATATTAATTACCATAAATATATAATCCCTTTTTTCGATGTCAGTTCGATGTCACAGCACGCGGCGCTGCCAAATGGACCCACTTGGCGCCGCTTCGGGAATAGTCAAATATATTGGGTTATTTAGAAAATATATTTCGTTTTGATATTTTACATAATGTAATTGATGAAAAAAAGACTATTAAAACTATCTGAGGCCGGAGACTTCTCTTGTGCCCGAGACTAAAATAAGATATCAACGTAAAATGTTTACAAATCCAAAATTACATTTTTTTTTAAATTGCTTGTGTTAATGAGAATATTTTGTGCAGTCAAAGACAATATACAGGGCGCCCCAAAAAAAAAATAATAATTTCCAGGATTATAAAAATTTATAACCCTGGAGCGCCCAATAGTACAGCTTCCATTCTTTTTTGGGTATTCGAATTAATCAGCAGAATTGTTATAAAAGTTTTATAATATTTTGAGTGCGTTTTTATTTAAATATATTGATGAATAATTCATTTTTCATTTGGTGTTTCATGAACAAGACACTTTTATAAGTTAAATAATACACCCAGAATATGGGTGTATTATTTAACTTTGATAATATGACTACAACATCATTTATTTAATTAAGAATAGATTAATTTTGTTTTGAATTTTTACGTGATCCATGCTCAAGCGCAAAAGTATGTTCAATTGCTTTTATTAATTTAAATGTAATTAATGTTATCCTGTGTAAAGATTTTATTTTTCAATAATTTTAAACAAGCCTTTGAAATCAGTGTGGTGTGTTTTTATAGTCTTCAAAATAGTGCCTTTCCGGTTTTCCCTTAAACTTATAACTTATTAAATCATGTTTCTACATATAGATACATGTTTCTAGATGTAGTTGTTGTAGTTCATCTCAGCGAGATCTCTTATTATAGGGATGCGCAATTCCAGCTGCCAGGACCTGCTGCCAAAAGCTACACTTGGCGCTCCTCACCCAGACACTGTGAATATATAATGTCACTACACACTGCGACACAATTGTATGAATAATCAAGTTAATTAATATTTAATGGTATAATAAACCTTATTGCTTGTGATTAAAAACTATTTTACATTGGCTCGTCCCTCGTTATATTGAGGAAAATAGAAGTTATTACAATTAAACTAAAGGATCAAATAAAATATTATTCATTACGTACTCATATATTGATATTATTGCAATGCTCTGTTGGTCTTAGATAATAAGAACTTATTTGTGTGATCTATAACTATTGATTAAAGAAAATAACGTAAAAGACATTAAAATAACTCTCACGAACAAAAAGAGTTAGTTTTAACAAATTAGAGAGAAGAGTTCATTGTAATTCCAACCATCCTCGAGATGGCTAATTATTTAACTTCGTCTATTGCCTCTTGAATGTAGTAATTATCGCCTTTACCGTCCTCTGGAACCTTCAAGGACTACAAAGAGTCTGATAAGAATATCTTATCAGTTTGTCTTCTCTTCATCAATTCAATAATTGTTTATTAGGAAGAGAGTGATACATAATATTTTTAAGCGAATAACTCCTAAACTAATATCAAATAGCGGGATCGTATAAGGCCATAAAACCTTACATTCTTGATTGAATGGAATACATATGAAAGTATATACGCTGCTCACATAAAAAAGAAAAACTATTCTCCGAAACGGCTGAATCGATTTTAACAGGGTTTTCAATAGCGGATAGCCGGCGTTATAAGAAGTAACTTGGCGCTATTTTATTTAAAAAATCTTCCAGACGAAGTGAGCACAGTCAGTACTCTCTCTATATTATATGTAAATATAGAGCTACAAGCTGCGAGCTACGAGGAACGCGTAGCACGCTACGTGAAATGCACATTTCAAATTATGAAAGCGTATTTCTGCTATCAAGATTTGTTAAAACAGTGGAACAACTAATTAAAGTGAAGTATGCACTTATAGAATAAAATCACTTTAAATAGCTATTACTCAAACCAACGATAAGTGTTAAATTTCATATAAATAGAAATAACATATAAAAATCCTGTCTTTTTGAATGCCTGTCTTAAAAATTACCATCAATCAGTAACTAAAAGTTTCTAAAGCATTAAAATAAGTTTGAACTTTGCCTTACGAGTATATGTCGGTGCAAATAATTGTGATAGCAGTGTGTGGTTATTTTCTTCTTTGACATCGAATTATATTGCGTCACAAGCTTTTAAACCATTTATTGTATTTTTATACAAAAAAATAACTTTTAACGTTATATATATGTATTCTCAGATCCCTCTAGTCTCTAACTTTAAGTTACTCAGCGCTCGGCGTTGACTCAAGTACTTTTGGACTTTGAAGTTTCAAGTTTACTTTTGCATGATAAAGGAAAGTTAAATTGGCTTATCAGAGTATTAAAAGGGAGATTACTTTGGTATGAATTCATATTTGAATGAGTATATTTATTAAGGAGAAGTAGAAATTAATTTCTTAAATACCACAACTACTGATTCCACTTTCTTATATATTTCGACATTAATAAAATGTATGTTTCCATATAACTGTAACAGAGTTACTGAACTTTCACGGTTACTCTTACACTGAAATGGAAGTAATTTTTCTTACTCTAAGTTCACGAAGTTATTGCAATTTTCATGAATACTGAAACATGTTTATATAATAATAACAGATGAATGGCAAACTACTGTATCAATCGAAATAAAGAAACAAAATAAACAAAACTGAAAATACAATAATTGATCAAAGGAACAGAACCGTCATAACTAATATTATTCTTTCCACGCTAGAATAGCATCGAAGAGTCATATATAATTTCACTAATAGGCTACTAACGATTATCCATATTTACTGCTAGCTAAGACACCGTACTTGTTAAAATATTTTTCAAAATTTCATAAAAACATTACAGATATAATAGTTCATATTATAATATAAAACAAACGTTACACATGATTTTTTATTTAAATTACAGTATGTATTCACATCGACTAAGCCATGTCATCTACATTTATAAATAATTTTGAAGTGTCTGCTTGTAATACCAAAGTAACAACTTTTCACTAAATGCAAAATAATCCATTGCGAAAATATTACTCTATCTACTCACCACTACATTAAGAGTACCTTCTGTATATATATATATATATATATATATATATATATATATACGCACATACCGCAATTGGGGCGCTCTTGAAATTAATATTGATCTCCAAATGAGGCTCTAGTTTCAGTAACTCATAGCCTCCTTTGAAAAACATATTCATATAGAATGTGTTTGATGACCTGCGAGTTAATTGGAAGATGATTTTATTTATATTGTTTGTATTTAGATGTAGCTTTATAATTAATAACCGTTGGCTTTTACTTCGTCTTTTGTATTTTTAAGGTTACTTTCAAATAACTTGAATATTCAAAGTTCCATCGTTGTACCAAATAGTTGCGAGTTCATATTTAGAACTAAAATTTGCATAAGTGTACTTTTAAGTTTACGACAATTTTAATAAAATTATTCAATAGAAATAAAAGTCTTGAAGATAGAAGTCCGAAATAATTATATTTCTGAAATGACTCAAGTTTAACGATTCTATTCTATTATATAATGAATACGACGTGAGTCGGAGCGGAATATGTAAAGTATTTATGAAATAACTCACGATGTTTCTTTATCTGTACACTGGAGAAATCAAAACTCAATTTCACCTTTAAATTCCCTAAAATATGACAAGTTTAATGGAATTCTCAGAAACTTACTAAATAATCAGTAAGTAGCCCTTTGGAGACCACTAGAGTACACTGTATAATAGCTATTACAATAGTTACTTTAATTAAGGGGAAATAATTATTATTCATTCGTCCGTAATTGCAGCCGTCGCTCCACCTCCTTGGACCTTCGCGCACAAAACTAATTAATTTGTGACTAGTAACGTAAAAATACATAATTCTTAGTGTTTATTTGTTTCATTTTTTTTTCATGTTCAGTTTTTTTATTTAAACCAAGAAAATTAAGCCAGGTCACAAATAGATAATATACTTTTAATTCATTTAATATAATACCAGTACAATATTTTAAATTCATGTAAACTTCTTCATATTTAAAGGTAAATGTTTAATGATATTCGACGTATTTTATGTTTAAACCTATTAAATAAATAGCAGGTGATCGCGTGCGCTGCCACTGTAACCCACAGCGGCTCCCTCGCACGTTATGATCAAAACCCCAATAAATACCTTCTACCGAACTACTAATAAACTTACAGACTTTATCTTAATATTATATTCTGAGCACATCTGATACTGATATTATCTCTCGTACCATACTTTCCACGTGCAGAAAAAATCTTTTATTAATTTCTTGTTTTTTGTTAATAGTGGAATTTCTATTAATCCAAATATTTGTAAATACATTTTATACAAAATATCTCTCGTACGGTCGTAATGATTCGTGTTAACTCCTAGCTTTTACACTAGATAATAGCACGTGGTTATTCTCGGATTTCAATGAACCTTCCCTTTACCAGTCTTTACGTTTGGCGTCGTAATGGTTCATTGCGATAATGACGAGACAAGGTGCTTGTTTGTGCCGACTGTAATGGCGCAGGTAAATAACTACAACCCTATTTAGAACAGACGATGACTTTTATTTAAAATGACTTTATATTATTTAATGAATGTACTTTATATTATTTAATCAATGTAGTACTGTTAATATCGTATAACATTAACTTCTGCAATTTCAGTGAGCTTACATTTTTAGTAAGTTACGTAATATTAACTTTATATAAAATAGAACAGCATTTAGTAATAATATAAAAAATATATAAACTCGTTTATACACGATAAAAAAAAAATTAACAATTTGAAGCATTAAACTTCAAGAACATATTACATAGCTTATTAAAAGTATAGAATTAAAAGTACTTTTAAAAGCAAGAGTCGTGAAATCGACCCAGTTGTGTTCACTCGCTCCTCTACTCCAACCGTTCCCTTTGAGAGTCGTTCACTTGCTCACTCACTCACACTCTGCACGCCGCATTTCATTTGCATGCATACATACCAACTCGGTTATAAATGTAAAGGCTGTTATAAATGGTATAAATAATAATCACAAATATATTATTTATAGTAATTCTTGTGAAAGGAAAAGCTTTGTCTAATAAAAAAATTCACTATAAATTCCCTATAAATAAATATGTAGCCATTTTGAAAATTTCCACCAGAATATTAAGATATGACATCCCCGAAATAAAGTATGTAAAAGCATACCATCTTATTTATATAAATACCTAATCCTACATTGTAATAAGCCACAAATAATAATACTAAGTTAAATATTTTTACAAATAGTGATATTACTTACCATTAATATTATATATGATGCCTTCTGTCCGAATGTCAGTGTTCCACTGCACGCGGCGCAGCCAAATGGACACAATTGGCGCCGCTCCGGTAGTAGTCAAATATATTTATTTATTTGGAAAGTTTAGTTAGTTTTAATCTTTTAAATAATGTAATTGATGAAAAAATACTATTAAAACTCGCTGGGGCCGGAGACTTCCCTTGTGCCCGAAACATAAATAAGATATCAACGTAAAATGTTTACAAAATTTCAATTTTAAAATTTTTGTGTTAGTGAGAATATTTTGTGCAGTCAAAATCATTGAACAGGGCGCCCCAGAAGGAATGGATAATCCTGGAGCGCCCAATAGTACAGCTTCCATTCTATTTTGGGAATTCGAACTAATTAGTAGAACTGTTACAAAATTTTATAATTTTCTGAGCACGTTTTTTATTTATTTATGTTGGTGAATATATTTATATTTCATTTGGTGTTTCAGAATTAAGACACTTTTATAAGTCAAATAATATCTGTTTTTGATAAAATTACTACCATATTACTTACTTTAATTAAGAATAAATTAATTTTGTTCAACACAGTTGAAGAAAATTAATCAATCAAAAGAATTACTGTTCTTACGTAATCAATGCACAAACGAACTGATAGAAAATTAAATAAACAACAAAAGCATGTTTAACTGTATTTATTGATTTTATTATAAATTTCTGCATTATACATGTATTTTGTGTATATATACTCGTATATCCTGTGTATATTTTATTATTATTAATTTGCTCTTGAACCGCCGGTGCTTGCGGTCATTGGTCGTCTTGTTAGCCACGGATTAATTTTTCTTATTATTAACTAATTATTAGGCTGACTTATCGAATTGATTGCTATAGTTCTAGTTGATCATGCATTGCTCACTAAACGTTTGTGAAACAGGAATCACAATTAAAAAAAAAACCGGCTTAGAACACTCATAGGCTTAATTTAAGTTGGAGAGTAGGTATCTTTACAGAACGCCTCATTTCGATAAGTATGGTATAAATTAAGCCCTCCTGCCACTCCCATTTGACGGATACATATGATTATATATACATATGATTACTGGTATACATATACGTATATACATATGATTACTGGTATTGATTTATTCAAATTGGTAAAGATATAAATAAATAAATAAATTACAGTCATCCTTATCAATTTGAATTTGTATTATTTTACAGACAGACTAATATTAGAGATGATAAAGTAATATTTAAAATATATAGAAATGAATACGTATTTAAAATGATTAATGTCTAACTAATATTTGATAAGTGTAAGGGCCCATGACCTTTATACAAACCCGCTGTTTGATATCAGTTCAGGAGTTATTCGCATAAACCATATCACTCCATCTTAAATGATGATTGTATTGATTGAGTAAAAGACAAACTGATAAGATATTCTTATCTGTCTCTTTGTAGTCCTTGAAGGTTCCAGAGGACGGTAAAGGCGATAATTACTACATTCAAGAGGCAATAGACGAAGTTAAATAATTAGCCATCTCGAGGATGGTCGGAATTACAATGAACACTTCTCTCTAATTTGTTAAAACTAACTTTTTGTTCGTAAGAGTTATTTTAATGTCTTTTATGTTATTTTCTTTAGTCGGTGGTAGACAGATAGGTTAAATATTTCGTATTGCCTAAAACAAACCGAGCTTTACAATAATATCAATGTATGAGTACTTACTTATTAATATTTAATTTGATCCTTTAGCTTAATTTTAATAAATTATATTATTCACAATATAACGGAGGACGAGTCAATGTAAACTATTTTTTGAAATACAAGTAATAAGATTTATAATAGGACTAGTTATACTTCATACTTTGTTTCGAGGAATATCTTTTTTAAAGAAAAGTAATTTGATAAAATCGGTCCAGCAGTTTTAGAGATTAGCCGAACAGACAGAGATATAAATTTAAAAATAGATGTTTTTATGTAAGTACCGTATATACTTTCATACATGGTCAGCAAAAAGCTGTTCATTTGGAATTATAAACAGACATTTTATTTATGTGCAAGTATAGATGTTTATATTAAGTATCAATAAATATAATTATTCCTATAATTGTGTTGCATTGGTTTATCAGTCACATAGTTATATATTCACAATGTCAGAGTGACGAGCGCCAAGTAGCAGCCTTTGGCACCGAGTCCTGGCAGCTGCAGAGTGCAGAGAGCAGAGTGGCGCATCTCTGTAATGAAAGATCATACATGTATCTATATGTAGAAACACGATTTAATAAGTTATAAGTTAGTTATAGTAGAGCACTATTTTGAAGACTATAAAAACATACTACACTGATTTCAAAACTTTATTTAGTAAAGCGGTTGAAAAATGTAATTTATACACATGATAATATTCATAACACTAAAATCAATAAAGGTAATTGAAGGTACTTCTGCAGTTTATTTATTATTTTGCTATTATTTGTATGTGCTTGGATCACGCTAAAACTAAAAAAAAATATCTATACCTACTGAAAGTAAGTGCTAAGGTGGTCATATAATCACACATATTCTGGGTGTATTATTTGTCTTATAAAAGCGTCTTGATCCTGAAACACCAAATGAAATATGTAGGTGAGACCGGGGATGAACAATTCGACAATTTTCAGTTTAAAAATTAATATTTTTATTGCTTTAATGATTATTTTTGTGAAAAGCAATGCCATTGTTAGTGACACTGTTCAGCTCTAGAAAACAGATAGATAGATACCAATTAAAACATAGTATATAGGATCGATTTTATAGAATGGGAAAAATGAGTCAACCTACCCCGTGCTTGGGGCAGGTTGATTTGTCACTAGGGGTAAGTTGACCTAAGAAGTAATGAGTACTAAGACTACGAAGCAATAAGATTAAAATACTAAAGTATTTTCTAAGAGTTGTTAACTCGACACAATAATTAAACATCATTGAGTACCTACTGGTCTACCTCCAGTCTAAAATAGTCTTTGATAGTCAATATTCTAAAATAGTCAACAGTAACGTGGGAAACCAAAGAACGGAGGGACCACATTGCCGAGCGCCGAGATAGCAACTGCGACTGTCACCAGCGAACCTCGTTTAATAGACGTAATTTTTTCACGTCACTCTATTAGGAATGTGAACCGTTGTCAGTCCTGTTTCATCTACATTCCAAATATACCCAGGGTTTAAATTTAAACGTAGGTAATCAGTTCTTAGTTAGTCACGCACTTAGGCACGTTGTTTTTGTTGAAAGATGTGGCTCGAGATAAACTCGTAGCTTAAGGAGATCGAATAGAGAGAATAGGATGGCGTTTAAGCAAACTCCCTACCCAATTTTCATCAGCAATCTGTTTTTTATCTCATGATTCAGGAATAGATTTTTTTCTTTTCGCAAATTCATAATCCAGAATAAATATCAGCAGCTCCCCTATGGGCAATTTTCAGATGCAATCTCTTCCTCGTCACTGAATATTTGTCTGTTTTTATGTAGCTAACGCTTTAAAAGGTCAATTGAGATCTCGACAGTCCGAGATTGCTTTCTTTTTCTTTTCATATTTACTACATTGCGATATTTTATATGGGATAGCAAATTCTTTTGCTGGAATTGATACTCTTTTGTCGAAAATTACTTGTCAACATACTGTGTGCAGTATGTCTTTAGGTCGATTTGACTTTCGTTTATAAATTCGCATCGTTTTAAACTTGAAATGTTAGGTTAAGAACAATGTGACAAGCAATCAAAACAAAATGAAAAGAGTTATAACAAATAGAATTATGGCAAAATAGTTACTTAAGTGTCTTGTTTTTGAACAATAGACTCTAGCTGAAAAACGGTGTGCGTCTGCTCTCCGGTCTTTCTGACAACTGCGCGGGGGGGGGGGGGGGGAAATAATGGATACGATCACCTAGTCGGCCGATGCTAAACATTTGCCTAACTCGCGTTTTTGACAATTAGTCTGCCTACCCCCATAGTCAACCATCTCCGTCCTCCCCTATTATTCACGGATATAATTAAATAAAAAGGCGCTCACAAAATTATAAAATTTTATAACTATTCTATAAACCGAATTCCCAAATTTTATTTGTATTTGTATACATTTTACTTTGATATCTTATTTTAGTCTCGGGCACAAGGGAAGTCTTCGGCTCAGTTAGTTTTAATAGTATTTTTTTTATCAATTATATTTTTCAAATGGGTCAAAAATATACTTTCCAAATAACTCAATATATTTGACTACTCCCGGAGCTTAGCCAAGTATGTCCATTTGGCAGCGCCGCGGGATGTGGAACAAACTGACACCCAGACAGAAGGCATCATATATTTATGGTTATTATTGTGATTATTTATTTTAATTAAGTATTGTTATTTGTGACAAATTCAAATGTAAAGTTCTTTATTAGACAAAGGTTTTCCTTTTAGAAGAGTCACTATAAATAATATAAATACCTTTATTATTAATACCATTTATTACAACCTTTACATTTATAACTGTGTAGGTATGTATGCATGCAAATGAAATGCGGCGTGTGTGTGAATGAGTCAGCAAGTGAACGACTCTCAAAGGGAACGCTTGGAGTGGAGGAGCGAGTGAACACAACTGGGTCGATGTGACGACTCTTGCTTTTAAAGGTACTTTTAATTTTATACTTTTAATAAGCTATGTAATATGCTCCTGGGTTTAATGCTTCAAATTATAAAGCATTTTTTATCGTTGTGTACACATTTATATTTTTAAAGATTTATCATATATTGCTGTTCTCTTTTATATAAAATTAACATTACTAAAAATGTAAGGTCACTAAAATTACAGAAATTAATGTTATACAATATTAACAGTACTTAGTGGTTGAATTAATTAAACTGATACGGGTGTTTGTCTTACGATGCGTTCGATATTTCTCAAATTAATTATGAAGCCAATGAGTGTCAAGTATTTCGTAAATTAATTACATAACTCTATTTAACACTAATGAAGACCTAATGCCACAAAGAAAGACCTTGCGTCTATTTTCGGTTGTGTCGAGAGATACAGTTGCAGAAAGCTTTTGAATAATTCGCGCCTGTTTCACCATAACAGCGATACGAACCGAGTCACTGTTACGTGCTAAGTAATTACTATCAGTATCTGGAACGTGAACAATGAACACGCTTTTGGGTGATCCAAATATGATATACCTAATACCTTCTACATACATGTATCATATAACCTAATTTTAATTTAGTATTCGCTTCAATAATATAAAATAATCCTCTGTACTAAATAAGGTTGTAATTATTTACCTGCGCCATTGCAGTCCACACAAACAAGTACCTTATCTCGTCATTGTCGCAATGAACCATTACGACGCCAAACGTAAGGACTGGTTAAGGGATGTTTCAATGAAATACGTGAATAGTCACGTGCTATTATCTAGTGTAAAAGCTAGTGGTTAACACGAATCATTACCACCATACGTGAGATATTTTGTAGTATATTTTGTATTTACAAATATTTGGATTAATAGAAATTCCACTATTAACAAAAAGCAAAAAATTAATAAAAGAATTTTCCTGCACGTGGAAAGTATGGTACGAGAGATAATATCAGTATCAGATGTGCTCAGAATATAATATTAAGGTAAAGTCTGTAAGTTTATTAGTGGTTAGGTAGAAGGTATTTATTGGGATTTCGATCATAACGTGCGAGGGAGCCGCTGTGGGTTACAGTGGCAGCGCACGCGATCACCTGCTATTTATTCAATGACTTTAAAGATTAAATACGTCAATTATTATACAACATTTACCTTTAAATATGAAGAAGTTTATATGAATTTAATATTAATTATATTTTATTAAACGAAATAAAAGTATTGTGTAAAATACTGTCTTGGGTTAATTTTGACTTTGGCTTTCTTGGTTTAGGTAAAAAAATCTAAAAGTATCAAGTTTAATTATGAATTTTTACATTACTAATATCTAATTGATTAGTTTTGAGTGCGACGGTCCAAGGAGGTGGAGCGACGGCTGTAATTATGGACGACTTAATAATAATTATTTCCCCTTAATTAAACTAACTATTGTAATAGCTATTATACACTGTACTCTAGTGGTCCCCAAAGGGCTATTTGCTGGTTATATGTAATACTTAGTCAGTTTCTGAGAATTCCATTAAACTCGTCATATTTTAGGGAATTTAAAAAGTAAAATTTACTTTCGATTCCTCCAGTGTAAAAATAAAGATACATCATGAGTTATTTAAATACTTTACATATTCCGCTCCGACTCACTTCGTATTCATTATATTTGTATTCTTCAAACTTTACTATAGCCGTTTTATTTTGGATTCTCAAACATTTCCATATAATTCAATTTACAGTTGATATTCATCTCTTCGAGCCATTTTCACGTAAGAATGAGAAAAATGTTGAATATTTCAACATAAATTTGTTTTCGTTTCTTGAATTTCACGTACAATATGTACAATTCATTTTAATCTTAGTATTTCTAAAGTATATTAAATTAAACCAAGCACATAATACTTTAATTAAAGTTCCAAGAACAATATTTTGATAAGGTCTATGTACGTCCATTTTGTTTTATCCCTCGTCTGGACCAACTTGTCCAATAACATGGAAATGAGTCCCATTCGGATAAATGTCGACTACAGTTTGAAGAACTTCAACTGAATAGAATCGTTAAATTTGAATCATTACAGAAATATAATTTGAGGCTTCTATCTTCAAGATTTTTATTTGTATTGAATAATTTTATAAAAACTGTCGTAAACTTAAGAGTACACTTATGTAAATTTTAGTCCTAAATATGAACTCGCTATTAAATGAAAACCTAATATACGAGTATCTTATCTCAAGTACGTTCTCCGTTCTTCATATTCCCTATGGAAATCTCATATTTGGTACAACGATGGAACTTTGCAAATATTCAAGTTATTTAAAAGTAACCTTAAAAAAATCCGTGCCCGCAGGGGGACAAACGTGGGTAGACCTCGTGTGTAACTCGTTTAAAATATAACTCACTACCTAAGAATAACACATGATGCCGTTGTTTACATCAAAAATTTTTAAGCGCAAAGCGGTTTTTATTTTTTTCTCCGAAAAGGTATCTTTTTTGGAAATACTTTTGATACTTAAATTTAGAGTAAAAAATAACCTTTCTATTAAAACTATGTGCGAGGAGTTAATGTTTATTTTCAAGCGGAAAGTGTTTTTTATTTTTTTTGTCGGAAACGGTACCTTTTACGGAAAAATTTTGGTACCTAAATTTAGAGTAAAAAATAACCTTTCTATTAAAAATACTTGTGATATAAGAATGTTTACCAGAAAAAAGTAATAAATTTTTTTCCAAAAATTTTCGGTTTTTTTACCCCCCACCCCTAAGTTATTGAAGTTAGGTTTTCGGTTTATTAGTTATAGGGATTCATTAAAGACATCATATAATATGAACGCGATTGATCTTCTTTGTATAGGGTAAAAAGTCGAAAAACTGAAATCAGAAAAAGTGAGGCCCTAGCGCCCCCTGTGGGCGGATTTCTCTGGTTAACGAACTTGACCTTCATTTTTGGATGGTTGATTTTTGTGCAAAGTTTGAAAGCGGTCCGAGCGAAACTGCGGCCGCTATCGTGCTGACAAAAGTCGAATCTGGACGCACGCACGCATATATATATATAAACTTTTTGACCAATAGTCATTTCGGACTCAGGGGGTTATAAGAAGACCTCCTGTAAAGAAATTTTTCCAAAATTCGAAAGTCGGGTACAAATAAATGGGCAGACCGAATTCTTCGAGGTCTACCCAAAATACAAAAGACGAAATAAAAGGCAACGGTTATTAATTATAAAGCTACATCTAAATACAAATAATACAAATAAAATGATAATCCAATTAACACGGGTCATCAAACAGACTGAGTACAAAGTAGGCTATGAGTTACTGAAACTAGAGCCTCATTTGGAGATCAATATTAATTTCAAGAGCGCCCCAATTGTGGTATGTGCGTATATATTTATATACAGAAGGTACTGTTAATGTAGTGGTGAGTAGAAAGTATAATATTTTCGCTTCGGAATATATCGCATTTAGTGAAAAGCTGTTAATTTGGAATAACAAACAGACTCTTCAATTATTTATAAGATGTGAAGACATACTGTAATTTCTATAAGATCGTTGTAAGTATATCATGATACACTTACAACGATCAAATCAAATCAAATCAAAAACATGTTTTTTCAGATCATAATAATCTATAATAATTCTATGCAATTGTTATGAAATATTGCAAAATATATTAATAAATACGGTGTTCTATAATCCATTGAAGTCAATGGGAAACGATGAATCATTACACCGAGCTTGCTTCGCTCAATATGCAAACGGCACCAGAGATTTCGCGAGCGCAGCAAGTCGAAATTGAGGGTCTGTTGGCGCCCCTAGTTAATTACTACTTCTCGTTAATAAATATCCTCATTCAAATATGAATTCATACCAAAGTAAACTCCCTTTTAATACTCTGATAAGCCAATTTAACTTTCCTTTATCATGCAAAAGTAAACTTGAAACTTCAAAGTCCAAAAGTACTTGAGTCAACGCCGAGCGCTGAGTAACTTAAAGTTAGAGACTATAGGGATCTAAGAATACATATACATAACGTTAAAAGTTATTTTTTTGTATAAAAATACAATAAATCGTTTAAAAGCTTGTGACGCAATATAATTCGATGTCAAAGAAGAAAATAATCACACACTGCTATCACAATTATTTGCACCAACATACTCGTATACTCGTAAGACTCAATCAAAGTTCAAACTTATTTTAATGCTTTAGAAACTTTTAGCTACTGATTGATTTATCCACACTTTAAAGAAATTTGATATTTTTATGGTCATTTTTAAGACAGGCATTCAAAAAGACAGGATTTTTATATGTTATTTCAATTTGCCATATGAAATTTAAAACTTATCGTTTGTTTGAGTAATAGCTATTTAAAGTGATTTTATTCTATAAGTGCATACTTCACTTTAATTAGTTGTTTCACTGTTTCAACAAATCTTGATAGCAGAAATACCCTTCTTAATTTGAAATGTGCATTTCACGTAGCGTGCTACGCGTTCCTCGTAGCTCGCAGCTTGTAGCTCTATATTTACATATAATATAGAGAGAGTACTGACTGTGCTCACTTCGTCTGGAATATTTTTCTTAATAAAATAGCGCCAAGGTACTTCTTATAACGTCAGCTATCCGCTATTGAAAACCCTGTTAAAACCGTATATACCGCACCGCACCGTATATACTTTCATATGTATTCCATTCAATCAAGAATGTAAGGTTTTATGACCCTTATACGATCCCGCTGTTTGATATTAGTTTAGGAGTTATTCGCTTAAAAATATTATATATCACTCTCTCTCTCTCTCTCTCTCTCTCTCTCTCTCTCTCTCTCTCTCTCTCTCTCTCTCTCTCTCTCTAATAAACAATTATTGAATTGATCGAGGGAAGACAAACTGATAAGATATTCTTATCCGTCTCTTTGTCCTGTAGTCCTTGAAGGTTCCAGAGGACGGTAAAGGCGATAATTACTACATTCAAGAGGCAATAGACGAAGTTAAATAATTAGCCATCTCGAGGATGGTTGGAATTACAATGAACTCTTCTCTCTAATTTGTTAAAACTGACTCTTTTTGTTCGTGAGAGTTATTTTAATGTGTTTTACGTTATTTTCTTTAGTCACTGGTTATAGATCACACAAATAAGTTATTATTATCTAAGACCAACAGAGCATTACAATAATATCAATATATGAGTACATAATGAATAATATTTTATTTGATCCTTTAGTTTAATTGTAATAAGTTATATTTTCCTCAATATAACAAGCAATAAGATTTATACTACCTTAAAATATTAATTAACTTGATTATTTACACAATTGTGTCGCAGTGTTTAGTGACATTATATATTCACAGTGTCGGGGTGAGGAGCGCCAAGCACAACTTTTGGCAGCGGGTCCTGGCAGCTGGAGCAACGCTTCTATGTAATAAAAGATCTCGCTGTGATGAATTATATGCAAAAACATGTATCTATATGTAGAAACATGATTTAATAAGTCATAAGTTTAAGTTTAGGGGAAACAGGAAAGGCACTACTTTCAAGACCAAAAACATACTACACTATTTCAGAGGTTTAGTTGAAGTTGTTTGTTAACAGTTTAAATTTATTTATTTATATCTTTTCCACTATGAATCAGTACCAGCGATCACTCGTGTATGTTAAATCGGAGTGGATTTAATGGGCAATTTACGAACAACTAGAACTATTACAGTCAATTCGATAAATGCCTATGATTAGTTAATAATAAGATAAAAGAAATCCGTGGCAAGAAGAAATATAAAAAGATTTGCCGAATTTATTAATAAAAATAATGTTATTACCTGCAAAATATCTTTATTCATGGGCTAAATTAAACATATACATATTTATATATAAATTTAAGTCCATTAAATTTGTATTTTCCAAACAGACAGTTTGCCACTAATCGCATTTGAAAGTATGTACGGTACTATACTTTTAAAAAATCTGTCTGTGTCTTTGTTCCAGCTAACCTCTGAACGGCTGAACGTTAGATAGGCCTTGTAACTTAACGCCATTTTATTTTAAAATATTCCACGCAAAGTCGTGAGCAAAGCCAGTATTTTATAATATCCTAACAAAAATATGAGTGTACTCAATACTATATGTAAAAATAGAGCTACGAGCTACGAGGAACGCGTAGCACGCTACGTGAAATGCACAATTAAAATTACGAAGGGTATTTCTGCTATTAAGATTTGTTGAAACAGTGGAACAACTAATTAAAGTTACCTATGCACTTTGAGAATAAAATAACTTTAAACAGCTATTTTTCAAGTCAACAATAAATGTTAAACTTACATAAAAATCCGATCTTACTGTAGCAATAGCGTCTTAATATCAAAGTTCTAAAAGAGTGTGAATTAATCAATCAGTCACCAAAAGTTTCTTGACCTAACTTGGATGACTCTTATATGTCGGTACAAATAATTGTAATAGCAGTACGTGGTAATTATCTTTTTAACCTACATTGTATTGCGCCACTTTTAACCCATTTATTGTATTTTTTCCACAAACAATTTTCAATGTTATATATATTCTCAGATCCCTCTAATCTCTAACTTTAAGTGACTCAGAGCACGGCGTTGACTCAAGTACTTTAGACTTTGAAGGTACAAGTTTACTTTTGCATGATAAAGGAAAGTTAAATCGGTGTATTAAAAGGGAGATTACTTTGGTTGGAAATCATATTTCAATAAGGATATTTTGTAACGAGATGTAGAAATTGTTGTCTTAAATAATATAACTATTGGTTACATCTTTTTATTTATTAATGTTTTAATAAAATGTATGTCTGTATGCAACTATAAAAGGATTATTTAACTTACACAGTTACTCTTACATTGAAATGGAAGTAATTTTACTAACTCTCAGTTCATGACCTTATTGGAATTTAATGAATACTGAAACATTTATACAATAATCACAGATGAGGGAGAAACTAGAGCATCGACCGAAATAAACAAAATAAATAAACAGTAAATACAAAAATTAGTCAAACTGGCAATACCGTCAAAAAACAATGTTATTTATTCATCAGAATTCATGAATAATTTCACTAACAAGTTACTAAAAATATTATTAATACTAGATATCAATTCATTATTACTGAATCTGTTACAGTTTTATGACAGTTAACGACCTCATATACTTACATTTACGAACACATACAGTGTTATTAGATCAATACACAAATACAATCATTTAGACCATTCACAACCTGATGCTTCATGTACATGTACTTAAGTTGTGACCACAATACATCTTACGTGTCCACGATGGAATTATCTTCAATGGTCGATAGATTAGAGCCATTACTTATTGGATTAAACCACAATAGGTGTTATCAAGAGACCGTCCTGTCTTCGCACGTTACTAGTTCTAATTTTATTTCTCAATTTGCCATCGTTATATAAACAAGCGACAATGGAATTGTCAAACTATTTTGTCAACTTTTCCGATTGACTTTTCATTTTCATTTTCCATAATATAAATTTCATGCGAAAAAACCCGGAAAGCTCAATCCGTTCCCAAGTAATTATCTCTCATATATTACAATTTATTTTTATTATATTTTATTTCAACGTAATTAAACAAAAAAACTTTAGAGTTATGTTCTTTTACTTACCTACGTTAAGGTATAGGCCAAAGGAATTAAAATCGCTTTGCGTTCTAGAACAAACACCATTGGGTTTAAAGTTGGTTGGACCGACATAAATACATCTTTTCCCCGACATTTTGTGCTTTTATATCCCGCTTTTCCCGGCACAAAAATGATAATAGACAATCCGCCCAACTTGAGCAGTTGTATTGTCAAAACCATGAAGTGTCGTATTTCTAATTGGGTTAGGTAAACTATGCTAGAAACCCGTTACCCCTCAATGTTTCGATTATGACTTTGAATGTACAATGATAATCCTGACTTTCTGTGTAGGAATCATATTTCTATCAATATTAGACACTGAATAAACACTTTGTGAGTGTCACTATATTTCATGATTGCTACAAATCTTTAGATTTAGACTAGACATTGCTTCGCTTTATAAGAAGCTCATTGTCAAAGTCGATCTACATTTGTATCATCATTGTGCTTCATTTGTTTACTCAAAAATACCTTAGGTGACTATAACATTACGTTTAATTAAGATTATTGTTAAGTTCTTGAGTGAGACTCAAGCTCTGTTTCGAAATCCTCCACTGAATTAGATAGCGATCATTCAAGAGATTCCACTCTATGAAGGCAAGCCTCCGTAGAGAGTAGAAAATCTCTCCCTAAGTTTTTTGAACGGGTAGTAAGTGTTATTCCAATGAACCGAGAATCGAGAACTGACAAGAACAAACAAGATCTATGTTCTTCAGCATCCGATTCATATATATTGTTTTAATATAGAAGGTAAAGAGAACTTAAAGATTACCGCATCCCATAGACCGATGCAGAAAAGTTACTGTAACCTTGCCATGCTCTTTTGAAGGTACCTATATGATATCGAACTGGGAACGCTACTGAAGAAATTAAATTTATTTTTTTGGTATTTAGTGGAAGAAAGTTAGTTTCACAAGAAACGCCTTAACTAAAACTTTTATATTATTTAATATGTTACGCTAGACAATGCATTACAAAAGAACTTAAAATTTGTATTGTTAAGGAACGATATTTGAGGCCGGTATCTTGGTGATGTATTCTCCTATCAACACTCTGATTACCCATAGGTATAAATGATCATGCTAGAGTGCATGCAAGTTTTAATCAGCACTTACTAACGCAAATCGGCACTCTACCGACGATATCTTCCACGAATCACCGAATTTACATACTGTCGGGTATCTACCGATATCCTTTAGTATCTCCTGGCGATTCTTGACTATAGAGTATAGTACCCATCCAGCAATTCGTAGGTTTGTACTACATGGAACGGATACAACAATTTCAAATAGTAGCCCCATCAAACCAGGACAGTGATTTGCTCTATAGTTTGTAATTAATAAAATAACCAGTAACATGAAGGACTCATATAATAATTTTAATATTATAATGATGATGATTGATGTTTCATTTTAATTTCATTAATATTATGTACTTTTATAAGTCAGTAAAAGTCATTTGTGTCATATTAAGTATGGTCCAGAACAGGTTCTAAAACCTTCAAATAATGATTCTGATGATGTTTAGTTTCTTAATTCGCTTCTAATATTACAACATTATTCGAAAATAATATTTAATTTATAGCTTGATCCAAATGGTAATCTAGATAAATGAAAGTATTAATAAGTTCAAATCATAATCATTTTTGGGTAATACCTACTATTAATTTGTCAAATTTTATTTGTGTTGCCACCTTCTTTCTGGCTATCTCAAATTGCGTAATTTTCTATAAATATTTCTAATAGCAAAAAAAAACCATAATCGCTTAATTAGAAAGGTATTGTTATTATATTATGAGAAATATTTTACTTAAAATTATAATTACAAATATCCGGTCCACTTTTAAGTACGCAAGGACCAAAGAGTAGTTTCGCCAAGTAAAAAAGCTTGTCGCGAGGTTTCATTGTGTAAATAAACTAATAATGTAGTACTAATATAATTATGTAGGATCTGCTAAGTTTAAATATTTAAAATTTCTACTTAATTAAACATTGATAGGTACTTAAACCTCGCGAAGCTCGTAGGATGATAAATTGTATATAATGAGGTTATAAGTTGATAATTAAATTTTTAAAGAAAAAAATATTTTATACTTTTTAGAGTGTTTCAATAAAAACTTTTTTGCTTCTAATTTATTTATTAGTCATTTTAATTTTTCTCGGCAACCCCTTTTATTTGATACCCATATTGCAGAAGTGCATAAATAATAACTATTCCGCCATCTTGAATGGTCAGCCATATTGGATTTAGAATAACGGCACATTATTTTTCGAGTTACTTTAAACGAGCTAGCTCTTTTATTTGTTACCCATATTGTAGATGTAGATTACAAGTAACTATTCCGCCATCTTGAGTTAGAATGACGTCGCACACCTTATCGCGTTGTCATCTAAACTAAACGTGTATACAAAATTTCAACTCATTCGGTTGAAGATATGCACTACAAATTTGAGTTCAAAGATTCCACCCGAACAAACATACTTACATATTTACATAGATACATTGCAAGTTAAATAAAAGCTTTTAAAAATATTAAATTTATTGTTGTCACTGAAAATATATGTGTTAATTTGCTTTGATGGCGGAAATAATGAAATAATAGACTTGCATTATATGGCTTCCATGTTCATAATTACAAGTTAGATTGACATAAAAAAATGCATAATATTAATTTTTATTATAACTTTTTTTTAAAACAGAGATACTGACTGATACTGTTATTTATTTTCCTATAAAAAAAATAATGATTATTTTTTAAATATAAAAAAACAGTAAATATTTAAAAATATACAAATTGTATATAGAGTATAATAAAACGGATGTATATAAATACCATTTTTTATTATCGAGTACAAACACTACAGAGTTGGTAGTTGGAGTTGGTTGGTTCATTATGGTACTACGAAACCTATCAGAAAAAAATATATATAACATGCTGTATTTGTAACTACTATATACTACCAACTATTTATCTATTTCCACTTTCAATCAGCGATCACTTGTGTATATCAAACTAGTTGATTCCCGCCCGCTTCGCTCAGCACACTATTAATTTGAATGTTAACTTAGACTTCTTGTATTGACAAAATATTTAATTTCTATTTTATATTTAGTGTAAATTTTTTAAATTTTAAATAGAGATATATAATGCCAGTCAGTGAATATACAGATTTCCACATCACCTATGAGGTACTGTGTATTGTTATGCGTTCCCGTTATGTAATGTGGCGGGATCCCTAGTAGGACTACACCACGAAAAAATTGACAGCATATAAGGACAAATTTTGTTTTTTTTTTTTATACATTTTACTTATTTATTTTTCAAATATATCAAATTCAATTTCGTGCCGTGCCGTGTCGTGTCGTGTCGTGCCGTGCCGTGCCGTGCCGTGCCTTGTCGTGTCTTTTATTAAGATTGTCATGATAATTTTTTTTTTTTGCCATATAAATATATCCAGTATGCCTTTAATTAAAAATTACTATTATTAGGCAGTCTGTATTAATAACTTACAATGATTTACTCAACTAAATACGATAAACAGGAGATATCGTGATTCAGCCTTTGCTTGAAAGGAACAAATAGATTTTAATTTCAGATTTCTTCGAAAAGAGAGTTCCAAACGAGAGGCAACTACAACAGAATTTAAATAGAAATTATTAAATCATGGCCCTTATAGGTCCTAAAAAGACACGTGGTCTTGAAGGTTCAAAATGTTCACGTAAACAAGAGGGAGGAGTTATTTAATATATAATTTAAAATAAGGTCACGGACATGGGAACGAATTTATGCAGTCCGCTGATAAAACGAATACACAGATTTGGAAGTAGATTAAGTCTGCAACTTGTGTGAGTTTTTACGTGAAGGCAATTTTGTAACAGATTGATGAGAATAAATAATACTAACATTTTTGGATTTATCAATGAATATTATTAGAAACAGTTAAAATATTATAATCCTCATAGTTATGGTGTAATTAGCAAAACGATTAACAGAGATTCATTCCATCTCTAATTACCTCCTAAAGGGTAAAATAGGTCTAAAATTTAAAACATATTTTGTTTACTTGTTTGATACCTTAATCATAAATAATTAGAAATTTCCAAAAATATAACAATCCCATTTTAATGTCTGTATGTTATCACTATAATAAAATGTAAAAAAACAGAATATCCATACGATAAATAAAAATCATACGGGTAGAAATTTAACAACAAGCAAAAATGTTTTTCAATCTCTTAATTGAAAGCAGTCGCGGATGCTGTGACACGACATATTTGTGCAATTAAAAGAACAGCAAATTTAAAACGCGAAGGAATTTTGTTTACTAGATGGCGTTAATATGTAAAATAGATCTCACCATTAATGTCACTGTTCTTAACTGGTCCGAGTTATGTTAAAAAGTTCGTACTAAAAAGTATTTTAGCTGTTAAATCGATTGGAGAGCTTAGCTAGCTGTCTAAAAAGTATTTAGAAAATACGTTAAATTTTGTAAAAATATAATTTTGAAAGTTTATTGAAATATTTCAGAAACAGCATATTTTACCGGCTTTAAAATTCGAATATCTCAGAAATGAAATAGAAACTCTCAAGTCCATGTTCCATATGCCTTTTGTTAACTGACATTAAGCTACAGATAACGAAATATAATATTGATCAGCATCGATTTTTCAAAATCGATTTGAATAATATTACGATGTCTTCTTTTTTGATTAATTCATAATGCAATTGTTAATAGTTCAGTCTATTTATTTGTTAACTAAATCAAATCCCTCGTTATAATATTCTTTTAAATAAATACCTGCAGAAATTTAACTATTTTATTAATTTGCTCGATGAACCAACGATGCTTGATGTACCAAAAAAATAAAAAAAAATTGAATAGTTGCAGATTTTCAAGTGTTATCATGAATCCTAGATTATCTGTATAACCTCGTGAGTTATCGAGTATCAATCAAATCACGATCAAACCATCCCCATTGATAGTGAATACAATTTGTAACGTATTGTAGTGAAGAATGTTTTGAACGACGTAATAAAGTATTGGCAATTATGTTCAATTGTTTGTTATCATATAGTTAGAACGGGAATTTTCTTTTGATATATATGAATAAAAGACGCATTAGCATAACATCAAAGGTTGCGTGTTACGCATTTGGATATCATGCGATGGCGGGAAACCTGCGCAGTCTAGGTAGTTGTAACCGTTATCTTGTTAACGGGCACCAATGCGGGCCGCGGGCGGGCGAGGCACCGCGAACTGGGGCAGCCGCACGGGCGGGCCGGGCCGGGCATCGCCGGGTGCAGCCGGGTGTAGCCGGGTGTCGCCGCTGCCGCCGCGCGAGCGCCCCGAGCGCGGCGCCCCGCGAGCCGCAGTGACGCATTGCAGGTGCGCGGTGGCCAATCGGCGCGCGCCGCTGTCCGCTCTACGCCGCCGCACCCGCCCGATATAAAACCGACTATCCTTTGCAGATCAAATCTAATCCCGTGCCGTGCGTCCCGAGACATGGACTTGGATGTTTAAAGCGTATATTGAATCGAGACGTAGACGCGATACGGTGTGAATCGAGAACGGTCATGAGAGTGCGACGATTCGATTGAACGATTCCGAACGACTCGCGCGACGCACGGAGCGAATCGCGGTCGTGAGTTTACCGGCGCGGCCGCTCGCGCGAGTGAGGGCGGCAGTATCGTTTCAACCGTCGGTTTGTGCGGTCGCTTTTGCGGCGTAGTCTGTGATTTTTAGTGTAGCTCCAGATAATCCAAGTTAATCTACAATGGTGAGTGTTCTTTTACCGAAATAAAGCCTGCAGTGTCTTCGGGGAATTATTTCCGGTCTTCTGCTAGGTATATTTTTGGGTTTTAGTGCATCGGTGTTTATAGTGATGACGGCCTCCATTATTATTGTGATGGCCGTTTTTTACCGCAATGCGGATTGTCAACGGTGCCGAAGCCGTAGTGGGAAAATAAAGTGATTAAAGCTAAATTATGGGGATGTCGTTTGTCCTATAAAGAGGCCAATATTAGTTACCGACGGTTAGTCTCGAGAAACATCCGTCGCCATAGTTTTGTTAGGAATCTGTGGAAATGACGTTTCTATGCGAACAATTTTCCTAGATTATGATGAATGCTATGATTGATGGTGTTGTGTTGGCATTTTGTGGTTTACCGGAGTCTGAGGCCCGTCGCGCCCTCCGTCGATCGATCGGCCGGGCGCACCTGTCAAACGCCCGTTGACTCATCGCAACGTTCTATCTTTTATTTTTCATCGCAATTTATAAAACTAGTTTGGTTAGCTTTCTTCTTCGAGATCTTGACCATCAATAGTAAAACAGTATATTGTTGTACTGGCGAACGATTTCCTTGTTTTCACTATAAAAGCCGGTGCCGACCATCGGCTTCGGCTGTCACTTGATATTCGGTTTATACTATTATCCAGAAATATAAATTCCTACATAAATTGAATGTAGGACTTGAGTGGATTATAAATTTAAATAATGGAAGGGAATGTAAGTAGTTTTTAACAGTAGGAAAGTTTTATTTGTTTATTAAAACAAAAAATCTTTTCCTTTTAATATTATTTCTTGCACTAAGATTTTTATGTAAATGCCAGCTGCAATGTTATTAATACAATACCCAAGGGGGCACCCCTTTGTGAGAAACTAACAAAAGATATCCATTGATGGTTATTTTAATGAAATATATAAGATTTGGTTCACCTTTACCCCAACAATAGTTTCTTTGTTATTGTCCTTACTTCTCACAACCCACTTTAAGTACTAAAAGTTGATGTATGAATTTCATTTCATATCAGAATGTACAGTTGAATAATATAACATGCTATAAATCAATGAATTGAATATTAAAATAGTTGAATTATGGACTACGGTTTGACATATTGAGATTTATATCAACTGCATTCAATGTTTGAACCCTGTCTCAATAAATATCAAGTTTACAATTTTAAATGTAATAAATTGAAGTACAAAAATGACTAAAATAAATATTAATGAAGACAAGTAAAGTTAGTGCATGGTTTTTATAAATACATGTAAAATCATTACTGTATCTAAATGTTTTATCAGTTGCATAACTGCTTGATTTTAAAGTCAATCAATTGTAAACATTTATTATATAAATATTTATTACAAAACTGTTGATTACTATTATATCTTTGGGCTTGATAAGTGAATTATTATTTCTTTTCAACAAGCTCACTTGTAATATTATATTATTAATATTTTTACCAACTAAATGTATGAAGGTAATGTTATATCTATAATTTAATTTGTTGACAATATTACTTTGATTATTATTTGATATAATTATATATATGAAGTACATGTATAGTATTTATTTAATATCCAAGTCGATAAACATGTACTGATAAGTGCAATACTAATAAGAAATTGTTATCGAGTTTAAACATACTTGACTTGTAGTAAAGTATTTTTAGTTAATAAAAACTAATAAAATAATGACTTTAAAATTTAGAAATTTTATTATTGACTCAACTATTTAAGAATAGTGACTTGGTAAAATGTGTTTTTTATTTATATTTATATTTTATTATTATTTTGTGTTTGAAAAAGAGGAATTTTAAATAATTGTTAATTTATTAATACAATCTATTATTTATAAAAACTGAATAAATTCCACAAATTAGATAACTTTGAAGTAGTAGATTATTTATTATTATTATCAAAACCTATAAAGATTACAATACATTATCTAAAGATATTGATTATATTTATTGCAATGCAGTATTTGTTATCAGTGGTGTAGACAGCGCAGCGTGACGTGGCAAGCAAATATAATTACATTTGATAATGTTATCAGGCACCTCTCCTATCATTACTTGTTCACTCGTCGTCTTCAACTGTCCTAGGATAAACCTTTCAAGATGGTAGTAACAGTGGTATGTTAGTTTTGTTGCTATGTGAAAACTTTTCTGGTTTTCTTCAAGTTTATTGTCAATTCTTTTCTTGTTAGATACTTTATAACTACAGGTCGCGTAAATAAAAGTCCCTCGTTACTTGCAGAATTTTTTGCATTCCATTTCGTACGAACTTTGCCTCCTTTTAGTCATCCTATGTTATTTTGTTCAAAAATCATAAATAAATCATACATTCATGTCGTTTGTATACTTTTAAAGAAATAAATTATATAAATATGTATATTTCAGGCGGATCAACTAACAGAGGAACAAATCGCGGAGTTCAAAGAGGCGTTTTCACTGTTCGACAAAGACGGCGACGGCACCATCACCACCAAGGAACTGGGCACAGTCATGCGCTCCCTAGGACAGAACCCCACAGAAGCAGAACTTCAAGACATGATCAACGAAGTCGACGCGGACGGTGAGTTACCTTATAGCTTTCACATTGATATTGAAAATAATATAGATAAAGGTGTATTAATGATCGGTTTGTTTGTTAAATCTGTGTTTGTATCATTTTATTTAAACCATATTCGTGTTGTAATATTATATTTGGTGACCGCGGCGGTGTTTCATATACACGTACACGTCCGGCGCATTATCGTTAATCGAACTGTTATCGTCCGAAGTATTTATTATACCGATAACGGATATCTAGCCGATAAATGGTTATTGTGCTGTTTAAAGTACACTTTATTAATTAAATTGAGCCTAGACAAGTTTTTATATACTACTTAATATGATTTAACTACTTAATAGTCGTCCCAAGTTAACTAACCAAAGTGTTGGAACAACGTAATCCCATATAGATACAGTTTTCTTTGTCGGTCAATATATTAAATCTTTGCTACGTGAGTTTTAGCGATGCAAATATTAGTATAATTTAAGACGACAGACAAATGATAAAACCAAGAACAATATTATTTTATCATTGTCACGGCTATGGCAAATAGTTTTATCGCCGGTTTATTTCTGTACGTACATTATTTCATTTCAATGTCGTTGAAACGTTTTGTTGAATGGAAGTAAAAATTGTGGTCGTCTCTTGTGGTGAGGCTCACGTGCCCACGGGGTCTAGTCACGCCCACGACCGGGCACGCCATAACCGTGGGCGTCCGATGATCTAGTACGTGCGCTCACGTGGGCTACCGTTTACATCGTTACTTATCTAAAGATAAATATTTTTCAAAAGTACCCGCGCGCCAAGTCGCATAGCTAATAATTTAATACACAATGGCTGCCAATATACCCAATACATTATCGGCACTGCGGTGCCAGTTTTAAAATTAATAATTCTCCGCTCGGATCACTTTTGCCAAACCGAACAACAAGAGAATACAATAGATTACGATAAATATTGAAGACTTCGCTCGCGGAATATTCATTGGACAGTTTACGTGCCGTGTTTACGGAACTCTGGTTTGTGCAACTCGCAAGGTCCTCGGTCACATGTAGCCGTTTGGGATTTTATCACACATGCGAGATTACGTAAGCAAACAATGTAATTAAAACAACAGCGATACGACTAAAGTGACTCGAGAGACCTCTGCAAACAGTCTTTAAACTTAAGTCAAACAAACAAACCGATAGATATGAATAAAATATATCTATAAAAATGATTGTTCTCAAAAATATTTTTGAGATAAAAATTTATGAGCACGCTTAAGTACGCTTTCGCTATGAAAAGTATTTCAACTTTTCAGCAATAATATAATAAATTGTTCATTGAACACAAACAAACGAATAAATAGTAGGAGGCGCATCGTGAAGATTTTATAGACGAAAATAATTAAAGTAAGACGAAAGTGTCTCGTTGCTGTCTTACATGTGTCTGGAGTGTGCGATTTTGTTCTTGAAGATGATTATCGCCATATATCATTACGCTTCAGATATTTTCGGGTTTTGTTTACAATATTACATCGTAGGAGCGGACGAGACGCCCTTGACATTACGCGCAAATATCGCGGCGTCAAAAGAATTAACACTATTAATATGGGAGTATTTATAACATACGCATTCACCTGGCGGCGGCTGCCGGCGTCCTGTGTTGGCGCGACGCCTTGCACGCTCCCGATTACCATCCGCGCTGTCAGACCATCGACTATTAATTGAGAAAATCATCACTATTTTTGGCCTGCTATAGTAATTGAAGACAATGAGAGGAATGTAACTTAATACAACTTTACTTTTATCCAATTGATATGAAAGGAAGTCTGTAAAAGTTACGTCTTTAAATTAACAAAAGTATACTTTATAACTATGCTAAGATTTTAAATTTGTTTAAATTAAATAAAAAATATTGAAAAGAAGTACAGTAAAAAGAATTAATTTTAAATAATATTTCTCTCTATTAAGTAAAGTTTTCAATATAGATCGGATTCCAAGATATTGTAACGTACACATGTGTGTATGTATGTATGTAGGTTTGTTTATTATTTTTAGACGCAGTTCGCTCGGGCGTGAGATAGTCGATTACCATAACAATTACTGTGTACTTGTAATGTAACACGGCGGATCCGTTGTTGTCAGTTGTCATCTGTGACGTCGGAGGGTCTCGTTGTTGTACGTTTGTGGGTATTATAAACTAGCTGTGCCTCGCGACTTCGTACGCGCGAAAGTTTTTTAAAATTAAAGTAGCCAAGTTACTCCTTACAACATTAGATATCCTCCGCCAGTGAAAGTTCTGTTAACATTGGTCTAGCTGTTTTGGATATTACTCGGACCTAACAGACAGGCAGACAATTTTTTTATTTATTTTTTAAGTATCACATATACTTTTATATACATTTAAGAAAAGGAAGGTTCGAAGTAAATCTTTCTCGATCACATTCTAAGAAAATTGTGTCTTTTTTTCCTTATACTATTAATATATATGTTTTATTCCAATATTTTTAACAAATTTAATTTATTTTTTAAATATATTAAAGTATATTCAACCATAATAAATGAAACAGGAAAACTAATTTAAAATATTTTGGTTTCATCGTATTAATAATGATTATCCTGTTTTGTTAATTATAATAATGATATCATTTTAATGTATTATTTTTTCCTTTTATTAGTAATATTAACGAATATAGATTTGTTTTTCAAAATTCAATCTAAAACTCAACATACCATTTGAAACTAACGATATCCGGTCAGCGGAGTACGCTGCAAATTAATTCGCCTCCGACGAACAAACAGGATAGAGACGACAATTATGATAAACACGACTCATTTTCCTGTAAAAACCCCATCCTGTCTTGATAGTGTCGTGTTTTATTTATATCTTTTACACTTCGAGTCTGTGATCAATGTGAACGTCAAACGGGAGTGGCAGGAAGGACTATCTTGATACTATACTTATCGAAATAAGGATATTACAGAGTACAGATACACTCCAACTTAAATTAAGTATACTCGTGTTCCAAACGCTCTGCTCTGAGAAGAACCACACAACACAGTCAGCCGGGTATTTCTTTACTGTGATCACTGTTTCACAAAGGTCAATATTTAGTATAGGTACGCAATCAATGCGATAAGACGATACGTGATTAGTTGATAATAAGAAAAGAAATCCCGTGTCTACAAAGACGACCGGTCACTAGTATAGCAACTGGTATGGCTCGTAATGCTCACCAATTTTGCATTACTGTTAATACTCGAATCTACTCGTCGACTCTAGATGTCCTTTACGTTGTAATTTTAGATTGTAGTTGTTGTGTGATTTGTATATGTGTGAATTTTGGGCAAGATTCCACGGAGCCACGTCCACCGGGAACGATAAATGTTTAGCGCGTTAATGATTGTTTACAACTCCCCCGCGGACACTTCACAGTTTTAGACTGATACAAAATGTCATCTAAATTACGCACATACATGTAACACATACATACATATACATACACATGAACAAAGGCCTTGTACTACCCCTCATATTAGAAATACTGTATCTATATAAAATATTTGACTGTATATATATATATATATATATATATATATATATACATATATATAATTATACTCGAAAGTATTAGGTACTTTTCTACATATCTAGTTTTAATTACCACATATTAACTAAATTAATATAGGAACAAGCAATGAAGATAAAAAAGTAATGTTCGAAAATATTACTCGAAAATATCTTAATTGCTCCGTACATAATTTTGAAATGTAAATTGACGTTTACGCGTACTTTATTTATCGCGTGGCGCTTCTCGAAGCACAAAAAAATAGCATTCCCCCTGACGACACGAGTGTTTATTTCGGGAGTGACATGAACTTGATCTCGTGCAGCGGGGTGCTCTTATTAATCTCGCGTGCCTTCCAATGACGGATATCGGAGGTCGCTTGCATTTCCAAGTTTCATTGACCCTCTATTTAAACCGATCGTACATTTGCCGATTTACCAATTTACACGATGAGTGCGCTGAACAGGTGGTAAAGACTGCAGTTATTGCTGGTGTGGCAGACGCGGAAACGCAGCCGTAACATTCAAGTGTCTGGGATATGCGGGCCGATTCGTAAAATGCACACACATTGAATAACATAATGTACTTTGGTTTATATTTGATTGCCATCTTCCAATATATATTTATTTGTCTTTTATGTATTTAGAAGTAAATCTTCAAACAAAGATGAATATTATGATTCGTACTGCCATAAATGCCCGGGCTACGAACATGATACATTTTGCCATCTCACCGAGATCTGTTACAACAATCCAATTGTACTCTAATAATACATTTTTTAATTTGGATGCTGATGTCACTCCACGGTCTACAAGATAAGAAGTCGTTCACTTGTCCGAGTGAGAGCGCGCGTGGTCGGACGGTTGCGCTCCTCCCACGCTATTTGCGGATCAAATATACTAAATCGACAATCTTGATTTCAAATTTACCGATCGAGAGGACATTTCATCTATCCGCCGATAGATATATAAAAATGAAGTACATAAAGATTTACATAACATTTTCATGATAATTTCATAAAGTCAGCTGACGGCGGAGGGTGGTAGCGGGAGGCGATCGATACCGCCCCGGGGTTGGGGTAATACGATGGGCTTCTTTAATGTCACAGGCTTAAATTCATTTCACGCGATTTCGTCGCTAATCCGAACGCTCGGTCTATATTTATAGAAGGAATGTTATTGATATTGAAATGCGGCATGTGTACACTTTGATAAATAATATCGTATTTAAAACGACAAATATTTGTAATAAAGCTAGTGCGCTCGTGCAGGTATCCAACTTGTATAAGACGGAGGCGAACGACCAATTAACGATTGAGCAGGGATACGTGAATCCGCGTCTCCCGTCTCCATTGATCTCATTTAACCTATCGCCTAATGGTAGACTTATTGATTGATCCCTATCTGATTTTAAACATTGACGCAGTAGCATTCAGTTTTCATTTACAATAGAGAGGTCATATTTAATTTAAATACCTTATTTTCACAAAATCTTGGTGACAGTTGTCAAGTACTCCAGAGATTCACGCATGCGCTTATCACGATTCTAGATCACAATAAAAATAGGCCGGTTCAGGGCACTCGTATCGATTGATGTCTAACTAGACAGTTGTTGAACTACTGCAGTTGTTATTTACAAGGCGCCCCACAAAGCACGTCACTGTTACCGTTTGAAAATCGTTACTAATCGTTGTAATCTATAAATATATCCTTAGAATTTATTTATATCTAAAACTAGTTACAAAATTTATGAGGCCTGTATATCACCGGTCTGACCTTTCTCGGACCGCTATTATGTAGTTCACGCCTTCGTGTTGTCAATTTATTTTCTTTACGGGATCTGTACGATTGCGGGTAGTTTTGAATTGTCGTAACACGAAAGGAAATTGTCTCATTAACATTTATCTTTATCTAGTTGGGATTTATTTTGGTAACGTTTAGTATAATTCGTTCCAAGATAGTATATTTACATTTAAGTATTGTTTGCACGTACACATTAAATTATCTTTTGAATTTATGTGGTAAATGTTATCATTTCTCGTAATCTGTATTGATAAAATTGTTACTACTCGGAAAGCCAACGACTGATTGTTAACAGTTTAAAGTTAGGGACAATAAGTTTTGTCATGCATATGGATGCATAAAACGCGAACTTTTATTGTACATTTACTATTGACGCGGAAAGATTGATTATTGGACAAAATTTGAAATCGGGGTGAGGGGGAATTGTGACCGTCTGCTAGTTTATTGATCCTGTCAGCGTCTCGAAAACTCATCTTGCCTTTTTAGCATGACCAAGTAACTGTATTTCCGAGTTCCCTGTGCCGCTGTGACAACAAATTCGATACTGAATTGACATTACGTTAACATTGAAGGCCCTTTTAATAAATATATTACTCGTTCCAAAGTTTACTATTTCAATATTTCTCATACAGTCTCTGTCAGAGCCGTATCTCCTTTCAGAATCGGATTTCACTTGTATTTCATTAAAACAATCCATACATAAACTATCTATAAATGAAAATGTTCTATTTGTTTGTGTACGCTTTAAAAATTACTACACAGATTGATCTCAAGTTTTGACACAGGTGGAACCCGTTTCAGTTGTTATCTATCTATATTACATTATCTATATCTATTTTTTTATAATTGTAATCGAATGAAACGTATTTACAGTCCGGGACAACAATTTTAACATTCTAACGTTTTAAATACTTATCGAATTTGTTTTGTTTGGTTTTGGTGTTTTTGAAACAGACACAACTAGCTAACGACAACTATTTCTCACACATACAACCAGAATGTGCCACTGCGAAGCGTGGCAGGGTACAGTTGGTACATAAATATTAAAAAGAAAAACATTACTTTGTATCAAAGCACATGACAGATTTTTTTGTCTGTTTGTTTACTACCACATAGTCACGATAAAAATCTCTGAACTGATTATAATGAAATTTGATGAGTTGAAATTTATAAATTTTTGTCCTAATGTAACGTAAAACACAAGATACTAATTTGAGCACCAATTCGAATGAAACTATAATTATGCCCTCACCACTTGAGAATATGTAATCATTTTCAACATATAGTCATTAATAAGCTGAAATTCCGAAATGGTTAAGACTAAAAGTCGGAAAGTATTTTGAGGTATGTTAAGTGATCGCCGGGCGCAAATTTGCTGACATCGCACTTATCTAACGGTCGTGTCCGGTGCGGCCGCGGATTGCAAATGAATTTGCATATTCCCTTGGCACTGAGCCAGCTCGTCGCGATCCCGTTAGGAGCATCGCCCCAGCGGACTAGTTTTTCCCTAAATATTACACGGATCTGCCTTTACTAGTGTTGGCACACTGACAACCGTGATAGTAACGCTAATTTACCTACTGTTTTACTTTTTTAGACAGTTTAGCACCACTCATTTATTTATTTGTTGTGTATGAATAATTGTTTTTCTCTTTATGATCGTACATCTTTGTCTCGTCTATAAGATACCACGAATCTGAACGTTTATAAGACGTGTTCTATTCAAATATTTTATGAATTCATATTGTAAGGCATACATACGTTTGTTAATAACACATCTCGTTGGTTTATTCATATCCGTCCCTGCGCCATCCGCATGTATAATTGCAACATCCGCGTGCCTCGCCATTTCTCTTGTTTCACAAAGGTTACAATTATTATTAATAAAATGAAGAGGTACATGTATGATAAATAAAAAAGTTATAAAAATGCAAATTATAAGTCGTATAATTTTTAATGAAAGTCTCTTTGCACGTTACGGCGTAGATGACGTCACTGCGCAGTATGTACAGGCTTTGTAATGTTTATCGATCTCTAGATATTAACTCTTGGTACTAATTACGCACTGTGTAAGGAATGTTTTAAGTTGTGTGCGAGGCTCGGCATCGATCGCTGACGCCATCTTGACTCACGCGTCCTTGTTCACGGAAGCCTTACGAGTTGACGGTACGTTATCGGTTTTCTAAATTATCTGATTACTCCACAAGGTCTTGGCTACTCTTATATTAACACTTGAATGTCCGTAAAAAAAGTAGGTTTTAAAGGTACATCGTTTTCAGCCTAATTTATTTTTGTTAGTCATCTTTTATCGATTTATAAAGTCAGATAATTTTTATGATATTGCTATCTTTGTATGTATAAGTGTATATTACTTATCTTTTCTTTAAAATGACTGATATTAATTATCATAAGACTACATTGTTATGATCTCATCTAAAAGATAAATTCCTTTTATAGGGATCGGTGTGACTCACGTCTGCTTTTTACTCTGAATACAAACTAGATTTGCATCAGTAATCCAGGAAACTTACTATTACGGATACAATATTTGTTATAATTAAAAATTTTATAGGTTTTATTATTATACTTCATCAGATTTGCAACTTATGAGCTCGTATTTCAGGAAAATGATCTTTGTAACTAAAGCCAACCACACACCACAAAAGCCAACGTTGTTCAGGACATACGCTATGCTGTTTTCATATTAATATCTACTATTCTAATCTGTAAGCAGTATCTTTTAAGTGGGCGACATAAAAACGATCATGACCAAAAGTGGCCTCGTTTGGGTTCAAGGCTGTCGCGGTCCATTGTTCCTCGAACAATACTCTTGTAGCCCACCCCGGACGATATCAAACGGGCACTTCAACTACTCATTCACCAATAAATCAGCACAATAATTCCAGCTGAAACCTCACTCGAGTGTATCTGTTGACGTCAGATCCTTAAGTTATTAATTGGTACTTGACATAAATAATCGTGTTATTCGGTTTAGGATATCGGGACCAGATGTGTCCTAGAAGCTAGGAGTATTTCACATGTCGGAATGCGGCGAGCTCCGCGCCGTATTAATAGACACCCGTGAAAGGTTACCCCAGAATTAGGATCACTAAACTTAACTCGCACTTATTTTTGCGACGTGGCTCGCTTTCACACCCTTCCCTGCTTAATACGTTAGGAAATAGATTATTAATAAGAATATTTGTATGAGCCTATTTCTAACACTTTATTTTTAAAGTACTTTAATTTATAATATATTCGTTTTTCGGCTGTACAAAGACGAAATATCAATGAACTTAAATGAGATTTGTTTTGAAAAGTTTTAGTTTTACTTGAACAATGCACTGTGAGTCAGAGTAAGCATTATACTACGGTTTTATTGTTGAAGGCTATTATTACATGTTTAGCTCCGATAATACCGGGAAAGTCTAAAATCATTGCCTAAAGATTTTAGGCGTGCCTAAGCGTGCATAAATTGAAACTCAAATATTTAATTCCCGGCTTGTTTCATAGATTTTTCGATTTTCAATAATAAACTTTAACCAACGAGACACTACACGAATGAATTGAAAAAAAAAATCTTATCCACCTTCCGTATTAAAATATAGTATAGATTCTTGGAAACAGTATCATAATAGAACGGTATTCGAGTAGAGCACTTCCTCGTAATTTAAGGAAAATGAATGACCAATTCGTTCCAAACGCTTTAATTATCTTTGTTTTATTCGATAAATCCGCTCGTGACAACCGAAATGGCGCTTTGTTCTTTTATAAGGTGATGTAAAACTCGAGATGGTAAACAGCTTCTTTAATTTTACTAGTGTTTTACACATTGATAAATTATTGCCAACTTTTTATAAATTGTGTACGAAGTTATGTTTTTATATGCTCTGGCCATATTCATAATTAGAAATCTCATTGGTTTATATCAATTTATTAAGATTTTTTTAGTTTGACTCGGCAGTCGATTTAGGCTGTCTATTATATCGTACGAAACGTTAATACTAACACTCGTTCTAATTTGACGATCAAAAGTATATTTTGTATTGGCATCGAAAGTTAACAGATATGCTATAAAATCTTTGGATTCATTGTTCATTGAAAGCAACATACGCTAAGAGTAATTTATCTATAAACATATTAGTTTCTCTTGATCAGTCTTATTGCTATCGGTAATGGTATTATTGCACCTGGTAATATTTTATGTTACTTGGTTCCTGAAGGAATCTTAATTTACAACACAATCAACTGTAACGAGATTTTAAATAAATGTAAAATTTGCGGACGTTTTATTTAAGATAAATTAGAACGAACCGTTTAGTAATACAGTATTAAAGGATAGAGATATATTTAAATGTACGAAACTACAGAAACGTGACTAATGAAGCTATCCAACATTTCCAGGTAACGGTACGATAGATTTTCCCGAATTCCTTACGATGATGGCGCGCAAGATGAAGGACACGGACAGCGAGGAGGAGATCCGCGAGGCGTTCCGCGTGTTCGACAAGGACGGTAACGGGTTCATATCCGCGGCTGAGCTGCGTCACGTCATGACCAACCTGGGGGAGAAGCTCACCGACGAGGAGGTGGACGAGATGATCCGCGAGGCGGACATCGACGGCGATGGACAAGTCAATTACGAGGGTGAGTCGGTCATTTTACTCCATACTTTAAACACACCACTCCCATCTGACAGAGCATGTCTCGACTAGAGAACACGAAAGTAATGTATATATGTTATACCACCCTCTGTAATACGTTCCACTTTATTGACTTGAAACGTTCGTAAACTCCTTTCGCCGTAACGGGTTTATCGTGAAATATTACAGTTAAAACTCTTTTCGTGTTTGCTTAATAGCGTTCTTATATTAACGCTGACGAGTGTGGAATTTTTTGTCGTAAAAATTATGTTTGGTCAGGAGTAACAACAAACTATGAATTTTTACTTGACTGATATTATAATTACACCGGCATTTTACAACTTGATTATATCTAATGATCAATTGTTTAATAACAAAAGATATACTATTGAATAAACAAGACTCCATATCGTCTTTAAATACAAAGAATTATGGCATTGTACAATTTAAATTTCCTGACTTGTAGAATCTTCAAACCACCGACCAATTGAAGTAAAAAAAAATTTATAAACAAACTTTTTATTCATAGATATAACGTTACCCGATTATACCTAAACAAAATAAAGAAATTTAGTTTTAAGACTCAATTCAAACAGAAATTACAAAAAAGGTGACTAGTGGGATTAGCAACCTGCATGCTTTGAATATAGTCCGCATCCGAAAGAACAATAACATCCCATTGACTAACGCATCCCACGAATGCATACACATAGACTCCCCAACACTGGGTGTGGTCTCACCCCGCGTGTTCTCTTTACAGACTTCCATGCGCTCGCGCACATGATATTTGCGACAAGTGACGCGTCCCGCTAGCGCCGGATAGTCCCTTACTCGCACTAAAAGTCACAAAGGGCTCTGCGATTCCTGTGATCTCGTATTTAGTAATGTAGACCGCCGACGCCTCTAGGTACCGACAGTGTCGTTTGCTGCTCGTTATTAACTGTTCTGTATGACGTGTTAGATCCCCCCCTTCACCCCCTCTAACTCGTGCTCTAACTCTCGGGTCGTCCGCAACGCGCTTACGGTCGGCCCCGATCTGGTGCATGTCTAACTGTATAGATCTTTCTTAAGAAATACCACCTGGCGTTCCCTCCCGATAGATCGTTCCCGCTTGTGCCCTGCACCGTACTTAACTTGTATCACGCAAACGAGCAGCAAACGGCGAACAGACACGTTGCATTGATTGGATCGAGAGTTGGACGTTTGACGGTACATCCAGAGGGTGGTATTTCACAATCCCTTGTAGTCGCATGACGAGGTACCATCGTTTCCTGTGGTTTCTCTCCCTTTCCAGCTGGCGCCTCGGCCTCGATGCCGAGGCAAATGCTGGATGGGGAGCTTAAATTAATTTATATCGCTATAAGTCTAGTGGTTGTACTCTCTAACAGGTTACTTGTCTCTAGTGCATCTCTCTATCTTCTCGGTTTGTACTCTGTGTGTTCTCATACCAACCGTTTTAATATTTTCACCTTTGACAAGTTTTGCAAGGGTTTTGTGAATATCTTCTTGTTGATTTTGTTCCTGGGGCGCCGTTACTCTGACGCCATGTCTAATATTTATTTTTCTTTTCTTTCAGAATTCGTCACCATGATGACGTCGAAGTGAGCCGCCGGCTAGTGTGTGTGTATAAAGCAGAGAATTTTAATATACATTTTGTTTCATGACACACAATATTACCATCGTATTGGACCTGCATTTCTCTAGTGTTTGCGATAAATTAATATTGTCATCGTTTCAGTTTAATGGTATATGGCGGGGAGCGCGCGCGCGTGTCCCCTCCCTATTTAGACTTTAAAGTATTCCGTTAATTTTATTATATAAGGATGAAAACTTCAAGTGTAGCGGTACAAAGGCGAAACGAATAGGTGTGCGTCGCGACGCGTCGTGTCGTGTCGCGTGTGTGCGTGCGTGCGTGCGCACGTGCGTGCGTGCGTGCGCCTTTCCGATACATTTTAATGTACATTTTTTTCAACTATGAGATATTTATAAAGTACGTGAAGATTAAAAATTTTAAAAAATCCAAAAAAAAAAGAAAATGTACCGCGGCCGCAGCACGGCGGACGCCGCCGTATACATCAGATCACACTAAATGTTTAAATTGACTTAACTCAGTAAACGAATAAATTAGATTTATTGGTACTGCATTAATGTATCTGTAAATGACTTGATAAATATTATATTTCTATTGTTGGCTCTGTTACTCTCCTACGACATTGATTCATTCTGTTATTAAATTTTACAAAAGACATACTGAAAATAAATGTTTCTTCATTTTTAGGTCAATAAGCATCGGCGTTTTATTTTACAACCTCTCAGTTGTTCCGCTTTGAGTTTGTACCCTCGTAGCTATAGGTTTATTTAATTAATCTTACTTGTATATGTTTAAAATAAATAATATTATTAGTCTTATCTCACCGGTTGTTTAATTCCACACCAAAGCAATCTAACCTTTTGATTTAAAATTGATAACTTGACTCAATATATATAATGATTTATCAAATGGGGTCACTCCCGTGCAGTAACTAACGTTTGTTGGTGTCATCTCTTGCCACAGACGAAAACATCTATACGTATAAATAATATTGAAGTGTCTGTTTGTAATATCAAATCAACAACTTTTAACTACATAAAAAATCAAAATTTTATTTTTCTGTCTGTCTGGCTAATCTCTGAATTGATTGGACCCATTTTAAAAGAACTTTGAATGCCGCATAACTGTTGTTATAAAGAGTAACTAATTTTACTTTTATTTTAAAAAACATGTAATGAAGCTGCAAAAAAATTCACTAATTAAGATTATACAAGTTTATACTTACAGAAGTATTTCACTGAAGATTTATGGGGTTCTTTTTTTAACTATTAATATGAGAATACGTGGTTAAAAAAAAAATTATCAGGAATATTTTAACACTGGCTTGAGGCGCATATAATGTTGAAACTACAGCAGTCCAGCTGTTACACCCACATGTGAGCCGCACTCGTATAGCGCTCTTATAGGGAAACGTAATGCGTATGCGGCTCAATACGCAGGCTGTGAGTAGAACAACGTATCGCCTATGCCGTTTAATTTAAAATAAGTATTTTTTGAGCTTATGTGCGACGGTATAAGATTCTATTCAGAATGGATATTGCGAGCACAAGAATGAGCGACGGGAAATGCATTTAAATATTGTTAGAGGGTACGTACGATTATTCAATAAGGTCATTCTTGTAAAAGAGTAAGATGGTACTAGCGCTCCCTGAAATACAATATCAAAACAATGCCCATAACATTTATTCCCCGTCTTAGTTTATCTGTGTTTACTTAAAACTTCTAAGCCGATATATTTCTTTATTGTGACCGTTTTAATTTGGACACAATTAGATTTTTTTGTTATTTACATTAAATTGAGCGAAGTGAGCGTAGATTATGAAATTTTGATGTAGGTGATGGTTTAAAAAAAAACTGATATTTAATATATATATATATATGGGTTACGTTAGGTTAGGTCTAATTTGATGGCTTGATGGTGATCGTGGCGCGACTGTCAGCCTAATCTGACATTACCGACATTGTCCACAACGACGAGTCATCACACTGGGCTCGCTTCGCTCAATATGCAAATGGCACCTGAGATTTCGCGAGCACAGCAGGTTAAAATTGAGGGTCTGTTGGCGCCCCTAGTTACTTATCTAAAGATACATATCTTTTACTTCTTTTAACTCCTACCTCCATAGTACCCAATTATCGACAATAGTAAATAAATTACATTACTTTCTTTATTTAAAAGTCTTGTTAGTATGTAAATTCAGTCATTACCCTAATAAAAAGTATCTTCGCAGTTTCTTGTCGATTCTTTGTAGATCTATTCCTTTGAAGTTGAATAAAAATGATGTAAACCTTATATGAAATCATTAACCAAAAAAAATGTAAAGAAGAATAATATATTATAGCACTTGTTTATTTCAAATTCCATATAAATATTGTAAAAACATTACAGAAGTATACAAAGACTGAAAAATACTTTTTATGATAGATCGACATTTTAGTTTGATTTGTATTTATAGAAGCAGTTCTACTATTACACGTTAGATGACGCTGGCAAGTCCGTGTCAATAACAGTACCTAAAAATTATATATTGAGAATTAATCGTTAATAACACAGGCACACAAAAAAAAAAACGTCATGAACCAGAGGGGAGACCCCATTATTCCTAGGTTTTTGAGATCGCTGAAACCGAATATGACAATAAAAACTAATTTTAAATGCCAGTTTTCCCGCTAGCACCCCCTTACTACCTCTTAAGGGGTGAAAATTGAAATTTTTGTAAAAAAATCAAGATAGATGTTTCTTTCTACGTTTTTTGGGATGCTGAAACCGAAAATGATAACTAAAAATAAATTCATGACCACTATCACCCCCTACCATCCCTTACAGGGGGTGAAAATTTCATTTTTTTCTATAAAATCAAGACAGATGTGTATTTCTACGTTTCTTGGGATGCTGAAACCGAAAATGATAACTAAAAATAAATTTATGACCACTATCACCCCCTAATACCCCTTACAGGGGGTGAAAATTTCAATTTTTCTATAAAATCAAGTTAGATGTATATTTCTACGTTTTTTGGGATGCTGGAACCGAAAATGATAACTAAAAATAAATTCATGACCACTATCACCCCCTTACTACCCCTTAAAGGGGGTGAAAATTTCAATTTTTCTATAAAATCAAGATAGATGTGTATTTCTACGTTTTTTAGGATGCTGGAACCGAAAATATGTGAATTTCTATGTTTTTCAAGATGCTGAGAGAAAAAATTATTATAAAGTATATGGTAACCTTATTGTATGCATATATTTGTTATTATGATACTAAGACTGAATCATGATTTTTATCCTATTCTGAACAAGTTGTTTCATTTTTTGTTTTTTTTTTTCTTTCTATTTAATTCTGTTTATACTGTTATCCATCCGGCAGTCTTGTAAAACGCTTAAAAGATGCTGAACCTAATTCTATGCCTCCGAAATAGAAAGGTTACTATTTTTCGGCCAATTTAGGAGACTACAGTGAGGAGCAAGGTGAAAGGTTCCATCAGACAGGATCTTAAGACAATGGAACAGCGCTATCAGGGTAAATGGGATGTCAATATGTTAGCACACTACTGTTGGAATTTAAAAAGAGATTTGCCAGAACAGAAAAGAACCAATAAAAGGAAACCTCTAGAAGAACTTTTGACAACAAGAGAGTTCGTTATCGTAGAAACAGGTAGACGCTGAATAATGAGAGGCAAGGGGACTCACTTTAATTCAGCACCCCGGATAGTGAGAGGCAAGGGGACTCACTTTAATCCAGCACTCCAAAAGGGAACAGAAATCTACTACGTCCACGCCGTTGTTCCTGGGTTACGCTAAGAATAGAATTAAATCATGAATATATGTCAGATACTTCTGATCGATAAAGCATTTGAATTTCTAATATAAGAGCTAAGAGTAACTTCAAACTAGTTTGATAAACATGTCATTTACTGTAAATCGTCAAAATTTCTTCATACATCTTGATTTTATACAAAATTGAAACTACCCCCACCCCCTCCCCCCCGTTAGGGGTAGTTATGGGGTGATATTGAGTAAAAGAGGTATCAAATTCACTTTTGGTTGTCATTTTCGGTTTCATTATACCAAAAAACGTAGAAATACACATCTGTCTTGATTTTATAGAAAAAAATGAAATTTTCACCCCCTGTAAGGGATGGTAGGGGGTGATAGTGGTCATGAATTTATTTTTAGTTATCATTTTCGGTTTCAGCATCCCAAAAAACGTAGAAAGACACATCTATCTTGATTTTTTACAAAAATTTCAATTTTCACCCCTTAAGAGGTAGTAAGGGGGTGCTAGCGGCAAAACGGGCATTTAAAATTAGTTTTTATTGTCATATTCGGTTTTAGCGATCCCAAAAACCTAGGAATAATGGGGTCTCCCCTCTGGTTCATGACGTTTTTTTTTTTGTGTGCCTGTGTAATTAGTAAAATATTTAAAAGCTATAAAATTAAACAAAGTTCAGTGGTATTTGCCATATTGGCGTATATGCTATAAGTTTGCCTCTAAGTACACACCAGCAGTTCCCGAAGCGAGCCCCGCTGCTGTGAGGAACTCTGCTAGGGTCCTAGTGGGGCGCCCCGAAGCCCGGCCCGGGGACAGGTACGGGCAGCCCGGGGACCCGCGGGTCACACCTGACATGTCGATATGCATCCAAGGACCACACACGAAGTTCTGGTGGATCATAATCGTGTAGCAGATTTGTTATGAGTCTAACTTCTGTACTTAAGACAAAGTAAGGGTCCTTTATTAGATTACTGACCTTGAGGAAGGCGGCGCCCACGCACGGCGCGGCCGTCCCCGGACCCCGGTTCTTTAAGTCCACGGCGGGATCGTCTGAAACATCGTTGACTGTTGACGTTATTGGTTCCAAATTTAATTCTCATTCGATAATCAAGATTGATTGATAGTTAGGCTTAACAGGACAATTATAATGCACTTCTACAACATGCAACGGTTGGTTTGCAGTTAAAAGCACTACGACCGCTGACCACTACGACCGCTGACCACTACGACCGCTGACCACTACGACCGCTGACCACTACGACCGCTGACCACTACGACCGCTGACCACTACGACCGCTGACCACTACGACCGCTGACCACTACGACCGCTGACCACTACGACCGCTGACCACTACGACCGCTGACCACTACGACCGCTGACCACTACGACCGCTGACCACTACGACCGCTGACCACTACGACCGCTGACCACTACGACCGCTGACCACTACGACCGCTGACCACTACGACCGCTGACCACTACGACCGCTGACCACTACGACCGCTGACCACTACGACCGCTGACCACTACGACCGCTGACCACTACGACCGCTGACCACTACGACCGCTGACCACTACGACCGCTGACCACTACGACCGCTGACCACTACGACCGCTGACCACTACGACCGCTGACCACTACGACCGCTGACCACTACGACCGCTGACCACTACGACCGCTGACCACTACGACCGCTGACCACTACGACCGCTGACCACTACGACCGCTGACCACTACGACCGCTGACCACTACGACCGCTGACCACTACGACCGCTGACCACTACGACCGCTGACCACTACGACCGCTGACCACTACGACCGCTGACCACTACGACCGCTGACCACTACGACCGCTGACCACTACGACCGCTGACCACTACGACCGCTGACCACTACGACCGCTGACCACTACGACCGCTGACCACTACGACCGCTGACCACTACGACCGCTGACCACTACGACCGCTGACTCGTATGGCCGTTCCCAATGACCGAGTATGTCATAATTACCCCTATAAAGCGATAGATAACTTTGGCATCGTCGTGCTCACCGTTGATGAGTCTGCCGTAGTAGTCCCAGAGCGGCAGACGCCAGCCTCGGTCCCCGCTGGCAGCGCCGGCAGCCTGCAGCGCGTCCCACGCCGACGAAGAACTGCAAAACGCACCGAAGGCGGCGCCGCCCGTCGCCAGAGACACCCCGCCTGACCACATCAACACCATACAGATGTCACACACTCGTGTGCTGAGGTGACGATGTGTGTATGGGTGTGTGCTCACGTGTCAGTGTCGCCACGTCGATGACGAGCGCGGGTCTGTGCTTGGCCTGTCCGTACACGAGCGCGTCCGCCAGCGCCGCCCGTCCCGCCTGCGCCGTGCACTGCATCTACAACAACAAACGGACAGGTTAAGGACATTTCAACATTAGCGGCCGTCCATTAGTCACAAAGGAGTTGGAGGGATTTTGAAAAAATGGCTAAATTATCAAGGAGTTTGGGAAGTGTAGCTAGATATCAAGTATATTTCTTTTTTTACGATTTTAATAATTATTTTTAAAACAGTCACAAATAACACAGGCACACAAAAAAAAAAAAACATCATGAACCAGAAGGGAGACCCCATTATTCTTAGGTTTTTGGGATGGCTGAAACCGAATATGACAATAAAAACTAATTTTAAATGCCCGTTTTCCCGCTAGCACCCCTTTACTACCTCTTAAGGGGTGAAAATTGAAATTTTTGTATAAAATCAATATAGATATGTATTTCTACGTTTTTTGGGATGCTGAAACCGAAAATGATAACTAAAAATAAATTCATGACCACTATCACCCCCTACCACCCCTTAAAGGGGGTGAAAATTGACATTTTTCTATAAAATCAAGATAGATGTGTATTTCTACGTTTTTTGGGATGCTGAAACCGAAAATGATAACTAAAAATAAATTCATGACCACTATCACCCCCTACCACCCCTTAAAGGGGGTGAAAATTTAAATTTTTCTATAAAATCAAGATAGATGTGTATTTCTACGTTTTTTGGGATGCTGGAACCGAATATGACAACCAAAAGTGAATTTGATACCTCTTTTACTCAATACCATCCCCTAACCACCCCTTATGGTGGGGGGGGGGTAGTTTCAATTTTGTATAAAATCAAGATGTATGAAGATATTTTAACGATAAATGACATGTTTATCAAACTAGTTTGAGGTTACTCTTACCTCTTATATTAGAAATTCAAATGCTTTATCCATCAGAAGTATCTGATATTTATTCATGATTTAATACTACTCTTAGCGTAACCCAGGAACAACGGCGTGGACATAGTAGATTTCTGTTCCCTTTTGGAGTGCTGGATTAAAGTGAGTCCCCTTGCCTCTCACTATCCGGGGTGCTGAATTAAAGTGAGTCCCCTTGCCTCTCACTATTCAGCGTCTACCTGTTTCTACGATAACGAAGTCTCTTGTAGTCAAAAATTCTTCTAAGTGGTTTCCTTTTATTGGTTCTTTTTTGTTCTGGCAAATCTCCTTTTAAATTCCAACAGTAGTCTGCTAACATAGGCAGAGAAGAATAGAGGCATAGAATTAGGTTCAGCATCTTTTAGTCTCCTAAATTGTCAGGAAAATAGTAACAATTCTATTTCAGAGGCATAGAATTAGGTTCAACATCTTTTAAGCGTTTTATAAGACTGCCGGGTGGATAACAGTATAAATAGAATTGAATAGAAAACTAAAAAAAAAAACAAAAAACGAAAAAACTTGTTAAGAATAGGACAAAAATCATGATTCAGTCTTAGCATCATAATAACAAATATATGCATACAATAAGGTTACCATATACTTTATAATCATTTTTTCTCTCAGCATCTTGAAAAACATAGAAATTCACATACATCTTGATTTTACATAAAAATTGAAATTTTCACCCCCCGTAAGGGTTGGTGAGGGATGTTAATGGGTGATAGAGGTCTTAAATTTATTTTTAGTAATCATTTTCGGTTCCAGCATCCTAAAAAACGTAAAAATACACATCTATCTTGATTTTATAGAAAAATTTAAATTTTCACCCCCTTTAAGGGGTGGTAGGGGGTGATAGTGGTCATGAATTTATTTTTAGTTATCATTTTCGGTTTCAGCATCCCAAAAAACGTAGAAATACATATCTATATTGATTTTATACAAAAATTTCAATTTTTCACCCCTTAAGAGGTAGTAAGGGGGTGCTAGCGGGAAAACGGGCATTTAAAATTAGTTTTTATTGTCATATTCGGTTTCAGCGATCCCAAAAACCCAAGAATAATGGGGTCTCCTTTCTGGTTCATGATGTTTTTTTTTTTTTGTGTGCCTGTGTAATCTGCCACCTTAATGAAATAGACATAAATTCGATAATATTTAAAGACATCCTTAAAAATTGTGAAATACCTTCGTGTAAGGGGGAAGACTAATTTATAACCTCACAACATATTACGGGAAGGGGTGAGGTGAAGGAAAAATTGCAAAAAAACATCACGGGATTAAGGAACAATGCATTGTAAGACACTGAAAGATGGCGGGAACGGAAATATTGATATAGAGTACAATTCAGTATAAAATACAAGTCCCCGTATGTGCACGTACCTGCACGGAGAGTCCGTTGAGTGATCGCACGACATCGCCCACCTTCATACAACTGCCGCTCACCATGTTCTCGTACAGAGGGATCACCGCGCTCACGTTTATAGGCACCTGGGATAAGATTCGTAATTTTTTACGTGTCCAATTGTAAATAAAGTTACCACCGATTCAAAAGTGTGTTTGATTTGAATGCAACTATTGAGTTTTTGGTTAACTCTTCTCAGCAGAGCAGAGATGCCGAGGTGGTAAATTACACTGACTTTTTTAATGTAATAATTGATTCAAAGGTGCGTATAAATGAATACTTGAATAAAGATATTTTTGATTTGAATTAATAAAAAATGTATACTTACAAAATACTACCTTATTTCAACATTAAGATTAAAATATAAAAAAGTTATTATAAAATATGTCGACGCATTCATTAGGGAGCGACCAAACTTGTTTTAAATGAGACGTGAACGTAAATAACTTTTAAGACAGCAATTGTGGCAACCTTTAGTTCTGCGATTATCCGCAGCGTGGCGAGTACGACGGCCGCTCCCGCCATGCTGCCCGGACTCTCGCGCATCTCCTCCGCCTTCCTCAGACATAGACCGCCACTAAAGAGAAAGAAGCGGTCCAGGACCTTAATCTTTGTTACATGACTATACACCCGAACCTCACCTTGCATCGTGGTTACATTCCAAAGATTAAGATTTTCTATAGCACACCATGCAAAGATCGAAGATAGGTTCCAGAGTTACGAAAATACTACTATAAAAAAGAAAATTGGCCAAAGTAAACATTCAAAAAACAAAAATAATATAACTCGCCCAATAAATAAATTAGAAAAGTATTTACCTTTTGTGTAACCAGAAACAACACGTAAACGTTTACATTAATTTATTATTCTCTTTTAAAAAAAGCACACTACGTAATTGAAAGTTAAACCTTAATGATAGCAAAACAAACTGAAAGTAAAACTTAAAATTGCGTTGATTTTTAGTGAGAAAGGGAATCCCCGAGTTTTATGGCATGGCGCAATTAGAAAAAAGTGTTCCCATCTTTTAGAAAAAAAGAAAATTTTAAAAAGAATTAAGCAGCGACGGAACTTCGAAAAAAAACGCAAAACGAAACGACGCAAAGCGAGATATGGGTGTTTATACACTAAGCCGAATGAACGTAAAAAATGATGAAAGTCATCGGTTATAGATACTGTAAATATACACCGAAATAAAAGTAAATATTAAATTGACTCAATGTACCAAGAAGCGTCCATCCAGCCTTGGCTATAGGCCTACATCTGGAGCGAAACTACTAATGAAACCAACCAACCAACCAGTTTACGGATTCTGATAACGATAGATAGATAGATGTCCACCTGTCGAAGGTGACTCCCTTTGCGGCGAGCAGCACGGGCGCGCGCCCCCCTCCCCCCTGGTAGTGGCACTCCAGCAGCACGGGCGGCTCACAGGCGCCGCTCGCAGCCGCCAGCACTGCCTCCATGCGTTGTGCGCGGATCCACGACAACTCGTGCGCCTCCACGCGCACTCCAAGAGGACACAGCTCGTCCAACGCCGCCTGAGACCAACATACGAATTTATTTTACTTGTCGATTACTCCTGAGGCTTTAGATTTTGAACGCTTTGTGTATTAAGTCAACCTTTAACTATTTTTTTCGGGTTAAGTTTAAGGAAAAAAAGGAAATGAAGGTACCAGTTCAAATAATAGCTTCCTTTTAAGGGGTTATACGAATGTTTAATTTATTTTTTTGTATGCCATATAGGTTTATTTATAATGAAAAATATTTTAAAAATCCGTTTATGCTTTTGGAAGCTGAATTTTAGGAATATTACGTGTCTCTAGCGGGGTGAGTCCTACTCAAAATTGTACGGATGCTTTTATAATGAAAAATCTTACGAATAAATATACAAGTGTGGATGTTTAAACAACAGCCGAAGAAATATATTGGATGAATTTGTATACAGTTAGAGTATAGAGCGTAGTCTTGAGGACATTTGCCACTTTGGAAAATATAAAGTTCTGTTGTTCTGAAAAATATGTAATAGCCATTTGTCAAAATAATCGAGGACGACAATCAACAACGCGTCTTCAAACTCATAAATACTTATTTACGTTTTTAGTTCACTTTTAAATATAATTAAAACAACATCACCTGTGCTACATCAGTGGGTGTCATCTTGTTGGCGGGCATGTCGGTGAGGTATCTAGCCCAGTTTTGGGCCGACCCAAACGCGGAACCCCGCTCCCACGACTCCTGACCCGGGCCCTGGAGGGACACCTCCATGTGAGGGGACTTCGCCCCACACGACTTGAACTCGTCGAACCTGGAAAGCGAAGATAGATCATAACAAACGTGAGCCATTTGATTGCCGTTATCCAAGTCAAACCCAATTTTGTCAAGACTCAACAAGACGATTCGGATGCCTTCTGTGTCTTGAACATAATTCATGCGTGTCACAAGAAGTAACCGTTTCTTATACCTGTGAAGGATGTTAAATACCTCCATGCGGCGAGGTGCGCGGCCTCAGCGGCGGCATCGGGCGCGGCCCCCGCGGCCACCAACACGCGCTCGCACCGCGTCAGCAGCGCCCGCACGCCCGCACCCACACACACACGGACGTTCTCCTTTATTAGGATTGTTTTAATATAAAGTGCAATAGAAAATTTATAAGGATATCAAGTTTTGGGGATGTTTTATCTCCTACTAATAGATGGAATCATTTTTTTCGGAATCTCCGATTCTTATATATCTGCCCTCTTATGTGCTCTGTACGCTGTGCCGCAATCTTCAAACAGATTAATTGCATACCCTAGTCTCATCCAGCGCCTCCGACTGGTTATACCCGGGGTCCTTCTTGCCGAGCGACGATATGGCCACCGCTCCGAACTCCTCTAAAACATCCGTGACGACGAATGCTTTGCCCAATTTAAGATTACATGACATCCTGACAAGTGATGGAATATTTATTTATACTGTATTGTTTACATTTTAAATGACAAAACTAAAGAACCTTGAGCTGTAGTCATTCAATTTGCAAAGGGAAGTTATAATGATAAACTTATTATTAAACTTATAAATTAAAAACTCCTTACTCGTTTAAGTATTTACATATCTTGCCGCCGCTCTTTTCATCGATCTCCTGAGCAACAGAAGTCAGCTCGAACTTATCACCGTCTTCGTAAACTCCAATAACTAACCCTTTCTGAAATGATTTACAAACCTATTAAAAACGTACATTTTAAATCTATGATTAACGATTTAAGTTCTTGGATACAGAGGACACAGGATCATACAGATCATATTCAGTGATTTTTAAATTTTAGTTTAGACAATCAATTGATGGCGACGGTGTAATAACGGACAGAGCATGTCAAACATCATCATCATAGAAATTGTGTAATTTGTTACTAAAGCTGTGACGACATTCGTTTACTTATTTTATCTATTTCTTTATGTACCAAAAAGACATATACATAGGTCATATAAAGACATACCTATACATAGCTTATCTCTAAAGAGAGATCTATTCCAGCTACCCTTGAAAGTTGTTGAGATCAGGGGAAGGTTTTTTATACTTTACTGATACATAATATAATAATACTATATAAAATACAATATATACATATATAGAGATAGTGGTGGATTTATAACCCATAATAACAGACGATTGTTTTTAAAAATGCGTTGCAAGGGACATCGAAGGTAACTGTGCCAAAGTAAAAAGCAAAATGAATTTGATTTACTTTTATCCCTTCATCGCTTTTAGTAGTTGGTTTTTCTTTAACTTTTTCCGATTTCACTCCACATTGCGGTGTATCTGTTGACGCTCCACTGCAGTATCTTTTCAATACTCTACTAGAATTTAATCTCCATAAATTAACACTTGAAAAAAAATTGGTAGAAGCCATATCAAAAAAGGTACTGATTAAATAATACAATGGACCATCTAGATTTGTTTTTTTTAGATTTTAAAATTGTAATCCATATAGTTTAAATAAGGTATACATATATAGATATTACACTTATGTCATTTTGTTTGTCCCAAACATCCAAGATCTATAAATATGTTGATGAAAATCACAAACACACACTATATTATTTTTAATAATAAATTTATAATTTATTATTATATTTATCACTTATTGGAAATTAAAACACTGTTAGTATATAATATATTATCTTTTATTACCAATTTTGATTTTAAAACTACTTGTTTTAGGTACATGTCTAATTGTCAAAGATATCCTCGTTCCACGAGTCACTTTACACCCACTGGTATATTTATCAGCACACATATTTAAATTTATTAATGATTCATCCATAATATCTTCATTCAGCTCTTCAATGCCGTGTAAATAATAACTAAACATTTTGTCTTGCAGCACTAACAAGCTCCTTGGTTCTAACAGCAAGGAGAAAACAGGGGTCAAGGGCAAACCTTCTTTTGATGGTTCAAAGAACTTTAATACTGTGTGTGATCCAACTGAAATTGTTGTTATAGTTGGGTAGAATAAAAATCCATCTAAATGAGGAAGGATACCCTGTTCTGGTAAGTATTCGTTGACAAGAACATGGTTTGGTTTGTTACCGTTCATTAGGTTTAGTGAGTTTATATTATCAAGATATTTTTGCAACCATGCTGGTATCTCCTCTGCTATCATGCCCTTGTTATGGGGAATTCCTCCCCAATTTTGTAGCCGTCTATTGGAAAGCTGTGTCCATTTTGGTTTAGGTGCAGCATAAATGTTATTTAATATATATTTTTCTTCAGACGGTGTTATAAACTCAGATGCGTAGTATATAGTTGGCTCTGCCTGTAAGTTAAATGAAATATCTTTTACATCAAAATTAAATTAATTAAAAATTAAGTTTTGAAACAATACATAGTACCTAAATTATAAAACTATATCCTAAATATTTGTATTCTACTAAACATGCATTACTTACGTTATTTATTCGATACTTTTCTCTAAAAGATGAACAATCATTCATTGTATAAAGTCCGCAATTGTAAAATATTGCTAGTTATAGTCTTATCTTTTATAATATATAATATTTAGTAATAGAGAGATAGTCTCAAATATACGTGTAACGTGTTGAAAATAATTTAAATATAAAATACATTTGTTTTCTATAACTGTAATTAATTAATTGCAAATGTTATTATTAACTTTTTGTCAAAATTTAGCAAATCACTTTAAAAATTGTTTTAAGTTGATTTTTTTTTGTTTAAAATATCAATAGTTAGCAATACTTTGACAAATGACTATTCTTATTCTTTAATCCTTACAGCCGACGTCAAAATATTTAAAAAGATAGTTAATATAGAAATTCAATTATGCAACATATATTCAAATTAATATTTTAATAACATATTTAACTTATAATTTATACAATTAACTGAAAAAAAAGATTTTATAAATTACGTCTTAAAGTTTAATGTATTGCTTATAATTCAGTTAAGATTTAAAGCTATTAGATATATTTAGTTCAAATATTTTGTGGTAAGAAGTTGCTGTTTGTGCTATAAAGCTAATATAGAATGTAGACAGAGAACAGCAGTTAATTGTAGAAGTATTATTCATTATATTTACTAATTTAGTGTATATAAACTGAACACCTTCAAAGCGTTTCGTTCTTGCACAGAACGCATAGAATATCACATATTGAAAAAATAACAGTGGCATTTAAAAGACTGGGAGTCTTTATAATTAATTAATTTAGCTATAAGTAAATAATTAATAACAATTATTATATTTATTATTTATTTTTGGAGTTTCACAACAATGACATTAGCAAAAGCCAAATGTAAAGCAGTAATAAAACTTATACAGCTATTTTTTTGACAGTAGTGTCAGTAGTGGACAGGCGATAAAATGTTATTTGTTAATATTTTTTTTGTAAATATCTTATAAATGGGCAAATATAGAATGTGATCACGATGGGTGGTTGTATCGGAATAACTAGAAGTAGGAGTGGTCCCAATGAGGAGTCATCGGGAACCGTGTCGCGGCCTAATTCGGGTAGGTGAGCCAACTGTCGCCGTGGTAACAATCGTGCTGGGCTAGCTAAAGCGGTCTTTGTTTTAGGTGGATTGCGGAAGAACCAGTCGCTGTGCCACGAGACTATTCGGTGGAAATCTGATGTGCCATTAACGGAAGGTCAGTTGCGGAGTAAAAGAGATGAGTTTTGGGATACGGCTCCAGCATTCGAGGGTCGGAAGGAGATATGGGACGCGCTACGGGCGGCGGCGGTGGCGGCGGAAGCTATGGACTTTCAGCTCGCTCAGGCCATTCTGGATGGAGCCAGTGTGTCCGTGCCTAATGGATACTTAACTGAGTGCTATGATGAATGGGGAACCAGATACCAGGTAAAATATTATCGATGTTTAATTTGAAAAGACACCATCCTAAACTAAAGTGGCAAATTAAAAGTAATAATAATGGTAATAAAAGATTTAAATATTTTAAAAATTACTTAAAATAATAACTCATAAAAATGCATATAATTTTTATAATTTAATTACTATTTAAGAAAATATTTCCATAATGTATTTATCTACATTTTAGAGATCATTCATGTATGGTTCTTAATAAGAATATAATAAGATCCTTGCAATACTGTATATTCCTCTATAAACTATTGATTCCTTTCATATTATAATTAAAACTAATATTTAAAACCTCTTTTTATTAAAAAAAAATGAAAATGATCAACTAACATCCAAACCTGGTTTTCCCTGCTAATCAATTACTATTTCTCATTGGTTAGTAAAAAAGGTAGATTCTTAAATATGAATATAATAATATGTTTTAATGTATACTTTCATATACCAATATAGAAATTAATTGAATAACAGATAAGTTAATAAAGAAATACTTGGAATATTTTGGAACCATTAATAATACTCAGATTTTATTTTTTAAAACAAAGATCCTCTGATATTATTGTATAATTTATAAAAAAGAAACAGTTATTATTTTAAAACATTTGCTACCAAAAAGAAAAGGCCTGATGAGAGAAAGTCTAATTTTAATTATACTCACTATTCATACATCAAGTCCTAAATTTGTTCAACTATTTCAGCATTATTTTGGAACAAATATTTAAATATACAACATTTTATTTATTCTAATACCTCTTACTTTTATTATAGTTGTATCAAAGCTTTTGTTGCAATAGTAGTGTCATTTCCAAAATTCACGCACAAAAGCTCTTGCTTGCTCAGTCGAACTTGCAACTTTGGAAACTTGTAGTTCTGATAATTGGGCTATTGTGGCTTTACTCAATGCAATGCATTTTGAATCACCTCATGAAATATAGCATTAGGGGTGGGGGGGTGTTATTAATGACATATCTTATATATTTAGTTTTTGTCACAAACACAATGTCAATTTTATGATAATCAGAAATAATTTGCCACCATAATGAATCTTATGGTATTCTTAAAAGTTGTAAGATCAAAAAATAAATGCAGTTTTGGATAGGGGGTAATCTAAAACCTCATCAAATATCACAAGGGCCGTGGGAGGCGTTCAAAAGGTGCAAAAAAAACAACACGTGATTAATATACTACTGCTTATAATTATGCTTATGCGGTGGCCATGTTTATAACTGTCTGTATCTTAAATTTCAGGTTCCTATATACTGCCTCTCGGCTCCAATAAACATGGTAAAGGAAGCCAGTGGCCGGGATTCCCCTGCGGAATGCTCCGAGCCAGTGGACGGGGGAGCAGCCCTGGCGCTCCGCTTGCGGCTCTCGACTGGAGCTCCGGATATGGATCTGCCCGTGTGCTCCAAACATACCATTGCACATTGCAAGGCCAAGTTACATGTTAGTACTTTAGAATTACCTAAGATCTATGCAAATAATACCTTATCTGGAACTGGAACATGGGCGACTATTTTTATATATTTGAATATTGTATATCTTTACATTTAAATAGAATTGAATTGTCCGTTTTTAATACCAATTTAAGTGAAGGTATATACAGTACTTGCATAAAAAAAATCTGTTTTTAAATCTGTCTTTCTGTTTAATCCGATTTTAACTGGACTTTCACTGGCTGATTGCTAATGTTATAAGGAGTTAGAGCTAGTAACTTTTATTTTAAAAACATACCTCGCGAACGAAGTCGTGGGCACAGCTATTATAATTATGAAGCGTTTTGACCATGTATGTATTAAGTACCAAACACCATGTAGATATTTGGTACTACATTTTAATCTTATTGTAGTAGGGTTGGGAAAGGAAATTAAACCACAATCTTAGCTCTTCAAAAGCTCTCCAGAAGTTCTCCAGAAGTTCTCCAGAAGTTCTCCAGAAGTTCTCCAAAAGCTCTCCAAAAGCTCTCCAAAAACTCTCCAAAAGCTCTCCAAGCTCACTTCATTTGAACTTGAAGACTAATTAAAATGTTTTTTGTTATTTATAGCGTGGTCTATCGTACCACTAGCGACATCTAGTACGACAGAAATATAACTTATCGTCGCACATAATTTTGACAATATGTATATTCCAGGCTCAAGAGAACATCTCCCCTTGGAGGCAGCGGTGGTTCTATGGAGGCAAGCTGCTCGGGGACCGCCTGCTGGTGGAGGAGGCGCGCGTCACGGCCGGGTACGTGGTGCAGGTCATCGTGGCACCGGACACCGAACACGATAGCGCCCACGACCACGGACACGACAGCGCCCACGACCAGGACCACGACCACAGCTAGTCACTCAGGTACATAGCATAATATAGTAGAAATTATTAAATATGGGTTATTAAGTTTATTCATTACAGTAGAGATTATAATGTATGATCTTAATTATTTTATCCACCCTATTATAGAACAAATCTAATCATTTCCAGCACAGCACGTCGGTGTCACTTGATGATATTCTCGGAGACTGGTTTTCGCTAACTACAGAGTTACAACAGATTGCAGTACACTCGCGATGTACTGGAGTATATTATTATATGTTTATAACAAATTATTGTAGGAATATTTTATACGTTACAAGAAATAATTATTTAATAACTGTAAAAGATAATTGCTCTGAGGTTGCCGAAATCTCAACTATTTTGGGTATAATTTTATTATTTATTTCTGTATTTCGCTAACAATGTGCCGTAATAACATATTTTTATGGAATTTAAAGACTTTGTAGTGTTCTTGATATATATTGGTAATTCTAAACTCTGTTACTATAAGGCGTAGTTGTACTACTGCATTTACACTGTTTTCAAATTGAAAACATTACATATATAATTATTTATTTTTGCATTAAAGCCCCATACAAATGGTCCGTTTACACATACAACTTATCTTACACCTTTTGAGCTGGATTTCTCTTAACAATGTTTCACATAATTCAAAATGTATCATATATTTCATACAATAATGATATTTTTATCCTAATTTACAGATTTTTCTTAATTCTATTGATGATTGAAGATAAAAAGTGTTTTGAACATTATTGTATAAAATATATGATTAAATAAGGTACCCATTAAATGTTTCTTTGCATTCAATATACTTAATGTGTACCCTCACTGCCGCGTTGTTTGTAGGTCTGTATGACTTATACACTAGTTTTATTTGCTCCTTAAATCTCAAGGTATGTTACGTATAAACTGAAGTATATAATTGTTTTATATAAAGTAACGGACGGCCATTATTATTATATGATGTACATTGCTGTAAGATAAATAATATCTAGTTTAATATAATTTGAGGCTTATTAATTTTCGTTGTTACCATCCGTATACTCTGTACTCTCACCTATACAAGACTCGCGTACGGATTTGCTTGGATTTATTAATTACCGTGTGGTGCTACCGAGTTAATATATGAATATTAATAGATATTTACTTTTATTTAAAGATTGCAAACAAATATTATTATATTGAATGTCGCTTTGCATCTCTTACAAATATTGTGTATATTGATTAACTGAGTGAGCACCGCTGACAAATGACACATGTGAATGATTGGTTGACTGATTGATTGATTGATACTTCAGAGTTAAATAGTTTAATGATCTGTTTGAACCAAACACTGTTCTGAACTGACGCTCGGGTTGCCGTTTGGACCAAGTATATATTATATTAGAGTAGGTAAATCGATCTATTGTCTGTTTGTTTATTATTTTACATTAAATTGAGTTTACTACATTGTACATTACTTGTAAACGTTTACATGTATGATTATATCCGTCTGTTCATATTCTTCACGGGTTCCTAAACTAAATATGTATTATCTGTACATGTTTGTATTTATGCAATCAAATTTATAAAAACTATAAACAAGAATAAATCCATTTCAGTCTCGAGATATTTTCTTAATTTGATTGTGTAATATATATTGTAAGATATATAATGTTTTACAGATTTGATTGTCATTTAATTTGTATGATTGTATGTATCAGATATACAGTACGGTTTTTACTTTACAAGATTGTTTTAAAACTCTCGTCAACAGATGGCGTCTCTAACAATATCAATTTCATGGGTTAATTGTGATTGAGAGACAATAAAATATTTTATTTACATATCAATTCAAGAATATTAGTTTTAAAATTTTATAAATTGTTAACGGCGCCATCTGTTGTCAGTAATATGAGAAATTGGTAGTTTTGCACTGAAGTGATTAAATATATATATATATATAAGTCGTGCTGTATAAACGTGCTTCTCATGCTACTAATGCTACACCGCCGCTCGGCGCGAGACCACTGTACATAACTAGAGTGTGTAAGCAATATTAGCGTTTTAAATTATCAAATAAATCACACTGTGAATGACTTTGACTGTTTTTTAATATACAGGTAATAAATAAATAAATAACGTGAATAAATGATATCAATGTATTTATTAAGTAACGACTACAATTAATATAATACTTTTCTATGAAATGCGGTTTATCTCAAATAAATCCTAAACTCGGAGATGTTCAACAATAAAGTACTGGGGCTCCATAGGGCTCCACGGGCCTAGGAGCCCGACTACTTGGGTATGTATTTGAGTATCTTTATCTCGTGTGTGAGCCACACGGCTAGGGTCAGCAGCGCCAGGGACCCCGCCTGGTGACTCGCCGCCAGAGACGTCGGCACATAGTGCAGCAGCGTCAGCACGCCCAGACCGACCTGACGGCGCATGATTGATTGACTGACAGATCCTATCTTTAGTAGTAGGGATGTGAGGGGTCCGATATATATTCGGATTCAAACCTAAAACTAAACAGATTAATGACGATTACTATGATATATTTCATCATACCTGTACCCAAGCCATGGCCCCGACTCCGTTGGCGACCCGTCGTGCCATCGGGGACAGGGGCTTTCCTCGTGACAACAACCACAGGCTGGTCGCAGCTACCAGCGTGCTGGTTCCCAGTATGCGGTGGTCGAATTGAACGGTTACCGGGTTTTCTGTGAAGTTTCTGATCTTGGGGGTAATTGTAAATATGTCGTCTGGTATCCAATTATCACCCATTTTGGGAAAGGAGTTGTATACTAATCCCGCGTCCAAGCCGGCCACGAATGCACCTGTAATTTATGTTATTTTTCAAAATAACCAAATACTTAATAATTATTTTAAAAAAATTACTAGCCTGAAACCGCAGTGAAGAAAGCCATAGCTTTGACTGTGTGCGCTAAAGCGGTTACGCTCGCCAGTTCCTTGACTTTTACGAGCGCTCCCTTAGGGAAGGGGCGGAGCATTCTCAGGGCTCCGGCCAGTAGCCCCGCGTACAGCACGAAAGCCAGGCTGAGGTGAGCCGCCAGCCGGTACTGAGACACTCGAGGAACGTCCGACGGACCCTGGAACCTGTCCTCCAGACCAGACTTCACCATATACCAGCCCATAAGACCCTGGAATGACAACCACCAAAATCAGCCAAAATGTGAAAATTGGATGTATATATTTCGCGTTGCGGCTGAGTTCATACAAAAAAAAACAAAAGTGAGACTTGACTGGTTAATTAATTGTGCTGTAAATGTCTAAAAGAATAAAAATTACCAATGAAAAGATTAATTTTAACCAACTTAACTTTTCTGCCGTCCACAAGGAACTAAACACTCTATTCCGAGTGGTTAGAATAAAAAGAAAATAGTATATTTGTTTGTGTTCTTCTAAATATGAAAATCTAGTTTTACAAGTCGCTCAGCTCCTAAAATATTATGTCTACATTGATTGATAATTTTAGTTTTTCACTATTGAAAGTAGATTGTGAACTCCCATAAAGTAAACCCTCATTTTTTGTTATGCCAAAGTTTACCCCTATCGTCTCCCAGATCCCAGATGGACCCCAGGTTCTCAATGTGGTCCAAGTGGACCCCGGGGTCCACCATTAACAACTAAGGATATAGCCACCAACAAATGCTTAGATTAAAAAAAAACACTTAAACACTTGTAAAGATTATCTTAAAACCAAGAGATTTAATGCGTTTAATTATAGATAACTAATAAATATGCACAAGACCTGTGCAGCGACCAGTCCGCAGTACACCGCCACCCGTGCCCTCATCCCGTGGAGGCGCCCGGAAACCCACAGGCCTAATGCCGGAAGCAGCACCGCAGCCCCGATCAGCCGACCCCACGACCGGTGCATGTACTCCATGTACCAGATCCACTTGAACTCGGAGAGAGTCAGCGAGCTATTCTTACTGGAATCATTTATTTAGTTCTCTCACGACAAATGAATTTGTAAAAGATATTAAAATATATATAAACAAAAAATAATTTGAGGGAGGCTGATGCTTGTATAGGATAAATCAGTGCCACATGTCACAATGACAGTTAGTTTTTGGTATTCATCCCTTCATTTGGCTAAGATAAAGGTGCGGGATCATTCACTTTGTGTTGTGTCCCATATTTTTTTTCTTGTCCTAAACTTCTACATCATGTGTATGATATCCTAAAATTCCCCGTCCTATAAATGTTGAGTGCTTGTTGATGTTTGTATTTAGTCCATTTTGTCCAATATTATGTAGATTTATTAGGTGTAATAAAATTAAATAGTAAATAAATTTGCCTATTATCTATTCTTAAATAATTTATCTGTTATAAATATATATTTTAATAAAACTCGATATATAGTATAATAATAATTCAAGTTACATAAAATGTTAATTATCAAATTGCACTGGTTCATCTGCAAAACCCATAGTTATATTTTCATTCTATTTGATATTGGCAAAATATTAAGTGCTGTTTTGGCACAACTAAAAGCCATCTACTACTAGAAGAAGAAGAAGATAATTTAGAAATGTTAAATTAAAATAATAATTATTTTGTATATCTCGTATGACCATTTTTTCCATAGATCATTCTTGAAATTCAGGAAAATATATAAAATTTTAATAACTTCAGACTCACTAAATATATTCAGGATATTGCTTGTATTTTTCAAACTCTGTCTCCCACTCCTCATCACTCCGAGGCATCTTCTCCCCGAGTAGCTTCCAGGTCACCATGGACAGACCAGACTCTGTCAGACGAGTGACTCCCCCTGGAATTTATTTCATTGCTGCTGTAGAATTATTCATGTATCTATTTAATATAAATGTGTGATATAAAATCTTTATCATTATCTATTATCTTTTGTTTGTTAAATAACTTTTCAAAATATCAGTAAAGTAATAAGTAATAAAACACCGATATAAGGAATTATCTTTATTAACAAAATTAATGTTTGTTTACAAATAAATATATTGATTGAAACAGTTGCAATAAAAAGAAACCCTGAGTTTGTTGTGTGGCTCTTCTCAGAGAAGGGTGGATTTGGAACACTATAAGTGGTAATTTATTTTTATATTTATTACATTTATTTTAAATTGGATAGTGCTTTTACAAAAGAGTTTATTTCTATATGTTTGGGTTAAAAATACTCCTGCCACTCCCATTCAAGTGATCACTGTATTGATTCCAAGTGGAAAAGATATTTATGTTGCAAGTTATCTAATCTAATCTTTTGACCTATATAATATTTAATTGATAGTTTTTATAATCTTATAATAAAAATTATCACACTTAAACTTACTTACTCCCATTAGTGCTACAAACAACTAAGTCAATAATGTAATATATAGAGTATAATACCACCAAATAACTGAGACCCATACCAAGGACTACAGCCACAAACACCATCCCACTGCAACCAAGCAACCAGTAACCAACTAGCTTGGACTGCTTTGGTGGTGATGACGATGAACAAAATCTTAAGAATATTGGGTTTGATTTGATTATGTTGAGCTGAAAATAAAACAGTCATTTAATTTATTTAAATAACTTTATTGCACATATAAGAAAATATACAGCAAAGAAAAGTACACAAAATAATACAGGCAAAGAGTGAACTTATCATTAATAATTTCTTCCAGCCAACCCACATTAATGAAATTGAATAGATGGAGAACTAAAAGAACTAAATGAATAGATGGAGAATTGCAATAAAAATAGTACAAAACTACAAACATCGTACATAATATAATATATAATATAAATATTTCAAAATTTATGTATATACATATATATGAGTACAATTCTATTATTGTATAAATGTAGGTTTTCTAAAGATAACAACAATATTAGGGTTAGAAAATATTATGCAACAATTGTTATACTGACCCTAAATCCTTTGGTAATTGCATTATTATAGTTGTTGTTTCTGATAGGTGTTATAAGCTGTCTAGAAACTAAGCGACTGATACCAGACTTTGTTCCCAGCAGCGTACTTGTACCCGTTCTCAACGCTTGTGAGCACCGGCATATGTGCGATATACCCAACATTTTTATTTGCACTGAAAATAATATATACAATGTTAATACTGATACCAATCCTATCAGTATCAATATTTTATTTATCAAAAGTGTATATAATATATTTATATTGAACAAATGAATGGTATTAATATATAATCAACACATACCTGAAATACTTATCTACTAAATATATTATAAACGTGCTTATAAATCTAGGAAAATAACTATTTAACAAATTAAACTTATATGATCAATGTTTACAACATTGTATTTAAAAAAATGTCAATATCTTGTGTTGCGACACTGACAAATAACAAGTGTCAAATATTTTTTTTTTTATAAAATTCCAAGTTAAATTAGTTTCAGCATAGCAGAACACTTATATTAAGATTCCATTTCTTTGTAATCGTTTGATAATGATTTTATGTTAAAATAAGCATTTTTGAATTCTCCTTCTTCTAATCCCGAGCCCACATAATGATGAACAAAAGCTCGTTTGGCATACATAAGCGAAAACTTTTTGCACAGACGTTCCCAAGCTATACGAACTGCTGATGAGTTAGACACCATTACTGCTGCCCTTTGTAAGGCAGCTAAATCTCCACCAGGTACTGTTGTTGGAGGTTGACTATTAACACCTATCTGTAGACGTAAATTCATTTGCATGTTAGTCTTTTACTCACCACAACCATATTAAAATTATACAAATTAATTATAAAGTCTAACAAGAATTTAATATTCAGACCTTAAACCCAGTGGGAGACCAAGAAACGAATTTAATAGATCGCATACTTTTGATTTGATTGATAGCAAAATTTATATCATTTGTATTAACGTCCCCTCTGAACAGCAAACAACAAGACATGTAGCTTCCCTGTCTAGGATCACATTTGACCATCTGATTGGACGGTTCAAAACAAGACATCATTAACTGTTGGGTTGTCATAGTTTCATGGAGTGCTTTCGTTGGGGGCACAAATGGAGCAAATGTCACTAATGGAAAATGAATTCTCGGATATGGTATTAAATTTGTCCTAAACTCTACTAATTCTACATTTAGGGAGCCTTCAAACCGTAATGACGCCGTCATACAAGACACTACCTGCAAGAAAAATGCTTTTATTTAAACACAGAAATCGTTCAACTTAAAAAAGTAAGCAACAATTTTGATACCTGTGCAATAAGTCTATTCAAATTAGTATATGTGGGTCGTGGGACATCTAACAGTCGTGCTAGAATATCATACAGAGCTTCGTTATCAAAAATGAAACAAACATCTTCGGTATTCATGCAAGCGTGAGCAGTCAACACGGCGTTATATGGTTCAACTATCACAGGTGATATTTTTGGAGATGGATATACGGCAAATTCTATTTTAGACAGTTTACCATAATCTCTAGTGAGGCCGTCAAGTAATAGAGCAGTAAAGCCGGATCCAGTTCCACCTCCGAATGCTCGGAAAATTATAAAGCCTTGAAGACAACTGCAGTCTTCTGCAGCTATTCTTATGCGATTTAGAGCTAAATCTATCATTTCTCGTCCAACACCAAAATATCCTCGAGCGAAATTACTGGCAGCATCTTCTTTCCCAGTTATTAATGAAGTTGGGTGAAATAGTTGCCTATACGCTCCTGTTCTTATTTCATCTGTATGTTAGTAAAACACAGTTGAAATGACTTTAAAACTATTAGTAAGAACACGGTAAATATTTAATGTACCTATTGGAGTTGGTTCTAAATCAATCATAACAACTCTAGGAACCATTTTACCCGCTCCAGTGTGACTGAAGAAGGTACCACAGCTTCTCTCATCTGAGTAAGCCAATATGCCATCACATCTAATTCCATGTTCCAGGCAATAAAGCTCCCAACAAGCGTTAGCAACTTGGACTCCGGCTTGTCCAATGTGAATATGAATAACCTCTTTCTGTAAGAATTGTCCTTTGTTATTCCAAAAAATTATATTTTAACGGTATAGTAAGGAAACATTCACTCATTGCATATTTTCACGGACTTACTATGGCCATTTTCCTTATAAAAATATGACTGAGAATTTAAAATATATGTGTATAGAGATACTAGTTATTTTCTACATTTTTTTAGGTTTACCTTAAATTTGTAAACAACTATAAGTCAGTTTACATAAATCTAAATGGTTTTGGCATAGCTTATGGACAGTATGACATAGTGATAATGACAAGCTATTTATTATCATCATCGATATCAAATAAATATGATAAAAATAGAAACAGTCTGATATTTTAACAAATATTAAAAATTAACAATAACTGTACAAATGCATCACTTCATCTTTGATTGTGATTTCAAAATTTAAAATAAGGATCTCTTTTTCATAATATTTATGTACATAAAAATCATATAACACTGTTATCAATATATTAATTTACAAATATTATGAAACGAAATCTGGCTTGCAGCTTTGTTGTTTCACTGAGAAACGAATATAAGTTAACATCAGTTTGTTAATATTATAGCAAAATCAGATGAATTCAAGAAAATTGTAGCTTTAAATTATATACTATTGAACTAATGAACGCTTACTTTATTTCCGAAATAACTATTTCATGAGCATAATTTGTTAGGTTGTAATGTTATTACCGTCTTTAATTATGATTTGTTATTATTAGATAAATATATATATATTTTTTTTCTTAAATAATTGATGATTTATATCTCTCTATGTTAACAATGTTAATGACGTTTTGTTTTACTTTTCTTTCGTTTAAATTTTTTCTATAAGGGACTGCGTGTTTTTATATCGAATCTAGCTCAGGCGTAATTCAATGCACCGGCTCGTTGCTGACCAATTTGGAAATTGTCAAATTGTTCATCGTATCACGATTCACAGTTGTCAACTGTCATAATTATGGTAAACACCAAAAAAAGTCTTAAATTATTTACATGTTCTGTTTAATCTATTTATATTTTTGCGATAAGAGCACAGTGGCATAGTGAGAGTATAGAATTCCGCAGAGACACTATATTGTAAAAGTGCTTAAAAATGAACTTTGCTGGAAAAGTGGTTATTGTAACCGGCGCCAGTTCCGGAATCGGCGCAGCTACAGCTGTATTTTTATCGAAACTCGGCGCCAAACTATCACTTATTGGCAGAAATGTTGAAAATCTGCAAAAGGTTAATAAAGACTGCGTGAAATCTACTTCGACGTTGGTCGTACCTGCGGATCTGACGAAAGAAGACGATATCGAAAATATTGTTAAGAATACAATTGATCACTATGGCCAGATCGACGTTCTAATAAACAACGCGGGTATTATTGAGACGGGTACGATAGAAAACACTTCTTTGGCTCAGTATGATCGCCTCATGAACACAAATGTCCGTTCTATCTACTATTTAACTACGTTGGCTGTACCACACATCATCAAAACTAAAGGCAACATCGTAAATGTTTCTAGTGTCAATGGAATAAGATCTTTCCCTGGTGTATTAGCTTATAACATATCAAAAGCCTCTGTGGATCAATTTACACGCTGTGTTGCATTGGAGTTGGCCCCGAAAGGAGTGAGAGTAAACTGTGTGAATCCTGGCGTGATACTAACGGAGCTACAAAAGCGTGGTGGCTTAAGTGATGAGCAATATGCAGCATTTCTGGAACGTACCAAGGAAACTCATGCATTGGGCCGACCGGGAAAACCAGATGAAGTAGCAGCTACAATAGCTTTTCTGGCCAGCGACTTGGCTAGTAATATTACTGGAGCCAGCCTGCCAGTAGATGGCGGTCGTCATGCCATGTGCCCACGTTAATATTTTTTGCATTTACCTCCCAAATAGGTGCCTTAATTGATATGTAACAATATCTTCTATTATGTTTAAGTGAATCTTTTTAATGTATATCCGTTTTAGATTGTTTACATTTGTTATTATAATGCTAATAAAGTGTTAAAATCAAGGTCTATATTTGTTTAACATGTTTATGCCTTGTAAGTTCACACACAAACCTCAAACATATAAACTATTGACAAAAATATGTCTTAAAAAACCATGAATATATGTTGATAGCACTCATATAAATGCAAATGTTTTAAGATTATTTTTAACCTTCCAATAGTATATTTTAGGTTCAACTCCAAAATTGTTACTATTGCTATCATAACTTGGAACATTCAGAAATAGTAACTAGAAGTTAAGCAGCTTAAATGTATGATAGTGGGAGGTGGCAAAGAAAATTAAATATCACTGGTAATAGAAGTTCTTATTTCTAGACTAAATTTTACATGTTTTTTTATTTGTGTGTAGAAAATGAAATTGATTTTTGGTTCCCTCTAATTCTAGATACTAATAGTGACATGAAATTTTTACAAAAACTTATTAGCTGTTTTTATATGTTCATTCTGACGATAAACTGTTTTCACGACGAAAAATTTAATGAAAATCCATATTTTACCACCTCGTTTCAATCTTATTCATTGTTTTTTTTTTAATTATTATATAAAAAGCCCTGGATGTGCTGGCGGAAAATGTTGGGCGTACCTTGGTTCGAGCACCGGAACAATATATCGATAATCAAAGAGGTGGGAGTAAGTATAGAGTAGTCTTCGAGATCTTCGGACATTGCGAGAAAGCCTGGAAACAGCTTTGAGAAGTTGATGATGGTTGATTCGATGGTCGCAAAGTCACTATCCACAATCAATGATGACTATATATGACGATATATGAGTTATAGGGATAAGTCATAACAGACCGTAAAAAGTGAGAAACGGTCATCTGAAAAAAGTTAATCTTTGGAATTGGTCACGACCTTCAACAGTGTGAAAAACGACGCAAGTAGGAGGATATTTAAAAATAGTTTATCTACAGATTAGAAGTGAATAGATCATTTCTTTCCAAACTATGGAATTCTCTAAAACACGACCTTTGTGAAAGAAAACATAAATTTGTGTAAGAAAACAACAGGACAATGAAAGTCATGAACAAAATATATATGAAACTTGTTTATTTGTATTGCACATTCCATATCACTAACTTACATACAATTATCACAATCGTCTTATCTAGCTTTAACTGTTTGTTCAAAGATAACAAAGTGTTGTTGTCAGGCCTGTATTATTGTACTAAGTTCTTAATTATTTATACAATTTGAGACAAAAGATTTGGTGATTAGTACGATTTTAATTTATGTGAAACTAAATAACAACCTTCATAATAATTCTAATTCTTATTCTTAACTTTCCCACCGCCAACATTCGAAAAACTTATTAATGAGCCATTAAGGCAATCTATTATACTCTATTATTATTATTATTATTATTATACTCTAGGGTCGAAAATGCGTAAAAGTACACAAAATGGCGGGTAGATTAAACTAACGTCACGTCATGGTCGATAGCTCTTCATTTAGTTCATATTTGAAATCTTTGTCGGAAACGAAGTTACATGTTACGGAAATTGTAATACCGACACTAACGTTGACCTCTTGCATTGTAGAATGTTATATTACAATAGAAAATAGAAAGTGAGAACCTATATTTGTATATTTTAAATATTGCATAGTTTCATATTATAATTTTTATATTATATTTATTATACACTACTTACAATAGAGAACAGGCACCTCGTTAAACTATATTATTAAATAAAGCCATTATTAATTTAAAGTCAGTGTAGATCATTTCCATGATCTATGGTCTAATTTTTAAGGTAGAAGTAGTTGATTGGCGGGAACGGCCCCAAAGAGTTTTTTAGCTTCGTTGACGCACGCGGTGATGATGGTGCTGAATGCCACGGGAGCGATGTCGCGCATCACTGGCTCCCAGTGCTCGTTTATCACCGCGTCTATTGTTTTAGCTGAAATATTAATTTTAATAGACAATTATAGTTTATATACTTTTTTATTATCTGTAAATATATCATTCGTTGATGGTTTTCACTCGAATTAAAAAAAAAACAATGACAAATTTTATAATTAGTTTAAATGTTAAATAATTTTCGTAATGCGTGCGTGAGTTAGTTGTAATGGCTTCAGTTGATGAATATGTAATAAGAAAAGTCTGTTTTAGTTTTTATGTTCCTTTTGAAAAGAAATGTCTGCTTTGAAAAAATATGGAGTAATAAATGAAATAAATAAAAAATGAAAATATGAAAAATGTGTATGAGATAATTGTAAAATTAGGTTAAACGAAATCAATGAAACAATTAATGATCAAAGGCTACTAAAATCCAGCGACGAATAAATGGTGAATGAATCCTTTGATGCCCAAAATCAGAGATTATTAAACGATCCATAGATCATCACCGTCTAAGAGAGGAAGAGTTGGTCAGCCGGCACTTTGGAGTAGAAGTTTTGGACTTCTAAAACGCAGCCGTCGATGATCTGCTGTACCGCGGGGGGAGCGATCTCTTGCATTATGATGCTCCAATTCTCGTTAAGGAATTTGGTAGTTGTGTCCGCTGTAATGTTTGTTTGTTTGTGATATTTGAATAATGTACGGTTTGCAATAATTTATTCATGGTCTTTACCTTTGGCAAGAGGAAAATAGTCGAGCGTGTAATTAGAGATAATTGAGTCTTTGTTGTATCATAAAATCGTACAAGTAAAATGTTAATATATTTAATTAAGTATTATTAAGTTGTTACGAATTTCTATAGATGCTGAAATATTTAAATATAGTTTCTTTATGAAGGCTTCAAAACGTCTAATTAGTAACATGGAGTCAAGAAGGCAGTCTCTTTGTCTGTAATTGCTATTGAAAGGGGAAATGCAGCCAGATAGGCAGTCGTTACCACTATTCAAGGATTAAATGTACACTCTGTATTGTAAATACTGCAGATTTAGATTTGTCCGATGGTTTCTTTTTCGCTAATGTCTTAGTCTTACCGAGGTCCTTGTTTCCATTGAAGAGGTTGGTGAATTTGAAGTGCGCGTGGTCCATCTTGTACTCGTCCTTGTGAGACGTCAGCGTCCAGTATCCGTCCACACTCTTGAAGTCGTATTTGATGATAATGTTTAAGTTAGCTGAAAAAGATTATGGTTTGAACGTTAATTTATAATGTGCTGAACTTTCGCATATATAAATTTATACATAAGAAAAGAAATATCACGTCTTTAATACTAATTGAATGTACTAACTGATTTTAATCTTGGCCTGTCCATCTCCTTGGATGGGTAGAATGAGTACTTTGCCGTCCATGTTGTAATGTGCTTTCAGAGTCACGTTGGCTGTGAAGTCCACAACCGCTTTGCCCTTCTCAATATTTATTCTGACAAAAAAAATAATATTAATCTAAATGCAATAAGGATATTTTTTTAATTGATTTAATATTTACTTGTAGTTGTTAATCCTGAAACCTCCCAAGCCGGTAACGACAGTGTCATCGAAAGTGAGTTTCAGTGATGGATTGTTGATCACAATTTTGCCTAATTCCGCTGGATCCAGGGGTTTGACGCCCAACTCCGGGATACCCTTCGCGAATGTCGGTCCAATTTCAGCTATAGTCTTCTTTATGCATTGGTTCACATCGGGATCAGACTTCGAACAAGGCTTGATGAAAGATGCTGCCGACAAATTATTGCAAAAATTTATTCGCATTACGCGGTGAGTTTAATTAATTACAATATAAATTTATAATAATTCGCATTCATTGTAGTTAAGCCGTATCCGGAAGAAGACTGCGAGGTTATTAAATAGAATTAAATTTATTTACTTAAATAATAATGAATTTTTAATACATTAAATATACATATGTATAATTTTAATAAACCTGATGATGTGCTGATAATTTTTATTTTCTAATCAAACAAAACACTTTATGTTATAAAATGTTTTTATTTTGTTAAAAGTGAATGCTTATAAAATCTCGTGTTTTAAATGGTTGTGTGTATAGGGACTAGAGAGAATAACAATTATTATTCTTGTTACGGTAACACTGCGCTAGTCTATAGCCCATGACTCCGTTCGCGAAACCTTTCTCATTAAAAAGGGTAAAAAATCAGATTGATTCTAAGAGAGAATAGCAATATCCAGAGAGACAAAGATTCTCTTGAACTTCGTTATACGTGATATAGATATATATACGTATTTAATTGCATGGACCTTTAAGAATCTGATAAAATTATCTCATACCAACTCGTGTAATTGAATATTAATTGATATTATGTAGTTACGTTCAGCAGACATACACAATCAGCACACCGGTAATATAATTCTAATTAATCATCGTACCGAGGTGACTTAGGTCACTGTCCCGTCTGTTATCTATAAACAAGCAATCTCGGTTGGTTTTCTATTTCTATATATTTTTTTATTATAAAACAAATTAAATTATACTGATTCCATATTATTAAGAACATTAGGATGGCGACACAGCTCAGGAGTTGCTACAATCTTAAAGGGTTTCAGAGACTGTCAATGTCAAATTGATTAACAATTAATTAAATACAAAAACAATAACAACTTATTCATGAGTTGCAAAACTTTTATAGGCTTCCGAGACAATCGATATCCAAACGTTAAGTAAATCTGTTAATAAATTTTATCGACGAAACATAGTTGTGATTTTAAGTAAAATCTGTTTAAATCAAACCTCCGGGACCTTCATGGGACACTCAAAGTCACGGTCAAAGACAAGTAGACCAACAATCAAGATGGAAGGTTGGTTGAGTGGACTTCACGTCAATGTCAGCCCTTACAACCTTGAAGGTAACATTCAAATTATATATATCCGCGTTAACATCGAAAATATTTTATCATATAAAATTTGCTCGAATGGCACATTATTTTAATTATACTATAAATATTAAATAGAGGATAATTATTTTATCTTCTCTTTTCATTGTTGATCCAGTACACAGAACTTACTTTATATTCGCGACTGAAAAAATACTTTTAAGATAACGAAAAATATCGGGTTTCTATTAACTTTCATAGTAATATTGTGACTTAAAACAAATCACAAAACTAAACCATCATACAAAACTATCAATCCACTGTAATTATGGTTTCCAAGACTAATTATAAATATAAATTCATTGTTATGTTAATTTATAAGATTGTAACACCATAAAGTGTCAAAATTACCATCAATTGTCTTGTCAAAATGTCGCCATATTGACTTGCGTTACCAGAGTTATTACAAATACGAGTATGACTTCTTGTCAAATTGCTTCAATCTGTACACAATATTGTGAACTATTGTTTTAAGTAATATTTGTATCAAACGGTAACTGGATCACAATAAGCGATTTCGTGATTTTACCACCATTGTGTTTAACATATTATGTATTTTATATAAGCAATACTTTCAAGAGTTACTCCTATAGATGTCCCATAGATAGATAGATTTTATAGATATTTTATAAAAAAAAAACTTACAAACATACCACCATCATCATAGCTTGTCTATTAATGTTTCTAGACTATATATTTTTTAAAGTTATTTTATTCTTTTCAGTAACGGATAAAATAATTAGATGTGTTTTAGATATTTCGTAAATAATTAATTCTATTACTTAAATATATTACTGTTATTTTAGTGACCATGTTAGTTAATCTAATTAGATAACTATTTTATACAAGATCTAAAAATTTCAAATTCAATTATAATTATCAAATTAACTTAAATCCATGTTTTCGTGATAGGAACTAAACTTTAAATAATCAAGTACCCTGGGATGTGTGGTGACAATTGAAAAATCTTCACAAAAAGATTATTCATACAATGAAAATAATTTATTTATATTTATTACATTAACGATACGTTTTTTTTTAGGACAAAATTATATGTATAAAAGGCTTTCCTTTCTAAAATTGTAAGACATTATAAGTTAAATTAGTTAAAGCTTAGATATTTTCGGAACAACAAAGCTCCAAAAGTCGACATCACCTTTCCAGCGTTGCGTTGTTTTGTAACATTTTATGTTATTATAAAATTATATAATAAAAATCCACATATTGAATTAAATTCTTACATTAGAGTATTTTATATGTATCCTCGTCCTCCATTATTGTAATTATAAAATTTCTTGTCAGTTTATAAACAATTATCATTAATCATTGTCTTATGCAAATCATTCGCTTTATATTAATACATCTTATTTAAATATGCGATATAATTACACACTGTTGTCTGTCTGTGTAAGTTATACAATACATAATATCACGCAATGCTACTTTTAACTAACGAGGAGATGAAAGTAAAAGTGACTTAAACTAACCAAATTTTGTAACAAAAATATTATTGATTATATTTATTGTAAGTTTTTTAATGATTGGCTGCTCCTGAATGGTATGGTAATGGTGGAATTGCTGTCGAAGGTACCTTTGATCTTGAACATTTTTGTTCTATACTAAATAATAAATTACTAATATACAGTTTTTCTACCTTTACTTTATTATGTTATTGATATCACATATTGAGAAGACGAGCTACCTCTACTAAATTGCAAATGCGTTGTCACCCTTGAGGAAATTGTATCGGGAAAGGTAGAATAGGATACCCGGGAAAAAGAGGTAGTTTTGCACCCCACTTTTCTACTCCCTGTTGCTTTTTATAAGATGGTGGGAGGGGTTTAGGTGTTGCAAGCTAATAGTTATTTTACTCCGTACTTATCCAAAATATATCTAACTAGGGGCGCCAACAAACCCTCAATTTCGACTCGCTGCGCTCGTGAAATCACGGGTGCTGTTTGCATATTGAGCGAATCGAGCCCAGTGTATTGACACATCGTTTCCCATAGACTTCAATGGGATATCAGTTTTTTGACATGAAACTTAAAAAAAAATTTTTTTTTTTTGAGGGCCTTTTTTTTAATTTTTTTTCTTTTAAAAACCATCCCCAGTTGTGTGTCTTTTTGATTGCAAAGTTTCATAATTTTCCGTCAAGTAGTTTTCGAGCCAATTCGTGACAATGAACGTAAAAAGTCTCCAGTAAAACGCTCCGCTCACTTCGTTCGCTTCGCTCAAAAATACCGCAGACTTGTTTCAAAACTGAAATTTCTTTCGTTTTTTTTAAATGTAAGGAATCAAAATTTTTATTAAATATTTATACATCAATCATTTGCAACTTATATTTTTTAATGAATTTCAGTCTATTAGTGTTTATCATTTTTAAATACAATACTTGCAACAAAACTGTGGAGCCTACTTTGACGAACTTCGGTGTGATGTTAGGTACGAGTATTAACCGAGTCAAATTGAAGGATGGTTTTAATTGGGCCATTTATTATATTTATACAGGAAACCACTAAAATTGGTACTGGGATTTGAAAAGGAGGAAAAGAGGGGGGAGGAAAATAATTATTAATTACATGTTTTTCGAAATCCAAAGCTCGATAATAATTTAATAAGTTTATATTTTTATTTACATTTCCCATTTAAGCTTCAGAGGCTATCATCTTAAAAACATACATATTTATACCTAATGAGCGGATCAAGGTGATTTTATAATTACAAGTTCAAATTTAAATATAAATAAAAAATCGTATAAATTAGTCTAGTTCTTTCAATTTAATATGTGAATAAATAAATTGTTTCTTACGTATCGAGGCTGCGTGGGCGCTTACAAAGACCGCAGCGGCCGCCAGTACACAGAAATACACACGCATTTTTATATATGTATATATTATAATTAATATAAAAATAAAATAAATAATGAAGGCCTTTATACCGCGACGCTATTATTTGGACTGCGCGGACTCCGGCGAGGCATTGCGTTATATAGCATGCGCAAGCGCAGTCGTTACTGCATTAATTATTGTTATATCTTTTTATATTTAAATTATAATATATCGTAGACAATAAGAGCTAATTTTGCTATAAAATAGTATTTTATTTTTCACATAACATTTATATATTGATGTGTAACATTTGTAACATTTATGTTGTCATTTATTTCCATGTGTTTATTATTTTTAGTTTCAAGTAATGATAGTTTTTTAATATTTTTTCCTTTGAAAAAGGTCCTTTTAATATCGTTCTACAAATATAAATTAGTTTAAAAAAATATTATTATTTAAGACACATTAAATTGTAATCTGACTTCGGATCTCCCAGGAGCGGTTTTATTAACATATCCATTGTTCTATATCATTGACTTAGTAATTGAGTCTAGAGAATCATCAAGTTTTTTCTGTATTGTGTAATTCTTAACCGCTTACAGGACGCATTCCGAAAGTTCTCAGATGGCAAGAATTTTTATGACTTATATATTATAGATATATATGATTAATTTATCAATATTATTATTATAGGGTCAGATATAATATCTATCTTGAATTATTTTAATATAAAAAGATAACATGATTTTTTAAAATATTAAGCTCTTCTGTAATGGTGAAGTAAAATATGTACATTGATTTGGACTACAGTACAACTACCACATTTCTAATAGCCATACATGTGATAACGGTGCCATCCATGAGGAATTGAGAGATGAAGAAGGAAAAAGAGAATAGAAGCCTACCTCGCTCATCAGTACTAACACAAGAAGGGGTCAGAGCAGCTCAGAAGCTGTAATTAAAGTAAAACTAAACGTAAATATAAAGTTTTTTTATAAATTTCAAATGGCTTATTATTTAAGTTATGGTGAGAAGTCAAAGTAGATGACAACTAGTTGGACAAGTAAAAGACATTGGAATGCGAATATGTTTCATTTTATTTCTTACAAATCTTTTATTATTATTAGGTTGTTAATTCTAAAAGGTGGCATATGTAAATCAGGGCGTGATAATAATCAATAATATTAATAATAAGGTATATAAAGTATTCTCGTTTTTATACCACCAGTACATATGTTAATACACACACACTATATAATTTAATTATCTTTATTGGAATATGGTTCGTAAGGTCTATAGAAAGAAAAACGAAATTAGGAACCAACAAAATATTTAAGCTTTTTGATGATAGATTATAAAGGTCAAAAACTCAAAACTTGTACTTGATCCAGCAACTTTTTTGTTAGATTATTTATATTTTTTCTCAAGCCAGAAAGGAATGTATTAATTATAATATTCAATTAATTGAACAGCTATCAACTCTACTAGATGGAGATTCTTTATAAAAATGATTACCAACACAAGTATGGTCGATTGATTGATAAATTATTATTATTAATATATCACATTTATATTGAAAAACTATAATAACTTGTAACAAATGTCTGTATGTAAATAGGTATGAATTAATATATCTTACCTTCTATATAGTTTTTATATCTACATTAGTTTATATATATTTTTTTAGGTAGATCTGTCTGTTCGTACCTAACGGAGGGATTGTATAAAGTTTCCTTATCACAATCTACCTAAAGCAGTCTATAGAGTAGTTAAACTATCTTGGCTGGTATAATTTATTTTATATCAATTAATATCGTAATGTAAGTAATGTCGTAGATTATAAATGGTCTGAATGTTTTGGCGGAATAAAACAGAAACCGTAGAATGATTTTCCAAGTTTTCCTCCTTCTATAAAGTTAATATTACTTCGCAGATGAAGTTTTTTTTATTAATGTAGTATTTAAGTATATTTTGATTTAATTTAAAAATGTCTGAGAAGAAATATTTGAGATATTCGGAGCTTCCGTTAACTGTCCCCGTGTCATAATCCTCCGTGTCAAGGACAGCAAAACCTTATTGTGGAACCGATAAGCATTTACGATCAGGTAGACAGTCAGTTTGTGTATATATAGATATATATAAATAACAAATATTTTTTTATAAGATCCACGAGAAGCTTTGTTTTTACAGTTCTTACAAGTCAGCGAGCGTGACACGCTACATACAATCCCTGTATATATTTTATAATAATTATATTCACAAAAACTCAATTCACATTAAAAACCTAGTTATTATTTTAACTTAATTAATACTTTAGAATTCTAATGAGTACGTAATTAAAATATAAATAAGAATCACTAAAATAAAGCAACTTGTTTTGTGAGTAAAAAATTGAATTCGAATTAACATATTTATAAAGTTGAGTTTTGTCTTAAATAATTATATAAGTAACAGGTTTATTGAAATTTTAGTTCGGATTGAAATCGCTTTTACTTCTGTAAATATTTAAATAAAAAGAGGTCTGGTAAATATAAGATTAGACTACTTGTTTTTACACTAAACTGACCAAATACGTCCCATCTCTGATTTATCATATAAAAATATAAATCCCGCCTTAAGTTCGTCCTCCATTTCACAACCAATTACAAAACTAAAGCTATGAGTATAGCAAATTATTTCTGGATATACCTATGTTGATAACTAGAAATAATCAAATTGCTTCCAATTTATAGGGAAGCAGAATTGTTATTCTGCTTCCCTATAAATTGGAAGTGGTTCAAGACGTTACTTATTACCATTTATGGACCGGAAATAAAGCAATACACTATTTTATTAATATTTTAATTGTTAAAGCATCATAATATTTTACTACCATGTTCTTTTTGTATTTGGTGTCACATTAAAATTGCAAATATTAGTTTTTTTTAATGTTTTTTTTTTTTATCTTTTGAGGATTAAACTGAACGACGTTCAGTTGATCCCATTATAAGACCATTCCCAGGGAGGTCTCTATAGAAGATACAACTTTCTTTCGGTACTCGTCGACGCTGTCGCTGGAGGAGCTGTTGATTGATGATGCTCTCTATTACTTCAGAGAGATGAGAGATAATGGCGATAGCTGGGTCCGAGCTATCTTATTTTTTAGTGATCGGATGGACAAGGGAACACTTCCATGAGACCGGGACTACGCCTCTAAAGTAGGAGTACTAAAATAGACGCCTTAGCGCTGGAGTCAACTCAGGGGCGTATGTTCGTAGCACCATTGGGGAAATGCCATCTAGCCCACTCGACTTATGAACGTCCAAGGAAAATAGAGACTTTCGGATAGTTTATTGTCAAATAACTGGTTTCGGCATTGAACTATGACACCGCGGGATTGTAGGCGGTGTCTTCCCTTGGTTGTCTAAAGCCGTGTTTGACGCAAAAAGAGTGCCTAAGAGATCGGCTTTCTCTTTTGCCGTGTGGGCCAAAGAAGCATTCCCAGTGTGCAATGGCGGTAGGGACGGCTAGTAAAAGTTTCCCAGAGTGGCTTTGGAAAGCGCCCAGAACTTGTGCGTCCCAGGCGGGTACCTTGCCAGCTGATACCCAATTTTGACGACCCGCTTGAACTTAGCTTTTGTGATTTGCAGTTTTCATAATCTGGAGGCGCGGAATTTCCTTCGTGACTAACTTATTAGCCTAATAAATAACTGAAGTATCATAAGTACAGTATATAACTTGGAATAAAAACCGTTTAATTGTAAATGATGGAGAAGCTATCCGTTACATTAAACAATTCATTTCCAGTGTCAGACTTCAAACATTTTCTTTTAAGAAGTAGGTTGTTTAAAATATTCGCTTAGCGGCTATATTTAGACAATTATATGAATATTTATTACAGACGGAAAACAACCTGAAACCAATGTCATCTTCCTAATTCTATAAATGTAAATAGCACCAATAAACACCACGTCCTGTCCTTATGGGAACAACTTTTAGGAAATGTGACTTAAGAAAATAAAACTAAAATGATCGCTTCTTTAATTTGCTTCTTTTAACGCTTTTCAATTGTAATTTACTTAAAAAACGTTAATAATATCTTAATGTTGTCAAACTATTAGAAAATACTCGTTTCCGGTTGTTTGCCTTCAAAATGTAAGGTGAATGATATCAACCGGCGAAATCGGTGACCTTAAACTCTTTCGACTTGTTTTAATGTTACGATGACACACGAGGAACTATTCCACTGTTTGTTTGACAATTGACCTTTGACTACCACAGTCTATGTACTTTGTACTTACCTGATGGTCAATATCTGTGATTATATATAATTATACAGACTGTAGTTATTGTTCGAGACTTGTTAAATAAACACAGTATTATTACATTTATGTTCTTTGAAAATCACAATTTCAGAACAAAATATAACAGAACAGTATTTTAACAAGTTCTTTTAATATAATTATTTATTAAATGATTCAAGATCACTTAACACAAACAGGATAATAAAATATGTTGTTGTCATAAGACAATCACCGAACTAAAGTTAATTTCAGTAATGTATATTTCTTTGACGCCACCCGGTGATCTACGAACGGTAAAAAAACGGATAGATAGAAAATGTTGTAAAACCCGACATAAATATTAATAAAGAAATTACCGTTAATTGGCTTCCTTGAAACAATGACGGGTCACAACCTTCCATGGATATAATATTATAATATACACATAAGAACAAGTTTTTCTTGAATATTAATCAATGTTTAAAGTATATAGTTGATATAATGCGAAAAAAAATATAATTAATGAAATGAATTGTAATTTTAATCCTTTATACCAACATTTTGGTACGGACCAATTAATTATTTTTTGGAAGAAGTAGAGAGCTTGATTCGAAGTCTGAAATGTGGTAAGGCTGCGGGAGCAAATGAAGTTACTGCCGAGATGAACACATATGGTGGGCCACGCGTCTTGGACTTTTTCTGGTTTTTGTGCAATTTATGCTGGAAATCGGGGGAGGTCCCAGACGATTGGCGAAGTGCAGTCATCGTACCTTTGTATAAAGGCAAAGGTTCACAAATAGACTGTGCAAGCTATAGGGCTATCAGTTTGATTAGCTTGGGCGGTAAGGTTTATGCTAAAATATTAGCCAGAAGAATGCAAGAGAGATCTGAAACGCTGTTGTGGGAGGCCCAAGGAGGTTTTAGACCTGGAAGAGGGTGTATAGATCAGATCTTTTCCCTCCGCATGATCACGGAAAAGTTTTTGGCCCTAAACCAAAAGGTTTTCTGTGCTTTTGTGGATTTGAAAAAGGCGTTTGACAGGGTTGTGAGAAAGAAGTTATGGGAGATACTGCCCCGAAACAATGTGAACGGACCCTTGCTACAGGCTATCTCTCAGTCTCTTTACAGAGATCACTCAGCCTGTGTGCGAGTAAGAGCTGGTGTGTCACCCTGGTATGACATCCAATCAGGTGTTAAGCAAGGTTGCGCTATGTCAGCTTGGTTGTTCAATTTGTATTTGGATAGTTGTCTCCAAGGCGTGAAAGACAGTGACATGGAAGTGAAAGTAGGTGACCTTAAGGTCAATTGCTTGCTATATGCGGATGATGCAGTGCTCATGGCATCATCAGAATGCAATTTGCAAGCATTGGTCACCACTCTGAAAGATGGGTGTGAAATTAATAGTCTAAACCTGAATGTAGATAAGATGAATGTACTGATATTTGAAAGAAATGAAGAAAAAACAGAATGTAAGATCAACGTGAATGGTAAGATAATAAAACAAGTGAATGAAGTGGTATATTTGGGAAGTATGTTTAGCAGAGACGGAAGATACGAAATGGATGTGGAAAGACGTATTGCTGCCGGTAACAGAGTCAACGGTGCTCTGACTGCATTGTTGAGACGGCGAAGCGTCAGCATAGCTGCACGTTCGGCTGTACACGATGCGGTTTTGCTACCGACGCTGTTATACGGCACCCAAATGTGGGTAACACAGAAGAAGAATGTAAGAAAGATGAATGCTGTGGAGATGCGATCTCTTCGCAGAATATGCGGAGTCAGTCTAGCTTATCGAATCCGCAATGAAGAGATCCACAGAATGGCAGGTACTAGCGAAGATATCACGGTGAGAATGAAGAAGAACGTGCTCAGGTGGTTTGGGCACGTCGAACGAATGAGTGATGAAAGAATGGTAAAAAAGATTTATATAGGAAAAGTGAGCGGTAAGAGAAACAGGGGGATGCCTCGAGTGACCTTCGAAAACACAGTATCTATGGTACTGGAGGAAGGTCACGTAAAAAGCATGAGGATCCCTCGGAGGGCATGTATGAAGAGGTTGATGTCTGTGGCCGAGGCGAAAGAGGTATGCAGGGACCGTAGCGTTTGGCGCTCCGCCGTCTCTGGCTACCCCGTAAGGGATATGGCGTGAAGCTAAATACCAATTGTTATATTGTGGATTTAATTGTTAATTAATCCTTAATTTTGTTATAAATTTGTAAGGGACAAAAAAGCAATTGTCCTCCTACTGGCATGTGCAGATCCTCCAGACATCTGGAGACAAGAAGAAGCTAATCGGGCAACAATAAATATTCACACATCTTATTAAACTCGTCTAATATACATATATTTAAGAACTTTATAAAATATGTGATAAAAATACCGGATTAATACTACGATCACAGAAATGATAACTTGGAATAAATAAAAACAAGGTCCTATAAGAATAACTTAATTGTAGATTTGACATTATGACCCCGAAATCCTGTTTTACTTAAACAAGGAAAATACAAAAAAAAATGGATAACATTATTATTATGAATAATAATATGCTAGTGAGATAAATTGTTAAAGATCACATACAGTGTTAGCGGGGCTGGTGCTATACTTGAATCCTTGAAGAGAGTATTTCAATGTTGACAATAATTACATAAATCTGAAAATATCTCGGTGACGATGTGTACTACCTTATTTTCATTACACCAATATAATACCGTATATTTTTATATAATAGATATGTATAGAATATATAGTATTCATTGACATTATTTTGCCCAAAAGATACTATTATCTGTTTATAACGCATCCTACCTATCCTATTTACAAACTCTCCAAGAGGCAAAGTTATTTAATTATTAATCAGAACTCAAAGTCAGAGACAAAGGTTTTTATTTAATGAATTGCATTAATGAAACGTCACTCTAGTTGCAAGGTTCCAGGTGGAGGGTGGTTGCATAGAGAACAGTTAGTATTATTTAAAGCTGTATGTTTAATTTATAATCAATGTAATAAAATTAAAATAATTTTACTGATATTTCGCTTGCGCATTGTGCCTCGATGTCACTTTTTTATGTTTTTTATAGTTTTAGCAGGGGTAGTTTTTTTATTGTAGTAATATTGCATAATTAATTTTTTAAGGTAAAAGTATTAGTAATGTTTTAAAAATGAAACAAGAACACTCAGGACGTATTCACGTGGACACATTCCTGCACATACTCTGATATGAAGAATACGTATCACCCAAGACACCATTCCTTGCTCAAATCATATAATAAACAATGTAAAATCATTCCTACTGGATGAACCAATTAGATAGTTCTCAATGTTCTTAGCTGCACGGAGTCCCGATAAAGATTCAAAAATTTAGTTCTTTATTCAAACCTCAATACAGAATATCTGTAAAATGAAAAATTACATCTTTTTCAGTTAAATCAAAAGTCTTTCTTAGTCTCGTCGTCACTAATCTAGTATTTATTTCTTAATTTTTCTATTCAGTGTTCTCGCAAACAAATAATAAAAAGTTTATATCTAGTTTATATATAAGGAATTTGTCTATTGTTAACAACTGGATAGAGAGTGTGGTACAATGAGTTGTAGCCGATTATATATTTTCTTTATGACGTTTATGTAAAAAGACTACCGTTAAAAATTTCCCAGTGTAAAAATGCTATCTGCCACGGCCTCAACATCGCAAAGGCCAGGCTCTTTTCAGGCCTGTTATTATAGAATCACCAACTACCTAAACCTTCGACATATAAAAATAATAGTTACTTTGAAAGAAAATGTTGCCATAACAAAAACCATGAATTTTGCTTCATATGAAATCTTGCTTCTAATCTAATTATTTGGGATGTTCATTCCAAAAATATGGTTTAAAGGATGTCCGTCTTCAATAATCAAAATGTTTGGTCTGTTCACTGCAAGTGATAAAAGATAGATAATTGATCATATTGTTTTCCTTATATTTTTATATTATACAATATATGTTGATGATATGAATGATGATGAATATAGCTATGTTGATAATTATAGGATTTATTCTGATGTGAGTGATACTGACGCGGTTGATGTAAGTAAATACTAAATTGCATCTGTAACTTGTGCTCGTGCTATTGCTAGTTAGCTAGCTGTTTATACAAATGGTAACTGCCAACGTTGCACGGTATAAAGTCCGTACACTAATAGAGATTAACTAAGAATAATTTAATATTTTCAAATATTCGATTGGTTCGGGTTTTCCGAGTGGCGTCAATTAATTATCTTATGACAACATTTATGCGATTATTACGATTAGCGCAAGTAAGTAAGGAAACTATATGGAATAACTTACACAATACAATGATTGAGGAAATAGAAAACTGTATAATATAACTTTATAATTATGTTGTTTAATCTAATATCCATTTTAATAACTTCTGCAATAATTGTAATTTTTTAAATGATTGAAATATTTTAACGAGAATCTATGGAATCGTAGTTGTCATCTTTTATAAATATACCTGTGACCCTTCAGTAACGTACAATTAATCTAACTTAATGTACGCTTAATTGGAATAAAAAACATTGACTTTGAAAGGATTAGATCAGATAAGATTAGTTAGTTTCCATATAAATAATAACCAGTTATTATTTTCGCAGACCAGAACGTTTGTTGATTTTCCAGTTTTATTACATTGAGTGTTTTATATATTTATAATATATTTGTTAACTCGGTTACAATGAACAAATGAGACATAATTTTGTATTATCACAAGTAATTTGATTTAATTAATGTGAACGGCAACCCCTTAAACCTTAGTTCCCCTACATATGTTTATTTTTCTTTTGCTTCCCCGTGTCATTAATTTCACCTGTCCAAAGAAGGAAGGAAACGAATTATAAGATGTGGATTCTCCCATGAGCATTTATTAACTGCTCGTCGTGTTCGACCATTCCCTTCAATGATTGCTATATAATTAGCATATTTATAAGTCGGTAAGTTTTTTACCAAATCAAATTTAATTATTTAATTGTTTTTTTTACCACGATCATGTCATGTCAAAAATATCACAAAAGATATATTACATTGCCTATTATTATGTTTTTGTCCTTAAATTATCGTCATTAAGCATATAATTTAATGAGATTGCGAATTTTGTAATTTACTAATTACATAATGTATCAAATGTTGTATCGACGTCATAATTGCTAAAATAATTTGAGAACAGAATGAAAAAGTCAGTCAATTCTTCTGCATTTTTTTATTATTTTCTTGACTTATAATTACATAATTTGTATTTTTTTTTACATTCTGATGTCATGTCCTGACAACATTTTATGATTCTTTGTTTCAATTGTTAAAAACATAATACAAACAAATCGCTCAAGCATGATTTAATACAACGTTTTTTTTCTGGAATTTGATGGCATACAAAGAAGATTGTACATCTGATGGTAGGTGGTGCCAAAATCGGACTCGGTTTTAGCATCTTGATTTTGACGTTACATTTTCGTAAATCTATTTTTTAACAAGATCTGAACCAAAACTGACCTTGAAAGAACAAGAGTTGTGTCTTGAAATGATATCAAATTAACATTTGAGTATTTAATTAAGGAGTGTTTGGTTTCTGTCCTGTCGGTATTATTCAGTATCAAAAGTATAATTCCTTTCTTCTTACAACACAATGGGTCGTTATAACACCGACAGCCATTGTATGCATTTTTTATGTTAAGAATACTTTCTTACGATGTTTGTAAGTAGATCTACCTACTCGTTTGTCACAAATGTTATACAAACCTATTTATTTGTATTTCAAAATGATGCTAACTGAATAAGCGTCATACTGTCTATCTCTGTCTAAAAAACGATTACAGATACAGAGAGAATTACAAATTCTACCAGGTATGTAACGTTTTAATGTGAAAATTACGACCGACGAGAACGAACTCGCAGAAATCACATGTTCGACTCCTATGTTGGTAAATTTTAATTTCATATTTTATTCAACAATGTTAGATTATAAAGAAGGTAGGAGGATGTATTGTAGAATTTTATTATACATTCGTATACTAAAGACCATGAAGGATTTGTTAACTGTTTGAGGACGAAATTTAGGCGTTATGAGTTTATTTTTATTTCTTGTATTTATCCTGTGTCTGGCAACCTTAAGAAATGGGGTTCCTGGGAATTATTATCTAAAGTTATATCTAAGAAAATTGTTGAGCCAGTCGGTTCTAACGTTTCATTGTTAAGGTATTCCTTATTAGCTGCTACTTTAACTTTTTATATTAGGAAATGTAAACTCTATATATTTCGTTTTTTTTAGCATTTTATACTAAATTATTGATTTCGAACCAATGAAGAACAGGTAACTGAGCACTGTTTACTTCGTCATATTAGTCCTATTACGCTCAATTTTAAAATAAGTTAGGAATCACATATATCTTTTAAGAAAAATGCCAAGTCATTAATGAAAAGTAAAAATAAAAAGGGTCCAAAAACAGATCCTTGTGGAACACTCATTTTTATGTGAGAACCAGCTGTATCATAATTATTTACCGTCTTTGATTCGGGCAAGAGGCAATAAAAACTAGATTTCAAGGGCAGCACTATGCACATCATAGTGGTGAAGTTTGCATAGCAATGTTTGATGGTCCAAATCAAAGGCTTTGGAAAAATCGCAAAAACCCCGCTTGTATTCTACAACGTCTTGAATGCGTCGTAAATGTGTTTAAGAACTGTGTCACCTGCATCAGTTGTTGTTTTACCTTTGGTGAAAACATATTATTTACTATAATTTTATTGCTGTAAAAAAGATATATCATTTGGTTTAGATTACTTTTTTTAGAAGATTTTATTTAAGGTCAGTAAAACAGAGGTAGGTATAGACCTACCTCTGTTTTATAGAATTGCTAGAATTTCTATTACTAATTATTTTAACTGAGATACCCCAATGGTTACGTAGCACTATCGATGATCTTTGGATGACGGGTTGTTTTTCAACCTTAAGAATTTCATCTGCTGAAACAGATTTAGAAACAAAACATTCAGTACTGACTTTATTTATAAAAGATGATAAAAAAATTAAGTTACTCGTGATTGTTAATGTAATTTCAGTAAAAATAAAAAATGTGTGTGTGCAATTAACACACGGCAGAAGTAAAACTTTTGAAAAGTAGTCTACAATAGACTGAGATGAATATATAGTATCAGAATTATTGGGACAAATGTAATGTTTATTATTTAACAATAAATGTAAAATATTTGTATTTTTATATAAAGCTTCTTATATTATGTTTAAATACTTACCTGAACTACCAATTTTACTAAAGTATCAACGCCATCTATCGTAAGTTTTAAATAATAACAACCTTAATATATACCTCACTTTACTTTAAAGATCGAGCAATAGGTGACACTATAACAGCAGTGGACAATATATTCTTTATCTCATTCTCTCCTATACATTTAATTGTTTGTTTCTTTATCGTGACGCCTTTTTTTCGTAACACCGAGTTTCAAATACTAACTATTCTAAATAACTTCAAAAAATCTAAAAAATAAACACAATATATATATCAATATACTTTATATGCCCATTGTTTTGCCAAAACAACCAAAGTTGCCATTACCGTTTAAGAACATGGAAAATATGTTCCTACTCTCAAAGAGTTGGAAAATGAACACAGAAACTGTACACTTTAACAAAATGTTATATACCTATATATTTTGGGTAGACCTCGAAGAATTCGGTCTGCCCATTCATTTGTACCCGACTTTCGAATTTTGGAAAAATTTCTTCACAGGAAGTCTTCTTATGACCCCCTGAGTCCGAAATGACCATTGGTCAAAAAGTTGCGTGCGTGCGTCCAGATTCGACTTTTGTCAGCATGATAGCCGCCGCAGTTTCGCTTGGATCGCTTTCAAACTTTGCACAAAAATCAACCATCCAAAAATGAAGGTCAAGTTCGTTAACCAGAGAAATCCGGCCACAGGGGGCGCTAGGGCCTCACTTTTTCTGATTTCAGTTTTTCAACCATAACTTTTTCCCTATTCAAAGAAGATCAATCGCGTTCATATCATATGATGTCTTAGATGAATACCTATAACTAATGTAAATAAACCGAAAACCTAACTTCAATAACTTAGGGGTGGGGGTAAAAAAACCGAAAATTTTTGGAAAAAAATTCATAACTTTTTTCTGGTAAATATTCTTACATCACAAGTATTTTTAATAGAAAGGTTATTTTTTTACTCTAAATTTAGGTACCAAAAGTTTTTCCGTAAAAGGTACCGTTTCCGAGAAAAAAAATAAAAAACCACTTTTAGGTTGAAAATTTAAGGTAGGTAAAATCACGGCAACTTTTTTCTGGTATACATTCCCTCCTCGCAAATATTTTTAATAGAAAGGTTATTTTTTACTCTAAATTTAAGTACCAAAAGTATTTCCAAAAAAGATACTTTTTCCGAGAAAAAAAATAAAAACCGCTTTTTGCTTGAAAATTTTTGATGTAAATAACGGCATCATGTGTTATTCTTAGGTAGTGAGTTATATTTTAAACGAGTTACACACGAGGTCTACCCACGCGTGTCCCCCTGCGGGCACGGATTTTTTAATATTATGTTTCAAAAAATGTTTGATAAACGCAACATTCCGTTAACGCTTCCATTTTCTATTGCATTTCAATTGATACCAAAATTGCAGTTGTTGATAGATCCTACAAAGATTTCAATAAAAAAATAAATTTAGTGTGATAATAATTTTTTTAAATATTAATATTTGCTAAAAGAGGAACTTTTTTTTTCTTTTTCACCCTTTTTTTTTGTATAAATAAAATATGACGAAGAGGAAGTTATTACACTGTCAAAAGTAATCTTCATATGATTGATCTGTAAATATGTTATACTTTTTTATTTTAGAAAGAAATTGACAGTATCAAGGTTAAAACAGCAGAATAACAAGTTTTAAAACGTAAGACTTTCAAAATAAATGACAAACTAACAGTGTAGTATATAATATACACATATATATATATACATATATAATAATAATAATAATACGTAAGTTAACTTTGTTAGTAAATAGTTTAGCAAGTAAGTTTTAGCTGTTAAGTTTGTTGTGTCCTCAGGAACTACTTTGAGAACATCTATCAATAACTGTTGTATTTATTTAAACATTTATTCAAACAGACCAAATGTATTTTTGTGGTTGAAAAGTATTGTTTCAGACGTCTAGTGCTTAGTGGTCCTGGATGCTTAGAAAAGGGTCTTGAGTTCGATTAGTTTGATCCACTTATTGTTATTTCGTGTCTGGGTCTTCTGTGTCTGTTACATCCATGTTTGTACAACCCCTATCAGACACATCACACAATAATTAAAAAAATACCCGTCGTCTGTAACGCATAATATTTATAATTAATTGAAAACAATTAATTTATTTTTATTATTATTTAAGTTGATCCTAAAAAACATGAGAATCGTCGAATAGCATATTATAATGATGTGTAATAATTATACAGACCTTGGGTTTGGAGTTCATTATTTGAATAATAAATAGATCTGGTATTTTTTGTATAAAATCATTAAAAATATAAAGCCAGGGTTTATTAGCGTTTATTTAATAAATTGTTATTGTGTAGTATTTTTAGGTATCTACAACGTATCAATATTTTCAAGTGATCTAAATAAACAGAATGGTAATTGTGTTTCACAGTTTCTGAAAGTCATATTTATCCACTGTGATGTACTCGTAGTTAACGATACAACTATCTATTTTGGTATCAAATACTGCTTAATAACTTTAGGTAAATAAATAGATGAGTTTTTAAACAAATTATTACATAGAAATCATAATAGATACGTTTACATAATACAAGTATTTGTATCGGGTACTAAGTGAGTTTAGTTTGTAAGTATAAGCCAAGATTACTATCTTATAAATTGGTGATCGTGAATTAATTCCGCAATAATCATTCAATTACGCTATAATTATTACACGTCCAAAATTATTCAGCTCGGCATAATACTTTTGGTATGAAGTGGTAAAGCATTGGGCACACTGCAGTTCCAGTTGATTCCAGGCGAAGTGAAGAATAAATAGAACCTGCTAAAAATCTTACACTGTATTTTCATCCTTTATTTGTGGTTTTTTGAATATATTGATATTTTTAGTATATTTTGTTGTTAGAGTCGCCATAGTAAAATAATTTTACGGTTGACAAGATAAAGATAAGAACCCTGTGGTAGACGGACAGACAGGGGTGCTTTTTGACAGGTGACAGTTTTTATGTGATTAAGTTGGGTTTAAGCTTATTTTATTAAGTCAACATCTCTTACATTTTGTTATGACAACAACAGCAACAGCCGGCAACAGCTAGTATTATAATATTGTACATGCATATATACAGATTTAATTATTATTTATCCCTTTCGCGACAAACCTTTATTATAGCAATCACTCTGCTCCAACAATAAACTTCTAGTGTTATTCTCATAATGTCATTATAGAAATAGCGGTATTTTACTATCATCGCAAGACGTAACTGATAGTCTTGCGGTTAAAATGCATTAGTACTATATTGGTATATAATGCGTCTGAGTAGATAATTGTTATTTTTCGTTTGTCTGTCCGTGTGTAAGAATGATATTGATCGCATTATTTCTTGTTTTGGTGGGAACTGCTAGCTGCCATCTGGGTGAGTACTGAGACTATGCTCTTTTTTAAGAAATAATAGAAGTAAAATATGTTTAAATTTCACTTTATTTCGTAATCATAATAATTTATTGAAAAAAAGTTATTTAGTAAAATTTTTTTCTTTATCAAGGATGATGCGTCGATGGAAACTCAGTGGTTTCGTTTTTGTTAATATTTTTTCAAATAAAACAAGTTTAAGTATCAATGTCAAAAAATAATTAGTACCACAAGCAACAACAAGTGTACGCAATATTATTAATTACCTATTAATTATTCGTTTCAAAGATCAGTTGCGGCGCGTAATTACGAGGTAAAAAATCTTGCCAATTATAAAAATATTGACAATTACTGTCAATTATATATGTATGTCAATTATACATATGATTGTCGTATGCGAATAGTTTTTTTGTTCCAAAAATGGTCTAAGAAAAACTATTTTTTGCCGACGATTTCGTTTATCAAATTTATACAGAACTATTTTTATTTGTTTTCACGTGTAGATAGGAAAACTTTCATGTTGAAATTATTCATGACTGAGGTATTAAGCTAACACTGCACCAGATTTTAGTAAAATCCGTTAAGTATTTTGTCGTATTTTAATCAGTTTTTATGTTCTATCCTCAAAATAAGTGAATATAAAGCTATTATTTCTTATATGTTAATTAAGATAAAACCAACTCAATTGACATCAAAATCGGTGTAGCAGTTTTGAGTGATGTGATAGATTTAAAACATTAAGTAATAAAAAACTGAAAATACGTTTTATAATTTATAAACATCTAAGTTTTTTAATATTAGTATAAATCGTCGTATCTTTCACGTTATGTACACATGTACACATTATGTACACACGTTATAACTGATTAGGTTTTTATATAGAGTTATTAGCATTTTCGAATAAGAATATCAATGTCAATATTTTTTTATAGCATAGAAGTATTGTCGATGCCTGCGCAAGACGATATGATACTTTAGGGATTAATTGCTTGTGTCTAAGGAAGAGATTAGAAGATACTTACATTTGTGGTTCGCGCTGTCAATTTATCGAAACTTAAAATAAAAATAATAATAATAATGTATCCAATTATTGTGCGTAAGAGCCGAATGGTTATTGAACTTATTACATTTGGTAGTGGGCTTCGTTTTTTCTATAATAATAACGTGATTAAATAAACGAATAAAAAATACTTGTAACTATGAGAAATACAATTAACTATGGACTGAGGCATTTAAATTCCAAGATAACTGATTCAATCACAATATTTTATAGATTTGTTTTATAATAATAATAACAGCTACATATTTTATTTCAATTCATCATAATACCATAGAAACGGATGGCTTAAGTAACGTTAATATAATGTATGTTTCGAGAACCTAAAAAAGCAAAAACTAATATTGTTTTTAATTATAAATTAAAAATATCTGAAACTGACTTTAATATTTTTATATTGTATATGTGTTATATATGTATACCTATGTGTCGGTCTGTGGTTTATACATATATTCATTTGCTTATTACAATTTTATTGAGTAAATCAATCAATTGTTTTTAATTTTCAGCTCCCTTCATCAAACCTTGCCACAGCACAGACACAGCATGCCTGGTGTCATCCGCTCAGCTGGCGGTACCCATCATCGCCAGTGGAGTCCCAAGCCTGAACATGAAGCCATTAGACCCCATGGAGGTGGCCAATGTCCAGGCCAACAAGGCTGGCCTCTCGATGGTCTTCACAGACACCCAAGTCCTAGGCTTGCGGCATTGCGTCGTCCTTGATTTGACGTAAGTTTAAATTTTGTATATTATTTATATATCTAGTGTGTGTATGTCTAATTACTTTTAATGTTTTAGATATCCTAACGTACTTTTGATTTATAAAACCCATTTGCTATCTTTTTTCTCTCTCACTTTTGATTCACCGACGTCCGAGTAAGTTTTTTAAGTTTTTTTAGGAGAAAGGATGACAATACTACTATAAGTCTCAAATGTTCCGTGGCTCTGAAGGGTACCTATAAGCTGGGCGGCAAACTTCTCATTATGGATATCTCTGGAACGGGACCATATACTATTTTCATCCGTGAGTTTAATCGATGAATCTCATTTTGCAAGCATGTTTTCTTTTATTTCGCAAAAAACTAAGACTACTTCTTAGTACTGTTGTACATCGATACTTAACAGGGAGAATTGTTTTTTGTTCCTCTTTCCTAATTATATCTTATAATATTTTTCTTCCAGACGATATAGTGGTGAAGGTGGAGTTCAAAGTGGGTCAGCGCTCGTACCAGGGCCAGCGGTACTGGACGGTGGTCAGCTGGAAACACTCCACCGACGTGCTGGGCGGTGTGCGGTACCACTTCCACAACCTCTTTAACGGAGACTCAGCACTCGGTGAGATGAGACATATGATGAGATGGATAGAAATCTTCTCTAGGGTTCACGGGTCTCAAACAAAGTGGATTTGATATTTGGATCCAAAGTTATAAAGCTCAACTAACTCGAAATATTACCAATATCAGATAAGAACAATATCATCTCTACTTGTGATAAGTAAGCAACGAGCGAAAATCAGTACAGTCAATATAACTTTAAAAACCTATCATAATTTTACGTATTCAGTATATGACATAAAATTCCAAGCAATCGTTTAAACATTTTGACTTTTTTATTGATTGTTTGTTTGATTGTTCGCACATTACAAAGAAATACTAAATTAATTTTGAAATATTTTCTTATTTATTATAAAAAATAGTCAATAACAGCATAACATAAATACTGTTTTCACATTGTATTATATTCTAATTTACTTAAAAATAATAAAGATGTGGTTTAATTCAAATACAAGAAAAACATTTGGTTGGAATTTTTTGTCGAGTAATGTGACGTACTATTTATGTATCTTATTATCTAACAGACATACATAGGCCTAAGAAAACATAGGTTCCATGAAAACAATATTCATTTTTAGTAAGGAGATATTACCCTAATATATAAATATTGCTTCTTTCAGCCAACAAAGTTCTAGATTATGCAAATCAAAACTGGCACGTGATATTCAAGGAGGTGTCTCCGCCCATCGTGAAGGCGATCGTCTCGCAGATAGTCGCGGAGACCTCCAAGCTCTTCAATCAGGTGCCGATAAACCAGCTCGCTTTGGATTACTAAAGCTATGAAGTCTTATAAATTATATTTTTCAACCCTTAACCACATGTGTATATATTTCATTAATGTTAATATTGTGATTGTAATGGTTTATTTTGAAACTGAAATTTTAATAAATATTTAAATATATTACAGTTTTTCTTTAAATATTTTTTTTTATAAAATAAAAATTCGTAGCCGTACTCGAAGAGCAACGGAATAAATATTGAAGAGGAACTATTTATAATTGACCGTGAAATATACTAACTGAATATACTCGCTATTTCCGGCGACTTGTATTTTAATATTTCAAAAAGATTTTGTCAAGAAACGAGTGTTACCCCAATGCTAATAATTCGTGTAAGTACTATTATTTAAAGTCATTCATAAAAATATCCCTACATATGAACCTTCATATGATAATCATATCTAATCTTTAATCTTAAAATTTAAAAAGGAATGCTGTAGGACTTTTTCGTGCAAAATGCTAATACAGAAGAATATTTACCATATTAGGTACTATTTCTGAATCAAAAAGAAAACAACACCGACCGACCAACCAAAAAACTAAAATCTTAATTTTATTATATTAATCGAGATATCTGTCTCACTCAGACATTTTTAAAATCAATAAATGGATTATCAAGGGAAAAGAATCTTGTTCGATTTGTTATTCCAGAAATTAGTATCTAAGTAAGGTAGTACCGTACCTGCCATTCTGTGGATCTCTTCATTGCGGATTCGGTCAGCTAAATTGACTCCGCATATTCGGCGAAGGGATCGCATCTCCACAGCATTCATCTTTCTTACATTCTTCTTCTGTGTTACTCACGTTTGGCTGCCGTATAACAGCGTCGCTAGCAATACTGCATTGTGTACAGCCAAACGTGCAGCTATGCTGACATTTCGTCGTCTCAACAATACAGCCAAAGCACTGTTGACTCTGTTACCGGCAGCAATACGCCTTTCCACATCCATTTCGTATCACTCGTCTCTGCTAAGCATACTTACCAAATATACCGCTTCATTCACTTGTTCTATTATCTTACCATTCACGTTGATCTTACATTCTGTTTTTTCTTCATTTCTTTCAAATATCAGAACCTTCGCCTTATCTGCATTCAGGTTTAGACCATTATTTTCACACCCATCTTTCAGTGTGGTGACCAATGCCTGCAAATCGCATTCTGATGATGCAATGAGCACTGCATCATCTGCATATAGCAAGCAATTGACCTTAAGGTCACCTACTTTCACTCCCATGTCACTGTCTTTCACGACTTGGAGACAACTATCCAAATACCAATTGAACAACCAAGCCGACATAGCGCAACCTTGCTTGACACCCGATTGGATGTCAAACCAGGGCGACATGTCAGCTCCTACTCGCACACAGGCTGAGTGATCTCTGTAAAGAGACTTTACAGCCTGTAGCAAGGGTCCGCGCACATTGTATCTAGACCAAAAACTTTTCCGTGATCATGCGGAGGGAAAAGATCTAATCTATACACCCTCTTCCAGGTCTAAAACCTCCTTGGGCCTCCCATAACAGCCTTTCAGATCTCTCTTGCATTCTTCTGGCTAATATTTTAGCATAAACCTTACCGCCCAAGCTAATCAAACTGATAGCCCTATAGCTTGCACAGTCTATCTGTGAACCTTTGCCTTTATACAAAGGTACGATGACTGCACCTCGCCAATCGTCTGGGACCTCTCCTGATTTCCAGCATAAATTGCACAAAAGCCAGAAAAAGTCCAAGACGCGTGGCCCACCATATTTGATCATCTCGGCAGTAACTTCATCTGCTCCCGCAGCCTTACCACATTTCAGACTTCGAATCGCGCTCTCCACTTCTTCCAAACTGATTTTACCATCGGCTACATCGGGACTCAGCATTTCGCTGCTACTCGAGGCCGAGGCGTCCTCACATTCATACGTGTCCTTGTAGAATCCCGCCCACCGCTGCAAAACGTGTGCTTGCTCTGTTAAGATTACATCGTTCTTCGAAAGCACCCCTTTCATTCTACAGGTTACCGAACAACCCCGGGAATCACTAACTTCTCGCCAGAAAAGCTTCTCGTTTTCCCGGAAATTGTTCGTCAACCTTTCATCCATCATCCCTTACTCTCTCAGAATTTTCACGCTTCACCTTTATAAGTGATTTCGTTTTGTGCTTTTGCAGCTTGTACTCTCTTTTTCTTATCTCTCTCATACTTTTATCCTTACCCGAGGCTTTATAATCCAGCCATGCTTTCTTCTTTAACTCCACAGCCACCATTCATCGCGCTTTTTACTAAAACCTCATTTCCTTTTACCACATACCTCTGTCGCTACTTTCATCATACTATTCCTAAGGTTCTGCCAGCATAATTCAGCACTTTCATTTCCAGAATCACAACTTCCAAGCTTCTTGGAAACCCTTTCATAATTTTCCTCTCTGATCGGTGGATCTTGAAGCTTCCAGTTTCTTATGCGATAATTCGACTCCAATCTAGGACACGTCGTGGGGCATGCCAACCTGCAAACAGACCTCTTATTCTAGCTACGACTAGATAATGGCCCGTTCCCAGATCAGCACCCCTAAACACTCGCGTGTCCATAACTTGGCTTCGAATACGCTGATCCACTAGGAATAAATCAATCATACTTCTTTCTTCCGCTCGCTCCCATTTGTACATGTGAATTTGTTAGTGATCAAATATCGTGTTTGCCACAAACAAATTTCTCTCCTTACAAAATTCCAAAATAAGCTTTCCAGCCTCATTTACTCTCTTATCACCGTATTTGCTTAGCACGCTTTCGTAACCACTGCGCGCGGTTCCAACCCATCCATTAACATCCCCACATACTATCAACTTTTCATAACTTCTGACACTACTTAGAACATCCCTGACACTCTCTCAAAACTCTTCGAGTTCGCTCACTGGAGCTGAGAATACTGGCGCGTAAACGGCTAACAAGAATACTCTTGTTATCCCCAGCTTAAACCGAACCCAAAGAAGCCTCGGGTCGATGGCCTTGTATTCTAGCATTGCATTTACCATTCGAGAGGACAACAGCACGCCTACACCTTGGCAACCTCGCTCACCCTCTGGAACACCAGCCCAGAAAGCGACCCGGTTGCCAGGCAAATCGGTCGCATCATTGTCTTTTCGCTTGGTCTCAGACACACAAATAACATCCAGATCTTTGTCATCCATCACATCTAATAATCCATTCCTCCTCTTACATTTCACGTAGCTATTTGTAGCTCCGTCCTCCACCTCCGTGAACATGGCGTGTTGGTTGGCGGTCCCCAACGCCGCATTCGTTCATGTTATATGTTACATATTACATACATACATTTTTATTTTAACATACAGTAATATAATCAAAATCAAAATTCAAAAATCTTATAGCTATGTTTTGAACTCGCTCAAGTTTATTTAATTGGTCCTCGGTCAAATTAAGAAAGCTTACATCGGCATAATCTAGAATAGAAAGTAGGAGACAATGTGCTAACATAATTTTGGTAGGAATAGGTAGAAAATATCTTAGTCGCTGAAGAGAATTCATTGCGATGAATGTTTTGCTAATATTTTATGTGAACGGACCAACATAATGTTTGGTCTAAGTACAACCCAAGATCTTTAGCGGAGTCATAGTATGGTATTGCTATACCGTCATATAAGATCGGAGGGAGATTTAATTTATCAATTTTAGCAATCATGCCTGCCAATAATAATTGCCTGTGATTTAGTGGGATTAATTTTCAATTTAATGGCATATATTGAGGAATGCAGATTGTCAGCGTTAATATGGCGGTAAATTTGAATATCGTCTGCATACATGTGAAAGAGAGTGTATATTGAGTTATGGAATTAATGAAAATTGCGAAAAGTAAGGGAGATAAAACGCCGCCTTAAGGCACCCCAGCCGAGAAATTGCACCACGATGAGAAGGATTTATCTTGCCGGATGCGCTGTCGCCGGCCAGTGAGATAACTTCGAAACCAGTGTATCACCGATGGAGATATGTAAAGAGTGCGTAACAGACTTAACAGAATATCGTACTGTCTTATTTACAAGTGAATAAATGCAAACTTTAATCACAATTATAATCAAACATTATCATAACATTTTAATAGATTTTGCTTTCCGTCGAAACTAAAGGTTTTAGAATAGAATTGTGCAAAGATTGACTTTCAGTGCTGCCATCTGTTAATGCAGACTCGTGTATTTTAAAGGTCGTCAGAGCCCACGTCGTCACATATACATGTTTGAATTTTTTTTACAAACATTATACATAGCCATAGCGATAATTAAAATGCTGTTCGCGTTGATTATTTTTTTATTATGAATTATTTAAGATTCGTTATATTAGTATACATTTTAAATGCATGATCTTCTTGTCGTCCACGGATCATAAGTTTCTATTATTTATAGAAATTATTCAATCGAATGTATATAAAACATTACACATCATATCATGTTCCTGTTTTGACTTGGTATTTTATTTAATGTTGTTGAGTACACAACCGAGACAAATAAATATACAGGTAAGAACTATTAAATAAATTTTGTATTTTTGAATAGAAATAATGATAATGTGTTTTGAAGATTATTGAAGCAATATTATATTTGGATACATCATTATAGCAAATAGGTAAAATTAAAGTTTAGATTAATAATGCTATAACAACAATTATCTATGTTTTTTGTTGATTCTATTAAAAATTAACGATGACCATCCACACAGGCAAAAAATAACGCAAAAAATATATTTATATCGTCAGTCGATCGTATCGATAACAAAAAAATATAATGTAATATATCTATGACAATCTATCATTTAACATCGAAAAGTAATTCAATATTATTATTTTAAAAAAAGCTTAATCTTAAAATTGTGAATATACATAAATTTATGTCTTATAATCTAAATATAAGAAATACTTTTGTAATACCAAATAAAAGTAATTTAACAATATTAATAATAATCAGCAAGCAGTTTTAAGAGGATGTTTTTTTCAAACACAATGTACACATAAAATATGAGTAAACTAACAAAAAATAAAGAATCAAAAATACAGTCTATTAAAAGATATATGGCCTGATAATATGTTACACTCTTTGACAAAGTTCATTCTCTAAAGCACGAACTGTCTAACAACACCTACAAGTACTTCAGAGTTGAATATAGCCTTTTAGTTCTTTATAAGATCGTGTATACTTTTTTATAAGTGACGATGTAAAGTGCACAGCAATGTCCTGTACTAGGCACAATATGTAGGTGACACAGGACTCTAAATCCATAAAAAGATCCGACAGTCTCTCATCTTCGCTACAACAATTAAATCAAAGCTCAGACACGTTGTAAAGCTTTTTTGTGTTAAACGTTTACTGTTTTGTTTTTATGTTTTTTATTTAGTTCTTATTGGATTTCAGTTATTTTACTATCTTTATATAATAACTATTTACATACCTATTAAAGTGTATTATTAATATATTTTAAATAACATCCCTAATAGCAATTATTTCGTAATCTTATGTCATATTAAGTAAATAGCTAGATTTTTTTTCAATTACTGCTCTTTCAGATCCGAAAATTTCTAACAAAGTAAAATAAAACGATTTAAAAAATTCCTCATCAGCCTTGTTTATAACGCTATGCACAGTCGGTGATAACGCTTGCCTACTTTCCTCCGCCAGAGCGGCTGTGACAGTACATATTCAGGATGTGCCCGAGCTGGGACTCAATGGTCCATACTATCTGACCTTTCCCCTTACTAAGTGATCAAGGCATCATATATACATTGAAAAAATACACTTTAATTGACTTGTATGGGCGCAGTGCTTGAACCTGTTTTATAATATTTTTAATTATTGTGATCTGTAAGCCATAATCGAATCATTTAGTAAATAGCTAATGGATAATTAACTAATTATTTTTCGAAATTAAATTGTCCCCTATTGAAAACCGCAGAGCAAGAGTGATCTACTTGATGATAGATGATTTAATTAATGGTCAAAATTAAATTTTTCTCTGTTAAAACCTGCAAAGCAAAAATGATTTTTTTATATATTTCAAACATTAATATTAAAAATAATTAAATCATATCGATATATAGCAGGATAAATAAAGTTGAAGAGAATCGTCCATGGTAAAAAGCAACTTGTTAGTGACGGACGGACTAACTGAAAGGACAGGTTATCGTCCTCCCAGTAGAGGGAGAGTGGAAATTTTAAAGTGATTTACGTAAGGAGAAGTACTAATAATAATCTTCCATCTTCTATCGTGGATCATGGTGTCACAGAGCATGTTTCGAAGAGTTGTTGCAAAGAAACCACCTACTCCATCTTCAGAGCCCCGCAACGCTTTTGTCATTGTTCATATTTCAGTGGACACTTGTAATTATATTTATAAAAATCATGTGGTAGTTTGACTTCATCTATACTAATATTATAAAGAGGAAAGATTTTTTGAAGTGAAACTTCTTTAGGCGCATGAGGGTAAAATTTTTACAGATGAAACGTCACGCCGGTATGCAACGGAAGTGTCGGAAAAGAGAGAGAGAGTGATCGAGACCGATTGAGAGAGAGTAAGACAGGGCGAACGTAGCATGAGCAACTAGCCGTGGAGTGAAAGTAGGGAGCAAGCGAGTGAGAAAGATTGAGAGAAAAAGTGAGACAGAGCGAACGTCGTATTACTATTGGTTGTGTATTCGTTTACTAGTTAATTTTATTTTAATGACAATTAAATTCCTAACCTATCTTCCTTTTTCCCTTCCTCTTAATGTTGGAAATTTAAAGTTTTAGATTTGTATAAATATAAACAAGATTTATAAATTAGTTCGCCAAAGAAGTTTCACTTCTGACATGTGTACTTTGTACGCACGCATGTTTTTTTATTGTTTTATTTGTATCGAATAGACACCAAAAGTACTAGTAGGCCTATTTTAACTCTTTTTTTTTTTAGATAATAGAAAGCTACCGTACCAGGAAGTAACGTAAGCTATAATTTATTTCTAAAAAACTTAGATATGTAAGAAAAACAAAAAACAGGTTACTTTAATCAAAGTTTAAAAAATCGTCTCAATAATGTCCTTTCTTCGCGTGCGCCGCTTAAATGGTTAAAGATAAGATGAAATTATGTACTAATTTTAGGACTAAAAAAGATCTACAAGGAAGTTCTTTAGGGAATATACAAGTATGTATCTATAACACCTAAGTTACAAATATATTATATAGCCACTACTATATTTTAGATGCCTTTTTTAATTTGTTATAATGTGAATCCTTATGACATTAAAGTATTTCACCGAGATAATTTCAAGTAGATAATTTTTTGTCTTTACATCATTAACATTGATCAATTCATTGAGCAGGTGTCATTTAATTATGAACATTTAATTTCGAAGTTAGCATGAATTTAAAAATGTTACATACGAACCGTTTCCGAGCGTAGCTATGTTCTCTTCTTTATGTTTAATTTAATGATATTTTAACAATACAAACTCTTATTCGAATAAAAAAAACATATTGATTTTATCTTCATTTTATTTACTTAATTTTTACTTATCTTTATTCGATACAGTAAGTATGCCTAAAAGAGGAAGATCACAGCTTTGAATAAGATTTAGTATACGACTAGAATATGAATAATATATAAGCTACTTTTTATGGGAAAATACCTTTACAGTAGGAAAAAACACTAATAAGTTATTGTTTGCTAAATACATAGTGCCATCTATACTATTGGGTTTTACACATAGTTTGACCGGACAGAGCCGCGTGGTGGAAGCTAGTAATTAATAAAATAGTTGAAAGTATTTAAGCAGTCGATACCGCCGTGCATGTTGACCAACTGGTCGCAAAATAAATAAGTGTTAAATATATTAAAAATTAATATAGTTTCTGGTTACAGCTGTTAAGTTTGTCACGGAATGAAATAAACACTATTATTAAGTGGACATTAAACGTAATTTATGATTAAAATAGTATTCTTTATCAAATTGGCATTTAATTATTATGCCTTTCTTTCTCTATATATATTTTAATAACAAATGTTAGTCTCTTAACTGTTTACTTCAAAATTTAATGACTGACTTAAAACCGATTGAACATTTAGGCACATTTTTTTTAAGAATTAAAAGAGCATAGTAGTTAGAGTTAGGTACGAATATAGCTTAAACTTTCACCATACATTTCTTTGAAATCGCGAGCGAGAACTCCCTGTTAACCATTGTTCCAGTTCAGTTCTTTCTGTATATTAAGAAACTATACCGAAAAATTGTCTTTGTTATCAGATATCTTTGTACCACGACCGTCACCATCGATAAAAGGGTTCCGTGGAAAATAACCGACGGCGCTGTTTATTGGACAAACATTCAAACAAACAGAGTTTCAATCCGCTATGGACGGACTTTATACATTTCCAATATTATTTAAGGAAGAAACAGCGATAAACGCCTTTGCCTTATTTTTCTAGCAGGCACTACCAATTTGTTTTTAAACGTGCTTTCTGGCTCATCAGTATACGATCAGAAAAGAGATTTAAACATTTAAAAACTATTATACGTACAACCATATGGAATTTAAATCCCTAATTTCCTCCTTTAATTTGACCTTGTGTCCCCTCTCTGAGACCCATTTTCCGCCTAACTCCAAGCCATCGCTTCTTGATCTTATCTTTGTTTCAAAGTCTGAAAATGTTCTAAGTCATGGTCAACTAACAGCCTCTTTCTCTTACCATGACCTCTTATATATATCTGATGCACTTAATATAAATTGGTCTGCTCTGTATGACTCTCAGAGTGTTAATGAGATGGTTACCATCTTGAATGCAGAAATAATTAAGCTGTATGATGTCCATGCTCCAGTTAAGCAAATAAGAGTTCGACATCTCCCTGCACCTTGGCTTACCTACTACAACAAAAAAAATAAAAAACTCATGGCCAAACGGGATAAAGCTAAAAAAAATTGGAAAAAAGATGCATCACCAGATAAAATTAAAATTTACAAAACACTGCGTAATCTCTGTAATAGAATGTGTAGGGATGCAAAACGTCGTCATATCTTTTCTTCCATTCACAATCTTTCGGGTCCACAAATGTGGAACTTCTTAAAGTCACTAGGTGTGGGTAAAAATCGTAATACTCTGTTGTATAATACGTCTCTAACCACACTGTTGATTTAAATCTTTTAAATACACATTTTTCTTCTCCACCCTTAATACTTTCTAAAGAACGTAAATCTAAAACCCTGCAACAATTGTCAAATGTCACCCCACCTATCTGTGATTCTCCTTTTTTCTTCCAGGTTTTAACGGAGGGAGATGTGAAAAATTTCCTACTTTCTACCTCTTCTAAGGCCGTCGGTAATGACGACATTAGTAGAGATATGCTTATTCCTATAATCGATATCCTATTACCTATTATAACTTATATTTTAATTTTTTCTTTAAGAACTTTCACATTTCCTTCTGCATGGAAGGCAGCACATATAATTCCCTTACCTAAAATAAGTAATCCTACCTTGCCTTCTCACTATCGACCAATATCTATACTCCCTTTCCTTTCAAAAATTCTCGAAGACGCTGTACACAAGCAACTCTCAGAATTCCTTCATGGTAATAATCTTTTAAGTCCTTTTCAATCTGGTTTCCGTCCTCATCATAGCACTACCACAGCACTAATCAAAGTCACTGATGATATCCGATATGCGATGGATAACAAACAGCTTACGATACTCGTTCTTCTGGATTTTAGTAATGCATTTAATTCAGTGGACTTTGATATTTTGCTTGGTATCCTCTCCACTTTCTCTATATCTCCTTCCGTTTTAAACTGGTTCAAATCATATCTTTACGGGCGTCGGCAGATTGTGAAATCCGATGACAGTTCTTCTAATTGGACGGATCTTTCTGCTGGTGTACCTCAAGGCGGCGTACTAACTCCATTACTCTTTTCTATATTTATAAACGAAGCCTCTAAAATAATATCTTCTTCCTACCATCTCTATACAGATGATTTGCAGCTTTACAGACACGACACTTTTTCTACAATCGAACAGGGAATAGCATCTATCAACATCGACCTTGAAAACATACACTTATGGGCAGAAAAATATGGTTTACTAGTTAATCCAATTAAGTCGCAAGCTATTATAATTTATAACAAGCAATCTCGCAATAAAATCAATTTTTCCACCTTGCCTTCTATTGATGGTACTCCAATACAGTACCTAGATACTGTAAAAAATTTGGGATTAACCATGGACTCCCATTTCACTTGGGTAGCTCACTTCAGCGATATAAGCAGGCGCCTATATCGTTCGCTACACTCACTTAAACGTCTTCAAAATTTATTTCCCTTTAAAACTAAAATTATACTAGCCCAATCTCTCCTACTTCCTCTTCTTGACTATGCTGACATTTGTTATTTAGATGCGACTGAGGAGCTACTTGACAAATTCGATCGACTTCAGAATTTATGCATCCGTTTTATCTACGGGTTGCGTAAATTTGACCACATTTCGGAATACCGCCGTGAGTTAAAGTGGCTCCCTATCCGCTTCCGCCGCAATGTGCATGTATTAACACTTCTCTATAAAATTCTTCTAAAATCTTCTCCTTCTTACTTGCAAGATCTCTTTCAATTATGTCCACCTAGGCAATTGCCTGAGTGATCTTGTGTTTCCTTAAAATTTCTTGAGGTGCCGCACTATAACACTGCCCATTACCGCAAATCCTTTTCTGTTCTTGCTGCTCAACTCTGGAACTCATTACCTCCTCACTTGTACAAAGACTGTCCCACTATTACTTCCTTTAAGTTAAGACTGAAGAATTACTTCCTTTCCCTCTAAAATGTCCTCGGTATATATATTATATTTATGTAAGTATGTATTTTATTTATATTTTTGTATATTTAAGAAATATGTGTTTATATGTTCAGATATAAATGTGTATGTATGTAATTTGTATATATTTAATATATATTTGAATATCTTTTTAATACTTTTAATATATATGTTTTTATATATTTTTTTCGATATTTATTGTACCTATACCGCGATTATCAAAATATTTTTTCCGATAACGAAGGGTTTCTGGTAGAGATCTCTTTTAAGAGATAAGTCATCCTTTTTGTATATACTATATTTTAAATAAATTGTATATTGTGATTTACTGGAGCATAAATAAATAAATAAATCAATAAATCAATAAAAATAAATAAATATGGGTTACAAAGTAACAATGATACAATTTCCTGCGAATTTACCATCGCAATTAAAATCATAACAAAATTGTTTTAAAATTACAATGAAAGGCATGGACAAATGTCTATGGACATTAAGTTAAAAAAAAAAAAAAAACGAAAGAAACAATGAAAAAAATAGTTTTTTTATGTTAAAGGCATATTAACACGCGCATGGTACTCGTCCGATATCCATTACATGTGACATTGTCCATGGACATTGGAAATTACAAAGAATACAATTGTAAAGTTTTTGAAACTATAACATACCAACCAACAACGAACAAACCAAATCAAATTTGTGGAAGCAATTTGTCATAACGGATTGAGATTTAAGAGGAAACACGATCTTCAATAATTACGATAAATAGAATAATTTTAACTATAACAGGTATTATTGAGAATACTAGTTTTAAGTTAAACATCCATCAACGTACAGCCTAACGATTGTGTAGGACGTAAACAATAAGATATTATACTATTTAAGAATCTTCAAGATCTGAGGTTTACGTAGTGAAGAAGAGACGAGAAACAAACAATGACATGATGAAAAACTTTGCTTCCTCATGGTACCAAATAATAAACATACTTTACAAACTAAAAGAGGCAAAAATATATTCACCCCCTCTATTCTTATTTTTTATCCTTATTGTTGTGTCTAACTTATTAGGGTAATCTCCACCAGACAAAGTAACGACCAAGCACTCGGGCTACATGTCGCCAACTGGATACAGATCACGAAATATTAAATAGAATTACCAACATACCATCCAATTATAAACTTACAGAGCATATCTTTTTAATAATCTCACACAACAACGAGGAACTGGTTTAAAAATTAAAATTAAGGAACTATAATATTCAATAAAAAAATATTTATATTATTCACAATTCACGAGGAACAAAAAACGAACGAAAACAGTATTAATTCTCATTTTTTAATTACACAAAAACAACATTATATATGTATAAATACATAAATGTTAAGTATAAAATAAATAAAAATAATATTTGCTGATATGTTTAAGTAAGATGTCACACGATAATAAACATAACATAGTATGTGCTACAATTATTAATACTGAATAATATTTTTGTGGTATTTTATTTTTATTTAAGTATAAAGTCGGGGGTCATACGAGTACATGTATTAAACGTAGTAAGTGACGTATGAATGTCAGTACATAAAAGCAATCGTCCGACTCTCACCCCGCAGTTGGGTTTAAGCTCTGAGATATAACAATTTAAAAAATATTTTTATAACTCTTTAACATGTTAAAATCTCTTATTTTCTTGTGTTTGGTGCTCAGTTCTCGTGCCGCTGCAGGTAACACTATTTTATATAATATTTTCATTTTGCATTATACTATTAATTGTTTGTTGTTTTTATATATTATAAATAAGAGTTAACAAAATCAATAATGTATCTAATATATATATCTAATAAGGTTAATCTCGTACAAAATTTCTCTAGAGCCACGATTTTTAATAACACATCCTTTTTTTGTAAAATAATAGTAGTATTTATATCATAAGCGTTGACAACAGGATAGGATACATATGACATCATACTTTGAATATAACTAAAAAAAAATAACTTGTCAGTAGTCTTGTCAGAAAAGGACCTTATTTTTTTAATTGAGTGACGCGAGCGGAGCGCTCTACTGGAGACTTTTTCACATTCTTTGTCATGAATTGGCTCGAAAACTACTTGACGGAAAATTATGAAATTTTGCAATCAAAGAATCGCAGATTAGGTGATGGTTTTAAAAAAAAAATTAAAAATGTCATGTCGTTGAGAAATAATCGTCAAAAAACTGATATCTCATTGTAGTCAATGGGAATGTGGCGCGACTGTCACCCTGGTCTGAAATCTTCTACATTACCGACATTGTCCATAACGATGAGTCATTTCACTGGGCTCGCTTCGCTCAATATGCAAACGGCACCCGAGATTTCGCGAGCGCAGCGAGTCGAAATTGAGGGTCTGTTGGTGTCCCTAGTAATTATGTAGTTAATACAACCACAAAAGGTCCCCATCGTAATGTATCATCTGTAGCTTCAACACTCTGAAGTATTGAATTCTATTAGATAAGTAAGAAAATAAAAGTTTGAGATAATTATGCTTAATGCCATAGTGGTACGACTTCCTAACTAATGTTTCATGATCAACACAATCGAATGCATTAGATAAATCACACCAAGAGTATGCTAGAATTACAGACCTCAAATATATGCTTTTGTAAGCCCGAAATATAAATTGTAAAACCAATTAGTTTTGGTAATATGTTCTTGTATTTCGTTGAGCATATTTTTTCCAAAATTTTACTTATTAAAGGGAATACCGATATTAGTCTTTAATTGGAGAGATCTGAATATCTGAAGCACACCAAATTTTTTAACTTTTACTTTACTATTTTCCATATCACAAAACAACAGGTGTAAGTGAAGTAATGATTTAGCAGAAGAAACTAAAGAAAAAGAAGTAGTGGAAACTAGAACTTAAAAAATAAAAAACGAGCAACTTCCTTATTTGATTTTATTACTCGGTTATGTAAAGAGTTAAATAAGGGTTGCAAATTTGCTTTTTACCCGACTCGCGCAATCTCTCATTACAAAGAAGCAAAAAACCAACTATCTTTAAATCCGTATTTATTTATTTCTAGGTCCTTATATAACACCATGCAAGATTGGGGACGAAGACTGCCTTCTGTCCTCCGCCAGAGCGGCTTTGCCGGTGCTCGTAAGGGGAGTGCCTGAACTGGGACTCGAACCCATGGATCCTTTGACCATACCCCTCATTGAAAGTGATCACAGCGGTTTGAAACTGCAGTTTAAAAACTCCACGTTGACTGGCCTCAAGGGATGCACTATCGAGAGTATCAAGTAAGGGTTTTTAATATTTTTAGCATATTTCAAAACTCACTACAAACCAGTTACGCTGCTATACTCGTGGACAAACATACAATCTATTTAGTTGAACATTACACCTTTCATGAATTAACCAGTTTTAATGAGTATATTAAGGTTGTATTAAATATATAATACGTGTATGCTATAATTATAAATGCAAATGCCGGAAGCAATTTTTAAAATCAAGTAAAAAGACGAAAAACCAAGGTGGTCAAGGTCAAGGAGAAGCCCCAAGGTAATAGACAACTTTCAATAAATTTAAATAATCGTTATCTCGATACAGGACTATACTTTTAAGTTGTTAATTAATGAAAATTTAATTTATGAAGTTATATTTCTTAGAGTATGAAGCGAAGTGTGTGAATGTGATATTTAAAATATACCCTGGAACTGTATAATTCTATAAAATTATAATAATTACCTACTTTATTCAAATCTCTGTTAGAAACGGAAATAGTGACATTCGCTTCACGAGGCACCGCCGTCTTGTCAAGAACGGTTGTGGTGACATGGTATTTAACAATATATACCTACTCTGTAATATTAAAATAGTTTATATATATTTATATAAATTTATTTTTACTAGTTTATTTTATAAATGTAATGAATAAACCAAGGGTGAAGATTTGTATAAACAAACATATATTTAAAGATATTGAGTAATGTTGAGCACTAGAAAGTTATGTAATTTCAATCTCTAATAAATAGGTGTAAATTTTGTATGAAAAGCCGTCATTTCTGATGATTAGATTCTGATTTTTTAAATTAGAATGGTTGTTCTTGTTTAACATCTAAATTGATTTGGATGGAATTTTCTAACACCTAGAAGTAACCAGTTCAGATAAAAAACATACATGGCCGCTACCCAATTAAGCTTTAATATTTTTTACATCAAATTATTATCATATACTTAACTTGATATTTTTCTTTGTATTTTTTTTCATTTTAACAAAAAGATACGTGAGTTATATTATAACAATAATTTTAATTGAGATATTTCTGATCTTTTTGATTGTAAAGAAAATAAGTTTTTATATACCAAGATCTGTCTACATAGTTATAAAATTTATGTTTATTGAAGATTTAGCAAAAAATAACAATATTTATATTCAAATTCGCTATTTTTTACTTAATAATGGTCTTTATACCTCTGGCCACGAGTCTATTCATTCGCACATTTTTTTATCCACAGCTTAACAAGTGCTTGTTCCCGAAACATATTAAGAGGCTATGTCCTCTACAACTGACACAAATTACAGTCAAATTCAAATGAGACAAGTCTTTAGAACTTATAAATTCTTAAACGTTTGGTTCGAGTCTGGCTGGACATTTCGTGTCTTGTGATGATGGTGATCAGATGTAGCGTGCTAGAAAGTCAATATTTAATATTTTTTTTTATATTTAATAGGAAAAGTATTATAATATGATCCGAGACGGTCTCTTTATAGACGTTGGCCCATGTTTTAACCGCTTTTCACTAAAATGATGTTTTGCGACTTAATAATAGATTCTCTCAGAGGGTGTCTGACGCAGAAAGGCAATAACGCCTTTTTCACCTACCGCCTTTGACGGTTCGTTCTTTATTTTGGGGTTTTGTAAAAATATCAATCGCGGGGAGAAGTGAAGAAAGGTTTTCTTTCTATTATTACTTTATATATAAATAGTGTGTGTATGTTTGTAAAATGGATGTTTTTTTTTAAATTTTAATTTATTTTTTTATTCCTAAAGTATACATAAGAAACAGCTCCTTTTGATAGAATAATTATCTCCCATGTATTTTTTGGGATAGGATAGGATTGGGCTTATCAGTTGAGATTTTTAGGGACGGTTAAGAGCATATTGGAAAATCGCGAAAGTATATGGAAAAGATAAGATAATTATGTTAATTTGAAATGTTGTTTTTACTTATATATTTTATTCTTATTATGATGTATACTTCTTTATAATTATGTATACCGTTTATGGAATTAAAAATTATTAACAATTCTGTATATATTCAGATTGTCGTGACGGACGGATTGGATAATTAATACTAATATATATAATCTGTAAGTCGAGGTATTCTATTTAATTTATAACTATTATAATAAGTATTGTGTTTAATAATATCTGCAGTATGTCCTATTTGACGGATAAATATAATTCACTTTTAAATACCAATAATTACGATGACAAACTATAATATATAATAATAAATACCCTGAACTATATAGGTACGTTGTTACCATAAATGGAAAGAAGTGTTTTTACAAACAAAAAGACAAATTCTCGCTATAATATAATATATTATTAGGTACATATGTACCTACATGTAGATACATATCTCTTTATCTCAGGACTGAGCAGGATATTTACAAAATACAAAGTTTTAAAAACCTTTTACAGCAATACTGTTAGGTAAAGCTCTACCTATATATCAGAGTTAATTCCTTAAAATAGTGATGTTTCTCTCTAGATTTCCGAGTAACCTAATGGTGTATTAAATTACCTAATGCATTGATATTTTTTGTATGTTTTTGTTTATTTATTCTGTTATATCTTTTTCACTTTGAATCAATACCAGTGATCACTTGTGTACATCAAATTGGAGTGTCAAGATTATTTTGATTTGATACTTATCAAAATAAGTTCTTCTGTACATCAGTACAGTATCTACGAGTACTCTCCATCTTAAAATAAGTCTACGAGTATTTCAAACTCGCTGCTCTGAGAAGAACAACACAACGAACTCATTATATTTATATTTACTGTGATTACTGTTACACAAACGTCCGTGTAGCTATAACCACATTAGTATAGAATAAAAAAAATACAAATACAAGAAGTAATTGATCACTACTTAAAAATATCTATGTTGTATATCTATTAAAATTTTTTATACTATTTTTTTTTTCTATTTTGTATTACAGCACCTTACTGAGTGTCTTAACTAGTTTATTAATTAATAGTCTAGTCTACAATTATGTTCTGACTTCGTTTTATTACTGATCGTTAACATATACTTATAATATATTAAATTAAAGTATCTTCAATACATACACCTATTTTAATATTAATAGTAAAGTATTATTATATTTATATATGTTCAAACTTTGCTCAAAGCGAATTATAATGACATGTATATAATTGTTAATATATATTTTGTCAAATCTTCAGTTAAAAGCCAGTGGTCAAACAGTCGTTTAGTTTTTTACTTTAACACACATTTTGTCGTTCATTAAATTGATCTTTCTTGGCTTAAAACCTTATACATACTTATTTTAGTTTAATCAACAATTTAAATCTTGTTTATTACTTTAAAAAGTAAATCAATTAATTTACTACATTTACAATACTTAAAAGTACAGTACAACTTCAAACACTTTTAGATTTTATCGTAGCTGAAGACCAAATTAGTGTCTTACTTCAAAATTCAATAAATTTAGTGTATATCATAAATTATATTCTAAATTCTTTTACGCAATCTTCCACAATGGCTTGAGATATCTTCAAAATTGGTGATTTATTGTATAATGTCATGTCAATGTCAGATTTAAAGAAAAAACTAACTTTAATTTTAGTCGTAATTAGAATGAAAGAAGAGAAATATGACTATACGCATTTTCTATGATAACAAAATGATCAATATTTTAATAGATAAATTAATAAAAACGAAAAGAAATGGGGTTATCGGTTTAAGTTTAACAATAAATACACAGAATCCATACTAGCATTTGCAGACGATCTCGCGATACTGACACGTAATCCAAAACAATGTCAGCTACTTTTAAATGTTGTGAAGGATTTCTGTGCTTGGACGGACGGATTGAGGACAAAACCAAATAAATGCTACAGTCTATGTCTGAGTAGACGGAACACCAGATATACCACTTACGATCCGGGTCTTATAATAGGCGGTAAGTGCGTTACTACGATTACCGACTCAGCTCCGTTCAAATTCTTAGGTAAAAAAATCGATTACCAAGGGCGCATTCCACCGTTAGATATAAAAGTCGATAGCTTTTTGAATTATCTTAAAAAGGTGGACAATCAACCAATAAGTAACATCAAAAAGGCTTGGATATATGCTAATTATTTAACATCACGTCTAAATTGGCCTTTAATCGTTTATAATATAAATAAGACCCTTTTGTTGAAGTTAGATGCAAGCGTCGTAAGGACATTGAAGTCATGGCTCGGGTTAGCGCATCCAGGGGACTCTTCTACCCTATTTAGAGACCGACACAATTTTGGGTTAAAATTAAAGAACCTAAGAGTGACCAAAAGACATATCATCTCAAAATCGAATGATGATACTATAACGTCTCTCCCAAAAGATAAAATTACCGCAGAGCTAGAGTCGCGACTTCAATTCCATAAGCAATTTATGATAGGTGCTCAAACAAATAAAGCAGGGCTAGGATCAAGTAGGAATGAACAAGACGTAGAAATAATAAAATCCTTTATTCGGCAAGATGAAAATAATAATTACCGGTTGCACGCGATGAGCCTAGAATTTCAAAATGAATGGGTGATCATAGGAGATTTTTGTATTCCACTAGCTTTAAAATGGCGCACCCTGCTTCATGATTGGTCCCCAGCATTATTAAAATTTTATCTTAATGTATTCCAAATGACTCTCCCAGATCAGAAAGTAACTTATTAAAATGGGGCAAAGCCACCGAAAAATTTTGCAACATCTGTGGGGAGGCAGTAGGACCCGCGAAACACTTGCTAGTAGGGTGTAGGGTACTTTTAAATAGAGGTAAATACTCGCGTCGCCACGATAAAGTATTAGAAATGGTACGAGAAGCGGTTAGTTTTTCGATAGCAGCAAGAGCGCAGAAGGGTATAACAACCACCAAAATATCAGTAGAATTCGTAAAGGCGTTCGTCCAAAAAATCAAAATTAAAACCTTATTCCATCTTGGACGCGTCTCCTGATTGGACTCTCATGATGGACACGTATGAAAGGCAATACAAAATCCACGGGGATATTTGTGTTTCGTCATCTAGGCCGGACTTATTCCTATACTCAAAACAACTAAGGCGCGTTATACTTGTGGAGCTTACTGTACCCTGGGAAACAAACATACCCAAAGATCACACATTTAAGCTTAACAAGTATTACGAACTATGTAACGAACTGATCAGGAATAAATTTATATTTAATTTGTACGCTGCAGAAGTAGGAGTGAGAGGTATAACAGCAAAATCTCTCTACAACTTATTTAAGGATCTTGGCCTTTCTAGAACAATCATCAGTTCATTTCTGGAACGTGTTTCAAAGGCGGATTTAGTAGGTTCTTACGATATTTGGTTAGGTAGGGAGAGGAGCGTGAACAATGAAGGTGAGAGTGTATGCGCATAGAAAAGGGGCCCCTTAAACCTACACCTGGGTCGCAAGTCCCAGGCATTGTTAGCGCTCCTCTTCTTGCAACGCGATGGGTCCGGCACCCGCACGGTGAATCCATAGAATGCTAAGAAGCTTCGTCTCTCTTATTACTAAACAATACTTTTTTCAAATAAGAAACGATTAATCATAGAAATGATTTGTATATGAAAACTAAAAAATAGACAGGCCAGGCTGGTAAGGTCCTTTTTCTTTAAACAGCTCTCTTCCACCAAAAAGAGATACGAAACATATAATGAGGAAGCACCTTGCAAAAATTAAACAACATTGACTGAAGTTATTATTTTATTTATTTATTTGGTTTAATAATAATGTATGAAATGTTGGCAAAATTTTTGTGATAACAGTAAACATTTATACATTTAAAAGACTTAACATGTCTTTAATTATTGTTTGACAAGTTGATCAACTGACAGAACCATTATTTACAGGTTCAATCAAACGAAATTGAAGCAGACAATTAATTTAAAATGCAACTTGGTTGTGTCGGGAGACTACAAGCTGCAAGGACAGCTCATCATCCTCCCGGTAGAGGGAGAGGGACAATTCAAAATTGATATACGTAATAAATATATTAATAATTCATTAACTTATATATTTTTCCTAAACTAGCTAACTTATATTATATTTTCCAGGTGATATATTATTCAAGACTCACGTTGAACTAACACCTGTGACCATATCCGGCGCCACTCACTGGCACATCAGCAACTGGCGAGAGAACTTCAAAGTTCTGACAGGAGCCAAATTTAACTTTGAAAATCTATTCAACGGAAACAAAGTTCTTGGTAACAGCATTTATTACTAAAAGTTTTGAAAATAATAAATAATAATAATTACACTTAACTATTTTCGTTAACTATTAACACTGTCATAATATGTGTAACGTTACTAGAAAATAAAGAATATCATTAGCTTATGAAATATTTTCCTGGCGTAAGTCATAACTAGGTTCCTTTTCAGGTGTATGTAAGGCTGTCTGAGCTTGGCATTTCAATAACATTTTCTTTATATGCAGGTGATCCAGTATTAGAATTCGCCAATGCAAATTGGAATGATATTATGCAAGAAATCGCACCTCCAGTGGTTGACGCTGTCGCTGAGAAAGTAACACAGGGTATCGAAGCACTTTATAAAGTATTGCCAGTTGATCAACTTGTTATACAATAGTTAAAGATATATTAAGACTTTTAACTGTTTATATCACATTATTTTTAATGTTTACTGTTACCATTAAAATTTCGCTAGTATTTTATATATTATTATTAAGCGACATAAATAAATGAAATAGTAATTTCAGTGAATGTTGTTTAAATTTTTGCAAGGTACTTCCTCATAACATGTCTTGTAACTCTTTTTGGTGGAAGAGAGCTGTTTAAAGACAACGACCTCGCCAGTCTGGTCTGCCTATTTTTTTGTTTTCGCAAACAAATAACTTATATTATTAAAAATACCGATTCATAGTCTAATTATAGCTCATTTCTATTTATAATTTATACAACAAACTACATTTTCTATGATATAATAATAAATAATTGAGCGAAGCGAGCGAAACTCGCGGAACGTTCTACTGGAATCTTTTTCACATTCTTTGTCACGAATTGGCTCGAAAACTTGACAGAAAATTATGAAGTTTTGCCATCAAACAGACACACATTAAGGTGGTGGTATTAAAAAAACAATTGTAAAATGTCATGTTATGTATGATTTTTTTTTCGCGCGGGCTCGCTTCGCTCAATATGCAAACGGCACCCGAGATTTCGCAAGCGGAGCGAGTCGAAATTGAGGGTCTGTTGGCGCCCCTAGAATTGTATATGTATTGTGTAGATATAATATACTTGTCATGATTATAATTAAACTGGGCTAATATTTGTGAGGGTTTGTAACATAACTTCCAAAATAAGACTTATTAGTCCGGCTATTATAAAATAAAATTAGCTATTAAAATGAGGAATGCTTTTGCTGCTGTCCTTGTATGATTTTCCAATATATTTAATAAATATTATTGTGTTTTTTATTCATTATTACCATAAAAAAGGTGTTCAATATACAAGTCAAATTCAGGTTTTTTACCGAAATAAAAATATTAATGAAATAGCAGGCTCACCGTCAAGTGTCACTTTAATAGCGTCAAACTGTCACGTCAATGTGTCAGTGTTATTTTATCACAACCGGTCCATGTGGATTTGTTGTTTATTAACTATTTTAACTTATTACACTTTATTTGACTTAGTTTTGAAATAAGTTCTAATACCATTATTCTAATTTAAAAGTTTCTTAAAAATTTATTATGCTGTGTCCAGAGGTTTGGGACTTTCCAGCTCCAAAAGTAAAATCATCTCTACAAAAATATGAAGACTTTCAAAGTGTTTCTAAAGTTGTAGAGCTAAACAACTTTTATAAAAGTGTTATTATAACGTGCCCAGACGAGTTACATATACCGCAAGATATTGAAGAATCCATACTGGAAGATACTGATTATTATAGTATAGAAAGTTGCCCATTAACAGAATTCCTGGAGCCTACATTTATACAAAGTTTTGTCATGAAAGGAAAAATGTATTGCTTATCAACTGATACAAACTGTATGACGGATACTTGCGTAGCTTTAACCCCAGACGGAGTATTAACTATCCATGTCTTAAGATTTATTTATCAAAGCCTCGGATTAGAAGGTACTAAATGCCTTCACGACTTTTACCGAATACAAATCAATTTAAAAGATCTTAAAAACACTAATAGAATAAAGTGCGCTTTTAATAAACTAAAACCATTGAATTTTAATTTATCTTGGGATCCTGAAGTGGAAGATGTTTGTCCATCATCAATAGCCAAGTATTTTTGTGATAGAAATTATAAAGTCACGTGTCAAAGTCTGTCTGTGGAGCGAATTAAACCAGACATTAAATCAATACCAAGTTTAATAAATTCTGAAATTGATGAAGTAGTGGAATGGATTGGTATGTTAGTCCACGGTGGTGACTTAACACCATCTGAAGGTTACGTCAGTTCATACTGTGAGCCAGAGAGTGAAAATCCAATTGAAACAATTAGAATTTCTATTTTAGTTGTAAAAGGATTTTTAACTCCTAATATATTATTAAAAACATGTAAATCCTTATTAGATCATGCTACGTTTAGAGACTTACAGAACTACTGGGCGTGTATTAGTCTACAAACCATAGAAGACAGTCTATGGCAATGGAGTCCGAGTGTTCCGAGAATGTTTCAAGCACATAACTCATCTTGCAATATATTTTTTAGTAATGAAAAATCAACAATATATACTGTTGCAGAATTAAAATATACATAGAATATTATTCTTTTATTTAAAAGTTTGAACTAAACATAAACACGTTTTGAATGTTTTTCAGTTACTTAATGTGAAATATAATGTACTAGAATGATTCTTGTCATTTTTCTATTATATTGATAAACTGACCGGTAGATAAATAATAAGCATGAGAAAATAAAGAACATTCTAGAAGATTATACTTTATTGAAAAAAAAAACAAGCTGCAGTATGGTAACCAAATCCCTGCACCAAAATAATAACCAATATTCACTGAGACATAACAGGAATGCTATAACTTTACTTAAATATAAATTTTACATTTTGAATAAATATTCAATCAAATCTATATGTGATTTGCTACAACAGGAAAACACCACATTGACGTCAAGAACTGATGTAACTGTTTAAAGTGTTCATTACCAAGTTACTATAACCCTTAATCTGACAATAAATTGATAAAACTTGGGGTAACAATTTAGCTGTAGACAATTTTTATGTGTAATTTTTGTCAATGTGGTTGTTGAATTAAATATTTATGACTTTGCAAGTCCGATGACTCCACAAGCGAGACGAGCTCCGGCATTGCCTGTTGACTTGCTGAGCTCGTGTCCTCCAATACCAAGATCATCGGGGTCTGCGTGAACTACTAAAGTGCGTCCAACGATGCTGTTTGGCCCACTTAGAGAGATTAGAGAGTCTTGGATGCATACCTGAAAAGACAATTGTGGAAATAAACTTTAAATATTAACAAAAGTGAAAGTCATTAATAAATTACGAATATACAAATATCAAATTAGCTATTCAAGTTACAACATTGAATCATTATTTTTAATTGTAAAGTGTGTGAACTATAATCTTTTAATGTATTATTATTTATACAACATACATAGCATCATAAGACCAACATTAAACCAGTTTGTTAACGAGTATACTACCTTAGTAACTCCCCCATCACTTGAAGCCTCGACATTCCCTAGATCCCCCACATGTCGCACGGCCGCGTCCGGGGCTCCATGATCTACCTTCAATGGATTGAAGTGAGCTCCGGCTGATGTGCAGCCATTTGTGTTGTCACCAAACTCATGCACATGGAAACCGTGTTTGCCCTGGAGATAATCACAACCATTTTGATTTGAATATTCCTTTTTAAAAATAACATTACATTAATAATAATGAATCTACATTTTGAGGTATGTACTTAATATATAAAAGAGCTGTTCAGTTATGTACATAACTCTAAAATTATTATTGTTCCACTTAGCACACACTTCTATTTACTTTGATTCAATTACAGATAATTTGTTACAATGAAATAACATTTGTGATAAGATTTATTATATTATTTTATCTTATTCTTGTTAAAATAAACATTTATTCATTCAGTATACTGACTTGTATTTTTGCTTGTTAACAAGAATTTAAAAATAAAAGATTCTTAGATAAAACATTATGTGAAATTAAGTCTCCCTCATAAATTTAACCACAAAACTAAATATTTATTTGTTTATATTTTTTTCCATTAGGAATCAATACCAAATGGAAGAATGAGGAGGACCTATTAATCCTTGATTGCTGATAGTGAATAATTTTTATCACAAATAGGCATATTTTGCATTTATGAAACATCAGATTTTGGAGTAGAAAATGTTTCAAATAAAATAATAACTTTTATAACAAATGAATATAACCAGCAAGGACGAGAAATTTGTATGAAAGTTAAATATTTTTTTTTATAAACAGTGTTATTAAAGTATTGGCAATAAATAATTAAATATTAAATTAATACAGAATAAATAAAGTATGTATAAAGAACTTACACTTTGAACTTGAATGTAATTAATGATTTTATTTAATATTAAATTACCTCCAGTGTCTACTAGTAGTATGTTAATCAAATCATTATTAATCAAGGTCACCATACATAGATAACTGTACTATATTTTGAAATCAATACTTATTTTTTCTTACAGAAGTAATTTATATAAATAAAATTTTCATTCTGTTATAGAATATGAAATGATGCGAGATAATATTTTGTGTATTTATTATTTTACAACTATAATACCTTTGAAAGCCCTTTTACTTCACCGCTCACAACAACCGGTGACTTCTCATCCTGTAAAAAGTAAAACTTACTAAATTTCTGATATCATAATATAATTCTTCTTTTTCTTATTCATATATTCATGTAGGTGCTTAAATTTAAAATGTTTAATTAAATTATTAATACCTGCACTTTTTTATTTACGAAGAGATACTATGTAAAAGTGTATACAATCCACTACAAAGTGGTTTCTAGAAAAAATTACTTAATTACATATTAATGTAATTTAATAAAATCATTTTTTTTAAAGTAGGTACTTAGCTATTATCTATTTACCATTGTAACCTATAGTAGTATTACGTCAGAGAGGGCCCTAAAAGCAAGGTCGTTTTTATAAAAATGCGTAAATACCTTCTGATCGAAGAAAACTGTGCCGCTAACATCGCCATTGAGAACGCAAACTGCTTTAGCCGGCATTATGCAATGCTTTTTGAAGAAAACTGCAAGAAAATCAATACGAGAACGTGATATGAGGCGGTCAGTTCGCAAATTGCAACTAATATCGCTTTTAACGATTAAGGTATGAACTATGGAGTAAATGCACACTCTACAATATCCGGATCGTAGTAGTATACCATATGAAGTTTGCGTTGTGAGATTTGTTTGCTGTTTGACGTTGACAGACTTGATTTTTTGACTTTGATAACGTCAAAAGTCATAAATTCATGTTATCAAATAATTGTATTAGGATTTCTGAATTAATTTAAGGATAATTTAATGGGTTTCCTCAGGAAAAGATAATTGACAATTTTAAGTTGTTTTCAAAAGAATGATGTTCATATATCTCGTGTTATTATTTAGTAGATAAATCATATTTGAATGTTGAGTTACTACTCAACATACTTTGTTATAATCCATTATGTAATATTATAATATTATGTTCAATTAAAAATACTAAGTTTAAACAAAACAATTCAGTTACTAATAAAAATAGTAGTACTATAAGTAAAAGACAAAGAACAATGGCAGCTTTCCATACATCATTTTACCTGACATTTTTTGGAAGCGTCTAAATATAAAAAAATATTTAAACGATAGGGGTAACATTGCATAAGCTTAATCAGAAACAAATATTTTTTTAGAAAGCCACAAAAAAAAGATATTTCAGTTTTTGTTTAACAATAATTTGAGGTTACCTGTCAATACTAGTTGTCACTGATTGCAGGTACAATCTATACAAATATTAAAAAATGCGTAAGAGATTTATCAAATGATGTTTTTAATATTAGTTATTAGTTTAGTAAGGGGTTAGAATGAGTCTTGAACGGATTTTTGTCGCGTTTATTAACGCGAATATATATTCGCAATGAATAATATTTGTCTAAATATAAGAAAACCGATCTTTCTTCTTTGCAAATGTGTCAGATAACTATCTCTATTTACTGAGCTTCAACCTCTAACATTCCAATACTTGGCATAGGCCTCTTTCACCAGATAGGTAAAGAATCGCAGCTTAATCAGCCGATGGTCCAATGCGTGCTAGCAAATTACATACTATCGAACCCGCTAACACCATCGTTTAGGCAGCACCAATCGACAAGCACACCGCTATTCTATAGCGATCATATAGTATACAGATGCAAAAAAAATATTTTGTTTAGAAAAATGTAGTTGTACATTTATTTAGATAAGGATAATATAGGACAGACATGTATAAAAGTCTATAAATAAAGAAAAATAAAAAATAAATATAGGTATTTATAGTAAAAATAAAACAAGATGGTATTTTAATTACATAATATTTTAAACACTGCGTATCAATATTATTGCAGCCAGGAAAGAGGCAATGGTTACAAGTATTGGCGGCTCCTATAAGCTCCTATAATGGTAATGCTATAGTTCCATTCTCTGTATTCTGAATGCCTGAGGGCCTGACAATATCTTGCTCATGCGGATCTTCATGAAATTGGTGGTCCTCCAAAGATATGACAGCTTTTGGCATTGAGATATACTCCACAACAGTAGGCTCGTTAGGTGGCTCAGTATGTGAGACATCATCATCATCTCCATGTTGAATGGCTTCTTCAACTCTTAATTCATTAAGGCGATTCATATATAGGACCTCTCTTTTGGTTCGCAACCAACAGGCATAGCATACATTGTCTGAAGTTGTTACCTGGCAGAAATATATGAAATCTTTCTGATTTTAGCATATAAAACACTTATATCTAGGATTAATGTTATTCAGGGTAAATTAAACTTATAATATAAATGTATTTATGTAAGTCTCACTATCTAAATAATTGTAAAAAGATTAGATAATAAAATAAATAAAATCAAACAAACATTTTAAAAGAATAAAACCTATAAGTTCAATGTGTATAGAATACATAAAAATAATAGTATAAAACAGAACTTAAACTAAGATGTACACACCTGTTGTGGTTCCTTATGGCATTTAATTATTTCTATCATCTGCCATTGTAGTTCAGAGAGATTATCTCTTAATATTTTCTCATTTTGCCTTTGTATGAGGGAACATCCGCATAAAATACAAACATTGGTATGACAACGCTGACTTTGTGTCGGTCCAGCTTGTAGTTCATTAGCAGTATTCTGTTGAAGATTCTGATTTACAGCATCTATTAAAAGTTTCCAACATGCTTCGCAAACATAATCCTCATCAGTTATCTGAAAGTAATTTGTAATAAGTATTAACGCATTATAACAAACTATGTTTGAAAGTATAAATAACGAGTTAATTTAATATAATTTAGAGATAACACGAGCAATAGTGTTTTTAAGAACTTACGATTTGTGGATAAACCCAGTTGCAGAGCATCGTACACACTTATATTTTGTTCTAAAATCCGATATCGGCGAAGAGTATTCACGCAAATATTACAATTCACGCACAATATGTGCTTGCGCTTGCTATCCATGATAAAAGAACACTCAGAAAGACACAATCGAAATCCGTTAAGACATCCGAGAATGAATAGTTGCACAGAAGTCGCGATGACAGCGTAAAACTAAATAGAAAACGCAAAGCTAGTTAAAGTGGCTTCCAATAGTGTTAAAGTCAGTCAAACTATTAGTCAGTTGTCAGTCATTTAAATGGCCCTGTAATAATATATTTGATTAATCTTATAGTTAAATACATACAACAAACGCAATTATATAGTTTCTTTATTATGTAGCAATAACAACAAAGAAAAATTAATATTGCTATTTATCATTTTAAATAGTTTTTTATTTTTTAATTGTATTACACCGGAAATACGCAAAAAACAGAAATTAAAAGCTTATTAAATAAAAGTTTTTTTCGTGGCTTTCCCAAGTAAATCTAACACCGTGTAAAAAACGACTAAATAATACAATTAAGTTTCGCTTTTGTCTTGTTTTTAGACGCTTCATAAAACGTTCAGGTAAAAAATTGCCATTGTTCTTTGTTAGCATTAAAGAAGGGGAAGGCACTCAGCTCAACTCCTGCAGCGCACGACGGCGGATAATAGTATAAAGAACAATGGCAATTTTTTACCTGAACGTTTTATGAAGCGTCTAAAAACAAGACAAAAGCGAAACTTAATTGTATTATTTAGTCGTTTTTTACACGGTGTTAGATTTACTTGGGAAAGCCACGAAAAAAACTTTTATTTAATAAGCTTTTAATTTCTGTTTTTTGCGTATTTCCGGTGTAATACAATTAAAAAATAAAAAACTATTTAAAATGATAAATAGCAATATTAATTTTTCTTTGTTGTTATTGCTACATAATAAAGAAACTATATAATTGCGTTTGTTGTATGTATTTAACTATAAGATTAATCAAATATATTATTACAGGGCCATTTAAATGACTGACAACTGACTAATAGTTTGACTGACTTTAACACTATTGGAAGCCACTTTAACTAGCTTTGCGTTTTCTATTTAGTTTTACGCTGTCATCGCGACTTCTGTGCAACTATTCATTCTCGGATGTCTTAACGGATTTCGATTGTGTCTTTCTGAGTGTTCTTTTATCATGGATAGCAAGCGCAAGCACATATTGTGCGTGAATTGTAATATTTGCGTGAATACTCTTCGCCGATATCGGATTTTAGAACAAAATATAAGTGTGTACGATGCTCTGCAACTGGGTTTATCCACAAATCGTAAGTTCTTAAAAACACTATTGCTCGTGTTATCTCTAAATTATATTAAATTAACTCGTTATTTATACTTTCAAACATAGTTTGTTATAATGCGTTAATACTTATTACAAATTACTTTCAGATAACTGATGAGGATTATGTTTGCGAAGCATGTTGGAAACTTTTAATAGATGCTGTAAATCAGAATCTTCAACAGAATACTGCTAATGAACTACAAGCTGGACCGACACAAAGTCAGCGTTGTCATACCAATGTTTGTATTTTATGCGGATGTTCCCTCATACAAAGGCAAAATGAGAAAATATTAAGAGATAATCTCTGAACTACAATGGCAGATGATAGAAATAATTAAATGCCATAAGGAACCACAACAGGTGTGTACATCTTAGTTTAAGTTCTGTTTTATACTATTATTTTTATGTATTCTATACACATTGAACTTATAGGTTTTATTCTTTTAAAATGTTTGTTTGATTTTATTTATTTTATTATCTAATCTTTTTACAATTATTTAGATAGTGAGACTTACATAAATACATTTATATTATAAGTTTAATTTACCCTGAATAACATTAATCCTAGATATAAGTGTTTTATATGCTAAAATCAGAAAGATTTCATATATTTCTGCCAGGTAACAACTTCAGACAATGTATGCTATGCCTGTTGGTTGCGAACCAAAAGAGAGGTCCTATATATGAATCGCCTTAATGAATTAAGAGTTGAAGAAGCCATTCAACATGGAGATGATGATGATGTCTCACATACTGAGCCACCTAACGAGCCTACTGTTGTGGAGTATATCTCAATGCCAAAAGCTGTCATATCTTTGGAGGACCACCAATTTCATGAAGATCCGCATGAGCAAGATATTGTCAGGCCCTCAGGCATTCAGAATACAGAGAATGGAACTATAGCATTACCATTATAGGAGCTTATAGGAGCCGCCAATACTTGTAACCATTGCCTCTTTCCTGGCTGCAATAATATTGATACGCAGTGTTTAAAATATTATGTAATTAAAATACCATCTTGTTTTATTTTTACTATAAATACCTATATTTATTTTTTATTTTTCTTTATTTATAGACTTTTATACATGTCTGTCCTATATTATCCTTATCTAAATAAATGTACAACTACATTTTTCTAAACAAAATATTTTTTTTGCATCTGTATACTATATGATCGCTATAGAATAGCGGTGTGCTTGTCGATTGGTGCTGCCTAAACGATGGTGTTAGCGGGTTCGATAGTATGTAATTTGCTAGCACGCATTGGACCATCGGCTGATTAAGCTGCGATTCTTTACCTATCTGGTGAAAGAGGCCTATGCCAAGTATTGGAATGTTAGAGGTTGAAGCTCAGTAAATAGAGATAGTTATCTGACACATTTGCAAAGAAGAAAGATCGGTTTTCTTATATTTAGACAAATATTATTCATTGCGAATATATATTCGCGTTAATAAACGCGACAAAAATCCGTTCAAGACTCATTCTAACCCCTTACTAAACTAATAACTAATATTAAAAACATCATTTGATAAATCTCTTACGCATTTTTTAATATTTGTATAGATTGTACCTGCAATCAGTGACAACTAGTATTGACAGGTAACCTCAAATTATTGTTAAACAAAAACTGAAATATCTTTTTTTTGTGGCTTTCTAAAAAAATATTTGTTTCTGATTAAGCTTATGCAATGTTACCCCTATCGTTTAAATATTTTTTTATATTTAGACGCTTCCAAAAAATGTCAGGTAAAATGATGTATGGAAAGCTGCCATTGTTCTTTCATTTTAATATAACTTTTTTTCTAAACTGAATTTTGTTTTGTTGTTTTTTGCAGAACCATCTTTAGTAAAAGATCTAACCATGTGCCAAATTCTAAAAAAATACATCTATAGGTTTTAACATTACCGATGTCGTAAAACAGCAAAATGAACGGTTAAGAGCTTCGCCTACGCTCCGCTCAAAAATGGTTATGGATATTAAGTCAATATTATTATTAAGGGTTTTACTAATGGAACGGAATAAATTTAATTACTTATGTATAAGACGTCCGAAAACTTTTGAGGAATAAGGATAAGATGGATATTGGACGGTAGTCAAAGAAAGAGGCAGGATTGTGTTTTTAAGAATCGGAGTAACTTGGGCGACTTTCCAGGGAAGAGAAATTGGTTAAAAATAATTTAATTATATTTTAAAATTAAATTATTTTTTATGTTGTGATGATGGGGGTCAAAATACCGATGATAGAAATCATAATTTTCCAATAAACGCAAAAAGAAACAAGAGTTTCATCCGTCTTAACGACCAGCTGATTCTTATTGACATTACTCTTACAAAAAAGATTTAGAGTAAAAAAAGTGCTGCCAGGAGCAAATAAGCCTGACCTGATTGCTTTTATTTTATATAAATTCAAAATTACAATAAGAGTTTCAAATTGATTTACATAAAGAGTAAGTTCAGTTTTAATAAAAATGTAATAATAAGGAATGGTTTTATATTTATTCCTTACAAAAGAGTTCAATAATATCTTCATGAAATCATTTAAAAGCAAAGAAACAGTCAGTTGTGAAGACTGAGTAACAAGGTATATGAATATTAAGTGTTGGTCAAAATGTATAGAATAACTAAAATACTTTTTATGAAATTATCTACACTAGATAGTAATATTTTTCGTGGCTGGGTGACTTTAAACCTTAGTTCGTTAATTGTCATTTTTTAAAAACAACAAATCTCCAGACTTCAAAACTGAAAACTTGGAAACAAAATTTAACATTTGCAGCAATATAATTTATTACTTTCATTAGTCTAACATTTGTCTTCCGTTTTGTAAACAATATTTCAGCAATTTTTTAGTGATTACTACCATTTTAAGAAACATGGAGAATAATATAATAATAAATGAAAGACAGTGTTCTATGGTAAGCGACTGTCCTAAATAAAAAAATATTTTAATTATTAATTATGTATTTGAATATATATTTTATTTCCAGTTAATTCCTACAGAATCAATAGGAACTGTTATAGAAGAAGGTCCGAGGGTAAACAATTTCATATACCTACTATTATTAAGTAATGTATATATAAAAGTATTTATTCTATTGTGTTTCAGATCTGTCCACTCTGTGCATCTGAAATAAGATTATTTTACATAAATTTTAATGAGAAGATGTTAATGTGCGAAAATACCGAATGTGAGTTTCCATTTGGTCATGAGGAGGTTCAATTGGTTCGAGTTGAAAATGATGAGGACAATTGCGATAGTTTCTTAGGAAGAACAAAACAAAGCATGATGTCTCCATCACGATGCTCCACAATGTCTACTGCGGCGTGGTCAGAAATAGATAAGATGAACAAAGTCAGTGACGATTTAGAAGAAAGTCAACTAGATAATATACACTTTAATAAATCTCGGCAATCCAAGAAACGGGATACTAAATCATCGAAGGATACTACAAATGAAATACAAAAGCACGATAAGGATTTAAAAGGTCTTAATATGGATTTGATGAATATACGTAGAGATATTAAAATGATAAACAATGAAAAGTGGATAAAAAATCTCATGTCATTACAAGGTATCTCGGGCAAGTCGTTGCTCAAACCGCAAGAGTTGATTACCTTGAAAAAACGATCCGAAAGACAGAAGAGTGAACTTAAAATAGATATAGAGAAAGGTGACATGGGAATGTCCTCAATAACAATTCATTTATCTAATAAGGATAATCCAATAACATAATGACAAGATTGTTTTTGATTTATTAATTATTAATTTGATGAAATTACAGATTCTTACGAGAACCTGGAAGGTTACTAATTCGTAACGGAGAAGTTAAGAGGTTTTATTTGTTATATTATAACAGGAGTTGATGTTTTTTGTTGTTTTGTGTTGTTACGAAGTCAGAAAAAAGTATGTATGACGGAAACATTGTAACAATACTATGTTTTATTTGATACATAATAAATTTTATGAAATAAATTTGTGTTTTTTTGTATGTAGTTTGTGTTTGTTTAACATTAACAAATACAATTAGTGCAATAATACAAAATTAACTTATTATTTCCTTTAAATAATTTAATTTAATTAAATAATATTAAGACCAAAGGTCAGTATTGATTAAAAAAAAACAAACTCTTGCTTGTGGCTTTTTTAATTTTATTTAAATAATATATTAAAAGAATATAAAATGTAAGAAATATTATATAAATATTACTCAAAACGGTTATAATTAATGATTGTTAAGAGCCTTTTACACTGTCACTATTTAATGAGGACAAGGGTTTAAAATACGTAAATTTATTGAAGTCCTAGATTAAAAACCTAACAGACTACAAGCAGGCGGCTGTGAAGTTACTCGGATATAATTTCACTTTCAATTCTTAGTTGACCGCGAAGATATTGACACCTTTCTTTATTTCCTTATTATTTGAACGTAAACATACATTGTATAAATAAAGCATTTGTAAATATGAGTAACATCTTTAATTATAACTTTATTGATTTATCAAAGTATTATTTTAGTTTTAAGAAAAACTTTATTGCTATTTAATTAAACAAGCGACGACCCACGTTATATCGGAAGTGTAATAACGGTAATAAGAAAGCTATGCATTAAATACTACTTATGAAAATTATAAAATTATTCATCATATAATATATATTTTACGCGTGGTACTTAAACTGTGCCCTTTAAAAATATTACTGTATATTTAAGCAAGAAATATCTAAATGTAAATAATAATTACTAGCTAAAAATGTGCGTTAATAAGACTTTTATTATATATTTCGTATAAATATATTAAGATATTATACAACATTATAGTGTAAGTACAACAGGAAGTGGATAAAGCAATAAAATATTCAGTTTCCTGTTGGATATGATAGAAATTCCTAATAAAAAAATAATGGATAGTGCTTTGCGTAATAAATAAATAATAATAGTTTTATATATTATTATTAGTAAAAGAAAAAAAAAATTGCTAAGAAGTAATTATATCAAAAATTATGATTAAAGTTTGAGCAGCTTTATTTTATGAATAACTTTAGTGTTTTATAACTTTTGATAATACTCGCTTAAACTATTAGGTATACTGCTGTAGGAAGTCGTACTAAATTTTACATAACATTAGTTAACGCTTATTCAAAGACTATAGACAACTACTGACAGCCGACCTCAATAAGGTCAAAATGAGAAAAAGATTAAGATAAAGTTCATGAAAAAGACAGTTTCCAAAGAAAGGATATTGTTACTCAAACAAGAGCCTTCACCTACATTTAACAGATCAGCAAAATAATGCGTGATAATATATTTATAACTCCGAAGTACTAAGATCGATGACTTCCCTGTTTTCAATCCGGTTGTAAGTTAGATCGGAAAGGAAGTCGGAAGCTGCAGGACGCGGTAAGATTTTTGAACCTGACTTTCGCTGGTGACTTTGTGACGTGTGCGGCCTGTCTATAGCGAATCTTGAATGACTTTCGTTTTATAGTTTTCTTTTGCAGCAATTAAGTATTTTTATTTTGTTAGTTTTTGTAAGTTTGTTAGTTTCTAAAAACTAATTATATTTCGTTTACGAATCGGAAAATGAATATTAATACAATCAAATTCTAAAATAAATCTGTTGTAAATAAATTTCAAACAATATTTTAATAACTTGCAAGTTCAAAAAAAATGAGTCGTGGAAGATACTTTATACCGGAGAAGTTAATTTGTACCAGCAAGGCGGCACTTGTCGTTCGCGCCAGTTCATTATCCCCAAGTCTTGCTTGAGTCAGATTGTATAAAGGTAACCGCGGAACTCACTCAACAGTTTTGTGCTTCAATACTGTGAGTGATCGTTACTTTTATTTATCACGGTAAATATTTACTATGGATTATAAAATAAAACTAATAGTGATTTGCTGTACATATATTTAAGATTAATTAAGCCTATAAGCTAATATGAATTAGCTTTAAATGTGATATTAATTATTGTTTATAGTTTTAATATCTTTGTATTTATATACTTACATAATGTTTCAGATGTTACCGCTCTTGTATTTCTGTTTCGTGCTACCAGTAGTGCTTGGAAATGATAAAACTTCTGGTAAGCTAATATTAAATAGGGACTTTTTTTCAATCACAATTATTTCCGTTTGCGGTATTTCGATCACAGTCGGACATCGGTGGACACTGGTGTTGTAATTATAATTACTTATCAGAATGTGATATTTATTTTATATTTTCTTTGGAGTAAAATAGTCAATATTATTTTGATCCCCAGTCCCCAAAACCGTTTAAATATTAATTTAAGCTCAATATACAAGTAAAAAAAAAGAGTCACTAATATTTTATATCAATTTCAAATTAAAGACTAACATTATAGGATATTTTGGAGGAAAAAATATTTTTTTCTCTTTAAATGGAATTAAATAATTCAAAGATATTAAAAGTCAATAATTTCATAAAAATACACCAAAATAATACTCCAGTTGGTGAATCCGTTATATTTACAGTAGGTACATGTAGCATGATTTTGTAAGAACTAATTAATAACCAAATATATACATATAAATAAAATTGAAGTGTCTGTTTGTAGTTCCAAATTAACGGCTTTTCATTAAATGCTTATAAATACGGTACTTACATAAAAAAATCATTTTGTCTGTCTGCCTGGCCTGGTCTCTGAACCGGCTGGACCGATTTTAACAGGACTTTCATTGGCGGATATACTTTGTCATAAGGAGTTAGCCAAAGTTACTCCTACTTTTATTAAAAAAATATATTCCGCGCGAAAGAAGACGGGGGCACAGCTAGTGCTTAATATAATAATAAGAACATGACCTTAACGAAATATTGACCCTACTGACATTCTCGGACAATGCAGTTTTGAAGAGTGAGCTCTTTGAATGGCTTTTTAATACTTTCCATTTTAGCCTTTCAATATTTATATCAAACAGTTAAGTCATGGTAAAAGTATCGAGATTAATTATTATATAAATATATTACTTTATTATATTAATCAGAAATCATAATGTAAAAGAAACGTGCGCTCTTTTGACCTTCTTTTTAGGTAATATAACGAAGAAACAGTTGTAAATATCAGCAATAAATGAAACATGTTAAGGTATCCTTCAATGTAGGCCCCAACGAGAATCGAACTCGTGATCTCCTGTTTACTGGAACACTCTGACCAACTAAGCCATGACGGATCAGACCTCAAACCAGAATTTATAAAAAAAACATCAAACGCTTACAGAGTTTGATTGATTTATTATTAAAATCAGTACTTAATAATGTAATTTTAATAATATTCCTTAGTTCTCTTTAAAGCAAATATGCTCTTGTTTGTAAAATTGGAAAGTCGCGAGCGCCGTCTCTGACTTCAATAAAATTTTACGATGTATGCAAAAGAGGAAGTGACTCCATAATAATTATAGTATATTATCAGTATGTATTATGGTTTGATTAAAATCAGATATTTTAGAATCATTTTATATATTTTTGTAAATTTTTTCATCTCCCGGTTCATACAGCAACTAATTATTAAAATTATATATATATCTTATTAATATTTCAATTCTATCTATCTATCAACATCTCAAATGTTTATTTTTGTGATAAACGATTTGAAGGATATATTTAGATATTAATATTTAATAAAAAAATATTATTTTTGCACTTATTACATTATCTTTTTTTCCACAAATGTAACTAACATCTATTTTTTTTTGTTTGTCCTCATCTTTATTATTCATGGACAAGAATGTCGACTCTTATACTATATTATATAATAGAAAACTAATCAATTTATATTTCTAGGTATATCACAGTTTTGGGCGGACGATTATAAGATCTTCGATCAAATATACGGCAGGACATCAGACAAAGAGCTGTACGGAGCGACGCTGCCTCCCGCCATCACTTATAACTTCGACATCACCAGACAAATACAGCAGGCATCGGATAAGAAGGAGCGGTACATCGCAAAGGATAAGAAAAACCAGCTTTACAACGATTTCAGAGACGAAAACGCCAAGATACTTTCAAATTACCTGTCCAATAGAAACGCGAATCCGGCGCTGCAGTTCATAAGTCTATCGGACCTGAAACCGATCAGTGAATCCAACGACCCGGACACCTATAACTACTTGAAGCATTTAGAGCAAATGACCAAACAGAAAAAGATAATCCAAAAGATAAATAAGATCAAATCTCACGATTCAGAGGCCGAGGCGGACGAGGCGTACAGGAGCATCCAAGATATTTTGGACGCTCACGAGGCGAATAAGAAGGAAACCAGCGACTCAAACGAGGATAGACAGAAGATAAAAGTTAACTCGGAGGAAGCGAGACACGCGCGGGGCAGGAACAGAAATAAAGTTAGACAAATAAATGGAAATAGCCTGAAATCTAGAGACGTGTCTTCGAGGTATAGAAAACCCGCCGTGCGAGCGACGCGACCCTACATCAGAAAGATACGATACCATTACACGAAATGACTTGACTTGTACACATTTTATTTATTTATAATTACGATTATCAAGTGTTCGCCTTTGATTATTATTAACTATAGCTCTAAGTTATCGTGCAATAACATATTATAATTAAGTTTTGTTATGTTAATTTATACGCGTTAATAAATTATATTTTTATTATTATTTTTGTTGTTTGTTTTTTAAAGATAAGGTTTAACAAAACGCAAATTGTCTTAAAATAGTTTATTACATAATACCTATCCAAATTATAAATTAATATATATTAGGAATATTAGGTAGTACATTTTCGCTCACAGCGCTGTTTACGACATTGAGGATAAAGTAAACACAATTGCGTCCTCTGTGTTTAAATTAGTCTCAATATCGTAGGGTCATTTTGGTACTTTGTAAAACTCTTACAATTGTCAATTGGTTATCAAAGTATTTTAAAATAGTTCGGGTATATTGGCGGGTAGTTCAAAATGTTTAATGTTGTTAATACATGAAGTTAGGGTTGGTGTCGCTCTGTCGTCCGTTTCTTTCCAGCTCCCTCCTGACCTTGCTGTTCTGTATGCTGGCGAGCAGGAAGGCCGGTGCAGCAGTTTGTGTCTGCCTGGAGTCCAGCTCGCGAGTCAGCTCGTCTACGAACTGCCCGCTCGCCGGTCTGTGTGTCTGTCCGTCTGCTTGTCGCTCACCCTGTCTGTCTGTCTGCCTGGAGGAATACACATGTATAGAGCTTGCGATTTAAAGTAGCTACCTATAATTTCGAAGGAATGTGTTATTATTTCACAAAAATGCTTAAAACATGGGATATTGCCAGAATAAGAAATATATTTTAAACAAAGTATACATATCGTTTATAGATATATTTAATTACCAATAAATATTTACTAGGGAATAAATTTATAGTAATTTGAAAAGAACAATCAACCAGTGAGATATCCTGCAATGTATCAATCTTTTTAGCTTTTATATATTTTAGCAGGAGATAATCGAATTACTTATCACCCGACATTATATGTGATGGTATGTGTTAGGATAGGTTAGTGTAGACATAAGTAGCTCATGGCTGTCTGAGGATTACGACAAAGAAAGGGAGGACAGTCAAGAGAGTTAGGCCTGTCCACACTTTCTTAGCCAAGTAGGGGTTTCTTTTAAGTAGGACCGTACCGCTGAGTGCCTTGACCGCTCTCCAAGTCATCATCAGGTGCCTGGTACATGGAGTACCCGCGCCGAGACAACTCCTCATCCGCAGTCAGCCCGGGGTTATGGAAGGCGAAGTTCTTATTTGGACTCATCTTGAGCTTTCTGGAATATTTTATTATTAAGCGATCATTAGAGCAGCTTATCGAATAGAAAAGATATAAATAAATAAAAAAAAGAATATTAAGAAATTATACATAAAAGGTTTATTATACATAGTAGTAGTACTCACTGAATTCTAAGGCGGCCGCTATTGCTGAGATCTTCTATCTTGCGTCTGAGTGCTGCGACCTGCCAGAACAGCACCGCGCACAGCACCAGCAGCAACAGCCACGCGCCGCCCAACACGCTCACGATGATTATTGTCTCAGTTTCCTGTTAACCACGTGTGGTAATTATCTGATGAAAACTTTATACTCTCTCTATTTAATAGAAAATATCCTATATAGTAATCGAATCCAGAATACCTATGATAAATTTTCAAGAGTTATATAATAAAATATTAGGGAACTTAAATATTTCAGTGACTGGATTAACAAGTTTCTGACGAATGGTTTGACTAAATATCTATACATTGATAAAGTGAGTGTAAACAAAGGAGCGTAAATTAATTAAATCTGTACTAAAATAAATACAATTATTCTATGGCATATTGCCACTATTATCAGAATAATAAAATTCTATTACACAATTATATTTTAGTTTATATCTTAATATATTTAAATAGTTTTTAGTTAAGTTAAAATTTTATTATTGTCATTTTTATTAGTTGAAAATTGTAACTAAATTGTAACTAAATAATGGACGGGCTGGCTATCTGTCTATTGTTCTCACTGGAGGTGTCCGCTCATCTGTCGACCGGCTGGTCGTCTATTGAGTCGTCCGTCTTCCCACCCGCTAAGGTTCCCCCGCGAGCTCCTACGGAGCGGCAGTCAGGATCGATGCGCCCGGCTTACAACTCGTAATCAGGTGGCTACTTTTACTAATTAGTAAAGGTGGTAGCTTATATCTCATCTATCTGTTTCTTTTGCTCTCTCCTTATTTAATTCTTGTAATTGCGATTTTTGTGTTTTTGTGCAAAATAAACAAAATCCCTAGAAATAATTGTGTTTCACCGGACTATTCCTACCTACCTCAAAACTTAAGGTGCCGTACCTTAACAGGTAGGCTTGAGGTAGGTACAAACACAATAACAACAACAATAATTCCATAATTTAACTTGTGAGGATCCATGCTAGATAAAGGGTCATCTTCCAGAGTGGTTGGACTGTGCTTTGTTATTTTTTTGAGATTTTGCTCGGGCTGCCCGTCGTATCTGGGGCGGGCAAAGTATCGCCTTTTGTGTTTTTTGAGGGCAAACGACGAGTCAACGCAGCGGCACCCCGACCCACTCTAAATGTGGACTTTTGCAACATTCGGGGACTTCATTCCAACTTGAACGCCGTCCACTATCATCTAGAGACGGCGCAGCCGGCCTTGTTGTTTCTGACGGAGACGCAGATATCTAAACCTAGCGACACAGCGTACCTGTCATACCCCGGGTATAATCTAGAACACCATTTTATACCACACGCCGGGGTATCTGTGTTCGTAAGGGAGGATATCTGCTACCGTCGCCTTCAGGTTTTTGAAGGTCGGGACCTGTCTGTACTCTGGCTGCGCGTGGACATGGACGACCATGTCAGAGTCTACGCATGCCTCTACAGGTCCCATAGTGGTAATGCAGAAACGGATCAACTCTTGGGCCATGTTCAGGCGAAGATTGACGATCTGCTTTCACAGATTCCCTCCGCCGAAGTCGTAGTCCTCGGTGACTTCAATGCGCACCATACCGATTGGTTAGGGTCACGTGCCACCGACTACGCGGGGAGATCTGTGTTTGACTTTGCTCTGGCAAATGGTCTGTCCCAATTGGTCAAGACGCACACTCGTCTACCGGATGTGGACAGCCATATGCCCTCTTTGTTGGATCTTCTGCTGACTACACATCCCGGAAAGTACCAGGTCACTGTCGAGGCTCCGTTAGGGTCCTCTGATCATTGTCTGGTACGGAGTGTAGTGCCCATTCAACGTTCGGGTCGCACAACACCTGCGACTCGACTCGTCTGGCACTACAAGTCAGCGGATTGGGATGGAATGCGGTCCTTCTTTGCATCCTACCCATGGGGGCCGATTTGTTTCCCTTCCGATGATCCTAGTGACTGCGCTGCGGCTGTAGCTGATGTGATACTACAGGGCATGGAACTATTTGTACCAAGCTCTGTGGTACCACTTGGTGGCAGATCGCGGCCTTGGTTTGATGCGTCTGTCAGGGCTGCAGCAGCTGGCAAACGGCAGGCTTATCAAGCTTGGGCCAATGCGTTAGTCACTAAGGATCCGAACTCTAGAGTTCTGAAGAGGAAATATAATCGTGCCTCCAGATTCTTCAAACGGCAAATCGCTAGAGCAAAGTTCAAGCATATCGTCAAAATTGGGGATCAGCTGGCAAAATACCCGCCTGGCACGCGCAAATTTTGGGCGCTTTCAAAGGCCACTCTGGGCAACTTTAGCCAGCCATCCCTACCGCCGTTGCACATGGGGAATGACTTTCTGGCCCATACGGCAAAAGAGAAAGCCGATCTCTTGGGCACTCTTTTCGCCTCCAACTCGACTTTGGACGACCAGGGGAAGACACCGCCTATCATCCCGCGGTGTCAGAGCTCAATGCCGGAAATAGTTTTTAGGCAGAAAACTATTAGGCAGTCTCTATTTTCCTTGGACGTTCATAAGTCAAGTGGGCCGGATGGCATTTCTCCATTGGTGCTACGAACGTGTGCCCCTGAGTTGACTCCAGTGCTAACGCGTCTATTTCGGTACTCCTACCTTAAAGGCGTAGTCCCGGTCTCATGGAAGCGTGCCCTCGTCCATCCGATCCCTAAAAAAGGTGATAGCTCGGACCCAGCTAACTACAGACCTATCGCCATTACCTCTCTGCTCTCCAAAGTAATGGAGAGCATTATCAATAAACAGCTCCTAACATACCTCGAGGATCACCAGTTGGTCAATGACCGGCAATATGGCTTTCGCCATGGTCGATCGGCTGGTGATCTTCTGTTATATCTTACGCACCGTTGGGCAGCTGTTATTGAAAGTAAGGGAGAGGGTCTGGCAGTTAGTCTGGATATGGCGAAAGCCTTCGATCGTGTATGGCACAAGGGGCTTCTTTCGAAGCTACCTTCCTATGGGCTTCCCGAGAGTTTATGCAAGTGGATCACCAGCTTCCTCACTGGGCGGAGCATACAGGTCGTTCTCGACGGTTTTTGCTCGGACCCCAAGCCCGTGAACGCTGGTGTACCCCAAGGCTGCGTGCTATCCCCAACCCTGTTCCTCCTGCACATCAATGATATGTTGGATGTCTCCAACATACATTGTTATGCGGATGACAGCACTGGGGATGCGGTATATTCCGGCCGTGCAGGTCTCTCTCGGGAAAACGTCGACGAGTGCCGAAAGAAACTTGTGTCTTCTATAGAGACTTCCTTGGGGATGGTCTCTGAGTGGGGTGAACTGAACCACGTTCAGTTCAATCCCCTAAAGACACAAGTTTGCGCGTTTACCACTAAGAAAACCCCATTTGTCGTATCACCGCTCTTCGAGAGCACTCCTCTTAATGCCTCGCCAAGTATCAGAATACTGGGTCTCGACATTTCGAGCGACTGTCAGTTTCGTGGTCATCTGGAGAGCAAGGCCAAGTTGGCCTCGAAGAAATTGGGAGTGATCAATAGAGCGAGGCAGTACTTCAAACCTGGCCAAAGACTTGCGCTCTATAAGGCGCAGGTCCGGCCTCACATGGAGTACTGTTCTCATCTCTGGTCCGGATCACCCCAATATCAGCTTCTACCATTTGACCGCGTACAACGGAGAGCCGTTCGAATTGTTGGGAACCCGGTGCTCTGCGAACGGCTGGACTCTCTGGCATTGCGTAGAGACGTGGCTTCTTTGTGCGTCTTCTACCGCATTTACAACGGGGAGTGTTCCGAAGAACTATTCGATCTGATGCCTGCCGCCGAATTTCATCACCGCACAGCGCGCCATCGCCTCCAATACCATCCTTACCACCTGGATGCGTGGCGATCCTCCACTGTGCGGTTCTCAAGGACATTTTTTCCACGTTCCACTCGCTTGTGGAACGAACTACCTTCGGCGGTATTTCCAGATCGGTACGACATGGGTACCTTCAAAAAAGGCGTTTATTCCCACCTACAAGGCCGGCAACACTCCTGTAAGTCCTCGGATGTTGCAAGAGTTCATGGGCGGCGGTGATCACGTCCATCTGTGACCCGCCAGCTCGTTTGCCCTCCTCTTACATAAAAAAAAAAAAAAAAAAAAAAAAAATTTTGTACGTTGCCTTCTATAAATTATTTTGCACTCTATCGCTTTATCACGGACTGACTCAACGTGACAGACTCGATATCACAAAACACACAAACAAAATGAATGTTTATTGCATTTTTTAATGTCGTTCTATGCTGCATAGTTAGATTAATTTGAATTTTAGAAGTATGGCCAATAGATATCGCTACTGTTATATGTGCATAGAATGATATAATAAATGTATATCTATAGTAGGCCGATATCAAAGGGTTTTCTCAATTGACAGAACTTTGGAAGAGATCTTATTTTGAGTTTGAGTTTCTGATCAAGTACATTATTTAAATATTTATATAAGTTTAAAAAAGGTAAAATATATCAAAAACCAAATATTATAATAAAATAAATAAACATATAATTCCCAATGAATTATACATCAAATAATCACAAGGACCTGGCAAATAGTATTCCCAAAACAATAGGTTATGAAATCTAAGTCACTAACTCGCACAACCTGTACCTCTGGGTTTGTCTGTGTGTCATCCCACTCGTAACTATTCGTCACCACGATAAAGTGAAGTCAACGTTTATCTCAGGAATGTACAGATACCGTACTTAAAGATCACGATGATAGCAAGATGACAGTATTTCTATTAAGGTTTATTTTTTACAAAATAAGGAATAACAAGGCTTAAACAAATAGAAATATTGAATAATTCAGGTTACACTTTGTAATCAGGAAATAATCAAGCATCAAGTCTGTCTCCGGTTTACCGTTAATAGTGAGAGAGTGGATTTAATACACTTGTTTTTGTGTAAAGGAAAGTAATCCACGTGGTCGTCAGTTTATTTGTAAAAAGATTCAAACCATTATCAGTACGGATAAATATCTATAAAGCAACGAATATAATAGCCACAGTAATGAACGGAGAAATGTAATACAAACTTGCGAAACTAAACTTTCCAACATGGTGTGAAAAGTAACAAGTTAATAATGGTAAATAAATAACATACCATATTCCTAGGTGTGAGGGAACATGGCTGCGACGAGCTGGCACGTTATCACCACGAAGACTGATAACGGCTACATCTCTTCGTGGTGACTCCTGAGTTATCTTATCAGAGCAGACAGTGTGTGGGTAAATCTTGATAAGGTCTTGCTTGTGCGTACTTCATAGAATGGAGCTAAATTTAAATTATTTTAAATTGTATAGAATCTGTATGTTTGTTTGATATTAAGTGTTTTGTCTTATATCAAATATGGCGGTGAGATTCGATTTGATAAGTTAAGATAAAGAATAAATCAAAAATTACAATTACAACCAACCAAAAAACGGTATTTATTAAAATAAAAATAATAAGAAAAGTTGGAAAACAAAGTTAGTCCTATGTGTTACTGATAATTTAAATCGTAAAATGTTGTTCCGTTATCATAATTATTATTTAAATTATAAGTTATCTGTAACATTCATATAAACGGAATTTAATCGATAAATAATATGGTAAAAATTAGCCAATATCATGATATCAATTGATATCTATTTATATCAGCGATGATAATACAAAGGATTAATAAATAATGTACAACAATATATATTAGAAGGTATTCATATAATGAAGCGGAATTCATACTATAAATGTAATGAAAATTTGGTTGTTGTGCCATACTTGGACATCGCAAACAATTGAACAAAATAGTATTGTATGTTTTTCTTTATGTAAAGATTCGAAGTGTACATTATTTGTAAACAAAAAATGATGCAAACAAACAGGAAAACCTTGCAAAAAAGCGATAAGTGCTATCCCTTATAACTCACTGTAACTGTAAGCTGGAAACACCCTGAAAGTTAGTAAACAGATCCAAATAGCAGAGTAACTCCTTTACAAGTGCCATTTCAACCCCTGGAGCAGTTCCAGTCTCCTGAAGATTTATCATCTTTATCTATATAACATCGCTCGAAAATTTATATTAGATTTAACGAGTAAAGCACGAGGATCCCCCGGAAGGCATGTATGAAGAGGTTGATGTCTGTGGCCGAGGCGAAAGAGGTATGCAGGGACCGTAGCGTTTGGCGCTCCGTCGTCTCTGGCTACCCCGCAAGGGATATGGCGTAATAATAAATAAATAAACAAATATATATAACGAGTAAACTATTTTAATATGTACCTGCATGACGATATCAATGGAGTATCAATGATAATGACTAATTGAAAATACAAGGTTAATAGTTGTAACTTTGTTCTTAACCTAGTTTAGTTATTTTTCTATTATAAACACGTCATCAAACATCTTTCTGTTGTGTGGTTAAGTTATTGTATATGTAAATATAAAAGTAACTAATAGTAGTGTAGGTTGTAATGACATTGACTATTTTACATTAGGAATTTATATTATATAAAAGTAAAATATACGTATTAAGTAAAAAGAAATGTTTGGGTACCATTAATGCTAAGGAACTTCGAGTAAAGATGTATTAAATTCTAGTCAGTAAAATAAGAAAATATATTTAAAATCTACTTACATCAACATCCAGTCTTGAACTTTTATATTGTACATCCTTATAAGATTGTAATTAAAATCATTAACTGACAGGTAGTTAATTATAAAAATATAATTATTTTTTGCTGCCGCATTAATGAGAATGATTAGATGCCTTCTATAAAATAATTGCAATGGAGAAGCAAACACGCATTGCGACGAGATGTTGTATGTGATTAGGTATATCTTCTGTTACTCTTCATATTGTTTTTGTTTACATAAATTATAACATAATTATAAGATATTATTAAAACTCCATTACATTTATTAAGGATAATACATTTAATTTCCCAAATAGTCAATAAAATCTTTGAATCTTTTGTTCTCAGCAAGAAACAGGTTGTCAAAAAATGACAGCATTCAAAATTACGAAGTAATTGTCTGACGATTTAATTCATACCATCATATAATGCGATTCTTTAAAAGTAATCTAAATCAAAGATAATTATTATTTAATTGAGAATATAATTTTAAAGTCAGTTAAAAAGTCAAGATCGTTGCAATTGTATCATTCATATAATAACTCAATCGTAAAATAACTCACGATTTAGAGATTGACGTTTGTATTATTAGAACAACGCTGTAACAATACGCGCTCTTAATTTTTGACGTTTTTGAGCCGCCATGTTACTTTTCTTCACCGTTATTGCTGCATCGATTTAGTTCAAGGTGATTACTGGTTCATATTATTATAAAAAACGCGTCAAAATATAAGAATTTTCACTTTAATATAAAAATAATAATATTATAAATAATTCTTAAAAATGTGTTACATTAAAATGTATTATACATTTATAAGTATAGTTAAAATATAATAGTTAAATATGTATGTACGTAATGAATCATTTATATTACGTCAAGGTCGGAGGTCAAAGGTCATGACGAAACGGTATCGATTCGGCGTGTTCAAGTGTGTACTAAGTATGATTAAAAGCTCGTTTCCATTAGGAATGTCTGGTTTGATAGAATTTATTAGTCACATTATGCTGCCCTTTTGCACATTGTGCTGGTAATTAAGTACATATATAATAGATTCATTCCTGATTTTAATTTGTACTTATAATAAAATAGTAACGCTCAAACGAACAAACACTAAATAACTATTACGTTTGTCTTACTGTTTGTGAGATCTACACGTAATAAGAACAGAAAATATTTAGGTAAAAGTTCTAGTGGTTATAATTGCTAACATATACTATGCAGTTTGCTACAACAAAATCTTTTATTCTCTTATCAAATCCGACCTTAACAATGGAAACGAACACTATTTGTTACAATGAGATCGAAATTGCAACCAAAATTCCATCCACTGGCAGCTCACGTCAATCTCAATATTGGATTAATTTATTTAACGTGCCGTGATATTATTTATACACATTTGATATTATGAAAGAGTTACATATTAAATAATACATATATATTATAATTAGAAACACATATTGTTGTGTGTATTAGCTTACCTTCCTTCTTGACTCGCAGCTGGGGAGTTGATTTTCCAATCCCAATATTTACTTAGTTTACTATATATGACTACACACATAACTAGTTCATTTAATTGATATTGACATTTCATAGTTAGGTAACGTGCTTTCAAGCAACCAATATAATAAAAGTATTTCGACTATTCAGATATTTATTTGAATATGAGGAATCCTTACTGGATACAGATCCAGGAGAGGATGGGGACTGACTTGTAGGAATCTTATTGATGACCAGAATAACCAGTGCAGCAATCCTCATCCTCTTAGTCGGGAGCTACGGTAACTTTTATATTAGTAACTGCTGACCGAATAAGTATAGATATGTAATATGCCTTATATACTTCCTTTATATGTTAACTTTATGTATTTATTTATTTATCTACACGCCATATCCCTTGCGGGGTACGAGTAGCCAGAGACGACGGATCGCCAAACACTACGGTCCTTGCATACCTCTTTCGCCTCGGCCACAGACATCAAGCTCTTCATACATGCCCTTCGGGGGGTCGTTATGCTTTTTAAGTGACCTTTCTCCAGTATCATATACACTGTGTTTTTGAAGGTCACTCGAGGCCTCCCTGTCCCTCTTACCACTCACTTTTCCTTTATAAATCTTTTTTACCATTCTTTCATCACTCATTCGTTCGACGCGCCAAAAAACCTAAGCACGTTCTTCTTCATTCTCACCGTGACATCTTCGCTAGTACCTGCCATTCTGTGGATCTCTTCATTGCGGATTCGATCAGCTAGACTGACTCCGCATATTGTGCGAAAAGATCGCATCTCCACAGCATTCATCTTTCTTACATTCTTCTTCTGTGTTACTCACGTTTAGCTGCCGTATAACAGTGTTAGTAGCAAAACCGCATTGTGTAAGCCAAACAAGCAGCTATTCTAACGTTTCGCCGTTTCAACAATGTAGCCAAAGCACCGTTAACTCTGTTACCGGCAGCAATAGGCCTTTCCACATCCATTTCGTATCTTCTATCTCTGCTAAATATACTGCCCAGATATACCATTCATGTTAAACTTACATTCTGTTTTTTCTTCATTTCTTAATAATGCAGTTCACTTGCCCTTTTTAACTACAGTTTATCGATAGGTAGGAAGATAGAAAAGAAGAGTATACAGGGAGGTTTAAGCATCCGGCTCTTTCATTCACCATACGACTATAAGAGGTACATTACGAGGATTTCCTTAAGGTGGTACCACTAATAAACTAGCCTTAGGCTATAAAATTCAAAAGATGAGTCCATCGTGTGTACACTGTACCTGTTAAGTACCATGTAACTTACCTCCAGATAAGATAAACATCTTAAACTAATCGCCCACCGCCGCCTCTTATTAACATCGATAATGAATTTGTAATATTATGTATTGACATTTGTATTTGATTGCAAAATTATAAAATGGATTTTGTGTGTTAACTTTGTAAATAGGAGTGGATGTTGAAATGTACTTATCTGTGGTATAAATTAAAATGAAGAATGATTTGTAATACATCGAAATCATTTTTATATTTATTATAAGATAAAAAAATAAGACTAAATAAATAAAAGACACGTGGTTTATTGAAACCTTTACTTTATCGTTTTTATTTTACTTCTAATAGATGTTTGGAGATTTTTGTGCAGCGATAGGACGGAATATTCCATAATTAACCTTTACTGGTGATTGATTCGTTTAATATTTTCATTCTTCATTATTTTAAAGGTTACAATGTTTGTAATTAGGGGATGTTTGTTTCTAATTATCAATCATTCTGTCAATTTATCGTAATTATAAACTCATTACGGCTCTCTTGATTGGTTTTAATATAAACAGAGCAAGTCTAATGAGACCAGTATTAGATGTACCATTTCAGAAAACGGTTTTAAGTAATAAATATGTACCACTTATTTATATTTTTATTATTATAAGATATTTTATATAAAAGAAAATGTAATAATTATGATTGTTTATATTAACGCTTTGCACTCGAGACGGGAATTTCGCTCAACACGTTTTAATACAGCAACTCGATTTCTTCAAGAAGTTGAGTGAGGATGACTATTTTTAGTCTTATCTCGTGATAATTGTTTGTTTGATCTTGTTCCTTAATGGAGAGCTGGATAGTATTTTAACGAAATACACTTCTGGTCTTGAGGTCTGGCTTTTAAATATATGAGTGTCTTTTAAAGCAACGTATTGGAAACACTTTCAAAAACATGCACGAAGGCAGAAAATGTCATTTCTTTTCTGTGTTCGATCAGTACTGAAAACATGTCCCCAACTTGTAATGCCTCTCTGAATACATGGTTAATAATTAATTCTAAGTGTTTTAATGATAACTACTCACATACGGACGTCGTGAGCGTGCAGACGGTTATTCCATCCGCTAAATACAACAATACAAGATATTAAAAGTATTAAATATTAAAGATGTATGTAATAATGGCGGCGGGGCGTGCTCGGTCGTGATCGCGAAATGTCGGATATAATTATCCGTTAAATGACGACGTTACAAAAACTATACTCTCCCTGTCATTAATGTAATTGTAACGCATTATATAATACTTGCGACACGGATTTAACATTTAAGCTTCATGTAAATGAGAATATATTTTTTATGAACTTAATGTTTTTTATTGATGAATATTTTTATATGTTTAAAACATTTATAAAATAAAAATGTAAGAAAAAATATTCAAAAAGAATTGGAGGCGCCGGGTATCGATCCCGGTACCTCTCGCATGCTAAGCGAGCGCTCTACCATCTGAGCTACGCCCCCGTTAAGAACTATTGTGAAATTAAGAGACAATATATAAAATCAATTTCTATTATTAGTTTATGTAAGTATAGATATTTTAATCTCAAGTTCATAATATCCTATCTTGATTTGCACATTATTACAGCACCTTGTAAACAATAGTTATTTGTAATACGTTGTAATATGCTGTGAACTAAATTACTCAAATATATGACCTTTGATACAAATTGCACTCTGACGAGTAATTTGTTCAAACCGCCTAATTTAAACGACATAATGAGATATATCCCACGGCACGTACTGTTCGTGTGACACAAACAAAAAACTACTTTATGTAAAGTAGTTATGGTTCAAATTGTAATGTTATAAGGCTGTGATTTATAGCAGTGCTTATGATTAAGTTGATTCATATAATATGTACTTGTTTTATGTGTTGTAAAAGAATCACTTAAATTGTAGTAAGGGTGTATCCATATGTTATGAAAATAAAATACGCTGCCTTTAGTTTTGAAAGGTTTTCGGAAAATATTTATACTATAAAGAGTGAATTGTACAGATAGCTATTAGTGATGTAACGAATGTAATTTTTTGTGATTGACATTCGTGACGTCACTGCGTGAATGCGAAAGCGATTATTTACTTTTCTTTTTTTAATTTCTCCATATTGTGTATAGCTCGGATGCGGTCCTGTTCAGACGAGGTTCGTTTTAAATACGAGTAAATTACACCAAATGAAACAGTTTGTTATTTGTTTGTTGTTCAAATCTGATAAAACTATGTCATTTAAACTTTTGATACGACTTAATGCAACATATAATTGCCCTATTGCAAGTTTTTTTTTCTCCAACTCCTTCGACTCGACTACTTCGACTACCACTCTTTCGACGGTTTTGGACTGTAACCGCCCATCTTATTATTAAAGGCAGCATACAGCGCTCCATATCTCCGTGCGTTAATGGAAATTAAACTAGTTAATATTATTGTCAGTCTTTCCAAGACGGAATGTTGAAACTGAAAGGTTCTCGAGACTTCCACTACCAAAACTAAACCAGCTTGATTGGGTTTCGGTGGTTACCGTTCAGCTACTTCTTTTGCAAGTAAAATAATTTAATAAAATTATTATTAAGTTAAACAACAGTATATTGCTACTTAAAAACCGTTCTTCAACACTTGTTACATTGGCTAGTTCAGGCGGTACCTACTCTGCAGGCATCATTTAATTACAACAAGCAGTTGATGGAATTTTCCTATTTCTAATATGCTTCTAACTACTTCAAAAGATTTATCATTTACGATATCCCTACAAACATGTGGTTTGCCGAATCTACTCCATATATTTATAATCTATATAAAAATAAACTTGATATGCCCATCACTAGGCTCCATAAAATAGGTAATTTTTTCAAGGCTAATTGTATACGTTTTTACAATAAACTCCCCAGTAAAGCCTTAAATTTGTGTCTAAATAAATTCAAAATATTAATTATAGGGAATTTGAAAAAAAAAATATTATAGCAAAAAAATATTAAATAAATACTAAGTCGAAGTGAAGAACTAAGTGATCAAATTTCAGATGTTTCGTTTGGTAAGTGATCTCGAAACAATCCGAGTTGGTGGCTTGACCCTCTGTGTCCTTGGGTAGATGATGGTATATAACACTGAGTCGGGTGGTTGCTCCTCCGTCTCATTCGATAGACAGTCGTTGATTAAGTCGTTGATTAAGGCGCGGTCTAATATGTCTACTCAAATTCACACAAATTAGTTAGTATTCTGAAGTAAAAATCACTAAAAACCAAGAAATAAACAAAAATTTTAACAAAAACCAGTAAAGATGCAAATGCCAAGGGTATTTCCCGAGCGAACTTTGACAAAACTATAAATGTTAATAAAAAACAATAGACTTTTAAGTAAAATGATTATTATTTATTGAAGAAAAGAAAATGTTAAATTTTTTAGTAATTATAAATAAACATGTTATTTATAATTACTAAAAAATTACAAAAAAGTGTGATTAATAATAATACAAAATAGTAATATAATTAAATAAGAAAATAAACTAAATCAGTAAATTATAAACAGCGCCATCTCTTGACAGTAATGAAAAATTTTCCTGTCCTCAGACAACCATCCATACATCCATCCGAGAAAAGTGAAAATAATACAGAACGAACAAAGTTCGTATGTGAAAAATCAAAACATCAATATTGTTATTAGTTCTTTCAAACCAAATACTGCATATGATAGTGACAGTATTGGAAAGGGAATGGGATCACTATTGAATTCTTCTTTTAATGGACAAAGGGCGTTTAACAGCTGTTTACCTGTACTCTAACTTGATAAAATACTACTGATAAATTGATAAATCAAGTAAACAATGTAATAATCCAAGAAATTTAATAATTTTTGTAGGAAGCAGAGGTAATGTGAACCATTTAGAATTTAAACATTATTTTGAATTTTAAAGTAAATGAAATGTAAATGAAATAGTGTGGTTTACATTACCCTGTAATAAAAACTTGCCACAGACTGAAAATAAAATTAGATATAAGATTAATTTATTAATATATAACCTATATATATTTAATAACTATAAAAGGTTTCATGTGATTGACACTAATATGCTATCTATCATATTTACTAATAGTAGTGCTATTAGTAAATATGATAGATATCATCTATCCTCATATATTAAGAGACAGGTAGCTGTGTCGCTACCATATTTTTTTACCACAACAGCCAATAATTTTGCAACAAACTGCTAATATTGAGCAATACATAGATGTAAGTAAGACAAGTTTGGCAGTTATTCCAAAACAATATTAATTTAAACTTGTATTTAAGACAGGAGAGATATCCTCAAGCCGAATAAATGAAATTTCAAGTCACAATAATTATTAAAAAAAAAAAATTGGTGATGTGAGTAATAAGAATAATAATTTAAACTGTATCAATCTGGTGCATCGAAATATTCAGTGTATGTGAAACGAAGACTTATTTTTTATGTGACTGAACTTTGGCTTAAAGGTGAAGAGCCAATGTTTAATTTCAATAACTACCAGGCTAGTAGTTCGTTCAACCGAGTTAATAAAGAGATAAAATTCAAAGAACATAAAGATATAGTAAGCCTATCTGTTGAACGAATAATTGAACTAGCTTCAATAGAATTATAACAATTAATTATTTATCATTTACAAGCCACCCTATTCAAAATTTAACCAAATTATGAATGAGGTTTTACTTAAAATATCAAGTACAAATAAACAGCTAATTAATCGTGGAGATTTCAGTGTTTTGTGGAGATTTCAATATTATTATCTTGGAAAATAATTAAATAAGTGTAAAAGTTTTTTAATTTATTTTTTTTACATATTCTATGACACATGTTTATGGAGTCCACTAGTATCACCTCCACTAGCGCCACCTGTATTGATAATATATTTACTAATATTACTCCAACTTTCAATGGTTATTGATTAAACACTGAATCTCTGATTAACACTAGATGCAGACCACTGTGGACAATTTATTAAGTGCAATAGTAACAAGACGTCAAATTTGAAAAGGGAAACAACAACAAACTTTTATACCACTAACTGCTGACCGAATAAGTATAGATATGTAATATGCCTTATATAATTCCATTAGGTACTTCCTTTATGCACTTCCCTTATATACTAGCCTTACATACTTCCCTTATGTTCTTCCCTTATGCCTTATGTTTTTATTTATTTATTTATCTTCACGTCATATCCCTTGCGGGGTAGCCAGAGGCGACTGAGCGCCAAACGCTACGGTTCCTGCATACCTCTTTCATCTCGGCCATAGATATATATACAATTCTAGGCAACAAGGGCTTAGATAGATATAATTGCCTTATATACTAGCTTTATATACTACCCTTATGTGCTAGCCGTATATACTACCCTTATGTACTTCCTCTATGTGCCTGGCTTATGTACTGGCCTTATTACGTTACGAATATCTTCTACAGATATTAGATAAGACATTTTACCAAGTGTTAAATCTAGGCAGGTAGTTGAGAACTGTTGAGGAGGAAGGAGGAAATTGAGAAGGAAAGAAGTTAGGAGTCTCATCAACAAGATTCTACTCACGGCAAGTTATCTAGACAGTCATAAATACTAAAAATGGACCATGCACTTATTGTGGTGTCATTATGTTAATGTATTTAACATGTTTCGTACGTAACATCTTTAAAAAAATATGTTTTTTTAATGTTTAAAGCAATCAGCCAGACTTTACTTTTGCTACTTCACTTTTGTTACTTACGCGTCCTCTTGACCTATTTCTTCTTCAAAACCTCCCTCTAATGTCTTCTCTTTCCAGGCTTTCAACCTAAACGTGCCTTACATATATATCCGATGTCAACCTCTTCACAACCAAACCATCTAAGCATTCCGTTTTCAATCCGAGTCACTACATCTTCTTGCACATCTCAACGCTCTTTTATTTCACTATTCCTTATCCTATCGAAATATCCTATAACCAAGTTTCACTTCCATACATTAATATTGGATTCATTCATTTCCATAAACAATAAAAAACATGGAAAATAATAATCTTCAAATTGTGTTTTTTCCTGTTATTCATATTCGCAAAACATTCGCGCTAATTTGTTTTAATATAAAAATAATATAAAATAAAGTCGTGAATCTGTACGTATAGTTTAATTGTTATTATTTAATATACATGTTATTTATAGACTAATCGATTGTTCCTTCATTGTGTATTCACTCTTAGTGATGTAGTAACATCCGATGTAATCGGTGTTGTTCATAAATTGCTAATGATAATAACTATAACCTTGCATCGCGTAACTTTAAAAATACATTTAAAAATATTTAAGTATTGTTATTATCAAATATTTTTCTGACTCCAACTAACCGTCTCTCTTCTTCCTAAGACGGCATTAAGCCATTAACAATTAATAAATTGTTTAATTATCCTAAAAATAATATAGTTTAATGTTAGGTTAGGTTTTAGTAGCAAAAAAGAGAACCTTTAGACAAATAAGAGAACTCTTAAATTAACTTAAAACTGTAGTGAATTTTACAGAAAAATGAGTTTTATAAAATCAAGAAAATACATTGACAAACATTATAACGAAATCGAAATTTAGATTCCTTTCAACGTAACGTAAATATGTTTATACAATTTTCCTTAAATAATCTTTACATTTTTAGCCTAGTATTAAGAACAGCGCCATCTAGTTTTAAAATTATACATTGATAAATGATGCTTGCTGGCATCATTTATATTGTTTTTAATATTATATACAAGTGTCCCGTATTGCTTAATATCACTTATAGTATAATTATCTCTTATTTGTGAACGTGTGATTTCAAGACAATGCCCTATAAGTTCCATAAAAACTGAGACCTCTAACGTGCCTACATTGTTTGTTATAAAAAATCATAATATGAGAAACTCTAGAGTATATTTTTTATTTTTTATATTAAACAAAGTCTCTGCTTATACACTATTAATTACAATCATCACATCGAGCACATAAAAGTCATTTATGAGCCAGAATTGCACAAAATCGTAAACATCCGTTTCGTATTAATGTATTTTCCCACACATTGTTACGGAATTAACAAAAACTAATTTATTTGTAATAATTAAAAGTAATTATTCACATATTACAGCCCAGTTCACATTGCTAGAGGCCACTTGGATATTACTAATTATAAAAATAAGGCCTAAGGTATACTATTTCATAATATCTGCTAACGTTCAGAATAAGGACTGCGATGTTACAGGTTACTGAATTGATGCATTTGTTTCAAAAACTATTACCTAGTAACTAGGGGCGCCAACAAACCCTCAATTTCGACTCGCTGCGCTCGTGAAATCCTGGGTGCCGTTTGCATATTGAGCGAAGCGAGCCCAGAGTATTGACTCATCGTTTCCCATTGATTTCAATGGAATATAAATTTTTTGACATGATATTAAAAAAAAATATTTTTTTTTGAAGACATTTTTCAATTTTTTTTTATAAGAACAATCACCTAATGTGTGTCTTTTTGATTGCAAAGTTTCATAATTTTCCGTTTAGTAGTTTTCGAGACAATTTGTGACAAAGAATGTAAAAAGTCTCCAGTAAAACGCTCCGCTCGCTTCGTTCGCTTCGCTCAATTACTAAAATTGCGTGTAAAGATAAAAACAAACCTGCTTTTTGAATTAGTCCCAATAACCAATCTTTGGAGGCATCTAAGGTTGAATGCTTCTTCGAACTTTTGACCGGTTGAACCCATCTTTCACTTTACAATGTTTGAGGGTAGATATTACGAGTAGGTACATACACACCCTCCAATATTACATCATATTACATATTCACTTATTTGGAATTAAGTAAAGTCATGGTTTAAATTATTATATAACCCCGTCATTTAAGATAATATATTACGGCAGAGGATTTCGCGAAGTGCAGTAAACTTAAATGTGACGGAGGTGGCCTTATTCGTTAATCTGAACTAGCCCTGACCGAGAATCGAACACGTATTGTTCGCCATTGTCCAAAATGAACACTTACCTAACTCTGCGCTTAAACTGCGTGATTTACTGAAGGCTTATTTAAACGGTGAGGATTAACTTATGTTTATAGCGTCGTGATGGTACTTTATACACGCTCGGGCCGTCAAAAACATTTTTTTCCCTATACAAAAAGTACGGAATCGCCCCCAAAATGGTAATAATGTTTTGTCGCTCTTTGTTTCTACAGATTTGGGTTGTAGTGTCAATACAATGAACAAACATCGGATGTGGTTTACGAGTTATTTTAATTAAGAACACGCCTCAGTCTTGCTCAGGGCTACCAAATTTTATGGAAGAATTCAATTATTATGTGTTTTATTTATAGCATTTGAGAGAAGAGACAAAAGAGAGCTTCTTTTACCAACAGAGGCGGCTTAACCTATAGTGCAGGGTGTGCAATGCAGACGGGCGCCGCCGTCTGAGGGAGCGCCGTGGCGACCTAAGAGCATCGTCTTGGATCATCATGACAGGTCTAGGGGGCGTCAGGGTTTCATTGCACACGGGCACTATACGAGCTAGAGCCGACCCTGGTTACGAATAAGTAAATACTTAGATCCACATTAATAACAATAATATAAGTATTAATATGTGATTGTCGGTTATTACTATTCTTATTTATATTAAATATTTTCGTAGAGAATTAAGGTAATTATTAAATATATATAAAATGGTGACCCTGCAGTCAGTTTGAGTGATCGTTTAATTGTTGTATTCGGCGCTTCGACCTTTGCGTCCGGATTAGCTTCGGATGTTAGCTAACCTTTTGTTTCTATTTATTGTAAGAAAGACGTATTGAATCAATAAATTAGGATTACTGTTCCTGACCTATTTATATATTATAATTAAAAAACTGCAATATTTAAGGTCTCGGTATCTAAGGCACACCATGAAGACGGCTTTATTATTTTGATGATGACCTGCAGCTGGGACTTTAAAGATTTTAAATTAATTACGATGACCTTAACATATCCTAATTAGTCACACAATGCAATGTGTTTGTGACCGTACTGTGGGAATAAACAGTTAATCGAGATAAAAATAATCAGCTCATGTCAAGAACTAATTAATTATAAAATAACTTTAATAAAATTTGTTTAGTTTTCAAACATTTAAATTATGTAAACATTTGGTTTAGTGGTTGGTGAACCTGACTTCCGAACCAATATTTTGTGTGATCAGATTATGTATAGAAGAACGCGGATGTCAATCTTTACATTAGTCTCTAATTTGAGAGAAGTTTTTAAAAAGAGAAAAAATACAACAAATAAAAACAAATGTTTTTTTGGTAGGAGCTTCAAGAAAAACTTATAAATTACATATTTATTTTATAATCAAAATATCTCTTCATAAAACAAATTAGTTAATCTGAAAGTATATGTTGTAATAATATAACAAGTCGCCCGACCGAGCGGTGCTCAGTGATGTTATATTAGGGATTGTGTAATGACCAATATCTTGATCTCAGACAATTTGTATAAGATCATCTCAGTCATCGGCGACCGAAGCCGTCGTGACTATTGACGGATCTAATTTCAATTTTTGTACCATCTGATAAAGTATCGAATCTTAGATTTAACATTTGCGTCAGTCGAGAAAGCCTCTAAGAAATTATTTACAAGATTTTACAATTAATTTTTACAAATGAAAAATCATTATGCTTTTTAAAAATTTTCTCAAATTTTAGAGTGGATTAAACAAGAAAAATAATATATGCCTTAGTAATAACATTTCAATGCAAAAGTTTAGTGCCAGCTTCACCGATGATCAATTATACTGTTTTATATATAGTTAAGACGCTGATATTATATTTTATGAACAGAATGAATTAACACGATTGTGAAATAAAGCTTTTGATACACTCACAGTACATGAAAGGAATTTTAAATTGTATTCGATCTTATTTTGAGGATAATTTAAATAAGATTAGTATGACAGTCTTTCAATTCAGCACGAGCAGTTACTGTATTCATTATATATTTAGTTATTACTACAAATTTTAGTATTTTATAATTTATATTAAGTACCTTTATATACGACTATAAGTTTAATAACCTAAAATGGATGTCTCATGCTCTACTGTTTATTGCAATATAAATAAAAACAACTCCTGTTAAACTTCTGTATACAATTGGAATATATTGATAGGTTAAATATGTACTTTATTTGTTTGTATTTAATAATTTATTTTACTTACAACTATATGATCATATCATATTTTTCCAAACGGATTAACTTAAACCTGCGGTGACCTCAATCTCTTGGAAAAGGTTAAGAGTTGCGAAAGTGGACTATGAATAAATACCATTCAACAATTTGTAAATTAACTAATCTCAATAGTTTTACCTTTAATATTGTTAATAATATTATGGTACGATCGTTTGTTGTGCGGTTCTTCCCAGACGAAGGCGTTTGGAACCCTCGTAGAGTTATTTTAAGTTCGAGTCTTTACAGAAGGGCTTATTCCGACAAGTATGATATCAAAATATCATCTGCTGACACTCTCTTTGACTTACATAAGTGATCACTGCTATTGATGATAGTGGAAAAGATGTAACTTTAAATAGAGATTGCACATATTTTATGTGTTTCTGTGTGTAACTCCTATAGAAAAGGGCTTCTAAGACTCCTACGCTATCACAAAACTAACTAGAGCGGTCGGAATACTATATTATAATAATAATATTGAAGTTGTTATTGTCGTGTGAGTGTATCGCACGTGACATGACCCGTGAGCGTTGCGACAAACTTGGCAAGCGATTATGTTTCAATAGAAATAGTTTTACGTAATTTGTTATAGGTAATTGATGTCCTGTTGATTGATTTTCTGTATTCTATAATAATTTTGTGTTTTCGTATTATTAGCAGTATTTTTTTTATATTAAGTAAGTCTTTGATAGAAAAAACTCGTGACTATCATATGACAACTTTATCTTAAATTTTTTCGTAAAATTTTGAAATAACTTTGATATTTTACTGTTTTACTAAACTGAATAACGCAAAAACATATTCAATTTATTATTTTAAAACACGCAATGGAATAAACTAATCTTCTGTCAACCTGCGTTGCCAACAATATAAAATAAAAATAAAATAATATAATTTATTAACAAAGATCTTAAAATGTTTAATACAAGCAATATTATTATTACATTGGTTATTATCTGACTACGTAAGAAGAAATTCAATGTTATGTAAATAGAAGGCCAACAATACCCATATTTGCACAAACCTTGGCCCAAGACATTTATTCCTTCACTATAGGTAATAACTTTTAAATAGATATTAGAAGTGTGTGATATATTTAACTAACATCATAATATTTCTGTCAACCTTTCCCTAACGGTATAATCTTTGAATGATCACGAGAGGGCGCTGCACGCAGTGCGATGTCAATCTAGATTCTAGATTAAAATTAGTAAATTGTTATTGGTTCAGTATTTTTATTATATTGAAGGAAAATGGATTATTTATCTCACAACAATCAGCTTTTAATTGCTTTTTAAATAATAATATTTTAGACTAGTTATTGCCAGCGGCTTCGTCTTCTTTCTCTTGTGGCCCTAACTAAAACTAATTTAAATCAAAAATATTCTATGTTGATAGAATCCGTCTTCTACATCTTGTGTGATACGGAAGATACAAACAGACAACTGAATATAGCAATTAGATTAAATATATATATTTATATATATATATTAATTGTACAGATGAGTTTTTTTTCCTATTTTAATAATACGTACATATTATATAAATAGCAATATATTAATATAATATGTAAATACTAATGTTATTCAATCTTATAATACATTTTGTTTTGCATATTATTTTATTTATTAAAATATAAGAATTAATGTCGTATAGACGGGACCCAAGTTTAGTTTCCTGTGAATGTGATGTATCAATCACTTATCAAATGCAAATCAATATCACCGAGTGACATTTAACATCTGATAATTAATATATTTATTGAAATATATTAACGTAATGCCTTTAGAAGATTATGAGACGACTTCTAATTGATATATCCGTTGACACCAACCATGCAGTCGCTTTATCTTATTTTAATAAGCTATCATGTTGTATTCAGATTAAATATTTAAGATAAGTTTCGGAATATTTAATAGTATTATCTATGTTATATCTAATTAATATATATATCTATATATATTATAGGAGGTAAGTACTTATATGATAATATTCGGATGTAAACGTTTTAAATCTATACTAAATCTTAATTCAATACTCAATATTTTTACTTGTTTAATAAAGCTTGATTCTTTGCGTTTCATTGTGTGGAAAGTTCACAGAGAAAGAGTAAAAGCAAGATACGCTGGTATATCAATATATTTCAATGACATATATATTATTATTATACTGAATACATAATATCTATTATTATTAGCAATTTATCTAATTAGAGGGTGTCTAAGAAGCCTTGTCATTTAAACGTATGTGACACGATTGTCTGTTTGTTTGTCGAAGTAGAGAAGTCATCTGCGAGCTAATGAGCGGAATTGTGTCAAAATATGTTATTTTTATTTAACTAAATGTGTCAAGTGCGATGGTTATTCAGAATAAATAATTATATAGATATTTGTGATTTTCCAATTAAGAACGTGCTCACACTCGCGACGTGAGACTTGATGAAATTAGACAAAAACACATTAGATGTTGATTATTTATTTTAGAAGCACTTTTAAATCGTCAATTATTACAATAAAAAGGTCAGTGTAGTCAGTCCGTGAGTAAGCTACCACCGGCTCGGAATGCTGCTCTGCTGAGAAGAGCCGCCCAGAAACTTAACACCTGCTTCTTTTAAATAAAATTTAACAATGTATGAAATAATTATATATAAAATTATATAATCTTATTTAATTTCTATTCTAATAATAATTTATACAAAAACTGTTTAGAAAGTAATGTTATCTCATCAAATAATAACTTGAATTAAGAATACTATCTACAAATGTAATATGTATGTAAATTGTATAGTTTATGTAATTCATTTATTACTTTATTTTAATATAATAACGTATGAGGCTGTATATCTATAGATAATTTATCTCATGCGGAAGGATGACGGGGTATATCTCTTAAATACTAAAGCTAAGTTTTGTAGACTTATTTCTTTTTATTGTAAACCTAACTAATGCATGCAAATTTGATATTAAAATCTGTTCTAAAATGTATTTGCAACATTATTCAAATATACTAATAATTTCAGTTATAGTGCAGGAAATTAAAGAAATAGTGTTAAATATAATGACAGTAATTTCCTGACAGGTTTCCTGATTTTGCATGAAAGGTGCTATTAAAAATATCATTTAAAGAATAAACTATTGAAATAAAACGGACCTGTATACGTATGTAGACGAAATAATAATGCGCCAATAGTACGTTCTAGGTGGCAGAGCTTGGCAAAATTATTGATTACATGACTGAATTAGAGAATAATTATTTGAGTGCAGCTTAGCGTATTGGGATGGAGCGACAGGGAAAAGACAACCCCCTTACAGAAGATCTATTTGTAGTAACCAAATTTATTTGATTACGTTGCATCGGTGAGGGAGAGAAGCTGAAACCTTCTAAATACTTTAAGAAAATATACCCCAGGGGAGTAAAGCTTTGATACGACGCAGAAGCGAAAAACCCTTCCCCGCGCAATATGAGGGGAATGATTCTCGAATTTGTTCGAGCCGCCCGTCGTTTCTGAAGCGGCATTTTGTGTTATCTGAGGGTGGTGAGCTCCATTCTAAATATGGACTTTTGCAATATCCGGAGTTTTGTATTCTATTTACCGTCCACTATCACATACAGACGGCGCAATCGGCCTTGTCGTTTTTGACGGAGTCGCACAGATCTCAATCTAGCAACATAGCGTATCTATGGTACCCCGTACCCCGGGTACCCCGGTTAATTTGAACATCATTTTATACCACATGATCTGATACCTATCAGTTCTCTGGCTGCGCGTAGACAATGATATCCAAGCGAAGATTGACGACCTGCCTTCACAGACACTCTCCACTGAAATAGCAGTCCTCGGAGGTTTTAACGTGCACAATGCCGATTGACCAGAGTAATGTGCCACCGACTACGCGGGAAAATCTGTGTTTAACTTTGCTTTGGCATATGGTCTGTCTTAGCTGGTTAAGACGCACAATCGTTTACCTTACGTGGATAGTCACATGACCTTTTTATTGAATCTTGTACTGATTACACATCCAAGAAAGTACCAGGTCACTGTTGAGGCTTCCCTAGGGTCCTCTGACCACTGTTTGGTACGGACTGTAGTGAACATTCATCGTCCGGCCTGCACAAGACCTGCGACCCAACGTGTTTGGTCCTACAAGTCAGCGAATTAGGATGGAATGCGGTCCTTTTTATGCATCCTACCCGTGGGGGTCGATTTCCCTTCCAATGATCCTACTGACTGAGCAGCGGCTGTCGCTGTACCAAACTCTGTGGTACCACTTGGTGGCAGATCGTGGTGTTGGCTTTATGATATACGTGTCAGGGCTGCAAATAGCAGGTGTATCATGTTTGGGCGAATGCGTTAGTCACACAAGAATCCGAACTCTAGAGGTCTGAAGTAGAAATTTAACCGTGTCTCCAGATTCTTTAAACGGCGAATCGTCAGAGTAAACGTCAAGGAATTGATACTAGTCGCCTACTTTCATCACCGCAAGGCACGTTATAGCCTATTATACCATTCGTACCACCAGGATGCGTCATAATCTTCTGCTGTGCGATTTTTAAGGACTTTTCTGCCACGTACCATAAAGATACGGAATGAACTTCCTTCGGCGATGTTTCCGGATCAATACGACATGGGCCTTTAAAAATAGCGTATAATCCGTTCTCGAAAGCTTGGTTTTTTTAAGAGATTATTCCCCATTACTCCCGCTTTGCTGTAAAATACTTAAAAATAACGACAATAAAGTCGTAGGTGTGCAGGTCCTTATCGTAATACCATTAATCACGGTTCAATTGTCGGCTCATCACACGCAATAGTCCCTGACACGCACTCTGATTACATTAATTAGTGTCGACTTTTTGTCTGTCCGTACGCCCGGGGGTTACTCTGAACTTTGAAGTTACCATCATTCATTTATAGGAGGTGCATCTCTTTTAAATTGATTAAAAAGAGAAGGATAAAAAATAAGATTAATCTTAATCATGGTTATGATGTTGAGAACAAACTATCAAATACTTATGTAATTGTGTATTATGTCATGTAGGTAAGTTTTAAAAGTGGGATACAAAATTCAAAGATTCCTTTTTTAAATGTTTGAACTGAAAGGGATGAAGGTGTTAATAGATAAGTAAACGAATAATAAAGAACATTAGTACATTGTAAGTACTGGTAGGTGGTAACTTATAACATTTCCCGCCCACCTGCACTTATTCATAAGTTCCGAAGAATGCTCACAACGGACATAGATAATATACTTCATCGATTATATACTACTGCTGTTACATAAAAACCAAAGGTCACAATTCCTTTGCAAATTCTTTAGATTTATTTTTTGCTGTCATCATATGTAATATGCACGTGAATGGAACACGTCCTAAGCAAGTTCAAAATAATTGATTCATTGATAATCTAATCTAATAGCGTGAAAGCTGTTGGTTTGTTCGTGTTTTAAAAAGCAAACATATTTAAACACGTCTTGCATATGTGTAATTTTATTAACAATGAATTTGTTGTCTACGATTGGAATTATCGACCCTTATTAATTTCTCTTTAATTTAAAATTTCTATAACAATTCGTTACTTTACATATAAGTGCCAATAACTGATCTGTGAATTAAGTTTGTCATTCATTTAAGTTGTTGTCAATCTCAGATTGTCGATGAATTAAGTATTAGTAGCAGCTGTAAAAGTCTGCATATTCTATCAATTTTCTACCATCACATTCATGTGTTCAGTGTGATTGGGTCTCTACACAGGTGACATGTTTTGCTTGTCTTATAATAAAGACCATCAAAAACATAACATGTACAAAAATGCTCAAATTTCACAACGCCATAAATATTTAAGAATCCAAACCGAGTTGATTAATTCAGTATATTGTAATTCAGTAACTATTAAAAGTATGCACACTTGCCGCGGGAGAATATTATCATTAATGTTGATACAAATACTATTAAAGTTCTCAACTAGTCAATAAATATAATAATGAACATCAATGAAAGTGATCAATAGATAAATAATTAAAAGATATTAACAATTCAATTATTTGTTTAAATATTTATACATTGCTAAGAATTAATGATACAGCTTTCACTAAATCTTCCTCTTACACTTACAATATTAATATTGAATCGTCGAAAATAGTGATGACATCATAAGATATATTAATATTTTAGATGAATAAAATAAAGGATAATTTATGTTTTAAAGTGAATCTACTTTTCCTTTTTTCAAATTCGTAGAGAGTTTAGTAGTTCATACAGGTAGGTGTTACATTGTTGTTCCAGTTAGCTTTCAAATTTTAGAAGAGCTATTCACTGAAGATATCTTGGAATTACTTTAAATATTAGATATTATAGAAATATACTTTCAAAATACTATATTATTATATTGCTTTATTTTTTTTTTGAACCAAATTGTTATATACTGGGAGTAATAGTGTAAATAACAATCAGATCCTAAGAGAATGCAGATTGCAGTGAGACAGGTTACCTTATAGTTTTATAAGCCCACATTGTATGCAGACATGTGACCAAACTGTCCTGACCCCTCGAACTTACGTACTCTCAAGGCCGGGCGGTAGGGCGCGTGCGTCTTCATAGACCAACTAAATGTCAGTCCCGAACGATACGCGCAAAGCTGCGCACGCGCACCACGACTCCATCCATCGAGAAACATCGATTAGATTAGTGACATTTGTGAATCGATCTATTGATAAATATTTTGATTAATTTCAAAGGTGAAGTGAAGATGCGGTCATCAAACTATTTTTGATGACTAAAACATAAATCATATAAAAATTGTATAAAATTGTATTTAATCGATCCAATTTGTATAATTTGATTTATTAATATTATATTATATTTATATCTGTGATACGCTTCACAAATAATTATAAATTATACACACTTTATATGTAAAGATACAATTCATTTGATTTGATTTATTTGTTATTGATGTCAACAAATAAAATATTTAATATTTTATGTTATATTTTTGAAAGTATTAATTTATTGATATATTTGGTTGTTCTTGTAGAGTGGACCGGTTTACAATAGTTGTATAAGTGATGAATATTTGACTTTTCTTATCTATCTGGAACATGGCTTGTAAATATATCTTGTGGTCGTCTGTGGCGCTGGTTTGGACGTACTTGGTGGCAGCGAAGGTGAGAAATTTAATTATTATCTTTTAAATCCACGATTTGTCGATAAAATATTAAGAAATAATCAATTAATAGCGGTTAACTAATATATTAAATTGATTCATGATCACTGACTCTGAAACGGGGTTAATAATTTTAAAGGTTGCAGTCTGTGTGTAAGTCTGTCACAGTTGCCAAATTAATGAATAATTATAATTAGTTTTTTGTATTTTTGTACTGTTTGTGTCAAAGTCATCGGTAGTCATAATCTGTTTGGATATCTCGAGGGCTTGACCCGCGTTCATTATATTATTACAGCAATAATTATACTAAATATATTTAATTATTATCTAAATTACAGATAATTATCGTCTATTCATGATAAGTATATAAAAATAATATCTATATATAATTCTCAACAGGTTGTCGTTAATGTCAGATTCTCATACAGGAATGTGAGGTGCGCGTGCGCATGTTGTTATTACCATGTGCACTTATTATATATCTCTATTATGAAATAAATAAATTCTAATAGAAAAATATCAATGAAAGGTTGAAAGTCATTAAATTTTATACATGTATAAGTACTGTATAAATAAAAAATATATAATTTTAACATGACTTAATAATAACATTAACTAAGAATTTAATTAATTAAGATGAATAGAATAAGTTATTACAAAATGATTATAAATTGAAGTTGTGTTTGGATTAAGATGAGTTACGGGATGCTGCGGTGTCATGTATCATGTTAATTATATTTACATAGTAGCGTTTGGCGCTCCGTCGTCTCTGGCTACCCCGCAAGGGATATGGCGTGAAGGTAAATAAATAAATAAATAAAATAGTTACGTATTAAACATTTGCGGGATATCCTGCCTGAAGTCTCAAAAGCTGTCTGTCTATATGTAATAGGTTTTCTCAAAAATTACTGTATGATAATATTTTGTGCCTTTTTTTACTATAAGTAAGAGATATTTTTGTGGAAAGTTTAGGTAAATAGTATATTAGGGTATTGTGTAAATTGACTAAAATATAACGATTACTATTAAAGAGTCACGCGGTCGTAAAAAATCTCGCCTGCTGCGAGCTTTACACCAGAAGAGATACACTATAGTAATATACCAGAGAATTGTAGAACTATAAAAATACCACAAAGAAGTTCATTATACCATGTCTCTATCTCTTATGATTAACTTACAATAACCACTTTTAAGTTCAAAATTTTAATAAAAAAAATTACGTTATTTACTAGGCTTTTTTATTCTGTTCAGCATTATTTTTTATCTACATAAATTGTTGTATGGTAGCTCTGCCAGGTAATGTAGTAGTAGTACATCAAAATTGTCCTTTATATTTTAGATTTAAAATTATCCGCCATCAAAAATCATTACCTTCGCGTGTCAGCGCTCTTTCCGTGCCGATCATGCGCGTTTCAAAAGCTAAGAAGCAAATAGGAAGTTCCGAAGAAAAAGATTACATAGTGCAAGTGGAGCCGCGTGTAAAAGCTAGTAAATTATAAAAAAATTATAAAAAGCTAGTAAATTGAAATTGTAAAAAATATTTTTAACGAACTATAAGATCGTGTCGATACCATTGGAGGAAAATATTTATATAAATATTGTATGTATTATTGAAATAATTATATTTGGTTAGTAATAAACTTTGATATGTCATTGACCCCTTGATAATCCCGGTTATAACAAACAAATACAAGGCGGTTGTTATCTGTGTTTATAAAGAGAACATTATTAATTGAAACAATTAAAATCATAATAAATATCAATATAACTACAAAGGATCTTAATATAGTTTTAAAATACAAGATCTCTTCATGGAAGGAAAGGATTAATGCAATAAAGATAAAGTTAATTGTATAAGGCATTAATTGGTTAATACTATCAGTACTGCTCCTATATGTTCTACTGGTGAGCGGACGAGACCTAGCTGGCTTACTAGAAGGGCTTTCCAAATACTAAACGCTAATGCGATTGATTGATTGAGTTGATGTTGAAAGAAGGTTACCTTGATCACCATCACTAACGCGCGCTCCTTTGCCTTCCTATCCTATAAGAATATTTTTTTATAGCCAAGGATCGAATATCCCTTAATCCTCTCCTGAAAAGACAATCAGTAATACCACGCCAATTGTCAGTGAAAATTTTGCGGAAAAATACTATATTTTACAAAATATTAGTTTATATGTTGTATTAGTTCTGGTAGTGAGAGACAGACACCCAAATATATTTTTCTTCGAGCTACATAGTATCAGGTATATGTTTCTTTATCTGTTAATAAAAAAAGTATTCGCTTGTCCTTAAATAAAATAAAACTAAAATAATATCGATTAAGTATTTTAAAAGTAGTCTGCTATTAAAATGGACTGTTACGATGTTTCAGTCGACCCTGGTATCGGCGTGGCATTGCACAAAATAGCGGAAATAATTGGAATAATCAGGTTTTAAGAAATTAACAAAATAATAACAAAGATGACTTCTATTTAAATACTGCAACATTTAGAAGACATTATTTGAGACAAAAATTTCACTAAATCCTTTTTAAGCCGGCATTATTAAGTTACAAAAATCGTTTCAAACACATTTCAGTTTTAAGTGCGATGTTCAATATTAATGATGAGAACCAAGTTACACAATCACGGATTAAAAGCTCTGTCGAAGATAAGCTTTTTAATGTCTGTGGATAACGCAATAGATACTAAAGGTTTGCAATTTTTGGGTGTAACTATCTATACATGAAATGTGTATAACAGTATTCAAGACAAAATAATATCCTTAATTTCTTGCGGTGTCAGCAATCCCAAATGATAATAAGAGCTCGTGATAACCCTAAGAGATATTCCATAATATTTAGTACTGAATATAGCAACCTTTGTAGTAAGTTGAATCGTAAAATGACGGTGACGATAGTATGGCTAAATATTTTTGTGTTGCAATGTGAAAGTACGTGTGTTTGTTGGTTTACTGTTCGCAAAAGATCGGTATTTTATATTGAGATAATTGTAAGAAAGGGAAAGGATAGTGCACTGTGATTATAACCCATCTTTCAGACATATAAAGCGAGCAATTATTTTAACAAGTAAACAGAGTTTTTTAATATATTGCTGTTTATATTTTTTATTTTCCATCTTTGAAATACCTTTGATCTTGTCTCTCATAGAATTAATTAACTATTATAAGGTATAATTCATAATGTCCACGTCGTTTGTCTTCTTTCAAGTTCTCAACAATACTATTCATAGTTGAATAACCTTTATTCTGTGTTTGACAAAGGGTTGTGTAATATGGTCGTTATTATATAAGAGAGGACGGTAACGAAGCGATTGTTGACTTTCGATAAATATTAATTATGGGGCATTAATCACGAGCTGGACGTTGGATAGACTTCTCCTAACTTGGAAGTATCTGGTAGTTTATCTATTTAATACATTCCCTTTATACTAAATATAATATAGGGATATTTCAATTGTGTCAAAATTTTTATTCATAATGTTGCCATTAAGAAAAGCTTCAACGATAAAATAAAAAAGGATAACAAATATATTGATTCAGTTAAAACATCTATAATCTGAAATAATAACAATTTTAATTGCAGGTCACGATTTAAAAGATTTCTTAATGGTATATTGAGTAACATTCTAATAAATATTGAAGTTTTTTTTATTATATATTTGTATCTTGACCTTAGAATAGATCAAACGAATTATTCTGTCAGTTCTGTGTTTTTAATTACTCTGGCTCAATAAAAGTGGCGGCAATTTTTTTACGTCCGTCAATCAAAAAAAGTGAGATCTGTAATTATGTGGAGGCGAAAAACAGCATTTATCAGGCTATGAGTAATTATAACAAGAAAACCTATATTTTTTGGTAAAAACCACTCCTATGGTGAATCAGTGTTTCGAACGCAAACTTCCTCTTGCGGTTTCATAATTCATTATCTATGGAAATAAAATTCGATGAGCAGTCCAACTTTTAATGGCGGGTTTACACTATTAGTAATTTTGAGCAAGTATCCTGCAAATAATTGCATACTTATCTTGCGTTACTTATACTCCATACATGAAACTTTCCTTACTTAACTTACTATTATAAATATGAGTATATTTATTGCATGCTCTTACTTACGAGTAGTTCAGATGCTGTACACCCACATCGTGACTGAGTCGTGATAAATCTTATGGTATATATATTTTATTTCGAGAATAATGTTTAAATGGCAGCGATACTTACAATGTTGTTTTATCTTTTATTAATGAAATTCTGTTAAGGGTGCCTCCGACTGTCTCGCTGTGACTTATTGATCGAATCGTATATTGAATATTTTAAAATGTAAGATATAAGCTGCACACTTTTCAATGTCCCATATTATTTTAGCATGTTTAAAAATATACCGAGAGGAGGGTGAGGGGTTAAATTTTAACCGTCGAAGACCGTATTTAGATATCAGTTTTATATTTTAACGATGACAATAAACTACCAATTTCGGAGTTTGACTTACGAGACATAATAAATTAAACCAAATGCAATTAACATTAAATAGTAACAGATCTAAAGTAAAAGAAATCAGTTTTAGTTGTTACTAAATATATTATCACAGATAAATAAAAATATGTTATTATTAATCATATTTCAATAATATCCTAAAAAAATATAGTTTAGCAATAAAACTAATGAAAGATGACTCAATGACACGCGTGAAATTAATATCTGAAGCAATCGAAATTGGAGTGATGTTTAAATTTAAAGGTTAGTTTAAACGTAGTCACGATCTATTGATGAATTACTCTGTGAGGACAAGAAATAGCTGATAACACTGACTTGTTTATAAATAAATTAATATTAGAACACGATTGCAGCGTCACCTACCGTGTCCGGCGGTACCGGCGATTCTCAACCACCCGAAGACTTAAATACAGGAAAAATAACATTTAAATCGATTAAGCCGCTTAGGATACAGCGACATACACAGAATAATTGTATATATATAAGATAGTGGTACCACAATTAATTATAGATGTCATTGAAGATTCATATTGCATCGCAAGTGCATTGCTTCACGATTAAATTGATTGTTTTTGCATCTCGTTACATAACCACCAGAGATTCAACTTGTTTTTACATCAAATAAAGCCGGCGCTGTCCGTGGAGATGAGCGATAAAATACTTTTTTATTAATATGCCCATGGAATTATATTATTGGTATAATAATATATAAAGTTATTTATATGGAAATAACGGTATTTTAAGGACATATATCTTTTAAAAGTAAGGAAATACATTGAAAGCTTTTTGTTCCAACAATTGTCAAGACTATGAATTGTAGAAAATGAGTAATTATGTGAACAATGGATATTAAAATACAAACAGACAGATATATTGTAAGTTAGGCGTCTATGTGTGTGTTTAAATTAATATTGCAACATGTATGTTTAGATTATTATACGTTATTTTAAGATATAATATTAATAGAATTAACATAATAACTAATCTTAATATGATCTGTTTTTAGTTACATATTGTGTCTGTCATTCAGTAAGGATCCCTATTTCTTGACCTCATATTTAGTATAGGGATGAGGAAAAACAAAACTAAAATAGAAAAATCTACAAGTAATATCTCCGCTTTCAGTCGGTAGGAGCTTTAGGTCGGCCCGCGACCTTGACGAGCGCTGCTCACCGGTATTGACAAGTTTTTACGGACAATTTCACATGTCATATTAAATATACCTGTATTGTTGTTTGCATTTGATTGATGAAAAATAAATTAACATTTAGATACACCTAACAAAAGCTCTTAACTAAATAAGTAAAATATTACCCAATTTATTATACATCCAAAGTGTTTAGGTTTTACAAACATATGTTTTTATTTAAACATTATCTTGACATACATATGTACAGCAACTTACATACAATCGAATGGTATAGTATAAAACATGTATATACTATAAATACACAATTTTGAAATAAAATAAAAATAAAAAGATATTAACTATAAAATTTAATTATTTCAAAGGCTGCTTTGGGTTAAAATTTAAATTTGCCTAACGAATTTTCGCCTCGCGTCACACTAACATGTGTGACTTTATAAATGTAGTGATGACCTCACCGTCTTATAAATACATAATTAGATATTTAAATGACATTCTCACTGGACAGTTTAATAATAAACTCGGCTTTTTCGATATTAAATTACTTATTGCTGTAACAAAAAACAAATTAAACATTTTATATTATGTGAGGGAATTTATTAGCTTGGGTAAATATTCTATCAGCTCGCATGTTAGGTAAACAGGGAATATATTTATAGGTAAAACAATTCACTAAATAAAATAGCTTAACTATAATTTTGGTTATCATTTTTGAGTCATGAGTCGTCTCAATGAATCACGTGTCTGTGGGCGACGGACAGACAGACTTAAATTGTAATTTATATTTATTTATTGCAATATATATTTAACCGAAAGTTAACACCCGACCTTGGCGGTTAAGTTCCCATATCGACTTATAGGTATGGTTCATTAAAAAACGAAACTTTTCTATCGTCACATACATGATGCGTAAATAAAAATACAAAAACTGCATTTATAAAATCTTTTTATCTTATTTATATAGTTACCTGAGTCTCTGAAAATAGATACGAACGAACTTGACAAAAATTATATTATCCCTCGGACGTTGTAAAATATTCGTTTTTGTGTATAATTTTGGTTACCTTTTAAGCTTCATTCTAGAACAAAAGAAAAAAAACGTTACTAACAGAATATTTGCTTAACAAAAAATTTTATTTTTTACTGCAAATAAAATACTTATGTATATATTATTAAAAACGTCCATTTCAAATACATGTCTCTACTGGTGTATCAAACATTAAATGTGCATGGACTTATTTAGTCAACCTTGAGTTATCATAATTTTGATTTAAATTGCTGGTTGTGGGAGGTAATGGGAGCAGTCTTTATGTAAAGATTATTTATGCTCTTCAAAGGAATTTTGAATGTATTTTTTTGAGTCAAATCCGGCTAACGACAGATGTAGGATTTCTTAGAGAATTTTTTTTTAGATCGATCGATATGTATCAAATTTATGAACCATATTGTTAAAGAATTCTTCAAAGGTAGGCAATTAATTTATTAAACGAAACGAACGAACGAACGAAACGAATTAAACGAAACACTAATACCTTAAATATTTGTTAATTGTTATAAAAAATTACGAACATTAAGTAAATCATCAAAATCCGCATTATCCGGAACATAACTACATATGTATGTAGTTATGTTCCGGATAATGCGGATGTATGTATGTATGTATGTATGTATGATACATACATACATACTACACAAGGATAAAGTATTATCATACGAAACAAATAACTTTTTAAGTTTGATAAATTTTATTTACGGTAATAAGTGACCGTGTAGTATAATTAACATTTATTAATAAAAAATATTGTTCTTTAAACGAATAGGTATTATTATTGTCTTTAGTATTACAGACCAGACCAGATCAGACCAGACCTTCTGATAGTTTATTACATAAATACTTAAATTACTTTTGGAATTGGGTATCAACAAATATAACCTGTGTTGCTAACATGGTTGACGTTTATTACAACAAATATAAACAAACAAAGTAAATATAAAAGAATGAATTAGTCTTTGGTTATTGATATGAATATGATTGTAATATCAATTCATTTAATATAAACAATGAATGTTTAAATTAAATGAATCATAGGGCATACAGACTTGTCATAATACTATTCTCAGTCAAATCGGTATCATGTACATAATATTTTTATTTTAATATTTTATTTTCATCCTTGTCACCTCTCCAAAGGCACTCAACGCTAACCTCACCTTCTCGCAGTAAGTGCATTGACACAATGAGAACCATTAACATAAATAAACATTATATTAATGAAAAAAAAAAAAACAATTCTGCAAAAAACCTTTAGGAAAAACGACACCCTAAAGACCTACTTAATTCAGACTCAAGCTATTTGTGAAGTGTTTTTAGAAATATAATATATTCGACAAAATCATATAAGACAAAGACCGAAGCGCCTTATCGGAAAACATTTTATTGAATAAACTTTAGAGAATTAGTTATCACAGATTTTAAATTACACACCAAAACGAGGCTTTATATCGACAATATATTAAACGTGCATTATTAAACAAATTAATTATATTAAACAATAAATTGGTATGATTTTTTTTAAAACACAATTGTATATGTTGGATGTTAATTATATTCCCATTCGTGTTTACGATCCAATGTGTCTGAAAAATTTAAACGTAGAAGTAAAGTGTGTGCAAAATCTCTCTGTTTATGCCGTCTGCATTGGAAAAGTTTCAGTTGGTATCTGGTGTCCCGCATGGCAGTATTTTCTCTCCGTTCCTTTTTTCTGTTTATATATTTTTTTCCTTTCAGCCTCTCTCCCTCTTACCATTTGTATGGTGATGATTCACAAATCCATTCCCATGTCACACCTGACTCTATTAACTTCGCTATTTATAGTGTTAACATTGACTTGATTCGGATCTCCATGTCACACCTGACTCTATTAACTTAGTGATAGTGTTAACATTGACTTGATTCGGATCTATGATTGGTTTAACGACTTCGGAACTGATGGTAACAAGATCGAATACGTTACCTCTGATACCAGTAACTTACAATGCTGTTGGAATACCACTTACACAGTCTGTGAAACATCTTGACCTTCATATTGATAATTATCTCAGTTGGAGTATCCACTGAGGTATGTCGAAAGTTACGTACGTGTTACGTTTATTTTGTCAGCACAAAACTTTTTACCAATACAAAGTAAATCTGTGTTGGTGCAGTCTCTTATTGAATAATTGTATTCATTTTTTTTAACTTACTTAATTTGATCTCATATCTGAACACCGTTCTAAGCTGGACTGGCTTCCCGTCCGTAAAAGAAGAATTTGAAGAGTTCTCTGTCAGTTATTTTCTATTTTAAATGATTCATCCTCTCCTCTGTATTTGAAGTCCAAATTTCAACTACTGAGGACAACTCGTGACTTTCATTTCCGTTCATCATCCAACTTAACCTTATCTATGTCTATTTCCTTCACAGTACACGCTATAAAATTGTGGAATAGCGTCCTTGTTACACTTAGTCGTGCTCCCAACCGACAAATATTGAAAACGCACATCTGTTAATATCTTCATGATAGAACGCAGTGAATTTTTTGTTCCTTACCTATAATTGCACGAACTATTTTTACACCTTGAATATTTGTATTTATTTTAACTTTGGTGTTTAGTTTATTTTATAATGATATGATATGTATGTAGTTATGAAGTATTTACAATTCTTACATTATTTTTGTGCAGCCTTTAATTCATTAGTGATTTTCTTTTGCCAATTTTGTTGTTTATAGTTTCCCTCATTGTTTTTCTTTTTTCTGTTACCATTGTTGGTTGACTAGTAAATAATACCCTAGCATTAAGTCCGACAATTGTACCTTGTTTTGCACAATTAAGTTTTAATAAAAAACATATGTATATAATTTGTGTATACGAAAGTACATATTATAATAACAAATGGACTACTCCAGTAGTAGGTACGTGTGTCTAATTAGAACGTACAAAATTCTCTAAAACCTGCAAGTCTCTTGAGATTAGTAAAATCTAGATTCAATATGATATATTATACACTGGGATATTGCAAAATTGTTATTCTTTGAATATTTTCCATATTTGCAATCGGTTTTTAGATTTGGAAGCTCCAAATAAAGGAATCTTATCAAAAATAAAGTTCACAGGTTATTAATAGTTAACGCAATCGCGCTCACGATGATATATTGATGTTAGACAAATACGGTCGACGGCCGTGGGAATTATAAAATTGACAGTTTATTTATATTTCGAAATGTTTTTGTTAATTAACAATTTTTCACATAATGATATACGACAAGACTACCTACGCGATTCTTTATGTTGTTTTAGTAGGAGACAAATAAGGGGATATATCTGATGGCGAGTTGCTGTTCACACCTACGTAGCTATCCTAGAGAATTAGGGACGGATGAGGGAGAGTAGAAAGAACAACCCTGTCCTGTTGGGCACTGATTATGATTCTTCCAAGTCCCACTCCCTCAGGAAACGGATCAGTTACTCCTTTTCTACTTCTGACTTTCTGTCGCCAGTAAGGTCTGTGTTAAAAAACTTTCCGAGCTGGTACTTTGACAATGAAAAAGATCTCTATACTCTATAAACTCAGTTCCAAATAAAAGTATAAAGTTTTTGTATGCTACTCCTCTTCATAGCTTCATTGATAGCCACGATTAACTATGTAACAGGAGATGGATCTTTTGACAAGTGGTAGTTGATCTCTTTAAGACATTTTAAAAGCAACATTCTCAAAGATGAAGTAACTAATAGATTCAACGAAACTTCTTGATCAGATAACTCGCCCCATATTACGTTCCATTGTCTCGTTGAGTAGATTTTTTTTCTCTTGTTTTGTAACGCCTTTGTTGCCACTGAGTAAGTACTGTTTACACTCGATAAGCTTACAATACTCACACTGCTTCTGTATATTTTGACACCTTAGTGTACAAAAGGCTATTAAATATTCGAGTAACAACACAAGAGCTAGAACTCGTAGATTAATTATATTCTGAAGGTCATAAGAACTGGAATTTGGTGTCTAAGGCACATTTTAAATGAATTCTAAAGACAAGTTTTAACTTGTCACTAGAATTTACTTTAGTATTTTTACAAGAAATTTATATTATGATATAAAAGTCTTGTAAAACACCATGGCTGAACATGTTTATATAATATTAATATTGGACAAAAAGATTCATTTATTTTGATTAGGCAGTACTTTAGAACATTAATTATATAATTCAGTGACTGTTCTTTGAGGTCTGCGCGACTCACCTCTTAATGAACACTTATTTATGTTTGAAACATCGTTGTTAATAAATTCATCATCAGATAAAGTTAAGGTATCAATCCCACTGCCGGTTTTATTTCCAACAAGAATGGGCAAGTTTACCTCAATAAAGGTATAATAAGAACAAAACATTGCTATAAATATATATTTATAAATATTTAAACAACTAACTGTGCACGATTTCGTTCGCTCGGAATATGTTTTTTTTAATAAAAGTAACCTAAATTACTCCTTATAACATTAGCTATAAAGCCAATGAAAGTCCTGTTAAAATCGGTCCAGCCATTTTAGAAATTAGCTGGACCAAACAGACAGACGGAAAGTTTTAAAAATAGATTTTTTATGTACCGTATGTACTCTCATATGCATGCACCTGAAAAGCTGTTAATTTAGAATGTGATGGGTTTTATTTTACAACGATTTTTAAACATCATATAATATTATAATATACATTTTTCTTCATGTTTCTTTCAATCAAAATGCAATTGGCCAACAATAATAGCAGCAAGTAAATATAAACAGATATTCGTGATAGAATTAACTATTACATTATTATATGTTGCAATTTGAAATCGCAATACTTTATGTATATAATTCAAATGTAGTGCAGAGTCATTATTATATAAGAACTGAGAGCACTCTAATATTTTCTAAACAAGACAGATTTGTTTAAGAAGTATTATTAAATTGTTATGAAATGAACTGACATTCAGTATGGATTGGCAAAACAACTGGGTTTCGTATGGAATGCAAGTGCTGTTAAGTTCTTAATTATTCACGTTAAAAGTGTTAATATATTTTGATATTGCACATATTTATTTTATCTACTTTAATTATTTTTAATTTCTTATTTTAAATTCAATATTAATATTCAATAAATCTATTTCTGGATAATAAGCGAACAGTTTTGTTAGAATATGTCTCAAGGACGTTGTTTTGACGAGTTTTTAATTCAAATTTGTTATATACTATTTCTGAATTATACATATTTACTTGCACATATTTACAGTGAGGACCCAACTAGAAAATTTATATTATATATTTAAAATATTCCAGTTTACAGATTCATACTATTATATTATACAACCGGTAAGAACACGTGACTTATACAGTCAAACGAATAATTAATTACTAGACGAAAACCCGGCTTCGTTCGGGTGAAATGTGACGTAAATAATCTTTGACAAATTGTACTAAAAAATATAATAAAATAGATTTCTTTATTTGATAACTGACATTTGTCTGTTTGACAGCTCGATCAATAAAGGCTCATTGACACTGAGCATACTGACATTGACTGACAGGGATGCGTTCTTAAAAAATAGGGCGGTACTGTGACTTCACTGATACGTGTGAATTGGACTTAACGAATTCAGGTTGCCATCTGGTGTCAGTGACTTTTCGCTAGAGTGGTCAATATGGCGACTGCGATCTGTCTGTCAGCACCATTAGAATTTAACAAAGTATTCGACAATCCGAATTTTGCGAATATATGTTGTCGACTCAAAATCATTATTTTTTATTTTTCATTATTCAGGTAAGGTTTCCATCGACTGCAGTACCCCTTGACGAAATTATTATTTTTATTAAAGGTCCAAGTCAACATTTTTAATTTCAATTAAGCTTAACTTTCAAAGATCTATAGAGAAATATGTACCAAAAAGAACACCTTTGAAGTGTCTACTACCTTATTATGTCCATAGATACTCCTTTTACTTCTTACAATTTGAATCCTCAAAACCGTTAACTAAAATGAAAAAACAAATTTAATTTTTGTTTCCCAATCGCAATACTGATAGTGTATTTCCAATCTGCTGAAACATTATGTAAATCTCGTGACCGTGTTACGACTTGAACGGAAGGCGTTTCGGATAATAGTCGATTACTGTTACATCGACCAGCGCCGGCCTGCCTGAATACACGACTTGCACTTCCGTGTACTGAACCATTTGCATGCTTTGTATTTGTATTTAATTCCACTGTATCTTGTTTATTTTACATAATTAATTACGTATTTGTATTTTCGATTCAATAATCGCGTGAATAAGGTGATATAACGTGTAAATAATCGATTTATTCACGTGAAATTCTCTGACGAAACAGACTTATGCTATTTTATCATTATTAATCCTCAAACAATTTTTCCTTTACCAATTGTTAGTAGAATTTATTTGTATAATTATAAATAATTACATATTATGTTGTTATTGTCAGGCGGGCAGCCGTGTGCATAGTCCGGCGACGCGCTTCACTTGTCAAGGACGCGCGTCCGGCTACTACGCGGACATCGAGACCGGCTGTCAGGTGAGCGCTTTTAATTAGTTTAGTGTGAGTGTGCGGGTGTGTGTCTAGTCCGGCAACGCGCTTTCCTTGCTAAGGATGCACGTCTATCTACTATGCGGACATCGAGACCGGCTGTCAGGTGAGCGCTTTTACTTTTTTGTGTGTGCGTGTGCGTACATATGCGGGTGTATGTGTCTAGTCCGGCGACTCGCTTCACTTGTTAAAGACGCACTTTCGGCTACTACGCGGACATCGAGACCGGTTGTCAGGTGAGCGCTTTTACTTAGTTTAATGTGAGTGTGCGGGTGTGTGTCTAGAGCGGCAACGCGCTTTCCTTGCTAAGGATGCGCGTCTAACTACTACGCGGACATCGAGACCGGCTGTCAGGTGAGCGCTTTTACTTAGCTCTGTGTGTGTGTGTGTGTGCAAGCGTGTGTGTTGTGTACAGTCCGGCGACGCGTTTCTATTGTCCAGGACGCGTGTCCGGCTACTACACGAACATCGAGACCAGTTGTCAGGTGAGTGCTTTTACCTAGATGTATATGCGTGTACGGGTGTTAGTAACCCGAAGTAAAATGATGATCGCTATTCAATATTATTGATCCTTCTCTTTATTACCTTAATAACTAAAAGCATTCATAAGTTATATATATATACTATGTGTCTAGTCATGCAGTGTGCGTCAATCTTCAGGTTCACAAACCTTCATAGATTTACGAAACTACTAGTTTCTTAGCAGAAATAGAAAGTGAGGTAACATTGTCACCTTCTGTGTCGGCTGACACGTACACTTATCGAATAGCCTGACTAATTTCGTGACTAATTTAATTATTTTATTTCACACAATAAGTACGAATAAGAAGTAGTGTTACATGAATTGGACCAGTAGCCTGTATTGTTACTGCATTGCTTCATATTCAAACAATTGGTTCACAATTGAACGATCGAGCGGATTGAGATGAGTCGATTTAGAGATAAAGCGTATTGTTCATACATTCATTTATTTAGCGCCATTGTTATCCCATACAATATATTCAATGCAACGCAGGTTGAAATACGAGCATTCTTTTAATAAATTAATTCAGGTTATATTAGAGATAATAAAACTATTGAAATAAAAAAAGAAACTTGCTAATAATCCGTAATTTATGTTTGATAAGGAAAAGGTATCTAATAAAGACCGTGTTTTTTTTAAATCGGAATGGAATTATATATACATTTTATTCAGCTGAGCGTAAGCGAAGCTCTTAAACGTTTCGGAGATCTTTTTTTGTGTTTAGTTGTCTACAGAATGCGACGAGATAATTAGCTAAAAATTTTCTCATGTATGTTTGAGCCGAACGCGGATGTTATAGCGAAAACAGATTGAAAAACTGTTCAGCCATTCAAAAGTTATCAAGAAAAGAAGAAAGGACAGGGGCTCAGCTCAGCAACACTCTTAGGTCGCGGATCTTAGTCATGTTTGTTAATTTGTAAGACATCATTATGAGATAAACTATTTGTTTTAAAAGGGAAATCATTCTACAAATACAAGGCTTCTCTCTTTGCTTGGCCAGTTACTTATAGAAAGAGTTTTTATAAAGTGCGTCTCCAAGTCCTGATTATTATTTCATAATGGAAGTACTATTAAGTTCGCGCCTTCCGAATAATGTTCAGAAATTCATCTAAATTAGAGTCGTCTTAAAGTCTTAGAAAATTTATGATTTTTAACTTGTTAATTTTTATTACGTTGAATTAAGAAAATCACAAAATGTTACTATTTAGTCATTTTTATGTAATACACTTTTATAATCGTAGTTTGGACCTTATTAGGTGTTTGAAAATAACATTCTTGTCAACCATTGCAGCTTAAGATTAAAAGATAAATAACTATACAAATAGAGATAAAAAAGCAATAATTCTGGTTATTTATCCCGTCAATGACTTAGACTGTCAGAATTATTAAATAATAAACGGGTCAAACTAAGCAAAATTTTTAGGCCCCTTTTAGGCGCAACCACCTTATAATGCACAGATAAGTAGATAACAATATTAAAACATTTATTTCCCGGCATTATGGATACGTTTGCAGGAATGCAGAAATGCCTGTACGATGGAATTAATTTATTATTTTTATTATAATGAGCATACACACATGAGATGAGTAAACAAGACGATAGAAAATATTATAAATTATATCCGGAAGTAACAATGTACGGATAATTAAATCATCAAATACATTATACCTTGTACGACGTTTCCGACATTAGGTTCTGACTGAGTTTACGGAATGAGATGCATTGCCGAAGGTACGGACAGCTACCAACACATAGTAAATATCCAAATAAGAACACTAATTACTCAAAGTAATTTAATTCCACAAGTCTCCTAAATTTTGAAGCCAGTATTGTCTGCGTTACTGGACATCGATTACTTACAAAACATATGTCGATTATAAAGACATAAATTAAATATTGGGCAATGTGGTTGAAGAGGTAATTCGCCTACAGTAAGAGCATGAAGGTGATCCACAACACACTTAACACCCACACTGACATCTTCGCAATAAATAAAATTATTTTAATTGATAACATAAGTAGCAATTCAGTATGTGCAATCAGGAAAACCGACATGTGCAACCAATAGTCTGAAATAATAGCTATAGTAATCTCCGCTTGGGTCATTGAACTCTGGAGATATCGCAAGAATTTGCAATTAACGTAAATGTACCATGTAATGTCAGGTTAGAGTAATCTTATGTCATGTAAGTATTGTGTGCGAAAATATTTAACACTCGACTTGTATCCAGGTCAGTATAGCTTTTTGTGTTCCGATGTTACAAAAATGTTTGGCAAACCTTATTAAAAAGATCAAAACGATAAAAATGATTGCGTTTTAGATATAAAGTCAAGATAAATCTGAGATTTATTGTTTGAGATGAGTTTTAATAAGCACAAATGCTCTCGGGGTTAACGACGTAGTCATTAATGGCAGTTAGCTCAGAGTTTACGGCATCTGGAACAACTGACCGAGAGTTGCTCAACAGTATGGAAAGGCTTACAATTATAGTAAATGGCAAGACTTTTATGCACAAAAAATGTCTGAAATTATAGTAATCTCGTCTTGCTCTTTGGCGGCACAATGGGTATCTTCACACGGTGGCGACGGCGACCCTGACCTACGTGGATCGTGTTTCATAAATATTTTTTTGGAGCTCTTAAATTTATTCAAGATAACAACAGGATATTTAAGCTTTGTTTAGTTGGATTTATACAACGTCCCAGCACTTAATTGTTACTTAGTAATATACTATTTTTATTAATAAACATTAACTTATGTTGTTACAGAAACTGCAACAAAATTTATGACATTATTGTTGTATTTCAAAACGTTAACACTCTGAACCGCGGAACTGATACTCGTATGTATAAAAAATGACCCACTTGTGGTAATTTCACGAATTGACCCAACAGTAGCGCGGTGTGGTGACAAGAGATACATCATTGTTATCTTTGAGAAGTATTTCATAAAATCTTTAAATATGTTGGAATTAAAAGAAGAAATTATCGCTACACAGATTTATTAAATCATTCTAAATAATGAGACAGCAAAAAAACTGATAAAATTTGATCGCAAATGCAACTTATTTCTATAAAAGTATATCAAAAATATTGCGATAATTATTTACGTATGTGAAATATCTACATCTACTATCTACAGACGATACAAAAAATGGGAAATCTAAAATGTGAAACTGTAAATCATTGCGACGGATTTATAAAAAAACACTCCATAACAATGGAGGTTGCGTTGTTTTCGTACGCAAAATATAATCGAAATATCGTATTGAAATATTTCAAATTGATTTTGTCATGTCAATATTTCACTGCAATATTTTAAAATATATTTTTATAATTATTAATCACTTGTGGCCTTGCTGGTCCAAAATATCTGAGTTACCAAATTTAGTATAGGCGTATTTTTGTAAAATGTTTTTGGATATAAAACAAGTTCATTCACTTGTGGGAGGAAACAAGATGTGTCCCAGCACTCTGTCATAAATATTAATATCATCTATCACATAATATTATACATAATTGTTCAATCTTTATATATAAATAAAATGTTTCAAACGCTGTTTACTAAATGCATATAAAATATACACGGTACTTACATAAAAAAAATATTTTTATTTTTTCGGTCTGTCTAATCTCTGAAACGGTTCGACCGATTTTAACAGGATTTTTACTTACGTATAGCTGCTATTACAAGGATAATTTAGGCTACCCAAATTTATTTAATTAGTTTGCATATTATGTATAAAGTTTAATCTTTTTACTGTCATAGTAGATACCATAAATGAATCGCATCGCGTAACACACGGACGGTGAAAGTAAGAGCTTAAAAGTAGAAAAATCCAGTTAGTTCATTGTTAGTAAAGAGTAAAGAGAAGAAGCAAAATATAACCTTGATCTTCTAAATCAGTGAAGTGGCGTTGTTTACATTTCCATTTCTTTTATTGGTTTAATGAGACAAATATTTTAAGCTTATGTTTTAGCACTATCAGTAGTTAATTCTGTGTTAACAGGTTTTTTTTCATAAATAAATAAGGAAGCACGAAGAAATAGGTAAATTCACACTTCAGTATACGATTTTTATTAATATTTGTGTAATACCAAAATTACGTTAACATAATTTTAATATTTATGTTACAAGGAGGTAATCTTGATACTTATTAAGATAATTAAATCAAAAGTAAGATGAAAGTGAGAGTCGCCGAGTCATCGCTCCACTGAACCACTCACCTTGAACTTTACGTCTTAAGTAACTCTTGACTCTTTAAATATTTCACCTCACAGAAACAACTACCTATTAAAATGAGACAGATACTCAAGCATTTATAATTAACTAGTTGTTGCCAGCTACTTCGTCTGCTGATTTATAAACAATTGATTGTTTGTCGAAATGATAATTTGAATATATTGAAGACGTCTCACAGTCTTCTGTCTCATTCACAAAGTCACTTTTCTGAGATTTTTAAATATTTGCTATAATTTTTTATATACTTTTTCCTGACAATTAGTAACATATAAAATTAAGATTTATCCGGTTTGGTGTAGTCGTTTGGAAGCGCGTACAAACATTTCGGAGATATTTTTTTGTTCATATATGGTAGATATAATAAAGAGTTTGAGGAAGGAAAAATAAAAACATACTTTAGGTATGTAATATCATCTCACTACTGCTAGTGCTTAGGTACATATTAGGTCCTTACATATAAAATTGTCATACTGACCATTTTAATCACAAATTTCTCCTCTTTGGTTAGAAATTCTTAATTCAAAGGTCAATGGGCAAATTGTATGAGGAAAAAAGCCATGGCGGACAGAAATAAATATGTGAAATTATATTGATAAAAGCCTCAAGTTTATTATGGTAAGGGTCGCTATGTTGTGGGTTGTGGGAATTTCTAAAAAAAAAGCATTTCATATTTTACATTATTTATTGAGCGTGATCAATGTCAATCGTTATTTGAGCTAAAAATCGCAGGGGCATTAATTTGCTGTTGGTGCCTAGCCCAAGATAAAAAATAAACAATACTGGCAATATGCGCGCAGCTCCCGACGATACGGCGGCCGTGTATACACGAACAGTAGTAGTCTACAGAGTCTTCCTTGTCTCGCTGGGTTTATTAAAACGTATGTGTAGTATTGTCACGCTCTGACATCTCGTGATTGGATTCGTCCTGTTATCAGTCATCAGCCAGTATCATATTATTGTTAATTAAGCCTAGGTGTCGGTGGAGCTCGATTAAGTAGACACCATTTGGTCTCATGTGTTCATGGCAATACGACCTGGCAAGTATTAAATGATAACTGCCTAAAGTGAATAATATTAATTCTTCGTCGGTTAGCTGCTGGAAATCTCTAAAATCTGAATTGTTTCCATCTAATGGCATAAATGCAACTTTTTGTCGATTTATGTTATTTTCAATGACATATTGTGCCAGTTTATTTTCTCTATTCATGTTGTCGTTTATAATGTTAATAAACTGCTCGACGTATACACTATTTTCATACGGGCGCCTAATAGCGATTATAATTGCTGCCGTGATTTTGAAGTCCACCCTCATATTTCGCATTGCTGCATTAAAATAAGTAAGTCTTTCGACTATCTTGTATTCTTTTTTAAACCGGCCATTTAGGGCCTCAATTACCCATGGACACATTGTTATCAATCGTGACTTATTGGCATCTATCGTTGTCAATTGTTCTCCTCTTGCTTTGGAAAGTGGCATATGTGAAACATAACCACATTCTTTAATTAAAGGAATTGCATCGCGAAATCCACGATCCAGTATAAAAACGTCGTTAGCTCTTAAAAACCAATGCCGAGGGTATACTTCATTCTGTAACAGATGACGAACGATTGAGGAATCTGACATTGTCGCTGGATATGGCCCCTCAACATCTATTATATAGCCATTCGGTGCAAACAACCAAAAAAGGTTTTACTAAGACTCGGAATTTGTGAACACTATATGTTTTTATTTGGAATAAAAAAATTGGCACTTTTTTGAACATATAAGTATGTGCCGTCCATCACAAAAATTCAATTTTCATTTTGGTTACCACCAAAAATATGGTTCGGGATCGAAAGATTTCTGGCAATTGCATCATCTCGATTTAAATGATCCAAGCCCAGATGCTGTGGCAGGAAATCTTCACCAGTATACATATCATATAACCGGTAAACGCACAGATCACCACGAAAGACAAAGAAGGACTGCAAAGAAATGTCATTATGTGTGTGAAGGAGATTTACCTGCCGTTATGACCACGTGTCGCGTCTTTGCTCAGATTTTTTTGTAGTTTATTAACAGAACGATAGCATGTCAAGTAGACTCTAAACATACGACATTTTAACAATATGTTTTAGGTTTAATCTTTGTTCTCCCATGGATTCCAAATAAAGTTACATTATATAATATTAAGGGAAAATATACACTTTCATTTTATACCATTTTCATTAATGTCCGCGACCCGGTCGGATTGTGCCCAATGATCTTTAAACAGATATTTATTTACACATGTATTTGTGTTTCATTAACCGCCATTCATTTCTTTTTTCTTATGTTTATTCTGTTTGCGTCACTCATTGTAGAAAATGGTAAACTAGGAATATCGCGTTATTTACGGGTACGAGTTTCGTCGTGGCTCCAGTGCTGCGGAAACGGCTCGAGAAGTCAATGATGTGTATGGCGGTCGTTTTTGTTTCTAACGTTTTCGTTTGTCAGCAATGCAAACCGTGCTGGAAAAGCTAGCTCCTTAACGACACGACAACACCGACTCCTCACAACGGGCGGTTACCAAATTAGAAGAGGTTCAATTGGCATGTCTAAGACATCCGCCGTACTCCCGGGACCTTGCTTTAAAAGATTTCCATTTGTTTCGAAATTTTAATAACTTCTTACAAGGGAAAAAATCAACTCCGTTGAGGCAGTCCAAACCGCCTTCAAAGATTATCGTCCGAATGTTTTTTATTTGTAAAGGAATCAATGAACTACCTATGAGATGACAAAAGTCCAAAGATAACAGTGGTTCATACTTTGACTAAATAAGGACCTAACATTTATGCGGTGACTGATGAAGCCGATGCCCAAATCTTCTTATTAGAGTACTGCATCTCTTCTCATTTCTATTACGTTTAAGGGAGAAACCACTATTAGATGAAAAGATTGTTGACCTTTGAAATATATATACGTACATATATATTTCATTATGGGTGTACAGCGGTACGACAAGAAATTAGGTACTTCTTAATTAATCTCCTTTGTTTAGGCAAGCTTTTTCACAAGTAGGTACAGAAACTTTATTCTGAATGTTGTTTCAGTATTATTATTTGACTTATTTCTAAGTCAAGGTCATTACGCAAATATAAGATACAATAAAAAAAAAAACATGTATTTGTTTATTTTTGCGGGTCAAGGTCTAGGTTTGCGCTAAATTTCACGAAACCGGAACAGTCGGTCAAGTTAGAACTGTAAAAAAGTTATCTAAATAGCGATAAAGTCTGAATTAATTACTTTCGGTTCAAATTAAAAAAATACATAGTTGCATATCAATGCACACCAACAAAATTTCAGTAGTTTCTTTAGCTTCTCTAAGTTGTATTGTGAAATAAACATTTAATTTCAAACCAAGATTCGAATGCTTGTATTTCATGACCGAAAAGCTAATCAGAGTTTACTGCTAACAAGTTTCAAGTCGTTAAACTAAATGCTTTGGGTTTAATAAACTGCCTACGCCTCCACTATAGGCTTTGAGGCCAAGGAAAGGAAAAGTTATGCATTATTACATATTAGATTGTTTTAAGAAACTCAGAACAGATTAAAAAGAATATTACGTTGAGTCTTGGTAAAGAAATTTTTGTCATTATATCAAATTTATAGATGAGTATGACGTTGTGAGGAATAGAAGAGGAATAATATTTAAAAAATAAATGATTCTAAGGCACTACCTGGTGTTTGATTATCGTGCTCGGAATGAGGAAGAGACTTGGATCCTTGATGTAACAAAGAATATTTATATTCGACAAATAGTCAGTGACCTCATACAAAGTTTAAAAATAAGTAGTGCAAAAAGTCAATTGTTTTATTTTTATCTATCCCCGTAAGTACCTAATAGTAGTTTATCAAGATGGTGCATTTTCGTTATTTTATGTCTAGAAAGAAATAGAGTAGTTGTTATGTTTTTAAAAATATTGCTATATTTGATGGATTTGTGTGGCAGACGTGCTGACGGTCCACTCGATGGTACAAAGTGACGTCGCCCATGGATATTTACAAACGAAATAAGGAATGGGGAAGGACGGAAGATACTAGGACACACTGATGATATGTATAGGAAGGTGTTAGCGTATCCGGCTCCCTCTCGTTTCGGTCTTCCGTGAGCTGATGAAACTGTACCGGATGACATGGATATGTGTCTTAAACTGTTGCTAATATTTTCCATAGCTTACAAATTTAACCAACACAACACACGTTTATCGCATGGCCACAAAGTATTATTGGAAGACAACTCGTAACTCGTAAAGGCGTTTGTGCTGACAAGTCTTGAGTTCGTTTAGTAGCTCAAGAAATCTAAATGAATATTCTGAACGTGTAACATGCTTATACATTCATATAAACACTGAAACAACTCCTTACATTATAACATATCTGTATTACTTAAAATAACATTTTTTGCATTATACTTTTATTTTAGTCTTAATTGCGGTAATTTAATGTATAAAATGTTAAAGACTCATCATTTAGAATAAAAAAATAATATAATTTCAGCAATTAAATTGTACGGAAAACATGGTGAATAAAACGTAACAAATTAAATAATTTAAAATAACTTCCCCGTTCCCTGCAACAAAACACCACTTAAAAATCATTATAATTCAATTTAGGAGTGTAAAAAAATATAAAACGATCATCTGCGTCTGATAGCCGTAGTACGCAGCAGTAACTTCCATGTTGGTATATGTGATGGTTCGCGCGCGTCTTGACGGAAACTTTTTTACATGCCATATTTATAAGGTTTGTTAAAGCAAAGACGATTACTTCGATTTAATTTTAGAATGTATTTTTGAGTGATGTGATAATATTAAATAAAAAATTAATTAATAAGTAATTGGAGGATTATTTTTTAAAATTACTTAAATTTTCTTTTTACATTACTTTTTTTCTTTAATAATTCCTAATTAAACAGAGTGATCAAAACTATACAATTTTCAATATATATTTTTAATCGACTTGATTGCGACGGTTCCTGTTGTTCGTACATTGTTCACTTTGTATTGACGTTTGTGACACACTGATCACAATATAGAAAAATCCGCTGAGTTTGTTGTGTGATTCTTCTCAGAGCAGGGCGCGTTTGGAACACTCGTAGACTCAATTTTATGTTGGAGAGTGTCTGTACAGAAGGGATTATTACGATAAGTATGGTATCATAATAAGCTCTCCTGTCACTACCATCTGACTTACACAAGTGATCACTCAGATATATCAATTAAAAGGCTATATTAGTGGAGTTATTCACTCTGGTGCTTGATATGGGTGGACGTGTTTAAAGTTATAACAAAAATATTGTCTTTTTCTCTAAAAACCGTAATTTGAAAGTGTTCTCTAAGAGGAGTTAATTCAGTCCAATTTACATTAAGCAAAGTGTTTACGCTAATAACCTTTTGTTACTCAAGAAAGTACACGACACTGAACAACAGCAGATACGCAGCTCCCCTCACCCCCTCGAGTAAAGAGGAACGTTGCAATTTTTGTCTCTTTTGCACTTGTGTTGAACTGCTAGCGATGAGTTTACAACGAACGCCGTCCGGTACTACATTAACGAGCGGAAGCGGGAGTGCTGGCGGTTCTACACCTAATCTGTTGAACTATGGTTATGAAGACTACTCCAACATCAATATTAGAAAACGAAAGAATCGTACCGAGGACCAAGACTTTAAGATGGAGTTCGAAAATTTCTGTTCAAACATAAAGAATTTTTTGGAAGAATTTACAAAGAAGCAAAACGAAAATATGAATAGCATTAAGGAAGAAATTTCGGGCATTAGAGAAGAGGTAAAAATAATTAAATCGACAGTTGAAATACTCACCAACAAAATTGATTATATTTATACTGAACTAGAAAATCTTAAAAGTACCAATAAGAAATATAAAGAAAAAATCGAAAGTATAGAAAGTGAAATTACACAATTGAAAATAACAAAAGCCACTGAAATTTCCATATCAAAACCGCTACCGCTTATGCAAGAGAACATGTACCTCGAAATGAAGGACCGATATGAGCGCGAGAAAAATATTGTAATTGTGGGTATTTCCGAAAAAAATGATTCAAACTATAAGTCCAGACAATGTAATGATGAGGCGGAGGTTATGAAATTGTTAACATCGGTATATGAATCCTGCCCCAAACCAACAAAAATAATTCGACTTGGGAAATATGTGCCCAATAAAAATCGTCCTATAAAGGCATGTTTTAGTGATGTCAATACAGTGAAATATTTGCTACGCAATAAAACAAAATTATCTAATAATACCCATTTTTACTCTGATCAAACTCCAATTCAAAAGAAATATTTAGATTTATTAAAAAAGGAAATTCAACAACGTCAACAAAGTGGCGAGAAGGATCTTATAATTAAATATAAAAATGGAATACCCGCGATAATAACAAGTAAAAATAATCAAAAAAACTAGGTAAAACAGCTTTAAAGAATACATTTATAAATAAAAATAATGGATTAGATCATTACATTTTACAAAATTATGAAGATATACAGTGTCACTCGAATTCATTACGATGTTTCTATGCTAACTTACGCAGTATCCGAACGCCGGGCAAGTTTGATGAAATACAGTGCATAATAAAAACAATCCCTAAGACTATTCACTTAATGTTATTTACTGAGACATGGATTAGTTCAGAGCACGAAGCTGGCTGCTATAATATATCAAACTATCAACATATATATAACTATAGGAATATAGCTAAGGGAGGTGGTGTTTCCCTTTACATACACAACAGTATTTCATTTGAAAAAATAGAAGAATTATGTGAAAATGGGAATCATTATCTGTGGATACATATGGATAAATTAACCTTAGACGTTGGTATTATTTATAGACCTGGTGACTCAAACATCAAAAACTTTATGGACTTGTTTTCTACTCAGCTGGAACGGAGAAAAAGAGCTGTTATTTTTGGTGACTTTAACATTGACCTGCTTGGTAAGGATAAATACGTCTTTGAATATATAAACCTAATAGAGGAAACAGGCTATAAGATTATTAACAAAATAGACCGAAAATTTTGTACCCGCGAAACAAGCACAACAAGCACAATATTAGATCATGTTTATACAAATATTAACAATCATTCTTTCAACATGTCAATAATAGACTCATCTTTATCCGACCATAAACAGATTTTTCTAGAAATAGGCACCTTGGCACCGGAAGTAACTAATAAAATACGGTATGAAGCCCTGAATTACGAAAATCTATATACAAATGCTTTAAAAGCAGAGTACTTCAACGAAACCAAAGAATATCAAAATTTGGAAAATTTTATTTTAGAACACATAAATAAAAGCAGAATTTACAAGACGAAATTTTTAAATGCACCCCAAAAAGATTGGATAAATAAAGAAATAATAGACTCGATTAATGTGCGAAACAGATTATGGCAGGACACTAAGGCTAATCCTACTGACAAGAACCTACAAAATCAGAAATCAGATCAGCGAAACAGATTATGGCAAGACACTAAAGATAATCCTACTGATAAAAACCTACAACATCTGTATGAGAAAGAAAATAAAAGAACGAAGGACCTAATAAAGTCCCACAAAAGAAAATACTATTACTCTTTATTTAGTGCTTGCAGTCGTCAGCCGAAAAAAATGTGGAAAACCATCAATAGCTTAGCTTTAAACAGGATTGGAGAAGGCTGTACTCCCCTCAAACTCGTATTGGATTCAGGTGTTGTCACTGAAGGTAATGCAATTTGTAGTTATTTTAATGAGTTTTTCTCTACCATTGGCTTAGATTTAGCAAATAAAATACCTAATACATATCACTCCAATAACGATAACATATTTATGTACGACTGTAGTTACAAACATGATATAACGTTGAGTGACTTAGCACCGTGTAATAGTGAAGAAGTATCAAACATTATTGACAACCTAGATAGCAACACAAGTACTGGGATAGACGGAATTAGTACTAAAGCTTTAAAATGTATAAAAAATATAATTTCTTTGAGATTAGCTGATTGTATAAACAAATGTTTGTCTGACGGCACCTTTCCCGAATCCCTAAAGATTGCTAAAATTAGTCCTATTCATAAATCTGGTAGTAAAAGTGACCCAAATAACTATCGACCTATCTCTGTGCTACCAGTGATATCTAAAATATTTGAGCGAATACTATACAAGCGCTTGAGTAATTACTTATCAGAAAAACAATTCCTTATTAGTGAGCAGTACGGTTTCCGGTCAAAATCGAGCACTCTTACCGCTGTTATAGACTTGGTTACAGAAATAAGATCAAATATAGATAAAAAAAATTATGGTTTGGGAATCTTTATTGACCTGAAGAAGGCCTTTGATACTGTAAGTCACAGTAAGCTTTTGCTGAAATTAAGTAATATCGGCATTACAGGTAGGGCTTTTAAAATTTTTGAATCTTATTTACAAGATAGGAAGCAAGTTGTAAAAATGGATAATTTTTCCAGTTCCATTAGAAATGTTACATGCGGAATTCCACAAGGATCCATAATTGGACCGTTAATGTTTTTAATTTACATTAACAATATTATTAAAATTAATCTAACTGGAAAACTTACACTGTACGCGGATGATACATGCCTTTTTTATTATGGTAGCTCTATTCAAGACTTAATAAGTAAAGCTCAAAAAGATCTAGATATGCTGAGTGAGTGGCTACATTACAATCTTCTAACTATAAATGCAACTAAAACCTCCTATATGATTTTCTGTGCAAAGAATAAACATATTCCGGATATTACACCCCTTACAGTTAATGATAAAATCATACAACGCTCAACAAAAGAGAAATACCTAGGTTTGTGGATGGACGATAAGCTGACTTGGAAAGATCACATAGAACACGTTAGGAACAAATTAGTACCTATACTATGTGCATTAAGAAAGGTCTCAAACTGTATTCCCAAGGAAGTACGTTTGATAATATATAACAGCTTAGTTAAATCTAAAATTGAATATTTAATAGAAGTATGGGGATCTGCCGCCAAGACAAACTTAATAACCTTACAAAGAATTCAAAATAAAGTTATTAAAGTGCTATTCCACTACCCTTATCTCACCTCAACCAAAAAATTGTATCAAGAAACAAAATTACTAAATATCACTCAACTATACACCTATTACACCTGCATACTGATAAAAAACATTATCACCAACTCAATACACTCTAACATTAAAATTGACAAAAAAATAACTAAACATAATTTAAGAAATAAAGATAAACTTATGCTAAGTGGTGTGCGCACTAAGAGTGGCAAGAAAACAATACTGTTTGAGGGAGTGCAACTATATAATAACTTACCGAATGATCTTAAAAGTGAGAAGAGCATGAGTGTATTTAAAGCTAACTTAAAGGAATATGTATATAAAATCTAATCAAGGTTGTTAAATAAGTTTAAAAAGTTTGTTATAATTTTTAAAAATGTTTGAATTGTCGCTCCAGAGGCAAATTATTGTTATACTCTTTTTTTTTTTTTAATTTATTGTATCTCATTTTAAGTGAACTTAATGTTTTTATGAGAATAAAGTTCTTTAAACCTATAACCTAAGACATAAATATTAAAACATTAGTTTAAGATTACCCTAATCCTGTGTTCCAGGTATACCACATGTGCGACGGTCTCGGCCGTCAGTTCAGCTACTCCTGCCCCAACACCACGCTGTTCCAGCAACGCATGTTGGTGTGCGACCACTGGTACATGGTGAACTGTTCCAACTCCGAAAACGATTATGACGCCAACCTCCTCATTGGTAGGTTTCTTTCTTATTTATTTATTAGGTAAAAATTTGAAATGAGCTTGAGTTGTATGTTTGTTATATATACTACTCCTTTTACTGATGTTTGTGAACTTAATCGGTGTGTATTTTTGTTTTTGTTGCCTTCAATCGTAATTGTATCGTCTTTAACCCAGTCCCGAGAACCTTGACAGCGGACGAGCCACGAGATTAATTCGATAATTTTATTAACTTACAGATATCATGACGCACTCTGTCTTCTATAAAGATCATTGAAACATTGATTTAATTATCAATTGAGCTGTCTGTACACTAATTATTATATTCAGATAACATACTGAAAATACTCAGTATAATATTTTAGTTGCCGTAGTTCTAATGTAGTCGGTAAGAGTTCTTACAATTTCACTTGTTTAACACAATGCGTAAGAATCCAAGCGACATTTCTTAGAAGTATGTAACGCATGAATGACTGCGATAAAGTTCGATGCCCTTGACTCTCGTCTTGTATAACATACACGGAGGCTTCATTTGACCTCTGTTTTAACACCTAAATGGCAGCTGGTAATGGATTTCGTTTACCACAATAGTGTCAGAGTTCAGGATCAATTGATAAATCGTTATATAATTTCTATAAGGTTTTATAATTATGTTCTATTGTTACATCTGTGCATACATTTAAGAATATGTTTTCATCAGGTCAGAGAGACAAGCCGTTCGTGTCTGACGAGGACATGCGTCTGCGAACTCCTCGACCAGATATCCTCAATGTGCCTTCCAACGAGAATTATTACGATGGTTTGAAAGAAGCTGAAACTAAGGTGACAATAGACGACCAACTTAAATTGAAAACTATCTAATTGGATAGATGTTGACATATAATGAAGACATTACATAACAGAAAACAAACAATTATAAGATTGTTTTGTATTATAGTCGTGCTCGTGATTTTTCCTTATAATATTGTAATTCTATTTTCAAATAACAACGTCTGTGCCTTAAGATTTAAAAAGTTGAATATTCATATATTTACCTTAAATGTTTATAAAACAGGTTTTTTAAAAAAGTTATTGACAGCTCAAAACGTTTTTCTAATGTGCTTTGCAATAATCAATAAGATATTATTAGTATGTAATTTGAATCACCTAATAATTGTAACGTATTTTTGCAGTTTCCAATACATTCTGGCAATAGCATAGTCGGTTTAGCGGATCCGTTATCCAGGGAAGATAACGAGCTCGATGATGACGAGGTAAACTACAGGCCGCCCAGCTCGTGGTCTATGAAGTTCTTCAGAACCACTCCTACTATCAATATAGATGAAAATGTCAACGTCAAGTACCGCACTCAAAACCTCGACACTAGGAAAAAGTCAAACCGTTCACGGCCAATTGTAAAAAACAAGCGTCCCCACATTCCACCCCCATCACAAGAATTAAGCCCGCCTTTCTCACCGAGTCACGAGTCCGATCCGTCAGCACAAACTCCAGACCCCGTATACAAATTCATCAAACGCTTCGATCCCAATTCCCCAGATTCCATAAAGACTTCCATGACCAGATCCGAGATAATAAACCTCAACAAACATTTACCCGAGGGACAGGCCACCTCCGAGGAGGACAAGACGCCGCGCAAGAATAAAAACTACGGCAATAACTTTAACGTTCTCGATGGTGATAAAAAGAAAGGCGAAGAAGGCACGAGATTTGAAACAGTCAATATCAAATCTAATACAGAGCCCACCTTAGAACCGACAACCCCAAAAATTCCAGAACCGTCCAGAGATTTACAGCCTCCAAAAACTGAATTCAACACACCAGTATCCACTACAATGGGACCACCAATATATTACGAATGGAAGTGGGCGGTGCCCGCGTTTGACTTGGAGCCTCCCAAACTAAACAATGAGACCAATACAACCAATATTAAACCAGTTAAACCCATAGAACGGCCATACAGCGTGGTGCCCGTGACGACGCCGAAGGTCGTAGACGTTACACCTCCCAACACAGAATACAACATAAGTTCGTACTTTGTCCCCGATTACGTGTTTCCACTCGACCGACCTCACCCTGGATACGGCGACCATGACGCACAGACCTCTTTCCAAGAGCAAGTATCTAGGCAAGGGAGGTCAAGTTATGGTGAAAATCCGTCGTGCCCTCAATGTCACCCGGCGTATCTAAATCCCGGTACTTGCGAGCCCTGTGTCGTAAAGCGGTAACAAAGAAGTCGTTCCGTAGATTAGTTCAGCCATTACGTTATGCCATTCAGATTGTAAATGGAAATTCTACCAGTGCACTTCGGATTATAATTTATTGAAATGAGAAAAATAAATAAATATGCGTTAAATAAATGATTACGTAACAGGAATATAAACTTCATGACTATCACTGAGTCGGTACTGAACTGTAATAATTAGAATAACGCATAACTTAAACAATCACTACTAAGTATTAAGATCCAATATTAAACAATCCGAAGTCTGTTCCGAGTTATAAACTTTCTAAGATTAGGACAGTGGATATTCCATTTTTTATCATACCTCTTCTACTTTTTACTCTTTTAAAGTAAAAATGTAAACAGAGTCTAATAATCTCTTCACATACTTGATAAAATATTGTAAAGTTATCTGTTATACGTTTTAAGGATAATGGTACAACCTGTAATATATTAAGATACCAAGTTAAGTTAGATATAAATATTTATAGCTATGTACACATGTATAATATGTCCGTTATAGTCACATAAGATTTAAATAAATAATAAAAAAATATTAGTGTTTCCTTTTACCCATATACACTAAAAATAAATTGTCCAAATCTTGCAACATTTCGTCACGATATATATAGACTATAGTATTAAGATTTAGGATTAATATTAAAAACTGCGTAGACAGAAATTACTAAAGACAACTGGTTCTATAGTATTTACACAAGAATGGGAAAAACAGGTCTAAGCGATGTATTTACATAAACAAATAATCATTGCAAAAATATAAACAATTGGACTTTACAGTTTAAGACAGAATTAAGCATTTTATGGAAAAATAATTAAATAATTGTTTTTCAATTAAAAAATTAAGCCTAATTTAGTACACATTGTGGTTAATTCAACATTGAAATATTACCTACTAAAGTTTTTCTAGACAATATTAGCTACTAAAGTATTAGGATGTGAAATCGATAGTAAAAGAAAAGTTCTTGATTTGAGTTAATATTCGTTGGTATAATAATTTTGGCTAAAAATAATTAATATATAAGTTGAGCAGGCAATAATAATAAATTGAAAATTAAGTTTATTAATAACTTGATGGTAGTTTGGTGCCGCTATTCGACTGAAATTGTTCAATTAAATTGCCTAATACATTAGATTGTTTGCTTTAAATGCTATTTCTGTTCTGTTAAAATAACTAAAATGTATGTTTCGGTTCAGTTCACCTGATGGTAAATAACGGTACGATTGTTCTGTAATGGTAACTGCAAATACAGGATTACCTTCAGAAGTGAGGAGAATACAAAAAGAATGAATGAAAACAGAAAAAGAGGATCTTTTTATCCATTTTTATTATCCATCTATTTAAATTAAATCTGCCAGGGATGGTAATAGAATCATTGATAACTCAATTGAGAAACGTCCATTCATGAACTGCAGCTTTATGTTTACCGTTCTAACGAGTTAATTATAAATGTATATTATAGCCTTAACTTATTTATTCTATCTGTCCATACGTAAATATATTTCTGATTAATTGATCTATCGACACACAGTCTGATCTATTAGTGTTAGAAATGTATAATTAATATTGTTGGTTCAGAGGAGGGTCAGCTTCTAATGTATGAATATAAAAATCTTAAACTATAATTCGTTGGATTTTTTAAAAGTTTATTCTTTTTAAATTTGGTTATGGTACTCTTTCACGCCCCACACTAGGTGTTAGTCTATAATATGGTTTTTGTCTTTTTGCCTAAATGTGACGTCACAACTGAAATATATGTTTACAAATTAGCGACTTGTAATATAAAATTGAGGCTTTCGAATGTCAAAGTTTTTTCCCATATATATTTATCAAAAGGAAATTAATTGTTTAAGATTTAAAACAAAAATAACAAAAAAACAACCGACTTTGTTTTTGTTAGTTATAGAAAAAACAAAAATATAATAAAAAGATAATTCGATAACTGCTTTTCAAATTATACTCAATCATTTTTATCTTAATCTACTGGCTTATGGCTTATGGCTAAACTGTTTTCTTGTTTTCTATGAAAGTCCAAATAATATGCAGATTGTGATTTTTGTGTCCATATTAGGGTTCAATAATTTTTGATACATTGATTTGGAGCTCCTTACCTCTACTGTCCATAGTACTCATTAATAGTATGTCGTTAGTCATGAGTAGGACTGACCATAGCTATTTTTAGATTTTACTCTATGACAACCACAGAGTACTAAATATATGTATACTAAAAGCCACAGCACAGCAATGAGCAATTGGAAATAATAAAATATATATTGAGTATGAGGCGTCATGTCGTGCAATGTCTATAAGGAAAGTTGTATTTTATAATCCTTCAGTAGTGTAAAGTGTTCAATTTTATAATTCTGTCCGTAAACAAAATGAGTAAAGCAAATCCCTTAGGACTTATTGCAAGTTACGGTGATTCTGACGAGGACTCTGATGATGGCTCACCTTTGAAGCATGATGATCGGGCTTACTGCCCCGGATATGATGTTAAACCACCGATAGTGCCTCCTGGCATTCACCCGTCTCCGATACCACATTGTCGTAAGTAATCAATATGAAAATAAGACGTAATTACGAATTCCCTTAAATATGTATAAATAAAATTGGTTTCATGTAAATAAATCAAATTGATTGTTATTATTCTTTATATAATTAGAAATTTATTCATCTTATTTTTGTTATAAACAAAGATATACGACCAAAATTCACTTTTTACTAGTCTTTAGTATATTTACCTATAAAAATAATCATTTAGCATGGTCGGCGTGCTACGACGAGAACAGTGGATTTACTTACTATTGGAACCAGCAAAGCAATGCAGTAACATGGGAGGCACCATCCGAGTACCTACTGGCTTTGAAACTTGCTCAGCAGCAATTAACAACAGCAGGTAATATTAATAACACTAGAATTTACAAAACTGGATAAAGTAAATACCAATAACATAAGATTAAGATAGAAACACTATACAATTTATGAATTAACTGGGATAGTGAAAACCAAGAATTTGGAACCTGTATATTATTGAAATATGCTTACTAATATAAAAATAATAAATAAACAATTGCTTTCTTTGGCATTAATATTATATAAAAGGTTTATTTTGAGTTTGGTACTGAGCTATATATATTTTTTATGTGTGCTCAATCCAAATCTGTTACAAATAATTCAGAACTACTGGCAGCACCCAGAGAACCAATGTAATCCACATTTTTATTACTATATACCTATACTTATTTATTTATATCTTTTCCAATTTAATCAATACCAGTGATCACTTGTGTCTATAACCCCTTCTGTAAAGACACTTCAACTTAAAATAGATCTACAAGAAGTCCAAACACGCCTTACTCTGACAAGAACCACACAACAAACTCAGTGAGATATTTATTTATTGTAGTCACTGTTTTACAAATGTCAATATATTTAGTGAACAATTTATAAACAATGTGAACCATAGCAACCATTTTGATAATCTGGCCTAATGCTTAGTTAATAAGAAAAGAAATCCATGGCTAGCGAGACAACCAGACGTGTCTTGCTATTAGGACTTAGAAAATTTGTTCAATAAAAATGCAAGTATATTGTTTGAACAAAATAGGTTCAACGGAGGTATCAGCAGAGGAATGGCAGCTCTACCAGCAGGCACTGGCGGAGAAACAAACACAGAAAGTCAAACCTCTAACCAAATCTATATTGAAGAAACCTGAGAAAAATATATACAATATAAAAAAACGATCCGCCAGCGAGGATGAGGACGAGTGAGTAATGAAATATGCTAATTTATCATTTATATTATTGTAACATAGTTATTATGTTCAATAAAACACAGTATTAACTTCATTGAATGTATTGAGCTTGGTAGCAAGTGATGAGACACTGAATATATATTATTGATAAACCCTCGTCTTAGCCAATCTTATTTAAAAATATGATGTGAGAAGCAGTAATGTCATAAAGAACAGTAGTACTAATGACTTTTTAAGGTTTTTAATATTAAAGTAATCTATACATATAAATAATGTTTAAGTGACTATCTGTAATTCCAAATTGACAACTTTTCACTAAATGGATATGAAAGTAAATATGTTGCTTACATGAAAACAAAATTTTTTCTTTCTGACTGATTGGTCCGGCTAATCTCTAAAATGTCTGGACAGATTTTAACAGGACTGTCATTGACAGATATTATGAAGAGTAACTTAGGCTACTTTCATATTAAAAAAATATTCCGTGCGAACGAAGTTGCGGACAATTATTGATATGTAAAAATTTTACTGTATACATTAAATTGATAGATAATTAAAATAATTAAAAGTTTTAATATAATTAAATAATTATTTATTTCATAAATTTTCAGGAAAATAGAATTAATAACATCATACCACAATTCAGATTCTGAGTCGAATGATGAAACTGAAAAACCAAAGGAAACACCAAAACCAAATAAAATACCAAAATTGGTGCAAAAGAAACCCAAACCTAAAACACTGGAATATGGGCCACCGTTACCCCGAAATCAAAATTACATGGTACCCATTGGACCAGAGTTACCCCCTGGTCTGGCTAAGCCACCGTTACCTGATGAGAAGGTGGAAAATACAGTGAATAAGGTAAAATTATTGTATAATTTAAATTATATATATATTTAGGAAAAATGATGAGAAAATGCGCCTGACAGCTTTAACTAAATTTCCAATGCATATAAAAATATATTTTCTTGTAACATTCTTTTAGTAACGGAAGGCCATTTGAAAATATATTCTATGTTTTCACATGGTTATTGTTTTTATTATTGTCTTTGATATGTTTTTAATGCAATTGGATTTTTATGTAATTAAGCTTTATGATGGTTAAAGTTTTCAATCTGAGACAACACTTTAGTATTACTCTTAGGAATTTTGAAACTATGGCCTATATAATGTGTATTTTATGCTTCAGGAAGTGTCCCAAAAACCTGTTAACGAGGAATGTCAAGAGGAACAAGTGTTGCTTAAAGAGTTAAAAGACAAAGCTAAACTATTAGAAAAACTAGGAGGCGAATTGCCATCTGACTTACAACAAATAATCAAAGATGGTCCCAACTCGGTTACAGCATCTCCTAAGTCGGAGAAAGAGTTGGATATTGATGTTCTATTGGAAGAAATAGAAAAGAAGGAGTTGCCAAAGGTCGTTAAATCAAAAAAAGATGACAAAACCCAATCTAGTACTAACAGTATTAGTAGTTCTCCAGGTCGCGATAAAACGCCACCATTGGAAGAGGCGCCAAATATCAATGGACCAAGTTTATTCCCGAGTGCAGCTAACATTGAGAAAGTTAAGCTGGAAAAGGATAATCAACCAGAAAATGAAAAGAAGGAAAACATGTATTTAATGAACATTGAACCGGGAGAGAATGTGAATAGAAAGAGACTACGTATATCCAACTCGGTGCTGCCGCTGAAGAGAGACAAGGTCGAAGTACCCGCGTACACGACCAAGTACGCGCAGTCCGTGGAAGGATCCAACGAAAGAACTGGTCTAGGGTTCATCAAGGACGATGAAAGCGTGGAGATCACCAAAAATGTTATAAGCTATGGCAACGGATTGACATTTACGAAGGGGGAGACACTAAACGAGGAGAAGAAAGACGAAGATTTAGATGACTTAACCGATCTGGTTGAAGCGAAGCTAAAGTTCCTGAGTCAGATACAGCCGTGCTCGCTGACGCCCGTGCAAGAGATGATGATACAGATGCAGGTTAGTCCATTATCACATAGTACTTAACATGTAATTTTTTTCTTCTGCAAAAGCAGCTATGCTTAGGATGCTAAATTAAATTATTAGAATAAAGGACGGAGGGTTTGGGTTGATAATTCATACAATTAACGGACTTACTGCTCAAGCATTCAATGAGACCTAGACTCAATTTTTTTTTTCCGCTTCCCGACTTGACTCCTAAGACCGTCTCTGAAACTTCCGACCTCTTTTGCTCAATTTTTTCTCTTTCGAAGCATAGGACTCGTCCATCTTCAGTTGGTCGAGAAGTGTCAGAATGTCGGTTAGCTTAGTTTTGACCCTAATATTTATATCCCTAACTTTGTTTCTTAGTGATAACACTAGGGCTAACCCTATGATTCTTTCCAACGAAAAAAAAAAAAGGGATAACCCTATGATACTCCTTTCCATGGCTCTGACATCTCGCAAGAAGTTTTTATGTGTTGTCAATGTCCAAGTTTCACAGCCTTATGTGATGCAGGGAAGATACAGGTATACAAGAATCTTTTCTTTATCTTTAAGCCTAGTTTCTTAGTTTCTTAATTTTCATAATCTCTGTTAGCGCCCTTATTTTTTCCATTAGGTGACAATTTTTTTGGCTACTGCCTTAGACATTTGCCCGGTTATGTTATCAATCTACTGGTGCTGAGTTTATCATAATTTTTGTCCTGGTTGATTTTTATTCCAAGCCCCCTCTATCATAATAGCTAACCAGTCTATACTATGAATTCTAATGTTTTTGGGTCTTCCTTCATTCCGACTAGGTCGTCAGCGACTCTCGGAGCGGAGCGGAGGGAAATTGATTTGTAAATTCCGATATCTTCTTTAGGTCCATTTTTTTAATTAGTGTAATGTGTGATTCTGCCTATTGACTTGGGATGTTTACGGAATACAGAATCTGGTTGAAGAGCTTTCTTAATATGGGACTCTGTTCCTCTCAATATTTTGTCGGTGATTCTATCTGGACCAGAGGTTATTCCATCTTTTGACTTCTGATATGTTTTGTGGTATATCAAGTTTGTCTTCTGTCCTACTTTTGTGCTAGGGTTAATACCCTAGTGATTCCATGTTTGGCCGTTTTGAGAATAACACGCGATAGTGGTCTTTTGTTATTTTAAGCATTATACTACGAGTAGTAGTAATAGTAGTTGACGATTCTTGTACCTTAGTTTTGGAGTACATTCCATTCCATTTTACAAAGACCCTTAAGCGCTTTTCTCGTGCCTTCCGTTTTGATAATGCTTTCGAGGGTTCTGTTTCTTCTATTTTGCCTGTCTTTCCTCATGTTCTCTCGAATTTATTTACTGAGATATGAGATCTCTTTGAGGTTTTGTTTTTGTCCTTTTTTGATAGCCGATATCTTCTAACTTCAGTTCCTTTTATTGTTTTTTCACTTAAAAGTGATTATTTTTTGTTTTTTGTTTGTTTTCTTATCGTTTCTATGATATTACCTTCTAATCTGATTTCTCCTTGATACCCATACCTAAAGCAACTACTTTCTTCAGGTCGTTTCCGGTATCCCTTGGGGCTCTAACGAGACACAATTCTTAAATAATAAATATTGAGTATAAATGTACATATAGATATGCAACATAAACTAAATATATGTCACAGTCAGAAATCAGCTAATATGGTCATCCTAAACGACATTGTATTTAATTGATAGCAAAGTCCTTTTAATTTCATTATTGGAGCCTGAAAAAAAGATTCGGAGTCAGTATTAGAGTTTTGTAAGAAAGATATAAATGCAACAGTTTGACATTTTACGTTATAGTTAAAAATAGCATCTGTGGAAGATCACGATTTAATTAATTGGAAGAAATACTTTTATCTTCCAACGAATTCAAAGAGAGCCATTTGTAACTTGAGTAGCACGTTATGTTTCAAGAAGTAACAAGTCATAAATATAAAATTTAGGAGGTGATAACTGAACGTATGTTATAACTTTATCGATCTATCGAACTGTTGAAAACCGTAAGTTTAAGGCGAGTGGCATTCAGAGGAAGGATGATGGATGATTCAAACTGTGTAGACTGAGAATAGAGAAGAAGGAGAATCTGACAGAGGTTTGTGTTAAATTCGCCCATCATTAGCTGATGTATATGCTCTGAGCTTGTAATTTAGAGAGCAACTCAAGGTCAGTAAGTAGTTAATGGAAGGAGGACATACAACACCGAGAACGGCTTTGATTCCTTTAATGCTCACTTCCAGAAATAAAACTTCCCCGAGGCAGAATAATAACTTTTATAGAGTATGTCATCTCTGGTATATTGCGATCACAGTCTTATTTGGCGATACGGTCACAACGACTTAAAATAAAATGAGTTTTTATGTTGTATGTACAGGTCAATACTCGACAGAAGTACAGTACATAAAGTGCAAGATACAAATATATATTTTATAAAATAAATATTTTAATAACATTTTAGTAGCATTCAAATTCAAAATATCTTTATTCAAGTAGCCATTTACACGCACTTTTGAATCGTCAATTATTACAATACAAAAAAGGTCAGTGTAGTCAGTCCGTAAATAAGTTACCACCGGCTCGGAATGCTGCTCTGTTGAGAAGAGCCGGCCAGAACCTCAACAGTTGCTGCAATAAAAGACATAATAGAAATAAAGATAAATTAATAAGACCTAAAAATAAAACCTGTTATAACAGTAAAAGTTGGCTATCAAAATTTTAATAAAATATATTGTATTTGAAAAAACTACAGAGCATTAATATCAAAAGTGGTAATGAAAAGATTTAAGAACATTTTGAGTCAAATAAATAAGCGAGACGACGGTTTCTAAACGCAATATCAAATAAAATAATAATGCAATTAAAAACACAAACTTAAAAAAAGGAATTAAAATAATTTCTTGCATAGGCACAACATTTTGAGGGTTCCCATCAGAATCTGATCTATTAACTCACTTTGAGTCCAGAAATATCGTCTATAATTATCCCCCTGCCTCCCGTGTATCCTCTAGACGCTCCTGTCGGCGTTCCGCGCGGGCGCGCTGTCGGCTTCCTACTGGCGCCGCTGGGCGTGCTCCGCGCGCGCGGCGCTGGCGTCGCACGAGGCGGCCGCTGCGCCGCCCGGCTGGAAGTGCGTCTTCCTGAGGTACTCACCCGCTTATATACCATCCCCACCTCGGAGGACGCTCGTCGCGCCGATTCACACACGTCGCGTTATTCGATACTTCATCGGATGATTGTAGATTACCAGTTTACTTTTATTTCGACTGACTGACGCGCGGTTACAGAGATAGATTTCGTTGTTCTATTTTCAAAATCGATCTTCGATCCCGATGACGGTGTTTAATCGGCAAATGGAATTCTGTCGAAACTTCGCGATATTTTTCTTAAATCACAATACGCGTCGGAGCTTTCGATGAATAAAATACAATGAATACGTTGGTAGTTTAATCTTTTGGTCATTACATAAATAAACTGCTCCCTTTCTCTCTCGCAATGTCGTGAGTAGTGTCGTAGTGTCGGCGTGACGAGCGAAATAGGATGACATTTTGTGATGTGATTTTATTCAACAGACTTTGAAGGTAGACGTGTTTCGGAACTCGAAAACATTTTGTCAGTTAAATTTATTGTATTTAATGAGTTTTCTTTTTCATTTCCAAGGTTTTTTTGTTAAAATTGTATTTTTTTTATTTATTCTGTACGTAATTTGTGTATATGTTTATTTTGTATAGAAATATGTATATTTTTTTGCTCTACATGCTGTAATATTTGGCCTTATCAAGTTATTTAGTGCTTACAAAGATGTACCAAAAGAGTGAACAAAATCCTCGTTAAGTTTTTTACTCGCGTCTTGACAATTAGAAAATCGCATAACTATTATCCATTTTGTCCGATACATGTAAATAAAAAGACCCAAGTATTCTACCTCAAATTTTTTTATTAGCTAAAATTAAATAAAAATTCATATTTAAAAGCCACAAAATTTTATTTCGACTTTTAAAATACAATATCAAAAATTACCTCAAAACTGAAATCACTCCAACGGGACGTCTTTTAAAGCTAAGAAATGAAAAAGTAATTCAGCAGTTTAGCAATTTAATATTAGGGTATATACAATTCTCATATTCAAGTAACATATTCTATTCAAAGTTAATCATTCTGTCAAAGATATAATGTGATTTGAACGTACCTGTGATAAAAGTACCTGATAATGTAAATTAAATAAAACTATTTGTATAACAACGACTTTCTTTGCTCCTGTTTCCTAGTATAAGATAACCTGATGCCATTTAGATATAAAGTAAATTAGAATAACTGAAAAAAGAAAAATAACTGAAAAAAGAAGATAGAAGCCCTCGGGATAAGAACGGAAAAGGAAGACTTCGCACCGCGGAAATTGGTAAGAAAGTATGAAATATTTTAAAAAGTATAAATTCTTGATAATGCGCTTTGGTCTTTTCCAGGAGGATGCGGTTGAGGATGGAATTTGTATCTGCTACGGTTCAAATAGTTGGATACTACGTACACTGCACATTTGTTGGGGAAAATATTTCAGGGGCTTAAAATATATTTAGGTTATCGAAGCAGATACAAACTGGATTGTATTTACGGGTTTAAGTATGAATACACTTTTACGTATATGTCGCAGTAACTTTTCCTATTCTAACTTTATTATTATTCAGTGGGAAAAGTCGTTGCGCTCATAACGTGTGCGGTAATATAGGCTTCGTCCGTTTAAATCGATATTTGTTTGTCTTTGAAGTGATTTTTATCGGGGACACTAACAAAAAACTAAAAATTTATCGTTTTTGAGTTACCTTTGATTCGTTTAATATTATTTTCGACGATATTTAAATCGCCAACTAAAATCCCCTAAAGAATGATATTCGAAGACATCCAAAGGCAGTCAATCCATCCAATCCATACAGTAGTCTATCTGGCAGGTCCGAGGCGCGGTACTGCTACTCGCGGGAGGCGGACGGGTTCGTGCAGTTCGAGTACCCCGCGGTAGACACCACCGATATGGACATTTGTACCACGCCACCGCACACTGAAGCCAAAGTAAGTTTATATCGGTTGATTATTGTAATAATAGCTTAATTTTATGGAGTTCGTCGACGGTCGTAGAATCGGGGGACTACTTAACTTATATATATATTATGAAAACATTTTACAAGTACTTTAAAATCGGTAATAAACGAACAAAAGTATTTGATAAAGTCGTCGTACAAATTGCCTGTTAGGTCACCGTTCCTGTAAAAAAGGGTTCAAAGATGCATCCTAGGCTTATCTAGGCACGTATCACGGTAACAAGTTGCTTCCCGCCTACCTGTGGAGCAAACTTTTCAGTCCCTTTTTGGCCCTTTATTACAACATACAGCTTCTCATATAGTTGAATTTCAGCCAGAACATGAAACTATGTTGAGACGCTTTCTCATGTTGCTGTCGGTATGACCCTTTCAATTCTTCAACAAGTGTTTTAAAAATTGCAAATGGTTTAGTGGCTCTCCATTTTTTTGCTATTTTGCAGTTTATTGATAACGTTAAAATTTATCAGACAAATTTCTATGCCCTGAAAACATACGAGGGGAGGTCCAAAAGTTCGTGGAATGGAGAGGATGGAGCGGGGGATGGAGGGGCGCTCGCTTGGTGTCATACGAATCGGAGATTCATCATTATAGTCCGGTCAATTTAAACATTCGAAGCTACATAAATTCCCATCTAGGTGAAAATCAGTAAGGTTGTTTAAAATATGATTAAAAATAAAATTTGAAAGTTCCCCATGTTTCCCCTGTGAGGAAAAATTTTTATTCAAGGTCAAAGGTAAAAAAAATGAGTTTTTCGCGAGTTCCAGAGAAACGGTAAGTTTTATCATAAAAATATTTCAGACAAAAATTGTAGATCATAAAATAATCTACAAAAAATGTATTAATACTTTTTTTCCTACGAACCACCGTTTTTGAGATATAACGATTCAAAAAGTTGTACAAATTGCAATCGTCATAATATGTACACTTTTCACGTCACCTATAAGTTAGTGTGAGCGTTTTTTTTAACGTGGTTTCCCCCGTAGGCCTACTCCACCGGTCAGTTGTGATCCTGTTTAATTTGGAACTATTGCAAAATTAGGGAAATTTGTAAATATTGGAAAAGATAAAAAGCGATGTAAATTAAAAAAGTGGTGAATTTTATTCGTCTAAATTGTAACCGTCAAACTCTTCCGTTATTCTTCTTCTTCTTCTTGTTCTTCTTGATTTTGAGTGCAAGTAAATTGCGTCAATAGCGATGTATCCTCGTAGGTATCAAACGAATCCTCCTCTGTTAGTGATTCAACATTGGAGCACGACCGGTCTTGACAGTTTGTACATGCCAGAGAACAAAACAGTTCGACTTTTTTGCAACCACATTTAGCACTGCATCCCTTTTTGCAGTTGCAAAAAATTGTGTTCATCATTTTTTCCGGTGCAGGTGGGAGTAAAGTTTGAACTGGTTCCAATGTATTGTCGACCAACTTCCGACCCCAGTCTGTAGGGTCTAGCTGATAACCAAACCACACTTGAACTTGGTAATATACCCGAAGAAGATGTTGATGAGCAGCAACTGAGGTTCGAGGAAGAGAAGCTAATTGAACTTGCTTTTTATTTTTAGTGTTTTTAACGAAACATACATATCGATGCTTATCTAAGCAGTTATTTTTTTTTAGAGCTCCATACATAGAAAGAAGAAAGCGGATGCCGTTGGTAATAAGTTCTTCTTAAGTTGAATTACTGTTTTTAAAAACTTCAGCATATTGAACAAAATCTAGTTTTTCAAACATTTTGAAAACTGTTGTTTTACCCCTCCTGTAAAATACAGATGTCGTATCACAGCCAGTTATTGCGTGTAAAAATAGTACGTGATTTTGACACTTTGCAAAAGTAGGTAAACTTTTTGATGAATATATTTCTGATTGTTGTTGAGCTTTTCCTGGTTTTAAGAAGAAAATAGTATTTTTGATTGGAGTTCGAGCAGTGAGTAATACAAGTAAGTCTACATCTTCACCAACAACAATAGTCGGATTTGTCAAATTGAATTGCTCTATTGCTGTTTCAATAATCAATACATCAGCATCATTATTAGCTTGTTTTACCAAAATATTTTCAGCAGTAAACTTTTCTTTCAACATGGAAATGAACCGAGACTTGTTGTGAGTATTTGTAAGAAATTTCTGTTGACTGGTTGGAACTGTCATATGTTCATCAAATAAAACATCAGAAGATGAAGATGTTGCTAAAGTTCGACGACGTTGTACTGCAGCTTTGATATTTCTCGTGACCCTAGCCACGCACACAATAGAACAAGAAACAGATGTTGTCTCGAAGTTACACTGGCGTATGAAATAAGGGACTGGGGTTTCATTTGACCTGATATTCTGATAGTTATATAACTTATATATATTTTATATTTTAAGTATATATTACAATTACCGATAGAAAAATATTTCAACATATATAAAAACCTTAGATAAGAGATGTATATACGTGGCGCACTCATGCATATTATGACGATAACAACTTGAACAACTTTTTAAATACGTTATATCTCAAAAACGGTGGCTTGTAGGAAAAAAAGTATTAATACATTTTTTGTAGATTATTTTATGATCTACAATTTTTGTCTGAAATATTTTTATGATAAAACGTGCCGTTTCGCTGAAAATCGCGAAAAACTCATTTTTTTGACCTTTGACCTTGAATAAAATTTTTTCCTCACAGGGGAAAGATGGGGAACATTCAAATTTTATTTTTAATCATATTTTAAACAACCTTACTGATTTTCAGCTTGATGGGAATTTATATACCTTCGCTGTCATTTTTAGGTTTAAATTGACCGGACTAATTAGTATAAATACCGAGTTTCAACCCGATTGCGTCATTCGTTTACGAACAACAAGTCAATCCGGAAGAAAACTGAAACTATGGAGAAAATTGAATACCGCGCTGTGATAAAATTTCTTACCATGCAAGGAAAGAACGCTCAAACCATTTTGAATGAAATGGGAGTCGTTTATAGGGAACAGTGTCCTAGTAAATCAATGATTTACAAGTGGCATGGTCTTTATAAACATGATCCAGAGTCAATTGAAGACGACCCCCGCTCAGGAAGGCCAGTTGAGGCCACCACATCGAACATCGTCGAAAAAGTGGAGAAAATTGTACTAGAGGATGCCCGTTTGAAGATAAAACTATTATCTGCATTAGTTGGAGTATCAGATATCACCATTTTGCGAATCTTGGATGATCACCTGGGTATGAAGTCACCTGGGTAAAAGTCAGTGCAAGATGGGTACCGAGAATGCTCACGCCGTTTCAGAAAGAGCAGCGCGTCGATGCGTCAAAGCATTTTTTGGAGTTGTGTGGAAATAAACCTGCACAGATTTTGGACCGAATTGTTACGGGAGATGAAACATGGGTTCATCACTTTGAGCCTGAGTCCCAACAAGAGTCCATGCAATGGCATAAAAAGGGGACACAACCGCTAAAGAAATTCAAGGTGACGGAGTCGGCTGGAAAGATGATGGCTACTGTTTTTTGGGATTGTGAGGGGATAATCTGGATTGATTACAATGAAAAGGGAAGGACTATAACCGGAGAATACTATGAAACGATATTTGAAAAATTAAAGGATGCCATCAAGGAAAAGCGGCGAGGAAAATTGAGAAAGGGTGTGTTGCTTTTGCAAGACAACGCGCCGGTTCACAAGGGCAGAATTGCAATGGCTGCTCTGCACACGCATGGGTTCGAATCCCTAGTTCACCCACCCTAAAGTCCAGACCTGGCCCCAAGTGACTTTTTTTTATTCCCCAATTTAAAAATCGACTTAAGGGGAAGGAAATTTTCCGACGACAATGAGGTAAGGGAGGCAATTTCGGCTCATTTTGGCGAAAAAGATAAAACATATTTTTATAGTGGTTTAGAAAATTCATTCATAGGTGTAATAAATGTATTGAGCTTAAGGGTGATTATATTGAAAAGGAAAAATAGTTTTGTTGTTTTATTTTATTTAGATCTCTTTCATTCCACGAACTTTTGGACCTCCCCTCGTAACTTAAGCCACGAGGTTCATTAATCACAATAAGAGTCACAACTTGATGGATTGACACACGATAAATGTCAAAGCCCTAAATCCCTAAATCTATTAAATCGTATAATAAAAAAATTGAGTTCTTCCGGTTTCTACGATAGCCGATATTGTCATGTTCAAGAAAAAGCATAACTAAAAGACAATCGTCCTTCAGGAGGAGGGTACGTCGTGGCGCGCGACACCGCCGCCGCCCGGCACCGACGACACGCACACCGCCTCGGTAAGTAAGACACACGCACACACATACACACGTATGTATATGTGTGCGTACACACACACATATACGCACATGTGAGTATGTATATGTGTGCGTACAGACACTTACGCACACACACATGTATATAGGAGCTTTATGAAATGCTCATTCAAAGACGCTTTATTCCACAACAAACACAGTATTTGTCTGTTGTGAGCAGGTTTCCTTTAAAAGATAATGTTTGTCAACGAATGAATTAAATCAGAAACCTGTTTATTAACAAGATCCAGAAATTCGTAGTTACATCAGACAAATATATAAATCGGAAAACATTTTTTCACAGATCGTAAAAAAGGAAATAGGTGATGAACTTCAATCATTCTACAACGATATCGCGGAGATAGAGAAGAGCTCGGGAACGGAACCCAACTCCCCCGAACCTCCGCCACCGCCACCGCCACCGGAAATCAGCGAGAGGATGAAGGAGCTACGGGAGAAGAGGGAGAAGAGTAGGGAGAGGGAAGTCAGAGAGAGGATTAAAGAAAGGGAAATTAAAGAGAAGATTTCAGATAGGGAAACTAAAATGCCGAAAAAAAAGTCAAAGGTAAATTACATACTAGGGGCGCCAACATACCCTCAATTTCGGCTCGCTGCGCTCTCGAAATCTCGGGTGCCGTTTGCATATTGAGCGAAGCGAACCCAGTGTAATGGCTCATCGTTTCCCATTGACTTCAATGGGATATCACATTTTTTTGACGATGTTTCCTCAACGACATGACATTTTTCATTTTTTTTTCGAAATTATCACCTAATGCGTGTCTTTTTCATTGCAAAATTTTATAATTTTCCGTCAAGTAGTTTTCGAGCGTACTCGTGACAAAGAATTTGAAAAAGTCTCCAGTAGAGCGCTCCGCTCGCTTCGCTCAATTATGAACATTGTTCTAACATGGTTTTAAGGATGTAGAGCTTTCATAATCATAGTGAAATATAATTTATAAGGTGTAAAACACACTTTACACATACATTAAACAACGACATCATTTAGTTGATAAATTAGCTCGAATACACGAGTTGTCGAATATTAGTTTTAATCAGTGAGCACAAACGCTTCCGCCGGAGCCAATCAATGCCTTTTATATTTTAATAGAATAGCCGAGGGCTGTGGATGACACATTTCCGATTTGGTTTTTATACTTAACTAAAGTATAAAGGAAAATATAAGAAAGTTAGCTATGCTATATTGAAAAGGAGATGCAGAAATTTAATTTGAATTGATGTTCTCTCTTAATTAATCGTGAAATTGAAAGGACCCAAAAATTTACTAGCAGACCGATTACAAAAAATTGAATCCGTTCTTTTACAAATTATGTTGAAATAATTCTTAAAGGATAATAATCTATATAATAAAGTTCTTAGACTTTTTCTTACATGAATTAATAATATTTTTAAGCCAAAAACAATAACAAAATATATTAGATAAAAAATTATATGGCGAGAGCCAATGGAATCATGATCCAGATTGAATAAAGTTCCTAAAATCCTAAATTTCTAATAAAATATTTAATTATGAAAATATTTAAGATCTTTGGGGTATGTCAGTAAAATTACTATTATAAATTATGTTGTTCAACAATTATCGTTAACTTTCAACAAATGTATTTAACGGTTTGAAGTCTGGGAATATACCGGTGTAATTCCCAGATTTTATGAAAAACAATTATGTAGCTCTTTTGTTTAAAAGTGACGATATTCTTGAACCTGGAAATTATAGGCCTATCTCTGTTTTACCGATCTTAAGTAACATCTTCGGAAAGATATTCTAAACCAAGTTGCAGAATTTGTTTAAAGCAATAAAATCATGCAAAGTTAACAATATGGCTTCACCAAAGGTAAATCAACAACTGATGCGGGAGACACACTTCTTAAATATGTTTACGACGCATGGGAGAAGTCGCAGAATGCATTATTTTACGATATATCCAAAGCCGTTGATTGCGTAGACCCTCAAACATTACTATGTAAACTTAACCACTATGGTGTACGTAGTGCTGTGCTTGATCTTATTGCCTCTTATCTGAATTAAAGAGAGCAGAGTGTTGATGTAAGTAATTCTAAATAGGTTAGTTCGCACCTAACGATGGGCGTTCCACAAGAATCTATTCTTGGGCCCATTTTATTTTTATTTTATATTAATGACTTGCCCTTTTTTATAAGATCTATGTCATATTGTACTATTTACTGATGATGCCTCGCTTATTTTTAAAGTTCAGTGTGATTGGACTAATTATGACGAAGTAAACAGTACTCTGTCACGTCTTTCATTCGTTTGAAATTAATAATTTAGTGTTAACTGCTCAGAAAAGCAAATCCATGGAGTTTACACTTTCTAATCTAAAAAGTAAAAATAGTATTAAAGTGTTAGAAGTGATTGACTCAACAAATTTCTTAGATAAAACTTTAGATGAAAAGCTTTAGTGGAACCATATCTCAGCACTCGCAAGCAAACTCAGCTCGGCCGTCTTTGCAATTGGAAAAGTTAGACAATTCATGGAGGTTAACACGGCTTTGTTTATTTATTATTTTTATAGTAATATAAAAACAGTGACATAAACACAATAAATACAAGATAAAAAGATTCACTCGTAATGCCTAAATATCGTCTTCAAAAAAGTTAACAAATCTTTCATGATCCAAGATTGTCATATTTCTTTTAAAAAGAGCAACTGCTGAGTTTCTGGCCGGCTCTTCTCAACAGAGCATCGTTCCGAGGTTGTGGTAGCTAACTCACGGACTGACTACACTGATCTTTATTGTAGTAATTGATATTCAAAAGTGCGTGTAAATGCCTACTTGAATGAAGATGATATAATTTGAAAACTTTTCACTTTTTGCTACGTAGGATAGTAACGCATAACACCGTATCCTTTGATGAGATATTAAGACTAGTAATATTCCAGTTTTTAGCGTATTTAAGTTGAATATTTTTCTATTATAGGTAAAATTGTCTTCGTCTATTGGAATGAAACATAAATCCGTGTCAAATCTCGTCGCCAAGTGGCAGCAGGTCGCAGACGAGATACACTCCGACTGACCGGATTGGTTTAGAACTATTAGATCTTGTATAAAATTACAAATTATTTCTATCGCATCTGTTTTATAGAGTAATTTAATCTTGTAAAGTATGGAGTCTAGAAATTGACCCATTTGGAACTGTAAGTAAACTATATCAATATTGCTTGAGTTATGTATTTTTGTGTATATCAATATGGAGACGCGTTGGTTGTACATAAAAAATATAATTTTGTACCTTATTATATAAATTGTGAAATAAATTAATGTAACATATAATATTGTTTTATTAAATATTCAAACCCTTACCCCGAATTCAATGAATAACGATGAGTCAATATTCAACAATTTGTTTACGCGATTTATGGACAATTCGTTGTTATGACAAACATAATAAATTAAGCAATGTTTGTCACTGCCGACTAAAGTTATCAAGGAAGAAAACAGTTCTAAGGAAGAGACTTGGAAATTGTGATTTGAATAACTTAAAGATCACCTTTTATTTTGATGTTTTATAAGAAGAAATATAACGAGGTAACATCAAAACAAGTTCTAAAATTAGAATTTACGTGACCGAGTCTGGTAGAGATCAAAACATCTTTAATTAATTAGATTTTGAGTTTTTAATTATGAGAGTAGCGCTCTTTGGAAGTAACGTATTTTAATATTATTTTAGTTAACTTAATAGTGACTATTTTGTAAGTTGGCTTCCAAAGTACTAAAAATCGATTGTATCGTATTCGCCTGCCGCGGTCGTGTAACTCAAATACCCGCGATAGGAAGACGATTTATTGCAATTGATTTTTATAAACCTAAAAACACTGTATTTCACTGTATTATATCACTGGATACTAAAATAATGTCCTGTATAATCTGAATATAAAATGAATGTTATAGGTATATCGTGCTGCTGAGGCTCAGTGTGCTCCAGTGCTTAGCGAGGCGTTAAGGGAAATCTTGTCAAAGATAAAATACGAATGAGGATTTCTTCAAGTTGAACGTGTAAACTTGAGTCTTTTGGGGATTACACTGGAAAATATTCGATTTAACTCATTTCAAAACACTTCCTAGATAGATGAGGTTGCCCGACAGTACTCTAAAGGGGCGGAATGCAATGTTCACAGTCAGCATGGTAATGAATGTTGGAAATGTCAAAAATAAAACCTTGTTTATATGTTTTAGAGAGTTAGTGCGTTCCGCTCTCGCTCCCGTTTCGTCTATGCGTAGGTTATCAAAGTTTAAACTGGGAAACGTTTCTTTGCATATTTTATTATTTTTGCACCTTAGTTTCTTTAATGCGATGTTTCTTATTTTTCTTTCGTGTCTCTCGGGGCGTAGTAATTATAAACTCTGTGTTATGAATATTCTTGAATACATTACTAGTGGGTTGAGAGTAAATTCAATGATTTTAATGCCTATTAATATTAAACTCTAATATCTATAGAACTGCTGAATAGTCGTCCCTCAATAGATTGTTAGCTTTCTGCTTTATGAAAAGGACTGATTATTCCATATGGAGTGTATTCATCACAGTGGTTTGATTTAATAGGTCGCAATTGCAATAGTTAATATTGCTAGAGCTTTCAGGGAGCTAATGCTGTCTAATGACAACCTGGCTGGGGTTGAATTATTTAGACAGTAGTTTGCAAATTAGCTTCCGTATAGCCGAGCTTAATATTTTATAATAACTATTTTATGAGATATTTTAAAGCAAATCTAATAACATAATGCAATAAATTATTGTGTATGCCGGAACTTTATAGACAATTAAAAATAGTTTTATGGCTATCTGAGCGGAATTTGTCTGTAAATAACAATGCATATAGTAGTAAGTTTAATTGAATTATTCCAGTAGCAATCACATTTCTGCTAAGTCATCTCATACAATTACTTTGTGGGTAATAGTTTTTCTAGAGGGCAATTTAACTTACACCCTGCACACTGGACGTGACCGACGGACAACTCCGTTGGGGTTATTCCGGGCACCGGGTATAAATACACCATTATAAAAATAATACACATTATTTGGTTAACACGATGTTGTAATAACAACCATTTATATAATACAGGTTTTGATTTTATATGAATACTAGCTGTACTCACGTACTCACGACTTCGTTAGCGCAGAATATGATTTTAAAAACTAGGGGCGCTAACATACTCTCGATTTCGACTCGCTGCGCTCGCGAAATCTCGGGTGCCGTTTGCACATTGAGCGAAGCGAGCCCAGGGTATTGACTCATCGTTTCCCATTGACTTCAATGGGATATCAGATTTTTGAGGTGATATTAAGAAAAAAAAAATTTTTTTGAGGACATTTTTCAATTTTTTTTTAAAAACCATCACTTAATGTGTGTCTTTTTGATTGCAAAGTTTCATAATTTACCATCCAGTAGTTTTTGAGCCAATTCGTGACAAAGAATGCAAAAAGTCTCCAGTAAAACGCTCCGTTCACTTCGTTCGCTTCGCTCAATAAAAGTAGCCTAAGTTACTCCTTATAATATCAGTTATCTTCCAGTGTAAGCCTTGTTAAAATCGGTTTAGCGGGTTTAGAGATTAATTGGACCAAACAGAAAGACAGACAAACAGACAAATAAAAAAAAGTGTTTTTTTAAATGTAAGTACCGTATATAGCAAGGAGGGTTGGCGTGAGGCAGGCGGCCGGCCGTAAAATAAAGCTAAACCTTTTATCAGTATGGTAATACCGGTGCCACGCAAGAAGCTAGCCTTTAAACAAAGGGATTTAAGACTGAGGTTTGGAAATTGGAATGTTGGTACTTTTTTTTTTTTTTTTTTAATGTAATAGGAGGGCAAACGAGCTTGCGGGTCACCGTTAATATGTGATCACCGCCGCCCATGAACTCTTGCAACATCCGAGGATTCACAAGAGCGTTGCATAGAGCGCAAGTCTTTGGCCAGATTTGAAATACTGCCTCGCTCTATTGATCACTCCCAATTTCATCGAGGCCAACTTGGCCTTGCTCTCCAGATGACCACGAAACTGACAGTCGCTCGAAATGTCGAGACCCAGTATTCTGATACTTGGCGAGGCAATAAGAGGAGTGCTCTCGAAGAGCGGTGATACGACAAATGGTTTTTTTTTTAGTGGTAAACGCGCAAACCTGTGTCTTTAGGGGATTGAACTGAACGTGGTTCAGTTCACGCCACTCAGAGACCATCCCCAGGGAAGTCTCTATTGAAGACACAAGTTTTTTTCGGCACTCATCGACGTTTTCCCGAGAGAGACCTGCACGACCGGAATATACCGCATCCCCAGTGCTGTCATCCGCATAACAATGTATGTTGGAAATATCCAACATATCATTGATGTGCAAGAGGAACAGAGTTGGGGATAGCACGCAGCCTTGGGGTACACCAGCGTTCACGGGCTTGGGGTCCGAGCAAAAACCTTCGAGAACGACCTGTATGCTCCGCCCAGTGAGGAAGCTGGTTATCCACTTGCATAAACTCTCGGGAAACCCATAGGAAGGTAGCTTCGAAAGAAGCCCCTTGTGCCATACACGATCGAAGGCTTTTGCCATATCTAGACTAACTGCCAGACCCTCTCCCTTGCTTTCAATAACCGTTGCCCAACGGTGAGTGAGGTATAACAGAAGATCACCAGCTGATCGACCATGGCGAAAGCCATACTGCCGATCATTGATCAACTGGTGATCCTCGAGGTACGTTAGGACCTATCTGTTTATGATAATTTCCATTATTTTGGAGAGAAGGGAGGTAATGGCGATAGGTCTGTAGTTATCTGGGTCCGAGCTATCACCTTTTTTAGGGATCAGGATGGACAAGGGCACACTTCCATGAGACCGGAACTACGCCTTTAAGGTCAACTCAGGGGCACACGTTCGTAGCACCAGCGTAGAAATGCCATCCGGCCCACTCGACTTATGAACGTCCAAAGAAAATAGAGTCGGCCTGATAGTTTTTTGCCGAAAAACTATTTCCGGCATTGAGCTCTGATACCGCGGGATGATAGGCGGTGTCTTCCCTTGGTCGTCCAAAGTCGAGTTGGAGGCGAAAAGAGTGCCCAAGAGATCGGCTTTCTCTTTTGCCGTGTGGGCTAGAGAGTCATTCCCCATGTGCAACGGCGGTAGGGGCGGCTGGCTAAAGTTGCCCAGACTGGCCTTTGAAAACGCCCAGAATTTGCGCGTGCCAGGCGGGTACTTTGCCAGGTGATCCCCAATTTTGACGACATGCTTGCTCTAGCGATTTGCCGTTTGAAGAATCTGGAGGCACGGTTGTATTTCCTCTTCAGAACTCTAGAGTTCGGATCCTTAGTGACTAACGCATTGGCCCAAGCTTGATAAGCCTGCCGTTTGCCAGCTGCTGCAGCCCTGACAGACGCATCAAACCAAGGCCGCGATCTGCCACCAAGTGGTACCACAGAGCTTAGTACAAAAAGTTCCATGCCCTGAAGTATCACATCAGCTACAGCCGCAGCGCAGTCACTACGATCGTCGGAAGGGAAACAAATCGGCCCCCATGGGTAGGATGCAAAAAAATACCGCATTCCATCCCAATCCGCTCACTTGTAGTGCCAAACGCGTCGAGTCGCAGGTCATGTGCGAGCCGGACGTTGAATGGGCACTACACTCCGTGCCAGACAGTGATCAGAGGACCCTAAGGGAGCCTCGACAGCGACCTGGTACTTTTATGGATGTGTAGTCAGCAGAAGATCTAACAAAGAGGGCGTGTGGCTGTCCACATCCGGTAGACGTGTGTGCGTCTTTACCAGCTGGGACAGACCATTTGCCAGAGCAAAGTTAAACACAGATCTCCCCGCGTAGTTGGTTGCACGTGACCCTAACCATTCGGTATTGTGCGCGTTGAAGTCCCCGAGGACTACGACTTCGACGGAGGGAGTCTGAGAAAGCAGGTCGTCAATTTTCGCTTGAACGTGGCCCAACAGTTGATCTGTTTGTGCATTACCACTATGGGACCTGTAAAGGCACGCGTAGAATCTGACGTGATCGTCCATGTCCACGCGCAGCCAGATCACGGACAGGTCCCGACCTTAAAAAATCTGAAGGCCACGGTAGCAGATATCCTCCCTTACGAACACAGATACCCCGGCGTGTGGTATAAAATGGGTATGAAGCGATCGCTGCCAGGCTACTTCAAGATTATTTACTTAGTATTGTGTAATGTATTTATGTAATTTAGAATTTAAGAACTAATTAAAAAAAAACAAATCATGACAATCCCGCTGAGTTTCTGTCGCCAGCTCTTAGGTCTGTAGAAATAATTTTCCGAGCTGGTTTTAGGTTTGACAATGAAAAAATGTTTTATATGAAACTTATTTTCAATGAAGATTTTTGATTTTGATTTTGATTTTGACGAAACATAACCAAATGAATTTGGTTACTACAAGTCGATATTCCGTGAGAGGTTGGTCCTTCCCCACGTCGAGCCAGCCCAATACGAGCTGCAGTCAAATAACTACAGCTAGGCTCTACCATCTGAGGGCTAAGTAGGACACAGTATCGTACTTTTGACGAGAGATATTAAGACCAGTAATATTCCAGTTTTTAGCGTATCTAAGTTGAATATTTTTCTATTATAGGTAAAATTGTCTTCGTCTATTGGAATGAAACATAAATCCGTGTCAAATCTCGTCGCCAAGTGGCAGCAGGTCGCAGACGAGATACACTCCGACTGAGAGGATTTGTTTAGAACTATTAGATCTTATATAAGATTACAAATTATTTCTATCGCATCTGTTTTATAGAGTAATTTAATCTTGTAAAGTATGGAGTCTAGAAATTGATCCATTTGGTAAGTAAAGTATATCAATATTGCTTGAGTTATGTATTTTTGTGTATATCAATCACAATATGAAGACGCGTTGGTTGTACATAAAAAATATAATTTTGTACCTTATTATATAGATTGTGAAATAAATTAATGTAACATATTATATAATATTGTTTTATTAAATATTCATACCCTTACCCCGAATTCAATGAATAATGACGAGTCAATATTCAACAATTTGTTTACGCGATTTATGGACAATTCGCTGTTATGACAAATATAATGAATTAAGCAATGTTAAAAGTTACCAAGAAAGAAAACAGTTCTAAGGCAGAGACTTGGAAATTGTGTTTTGAATAACTTAAAGATCACCTTAATTTTGATATTTTATGAGAAGAAATATAACGAGGTAACATCAAAACAAGTTCTAAAATTAAAATTTACGTGACCGAGTCTGGTAGAGATCAAAACATCTTCAATTAATTATATTTTGAGAATAGCGCTCTTTGGAAGTAACATAATTTAATATGACTTTAGTTAACTTCGTAGTAACTATTTTGTAAGTTGGCTTCCAAAGTACTAAAAATCGATTGTATCGTCGTATTCGCCTGCCGCGGTCGTGTAACTCAAATACTCGCGATAGGAAGACGATTTATGGCAATTGAGTTTTATAAACCTAAACAATTCTGTAATATACAACTGGATACTTATTCAATATCCTGTATAATCTGAATATAAAATAAATTTTATAAGTATATCGTGCTGCTGAAGCTCAGTGCTCCAGTGCTTAGCGAGGCGTTAAGGGAAATCCTGTCAAAGATAAAATACTAATGAGGATTTTTTCATGTTGAACGTGTAAACTTGAGTCTTTTGGGGATTACACTGGAAAATATTCGATTTAACTCATTTCAAAACACTCCCTAGATAGATGAGGTTGCCCGACAGTACTCTAAAGGGGCGGAGTGCAATGTTCACAGTCAGCATGGTAATGAATGTTGGAAATGTCAAAAATTAAACCTTTTTTATGTGTTGTAGAGAGTTAGTGCGTTCCACTCTCGCTCTCGTTTAGTCTATGCGTAAGTTATCAAAGTTTAAACTGGGAAACGTTTCTTTGCATATTTTATTATTTTTGCACCTTAGTTTCTTTAATGCGATGTTTCTTAGTTTTCTTTCGTGTCTCTCGGAGCGTAGTAATTATAAACTCTGTGTTATGAATATTTTTGAATACATTACTAGTGGGTTGAGAGTAAGTTCAATGATTTTAATGCCTATTAATATTAAACTCTAATGGCTATAGAACTGCTGAATAGTCGTCCCTCAATAGCTTTCTGCTTTATGAAAAGGACTGATTATTCCATATGGAGTGTATTCATCACAGTGGTTTGATTTAATAGGTCGCAATTGCACGAGTTAATATTGCTAGAGGTTTCAGGGAGCTAATGCTGTCTAATGACAACCTGGCTTGGGTTGAATTATTTAGACAGTAGTTTGCAAATTAGATTCCGTATAGCCGAGCTTAATATTTTATAATAACTATTTTACGAGATATTTTGAAGCAAATCTAATAACATAAGGCAATAAATTATTGCGTATGCCGAAACTTCACAGCCAATTAAAAATAGTTTTCATACTGAGCGGAATTTGTCTGAAAGTAACAATGCATATAGTAGTAAGTTTAATTAAATTATTCCAGTAGCAATCACATTTCTGCTAAGTCATCTCATACAATTACTTTCTTGCTAATAGTTTGTCTAGAAGGCAATTTATCTTACACCCTGCACACTGGACGTGACCGACGTACAATTCCGTTGGGGTTATTCCCGGCACCGGGTGTAAATACACCATTATAAAACAACACACATTATTTGGTTAACACGATGTTGTACGAGTAATCACAATTATTTTTATATAATATAGGTTTAGATTTTATATGAATACTAGCTGTACTCACGTACGCACGACTTCGTTAGCGCAGAATATGATTTTAAAAATAAAAGTAGCTTAAGTTACTCCTTACAATATCAGCTATCTTCCAGTGTAAGCCTTGTTAAAATCGGTTCAAAGGGTTTAGAGACTAACTGGACCAAACAGAAAGACAGACAAACAGAAAAAAATATATATATGTTTTTTTTTTAATGTAAGTACCGTATATAGCAAGAAGGGTTGGCGTCAGGCAGGCGGCCGGACGTAAAACAAAGCCAAACTGTTTATCGGTATGGTAATACCGGTGCCATGCAAGAAGTTAGCCCTTAAACAAAGGGATTTAAGACTGAAGTTTGGAAATTGGAATGTTGATACGATGACTGGAAGAGGACGAGCAATTACGGACGTGTTGAAGAGAAGACGAATAAATGTAGTATGCCGTTGTTCGGTAACCTGTAGAATGAAAGGGGTGCTTTCGAAGAACGGTGAAATCTTAACAGAGCAAGCAAACGTTTTGCAGCGGAAAGAAAAGAATGTAAGATCAACGTGAATGGTAAGATAATAGAACAAGTGAATGAAGTGGTATATTTGGAAAGTATGTTTAGCAGAGACGGAAAATACGAAATGGATGTGGAAAGGCGTATTGCTGCCGGTAACAGAGTCAGCGGTGCTTTGGCTGATGAAAAGTGGCTGGCTTTGTTTTCAATAAGTTGTTGTATGAAAAAGTGATCCCCGATGAATGGTGCAGTAGTGACCTAGTGCCCATTTATAAAAATAAGGGTGATGTACAAGACTGCGACAGTTATCGTGGTATAAAGCTCATGTCACATAATAAAGTGTGGGAGAAAGTCATAGAGAAATGGATGCGAGAGGAGAGTGATATCTCGGAGAACCAGTTCGGTTTTATGCCTGGTCGGGGTACGACAGATGCTGTATTCGCTCTCCGCTAGTTGTGTGAGAAGTACAGATGAGCACACAAGAACCTTTAAATGGTGTTCGTTTATCTCGAGAAGGCTTACAACCGAGTTCCCCATAATGTGATGTGGTGGGCTTCGAAAGAGAAGGGTATACCTAGGAAGTATGTGGAGTTGGTTTGTGCAATGTACAGTCAATCTAGTACACAAGTCCGGTCAGCCGCCGGAAACACCGACAAGTTGAATGTGGCACTAAGTTTGCATCAAGGATCGGCTCCGAGTCCCTACCTCTTCTTGTTGATAATGGATGCTCTGACATTGGACATACAGGAAGAGGCACGGTGCATGCTATTCGCTGATGACATTGTTCTTGTCAGCGAGGAGGGATTTGAGATGCAGAGTAGACTGAAAAAACTGCCTGGCAACAAAAGCTGGAGAGTGTTGGCCTGAAGATAAGCAGAAACAAATCAGAGCACATGTTCTGCGATTTCGGCGGTGTCTCCGGTTCTGTTCCTATTTTGTTGGATGGAGTACCATTACCAGTCTGCTCGGACTTTCGCTACCTTCGTTCTTTCATCCGAAGCGATGGCAATATTGACCGTGACGTATAGCACAAAATCAAATCGGGATGGATAAGGTAGCGACAAGACACCTGGACAACTTGTGATACCCGAATCCTCCTTAAACTAAAGGGGAGAGTCTGTAAAACCATCATTAGACCTATCGTTATTTATGGATCTTAGTTCACCTTCATCGCCCAGGTGAAGGATGAAAAGCGTTTGCGTGTACAGGAGATGCGAATGTTAAGATAGATGTGTGGGGTGACAAGAAAGGAAATAAATAACGAGTATACGAGTATGGGAAGCTTGAGAGTAGCGCCAGTGACAGAAAAAAATAGAGGTAGCCGTCTGTCATGGTATGGGCATATTATAAGGAGTAATGAAAGGCATGTAACCAAAAAAGTTCAGGGTATAGTAGTGGAGGGATGGACAGGTAGAGGACGGCCGAAAAAAATATGGATGGATTGCGTGAAAGATGATACGGAGAAGAAGGGAGTGTGTACAGAGATGACGAGTACGACGAGACAGGAGATTTGGAAGGAAAAAACATACTGCGCCAACCCCAAAATTGGATAAGCGCAGGAAGATGAGATGATGTATATAGTTTCATAAGCATTTTGTGAAAAGTTGTTTTGGAATAACAGACACCTTAATTTTATTTATGTATATAAATATCATTATCCAAGAATAAAAATGTATGCATCCAAATGATAACTATTGTCAAGTTTAAAAAAAGAAATATGTTCCAAAAAATAGCTGGCGCGCAACGAAGTTAGAAAAAGAAATACTAGAAATTAGTGAGAGGATGCATAAGTTCAGAGAGAAGATGGAGAATAGGGAAATGGAGGGTTGGATGAAAGATGGATTACAGAAAGGTTGATTAAAATGTCAAAAAAAAAATCTAAGGTTTCTATAATATTACATATTTTGTATATTGTTTTAAGAATTTAGAGTTTTCATTAGGACAAGAGGTGGAATATAATTCATAAAGGGTTCTATTATTTAGTTGATAAATTAGCTCAAATACACACGAGTTGTTGAATATTAGTTTTAATCAGTGAGTACAAACGCTTCCGCCGGAGCCAATCAATGCCTTTCATATTTTAATGGAATAGCCGAGGGCTGTGGATGACACATTTCTGATTTGGTTTTTGTAGTTAACTGAAATATAAGAAAGTTAGTTATAAGTTTATGTTGATAAGGATATGCAGAAATTTGAAAGTTGAGTTAAAAATAAAAACTTTTAATTTTTTTAATTCATATTCAAATTCTTATGTTATTCAATTTATATCTGTCATTTGTGACACTGTTATAGCGTGAAGAATTACACAGGCACACAAAAAAAAAAAAACGTCATGAACCAGAGGGGAGACCCCATTATTCCTAGGTTTTTGGGATCGCTGAAACCGAATATGACAATAAAAACTAATTTTAAATGCCAGTTTTCCCGCTAGCACCCCCTTACTACCTCTTAAGGGGTGAAAATTGAAATTTTTCTAAAAAATCAAGATAGATGTGTCTTTCTACGTTTTTTGGGATGCTGAAACCGAAAACGATAACTAAAAATAAATTCATGACCACTATCACCCCCTACCATCCCTTACAGGGGGTGAAAAATTCATTTTTTTCTATAAAATCAAGACAGATGTGTATTTCTACGTTTTTTGGTATAATGAAACCGAAAATGACAACCAAAAGTGAATTTGATACCTTTTTTACTCAATACCACCCCCTAACTACCCCTAACGGGGGGGAGGGGGTGGGGGTAGTTTCAATTTTGTATAAAATCAAGATGTATGAAGAAATTTTGACGATTTACAGTAAATGACATGTTTATCAAACTAGTTTGAAGTTACTCTTAGCTCTTATATTAGAAATTCAAATGCTTTATCGATCAGAAGTATCTGATATATATTCATGATTTAATTCTATTCTTAGCGTAACCCAGGAACAACGGCGTGGACGTAGTAGATTTCTGTTCCCTTTTGGAGTGCTGGATTAAAGTGAGTCCCCTTGCCTCTCACTATCCGGGGTGCTGAATTAAAGTGAGTCCCCTTGCCTCTCACTATTCAGCGTCTACCTGTTTCTACGATAACGAACTCTCTTCTTGTCAAAAGTTCTTCTAAGTGGTTGCCTTTTATTGGTTCTTTTCTGTTCTGGCAAATCTCTTTTTAAATTCCAACAGTAGTCTGCTAACATATTGACATCCCATTTACCCTGACAGCGCTGTTCCATTGTCTTAAGATCCTGTCTGATGGAACCTTTCACCTTGCTCCTCACTATAGTCTCCTAAATTGGCCGAAAAATAGTAACCTTTCTATTTCGGAGGCATAGAATTAGGTTCAGCATCTTTTAAGCGTTTTACAAGACTGCCGGATGGATAACAGTATAAACAGAATTAAATAGAAAGCAAAAAAAAAACAAAAAATGAAACAACTTGTTAAGAATAGGACAAAAATCATGATTCAGTCTTAGTATCATAATAACAAATATATGCATACAATAAGGTTACCATATACTTTATAATCATTTTTTCTCTCAGCATCTTGAAAAACATAGAAATTCACATATTTTCGGTTCCAGCATCCTAAAAAACGTAGAAATACACATCTATCTTGATTTTATAGAAAAATTGAAATTTTCACCCCCTTTAAGGGGTAGTAAGGGGGTGATAGAGGTCATGAATTTATTTTTAGTTATCACTTTCAGTTCCAGCATCCCAAAAAACGTAGAAATATACATCTATCTTGATTTTATAGAAAAATTGAAATTTTCACCCCCTGTAAGGGGTATTAGGGGGTGATAGTGGTCATAAATTTATTTTTAGTTATCATTTTCGGTTTCAGCATCCCAAGAAACGTAGAAATACACATCTGTCTTGATTTTATAGAAAAAAATGAAATTTTCACCCCCTGTAAGGGATGGTAGGGGGTGATAGTGGTCATGAATTTATTTTTAGTTATCGTTTTCGGTTTCAGCATCCCAAAAAACGTAGAAAGACACATCTATCTTGATTTTTTACAAAAATTTCAATTTTCAGCCCTTAAGAGGTAGTAAGGGGGTGCTAGCGGGAAAACTGGCATTTAAAATTAGTTTTTATTGTCATATTCGGTTTCAGCGATCCCAAAAACCTAGGAATAATGGGGTCTCCCCTCTGGTTCATGACGTTTTTTTTTTTTTGTGTGCCTGTGTTATTAAACTATATTTAAAACGCTACTACAATATATTAAAAAAAAAACAAAGTAATTAACAATAACAGACTTTGATAAGAATACTTAATCAAATACAATTTAAAAGAAGAAATACAAGAAGTAAAAATAAATTCGTAAATTCCGTCTTCAAAAGTTAATAAATCATTCAAGTGATTTAGTGTACGCATATATAATAACATTCCACAAGATATATATAATAAATCTAAATTAAAACTGTATTATTAAATAGATCTTATTATAAAATTCAAGAGTTTTTATTGGATCGAAATGTGTCTAACTTAAGTTATTGATTAATTTGCAGGATTGCTATTATAATGTGTAGATCAAACATTGTAAAATTTCATTAAAATAGAGCAACTGTTAAGTTTTTGCGCGGGTCTTCTCAACATAGCACTATTCCGTACCGTTGGTAGCTGACTCACGGACTGACTACAATTAGAGTGGTACGTGAAAAAACGCGCTTTGTAGAGCGCAAGTCTTTGGCCAGGTTTGAAATACTGCCTCGTTCTATTGATCACTCCCAATTTTATCGAGGCCAACTTGGCCCTGCTGTCCAGATGACCACGAAACTGACAAGCGCTCAAAATTTTGAGACCCAGTATTCTGATACTTGGCGAGCTAATGAGGGCAGTGCTCTTGAAGAACGGTGATACGACAAATGGGGTTTTCTTAGTGGTAAACGCACAAACTTGTGTCTGTTCTGGGGATTGAACTGAACGAGGTTTATTTCATTCCACTAAGACACCATCCCCAAGGAAATCTCTATAGAAGACACAAGTTTCTTTCGGCGTTTTCCCGAGGGAGACACGGCCAGAATATATAGCATCCCCAGTGCTGTCATCTGCATAACAATGTATGTTTGAAATATCCAACATATCATTGATGTGCAGGAGGAACAGAGTTGGGGATAGCACGCAGGCTTGGGGTATACTAGCGTTCACAGGCTTAGGGTCCGAGCAAAAACCGTCAAGAGCGACTGTATGCTCCACCTAGTGAGGAAGCTGATGATCCACTTGCATAAACTCTCGGGAAGGTAGCTTCGAAAGAAGCCCCTTGTGCCATACAGGACCGAAGGCTTTTGCCATATGCAGACTAACTGCCTTCTCCCTGCCCAACAGGTGCGTAAGATATAACAGAAGATCACCTGCCGATCGACCATGACAAAAGCCATATTGCCGGTCATTGACCAATTGGTGATCCTCGAGGTAGGTTAGGAGCTGTTTATTGATGATCTCCATTATTTGGAGAGAAGAGAGGTAATGGCGATAGGTCTGTAGTTAGCTGGGTCCGAGCTATCACCTTTTTTAGGGATCGGATGGACAAGGGCACGTTTCCATGAGACCGGGACTACGCCTTTAAGGTAGGAGTACCGAAATAGAAGCGTTGGCACTAGTGTCAACTCAGGAGCACATGTTCGTAACACAACTGGAGAGAGACCATCTGGCCAATTCGATTTATGAACTTCCAAGGAAAGGAGGGCTTTTCGGATGATTTTTTGCCGAAAAACTATTTCCGGCATTAAGCTTGGACACCGCAATAGAATAGGCACTACACTTCGTACCAAACAATGATCAGAGGACGTAATTGGAGGAGAATGTATTTGGTTACTACACGTCCAACTTTCGTGAGAGGGTGGTCCTTCCCCGGTCGAGCCAGCCCAATACGAGCTGTAGTCAAATAACTACAGCTAGGCTCTACCACCTTTAGGCTAAGTAGGACACAGTACCGTACTTTTGATGAGAGATATTAAGACCAGTAATATTCCAGTTTTTAGCGTATCTAAGTTGAATATTTTTCTATTATAGGTAAAATTGTCTTCGTCTATTGGAATGAAACATAAATCCGTGTCAAATCTCGTCGCCAAGTGGCAGCAGGTCGCAGACGAGATACACTCCGACTGAGAGGATTTGTTTAGAACTATTAGATCTTATATCGGTAAGATTACAAATTATTTCTATCGCATCTGTTTTATAGAGTAATTTAATTTTGTAAAGTATGGAGTCTAGAAATTGATCCAGTTGGAACTGTAAGTAAATTATATAAATATTGCTTGAGTTATGTATTTTTGTGTATATCAATATGGAGACGCGTTGGTTGTACATACTCGTAAAAGATATAATTTTGTACCTTATTATATAAATTGTGAAATAAATTAATGTAACATATAATATTGTTTTATTAAACATTAATACCCTTAGCCCGAATTCAATGAATAACTATGAGTCAATATTCAACAATTTGTTTACGCGATTTATGGACAATTCGTTGTTATGACAAATATAATGAATTAAGCAATGTGTGTCACTGTCGACTAAAGTTATCAAGGAAGAAAATAGTTCTAAGGAAGAGACTTGGAAATTGTGTTTTGAATAACTTAAAGACAACCATAATTTTGATATTTTATAAGAAGAAATGTAACGAGGTAACATCAAACAAGTTCTAAAACTAGAATTTACGTGATCGAGACTGGTAGAAATCAAAACATCTTCAATTAATTATATTTTGAGTTTTTAATTATGAGAGTAGCGCTCCTTGGAAGTAACATATTTTAATATTATTTTAGTTAACTTAATAGTGACTCTTTTGTAAGTTGGCTTGCAAAGTACTAAAAATCGATTGTATCGTCGTATTCGCCTGCCGCGGTCTTGTAACTCAAATACCCGTGATAGGAAGACGATTTATGGCAATTGAGTTTTATAAACCTAAAAACACTGTATTTCACTGTATTATATCACTGGATACTTATTCAATGTCCTGTATAATCTGAATATAAAATAAATGTTATAAGTATATCGTGCTGCTGAGGCTCAGTGTGCTCCAGTGCTTAGCGAGGCGTAAAGGGAAGTCCTGTCAAAGATAAAACACGAATTAGGATTTCTTTGTGTTGAACGTGCAAACTTGCATCTTTTGGGGATTAAACTGGAAAATATTCTATTTAACCCGTTTCAAAACATTCTTTAGATTGGTGAGGTTTCCCGACAGTATTCTAAAGGGAATGCAGTATCCACACACAAATCTAATATGTAACAAAAAATATGTAGGTTTATAAATAATAATCAAAACTAGTAAATAATTGTGACTATGAGAGCCTGAGGTCAGTAGTAGGAAACCTGTATGACGGGTCACCGTGCCCTTTCATCGAGTATAGGCGGCTTAATGATAATTGCTAGTGATGCGATTAGGTGCTAAAATAATAAATAGCAGTAATAACACAGTGTTGTGATTACTATGTGCTTGTGTTTATATGATAATAATAATGTGTTGTGTATCTGTGAGTGTGTGTATTGTTATTATATATGTATATATAAATACATATTTTTTTTATTATTTTGTCCAGCAGTATTTAGGATTTAAGACAATAGTAACAGTAAGTCTTCCGTTGTTGTATAATCTAGAAATTCAGAAATTGTGACTTTGCACGAATGTTTAGTTAAAAAATAAATAATCTTTAAATAACTTACTCTGATGTAAAGTAGGGGACCGAGGTAACAAAAGAATTTATGAGAGAAGATGGAGTTGAAAATAAAGAAACAAAACAAACTTTTGTTTGTTTTATTTATTTTGCTTGTACTCGTATATGTCTATGAGAACGATGTTTTGAAGACATCAAATGATTGTCACATTTCAAACAATAGTGTGAGCGAATTATTATATAATAGTTTATTTAAAAAAAAAAATAATTCTTGTTATCGAGTTTCTTGAATATCATTACAGTGGTTTGAAAGTAAATGCCAAGACTTTAGTCACCATTAATATTGAACTTAAATCTATAGAACTGCTCACTATATACAGTTTGCAAACTGTATTATCGACATAATAGTGGTCCCTCAATAGATTGTTAGCTTTCTGTTTTATGAGAAGGACTGACTATATCATATGGAGTGTATTCATCAAAGTGGTTTGATCTTGCATGAGTTAATATTGCTAGAGCTTACAGGGAGATAATGCTGTCTAATGGCAGCCTGGGGTGAATTATTAAGTCATAGTAGTTTATTATGTATGTAAATTGGCTCATTTATAGCCGAGATTAGTATTTTATAATAACTATTCTACGAAATATATTCTAAAAGGAAAAAATCTAATAACAGTAGGCAATAAATTATTGCATACACCTTAACTTTACTATTAAAAATGGTTTATTGAATATTTGAGCGAGATTTTGTGTGGTAATTCAACCAAGAAGCAATGCGAAAGGAAACTAAATCTGCGTTCTGTGCACCGACAAAAAAACCTTCGTAACGGAGCGGATCTTACACAGCTCTCATTTCCCTGTAATAACTATCTATATTTAATACAAGTAAATACCTATACATAAATGTTATGGTTTGTTATACCTATCTTACAAAACAGAGTTGTTACTATAAAGTGCCAGTACCACATAGAAATTTCTAACTATAAGGCAACTACAAGTTTAATTGAATTATCCCAGTAGCAGCCACATTTCTGCTAAGTCATCTCATACAATTACTTTGTTGGTAATAGTTTTTCTAGAAGGCAATTTATCTCACACCCTGCAGAGTGGACGTGACCGACGGCTAATTCCGTTAGGGTGTACTTACACCATAATACAAATAACACACACATAATACAAATAATTGGTTAACAGCATGCTAATTAGTTCGTAAATGGCTATTACATTTTATTATAGAAATGTTGTAATAACAGTAATTTTTTATATAATATACGATAAGATTTTATATGAATACTAGCTCTGCTCAATACTTCGTCTGCGCGAAATGTTAAAATAAAAGTAACTTAAGTGACTTGTTAAAACATCAGATATCCCCCCAGATTGCAAGCTCTTTTAAAAATCGTCCCGCCGTTGCAGAGATTAGCCGGGCTAAACAGTGTCAAATAAAAAAAAATAATGTTTTTTTATGCAAGTACTGTATATACTTTCATATGCATTTAGTGAAAAGCTGTTAATTTGGAATTACAACCAACAAAATAGACACTTTTATTTACATATAAAGATATCATTATCGATGATTCAGAAATGATGCATCCAAATTCTAGTTTATTAAAATTTATCTTATTTAAATAAAATTAAAAATAAATCTCACTTTTATCTCTCAGACTATGACAATAAATAACATTAAATTTGTTGTTAATTCCCTATAAAGAGAGATTTATGGGAAATAATTTAATTAAAGTACTTCATTAATAAAAAAAAAAGAAAAAAAAAGAAAATTTAAGTATTTTAAGTATCTGAACATTTTAGAAACAATTTTGTTGGTATTAAAATAAACATTTTAATTATTTTCATGTTATTTGTTAGTAAGCAAAAGAAACAAAAATATCTTCATTTGACACCTTTTTATATGTTTGTGACTAATTAAAAATAATATGACTTTTTATATTTATAGTATTTATGAAAAAGTACTTAGTAAATTTTTTTTTTGGGTTTATTTATTTCTGTACAAATGGCAGATACCAAAAGTTTTATTAAAGAAAATTTATTATGTGGTAATTTTTTGCAAAACTTATTGCTATTTTCTAAAAAGTTCATAAAGTAGGGTCTTTGTTTAAACAGGCAGCCGTCAGAGCAATTTACATTTAAGTCAGTTAAAGCGTCATGCTGGAACTGGTTGGTACATTGTTTACACAGAGTCAACAATTGTGCTGCGCCGCTGTATGCTCACTTTAATAAAGTGAGTGAAAACACTTCTAGTTATTTACATAAATATATATTATTTGTCATAAATGTCTTAGATCCCAGCAAAATAAGAACATAAACTATCTACCAAGAAACGACACAAAATTTAAAACTTTACTTTCTTGTTCACCAAATGATTGTAACGAGTTCTACAACATCTATTCACTTGTAAGTGGAAGAGTATAGCTGTAGTCATATGATTTCAGCTCGTATTGGACTGGCTTGACCGGGAAAGGACCACGCTTTCACGAAAAATTTAGGTATAGTTATCAAATTGATCCGGCTACGTTCCGTTGGTGAGAGAGAAAAACTGTAAGCCCATCCCCCTGTGAAATTTAAAAACGTTGTCTTTAAAAAAATATATCCGAGGAGGGTACCAACTTCGATGAAGTCGGAGAACCTCTCCTTGAGCAAATCGATCAAATCATCAAATCATCAAATCGAGGGAACGATTCTTGGATTTTGCTTGGACTGCCCGTTGTATCTTTGACTCGAAAAGAATCGCATTTTGTATTTACTGAGGACAAATATGTCAATACAAGCAGGCACCTCGTCACAGTCTTAATGTGGACAACACCCGCGGACTTCATTTCAACTTAAAAGCCTCCCATAAGCCCGCTCCTAGAGATGACGCAGTCAGCCTTGTTATTATTGACGGGGACGCAGATATTTCATCTTAATGAAGCAATGTTTATCAATTTATACCATTTTATATAATTTTGTACCCCGGTGTATCTGTGTTCATAATAGCCTTGTTTATACTCTAGCTACGCTTAGACTTTTACGATCCTGTCAGAAACCGTTTAAACCTTGGACTATATCCAAGCGAAGATTGACGACCTTTTTTCACAGATTCCATTTGCTAAAGTCTACTGGCACTACAAGTCAGTCGATTGGAATGGAATGCGGTTCTTTTTTGCATCCAATCCACGGAGCGGTCTCCTTGGATAGGATGCAAAAAAAATTGTTTCCCTTCCAATAATCCCAGTGACGGTGCTTCGGCTCTCGCTGTTGTAATACTGTAGACCATGTAACTATTTGTATCAAACTCTGTAGTACCGCTTGCTAGGGCTGCCAAATTTGTCAAATTCCAGGCATATCAAGATTGGGTTAGTGCGTTAGTTACTAAGGATCTGCTCTCTAGATTTTTAGAAGTATAACTATGTCTCCAGATTTTTCAAACAGTAAATCGCTAAAGCAAAGTTCAAGTATGTCGTCAAAATGAGAATCTGGCAAGTAACCCGCCTGGCATGCGTAACTCTGGACGTTTCTTAAAGCCACTCTGGGAAACATTCCACATGGGGCAACGATTCTCAGGCCCATACAGCAAAAAAGAAAGCCGATCTCTGGGGCGAACTTTATACCTCAAACTTGACATTGGACGACCAAGGGGTGACCACCTACCATCCCGTGGCGTTTGAGCTCAATGACGAAAATAATTTTACGGCAAAAGACCATGTCAAAGCTTTATTTTGTCCATCCGATCTCTAAAAAAGGGTGAATGATTCGGAAGAATGTTTCTCCGGAAACAATGTAAGCGACTGTGATTAGCAAATCATTGACTTTACGTACGCACTTGAAGTAATCTATATTAGAACAGAACCCGCTCAATGACCTTGCAGTATGCCGTGTGTCTTAGTGTAAATAAGCTCTCAAGGATAAATTGACAAAATATTCATCGCGGCTTACCTTCATCTCGAATTCAATGAATAACGATGAGTCAATAAGTTTATTTTTTGTATGTCCAAGTTAACGGTCGATAAAATCATTTGATATTTACATTCGTATATTTTTACATGATACAAAGGAATCTGATTTGACAATTTGTATACGATTACATCAATTGTAGGTCTGTTAATCAAATAAAGTAAGCTTGACCACAGAAATGTAAAATTCTGAAACAGTACCGATTTTATAAGACACACGAACGCCTGCATTTTGTTCAATAATACAAATAGTAAAAACGTATTGCGTAGCATACCTTAATGATGACTGCATTTGAAAGACACGCAATTGCATGTTTAGTCCTTTGTTAGTTTAGTTTAAATGGTCACTTTTCATATCACGTCGGCTATCCTCTTGTAATAAAAGCTCAAAAATATATAGAAAAGGTATACAAAAAATATAATTATAAAATTATTACATAAAAATGCTGTTTTTTTATTTAAAATACAATATGAATAGGATATTATATTTAAAAGTCGCATTGATAAAGAAGGTTCAAATGTTGGCGTTACTTATTTAATAAAATGTACCCGTTATCAGTTCTTTGTTACGTCAATATATCTATAGTAACGGTCAGGTATATGTTAAGTAAAGTTCCTTTTAATAGATATTTTTATTCTCCATGTTATAAATAATTTACTTAATTAATTTAAAAGAATCCAACTCGTTTTCTATATTTCTTACAAAATATACAACTTGATGATGTGAAATATCTTATCATTTTATTGCATTTTATTTATTTAAATTAAATAAATTAGAACGTATGCTTTCATGAATGAGGTGTGTAGTATCGCATGATATATTTTATAGTTACCTATTCTTCAGCTCAGAATTGAATAACTAAATTATTTTTTAAAACTTTTTTCAAAGAAAAAATAAACTTAAACATACAAAGCAACATATTCACCAACAACAATACCTAAGTTCTTGGCAAACAAGTCTTAGACTTGTACGTAAGTTCAGAATACCTAGCAGATGTTGGTATTTTTAAAGTAATTTCTTAATGTCCTCCGAGATTACCTCAATTGCTATTTGAATTATAAACTTAGGCAATATGTCTCTTTTTGAAGCAAATAAAGGTAGCTGAACTTAATCCGCTTTCTTCTTCTTAATCGCCTTATTACACTGCTTGTTTGTACACTGTGTAATATTTTTTATTAATTACCTTTTCTGCAGACTGGGATAAATTGTAGTGGCCAAGTATCCAACTTGGACCTGAGGCCAATACACCAGACGTTCTGTGAGGTTATGTATCTTTACAAAATTAATGTTTCAACTGACCCACATCATGACAAATAAGTGTTATTCACTGCAAATTAATGAGAATCGCTTGCAAGTTTTGTAAATGGTAGCGCCGAGCCCTCTAGCGTCTAGACTATGACGGGTGGACACGTTGTTTTGTCCACACGTTCGGTGATACATTTAGATTTTATAAAGGAGGCTATTAACCTCACTATATGAAATCAGTATAAAAGAAATACCTACTCTTTGATTTATACACAAAGCTTTTACTCGAGTTCTGAGTTCATTTTAGCGAGATATTTTATAAAGGCTCTAAACGTTATTTTACATTTACTTGCCTATTCAATACAAGATTACGGACGGTCACGTCCCGACTTCCAGGACATTTACAGGACGCAGGACGTTGAAAGCATAAAGTTGTCGCAATCAGAAATACATTTACAAAATTACTTTCCATCGCAAAACCGAAACGTTATCGTTGGCGTCCCTCGCTTCTTCACATTTAATGTCTTATAGGTACTGTATAATATTTTCAATAATTAAGATATTTTTTCATATTAAAATAATTAAAATTAGTGTTAGTTATTGACGTAAATAACACTATTATAGGAGTCGAATAGTTAGTTCAGTAAAATTGTTTTATTTCTTAGCGTATCGGTAAGAGTCAATAGTTTACTTAGGAAGTAGTTTATTTAACATTTACTAGTACTGTTGTTTTTTATAAAATCATCTACAGTAACTTTACAGTTATTTTATTACACAGACATTAAATCTACATTTAATGTCTGTTTCTCAAGTAGATTAAATTCGACGAATTCAAAAATAATAATGTGATAGAATTTAAATTGCATCATCAATATTAATTATAATTACAATAAAGAACTAATATCCGAAAATGGGGAGAAAAAAATTCTGCAAATCACTCACTCATCATATGGGTGTTCTATTCCTTAAAAGAGATCATATTCCAATAACATAGAGATAAAAATAACAAATGCGTTCATAAAATTGCAAGGTGTCTGTATAAACCTGTATTGAGGTTATATGATAAAAAGAGGCAGACACAAACACACACATACAGACATACACACACACACACACGTGAGAGAGAGTTGCGCACTTGTCTGCTCGTATGCTCATTTAGACACACACACAGAATACGGCATTTCGTTACGTGACGATTTTTACTAAATCACACTACCCGTAAGCCGCCTTAAGGAACTTAGTTCCAATATCAATACATAAAGCAGAAGTCACTAGGGATAAACATTTTGTGATCGTAACATTTCGAAAAAAGATAAAACTTTATAAACGTTCCGTCAAAGCTTTCTCGATATTCATTTCCCACAAACTATAAGAGTTTGTAAAACTGTCCAAAGTTCTCACAATAGGGTTCCGGAAAGAGTAAAATTGTGTTAAATACTTATTATTTCGTATTCTTTCTGTTAGTGGCCTTTTATTTATTTCTTATTTAAGAAAAAAATAGTGAGCAGTGGAATTATCAAAATTACATCTATTTGTTTTAGAAATCAATAAAAATTTGTATAAATATCTAGTAATCAATTTAAGTGTCAAAGATAAGACTGCATTAGTATAATAAAGTTGCTGCCGTCGTCATGTTTTAAGTCTCGTACTACCAATTTTCCCCAAATTAGTTTAAGTGGTCATCTTCACGAAACACTGCTGAGTAGGGAGTTTTTATTAAATCTATCAACATAAATAAAAAGGTCAAAGCTCACTGTGTTCTTAATGTGTTACTCTATTGCTGGTATTTTTTTTGCCTAATGTGATTTTGAAAGAAAAAGAAATCATCAGAACCAACGACGGTCGCACGTGACAAAAGTATATTATAATTTTTTGCTTTGTTGTTTGACGGAACCAAAAACATACGATTTAAATATAGTAATTTATATCCATTTTGATTGTATAAAGTCTTAGAACCTTCGGGACTACATATAAATGAAAAAATAACGTTGCTAACATTAATTACAAACAACCGTAAAAAAATTTCACTATAAAATATGAACAAATCATATACAATGAGTCAAGATATAAATTCATATTGAACACCTAAAATATTATTTCGAGAACCATAACGTAATCAAGTACCAAGACAATAAAAACACATAAAATAGTATCTGATTAAAAATGTAAGTGAAATATAGTTTATTAATCCCAAGGGAACCCTAAAAGCAAAATAAAAATCCAAACGAAGCTTATCACACATAGTATAGCCCGGGGCACTTCGTAGCACTTCACTCCAGTGTATCTACGCCGGCCGCCCGTAGCAGACGTCTACGAACCGCGCAGTCGCCGGTTAATTTGGATTAATCGTAACGCTAGTGACGGTGATTTAGTTGTTTTGAGAAAATTACAGTGAGTTCAACAACCCCTGACATTAATGAACTGGTTTTGTCTATTTATTGATTGGCGAAACATCAACAATCGTAAGTAAATAGAATGTCACTAGTTCCGAGCCGTTTTATGGTAATTGCTTTAAAACTTCCTCCCAGATATAAAGTTTCATGTTTATTTTCTGTTCTGATAAATTATTATTGCGATATCGAAGACTTGGTATTCGTTTCAAATGGACATATTATTGTTTTAATGTTCATTGTTACTTAAATAGGATGTCGTGGGCGGGTAGTTTTTTATTATAATCTACGTATGTAGGCTAAAAATCATTAATCGGTTATATTAGGCGTTATCTAAACCTCAAATATTAAACAATAGAAATAAAATAATTGATAAGAAAATGACAATATATTTCTAACAATCTATATCTTAAAACTTCAATTATTCTTATTCTAATGATTGGGGCCAATCTCTGGAAATAATATCAATTCATATTTAGGTTAAACCGGTCTCATAGACGCTATTACATGAAATGATAATAACCTTATTATAATAAGATCAAAATAATGAATTCAGGGCGCCGTTTTAATAATATTGAAAACCGATATTCTCTCAGTACTTTAACATTAAAGTATTGGTATTATTTCGTATATACGTTTTTTGTGTTATTGAAGAAAAATATAGATAGTTACGAGTAGTCTACAGTTTTTTTATATATATCTTGCGTTTATAATAATATGTACAACATATTACAAAATTTTATTGTAATTGCATTCTGGAATACTCTCTTTATTCGCCCCTAAAATTAATAAAAACAACATAAAGATATTCTTTTTATTTCAACTCGGCTCCTTACAAAGCTTTGAGCTTACGTTTTCTTTTTTAGCCCTAAAACTCGCACATATTTCAAAATGAAGCTCCACAGTTTACGTTCAAACCAATATATAAAGGCATTGCATTGGAAATGTGTATGTGTGTATGTGTGCTGCATACTCTTGTTTGTATACACCAGTGACCTATTTCTAGTCACAAGCTTTCCGCCCTTATCAGAAAACCTTTATTTATTCATAAAAGCTGTTATTCGCATCCTCTCTGTGCACGATGTTTATCGACGACGTAAATAGAAAGTGTAAACTAGGATTTACAATTTTTCTTTCCATTCGTATGGTATCACGGTATGTAAATGTGAGTTAGGTAAAACTCCAAATCCAAATTAGAAATAACTACGTAGAAACTTATCTAATCTTATACTTGACTTTGCAAGTTATTCACTTAAAATACTTATGCAGTTTATGAAATGTACGATAAAACTCCCAACTTAAACTTGAATACAATATCTTAAAACAATGACATTATAGAAATCTAGCTTAGTTATAAAAAGTAATATATTTAAAACGTAATGACAATATTGGGTTGTTCCTTTGGGAAATTATAGTTCATAATAAAAGCCCTGTCCGGCGCAGATAGACTCGAGCTGGGAAATAGGTACGCGTTTTATATCGTATAGACAATATCAACACTGACTTTATATTCATTTGATATTGACTTGCAGAATAAATTAACATTTATATAGATTATGACTTCGATTCGATATAGCTTATGAAACGTTATTATCGTCATTTTATATCAATTTATTTACATCCACATTTAGAATCTTCTAGTTTTCTGCATCCTTGTATGTATCGCTAGTGTTTGACTGCCGGCGAGCGTCGTTTGAGAGACGTAAATAAAAGATTCCTCCAACTTCATTCTAAACAAAGAGTACAATTTTATATCCCAAAAGTAACATTAAGTATTATTTATACAAAACTTTTTCAACTCGAAACTAAATCCTTAGAATGATATATCTGATAGTAAGCTTCACTAAATCCCTCCCTCAGGGAGGAATATCTGATGTATGCAGTACGTGAATATTATCAGGATTATGTTCAAATTCATTCCTTTATTCGTCCTTACAAAGTTCCTTTGGCATTCTCTACGTTTAATTTATTGCTTAGAATGTCTAGGAGGGGTGAGTTTTGCTTTATGTATGTTTATAAATATTATATATAACTTGAATTTTTCGATAATTGATTAATATAATGTGGTAATAATTTTAAGTCTTATATTTTTATAAAACAAATTCAGTAACAATGTTTACATAGATAGTATATCGCTTACTGACTTAGATATGCACTAATGACAAAATAAACGACCGGTAGTAATGACTGTCGATGGAGCCAAGGTTATATTCTACTTTAAGGTACATTCTAACACATTAATTATACACATACAGATATTTGACCATATTTATTTGAGTTCACTAAATTAAATAAGGATAAAATAATAATAAGTTATTTTCAAAACGAATATGGAGTTTGACGAGCTGACATAAATATTTTTTTATTAATATTAAATAATAACACTTATCGTTTCGAAATTTCGAATATGAAATTAATTGACATTAATGATGTCTGTCAATATGAAATCGGATTATAGTAAATTTAATAGCTATTGATTGGTATTTTAATGAAATATGAATTGAGAGTTGAATATTTATTACAAGTAACAATATAATTATATAAGGTAACTAGTCCTAAAGTAGATATTATTAAAAGTATGATAATTATCTTAAGTGTGTGGAAAACAGTAAATGCTACTATTTTATTTCATAAAAGACGTTAAAAGAAATTCGTAAACAGTATTTCTTTCACCGTCACCGTTTATTTCCCGGCCGTAAGCCGTGTTTCTTGTTGTTGCTCACGAATTGGACAGTAATCGTTTTCGCCTTGGCAAGTTAATGAACCCATTGTTTCTTTTTGGATTTCAACGATCAAATCCTGTCAATTCGAGGCAAAAAGAAAATTGGTTTTGTCCAGAAAGTTGAAACGAAAATCCATCAATTTGTGACAAGTATAAACCGCATCCATTTAACCAAACCTTATATCTATGAACAAGTTTAATAGAATTCTTTTTAAAAGCTTCCTTTATCATTGTTTTACTTGTTATAGTTGTCCAGTTATTAAAAAAATATCGTCATAATATTTTATTTTTATATTAAAACATTAAAAAAAGTAGCAAAATATTTTCGAGATGTTTTTCTTGGCAATCTGTTTCAATTTGCTACATAATTCGAGCTTCATAAGGGTTTACACGTAAGAGCCTTTTGTATGTGTGCCGTAACTAAGCAACGAATATTTCATCAAGACGGATAATCCAAGTGTCCAAAAAATGCCTGAACGTGTAAACATAAAAAGTCTTGTTTTTCTCTCCTTCGACGAAGAAAGGGATTTGAAATAGAAAATGTTACAACATTACATTTTTTCCGCTTTATGTTCAATATAATATCAGGATAAGAACGGTTTGATATCACACTCGACGAAATAACAATGGCTCCGAGATTAGATTGAAATTCTATATCGCACTTCACAATGTACTCAATTCATTGTATGAAAAATCACTAAACGATTGCGGCAATCCTTTAACAATAAAATTTATTTACCTGTTGTACCTGTTATTAATAAATAAATAATTATAGATATAAATTGATATTGTAAATATACATGTAATAAATTATACAGATATACAACTCGAATTAAAATCTGTTCGCGTCAAAATTAATTGTTAAAAACACATCAAGCAAACAATTGTTGAGATTTTATCTTCCTTATCACAACAAATTGTAAACATGTGACGAATATTTTTATAAAAGACACTACAACATTTTTATGTAAATGTGTGTATGTCCTCACTACAAAAGCGGTCACATAAATCTGTTAAGATTTAATAAAATATGTCAAAGTTAAATATTTCCTAATATAATGTATATATACTCATTCCGGCTAATCCTATGTACATAATAACGTAAATTGTTCTACTTCTAAAATGTCTGGGCAAGTATAAATTTTCATTATACTTTGTTACGTCTGAATAGTCAATCTTCTTGATAAATATATAATGTTGGAACACAACTCTCCTGTCCTTTATATATTAGAAGTTTTAGCTGACACGCCCCAACTTTGTTCTGGTATAACTTTTGTAATTTCTCTCTTAATGATATTTCTAAATATCCGGAAATATATACATATTTATATTTTTGAATATTGTAAGCCCCTCAGGGAATGAGAGTTCAAAAAAGTCCTTTCTTAGGAGATGCCAACTTTACAAAATAAACCTTTCCTAATTTAAACTTTTTCAGCCCACGAGGCCATAGAAAAAAAAATTGAACTTTTAAAGTAATCACTCCAAAAGCTATCAACAAACATGTAAAATATTAAAATTGGGTGTTTCCTTCACTTTAAACTTAAAGAATAAGTATACAGTCTACAACTGTGAGTTTTTATTATTTTATTGCTTAATCTTACAAAGCTGTTATTTACAAAAAACTTAAAAAAAAAAAAATAAATAACGTGACGATCTCAAGTACATTTTTTAAACTTCAACTCATTGAAAAATGTATTTTCAATGAGGAAAGGGAAAGGATTAGGAAACGATCATGTATTTAACAACTAAATCCAAAGAGCAGAAGTTAATCAATTAGTGGTAAACCATCCCTCGCATCAAATTAGCGTTAAATGCGACATTTGGATGAAGTTGTATGTTTGCTTTGGTAGCTGGTATTTAAACGTACAACTTTCGTCTCCTGGCGCGTTTTATTTTCATGTCCAATAAACTGCTGGTTTTTGTAAGTTCTGCCTTGCCACCGCAATTCCAACTCATTTTTCGTTGAAAGTTGTGGCTTTTGTCGTTGTACTTTTTCTTCGTTCTTGGTATGTGTAGTCCAAAATCGATTTTGGCAGAACTGCCACAGATATTGAAAGTCTAGGTTGTGAGAAATAAATCTTTACAGTATAATTTTAGTTACAGACACAAAGTAACAAATACTATATTTTGGGTACTTATGAATATAAAACATAACAAATAGTTCTTTTACATAATAATATTCTTTTTCATGGTATTTCAAGAATAAATTCAAAGTATAAATGTACACGTTTTTGCTTCCGAGCATTACTTCAAAGTGTTTTAGTTTGTATCATATATATATTATACATAAGTAACACATAAATATCTTTCGCCCTTTTTCCGCCTTCATCATTTTACTTTTAAATGAAACCAATACTCAAGTGACTATCAGGGAAGTTGCTGTTTTACAGAGTCCTTTAACGCGTTCCCGAATATATCAACATTTATTGTATCTGACAAGCAAATGGGACTATATATTATTAACATCTTTTGAAACGTGTTTTAATAAATGAACATTGTTATTTCTACTGCCGTGGCTGTCCTCCATCAGAAACGTCCTCTTTACTTAATTTAATCACTAATAAATATCTATGAGAATGAAGAAGAACGTGTTCAGGTGGTTTGGGCATGTCGAACGAATGAGTGATGAAAGAATGGTAAAAAAGAAAATACAGTTTATACAGGAAAAGTGAGCGGTAAGAAATACAGAGGGAGGCCTCGAGTGACCTTCGAAAACACAGTAGCTATGATACTGGAGGAAGGTCACGTAAAAAGCATAAAGACCTCGGGGAGGGCTTGCATGAAGAGGTTGATGTCTGTGGTCGAGCCGAAAGACGTATGCAGGGACTGTAGCGTTTGGCGCTCCGTCGTCTCGGGCTACCCGGCAAGGGATATGGCGTGAAGCTAAATAAATAAAAATCTCTCTTCATAATTTCGTCAAGGGGTACGTACGGTGACTCGATTGAAAACTTATCTGAATAATAAAATAAAAAAAAAATAAGGATTTTGAGTCGACAGATATATTCGTAAAATTCGGATTGTCAATAATTTTGTTATATTTTAATGGCACTGACAGACAAATCGCAGTCGCCATAATGGCCACTCTAGCGAAACGCCACTGACACCGGAAGCCAACTTGAGTTCACGTTAAGGCCGATTGACATGTATCAGTGAGGTCACAGCTCAGAATAATTAATAATAATAATAATAATAATCCTTGAAAGCCGGTAACTACATAAACATCTACCTACATTTTGTATAAGATCGTATATTATGAGTTATATTTCATCCGAGCGAAACCGGATTTTTATCGAGTGAAATTATAATTTCAATAAGTAATTTATAATAATCCTTTGCTTTTAAATATTAACAATATATGTTTTACACTAGTTAAACAATGAAACTTAAAAAATGTTAACGGGTACCAATATAAATATGTAAGGAATTTTAAAATTGTGTTATTATTTTTGTTTCTCAATAAGTTGTTTATCCAAAAAAGTCAGTGTTAAAGAAAGTTCATTTAAAACTGTTTAATACTTTCAATTTTTCAGATTAATCCGACACTTCGCAATGACCTTTCGTGAATATTTACGCAAAATTTGCCAGGCAATGCTAAAGTATAAAATATATTTATAAATTCATTATAAAAGTTTTATTTATACGATATTTAGCACAACTTTACATTACCTACAATATCTTTAATTACGTGGGAAACGTTCTGGGGCTGCGAATTACTTATTATTACTTTTTTTGATAAGGGTGCAGTAAAAGGACCCAAGGATCAGATTACAATAAGCTGTGAAGTCAATATGATCTCACTATATTTTACATTGAGATCGATTCAACATGGCGTAATCTGTGGAAGTTTGGGTTTTAAGTAGTTAAATGTTTAAGAATAATGTTATTAATATTTGAAATAATTACATATTTCACCATAATAAATGAAGAAAACTATCAGCCAAATCTATACGTATATAGTTGATCACGTCGGAGTGGAATAGTTTTAGGAATGATGAGGCATATATTCCTGAGAATTTACATCTAAATGCATTTATTTAAACTAATTTACGCTCCCTTAAACAGATCAGTAAATTTAATTACTAAGTTTTTTAATATTGTTTCATAATTTTGTAAATTCATTTTTTTCTTGTTTTTTTTAACTAGTAGTAAGGAAGTCATTTTTTATATTAATTGTAGTCGTCGTCCTTCAGTTACAGTCAGATTTACATTATCAGAATCACTTTTAATATTACTTACATATGTAATAGAGCAATTACCACTATTCTCTAAGCGAGTTATCAAGGTACGAAGTGAGTTAATTCCTTACAGCTGAGCGTACCGGGACACGTGTCTCTTAATACTTACCTACATGAAATGTAAAAAATAATGACTTACGTTTCGGTCCACCGCATCAGTCGATGTCATAGCCTTAAAGCTTTAATAGGTCATATCCATTATAGGTTTAACAAGTTTCCGACCATGGTTTTACTTCTATAGTTGAACTTGTGACTTTTATAACTGTTCCCTTTATTTTTGCCCAAAGCATGTTACATCAAAAATATAAGTTTTTAAATAAACCATATATGTCGTGAAATGTACTAATTGTATAAAATCACAATCTTAAACATACTTACAACTTTATACAGGTGCTTATATTATTTTAATACATAAATAAAAGCTTCTTCAAAGACAATATCGTACGAGAACGCTTGAAACAGAAAATCGATGGCATTTGTGAAGCGACTAATATTGATGGAAGTCTTGCTACGCTGAGGAAAACAATTATAATTTATTTATAGATATTTTCGTAAATGCTATATATTATTTAAGAATGTGAAAATTATTTTACGGAATTCTTGGTTGTTGTAACTCGTGGATTTTGGAAAGAATAACGCTCTTAAAGTAATATGATTAATTATAAAATTTGACATGAATTTAGAATTTAAAAATGAATTACTTAATAATCTTTTGTTAGGATATTCTTATAGATTTCATGTTTCAATGTCTTGTCTGTGAAGATATTATTATTTAATTATTTGTTCAGACTTTGTAGTAATCGCCATGTTGTCAATCAGCTCCTTGGAACGACATCAGATTGACGCTGAGGCAACAAAATGTAATGAATACGTAAAGCGAGGCCACTTTTTCGTAACTAGCTCATTAGAGCGGTTTCTTTTAACAAGCTGTCATAATAACAACCAACTGTGTCAAGACGTCCTTTGAACTGAAAAAAATGTCTCTCAGTTTGGGAGAGATATGATATATAGTTAGATATAACTTCTATGACTTATGACTCTGGAACTTCGCTGTTTTAAACTTAAAATTGTAAAATATACATTTTTTTAAATATTTATTACGTATGATATAGACACTTGTTAAATATTAAGATTAAGGAAAGTTATAAACCAAATAAATAAATAGTGAACTTAATCTTTAGAATATATAAGTATTCATGGTATTGTTATAAAGTTACTACATACTTCACTTAAATTAATTTAATAGAATGGTTGTAACATATCAGTTAAGTCGTAAAAGTTACTTAACCTAGAGATAAGTCGTCGGTCTTTCTGCTTTTCATCCGTTATTAATGAGTTTTTTTATTACATTTAATAAAGTTATCTTTATTATAGTCTAGTAAAAAGACACTATTACATTTAGGATGATGAATGTTCCTATAAGTACATACAGATAACTATCGTATTTTGAACAAAAAATATACGCAGGGTATTAATAACTGTAAGAAGAAAAATAGATTAAATTGCCTCTTAAGTGACTATTAATGGTCGCTCGTTTACAGCATTATGAACATATTATTAAGTTAGTTTCACTTAATTTACGGCGTGAAGTAAATCCCCGATTTAAGACGTCTATCAAGAAGACAGCGTCCGAGCGACCGGAGATGACTAAACTTGTCATCACGTCTGCACTCAACACCAACAAGGATAGGTTTAGGGATTTTGATTTTAAATTTTGGGAATACATTTAATTATAAACAGGATGTCAAGGTAAAGTTATTATATATATTTAACAATGAAAATAATATAACAGATGGCGCAGATAACTAATTACACTGGTAAAGATGCAAGATGTGAATATATATATGTATGTCTAATATCAATATGTATGTGATTTCAACTTCCATGTGTATCTGTCCGAAGCTCAGAGCGCAAAAATAAAAACAATTTATCTAAAATCCATTGAAATGTTTGTATTATTACATGACAGTATGTATACATACATGTCAAAAAACATTACCCCCCTTTCGGGGCAGTCGGTTAAAAAGTTTACAAATAAACAACTACAAAAAGATTTGTTTTATTTGGACTCGGCATAGCTTTTTTATACCATTCATTTTGCAGAACAAAATAACTCCGACGATTCGAAATAAAAACATATAGCCCGCGTGGAATTAAAATCAAAGAATATTGAACATTTCTGCAAACTAACGCCTAGTTTTTTTTTTTCATTCGGAATTTATGAGTATTCAAGTATCGAAACTCATTTATTCCGTTTCATATTTCTTTAAAGAGAATTTGAAATCGTAATATAATAGGATTATTTGTTTTCAATTTTGTTTTTGCTTAAAGATTTAGATTTTTCTCTGGCACAAAATTATGCTTTGATTACAGTATGGAATGTTTAAAGAATGTAAACTATGCAACCCTTGTATTTAGTGTAAGAAGACCTCTTCATTAAGAGGGATACTCGTTCGATCACGTACAGTATTATATTTATTCCAATCTTTAATGTCTTCATTTATATTCCTCCATATAAAAATAGAGTAAAATTTCTCAATGTTCGTTTCGTAACTATTACTATTAATGACTGTGATGTTTAAATTACTTTCGCTAGCCGGACTAAACAGTCACTATTAATATAAATAAAAAGTCTGAATTAACGCCCAGGTGAGTAGGTACACAGAGGTACATAGAGCTAATGAGCTACAGGGAATTATAAATGGGTGTTAAGTGTTGAAAGCTGACTCTTTAATTACGTGTCATTGTTCTGTGGAGTCCATGAACTTGTGACTTTGTAATATGTAAAGTATTTTTATTTTGCGCGTTTTTTTATGTTTCAATTTGATACTATCATTTAAATATATATATTTTTTTATTTTAAAAGTAATAAATATTCTTATTTTTATTTGACAAATTATAATGGCAGTAGGGAATTAAAATTTAAAAGTACTCTTTTTATACTCTAGAGACCGTTAAAGGCGTTAACTTAACACTTATTAAAATTATATTTCTTAAAAACGTGATCATATTTCTAATGACCAACTCTTTCTTTATCATATGCTTTGAACTTTTCTATTTGAAGGAATATGTTCAGCTTATCAGCCCATTTCAGAGGTAATAAAAATCTTCGATTGGAATTTAATAGCACACGTATAAAACTTTTAAAGAATATATAAAATCTTGACGTTATTCTCAAGTTGCCAGCGAGTATAGAATATCACAATATTTGTAGAGGCACTTGAGAAATAAACAAAGCTTTTATAAGTGGCGGAGAACAAAGCCTCATCATAATATATCATGACATTCCTCAGGTTTATAAACAAAGAATATTATGCTGAATACTATAAATTTTCCTGACATCAAAAAAACTTTGATTATATTGACATAAATAATTTGATAACGGGAAGGAGAGTAGTAAGTCTACATAAACTGGTGAAAAAAATATTGACTTTATTATTAAAGTCCATTTTAAGTTACTTGAAGTGAATGACTACTATGACTGCTGTGACTAATGTAACCATATGATGATAAATTAAATAAAATAAATATTGAATATGTATCATTGTTTTGTTGTTATTAATATGTTTTAATATAAATACATAGGCTAGGCTATCAATGATTTTGGTTGTAATAAAATATTTGTCAACTTTCTAAAGTTCTAACAAACATACTGATAGATTTTCAGACAGAGAGAGAGCAAAATTAATTCGAATATTTTTTTCTTCTATTGCTTTTAGAGTTATGTATGGAAAACGACCATTGGAAATCTAAATCAAAGCTTTTATTTTATCTTGAACTAAACAAACATTTATTAAAAGTCATACACTATTTTAAATAACTAATATATATATATATAAATAAAATAGAACAATAAATAATTGGTGATGCATAAAAGTTGCTAAAGGCCTGCGGTGCAATTTAACTAATTCATAGCATTTAATTATCGAATCTTATCCAAGTCTTTCTACTAACTCTCGTGCTTTCATTGGGTAAGTAATTGGACTTTAGCTCGGTACCTTTTACTAAATTAGGCGTTTGTGCAGGATTGTAATATCTTACTTATAAAATTCAAGAAAAATATTTATTTTCTTGTTGTACATTATATATGACAAATAATATGTATTAAAATAATTAAATATTAAATGACTTTACGCACCTTAAATATGACTAGATGTACTTAAATATGTACTGTCTTCCGTCTTAATGACGTCAGGTGTAAATTTATTGCACTTATTCTTCTCTTACTATTATGTCATACTGATTGTTGCATGAAGATATGTATATTTTATCTACGTCAAAAATAGATCATAAATTTAAACATACTCGTATAAATAAAATTAAGGTGTCTGATTTTAATTCCAAATTAACAGTTTCCATTATATGCATATGAAAGTTTATTTGAATAAAAAATACTATTTTTAAAATTTGTCTCTGTCTGTCTCTCTCTTTGGTCCGGCTAATCTTTTAAAAGGCTGGACTGGCGGATAGTTAATATCATAAGGAACAACTTAAAGGTTACTTCTATTTAAAAACGCATTCAGCGTGAACAAAGTCATGGGCACAGCTAATAGGTAACTAAAAGAGAAAATAGTATATGACACTGATAGCCTGTAAAACTTACGTTACTAAAAATACAAACAATCGTACATAGAACTACTTCTACTTTTGAAGTGTATTTATAACAATGAATACAGAAGTATCAAACTTTGAATTGTTAATTATTTCTAAGAAGTATTATGTATATTGATGAGTTCGGTCTTTCATAACTTGGAAGACACTGAGACGTTTACAAGTAAAATATATTAAGTATATTTATCTCGTAAAATTTTAAGTTCGTAGTCAAAGTTTGTTCTATCTCTAAATATTGATGGAGAATAACTTGATAATTAACTTGAATAGATTTATTGATAAGAACATATGTTAGTGGAAATTATTTATAATGATAATGAAGGATCATTGTTTTTTGTTATAAAGAAAATCCAATATTTGGAAGACGGAATAAAAATAAGTATTCTTAATTATTACAAATTTTCATTTATTGTCATAAAGTTAAAAAAAAAACACTTCTGTTAATTTTAACTATCTTTTTTATGCACATATTTTTTTATTGTAGATTCTCGTTGATATAATTTGATTGTATGCTGAAAGCTGCTAAGAGATCTTTTGTAAGCCTTTCCTACCGGCATTGCCTATGGGGAATGACCTTCTGGGCCATAAGGTAAAAGTGAAATTCGATCTTTTGGGCACTCGTTTTGCTTCAAACTCGACCTTGGACGACCAAGGAACCGCCTACTATCTTACGGTTTAGGAGTTCAATGCCGGAAATAATTTTTAGGCCAAAAATCATGCGAAGATCTCTACTTTCCTTGGAGAAACACAAATCGCGTAGCATTTTCCCAATGGTTCTACGAACATGTGCCGATATATTTTAGTCACTAATTTTATTATTTTTAGAATTTAGAAGTGGAATTTTCGATATATCTTGAAAATAATTGCTGTTTTATCAGCGTCAGAAATATTATTTGGTACTTATCCTTTAATTTGGGACACACATTTTTATAATTGGGCCATTAATCACATTTATATTTTATTGCTCTATAGTAAATCCTCGTTGTTCAACAAGTTTTTTAGTCTTGACTTTAAGAAATGATCCGTCGGTTCCATGGATCTATCCAGATGGGCACATTATTTGGCTGTTGCTTGCTATTCCAAGACAACATTAATATTTTTAAATCTTTGATTTTCGGGTACATCTTTTTTGTGAAAAAAAATCGCACTTCAGTAATATTAGATGGACTGAAACCTAAGTAATGTTCAACATCACTTTTTCTTTCTCCCATTTCAATCGCCCGTATCAAACAAACTTTTTCGTCAATACAACGCTTTTCTTGTATAGGTCATCTTGGTAATAGGTGCCTATGTCGTTTAATAACAGAATAATTTTCTTTAAACAATATAATCCATGAGTCAAACGAGTTCAAGGCAATTAACTGAAGTCAACGCAAGGCGGCTGTTTATGACTTCATGTATTATATATATGAATGAGAGGTTAATCCAACCAAGTTTATACAGATAAATATAATTTAAAAAAAATTTAGATAATCAAAATAATCTCATAGTGACGCAACTTGTTTTGTAAAATATATTTTTGCAATTTTTTATTAAATAAGATTTTTTTTTTGTCAAAAAATATAAATGTCTCTTTGGCCTTTTAAATTTTCTGGATATTTATTTAGGGTTGTGGTTTACACGTATTATCAGATTAAACTAAAGTACTGGGACTGGACAGCGGTTTATAAATAAAAAAGGGGTTTTCATAAGATCGGGAGGCATTTGTTATGGAGATATTTTGGCTCTGTAGTCATATGTTATACTTGTACTTTACGATATAAAAAAATGTTGTAACAGTTTTATGAATTTTAAGTGTCAAAAATATCACTGAAATATACGTTAAACCCATTTTAACACTATCTTAATATGTCCCGAAATTAATTGAAAATAATTTATTCTCCACTAATGCAATGTGTCTGCACTGCTGCATTTTTTACTCTGTGATAACGTATACATTATAAAAGATAACATTTGTCAAATACCAAATAACTTTCGTTTAGTTATATTTATATATTGTTAATACGACTATGTTCTTTGAATTGTTTGCAAAACCCATTAGGATATGAATATATAATGAAAATACGGGGCGATTGTCTTAATATTGTAAGTTATTTTATGAAGTTCTTAGACACCAAAATGCCAAGTTACTTGAAGGATGTTAATGTTTGGGGAATACATTAACATTGTATATAGTTTAGAAATCTTAAAGTATATAACTAAAACGTAGGGCTCGGAAAGTTAGAAGTAATTAGAAAGTTAAGACTATCGTTCCTTCGCGTTACGAGTCCGCGTAACATGGAACATAGGAGTATATTACGATCACCTAAAGACAACTTCAAAGGTTATACAGTTAGTTCAGTATGTATAAAATTCATTATGAAGAGATTGACAGATTGAGAGTAGCTGCATGCGGTCACGACACGGGGTCGCCGCTCCCATGCTTCGAGCTCGGGAATAATGTTCAAAACTAGTTTGAGTAAGTTAAGTACAACAATTACGTTTCTATAATAATAAATATATATCTGGCAAAGTCAAAGGCTCCTTGAGTTAGGAGGAATAATAGCGTCCATTCCTCTTTCTATAACTACAATAAAATATAATAAAGGAATAAAGATATTTTAATTGAATTGTACATAAATATGTATGCATACTATAGATATCCCGACAAAATATAGTTTTTGGGTAGATGAACGGATCATAAATGGACTGGACGGCACTTCGTCCGTGGAATTTATTAAATTTGGAAGAAATCCAACCTGTTATATTTGGTTGATCGCACTTTTATGTTGTTATGAACATTGATATAAAAAAGAAACATGTTGTAACGGTTCTATAAATAGCTTTAGAGTGCGTGGTTCTTTTTTCTTAATATAAGTGAAAAGGACGTGTAAGTGAAAAATTGAATTGTCGGAAGTGGCTTATTATTTTTATAAAATCAGTTTAAATAAGAAAATCAGAATAAATGGCTTGTCGACAATTTCAATTAAACTAAAAGTTTAGATTTGTATAAATTTGAGTGGGAGAGGGAGAGGGAGGGGGAGGGTCGATAAAGTCACTGACAACTGTTTGTAGTAAATAAATTAATAGATATGAAGTTTGAAAAATCTTATTTAGTTTTCTTTCTTTATAGTAAATTTAGTCGAATCCAATGGCCGGTATAAAAGATATTTTAATCATTGAATAAATAATACTATACACAATATTAAGCATAAAACAATAATGTGGTTGACGAACGAACGAAACGAAAATGTTTCCAATAAATATATGCAAGTCTCGAGATAAGCTTATGTAATATTTTTAGTTTTTTTACCATTTAATTTATTTTCACTACTTTTGTCCCCCTTTATATATTAATATACATATTATACAAAATAAACTTTACGTCAATGTGCATAATATCAGTGCCAGTGTGACACTAATATCAAAATATTTTACGGTTCATTGAACCAGATAGATTTGGATACGGAAATGGAGTTGTGCTTTTCCCATCGATATAGAATAAAAAAAGGCTTCAGAATCCTGTCAAAGACTGACATGATTCAGAAGCCAATATTGTATTATAAAGTTGAAGAGTTATTGTTTATACCTATTTATTATAATAGCAAAAAAACTTTTAAAAATATGTAAGACAAATATCTTACAAGGTAGGGAGATATTGTAAGCTATTATATTTATTGTCTTAATTATTTGCTGTTATCAGAGACTTCATCGGTCACCCCTCTAACCCGCACCCAGCTCCCTTCTATCCATTTATATATAGGCCATACCAAATTTAATCAAACCTGTCTAGTATATTATGAATCATAAATCATGCATTCATCATTCAAACAGAGAGTCAAAAATACTATTAATATGTTTAAGAATTATAATCAATATTTTTATGTTAATTATTAGGTTCAGTGCTTGTTTCTAAAGTATAAAAGATATGTTTTATTTATAGAAGGTAAATTTTCAATTTTTTTGTCTTCTGTCTTATAAATTTAAATATAAGGTAAAATAAAACACGCCTTATAAAATTATGTTAACATAGCATTTGTTTAATATCTTAAATAAAAGTACGATGTCAACGTATAATACACAATAGAGAAGAAATAACGGTCTGAGAAAATATTTCAACTTCTCTCATTCCATAACTTTTCTTCCTCTCATAATATAATGTAAAATTTAGCATTAATTTAAGTTGTATATAAAAAGGTGGAGTTCGATCAAGTTATTATACACGATTCCTTTACATATAATCACGAGCGCTATTCGATAACAATTCAACACCTCATGTTTTCCAAGAATTAAGTTATATGACATGTATAACAATCAGACTTTTATTAATATTCGTTTTTTGTTGTTAAAAAAATAAAACAAAACAACTACTTTTACTAAAATATGTGTTTAAAAAAACAACTTTTATTTAAGAAAGAATATCCTCGCAACAAGTTAGGACTTCTCCTGAAAAGTTAAATTGTAATCTCAAATCGAATATTCTACATTAATTTTGTAATTGATTTCTTTAACACTTTACCTCCTCAAACCTCGTAAATAGTACCTTTGCAACTATATTTTTTATTTAGGATGTTTAAATTTAATTATTGTAATGGATTTTGTGCAATGAAAAACTCTAGATTTACGTCTACGTGAGTAGGCGTTAAAAACATTTATAATGTATTAAAAAAAATATATAATATTTTGAATAAAAATAATTCATTTTAAATTTCATTCATACCGACAGACTATTTTACTTGGCTTACTGACAATGTAGGTCCATTGTGAAATACATAGAATGATATAAAAATAAGAATTATAATTCATTAGTTAACAATTTTAATGGTATGTTTTCTATAGTTATGAACCTACGATGCCCTCGGTGTTTCTTGCGGAATTATTGACATGCTTTAATGTAAATTATGAATTTATTCGTTTTAGTCTTATAGAACCAAGTGATTTTACACAACGTCCAGAAATACACACGTAAGTAATAAATCACATAAAATACATACAAATACCGACCCTTAAGTTGATAGTAACAAATAATAACCATTCGGATGTTTGAGGGAGAGACCCTTGTGAGAGTATTCAAAATCCCTGCCCGTCCTTAACGCTATTTGTTATTTTCTTGACTTTGACCGTCGCTTCAATCATTGTAAAGTCTGTTTATCTCTCTTTTAAAAGTAATTTTAGGCACATAAACGTAGTATATATATATATATATATATATATATATATATATATATATATATATATAATATATATATATATATATATATATATATATATATATATATATATATATATATATATATAATACGTTTGTTTGGGCATATTTGTTAAATAATAACCACGTGTTGTTCTGTAAAAACAAAGTTTAAGTTTAGCACAAAACGTAATAATTACACTTATTTACAAATAACAAATTAATATCGTAGGTGTAAAAACAAAGAAACGACGATTAAAGTGAATTGAATTAAAGTGATTTGAATTCCTAATTCCCTTTTTTAAATGTTCTTTGATTTCCAATATTGTGTCACAAATTTTACGAGTTTCTTGTTTTTGAGAGACTTATAATCCTTTTCTTTAGCCTAGCTACTAGTACCACAGATAATAATATAATAATTGTATTACGTACATACTGCGTCATATTTGTCAAACTTTGTGTAAACATAGGTTTCAACTAAATAATTTAGGACAATAAAATAAAGGAAATAATAATAATAATACTACTAACATATATAGCATTATATATTGATACCTTTAGGTAAGACAAATATGATATATTGGAATTTAGATTATTGCAAAAATAATATATTTTATATATAAATTTAAGAATCCAAAGAATTTCATAAAAAATATCAAATAAAGATTGAAACCTAAAGAGCACCTTAGCTTCATATTACAAGTATTCGAAATTACGATTCGCTCCAACTCCCAGGGACAATGAACGCTCTAATCTCATTCCCTGGAATATTTTAATATAATCGTGAAAAACAAGAAAATATAACCATAATAAATCTTATGATTTATTTATTTTCAATTGGTAAATGTTTTATGTAGAATCATTTATCCGAGTTGTTTGTGATTTTTTTTCGTTCTTTTTTATTCAGGCTTACGATAACTTGAGACATGTTTATTATTTGGGACAAAAAATATTCGAGCAACTTTATGTATAAAATTGATTGAATAAGAAACATCAAAATATATAGTTTTGTATATACATTTTTATTTTAGTAATGTTCAATCAAGCGTTTCGGGTTACCGAGAATAAGTGATCTCCCACGTCTACGTACTCTCTGAACATCCAGGGTTCGACCGATTCTTCGTTGCACGCGGTCAAAAAGTAGAATTGGAGAAGAAGTATGACTGCACCCGTGCCTTACAGAACGAAAGCCTTTATAGTCAGGTTTAAAACACTGCCTTGCTTTGTTTCAGGAAGGAAGCTTTGAAAGAAGCCCTTTATGCCATACGCGATCGAAGGCTTTTGCCATATCCAAACTAATTACCAGACCCTCTCCCTTGTTTTGAATAACCGCTACCCAACGGTGTATGAGGTATAACAGAAGATTACTATCCGATCGACCACAGCGAAAGTCATATTAACGGTCATTGATCAACTGGTGATTCTCGAGGTACATTAGGGAGCTGTCGATTAATGATGATATTCATTATATTGGAGAGAAGAGAGGTAATGACGCTAGATCTGTAGTTAGCTGGGTACGAACTGTCATCTTTTTTAGGTGTCGGATAGACAAGATCATGCTTCCATGAGACCAGTACTGTGTCATTGAGGTAGGTGTGCCGATATAGACGCGTTAGCACTAGAGTAACTCAGGGATACATGTTCGTAGTACCTAGTAGTAAATAGAGACTGACGAATGGTTTTTTGGGGAAAAATTATTTCCGACATGGAGTGTAATAACACTGCGGGATAATTGGCGGTGTTCGTCCAAGGTCGACTTTTAGACAAAAAGTAACTAAGAGAGTGTTTTTTTTTTCCGTATGGACAAGACAGTCATTCTCCGTGTACAATGGCGTTAGGGTCGGCTGGTAAAAGTTTGCTAGAGTCATTTTAAAAAGCGCATAGAATTTGCAAAACGTACATGTATTCAAACAAATTACTCAAGAAGAAATGTATAACTTCGATCTGATTTGTTTAGTCTGTCTTGGTTTGGATTGGTAAAGATGGACAGGATGTGATGGCACGTGATGTTTGGCTTTATATATTATATTTCAATACATATTTGTGTCTTAATCATAACATTTAACAAGTTTCAACGTTATACAGTTTATGAAAACGTATAAATCTTTTTTAATTTATTTTTAACCATTTTTTTATTCTTTACATAAAAAAGTATACATAGTTCTTAATTTTTTTCTTATCAAAAATTTCTAAATAAGAATATTCAAAACTGAAAGTGGAAATAAATCATAGAAAAAATATGAGACACTCGTTGTCTATAAAATGCTTGTTTTAATTATCCCGATATAATTGGTTAAGTCCGTTAAAAAGTAGATTTAGCACATTCTTCAAATAAATTTCATAAACAAAGACTTATAAGTAGATATTGCGGTGAAAAACAATACTGTTTGAGGGAGTGCAACTATATAATAACTTACCGAATGATCTTAAAGGTGAGAAGAGCATGAGTGTATTTAAAGCTAACTTAAAGGAATATGTATATAAAATGTAATCAAGGTTAAATAAGTTTTAAAAAGTTTGTTATAATTTTTACAAATGTTTGAATTGTCGCTCCAGAGGCAAATTAGTGTTATAATATTTTTTAGAAAATTTATTGTATCTCAATTTAAGAAAACTTCATGTTTTTATGAGAATAAAGTTCTTCAAACCTAATTGATAAAATAAAAAGATTTTATGTTATAAGTAACATAAAATATTTTTATAACCTTATAACATAATCTTTTCAAAAAGATACGACGATTTGAAAATGTAAAAAGATTCCAGCGAATTGAATAATAAAATTCTAACATAAAATGTGAATTTAAAGCCACCTAAGAATGCAATTTTAAAGAGAAGAAGTATTTCATATTTCTGTTATATCTCAGAGATGGGATATTATGTCCGAACTCGTACGGTCCAGACGTGATGTCATTCTGTTGTGAAATATTTTGCGATCCGTGAGAATGTGAAACCACCCTCGTTTTATATGTTATGGGATCAATTTCTATTGTAAATCCGTGATATAACTTAGATATATATTTCCCTTGACATTTTAAAATTGGTAATATTGGTTCTCATCTTTATTTTAGTTCTATCTCACAAAATAAAATATTGGAATTCAACTATTAAGAGATTAAGAAACTAAGCCAGAGGCCAAATATTGTGTGTGTTAATATCAAATTATAACAAAGGTTTTAAAAGGATTTTTTAAAATGTTTTTCTATCTGTTTATGGCTACTATGTAAAAGAGGCGATGGTCCACATGATAGTAAGGGACCAAGTAACAATAAAAATGCCTTGCCATCCCTAAGCAATAGGTGGAAATAAAAGAGACTAGGAAAAGATGGGCGTGGGTTTTGATTTGTTTTCTTTTCCAGACCAAATGTCAATCTCTTTTCGTGGTGCCCCCTATCAGAAAACGAATGGGGCTCTGGCTACTGAATCCATGGCGGTATAATTATTCCCCCAACTAGGCAGCTAGTTTGGGAGAGGCAGTAACGGCCTTGGAGTATAAGTTTCTCCTAAAATGTGAAATGCAGAAGGTAATACGAACCTACTGCAGTATATACTTTTTTCCTGGTAGATCGAAGTACAACGGAAATTCTGTCGAGCGATCTGACTGACAAATCGCCCCATCTGCTGCTAATGTTATCGACCACACATTAGTAGCACCCTAGGCTCCTCGTGGAAATTATACGACTGGTGCATAAAATCGGAATCGGAATCGTGCAATAAATGAAATCGGTATTTGGAACATCCGCGAATATAAACATAAAAAAAATACAAATAGAGGGGAAAGATGGAGAGCATCACTCTATTTAGGCTCAGGCTCAGAAGCATTGTGCATACCAAAAGCTCTGCAACGCTATATGGAACTCAGAACAATGGGCGGAAGAATGGACAAAGTCAGGATTCGTATCACTCCATAAAAAGTGTTCTACTTTTGAATGTAGAAACTATAGATCTGTAACATTGATCTTTCACGCTAGTAAAATTATCCAAATCGAATAAACTACTGGCTCCTTAACTATCTTGTTTGACAAACATTTGTAAAACAGGCAGTCGTCGTAAAAGGAGGAGGAACCAGTGAACTGATTCGACAGATCATATAGGAGAGCCGAGAGTTTAACAATACTGAAGTGCTTTGTTTTATACATTACAGTACAGCCTTCGGCTGTGTAGGTGGAACAAGCTATCGATGCTTCTTAACGCCCTATACGCTTTTTAACTCAAAGTACTAAATGGAACACCATTTAGTACTAACAAGCATAATTGTATTAAAACTTACTTAAAGCCTTTTGTAAGATAGTGGTATTAACCTTATCAAGCGGGTCTATAAGAGTTACAATCAAATGTCTTTAAAATATGTATATATATTTGTATCACCTTGGATTCTCCCGCAGCGCTTATGTATAATACAATGTAAAGTGTGTTTAAGTGAGAACAAATACACACCTTGTACTGAGTCAAAGCAATTCTAGTTTCTCTTATCAGGTATTAAGGAAGTAAGCTTTGGTTTAGACAAGATTATGATGCTTGTATTCACTAATCATGAATTCATCATTCATCATCATCAATTCATTAATCTTGAAAAATAATAACATTTCAAGACGACATTAATACAGAATAATTACAGACTACGATACTTTAAAAAGTGAATGATAAATAAAGACTATATTTATATTTCATCTTTATTTTACGCTTTAAATGGCGGATGTCTTAAATTTTATGTAAAGTCATATTCTATGTTTAAGTGAGCCATTAGGAGGCTTACCATTAACTTTTAACTGTCAGTTTCAGTTTCAATTCACTTTAATATCGGCTTTAAATTTTACTGCCCTTTACTAGCTTACAGTTCTAAACTGTCATATTATATACCAGTTTCTACAATCGCTTTCTATAAATATGAACTTTTAATTTTAAAAAGTCACTTTAAATAGGTATATAAATGTAGCATTGTAAATAAATGACAAAAATATTTGATGCGAAAGCTGAAGAATTAATGGAGTCGGAATTTAGTCATTATTAGTATCATTTAGTCAACCGCTAGACTTCATAATAGTTTATTAGAAAAGCTTTTAAGCGACTTATATCATTATAATAATAAATCACGAATACAGCAATGAAATGTTTCACATCGGTGCGAGTGTTCGTGTTAATGGTTGGAGTCTTTCAAGAAATTGAAAGGTTTGTAATCAGTCGAAAGACAAATAAAAATACCGAAGATCCTTGTTTCTGTATCTTACTTATAAAACTACCATTACACTTATTTCTCTATTTATATACTTTATAAAGTACAAAAATGTTTTTAAATCACAGTAAACTTAAATCTGTGTCATTATAATTACAATAATAATATTTTTGTTGCCGGCGCCGTTGAAGCAAGCTTCTGGATGTATTTCTAATATTACTTTATTCATATCACAAAAAGCATTAACTCCTAAGTAGCTTTTGCTTGTAACATCGTTTTTTTAGAAAAAAAAAACGAATCGATATGTTTATTTATTTTTTTATAATGCCCGGAATAAATTTGTAATTTTTTTTTGTATATGATTTTTTGGGGGACAAAGCATCCTAAATAAAGTAAATAAGTTTAATCCGTCTAGAACTTTTGTATTGAAATTAAACCCTGAACCAAGTTATATATTTTCTTCTGAAAACCAAGAATTCGGATTAAGAGTATTTTATACTTTATCCGTGGCAATTGGTTTTCCTAATGGGTGAACTAACTAAAATGTAAACATACAAAGACATAGGAGGAACAAACATCGTTTTTAAAATCGTTATTGTTATATGTAATGTTATTGTAATAACCCTATGTAATAAACATGAAATCGCGGTTTTTTCGTAGTTAATATTTTATTAGCAGTACTATATACTAATAATAATTCACACACTATATAAGAAATATCAAAATCAAACATAATATCTTTATACTTGTACATAATTCACATCATAATTTCAAATAATTATAAATAAGTAAATTTATAAGTAACTTATCAAAATTAATCAAAAAATACTGTACCTAAATTTAGGTAATCTCAATTTATGAAGGTCGATGAATTTAGCTAAAGCTTCGGGCATGTTGCTTACAGTCACCTGCTGGAGATAGCCAATACTACATGACCATTCACGAAAACAGCACGTTTTGAAATCAAAACTATAGTCAAAACCGATACCAAGGTTTCGGCCAAGCATTACATTTTAAAGATAAGTAGTAACTAATACAAGACAATTTATGATTAATATTAATAATATAATATATTATACCATTAAATGTTATTTACTTATTGCATTGCAAGATAATACATTAAGAGGGATGAGCGTATTATCTAAATTATCTCGCGAGGTGCTTATAGTAATTAGGTTAAGCTGATATTACATTTTTTAATTATTAATATCAATAGTGCAGGCATGTGTTGCATGTTGTATCTAAAATATATATAATATATTTCTTTGTGTGATTTTCTGTTTAGCGTATTTAACAGAGGAAAGAAGAAAATATAACACTGTAGTAAAAACATTTAACTTTAGTCTCAGTGAAGTGGAGGTTTCTATAAAGTATTTTACAAATCAGTCAAAATAAAAGAAAAATCTAAACATTAAGTAATGCCATGTTTGTAAAGCAATAGTTTCTGGGTTAACAGTGAACATTGATTTATTGAGGCGAGTGCTTCTCACGCGACCTTTATCTTTTTTGTTGCGGTAACCTATTGCTGCTACTGCTACTAGATATTTAAAGAATAATACCGAATTTGTGACTTCCACCTCACGCGATGTTTTACGAATTATGGATTTTTCCACTTCTACTGCCTTATTTTTAAAAAAGAAATGTCAAATAATACCTTATCTTAAACAAACAAAACAAACGGTTTAATATCATTTTATTAAATTCCATTCTTTTTAAATTACAAAGTGAATCTATAATCCAGATCTCATTTTGTTTATATTTATTTTCTCCAATTCTCAAAACGGCTCTCGTTTATTACATCAGGACGCGTCGTCGCATTTTCTGAATTACAAATTATTTTATTTAAAAGTGGAATGTAATTCTTTTTGCTACCTTCGTTTATTCCACGAGTTATAACAAATGGAAAATTTAATTTTATTGGTCTTGTGGGATTTATTATACACAATACGTTTTGAATAGCTCGTAAATAATGAGTTTTAGAAATCGTTTAAAATAGTACGACAAAAATAATAAAGGTTCGAGTATTACTAATATATTAGTACTTATTTAAATATTAGAAGCATGATAGGGACACGTAAATAAATTAAAATATATAATATAGTGGACACAATTGTAAAACTATTTATTTTGTTAACGCTCTCTGAAATAGTATAATTGAGAAAGTTCCAATAAAATTTACGACTCAAAATATACTGTTAATAAAACTGAGCGAGCGAGCGAGCGACATCTGTTTATGTCAACATCAATTGGATATGTTACATTATTTGTTTGGTATTTATTTTTCTATTTCACGTTCAACTTGAAAATTAGTTTGTGAATGTTTTTTACTATGTTTAACTGTAGTTAGTAGTTGAGTTAGTACCGGGGAGTTGGCTGAGAGATAGTATATTATTATATATTATTTTTTTTTTCTCTTAACAATGTATTATAACACTTAAATGAATTCTCAACCAGTCACTGTGGCTGGATTAAATGGCTAATGAAGTGTATATTTACGATTCAATCAACTCTGTAAAGGACTGGATTGTTTCCAATTGGGACTCCAATTTTATTGTCCAATCACAAGACGCGGTTTATTGGTTCCTTGATTGTAAATGAAAATGTAATCCCCTTTGAGGAAAGAGCTTAATTACAAATACCTACAGGGTATTGCTATATTGATTATTGATGGCAATATTACTGGCAGGAAATAGTTACGTAATAAGTCTTTTTAAATGACATACCTATATTAAATATCGTATATATTTATTAAATACAATGTAATTAGACATACATTTATATCCGAGTACATAAACACACATATTATTTATATGTACATAAATGTAAAATAATACATACTTGTTCATATATATGATACACATACCGAGGTAAGTTACTAGGGAGAGTAAATAATTCTTCAGTCTAAATTTAAAGAAAGAAATAGTGGGGCAGTCTTTATATAAGTGAGAAGTTATACAGTTTCATTGTTGAATTGCACGAACAGTAAAGGATTTGCGATAATGAATAGTGTTTTGTCTAGGTGGACATAATTGAAAGCGATCTTGAAATTGCATGCATATTTCGGCGAAAGATGTCAGGGAGCCACTTGAACTCGCGGCGGTATTTTGATTTTTAATTTTAATATCATCAATCTTTAATTAAAAATTATATTATTATTATCTTACATTATAGTAAGTTAATTATAGTAAGGTATTAAAGTTAATTATTTTAATTGAATGTGAACTGATTTTTTCTTGATTATTATTTGCTCCTTTTGCACTCTTTTAATTTTCTTCTAAATATTATAGCACCATTAGCATAGCGTACAGTGTAGTCTTCAAGGTAATCTTGCATTTGTGACAATTTCTCTCACTTTGATCGAAAACTTAATAGTTGGGTGAGGAGAGAACGGTAGAGAAAACGACATCGCTGACAACAATATAAATGGTTCCGTAGTAAAAGTAAGACTAGCATCTTTATCTGTTAACCTGATAAATTATAATATCATATTATTCATAAGGACATGATAACGCTCATCTGAATTGCAACGGGTTATTGATTTGGGAAGTGAGGTTGGATCTATATAAACAATCGGATTTGAATTTCAGATGAAATAATCAAAAACAGACGATCTATGACAGAGTATTTTTTGCAAGAATAAAAACGGAACTAAATATCTAGCTTATTTATAAATGATCAGTTTGTTGTTGAACGAACAGGTAAAAAAGATAATTATGAATAATAATTGACATTGATTGTAAGATTATATGCCTAAAAAATTATTACATTATACCATCAGCTAATTTGTTTTTTTCTATATACTTTTTTCACCTGGACTTTTTCAATCATTGTTTTCGTTATTCTATTTATTAATCTGTTTGAAATTGTGTATTTATATATATAAAGTTCGTTTGCCTTAATATCGAAACATTTGAACCAATTTCAATGAAATCTTTAAATATCTATTGTTTAGTCAAACTTAACTATCGTTTTATCAGGTTTTACAATCTTCATTTTCTTTTATTGAAAATTAGATATTTTTTATACATAAAGGGCTTAATTCGCTTCTATGTTCTATAAGTTTCCAATAGATGACTGAAAGTGTTTCATAATTTTGCTTAATCTTATTTTTAGGTTGTAGATATTGTTGTGAAAATTCTTTCGCCCATCGAAAGCTCAATTATCTGGGAGTAACGTAAGCTACTTTTACTCCCGATATTTTAATGTGATCAGGACCTACGAAGGGACTTAGGAATGAAACGAACTTATATTGGAGAAAACGCATTTTAATATTAATTAAAAAAAAGGCTTTCATGAACGTAGGAATAAAAAAAGCGATTCTTACGAACGCTGCCTTATGTCAAAGCGAGCGAAGACGCTAGCAACAGTTAGTAAATACATATATTTGCTATTTGAGTATTCTTACTTCGTCATAAATAATATAAAAGTTATCTTGTCATCGCCTGATATGTATAAGATGTTTAGAAATATGTTTATCTTAGATTTGTATTGACATTTAAAGCAATAATGCAATGCGATTAAGGATCTTCTAGAATATATTTCTAAAACTAAGCAAAAACAGACTGCTATTACACAGCATTGAATATGAATAAAACTTAAAGTATACTTTATATGAAAGTCAGTCAAATGATATCACAAGATATATTTTATTATCGTCGGCATGATGCCAATTTTGCAAAAGTGTTCTGTAATTCATTACATATGAGCGACAGCACACTTTCATGTATTTTGTTAAATTAAAGTCATAATTCATATGTTTATAGCGACAAAACTAATTCACATGTAAATTAAATAAGATGATTAGAATTTCATCATAAATGTAGTTGTTAAAATAAAGTTTGCCTTATTTTGTCATTTGGTTGTTAAGACCAAATACTACTTATTATGTTGCTACTTTTCTCTATATGGATATAAAATCTAGTCAAAACATTTTCGATGATGTTAACGTTAACGGAAAAATATCTAAATATACAAATTTTTCTATGAACAATTTTCGATTACATTTTTATAAAAAAAATCCTTTTATTGAAATAAAACTATACTGCCTTCAAATTATATTTCATTTCATACTTGATGGGAAATTGGAAGTAAATGTCACGTCAACTAACAATTCAATTATTTCTATATCACTGTGCTCTATTTCTATATAAGGTCGCTCAACAAAAAGCGTTCCCATGTTTCATCCAGTTATGTTTTCTTCAATAAAACGCGCCGCTATTCGTCTCCGTCTTCGTAGTTTTAAATGCAATTTAGTTGTTAAGTCTTCACTTATATAATTTGTCTCTATTTCTAGGTGACGGTAATTTGTCAGCGTCGCACGCTTTTTTTTATTAAAAATAATCGGAAATATAAGAAAGTTACGAAGATTTATTTATCATTACAGATAAAATAGTAATTGCTTAGGTTTTGCAATTAACTGTTGTCTTGCATTTGTCACTGTTCTCGTGACTATTCCCTGGTTGGGATATCACTTGATAAAATCTTGACATGCAAAACCAACAAACGTCCTGTAATTATGATTAAAGTGAAAATGATTTGACAGCACTGTTAGTAGCTATGATTCGACATTTTATAATAACCTCAACCGATTGGAGAGGATAACACGGAGTTTAACTGCAAATAATTAGTTTTTTGTCGATAGGCAGGGTATAAAAATGAGAACATATAAACTGACTCCAGGTTGGAAATAATTCTTGATTTTTCTTAATAGCGATGAGTTATATTTTGAGTGTGATGTTTTGAGTGATGAGTTAGTTTTCAAATAAATACAAAATTTCAATTCATCACATACGACGTATGGAACGGACACCCGCGTAAACATAATATTATTAAAATGTTAAGAGACTTTACTTATTATATATTGAAGAAGGGTAGACGATTTTTATACCATACTATCAAACATCTATCCGAGTTATTTTTACCACTAGTGTTGATCTGTAGAGTAACTGAGATCTATAAAAAAACACAACACATGGTAAACAGAAAGATCGTTATAAATATTGAAATATCTAAAGTTATCAATGTTATAACTCTTCTAAATGAATCACCAATCAATATATCTTTTCGGCTGTAAACCGAATGGCGAAAGGGTCCTTAAAAAGTTACAATTAATAACGAAAAGGAAGTGGGTCACTAGAGTAGAATAATTCACTTATAAAAAGTCTGAACGCGTGCTGGATGACTACATTTTAACGCTACTTTGGTTATACTTTATATTTATGGAATTCAAGTGCATTTAATTCTTTGTTTCTGATTTGTGGTTCAGTTATATTTCGAAGTACGTTAAATCTCTTAAAGTACGTGTAAAATAAATTTATTGCTTTCGAACCCGTTACTAATATATAAAATTTAGATAGAAGTTATACACACATACACACACACACTACTAAATTATATTGTTCTGTGTGAGGTCATTTCCCGTTGACATCCCGCGTAATCTCGTCAACCGGATCCCGACCCATTATAACTCAACTTCCGTTTCGAGGTTTTTTTTCGATTTCGATTATAAAGATAGTAGAATAGAAATAAATTATTAATATGATTTATTATGTTTTATATGAAACATTGATAAGATGATAAACGTTTTTTCCTAAACTCTTCCAAAATAATTAAATCTATGAATTTAGTAGAAGCAAAGATATAATTTTGTCAAAGAATTAAAGATTCATATACATAAATTTTTAAATACTTAATTTTTGTCGCAAGGCAATTAGAAGAGAATCTTATAAAACTTAGTCGTTTTAATTGGTATCGGAAAATACATGATTATAATTCTAATCACGCTCTTTATTGTAAAACATCGTCAAACATTTTGAAGACTTACAGAGAATTTCGGTCGCAGAACTGAATTTAATTATATTTCACTTTTTATGAATATAATCTTGAATATTATGATAGTTTATATAAATTACGAATAGATAGTTTATATAAAGATAGCGTATCTTAGAAATGCATGATGATTTTAAATTCATTGATTTTAAATGAAAAATGTTATTGTAAACAAATTATTTCAAAGTTTTAATATAATTAATTAATAGAAGGTAATTTGTTGGCTTCCCTTTATGGAGGAAAATTGATTCCATACAAAGAGATTACCAAAGTTTTCTTATAAATATGTTTACATCAGAGCATAATATTAAATTTCTAAGGATATAACTTTCGTAAGTTTTCTTCTCTTATACACTTTCTCCTAAACAAAACCTTAATAATGTACAGTAAATATTCAGTTCCGATAAAATGTGTATTTTTTTTTACAGAATTGGGAACAACTCCTCAATACATAAATATATTTACCCTGATGAAAGAAATAAGGGTAATGTTGAAATAATTTATACCATGCTACACAGAACGTCTTCCTCCCGACGTCGTCGGGCGTCAAGAAGTGCGGCTACTTCTCCTCAAACTAGATCTCCGCGACCATCAGCTCAGTCCTCTCGTAGAGCATCTCTTGCCACTACAGAAACTGACGATGAGATAGAACTTCCACCACCCCAGAGAAGTCCTAGAGCTAGTCTTGCTCCAGATGCAGCATTGGAATCGTATCACAGAAGTCCAAGACATTCTCTTGTTCCTGAGTGTAGGTCTGCCAGAAATTCAATTACGCCAGAAACAGCACTAGTAAGAAATAGTTTGGCACCTTCTAGAAATAATTTAGGAGTAGAACAAGCGTATGGGTCCCGATTAAGTCTTAATCCTCAAGACTTTAATAGAAGTCCTAGAAATAGTATAACACCGGATCTAGCAGCCAGAAGTCCAAGAAGAAGTTTAGTACCAGAGGGATCTTCATGGAACCAACCTAGGAACTCCTTAGTGCCAGATGTGGGTAGGAGTCCACGTCATTCCGTTGCAAGTATACAAATAGATCCCGCGAGAAGTCAAAAAGAGTTAGGCCTAAGCCAACGAACTAGCCCTAGAGGAAGCGTACCTCCAGATTCCACATTAAGAAAGGAAGGTCCAGAAATAAATAGAAGTCCAAGAGGGTCATTGATTCCAGATTCACAAAGAAGTCCAAGAGGTAGTATTGCCCCTTCTGAAAGGAGCGCTAGAGGTAGCCTGGTAACTGGAGAGATAGATACAGCAAGAGTGAGCCCAAGGGGAAGCCTTACACTAACTTTCCAAGAACCTCTCGTTTCTAGAGAAAGGCGTGCTAGTGAAGATAGTCAATGTGCTGGTAACGTTGGTTATTTAATTCTATATTAAAATATTGATTATATTGTTTTATCTGATTCTAAATTAATTAAAAGAGTTGTTTTAATTCATGTTTAGCTAATCGGGGTCGAAGTGTATCCCCTTACAGAGCATCCCTCGGCGGTCGACAGAGCGGCACTGGAGCTCTGTCTGATACCGGCTCTAGAAGAGCTTCAAGTTCCGTGAGTCAAGTGAGTTTGTACACATTTTATTAAAAAAAAGATATATTTTGTATTATACGAAAAAATACTCAAAGTGTTATTAGAAGTTTAAATATTGTAAATTGAATCTAAAAATATCCTAACAATAGGTGTCTGGCGATGAACAACGAAGACTATGCGGGGAACAGGCCAAGTACAACGACCGAAGTGGCCTTGGATTGGGTGTTGGTCTTACAACTTATGGTTCAGTCGCTTACCAGCTCAAGGATGCCAATATGGAGGCTTCTGGTACTGTCGACTTTGTATGCAGAGCCGCCAAGATTATGAACAGAACCAGTAAGTAAGAAGAAGTAAAATTATGAGAAACAGTTTCCCTAAATATCTCTCTCGCTTCATCGTTATCAAAATAAATATAGGAGACACGGAATGGAAGATACTTCAACAAAAATTTTGCAATCTCGTAAATTCCGTAAAGTTTGTTCAAATTAAAGTAGTTTCAGCTTATTGCATTGCTTTATATTATCTTTTTATCCAGTTTGCAAGTAAATTAATATTTGTATTGCAATTTCATAAAAAAAATCTTAGCATAATTAGTAACATTAAACTTCATTATTTACTTTAGTTTGTAGGTAATAAAAGGTATAGATGGAATGGTACGAAAACTGCTGCGATATAGACGGATGATTTTTTTTCAATATAAAGTGTAAGAGGTCTACTAATTAGGGAACTAAACAGCATGAATAATATTTTTGCGAAAGGTCTATTATGTTGACTTGTTCATGTATGATAGCACAGCGGTTTTAATATTTAAAAAATTTAAAGGTCCCGAATTTTTGTAACTTTAATATTTATAGTTGCCCATGTCCCGTCAAAGGCAAATTTGTATGTTTTAGAAGAGATCTTATAATATTATGTAACCCGCAGTACCGTGGTGTGTGAAGCTCTGCTTCATTTCCATAATTACAAAGGAAGCTGGTGCCCAGCAAGACATGTTTAGTTTAATAATTACCTTATAGCCTTTATAATAAGTAACTCTCAGAAATTATGTTAATTAATTGTTAATTAATTCATAACGTTCTTATAACTTTACTGGCTGTGTGAATTTCGGCCATATATATTTTTAATTCGAACAATATATTTTCTGTCTTCAGGTTAATATGGTGTAAATTTACCACAGTATTTAGTTTATTATTAGCTCAATACTATATAAAGACTACTTAGATATGCCGTCCTCGTGAAACTAAACTTGATTTTATATTAAAACAAGAGATAGTATTTATTAAATTTGAACTTATTAAAATTGATTAGACATTATTTTTTTGTTTCAGTCGTAATGACCGTGTTTCTGGCTTGTTTATCAACTTTGCCAGTTATTATGTTAATAATGGGTAAGTATTGCACTTCTCTTACAGTATATTTCATTATGACCTTATTTCAATTACACAAAAATGTTTCGTTGTATTATATGTACCTCTGATGTAAAGTAATTAAATTGTATTTTCAATTTATTCCAATCATCCTGCATTCCAATGAGCCTTTATGAGAATTAATATTAATACTTTGATCCGGTATTCATAATCACGAATTCAAAATTAATTTCTGAAATCAATTGTTTCTTTGGAATAAATATTGCAGTATTGAATATTTTTAAGAATGAGTAAGTATTTACAATTTATTTACAGCTGCTTTTTATTATAGTTAATTGAATATTATATTCTCTCTGTTCATCATCAAAAAATCTTTGAACAAAATCTCATGTGCCTAGACCAGATAATTTGTTCTGTATCTGATATGTAAGTCAGCCCGTTATCTTTTCATAAATAGCCAGACGAAAAAAGTTAAATTATCCCGGTTTCAGAGATCACTTAATCTTGAAAACATTTCAGATAGCTCAATGTCGAGATAATGAATTTAAATCTTGAATTATCTCGGAACAGTGAAGAATCGTTGATCTTTAATGAAAAACACGGTTCAATTTTCCTCTGGTACAATTCCTTAATTCTATTGACACTGAATCGAATTCCTAAATTGTCTCGTCTAGATTAATGGGCTTCAATTACGTTTGAATTTCTTATTATATATTATTGAAAAGATCTTTGCTTAGTATTCGATAATCATATTTGTTCACATTATTGAACAGTACCAAAAATTGATGCAACTATTTAATATATACTTTATATCATGATATATCTTTGTAATAAATGATTTGAAGTTATTAATAATTAACGGTACTTAATATTAAACAAGAAAGTGTTATTAAGTTATAAGTTACATAATAATTTTCAATTTTTTAATGACTTCAAAATGTAATACTAAACAAGATATACAAGATAGACGACTGGTATATATAGAGGTCTGGTACATTCTGTTTGCGACTCAAGTTGCCGGTGCACCAGCATTTGCAGCTTACATCACGTACGATAATATTGTTACGAGATGTGCATACACACTATTAGTTCATGTAAATTTGTTACTTAGACAAGCGGTTTTCTATATTTAGAGTCTATGTGTAAAGCAATATTCTCAGTTTTGTTGACATGTATATTATAAAAACGTATTGTTCTCCCTAAAAGACCTAATCCTCTCAAATCAACTTATAAATTTGATAAAATATATAATTTCTATAAATTATATTTTTTAAAAACAACTTTTAAATAAATTTTGTGGCTTTTGTATTAAAAAATTTAACAGTGGAGACACCCCTCTCGTGTTCAGGTGTACAATACATCCGGGACTGTCCCGCTGAGCCCCGGCTGCCCGTGTACATGGTGGTGGGCGGCGCGGCAGGCGGCGCGGGCATCTGCTGGTTGCTGTGGGCGCAGCTCGCAAGCCGCAGCGCCAGCACCGCTGCGAGTGTTCCGGAGCGCCTCCTGGCGTACACTCTTACAGGCTTTCTTATGGGATGGTGAGTATAATAAAGACATTTTTCAGTTATGTAAAAACTCTAAGTAATATAGAACACGTTACATAATTTACTAAGCAGTACTAGTTTTTTTTATATAAAACTCATTTTAAATGCCAGTTTTATATTAGTAAATGTAATTCTTAAATTAATTTCATCGTAGTCGGTTAATATATTCGTACGTTCTACAGTCACAAAAGAATATAACAAGTCTGTTCTGTACTAAAACTTTCTTACTTCGACCGTCAGAACTTAAGCGGGTATTATAATTTATTTTATTAAAAGCTCTTGAGGAAAAATATTGTGAAGGTTGAGGAGCTAACTTTTAATAAATTCGTCTCGAGTCTACTAACAAGTGTAAATCGTATTTTCTAAGTAATAATAAAAACCGTTAGAAAATTAATAGTAAGCAAATTAATCGGATTAATAATTTAACTGTTTAAACCCCGCAGTTTATCAAACGATTTATTTATGAATCTTCATTTTTAAATCCAGTTTGTCGTTAATTGGAACATTTCCCTAAAGACTCTTCAGCGTGGTTTGTTTGTGATCCATTTTTTAATAAGTACTCGTATACTTTGCGTTTTATTTTAAAAATAACAGTGATCAATTTCTATGCTTTCGTTAATTAAAAGGTTCATTAAACTCAATTTTTAATTCGCCGTTCAATGAATAATTTACTATTTTATACTTGTCTAAAATATACTCTGTTTTTGCTATTATTACAAACATCTATACGTTTTAAACACTTACGTACTTTTAGGACATTGTAATAATATAATTACTAATTATATTCATAAACTAATAGTAAATATTATAAGTTTTAATTTCTATAAGAAAAATCAATGTTAAATAAATTAAGTTAAAATCTGTTCCATTATACCAGGTTATTTTGTACAGTATAACAGATGCACTGTATGCAATTAAAACAATATTAAAATGAAATAAGAATATGATAATTAGAACAGAATGTCACACGAGCAGATTAACCAACTTATGATAAGAGGCACCATCGCCACAGATGTTTAGCGTTGCCACCCTCGAAAAACGGGGACGAGGAAGGAATGAAGGAGAGTAGGAAAGAGAGGCGAAGAGTGGATGTTTGTGATTCCCCTATATCATTCACCATGCGTAACGTACCTATAATAACTACTTTACACAGATCTTCTGTGGTAGTTTGGTATCAAACTTACTTAGGGTAGTACTACCCTTCTCCAGTCCAGGGTATGACCAATCCAAGGTTGTCCAACTAAACTGACTACAACTAGGCTCTATCAACAATGTAAATATTATTATTTCGTAAATTATTATTCAAAACATTTTCAAAGAGACTTAACAAGTTGTCAAGTAACTTCCTCTTAAGATGTTTTCTATGTCAGATGAAAGTTATATTAAGATTGATGTGATCCGACCGAATTTTTATAATAAAGGGAATTACTGAAATAAACTTTATATTTTATGTTACCATATTTTTTACATCATTAAAAAGTTAACAAAAAGCTTAATAACATCAATCACAGGTTCGCATTTGGTAACTACTGGACGCTTGGCATCATGTGGCCAGACTACGCTCCGACCTTGTTCGAGCCCAACCAATGGTGCCACAGGACTCTCTATGTGTTCGCCATCACACAGCTCGGCGTGGTGTGGGGTGTGATTGCACTTGTTCTGTTGCTGTTGTTGGCTCTTATAATTTGCCAAGTGAGTTTTTTTATAACTATTATCTTATATATTTCGTCATGAACTATTGATTTGTACTTTTTGTAAATGAATTCGACAGTTCTACTATAATTCCTAATTATTATTATTAACAATTTTGAAAAATTAAATTTCCTTTACTTTAACGAACTGATGTAAAGTCATTGATACTCTAATATTATAATGTTAAGAGTGGTTAATAAATGAAAAAATAATAATAGATATTAGGACTTCGAAATCAAATTGAAAATATTGTAGTTATATCCATATTCTATCAACATTTATTCACGTGAAAGTAATGCTAATTTATTATATCTTCGATTTTTTTGTAGTCTATGTGCGGTTAATAATTAATTTGTAACTGACCATTAATCTAGATGTATTACTAAAGTTGTAATTAGGGGAGATGCGTGAATATTGACTAGTGTTAGTAGAAGCAATTGGTCACAATGGTATATTTTAATAAATGTATGTAGGTATTCGGGTGCGGGTGGTTGGGTCCGCCGCGGTACAAGTAGCAACGGCGCAGCGTCGTGCTAGAGCTGTGGCACCGCAACATCAATAATACCATGGACGTCGCGGGAGCTCTAATGCCCTTCACGCACATCGTCCGCCCCGAACTCACCATCCACGTACAGGAGGTCCTCACGCAGGCGGACAGAGACTCTGATACTAAGCTCAAGATACCTGAAATTAACGAGCCCGATAATGGTGATGAAGTTAAAAGTCCCAACAGTGAAGTGAAAAATCCCAAAGGTGAATTAAAAAGTGAGTGCGTGAATGGTAAGAGCGGCGGTCCGGCCTGATGGTTGTTGGTCGTGCTGCCGCCGCACGGCAAGAAGCACGTACACTTCGAGGCAGCTGACGAGATCTACTACTTCTGAAACCTCTGCTTGTGTGCGATCGGACACGTGCTTTCTGTGCTTTTTGAGACGTGTGAGTGTTATTTATGAATGTGATAAGTAGTTTTATAGTAAACTGTATTGCAGTTTTTTTATTTTTTTGCTACATTTAGATAACATTATTTCTAAACAACGAATATATCTTAGAAATAAAAATGTACATATTCGGCCAATGAAATGTATTATTTAAACTGTAAACATATCGATGAAAAAAATATATAATGGTAGATGATAATATTATTTTGTATAAACTAATTTGAGCTGTTAGTACATTTAACAGTGTTTATTATACATTGTAATATATTTCTGTGTTGTTCAAATTAGAATTAATGTTTATATTTTGAATCTTGAGATGATTATTAAAATGATTCGTCGCATCTGTAACTGTTATTATAGCTTATTGTACTTAACAAATGATATAAAATATTATTATTCCTATAAAAATGTATTACGCTATAAAAGTGCCAAAATATTGAAAGCATTTAAAATAAATAATTATCTCAAGATTCGATGAATTAAAACATAACTGCGTGGAACAGGCTTTAATAGACATTGTGGAGGAACACAATATATAATAAATAATTACGATCGTATTAATGAAAGTGTATCTGTATGTGTTTTAGGAGCTATTTTGTGCACAGTTTACACGATGATACATCACGAACGTAATTTTTACAAACTATCCTTTGCTTCCACCGTACTTGTATTATGTCCGTCCATTTTTGTTTTGATAACGTCGTCACAAACACTACTATTTATGTCTTTCTTATTTTTAATATCAAAAAGCGTGGCGTTCTACTGACAAGAATAAGTTAAAGGAAAATATTGAATTGTGTACATAGTATACAAATACTGTAGATATACATAGCCGCCTACAACAAAATACAGTAATTTCTATCACTAGAATGTAAAACAATTCGCCATTAGTGATTTTGTTTAAAAACCGATTATTATTTCGCAAAATGATAAGATTTGCCGGTCCTTAGCTCTTTAAAATATTAATTCTTTCTACATTACTTATTTGAAACTTACTTAAATAGTACAAAACAATATTTTAACTTATCTGTAGTATGCATTAATCCATCATTAAATCAATATATTTAAAATTTTATATAAATTGTCCAATTTACGAAGCTTTTATAAAATTTACCCTTTTATAAAAATATAACAAATTTATCAAAAATATTACAATAATTGGTGCTTTTAGTTCTTGTATATTATGAATATAATATTAATAAAAGGATTTGAATATAACGAAGTAGACTAAATCATATTTAAGTAACGTAGACTCAAACTCACAGTATAATCTTGCAGCAGCAGACTTGCGTACCAAAAATTTTTTTAACCACCATCGATTTTAAATCCTAACAACGTTATTTTAGATACCGGTATCATATATAAATTAAGTACTTATACTTCCTATTTTTGTTACTATTATGATTTTTAGTGTACTTGTAGGTATAGTATGAAATCCCAACTTGATCTTGTTTTACGCATCGTTTTTTACACAAGCTTTTATTGTAAATTAGTTGAATAGTAACAGCTTACACCTAGAATAAGGCACTTGTAATCAGTAGATGAAAACCGGATTTTTACTTGGGAACATAGTTCAATGTATTTTTGTAGCATTAAGATATCGTACAAATATATGTATATAATAATATGTAACATGAAAAACCAAAAAAAATATATCTTTTGTTTACTTCTAGAAATAGTAAAACAAAGTTTTACAAATTATTAGATGATAGAATAATATTCTGAATATTTGGAAAAATATAAGGGTAGAAGGCAGTGACATTTAAAAAAAATTATTTACTTATTTTATTTTAGAAAAACCTACAAATTTAAAACTAAAGGACATGAAATCTTTAATGGATTTAACCCATATATTGTTTTAAATTTCTCCTTTCGAGTTAGAACACGTTGACCTTGTTAAGGTGCGGCGCGACCACAGACGTGGTGATATTAAATCATTCATTAGGGGATCCTATCATAGGGGGCTGCAGATGGGTTACTATCAATGTCTATTAAAATTCTAGACGTATTGTAGGCACGAGTATACAACAGCATTGTTGATAATGGTTTAAGGTTTATCAAATATTGTGAGCACATCAGGTCCGTTTTATTATACGTTTTATTTCAATGCACATCGTAAAATTGTTTACCATCAAAATCTGATAACATTGTAATACATTTTGCTAAAAACTAATTTAAAAATCATAAATAGTTGGCAATTCCCGTAGTAATCTCTCTGATAGGTTGATTTAATAGGCAAATAAAGAGATTTTAACGGGTTCAGACCAATTTATAACATTATATCTCGGAACTATATCTATTAAAATACAATCTGTGGTAATAAAGATCACATAGAGCTGTCTGTCCGCCGAGAGACTGATACATAAAGCTGTCCATAACTGCATTGTGTATATCCCAATGAGTTTAACATACATGAACTAACCAACTAACTAACTGTCCATGTAAAAAATAGGTCAGCTTCCAAATGTGTAAAAATATATATCCAAATTAGATAAAAAAAAAAACATTTAATTTATTTAATCTGTTTGGTCCGATTTCAAAGAACATAGTTCAGTGATACCTCTATTTTGCCTGTTAACCAATTTTATTGCAAAATATAAGAAGAGTCGAATAATAAATAATATAGGGCAATTCAATCTTTAAATAATTATAAAATCATATAAAAATATAATTGTATAATCGTCGGAGCACGCCACTCTACGCTGCGTCTCGCTCAAGTGGACCTGAATATTCCTGTGGAAGTGAATGTTTTTATAGAATTACAAACACTACGCCACATTTTATATTCAGTAATTTTAACTTTATACTTGAGTCCAAAATTACTATCCTAGAATAACTACCATATAACTGAAAGTGACAGTGACCTGCATTATTAATAATGTTTTAACTTACAAATACACAATCTTTTTATTAATTTAAAATTATTTTTATATGATATTTAAAGTATTTTACAAGTAGCATATTTCTACGCTATATCATTTATGCATATCTAAAATATCATACTTATTAAGCACTATTTAATAAGCAAGTATTTATCGAAAAATCTATAAGATATCTCAATATTGTTAGGTATTGTAAAATGATAATACAAGTAATTACCAATAGATACGAGTGGTATTATATTAAACAGAGATTTATAACACCATGATGTCAGACACTTGACAGGAAGACGTGTCTATCCGATATTAACATATGCGTCATGATTTGTGTCGAGGAAATTCAAACAGTACTCACACACTTTTGATCGCATAGCGCTATTTAAAGAGTATAATGTACCATAAAGGTAGACCCATACACTGAAGTGCTTTCTTTCCAATATATTGGACGTCACAATATTGAGTGATGGCTTTTTGTGTGCAGATTGAAGTAAGTGTAAAGAGAATAGGGAAAATGGGTCTAGTAGGTATTATGTTAGTATAAAATCAATATATTCCAATCCTATACATGTCACAGTCACACTGTTATGTTATTATATAATATTATATATTTATTTAGTTTTTATAAATAATCTCATTATTCGAAATAAATGACCAAAAACATTTTGTGGTATTTCGTGAAAGTATATTTATCAAATAATAATAATTAACATATTAGTGTTTAGGTACTAATTAAATCTTACGACCACATTTATAATCACTAGGAGTAGGATACGAGGAATATAATAATAGATTTCAATATTATTGTAATTTACATAATAAATAGAGATGTTATAAATGAACAATGTAATGCACTTCTTGTATAAAGTGAACAAATAAATGTGTTTTTAAATTGTGTTTTTATATTCACTAACTCCCCAAGGTTCTTGATGGCGACCGGTTAAGTATTGAGGCTTTTTAAATTTATTAAATGATTGGAAATCTGAAATTCGATTTCCTGGCAGAGTCAAAATCTTAAAAATATATAAACATATACACAATAACTAACCACTAGTGGATTAATGTTATATCAAAGATAATAAAGTTAACGAATATAGATTGGAAGATTGGATTTTTAACAAAAAATAGAATTATTAAATATATATCTTCTAATAATTAAGCGTTAATTAAAGATGGACGTCCGCTCGCTACGAATTCTTAAAACTAATATAACACAAATTTGATTAATGTACTAAATAATCTGCGTTTCTATAAAACGCAAAATATATTAAAGTATTCTAATTTATGGTAGAATATTATTCCACGATGAGTTTAATTAGTATAGAGAGCAGTCAGTTAAAAAGGGCCAGCATTATAGTAATATTATAGTAAAGAATATAATCAATAGATGTAGTTGAGTTTTCTTTTTATAAAAATGTAACGGTACGGACCCGGTACGACACCGACCTTGATACGAACTAATAAATATCTAAGTATATCATTAAACTGGCGTGAGTGTAGTGTGTATAGTTTTTATACACGGATATTATTCGGAGGTTAGAAGCATTATCTCCGATAAAAAATAGTAATGATTACTTAGACTGAAGGCTATAAGTATGGTATACTATTATGATATTTATTTAGTTATAGGTGTATTAAATAATTAAAGAAGACATTTTGGAGATAAAGCATTAAGGCGAGAGGGATGAAGATTGGAAATAATAATAACATGTATCACATGAAGCCGATAATTGTACTTACATTTTAATTCACTTGACAAAGTATATAGTATTGACGTCATTAATGATTGTAACAAATATACTTTTTATTGTTATAAACTAATCACTTGCTTTTAGAATATATTTGTAGAGATTATGTAAAGAGCGAAACTCTGTTCAACACTTTGCTAACATTATGTTAATTTTATTATGTCTTAGACATTCAAGTTTATTTTTGGGAAAAATTCCTGACATTTTCCTAACAAAGAAGATGTCAGTTAATATTAATGTTCTTCACCATCTTGAATACAAGTACTAAGTGTTTTTTTATCAATTGCCACATTGCTCTCTATTAACGTAAGTAGTGGATATTAAACAAGATAAATCGATTTTAAATTTAACTAACCTTTTTAATTACTACCATTCGCCATCTTATTTATTTTTGATGAGTGGCTGGCGATATTTCTTGCTCATTTGTTGAAAATTTTGATGAAAAGTGTGACATTTTTTTCTACATCGCCGACAACATCTTGACGAAATTAAAAAAATAGCCTACTTCATGTATATTTTATTTATAGTATGAGTGTGTTTATTATCTACTAATATAATTATTTATGACCATTTGCACTATGCCTTATTTATTGTTAATAATCTTCAAAGGTTGTCTGTAAGAGATAGCTTTAAGCGATAGGACCGATCGCCTTGGCCGACCGACTTTTATATATGCTTTTGATTTATTGGTTATACTTGTTATCTTTAAATAAAAAAAAATGATTCAATTTAATATTGTTTTGAAAATAATTGAAAACTATATATTAAAGATATTCAAAATAAGTCGGGAACAGTTTTGGTTAAGATCTGTAGCTCATCCTATCGTGTGACTATTGCGAAACCCTTGTTGCATGCAATAAGGTAATTTATAGTGTATGATGGGATTGAATGGGCATAATTCTTTATGATAAGTGTGGTATCAAAATAGGCTCTCCCGACACTCTCATTTGACGCCCACAAATGACCACTGGTATGGACTCAACGTCAAAATAAGTGAATAAAAATTAATACCGCGGGGCAAAACTATCGACTGCCGCTGCCACCAGCTGATGAAATTTATATAGGAAATTGAAAAAAGCACCTAGAATGGATCTACGGAAAATGGGTGGTCTTTCATCACAACAACGCACAACAACATATATCTTTAACCACTCAACAAAAATTTAGATAATTTGAATGTTGACTAACATACGAATGTTAGATGAATGCCATCTAGCCCTGATCTTGGATGCTCAGATTTCCATATGTTCTGCATTCTTCAGAATTCATTACGTGGAGGAGAGTCAAAAATATTTGTCGCATTTTAATAAAAAGGTCTCACTATCTAGTAGTTGGCAAAATGCGATCTAATAAAATGGTACATACATATTACAATTAAACAATTTGTAAATTATTCGCTTTTTTATGTGACATAGTAATTGCCTGCGTCCTGGATTATTTCCTAGGTATATTTTGAAAACTTTGAGTATACCACAGTACGTGGGCGGTGCCACTGTCACTACAATAAAGCGTAGGGGTCAACTGATACACGCGTGGGCAGCCATTTCTTGTGGGCTGTCGGAAGCTAACATCGTTTGTCCGGCTAAACGTTTTGCCTTGGAGCAGTATATTTGAATACAAAGTTATTTCTATTTAACTATATAAGATTTGTTATCTATATAAGATACAGTTTATATGTATAACTGCCATAAATTTTAAAAAGTACTATATAACATCATGTTACTTTACACAGATAGATAACGCGCTCTGCATCTCAAATCACTCTAAATATATTGTATGTTTGTGTTGTATGCTACTGCGTATCATTCACAGACCTTCGACATAATCAAGTTGTTTATAAACTCCGAATAACGCTGTAGATAAAGGGTTCTGTTTAAATTGCTAATTTATTGCTGAATAATTGTACTGATTCAGGTCGAGCAAGGTTTAGCACTGTATCAAAATTATAATTGGTTTTATTTCATAATGGAGATGTTTGTTTCTTGTTTTACATTAAGCATTATGTCTTCCATTCACTAACTATAACCGGATATTTATAACTCATAGTGAGAAATACTCTAATACTGTAGAAAAAGTAATAAAAATAATACTCCTCACATATTCGTATGTATTGTGATTTAGTATAGTAATCACTATCACACAACCAATCGATTGCGTCAAATGTGTGTCTAGAGATCAATGAATTACGAGATAAAAATATTTAAAATAATAAAGAAGTACTTATAAGATTTTCATCTATGTTTAATGTTTTTTGAATATTTTTGACATTGAGTAAAAGAACTGTTTTTGTAAATAATTTAATTAACCTAGACTAACCTTGCTTTAGACCTAACTAGTAATACCTTTGAGTAAACAATAAAGTTATAATAAAGTAATTTCTAATCTTCATTGCTTCCCTAATGGTAATTTTTTTTTATTTAATGAACAACATTGTGATTTTGATCTCAGAAATAAATAGAACTGAACTCGTTTTTATTGACTGACAAACAATTATAAAAATTTATAGAAAGTTATGAAAAAACTTAAATTGGTGACGACATAATGTAATAAATATTAAACAACAAAAAAGACATAAACATGTTGTTTTAAAACTTAAGAAGGAAGAAGAAGGAAGAAGAAATTCTGGATAAGAAAGAGACTTAACAATTTGGTTAAAGAAGTCGAACTTGATTCACAAACACTGCAGTCTGAAAACACTATTCTCCTGAACCAAGTCCCTTTGCATAATGCGGAATTATTTTATGACTCGTTAAGTGTAGGAAATAATTTATTTGCATTTGTTGTTGTTGCTCTGTTCTTAATGATGCATACGAAAAAATAATATAGGTGTTAATCCACATAGGAATGTAGGAAACACAAACAATACACCCAGTTGTAACAATTATTATATAGCAAGCGTTGACTGAATAAGCAGATAACAACAAGCTGTCAGAATAGATCTATCTAAACACATGTTGTATAAATCATAAAAAAACTATTCATACCAGTTTACGGCATTCTATTGTTGAATTATTAATATTTTTTATCAATCGGATTTTTTTATACTATACTTACAATTTTAAATTTATATAAAAAAATCTGAATGTATGCTTTTCTTTCCTAGAATTGGCTAATAAATTTCAGTCTATTCATGACCGTGATGTCTTAAATGAGTACGTTACGACACTCACAACACGAGGTCTACCATTGTTTGTACACGAAATAGATAATTACTTTTATATAATTATATAATGTAAAGTAATACCGATTGCTGGAGTTATCTAGATAATTCTAAGTGTTGTTTATAAAAAATTAAGTAAAGATAAAATCTAAGCATCTAAGATAAGAGGCAAGAGCCGTGTTATATAATCGGACGGCTATAGTGCAGATCCGGCACACGCAAGGTGGTTTCCGATCTGAACCGGGTCACGAGTGTTGGTCGTTTAATAGCAAAATAAATAAGACGATAACTTTTAGAAACTACGGTTATGAAAAATAATTGCCACTTCTACTAATTATTATTGTATATACCAACATAGAAGAGGATTTATTTTAACTTTCAATACTAAATTGTCACAAGCAGTAGAAGAAGTTTAGATATTTTGTTTTAGCTACAAATTTATTCGAATCTTAATGACCGTTTCATCGTCGACATAAATGTACTTCTCTCGAGTCTTCTTTAATCTGTACATTTTGTTTACGTACCGTCATTATTAATGGGGCTGTTTTTAACATCTTTTTCCTGTTTTGAAACGCAGCGTTAAATATATTACTTTACGTGTACGATCATCCTTAATATTTGAATTTTAGTTAAGGTCTAAAAACTACCTGGAGTAGGGCAGAAGTTAAGATTAGTTGTAGTGTTAATTAAAGAGGGGAGTCACCCTCCTTTAATTGTTTTATTAACCCGTAGATTAAGTAGCGTTTCTAGACATGTTTATTGAGGCCATTAATTTTAATTTCTTTCCTGTTTTCCTATAAAACTAACTGAAAAACCTATACGATTAAGATTGTTAATTACGTTAAGTGCTATTACTGATTACCTAACCTTTGTTCTACTTATTAAAAGCCAATGTGAGGAACAAGATCTTTTTGTTTTTACCTATATTTTTTGTTAACCCTTCTTACCCATCAGAATATCCTCTGATATAGCAGATATGGAAGTAAACAGCATTGGTCTCTATAAAAGATTCTCAACTTCTTAAGACATAACTGTGAAAAACCTATATTGTACAAGAATCACATTGCCACGTTATTCTTTTGTAGATAATATTTAAATTAATAAGAGTTGTGTACGTTTACATTGCACACTGGGAACGACTCTTTGGCCCACACGGCAAAAGAGACAGCCGATCTCTTGGGCACTCTTTTTGCCTCAAACTCGACTTTGGACGACCAGGGGAAGGCACCGCCTATCATCCCGCGGTGGCCAAGCTTGATGCCGGAAATAGTTTTTCAGCTAAAACTCATCAGAAAAGCTCTCCTTTCCTTGGAAGTTCATAAGTCGAGTGGGCCAGAAGGTATCTCTCCAGTTGTGCTACGAACATGAGCCCCTGAGTTGATACCAATGCTAACGCGTCTATTTCGGTACTCCTACCTTAAAGGCGTAGTCCCGGTCTCATGAAAGCGTGTCCTTGTCAATCCGATCCCTAAAAAAGGTGATAGCTCGGAAAATAATGGAGAGCATCATCAATAAACAGCTCCTAACCTACCTCGAGGATCACCAGTTGGTCAATGACCGGCAATATGGCTTTCGGAATGGTCGGTCGGCTGGTGATCTTCTGTTATATCTTACGCACCGTTGGACAACTGTTATTGAAAGCAAGGGAGAGAGTCTGGCAGTTATTCTGGATATGGCGAAAGCCTTCGATCGTGTATGGCACAAGGGCTTTCTTTCGTTCTCGACGGTTTTTGCTCGGACCCCAAGCCCGTGAACGCTGGTGTACCCCAAGGCTACGTGCTATCCCCAACTCTGTTCCTCCTGCACATCAATGATATGTTGGATATCACCAACATACATTGTTATGCGGATGACAGCATTGGGGATGCGGTATATTCCGGCCGTGCAGGTCTCTCTCGGAAAAACGTCGACGAGTGCCGAAAGAAACTTGTGTCTTCTATAGAGACCTCTTTGAGGATGGTCTCTGAATGGGGTGAATTGAACCACGTTCAATTCAATCCCGAATTCACACAAGTTTGCGCGTTTACCACAAAAAAAAACCCATTTGTCGTATCACCGCTCTTCGAGAGCACTGCCCTCATTGCTTCGCCAAGTATCAGAATACTGGGTCTCGACATTTCGAGAGATTGTCAGTTTCGTGGTCATCTGGAGAGCAAGGCCAAGTGGGCCTCGAAGAAATTGGGAGTGATCAATAGAGCGAGGCAGTATTTTAAACCTGGCCAAAGACTTGCGCTCTATAAGGCGCAGCTCCGGCCACACATGGAGTACTATTCTCATCTATAGTCCGGATCACCCCAATATCAGCTTCTACCATTTGACCGCGTACAACGGAGAGCCGTTCGGATTGTCGGGGACCTGGTGCTCTGCGAACGGCTGGACTTTTTGGCATTGCGTAGAGACGTGGCTTCTTTGTGCGTCTTCTACCGCATTTAAAACGGGGAGTGTACCGAAGAACTATTCGATCTGATGCCTGCCGCCGAATTTCATTACCGCACAGCGCGCCATCGACTTCTTTACTATCCCTACCACCTGAATGCGTGACGATCCTCCACTGTGCGGATCTCAAGGACCTTTTTTCCACTTTTTCCTCATTTGCTTATTGTTTCAAATTTATATCACTTTTAGCTATATACTAAACGCTGTTCCATCCTTTTAACAGAAGTGCATGAATATATGGAAAATAATTACGTATAAACAAAATACAGTTTTATATATAGTTTTGTGGAGACATAGTTTAAATGTGTTTATTTTGAATATATAAAAAAAATGCTGTTATTTTAAGAAGTATGCACATACACATACTATTAAGATTATACTATGCATAAAATATATATGCATTTTCACTTTTAAAAGGAATTATGGCCGAACTCGATTTAATTTTATTTAAATTTTGTTTATGACACAACAGACGCGACTACATAATTTGCAGTAATAAATTACTCGGGCTATTATTGTGAACTCAGTGATTAAAATAATGGAAGATATAATGTTTATTTAAAACTATATTAGTTGTTGATTGTATTAAGGAGCAATTGCTTTACACATTAATTTATTCATTAAAAAACAAGTTTATTATTTTATTTAACAAGTTGTAATCCATTAATAGTTTTGTATTAATCTAAACGGTCTTTGATTTTAGATTTATACAAAAGCATTAAATAATTACGCAAGTAATGAACATAATTTACTCAATAACTACATAATAAATAAAAAAATACAACAAATATATTTTTTAAGATGAGATTTCAATAGGCATAAGACAACGTAGTTACACGTTTTCTTACAATGTAGTTTTTATTATTATTATTTTCTTATAATGGATGTAGATAAACGAGCTTGTGGGTCACTGATGAAACGTGATCACCGCCGCCCACGAACTCTTGCAACATCCGAGGAATCACCGGAGCACTGCCGGCCTTGTAGGTGAGAGTATACCGCAGAAGGGAATTCGTTCCATATTCTAGTAGTACAAGGAAAAAAGTTCCTTAAAAACCGCACAGTGGCAGATCGTCCTGTATCCAAATGGTACTGATGGTAATGGAGGTACGATAACGTGCCGTGCGGTAATAAAATTCGTCGGCAGACATCAGATCAAATAGCTCTTCGGAACACTCCCTGTTGTAAATGCGGTAGAAGACGTACAGAGAAGCCACTTCTCCACGCAATGCTAAAGAGTCTAGCCGTCCGCAGAGCATCGGGTTTCCGACAATCCTAGCGGCTCTCCATTGTACGCGGTCAAAAGATAGAAGCTCATACTGGGGTGATCCAGATCAGAGATGACAATAGTACGCGATGCCAAAGAGTCCACATGACACAGATGTTAACAATAACGACAATCTTCGATTTGACCCGGGAGCCTTGCCGTCTCTTCAAAAGTTAGATTACCATTCAAAAATCTTATTGAATCTTATAGACTTTAAAAAAACCTAAAAAATTTGAACTGTAAGCAGGCATGAAGTGCTACTGTGTTTTATTTGATATCAAAAATATTTTATATGTCCTCATTAAACTGAAAATAAGTTTAAGGAAACTAGAAGGCTTTGATATTGGTTACTTGGTAAATAAGATGTAAATACAGTAATACCCTACGAGATACAAATCTTCAAAACGCTCCTATAAAAGCTTCCGAAGTAGAATTGCGTCTCACGCCTGTCAAACATTTATGTAGGTACGAGTACTTACTTTTTTTGCTATTAAAATTTAAAATTCCAATCGTATTTAATTTAGAATAACCGGTAATTCCGCCATAAAAAAGACTCAAAACATTGTCACTATCATACGTATAACATGTATATATATATATATATATACTTCAAAATTTTTCTGCAATATTTACTATATCTATATTTTCTGACGATTGAACATAATACTATTTACTACTAACAGTATCTCGTTCATAGTTCTTTGGTAATAGTCTTTAGGATAAATTGATGTGATATTATAATCCAACTGTTCCATATTCCATAAATAATCAAGCACTCTTTTTGTCATCTACCTCTACATTCATGTTATTTTGTGAAATCTTATTTGATGACGAGGATGAAGTTGACATTTAAATATATTTCTCCGGAAGCTCGTATAATTAATATATCAATTTATGTTCAACAATATACTCATATAATATAATTGAATTCGATGTACTAGTTAATATTTTTTATTGTTCCTACAATATTCCAGCATTAAAATGTCGTATCCAATAAAGATTTAATATGCAGTTTGAAAGGTCAATTTCTTTATTCCGTACAATTTCTTCTTAAATCTACTTTTAAAAACAACGTGTAATCAATTTTAACAATTCAATCAGATAAAATCTAAATAGTTGTTATTATTTTATTAAATGCTTCTCGGCTAGCTAAGGTATTGTTTTGTTCTCGCCAGGGGGCCTTAAGTTAGTTACTTGGTCCAAAATTCGCCCATATGTTGATTTTATTAATATACAGATGTTTGGGAGAACTGTAAACCTTTAGTATAAATGAGACGTGTAGTAATTTGAATTATTTATTTTTAACCAACTCGTTACTCGATTCACATTATCGTGTACAATATATTTTTTGTAAAATCGAGGTAACATAGTAATATGTAGATATGGTGTAGATAGTGTAGATAATTGATTATTCTATTTCTGTCTCTATTTCCATAAAAAGTCTACAATTATTTCTACGCGTCCACCGCGGGACTTTAATGAAATTGCCACGCCCTTTAATTTTATTTTAAAATGTAAGGGTTCTTACATAGAACATAGTTTTTATTAAGCGATAGATTATTTCGAAAAAATATACATATGTATAATAAACAAAACACACTAAAAATGTGAAACGTTTGAATTTGATTGGTACTTGGATTGCCCAAGTTATCGATAACAAATTATGATCTTGTGTTCATTATTGTCAGAAAAATTATAATGTTATGATTGTATAAAATAAGTGCTCAAAGATTTAAGAGTTTCTGTGGTCTTCGAGAAAATCGAGACTCCTTGTATTAAGTGGATACACGCTCTCAGTCAGCAAAATACTTGAGGAGAAATAAAAATGTCAGCTGATTCAACCTTATTTATCATTCTTTAATCAAGTTTGCTCGTTTATTCGTAAAAGTACTTTGTGCCTCATAGTAAAATAAATTACGATAGATATAAAATCTTAGCTAGAATATGATATATATATCTATCGATAAGCAACTCGGTTATTATGTCATTTTACAAATGCAACGCATAAATAAATTTTGGAATTTGATGATAGTTATACAATAATACTTATATAAATATACTTGCTTTTATAATATGAAATTAAGTCAACTTTTATGTCGTTATCTACGAAACACTTAACTTACATATATGTGTTTCCTCTCTTCAACTCCTTGAAAGTATTTAATCAAGGCATAGTAATCAGCGCTCAGTTCGAGAGTTAGTTCGAGTAGTAATTTACGATAAGACGGTCAAATTGCTAAATTAAATAATTCAAGATTTCTGTTACTTAGGACTAGAATCTTAAAAAATATGCTTTGAATTTGATTAGCATTTAAAACAATAACTAGGTAAAAAGAATTCTTTTAGATTTTGATGCAACGATGACTAGTTTGTGTGTCAGAACATTTCTAAATAGCTCAGTATGAAGTTACATACAAAATTTGTGTTAACAGTAATAGATATGCGCAATTTGATCTGCAATCTGTCGTTACAAGTCGTATGACTACTTCGGCAAAATTCTGCAATAGTAAACGAGCTGTCACTTTCACTAACTTTTGTTTAAGATACAATTAACCACGGGAGATACGCAGTTGGAGACGTGTTCCTCTAAAGATATTATATATACCTCCGTTATCTTATTATATAAACAAATCTTTTAGTTTACTATCTTTTAAGCATAAGTTATAATTATATATTTTAATAATAATAAACTTTAATGAACACTGGCTGGATGCAAAAGAAAACATGTGGGCCTAGAAGAATAGAGATCACTTGACCAAGGCAGTATCTGCAATACCACCCCAATTGTCTCTATTCATTAAAAATGTTATTGTGCAGCAACTTACATTAAAGAGGATCAAGGCAACAGTGATTACATTACAACGGACAGAACACAGAGGTGTTCGAAGTGTAACGCGAAGAGTCGCTTGTTACCTTACAAAAGGTAATGCTTAGTACACAAGTTTTAAGATAGCCAACTCCGTTATACCGGTCGCCGCAAAATTCATCTATGTATATAATTTATTATTTTAAAGATTTCAAATATTTTGTATAATATTTGAAACTTCGCAATTTTAATATGTGAAGATGTCCTCTTGGTTAAGAGGACAAATACCGGTAACATTCGGAAAGGCTTTTTTGTTCTCAGTCCTAAACGCGACAATGTATCAGAGCCTAGGGACACTAGACCGATAGCTCTAACAAATACAATATCAAAAATATTTTTTTTTCTTTTCTACAAACAAAAATGACGCAATTCATGATTAATAATACATATTTCGGGCCATTAGGCCCGAAATATATAATTATGTATGGTAATTATACCAGAAAGGGTTTTTGTCCAGCATTTCTGGCCGACTGGAACATAACACATTAATATCGGAAAGCCTTAAAGATGCCAGAACTAGTGAGAGATAAATTACGGTATGTTGGATAGACTTAAATAACGCTTTCGGGTCGGTACGACATGAACTGATGATGTTCTCGCTAAGGTATAACTTTCCAATGCTAGTTAGTGACATGATTGCATCATATTATTCAAAATTAATTTTTTCCATATATACAAATGAAAATCATTCCAAACCATTAAATTACAACATAGGATTATTTCAAGGCTGTTGTATTTCTCCAATTATATTTAACATAGTCCTCAATATTTTAATAGATAAATTAATTAAAAACGAAAAGAAATGGGGTTATCGGTTTAAGTTTAACAATAAATACACAGAATCCATACTAGCTTTTGCAGACGGTCTCGCGATCTTGACACGTATTCCAAAACAATGTCAGCTACTTTTCAATATTTTGGAGGATTTTTACTTGCACGGACCTATTGAGGACAAAACCCAATAAATACTACAGTCTATGTCTCAGTAAGTGCGTTACTACGATTACCGAAGCAGCTCCGTTCAAATTTTTAGGTAAAAAAATCGATTATCAAGGACGCACTCCAATGTTGGATATAATACTCGATAGCTTTTGGAATAATCTTAAAAAGTTAACTCTTTAACATCACGTCTAAATTGACCTTTCATATGGACATTGAAGTCATGGCTCGGGTTAGCGCATCCAGCGGACTCTTTCACCTTATTTAGAGACCGCCACAATTTTGGATTAAAGTTAAAGACAAAATCGGAACTCTATAAACACCTAAGAGTAACCAAAAGACATATATATCATCTCAAAATCGAATGGTGATATTGTAACCTCTCCCAAAAGTTAAAATTGCCACAGAGCTGGAGTTACGACTTCAATTCCATAAACAATTTATGATAGGTGCTCAAACAAATAAAGCAGGGCTAGGATCAAGGAGGAAAGAACAAGACAGAAAAATGCGATGAGCCTAGAATTGTAAAATAAATAGGTGACCATGGGAGATTTTTGTATTCCACTAGCTTTAAGATGGCGCACCCTTCTTCATGATTGGTCTCCAGCATTATTAAAATTGTATCATAATGCATTCCAAATATTTCTCCTAGATCAAAGTAACTTAGTAAGCCGGGGCAAAGCCACCGAAAAATTTTGCAACATCTGTGGGGAGGCAGTAAGAACCGAAAGCGAAACACTTGCTATTAGGGTGTTGGGTACTTCTAAATAAATAGTGGTAAATACTCGCGTCACCACGATAAAGTATTAGAAATCATTCGAGAAGTGGTTAATCTTTCGGTATAACAACCACCAAAATATCGGTAGAGTTCGAAAAAGCAGGTTCGTTCAAAAAGTCTAAACTAAAACCTTAGTCCATCTTGGAAACGTCACATGGACTTTCATGATGGAGACGTATGAAAAGCAATACAAAATTTCCGGGAATGTTTGTGTTTCGTCTCCTAGGCCGGACTTATTGCGGTACTCAAAACAAACATACAAAAAATCACACATTTAAGCTTAACAAATATTACACACACACAACACTTGTGTACGTCAAATGGAAGTGACAGGAGGGCCTATTTTGATATCTTATGTATTAAAATAAGCCCTTCTGTAAAGACACTTTCCAACTTCAAATAAGGCTACGAAGGTTCCAAACGCGCTCTGGTCTGAGAAGAACCACACAACAAACTCAGCCGGGTTTTTTTTTTATTGTGATCACTGTTTCACAAACCTCAATATATTTAGTGAGCAATGTACGAATGACTAAAACCATTGGAGAAACAGTTTAAAAAAGAGTAGTAGCTTTTATTAGAAAGATTAATATACTTGTTAAATTTAAAAAAAAAATAAAGTAAGAATAAGAGTAAGTTTTATTTATATATTTTTTTCCACAATAAATCATATTTTCATATTTTTATCAAGTTGTATTAACAGGTTTAATTTTAGTAGAAAATACTGAAAATACTCTCTAAAGGTATTATCATATTGTGAAATAGGACAATTATGGATTTTACAATGTCCTAACATATTTTGTTTTCAATGTCTATGTACTGTTATATTGTACATACAGTTTTTTCTATGTCACACTTGAGCACCAAAACGAGCATTTATTTCCTCTTCGTTTGGTCACAGAATGAATGAATACTAAAGAATAATTGCAGGGTACATATACTTACTATACTACTACTATTTACTATATTTTTCTTTAAGACAACGGATATGCCGCCACTGACGTTAGCTGATTGGTTGAGCGGGCAGTATTGGTCGTATACTGTTGCGGCATTGCTTCCGCCTAGCTTTGGCTTGGCTTTGGCTTGGCTTGGCATGTGACGTGACGTTACATATATTAGTTCCTTACATATGAAATTGGCGTTTTTTCGTACTGGTCACTTTAATCACAAATTTCTCCTCTTTGGTTACTACTATACAGCTACTGACCATGTATTTGTGGTTCGTTAACTATTATTCATTTGTTCTGTTTTTTCTGTTTGCGTCATTCAGTTTGCAAAATTGAAAACTTGAAATATCGTTTCGTTATCGTTATTTACGAGTACGAGGTACGTGGCACCAATACTGCGGAAACAGCTCGAAGGGTTAATGATGTATTTGGCGGCTATGTCGCAAAACAAAACACAGTGCGTTTTTGGTTCTTATGTTTTCGTTGTGGAAATTTTGACCTGCAACACACGGTCTGTGAACGGCCGGAGACCCAAGTTGATAATGAAGAATTTAAGGCTCTTGTGGAAAGGGATTCATTGCAGAACTACGCCCGAGCTAGCTGCAGGCTGCGGGGTTAGTGTCAAAACTGTTTTAATCCACTTGAAGCAAATTGGAAAGATTGATTGAAGGTGAAGGCTAATTCTGCCTCATGAGAAAATTAACCTAATAAAAGTGCGTTCGGTACACTAGTGCTGGTGTCATTCGTTACAGTTTTCTAAATTCTGACCAAACGATTACGCCAGCTGTCTGTTGTTAACAATTACAAACCATGATGGAAAACTTAGCTGCTAAACATCCGAGGCTACTCAATCATTCTACGTCACTACTGCTTCACGACAACGCTACACCACACTCTGCACAACAGACGGCAACCAAATTATAACAACTTCAATTGTAATGTCTTAAATATCCTTATTCCCCGGATCTTGCTCCAACAGATTACTATATTTTTCGAAAATTGGATAACTTCTTGCATGGGGAAAAATTCAACTACGATGCGGTAGTCCAAACCACCTACAAAGATTTTATTGTTTCCCGTCAAATGGTTCTTTCTGTAAAGTGATCAATGATCCACCTACAAGACAGGTAAAAAAGCATAGATAAATGGTTATATTACTATAATATTAAAAACTTTTTATTCCTCAAGTACCAAACGCCAATTTCCTATGTAAAGACCTAATACTTATTACATATACGTTATACTATCAGAATAACAAGTTTTAAATCAGCTAAAAAACGGTTTTTCTGAACTAGAGTTAGTAAATAATTGTGTTGTCAAAGATTAGGTTTTAGGTAACATAAGACGGTCAATGGCAATCGACTACCGGGAATATTGTCAATTGGAATATTATCCAAATGACAACCGACGTAGGGTTAAAACCTAATAAAAAGTGAGTTTTCAGCTCCTAAAATGACACTGAATATGACAAAAGGGAAGGATAATCACAACCCATTCCTAAAACTAACGAACCATTTAGGACGATTCACGTCGATCATTTAAGCTCATTGTGTAGAACAAGGAAAGGCTAGTGTTTATGTTAATTGTAATTGGTAAACATAAAATTCATAACGGACTATGGCTAACCGCTCCTTTTACAAAGTGTAATATCATTCCACTTATTGTTAGAAGTTGATCAATTTTAATCGTCTCGAAATTACTTATTAATATGTAATCAATTATTTATTCACTTGCCACACTTGAGCATTTAAAGTAACAAAGATTCGTCTTTGTTAGTTTAAATTATTGCAGAGTTTATACTTTATACTTCAATTTAAGACAATGTAACTGATGTGACATGATTTATGCTCGCTAATTGGTTCGCTGAGTGTTTTGGTTATGGCATAGTTTCGGTTTGGCTTGGTATGTGGCGTGGCATTACAGAAGTATTTTTTAAATACAAATACAATATTTTTATTATTACAATATTTTTATATACTTTTTTGTTTGACACAAAAAAAAGACTATGGACTATATCATAAAACATATTATTTTTAACTTAATCAATTGGATGGTTGGATGGATTTGCAACGTTACTTTCAACCATTTTAATATTTAATTTAAATACATCTGTAGAAAAGTATTTCATCGTGATGGTCATACGAGTTCAGAACTGTTTTTTCATCACATGTCTAAAGAACTATTCACTTCAAGAAAACAGCGGATCCAGGGTCAAACCCTACTCGTGTTGACGATTTAAAAAATATAAATAACATTAAAATATACAACGCATAATTTAAAATTACTGATATTTTAATCAGTTGCATTCGTTGAGGATGGCTCCATAATAAAATATCTTTTGAGAACTCAAAGTTAATTTTAAATTGACTTTAAAGCTTAATAGAACTTTAACCACGACAAAGTACACATAAAATATTTTAAACTTCCTCTATTATATGAAATATAATAAAATCATAAAGCTAATTTAATTTTGATTTAATAACTACTATTAAAAATACCAGTTGAGTAAGTTATTTTGAATCTGATGCCACAACTCTGGAGAATGTTGTAGACTTCGTAACATCATGCTATGACTTATTACGGGAGCTTATTATTTAATGTTACATATATATTTATTTGATATCCTACATATCTCACATAACGTAAACAATATCTGGGTTAACTTTTCTCACAACAAACATTATTGTCACTGCCTCCTTTTTCCACATCTTGTTGTCTTACACTTACATTGATTGATATCCCGTAATTATGTCGTTAAATATGTGTTATTCCGTGGTCACATTTAAAGATCAGAAGAAGAGTTTTGTGAGCATATGATGGTATTTATATTTTTTTATATTATGTATATATTTTATCGATAGTTGTTCTATGTGTAGTTGCATATTTAAATATCGTAAAGCACTTCAAGTGCATACGAACAATATAACTTTAAATTAGAATTTACTTGAACCTCTGTGCACTGGTGCGGAAGACAAAGTTCATTCATATGAATCGCTTTGGTGATTCGGTTGAAATTGCTAAAGTTCCCAACAACTCTATGAAAGCGGGACTAGTTTTCTTTTCTGTCCAAGAAAATTTAATAAATAGTTTACTATAACTTAGTGAAAGTAATGAATTATTTAAATACACTACATATTTTTAATGACAATTAGTAATCCCGTTTTACTTAACTGTACAAAACTCTCAATATTTCATAAACATAAAATAAACATACTATACATTCAATAGAAGCTTTAGATATTAAATGAAATGAAATCACCGTATATAATAAATGATAGTAACTGGTAGATCCTCAAAACTTTCGAGATATGAAAATCACAATACACTTGAACTGAGGTATTCTGTTCAGAGATTTTTGGGACGTAAGTTTAATTATTAAAATATTTATATTTTGAAAGCAACGTGGTACATGCAACCTGCACCATGCACTTCCTGCAACCTTCAGTAAGTAACTTATTACAGTTTACTTGAGATAGTAAAATAAAACGTGGATCTGACAACGACAATATATATAACGTTCAAATATGCAAATAAAACAATTTTTGAGTCTTGGTTAACTAAAAGTATATTAGTTTTTACTCGAACTAGTCTAGTAACTACTAGTAACTTCAAATTTATCCCCTGAGATGTAGTTGAATATTTTATAATAAAACATTAAAATCTATTTATATTTATTAACTGTGAGCTGCTACTTACGTTAACGTATAGTATAAAGTAATATATATATAACCAATTAAGGTCAATCTCGTAATTGCACTCCGTTTTTAAGTACATTACAGCGGTCTAGATTGCGGTTGGAGCCTAATAGAATTATGTGCCTTTGATGTAGCGAGCAATCCTAATCCTATATCCTAATATATTAATGTGAATGTGTGTATTAACAATCTGCGTATTTGGGTAATATAATCCTTTCTACACATAATCAAATAGACCAGATCACAGCAGCGAGACAACACCAAATGCACATTCATAATAAAGATGCCAAAAAAGACTGTAGAAATTTTGCTAATATTGGGTGATGTGATAAATGGATTAATGCACTATAACTTTCGTAAATGTACAGTTAATATATTTTAAATGATAAATATATTTCCCAGAAATTTACAGAACTGTATTGTATGATAACGGAGACTGTAATTAAATTAGGCAGTGTCCATTTTACAGAGAAGCTTTGACGTTATCGCAGGTTTATAAATAGAATTAATTCATTGAAATTATTAATGAATTTCTGGCTTTTGGACTACGAATTTGAAACAAGGAATTAGTATTGTTTAAACTGTAACGAGAGAGACTATTTCGTTTTGAATGTTATTAGTTTGAGTTTCCTTTCGCATATTTTACATTTCATTAATAACTATTGTTTATGTGATAAAATATGTAATAAGCAACAGTGAAGCTACAAAAAAGTAACTAATTATATTAGATTAATATTATTTATTCATAAAAAGTGTAACTGTAAGTGTAGAGGAAATAATGTTTGTGTTATTGCTATTTCTCGAATGTTACACGTGTAGAACATGTTTTAATAGTTTCTATATACGAGTGTATTATAAAGTACAAGCTAAATACTTATCTGTTTGATTCTCGGATTTTCTTGGGCTGCTATCATATCTGGGGTAATCTGGGGTATCTGGCAAAGTATCGCAGTTTGTGTTTTCTGAGGGCAAAAGACGACAAACAGCGGCACCCTAATCCACTCCAGATGTGGACTTTTGCAACATCCATTTCACTCTTACCTAAACGACGTCCACCTTGAGACGGTGTAGCCGACCGTGTTGTTTTTGACGGAGATGCTGATATCTCAACCTAGTGCTAACCTATAAGCTAGAACATAATTTTATACCACATTCTGGGGTATCTGTGTTCGTAAGGGAAGATATCTGCTACCGTTGACTTCAGATTTTTGAAGGGACCTGTCTATGCTCTGGCTGCGCGTGGATATGGACGACCATGTCAGAGTCTATGCGTGCCTCTACAGGTCTTATAGTGGTAATGCAGAATGGGTCAACTCCTGGGCCAGGTCCAAGCGAAAATTTACGACCTGCTTTCACAGACTGCCTCCGCCGATGTCGTAGTCCTCGGGGACTTCAACGCTCACAATCAACGTCACGTGCCACAGTCTACGCGGTCTACAGTACTAGTTACGTCACAGACTACGCGGGGAGATCTGTGTTTAACTTTGCTTGGTCTGTCCCAGCTGGTTAAGACGCACACTCTTATACCGGATGTGGACAGCCATATGCCCTCTTTGTTGAATCTTCTGCTGACTACACATCCAGTAAAGTTAAGTTGAGTTACCTTGTTAAGACACCCCTAGGGTCCTCTGATCACTCTCTGGTACGGACTGTAGTGCCCATTCAACATCCGACGCGCACAAGGCCTGCGATCCCTCGTTTTTGGAACTACAAGTCAGCGGATTGGGATGGAATGGGGTCCTTTTTTGCATCCTACCCATGAGAATCGATTTGTTTCCCATCTAATGATCCCAGTGACTACGCTTCGGCTGTAGCTGATGTGATACTACAGGGCATGAAATTATTTGTATTAAGCTCTGTGTACCATTTGGTGGCAGATCGCGGCTTTGGTTTGATGCGTATCAAGATTGGGCTAATGCGCTAGTCATTAAGGATCCGAACTTTAGAGTTTTGAAGAGAAAATATAAACGTGTCTCCGGATTCTTCAAACGGCAAATCGCTAGAGCATGCATGTTCAAACATGTCGTCAAAATTGGGGATCAGCTAACAAGATACCCGCTTGGCACGTGCAAATTTTGGGCCCTTTCTAAGGCCACTTTAGGAAACTTTTGCCAGTCTTCCTTACAGCTATTGCACATGGGGAATTACTCGTTGGCTAATACGGCAAAACAGAAAGCCGATCTCTTGGTCACTCGTTTTGTCTCCAACTCAACTTTAGATGACCAAGGGAAAGCACCGCCTACTATCCCGCGGTGTCAGAGCTCAATATCGGTGATCACATATCAACGGCTACCCGCAAGCTCCTTAGCCATCCTTTAACATAAAAAAATAATGTATTTATGTTAGGGTAAGAGCAATGCTCCCCAGATTCATATTTTTTTATTACCTTTACACGCCGACGCTTATTTATATAATTTTTCAAAGAATGTTCTTTATGCTTTCTTTAATAGCATTGAAAATATAACATAACAAATAATAGAATATTTATTTTTTATTGAGTTACTCTTACAATTACAATCGATTTCTCTTTCAATAATATTTAAAATCAAGTAAACTAATGAGGTTTTGGACCGTTTGACAAATTATTTGTGTTGCCCAATTTATTCGATTTATTTTTTTTAAGTAACCTATCCACTGGAATACACTTTTATCTTTTTCAATATATTATTCCATTAATATTAAAAGTTTTACATACTTACTGAATGCTTTAGCATTACTTACATTTAGCACTAACCAATTAACGAAGCGAGACTTCATTCAATATTGTCGTATCAAAGGTAGCTTAAACGGATACTTTGCTCAATCAAACTTCGACAAAAACATTCTGTGTCCAGTCAATACGCACCATTATCGGCTTTCGATTTATCGAAGGTCAAGGACTTCTGGATATGTTCCGCCCTAACCCTGTACTCCGCATTACTAAGTTATCTTTGACACACATGTTTGAGTGATGGTTGCGTGAGTTATGTTTATTCGATTGATGTTCACAGAAAGTAATTGATTTCGTGATTATGTTAGAAAATAAGTGCTATTAGCATTAAATGCAAACAAAATATACATTCTAATCATAATGAAAGTTTCTTTAGTGATGTAAGGATGATGATTTTTCAATAAATAAAAAGTTAATAACAATTAAATTTACAATTTTATAACATCTATATATTTAAAGCACGAAATTGATATTAATTTGTTTAATTATAAATGAAATATATTATTAATTGATTGTTGTATTGATGTCATATTGCATTGATGATAATATTGTTAATAAATATTGCAATAAGTACTGCTTCCTTTATTTTCTATAAACATGTGAGTGTAGTTTGTGTATGGACTTAATTATCAATACTGTTTAATGACAAACCAATTTGGCGCAACTAAAATGATCTTTACTTTGTGGTAATTGTAGTAAATACTTTTCAAATAAAAGCAATTATAGCTTGTATCATCGTATATTTGAGTGCAATACAGCAAAGAATAAAGTGTTTCTCAATATTTTCTTACAAGATAATACGTTTTAGAACCTAAAATTAAATAAACGATTAAGCTACAAATCAGATACCAATTAATCCATTTGTGTTTAGACTTTGAATTAAAAAGAAGTCCCTCACTTCGATAAGCAAGCATTTTTGTTTATGTTAAATGTGGTGATGTAAGCTTGGTGTTGTGTTTATTTTCACCTGAGAGTTTGTTCAAATTTCAGTGAGTTTCAGATAATGTTATTTCTTAATGCAAAGAAATAACATTATCACATGCGGTAATAATGTTTAAGGATTTAACTCAAGGTTCAAGAATACTTATCACATGTGAATTTGTTTGAGGGAATTTAAAAGATGCTGTACAGGAATTTGGTAACTGATCCTATTAACCAGAATTGTAAAAACACCGCGATTATTTTTAGTTACTTTAGAAATATTCTGTTTCAAAATTATTTGTTGTCAGTGTCATATTTATAAACCTTGATAGATTTTGATGTCACTTACGAAAGAGAAAAGATTTTATATGACAGGTTTTTACCTGAAAAACAAATGAAGTCTCATTTAAATTATTGTAAAATTAAGATATCGTGGTCAGCATTTATTACTTTTAAATTCTATATTTTGTCATGACAAGTTTATCCAAATAACATATCCCATACTCGTCAGGAATCTTCTCTTCATTTCCGAATAAACAATACAAAAAGACAACTACTTATAAGCCTAAATGCCTTTGCTTGTTCATTACCACCTATAATTAACTTTATTATGTTGTCAAGTTCAGTCTTCGAATTATAATACAATCCAACCGGTATATCAGTCTATACCAATAATCGAGTTGAACTTCGAAGTCGATAACACTAAGAATCTGATTGATTTTTCTTCATTTCCAATAAATATAATACTTACTTATCCAAAGCTATAATAAGTACCAGTTTTTTAAGAATCTTAATGTAATATATACGAAGTTTGAGGAAACCTTATCCATATCTCTCATATATTTCTTGCAAAATATCCAGTTCATTTAAAAAATGCTAAGATACTGGTAAGATACAAGACTGACCGCAAGTATAGTTATAAGCTCAAATCTTTACATGAAAGCATTATAGAGATATATAAAAAGAAACCCGAATTGGGTGATGAGAAAGGTTATTGGTTAAGGAGTGAAATCACAAGCGGTCATTGACTTACATATGCGTCACATGACGATATATTTATACGAGCAAATGAGGAATTGTTAGGAATCTCGCAATATAATATAACAACGTTGATATTTGATATATTAGTTGACAACTTGATTTTGATTTATATATTATCAATTTATAACTATATTTCATATTATGTGATTATGTTCAAAATATCATTAGCATGCTTTGGTTACGGTGTAACTTAAAAACAGTAAATTTAAAAATAATTAATGTAGTTTTCATGTTTTCATAAAATTTGATACATCTCAATTTAGTTTTAATATAAGAGCATTTTTAAAATTTTGGTCTTAATAATCTGTTTTTTGAATGCATCAAAACAAGGGGTATTTTTTTCATTATAAGACTTAAAACCAAAATAAGTGTAGCAATATAAACACGAAGAGAGATAGATGCTCAAGCGATGCGACTACATCGCTAAATCTTTTTTCATTACATATATAATCCTTTTACAATACAATATTACAATAAAATACTACAATAATTAAGTTACAATTTTATTAAACAAAGTCAGAAGATTAATAATTATATGATAAATAGGTTTTATGGTACGGTGAAAGATTTGATACTCTAATAATATGTTATTAAAGTAAAAGCTTATTTTAAAGACACGAGTCACAATATAATTTATTGTAGAATATGTTTGTATAAACTATCAATATAAGATAAAAAGCTTTTGTTTCTTCAATAAATAAACTCCTCAGATTTTATAAAGTGTCTATCGATTTAAAATGTTGATGGAATATTGAGAGCTATAAATATTTAATAATATTGACTAAAGACAAAGGTAAGTATTTCGGAGTGGTGAGCTTTCTTATACTTAGGTGAATGTATCTCGTGAAGGGTTGCTCAACCATGATAGTACATCTATGTTTTGTACAGTGCCTGAAAGACCAAACATTCATCTCTTACCATTCAATTTCAAAACGTTATATTTATATCGTGCTATTTATGAACATTCGTATACCTTACTTAATAGAGGGTCTTATTTATTGGGGGTCAGGCGATGTCTCCAGTTTTTTATGAAAAACGAAAACAATATTGTTTCAGGCTCGTCTTAAATCAGGGCGCTCGATGAGATGGTATAGACCTTCAAAGAAAAAACCCATAACCTATAAATACGCTCAAAACGTAGTTAATATAAAAGATTAAGCATTATAATCACCTCACATAATTATTTCCACATTTTAAGGTAATGTTTTGATCTAGTTGCAATATTTAATTAATACCTACATCTGGAAATTCGTCTTCGATCTGAAGAAGCAATTAGTAATTAACTTATACAGTTGTCTATCTCTCTGAGTGAATGTATGGGTGGATGTGTGCGTGTGATAGCTTAGTTTATTTTCTCACAGCAGGATACAAAATAACTACCAAAACCAACGTATTACATTGAAAAACCTTTAATAAAATTTATCGATCCTTTGACTGTCCTAAAAACCTTTTATTTATAGCAGCGATAATTTTAGCCATAATGTTTACGTCTATCAAAGCCAAGCTATTCACTATCACATGTTAATATAACTAAGTTGTCTTGTGATAACATCGTCAATACTTCAGATTTACTTGTATATAAGAATGTGATGTAATGTAATGTAAAAATATATATATTTTTTAAATATGAAATAATATGAGTCACTTAGGATTAAAAACAAATAACAATCAAACTATACAAATTATTAAAGGCCAAAAATAAGTATTCATTATTTACAAAAGTATTCTACAGCACTTTTAACTTAATTTAGTTCGTTTAGATTTAAACTATTTTTTATTAATTTATTTCGCATTATTTGGATTAAGGATTAAACAAAAAAAAAATAATTTGAAAATACAAGATTGTTTTATTAAATGACTTAAACAATTATTGAATGCTAAAAATATACTTAAAAAAGGTATAAAAAATCCTTTACCTACATATTTCTTTAATATATCGGATTACCTAAAGCCGATCAACGTATAATAGATTTCTTTTGAATTTCATATTTCGTTATCCACAATTATTATTATTGTTTATTTAATCAGTAGGATACTCGTCAAACATATTCGAGTTTGCCCAATTAGTTTCAAACTCATACGAGGTCTTCAATCATGAGCATCCCGGAACCGCGGCGTGCAGCAGTTGTCTGGACGCTCTGTGAGGGTGAGGGAGAAGATGATGCAGTTGACACTGCATCATCTTCTCCCAGATCTCTTCAGAGGCTCGTGCAGGCCATCATCATTCGTTGTTGTAATAAATTTTGTACACACTGAAGTAACCCTATAAATTTTGGGTAGACCTCGAAGAATTCGGTCTGCCCATTTGTACCCGACTTTCGAATTTTGGAAAAATATTTTCACAGGAGGTCTTTTTATGACCCCCTGAGTCCGAAATGACCATTGGTCAAAATGTTTATATATATATATATATATATATATATATATATATATAAACGCACGCATATATATATTTATATATATATATATATATGCGTGCGTGCGTCCAGATTCGACTTTTGTCAGCACGATAGCGGCCGCAGTTTCGCTCAGATCGCTTTCAAACTTTGCACAAAAATCAACCATCTAAAAATTAAGGTCAAGTTCGTTAACCAGAGAAATCCGGTCACAGGGGACGCTAGGGCCTCACTTTTTCTGATTTCAGTTTTTCGACCATAACTTTTGCCCTATACAGAGTAGATCAATCGCGTTCATGTTATATGATGTGTTTGATGAATACCTATAAGTAATGTAAATAAACCGAAAACCTAACTGCAATAACTTATGGGTGGGGGTAAAAAAACCAAAATTTTTTGGAAAAAAATTCTTAAATCTTCATAACTTTTTTCTGGTAAACATTCTTACATCACAAGTATTTTTAATAGAAAGGTAATTTTTTACTCTAAATTTAAGTACCAAAAGTTTTTCCGTAAAAGGTACCGTTTCCGAGAAAAAAAATAAAAACCACTTTGAGCTTGAAAATTTAAGGTAGGTAAAACCACGGCAACTTTTTTCTGGTAAACATTCCCTCCTCGCAAATATTTTTAATAGAAAGGTTATTTTTTACTCTAAATTTAAGTATCAAAAGTATTTCCAAAAAAGATACCTTTTCCGAGAAAAAAAATAAAAACCGCTTTTTGCTTGAAAATTTTTGATGTAAACAACGGCATCATGTGTTATTCTTAGGTATAGTAGGAGTTATATTTTAAACGAGTTACAAACGAGGTCTACCCACGCGTGTCCCTCTGTGGGCACGGATTTTTTAAATTTAAGTCTTTTTTTATCTTTATAGTGTGGATCGAATTCCGCGGCAGCACTCATTCACTGTCCCTATTTGAATTCGGCAGACGGCTACTTTCAATCACTTCATGTACTGTACGTGGTACTAAAAATGTTTCTTTAGCTAATAACGATTAGTTAATGTTAATAAGAGCTGGCAAAATGTAGGTAATGAGCTGTACCCGAATCTAAGTACAGCACATACATAACGCAGTACGTACGTATCTATCTATGGTCAGTGACTTTTTTATTAATGTTTTACGAGTTTCCCGGCCGTAATATTGGCAGTAACTTGCAGTGTGCACAAAAGATAGTAATATCGTAATGATGTCCCATCCGATCCCATGATGTTAATATAGTATCTTATCCCATCATCTTTACATATGGTAGGTCTCAGTGAGGTACTCTTAACACACTGAGATAACATCATCCAGTGCCCTGAATAAGGTTTAAAGTTTATCGGAAACACGAGGGTACTTTGTTCAAGCACTTCTGCATTCTTCCCTTTTTTGATTATATTTAGGTTTATATGAAAACTAAATATGAAATCCGCATGACTTAGATATCGACCAAAAATAACTGTATCGTAATAAAATTGTTGTGTATAATATACTATATTTATACACTCACAGGCACAATTAACCGCCCACCTTGTATTTCCTTCAATTTACAGAAATCGACAAGTTTAGACCACATTTTATGAGAGGTACATTGAAAGCTACCTTTAAGGTCTTGAAAAAAAAACAAAATTCTTCAAACAAGGGGTTCTATTAAACGATAAATTCCAAAAATCGATTTTAGGACAATTTTCTATAAAAATTTAACAATTTCAATTTTGAAAAAAAAATGTCTAATTAAAAAGAAAATTAAAAATTAATAATGGGTGTTCCTGCTTTGGGCTCCAATGACTTTTTGGAGGTGGTTTGCCATTCCATCTATGAAATCTTGGATATATAATTGGGGGATATTATGCCACTCCTCTACCACAGCCGTCTTGAGGTCTCCTAGTGTCGTAGGTGCTGGTACTCTTGCTCGGATCCGTCTTTTGACGTTGTCCCAAATGTGTTCAATTGGGTTAAGATCGGGATTGCATGCTGGCCATGATAAAACTTGAATACCGACCTTATTAAGGTACTCTATGACGGAACTTGCGGTATGGCAACGTGCATTATCATGCATTAATCTAAAGTTGTCACCAATAAATGGTGCAAAAGGTATGACATGGTCTTGTAGGACACTTTCCACGTGTCTTTGAGCATTTGCACTGCCTATATCGAACACAACAAGGTCAGTACGAGCCTCATAAGAGATACTTCCTCAAACCATTACGTATCCTCCCTGGTAACCCACTGTTTTGGTTATAGCGCATGGAACAAACCTTTCATTTTGGCGCTAGTAGACACGCTGATGTCCATCTGGACTTCTTAGGGCTATTTTGCTCTCATCTGAGAACAGTACCTCCTTCCATTCCCAAACAGACCAGTTAGCATATTCTTGAGCAAAAGCAAGTCTAGCTTTGCAGTGTTGTGGGAGCAGTAGTGGGGCAAGAGCTGAACGAAAAGCCCTCAGATTCCTTTCTGCCAGTCTTCTCCTAATTGTTCGTTCACTAACACTGACATTTCTCACCTCAAAAAGACGCGTATGAACTTCAGTAGCCGTACAAAAGTGATTTCTCAACACGTTGGTGATAACGAAGCGGTCATCTACGGCTGAAGTGCATCGATATCGCCCTTGACCTGGCCTTCGCGTGTATGAGCCTGTCTCCCGAAATCGTCTGATGGCATCCCGTACCGCAGTTCGAGGTACACCGAGTGTACGGACGGTGCGAAGTTGGCTCTACCTGGCGTCAAAAAAAGCCACTGCCCTAGCTACACCAGTTGCGTCGAGTGGCATTTTTTACAGTTACAAACAATAAGTGAACACCAGAAACTTAAAATAAACAATATTCACACACTATGGTAGAAAATAACTGGAATTGTTAACACGGGGATACAACAATGTCAAATAACGACTAAATTCCAAAAACCTGTCGGTGACACATAATTAGGAAACAAATTATGAATATAAGTGTTTAATTTATTGCTAGAGTAGCCACTTGATAAAAAACAAAACAGTTGATAAACCATAATAAACGTAAACAAACAGGGCGACGAATGATAAAGGTGGGCGGTTAAATGTGCCGGTGAGTGTAATACATATATAATGGATATACGATGGAGTCCAAGACCCTTATACTTATCAATGATGATAACTGTATTATGCTGCAGTTGTTTTGGTAAAAGTAAGTAAAAAAATACTATATTAATACTTACATTATTAACGACTTTTTTTTTGACATGTTATGATGGAACTTCAAAAGTAATCCTAAGTATGCAAGATTGTTACAGACAATTTCTTTAAAGTTTTTAATCAAACACTTTAGTTAAATGGCAGTCGTTTAGAGCAGCCGTAGCTCAAGTGGAGGCGGTCGATTATACAGCTTATTCTGTAAAAGATTTTGCTCTTTAAAGCTTGAATATGAAGCGTCCTAAGGGACCTATTTAAAATAACACTCAATTTTTCTTAGAACAAGAAACATTTATTAAAGTAAGTAAGTAAGTAATATATTCATATTACAATCGCAGATTTGTTAGTCGCACGACATTCCCTGTCTGTGTACAAGGATAGTTTCACATCACATGTGTGCTTTCTTATTTTGAAACTAGACACGAGGGGAGGTCCAAAAGTTCGTGGAATGAAAGGAATCTAAATGAAATAAAACAACAAAACTGTTTTTCCTTTTCAATATAATCACCCTTAAGTTCAATACATTTATTAGGCCTATGAATTAATTTTTCTAAACCACTATAAAAATATGTTTTATCTTTTCCGTCAAAATGAGCCGAAATTGCCTCCTTTACCTCATTGTCGTCGGAAAATTTCCTTCCATTTAACTCTTTTTTTAAATTGGGGAATAAAAAAAAAATCACTTGGGGCCAGGTCTGCACTGTAGGGTGGGTGAACTAGGGATCCAAACCCATGCGTGTGCAGAGCAGCCATTGCAATTCTGCAATTTTGTGAACCGGCGCGTTGTCTTGCAAGAACAACACACCCTTTGTCAAGTTTCTTGCCGCTTTTCCTTGATGGCATCCCTTAATTTTTCTAATATCGTTGCCTAGTATTTTCCGGTTATAGTCCTTCCCTTTTCTTTGTAATCAATCAAGATTATCCCCTCACAATCCCAAAAAACAGTAGCCATCATCTTTCCAGCCGACTCCGTCACCCTGAATTTCTTTGGCGGTTGTATCCCCTTTTTATGCCATTGCATGGATTCTTGTTTGGACTCAGGCTAAAAGTGATGAACCCGTTTTTCATCTCCCGTAACAATTCGGTCCAAAATCTGTGCAGGTTTATCTCCACACAACTCCAAAAAATGCTTTGACGCATCGACGCGATGCTCTTTCTGAAACGGCGTGAGCATTCTCGGTACCCATCTTGCACTGACTTTTGTCATACCCAGGTGATCATGTAGGATTCGCAAAATGGTGGTATCTGATACTCCAACTAATGCAGATAATTGTTTTTGCTTCAAACGGGCATCCTCTAGTACAATTTTCTCCACTTTTTCGACGATGTCCGATGTAGTGGCCTCAACTGGCCTTCCTGAGCGGGGGTTGTCTTCGATTGACTCTCGACCATGTTTATAAAGACCATACCACTTGTAAATCATCGATTTACTAGGGCACTGTTCCCCATAAACGACTCCCATTTCATTCAAAATGGTTTGAGCGTTCTTTCCTTGCTTGGTAAGGAATTTTATCACAGCGCGGTTGTCAATTTTCTCCATAGTTTCAGTTTTCTTCCGGATTGACTTGTTCAGCAGGCGACTGTTCGTAAACGAATGAAGCAATCGGGTTCAAACTCGGTATTTATACTAATGATGAGTCTCCGATTCCTATGACACCAAGCGAGGGCCCCTACCCCCGCTCCATCTTCTCCATTCCACGAACTTTTGGACCTCCCCTCGTATATAGATATAGATTAGATATTTGTTTCCGGATAATTATATCTAGTTCTTCTTAATTTAAAGAACTGTTTTGGTCCAATAATGTATAATATCCAATATACAATTTTAGTTACTAGTAATAATGATAAAGAATTTGTGTAAAATCTATTTAACTCTAAGTGCTTTGTGTCGAGAGAGAGAGGTTCGAGTAGATATTTTATATTTTTATTATGACTTCATTAGCATAAAATATTAATTTTGTCGTCTCCTGTAATGAATCTTTCAAAACACTTGTAAACGAAAATAATATATTTGTTATCTATCCTTCCAGTCACTTAATTACTTACTTATTTACTTAACCTTCCAAATGTTTCTAGAAATCTATGTCGATAAATAAATTTCAATATATGTATTTTTGAATATACAAAAAAAAATATTTTATATACCTCACATTTATTATTCTTTACAGTTATTAATTCTTAATAATGCAACTCGATATTTTGTTATAAGGAAATATTTGTTACAAAAATTCGACAAAACGCATTTTAAATAATTGCCTGGAGTATTTAACTTATTCACTGCGGTTACAGGTAAGAGAGAGTTAAATCATAACTGACTTACATACCAACTTGAAAAGTGGTAAGATATTTACATCTTTCAATATTTGCCATGCCCATGCCCATGAGATTTAGAAAATAAAAAACATCTACTGTATTTGCAGATAAACTATCTAAGAGAAGTCTGATAAATAACTGTGGAATACATAGTACATAATGTTGAAAATATAGATTTTTTGATTTTAAAAAAAGAGTGATTTCGTTTGACGGTTCCCTTACGGACAAAGTAAACCTGCAAATCTTCAAACATATTTTTATGGTTTTTGTTAATTGCGTGAAGAAATTCAGGCTATCTGTACTTTACTTTCCTTGATCAATATTCAATATATTTTCAAAAGAAATTAAGTGTTCAGTTTATTAATATCGGGATGAAATTTAGATAACTTTTAACAGATAAGTTTTATCAGAAAGTGTAAATGATTATCTAACCGTAATTGTTTTGTGCTTCTTTTTACTTAATAGCAATAAAAGATGGCATTTGTTAAGCTTTCTCAATGATAGTTGAATAATCTTGGGGTTAAGGTTTAATAAAAATATTACTTCAAACTATTTTTTTTAAAGTGACAATCATTACTGTAGTTCATGTTGTAAATATCTATAATATAAATACACGTAATATCGATCACAACGTGTTATGTGACAGTTCATAGAAACCTTATTAGTTAAAAAATAATGTCAAAGCCTTTTAACATCTGATAATAAAAGTAAATAAATTTGAAAACGACATTTGCGTACTAAACGAAAGAAAACAATTTCCTGGCAATTGGCAAGAAGTCAAATGGTAATGTCTAAGGTGGGAAGACCGAACAATTTTTTATAACATGCGATTTTACTGGCTCTAAAACGATATAAATTTAATATAGGATTTATTTAATTCCTTTGTTGAATATTTGTAAAAGAAGGTTATTTAGTTGTTTTTTTTTTCATAATTCCAATAACAAATAAATTTTAACTTTACCTTTGTATATTCTAATGATAGTTTTTGTAATAATAATAACAAAAATTAATGCTTCAATCTATCTTATAAAATCATTGAAAACAATGTTCCACCCATTAACAGAGACACGAATTGAAAGTTGTTTTAATCTAAACCATAAATAACTTATTTTTATAACTCACATTAAATCGTAGGTATGAGAAATCGTGTCGTAGACGTCCCTCGTGATGTGAAGTAGAAGGCCTTGTTATGCATTTCACATCCACCTTTATTGTCACTTTGCTCGATTCCCCACATTATGTCCCGCGTCTTCCCACTTTAACGTTGTAGAACCAAATATAATATTCAGTAGGCTCCCCTTAGATGTAAGCATATGAAAACTCTTAGGAATAACCTCTGGAATGTAAAAGATACACACTTTTTATTAAAGTAAATGTTAACTATGTTGCATCATTTAATTGAATTAAAAAATATATCTATAATGAACAAGAATAAGTAAATTCCACTTTGAAACTTGGCCATTATATATATATATATATATTAGGGTGATTCAAAAAATCCTAGTTTTAAATTTTTATAGGGACACCATCTTATATGGTTCCATTATGAAAAAAAATATACTCATATATATTTTTTTACATTTAAGTCAACTTTAGGGGTCGCTACCATCCATTTAAGTTTTTGAAAAATGCGTTACATACGGCAATGAGGTTGCATTCCTTGTGAACCAAAATGGCGGTTCCTTTGTGTATTTTTGTACCTGAGCGTAAACAAGGTACGTTAGGTACCTGGTACATATCCTCTATCCACGTTTTTTAACCTCTTCAGGTTATGAAGCTACAGAAAGGGTTTAAAGATTAAAGTTGTAATTTCGCAATAGAGCTGGGGCTTGGATGAAAAAGTAAAATCGATGTGTTCTGATACCACAGCATCAAACACAGGTCGATTCAATGGAGTTTGTACCTTACTAGAGCAAAAGCTGGAGAAAAATTTATTATGGCTTCCATGCAGGCATCACATTTTGGAGATTGTGCTTAAAGCCATCGTAGTTTCAGCAACTAATGCTTCTAGTGTGCCAGTTATACAAATCTTCAAAAGACTCAAAAACGTTGGCCTAAAATACTAAAATAGCACTTTATCCTATCCTATATCCTGGATCAAAACCTTATTGTGACAAAAAACCTGGAGGACTTCGTATCTTCTCACACATTAATGTTTTTTAAAAGTATCTCCATCTCCTGCGATTTTTTAAAAAAGGACGTGCAGACCTGGAAGCACGATTGTGAGTTAAAAAAATGTGTGACTGTTGTAAAGGGTCTAAAAGTTATCAACGATACAGCTGAGAGGGTAAGACCAGAAACAGTATCTATTGTTGGCGGTCAAAGACTTTAGGCAAAAATTCCCCAATTGTAACAAATCTACATCTTAAGTTACTAGTCTTAGTTATCCTTAAATGTTTATTGTAGTTATTTAATAAAATAGGTTATTACTTATTTTTTACTTTTTCATAAAACCCAACACTTTTCATCCCTGGTAGCGACCCCTAAAACCTCTTTTAAAAATCTAAAAATAATTTGGTGGAAGTTTTTTAACCAATAGAACAAAATAAAAGGGTGCCCCCATAAAAAAAAAAAAAAAAAAAATCACATGCATTTTTGAATCTCCCTAATATACGAGTATATATATCTATGATACTCGTATTTAATAAATATTATATATAAGGTATTAAGAAATAGAGAATAATTATATACTAAGTCTGGTCGAAAAAGTATTTTCTAATATAAAATAATGCAATACTTTCGGTAGTAGTTTGTGATTGGCTAATTTTGATACAATTGATAAAATACAATAAAAAAGTAAGAAAGTTTCTCGTCACTTTTTTTTTGTCCGCCTAAATAGGTAAATCATTAAATAACATTTTGCGACTCCATCCACGAAGAAACATTGTAATCTAATGTATTGTCAGTAAGCGTAGCGTAGAGTTGGTTTAAGCGTTTTCAGTCAGGAATTTTGAAGTCAAAGATGCATCTCGTTGATTTCAGTTTGATGTCAAAGATTGGTTCGCCTCGATATGGATATGGCTTAAGTGATAAAATAGAGCAAGTTAAACATGTGCGTGTTAAGATATAGCTAAAGATCTGAGAATTGTGAAATATTTTTAAATTATTTGAAAAATATTGACTACAAAAACAAGCTCGATACACGTGTGCCACATGTACTCAGACGCAATAAAATGATGTTGAGTGTATGATATGAAATGAAATGATAGACTATAACTTTTAATAACATTGATGTGACAATAGCAATTTCATTAATTATTTGTGCAAGTACATATGTCTTGCATGTCTACTTCTTGCATGTCGGCCCGCATGAGTATTATCAGATCTTTTTCACTTCACTCTTACCTCTTAATATGGGCAAACTGAGTATATAGATCCATAGTACCTATTGATAGGCACTCTCGATTCGAAATTGCAATATTTGAATAACGCTTCATGGGTTTTTGCTAAACCTAAACAATTACATTTTGTTTTGGAAAAGGTGTATCCATTTCACAAACGTATTTATACAATTTACTCGACTATTTTCTAATCCTGCCGGGGTCCTTAATGACCTAGTATTGTGGAGGAACTACACCGTATGGCTCGAAAACATTTTGTCAAATTTCGATGAAAATATACACATGTATCTACAATCTAAGTAGAATATTATAAATATTATAAACATTTTTAAATATAATTATATTTTAAAATTTTCGAACTTATTAATGAATTATCAAGGCATGTTCATCTTTACCTTATAATTAATCCAAACGACTATCATAACCAATTACTAACAGTAGATTTATAACTTATATAATGAGTTACTTAATGTCCATTAAATATAATTTGTATGCATTTAGTAGTCGTTCATCGATCAGGGCACACGCTGATAAGGGACTTTGTATACTATATACTACTACTAATATATACTTTTATTTTGTACAACATTTGGATTGAAGTTTTGCTTTGAAAACCAGAGATAAAAATTCAATATGTTCTAGTGGTTTTATTAAATATAAACATTAGTATCATTTATTTAATAAAAATCCGTGCCCGCAGGGGGACACGCGTGGGTAGACCTCGTGTGTAACTCGTTTAAAATATAACTCACTACCTAAGAATAACACATGATGCCGTTGTTTACATCAAAAATTTTCAAGCAAAAAGCGGTTTTTATTTTTTTTCTCGGAAAAGGTATCTTTTTTGGAAATACTTTTGATACTTAAATTTAGAGTAAAAAATAACCTTTCTATTAAAAATATTTGCGAGGAGGGAATGTTTACCAGAAAAAAGTTGCCGTGGTTTTACCTACCTTAAATTTTCAAGCTCAAAGTGGTTTTTATTTTTTTTCTCGGAAACGGTACCTTTTACGGAAAAACTTTTGGTACTTAAATTTAGAGTAAAAAATAACCTTTCTATTAAAAATATTTGCGAGGAGGGAATGTTTACCAGAAAAAAGTTGCCGTGGTTTTACCTACCTAAAATTTACAAGCTAAAAGTCGTTTTTATTTTTTTTCTCAGAAACGGTACGGTTTACGGAAAAACTTTTGGTACCTAAATTTAGAGTAAGAAATAACCTTTCTATTTAAAATAATTGTGATGCAAGAATGTTTACCAGAAAAAAGTTATGAATTTTTTTCCAAAAATTTTAAGTTTTTTTACCCCCACCCCTAAGTTATTGAAGTTAGTTTTTCGGTTTATCTACATTAGTTATAGGTATTTATCAAAGACATCATATAATATGAACGCAATTGATCTTTTTTGTATAGGGACAAAGTTATGGTCGAAAAACTGAAATCAGAAAAAGTGAGGCCCTAGCGCCCCCCGTGGCCGGATTTTTCTGGTTAACGAACTTGACCATCATTTTTGGATGGTTGATTTCTGTGCAAAGTTTGAAAGCGATCCGAGCGAAACTGCGGCCGCTATCGTGCTGACAAAAGTCGAATCTGGACGCACGCACGCATATATATATATATATATATATATATAAACATTTTGACCAATGGTCATTTCGGACTCAGGGGGTCATAAGAAGACCTCCTGTGAAGAAATTTTTCCAAAATTCGAAAGTAGGGGACAAATGAATGGGTAGACCGAATTCTTCGAGGTCTACCCAATAACAATCTAAATGAAAAATATAAATCTTATATTTTATTATTAAGTAGCCCTTATTTGAAAAAACATTGACTACTAAGGCTAATTGTTCGAAATAAAATCGAAAATATAAACCATGAATGAAATGGATATGAATTTTAATGCTTTTAATATCATGTAATTGATGATAAAAAAAATCCGTGCCCGCAGGGGGACACGCGTGGGTAGACGTCGTGTGTAACTCGTTTAAAATATAACTCACTACCTAAGAATAACACATGATGCCGTTGTTTACATCAAAAATTTTCAAGCAATAAGCGGTTTTTATTTTTTTTCTCGGAAAAGGTATCTTTTTTGGAAATACTTTTGATACTTAAATTTAGAGAAAGAAATAACCTTTCTATTAAAAATATTTGCGAGGTGGGAATGTTTACCAGAAAAAAGTTGCCTTGGTTTTACCTACCTTAAAATTTCAAGCTAAAAGTGGTTTTTATTTTTTTTCTCGGAAACGGTACCTTTTACGGAAAAACTTTTGGTATCTAAATTTAGAGTAAAAAATAACCTTTCTATTAAAAATACTGGTGATGTAACAATGTTTACCAGAAAAAAGTTATGAATTTTTTTCCAAAAATTTTCGTTTTTTTTACCCCCACCCCTAAGTTATTGAAGTTAGGTTTTTGGTTTATCTACATTAGTTATAGGTATTTATCAAAGACATCATATAATATGAACGCGATTGATCTACTTTGTATAGGGAAAAAGTTATGGTCGAAAAACTGAAATCAGAAAAAGTGAGGCCCTAGCACCCCCTGTGGCCGGATTTCTCTGGTTAACGAACTTGACCTTCATTTTTGGATGGTTGATTTTTGTGCAAAGTTTAAAAGCGATCCGACCGAAACTGCGGCCGCTATCGTGCTGACAAAAGTCGAATCTGGACGCACGCACACATATATATATATATATATATATATATATATATGTATAAACTTTTTGACCAATGGTCATTTCGGACTCAGGGGGTCATAAGAAGACCTCCTGTGAAGAAATTTTTCCAAAATTCGAAAGTCGGGTACAAATGAATGGGCCGACCGAATTCTTCGAGGTCTACCCAATATAAAGGTGCTGGTGTTAATAGTCTGCTACAGCTAGTTAACAGCTACTCAACTCACATATTGTATTTAACATACTTAAGTATAAAAACATAATTCAATATCATAACGATGGCTTCTGCCAATACGTGACAACAATAACTTTTTTCCACTTTAATATAATTTGTTTAGTAACAACAATTGGTCTTAGTAATTACAAATTCTTAAATGTATATAATACACTTTAACACGTTTATATTACATATTTTTATTAGAATTAAATAGTTATATAAACAACAATATTATTACATTTAACATATTACCAAATGCTATATAATGAAAGTTCAATATTTAGGTAATACATACATAGAACAAGAAATGTGAAGACATATACATGATCGGCCATGTCTGCGCGCAACCCTACTATTGCACAAACAATCCAAGACCATCAAAAATCGAATGGCGATGGTAGCAGATATCCTCAGACATAAATACACCGGCATGCGGTATAGGCGTCTCAGTCAAAATCAAGAAAGCTTGATGCTCCCTCTCCATTTAATTAGTAAACGGAGTTTAGGCTAGAATAAAAAAGGAAGTTGCAAAAGTCTTCATATAGAGTGGAGTGAGGTGCCTTTGTTTTGAATCGTCGTTTGCCCTCAGTGAACACAAAATGCGATACTTTGTCCGCCCCAGATACGACAGGCAGCCTGAGCAAAATCCGAGAATCATTCCCCCATTTTGGTCAGAGCGGGGTTCTCCGGTACCGGCTTTGATGAACAAACCCGGTACCCTCCAGGGATATTCTTTTTTGATCACTTTCTTGTTGTGCCGGGGGGTGAATTGTGCTTCCGAATTCTCCCGCTCACCGACAGAACAAAACCAATTGAATTTGGTTACTACACATCGATCTTCTGTGAGAGGATCCTACCGTGGTCAAGCCAGCCCAATACCAGCTGCAGTCAGGTGACTATAGATAGGCTCTACCACCAAAAATATTATTAGTATTGTAATTATTCAGTTTTTTATTTATAATATTATTAGTATGATATTTATTGTTATCAAACATTTAGTGAACATTAAGAAGTCGTCGTTTAAGCAGTCGTTAAAAGAAAGAAATATTTTTTCTTTCTTACAATAATGTTGGTTTTCGTTTAATTTTAAGTAAATAAACACAATTCAAAGTTTTACATTTTCACAAAATATGGTTTGTCATGTTAATTTACATTTTTCATAAAAAAAATGTAAAAATATACATTTAGCTATATAATAAAAAAATGTTTTTATATTTTCTGTATACATTTTAAGTGAAGTACTTAAAATATCTCACATTATATAATTTTTTTTCGTGCCGTAATTTTTAACTATGAATCCAAAGTTATTGTATATTCGAAATGTTACGTGTTAAAGAAAATGAAAAAAATATAGATAAGATTTCTACCGAAAAAAAGTAACAAAAAAAAATATCAGATTGGACAGTTAAAAGGTATATATAGATAATATCCTAAACAGCATGTCCTATCCGTAGTAGAAATTTCATAATGTTATTCTCGTAGAAGACGATACACTATGTACATATGATCAGTTTACAAAAAGCCATTATAGTTCAAACAAGGTAATAAGTATAACTCAAGAAAAGCAGTACAAATTTAACAATATATGACGTTATCACGGTTACCTATAAAGTGGACTTCATGATCATTAACAAATCGCGTAAAGTTAAACATAACTATATTATTCATATAATGAAACTGTAACGTTACTTTTCAAATTATGTAGTTTAAAATATTATATTATGCAGTAGAGCTATGTCTTGTGTCGAAGGTACAATATAAAAATATATAAATATAAATCAGATTATGATTTTTATTCAATTCCGTAGAAACGAAAAATAGAAAAAAAAGATTTTCTTTACGTATTTGAAACTTTAAAATGAACTTCCTTAATAAATTGTGGTAATTATATTATTGAAGCAAGTCTTTTGTTTTAGAGTTAATTTAGTGAACAATGAGGCGGCGATTAATGAAGGTGGGTGGATCAGACATGTCACAATGATTTATGATCCTAGTTTAATATACTGCTGTGGGCTTAATCTAATTCATTATATTTATATCAGACGCTTGATATTTATTTTAATGTAAACGTCATTGGTATGAGGATGTTAGACAAACCCGAGGAGAACAGACGACAGAATTCTTTTTAAAGCTTAATTATTAAGTAAATTATTTATAGTTACATTTGAAGTAGCTTTACAAGCTTGCCACCGTAGCCTACACTCCTCATATTTAGAAATAATATCGTATTATTTCTGAATATGAGGAGTGGACATTGAACTTTGAAGTCCAATGAAACTACAAGACATACTCTAATCGATACACATATAAATGGATATATATAGACTAACTACAGCTTTTCTATATAATAAAGTTTTGTGTCCGACGTAAATAGCACTTCTCGTGATGCTATATTAAGTATAAAAATTAATTAATAATAAAAACAAATACCAACATTTTTATTACTAAATATCTTTATATTATTATTTTATTTCGAGATGTGCAAATATATATAATTGTATATTATTACAGACCAAATTATATATTTTAGTAACCTATTAAAAATGTCTTGTATATCATTACATATTATGTTGACATTTAACCAAATGGGTATTAACTATGAGTAAATACATGCGTTTGTTATTTGTAATAAATCAACTGTTATTTGTACACAGTCTGCACATGAGTAATTTTACTCCATTTAATGAAGGATGCTGAGCTGTTCTCCAGATTAACCATGTTGTTTGAGAGTTTTTGATTATAACATAAATATTCAGATGGCAGTACACTCGTGGGAAGGATTTGAACCATATCTATAGTTATGTAACATCAGTCTTGCGTCTTAGCTTTAAAATATATTTTTTTTACTGTGAATATGATATAGTAAGTATTTTTTTTTACTTAATATAGAAATTATGTATAGAGGTTGGGTTATGTAATATTATAGAGAATTTGGATCGTTTCTACAGAGAAACTATACTGTAATAACTAAATATACTATAATATATAATAAACAGTATATAGATACTAAATTAATATACTATAATAATAGTACACATTGTGTACAATATCAGCTATTAAAATCGTACAACAATTGAATGTAACATGTAGATTGAATATTACTTTCCAGGAACCTTAAATAAGTTTTTTACTAATTGTAATAAAACAATGTGAACGACCTTACAAACTTACACTACATCGTAATATACATTTATGTAGTTATCAAGTAATTCATAAGCGCACTCATATATCTACACAATGAAGCGACGCCTCCTGAATATTATATTTAGTTTTACATCGCCGTGGAAAAAGGTGTGATATAATGTTGGGAATCGAGCCAAGTGACTATAAAAGAGGATGTAAGATGCATAAAATGACTTCCAATGTCATATCATTCGGGGCGTGTACGATATATTTGGTAATTATGGTTGTGTAATGTTTCATCGAAATCTCTGATTAAGATTCAATGGTAGAATAAAATCTTTCAATATATCGGTGAACATCGGATAATTTCGTACATTCAATATTTTATTAAAATCAATTTCAATCAAACATGAAATTTCTTCATTGTAATTGTTTTCTACACTAGTGTAAATTCGCCATTCAGCCGAAGTGCGCTATCGAATACAAAAATATTATTTCAAATTCAACTGGTTATTCTAGCAATTAGTGTTTTCAAACAAACAAATAAACAACTCCGGTTCGTTAAATTGTGGTATAGTATATCTGTGATGAAGTTTGCGCAATATATTATTTTGTTTTTAATTATTCTAAATTCACTCACAAATTCATTCATTCATTCACAAAACACCAAAATATTGCAAATTATATGTTTACAGTCATATTTAATGATATTATACTTTCAAATAATTATATTTTTAAAACTCATACATTGACGTTTTTCAATTGAAATCTTTAAGTTTATAAATGACAGGTTTCATTGTAATTGTAAAGCGAAGAGCGGTACCAGACAACAACACCTTCATTCACTCATTATTATCTCCTGATAAAGTTTATCCAATAAAAATTTTCTATGCCGAGTCAGAAATAGAGGATATTTTAAAAGGTATAAGAATTATTATATTGTACAATGTTTGTTTTGAAGACACTATGAGTATTGGTTATATAAAGAAAGAAGGATACTTTTTCTAACTCTTCGGTTAGCACATCTACGACGGTGACAACACGTCTCGATAGACAGAGGATATTTTTTATTTAGGGACCGAAGACGATCCTATCTCTGAGTATGTCTCTTATTCAACTCAGTGAATGTAGTCTCGAAGGATCGCCTTACATTTGATACTGAACTTTTCCTTATCTTTGCTTTGTGATAACTCCTACGGGACACGTTCGATGTGTTATCGGTGAGACGTAAAAGAGAGGAAGAGAGAGGAAGAATATTATAAAGACAAGTGTTAATTTTTTAATATTATCTAGTAATTCATGTTAGAGTGTAAGGTTATCAGTCTGTATATAGTTCGTAATTACTAGGGCAGTACCGGTCGCTCGAGGTAAACGGCTAATTAAGTTGTTATATTTTCCGTCAGCTCGTAATAACGTCCTCCTCGCGCTGTGCTCCAGTCCTCGAACTGTGACTTGTGAGTAACCATAATGAAACGGGAAGAGCAATGAAATCACAAGTGTCGTTTAATTTGCTAATTTGAAAAAAATGTTCTTTAAACATGATTTTTTGAAACTTTTTTACTTTAAAGTTTTAACATCATCTTTTTAGAATAGATTTAAAATATAGTTTAACCGTTGATATAGGTAAAATATGTGTAAATCTTAGAATTATTCATTAATTATGATTGTGGAGTTCAATCAAAGGCAAACCTCAAAATTCCTTAATACAAACTCACGTGCACCGTATTGTGACATAACTCGAATTGTGATATATTCGAAAAGATTACTTTGCCTTTGTTGTTCGTAAAACGTTCGTCTTAATCTTATTTACTGTAGCTACGTTAATTTTATTTAACGTCGTGGCATAAACTAAAAAAATATATTTCAATCGATGCTAGTACACAATGTGATTTCAGAGTATAGTAAATGTATGAAACAGGGATATTTATGCCTTAAAGGTTTGAACGAAAAAGGCTGGGAATAAATATTATATATAAATAATAAATATTGTTAATAACAAACAAATCAAGCATTTGCATCAAATCAGACAAAATGTATGTGAATATGTAAAACTCGTTATATTTTTTGTTGTTATTGTTTAGAATTCAAATGTAAAATTAAAATAATACATTCAACACTTACCGAATAGGATAAAATGTAATCTATCACGATGACGTACTGTATTCTAGAATCTTTACAGAAAAATACCTACATTGAAGATATTAATAACATATATATGTAGTATAATGTAGATCACTAAAATATATCATAAAAACAATTCCATTTCTAATTTTCAACTCATCGTACTCTATTTACTCTACGACTCTCAAACATCCACTTAACGTAATTACATAATCAATCACACCATGACATCGATAGAGGGACGTACATATTGCAAAGATTTATGTCTTTAACGAATTGAAACTGATAAGGGTATCTGCCGTTACCAAGATAGAATGTTTTTGTGGAGAACTCTGTTTGAAAAAAAGGGATATCTTAAAGCTTCCTTTCATACGGTCACCTTACGATACGTCGATACGTCTTAAAGCTTCTTTTGGCAGACAATCGTCTACCGGCTGGTTCCACCAGGCTTCTATCAGGCTATTATTATTTATTCTTGGGCTATTACCACCTTATCACAGAAGTTATGTTGGCTACGGTAAATGAGACAACTCAACCTGGCCATAACGGCTTTTTTCCTTTCATATGTCCCGTCCAAGTTTTCGTATTTTTCCTGTTTTCCCTCTTTGTCATTACAATATAAACTAACAAATTTAATTATTGTATATATATCCCTGGCCAATGATTATATTTATCATCAGATGGACCATCTTTTCTTTTGCCATATAACCCCAAAATGGAAAAAGAGAACAGCATTTTATTATAATAAAATTTCAAAAACATGTAAATCACTTCACGTATTGACAACGTCATTTATTGTGATTGGGTTAGGAAGAATTCAAACAAACTAAATTTTGGGTAGACCTCGAAGAATTCGGTCTACCCATTCATTTGTACCCGACTTTCGAATTTTGGAAAAATTTCTTTACAGGAGGTCTTCTTATGACCCCCTGAGTCCGAAATGACCATTGGTCAAAAAGTTTATACATATATATATATATATATATATATATATATGTGTGCGTGCGTCCAGTTGACTTTTGTCAGCACGATAGCGGCCGCAGTTTCGCTCGGATCGCTTTCAAACTTTGCATAAAAATCAACCATCCAAAAACGAAGGTCAAGTTCGTTAACCAGAGAAATCCAGCCACAGGGGGCGCTAAGGTCTCACTTTTTCTGATTTCTGTTTTTCGACCATAACTTTTTCCCTATACAAAGAAGATCAATCGCGTTCATATTATATGATGTCTTTGATGAACACCTATAACTAATGTACATAAACCGAAAACCTAACTTCAATAACTTAGAGGTGGGGGTAAAAAAACCGAAATTTTTTGGAAAAAAATTCATAACTTTTTTCTGGTAAGCATTCTTACATCACAAGTATTTTTAATAGAAAGGTTATTTTTTACTCTAAATTTAAGTACCAAAAGTTTTTCCGTAAAAGGTACCGTTTCCGAGAAAAAAAATAAAAACCTCTTTTAGCTTGAAAATTTAAGGTAGGTAAAACCACGGCAACTTTTTTCTGGTAAACGTTCCCTCCTCGCAAATATTTTTAATAGAAAGGTTATTTTTTACTCTAAGTTTAAGTACCAAAAGTATGTCCAATAAAGATACCTTTTCCGAGAAAAAAAATAAAAACCGCTTTTTGCTTGAAAATTTTTGATGTAAACAACGGCATCATGTGTTATTCTTAGGTAGTGAGTTATATTTTAAAGGAGTTACACATGAGGTCTACCCACGCGTGTCCCCCTGCGGGTACGGATTTTTTAAACACATACGCGAGTAATTGGAATCTAAGAATTAAATTCATGTAATATTTATTTATTTATTTATTTTAAGCAAGGATGTACCTTGTTTTTTTATTATTTTTTGTAATAATCTTGTTATAAATACTCTCAATATACACATATTCGTTTTTCTCAAGGTATTTTTTTGCAATAACGGATTCGGAAAGTTGAATAACTTTTTCACCTCGCATTAATTTTTGTTGATATTAGAGTATATTGAAAAATTTTGAAGCCATCCCTGTGCATGAGACTGCGGACACAAATTAAATAGGTCAAATGAATATAGTTTAATTGTTTTTGTTCGTATTGTATAATAAATAAATATACTTTAATGCACACCAGTAGGAGATATAAAAAATCTAGTTGTGACCTGATTTTATAAATGTAATTAACTTACTTTCTGCATGTTTTACGATTATAGACATAAAATCTGTCAGAAAGCCTGAATTCTGGCGATGGGCCTAGCCTAAGCGATCCTTTGAGAAATATTCGTGACTTCGAATGGGGATGGCAGAAAAACCTAAAGCCACACACACACTTACACTTGCCACAGATATAAAACAAAAAATATTTGTGTCTTGACCACAGTGACTGCATTTGCAGGATTCGAAAAGAAAGAAGTTTTTTTCACTGTTGTAGTCGGATAACCATTAATATTTCCTAATGACTTAAGACTGATGAAGGCTGTTTCTATCGTCAATATTTAAATGTATTACTTCATTTTCTAATTTAAAACAAGTTAATGATAAAGTTACTTAGTTCTATTTATTAAACTATGATTAATGAAACAAATAAATATACTTGGTTGACATTAACATTAATATGTACGGTCACAATGCATGAGACCGGCGTCACCAAATATGTTAGTCAGATACACGTTAATGATTTGCAATTTAATCAATATCCATTGACAATATCTTCTTATGAAAATAATTTAAAGCAAATAAAGTACAGACTATTATTTATCTTTCTTTTGGGTTGTTATATATTTATAAAAAGTGTGCAGTTAAGCAGCAGTGTGGATTATTTTGGTGGTGTTGATGGGTGACGGTGCTGTTACATTTGTTTTGAAATACAGTTCTACTTTCAGTTTAATAGCTAAAACCTAGAAAAATATTTTTTTTTAATAATTTACCTCTTTTAGTATTTTTTATGTGAGAAGAGGTCAACGAGCGTGCCGGTCACAATGTTATGTGATCACCGCGACCCACGAAAGAATACGAAACGAAGGAAGATCATTCTACATCTCTGTGGTATGTAGAAGATAGTTCCTGGAAAGCAGCACAGTAAAAGGTTGCCACACATCCAGGTAGTACTGATGCATTGGAGGCCATCGCCTAGTCACCACTTGCTGTGTGGTTGTGAAAATCGGCGCCAGATATCAGGTGAAGACCCGATCTGATGTACAAGTTATATTATAACGTCCTGCCATATCTACCACAACCAGCGGGGCCAGTATACTTGCCCAAAGATTGACTTTACTTCCGTATATGTATATATATTGTTATTTAAAACAGAATTAAAATTAATTACATATCATCGCATAGAAATATAGTATAAATTCGCTAAAATAATAAGCCCTTATGTTATTAAATCAGGAACGGAGCAAAAGGTAAAAGTTTATGTCAACCTAATCCTCGACGTCCATGTGACCTACATAGCGGTACTGTGCTAACGCCGACACTAAATATTACACTAAAGTTTTAGTGCGTCGCTAAAAATAATATCTTAAATATTACATTAATATTTAAAATATCATTGAAACCTAAAACTTAAATACGAAACAATTTTAAATGTTTTGGAACAAAAGTAATATTATTTAAGAAACCATCTGAACGACATCTAATATTTCAAACTTGCTCCATTTGTGCAGGTGTACAATTTCCTGCGAAGTTACCATCTCAATTAAAATCGTAACAAAATTGTTTTAAAATTACAATGAAAGGCATGGACAAATGTCTATAATCATTAAAAAAAAAAAAAACTTGCTCCATTCAAACTGATTAGAACTTCGTCTAGTTGATGGTTGTCTCATTTAATGCTTATTGATAACTTTTGACTGAATGATACTCTTATTCAGAATATAAACATATCTTTAACGTTTTTATTACAACTTCTTCAATATTACACAAATTTGTTACGTTAAAATATTAAAGAATATTCTAAAAGAAAGTCATTATAATAGTTGAGGTTCATTTATTTTACAATTAAAACAGTTCTTAGATATGAAATGTTATAGTATATTGTAATAGTAATTCTATAAATGCGAAAATTACCTTTTAACTCATCAGCCTTAGATTATGATAACATATTATATGGATTTGACATAACATCTTTACATGTTTATGGTATCACCGTACTTATCAATTTCAACGTCAATAATATAGTGATGAAGTAAGTAATGAAAAAAATATATTCATTGTGCTTAATAATAACAGATTTACCAGCAGAAATATAAATAATTTATTTAGATAAAATTTAAAAACTGTACTTAAAACTTACCTACTAGAAAAGAAAGTTGGTGACAAATTTAATATTTTAAAACTAAAGTTCTAACTTTATTTTATTTTGAAAACATAATTTGACACATGAAAAGTTCATTGAAGTTAAGAGTTTACAAGAGCTAATATAATTAACTAGACATTTAATGTCTAGAAATTGTTGAATATATTGTGTTTAATTAATTTTATCACAAAATTGATTTGAGTTTTTATTTAAATTATAATTTGTTATAAGTTATTATATATTTCAGACTCATATATCAAGGATGAAAATATATTAAATGAAATCTTATGTTTGAAATCGGACGACAAAGCTCAATTTTTCAATTAAACATCTATTCACTTAACACCATTTCAATTAAATCCTTCTGACGGCTTTTTAATAACACGGAAGTGATTGTAAATGAGTTACACGAACTTTCAGAGGCAAAGGTATGTTAAAAATGAATTTAAATTTCACTCTTAACAAAGAAACGATAAACCCCGATCGATAATTTCCTCTCAGAGATTTAGGTGACAGAGGTTGAGTATTTCTTTTTAATAAGGACTATCGGTTTTGTGAAGAGAGCAGAAGCACTTAAGAGATTATTTGGCGAGGGACTTTATCGTTAAACAAAATTTGTATCGGTCATTAATATTTACGTAGCTATGAAACCATTCAATAACTGATGGAGACATGCTGAGAGAAGCTAACAAATTTAGCATGATATCATTATCAAAAGCGTTGCTAAATTCAAGCAAAATCCGTACTGTCAGTTGTTTGCCATCCATTCCATACTTAGGACAAACCATCCAACTAGGTAGATTCAACTTTGGGAAAGAGATCTTTCGCCGAACCCAACTCGGATGGGCAGCGTTAGTGAAGCTGTGAATCTTCACGTCCAAAATACCGCAATATCTGAAGACCAAGGCCTTTGACTAGTGTTTGTTGCCAGTGATGACTTTTGGCTCTGAGACGTGGTCGTTTACGATGGACCTTATAAGAAGGTTCAAGATCACCCAGAAAGCAATGGCTATTCTTAGAGTTTCACTACTAAATCAAATAAGAAACGAGGAGATCCGTAAAAGAACCAAGCTCGAAAAATTGCTCATATTAGCAGTGGCGGGGCACGTCGCTCGTACAGCCGACGGCCAATGGGGCCGAAAGTTTCTCGAATGGTGACCATGAATCGGCCGAGTCCCTACTAGATAGATCGACTACATAATTAAGGTCGCTGGAATTCGCTGGATGCGGGCAGCACAAGACCGGACCGGCCTTGTAAAAGCTTGTATATATATATATATATATATATATATATATATATATATATATATATATTTATATATATATAATTAACGTTATTTATCAACTATGTTTTTTTTTGTTAAAATGATATGTGTTGGTTATTAGCTATCTCTGCTAGTGAGAAAAACAACGATAAAACTCAATCAAAGTCATCTATATATTATCGGCAAACCGAAGGTGAATAATGTACTCGCCGTTGATATTGTTAATGTTGATGCAAAGTCCACTCCAGTCCATGACCTTGAAGACATCTTCTGGTGCAGCGGTGAACAGTTACGGAGAGATAATTTCTCCCTATCTAACACCTCTCTGCAATTATAATAGTTTCAAACTCTCGTCCTCTAGCCGGACTGACATGGTAGCATTTTCATACAAGCCCTTCAACACTTAGTTGTACCGAGAGTCGAAGGCTTTCTCATAATCCACAAATGCATAATTTCTCGGTCAGTCCCCTAAAACTCTCCCCCTCCCCAATTTATTGTATATTTATCTTAAAGAAATAACTTATTCGGATTTATATGGCTTATAGATATAACGCAATAAATTGTTTTTACACAATAAAGTTAACACAGGATTATCCTATTTACATTATACATATCAGATATTTCTTTACACATATATAAATTTTAATCGAAAATCTACATATGATATAATATTGTTTCTGAGAAATAGATGTTCAGTCAAAACAAGCTTTTATCTCTTTAAATTCTTAAACGATGGAATTACGTAAAATGTCATCTTAGCGAGTTAAAGTTAAACCTACTTCCGAATATAAACCTCTACGCAATATTTCTGATTCTTAATCTAAGTTGTTCCAGATGTGCTGATATATCATAAAAAGTAAATAATTGTTTTTTTTTATTTATAAACAGAAACTATCTTGTAAAAGTTTAATTTCATTACCTGTATGAAGACAAGTTCTCTTACATAATTCAAGTAAATGTAAAAAATAATTATGACTGCGTTATTAATATAAGTTTTAATTCAAAATACTATATATAATATCTATTAGAAATATTAAGACTTCCAAGTTTTTAGTATAAAACGTAGTATAAAATCGGATTCGGTTACCTAAACTCAAATTGACAATAATAAAACGAAAGTTTTGAATTATAAACCTCATTGATTTTCTCTTTCTGTGTCGGTATCTTTCTATTTATATCCAAAAAAAGTTTGCTTCATTTTATGTAAACTTTGCTTTAAGTTTCTTAATTGTCTAGAATAATAGGTTTCGAGAATTACATTATATATTTTGAAATCGAATTTATTTTATATAATAAAAGCGTTCAATAATGGGATTATTAATACGAATACTATCTATTTATAATTGTTTTGTATTCGCGCCTGAGCGTCGTATCGTGGGGTAGGTGAGAATAAGTTTTGGTTCTCCACCGTCACTCGGCGTCCGCGCTGGTAGTTGATTCCCTCTGGCCGTCCCAGTGAGAGTGCGTTTTTTGATCTGTTGTTAATTGCGATATTAGCAGCGTCAGATAGTTTAAAATATTATTAATTATTTCGCGAGTGTGTGTCGCGAGGTTTATTTTGGACTCTCATGCCTCGTGTCTTCGGATTTAGTTTTTTTTTATATGATTATTGTCGCGAGTGCAAATACGCCACGTGTTGGACTTTGTTCCCGCCCGTTAAGGAGTTTGCTGAGTGCTGCCCAATTAATACTTTACAGTTAGATTTAGTTATTCCATTTAATAAACATTACACACTACATCTCCACATACATAGCTGAGCCGCAGTAGAACCAGGTTCGTATATTTGGTGAACAATAATAATTTGTACTATATATAATATACGCCTACAAGCTACACCCACGTCGCAAAATAGTTTTAATAATGATAATTTCAATATTTATGACTTTACAATCATATTTTTGTAGTGAGCTTATATTATTTGGATATATTATGAAAATATTAGTACTGTTGTGTATATCTATTATCCATTACATGAGTTTTCTTGTGGACATTTGGGCTGTTACAAAACTTGTTAGTCAGTCAGTTAGTCTATTTTCCTTTAATTATTTTGTATTAGCATCTAATTTCATTAAAAACTCCTGGGGAAAATCATTCGCCCCTTATGTATAGTTTTTAAAAATGTGGTAAACATTACTCTTCATTTCTTTGTTGGTAATGGACGTCAGGATGATAATGATTACAAACCAGGTTTAACATTCAACGAATCTTATGAAAACTTATAATCTGCTTTTCTGGAGTCTGGAGTCTGTCAAGACAGGAAAACCTAAACAATGACACCAGACTCTGCCGATACCTATAGTAATCCTGACAACATCATCGGGGTAGAGTGGTTATTGAGAGAAAATAAATCATTACACCTCGGGAGACTCAACAACAAAACAAGGAGGAGGAGAGGAGTGACAGTAACAACCTGTTGATTGGTACAAATTTATGCCGGAAAAGTTTTAAGAAGGATCTTCGCAAAACGTATCTATAACTACCATTCCCCACGAACAGCAATTCACGCAAAGGGTGTTTGAAGAGGACGAGTTAGAGGACGAGTGAGAGGCAGTGTCCGCCCGAAGTATTAAAAGTATTGCGATGATCGAGAAGTTAATTTTTTAATTAATTTTCTATCGAGTTTTGAAACGAGAATAGTTTATATTTTCTAGATGAAGATATTTTGCCTAACAATGTACACAACTACTTCAAATAGTCAATCATTAATATGATTAAGCAGTTTATTTATTGGGTGGCTTGTGTTATTTCTTTTTAGGCTCTTTATATCATTAATTGGGACTATTCAGAATGCCAGCCGTTGTTGAAGATATGTTTCGACGGTAGCATATACTGCGGACTTCATCTGAAACACCATCTTTACAACACACAATTTTCAAATTACTTTAAGAATATTATTTACCCCAGCTGATATTCATAAGCTATTTAATTTATATTAGCAGGAATAATATGCTTGGCTACGTAATATGATATTGTTTTAATGTGTTGGTATACAGATAATCTTGTTTATGATCTTTCTTTATGACACAAATGACAAATTAAAGCCTATGCTCGACTTAGTTGAAGAAATTGCATTATTTTGTACCTCGGTCTAAAGTTTTGTCAATTCCATAGCCGATTTTGACAGATTCAAAAATAACCTTGTAAAATATTACAAACATGGCAGAGGCCATAAATTCCATTAACAATTTAGTCAACTTAGATAAGAGGCGGTAATTGAGTTTTCGAGTTACTCAAATGAGTTACAGATCTTATAACGAGCTGATAGTTATATTAACAACGACTGTGCCTTACTTCGATTGTAAGTTTTATAGGTTCGATTGCAAGTTTTATACTAATTGATTCTAATTCTATTATTGTAATACTATGCAGAGACAAAAAATAATAACAATTATATATGTTATATTTTTTATGAATTTCCCCGATTGAAAGAGAAAAAATGATTCGATTTTCACAAAAAAAAAGTAAAGGATAAATATTAAAAATTAAATATAATAAAACATGTTAAATACCAAAAGTGAAACACTCCTATTATATTTTTAGTAAAATAAGATACCCGAAACAAATTTTCTTTGAATTTGTTATATTTTTATGCTATCTAAAGACAATTAACTATTGTAGTATTGTTGTATATGCGATCACGACTACTACTATATCATTGTTGATCTGTGTGTGATATACACTGATCTGTAATTAATGTTACTGCAAACGATTTCATAGTTGATTGATTAATTAAGGCGTAGTTGTGTATTGATGGGGAATAATAGATAATAATCGGGTAATTTATATATAATCTTTATTCTTATTTGTGTCTTCGACTTTTTAGAAAAAGTCTACTAAATTTAATAATCTTGATTATTATTGTCATTCACAGCGTTTACAGGTCAAAATTTTGCATTTACCAGGAAAGTGTCTGCGTTGGGATGGAGCGGAGATAAAATAGATACCATGAATCCTTATCTAACGGACAGATATGAAATACAGGATAGTTTGTGTATGACATTTGTTCGCTATTAGTTAGTTTGTTAGAATGTGACATTCGTTTAAGTATTTGATTTATTAAAAATTAACAATAATATAGTTCATGTTATAAAGTTATAGATGTCTAATGTTCACGTATTAAAGTTAATTGTCCTAAAATATCGTTACAGAGAGATTACTTGACATCAACCTAATGATATAATATCGTCTCCATAATTATACTAATTTGATGTTCTACTGTAACACTAATGTAACTAAACTACATATTTGTTCATTTATGGCTAAGTCTGAATATAGTATTTGTTGTGTAAACTCCCTGGGTTTATTAAATATAAAACCAGAATACATAACTTACACCAGAAGAATTATTTATATAACAATATATATTATTTACTTTTTCATAATTAAATACTCCTACTGAATGTAAACAAACAGTTTACCAGATTTATTGTAGTCCAGATTTCAGTCTGACACATTGTTTGCATACGTGCTTTGTTTGCTAAACGTTGAATTTAGACTATCTATATGCCATGGAAACGAAATCAATTCAGAAGCATAGAATCTAATTTAACATTCTGTCTGGATAATAAAACTGACTAAGTAACTTAGGACACTAAAATTCCACTGTGAATAATTAAATATGTACTTTGATATTTAAGTTTATTTTAAACTGATTTGTACCCATTTCGTTAAATAGAATATTTTCTATCTAACATTGAACAAATGTTAAGTCTCAAATAATATTTTTGTTGTGTTATTTCTGATTCTCGTTAACCGCCCTACGTAATTACATTCCAAATTAGATCTCACAAATAAACATAATCTAACGCTGTTTTGTTGATTGATGTTCATTTCGCGTCCTGAATACACTCATGTAACATTGTACAACGGAATATTATATTAGGAAAATAAACATTCACAAAATTATATTAAAACACATTAAGATGACGCTATAAAGTAAAGGTTTTTGACAAATACGAGGACATAAAACATACTGCATTAAGACTTTAAATTAGTAAAGACACCCCAACATGACGGTGATTCAAACTTTTCGTCTGTTTAATGAATGAGAAACCTCCGCACATTAGCGTCCAGGAATTATTGAGTTTAAAAAATATATATTTCTTTTTAATATTATCCATTACATAACAGGGCTTTGTACTAAGAGATAACTTCCATAGCAATTATTATAACCATTGATACCTACCGTTAAGAGTGCCTTGACACTGTGATTGGTATTAATTGGATAAAACTCTTGTTTGTATCAGTATTATGCAGTTAACGTTGGATGAGCGTTGAATAGTTAAGCAGAAAACATCTTGTTGACACATAAACCATATTTTAAAGTATAATTGACATTTCAGATTTATCTAATTCGTAACTTAAAGTTATTGATTATAACGATTAAAAAAGTATTTAAACTATACATAAAGTATGCAAAGTATTCCTTCTGAAGCGTGACATCTAAAGTGACATGAACAAGCTAACGTAAGAGCTTTTACCCTCCGTGAGACATTTTAGACATCGACTATTTAAAATGAAAAACAAATCTGACATACGTAATAAAGTCAAATTTAGTTCACATATTTGTTCTCATTGTTATCTTGAGTTATATATATTGAGCCAGTTTTAAAATGCATAGTTATAAATGCGAAATATAAAAACGTCTACTTGAACAATGTCTTACCACGGGGAGCATACTTTGTATTTTTTTCCAGTTGAAGAAGAAAGTCAGGCTTCTTAATATTTTGTAACTATCCAGCAAACTTAGTAGCTATTCCAGATGTATCAATAATTGCAATAATTTAAGGCTTGTCGTATATAGTAGCTACCATACACTTAAGTATAATTTGATCTCATTTCGGCAATTTGCACAAACAATAATAAATCCTCAGGTGTCGATATACCGGCGCTGCCATTCATCATTATTTGGATGTAATACTTTACTGGTTGAGCCGTCGTCGATCACTAACACTCTGATAGTATCGTAAACACGGTTCCTCGTAGGCTTGCTCTCAATATGCGTGATATAATTAGTATTTGAGCGATTCAAATAGTGACAGTCTTGTATAATCAGATATTTTTTTTGCGTATTGTTCTAGTCTAGTTAGGTAAAGCAAGGTAAAAGACACTATGTTAATTTATAATACTACGTCGACCTCAAGATATTTGTTATAAAGCAAAATATAAAGGTAAATCCTATCTACTTATCTAACATAAATAAGTTACAACGTCAATGTTTACCCAACAGTTTTTTACAACTTTGATTACCAAGAAATAACTAATTTGTTTCGAAAATGTTATTTCCACATTATTTTCTTATTATATCCGAATAAAATATTTTACCATAACAGATATCTTGAAAGACAAACATTATCACAATAATACAATAGCAGTTATTTAATGATTTCGTTTTTTATTGGTATTTATCGTATGAATATCGTGTAATCGTAATATTATTAATTATACCTTTTCATTGATCTTTGCAAAATTTATAAAATTGTAATATTATTTAAGTATGTAGTCTTTTATGTGATACTTCAATATAAATTCTTCATATCTGTTTTTCATCATATTAAGTTATTCCGATCAATCTGCAAAATAAGTGGGCTTTTTGTAAGAGTTAGTAGCTGTAGCACTTTGTAGAATTAAAATGCTTTTAATGGAAAGAATGCATTAATATTTTGTCACTTCTTTTAAACTAGCTAGGTTTTATGACTTCCAACAGTTACGGTTAACGACCGATGTAATATTTTATGACCGATAAAGTATTTCGCCAAATAATCTCTTAAAAGCTTCTGCGTTCGCCACAGCCGACGGTCCTTGTTATAAAGAGATACACAACCTCTGTCAGCTAAATCTCTGAGAGGAAATTAAAGTATCAGCTGCTTGATCTTTAATCTTTATTTACTGACCAGCGATCGGGGTTTATAGTTTCTTTGTTAAGAGTAAAATTTATTTGAAATATAGAGTTCATTTTTAACATACAGTATCTTAAATTTCACTAACGGGTTCTAATCTTAAGAAAGATGTTGTTCTAATCCTCTATCAAACCAAATTATAAGATAACTTACACTCTGGAAACAAATTTAGTCAGAGGGGTTTGATTGAAAAGGTGTTTAATTGAAAAAATGGTCCTTGTTATGTTTTCAATTAATATTATTGTATCAGTGATATATGAGTATAAAATGTATAATTAGTTATAGCTAATTATATTTCGAATAATAAGTCAAATCAGTTTGTAACGGAATTAATTAAAAATAATGTATAAATAATTAATAAAACTGCATTGTGTACAGCCAAACTAGCAGCTATGCTGAAGTTTCGCCGTCTCAACAATGCAGCCAAAGCACCGTTGACTCTATTACCAGCAGCAATACGCCTTTCCACATCTATTTCGTATCTTCCGTCTCTGCTAAACTTAATTCCCAAATATACCACTTCATTCACTTGTTCCATTATCTTGTACAACCAAGCTGACGTAGCGCAACCTTGCTTAACACCTAATTGGATGTCAAACCAGGGCGACATGTCAGCTCCTACTCGCACACAGACTGAGTGATCTGTGTAAAGAGACTATACAGCCTGTAGCAAGGGTCCGCTCACATTGTACGAGTATTGGGGCAGTATCTCCAATAATTTCTTATATATAATCTTTTTCCAAAAATTTCTGATATATAATCAAACTGATATCCCTATAGCTTGCACAGTCTATCTGTGAACCTTTAGCTTTATAAAAAGGTACGATGACTGCACTTCGCCAACTGTTTGGGACCTCTCCTGATTTCCAGCATAAATTGCACAAAAACCAAAAAAAGTCACCGCCACCACCACCAGAAAAACCAAAAAAGCGTGACCCACCATATTTGATCATCTCGGCAGTAACTTCATCTGCTCCCGCAGCCTTACCACATTTCAGACTTCGAATCGCGCTTTCTACGTCTTTCAAACTGATTTCATTATCGGCTACATCTGGACTCAGCATTTCGCTGGTAGTCAAGATCGAGGCGTCCTCACGTTCATACATCTCCTTGTAGAATTCCACCCACCGCTGCAAAACGTGTGCTTGCTCTGTTAAAATTTCACTGCACTTCGAAAGCACCCCTTTCGTTCTACATGTTGCCGAACACCCCGGGAATCGCCAATTTCTCGCCAGAAAAGCTTCGTGTTTTCCCGGAAGTTGTTCGTCAACCTTTCATCCCTTTCTCTCTCAGAGTTTTCTCGTTTCATCTTTATAAGTAATTTCGTTTTGTGCTTTTGCTTGTACTCTCTTTTTCATATCTCTCTCATACTTATCCTTACCCGAGACTTTATATTCCATTCATGCTTTCTTCTTTAACTCCACGGCGTCTTATACTTCATCATCCCACCATTCATCGCGCTTTTTACTAAAACCACTTTTCCTTTTACCACATACCTCTGTCGCTACTTTCACCATACCATTCCTAAGGTTCTGTTAGCATACTTCTACACTTTCATTTATAGGATCACAGCTTTCAAGCTTCTTGGAAACCCTTTCTTGATATTCCTCTCTGATCGCTGGATCTTGAAGCTTCCAGCTTTTTATGCGATGATTCGACTCCAAGCTTGAACACGCCGTGCAGCTGCGCCAACCTGCAAACAGACCTCTTATTCTCGCAACGACTAGATAATGGTTCGTTCCCAGATCAGCACCCCTGAACACTCGCGTGTCCATAACTTGACTCGCCTCAAATATTTTGTATAAATTTTCTTTATCGTCAGGCTATCGTCGGTCTGAATTAGTTGATTGATAAGTAGTATGTATTCTTTTTTCTGTTTTTATTATAAAAAGTACCTGCTTAATTATACACGATGCAATATTTTTTTTCTGACACTACATTCGCTACAATTTTTTTAAAGAGATGGTCTAATAGATACAATGTGTTAAGATCTTAGAGAAAGATTTGTCAATAATGCCTTTTGAATTATAATAACCTAGCGATATTAATATTATTATTTTTAAAGTATTATTCTTAAATCAGACAACCGTTAATATTGACTGTATCAAAGAAAGCTTTTAGAGATCCCTTTTTCTATCAGTGTTCTTCACAAAAACAGTATCTTGGTCATGGCGGGCACCCTTATCAGCTTTAATTCGTTAAAGACATAGGTCTTTGCAATATTGACGTCCCTCTCCCTGTACATGAAATTACGACGTTATTTTGTAAATATAATTTTGTGTGAGTGATATTCATTCGATTGATGTTCACACAAAGTAATTGATGTAGTGGTGTGATTGATTATGTAATTATGTTAAGTGGTTGTTTGTTTGGGATTTCTTAGAGTAAATAGAATATGACGAGTCGTAAAGTAGGAATGGAATTATTTTCTTAATATATTTTACTATATGTATGTTATTAATATCTTCATTGTACGTATTTACGAGTATGTAAACATACTGATAGCAATACAATGCGTTATCGTGATAGATTACATTTTATGCAGTTTCGGTAAGTGTTGAAGTTTATTCATAAATCCTATCGGTAACAATTTATTTTTCTAACTATACTTTTTAATCTTAACATATAACAAAATAAGCAAAACGAGTTTCATACAATTTTACTGATTTGGTACAAATACCATTTCGAATGTCATTTTGTATAAATTTTTCTCTAAACTATAACCACTAATTCTCTGAAGAGCTCATTTTTCTCCGCTAACTGGAGTAGATATACAGTTATTTTAATCACATTGTCCATTTAGTAAACAACGTTTCTATTATATTATCAACATTCAACAAACATTAGAAAAAAAAATATTTTACAATTTTTTTGTTCATACTTTGACAGATTTGAGATATTACTATATAATATTCTTCTATGCATACTAAGGATCTTTGATTTTAAAATGTCGTATCATAGTTATAGTAAGAATAAATCAAAGTGATATCAAAATCGTAGTGTTGTTATCGTGTTCGTAACCGAGAGCCAGAGAGTAAACCAAAAACCTCTCATAAACCTAAGAAAGCGTCATCATCAAGTTCGTGCAATATTCTCACATGAAACATAACATTGAGAGTTTAACTATATTTGGGCATCGAAGCAAACCATTTGGTATGTGTCACTGGCTAGTTGTAGTTAGATATTAAAGCAACGTAATACTCACTGCTATACTGAAACAACAAATGGAACAGCGAAAAAAGCACTAAATTTGGGTGTAAATAGAGAAGAGAACATTGATGAAATACATTAATTTCATAAGGATTCATATAGCCACATAAAAAAGGATCTAAAAAATGTAATGAATATTTAATGTTTTTAAAACATAAAAACACCTTTGCTAGTTTTAGCTGTTATAGATAGACATCTCAAACTTCTTTGCAGATCGTTTTAGTTCCACAGTTCATTAGTACATCATTTCGTCTCATCTTTAACCATTAAGCAGCGCGTGCGAAGAAAGGACATTTTTGAGATGATCTATTATTACATATTGGTTAACATTATCTGTTTTTTGGCTAATGTCTAAGTTTTTTAGAAATTAATTACAGCCTGTGTAACTTTCAGATAACTTTTTATTAGTGAAAAAATGGTTAAAACAGATCCAGTAGTTTTGGAGACTATTTGTAACGCACAAACAAACAAAAAAACTTTCCACTTTTTAATAATAGATTATATATTATTATAGACAGAATTTGAAAATATCTATCATATCTAGCTACGGTAAAGTATATCGATACGGGTAACATACAAATCTGGAAACTCTCATGTACTGTGTCGGTAATGGGTAAATTTTAACCAAATATGTAATGAAAAATTGTTAAGTTAATAATTTTTTAAATATTTCACAGGGAAAATTAATTAATACCCGTATACATTTAATCCAGAATATAAGTACTTAATATTCACTAATTGTTAACTAGTAACTGGTAGATACTTTGATAAGTATCTACCAGTTATTAGTTACAAATCTCAGAAACATTAATGCTTATAGTTAACAAATACCTTGTGTACAGACCTAGTAAACTTTATTATTGTAAGCGCTGCTCGATGTATTATTATTGCTCTTAAGGACAGTAAGAGTTCCGTCTTCTTATTTTGTCTTGTCTGTCTTAGTCTTCACTATAAAATGTTTTTTTTTTGTTATTTCTCTGCTGTTAGTTTTAGTTTTCATTTTTATGGCCTGGATTGGCCATAGTCCTAATAGTCCTAGTCAATAAGGGTGCTTAAGCAGAATGAACTTGTTACGGTAAATGTGTATCCCCACAAAAACAGAACATAGAAAAATGCACAAGTCTGACATCGTAAAATATTATAAAATCAAATCTAACCCAAGACCATTAATTCAGTATATATCTATGGGAGCAGCTTTCCAACCGCTTTGTCATAATTGATAGCTTGTTAGTTCACTTACAACATTTTATTGTAACAATATTTACTATTTTTAAATCTTAATGATTAGATTGATTTGGCAAACGCACAAGGCAACATTATCTAATTTCGGGTTAAAAGTACCCTATGTATTTCCAATTTTCATGGATCTTAAAATATCTCTATACAAAAATTCATCAAAATCCGTAAATTAGATGAAGGTATAAAACAGACAGAGAGTTACTTTTTTATAATTTTGTAGTTTAAAATTTTAATAATCTAGTCTTTTGACGCGTGAAGCATATACGATAATTTAGCTGTGTTCCACATTAAGTTCTCCACATCTTCGATTTTCAGTTTCGATAGTTATTCATTTGTAATAGACAATAAATCCTTATTGTATTCCAAATGCCAGCTCTCTATATTAACGGACATGATTAATAAGCACCTAAATTAATTCACCTTACCTTTAAAATATACAATGTATTATTTCCCGATTTTATCAATTCTTTGTAAGAGTATTAAATATAGTTTATCGCAGGAAAACAAATTTATCACAGATAGTTTCGGATGTTTTTCTGAGATTCCCGAATCGCACGTCTCCCAGAGGAGTTATCACAAAGCAAAGATAAAGAGGCGATTACACACAGCGAGTCGGATAAAGAACACGCCTACATACTTAGAGATAGGATTGGCTTTGGGTCGTGAATAACTTTAATACTTTAGCTTTCTGATTATTTGAGAGTGGTGTGTGGTGCGTGAAATAATAACAGATTTTAAACAGAATGACGTTTAATATTGAAAACGTATTGAAGAAGAATAAGAATATAGAATAATAATAAGAATATTTAGAGATAGAGATAGAATATTTATATAAAATATTCACCAATACCGAGATTTAAGGGCAAAGTACAGACAACTTTTAATGGATAAAGTTTAAGGGAAGAAGAAGGGAAGCGTTTCATCTCCAATCGGCGTTGCTGTCGTGCGCTTACCATAGCTAACAATATGATATAATTTATAAATGTATTCAATGATTATTTTATAAGGTTTGAGTAATTTATGTTTTAGGTCAGATGAGAGATTAAAACGACTGTAGAGCCCATTTTTAGCCAATTTACTGGCTTTATTAATACACCGATGGATCGTTTTCATGTTTGTCCGCTATACAAAAAAAATCTAGATAAATTCAGTTGATACCTGCGTTGTGAAGTTTGTTTGAAGTCTCAGATTGAATGATATGGTGAACCTTGACTGTCATATTTTTACATATCATTTTTTATTGATAGAAGTGGAAACTAAGAAAGGCATCTTGCAATATTCTTAATGTCTTACTTTACTGAATAACTCATAGTATTACAGCATAGAATATTTAATTTAATGTAACTATCAGCGCGATTTCGGCATTTTAATAACAAATGTTTTCTGAACACGCACTGGAATCATCACCAACATCTGTCTTAATGTTTCTTGGAAAATAACATAATATTTTTGTAAATAGGCCATTAAATTGTTAACGAATTTCCTCTCGGAAAATTCATACTGTTTCTCTTTACTTCACTTTCATGTAATTTGCTTGTTATAAAGTGTATCTTTCTGGTGTTTTGCTTGTTGTTAAGTGTTTCTAAATAAATAAATACTATGTATTTATATAAATTGATATTATTATTAACCATATCATAAAAATCAATCTTCAAATAGTTCTATTTGTGAATATTGTGTTAGAAGAACACGCCTCTGCCTTTGACAGACGATGCCATCATAGATAGAGCACGCTCTGGAAAAAATAATATCTAAAAATATCTTAAAGGTGAACTCCAATACATTTAGAAAAAATGAAATGCGTTTAGAAGTATAAGGATTATTTGAAATATATTTTGGCCAATTTTATAATGAATTACGTGCAATATTCTAAACACAGTGCCCGATTTCGAGCCCAGTTTGATTAAGGAAATCTATTTAATTGAGGTTAAAATAAGTATTTTTTAAATTAACATAATATTTTAAACAAGAACGACACAGTTTCCTAAAGATGAACAATTATTCAAATCGCTCAAATTGTAACATCTTCTAAGATATTACAGAGATACAAGTACTACAAATATAAATAAAATTTTTCAAAGATTTCACGCACCGATAGTGATTTAATTTTCTTTTAACCCGATGATCAACTACTTTGTAGCAATCGTGTTCATGGCAAGACGAGATGTACCTACAGTATGTCTGACAGTAGGTTAGTTAATTTGTCATCCATCTTTAACGGTTTCTTAGCTTCTGGGCATAGAGTTCGGAATGCACACAAAACGCATTACAGTGTTTTTGGGTCATTGTATTCAAAGATTGCAGAACTTCACTTTTCTGTGAAAAGGTTGCTGGAATTAGTTAAATTCTAGGTATCGTTTCTGTTGAAATTAGGATTTATCTATCTTCACAAGCAAAGATTCTTGGTATATATTTAAAATCACTCTTGAGGCTGATGAAATTTAACAAACCCTAATTCTAATAGAAAAACATGTTTGTAATCTTACAGTTAATTTTTTTCATATTAAACGTATTACGTATTGGTAACCGTGTTTTTAGTTCCACTGTTAAAGAATAAGTCCATAGAGATGAGCTTGATAGAAACTTCATACATAACGTTTTATCGATACGTTTAAATCAAATCATTACGTCAAATCAAAATCCAACAAAAGCGTGGGTGGCGCCAAAAAGAAGATAAGAATAACTAAATAAAAAATTACTATTTTATGATGCGCCAACATTGGTCGCGCCACATTCAACTAATTTTAAACCTTTTGTACTATGAACTCTAACTCACCTTAAAAGAGGTTACGTGAAGTAATATGTGCGGGTTGGTTAGTAGGTTGATTATTGCCAGGTTAAACTTAATTATTAAATATAAAAATTACTTTATAATAATGCATTTAATATACACTTTGTTTTTTTAAGTGGTATGTTGTAAAAACTTCCTGAATGGTCCATATTTTTTGTTTTTATTTAGGAACTGTCATTTAGTGAATTTTTCTGGAAGTTGTGAAAGTCATGAAATATTTTAGGATGGTGGTGGATTTGTAGTCATGGATTTGAAAATAGGTTTATTTTATTGTGTTTCATTTATTATGAAATTTGAAATTATTTTATTTGTGTTAATAATCATTAGCAATAGATACAATGTAATAAAATAATTCAGTATAATTATACAATACATTAATGCACTGTTTACAATAAATATCAAGTTTAATGTTTCATTTCTTAAACAATCAAACTTTTGCGATCAAGTAAGACGCAACATTTCAAGAAAACCGCTCTCAGTATATATACTATACTGACTGACTAAAGTCAGTCTGTATATAATACTATACTGACTGACTAAAGTCAGTCTCAATAAGTTCATAAATAAAAAACAAGATAAGGTTATTATCTGACAGTATGTATGTATGTAATGAAATTATAAAAAAAAATACATTTACATTTTAACCGCTTAATAAATTAATTATTCGAATGAATTCTATTCCGCGCTTCCATAATTCATAATATTATGTATTCGACACTGCTCGATATTAAAGTAATATAACAAATTCATACGAAATCTGATTACTTCTAATGAATTATGTATTAATGAAACAAAACAATAATTCATTTCATAATTTGATTTAAATGGGTTTTTTTATATCTCTTTGTGATATTCATCACATACATCCATTAATATTTCCACTATAGTCAATAGATGTTTTATTTTGATTAAATAATTTGATCCGGTACAAGTTTCAAAGAAAATAATATAGCAAGTTAATATTAAATGTTTAGTTAGAAAATAAAAAAAAAATCAATTTGTATGGTTTCGATTTGATTTAAGTCCTCACGTGAAAACCTTATCGAGCTACATATAGAATGCTTTTTAATTGTTATCAAAGAGCCGTTAATTGAGTGTCAGAAAAGTTTATTCACCAGAGAGTGGAACCTCCACCGGTCATTGACTGTAGTGTATTTGGGTCACATGTCTTGTGTTCGGGAAGTATTATGATATGTTCGTTATTCATTTATTGTTTTGATTTTATGTATGTTTTGCTAAAATCAATCATTCTTTTTTAAATTCTAAACATTTTATAACATAGCTATGACATTTATTTGTTAGATTTTACTTTAATGTCGTTGTTTTTAGATTTTGGTAAAATCGAAATTGCATGTTGTTTTGTTTTCGAGTGCCGTCACGGTATTAACCTGATATAACACTCATATTAATACCGTGTGATGGATGTCGCCATACACGTCATTAATATTTGAAAATTTGAATTTGGATGATGACAATGAACTGTCAATATTTGATTGGGTTCTTCTTGTACTGGCTGATGTCTATGTCTTTTCTTGTCCATTATTGATTTACTCATTATTTTTTAATTATATCTTTATTGTATAAACAAATATATGCTAAAGGCGGACGTAATGCTAAAGCACACTCTACCGGTCAACCAAAAATTTAGCACAGGAACACCAAATGTGTATTAGTTTTACCTTTCTAAGACTAATCACAGAGACCTTTTATTTTAATATCACTTTATTTAAAACTACTTCACGATGAATTCCTATCATTGTTTTCAATTTTGTCTAATAGTTTTAAAATGTTAAACAGAAATATACTGTTACTTTATTTTTTATTATTATATACCTAAGTTAGTCAGGAATGTACAAAGTAGTTTCTCTAAGACTCAGCGCGTGCGGTCAAAGCTTTAATACAGTTAAGTAGCTCCCACTGATATTTTCAAAGATAATTGATTTACCCGAGCGTGGGAGTGATGTTAATACTTAGTATTAAAATGTGGGATGTTAATTAGCGTCTCCTTAAATGAACAGAATAATGGCGAAGATTAAATAATTTCTTGGCAAAATGAGACTAATTATTGAGCTGAGCGAAGCGAAGCTCTTTACTGGTCAGATCGCAAAAGCTGCGAACTCTCTGTTCTTAAAAACTATTCGAGCTACGTTAACGAAACTCGCCACAACGATTGCGAGCATAAGGCGCTAAGCATATATTTATTTTAAAAAAAATCGTAATTCTAAATTCATTATAATTTACTAATTCAGCTTAGGACAATTTACGTGCTGGCTATCATTTAACTACTCATACCACAGTTTCGAAACTCGGCATGGTGTTTGATTCCAAATTGCTTTATGACTGTGAAAAATTTCGGATAATTTCTATCGTTAGGTCTTGAACAATTAACAAAACAGCGCGCGCCTGTTCGATGCAAGAGTTACGACTAGATTAAAATCTAAGAAAGTTTATAACTACTCTCATACTTAGCAGAACTGGCTGTAAATTCGTCAGAATGCAGTTTACATTGAGCTCAAAGAACACTAAAAGAATGGTAAGTTTTCGAATTACAGAAAAAAAGTTTAAATTCACCAGAAAATTGTCCATAGACTTATGATATGAAACGCCTCATACCGTCGCGCGCCCCAAGTTAAAAGAATAGCAAAATAGAAGGAACAACTGAACGAACGCTTTAGTTGCGTGTGAGGCTTCGAACAGGCAAGGTTCCGTCCGAATATTTTCTTTCACTTTTATTTTTCATTTTGCTATCCCAATTTAATATTTTATATCCACTCGCTATATATTTCATCGCATTTCATCAAGCTTCCATTTAATTATTGCTCATTATCATAAAATGGAACGTGGACGAGGCAAAGGAAGATTAAGATGGCTTGTAAGTGGCATATCGCGATACACAGCAACTTCTGTCCGTTCACAACAGTATCGAGATAGTGCAGCCACACATATCACGCTTCCTAATATCGCAACAAATAAGCGTCGATTCAATAAAGAAATAGAAAAATTGGCATACGTTTCTTGTTCTAAATGTTCGAGAACCGATTTAAAAGAAGCAGGAGTTCCCTATACTTGCTCTGCATGCTGTTCCATTCGAACTACAAGAATGTTCACTGCAGAAAATTTTATGGATCCTGGGGCACAATTGCAAGGGATGACACAGATCGAAACTATGCTAAACTAAACAGAATACCTAAGCCGTACCTGGGTAATATTATTCGTCTAGCTAGCTTATCGTAACGTTAACTTGATTCTTAAATGAAAAAATCACTAAATAAGATCTAGAGCCGTCTGCTAGGAACTCTATGTGAATCTGCCATATGGAATTGACAAAGTTACTGTTGTTTGAGAACGTGCCACGATATCATCGTAATAATTCGTTTTATCCCCAAGGAGGCCGAATTCTTTCTACTATATCAATAATATCGCAGTGGACCTGATTGTTTCAGCGTGATGCCATAACGAAAAGAAGGGTGTTATGAGCAATTCTGTAGAAAATTTTCCATTTAAAGACCTGAAACGAACATCAAACTTGACATGTTTGGCAAATGATTTATTGATAATATCCTATATTTCCATTTAACTCTCGTAGCGTTTGCAAGGACTAAGCTAAAGAACATCGTAGTAAATACCCTGCCGTGCACAGAGCAAAAGTTAGCTCAGCTCACGACCATGCTTGCGTGACCTAGTATTAATGAATATAATTAAAAAATGTTTTACAAAAATAACAATATCATACTTTTATACAGGTGAATTTAAAATAATCATTTAGTTATTTAAAAATATAACGTGGATATTTATTTGTATTTTTTTTTTTTTTTTTTTTTTTTTTTTTTTTATGGAATAGGAGGGCAAACGAGCTGGCGGGTCACAGATGATTTGTGATCACCGCCGCCCATGAACTCTTGCAACATCCGAGGATTTACAGGAGCGTTGCCGGCCTTGAAGGTGGGAGTAAACGCCTTTTTTGAAGGTACCCATGTCGTACCGATCTGGAAATACCGCCGAAGGGAGTTCGTTCCACATTCGAGAGGTACGAGGAAAAAATGTACTTGAGAACCGCACAGTGGTGGATCGCCACGCATCCAGGTGGTAGGGATGGTATTGGAGGCGATGGCGCGCTGTGCGGTGATGGAATTCGGCAGTAGGCATCAGATCGAATAGCTCTTCGGAACACTCCCCGTGGTAAATGCGGTAGAAGACGCACAGAGATGCAACGTCTCTACGCAATGCCAAAGAGTCCAGCCGTTCACAGAGCACCGGGTCCCCGACAATCCGAACGGCTCTCCGTTGTACGCGGTCAAATGGTAGGAGCTGATATTGGGGTGATCCGGACCAGAGATGAGAACAGTACTCCATGTGTGGCCGGACTTGCGCTTTGTAGAGCGCAAGTCTTTGGCCAGGATTGAAGTACTGCCTTGCTCTATTGATCACGCCCAATTTCATCGAGGCCAACTTGGCCTTGCTCTCCAGATGACCACGAAACCGACAGTCACTCGAAATGTCGAGACCCAGTATTCTGATACTTGGCGAGGCAATAAGGGGAGTGCTCTCGAATAGCGGTGATACGACAAATGGGGTTTTTTTAGTGGTAAACGCGCAAACCTGTGTCTTCTGGGGATTGAACTGAACGTGGTTCAGTTCCCCCCACTCAGAAACTATCCCTAAGGAAGTCTCTATAGAAGACACAAGTTTCTTTCGGCACTCGTCGACGTTTTCCCGAGAGAGACCTGCACGGCCGGAATATACCGCATCCCCAGTACTGTCATCCGCATAACAATGTATGTTGGAGATATCCAACATATCATTGATGTGCAGGAGGAACAGAGTTGGGGATAGCACGCAGCCTTGGGGTACACCAGCGTTCACGGGCTTGGGGTCCGAGCAAAAACCGTCGAGAACGACCTGTATGCTCCGCCCAGTGAGGAAGCTGGTGATCCACTTGCATAAACTCTCGGGAAGCCCATAGGAAGGTAGCTTCGAAAGAAGCCCCTTGTGCCATATACGATCGAAGGCTTTCGCCATATCCAGACTAACTGCCAGACCCTCTCCCTTGCTTTTAATAACAGCTGCCCAACGGTGCGTAAGATATAAAAGAAGATCACCAGCCGATCGACCATGGCGAAAGCCATATTGCCGGTCATTGACCAACTGGTGATCCTCGAGGAAGGTTAGGAGCTGCTTATTGATGATACTCTCCATTACTTTGGAGAGTAGAGAGGTAATGGCGATAGGTCTGTAGTTAGCTGGGTCCGAGCTATCACCTTTTTTAGGGATCGGATGGACAAGGGCACGCTTCCATGAGACCGGGACTACGCCTTTAAGGTAGGAGTACCGAAATAGACGCGTTAGCACTGGTGTCAACTCAGGGGCACATGTTCGTAGCACAACTGAAGAGATACCATCTGGCCCACTCGACTTATGAACTTCCAAGGAAAGGAGGGCTTTTCGGATGAGTTTTTGCCGAAAAACTATTTCCGGCATTAAGCTCGGGCACCGCGGGATGATAGGCGGTGTCTTCCCCTGGTCGTCCAAAGTCGAGTTTGAGGCAAAAAGAGTGCCCAAGAGATCGGCTTTCTCTTTTGCCGTGTAGGCCAGAGAGTCGTTCCCAGTGTGCAATGGCGGTAGGGATGGCTGACAAAAGTTTCCCAGCGTGGCTTTAGATAGCGCCCAGAACTTGCGCGTGCCAGGCGGGTACTTTGCCAGCTGATCCCCAATTTTGACGACATGCTTGAACTTTGCTCTAGCAATTTTCCGTTTGAAGAATCTGGAGGCACGATTATATTTCCTCTTCAGAACTCTAGAGTTCGGATCCTTAGTGACTAACGCATTAGCCCAAGCTTGATAAGCCTGCCGTTTGCCAGCTGCTGCAGCCCTGACAGACGCATCAAACCAAGGCCGCGATCTGCCACCAAGTGGTACCACAGAGCTTGGTACAAATAGTTCCATGCCCTGAAGTACCACATCAGCTACAGCCGCAGCGCAGTCACTAGGATCATTGGAAGAGAAACAAATCGGCCCCCATGGGTAGGATGCAAAAAAGGACCGCATTCCATCCCAATCCGCTGACTTGTAGTGCCAAACGCGTCGAGTCGCAGGTCTTGTGCGAGCTGGGCGTTCAATGGGCACTACACTCCGTACCAAGCAATGATCAGAGGACCCTAAGGGAGCCTCGACTTCAAGTCAAGTCACTGGACTTGGTACTTTCCGGGATGTGTAGTCAGCAGAAGATTCAACAAAGAGGGCATATGGCTGTCCACGTCCAGTAGACGAGTGTGCGTCTTTACCAGCTGGGACAGACCATTTGCCAGAGCAAAGTCTAACACAGATCTCCCCGCGCAGTCGGTGGCACGTGACCCTAGCCAATCGGCATGGTGCGCATTGAAGTCCCCGAGGACTACGACTTCGGCGGAGGGAATCTGTGAAAGCAGATCGTCAATCTTCGCCTGAACATGGCCCAAGAGTTGAACCGTTTCTGCATTACCACTATGGGACCTGTAGAGGCACGCGTAGACTCTGACATGGTCGTCCATGTCCACGCGCAGCCAGAGTACAGACAGGTCCCGACCTTCAAAAACCTGAAGGCGACGGTAGCAGATATCCTCCCTTACGAACACAGATACCCCGGCGTGTGGTATAAAATGGTGTTCTAGTTTATACCCGGGGTATGACAGGTACGCTGTGTCGCTAGGTTGAGATATCTGCGTCTCCGTCAGAAACAACAAGGCCGGCTGCGCCGTCTCTAGGTGATAGTGGACGGCGTTCAAGTTGGAATGAAGTCCCCGGATGTTGCAAAAGTCCACATTTAGAGTGGGTCGGGGTGCCGCTGCATTGACTCGTCGTTTGCCCTCAAAAAACACAAAAGGCGATACTTTGCCCGCCCCAGATACGACGGGCAGCCCGAGCAAAATCCGAGAATCATTTCCCCGATTTTGCTCGGGGAGGGGGTCCCCGGCTTCATCAAAGCCGGTACCCTCCTGTATTTTTCTTTCCGGTATTTTTCTTTTCGGTATCGCTTTCATGTTTGGCGGGGGGGGGGGGGGGGTTGGGCTTCCGGATTCTCTCACTCACCGACGGAACATAACCAAATGAGTTTGATTACTACACGTCGGTCTTCTGTGAGAGGGTGGTCCTTATATTAATAACAATAACAATAATGTCGCTTCCTCAACATTTTTTTTTCTCCTGTTATATATTTGGAGTTTAACCTGATAAGTTAAGTCCTTTTACATATTTATGATTATCACATACATTAATAAACATTAAGAATAATAAATAATTAGATTCAGTTTTATTATTACCGTGTATTCATAGTGTTAGTAATCAGGCATAATATTTAGATTCATGTAAATCTTTAGTCGACCGCATATGTAAAGGCGAGTGTGAAGTTCATAAGCAAACGTCTCGTACTGACGATGCTGTTGACGCATGTTTAAATGCATGGAGAATAAGTTGCTCAAGCAGGAGCAGACTCACCGAAAGCTCCAAGTAAATTTTTGTAAAATTCCTTGAATGATAACCCCTTTTATATAATCAAAGAAAATCATAGCACTAAAACCATCTCGCCATCATTGTTCCAATTTATAATAGTTTCGGTAAAGTAGAGATTACATTTACTTTGTGATTATCAAGTTTCAGAATTCCTCGTATTTCTTTTACAGCTTTTTCAATTTCTATATTCCTTGAAAGTTAAAAATGTTAACTATCTTCTATGTAACTGATGGGATGCGGTACATCTGTTTTTATTTCACATTTGGCACATTTTAATCGACTATACAAATAAATATTAGGAATAAATGCCCCGAATGTGTTAAATGACCAGCAAGAGTGAGGCGACTGTCGTCTTGGTATACGATACTTGCCATTTTTAAAAGTTGACATTAGCGGTATCGTTTTATACTATTTATTTACTTTATTTTTAACATAATAAATAATTTAATGTCACATGATAAGATATAAAAAAAGTTTGAATAGTAAATATATTTCTAACATTAAGTTCATACGATAAATATAATAAAAACGTATGTTCGACGCGAATTAAATAATTAATTAAGATTAAGTTAACTAAAAGTTTAAAATTACACAATTTAAATATAAATGCCGAGAAAATACATTAGTAATCTCGTGTCTACATAAATATAAAGATCATAAAAAGACGGATCATAACATAATAATGCAAAAGTAAGAACACAATTATTTATAAGCCTCACTGTGAGTCAGTGAGGCTTATAAATGTAGCACTAAAGTAATATAAGTGTAACGAAAACCTACGAATATAATAACTAATTGAACACATTTTATTATTCTGTAATGTTAACAAGGACTTAAGCATGTTTCTCCAGTTTTATCCCAAACAAATATTTTATGAACTATTAATTGCTTGTTGGAAAAGTATTGCTAATAGAGCGGAAGTAGGTTTTTGAATACAACAAGATACTTAAGAGAATTAAACATTTAAGAACGGCATCAATAAATATACTAGAAATAATGTTATAATAGTTCTTTAAACTATTTATTAAACGATTTCTTTAATAACAGTGACGTATTTCTATAAACCCTGTCTTGTTAGAGACAGGGTTTATAGAAATACGTAAATGAATCATTTTATAATGAAAAGTCGTTTATTAGAAAGTAGTTTAATATCAACTTACGGCACTCCCCTCTATGTCCATACAATGTAACAGTGTTCACAAAGTGCTATTATCCTATTATTGTGTAATTCACTCAGACGGGCAATCAAAGTCGGAAGGCGATCTCATCTCTTAACCATAACTCATGATAGACGCCAAATCTAGATATACTAAGATTAGTAATGGAGGTACAATTTTGTTGACTAAGCTTTTAAATGTTCCATACCACTTCGCCAATCAGGATCGACGGTCGATAAAAAACATGAAATAAAAAGAAACAACATAATACGACCTCACATACCAATATATTTACTACATTTTTCGATTTTTATTCGGCTTGTCCGAAAATGTTATTAGATAGTACCTCTACCACCTAAGATAACTAACTAATAAAGAATAACAGAGTCTTCTTCTACTTAATAGATAATATTTTTAAAGATTATGTACCATATTTTGAGAAAATAATAAGTTTTTTTTCTATTGCAATGAAATGGATTTGAAAATTTACATATTTTTCAATAAAGTTTATTCAAATTCAAAATATAATTAAGAAGAATACGATATTAAAATGACTCCAATTTATTTTATTATATTTAGTCAACCCGTACTACATGCTACGTGAGAAACAAAAGAAAGAAACTGTGGATTTAACAACTTGCGTCGCTTCCTCAACATTTTTTTTCTCCTGTTATATATTAGGAGCTTAACCTGAGAAGTTAAGTTCTTTTTTTCTTTAGTAACACTAAACCAAAGCTCTATTTTACAGAGAAGCTTAAGAGTACCATCAACATAAAACATTATGACATTTTTGTTTATTTATTTTTGTAAGCATTTGTATAAAAAAGGAAATGAAGATTTAAATCGAAAAAGTTAAAAAAAAATTCTTACGTCCGCTTGATCTTAACTCAACTTAACGCAGTTCTCTCTTCTTCTCTTCTTCATAATGCAGACCGGGTGTGTTTCTAAAAGCATGAAATAAAGATGACAGACGTATAAGACGAAAACCCGTGAATGATCATTACATTTGATCGGTTTCCGTTTTTTTATTGAATTAAAATTTTACATATTAACCTAATTTTTCTCAAGTGGTGTATAATAAACATTTTAATATTCTTTTAATAAGTATGTTTTGATCATGTAGATGTAACAAAATTACTTAAAGATTTGTTGGTGATAAGATCGGACATAAACGACATAAAAGACAACTACTTGACTAAATCTGAATTTGAAGAAATGAAATTAAGTAACCAATTCCCAAAATCTCCGTTAAAAAATTTAAACAATATTAATTTAAAAAGAGGGTACGTAGAAAACAATAACTCAGACAATATGTTGAGAACACAGCTGACTTCTACCTGCGCGACGACAACTCCCGAGTGCGTAAACAACACTTCGTCTAACAACGAGCTCACTCGCACGCATAGCGTAGCTGTGACTCAGCCTCATACTGTCTCACTCACGCCACACAGTTCGGCCGTTGTGGAGAACGCTGATTTACAGCGTGATATTATGTGTCAACGAACCTTCGCGCAAATTGTAAACAATAAGACAGCTAGTAAAAATAAAGAGGAAGATTGGATATTAGTGAAAAAAAATGTTAAGAAGCGTTTTTCTGGAATGACGGGAAAAGCAATATCAAATATGACAGTAAAATTCAAGGCTGCTGAATTAAAAATTCCGTTATTTATATCACACGTCAGTAAAGAAACTACTGAAACTGACATTTCGAAATATATTAAAATGAAATCGAATGAACATGTTATTCTGGAGAAAATAAATATGAAAAGAGAAAGACCATATAATGCGTTTAAGGTGTTTGTTCCAAAACACAAATTGTCCTCTTTTTTGGATGACAATTTGTGGCCGGAGGGTATAACCTTTAGACGATTTATTAATTTTAAAACTAGCACAGACACCCGCCTGGTGAACGAAGTTAACAATAAATCAAGTATATGATGGATATTACGTTCAGGAAAATTACATTTACGACATTTAATTGTAAAAATATTATCAGATCGGCAGACTGCGTGAGGAACCTATGTGATGATTGCGATATTATGGCTTTGCAAGAGACTTGGCTGCTTCCTCATGATGTGGCCTTTTTAGGGAGTCTGCACAGTGACTTTGCCTTTACTGGCAAGTCCGCTGTGGATACATCTACTGGATGCCTAGTTGGAAGACCATACGGTGGAGTGGCATTGTTGTGGAGAAAGTCCATATTTCAGACGGTTACCGTAGTGTCGTGTGATAGTGATCGTTTGGTTGCGATAAAAATCGATTACGCCGATTGCTCTATGTTAATATTTTCCGTATATATGCCGACGGATTCGGCCGACAATTTATTAGAATTTAATAACTGCCTCAGTGAAATAATTGCCATATGTGAATCTACAAGCATTGAATTTGTGTTTATATTGGGGGATTTCAACGCGCATCCCGGTGAACGTTTTGAACGTGAGCTGTCATCTGTGTGTGTAGATCAGTTGTGGTCATGTGTATGTTGTTGCCTCGGGATTCGTACACTTTCAGCAGCACTGCGAATGGTGCCCTTCGCTGGTTAGACCACTGCGTGGTGAGTAGTGCTGCGAGACAATTAATAAGTAAAGCTGCAGTTCAGTATGATGTATATGCGTCTGATCACATACCCGTGTCAATAGAATGTAATTTAAACTTAATAGTTCCTAGAGTAACATTTAAAAATAAGAAGTGCAATAAAGTACTTTGGGGTGAGAGACATAATAATAAGATTGTTGAATATCTAAACCATTGTAATTCAAAGTTTGATTGTTTTAAATTTCCGTTAGAATTTGATAAATGTTCTAATAGTATTTGTTCTGATTCTCGACACCTTACACTGTTGAAGCAATTGTATACCAATCTAATTAATGTACTAAAAGATGCTGCTAAAATAACATATGTTGGTAGTGAAAATAGACACCATAAAAGAATATACGTGACGGGCTGGAAGAAATATGTTCATAGTGCTCACAGGGAGGCTCGATTATGGTATAAAAATTGGCTCTTACATAATAAACCCAGGACTGGTTACATTTACGCTAACATGTGTAATTTTCGAACTATCTTTAAAAATAAATTGAAATATTGTCAGAAAAATCAACAACAAATTAAAATGGATTTAATAGCGAAAAGTCACTCAAATAAAGATTTTAAATCATTTTGGAAACTAACAAATAAATTTAAGCCTATGTCGAGCCGTCCTGTGAGTGTGGCGGGTGTGCATGATCCGGTGGACATAGCTAACGTGTTTCAGCAGCATTTTAAAGTGGACTCGCCTCTAAGGCATTCTGTTCGAATGCCCGGTGCTGGATCCGTGTCGGGTGATATTACAGTCAGATTTACTGAAAAAGATATTGCATTAGTTATATCAAGTATGAAAAGAGGTAAGTCACCCGGCCATGACGGTCTCAGCATCGAGCATTTGCAACACGCAGGTGAACATCTACCTCGAATACTATCTATGTTTTTCAACTTGTGTATGAGTCATTGTTATTTACCTGATGAACTTATGTGTACCATAGTTGTGCCAATTGTAAAAAATAAAACGGGTGATGCATCTGATATTAATAACTACAGGCCAATATCTCTAGCGACTATCATGGCCAAGGTGCTGGACAGTCTGCTTGACAAACAATTACTTAATAATATTAAACTTAATGATAATCAGTTCGGTTTTAGACCAGGGCTATCCACAGAGAGTGCTATTTTATGCCTTAAGCAGACTGTCCAGTACTACACTAGTAGGCAGACGCCGGTTTTTGCTTGTTTTTTGGACCTCTCCAAAGCTTTTGATTTGGTCAATTATGAGGTTTTATGGCAGAAACTTCAAAATGAAACCACGTTACCACGTGAAGTTATCGATTTCTTTTGTTATTGGTACAACAACCAACTCAACAGTGTAAAGTGGCAGGAATCCTTTTCTAATGCATATCGGTTAGAGTGCGGGGTGAGACAGGGGGGCCTGAGCTCACCTCGGCTTTCAACCTTTACGTGAATCGTCTGATAGGTGAGCTCAATAACAGCGGCGTAGGGTGTCATGTGGACGGTGTTAGTATTAATAACATTAGTTACGCCGACGATATGGTGTTGCTGAGCCCATCGATCAATGCGTTAAGAAAATTAGTAAAAATGTGTGAAACATATGGTGAGGCACAAGGACTCAAGTACAATGTAAAGAAAAGCGAAATCATGGTTTTTAAGGCTGGAACAAAGGGTTACACATCCATACCCAAAGTGTCGCTGTGCGGATTACCGGTTCGTAGGGTAACCAGTTTTAAGTACTTGGGTCATTGGCTAACAGAGAACTTGTGTGACAATAAGGATATCGATAGGGAGCGAAGGTCACTGTCAGTTCGCTGTAACATGCTGGCTCGCAGATTTGCACGATGTACTGACCATGTGAAAATAACGCTATTTAAGACCTATTGCCAATCATTTTACACGTGTAATTTGTGGACAAATTACTGCTTGCGTGCTTACAGTGACCTCCGCATACAATATAATAATGCGCTCAGGATACTGTTGCGGCTGCCGTGGCGCTGCAGTGCCTCGCTGATGTTCGCGGAAAGACGCATTAATGACTTCAAAGCTATTATGCGTAATAGAAGCGCATCGTTACTAAAGCGTTTCCGCGGCAGCCGTAATAGTATTTTAAAAATATTTGTTGATAGATGGGAGAGTCCAATGCTGCAACATTGGATTAAACTACATGTGTAAATTGCTGGCTTATTTAGTAATTGCTGTTTTAATTTGTTAATTTTTGAATTTTTGATTTATAATACTAACACTAGTCTTTAAGAATAATTGTTACTAACAAAATATGGGCTTGTCCCGAAATAAACGTTTATTATTATTATTATTATTATCAGTCTCTCGACTAGAGAGTCTCTAGACTTTGACTCCATCACAAACCTGTATAAAGGTGAATATCTGTAATAAGTGTAATATTAGCCGTATCGTTTGGCGCTCCGTCGTCTCTGACTACCCCGCAAGGGATATTGCGTGAAGTTAAATAAATAAATAAGTGTAATATTTGACAATCTTACAAATATCACACACATTATATCTTTTAAAATATTGGTCTGAAGTAAATTAGATTTTTATTATTATGATCCCAAAAGTAGCTTTATGATCCATTTGTCACTACAAACTAAAATTGTGGCGTAAGTAATTATGTTGTATTGGTTGTAACTAACATAACGCCACGTTGTATTATAGTGCTTTGGCTTCAAGCCCTGGATTGTAAAATACAACAGTTGCTTCATATACGGTTTAATTTGTTAAAAAATAAAATAAAATAAAATAAATACAGTATTATTTATATGTTTATCTAAACATTTCATTTTGTAAAAAATTATACTTGCCTTGGGTTAAAAAACCTACCTACATTTATCATGTTATTAGTTACAAAAAATTATCAAGGTAAGGTTTTTAAGAAAATATTTAAATTCTCAAGTTATGACCGTCGTGTTAGTTTACTAGTTTTCGATCCGCTGAAGTTCACGGCCATCCTTCCGTTGTATTTGGTCTCACCTGACCAGCAAATACTAAGATATTCTACACACATGTAATCTTATATATAATTATTAATATATCGTTTTTAGAACACAAAGGGTTTTATGTCCTAATGTGAGTGATTGTTTGTAATGTGGTAAAGCTGGCACAACTTTTTTTATATTACTAGCTTTATTCTTAAGTATTGTACAAAAATATTTTTACATTTCACCGGTAACACATCGAACGTATACCGTAGGAGTTGTCACAAAGCAAAGATAAAGAAAAGTTCAGTATCAGATGTAAGTAGATCCTTCGAGACTACATACAGTTGATTATACAAAAGATATACTCAGAGATAGAATCTTCTTCGGTTCCTAAATAAAAAATATCCTCTGTCTATCCAGATCTGTTGTCGCCGTCGTAGATGCGATAACAAAAGGGTTAGGCCTGTCTATTGTAAAATAGGGGATAGAAAAAGATATTGACATTGAAAAAGTATCCTTATTTTTTTATATAACCCATACTTATAATAACTTCAAAAGAAATATTCTACAATAAAATAATTCTTATACGAGTACACTTTGAAATATAAAATAATATTCACCATTTGTGACGGGGCTTAGAAAACTTTTAATATATAAACTTTATGACAAGATAATAAAAAGTGAGTCGCTCCTCACTTTACTATTATGGTACAATAAAACCTGCCATGTCTAAACTTAAAGATTTAATATGAGATATTTTAAGTATAAACGGAAAATATGAAGAGACATTTTATATTATACTGTATTTATTTTTTTAACTTTTTTGAGGTAAATTTAAATTAACATATAATTATTTCAAAAAGGACATTAAAATTGTTTTAAATAAATCTCCCTTTTTTTTAAAAGCCCTAATTTCGGGGAGTCCTTACAGTGCGAAAATTGCTACATGCTGACTCCGCCGAGTCAGCATGTAGCAATTTTCAAGACCGCCGTCTTGACTGGTGTGACTGATGACTTAGCTATTTGGACCGACGTAACTCTATGCATTTCACAAACGTAAATATTTCTCAGAATTTAATAGATTACTTTCTATTCATGTCGGGGTCCTGAAAGGACTACGAGTGCGGTGGAATTGCGGCGTAAACTAATTCGATTTAAATTTAATATTATAATTATTTTTTTAATTTAATAATTTTTTGTTTGTTTTTGAATTAATTAATGAATTGCCAAGAAATGTTAATATTTCCCTTTTAAATAATCCAATGACTATCATAACCGATTACTAGTTTTAGTAAGGAGTTATATTTATACTATATGTGTATCTTTTACATTCAAGAGGTAATTCCTAAGAGCGCCTACTGTATATTATATCCGGTTCTACAACGTAAGAGTGGGAAGACGCGGGATATAATGTGGGAAATCAAACAAAGTGACAATAAAGGTGGATGTGAAATGCATAACAAGGCCTTCCACATCACATCACGAGGGACGTCTACGACACGACTACACATATCTAATACTTAATGTAAATTATAAAAGTAGGCACTTTTTAGTATGGATTAAAACAATTTTCAATTCGCGTCTCTATTAATGGGTTGAACATTTTTTCAATGATTTTAAAGATCGTGGTAGTGGTAGTGTGAAACGTTAATTGTTATTATTATTATAATTATTACAAAAGGTATCATTAAAATAAAGTTAAAATATAAAGGTAAATTGACAGTTTATTTAGTCTCGGCATTATTGAGCTGAGCGAAGCGAAGCTCTTTACTGGTCAGATCGCAAAAGCTGCGAACTCTCTGTTCTTAAAAACTATTCGAGCTACGTTAACGAAACTCGCCACAACGATTGCGAGCATAAGGCGCTAAGCATATATTTATTTTAAAAAAAATCGTAATTCTAAATTCATTATAATTTACTAATTCAGCTTAGGACAATTTACGTGCTGGCTATCATTTACCTACTCATACCACAGTTTCGAAACTCGGCATGGTGTTTGATTCCAAATTGCTTTATGACTGTGAAAAATTTCGGATAATTTCTATCGTTAGGTCTTGAACAATTAACAAAACAGCGCGCGCCTGTTCGATGCAAGAGTTACGACTAGATTAAAATCTAAGAAAGTTTATAACTACTCTCATACTTAGCAGAACTGGCTGTAAATTCGTCAGAATGCAGTTTACATTGAGCTCAAAGAACACTAAAAGAATGGTAAGTTTTCGAATTACAGAAAAAAAGTTTAAATTCACCAGAAAATTGTCCATAGACTTATGATATGAAACGCCTCATACCGTCGCGCGCCCCAAGTTAAAAGAATAGCAAAATAGAAGGAACAACTGAACGAACGCTTTAGTTGCGTGTGAGGCTTCGAACAGGCAAGGTTCCGTCCGAATATTTTCTTTCACTTTTATTTTTCATTTTGCTATCCCAATTTAATATTTTATATCCACTCGCTATATATTTCATCGCATTTCATCAAGCTTCCATTTAATTATTGCTCATTATCATAAAATGGAACGTGGACGAGGCAAAGGAAGATTAAGATGGCTTGTAAGTGGCATATCGCGATACACAGCAACTTCTGTCCGTTCACAACAGTATCGAGATAGTGCAGCCACACATATCACGCTTCCTAATATCGCAACAAATAAGCGTCGATTCAATAAAGAAATAGAAAAATTGGCATACGTTTCTTATTCTAAATGTTCGAGAACCGATTTAAAAGAAGCAGGAGTTCCCTATACTTGCTCTGCATGCTGTTCCATTCGAACTACAAGAATGTTCACTGCAGAAAATTTTATGGATCCTGGGGCACAATTGCAAGGGATGACACAGATCGAAACTATGCTAAACTAAACAGAATACCTAAGCCGTACCTGGGTAATATTATTCGTCTAGCTAGCTTATCGTAACGTTAACTTGATTCTTAAATGAAAAAATCACTAAATAAGATCTAGAGCCGTCTGCTAGGAACTCTATGTGAATCTGCCATATGGAATTGACAAAGTTACTGTTGTTTGAGAACGTGCCACGATATCATCGTAATAATTCGTTTTATCCCCAAGGAGGCCGAATTCTTTCTACTATATCAATAATATCGCAGTGGACCTGATTGTTTCAGCGTGATGCCATAACGAAAAGAAGGGTGTTATGAGCAATTCTGTAGAAAATTTTCCATTTAAAGACCTGAAACGAACATCAAACTTGACATGTTTGGCAAATGATTTATTGATAATATCCTATATTTCCATTTAACTCTCGTAGCGTTTGCAAGGACTAAGCTAAAGAACATCGTAGTAAATACCCTGCCGTGCACAGAGCAAAAGTTAGCTCAGCTCACGACCATGCTTGCGTGACCTAGTATATACAGTGTTAAACAAATAATCTTCTTTTAGTATTCTACATAGAGATAAATAATAAAATCGCATATTATAAAATAATATCTTGTGTCCCCACCCTAGACTGTACCATTTGACTTCTTGGCAATTGTTTTCTTTCGTTTCGCACGCAAATGTCGTTTTGAAATGTGTGTACTTTAATTATTAGGTGATAAAAGATTGACAGAATCTTTAACTACCTTCATGATAGGTATCGATTAATAAGTTAATGTACCGGTAAAAATATATGAATATTGTTGCCTAAGCGTTGTGTTCGATATATCTTTCTATGTTATAGATATTTACAACATTGACTATAGTAATGCTTGTCACTTTATATAGAAGTATATTTTGAAGTATGATTTTTGAAAGAAATATTTTTCAAAACGAAACAAAACTTTTTTGTAACTTGGTGTACAACGTGTTCCACAACTATTTATGAAACTTTAAGACAGTTTGTCTGCAAATATGGTATATGTTTTTTTATTCTCTATATCTCTGCAAATATTGAAAGACGCATATAACGAAGAGTAATGTAGAACTGATAGAGAAGATAAAAGAGTTTTAGGCATTCAGCCTCCTTACTCGTCATAACATATTTATCCATAGCTAAAAGTCGATCTGGGATTTGCAATTGACGGACTACAGCTACATCCCGCCACTACAAGAATAAGTAAATGTAGTCGTAGATCACGTATGCTAAATAAAATTTATTTATTAAGGTTGTATTTTATAAAACTAAAAGGAATGTTCATTGTTAAAGATATATACGTCCACATTCTTAAACTTTAAGTATCTAAGAGCAAATGACTATAAAGCAGCCTACGAGTAATTTAGTTAGGCTCGTCCGCGACTTTAAAGTAAGTAAGTCAGTTTTGGTTTAACTCACTATCACCGGTAATCTAGACGCTGTGATGAAGTTAAACACTGCAGGCAGTTATGGGATTGACCTAAGACTTAAACAAATTTAAAATGCACTACGTTGCAGATCTGTAACAAATATTTTCTTATGGAACAAAATATCGCGTTACATTATTAAGAATTATTAATTGTCAAGAATAATCAATATACAGATATAAATGTAAGGTATATAAAATATTATTTTCATATACCTTTGGATATATGTATATCGAGTTTTATTTATAGATTAGATTATTATTACATAGATTTCTTGAAAAATTTGCAAGATTTATTACGTGGTTCTAAGGAAAATAACAAATATGTGCTTTTTGTTTCGTTATTGACATGTTTTTTCAAAGATTAATTAGAGGAGATGACAAAGTTAATATTTTAATTTAATGCAGTCCGTATAAAAATATAAAATATCCACTCTAACCTTTCTCCCTCGACACAAAGCGCTTAGAGTTTAATGAAATTCACACAATTTGTTTCTCATTATTAATAAATAATAATAATAATAATAAATTATTAAATTATTTTAAAAATTGTATGTCTGCGGCATTTAACACGTGAATATGTTATTAATATTATTCATTTATCAGTCACAACAGTTTTTTTATGTATTTGTTTTGTTTAACTTGATGCCCTGTGATCTACATATATTTTCCTGAAACAATTTCCAGAGTAAATACTCATGTCATGTGAAACTATGCATTGTTGAAAGACGGGGAATGTCGTGAAACTAACAAGATCTGCAACTGTAATATGAATATATTACTTACTTACTTTAATAAATGTTTCTTTTTCTAAGAAATATCGAGGGATACTTTAAATATGTCGCTTAGGACGCTTCATATTCAAGCTTTATGGTAATGCGCAAAATCTTTTATTTATTTAGAATTAGCTGTATAAGCGACCGCATCCACTTGAGCTATAATTTATAGTTATATATATAGTTTTTTGGCTCTAAAATATATAATAACTAGCTATTACTTATTTTACTCCACAAATTGTATTGTCTTGGACTATTTTTTGCAAAGCCTACAAACTCGCAAAAATACCATGTTCTTTATGAGATAACGTCACAGTAGGACAAAAAATTAATATCAGTTGCAAAACACTTTATTATATATGCTGACTAGGTAACGAATTAGTGGGTAATTGGAGGGTTTTGAGCACTACAGGTTCAGGAAAAATCGCGCCGTAAGTTTTAAGCCTTATATTCTGGTCTTCTATTTCTACATTGCATTTATTTTAACATGTCAATTAATTCATTAACACACCAATTGATAAGTGGCTATAGGTTCTTCGGAATAGTCGTTCATTTGTCTATGTATAAACAATGATAATTCGGTTAATGTTAATTAATTCGAAATTAATCGAATGTAATATCAATATCTCATGGTAATAGTCTTATATACACCTTGTATATTACATTGCTCAGAATACTGTTATAACCATCGACGTGTATCAAATACCGTAATATTAAATTAGAGGAGATCAGATTAATACAACTATGATACGCGTGTAGGTGTCTCGATATCTGCCAAGATCAATATTCCGGAGACTGTTCCAAACAACATTATATAATATTATTATAAATTATGTATTAATACTAAATATAAAGGTAATATATTTGAGTTAAATTAAGAAGGGAAGAAAAAGGAGGAGGTTTTGGACATCGTGTCACCGTATGAAATTAAATTTAAAATATTTAGTTTAAGTATATTTTTCGTAAAACTGTGTTAAGCAGAGCCAGCTCCATACAAGCTCCATTCATGGGACTGTTAAAGCAGGACCTACCGCCTTAATTCTGATTTAATTAGTTGTTTACCCTAGTACATTAACTATTTTTAAATTATAAGAATACAATTGAAACTTCTGCTAATGAAGTCTTAATAGTTATACCGTAACTAAAGTGTGCGAGCGATACTTTGAACATAAGCACAAAATCAAAATATATTAATAAATAAATATACCATTAATAAAAATCATGTCGTAAACTGACATATCAAATATCAACGTTGGTATATTATATATTATATGAATATCGTCACGTGACCCATATGTAAGTCAATGACCGCTTGAGACTTCACTCCCTAACCAATAACCTTTCCGCCACTACCCATTTTGTGTTTCTATGATGACAATTAAAATGTATTTTTATATATCTCGATAGTGCTTTCATGTAAAGATTTGAACTAAGTATACACGTTACTAATATAAAACAATTATTTTCTACCACTATAATTGCGGTTGCAATATTTATGTTTGCGGTGAGTCAGTTTGGTGTCTTACCCGAATCTTAGCGTTTATTAAATCAACTGACATTTTGCGACAAATATATGAGAGGTATAAAAATACCCCTGTTACATGTTAAATGTTTTATGAACAATTGTCTAATAAATAATTAAATATCTTATAAATATAATTTTAATAGGATTACGTTCTATGTAAATATAATTCTGTAAGTAACTATTTAAACAATTAGAGCTGAAATATGAGAAATTGATCGTGGAATGAAGTTTCCCTGGAGAGTGGTAAAATAAAGAGCTGAAGGACGATACATTGAAAAGGGTTAGGTTAATAAAAACGTCTAAAGATACATTCGTAAGTAAATTGTATTAGAAAGTTTTCGATGTATTGACAATTGCGGGAAACCGTCGTGTGAATTCAGATTTTCAAAACGTCTGAATTCAGATTTTCAATTATTCAATTCATATTGCATTATTCAAATTCTAAATGTCTTTATTCAAATAGACATGATTGAAACGCACTTTTGAATTGTCAATTATTACAATAAAGGAGGTCAGTGTAGTCAGTCCGTGAGTAATCTACTATCGGCTCGGTATGCTTCTATAGTGTAGTGGGTCACCAATGTAGTTGTAATTGTGGTGTGTAGGTAGGTTTTGAGGCAGGTGGTAATAATTCAGCAAAGCAGTTATTTCCACGGATATTATTTATTTTGCACAAACACACAAAAATCACAATTACTATATATCATTAAAATATAGAAGTAGTGAGCAGAAGAACAATAGAAACAGGTAGATGAGATATAAACCTAATTAGTAAACAAAGCCACACGAATACATAAAAATACGAGTGGAAAACTTTGCGCATCGATCCTGACTGACGTTAAAGTAAAATGGTAAATAAATAAAGATACTAAGCCAATGTGTCACATAAATCGATAACATAGTGTATCGATTTATGTGCGTAGCAGCATCCAAAAGCTGTCAAAATAATTCGCAGCGTCCAGTGTGATCTAGATAGAATAACTTTAAAGCACTAAATATTTTCCAGATAGCGACTGTAACGATACAAGAAGTTTGCATATGTTTATTAAATTTCTATATAAAATATATTTATATAATTTTAGAAAAGATTACAAACGTATATACGAATATTTTGCTATAAACATGAAGATAGACTAAATCAACTGACATCTTTTGGTTGTGTTCTGTACAAAGTAAGTTCTCTAATGTCTCTCCAGTGTAAACTTTATACTCGTACAACATAATAATATAAACATGTATGTATCGCTATCAAATCTATCTGTAGTGATATGTTGTTATGTATGCCATCTAGCTCTTTGGAATCCTGCGATTGCAATCTTTATTGGTTCAAAATTAATAATTTAGTATAAAATGAAAGTGGATGCCTGGACTGCATGCATGGAGTTTACACTTCCTAAAAAAAGTATTGTAACTTCAATATTGTAACTTACTCCTTAACATTGAAATGTTAGAACCGGCTGACTTAACGATTTTCTTAGGTATATCTTTAGACAAAAGCTTCTGTGGAACCCCCACCTCTCAACACTCGCAAGTAAACTCAACTCGGTCGTTCTTGCAGTTAACAAAATAAAACCCGTTTATATTACTTATTTTTATAGTAATTTGTCTCATGGTATTTTATTATGAGGCAATGCTGCGGAAAATTATTCTACATCTATTTTACATAAAAGGACTGTGAGGGTAATTTATAACTTAAATGCTAGTGATTCTCTAAGAGATTTTTTTAAAGAAATTGCTATTGTTACGGTATCGTCTCAATAAATATTTAATAACATATTGCTTAGTGAAAATAATTTTGCAGAAGTTGTTATCATTGCATTTTTTACAAATATTCAAAGAACTAAGTACAGTTCAGAAAACTAAGTAAAATTGTATTAAACATTAGCAGTTAGTTTCGCAATAAGGATGAAAACAATCTCTCAGGTGATAAAACTGTGACTTTGGCCGTATCCATCTGAACTTAAGCGGGTAGTATAAGTTATTTTATTAAAAGCATTCAAGGTAAGATATTGTGATGGTCGAACTTTTTAATGAATTTAATATGGTGTTATGAAACGAGTAGAATCAATATTTATTTCACTGATATTATAAATTATCATGCATATGCGAATCTCTTATGTTTAATTCTATTCAATATACGAAGAAAAAATCAACAACATAAGCAGAAGTCGAACTAACAACCTCTGGAAGTCTGTTCAAATGTCCCGATTAATAATATCCATTAAAGAAAATGGCAATTTTGATTTTGGAGAGTTCCGACAAGATGGTTCAATTGGTTTTCGCTATTTATAAGGTTACTCTTTTTTATACTTGGCGTATCGATACTGGCAGAGAAGTATAAAACTTAATTTATATATTTCTTTTAAAAAAAAAAAAAAAACTTTCTTATTATAAGAACTTGCCAACTTATATTGCACCCTTAAACTAGATAGTTTGCAGTTATTTAGCATTTGAAAATAAGAGGTGTATTTATTTTGGACAGTAGCCACTTTCCCAAGTACAATTAACGTTATAAATCCATCTCATAATGATAAATTTACTTAAGAATGTAATCACTCAAAATGTTTGCTCCTTTTTCTACAAAAGCAACGTAACGGCGCCCGCGTCTGTGGGATCATGACTACTACTATATCATGGAAGATCTGTGTATGATATATACTGATATTTATGTTATTGCAAACTACTTCATACATGATAAGGATTAGAAGACAACAAGTGTCGTAAAGGATTTCTGACAATATATGTTTAATAACTTATTCGTACCTTCGATCTTTTTTATAACGTTTTAATTTTCATTATTTTGATTATTATCGTCAATCACAGCGTTCGCTGGTCAGAATGTAGCATTTACCAGGAAAATGTCTGCTGTGGCGAAAAGCAGGGATGAGGAGCAAAGATAAGATAGATTTCATAAGTCCGGAGAGTCCCGTCGCCTTATCTAGCATACAGATATGAAATACAGGATAGTTTATGTGACATTTGATCCTTGAAATATTTAAATTAATTAAAAATAACTGTAAGATGTCATCAAAGGTTAATTGTCCTAAAACGTTACATCAACGTAATGATATACCGTCTAATTATTTATGTTAATTAAACGTCATACTCAAAACTGAAACTTTTATAACTAAAATACGTAATTGTTCATTTATAACTAAGACTAAATATAATGTTTTGTGGTGTAAACTCTCTGGGTTTATTAAATATATTTACAAATATAAAACCAGAAAGAAAGAAAAAAAAAGAAAAAAGAAAACAGATTGTTGTATTATGCATATTATGTAATATACATAATATGCATATTACATAATTTATAAGTCCAGGGCCATGGGGAACTCGGCCTCCGCCTTCTCTGGTACACACACACACACACACGCACGCACGCACGCACGCACGCACGCACACACACATATATATATATATATATATATATATATATATATCATCATCTTCCTGCCTATATCCCATTTTGTGGTCGGCACAGTATGTTTTTGTTCCCATACTCTCCTGGACTAACTAACTTTGGACACTAAAATCCCATTATGGATAATTAAATACGCACTTTAATATTTAACTTTATTGCATACTGATTTGTTCCCACTTCACTAAATAGCAAATCTTCTAACATCAAACAATTGTTACGTTTCAATTAATAAAATTTTTTGTTGTGTTATTTCTGATTCTCGTTAACCGCCCTATGTAATTACATTCCAAATTAGATCTCACAAATAAACATAATCTAACGCAGCTTTGTTGATTGATGTTCATTTCGCGTCCTGAATACACTCATGTGACGTTGTACAATGGAATATTATATTAGGAAAATAAACATTCTCAAAATTGTATTAAAACATTTTAAGACGACGCTATAAAGTAAGAGGAAATAAAACATGTTGCATTAAAACACCCGAACATGAATAAAATTGATTTAAAATTCTTTTCTGTTTCCTGAATAGGAACCTCCGCACATTAGCGTCGCGGAACTATTTAGTTAAATAAAACTAACTTTATAGGAAGAATAACTTACATAACCATTATTATGACAATTGATTCCGGTACGGTATACGGTAAGTCACTCTTTACGGCAGTAAAGAGTGACTTGACACTGATTGGTATTAATTGGATGAAACTCTTGTCTGTATCAGTATTATGCAGTTAATGTTTGGAAGAGCACTGAATAGTTAAGCAGAAAACATCTTGTTGATACATAAAGCATATCTTAAAGTATAATTAACATTTCAGTTTTATCTGATTCGTAACTTAAGGTTATTGATTATAACAAATAAAAGAGTATTTAAACTATACATAAAGTATGCAAAGTATTCCTTCTGAAGCGTGACATCTAAAGTGACATGAACAAGCTAACGCATGAGCTTTTACCCTCTGTGAGACATTTTAGACATCGACTATTTAATTTTAAAAAGAATCTGACACACGTATCAAAGTCAAATTTAGTTCACATGTTTGTTGTCATTGTTTTAGTTATATTTGTTGAGTCAGTTTTAAAATAATACGAAATATATAAATGTCAATATGAACAGTCTCTCACTACGGGGAGGACATTGTAGAGTTTATTTTTCTTTTAAAAAGCAAGTTAGGCTTCATTATTTTTCCACAATCCAGCAGACTTGGTAGCTATTGCAGATGTATCAATAGTTGTACTTTTAAGGCTCGTTGTATATAATAGCTGCGACGCACTTAAGTTTAATTTGATCTCATTTCGGCACTTTGCACAAACAATAATAAATCCTCAGGTGTCGATGTGTCGGCGCTGCCATTCATCATTACTGACACGTAATACTTCGAAGGATTGAGCCGTCGTCGATCACTAACACTCTGATAGTATCGTAGACATGGTTCTTCGTGGGCTTGCTCTGATTATGGGTAATACGATTAGTATTTGAGCGACTCAAGCAGTGAAACTCTTGTCATTTTCTTGTTAGAAAGAATAGAAAAAACATAATTTATAATATTAAACCTAGTGGTTACTAAATAAATGTGAAATTAGTGGTTACTAAATGTTGAAAAAACACATTAGTACCATATTTTTTTGAAATATCTGAATAAAATATTTCATCGCATCAGATAACTTGAAAGACAAACATTATCACAACAATACAATAATAGTTATTTATTATTTCGTTATTTATTGTTATTTATCGCAGGAATATAGTATAATCGTAATGTTATTAACTGTATCTTGTCTTTGGAACTATAAATAATAGTAATATTATTTAAGTATGTAATACTTTACATGAAATTTCGATTTAAATTATTCATATTTGACTGCACAATTGCTTCATAATATAAAACACCCACATTAAATATACTTTGTAAGATTTAAAAGCTGTAACACTTTGCAGAATTAAAACACTTTTGATGGAAATAATGCAGTACTATTTTGTCACTTCTTCTAAACCAGCTAGGTCTTATGACTTTCAACAGTAACTATTAATGACCGATGCAAATTTTGTTTAACGATAAAATCCCTCGCCAAATAATGTCTTAAGTGCTTCTGCTCTCTTCACAAAACCGATAGTCCTTATTATAAAGAAATACCCAACCTCTGTCAGCTAAATCTCTGAGAGGAAATTAAAGTATCAGCTGCTTGATCTTTAATCTTTATTTACTGACCAGCGATCAGGGTTTATCGTTTCTTTGTTATGAGTGAAATTTAAATTCATTTTTAACATACCTTTGCCTCTGAAAGTTCGTGTAACTCATTTACAATCACTCCCGTGTTATTAAAAAGCCGTCAGAAGGGTTTAATTAAAATGGTGTTAAGTGAATAGATGCTTAATTGAAAAATTGAGCTTTGTCGTAAGATTTCAAACATAAGATTTCATTTAATATATTTTCATCCTTGATATATGAGTCTGAAATATATAATAACTTATAGCAAATTATAATTTAAATAAAAACTTAAATCAATTTTGTGATAAAATTAATTAAACACAATATATTCAACAATTTCTTGACATTATAATGTCTAGTAAATTATAGTAGCTCTTGTAAACTCTTAACTTCAATGAACTTTTCATGTGTCAAATTATGTTTTCAAAATAAAATAAAGTTAGAAGCTTAGTTTAAACATATTAAATTTGTTACCAACTTTCTTTTCTAGGGGGTAAGTAACTTTTAAGTACAGTTTTAAATTTTTATCTAAATAAATTATTTATATTTCTGCTGGTAAATCTGTTATTATTAAGCACAATTAATATATTTTTTTCATTACTTACTTCATCACTATATTATTGACGTTGAAATTGATAAGTACGATAATACCATAAACATCATACTGTAAGGCTGATGAGTTGAAAGGTAATTTTCGCATTTATAGAATAGTATTACAATATACTATAACATTTCATATTTAAGAACTGTTTGAATTGTAAAATAAATTAACCTCAACTATTATAATGACTTTCTTTTAGAATATTCGATAATAGCATATAGTTGTATTACTTATATTAAAGAAACATATAATATCTATATTACAGATTGATCTCATGTTCAATACTTAATCTTAAAATGTAGATCGAGCTCTCGGAGTTTATTGACTTTAATATTTTAACGTAACAAATTTGTGTAATATTGAAAAAGTTGTAATAAAAACGTTAAAAATATGTTCATATTCTGAATAAGAGTATCATTCATTCAAAAGTTATAAAAAAATATAACATTTTTAATATTGTCTATAATGTTTTTTTTTAATATTAATAAAAAAATGATATCACGTAACAGAAACAATAAGCATTAAATCGGACAACCATCAACTAGACGTAGTTCTAATCAGTTTGAATGGAGCAAGTTCGAAATATCAGATGTCGTTCAGATGGTTTCTTCAATAATATTACTTTTGTTCCAGAACATTTTAAATTGTTTCGTATTTAAGTTTTAGGTTTCAATGATATTTTGAATATTAATGTAATATTTAAGATATTATTTTTAGCGACGCACTAAAACTTTAGTGTAATATTTAGTGTCGGCCTTAGCAAAATGCCGTTATGTAGGTCACATGGACGTCGAGGGTTAGGTTGACATAAACTTTTACCTTTTGGTCCGTTCCTGAGTTAATAACATAAGGGCTTATTATTTTAGCGAATTAATACTATATTTTTTGTGATATACTATGTGATGATATATAATTCATTTTAATTATGTTTTAAATAACAATATATATTTACATATACAGAAGTATAATTAATCTTGGGGCAAGTATACTGGCCCCGCTATTTTTGGTAGACACGGCAGGACGTTATAATATAAACTTTTACATCAGATCGGGTCTTCACCTGATATCTGGCGCCGATTTTCACAACCACCCAGCAAGTGGTGACTAGGCGATGGCCTCCAATGCCATCCGTACTAACTGGATGTGTTGCAATCTTTTACTGTGCTGTTTACCAGGTACTATCTTCTACATACCACAAATATGTAGGATGATCTTCCTACGTTACGTGTTACTTCGTGGGCCGCGGTGATCACGTAACATTGTGACCGGCACGCTCGTTGGCCTCTTCTGACATATAAAATATTAAAAGAGGTAAATTATTAAAATAAAATATTTTTCTAGTCTTTCTTGGTTTTAGCTATCAAACTGAAAGTAGAAGAACTGTTCTTCAAAACAAATGTACAGCACCGTCACCCATCAACACCACCAAAATAATCCACACTTCTGCTTAATTGCACCCTATCTATAAATATATAACAACCCAAAAGAAAGATAAACTAGGATCCGCCAACCGTGCGCGGCGGGTGTAGTTGTGTTGTTCTAATAGCTGAGCCACTCTCCTTTCTTCTTTTCCTGATAACTTTTGAATGGGTAAACATGTTTTCGCTATAATATTCGCGTTCGGCTCAAACATACATGAGAAAATTTTTAGCTAATTATCGGTTCGCATTTTGGAGACAACTAAACACAAAAAAAGGTCTCCCAAACGGTTGAAAGCTTCGCTTACGCTCAGCTCAATAATAGTCTGTACTTTATCTGCTTTAAATTATTTTCATAAGAAGATATTGCTAATAGATATGGATTAAGTTGCAAATAATTAACGTGTATCTGACTAACATATTTGGTGACGCCGGTCTCATTGCATGCATTGTGACCGTACATATTAATGTTTTGTCAACCAAATATATTTATTTCTTTCCTTAATCATAGTTTATTAATAGTAGTCACTGTGCTCAAGATACAAATATTTTTTATTTTATATCTGTGGCAAGTGTAATAGGGTTCTAGGTTTTTCTGCCATCCCCATTCGAAGTCACGAATATTTCTCAAAGGAACGCTTATGACCGCTAGGCCCATCGCCAAAATTCAGGATTTCTGACAGAGTTTATGTCTATGATCGTAAGACATGCAGAAAGTAAGTTATTTACATTTATAAAATCAGGTCGCAACTAGATTTTTTATATCTCCTACTGGTGTGCATTAAAATATATTTATTTATTATACAATAAGAACATAAACAATTAAACTATATTCACTTGACTTCTATAATTTGTGTCGGCAGTCTCATGCACTAGGTTGGCTTCAAAATTTGTCAATATACTCTAATATCAACAAAAATTAATGCGAGGTGAAAAAGTTATTTAACTTTCAGAATCACCCGGTCTCTCAGGCATAATATACAACGTTAATAGGTTATTGCAAAAAAAATCCTTGAGAAAAACGAATATATGTATATAAGTTGAAAAAAAAAGGTTAAAATTTTAATAGAGAATATTTATAACAAGATTATTACAAAAAATAATAAAAAAGCAAGGTACGTCCTTGCTTAAAATAAATAAATAAATAAATATTAGATGAATTTAATTCTCAGACTACAATTACTCGCACATGTATTTATAAATTTATTTTGTTTGGATTCTTCCTAACCCAATCACAATAAATGACCCTGTCAAAGAGATTTACATGTTCTTGAAATTATGTTTTAATAAAATGCTGTTCCTCTTTTTCCGTTTTGGGGTTGTACGGCAAAAGAAAAGATGGCCAATCTGATGATAAATATAATCATTGGCCAGGGATAAATACAACAATTAAATTTGTTAATTTACATTGTAATGACAAAGAGGAGGTTGAGTTGTCTCATTTACCGTAGCCAACATAACTTAGAACCAGCCGATAGACAATTTCCTGCCAAACGCCCGGACTTTATCACCTTTTTTACATATAATCTTTATCATCTATCTGAATTAGTTGATGAACAAAAGAAAAACGAATACTATTATTATCAATAATAGTATTCGTTTTTTCTTTGTTCATATTACTAAAAATATATATTATAAACAATGCGATATTTTTTTTTTATATTGCATGATATTTGTATTTAAATTCGTGTCTGCATGGTTATATGTACGTACCTCTCCCTGTACATGAAATTACCATGTTATTTTGTACATATATTTGTTTGTGAGTGATTGATTGATTATGTAATTACGTTAAGTGGATGTTTGAGAGTCGTAGAGTAAATAGAGTACGATAAGTCGAAAATTAGAAATGGAATTGTTTTCATGATATATTTTAGTGATCTACATTATATTATATATATGTTACTAATATCTTCAATGTAGGTATTTTTCTGTAAAGCTTCTAATAGAATACAGTACGTCATCGTGATAGATTACATTTTATCCTGTTTCGGTAAGTTTTGAAGTATTTATTATTTTAATTTTACATTTGAATTCTAAACAATAACAACAAAAAGTATAACGAGTTTTATCCATTTTGTCTGATTTGATGCAAATGCTTGATTCGTTTGTTATTAATACGTTGTAGATTAAATTTTATGATTCGAAATCAGTACCAATATTTATTCCCGGACTTTTGCGTTCAAAGCTTTAAGGCATAAATATCCCTGTTTCATACATTTACTATACTCCGAAATCACATTGTGTACCAGCATCTGTTGAAATATATTTTTGTAGTTTATGCCACGACGTTAAAAAAAATTGACGTAGACAACGTAGCTACAATAAATCAAATTAAGACATTATGTAAATTAATCGTTTTACGAACAACAAACAAGGCAATCTTTTTGAATATGTTTTTCGAGTTATATCACAATACGGTGCACGTGAGTGTGTATTAAGGATTTTGAGGTTTGCCTTTGTTTTAACTCCACAGTCAAAATTAATGAATAATTCGAAGATTTACACATATTTTACCTATATGATTGTTTAAACCATGTTTTAAATCTACTCTAAAACGATGATGTTGAAACTTTAAGGTAAAAAAGTTTCAAAAAATCATGTTTAAAAAACATGTTTTTCAAATTAGCAATTAGCAATTTCATTGATGTTCTCGTTTCATTGTGGTTGCTCACAAGTCGCAGTTCGAGGGCTGGAGCACAGCGCGAGGAGGACGTTATTACGAGCTGATGGAAAATATAACAACTTAGCCGTTTACCTCGAGCGACCGGTACTGCCCTAGTAATTACGAACTACGAGTATATACAGATTTCTGTTATATGAATAGCAAGTATTTTTTGTAATTTTATAGGGAGTTGTATTATAATTATATAAAAGTTTCCATAACTTTACACTCTAACATGAATTACTAGATAACATTAAAACATTGACTCTTGTCTTTATAATATTCTTCCTCTCCCTTCCTCTCTCTTACGTTTCACCGATAACACATCGAACGTGTCCCGTAGGAGTTGTCACAAAGCAAAGATAAGGAAAAATTCAGTATCAAATGTAAGAAGATCCTTCGAACTACATTTATTGAGTTGAATAAGAGACATACTCAGAAATAGGATCGTCTTCGGTTCCTAAATAAAAAATATTCTCTGTCTATCGAGACGTGTTTTCACCGTCGGAGATGTGATAACCGAAAAGTTAGGCCTATCTATTGTAATATAGGGGGATAGAAAATACTTTTAAAATTGAAAAAGTATCCTTCTTTCTTTATATAACCAATATTCATAGTGTCATCAAAAGAGACATTGTACAATATAATAATTCTTATACCTTTTAAAATGTCCAATAATAACCTCCATTTGTGGCGGGATAACCCTACTACTGGCCACCACAAGCCAAGAGAGACTAAATCCTCTTTAAAAGTGTGGCTGTGGTACCTTGGGAAAGTACTACATGAAACTCCCACCTCTTCTTTTTTAAAAACCTGGAAAGTACAAATATTGAGAGTGTTATGTCATGCGATCCGGCTAACCCCCGGCGCTCACGGGTACCCGGGCCTGTGGATGTGAAATTAGTTACCGAAGACTACACAAGGGTGGGCGACCAGGCCCCTGTGTCAGTGAATGTGCCTGGCAGCAACAGCAGCAGCAGCAGCAACAACAACAACAGTAAAAAATCTGTTCAGCAAACCTTCTACCCTGGTCTATTCATCACAAGGCCTCGATCTTCCTCCTTAGGAAGCAATTTCATAGGAGCAGAAGGAAATCAAGAACTTGAAAAGGATAAAGAAACTATTACAGATAAAATCCCTTACCGGTCTCAGGAGACACCAACACCGCCATCATGGCAGAAAGTGCCGACAAATCAAAACAAAAAGAGAAAGCTGTCCACTACTCCACCCACTGAAGAAACTTCAACTTCCAATAGGTTCATAGGGCTTCCTGTTGACCAAACAGAAGATAGACCTACAAGAATCATAAAACCACCTCCAATTATTCTGTATGGTGTTGAAGATCTCAACAAGTTTACTGAACTCCTGGAAACGACAGCTGAAAAGGACCAATTCACATATAAAGTCATAAACAAAAACCAATTAAGAAGTTCCTTAGACACAAACACACACAAAAAGCTCATTACTCTAATCAGGAATAAGGGTCTTATTGGACACACTTTTAACCGCAAGGACAATAGGTGCTTCAGAATTGTCATCAATAATCTCCATCCATCCACACCATTGAATATAATAAAAGAGGAATTGGAGGCAACAGAGAACAAAGTAACAGGTGAAATAATAAGTGCTCAATATGGACCTGAAAAAAAACCTACATCTACCTTCTTTGTCAATCTTGCAGCTGGTCCTAACAATGGGTTAATAAAGGATCTCAAATACATATACCACCAATCTATTACTATAGAGGAACCTAAAAAGAGAAAGATAATAGCACAGTGTCAAAGATGTCAACAATATGGCCATACTAAAAACTACTGCATGCGCCCCTATAGATGCGTGAAATGTGGCCAATCACACAAGATTCTGAATCTGAATGTTCAAAGAAAGACCGAAACTCACCTGCCCATTATGCACTGTGTGATGGATCCCATCCAGCGAACTATAAGGGGTGCGAAGTATATAAAGAAATTGTTGCTAGAAAATCTTCAAAAAATATTCCAAAAACTAGCTATACTAGAAACTGTCCCTCAGAGTTGGATAAAGACATATTGAAAGATAATATGACATCAAAAAATAATGAACAACCTGGCATAAGAGGCTCATATGCTGATAGATTAAAAAACAAAACCAACAGCCCTGTTCCAAATAATACAGATATAGAAGCAAACTCAACACTAGAGAAACTAATATTAGCACAATCCGAGAAATTTGATTTAATACTTCAACAAATGAACACTCTTATGTGTCTCATAGTCAAACTAGTTGATAAACTGACAAAATGACTGCATTCAGAATAGCAACGTGGAATGTTAATGGACTTGTTACTAGTATACAGGAAGCTGAACTATTGATGGTCCAACATAAATTAGACATATTGCTTATTTCAGTAGCACATTGTGCTGCCACAACTACTGTTGTTCTACCAAATTACCAGTGCTACACCACTCATCACCCCGATGGCAAGGCACATGCTGGAACAGCTATTATAATAAAAAAAACAATAAAACACCACCAACTGCCTCAATATAAAACAGATCATATACAAGCCACTAGTATTGCCATTGAGGACAGTACTGGTGATATAAATATTTCAGCAGTTTATTGCCCTCCGAAGCATAATATTGATGAACCTCTATTTACTAAGTTTCTGAATACACTGGGTAGCCGCTTCATTGCTGGTGGAGACTGGAACGCTAAGAATACCTACTGGGGATCAAGGTTAACTAGCACAAGAGGCAGACAGTTGAAATTAAGCATAGAAAAGAATAATTTGATTCCAATATCTTCTTCAGAACCAACATATTGGCCTAGTGACAATAACAAAATCCCAGATCTTCTAGATTTTTTCATTACAAAAGGATTATCAACATAAAGGATTATCAAAACTATCTATTTAAAACCTGAAGCTTGCCTTGATGGTACATCGGATCATACTCCTGTGCTACTTACATTGTCCACAAATATCATAGAGTTTGCATGGCCACTGTCACTTAGCAACAAACTTACGGATTGGAATGCTTTTAGGGAGCTTTTAGGAAGAATATGGCATCAAAGTAGACTGAAACAAGATAAATCAAATTTCAATAATGCCGCAACGGAATTGAAAGAAATGCTTCAAAAATGGCACAATGACACGCTACAAGCCAGACTTGAATCTCTTTCAGCAACCAGAGCAACCAACTACGCGCTATGGAAGATAACTAGTCGCTGTAACAGACCAAACATTGCTAAACCACCATTGCGTAGTGACTATGGCTGGGCAAGATCTTCACAGGAGAAAGTGGATCTATTTGCTAAGCATCTGGCTGAGGTTTTTTCCCCAAATAACTTGGAAGACAAGGTGTTCCAAGAGCATGTAGATACTGTCCTCAATCAGGATCTTCAGATGGATATACCACCAAAACCTGTCACTACAAGGGAAGTGTGGAGAGTAGCAACAGATCTAAAGGAATAAAAAGCCCCAGGTTTTGACCTCATTACCAAAAAAATCATAATACAGCTGCCAAAAAAAGCTTTAATCTTCCTTACTGCCCTATATAACGGAATATTGAGAGTACAATACCTTCCAAAGTTATGGAAAGTATCACAAGTAATACTCATCCATAAAGACAGCAAACCACCAACAGAAGTAACATCATATAGACCGATAACCTTGCTTCCCATACTATCAAAGATCTTTGAAAAGCTTCTTCTCCGGCGAATACTGCCTATACTAGAAGGTAACAACACAATACCTCGGCACCAATTTGGGTTCAGATAACAACACTCAACCGTCGAACAGGTCCATAGAGTTTATGAAAAAGTCAGAAAAAGCCTGGAGGATAAAGAATACTGTTCTGCTGTGTCCTTGGATATACAACAGGCCTAGTTTGGCGTAAAGGACTGTTGTACAAAATAAAAAGAAGCCTCCCTCATAGTTATTTTCGACTTTGCAAATCATATCTAACTGAACGTGTATTCCAAGTCAAAGAAGGAGAAACAACGTCAAGATTCTTTAACATACATGCTGGTGTCCCACAAGGCTCGGTGTTAGGACGAATTTTGTATACGATTTTTACTGGAGATCTACCTGATGTAAAAGATGGCACAATAGCAACTTTTGCCGATGATACTGCTATCCTGGCAAGTAGTAGCAATCCAGATTTGGCATCACAAGCCCTTCAAAGGAACCTAGACGAGACAACAACATGGCTGCATAAATGGCGCATTAAAGCCAGTGCATCAAAATCTGTACACTACGCTGCGCAAAGACAACTGTCCACAAGTAAAGCTGGAAAAGAATACACTACCACAGCAAGACACTGGAGGACACACCCAAAAATATAAAAGCGAAGGAACACATTTGCTAAAAGTCAATGCACTGATCGCAAATAAAAATAGAGAGAAAAAAAAAAATTGTGACTGGGCATAGAAAATTTTTAATGGATAAACTTTATCACGAGATAATAATGACTGAATGAAGGTGTTGTTGTCTGGTACCGTTTCTCGCTTTACAATTATAATGCAACCTGCTACTTATAAACTTAAAGATTTCAATTGAAAAACGTCACTGTATGAGTTTTAAGAATATTATTATTTTAATTTGTATTAACTTATTATTATTATTTTATAATAATCTTAAATTCTGTGTTCCTTCTTACATTTCGTAATGGTATAAATGTATTGCTATATTCTTATTTTATTAATTCTGGTACATGTTGACGAATCACGGAGAAGATGAAATCAAATTGAGCTGAAAATCCCAAATATAGCATAAAAGGAAGTAAAGAGTTGTGTGTTGATGATGAACTGCAAAATTGTCTGTAAAATTCAAGTATTTAAACATGTGTCCCGGTCCTGGTGCAAGTTGGAAGCAAGGCAAGGCTTTCAGCAAGACTAACAGTACTACACTGAAAAAAATTAGATAGGCAGATTTCCAAGATATCGAACTTTTTTTTAGTCATAACATTATTAATAAATTTTTTGTTATTGTTTAATTGTAATTGTTTATTTAAGTTTAATTTAGCATTATTTTTTAATTTGTTGTAATTTTATAATTTTATAAAATGAACGAATGCAGCGTTGGGGACTGCCAACCAACACGCAATGTTCCTAACGGCGGAAGGTGAAGGACGGAGTTACAAATAGCTACGTGTAATGTAAGAGGAGGAATGGAACAGAAGATGAATGAATTAATAGATGTGATGGATGACAAAGATCTGGATGTTATTTGTGTGTCTGCGACCAAGCGAAAAGGCAATGATACGACCGATTTGCCTGGCAACCAGTTTGCTTTAAGCTGGGGATAACAAAAGTATTCTTTTTAACCGTGTATGCGCCAGCATCTTCAACTTCAGTGAGTGAGCTCGAGGAGTTTTGGGAGAGTATCAGGGGTGTTCTAAGTACTGTCAGAGATAATGAAAAGATGATAGTATGTGGAGATATAAATTGATGGGTTGGAACCGCACAGAGTGGTTACGAAAGCGTGCTTAGGTAAATACGGTGATAAGAGAGTAAATGAGGCTGGAAAGCTTATTTTGGAATTTTGTAAGGAGAGAAATTTGTTTGTGGCAAACACGATGTTCGATTACAAACAAATTCACTTGTATACATGGGAGCGAGCGGAAGAAAGGAGTATGATTAATTTATTCCTAGTGGATTAGCGTATACGAAGTCAAGTTATGGACACGCGAGTATTCAGGGGTGCCGATGTGGGAACAGACCATTATCTAGTCGTTGCTAGAATAAGAGGTCTGTTTGCAGGTTGGCGTAGCCGCACGAATTGTCCAAGCTTGGAGTCGAATTATCGCATAAGAAGCTGGAAGCTTCAAGATCCACCAATCAGAGAGGAATATCAAGAAAGGGTTTCCAAGAAGCTTGAAAGCTATGATTCTGGAAATGAAAGTGTTGAAGTATGCTGGCAGAACCTTAGGAATGGTAGGTGAAAGTAGCGACAGAAGTATGTGATAAAAGGAAAAGAGGTTTTAGTAAAAATCGCGATGAATGGTGGGATGATCAAGTGAAAGACGCTGTAGAGTTAAAGAAGAAAGCATGGCTGGATTATAAAATCTCGAGTAAGGATAAAAGTATGAAAGAGATTAGAAAAAGAGCGTGCAAACTGCACAAAACGAAAGCACTTATAAAGATGAAGCGTGAAAATTCTGAGGGAGAAAGTGATGAAAGGTTGACGAACAACTTTCGGAAAAATACGAAGCTTTTCTGGCGAGAAGTCAGTGATTCCCGGGATTGTTCGGTAACCTGTAGAACGAAAGGGATGCTTTCGAAGAGCGGTAAAATTTTAACAGAGCAAGCATTCGTTTTGCAGCGGTGGGCGGAATTCTACAAGGAGATGTATGAACGTGAGGACGCCTCGGTCTTGAATGCCAGCGAAATGCTGAGTCCAGATGTAGCCGATAGTGAAATCAGTTTGAAAGACGTAGAAAGCGCGATTTGAAGTCTGAAATGTGGTAAGGCTGCGGGAGCAGATGAAGTTACTGCCGAGATGATCAAATGTGGTGAGCCACGTCTTGGACTTTTTCTGGTTTTTGTGCAATTTATGGTGGAAATCAGGAGAGGTCCCAGACGATTGGCGAGGTGCAGTCATCGTACCTTTGTATAAAGGCAAAGGTTCACAGATAGACTGTGCAAGTTATAGGGCTATGAGTTTGATCAGCTTGAGCAGTAAAGTTTATGCTAAAATATTATCGAGAAGAATGCAAGTGAGATCTGAAAGGCTGTTGTGGGAGGTCCAAGGAGGTTTTAGACCTGCTGGAAGAGGGTGTATAGATCAGATCTTTTCCCTCCGCATAATCACGGAAAAGTTTTTGGCCCTAAACCAAAAGGTTTTCTGTACTTTTGTGGATTTGGAAAAGGCGTTTGACAGGGTTGTGAGAAAGAAATTATGTGAGATACTGCCACCGATACAATGTGAACGGACCCTTGCTATGGGCTGTAAAGTCTCTTTACAGAGATTACTCAGCGTGCGTGTGAGTAGAAGCTGGCATGTCCGCCCTGGTTTGACATCCAATCGGGTGTTAAACAAGGTTGCGCTATGTCAGCTTGGTTGTTCAATTTGTATTTGGATAGTTGTCTTCAAGGCGTGAAAGACAGTGACATGGGAGTAAAAGTAGGTGACCTTAAGGTCAATTTCTTGCTATATGCAGACGATGCAGTACTCATTGCATCATCAGAATGCAATTTGCAGGCATTGGTCATCACTCTGAAAGATGGGTGTGAAAATAATGGTCTAAATCTGAATGTAGATAAGACGAAGGTTCTGATACTTGAAAAAAATGAAGAAAGAACAAAATGTAAGATCAACGTGAATGATAAGATAATAGAACAAGTAAATGAAGTGGTATATTTGAAAAGTATGTTTAGCAGAGATGGAAGATACGAAATAGATGTGGAAAGGCGTATTGCTGCTGGTAACAGAGTCAACGGTGCTTTGGCTGCATTGTTTAGACGGCGAAACGTCAGCATAGCTGCTCGTTTGGCTGCACACAATGCGGTTTTGCTAGCGACGCTGTTATACGGCAGCCAAACGTGGGTAACGCAGAAGAAGAATGTAAGAAAGATGAATGCTGTGGAGATGCGATGTCTTCGCAAAATATGCGGAGTCAGTCTAGCTGATCGAATTCGCAATGAAGAGATCCACAGAATGGCAGGTACTAGCGACACGGTGAGAATGAACAAGAACGTGGTCAGGTGGTTTGGGCACGTCGAATGAATGAATGATGAAAGAATGGTAAAAAAGATTTATATAGGAAAAGTGAGCAGTAAGAGAGACCGTGGGAGGCCTCGAGTGACCTTCGAAAATACAGTATCTAAGATACTGGAGGAAGGTCACGTAAAAAGCATGAGGACCCCCTGTAGGGCATGTATGAAGAGGTTAATGTCTGTGGCCGAGGCGAAAGTGATATGCAGGGACCGTAGCTTTTGGCGCTCCGTCATATCTGACTACCCCGCAAGGGATATGGCGTGAAGATAAATAAATAAATATATATATTAATATATTATATATAATAATTGTTCTGTACTTCTTTTTACTTAATAGCTATAAAAGATGGCATTTGTTAAACTTTCTCGGTAATGGTTGAGTATTCTCGGGGTTAACCTTCTGTAAAAAAATACTTAAAAATATATATTTTTTAAAGTGACAAGCATTACTGTAGTCCCTGTTGTAAATATCTATAATATAAATAGACATAATTTCGAACACAACGTTTTAGGGGATAGTCCATAGTAACCTTATTAGTTAAAAAAAAATGTCAAAGCCTTTTAACATCTGATAATAAAAGTATATAAATTTGAAAACGACATTTGCGTACTAAACGAAAGAAAACAATTTCCTGGCCATTGGCAAGAAGTCAAATGGTAAGGCCTAAGGTGGAAAGACAGAACAACTTTTTATAACATGCGATTTTAGCGTTTGTAAAACGATATAAATATAGTATATTATTTTTAATTCCTATGTATAATATTTGTAAAAGAAGGTTATTTAGTTGAGTTTTGTTCATAATTTCATTTACAAACAAACTTTAACTTTACCTTTGTATTTTCTATTTATTCTAATGATACTTTTTGTAATAACCATAATAATAATAACAATTAATGCTTCAAACTATCTTATAAAATCATTGAAAACAATGTTCCACCCATTAACAGAGACACGAATTGAAAGTTGTTTTAATCTAAACCATAAATAACCTATTTTTATAACTCACATTAAATCGTAGGTATGAGAAGTCGTGTCGTAGACGTCCCTCGTGATGTGATGTAGAAGGCCTTGTTATGAATTTCACATCCACCTTTATTGTCACTTTATTCGATTCCCCACATCATGTCCCGCGTCTTCCCACTCTAACGTTGTAGAAACAAATATATTATTCAGTAGGCGCCCCTTAGATGTAAGTATATGAAAACTATTAATAACCTCTGGAATGTAAAAGATACACACTTTTTATTAAAGTAAATGTTAATTATGTTGCATCATTTAATTGAATTTAAAAATATATCTATAATGAATAAGTAAATTCCACTTTGAAATTTGACTATTATATATATATATATATATATATATATATATCTATGATATTCAATAAATATTATATATAAGGTATTAAGAAATAGAGAATAATTATATACTAGGTCTGGTCGAAAAAGTATTTTCTAATATAAAATAATGAAATCTTTTCGGTAGTAGTTTGCGACTGGCTAATTTTGATATAATTAATAAAATACAATAAAAGAGTAAGAAACAGTTTCTCGTCAGTTTTTTTTGTCTGCCTAAATAGGTGAATCCATCGCAGAAAATCGATACATTATAAAGTTTTATTAAAAAAAAAACGGGACATTTTGCGACTCGATCCACGAAGAAACATTGTGATCTAATGTATTGTCAGTAAACGTGGCGCAGAATTGGTTTAAGCGTTTTCAGTCAGGAATTTTGAAGTCAAATATGCATCTCGTTGATTTCAGTTTGATGTCAAAGATTGGTTCGCCTCGATATGGATATGGCTTAAGTGATAAAATAGAGCAAGCCAAACATGTGTATGTTAAGATATAGCTAAAGATCTGAGAATTGTAAAATATTTTTGAGTTATTTGATAAATTTGACTACAAAAACAAGCTCGTGTGCCACATGTACTCAGACGCAATAAAATGATGCTGAGTATATGTTGAGAGTAGAATTAGACAATGAAATGATAGACTACGAGTATAACTTTTCATAACAACCAACTTACATTTTCTTATAAAACTTATGTGTTAAAAAGTTATCTAAATTTCATCCCGATATTAATAAACTGAACACTTAATTTCTTTGAAAACATATTGAAAATTGATCAAGGAAAGTAAAGTACAGATAGCCTGAATTTCTTCACGCAATTAACAAAAACCATAAAAATATGTTTGAAGATTTGCAGGTTTACTTTGTCCGTAAGGGAACCGTCAAACGAAATCACTCTTTTTTTTAAAATCAAAAAATATATATTTTCAACATCATGTACTCCACAGTTATTTATCAGACTTATCTTAGATAGTTTATCTGCAAATACAGTAGATGTTTTTTATTTTCCAAATCTCATGGGCATCCCTGCAAATATTGAAAGATGTAATAATATCTTACCACTTTTCAAGTCTGTATGTTACTCAGTTATGATTTAACTCGCTCTTACTTGTAACCGCAATGAATAAGTTAAACACTCCAGGCAATTATGGGCTTTTAAAATGCCTTTTGTTGGATTTTTGTAACAAATATTTACTTATAACAAAATATAGATTTGCTGTATTAAGAATTAATAATTGTCAAGAATAATAAATGTAAGGTATACAATTTTTTTTTTCGTATTTTTGGATATATATAGAGATTTATTTATCGACATAGATTTCTAGAAACATTTGGAAGGTTAAGTAAATAAGTAAGTAATTAAGTGACTGGAAGGATAGATAACAAATATATTATTTTCGTTTACAAGTGTTTAGAAAGATTCATTACAGGAGACGACAAAATTAATATTTTATGCTAATGTAGTCATAATAAAAATATAAAATATCTACTCGAACCTCTCTCTCTCGACACAAAGCGCGTAGAGTTAAATAAATTTCACACAATTTTTTTATCATTATTACTAGTAACTAAAATTGTATATTGGATATTATACATTATTGAACCGAAACAGTTCTTTAAATTAAGAAGGACTAGATATAATTATCCGGAAACAAATATCTAATCTATATCTATATATCTAGTTTCAAAATAAGAAAATACACATGTGATGTGAAACCATCCATTCCTTGTACACAGACGGGGATTGTCGTGCGACTAACAAATCTGCGACTGTAATATGAATATATTTCTTACTTACTTTAATAAATGTTTCTTGTTCTAAGAAAAATTGAGCGTTATTTTAAATAGGTCCCTTAGGACGCATCATATTCAAGCTTTATGTTAAAGCGCAAAATCTTTTACAGAATAAGCTTTATAAGCGACCGCCTCCACTTGAGCTACGGCTGTTATAAACGACCGCTATTTAACTAAAGTGTTTGTTTAAAAACTTTAACAGAAATTGTCTGTAAGAATCTTGCATACTTAGGATTATTTTCGAAGTTCCATCATAACATGTCAAAAAAAGTCGTTAATAATGTAAGTATTAATATAGTGTTTTTTTACTTTTACCAAAACAACTGCAACATAATACAGTTATCATCATTGATAAGTATTGTCTTGGACTCCATCGTATATCCATTATATATGTATTATAGATATAATATATTATACACAACAAATTTATTACGCTACAGTTATTTTTGGTCGATATCTAAGTCATGAGGATTTAATATTTAATTTTCATATAAACCTAAATATAATCACAAAGGGAAGTGTGAAGAAGTGCTTGAACAAAGTACTCTCGTGTTTCCGATAAACCTTAAATCTTATTCAGGGCACTGGATAATGTTATCTCAGTGTGTTAAGGGTACCTGAGACTGGTACACTGAGACCGAAAGAAACTTTTGTAGTAAAAAAATATGTCGATTTCTTTGATACTGCCTTTTGTATGTATTTTAAATTTTGTATTTTTATTGAAATAACGATTTATTTTTGGTTTGTAATCGTAATGCGTTCAATCTATTAGAAAAGTATTGAAAGCAACAGATAGTATTTGCGTCAAAGCTTAAAAGAGACAAATAGAAAAGCAAGCAATACAAGTTTACATCAGAGACAGGACCTTCCCCTATTGCCTGCCATATGTAAAGATGATGGGATAAGATACTTACTAAGACATCATTATGATATTACTATCTTTTGTGCACACTGCAAGTTACTGCCAATTTACGGCCGGGAAACTCGTAAAACATTAATAAAAAGGTCACTGAACATAGGTAGAAACATACTCGTACGTACTGCGTTATGTATGTGCTGTACTTAGATTCGGGTACAGCTCATTACATACATTTTGACAGCTCTTATTAACATTAACTAATCGTTATTAGCTAAAGAAACGTTTTTAGTACCACGTACAGTACATGCAGTGATTGAAAGTAGCCGTCTGCCGAATTCAAATAGGGACAGTGAATGAGTGCTGCCGCGGAATTCGATCCACACTATAAAGATAAAAAAAGGACTTAAATTTAAAAATTTATAGATTTACTTCAGTGTGTACAAAATTTGTTACAACAACGAATGATGATGGCCTGCACGAGCCTCTGAAGATGACACTGCATCATCTTCTCCCTCACCCTCACAGAGCGTCCAGACAACTGCTGCACGCCTCGGTTCCGGGATGCTCATGATTGAAGACCCCGTATGAGTTTAAAACTAATTGGGCAAACTCGAATATGTTTGACGTGTGTCTTACTGGTTAAATATACAATAATAATAATTGTGGATAACGAAAAATGGAAATTCAAAAGAAGTCTATTATACGTTGATCGGCTTAAGGTAATCCGATATATTAAAGAAATATGTGGGTAAAGGATTTCTTATAGCTTTGTAAAGTATATTTTTGGCATTTAATAATTGTTTAAGTCAATAGCACATTTAATAAAACAATGTTAAATTTTCTAATTTTTTTTTTGTTAATCCAAATAATGCGAAATTCATTTAGAAGAAATAGTTTAAATCTAAGAAAATATTAATACTACATTGCACTAGATTCGTATTTATAGTAGAAACACATGAATCATTCATATATACATTTGGAGATTCGTTTTCACCAAACCACAAATGAATTAACTAATATGACTGGTCTATTCAATTATCATAAACTATAGGGAATTTAGTATCAATCATAAAACACTTAATATGTTTTATTACAATTAATACACGACTCGAGGCATAATGGTATCAATGGAGTGTTGGAATGGTATTTGACTTGTTACGTTGTTAATAATGATATCTTGACTCCAAAAGGATACACGTTGGGCTCCGTTAATCACGGAGTTATATTTTGTTTGTAATGTAGGTACGTTTCACTAAATATCTACAGCCTTTATAACTAGGATCCGCCAACCGTGCGCGGCGGGTGTTGAGCTAAGCCCCTCTCCTTTCTTCTTTTCTTGATAACTTTTGAATGGCAAAACATGTTTTCAATCTGTTTTCGCTATAGCATCCGCGTTCGGCTCAAACATACATGACAAAATTTTTAGCTAATTATCTCGTCGCATTCTGGAGACAACTAAACACAATTATTTACTAAGAATATGTATAAAATATATAATAAAGGTCGTTAGGGACTTCAAAATAAAGATAACGGTTCCTAATTAATATTAAATATGACAACTGCTTTATAGACATTTGCGGAAAGAATGTCTGCTCTTTAAATATTATTTATATTATTACGTATATATGTTAAAATGTTCATATTTTTAATTCACCACAATTTTCATCAGAAATAACCAACATCTAATAAGATTGAATTTATTATAATGTTAAACACATTACGACTCTACGTCGACCCGAATCATCACAAATATTCAACAATTAATTAACAATTTGCTCGAAACTCTTTAACAGCATTAAGTAGAGTTTCCAAACAACTGCACCAATTATTTCGAAACTCTGGTAACAATACGAACTAAATTACATTAAAAATGCTGTAGAATACTTTTGTAAATAACTTATACTTATTTTTGGCTTTAAATAAAAAATAATTATTTATAACATTAAATAAAAAATATTGAAAAATAATTTACATTTACATATATGTTTTTTCTTAAATTATGTACAATTATAAATTACTTATTAAACATTATCATAAATTCAAGACTAAGACCCTCTCGGTCACCACCTACTTGTGCACTTGTTGTCGTTTGTGTCCCACCTGGCGCCAGTCGTCGATGCCGGAGGACGAGTGGATGCAACATACTTCGATTTCCAAAAGGCATTTGATACTGTGGATATTGACATCTTACTCACTAAATTCGCGGCGATTGGTTTCACGCCTCATCTGTTAAATTTCTTTGCCAATTATCTCCGTGATCGCAGACAGTATGCAGATAGAAGTCCAAACCATATTTTACTTTTCTAGAGTAAGTCAAGGTAGTAATCCCGGGCCATTGGAATTTCTTCTCATGATTAAGGATCTTTCGGCGGTGGCGAGCAGTGCGAGGTGTCTGTTGTTTGCGGACGGTCTAAAGATGTACATGACCGTAACTAAATCTTCCCATTGTGAGCTATTGCACCAAGATATTCGTAGTGTTTTATCGTGGAGTAAAAAAAATAATAATATTTTAACGTGGAAAAATGCTGCGTAATGACCTTCACTCGTGCTAATATTCCACTCGAATTTAGGTACACGATGGATGACAAAATCATACCACGTGTGGATAAAATACGTGATTTAGCAGTCGAGATGATGCCAGAGTTATTGTTTCGTCAGCACATTGTTGGGATCTGTAACCATTCTTTTAGAAAACTAGGTTTCATTTTAAAGCAATGTAATGGTTTCCAAAACCCACATCTAATAAAAATTTTATATAACGCTCTTGTAAGGAGCCATCTAGAAAAGAATGCCATTTTCTGGAATCCGCAGGAGTATACATTTATACAAATGTCAGAAAAAATACAAAACAAATTTACGAGATATTTATATTTGAAAGAGTTTGGTGTCTATCCTTATTTTCCGCTGATGTATCCGAGTTTATTTGTGATGGGTATAGTCGGGTACAACAGACTGGAAGTGCGGAGAAACGTTGCACTGGTTAAGTATGTAGTTAGCGTATTACGCGGCGGGATACATCACCCAGACATATTAGACCTGGACAGTTTAATATACCTAAACTATACGTGCGGCGTCGAACTGACGTATTCTATTTACCATCAGCCAGGTGTAATTTGCTCAAGAATTCCCCTATGTCACAAGCTTTGCGGCTGCTGAATGAAATATCAATGCACATAGATATATTTTCGGATGGTATGTCAAAAATCACGGAAGTCGTCCAGAGGATAATGGAAGATTCTGCTTAAGGAATGGTAAAAACTTTGTTATTTACTTATAACATCGCATTAGTATGAACTGTTAAGATGCTATAATTGTATGTGGATGAAATAAATAAATAAATAAATATGGATGTCAAATTTCTCCGGTTCACTGTTATCACTAGGTCAACTTAGTGTTAACTGCTAACAGTTGATCTGGTGTATGATACAGTCCTCTATTTTGATTGAGAAACTACTTTTAAATAATTGTGGAAATAGTTTATGTTAGATAATTGTAATGTGTAATCTTTTTTATTAACTACGTTTTGAGCGTTTTTATAGGTTGTGAGTTTTTTCTTTGGAGGTCTATGCCATGTCATCGAGAGCCCTGATTGATGACGAGTCTGAAACAATATTTTAACACTCACTTCTTCTGAATCAACAAGTGATATATTTGTTTTCGTTTTTCATAAAAAACTGGAGACATCGCCTGACCCTCAATAAATAAGACCCACTGTTAAGTAAGGTTTATGAATATTCATAAATATCAAGATATAAATATAATGTTTTTAAATTGAATGGTACGAGGTGAATGTTTGGTCTTTCAGTCACTGTACAAAACATAGATGTAGTATTATTTATTTTATTTTATTTTAAAATTTTATTGTAGAACAAAAAATTAAACAATTGGCGGACTTAATGCTAAAGCATTCTGTACCAGTCAACCGAAAAAAAAAATGCAGAAAAACAAACGAGGGGTACAATAGAAAACAAACAAAAAAATACACACAACTTATGTAGATAACAATTAATACATATATGGATACATATAAATATATTATATGAATACGTATAAATATATTAAATATATAAAAAGTATAAGAATTAGTACTATCATGGTTCAGCAACCCTCCACGAGATACATTCACCTAAGTATAAGAAGGCTCACCACCTACATTTGTCTTTAGTCCATACTCGTACTAGCAGGTAACCCGTGCTTCGCGACGGGAACAAACAAAAAAAAACTGACTTTCGTGAGTATTGAAGCCATGACCCTACCCTTCACACATACACACTCTATCCTCCAACCCATCATGACCCATCAATGCGAGAAGGTCTTGAGTTTGATAACTACAGAATTTCATTCCTATCGGGTTATAGGTGCACTCTTATTTCTCACATCGCAGCGTGTTGAGAATAAACATAGTAACTGGCCAAATAATTTTAATTTTTACTGCAATGCAATGGGAGAAGAGCGGGAGCGGGGTAAACTTTGCAGTGTTTTAGCTGTAACTTTGGAACGGTTTGGATCTTTGCAAAATCCTTTCTTATTGCACCTATTCAATATGTCAGGAGTCTTGTGTCTAAATTTCAGCTTTCTAGGTATTACGGTTTGAGCCATAGAGCGATGAATGAGTCAGTGAGTGAGTGTCTTTGTGCTTTATATATTAAAATTATTAAATGTTTATAGCTCTCAATATTCCATCAACATTTTAAATCGATTGGCACTTTATAAAATCTGAGGAGTTTATTTATTGAAGAAACAAAAACAAAAGTTTTTTACCTTATATTGATAGTTTATACAAACATATTCTACAGTAAATTATATTGTGACTTGTGTCTTTAAAATAAGCTTTTACTTTAATAACTTATTATAAGAGTATTAAATCTTTCATCGTACCATAAAACGCATTTAACATATAATTATTAATCTTCTGACTTTGTTTAATAAATAATTGTAACTTAATTATTGTAGTATTGTATTGTAATATTGTATTGTAAAAGGATTATCTATGTAATGAAAAAAGATTTAGCGATGTAGTCGCGTCGCTTGAGCATCTCTCTTCGTGTTTATATTGCTACACTTATTTTGGTTTTAAGCCTTGAAATAAAAAAAAATACCTCTTGTTTTCATGCATTCAAAACACAGATTTTTAAGACCAAAATTTTAAAAACGCAGGAAAACTAAATTTAGATATATGAAATTTTATGAAAACATGAATTAAATTAATAATATATAAATCATATTGTAAACTAATATATCAAATGTCAAAGTTGGTATATAACATTGCGAAGGTAGGAACCTTTATTAGGATAATAATCCCTCATTTAATAGTATAAATATATCGTCATGTGACGCATATGTAAGTCAATGACCGCTAGTGACTTCACTCCTTAACCAATGACCTTTCTCATCACCCAATTCGGGTTTCTTTTTTATATATCTTTATAATGTTTTCATGTAAGGTTTTGAACTAAATATATACGACATAAATGTAAAACATTTTTTTTTCTATAACTATACTTGTGGTCTCGTATCTTAGCAGTATCTTCGCACTTTCACACTTCTCAATAGGTATCTGTTTTGTAGCTTAGTTATTCATTTATTTTAGGCTCTCTAAAAAGTATTGTTGTAAGAAAATACTTCCTTGAAAAGCACTTCCTTCTTTGCTATCTTGCTCTCGAATATACGTTGATACAATATCCGCCTGCTCTTATTTGAATATTATTTACTACAATTACCACAAAGTAAGGACCATTTGAGTGCCGTCAAATCGGTTTATCATGAAACGTTATTAATAATTAAGTCCATACATAAACAACAATCACAAGTTAATAGAAAATACTAATGTAAAATAAATACGCACAAATAAAATTTTAATTAAAATTTTATCTTAATTCATAATAAATTTTATTACTGCGTTTTTAAAATTGTGGTCTTAAAAATCTGTGTTTTGAATGCATCAAAACAAGGGGTATTTTTTTTTATTACAAGACTTAAAACCAAAATAAGTGTAGCAATATAAACACGAAGAGAGATGCTCAAGCGACGCGACTACATCGCTAAATCTTTTTTCATTACATAGATAATCCTTTTACAATACAATATTACAATACAATACTACAATAATTAAGTTACAATTATTTAGCAGTACTCCTTTCAATATTTATTTATCATATTATCATCAATGTAATATGACATCAATACAACAATCATTTAATAATATATTTCATTTATAATAGCTGTTTTAATTAAACAAATTCATGTGAATTTCGTTCTTTAAATATATTGATGTTTTAAAATTTAGAAATTAATTGTTATTATTGAAATATTAATAACTTTTTATTTACCAGAACTCTTATTGAAAAAACATCATCCTTATATCACTAAAGAACCTTTCATTATGATTAGAATGTATATTTTGTTTGCATTTATTCCAACAGCACTAATTTCCTAACATAACCACGAAATCCATTACTTTCTGTGAACATCAATCGAATAAGCATAGCATAACTCACGCAACCATCACTCAAACATATGTGTCAAAGATAACTTAGTAATGCGGTGTACGGGGTTAGGGCAGAACATATCCAGAAGACCTTGACCTTCCATAAATCGAAAACCGATAATGGTGCGTATTGACTGGACACAATGTTTTTGTCGAAGTTTTATAGAGCAAAGTATCCGTTGAAGCCACCTTTGATCAGACAATATTGAATAATGTCTCGCTTCGTTAAATGATTACTGCTTAATGTAGGTAATTAATAAAGCTAATACACTCTTCAGTACGTATGTAAACCTTTAATATTAATGGAATAATACAATATATTTAAAAAGATACCACTGTTTTTGAGTGTATAGGTTACTTAAAATCTAACAAATTATTTGTCCAAATAATAATACGACACAAATCCCATTACTTTACTTGATTTTAAACAGTATTGATAGAGACATTCTTCGAAAAATTATTTAAATGAGTCGGGGGGTAAAGGTAATAAAAAATATGCCGGGGAGTATTGCTCTTACAATAAAATAAAAACATTTGTAGTAAAAGTAAATATAAATATTTATATATTTATTGTATCACGTTAAAGGGACCACCCCTTTAATTAAATTAAATTTAATATAAATGGGGTGGTTAAATATTCAATAAAAAAGATAAGTACTTAGCTTGTACTTTATAATACACTCGTCTATAGAAACTAATAAAACATGTTCTACACGTGTAACATTCGAGAAGGAGCAATAACAAAAACATTATTTCCTCTCTAGTTACACTTTTTATGAAGAAATAATATTAATATAGTATAATAAGTTCCTTTTTTGTAGTTTTCCTGTATTTATTACATATTTTATCATAACTTATAATATATCATATCATAACATAAACAATAGTTATTAATGAAATGTAAAATATGTGAATGGTAAATCAAACTAATAACATTCAAAACGAAAGGGTTTCTCTCGTTACAGTTTAGACAATACTAATTCTTGTTTAAAAGTTGTAGTCCAAAAGCCAGAAATTGTTTAATCATTTCAATGAATTAATTCTATTTATAAGCGTGATATAACGTCAAAGCTGCTCTGTAAAATGGATGCTGCCTGATTTAATTACAGTCTCCGTTATCATACAATTATAGTTCTGTAAGTTTCTGGAAAATATATTTTTTCATTTAATTTATTTTATTAACTCTACATTTACAAGAGTTATAGTGACATTTAGTTAAATTTGTTAACTTACAAGAATGAAGAATAAGAATAATGTTTGGGGTATATTAATATATATATTGTCATATTTGTTTTTGTACACTACCTTTATTCGTGATTAATCTACAGGTAACCTTCACAATGTATTTATTAGAAAAATATTTATTCTCGAATACCCTTATTGAATAAGGCATTAAGCCAATTATCACATCACTAAATATAAGTAAACTTTGTTCCGTAGTTTTTGATACCTAAGTAATAGACAAATATGTCTAAAACAATTCTTTGTTCTGCTAATTTCTATTTATATCGTATTAATGATTTGTTATTTACTATGAATGTGCATTTGGTGTGGTCTAGCTGGTCTGGTTTACTTTGCCCTTGTAGCAGTTACTATATAATTATGCGTAGGTAAGGTTATATTACCCATATACTCAATCTGCTAACACACACACACCCATACACATAGATCAGATATTAGGACATGAGTAACGCAGTTAGGATTGCTCCCTACATCAACAGCACATAATTCTATTAGGCTCCAACCGTAATGTAGACCGCTGTAATGTACTTAAAAACGGAGTGCAATTACGAGATTGCCCTTAATTGGTTATATATAATATAAATTTATAACATACGACGTGACTAGCAGCTCACAGTAAATAAAGTAAATAGATTTGACTTTTATATTATATAAAATATTCAACTACATCTTAGTCAGTGAATTTGAAGGAAGACTAATGCGAGTTAAAACTAATACTATACTTTTGGATAACTCAGACTCAGGAAGATGAAATATATTCAATGGCATTTTAAGTTTTATGATGTAGCTACATTGAGTTGTATTGGTATTTTCCTAATGTGTATATCGTTCATTCTATAATAAAAATGTTACACAATAAGGTACCTATAATAATAAATATAAGAAGGGGATGGAAATAGCTCATTAAATAAAAGTAAACATTCAGGTGAACATTTTATTAACATATCTTAATTAATCTGTAATAAGTTACTTATTGAAGGTCACAGGACGTTATCAGACATGTGTCACGTTGCTATCAAAATTAATTGCACATATTAATTTAATAATTAAGCTTAAAGTTTAAATATTTCATATATGCGTCGGATCAATACTTTGGATAAACGTTTGTGTTGTTATTGTGATTTCAATATCTCGACAATTTTGAGGACTTACCAATTATTATCATTTATTATATGCGCCGAGTTTATTATTTTTTCATTTAATATCTAAAGCTTCTATATCTACAATTAATAGTATATTTTTCTTTATATTTATGAAATATTAAGAGTTTTATATGGTTAAATAAGACTGAATTATTAATTGTCATTAAAATACAAAAATATTATTATATTTAAACAACTTATTACTCCTGCAAAGATACTCGTATTGTAACTATTTATTAAATTTCCTTGAACAGAAAATAAAACTCTTACCAGTTGCTTAAAAATTCCTCTATTATGTAAGCCCCGCTTTCATAGAGTTGTTAGAAACTTTAGGAATTTTAACCGAATCACCCAAGCAATTCATAAGAGTGAACTTTGTCTTCCCCACCAGTGCTTCAAGTAAATTTTAATTTAAAGTTATCCTGTTCGTATGCTCTCAAAGTGCCTTATGTTATTTAAATATGTAACTTCACTTGATTATAAATATAAATCTGTCCGAATAACTTAAAATTTTACATAGTTACTTCTTTGTGACGTAGACGTGAACTGAGAACGGATTTTACGGAATTCCTATCCCAACGGATTTCAACTTTTTGCATTTCGCCAAGTTTTAAACCTGTAAGAGCTATACACTTACCGCGAGGATAAGAGTTATTATAGCAACGGTTACGATGACAACGGATAATATGACAAAGGTTATCATAGTAAACTAGGTTCATATCCAAATTAATAGTGTGCCCAGCGAAGTGGGAGGGAGTATTCTAGTAAATTTATGTATAACAATAAAAAATAAGCTTTCGTAATAAGTCGTAGCATAATGTTACGATGTCTACAACATTCTCCAGAGATGTGGCATCAGATTCAAAATAATTTCTCAACTGGTATTACTAGAGATAGTAGTAATTAAATAAAAATAAAATCATTAGCTTTATGATATTAAGTAACTTATTTATTTTATATGCACTTTGTCACTTTTTAAAGTTCTATCAAGCTTTAAGGCCAATTTCAAATTAACTTTTTGGTGCTCAAGAGAAGTATATTATTATAAAGCCATCTTCATTTTATTAAAGCAACTGATTAAAATATAATTAATTTTAAATTATATATTTTAAATGTTAAGCTTATTTATATTTAATTTTTTTTTAACACGAGTAGAATTTGATTCTGGGTTCCACTTTTTCTAGAAGTGAAAACTTCTTAACACATGTGATATGGAAACAGCACTGAACTCCTATGACGATTATAATAAAATACTTGTATATAGTATGTTTTTAAATTAAACATACAAAATTATGGAAGTAATTTTTGAAATTCATCTAACCATCCAATTGCTTAAATTTAAAATAATATGCATTTCTTTTTTGTTTAATGATATAGTCAATAGTCATTCATTTTGTGAAACAGAAAATTTTGATTCGTACTTAATTAATACTTTATTCATATTAAAATTATGAAATTAGCTTAATTTATTTAATCTCCGAACTTTATACACAGAACAATTGAGCGACAACTGGTATAACCGACAGAGTTGAATCTTATGAAGTAAGCGTTTTTTCCTTGTATGGGCGAAGAGGTGTTCTTTCTGATGGAATGCAATTGTCATTATCTTGATCATCTGCAATATGATTTGATGCAAAATACTTTCTACACTTTTAATGTATACAGAAATATAGGGTGGTGCTATAAAAAAACGCTCCTGTTTAAGTTAGTGCGCCTAAACTTCTATGAAAAGGTAGTACCTTGGTCAATCGATCTCAATCATTCTGGGTTCTATCTTTTCTTTTGCAAACATCCAGTTTGCAATAAAGGTCATTGTTATTAAGAAACATAATTAAAAGTATTACTGTTAAAAGTTAGTAAAGTAAAAGTTTTGTTTATATAATAAGTGAAGGGAGATATATTATAACGTATTTAGAGGAACACGTCTCGATCAGCGTATCTCCATCGGTTAACAGCATCTTAAACAAAAGTTAGTGACAGTGACAGCTTATTTACTGTTCCAAAACTTTATCACAGCAGACATACGTTTTGTAACGACAGATTATATATTAGATTACGCATATATATTACTGTTAAAACAAATTTTGTTTGTAGTTTCATACTAAGTACATTTATGACTTCTGAGCTATTTAGAAATGTTCTGACACACAAACTTGAGTTGTTTTTACTTAGCTATTTTTTACATGTAAATAAAATTTAAGGCGTATTTTAGAAAATTCCATCCCTATGAATTGTCATAAATCTTAAATTATTAAATATATCAATTTGACTGTCTTGTCGTAAGTCTCTCCACTACTCTCTCTAACTCTCTAACTGAGCGCTGATTACGATGCCTTGATTAAAAACTTCAGTGACTTGAAGAGAGGACATACATTGAAATGAAGTGTGTATGTGTGTTTGTGTGTGATAACGACACGAATGATGTCTTAATTTAATATAACAAAAGCAGTTATCATTTCATAATAAATACTATTACATATTGTAAGGTTTTCCTTCAGGCCATCTGACATTTAGTAGAATAGTTTTTTATACTTCAATGTGTTGCAGCAGGCTAATAATAACCCATTATTCTCATATAATTCATAATTTGTATAGTTCTAATAGTGACTGACTAGATTCGATTTCCCAAAGAGCAAATATAAGTCACTTAAGATGTCTAGTACAAGAAATAGGTAAGTAAATGTAACTATCATAAAATTTCAAAACTTCATTGTGCGTCACATTTCTAAAATTTTTTATCATACACTAAGATTTTACGCCTACCGTAATTTCTTTTACCATGAAGCACACAATTCTCCTTTTACTAATAAACGGGCAACCTTGATTAAAGACTGATAAATAAAGTTGATACAGCTGACACTTTTATTTCTCCTCAAGGATTTTGCTGACTGAGAACGTGTATCCACTTAATACAAGGAGTCTTGATTTTCGTCAAGATCGCAGAAACTCCTGAGTCCTTGAACACTTATTTTATTCAATCATAACATTATTTTTCTGGCAATAATGAACACAAGACCATGATTTTTAATAATTTGGGCAATCCAAATACCAATAAAATTTAAGCTTTTTACATTTTTAGTTTATTGCTATGTTTTAAAATAACATTAAAGGGCGTAGCAATTTCATTAAAATCCCTCGATGGAATCCTAAAAATAATTGTACACTTTTTATGTACAATTTTTTTTTTCCAACAGAAATAGAATAATCGATTATATACACTATCTACATCATATGTACATATATCGATGACTTTGATTTAGAGAAAATTAATAATACTTAACTATAAGCCACCTTTTATTGGAAAAGCACCAATTAGTGTATCATTTATATGAAAAATAAAATTTTAAATTCAGAAGAAAAAACAAAGGCAATTTGGGATGTTTTATCTAGTTTTACTGGTAAATCTAGGGCTGCCAATGGACCTATAAAGTTAAAAATTGATAATATTGAAATAAATAAAGAATCAAAGGTGGCGGCTGTTTTTGAGACCTTTTTTACTGAACTCCCAATAACAGTCACACGTAATTTAAATTCTTCATCATCTGATGCAATCGCCGAATTGAACAAAAAACTTAAAGTCAATAATAAATGTTTTGCTTTTAAACCTGTTTCATCAGATGAAATAGTTAACACATTTAAAACCTTAAATTCGAAGAAAACCGGTGATCTCTGGGGTATATCAGTTAAATTGTTTAGCACTATTATAAATGATATTGCCCCTCAATTATCCCTTATTTTTAACAAATGTATCGAAACCGGTATATTTCCAGATTGGATGAAAAACAGTAAAATAGTTCCTTTGTTTACAAGTGGCGATAGATTGGATCCCGAAAATAATAGGCCTATCTCGGTTTTACCGACCTTGAGTAAGGTCTTCGAGAAAATTATTTTAAATCAGATGTCAGAGTTTGTCTATAGCAGTGGGATCATGCATAGTGAACAATATAGTTTCACCAAAGGCAAATCAACGACTGATGCGGGTGCCGCGCTTCTTAAGCACATTTACGACGCATGGGAGAAGTCGCAGAATGCAATTGGGGTGTTTTGCGATTTGTCCAAAGCCTCTGATTTCGTGGACCATCGGACGTTGCTATGCAAACTAAACCAATACGGTGTACGTAGCGCTGCGCTTGACCTTATTTCCTCTTACCTGAATCAAAGAGTCCAGACAGTTTACGTAAATAATTCTAAATCGTCTGGTTCTCAGCTAAAGATGGGTGTTTCACAAGGCTCTATTCTGGGCCTCTTTTTTGTTTTTACTTTATAATAATGACTTGCCCTTTTTTGTTAAGGGTCTGTGGGACTTTGTACTCTTTGCTGATGACACCTCGCCTATTTTTAAAGTTGAGCGTGATAGGATTAATTATGACGAAGTTAACAGTACTTTGTCACGAGTCCCGCATTGGTTCAAAATTATTAATTTAGTGTTAAATGCTAAGAAAACTAAATGCATAGAGTTTACACTTCCTAATGTAAAAAGTAAAAATTTTAACTTTGTCCTTAACAATGAAGTGTTAGAATTGATTGACTCAACAAATTTCTTAGGAATAACATTAGATAAAAAGCTCCAGTGGAACCCCTATCTCTCAACACTCGCAGCCAAACTCAGGTCCGCCGTGTTTGCAATTAGAAAAGTTAGACAATTAACGGACATTAATACGACTCGACTTGTTTATTTTAGTTATTTTCACAGTATTTTATCTTACGGTATTTTATTATAGGGCAGTGCTGCCGAGTTAAGTCTATATTTATTTTAGAAAAAAGAGCTGTGCAGGCTATTTATAACTTAAAAGCTAGAGATTCTTTGAGAGACGTTTTTAAAGAAATAGGTATTCTTACAGTCGCTTCGCAATATATATTTAATAACCTATTATATATACGTCAAAATTTAAATAGTTATATAAAAAACAGTGACAGACACGCGATAAATACGAGAAAAAAAATAAACTCGTAACGCCAAAGTTTCGGCTTCAAAAAGTTAATAAATCCTTCATGGGTTTGAGTATACGCATATATAATAAAGTTCCACAAGATATCTTAGAACTTCCATTTCTTAGTTTTAAAAGTTTATTATTAAATAAAGCTTATTATAACGTTCAAGAGTTTTTAGTGGATCGTAAAGTGTGGAACTTAAGTTGTTGAATCATTTGCAGGATTTATATTATAATGTACATCACCAATTGTTATATTTCTTTTGAAAAGAGCAACTGTTGAGTTTCTGGCTGGCTTTTCTCAACAGAGCAGCATTCCTAGCCGGTGGTAGCTTACTTACGGACTGACTACACTGACCTTTTTTTGTATTGTAGTAATTGACGATTCAAAAGTGTGTGTAAATGCCTACTTGAATAAAGATAATTTGAATTTGAAATTTGAATTTGAATCTAAAATATCTCGCTCATTTGCAAAAATTACCTAAATGGTTAAAGAAGATGCCATTAATTCAATAGGCTAAATATAGTTATCGCTTCAAGTGATTCCCTTTCCTAGTAAATATCTACTTGGCTGTTTAGTATAGTATATAAGCATCCAGGACCTGACAGTATTACAAGGGTTGATAGTTTCAAAAGTAAAAAGAAAACCTGAAATCAAGTTATGTTTAATGCCTATTGAAAATCTTTAAAAATATATTTGTAGGTGTATCATTTATTCTTTAATTATTATGTAGCTGTTGAGTATTAATTATGTTCATTGCTTGTGTAATTAACTAATAGTTTTGTATAAATCTAAAAGGTCTTTGATCTCTTTTGGTGAGCACGTTTTTTTGTTCATACGTTTTTTTTATTGCCATTCAATTTGTTTAAAGGTTAAATAGCTAATAGTACAAAGCTAAGAATGATATAAATTAGAAGAATACTGTCATTGGCTTTATCATGTGGGTAACTTTTAGTAATTTATCAATTTTCTATTATATTCTCAATAAATAATAAATAACGATTTTTATTTAATTATAATAAATAAAATGTTTAGGCAAGTCTTGCAAAGCAGTTCGTTGCGCTAGTTTCGTTAGTTCGGACTTGGATGAAAAGATCGTTTTGTTGGTTTGGTCGTTCGGACATGAAAGTATTTTTCATAATTCTTAGTACATTAAGGAAAAAGGTTATATGTATACTCTGGTTATACCATTTGTATAAAAAACCCTTTTTTTTACTGTTTTTGATAAAACAATTGTTACTAATTAATACTTTGTTTATTAGTAACTATTTTTCCATTTGATTCGTAACACTTAGGCTGATTAGAGTTTTTGTAAACAAAATAATATATTTTTTGTGTATAAGCTTAAACTAGAACACTGTTGCACAGAGGCATCCACGAAATTTTATGAACACTATTTCAAGTTCTATTAAACAAATATGACGCCCCGCTATTAGACGCACTCTGCGCGAGGTTGTGTTCCCGTTTTATGCTGCTGTAAAATGCGATTATATATTTCGTGAAACATAAAAAAAACGGAAAAGATGTTAAAAATAGCCGCAATAATAATGACGGCGTAAATAAAATGAATAAAAAAAGAAAACTCGGAAAGTAGAAGACGTAGCATTTAAGTCTCAAAACAGTAGTTTTTAAAAGTTATCGTCTTTTTTATTTTCCTATTAAACGACCGACACTCGTGAAGATTGGAAACCTACTTGCGTGTGCACTATAGCGTCCGAATATATACTTTTTCAGTTCGCATTAAGCAATCATTGCGCGCGTTCTCTCTATCATTTCTATCATTATTTTATAGCCATAATAAATCAACTACTGTCAAGCAAATTAATGATCATTTTCTATCATTAAAGACATATGAAAACCCCATACACATATATTCAGATTCTTTGATTAAATAAATTCAAAATTACAAGTATAGCATAAAAAAATCAGATTAATAAAAACTATTAATAATTCAAGAACAGAATGCCGTAAACTGGAAAAAAATGTTTTTTGATTTATACAATTTTAACTCGCTTACAACATGTAATTGGTTCGATGTATCCTGACAGTTTGTTGTTATTTGCATATTTAGAAAACGCTTTCTATATAATATTTGTTAACACTGGATGTAGTGTGTATAAACGATTAAAAAATTACGATGTTATTCATTAAAACAAGAAAATGGCCAGTGAGGAAGCAATAAAGGTAAAAAATTACTTTGGTATAGATTTGTTATTTAGTCGAAGGTGTTACTAGCTAGGTCTAAGGAGAGGTTAGAGTGAGAGTGGGTTAATTAAATAAGATACAAAAACAGTTCCTATATCTCAATATCAAAATATGAAAAAGAATTATTTTAATTTTATAAATTCATATATTTTTGATTATTTTTTTTATATCATATGTCATCGATTTCTAGGCACATATTTGACGATATCAATCACTATACTAAATCGATAACTATATGATAATAACATAACTCTAACAACAAATACGAATATGTGAGGAGTGATATTTTTGTTACTTTTTTTACGATATTGAAGTGTTTCTCATTCTAAATAAGTTATGAATGTCTGGTTACAGTTGGTGACAGGAAAACACCTTAAAATAGCTCGCATATCATAAACAGCTTCAATGAAAGGTGATATACAGAGCTATTAGGTTAGTTCAGCCATCAAAGATATACAGCAAATGTTCATTTAAAATTAACCAAAAACTTTATCTTATTATACTATAATGATATAGCAACAAAATATAGTGTACCAACAAGTACTGTAACAACTAATAAATCTGTAGATTGGTAAAAAGTCTTATAATTCCGAATAGTCAACGCACTGATAATAAAAAAGCATATTCCTTTAAACGCCTAATGTAAAACAAGAAACAAACATCTCCATTATGAAATAAAACTAATTACAATTTTGATACAGTCCTAAACCTTGCTCGACCTCAATCAGTACAATTATTCAACAATAAATTAGCAATTTAAACAGAACCCTTTATTAACAGCGTTATTTGGAGTTTATAAACAACTTGATTATCTCGACGGTCTGTGAATGATACGCAGTAGCATACAATACAAATATACAATATAATTACAGTGATATGAGATGCAAATCTCATTATCTATCTGTATAAAGTAACAGGATGGTTGCTTCCTTATGCAAATGTAATGTTTAAATCTCAAACACATCTAATATCACATATCATAAAAGAGAACTCTCACACTGCATTATTATTAGGTACTTTGATTCATGTTATTACTTTGTTTATGGTGTTAAAAATTTAGTAATTAATTGTTGGGGAAACTTTATTCTTTTTTATATTTTAACTGTACATTACAGCAGCGAATTATTATAGTTTTGTTCTATACTACTTAAAATTATTCTTTTTATTTGATATAATAAATGTCTGAGTCTTGTGGTATATCCTAGAAATATTTTGAAAACTTTGGCTATACCATCGTATATGGGCGGCGGCACTGTCGCATACAATAGAGCGTGAGCGTGGGGTGAACTGATAGACACGTGAGCGGTTATTTCTTGTGGTATTTCTAGTCGGAAGCTAACATCTTTTGTCCAGCTAAACGTTTTGCCTTGGTACTGTTTAATTTAATCATCAGTCTTCAAAGCTATTTCTATTTAATTATATTTGTTTTGTTATCTGTCTGAACGTTGTGTTTGATATTTATTTACTTACAACATTGACTATAGTAATGACTTTATATAAAAATATATAATATATTTTATACTATACATATAACAGTTTAAAAAACTAAATTACAGATAGCGTCTATTTTTTCATACAATTTACAAAACCAATAAAAATATGTTTGAAGATTTGCAGTTTTACTTCGTCCAAACGCGAAGCGTCAAACACAACTACAACACAACTATATTTTCAACATTATTTATCAGTATGTTTCAAATATGGTAGATGTTTTTATTCTCTATGTCTTATGGACATGTCTGCAAATATTAAAATATGTAAATACCTCACCGGTTTTGAGGAAGGCTAGTAATATAGCAGTTTAGAACTGATGGAGAGGAAAAAAAGAAGTTTAGGCATCCAGCCTCCTTAATCGCCGTATGAAACTTAGCTATAATATACATTTAAATTAGACACACACATGTACACGATTTACAACTATTTGATATTACAAAGAATGCCTTTTGCGAAAGATACGTCAGCAACCTTAAACTTTAATTACCTAAAAGCTAATAACTATAAAGCAGCTTACGACTAATACAGTTAAGCTCATCCGCGACGTCTAAGTAAGTTAATAGTTATGGTGTAACTCGCTATCACCGATGATCTAGATTCTGTGATGAAGTTAAACACTGCAGGCAGTTATGGGATTGTTCTAAAAGTTAATCAAATTTTAAAAATCCTATGTTACAGATTTATAACAAATATTTCCTTAAAACAAAATATCCAGTTACATTATTAAGAATTAATGACTGTCAAGAATAATAAGTGTAAGGTATATAAAATAAATTTTTATGTATTTTTGGATATATAATGTGATTAATTTATCGGCATTTGGAAGGTTAAGTAAGTAATAATTAAGGGATTGGAAGGAAGAAAACAAATATTTATTTATTTATATACTTTATTGTGCACCACATAAAAAAAATAATTACAAACGAAACAAAAAGAAAATAAGCATTGGGAACATACAAAAGGCGGTCTTATCGCCAAACAGCGATTTCTTCCAGACAACCTTAGGGTTAAAAGAATTGTAGACAAAAATCGGATGGTATAGGTAGATGCAATACAATATAACAATAGACATACTGTTTTGTATTCGCGCCTGAGCGTCGTATCGTGGGGTAGGTGAGAATAAGTTTTGGTTCTCCACCGTCACTCGGCGTCCGCGCAGCAGTTGAATCCCTCTGGCCGTCCCAGTGAGATTGCTTTTTTTTTATCTGTTGTTAATTGCGATATTAGCAGCGTCAGATAGTTTAAATATTATTAATTATTTCGCGAGTGACCCTCATGCCTCGTGTATTTGGATTTAGTTAGTTTTTTATACGATTAGTGACCCGAGTGCAAATACGCCACGTCTTGGACTTTGTTCCCGCCCGTTAAGGAGTTTGCTGAGTGCTGCCCAATTAATACTTTACAGTTAGATTTAGTTATTCCATTTAATAAACATTACACACTACATCTACACATACATAGCTGAGCCGCAGTAGAACCAGGTTCGTATATTTGGTAAACAAAATTTGGTAGCAGAGCGTGGTTATCCCGTTAGTATAGTTAGTTACCTAGTATACTTAGTTGTTACCTGGACAAACGGCTCCGTTCGTTATAAATAAATTGTCGCCGTGTCGGATATTGTTTTGTGGTTAATTCTAAAGTGGTTGTATTGTTTGTAAGTGGTGTTGTTCGGTTAGTATTTTTTCCGTTATATTTCGTGCGGTATTATATTATTATATTATTATATTATACGCTCGGTACGTGTTTATTATAGTACGTTTACATTAAAGTACATTTTTTGTTTTTTTTTTTGTACGTATCAGGGTTTCGCAGGCAGGTTCTTACCCTTATTCTTTTGATTTATATCTTTAAGTGTTTATTGAAATGGCAACAAGCAATAACAAAGCTGCCTTGGCGAACTTAGTACGATGGTTTGATTCCGCCACGCCGCTGATTGAGCGCCCGGACAGGGCCATAGCCCTTTCAAAAAGAAATGACCAAGTAGGTGACCGTCTACGGGATCTGGATTCTATTTATCAAAGCCTTATCGCCACGGAAGATCCTAAAATTATGGCCGCCGTTAATGCGGATTATGACCATTGTCTGCCAGCGTCATTCCCTGTTTTTCAGGCATATTATCTGAATGGACCAATTTTCATTCCCTTTTTGAGTCAAGCATCCATCGTCGTTCAGATTTGACTGATGCTCAAAAATTAGGGTATTTGTATACTCTTTTGAGCGGAGAGGCGCTTATGCTTGTTAAACATTTAAATACCAGTGACGCTAATTATAAGGTTGCGAGAAAATTATTGTCACGTCGATACCATAACGCTAGGCGCATTGCTGATATGCATGTTGGGGCAATTTTGGGAATTACCAAGTTGTCATCGATTAATCAACTGCGTAGTGATCTGTTAAATCCAGTTTTCACCAACGCGCTTCGCGATATGGAGTTTCCGGTTCGGGACCTTCCTGTTACTCCATATTGTGCTTAATAAATTACCTCGGGACCTGAGAACTAGCTTCGAGAATTTGCACGGCGGAGATAGTGCATCAGATATACCGACCTTCGACACGTTGATGGACTATTTAGAAAACCAAAGTAGAAAAATGGAAAACGTTCCTGCCGACGTCTTGAGTGAATCACCGCGACGACCTGAGGCGCCCTCACGATTGACACCGTCACGACGTCCTTCGCAGTCGTCGGTGATACCGGCTGTGTCACGTTTCCTTTCCGGGTCCGTCTGGATCTCGTCAGACCCAACAGCGCAATTTTATGTTGCTCGAGTCCGAAGTGCGCTGTCCGGTGTGTTACGCTGTAGGTCACGGTTTTCGCGACTGCTCTCAGTTCAAAACTTTAAGTGTGTCTCGTAGGCGGTTTTTGGCTTGACGACATCGTCGTTGTTATTTTTGTCTCGGCGAACACATGGCGAACGACTGCGATCACTCTCGGCCATGTATTATCTGTGGAGGTGGTCACAACCCACTCCTGTGTATGCCTACATATTTCAATAGGACTGTCAAGGATCGTCGGGATAGTTTAAGTGAAAATTCACCTGTTTTGGGCGGGGGTACACCGATTCGAAAACAGTCACCTCCCTCCCCAGTGCGTCACCGGGACTCTCCACCGCGCGTTAGTTGGTGGGACGGGCGGACCGGGGCGTCGTCGCCGTCATCATCGCCCACGCCCAGCCCACCTGTTCATATAGGTACTACCAAGTCGGCGCGTCCGCAACCTGATCGTTTGCCGTCACCACCCATCGTCGAGCGTCCTCGCGTTACCCGTCATCTACGTTCGGGAACGTCGCGTTATCGCACTCCACATTTCGCTTTGGCAACACGACCGCCGTATTTTCCGTAATGGGATCCGTATAGTTCGGCGATTTCAAACGCTTCGCAACCATTGCCTCCTCGAGGTCAACATAGACGCCCGAGTCGAGATCACCAGCGTTGACTATTGGCATCGACTTCACCAACCTTCCCACCCCCCGTCATTGTGGTGTTACCCACCGCGCAGGTTCATGTACACTCAACGAGCGGCTCAGGTTTAGTTATTAGGGCCATTTTGGACTCTGGCGCTCAGGGGTGTCTAGTGTCACTATGCTTGGTGAAGCGTCTTCATTTACGTTTACAAACACACCCCTCTGACATCACAGGTGTTGGAGGACTTCGGATCGACAACGTCGTAGGTATGACATCGTTGTCGTTCTCTCCTACTAATTATTAACCCGATAGGAGTGAAACTCTGTAGTTACCACACTCAAGGCTTTCTCGCACTGATAGCGAGTCATGATGGATTGGAGGATAGAGCGTGTATGTGTGAAGGGTAGGGTCATGGGTTCAATACTCACGAAAGTCAGTTTTTTTCGTTCATTCCCGTCGCGAAGCACGGGTAACCTGCTAGTAGTCTTATATACTCCTATATATATTAAATTGCTCAGAAATCTGTTAGAACCATCGAGGTGTAACAAATGTCATAATATTAAATTAGAGGAGATCAGATTAATACAACTATGATAAGCATCGAGACACCTGCCACGGTGAACATTCCGGGCAGACTGTTCCAATTAATATTTTATAATCTTATCATAAGTTATGTATTAATACTAAATATAAAGGTATTTTATTTTAGTACTCAAATTATATATATTTCTAGTAAAAATATTCATATATTTATAATAATAATCGAAGAAGACAAATGCTATTCATTATACGAACATCGGTCGTGCTGAGCGCCGGGAACGATAATAATGTATGATTGTGATATTAATAATATATGAGATAAGAAAACTTTTTGCTCTTTTTTCTTGGTACGAAATTACGAAATTAAATCTAAAATATTTAGTTTATGTATATCTTTTGTGAGACTGTGATAAAATCTTGTTCGTGCCGGCCCCTATACGATCTCCATTCCTGTGACTACAACTAGTTTCTACCGGCTTAGTTTTGATTTAAATAATTGTTTATCTTAGCATATTAATGGTTTTTAAAATTACATATATACATTTGAAACTTATGCCACAGAAATCTTAATAGTTAAAGTTACTAGGGTCGCCAACAAACCCTCATTTTCGACTCGCTGCGCTCGCGAAATCTTAGGTGCCGTTTGCCTATTGAGGGAAACGTGCCCAGTGTATTGACTCATCGTTTCCCATTGACTTCAACAGGATATCAGTTTTTTTTAAATATATTAAAAAATAATAATAATTTGGGACATTTTTCAATTTTTTTTTTAAAAACCATCACCTAATGTGTGTCTTTTTATTGTAAAGTTTCATAATTTTCTGTCAAGTAGTTTTCGAGCCAATTCGTGACAAAGAATGTAAAAAGTCTCCAGTAGAACGCTTCGCTCAATTAATATAATAATATTATATAAATGTTTACAATGTTGTAATATAAAAAATATGTTTTGATGGAGCTCCGGGTCCAAGTTTCATGTCTCAGTCATATCGACAACGCTGTGTTATGTCGATACTGAATTAACAGATTGGAGAGCAATATAAAAAATGTCCATTACACATATTTTGTTCAAACTTTAAGTGTTTAGTGTTTGAATCTTCCAATAATATGGTCAGGTACATTTTTTAATAGAATAATATGCAAATAAAGCTGCAATAGTGTGAGTTGTTTAAGCTACCTAATTAGTATTAACTCTTGATTAAGGTAATATAAATGTAAGTAGGAGAAGAGGCTTCTCATATTTTTTATTGTTCTAATTATACTATTTCCATTTCTTTAAGCTCTCGATTACTGTGAAAACTTGAACGAACGTCTTTTTTTAAATTATGTATGCATTATTTCATAAAAATATGACGTTTATACACTAAGAAGTTTATACCGTAGCCGAAGAAACTGATACGGATGGAACCATATCGATAAACATAACACGATAACAAACCCGAATTTTTTTTTTACAAAATGTAAGAAACTAAACTACTGCCGGATACTTTTGTACAAATTTATTATTATAACTAATATTAGATTTTTATAACAAGATGTTTATGTACATGTATTAATTCTTGATTGATAATGCCAACTTTATTATAACTTTCTAATCTGTTGTAAAATAAGTATGTATAGATAGGTACTCGGCAATAAAACGAAATAATTGTAACGACAGGTAATCTTTATTTATTTATTTAAATCCAAATCTGAAGAATCGTCATTGTAATTAATATATGCGATCGATATCATTATTTATTTGGTCACAACATTATAACTATCAAAATAAAATTGTCATCGAGAGCTTAAAGAGGTGGAAATAGTATAGTTTGTTGTATATGTGAGTGTAATTTACTTTTTAATATTGTGGTTATTTTCAATATACTATTTATAGATGTAATGGTAAGTTGAACTTATACTGAGTCCATTTATTGTTCTTAATAAATGTTTAATTTCACAATTCTATCGGTCCCAGGTGTAGAATTTCAATCATAAAAGAACAAGTCTGAGGAGTTCGTTAACGGCTGTTCGAGTTATCGTTAATTAAAAAAGTTGCCCGACTTACTGACAACCTAAACCTTATAATTAATTTATTTGACCTTATTTTTTACATTATATAACAATGGTGCTGATAACATCAAAAACAGCTTAGTAAGGTCCTGTCCTGTCCTGTCCTGTCCCCTGTTCCTGTTCCCAGTTTTAAATGTAATGGTATCGTATATATTCAATTAAAATACGCATGTATATGATATTATTTCTTAAGTTCTAAATCATCAATACCCGTATAAGATGAATCTGGCACAAAGTTACATCCATACAAGATGCTTCATACCATTTGTAATTGTGTTATGAATTCGTTTAAATGTGAATTCATACTTTATACATGGGGTATATATTTTGCGTGGAGTTAATGATTTTTATCTTTAGTGCCATAAGCTAACATATTAAAATACACATTTTTATTATTCTCTTTTCATTTTAATTAATCGTTTAATTGAAGTTTAACAAAAAAAATCATGGATTACTAATTCAGCTTCGTAGAGATAAAATTTCTAACAATCCTTTCGCGGCGAATGATTTTGTTATAATATATTCTTAACGTCTATCCATCCCTTTTATGTTTTGTGTATCTAATAACTATTCAGTTTCCTTAAAACTTTAGTAATATATGATTTATATATTGTTTGATTACAGTTTTATGACTTGAATTTTAACGATTTAATATTGTTTGATATTGACGATGGAAACATCAAAGCAGTTCGATTTCCGCAACATTTTCTTGATGAGCTTGACATCGAATTCAAACCAGTAGTAGTAATAGTTTTAAAATAATAAGGTGATTAATAAAATTGTAACATTCATAAGAAGTACTACAATAATGATAAAGATTGAATGTTTAATTATTCCTAACAAGATTTGTGGCAATGTTGATAAGTTTGGTATTTCACAACTTTGGATACCCTGGGCGTCGCGAGGTAACTTCACGATTAACCATATATAAGTAATGGGTGTATAAAATAATATGTATCCTATAAAGTTCTCACTCTCACTCACACTCACAGTTCGTCTATCGTTTCATCTATAAAAGATTGATTAACGAAAGGTGAACTTTATGTGTCTTATAATTATTTAAAATTAATTAATAAAGTATGAGTAATTAAGATGTTGAAATTTATAAAGATGTATCTTATAAATGTAGTAAATCGATTGTTATTGTGACTTTAATGACATAAAATAATTAATTTTTTCTCAATCGTTTGAATAAAATAATTTATTTTATTATTTCAAGATTTTAATTATTGCAAATATCCATTAGGAATCAAATAAATAATAAGAAAGTTTAGCTTCTCCAGCAATGACTGGTGCTATAAGTTGTTAGAAACCAAGATATCCAAGGTGAAGGCTAATAGATTATGTCATAATATAAGACTTTAAAGTTAAAATACAATTTATGTATAATTGCAATATCTACCTTCAAAATTACAGGTACTTATATAAACTACAAACTACGTTGTGCATATCCCGATAAAGAATATTTGTCAGTTGAATGAGCGAGGCCTGAACTCACCGGAAAGCAGACTGCTGTCCAACTTCATATTATCTTTACAATGTAGTGATTCGTAGATTATATTAAATTTGGTTGAATTTCGACTTATTATTTATCAAACATGTTTGATTGCATATTTATGGAACGAATATTATTATAAAAAGTATTAGTATTATAGAAGTTCAATAATCGCTTTAAATTTAAATAAAATAATACATACATATTAATTTAATTAACTCGTTAATTATTATAGATGTTATTAAATAAAATACCTTTGTATCCACATCTCCATTTACCATATTAATCTCGAATTTAGTTTTTCAAATGCATTATCCGGACACGACATTCATTTATGGAAAGGGAGGAATCTAATCAGTTTACTTGCAGTTTTAAGCAAAATTCTGTTTCATTGACTTTAGAAAATTATACTTTATAATAATAATAATAATAATAATATACTTTATTGCAACCACAATGTAAAATAACAGTATCGGAACAAAAAAACATTAAGACTATTCACGGGTATACAATAAGGCGGTCTTATCGCTAAGTAGCGATCTCTTCCAGACAACCTTATATCTAAGTTTAAGGTGAGTTACATACAAGAGTGGTGCATAATATTAACAGACATAATTACATAAACAAACATAAATATATACACAAATACAAATAAATACAGGGTGGGCCATGAATTAGTTAACATTTGAAAAAATCGTATAAAAATAACCATTTAACATATTTTAGAAATAGTTTATTTACGAGAAAGCTAATAAGTTGTAATTTATTTTTTTTTAATTATTTCGTCTAAATGACCACCGTTTCGGTTTTTGCACTCATCTAAGCGAGTCCTGAAGTTTTCGAATACTCTTCTGCAAAGAGACCGCGAGATCGCCGACATCTCTTCGATGATTTTTTCTTTAAGTTGACGGAGTGTATTCGGTTTATCAATGTAGACACGACTCTTTAAATAACCCCATAAAAAGAAGTCTGCTGGGGATAGACCTGGACTTCTGGGCGGCCATGGGATGTCACCTCGTCTGGAAATCAGCTTTTCCGGAAACATTTCTTTGACCACCGGCAAGGACTCGCTCGATGTGTGACACGTGGCTCCATCTTGTTGAAACCATGTGTTACGATTATAGCCAGCAAATTCCAGTAGCATCGGTGCTAAAAACTCCCGTAACATTTTCACATAATCGGCAGAATTAACAGTAACTGAACGGCCTCGAGAATCTCAAAAAAGTAAGCTCCGATGATTCCTTTTGCTGAAATTGCAGCCCATACAGTTACCTTAGGAGAGTGAAGTGGCCTTTCATGTTTAGCTTTGGGATTTTCGCTGCTCCAATACCTGCAATTCTGTTTGTTTACGTGTCCATTTAGGTGGAAATGGGCTTCGTCAGAGAATAAGATGTTGTCAAAATTACTGAATCGAGTTAACATTGTTTCAGCATATGACTTACGCAAATTTAAATCATTAAGGTTTAGTTCTTGCATTATCTGGATCTTATATGGATGTAATTTCAAATCTAATTTCAAAATACGGCGTAATGATGTGCGGGATAATCCTAATTCAGCCGAACGTTTGCGCGTCGATAAATCTGGATCACGTCGAACAGAAGCGGAAACTTGCTGCACGTTCTCTTCGCTTCGAGAAGTCCGCGAGCCGCCGGTTTGTTTCACATTTAGTGTAGATCCCGTCTCTTCGAACTTCTTCACCCATTTCTTTATTAAAGGAGCGCTTGGACTTAAGTCAGTGGACTTAAGTCGTGTAAACCATATTCAACGCGAAATAAGCGTCTCATAGTAATGAGCGAAAAGTTGTTTAAATAAAACTGTTTCACACAGTAAGCGCGTTGTGGCCCCGTGAAGCGATCCATTGCGACTAAATTTCCAAGAAGCGAGCTATTGCCCCCGCCCGCGCCCCGCGGCAATAGTTTGCGTGGTAAGTTACATTTAAATGTTAACGAATTCTTGGCCCACCCGATATAACATATAATATATAATAAATATATATATATATATATATATCTCATATTAAAATATATATAATGCTATTATGAATACAGGAGACAGATTATTTGATATGTGCAAGAAAAAACAGAGGAAAAATAAGAGATAGAATAATATAAAGATATAAAAAAGAGTTAAAGGGTAGGGAAGCCAAGTCAAAGACCTTGCTTGTCTGATGACTACCGGTAATGCATTCCACAGCAATATTGCTTGAACAGTAAAAGACTTTTTAAAGAAACGAGTAGAGTTAGGTGGTAAACGGAGAGTGAGGTTATCAGAAGACCTAAGAACTTTAATATGAGTGCCCAGAAATAGGATTTTTTCCTTTAAATAATACGGAGAAGTTGGATTGATTAAAACACAGTACAGAAGTGAAAGGATATGTAGATTACGGCGAAGACGGATTGGTAACCACTTGAGTTTGGATCGAAATTCAGTAACATGGTCATACTTGCTCAGGCCAAATATGAACCGAATGTCAAGGTTTTGAAGTCTCTCAAGTTTATCAAGTTGTGCCTCGGTGAGATCAGGATAACTTGCGTCGGCGTAGTCAAGAATAGAAAGAAGAAGAGATTGTGCAAGCATAACTTTGGTGGGAATGGGAATAAAATTTTGCAAACGACGTAGTGAACCCATAGCAGCAAAATATTTCTTACTTACCTCTTTAATGTGGTGAGACCAAGACAAAGTATTGTCTAATTGTAGACCGAGATTTCTGACATTATCACTGTAGGGTATATTGACATGATTAATTGAAATTGGCGGTAAATTTGAGCAATCAATTTTAGCAATCATGCCTGGAGATCCAATAATTATAGCCTGGCGTTTGGTTATATTAATTTTTATTCCATAAGAAATAATCTCAACTCAAGATTGATTTCAGATCTTCATTTCCAAATCCAAATCTCCCAAGGTAGATTGCGAGTAGATTTGTAAATCATGTGCATACATGTGATAGGGAGAAGAAATATTTTGAGTAATTGTATTGATGAAGATGAAAAACAGTAATGGTGACAACACGCCTCCCTGAGGAACACCGGAACTAACTTTCCTCCAAGAGGAAAACGATTCGTCAATCCGAATACGTTGTCGGCGTCCGTGCAGGTAACTATGAAACCATTCAATGACTGATGGAGATATGTTGAGAGAAGCTAACAAATTCAGCATGATATCAAAGTCAACATTATTAAAAGCGTTGCTAAAGTCAAGCAAAATCAATACTGTCAGTTGTATACCATCCATTCCCTTTCGAATGTCATCGGTAACTTTTAATAATGTAGATGTGGTACTCTGGCCAGTGCGGAATCCCGATTGAAATTAATTTAAACGGTTGTTTTTATTTAGAAAAGCGTTTAATTGATTGCATACAAATTTCTCCAAGACCTTAGAAAGAAGTTATAAAATAGAGATCGGTCGGTAATCGGAAAACGAGGACGAATTGGGTTTTTTAGGAAGGGGAATAACGTCGGCGTCTTTCCATAAAGTAGGAAAATCACCAGTTGAAATTGAGTAATTAATGATATGGGTAATTACAGGAGTCACAATGTCAATTATGGGAAAAATCATTTTCCGACTAATGCAATCGCTACCAATGGCATTCGACGAGATGGACAGTATGCTTCCCTTAATCACATTCAGAAAATTGATTAAAAGTGAACGGTGAACAATTAGGAATCGGAATTGTTGAGATAGAATTTAAGGTATTGGTCTTCGTTATAATATCCAAAGCATTGTCAGATGCAGAGAATGAAGTATTTAATAATATAATAATAATAATAAGCATTTTATTTCAGATAATCCATCCATATAAAAGTGTGTTAGTAACAATATACTTAATTTCGAAACAGGGGTAGTGACATTTACATTATTTCAAATGAAAATCAAAAACAAAATCATCATTAAAATTAAAATCGAATTTGAGAACAAATATTAAATCAAATCAAACCAAATCAAAATTAATATCAAAGTCAAAATTTAAATTACAAAAATAAATTGCAAAACATACACACATAATAAAAATCAAATTAATCAAATACATTCATTCCTCGAAATCATTTTTCACTGTTTCACACTAATTATTTTTAAAATGATTTAAAGATTCTAATTATTTAGCTATTCGGTTAGACGGTATAACGTGCATGAAGGTCCAATGTCTAAGTATGGGTCCATCGAAACGGTCCGCCACTGTACGCAGGACGCTGTTTGTGCTTCCACGTATCCGTCTCCACAGCGATGCCACACGCTTACGCATTATTGCCAGAAAACCGTCTATACGTTCTCCCGCGAACATACCCGAGGCACTGCAGTAACGCGGGAGCCCCAAGATAGCCCTAAGCGCATTATTATACTGGACACGCAAGACGCTGTAGGCTTAATTTAATCCACAAGCTGCAAGTGTAAAAAGTCTGACAGTATGCCCTGAATAACGTTATTTTAACTTCGTTTGTGCACTTTGCGAACCTTCGGATCAGCATGTTACTTCTGACCGCCAGCGCCCTACGCTCCCGCTCCAGGTCTATGTCATCGCACTGATCAGCAGTGACCCAGTGCCCCACGTACTTAAATTTGAAACGATTTTAAGCGATGTGCCACATGTTTAAATACAAGTAATTCGCTCTTTTCGGCATTGTACTTGAGGCCATGAGCCTCTGCGTATCTCTCACAGACTCCTATTAATTTTCTAAGCGCGCTGATTGATGGACTCAGCAGCACCATATCATCAGCATAGCTTATATTGTTAACAAATGTTCCATCTATTGAACATCCGACTTCAGTACTGCTCAGCTCCTCAATCAGGCGGTTAACATACAAGTTAAATAGCTTAGGTAAGCTCACACCCCCCTGCCTCACCCCACATTCCAGCCTGTACGGTTCCGATAACGTTCCCTCCCAATTAACGACATTGCTCTGGTTTCCATACCAGAACTTCAAGAGTCGTATAAACTCCTTAGGCAGTGTGGTCTCTGTGTATAATTTTTGCTACAGCTTATCGTAGGCCACCATGTCGAAGGCCTTCGAAAGATCCAAGAAACACGCATGAATTGGCGTATTTCGTCTGTATAGTATCGGACAGTATGCTTTAGACACAACACTGCACTTTCAGTGGACTGTCCGGGTCTAAAACCGAACTGGGTGTCATGCAGCTTAAGGTGTTTGTCCAAATGCCCGCTGAGCATAGCATCCAACATCTTCGCAATGATGGTGGCCAATGATATGGGTCTATAATTCCGTTTATCAAAGACATCCCCCGTTCGGTTTTTTACAATGGGCACTACTAGCGTTTTCACCATTTCCTCGGGTAGATATGAATGAGACAAGCAAGCAGTATAAAACATCGCGAGTACTCCAGATACATACCGACCAGCATACTGTATGTGTTCAATGCTAAGGCAGTCATGTCCAGGTGACTTTCCACGCTTCATGCCTTTCACTGCTGCCCCCACCTCACCCTCTGAAAATGCCAGCTGTCCAATTAAATTTAAATTCAAATTCAAATCACCTTTTAGCTTCAACGGGGACCGCTCCGATGGACCCAGCACAGATTCTACCTTAAAGTGGTTTTTAAAAAGCTCCGCAATTTCGAAGGGCTCACTCACACCGTTCACGCTAACCGACACACGCGACCTGGGACTCAGTTTACTTGTTTGTTTCAAGAAATTTCCAAAGTCCTTCTTACAATGTTACGATACTATTATGTCGTATTATTATTCGTATATGTTCCTCATTATTTTGGCACCATTTTAATTTTTCCTTAAAAACTTTCCTAGTACATATCATGTTATTATATATATCTCCCGTTTTAGGTCTACCATAAAATACCCAGTCCTGAAACCCAAGTCGCGCGTCCCAGTGTACCAAACTAACATGCTTGTTCCATCCTACTATATATTTTGTTTTCTTTTTAACATTTTTATTACTACTGGTCTGACTAGATGCGATTTTTAATACATCAACAATATCACCATACAAACGATCAATAGCCGTCCTATGATCGTGATCACAACAACCGATATTATGACAATTATGTAACACTTCTGGAAAAACTATGTTTTTAAAACCATAATCGCACAGCTCGTAATATAATTTAATCTCATCTAGATTTCTATTCCCCCATATAACATCATTGTTTTTAACCTTATTACACGTAAATTTACTTCTTACTGTATTTAAATTACATTTAATTTCTAACGGATAATGATCTGACCAGTAAACATCATAATGTATCTTAGAGTCTACAACCGTTTTCCAACCCGCTCCCGAAACTACGCAGTAGTCTAAAGACCGCTCCGTATAGTAAATATCACTTACATAAGTATGTGAGTTAGAATTCAGCCCTAATATTTCAACGTCTGCGCACTTCCACTTTTGTTCCGTACAAACCTGACTGAGTTCATCACCGAACCGGGCCTCCGGGTGTGTTTTAAAGTCGCCCAACACAAACACCAACTCAATGTCACATTCCTGAACAATCGCGGAAACTTCACTCAGACAATCCGTAAATTCTACAATGTTATTCTCGTCTGGCGTATCCGTAGGCAAATACACACTGAACACCAAAATTGATGTATCTTTCAGTTCTATCTTAATAGCCGTGAATCGAACACTTTTACATTGCACCTCTGATACTGCGCTGAATTTGCTTCTTCGCCACACCAACGCAACACCTCCGTAAGGCCGCCCGCGTAAGATACCAGTACCCGTGTCTACTGCAGACTTCCCTGTGTACTGAAAGTCTGGATCGATGCTTCCCAAAAATGGTACATCTTGTGGAAGCAGCCATGTCTCCTGCAAGGCTATTATATCAGATGATTTGCATAAACCTCTCACACAGTCAACTGATCTAGTAACAGACCGGCAATTAAATGTTGTCATCGTAGTGTATTCACTCATTGAGATTTATTTGCTTTCTTGTCTTCACCCTGCTTGTAGTTGTTCCTATTAAAATAAATAAATCGACGAAATCTAATTCCCTCCGGCCACAAGTCGTCATTTAATAAACATCTGAGCCTTAGTGTGGGGTACAAAAATTTTATAAGCATTATAAGGTCGTGTTTTTTGCATCTGGATCTTTTTTAATGTTATATCGAGGACGTTAGTTTTTTGTTTAATATAGTCCAGGATGTCTTTTTTTGTCCGTAGTATCTTTGTCCACATTATTAATAAATAGGGCAGTTGTGATTTTCGCCGCCCGAAATTTATCATTTGGTTGTATGATTGCTTTCCCTTCCAATCCAACCAGTCTATTTGTTAGTCTTTTCCGTTCTTTCGTTTTCCATTCCTCCGTTACGTTATCGCTGTCCCAACTTTGTTAATACATTGGGGCGACACAGAGGGCGCATTCCTTTGGTTACTTATTTTGCGCTCAATTGACATACTGCGTTTGTCTCGTTCTAGACTATCTATCTCTGTTTCTTCAATATGCGATAGCCATATCGGTCCACTGTCGACGCGAAAATTATCTATTCTGCTACTACCTCCTCTTTTCTTATTAATGTACATATCAAAATTACTAACTGAATCTTTTCTTAAAAATGTTAACTCCTCCTTCACTTCCTTCAACTCCTCTCTAGTCACAAAAGATAGCTTCATACTTTTAATTTCATTTTGTACTACTATAATATCTTTTAGAAGCCTTGTAGCGTCTATATGTTCAAACGTAACGGGTGGAAGTTTGTGCAATTCTCTCGCCACAAAAATTGGTAGATCTTCTGGATCGACTTGTTTAAAAATTTATATCACGTCATACAGATCACGCTGCGCCTTCCCGCTCTTCTTTCTTTTAATATTACGACGTTTTTGGGTCATTGAGTCAAAAAGCAGATTCTTTGCTGACTCAATACATTCTTCTGAGAAAGATGTCGTACACAGTCTTACAATACTTTCTTCGTCCATCAAGTCCACTTTATTTTGAACGAATGCCAACAGTTCGCAAATAACAATATTACAACTTGTACATTTAATTACGTTCGACGTCATTATGTTAGCCGTGATTCATCACTTAGTACTTATTAAAACACGTCCATGCGTCACCGTACGCGACGCAACACTGAAAATTTTAACTTTCGAGATCGATGTTGTTAAAAGTGGGCTTATTTGGCTTTTTACCGATTTTAAAGATTGAAGAAACTTCCATATACGCGCTGTGTCGCCGTTATCGACAGATTTATGGATATGGCGTCGTTGTGCATCCCTACACAATGTATTGCAGCGATTTCTTATTTTTTTATACTTACGACGTTTTGCGTCAAATCTATTAAGCTTATATTCCGTTTTTTGCTTGACACTTCTTCATAATTAATAATTTTAAATCTTCTGTAAGCCACGGCGCCAGGAGATGCTTTATTTTAACTGGCTTTATTGGTGCATGCATGTATGTCAAACAGTTGAGTTAAAAACGTATTAAAAGTGTTTACCTTGGAGTCCATGGTATCAGCATTGAAAACATAAGACCAATCAACCTTGCATGCATTATTTCGTATTTAAAATCAATTGACAGGACCTTTAATTAAATTTTAAATTTTGAATTTGTATATTGAGTGCCTTTATGTGTATCTACAGTATGTGTGCAAACAAAAGCAACCTCTACGGTCAGCCAGTCCAAAGAGCGGAGAAGAGGACAGTGAAAAAAAAGTTTATCTGCAATTTTTGGAAGAATATAAATTAAGGGTCAACTTCCCATGTTGAATTCAAAGTATTTAAGTCATCGCAAGTATTTCTGAAATATTATTTTATAAAAGTATTTTCTGTTTTATATTAATAACTGTATTAATAATACGACACATGTGGTTATTATATTATGTATAATGAGATGTAACGACATTCGAAAGGTGTAGTGATTGTGGTTTGCAGACTTTCTCAATATCCAATATCCTTAGCATCGTGAATACAACACAATAGTTCAATATATAATTTCTATAATCTATATAGCTTAAAGCTTCTTCCAGCTTAATACGGTAAAATTAAATTAGATTAAAAGTTTTTTACGTTTCAAGCTTTAAAACTTATGAAAAAGTACACGTAAAGGGATGAATACGAATTAAAAGACAGATTTGGACTTCCATATTAATTTAAAAGTCTAGCTGCTTTGAGAGTACACATGTCGTTGTCAAGTTGGTTTTAAGTTTGGTTGAAAATAAAATTATACATTTAAAATATGTAATTAAATCAGTTATGTAATTATTGTCATTTCGTTGGTATAAAATGTGAGATTCTTTAGCCATTAATGGACAGTAATACTAAGACTATTACAGTAATGGTTCTCACTCTAATGATGGAGAGGAACGCAAAGTAGTTCACGGAACGTCTCGAGTGCTCGTTAAACGACAATGAAGCTCGCTCAGAATATATTCATCATTTAGTATGACGGCAAGTAAAACTGTAAATAAATAATTTAAAATCTTGTTACAATATCTACTACATCAAAATTTATTTTGTATTTATACAAACCCATGCATTTTTAGTTTTACAGTAATTATATTTACCTACTATATGGGGTATATACTTATAGACTATCTGTTTAGTATTTAGTATATAATACAATTAAATTATTTTGTTATCCACTTATAACATTTTTGTCCGGAGTGGAAGGCACTTAATATTCTCTCAAGTTATGAGCTAACAACAGAAAAAAACAAAATCCATGGTTTTTTCTTCTCTAAAAACAATCCTGAAGTTTCAAAAAGTAAATTAAATAATTGCCAAACTAGTTAAAATCAAACAATCGTTCTCAACTCACGGTCTTATCAGGCAAAATATAATTTCATGCTTATGAGCTTAGCTTATATATATATATATATATATATAATTATATGTATATATATATATATATATGTATATAGCAAGAAAGCTATAAGTATAGAATCACCGACTTCGACAAGAAGAGCATTATGGACAACGGCAACGACACCATCAAGGACTCGAACCAACTGATAAGGAAGAGTACGAGTATTTATTACCCACTGACTTGTACGATGTTAAAAACCGTTCAAAAACCGAGTACTTTGTTTTACATAAACCGGCATTTTGCATCTACCCGCCATCTGATGTAGATCGTTAAAAATGTCTACTTAAATAAAATTTACTAACTATCAATAACTCCGTCGTCTCTGGCTACCCCGCAAGGGATATAGCGTGAAGGTAAATAAATAAATAAATAAATAAATAAATAAATAAATATCAATCTGTGCGACATACAAAGGGTGGAGGGTTTCATAAGTGATAAGTTTTATTTAATTAAATGATAATATATTTTTTAGTCTTCACTATATTTCCCCGTAAGTAAATAAATATTTCATTATAAAATAAGAATCCATAACATACTTACTATTTTAAGCAGCGGTACATATTGCCTTTTAATATGTTATATTTAAGAATAACTGTAACTTTTTAGTGAACGGTCGGAAGCACTTCTATAGCCTGCAATATTTTAATGTTTACTTTTGAGGTTTTCATAAATTTTAATTTAGACCTTAACTTTCCTTGATGATACAATTAAATTTAAAAACCACTTCCCGGTATAAAGTATTTAAACGATAGCGACCGAAACCACATCCAAACCAATAACTTTAAGATCATCTAAGCTTACAAATAGACGGACGGACATGAACAGCAAAATTATTAAATATAATTATCATGTGGCTGCAAACTATATCCACTAATATACATTTATTACGCAGAAGTAGTTTCAACTTTCAGATTTTTCGAACAAAAATTCTTCATCCTTTACATAAAGCACACTCAAGAATACAACTGCTTTTGTAAGTATTCCAACTACCCACAGTCATGTCAATGAAGACTTTAAGTACGTTTTGCAGTACGTTAAGGTCCTAATCGCTTGTCCTGATGTCTTTTACTTTTACAGTCAGATACTTCTATTGAACATAAAATGATCAGCATAACTACAATATCAGAATATATTGCAATCAATATACACAAGGATGCGTTTTTCACGATGAGTCTGTCAGATCTACAAGAATGTCACCAGAATGATGATGTCACTTACCTTTGCCCTCTACGGAAGCCCGTCTATCGAATGATGTCGGACAAAAATCTTTGTACAAGAGATGAGGTAATGAACCAATGTAAAACTGATACCATCCCGTGTAAAACATCTTGGTCGGCATTACACGAAATAAATAAGCACCTTTACACATGTTGCGGACAATGTTCCATTCGAGTAATATGTGGGAGTCAAATCTCAGCTGAACAACTTACTGGAACCGGAATAATAAGCCTGAGCGAAGGTTGCGTAATCAAAAGCGAATCATTTACAATTTATTCTCACCGTCTACAATATAATACCGTAAATATAGCAGCAGATGTGTTGAAAATTGGTGTGCCCCCAATAAATCACATCATTGACATATTGATACCTAGCATCAATAACTCTAGCACGATAAAGGATGAGCAACTAAACAATCAAACCTACATTCATAAGCAATTACTGGCAATTGGAGAGCAAATACAGCAGTTGAAGGAGAACGGACCTGAAGTCGAATTAATTGAAAAAACTTCACCACATGATGTCACACAATACATATTAATTTGCGTGATCATCGTAATATTCATAAGCATTTGTATAGCTTTCGACCGACCACCGACTGCACACCGTATCAGTAACTATCACCGGAGACCAGCAAGCGACAATGCCCGCGATCTCCGCTACCGCCGTCACCGTGCCCGCGCAACATGAACCGCCGCGCCCGTCGCTGACTGCGTCGCCAGCAACGTCACCGCGATTTATTAATAAGGCTACGTCGCCTATCTGTCGTACTCTTTTTAGTGATATTAGTTAAAATATTTAAGTACATGGCATGTAAATATTTAAGTATCATTCACCATCATAATTTGATTGTATTATCATCATCATCTTCATTACCTACGACTACTACTACTACTAGCATCTCTTCCTCTCCTCTTCCGGAAGATGTACAGTGAAACACCGCACATTTCGCCAAATCAGCTTTTTAATTGTTTCGCTATAAATCATAATTGACATACTTTTCAGTTCGCATTAAGCAAGCATCGCGCGCGTTCTCTCTATCATTTCTATCATTATTTTATAGCCAGAATAAATCAAATATTATCAAGCAAATCAATTATCATTTTCTATCATTAAAAACGTATGAAAACCCCATACATAGTCATTTTACAAAAAAAAAAACAATGCATTAATTTTTTTTAAATATAAAATTTAAATATTAAATAAAGCAAAATATTAAATAAATAAACTATCCCAATATGTCCACTACGTTACTGAGTTATGAGCGTTGCAGGAGATAGAAGTTACTGTCAAAATAATCCGCAGTTTCTAGTGTGACCTAAATAGAAGAACTTTAAAGCACTAAATATTTACTGATATTAAAAGTTTGCATTTTTTAATAAATTTTTTGTATCTAATATTTTTATAAATTTTCACAAATAGGTTACTGAAATATATACATATAAATATATATAGTTATAAACATATAATTAAAGTTAGTCTTAAACAACTTACATATTTTTATTCTATTCTGTATAAAGTCGTTTCGAGACGAAACTTCCTCTCTCGAGTGTAATGTTTTTACAATATTGTAATATAAATATATATCACTCTCAATCCTATAATCCGTAGTGAGATGTAATTTTGTTTACATCTAGCTTTTTGGAATCCTGCGATCTGAGTCTAACGCACAATAATGCAATGTGAATTGAATAATTAAAAATCGAATTCAAACGTGACACGCGACAGTCTCCCGCAATCGCCAATACATCGAAAAGTTTATAATACAATTTACTTGCTAATGTATATTTAGACCGTTTTATTAACCTAACCCTTTTCAATATGACGTCCTTCACTGTAGGTAGTAACAGCTTTTTATTTTTAGCATTCTCCTGGGAAACTTCAATCCACGATCGATTTGCCATACTCTAATTAATTATTTATTAGATAACTGTTCATGAAACATTTAACATATAATGAGGGACTGAAAAGTAGAAGGAATTGTATTTTATTCCAACACTGCCGAGTTCAATGATATTACACGTCACCAGTGCATCGAACGGCACCGATATTTTAAGTGCAACACATTTGTAGGCGATTTAAATTATCTTTACCGAAAAGAAGTTTCTATTTTTTTATTATTAATACTTCAATAGATATTCTAAAGCACTGGTTATATTTGTTTTGGTTTAGTTTAAATGTACAATGTACAATTCTCTAGTCAATACTTAAATACATATAAAATATATAATAACAATACACCAACTTCAAAAAGTTGTAAATTTTTTTAATAATTTTAATGGTTTTAAAATTAATCATATACAATTTTCCCTCACCTTGTAATAATCCACTGCTCCGGCAAAGCTCGAGGCAGATATATCTTATTTTATTTTTTACAAAATCAATTTCGTTATAAAATAAAGCCATCGGTTTAAAATAAATATACCTATATAAAGCACAACAAACTTTAAACTTAGTCTGTTTATTCATAAAATATTTGGGCTGTGGCTTACAGCGTCTTGTGACGTCGAGAGGCGAACGACCTGATGTGAGTATACGTATATTATATGAGGTAATGTTTAACTTTCACAATTAACTATTACAAATTAACTATTACTATTTGGCTTATTCGTTCTTCTACAAGTTACAGTATCCAGGCTTAAATAATTACAGACGCACCTACATTTATTATACGACAAGATCTTCTTGGTAATACTCGTAATTTATTCAAAAAGGTGAGGGCACGAGATCACGGAGGGATTAACTCGATATTGAGACATATTTATACACCTCTACCATTTAATTTATTATTTCTGTACCGAGAATTTATATTGCATTTTATGTCATTTAGAAAACTTTCGCCTTTTACTAGACATTTCTGGGTACATAACAAGTTTGTAAAAGGTAAAATATAAAATCCTAAATAAAAAAGCAAAATCGAAGACAGTAATGAGTGCAATAATGATAATGCCAAAGTTGATATATATATATATTGAAAATGTATTTTTAGTTTTTCTTAAGGTAAAATGTGGCTTTTACTTTCAAGACATTTTAATATTTTGATGGATTGAGAAAACGTGCTCTATCGTAGATTGCAGTCTCTACCGACGAGACAAGACGGGAGAGATACAACAAATTTGATTAATGACCAGTCAGTTCGTTTTAGGTATCATTAGAGTTTAAAGAATTCAAATATTATCTCTTGGTATAACAAAGTAGTGAGAAGGTCAAGTCGGTGATACCTTGGTGACATTGTAAAAAGTCGAAGGTAAACTTGTTCATATTACACACTTAACAACTTGTCATAAAGACAATCACTTCACAAACTTCATCCATTGTAATTAGTGTATAACAGATAGAAATTAAAATCAATCAATTAATCCTTTATTATTATTTACTTTTTTCAACGTTTTATCTTTTAAAATCTTCGTGACTGCAACACTTAACAGGACTCTACTAGATTATTTGTTTGTAAATGTAGTAAAAGTTTTTATGATCCTTTTTCAGTATGTCTCGTACGAGTATATGTGCGTCCTTCACCTGACGTTATATGATCTACTAAAACTTTTTTCCTTTGATTGTTCCTTTGGGAGACGATCAATAGTTGATAGTTTCAGAGAAGTTATTTTGTTGTTGTAATAGTGTCTATGATTTCTTCAGCATGTAAATCGTTTTCTTAATACTATTTAACATAAAGACTTTAATATTTGTACAATTCTTTTATTTTATAGTTGTAAGATTATAACTGACCATAAATAAGAAAAACCTAAATCTTTGATAAATAATGTATATAAGAATACTGTCACACAGTTGTTCACACTTTAAAGATGATGTAATAGAGAATTCAACATACTAGGTTGTTGATGAAGTATGGGATTTTAATACTATAGTTCTACTTTGTATATAGTCCACTATCGAAGTCTATAAACTCATTCACTATTATTTCTATGCCGTGTCTGTTTGAATATGTATTTAAATTATTTCTAAAGATGAGATATATAATGGATATAACAGGACTCGTGCGATTGACACCCATAAAAAAATTTACGCATTGCGATACTTGTTAGAGAAAATATAATTTTATATATTTACTAATTACTACTGTGTAAGTAAACAAAGACATTTCGAGACAGAGAGAAAGACGGATTTTTTTATTAAAATGTCTGACGTCAAATTTAAGAAGTTGTGCTTTTGACTATATTTAATTGATAAATTGTTACATTTAATGTTGTTTGTTTTTAAACAACTTCTTAAATAATCATTATTTTTTTATAATATTATTTTATGAATTGTAATACCTAAAGCCGTCCGAATAAGAGTTACTAAAATAGAGTGTTTGATAGTATTATGTGAAAAAGTATTGTGATTGACATTTTGTTAATACACTCCTACCTATAATTATTTAACTATGATAATTGTCACTCACTTAACTAATATAAAATCATAGAACTATAGTCACGTGAAATAGTCAATCGCCTCCTTTTTTTCAACTGAAAGCAGTCGCGGAACTCACCTCCTTGTGGAAAGCCATTTCGTTGACTATGATGTTTTGAGTTCGTTCATAAGAGATTCCTCTAATCTCGGCTATCTCTTTAATTTTTAATCTGCGGTCTCTCATGATTAAATCAATTACTTTTTTAATATTTTCTACAGTAGTGGACGTCGAAAGCCTTCCAGAGCGGGGTTCATTTTTCACACTCTCTCTACCACGCTTGAATTCTGCTATCAATTTTTAACGCATGAATAAGACCCCTTATGTACTAACTAAGTTTTCGCTTCTGTGAAGTAATAAGTTTGGATAATATCATAATTAAGAAACTCTATAGTAATAAGTTTTTAAAATATATTTATAAATTAGGAATACGATTTTAGAAATCTTTACCATTTCATTGGGATTGTTTACATCCAGTAGGAGTATTTGTCTATGAAAAATTAATAATATACATAATATGCATAATACCATACCATACCATATATGTTAACATATGGTTAAACTAGGATCCGCCAACCGTGCGCGGCGGGTGTTGAGCTGTCTCCTTTCTTCTTTTCTTGATAATTTCTGAATGGCTAAACATTTTTTCAATCTGTTTTCGCTATAACATCCGCGTTCGGCTCAGACATACATGAGAAAATTTTTAGCTGATTATCTTGTCGCATTCTGGAGACAACTAAACACAAAAAACCTCACCCAAACGGTTAAGAGCTTCGCTTACGCTCAACCCAATAAATATTCTGCTACTTCTTTAAGTTATGTACTCTGGTTTTATATTTGTAAATATATTTAATAAGCCCAGAGAGGTCACACCACAAACATTATATTTAGCCATAGTTATAAATGAACAAATACGTATTTTAATTTTAAATATTTCAGTTTTGAGTATGACGTTTTATTACGTCATCATTACGTTGGTGTAACGATGTTTAAGGACAATTAACCTTTACGAGGACATTACATAATTATCTTTATGACATCTTACAGTTATTTTTAATTAATTTAATATTTCAAGAGATCAAATGTCACCTAAACTATCTTGTAATTCATATCTGTATGCTAGATAAGGCGACGGGACTCTCCGGATCCATGGAATCTATTTATTTATCTATTTATTATCTTTGCTCCTCATCCCTGCTTTTCGCCACTGCAGACATTTTCCTGGTAAATTCTGTCCAGCGAACGCTATGAAAGAAGATAATAATGAAAATAATGAAAATTAAGACCTTATAAAAAGATCGAAGGTACCAATAAGTTATTAAACATATATTGTCAGAAATCCTTTACGACACTTGTTGTCTTCTAATCCTTATCATGTATGAAGTAGTTTTGCAATAACATAAATATCAGTATATATCATACACAGATCTTCAATGGTATAGTAGTAGTCGTGATCCCACAGACGCGGGCGCCGTTACGTTGCTTTTGTAGAAAAATGAGCAACCACTTTGAGTGATTACATTCTTCAGTAAATGTAACATTATGAGATAGATTTATAAGGTTAATCGTACTTAGGAAAGTGGCTTCTGTCCAAAATAAATACACCTCTTATTTTCAAATGCTAAATAACTGCAAACTATCTAGTTTATGGGTGCAATATAAGTTGACAAGTTCTTATTATAACAGTTTTCGAACAATTATATAAATTGAGTTTTATACTTCTCAACCAGTATCGATACGCCAAGTATAAAAAAAGAGAAACCTTAAAAATAGCGAAAACCAATTGAACCATCTTGTCGGAACTCGACACTAAATTATTTATTTTGAATCAATAAAGATTGCTATCGCAGGATTCCAAAGAGCTAGATGGCATACATAACAACATATTACTACAGATAGATTTGGTAGCGATACATACATGTTTAACATATATTATTATGTTGTACGAGTATAAAGTTTACACTCGAGAGACATTAGAGAACATACTTTGTACAGAATACAACCAAAAGATGTCAGTTGATTTAGTCTATCTTCGTGTTTATAGCAAAATATATATGTTTGTTATCTTTTCTCAAATTATATAAAAATATTTTATACAGAAATCTAATAAACATATGGAAACTTCTTGTTTCGTTATAGTCGCTATCTGGTAAATATTTAGTGCTTTTAAGTTATTTTATGTAGATCACACTAGACGCTGCGAATTATTTTGACAGCTTTTTGATGCTGCTACGCACATAAATCGACAACATAGTGGAGACATTGGCTTAGTATCTTTATTTATTTACTTACCATTTTACTTTAACGTCAGTCAGGATCGATGCGCCCAGTTTTCCACTCGTATTTTTATGTATTGGTGTGGCTTTGTTTACTAATTAGGTTTATATCTCATCTACCTGTTTCTATTGTTCTTCTTCACTATATATGTGCCTATTTGAATAAAGATATTTCGAATTTGAATAATGCAATTTGAATTGAATAATTGAAAAGCTGAATTCAAACGTGACACACGACGGTTTCCCGCAACTGCCAATACATCGAAAACTTTCTACTACAATTTACTTACGAATGTATCTTTAGACCTTTTTATTAACCTAACCGTATGTAACGTAACCGTATGTACCAATGTAACGTCCTTTAGCTCTTTATTTTACCACTCTCCAGGGAAACTTCATTCCACGATCAATTTCTCATACTTCAGCTCTAATTGTTTAAATAGTTACTTACAGAATTTTATTTACATACAACGTAATCCTATTAAGAATATCTTTATAAGATATTTAATTATCTAAATCTGTTGTAAATGTATAATAATTAATGGATGACAAAGTTCTGGATGTTATTTGTGTGTCTGAGACCAAGCGAAAATGATATGACCGATTTGCCTGGCAATCGGGTCGCTTTCTGGGCTGGGGTTCCAGAGGGTGAGCGAGGTTGCCCAGGTGTAGGCGTGTTGTTGGCTTCTTTGGGTTCGCTTTAAGCTGGGGATAACAAGAGTATTCTTGTTAGGCGTTTACGCGCCAGTATCCTCAGCTCCAGTGAGCGAGCTCGAGCTCACGACATATCCTAGCTTGGAGTCAAATTATCGCATAAGAAGCTGGAAGCTTTAAGATCCACCGATCAGAGAGGAATATCAAGAAAGGGATTCCAAGAAGCTTGAAAGCTGTGATTCTGTGATGATGTGGAAATGAAAGTGTTGACTTATGCTTGCAGAACCTTAGGAATGGTATAGTGAAAGTAGGGACAGAAGTATGTGGTAAGAGGAAAAGAGGTTTTAGTAAAAAGCGCGATGAATGGTGGGATGATGAAGTGAAAGACGCCGTGGAGTTAAAGAAGAAAGCATGGCTCGATTATAAAGCCTCGGATAAGGATAAAAGTATGAGAGAGATAAGAAAAATAGAGTACAACCTGCAACAGCACAAAACAAAAGCACTTATAAAGATGAAGCGTGAAAATTCTGAGAGAGTAAGAAATGAAAGGTTGACAAACAACTTCCGGGAAAACACGAAGCTTTTCTGGCGAGAAGTTAGTGATTCCCGGGGTTGTTCGCTAACTTGTATAATGAAAGGGGTGCTTTCAAATAACGGTAAAATCTTAACAGAGCAAGCACACGTTTTGCAGCTGTGGGCGGAATTCTACCAGGAGACATATGAATGTGAGGACGCCTCGGCCTCGAGTACCAGCAAAATGCTGAGTCCCGATGTAGCCGATGGTGAAATCAGTTTGGAAGAAATGGAGAGCGCGATTCGAAGCCTGGAATGTGGTAAGGCTACGGGAGCAGACGAAGTTACTACCGAGATGATCAATATGGTGGGCCACGCGTCTTGGACTTGTTCTGGTTTTTGTGCAATTTATGCTGGAAATCAGGTGAGATCCCAGACGATTGGCGAGGTGCAGTCATCGTACCTTTGTATAAAGGCAAAGGTTCACAGATAGACTGTGCAAGCTATAGGGCCATCAGTTTGATTAGCTTGGGCGGTAAAGTTTATGCTAAAATTTTAGCGAGAAAAATGCAAGAGAGATCTGAAAGGCTGTTGTGGGAGGCCCAAGGAGGTTTTAGACCTAGAAGAGGGTGTATAGATCAGATCTTTTCCCTCCGCATGATCACGGAAAAGTTTTTGGCCCTAAACCAAAAGGTTTTCTGTGCTTTTGTGGATTTGGAAAAGGCGTTTGACAGGGTTTTGAGAAAGAAATTATGGGAGATACTGCCCCGATACAATGTGAACGGACTCTTGTTACAGGCTGTAAAGTCTCTTTACAGAAATCACTCAGCCTGTGTGCGAGTAGGAGCTGGAATGTCGCCCTGGTTTGACATCCAATCGGGTGTTAAGCAAGGTTGCGCTATGTCAGCTTGGTTGTTCAATTTGTATTTGGATAGTTGTCTCCAATGCGTGAAAGACAGTGACATGGGAGTGAAAGTAGGTGACCTTAAGGTCAATTGCTTGCTGTATGCCGATGATGCAGTACTCATTGCATCATCAGAATGCGATTTGCAGGCATTGGTCACCATTCTGAAAGATAAGTGTGAAAATAATGGTCTAAGCCTGAATGCAGATAAGACAAAGGTTCTGATATTTGAAAGAAATGAAGAAGGAACAGAATGTAAGATTAACGTGAATGGTAAGATAATAGAACAAGTGCATGAAGTGGTATATTTGGGAAATATGTTTAGCAGAGACGGAATATACGAAATGAATGTGGAAAGGCGTATTGCTGCCGGTAACAGAGTCAATGGTGCTTTGGCTGCATTACTGAGACGGCGAAACGTCAGCATAGTTGCACGTTTGTCTGTACACAATGCGGTTTTGCCACCGACGCTGTTATACGGCAGCCAAATGTGGGTAACACAGAAGAAGAATGTAAGAAAGATGAATGCTGTGGAGATGCGATCTCTTCGCAGAATATGCGGAGTCAGACTAGCTGACCGAATAGGCAATGAAGAGATCCACAGAATGGCAGGTACTAGCGAAGATGTCACGGGGAGAATGAAGAAGAACGTGCTCAGGTGGTTTGGGCACGTCGAACGAATGAGTGATGAAAGAATGGTAAAAAAGATTTATATAGGAAAAGTGAGCGGTAAGAGAGACAGGGGGAGGCCTCGATTGACCTTCGAAAACACAGTAGCTATGATACTGGAGGAAGGTCACGTAAAAAGGATGAGGACCCCCCGGAGGGCATGTATGAAGAGGTTGATGTCTGTCCGAGGCGAAAGAGGTATGCAGGGACCGTAGCGTTTGGCGCTCCGTCGTCTCTGGCTACCCCGTAAGGCATATGGAGTGAAGGTAAATAAATAAATAAATATAAATATATTTAATTATTTATTAGACAATTGTTCATAAAACATTTAACATGTAACGGAGATATTTTTATACCTCTCATACATTTGTTGCAAAATATCAGTTGATTTAATAAACGCTAAGATACGGATAAGGCACAAAACTGACTCACTGCAATCATAAATATTGCAACCGCAATTATAGTGACATAAAATAATTGTTTTATATTTGTAAAGTGTATATTTAGTTCAAATCTTTACATGAAAGCATTATCGAGATATATAAAAATACTTTTAAATTGTCATCAGAGAAACACAAAATGGGCAGTGGCGGAAAGGTTATTGGTTAGGGAATGAAGTCTCAAGCGGTCATTGACTTACATATGGGTCACGTGACGATATTCTATAATATATAATATACCAACGTTGATATTTGATATGCCATTTTACAACATGATTTTTATTAATGTTATATATATTTATTAATATATTTTGATTTTGTGCTTATGTTCAAAGTATCGCTCGGACACTTTAGTTACGGTATAACTATTAAGACTTCATTAGCATAAGTTCCAATTGTATTCTTATAATTTAAACAGCTAATGTACTAGGGTAAACGACTAATTAAATCAGAATTAAGGTGGTAGATCCTGCTTTAACAGTCCCATGAATGGAGCTTGTATGGAGCTGGCTGGGATTAACACAGTTTTACGAAAAATATACTTAAACTAAATATTTTAAATTTAATTTCATACGGTGACACGATGTCCAAAACCTCCTCCTTTTTCTTCCCTTCTTAATTTAACTCAAATATATTACCTTTATATTTAGTATTAATACATAATTTATAATAATATTATATAATGTTATTTGGAACAGTCTCCGGAATATTGATCTTGGCAGATATCGAGACACCTACACGCGTATCGTAGTTGTATTAATCTGGTCTCCTCTAATTTAATATTATGGTATTTGTTACACGTCGATGGTTATAACAGTATTCTGAGCAATGAAATATACAAGGTGTAGTATATAAGACTATTATCATGAGATATTGATATTGCATTCGATTAATTTCGAATTAATTAACATTAACAGAATTATCATTGTTTATACATAGACAAATTAACGACTATTCCGAAGAACCTATAGCCACTTATCAATTGGTGTGTTAATGAATTAATTGACATGTTAAAATAAATGCAATATAGAAATGGAAGACCAGAATATAAGGCTTAAAACTTACGGAGCGACTTTTCCAGAACCTGAAGTGCTCAAAACCCTCCAATTATGCATATTCGTTATCTAGTCAGCAGGTTCCCCCTTTTTTCTTTTTTTTCCTGTTTTTCTTTATGTTTTAGTAATCATAATCAATATAATAAAGTGTTTCGTAACTGATATTTATTTTTTGACGTTATCTTATAAAGAACATGGTATTTTTGCGAGTTTGTAGGCTTTGCAAAAAATAGTCCAAGACAATACAATTTGTGGAGTAAAATATGTAATAGCTAGTTATTACTAGCTAATATATATTTTAAAGCCAAGCCAAAATAAATTATATTGTGACTGGCCTTCAGCATGTTATTTCGTTTTTTAAAAACTATTGGCTTTGCGATAAGTTGGTCGAGAGTGTCCAAGTAATTAGGATCGTTGTAACTCGCTGATCTCAGTTTCTTGACCCCTTTATGGGTAACCGAGTCTTGATATCTCCACTAGTTTCTTTGTTGTGGTGTTCTGTATTGCAGTGTGCAAAATCAAAGCGGGCGTCAGCTAGCTCCGAGTGACGAAAGCACCCATAGTGCTGAAAGTCTAACTCGAGTATGTATATGCGCAATATCGAACTTTTTATACAGGAGACCTTCTGGTATGAGTGTGGTATTTTTAGAAAGCCCTTGGCCCATAGACCCAGTAAAATGCAATTACACTTAGCAATATATCCACCGCCTCCACCTCTACGGCCGTTTGAAAAATAAGACTAAAATTTAGTTTTTGGCTCCGCACCAGTATAAAATCACTTATTTTCACCTTGATTTTCCTAAAGGTTCTCGTCGAGACCTTTCCAACAAGCCCAGAAACGCTTAAATCCGACCACCGGTTGATGAGATATGACATTTTGAAAATTTTGACTTGCGCCCCCATCGAAGATTTTTTGAAATTACTTTGTCTGTGTGTGTATATTCGTAGTTTCAACCGATTTTGTTGAAACTTTCAGGGATTGAAGTACATCAAAAATTAAGACTTTCTTGTTCTACGACTTTTCGATTTGGCCGCCATGTTGGCCGTGGCCGGCCCTCGAAAGACCAAAAATGTCCATTTTTCGTAGTGGCACTGTGGCCAAACCAGTTGACGTACATTGACAGATTGGGCATCATTGGACAGGTCTTAAGCTCCATTTTGATGGCAAAAACATTTGTTGGCGGGACATTTTTGGTCAAAAACCAAAAAATGCCCGACTGGCCGGGGACATAACGGCCATTTTCTCGAAAACGGCGCCAACGATTTTTTTCAAAATTTGCTCATTTGTAGCCCCAAATTAGAGCTAAAATTTGGTATATCTGGAAAAACTCGTTATTTTGAGATATGGCCGTGAGAAGTTCAAAAAATCATGAAAAAATTGAGACACATTGGGTATTGTAGTGAGTAGATTCATGAATGTCGGATTTTTTCCCGCTGATTTTTTTTATTTTTCAATGGATATTGGTTTCAAAATAGATTTTTTTCAGCATTCGATTTTTTTTCTGTACATTTTGTTTTGTTTCTGACGTCGGCAAAAATTTTCATGATAATTTTACTAGTTGCACAGTGAATAAACTCACTAACGCATTGCCGATTGTGAAAATAAAACAAAATTTTTAGAAAAAATCCGAATGCTGAAGAAAATCTGTTTTGAAGCAATGAGTTAAATAAATAAATGGAAACTGAAAAAATCATGTGGAAAAAAAAAATCGGGCACCTGTGGGAATCGAACCCGAGGTGTCGTCTTTGTCATTACAACGCTCATCCTCTGAGCCAAAACACTCTCATTTTGTCAGAGGCAACTATTCCATATAAATAAGTATATATTTGCATGAAAAATAATCGCACAGCATTATGTTTCCAATCCCTTACAAAACTATTGATATCGAAACAAAAACTTCTCAACGAAGTAAATACCGAGTGACGAAAGCGAATCCATTGACACAAAACTCCTGATATGAATTGATATTACATATATTGGAATGGATTCGCTTTCGTCACTCGGTATTTACTTCGTTGAGAAGTTTTTGTTTTGATAAAATATACATGCGACATTTTTGAATTTTATAAACCTATTTATTGAGGTGCAATCGTCCTTTTCGTTTTTTAACTTGTTCTTCAAGATGGTGTGGAGAGAGGAAGACCAAATGAAACGGAGAGGTACCGTACACATTATTGAGCGAAGCGAACGAAGTGAGCGAAGCGTTTTACTGGAGACTTTTTACATTCTTTGTCACGAATTGGCTCGAAAACTGCTTGACGGAAAATTATGAAACTTTGCAATCAAAAAGACACAGATTAGGAGATGGTTTTTAAAGAAAAAAAATTTGAAAAATGTCCTCAAAGAAAGTTTTTTTTTTTTATATATAGTCAAAAAACTGATATCCCATTGAAATCAATGGAAACGATGACTCAATATACTGGGCTCGCTTCGCCCAATATGCAAACGGCACCCGTGGTTTCGCGAACGCATCGAGTCGAAATTGAGGGTTTGTTGGCGCTCCTAGTTTAAGATTATGTTACCTACAATGCTCATTATTCTAAGTACCATCATCAACACCGTCCTCGTCCTTTGCTACGACTCTGAATTTATCTTAATAATATTAAATGTATGTTTTAAAAAATTTTACTTTTACTATAACTGCTTTCCTCACAGTCCTTAAAATCTAAAAGAAAAAATAAGTGTAACAATATTAATATCAATAAGAGAGAGATGCTCCTAGTAATACGACTAAATCACTAAATCTTTTTTCATTACATAAATATTTTTTTATTGGAATTATAATGAATAACTCTGAAACTACAATAATTAAGTAACAATTCTTTATTAAACAAAGTCTGAAAATTAATAATTATATTCTATGTACGTTTTATGGTACGGTAAAAGATTTGATACGCTTATAATACTTTATAAAAGAAAAAGCTTATTTAAAGAGACGAGTCTAACTAACAATATAAGGTAAAAAACCATTGTTTCTGCAATAATTAAACTCCTCAGATTTTATAAAGTGCCTATCGATTAAAATTATTGATGACATATTGAGAGCTATAAATATTAATTAATGTTGATGAAAGATAAAATACTTATACTTAACTGACTGTATTTCATGAAGGGTTACCCAACCATGATAGTACTAATGTACTACATCTTTGTTTTGTACGGTGACTGAAAGACCAAACATTCACCTCTTCCTAACCTAAAAGATTACACTGTGAATGTATGGGTGGATAGATATGTGTGCGTGTGATAGTATTTCATTTTTTCATAGCAGAATACCAAGTATATACACAAAATCCACGAGTTACATTGATAAAATTTCATTAAATTTATCGATTCTTCGACTGTCCTATAAGCCTTTTACTTGTAGCAGCGATAATTTTAACCATAATGTTTACTTCTATTAAAGCCAATCTATTCAGTATCAGATGTTAATTCAACTATGTTGTCTTGTGATAACAGCGTAAATACTTCGAACGATGATATTAATTAATTCAATTGTGGTTTCGTGAAAAATCAATCTCTAAATATTAGTTTTATATATCTACATATATGAGTTTTTACTATAAATACGAATCTAGTGGAATGTAGTTTGTAGCTATACCCGAATCTAAGACTTTACCGTTATCACTGAGATAACCATGTCCAGATTTTTAATACTGCCTATGTATTCTATAACCCTTATATTAATGTTTTACGAGTTTCAACTCTGTAACATTTGCCGAGATCATAAGGAATCTTGTATACACCGGGGACGTTTTATTTGCTTTCGTTTTACATAAATGACCGTAATGTTGACCATAGTTTGCAGTGAGGATGAAAAATAGTCTTGAAATCATAATATCTTAGTGTTAGTGTTTATCTCATCCCACCAGTCACTCCTTTACATATGAATAGGCAAGTGAATAGGTACTCATCTAGTGAGTCTGAAGTAGATTTCTATGATTTTCTATTTGCACTCTTTAGCTTTGACGCCAATAGTATCTGTTGCTTTCAAAACTTTCCTAAAAGGTTGAACGCATTACCATTACAAACAAAAAAAAACGATATTTCAATTAAATTACATATACTTCTTTTAGCACATATTAAATACATTATATAAAAGATAGTAACAAGGACTTCGGCATATTTTTTTACTATAAAAGTTCGCTTCGGCCTCAGTGAGATACTCTTAACACACTGAGATAACATTATCCATGCGCCCTGAATAAGGTTTAAGGTTCTTTGGAAACATCAGAGTACTTTGTTCAAGCACTTCTGCATTCCTCCCTTTGTGATTATATTTAGGTTTATATGAAAATTTTATATTAAATCCGCATGACTTAGATACCGGCCAAGAATAACTGTAGCTTAATGAAATTAATGTACAATATATTATATTTTAATTGTAATACAGATCGAATGGATATCCTTTAAAATTCTAAGTTAATATATATAACATAATAAAATATGATAAAACTTTAAAAGTAATTCTAAGTATGCAAGTTTTTCCTACAGACATTTTCATTAAAGTTTTAATCAAACACTTTAGTTAAATAGCGGTCGTTTGGAGCAGCCGTAGCTCAACTGGAGGCGGTCGCTTATACAGCTTATTCTGTAAAAGATTTTGTGCATTACCATAAAGCTTGAATATGAAGCGTCCTAAGAGACCTATTTAAAGTATCCTTCGATATTTCTTAGAAAAAGAAACATTTATTAAAGTAAGTAAGTAATATATTTGTATTACAGTTGCAGATCTTGTTAGTTTCACGACATTCCCTGTCTTTCAATAATGCATAGTTTCACATGACATGAGTATTTACTCTGGAAATTGTTTCAGGAAAATATATGTAGATCACAGGGCATCAAGTTAAACAAAACAAATACATAAAAAAACTGTTGTGACTGATTAATGAATAATATTAATAACATATTAACGTGTTAAATGCCGCAGACATACAATTTTTAAAATAATTTATTAATAATGAGAAACAAATTGTGTGAATTTCATTAAACTCTAACCGCTTTGTGTCAAGGGAGAAAGGTTAGAGTGGTTATTTTATATATTTATACTGACTGCATTAAATTAAAATGTTAACTTTGTCATCTCCTATAATTAATCTGTGAAAAAACATGTCAATAATGAAACAAAAAGCACATATTTGTTATTTTCCTTAGAGTCACCTAATAAACCTTGCAAATTTTTCAAGAAATCTATGTAATAATAATCTAATCTATAAATAAAACTCAATACACATATATCCAAAAGTATATTAAAATAATATTTTATATCCCTTACTTTTATATTTGTATATTGATTATTCTTGACAATTATTAATTCTCAATAATATAACGCGATATTTTGTTACATTAGAAAATGTTTGTTACAGATCTGCAACATGCATTTTAAATTTGTTTAACTTTTAGGTCAATCCCATAACTGCCTGCAGTGTTTAACTTCATCACAGCGGTCTAGATTGCCGGTGATAGCGAGTTAAATCATAACTGACTAACTTACTTTAAGGTCGCGGACGAGCCTAACAAAATTACTCGTAGGCTGCTTCATAGTCATTTGCTCTTAAATACTTAAAGTTTAAGAGTGTGGACGTACATATCTTTAAGAATGAACATTCCTTGTAATTTTATAAAATATTATTTATTTATTTATCTTTACGCCATATCCCTTGCAGGGTAACCAGAAACGACGGAGCGCCAAACCCTACGGTCCCTGCATACCTCTTTCGCCTCGGCTACAGACATCAACCTCCATACATGCCCTCATACATGCCCTCCGGGGGGTCCTCATGCTTGTTACGTGACCATCCTCTAGTATCACAGATACTGTGTTTTCGAAGGTCACTCGAGTCCTCCCCCTGTCTCTTTTACCGCTCACTTTTCCTATATAAATCTTTTTTACCATTCTTTCATCACTCATTCATTCGACGTGCCCAAACTACCTGAGCACGTTCTTCCTCATTTTCACCGAGACATCTTCGCTAGTACCTGCCATTCCGTGGGTTTCTTCATTGCGGATTCGATCAGCTAGACTGACTTCGCATATTCTGCGAAGAGATCGCATCTCCACAGCATTCATCTTTCTTACATTCTTCTTCTGTGTTACCCACGTTTGGCTGCAGTATAACAGCGTCGGTAGCAAAACCGCATTGCTTACAGCCAAACGTGAAGCTATGCTGACGTTTCGCCGTCTCAACAATGCAGCCAAAGCACCGTTGACTCTGTTACCGGCAGCAATACACCTTTCCACATCCATTTCGTATCTTCCGTTTCTGCTAAATATACTTCCCAAATATATCACTTCATTCACTTGTTCTATTATCTTACCTTTCACGTTGATCTTACATTCTGTTCTTTCTTCATTTCTTTCAAATATCAGAACCTTCGTTTTATCTGCGTTCAGATTTAGACCATTAATTTCACACCCATCTTTCAGAGTGGTGACCTGTAAATTGCATTCTGATGACGCAATGAGCACTGCATCATCTGCATATAGCAAACAATTGACCTTAAGATCACCTACTTTCACTCTCATGTCACTGTCTTTCACCCTTTGGAGACAACTATCCAAATACAAATTGAACAACCAAGCTGACATAGCGCAACCTTGCTTAACACCCGATTGGATGTCAAACCAGGGCGACATGCCAGCTCCTACCCGCATACAGTCTGAGTGATCTCTGTAAAGAGATTTTATATCCGGTAGCAAGGGTCCGCTCACATTGTATCGGGGCACTATCTCCCATAATTTCTTTGTCACAACCCTGTCAAACGCCTTTTCCAAATCCACAAAAGCACAGAAAACGTTTTGGTTTAGGACCAAAAACTTTACCGTGATCATGCAGAGGGAAAGATTTGATCTATACACCCTCTTCCAGGTTTAAAACCTCCTTGGGCCTTCCACAACAGCCTTTCAGATCTCACTTGCATTCTTCTCGATAATATTTTAGCATAAACTTTACCGCCCAAGCTAATCAAACTGATAGCCCTATAGCTTGCACAGTCTATCTGTTAACCTTTGCCTTTATACAAAGGTACGATGACTGCACCTCGCCAATCGTCTGGGACCTCCCCGATTTCCAGCATAAATTGCACAAAAACCAGAAAAAGACCAAGACGCGTGGACCACCATATTTGATCATCTCGGCAGTAACTTCATCTGCTCCCGCAGCTTTACCACATTTCAGAATTCGAATCACGCTCCCTACTTCTTCCAAACTGATTTCACCATCTGCTATATCTGGACTCAGCATTTCGCTGGTAGTCAAGACCGAGGCGTCCTCACGTTCATACTTCTCCTTCTTCATCTTCTTCTAACTTTTCTACAGAAATGCTTCCTGTTTTCCCGGAAGTTGTTCGTTAACCTTTTATCCCTTTCTCTCTCAGAATTTTCACGCTTCATATTTATAAGTGCTTTTGTTTTGTGTTTTTGCAGCATGTACACTCTTTTTTTTATCTCTCTCATACTTTTATCCTTACCCGAGGCTTTATAATCCAACCATGCTTTCTTCTTTAATTCTGCAGCGTCTTTCACTTGATCATCCCATCAATCATCGCGCTTTTTACTAAAACCTCTTTTCCTTTTACCACATACTTCTGTCGTTACTTTCACTATACCATTCCTAAGGTTCTGACAGCATACTTCAACACTTTCATTTCCAGAATCACACCATTCAAGCTTCTTGGAAACCCTTTCTTGATATTCCTCTCTGATCGGCAGATCTTGAAGCTACCAGCTTCTTATGCGATAATTCGACTCCAAGCGTGGACACGTCGTGCGGCTGCGCCAACCTGCAAACAGACCTCTTATTCTAGCAACGACTAGATAATGGTCCGTTCCCAGATCAGCACCCCTGAACACTCGCGTGTCCATAACTTGACTTCGAATACGCTGATCCACTAGGAATAAATCAATCATACTTCTTTCTTCCGCTCGCTCCCTTGTGTACATATGAATTTGTTTGTGATCAAACATCGTGTTTGCCACAAACAAATTTCTCTCCTCACAAAATTCCAAAATAAGCTTTCCAGCCTCATTTACTCTCCTATCACCGTATTTGCCTAGCACGCTTTCGTAACCACTATGCGTGGTTTCAACCCATCCATTCATATCTCCACATACTATCAACTTTTAATTATCTCTGACACTACTTAGAACATCACTGACACTTTCCCAAAACTCCTCGAGTTTGCTCACTGGAGCTGAGGATACTGTCGCATACACGGCTAACAAGAGTACTCTTGTTATCACCCAGCCTAAAGCAAACCCAAAGAAGCCTCGGGTTGATCGCCTTGTATTCTACCATTGTATTAACCATTCGAGAGGACAACAACACGCCTACACTTTGGCAACCTCGCTCACTTCCCGAAACCCCAGCCCAGAAAGCGACCCGGTTGCCAGGCAAATTGCTCATATCATTGTCTTTTCGCTTGATCACAGATACACAAATAACATCCAGATCTTTGTCATCCATCACATCTAATTATTCATTCATCTTCTGTTCCTCTTACATTCCACGTAGCTATTTGTAGCTCCGTTCTCCACCTTCCGCCGTTCGGAACATGGCGAGTAAGGAAGCTGAATGCCTAAATCTCTTTTTCACTCTCCATCAGTTCTACGTTACTCTTTGTTATAAGCGTCTTTCAATATTTCCAGATATATAGAGAATATAAAAATATTTACCATATTTGCAGACAAATTGTCTTAAAGTTTCATAAATATTTTTTTTTTGTTTTGAAAAAGATTTTTTTACAAAAATCATACTTCAAAATATATTTCTGTATAAAGTGACAAGCATTACTATAGTCAATGTTGTAAATATCTATAACATAGATAGATATATCGAACACAACGCTTAGGCAACGATATTCATATATTTTTACCGGTACATTAACTTATTATTCCATACCTATCATGAAGGTAGTTAAAGATTCTGTCAGTCTTTTATCACCTAATAATTAAAGTACATACATTTCAAAACGACATTTGCGTGCGAAACGAAAGAAAACAATTTCCTGGCAATTGCCAAGAAGTCAAATGGGACAGTTTAGGGTGGGGACACAAGATATTTTTTTATAATATGCGATTTTATTGCTTATGAAGAAACTTTAATATAGGATTATTTTTCTCTATGTAGAATACTAAAAGAAGGTTATTTGCTTAATACTGTATATGTTATCCCGAGACTAAATAAGCTGTCAGGTTATCTTTATATTTTTTATTATTTTAATGATACCTTTTGTAATAATTATAATAATAATAACAATTAACGTTTCGCACTACCACTACCACGACCTTAATAAATCATTGAAAAAAATGATTCAATCCATTAACAGAGACGCGAATTGAAGTTGTTTTAATCCATACTAAAAAGTACCTACTTTTATAATTAACATTAAGTCGTAGATATGTTTAGTCGTGTCGTAGACGTCCCTCGTGACGTGATGTGGAAGGCCTTGTTATGCATTTCACATCCACCTTTATTGTCACTTTGTTCGATTCCCCACCATATGTCCCGCGTCTTCCCACTCTAACGTTGTAGAACCAGATATAATATTCAGTAGGCGCCACTTAGGTCTAAGAATACCTTTCGTATTCTCTTAGGAATTACCTCTTGAATGTGAAAAATAAACACATAGTATAAATATAACTCCTTACTAAAATTAGTAATTGGTTATGATAGTCATTGGATTATTTAAAAACATTTCTTGGTAATTGATAAACTAATTCAAAAGTAAACATAAAAAAATAAAAAATATTTATAATATTTAATTTTAATCTAATTACTTTACGCCGCAGTTACATCGCATCCTTTGAAGATTCCGGAAAGAATAGACAATAGTCGAGTAAATACTCACGTTTGTGAAATTGATAGAGTTACGTCGGTCCAAACAGTCGTCAATCACATCAGTAAAGACCGCTGGGTTGGCATTTAACAATGTTCGCACGCTCATATTCTAAGGATTGGAACAGTACCCTTCTGGGCGGTCGATTCTCTAGTATTTAAGACATGTTATTAATATAAAGTTAGTCTCGTTAAGACAGTTTAAGTGATTAATTCTTTTATAATTAAAATCAAATGTTTATTAATTAAATGTTTTTTTTTTTAATTATTCGCCCTGCATAAAACTTGACTATTTAGCTTTTCCAAAACAAAATGTTATTGTTTAGGTTTAGCACAAACTCATGAAGTGTTATTCAGGTATTACAATCGAGAGAGCCTACCAATAGTTACCTATTAGATCTATACACTTTGTTTGCCCATATTGTAAGGAATTGAAATATAAAACTGACGTCGATAGATTATAGATAGATAGTCGATACATTATAGATAGTTATTGAAATCTTCGAATAAGATGTATAAGAGAAGTCAATCACATTAGGAAACAAAACCCTTTGTGTTCAAAAAGCATATATTAATAATTATATATATGATTACATGTGTGTAGAATATCTTGGTATTTGCTGGTCAGGTGAGACTAAACACAACGGAGGGACGGCCTTGACCTTCAGCTGATCGAACACTAGTAAACTAACACGACGCTGGTAACTTGAGAATTTAAATATTTTCTTTAAACCTTACTTTGATAAATGTTTCTAACTAATATTATGAAAAATGTAAGTAGGTTTTTTAAGGCAAGGCAGGTATCATTTTTTAACAAAATGGAATGTTTAGATAAACATAAATAATGCTGTTTTTTTTTTTTTTTATTTTATTTTGTTATAAATTAGACCGTATATGAAGCAACTGTTGTATTTTGTGATCCAAGGTTTTGAAGCCAAAGCAGTATAATACAATGTGGCGTTATGTTAGTTACAACCAATACAATATAATTACTTACGCCACAATTTTAGTTTGTAGCTACAAATTGTTTCATAAAGCTACTTTTAGGATCATAATAAAAAAAATATTTCAGATCAATATTTTGAAAGATATAATGTGTGTGATATTTGTAAGATTGTCAAATATTAGGATCCGCCAACTGTGCGCGACGGGTGTTGAGCTGAACACCTCTCCTTTCTTCTTTTGTTGATAACTTTTGAATGGCTAAACATTTTTTCAATATGTTTTCGCTATAACATCCGCGATCGGGTCAAACATACATGACAAAATTTTTAGTTAATTATCTCACCGCATTCTGGAGACAACTAAACACAAAAAAAGGTCTCCCAATTAAACTTATTACAGATATTCGCCTTTATACAGGTTTGAGAGAGAGTCAAAGTCTAGAGACTCTCTAGTCGAGATACTCATTAATAGAATATTAAAACGTTTATTTATTATTATATACACCACTTGGGAAAAAATATGTTAATATGTAAAATTTTAATTCAATGAAAACACAGAAACTGATCAAATATAATGATCCTTCACAGGTTTTCGTCTTTTACTTTTGTCAACTATATTTTAGAAATACATCCGGTCTGCATTATGAAGAAGAGAAAAAGAGAGAATTGCGTTAAGATGAGATAAGATCAAGCGGATGTCAGAATGTTTTTTAAACTTTTTCGATCTAAATCTTCATTTCCTTTTGCTTTTATACAAATGCTTACAAAAATGGACAAAAAAAAGTAATAATATTTTATGTTGATAATACTCTAAAGCTTCTCACTGAAATATAGCTTTGGTTTAGTGCTACTAATTAAAAAAAAGGACTAAACTTCTCAGGTTAAACTCCAAATATAAAACAGGAGAAAAAAAATGCTGAGGAAGCGACGCAAGTGGTTGAATCCACAGTTTCTTTCTTTTGTTTTTCATGTAGCATGTAGTACGAGTTGACTAAATGAAATAAAATAAATTGGAGTCATTTTAATATCGTATTTTTCTTAATTATATTTCGAATTTGAACAAACTTTATTAAAAAAAATAATTCAAATCCATTTCACTGCAATATAAAAACGACTTATTATTTTCTTAGCCATAGATATTTATTATTTTCTCAGAATATGATATATAAAGTTTAAAAATATTATCTATTTAGGTAGAAGAAGGCTCTGTTATTCTTTATTAGTTAGCTACCTTAGGTAGATCATAACATTATACTTTCAGTAGATGCAGATATTTTAAAGAAACCATTTTCGGACAAGCCGAATAGAATCAATAAAATTAGTCAATATATCTGTATATCAGGTCGTGTTTCTTTTTATTTCATGTTTTGAGCGAAGCGAACGAAGTGAGCGGAGCGTTTTACTGGAGACTTTTTACATTCTTTGTCACGAATTGGCTCGAAAACTACTTGCCGACAAATTATGAAACTTTGCAATCAAAAAGAAACACATTACATGATGGTTTTAAAAAAAAATGAAAAATGTCCTCAAAAAAATTTGTTTTTTTGTATCGTAAAAAACTGATATGACTGAAGACTGACTGATGACTGATTCAGTTTATCAACCATCAACAATAAAATATCTTTTTAGTATATCTAGATTTGGCGTCTATCATGAATTATGGTTAAGAGATGAGATCGCCTTCCGACTCTGACTGCCCGTCTGAGTGAATTCACTCAGACGGGATACACTATGGATAATAGCACTTTGTGAACAGTGTGTTACATTGTATGGACATAGAGGGGAGTGCCGTAAGTTGATATTAAACTACTTTCTAATAAACGACTTTTCATTATAAAATTATTCATTTATGGTAGTGATAGGGCTTATACAAGTACGTCATTGATATTAAAGAAATCGTTTAATAAATAGTTTAAAGAACAATTATTACACTATTTCTAAAGAACCGCTTCAATAAATATATTGAAGCGGTTCTTTAATGTTTAATTCTCTTAAGTATCTTGTTGTTTACAAAAACCTATCTCCACTCTATAAGCAATACTTTTCCAACAAGCAATTAATAGCTCTTTGAAGTAAATTCAGAACCCTTTTATAAAAAGCTCGATGATGTTTTCAAGTGAAAAATGTTAATAAAGTATAAAATATTTGTTTGGGCTAAAACTGAAGAAACGTGTTTAAATCCTTGTTAACATTACAGAATAATAAAATATGTTCAATTAGTTTTTATATTCGTAGGTTTTCGTTACACTTATATTACTTTATTTCTATTGAGTCAGTGAGGCTTATAAATAACTAGCAGGTTAACCGTGCTTCGCGACAGGAATAAACAAAAAAAAAACTGACTTTCGTGATTATTGAAACCATGCCCTACCCTTTACATATACACGCTCTATCCTCCAACCCATCACGACTCGCTATCAGTGCGAGAAAGCCTTGAGTTTGATAAATACAGAGTTTCATTCCTATCGGGTTATAGGTACACTCTTGTTTCTTACATCGCAGCGTGTTGAGAATAAACATAGTGACTGGCCAAATAATTTTAACTTCTACTGCAATGCAATGGGAGAAGAGAGGGAGCGGGGCGTAAATTTTGCAGTTTTTTAGCTGTAACTTTGGAGCGGTTTGGACCTTTGCAAAATTCTTTCTTATTGCACCTATTCAATATGTCAGGAGTCTTGTGTCCAAATTTTAGCTTTCTAGATATTTCGGTTTGGGCTGTAGGGCGATGAATGAGTCAGTGAGTGAGTGTCTTTGTGCTTTATATATTAAGATTGTACACTCACTTTTGAATTATTATATTATGATCTATCATTTTATGATCTTTGTTTTTGTAGACAGGAGATTATTAATGGGTTTTCTCGGCATTTATATTTAAATAGTCTAATTTTAAACTTTTATTTAACTTAATCCGAGGTGAATCCAAAAACTACACATTAGTAGCTTTTGGCGTCGAACGTGCGTTTTTTTTATATTTATCGTGAGTGTGAACTGAATGTTAGAAATATATTTACTATTCAAACTTTTGTACATCTTATCATTTTATTATTTGTGTTTCGTCATCTAGGCCGGACTTATTCCTGTACTCAAAACAACTAAGGCGCGTTATACTTGTGGAGCTTACTGTACCCTGGGAAACAAACATACCCAAAGATCATACATTTAAGCTTAACAAGTATTACGAACTATGTAACGAACTGATCAGGAATAGATTTATAGTTAATTCGTACGCTGTAGAAGTAGGAGCGAGAGGTATAACAGCAAAATCTCTCTACAATTTATTTAAGGATCTTGGCCTTTCTAGAACGATCATCAGTTCATTTCTGGAACGTATTTCAAAGGCAGCTTTAGTAGGTTCTTACGATATTTGGTTAGGTAGGGAGAGGAGCGTGAACAGTGAAGGTGAGCGTGTATGCGCATACTAAAGGGGCCCCTTAAACTTACACCTAGGTCGCAAGTCCCAGGCATTGTTCGCGCTCCTTTTCTTGCAACGCGATGGGCCCGGCACCCGCACGGTGAATCCATGTGAATCGGCACTGCGTGTTCGAAAGGAAAACAAGATCAAATTTCGATAATACCATAATCATAAAAACGCCGATATTAAAGTAAAATCTAACACAAGGAAAACAAATCAACAGGGTTTTGTTCAATAATATTATAGCTATCTTATAAAACGAATTGATTGATTTTAGCAAAACGTACATAGTCTATATATTGTACAAACGTACAATAGATAAGGAATATATCTTGATATCGGGAAGTATTATCTATACTTCCCGATATCAAGACATGTGACCCAAATACGGTCATACAGTCAATGATCGGTGGAGGTTCCACTCTCTGGTGAATAACCTTTTCCAGCACCTAATTAACTATTAACTCTTTGATGACAATTAAAAAGCATTCTCTATGTAGCTCGATGAGGCTTTCATGTGAGGACTTAAATTACATCGACACCATACATATTGATTTTGTATTCAAACTAAAATTAAATATCAACTTACTAAATTATTTTCTTTGAAATTTGTAGCGGATCAGATTATTTAATCATAATAGTTACATCTTTTGACAATAGTGGAAATATTAATGTATGTACCATAAGTAATGTATCACAAAGAATGATAAAAAAACTCATTGAAATAACCTATTATAAAATTAATTATTGTTTTGTTTCATTAATACATAATTCATTAGAAGTAATCAGATCTCGTTTGAATTTGTTATATTGCTTTAATATCGAGCGGTGTCGAATATATATTATGAATTATGGAAGCGAGGAATAGAATTCATTTGAATAATTTATTAATTAATCGGTTAAAATGTAAATATATATTTTTAAATAATCTCATTCAGTACTCTCAGATATATAACCTTACTTATGTGTCATTTACTTATTAACTTATTGAGACAGACTAAACACTATGATGTAGTCACTGAACGCGATTTGCTTGAAATGTTGCGTCTTACTTGATCGCAAAAGTTTGATTGTTTATGAAATGAAACATTAAACCTGATATTTATTATAAACAGTGCGTTAATGTATTGTGTAATTATAAATGATTGAATTATTTTATTACATTGAATCTATTGCTAACGATTGCTTAACATAAATAAAATAATTTTAAATTTCATAACAAATCAAACACAATAAAAATAAACCTATTTTCAAATTCGACTCTAAAATATTCCATGACTTTCACAACTTCCGGAAAAATTGACTAAATGACAGTTCCTAAATTAAAACAAAAAAAAGGACAATGCTTTTAACAACAAACCACTTAAGAAAACAAAGTGTATATTAAATGCATTATTATAAAGTCATTTTTCTATTTATTGATTAAGTTTAACCTAGCAATAATCAACCTACTAACCAACCCCCACATATTACTTCACGTAACCTCTTCTAAGGTGTTAACTAGAGTTCATAATACAAAAATGTTTAAAATTAATTGAATGTCAATATTAGCGCATCATAAAACAGTAATTTTGTATTTAGTTATTCTAATCTTCTTTCTGGTAGCACCCACGCTTTTGTTGGGTTTTGATTTGACCTCACATAGTATATATGAATCAATAGTCAATAGTGACTTTAAAAATATCGATAAAAGATTATGTATGAAGTTTCTATCAAGTTCATCTCTATAGACTTATTCTTTAACCGTCGAACTAGAAACACGTATACCAATACTTTAATACGTTTAATATGAAAAAAGGAAATTGTAAAATTACAACCATTTTTTTGATTGGAATCTGGGTTTGTTAATTTTCATCAGCCTCAAGAGTGATTTTATTAATATAACAAGGATCCTAATTTCAACATAGATGATGGCTGGAATTTAACTAATACCTGGAGCCTTAAAAAAAAAATTGAAGTTCTGAATCTTTGAATACAATTCAAAACTCAATGACACTGTTAGTGCGTTTTGTGTGCATCCTGTACTTTATGCCCACAAGCTAAAAACTGTTGGAGATAGATGACAAACTAACTGACCTTCTGGCAAACACCTATATCTCGTCTTGTCATTAACACGATTGCTACTGATTATTTGAAACGTCGGGTTAAAATTAAAATGATATATGCGAGAGTAATCTTTGAAAAAGTTTTATTTTAAAAATCTACTACTCGTGATAATATATCTTATTAAATATTACTACTTGAGCGATTTGGATAATTGTTTATATTTAGGAAACTGTGTCGTCTTGTTTAAAATATTATATTGATTTAAAAAATACATATTTCAACTTCAGTGAAATCGATTTCATGAATCAAACTGGACTCGAATCTGGCACTGCGTTTAGAGTATTGACGTAAATAATTATAAAATTGACTAAAATATATGTTAAACAATTCTTATAACTCTAAAAGCATTTTATTTTTCTTAAATATTTTTGAGTTCACCTTTAAGATATTTTTAGATATTATTTGTTCCAGAGCGTGCTCTATCTCCGATGGCATCGTCTGTCAAAGGCAAAGGTGCGTTCTTCTAACACAATATTCACAAATAGAACCACTTGATGAGGTTGATCTTTATGATATAGTTAATAATGATATCAATTTATATAAATACATACTTTTTATTTATTTCGAAACACTTAATAAAAAGCAAAAAACAAGAAAGTGAACTAAAGAGACACAGTATGAGTTTTCCAAGCCGAAATTCGTTAACAATTTATTGGCCTTACAAAATATTATGTTATTTTCCAAGAAACAAAGCAGATTAATCATTTTATTATAACGTTGACTTTTAATGTAAAGATGACAATAAATGTGAAAATGAAACAAAACATTGTTTATATTACATTATTGTAAAATGACACGATTCAAATCTATTCTTTAAGATAGATGTTTTTGATTATTCCAGTTCCAGTGTTCAGAAAACATTTGCTTATAAAATACCGACATCGTACTAATAGTTACATTAAAATATATATACTCTATGTTATAATACTATGAGTTATTCAGTAAAGTAAGACATTAAGTATGTTGCAAGACGCCTTTCTTTGCTTCTACTTCTATAAATAAAAATTTATATGTAAAAATATGACAATCGAGTTTCGCCAAAGCATTCAATCTGAGACTTTATAGAAACTGCCCAAAGCAGGTATCAACAGAATTTATTTAGATTTTTTATATAGCGGACGAACATGAAAAAGATCGATCGGTGTGTTACTAAAACCAGTAAATTGGCTATAACTGGTTTTAATCTTTGATCTGACCTAATTTTAATTTCTGTTCTGACCTAAAGTATAAATTACTCAAACCTTATAAAATAATCATTGAACACATTTATAAATTATATCTTATTATTAGCTGTAGTAAGCGCATGACAGCAACGCCGATTGGGGATGAAACACATCTGCCCTTAAACTTTATCCATTAAAAGTTGTCAGAACTTTGCCCTTAAAAGTCTGTATTAATGAATATCTTATATTGCTATCTCAAAATTATTCTCACCTTTGCAAATTTCGGCTTTTTAAATGTCATACAATACGTTATCCACATTAAATGTCATTCTGTTTAAAATCCGTTACTATCTCAAGACACCACTCTCAAATAATCAGACCGCAAAAGTATTAAAGTTATTCACGACCCGAAGCCAATCCTATCTCTAAGTATGTAGACGTGTTTTTAATTCGACTCGCTGTGTGTAGTCGCCTCTTTATCTTTGTTTTGTAACTCCTCCGGGAGACTTCGGTTCGTGAATCTCAGAAAAACATCCGAAATTTTCTGTGATAAATTTGTTTTGCTGCTATAAACTATATTTGATACTCTAACAAAGAATTGATAAAATCGGGAATTAATACATTTTATATTTTAAAAGTAAGGTAAATTAATTGAAGTACATTTTAATCATTCCCGTTAATCTAGAGAGTTTATTAGTATTTGGAATATAATTAGGTTTTAGTGTCTATTACAAAGGAAAAACTATCAAAACTGAAAATCGAAGATATGGAGTACTTAATGTGGCACACAGCTAAATTATCGTATATGCTGTACGCCGCAAAAGACCAGATTATTAAAATTTTAAACTATAAAATTATAAAAAAGTAACTTTATCTTTCTGTTATACCTGTGAAGGTATAACAGAAAGATAAAGTTCAAAATCCGTAAATAAGATGTGATCTTACTTACGGATCAAAATCCGTAAATAAGATGTGATCTTATTTACGGATTTTGATTAAATTATGTATAGAGATATTTCAATGGACATAAAAATTGGAAATACACAGGATACTTTTAACCCGAAATTCAATAATGTTGCCTTGTGTGTTTGCCAAATCAATATAATCATTAAAATGTAAAAATAGTCAATATTAATTTAGTTACAGTAAAATGTCGTAAGTGAACTAACAAGATATCAATTATGACAAAGCGGTTGGAAAGCTGCTCCCATAGATAGGTGTACTGAATTACCGTCAAGGTTTATATTGGAATTCACATTTTATGATGTCAGACTTGTGCATTTTTATATGTTCTGTTTTTAAGGGGATACACATTTACGTAACAAGTTCATTCTGGTTTAGCGCCTTTAGTGACTAGGACTATTAAGACTATGACTAATCCAGGCCAGACTAACAGCAGTGACATAACAAAAAAGAAACTTTTTATAGGTAAGACTAAGACTGAAAAGACAAAACAAGAACAGGGAACTCTTACTGTCCTTAAGAGCAATAATGATATATCGAGCAGCGCTAACATTTATAAGTTTACTAGGTCTGTACACAAGATATTTGTTAACTATAAGCATTAATGTTGAGATTTGTAACTAGTAACTGGTAGATACTTAACAAAGTATCTACCAGTTACTAATCAACAATTAGTGAATATTAAGTACTTATATTCACTATTATATATATTATAATCGCAATTGCAAGGAAATTCGCGGCTGAATTGCAGAACCGCTTCTCCGTTATGGAGGCAGACGAAGACACATTAGACTTGGAGTGGACACATGGGGGCATTAAGTCAAGTAAGTCAAGTACTTATATTCTGGATTAAATGTATACGTGTATTTATTTATTTTTCCCTGTGAATTATTCAATAAATTATTAACTTAACAATTTTTTATTACAGATTAATTTTTTTTATTACATGTTAAGATTTAACCCAATACCAACAAGGTACATGAGAGTTTCCAGATTTGTATGTTACCCGTATCGATATTCTTTACGGGAGCTAGACATGATAGATTTTAACCATTTGTTCACTAATAAAAGTTATCAGGACGTTACATAGGCTATAATTTATTAAAAAAAACTGAAACATGTGCAAAAAAACAGGTTATGTTAACAAAGGTGTACTAAATCATCTCAAAAGTTTTTTTTTTTTGTGGGTAGACTTTAAAGTGTAAAGACGTGTTTTTAGCTATCTCATATATTGATTTCCAAAAATATAAATTTTTTAATTTTTCTATACTGTGCTGCCAAATTACTTACATGGAATAGCTTTAAATTAACTGCCAGCTGATTATCACAATATTCAAACATCACTTATACATATAAACATAACTTATACATAAAAATACACTTTATTCTTTTGTTCTCATTTTTATACTATTAAATTTAATAAATGGATCCAATTTCGGAACTGCAGCACAAAATAGATGCTTTAACTAAGATGATTTCTTCTAAAATGTCAGCATTTGAAGATTAAATTTCCACTGGAAAGACTCCGGAAGTTTCTTCATTAGCAAGTGACTTCAATACCTTTAAATCATTAATTTGGAAAACAGTTTCTAATTTGAAGAGTCAATTAGATATTACATTCAAATATCTGGATACCCTTGAGATGGAGTCAAGGTCCAATATTCTTCTTCTACATGGCGAACCCGAGACAGCAAATGAAGATATTTTGGAACCAACAGTGAATATTTGTATAAACAAACTTAATATACGAGTATGTCATTTTTCAAGACAAGCAATCATTACTTGTATGAGACTTGGTAAAAGTGCTGGCACTAACAAACCTCGACCAATTTTGCTCCGCTTTGTTGATCAGCAAAAGCCGTGGTTAAGTCTGATCTAATAAAAGTAAACTTAAGAACAGTGGGTTAACTCTTTCTGATTTTTTAACGAGCCCCAGACATCAGGACTTCATTGAAGCACGCAAATTGTTTGGTGTGAAGAGTTGCTGGACGCGTGACGGCAAGATTGTGATTTTGTGTCCCGATGGTTTGCGTAGAAAGATAGTCTCGCGCGATTAAATAAATGCCAATTTCATCTTCTAGTGCCTCAAGTTCCTTGGTTGCCAACGCAATGTCTGTGCTCAAGGTTTCAAAATCTCGTCCGGTCGTGTTGTTAACAAAAATAAGTAAAGTATGCCGAATTTTATTAACTCTGATTTATTTTATATTCTTATCTCATTTTTTATAAAGTCAAAATTTCTAAGCAAATTCTAAGTCTAATTAGTGACAAATATGATTTATTAATTGCAAAATGTGTAAATATTTTTGTTGACGTATGACATCTGTCGCTCTGACAAGCTAGTCATTTTATCCGGAAATTAGACTGTTTATAAACTGTCACTACAGACACGTGAATTATCAAAGGTGTTAATTTATGCATAAAAATATAAATAGTAGGCAGAGTTAATTATTAATATATTTTTTACAAGGTATTTTAAATATTCTTAATGAATCACACAATAATATGTGAGAAATAAATTATGGGAGATACTGCCCCGATACAATGTGAAAGGACCCTTGCTACAGGCTGTAAAGTCTCTTTACAGAGATCACTCAGCCTGTGTGCGAGTAGGAGCTGATATGTCGCCCTGGTTTGACATCCAATCGGGTGTTAAGCCAGGTTGCGCTATGTCAGCTTGGTTGTTCAATATGTATTTGGATAGTTGTCTCCAAGGCGTGAAAGCCAGTGACATGAGGGTGAAAGTAATTTGAAAAATGAAACCTTAATTTCAATTGCTTGCTGTATGTCGATCATGCAGTACTCATTGCATCATCAGAATGCGATTTGCAGGCATTGGTCACCATTCTGAGAGATGGGTGTGAAAATAAAGGTCTAAACCTGAATGCAGATAAGACGAAGGTTCTGATATTTGAAAGAAATGAAGAAGGAACAAAATGTAAGATCAACGTGAATGGTAAGACAATAGAACAAGTGAATGAAGTGGTATTTTTGGGAAGTATGTTTAGCAGAGACGGAAGATACGAAATGGATGTGGAAAGACGTATTGCTGCCGGTAACAGAGTCAACGGTGCTTTGGCTGCATTATTGAGACGGCGAAATGTCAGCATAGCTGCCCGTTTGGCTGTACATAATGTAGTTTTACTACCGACGCTGTTATACGGCAGCCAAACGTGGGTAACACAGAAGAAGAATGTAAGAAAGATGAATGCTGTGGAGATGCGATCTCTTCGCAGAATATGTGGAGTCAGTCTAGATGATTGAATCCGCAATGAAGAGATCCACAGAATGGCAGGTACTAGCGAAGATGTCACGGTGATAATGAAGAAGAACGTGCTCAGGTGGTTTGGGTACGTCGAACGAATGAGTGATGAAAGAATGGTAAAAAAGATTTATATAGAAAAAGTGAGCGGTAAGAGAGACAGGGGGAGGCCTAGAGTAACCTTCGAAAGCACAGTATATATGTTACTGGGGGAAGGTCACGTAAAAAGCATGAGGACCCCTCGGATGGCATGTATGAAGCGGTTGATGTCTGTGGCCGAGGCGAAAGAGGTATGCAGGGACCGTAGCGTTTGGCGCTCCGTCGTCTCTGGCTACCCCGCAAAGGATATGGCGTGAAGCTAAATAAATAAATAAATAAATATCTGTATTCCTTCTGAATTTTATTTTATCCTAGTTAATGCTGTGAATGCTTAAATATATTGTGTGTGTAATTTGCAAAACTATTTACAGCAACTGGTGTTATTATTATTATTAATTTAATTTAATTTAGATTTTAATTTGTTTCATTTATTATTATTATTATTATATATTTTATTTGGCTTTGTGTTCTTAATGTTTTGATAGTTTTGATATATATTTGTTTTTTACTTCTTTGTTTTCATTTGTACATTATTTTATTTTATTTTTTTAACTCTTATTTTATTTTATTTTGTTTAATTTGAATAAATATTTTTTATTTAAGAAAATAATCTTTTATTATCAATTTATATATTAGTTATATAACTAAGTGTTTTATTGGCTTTATTTGTACGGTGTTTAATTCATTAGCACAATGCCTGATGTCTTAAGTGACAGCTCGGACAGTGAATATTTCTCAGTATGTTCGTCTTCGGACAGTATATTAGACGCAAAAAGCAATTCAAGGAGAATTGCTTTTTGCGTCTAATAGACTGTCTACGCCGTTACTATCTGAAAGACTGCATGAGACTTTCGTAGCTTATCCCGGTAATCTTAAGGTGGTACATATAAATGCTCTAAGCCTACCTACCAGCTCATTTTTAAGAGATACAAGACAATTTTGAAAATAAAAATATTGCAATGCATTGCATGCAATTTTAATATCAGAATTTTTTTAAAGCCTTCCTTGGCTTCTGCTTCTTTACCTGGTTATGGTCTGATACGAAATGATAGAACATATCTACGATCAAATAACGGAAAAACTGTTGGAGCGGTGGAGTGGCCATTTTCCTACGTGATAACATACCATGTAGTATTGTTTAAATCAACAGCTGCAGAGAATTGTTCTGAATTCTTATGTCATGAAATAATCTTAAATTATATTAAAATGTTACTTGGTGTAGTCTACAATCCTAATCCGAACATTAATTACTTTGAATCTTTTAAAACCATTTTGTCTAATTTTTGTCCCTTGTATAACCAAATAATATTTATGGATGACTTCAATACGTGCCTTATTAAAGATGACCATCACTCCCAAAAATTACTTTCGATTGTAAATTCCTTAAATCTGTTTTCTTTACCGCTCTGAGTTCTCTCAACAAGATTTAATTTTTACTTCCTACAAAATACGACCCCCAAAAAGTAGACATAAAATGGTTCTAATGCGTAATTACCGAAACATTGATTATAATCAGCTCAGAGTTGAATTCTGTAATGCGGATTGGCGATCGGTTCTCTCTGCCACTGATATCGAAACAAAGATTACAGCATTAAACGAAATCGTTTTGGTATTATATGATAAATATGCTCCTCTAAAAACTGTACGAGTGATGCATTATCCAGCCCCTTGGCTCACTCCTACCCTAAAGAATCTGATGGCAACTCGTGAAAAAGCATATTTAAATTACTATCACGATGATGATACTAATGCTGACCACGAAATATATAAATCCTTAAAGGCTAAATGCAACAAAATGTGTCGTGCAGCTAAAAGACGTTATATTCATACGAGGATTGAGGACTCTCCGATTGAAAAATCATGGAGTTTTCTAAAATGTCTAGGAGTAGGAAAAGACTGCAGCAGTTGGCAACCAGCGCTTGACATAGATGCACTTAATGTCCATTTTAGTACATGTCCAGCTTTCCTCACTTCAGAACAAAAAAAATTAACTCTTGCTAGCCTGCAGAAGAAGCATCAAGATCTGCCGCCTTTTGAGTTTGAGGAAGTTTCAGCCTCAGAAATGTTTAAAATTATTAAGTCTGTAAGATCTAAAACAATTGGAAGTGATGGTATCGGATTGGAAATGATCTTACCTATAAGTGAACAAAGGTCATTGGGCACAATCCGACCCGGTCGCGGACATTAATGAAAATGGTATAAAATGAAAGTGTATATTTTCCTTTAATATTATATGATGTTACTTTATTTGGAATCCATGGGAGGAAAAAGATTAAACCTAAAACATATTGTTAAAATGTCGTATTTTAGAGTCTACTGGATATGCTATCGTTCTGTTAATAAACTACAAAAAAATCTGAGGTAAGACGCCACACGTGGTCATAACGGCAGGTAAATCGTCGTTCTCTCTCTTTCACACACATAATGACATTTCACTCGTTGCGCTAACGCATTGTTTCCTCCGATATGTTACAATTTGCAGTCCTTCGTTGTCTTTCGTGGCGATCTGTGCGTTTACCGGTTATATTTTGTCGATTACATAAGCAGATTTACTGGACCTGATTATTTGCCTTTGATATGGATAGACGTAATAATTGTGTTACATGTAACAGATCCGTGTTACGTCGGAGAAAACACATACTTACCGAATTGTTTTTCGAAAATTATCGGAAACACGCAGTGTCATTGCTACAAGAAATAATACCACGCGAGGTAAGTGTTGTATTAATATGCTTTATTTGTCTATCTTAAATACATACGTATTTTACTTAAACAAATAAAGACATCGTTTTATTTAAGTTAGCGACCAGCGAGAGTAAAAAATAGTCTTCAGAGTGTTGCCCCCGCTTTTATCTACTATAGATGTGGGTTTTTGTCAGTATTTCTACTTTGTTATATGATTCAAATGACAAGACGAAAATCTTGTCTATGTACACTTAATTGTAAGTGAATAGTTATATAGTAATGTTAGTTATTGTTCCATTAAATAGGTACAAAAGGATTTTGCCAAATTGTATGCCCCGCGTGATGAAATTGGCAGGTATGTTTATTCCCTCTCTCTCGCACATAGTCGAGTATCGCTTTTTGCACGTGCGCATTGTTTCCTTTGTTTAATGTTTTATTACAATCCTTCTTGGTTTTTAGTTGTGATTTGTAATAATAATACAAAATCTTCCCTTACCTTACCTTCCCTATGTCCTTATGTATTTGGCAGCGGTTAGCTGTATTGTGAAAAAGCAAAGTCTTGTTGATGATAAGCATTAATCATTGTTATATTTTAACTTATTTCAGATTCCTTTTGATGGTACAAGATCAATATGTCATCCATGCTGGCAAAGATTTGATCGCGCTGTGCACAATCAAAATGCACAAGATCAACTTGATCAAGGAACAGCAGTCGAAGGTCAAGATTTACTAACTATTCCTGGATATTTAGGGGCTTCGAACACTGCACGACGCTGCATATTTAAAAACTGCAGGAACATTGCAACACGAGGTGTACCATTATATGCCAGATTTTATCTTCTTCATAATCATAATTTATATGTACCTGATCTAGCACGAGCTTGCCAGCCTCATATAATGACAAATGATTGGGACCTGCTTTTGAATGATCAGATAACACACGAAAACTTTAATAGTGCACACGTGCTAGACCTAATAAATCTGTACAAATGTGGATACGAGCGTCAAAACTTTTTTAATTTTGAAAATATTGAAGAATTTGATGACGACGAGCTGAATTTTTGGACGTTTTTAACTAAAATTCAGTTTAATACTATTTTACACCAAACTCTATCTCTTCGTGTCAGATCTGAATTTCCTACTACCGTTTTAGGGGTTTATTTAGTAAAAATAAGAACCGGTGAATCAGATGAGCGATTAGCATCAAAATTCAGTATGTCCAGACGAACATTTGAGAGAAAGCTGCAAATAGCAAGACAGTGCTTAACTGAAGATTTCATGGCACAGCATCTGGGCTTGAATCACGTAACTCGAGATGATGTAATTGCCAGAAATCTTTCGATCCCGAAACATATTTTTGGTGGTAACCAAAATGAAAATGGAATTTTTGTGATGGACGGCACGTACTTATATGTACAAAAAAAGTGCCAATTTTTTATTCCAAAGAAAAACATATAGTCTTCACAAATTCCGAAACTTAGTTAAACCTTTTTTGGTTGTTTGCACCGATGGCTATATAATAGATGTTGTGGGGCCATATCCAGCGACAACATGAGATGCCTCAATCGTTCGTCATCTGCTACAGAATGAAGCATCCCCTTGGCATTGGTTTTTAAGAGTTACTGACGTTTTTATACTGGATCGTGGATTTCGCGATGCAATTCCTCTAATTGAAGAATGTGGTTATGTTCCACATATGTCACCTTCCAGAACAAGAGGAGAATAATTGACAACGATAGATGCCAATAAGTCACGATTAATAACAATGTGTCGATGGGTAATTGAGGCCCTAAATGGCCGTTTTAAAAATGATTACAAAATATTTCGACATGCTTATTTTAATGTAGCAATGCGAAATATGATGGCGGACTTCAAAATCACGGCAGCAATTATAAACACTATTAGGCGTCCGTATGAAGATAGTGTATACGTCGAGCAGTTTATTAACATTTTAAACGACAACATCAATAAAGAAAATCAACTGGCACAATATGTCATTGAAAATAATATAAATCGACAAAAGGTTGCATTTATGCCATTAGATGGAAACAACTGCATTGTTTAATTTAAGAGATTTCCCACAACTAACCTACTAAGAATTAATATTATTCAGTTTAGGTAGTTATCATTTAAAACTGGCCAGGTCTTATTGCCATGAACACATGAGACCAAATGGTGTCTACTTAATCGAACTCTACCGACACCTAGGCTTAATTAACAATAATATATTGATAAGAGGACGAATCCAGTCGTGACATGTCAGAGCGCGACAATACTGCACATATATTTTAATAAACCCAGCGAGACAAGGAAGACAAAGTTTTGTAGACTACTACTGTTCGTGTATACACGGCCGCCGTACCGTCGGGAGCTGCGCGCATATTGCCAGTATTGTTTATTTTTTATCTTGGGCTATGCACCAACAGCAAATCAATGCCCCTGCTGGATTTTTAGATCAAATCACGATTGATATTGACACGCTGAATAAATAATTTAAAACATGAAATGTTTTTTTTTTCGAAATTCCCACAACCCACAACATAGCGACCCTTGCCATAATAAACTAGAGGCTTTTATCAATATAATCTCACAATTTCATTTCTGTCCGCAATGGGTTTTTTTCTCATACAATCTGCCCATTGACCTTTCTCCTGTTCTTGCTCATATATTTAACTACTCTCTTCATTTCGGTGTTTTCCCTGCAAATTGGAAGCTTGCTCATATCATTCCCCTTCCAAAGAGTTCGCATCCCACTGATTTTACTCATTTTCGTCCTATTTCCATTCTTCCTTTTCTCTCTAAGATATTGGAGCACATTGTCAGTCGGTCCCTTACTAACCATTTACGTAAATTTTATTTAATTAGCCCGTTCCAATCTGGTTTTCGTTTTGGGCACAGTACCACTTCTGCTCTGCTAAAAGTTACCGAGGACATTCGTCTAAACATTAATGAGAAGAAGGTGATTATTTTGTGTGCTTTTCGATTTTAGTAGCGCATTTAATTCTGTCGATCTAGACCTACTTGTGGGCTCACTAGAAAGGATAAATATATCAAAAGTTGCTGTATCATGGTTCAAGACTTACCTTTATGACGGTCAACAGTTAGTCAAGTATAATAATAGTCGCTCTAAACCGTGTCATCTTACATTAGGTGTACCTCAAGGAGAAGTACTCTCACCCATATTGTTTTCCTTTTTTATTAATTACATTACTTCGATTCTCACTTGCTCATACCACCTTTATGCTGACGATCAGCAAATTTACGCTGCAGCTTCGATCACTAATATTGATGGCGCTATCAAACAATTAAATGATAACCTTGTGTTAATTTCAAAATGGGCAGGAAACTTTGGTCTTGCAGTCAATCCGCTCAAATCAAATTGTTGCAGCCATCTCTTTTAGACGCGCAGAATGGTGTTACCTAATATTGTTTTTGATGGTATTCCTATCCCATTTTCTACTAAAGTTAAAAGTCTAGGTATCATAATTGATCAAACTCTGTCCTGGGCACCGCATATCAATGAAATCAGTCGCAATTTTTTTTTTCCTCTTCACTCGCTTAAAAGATTACAACATTTTTTTCCAATAAAGACCAAGGCTATGTTGGCTAATTCTTTATTATTACCTCTCATTGATTATTGTGATGTAGTCTTCCTGGATCCTTCTTTGGAGTTGTTATTAAAGCTTGAACGTCTTCAAAATGTAGCAATAAGATTTGTTTTCGGTTTGCGGAAGTTTGGCCATATAACTGAATTTCGAAAAAACTTAATTGGCTCCCGATTAAATTAAAAAGAAATATGAATATCTCACTCCTGTACAATGTACTTTTTAACACCGCGTCACCAATATATTTAAAAGAGCGTTTTAAATATTTGTCCACGCTTAGTAAAGATCGCTTGAGATCCGGAGTCAATTTAACACTTGCCGTTCCTATTAGCAACTCACATTGCTACTCAAGGTCTTTCACTAAACAAGCAAATTATGGAATAGCGTTCCGAGGTTCATTCGTGAGTCATCTTCTTTAGACTCCTTCAAGAAAAACGTCCGCAGGTTTTACGAAAACGAACAATAAATACTTGTTGGAAAATACGAGTATGTATATATATATATATATATATTAGATTTATTTTTATATATTTTTATATAATTACTGGTTATATTTCGACAAAACAAGCCCACGTGGGCAATATCGTATTATTATGAGTAGCACTATAGATTAAATTAGTTTTAGTTTTTTATTTCTTTATATCTATTTTCTTTTTTTTTTCATATTATTGCTTTTATTAACGTTTACCATGTGATATGTTTTATTTGTTCATTTATCCAGAGGTTGACTGGAAAAGATCCCTTCAGGGGATAAGCCCGCCTTTGTGCATCATTTTTTTTTCTTGTTATACATTAAGCTATGTACTTTAGAATTATTATTTAAATTTTGAAATAGCTAAGCTGTAAAAAGCGTTCTTACATTTAAAAGTTTATTAAATTTCTATTACATATTTTAGATCCCTTATTATGCGGAAATATGAATCTTTATGAAATTAAAGTATTTCATAAATTTTCTCTTCTCTATCGACACCCAAATTTAGTGCTTTTTTCGCTATTCCATTTGTTTTTTTAGTGTAGCAGTGAGTATTACGTTGCTAATATCTAACTACAACTAGATAGTGACACATACCAAATGATTTGTTTCGATGCCCAAATATAGTTAAACTGTCCATGTTATGTTTCATGTGAGAATATCGCACGAACTTGGTGATGACGCCTTCTTAGGTTTATGAGAGGTTTCTGGTTCACTCCTCTCTGTTGCAAACACGATGATAACACTAGGATTTTTATACCACTTTTTTATCCTTTCTATAACTATGACATGTTATAATCAAAGATCCTTAGTTTGCATACATAAAAGAATATTGTATAGTAATATCTCAAATCCTTCAAAATATAAACAAATCAAATGGAGAAAAATATAAAAAAAATGTTTTCAATTATTGTTGAATGTTGTTAATGTAATAAAATAATAGAAATGTTGTTCACAATACGTACAATGCGATTAAAATAATTGTATATTTACTCCAGTTAGCAGAGCAGTTTTGCTTTTTGTTGTTACATGTTTAGATTACAAAAACATAGTTTAAAAAATGTATTGTTAACAGAATAAAAGTGTTCTCATAATTTTTACATCGAGTTTTGTTTGCATGATACTCGCACAAAACCCACATAATATCCGAAAATTACAGCCAAAAAAAAAAAAAATTACATGTTTCTCCGACATGTAGGTAATAAGAAAATAATTCCATTTCTAATTTTTTACTACTCGTATTATATTTACTCTACGACTCCCAAACATCCACTTAACATAATTACATAATCAATCACACCACGACATGGATTATTTTGTGTGAACATCAATCGAATGAACATCACTCACACACAAATATATGTCAAAATGACTGTAATTTTATGTACAGGGAGAGGGACAAAGGGACATACTGCAAACGTTTATGTCTTTAATGAATTGAAGCTGATAAGGATATCCGCCATTACCAAGATAGAATGTTTTTGTGAAGAACTCTGATTGAAAAAAGGGATCCCTAAAAGCTTTATTTCAATCAACTAATTCAGACCTACGATGGCCCGACGATAAGATTAGGTTCCATTGGACTATTACCAGAGTACTATTAAATTATTACCACCTTCTCACAGAAGTTCTGTGTGGTACAGTAAATGAAACAGTCCAACCTGGCCAGAACGGCATCTTTCCTCTCAAATGTCCCACTTTCCACCACTTTTCTCCGTTTATTATTACAATGTAAATTAACAAATCTTAATTGTTGCATATATCTCTGGCCAATGGTACTATTTATCATCAGATGGACTGTCTTCTTTTTTGACATAAAACCACAATAAAAAATAAAAGGAACACATATGTATAATTATAATACAATTTCAATATCATGAAAACCACTTCACGTAGCGTTAGACAAGAAAATAAATTTACATATATACAAGTAATATAATTTGGCTGTAACTCTGCATGTCAGCAATACACACGAGCGTATATTAACAAATTTTGAAGACAACCCGGTTCTAGTGACTATGGTCACTAATTATATAAGTCAAAAGGATATAGTTTAATTGTTGTTTTTGTTGTATCACAATATAATAAAAAATAAACACTTTATCGTACACAAGAAAGAGAAATAAAAAATCTAGTTGTGACCTAATTTTATCGATGTAATTATTTTGTTTATAACCATTTTTATAACCCTGGATAACCAGACCTTTGATAAATATTCGTGACCTCTTACACTTTTTTGAATTATTATTAATTATCAACCAACACGCCATGTTCCGAACAGCGGAAGGTGGAGGAAGGAGCTACAAATAGCTACGTGGAATGTAAGAGGAGGAATGGTACAGAAGATGAATGAATTATTAGATGTGATGGATGACAAAGATCTGGATGTTATTTGTGTGTCTGAGACCAAGCGAAAAGGCAATGATACGACCGATTTTTCCTGGCAACCGGGTCGCTCTCTGGGCTGGGGTTCCAGAGGGTGAGCGAGGTTGCCAAGGTGTAGCCGTATTATTGTCCTCTCGAATGGTTAGTGCAATGATATAATACAAGGCGATCAATCAGATACTTCTTTGGGTTCGCTTTAAGCTGAGAATAACAAGAGTATTCTTGTTAGCCGTATATGCGCCAGTATCCTCAGCTCAAATGAGCGAGCTCGAGGAGTTTTGGGAGAGTGTCAGGGATGTTATAAGTAGTGTCAGAGATAATGAGAAGTTGATAGTATGTGGAGATGTGAATGGATGGGTTGGAACCGCGCGAAGTGGTTACGAAATCTTGCTAAGCAAATACGGTGATAGGAGAGTAAATGAGGCTGGAAAGCTTATTTTGGGATTTTGTAAGGAGAAAAATTTGTTTGTGGCAAACACGATGTTTGATCACAAGCAAATTCACATGTACACATGGGAGCGGGCGGAAGAAAGAAGTATGTTTGATTTATTCCTAGTGGACCAGCGTATTCTAAGTCAAGTTATGGACACGCGAGTGTTCAGGGGTGCTGATCTGGGAACGGACCATTATCTAGTCGTTGCTAGAATAAGAGGTCTGTTTGCAGGTTGGCGCAGCCGCACGACGTGTCCAAGCTTGGCGTCGAATTATCGCATAAGAAGCTGGAAGCTTCAAGATCCACCAATCAGAGAGGAATATCAAGAAAGGGTTTCCAAGAAGCTTGAAAGAAATCATTGAATCACAGATTCTGGAAATAAAAATGTTGAAGTATGCTGGCAGAACCTTAGGAATGGTATGGTGAAAGTAGCAACAGAAGTATGTGGTAAAAGGAAAAGAGGTTTTAGTAAAAAGCGCGATGAATGGTGGGATGATCAAGTGAAAGATGCTGTAGAGTTAAAGAAGAAAGCATGGCTGGATTATAAAGCCTCTGGTAAGGATAAAAGTATGAGAGAGATCAGAAAAAGAGCGTACAATCTGCAAAAGCACAAAACGAAAGCACTTATAAAGATGAAGCGTGAAAATTCTGAGAGAGAAAGGGATGAAAGGTTGACGAACAACTTCCCGGAAAACACGAAGCTTTTCTGGCGAGAAGTTAGTGGTTCCCGGGTTTGTTCGGTAACCTGTAGAATAAAAGGGGTGCTTTCGAAGAGCGGTGAAATTTTAACTGAGCAAGCACACGTTTTGCAGCGGTGGGCGGAATTCTACAAGGAGATGTATGAACGTGAGGACGTCTCGGTCTTGACTACCAGCGTAATGCTGAGTCAAGATGTAGGCGATGGTGAAATCAGTTTGGAAGAAGTAGAGAGCGTGATTCGAAGTCTGAAATGTGGTAAGGCTGCGGGAGCAGATGAAGTTAGTAATTTATGCTGGAAATCGGGGGAGGTCCCAGACGATTGGCGAAGTGCAGTCATCGTACCTTTATATAAAGGCAAAGGTTCACAGATAGACTGTGCAAGCTATAGGGCTATCAGTTTGATTAGCTTGGGCGGTAAAGTTTATGCTAAAATATTAACGAGAAGAATGCAAGAGAGATCTGAAAGGCTGTTGTGGGAGGCCCAAGGAGGTTTTAGACCTGGAAGAGGGGGTATAGATCAGATTTTTTCCCTCCGCATGATCACGAAAAAGTTTTTGGTCCTAAACCAAAACGTTTTCTGTGCTTTTGTGGATTTGGAAAAGGCGTTTGACAGGGTTGTGAGAAAGAAGTTATGGGAGATACTGCCCCGATACAATGTGAACGGACCCTTGCTACAGGCAGTAGTCTCTTTACCGAGATCACTCAGCCTGTGTGCGAGTAGGAGCTGGCATGTCGCCCTGGTTTGACATCCAATCGGGTGTTAAGCAAGGTTGCGCTATGTCAGCTTGGTTGTTCAATATGTATTTGGATAGTTGTCTCCAAGGCGTGAAAGACAGTGACATGAGAGTGAAAGTAGGTGACCTTAAGGTCAATTGCTTGCTATATGCAGATGATGCAGTGCTCATTGCATCATCAGAATGCGATTTGCAGGCATTGGTCACCACTCTGAAAGATGGGTGTGAAATTAATGGTCTTAACCTGAATGTAGATAAGGCGAAGGTTCTGATATTTGAAAGAAATGAAGAAAGAACAGAATGTATGATCAACCTGAATGATAAGATAATAGAACAAGTGAATGAAGTGGTATATTTGGGAAGTATGTTTAGCAGAGACGGAAGATATGAAATGGATGTGGAAAGGCGTATTGCTGCCGGTGACAGAGTCAACGGTGCTTTGGGTCTGCGATCTCTTCACAGAATATGCGGAGTCAGTCAGAAGATATTACGGTGAGAATGAAGAAGAACGTGCTCAGGTGGTTTGGGCACGTCGAAAGAATGAGTGATGAAAGAATGGTAAAAAAGATTTATATAGGAAAAGTGAGCGGTAAGAGAGACAGGGGGAGACCTCGAGTGACTTTCAAAAACATAGTATATATGATAATGGAGGAAGGTCACGTAATAAGCACGAGGATCCCCCGGAGGGCATGTATGAAGAGGTGGATGATGATGAATGATGAAATGATGGTGGATGGTGGATGATGGTGTTGAGCCGTGTTAGGTTTATTTCTATTTGTAATAAATAAAAAACTATAATTCTTCTACATTGAGTCAGCTATCCAATGTTTCTAGTTATTTTTGCACTTTTAAGAGTTTACAAGTTACTTAACCGTCCTTTAGTATCGCTGACAAAATATTATCTGTAACACTGATTGATGAGTTTTTTCTCTGCAGTTAGGCTCTCATTATTTCCCAGCCAATATAATACAAGATTCAGTGATGTTTTTCCATTAAACAACTACCATTTGATTTCCGCAATCTTTACATTAATAAATTGATTAGGAAGTTTTATCTAAATGATTACGATTATCTAAATCTTGATTAAACAATCTAAAGTTCGAAATGTTAATTATTGAACATACATCCGCTATGCCGAAGACTTAAAAGTTATTATATTATATAATTCTCATAATAAGAGGAAAAGGGAGAGAATTCGGTCATCCGGATCCTGCACTGTAGACTACGCCACCAAGAAATATAAAAAAAAAAACTAAACCTGATTTTAGTGTGTTTGAAACGATACTATGCCAATATTAGGAATTATATATCTATTTTATTATTTAATACATAAAATTAAACTGAGGAATTACATATCATGGATAGTATATCTTGAATATAGTATGATGTCGCTAAAATAATACGCCCCTAATATTATTTAATCAGGAACGGAGGAGTAGTAAAAAGTTGGTGTCAACATAACCCTCGACGTCGTAGCGACCTACGTAGCAGTACTTTGCTAATGCTGACACTACATACTATACTAAAGATTAGCCCGTCTTTGAAAAAAGTATAGTAAATAAAACATTAATATTCAAAATTGAAACCTAATACTTAAATACGAAACAATTTAAAATGTTCAGGAACAAAAGTAATATCATTGAAATAGAAACGGTCTGAACGATTGGACGACGATATTTCGAACTTGCTCCATTTAAACTTATCAGAACTACGTCTAGTTGGTGGTTGTTAGGTTTAATGCTTATTGTTTCCGTTTCATAATAATGAATTTGCTATAAAACATTTAATTTATAAAGCATTTTATAATATTATTATATCATATCATATCATATCATACCATACCATACCATGCCATGCCATGCCATGCCATACCATACTATAATATATTATATTATATTATATTGTATTGTGTTGTGTTGTGTTGTGTTGTGTTGTGTTGTGTTGTGTTGTGTTGTGTTGTGTTGTGTTGTGTTGTGTTGTGTTGTGTTGTGTTGTGTTGTGTTGTGTTGTGTTGTGTTGTGTTGTGTTGTGTTGTGTTGTGTTGTGTTGTGTTGTGTTGTGTTGTGTTGTGTTGTGTTGTGTTGTGTTGTGTTGTGTTGTGTTGTGTTGTGTTGTGTTGTGTTGTGTTGTGTTGTGTTGTGTTGTGTTGTGTTGTGTTGTGTTGTGTTGTGTTGTGTTGTGTTGTGTTGTGTTGTGTTGTGTTGTGTTGTGTTGTGTTGTGTTGTGTTGTGTTGTGTTGTGTTGTGTTGTGTTGTGTTGTGTTGTGTTGTGTTGTGTTGTGTTGTGTTGTGTTGTGTTGTGTTGTGTTGTGTTGTGTTGTGTTGTGTTGTGTTGTGTTGTGTTGTGTTGTGTTGTGTTGTGTTGTGTTGTGTTGTGTTGTGTTGTGTTGTGTTGTGTTGTGTTGTGTTGTGTTGTGTTGTGTTGTGTTGTGTTGTGTTGTGTTGTGTTGTGTTGTGTTGTGTTGTGTTGTGTTGTGTTGTATTGTATTATATTATATTTTAATGTAATTTTGAACCAAACTCGCAAATCTGTAAAGTTTTACCATATCCGAATAATAGTATATTGAAGTTTTAATTACGTCCTTTTAAATAATACATAAACATTAAAGAAATATAGTCAATAAACTTCGCTATTTTATGATAAGGGATTTAACATCGGACCCGACCAGTCTGTAACACATTTTATATCTCTTTTAAATATACAATTAAAATCATTTAATTCAAAGAGGTATACTGGGACCGTAACGTTTGGCGCTCCGTTGTCTCCGGCTACCCCGCCAGGGATATGGCGTGAAGATAAATAAATAAATAAATATATAAATATACATTGAGGTAATACAACTATAGGCATGTACCAAATATTCCGAAAGTCATTACACTCTTGTAAATCCTCGGATGTTGCAAGAGTTCATGGGCGGCGGTGATCACGTCCATCCGTGACCCGCCAGCTCGTTTGCCCTCCTCTTACACAAAAAAAAAAAAAAATACTAGTTAGAAAAACTGAAAAGGTAGTTTCTGAAAAACATATTTTCATTGTTCTTAATAATAACAGATATATTAGCAGAAACATAAATAATAAAATTAGATAAAATTCAAAAACTTAACTTAAATTTACTTACCTCCGAGAAAAGAGAGTTGGTGACAAATTTAATATTTTAAAACTAAACTTTTAAGTTTATTTTATTTTGAAAACATAATTTGACAGGCCTAAAGTTCATTGAAGTTAAAAGTTTACAGGAGCTAATATAATTTACTAAACATTATAATGTCTAGAAATTATTGAATATATCATTTTTAATTAATTCTATCACAAACTGATTTGACTTATTAGAAATATAACTAATCATACATTTCATACTCGTATATCACTGATAACATAAATATTATTTTTGAAATTGACATTGATAACATAACAAGGACGATTTTTTCAATTAAATCCTTCTGACTTCGTCTTCATAAGAAGTGAACTTTAATAAATGAGTTTCACGTTTTTCCAGAGTGAAAGTTATCTTATAATTTTGCTTGATAGAGGATTAGAACAACGTCTTTCTTAAGATTAGAACAAACGACTGGCAACCCGCTAGTAAAATTTAAAATACCCTATGTTAAAAATGAACTCTGTATAAATTTTACTGTTAAAAAAGAAACTGTAAACCCCGATCGCTGGTCAGTAAATAAAGATTAAAGATCAAGCAGCTGATACTTTAATTTCCTCTCAGAGATTTAGCTGACAGAGGTTGTGTATCTCTTTATAACGAGGACTCTCGGCTGTGGCGAACGCAGAAGCTCTTAAGAGATTATTTGGCGAAATACTTTATCGGTCATAAAATATTACATCGGTCGTTAACCGTAACTGTTGGAAGTCATAAAACCTAGCTGGTTTAAAAGAAGTGATAAAATAATAATACACTCTTTCTTTTAAAAGTATTTGAATTCTGCAAAGTCTTCTACTAACTCTTACAAAAAGTTTACTAAGTGTTTGCAGATTTATCGGAATAACTTAATTTTATAAAAACAGATATGAAGAATTTAAATTAAAAGACACATAAAAGACTACATACTCAAATAATATTACTATTTTTTTGTAAATTTTGCAAAGATCAATGAAAAGATATAATTAATAACATCACGATTACACGATATTCATACGATAAATTACAATAAATAACGAAGAATTAAATAACTGCTTTTGTATTATTATGATAATGTTGGTCTTTCAAGTTATCTGTTACGGTAAAATATTTTATTCGGATATAATAAGAAAAAAATGTGGAAATAACATTTCCGACACAAATTAGTTTGTGCTTAGTAATCAAAGTTATAAATAAACTGTTGAGTAAATAAAAATTTTGACGTTGTAACTTATTTATGGTAGATAAGTAGATAGGATTTATCTTTATATTTTGCTTTATAACAAATATCTTGAGGTCGACTTAATATTATAAATTAACATAGTGTATTTACCTTGCTTTACCTAACTAGACTATAATAATACGCAAAAAAAATATCTGATTATACAAGACTGTCACTACTTGAATCGCTCAAATACTAATTATATCACGCATATTGAGAGCAAGCTCACGAGGAAGTGTGTTTACGATACTATCAGAGTGTTAGTGATCGACAACGGCTCAACCCTTCGAAGTATTACATGTCAATAATTATGAATGGAGGATGGAGAATGGAGGCGCCGGCATATCGACACCTAAGGACTTATTATTGTTTGCGCAAAGTGCCGAAATGAGATCAGATTTTACTTAAGTGTATGTAGCTTTTATATACGACAGCCTTAAAAGTACAATTAGTGATACATCTGGAATAGCTACTTACCAAGTCTGCTGGATTGCGATGAAATAATCAAGCCTGACTTGCTTTTTGATTGGAACAAAAGTTATTACAAAATATCCTCCCCGTGGTAAGACACTGTTCAAGTTGACAATTACATATTTCGTATTTTAAAACGGACTCAATAAAACTATAACAATGACAACAAATATGTGAACTCAATTTGACTTTAATACGTGTGTCAGATTTGTATTATATTTTAATTTTTCGGTGTTTTAAATGTCTCAGCGAGCTGTACCCTTCACTCATGCTCAGTCACTCAGTATCCGATGTTATATTACGATGTCACTTCTAATATCACTTTGACGTCTTGCTTCAAAAGGAATTCGTTTTACATACTTTATGTATAGTTTATTTATCTATATATTTTCCACTTTGAATCCATACTAATTAATTCGATTAGTCGTCCTATTGAAAAGTAATAATAAGAAAACAGGAAATCTGTAGCCAGAAATACGACTAGTCACCGCAAGCAGCACCCGTTCACGAGGGTCGCAAGGGTCAGTCATCACCCCCTTTGCATACTCTATGTATAGTTTAGTAGTAGTTTAGTATAGTTATAGTAGTATATTATTGCATCATTCTTTTAATCGTTGTAACCAAGCTAAGAATCAAATAAAACTCAACCTCGACGCTCGAGGTTCCTTATTTAGGAAACAGATGAGAATTTTTAATCGTCTTCAGGTTCGGGTGTCTTTACTATGTAATTTAAAGCTTTACTGCAATATGTTTTATGTCCTCTTACTTTATAGCGTCGTCTTAAAATGTTTTGATACAATTTTGTGAATGTTTATTTTCTTAATATAATATTCCGTTATACAATATCAAATGAATGTATTCAGGACGCGAAATGAACATCAATCAATAAAGCAGCGTTAGATTATATTTATTTGTGAGATCTAATTTGGAATGTAATTACGTAGGGCGGATAACGAGGGCCAGAAATAACACAACAAAAATATTATTGTTTGAAACGTAGCATTTATTCGATATTATAAAATATATTATTTAATGATATGGGTACACATTACTTTAAAATAAAGTTAAATATTAAAGTGCGTATTTTATTATTCACAGTGGTATTTTAGTGTCCAAAGTCAGTTAGTCAGTTTTAGTATCCAGACTAAATAATGTATTAGATTATATGCTTCTGAATTGATTTCTTTTCCATGGCATATAGATAGTTTAAACTCACGAAGGCTAGGCTTTGTCGTATATATAAATATATCTACTATATAACGTTTCCCAAACAAAGCACGTATGCAAACAATGTGTCAGAATGAAATCTTGACTACAATAAGTCCGGTAAACTGTTAGTTTACATTCAGTAGGAGTATTTATCTATGAAAAAATAAATAATATATATTGTTATATAAATAATTCTTCTCGTGTAAGTTATGTATTCTAGTTTTATATTTGTAAATATATTTAATAAGCCCAGAGAGATTACACCACAAACACTATATTCAGTCTTGGCTTTAAATAAACAAATATGTTTTTTAGTTTTAAATGTTTTAGTTTTGAGTATAACATCAAATTTGCATAATAAAGGAGACGATATATCATTAAGTTGATGTTTGATAGTTGGTAATGATTTAGATATGTATAACTTTATAACATGAATTATATTATTGTTAATTTTATAGCGAACAAATGTCACACACAAACTATCCTGTATTTCATATCTGTCCGTTAGATAAGGCGACGCGACTCTCCGGATTCATGGTATCTATTTTATCTCCGCTCCATCCCAACGCAGACATTTTCTTGGTAAATGCTAAATTTTTACCTTTAAACGTTGTGAATGACGGTAATAATCAAGATACCACTACTAAATTAGGACCTTGTAAAACAGATTGAAGGTATAAATAAGATTAAACATTATAAATATATTACCACAAATCCTTTACGTAACTTGTTATCTTTTAATCCTCATATTGTATGAAATCGTTTGCAATAACATAAATATCAGTATATATCATAGACAGATCCGCCATGACATAGTAATAGTCGTGATAGTTACGGCACGGGCCCCGTTACGTTACCTTTGTAAAAAATGGGCAACCATTTTGAGTGTTTATATTCTTTTGTAAATTTAACGTTTACTTAGGAAAGTGACTACTGTAGAAAATAAATATTCTTATTATTTTCAAATGATAAATATTTTATTATTTAATTTAATTTAATTTTATTTTATTTGTATCTTTTCCACTTTAAATCATTATCAGTGATCACTTGTGTACGTCAAAATGAAAGTGACAGGAGGGCTTATTTCGATACCAGATTTATCGTAATAAGTCCTTCTGTAAAATCACTTTCCAACTTAATGTTAAAGCTATGAGGGTTCCAAACGCGTCCTGGTCTGAGAAGAACCACACAACAAACTCAGCCGGATATATATTTTTATATATTGTGATCACTGTTTCACAAACGCCAATCTTAAAAGCTATTTTGGAACAACTAGAACCGTCGCAATAAATAGAAAATGAAGCCTAAAGATTTCAGGCAACGAAAATGAAAAAAAAAAAATAATAATAAAAGTAAAAATAATAATAATAATAATAAAAATAAAAGTTGGCCTGCTACACAACCAGTCACCGCAATAACTGCAAATATCTAGTTTAAGGGTGCAAGGTAAGTTGACAAGTTCTTATTATAACGGGTTTAGAACAAATATATAAATTGAGTTTTATACTTCTCAACCAGTATCGATACGCCAAGTACAAAAAAAGAGAAACTTTATAAATAGCGAAAACCAATTGAACCATCTTGTCGGAACTCGCCAAGGTCAAACTTTCCATTTTCTTTTAGATAGTATTATTCGGAACATTTGAAGAGATTCCCAGAGGTTGTTAATTCCACTTATGCTTATGTTGTTGATTTATCCTTCATATTTTGAATAGAAATAAACATAAGAGATTACCATATTTATGATAATTTATAATATCAATGAAATAAATATAGCTTCCACTCGTTTCATAACATATAAATTTCAATATAAAGTAAGCTCCTGACCCTCACAAAATTTTTCCCATGAAGGCTTTCAATAAAATAAATTATACTACCCGCTTAAGTTCAGATGGACACGGCCAAAGTAACAGTTTTATGACCTGAGAGATTGTTTACATTATTATTGCAAAACTAACTGCCAATGTTTAATACAATTTTATTTAGTTTTCTGAACTGTACTTCGTTCTTTGAATATTTGTAAAAAATGCAGTGCAGAAGCTTCTATCTAAAGAGGTATCTTTAGAAGAATATCGTTGAGTCAGTCGGTTCTAACATTTCATTGTTAAGAAGTGTAAGCTCCGTGCATACAGTCCATGCATCCACTTTTCTTTTATACTAAATTATTAATTTTGAACCAATAAAAATTGCAATCGCAGTATTCCAAAGAGCTAGATGATACGTATAACGACATATCACTACAGATCATAGTATTGATAGCGATACCTATATTTATATTATTATATTGTATAAACTTTACACGCGACAGATATTAGAGAACTTACTTTGTACAGACCAGAATATGTGGGTTGATTTGGTGTAACTTCATGTTCATAGCAAAATATATATTTGTGTAATCTTTTCTTAAATAAGATAAAAATATTTTATAAAAAAAATTAAATAAAAATATGCAAACTTCTTGTATCGTTACAGTCGCTATCTGGTAAAGATTTAGTCCTTTAAAGTTAATTTATCTATGTCACACTGGACGCTGCGGATGATTTTGACAGCTTTTAGCTCCTGTTACGCACATTACTCAATAACATAGTGGAGACATTCGCTTCGTATTTTATTCGCTTAGTATTTTAACATTTTGCTATAACATCAGCTGAAAGTCAGTCGGGATCGATGGACCCAGCTTTCAACTAGTATTTTTATATATTCGCGTGGCTACTTTTACTATTTAGTTTTATATCTCATCTACGTGTTTCTATTGTTCTTTCGCTCACTAATTGTGATTTTTGTGTTTTTGTGCAAAATAAACAATATCCGTGAAAATAACTGTTTTGCTGAACTATTACTACCTACCTCAAAACCTACCTACACAGCACAACTACAACTACATTGGTTACCCATTACACTATAGTAGCATTCCGAGCCGCTGGTAGCTTACTCAGGGACTCATTGCATTGACCGTTTTTATTGTAAAAATTGACGATTTAAAATGCAAACATGCCTATTTAAATAAAGATATTTTGAATTTGAATTTGAATAATGCAATTTGATTTAAATAATTAAGAAGCTGAATTCAAACCTGACACACGATGGTCTCCAGTAACTGCCAATACATCGAAAACTTTCTAATACAATTTACTTACGAGTATATCTTTAGATCTTTTTATTAACCTTACCCTTTTCAATGTGACGTCCTTCACCGTAGGTAGTGAGACTTCTTTATTTTTACCACTCTCCAGGGAAACTTCAATCCACGATCGATTTCTCATACTTCGACTAAAATTGTTTAAATAGTTCTTACAGTATGTTATTTACATACAACGTAATCCTATTAAGAATATCTTTTTTTTAATAATTAATTATTTGTTAGATAATTGTTCATAAAATATTTAACAGGCAACAGAGATATTTTAATATCTCAGATATTTTTTGCAGAATATCCAGTTGATTTAATAAACGCTAAGATACAGATAAGACGCCAAACTGACTCGCCGCGATTATAAAAATTGCAACCGCAATTATGGTGATATAAATTATTTTTCTTATATTTGTAATGTGAATGTTTAGTTCAAAACTTTACATGAAAGCATTGTCGAGATACTCGTATATATTCGAAAATACTTTTTAATTGTCATCATAGAAACCTAAAATAGATGGTGGTATTGACTTACATATTGGTTACATGATGATATTCGTACAATATATAATATACCAACGTTGATATTTGATATGTCAGTTTACAACTGATTTTTATTAATGTTATATATATTTATTAATATATTTTGATTTTGTGCTTATATTCAAAGGATCGCTCGCACACTTTAGTTACGGTATAACTATTAAGATATTAATAGCATACGTTTCAATTGTATTCTTATAATTTAAAAACAATTAATGTGCTAGGGTTAACAATTAATTAAATTCCTTAATTTAATTAATTTATTAATTTAATTAAACGGTAGATCCTGCTTTAGCAGTCACATGAATGAAGCTCTTATGTTAACTAAGTTATCTTGTGATAACATCGTCAATATTTCGAGCGATGATATTAATTAATTCAATTGTGGTTTCGTAAAAACAAATCTCTAAATTGTAGTTATATACATATATGACTCATGAGTTTATCATAGTTTATGAATGTTGTGTAATGTAGTATTAATATGTTTAGATTAAAATTAAACGTTTGTAGCTACACCCGAATCTAAGACTTGTACCGTTATCACTGAGATAACCATGTCCAAATGTTTAATACTGCCTATGTATTCTGTAACTCTTATATTAACGTTTTACGAGTTTCGACTCTGTAACATTTGCCGAGATTACAAGATATCTAGTATACGCCGGGAACTTCTTATTTGCTTTCGTATTACATAGATGACCGTAATGTTTACCATAGTTTGCAGGGTGGATGTAAAATAGTCTTTAAATCATAATAACTTAGTCTTAGTGTGTATCTCATCCCACCAGTCCTTTACATATGAATAGGCAGGTTAATAGGTACTCATCTAGTAAGTCTGAAGTAGATTTCTATGATTTTCTATTTGCACTCTTTAGCTTTGACGCCAATAATATCTGTTGCTTTCAAAACTTTTCTAATAGGTTGAACGCATTACGATTACAAACCAAAAAATACGATATTTCAATTAAATTACATAAACAAAAATTACTTCTCTTAGCACATATTAAATACATTATATAAAAGATAGTAACAAGGATACCGGTATATTTTTTTACTATAAAAGTTCGCTTCGGCCTCAGCAAGGTACTCTTAACACACTGAGATAACATTATCCATGCGCCCTGAATAAAGTATAAGGTTCAGCGAAAACACGAGAGTACTTTATTAAAGTACTTCTGCATTCTTCCCTTTGTGATTATATTTAGATTTATATGAAAATTTTATATTAAATCTGCCTGGCATAGAAGAACTGTAGTATAATGAAAATAATGTTATATATATTATAATTATAGTACATACCATATAGAATGGATATCATTTAATATTCGGAAGGTAACATGATATATGCAAGTTTCCTACAGATATTTTCATTAAAGTTTTTAATCAAACACTTTAGTTAAACAGCGGTTGTTTGGAGCAGCCGTAGCTCAAGTGGATGCGGTCGCCTATACAACTAATTCTTTTAAAGATTTTACACTATAATATGAAACGTCCTATGGGAGCTATTTAAAAAATACCTGGATTTTTTTTAGAACAAGAAATATTTTTTGAGAGAAATAAGTAATATTCATGTCACAGTCGCAGATCTTGTTAGTTTCACGACATTCCCTGTCTGTGTACAAGGCATAGTTTCACATGACATGAGTATTTACTCTGGAAATTGTTTCAGGAAAATATATATAGATCTCAGGGCATCAAGTTAAACAAAACAAATACATAAAAAACGGTTGTGACTGATTAATGAATAATATTAATAACATATTCACGTGTTAAATGCCACCAACATACCATATTTAATTATTATTAATAATGAGAAACGAATTGTGTGAATTTCATTAAACTCGAAGCGCTTTGTGTCGAGGGAGAAAGGTTAGAGTGGATATTTTATATTTTTATACTGACTTCATTAAATTAAGATATTAACTTTGTCATCTCCTCTAATTAATCTTTAAAAAAACATGTCAATAATGAAACAAAAAGCATATACTTGTTATTTTCCTTCCAGTCACTTAATAACCCTTGACATGTTTCAAGAAATCTATGTAATCATAATCTATTCGATAAATAAAACTTAATATATATTTATTTTTTGTATGGATTATTTTTGTAAAATTATTAATTCTAAATAATATAAATCGATATTTTATTATAAGAAAATATTTGTTACAAGGCTGCATCGTAGCGCATTATAAATTTGATTAACTTTTAGGTTAATCCCATAACTGTCTGCAGTGTTTAACTTCATGACAGTGGTCTAGGTTACAGGTGATAACGATCCTTACTGTATTACTTGTAGGCTGCTCTATAGTCATTTGCTCTTAGATAATTAAAGTTTAAAGATGTGGACGTACATTAACAATGAACATATATTCCTTGCAATATTAAGAAATCTAATTGAGCTGAGCGAAGCGAAGCTCTTTACTGGTCAGATCGCAAAAGCTGCGAACTCTCTGTTCTTAAAAACTATTCGAGCTACGTTAACGAAACTCGCCACAACGATTGCGAGCATAAGGCGCTAAGCATATATTTATTTTTAAAAAAATCGTAATTCTAAATTCATTATAATTTACTAATTCAGCTTAGGACAATTTACGTGCTGGCTATCATTTAACTACTCATACCACAGTTTCGAAACTCGGCATGGTGTTTGATTCCAAATTGCTTTATGACTGTGAAAAATTTCGGATAATTTCTATCGTTAGGTCTTGAACAATTAACAAAACAGCGCGCGCCTGTTCGATGCAAGAGTTACGAGTAGATTAAAATCTAAGAAAGTTTATAACTACTCTCATACTTAGCAGAACTGGCTGCAAATTCGTCAGAATGCAGTTTACATTGAGCTCAAAGAACACTAAAAGAATGGTAAGTTTTCGAATTACAGAAAAAAAGTTTAAATTCACCAGAAAATTGTCCATAGACTTATGATATGAAACGCCTCATACCGTCGCGCGCCCCAAGTTAAAAGAATAGCAAAATAGAAGGAACAACTGAACGAACGCTTTAGTTGCGTGTGAGGCTTCGAACAGGCAAGGTTCCGTCCGAATATTTTCTTTCACTTTTATTTTTCATTTTGCTATCCCAATTTAATATTTTATATCCACTCGCTATATATTTCATCGCATTTCATCAAGCTTCCATTTAATTATTGCTCATTATCATAAAATGGAACGTGGACGAGGCAAAGGAAGATTAAGATGGCTTGTAAGTGGCATATCGCGATACACAGCAACTTCTGTCCGTTCACAACAGTATCGAGATAGTGCAGCCACACATATCACGCTTCCTAATATCGCAACAAATAAGCGTCGATTCAATAAAGAAATAGAAAAATTGGCATACGTTTCTTGTTCTAAATGTTCGAGAACCGATTTAAAAGAAGCAGGAGTTCCCTATACTTGCTCTGCATGCTGTTCCATTCGAACTACAAGAATGTTCACTGCAGAAAATTTTATGGATCCTGGGGCACAATTGCAAGGGATGACACAGATCGAAACTATGCTAAACTAAACAGAATACCTAAGCCGTACCTGGGTAATATTATTCGTCTAGCTAGCTTATCGTAACGTTAACTTGATTCTTAAATGAAAAAATCACTAAATAAGATCTAGAGCCGTCTGCTAGGAACTCTATGTGAATCTGCCATATGGAATTGACAAAGTTACTGTTGTTTGAGAACGATATCATCGTAATAATTCGTTTTATCCCCAAGGAGGCCGAATTCTTTCTACTATATCAATAATATCGCAGTGGACCTGATTGTTTCAGCGTGATGCCATAACGAAAAGAAGGGTGTTATGAGCAATTCTGTAGAAAATTTTCCATTTAAAGACCTGAAATGAACATCAAACTTGACATGTTTGGCAAATGATTTATTGATAATATCCTATATTTCCATTTAACTCTCGTAGCGTTTGCAAGGACTAAGCTAAAGAACATCGTAGTAAATACCCTGCCGTGCACAGAGCAAAAGTTAGCTCAGCTCACGACCATGCTTGCGTGACCTAGTATTATATTTATCTAATCTTTTCACCCCTTTTTAACTCCTCAGTGATATAAGTATCTATAATAAATAGAATATGTTGTAAATATCTATAGTAAATAGACGTATCGAATACAACGTCTAGTCGACAATATATTTTTTTGTTACCAGTACATTAACTTAATAATCCATACCTATTATGAAGGTAGTTAAAAATTCTGTAAGTCTTTTGTAACCTAATAATTAAAGTACATACATTTCAAAACGATATTTGAGTGCTAAACGAAAGAAAACAATCTCCTGGCAACTAACTGGCAAGAAGTCAAATAATACAGTCTGTGTTGGGGACACAAGATATTTTTATATAAGATGCGATTTTATTGCTTATAAAAAACCTTTAATGTGGGATTATTTTTCTCTATGTACAATACTAAAAGAAGGTTATTTGTTTAACACTGTATAACACTAATAACATAATGACAAGACTAAATAAATTGTCAATTTACCTTTATATTTTTTATTTTATTTTAATATACCTTAAGTAATAATTATTAAAATAATAACAATTAACGTTTCGCACTACCTTAAAAAATCATTGAAAAGAATGTTCCCTAAACACATTAACAGAGATGTGAATTGAAAATAGTTTTAATCTTACCTAAGTCGTACCTATTTTTATAATTAATATCAAGTAGATATGTAAAGTCGTATCGAAAAGTCGCTCGTGATATGATGTGGAAGGCCTTGTTATGCATTTCACATCCACCTATTTTATCACATTGCTCGATTCCCCAAATTATGTCTCGCGTCTTCACATATTTTTTATAAATAAAAATTTTAATATTATGGTCGTCATTGGATTATTTAAAAGGGTAAGATGTAAATTTCTTGGTAATTCATTAACTAACTCAAAAGTAAACATAAAAAATATTTAATTTTAATCTAATTAGTTTACGCCGCAGTTCCACCGCATCCTTAGAAGACTGCGGCAGGAATAGAAAATAGTCGAGTAAATACTTTCGTTTGTGAAACTGATAGAGTTACGTCGGTCCAAACAGCTGAGTCGTCAGTCACATGAGTAAAGACCGCTGAGTTGGCATGTAGCAAGGTTCGCACGCTCAAATTCTAAGGACTGGAACAGTACCCTTCTGGGCGGCCGATTCTGTAGCATTTAAGACAGTATTAACAAAAAGTATTAAGTCTCTTTAAGACAGTATAAGTGATTGGTTCTTTTATAATTAAAATCAAATATTTATTATTTAAATGATTTTTTTTATTTTCGCCGTGCATAAAACTTGACTATTTAGCTTTTCCAAAACAAAATGTTATTGTTTAGGTTTAGCACAAATTAATGAATGAAGAAACAAACTAATGAAGGTAAGGTATTCAGGTATTGCAAAATTGAATCGAGAGTACCTACCAATAGTTACCTATTAGATCTATAAACTTAGTTTGCCCATATTATAAGTAATTGAAACACAAAAATGACTTTGAAAAAAAGAAATTGATCGATGTTGTGATTACGCAAGAGATAAGTGAAGAAGATTTGTTAAAACTCCTCTGGGCCGACATGAAAGACGTATAAATCCAAAAAATTACAAATAATTGATAAAATTGCTATTGTTATGTATGTTAATCTGAAGATACATTTCATCATTTCAGTGTCCAATTCTAGGCTAAGCATATTTTTTTTCTTAATGCGGTTCTCGAGGCGATACTTTTCTGTTTGGTATAAGTTTTATTTCTGAAGACTTAAAGTTTGTAACAATTCAACTTACTCTTTTAGTTTCTAATGCAGAGAAACGACTTCCTCGCGACTTAGCAACTTATATTGTGACTTTTTTCTCGCAAAATAACCTTTCACTTTCAAAAAATACTTATACTATTTCTGTTTATATGATTTTCACAAAAGTTGTTACTGCAAGGAAGTTTACATTACATTCATTTACATAATCTATAATGTTTTCATATGCCTTTAATAGTTAATTTTTTATTAAGTGTATTATATTTATCGTTATGAAACATTTAGTGAAATTTAAGAAGTCGTCGTTTAAGCAGCTGTTAACAGGAAGTAATACATTATTTGTTCCCTTCATTAATGTTGGTGATCGTTTAATTATAGCTAGATAAACACAATTCAAATATTCAATTTTATTCAAAAATTACATGTTAATTTAAATATACCTCAAAAAAGTAAAAAAAAAATAATACAGTATAATATAAAATGTGTCTTCATATTTTCCGTTTATACTTAAAATATCTTATATTAAATCTTTAAGTTTAGTGTGAGAAGCGACTCACTCTTAATTATCTTGTGACAAAGTTTATACATTAAAAGTTTTCTAAGCCCCGACACAAATAGAGGATATTATTGGATATTTTAAAGTGAGAAAGAATTATTTTATTGTACAATATTTCTCTTGAAGACATTATGAATATTGGTTATATAAAGAAAGAGGGACACTTTTTCAATTTCAAAAACATTTTTTATCCTCGATATTACAATAGACAGGCCTAACACTTTTGTTATCACATCTGCGATGGCGACAACACGTCTCGACAGACAAAGGATATATTTTATTTAGGAACCGAGGCCGAACCTATCTCTGAGTATGTCCTTTATCTAACTCACTAAATGTAGTCTCGAAGGATCGCCTTACATCTGATACTGAACTTTTCTTTATCTCTGTTTTGTGACATCTCCTATGGGATACGTGCGGTGTGTTACCGGTGAAATATAAATATATTTTTGTACAATACTTAAGAGAGAAGTAGTTATAGAAATCTTCGTCATGTGATAATAATATAAGGGAAGTGGTGCCAGCCTTAACACATTACATACAATCAATCACATTAGGAAACAAAACCCTTTGTGTTCTAAAGACGATATATTAATCATTATATAGGTTACATGTAGAATATCTTAGTATTTGCTGTTCAGTTGAGACCAAATACAACAGAGGGAAGGCCGTGACCTTCAGCGATTCCAACTAATAAACTACCACGACGTTGATAGTTTTGAGTATTTAAATGTTTTCTTATGAACTTTCTTATGAATTTTTCTAACTAATAATGTTAAAAAATTTAGGTAGGATTTTTAAGCCAAAGTATAATTTTTTAATAAAATGAATGTTTAGTTAGATAAACGTATAAATAATTATGTTTCCTTATTATTTTATTTTATGTTACAAATGAAACCATAAGTGAAACAACGGTTGTATTTTATGATCCAATTTTTTATTTTGGATGATGGTCCAATATAGTTCAATTTAAAATTGCTTCATAAACTTATTTTTAATTTATTTCAGTAATCATTCTATATATATGTTATATATATATTTGCCATCGTACATTATTTTAAAAGATATAATATATTGGTGCATTTGTAAGTTTGTCAAATATTAAAATTATTACAGATACCGTTTTATATAGGTTCGTGATGGAGTTGAAGTCAGTTAGCTTCTGTTAGATTCCAGCGGCATGCATGATAAAACTAAAGACTCACTCATTAAAAGAACATTAAAACGTTTATTTTACACAACTTGAGAATAGTTATGTTAATATGTAAAATTTTAATTCAATAAAAATACGGAAACCGATCAAATATAAATGATCATTCACAGGTTTTCGTCTTTTACTTCTGTCAACTATATTTTGTGGTTTTAGAAACACACTAGGTCTGTATTATGAAGGAGAAAGAAATGTGCTAAGATGAAATAAGATCAAACCGCCGTAAGATTGTTTTTTTAACTTTTTCGATCTAAATCTTCATTTCCTTGTACAAAATACAAATGTATAGATAAATAGACAAACAAAAATGATATAATGTTGCATGCTGATAATACTCTCAAATCTCTCTAAAATAGTGCTTTGGTTTAGTATTACTTAATAATAAAAGAAAAATAGAATAAATTAAACTTTGCAGGTTCTGAGCTGCAAATACAAAACATATGAAAAATAAAATACTGAGGAGGCGAGGCAAGTGGTTGAATCCAGTTTCTTTCGTTTGTTGAGCTTGGGTTGACTAATAAATACAATTCTTACTTACTACTAAGTTAGTTTGTAATAGTTATTTCATCGGGCAGAGACAACTTTCTTATCGGATTTTATGCCTTTGGTTATATACATGAAGAGTTAAATTGGTGTCATTTTAATATCGTATCATTCTTCTTAATTATATTTGGAATTTGAATAAACTTTATTAAAAAAATATATTTTTTTCTAATCCATTAAGAAGTCATACAATAGAATTCGCACTCTTTGAAGGACAACACTGTCAAACAAATTACGTCTTCTAAATTCTTTTAGAATTTCTTGGGTCTTTTTTCAACAACAAAAATAAATTTAATTTTTTCGTTGCTACTAATTAATTTGTAATTCAATGTTAACTTTGATCAGAGTCTATTAAATTAACAAACTTATTATTTTCTTAACCATAGATATTTATTATTTTCTTAGAATGTGGTATTTTACACTTAAAAAATATTATCAGTGTAGGTAAAAGAAGACTTTGTTATTCTTAATTAGTTAGATACATTAGGTGGTAGATGTATTATCTAGTTATTAGTTAGTTTCTTTTAAGATAACCAAATTATAATTTAACTAGATGTAATTTTTTTAAAGAAATCACGTTCGGATATGTCGAAGAGAATCGAAAAATGTAGTAAATATATTTGTATGTTAGGTCGTGTTACGCTGTTTCTTTTTATTTCATATGTTTTTATTGATCGTCGATCCTGATTGGCAACGTGGTATGGAAAAACATTTAAAAACTTAGTTAACAAAATAGTACCGCCATTACTAATCTTAGTATATCTAGATTTGGCGTCTATCTTGAGTTATGGTTAAGAGATGAGATGGCTTTCCGTCTCTGACTGCCCGACTGAGTGAATTATACAGTATTAATAATAGCACTTTGAGACAAAGAGGGGAGTGCCGTAAGTTAATATTGAACTACTTTCTAATAAACAACTTTTTTTAAAATATTTCTTGTTGTTTATTAATTATCAAGACGTGGTCTATACAAGTAAGTCATTGTTATTAAAGAAATCGTTTAATAAATAGTTTAAAGAACAGTTATAACAGTATTTCTAGTGTATTAATTGAAGTGGTTCTTTAATGTTTAATTCTCTTAAGTATCTTGTTGTATACAAAAAACCTATCTCCGCTCTATTAGCAATACCTTTCCAACAAGCAATTAATAGCTCTTTGATGTAAATTCAGAACCCTTTTATAAAAAGCTCGATGATGTTTTCAAGTGAAAAATTTTAATAAAGCAATAAATATTTGTTTGGGCTAAAACTGGAGAAACGTGCCTAAATCCTTTTTAACATTACAGAATAATAAAATATAATCCATTTGTTTTTATATTCATAGGCTCTCGATACAACTACATTATTTTTATTGAGTCAGTGAGGCTTTTAAACAATTGTACACTCACTTTTGCATTATTATATTATGATCCGTCGGTTTATGATAATTAATGATCTATTAATGATCTATTAATGATCTCCTGTCTACATAAACATGTAGACAGGAGATCATTAATAGATTTTCTTGGCATTTATATTTAAATTTTAATCCTTTATATAACTTAATCCGACATGAATCAAAAACTACACATTTTTAGCATTTTGCGTCGAACATACGTTTTTTTTATATTTATCGTGAGTGTGAACTAAATGTTAGCTATATATTTACTATTCAAACTTTTTTACATCTTATCATATGACATTATATTATTACATTAAAAATAAATAGTGGTATTAGTGGTAATAAAAATAAATAAATAATGGTATCGTTAATTTCAACTTTTAAAGATGGAAAGTGTCGTATACCAAGACGACAGTCGCCTCACTCTTGCTGGTCATTTAACACATTCGGGGCATTTATTCTTAATATTTATTTGTATAGTCATAAAGTAAATGTAATCTCTATTTTACCGAAACTATTTTAAATTGGAGCAATGATGGGGAGATGGTTTTAGTGCTATGATTTTCTTTGATTATATAAGAAGGTTACCATTCAATGAATTTTACAAAAATTTACTTGGTGCTTTCGGGGAGTCTGCTCTTGCTTTAGCAACTTATTGTCCATGCATTTAAACATGCGTTAAGAGCATCGTCAGTACGAGACGTTTGCTTATGAACTTCACACTCGCCGTTACATATGTAGCCGACTAAAGATTTCCTTGAATCTAAACAATATGCCTGATTATTAACACTATGAATACACGGTAATAATAAAACTGGATCTAATAACATATCTATATTATTTCATCTACTATCTGTTCAATTACTATTTACTATAAATGCAATAATTTCTTTAAAAATTATTTCTGGTATAAGTAATTTTACCTAGTAAACCTTTTTTTTCAACGGGAGATCAAAATTTTCAAACCAAACATGCGTTCACTCGGCACTTGGAATTCGGCACTGGGTATTCGAAAAGAAAACAAGATCAAATTTTACCATACTCGTAATCGTAAAATGGCGTAAAATATAATCGTAAAATGGCGATATTAAAGTAAAATCTAACAGAAGGAAAATAAATCAACAGGGATTAGTTTAATAATATCATAGCTATGTTACAAAAAAAAAATAATTCGGAATTTATAAATGAATTGATTGATCTTAGCAAAACGTACATAAAATCGAAACAATAAATAGATAAGGAATATAAGATAATACTTCCCGACATCAAGACGTGTGACCTAAATACGGTCATATAGTCAATGACCGGTGGAGGTTCCACTCTGTGGTGAATAATCTTTTCCGGCATTCAATTAACGGCTCTTTGATCACAATTAAAAAGCTTTCTATATGTAGCTCGATGAGGTTTTCACGTGAGGACTTAAATTACATCGAAACCATACATATTGAATTTTCAAATATGATGATTGATTTTCAAACAACATATAAATATCAACTTACTAAATTATTTCCTTTGAAATTTGTAACGGATCAAATTATTTAATCAAAATAATACATCTATTGACTGTAGTGGAAATATTAATGTATGTATGTAATGAATATCACAAAGAGATATAAAAAAACTCTATTCAAATCAAATTGTACTATATATAATTATTGTTTTGTTTCATTAATATATTATTCATTAGAAGTAATCTCTCAAAGATCTCGTTTGAATTTGTTATATTGCTTTAATATCGAGCGGTGTCGAATACATATTATGAACTATGGAAGCGCGGAATAGAATTCATTTGAATAAAGAATTAATTAATCGGTTAAAATGTTAATGTATTTTTTTAAATAATCTCATTCACTACTCTCAGATATATAACCTTACTTTGTCCTTTATTTATTAACTTATTGAGACAGACTAAACACTACGATGTAGGCACTCACTGAGCGCGATTTGCTTGAAATCTTGCGTCTTACTTGATCGCAAAAGTTTGATTGTTTAAGAAATGAAACATTAAACTTGATATTTATTGTAAACAGTGCATTAATGTATTGTTGTATGGGGTTTTCATACGTCTTTGATGATAGAAAATGATAATTGCTATGCTTGATAATATTTGATATATTTTGGTTATAAAATAATGATAGAAATGATAGAGAGAACGCGCGCGATGCTTGCTTAATGCGAACTGAAAAGTATGTCAATTATGATTAATAGCGAAACAATTAAAAAGCTGATTTGGCGAAATGTGCGGTGTTGCACCGTACATCTTCCGGGAGAGGAGAGGAAGAGATGCTAGTAGGGTAATGAAGATGATGATGATAATACAATTAAATTATGATGGTGAATGATACTTAAATATTTACATGCAATTTACTTAATTATTTTAACTAATATCACTAAAACGAGTACGACAGATAGGCGACGTAGCCTTATTAATAAATTATTATTAGTAAATCAAAATCCTTTGGCAATTGGCCAGATGTCGTATTCAATTCATCTTTAAGTTGTTCAGGGTTTATGGGATGGAAGTTGAACGTTCCGTGATTAAGATCAACCAGTGTGTCGAGTAGGTATTCCTGTATGTTTCGAAGATTGGTAAGTAGTCCATGTGTTACGATAGCAGATAACGCGAAGTCATTGCTAGTTGATAATTTTTGAACCTCCTCTTTGGCTAAATTCAGAGTATTTTCGATGTTGTTGATGTGCTGATTGATAAACCTATGTTGTTTATTCATGTTATCTTCCACTCGTTGTAATACACTGTACTGAGCTTCGATGATCGAGGTCTAATTTTTCCAAAACAGTGATAAGTGTTTCTGGTTTGCTCTAATCTGATCAATGTCCTTTTCATATTTTTCTGCGAAATTATCATCAAGTACTTCAAATAGTGTACTTGCAAGATTACCGACTATATTTATATAACCACGACGCACACGGTGACTATTGCGTCCAGTAAACTGGTGACCGAGTAAGATATGGTTATAGTGCTCAAGTTCACTGTAGGCATGATGCAGCTGTAACAGTACTATGTCACACAGCGAGGGTTTTGTTGATTTTTCGCAAATGCTTTCAAGACTGTCGACGTACTCCGTGAGTATTTTAGACCCACGCCAGAATGGATCCATATCATAATAGACTATTAACTTCCATTCATCTCTGCTAATATTCATGTCTGAGATTTTGTCAAAATAGATTGTTTGATTATGCTTCAGTTGTGCTATATTATATGCACCCTGTACCGGCAAGATTAATAGTAACGTAAGTAATGTGATAAACATATTCTTGAAAGATGTTGTTGTATGTTTTGGTTTCAAAGTTATGACATTTGATACATTGTTTTGTTTGTTTGATGGCACGTGGTGGCTTATCTCGTCGTGTACCGGGTGCGGTGATAGCTTTACTATCGGTCGTTTGATGATGCCGCTCTTGGTTTTCACACTTGCTACTCGTACATGACCATCTTTACCAGGGTGCAGCTCAACTACCCTGCCGAGAGCCCACTTTCCTGGTGGTAAGTTTGCTTCTTGAATAATCACAATATCGTCAACTCGCTGATTGTTTTCATATTGTTGCCATTTGCACCGTGATGATAATTTACATAAATATTCATTCTGCCATCTCTTCCAAATGTCATTAACCATTTTTTGTATAAGTTGCCATCGAGTCCGGCCATCCCTTTCCGTTTCTGTTATTGTCAAGGTAGGTCCACTTGATAAAAAGTGTGATGGCGTTAGAAAATCGATGTCTTCTGGATCTTCTGTCAGAGTGCCGAGAGGCCTAGAATTTAAGCATCCCTCTAGCTGTGCTAACAATGTGGTGAACTCTTCGTATGTGAGCTTTTGATCACCGAGCACTCTTCGCAGATGGTATTTCAGGCTCTTTACTGCTGCTTCCCACAGTCCCCCAGCGCTTGGCCATGCTGGGGCGTTGAAATAAAACTCGATGCCCATGTCAGATACTTGGGAATGGAATTCATTGTCTAATATTGCTTGAAAGTTGATGTATTCTTGCTTTAAGATGCGATTGGCCCCCACGAAGTTTGTACCATTGTCGCAATAGATATGTCTTGGTGTTCCTCGTCGAGCAGACATTCGTCGTAGTGCTGCTAGAAATGCTGATGAAGAGAGGTCCGATACAAGCTCCAAATGCACTGCTTTTGTTGCCATGCAGACAAATACTGTAACATATGCCTTTGTTGTCTTAATTCCTCTTCCCTTATTTGCCTTGACCTCAACGTAAGCACATAGGTCCACGCCACTACTGTGGAATGGTCGACTAGGGTTAACGCGTGCCGTCGGTAGATCCCCCATAAGTTGTGTTTGTTTCACAGGGTCTTGACGTCTGCATATAAGACATCTGCGAAGACGTTTCTTAACGGCTCGGTTTCCTCCTATTATCCAGTAAAGCTGTCGAAGTCGAGCATGTGTTAAACGTGCTCCACCGTGGAATGTGTCTCTATGAGCTCGATCGATAAGCAAGTTCGTCAGATGAGTATCGTGCGGGATGATTAAAGGGTATTTCATTTCCTCAGGTATGTTTGCGTGTTTAATACGACCACCAACTCTCAGCAATTGATCTTTACCTAAAAATGGATTTAGGCTGAGTATTTTGCTTTTGCTATCTATTTTATCTCCATCTTCTAGTCTGCTAATTTCATTTGAAAATGATAAATGTTGAAAACAAACAATTATTGTGTTTCTTGCTTTTGATAACTCGTCAACCGATAAAAATGCTTTCTTTGATTTGCTGCGTGACACCGCACGTAATACCCACGCTACTATTCTTGTTGCACGTGCGAAGTCGCTATGTTTGTTAACTATGTCACTTATAATATTGTAATTATTTATGGTCGTGACATTACTTTGGTGTGATTGTTTCATTTCTAGATCAGTTAGGTATACAGGGCGCTTTTGATTGTCTTCGGGCTCATACGAGATTAACCATGTAGGTCCCGTCCACCACAGTTGATGCTCTTTCAATTGTTTGGCTGAAATACCTCGGCTGGCACAGTCAGCGGGATTTTCTGTTGATTTCACGTAGTGCCATTTTTCCGAAGGCATGATTGCTTTGATTTGATTTATTTTATTAGCTACGAATGTTTTCCAGCGACTAGAGTCTCCTTGAAGCCATCCTAGCACTGCAGTCGAGTCTGTCCAACCGTATATTTTAATGTTATGATTTTGTAAGGTTTTAAGTACCGTATTCATAAGTTTCGCTAATAGATGACAAGCCATTAACTCGAGTCGTGGTAGAGTGATAGTTTTCTTTACGGGTACCAGTCGTGATTTTCCTGCCACAATGTTGATTGTGTTATGTGGTTTTTTCACCCTACAAAGAATTACACAGGCGAAAGCTTTGGTTGATGAATCAAAAAATCCGTGAAGTTCGATGTTATCGTTTTCCTGAGTTGCTAGCCATCTCTGTACTTTAAAATCATTTATGTTATATAAATCATCTCGAATTCTCTGCCATTCTTTGCTTATTTCTTTTGGTAACTCAGTATCCCACTGAATATCCTGTAGCCACACCTTTTGAAATAGCAATTTCAATTTCGTGGTTACCGGGGAAAGCCAACCTAGGGGATCAAAAATTTTGGATATTTCCGATAATAGTATTCGTTTACTTAGTAACGTTTGTGAGGGCGGGCTGAGCGTGAGTTTAAACGAAAAATGATCGTCTTTCGGATTCCACTGTAAGCCGAGAGTTTTTGTTGACTCTGGATGTTTGAAATCAAATGATTTTGTATTTGTTTCGACGTCTTGTAAAAGTTCTTGCTTATTGGAAGCCCACTTGCGAAGATGAAAACCACCAGACTCAAGCAACTTTAACAATTCTGATTGCAAGTGCTTTGCTGCCGGGATGCTGTGACTCCCCGAGAGAAGATCATCCATGTAGAATTTATCTTCTAATGTTTGCCTGGCGGGTGACAATGGATAATTGTGACCTTCATCTTTTGCTAACTGTTTTAAAGTCATCATGGCTAAAACGGGTGCGGCCTTTGTACCATAGGTCACAGTTGCTAGATTGTATTCTTGTAAAGGTTCCTGACTGTTGTTTCTCCAGATTATCTTTTGTAAATTCTGATCTTCAGGGTGTACCATGATTTGCCTGAACATTTTTTCAATGTCAGCTGTAAATGCTATTTCGTACTGCCTCCAATTTATTATCAAAGATAATAGGTCACGTTGTAAGTTTGGCCCACTGTACATAAGGTCATTGAAACTGCAACCTGATGTTGTAGGCGATGATGCATTTACTACTACACGCAGCGCGGTTGTAGTAGAGTGAGAGCGCAATACACAGTGATGCGGAAGGTAGCACGAGGCCGGCGAGTTCACATTACACTCATTGTGAACTTGGTGCATGTGTCCTAAACTAACGTATTCGTTTATAAAGATTTGTAACCATCTGATAACTTCTGATTTTTTGAAAACTTTTCTCTAATTGTAAAAACTGCGCTATTGCTCGATTCTTAGAATCGCCCAATTTTTCTGTAAAGTTGGGTTTCATGGGATATCTCACGACGTATCGCCCATCTACTTGACGTGTAGTCTGCTCTTGATATTGAGTCACACAATAGTGATCCTCTGCTGTTAGGTCTGACGGATTATCTGCGATGTCTTCAATTGTCCAAAATCTCTGAATATCTTCTAAATTGTTCAGAACCACATTGCAATGATAAGTCGTGACTTTGCCACACAATAACCATCCTAGATGTGTTTGTTGAGCAATAGGTTCGGTCTTGCTATCGCCCTTGATGATTCCGCCCATCATGATAAGAGAATAAACTTCCGCTCCCAATAGTATATCTATAGGAGCGCTGATGTGAAACTCTGGATCTGCCAAATCGATATTTTTTAAATGCGGCCATATTGGTTTTTCAAATGTTTGATTAGGCAAGCTATGCATTAGTTTCTTCATAATAACTACGTTGGTGTTAAAGGTGAAGTCGCCCTTGATCGCCCAGGCAGTAATTTGTAATGCACCTTTACAATTGTTTTGTTGAGAACCGAGCCCGAATACGACACCCTTGCAATGGCGCCGTGGTAGTCCCAACCTCTGAGCAGCATCTTCAGTAATTAAGGAGATTTGAGACCCTTGATCCACAAGCGCTCTCATGATATGATAGGTTCCATCTAGTGCCAGAACTTTGATAAGTGTTGTTGCCAGAAGAATTTCAGACAATTTGCTCTGTGAGACATAGACGTTATCTGACGAATGCTTCGGGATGCTGGACGGTTGGTTGACGTACGCTTCGTGCAGCAAAGTATTATGTTTCCCCGAACATTTTCTGCAGGTTTTCGTAGATAAACATTTCTTACCTTTGTGGTCAAACAGACAGTTTACACAAAGTCGTAATTTATTTACAGTCTTCACTTTCATTTCATTAGGTAAATCAAGAAATTCCTTGCATATAAAAATACCGTGATCGCCATCGCAGTGGGGACATTTATTAGCTGATGACACGTAAAATGATTTTGGTTTCTGATTATAATTTGCGTTCAAATTGCTAGTTGGAGGTTTACTATAGTTGTTATTATTGCTATACTGATATTGCCATGGTTTTTTCGTATAAGAAGGAGATACACTTGGCTTCTGATTAATGGTATCTTGTTTTCGGCGGGACGCCTCCAGTGATGTAAACTTATTCTCGAGGAATTGGATGAATTCGCTTAAAGTCGGCAGCTCTCGGGGGTTCTTAAGTGATTCTATATACTCCAAGTGCGTCTCTGAGTCTAATTTATGCGACAAAATGTGAGTGAGTACAGGGTCCGATGACGATATATCTACGCCGAGTGGCTTGATGGCATTTATACACTCGATTGTAGTGTCATGCATTTTCTTTATTGACGCTGCTGATTGTTGTTGCATGGTAGGTAGAGACAGAAGAATTTGCATATGATATGTGAATATTTTTCTAACGTTATTAAATCTGTGGTTGAGAATATCCCAACATACTTGATAGTTTTCTGAACTTATTTTTAAATGTTGAATAAGTTTTTCTGCCTCGCCTTTGACCTTATTTTTCAAGAACTGCATCTTTTGCGCCTTTGATATGGACCCGTTGCTGTGAATCGCTTCAGAAAAGAGATCTTTAAATAATACCCATTAGTGATAGTCTCCATTAAAAGTTGGAATGTCCATCGTTGGAGTCATCTTGGTCTTATATGATGATGACCACATCTTTTTAGTCAACACTTTCTTGATATCATTATACTCTTTTTCATATCTGTTGAATAAACGCATGTACTCCTCATCTTCTTCACAAAGAAAGCTGTCAATCTCCCAGTGAAGAGAGTCAATGGTTCTCCAACGTGATTCTATGTTCTTTAAAACATCTTCAAACTCCCACTTTTCCGTCAAATCTTCTTCTATGCTCGTGATAGTGCGAGAAAACGCTTTGAAGTTGCTTCTTTGCTTGCGAAGCATTTCTTCTAATTTGCTAGGGGTGCTGCGGTCTAAAAACTCACCTACTTTTTCTTGCGATGCTGGGTTGACTCCGTTGAGTGGCGATGGTAAAGCTCGAATGGCTGACGTCGTAGGGGTCGGTGTTGTTTGAGAGACTTCGACCGACGGAATATCAATCTTAAATTGCCTACTTTTAACAGTGGGTGGTACCTCAAACGAGTATATAGCGCCTGGTCGCGGAGTCGAAGGTATGTCGTGGGCTGTTGGATTCTCTATGTACAAGGAGTAATTTTCTAAATAAGACAAAAGTTTGAGGTAAAATTCCTTTGTCCTTTCATAGCAATTTTGTATAAAATAATCATGATCAAGGTCTTGATAGTCAACAAGCTGTGTATGATTGCTGTTGAATTCATTCCAATAGGATTTGAGCGTTGTTAACCGTCTCTGTATATTGGAGAAAGTCTTGCGCTCAGGCCCATCTTTCTTGAAGTTCACAAGTAGCTTCTCAATGCTTTGCATAAGTTGACATTGAGTAGCGTAAATGTCTTCCATTGTTATATTTTTTATATGTTAATTGCTTAAAATTTATATAAATTGCTGTTCTGATATTTAAGATTTCTGGTGAATCACGACGTAATAGGATAATAAGATTGACTTACCGGTGCTGCCCGATTTGATTTAATCTTACTTACACCGTTCACTCAAATCGTTTAATTTATTATAATATATTTAATTGTAAATGCTTCTTGATGATATTAAATAACACGTAATACAATCCTCGTAGTACACGTATTAGAGTCAATGTCCGTAACACTTATAAAATGCTTGCTATGCTGGTTTGATTCACACCCGCGTGGTAAATGTTACGAAATTATTCGAAATTAATTCACACATGCGAGAAGGCTCGAAGGACCAAAAAGATGTATGGGGTTTTCATACGTCTTTGATGATAGAAAATGATAATTGCTATGCTTGATAATATTTGATATATTTTGGTTATAAAATAATGATAGAAATGATAGAGAGAACGCGCGCGATGCTTGCTTAATGCGAACTGAAAAGTATGTCAATTATGATTAATAGCGAAACAATTAAAAAGCTGATTTGGCGAAATGTGCGGTGTTGCACCGTACAATTGTGTTGTTATAAATGAGTGAATTATTTTATTACATTGAATCTATTGCTAACGATTGCTTAACATAAATAAAATAATTTTAAATTTCATAACATAACCAAACACAATGAAAATAAACCTATTTTCAAATTCAGCTCTAAAATATTCCATGACTTTCACAACTTCCGGAAAAATTCACTAAATCAAAATTCCTAAATTAAAACAAAAAAATGGACAATGCTTTTAACAACAAACCACTTAAGAAAACAAAGTGTATATTAAAAGCATTATTATAAAGTCATTTTTCTAGTTATTGATTAAGTTTAACCTAGCAATAATCAACCTACTAACCAACCTGCACATGCGAGTATTATTTCACGTAACCTCTTCTAAGGTGAATTGGAATTCAAAGTATGAAAACGTTTAAAATTAGTTGAATGTCAATCTTGGCGCATCATAAAATAGTAATTTTGTATTTAGTTATTCTAATCTTCTTTCTGGTAGCACCCACACTTTTATTGGATTTTGATTTGACTTCACATACGAGTATATATGAATTAATAGTCAATAGTTACTTTAAACAAATCGATAAAAGATTATGTATGAAGTTTTTATCAAGTTCATCTCTATGGACCTATTCTTTAACAGTGGAACTATAAACACGTATACAAATACTTTAATACGTTTAATATTAAAAAAGGAAACTGTAACATTAGAACCATGTTTTTTATTGGAATCAGGGTTTGTTAAATTTCACCAGCCTCAAGAGTGATTTTAAATATATAACATGAATTTTTACTTGTGAGGATAGATAAATCCTAATTTCAATACATGGCTGGAATTTTACTAATACCTGTAACCTTTTCACAGAATAGTTAAGTTCTGAATCTTTGAATACAATGTAAATCTCATTGACACTGTAATTCGTTTTCTGTGTTTTCTGAACTCTATGCCTAGAAGCTAAGAAACCGTTGGAGATAGATGACAAATTAACTAACCTACTGTCAGACATACTGTAGGTACATCTGGTCTTGCCATGAACACGAAGGCTACAAAGTAGTTGATCGTCGGGTTAAAATAATATGAAACCACCATCGGTGAGTGAAATCTTTGAAAATTTTTATTTAAATGTGTAGTACTCATGAATACCTATCTTAGATAATGTTACGACTTAAATGATTGTTCATCTTTAGGAAACTGTGTGAAAAAATTTAAAAAATACATATTTTAACTTCAATGAAATAGATTCCGTGAATCTAACTGGACTCGAAATCTCACACTGTGTTTAGAGTTTTGAACGTAATTCATTATAATATTGGCCAAAATGTATGTTAAATAATTCTTAAGATTCTAAACGCATTTAATTTTTTCTAAATGTATTTGAATTCACCTTTAAGATATTTTTAGATATTATTTTTTCCAGGGAGTGCTCTATCTCTGATGGCATCGTCTGTCAAAGGCAGAAACGCGTTCTTCTAACACACTATTCCCAAATAGAACCACTTGAAGATTGATCATTATGACATTGTTAATAGTGATATCAATTTAATAAAACACTTAATAACAAGCAAAACACAAGAAATTGAAGTAAAGAGAAACAGTATGAGTTTTCCAAGCCGAAATTCGTTAACAATTTAATGGCCTATTTACAAAATATTATGTTATTTCCCAAGAAACAAAGTACTCGTAGATGAATCATTTTATTATAACGTTGATTTTAATGTAAAAATGACAATAAATGTGAAAATGAAACACGACTTTGTTTATATTACGTTATTGTAAGATGACACGATTAAACTGTAGTCTTTGAGACAGATGTTTTTGATTTTTCTAGTGCGTGTTCAGATAACGTTTGTTATTAAAATGCCAATATCGTGCTGATAATGTCACTAAAATAAATATTCTATGTTATAATACTATGAGTTATTCAGTAAAGTAAGATATTAAGAATGTTGCAAGACGACTTTATTTGCTTCTACTTCTATTAATAAAAATGTATATGTAAAAATATAACAATCGAGGTGCACCATATCATTCAGTCGGAGACTTCAAACAAATTTCAGTATGCGGGCATCAACATTATTATATATATAGCGGACAAACATGGAAACGATCTATCGGTGCGTTGATAAAATCAGTAAATTGGCTAAAACTGTCTCTAGCTCTACAATCGTTTTAATTTCTGATCTAACCTAAAACATAAATTACTCAAACCTTATAAAATAATAATTGAATACATTTATAAATTATATCTTATTGTTAGCTACGGTAAGCGCACGACAGCAACGCCGACTGGGGATGAAACACATCTTCTCTTAAACTTTATCCATTAAAAGTTGTCAGAACTTTGCCCTTAAATGTCGGTATTGGTGAATATTTTATATTTTATCTCTAAATATTCTCACCTTTGCAATTTTGGTGCTTTTTAACTGTTATACAATACGTTTTCAACATTAAACGTCATTCTGTTTGAAATCTGTTATTATCTCACGCACCACACACCACTCTCAAATAATCAGACCGCAAAAGTATTAAAGTTATTCACGACCCGACACCAATCCTATCTCTAAGTATGTAGGCGTGTTCTTAACCCGACTCGTTGTGTGTAATCTCCTCTTTATCTTTACTTTGTGATAACTCCTCTGGGAGACGTGCGATTCGGGAATCTCAGCGAAACATCCGAAACTATCAGTGATAAAAATGTTTTGCTGCTTTAAACTGTATTTGATACTCTTACAAAGAATTTATAAAATCGGGAATTAATACATTTTATTTTTTAAAGGTAAGATAAATTAATTTAAGTACTTTTTTATCATGTCCGTTAATATAGAGAGCTGGTATTTGGAATGCAATTAGGATTTAGTGTTTATTACAAAGGAATAACTATCAAAACTGAAAATCGAAGATGTGGAGTACTTAATGTGGAACGGAGCTAGATTATCGTATATGCTGCACGCCGCAAAAGACTAGGTTATTAAAATTTTAAACTATAAAATTATAAAAAAGTAACTCTATCTGTTTGTTATACCTTCACATCTTATTTACGGATTTTGATGAAATTTTGTATAGACATATTTTAATGTCCATAAAAATTGGAAATACACAGGATACTTTTAACCCGAAATTCAATAATGTTGCCTTGTATCTAACCATTAAGATTTAAAAATATTTAATATTGATATAGTCACAATAAAATGTTATAAGTGAACTAACAAGGTATCAATTATGACAAAGCGATTGGAAAGCTGTTCCCATATATAGGTCTACTGAATTAACCGTCTTGGTTTAGATTGGATTTCATAATATTTTACGACGTCAGACTTGTGCATTAATCTATGTTCTGTTTTTAAAGGGATACACATTTAACGTAACAAGTTCATTCTGATTAAGCACCCTTAGTGACTAGGAATATTCCAGGCCAGACTAACAGCAGAGACATAACAAAAAAAACATTTTATAGTGAAGACTAAGACGGACAATACAAAACAAGAACACAAAACTCTTAAGGTCCTTAAGAATAATAATAATACATCGAGCAGCGCTAACATTAATAAAGTTTACTAGATCTGTACACAAGGTATTTCTTAAATATAAACATTAATGTTTCTGAGATTTGTAACTAATAACTTGTAGACACTTAACAAAGTATCTACCAGTTACTAGTTAAAATTTTCTTCCTATAATCTGTCTGTTTCTAAACGTGTGAAGAAGGTTATTTTACGCCGTAATTATAAGAATATTGACTGGGAAGCTCTCAATCGAGATGCTTTGAATCTGGACTTTACATTAATATCTGGACTTGATATTAATTTACAAAGCAATCACCGTCGATGATAAGGTTGATGTTTTAAATTCGGCCCTTATTAAATTATATGATTCACACTGTCCACTTAAACCAATAAGGGTCAGACATCTTCCAGCGCCCTGGCTTACTCCTTCAATTAAAAAATTATGATTAGTCGTAACAAAGCTAAAAACAAGTCCAAAAAAGACCCAATCGTTGAAAATGTCTCTAATTATAAAAAGCTGCGTAATCTCTGTAATAGGATGTGTAGGGACGCTAAACGTCGTTATATTTTCTCTTCTCTCGAGTTCTTATCTCCTTCACAGAAATGGAGATTCTTTAAATCACTAGGTGTGGGTAAAACCTCTGTAAATATTAATAAACACGTAGATTTAAATTCTCTTAATGCTCATTTTTCTTCTCTATCATTTAAACTTAGTAACGTCCAAAAAGTCTTAACTCTTCGAAAATTGGCTGCTGCCACCCCACCTAACTGTGATTCGTTCGTTTTGCAAAACATTGCGGAAGCTGACATTAAAAAGAACATCTTGTCTATTTCTACAAAGGCAGTTGGTCATGATAATATCAGTCGTGACATGCTTATTCCTATCATTGATATCATAATTCCTTTTATTACTCACATTCTAAATTTCTCACTTTTAACCAACTACTTCCCCAGTGCTTGGAAGTCTGCGCATGTCATACCACTGCCCAAAACTTCTAATCCAACCTCCGTTTCTAATTTTCGTCCCATCTCAATTTTACCTATTCTTTCTAAAGTTCTTGAAGATGCCGTCTTCAAGCAACTTACCTCCTACTTATCTGTTAATAACTTACTTAACCCTCTACAATCTGGTTTTCGTCCGTTACATAGTACCACGACGGCCTTACTTAAAGTGACGGAAGATATTCGGTATGCTATGGACAATAAAAAATTAACAATCCTTGTTTTATTGGACTTTAGTAATGCCTTTAACTCAGTAAATTTTGATATTATGCTAGGTATTCTTCGCTCTTTTAATGTCTCAGCTCCAGTAATAAATTGGTTTAACTCCTACCTTCATGGACGTCGGCAGAGAATCTGTGTGGATGAGGCCTACTCAGACTGGGCAGAAACCTCTGCAGGCGTACCACAAGGCGGCGTTCTATCTCCTCTTCTATTTTCTTTATTTATTAATGAGATCTCTAAAGTCATTTCTTGTCACTGCCATCTCTATGCAGACGATTTGCAGCTGTACCGACATACATCCCTAGCCGACCTTAATGCTACAATTGATTCAGTTAACAATGACCTTAGGAAGATTAAGCAGTGGGCCGAAGAATACGGCCTCGTTGTAAACCCGCTAAAATCACAAGCCTTAATTATAGGCAGTCGGCATTTGCGTAATAAAATTATTAATACACTTTCATCCTCTATTATCTACGATACTACGAGTATATCCATACCTTTAACAGAGCAATCAAAAAATCTTGGCATCATTTTTGACTGTCATCTCTCTTGGACACCGCAAATTGATGAAATAAGTAGAAAACTTCATTATTCTCTTCACTCTCTCAGACGGTTGCAGAATTTCCTTCCTTTACAAACTAAAAATGCTAGCACAAACTATTCTCCTTCCACTTCTCGACTACGCTGACGTTTGCTATCTAGATGCATCCGAGGAGCTACTTGATAAGCTTGAACGACTTCAAAATTTGTCCATTCGTTTTATTTACGGATTGCGCAAATTTGACCGTGTATCCGAATATCGATCACAATTAAAGTGGCTCCCTATTCGCCTTCGCCGGAATGTGCACATTCTATCACTTCTTTTTAATATTTTAAATAACGCTTCCCCCCTTTACCTGCATGAGCGTTTTCATGTGACGCCACCAAGGACGAGACCATCTCGTGAATGCGTTTCTTCAAAATGCCTAGTAGTGCCTTTACAACACATTTTTTTTCAAAAAATCTTTCTCGGTTGTTGCAGCTCGGCTATGGAACTCTCTTCCCCAGCGTATTCTGGATGGTAACCCTTCCCTCAACTCTTTTAAGCTAAGGGTTAAGCAGCACTACCTATCTTCGGAAATATAACTAGTATTTCTTTTTATTTTTATATTATCTACAAATGTATATATTTATTAACTTATATATATATATATATATATATATGTGTGTGTTTGTGTGTGTGTGTGTGTGTGTGTGTATATATGTGTATATAAGTATGTATATGTCTAAGTATTTTATATGCTATATTATACAGGTAATTTGTTAAATAGCTCTTAAAAGATTTATCTATTTTGAATATCATTTCTTTGTTCTTTTTTATTTGTATTTAGTTTAAGTGTACCGCACTGTCTTGAACACCCTGTCTCACACCAAAGGGTAACTGGGAGAGATCTCTAAAAGAGATAAGTAATCCTTTGTACTACATTGTTTTCTGTTTTTTGTATTTGTGATTTTTATTGGTGCATAAATAAATAAATAATAAAAAATAAATAAAAATGACTGAAGATTAATTAAGATTATTTATTTTCGGGATTAATTTTTTAACTGTATTTATTTATTTTTCGCTGTGAAATAGTCAATAAACCGACACGGTACACAAGATAGGCATTTTCAAATACTTTCTATAATAATATCTATTTTTTATATTAGTAAAAAGATGAAAGATATTTTTGTTTGTTTTTACCGACCGACTGACTTTAACCATTTCTTTACTAACTGAAAAATATTAGGACGTTACATATGCTAAAATTTATTTCTAAAAACTGAGACATGTGCAAAAAAATAGGTTATGTTAACCAAGGTGTAATAAAACATCTCAAAATTTCCTTTCTTCTCACGCGCGGCTTAATGGTTAAAGATAAGACGAAATTATATACTAATGAACTGTGGAATTAAAATGATCTGCAAAGAAGTTTGCGATGTCTATCTATAACAGCTAAACTAAATATAAAAGCCGTTTTCACGAACGAACTTTGTTCGTTCTGTATTTCGCTTTTTCGCTTTGGACGTATGGATGTCTGTGGACAGGAAAAAATTTAATTACTGTCGAGAGATAGCGCTGTTTTTAATTTACTGATTTAGTTTATTTTCATATTTAATTATATTACTATTTTATATTATTATTAATCACACTTTTTTGTAATTTTTCAATAATTAATTATCAATAAACATGTATTTAACATTTTCTTTTCTTCAATAAATATTAATCATTTTACTTAAAAATCAATTGTTTTTTTATTAACATTTATAATTTCGTCAAAGTTTGTTCGGGAAATATACTGGGTATTTGCATATTGACTGGTTATATTTTAAAAATATTATATATCCATTACATTTTTTAGATCCCTTTTTAATGTGGCAATATGAATCCTTATGAAATTAAAGTAATTTATCAATGTTCTCTCCTCTATTTACAAACAAATTTATTTGGTTTTTCGCTATACCATTTGCTGTTTCAGTGTAGCAGTGAGTATTACGTTGCTAATATCTAACTACAACTAGACAATGACACATACACAAATGATTTACTTCGATGCCCAAATATAGATAAATATAGTTAAAATGTTATCTCAACTTAGTGATGACGCCTTCTTAGGTTTATGAGAGGATTTTGGTTCAATGCTCTCGGTTGCAAACAAGATGACAATACTACGATTTTGATATGATTTTGATTTATCCTTATTATAACCATGATACGACATTTTATAATCAAAGATCCTTAAATAGTATGCATAAAAGATTATTGTATAGTAATATCTCTAATCTGTTAAAGTATAAATGGACAATGTGATTAAAATAATGTATATCTATTCCAGTTAGCGGAGAAAAATGAGCTCTTCAGAGAATTAGTTGTTATTGTTTAGAGAAAAATTTATACAAAATGAGATTCGAAAGAGCATTTGTACCAAATCAGTCAAATTGTATGAAACTCGTTTTGCTTTTTTTGTAATATGTTAAGAATAAAAAGCATAGTTAAAAAAAATTATTGTTACCGAAAAGACTTAGGAATAAACTTCAACACTTACCGAAACAGCATAAAATTTAATATATCAAGACAACGTATTTTCACTCATACAAAAATATATTTACAAAATAACATCGTAATTTCATGTACAGGGACGTATATATTGCAAAGGCCTATGTCTTTAACGAATTGAAGCTGATAAGGGTACCCGCCGTTACAAAGATAGAATGTTTTTGTGAAGAACACTGATTGTAAAAGGGATCTCTAAAAGCTTTCTTGATACGGTCAATATTAACAATTAAAAATAATAATACTAATATTGCTGGATTATTAGAATTCAAAAGGTATTATTGACAGACCTTACTCTAAGATCCGTCCGTCTGTTTAAAAAAAATGTAGCGATCGCAGAGTCAAAAAAAAATTGCATTGTATATAATATATGTACAAGTATAAGTAGGTAATTTTTAAAATATAAATTGAAAAATGAATACATACTATACTTAACAATCAACCAATTCAGACCTACGATGGCTTGACGATAAGATTAGACAAAAATTCATGTACCGACTGGTTCCACCAAGCTATTACCAGACTACTGTCGAATTTTTACCAGCTTCTCACAGAAGTTCTGAATGGAACAGTAAATAAAGACAGTCCATTCTGGCCAGAATGACATCCTTCCTCGCGAATGTCCCAGTTTCCACCACTTTTCTCCATTTATTATTATAATGTAAATATCTTAATTTTTGCATATATCCCTGGCCAATGGTACTATTTATCATCAGATGGACTGTCTTCTTTTTTGCCATAAAACCACTATAAAAAATAAATGGAACATATGTGTATTGTTCTAATACAATTTCAATAACATGTAAATCACTTCACGTAACGATAGCATAATTTATTGTGATTGGGTTAGAAAAGACTCGAAAGAAAATAAATTTACATATATACTAGTAATATAATTTGAGTGCAACTCTGCGGGCGATAAACACGAGCGTATATTTACAAATTTTGAAGCCAACCCGGTTCTTGAGACTGTGGTCACTAACTATATAAGTCAAATGGATATAGTTTAATTGGTTTTGTTTTTATTGTATCATAATATTATAAATAAATATACTTTATCGTACACAAGAAAGAGAAATAAAAAATCTAGTTGTGACTAAATTTTATCGAAAATTTTGTAAATATTTTGTTTATAACCATTTTTATAAACCTGGATAACCAGACTTTTGATAAGTATTCCCATGCCCTGTAGTATCACATCAGCGACAGCCGCTGCGTAGTCATTGGGATCATTAGAAGGAAAACAAACTGGCCCCCATTACATTTACAACACAAAGTTCTGCACTCGTCGTAATCAAGATAAAGTAATGACAAAGTAAGTAAGTAAGAGGAACTTTCCTCGAATAAACGTGGATGTTGATAAATTTATATTAACAAAACATATGGAATAACAGAAATTGATATTTATCTTCTTTAAGAAACTTTTATTACAAACTGAATAATGAAATTTAAAAGCATACAATTCTCTTTGTAAAGATTTTTATATAAATATGTTGAGCCGTGTTAGGTTTATATTTATTTGAAATAAATAAAAAACTATCATTCTTATACACTAATGAGTCAGCTATCCAATGTTTCTAATTATATTTGTCACTTTTAAGTGTAAAGTTACTAAACCGTCCTTTAGTATCTCTGACATTATCTGTAACACTATTCATCTGATTGATGAGTTTTTTCTCTGCAGATTTATTTATTTATTTAACATTGACATTTTATAATTACATCACAGAATACCCTCTATTTTAGACTCTCATTATTTCCCAGCCAATATAATACAAGATTTATTGACGTTTTTCCATTTAACAACTTCATTCAACATTTGATTTCCAGAATCCTTACATTAATAAATTTATTTGTAAGTTTTATGTAAATGAAATAATTACAATTTTCAAAATCTTAATTAAATAATCTAAAATAAGAAATGTTAATTATTCAACAAAGATCCGAGGACCTAAAAATAATTATATTATATAATTGTAATAATTGTAGGAAAAGGGAGGGAATTTGGTCTTCCGAATCCTTCACTGTATGCCTATGTATGTATGACTATGCCTACAATATATATAAAAATAAAAACTAAACCTGATTTTAGTAAGTTTGAAACGATACTATACCAATAATATAAATTATATATATATATATATATATTATTAAATACAAAAAATTAAACTGATAAATTTCATATCATGGATAGTATATCTTGAATATAGTATGATGTCGCTAAAATAATACGCACGTCATATTGTTAAATCAGGGACGGAGCGAAAGGTAAAAGTTGATGTCAACATAACTCACGTCGTCCATGTGACCTACATAGGGTACTTTGCTAATGCTGACATTAAATATTATACTAAAGATTAGCACGTCTTTGACAATAGTATCTTAAATGTAACATTAATATTCTAAATATCATTGAAACCTAAAATTTAAATACGGAACAATTTAAATTATTACTACGTCTAGTTGGTGGTTGTCCGGATTAATGCTTATTGTTTCCGTTTCATGATACCGAATTTGCTACAAAAAATATTTTATTATTTATAATTTATTATATTTCATAGATAAATTGAAATTTTTATATAGTTTTTGACCCAATTTCGGAAATCTGTATAGTTTGACCATTGACGATATTCGAGTAAGAGTATATCAAAGTCTTTATTACGCCTATTTAAATAATACATAAATATTATATAAACATTAAAGAAATATAGTCAATAAACTCCGCTATTTTATGATAAAGGATTTAACATCGGACCAGACCAGCCTGTAACTCATTTTATATATATTTTAAATATACATTGAAGTAATACAGCTATATGCATGTATCAAATATTCTGAATTAAAGTCATTATAATAGTTGAGGTTCATTTATTTTACAATTCAAAGTTCCCGAATATAAACCGTCATAGTATATTTTAATACTAATTAGAAAAACTGAAAAGCTAGTTTCTGAAAAAGGAGGTAATGAATTTTTATTGTTCTTAATAATAACAGATATACCAGCAGAAATATAAATAATAAAATTAGATAAAAATCATAAAGAAAAGAAAGTTGGTGACAAATTTAATATTTGGAAACTAAACTTTTAACTTTATTTTGTTTTGTAAACATAATTTGACAGACGAAAAGTTCATTGAAGTTAAGAGTTTACAAGAGCTAATATAATTTATTAGACATTATAATGTCTAGAAGTTATTGAATATATTATTTTTAATTAATTCCATTATAAACTGATTTGACTTATTATTAGCTATAACTAATTGAACATTTCACACTCATGTATCACTGATAAAATAATATTAATTAAAAACATAACAAGAACCATTTTTTCAAATAAACACCTTTTCAATCAAACCCCTCTGACTTCGTCTTCATAAAACGTGAACTTTAATAAATGAGTTTTTAATTTTGCCAGAGTAAAAACTATCTTATAATTTGGATTGATAGAGGATTAGAACAACGTCTTTCTTAAGATTAGAACAACGACTGGCAACCCGCTAGTGAAATTTAAAATACTGTATGTTAAAAATGAACTCTGTATTTCAAATAAATTTTACTCTTAACAAAAAAACTATAAACCACGATCGATGGTCAGTAAAAAAAGATTAAAAATCAAGTAGCTGATACTTTAATTTCCTCTCAGAGATTTAACTGACAGGGGTTGTGTATCTCTTTATAACTAGGACTCTCGGTTTTTGGCGAACGCAGAAGCTCTTAAGAGATTATTTGGTGAGATACTTTATCGGTCATAAAATATTACATCGGTCGTTAACCGTAATTGTTGGATATCATAAAACCTAGCTGGTTTAAAAGAAGTGACCAAATACCTATTAAGGCACTCTTTCCATTAAAAGTATTTGAATTCTGCAAAGTGCTAACTCTTACAAAAAGTGTACTAAGTATTTGCAGATTGATCGGAATAACTTAATATTATGAAACACAAATATGAAGAATTTAAATTGAAATTTCACAAAAACGACTACATACTTAAATAATATTATTTTTTTATTAATTTTGCAAAGATCAATGAAAAGATATAATTAATAACATTACGATTACACGATATTCATACGATAATTAACAATAAATAACGAAATAATTAAATAACTGCTATTTTATTATTGTGCTAATGTTTGTCTTTCAAGTTATCTGTTGCGTTAAAATATTTTATTCGGATATAAGAAGAAAAAAATATGGAAATAACATTTTTAAAACAAATTAGTTTTGTCTTGGTAATCAAGTTGTAAAAAACTATTGGGTAAATATTAACTTTGACGTTGTAAATTATTTATGTTTTTTCCGTAAAATATCTCGTTCGACAGGGTCGATCGTGTTAGGTAGATTCCCGCCACGCGATTCTCGATATGCAATATTCGAAGGTAACAATGATTAGAACTCATTATACTCTGGGGTCTGGGTCCCGTCATCGCATCAATTGCAATAGGTAGATTCATCTATGGAATCTACCTAAAATATTTAGTGGTTGATTTAATATTATAAATGACCATAATGTCTTTTATCTTGCTTTACCTAACAAGACTATATTAATACGCACAAGAAAGGTGATATTATTTCAATCACTCAAACACTAATGTAACACGCATATTGGGAGCAAGCCCACGAGGAAGCATGTTTACGATACTATCAGAGTGTTAGTGATCGACGAAGGCTCAACCCTTCGAAGTATTACGTGTCAATAATGATGTATGGCAGCCCCGGCACATTGACTCCTGAGGATTTATTATTGTTTGTGCAAAGTGCCGAAACGAGATCAGATTTTACTTAAGTGTATGGCAGCTATTATATAGGATAAGCGTTAAATGTACAATTGTTGATATATCTGCAATAGCTACTAAGTTTGCTGGTTTGTGACAAAATAATTATGAAGCTTGACTTCCTTTTTGAATCGGAAAAAAATACAAAGTATTCTCTCCGTGGTAAGACACTGTTCAATTTGACGTTTCTATATTTCGTATTTATAACTTTGCATTTTAAAACTGGCTTAATAGAATTATAATAATGACAACAAATATGTGAACTAAATTTAACTTTAATATGTATGTCAGATTTTTTTTTATTTTAATCAGTTTATGTCTAAAATGTCTCACAGAGAGTAAAAGCTCATGCGTTAGCTTGTTCATGTCACTCTAGATGTCACGCTTCAGAAGGAATACTTTACTTACTTTATGTATAGTTTAAATACTTTTTTAATCGTTATAATCAATAACCTTAAGTTACGAATCAGATAAAACGTTAATTATACTTTAAGATATGGTTTATGTATCAACAAGATGTTTTCTGCTTAACTATTCAATGCTCGTCCAACGTTAACTGCATAATACTGATACCGACAAGAGTTTCATCCAATTAATACCAATTACAGTGTCAAGTCACTCTTAACGGTAGGTACCAATGGTTATAACAATTGCTATTGAAGTTATCTCTTTGAACAAAGCGCTGTTATGTAATGGATAATATCAAAAAGAAATATATATTTTTTAAATTCAATAATTCCTCGACGCTAATGTGCGGAGGTTTCTTATTCATTAAACAGACGACAAGTTTGAATCACCTTCATGTTGGGGTGTCTTTACTAATTTAAAGTTTGAATGCAGTATGTTTTATGTCCTCTTATTTGTCAAAAACCTTTACTTTATGTTATCGCCAGTACTTTTCGGAGTATAAGTCTTCTAATGTTTATAGCATCATCTTAAAGTGTTTTAATATAATTTTGTGAATGTTTATTTTCCTAATATAATATTCCGTTGTACAATGTTACATGAGTATATTCAGGACGTGAAATGAACATCAATCAACAAAGCTGCGTTAGATTATGTTTATTTGTGAGATCTAATTTGGAATGTAATTACGTAGGGCGGTTAGCGAGAATCAGAAATAACAGAACAAAAATATTATTATTTGAGACTTAACATTTGTTTAATGTTAAAAAATATGCTATTTAACGAAATGGGTACAAATCACTTTAAAATAAACTTAAATATCAAAGTACACATTTAATTATTCACAGTGGTATTTTAGTTTTAGGCTAGGTAAAAATTGGCACATAGGTAAATCAGGAATTCGCCCCCTTTCAAAAAGCATGTTTCTTAAGTTTAAGTATGAAATGCTAAGAAACAGTTTTTATCTTTGGTAAGACAAAGGTGAACTTTGCATTTTATACATTTAATCCTGGTTCTTCCCTTGCATTCCACCATTTTGTACCGTGTCCCAAGTCCCTCATCATGTGCAGGGAAATGCCCAACACCGTCTCTTGCTATATCCGCTAAAGGGTGAACCTCTGGTCTTCTTGGAATAATTTGCGATATTGGGCTACTGCCACTGGGCCGTCCTCTTTTACCGATGATAATTTTATTCCCCAACACCAGACTTTCAGCCAGCTGACGAGAAAAGTAAAGCAATGTGAGTTGTTTTATCTTTGGTATGCCTAGTAACTCATTGTCAATTTAATTCTTCCGGTATGCCTGCACTACAGCTAAATCAGAAGCATGAAATATCATGCGAAGAGTCCATTTTTTTTATTTTATGAAGTTCTTTTAGTAGCTTATACGTTGATCTAATATGTCAACTCCCCCATTGCGTAATTTTATTTCCTGACTACTTCGGGGCATTCAACGTCAATAAATTTCTTGTATTTCTTACACCACCTTCTGATTAAGCCTTTTTTCACCAATAGCAATAAAATTAGAAGCAAGATGGGTAATCTTATTATCCAACCTCTTGACCTCTCGAGAAAATCCTCGAGGCTTTTTATTCATTTCTTTACCGCTTAGCAACGATGGTTTGGTGAATCTATTGATACGAGCTATGCATACAGCCATAATGCCTTTTTGTTTTATTATTTGGTAACAAATGATATGACGAAAAGTATTTATCAAAGTACTGCACGTGGCCCTTGCTTTCTCCAATTCTCTTTGTGAGATGACGGACAATGGCTTCACAGTATCCAATTTTTTTTGTCAAATTATTATAAAGTTCTGAACTAGACCTTGATAAAGTAGAAAATCATAGGCTTGCCCATGTTTAGCACAAAAAAAAATGCTTGAGCCCCCATGGACAAGGTTTACCTTTTATATACTGCTTGGCAACGTTTCCCAGTGCAAGAAACTGTATGCTCATTAACGCTAAGTTCTTTTTCAAGCGGTAACTCTAAACATCGATTCCTAATAGCATCAAATATTGGTCGAACTTTGTAAAATGCATCTTTATAACCAGCTGGTATTATTGTATTATCAACAAGGTGTAAATTATTACGCAGTTCAAAAAAGCGATCCCGGGCCATATTCTCTGAGAACAAGGGAATGCTGATGCCGGATTCCCAGTACATTACAAGCAAGGGTAGATAAATGTAACCCAAATAAAATTTGTATAGTAGTAAGTTTAAACTTGGATTTATTTGAATTTATATATGTATTTGAACATCGTTTACGCCTGATGTGTACATTTGTGTACAAAAGTAAAAATTTATACAAAAATAGAATAACCAACTCAAGTTATATGTTTCGTATGACCTTAGGAATATTACACACCAATTCATATTTTTGTAGTGCGTATATTTAGCTATTTCTTACTTTTTAGAAATAAAATGATGAGGTTACCTACGCAGCTCCAACTTCGGTCAGCCGCTGGTCGAAACATGTAGAAAAAATTAAAAACACTGCTAAGAGATGGTGTTACTAGTATCAATGTTTGTAGTTTATAATGTGGAGATATGAACACAAGCGTTCTCGCTTTCACTTGTAGCGAAATAAATACCAAAATTCTTTTTATATTTTATGTGTACAATCGTGTACGCCAGGTCTGAAAGGGTTAAAAAATGTCCAACAGTTTTGAATGATTTTATGATCCTTATTTCAAACGATAAATAACTACAAAATTTTTGTTAATTTAAGTGAATTTGCAGTATTCTGTCCAGTTTAATTTGGAGTGAAGTGCAATTTAATCATTTAAAAGAAATAGTTATTATTACATTAGATATTTAGAAAACTTAAATATTTGAGTACATGTATACTAATAAGAAAACGAATGGGTTTAGTTTTTACTAATTTAAAACAGATTATTCCGAAACTAGAAGTCCAATTTATCAGATAGCATCTTATTACCCAGTAAATAATAATATACAGTAGTTAAAACTACGAAATGTCTTGTCTTTGTATCAATGTCTTTGGCAGCTTTGATTATTAGTCCTGAACTATTAATTAAAATATGTAATCCATGCACGCGGGGTGGCGAAAAGCAGATAGAGTATGTATATTAATTAAAAAAATATATGAACATGACAAATATTTCCCTAGTGGTCTAAATATTAATAACACTACGATACATTTTTAGTGAGTTAGTGTGACCTATATTCATATCAACATCTAGACTTTTTATTAAAGTAGATATTATTCTACTATTATATTTATTGTATTTATTTTATTAAAATAAACATTATCTAACTGATTCTTACTAAATGTATACACACACCATCTGATAAGAAGTTCTCAAAGCAATAATATTTTTAAATGTACTAATTTATTTCTTGCAAAAACCGATAAAAAAAATAAATAAATTCTATAAATAAATTTGTCTCTACATGTATTACAGGTAATAAAGAACTTATAATTTTTTCGACACGCTCTATACCTTTCGTACATTTCTTGGTTCTGGTTAATGCGATAGTGCCCGTACTGTTTTATAAAAATTTTTACTACTATATTTGTAACACAGTTAACATCCTTGAAACAGAGAAATAGCTGACATCGTCTCTTGTATCGTCTCATCTAGTAATGTTTCACTTTTGGTATTTAAAATGTTTTATTATATTAAATTTTTTATGTTTATCCTTTACTTTTTTTTTTGTTAAAATCGAATCATTTTTTCTCTTTCAATCGGGAAAATTCATAAAAAAATATAACATATATAATTGTTATTATCTTTTGTCTCTACATAGTATTACGCTAATAGAATTAGAATCAATTAGTATAAAACTTACAATCGAACTTAAGTAAGGCACAGTCGTTGTTCATGTAACCCTCGGCTCATTATAAGATCCGCAACTCATTTGAGTAACTCGCAAACTCAATTACCGCCCTTTATCTAAGTTGACTAAATTGTTAATGGAATTTACGGCCTCTGGCTTGTTTGTAATATTTTACAAGGTTTTTGTTGTATCTGTCAAAATCGGTTATGGAATTGACAAAACTTAACACCGAGGTATAAAGTACTCGTAGAATGCAATTTAACTAAGTCGAGCATAGGCTTAGTTTGCCGTTTATGTCATAAAGAAAGATCATAAACAAGATTGTTTGTACACTAATATATTAAAGTAATAACATTTTACATGGGAAAGCATTTTATTGCTGCTAATATTAATTAAACATTTTTTATTTATTTAGGCTTTTATTTTTTAATTTTAATTTAAGAGTTATCTTTAATAAGCATAGTTCTATTAATGAATACATTGTTAACTTATAAATATAAAAGGAAACTCAAGTTGTGACTAAATTTATACAATTTAAAAGTATCATGAGCAGAGCGCGCTCGGTTCCACTTTTTAGATAAGTGAGTTATTCTGATCCAGTGACACATTTCTGACACATTTCTTCATTTTTAAAATTGTCTACAAACATGTTAATCATATTTTACTTTATTTCAATTAAGATACTAAAAATGGGTAAGACTAGAACCTGATAGCATTGGGATATCGTCTCTGCCAAAGAGAAATGCAAAACCAATTATTTTAAAATGATACTACTAATTTAATAGTTAAGAAGGAACATTTAAATACATGTTGGAAACATAGATTCTTGTATGTTCAACAATTTCTACACCTATGGGACTTTAAAGTTGTTTAAAGTTATTTTTTATTCTAAACAGAAATTATTAACTAATATATGGGTTTAGGTTACGTTAGGTTAGGTTAGGCGTAGGTTTTATGTTTAATTTAATTAATTTATATATACCTATGTACATTAATTAAATTTAACATAACACCTATTTATGCTCTTGTACCTCTTCATAGTTTTGGCTTAATGTTTTTGTTACTTTGTATTTTTTTTAATCCGGATTCACTCTTTACAAAGTACCGTTATCTATAAATAAAGATAAATTATATAAGTGAAGACTTAATAACTAAATTGCATTTAGAGCAACGAAGACGGAGACGAATAGCGGCGTGTTTCAGTGAAGAAAACATAACTAAATAAAATACTGGAACGCATTTTGTTCACCAACTTTATAGTGCATAGTCATGTAGAAATAATTTAAATGAATTACACTTAAAATGTCCTTAAAAATGTTTTATTAATAAAACTCGCAATATATTTCATATTTTTCCTGGCTTTATTTGACCGAGGTTTTTTGATTTCAGTTACTATTTCATTGTTTATTTGGATTAGTTATTTCTGTAAAATTGTTCTACGTAAACGTTGTAATTTGGAGATTGAAAGATGACATCACCCAGCTGCCCTTATCCCAATTGTTAGGTCCGTACAATATATTAATTTCTTCACAGCTCTATATATTATACGAGTTTATCATCTAAATAGAGACTTTTTGTCATATAATATTTAACGGCCCCCATCCATATCTTTTTCTTCTATTTTTTCTTATGACAATACACTTTAAGGCTCAAAATTCTTCTCGTTAGATGCCTTTCATCCTCCGTATGACGTGACTATACTACGACAAATGATTACTTCATATTTTTTATCACCGTTGCTGCTTTCAAGCTACCCCTTTCATATTACCCCTTTTATATTCAATTTCTAATATATTTTTTGTCGTCACACCTCAAATTCGTTGTAACATTCTTTTTTAAACCATCGGTACTAAACTGACCGGAATTTGAACAATAATATCTTTTTCTTACTAACTTATAATAACTCAATCGGTCCTCGTTTTCCAATTACCGATCCGTCTCTATTTTATAACTTCTTTCTAAGGTGTTAGAAAAACTTGCAGACACTCAATTAAAGGCATTCGGATAGACGAATAATTTACCTTTTGGAGGAAAGTAAGTTCCAGTGTTCCTCAGGGAGGCGTGTCGTTACCAGTACTCTTTTCCATCTTCATGAAAACAATAACTCAAAATATTTCTTCGCGGTATCACATGTATGCAGATGAAAAAATCCTATTTCTGGGCACTCATAGTAAAGTTCTTAGGTCTTCTTATGACCTTAGTCTCCGTTTATCTCCTTACTCTAAACGCTTTTATTATGCTTACGCTTTAATAGATCTTTATGTTATCCTATCACTTATTTGTCCTCTATTCTTTTCATGCACATATCAAATAATCTTTCTCTCGTATTAATGAAATTTAATTTAACATAAAACGAATTTATGCTCTTGTACCTCTTACTAGTTTTTGCTTTATGTTTTTAGTATTTTGTAATTTTTTATGTAAGGTAATTTTTTTTGTAATGAATACAAATATTCTTTATATTTGAAAGAGTTTATTTTATTTTTATATATTTATTTGTATTTGTATAATATTTTATTTATGTTTGTATATGAACTTGCGTCTATTAATATTATGCATTGTTCTTCTGTATATAACTGACCTTCAACTTAGATATAAGGTTGTCTGGAATAGATCGTTACTTAGCGATAAGACCGCCTTATTGTTTACCCATGTGCAGTTTAAATGTTTTTTTTCATTCCTGTTCTGTTATTTTACATTATGGTTGCAATAAAGTATATTATTATTACTTATGTACCCAAATCGTTTTGTATATATTTCAGTCAACACGCCAGAATAATAATAACAATTTAAACATTCTGTTTAAATGCATGTCAATTGTAAAAAAATCTTCTCTCACCATTGGTCCACTCAAAAATAATTCCGTCATTGGTCGTTCTACTGTGGTCACCTCATTTGTGATTCAAATCCGTTTGTTTATAGACCAGGCCTAACTCCCGAAGTCAAAACAACCCGGTGTATTTCAGATGAGCGTTACCATGTGTCCTTATGAATTAATGTGACATCCAGTTTAGTCATTACAAACATGCAAATCATTTAATTAAATGGTTAGTCTGCTTTGAATCACATTATACTATACAAATTTTTATTACTTGGATGTAATTTAGGATTAATTACCATTTACCTTATATTATTTTTTATTTGATTTGAATTTGTAAGTTATTAACAACTTTTGATATACGAGTATGTCTGTAATATGAGAAGGCAAAAAATAAAACAATAATAAAAGGCAAAAAAAAAATCCACTTACTTGTTTAAATCCGTGGAACTTTTTAAATCATACGAGAAAAAATTAACAGTTTTATTATTTCAGCAATTTTGAATATCGAATTTTGTTAATTTACTGTAATAATGAAGTTACCTTTCAAATAAATTAATAAAAAATATATAGTAAAAAAAATACTGTTTAACTAACCAACATATTCAAAGATAGATCAAACAATGGGTTCTGGGACTTGGCATTTGCGGTTAATTGTTGCTTATAAAAAACAATTGTTTTATTAAACTCCAAAGATCGGTGTAACGCGCGAGTTGGATGTTTTATTATTACTTATTTGATACCACTTTGTTGTTGGATACCACACAAAGAAATTATATCGCGTGAGAAGGGCCCGTCTTACCGACTACACCAATAACCCAGAAACTATTGCTTTGTAATGTTGAGTAAACTCATAATGGAACAGTAGGTTTTAGGCAGGTTAATAAACAGGCAATAGGCGCCTATGCCAAAGCCTGTCGGAATTATCCGATAAATTAATTAGTTATACCTTAAACAAATTCCCATCTGAGATCTCAATCCTCACCTTTCTCTTCTTTTTTTCGTTGGATAATCCGTTACGGATACCCGCCGACCAAGAAGGTGATGGCCGGAGGGTTATGTGGGACTGCCCGGCAGCATAGAGGACGCTGCCATTTTTAAGCCCATCCTACCCACTAAACCACTATCATACCATACCCACTAAAAAACCAACGGTTGCCCTTAACGCCTTAATAGGACACCATGGGATCGCTTGCACACTCACCGTGATGCCCCGCCGGTAACCCCCCGTGTAAGGGTGCTCCGGGCAACTTAGAGCACCCTCACGACGTAGTCCTGTAATAGGTGTGAGAGTTCACCCTTCCCCCCCTTCAAGACACTACAGATGAGGAAGGACGCGGCGGGCGTACCCCCGTCTCCTTCTTCTCAGCCTTCCCCTACGGAGTGGGTCAGCGGTGAAGGCCTGCTCCCTAACCCGCTCCGCGGCCTCCTTCGCGGCGATGACTTGCTCGCAGAAGGAGGCCATTGCGACTCATCACCTCTCGTTGTCGATCATTGCGCCTATAAGGCGCGGCAGTGCGACGTCCCCGCTAACCACGGCCACCAGCTCAACACGCTGGTAGTCCCAGGCTGCGCACTCCGCCAAGGTGTGACGAGCCATGTCTACGGCCTCGTCACAGTGGTGGCAGGATGGGGTCGCCTCCCTTCGTGCGATCTTGTGCAGATACTCCTAGATACTACTTGAACTTATTACTTCCAAATTTATTACTTAATAGAAGCGAAAGCTCACCTGCATATCAAAACTTTTCAAAATTGCAAAATTGTGTATTCAAAGTATTACATTTGTATTACTTATTATGAAACAATTTATATAGGCTTTAATTAATTAAATAATAAAGCACATACATGTTATTTTTTTGTAGTATATATATACACACACACAAACATATATACATATATATATATATATATATATATATATATATATATATATATATATACGTGGGTGGATTGAAGGTAGTCAGTCGGCCCAACACAGATCCATTCAATTCTAAAAATCAAATCCACCTAAATTATTTACTTCAGTTCAGACTAGTTAATTGTGTGAAGTTCGAAACGTGTGCGGTAATTAGTTGTGATTTTATAATTTTTTTAACAAAACAATCGGACATAGTTACTGTAAATGGAGCAAATCGAGCAGCGTGCCGTCATTAAGTGGGGCCATAAAAAGGGACTTTCACCAAGCCATCCATGATGATATGGTCAGTACATAAGGGGGGTCAGTACTTCAATGATGATATGGTCAGTACATCTCTTATGAACGAACTCAAAATATTATAGCCACCGAACTGGGTTTCCACAAGGAGTCTGCGAGGTGGGTTCCGCGACTGCTTTGAGTTGAACAAAAAGGACGCGATTGACTATTTTACGTCACTGTATAAACAGGCTGGGAGTTATTTGAAGCCGATGATTTTTTTAAAACGTTTTGTTACAATGGACGAAACATGGGTTCATTACTATTCGACAGAAATAAAACTACATTCAAAACAGTGGAGAAGACCTGGTTCACCACCCCCCAAAAAAGCTAAGGCGATTTTGTCGGCAAATAAGGTAATGGGTTCAGTATTCACTGGAAGGGTATGATTATGATTGATTATCTTGAAAGGGTTCAGACTATAAACTCTCATTACTACTGTGTCTTACTACGTCGTTTATGAGAGGAAATAAAAGAAAAACGTCCAGGAATGCTCAGAAGAAAAGTCCTATTTCATCAAGATAACGCTCACACGTCTGTGCAATCAATGGCTGAAATCCACAATTGTGGCTTTGACTATTACTGCATCCGCCTTATTCATCTGATCTGGCACCGTCACACTTGCTTCTGTTTCCTAACCTAACTTGGGAGCTCAAAGATTTTCGATAAACGACGAGGTCAAAACAGCAATAGACGCATATTTGGACTCAAAGTACGAAAATTTTTTTTTTCAACGGTCATTTAGATTTTGAATGGGAAATGGCAAACGTTTAGATTTAGTATATTTATTTTCTTGGTTAGGTTGAATTCTTTTCAATCCACCCCCGTATATATATATACATATTATCAATTTTATTAGGATTTAAGATTACTGAAGATTAATATTTTTTCATTTAAAACAATTTTTAAGGAAAATATTTTTAGTTGTGATGTTATATTTACCTTGAAAAAACTTCTTATATTTTGAGGCAATGGAGATGATGTTAGAAATTATTTAAGAAATATAATAAAAAAATTACCATTTCAGACGTCACAGTCTTCAAATAAATTTAAAATCATTTCAAATTTAAACTGACATTTAAAAGTTAAGCTAATGATCACCAAATGGACGAAAATATGGTTTCACTTTAAACTTGAAGCGGATATTCAAATGTTTAATAAAAATCGACCTTAAGACGATTTTATGTTTGTTCGAGAATCTTCACTCGAAATTTAGCCGAGATAAAATCATTTCGAACCTTAAATTTTCTTATCAGCAACGACACATTGTATTTCATTAGCAATTTACACTTGATCCTAATTAAACTTATCACTTCAATCAATTATTTCAATTTGGATTTAGGTTTTAGTTGCTTTAATTAAAAGATGTTGTTATTATATATTAGACATCAAAGCTTCTAGCAAGTTAAGTTTTTAGAAATATTTTGTTGAAGTTGAAAATCATTAAGTTAATTCGGAACTGAAATATTAAAAACTTTAAAAATATAGCTCGAAACTAATTTGAAAAATAACTTACAAAGTCGGTAACAGAGTAAGTTAATATTTATAAACTTAATAAGCATCAAATATCAGATAAGAACGACCAAACTTTTAGAAAATATTCTCACAGTTTCTCGAGTTGAGAAATATTTCATAACAAAATGATATCATCGTACGAGCTCGGACATATTTATTGCAATTATGAGATATAACGGAGTTAGTTGTGGATTAGCATGAGGACCCCCCGGATGTATGAAGAGGTTAATGTCTGTGGTCGAGGCGAAAGAGGTATGCAGGGACCGTAGCGTTTGGCGCTCCGTCATCTCTGGCTACCCCGCAAGGGATATGGCGTGAAGTTAAATAAATAAATAAATAGTTGTGGATTACTTAGATTTAATTTTTGAGTGGCTTTTGATGCACATTATAATTTAAAAGCCTAGAAAAAATGCACTCACCAGATTAGCAATAAAACTGTGTACGGACCATTCCATAAATCACATTTTACAACCCCGCTGTCTTCTAACTGTCTTGGTTTTTTTTATCTGGAAATGTTTCAAACGGTTTTGTTACTTACAAAATTTAATATCGCTGATTATAAATATTGTTAAACTTGATGGTGAAATAATTTAAACACATTGCTGCATTCATCCATCGAATAGTGAAAAAATAAACATTCTTTATCAGTATCGCATTATATTAACCATTATCATCATCGGTACAATCTCACTATACATACACATATCTCACTATAAAAAAAAAAATATTCTACCACTTTTTCCGAATTACAGCTGTCTACTACTAAATATCCGAGCTAGGCTGCGGACAGACAGATGGACAGACATGACAGAGCTATAAAGGTTTCTAATAAAAAAGGGGTTCCCTAAAAATACAAAGAAATATATTGATTTACTACATTTACTACAAAAAATAATTACAAAGTACAAATGTTTAGAATTCATCATAATCATATTTTTATTATGGTTTATATTCTTCGTTCACCCATTACCATAAAATATTCAAGGGATACACATTGAAGTGTCCATTTTCCTTAAGAGTTACACTGACTCGTAATTTTAAATACTTATAATTTGAAACCAAGGCAGGTGCTCCCTAAATTTAAATCTTTATTGTTATGACATAGACTGAGACACTTGAAGCAATATACAAAGTGTACCTTTATTGTACGTTACCAATTCTAATTCAGGCTTGATAAACATATAAAATTACATTTTGAATATTTTTAATATACAAGAATTGATCTTTATTATACCACAATATTTGTGCTACTGATATGCTTCGAAGGATGGTGGGTATTTCGCCTACATAATTTTTTTAACCTCCCTTTATTTTATTACCATGTTCAAAATCTGGCAAACGCGCCAACAGCCTCCACTTCGAATAACAAGAAGAATTCAGTTCACTTGTCTACTGCTGGTTTCTTCTATTACGTTTATTATCATATTTTATGCAACTCTGAAATTCTTGGGAAGACATTGTTATTCTAGTAAATAAATTACGTATTCAGTATGTATAATATTTTGTTCAAGTTGTAAAAGACAACAATTTCCTCTCCGAAAATGCACCACCTATATTTCGTTTATATTTAACCATTTGGGCAGCGCACGGTAAAAAAGGAAAATTTTTAAATGATATTTTACATTATTAGTTAAATAGATTACCTCTGTTGCTTTCTAATAATGTAGCTTTCTTATGGTAAAAAATGGTTAAAATTGATCTAATAGTTTTAAAGACCAATCGATATAACAAAAATTTTTCCACTTTAAAATATAAGTATAGGAAATATTTAAAAACATTACATATAAAGTAGAACAATTGAGAAACAGTAACTCTTAATAAAGTAAATAATAAATAAGTATTAACATGAACAAGTTTGCGTTCGACTTTGTACAATATTACCAAGATATCACCGACTTCACCTCGTCACTACTTTATTATACGAAGATATAATATTTGTATTCTATAAACTCTAATGGAAGCTAAAACGAACTGAGTGGTAATTAATCAAATTTATTGTATCTCTACCTTCTCTAGAGACTGCAATCTACGATAGAGCACGTTCTCTCAATCCATCAAAATATTAAAATGTCTTGAAGGTAAAAGCCATATTTTACCTTAGACTGTTAAAAAAAACTAAAGATACATTTTCAATATATATATTTGAACTTTGGCATTATCATTATTACACTCATTACTGCCTTCGATTTTGTTTTTTATTTAGGATTTTATATTTTACCTTTAACAAACTTGTTATTTACACTAAAATGTCATATAAAAGGCGAGAGTCTTCTAAATGACATAAAATACAATATAAATTGACGGTACAGAAATAATAAATTAAATGGTGAAGGTGTATAAATATGTCTCAATGTCGAGATAATCCCTCAGTGATCTCGCGCCCCCTAACCTTTTTGAATAAATCATTTCCAAGAAGATCTTGTCGTATGAAAAATGTAGGTGCGTCTGTAATCATTTAAGCCTGGATGCTGTAACTTGTAGAAGAACGAATAAGCCAAATTTGTAATAGTTAATTGTGAATTTCATACATTACCTCATATAATATACAAATACTCACATCAGGTCATTCGCTTCTCGACGTCACAGGACGTTGTAAGCCACAGCCCAAATATTTTCTGAATAAACAAACTAAGTTTAATGTTTGTTGCGCTTTATATAGGTATATTGCGTGTCACGTTTGAATTCGGTTTTAATTATTCAATTCACATTGCATTATTGTGCGTTAGACTCAGATCGCAGGATTCGCAAAAAGCTAGATGTAAACAAAATTACATCTCACTACGGATTATAGGATTGAGGGTGATATATGTTTATATTATAATATTGTAAAAACATTACACTCGAGAGAGGAAGTTTCATCTCGAAACGACTTTATACAGAACAGAACAAAAATATGTAAGTTGTTTTAGACTAACTTTAATTATATTTTTATAGCAATATATATATATGTTTATATTTCAGTAACCTATTTGTGAAAATTTATAAAAATATAAGATACAAAAAATTCATAAAAAATGCAAACTCTTAATATTATTACAGTCGCTGTCTGGTAAATATTTAGGGCTTTAAAGTTCTTCTATTTAGGTCACACAGGACGCTGCAGATTATTTTGACAGTAACTTTTATCTCCTGCAACGCCCATAACTCAATAACGTAGTGGACATATTGGGTTAGTTTATTTATTTAATATTTAATATTTTAATTTTATATTCAATAAAATTTTAAATACATTTTTTTTTTTGTAAAATGACTATATTGAAAATAAGAGACATTGCATAACATAACCAGTTAACTCGGTCGTGTTACAAGGGCAGTGGTGTCATGTAAAGTTCAATGACCGCAACTTATCGAGAACCAATAAAAATCAACCAACTCATAAATTCGCTGTTTCCTAAAGATATACATAATGAATTTGGCCGGCAGCATCGTCAACGTCTGCGGCGTAGATAGTATAAATAAAAGAAATATCTATTTATTTATTTTATTTGTACCTTATCTTTACAGACCTTCACTCACAGATCCACTGATATTGAACTTAATCTTGATCTCTTGGCTGTAATTGTAAATGCTGCAACAGAGAACACTCGCTCGCTTGGAGTGCCGGTAGCAAATACACATTATAAGTCTTAATAAATTAAACAGCTAATGATAACTACTTCTTTTTTTGCCAGTAACCTTCCAAGTTTCTGTCGATCAAATCCTTAAGGTACTCTAAAGTACTTCCAGCATTCAACTTCTACAGGGTCATTTACAGTACTAATGCTTAGAGTGGAAAACTTTTGTGATATCCCTAGAAACTTATGACAAGAGGACATTGAAGTTATGGAAGAAGAAGTAGATTTGAGTTGCTCTTTGATGAACATCAGCTTATTTTTTTTTGTGTAGTTCTTTACAGACCAGAGCGCGTTTGAAACTCTTCTAGCCTTTACAGAAGGGCTTATCTCGATAAGTATGATACCAAAATAGGCCCTCCTGCCACTCCCATTTGACGTAGAGAAGTGATCATTGGTATTGATTCAAAGCGGAAAAAAATTAAATAAATCAAAAAAATCCGTGCCTGCAGGGGGACACGCGTGGGTAGACCTCGTGTGTAACTCGTTTAAAATATAACTCACTACCTAAGAATAACACATGATGCCGTTGTTTACATCAAAAATTTTCAAGCAAAAAGCGGTTTTTATTTTTTTTCTCGGAAAAGGTATCTTTTTTGGAAATACTTTTGATACTTAAATTTAGAGTAAAAAATAAGCTTTCTATTAAAAATATTTGCGAGGAGGGAATGTTTACCAGAAAAAAGTTGCCGTGGTTTTACCTACCTTAAATTTTCAAGCTCAAAGTGGTTTTTATTTTTTTCTCGGAAACGGTACCTTTTACGGAAAAATTTTTGGTACCTAAATTTAGAATAAAAAATTACCTTTCCATTAAAAATACTTGTGATGTAAGAATGTTTACCAGAAAAAAGTTATGAATATTTTTCCAAAAATTTTCGGTTTTTTTACCCCCACCCCTAAGTTATTGCAGTTAGGTTTTCGGTTTAGATACAATAATTATAGGTATTCATCAAAGACATCATATAATATGAACGCGATTGATCTACTTTGTATAGGAAAAAAGTTATGGTCGAAAAACTGAAATCAGAAAAAGTGAGGCCCTAGCGCCCCCTGTGACCGGATTTCTCTGGTTAACGAACTTGACCTTTATTTTTGGATGGTTGATTTTTGTGCAAAGTTTGAAAGCGATCCGAGCGAAACTGCGGCCGCTATCGTGCTGACAAAAGTCGAATCTGGACGCACGCACGCATATATATATATAAACTTTTTGACCAATGGTCATTTCGGACTCAGGGGGTCATAAGAAGACCTCCTGTGAAGAATTTTTTTCAAAATTCGAAAGTAGGGGACAAATGAATGGGCAGACCGAATTCTTCGAGGTCTACCCAATTAACCCATTCTGAAGGAAATGTCACGACACGACTAACTAATAAAAGAAGAATACGCAGTAAATGGGTAGAAAAGTGTTAGAAGGCCAGAGTTTAAAGTGCTCAGTAATGTTATAGAGTTGTTTTATATATTTCATATTAAATTTTGTAAAAGACATCAGGACAAGCTATTAGACACCTTAATGTACTGCAGTAAAGTCTTCATTGACCTGACTGCGGGTAGTTGGAATACTTACAAAGTGCAGTTGTATTCTTGAGTGTGTTTTATGTAAAGGATGAAGAATTTTTATTCGAAAAATCTGAAAGTTGAAATGACTCTGTGTAATAAATGTAAATTAAAGGGTATAGATTGTACGCACATGATAATAAAATATAATAATTTTGCTGGTCATGTCCGTCCGCCCGTCTGTTTGTAAGCGTAGCTCAATTAAAAATTATTGGATTTGATATGGTTTCGATCGCTATCATTTAAATACTTTATAACGGGAAGTGGTTTTGAAATTTAATTGTATCACCAAGGAAAATTAATGTCTATATTAAAATTTATGAAAACCTCAAAAGTAAACATTAAAATATTGTAGGCTATGAATTTGCTTCTGGAAATACCTCCGACCGTTCACTCAAAAGTTACAGTTATTATTAAATTTTACATATTAAAAGGCAATATGTGCCGCTGTTTAATATAGAAAGTATGTTATGAATTCCTATTTAATAATGAAATATTATTTTATTTACAGGGAAATATAGAGAAGACTTAAAATCATATTATCATTTAAATAAATTAAAGCAAATGCGATAACACTTATAAAGCCCTCCACCCTTCGTGTGACGCGCAGATTGATAATTAGTAAATTTTATTTTGTGAAATTATATTTTTCCTGATGATCGTAACTTGGAAATGATTGGACTAGTTTGGCATTTATTTAATTTAAATAAATTTTAATATATTAGATACTTGCAGGTTACCCGTGCTTTGCGACGGGAATAAACAAAAAAAACTGACTTTCGTGAGTATTATTATAGTATTGAACCCATGACCCTACCTTTCACACATACACGCTCTATTCTTCAAACCATCATGACTCGCTATCAGTGCGAGAAAGCATTGAGTTTGATAACTACAGAGTTTCATTCCTTTCGGGTTATAGGTGCACTCTTATTTCTCACATCGCAGCGTGTTGAGAATAAACATAGTGACTGGCCAAACAATTTTAATTTCTACTGCAATGCAATGGGAGAAGAGGAGGAAGGAAGCGGGGGGTAAATTTTGCAGTTTTTAGCTTTAACTTTGGAGCGGTTTGGACCTTTGCAAAATCCTTTCTTATTGCACCTATTCAATATCTCAGGAGTCTTGTGTCCAAATTTCAGCTTTCTAGGTATTACGGTTTGGGATGTAGAGCGATCAATGAGTCAGTGAGTCAGTCAATGAGTGTCTTTGTGTTTTATATATTATACCCGTGCTTCACAACGACGGCGAAAGTGATCAAACAATCTGTTTGAATTTTCACACCACCTAGTAGGAGGTATCAAACAGGCGCGTTATATTTTTTGCAATTTTTTAGCTGTAACTTTGGAACGGTTTGGACCTTTGCAAAATCCTTTCTTATTGCACCTATTCAATATATGAATCCAAATTTCAGCTTTCTAGGTATTACAGTTTGGGCCGTAGAGCGATGAATGAGTCAGTGAGTGAGTGCTTTATATATTAAGATTATAACAAGACTCAAATAATTTAAGGTTTTACTTCCCGTCATACAAAATGATATATATGCTCTGAGCGAGCTTTATTGTTTTTTAACGAGCACTCGAGACGGTCTGTGAATACTTTGCGCTTCTCTCCATTATTAGAGTGAGAACCATTACTGTAATAGTCTTAGTATTACTGTCCAATAATAGCTAAAGAATGTTACATTTTATACCAACGAAATGACAACAGTTACGAGTACATTTAATTACATATTTTAAATGTATAATTTTATTTTCAACCAAACTTAAAACCAACTTGACGACATGTGTGCTCTCAAAGCAGCTGGAAATATAATTTCATGAAATGTTTTTGCTTTTTTTGTAAATATAAAGTTTTAACTGCATCAAACACTTGTAAAATACTAAAGTTAATTATTTGTTACTTGCCACTTTCTCTCCACCTCTCCTCCCTCTCCAGACACAAATCATAAACTATCTATCATCAATTGATGTATACGCAATAGTTAAGTAATTGTTTTACCCATATAATACATATTTTAAGATTATTTGATTTGATGAGATCCTAAACATAAATCACAATTTTTAGGTGTTGGTGTTGTTGCAGGGAATTACCCACCCTCGCACGGGGAGTAACCGCCGGGGCGGCACAGTGAGTGCTAACGCGATCCCGTATCGTCCCATTAAGGCGTTGAGGGCAACCGTTGGTATTTTAGTGGGTAGCCTTAAAAATGGCGGCGTCCTCTATGGCGCCGGGTAGTCCCACATAACCCTCCGGCCATCACCTTCCTGGCCGGCGGGTATCCGTAATGGGTTTTTCCAAAGCAAAAAAAAAAAAAAAAGGGAATTACAACGAGTAGATGACTACCGAATATATTAGGTTACATCTTGTGCAGGTTTGAGATTTGTAAAATAAATGATATTTTAATTAAAGTTTTTAAAATTTATAGTTCAAAGATATATATAATTGGGGCAAAACTTACACGAGTTAATTAAATCTTAAGGAATAGAGTGACTTGGCAATTGACTATGACAGATTTAATTTATATGTAAATTATTGAATATATGTTATTCTTATTAAAAGCAATAAATTAAGAAACGTGCTGAACTATTTATTTATCACATTATCCTTTATTTTTGAACATTACTTGAATAATTCATTGACTATGACATTGTTACTAAACTGTACTAATTAAACAACTATTGTTACATAACATGACAACTTACAATGTTCCTTAGCTGTTAATACTTATCTGGCGAGAGAACCTCAAACTAATCCCAAGTTAAAATATACTCTCTGGCAATATACACTTATTAGATATTTCGCTGTCAGTTATTATTTATACCTTAACGTTCGAAGAGTAAATTCCACCAAATAACTTACAATTCAGTACTCAACCGGAACCTCAGTATTTCAATCTGTTTATATTACAATAATTCGCAAATAGTGAATCCTAAGAAAGTGACAATGTTATAATTGGTAGTAAATTCAAAACACTATTGAATTAAATATTACAACAGTGTAATGTTATTAACTTGAGGTTTAATATCTATTACAATAATGATATATCATTCTAGTATTATTTTAAACATAAATCGTACATTTATATATACACACACACAACACGGCACGGCACAACACAACACAACAATATTACATTGATAACTATCTATTACAATAATCTTATAATTTATAACATAGTTTTATTTCAAGGTTGTTGTATTTCTCCAATTACATTTGACATAGTCATCGATATTTTAATAGATAAAATAATTAAAAAGAAAAGAAGTGGGATTATCGGTTTAAGTTTAACAATGAATACACAGAATCCATACTAGCTTTTACAGACGATCTCGCGATACTGACACGTAATTTAAAACAATGTCAGTTACTTTTAAATGTTGTGGAGAATTTCTGAGCTTGAATGGACGGATTGGCAACAAAATCCTATAAATGATATAGTTTACATCTGGGTAGGTGGAATATCAGATATAATTCTTACGAAAAGCAATACAAAAGCCCTGGGGATGTTTGTTGTTGTGTTGTTGCTGCAAAACAACAAAACAATTCCTGTACTCAAAACAACTAAGGACCGTTATACTTGTGGAGCTTACTGTACTCTGGGAAACAAATATACTCAAAGATCATACACTTAAGCCTAACAAGTATGACGAACTAAATATCAAACTAATCAGGAGTTAATTTATTGTTAATTTGTACGCTGTAGAAGTAGCAGCGAGTTGTATAACATCAATATATTAAACTGGCGTCCTAGACAGCCAATCCAAATTATTCACATCACTCAATCTTGCAGTACTTTACTTATTATCCTTTTTTTGATACTTTTCTTTATAGAATATTATCTTTAACAATTATTAAGAAATAAATAAGGACACTTTCACAGACTATCCCTTTTTAATTTTCAATTTCAAACACTTCAGACTGTAGCTTCCAAAGGAATGACCGATATTTATATAAACTACCGACTTTATTGTGAAGTTGTTTTGGATTCAAAACAACATCTATATTCTTAAAATATCCAACAATTTAGAAATAAATTTATTGCAGTACATTTAATTGTCAAGTGAAATACTTAGTTAATTTAATTTAACATTTTTATAATATCATCTATAATCTATTTAGGGATTTTATGTAAGTTTTTATGATTAATAAAAAGTAAATAAAGTTGGAAACAAATATCTCTCTACAACTTATTTAAAGATCTCGGCCTTTCTAGAACAATCATCGGTTCATTTCTAGAACGTATTTGAAAGGCGGTTTTAGTAGGTTCTTATGAAATTTGGTAAGGTATGGAGAGGAGCGTAGACAGTAAAAGTGATCCTGTATGCGCATAGTAAAATGGTAAATTTCCTGAAGTTAAATTATGTTCATCTTTTTATGTTTATATTTTCGTAAGTCTTAATGTTGTCAACGTAATTTTTTTTTAATCTAATTTAGTTTTAACATATTAAGCTGGAAGGAGCTTTGAAATCTATATCATTAATCTAGAATATATAAATTGTATATTGAACTATTTGTTGTTTACAATATGCTGAGGATATTGGATATTGAGGAAGTCTACAAACCACAATCACTACAGCTTCTAGATATAGTTCAGAGATGTCGTTACATCTCATTATACATAATATAATAACCACATGTATTGTATTATTCATACATTTATTAATATAAAATAGAAAATATTTTTTGCAGAAGAATCTAAATTTTTATAAAAAAAAATGTGTCAGAAATACTTGCGTTAATTTAAATAGTTTGGATTTAATATAGGAAGTTGATCCTTAATTTATATTCTTCTGAAATTGTAGATAAGATTTTTCATTTTCAACCTCTCTTCCGCTTCCTGCCGGCTGGCGGTAGAGGTTTCTTTTTTGCTGTGCACATACTGGAGATACAGATAAAGCCACTCAATATACAATTTTTAAATTTAATTACAGGAATTGTTGTTCTGTAAATTAATTTTAAATACGAAATATAAAGTATACTTTTCTAAAGTAAATGAAACAGAATTTTACTTAAAACTGCAAGTAAATTAATCTCCTTACTTTACATAAATGTATGTCGTCCGGATAATTCATTTGTAAAACTAAATCTGAGATTAATGCGGTAAATGAAGACATGGATACAAAGTAATCTTATTTAACAGCATCTATAATAATTAACGAGTTCATTAATAAGTATTATTTTATTAAAATTTAAACCGATTTATGTAAATTCGTTCTATAATCAACAATGTTTGATAAATGACAAGTCGAAATAAAACGAAATTTTATATAATCTAGGAATCACTACAGTATTAAAATAATATGAACTGAAGTCCGCTGTCCGGTGAGTTCACGCCTCGCTCCTTCAACCGATAAATATTCTTATATTATCGGGATAAGAACAGTGTAGTTTGCAGTTTAGATAAATATATGTAATTTTGACTTTTAAGGTCTTATATTATGGCATAATCTAGCCTTGACTCCTTCGCCGTGGATATCTTGGTGTCTAACAACTCATAGTACCAGTCGTTGCTTGAGAAGCTAGACTTTCATGTTATTTATTCGATTGCTAATAGAACTTTGCAATAATTCAAAAACTTGAAATAATAAATTATTTTATTTCAATGATTGAAAAACATTTAACCATTTTATGTCATTAAAGTCACTCTAACAATCGATATACTACACTTATAAGATATATCTTTATGAATTTCAAAATCTTATAATACTTTGTTAATTCATTTTAAATAATTATGAGGAATATAAAGTTCACTTTTCTTTAATCAATCGTCTATAAATAGAACGATAGGCGAACTTTGAGTGAGTATTAAACTTTATAAGATACATTTTTTATATACCTATTACTTATACATGGCTAATCGCGAAGTTACCTCGCAACGCCCAGGGTATCCGAAGTTGTGAAATACCAAACTCATCAATATTTAAACAAGTCTTGTTAGGAATAATTAAACACTCAATCTTTGTCATTATTGTAGTACTTCATACGAATGTAACAGTTTTATTAATCACCTTATTATTTTAAAACTATTACTACTACTGGTTTGAATTTGATTCACGCTCATCAAGAAAATGTTGCGGGAATCGAACTGCTTTAATGGTTCCATCGTCAATATCAAACATTATTAAATCGTTAAAATTCAAGTCATAGAAGTTTAATCAAGCAATATATAAATCATTTATTCCTTAAGTTTTAAGAATACTGGATAGTTATTAGATACACAAAACAAAATATGGATGGATAGAAATTCAGAATATTTTATAACAAAATCATTCGCTGCAAAAGGATTGTTAGAAATTTTATCTCTACGGAGCTGAATTAGTAATCTATGATTTTATTGTTTAACTTTAATTAAATGAGTAATTAAAATGAAAAGAGAGTAATAAAAATGTGTATTTTAATATGTTAGCTTATGTCACTAAAGATAAAAATCTTTAACTCCACGCAAAATATATACCCTATATATAAAGTAAGTATTCACATTTAAACGAATTCATAATACGATTACAAATGGTATGAAGCATCTTATATGGAGGTAACTTTGTGCCAGATTCTCCTTCTACGGGTATTGATTGATGATTTAGAACTTAAAAATGCGAACAGGATCATTACTAAGCTGTTTTTGATGTTGTCAGCCCCATTGTATTATAATGTAAATAATAAGTGCGAATCAATTAATTATAAGGTTTAGATTGTCGGTAACTCGGGCAACTTTTTTAATTAAGGATAACTCGAACAGCCGTTAACAAACTCCTCAGACTTGTACTTTTAAGATTGAAATTCTACACCTGGGACCGATAGAATTGTGAAATTAAACGTTCATTCAGATCAATAAATGTACTCCATATTATTTCAACTTATCATTACATCTATAAATAGTATATTTAAAAAATCACAATATTAAAAAGGAAATTATACTCATATATACAACAAACTAATAAGAGCAATGAAAAATAACTGAATCGTAAGTTCATAATAACATTTGTGATTCCTTAATCAAGAGTTAATACTAATTAGGTGGCTTAAACAACTCACACTATTGCAGCTTTATTTGCATATTATTGTATTAAAAATGTACGTGACCATACGATTGGAATTAGAATATGCTTTTTATATTACGACATTGTAAAAAATTATATAATATTAATATATTAATAACTTTAACTATTAAGTTTTCTGTGGCATATGACTATGTGTAATTTTAAAAACAATTAACATGCTAAGATAAACATTTTTTAAATCAGAACGAAGCCGGTTGAAACTAGTTGTAGTCACAGGAATGGAGGTCGTATACGGGCCGGCTCCAACAGGATTTTATCACAGTCTCACAAAAGATATACATAAACTAAATATTTTAGATTTAATTTCGTAACGTGATACGATATCCTAAACGAAGAAAAAAGGAGAAGTCCTTTTATAATAATGACTTATAAAAGGAGAAGTCATTTTTTCTTCGTTCGTCTCAGTCTCCTCCATCTTTTTTCATTCTCCATGAGTGGTATTTGGCAAAAAATAATATGTGCTGGTCCGTGTCGATTTATTGTACCAAGAAAAAAGAACAAAAAGTTTTATCTCATATATTATTAATATCACAATCATACATTATTATCGTTCCCGGCGCTCAGCACGACCGATGTTCGTATAATGAATAGCATTTGTCTCCTTCGATTATTATTATAAATATAAATATATATGAATATTTTTAGTTTACTAGAAATGTATGTTATTTGAGTACTAAAATATACCTTTATATTTACTAAATATAAAATATACCTTTATATTTAGTATTAATACATAACTTATGATAAGATTATAAAATATTACTCGTAATTGGAACAGTCTGTCCGGAATGTTCACCGTGGCAGGTGTCTCGATGCGTATCCTAGTTGTATTAATCTGATCTCTAATTTAATATTATGACATTTGTTACACCTCGATGGTTATAACAGTATTCTGAGCAATTTAATATATATATATATAGGTGTATATAAGACTATTATTGTGAGATATTGATATCGTATTTGATTAATTTCGATTGACAACATTTATAGAATTATCATTGTTCAATTTAAATACAGGTCAAAGGAACAATTACTTCAAACAGTCTGTAGTGACTTATAAATTAGTGTATTTATTAGTTTATTAATTGATTTTTAAAAGCCAATGACAGATAGAAACAGAAAACAAGAACGAAATAAAGAAAGTAAGGATTAAAATGAATTCATGCTCTAAAAATAACGTTTCTGTGTTCATTTCTTTTTTTATCTTTTTTATTTGTTTTAGTAATCATAATCATCATTCACAAATATATTAACGTAAGAATATGAATATATGATATGTGTTCAGGTACTAACTTTTTGAAAATCTACAACTCTGTTTGTGCTTTATTTTAACCAAGAGAGCAGTGGTAGCTATATTAATATAAGAATCAATAAAATATAAATAAATAGGATTAATACACATAAATTACGTTTTTTTCACGTTTTTTAGATGATAAATTAATATTCTACACACATACATTTTCAAATAGTTTAATACTTCAATTACCTTCTACTAATCCGAATTAAAAAAACTTGTATTTATTTCTTGGGATCGTCTAAGACTTCCAAATCCTCTCTCTATTTCCAAGAGGATTACAACTAACCTTCTCCATTAATTTTTAAATTATCCTTCAGTGTTCTGTAGCCGGTATATTTTTTGAGAGTTTTTAAAAATCCTACAGCTTTTATTAAAAATACTAGATGACGTACTGTGCGTGCTGTGCGCTGATGAATTTCGGCATCAGATATCAGATCGAATTGCCCGGAGTAATCCGCTAGAAGATGCTTAGAGAAGCTACGTCTCTATGCAATGTAAAAACCGCTCGCAAAACGCCAGGTCCTCAACAATCCAAACCGCTCTCTGTTGTATGCGTTTAAAGTTTAGAAGCTGATATCAGGGTGATCCGGACCAGATATGAAAACAGTACTCCATGTGAGATTGTAAATACGCCTTAAATACTGTCTCGCTCTATTGATCGTTTCCGCTTCGCTCCGGATAACCACGAAACTGACAATCAGAAACGCAAACAGAAAATCGCAATAAAGGAAATATCGTTATATGTTTTGTACAGTGGCTGAAAAAGCCGGAAACCCAAACACTCAACTTGCCCTATTCAATTTTACAATTATTATATTTATCTATTGATATTTTTGAATATTAATTTAATAGAACATACATCTTACTGATAAGAGGGTCTTATTTATTGAGGGTCAGGCGATGTTTTCAGTTTAGATGGAAAACGGAAACAAATTTATCACTTGCTCATTTAGGAGAAGTCTATGGTAAAATATTATTTCAGGCTTGTAATCAATCAGGGTGCTGATGAGCTGACATACTGCAACATTCATAGAAAAAATCACTACCTGTAAAATCGCTCAAAATAATAACAGTAAAAACGTAGTGAACTCAAAAATTTATATATTATATTTAATGTGGTTAAATTATTTTAACAACTATTTAACAATAGTATCTCAATCAAACGCTAAGCCTCCAACACAAGAGAAGTTGGGTATCATATTGATATGGGGTATGGAATATAAAGTTCTTGCTAAATGGAAATTTGCTTTTGGATTAAAATGATGTAAAAATAAAGACAAAATAATTTAGAATTACGCCATGTTTTGGTTTTTCTTCTTCTTAGTCGTATCACTCTCGTCAGAGCGGTCGTGGTTATCCTTACGCCAAGATGTTTTGGGCAGATGTAGTTTACCCGACGAGTTTTCGCCACTTCTCTCTATTTGAGGTTAGTCTGGTACACTCTTGCAAGGAACCGCCCACTGCAGACTTGATTTGGTCAATCCATCGCATAAGTGCCCTTCCACGTGGTCTTGTGCCTTCAACCTTCCCCTGAACAATTAGACGTTCGATGGAGGTATTTTCTCTCCAAGAGACGTGCCCAAAGAACTTTAAAATACGACTGTGTACGGTTGTCGAAAGACGCTTCCTGATGCCGAACTCCTGGAGTATAGAGACGTCAGTTCAAAACTCGGTCGATCTTCTTTTTTTCGACTTAAGTCCACGTAATGTTGTTAAAGAATTTAGAGCAAATTGGTAATTACCTTCGAAAACACAGTATCTATGATACTGGAGGAAGGTCACGTAAAAAGCATGAGGACCCCCCGGAGGGCATGTATGAAGAGGTTGATGTCTGTGGCCGAGGCGAAACAGGTATGCAAGGACCGTAGCGTTCGGCGCTCCGTCGTCTCTGGCTACCCCGCAAGGGATATGGCGTGAAGGTAAATAAATAAATAAATATGGTAATTAGCTGTTGAATAATGGTGATGATTCGGCTGGAAGTAAAGTCGTAATGAGTTTTAAATTAATATTTATCGCTTAACGTTAGATGTTTTTTATTTTAACGGTCAAAAAAGCAGTTGTCATAATTAATATTAATTACTCATAATTATCTTTGAAGTTCCTAACCAACACACTTAGTACAAAACTAATATTGTATATTTTATGCATATTCTAAGTAAATAATTATAAAGGCTGTAGACATTTAGTGAAACATACCAACATTGCAAACATAAAATATATCTTCTAGAGCCCAACGCGTATCCTTTGGGCCTCACGATGTTTTTTTTGCATAACAAGTCAAAAACTCAATCACTTCATTGATACCATTATTCTTCGAGTCGTGTACGTAATTGTAATAAAACATATCAAGAAGTATTTTATGACTGACATAAATTCCCCATAATTAATGATAATTGAATAATAGAGAGATGATATTAGTATTATTAGTAGATATGTGGTGTCGTGAAACGGATCTCTAAACTATTAATTAAAGGAGAAACTCACGAGTCACATGCATAAGTACTTACGTATATGATTTATGAGTTTCTTTAAATAGGAATCTATCGGTTCTCCGCGAACACGAAGAAACCGGGGACGTCTAATTTGCTTTCGTGACATAAGTCACGTAATATTTACAGTAACTTGCAGTGTGAATAAGTACGTCTTAGTATTTATCCTCTCCCATCATCTTTACATATATTAGGTACATAGGTGAGTGTCCTACCTCTGATGTAGATTTGTATGCTTCTCTATTTGTCATTCTTAAGTTTTGACGCAAATAGTATCTTCAAGAACTTTCTAATAGGTTCAACGCATTACGATTGGAAACCAATCTAATCCTAAGTACACAAGTTTCCCACCGCCATTTTCAATTAAAGTTTTAATCAAACACTTTAGTTAAATAGCGGTCGTTTGAAGCAGCTGTAGGTCAAGTGGAGGCGGTCGCTTATATAACTAATTCTGTGAAAGATTTTGCGCTTTAACATAAAGCTTTAATATGAAGCGTCCTAAGGAACCTATTTAAAATATACCTCGATTCGTCTTACGAGTAGAACAGCAAACATTTATTAAAGTAAGTAAGTAATATATTCATATTATAGTCGCAGATCTTGTAAGATTTACGACATTCACGTCTGCCTAGGAGGGAAGGTTTCACATGTGTGTTTACTTATTTTGAAACTGTTCAGGAACAAGATATATAGATCACAACAAAATAAATAAATAAGGTAGATATTTGTTTTACGACAATTGTATCTTGTTGTTGTTGTAGATTTAATAATAATAATATACAATATGTAATTATTATTTATAATTAGAACATTTTTCTGTGAACTCCATTTAATTCTTTGTGTCGAGAGAGAAAAGTGCGAACTGATATTTTATAATTTTATACTGACTTCATTAACACATGAACTTTGTAATCTCCTGTAATTAATCATTGAAAAATCTTGTTAATAATATAACGAAAAGAACATATTTGTTATCTTCCTTCCAATCACTTAATTACTTACTTACTTACTTAACCTTCCAAATGTCGATAAATAAATCACATTATATATCCAAAAATACATAAAAATGAATTTCATATACCTTACACTTATTATTCTTGACAGTCATTAATTGTTAATAATATAACTGGATATTAGGGAATTTTAAAAATTGTTTAACTTTTAGATCAATGCCATAACTGCCTGCAGTGTTTAACTTCATCACAGCGTCTAGATCATCGGCGAGTTACACCATAACTATTAACTTACTTTGACGTCGCGGATGAGCTTAACTGTATTAGTCGTGAGCTGCTTTATAGTTATTAGCTTTTAGGTAATTAAAGTTTAAGGTTGCTGGTGTGTATCTAATTTAAAGTGTATATTATAGCTAAGTTTCATACGACGATAAGGGGGCTGGATGCTTAAACTTCTTTTTTTCCTCTCCGTCAGTTCTAGTCCGCTATATTACTAGCCTTCCTCAAGACCGGTAAGGTATTTACATATTTTAATATTTGCAAAGATATAGAGAATAAAACATCTACCATATACGAAACATACTGATAAATAATATTGAAAATATAGTTGTGTTGTAGTTGTGTTTGACGCTTCGCGTTCGGACAAAGTAAACCTGCAAATCTTCAAACATATTTTCATTGATTTTGTAAATTGTATGAAATAATAGACGCTATCTGTAATTAAGTTTTTTAAACGGTTATATGTATAGTATAACATATATTATATTTTTATATAAAGTCATTACTGTAGTCAATGTTGTAAGTATTTATAATATAAATAAATATCAAACACAACGTTCAGACAGATAACAAATCAAATATAATTAAATAGAAACAGCTTTGAAGACTGATGATTAAATTAAACCGTTTAGCTGGACAAAAGATGTTAGCTTCCGACTAGAAATACCGCAAGAAATAACCGCTCACGTGTGTATCAGTTGACCTCCCCGCTCTATTGTATGCGACAGTGCCGCCGCCCACATACGGTGGTATAGCCAAAGTTTTCAAAATATTTCTAGTATATACCACAAGACGCAGACATTCATTATACCAAATAAAAATGAATAATTTTAAAAAGTACTATACAAAATACTATAATAATTCGCTGCTGAATTGTACAGTTAAAATATAAAATACCTCGTTCGACAGGGTCGATCGTGTTAGGTAGATTCCCGTCGGTCGGATCGACAAAGAAAAACTAGCCAGCAGTATTCTTCTTATCATTACGAGTCATATGACGGGTCATTCTGCATATATTGGGTGAGCGGGGAACCACCCCCCACTCCTATTTCCTAAACGGGGGGTCGCATCAAAAAAATTTTCGGACAAAAAAGTTTCCTCTTTTAATTTGTTAATTTTCTAAAATTTTTCCGACGCCAAAATTTTGCCTTCTTCTGTGACTTTTTTCGGTTTTTAACTTTCAACCCCCCCAGCTCTCCAACCCCCAGACCGATTTCCCCCGTTCAAGAACTTAACCTTCATTTTGTCCTTAAGAATGTGTATACCAAGTTTGAAAATCCCCCGTTAATATTTGCGACCTGTTGCGTGTCCCAAACGTTTGCACTTTCACCCCCCCTCCCAGCCCCCCCTTTCACTTTTTCCAAAAAAAAACGAGATGCTACGTTTGTCCTACTAATTTATCCTATCGACCTGTGAAGTCAGATTTTGCCTACAATGAATTTGGACTGATGGATCATATATACATATATACATATAGAGGGATATATAAATATTGTTTTTTCGACGGATTCTCAATCTCCAGTTCATAAACGGCGCAGCGCCCCTACTCTGGGGTCTGGGTCCCGTCATCGCATCGATTGCAATAGGTAGATTCATCTATGGAATCTACCTAAAAGAATAAAGTTTCCCCAGCAATTAATTACTAAATACTTACACACAATAAACAAAGTTATAACACGAATCAAAGTACCCAGTAATAATGTAGTGTGAGAGTTTTCTTTTATGATATGTGATATAAGTGTTTGAGATTTAAACATTACATTTGCAAAATGATGCAACCATCCTGTTACTTTATACAGATAGATAATGCGCTTTGCATCTCATATCAGTGTAATTATTTTGTATATTTGTGTTGTATGATACTACGTATCATTCACAGATCGTCGAGATAATCAAGTTGTTTATAAACTCCAAATAACGCTGTTGATAAAGGGTTCTGTTTAAATTCCTAATTTATTGTTGAATAATTGTACTGATTGAGGTCGAGCAAGGTTTAGGACTGTATCAAAATTGTAATTAGTTTTATTTCATAATGGAGATGTTTGTTTCTTGTTTTACATTAGGCATTTAAATGAATATGTTTTTTATTATCAGTGCGTATGTATTTTTGTTGCTATATCATTATAGTATAATAAGATAAAGTTTTTGGTTAATTTTAAACAAACATTTGCTGTATATGTTTTGTGGCTGAACTAAGTATTGCAGAGCTTTACGCACCTAATAGCTCTGTATGTCACCTTTTATTGAAGCTGTTTATGATATGCGAGCTGTTTTAAGGTGTTTTCCTGTCACCAACTATAACGAGACATTCATAACTTATTTATTGAAACACTTCAATATCGTAGAAAAAGTAACAAAAATATTACTCCTCACATACTCGTATGTGTATGTTCCGAAAGTTATGTTATTATCATATAATTATCGATTTAGTATAGTGATTGTGTCTCTTAATCGATGAAATACATCAAAAATATATGAACTTATAAAGTTAAAATAATTCTATGTTATTTTACATATTTTTGATATTGAGATAGAAGAACTGTTTTTGTAACTTATTTAATTAACCCACTCTCACTCTAACCTCGCCTTAGACCTAACTAGTAACACCTTTGACTAAATAACAAATCTATAACAAGGTAATTTCTAACCTTCATCGCTTCCTCAATGGCCGTTTTCTTGTTTTGATGAGAACTTGATGAGAGTTAGTAATTTTGATCTCAAAAATAAAGAGAACTGAATTCGGTTTTGATGACAAACAAATATAAACAGTTACATGTTACGTAATGTTATAAAAATACTCTGGATTGGTGAGGACATAATGTGACAAATATTCAACAATAATTATTAACGGCTTAATTAATTAATAGCTTGTGAAGTATAAGAAATAATTTTGCAATTGTAATTGATGCTATGTTCTTAAATTTATTGTTTTTGAAAAAATAATATTGGTTTTAATCCTCGTACTATCCTAATCGTTCATACACACTACACCCAGTATTAACAAATATTATATAGAAAGCGTTGTCTGAATAAAGTCTGTCTGAATCTGTCTGAATCGAACCAAATACATGTTGTAAGCGAGTTAAAATTGTATAAATAAAAAAACTATTTATTCCAGTTTACGGCATTCTGTTCTTGAATTAATAATAGTTTTTATTAATCGAATTTTTTTATGCTATACATACTTGTAATTTCGAATTTATTTATTTACAAAGAATCTGAATATACGTGTATGGGGTTTTCATACGTGTTTAATGATAGAAAATGATAATTAATTTGCTTGACAGTAGTTGATTTATTCTTGCTATAAAATAATGATAGAAATGATAGAGAGAACGCGCGCAATGATTGCATAATGCGAACTGAAAAAGTATATATTCGGACGCTATAGTGCACACGCAAGTTAGTTTCCAATCTTAACGAGTGTCGGTCGTTTGATAGGAAAATAAATAAGACGATAACTTTTAAAAACTACTGTTTTGAGACATGATTGCTACGTCTTCTACTTTCCAAGTTATTGCGGCTATTTTTAACATCTTTTCAGTTTTTTTCACGTTTCACGAAATATATAATCGCATTTTACAGCAGCATAAAACGGGAACACAATCTCGCGCAGAGTGCGTCTAATAGCAGGGCGTCATATTTGTTTAATAGAACTTGAAATAGTGTTCATAAAATTTCGTGGATGCCTCTGTGATGCAACAGTGTTCTAGTTTAAGCTTATCCACAAAAAAATATATTATTTTGTTTACAAAAACTCTAATCAGCCTAAGTGTTAGCAATCAAATGGAAAAATAGTTACTAATAAACAAAGTATTAATTAGTAACAATTGTTTTATCAAAAACAGTAATAACAAAAGGGTTTATTATACAAATGGTATAACCAGAGTATACATATAACCTTTTTCCTTAATGTACTAAGAATTATGAAAAATACTTTCATGTCCGAACGATCAAACCAACAGAACGATCTTTTCATCCAAGACCGAACTAACGAAATTAGCGCAACGAACTGCCTTGCAAGACTTACCTAAACATTTTATTTCTTATAATTAAGTATCTTATTTATTATAATTAAATAAAAATCGTTATTTATTATTTATTGAGAATATAATAGAAAATTGATAATTTACTAAAAGTTACCCACATGGTAAAGCCAATGACAGTATTCTTCTAATTTATATCATTCTTAGCTTTATACTATTAGCTATTTAACCTTTAAATAAATTGAATGGCAATAAGAAAAAAAATTACGTATAAACAAAACATAGTCTTAGAGAGCAGTGAAGGAGTCATAACCGAATGCACAGTTTTATGGAAAATTTATTTATTTAGAATATATTTTAAACAAATTTGATGTTACTTCTATAAATATGTACACATATTGTTAAGGATATACTATGCATAAAGATATATTGCAATTTTCGCTTATAAAATTAATGGCATGACTCGGTATGATTTTATGTAAATTTCGTTTATGACACAAGATACGCTACTATATAATTTGCAGTAATAGATTATTCAGGTTATTATTGTGCACTCAGAAATTAAAATTCTAGAAGATATGATATTTATTTAAAACTATATTAGTTGTTGATTGTATTAAGATACAGATGCTTTATATATTAAATTAAAAAAACGTGCTCACCAAAAGAGCCCAAAGACCTTTTAGATTTATACAAAACTATTAGTTAATTACCCAAGTAATGAACATAATTAATACTCAATAGCTAAATAATAATTAAAGAATAAATTATATAAATTATATTCAATAGGCATTAAACATGACTTGATTTCAGGTTTTTTTAAAAATCTTTTTACTTACTCCGCTTTACTTTTGAAACTATAAACCCTTGTAACCCATCAGGTCCTGGATGCTATACTAAAGTAAACGGCCAAGTAGCTGTTTACTAGGAACGGGAATCACTTTTGGTGATATATTTAACGTATATTGAATTAATGGCATCTTATTTAACCATTAAGGTGATTCTTGCAAACGAGAAAGATATTTTAGTTGCACAAAATTGAACTTTTTTGTTCAATTTTTGAGTTTGATGCCAGCGTGATAAATTACTGGTGGGATATTGCGAAGACTCGGCGACGGTACAATAATTGGTGCTTCTCCAATAAAAGGTGGCTTTGTTCTTGCTCTAAATTAAAGTCATCGATAGGACACAGAGGTTGACAATTAAGACAAGCCTTAGTTTGACACAGGAGCATAGTCGTCTCTTCAAAAGTCAAATTACAATACCATTGAATGTATTTATTGTATGTATTGAATTGTATTTTAATGGTATATTAATCAAATTGATGTGATATTCTAATCCAAGTTCTTCTATATTCCACAAGTAACCAAGCACTCTTATCATATCATCTACCTTTACATACATGCTAATTTGTGAAATCTTATTTGATGACCAGGACGAAGCTGACATATAAACATATTCCTCCCAAAGCTCGGGCAATTCATATACCAATTTTTGCACAACAATATCTCGTATATTATTATCCCAAACACAAGTTAATATTTCTAAACTTTCTATACTATTCGAACGTTAAGATGTCGTATCTAAAAGGGATTTAATATAACTTGCAGTTTGAAAGATAATTTTTTTTGTCCAAACAATTTCTTTCAATTGATTTTACCAATTTAACACAAAGAAAAACAATAGTTATATATTTTTATAAAATGGTTCTCGAGTAGCTGAGGTTGTTTACTTTGTAGAAAGTCCGGCTCGATATTCACTCATATGTTGATTTTATTAAGAAACAGATGTTTTGGAGTAATGTAAAACGTTAGTGTGTATAAGACGTGTGGCTTCTTAAAAATAAATCATTAGATTTATTTTCAACTAATTCATTACTCGATTGACATTATCATACGCTTACACTACTTACATAGTAATATGTACATATGATGTAGATAGTGTACATAATCGATTATTCTATTTCTGTTGGAAAAAAAAGTGTACATAAAGAGTGTACAATTATGTTTACGATTCCACCGCTGGATTTTAATAAAATTGCTACGCCCTTCAATGTTATTTTAAAACATAACAATAAACTAAAAATGTGAAAAGCATAAATTTGTTTGGTATTTGTATTGCCCAAATTATCAAAAATCATGGTCTTGTGTTCATTATTGTCAGAAAATTATAATGTTATGATTGCATAAAATAAGTGCTCAAAGATTCAAGAGTTTCTGCGATCTTCGCGAAAATCGAGACTCCTTGTGGATTAAGTGGATACACGCTCTCAGTCAGCAAAATCCTTGAGGAGAAATAAAAGTGTCAGCTGATTCAAATTCATTTATCAGTCTTTAATCAAGGTTACCCGTTTATTCGTAAAAGGAGAATTGTGTGCTTCATGGTAAAAGAAATTACGATAGACGTAAAATCTTAGCTAGTGTATGATAAAAAATATTAGAAATGTGACGCACAATGAAATTTTGGAATTTTATGATAGTTACATATACGAGTACTTACCTATTTCTTGTACTAGACATGTTAAGTGACTTATATTGGATATTTGGGAATTCGAATCTAGTCAGTCACTGTCGGAGGTATAAATATAATGAATTATATGACAATAATGGGTTATTATTAGCTTGCTGCAACACATTGAAGTATAAAAAAAGTATTCTACTAAATGTCAGATGGCTTGAAGGAAAACCGTACAATATGTAATAGTATTTATTTTAAAATGATAATTGCTTTTATAATAGTAAATTAAGACATCTTTTGTGTCATTATCAGATACAAACACACATACACACTTCATTTGAATCTATGTCCTCTCTTCAAGTCACTAAAGTTTTTAATCGTAATCAGCGCTCAATTAGAGAGTTAGAGAGAGTAGTGGAGAGGCTTACGACAAGACAATCAAATTGATATATTTAATAATTTAAGATTTATGATAATTCATGGCTATGGAATCTTCCAAAATACGCCTTAAATTTTAATTACATGTAAAAAATAACTAACTCAAGTTTGTGTATCAGAACATTTCTAAATAGCTCAGAAGTCATAAATATATTTAGTATGAAGCTACAAACAAAATTTGTTTTAACAGTAATAGATATGCGTAATCTAATATATAATCTGTCGTTACAAGTCGTATATCTGCTGTGGCAAAGTTTTGGAACAGTAAATAAGCTGTCACTGTCACTAACTTTTGTTTAAGATGCTATAAACCGCTGGAGATACGTTGATCGAGACGTGTTCCTCTAAATACGTTATAATATATCTCCCTTCACTTATTATATAAACAAAACTTTTACTTAACTAACTTTTAACAGTTATATTTCTGTATACATTAAATGTGTAGAAAGTATTGTGCATCAAATCATATTGCGGATGATCAAGATAACGACATTTGCATTCCAGCAGAATGAACACCTCTTCGCCCATACAAGAAAAAAAACGTTCACTACATAAGTTTTAAGATTCAACTCTATCTTTTATATCAGTTGTCGCTCAATTGTTCTGTATATAAAATTCAGATAAATTAGCTTAATTTATATAAATAAATTAAGCTAATTTCACAATTTTAATATGAATAAAGTATTAATTAAGTACGAATGAAATTTTCTGTTTCACAAGAAAATGAATGACTATTGACTATATCATTAAACAAAAAAGAAATGCATATTATTTTAAACTTAATCAATTGGATGGTTGGATGGATTAAAAAAATTATATTCATAATTTTTTATGTTTAATTTAAAATTAGACGAAGCTTCTTAGCATTCCATGGATTCACCGTGCGGGTACCGGGCCCATCGCGTTGCAAGAAAAGGAGCGCAAACAATGCCTGGGACTTGCGACCGAGGTGTAGGTTTAAGGGGCCCCTTTAGTATGCGCATACACGCTTACCTTCACTGTTCACGCCTATCTCCCTACCTAACCAAATATCGTACTATATACAAGTAATTATCATCATAATCGTCATACGAGTTCGTGCTGTTTCCACATCACATGTGTTAAGAAGTTTTCACTTCTAGAAAAAGAGGAACCCAGAGTCAAATTCATCACACTCAAACTCACGAAAACAAAACAGTCAAACTCGTGTTGAATTTTTTTTTAATATAAATAAGCTTAACGTTTACAATACATAATTTAAAATTAATGATATTTTAATCAGTTGCTTTAATAAAGTAAAGAAGCCATCCTTCTTAATAATTAATTAATATAGTTAATTTTAAATTGACCTTAAAGCTTGATAGAACTTTAAAAACGACAGTTAGTTACTTAATATCATAAAGCTGAAGATTTTTTTAAAAATTTAATTACTACTATCTGTAGTAATACCAGTTGAGAAATTATTTTGAATCTGATGCCACAACTCTGGGGAATGTTGTAGACATCGTAACATTATGCTACGACTTATTACGGAAGCTTATTTTTTATTGTTATACATAAAATTACTAGCCTACTACCACTTCGCTGGGCACACTATTAATTTGGATCTGAGCCTAGGTTGCTATGGTAACCTTTGTCATATTATCCGTTGTCATCGTAACCATTGCTATAATAACTCTTACCCTCGCGGCAAGTGTATAGCTCCTACAGGTTTCAAACTTGGCGAAATGCAAAAAGTTGAATGCAAATGTTGTATGAATGTTGAATGAAAATGCAATCCTTTGGGATAGGAATTCCGTAAAATCCGTTCTTAGTTGCCGTCTACGTCACAAAAGAAGTAACTATGTAAAATTTTAAATTATTCGGACAGATAAATATATATATATATTTGATATCCGACATATCTCACATGACGTGAACAGTATCTGGGTTAACTTCTCTCACCTTTATTGTCACGCTTTCTTTTTTCTTATCTTGTTGTATTACTCTTACATTGATTGATATCCCGTTATTATTTCGTTATACATGTGTTATTCAGTGGTCATATTTTTACACCATCAAGAGTTTTGTCAGCGTATGGTGGTATTTATAATTTTTTATTGACATATCTAATAAAGGTTGTGAGTTATTGTTTTGTATGAACAAACTAAATATAAAGGAAAGTTTCTTTATATTTATAATCAAGTGAATATGCTATGTAACAATAGTTGTTCTATGTGAAGTTGAATATTTAAATAGGATAACTTTAAATTAGAATTTACTTGAAGCTCTAAGCACTGGTAGGGAAGACAAAGTTCACTCATATGATCCGGTTGGGTGATGAAAACGGGGCTTACATAATAGAGGACTTTTTTAAGCAACTGGTAAGAGTTTTATTTTCTGTTCAAGGAAATTTAATAAATAGTTAGAATATCTTTGCAGGATTAATAAGTTATTTAAATACCCTAATTTTTTTTATATTTTCATGACAATGAATAATTCAGTCTTACTTAACCATATAAAACTCTTAATATTGCATAAACATAAAGACAAAAATATTATAAATTGTATAGAAGCTTTAGATATTAAATGAAAAAATAATTAACTCGGCGCATATAATAAATGATAATAATGGGTAAGTCCTCAAAATTGTCGAGATATTAAAATCACAATTACAACACAAACGTTTATCCGAAGTATTGATCCGACGCATATATGAAATATTTAAACTTTAAGCTTAATTATTAAATTAATATGTGCAATTAATTAATTAATTTTGATAGCAACATGACACATGTCTGATAACGTCCTGCGACCCTCAATAAGTAACTTATTACAGATTAATTAAGATATGTTAATAAAATGTTCGCCTGAATGTTTACTTTTATTTAATGAGCTATTTCCTTCCCCTCCTTATATTTATTATTATAGGTACCTCATTTTGTAACATTTTTATTATAGAATGAACGATATACACATTAGGAAAATAGCAATACAACTCAATGATGAAACTTAAAATGCCATTGAATATATTTCATCGTCCTGAGTCTTAGTTATCCAAAAGTATATTAGTTTTAACTCGCAATAATCTTCCTTCCAATTCACTTACTAAGATGTAGTTGAATATTTTATATATAAAAGTCAAATCTATTTACTTTATTTACTGTAAGCCGCTAGTTACGTCGCATTTTATAAAGTTATATATATATATTGGCTATATGCCAATAAGGGGCAATCTCGTAATTGCACTCCCATTTTTAAGTACATTACAGCGGTCTAGATTGCGGTTGGAGCCTAATAGAGTTATGTGCTGTTGATGTAGCGAGCAATCCTAACTGCGTTACTTATGTCCTAATATCTTAATGTGTATGGGTGTGTGTGTGTCAGATTGAGTATATGGGTAATATAACCTTATCTACGTATAATCATACACAAGTAACTGCTACAAAGTCAAAGTAAACCAAACCAGCTAGACCACACTAAATAGACATTTACAGTAAATAACAAATTTTACAAATATTTAGTGATGTGATAATTGGCTTAATGCCTCAGTCAATAAGGGTATTCGTGGATAAATATTTTTTTAATAAATACATTGTGGAGGTTACCTGTAGATTAATCACGAATAAAGGTAGTGTACAAAAACAAATATGACAAAAATTTCTCTTAATTTTATCTATATTTATATACTTATATTAATATACCCCAATCATTATTCTTATTCTTCATTCTTGAATGTTAACAAATTTAACTGAATATCACTATAACTCTTGTAAATGTAGAGTTAATAAACTAAATTAAATGAACAATATATTTTCCAGAAACTTACAGAACTGTATTGTATGATAACGGAGACTGTAATTAAATCAGGCAGCATCCATTTTACAGAGCAGCTTTGACGTTATCTCACGCTTATAAATAGAATTAATTCATGCAAATTAATAAACAATTTCTGGCTTTTGGACTACGAATTTTAAACAAGAATTAGTATTGTCTAAACTGTAACGAGAGAAACCCTTTCGTTTTGAATGTTATTAGTTTGATTTACCATTCACATATTTTACATTTCATTAATAACTATTGTTTATGTGATAAAATATGTAATAAATAACAGCGAAACTACAAAAAAGGAACTTATTATACTATATTAATATTATTTCTTCCTAAAAAGTGTAACTAGAGAGGAAATAATGTTTGTGTTATTGCTCCTTTTCGAATGTTAGACGTGTAGAACGTGTATTATTAGCTTCTATATACGAGTGTATTATAAAGTACAAGCTAAATACTTATCGGTTTTATTAAATATTTAACCACCCCATTACCACCCCTTTAACGTGATACTAAATATATAAATATTTTAATTTTCTTTTACAACATCTGTTTTTATCTTAGTGTTAGAGCAATGCTCATTCTTCATATTTTTTATTACCTTTAGACCCCGACTCATTTAAATAATTCTTCAAAGAATGTTCTCTCTTTTCTTTAACAAATAATAGTATATTTAGTATTTATTTAGTTACTCGATCGATTTCTCTATCAATACTATTTAAAACCAAGTAAAGTAATAAGATTTTGGGACGTAACATAATTTGGATTCGGAGACAGTTTGACAAATAATTTGTGTTGCCTAATTTATTTGATTTGTTAGAATCATAGAAGCCGTTAGTCTGATATCAGCTTTTAACGTTGCCGTTAGACTTTTAAGTAACCTATGCACTCGAATACAGTTTTATCTTTTTAAATATATTGTATTATTCCATTAATATTAAAGGTTTACATACGTTTTGAAGAGTGTATTACCTTTATTAATTACCTACATTTAGCACTAATCATTTAAGGAAGCGAGACATCATTCAATATTGTCGGATCAAAGGTGGCTTAAACGGATACTTAGCTCAATCAAACTTCGACAAAAACATTCTGTGTCCAGTCAATACGCACCATTATCGGTTTTTGATTTATGGAAGGTCAAGGTCTTCTGGATATGTTCCGCCCTAATCCTGTACTCCGCATTAAGTTACGAGTATCTTTGACACACATGTATGAGTGATGGTTGCGTGAGTTATGTTTATTCGATTGATGTTAACAGTAAGTAATTGATTTCGTGGTTATGTAAGGAAATAAGTGCTGTTAGGAGTAAATGCAAACAAAATATACATTCTAATCATAATGAAAGGTTCTTTAGTGATATAAGAATGATGCTTTTACAATAAAATTCTGGTAAATAAATAGTTAATCATATTTAATGATAACAGTTAACTTCCCAATTCTATAACATCTGTATATTTAAAGCACGAAATTGATATCAATTTGTTTAATTAACACAGTTATTATAAATGAAATATATTATTAATTGATTTTTGTATTGATGTCATATTGCATTGACGATAATATGATAAATAAATATTGAAATAAGTGCAGAATAATAAAGGCAGCAGGCCTTTATTTTCTATAAACGTTTGAGTGTTGTTTGTGTATGGACTTAATTATCAATACCGTTTAATGATAAACCGATTTGGCGGAACTCAAATGGTCTTTACTTTGTGGTTTAATTGTTGTAAATAATTTTTAAATAAAAGCAGTTGGATGTTGTAACAACGTAGATTTGAGTGCAACACAGCAGACAAGGAAGTGCTTTTCAATATTTTCTTACAACATAATACTTTTTAGACAGGATAAAATAAATGAACAACTAAGCTAAGAAATAGATATCTATTGAGAAGAAAACATAATCTATTTGTATTAAAAGCTTAAAAGTGCTAAGATACGAGATGTACCACAAGTATATATATATTTTTTTGGTTTTTGGTATCTATATACCAAAAAAAAAAATTTCACACACACACACAAGTTTTACACTGGACATTAAAAAAAGTAAAAAAAACGATGATACCCCAAAAGAGAGTCCTATCCGTAGTCCATTCTGCGCTCTGACTATTAGTTCTACACTTATGGAAAGTGACAATCTCGTTCTAACTCACAGTAGAGGACACACTGTATTTAGTTTAGTTTACAAGAAGCCAGTACTACAGTTTACAGTAGACGTGAGATAATAAGCAGAACTTATGTAAAAGAGAACAAAATTAATAATAGATGACAAATCACGGTTCTATATAGTGGACTTCATGATCATTAGAGCGCTAATGTTAATCATACCTGTATTATTCATATAATTAAACTTTAACGTTACTTATCAAATTATAATGTCCTTTGGACCTATATTTTATGTCGAAGGTACTATATAAAAAAAATATACATATATCGACATCATTATAAGTCCTTCGTCAGACATCATGTGGGCGAATCGGTAGGTAATCGAGCCAATGAAATTAAATGTAAAACGAAATCTTCAATATCAGTCTACAATAAACAAAGCATGATAGTTCCTATTGGAATAGTAGTAGTCCTCAGCGTGGCTCGAAGGGAAGGGTCCGTTCTGTAGCATCACTCCACAATGTTCGCTCCGTCGTAGCACGAAATATCCATGTGACGACGCAATGGCGACGCGACCATCACTTGAACCACGTGCTGTGTCTGGTACTCATGACCGTCTTCGAAATATAAATATAACTCACCTTAAAATCTCTTCAAACTCTGTGAAAACATAACCCTACTAGGGGCGCCAACAGACCCTCAATTTCGAATTGCTGCGCTCGCGAAATCTCGGGTGCCCTTTGCATATTGAGCCAAGCGAGCCGAGAAGCAGTGTAATGACTCATTGTTTCCCATTGACTTCAATGGGATATCAGTTTTTTGACAATTACTTCTAAACGACTTGACATTTTAATTAAAAAAAAAACCATTTCCTAATGTGTGTCTTTTGATTGCAAAATTTCATATTTTTTCGTCAAGTAGTTTTCGACCCTAGTTGTGACAAAGAATGTGAAAAAGTCTCGAGTAGAGCGCTCCGCTCGCTTCGCTCAATAAAAAATAAAAGATTATTTATTTTAAACTTTAAAATGAATTTCCTTTATAAATTGTAATAATTATATTATTAAAGCTGCAATTCTTTTGTTTTAGGATTAATTTAGTGAACAATGAGGCGGCGATTAATGAAGGTGGGTGGTGATCCACCAGTCAAAATGAATTATGATCCCAATTTAATATGGGCTTAATGTAATTCATTATATCGTTTGATATTTATTTTAATATAAAAGTTATCTATGTAAGTATGAAGATGTTAGACAGACGTGAGGAGAACTGGCGATAGAATATCAGCAGCCCTGTTTTGTATTATTATTAAAAGCTAAATTATTAAGTAAATTATTTATACTAAAATTATAAGGTTAAAACAATTCTTGTTTATATCAATATTTTATATTATTTTAAGTAAATTTATAGATGATTTAATTTAAGGATGCATATCCATAATATTTACATACAAAATATGAGAAATCTTGAGAGAAGTGTTCTCGACTTTTAAGCAAACTCTCGAGTTATTAATAGACCTTCGAGCCTCTCTAATGGCTATGGATAATATCAACTCACTGCGTCGAAGACATTGAAGTCCAATGAAACTACATTATCTGCAAGACATACTCTAATTGATACACATAAAAATGGATATATATTTAAACTAAATAAAGCTTTTATATTTAATAAAGTTTTGTGTCTGACATAAATAGCACTTCTAGGGTGGCTCCCTATCCGCCTTCGCCTTTAATTGAGTTCGATATTGAGAAATATGGTCAAATTTACGCAGTCCGTATACAAAGCGGATGCATAAATTTTGAAGTTGATCGAGTCTATTTAGCAGCTCCTCAGATCTTTATAACAGACGTCAGCGTAGTCGAGCAATGGTAAAAAAAGTTTGTGCTAGCATAATTTTAGATTCGAAGGGAAGGAGGTTCTGCAACCGCTTAAGTGAGTGAAGTGAGTAATATAGTTTTCTGCTAACTTCATCAATTTGAGCCGACCATGAGAGATTACAATCCAGACAAATGGTATTAAATTAGAATCATAAGTCAGGGAAGGTAAATTTATAGTAAAAATTTTGTTGTGCAATTGCTTGCTTCCTATAATCAGGGTTTGTGATTTCGTTGGATTAAAAAGGAGGCCGTATTCCTCAGCCCACTTCTTAATTCTATTGAGATCACTATTAAGAGCTTCGATAGTACAAGCCAAATCTTTTATTGTAGTGTGTCGATAAATCTGCAAATCATCTGCATAGAGATGGTAGTGACATGAAATGACTTTTGTGATTTCGTTAATAAACAATGAAAAGGTAAAAGGAGATAATACACCGCCTTGTGGTACACCTGCAGAGACATCTGCCCAGTCTGAGAAGTTCTCATCTGTGCAGACCCTCTGCCGGCCTCCATGAAGGTAAGAGGAAAACCAATCGATTACTGGAGATGAGAAAGTTGATTGAATTGAACGCATTGCTAAAGACTAACAAGTTGAGTACGGTTAACTTTTGATTGTCCATAGCATGGCGAATATCTTCAGTTACTTTGAGCAGTTGTAGCTCTATGTAAAGGATGGAAGCCGGATTGGAGAGGATTATGTAGATTATTGAAAACTAGAAAAGAGGTGAGTTGCTTGTACACCCCATCTTCAAAAAGCTTGGATAAAATAGGTAATATTGAGATAGGACGGAATTGAGAAAAAGAGATAGGGTTAGATGTTTTGGGTAGAGGAATGACATGTGCCAATTTCCAGACTTCGGGGTAAGTTTTTGTATAGAGGGAATAATTCAAAATATGGGTGATTAACGGGGTTACAATGTCAAGGATGGGAAGAAGCATGTCTCGACTGATGCTGTCACTACCAACTGCCTTCGTCGAAATGGCTAGGATACTCTTTTTAACATCAATCTCCGTAATGTCAGGAAAGCGAAAAATATCACAGGTAGATGGGGTTGTAGATAACAGTTTTAGAAGAGTTAAAAAAAAGAAGAAGAAGAGTTAAAGTTAGGTAAGGAGGAGAGGTGGAGATTAAGTGAGTTTAAGTCAGCCTGTTTAGGTAAGTTAGCAGTTGACTTACCCACACCCAATGAATTGAACAACCTCCACTTCCGTGAAGGAAAAAAAATTTCGATAGAGGATAAAATGTGACGGCGCTTAGCGTCTCTGCACATCTTATTACAGAGATTCCGCAGCTTTTTGTAGGCAACTATGTTCAGATGACTTGGATTTTTCTTACATTTAATTTTGGCTCTGTTGCGTCTAAGCATAGTTTGCCTAATCACTGGAGTTAGCCAGGGCGCAGGCAGATGTTTGACCCTTACAGGTTTTAGTGGTGCATGTGAGTCAAATAAACTAGTAAGAATCGAGTTGAAGGCATCCACCTTTTCAACTACCGTCGATGAGTTATAAATAGGTGACCAATCTTAATTAGAGGCATCACGATGTAAAGCCTCTTTGTCCATCATTTTAAGGTTGCAGCGCATTATTCTTCTCTTAAGCTTAGAAACTGACAGATTATAGCGAAGAAAAAGAAGATCGTGGTAAGAAAAGAAAGCATTAAATTGACCGTGTGTTAGCACTTTCTCAGGCTCAAGAACTATGATAACATTAAGAAGATACGAATTGAAGGCTGGGCAATAATGTGTAGCTGAAAGAGGGAGAATAGACATACTGTAAGTGAACTTAATTTTTTAGATTTGTAGACATTTTTTAATAAACAGGTGTTTAGATCACCCATGACAATAACTTCATAATAAAGTGGCGAGAATTTTAAAATTTAAAATTTCAAGAAACAAATATTCTAGTTGGTTAGGTGAAGTGTTAAGGGATTGACTGATAACACTGAACGGAATGCTATCCCTGAGATAGATACATACACCTCCGCCTCTTTTAAGAGTGCGATAATTACATATCAGCGTAAAACCTGGAAGAGAATAGTGTAGATGACAGAGAAAGTTTTAACCAGGACTCTGACACCAATATGCCATCAACTAGTACGTTGTTAACAGATGCGAAAAGATCAGGAAAGTGGGCTGGAATGCTTTGTGCATTTATGTGGATTAAGGCATTGAACGTTGTTTGGAAATATAGATTGAAGCTTATAATCAAGAGGAGAAAAAGAATCGTCGTTTGGAGATAATGTACTATAAGCGCTATGGAAGTCACCAGAAGAGGAGCATGAGAAATAATCTTCATTTATATTTAAGATAGATAATTTAAACAATAATATATTAATAAAAATAATATATAAGAATAAAATTACAATATAATAACATATTTAAAGTTGAAATAAAATTTATATGTGTTTCTAAATACTATAAAATATCAAATCTAAAAAAATATCAAACAGTTTTCAATAGATCACTTATAATTGTCCCACACTACCAGGCAAAATTTGTGATTCAAATCATCTAGCAATTATTTAAAAAAAAAAGATAAAAAAAAGAAAGAATAAGTATCATTATTATAAATGTTAGAAGAAAACAAAATTAAAAATAAAAACAACAAACAAAGAAAAGCACATTAAAAACATATAAAAGTGAACATAACCAAACACCATGAAAAAGTCCTAAATTAATAATCCAATAACAAATAAAATTCGTTTATAAACTATAAACACCTTTTAACTATAGCAACATTACCGAACGAAAATTTTATAAAAGCTACACTAACATAACATTGACAGTAATGAATAACAAACTGTCAAAATAACATTGTCTTAAACTCAATATTAGTAGAATATAAATAATAGTAAATAATAAAACCCATTCATTGTCAGGCAAAATAAAAAATAAAATAATAATAATGATACAAGAGAGAACAAATATTAATAGTGGAACTACCGACACAATAATGTTTACTTAAAACGAAGACAAACAGTTTTGTTAATAGTATTTGGAAGCATTATTTACCCGAATTTTTAATAACACAAGATCTTGTTGGCTTGGGATCTTGCGAAGCTTGTTCTACTTGGGGATAAGTGCCAATAATACGCTGCAGTTTCAGTGAATTAGTATTTTTTTTCTGGTATTATCTGGCAGAGCAATGATGATAAAACCATCCGAAGTCCAGCAGTTCTTCATACCAAAGTGTTGTCGGGCTGAAACAAACACTTCTTGCTTAGGCTTCGTAAGAAATTCCGTAATTGTGATGCCTGTACCCTTTAAGGAGGTTTTAGCATTCCAGACAGTATTTTTAAATTTCTAAGTTGAGTATGTAAGTCCATATTGCTTAATAGATGAGTTGTTTAGTTAAAATAATGTGCCGGGCAATGTAGGTTTGCTATTTAGTTGTCTATAACATCTAAGATTTTAAATATTAAAATAAGTAATTAAAATCAAATAAAATCAAAGGACTGATAAATTTTGTTGTTTTTATGTGTGAACTACCCGCAAAAAAAATGTTGTTGTTTTTCCTGATCGATGGGCATCCGACAGATCAAAATTGCCTGATCTGAACTTGGAAAACCATCTTTGGCTTTCTCGAAAGTCCAATGCGCTTGGATAAATATCGCAAATGTTTTTAGCTGCTGCAGTTGCGATATTATCCTTGCGAAAATACCGGATATGCGCTTCTGGTATTTGGTTTTGTAATTTCACCACAAATTGCAAAAAAAAGTCTTAACTAAATCTTAATTATTCAGAAGCAAATAAGAAACAATAACCTGAAACTCTCTTTGAAACGCCTTCCAAGTACGTAATAAGTTACCAAATATCAACATGCACAGAAACGACATTACTTTCCGGTCCCCCTATTATGCTGACATTTAATCACATGTTATTATCATGTAATAAAATAATCATTTAACTATGAGTAAATATATGAGTTTGTTATTAATAATAATTCAACTGTTATTTGTTACAGTTTGCAAATTAATCGATTCCAATTTTACTCCATTTGGTAAAATATGCTGATCTGTTCTCAAAATTAACAATGTTGTCTGAGAAAATTTGATTATCAATATAAATATTCAGATGGTAGAACACACGTAGCACGGATTTGAACTATAGCTACAGATATGTAACACCAGTCTTGCGTCTTAGATTTAATTTTATTAAACATTTTTTTTTAAAGTTAATCTAATAAAGTTTAAATAATATGTTTTATAAGAAGTAAAAATTATTCACAAAGCAATATCCAAGATAAATTATTTTTTATGTATTCTACTGTGAATATGAAATTATTAATATTTTTTAAATTAATGTAGAGATTATTCATAGAGGTAAGGTTATGTAATACAGTCATTTAGGATTGTTTCTCTGTTACTGTACTATGTAGTTACTAAGTACAAATGTTGTAAATATTTTTATAGCCTATTACATTGTATACAATATTAGCTATTAAAATCGTATAACAATTTAAAGTAACATACCGATTGATTGTGTACGACGTTACAAACGAAACTTACACTACATCTTAATATACACTTACTTATCAAGTACTTCATAAGCGCACTCATATATCTACACAATGAAGCAACGCCTTTTTTTTTTTTTTTTTTTTTATAGAATAGGAGGGCAAACGAGCTGGCGGGTCACAGATGATTTGTAATCACCGCCGCCCATGAACTCTTGCAACATCCGAGGATTTACAGGAGCGTTTCCGGCCTTGAAGGTGGGAGTAAACGCCTTTTTTGAAGGTATCCATGTCGTACCAATCTGGAAATACCGCCGAAGGGAGTTCGTTCCACATTCGAGTGGTACGAGGAAAACATGTACTTGAGAACCGCACAGTGGAGGATCGCCAAGCATCCAGGTGGTACGGATGGTATTGGTGGCGATGGTGCGCTATGCGGTGATGGAACTCGGCGGTAGACGTCTGATCGAATAGCTCTTCGGAAGACTCTCCGTGGTAAATGCGGTAGAAGACGCACAGAGATGCAACGTCTCTACGCAATGCCAAAGAGTCCAGCCGTTCACAGAGCACCGGGTTCCCGACAATCCAAACGGCTCTCCGTTGTACGCGGTCAAATGATAGAAGCTGATATTGGGATGATCCGGACCAGAGATGAGAACAGTACTCCATGTGTGGCCGGACTTACGCTTTGTAGAGCGCAAGTCTTTGGCCAGGATTGAAGTACTGCCACGCTCTATTGATCACGCCCAATTTCATCGAGGCCAACTTGGCCTTGCTCTCCAGATGACCACGAAACTGACAGTCGCTCGAAATGTCGAGACCCAGTATTCTGATACTTGGCGAGGCAATAAGAGGAGTGCTCTCGAAGAGCGGTGATACGACAAATGGGGTTTTCTTAATGATAAACGCGCAAACCTGTGTCTTCTGAAGATTGAACTGAACGTGGTTCAGTTCACCCCACTCAGAGACCATCCCCAGGGAAGTCTCTATTGAAGAAACAAGTTTCTTTCGGCACTCATCGACGTTATCCCAAGAGAGACCTGCACGACCGGAATATACCGCATCCCCAGTGCTGTCATCCGCATTACAATGTATGTTGGAAATATCCAACATATCATGGATGTGCAGGAGGAACAGAGTTGGGGATAGCACGCAGCCTTGGGGTACACCAGCGTTCACGGGCTTGGGGTCCGAGCAAAAACCGTCGAGAACGACCTGTATGCTCCGCCCAGTAAGGAAGCTGGTTATCCACTTGCATAAACTCTCGGGAAGCCCTTAGGAAGGTAGCTTGGAAAGAAGCCTGCTTGCCTAGCTTGTGCCATACACGATCGAAGGCTTTTGCCTTATCTAGACTAACTGCCAGACCCTCTCCCTTGCTTTCAATAACCGTTGCCCAACGGTGAGTGAGGTATAACAGAAGATCACCAGCTGATCGACCATGGCGAAAGCCATACTGCCGGTCATTGATCAACTGGTGATCCTCGAGATACGTTAGGACCTGTCGGTTTTTGATAATCTCCATTATTTTGGAGAGAAGGGAGGTAATGGCGATAGGTATGTAGTTAGCTGGGTCCGAGCTATCACCTTTTTTAGGGATCGGATGGACAAGGAAACGCTTTCATGAGACTGGGACTACGCCTATAAGGTAGGATTACCGAAATAGACGCGTTAGCACTGGTGTCAATTCAGGGGCACATGTTCGTAGCACCACTGGAGATACCATCTGGCCCACTCGACTTATGAACTTCCAAGGAAAGGAGGGCTTTTCGGATGAGTTTTTGCCCAAAAACTATTTCCTGCATTAAGCTCGGACACCGCGGGGTGATAGGCGGTGTCTTCCCCTGGTCGTCCAAAGTCGAGTTTGAGGCAAAAAGAGTGCCCAAGAGATCGGCTTTCTCTTTTGCCGTGTAGGCCAAAGAGTCGTTTCCAGTGTGCAATGGCGGTAGGGATGGCTGACAAACGTTTCCTAGCGTGGCTTTAGACAGCGCCCAGAACTTGCGCGTGCCAGGCGGGTATTTTGCCAGCTGATCCCCAATTTTGACGACATGCTTGAACTTTGCTCTAGCGATTTTGCCGTTTGAAGAATCTGGAGGCACAGTTGTATTTCCTCTTCAGAACTCTAGAGTTCGGATCCTTAGTGACTAACGCATTAGCCCAAGCTTGATAAGCCTGCCGTTTGCCAGCTGCTGCAGCACTGACAGACGCATCAAACCAAGGCCGCGATCTGCCACCAAGTGGTACCACAGACCTTGGTACAAATACTTCCATGCCCTGAAGTATCACATCAACTAAAGCCGCAGCGCAGTCACTAGGATCATTGAAAGAGAAACAAATCGGCCCCCATGGGTAGGATGCAAAAAAGGATCGCATTCCATCCCAATCCGCTGACTTGTAGTGCCAAACGCGTCGAGTCGCAGGTCTTGTACGAGCTGGGCGTTCACTACGCACTACACTCCGTACCAAGCAATGATCAGAGGACCCTAAGGGAGCCTCGGCAGTGACTTGGTACTTTCTGGGATATGTAGTCAGCAGAAGATCCAACAAAGAGGGCATATGGCTGTCCACGTCCGGTAGAATAGTGTGTGTCTTGACCAATTGGGACAGACCAGTTGCCAGAGCAAAGTCAAACATAGATCTCCCCGCGTAGTCGGTGGCACGTGACCCTAGCCAATCGGCATTGTGCGCATTGAAGTCCCCGAGGACTACGACTTCGGCGGAGGGAATCTGTGAAAGCAGATCGTCAATCTTCGCCTGAACATGGCCTAAGAGTTGAACCGTTTCTGCAGTACCACTATGGGACCTGTAGAGGCACGCGTAGATTCTGACATGGTCGTCCATGTCCACGCGCAGCCAGAGTACAGACAGGTCCCGACCTTAAAAAACCTGAAGGTGACGGTAGCAGATATCCTCCCTTACGAACACAGATACCCCGGCGTGTGGTATAAAATGGTGTTCTAGTTTATACCCGGGGTATGACAGGTACGCTGTGTCGCTAGGTTGAGATATCTGCGTCTTCGTCAGAAACAACAAGGCCGGTTGCGCCGTCTCTAGATGATAGTGGAGGGCGTTCAAGTTCGAATGAAGTCCCGGATGTTCAAAAGTCTACATTTAGAGTGGGTCGGGGTGCCGCTGCGTTGAGTCGTCGTTTGCCCTCAAAAAACACAAAAACTTTGCCCGCCCCAAATAAGACGGGCAGCCCGAACAAAATCCGAAAATCATTTCCCCGATTTTGCTCGGGGAGGGGGTCCCCGGCTTCATATAAACCGGTACCCTCCTGGGGTATTTTTCTTTTCGGCATCGCTTTTATATGTGGCGGGGGGGGAGGGGGATTGGGCTTCCGGATTCTCTCACTGACCGGCGGAACATAACCAAATGAATTTGGTTTCTACACGTCGGTCTTCTGTGAGAGGGTGGTCCTTCCCCGGTCGAGTCAGCCCAATACGAGCTGCAGTCAGATAACTGCAGCTAGGTTCTACCACCTACAAAATCCTGAATATTATATTTAGTTTTACATCGCCGTGGAAAAAGCGTGATATAATGTTGGGAATCGAGCCAAGTGACTATAAAAGAGGAAATAAAATGCATAAATTGCATTTTTGTAATTTTTATGGTGCATAAAATATATATTTGGTAATTATGATTGTGTAACGTTTCATCGATATCTCTAATTAAGATTCAACGGTAGAATAAAATCTTTCAATATGTCTGTCTGGAAATCAATATTAATTATTGTTGTTATTCATCCAAAAATCGGATAATTAGCTACGTTTAAGATTGTTTTGTTAAATCAACCAAATTGCAATATAAGATGCTTTTAATGACGAAAAATTACACAGGCACACAAAAAAAAGTCATGAACCAGAGGGGAGACCCCATTATTCTTAGGTTTTTGGGATCGCTGAAACCGAATATGACAATAAAAACTAATTTTAATTGCCCGTTTCCCCGCTAGCACCCCCTTACTACCTCTTAAGGGGTAAAAATTAAAAATTTTGTATAAAATCAAGATAGATGTGTATTTTTACGTTTTTTGGGATACTGAAACCGAAAATGATAACTAAAAATAAATTTATGACCACTATCGCCCCCTTACCACCCATTACAGGGGGTGAAAATTTCAATTTTTCTATAAAATCAAGATAGATGTGTATTTCTACGTTTTTCAAGATGCTGAGACAAAAAATTATTATAAAGTATATGGTAACCTTATTGTTTGCATATATTTGTTATTATGATGTTAAAACTGAATCATGATTTTCTTAACAAGTTTTTCATTTTTCATTTTTTTTTTGTTTTCTTTTTAATTCTACTTATACTGTTATACATCCGGCAGTCTTATAAAATGCTTAAAAGATGATATAACCTAATGATGAGATAACCTAATTCTATGCCTCCGAAATAGAATTGTTACTATTTTCCTGACAATTTAGGAGACTAAAAGATGCTGAACCTAATTCTATGCCTCCGAAATAGAAGGGACTATTTTCCTGACAATTTAGGAGACTACAGTGAGGAGCAAGGTGAAAGGTTCCGTCAGGATCTTAAGATAATGGAACAGCGCTATCAGGGTAAATGGGATGTCAATATATTAGGAGACTACTGTTGGAATTTAAAAAGAGATTTGCCAGAACAGAAAAGAGCCAATAAAAGGAAACCACTTAGAAGATCTTTTGAAAACAAGAGAGTTCGTTATCGTAGAAACAGGTAGATGCTGAATAGTGAGGGGCAAGGGGATTCACTTTAATCCAGCACCCTGGATAGTGAGAGGCAAGGGGACTCACTTTAATCCAGCACCCCAAAAGGGAACAGAAATCTACTAAGTCCACGTCGTTGTTCCTGGGATACGCTAAGAGTAGCATTAAATCATGAATATATATCAGATACTTCTGATTGATAAATCATTGAATTTCTAATATAAGAGCTAAGAGTAACCTCAAACTAGTTTGATAAACATGTCATTTACTGTAAATCGTTAAAATTTCTTCATACATATTGATTTTATACAAAATTGAAACTACCCCCAACCCCCCCTAAGGGGTGGTTGGGGGTGGTATTGAGTAAAAGAGGTATCAAATTCACTTTTGGTTATCATTTTCGGTTTCATTATACCAAAAAACGTAGAAATACACATCTATCATAATTTTATAGAAAAATTGAAATTTTCACCCCCCGTAAGGTGTGGTAGGGGGTGATAGTGGTCATGAATTTATTTTTAGTTATCATTTTCAGTTCCAGCATCCCAAAAAACGTAGAAATACACATCTATCATAATTTAATAGAAAAATTGAAATTTTCACCCCCTGTAAGGAGTGGTAAGGGGGCGATAGTGGTCATAAATTTATTTTTAGTTATCATTTTCGGTTTCAGCATCCCAAAAAACGTAGAAATACACATATATCTTGATGTTATAGAAAAATTGAAATTTTCACCCCCTGTAAGGGGTGGTAAGGGGGTGATATTGGTCATGAATTTATTTTTAGTTATCATTTTCGGTTCCAGCATCCCAAAAAATGTAGAAATACACATCTATCTTGATGTTATAGAAAAATTGAAATTTTCACCCCCTGTAAGGGGGTGATAGTAGTCATAAATTTATTTTTAGTTATAATTTTCGGTTTCAGCATTCCAAAAAACGTAGAAATACACATCTATCTTGATTTTATACAAAATTTTAATTTTCACCCCTTAAGAGGTAGTAAGGGGGTGTTAGCGGGGAAACGGGCAATTAAAATTGGTTTTTATTGTCATATTCGGTTTCAGCGATCCCAAAAACCTAAGAACAATGGAGTCTCCCCTCTGGTTCATGACTATTTTTTTTTGGGTGCCTGTGTTATCGAATCTTCACTGGAAATCACAAATCAAACTGCGCTATCGAATACAAAAATATTATTTTAAATCCATTGTTTATTCTATAAACTAGTGTTTTCAAACAAACAAATAAACAATTCCGGTTCGTTAAGTTATGGTATAGTTATCTACGATAAAATTTTCAAAATGTATTGTTTAAGTTCAAAATATTCTAAATTTACTGACAAAACACAAAAATATTACAAATTATATGTTTAAAATAATATTTAACACTATTATACTTTCATATTATAATTTTCTTAAAACTCATACATTGACGATTTTCAACTGAAATCTTTAAATTTATAAATGACATGTTTCTTTGTAATTGTAAAGCGAGCAGCGGCACCAGACCACAACACTGTCATTCACTCATTATTATCTATGATAAAAATTATCCATTAAAAATTTTCTCAGCCCCGTCACAAATCACGTGTTGGGTATTTTAAAGTGTATAAGAATTATTATATTATACAATGTCCCTTTTGAAGATACTATGGCTATTGGTTATATAAAGAAAGAAGTATACTTTTTCATTTTCAAAAGCATTTTCTATCCTATATTACAATAGACAGGCCTAACTCTTTTGTTATCGCATCTACGACGATGATAACACCTCTCGATAGACTGAGGATATTTTTTATTAACGAACCGAAGACGATCCTATCTCCGAGTAATTCTTTTATCCAACTCACAGAATGTAGTCTCGAAGGATCGCCTTACATCTGACACTGAACTTTTCTATATATTTGCTTTGTGACAACTCCTACGGGACACGTTCGGGGTGTTATCGGAGAAACGTTATAATACTTAAGAGAAAACATAATATAAGGAAGAATATTATAAAGACAAGCGTCTATATTTAAATGTCATCTAGTAATTCATAGTAGAGCATTAGGTTATGGAATCTATTACATAATTATAAAACCACAACCTTTAAACTAACAAAAAATGTTTGTTATTCATATAACATAAATCTGTATATAGTTCGTAATTACTAGGGCAATACCGGTCGTTCGAGGTAAAAGCCAAAATAAATATCCTACTTACTCATATATTTCATCGACTAATGATTCATCTCTTGGTTATTGGCTTTACTGTAACCGCTTCGTCTTTTAAACCATTAATAGTGCAACTTGAACTGAGCTTCAAGTGATGACACGATTATCTATTTCAACTTAAATAGTGACTTTGATTGTAGATAACACGAAGGTTCTGATATTTGAAAGAAATGAAGAAAGAACAGAATGTAAGATCAACGTGAATGATAAGATAATAGAACAAGTGAATGAAGTGGTATATTTGGGAAGTATGTTTAGCAGAGACGGAAGATACGAAATGGATGTGGAGAGGCATACGCTTTTCCACATCCATTTCGTACTCTGTTACGTACATTTCGTTGACTCTGTTACCGGCAATACTGCTGCCGGTAACAGAGTCAACGGTGCTTGCACGGTGTTGATTGCATTGTTGAGACGGCAAAACTTCAGCAAAGCTGCACGTTTGGCTGTACAAAATGCAGTTTTGCTACCGACGCTATTATACGGCAGCCAAACGTGGGTAACACAGAAGAAGTATGTAAGAAAGATGAATGCTGTCGAGATGCGATCTCTTCGCAGAATATGCGGAGTCAGTCTAGCTGATCGACTCCGCAATGAAAAGATCCACAGAATGGCAGGTACTAGCGAAGATGTCACGGTGAGAATGAAGAAGAACGTGCTCAGGTGGTTTGGGCACGTCAAAGGAATGAGTGATGAAAGAATGGTAAAAAAGATTTATATAGGAGAAGTGAGCGATAAGAGAGACAGGGGGAGGCCTCGAGTAACCTTCGAAAGCACAGTATATATGTTACTGGAGGAAGGTCACGTAAAAAGCATGAGGACCCCCCGGAGGGCATGTATGAAGAGGTTGATGTCTGTGGCCGGGGCGAAAGAGGTATGCAGGGACCGTAGCGTTTGGCGCTCTATCGTCTCTGGCTACCCCGCAAGGGATATGGCGTGAAGCTAAATAAATAAATAAATAAATAAATAGTGACTTTGATTAATATTATAGAGACTGCTACTTTGTTTGCATTTTTTATATATTGAATACAGTGATATTATATATGATCCCATGTTTATATTAAAGGAAATACGAAAAATCATTATTATTACATTATTTTTGACACTACCGTTAATAAAACACATCCAGAATTACACGTGGGAGGGATTAATTCTTTTAAAATGATTTGTTTTTGATTACAGAGATGTAGAATTTTGATTAAAAGACATATTATGACATCAACACGGGAAGCGGGATGGTATTTGTTCATTTACATACATACGTACGTGTATGTATTTAATAAGATATTAATTAACTTTCTTTGAATATAATTTTAAGATTTACATCAATTAAACCTTCTGTTAGCATAACACTGATATTGTAAAAAGAACAAATAGTAGTAATAAATGTACCTATAATTATAAATGTAGGTACATAGTAACTTTGAAATAAATAATAAATAAATAAATATTCGTATGGTAAACGGTTAGACAATACATCCGATGGCATGTAGTAGTGATCGAAGTGATCGAATTGGTATATATTTTTTATTAAAATATTTAATTTAAAACAGTCATAGTAGTGAGTGAAGAACAAACACCATCCATGTTATAAGACAATTTTTTTGTATATCGGAATCGACCGGAATCATTACAGTTACTTAACAACAGTATTATATGAATTAACTGAAAACGATATTTTAAAAATAACACGGATTTTGTTGTGACTCCAAAGTCTTAACTCCAATATACAGACCACTGACCGCATCTTAAAACACCGTAATTAGCCTGCCACTTGAAATAATCTCGTTTCTCATCATTCAAGTGTTACAACATAATTCAAATCTAGTCGCTTTATTCACTTCACTATTCACTCTCATTCTAATTTCGGGGGAGACACTTTGTCTTAATTTTTTTTAAGTATAATTCAGAGTAAGACAAGAACAATCTCTTAATAAAATGAAATGTTAATATATACTTATAAATAATGATGAGTATATTTTTACATCATTGATATTTTTCTACTAAAGGACGGAGTAAAACAAATTAAACCTTATAAGAAGCAACTGTTATATTTTATGATCCAGGGTTTGAAGCCAAAGCAGTGTAATACAATGTGGCGTTATGTTAGTAATATAAAATAATTACTCACGCCACTATTTGAATTTGTAGCGGCAAATTGCCTCATAAACCTACTTTTGGAATCTTAATAATAAAAATCTAATTTATTTCAGACTAATATCCATATTTGTTAAATAATTTTTTTGCCATCGCACATTATTTAAGAAGACATAATATGTGTGACATTAGTAAGTTTATCAAATATTAAACTTATTATAGATACTCACAACATTCTACAGGTTCGTGACACAGCTGAAGTCAGTTAGTTTCTGTTAGCTTCCAGCGACAATCATGATAATACTAAAGACTCATTAAAAGAATATTAAAACTTTTACAAAACTACAGAAAAATTATGTTAATATGAATACAGTAAAAGTTAAATTCAATAAAAACACGAAAACCGATCAAATCTAATGATCATTCACAGGTTTTCGTCTTTTACTTCTGTCAACAATATTTCGTGCTTTTTGAAATACACCCGGTCTGCATTATGAAGAAAGGAGAAATGTGTTAAGATTAAATAATACCAAACCCCTGTAATAGTGTATTTTTGTATTTCACGATCTAAATCTTCATTTTCTTGTTTATACAAATGCCTCAAAACAGACATTTCTACAAAATAAATTTTATATCCTGATAATACTTCTTTGATGTTTGAAGTTTAAAGGTATCATCTGATACAGTACATTGGTTGAGTGTTAAAAACCTGTTACTTAATAATACTCCAAATGAAAAACGGGTGAAAAATATAATACTGAGATAGCGATGAAAGTGGTTATATTCACAATTATTTTCTTTTGTTTCTCATGTAGCTGAAGGTGATAATAAACTTAGTTCTGCCGTATATATTATATGATAAATATAACAGGACTAATTCCAAATTAGTTTATAATAGTTAATTCATCGCGTAAAGACAACTTTCTTATCCCTTTGGTTATCTACAAGAGTTAAATTGCGGTAGCGAGGTTTTCTTTTACCACATTCGTACTCCATGATATTCGAGGTTAATTTAATGTAAAATTCTTAATTTTACATTAACTTAACATTTGGAATTTCAATAAACTTCATTAAAAGATATATAGATTGTTATATGTTAAGAAATAACTTGTATAGAATTCGCTCTCACTATAAGACAACACTGTCGTACTAATTTTCTCTTTTTTTCTAAAGAGAAAAACTAAGCTTAAGTTTTTGGTTGCTGCTAAATAATTTATTTCAATATTTATTTTTAGTTATTTATATTCTTACACGAGCATATTTATTACATTCACAGAATGTAAAAGCCCTAAAAAAATAATAAGATTAGGTACAAGAAAACTCGGTTAGTATTTGTTAGTCAGTTATCTCTTTGAATAAGCTTATATTTATAACATTGATCCCAACATCATGGTGGTAGCAGAATTATTAATTATTACTAGTTGATTTATTTTAAGATCACCAAACTATACTTTAATTAGATGCACATATTTTTAAGATAACATCTTCAGACAGGCTGAAGAAAACCGAACAATGTATATCATACATTTGTATCTCAGGTCGTGTTACACTGTTTCTTTTTATTTTATTTTTTATCCATTGTCGATCTGATTAGCAACGTAGAATGGACCAACACATTATATCTTACTCAACAAAGTGGTGCCTCCATTACTAATTTTAGTTTATCTAAGTTTTTCATCTATCATGACTTATGGTTAAGGGATGAAATCGCTTTCCATCTCTGACTGTCCGTCTGAGTAATTTATACAATATAGATAATAGCACTTTATGAACAGTGTGTTGCATTGTATGGACAAAGTGCCGTAAGGTAATATTGAACTACTTTCTAAAAAAAACCTTTTCACTATAAAATTTCTTACTATTCATTTATTTTAGAGAGAGGATTTAGGAGAGGATTTATACAAGTACATCATTGTTATTAAAGGAATCGTTTGATAAATAGTTTAAAGAATAATTATAACAGAATTTCTAGTGTATTTATTGAAGCGGTTCTTTAATGTTTAATTCTCGTAAGTATCTTGTTGTATACAAAAAACCTATCTCCTCTCTATTAGCAATACCTTTCCCAACAAGCAGTTAATAGCTCTTTGATGTAAATTCAGAACCCCTTTATAAAAAGCTCGATGATGTTTTCAAGTGAAAAATTTTAATAAAGCATAAAATACTTGTTTGGGCTGAAACTGAAGAAACGTGCTTAAATCCTTTTTTTTATCTTTATTTATTTCAGGGCTTTTATTTATTAAAATATACCAGCCCTATCGTACCTTTTTTTTTTTTTTTTTTTTTTTTTTTGCGATGGAAAAATCCGTTACGGATACCCGCCGGCCAGGAAGGTGATGGCCGGAGGGTTATGTGGGACTACCCGGCGGCATAGAGGACGCCGCCATTTTTAAGGCTACCCACTAAAAAACCAACGGTTGCCCTCAACGCCTTAATGGGACGACACGGGATCGCGTTAGCACTCACCGTGCCGCCCCGGCGGTTACCCCCCGAGCGAGGGTGCCCCGAGCAACTTAGGACACCCTCACGGCGTAGGCCTATGGCAGGTGAGAGGGGTCACCCCCCCCTCTCACCAAGACCTACGGCTGGGAGAGGAAGCGGCGGGCGTACTCCCGCCTCCTTCTTCCCAGCCTCCCCCGGCGGAGCGGGTCAGAGGGAGAGGCTTGCTCCCTGACCCGCTCCGCGGCCTCCTTCGCGGCGATGACTTACTCGCAGAAGGAGGCCATAGCGGCCCAACATCTCTCGCTGCCGATCATCGCGCCAATAAGGCGCGGCAGCGAGAGGTCCCCGCCAACCACGGCCACCAGCTCAGCGCGCTGATGACCCCAGGCTGCGCACTCCGCCACGGTGTGACGAGCCGTGTCGACGGACTCGTCACAGTGGTGGTAGGACGGGGCCGCCTCCCTTCTTGCAATCTTGTGCAGGTACGCACCGAAGCACCCGTGCCCCGTGAGCACCTGCACAAGACGGAACGTCAGAGTCCCGTGTCGCCGGTTGATCCAACGATCCAAGTGGGGGCGAACTGCCCCCACTGTCGTCAGACCGGCGGCAGGGGACTCTAAGTCCCTCGTCCACCGTCGAATCAGGGCTCGGTGAGCTGAAGCCCTGATTCGAGCTGCCTCGAACCTTACCCCCGCGGTCCTGGCTTCCGCCCGGTGCCAATGCACCCTGGCGAGCACCTCCGCCTGCAGCTCCCAAGGCGGATCGCTCGCCAGAAGTGTGGCCGCAGTGTACGACACTGTACGGTACCCCCTGATCATTCTCACCGCTAAGACCCTCTGCGTCCTTTGCAGGAGGGTCTTGGAATCGGCGGTGAGGGACCCCGACCATATGGGGGCACCGTACAGCGCCATGCTCCTCACGATGCCGGCATAGAGTCGCCGGCACGGAGCCTGCGGCCCACCGACGTTGGGCAGAAGCCTTCCCAAGGCAGCCGCGGTGGACAGTAACTTCGGGGCCAGAAGGGAGAAATGGGCCTCCTTCCGCAACAGGCACAATCTGCCCTCTTTCCAGGCCTTCGGGAACTGTCCAGTGCGCAAACAAAGGTTGAACAGTTCCCGAAGCCTGCCCCCCAGGTATTCCAGGGCGAGGAATAGAACTCGCCCCGGAATACCGTCTGGCCCCGGCGCAGTACTGTGGGCTCGGAGACGACTCAAGGCGAGCTCCAGCTCGGCCTCCGTGATGTCCGGGACAGAACCCATCCCCCCATTAGAAGAAGGGGGGGCCATCACGGGAGGCGAGTGGCCGGTGGATTCCGGGAATAGGTCCCCCACCAGCCGCTCGAGGAAATCCGGCTGAAGGGACTCCATGACCGGGGCGCAAGTGGCGCGGAGTTTGTTCCGCGCCACCCGATACGGGCGCCCCCATGGGTCCCTATCGAGACCTGCCAGGATCTCCTCCCGAGCCAGGTCCTTCGCCTTCCGAATCGTCAGCCGCAGAGTCGACTTCGCTTCGCGATAACGACTCCGCAGCTGGGCCTCCAGATCCGGGTCGAAGCCGTGACGACGGCGACACCGGACGAAGGCCCTCCGAGCCCTGCAACAGGCCGTCCGAAGTTCGGCAATTTCGGACGACCACCAGTACACTGCTCTGCGCCGGGGCCTAGACCCCACCCTCGGCATGGCCGCATCGCAGACCCGTGATAGGGCCTCGCGCATGCGGCCAGCCGACACCTCCACGTCGGTTTCCTCGTTGGGCGGATCAGGAAAGGCCCAGCTCTGAACGATGGCTGCCTCCCTGGCCATTTCCCGATCCAGACGCTTAATTGCCCAACGAGGAAAGCGACTCCCCCCCCGCGGTGGCCCGGCCTGATCCGGCCGGGAGGTGGAGATCTCAAATCGGACGTAGAGATGGTCCGAAAGAGTCTCCACCTCCGTCTCGACTCTCCAGTCGACGACCGTACGAGCGACAGCTGGGGTGGCGAACGAAACGTCCACCACGGAGCTCCCTTGCTGCCGCACGCAGGTCGCATCGGTCCCTCTATTGAGGAGGGACAGACCGGAGAGGAGCGACCAGGCCTGGACGGCCCTACCCCTAGCGTCCGTGGCGTGGTTCCCCCAGGCCGCGGATTTGACGTTCAGGTCGCCGAGGAAGATGACCTTCCCCGACGCCTGTCTGCCAATCGCCGCACTGACGGAGTCGAGGAAAGTCTCGAACTCCGCCAGGCGACGATTGGGGGAGAAGTACGCGCCGATGACGACGTACTCCCCCCACCGCGCCACAACCAAACCCGGGCCAGTCTCCAAGGTGGAGAAAGGGGGACCGGGACCAGAACCCACAACCACAGCCACGGAACCGCTAGTGTCCCCCGCCCAGTTGGAATTAGGGGGGACATAGTAAGGCTCACAGGCCACCGCAACACTGATGTCCCACTCCGCCATGGTCTGGATGAAGAGATCCTGGGCCCTGGCGGAGTGGTTCAGATTCGACTGGAGGAAGCCATGTCGTCGTCTATTCATGACGACATGGCTTCCACGGGCGTCTGACGCGCACCTCTTGGGGCAGCTGGGGAGGAACCAGCTGCCTTGCCTTTCTTGCGGGGAGCTTTGCACGCTCGGCTCCCCAGTTCATGTGCCGCCTGGAGACCGAGGTCTGCGCAGACGGCACACCGAAGAACTCCGGTGCAGCTGTCACGGGTATGCCCTGACAAGCCGCACCGGAAACACACCTCACTCCGGTCTTTTTCTGATGGGCAGAGCGCCCGTGTGAGCCCCGGTTCCTGGCACCGGAAGCACCTCATCGGGCGCTCTTCGAGGAGCTCGACCCTGGCCGAGCTCCAGCCCACCAGGAGTCTCCCCGCGTCAAGAAGCGACTTTGCCGCGTCAACGGGGCAACGGGCGAAAGCAACGCCCATAGCCCCGTTGCCCCAGCGAATCTCTCCAACTTGGATGGACTCGCTAGGGCAATTGGTGACGCGGCAAATCGCGGCCGCCACTTTTTCTTTTGTGGCAGAGTCGTCCAGTCCCCTCACCTTGACCATGACCCTCTTCACAGGTCGGACGACGTCTGCCACTCCGTCTAAAACGGTCCGGAGGTTGGCCGCCAATTTTTCGGCTTTTTCTGGAGCCGCCTTAGGCAGCTCCAGAAGCCTGGCCCCGGTGGCCGACCTCCGGATCTTTAGCCCCTGCTCGAGCCCCAGCTCCCCGAGATCTACCTTCTCGGAGGCACGCTCGAGGAGCTGGGCATAAGTTACCCCCTTTGCCGCCGCCTCGGGCTGCAGTGTGATGACCACTGCAGGTGACCGAGGGGACGGCAGCTTGGGGAGGGACCCTTGGGCCGGTCCGGATTGACCGGCCTTTTTTCCCTGCTTCTTACCCCCCTTATTAATTCCCTGCTTCCGTGGTCCAGCGGTTACGACTCGCTGAGCCACCGAAGCTTGGACGACAAGAGCAGGGCCAACTGATTTGTTGGCCCTTTTCTGTCCCCGCTTCACCACCGAGGACCAGGTCTCGGTGGTGGCGGCGGACGGAGGAGTTGTCGGCGCTCTGGCCGACGCAGGTCGTGCCGTCGCGCCTGCAGACCTCGGCTGCCGCGACTCAGCAACCGCTGCCGCACTAGCCCTGCGGTCCGCTGCCAAGGGCGGACGCATGACCCTCTCAGGGAGGAGGCGCTCCTCGATGTTGGCGAACCGGGCGTTCCGTGACGCGTCCACGACGAGCAGTGTTGCATTTACCAAATGCAACACTGAACTCCGAATCGCTATCGGAAGCGCCACTCGTCACCTCAACAGCCCCGCTAAGGGGTCGCTTTCGCGAACCTTCGACCTCGTGGTCGGACATGATGTCCGAACCACAGAGGTCTCAAAAAACACACAAAAGCCTTGAAAAAGGCGACAAACACACAAAAAGAAAAGACTTACACGTGAGAAAAGAAAACCACGAATAAGTACAACAAAAACACCGAAAAACGCAAAAACGACACAACCATCGGGGCCCTGAAAAGGGCCTTTTGAAATACCGACGTAAACAACAGACAGAAACACCAGCCCTATCGTACCTTATTCTAAGACTTACAAACACATTAAACTATTAAAAACAAACTTATTAACTATCTGTGCCTCCACTGAAGTTGGTGACGACAGGATGCCATGAAAAATACCAACATCTAAACAATTTAAACCAAGGTCATTAACTAAACTAAGGTCAAAACAAAAAGATCTATTCATATTAATTATATTGAACCAGGGACCACGAAGGGGGCTGACGCTACAAAGTCTTTCATCACATTCCTTTTTCTTTGGAACGTTGATTGAAATATCCTTTACATATTTAATTTTTTTTTGTCTATATTTAACTAACAATTTGGAATAACTACGTCTTCAATACCATTTTTGACTGCACTTTTTGCTAAGCAATCAGCCTCCTTATTTCCACTTAGTCTAACATGAGCCGGCATAAATTGCTACTTAAGGCTTATATCTTTTTGCTTCATGTTATATATTTTGGCCAAAACAGCGGAGGCTCTCGGATTACCTCTTGCGCCAGAGGCGCACCAAAACAGATGCTGCAAGGCGCTTTTACTATCGGTGAAATAATTGTTCTTGTACAGTCTGATATCTCTGCGAAAAATATAGCCTCTGAAATTTTATACATTATCGCCGACTTAATACATACGTCTTATATTATACGATACATATTATCGGTACCTCTAAAATTTGTTACCTAAAGAGCAGAACCTATATTATTTTGAGATATGGACCCATCCATATATTCATATATATTTTTTTTCCAAGAACTGTATTTATAACTTAATTCTTGTAAAATAATAATATTACAGTAATTCAACCTCATATTGTTTTTTTATAGTTTAACACTTAGCAACTCAATCTCAATTACATCACTTAAATTAATATTTGATATCCACGTGTTTAATGTAAACATTTGCAAAGGAATTGATAAAAATGTTTTTTTTTTCTCTTCTCATATACTATCGGAATAACTAGGAGCAGAACGTTTCGACCTTTTCTCGATTGTAATAAACCCGTCATTCTCCATTTCTTGTCTTGATATTCTCGTTCCTTTTCCTTTCTATACCGTTTCTTGGCTCTTGAATTGGAGACTTGGTTGAATTATGTACTTCCTCATCTTCCTTCATTTCTATATTACTCACATCATTAATATTAATTTCTTCAAAACCCTTACTACGCTCACTCATTTCACTTCACTTTTGACGATAGTTGAAAAAAAATATTAATAAACGATTATATTGTAACTGGCAAAACGTGTGTTCGGTTTGACAGACCGCACTGCACTGTGGTTGAAATTCTTATTAACAACAGAGCATAATAAAATATGTTCAATTTGTTATTATGTTCATAGGCTCACGTTACAAATACATTTCTTAATTTCTTTATATACTGAGTCAGTGAGGCTTATATATAATTATACATTTACTTTTGCATTATTATATTATGAACCGTCATTTTATGATTTTTGATTTAATATATAGACAGGTAAAAGACACGAGACTGTTAAAGGATTTTCCCGGCATTTATATTTAAACTTTTATTGAACTTATTCCTAAATGAATTCAATAAATACACATTAATAGCTATTCGCTATATGTCTTTATATTTTTCGGTTTTATGAACTAGAAATTAGCAGTATATTTACTAAGATAGTTTACATTTTTGCAAGAAATAAAGGAATTGATTAAAGTGTCAAAGAAATACGAGTACGGTTCCGAATTTTGTTGGTCACAAAAATATTGTAATCTCTATTTTCCCGAAACTGTTTTGAATTGGCAATTAATTTCATTACAAAGCTCCTTAGTAAAAATCATGGACTTTTCTTTTATTTGCAACAATGGACGTATCGCGAAAAGTTTTTCGTGCTATTATTTTGCATGATTATAAAAGAGGTTTTCCTTCAAGGAATCTTACGAATATTTACTATCTGCTTTTGGGGAGACAGTCAGTCAGTCACAGGTCCATGTATAAAAATGTAGTCGAGAGAATCTAAACATTGACCAAATCTTGCTGACAAAAAGGCAAGTAACCCTTGAAAACGTCATCAGTGTGGAGTAGTTATTGAAAACAAATCAGAGACGAAGCTTCTTAGCATTCCATGGATTCACCGTGCGGGTGCCGGGCCCATCGCGTTGCAAGAAGAGGAGAGCAAACAATGCCTGGGACTTGCGACCCAGATGTAGGTTTAAGGGGCCCCTTTACTATGCGCATACACGCTCACCTTCACTGTTTACGCTCCTCTCCCTACCTAACCAAATATCGTAAGAACCTACTAAAGCCGCCTTTGAAATACGTTCCAGAAATGAACTGATGATCGTTCTAGAAAGGCCGAGATCCTTAAATAAGTTGTAGAGAGATTTTGCTGTTATACCTCTCGCTCCTACTTCTACAGCGTACAAATTAACTATAAATCTATTCCTGATCAGTTCGTTACATAGTTCGTAATACTTGTTAAGCTTAAATGTATGATCTTTGGGTATGTTTGTTTCCCAGGGTACAGTAAGCTCCACAAGTATAACGCGCCTTAGTTGTTTTGAATACAGGAATAAGTCCGGCCTAGATGACGAAACACAAACATCCCCGGGGATTTTGTATTGCCTTTCATACGTGTCCATCATGAGAGTCCAATCAGGAGACGCGTCCAAGATGGAATAAGGTTTTAATTTAGATTTTTTGGACGAACCTGCCTTTACGAACTCTACTGATTTTTTTGGTGGTTGTTATACCCCTCTGCGCTCTTGCTACCGAAAGACTAACCGCTTCTCGTATGATTTCTAATACTTTATCGTGGCGACGCGAGTATTTACCTCTATTTAATAGTACCCTACACCCTACTAGCAAGTGTTTCGCGGTTCCTACTGCCTCCCCGCAGATGTTGCAAGATTTTTCGGTGGCTTTGCCCCATCTTACTAAGTTACTTTGATCTGGGAGAGTCATTTGGAATGCATTAAGATAAAATTTTAATAATGCTGGGGACCAATCATGAAGCAGGGTGCGCCATCGTAAAGCTAATGGAATACAAAAATCTCCTATGGTCACCCATTCGTTTTGCAATTCTAGGCTCATCGCGTGCAACCGGTAATTATCATTTTCATCGTGCCGAATAAAGGATTTTATTATTTCTATGTCTGGTTCTTTCCTACTTGATCCTAGCCCTGCTTTATTTGTTTGAGCACCTATCATAAATTGTTTATGGAATGGAAGTCGTGACTCCAGCTCTGCGGCAATTTTATCTTTTGGGAGAGATGTTACAGTATCATCATTCGACTTTGAGATGATATGTCTCTTGGTCACTCTTAGGTGTTTATAGAGTTCCGATGGTTTCTTTAATTTTAACCCAAAATTATGTCGGTCTCTAAATAAGGTAGAAGAGTCCGCTGGATGCGCTAACCCGAGCCATGACTTCAATGTCCTTATGACGCTTGCATCTAACTTTAACAAAAGGGTCTTATTAATATCGTAAACGAGGAAAGGCCAATTTAAAGATGATGTTAAATAATTATCGTATATCCAAGCCTTTTTGATGTTACTTATTGGCTGATTGTCTACCTTTTTATATGTAAAGATGGAGTACGCCCTTGGTAATCGATTTTTTTGCCTAAGAATTTGAACGGAGCTGCGTCGGTAATAGTAGTAACGCACTTACCGCCTATTATAAGGCCCGGATCGTAAGAGGTATATCTGGTGTTCCGCCTACCCAGACACAGACTGTAGCATTTATTGGGTTTTGTCCTCAATCCGTCCGTCCAAGCACAGAAATCCTCCACAACATTTAAAAGTAGCTGACATTGTTTTGGATTACGTGTCAGTATCGCGAGATCGTCTGCGAATGTTAGTATGGATTCTGTGTATTTATTGTTAAACTTAAACCGATAACCCCATTTCTTTTCGTTTTTAATTAATTTATCTATTAAAATATTGATCACTATGTTAAATATAATTGGAGAAATACAACAACCTTGAAATAAACCTATGTTGTAATATAATGGTTTGGAATGATTTTCATTTGTGATTATGGAAAATTTTAATTTTGAATAATATGATGCAATCATGTCACTTACTAACGTAGGAAAGTTATACCATCTTAGCGCGAACATCATCAGTTCATTTTGTACCGACCCGAAAGCGTTCTCTAAGTCTATCCAACATACCGTTATTTGTCTTTCACTATTTCTGGCATCTTTAAGGCTTTCCGATAGTAACGTATTATGTTCGAGGCATCCAGAAATGCCAGGCAAAAACCCTTTCTGGTGATAAGGCCCGAAATATTTATTATTTATCATGAATTGCGTCATTTTTGTTTGTAAAAAAGAAAAAAAAATTTTTGATATTGTATTTGTTAGAGCTATCGGTCTAGTGTCCCTAGGATCCGAGACATTGTCGCTTTTGGGAATGAGGACAAAAAGAGCATTTCCGAATGTTACCGGTGTTTGTCCTCTTGACCAGATTTTATCGAATATATTCAATAGATGTTTATGAATCGACGGACATTTTTTATAAATTATATAAGCGATACCATCCGGACCTGGTGCTGATTTAGATGGTTTCTTTTTAATTATTTTATTGATTTCCTCCAAAGTTGGTGGGTTGGCATGAAAATCTATGGATGGACACATCAGGAGATTTAGGCTGAACTAAAGGTAAGATCAGAGGCAGTTTAGACGACCCTACATGAATATTAGTAACCTAAAAAGATTACTTCGCAGTACATACCTCATTTCCGCATCGAAGAGCAAAAATCCCGTCTTATGGATTAGTCGAAATTTGGGCTCGGACAAAACCTTAACAAAAATTTATAATAGTTTCTTTTCAACGCAGTGGACTATTTGTAGTAATTCCACGAGAAGTGAGAAATGATAAAAATTCATTTCACTAACAGTAACCTGGAGTAGATTTAACAATTAATTAAAAAGTTGAAAAAATAACTTTCAATAAATCACGTTTGGGCTAATACGTTAGTCACTAAGAATTCGATCTCTGGAGTTCTGGCGAGGAAATATAATCGTTAATACATGTAATATTAAAAAAGGAAACTGTAACTTTCCAACCATGTTTTTCTATTGGAATTAGGGTTTTTTTAAATTTCATCATATTCATCAGTCTTGTGAGTGATTTTAAATATATAACAAGGATCCTTGCTTGTAAAGATAGACAGATCCTAATTTCAACACAGATGATGACTGGAATTTAACTAACTCACGAAACCTTTTTAAAAAAAGTTAAGTTCTAAATCTTACCCTGAATACAATGCAAGACCCAGTGACACTGTTAGTGCGTTTTTTGTGCATTCTGAACTCTATGTCCAGAAGCTAAAAACTGTTGGAGAGAGATGACAAACTAACTGATCTTCAGTCAGATGTCTACATCTTGTCTTACCATGAACGCGATTTCTACAGACTATTTAAAACGTCGGGTTAAAATTTAAATGAAACTTCAAACATATGCGAGTGAAATCTTATTAAAAGTTTTATTTAAATATATACGCGTGAATAAAAAAATTACGACTTGAGCGATTTTAATAATTCTTCATCTTTAGGAAACTCTATCGTGCTTGATTAATATATAATGTTAATTTGAAAATAAAGATTGTTTACAACAGAAATCTCAATTTCGTGAATCAAACTGGAAAAAATGGTGCCGCTAAGTTGTTTAATCTGTGTGTGACGGTCTTTTTTGTTTCCTTGGAAATATGGCATTGCATTTAGAGTATTGACCGTAAATAATTATAAAATTAGCGATAAATAAACTGAATAAATTTATAATTCTAAAAGCATTACATTTTTCCTAAATGTATTTGAGTTCACCTTTAAGATAATTTTAGATATTATTTTTGCCAGAGCGTGCTCTATCTCTGATGGCATCGTCTGTCAAAGGCATAGGCGCGTTCTTCTAACACACTATTCACAGATAGAACCACTTGAAGATTGATCTTTATGATATAGTTAATAATGATATCAATTTATATCAATACTTTTTTTTATAAGTAAAACACATGTAAGTGAAGTAAAGAGAAACAGTATGAGTTTTACAAGCGGAAATTCGTTAGAATTTATTGGCCTTATAAAATATTATGTTATTTTCTAAGAAACAAAGTAGGTGAATCATTTTAACTTTTAGTGGAAAGATAACAATAAATGTGAAAATGAAACACGACATGTTTATTATACGTTATTGTTATATTGCACGATTCAACTGTACTCTTTTCAGATGTTTCAGACAGATGTTTTTGATGATTTCAGTGCCTGTTCAGATAACGTTTGTTATTAAAATGCCGGGGTCGCGCTCATAGTCACATTAAATTGATGCGTATAGAGGATGCATTATGTGCTCTAGATTTATTATCTCATTTTATAATATTATATCCTATTCTATGTTATAATACTATGAGCTATTCAGTAAAGTAAGACATTGAGAATGTTGCAAGATGCCTTTCTTCTATAAAATTTCGCGACATCATTCAATCTGCTACTTCACACAAATTACAATACGCGGGCATCGATTGAATTTGTTTAAATTTTTTATATAGCGGATAAACATGAAAACGATCTATCGGTGTGTTACTAAAACCAGTATATTGGCTACAGCTGGGCACTACAGTCGTTTTAATTTCTGATCTGACCTTAAGTATAAATTACTCATATTTTATAAAGTAAACATTGAATACATTTATAAATTAAATCTTATTGTTAGCTACGGTAAGCGCACGACAGCAACGCCGATTAGAGATGAAACACATTTTCTCTGAAACTTTATCCATTAAAAGTTGTCAAAACTTTGCCCTTAAATATCGGTATTGATGAATAATTCTCACATTTAAGTTTTCGTACATTTTATCCATTAAACAATACATTTTTAACATTAAACATTGTACGTCACTCGGTACAAAATCTGTTACTTTCTCATGAAATCGTTTTCATATAATCAGACCACAAAAGTATTAAATTTATTCACAATCCAAGGCCAATGCTATCTCTAAGTGTTTCGGCGAGTTTTTTATCCGACTTGTTGTGTGTAATCGCCTATTTACCGACTCACCAACTCACCGATCATAAAAATAGACAGAATAGTGGTACTTCCCATTATCCTAAAGCGCTGAAATTTGGCATACAATTATGTTTTAGTGTCTATACAAAGGAAAAAACATTTTTTTTTTTAATCGATGATGTGGAGTACTTAATGTGACAACTGAGTTTTTGGATTATATTTGTTAACTGCAAGCGATGATGTTTCTGAGGTTTGTAACTAGTAACTGGTAGATACTTCATTATTAGGAAAAATTAATCAGGAGAACCTTTATAATGTCTATGATCTTCTTCGATGCTGTCAATCATAGTTAAACTGTCAATGTTACGTTTCATGTGAGAATATCACCAGTGATTGAAGAAGGTGTTGGCTCCAAGCTTCAGAGCTTGGAACCAACGCCTCCTTAGATTTATGACAGGATGTGATTTACTCCTCTCGGTTGCTAAGACAATGAAAATGCTTTATGATTTTGACATCACTTTGTTTTATCCTTTCTATAACTATGATGAGACATTTTATAATCGAAGATTTTTAGTTGAAATAAATTAAAGAATATTGTTTAGTAATATCCCAAATCTGTCAAAGTAAGGAACAAAAAAATTGAGAAAATATAAAAAAAATTTTCAAATTATTGATGAAACTACTTTGGTTATGGAAAATATATTGCATAAAATTTTGTATAAAAATAAACGGTTTGTTTAAAAATCATTAATCAAACAATTAATTCAAAGTCAATTATTATCTTTAAATGTAATAAAATAATAGAAACATTGTTTACTATTTCTACGACTTCTACAAATGTAATAACTGCATATTTACTCCAGTTAGCGGAAAAGAATGAGCTCTTTAGAGAATTAGTTGTTATTGTTTAGAGAAAATTTATATAAAATGAGATTCTAAATGGCATTTGTACCAAATCAGTGAAATTGTATAAAACTTACTTTGCTTTTTGTTGTTATATGTTTAGAATTCAAAACTTAAATAGAAAAAAATAATTTGTAACCAATTACAATTATAAAATTACTTCAACCCTAACTGAAACAGGAAAAAATGTAATCTATCACGATGAGGTACTGTGTTGCTAATAGAAGCTTTATATAAAAACCTACAATGAAGATATTAATAACATAAAATATAATGCAAATCACAAAAATATTTTATGAAAACAAATTCATTTCTAATTTTCACCTCATCGTACTCTATTTACAATACGACTCCCAAACATCCACTTGACGTAATTACACAATCAATCACACCACGACATCAATTACTTTGTGTGAATATCAATCGAATGAACATCACTCACACACAAATATATGTATAAAATGAAATGTTAATTTCATATATCGATGGGTCCTATGTATATGGGCCAAAATGCAAATAGTCAACTTTACAAGAGAGGCGGTCAAAGTTTAAATTTACTATAATATTAGATTGACAAAACAGAAGTATACGAAATTTTGCTTATTTGCTAAAACAATTATCCTCTACATTTTTACTACAGTATTTAATATATACATTTATCGGTTTTTTTTTTACGTCACATTGGCCCTTTTTTTTTAGTTTTTATTTAAATTATTTCTATTCAAAAACATCTTAAAAAGGCCAATGTGTCATATTGGCCATTATACGCGTATGTCCTTAATTAGTGTAACGTTAATCTTTACTTTATTTTTGTCTCATAAAATTAGTAAATAGTTGATGCAGTTGGAGTTGCAATTATTCAAACTAAAAGTACGTCGATATTAAGGTAATTATGTCACATTGACACTTATACGTTTTAAAACCTGCTAACCTAATAACTGAGTTACCAGTTAGATCATTATAAACAATAAAAAACACAGATTGGTTTCATTCATTTATTGAAACAAAAAATTAATTAGCCTTAAAACTAATGTTATGGACCCGTATTCAGTCTTTTTGGTAATTTAATAGTAATAAAAAAATAATGAAGTACTTAAGAAAAAAACTTGTACTCAAGACCTAAGTTTAATTATCTAAATCAGGTAAGTAATATAAATAATGTAGGTACTTTACATTACTAAATTCTAGATAAATAACAAAAAATAACGTAACAAAAATAAAAGCCTGTCTGGCGTAAACAAAAATAAAAATATCTTTGTATTATAGTCTAGTACCTAATAAAACTCTCATAATCAACAATTCTAGTAAGTGGAAAATCTCTGTACCTATTCATTATCACTTTCATTGATTGACACAATGTCATTAGATGCTACTAAATTTTCATAATAACTATGGTATAAAGGTGGGATAATATTTTTTCGACATAAATCAAGTAAGTCTTTCTTCTTCGAAGGTTGTATTGGTAACAACTGATTGTAGCATGGTTGCAGGGGAATATCTGTTCGCCTATCAGTTATATTATTTTGTCTTCTTGTCCGTACTGGCTGATCGAAGATATTAATATTATTTTCAATAGCATCTTCACTTAAATCATATTTATAATGTAAAACGTATGATTCGTCTCGGCTTACACGAATTTGTTTTAATTTAGACCAAACAATCTTTTGTCCTTCTTTGTTTTTAGTCCAGTTAAAGTATGTATTTGTCTGCATCTTTTTGAAGTCATAAATCATATTTTGAGTTACGTCTATGACGTTATAAGGACTTCCTTTTGTTTTCGCCCATCGAATCAATGAGCTCCATTCAGATGGTGTGTAAATATTTTTATATTTTGAAGCTCTTTCTATTGTCGCGTGTATGGAGTCGCCTTCGTTCTGGATGTGACCCACTTCCAGAAAAGTATGTTTTATATTCAAATTAAACTGTTTAGCGGTGTAAAGATACATAAAAAACATAATCCTGTTTCGGTTCTGGCCAGTGCAATTGTCTGACCAGAATCTAAGGTCTTCACAACCTTCTTGACTTTTTAATTTGATCATATCGTAAATACAGCTCGCTATTTCGTTCGATCCCTTCATTGCAATTTGCTCATTCCATAAATAACAGGTACCGAATAAATTTCCAATATCAAAAACTGACAAGTTATGTACTTTCAGCCTTTTGCTGTAATAAAATAGACTAATTTCACCACTCGGCGACAACAACACCTTTTGCAAATCGAAAGTAGCGCAGAATATTTTAGTGTCATTTTGTGAATCACGTTTATCTTTTTCTTTTAAAGATCTAGCTCGGTTCTTGTTAATTATATGATTATCATAAGATATTTTATTTTCAGGAGTCACAGGACCGTTTTTGAAGGAATGACAAACATGGCATTGGTCTTTTTTTGGCTGGTGGAATGATAAATTAATATTTTTGTTTACTATGTCCCTGTATTGCCTTAACGACTCACATTTTTTATCATATTTTGAGGGATCATACCATTCTTTATAATATAACTTGAACATGCGAATGAAACTTAAAGAGCCATCTAAATAAAGTTTGTTACTGTCTTTACGACAATAGTGTGAATCGACCGGCTCAAAGGACTTGACGTGGTCCAGCACACTTCTGATCATTTGCTCATCAATAGATGTTTTATGGTGATCATGTCGACCTCTATTATCAATCAACGTGAGCCCACTTGTATCAGCGAATTTACTCATTGCAGTTCGGATCATTTTAGGCCCACAGCTGATGGTGTTTAGAAACATCGTCTTGCATACCACTAGTTTCGTCTTTTGATTGTTATGAGTAATAGGTAAATGATACACATATGTGTATGACCTTCGTGAGTCACCTTGGGCAACCGTTCTTTTTTTATTTATTCTTACTACATAGTTAACAATAAAGTCATATTGCTTGGAATGGTCTCCAATCATCCAAAATTGATCAAATATAGCACTCCTTACATCTTCATCAAGTTTTTCGTAACACTTCAGTTTACACGTGCTCTGACACGGTTCACCAATTTGTTTCTCATCTCTTAATTTACCATTCCTACTGTTATAAACTTTCCCAGTATTTTTAAGTCTTTTTCTTTTCGAATCTATCCATTCATTGCAAAATTTTTCTCGCAATCGTCCACTATCTCTTTTTTTAGTAAATTTTCTTTTCCTGGGCCGCGTAGGAGTTGAAACGTCACTTGATGAGTAATGTAAAATTGGGGACAAGGCAGTGGCATCTGATAACAATGACGGCACTGAAGGAATAGGTTCTTCCTCACCGAAAGAAGTGTAATTAGAAGACGGCATTGGGGTCGCATTATCGGCATCGCGTACATCTTCATTCAATAGATCTACATTTTGAATAAACTCTTCACTGTGATGTTCGATTGAAGATTCGAAAACTGTTTCGCCTGACAGATCTGTTGTTATGATTGATGACCTGGTAGCTATCGGCTCATCATTTGTTTCTTGTACTGAAAGACAGCATGAGTGTAAATCAGAGTGATTTTCCTTTTCATGAGTGTGGGAACACTTTTCATGGGGTTGGCTTAGTTGACTATTAGAAATAAAGATGTCATCAGGTTTGAGCAAAGTAGAATTTTCCAATATTTCATTTTGTCTGTCTTCTTGGGACTGATTATTTTTAAAAATATCTTTAAGCAGACTTAAACTGCAATTTTCTAAGATATCACTAGCTCTAAACGGCAAAGGAGCTGAAAAAAAATGAAGTAAGATTAGAGCGGAGTATTGTATTAAAATAAGTTAAATTGAGTTAATAATGTAGGTAATGATTTTAGTTTAGCAGATTCTGAACAAATACTTTTCCTAATAATACTTCAACCCTTGCTTTCCACATTATCAATATTCAAAACAGGTAAAAAGTAAAAAATACTGTAGGGCGAAAGTGTATTTTTTAGAATAAGCTACGTATAACGGCCAATGTACCACATTGGCCGTTCATTCTAAAAACTCGTGACATTTCATTTAATTTACTAAAAAAACAATAATTAATGGAAGTATAAAGATGTACTAGTATATAAAAACACAATTTTAAATACTTACAAAGATTATCATCGCTGTTTTCAATAAAATCGTCGTTTTCATAACCTAAATCGTTTCTCTGGGCACTGTTATTTTCATTTCCCAATGCTAAATTCACCAATTGCCGACTTCTACTTTTAGTACGATAATTAGATGCCATCTCTAGATTGTCTTATGAAATAAATTCTAACGCAAAACAATAGTTGACATTTTTAGATAACACTGTGCGACCATTGTTCCGATCAACGTACAAGTGTCAAACCGGCTCATTGGTCCAAATTATAAACAAACGCGCGGGTACTCCCCGCGTATAAGTCTCTAATTACTCTTTGGACCTTATACGTTTAAAATCATGATACATATGCCATTATACTTCAATACAATAACGTGTTTCTATGCAGAAATATATATTTTTTAATATCCAACATGATTAATTAGATCAATAAGAAGCGTTTACAATAGAAAAGGTAAAATAGCCAAATTGTTAGTTTGGCCCTTATACATAGGACCCATCGATATACCCGTTATCGACGATGTATATTATTTCTTTGATTCAAAGGTGAATAACTTTTTTACACATTGCTCGTCAGCGACATGAGCGCATATTGGAAAATTTTGAAGTCAACCCAGTGTATCAGACTGCCGTCACAAATTAGGTATGTCAAATGCCTGTAGTGTAATTTTTTATTTGTACTTATTAATAAATATATTTTATTGCACACCACAAAGAGAAATAAAAAATTTATTTGTGTCCCAATTTTTTACATGAAATTAACTTATTTTCAGCCTGTCTTAAGGTCATGGACACAAAGTCCCTCAGAAATCCTGAATTTTTGATGATGAGCCCAGAATAAACGGTTCTTTGGGAAATATTCGTGACTTTGAATGTCTTAGGCAGAAAAACGGAAAATCCTCTTAACTTCATATTTTACTTTATCTTTATATTTTTGTACACGGATTACAATTATTGTTTATTTTCAAACATTTTCTTATGCTATTAGTCTGTCGAAGGTTGTATTTTATCGTAAATATTTAACTTCATTGCTACATTTTCTAATTTCAAAAAATGTATGGTAAAGTAATCTAGTACTATTTATTATACTACCATTAATAAAATAAATACCTATATTTTGTTGACAAAACATCAATATGTACGATTACAAGGGTGCGGTTTAACAGCTGTAGGGTTTTACACACATTAATTTTGGTTAAATACAGTACATTAATATTTGATGAAATACAGTAGTTTCAGTTTAATAGTTAGTTATTTACAAAATTATTTTATTTCAATAGTTTACTATTGTTTTTGGAACGGAGCAAAAGGTAAAAGTTGATGTCAACATAATCCTCGGCGTTCATGTGACCTGCATACTCCATGCCGGTACTTTGCTAACGCTGACTACACTACGTCTAGGCGATGGTTCTTCGGTTTATTGCATATTGTTTTCGTTTCATAATTATATCAAATATTCTGTAACAAAGTCATTATAAGAGTTGAGGTTAATTTATTTTACAATTCAAACAGTTCTTAGATATGAAATGTCATAGTATATTTTAATACTAGTTCTATAAATGTGAAAATTACCTTTCAACTCATCAGCCTTTGAATATGATAACATATTATTTGGATTTGACATAAATTTTGGGTAGACCTCGAAGAATTCGGTCTGCCCATTCATTTGTCCCCTACTTTCGAATTTTGAAAAAATTTCTTCACAGGAGGTCTTCTTATGACCACCTGAGTCCGAAATGACCATTGGTCAAAAAGTTTATATATATATATATATATATATATATATATATATATATATGCGTGCGTGCGTCCAGATTCGACTTTTGGCAGCACGATAGCGGCCGCAGTTTCGCTCGGATCGCTTTCAAACTTTGCACAAAAATCAAACATCCAAAAATAAAGGTCAAGTTCGTTAACCAGAGAAATCCGGTCACAGGGGGCGCTAGGGCCTCTTTTTTTCTGATTTCAGTTTTTCGACCATAACTTTGTCCCTATACAAAGGAGATCAATCGCGTTTATATTATATGATGTCTTTAATAAATACCTATAACTAATGTAGATAAACCGAAAACCTAACTTCAATAACTTAGGGGTGGGGGTAAAAAAACCGAAAATTTTTTGGAAAAAAAATCATAACTTTTTTCTGGTAAACATTCTTGCATCACAAGTATTTTTAATAGAAAGGTTATTTTTTACTCTAAATTTGGGTACCAAAAGTTTTTCCGTAAAAGGTACCGTTTCCGAGAAAAAAAATTAAAACCACTTTTAGCTTGTAAATTTTAGGTAGGTAAAACCACGGCAATTTTTTTCTGGTAAACATTCCCTCCTCGCAAATATTTTTAATAGAAAGGTTATTTTTTACTCTAAATTTAAGTACCAAAAGTATTTCCAAAAAAGATACCTTTTCCGAGAAAAAAAATTAAAACCGCTTTTTGCTTGAAAATTTTTGATGTAAACATCGGCATCATGTATTATTCTTAGGTAGTAACTTATATTTTAAATGAGTTACACACGAGGTCTACCCACGCGTGTCCCCCTGCGGGCACGGATTTTTTTATATCTTTACGCTATCACCGTCGTTATCAGTTTTAACATCACTTATAATTTATTGCTGTTTATAGCTGTGCCCATTAACAGCGATGAAATAAGTAATGAAATAACATATTGTCATTATCCTTAACAATAAAAAATATACTAGCAGAAACAAATAATTTATTTACAAAATACTCTAAAATTTAAAAGTTATTTAGCTACTATAAAAGAAAGTTGTTGACAAATTTAATGTTTTGAAACTAAACTTATAACTTTGTTTTATTTGGACAACATAATTTGATAGGTGAAAAGTTCATTGAAGTTTAGAGTTTACAAGAGCGATAAGAGATAATTTACTAGACATTGTAATGTCTAGAAATTATTGAATATATTATTTTTAGTTAATTCTATCACAAATTGATTTGAGTTATTAATTTACTTATAATTTACTATAAGTAATTATATTTATTATTACATATTAATTTCAGACTCATATATTAGTGATACCATCAGTGACATTACCTGTAAACATTAAAACACAAATTTTTCAATTAAACACTTTTTTAACACATTAAACTCCTCTTACGGCTTCTTCATAAAATGAGAATTGTTGTAAATTTACTCTAATTTCACTCTTTACAAAAGAATGATAAACTCAGATAGCTGGTCAGTAATTAAAGAGTGAAGATAAAGCAGCTGATACTTTAATATCCTCTCAGAGATTTAGCTGACAGAAGTTGTATATCTCTTTATAACAAAGACTCTCGGTTTTGTTGCGAGCTCTCAAAAGACTACGTGGCGAGCTACTTTATCGTTCATAATATATTACATCGGTCGTGAACCGTAACTTTTGGAAGTCACACACCCTAGGTGGTTTAAAAGAAGTGACAAAGTGCATTATTTCCATTAAAAGTATTTTAATTTCGTAAAGTGCTACAGCTACTAACTTTTACAAAAAGTCTACTTTTTTGCAGATTTATCGGAATAACTTCATATTATGAAACAGTCATGCAATAATTTATATTGAAATGTTACTCATTTCACAGAAAATACTAGACTATAACATAATTCAATTATTACTATGTTTGTCTTTTGAGTTATCTGACACGATGAAATATTTTATTTGGATGTGAGAAGACAAAATATACAAATAACATTTTCAAAAAATTTTTTCTTAGTTATCAAAGTTTGAAAAAAATTGTTGGGTAAATATCAACTTTGACTTTGACGTTGTAACTTATTTGAAACTGATAGATAAGTAGATAGGATTTACTTTTATATTTTGTTTTATAACAAATATCTAGTGGTCTTTTTAATATTATAACTAACTCTTATGTCTTTTACCTTTATTTATCTAACTAGACTATAATAATAAAATACGCACAAGAAAATTACTGTTTATAAAAGGTTATAATATTTCAATCGCTCATACACTAATCGTATCACGCATATTGAGAGCAAACCCAGGAGGAAGCGTGTTTACGATACTATCAGAGTGTTAGTGATCGACGACGGCTCAACCCTTCGAAGTATTACGTGTCAATAATGATGTATGGCAGCGCCGGCACATTGACACCTGAGGATTTATTATTGTTTGTGCAAAGTGCCGAAATAAGATCAGATTTTACTTAAGTGTATGGTGGCTATTATATACGACAAGCCTTAATTACAACGTGCAATTATTGATACATCTAAACAGTGACAGACACGCGATAAATACGAGAAATAAAAACAAACTCGTAACGCCAAAATTTCGTCTTCAAAAAGTTAATAAATCCTTCATGGGTTTGAGTATACGCATATATAATAAAGTTCTACAAGATATCTTAGACCTTCTTTTTCTTTTTTAAATCTAAAATCAAAAGTTTATTATTAAATAAATCTTATTATAACCTTCAAGAGTTTTTAGTGGATCGAAATATGTGGAACTTAAGTTGTTGAATCAATTTATCATGATTTATATTATAATGTACATCACCTAAGATTGTTATATTTCTTTTGAAAAGTCCAACTGTTGAGTTTCTGACCGGCTCTTCTCAACAGAGCAGCATTTCGAGCCGGTACAATGCAAAAAAATTAGTACAATACAAAAAAAGGTCAGTGTAGTCAGCCCGTAAGTAAGCTACCTACTTACGGGTTGACTACACTGACCTTTTTTTTGTATTGTACTAATTAAAGATTCAAAAGTGCGTGTAAATGCCTACTTGAATAAAAATATTTTGAATTTGAATCTGCAATACTCGTAGTTACTATACCCGTAGTCCATGTTTTAAGTTCTTCAACATCTTTTACAAGGGTCCAATCACGTCTTGCGCTTTGAATTGAATCGGTGGCGTTTTTAACATCGGGAAAGAAAGTAAAGTTGCTATCCTGACCTTGTTTCTTGACAAATCCTGCGATTCCGAGACAAATAGCTACTGGCACTGCTGCATAAGCAGATCGTTGCCAAGCACCGAAGACGGCACCGGAAGCTACGCCGCCCAAAAAGTAATTTAATTCGTCGTTCTTTCCTCTAATGTTTTGCACAGTATTAGCAGTGACTGCAAATGCCGTAGCCATACCAATCATAGGGCCTATGAAATATCCGAAACGATATGCTGTGTTGAAAATTCCCTTGGGATGGGAGTACATCAAAACATCAAATGTGGCTACTCCAAGGCCTGAAAGTGCTGCATACTTAGAAATCACGAAGGCTTTTTTAAACACATCCTGTCCCTCGGGTGTGTCGTAGTATTTGTAAGACAACATTGTTGATAGTTATTTAAGATAGTTGATCATCTCAAAAATTGTTACACAACACTGCCTGACATATCTGAAATCTGAAAATGGGGACTCTAAAAGCTAGATGACACTTGACATCACTGTAAATTTTTGATAATTGACGTTCTTGTTAGTCAAGTTAATAAACATATCAATAGAGTTTACAAATATTATTGAACTTTGTAGAAATATAATGCTGATCAAATAAGGTAAAATTTAATATTTGTTTTAAATGATCTTATTGCTATTTATTACCCTTAGTATAACATTCCTAAATACATCATTTAAGGGTAATCGACAATTAGTCATTTTTACAATTATCTACAATATACGCTAAATAATGTAAGGTTTTAAAAGGTTGCAATTTTTTTTTGTATTCTATTAGAAGACTTACTAATCTAGCAATTCGATAAATTGTTATTGTTGATGGTCATTAGTTAGACATCTGAGCGGATCATTTGTGGTGTTGTCTGTGGTTGTGTCAAAAGTACCAAAAATGGCGGCGGACGGTGACGAAGTGATTAGTGATCAGGAAAAAGTGAGAATTGTTTCGGATTTTAAACTGCATTCACCCCCAGGAGAATTTAACGAAGTGTTCAATGATGTGAGAGTATTGTTAAACAACGATACTTTACTTAAAGAAGGTGCGAGCGGAGCTTTCGCGCAATACAACAAGGACCAGCTCACGCCCGTGCGTCTTGAGGATCCGAGCTTCATACGCTTATAACTGACCATAATGACCTCGGCGGAGGTAGGTTTTTTGACCCACGGTCTAAAAGATCTTTCAAGTACGACCACTTGCGTAAAGAAGCATCCGAGTACGAGCCTTACGAGCCGGATCGTGAGGCTGAATCATGGAGAGCGGCTTTGGACGTGGAGCTAACGACGTACGTAGCGGAGCACTATAAACATGGGGCAAGTTTAGTTATGGGTCGAACCCTCGAAAACGGAGCCGTTTCGCTTGTCGCATGTATTGAAGATCATCAATTCCAACCGAAGAACTATTGGAATGGCAGATGGCCTTCGGTATGGTCTCTAACGGTAGCAGGGAGTGCTACAGAACTCCGCGGGATACTTCGCGTGCAAGTGCATTATTACGAAGATGGTAACGTTCATCTGGTTAGTTCAAAAGAAGTCCGTGCAAATTTAGTAGCTACAGGAGAAGCAGCATCGGCCAAGGAGTTCGTAAGGCTCGTCTGCGATGCGGAAAATGCATATCAGACGGCAATTTCCGATAACTACAAGACAATGAGTGATACCACCTTCAAGGCGCTCCGGCGACAGTTGCCCGTGACTAGGAGCAAGATCGACTGGACGAGGCTCGTGTCTTACACTATTGGTAAAGAGTTGAAAAGCCAATGATGTCCCGCCACTGCGCTCTGAGCTGCAGCGGTCGCTCCATGCCTCTGTACATATTCTCATAAGAGTAAATCTTGTTCAAATGTTTACTGGCACCGAGGGTGGTCGCACCCGGGCGCGTATTTATCTATGAGTATATAGAGAAATCGCTATTGTAACTGTTAAATTTTATTGCATTTTGTTACTCTCATTGTGAAAGGATATTGATTGCTTCAGTCGCCCGCTTCAAAGTGGTTATTCCAGAAAGTTGTATTTTTTTTTCATTTCATAGTAATTATAGAAAACTTGGTTTTATATCTAGGTCTGGACCATTTTAGTTTAGTCTAGGTCCATAGTAAGTAATACAACCTACAATAAATTCCATATTATCCTTTGAACATAAATTATTTGAAATGATTGTTGTGTGAGCAATATGAATCTGATAGTCATTTATTTGGTATATTGGGGCATGTCAATTACAGAGATATAAAGATATAAAGGTATAACATTGAAGGTTAACTTGCGCCGTCGTCTATCCAATGAACAGAGCAGTGAACGTCAGTATTATTTGTATATTAGTTGGAATATTGCTTGCATAATAGTGGTGTATAAAATTTGACAGGAAAGCGAAGTGGAGATGTTTCAAATGGTGCATTTAATTGTAGTTAATTTAAACAAATTGTCCACATAGCTTTAACATGGATTTTATGGGCAAAGAGCACAATATATGAATTATTTGATACATAATATGTGGAGGTTTGCTCAAACACGGTTATGAGGTTGGCATTTGTCCGTGCGGCCTAGCATTGAGAGTGCCAAGTATACGGGTATACGGGTAAGAGACTGTTATACTGTATATATTTTGTATTCATAATCACGTTAGATTTTAAAACTGACTCAATATAACTATAAAAATGAAAACAAATATGTCAACTAAATTTGACTTTAATACGAGTGTCAGATTTATTTTATATTTAAATTGTCGATGTCTAAAATGTCTCATGGAGGGTAACAGCTCATGCGTTAGTTAGTATCCTTGCATTGTCACTTCGAATGTCACTTTGGATGTCACGCTTCAGAAGGAATTCGTTTTACATACTTTGTGTTAAGATTATGTGCATATATTTATTATTATGGAATTATATTTTATTAATTATTAATATTATTTAATTATATTTTACTATTATCTTTAATTAAGTTAATTTTCGTTACTTACTAATGTCTATTGTGTGCACCTACTACACCCACTCACCAACACCACGGGTGGACTTTGTATTCCTTAGTTTTAGGTTAATACAATAAAGTTTACAACAGAATATGGATTACGAGTCAACAATATGTTCTGCTTAAATATTCAGTCTTCATCCAACATTAACTGCATAATACTGATACAGACAAGAGTTTCATCCAATTAATATCAATCACAGTGTCAAGTCACTCTTTACGGTAAGAATCAATTGTTATTATCATTGCTACGTAAGTTATCTCTTATATAAGTACAAAGCGCTGTTATGTAATGGATAATATAAAAAAAATTTAGATACTAAATAATCCGGCGACGCTAATGTGCGGAGGTTCCTTATTCAGGATACAGACTAGAATTTTTAATGACCGTCAGGTTCGGGTATCTTTACTAATTAAGAGACTCCTTTGAATAAGTTTATATTTCTGCTTTTAAAGTTTTACTGCAACATATCTCTTGCCCTCTTTTTGTCAAACACCTTTACTTTAACATAGCTGCGTTAGATTATGTTTATTTGTGAGATCTAATTTGCAATGTAATTACGTAGGGCGGTTAACAAGAATCAGAGAAATAAGACACAACAAAAATATTATTAATTGAAACGTAACAATTGTCGATGTTAGAAAATATGCTACTTATCGAAATGGGTATAAATTAGTTTAAAATAAACTTAAATATTAAAATGCGTATTTCATTATTCACAGTGGGGTTTTAGTGTCCACAGTTACTCAGTGTTAGTATTGATACGTAATGAATTAGATTTCATGCTTCTGAATATATTGGTCGTATATGTAAATATATCTGATATTTAACGTTTTCCAAACAAAGCACATATGCAAATAATGTGTCAGACTGGAACCTGGATTAAAATAAATCTGATAATATAAGGATTAATCTGTTTGTTTACATTCAGTAGAAGAATTTATGTATGTAAAAGTAAATAACATGTATATAAATAATTATTATATTCTTCTTCTTGTTTAAGATATGTAATAAATATTATATTTAGTCTTAGCTTATATGAAAAAATATGTATTTTACTTTTAAACGTATAAGTTAAGAGTATGACATCAAATTAGTATAACTAAGGAGACGATATATCATTACGTTAACGTCAAGGTATCTCTCTGTAACGACATTTTAGGACAATTAACCTTCACGGAATAAATCTTTCACCGCTTTCCATCCCTTCTTCTCGCCACAGCACACGTTTATCGTAGTAAATTCTGAAATCTGATCAGCCAATCCTGTGAATGACGATGCAATAATGAAAATATAGGATAACATTTTTATAAGTTTCAAGGCACATATAAGATTAAAGATTATGTATAAATGACCCGAAATCCATCAAGACACGTGTTATCTTCTATTCCCCATCAATACACAACAACGATATAATTAATCAATGAACTATGAAATTGTTCGAAATAACATAACAGTTTACATTATAAAGATCAACCATTATACAGTAATAGTTGTAATCGTAGCGGCGCCATTACCGTTGTGGAAAAATGGGCCACCATTTTGAGAGAATATATTCTTAAGTGTACCTCATAACATTAAATTTACTTACTAAGACGGTTGCTGTCTACATTAAATACACTCCTTACTTTCAAACGATAAGTAAATTCAAAATTTTTGATAATTTAAGTGAAATTGATGGCTTTATTTTGATGTTTTTATTTTAATAACTTTAGTGTCTATTATGCCGTCGTATCCTTTAAATCAAATATTTATGGGTCATTAACCTATGACATATTTAAGATACTTTAAATATTTAGCTGATAGGTTTTGTTTTATTTATAAAAAATAAATTAATATGGAACTAGAAGTCCCAATTTGTCACATGGCTTCTAATTAGAACCCGTAAATAATGATATAATAATAGTTAAAGGTAATCAATGTTTTTCGCAGCTTCAGCTATTAGTTCTGAACTAATCATTCATATATGTAGTCCACGGACAAGGGCTGATGACAGATACAGTGTATATATTTGATAAAAAATCTATTTTGTTTATAATAAATATGGACGTGTTATAGGTATTTCCTCGAGGTGATTTGAACATCAATAAAACGGTTCTTTATGTGAAGACTCAGGCAATATATACATACTATATAGCTAAGCTACGATATGCTTTTAGTGAGTTATGTGATCTATATTCATAATACACATCTAGACTTTCACACACCATCTGATAAGGAGTTCTCAAAGCAATGATATTTTTAAATTACTTATTTATTTTTTACAAAATCTAATTTCAAATTTTAAAAGCTAGCTTTTAAAAACAAAATTATATGTAAAATATATAAATAAATATATATATATATATATATTTTTTTTTTATTTTTATTTATATGCCTACCAAAATGACTCCACTCTGCCTGATGTTAAGCAGTCAGTGAGGTCCAAAAATAGATGCCACCAATCTCATTCAAGCAAAACAGAATGACGAATGGTAGCCTCCACTATGGCGGCCTTATGAAATGCTTTTTCACGCCCCGCTTAAAAGACACAGGATCGTAGTGGGAAGGAAACACATGCCGTGGTATTGAATTCCACATTTTGATGAACCGACATAAATATGAACTGCTGAACCTTTTGGTTCGTGATGATACCGAAATCACCGTGAAGGGATGGCACTTCTGTCCAGCACGTGTTGTTTTGGATCGGAAAAGAGAGGTTGGGTTATCCCAACTTATGTTGAAAGAGTTTGTCGGAGCTCTCGCCGTGGTGTAGGCGATAAAAGACTGCCATATTGGCAACGTCTCTACGTAATTGGAGAGGCTCCAGGATCTCCATGGCCTGTGGGCTTCCAATAATACGAACTGCTCGCCGCTGCAACTGGTCGAGAGTATCAAGCAAGTACTGAGCTGAGCCATCCCAAAGATGAAAACAGTACTCCACGCAGGAGCGAACCTGCGTCCTATATAAAAGACACAGCTGCTCCGGCGTGAAGAATCGTCGCACCTTGTTCAACAATCCGAGCTTGCGTGAGGCTGTTTTAATGTGACTCTCGATGTAGACCTTTTGGTTGAGGTCCCGGCTGGGGTTTCTCCCAAGATGTTGAGGCTATCCCGGAGCACTAATTGCGTGTCCCGAAACGAAGGAAGAAAAAGGAACGAAGACTTTTTGGCGGAAAACGTGCATACCTGTGTTTTCTTATCGTAGAAGTCAACCAGAGTCTCATGACCCCATCGTGAGATAAGGTTTAGATCCTGGTTCATTTCAACAATTTCACAAGATCCCTTCATTTCCCCTCTATGTCAGTCTGCTTTACCGCAGGGTGTCCGAAATATCTCCCGTATACCGTGGAATCGTCCGCATAGCAATGAATGTTGCCTAGGTTTAACATATCAGTGATATGCAAAAGAAACAAGGTGGGCGATAGAACGGAGCCCTGAGGCACACTCACATTTACCTGCTGAAAACTGGAGGCCGATCCGTCGCAAAGGACTCGGACTTGACGCTCATGCAGAAAAGCGGCAACCCAATTGCAGAAACGGGGTGGCAGACCGAAAGCAGGAAGCTTCGACAAAAGCGAACGATGCCAGACTCGATCGAAAGCTTTGGAAATATCAAGGTTAATAGCCAGATATTCGCCATGCCGATCCATAGCCTCACCCCAGAGATGCGTGATATACGTAAGAAGATCACCCATGGATCTATTTGGTCTAAAGCCGTATTGACGATCATTTAGTAGAGAGTGATCTTCTAGGTATTGGAACAGTTGTTTATTGATGATCCGCTCGAGCAACTTAGAAATAAATTTGTCTGTGGTTATGAAACAGATAAAAAACTTATATTTTTTTCGACTTAGCCACTAGACTTAGACTTAGACTTTTCGACTTAGACATAGCTTTCGTATGTGTTAATGTGTTTGTACCTGTAGTGATTTATAATATTATAAACGACTGTATTTGGAACACAGCTAACATTCGGAAAACAGAGAACTAGCTGACATTGCCTCTCCGGTAAATACTTAATAGCCGGACGGGGACCACGCTGCGGCGTATTTTTCTCGGTCAGTTCTCATCCAGCCTCGAGTAGAACCAATATGGTAATTAAAAGGTAATACTGTAATACTGTCTTTTTAAATTCAGTGACTATTTACAAGCTGTTCTAAATTAAAATGGGTCTTAAGAACTACTACTAATAAAGATACTAGATTCTTTCATTTTTTAATCTAATTTATAAGAAAAAAAAAAACTATTTCGAAAAAGTACTAGCATAGTTTAAGGTTGGCACGAGATCGCATTTAGGTACTCCTTACTTGTTTCTATAATGTCATGGACAACTAAATAACCTTTTTAATATTTAACTGACTTCAATAAGCTTTTACAAAATCTAAATGAATCAATTTATTACTATTATCTCAGATTATCTGAAGTCACAAAACAAAAAATTACAAATTCAAAGTAAAATTGATAAGGATGCTGTGTTTTACTAAGAGTAGACAAAACTTCAGATCGAGGTACAAAATAATGGTAGAATGCAATTTGTACAACTAATCGAGCATAGGCTTTAATTTGACGTTTTTGTCATAAAGGAAGATCATGAACAAGAATAATTTAAAAATTTAATAAAAGAATAATTTAATACAAAATAAATAACATTTCCTGAAAACAGAGATTATATTTACTTTGTCACATAAAACTTTTGAAATGTCCCTCATATCCACAAAAACTTTCATGCAATGGATAATAGACAAGTTCATCTACGCAACTACAGTAATCTCTTCATAATATATCCAAATTATATAAGATGAGTACACAAATGTCAATGTGGAACATGAAACACTTAAATTATCAAGAAATAAAATTTATACGTAACAATGCTGACGGATAAAATAACGATCATGAAAGGTGTGTCTCAGTTAATCGAGAATCCCAAGTTAATAATTTCGCGACGTGGGTGTAGCTTTTAGGCGTATGTTATATATGATATACAATATTAAATAGACCAGTATACGTATCAATAAACCCGTTATTGGATGCTTTTATTATATAAAATAAATTGAATTTCAAAAAATACTAAGTAATTTTCGAAACCTATTATTCTAGACAATTTAGGAATTCGATTAATTCAATAGCCAATAAAATTAAACAATAAATATCACTCAACTCATATGAAAATATTAAAAGAAATCATTTTTGTTATCTATTATATTATACTTTCAACACCTTAACTCGTTGTATTTCATGCAATTCTTCATCATCATACAATTTCTTAAGTATTGTCCTAACCTTATTAATTAAATTGTAGTTTTATAGCTCAGGACTTTAATTTAATTCAACATAATACCTATTTATATTACATAAATAAAGATAAATTGTATAAGTGGAGACATAATACCTAAATTGCATTTAGCATTACGAAGACGGAGATGAATAGAGGCGCGTTTTATTGAAGAAAACAACACTGGATGAAACATGGGATATAGAAATAATAAAATAAATAAATAAATTAACTATGAATATTTTTAATCTAATGTTATTAACTTTCCAACAATAGTTACAAATGTGTCTTAAAGATATTACGTTTTAAAAACCGCTACCTGGAGTGTGGGACAATCAAAATGTTCCTAAAAATGTTATATAAATAAAACTCGGAATATATTGCATATTTTTCTCTAGCTTTGTTTGACTATCGTTGTGTGGCTTTAGTTATAATTTCATTGACTATTTCTGTAAAACTGTTCTGCAAAAATGTTGTAATATGGGGTTGAAATATGGCATCACCCAGCTGCCCTTATCCCAATTATTAAGTCGGCAATATATTAATTTCTTCACAGCTCTATATATCATACAAGTATATCAAATAAATGGAGACTTTTCGCCATATAATATTTAACGCCCTCCGTCCAATCTTCTTCTTCTCTATTTTAATATAAATATCCACTTTAACACTCAAAACTCTTCTCGTTAGATGACTTTCATCCTCCGTATTACGTTACTATACCACGACAAATGATTACTTGTTATCTTTTCTATCACCGGTGCTGCCTTCAAGCTAACTCTTGTATTATACTTAATTCCTATTTTATATAATATCGTCACACCTCAACTCCATCTTAACTTTATTATTTCAGTCATGGGTACATAGTACTAAAGACCGCACATTGAAGGGATCAACAATATCTTTTTCTTACTTCCTTATAATAGACACCTGAATTGTCAGGAGTTTCTTGTATACATTTCATTCAATACTCCAGAACTTCATCACTTTAAACAATATGTTAAAATACATGTAAAATGTAAAAAAATCTCTCATTGGTCTCTGTTCTTCTATCTTTGCTCCACTTGCAAGTAATTTCATCATTGGTCGTTGTATTGTGGTCACCTCATTTGTGATTCAAATCCGTTTGTTTATAGATCAGACATAATTAAACCCGAAGTCAAAACAACCCGGTGTATTTCAGATGAGCGTGACAATGATGAGTCCTTATGTATTAATGTGACATCCAGAGTAGTAATTACAGATATGCAAGTCATTTAATTAAATGTTTAGTCTGCTAACTTTGAAGCGCATTATACTATACTAACTTTTATTAATTTATTTATTTAGATTTATTTTATATTATTTTTTATTTGGTATGTATTTGTAAGTTTCTAATGACGTTTGATATATGAGTCTACTAATAAAGATTTATAATTAAGTACAAATTGCACTCAACAATATTAAAAGTTTAATAAAATTAAGAATTTCAACTTTTAAAAGCTCAAAACTTCATTAAGCAGGATAACGACTCGGTAGCTCAGGTGACAAAGAGACGGAATTAGACATTTTTTTATCCATATTATTAAAATATAGACTTTTCAACATAGGAGCGGGTTGAATGAACAGCATGACTGACTTCGTACATGAAGCCGCTGGAGCGAGTTAACACTTCGCTGAAAAACCTCTCTTGTTAACGAATAACCCTTTCCAACGAACCCTATTCAATGTTCGTATAACAATGCAGATTAATATCAATAGTAAGTTGATATGTTATGTATAAGTTCTAAATTCTTTTTTTTTTATTTAGGTTTGATATGTATAGAATATTAAAATAATTATAAAATACATTTGTTTTCGTTAACATTGACATTGCATTGTAACAAGTCATAGTTCTAACGTAAAAATATGTTGTAATAAATCAAATTATCCACGAAAATAAATGTAAACCTGGTATGTTATGAAGATCAAAATATATAGTGGAACTAAATAACTAGACTACACTCAACGATATATCATTGTTATGAAGTATAGTTAGGAAACTTAATATTGACTATAAACAGATAATCTCTTTATCTTGAATAACATAATTTGAAATTAATACAAATCTTAAGCTTTTTAGTTTATAATTATAGCGCAAAACGATATATGCGTTTTCCCTTAATAATTTGTAAATTTGCAGATACAACAAAAAGACAATCAGACAAAACTAAAAAAAATATTGTATTGAATGGTACATGGAGTATGTATTGAACATGGATTACGTCAATCATGAAACTTGAAAAGTAGCAATTAATTTTTAAAAATAATATACATATTATATAGATTTTCGTCGTTACTGATTTGTTATATTTTATTAATCTGGTTGAACAAAACAATATTCCAATCGAACAGATCCAATTAATTACTCGGAATAATTATTACATCACTAACCAATAGTTATAGTTGGAACTATAATTAATATGTATTTGTAATTTAACCAAACTGTCAAAGCGGATATCGTTTTCATTTACAATAAAGCAATTATTAAACTTTTTCTTCTGATGGAACAATAAAATTGTACCCCAAATGGAAACAATTGAGTCTTTTATATAGACTGCATTGTATCATACTTACTTAATTACTAGTTAAGTACAGAAATAAATAAACAAAACAGTAAACTTAAATGATAAGGTGCAAAACAAAAAACATACCGCTCAATTAAATGTATTACACGTGTCATACTCGTAAAGGCAGTTAATAATAGAGATCCCCATGTCTGAACTGCCTCGTCTCCTCCTTGAACCCTGTTTTATCACTCTTAATATAAAGAAAAATAATCATCAGGACCAAATTAATTTGCTACTTGAGCGTGATATTAAAATCTAATCGAGATATAATATTAAAATACCCACAAATTATAAAAAAATATATATTTGATAATTTTAAGAAGATGGTGATATCTATTAACACACACACTTACAGTAATTTACTAAATTATCTTTTTACTCTAATGAAGTATTAAAACTTCCGTGGAACTTTCTAAATTATACGAGAACTCGCAAAATTATTATTTGCACAATTGTGAAATTTTAATTTTTCTTAATGTGCTCTAATTAGAAGTTTATTCCCTCAAATAAATTAGTATAAAATATATAATAGGACAGACCAAACAACGGGGTCTTAGGCTTGACACCTGGGGTCAAGTGTCTCTTGTAGAAAAACAATCGTTTTATTAAACTCCAAAGATCGGTGTAAATGATGCGCTAGTTGAAATGGGATGTTTTATTGTTACTTATTTAATATCTCTTTGTTGTAGGATACCGCACAAAAAATAATATCGCGTGAGAAGCGACCGTCTTAGCGGCTACACCGTTAACCCAGAAACGATTACTTTGTAAAGTTGGGTAAAGTCATTATGGAACAGTAGGTATTAGATAGGTTAATAAGCAGGCAATAGGCGCCCGTGCCAAAGACGGGCACAACTATCCGATTAATTAACTGATTATACCTTACAAATTTTCAAATCTGAGATCTCAACACCTGCCGGTTATAGCTGGTACATTTTTATTAAGAAATTTGTCACGCTTATTACTATTGCGTTTCTTATTAAAATATTATAATTAACTAATTTTAAAAATAACAAAATCAATTTCTTATTAATTTCAGTTGTGTATTTATCTTTTTAATTAAATCAGAAAATTACTATCGCATTTTCAAAACTTTTTTATTATATTTGTTTTACTTAAATTAATTCAGTGATACAAGATATTTAAGATAATGTGCTCATCTTAATATTACAATTCTGCTTTAAAATATTAGTATTTAGGGATTTATTGTGTCATTAAAATATAACATTTTGTAGGTATCAGAGACACGTCAGTCAGCCAGTCAGTAAATTAGCCACAGGTCATATATACACAGGTTAAATCGAGTTGGCTACTATCATCCTCTTAAAGCACGTGCAGGTTACTTGACAGTAGTATAGTCAGATATCAAAAATCACTCACCACCTCTCCGTTTATCTGAGTCTATTGCATTAATCGTCATTACTCCAGCCAATGCATGTGCATCTTTCACATTGCCTGATGTCCATACGGGTTGCAATCAGATCAAAGGATATTAGCTGCACCGTAATCCTAATAAAGAAATAAACGATATTACATTATTTACTTAACGGTTTTAGTGACGTTAATGGTTTTTATATGGACGAGAATATGGCTTCCAATTAAATTTAAGGCGGCTATTTTAGTTTTTAATAAATATCTACCTTGAGAAGATGTTATGTTTATTTTCGATAATCACGTAAACCCTTCTTGGTAGATCGCAAAAAAACTTTGGCATATACGTAGATTAGAAATATAACAAAACCAGAAATTTTGTGTGGTTTCAGTTTTTTCACTAATTCATTTAAAATACTTTTTATGTAACAAAAAATTAACTTTAATACTAAAAATATTAAAAATATGACTGCTGAAAACGCTATAATTACAATAAAACTCGAAATTTACCCTCGGGATAAAATTAGTTTAAACCTTGGGTTTTCTTGTAAGTAATGACACATTGTAATCCATTAACAATTTACACAGAAATCTTCGTCTTAATTAAACTCAATCTCATCACCATAAAAGCTATAAAGTTTATTAGGAAATGTTAAAACCTTTAAGCATTGTATTAAAATTATTAATAATTATTTTATTTATAATTTTATATCACAAAAATAATAATTAAAATCAATTTACTCGAATGTGTGAGAAAAAATATGGTGAATATATTAAGTTGATTTAATTTAATTTTGGACTCTGCCTTACAAAGTTGTTGACAAAGTAAGTCTATATTGATAAACTTATTAAAGCGTCAAATATTAAATGAACAAAAAACAACAAAACTTTATGAAAATATTCACAACTTGGGACTCTCACATTTTCTCGTCTTGTGATATATTTCACAACAAAATGACGTCACCATACGAGCTTGGGCATATTTATTCCATTTTTGAGATATAACATTATTAATTGTACACTACTTAAATTGCATTCTTGGGTGTATTTTGATGCACATTATAATTTTAAAGCCTTGATAAAATTGCACTCACCAGACCAGCAATAAAACTGTGTACAGATCATTCCATAAATTACATTTCACAATCCCGCTGTCTACTGACTGTCTTGGTTTATTTTATCTGGAACTGTTTCAAGAGATTTTGTTAGTCAAGACATTTAATATCGCTGATTATAAATATTGTTATACTTGATGGCGAAATAATTTAAACACATTGCCGCATTTATCAATCGAATGGTGAAAAAATAAAAATATTGATTTACTAGATTTACTATAATAAATACTTACAAAGTACAAATGTTTAGAATTCATCATAATCATATTTTTAGTATGGTTTATATTTAAGATAAAATTTTCAAGGGATACACATTGAAGTATCCATTTTCCTTAAGAGTTACACTGACTCGTAATTTCAAATACTTATAATTTGAAATCAAGGCAGGTGCTTCCTAAATTTAAATCTTTATTGTTATGACATAGACTGAGACACTTGAAGCAATATACAAAGTGTACCTTTATTGTACGTTACCAATCCTAATTCAGGTTTGATAAACGGAGAAAATTACATTTTGAATATTTTGAATATACAAGAATTTATCTTTTATTATACCACAATATTTGTGCTACTGATATGCTTCGAAGGATAGTGGGTAATTCGCCTAAAATTCGGCAAACGCGTCAACAGCCTCAACCTCGAATAACAAGAAGAATTCAGTTCACTCGTCTACTGCTGGTTTCTTATATTAAGTTTATTATCATATTATATGCAACTCTAAAATTCTGCGGAAGACATTGTTATTCTATTAAACACTTTATGTATTCAGTATGTATAATATTCATATTCGTATGTATAATGTTCAAGTTATGAAAAGCAACATTTTCCTCTCCGAAAATGCACCACCTGTATTTCCTCTTATCTTTAACTATTTTGGCAACTTTGGCATTTTACATCGTTTGTTAACATAACCTATATAAGTTTTTTGAAATAGATTGCCTACGTTGCTTCTTAATAGTGTAGCTTTCCTTTAGTAAAAAATGATTAAAATCGATCTAGTAGTTTTGAAGTCCAATCGATACAACAAAAAATCATTCCTCTTTAAAATATAAATATAGGAAATCTTCAAAAAAGTTATTGGCTGCTTGAAAATTATGTGCTGTACTCGACTAGAGAATACGTGTTTCAAAATATTATACTACTACACCACTTATGATACTTTTCCATTCTGTAAGAGTTTTTGTGTCACAAGAAGGTCACTTCTTGCCGCGAGATCGTTTAGATACAAATTATTATTGTTGTTTCCCGACTGCTGCTACTGCTACTGCTACTGCTACTGCTACTTCTACTGCTACTGCTACTGCTACTGCTACTGCTACTGCTACTGCTACTGCTCCTGCTCCTGCTGCTGCTGCTGCTGCTGCTACTGCTGCTGCTGCTACTGCTGCTGCTGCTGCTGCTGCTGCTGCTCTTGCTCCTGCTGCTGCTGCTGCTGCTGCTTCTGCTGCTGCTACTGCTACTGCTACTACTACTACTACTACTAGGTATTGCAATTTGCAGGTATTGGTCACCACTCGTTTGGCTGTACAGAATGCGGTTTTACTACCGACGCTGTTATACCGCAGCCAAACGTGGGTAACACATAAGAAGAATGTAAGAAAGATGAATGCTGTGGAGATGCGATGTCTTCGCAGAATATGTGGAGTCAGTCTAGCTGACCAAATCCGCAATGAAGAGATCCACAGAATGGCAGGTACAAGCGAAGATGTCACGGTGAAAATGAAGAAAATGTGCTCAGGTGGTTTGGGCACGTGGAACGAATGAGTGATGAAAGAATGTTAAAAAAGATTTATATAAGAAAAGTAAGCGGTAAGAGAGACAGGGGGAGGACTCCAGTGACCTTCGAAAACACAGTATCTACGATACTGGCGGAAGGTTGTATGGTTGTAAGGTTGCATGTATGAAGAGGTTAATGTCTGTGGCAGAGGCGAAAGAGGTATGCAGGGACCGTAGCGTTTGGCACTCCGTCGTATCTGGCTACCCTGCAAGGGATATGGCGTGAAGATAAATAAATAAATATTTTCTTTATAGGATTAAGTACTGTAAAAGGGAATAAATAGCGATACAAATGTTTACTCCTGTATTCCATTCTATGATCAGTTCCTGAAATTGAATCCCGGTAATAATATTTATATTTTTATTAATATTAAATCATGTTTTAAGATTTTAAAATCCTGAATACAAATTATAACAAGAATAAACTGTAAACAACATAATTTTATCATTTATTTATGAAATTGATAGAGATAAAATAAATAATGATAGTGCAAGGCCAAGTGAGTGGTAAAATTAAAATTAAAATTATATTCTTTTTATATACTTATATAATTTTAATAAATATTTTTATTTTAGCACATACCATCAAGTAGCAGTTCCTATTTGAAGGTAAGAGAAGATGACGACAAAAAACAACTGCTGGGCATTCTCCGGTTGAAGGGAGCAAAATATAGAAAAAAAGAAATAGGTTTAGGCAGTCTGACTCTCTCAAGCACACAAACACTAGATACATAAATTAATATACATAAATATAACTATGTATGTACATAATCTAAGACTACTGTATAAAGTATAAAACACATTGTTCTGTGAGACAATGCAACGTACACATAATTTACACTCTCGTGGAAAATTCAATTGAAAAGACACGAGGGAATGCGTCATGTGGCTACAGAACCAAATATTCAATTGTGAGTTGGGTTTATATTCATTCTGTTTTGTATGAAATTTACTAAAATATACTAACATTTACAAAACCAGAAATATCAATTGTTATTTTTGTAAATTATTTATTTATACAATTGCTTCAGTTTAACCAGGAAACATGATATTTCACAATATATAAGATCTCTATCCTTATTCACAAAGTGCCACTATTCTATTTCCGTATAAGACTTCAGTGAACGGTAAAATATTTGCAGAAATAACTGTCGCATTCAATGATTTCTTTCTTCCATAGGCTGTTCCGATAATTGTTACCGAAATCAAGAATAGTATGGATGTGAAAAATCTTTATTTATAGTTTTCAAATTTTTCCTCTACAACCTTGAACCGAGTTTCGAGTGAACCAGTTTTCGAACTTTAAAAAATAGCCTTTTATTTAATTTTTTACCCACAAAAATTGTTTTAACTACGGGAAATAAAAAGAAATCCTATTAAGCTATATCTGAGCTATACGAATTGGTAACTTTTGTGCCCCCGAAGATCACAAATAGCCCACGGTTCTAGTAGCTGTGTTAGCCAACTAGTTATTTTGGTTGGTAAAAAAGGATCCCGCGAAAATTTGAGGCAGACAATTCGAAATACTATTCACGATTCATTTTTTTTCGATCTTTTATTAGAACAACAGCTCCTGAACACTGTATAGAAACAAAACTGCTACCGTTTTTTTTATCAAGTCTTATTCATCGTTTAGGTAATATCGGTCACGTTTAAAATCACGAAACCAATATTTATTATCTGTTACTAAAGCAGTAGCAGATTCTGCGAAAGCATCTTATATTTTCATAAGATTCTTTGAAGTTACCCTCGTTTATTATTATAGAAAATATGCCCATAACCCATTAACACTTTCTTACTACCCCTTATGGCGAGTGAAGTTTTCCATTTTTGTATAAACACACAAAAATTTGAAATTTTCACCCCCTGTAAGGGATGGTAAGGGGTGATAGTGGTCATGAATTTATTTTTAGTTATCATTTTCGGTTTCAGCATCCCAAAAAACATAGAAATACACATCTATCTTGATTTTATACAAAAATTTCAATTTTCACCCCTTAAGAGGTAGTAAGGGGGTGCTAGCGGGAAAACTGGCATTTAAAATTAGTTTTCATTGTCATATTCGGTTTCAGCGATCCCAAAAACCTAAGAATAATGGGGTCTCCCCTCTGGTTCATGACTTTTTTTTTTGTGTGCCTGTGTAATTAATAAGATAAAGCGATTTATGGAACTTTTAATATTTTTTATAATAATGTTCGTTCTATAAATGTGCAATCAACCATGTTTGTTAAGTGATAAGTAGGAATTCAACCGAATTTAATATTATCTACGAACCACTACAGTGTAAAGATAATATGAACTTGGACCTGGTCTTCAACCGACAAATATCGACAAATATCGGGATATGAACAATGTAGTTTGTAGTTTATATAAGTATATGTAATTTTGAAGATATATATTGCAATTATACATAAATTGTATTTAAACTTTTAAAATTTTATATTATGGCATAATCTAGCCTTGACTCTTTCACCGTGGATATCTTGGTGTCTAACAGCTCATAGCACCAGTCGTTGCTTGAGAAGATAAACTTTCTTATTATTTATTCGATTCCTAGTGGATCTTTGCAACTATAATAATAACTTTATAATAAGGCATATTTTGTTAATTAATTTAAATTAATTATGAGGAATATAAAGTTTATTTTTGCTAGTAAAATTTTAATAAATAAGACGATAGACGAACTTCGAGTGAGTATTAAACTTTATAGGATACATGTTTTATACATGGCTAATCGCGAAGTTACCTCGCAATACCTAAGGTAACCAAAGTTATGAAAGACCAAACTCATCAATAGTGCCACAAGCCTTGTTAGGAATAATTATACATAGAATTCCATTCAACCTTTGTCATTATTGTAGTACTTCATATAAATGTTACAGTTTTATTAATCATCTTATTATTTTTAAACTAGTACTACTACTGGTTTGAGATTGATGTCACGCGTATCAAGAAAATATTTCTGCAATCGAACTGCTTTGATGTTTCCATCGTCAATATCATACATTATTAAATCATTATAATTCAAGTCATAGAACTGTAATAAAAAATCATATAAAATCATATATTCCTTAAGTTTTAAGGAAACTGAATAGTTATTAGATACACAAAACATAGAATGGATGGATAGAAATTAAGAATATTTTGTAACAAAATCATTCGCTGCGAAAGGATTGTTATACATTTTGTCTCTGCGGAGCTGGACTAGTAATCTACGATTTTATTGTTTTACTTCAATTAAGCGAGTAATTAAAATGAAAAGAAAGTAATCAAAATGTGTATTTTAATATGATAGCTTATGTCACTGAAGATAAAAATCATTAACTCCACGCAAAATATATACCCCATATATAAAGTAAGAATTCACATTTAAACGAATTCATAATACGATTACAAATAGTATGAAGCATCTTGTATGAATGTAATTTTGTTCTAGACTAACCTTCTACGGGTATTAATTGATGCTCTAGAACTTAAGAAATAATAACATACTTACTTACTTCACGCCATATCCCTTGCGGGGTAGCCAGAGACGATGGAGCGCCAAACGCTACGGTCCCTGCATACCTCTTTCGCCTCTACCACAGACATTAACCTTTTCATACACGCCCTCCGGTGGGTCCTCATGCTTTTACCTTGACCTTCCTCCAATATCGTACCTACTGTGTTTTCGAAGGTCACTCGAGGCCTCCCCCAGTCTCTCTTACCACTCACTTTTCCTTTATAAATCTTTTTTACCATTCGTTCATCACTCATTCGTTCGACGTGCCCAAACCACCTGAGCACGTTCTTCTTCATTCTCAGCGTAACATCTTGGCTAGTACCTGCCATTCTGTGGATCTCTTCATTACGGATTCAGTCAGCTAAACTGACTCCGCATATTCGGCGAAGACATCGCATCTCCACAGCATTCATCTTTCTTACATTCTTCTTCTGAGTTACCTATGTTTGGCTGCCATATAACAGAGTCGGTAGCAAAACTGCATTGTGTACAGCCAAACGTGCAGCTATGCTGACGTTTCGCCGTCTCAACAATGCAGCCAAAGCACCGTTGACTCTGTTACCGGCAGCAATACGCCTTTCCACATCCATTTCGTATCTTCCGTCTCTGCTAAACATACTTCCCTAATATACCACTTCATTCACTTGTTCTATTATCTTACCATTCACGTTGATCTTACATTCTGTTCTTTCTCAATTCCTTTCAAATATCAGAACCTTCGTCTTATCTACATTCAGATTTAGACCATTATTTTTACACCCAGCTTTCAGAGTGGTGACCAATACTTACAAATTGCAATCCGGATGATGCAATGAGCACTGCATCGTCTGCACATAACAAGCAATTGACCTTTAGGTCACCTAATTTCACTCCCATATCACTGTCTTTCACGCCTTGGAGACAACTATCCAAATACAAATTGAACAACCAAGCTGACATAGCGCAACCTTGCTTAACACCCGATTGGATGTCAAACCAGCGCGACATGTCAGCTCCTACTCGCACACAGGCTGAGTGAATTCTGTAAAGACACTTAACAGCCTGTAGCAAGGGTCCGCTCATATTGTATCGGGGCAGTATCTCCCTTAATTTCTTTCTCACAACCCTGTCAAACGCCTTTTCCAAATCCACAAAAGCACAGAAAAACTTTTGGTTTAGGGCCAAAAACTTTTCCGTGATCATGCGGAGGGAAAAGATCTGATCTATACACTCTCTTCCAGCTCTAAAACTTCCTTTTGCCTCCAACAACAGCCTTTCAGATCTCTCTTGCATTCTTATCGCTAATATTTTAGCATAAACTTTACCGCCCAAGCTAATCAAACTGATAGCCCTATAGTTTGCACAGTCTATCTGTGAAACTTTACCTTTATACAAAGGTACAATGACTGCACCTCTCCTTGTAGAATTCCGCCCACAGCTGCAAAACGTGTGCTTGCTCGGTTAAAATTTCACCGCTCTTCGAAAGCACCCCTTTCATTATACAGGTTACCGAACAACCTCAGGATTCACTCACTTCTCGCCAGAAAGCTTCGTGTTTTCCCGGAAGTTGTTCGTCAACCTTTAATTTTTTTTCTCTCTCCGAATTTTCACACTTCAACTTTATAAGTGCTTTCGTTTTGTGCTTTTGCAGCTTTTACTCTCTTTTTCTTATCTCTGTCATACTTTTATCCTTACCCGAGGCTTTATAATCCAGCCAGGCTTTCTCCTTTAACTCCACAGCGTCTTTCACTTCATCATCCCACCATTCATCTCGTTTTTTACTAAAACCTCTTTTCCTTTTACCACATACCTCTGTCGCTACTTTCACCATTCCTAAAGTTCTGCCAGCATACTTCAACACTTTCATTTCTAGAATCACAGCTTTCAAGCTTCTTGGAAACCCTTTCTTGATATTCCTCTCTGATCGTTGGATCTTGAAGCTTCCAGCTTTTTATGCGATAATTCGACGCCAAGCTTGACCACGTCGTGCAGCTGCGCCAACCTGCAAACAGACCTCTTATTCTAGCAACGACTAGATAATGGTCCGTTCCCAGATCAGCACCCCTGAACACTCGCGTGTCCATAACTTGACTTCGAATACGCTGGTCCACTTATCCTATTCTTACCATCATATCCATCCATCATACTTTTTTCTTCCGCTCGCTCCCATGTGTACATGTGAATTTGCTTGTGATCAAACATCGTGTTTGCCACAAACAAATCTCTCTCCTTACAAAATTCCAAAATAAGCTTTCCAGCCTCATTTACTCCCCTATCACCTTATTTGCCTAGCAAGCTTTAGTAGCCACTTCGCGCGGTTCCAACCCATCCATTCATATCTCCACATACTATCAACTTTCCATTATCTCTGACACTACTTATAACATCCCTGACACTCTCCCAAAACTCCTCGAGCTCGCTCATTTGAGCTGAGAATACTGGCGCATACACGGCTAACAAGAATACTCTTGTTATCCCCAGCTAAAAGCGAACCCAAAGAAGTCTCGGATTGATCGCCTTGTATTCTACCATTGCACTAACTATTCGAGAGGACAACAACACGCCTACACCTTGGCAACCTTGCTCACCCTCTGGAACCCCAGCCTAGAAAGCGACCCGGTTGCCAGGCAAATCGGTCATGTCATTGCCTTTTCGCTTGGTCTCAGACACACAAATAACATCCAGATCATCCATCCATTGTCATCCATCACATCTAATAATTTATTCATCTTCTGTTCCATTCCTCCTCTTACATTCCACGTAGATATTTGTAGCTCCGTCCTCCACCTCTCGCCGCTCGGAACATGGCGTATTAGTTGGCGGTCCCCAACGCCGCATGTACATGCATATTATAATTGAATATTTACGATACCATTATATTTAAAACTGCGAATGATCCTGATCATTACTAAGCTGTTTTTGATGTTATCAGCATCATTGTATAAATTTAAAAATAAGGTCAAATCAATTAATTATAAGGTTTAGGTTGTCGGTAAGTCGAGAAACTTTTTAATTAACGATAACTTGAACAGCCGTTAACAAACTCCTCAGACTTGTACTTTTAAGATTGAAATTCAACACCTGGGATTGATAGAATTGTGAAATTAAACGTTTATTAAAATCAATAAATGGACTCGCTATAATTTCAACTTACCATTACATCTACAAATAGTATATTTCAAATAATCACAATAATAATAATAATAATAAATAATGGAACTTGGTCCCAGGGCTCCATCAGAATATATTTTTTATATTATGACATTTTAAAAATGTATAAAATATTAATATATTGATAAATTTAACTATTAAGATTTCTGTGGCATAAGTTTCAAATCTGTAATTTTAAAAACAATCAATATACTAAGGTAAACATTTTTTTTAAATCAGAACTAAGCTGGTAAAACTAGCTGCAGTCACAGGAATGGAGATCGTATATGGGCCGGCACGAACAGGATTTGACCACCGTCTCTCAAAAGATATACACGAACTAAATATTTTAGATTTAATTTCGTAAGGTATACGATGTTCAAAATTTCCCCTTATTACTCCGACCCTCTTAATCTCCTTCATCTTTCTTCATAACTCATGGGTGTATCATCAATAAATTATTTATGCAGATCCGTCAGATACCGTTTTACTGATCCAAGAAATAAGATCACAGAAGTATCATAATCATATAATATTATTATCGTTGCCGGCGCTCAGCACGATCGATGTTGGTATAATGAATAGCATTTGTCTCCTCCGATTATTAGAATGAAGCTTATTATAAATAATAAAAGTTCGAGTTTTATTATTTACATGATAGAAATCTTTTTCGATACATTTTGTTACAAATTGAATTTGAATTATAATTTACTAAGAATTTATAATTTGAGTACTAAAATATGATACCTTTATATTTCGTATAATACATAACTTATGATAAGATTACATAACGCTAATTGAAACAGTCTGTCCGGAATATTCATCGTCACAGGTGTCTCGATGCGTATCACAGTTGTATTAATCTGATCTCCTCTAATTCAATATTATGGTATTTGTTACACGTCGATGGTTATAACAGTATTCTGAGCAATGTAATATACAAAGTGTATATAACAATATTATTATGAGATATTGTATTATATTTAATTAATTTGAATTGACAACATTAATAGAATTATCATTAATTTCAACAGTCTATAGTGACTTATAAATTACTATATTGAACTGGCTTGAACGCGCAAATTTTTGTAATTTTTTCTGCTAACAAAAGCGCTTTACAACATTTAGCTCGATGCGCCTCTGGATATAGTAGATTTCAAAATTTTAAAACAGATATAAGATTTTAGAAGCAAAAATCTGAGATTGCAATGGGTTCCCTATCATATAGGGCTAAGAGGAAATGAGGAGGCTAATAAATTAGCAAAATTAGCAACAAGTGTAGGAACAAAATTATCTATTTTACTATTTTTCACAGAAATTGTGTATAAAGTTAAATTTAAATGTATTGATAATTGTAACGAATACTTTGACCTCAGGAGTAGAGAAAAGGCAATTTGCTAAAAAACTATTCAATGCCAGCCTCATCGTTAGTAACAATAATTTTAGCAGGAAATTTATAATAACATAGATTACGTTCGGGACACTATCTTTCAAACAAATTTGCATTTTTAATGAAAAAGTTTAATTCTGCCAACAATAATTAATTAATAATTAGGTTAATTCTGTTAATATTTGTCGTAAGATCGAAGATGTTCAGCATTTACTTATAGAATGCAGTAGATTTAAAGTGCAGACGAGCAATCTTTTGCACAAATACAACATAAGCAAATTTGATTTAGGGGGTGTTACGAATTTACTTTGCCTTCCGGCAACAGAAGGTTTTTTATCACTAATTAATATATTTCTGGACAGTAATATATCCTTCCCGATATCTATAATTTACCTTTAAATTTTATAACTATTAAGAATATCTTTTCATAAGTTAGGCGATTATGATGGGGCTAACCTAGTTGGATAAAATAAAATGAAATAATAAAAAAAAAAAAATTGAAAATTTGAAAAAAAAGCCCAAAAATTTATGTCGGGGTATTCTATGTTACGGTGCGCAAGGTAAATGTGCATGTGATGGTTTTGTATGTTCTAAGCCGATTTTCTAACTTGTACTTCGGGATAAGAGAGTGTGGGGAAAGCGGAGCCAAACAGGAGTACAATTTTTTTATTTTTTTGTGTTCTAGAGGAGGGCAAACGAGCTTGTTTGCTTGCTTCATGATCTCTTGCAACATCCAAGAATTCACAAAAGCACTGCTGGCCTTGGAGTTGGGAGTATACGCCTTTTTTGAAATTTCGCGAATCATATCGATCTGGAAATACTGCAGAAGGTAGTTCATTCCACATTCTCGTAGTGTGGAAGAAAAAACCTTGAAAACCGCACTGTGGAAGATCGCCACCCATCCAGGTGGTACGGATGGCATTGAAGTCGCAGACGTGCTATGCGGTGATGAAGCTCGGCGGCAGGCATGAGATCGAATATGTCGGAATAATTCCCGTTGTAATGCGGTAGAAGATGCACAGAGAAGCCATGTCTCTACGCAATGCTAAAAATTCCAGTCGTTCGCAAAGCACAAAGTTCTCAACAACCTGAATGGTACTATGTTGTAAGCGAACAAAGTTTAGAAGCTGATATTGAGGTGATCCAGACCAGAAATGAGAAAAGTACTCCATGTATGGCTTGACATGCGCCTTATAGAGCAGAAGTCTTTGACTAGGTCGGAAACCTGTCTCGCTCTATTGATTGTTCTAAATTTCAATAGATACTAAGTTGGCCTTGCTCTCCAACCACGTAACCACGGTAAACACGATAATTTGAAAATCAGAAAATCCGAAATCATTATTACATGTAAGTTTTGTACAGTGAAAAAGCCGGACAGCCAAACCTAACCTTATCCTATTCAATTTTACAACTATTTTATTTACTTCTTGATATTTGTGAATATTCATATGCCTCACTTCATCGAGGGTCTTGTTTATTGAGGGTCAGGCGATGTTTTCAGTTTTTATGGAAAACGTAAACAAATTTATCACTTGCTAATTCAGGAGAAGTCAGTGTTAAAATATTGTTTCAGGTTCGTAATCCATCAAGGTGCTGGATGAGCTGACATACTGCAACCTTTAAAGAAAAAAATCACAACCTATAAAATCACTAAAAATAGCAACAGTAAAATTGTAGTTAATACCAAAGATTATATATTATAATTACTTTGGTTAAATTATTTCAACAGCTATTTAAGAGAAGTATCTCAATTAAATGTTGACTTCGATACGAGTACAAGAGAAGTTGGATATCATATTGATATGTGGTATGGAATATAAAATTCAAAAAGCATTACAATGAAGTAAAAATTAAAATAGAATAATCTAGAATTACGTCATGGTGTTTGCCAATAACGAAATCTTTAAGTCTGGTTGCATAATTAACATTTACATCCGGAAATTCGTCTTCGATCTGAAATTAACAATAAACTTATTACATAGTTGTCGACAATCTGTCCGAGTGAACGTATGCGTGGATGTAAATATATTTGCGTGTGATAGCAAATAATTTTTCTATAGCGGGATACCAAATCTGTACGCAAAATCCACGAGTTACACTGAAAAACTTTCTTTAACCAAAATGTTTTCACACGATAGTTATATTAACGCTAAGCTTTTTAATATCACATGTAATTCAACTAAATTAATTGTGATAACATTGTCAATAATTCATATTTACTTGTTAATGCCAAATTTAAGCATACATATTTTTTTTGCAAATTTTAAACCCCATAACTCGGGTATAATTAAAACAAATAAAAAAATATTTTTAATGAAACTTACAATTTAAAAATTAAATTTTGTTCTAAATATGAAAAATCCATAGTTAAAATTATTATTAACATTGATTTTGATTGATTTTGAATGTTTTAATACTACGAGTATTAAAAAAGCAGTACAGTATTATCGATTTAGCTACAGGCCTAAGTATAAACTACATTTGTACAATTATTTATAGTATTGAAAAAGCATATTTAATACTTAAAATACAAAAAAAAGTATGTTTATTGATGTGTGATTAGGATTTAACGATTTGTTATGATCACAGTTTTGAACAACCTTATGTAACTAACGCATTCATTAATTTACAAGTACACAAGTCGGTGGTGACGGAGAGGTCAGTCAGTCTTGAATTTATGTTAATATTTAAAAAATATTTTATTATAATCAAAAAACGTATATAAAATTCTAAATTTTGTAAATGTATTTTAGTTTTCATTATTTTTTTAGTATCACATTTATTTATTATTTTCTTAGTAAGGCCAGAAATAAGTACAAATTATGTACAGAAGTATTCTGCAGTACTTTAAAATTGAAATTTAGATCGTATCGTTACCAGAGTTTCGAAATAATCGATGCAGTTGTTTGGAAACTCCACGTAATGCTGTTAAAGAGTTTAGAGCAATTTGGTAAGTAATTGTTGAATAATTGTGATGATTTGGGTCGACGTAGAGTCGTAATGATTTTGAAATTAATATTTATTGCTTAACCTTAGATGTTCGTTTTTTTTAATTGTGATAAAATACCAAAAAAATATTGATCTTTTTTTCACAACCATCAAAAAAGCAGTTGTCGTAGTTTATATTAATTAGCAATCATCTTTGAAGTCCCTAAACACCTTTAACTATTATTGTATCTTTTATGCATATTGTATAAGTAAATAATTATAAAGGCTGTAGACATTTAGTAAAAACTGCCTACATGGCAAAAATATAACATATAACTCCGTGATGAACGGAACCTTTATGCTTTTGGCGTCACGATATCATTATTACATAACAAGTGAACAACCATTCAACCACTTCATTAATAGCATTATTCCTTTAGTCGTGTACGTAATTGTTATTAATGATAATTGAATAATAGATATTAGTCCATTCAATTGTGGTGTCGTGAAACGGATCTCTAAACTATTAATTAAAGTAGAAACTCATGAATCAACTTATATATGATTCTCGAGTTTGTGCTTAAAATACGAATCTATCGAATTTTCTGCGAACACAACGAATCTTGGAACCAGGGAAGTCTAATTTGCTTTTGTGACATAGGTGACGTAATAGTGACTGTAACTAGCAGTGTGCATGAAAGATATGTCTTAATATCATATTTACGTCTTAGTCCTCTCCCATCATCTTTACATATGGCAGTCCTGTCTCTGATGTAGTTTTTTAAGCTTCTCTAATTGCCATTCTTAAGCTTTGACGCCAATAGTATCTTCAAGAACTTTCTAATAGGTTCAACGCATTACGATTGGAAACCAATCTAATCCTAAGTATACAAGTTTCCCACCGCCATTTTCAATTAAAGTTTTAATCAAACACTTTAGTTAAATAGCGGTCGTTTAGAGCTGCCGTAGCTCAAGTAGAGGCGGTCGCTTATATAGCTAATTCTGTAAAAGATTTTGCGCATTAACGTAAAGCTTCAATATGAAGCGTCCTAAGGGACTTATTTACAATATCCCTTTATATTTCTTAATACAAGAAACATTTATTAGAGTAAGTGAGTTATATATTCATATTACAGTTGCATATCCTGTTAGTCGCACGACACTCTCCGTTTGTTTACAAGGAAAGGTTTCACACATGACATGTGTGTTTACTTATTTTGAAACTTTTTGTTTAGGAACAAATCACGTCGGTCACAACTGGAGGATCCAAAAGAATTCAAATTTATTGACTTATATATATACATAGTAGAATATCGTAGTCCACAGTGTTGAACGCATTACTAAAATCGAGCAATGTTAATATAGTAAGCTGTTTGTTATCCATTTCTAGTTGAATGTCATCGGTAACCTTAACTAGCGCTGTGACCTTACTATGACCAGACAGAAATCCAGATTGGAAAGGATTTAGAAGGCGATGGTTATTGAGGAAGGAGCTAAATTGTTCATAAATTAATTTCTCGAGGTTTTTGGACTGGAAGGGTAGAACAGAGATAGGACGAAAATCATTAATATTTAAAGACTTAGTCTTCTTAGGTAAAGGTATAATTTGGGCATGTTTCCAAGTATCTGGGAATTTATTAGCGCTGATGGAATAGTTAAGTATAGGAGTTAATGTAGGTAAAATGATATCTAGGATGGGTGGGATCATATTATGGCTGATGCTATCAGTACCAACGGCATTTGAAGCAATGGATAGTACGTTTTTCTTAACACCACGTTCAGTGAAAGAATAGAAATTAAAAGGAAAAAACTCTGAAGTTGGGAGAGATAAAAGATAATTAGGTGTCTTTTCCTTATCAGCGGTGTCAATTAGCTCAGAAGAAGAGAAATGTTTGTTGAGGAGTTCGACATCGACATTTATAGAAGTTGTGTGAGGTAATTGACCCACTTCAAGCGATTCAAGAAGTTTCCAGGTTCTGGCGCTATCGCTATTTTCGAGGGATTTATGAATGTGGCGTCGTTGTGCATCTCTACACGATGTGTTGCAGTGGTTTCTAGCTTTATGATATCTAGAACGAGTGGTTGCAGTATTTTTGATTTTGAATTTAAATTTTGCTTTAACGTTCTTTTCCATTAACGTCTTCAACCGTTCGGTTAACCAGGGCGCAGGAAGATGTTTAAATTTTATTAGCCTAATGGGTGCATGTCTGTCGTAGATTTGAGTTAATAAATCGTTGAATATCTCAACTTTGCCACCGATTGTGTCACAGTTTGTAACGGCAGACCAGTCCAATCGCTGAGCATCCTCACAGAGGCTGTACTTATCAATTCCTCCAATACTAAGCTGCAGAACTGTGGTTGGTTTAATTTTAGGAGGGCGAACCTTATAAGAAATATAAATCAAATCGTGATAGGAAAACGCGTCAGCGGAGCACTGATCGTGTTTTGAAGCTAAGTTGGGACAAGATACCATAATTAGGTCGAAAAGCGAGGGGACACTGCCAGGAAAAAAAATGTGTAGCCGTAAGTAGTAAAATATGCAAGTTACACGATTCAGTTACATTTATCAGTTTTTTACTACGACTATTATCTTTTATAATACAAGTATTAAAATCTCCCATTAAAATGGTGTGGTAATAAAGAGGAATAATTTTTTCTAATAAACTCTCAAAACATTCAAAATAGGCCAATAAAAGACACCGAGAAGAATTTTAGTTTGAGGTAAAATCACTTTGACTAATAGATGCACTGTCGCGTCAAGAGCGGGGAGAACAATTTTAAAAGGAAAGTGTGAACGTAAATAGATTGCTACTCCTCCACCCCCCTTACCAACGCGGTCATTGCGTATAAGTTGATATCCTGGCAGTGCCTATGAGATTGAGGGTAAACAAGGCTTTAACCATGTTTCATACACAAGAACAGCGTGAATGTTAGGAGACTCGAAAGTCGCAAGCATATCAGGGTAATAAGCCGGTAAATTTTGTGCATTTATGTGGAATTAATGTAATGTAATTAATCTTTGAAAACATTTGTAAGTAATAACTAAAATAACATATTTGTTATCTTCCTTCCAACTTTACTCAACAACTACACAATAATTACAGAATAAATGATCTACCAATTTGCCTATTTCACACTGTAGTTAAAGCCATAAAATGAAAGGCAATTAAGTATAGATATACACATGTATTGCAATATTATAATTTTACAGTATTCAATTAAAGCGACGATATTACAGTGCTAAAGGCGACTGGGTACAGAATATATAATTATTTATTAATTCACTATGCAACATATCGAATATCGATGTTTCTAGGTGCCAAATATGGACAGTGGTATTTGCTTATATTAATAATATAATATGTAGGCACAACAACAAATATATTTTTTAAGATGAGGTTTTATTACAAAATATTATTACTAACATTGCTTTACTATAGAAACTATATATTATTATTATTATTATTATTTAGCCTATATTAAAATTATTGGCATCTTCTTTAACCATTTAGGCTATTCTTGCAATGGACAAAGATGTTTTTGCCAAAATTGCCAGATAACATTCAGTAGTTTTTGAGTTTAATGCCAGCGTGATAAATAAAATAATAGAAAATAAGTTTAAAAAAGTAATTATTTATATTATAATTAATTAATATTTTATAATATTAATGCTTTATTATAATTATATGATTATATAAATTTTATTAATTAATATATAATTTACTATTAATAAATTTTATTACAATTCCTTCAGTAATTAATCGAAAGGAACTTCATTCCATCCGGGTGTCCCTTGACATATCTCATTGGTTTTTTTGTAAAATGCTTCTCGGGTAGCTAAGGTTGTTTACTGTGTCAATATTCACCCATATGTTGATTTCATTAAGGAACAGATGTTTTGGAGTAATGTAAACCTTTAATGTAAACAAGACGTGTGGCTTCTTTAATGATTTATTGTCAACTAACTTCTTACTCGATTGACATTTTCATAGACTTACAATATATTTTATGTAAAAAACTAGCTAACAATGTGTACATATGATGCAGATAGTATATACAATCGATTATTTTGTTACTTACTTTACTTAGCTTCACGCCATATCCCTTGCGGGGTAGCCAGCGACGACTGAGCGCAAAACGCTATGGTCCCTGCATGCCTTTTTCGCTTCGGCCACAGACATCATACATGCCTTCCGGGGGGACTTTTTACGTGACCTTCCTCCAGTATCGTAAATATTGTGTTTTCGAAGGTCACTCGAGACCTCCCCCTGTCTCTCTCAGTGCGCACTTTTCCTTTATTAATCTTTTTTAACATTCTTTCATCACTTATTCGTTCGACGCGCCCAAAACACCTGAGCACGTGCTTCTTAGTTCTTAACGTGACATCTTCGCTATTACCTGCTATTCTGTGAATCTCTTCATTGCGGATTCGGTCAGCTAAACTGACTCCGCATATTCTGCGAAGAGATCGCATCTCCACAGCATTCATCTCTCTTACAGCCTTCTTCTGTGTTACCCACGTTTGGCTGCCGTATAACAGCGTCGGTAGTAAAACCGCATTGTGAACAGCCAAACGTGCAGCGATGCTGATGTTTCGCCGTCTCAGCTAAAGCACCGTTGACACACTTACCGGCAACAATACGCCTTTCCACATCCATTTCATATCTTCCGTCTCTACTAAACATACTTCCCAAATATAAAACTTCATTTACTTGTTCTGTTGTCTTACTATTCATGTTGATCTTGCATTCTGTTTTTCTTCATTTCTTTCAAATATCAGAACCTTCGTCTTATGTGCATTAAGGTTTAGACCATTATTTTCATACCCATCTTTCAGAGAGGTGACCAATGCCTGCAAATCGCATTCTGATGATGCAATGAGCACTGCATCATCTGCATATAGCAAGCTATTGACCTTAAGGTCACTTACTTTCACTCCCATGTCACTGTCTTTCACACCTTATTTTGTTTCTGTTTGCTATTTCCATAAAAAGTGTACGATTGTGTGTGATACGATTCCTACGATTTTAATAAACTTGCCACGCCCTTTAATTTTATTTAAAAATATATTAATAAATTATGTAAAAATGTAAAAAGCTTTTATTTGATTGATACTAGCTTTGCTCAAATTATAGAAAATAAATCAATATCTTGTATTTATTATTGTCAGAAAAATTATAGTGTTATGATTATGATTATGATAAAATAAGTGCTCAAAGATTCAAGAGTTTCTGCGGTCTTCGTGAAAATCGAGACTCCTTGTATTAAGTGGAGACACGCTCTCAGTCAGCAAAATCCTTGTGGAGAGAAGTAAGTATCAGCTGATTCAACCTTATTTATCAGTCTTCAATCAAGATTGGCGGTTTATTCGTGGAAGTACTTTGTGCCTCTTGGTAAAAGAAATTACGATAGATGAAAATCTTAGCTAATGTGATAAAAGAAAAATTGTCCATTGATATGCACTTCGATTTTTTTTATTATATGCTAATGTACCGACGACGCACAATGAAATTTTGTATTTTTATGATTGTTATATGATAATACTTATATACTTACCTATTTCTTATATTAGACATATTACGTGGCTTACGTAATGAATTCTATGACAATAATGGGTTATTATCAGTGTGCTGCAGCACATTGAAGTATAAAAAAAAATCCACAAAATGTCAGATGGCTTGAAGGAAAATCTTACGATATTAAATTATAACTTCTTTTATAATATGAAATTAAGTCAACTTTATCCACGAAATAAATGTTGATACATTTAATTTCAATGAGTTTCCTCTCTTCAAGTCATTGCAGTTTTTAATCAAGAAATCGTAATCAGCTCTCAGTTAGAGAGTTAGGAAAAGATAATTAAATTAATAAATTAAATAATTCAAGATTTACAATACTTCATAGCGATGTAGTGTTCTAAAATATGCCTTATTTGATTTACATGTAAAAATAATTAGCTAAAAAGAACCCTTTTACGTTTTAAGCTAACGATGACTAGTTTGTGAGTCAGAATAATTCTAAATAACTCAGTTGTCGTTAATGTACTTATTATGAAGTTATACACAAAATTAATTTTAACAGTAATAGATATAAAAAATACCAATACAAATCATCTGTGACCCGCCAGCTCGTTTGCCCTCCTATAAAATAAAAAAAAAAAAAAAAAAAAAAATGTTGAAAACTAACAAGGTATTAGTTATGACTAAGTGGCTAAATAGATGCTCCCATAGATATGTAGGTTAATTTTACGTTCATTGAATATTACGTCAATGGAGCAGTCACAAAATACAGGAACTTTGAGCTGAAATAATTTCTAACCTACTGATTTAAATTAAATGATCTTTGGAATTATATCTAATTATATATTACTCTCTCGGTCACTGAAAGTTGGGACTTCCTAGATTTTTTACAAAGTTACAAAGGTTTGAAAATGCCCCGAATCGCTTCGAGAAAAGCAAGGTACGATCGTGGCTTCTTGCTCGACTTAGCGGGGGCAGTTCCGGGCCCTTAGATTCTGCTAAGATCTGAGTAAAGCAATTAGATTGCAGGATGGTAAATACATAAGTAATACAAATATCTCTTATATATACACACAGGTCGTATGTCTGCATCGGCAAAGTTCTGGAACAGTAAATAAGCTGTCACTGTCATTAACTTTCGTTTGAGATGCAATAAGCCGCTGAAGACACGCTAAATGAGATGAGTTTCCTCTAAATACATTATAATATATCTCTATCTATCTGTCTTCACTTATTATATAAACAAAGCTGTTACTCAACTAACTTTAACCGTAATACTATTAATTATGTATTTTAATAACAATGATCTTTACTGCACACTGGATGTTTGCAAAAGACGAGATAGGGCCCAGAGAGGTAGAAATCGCTTGACCAAGGCAATACTACCTTTTCATAGAAGTATAGCGACACTAACTATTACAGGAGCGTTTTTTATAACATCGACCTTTATTTCTCTATGCATTAAAAGTGTAGAAATTATTGTGCATCAAATCACATCAAGGCAACGATAATTTCATTCGTCAGAAAGAACATTTCTTCGTTTATGCCTGTACAAGGTAAAAACGCTTACTACATAAGTTTTAAGATTCAATTCTGTCTGTTATACAAGTTGTCCCTTAATTGTTCTATGTATAAAATTCAGAGGTTATACAAATTAGTTTAAACTTCACAATTTTAATATGAATAAAGTATTATAGTTTTTCTTTCTTTGTCTTAGCTCTGCCTTAACTTGGTATGTGGCATGGCGTTGCAATTATTTTTTTTATAACTTATTAATACACGAATGAAAATTTTCTGTTTGATAAGAAAAAAGTGACTATTTACTACATTATTAAACAAAAAGGCATATTATTTTAAAATTAATCAATTTGATGGTTGGATGGATTTCTAACATTACTTGCATAAATTTTTATGTTTAATTTAAATACACCTATAGACAAGTATTTTATCGTGATGGTCATACGAGTTCAGTGCTGTTTCTAAAGAAAGTTTTACTTCAAAAAAACGGCCGATGCAGGTTCAAATTCCGCTCGTGATGATGATTTTTTAAAATATAAATAATCTTAACATTTACATACATAATTTAAAATTAATGATATACGTTTAAAAAAACATTTGCTTTAATCAGGTGACGCTTCATAATAAAATACTTCTTTTAAGCACCCAAGGTTAATTTTAAACTGACGATAAAGTTTGATAGAACTTTAACAACGACTAAGTGTATATAAGATATTTTAAAGTCACTTAAATATGTGAAATATATCATAAAGCTGAAAGGTTTATTTTTATTTTATTACTCCTATCTGTAGAAAGTAATATTAATTGAAAAATTCCTTTGAATCTTATGCCACAACTCTAGAGAATGTTGTAGACATAGTAACATTATGCTGCGACTTATTACGGAAGCTTATTTTTTATTATTATACATATATTTATTAGATGTCCTACATATCTCACATGACGTAAACAGTATGTGGGTTAACTTCTCTCACAAGTATTTTTATTGTCGCCTCTTCTTTTGGCTAATCTTTTGTATCACAATTGCAATAATTGATATCCCGTAATTATTTAATTACATATGTGCTAGTGATCACATTTAAAGATCCTTGAGAGTTTATGAATTTTTAATTTATGTATCTGACAAAGATCGTGTGTTGTTGTGTTGAACGAGATAACAAAATATGAAGGAACTTGGTAATGCTATGTAACGATAGTTATTCTATGTGAAGTTGCAAGTTTAAATAACCTAAGGCACTTTAAGTGCATACCAACAGGATAACCTTAAATTAGAATTTACTTGAAGCTCTGTGCACAGGTGAGGAAGACAAAGTTCATTCGTATGAATCACTTTGGTGATTCGGTTAAAATTGCTAAAGTTCCCAACAACTCTATGAAAGCGGTAAGAGTTTTATTTTCTGTTCAAGGAAATTTAATAAATAGTTACAATATCTTTGTAAGAGTTATGAATTATTTAAATAACCTACATATTTTAATGAAAATTAATAACACAGTCTAACGTAACCATAAAACTCTTAATATTTCATAAATATAAAGTAAAACAGGCTATAAATTTTATAGAAGCTTTAGATATTAAATAAAATAATAATTAAACCAGCGCATATAATAAATGATAATAATGGGTAAGTCCTCAAAATTGTCGCGATATTAAAATAACAACTACAACACAAACCTTTATCCGAAGCATATATGAAATATTTAAACTTTATGCTTAATTATTAAATTAATATGTGCAATTAAATTTTGATAGCAACATAACACATGTCTGATAACGTCCTGCGACCTTCAGTAAGTAACTTATTACAGATTAATTAAGATATTATAATAAATTGTTCGCCTGAATGTTCACTTGTATTTTATGAGTTCTATTTCCTTCCCCTTCTTATATTTATTATTATAGATACCACATTGTGTAACATTTTTATTATAGAATGAACGATATACACATTAGGAAAATAGCATTACATTTCAATTTATATATATATATATATATATAACCAATTAAGGGCAATTTCGTAATGGCACACCGTTTTTAAGTACATTACAACCTAGATTGCGGTTGGAGCCTAATAGAGTTATGTGTTTTTGATGTAGCGAGCAATCCTAAATGCGTTACTCGTGTCCTTATATCTTAATGTTTATGTGTGTGTGTGCGTGTGTATGCGTGTGTGTTAGCAGATTGAATATATGGGTAATATAACCCCAACTATGTATAATAAAATAGTAACTGCTACAAGGCCAAAGTAAGCCAGACATAGCCATAGCCGTAACAAATCTTTAATACGATATAAATAGGAATTAGCAAAACAAATAATTATTTTCGAAATATTTGTCTATTATTTAGGTATCAAAAACGACTGAACAAATTTTAACTGACTTAATGCCACATTCAATAAGGATATTCGTGGATAAATATTTTTCTAATAAATATATTACGGACGTTACTTGCAGATTAATAACGGATAAAGAAAGTCTACTAAATAAATATGACGAAAATATGTCTCCTCGCCGAAAGTATAAATGTTATTTAATTATATTAAATTTACTTATATATATATATATAAGAGGTTGATGTCTGTTGGCCGAGGCGAAAGAGGTATGCTGGAACCGTAGCGCTTGGCGCTCCGTCGTCTCTGGCTACCGTAAGAGATATGGTGTGAAGCTAAATAATAAATAAATATATATATAATATATATATATATATATATATACGCCAAACATTATTTTTATTCTTCATTCTTGTAAATTTATTACAAAAATAACTGAATACCACTATAACTCTTTTAAATGTACAGTTAATATAATAATTTAAATGAAATATATATTTTCCAGAAACTTACAGAACTGTATTGTACGATAACGGAGACTACAATTAAATCAGGCAGCACCCATTTTACAGAGCAGCTTTGACGTTAATCTCAAGCTTATAAATAGAATTAATTCATTCAAATTATTAAACAATTTCTGGCTTTTGGACTACGAATTTTAAACAAGGAATTAGTATTGTCTAAACTGTAACGAGAGAAACCCTTTCGTTTTGAATGTTATTAGTTTGAGTTTCTCTTCGCATATTTTAAATTTCATTAATAACTATTGTTTATGTGATAATATATGTAATAAATAATATATAATATATATAATATATAATAAACTACAAAAAGGAACTTATTATACTATATTAATATTATTTCTGCATTAAAGTGTAACTAGAGAGGAAATGATATTTGTGTTATTGCTCCTTCTCGAATATTACACGTGTAGAACATGTTTTATTAGTTTTTATACACTAGGGTGTATTATAAAGTACAAGCTACTTATCTTATTTATTGAATATTTAACCTCTTCCCCTTTAACGTGGTACTATAAGTATATAAATATTTTAATTTACTTTTACTACAAATGTTTTTATCTTAGTGTAAGAGCAATATGAGTGGCTTCATATTCTTTTATTATCTTTACATCCCGACGCTCATTTAAATAATCTTTCGAAGAATTCTGTATTTCTGTAATTGTGCTTTCTTTCTTTAACAAATAATATTATATTTATTATTTATTTAGTTACTCAATCGATTTCTATATCAACAATATTTAAAATCAACTATCTAATGAAGTTTTGGACCGTATCATTATTTGGATTCGGTGACAGTTTGACAAATAATTTGTTTTTGTGACAACCACAGACGCTGTTAGTTTGACATAAATTTTAAACAGTGGTGAAACACCTTTTAATTGTATTATTCCCTTAATATTAAAAGGAAGAATGTATTAGCTTTGGTATTACTTACATTTAGCACTAACCATTTAATATGCGAGACATCATTCAATATTGTCTTATCGAAGATAGCTTAAACAGATACTTTACTCAATCAAACTTTCACGAAAACATTCTGTGTCCAGTCAGTACCCATTGAAAGGTCCTTTAGTGATAAAAGGATGATGATTTTTCAGTAAAAGTTCTTGTAAATAATAATGTAATAATATTTAATGATAACAATTAAATTTCCAATTTTATAACATCAATATATTTAAATAAATATTAGCGAGAAAATATTAGAGAAAATGAATGCAAGAGAGATCTGAAAGGCTGTTGTGGGAGGCCCAAGGAGGTTCCAAGACCTGGAACAGGGTGTATAGATCAGATCTTTTCCCTCCGCATGATCACGGAAAAGTCTTTGGCCCTAAACCAAAAAGTTTTCTGTGCTTTTGTGTATTTGGAAAAGGTGTTTGATAGGGTTGTGAGAGAGAAATTATGGGAGATACTGCCCCGATACAATGTGAACGGACCCTTGCTACATTCTCTAAAGTCTCTTTACAGAGATCACTCAGCCTGTGTGCAAGTAGGAGCTGACATGTCGCTCTGGTTTGACATCCAATCGGATGTTAAGCAAGGTTGCGCTATGTCATCTTGGTTGTTCAATTTAAAGCTATCTCCAAAGAGTGAAAGTAGGTGACCTTAAAGTCAATTGCTTGCTATATGCAGATGATGCAGTGCTCATTGCAACATCAGAATGCGATTTGCAGGCATTGGTCACCACTCTGAAAGATGGGTGTGAAAATAATGGTCTAAACCTGTATGTAGAAAAGTCGAAGGTTCTGATATTTGAAAGAAATGACGTAAAAACAGAATGTAAGATCAACGTGAATGGTAAGATAATAGAACAAGTGAATGAAGTGATATATTTGGGAAGTATGTTTAGCAGAGACGGAAGATACGAAATGGATGTGGAAAGGCGTATTGCTGCCGGTAACAGTAACGGTGCTTCAGCTGCATTGCTGAGACGACGAAACGTCAGCATAGCTGCACGTTTGGCTGTACACAATGCGCTTTTGCTACCGACTTTGTTATACGGCAGCCAAACGTGGGTAGCTGACCTAATCCGCAATGAAGAGATCCACAGAATGGCAGGTACTCGCGAAGATGTCACGGTGAGAATGAAGAAGAACGTGCTCAAGTGGTTTGGGCACGTCGAACGAATGGTGTGGAGTGGTGAAAGAATGGTAAAAAAGATTTATAAAGGAAAATTGAGTGGTATGAGACAGGGGGAGGTCTCGATTGACCTTCGAAAACTCAGTAGCTACGATACTGGAGGAAGGTCACAAAAAAGCATGAGGACCCCCCGGAAGGCATGTATGAAGAGGTTAATGTCTGTGGTCGAGTCGAAAGAGGTATGCAGGGACCGTAGCGTTTGGCCCTCTGTCGTCTCTGGCTACCCCACCCCACAAGGGATATTGAGTGAAGTTAAATAAATAAATAAATAAATAATATATTTAAAGATTTATTCATATTAAATGGTTTAATTAAAACAGCTATGCTCCGTTTATAGCTGAAATATATTTTTAAATGATTGTTGTATAGATGTCATATTGCATTGATGATAATATGGTAAATTAATATTGAAATAAGTACTGCTTAATTAATTTTCTATAAACTGAGTGTAGTGCATGTATGGACTTAATTACCAAAACTATTTAATGACAAACTAATTTGGCGAAACTCAAATAGTCTTTATTTTGTGGTAATTGTAGTAAATAGTTTTCAAATAAAAGTAATTAGATATTGTATCACCGTATATTTATTTATTTATTTATTTATATCTTTTCCACTTTGAATCATTATCAGTGATCACTTGTGTATGTCAAAATGGAAGTGTCAGGAGGGCCTATTTCGATACCAGATTTATCGTAATAAGGCCTTCTGTAAAAGCAATGTCCAACTTAATATTAAAGCTATGAGGGTTCCAAACGCGTCCTGGTCTGAGAAGAACCACACGACAAACTCAGCCGGATATATATTTTTTTTTATATTGTGATCACTGTTTCACAAATGTCAATCTTAAAAGCTATTTTGGAACAACTAGAACCGTCGCAATATAATGAAATAATAATAATAATAATAGCAAAAAAAAAATAATAATATTGGAGTGCAAGGCAGCAAATAAGAAAATTTCGGGTGCCGTTTGCATATTGAGCGAAGCGAGCCCAGTGTAATGACTCATCGTTTCCCATTGACTTCAATGGTATAGTTTTTTGAAGATTATTCCTCAACGATAAGACATTTAAATTATTTTTTTAGATTAGCGCCTAATATGAGTCTTTTTAATTGCAAGATTTCATAATTTTCCGTCAAGTAGTTTTCGAGCCTATTCGTGACAAAGAATGTGAAAAATTTTTCAGTAGAACGCTTCGCTCGCTTCGCTGAATCAATACTGTAAGTATTTTTAAATATAATTACTGTTTTTGTTTATATTTTCGAACTAATTATTGATGTATCAACGCATGTTCGTCTTTCCGTTATAATGAATCCAAACGACTATTATGTATCATAACCAATTACTAACAGTAGACGTGTAACTTATATGCTGACCTACTTGATGTCCATTAAAAGCGCCATTAATAAATAGTCATCTATCAGGGAACACGCTGATAAGGGACTTTGTATACTACTGCCACTACGAGTATGTATATATACTTTTATTTTATACATTATTTTGATTGAAATTGATATAATTTTTACATTACATTATTAATTAATAAATATAATAATAAAAGTTGTAACTTTCTGTATTTTTTTATTATAATCAGCATAAATTATGAACTTATTGGTATATTATCATTAATATATAATTATTTTTAATTATATTTAATTACAATTGTTAATTTTAATGTTCCTTGGGTTTATCATTAAATGTTTCATATTATGAATAAAAAAATCAAATCATGATTATTAATTTACCTAAATTACCTTAAATATTATAGTTAATTTATTAAAGAAATTAAGCTTATTACTTTTGATACAATGTTTGAATGTAAATATTATAATAATAAAATATTAGCTTACAATATAATTACAATTTAATTGCCCAAAATAAACAAATCACATTGGAATTGGTTTGAGTACTCATGCTAATGTACAGCAATGGTGAAAGATAACAATTTGTTATTTGCTGAAGTAAGTGTAATAAAAGTAAAATCGACAGTATCATTCGTTTAATAATCGGTAGGGGAAAAAGTTTTTTTGTATATTGAAAGTCAAGGTAAGATTTTACAAAAGTTGTTTTCATTTAACTATAATATATATGTACGCTTTTATTTCATAACACGCTGCCATATTGTAGGTAGTGGCATTATGCCATTGCTGTAGAAATTTTTGATTAAAAAACCGTGACTAGTAGTTTTGATAGACCTTTTTTGATGTTAACCTTACACTTCCTAAAGAATTCTGAAGAGACTCAAACAGATCGAAGTCTAAGGGTGCATATTAGGACTATATGGTTGCATTAAAACTTCCCTATCAAATTCTATCATTTTAACTTAAAACGAGTAAAGATATATGTGGTCGGGCGTTGTGACGAAATATCGCATATTTTCTTTTGATTAATTCTAGCTGTTTTTTTTCTTAATATAATAAGTCTCATCAGCTGGTGTCAGTAAAAAATCAGTTCGAAGGTTTAGGCCGGAGATTAAAACTTATAATGAATGATACCCTACCAATCACATCATACACTCAACATCATCTTATTGCTTGTCAACCCAGATTTTGCGATAACGGACTTTTGACGAAGTTTTTTTACATATTATTATCATAGGTGATCCACTTTTCGTCACCAGTTATTAATCTCTTTAAAAATGGTTCGACTTCTTTAGTCCTAAGTGGGAATCGCAAATAAGTACACGTTTTACTACGTTCCTTTCAGTGAGTTCGTGTGGCACCGATATATGGAGCTTATTTTTATAGCCAGTCTTTTTGAAATCGGTAAAAAATTATAACATTTCTCAAATCTCTTACCTATATCTTAAATACTCACATGTCGATCTTGCTCCATTTTTTACTTCACGCATATCCGTAACTAGGCGACCAGAACGCCACGCATCTTTGACATTAAAATTTCCGAGTAAAAACTGATAATTCATTCATTAGGTTCGTAAACGTCACATTTATTTTTTCGTGGCATAAGTCGCATTTTTTCCTGTTTTTAAAAAATTTTTTTTAATTTTTTGTTTTCGATTTGTTTCGACGGATACTATTATCGAAATTTGGCAGATTATTCTCGAACTAGTTTACTGCGCAGTTAAGGGTCCGGCAGGATTAGAAAATAGACGAGATAATTTTAATAAATATTTACGTATGTGAAGTGAACATTGAACAAGTGAACCTTTTCCGAAACAAAGTGTTATTGTTTAGTTTTTGCACAAACCCATGAAGAGTTATTCAGATATTTCAATTTTGAATCGAGAGTAAATACCTATAGGTTCCTATTAGATTTATGAACTCAATTTGCCGGTATTGTAAGGAATTGAAATACAAAAAAAAATCTAGTGGAATAGTTGTAGCCGATAGATTGTGTTGTGGTCGTAAGAGTTGTAGTGAAAAAGATCTGATAAAATTCATATGCAAGACGTTTACGTGACCAAATAATACATAAAATTGTTATTGTCTTGTTATGTACGTTTACCAAAAGTTACAGTTCATGATTTCATTTTGAAAATTCTACTCTAAGCATATTTTTCTTCTTAATAAGGTTCCTGAGCGATACTTTTCTGCTTCTTGTAAGTTTTACTTCTGAAGACTTAAAGTTTGTAACAATTCAATTGATTCTTTTAGTTTCTAAAGCAGAAAAACAACTTCACCGCGACTTAAACAACTTATCTTGCGACTTTTTTTCTCGACAAAAAATCTTCAACTTTCAAAAAATACTTATACTATTTCGGTTTACACGATTTTTTTAAAATATTATTTTTGCGAGATATTATCATTGACATAATTTATTAAGTTGTTCATAAGCGTTTAATGTATATTTTTAATTATATTAAGTGTATTACATTCATTGTTAACAAACATTCAGTGGAAATGAAGAAGTCTTCGTTTAAGCAGCTGTTAACAGAAAGTAATAAACTACCGTGTTTGTTCCTTTCATTAATGTTGATTACCGTTTAATTTATAAGTAAATAAGCACAAGTATTATATTTTTACAAAAATTACAAGTTAATTTACATTTACCACATTAAAAGTACACAAACAAGTAATAATATAATATGTGTTGAAATGTGTCTTCATATTATTTGTTTAAATTTTACGTCAATTGTGAATTGTGCTGCCATTTTTTTTAGTAGGAATTCATAGTTCTTACATGTTTAAACTGTATAAAAAAGTCTATAACGAAACTCTGTACCGATAAATACCAAAAAAAAAATGTTTCACACTGGACAATATAAAATAAGAAAAACGATGATACCATACAAAGCGAGTCCTATCCGTAGTCTATTCTTCGCTCTGGCTATTAGGCACTTCTAAAGAGTGACAATCTCTTTCTAACTGGCAGTAGAAGACACACTGTATACATATGAAAGAAAGAAAATAAACAATAGGTTACACATGACATATCACGGTTATCTGTAAAGTGGAATTCATGATTATTAACAAAACGGTAACGGTAAAGTCAATCATACCTATATTATTCAAATAATAAAACTTTAACCTTACTAATCAGGTCATAATATGTAGTAGAGCTACGTTTTATATCGAAGGTACAATATAAAAAAATATACATATATTGTCGACATCATTATTAGGTCTCCGTCAGACCTCATGTGAGCGCATCGTCAAGTAATCGAGCCAATGAAAATAAATGTAAAACGATATCTTTCATATCAGCACTAGTCTACAATAAACAAAACATGACAGTTCCTAGAGGATTAGTACTATTCCTCAGCGTGACTCAAAATCCGTTCTGTAACATCACTCCAGAATATACGCTCCGTCGTAGCACTAAATATCCATGTGATGACGTAATGGCTACGACGCGACCATCACTTGAAAAACGTACTGCGTCTGGTTTAGCGTCCACACTCATGAAATATAAATATAACTCACCCTAAGATAAGATAAAAATATAAAAAGAACTTCCTTAAAAATTGTGGTAATTATATTATATTATTGAAGCAAGTCTTTTGTTTTAGGGTTAATTTAGTGAACAATGAGGTGGCGATTAATGAAGGTGGATGGATCAGACCTGTCACAATGATTTATGATCCTAGTTTAATATATTGCTGTGGGCTTAATCTAATTCACTATATCGCTTGATATTTATTTTAATGTAAAAGTCACGAGGATGTTAGATAGACGCGAGGAGAACTGCCGACAGAATTTCAGCAGCCCCGTGTTATATTATTTTTTAAGGGCTAAATTATTAATTGTAACAATTTTATAGTAGAATTTGAAGGGTGAAATTATATCCCGCTATGGCATACTTGCCACATTAACCTGCCACAGTAACCTACACTCTTCACATACAGAAATAATATCGTACCTATATAATAAAAACAATTCTTGTTTATATTAATATTTGGTATTGTTTTAAGTATATATATGGATGATTTAATTTAAGGATGCATATCCATAATATTTCCATATACAATATGACAAATCTTGAGTGAAGTATTCTTGACTTTCAGCAAACTCTCGAGTTTTCAATGCCTCTCTAATGGCTATGGATAATATCAACTCAGTGCGTTGAGGATATTGATGTCAAATAAAACTTCACTATCTGTAAGACATATTCTAATTTGTATCCCACATAAATTGCACTTCTTGTGATCCTATATCAAATATAAAAATTAATTAGTAATAAAAACAAATACTAACATTTTTATTACTAAATATCGTTATACTATTATATTATTTCGAGATGTGCAAATATATATAATTGTATATTATTACAGACCAAATTATATATTTTATTAACTTATTAAAAATGTCTTGTATATCATTAAATATTATGTTGACATTTAAACAAATGGGTATTAACTATGATTAAATAGAAGCGTTTATTATTTGTAATAAATCAACTGTCAACTGATTGACTTTACCGTTACCGTTTTGTTAATGATCATGAATTCCACTTTACAGATAACCGTGATATGTCATGTGTAACCTATTGTTTATTTTCTTTCTTTTATATGTATACAGTGTGTCTTCTACTGCCAGTTAGAAAGAGATTGTCACTCTTTAGAAGTGTAGAACTAATAGCCAGAGCGAAGAATAGACTACGGATAGGACTCGCTTTTTATGGTATCATCGTTTTTCTTATTTTATATTGTCCAGTGTGAAACATTTTTTTTTGGTATCTATCGATACAGAGTTTCGTTATAGACTTTTTTATACAGTTTAAACATGTAAGAACTATGAATTCCTACTAAAAAAAAATGGCAGCACAATTCACAATTGACGTAAAATTTAAACAAATAATATGAAGACACATTTCAACACATATTATATTATTACTTGTTTGTGTACTTTTAATGTGGTAAATGTAAATTAACTTGTTATTTTTCTAAAAATATAATACTTGTGCTTATTTACTTATAAATTAAACGGTAATCAACATTAATGAAAGGAACAAACACGGTAGTTTATTACTTTCTGTTAACAGCTGCTTAAACGAAGACTTCTTCATTTCCACTGAATGTTTCTTAACAATGAATGTAATACACTTAATATAATTAAAAATATACATTAAACGCTTATGAACAACTTAATAAATTATGTCAATGATAATATCTCGCAAAAATAATATTTAAAAAAAATCGTGTAAACCGAAATAGTATAAGTATTTTTTGAAAGTTGAAGATTTTTTGTCGAGAAAAAAAGTCGCAAGATAAGTTGTTTAAGTCGCGGTGAAGTTGTTTTTCTGCTTTAGAAACTAAAAGAATCAATTGAATTGTTACAAACTTTAAGTCTTCAGAAGTAAAACTTACAAGAAGCAGAAAAGTATCGCTCAGGAACCTTATTAAGAAGAAAAATATGCTTAGAGTAGAATTTTCAAAATGAAATCATGAACTGTAACTTTTGGTAAACGTACATAACAAGACAATAACAATTTTATGTATTATTTGGTCACGTAAACGTCTTGCATATGAATTTTATCAGATCTTTTTCACTACAACTCCTACGACCACAACACAATCTATCGGCTACAACTATTCCACTAGATTTTTTTTTGTATTTCAATTCCTTACAATACCGGCAAATTGAGTTCATAAATCTAATAGGAACCTATAGGTATTTACTCTCGATTCAAAATTGAAATATCTGAATAACTCTTCATGGGTTTGTGCAAAAACTAAACAATAACACTTTGTTTCGGAAAAGGTTCACTTGTTCAATGTTCACTTCACATACGTAAATATTTATTAAAATTATCTCGTCTATTTTCTAATCCTGCCGGACCCTTAACTGCGCAGTAAACTAGTTCGAGAATAATCTGCCAAATTTCGATAATAGTATCCGTCGAAACAAATCGAAAACAAAAAATTAAAAAAATTTACTTAAAAAAAGGAAAAAATGCGACTTATGCCACGAAAAAATAAATGTGACGTTTACGAACCTAATGAATGAATCAGTTTTTACTCGGAAATTTTAATGTCAAAGATGCGTGGCGTTCTGGTCGCCTAGTTACGGATATGCGTGAAGTAAAAAATGGGGCAAGATCGACATGTGAGTATTTAAGATATAGGTAAGAGATTTGAGAAATGTTATAATTTTTTACCGATTTCAAAAAGACTGGCTATAAAAATAAGCTCCATATATCGGTGCCACACGAACTCACTGAAAGGAACGTAGTAAAACGTGTACTTATTTGCGATTCCCACTTAGGACTAAAGAAGTCGAACCATTTTTAAAGAGATTAATAACTGGTGACGAAAAGTGGATCACCTATGATAATAATATGTAAAAAAACTTCGTCAAAAGTCCGTTATCGCAAAATCTGGGTTGACAAGCAATAAGATGATGTTGAGTGTATGATGTGATTGGTAGGGTATCATTCATTATAAGTTTTAATCTCCGGCCTAAACCTTCGAACTGATTTTTTACTGACACCAGCTGATGAGACTTATTATATTAAGAAAAAAAACAGCTAGAATTAATCAAAAGAAAATATGCGATATTTCGTCACAACGCCCGACCACATATATCTTTACTCGTTTTAAGTTAAAATGATAGAATTTGATAGGGAAGTTTTAATGCAACCATATAGTCCTAATATGCACCCTTAGACTTCGATCTGTTTGAGTCTCTTCAGAATTCTTTAGGAAGTGTAAGGTTAACATCAAAAAAGGTCTATCAAAACTACTAGTCACGGTTTTTTAATCAAAAATTTCTACAGCAATGGCATAATGCCACTACCTACAATATGGCAGCGTGTTATGAAATAAAAGCGTACATATATATTATAGTTAAATGAAAACAACTTTTGTAAAATCTTACCTTGACTTTCAATATACAAAAAAACTTTTTCCCCTACCGATTATTAAACGAATGATACTGTCGATTTTACTTTTATTACACTTACTTCAGCAAATAACAAATTGTTATCTTTCACCATTGCTGTACATTAGCATGAGTACTCAAACCAATTCCAATGTGATTTGTTTATTTTGGGCAATTAAATTGTAATTATATTGTAAGCTAATATTTTATTATTATAATATTTACATTCAAACATTGTATCAAAAGTAATAAGCTTAATTTCTTTAATAAATTAACTATAATATTTAAGGTAATTTAGGTAAATTAATAATCATGATTTGATTTTTTTATTCATAATATGAAACATTTAATGATAATCCCAAGGAACATTAAAATTAACAATTGTAATTAAATATAATTAAAAATAATTATATATTAATGATAATATACCGATAAGTTCATAATTTATGCTGATTATAATAAAAAAATACAGAAAGTTACAACTTTTATTATTATATTTATTTATTAATAATGTAATGTAAAAATTATATCAATTTCAATCAAAATAATGTATAAAATAAAAGTATATATACATACTCGTAGTGGCAGTAGTATACAAAGTCCCTTATCAGCGTGTTCCCTGATAGATGACTATTTATTAATGGCGCTTTTAATGGACATCAAGTAGGTCAGCATATAAGTTACACATCTACTGTTAGTAATTGGTTATGATACATAATAGTCGTTTGGATTCATTATAACGGAAAGACGAACATGCGTTGATACATCAATAATTACTTCGAAAATATAAACAAAAACAGTAATTATATTTAAAAATACTTACAGTATTGATTCAGCGAAGCGAGCGAAGCGTTCTACTGAAAAATTTTTCACATTCTTTGTCACGAATAGGCTCGAAAACTACTTGACGGAAAATTATGAAATCTTGCAATTAAAAAGACTCATATTAGGCGCTAATCTAAAAAAATAATTTAAATGTCTTATCGTTGAGGAATAATCTTCAAAAAACTATACCATTGAAGTCAATGGGAAACGATGAGTCATTGTACTGGGCTCGCTTCGCTCAATATGCAAACGGCACCCGAAATTTTCTTATTTGCTGCCTTGCACTCCAATATTATTATTTTTTTTTTGCTATTATTATTATTATTATTATTATTTCATTATATTGCGACGGTTCTAGTTGTTCCAAAATAGCTTTTAAGATTGACATTTGTGAAACAGTGATCACAATATAAAAAAAAAATATATATCCGGCTGAGTTTGTCGTGTGGTTCTTCTCAGACCAGGACGCCTTTGGAACCCTCATAGCTTTAATATTAAGTTGGACAGTGCTTTTACAGAAGGCCTTATTACGATAAATCTGGTATCGAAATAGGCCCTCCTGACACTTCCATTTTGACATACACAAGTGATCACTGATAATGATTCAAAGTGGAAAAGATATAAATAAATAAATAAATAAATAAATATACGTTGATACAATATCTAATTACTTTTATTTGAAAACTATTTACTACAATTACCACAAAATAAAGACTATTTGAGTTTCGCCAAATTAGTTTGTCATTAAATAGTTTTGGTAATTAAGTCCATATATGCACTACACTCAGTTTATAGAAAATTAATTAAGCAGTACTTATTTCAATATTAATTTACCATATTATCATCAATGCAATATGACATCTATACAACAATCATTTAAAAATATATTTCAGCTATAAACGGAGCATAGCTGTTTTAATTAAACAATTTAATATGAATAAATCTTTAAATATATTATTTATTTATTTATTTATTTAACTTCACTCCATATCCCTTGTGGGGTGGGGTAGCCAGAGACGACAGAGGGCCAAACGCTACGGTCCCTGCATACCTCTTTCGACTCGACCACAGACTTTAACCTCTTCATACAGGCCTTCCGGGGGGTCCTCATGCTTTTTTGTGACCTTCCTCCAGTATCGTAGCTACTGAGTTTTCGAAGGTCAATCGAGACCTCCCCTTGTCTCATACCACTCAATTTTCCTTTATAAATCTTTTTTACCATTCTTTCACCACTCCACACCATTCGTTCGACGTGCCCAAACCACTTGAGCACGTTCTTCTTCATTCTCACCGTGACATCTTCGCTAGTACCTGCCATTCTGTGGATCTCTTCATTGCGGATTAGGTCAGCTACCCACGTTTGGCTGCCGTATAACAAAGTCGGTAGCAAACGCGCATTGTGTACAGCCAAACGTGCAGCTATGCTGACGTTTCGTCGTCTCAGCAATGCAGCTGAAGCACCGTTACTGTTACCGGCAGCAATACGCCTTTCCACATCCATTTCGTATCTTCCGTCTCTGCTAAACATACTTCCCAAATATATCACTTCATTCACTTGTTCTATTATCTTACCATTCACGTTGATCTTACATTCTGTTTTTACGTCATTTCTTTCAAATATCAGAACCTTCGACTTTTCTACATACAGGTTTAGACCATTATTTTCACACCCATCTTTCAGAGTGGTCACCAATGCCTGCAAATCGCATTCTGATGATGCAATGAGCACTGCATCATCTGCATATAGCAAGCAATTGACTTTAAGGTCACCTACTTTCACTCTTTGGAGATAGCTTTAAATTGAACAACCAAGATGACATAGCGCAACCTTGCTTAACATCCGATTGGATGTCAAACCAGAGCGACATGTCAGCTCCTACTTGCACACAGGCTGAGTGATCTCTGTAAAGAGACTTTAGAGAATGTAGCAAGGGTCCGTTCACATTGTATCGGGGCAGTATCTCCCATAATTTCTCTCTCACAACCCTATCAAACACCTTTTCCAAATACACAAAAGCACAGAAAACTTTTTGGTTTAGGGCCAAAAACTTTTCCGTGATCATGCGGAGGGAAAAGATCTGATCTATACACCCTGTTCCAGGTCTTGGAACCTCCTTGGGCCTCCCACAACAGCCTTTCAGATCTCTCTTGCATTCATTCTCTCTAATATTTTCTCGCTAATATTTATTTAAATATATTGATGTTATAAAATTGGAAATTTAATTGTTATCATTAAATATTATTACATTATTATTTACAAGAACTTTTACTGAAAAATCATCATCCTTTTATCACTAAAGGACCTTTCAATGGGTACTGACTGGACACAGAATGTTTTCGTGAAAGTTTGATTGAGTTACCTAGTTAGTATCTGTTTAAGCTACCTTCGATACGACAATATTGAATGATGTCTCGCACGTTAAATGGTTAGTGCTAAATGTAAGTAATGCTAAAGCTAATACTAATAATATGTAAACCTTTTAATATTAAGGGAATAATACAATTAAAAGTTGTTTCACTGTTACTGTTTTTATGATCTATTGCATTGCATACAATATAAGCTTTTAAAATTGTATAACAACAATTTAACGTAACATACAGATTGAATATTTCTAAGTAAATAAAATAAGTTTAAATAAGTTTTTTACTAACTGTCATAAAATAATTTGAGCTATGTTACAAACGAAACTTACACTACAACGTAATATATACGATAGTTTTCAAGTAATTCCTAAGAACTTTCACATATCTACACAATGAAGCGACGACTCCTGAATACTATATTTAGTTTTACATCACCGTGAAAAAAGGCGTGATATAATGTTGGGAATCGAGCCAAGTAACTATAAAAGAGGATGTAAAATGCATAAAATGACTTCCAGTATCATATCACTCGGGGCGTGTACGATATACTTGGTAAGTATGGTTGTGTAACGTTTCATCGATATGTGTGACTTAGATTGAACGGTAGAATAAAACCTTTTAATATGTCGGTGGACGTCAATTTTAATTATTGTTCTTATCTATCAAAAAATTCGAATACTTCGATATATTCCATTTTTTGTTAAATCAACCAATTGGCAACATAGGATATATATATATAACAAAAACGAACTGAACTATCGAATACAAAAATATTATTTACAATCCATTGTTTATCTCCACACTAGTCTTTTCTAACAAGAATAAAATAAACAATTCCAGTTCTTTAAGTTATTGTATAGTATATCTACGATAAAATTTGCAAAATGTATTATTTAGGTTCTAAATTCACTAACAGAACAGTAAAATATTGAAAATTATGTATATAAGCCCCGGCACAAATGGAGGATATTATTGGATATTACAAAGTGTTTAAGAATTGTTTTATTGTACAATGTTTCTTTTGAAGACATTTTGCGTTTGGGTCAGATAAAGAAAGAAGGATACTTTTTCAATTTCAAAAACATTTTCTATCCTGATATTACAATAGACAGGCCTTACTTTTCGGTTATCACATCTACGATGGTGACAACACGCCTCGATAGACTGAGGATATTTTTTATTTAGGAACCGAAGCCGAACCTATCTCTGAGTATGTCCTTTATCTAACTCATTCAATGTAGTCTCGAAGGATCGCCTTACATCTGATACTGAACTTTTCTTTATCTTTGCACTGATACTTCTACGGGATACGTTCTTTGTATTATCGGAGAAATGTAAAAATATTTTTGTATAATTCTTAAGAAGAAACATAATATAATAAGACAAGGAGGAGTATTATAAAGACCAGCGACAAGATATTTAAATGTTATCTAGTAATTCATGTTAGAGTGTAAGGTTGTGGAAACTTTTAATTAATTATAATTTAACACCCTACAAACTTACAAAAAATACTTGGTATTCATAATAAGACGAAGCTTCTTAGCATTATATGGATTCACCGTGCGGGTGCCGGGCCCATCGCGTGGCAAGAAGAGGAGCGCAAACAATGCCTGGGACTTGCGACCCAGGTATAGGTTTAAGGGGCTCCTATACTATGCGCTCTCCCTACCTAACCAAATATCGTAAGAACCTACTAAAGCCGCCTTTGAAATACGTTCCATAAAGGAACCGATGATCGTTCTAGAAAAACCGAGATTCTTAAATAATTTGTAGAGAAATTTTGCTGTTACACCTCTCACTCCTACTTCTACAGAGTACAAATTAACTATAAATTTATTATTGATCAGTTCGTTACATAGTTCGTTATACTTGTTAAGATTAAATGTATGATCTTTGGGTATGTTTGTTTCCCAGGGTACAGTAAGCTCCACAAGTATAACGCACCTTAGTTGTTTTGAGTACTGAAATAACTCCGGCCTAGATGACCAAACACAAACATCCCCGGGAATTTTGTATTGCCCTTGTATACGTGTCCATCATGAGAGTCAATCAGGAGACGCGTCCAAGATGGAATAAGGTTTTAGTTTAGTTTTTTTGGAGGTACTTTCCTTTGCGAACTCTACTGATATTTTGGTGGTTGTTATACCCTTTTGCGCTCTTGCTACAGAGAGGTTAACCGCTTCTCATACGATTTCTAATACTTTATCGTGGCGACGCGAGTATTTACCTCTACTTAAAATTACCCTACACCCTACTAGCAAGTGTTTCGCGGTTCCTACTGCCTCCTCACAGATGTTGCAAGATTTTTCGGTGGCTTTGCCCCATCTTACTAAGTTACTTTGATCTAGGAGAGTTATTTGGAATGTATTTATATAAAATTTTAATAATGCTGGGGACCAATCATGAAGCAGGGTGTGCCATCTTAATGCTAGTGGAATACAAAAATCTCCTATGGTCACCCATTCGTTTTGCAATTCTAGGCTCATCGCGTGCAACCGGTAAATATAATTTTCATCGTGCCGAATAAAGGATTTTATTATTTCTATGTCTTGTTCTTTCCTACATGATCCTAGTCCTGCTTTATTTGTTTGAGCACCTATCATAAATTGTTTATGGAATTGAAGTCGCGACTCCAGCTCTGCGGCAATTTTATCTTTAGGGAGAAATGTCTGTCACATTTCTTTATCATCATTCGACTTTGAGATGATATGTCTTTTAATCACTCTTAGGTGTTTATAGAATTCCGATGGTTTCTTTAATTTTAACCCAACATTGTGTCGGTCTCTAAATAAGGTAGAAGAGTCCGCTGGATGCGCTAACCCGAGCCATGACTTCAATGTCCTTATGACGCTTGCATCCAACTTCAACAAAAGGGTCTTATTAATATCATAAATGAGGAGAGGAAAATTTAGACGTGATGTTAAATAATTATCAGATATCCTAACCGTTTTGATTTTATTTATTGGTTGATTGTTTACCTTTTTAAGATCATTCAAAAAGCTATCGACTATTACGACTCTATCTAACGATAGAGTGCGACCTGAGTTGAACGGAGCTGCGTCGGTAATCGTAGTAACGCACTTACCGCCTGTTACAAGACCCGGATCTTAAGAGAAATATCTGGTGTTCCGCCTACCCAGACATAGACTGTAGAGACGTAAATCTGTATACATTTCGTAATTACTAGGACAGTACGGGTCGCTCGAGGTAAATTGATAATTAAGTTGGTATATTTTCCAGTTCGTAATAACGTCCTCTTCGCGCTGTGCTCTGATTCAGCCCTCAAACTGCGACTTGTGAGAAATCATAATGAAACGGGAACAGCAACGCACAAATCTGGTTAAATATGCAAAAATTTAGGTCAACAGATTATACCGAAACATGATATTACTTTTTACACAACAATTATAATTTCTTTTATTTACATAATAATATAGTTAAAATTGACAGTTTAAATTTAAAGTTTAAATATGTTGAAATTTCAAAATTTTTTATTAATTATGATTAATTAAGATGTAACTTCGCTCAAAAGCAAATCTCTAAATTCCTTAAATACACACTCACATGTACAGTTTTATTTATTTTTTTATTCTTTATTGTTCCAAAAAAAAATATTTTACAATCGGCGGACTTAATGCTAAATAGCATTCTCTTACAGTATAACCTTGAGAATGTGCAGAGACCTTAAAAGACGGTACATAAAGCAATAATTTCCAGAGTATTCATTATTATTATATGAATTTGAAGAAAATGTTATACACATATTATAAATACATAACAAGTATTGAGAGATACAATAATAAATACAGATATTATAAAGGACAACACTATTAATAAGAAATTAATAAAATAAAATAAAAATCTTAGTATCAAATTCTAATATAAAAGTTTCTCACTAAAGTTTCTGTAGACTCGTCTTTTAAACATAAGCTTTGTGCGAGAATTTAATTGTTTTGACATCATTGGGTAGAGAATTCCAAAGTGTAATACATTGAAGTGTGAAAAAATGGGATACAAAACCAGAGCGGTGAATAAGAAAAGCTAAACAGAGAGAATTAGGAATTCAACATAAATCAAAATAAATAGCCTACTCACTCGTATATTTCATCTACTAATGATTCATCTCTTTGTTGTAACCACTTCGTCTTTTTAGATAGCCTGTTAACAATCTTAACCCTTTAATAGTGCAACTTGAACAGTACTTCAAGTGATGACACGATTATCTATTTCAACTAAAATAGTGACTTTGATTATAGAGGCTGCTACTTTGTTTCCATTTTTTTAAATTTGTTTTGTTTCTGACAAATATAATGCTTTTCTTTGCAAATGGTAATGGAAAATTTTTCTAACGCGAAAACAATTTGAAAATAATAATTATTCTAGTACTCATACAAACATTAAAGTATGGTATATCTGATATCATGTTCATATTGAATGCAGTGATACTACAGATGAACTCATGTTTATAAAAATAAATATACGAATAATAATTATCATTACATATTATTTTTGACACTACCGTTGATAAAACACATCAAGTGAAAAATAACACATGTGAGGGATTATTTCTACTAAAATTATGTGTTTTCTTGATAACAGAGATGTAGAATTTTGATTAAAAGAGATATTGTGACACCAACACGGGACACGGGATGGAATTTGTTCATTTACACATACGTACGTGTATGTATTTAATTAGATATTAATTAACATTCTTTAAATATAATTTTAAGATTTACATCAATGAAGTCTTCTGTTAGCATCATTTTGATATTGTTAAAAGGATAAATAAGAATAGATGTAGATACAAACTGTTAGTAACTTTGAGATAAATAATAAATAAATAAGTATAGTAAACGGTTAGACAATCCATCCGATGGTTTATAGTTATCGAAGTTTTCGTCATGTGTCAGTAATGAGTAAATTTGGTGCAAGTTTATCACATTACACTTTATCAATCACACTAGAAAACAAAACCCTTTGTGATCAAAAAGCTAAATCTAATCATTAAATTTTGTATAGATTATCTTAATATTTGCTGGTCAGTTGAGAGCAAAGACAACGGAGGGATGGCCGTGACCTTCAGTGGATAGATCACTAATACACTAACACGGCCCCGACAGCTTTGGCAAGGCAAGAATCATCTTTAAATAAATTAAAATGTTAAGATATAATAAAATAAAATATTAAGATAATACGGATATTTTTACATCATTGATATTTTTCTTTAAAAGGCAAAGTAAAACAAATTGAGCCGTATAAGATGCAACGGTTTCATTTTATGATAAAAGGTTTTGAAACCAAAGCAGTATAATACAATGTGGCGTTATGTTAGTTACAACCAATAAAACATAATTACTTACGCCACAATTTCAGTTTGTAGCGGCAAATTGCTTCATAAACCTACTTTTGGAATCTTAAAAATAAAAATCTAAATTATTCCAGACTAATATCCATATTTGTTCAATATATTTTTGTCATCGTACATTATTTAATAAGATATAACATGTGTGACATTTGTATGTTTGTCAAATGTTAAACTTTTTACAGATACCGCTTTACACAAGTTCGTGATGAATCTGACGTCAATTAGCTTCTGACAGCTTCCAGCAGCAGTTATGATAAAACTAAAGACTCATTAAAAGAACATTCAAAACGTTTATTTTAAACAAGTTGAGTAAATCATTTTAATATGTAAAATTTAAATTTACATAAAAATAGTGAAACCGATCAAATGTAATAATCATTTACAGGTTTTCGTCTTTTACTTCTGTCAACTTTATTTCATGCGCTTAGAAACACACCCGGTCTGCATTATGAAGAAGAGAGAAATGTGTTAAGATTAAATACCAAACCCCTGAAATAATGTAGTTTTTAACTTTTCTATCTAATCTCTTTATATACTTATTTATTCAAATGTTTAGATAAACAGGTTTTTGGACAAAGAGGGGAGTGCCGTAAGTTAATATTGAACTACTATTTAATAAACGATTTTTTGTTATAATATTTCTTATTATTCAATAATTTTCGAAAAGTTTTTTTATACGTCATTGTTATTAAGGGATTCGTTTAATAAATAGTTTTAATAAATAATGATGACGTTATTTGTAGTGTATAATTAAAGCGGTTCTTAAGAGAATTAAACATTTAATGTATCTTGTTGTACAAGTATATAAAAATCCTATCTCCGCTCTATTAGCAATACCTTTTCCAACAAGCAATTAATAGCTCTTTGATGTAAATTCAGAACCCTTTTATAAAAAGCTCGATGATGTTTTCAAATGAAAAATATTAATAAAGTATAAAATATTTGTTTGGGCTAAAACTGGAGAAACGTGCTTAAATCCTTTATAACTTTACAGAATAATAAAATATAATCAATTTGTTTTTATGTTCATAGGCTCTCTTTACAAATACATTACTTTATTTTTATTGAGTCAGTGAGGCTTTTAAATAATTGTGCACTCACTTTCGCATTATTATGTTATGATCCGCGTTTTATTTATGTAGACAGGAGATTATTAACGAATTTTCCCGGCATTTATATTTAAATTGTGTAATCTTAATCTTTAATTTAACTTAATCCGAGATGAATCAAAAACTACACATTAGTAGATTTTCGCGTATTACTAGTTATCGTGAGTATAAACTTAATGTTAGAAATATATTTACTATTTTTTTAACATCTTATCATATGATATTAAATTATTTATTATGTTAAAAATAAAGTAAATAAATAGTATAAAGTGGTATCGTTAATTTCAACTTTTAAAGATGGCAAGTGTCGTATACCAAGACGACAGTCGCCTCACTCTTGCTGGTCATTTAACACATTCGGGGCATTTATACTTAATATTTATTTGTATAGTCGATTTGAAGTATCTGATAAATGTGAAATAAAAACAAACTTACTGCAAGCTTTTTAGCTTGCAAGGAGTATAGAAATTGTAAAATCTGCCAAAGAAATACGAGGAGTGTTTCGAAACTTTTTAGTCACAAAGTAAATGTAATCTCTATTTTACCGAAATTATTTGAAATTGGAACAATAATGGTGAGACGGTTTTAGTGCTATGATTTTCTTTAATTATATAAGAGAGTTACCATTCAAGGAATCTTACAAGAATTACAGCTGCTATCGGGGAGCCTGTTCCTGCTTCAGCAACTTATTGTCCATGCATTTAAACACGCGTTACCAGCATCGTCAGACAACATGTTTCCTAATAAACTTCAGACTCACCTTTACATATCTGGTTGATAATTACTAAATATATAAATGGACTTAGTTATTATGCCTGATAACTAACATTATTAATACACGTTAATAACAACACTGAAGTCTAATTATATATCTTTGTTATTTCACCCACTATCTGTTCAATTACTATATACGAGTACTATTAAAATAATTTTCGGGTATAAGTAATTACGTAGAAATCACTAACCACGTTATATTTTTAAATAACTAAATAATTATTTTAAACTCACCTGTTTAAAAGTATTTTATTGTTATTTTTGTAAAACCTTTTTTTGCAGCTTTAATTATATTAATTAATATAATTAGTCTTATTTTGTCAAGAAATTATTTCAGCCTCGCCATTACTCTGTTCATTTAAGGAGACGCCAATTATCATCCCACATTTTTTAAATACTAAGTATTAACATCACTTCCACGCTCGGGTAAATCAATTATCGTTAAAACTATCAGTGGGAGCTACTTAACTGCTTTCAAAGCTTTGACCGCACGCGCCGAGTCTTAGAGAAACTACTTTGGTATACAATAATAAAAAATAAAGTAACAGTATATTTCTGTTTAACATTTTAAAACTATTAGACAAAATTGAAAACAATGATAAGAATTAATTTTTAAGTATTAATGATACAAGTGTTAATGACCACTCAATATATTAATATTGACGGGACCTGTACGGGACATCCTACACACGTTATTAATATTGAGTGTTGACACCAACTAAACTAAAACTAAACAATATGCAATTGAGGTTTTACTATAATCAAAAAAACAACGATATTAAAGTAAAATCTAACAGAAGGAAAAGAAATTAACTGGATATTATTCAAATAAATATCTTGGCTATGTTATAAAAAGAATTTGAATTTGGAATTTAAAAACGATGGATTGATCTTAGTAAAACACAGAAAAAATCAAAACAATAAATAAATAACGAATATAACATAATATTTCCCGACAACAGGACATGTGACCCAAATACACTACAGTCAATGACCGGTGGAGGTTCCACTCTCTGGTGAATAACCTTTTCCGGCACTCAATTAACGGCTCTTTGATGACAATTAAAAAGCCTTCTATACGTCGCTCGATGAGGCTTTCACGTGAGGACTTAAATTACATCGAAACCATACATATTGCTTTGATTTTCAAACTAAACATTGAATAATACTTTCAAAATTATTATCTTTGAAATTTAAATCGAATCAGATTATTAGAACACAACAGAATATAGAAATATTTAACCAAAATAATACATTATTTGACAATAATGTTTGTATGTAAAGTATCACAAATTATGATATAAAACATCTCATTCCAATGGCCTATTATGAAATAAATTATTGTGTAATTAATACATCATTCATTAGAAGTAATCAGATCTCGTTTGAATTTGTTATATAGCTTTAATATCGAGCGGTGTCGAATACATATTATGAATTATGGAAGCGCGGAATAGAATTCATTTGAATAAATAATTAATAAATCGGTTAAATTTTAAACGTATTTTTTAAATAATCTCATTCAGCACTTCATTCTCATTCATTCAACCTTCTCTTGTTCTTTATTTATGAACTTATTGAGACTGACTTTAGTCAGTCAGTACAATATTTATACTATGATGAAAGCACTAAATGAGAGCGATTTTTTAGAAATGTTGCGTCAAACTTGATCAAAAAAGTTAGATTGTTTAAGAAATTAAACATTAAACTTGATGTTTATTGTAAACAGTGCATATTATTGTCCTGTACTTTAGGCTTTGAATTGTAATTATACTGAATTATATTTAGGCAATAGGCTAACGATAACTTATCATAAATAAAATAATTTCAAATTTAGTATTTAATAAAACACAATAAAGCCTAGCTGTAGTAATTTGACTGCAGTTCGTGTTGGGCTGGCTAGACCGGGGAAGGATCATCCTCTCATAGAATATCGACGTGTAGTAACTGAATTCATTTGGTTATGTTTCGTCGGTGAGTGAGAAAATCTGGAAGCCCAACCCGGAAATATGAAAGCGATGCCTCTACAAAAATATACCGCAATAGGGTACCGGCCGGAGAACTCCTCCTCGAGAAAAATCGGGAGAATGGATTGAATTTTTGGATTTTGCGATTTGTGTTTACCGAGGGCTAACGCCGCGTCAATGCAGCGGCACTCGACTCCACTCTAACTCTACTGCAGCTGCTGGGAAACAACAGGATTACCACGCTTGGGCTAATATGTTAGTCACTAAGAATTCAATCTTTGGAGTTCTGGCGAGGAAATATAATTGTGCCTCCAGATTCTTCCAATGCCAATTTGGTAGCTCAAAGTTCAAACATGTCGTTAATACATTTAATATTGAAAAAGGAAACAGTAACTTTCCAAAAATGTTTATCTATTGGAATTATGGTTTATTTTTAATTTCATCAATTTCATCAGCCTCGTGAGTGATTTTAAATATATAACAAGGATAAGGATCCTGTAAGATCTGTGTATCTTTACAAGCAAGGGTTTCTAAATTAGATTAAGATTAAGATTCTAATTTCAACACAGACGATGGTTGGTATTTAAATAACGCCTGAAACCTTTAAAAAAAAAATAAGTTCTAAATCTTACCCTGAATACAATGCGAGACCCATTGACACTGTTAGAGCGTTTTTTGTGCATCCTGAACTCTATGTCCAGAAACTAAAAACTGTTGGAGATATATGACAAACTAACCTTCCTTCTGTCAGATGTCTACATCTCGTATTGCCATGAACACGATTGCTACAGAGTATTTAAAACGTCGGGTTGAAATTAAAATAAAACCACAAATAAACGCGAGTGAAATTTTAGTAAAAGTTTTATTTAGATATATATACTACTCATGAATATCTTAGAAAAAATTACGACTTCAGTCATTTTAATAATTCTTCATCTTTAGAAAACTATATCGTGCTTGATTAATATATTATGTTAATTTGTATAGAAATATATATATTTTCACTTTAGAAATCTTGATTTCGTGAACCAAACTAGAAGAAATAGTGCCGCTAAGTTGTTTAATCAATGTGTGATGGTTTCATTAGTTTCCTTGGACTCTAAATATGGCACTGCGTTTAGAGTATTACTAGTAATTAATTATAAAATTAGCGGTAAATAAAATGAATAAAATTATAATTTTATTCATCTTATTTCACTGTTTCATTTCATTTCATATGTTTGAGTTCACCTTTAAGATATTATTTTTTCCAGAGCGTGCTCTATTTTTGATGGCATCGTCTGTCAAAGACAGAGGCGTGTTCTTCTAACACACTATTCACAAATAGAACCACTTGAAGATTGATCTTTATGATATGGTTAATAATGATATCAATTTATATAAATACTTATTTTTTATTTACTCCGAAACACTTAATAATAAGCAAAATGCAAAAAATTGAAGTAAAGAGATAGAGTATGAGTTTGACAAGTGGAAAACAAGGTAGATGAATAATTTTAACTTTTCATGGAAAGATAACAATAAATGTGAAAATGAAACACGACATGCTTATTATACGTTATTGTAATATTGCACGATTCAACTGTACTCTTTAAGACAGATGTTTTTGATGATTTCAGTGCGTGTTCAGATAACATTTGTTATTAAAATGCCGAGACCGCGCTGATAGGCACATTAAATTGATGCGTATAGAGGACGCATTGTGTGCTCTAGATTTATTATCTTATATTATAATATTATATCCTATTCTTTGTTATAATATTATGAGCTATTCAGTAACGTAAGACGTTGAGAATGTTGCAAGATGCCTTTCTCGATTGACTTTGTTTAAATTTTTTATACAGCGGACAAACATGAAAACGATCCATTGGTGTGTTACTAAAACCAGTAAATTGGATACAGCTGGACACTACAGTCGTTTTAATTTCTGATCTGACCTGAAGTATAAATTACTCAAACTTTATAAAATAAACATTGAATATATTTATAAATTATATCTTATTGTTTAGCTATGGTAAGCGCACGACAGCAACGCCGATTGGAGATGAAACACATCTTCTCTGAAACTTTATCCATTAAAAGTTGTCAGAACTTTGCCCTTAGTAATATTGGTATTGATGAATATTTTATGTTGTGATCTCTAAATAATTCTCACCTTTAAGATTTCGTACTTTTTATCCATTATACAATATATTTTTAACATTAAACATTGTAAGTCACTCGGTACAAAATCTGTTACTTCCTCATGAAATCATTTTCACATAATCAGACCACAAAAGTATTAAATTTATTCACGATCCGAGGCCAATCCCATCTTTAAGTATTTAAGTATTAAGCTTTATCCAACTTGTTATGTGTAATCGCCTCTTACCGATTCACCGACTCACCGACCATAAAAACGGACAGAATAATGGTACTTCCCATTATCCTCAACCGCTGAAATTTGGCATACAATTATGTTTTAGTGTCTATACAAAGGAAAAACTAAAATTTTGAAAATCGATGATGTCGAGTACTTAATGTGGCAACTGAGTTTTTGAATACGTTTGATAACTGCAAACGTTGATGTTTCTGAGAATTCTGACTACTACTAATAACTGGTAGATACTTTGTTATTATGAAAGATAGAGAAGAGATAAGAGAAGAGAACCTTTGTTCTGTCTATGATTTCCTTCGATGCTGCCAATTATAGTTAAACTGTCAATGTTACGTTTCATGTGTGAATATCACCAGTGATTGAAGAAGGTGCTGGCTTCAAGCTCTGAAGCTTGAACTAACGCCTTCTTAGGTTTATGAGAGGGTGTTGATTTCCTCCACTCGGTGGCGAAGACAATGGAAATTCTCTACGATTTTGATATCACTTTGTTTTATCTTTTCTATAACTATGATGAGACATTCTAAAATCGAAGATTCTTAGTTTAAATAAATTAAAGAATATTGTTTAGTAATATCTCAAATCTATCAAAGTAAAAACAAAAAATTGAGAAAAATATAAAAAAATGTTTTCAAATTATTGTTGAAGCTACTTCGGTTATGGAAAACATATTGCGTCGGTTTGTATAAAAATCATTATCTTTAAATGTAATAAAATAATATAAACATTGTTTACTATTTCTACTAATTCTATAATTGAAATAACTGTATATTTACTCCAGTTAGCGGAAAAGAATGAGCTCTTCAGAGAAATAGTTGTTATTGTTTAGAGAAAAATAATACAAAATGAGATTCGAAATGGCATCTGCACCAAATCAGTGAAATTGTATAAAATTTGTTTTGCTTTTTGTTGTTATATGTTAAGAATTCAAAAGTAAAATAAAAAATAATAATTTGTAACCAATTACAATTATAAAATTACTTCAACCCCAACGGAAACACGATAACATGTAATCTATCACGATGACGTACTGTATTGCTAATAGAAGTTTACATAAATACCTACAATGAAGATATTAATAACATATTGTACAATGTGAATCACTAAAATATATTATGAAAACAATTCTATTTCTATTTTTCACCTCATCGTACTCTATTTACTCTACGACTCCCAAACATCCACTTGACGTAATTACACAATCAATCACACCACGACATCAATTACTTTGTGTGAACATCAATCGAATGAACATCACTCACACACAAATATATGTATAAAATGACATGGTAATTTCATATATACCTGTACTCACGAAACCCGTCATCGACGATATATATCACGTCTTTGATTTAAAGGTGAATAACTTTTTTACACATTGCTCGTCACCGACATGAGCGCATATTGGCAAATTTTGAAACCAACCCGGTGTATCAGACTGCCGTCACAAATTATGTATGTCAAATGCGTGTTGTGTAATTTTTATGTTCTATTTTGTAATTATTAATAAATATACTTTATTGCACACCAGAAAGAGAAATAAAAATTTTATTTGTGACCCAATTTTTTACATGAAATTAACTTATATTCCGCCTGTCTTACGGTCATGGACACAAAGTCCCTTAGAAATCCTGAATTTTTGACGATGAGCCCAGAATAAACGGTTCTTTGGGAAATGTTCGTCACTTTGACTGTCTAAGGCAGAAAAACGGAAAATCCTCTTACTTTTATACTTTAGTTTACCTTTATATTTTAGTCTGTCGAAGGCTGTATTTTATCGTAAATATTTAACTTCATTGCTAATTTTCTAATTTCAAAAAATGTATGGTAAACGAATCTAGTACTATTTATTAAACTGCCATTAATGAAATAAATACCTATATTTTGTTGACAAAACATCAATATGTATGATTAAAAGGGTGCGGTTTAACAGCTGTAGGGTTTTACACACATTAATTTTGGTGAAATACAGTAGTTTCAGTTTAATAGTTAGTTATTTACAAAATTATTTTATTTCAATAGTTTACCATTGTTTTTGGAACGGAGCAAAAGGTAAAAGTTGATGTCAACATAATCCTCAGCATTAATGTGACCTGCATAAGTACATAGCGGTACTTTGCTAACGCAATTCAAACAGTTCTTAGATATGAAATGTCATAGTATATTTTAATACCAGTTCTATAAATGTGAAAATTACCTTTCAACTCATCAGCCTTTGAATATGATAACATATAATTATGGATTTGACATAACTTTTTTATATCTTTACGCTATCACCGTAGTTATCAGTTTTAACATCAATTATAATTTATTGCTGTTTATGGCTATGCCCATTAACAGCGATGAAATAAGTAATGAAATAACATATTGTCATTATCCTTAATAATAAAAAATACACCAGCAGAAACAAATAATTTATTTAGATAATAATCTCAAATTTAAAATTTATTTAGCTCATATAAAAAAAAGTTGGTTACAAATTTAATGTTTTGAAACTAAACTTATAACTTTGTTTTATTTGAAAAACATAATTTGACAGGTGAAAAGTTCATTGAAGTTAAGAGTTTACAAGAGCGATAAGAGATAATTTACTAGACATTATAATGTCTAGAAATTATTATATTACTATGTTTGTCTTTTGAGTTGTCTGATGCGATGAAATATTTTATTCGGATGTAACAAGAAAAAATATACAAATAACATTTTCAAAACAAATTTGTTTTTTCTTAGTTATCAAAGTTTGAAAAAACTGTTGGGTAAATATTAACTTTGACTTTGACGTTGTAACCTATTTATGTTAGATAAGTAAAAAGGATTTACTTTAAGATTTTGCTTTATAACAAATATCTAGTGGTCTTTTTAATAATATAACTAACTCTAATGTATTTTATCTTTATTTATATAACTAGACTATAAAAATAACATACGCACCAGAAAATGACTGTTTATACAAGGTGATATTATTTCAATCGCTCAAACACTAATCGTATCACGCATATTGAGAGCAAACCCACGAGGAAGCGTGTTTACGATACTATCAGAGTGTTAGTGATCGACGACGGCTCAACCCTTCGAAGTATTACGTGTCAATAATGATGTATGGCAGCGCCGGCACATTGACACCTGAGGATTTATTATTGTTTGTGCAAAGTGCCGAAATGAGATCAGATTTTACTTAAGTGTATGGTGGCTATTATATACGACAAGCCTTAATTACAACGTGCAATTATTGATACATCTAAACAGTGACAGACAGGCGATAAATACAAGAAATAAAAACAAACTCGTAACGCCAAAATTTCATCTTCAAAAAGTTAATAAATTCTTCATGGGTTTGAGTATACGCATATATAATAAAGTTCCACAAGATATCTTAGACCTTCCTTTTCTTGGTTTTAAATCTAAAATCAAAAGTTTATTATTAAATAAATCTTATTATAACGCTCAAGAGTTTTTAGTGGATCTAAATATGTGGAACTTAAGTTGTTGAATCATTTGTAGGATTTATATTATAATGTACATCACCTAAGATTGTTATATTTCTTTTGAAAAGAACAACTGTTGAGTTTCTGGCCGGCTCTACTCAACAGAGCAGCATTCCGAGCCGGTGGTAACTTACTTACGGACTGACTACACTGACTTTTTTTGTATTATACTAATTGAAGATTCAAAAGTGCGTGTAAATGCCTACTTGAATAAAGATATTTTAAATTTGAATTTGAATTTGAATCTGCAACTCATAGTTACTTTATCTGCTGGGTTGTGGCAAATAATTCTGACTTTTTTAAATTGGAATTCTTTGATTGGAAAACAAAATTACAAAATATGCTCTCCGTTGTAAGAGACTGTAAGTTGATATTTATATATTTTGTATTCATAATCACGTTAGATTTTAAAACTGACTCAATATAACTATAATAATGAAAACAAATATGTCAACTAAATTTGACTTTAATACGTGTGTCAGATTCATTTTATATTTAAATTGTCGATGTCTAAAACGTCTCATGGAGGGTAACAGCTCATGCGTTAGTTAGTATCCTTACAATGTCACTTCGAATGTCACTTTGGATGTCACGCTTCAGAAGGAATTCGTTTTACATTCTTTTTGTATTAAGAGGACCCCCCGTAGGGCATGTATGAAGAGGTTAATGTCTGTGGTCGAAGCGAAAGAGGTATGCAGGGACCGTAGTGTTTGGCGCTCCGTCGTCTCTGGCTACCCCGCAAGAGATATGGCGTGAAGGTAAATAAATAAATGAATAAATAAATAAGTATTAAGAGTATGTGCATATATTTATTATTATGGAATTATATTTTATTCATTACTAATATTATTTAATTATATTTTACTATTATTTTTAATTAAGTTAATTTCCGTTACTTACTAATGTCTATTGTGTGCACCTACTACACCCTCTCACCAACACCACGGGTGGACTGGTAGAGAATGCCAATAGGCATTAAGTCCGCCCTTTGCATTCCTTAGTTTTAAGTTAATACAATAAAGTTTATAGCAAAATATTTATTACGAGTCAACAATATAATGCTTAATGCTTAAATATTCAGTCTTCATCCAACATTAACTGCATAATACTAATACAGATAAGAGTTTCATCCAATGAATACCAATCACAGTGTCAAGTCACTCTTTACGGTAAGAATCAATTGTTATTATCATTGCTATGTAAGTTATCTCTTATATAAGTACAAAGCGCTGTTATGTAATGGAAAATATAAAAAAAAAAATCATACGAAATAATCCGGCGACGCTAATGTGCGAAGGTTCCTTATTCAGGATACAGACTAGAATTTTTAATGACCGTCAGGTTCGGGTATCTTAACTGATTAAGAGACTCCTTTGAAAAAGGAAACACCTTTACTTTAACAAAGCTGCGTTAGATTATGTTTATTTGTGAGATCTAATTTGCAATGTAATTATGTAGGGCGGTTAACAAGAATCAGAAAAACACAACAAAAATATTATTAATTGAAACGTAACAATTGTCGATGTTAGAAATATGCTATTTAACGAAATGGGTATAAATTAGTTTAAAATAAACTTAAATATTAAAATGCGTATTTCATTATTCACAGTGGGGTTTGAGTGTCCACAGTTACTCAGTGTTAGTATTGATACGTAATGAATTAGATTTCATGCTTCTGAATATATTGGTCGTATATGTAAATATATCTACTATATAACGTTTTCCAAACAAAGCACGTATGTAAATAATGTGTCAGACTGGAACCTAGATTAAAATAAATCTGATAATATAAGGTTTAATCTGTTTGTTTACATTCAGTAGAAGAATTTGTGTATGTAAAAGTAAATAACATATATGGTTATATAAATAATTATTATATTCTTCTTCTTTTTTAAGATATGTAATAAATACTATATATAGTTTTAGCTTATATGAAAAAATATGTTTTTTACTTTTAAACGTATAAGTTAAGAGTGTGACATTAAATTAGTACAATAAAGGAGACAATATATCATTACGTTAACGTCAACGTCAGAGAGATCTCTGTAACGACATTTTAGGACAAATAACCATTACTTGAACATTAGATATTTATAACTTTATAACATGATCTTATTGTTATTTTAATAAAACAAATAATAAAAGCGAACATTTGTCACACAAACTATCTTGTATTACATATTTGTCTGCTAGACTGGCGACGCGACTCTCCGGATTTATGGAATATATCTTTCACCGCTTTCCATCCCTTCTTCTCTACACAGCACACGTTTATCGTAGTAAATGCTGAAATCTGATCAGCCAATACTGTGAATGACGATGCAATAATGAAAATATAGGATAACATTTTTATAAGTTACAAAGCACATATAAGATTAAAGATTATACATAAATGACCCGAAATCCATCAAGACACGTGTTATCTTCTATTCCCCATCAATACACAACAACGATATAATTAATCAATGAACTATGAAATCCTTTGAAATAACATAACAGTGTACATTATAAAGATCAACCATTATACAGTAATAGTTGTAATCGTAGCGGCGCCATTACCGTTGTGGAAAAATGGGCCACTATTTTGAGATAATATATTCTTAAGTGTACCTCATTACATTAAATTTACTTACTAAGACGGTTGCTGTCTACATTAAATACACTCCTTATTGTCAAACGATAAGTAAATTCAAAATTTTTGATAATTTAAGTGAATTTGATGGCGTGTTTTTATTTTCATAACTTTAATGTCTATTATGACGTCGTTCGAGGTGATATGAACATCAATAAAACGGTTCTTTGTGTGAAGACACAGGCGATACATACATATGAGGGGTGGTCCAAAAGTTCGTGGAATGAAAGAACAAAACTATTTTTCCTTTTCAATATAATCACCCTGAAGCTCAATACATTTATTAGAGCTATGAATTAATTTTTTTAAACCACTATAAAAATATGTTTTATCTTTTCCGTCAAAATGAGCCGAAATTGCCTTCCTTACCTCATTGACGTCGCAAAATTTCCTTCCCCTTAAGTCTTTTTTTAAATCGAGGAATAAAAAAAAGTCACTTTGTGTCAAGTCTGGACTGTAGGGTGGGTGAACTAGGGATTCGCGACCATGCGTGTGCAGAGCAGCAATTGCAATTCTGTTCTTGTGAACCGGCGGTATCTGGTACTTTAACTAATGCAGATAATTGTTTTTTCTTCAAACGGGCATCCTCCAGTACAATTTTCTCCACTTTTTCGACGATGTCTGATGTGGTGGCCTCAACTGGCCTTCCTGAGCGGGAGTCGTCTTCAATTGATTCTCGACCATGTTTATAAAGACCATGCCACTTGTAAATCATTGATTTACTAGGGCACTGTTCCCTATAAACGACTCCCATTTCATTCAAAATGGTTTGAACATTCTTTCCTTGCTTGGTAAGGAATTTTATCACAGCGCGGTGTTAAATTTTCTCCATAGTTTCAGTTTTCTTCCGGATTGACTTGTTCAGCAGACGACTGTTCGTAAACGAATGACGCAATCGGGTTGAAACTCGGTATTTATACTAATGATGAGTGTCCAATTCGTATGACACCAAGCGAGCGCCCCTATCCCCGCTCCATCCTCTCCATGCCACGAACTTTTGGACCTCCCCTCGTACTATATAGCTAAGCTACAATATGTTTTTAGTGAGTTAGTGTGATCTATATTCACAATACACATCTAGACTTTTGATTAAAGTAGATATCATTCTACCATTATATTGATTATACTGTTTTTTTTGTATCTCAAAAAAAAAGAGTATCTAAATGATTCTCAATAAATGCATACACACACCATCTGATATGGAGTTCACAAAGCAATAATATTTTTAAATGTACTTATTTATTTCTTATAAAATCTGATATAAAATTTTAAAAGCTAGCTTTTAAAAACAACAATTATATAAATAAATATGTCTGTGTGTATGTAACAGATAAAAAACTTATATTTTTTCGACACGCTTGATAGCTTTCGTATATTACCACTAGTTAATGTGTTTGTACCTGTATTGCTTTATAATATTATAAACGACTGTATTTGTAACACAGTTAACATTCAGGAAACAGAGAAGTAGTTGACATCGCCTCTCCGGTAAATACTTAAAAGCCGGACCGGGGACCACGCTGCGGCGGATCGCTCTCGGTTAGTTCTCATCCAGCCTCGATTAGAATCAATACTGTAATTAAAAGGTAATACTGTCTTTTTAAATTCAGTGACTATTTACAAGCTGTTCTTAATGAAAATAGGTCTTAAGAACGGCTACTAATAAAGTTACTAGATTCTATCATTCTTAAATCTAATTTATAAGAAAAAAAAAAAACATTTCGAAAAAGTGCTAACATAGTTTTAAGTTGCCACGAGATCGCACTCAGGTACTCCTTATTTGTTTTTATAATGTCATGGCCAAATAAATAACCTTTTTAATATTTGACTGACTTCAACAAGCTTATACAAAATCTAAATAAATCAATATGTTACTATTATCTCAGAATATCTGAAGTCACAAGCATTAATATTAAATCAATAATTATCTTTGAGAACAAAAAATTAACAAATTCAAAGTAAAATTGATTAGGTAGCCGTATTTTACTAAGAGTAGACAAATCTATATATATATATATATGCACAAAAACTTACATTCAATGGGTAATAGACAGGTTATCTACGCAATAAACAGTAATCTCTTCATAATATATCCAAATGATATAAGATAAGTACACAAATGTCAATGTGAAACATGAAACATTTAAATTATCAAGAAATAAAATGTATACGTAACAATGCTGACGGATAAAATAACGATCATGAAAGGTGTGTCTCAGTTAAATGAGAATCCCAAGTTAATAATTTCGCGACGTGGGTGTAGCTTGTAGGCGTATGTTATATATGCTACACAATATTATAAATAGATCAGTATACGTATCAATAAACCCGTTATTGGATGTTTTCATTATATTATATAAATTTAATTTTAAAAAATACCATGTAGTTCTCGAAACCTATTATTCTAGACAATTTAGGAATTCGATTAATCCAATAGCCAATAGAATTAAACAACTATACCGAAAGAAAATTGACCCGTTATTTTATTAAAAATCAATGATTTTTCTATGTTCCGAGATAAATCAAATTTCAAATTCATTATCTGGACATTTTATTATCAGATTCAAAAATATTGTGTAGAGGTTTATATTCAGAAGTAGGTTTAACTTTAATTCGCTAAAATGGCATTTTACGTAATTCCATCTTTAAAAAATTTTACAGAGTTATAAGTCTTGTTTGGCTGAACATCTGTTTCATGAAATAATATTATATCATGTTGAGATTTTCGATTAGAATTCAAATATTCAAAGAACTATCTGATATGTATATAGTAAAGAGTACAATCCTTTTTATAGTTTAAAAAATATATATTTATAGCATTATAACTATAAGCCACATAAATGCGAATAAGTTATTTCTTTAAGATAAGTATACATTAAATGGGAGAGGGGGAGTGATTTAAGTCACTGACCGAGAAATTATGCATTTGTGGAATATGAGAAGCCTTTGATTCATTTCAGATCTTGGTTATACTGCAATCTCTCTCTTGAGATTTTAGATAGGGAGACGTTATTTCTCCGTAAGTGTTCACCGATATACTGGAAGATGTATTCAAGCTCAAAGACTGGAGCGGAATCGGCATCAACAGCAAGCACATCAATCACTTTCGGTTTGACTATGGAACAAGTGCAGTAGAATCTCTAAAGATTAGATGAAGCTGATGTCTAATGACCATGAAAAGTAGTCATCGAAGGTGCTACGTTTGAAGACGTAGACAATTATATATACTTGGGACAAGCCGTACAGTTACATTTATAAACTAAATGCTAAGGAAGTTTAGTCATAGCTCGGCAGTATTTGATCATATTTTACGGAGGAGAAAAATTCTTAAATTGATCAAGACTGGTTTGATTTTATATTTAAACTTTCATGATTCATGTTTACATTATAGAATATATTACTAATTGTTAGACTTTAAAATTTTTCGGGATCTTGAAAAATTTTAAACTTGATGATGACTTCGACGCGTGGAGGAATCGCATCGTGACGTGTACTACCTTCAGCTTCATTATATTATAATAAACGGTAAATTTCTTTATTTTAATTTAAGAGTTATCTTTAATAAGCATAGTTCCATTATCAAACATAATTTCACCTCATAAATATAAAAGGAAACTCAAGCTGTGACTAAATTCGTACAATTTAAAAGTATCATCAGCAGAGCGCGCTCAGTTCCACTTTTTAGATAAGTGAGTTATTCTGTTCCAGTGACTCATTACTATATACACCCATAACTTTCTAATAATAGTTACAAATGTGTCTTAAAGATATTACATTTTAAAAACCGCTACCTAGAGTGTGGGACAATCAAAATGTCCCTAAAAATGTTATATAAATAAAACTCGGAATATATTGAATATTTTTCTCTAACTTTATTTGACTATCGTTGTGTAGCTTTAGTTACAGTTTCATTGATTATTTCTGTAAAACCGTTCTGCAAAAATATTGTAATATGGAGTTGAAATATGGCATCACCCAGCTGCCCTTATCCCAATTATTAAGTCGGCAATATATTAATTTCTTCACAGTTCTATATATCATACTAGTATATCAAATAAATGGAGACTTTTCGCCATATGATATTTAACGCCCGCCGTCCAATCTTCTTCTTCTCTATTTTAATATAAATATCCACTTTAACACTCAAAACTCTTCTCGTTAGATGACTTTCATCCTCCGTATTACGTTACTATACCACGACAAATTATTACTTATCATCTTTTCTATCACGGGTGCTGCCTTCAAGCTAACTCTTGTATTATACTTAATTCCTATTTTATATAATATCGTCACACCTCAACTCCATCTTAACTTTATTATTTCAGTCATGGGTACATAGTACTAAAGACCGCACATTGAACGGATCAACAATATCTGTTTCTTACTTCCTTATAATAGACACCTGAATTATCAGGAGTTTCTTGTATACATTTCATTCAATACTCCAGAACTTCAACATTTTAAACAATATGTTAAAATACATGTAAAATGTACAAAAATTCTCTCATTGGTCTCTGCTCTTCTATCTTTGCTCCACGTGCAAGTAATTTCATCATTGGTCGTTGTATTGTGGTCACCTCATTTGTGATTCAAATCCGTTTGTTTATAGATCAGACATAATGAAACCCGAAGTCAAAACAACCCGGTGTATTTCAGATGGGCGTCACAGTGATGAGTCCTTATGAATTAATGTGACATTCCGTGTAGTCATTACAGATATGCAAATAATTTAATTAAATAGTTAGTCTGCTAACTTTGAAGCGCATTATACTATACTAACTTTTATTAATTTATTTTTTTAGTTTTATTACCTTACATTATTTTTTATTTGATATGAATTTTTAAGTTTCTAACGACGTTTGATATATGAGTCTACGAATAAAGATTTATAATTAAGTACAAATTGCACTGAACAATATTTAAAGTTTAATAAAATTAAGAATTTCAAGACCTAAAAACTCAAAACTTCATTAAGAAGGATAACGACTCGGTAGCTCAGATGGCGGAGTTGGACATTTTTTTAACCCATATTATTAATATATAGACTTTTCAACATAGGAGCGGGTTGAATGAACAGCATGACTGACTTCGTACATGAAGCCGCTGGAGCGAGTTAACACTTCGCTGAAAAACCTTCTTGTTAACGAATAACCCTTTCCAACGAACCCTATGCAGTGTTCGTATAACATATTAATATCAATAGTAAGTTGATATATTATGTATAAGTTGTAAATTCTTTTTTTTTATTTTAGTTTGATATGTTTAGAATATTAAAATAATTATAAAATACATTTGTTTTTGTTAACATTGACATTGCATTGTAACAAGTCATAGCTCTAACATAAAAATATGTTGTAATAAATCAAATTATCCACGAAAATAGATGTAAACCTGGTATGTTATGAAGACCAAAATATATAGTGGAACTGAATAACAAAACAAATAATACACTCAACGATATATCATTGTTATGAAGTATAGTAAGGAAAATTAATATTAACTATAAACAGATAATATTTCTTTATCTTGATTAACATAATTAAAAATTTATACAAATATAAAGCTTTTTAGTTTATAATTTTAGCCCAAAGCGATATATGCGTTTTCCCTTAATAATTTTTAAATTTTCAGACACAACAAACACACAGACGATCAGAAAAAACTAAAAAAACGATTATATTGAATGGTATGGAGTATGTGTTGAACATGAATTACGTCAATCAAGAAACGTGAAACGTAGCAATTAGTTTTTAAAAATAATATTATATAGATTTGTTTCGTTACTGATTTATTATACGTATAGATGTTTTTAGTATTATTGGTTTATATTTTATTAATCTGGTTAAACAAAACAATATTCCAATAGAACAGATCCAATTACGTAATTAATTACTCCGAATAATTACTACATAACTAACCAATAATTATAGTTGGTCCTATTATTAATATGTATTTGTAATTTAACCAAACTGTCAAAGCGGATATCGTTTTCATCTTAATATATAAAGCACAAAGACACTCACTCACTGACTCATTCATCGCTCTACAGCCTAAACCGTAATATCTAGAAAGCTGAAATTTAGACACAAGACTCCTGACATATTGAATAGATGCAATAAGAAAGGATTTTGCAAACGTCCAAAACGTTCCAAAGTTACAGCTAAAAAACTGCAAAGTTTACCCCCCGCTCCCTCTCTTCTCCCATTACATTGCAGTAGAAATTAAAATTATTTGGCCAGTCATTATGTTTATTCTCAACACGCTGCGATGTGAGAAACAAGAGTGTACCTACAACCCGATAGGAATGAAACTCTGTAGTTATCAAACTCAAGGCTTTCTCAAGGGGTCATAATAGGTTGGAGGATAGAGCATGTATGTGTGAAGGGTAGGGTCATGGGTTCAATACTCACGAAAGTCAGTTTTTTTTTGTTTATTCCCGTCGCGAAGCACGGGTAATCTGCTAATTTACAATAAAGGAATTAATAAATTTTTTCTTCTGATGGAACAATAAAATTGTACCCCAAATAGAAACAATTGAGTCTTTTATATAGACTGCATTGTATCATACTTAGTTAATTACTAGTCAAGTATAGAAATAAATAAACAAAACAGTAAAATTAAATGATAAGGTGGAAAACAAAAAACATACCGCTCAATTAAATGTATTACACGTGTCATATTCGTGAAGGCAGATAATAATAGAGATCCCCATGCCTGAACTGCCTCATCTCCTCCTTGAACCCTGTTTTATCAGTCTTAATATAAAAAAAATAATCATCAAGACCAAATTAATTTGCTACTTAAGCGTGATATTAAAATCATATTATAATATTAAAATACCCACAAATTATTTTAAAAAATATTAGATAATTTTAAGAAGATGGTGATATCTATTAACACACACACTTACAGTCATTTACTAAATTATCTTTTTACTCTAATGAAGTATTAAAATTTCCGTGGAACTTTCTAAATTATATGAGAACTCGCAAAATTATTATTTGCACAATTGTGAAATTTTAATTTTTTCTTAATGTGCTGTAATTAGAAGTTTATTCCCTCAAATAAATTAGTATTAAAAATATAATAGGACAGATCAAACAATGGGGTCTGGGGCTTGATATCTGGGGTCAAGTGTCTCTTGTAGAAAAACAATCGTTTAATTCAACTCCTAAGATCGGTGTAAATGATACGCGATTTGGAATGTGATGTTTTATTATTACTTATTCAATATCACTTTATTGTAGGATACCTCACAAAAAAATAATATCGCGTGAGAAGCGCCCGTCTTAGCGGCTACACCGTTAACCCAGAAACTATAACTTCATAAAGTTGGGTAAAGTCATTATGGAACAGTAGGTATTAGATAGGTTAAGTCAAAGTGCCAAGGTCGGGCACAACTATCCGATCAATTAACTGATTATATCCTACAAAATTTTCAAATCCGAAATCTCAACACCTGTCCGTTATAGCTGGTACATTTTTTATGATGAAATTCTCCACACTTATCACTATTACGTTTCTTATTGAATAAAAATTGTATTCCTTCAAAAATTTTATAATTACCTACTTTAAATAAGTGGGAACTGTCCTATATATCCCCGTCGGCGAGTAATCGTTAAGAACCTATTTAAAAATAACAAAATATATTTCTTATTAATTTCGTTTGTGTATTTATTTTTTTTACTATATCAGAAAATTACTATCGCATTTTCAAAACTTTTAAAAGTATTATATTTGTTTTACTTAAATTAATTAAGTGATACAAGATAGTTAAGATAATGTGCTCATCTTAATATTTTAATTCTGCATTACAATAAGTATTTAGGCATTTATTGTGTCATTAAAATATAACATTTTGTAGGTATCAGAGACACTGGCCAATTGGCCACAGGTTATACATATACATGCTGAATCGACTTGGCTATTATCATCCTCTTAAAGCACGTACAGGTTACTTTACAGTAGTTATAGTCAGATACCCAAAATCACTCACCACCTCTCCGTTTATCTGGGTCTATTGCATCCACGTTCATTACACGAACCAAACGCATTCGCTTCTTTCACGTTATATTATGTTCATTAGGGGTTTCAATCAATACAGTCAGATCAAAGAATATCAGCTACAATGTAATCCCAATAAAGAAATAAATAATATTACATTATTTACCTAACGCAACGGTTTTAGTGACGTTAATGGTTTTTATATGGACGAAAATATGGCTTCACATTAAATTAAACGTGCATATTTTATTATTTAAGAAATATCTGTCTTGAGAGGATGTTATTTATATTTTCGATAATCACGGAAACCCTTCTTGGTAGATTGCAAAAAAACTTTGGCATATGCGTAGATCAGAAATATAACACAACCAGAAATTTTGTGTTGTTTCAGTTTTTTCACTAATTCATTTAAAATAATTTTTATGTAAAAAAATTTACTTCACTGAAAAATAATAAAAATATGGTGAATATATTAAATTGATTTAATTTAATTTTGGACTCTACCTTACAAAGTTGTTGACAAAGTAAGTCTATATTGATAAACTTATTAAAGCGTCAAATATTAAATGAACAAAGAACAACAAAACTTTATGATAATATTCACAACTTGGGACTCTCACATTTTCTCAACTTGCGATATATTTCACAACAAAATGTCGTCACCGGACGAACTTGGACATATTTATTCCATTTTTGAGATATAACATTATTAATTCTACACTACTTAAATTGTATTCTTGAGTGGCTTTTGATGCACATTATAATTTTAAAGCCTTGAAATGCACCCACCAGACCAGCAATAAAACTGTGTACGGACCATTCCATAAATCACATTTTACAATCCCGCTGTCTACTAACTGTCTTGGTTTATTTTATCTGGAATTGTTTCAAACGGTTTTGTTACTTACGACATTTATTATCGCTGGTTATAAATTTTGTTAAACTTGATGGCGAAATAATTTAAACACATTGCTGCATTCATCCATCGAATAGTGAAAAAATGAACATTCTTTATCAATATCGCATTATATTAACCATTATCATCATCGGTACAATCTCACTATACATATAGAGGAGCCACTATAAAAAATAAATAAATATGCTACCACTTTTTTCGAATTACAGCTGTCTACTACTAAATATCCGAGCTAGGCTGCGGACAGACAGATGGACAAACATGACAAAACTATAAAGGTTTCTAATAAAAAAGGGGTTCCCTAAAAATACAAAGAAATATATTGATTTACTAGATTTACTACAAAAAATAATTACAAAGTACAAATGTTTAGAATTCATCATAATCATATTTTTATTATGGTTTATATTCTTCGTTCACACGTTAAGATAAAATTTTCAAGGGATACACATTGAAGTGTCCATTTTCCTTAAGAGTTACACTGACTCGTAATTTCAAATACTTATAATTTGAAACCAAGGCAGGTGCTCCCTAAATTTAAATCTTTATTGTTATGACATAGACTGAGACACTTGAAGCAATATACAAAGTGTACCTTTATTGTACGTTACCAATCCTAATTCAGTTTTGATAAACGGAGAAAATTACATTTTGAATATTTTGAATATAAAGGAATTTGTCTTTTATTATACCACAATATTTGTGCTACTGAAATGCTTTGAAGGATGGTGGGTATTTCGTCTACATAATTTTTTTAACCTCCCTTTATTTTATTACCATGTTTAAAATCCGGCAAACGCGCCAATAATCTCAACCTCGAATGACAAGAATAATTCAGTTCACTTGTCTACTGCTGATTTCTTCTATTAAGTTTATTATCATATTATATGCAACTCTGAAATTCTGCGGCAGACATTGTTATTCTAGTAAACACATTATGTATTCAGTATGTATAATATTCTGTTCAAGTTATGAAAGGCAACATTTTCCTCTCCGAAAATGCACCACCTGTATTTCCTCTTGTCTTTAACAATTTTGGCAGCTTTGGCATTTTACATCGTTTGTTAACATAACCTATTTTTTTGCGCATATATATGTTTTTTGAAATAGATTGCCTATGTTACTACCTAATAGTGTAGCTTTCCTTTGGCAAAAAATAGTTAAAATCGATTTGGAAGTTTTGAAGTACAATCGATACAACAAAAAATCGTTCCTCTTTAAATATAAATATAGCAAATCCTCAAAAACGTTATTGGCTGCTGGAAAATGCTATAAGAGAAATTATATGCTGTACTCGACAAGAGAATCAGTGTTTTAGAGTTTCAAAATATTATATTACTACACCACTTACGATACTTTTCCATTGTTGTAAGAATTCTTGTGTCACAAGAGGGTCACTTCTTGCCGCGGGATTGTTTAAATACAAATCATTATTGTTGGTTCCCGACACTACTACTACTACTACTACTACTATATTTGACGTCAGAAACTTATGCTATTTTATTTTGATTATGTATTTTTGTTTTTTTCTATTATTATTATTATATATATTTTCTATTATTATTTTCGCTATGTCAGCTTGGTTGTTCAATTCAAATTCAATTCAATTGTATTTGGCTAGTTGTCTCCAAGGCGTGAAAGACAGTGACATGGGAGTGAAAGTAGATGACCTTACTGCTTGCTGCTGATGATGCACTGCTCATTGCATCATCCGGATTGCAATTTGCAGGTGTTGGTCACCACTCTGAAAGCTGGGTGTACAAATAATGGTCTAAATCTGAATGTAGAAAAGACGAAGGTTCTGATATTTAAAAGAAAATAAGAAAGAACAGAATGTAAGATCAACGTGAATGCTAAGATAATAGAACAAGTGAATGAAGTAGTATATTAAGGAAGTATATTTAGCAGAGACGGAAGATACGAAATGTTTGTGGAAACGCGTATTGCTGCCGGTAACAGAGTCAACGGTGCTTTAGTTCTATTCTTGAGACGGCGAAACGTCAGCATAGCTGCACGTTTTTCTGTACACAATGCAGTTTTGCTACCGACGCTGTTATACGGCAACCAAACGTGGGTAACACAGAAGAAGAATATAAGAAAGATGAATGCTGTGGAGATGCGATCTCTTCGCAGAATATGCGGAGTCAGCCTAGTTGACCGAATCCGCAATGAAGAGATCCACAGAATGGCAGGGACTAGCCAAGATGTCACGGTGAGAATGAACAGAACGTGATCGGGTGGTTTGGGCACATCAAAAGAATGAGTGATGAAAAAATGGAAAAAAAAATTATATAGGAAAAGTGGGCGGTAAGAGAGACAGGGGGAGGCATCAAGTGACCTTCGAAAACACAGCATCTATGATACTGGAGAAAGGTTACGTGAAAAGCATGAGAACCCCCCGGAGGGCATGTATATAGAGGTTGATGTCTGTGGCCGAGGCGAAAGAGGTATGCAGGGACCGTAGCGTTTGGCACTCCGTCGTATCTGGCAACCCTGCCACGGATATGGCATGAAGATAAATAAATAAATATTTTCTGTATAGGATTAAGTACTGTAAAAGGGAATAAATAGAGATACAAATGTTTACTCCTGTATTCAATTCTAAGATCAGTTCCTGAAATCGACTCCCGGTAATAATAAATATTTATATTTTTTTTATATTAAATCAAGTTTTAACATTTTAAAATCGTGAAAACAAATTATAACAAGAATAAACTGTAAACAAGATCAATTTATCATTTATTTATGAAATTGATAAAAATTAAAATGAAAATTATATTTTTTTTATATACTTATTTTATTATTTATTTTTATTTTTTAAGTAGTGGCTCCCATTTGGAGGTAAGAGAAGATGACGGCAAAAAACAACTGCTGGGCATTCCCTGGTCGAAGGGAGCAAAATATAGAAAAAAAGAAAGATTTAGCCAATCTTACTCTCTCAAGCACACAAACACTAGATATATTAATTAATATACATAAATATAACTATGTATGTGCATAATCTAAGACTACTGTATAAAGTATAAAACACATTGTTCTGTGAGACAATGCAACGTACACATAATTTACACTCTCGTGGAAAATTCAATTGAAAAGACACGAGGGAATGCGTCATGTGGCTACAGAATCAAATATTCAATTGTGAGTTGGGTTTATATTCATTCGGTTTTGTATGAAATTTACTAAAATATACTAACATTTACAAAACCAGAAATATCAATTGTTATTTTTGTAAATTATTTATTTATACAATTGCTTCAGTTTAACCAGGAAATATGATATTTCACAATATATAAGATCTCTATCCTTATTCACAAAGTGCCACTATTCTATTTCCGTATAAGACTTCAGTGAACGGTAAAATATTTGCAGAAATAACTGTCGCATTCAATGATTTCTTTCTTCCATAGGCTGTTCCGATAATTGTTACCGAAATCAAGAATAGTATGGATGTGAAAAATCTTTATTTATAGTTTTCAAATTTATTTAATTTTTGACCCACATAAAATTGTTTTAACTACGGGAAATAAAAAAAAATCCTATTAAGCTATATCTGAGCTATACGAATTACTAACTTTTTTGCCCCCGAAGATCACAAATAGCCCATGGTTCTAGCAGCTGTGTTAGCCAACGAGTTATCTTGGTTGGTAAAAAAGGATCCCGTGAAAATTTAAGGCAGACAATTCGCAATACTAATCACAAGTCATTTATTTTTTCAATCTTTTATTAGAACAACAGCTCGTGATCCACTGTGTCGAAACAAAAGTGCTACTGTTTTTTTTATCAAGTCTCATTCATCGTTTAGGTAATATCGGTCACGTTTAAATTCACGGAACCAATAATTATTATCTGTTACTAAAGCAGTAGCAGATTCTGCGAAAGCATCTTATATTTTCAAAGGATTCCTTGAAGTTAACCCTCGTTTATTATTATAGAAAATCATAGTACGAAAAGCTTCTTGTCCATTATTGCAAAGAAAATAAGAATGAAAGATAAACTTTAAAATTTAAAAAAATAACTAAATTAATGAAGAAATGAAATGATTTTCATAAAGAAGTTTTGTAATGAAATTAAAATAGCGATAATATCTGGGGGTCCGGAAGAGTCCCCGGCACGTTGAGCACACGGGAAGTTCGTACTATCATTTTCTCGAAGTGATTCGGGCCATTTTCAAACCTCTGTAACTTCTTTGTAAAAAATCTTGACAGTTCAAATTTTGAATGACCAAGAAGGTATAATATATGTACATAAATAGATATACTTCCAAAATACGTTTAATTTTTACCAGTAGTTTAGGAATTATTGCAAGTCAAAGTGTTTCAGTGTCTACACAAAATAAAAACTATCAAAACTTTGAAAATCGTAAGTGTAGAGTTCTTTATGTTTAACACCATAGAACACAGCAAAAGTCATTCGCTCTTGTAAGCACTGTCTGGTGATATATTATAGAAACATTGAAGATATAGAATACTTGATGTGAAACACCATAGCACACCTTACACTCTCACTAAAATATATACTTATTGTAGATTTCACTGTCACATATTATTTACCTGAACGCCCGAAGAGTAAATCCCAACAAATAACCTACAACTCAGAACTCAACCTGCACCTCAGTATCTCAATCCCTTTATATTATATTAATTATAACAATCTGGCAATGTTACATACGATTGATAGTAAAGTCTATAAAATTAAATATTACATCAGGATAATGTTATTAACTTGAGATTTAATCTCTATTACAATAATCATATATAATTCATATTATATAAAATACGTATTAATTCAATCATAACTCTTCTATGTATTTTAATAATATGCAATTTATATTTTTATATATTACATGATCATGTGACAATACAATCTACTCAAATCACTGCTACAAAGTTACGTTGTATAGTCTTCTACAATAATCATGTAACATTCTTATCTTTATTTTAAACATATATTTCTCATAAATATATATCATATTTATACACATTTTTTAGAGATATTTTGATATTAAAAGAAAGAAATAGAATACTTTATCTTAAAGTTAAATTATGTTGCCGCGTAGACTTTTAAATTATTTTGGAAGTCCAAATCTGTCTTTTAATTCATTTTCTTCAGTTTACGTGTACATTTTCATATATCTAGAAGTCTTCAAAGTAAAAAACTATGTGTTTACCACAGTTTTTAATCTAATCTAATCTTACTATTATACTAAGCTGGCAAAATCGCTGAAAAAAGTTGGTCATATATAAAAAATTAAAAATCTTTATTATTAATATAGAATATATAAATTGTATATTGAACTATTGTGTTGTTTGCACGATGCTGAGGATATTGGATATTGAGGAAGTATGCAAAACACAATTACTACAGCTTCCAGATATAGATCAGACATGTCGTTACATTTCAGTATACATAATATAATAATCACATGTATCTTACTATTCATATATTTATTAACACATATCGTCCGGCTGTTTTTCTTTTAAAATTAAATTGAAAACAAATCTGGTGAATGAAGCTGTAGATAAAAAGGAGTTTTGTTTACCACTCTCAATAATAATAAATGAGATAAAGCGATTTATGGAACTTTTAACAATATTTTTTATAATAATGTTCATTCTATAAATGTGCAATCAACCATGTTTAATAAATTATAAGTCGGAATTCAAACGAATTTAATATAATCTACGAACCACTACAGTGTAAAGATAATATGAACTTGGACACAAGTCCGCTGTCGGGTGAGTTCACGCCTCGCTCATTCAACCGACAAATATCTTTTATCGGGATAGCAACAGTGTAGTTTGCAGTTTATATAAACATACGTAATTTTGAAGGTAGGTATTGCAATTTTACATAAATTGTATTTAAACTTTTAAAATCTTATATTATGACATAATCTATTAGCCTTGACTCCTTCACCTTGGATATGCCGGTGTCTAACAACTCATAGCACCAGTCGTTGCTTGAGAAGCTAAACATTATCATTATTTATTCAATTCCTAATGGATCTTTGCAATAATTCTAAAACTTAAAAAAATAAATTATTTTATTCAAATGATTTAACAATATTAAATCATTTCATGTAATTACAGTCATAATAACAATCAATAATACATCTTTATAAATGTTCAAAGTTTTAAACAATTATGGGAAATATAAAGTTCACTTTTTGTTAATTAATCTTTTATAGATAGAACGATAGACAAACTTCGAGTAAGCATTAAACTTTATAAGATACATAGTTTATATACCTATTACTTATACATGGCTAATCGCGAAGTTACCTCGCAACGCCCAGGGTATCCAAAGTTGTGAAATACCAAACTCATCAATATTGAAACAAGTCTTGTTAGTAATAATTAAACGTAGAATTTCATTCAATCTTTGTCTTTATGCTAGTAATTCATATGAATGTCTTATTAATCAATATCAAACATCATTAAAATATATAAAAATGTATGTTTCAAAGTCTTAGTTTATGTCACTAAGAGATAAAAATCATTAACTCCGCCCAAAATATATTCATTAAGTAAGTAAGTGTAAAGTAGGTATTCACATTTAAATGAAACATCACAAATGTTATAAAGCATCTTGTATGGATGTAACTTTGTGCTACATGAACCTTCTACGGGTGTTGATTGATGATCTGGAACTTAATAATTAATATCATATACATGCATATTATAATTGAATATTGATAATTGGTATTTACGATACCATTATATTTAAAAATGGACACAGAATTATTACTAAGCTGATTTCGATGTTATCGGCACCAATATTATATATTATAATGTAAAAAATTAGGTCATAATCAATTAATTATAAGATTTAGGTGGTCGGTAAGTCGGGCAACTTTTTTAATTAATGAAAACTCGAACAGCCGTTAACGAACTCCTTAGACTTTGTGCTAAGTGTACTTTTAAGATTGAAATTCCACACCTGGGACCGATAGAATTGTTAAACAGTTATTAAACCAATAAATGGACTCAGTATAATTTTAACTTACTATTACATTTATAAATAGTATATTTAAAATAATCACAATATTAAACAGTGAACCATACTCATATATACTAACTAATTAGTACAATGAAAAGTAACAGATTTGTCATCTCCTAATTACATTTGTGATTCCTTAATCAAGGGTTAATAGTAATCTTGTATCAATGTGTCAAACGTCTTTAATCGAGAGAAATTTTTTCTATAATCAGTTTTTATTATCTTCACAAATTTGAAAGAAACTTCTTTGATGAAACTCTTTAATATTTAATGAATATTTCGTATTACAAGTTATATTATTTTTGTTAAGAAAAAGTTGTAAGTGGAGGGCAAACGAGCTGGCGGGTCACAGATGGTAAATGATCACCGCCGCCCATGAGCTCCTGCAACATCCGAGGATTCACAGGAGTGTTGCCGGAATTGAAGATAGGAGTAAACGCCTTCTTTGAAGGTATCCATGTCGTACCCATCTGGAAATACCGCCGAAGGGAGTTCGTTCCACAAGCGAGTCTAGCTTTGTCGTGCAGCAGCAGTGGCGTAAAGTAATTGACCAGCCTCGGTTATTCAGCAGCTAGCTTTTCCATCATGGTTTGCAATTGCTGACAATAAACGTCTGCCGTTCTCATCTGGCCACATTTAAGAAAACTGTAATAAACGACACCGGCACTAATCCACCAAACGCTTAAATATAACTTTTTTTTGGGACAATTCTCGTTTGGGCCAGGATTTGTCTGGCTTGCCAGGATCCAGTCATTGCGATGAGTACTTCCAATTATCGTAGAGAATCTACTTTTCATCACAGGCAATTCATTTGAAAAACCCTTCATTATTGTGCTGATTAAGTAATGAAACGCAGCAATCAACGCGCGTACTTAATACTTTAGATGATAATATCATGATGTCTATGATCGTACCCCGTATCCTATCTACTTTATATTTAGTTCAGTACATAATAAAATGTATGTTTATAATATGTAATATAATATGAACAAATGCGGCGTTGGGAACCGCCAACCAACACGCCATGTTCCGAACGGCGGAAGGTGGAGGACAGAGCTACAAATAGCTACGTGGAATGTAAGAGGAGGAATGGAACAGAAGATGAATGAATTATTAGATGTGATGGATGACAAAGATCTGGATGTTATTTGTGTGTCTGAGACCAAGCGAAAAGGCAATGATACGACTGATTTGCCTGGCAACCGGGTCGCTTTCTGGGCTGGGGTTCCAGAGGGTGAGCGAGGTTGCCAAGGTGTAGGCGTATTATTGTCCTCTCGAATGGTTAATGCAATGGTAGAATACAAGGCGATTAACCCGAGGCTTCTTTGGGTTCGCTTTAAGCTGGGGATAACAAGAGTATTCTTGTTAGCCATGTATGCGCCAGTATCCTCAGCTCAAATGAGCGAGCTCGAGGAGTTTTGGGAGAATGTCAGGGATGTTCTAAGTAGTGTCAGAGATAATGAAAAGTTGATAGTATGTGGAGATATGAATGGATGGGTTGGAACCGCGCGAAGCGGTTACGAAAGCGTGCTAGGCAAATATGGTGATAAGAGGGTAAATGAGGCTGGAAAGCTTATTTTGGAATTTTGTAAGGAGAAAAATTTGTTTGTGGCAAACACGATGTTTGATCACAAACAAATTCACATGTACACATGGGAGCGAGCGGAAGAAAGAAGTATGATTGATTTATTCCTAGTGGACCAGCGTATTCGAAGTCAAGTTATGGACACGCGAGTGTTCAGAGGTGCTGATCTGGGAACGGACCACTATCTAGTCGTTGCTAGAATAAGAGGTTTGTTCGCAGGTTGGCGCAGCCGCACGACGTGTCCAAGCTTGGCGTCGAATTATCGCATAAGAAGCTGGAAGCTTCAGGATCCACCGATCAGAGAGGAATATCAAGAGAGGGTTTCCAAGAAGCTTGAAAGCTATGATTCTGGAAATGAAAGTGTTGAACTATGCTGGCAGAACCTTAGGAATGGTATGGTGAAAGTAGCGACAGAAGTATGTGGTAAAAGGAAAAGAGGTTTTAGTAAAAAGCGCGATGAATGGTGGGATGATGAAGTGAAAGACGCTGTAGAGTTAAAGAAGAAAGCATGGCTGGATTATAAAGCCTCTGGTAAGGATAAAAGTATGAGAGAGATAAGAAAAAGAGCGTACAAGCTGCAAAAGCACAAAACGAAAGCACTTATAAAGATGAAGCGTGAAAATTCTGAGAGAGAAAGGGATGAAAGGTTGACGAACAACTTCCGGGAAAACACGAAGCTTTTCTGGCGAGAAGTTAGTGGTTCCCGGGGTTGTTCGGTAACCTGTAGAATGAAAGGGGTGCTTTCGAAAAGCGGTGAAAAAGATGATCAAATATGGTGGGCCACGCGTCTGGGACTTTTTCTGGTTTTTGTGCAATTTATGCTGGAAATCTGGGGAGGTCCCAGACGATTAGCGAAGTGCAGTCATCGTACCTTTGTATAAAGGCAAAGGTTCACAGATAGACTGTGCAAGCTATAGGGCCATCAGTTTGATTAGCTTGGGCGGTAAAGTTTATGCTAAAATTTTAGCGAGACACAAAGGACACAAGGAGGTTTTAGACCTGGAAGAGGGTGTATAGATCAGATCTTTTCCCTCCGCATGATCACGGAAAAGTTTTTGGCCCTAAACCAAAAGGTTTTCTGTGCTTTTGTGGATTTGGAAAAGGCGTTTGACAGGGTTGTGAGAAAGAAGTTATGGGAGATACTGCCCCGATACAATGTGAACGGACTCTTGCTACAGGCTTTAAGGTCTCTTTACCGAGATCACTCAGCCTGTGTGCGAGTAGGAGCTGGCATGTCGCCCTGGTTTGACATCCAATCGGGTGTTAAGCAAGGTTGCGCTATGTCAGCTTGGTTGTTCAATTTGTATTTGGATAGTTGTCTCCAAGGAGTGAAAGATAGTGACATGGGAGTGAAAGTAGGTGACCTTAAGGTCAATTGTTTACTGTATGCAGATGATGCAGTGCTCATTGCATCATCAGAATGCAATTTGCAGGCATTGGTCACCACTCTGAAAGATGGGTGTGAAATTAATGGTCTTAACCTGAATGTAGATAAGACGAAGGTTCTGATATTTGAAAGGAATGAAGAAAGAACAGAATGTAAGATCAACGTGAATGATAAGATAATAGAACAAGTGAATGAAGTGGTATATTTGGGAAGTATGTTTAGCAGAGACGGAAGATACGAAATGGATGTGGAAAGGCGTATTGCTGCTGGTAACAGAGTCAATGGTGCTTTGACTGCATTGTTGAGACGGCAAAACGTCAGTATAGCTGCACGTTTGGCTGTACACAATGCAGTTTTGCTACCGACGCTGTTATACGGCAGCCAAACGTGGGTAACACAGAAGAAGAATGTAAGAAAGATGAATGCTGTGGAGATGCGATCTCTTCGCAGAATATGCGGAGTCAGTCTAGCTGATCGAATCCGCAATGAAGAGATCCACAGAATGGCAGGTACTAGCGAAGATGTCACGGTGAGAATGAAGAAGAACGTGCTCAGGTGGTTTGGGCACGTTGAACGAATGAGTGATGAAAGAATGGTAAAAAAGATTTATATGGGAAAAGTGAGCGGTAAGAGAGACAGGGGGAGGCCTCGAGTGACCTTCGAAAACACAGTAGCTACGATACTGGAGGAAGGTCACGTAAAAAGCATGAGGACCCCCCGGAGGGCATGTATGAAGAAGTTTATGTCTGTGGCCGAGGCGAAAGAGGTATGCAGAGACCGTAGCGTTTGGCGCTCCGTCGTCTCTGGCTACCCCGCAAGGGATATGGCGTGAAGGTAAATAAATAAATAATTCTCGAAGAATACATAATGAGATATATTTGCTAGCTTTTTTGCATTTTCTATCGTATTTCTTATTCTTCTTATTTCCGGAGTATACTCCGGTTGGATCATAGTATAGCGCTCCGCCGGAGCGCTTGTCCATTGAGCTACGGGATCGATAACCGACTGAAACAACAGAACAAAAAACTTTGCTACAAGATTTACTTTCACGGGTCGTGCTACAGCTACGAATAGCTGCAGTGTCCTAAGACGTTTAATAATTCACTTCTATTTAAACTTGGACATATTATAATGCTTCTAAAATGCACACCTCCTAGAAGTGTTTCTCCAGCGTTGGGTTTTTTTAAAACACCTATTCTGCATTACATTTCTGACCCCAAAGTATTCGATACTACTTCTATTTAATGACAAGGAGTTAAATATAATTTTCCCTTATACGAATATTGCAACCCGAAATACAACACTTAAAAGGGAGGATGCCGATGATTTTAGCAAGGCGGAACTTCTAGTTATATTATGTTTATAAAGGAGGATCAAGATTAAAAATTCAGGGTATTTTTATCTTCATGAATTATGTTAAGACGTCAATGGATTTTATGAACTTATTAAAGTATGACGAAATACTTGAGAGATTGACCTCGTTATGAAAGGCGATAAAACTGTTCTGCTAACGTTCAATGGCTTCAAAATAAAATCAAGACCTTAGCACACCACGCAACCGAGAACCACGCTAAAAAACATTCCACAAGCGGAAAATGAGATAAAGGAAGATATGCGAAAAACAGTACTAAGGGGAATTGAATATAAGGAATTCCTCATTAAATTATTTAATTAAAAATCTACCGCTTACAAAATCGATCAAATACTAACCCAATTATAGCGAACTTTAAAACAGTTTTTGTGAGAGTTAGACTGATAGGTTCCTTCAAGTACTTTAACTAAAATTTATTTAACAGGTAACTCAACACTACTAATCTATGCATAAGTGGATCTAATAAACTTTTATATACATATGTCTGAAACCCTAACTCTCAAAAGAAAACATCTACTACCTTGCACGATAATTCCAAACTTCAAATGAAAACTCATACTGATTGATAAATGTTAGTAGAGTATTTTCACCTAAATCTGAAGGATCAGTTCGTTACATAGTTCGTAATACTTGTTAAGCTTAAATGTATTATCTTTGGGTATGTCTGTTTCCCAGGCTACAAGTAAGCTCCACAATTATAACGCTGCCTTAGTTGTTTTGTGTACAGGAATAAGTCCGGCCTAGATGACGAAACACAAACATCCCCGGGGATTTTGTATTGCCTTTCATACGCGTTCATCATGAGAGTTCAATCAGGAGACGCGTCCAAGATGGAATAAGGTTTTAGTTTACATTTTTTGTCTTGTAAATTTTCTTTCAATTACTCCCTTAGGTTCATATGTTTCAATCATTGTATTTAATTTTTTTATCTCTCTTTATCATCACAGCTTATTATTTATGTGCTAACTTAGTCCTAATCTGCCGTTTTCAAATATTTTCATTTCAAACGCCATAATCAATTTTGCGTCTGGCGATTTCAAACATATTAAACAAATATGTCGAAATCTATGACAACAAGAATTACTCAAACAATTATGTACGTATAATATAAACGACGTCAATGATATTCTTTCTGATATTCATACTTCTGTGGCTACTGGTAAGGAAATTTCATTCACATATCCAATTCATTGTAAAAGATACATAAAACACAATCGAACATAATTTACAATTGTAACACAAAATATAAGAAGTATATAATATAAGTAATATAGAATCCGCAACTTTAATGATTTTGAAATCCTGCAACTTGATCTTGATGTAGATTTTATTGTAATAACAGAATGTCAGATAGCAAAATAGTCTTCTACCTTCAATTTCTGGATACACTAATGAAAAGAGTGGTTAAACTATTTTTAATTTACAATAAAACCTTATTAAATCAAGTCAGAGATTTTGGATTCTTTAATTTTATTTGTTCTCATGTATTAATTTTGACTTCCAGAAACATATTGAAAGTATTTAATAATGCCTTGTTCCCTACGTTTAATGTGTGTTTACCAAATTAAATGCAAATTTATTCAGAAACATTCTTCATTTGTATTTCCTTCTTAGTTGATTCAAACTTTAGCAATTTTAAATGAACTGAAGCAATTCGTATGAGTACAATTTGTGCACCGCCTCGTCACAAAGTTCCAAACAATTTCGTATTTAAAGTTACCTCGCCTCTAACTGCAAGTAAGATGTAGATATTTTTTATTTAATTAATATTGTTCCAAAATATTTTGATTAAGTTGAAGAGTTTGTTCCGTTTGTTTGTTGTAGAGTTGGAAGCTTAAAAGTAAATAAGATTAGATAATTTCTTAACAGCGTTTATTGAATGGCATTACACTTATTTTTAAAAGTTTCTCGTGACAGTATTTTTTTTTTGATTCGTTAATTTTTTTCTTTTTTTTTGGGTCTATTTCATGCAAATCAAAATTGATTTTTAATCTCTAGTATGAAATAAGTTTTTATTTTTAAACCCATACAAACTTCCACTCCTAATTTAAAAGTGAATGATTATTTACTAAAGATACAAAAAAATGTGTCATACTATTAGTAACTAAGGGGCCGTTGCGCTTATATATGTACGCTCAGTACTTTTCCCTGCACTATTCCTTAAAGGGTTGCTCATTTGTAGATGGCCATTGATAGTGATATCACATACCATAACGTAGATAGTAATAATAATAATTATCATTATTTATTCTCAAAAAATATCTTGTACTTAAAATATTAAATCAAAAGTGTACAAAAGTCACCTTTTTCCTTCATTTAGATTTGAGACAATATGTTTTGGTAAACAAACACAGAAAGTATATGGTATCTAGTTCTGAAATTTAAAGCTATCAATAGTACTTAAGTAAACATTCCTACTTAACGATTAACTATTCACTGTTAAGTATACAGGGTGTCTGTTTTGCATCTAATTTAATTGTTGAAATTAAAAAAAATACAATTTCTGTTCGTTGGTTGGTTACATTTCCATTTTAAATATATCTGAAGAAAAGATAAAAAGCTATGAGCCAGGAGCTAATGATAGTATATGCACTTAAAATACAATATATACAATATATATAATAATACAATTATAGTATGTCACTGATGATCAAATAAAAAAACGGTGGCTTTATCGAATTTTAAATCAATTTTTTTTTGGAATGGATTGCAAAATCTTGTAGTTCAAGATGGTGTTCAAATTACACCATAAATATAGGATACCTAAAAATATTGTGAAGAGTCTAGGATTTATTTTCATGATCTTGAAAAAGACGCATATAACTAAATAAAATAAATATTTACTTGTGTAGACAAAGCTGGTGAAATAATTAATATCGATGAGTTAAATCCTGATTTTGATTTAAATTTATCTGTGTAGTCGACAAATATTTAGAGACAAAAGGTGTAGCAAGGGTGTCATTTCCATCTCCTTAGGTATATTTATTTTTTTATTTATTTAAATCTTTTCCACTTTGAATCAATACCACTGACCATCAAATGGGAGTAGCAACAGGACCTATTTTGGTACCATACTTATAGACATATGCCATTCTGTAAAGACATTCTCCAACTTAAAATTAAGACCCTTCTTGGGTTTCAAACGTGCTCTGGTCTGTGAAGAACCACACAAAAAAAATAAGTTGATGTTCATCAAAGTGCAAATCATATCTAGTTCTTCTTCCATAACTTAAATGTCCTCTTGTTATAAGATTCTAGGGATGTCACAAAAGTTTTTCAATCTAAGCATTAGATAGTATAGTAGATGACTGTAGAAGTTGAATGCTGGAAGTACTTTAGAGTACCTTAAGGATCTAATCGCAAGAAACTTACAAGGTTAAGGCAAGAAAAGAAGTATAGTTATCATTAGCTGTTTAATTTATTAAGACTTATTCTTCTCTTATAGTTCTCTGTTGCAGGATTTACAATTACAGCCAAGAGGTCAAGGTTAAGTGCAATATCAGTGGATAAAGTCATCTTTATACACACCATATTAGAATGTCTGTAAAAATGAGGTGCAAATAAAATAAATATTTCTTATATTATCTACGCCGCAGACGTTGACGATGCTGCCGGCTAAATTCATTATGTATATCTTTAGGAAACAACGAATTTATGAATTCGTTGATTTTAACTGGTCCTCAATAAGTTGCGATCGTTGAACTTTAAATGACACCACTGTACTTTTAACACGACCGCATTAACTGATTTTGTTATGCAATGTCTTTTATTTTCAGTATAGTCATTTTACAAAAAAAAATAATGTATTAAAATTTTTATTAAATATTAAATAAAGCAAAATGTTAAATAAATAAACTAACCTAATATGTCCACTACGTTATTGAGTTATGTGCGTTGCAGAGGATAAAAGTTCATGTCACAGCGTCCAGTGTGACCTAAATAGAAGAACTTTAAAGCACTAAATATTTACCAGATAGTGACTGTAACTTTATTCAAAGTTTGCATACTTTTAATGACTATTTGTATCTAATATTTTTATAGATTTTCACAAATAGGTTACAGCATGCATATACATTTTGCTAGAAACATATCATTGAAGTTATTGTAAAGCAATTTACATATTTTTATTATTCAATAATTTATTTATATCCTTTATTGCACACCATACATATCATAAAAACAAGTAAAAAATATATAACATTAAAAAAAATAGAAAGCCATGGAGATATAAAAGGCGGTCTTATCGCCAATAGGCGATTTCTTCCAGACAACCAAGATTAATGTTGAAATATCCTTATGACTCAATGAAGCAGTAGGTGGCGTGTACAAAAATAAATAAACCTACTTAAAAATAACTAAACACAAATACATAGACATGTTACATAAATAAAATTATTAACAATATATATTAAGGTATAAACTAAACAATATCTATAATATACATACACGATAATTGTCGTCCTAGATATCCTTGGATAGAAAGTAGTCTTTAACAGATTTTTTAAAAAGTAATAATGATTTCGATTTCCGAATATTGAGTGGAAGGTCATTCCACAATTTAATGAAATGAACCGTAAAAGACTGTTTATAGAATTTGGTGCTATGTAAAGGCATTCTGATAAGTAAAGACTGTGATGATCGTACTTCAGCTGGCGCTCCTAAAAACTTAGTTTTCCTTCCATTATGTAGGAGTTTTTGAGTGAAATAGTACACAGTACAGGAGAGAAAGGACATGTGAATCCCGGCAATAGCGTATAGGGAGCTTGACTTGACTTTTTGTCGAAATTCGGAAATATGGTCTTATTTGCGTAGACCAAATATAAACCGTATAGCATTGTTTTGGAGTCGCTCAAGCTTATTTAAATGGTCCTCGGTTAAATTTAGATAACTTGCATCAGCATAATCTAAAATAGAGAGAAGAAGGGAGTGGGCTAACATAATTTTGGTAGGAATTGGAAGAAAATACCGTAATCGTATTAAAGCACTCATGGCCGCAAACGTTTTTTTACTGAGTTCTTTGATTTGTGTATTCCAAGATAAGTTCTGATCCAAATAGATGCCAATTTTTTTAAATTTGAGCAAAATGGTATTGTACACAATAGGAGGTACGATTTGCCAAACAACTCTTGCAATCATTCGTGGGCTACCAATAATTATTGCCTGAGATTTTGCAGGATTAACTTTCAAACCGTACTGCCTACTCTATTTATAAATAGCGCTCAGGTCCTTATTCATTAGTGAAATAGCGGAAGATAGATTTTCGAGGTGTGAGTGGCGATATATTTGCATATCATTTGCATACATGTGATAGAGAAGTGATATACTCAGAGATAGAATTAATGAAAATTGCAAATAGTAGAGGAGATAACACGCCGCCTTGGGGTACCCCTGCCGAGACATCACACCAGCATGAGACGGTCGTACCATTCCAAGTGCGCTGTCGACTGCTAGTGAGGTAACTCCGAAACCAGTCTGTCACTGATGGAGATATGTTAGTAAAACGCAGCAATGCTAGTAAAATATCATAATCAACAGTACTAAAGGCATTGCTAAAGTCTAGCAATGTCTGTACTGTCAACCGCTTACTATTAATGGCCAACCGTATATCATCAGTGACTTTGACCAGCGTAGTAACCGTGCTATGACCGGGACAAAATCTGGATTGAAAGGGGTTAAGAAGGAGATTTTTATTAAGGAATAGGTTTAACTGTTCGTAAATTAATTTTTCAAGGATTTTCGAGAGGAAGGGTAGAATGGAGATAGGACGAAAGTTGCTGAAGATCACAGGTTTGGCTTTTTTAGGAATTGGAGTTATTTGGGCATGTTTCCAAGCTTCAGGAAATTTATTACAAGAGATGGAATGATTTAGGATATGGGTTTATTATGTTCTTTATAAAGTCGGTGCGAAACAAAACTGATCTCTAATGTCTCTCGAGTATAAAGTTTTAAATTATATATATATATATATATATATATATATATATATATATATATATATATATATATATATATATATATCGGCGTAAAATTATTTCAGTCAGTAGTAGTTAAAGTTAATTATTTTAAGTTAGACTTTTAACGATTACTTTGTTTACGGAAATCACGTGGTAGGAAACATTGTGTTGTTGTAGAGTTGTTGATTCTTGATAAGTCTATCCAATACAATTAATTGGATCTTTTAATCCGTTTTATGTTGTTGTAAATTCCTATTACAATTTATTATGAATATTACTTTTATGAGTTCTGAATTTGTTATTTAAATTTTTTGTTGAACTAATTACAATTAGGTTTAATTTTTAATTTAATTTAGTGATTGTTATTTGAAATATATTTTTGTGTAACAATTATTTCATTATTGGTGATGAGTGAGCCGGGTGTTGAAAATTGTGACGTCAGCGGCGCTGACGTCACTGTTTCTAGACACTTCGATGGTAATGGGCCTTCGTTATATATATACCACTCTCAATCCTATAATCTGTAGTATATATGTTTACATAGCTCTTTGGAATCCTGCGATCTGAATCTAACGCACAATAATGCAATGTGAACTGAATAATTAAAAATCCAATTCAAACATGGCAGGCATCTTCCGCAATTGTCAATACATCGAAAAGTTTCTAATACAATTTATTTGGAAATATATATTTAGACCTTTTTATTAACCTTACCCTTTTCAATGTGACATCCTTCAGCATAGATAGTGAGAGCTCTTTATTTTTACCACTCTCCAGGGAAACTTCAAGCCATGATCGATTTCTCATACTTCGACTAAATTGGTTCTTGTAATTCCTTACAGAATTTTATTTACATACAACGAAATCCTAGGAATATCATTTTAAGATAATTAATTATTTATTAGATAATTGTTCATAAGACATTTAACATATAAAATGAGGCAGAAAACTTGAAGAAATTGTATTTCAGTCCAACACTGCCGTGTTCAATGATATTATACATCACCATTGCCGAAAACACGTTTTTATTTTTTATTATCAGTAGATATTCTAATGCACTGGTTATATTTGTTTTAGTATAATAATGCAAAGGAGATACTGTTTCAATGTACAAAGTACCATTCTCTAGTAATTTAGTATTGATTTACTAGTCAATACTTTAAGTATTGACTAGTAAATATAAATTATATAATAACAATACACGACCTTGAAAAATATGTAAATTTTTCTAAGGATTTTAATGGTTTGAAAATTAATCATATACAATTTTCCGTCTCCTTGTAATAACGTAAAACAAATATATATATAAAGAACAAGAAACTTTAAACTTAGTTTGTTTATTTATAAAATATTTGAGCTGTGGCTGATCTGAATATATGTTTATTTTATGAGGTAAAGTATAACTTTCACAATCAACTATTACAAATTTCATTTAATCGTTCTTCTACAAATTACAACATCCAGGCTAAACTGATTACAGAGGCACCTACATTTATTATACGACAAGATCTTCTTGGAAATAATTTATTCAAAAAAGGAAGAGCACGAGATCACTGAGGGATTAACTCGACATTGAGATATATTTATACACCTCCACGATTTAATTTATTATTTCTGTACCGTGAATTTATATTGTATTTTATGTCATTTAGACGACTCTCGCCTTTTACTAGACACTTATTATACTATTATTATTATATATATATATTAACAAGTTTGTTAAAGGTAAAATATAAAAACCTAAATATAAAAGCAAAATCGAAGGTAGGTAGCAGAAGGTAGTAGTAGGTAGTGTGTTGTGTAATAATGATAATGCCAAAGTTCAAATACATATATTGAAAATTTTTCTTTAGTTTTTCTTAAGGGTCTAAGGCAAAATGTGGCTTTTACCTTCAAGAAATTTTAATATTTTGATGGATTGAGAGAACATGCTCTATCGTAGATTGCAGTCTCTACTGCCGAGACGAGAAGATAGATATACAACAAATTTGATTAATGACCAGTCAGTTCGTTTTAGCTATCATTAGAATTTAAAGAATACAAACATTATCTCTTCGTATAATAAAGCAGTGAGAAGGTTAAGTCGGTAATATCTTGGTGATATTGTACAAAATCTAAGGTAAACTTGTTCATATTGGTTCATACTTGACAACTTGGCATAAGGACAATCACTTGTAAAACTTTATTCGATATAATTCGTTTATAATATAGAAATTAAAATCAATCAATGAATACTTATTTATTACTTTATTAAGATTCACTGTTTTGCTCAATTGTTCTACATTTTATCTTTTAAAATCTCTGTGACTACAACACTTAACCGGATTCTACCAGACTATTTGTTTGCAAATGTAGTAAAAGTTTTTATGAACAGATCCTTTTTCAGCATGTCTTATGCGTCCTTCACCTGACGTTATATGATCTCCTGAACCTTTTTTCGTTTGATTGTTTCTTTGGGAGACGATCAATAATTGATAGTTTCAGAGAAGTTATTTCGTTGTTGTAATAGTGTCTATGATTTCTTCAGCGTGTAAATCGTTTTCTTAATACTAGTCAACATAAAGACTTTAATATTTGTACAATTCTTTTATTTTATAGTTGTAAGATTATAACTGACCATAAATAAGAAAAACCTAAATATTTGATAAATAATGTATATAAGAATAACAGTACAGACTTGGGCACCTACGTCTATCTGTCACACAGTTGTTCACACTTTTAAAAAGAGGTAATGAAGAATTCAAAATACTAGGTTGATGATGAAGTATGGGCTTTTAATACTATAGTTTTACTTTGAATATAGTCCACTATTGAAGTCTATAAACTCATTCACTCATATTTCTACGATGTGTCTGTTTGAATAAGTATTTAAGTTATTTCTAAAGATGAAATATATAATGGATATAGCAATACTCGTGTAATAGATACCCACAAAAAAATTTACGCATTGCGTTATTTACATAGACATATTTACATACAAGGACATTTAAAATAAATGTTCATCTCAAATATTATTTATGAGATATGGTATATTTCTAAACTTCTACTCTTTATCAACTTACAACACACATACATAAATACATAGATACCTTGCAAGTAACGTAGTTAGGCTCGCGACGTCAAAGGCACCTAACTCACTTAGAATTCAATCACCTGACACCAAGGCCGCTCCAATAGAGTTAAATATTAAGTTAGTATTGATATAGTTACAATAAAAGTTGTTAGTAAACAAACAAGGTATTAGTTACGTCAAAGTGGCTAAGTAAGTTGTATTGAATTAACCGACTTGGTTTAGATTGGGAACTTTTACGGCATCGAGTGTTTTGGGCAATTTTTACATGTTATGTTTTAGATAGGATTTTATTTCTTCTTATAACTAAATCTTATTTTTTTCTTCTCTGTATTTATACTCGTATCTTGGTCATCAGATGCGGGCTTCCTCAAAGCAAACCCTGTCTCGGTGGACTTTTCTTAGAGGTTTTAGTATTTTGATTATTAACAAGCTTTGCCAAACAGTTGTAACTAACCTATTTTTTTGTTAAACATCAAGCACTCCACATTTTCGATTTTCAAAGATTTGAAAGTTTTTTCTTTTTATATAAATCTAGTTATATAAATATAAAAAGTTTGGCTCAATGATGAATAAAGGAATTGGATTTTCAATCATTTTTAATTGTTTTAAAATTTGATTTGAATGTCTCTTGTTATATAATACCCTTTTGGTCACTGAAAGTTTGAACTTTCTAGATTTTATACAAAGAAGTTACAGGGGTTTCAAAATGGCCCGAATCGCTTCGAGAAAAGTATGGTGCGGCCGTGCCTTTTGCTTGACATGGCGGGGGCACTTTCGTACTCCCAGATATTATCTCTATTTTTCCGAAACTAATTTGAATTGATAGCTAATTTAATTACAAAACTCCGATGAAATAATCATTTCATTAATTTCTTTATATTCTTATTTTTTTTAATATTATCTGTCACTTATTATCTTTGTAATAATGGACGTCTCGTGAGAAGCTTTTTGTGCTATGATTTTCTATAAATAATAAAAATTTTACTTCAAGGAATCTTATGAAAATTTATAAGACGGTTTTGGGGAGTCTGCTCTTGCATTAGCAATAAATACTTATTGGTTCCGTCAACATATTCGGGATCACCTAAACAATACAAGAGCCTTTATAAAAAAAATATAGCAACTTTTTCGACACAGTGGATCAGAACTTATTATTTCACTAGAAGATCCTGAAAAATAACTGGGTGAGTAGTGTTGCTAATTTTATCTGCCTCAAGCTTTCGGGGACTTGAATAGCAAGCATAATTGCTTATAAAGAATAGTTGCTGATAGAGAATTTATCAGCAACTAAGGTAACTCGTTTGCTAATACAGTTGTTAGAAATATCGACTATTTCACTTCTTCGGGGTACAACAGTGACCAGCGCAAATTTACCAATGCAAATGATGGCAACGAACAATTTCGACTACTATTTTTTTATCTATATTTAGAGATATTTTTAAAATATTTTTATAATGCTGTTTCTGTATAAGGGATGTTTCTGTATATTCTGTAAAAACATATTAAATTTCAGTAACAATAAACAAACAGCCTATGAAAAAAAGAAATCATTGAAAGCGACAGTTATTTCTCTAAAAATTTTACCTTTCACTGAATTTTTATACGTAAACAAAATAGTGTCACTTTGTGAATAAGTATTCATATCAATCACAAACAGAGACACAAAAAGCATTTATTAAAAAAAGTAATAAAAATGGTATATGATCGTTCCAATCCTAGATGTTATCTCCCCCATATTGACCAGTTCCTAAGTCTTTCCATCTCTATTAATAATTTTCCTGAAGCTTGGAAACAACTCCCAAAGACTCCCATTCTTAAAAAAGCAAACCTTCAACATCACAATGTTCAGCGACTTTCGTCCTATCTCCATTCTACCCTTCCTCTCTAAAATCCTTGAAAACTTAGTTAACGAACAGTCAAACCTACTCCTTAATAAAAATCTCCTTCTTAACCCCTTTCAATCCAGATTTCGTCCCGGTCATAGCACGGTTACTACGCTGGTCAAAGTCACTGATGATATACGGTTGGCCATTGATAGTAAGCGGTTGACAGTACAGACATTGCTAGACTTTAGCAATGCCTTTTATACTGTTGATTGTGATATTTTACTAGCGTTGCTGCGTTCTTTTAACATATCTCCATCGATGACAGACTGGTTTCGGAGTTACCTCACTGGCCGTTAACAGCGCATTCGGAATGATACGAGCGTCTCATCCTGGGGTGATGTCTCGGCAGGGGTATCCCAATTTTCATTAATTCTATCTCTGAGCATATCACTTCTCTCTATCACACACACACCTCGAAAATCTATCTTCCGCTGTTTCATTAATGAATAAAGACCTGAGCGCTACTTATAAATGGAGTAGGCAGTACGGCTTAAAAGTTAATACAGCAAAATCTCAAGCAATCATTATTGATAGCCCACGAATGATTGCAAGGGTTGATTGGCAAAACGCACCTCGTATTGAATCCAATAATGTTACCATACCATATTGCTCTAATGTTAAAAATCTTGGCATCTATTTGGATCAGAACTTATCTTGGCGTACACAAATCAAAGAACTCAGCAGAAAAACGTTTTTGGCCATGATTTATTAAAATTATGTTAGCCCACTCCCTTCTCTCTATTTTAGATTATGCTGATGCAAGTTATCTAAATTTAACATTTAAATAAACTTGAGGGACTCCAAAACAATGCTATACGATTTATATTTGGTTTACGCAAATATGACCTATACTTCTGAATTTCGTCAAAAACTCAAGTGGCTCTCTATACGCTATCGCCGGGATTCACATGTTCTCTCTCTCCTGTACTGTGAACTATTTCACCCAAAAACACCTAAATACTTGAGAGAAAACTTTAAGTTTTTAGGAGCACCAGCTGAAGTACAATTACCACAGTCATTACTTATCAGAATGCCAGTACATAGCACCAAATTCTATAAACAGTCTTTTACGGTTCATTCCATCAAATTGGGGAATGACTTAACACTCAAAATTCGGAAATCAAAATCATTATTTATTTATTTTTATCTGTTAAGGAATACCTTCTATCCAAGCATATCTAGGACGACGATTATCGTGTATGTGTATTATAACTAGTCGTTCTGTGAACAGTAGACCTCAGTACGTTAGAGGATGAGACAAAATTTATGTGTTGCCTGCTGGCAAGAGAAAATTATTTGTGGTAGGTACCTACATGTGCTTTTTAAGTGCGTTTTCCAAAAACTAATAATATACCTATGTATGTATGTAGGTACATAACTACCGAACGAAATTTGGCTGCACCAAATAACAACGGAGTTATTCAACTTTAAAATTTTTGATAATTCGCTATGGCCGCCATTATGGATTTTGAAATAATAAAAAAACATCTTAGATTTCGGCGAAGAATACTTAGACGAAATTTCAGCCCGCTAGCTGCCGCAAAGTGCGTTTTTGTGGTACGGATCAGAAATCCGCCATTTTGAAAGTTTTCGCCCAAGCAAAAAAACGGCTCGACATAAAAATTTAAATAAATCAAAGAACACACCTACTTTCGTGACGATTGCATGAAAATACGACTGCTACGACAAAACAAAAACTCAAATCACCGCCATTTTGGATTTTTCCTCCCAGTAAAAAAAAAAAGACGGACAAAAAAAAATTAAATGACTCAAAGAACATGATCACCAATTATTGTGGCGATCAGATGAAAATTGCTCCTGCTACGCCAAAAATAAAACTAAAAAACGCCGCCATTTTGGATTTTTTCGCCAAATCAAAAAAACGGCTCGACAAAAAATTCAAAATTTCAAATAATTCAAACAACACGCCTGCCAATTTTCGTGACAATAGGATGAAAAATACGCCGGAACAAACTTACTGAAATAAGAGTACATACGGAAAAATAGCAGAATGGGCCTATCTACTAGGAACGGAGTCCTTCAGACAAACGCTTCGCTATTATGTTTAGTTTATACCTTAATATATATTGTTAATAATTTTATTTACGTATTATGTCTTTGTATTCGTGTGTTGTTATTTTTAAGTAGGTTTATTTATTTCTGTAAATTTACGCCACGCCAAAATTACGCCTATAGGCAATAAGAACGCCTTATGTATCTCCATCATTTTCTATTTCTTTTATTGTTATATTTTTTTACTTGTTTTTATGATATGAATGGTGTGCAATAAATAATAATTTTTAATATATATTTTTTATTACCGGTTCTGCAAATGTAAGTTTATTTTAATAAATCCATACAAAACAGAATACAAACCCAACTCACAATTGAATATTTGATTCTGTATCCACATGACGCATTCCCTCGTGTCTTTTCAATTGAAGTTTCCACGAGAGTGTAAATTATGTATACGTTGCATTATCTCACAGAACAATGTGTTTTATACCTTTCGCTGAAATAAAATATAGTTATTAAAATGACATAAATATAGAAATAAAAACGATTTCTAATTTATATTCCACCAGATTTGACTTTGAAATTTCATTATTTGTTTTGTTTGTAACAATCTTAAATAAATTATATATGTATGTAATATAATTAAAATGTTATTCTTCAGTGAGACGCCTGCTTCGTATTGTATTTAAAGTTTATTTTCGTTTTATAATTTGTGTTCGCGATTTTCAAATTTTAAAACTTGATTAAATTTTAACAAAATATAAGTTTTTACTACTACCGGGAATCGATTCCAGGAACTGATTACAGGAGAAAATATTCTTTCATAGAAACTTCATCATCATCTTTTTGTGCTTATCCCAATTTCGGGGTTGGCGCAGTATGTTTTTCCTTCCATACTCTCCTGTTACTCGTCATTTGTGTACACACTCCCTTCTTCTTCATATCGTCTTTCACGCAAGTCATCCATATTTTCTTCGGCCGTCCTCTACCTGTCCATCCCTCCACACATGCGTTTCATCTTTCCTCATAACATGCCCATTCCCATGACCATGACCATGCCCATAATAGATGGCAACCTCTATTTTTTTATCACTGTTGCTACTCCCAAACTTCTGATATACTCATTTCTTATTCTATCCTTTCTTGTCACCTCACACATGCATCTTAACATTCGCAGCTCCATTACATGCAAACGCTTTTCATCCATCACCTCCGTAGACACTTATCCTATAAAAAAATCAGTCAATAAAATATAAAACATATATTATCAAAATAAAATAGCCTAACTTTCTGCCGTCACATATATCTAATATATAAAATTCTCGTGTCACAATCTTACTCGTAGTTACCATACTCCTCCAAAATGGCAAGACCAATTTTGATGCAATTTTATATGTATATTCAGTAGGTCTGAGAATAGGTTGTTACCTATTTTTTATACCCCTAAGTGATAAGGATTTTCTTTTGATTTTTTTTTGTACAAAATTTTTATTTTTATTTTTTGACGACGCGGCATTAAAAATATGTACAACTCTAAATTTACACTCTTCTATTATCAACTACTGTTTTTAATAGCGATATTAGTAATTCAATAATTTTCAACTCAGATCTATAACGGTATATAAGAAAATAGTGAGCAGTACAAGTATATTAACTTATCAGAGATTAAGTTTTTGATACTATCGGTATGTAGACAAATTCTATAAATCTTTTGTGGCTTTCTATACATCAAAATAAACTACGTGTACTTGGTGCATTTTCGGATAGGAAAATGTTGGCTTTTATAACTTGAACAGAATACATAATTTATTTACTAGAATAACAATGTCTTCGCAACAGTTACAGAGTTGCATAAAATATGGTAAAACACTGAATAGAAGAGTCCAGCCGTAGCCAATTAAATTGAATTTCTTTCTATTATTCGAGAGTGAGACTATTGCCTCTGCTCTTACTGTGGCGGATTTTAAATATAGTAATAAAAAAAGGGCAGGTTAAAAAAGTTATGTTAGCGAAAATCCTACCACCGAGCGTGGTGTATCAGTAGTCCAAATAATGTGGTATAATTTAGGTGAATCCTTGTATATGTTAAAGATACTCAATGTAATTTTCTCTATTTATCAAGCTTGAATATGATTTGGTAACGTACAATAAAGGTACACTTTGTATATTGCTTCAAGTGTCTCCATCGATGTCATAACAATAAAGATTTAAATTTAGGGAGCACCTACCTTGGTTTCAAATCATAAATATTTGAAATTACGATTTAGTGTAAATCTTAAGAAGAATGAACACTTTAGTATGTTTCCCTTGAATATTTCATCTAAGCGTGTAAACAAAGAATATAAACCATAATAAAAATGAGGATAAGCATTTATTATAGCGACTAATATATATTTATATTTATGAGCTTATTAGCAAATTTTTTTTAAATTGTATTTTTAGTAAGAGCTTTTCCACTAGAAACCCTTATATGTTCGTCTGTATGTTCGCAGCCTAGCTGAGAGACTGTTAGACATGTAATGCGACATTAATATACGAGACGTTTTCGTAGCATAGTGGTAGAATAAATTTTTTTTTTTTTTTTTTTACGGTATCTCCTCTAAATGTGTTTTGTAGTTATTTTGTTTGCTCGATTACCGCATGATGAGGGATATCGTTAGACAAGTCTCTGAAAAATAAGATTTTTTTGATTAAGTAATTTATTTATGAAATATTTTGCTTTAGAGCGCAATTTTTTATAAGATTGAAGTGTCCTCTCCATCTGCCAACTATATATATATATATATATATATATATATTATATTCTTTCAGCAAGATGTGTTTAAATGTGCCGAAATGGGCATAAAGTGTAACAAAATTTATAATCAGCGATGTCAAATGTCGTAAGTAACAAAACCGTTTGTAACAATTCCAGATAAAACAAACCAAGACAGTTAGTTGACAGTGGGATTATAAATGTTCGTACACAGTTTTATTGCTGCTCTAGTGAGTGCATTTTTTCATTGTTTAAAATTATAATACCTAGTACCTCAAAAGCTACTTAAGAATGCAATTCAAGCAGTCTACAATAACTTCTGTTAAATCTCATAATTGGAATAAATATGTCCGAGCTCGTATGGTGATATCATTTTGTTGTGAAATATTTCTCAAGTCGAGAAATTGTGAAAGTATTTTCGACAAGTTTTGTTGTTCGTTGGTTATCTGGTATTGGATGGTTATTAAATTTATAAATATTAACTTACTTTGTTACAGACTTTGTAAGGTATTTTTCAAATTATTTTTGAGCTATATCCATTCATATCCGCACATTATAATAAATAAGTCAAAAACAGTATTCTAGTAAATTGATTTTAATCAATTTAATTAACGTTACTTTCGAAAATGTAAAAAAATTTAATATGGTTTCAAAGAAAAAATAGTTATTTATAATTTTAATTAAATTTTTGAAGTTTTTTTTAACATTTCAGTTCCGGATTAACTTAATGACTTTAAACTTTAACAATATTGCTCGAAACTCAAAACTTGCTAGAAGCTTTGATATCTCATATATAATAACAACGTCTCAATGTCTTTCAATTTCAGAACAAACAAAAACTACATCCAAATAGAAATCGTTGATTGATTCTAAAGTGATGAGATTGTGTGTGAAGTGATAATAGTTTAATTAGGATCAAGTGTAATTGTTAATGGATTACAATGTGTCGTATGTGTGTTTGCTAATAAGAACACCCAAGGTTCAAAATAATTTTATTCCGAGGCTAAATTTCGAGTAAAGATTCTCGAATAAACATAAAATCGTCTTAAGGTAGATTTTTATTAAACATTTGAATAGCCGCTTTAAGTTTAATGGGAAGCCACATTCTCGTCTATATGGTGGTAATTAACTTAACTTTTAAATGTCCGTTTAAATTACAATAGAAATAATTTTAAATTGGTTTAAAATTTAATTGAAGACTATGACGTCGGTAATAACCAATTTTTTTACTTTATTTCTTAAATAATTTTACCTTCTATATACTGTATCCGATTTCTTAGTTCATGCTCATTGCCTCAAAATATAAGAAGTATTGTCGAAAGAAATATAACATCAGAACTATAAATTTGTTCCATAAAAATTGTTTTAAATGAAAAATATTAGTCTTAAGTAATCTTAAATGTTAATAAAATTGATAATACTGCTTTTAATATGTATATATATATTAAAAGCAGTTATCAATTATTATTTATTTCTATACTTACTCGTTTTAAATTAATTTGAAACTATGACAACCACTAAACTAAACCAACAAACATTGGCAATATTAACGAAAATAAATGTATGTTGTACTTACTAACTTACTTATCTTCACGCCATATCCCTTGCGGGGTAGCCAGAAACGACGGAGCGCCAAACGCTACGGTCCCTGCATACCTCTTTCGCCTCGACCACAGACATTAACCTCTTCATACATGCCCTCCGGGGGGTCCTCATGCTTTTTACGAGACCTTCCTCCGTAGTATCGTAGTATCGTAGCTACTGTGTTTACGAAGGTCACTCGAGGCCTCCCCCTGTCTCTCTTACCGCTTTCCTTTATAAATCTTTTTTACCATTCTTTCATCACTCATTCGTTCGACGTGCCCAAACCACCTGAGTACGTTCTTCTTCATTCTTACTGTAACATCTTCGCTAGTACCTGCCATTCTGTGGATCTCTTCATTGCGGATTCGGTCAGCTAAACTGACTCCGCATATTCGACGAAGAGATCGCATCTCCACAGCATTCATCTTTCTTACATTCTTCTTCTGTATTACCCACGTTTGGCTGCCGTATAACACGCGTCGGTAGCAAAACTGCATTGTGTACAGCCAAACGTACAGCTATGCTGACGTTTCGCCGTCTCAACAATGCAGCCAAAGCACCGTTGACTCTGTTACCGGCAGCAATACGCCTTTCCACATCCATTTCGTATCTTCCGTCTCTGCTAAACATACTTCCAAAATATACCACTTCATTCACTTGTTCTATTATCTTACCATTTACGTCGATCTTACATTCTGTTCTTTCTTCATTTCTTTCAAATACCAGAACCTTCGTCTTATTTGCATTCAGGTTTAGACCATTATTTTCACACCCATCTTTCAGAGTGATGACCAATGCCTGCAAATCGCATTCTGATGATGCAATGAGCACTGCATTATCTGCATAAAGCAAGCAATTGACCTTAAGGTCACCTACTATCACTCCCATGTCACTGTCTTTCACGCCTTGGAGACAACTATCCAAATACAAGTTGAACAACCAAGCTGACATAGCGCAACCTTGCTTAACACCCGATTGGATGTCAAACCTAGGCGACATGTCAGCTCCTACTCGCACACAGGCTGAGTGATCTCTGTAAAGAGACTTTACAGCCTATAGCAAGGGTCCGCTCACATTGTATCGGGGCAGTATCTCCCATAATTTCTTCCTCACAACCCTGTCAAACGCCTTTTCCAAATCCTCAAAAACACAGGAAACCTTTTGGTTTAGGGCCAAAAACTTTTCCGTGATCATGCGGAGGGAAAAGGTCTGATCTGTACACCCTCTTCCAGGTCTAAAACCTCCTTGGGCCTCCCACAACAGCCTTTCAGATCTCTCTTGCATTCTTCTTGCTAAAATTTTAGCATAAACTTTACCGCCCAAGCTGATCAAACTGATAGCCTTTTAGCTTGCACAGTCTATCTGTGAACCTTTGTCTTTATACAAAGGTACGATGACTGCACCTCGCCAATCGCCTGGAACCTCCCCCAATTTCCAGCATAAATTGCACAAAAACCAGAACAAGTCCCAGACGCGTGGCCCACCATATTTGATCATCTCGGCAGTAACTTCATCTGCTCCCGCAGCCTTACCACATTTCTGACTTCGAATCGCGCTCTCCACTTCTTCCAAACTGATTTCACCATCGGCTACATCCGAACTCAGCATTTCGCTGGTACTCAAGGCCAAGGCGTCCTCACATTCATACGTCTCCTTGTAGAATTCCGCCCACCGCTGCAAAACGTGTGCTGGCTCTGTTAAAATTTCACTACTCTTCGAAAGCACCCCTTTCATTCTACAGGTTACCGAACAACCCCGGGAATCACTAACTTCTCGCCAGAAAAGTTTTGTGTTTTCCCGGAAGTTGTTCGTCAACCTGTCATCCCTTTCTCTCTCAGAATTTTCACGCTTCATCTTTATAAGTGCTTTCGTTTTGTGCTTTTGCAGCTTGTACTCTCTTTTTCTTATCTCTCTCATACTTTTATCCTTACCCGAGGCTTTATAATCCAGCCATGCTTTCTTCTTTAACTCTACAGCGTCTTTCACTTCATCATCCCACCATTCATCGCGCTTTTTACTAAAACCTGTTTTCCTTTTACCACATACCTCTGTCGCTACTTCCACCATACCATTCCTAAGGTTCTGCCAGCATACTTCAACACTTTCATTTTCAGAATCACAGCTTTCAAGCTTCTTGGAAACCCTTTCTTGATATTCCTCTCTGATCGGTGGATTTTGAAGTTTCCAGCTTCTTATGCGATAATTCGACTCCAAGCCAGGACACGTTGTGCGGCTGCGCCAACCTGCAAACAGACCTCTTATTCTAGCAACGACTAGATAATGGTCCGTTCCCAGATCAGCACCCCTAAACACTTGCGTGTCCATAACTTGGCTTCGAATACGCTGATCCACTAGGAATAAATGAATCACACTTCTTTCTTCTGCTCGCTCCCATGTGTACATGTGAATTTGTTTGTGATCAAACATCGTGTTTGCCACAAACAAATTTTTCTCCTTACAAAATTCCAAAATAAGCTTTCCAGCCTCATTTACTCTCTTATCACCGTACTTGCCTAGCACGCTTTCGTAACCACTTAAAACAATAATATAAACAATAATATAATCAAAATTAAAATCAAAATTCAAAATACAAAATTTTAAATATTAACTACAAAATTATAATTATTAATAAATTATTCACATTAAAAAAATTATACAATATAAACATGTAAAAAATTAATTACAGTATAAATATAAAATAAATTAATAAAACAAATCAACAAAACTCAATTTATACAAAAATATATAATTATTTTGCATGTACATAATAAAAACTTTTAATATTTAATTAATACTGTTATCATCCTATCTCAAATCAAACCACGTTCACTAACTCATGCTTTCTTGATTTTGATGTATGTTGTAATTATTATAATAATTTATATAAGTAAGTGGCATTTATATTTAATTAGAAGTCATTAAATATATATTTTTGCCTTCTCATTTTACAGACTCATATATCAAACGTTTTTAATAACTTACAAATTCATACCAAATAAAAAACAATATAAGGTAAAAGATAATAAATCTCAAATTAAATCTAGTTACTAAAAGTTAGTATAGTGTAATGCGCTTCAAAGCCAGCAGACTAACTATTGAATTAAATGATTTGCATATCTGTAATGACTACACGGGATGTCACATTAATTCATAAGGACACATCATGGTATAGTCACGTAATGCAGAGGATGAAAGGCATCTAACGAGAAGAGTATTAATTGTTAAAGTGGATAGTTAGTAGTAGTAGCAGAAAAAGGAGAAGAAGAAGATATGGATGTAGGGCGTTAAATATCATATGGTGAAAAGTCTCCACGTAGATGATATACTCGTATGATAGAAGGGCTGTGAAGACATTAAAATATTGCCGACTTAATAATTGGGATAAGGGCTGAGTGATGTCATATTTCAATCTCCATATCACAACATTTTTGTAGAACAGTTTTACAGAAATAATTAATCCAAATAATCAATGAAATTGTATCTAAAGCCATACAACGATAGTCAAATAAGACAATAGCAAAATATTCAATATACTATATACCGAGTTTTATTTATATAACATTTTTAGGAACATTTTAATTGTCCCACACTCAAGGTACAATTGATTAGGTAGGAGGTTTTTAAAACATAATAAGTTTAAGACACATTTGTAACCATTGTTGGGAAATTAATAACTTTAGATTAAATATCTTTATACATAATTCATTTATTTTTTTTATTATTTCTACACAACTATGCACTATATAATAGTCAACAAAAAGCGTTCCCATGTTTCATTCAGTGCTGTTTTCATCAATAAAACTCGCCGCTATTCGTCTTCGTCTTCTAAATGCAATTTAGTTGTTTAGTCTTTAATATAATTTATCTTTATTTAAAGATGACTGTACTTTGTCAAGAGCGAGTCGTTTCCGGATTAAAAATAATAAAAAACACAATAATAAACATTAAAAAAACACAAAGTACTAAAAATATAAAGAAAAACTAGTAAGAGGTACAAGAGCATAAATAGGTTTTATGTTAAATTAAATTATTGTACATAGCTATAAATATACAATTTAGTTAATAAGGACAAGACTATACTTAAGGAGCTGTATGATGATGAAGAATTGTCTGAAATTCAACGGGTCAAGTTGTTGTAAGTATAATAGAATAGATAACAAAAATGATTTTATTTAATATCTTCATAAGAATTGAGGGATATTTACATCAGATCCTGAATTGGTGGCAATTCTGTTTTGATTAATAAATAACTATAAAAAACGTTAACGTCCCACAATTGTAGAAATCATTGAACATATAAGAATCTATGTATATGATTTTCAACATTCAATCTTCTCCGTTTGATAAAAAAATAACATCATTTCTGATGAAATAAGTAATTTTACGAGTGATGAGTTGGTATTTTGTTGCTCTTTCTTAACTATTAAATTAGTGATATTATTATAAAATATTTGGTTTTGTATTTTTCCCTGCCAGAAGCGATATCCCAAAGTTATCAGGTTCCAATCTTACCTGTTTCTAGAATTTTAATAGAAATAAAGTAAAATACGATTAACATGTTTGTAGACAATTTCAAACAACTCTTGGAAACTTTACAAATAATGAAAAGGAAATGGGTCACTGGAGCAGAATAACTCATTTATCTAAAAAGTAGAACCGAGCGCGCTCTGTGGATGATACTTTTAAATTGTATAAATTTAGTTAACTTGAGTTTCCTTTCATATTTATGAGGTGAAAGTGTATTTGGTAATATAACTATGCTTATTAAAGATTTATTTATTTATTTATATATTTTCCATTTTGAATCTATACCAGTGATCACTTGTGTACGTCAAATAGAAGTGAAAGGAGGGCCTATTTTGATATCGTATGTATTAAAATAAGCCCTTCTGTAAAGACACTTTCCAACTTAAAATAAGGTTACGAGGGTTCCAAACGCGCCCTGGTCTGTGAAGAACCACACAACATACTCAGACGGGTTTTTTCATTTTTTTTTATTGTGATCACTGTTTCACAAACGTCAATATATTTAGTGAGCAATGTACGAACGACCAGAACCATTGCAATCAATTCGATAAGCCGTCATAATAATAATTAATAATAGGAAAAGGGAAATCCGTGGCTAGCAATACGACCAGTCACCGATAACTCTTAAATTAAAATAAAAAAATAAAAACCATCTACCTAATTTAACGAGGCTGATGCTAGTATGAGTTAAATGAAGTCATGAATGAGTCACGATCCCGAAAGATTTGAAAGTAGTCGAAAAATTTCTATTAAAGTGACATGAGTACAACCGTTTAAATATGTTATGTAATGTTACATAATACCTTTAGAAAGACTGCAGTACAGCCCAGATCTGGAACGAATCGAAGGCTTTCTCTTAATCCACAAATGCATAATTTCTGGGTCAGTCACCTGAAACTCTCCCTCTCCCCAATTTCTGGTATGTTTATCTTAAAGAAATAACTTATTCAAATTTATATTGTTTATACCTATAACGCAATAAATTGTTTTTATACAATAAAATATAAGTTTTAATATAAAATACTATATTAAATGTCTTTTAGAAATATTAGGTATTCAAAGTTTTCTAAGTAATTAATAAAAGTATAACGAGTTTATTTAAAAATCACATCTACATGATAATAAGAAACAACAACAATCTATAAGAAAAAAAAAACATAAATTCATTTTAAAACACTCAATCTTGAAAACATTTCGGATAATTAAATTTCCAGGTAATGAATTTAAAACTTGAATTATCTCGGAACAGTGAAATATCGTGGATCTTTAATGAAAATACAGGTTTAAATAATGAATTTTTAAATTCTATCGGCTATTGAATTAATCGAATTCCTAAATTGTCTAGAATAATAGGTTTCTAGAATTACATTATATATTTTGAAATAGAATTTGTTTTATATAACAAAAGCGTTCAATAACGGGTTTATTGATACGTATACTGATCTATTTATAATATTGTGTATCATATATAACATACGCCTACAAGCTACACCCACGTCGCGAAATTATTGAAATTATTATTATATTTATATTATTATTTCTTAGTTATTTAAATGTTCACGTTCGTTAACATTTTCACGTTCACATTTTTGTACTTATCTTATATCATTTGGATATATTATGAAGAGATTAGTGTTGTTGCGTTGTAATCAACTTAATTACTTAATTAAAATATTTTCGCAGAAGTAAAAAAAATTATCAAAAATTTACTATTAATTATTTATTGTTTACTTAAATTTACTATTTCGTATTTTTACAAATATTCAAAGTACCGAGTACAATTAACAAAATTAATTAAAAATGTATTAAAGATTGGCCGTTAGTTTTACAATAAGGACGCATATAATTTCTCAGGTATTAAAACTGTTACATTGGCCCTGTCCGTCTGAACTTAAGCAGGTAGTATATTTTTTCATGGGAAAATATTGTGATGTTCGAGGTCGAGGTCGAGCTAACTTTTTAATTAATTTTATATCGGGTTATGAAACGAGTGTAGTTTATATTTTCTGGATGAATAATGATAATTTGGCTAACAATATACTAACTACTTGAAATAGTCCATCATTAATATGATTCAGTTGTTTATTTTTTTGTTTTTAAGTGCTTTATATTGTTAATTGGACCTATTCAGAGCGCCGTTGTTAACGACAATTTTCAAACACATAAATTAATTTAAAATTATTATTTAACACAGTTGATATTCAGAAGAATTGAACCTGCCAGAAACATTGATTTCGATTGATTCGATTTCGATCAAAAGGTATTTTGTAATTTTAATATTTTAAGTATCTTTATATTATTATTTAAGGGTTCTAATAAGAAGCCGTCTGAGAAATTGTAATTGTAGTTCCAGAATATATATTTTTTAATCAATAAAAACAAAACCTATCAGTTTTATTATTACCTTACATATATTAAAATACTTAAGGTACCCTATATATCTCATGAGTTAATGACCCATAAATATTTGATAGAAAGGATGCGGTATCATAATAGAAGTTAAAGTTAATATAAAAAAACTGGCCATCAAATTCATTTAAATTAACAAAAATTTTGAATTTACTTATCGTCTGAAAATAAGGAGTGTATTTAAGGTAGACAGCAGCCATTTTCGTAAATAAATTTAACGTTGAGAAGTACACATAAGAATGTAATCACTCAAAATGGTGACCCATTTTTCCACAACGGTAATGGCGCCGCTACTATCACAACTATTACTATATCATGGTTGATCTGTTTAATGTACACTGTTATGTTATTGCGAAGGTTTTCATAGTCAATTGATTAATTATATCGTTGGTCTCATTGGATTTTGGGTTATTTATATATAATCTCTACTCTTTGTGCCTTTGACCTTATACAGAAGTTATCGTATATTTTCATCATCTGGAAGATATATGACTACATCGTCATTCACAGTGTGTGCCGATCAGAATTCAGTATTTACCAGGAAAAATATGTGCTGCGGTGAGAAGAAGGGATGGAAAGAGGTGAAATATATATTCCATAAATCCGGAGAGTCACGTCGCCATAGCTAGCAGACAGATATATAATAAAGGATAGTTTATGGGACATTTGTTCGCTTTATTAAAAATAACAAAAAGATGTCAAAAATAAATAAATATCTAATGTTCACGTAAAGGTTATTTGTCCTAAAATGTCGTTACAGAGAGATTACTTGACATTAACGTAATGATATATTGTCTCCTTAATTATACTAATAAGATGTCATACTCTAAACTGAAACATTTAAAACTAAAATACATATTTGTTCATTTATAGCTAAGACTAAATATAGTATTTGTGGTGTAACTAACCTCTCTGGATTTATTAAATATATTTACAAATACAAAACCAGAATACATAACTTACACGAGAAGGATTATTTATATAACCATATATATATATATATATATATATATATATATATATATATATATTATTTACTTTTTCATAGATAAATAAATACTCCTACGGAATATAAACAAACAGTTTATTCTTTACATTATCGGATTTATTGTAATCCAGGTTTAAGTCTAACACATTATTTGCATACGTGTTTTGTTTGGAAAACCTTATATAATACATATATTTATATATACGATAAAGTCTAGCCTTCATGAGTTTAGACTATTTACATGTCATGGAAACGAAATCAATTCAGTAGCATAAAATCTAATACATTATGTCTGGATCTAAAACTGACTAACTAACTAAGGACACTAAAATCCCACAGTGAATAATTAAATACGCACTTTAATATTTAACTTTATTTTAAACTGATAACTCTAAACCTAAATATCATATTTTCTTACATCGAACTATTGTAACGTTTCAATTAATAATATTTTTGTTGTGTTTGTACATTCCAAATTAGATCTCACAAATAAACATAATTTAACGCAGCTATTTTGATTGATGTTAATTTCGCGTCCTGAATACACTCATACAGAACACGTAACACTGAACAACGGCATATTATATTAGGAAAATAAACATTTTAAGAACACGCTGTAAAGTAAAGGTGTTTGACAAAAAGAGGGCGTAAGAGATGTTGTTGTAAAACTTTAAAAATCTGAAATTATTCAAAGAAGTCCCTTAATTAGTAAAGATACCGGATCCTGACGGTGATTAAAAATTCTACTCTGTATCCTGAATAAGGAACCACCGCACATTAGCGACGAGAAACTATGTATTTAAAAAAAAATATCCATTACATAACAGCGCTTTATACTTTATACGTACATAGCAATTATAATAACAATTGACTTCTACCGTGAAGAGTGACTTGACACTGATTGGTATTAATTGGATGAAATTCTTGTCTTTATCAATATTATGCAGTTAACGTTAGATGAACACTGAATAGTTCAGCAGAAAATAAACAACGAGCCAACAAGACTCGTAATCCATATTTTATTGTATAAATACGTTTCAATTTTATTTGATTCATATTTTAAGGTAAAGTTGACATAATTAATAAATAACTTTTTATGTGTATGCACATACTCTTTACATAAAGTATGCAAATGAATCCTTCTGAAGCGTGACATCCAAAATTATTCATCCATCCATTAGAAGTGTCATCGTAAGAATACTAACTCACGCATGAGCCTTTACCCTCCGTGAGACATTTTAGACATCGACTATTTAAATTCTCGTATAAAACAAATCCGACACACGTATTCAAGTTAAATTGAGTTCACATATTTGTTCTCATTGTTATGTTATATATAAAAAATAAATTTATTTTGAAACTGTTATTTGTATTCTTCTTTTGTTATAACCGAATAAAATATTCCAACTCAAAGGATAAACATAGTAATATAATAAAATTAATATATATGTAGTCTTTTCTGTAAAATGACAGAAACATTTCAATTTAAATTCATCATATTTGATTGCACGAGTGTTTTATAATATTAAGTTATTCCGATCAATCTGCAAAATACTTAGTAAGCTTTTTGTAAGAATTAGTAGCTGTAGCACTTTGAAGAATTAAAATGCTTTTAATGCATGCAATGCATTAATATTTTGTCACCTCTTTTAAACCAGCTAGGTGTTATAACTTCCAACAGTTACGGTTAACGACCGATGTAATATTTTATGACCGATAAAGTAGCTCGCCAAATAGTCTCTTAAAAGCTTCTGCGTTCGCCACAAAACCGAGAGTCCTTGTTATAAAGAGATACACAACCTCTGTCAGCTAAATCTCTGAGAGGATATTAAAGTATCAGCTGCTTGATCTTTAATCTTTATATACTGACCAGAGATCGAGGTTTATTATTTTTTTTGTTTATAGTAAAGTTAATTTTTAACATACCTTTGATTCTGAAAAAATGTAAAGACTCATTTACAACAAACTCCTGTGTTATGAAGAAGCCGTCAGAGGAGTTTAATTAAAAAAGTGTTTAATTGAATAATTGGTCATTGTTATGTTTACAAGTAATGTGATTTTACCACTGATATATGAGTCTAAAATGTATAATTACTTATAGTAAATTATAAGTAAATTAATAACTCAAATCAGTTTGTGATAGAATTCATTAAAAATAATATATTCAATAATTTCTAGACATCACAGTGACTAGTAAATTATATTAGCTCTTGTAAACTTTTAACTTCAATGAACTTTTCACCTGTCAAATTAAGTTTTCAAATAAAATAAAGTTAAAAGTTTAGTTTTAAAACATTTAATTCGTCACTAACTGTCTTTTCTAGGAAGTAAGTAATTTTTAAGTTTTAGATTATTATCTACATAAATTATCCATGTTTCTGCGGGTATATCTGTTATTATCAAGGATAATGACAATATGTTATTTTATTACTTAATTCATCGCTGTTACTGGACGTAATTATAATCAGCAATAAATTATAATTGACATTAAAACTGATAACTACGGTAATAGCGTAAAGAAATAAAAATGTTATGTCAAATCCAAAAATGTTATTATATTCTAATCTAATTCTATAAAAATATGTTATTATATTCTAAGGCTGATGAGTTGAAAGGTCCTCCCCTTTTTAATAATTATTCTAGCCTCTGACATCTTTCCTCTAAATCCATGGTTGGTAATGCGGTTGTAAAATCTCTATCTTATTTTATCCGTCCTCTTTACTCTCTCCTTTATACTAATACCGGAAATATTTTTTTCAGCAAAACCTCCAGAGTCTCATATGACAGTCTGCATTCTCCTTGGACGTTCATAAATCGAGTGGGAAGGATGGCATTATACCAATAGTGCTACAGACATGTGCCCCTGAGTTCACTCCAATGCATACGCGTCTATTTCGGCACTCCTACCTTAAAGGCGTAGTCCCGGTCTCAGGTAAGCTTATCCATCTGATTCCTATAATAGGCGATAGCTTGGATCCAGCTAACTATAGATCTATCGCCATTACCTCTCTTATTTCCAAAATAATGGAGAGTGTCTTTAACCGATAGCTCTTAACGTAATTCGAAAATTGCTAGTTGGTATGGCTTATGTTAATATGACTTTCGCCTTGGCCGACCAGCTGGTAATCTTCTGTTATATTTTACGCACCGTTGAGCAGTGGTTATTGAAACCAAGGGAGGTGGAGGTCTTTCAGTTAGTCTGGATATAAGGAAAGCCTTCAATCATGTATAGCACAAGGGGCATCTTTTGGAGCTACCTTTCAATGGTCTTCTGGACAGATGCATGTGGATCACCAGCTTTCTTACTGGGCGGAACATGTAGGTTGTTCTGTACAGTTTGTGTTCGGACCCCACATGCTGTTGCTATCCCTAATTCTTTTCCTTCTGCACCTTCATTTTGAATATATCCAACATACATTGTTATGCGGATAACAGCCGTGCCGTGTAATACTCTCGGAATAACGTTAACGACTGCCAATAGAATAGAAATAGAAATAGAATGCTTGTGTCTTCTCTTTGAGGAAGGTCTTAGAAAGGAATAAACTGAAATTATTTCAGTTTAATCCCCAAAAAAATACAAGAAGAATACATATTAGAATATTGGGCCTCGGGGATTTCAAGGGATTATCAGTTTTGTAGTCATCTGGCGAACAAGACTAAGTTAGATTCTATGAAATTGGGGGTGATCTATTGATCATTATTACCAGACTTGAAAAAATGCTTGTCTGTCTGGCCAAAGCCTTCCAAATGGCGCAGATCTGGCCACACATAGAGTACTGTTCTCATCTCTGGTTCGGATCATCCTTATACTCGGTGCTATGTGAACTGCTGGAATCATTGGCAGTATGTAGAGTGTAGGTTCTTTGTGTTTCTTTTACTGCATTTATAACGAGGACTGTTCTGTAGAGCTATTTGATCTGATACCTTGGATGCTTTTACACCCCTAGAACCGGGTGGTTAAAAACTGATTGCTGAAGAATGCTTTGATTAGATTCTCGGCGGCTGCCTGTTAGCGTATATGGAGGAATCCATATGACACAGGCACTGGCGACACAGTGATCCGAGGATAGTCAGGCTGAACCGAAACTCCGAAAGTGCTGCTTGGTAGAGAGGCGGGAACTAGACCCGAATTCACTGTAAGCCGATTGTAGGCTAAGGCTAGACCGTGAAATGGGTGTCGGGAAGTGAGTGTACCTTTCCCAATCGTAGTGCCAAACTGGTGGTTAGGTTCTCTGGCGTCCACAGCGAGTTTAATCGCTAGCATTCTAATTTTCTAACAGGCGGTGTGAGGGATGTTAGCGAGCACAAACTTTGTGTGGATGTGTGGCATGCTTTAAGTTATGCCGTAAAGGTAGTTGTGGAGGGACTATAAAATAAATTGTATATAAGATCGGGTCTTGATCTGATAAACCTGCCGCCGATTCCTCACGATCTCCTGCTGTGTGGTGATGAAAGTCACCTCCTACGATACCATCGGTACTACTTCAATGCGTGGCGATCTTCTACTGTGCTCTTTTCAAGAAACTATTTTCTACATACCACAAAGATTTGTAACGAATTTCCTTCAGCAGTGTTTCTGGCTCCATGCACCAACCTTTAAAAAGGCATGTACTCCCAACTCCAAGGCAACGCTCTTGCGATTACCTTACTTTGCATGTTGCAAGAATTTGTTGGTCGCGGTGATCAAAAAACATCATTACCCGCACGCTCGTTACTCTCTTCTAACATAAAAAAACACTGGTTTGGTACTGAAATAAAATATTTTACTAAAATAAATTAAAACTAAACTACATAATTAACCATTAAATTGAAAATTCTGTATTTCACCAAAACTAAAGTAGCTAACCCAAGAAACCCACCGTTGTTTAACCGCTCTTTTTTGAACATACATTAATGTTTTATCAACAAAATATAGTTGTTTCTTCACCAGAGAGTGGAACCTCCACCGGTCATTGACTGTATTGGTTTGGGTTATATGTCTTGTTGTCGGGAAGTATTATGTTATGTTCGTTATTTATTTATTGTTTTGATTTTATGTATGTTTTGCTAAAATCAATAATTCGTTTTTAAATTCTAAACATTTTATAACATAGCTATGACATTTATTTGTTAGATTTTACTTTAATGTCGTTTTTTTTTTAAATTTTGGTAAAATCGAAATTGCATGTTGTTTTGTTTTCGAGTGCCGTCACGGTATTAACCTGATATAACACTCATATTAATAACGTATGTTGTATGTCACCATACACGTCATTAATACTGAGTGAACGTTTTTTTTATTTGAAAATTTGGAACTCATTCCCTACCGGTTAACCGAATAATTTAGCAGAGAAACACAAAACATGTACTACAACAAAACAGACAAACAAAAACAAAAAACTGATATAAAAATATTTTTAAAATTACTTACTTAATTACGTTTGTATGATTAATCACAATAAACTCCCACTGATAGTTTTAAAGATAATTAATTAACCCAATTAAATTAATTTAATGTGATGTTAATATGTATATTAAAAGGGGGGGGATGGTATTAATTAGCATTTCGGTAAAATAACAGAATAATGGAGAAGCTGAAATAATTTCGTGACAAAATAAGACGAATTATACTTACAAATACAAATAAAGTTCAAAAAAAAATTACAGAAAAAAAGGATACAGTATGTACGTAGGTATGTGAATTTAAAACAATTACTTACTTATTTACACATAATTGAAAAATAATTGTACAAGAATCTATTACTTTGTAGTCATTGAACAGATAGTGGATGAAATAACAAAGATACGTAATTAGACTCAGTGTTATGGAAATCGTTAGGCGACCGGATACGTAAAGACGCGTGTTAAGTTCCTAAGCATATATCTTGTACTGACAATGCTAGTAACGCTATTGGCTTTAATAACGTCATCGGAAGGATAAAGAGCTATTTAGGTATTTTTTCCAGATATACGTAATTTATTGAAATTTAATTTTTCAACTTTTTTATTCTTTGTTAAACCTTCTCCAGGTTACTGTTAGTGAAATGAATTTTTCTCATTTCACTAACAGTTATGTTAGTAAAAAATTCAGTCTATTAGTAAAATTTTCATCTTCAATGCGTTTTTTAACTGTAGAAAATCTGCAATATACTCACTACTCACTAGTTACTGTTCTGCGATCTTCTTGTGAAATAATAACAACTGGTCCACTGGTCCTCGAAAAGAAACTGCTATCAATTTTTGTGAAGGCTTCGCCCGAGCCCAATTTCCACCAATCCATAAGACGGGATGGCTGGACTCCTCGATGAGTTAATGAGGTATCCACTGCGAAGTAACCTTCCTAAGTCCTGATATTTATGCAAGATCATTTAAACATTCATAAACACGATAAATAAAAAAATATAACGCAAAAAGCTATTAACGTGTAGTTATTTTATTCATCTAGGACTAAGTTAAATAAAAGTTTGAAGGAATCTTCACAATTTAAATATAAACGCCGGGAAAATCCTTTAACAATCTCGTGTCTTTTACCTGTCTATATATCAAATCAAAAATCACAAAATGCAAAAGTGAGTACATAATTATATGTAAGCCTTACTCACTCAGTATATTATAAAGAAATTAAGTAATATATTTGTAACGTGAGCCTATGAACATAATAACAAATTGAACATATTTTATTATTCTGTGTTGTTAACAAGGATTTCAGCCACAGTGCAGTGCGGTCTATCAAATCGAACACACGATTTGCCAGTTACAATATAATCGTTTATTAATATTTTTTTTCAACTACCGTCAAATGTGAAGTGAAATGAGTGAGCGTAGTAAGTTTTTTGAAGAAATGAATATTAACGATGTGTGTAATGTAAATATGAAGGAAGAGGAAGAAGTACACAATTTAAGTATACAACAAATTAAGAGTCCAATTAAGTCTCCAATTCTAAGAGACCAGAAACGGTATAGAAAGGAAAAGGAACTAGAATATCACGACAAGAAAGGGAGAGTGACGGGTTTATTACAGTCGCGAAAAATTCGAATTGTTCTGCTTCTAGTTATTCCGATAGTATATGAAGAAAAGAAAAAAAACATTTTCATCAATTCCTTTGCAAATGTTTACATTAAGCACGTGGATATCAAATATTAATATTTGATGTAATTGAGATTGAGTTACTAAGTGTTAAACTATAAAAAACCATATGAGGTTTAGTTACTGTAATATTATTATTTTACAAGATTTAAGTTATAAATATAATTTTTTGGAAAAAAAGTATATATGAATATATGGATGGGTCCATACCTCAAAATAATGTAGGTTCTGCCTTTTACGTAACAAATTTTAGAGGTACCGATAATATGTATCCTATAACAATCAAACATATGTATTATGTCGACGATAATGTATGCAATTTCAGAGGCTATATTTTTCACAGAGACATCGGACTGTACAAGAACTATTATTTTCACCTATAGTAAAAGCGCCTTGCAGCGTCCATGTCGGTGCGCCTCTAGCGCAAGAGGTGATCCGATAGTCTCTGCTGTTTTGGCCAAAATATATAACATGAAGTCAAAAGATACGAGGGGAGGTCCAAAAGTTCGTGGAATGGAGAGGATGGAGCAGGGGCAGGGGCGCTCGCTTGGTGTCATACGATTCGGAGACTCATCATTAGCATAAATACCGAGTTTCAATCCGATTGCGTCATTCGTTTACGAACAGTCGTCTGCTGAACAAGTCAATCCGGAAGAAAACTGAAACTATGGAGAAAATTTAACACCGCGCTGTGATAAAATTCCTTACCAAGCAAGGAAAGAACGCTCAAACCATTTTGAATGAAATGGGAGTCGTTTATAGGGAACAGTGCCCTAGTAAATCAATGATTTACAATTGGCATGGTCTTTATAAACATGGTCGAGAGTCAATTGAAGACGACCCCCGCTCAGGAAGGCCAGTTGAGGCCACCACATCGGACATCGTCGAAAAAGTGGAGAAAATTGTACTAGAGGATGCCCGTTTGACGAAAAAACAATAATCTGCATTAGTTGGAGTACAAGATACCACCATTTTGCGAATTCCACATGATCACCTGGGTATGACAATTCTCAATGCAAGATGAGTACCGAGAATGCTCACGCCGTTTCAGAAAGAGCAGCGCGTCGATGCGTCAAAGCATTTTTTGGAGTTGTGTGGAGATAAACCTGCACAGATTTTAGACCAAATTGTTACGGGAGATGAAACATGGGTTCATCACTTTGAGCCTGAGTCCAAACAAGAGTCCATGCAATGGCACAAAAAGGGGACACAACCGCTAAAGAAATTCAAGGTGACGGAGTCGGCTGGAAAGATGATGGCTACTGTTTTTTGGGATTGTGACGGGATAATCTTGATTGATTACAAAGAAAAGGGAAGGACTATAACCGGAGAATACTACGCAACGATATTAGAAAAATTAAACGATACTATCAAGGAAAAGCGGCGAGGAAAATTAACAAAGGGTGGGTTGCTGTTGCAAGACAACGCGCCGGTTCACAAGAGCAAAATTGCAATGGCTGAAAAAAGACTTAAGGGGAAGGAAATTTTCCGACGACAATGAGGTAAGGGAGGCAATTTCGGCTCATTTTGACGGAAAAGATTTTTTATAGTGACTATGTGGACTAATGTGGACTATGTGGAAATAAGGATTCTGAGGGCTTAGCAAAACGTGCAGTCAAAAATGGTATTGAAGTATATTGAAGACCTACTTATTCCGAATGTTAATTGTTGTTAGTTAAATATAAATGAAAATTTTTAAAATGTGTAAAAGATATTACAATCAACTTTCCAAAGAAAAAGGAATTTGGTGTAAGATTTTGCAGTGTCAGCCCCCTCGTGGTTCCTGGTTCAATATAATTAATATGAATAGATCTTTTTGTTTTTAATGAAAAAATCTGACTCCCCTAATTATGAAATGTGTGGAAAGGTGGAGGATGTTTATCATTTATTATTTGAATATAATGATACGATAGGGCTGGAATATTTTAAAAAACAAATAAAGATTGAAAAAAAGGATTAAGCACATTTCTTTTCGTTTTAGCCCAAACAAATATTTTATGCTTTATTAACATTTTTCACTTGAAAACATCATCGAGCTTTTTATAAAAGGGTTCTGAATTTACATCAAAGAGCGATTAATTGCTTGTTGGGAAAGGTATTGCTAATAGATCCGAGATAGGTTTTTTTTTATACAACCTATTAAGATACTTAAGAGAATTAAACTTTAAAAACCGCTTCAATTACTCGTAATACACTAGACATTATGTTATAACTGTTCTTTAAACTATTTATTAAACGATTCAATGACGTACTTGTATAACGTCTCGAAAATTAATGTATAATAAGAAATACTATAATAAAAATTCGTTTATTAGAAAGTAGTTCAGTATTAACTTACAGCAGTCCCCTATAAGTCCATACAATGTAATGCACTGTTCTTGATGATTATTATACACAGTGCTATTATACATACTGTATAATTCACTCAGACGGGCAGTCAGAGTCGGAAGGCGATCTCATCTCTTAACCATAACTCATGTTAGACGCCAAACATAGACTTACTAAGCTTAGTAATGGAGACACCACTTTGTTTGTTACAAATATATTAACTACATTGTTCGGTTTTCTTCAGCTTGTCTTAAAATGTTGTTTTAAAAATATCTGCCTCTAATTAAAGTATAATTTGGTGATCTTAAAATAAATCAACTAGTAATTATTAATAATTCCTCTACCACCATGATGTTGGGATCAATGTTATAAATATCAGCTTATTCAAAGACATATCTAACTAACAAATATTAACCGAGCTTTCTTGTACCTAAACTTATTATTGTTTTATATCACGTTCTGTGAAAATAATAAATATGCTTGGGTAAGAAAATAAATAAATTAAAATAAAGTTTTAATTAAATATTTATTAGTAGCAACCAAAAAGTTAAGTTTAGTTCTTCTCTTCAGTAAAAATACAGAATTTGTTTACCAATGTTGTTCTACAGTGAGGGTGAATTCTATTCAAGTGAATCCTTAAGTATTAGAAAATATACATCTCTTTTAATAATTTTTTTCTAAATTCCAAATGAAATTACGAATTTTACATTAAATTAACCTCAAATATCATGGAGTACTAATCTGTTGAAAAAAAAGCTCGCTGCTGCAATTTAATACATATAGATAACCGAAGGGATAAGAAAGTTGTCTCTGCGAGATGAAATTACTATTATAAACTAACTTGAAAGTAGTCCCGTCATATAGCAAATATTGCAGAACTAAGTTTTTTTATCAGATCCAGAGAAATGAGAAACAAAAGAAAAAAACTATGGATTTAACCACTTCTATCGCTTCCCCTGTACTATATTTTTCACCTGTTACTATATTTGAATTATTATTGAGTAACAGGATTTTAACACTAAATCAATGCACTTTTTTAGTATTGTTTATTTCTTCATACATTACCTGATGCCATTTTACTTCAAATATCAGCATACAACATTTATTTTGCAGAGATGTCTATTTTTATAGACATTTTTATAAACAAGGAAATGAAGATTCAGATAAAAAAACTTAGAAAACTACATTGTTACAGGGGTTTGGTATTATTTAATCTTAACACATGTCTCTCTTCTTCATAATGCAGACCTAAAGTGTTTCTCAGAGCACGAAATATAGCTGACAGAGATTGATCTTTGTCAGTCTTTGAAGAAGACCTGTGAATGATCATTACATTTGATCAGTTTCCGTGTTTTTATTGAATTTAACTTTTACTGTATTATATTCGTGTAGTTTTGTAAAAGTTTCAATATTCTTTTAATAAGTCTTTAGTTTTATCATGATTGTCACTGGAACCTAACAGAAGCTAATTGACTTCAGCTCCAGACCATGACAAACCTGTATAAAGTGGTAAGTATCGGTAATAAGTTTAACATACTTTAAAGTTGATACTTTAAAGTATGTTTAACTTATATTATATTATATCTTCTAAAATAAGGTACGATGGCAAAAATAAATTTGACAAATGTGAATATTAGTCTGAAATAAATTAGATTTTTATTATTTTGTTTCCAAAAGTAGCTTTGGCTTCAAACCCTGGATCATTAAATACAACCGTTGCTTCTTAAACGGTTTAATTTGTTTCACTACGTCCTTTAGTAGAAAAATATCAATGATGTAAAAATACACATCATTATTTATAAGTATACATTTCATTTTATTAAAAGATGATTCTGGTCTTGCCAAAGCTGTCGGCGTCATGTTAGTGTACTACTGTTCTATCCGTTGGAGGTCACGACCGTCCCTCCGTTGTATTTGCTCTCAACTGACCAGCAAATATTAAGATAATCTATACAAATGTAATGATTAGATCTTGCTTTTTGAACACAAAGGGTTTCGTTTTCTAGTGTGATTAACCGTTTACTATACTTATTTATTTATTATTTATCTCAAAGTTAGTAACAGTTTTTGTACCTACATCTATTATTATATGTACATTTGTTACTATTTGTCATTTTTACAATATCAATTTTATGCTAACAAAAAAGCTTAATTGAAGTAAATCTTAAAATTATATTCAAAGAAAGTTAATTAATATCTAATTAAATACATATACGTACGTACGTATGTATGTAAATGAACAAATACCACCCCGTGTCCCGTGTTGGTGTCACAATATCTCTTTTAATCAAAATTCTACATCTCTGTTATCAAGAAAACAAATCATTTTAATAGAAATATTCACTTACATGTATAATTTTACACTGGATGTGTTTTATTGTGTGTCAAAATTAATATGTGATGACAATTATTTTTCGTATATTTATGTAATGTAAGAAAATCATATCATGTTGCGGTATAAATTATTGACTTAAATTTTAGTAAATTATTTTAATAATTATAATAAAGACATTTGTGCATTGATGTTGCAGTTTCATTATGATTTCTCACAAGTCGCAGTTCAAGAACTGGAGCACGGCGTGATGAGGATGTTATTAGGAGCTGACGGAAAATATAACAACTTAATTAGCCATTTACCTCGAGCGACCGGTACTGCCCTAGTAATTACGAACTATATATAGATTTATGTTATATGAATAGCAAAATTTTTTCAATTTTTTTTTAATATAGCTTAATGTCCATAGACATTTGCCCATGCCTTTCATTGTGATTTTAAGACAATTTTGTCATGATTTCAATTGGGATGGTAACTTCGCAGGAAATTGTACACCTGCACAGCAAGCATTTTTTGTTAGTTTATAGGTTGTTGTTTTATAATTATATAATAGTTTCCATAACCTTATACTCTACCATGAATTACTAGATAACATTTAAACATTGACGCTTGTATTTATAATATTCTTCCTTATATTATGTTTTCTCTTAAGTATTATACAAAAATATTTTTACGTTTTTCCGATAACACCCCGAACGTGTCCCGTAGGAGTTGTCACAAAGCAAAGAAAAAGAAAAGTTCAGTGTCAGATGTAAGGCGATGCTTCGAGACTACATTCATTAAGTTAGATAAGAGACGTACTCAAAGATAGGATCGTCTTCGGTTCCTAAATAAAAATATCCTCAGTCTATCGAGACGTGTTGTCACCGTCGTAGATGCGATAACAAAAAAGTTAGGCCTGTCTATTGTAATATCGGGATAGAAAATGCTTTTGAAATTGAAAAAGTATGCTTCTTTCTTTATATAACCAATACTCATAATGTCTTCAAAGGAGACATTGTGCAATATAATAATTCTTATACGCTTTAAAATATCCAATAATATCCACCATTTGTGACGGGGCTTAGAAAACTTTTAATGAATAAACTTTATCAGGAGATAATAATGAGTGAATAAAGGTGTTGTGGTCTGGTGCCGCTCCTCCTTTTACAATTACAATGAAACCTGCCAATTCAATTGAAAATCGTCAATGTATGAGTTTTAAGTTAAGTTTTAAGAAAATGATTATATGAAAGTATAATAGTGTTAAATATTACTGTAAACATGTAATTTGCAATATTTTAGTGTTTTTTTAGTGAAGTTGAAATAATTTGAACCTAAATAGTACATTTTGCAAATTTCATCGTAGATATACTATACCATAACTTAACGAACCGGAATCATTTATTTATTTGTTTGAAATAATATTTTTGTATTCGATAGCGCAGTTTGTTTTTGTGATATCCAGTGAAAATTAGGTAGCTTTTCGTCATAAAAAGCATCCTATATTACAAATTGGTTGGTTTAACAAAACAATTTTAAACGTACCTAATTATACGATATTTTGGATGAATAAGAACAATAATTAATATTGATTTCCACAGACATATTAAAAGATTTTATTCTACCATTCATTCTAAATCAAACATATCGATGAAACGTTACACAACTATAATTACCAAATAAATCGTATACGCCCCGAGTGATATAAGATTGGAAGTCATTTTATGCATTTTACATCCTCTTTTATAGTCACTTGGCTCGATTCCCAACATTATATCACGCCTTTTTTCACGGCGATGTAAAACTAAATATAATATTCAAGAGGCGTCGCTTCATTGTATAGATATATGAAAGCTCTCACGAACTACTTGATAACTAAGTGTATATTACATTGTAGTGTAAGTTTCGTTTGTAACGTCGTTCACATTATTTTGTTATAACTAGTAAAAATCTTATTTAAGGTTTCTAAAAAGTAATTTTCAATCTGTATGTTACGTTTAATTGTTAAACGATTTTAAAAGCCTATATTGTATACAATGTAATAGACCATAAAAATATTAACAACATTTGTACTTAGTATCATAGTATAGTGACAGAGAAACGATCCAAAATGACTGTATTACATAACCTAACCTTTATGCATATTCTCTATATTAATTCTAAAACTATTATTAATTTTATATTCACAGTATAATACATAAAAAATGTTTTATCTTTGATATTGTTTTGTGAATAATTAATATATTATAATATAATATTAATAGTATAAAACATATTGTTTTTACTTTACTTTACAAAATTAATTTATTTTTTAATCAAATGTTCTAAAAATGAAAGCTAAGACGCAAGACTGGTGTTATATATCTATTGATATAGTTCAAATACTTCCCACGTGTGTACTGCCATCTGAATATTTATGTTATAATCAAATACTCTCAAACAACATGGTTAATTTGGAGAACAGCTCAGCATCCTTCATTAAATGGAGTAAAATTACCCATGTGCAGACTGTGCACAAATAACAGTTGATTTATTACAAATAACAAACTCATATATTTACTCATTGTTATGTGATTATTTTATTACATAACAACATGTCCATTTGATTAAATGTCAACATAATGATATACAAGACATTTTAAATAGGTTTATAAAATATATAATTTATATGTATATGTATATGATATGTATTTATATATTTTATATTTTTCTATTATTTTATATTTATTTATCTTCACGCCATATCCCTTGCGGGGTAGCCAGAGACGACGGATGGATATTTGTAGATATCTCGAAATTAAATAATAATAGAAAGATAGTAATAAAATGTTGGTATTTGTTTTTATTATATTTTATTAATTTTCATACTTAATATAGCATCTCAAGAAATGCAATTTATGTCGGACACAATAATTTATATAATAGACAAGCTATAGTTTCTATATCCGTTACAGTCAAAAGGTAAATATATATATTTAACGACAAATGTATATATATATTTATATTCATTTTTATGTATATCAAAGAGAGTATATTTTACAGATAGTGTAGTTTCATTGCACTTCAATATCCACGACGCAGTGAGTTGATATTATCCATACCCATTAGAAATATGGTACTCGTATATTGAAAACTCAAGAGTTTGCTGAAAAGTCAAGAATACTTCTCTCAAGATTTCTCATATTTTATATGGAAATATTGTGGATATGTTTCCTTAAATTAAATTATCAATAAATTTACTAAAAACAATACCAAATAGTGATATAAACAAGAATTATTTTTATTATATAGGTACGATATTATTTCTGTATATGAAGAGTGTAGGTTACTGTTTTTTTTTTTAATGTGTGAGGAGGACAAACGAGCTGGCGGGTCACTGATGGACGTGATCACCGCCGCCCATGAACTCTTGCAACATCCGAGGATTTCCAAGAGTGTTGCCGGTCTTGTAGGTAGGAATAAACGCCTTTTTTGAAGGTAACCATGTCGTACCGATCTGGAAATACCGCCGAAGGAAGTTCGTTCCACAAGCGAGTGGAACGTGGAAAAAATGTCCTTGAGAACCGCACAGTGGAGGACCGCCACGCATCCAGGTAGTAAGGTTGGTATTGGAGGCGATGGCGCGCTGTGCGCTGATGAAATTCGGCGGCAGGCATCAGATCGAATAGTTCTTCGGAACACTCCCCGTTGTAAATGCGGTAGAAGACGCACAAAGAAGCCACGTCTCTACGCAATGCCAAAGAGTCCAGCCGTTCGCAGACTAACGGGTCCCCGACAATTCGAACGGCTCTCCGTTGTACGCGGTCAAAGGGTAGAAGCTGATATTGGGGTGATCCGGACCAGAGATGAGAATAATACTCCATGTGTGGCCGGACCTGCGCCTTATAGAGCGCAAGTCTTTGGCCAGGTTTGAAGTACTGCCTCGCTCTATTGATCACTCCCAATTTCTTCGAGGCCAACTTGGCCTTGCTCTCTAGATGACCACGAAACTGACAGTCGCTCGAAATGTCGAGACCCAGTATTCTGATACGTGTCGAGGCAATGAGGGGAGTGCTCTCGAAGAGCGGTGATACGACAAGTGGGGTTTTCTTAGTGGTAAACGTGCAAACCTGCGTCTTCTCGGGATTGAATTGAAGTCTCTATAGAAGACACAAGTTTCTTTCGGCAAGATATCCAACATATCATTGATGTGTAGGAGGAACAGAGTTGGGGATAGCACGCAGCCTTGGGGTACACCAGCGTTCACGGGCTTGGGGTCCGAGCAAAAACCGTCGAGAACGACCTGTATGCTCCGCCCAGTGAGGAAGCTGGTGATCCACTTGCATAAACTCTCGGGAAGCCCATAGGAAGGTAGCTTCGAAAGAAGCCCCTTGTGCCATACACGATCGAAGGCTTTCGCCATATCCAGACTAACTGCTAGACCCTCTCCCTTGCTTTCAATAACAGCTGTCCAACGGTGCGTAAGATATAACAGAAGATCACCAGCCGATCGTCCATGGCGAAAGCCATATTGCCGGTCATTGACCAACTGGTGATCCTCGAGGTAGGTCAGGAGCTGTTTATTGATAATGCTCTCCATTACTTTGGAGAGCAGAGAGGTAATGGCGATAGGTCTGTAGTTAGCTGGGTCCGAGCTATCACCTTTTTAGGGATCGGATGGACAAGGGCACGCTTCCATGAGAAAATACTGTGGCAGGTTAATGTGGCAAGTATGTCATATCCTGACATACTTGCCATATTAACCTTCAAATTCTACTATAAAAATTTTACTTCTTAATTTAGCCTTTAAAAAATAACATAAAACGGGGATGCTAAGATTCTGTCGCCAGTTCTCTCGCGTCTGTCTAACATCCTCCTAACTTACATATATGACTTTTATATTTAAATAAATATCAAGCGATATAATGAATAAGATTAATTCCACAGCGATATATCAACCTAGGATCATTAATCATTTTGACAGATCTGATCCATCCACCTTCATTAATCGCCGCCTCATTGTTCACTAAATTAATCTTAAAACAAAAGACTTGCAGTTTCAATAATATATTAATCACAATTTATTAAGGAAGTCCTTTTTAAAGCTTAAAATAAGTTGTGAAAATCTTTTATAGTTTTGTGTTTTTACTAAATTTGAAGAAATCTTAGAGTGAGTTATATTTATATTTCGGACGGTCATGAGTACGGACGCTAAACCAGACGCAGCACGTGGTTCAAGTGATGGTCGCGTCGCCATTGCGTCATCACATGGATATTTCGTGCTACAACGGAGCGTACATTGTGAAGTGATGCTACAGAACGGATTTTGAGCCACGCTGAGGAATAGTACTATTCCTCTAGGAACTGTCATATTTTGTTCATTGTAGACTAGTGCTGATATTGAAGACATCGTTTTACATTTATTTTCATTGGCTCGATTACTTGACGATTCGCCCACATGATATCAGACGAAGACCTAATAATGATGTCGACAATATATGTATATTTTTTTATATTGTACCTTCGATATAAAACATAGCCGTGCTACCTATTATAACCTAATTAGTAACGTTAAAGTTTTATTATTTGAATAATATAGGTATGATTGACTTTACCGCTTTTGTTAATGATCATGAAATCACTTTATAGATAACCGTGATGTGTCATCTATAACCTATTGTTTATTTTCTTTCTTTCATATCTATACAGTTTCTCCTCTACTGCCAATTAGAAAGAGATTGTCACTTTTTTAGAAGTGTAGAAATAATAGACTGAGCGAAGAATGTACTATGGATAGGACTTGTTTTTTAAAGTATCATCGTTTTTTTAAATTTTTTATTGTCCAGTGTGAATCATTTTTTTTTGGTATCTATCGGTACAGAGTTTTGCTACAGTCTTTTTTATACTCTTAAACATGTAAGAACTATGAATTCCTACTAAAATTGGCAGCACAATTCACAATTCACGTAAAATGTAAACGAATAATATGAAAACACATTTCAAGACATATTATATTATTAGTTGTTTGTGTACTTTTTTTAATGTGGTAAATGTAAATTAACATGCATTTTTTGTAAAAATATAATACTTGTGTTTATTTACTTATAAATTAAACGGTAACCAACATTAATGAAAGGAGCAAATACGGTAGTTTATTATTTTCTGTTAACAGCTGCTTAAACGACGACTTCTTCATTTCCACTGAATGTTTGTTAACAATGAATATAATACACTTAATATAATTAAAAATGTATATTAAACGCTTATCAAAAACTTAATAAATTATGTCAATGATAATTTCTAGCAAAAATAATCTTTTTAAAAAATCGTGTAAACCAAAATAGTATAAGTATTTTTGAATAGTATAAGTATTTTTTTGTCGAGAAAACAAGTCGCAATATAAGTTGTTTAAGTCGTGGTGAAGTTGTTTATCTGCTTTAGAAACTAAAAGAATCAGTTGAATTGTTACAAACTTTAAGTCTTCAGAAGTAAAACTTACAAGAAGCAGAAAAGTATCGCTCGAGAACCTTATTAAGAAGAAAAATATGCTTAGAGTAGAATTAAAAAAATCCGTGCCCGCAGAGGGACAGGCGTGGGTAGACCTCATGTGTAACTCGTTTAAAATATAACTCACTACCTAAGAATAACATATGATGCCGTTGTTTACATCAAAAATTTTCAAGCAAAAAGCGGTTTTTATTTTTTTTCTCGGAAAAGGTATCTCTTTCGGAAATACTTTTGGTACTTAAATTTAGAGTAAAAAATAACCTATCTATTAAAAATATTTGCGAGGAGGGGATGTTTACCAGAAAAAAGATGACGTGGATTTACCTACCTTAAATTTTCAAGCTAAAAGAGGATTTTTATTTTTTTTCTCGGAAACGGTACCTTTTACGGAAAAAATAACCTTTCTATTAAAAATACCTGTGATGTAAGAATGTTTACCAGAAAAAAGTTATGAATTTTTTTCCAACAATTTTCGGTTTTTTACTAAGTTATTGAAGTTAGGTTTCGATTTATTTACATTAGTTATAGGTATTCATCAAAGACATCATATGATATGAACGCGATTGATTTTCTTTGTATAGAAAAAAAGTTATGGTCGAAAAACTGCAATCAGAAAAAGTGAGGCCCTAGCGCCCCCTGTGGCCGGATTTCTCTGGTTGAGGAACTTGACCTTCATTTTTAGATGGTTGATTTTTGTGCAAAGTTTGAAAGCTATCCGAGTGAAACTGCGGCCGCTATCGTGCTGACAAAAGTCGAATCTGGACGCACGCATATATATATCTATATATATATATATCTATATATATATATATATATATATATATATATAAACTTTTTGACCAATGGTCATTTCGGACTCAGGGAGTCATAAGAAGACCACCTGTGAAGAAGTTTTTCCAAAATTCGAACAACAAATGAATGGGCAGACCGAATTCTTCGAGGTCTACTCAAAATGAAATCATGAACCGTAACTTTTGGTAAACGTACGTAACATGACAATAGCAATTTTATCTATTATTTGTTCATGTAAACGTCTTGCATATGAATTTTATCAGTTCTTTTTCACTACAATTTTTACGTCCACAACACAATCTATCACTATCTATCGGCTACTATTATTGCACTAGAAACTTTTTATATTTCAATTCCTTACAATACAGGCAAATTGAGTTCATAGATCTAATAAGAACCTATAGGTAGGCACTCTCGATACAAAATTGAAATATCTGAAGAACTCTTCATGGGTTTGTGCAAAAACTATACAATAACACTTTGTTTCGGAAAAGGTATGTTCATTTCACATACGTAAATATTTCTTAGAATTATCTCGTCTATTTTCTAATCCTGCCGGGCCCTTGATGATCTAGAAGTGTGGGGTGGAACTGCGCAGTAAACTAATTCGAAAATAATCTGCCAAATTTCGATGAAAGTATCCATCGAAAAAAATCAGTACGTTATAAAATTTTACTTTAAAAAAATCCGTGCCCGCAGGGGGACACGCGTGGGTAGACCTCGTGTGTAACTCGTTTAGAATATAACTCACTACCTAAGAATAACACATGATGCCGTTATTTACATCAAAAATTTTCAAACAAAAACCGGTTTTTATTTTTTTTGTCGGAAAAGGTTTCTTTTTTGGAAATACTTTTGGTATTTAAATTTAGAGTAAAAAATAACCTTTCTATTAAAAATATTTGCGAGGAGGGAATGTTTACCAGAAAAAAGTTGCCGTGGTTTTACCTACCTTAAATTTTCAAGCTAAAAGTGGTTTTTATTTTTTTTCTCGGAAACGGTACATTTTATGGAAAAACTTTTAGTACGTAAATTTAGATTAAAAAATAACCTTTCTATTAAAAATACTTGAGATGTAAGAATGTTTACCAGAAAAAAGTTATGAATTTTTTTCCAAAAATTTTCGTTTTTTTTACCCCCACCCCTAAGTTATTGAAGTTAGGTTTTCGGTTTATCTACATTAGTTATAGGTATTCATCAAAGACATCATATGATATGAACACGATTGATCTTCTTTGTATAGGGAAAAAGTAATGGTCGAAAAACTGAAATCAGAAAAAGTGGGACCCTAGCGCCCCCTGTGGCCGGATTTCTCTGGTTAACGAACTTGACCTTCATTTTTCGATGGTTGATTTTTGTGCAAAGTTTGAAAGTGATCCAAGTGAAACTGCGGCCGCTATCGTGCTGACAAAAGTCGAATCTGGACGCACGCACGCATATATATATATATATATATATAAACTTTTGGACCAATGGTCATTTCGGACTCAGGGGGTCATAAGAAGACCTCCTGTGAAGAAATTTTTTCAAAATTCGAAAGTCGGGTACAAATGAATGGGCAGACCGAATTCTTCGAGGTCAACCCAAAAGGAAAAAGGAAAAAAATGTGAATTATGTCACGAAAAAATAAATGTGACGTTTACAAACCTAATGCATTATTAGTTTTTAGTCGGGAATTTTAATGTCAAATATGCGTCGCGTTTGGTTGCATAGTTACGGATATGCGTGAAGTGAAAAAATGGGGCAAGATCGACATGCGAGTATTAAAGATATAGGTAAGAGATTTGAGAAATGTGATAAATTTTTTACCGATTTCAAAAAGGCTGGCTATAAAAATAAGCTCGATATATCGGTGCTACACGGACTCACTGAAAGGAACCTAATAAAACGTGTACTTATTTGCGATTCCCACCAACCAAAGAACCAGGACCAAAGAAGTCGAACCATTTATTATATTAATAACTGGTGAGGAAAAGTGGATCACCTATGATAATAATAAAAAAAACTTCGTCAAAAGTCCGTTATTGCAAAATCTGGGTTGACAAGCAATAAGGTGATGTTGAGTGAATGATGTGATTGGTAGGGTATCATTCATTATGAGTTTTAATCTCGGGCCTAAACCCTCGAACTGGCTGATTTTTACTGACACCAGCTGATGAGACTTATTATATTAAGAAAAATCAGATAGAATTAATCAAAAGAAAAGGTGCGATCGTTCATCACAACGCCTGACCACATACATCTTTACTCGTTCTAAGTTAAATTGATAGAATTTGACTGGGAAGTTTTATTGCAACCATATAATCCTGATATAGCACCCTAAGACTTCAATCTGTTTAGGTCTCTTCAGAATTCTTTAGGAAATGTAAGGTTAACATCAAAAAAGGACTGTCAAACTACTAGACACGGTTTTTTAATAAAAAAATTCTACAGCAATCGTATAATGCCGCTTCTTAAAATATGGCAGCGTGTTTTGAAATAAAAGCCTACATATATATTATAATTAAATGAAAACTACTTTAGTAAAATCTTAACTTGACTTTCTATATAAAATACAAAGAAAGTTTTTCCCCGACCTATTATTAAACGAATGATAGTGGCGATTTTACTTTTATTACACTTACTTCAGCTAAAACCAAATTGTTGTTTTAACCATTGCAGTACATTAGCATGAGTACTCAAACAAATTCAAATATGATTTTTTATATTGGGCGATTAAAATAAATTACAATATCATTACAATTATATTGAGATTCAAACATCGAATCAAAAGTAATAAGCTTACACATTATACAAGTAAATATTTTTAACACTATGTACTTATAAATAATATTGAAAATATTTTAAATTTTAACAACACATTTCATAGTTGTCTGTCAGATTTATCAAAGATAGTTTGTCTGCAAATGTAGTCGATGTTTTTTTTTCTATATCTCATGGACATCTCAGTAAATATTAAAATATGTAAATGTACTAGTTTTGAGGAAACGCGCTAATACAGGAGGCTGGGACTGATGGAGAGGAAATAGAGGTTCAGGCATACAGCCTGTTTAATCGCCTTAAGAAACTTAGCTATAATATACACTTTCAGTGAATTTTTTGTGAAGACATGGTTTACCACCACTTGACCTGGGTATACGATTTGCAAATTGCAACAGCTACACCCTGCCATCTACAAGAATAAGTAAATGTGGACTACATTTACTTATTCAGAGCATACGAGTAAATAATATTGAAAATGTCGTTACTTAGATTGTATTTTATCAAATTACATCTCTGAGGACATAAATACTGTTGAAAAGATATGAAAATGTAGAACTTGATATTAGTAGGAAAACTCTGTGTGAATGATACGTTAAGAGTTTTAAACTTTAACTATCAATAAGCAAATGACTATATAGCGGCCTATGATTAATACAGTTAGGCTCGTCCGCGGCGTCAAATTACTTTTAAAGTAGCGAGTTAAACCATGACGTAAGTAATCTGTCATCGTTTAACTCGCTATCACCTGCATAATCTAGACGCTGTAATGAAGTTAAACATTGCAGGCAGTTATGGAATTGATCCAAAACTAATCAAATTTTTAAATTCATGTTTGTAACAAATTTTTCCTTATAACAAAGAATCGAGTTACATTATTAAGAAATAATAATTATCAAGAATAATTCTTATACTAATTAAATAAATGCTAAAGTTTTATTTATCGATATAGATTTCTTTACACATTTATAAGATTAAGGAATTATTAACAACAGTTGATCTGATGTATGAAACAGTCCTCTTTTCAAAGGCCTACATTTGATAGAGAAACTGCTCTTAAATAGTAGTGGAAATAGTTTTACTAAGGTAATTAGAATATGTAATCTTTTTATTAACTACGTTTTGACCGTTTTCATAGGTTGTAAGTTTTGTCTTAGAAGGTTGTAGTAGTATGTGATCTCATCGAGCACCCTGATTGATGACGAGCCTGAAACAATATTTTAACACTCGCTTCTCCTGAATCAACAATAAATTTGTTTTCACTTTTCATAAAAAACTGGAAACATCGTCTGACCCTCAATAAATAAGACCCTCGATTAAATGAGGTATATGAATATTCACAAAAATCAAGAGATAAATATAATGTTGTTAAATTGAAGAGGAAAAGGTGAGGAAAGAGTGAACTATTAGCCACTATAAATATATATATATGATAATAACTTTACAGCGATTTTCTGTTTGTCGATGGTATTATGATGGTTGAGCCACCCTTCAAGAGATACTAAAGGCTCACCATTTACCTTTGTCTTTACCTAATATTATTAAATATTTATAACTCTCAATATGTCATCAATATTTTAAATCGATGTTCACTTTATAAAATCTGAGGAGTGTAATTATTTAAAAGCTTTTTAACTTATATTGATATGATTGTTCCTCCTGCACATCAACGAAATGTTCGATATTTTCAACATACATTGTTATGCGGATGACAGCACTGGGGATCGTCAATATTTAGTAAGGAATTTAAAAACAGCTAGATTATCATCATCAATCTTTGAAAAATTAGTCTGTTGCATACTTTGAAATAATTCTGGGCAAAGAAGATACATTACCGACATCCTATAAAGTGTCTTTTTAATTCCCTTAAACAAATTCACACGTGATAAGTACTCTTGAACCTTGAGTTATCTTTAACCTCTTAACGCATGTGATAGTATTATATCTTTGCGTTAAGGACATCTCACCGAACTCTGAATAAACTCTTAGCTGAAAATAAAGAACACACCAAGCTTGACCTCACCACTTTAGGTAAACAATATAGAATAAATTGTTTGCATATCAATGTGAGGGACTTCTTTTTAATTTAGAGTCCAAACACAAAAATAGATTATATTTTCTCCTCAAACAGGTATCTGTTTTGTAGCTAAAAAGTATAACGTTCTAAGAAAATATTGCATAACACTTTTTTCTTTGCTGTCTTGCACTCGAATATAGGTTGATATAATGTACACCTGCTCTTACTTCAAAATTATTTATCACAATTACCACAAAATAAAGAGCACTTGAGTTTCGTCAAATTGGTTTATCATTAAACAATAATGATAACTAAGTCAATAAACAAACTACATTCAATCGTTTATAGAAAATAAATTAAGGAATGTAACGATTATTTTTCAATATTTAGATCATCAATAAAATATGACATCAATAAAACAATCAAAAATAATATATTTCATTTATAAATGGAGCAGAGCTGTTTTAATTAAACAAATTAATATCAATTTCGAGCATTAAATATATTGTTATAAAATTGAGAAATTTATTGTTATTATTTAAATCAATTACTTTCTGTGAACATCAATCGAATGACCATAACTCTGCGTGAGTAACCATCACTCAAACATGTGTGTCAAAGATAACTTAGTAATGCGGAGTACAGGGTTAGGGCGGAACATATAGAGAAGACCTTGACCTTCGACAAATTGAAAGCCGATAATGGTGCGTATTGACTGGACACAGAATGTTTTTGTCGAAGTTTGATTGAGTAAAGTATCCGTTTAAGCTACCTTTGATACGACAATATTGAATGATGTCTCGCTTCGTTAAATGGTTACTGCTAAATGTAAGTAATTAATAAAGCTAATACACTCATCAGTACGTATGAAAATCTTTTAATATTAATGGAATAATACAATTAAAAGGTAAAAACCAATGTATAAAACTGATATCAAACTAACAGCTTATATGGTTGTAACAAAAAACAAATAATTTGTCAAACTGTCACCGAATCCAAATAATGATACGGTCCAAAACTTTGTTAGTTTACTTGATTTTAAATATTGTTGATACAGAAATCGATCGAGTAACTAAATAAATAATAAATACTAACGTTATTATAGGTTAAAAAAAGCATACAGAACATTCTTCGAAGAATTATTTGATTGAGCGTCGGGATGTAAAGGTAATAAAAGAATATGAAGCCACTCATATTGCTCTTACACCACCAAAAACACCAAAAACATTTGTCATAAAAGCAAATTTAAATATTTATATATTTATAATACTACGTTAAAGGGGGAGAGGTTAAATATTCAATAAATAAGATAAGTACTTGTACTTTATAAATACACTTGTATATAGAAACTAATAAAACATATTATACACATGTAACATTCGAGAAGGAGCAATAACACAAACATTATTTACTCTCTAGTTACACTTTAATGAAGAAATAATATTAATATAGTATAATAAGTGCCTATTTTGTAGTTTCACTATTATTAATTACATATTATATCACATAAACAATAGTTATTAATGAAATGTAAAATATGCGAAGGGAAACTCAAACTAATAACATTCAAAACGAAAGGGTTTCTCTCGTTACAGTTTAGATAATACTAATTCTTGTTTAAAATTCGTAGTCTAAAAGCCAGAAGTTGTTTAATAATTTGTAATTTGTAATAATGAATTAATTCTATTTATAAGCGTGCGATAACGTCAAAGCTGCTCTGTAAAATGGATACTGCCTGATTTAACCCTTTTAGTGACGACGATATATCGTCATATATCGTCGTTCATGCGTTGGCGTTGTGTTACACTCATCAGAAGAGGTATTTAATTTTATAAAACGTTAAAATGATTGAAATTTGATGGACTACAATTGAAATGTTTATTAGAATTAATTTTTTATTTGTTATATTTTATCAGCGCCGAAGCTCTGTATATGTTAGAGTGATAAACTAGAAACGAGACACGGGATTACTTGAGATCGTAACCGTAATCGCAATCTTTCTTAGGGGCGACATTGTTTTTCTTTGTTTATTATTGAAAATAGCATATTTATAGTGCATACCACGTGACCTACTAAAAATTTACCAAATATTTATTGGTGAAAATACTGTTTGTAAACAAGTAGCTGGTTTTTATTATTTTTAACATTGACTATATTGTTATTTTTCATATGATTTTCAATAAATATTATCATATAATTTGCATTATATTATTTTCCGATTCTTCCCTAATATGCTGCTTTTTTAATTATCATTCTTAGTTTGGTTTTTATGGGCTTTTTCCGAAACCTTATTAAATTCCTCAAATTCGTTCGGTTATCTTCGCATAGGCATCAGTTTTTGTTCGGCACTAAAAGGGTCAATTATAGTCTCCGTTATCATACAATACAGTTCTGTAAATTTGTGGAAAATATATTTTTCATTTAATTTATGTTATTAACTCTACATTTACAGGAGTTATACTGATATTCAGTTAAATTTGTTAACTTACAAGAATGAAGAATAAAAGTAATGAATGGCTTATATAATGTTACAAGTAATTTTTGAAAATAATTAAATAATAATTATACCATCGACGAAGAGACATTTTTGTTTAGTATACTTTTTTTATCCGCTATTAATCTGCAGGTGAGCTCCATACTATATTTATTAGAAAAATATTTATCCACGAATATCCTTATTGAATGAGGCATTAAGTCATCTATTGCATCACTTAATATACGCAAAATTTGTACAGTCGTTTTTTGATACCTAAATAATAGGCAAATATTTCAAAAACAATTATTTATTCTGCTAATTCGTATTTATAAGGTATTAATGATTTGTTATTTACTATGAATTAAGTGTGGTCTAGCTGGTCTGGTTTACTTTGACTTTGTAGCATTTAGCATTATGCGTAGGTAAGGTTATATTACCCATATACTCAATCTGCAAACACACACACACCCATACACATTAAGATATTGGGACCTAAGTAACGCAGTTAGGATTGCTCGCTACATCATCAGCACATAACTCTATTAGGCTTCAACCGCAATCTATACCGCTGTAATGTACTTAAAAACGGAGTGCAATTACGAAATTGCCCTTAATTGGTGTATATTACTTTATAAAATACGACGTAACTAGCGGCTTACAGTGAATAAAGTAAATAGATTTGACTTTTATATATAAAATATTCAAGTAAGTGAATTTGAAGAAAGACTAATGCGAGCTAAAACTAATATACTTCTGAATAACCAAGACTCAGTATGATGAAATACATTCAATAGTATTATAAGTTGTATTGAGTTGTGTTGCTATTGTCCTGATATACACGTCGTTTATTCTATAATGATAAAGGAACACACTCAGTACCTGTAACAACAATGTAAGGCATTTACTTATCAAAATGTATCAATGGTATATTATAATAAATATTAACTTATTAAATTCAGAAGAACATTTTATTATAAAGTCTTTATTAATCTGTAATAAGTTAATTACTGAAGGTCGCAGGACGTTATCAGACAGGTGTCATGTTGCTAGCAAAATTTAATTGCACAAATTAATTTAATAATTAAGCTTAAAGTTTAAATATTTCATATATGCTTCGGATCAATACTTCGGATAAACGTTTGTGTTGTAGTTTTGATTTTAATATCTCGACAATTTTGAGGACTTACCAATTATTATCATTTATTATATGCGCTGATTGAATTATTTTTTCATTTAATATCTAAAGTTTCTATACAATTTATAGCATGTTTTTCTTTATATTTATGAAATATTTAGAGTTTTATAAGGTTAAGTAAGAGTGTGTTATTAATTGTCATAAAAATATGTACGTTGTTTAAATAACTCATTAGTCTTATAAAGATATTGCAACTATTTATTAAATTTCCTTGAACTTAATAAAAAACTAATACCAGTTGCCTAAAAAAATTCTTTATTATGTAAGCCCCGCTTTCATAGAGTTGTTGGAAACTTTAGCAATTTTAACCGAATCACCAAAGCGATTCATACGAGTGAACTTTGTCTTCCCCACCAGTGCACAGAGCTTCAAGTAAATTCTAATTTAAGGTTATGTTGTTCGTATGCACTCATAGTGCCTTAAGTTATTTAAACAACTTCGCATAGAACAACTATAGTTACATAGCATAACAAAGTTCCTTCATATTTTGTTATCTCGTTCAACACACCAACATTATCAGATACATCAATTAAAAAATCATAAACGATAACGATCTTTAAAAGTGATCACTAGCATATATGTAATTAAATAATTACGGGATATCAATAAATGCAATTGTAATACAAAAGATTAGCCAAAAGAAGAGGCGACAATAAAAATAGTAGTGAGAGAAGTTAACCCACATACTGTTTACATTATGTAAGATATGTAGGACATCAAATAAATATATGTATATCAATAACGTACATCAATAAAAAATAAGCCTCCGTAATAAGTCGCAGCATCGCGTTACGATGTCTACAGCATTCTCCAGAGTTGTGGCATCAGATTCAAAATATTTTTTCAACTAATATTACTTCCTACAGATAGTAGTAATAAAATAATAATAAACTCTTCAGCTTTATGATATATTTCACATATTTAAGTGACTTTAAAATATCTTATATACACTTTGTCGTTGTTAAAGTTCTATCAAACTTTAATGTAAATTTAAAATTAACTTTGGGTGCTCAAAATAAGTATTTTATTGTGAAGTTATACTCACCTGGTTAAAGCAACTGTTTAATATATCATTAATTTTAAATTATAAATTTAAAAATAATATGCTTTTTAATTTTATAATGTAGTAAATAGTCAATAGTTTCTTATCAAACAGAAAATTATCATTCGTGTATTAATAAGTTATAAAAAAATAATTGCATCTCACACCACATACCAAGCTAAAGCAAAGCTAAGACAGGAAAACTATCATACTTTATTCATATTAAAATTGTGAAGTTTAAGCCCATTTCTATAATCTCTGAATTTTATACACATAACAATTAAGGGACAACTGGTATAACAGACAGAGTTGAATGTTAAAACTTATGTAGTAAACGTTTTTTCCTTGTAAGGGCATAAGCGAAGAAATGTTCTTTCTGATTAAAGAAATTGCCTTGATGTGATTTGATGCATAATAACTTCTACACTTTTAATGCGTAATTAAATACAGGGCGGTGTTATAAAAAACGCTCCAGTAATAGTTAGTGCCGCTAAACTTCTATGAAAAGGTAGTACTGCCTTGGTCTCTATCTCGTCTTTTGCAAACATGTAATGTGCAGTAAAAATCATTGTTATTAAAATACATAATTAAAAGTATTACTGTTAAAGTAAGTTAAGTTAATAGTAAAAGCCTTTGTCTATATAATAAGTGAAGAAAGATAGATAGAGATTTAGAGGAAACACCTCTCAATTCGCGTATCTTCAGCGGTTAATTGCATTTTAAACAAAAGTTAGAGATAGTGACAGCTTATTTACTGTTCCAAAACTTTACCACAGCAGACATACGACCTGTAACGACACGTTATACATTAGCTCACGCATATCTATTACTGTTAAAACTAATTTTGTGTGTAACTTCATACTAAGTACATTTATGACTACTGAGCTATTTAGAATTATTCTGACTCACAAACTAGTCATCGTTGGCTTAAAACCTAAAAGAGTTCTTTTTAGCTAATTATTTTTACATGTAAATCAAATAAGGCATATTTAAGAAGACTTCATCGCTACGAAATATTACAAATCTGGAATTATTTAATGTATAAATTGACTGTCTTGTCGTAAGTCTCTTTACTACTCGCTCTAACTCTCTAACTGAGCGCTGATTACGGTGGCTTGATAAAAAACTTCAATGACTTGGAGAGAGGAAACACATATATATATATAAAGATTAAGTTGACTTAATTTCATATTATAAAAGAAGTTATAATTTAATATTGTAAGGTGTTCCTTCAGGCCATCTGACATTTTGTAGAAAACTTTTTTTATACTTCAATGTGCTGCAGCACACTGATAATAACCCATTATTGTCATATGATTCATTATAGGTATAGCTACAACAGTGACTGACTAGATTCGAATTTTCAAAGAAGTAATATATCTAGTACAAGAAATAGGTAAGTATATAATAATTATTATATAACAATCATAAAAATACAAAATTTCGTTGTGCGTCACATTGTAATATAATAAAAAAGTCGAGGTGCCTATCGATGGAAAATTTTTATTTTATCACACTAGCTAAGATTTTCATCCATCGTAATTTCTTTCACTATGAGACACAAAGTACTTTTACAAATAAACGGGAAATCTTGATTTAAGACTGATAAATGAAGTTGAATCAGCTGACACTTTTATTTCTTCTCAAGGATTTTGCTGACTGAGAGCGTGTATTCACTTAACGCAAGGAGTCTGAACTTATGCGAAAAACGTAGAAACTCTTGAAACTTTGAGGAGTTATTTTATATAATCATATAATTATATTTTTTCTGACAATAATGAAAACAAGACCATGATTTTTGATAATTTGGGCAATCCAAATACCAATCTCATTTAAGATTTTAACATTTTTAGTTTATTGTTATGTTTTAAAATTATTGTATTTATTAAAACATTATTGTATTTATTATACCATCATGTAATTATTGTACCATCATCGAGTCTTCACAATATTCCCATGAGTAATTTATCTCGCTGGCATTAAGCTCAAAAAGTACTCAATGTTTTCTGGTAATTTTGGCAAAAATATCTTTCTCCATTGCAAGAATGACCTAAATGGTTAAAGAAGTTAATGCCAATAATTCGATATAGGCTAAATAGTGTTAACAATAATAATAAAATGTAGTTTCAAAAGTAAAGCAGTGTAAGTAATAAGATTGTAATAAAACCTGCAACCAAGTTATGTCTAATGCCTATAGAAACCTCATTATATTATTAATTAACCATATTATATTATTAATATAAGGAAATACCACTGTCCATATTTGGCACCTAGAAACAGATCGATATTCGATATGCTGCATAGTGAATTAATAAATAATTATATATTCTGTAGCATCAATTGAATACTGTAAAATTATAATATTGCAATACATATGTACATCTATACCTACTCAATTGCCTTTCATTTCATCGACTACAAAATGAAATAGGCAAAATGGAATATCATTTTGTTTTGTTATTCATATGTTGAGTAAATTATGTTCATTACTTGTGTAATTAATTAATAGTTTTGTATAAATCTAAAAGGTTTATTTATAGAGCACCTGTACTCTAATATAATAAACAACTAATATAGTTTAAAAAAATATTATATATATATATATCTTCCAGTATTTTAATCACTGAGTTCATAATAATAATCTGAGTAATTTATTACTGCCCATTATATACTAGCGTCTATTGTGTCATAAACGAAATTTACATAAAATTATACAGAGTCCGGTCATAATTTCTTTTATAAGTGAAAATTACACATATATTTTTGTGCATAGTATAATCTTAATAATATTTGTATGTGCATATTTATTGAAGTAACATTCAATTTGTATCAAATATATTTTAAACTGCATCTCCATATTTGTTTATGACTCCGTCACTGCTCTCGAAGACTGTGTTTTGTTTATACGTTAAATTTTTTCTTATTGTCTTTCAATTTGTTTAAAGGATGAACATCTATTAGTATATAGCTAAGAATTATATGAAATTAGAAGAATACTGTTATTGGCTTTATCATGTGATCACTTATAATGAATTATCAATTTAATATTATCTTCTTCTCAATAAATAATAAATAATGATTTTTAAATAATTATAATTTTTCCATTTGATTCCTAACACTTAGGTCAATTAGTTTAAATTTTTGTAAACAAAATAATTATTTGTACTTTTTATATAAGTTTGCACTAAAACACAGATGCACAGAGACATCCACAAAACTTTATAAACACTATTTCAAGTTCTATGAAACAAATATGACGCTCTGCCACTAGCTGCACTCTGCACGAGGTCGTGTTCCCGTTTTATGTTGCTCTAAAATGCGATTGTATGTTTCGTGAATCAAGAACATTAAAAAAAACAAAAAAAGATATTAAAAATAGCCTCATTATAATTACGGCGTAAACAATATGAATAAAAAAAGAAGACTTGGGAAGTAGAAGACGTAGCAATTAGGTCTTAAAACAGTAGTTTCTAAAAGTTATCGTCTTATTTATTTTTCTATTAAAGGACCAACACTCGTGACCCGGTTCAGATCGGAAACCACCTTGCGTGTGTCGGATCTGCACTATAGCCGTCCGATTATATAACACGGCTCTTGCTTCTTATCTTAGATGTTTAGATTTTATCAATGAACTAGAAAACTCTAGCAAAGGATATTATTTTACATTATATAATTACGTAAATAAATAAATATCTATTTCGTATACAAAATATAGACTGAATTTGGTTAACAAATTTTAAGTAATTAAAGCATATATTCAGATTCTTTAAAATCAATTCAAAATTATAAGTATAGTATAAAAAATCCGATTAATAAAAAATATTAATAATTCAATAACAGAATGCCGTAAATTGGAATAAATATATATTTTTAATGATTTATACAATTTTACAAGTCGCATACAACATGTAACATTTGGTTCGGTGTATCCTCACAGTTTATTGCTATTTTCATATTCAGTCAACGCTTTCTATATAATATTTGTTAGTACTGGGTGTGAATGTGGGAATACGTGGATTAAAACCAATATTTATTTTTCAAAACCAATAAATTCAAGAATCATATTCCAGTCTTCTTACTATTTAAGCGACTTCTCTGAGAAAATTGTTAAATCTTTTTCTTATCCAGAATTCCTTCTTCCTTTTTCTTCCTTCTCAAGTTTTAATACAACATGTTTCATGTTCTCTTTGTTGTTAAATATTTGTTACATTATGTCCTCACCAATTAAGAGTATTTTATAACATTCTATGAATGTTTTTCTACAATATTAGAGTTTTTCTCGCAAACAATAATTTATAAATGTCCGGTGCTAGTTCGTGAAAGGAAAACAGCTTAAATGAAATACAGAGCTGTTTGGTTAGCAATTAGTCCAGCTATCAAACATATAAGCAAATGTTTGTTTAAAAATTATCTTATTATACTATAATGATATAACAATAAAAATACAATAAGTGAACCAACAAGTACAGTAACAACTTCTAAATCGGTAGATTGACAAAAAATCTAATAATTCCAACTCGCTAATACACAAATAATAATAAGCCATATTCATTTCATTTCATTTCATTTATTATGTAAAACAAGAAACAAACATCTCCATTATGAAATAAAACTAATTATAATTTTGATACAGTCCTAAACCTTCCTCGACCTCAATCAGTACAATTATTCAACAATAAATTAGCAATTTAAACAGAACCCTTTATCAACAGCGCTATTTGGAGTTTATACACAACTTGATTATCTCGAGAGTCTGTAAATGATACGCAGTAGTATACAATATAATAATTTATTGTAAGGGAAAACTTTGTCTTTTTTTTCTGTTGCATATTAAATACCTGTATCCTATGTTAAATTCTAGGTATATTTTGAAAACTTTGGGTATACCACAGTACATGGGCGATGCTACTGTCGCATACAATAAAGTTTTTTGGGTCAACTGTTACGCATGGGCAGCCATTTCTTGTTTGCAGACGAAAGCTAACATCGTTTGTCCGGCTAAACGGCCTGGGTACTGTTTAGCTTAATCATGTGTTTTTAAAGTCATATATATTTAAATATATTTGATTTCTTATATGTCTAAACGTTGTGTTCAATATATCTAGTCATATTATAGATATTTACAATATCGACTGCAGCAATGCTTGTCAATTTATATAAAAATATATAACATGTAACAATAAAAACTCTAAAGTACAGATAGCTTCAATTACTTCATACAATTTACAAAACCAATAAAAATATGTTTGAAGATTTATTTGCAGGTTTACTTTGTTCAAAAGTGCACCGTCAAACACAACCACATTTTTGCTTTAAAAATAAATAAATATACTTTAAAAATAAATAAATATACAGTTTGTCTGTAAAAATGGTAGATGTTTTTTTCATTCAACATCTCTGCAAATATTGAAATATGTAAATACATTTTACCAGTTTTGAGGAATTCTAGTAATATAGCATATCTAGGGCTGATGAAAAAAAAGAGGTTTAGCATCTAGCCTCCTTAATAGCCGTATGAAACTTATCTATAATATGCATATTAAGACGATTTTCATGAAGGCGTTGTTTATCACCAATCGACTGAGTATACGATTTGTAATTATTTAACACTGGGTGGGTCAAAAATTTTTGCACTTTTGAAACATGTCTAGAAATAAAAGTACAAATGTTATTTTGTTTATGATTTATTTAACGTAATTATCATTTATTAAAATTTATTTTTTAAAAATGACATCGTCGAGATGTGCTCCGTCTCGTCGTTGGCACTCCTGCAATCGACTACGTAAACTTTGGAAAACTCGTTGACACATGCTGCGAGGAATCGCGGCTATCTCCTCGTGGATGTTTTCTTTTAATTGGGATATGGTCATCGGTTTATTAAGGTATACTCGACTCTTCAGATATCTCCACAAGAAAAAATCGCAAGGTGTAAGGTCCGGGCTTCTGGGAGGCCATGGGATATCACCTCTGCGAGAAATCAATTTGTTAGGAAACATTTCTTTGACCACCGGTAAAGTCACGTTTAATATATGGCATGTTGCTCCATCTTGTTGCATCCAAGTCCGGCTATTGTATCCTTCAAATTCATGCAACTGTGGTGTCAAAAAGTCTCGCAACATTTTCACGTATTCCACTGAGTTCACAGTTACGTTATTTCCTTGATTATTTTCAAAGAAGGATGGACCGATTATGCCCTTTGCGGATATGGCAGCCCACACTGTCGTTTTTGGTGAATGAAGAGGCTTTTGGTGTTTATAGTGAGGGTTTTCCGTGCTCCAATATCGACAATTATGTTTATTTACGTGACCATTAATGTGAAAATGGGCCTCGTCCGTAAACAATACATTCTCAAGGCTAGAGAATCACTCCAGTATAGTGTCAGCAAATAACTTGCGTTGAATGTAATCATTTGATTTCATCTCCTGTACAATTTGAAGCTTATATGGGTGCAGTTTAAGGTCCAAATGCAAGATTCGCCGCAGACTAGTTCTTGGTATAGCAAGAGCCGCCGACCGCTTACGCGTAGATGATTCTGGATCGTCCCTTATAGAAATTTCAACCTCCCGAATGTTCTCTTCGCTTCTTCTTGAACGTGGTCGCCCAGTTTGTTTAATATTCGTTGTCCATCCCGTTTGCTCAAACTTTTTAACCCAAGCTTTAATTAAATTAACACTTGGACACTCACTTACACGTTGTAATCCGTATTCAACTCTAAAGAGGCGTCGTACAGTAACGTAGGAATCGTTGTTTTTCTAAAATTGATTTACGCAAAAAGCACGCTGTTGTCCCGTGAAGCGCTCCATCGTGACTAAAATTGCATTAAACGACGCACAATTTCCCCGCCACCCGCGCGCCCCTTGCTCTCACGGTTTTGGAGAAATCAAGTGTTGCTATTTGCAAAAACTTTTGGCCCACCCTGTATTACAAAGAATGCTCTTTGTGAAAGATACGTCAACACCTTTAAACTTTAGTTATCTAAGAGCTAATGACTATAAAGCAGCCTACGAGTAATGCAGTTACACTCGTGACGTCAAAGTAAGTAAGTCAGTTATGGTTTAACTCGCTATCACCGGTGATCTAGAACGCTGTGATGAAGTTAAACACTGCAGGCCGTTATGGGATTGACCTAAAAGTTAATCAAATTTTCAAATGCCTTATGTAGCAGGTTTGTAACAAATATTTCCTTACAACAAACTATTAAGTTACATTATTAAAAATAAATGTCTGTCAAGAAATACCGATTTTCTAAATAAAATAGATAAAATACTTAAAATAAAAAAAATAAAAAAAATAAATATGTATTTTTGGATATATATTGAGATTTATTTATCGATACAGATTTCTTGAAACATTAAAACAGGGTTAATTAAATAAGTAAGTACCTAATTAAGTGACTGGAAGGAAGATAACAAACATGTTATTTTCGGTATTATTTACAAGTTTTTTTCAAAGATAAATTACAGGCGATTACAAAGTTAATATTAATATTGTATATTCATTAACCAATCAAAACGTTTTCTTTTTAATTAAGAGGAACAAGATACAATTGTCGTAAAACAAATATCTACTTTGTTTATTTATTTTGTTGTGATCTATATATCCTGTTCCAGAAACAGTTTCAAAATAAGTAAACATACATGTCATGTGAAACCATCCCTTGTAAACAAACGGGGAATGTCGTGCGACTAACAGGATCTGCGACTGTAATATGAATATATTACTCACTTACTTTAATAAATGTTTCTTATTCTAAGAAATATAAAGGGATATTGTAAATAAGTCCCTTAGGACGCTTCATATTGAAGCTTTATGTTAATGCGCAAAATCTTTTACAGAATTAACTGTATAAGCGACCGCCTCCACTTGATCTACGGCAGCTCTAAACGACCGCTATTTAACTAAAGTGTTTGATTAAAACTTTAATTGAAAATGGCGGTGGGAAACTTGTATACTTAGGATTACTTTGGTTTCCAATCGTAATGCGTTGAACCTTTAAGAAAGTTCTTGAAGACACTATTGGCGTCAAAGCTTAAGAATGGCAATTAGAGAAGCATACAAAACTTCACACAGTCACTTATATACCTGCCATATGTAAAGATGATGGGAGAGGATATATATTAAGACGTAAATATGATATTAAGACATATCTTTCATGCACACTGCTAGTTACAGACACTATTACGTCACCTATGTCGAAAGCAAATTAGACATCCCTAGTTCCAAGATTCGTTATGTTCAGTGATTCAAGATGCGGTAAATTCGATAGATTCGTATTTTAAGTAGAAACTCGAGAATCATATATAAATTGATTCACGAGTTTCTACTTTAATTAATAGTTTAGAGATCCGTCTCACGACACCATAATTGAATGGACTAATATTATCTCTCTATTATTCAATTATCATAAATTACAATTACTTACACGACTAAGGAATAATGCTATTAACGAAGTGGTTGAATGGTTTTTGACTTGTTATGTAATAATGACATCGTGACGCCAAAAGGATACGCCTTGGGCTCCGTTCATCACGGAGTTACATTTTATATTTGCTATGTAGGTAGGTTTCGAAATGTCTACAGCCTTTATATATTAATTATTTAATTATACAATATGCATAAAATATACAATATTAGTACAAACGTGGTTAGGGACTTCAAAGATAATGATTGCTAATCTATATATTAATACGTGATGCCAAAACTTTGGACCCATTTTTACAAAAATTGCGCGGACGCAGGAGCATAAAATTTGGCACACTTATAGTTTATGTACAGGAGAAGTGCAGAACGCTAATATTTTTCAGTAATAATGCTTATAAAGTACATTAAATCAATAAAAAAACATTACCCACACTACCATGCATTTCACACACCCATGTTTCTTTTGTTTTTCATTTTGTCTATAGACATAGAAACATTACACACACTACCATGCAAATTCACACACATATTCTTACTACAGACTTAGAGTACTGAATTTGACATATCAAAAATACATATTATATATATTTGCCTATACATACTCTGTGGTCAAATGGTTTCTTTTGTTTTTCATTTTGTGCATAGACAGAGTACTCAAAAAAAATTAATTTGTCTCATTTAATTAAATATAAAAAAAGATTTTAATAATAATGCATAAAAAATACATTAAATCAGTTAATAAAACATTATACTAACCAGCATGCATTTGACACACGCATACATACTCTGTGGTCAAATTGTTTCGTTTGTCTATTATAGACATAGTTGAAAAGTTTGTTTCCTGTGGTTTTATTGAATGTTTAAAGTTAATTAAAGGTTTATTTGACGAATACTACGTGAAATACTGAGCGTTTATTCAAATTTATGTGAGTTGTGTAGCAGTAAGATACATTTAAACGTATCGTCGTCTTTCAAGGACTATCATTATATGCATAAAGAAAGTACTGTAGCAGCAATCTGCAATAACAACATTCAGGTACAACATTTTTTGCTATTGCTGGTTCAAAGCAATTATTGTAGTTTACGATTTCAGTGATTGCATATATACTTTAGGATAAATAAGTGATTTTTTGTACGAATTATCAGAATTAAGAATTCATCATACAGGTAAAAACTTTTTCTCTTCCTGATTTCACTAATCTATGAAAGAACTTTAATTATGCCTCGACATAGAACATTAACGAGTCGGAGTGAGAGACAAAGAAGAAGGAATATTTCTCTAAGAGGAAGGAATAATTCCTCAACAGTAGTATTAGATAGTAATATGATTTTGAGAGATGCATTTAAGTGTGCTCTAAATGTCATTCCAAATGTATTTTTCAGTTATGGTTGTGGCTTAATGAATTTATAGTGCAGGTTTTGCAATGCGAAACATTTTGAATCTGAAGTGACTTTAGGCGACCAAACTGCATTTACTTCATGTTGTCACAAGGGTAAAGCAATATTACCACCCTTAAGTCAAAATGAATATTTGATTTAAAATATTATATGATGGACTTACTTCAAATGAACCTTCAATAAAAAGTAAATCAAAAAATTATTTTGAAAATATTAGGAAATATAATTCATGTTTTGCTATGGTTAGCTCAGAAGCCAAAGTTGCTGAGGCAGTTACAAGTGGAGTGTATCATTTCAAAATACATGATGTTTTTTATCACAGATCAGGCCCAATGACTGCCGCATATGGTCGCTCACCATGTTATGCACAATTATATTTTTATGATGTTGACACTGCCATTAATTATAGATTACAAGAACATGTTAATCAAACATGTAACAACAACATAATGCATGAAATTTCACTGGAATTGGAACGCAGTATCTTTTTGTGCGGTCATTCATTGCAATGAAATATCATTGTCAGAGAATCGAAAATCAAAACAAAGAAATTTGTATACTCATTAAAGTAAATCATCATTTAGATCTACGCCGATTTAATGATGCAGTTCAAACTGATGTAGCAGTAATATTTAATACAGTTGATGGTGAGCCACCTTTTGGACGAAATATGATTTGTTTTTCAAAAGTTAATGGTATAATTAAGAATATCTCAGTTTTGGACTCATCATTAGACCCTTTAGCGTACCCACTGCTTTTTCCCAACGGTGATACTGGGTGGCATGTCAATATTGCTCATAATACACCAACTACATCTAATTCAAGAGCACCCAGAAATAAATTAACCATGCTTCAGTATACAGCCTATCGACTAGCAATTACAGATGATTTCAGCATGTTACACCATTCACAAAAACTATTTCTGCAGTGGATTGTTGATATGTATGTGAGAATAAAGGGTTCACGATTACATTTCATTCGACAAAATCAAACAAGTCTTAGGTCTGAAGTTTACAACAATTTAACAGACTACTTAGAATTGAACATGAATTGAACATTTCTTTTAATTTCATATAATTTGTTCAAAAAAGAAATTGGCAAATAACAGTCTTGGTAAAATCTGTGGTTTTAGTAGTTAATTTTCGACAGTAGAGCCTTAATAATGTTTGAATATTCTTTTAATAATGTATATTAATTATTTTAATAATGTGTATTAAGTCACTTACAATTTAAATTTATTATATGGTCGAATTTCGACCACTGGGCGACCACTAGTTAATATTAATTATGACAACTGTTTTTTTTATGGTTGTGAAAAAAAATCTGTCTGGCTTTTAAATGATTTTTTTTTTTTTTTTTTTTTTAATATTTTTTTGGTATTTTATCACAATTTTAAGAAAATAACGAACATCTAAAGTTAAACAATAAATATTAATTTCAAACTCATTACGACTCTACGTCGACCCAAATCATCACAATTACTCAACAATTAATAAATTAACCAAATTGCTCTAAACTCTTTAACAGCATTACGTGGAGTTTCCAAACAACTGCATCGATTATTTCGAAACTGGTAACGATACGAACTAAATTTCATTTGAAGTACTGCAGAATACTTTTGTACATAATTTGTACTTATTTCTGGCCTTACTAGGATAAAAAAAATAAATATATGTGATACTAAAAAAATTATGAAAAATAAAATACATTCCTACATACCTTAAATCCTAATCACATATTAATAAACATACTTTTTTATATTTTGAGTATTAAATATGCTTTTTTAATAATATAAATAATTGTACAAATGTAGTTTGTACTCAGGCCTGAAGCTAAAACGATAATACTTTACGGCTTTTTTAATACTTGTAGTATTAAAACATTCAAAATCAACACATGTTTTAATAATAATTTTAACTACGGATTTTTCATATTTAGAATAAAATTAAATTATTAAATTGTAAGTTTCATTAAAAATATTTTTTTTTTTGTTTTTATTTATAACCGAGATATAGGGTTTATAAAATTACAAAAAATATATATGCTTAAATTTCGTATTAATGAGTAAATCTGAATTATTGACAATGTTATCACAATTAATTTAGTTGAATTACATGTGATATTAAATAGCTTAGCGTTAATATAAGTATCGTGTGTAAACATTTTGGTTAAAATTATCGCTGCTAAAACTAAAAAGGTTTTTAGGACGATCAACGAATAGAAAATGTTAAACAAAGTTTTTCATTGTAACTCGTGAGTTTTACGTACATATTTGGTATCTCGCTATAGAAAAATAATCTGCTATCACACGCAAATATATTTACATCCACGCATACGTTCACTCGGACAGATTGACGACAACTGTGTAAGTTTATTATTAATTTCAGATCGCAGACGAATTTCCGAATGTAAATGTTAATTATGCAACCAGATTTAAAGATTTCGTTATTGGCAAACACCATGTCGTAATTCTAAATTATTTTATCTTTATTTTTACTTCATTGTAATGCTTTTTGAACTTTATATTCCATACCACATATCAATTTAATATCCAACTTCTCTTGTATCGGAGTCAGCATTTAATTGAGATACTTCTATTAAATAGTTGTTGAAATAATTTAACCAAATTAATTATATATATAATCTTTTGTATTAAATACTTTTTTCTTGTTACTATTTAGAGCGATTTTACGGGTTGTGATTTTTTTCTGTGAAGGTTGCAGTATGTCAGCTCATCCAGCCTTATTGATTACGAGTTTGAAACAATATTTTAACATTGACTTCTCCTGAATTACGAAGTGATAAATTTGTTTCCGTTTTCCATCAAAACTGAAAACATCGCCTGACCCTCAATAAATAAGACCTTCGAAAACACAGTATCAATGTTACTGGAGGAAGGTCACGTAAAAAGCATGAGGACCCCCCGGAGGGCATGTATGAAGAGGTTGATGTCTGTGGCCGAGGCGAAAGAGGTATGCAGAGACCGTAGCGTTTGGCGCTCCGTCGTCTCTGGCTACCCCGCAAGGGATATGGCGTGAAGGTAAATAAATAAATAAATAAATCAGTAAGGCATATGAATATTCACAAATATCAAGAGAAAAATATAATCGTTGTAAAATTGAATAGGATAAGGTTAGGGTTTGGCTTTTCGGCTTTTTCACTGTACAATACATGTATGTTTTGTAATAATAGCTCCTTTATTGCGATTTTCTGTTTGAGTTTCTGATTATCGTGGTTACCTGGTGAGCAAGGACAACTTGGTCTCTATGAAATTGGGAACGATCAAAAGAGCCAAACAGTATTTCCGACCTAGCCAAAGACTTGTGCTCTATAAGGCGCATGTCCAGCCCCATACATGGAGTACTGTTCGGATTGTTGAGAAACTGGTGCTTGGCGAACGGCTGGACTCTGTGGCATTCTTCTTCTACCATCTTCAGCATCTTCTACTGTATTACAACGGAGTTTGTTCCGAGATATTCGATCTGATTCTTGCCGCCGAATTTCATCACCGTATAGCACATCATCGCCTCCAATACCATTCGTACCACTTGGATACGTGGCGACCTTTATCAGTGCGGTTTTCAAGGTCTTTTCTTCCACTCCTCTAGAAGACAAAAAAATATATAAAAAAATTGTGCCTTTCCTATTTGGTTATCCTCTCCCCACACTCACTTATCTCGAAGCACAAGTTAGAAAATCGGCTTAGAACATACAAAAACATCACATGCACATTTACCTTACGCACCGCAATGTAAAATACTCCCACATAGAAACTTTTTTGGACTTAAAAATATGTATTAACTGGTAATAAAGTTATATAAGCTATTATCTTTAACTATTTTTTTGGTAAAAGCCTACAAACATTCGTAAAACTCTATATTCTTTATGAGAACGTCAAAATATACGAAAACACTAGGAAGGATAACTTAAAAAGTCGTGGAAAAGATTAATTACAACCCTGTTTGGAAAAAGAGAGAGGATTTGGAAGTCTTAGATGGTCCTAAGGAATAAATTAAAATTTTTTGTTCGGATTAGTAGAAGAAAGTCTAAATGTTTAAAAATAGTTTGAATATTTGTGTAGAACATATATTATAAAACTAAAAAACTAGCAAAACCGTAACCGGAGCCACAATAGAAAGGAATAGCCACAATATTTCATCATAACAATTTTATATACACCTTGTTTATTACATTGCTCAGAATACTGTTATAACCATCGACGTGTAACATATACCGTAATATTAATTAGAGGAGATCAGATTAATACAACTGTGATACGCATCGAGACACCTGTGACGATGAATATTCCGGACAGACTGTTTCAATTAGCGTTATGTAATCTTATCATAAGTTATGTATTAATACTAAATATAAATATATATTTTAATACTCAAATTATAATTTCTAATAAATTATAATTCAAATTGAATTTGTAACAAAACGTATCGAAAAAGATTTCTATCATGTAAATAATAAAAATCGAACTTTTATTATTTATAATAAGCTTAGTTCTTAAAATCTGAGGAGACAAATGCTATTCATTATACCAACAACTGTCGTGCTGAGCGCCGACAACAATAATAATGTACGATGTAATGGTAAGTTAAAATTAAATTAAGTTCATTTATGGATTTAATAACTGTTTAACAATTCTATCGGTCCCAGGTGTGGAATTTCAATCTTAAAAGTACACTTAGCACAAAGTCTGAGGAGTTCGTTAGCGGCTGTTCGAGTTATCGTTAATTTATAAAGTTGCCCGACTTGCCGACAACCTAAACTTTATAATTAATTGATTTGACCTTATTTGTTACTTTATATAACAAGAGTGCTGATAACATCCAAATTAGCTTAGTAATTTTGTTCCCATTTTTAAATCTAATGGTATCGTAAATAAGAATTATCAATATTCAATTACAATATGCATGCACATGGTATTAATTCGTCAGTTCTAGAGCATCAATCAATGTGTGTGGAAGGTTAATCCAGCACAGAGCTACATCCAAACAAAATACTTTATGTATTTGCGTTTGTAATGTTTTGTTTAAATGTGAATACTTACTTTATAAAGTACTTACTATATATATGGTGTATAGATTTTGGGTGGAAATTATGATTTTTGTCTCTTAGTGACATAAGCTAACATTTTAAAATACACATTTTTATATCTTTTAATAATGTTTGATTTTGATTATGGTACATCAAAGAAGTTCGATTTCGATTTCCGCAACATTTTCTTGATGAGCGTGACATTGACTTCAAAACAGTAGTAGTAACAATTAATAAGGTGATTAATAAAACTGTAACATTCGTATGAATTACTACAATAATGACAAAGGTTGAATGGAATTCTATGTTTAATTATTCCTAACAAGACTTGTGTCAATATTGATGAGTTTGGTCATTCACAACTTTGGATACCCTGGGTTTTTGCGAGGTAACTTCGCGATTAGCCATGTATAAAATATGTATCCTATAAAGTTTAATACACACTCAAAGTTCGTCTATTGTGCTATTTATTAAAATTTGATTAACGAAAAGTGAACTTTACATTCCTTATAATTATTTAAAATTAATTAACAAAATCCAGCAATGATCCATTAGGAATCGAATAAATAATAAGAAAGGCTATCTTTTCAAGCAACGACTGGTGCTATGAGTTGTTAGACACCAAGATATCTAAGGTGAAGGAGTCGAGGCTAATAGATTATATCATAATATAAGAATTTAAAAGTTAACATACAATTTATATAAAATTGCAATATCTACCTTCAAAATTACGTATATTTGTATAAACTGCAAACTATACTTGCTATCCCGATAAAGAATATTTTTCGGTTGAATGAGCGAGTCGGGAACTCACCGGACAGTAGACTATTGTCCAAGTTCAAATTATTATCCAGAGCTTCAGTCACAACAATAGTCTTAGATTTAATTTTACAAGTAAAACATCCGGCCAACAAACATTTACAGAAAGATATAATTTAAGTTTCTCTACTAAAAATATTTACTTTTCACGAACGAACTTTGTTTGTTCTGTATTGTTTTCACTTTTCTCGGATGGATGGATGTATAGATGTCTGTGGACAGGAAAATTTTTCATTACTGTCGAGAGATAGCGCTGTTTATAATTTACTGATTTAGTTTATTTTCATATTTAATTATATTACCATTTTGTATTATTATTAATCACACTTTTTTGTAATTTTTTAGCAATTATAAATAAACATGTATTTAACATTTTCTTTTGTCCAATATATAATAATCATTTTACTTAAAAATCAATTGTTTATTTATTAACATTTATAATTTCATCAAAGTTTGTTCGGGAAATAACCTGGGTATTTGCATCGTCACTGGTTTATATCAATAAATATGTTAATAAAAAGATAGATGTGGTTATTATATTATGTATAATTAGATGTAACGACATCTGTAAGCTGTAGTAATTGTGGTTTGCAGACTTCCTCAATATCCAATATCCTTAACATCGTATAAACAACACAATAGTTCAGTGAACAATTTCTATATTCTACATTAATGATATAGATTTGAAAGAAAGATTAAAAACATTGTAGGAGAAACAGTTTTTTTACGTTGAAAACTTTGAGACTTATGAAAATGTACCCTTAAACAGATGAACACGAATTAAAAAACAGATTCGGACTTCCAAAATAATTGAAAACTCCACCCGGCAACAGAATTTAACTTCAGGATAAAGCATTCTATTTTTGATGTTCTTTTGATATCAAAATATCTCTATACAAAATAAAATTAAAATACGTTCGGTAGTTTAGGTGTGAAGGTATATGACACAGTGATACCTTTATATTATTAATAGTTCATTATTTTATCGTGTGTGACAGGATATATATAAACATTATATGTGGTTATGACAATTATATGTTTAAAATAAAGATAAGAATATTCAATTATAATTGTAGAAGACTATAGAACTTAATTTTGATTTAGGTATATGTCTGGATTGTAAATTGTCATTTGATCATGTAATATATAAAAATATAAATCGGATATTGTTAAAATACATAGAATAATTATTATTAAATTAAGAGACGAAGTTTCCTAACATTCCATGGATTCATTGTGCGGGTGCCGGGCCCATCACGTTGCAAGGAGAGGAGTGCAAACAGTGCCTGGTACTCGATTCAGGTGTAGGTTTAAGGGGACCCTTTAATATGCGCATGCACGGTCACTGTCACTTTCACTGTCTACGCTCCTCTCCTAACTTAACCAAATTTCATAAGAACACACTAAAACCGCCTTTGGAATACGTTTTAGAAATGAAGCGATGATTATTCTAGAAAGGCCGATAGAAAACTTACAAAAAACTGCGTAATCTCTGCAATAAAATGTGTAGGAATGCAAAACGTCGTCATATCTTTTCTTCCATACACATACTTATATTATTAAATGATTATATAAATCAGTTATCTAATTATTGTCGTTTGGTTGATATAAAATGTGAGATTCTTTAGCTATTAATGGACAGTAATTCTAAGGCTATTACAGTAATGGTTCTCACTCTAATGGTAGACAGGAGCGCAAAGTCTTCACAGAACGTCTGGAGTGCTCGTTGTTAAACGACAATGAAGCTCGCTGTGATCATATTTATCATTTAGTATGACGGGAAGTAAAACTTTAAATTATTTCAATCTTATTATAATATCTTATACATTAAAATATATTTACTTCAATAATAATATGATTTTATGTCTTCTCTATATTTCCTTATAAGTTATATAATATTTCATTATTAAATAGGAATCCATAACATACTTACTATATTAAACAGCGGCACATATTGGGTTTTAATATTTAAAATTTAATAATAACTGTAACTTTAGGGTGAACGTCGGAGGTATTTCCGCAAGCAATTTTATAGTCTGCAATATTTTAATGTTTAATTTTGAGGTTTTTATAAATTTTTATTTAGACATTAATTTTCCTTGATAATACAATTAAATTTAAAACCCCCTTTACCGGTATAAAGCATTTAAATAGCGACCAATATCGTTTAATTAAACTAAGCTTACACACAAACGGACGGACGGACATGCACAATTATTATACATTATAAACATATGCTACAAACTATAAACACTAATATACTTTTATTATGCAGAAGTCGTTTCAACTTTCAGATTTTTCGAATAAAATTTACCCATCTTTACATAAAGCACACTCAAGAATACAACTGCACTTTGTAAGTATTCCAACTATCCGCAGTCGTGTCAATGAAGACTTTACTGCATTACATTAAGTCATCTTATCGCTTGTCCCGACGTCTTTTACAAAATTCAATAGAGCTTCTCTCTTAACATTACTGAGCACTTTAAACTCTGGCCTTCTAACATTTTTCTAACCTTTTATTGTGTATTCTTCTTTTATTAGTTCGTCGTGTAGACATTTTCTCCTGAATGGGTTAATTTTATACGATTGTACTAAGTGATCTCTTTTAATATTGATTTAGTATAAAATATAACATTTTATCTATCAGTATGACAATTGGAATGTTTCAAATACATATTAAATCTAACGTAATGCAAATATTACATAATATAAATATTATTAGACTTAATATTTCAAAATATATGAAAAAAAACAGTAAATATTTTCATATAGTATACACAAACATACATTACACACAAAATATATTTAACTAAAATCTTAATAGCAACGTTTTGACTCAATACATATGTACATTTTATTTCATCAAACTATTAATGGATGGCGTCGTAATTTTAAAACAGATCTCAAATAAAGCTGATACTTCTATATATATTGTTATACATGAGAGACATATCCCGTTGTTGTAAGGCGCCCGTCTGCTTGGTTCGTTAGTGCTCGGTCCGCTTCAATTATTTCTAAAACAAATGTCATTATTCTCGCGCGCGAAGAAAAGATAAAAGACTATGAGCTAGGAGCTAATGATAGAATATGCACTTGAAATAAAGCATACAATTATGGTATATCACTGATGATCAAACATAAAAAAACGGTGACTTTATCAATTTTAAATCACATTTTTATTTTGGCATGGATTGCATTATCTTGTTGTTCAAGATGGTGTTCAAAGTATACCATAAATATAGGATACCTAAACATAATGTGAAGAGTCTTGGATTTATTTTCCTGATCTTGAAAAGACGAAGATAATTAAATAAAACAAATATTTACCTGTAAATTAAGTTAATGTAGACATAGCTGATGAAATCATTAATATCGATGAGTTAAGTCCTGCGATTGATTTCAATTTATCTGTCAACAAATAATTAGAGACAAAAGGTGAAACAAGAGTGTAATATCCATCTCCTTTTGTTTGTTTATTTATTCAAATCTTTAGAATCAATAACAATGATCACTTATCTACGTCAAAAGGGAGCGGGAGGAGGTCTTATTTTAGAATCATACTTATCGCTATAAGCCCTTCTGTTGAGACATTCTCCAACTTAAAATTAAGGCTAGAAGCGTTTCAAACGCGCTCTAGTTTGTGAAGAACTTCATAAGATTTTCATCAACGAGCAACTCTAATCTAGCTCTTCTTCCATAACAGCAATGACCTCTTGTCATAAGTTTTTTAGGGATATCACAAAAGTTTTCCACTCTAAGCATTAGTACAGTAAGTAGATGACCCTGTAGAAGTTGAATGCTGGAAGTACTTTAGAGTACCTTAAGGATCTGATCGACAGAAACTTGCAAGGTTACTGGCAAGAAAAGAAGTATAGTTATAATTAGCTGTGTAACTTATTAAGTATAATATATATAATATTATAATGTGTATTCTTGGTACCGGTACTCCAAGCGAGTGAGTGTTTTCTGTTGCAGCATTTACAATTACAGCCAAGAGGTCAAAAGGTTAAGTGCAATATCAGTGGATAAAGTTATTTGTCTCCACAACAATTATAATGTCTGAAAATAAGGTTCAAATAAAATAAATATTTCTTATATTTATACTATCTACGCCGCAGGCGTTGACGATGCTGCCGGCAAGATTCATTATGTATATCTTTAGGAAACAGCGAAATTATGAATTTGTTGATTTTAAGTAAGTTGCGGTCGTTGAACTTTATATGACACCACTGCACTTGTAACACGACCGAGTTAACTGGTTATGTTATGCAATATCTTTTATTTTCAATATAGTCATTTTACAAATTAAAAACAATGTATTTAAAATTGTATTAAATATAAAATTGAAATATTAAGTAAAGTAATATGTTAAATAAATAAAATAACCCAATATGTCCACTACGTTATTGAACTGTGAGCGTTGCATGAGATAAAAGTTGCTGTCAAAATAATCCGCAGCGTCCGGTGTGACCTAGATAGAAGAACTTTAAAATCACTAAATATTTACCAGACAGCGACTGTAACGATATTAAAAGTTTAAATTTTTTTAACGAATTTTGGTATCTAATATTTTTATATTTATTTTATTTATTTAACTTCACGCCATATCCCTTGCGGGGTAGCCAGAGACGACGGAGCGCCAAACGCTACGGTCCCTGCATACTTCTTTCGCCTCGGCCACAGACATCAACCTCTTCATACATGCCCTCCGGGGGGTCCTCATGCTTTTTACGTAAATTTATATAAATTTTCACAAATAGGTTACTGAATTTTTTTTTGAAGAGGAGGGCAAACGAGCTGGCGGGTAACAGATGATTTGTGATCACCGCCGCCCATGAACTCTAGCAGCATCCGAGGATTGAAGATACCCATATGGAGTTCGTTCCACATTCGACTGGTACGTGGAAAAAATGTACTTGAGAACGGCACAGTGGAGGATCGCCACGCATGCAGGTGGTACGGATGGTATTGGAGGCGATGACGCTCTCCTTGTTCTCCAGATGACCACGAAACTGACAATCGCTCGAAATGTCGAGACCCAGTATTCTGATACTTGACGAGGCAATGAGGGGAGTGCTCTCGAAGAGCGGTGATACGACAAATGGGGTCTTAGAAGTAAACACGCAAACCTGTGTCTTCTGGGAATTGAACTGAACGTGGTTCAGTCAGTTCAATGTATGTTGGAAATATCCAACATATCATCGATTTGCAGGAGGATCAGAGTTGGAGATAGCACGCAGCTTTGGGGTACACCAGCGTTCACGGGGCTTGGGGTCCGAGCAAAAACCGCCCAGAACGACCCTCCGCCCAGTGAGGAAGCTGGTGATCCACTTGCATAAATTCTCGGGAAGCCCATAGGAAGGTAGCTTCGAAAGAAGCCCCTTGTGCCATACACTATCAAAGGCTCTCGCCATATCCAGACTAACTGCCAGACCCTCCCTTGCTTTCAATAACAGCTGCCCAACGATGCGTAAGATATAACAGAAGATCACCAGCCGATCGACCATGGCGAAAGCCATATTGCCGGTCATTGACCAACTAGTTAACCTCGAGGTACCTTAGGAGCTGTTTATTGATAATGCTCTCCATTACTTTGGAGAGAAGAGAGGTAATGTAGTTAGCTGGGTCCGTGCTATCACCTTTTTTAGGGATCGGATGGACAAGGGCGCACTTCCATGAGACCCGGACTACGCCTTTAAGGTAGGAGTACCGAAATAGACGCGTTAGCACTGGTGTCAACTCAGGGGCACATATCCGTAGCACAATTGGAGAGATACCGTCCGGCCCACTCGACTTATGAACTTCCAAGGAAAAGAGGGCTTTTCGGAGGAGTTTTTGCCCAAAAACTACTTCCGGCATTAAGCTATGACACCGCGGGATGATAGGCGGTGTGGCGGTTTTTTCCGTTTGAAGAATATGGAGACACGATTATATTTCCTCTTCAGAACTATAGAGTTCGGATCCTTAGTGACTAAGCCTTAGGCATTAGCCTAAGCTTGATAAGCTTGCCGTTTGCCAGCTGCTACAGCCCTGACAGACGCAGACCAAGGCCGCGATCTGCCACCAAGTGGTACCACAGAGCTTGGTACAAATAAAAACATGCTCTGAAGTATCACATCAGCTACAGCCGACGCGCAGTCACTAGGATCATTGGAAGGGAAAACAATCGGCTCCCATGGGCAGGATGCAAAAAAGGACCGCATTCCATCCCAATCCGCTGGCATGTAGTGTCAAACGCGTCGAGTCGTAGCGACAGTGCAAGCCAGACGTTGAATGGGTACTACACTGTCCACGTCCAGTAGACGAGTATAAGTCTTGACTAACTGGGACAGACCATTTGCCAGAGCAAAGTCAAACATAGATTTCCCCGCGTTGTCGGTGGCACGTGACCCTAGCCAATCGGCATTGTGCTCATTAAAGTCCTCGAGGACTACGACTTCGGCGGAGGGAGTCTGTAAAAGAAGATCGTCAATCTTCGCGTGGACATGGCCCAAGAGTTGATCCGTTTCTGCATTACCACTATGGGACCTATAGAAGCACGCTTAGACCCTGACATGGTCGTCAATGTCCACGCGCAGCCAGAGTATAGACAGGTCCCGACCTTGAAAAACCTGAAGGCGACGGTAGCAGATATCCTCCCTTACGAACACAGATACCCCGGCATGTGATATAAAAGTATGTTTTAGTTTATACCCGGGGTATGATAGGTACGCTGTGTCGCCAGGTTGATATATCTGCGTCTCCGTCAAAAACAACAAGGACGGATGCGCCGTCTCTAGATGGTAATGGATGACGTTTAAGTTGGAATGAAGTCCCCGGATGTTGCAAAAGTCCACATTTAGAGTGGGTCGGGTTCCGCAGCGTTGACTCGTCGTTTGCCCGCAGTAAACATAAAATGCGATACTTTGCCCGCCCCAGATACGACGGGCAGCCCGAGCAAAATCCGAGAATCGCTCCCCCGATTTTGCTTGGGGAGGGGGTCCCCGGCTTCTTCAAAGCCGGTACCCTCCCGGGGTACTTTTTTATTAGGCATCGCTTTCATGTTTGGCGGGGGGAGGGGGGCGGGGGTTGGGCTTCCGGATTCTCTCATTCACCGACGAAACATAACCAAATGAATTTGGTTATTACACGTCGGTCTTCTGTGAGAGAGTGGTCCTTCCCCGGTCGAGCCAGCCCAATACGAGTTGCAGTCAAATAACTACAGCTAGGCTCTACCACCTATACATATATATATTGCTATAAACATATCAATGAAGTTAGTCTAAAGCAACTTACATTTTTTTGTTCTGTTCTTTATAAAGTCGTTTTGAGACAAAACTTCCTGTCTCGATTGTACAGTTTTTACCATATTATAATATAAATATATATCACTTTCAATCCTATAATCTACAGTGAGATGTCATTTTGTTTACATCTACCTTTTTGGATTCCTGCGATCTGAGTCTAACGCACAATAATGCAATGTGAATTGAATAATTAAAAATCGAATTCAAACGTGCACGGGACCGTCTCCTGCAACTATCAATACATCGAAAAGTTTTTAATACAATTTACTTGTAAATATATCTTTAGACCTTTTTATTAACCTTACCCTTTTCAATGTGACGTCCTTCACCGTAGGTAGTAAGAGCTCTTTATTTTTACTACTCCTTAGGGAAACTTCATTCCACGATCGATTTCTCATACTTCAGCTAAGATTGTTTATATAATTCTTTACAGAATTTTATTTACATATAACGTAATTCTGTTAGGAATATCATTTTAAGATAATTAATTATTTATTAGATAATTGTTAATGAAACATTTAACATATAAAAAGGGGCTGAAAAAAAAGAAAAAGGGAAAAAAAAGGAATTCTATTTCACTCGAACACTGCCGTGTTCAATGTTATTACACACACACTTCACCAGTGCATCGAACTGTGCCGATATCTGAAGTACAACACACTTTTAGGCGATTTTAATTATCTTTGCCAAAAAGAAGTTTCTATTTTGTTATTATCAGTACATCAATAGATATTCCAAAGTACTGGTTATATTTGTTTTAGTTTGGTTTCAATGTACAATTTATAATTCTCTAGTATTTTAGTATTGATTTACTAGTCAATACTTAAATAAAAATAAAGTAGTAATAACAATCCATGAACTTGAAAAAGGTTTGAAAATTAATCATATACAATTTTCCCTCACCTTGTAATAACCCACTGCTCGGGCAAATCTCGAGATATATCTTATTTTAATTTATTTTTTACAAAATCAATTTCGTTATAAAATAAAGCCATCTGTATAAACTTCACATAAACTTTTCTCTAAAATAAATATATGTGAAGCGCAACAAACTTTAAACTTTGTTTATTCATAAATTATTTGAGCTGTAGCTTAGACCATCCTGTGACTTCGAGAGGCAAATGACCTGATTTGAATATAGGTATATTATATGATGTAATGTATAACTTTCACAATTAACTATTACAACTAGTCGTTCTGTGAACAGTAGACCTCAGTACTTTAGGGGATGAGATAATGTTGGGAAATTATCTATAGTGCATTTCACGAGGTGCAGTGGTTACGATATTTCACCCGTGAACCAAGTATGAGCGCCACCCCAGTAACCTCTGTACACTGGACCAAAAACAAAACAAAAAAAAGAATACTTAGACTAAATTTGGCCGCCAGTTTGGATTTTGAAAAAACAAAAAAACACCTTAGATGTCGGCAAAGAATACTTAGACGAAATTTCAGCCCGGTAGCTGCCGCAAAGTCCATTTTTGTGGTACGGATCAGAAATCCGCCTTTTTGAAATTTTTCGCCCATGCAAAAAAACGGCTCAACATAAAAATTTAAATAATTCAAAAAACACAACTACCAATGTTCGTTACGATTATATAAAAAATACGTCTGCTACGCCAAAACAAAAACTAAAATCACCGCCATTTTGAATTTTTCCTCCAAGAAGAATGGCCGAACAAATAAAATTTAAATAACTCAAAGAATATGATCACCAATTTTTGTGGCGATCGGATGAAAATTGCTCCTGCTAGGCCAAAAACAAAACTAAAAAACGCCGCCATTTTGGATTTTTTCGCCCAATCAAAAAAAAAACGGCTTGACAAAAAAATTCAAATAATTCAAAGAATACGCCTGCCGATTTTACAAACAAACATACTGGAAAACATACGGAAAAATAGCAGAATGGGCCTATCAAGTGGAAATGTAGTCCTTCGGACAAACGCTACACTACGCTTAGCATTCGTCCTTCCGTCAAATAAGACATATTCGTTCTTCTACAAGTTACAGCATCCAGGCTTAAATGAATACAGACGTAACTACATTTATTATACGACAAGATCTTCTTGGAAATAATTTATTCTAAAAGGTGAGATCACGAGATCACTGAGGGATTAACTCGATATTGAGATATATTTATACACCTTCATCATTTAATTTATTATTTCTGTATCGAGAATTTATATTATTTTTTATGTAATTTAGAATACTTTCGCCTTTTACTAGACACTTATAGATACCTAACAGGTTGTTTGTTAGAGGTAAAATAAAAACGCCTAAATAAAAAAGCAAAATCGAAAGCAGTCCTGAGTGTAATAATAATTATGTCAAAGTTCATTTATTGAAAATTTCTCTTTAGTTTTTCTTAAGAGCCTAAGGTAGAACGTGCTCTATCGTAGATTGCAATCTCTACCGACGAAACGAGAAGGTAGAGATACAACTAATTTGATTAATCACCAGTCACTTCGTCCTAGCTATCATTAGAGTTTTAAGAATACTAAAATTATCACTTCGTATAATAAAGTAGTGAGGAGGTCAAGTCGCTGATATTTTCCTTGGTGATATTGTAAAAAGTCTAAGGCAAACTTGTTCATATTACACACTCGACAACTTGTCATAAGGACTATCACTTGACAAACTTAATCCATTATAATTAGTTTATAACAGATAGAAATTAAAATCAATCAATTAAAACTTATTTATTATTTATATTATTAAGATTCACTGAAAATTATTCTACTTTTTATCTTTTAAAATTTTTGTGACTTAACAGGACTCTATCAGATTATTTGTTTGTAAATGTTGAAAAAGTTTTTATGAACAGATCCTTTAAACATACAGTATCATATGTCTAGTATATGTGCGTCGTTCATCTGATGTTATATGATCTACTGAACCTTTTTTCATTTGATTGTTCCTTTGGGAGACGATCAATAGTTGATAGATTCAGAGAAGTTGTTTTGTTGTTGCAATAGTGTCTGTGGTTTCTTCACCATGTAAATAATTTTCTCAATACTAGTCAACATAAATATTTAACATTTGAACAATTTTTTTGTTTTATAATTGTAAGATTGTAACTGAACATAAACAACAAAAACCTAAATCTTTGATAGTAATGTGTATATAAGAATAACAGTTCAGACTTCGGCACCTGTGTCTGTCTGTCACACAGTTATTCACACTTTTAAAAAGAAGTAATAGAGAATTCAAAATACTAGGTTGATGATGAAGTGTCAGATTTCAAGATTAGTATAGTTCTACTTTGAATATAATCCACTATCGAAATCTATAAACTCATTCACTCATATTTCTTTAAAGTGTCTGTTTAAATATATATATATATTTTAAATATGAGGTATAAAATGGATATAACAATACTCGTGCGATAGACTCCCACAAAAAAAATTACGCATTCAACGCACGCGATACTTGTTAGTGAAAATATAATCTTATATATTTACTTATTACTTATTACTCTCGAAATAAAAAAAGACATTAAGAATAATGTAAATCTTAAATATTATTTATGGTATTTTTTTAAATTTCTGCTCTCTACCAACTTACAATACACATACGTACATACATACATATATAGATATCTTACAAGTAACGTAGTAAGGCTCGCGACGTTAAAGCGCCTAACTCACTTAGAATTCAATCACCTGACACCAAAGCCGCTCCAACAGAGTTAAATATTAAGATATTATTGATATAGTTACAATAAAAGTTTTTAGTAAACAAGGTATTAGTTATGACAAAGTGGCTAGTTAAGTTGTATTGAATTAGCCGACTTGTTTTAGATTGGGTATCAAAATCTTTACGGCATGGCGAAATTTGGGAAATTTTTACATGTTATGTTTTGGATGGGATTTTATTTCTTTTTGTAACTAGATCTCCTTTTCTTTGTAATTATACCCGTTTTTTCTTCTCTGTAATTTTACCTGTGTTTTGGTTTTCAGATGCGGGCTTCCTCAAAGCAAACCCTATCTCGGTGGACTTTTCTCAGAGGTTTTATTATTTTGATTATTAACAACCTTTGACAAACAGTTGTAACTAACCTATTTTTTGTTAAACAAGTCAAGTACTCCACATTTTAGATTTTCAAAGTTTTGAAAGTTTTTTCTTTTTATAGAAATTTAATTATACAAAATTACTACTCAATCACTTTTAAACTACTGGTTCACTAATTATCTTCAATTTTTTTGTATGTTCTTGTTATATAACACCCTTTTGGTAACTAAAGTTTGAACTATCTAGATTTTATACAAAGAAGTTACAGAGATTTCAAAATGGGTCAAATCGCTTTGAGAAAGCTATGGTAAGGCGTTTTGCTCGACATGACGGGGGAAATTTCCATACCCCTAGATATTGTCTCTATTTTTCCGAAACTAATTTGAATTGACAGCTAATTTCACAACAAAACTAATTTGCCAAAATCATTTCATTCATTCCGTTATTTTCTTAATTTTTTTAAGATTATTTGTCACTTATTATCTTTGTAACAATGGACGTTTCGCGAGAAGCTTTTGTGCTATGATTTTTTATATATAATAAAAAATTAACTTCAAGGTATCTTATTGGATGCTTTTGGGGAGTCTGCTCTTACATTAGCAATAAGTACTTACTGATTCCGTCAATTTAAACATAATCGAGATAACCTAAACAATGAACGAGGCTTTATAAAAAAGTCATGGCAATTATTTTCGACACGGTGGATCAGAACTTGTTATTCCACAAGAAGATCCTGAAAATAACAGGTGAGTAGTGATGCGAATGTTGTCTGCCTCAAGCTTTCGGGGACTGGAATAGCAAGCAATTAGGAAGCGGCGGCATTCTTTTTCACCAACTAAGATAACTCTTTTGCTAATACAGTTGCTAGAAATATCGACTATTTCACATCTTCGGGAGTACAACAATCATCCCATCTCGAAATAGCGCAAATTTAACACTGTAGACGGGGGCAACGAACAATTTCGACTGCTATCTTTTTATCTGTCGTTTTTTATAAATATTTTTTTAACGCTGTTTCACCCGATGCCTAAGTGCATTGAGGTTATAAGGGAATATTATGTAAAAATATAAATTTTCCATATTCATCCTATTCTTCATTTCAGTAACAATTATCGAAACAGTCTATGGAAGAAAGAAATCATTGAAAGCGATAGTTATTTCTCCAAATATTCTACCTTTCACTGAACTTTTATACGTAAACAAAATAGTGTCACTTTGTGAATAAGGACAAAGAATCATCAATCACAAACAGAGACACAGAAAAATTATATATTATTCCTGGTTAAACCGAATCAATTACTTAAATAAATAATTAATAATATATAATATCTTAATTTTTATTAGTGGTTCTGCAAAATGATAGTTAATTTTAATAAATTCCATACAAAATAGAATGTAAACCCAACTCACATTTGAATATTTGATTCTGTATCCACATGACGCATTCCCTCGTGTCTTTTCAATTGAAGTTTCCACGAGAGTGTAAATTATGTATACGTTGCATTATCTCACAGAACAATGTGTTACCTTATACAGTAGTCTTAGACTATGTACATACATATTTATATTTATTTATATTTATTTATATATTTAGTATTTGTGTGCTTGAGCGAGATGGATTGCTGTTTACCTCAGAAATTTTCTTTCTGTCTTCTTTTTTATATTTTGCTCCCTTCAATCGGGGAATGTCTTATGTCGTCATCTTCTCTTACTTTCAGATGGGAGTCGCTGCTTGATGCTTCGTGCTAAAATAAAAAATATTTATTAAAATTGTATAAATATATAAATAATAATAATTTTCATTTTATTTTCCACCTCACTTGGCCCTGCACTTTCATAATTTATTTTATCTCTATCAATTTCATAAATAAATAATAAAATGATCTTGTTTACAGTTTATTCTCGTTATAATTGTATTTACGATGTTAAAATGTTAAAACTTGATTTAATAGTAATAAAAATATAAATATTTATTATTGCCGGATTTCAGGAACTGATCACAGAATACAGGAGTAAACATTTGTATCGCTATTTATTCCCTTTTACGGTACTTTATCCTATAAAGAAAGTAATCAATAATAATATTAAAAATACATACTACTAAAAATACATACTAACGTAAATAATTTCTGACGTCAAATATAGTAGTAGTGTAGGGGACTTACAATAATGATTTGAATCTAAACGATCCCGAGGCAAGAAGTGACCCTCTTGTAACACAAGAACTCTTACAGCAATGGAAAAGTATTGTAAGCGGTGTAGTTATATAATATTTTGAAACTTAAATTCTCTTGTCGAGTACTACATATAATTTCTCTTTATAGCATTTCCCAGCAGCCAATAACGTTTTTTAAGATTTCCTATACTTATATTTTAAATAGGAAAGAATTTTTGTTGTATCGATTGGACTTTTGGATTTGGATTGGATTGGATTGGATTTTTTTCAATCTGTTTCAAAAAACTTATATATGCACAAAAAAAGGTTATGTTAACAAATAATGTAAAATGCCAAAGCTGCCAAAATAGTTAAAGATGAGAGGAAATATAGGCGGTGAATTTTCGGAGAGGAAAATGTTGCTTTTCACAACTTGAACAATATTATACATACTGAATACATAAAATGTTTACTAGAATAACAATGTCTTCCCTAGAATTTCAGAGTTGCATAAAATATGATAATAATAGTTAATAGAAGAAACTAGCAGTAGACATTGAACTGAATTCTTCTTGTAATCGAGGTTGAGGCTGTTGGCTCATTTGCCGGATTTTAAACATGGTAATAAAATAAAGGGGGGTTAAAAAAATTATGTCGGCGAAATATCCACAATCCATCGAAGCATATCAGTAGCAAAAATACTGTGGTATAATTAAGATAAATTCTTGTATATTAAAAATATTCAAAATATAATTTACTCTGTTTATCAAGCCTGAACTAGAATTGGTACTTGTAATAAAGGTACACCTTATATATTGCTTCAAGTGTCTCAGTCTATGTCATAACAATAAAGATTTAAATTTAGGGCGCACCTGCCTTGGTTTCAAATTATAAGTATTTGAAATTACGATTCAGTGTAACCCTTAAGGAAAATGGACACTTCAGTGTGTATCCCTTGAATATTTTATCTTAACGTGCGAACGAAGGATATAACTATAATAAAAATATGATTATGATGAATTTCTAAACATTTCTACCTTGTAAGCATTTATTGTAGTAAATCTAGAAAATCAATATATATTTTTTGGTACTTTTAGGGAAACCCTTTTTTATTAGAAACCCTTACTTTTATCATGTTTGTTCGTATGTCTGTTCGCAGCCTAGCTCAGAGACTCTTAGTAGTAGACAGCGGTAATTCGGCATGAACATACGTATTAGCTGCGCAGACAAAGTGATAGAATAAATTTAGATTTTTTTAGGGTGGCTCTTCTATATGTATACTGAGATTGTGCCGATGATGAATATAATGGTAAATATAATGCGAGACTGATTAAAAATGTAAATTTTTTCATCATTCGATTGATGAATGCTGCAATGTGTTTAAATTATTTCGCCATCAAGTGTCACAAAATTTATAAACAGCGATAATAAATGTCGTAAGTAACAATACCGCTTGGAACAATTCCATATTAAACAGATCAAGACAGTTAGTAGACAGCGGGATTGTAAAATGTAATTTATGTAATGGTCCGTACACAGTTTTATTGCTGGTCTCCTGAGTGCAGTTTTTAAAGGCATTAAAATTATAATGTGCCTCAAAAGCCACCATCGGTTAACGGTGTAGCCGCTAAGACGGGCGCTTCTCACGGGATATTATTTTTTGTGCGGTATCCTACAATAAAGAGAAATCAAATAAGTAATAATAAAACATCCCATTTCAACTCCGATCTTTGCAGTTTCATTAAACGATTGTTTTTCTACAAGAGACACTTGATCCCAGATGTCAAGCCCTAGACCTCGTTGTTTGATCTGTCCTATTATATATTTTATAATAATTTATTTGAGGGAATAAACTTCTTATTAAGAAAAATTAAAATTTCACAATTGCGCAAATAATAGTTTTGTGAGTTCTCATATAATTTAGAAAGTTCCAAGGAAATTTCAATATTTCATTAGAGTAAAAAGATAATTTATTAACTGTAAGTGTGTTAGTTAATATATATTTAATGTTATAACTCGATTAGATTTTTTATTTCACGCTTAAGTAGCAAATTAATTTGGTCTTGATGATTATTTTTGTTTATATTGAGACTGATGAAAATAGGGTTCAAGGAGGAAACGATGCAGTTCGGACATCGGGATCTCTATTATTATCTGCTTGCACGAGTATGATACGTGTACTACATTTAGTTGAATGGTATGTTTTTCATTTTCACCTTATCATTTAACTTTAATGTTTTGTTTATTTATTTCTATACTTACTCCTTTTACTTTGAGTTTGATACTCTGACAAGCAGTAATTAACTAAGTATGATACAATCAAGTCTATATAAAGGCCGCAACTGTTTCCATTTGGGGTACAATTTAATTGGATTCCATTGCAATTCCATCACAAGAAAAAGTTTATTAACTCCTTTATTGTAAATGAAAACGATATCCGATTTGACAGTTTGGTTAAATTACAAATACACAAATTAATAATAAACTATAACCATTGGTTAGTTATGTAATAATTATTCTGAGTAATTAATTACGTAATTGGATCTGTTCTATTGGAATATAGTTTTATTCAACCAGATTATTAAAATGTATAAAGATAATACTAAAAACGTATAATAAATCAGTAACGAGGCAAACCTATATATTATTTTTAAAAACTAATTGCTTCGTTTCACGATTGACGTAATTCATGTTCAGTACATACACCACGTACCATTTAATACAATCGTTTTTTTTAGTTTTTTTTGATTGTCTGTGTTTTTATTGTATCTGCAAATTTACAAATTATTACGGGAAAACGCATATATTGTTTCGGGCTATAATTATAAACTGAAAAGCTTTAGATTTGTATAAATTTTAAATTATGTTATTCAATATAAAGAGAGATTATCTGTTTATAATCAATATTAATTTTCCCTACAATACTTCATAACAATGATATATCGTTGAGTGTAGTCCAGTTATTTAGTTCCACGATATATTTTGATATTCATTATGTAATGGTATGTACCAGCTTTACATCTATTTTCGTGGATAATTTGATTTATTACAACATATTTTTATGTTAGAACTTTGACTTTGTACAATGTAATTTCAAAGTCAACGAAAAAAATGTATTATATAATTATTTTAATATTCTAAGCATATCAAACCTAAACAAAAAAGAATTTAGAACTTATACATAATATACAAACTTACTATTGATATTAATATGTTATACGAACACTGAATAGGGTTCGTTGGAAAAGGTTATTCGTTAACAAGAGAGGTTTTTCAGCGAAGTGTTAACTCGGTCCAGCGGCTTCATGTACGAAGTCAGCCATGCTGTTCATTCAACCCGCTCCTATGTAGAAAAGTCTATATTTTAATAATATGGATTAAAAACACCTCGTTCGACAGGGTCGATCGTGTTAGGTAGATTCCCAAGAGTTAATAGAAACCGAGAATGCGATAAACATGTAATGATTGAATGATTTACTTTAGTTGTTGGGGGGGGGGGGGGTCGGATCAACAAAGAAAAACTAGCCAGCAGTATTCTACTGGTCATTATGAGTCTTATATCCCATAAACGGGGAGTCGGATCAAGAAACTTTTCGGACAAAAAAGTTACCTCTTTTTATTTGTTAATTTTTTAAGATTTTTTTGACGCTAAAATTTTACCTTCTTCTGTGACTTTTTTCGGTTTTTAACTTTCAACCCTCCCAGCCCCCCGACCGATTTCCCCCGTTCAAGAACTTAACCTTCATTTTGTCCTTAAGAATGTGTACACCGAGTTTGAAAATCCTCCGTCAATATTTGCGACCTGTAGCGTGTCCTATAGCTTTGCACTTTCACCCCCCCCCCCCCCTCCCAGCCTCCCCTTTCACATTTTCCAAAAAAACCAGATGCTACGTTTGTCTTACTAATTTATCCTATCGACCTGTGAAGTCAAATTTCGCCTACGATGAATTTGGACTGATGGATCATATATACATATATATATATATCGGGATATATAATTTTTTTTTTTCGACGGATTCTCAATCTCTAGTTCATAAACGGCGTAGCCCCCCTGCTATGGGGTCTGGGTCCCGTCATCGCATAGATTGCAATAGGTAGATTCATCTATGGAATGTACCTAAATTGCCCGACTCTGTCCCTTTGTCATCTGAGCTACCGAGTCCTTATCCTTCTTAATGAAGTTTTGAGTTTTTAGGAGTTGAAATTCATAATTTTTTTAGACTTAAAATATCGTTGAGTGCAATTTGTACTTAATTATAAATCTTTATTCGTAGACTCATATATCAAACGTCGTTAGAAACTTACAAATTCATACCGAATAAAAAATAGTATAAGGTAATAAATCTTAAATTAAATATAAATTAATAAAAGTTACTATAGTATAATGCGATTCAAAGCCAACAGACTAACTATTTAATTCAATGATTTGCATGTAATGACTACACTGGATGTCACATTAATTCATAAGGACACATCATGGTAACGCTCATCTGAAATACACCGGGTTGTTTTGACTTCGGGTTTCATTATGTCTGATCTATAAACAAACGGATTTGAATCACAAATGAGGTGACCACAATACAACTACCAATGATGAAATTACTTATAAGTGGACCAAAGATAGAAGAGCAGAGACCAATGAGAGATTTTGTTACCTTTTACATATATTTTAACAAATTGCTTAAAATGTTGAAGTTCTAGAGTATTGAATTGAATGAAATGTATATGAGAAACTCCTGATAATTCAGGTGTCTATTATAAGGAAGTAAGAAAAAGATATTGTTGATCCGTTCCAAGTGCGGTCAGTTTAGTACCCATGACTGAAATAATAACCTTAAGATGGAACTGAGGTGTGACGATATTTTATAAAATAGGAATTAAGTATAATACAAAAGGTAGCTTGAAAGTATCACCGGTGATAGAGAGATGAGAAGCAATAATTTCTCGTGGTATAGTCAAGTAATACAGAGGATGAAAAGAATCTAACGAGAAGTGTATTAAGTGTTAAAGCGGATAGAAAGATAAGAAAAAAGAGAAGAAGAAGATATGGATGGAGGGTGTTAAAATATATTTTATGGTAAAGTCTCCACTTAGATAATATACTCGTAAGATAGAAGAGCTGAGAAGATATTAATACATTGTGGCGACCTAAGAAGTGAGATAAGGGTGATGCTATATTTCAATCTCCATATCACAATATTTTTGTAGAATAGTTTTATAGAAATAATTAATCCAAATAATCAATAATTGTAACTAAAGCCACACAACGATAGTCCAATAAAGCAAGAGGAAAATATGCAATATATATTCCGAGTTTTGTTTATAATACTTTTTTAGAAACATTTTAATTGTCCCACACTCGAGGTAGCGGTTTTTAAAATATAATATCTTTAAGACACATTTGTAACTATTGTTGGAAAGTTAATAACATTAGATTAAAAATCTTCATAGTAATTAATTTAAAATTTTATTACTTCTACACAACTATGGACTATAAAATAGTAAACAAAAAGCGTTTCCATGTTTCACCCAGTCCTGTTTTCTTCAATAAAACGCGCCGCTATTCGTCTCCGTCTTCGTAATTTTAAATGCAATTTAGTTGTTAAGTCTTCACTTATATAATTTATCTTTATTTATTTAGTATAAATAGGTATTATTTTAAATTTAATTAATGTACATAGCTGTAAATATACAATGAATAAGGGTAAGACTATACTTAAGAAGCCCTATAATGATGAAGAGTTGTCTGAAATGCAACATATCAAGGTATTGTAAGTATAATAGAATAGATAACAAAAAAGATTTCTTTTAGTATTTTCATAAGAGTTGAAGGATTTTTAAATCAGATTCTGAATTAGTGGCAATTCTGTTTTGAATAAAAAATAACTTTAAGAAACGTTAACGTCCCACAATTATAGAAATCGTTGAACATACAAGAATCTATGTATATACTTTTCAACATGGAAGCTTTGCCTTTTGAAAGCTGGTCAAAAAAAGAACATCAGTTCTGATGAAATAAGTAACTTTACAAAAGACGAGTTTAAAGTTAAATTCTCTTTCTTAACTATTAAATTAATAGTATTATTTTAAAATAATTGGTTTTGCATTTCTCTTTGTCCGGACCAATATCCCAGTGGTATCAGGTTCCAGTCTTACCCGTTTTTAGAATCTTAATTAAAATAAAGTAAAATACGATTAACATGTTTGAAGACAATTTCAAAGAACTTTTGGAAACTTTACAAACAATGAAAAGAAAATGGGTCACTGGAGCAGAATAACTCACTTACCTAAAAAGTGGAACCGAGCGCGCTCTGCTGATGATACTTTTAAATTGTACGAATTTAGTCACAACTTGAGTTTCCTTTTATAATTATAAGGTGACAATGTATTCGTTAATAGAACTATTTATTTATTTATTTAATTCTTTATTGCACAATATAGAATAGTGTACAAAAGGCGGGCTTAATGCTAATAGGCATTCTCTACCAGCCAACCTCAGGATGTAAAAGAGAAGACGTTCGTAGGCGTGCAAAAGAAACAAAAAAAAATACAAATACAAAGTGTTGATAATATCAATATGGAAATATAATGTCATACATGATATAAGTTATATATTTATGTATATTTTTAAAAGATTGGATGTGTTATTCTTTGGCTAAATAAAAATCTTTCACCTGACGTTTGAAGGACATTAGAAGTGAACGGTATTATACTATTATTATAAATAACATTTGGTAAGGAATTAAAGTCAATCTTTGCCAGTTGGCGTGTGCTACCTATAGTGATTACTTGACACTTACAAGGATTGACTTCAATACCATAATTTTTAGACCAAAGTGATAGGCTGTCCAGAGCGGTATTAAGTGAGGATATTGCAGATGCGATCGAATTGACTCCAGTATGTATATAAAGCTGTAAGTCGTCAGCGTAAATATGATATTTACAGTTAAGATTAGAAGTAATGAAGTTGATAAAAATAGAAAACAGTAAAGGAGACAAAATACCGCCTTGAGGGACGCCAGCAACTACCTCGCACCAATCGGAAAGGCCCTCATCCGTGCGAATTGCCTGCTTGCGTCCTCGAAGATAAGAGGAAAACCATTTAAATTAAATTAAATAAAAAAATAAAAGACTTTTACCATAAGATGAAGGTAGTATACGTCACGATGCGGTTCGAAGTTATGAGTCGGGATCCCGAAAGATTTGACTAGTCAAACAATTCCTAATAGATTGACACTAGTACAACCGTGTAAATATATTATATAATGTACACATATAAAATTAAACAAGTCTTGATCGCTTTAGGATTTTTTTCCTCCGTAACATATGATGAAATACTTCTAAGCTATAACTAAAGTCCCTTGGCATTTAATTTATGTATATGTAACTAGATTGTTGTGTTGTTATATGAGTGTAGTCGTAGAGTAACCTTTAATAATTGGCTTTTGATAAAACATTTTAAACGAACTTTACTAAACAGTTCAAATAGCAAGTTAGCCATAGAGAAACAAGTCAATCTGTAGGTTTAGATAATGATTCTTACAAATAAATATTTTTTTATTGCTTATTTGTTGTATAATACAATGAACATTTTATGACATCTGTTTATTAGCGATAAAAATAATTTACAGCTAAGGACAACTTGTTTATTTTGAGTAAAATGTTTTACTCGTGTATTATATCTATATACGTATTAAACTCGGAAATAAAACCAACTCTAAAAAATATATTACAATCATAAAAATGGACGATATCATTGGTTATATCAGTTTGGAATTATTTTTATCTAATTTAGACAACATACGATTCTTGAAGGAAATTTCACATTCTGAAGACAACCGTTCAACAACAACAATTGATGACTTTGATTGAATTTTATCGTTTTTGTTATCACGAGCAGATAGAGCTAATATCTTACAAATATCTCGAAGGTGAATAATGTACTCGCCGTTGATATTGTTAATGTTGATGCAAAGTCCACTCCAGTTTGAATGACCTTGAAGACATCTTCCGGTGCAGCGGTGAACAGTTACGGAAAGATAACGTCTCCCTATATAACACCTCTCTGCAAATTGTTGGTTTGGTTTTTTCAATTTCAGTTTCAATTGGTTTCGAACTCTCGTCCTGTAGCCGGACTGACATGGTAGCATTTTCATACAAGGGCTCTGACACTTGGTTGTACTGAGAGTTGATCGGGCACCTTCAGAGAGACTACAGTACAGCCCAGATCTGGAACGAATCATAGGCTTTCTCACAATCCACAAATGCATAATTTCTGGGTCAGTCACCTGAAACCCTCCCCTCCCAAATTTCTTATACATTTATCTTAAAGAAATAACTTATTCGAATTGATGTTGCTTATAGCTATAACGCAATAAATTGTTTTTACACAATAAAATATAAGTTATTATTTATTATTTAGCTTTTCCTATATTAATCTTTTTTACCATTCTTTCGTCACCCATTATTATTATTATTAAATATAAGTTTTAATATAAAATGTTATAGTAAATGTCTTTTAGAAATATAAGGACTTCAAAGTTTTTGGGATAAAACAAATTAATTGGATTCGGTTACCTAAACTTAATATGACAATAAAAAAACAAAAGTTTTAAATAATAAACCTTATTGATTTTTTGTTTTCGTGTCTGTCTTTCTATTTGTATCCAAAAAAAATATTGCTTAATTTTATTCGCTTTCAGTTTCCTAAGTAATTAATAGAAGTGTAATTTAATGAGTTTATTCAATATTCAATGTCCAGACAATGAATTTAAAACTTGAATTATCTCGGAACAGTGAAAAATCGTGGATCTTTAATGAAAATACTGGTATTAATAAAAAATAAAAAATTCTATTGCCTATTAATCGAATTAATCGAATACCTAAATTGTCTAGAATAATAGGTTTCGAGCATTACATTTTATTTTTTGAAATTGAATCTATATTATATAATAAAAACATCCAATAACGGGTTTATTGATACGTATACTGATCTATTTATAATATTGTGTAGCATATATAACATACGCCTACAAGCTACACCCACGTCGCGAAAATATTAACTTAGGATTCTCATTTAACTAAACCTTACCTTTCATGAGCGTTATTTTATCCGTCAGTATTTTTTTGTTTTAAATCTACTTGGTGAAAATCATTTACTATTTTATTAATCTATACTTATTTTTTGTCGTTTTTTTTTGTGTTAATGGACGTCTCATGAGAAGCTTTTCATACACGTTCCCTTACTTTCTTGTGGAATGTGGTGATTACATTAAGGTCACTAATTTTAAGTTTCTTAAAGGTAATCATGTTAATTGATTAATTAAAATAATTTTGCAGAAGTTGTTACTATTGCGTTTTTTTACAAATATTCAAAGTACCTAATACAGTTCACAAAACTAAGTAAAAATATATTAAACCCTGGCAGTTAGTGTTACAATAAGGATATTAAAAAAATCTGAGGTATTAAAACTGTTACATTGGTCCAGTCCATCTGAAGTTAACCAGATAGTATACTTTTTTTTATTAAAAGTCTTCATGGGAGAATATTGTGATGGTCGAGGTCGAGGTCGAGGTCGAGCTAACTTTTAATGAATTTGATATCGAGTTATAAAACGAGTGTAGTTTATATTTTCTGGATAAATAAAGATATTTTGAACTATATACTTAAAATAGTCCATCATTAATATGTTTCAGCGGTTTGTTTGTTTTCCAGGTTGTGTTATTATTATTGTTTTTAAGTGCTTTATATTGTTAATTGGGACCATTCAGAACCCCGTTGTTAGCGATAGCATATACTGGTTTCATCTAAAACATCTTCTTTACAACACACAATTTTCAACAAATAAATTAATTTAAAATTATTGCTTAACGCAGCTGATATTCATAATAATTGAACCTGTCAAAAATATTAATTTCGATCGAAAGATATTTTGTAATTTTAACTACTTTAAGTACCTTTATATTACTATTTACTGAGAAATTGTACTTGTAGTTCCAGAATATTTTCTTTTATTAATAAAAACAAAACCTATCAGCTTTATTATTACTATACATATATTCAAATATTTAAGGTATCCTAAATATCTCATAGGTTAATGACCCATAAATATTTGATAGAAAGGATGTGGTGTCATAATAGAAGTTAAAGTCAATATAATAAAAACACGCTATCAAATTCACTTAAATTATCAAAGAGTGAATTGACTTACCGTTTCAAAATAACGAGTGTATTTAATGTAGACAGCAGCCATTTTCGTAAGTAAATCAAGAAGAGGTAAACTTAAGAATATAATCACTCAAAATGGTGGCCCATTATATAAAGGTTGATCTGTTTATTGTACACTCTTATGTTATTGCGAAGGATTTCACAGTTGATTGATTAATTCTATCGTTGTTGTGTATTGATGATGAATAGAAGATAACACGTGTCTTCATGGATTTCGGGTCATTTATATATAATCTTTTATCTTATGTTTGCCTTCAAACTTATAAAAAAGTTATCCTATATTTTCATTATTGCATCGTCATTCACAATATTGGCTGATCAGATTTCAGCATTTACTAGGATAAATGTGTGCTGTGGCGAGAAGAAGGGATAGAGAGCGGTGAAAGATATATTCCATAAATCCGGAGAGTAATATAGGATAGTTTGTGTGACATTTGTTCGCTTGAAATATTAGTTTTATTAAAATAACAATAAGATAGTTCATGTTATTATGTTATGAATATCTAATGTTCCCGTAAAGGTTAATTGTCCTAAAATGTCGTTACAGAGAGATTATTTGACATCAACGTAATATATCGTCACCTTAATTAAACTAATTAAATGTCATACTCAAAACTGAAATATTTAGAACTACACACATATTTGTTCATTTCAGCTAAGACTAAACATAGTAGTTGTTACATAACTTAGACAATAAGAAGAATATAATAATTATTTATATACTCATATATGTTATTTACTTTCTCATACATAAATACTCCGACTGAATATAAACAAACAGTTTAATCCTTACGTCATCAGATTTATTGTAATCCAGTTTTCAGTGTGACACATTGTTTGCAGACGTGCTTTGTTTATCAAACTTTATATAGTAGATATATCTACATATACGACCAATATATTCAGAAGCAGGAAATCTAATTCACTACGTATCAATACTAAAAAAATATATATTTTATTTTGATATTATCCATTACATAACAGCGCTTTGTTCTTATATAAGAGATACGTAAGTTACGTAGCAATGATAATAACAACTGATTCTCACCGTAAAGAGTGACTTGACACTGTGATTGATATTAATTGGATGAAACTCTTATCTGTATTAGTATTATGCAGTTAATGTTGGATGAAGACTGAATATTTAAGCAGAACATATTGTTGACTCGTAATCCATATTTTGTTGTTAACTTTATTGTATTAACCTAAAACTAACTAATACAAAGGGCGGACTTAATGCCTATTGGCATTCTCTACCAGTCCACCCGTGGTGATCGTGAGAGGGTGTAGTAGGTGCACACAATAGATATAAGTAAGTAACGAAAATTTACTTAATTAAAAATAAAAGTAAAATATAATTAAATAATATTAATAATGAATAAAATATAATTCCATAATAATAAATATACGCACATACTCTTTACACAAGAATGTAAAACGAATTCCTTCTGAAGCGTGACATCCTAAGTGACATTCGAAGTGACATCATAAGGATACTAACTAACGCATGAGCTGTTACCCGCCATGAGGCATTTAAGGCATTGACAATTTAAATATAAAATGAATCTGACACACGTATTAAAGTCAAATTTAGTTGACATATTTGTTTTCATTATTATAGTTATATTGAGTCAGTTTTAAAATCCAACGTGATCAAAATATATAAATATCAACTTGAAATGAAACTGGATATGTAAATTCAAACTCAAAATATCTTTATTCAAGTAGGCATTTACACGCACTTTTGAATCGTCAATTATTACAATAAAACACGTCAGTGTAGTCAGTCCGTAAGTAAGCTACCACCGGCTCAGATGCTGCTCTGTTGAGAAGAGTCAGCCAGAAACTCAATAGTTGCTCTTATCAAATGAAATATAACAATCTTAGGTGATGTACATTATAATATAAATCCTGCTAATGATCCAACAACTTAAGTTCCACATATTTCAATCCACTAAAAACTCTTGAACATTATAATAGGATTTATTTAATTATAAACTTTTGATTTTAGATTTAAAACCAAGAAGAGGAAGGTCTAAGATATCTTATGGAACTTTATTATATATGCGTATACTCAAACCTATGACGGATTTATTAACTTTTTGAAGACGAAATTTTGGCGTTACGAGTTTGTTTTTATATCTCGTATTTATCGCGTGTCTGTCACTGTTTAGATGTATCACGACAACGTCAAAGTCAAAGTTAATATTTACCCAACAGTTTTTTTCAAACTTTGATAAGTACTTACTAAGAATAAACAAATTTGTTTTGAATATGTTATTTGTATATTTTTTGTTACATCCGAATAAAATATTTCATAGCATCAGATAACTCAAAAGACAAACATAGTAATATAACTGAATTATGTTATATGTAGTCTTTTCTGTGAAATGAGAGTAACATTTCAATTTAAATTCGTCATATTTTATTGCATGAGTGTTTCATAATATTAAGTTATTCCGATCAATTTGCAAAATAGCAGGTTTTTGTAAGAGTTAGTAGCTGTAGTACTTTACGAAATTAAAATACTTTTAATGGAAATAATGCACTTTGTCACTTCTTTTAAACCAGCTAGGGTTTATGACTTCCAAAAGTTACGGATCACGACCGATGTAATATTTTATGAACGATAAAGTAGCTCGCCAAATAATCTTTTGAGAGCTCGCCACAAAACCGAGAGTCCTCGTTATGAAGAGATACACAACTTCTGTCAGCTAAATCTCTGAGAGGAAATTAAAGTATCAGCTGCTTTATCTTTAATCTTTATTTACTGACCAGCTATCCGGATTTATCATTCTTTTCTTAAGAGTGAAATGAGAATAAATTTTTATCATACCTTTGATTCTGAATGTAAAACTCATTTACAACAACTCCGGTGTTATCAAGAAGCCGTCAGAGGAGTTTAATGTGTTAAAAAAGTGTTTAATTGAAAAATTGGTCGTGTTTACAGGTAATGTGATTTTATCACTGATATATGAGTCTGAAATATATAATTACTTATAGTAAATTATAAGTAAATTAGTAACTTAAATCAGATTGTGATAGAATTAATTAAAAATATTATATCCAATAATTTCTAGACATTATAATGTCTAGTAAATTATCTCTTATCGCTCTTGTAAACTCTTAACTTCAATGAACTTTTCACCTGTCAAATTATGTTTTCCAAATAAAACAAAGTTATAAGTTTAGTTTCAAAACATTAAATTTGTCGCCAACTTTCTTTTACAGGAGGTAAATAAATTTTAAACTTTAGATTATTATCTAAAGAAATTATTTGTTTCTGCTAATGTATTTTTTATTATTAAGGATAATGACAATATGCTATTTCATTACTTACTTCAGCGCTGTTAATGGGCATAGCTATAAACAACATAATTATTATAACTGATGTTAAAACTGATAACCACGGTGATAGCGTACAAATATAAAAATGTTATGTCAAATCCAAATAATATGTTATCATATTCAAAGGCTGATGAGTTGAAAGGTAATTTTCACATTTATAGAACTAGTATTAAAATATACTATGACATTTCATATCTAAGAACTGTTTGAATTGCAAAATAAATTAACCTCAACTCTTATAATGACTTTATAAAAGAATATTTGATATAATTATGAAACGAAAACAATATGCAATAAACCGAAGAACCATCGCCTAGACGTAGTTTAGTCACCGTTAGCAAAGTAGCTTGTACTTATGCAGGTCACATGAACGCCGAGGATTATGTTGACATCAACTTTTACCTTTTGCTCCGTTCCAAAAACAATGGTAAACTATTGAAATAAAATAATTTTGTAAATAACTAACTATTAAACTGAAACTACTGTATTTCACCAAAATTTATGTAGCTAACCAAAACCCTACAGATGTTAATCCGCACCCTTCTAATCATACATATTGATGTTTTATCAACAAAATATAGGTATTTATTTCATTAATGGTAGTTTAATAAACAGTACTGTAATCTAGTAATCTAGTGATTAGTTAAATATTTATGGTAAAATAAAGCCCTCGACAGACTAATAACATAAGAAAATGTTTGAAAATAAACAATAATTATTACAAGTAAACTATAAAGGTAAGAGGATTTTCGGTTTTTCTGCCTTAGATAACACAGGCACACAAAAAAAAAAAAAATGTCATGAACCAGAGGGGAGACCCCATTATTCTTAGGTTTTTGGGATCGCTGAAACCGAATATGACAATAAAAACTAATTTTAAATGCCCGTTTTCCCGCTAGCACCCCCTTACTACCTCTTAAGGGGTGAGAATTGAAATTTTTATATAAAAGCAAGATAGATGTCTATTTCTATGTTTTTTGGGATGCTGAAACCGAAAATGATACCTAAAAATAAACTCATGACCACTATCACCCCCTACCATCCCTTACAGGGGGTGAAAATTTCAATTTTTTCTATAAAATCAAAACAGACGTGTATTTCTACGTTTTTTGTGATGCTGAAACCGAAAATGACAACCAAAAGTGAATTTGATACCTATTTTACTCAATACCACCCCTAACGGGGGAGTGCGGGTAGTTTCAATTTTGTATAAAATCAAGATGTATGAAGAAATTTTAACGATTTACAGTAAATGACATGTTTATCAAACTAGTTTGAGGTTACTCTTAGCTCTTATATTAGAAATTCAAATGCTTTATCGATCAGAAGTATCTGATATATATTTATGATTTAATTCTACTCTTAGCATAACCCAGGAACAACAGCGGGGATGTAGTAGATTTCTGTTCCCTTTTGGGGTGCTGGATTAAAGTGAGTCCCCTTGCCTCGCACTATTGAGCGTCTACCTGTTTCTACGATAACGAACTCTCTTGTTGTAAAAGGTTCTTCTAAGTGGTTTCCGTTTATTGGTTCTTTTCTGTTCTGGCAAATCTCTTTTTAAATTCCAACAGTAGTCTGCTAACATATTGACATCCCATTTACCCTGATAGCGCTGTTCTATTGTCTTAAGATCCTGATGGAACCTTTCACCTTGCTCCTCACTGTAGTCTCCTAAATTGTCAGGAAAATAGTTCCTTCTATTTCGGTATAAGGTTACCATATACTTTATAATCATTTTTTCTCTCAGCATCTTGAAAAACAGAAATTCACATCCATCTTGATTTTATATAAAAATTGAAATGTTCACCCCCCGTAAGGGTTGGTGAGGGATGTTAATGGGTGATAGAGGTCTTAAATTTATTTTTAGTAATCATTTTCGGTTCCAGCATCCTAAAAAACGTAGAAATACACATCTATCTTGATTTTATAGAAAAATTGAAATTTTCACTCCCTTTAAGGGGTGGTAAGGGGGTGATAGTGGTCATGAATTTATTTTTAGTTATCATTCTTGGTTCCAGCATCCCAAAAAACGTAGAAATATACATCTATCTTGATTTTATAGAAAAATTGATATTTTCACCCCCTGTAAGGGGTGGTAGGGGGTGATAGTGGTCATGAATTTATTTTTAGTTATCATTTTCGGTTTCAGCATCACAAAAAACGTAGAAATACACATCTGTCTTGATTTTATAGAATCAATTGAAATCTTCACCCCCTGTAAGGGGTGGTAAGGGGGTGATAGTGGTCATGAATTTATTTTTAGTTATCATTCTTGGTTCCAGCATCCCAAAAAACGTAGAAATATACATCTATCTTGATTTTATAGAAAAATTGATATTTTCACCCCCTGTAAGGGATGGTAGGGGGTGATAGTGGTCATGAATTTATTTTTAGGTATAATTTTCGGTTTCAGCATCCCAAAAAACATAGAAATACACATCTATCTTGATTTTATAGAAAAATTTCAATTTTCACCCCTTAAGAGGTAGTAAGGGGGTGCTAGCGGGAAAACGGGCATTTAAAATTAGTTTTTATTGTCATATTCGGTTTCAGCGATCCCAAAAACCTAAGAATAATGGGGTCTCCCCTCTGGTTCATGACATTTTTTTTTTTTGTGTGCCTGTGTAATCAAAGGCACGAACATTTCCCAAAGAACCGTTTATTCTGGTTTATTTTATAAACGTTTCATGTAAAAAATTGGGGCACAAATAATTTTTTATTTGTCTTTCTGGTGTGCAATAAAGTATATTTATTAATAATTACAAAATACAACATAAAAAATTACACTACACGCATTTGACATACATAATTTGTGACGGCAGTCTGATACACCGGGTTGGCTTCAAAATTTGTCAATATGCGCTCATGTCGCTGACGAGCAATGTGTAAAAAAGTTATTCACCTTTGAATCAAAAACGTAATACTATAATAATACATCGTCGATGACGCAAAGTAATTGATGTCGTGGTGTGATTGATTGTGTAATTACGTCAAGTGGATGTTTGGGAGTCGTATTGTAAATAGAGTACGATGAAGTGAAAATTAGAAATGGAATTGTTTTCATAATATATTTTTGTGATTTACATTATACTTTATGTTATTAATATTTTCAATGTAGGTATTTATATAAAGCTTCTATTAGCAATACAGTACCTCATCGTGATAGATTACATTTTGTCCTGTTTCAGTTAGGGTTGAAGTAATTTTATAATTGTAATTGGTTACAATTTTTTTTTTCTATTTAAGTTTTGAATTCCAAATATATAACAACAAAAAGCAAAACAAGTTTTATAACATTGACTGATTAGGTACAAATGCCGTTTCTAATCTCATTTTGTATCATTTTTCTCCAAACAATAACAACTAATACCCTGAAAAGCTCACTTTTCTCTGTAAACTGGAGTAAATATACAGTTATTTCAATTGTAGAATTAGTAGAAATAGTAAACAATGTTTCTATTATTTTATTACATTTAAAGAAAGTGATTAAAATTTTTTATACAAAATTGTGCATTATATTTTCCATAACCGATGTAGCTTCAACGATAATTTGAAACACTTTTTAATATTTTTCTCAATTTTTTTTTTCTTTATACTTTGACAGATTTGAGATATTACTATACAATATTCTTTTACATATTCAAACTAAGAATCTTCGATTATTAAGTGTCTCATCATAGTTATAGAAAGGATAAAACAAAGTGATATAAATATCGTAGAGCATTTTCATTGTGTTCGCAACCGAGAAGAGTAAACAAAAACCTCTCATAAACCTGAGAAGGCGTTGGTTCCAAGGTCTGATGCTAGGAACCAACGCCTTCTTCAATCGCTGGTAATATTCTCACATGAAACGTAACATTGACAGCTTAACTATGATTGGCAGCATCGAAGGAAATCGTAGACAGAATAAAGGTTCTCTTGATTAATCTTTCCTAATAACAAAGTATCTATCAGTTACTTTGTTATTAGGAAAGTTAACAAACATAATTCAAAACCTCAGTTGCCATATTAAGTACTCCACATCATCATTTTCAAAATTTTAATAGTTTTTCCTTTGTATAGACACATAATTGTATTCCAAATCTCAGCGCTTAAGCATAATGGGAAGTACCACTATTCTGTACATTTTTATGATCGGTGAGTCGTTGAATCGGTAAATAGGCGATTACACACAACAAGTCGGATAAAAAACTCGCCTAGGATTGGCCTCGGATCGTGAATAAATTTAATACTTTTGTGGTCTGATTATATGAAAATGATTTCATGAGAAAGTAACAGATTTTGTACCGAGTGACGTACAATGTTTAATGTTAAAAATGTATTGTATAATGGATATAATGTACGAAAACTTAAAGGTGAGAATTATTCAGAGATCACAATATAACGTTGCTGTCTTACGCTTACCATAGCTAACATTAAGATTTAATTTATAAATGTATTCAATGTTTACTTTATAAAGTACGAGTAATTTATACTTTAGGTCAGATCAGAAATTAAAACGACAGTAGTGCCCAGCTGTAGCCAATTTACTGGTTTTAGTAACACACCGATGGATCATTTTCATGTTTATAAAAATATATAAAAAATTTAAACAAATTCAATCGATGCCCGCGTATTGTAATTTGTGTGAAGTAACAGATTGAATAATGTCGCGAAATTTAATAGAAGAAAGGCATCTTGCAACATCCTCAATGTCTTACTTTACTGAATAGCTCATAGTATTATAACATAGAATAGGATATAATATTATAATATGAGATAATAAATCTAGAGCACACAATGCGTCCTTTATACGCTTCAATTTAATGTAACTATCAGCGCGATGTCGGCATTTTAATAACAAACGTTATCTGAACACGCACTGAAATCATCAAAAACATCTGTCTTAATGAGTACAGTTGAATCGTTCAATATTACAATAACGTATAATAAACATGTCGTGTTTCGTTTTCACATTTATTGTTATCTTTCCATAAAAAGTTAAAATGATTCATCTACTTTGTTTCTTGGAAAATAACATAATATTTTGTAAGGACAATAAATTCTAACGAATTTCCGCTTGTAAAACTCATACTGTTTCTCTTTACTTTGTGTTTTGCTTATAAAAAAAAGTATTAATATAAATTGATATCATTATTAAACATATCATAAAGATCAATCTTCAAGTGGTTCTATCTGTGAATAGTGTGTTAGAAGAACGCGCTTCTGCCTTTGACAGACGATGCCATCAGAGATAGAGCACGCTCTAGCAAAAATAATATCAAAAATTGTCTTAAAGGTGAACTCAAATACATTTAGGAAAAATGTAATGCTTTTAGAATTATAAATTTATTCAGCTTATTTAATGCCAATTTTATAATTAATTATGAGCAATACTCGCAATGCCACATTTAGAGTCCAAGGAAATAAATGAAACCATCACACACTGATTAAACAACTTAGCACCGCCATTTCTTCTAGTTTGTTTGACGAAATCGCGATTTCACTAAAGTGAAAATATATTTTTATTCAAATTAACATAATATATTAATCAAGCACGATATAGTTTTCGAAAGATGAAGAATTATTAAAATTGCTCAAGTCGTAATTTTTTCTAAGATATTTATGAGTAGTATATATTTAAATTCAAATTCAAACTTTTACTAAGATTTCACTCGCATGTGTATGTTGTTTCATTTTAACTTTAACCCGACGTTATAAATACTCTGTAGCAATCGTGTTCATGGTCAAGACAAGATGTAGGTATATAACACCGTTGACTCTGTTACCGGCAGCAATACGCCTTTCCACATCCATTTCGTATCATCCGTCTCTGCTAAACATACTTCCCAAATATACCACTTCATTCACTTGTTCTATTATCTTACCATTCACGTTGATCTTACATTCTGATCTTTCTTCACTTCTTTCAAATATCAGAACCTTCGTCTTACCTGCATTCAGGTTTAGACCATTATTTTCACACCCATCTTTCTGAGTGATGACCAATGCCTGCAAAACGCATTCTGATGATGCAATGAGCACTGCATCATCCGAGGTTTTCCAAAAATGTAAACAAAGTAGCAGTCTCTATAATATTAATTAAAGTCACTATCTTAGTTGAAATAGATAATCGTGTCATCGTTTGAAGCTCAGCTCAAGTTGCACTATTAAAGGGTTCAGATTGTTAACCGGCTATCTAAAAGACGAAGCGGTTACAATAAAGCCAATAACAAAGAAATGAATCATGGGTAGATGAAATATATGAGTAAGTAGGATATTTATTTTTATTTATTTTGAACTGAGTACTTGTAAAATGATAAATTTAGTCTCTGTCGTAAATTAAGACTAATGCAGTCTCCAAATTCTTTTGTTTTGTTATTCGTTGTCTTTGTAGCGTCTATTGTAAAGTGTTTTTTTTTTTTATTTCATGTCACGACTCTGAATAAAATGGACGTAGCTATAATAAGTAAATCTAAGACATTATGTAAATGAGTCGATTTAGAAACGACAATGGCAAGACAATCTGTTTGAATGTTTTTCTAGTTATATTACAAAACTGTGCATGTGAGTTTGTATTTAAGGAATTTTGAGATTTGCGTTTGAGCGAAGTTACATCATAATCATTATCAATTAAAAATTTTAAAATTTCAACATATTTAAACTGTCAACTTTTAACTATATTATTAATATTAAACTCATTTTAAAAAGAAGAATTTATAATTGTTATGTAAAAAAGTAATATCATGTTTCGGTATAATAATCTGTTGACCAAAATTTTTGCATATTAAACCAAATTTGTGCATTGCTGTTCCCATTTCATTATGATTTCTAGTAAGTCGCAGTTCGAGGGAAAGGGAGCTGAAAATATATCAACTTAATTAGCCATTTCACTCAAGCGACCGGTTCTGCCCTAGTAATTAAGAACTATATATAGATCTATGTTATATGAATACCAAGTATTTTTTGTAAGTTTATAGGGTGTTGAATTATAATTACATAAAGGTTTCCATAACCTTACACTCTAACATGAATTACTAGATAACATTTAAATCTTGTCTTGTCTTGTTGCTTGTCTTTATAATCAAAACAAAAACTTCTCGATGAAGTAAATACCGAGTGACGAAAGCAAATCCACTGACACAAAACTCCTGATATGAATTTTGCGACGAAAAAAACCACGAACATTTTTATTCACAAACGTAAACAAACACAAAAAATGTGAATGTGCTCGAAACATTGCACAAATTGCATTTTTTTTTATTTTATTAGATTGATCAAGGCAATTTGGCAACAAAATCGGTTGAAACTACGAACATACACACAAACAGACAAAGTACTTTCAAGAAATCTTCAATGGAGGCGCCAGTCAAAATTTTCAAAATGTCATATCTCATCAACCGGCGGTCGGAATTTGGCGTTTTTGGGCTTGTTCAAGGTGGAAATAAGTGATTTTATACTGGTGCGGAGCCAAAAACTAAATTTTAGTCTCATTTTTTAAACGGCCGTAGAGGTGGAGGCGGTGGGTATATTGCTAAGTGTAAATGCAATTTCTGGGTCTATGGGTCAAGGGCTCTCTAAAAATACTACACTTATACCAGAAGGTCTCCTGTATAAAAAGTTTCATATTGCGCGTATATATACCCGAGTTGGACTTTCAGCACTATGGGTGCTTTCGTCACTCAGAGCTAGCTGACGCCCACTTTGATACCCATCCTTATAATATCTTTCTTCTTAAGTATTATACAAAAATATTTTTACATTTCACCGATAACACATCGAACGTGTCCAGTGGGAGTTGTTACAAAGTAAAGATAAAGAAAAGTTCAGTCTCAGATGTAAGGCGATCCTACGAGACTACATTCAGTGGGTTAGATAAAGGACATACTCAGATATAGGTTGGTCTTCGGTTCCTAAATAAAAAATATCCTCTGTCTATCGAGACGTGTTTTCACCATTGTAGATTTAATAACCGAAAAGTAAGGCCTGTCTATTGTAATATCGGGTAAAGAAAATGTTTTTGAAATTGAAAAAATATCGTAGTTTATTTATATAACCAATACTCATAATGTCTTCAAAAGAAACATTGTACAATAAAACAAATCTTATACCTTTTTAAATATCCTATAATATCCTCCACAAAACAATTACTTAAAGAACCTGAAATGTCATGAAAAGCATCAATACCTGATATCGTCATGAAAAGCATCCTATGTTGTAAATTGATTGATTTAACAAAAAAAATTGAATGTACCTATTTTGGATAGATAAGAACAATAACTAATATTCATGTCCATCGACATATTGAATAATTTTATTCTACCATTGAATCTAATCAGAGATATCGATGAAACGTTACACACCCACAATTACCAAATATATCGTGCACCGATCGATATGATCTTGGAAGTCATTTAATGCATTTTACATCCTCTTTTATAGTCACTTGGCTCGATTCCCAACATTATATAACGCCTTTTTTCCACGGCGATGTAAAACTAAATATAATATTCAGGAGGCGTCGCTTCATTGTGTAGATATATGAGAGCTCTTACGAACTACTTGATAACTAAATGTATATTATGTTGAATTATGGTTTTAGTTTGTAACGTCGTTCACATCAATTAGTAAAAAAACTTATGATACATTTTGTTATTAATTAAGGTTCCTGAAAAATAATATTCAATCTATATGTGACGTTAAATTGTTATACGATTTTAATAGCTAATATAGTATTCAATATTTAATAGATCACAAAAATATTATTTTAGTATCAATATAGTATAATAACAGAGAAACGATCCAAACTCTCTATAATACATAACCCATGCATAATATTAAACTACTCGTTCTGTGAACAGTAGACCTCAGTACGTTAGGGGATGAGATTATGTTGGGAAATTATTTATAGTGAATATTTATAGTGAATTTCACTATATTTCACCCGTGAACCCAGTATGAGCGCCACCCCAGAAACCTCCGTACACTGGACCTAAAACAAAACAAAAAAATAATACTTAGACGAAATTTGGCCGCCATTTTGGATTTTGAAATAACAAAAAAACACCTTAGATTTCGGCAAAGAATACTTTGACCAAATTTCAGCCCGCTAGCTGCCGCAAAGTCTGTTTTTGTGGTACGGATCAGAAATAAGCCATTTTGAAATTTTTCGCCCAAGCAAAAAAGCGGCTCGACATAAAAATTTTAATAATTCAAAGAACACACCTATCAATTATCGTGACGATTGTATAAAAAATACGTCTGCTACGCCAAAACAAAAAGTTAAATCACCGCCACTTCTAACTTTTCCTTCCCGTAAAAAAATGGTCAAACAAAAAAAAATTAATAACTCAAAAAACATGATTACAATTTTTTGTGGCAATCGGATGAAAATTGCTCCTGGTACGCCAAAATCAAAACTAAATAACGCCGCCATTTTGGATTTTTTCGTCCAAAAAAACGGCTCGACATAAAAATTCAAATAATTCAAAGAATACGCCTGCCGATTTTCGTGAAGATAGGACGAAAAATACGCCGGCTACGCCGGAACAAATACTGTCAATACATACGGATAAATAGCGGAATGGGTCTATCGAGTGGAAACGTAGTCCTTCGGACAAACGCTTCGCTACGCACAGCATTCGTCCTTCGGTCAATTAAAGAATATTAATTATTTCATATTCTTAGTAAAATAAATAAAAAATATTTTAATTTGGGTATTGCTTTCGTATAAAACACATTATATTTTTACTATACTTTACAAAAAAAAAATTGTTTAATCAAATGTGTTAAAAATGAAAGCTAAGACGCAAGACTGGTATTAATATTAATATCTGTAGATATGGTTCAAATCCGTGCCACGCTATACTAAAATCTGAATATTTATGTTGATTATCAAATTCTCTCAGACAACATTGTTAATTTTGAGAACAGCTCAGCATCCTTCACTAAATGGAGTAAAAATAGAATCTATTAATTTGCAGACTGCACAAATAAGAGTTGATTCATTACCAATTACAAACTCATCTATTTACTCATAATTAAATGATATTTTATTACATAAAAATAACATTTCGATTTGATTAAATGGCAACATAATATATAATGATATACGAGATATTTTTAAATAAGTTACTAAAATATATAATTTGGTCTGTAACAAAATACAATTATATATAGAGATAATAAGTATTAAAAATGTTGGTATTTGTTTATATTATTAATTAATTTTTATATTTAATATAGGATCACAAGATTTGCAATTTATGTGGGTCACAAAACTTTATATATTATATAATAGAAAAGCTATAGTTAGTCTATATATATATATATATATATATATATATCCATTTTTAAGGGTATCTATTAGAGTATGTGTTACAGATAGTGTAGTTTCATTGCACTTCAATGTCTTCAACGCAGTGAGTTGATATTATCCATAGCCATTAGAAGGACCGAAGGTCCATTGAAAATTCGAGAGTTTGCTGACAGTCAAGAATACTTCTCTCAAGATTTCTCATATTTTATATGGAAATATTATGGATATCATAAATTTACTTAAAATGATACCAAATATTGATATAAACAAGAATTGTTTTAATTTTAATAGGTACGATATAATTTCTGAATATGAAGAGCTTAGGTTACTTAGTAGGTTAATATGGCAAGTATATCATAGTCTCACATACTTGCCATATTAACCTTCAAATTATACTATAAATAATTTACTTAAGAGCCTTTAAAAAACAACATAAAACAGGGCTGAGATTCTGTCGCCAGTTCTCCTCTCGTTTGTCTAACATCCTCATACCAATGACTTACATTTAAATAAATATCAAGCGATGTAGTAAATTAGATTAAGCCCACAGCAATGGATTAAATTAGGATCATAAATCATTTTGACAGATCTGATCCACCCACCTTCATTAATCGCCGCCTCATTGTTCCCTAAATTAACCCTGGACCAAAAGACTTGCAGGTTTAATAATATAATTAACATAATTTTTTAAGGAAGTTCTTTTTAAAGTTTAAAATAAGTCGTGAAAATCTTTTATTTTTTATAGTTTTGTGTTTTTACAGAATTTGAAGAAACCTTAGGGTGAGTTATATTTATATTTCGGAAACGGTCATGAGTACGGACACAAAACCAGACGCAGTACGTTGTTCAAGTGATGGTCGCGTCGTCACCATTACGTCATCAGATGGATATTTCGTGCTACGACAGAGCGTACATTGTGGAGTGACGCTAAAGAACGCTCATTTCCCTTCGAGTCATGCCGAGGACTATTACTATTCCACTAGAAACTGTCATGTTTTGTTTATTGTAGATTAGTGCTAATATTGAAGACTTCGTTTTACGTTTATTTTCATTGACGTTTCGCGACGACGATTCGCCCACATGATGTCTGACGAAGACCTAATAATGATGTCAACAATATGTATATACATATATATATATTTAGATTGAACCTTCGATATAAAACATAGCTCTACTACTTATTATAATCCGATTAGTAACGTGAAATTTTTATTATTTGAATAATATAAGTATGATTGACTTTTCCCGCGTTTTGTTAATGATCATGAAGTCCACTTTATAGATAACCGCGATATGTCATCTATAACCTATTGTTTATTTTCTTTCTTTCATAATTCTTATTAAGTTACATGTATTGTATTGGCTTCTTGTAAACTAAACATACATATATGTTACAGTGTGTTAATTGTTTTTGTACTTTTTGTTTGTTAGTATTTTTTGAAAGTTAAAGATTTTTTGTCGAGAAAAAAAAATAGCAATATAAGTTGTTTAAGTCACGGGGAAGTTATTTTTCAACTGTAGAAACTAAAAGAATCGGTTGAATTATTACAAGCTTTAAGTCTTCAGAAGTAAAACTTATAAGAAGCGGAGAAGTATCGCTCGTCGTAAAAGAAACTTATTACGAAGAAGAATATGCTTAGTGTAGAATTGGAGAATGAAATGATGAATTGTAACTTTTGGTAAACGTACATAACATAACAATAACAATTTTATCAATTATTTGTTGACGTATACGTCTTGCAGATGAGTTTTATCAGATCTTCGTCACTACACTCTTACGTCCACAACACAATCTATCGGCTACTACTATTCCACTAGGAACTTTTGTATTTCAATTGCTTACATACAGGCAAGATACAAAATTGAAATATCTGAATAACTCTTCATGGGTTCAAAAACTAAACAATAACGCTTTGTTTCGGAAAAGGCATGCCCACTTCACATACTTAAATATTTCTTAGAATTATGTCGTCTATTTTCCAATCCTGTCGAATCCTTAATGATTTAGAAGTGTGGGGTGGAATTGCGCAGTAAACTAGTTCGAAAATAATCTGCCAAATCTCGATGAAAATATCCATCGAAATAAATCGGTACGTTATAAAATTTTACTTTAAAAAAAGGAAAAATGCGACTTTCGCCACGAAAAAATAAATGTGATGTTTACGAACCTAATGCATTATTAGTTTTTAGTCGGGAATTTTAATGTCAAATGTGCCTAGTTACATGCTCCATTCTAGTGACTGCAGGTAGATTCTGCCGCCTTAATTCTGGTTCAAAAAAATGTTTACCTTACTAAATAGTTATACCTGAACCTACGCTAACAATACTCTGAACATAATCACATAATATGAAATATAGTAATAAATTGATTATTACTATATTTCATATTATTAGTTTTTAGTCGGGAATTTTAATGTCAAATGTGCCTAGTTACGGATATGCGTGAAGTGAAAAAGGCCAGCCCGTATACGAGCTCCATTCAAGTGACTGCAGGTAGATTCTGCCGCCTTAATTCTGGTTCAAAAAAATGTTTACCTTACTAAATAGTTATACCTGAACCTACGCTAACAATACTCTGAACATAATCACATAATATGAAATATAGTAATAAATTGATAATAGATAAATGAATATCATGTTGTCAACTAATATGTCAAATATCAACGTTGTTTTATTATATTGCGAAGGTTCCTTATAATCCCTCATTTATTCTTATAAATATATCATCATGTGACGCAGGTGTAAGTCAATGACCGCTTGTGACTTCACTCCTTAACCAATAACCTATCTCACTACCCGATATCTCGATAATGCATTTTTGTAAACATTTATTTTTACTTGCGGTCAGCCTATCTTAGCACTTTTTAAATGAACTGGATATTTTGCAATATATGAGAGATATATTTTAATCTAAAGATATCCTCTAACTTCATATACATTAAATAATGATTCTTAAAAATTTGTACTTATTATTGCTATGGAAAAGTAAGTATTATATTTATTGGAAATGAGTAAAAATTATTCAGATCCTTATTGTTATCGACTTCGAAGTTCAATTTGATTATTGGTACACACTGGAACGCGGATTGAGTTGTATTTTAAGTCAAAGACTGAACTTGACAACATAATAAAGTTATTTATACGTGGTAATGAACTCGCAAAGGCATTTAGGCTTGTAAGTAATTATCGCACCTTTTGTATTATTTATTCGGAAATGAAGATAAGATTTCTGGAGGGTTTGTAATATGTTATATAAATAACTTTGTGTAAAATTTTAAAAGTAATAAATGCTTACCACAATATTTTAATTTTACAATCGTCTTTGTCTTTCGTAAATGACATTAAAATTCATAAATTTATATAAATATGACATTGACAAGAAATATTGTTTTAAAACAGAATATTTCAGTAGCAAGGCATTACGAAAATAACTAAAAATAATCGCGTTTTTTTTCAAATACTCAAAAGTATCCGGTGAGACTATTTCAATACCATACTTATCAACATAAGCCTTTCTGTAAAGAGATACTCCAACTTAAAATTCGAGCTACGAGAGTTCAAACACCTCCTGTTTTGAAAAGAACCACACAACAAAATTAGTCGGTATCTTTAATGTGATTGCAGTTTCAAAAACGTCAACATTTAGTAAGGAATTTAAGAACGACTAGATTATCATCCACAATCTTTGAAAAATTTGTCTGTTGCAAACTTTGAAATAATTCTGGGCAAAGAAGATACATTACCGACATCCTATAAAGTGTCTTTTAAATTCCCTTAAAAAAATTCACACGTGATAAGTACTCTTTAACCTTCGGTTATCTTTAACCTCTTAACGCATGTGATAGTATTATCTCTTTGCGTTAAGGACATCTCACCAAACTCTAAATAAACTCTCAACTGAAACTAAACAACACACCAAGCTTGACCCCACCACCTTCAACCTAGATTAAAGGGTTTGCACGTCGAAGTGAGGGACTTCGTTTTAATTCAGAGTCTAAACACAAATAGACTATACTTTCTTCTCAAATAGGTATCTCATTTCTATCTTAATCATTCATTTAATTTTAGGTTCTAAAAAGTATTATGCTGTACGAAACTATTGAAAAACACTTCTTATTTGCTGCCTTGCACTCAAATATACGTTGATACAAGATCTAATTGATTTTATTTGAAAACTATTTACTACAATTACCACAAAGTAAAGACCAGTTGAGTTCCATCATTGATAATTATCAATACCGTTTAATTATAATTAACTGAATATACAAACTAGACTCACACGTAAAAAGTAAATAAATTAAGCAGAACTTATTTCAATATTTATTTACCATAATATCGTCAAAGCAATATGACATCAATACAACAATCAATTAATAATATGTTTCATATATAATAGCTGCGTTAATTAAAAAATTAATATCAATTTTGTACTTTTAATATATTGATGTTATAAAAGTGCAAATTGAATTGTTGTCATTGAATATTAATATTATTAACTTTTACCAACAGCACTTATTTCCTAACATAACCACGAAATCAATTACTTTCTGTGAACATCAATCGAATAAACATAACTCACGCAACCATCACTCAAACATGTGTGTCAAAGATAACTTAGTAATGCGGTGTACAGGGTTAGGGCGGAACATATCCAGAAGACCTTGACCTTCCATAAATCGAAAACCGATAATGGTGCGTACTGACTCGAAACAGAATGTTTTTGACGAATTTTGATTGAGCAAAGTATCCGTTTAAGCCACCTTTGATACGACAATATTGAATAGTGCCTCGCTTCGTTAAATGGTTAGTGCTAAATGTAAGTAATTCTACAGCTAATACACTCTTCAGTACGTATGTAAAACTTTTAATATTAATGGAATAATACAATATATATATATATATATATATATGTATCGAATACAGTTTTATCTTATATATATATATATATATATATATATATATATATATATATATATATATATATATATATATATAAGATAAAACTGTATTCGAGTGGGTAGGTTACTTAAAAGTCTAACGCCAATGTTAAAAACTGATATCAGAGTAACGGCTTCTATGGCCATAGCCAAATAAATTGGACAACACAAATTATTTGTCAAACCGTCACCGAATCCAAATTATGATACGTCCCAAAATCTCATTAGTTTACTTGATTTTAAATAGTATTGATAGAGAAATTGATCGAGTAACTAAATAAATAATAAATATACTATTATTTGTTAAAGAAAACAAACGGAACATTCTTCGAAGAATTATTTCAATGAGCGTCAATTAGCAGAAAAAATAATTGTTTTTGTAATATTTGTCTATTACTGAGGTACCAAAAAACGACTGAACAAATTTTACAAATATTTGGTGATGTGATAAATAAACGCCTCAGTCAATAAGGGTCGAATAATATTTGTTTAATAAATACATTAAAAAGTTTACCTGCATATTATTAGTGGATAAAGAAAGTCTACAAAACAAATATGTCTCCTCGCCGAAGTTATAATTATTATTTAATTATTTTATATTTTACTTATATATATATATACGCGCCAAACATTATTTTTATTCTTCATTCTTATGAGTTAACAAATTTAATTCCTGTAAATGTACAGTTAATAAAATAATTTAAATGAAAAATATATTTCCCAGAAATTTACAGAATTGTATTGTATGATAACGGAGACTATAATTAAATCAGGCAGCATCCATTTTACAGAGCAGCTTTGACGTTATCGCACGCTTATAAATAGAAATAATTCATTCAAATTATTAAACAATTTCTGGCTTTTTACTACGAATTTTAAACAAGGATTAGTATTGTCTAAAATGTAACGAGAGAAACCCGTTCGTTTTGAATGTTACTAGTTTGATTTACCCTTCACATAATTTACATTTCATTTTAATAACTATTGTTTATATGATATAATAAATAACAATTAAACTACAAAAAGGCACTTATTATATATTATTAATATTATTTTCTCATAAAAAGTGTAACTAGAGAGGAAATAATGTTTGTGTTATTGCTCCTTCTCGAATGTTACTCGTGTAGAACGTGTTTTATTAGTTTCTATGTACGAGGATGTATTATAAAGTACAAGCTAAATACTTATCTGTTTTATTGAATATTAAACTCTTCCCTATCCCACCATAAATATATAAATATTTTAATTTACTTTTACTGCAAATGTTTTTATCTTAGTGTAAGAGCAATACTCCCTGACTTTATTTTTTTATTACTTTTACACCCCGACGCTCATTTAAATAATTCTTCGAAGAATGTTCCGTTTGTTTTCTTTAACAAATAATAGTATATTTATTATTTATTTAGTTACTCGATCAATTTCTCTATCAATACTATTTAAAATCAAGTAAACTAATGAGATTTTGGGACGTATCATAATTTGGATTCGGTGACGGTTTGACAAATAATTTGTGTTGTCCAATTTATTTGGCTATGGCCATAGAAGCTGTTACTCTGATATCAGTTTTTAACATTGGCGTTAGACTTTTAAGTAACCTACCCACTCGAATACAGTTTTATCTTATATATATATATATATATATATATATATATAGAAATTGATCGAGTAACTAAATAAATAATAAATATACTATTATTTGTTAAAGAAAACAAACGGAACATTCTTCGAAGAATTATTTCAATGAGCGTCGGGGTGTAAAAGTCATAAAAAAATAAAGTCGGGGAGTATTGCTCTTACACTAAGATAAAAACATTTGCAGTAAAAGTAAATTAAAATATTTATATATTTATGGTGGGATAGGGAAGAGTTTAATATTCAATAAAACAGATAAGTATTTAGCTTGTACTTTATAATACATCCTCGTACATAGAAACTAATAAAACACGTTCTACACGAGTAACATTCGAGAAGGAGCAATAACACAAACATTATTTCCTCTCTAGTTACACTTTTTATGAGAAAATAATATTAATAATATATAATAAGTGCCTTTTTGTAGTTTAATTGTTATTTATTATATCATATAAACAATAGTTATTAAAATGAAATGTAAATTATGTGAAGGGTAAATCAAACTAGTAACATTCAAAACGAACGGGTTTCTCTCGTTACATTTTAGACAATACTAATCCTTGTTTAAAATTCGTAGTAAAAAGCCAGAAATTGTTTAATAATTTGAATGAATTATTTCTATTTATAAGCGTGCGATAACGTCAAAGCTGCTCTGTAAAATGGATGCTGCCTGATTTAATTATAGTCTCCGTTATCATACAATACAATTCTGTAAATTTCTGGGAAATATATTTTTCATTTAAATTATTTTATTAACTGTACATTTACAGGAATTAAATTTGTTAACTCATAAGAATGAAGAATAAAAATAATGTTTGGCGCGTATATATATATATATAAGTAAAATATAAAATAATTAAATAATAATTATAACTTCGGCGAGGAGACATATTTGTTTTGTAGACTTTCTTTATCCACTAATAATATGCAGGTAAACTTTTTAATGTATTTATTAAACAAATATTATTCGACCCTTATTGACTGAGGCGTTTATTTATCACATCACCAAATATTTGTAAAATTTGTTCAGTCGTTTTTTGGTACCTCAGTAATAGACAAATATTACAAAAACAATTATTTTTTCTGCTAATTCCTAATTATATCGTATTATTGATTTGTTATATACTATGAATGTGCATTTAGTGTGGTCTAGCTGATCTGGTTTACTTTAGCCTTGTAGCAGTTAGGTACTATATGATTATGCGTAGGTAGGGGTATATTACCCATATACTCAATCTGCTAACACACACACACACACACACACACACACACACAATAAGATATTAGGACATGAGTAACGCAGTTAGGATTGCTCGCTACATCAAAAGCACATAACTCTATTAGGCTCCAACCGCAATCTAGACCGCTGTAATGTATTTAAAAACGGAGTGCAATTACAAGATTGACATTAATAGTTTATATACTCTTATATATGTCGGTTCAGGGAACCGTTCACATTTATAATCTCCACCAGAGAACATATTTGTGGGCTTGATCAGGGTAGCGAGCAGAAAACAAAGTATCTTCTTACAATGTTTTATTAACTATGATTATATTACAACTTTGCAATCAACAAGTATGTACGTGTCACAACGAATCGTAAGACAGTTACCGGACTTGTTATTCGCACGGTGGCCGAACGTAAAGTGAGTCCCGCTGGTGACTCGAAATATATCTTCAACTCGCCCGCACGAACATAAGACCGGATTCTGCCGAAGCGAAGACGTACCTACGCTTGCGTCTCGTTGTCATTTAGCTCCCGTACTAATGACTTCCCGACACGGCCATCCTACGCGACACACGTCCCTGTGTGTTATTCTGTAACAATGTTTAGCACACAGTAGCATATAGTTCGGTCACTCCTGATCTATCATTAGTTCCTATTGACTATCCAGTCAATCGAGAGAAAATAATTTACAATAATCCTTCAGATTAAATTTACAATCAGAATACTCAAAGTATAACAAACATTTGAGTATTAAATTACCAATTAAATTACCCTCAGAGTATAACTGACTTAATTATTGCGGTCCATATTCCCTGAAAAACTGAAGCTCTACATGTGATTGCTGACTAAACATAGTCCGGTAACCTCCAGTTACAAATAATTCATGCGAACAACCTAATTGAAAGCCGAGTCTCTCCTAGACTCCATGGTTCCTACCGAACCTGACCTCCGCCAGAGTTGACTGCTTACCGTGTACTCACGGACTACAACTAGTAGACACCGATTTCCACTGAGCTACGGCTACACGACAACCTCTGGTACAGTCCAATCATCATGCAAGGTTTGTAGGTACGATAACAATTAAGTGCCTTAAAATTATAACGATCACCCTCCAGAACTTCTATGACCTCGTAGGGACCTTTAAATTTTGGATCCAACTTTGTATGATTTCTTTCCTTATTCATAATTAAAACAAAATCACCTACCAAGAATTTATTTTGTTTTGCCTATGATCAAACCTACGTTTTTCATATGTTGCCGCTTTCTCAATATTATGTAATGCATCTTTCCTTATGGTATCTAAATCAACGCCATGAACGATAGCAATTCCAACGGACTAGCTTTTGTCGTTCGGTTGACCGTTCAGTTAATCGCGAGTTGTACATCGCCTAAACAATCCTACCAAAAACAATCCTTTACTTCTGCCGCAGTTAACATTGACTTTAATATCGACATTACTCGCTCTACCTGTCCATTTGCATGCAAAGAACCAGTCGCGACCAAATGCAAATTGATGTTGCTAGTAACACAGAACTCTTTAAATTCTTTGCTCGCGAAACAACGACCTTGATCCGCGATGATTCGAGTCGGGGTACCGAACAGAGCTACACTATCTCTTACCGCTTTAATACTACTTTTGGAATCGATACTAGCTGTGTGAAATAGCAATACGTATTTAATGAACGCGTCAATAATAACAAAAACGTATTCTTTATAATCGCTCTTGCCGCTTAATTTCCCCGTCACATCTATGTGTATCATATGCCAGGGTGAGCCTATTTTACGAGGTATGGAGTGTAATTGAGCTTGTACCTTACCCGACTGTGATTTCGCCACCTTACACGTAATACAAGTGTCAATAAATTTCTTAAGGTAACGAGACATTCCCTCAAACCAATAGAAATCGTATAGCTTTTCTAAAGTTTTATCGTAACCGAGATGAACGAGTGATTCATGAACGTTACTAACTACTGACCACCTGATAGCTTTAGGAAGTATTGGTAAACACTTAGAACGCCCGTTGCGCTGAATCTTTCGATCAAGGACACCTTTACGAATCTCATACGTCTTAGCTCATCGTTTAACCGTCTACTATTTAAGTCCGATATAAGCTTTGAAATATCAGAATCTCGACAAGTGATCCGTCTCACGACATCATAATTGAATGGACTAATATCATCTCTCTATTATTCAATTGTCATAAATTACAATTACGTACACGACTCAAAGAATAATGTTATTAATGAAGTGGTTGAATGGTTTTTGACTTGTTATGTAATAATGATATCGTGACGCCAAAAGGATACGCCTTGGGCTCCGTTCATCACGGAGTTACATTTTATATTTGCCATGTAGTAAGGTTTCACTAAATGTCTACAGCCTTTATAATTATTTACTTATACAATATGCATAAAAGATACAATATTAGTACAAAGGTGGTTAGGGACTTCAAAGTTAATGATTGCTAATTAATATTAATTAAGACAACTGCTTTTTTGATGGTTGTAAAAAAAAATCTGTCTGGCTTTTAAATGAAATTTTCGTATATATTTTTTATTTTTTTAAATATTTTTTTGGTATATTATCAAAATTTTAAGAAAATAACGAACATCTAAGGTTAAGCAATAAATATTAATTTCAAACTCATTACGACTCTACGTCGACCCAAATCATCACAATTACTCAACAATTAATTACCAAATTGCTCTAAACTCTTAAACAGCATTACGTGGAGTTTCCAAACAACTGCATCGATTATTTCGAAACTCTGGTAACGATACGAACTAAATTTCATTTGAAGTACTGCAGAATACTTTTGTACATAATTTGTACTTATTTCTGGCCTTACTAGAATAAAAAAAATATATATATGTAATACTAAAAAAAATAATGAAAAATAAAATACATTCCTACATACCTTAAATCCTAATCACATATTAATAAACATACTTTTTTATATTTTGAGTATTAAATATGCTTTTTCAATAATATAAATAATTGTACAAATGTAGTTTGTACTCAGGCCTGAAGCTAAAGCGATAATACTTTACAGCTTTTTTAATACTTGTAGTATTAAAACATTTTAAATCAATCAAAATCAGTTTTAATAATAATTTTAACTATGGATTTTTCATATTTAGAACAAAATTAAATTTTTAAATTGTAAGTTTCATTAAAAAAAATATTTGTTTTTAATTATACCCGAGTTATAGGGTTTAAAATTTGCAAATATATATATATATATATATATATGCTTAAATTTCGCATTAACAAGTAAATCTGAATTATTGACAATGTTATCACAATTATATTAGTTGAATTACATGTGATATTAAATAGCTTAGCGTTAATATAAGTATCGTGTGTAATAAACATTTTGGTTAAAATTATCGCTGCTAAAACTAAAAAGGTTTTTAGGACGATTAACACATAGAAAATTTTAAAGAAAGTTTTTCATTGTAACTCGTGGGTTTTGCGTACAGATTTGGTATCCTGCTATAGAAAAATAATCTGCTATCACACGCAAATATTTACATCCTCGCATACGTTCACTCGGACAGATTGACGACAACTGTGTAAGTTCATTATTAATTTCAGATAAAAGACAAATTTCCGAATGTAAATGTTAATTATGCAACCAGATTTAAAGATTTCGTTATTGGCAAACACCATGTCGTAATTCTAAATTATTTTATCTTTATTTTTACTTCATTGTAATGCTTTTTGAACTTTATATTCCATACCACATATCAATTTGATATCCAACTTCTCTTGTATCGGAGTCAGCATTTAATTGAGATACTTCTGTTAAATAGTTGTTGAAATAATTTAACCAAATTAATTATATATATAATCTTTTGTATTAACTACTTTTTTCTAGTTACTATTTAGAGCGATTTTACAGGTTCTGATTTCTTTCTGTGAAGGTTGCAGTATGTCAACTCATCCAGCACCCTTATTGATTACGAGTTTGAAACAATATTTTAACATTGACTTCTCCTGAATTAGGAAGTGATAAATTTGTTTTCGTTTCGTCGTCCGTTCCGTTCATCGAAACTGAAAACATCGCCTGACCCTCAATAAATAAGACCCTCGAATCAGTAAGGCATATGAATATTCACAAATATCACGACAAAAATAAATTCGTTCTAAAATTGAATAGGATAAGGTTAGGGTTTGGGTTTCCGGCTTTTTCCCTGTACAAAACATATATGTAATAATAGCTCCTTTATTGCGATTTTCTGTTTGAGTTTCTGATTATCGTGGTTATCTGGAGAGCAAGGACAACTTGGTCTCTATGAAATTGGGAACGATCAAAAGATCGAGACAATATTTCCGACCTAGCCAAAGACTTGTGCTCTATAAGGTGCATGTCCAGCCCCATACATGGAGTACTGTTCGGATTGTTGAGACCCTGGTGCTTTGCGAACGGCTGGACTCTGTGACATTCTTCTTCTACCATCTTCAGCATCTTCTACTGTATTACAACGGGGATTGTTCCGAGATATTCGATCTGATGCCTGCCGCCGAATTTCATCACCGCATAGCACATCATCGCCTCCAATACCATTCGTACCACTTGGATACGTGGCGACCTTCATCAGTGCGGTTTTCAAGGTCTTTTCTTCCACGTATTATATCTACAACTTTGCTCCCGCTGTTTTTTTTTTAATTTTAAAAATTATATAAAAAAAAATGGTATCTTATTTATGTTTCAAAGTATTGTCCGCCACTTTCCACTACTTTGGCCCATCTTTCAGGCAACAAACGAATCCCGCGTCGGAAAAAATCTTCATCCTTTGATAAGATCCAAGAATCCATCCATTCTTTCACTTTTTCAAAAGAATCGAAGCACCGGCCCGCTAGGCCCTGTGCTATCGACCTAAATAAATGGTAATCAAATGGAGCAACATCTGGAGAGTTTGGCGGCTGAGGTAGAATTTCTCATTTCAGTGTTTCGAGGTACGTCTTGACTACTTTAGCCACGTGAGGTCGAGCATTGTCGTGTTGCAAAATTACTTTTTCGTGTCTATCAGCGTATTGCGGCCGTTTTGCTTTTAATGCCCGACTCTAACGCATTAATTGCATTCGATAAAGTGCACCAGTAATTTTTTCAGAAGGTTTTAGCAGCTTAAATTACGCCAAGCTGATCCCTCCAAATACACAACATGACCTTGGATCCGTGAATATTCTGTCGAGGTGTCGCCGTAGGAGTGTGGCCGGGCAATCCCCATGATGTGCGTCGCTTAGGGTTGTCGTAGTGCACCCATTTTTCGTCCCCAGTAACACTACGATGAAGAAATCCTTTTCGTTTTTGTCTTTCAAGCAGCTGTTCACAAGCAAATAAACGTCGCTCAACATCGCTTGGTTTCAACTGATACGGTACCCAGTATCCTTGTTTTTGGATCATCCCCAGCTGTTCCAGTTTTGATACTGCTTGCTGAGTTACTCCCAATGATTTTGCTAGCTGTTCTTGAGTTTGGCACGAGTCTTCATTAAGTAAAGCCTCCAGTTCATCATTTTCAAAAGTTTTTTCTCTACCACCGCTATGCCGATCTTCAACAACAAAATCACCGCTTTTAAAGCGCTGAAACCACTCGCGACACGTTCTTTCATTAATAGTATCATCACCATAAGTACTTGAAATAACCCGATGAGCCTCAGCCGCCGAGTTTTTCATGTTGAAATGAAAAAGTAAAATCGCCCGCAAATGACGTGAATTCGGTTTATAAGTTGACATATTTAATTAAGTGTAACTATATGACGCAAACAAAAATTAACTTATATCGATGTAAGGTTATATTTATAGATGTCAAAACTGACGGAAAACAACTGTGATTTATTTATTTGAACTATTACTGGCTACTAGCGCCATCTTTTGGAAAACGGCGGGAGCAAAGTTGTAGACCTAATACAACTATTATGTGGATTAAACTACCGTCTGCAGTATTTCCAGATTGATATGACACATGGGTAAATTCAAAACAGGTATACTATAGGGTATATATAGGGGTATACTCCCAGCGCTTATGTGAATTCTTGGATGTTGCAAGATTTCAATAATTCAAGCAAGCAACTTTGTTTGCACTCCTCTAGTAGACAAAAAAATATTCAAAAAATTGTGCTTTTCCTATTTGGTTATCCTCTCCCCACACTCACTTATTTTAAAGCACAAGTTAGAAAATCGGCTTAGAATATACAAAAACATCACATGCACATTTACCTTACGCACCGCAATGTAAAATATTCCCAAATAGAAACTTTTTTGGACTTAAAAATATTTATTAACCGGTAATAAAATTATATTATCTTTAAATTTTTTTTTGGTAAAAGCCTACAAACATTCGTAAAACTCTATATTCTTTATGAGAACGTCAAAATATATGAAACACTATGAAGGATATCTTAAAAGGTCGTGGAAAAGATTAATTATAACCCTGTTTGGAAAAAGAGAGAGGATTTGGAAGTCTTAGATGGTCCTAAGGAATAAATTAAAATTTTTTGTTCGGATTAGTAGAAGAAAGTCTAAATGTTTAAAAATAGTTTGAATATTTGTGTAGAACATATATTATAAAACTAAAAAACTTGCAAAACCGTAAGTTAAAGTAACCGGAGCCACAATAGAAAGGAATAGCCACAAATGGAGTTGTAGATTTTCAAAATGACAGTAACTGAATACATATCATATATTCATATTTTACAATAATATATTTGTAGATAGAGATTGTTAAGATTAATGAGAGAGAAAGGTTTTATGTGTGAAATAATTAATTAATCAATATAGCAATTTATAAGTCACTAAAGACTGTTGGAATTATTGATAATTCTATTAATATTGTCAATTGAAATTAATCACATATAATACAATATTTGTATCTTAAATTGTTCAGAATACTGTTATAACCATCTACGTGTAACAAATACCATAATATTAATTAGTGGAGATCAGATTAATACAACTATGATACGCATCGAGACACCTGTGACGATGAATATTCCGGACAGACTTTCAATTAACGGTATTTAATCTTATCATAAGTTATGTATTAATACTAAATATAAATATATATTTTAGTACTCAAATTATAATTTCTAGTAAATTATAATTCAAATTGAATTTGTAACAAAACGTATCGATAAGGATTTCTATCATGTAAATAATAAAACTCGAACTTTTATTATTTATTATAAGCTTAGTTCTTAAAATCTGAGGAGACAAATTCTATTCATTATACCAACAACGGTCGTGCTGAGCGCCGACAACAATAATAATATCATACATTATTATTATAATGGTAAGTTAAAACTATATTAAGTTAATTTATTGATTTAATAACTGTTTAACAATTCTATCGGTCCCAGGTGGGGAATTTCAATCTTAAAAGTACACTTAGCACAAAGTCTGAGGAGTTCGTTAACGGCTGTTCGAGTTATCGTTAATTTAAACAAGTTTCCCGACTTACTGACAACCTAAACCTTATAATTAATTGATTTGACCTTATTATTTACTTTATATAACAAGAGTGCTGATAACATCCAAATACCTGTGGAAGGTTAATCTAGCACAGAGCTACATCCAAACAAGATACGTTATGTATTTACGTTTGTAATGTTTTGTTTAAATGTGAATACTTACTTTATAAAGTACTTACTATATATATGATGTTATAGATTTTGGGTGGAAATTATGATTTTTATCTCTTAGTGACATAAGTGACATTTTTTTTTTAATTTCACTCAGTACTAGTTTTATTTTTTATTTTTGCTTTTGTTTACGCCTACCGCAATTTCTCACCATCCACAAAGGTTAGCTGGTAGATGGTAGAGAATTAAGTTCGCTTTTTGTAATTTACAGTAAAGAGTAAATAAATAAATAAGCTAACATTTTAAAACACACATTTTTATATCTTTTTATAATGTGTTTTATTGACGACAAAAACGTCAAAGCAGTTTGATATCGATTTCCGCAACAGTTTCTTGATAAACGTGACATCGACTTCAAACCAGTAGTAGTAATAGTTTTAAAACAGTAATGTGATTAATAAAACCAACATTCATATGAATTAGTACAATAATGACAAAGTTTGAATCTAATTACAAGTTTAATTATTCCTAACAAGACTTGTTTCAATATTGATGAGTTAGGTATTTCACAACTTTGGATACCCTGGGCGTTGCGAGGTAACTTCGCGATTAGCCATGTATAAGTAATGGGTGTATAAAATATGTATCTTATAAAGTTTCATATACACTCAAAGTTCGTATGTCGTCCTATTAATTAAAATGATTGATTAACCAAAGTGAACTTTGTATCCCTTATAATTATTTAAAATTAATTACCAAACATCCATTAGGACTTGAATAAATAATAAGAAAGTTTATTTTCTCAAGCAACAACTGGTGCTATGAGTTGTTAGATATCCTCGGTGAAGGAGTCAAAGCTTATAGATTATGTCATAAGATAAGGCTTTAAAGGTTAAAATACAATTTATGTATAATTGCAATATCTACCTTCAAAGTTACATATATTTATATAAACTGCAAACTACGCTGTTCATATCCGAGCGAGGCGTGAACTCGCCGGACAGCGGACTGGTGTCCAAGTTCATATTATCTTTACACTCTAGTGGTTCGTAGATTATATTAAATTCTGTTGAATTCCGACTTAACATTTATCAAAAATGGTTGATTGCACATTTATAGTACGAAAATTATTATTATTATATAAATAATAATATAGGAAGTTCCATAAATTGTTTTATCTCGTTAATTATTATTGATAGTGGTAAACAAAACTCCTTTTTATCCACAGCTTCATTCACCGCATTAGTTTTAGATTTAGTTTTACAAGTGAAACCTTCGGACGACATACATTTTTATAAAGTTATAATTTAATCTAATTTAATAAAAAGATAGATGTGGTTATTATATTATGTATAATTAGATGTAGCGACATCTCTGAACTATATCTGGAAGCTGTAGTGATTGTGTTTTGCAGACTTCCTCAATATCCAATATCCTTAGCATCGTGTAAACAACAGTATAGTTCAATATACAATTTATATATTCTATATAAGTCTGATCTTAAATTTAAACAAGCATTGATTTGAGTCAATTGTAAAATAAGCGCATGCACGCTCACCTTCACTGTCTACGCTCCTCTTCTTATCTAACCAAATTTCATAAGAACCTACTAAAACCGCCTTTGAAATACGTTCTAGAAATGATCCGATGATTTTTCTAGAAAAGCCGAGATCTTTAAGTAAGTTGTAGAGAGATATTGCTGTTATACAACTCGCTCCTACTCGTACAGCGTACAATTAACTATAAATGAACTCCTGATCAGTTCGTTACTTAGTTCGTAATACGCGTTAAACTTAAATGTACTAGTCGTTGTGTGAACAGTAGACCTCAGTACGTTAGGGGATGAGACAATGTTTGAAGTGCCTTTTCCAAAAAGGAATAAGTATACCTATGTATGTATGTAGCTACATAGCTACCGAACGAAATTAGGCACCTCCAAATATCAACGAAGTTATCCAACTTAAAAATTTTTGATAATTCGCTATGGCCACCATTTTTGATTTTGAAATAATAAAAAAACACCTTAGGTTTCGGCAAAGAATACTTAGACGAAATTTCAGCCTTTTCGCTAGCTGCCGCTAAGTTCGTTTTTGTGGTACAGATCAAAAGTCCGCAATTTTGAAATTTTTCGCCCAAACAAAAAAACGGTTAGACTTAAAAATTAAAATAATTCAAAGAACACACCTACCAATTTTCGTGACGATTGCATAAAAAATAGGTCTGGTACGCCAACGCCAAATTAAATAACTTAAAGAACATGATCACCAATTTTTGCGGCGATCGGATGAAAATTGCTCCTGCTACTCGTACGCCAAAAACAAAAGTAAAAAACGCCGCCATTTTGGATTTTTTTGCCCAATCAATAAAACAGCGCAACATAAAAATTCTACTAATTCAAAGATTTTCTGACGTCAGAAGAAAGAACGTCTGCCGATTTTCGTGACGATACGATGAAAAATACGCCTTCTACGCCGGAACAAACATGCTGAAATACTCGTACATACGGAAAAAGTAGCAGAATGGGCCTATCGTGAAAGTGAAAACGTAGTCCTTCGGACAAACGCTTCGCTACGCTCAGCATTCGTCATCAATTATCTTTGGGTATGTTCGGTTCCCAGAGTACACATGTACAATGCGCCTTAGTTGTTTTGGGTACAGGAATAAGTCCGGTCTAGATGACGAAACACAAACAACCCCAGGGATTTTGTATTTCTTTTCGTAATAATTATATATGGTGTTCCTACCTAGACACAGACTATAACATTTATTAGGTTTTGTCCTCAATCCGTCCGTCCAGGCACAGAAAACCTCCAGAACATTTAAAAAGAAGCTGACACTGTTTTAAATTACGTGTCAGCATCGCAAGATCGTCTGCAAAAGCTAGTATGGATTCTGTTTATTCATTGTTTAACTTAAACCGATAACCAAATTTATTTTCGTTTTTAATTAATTAATCTATTAAAATATTGATGACTATGTTAAATATAATTTTAAAAATACAATAACCTTGAAATAAAAGTATGTTGTAAATTATGAGATTACTGTAAAATTCTTGTTGTATTATATTGTATTGGACTCAACTGTAAATTGAATTAATTGTGTATATATGTAAGACTTATGTTTAAATTAATCCTAAAATGATATATGATTATTGTAATTTACATTAAACCTCAAGTTAATAATATTACACTGTTATAATATTTATTTCAATAGTGTTTTGACTTTACTACCAATTATACCTCTGTCACTTTCTTAGGATTCTCTATTTGCGAATTATTGTAATATAAAAGGATTGAGATACTGAGGTTAAGGTTGAGTTCTGAATTGGAAGTTATTTGTTGGGATTTACTCTTCGAACGTTAAGGTATAAATACTAAGTGACAGTAGTCATATATTCGTAGTAATTCCCTGCAACAACACCTAATGTATTATGAATGTTTAGGATGTCATCCAATCAAATAATCTTAAAATATGTATTGTATGGGTAAAACAACTACTTAACTATTGCGTATACATCAATTGATGATAGATAGTTTATGATTTGTGTCTGGAAAGGGGGAGGAAAGGGTAGAGAGAGTTGCAAGTAACAAATAATTAACTTTAGTGTTTTACAAGTGTATGATGCAGTTAAAACATTATATTTACAAATAAACAAAAATAGGCGAAAGCAAAAACATTTAATGAAATTATATTTGAACGCAAACATGTCATCGTCAAGTTGGTTTTAAGTTATGTTGAAAATAAAATAATACATCTAAGAGCACATACTTATGTAATTAAACCAGTTATGCAATTATTGTCGTTTGGTTGATATAAAATGTGAGATTCTTTAGCTATTAATGGACAGTAATATTAAGACTATTACAGTAATGGTTCTCACTCTAATGATAGAGAGGAGCGCAAAGTAGTTCACGGAACGTCTCGAGTGCTCGTTAAACGACAATGAAGCTTACTCAGAGCATATTCATCATTTAGTATGATGAGAAGTAAAACTTTAAAATATTTCAGCCTTATTATAATATGTAATACATTAAAATTTATTATATATTTATACAAAGGTTTGTCTATTAATTATTTACTATATAACCCAAATCAGTTATTTTGTTCTCCACTTATAACACTTCCGACTAACGTTGGGTCGTTGATGAAAAAAACAAAACCCACATTTTTTTTCTTTACTAAAAACAGTCCTGACGATTCAAGAAGTAAATTAAATAACTCGCAAACTAGTCCAATCGTTCTCAAGTTACAGTCTTATCAGGAAAAATCTGTGCCTCACACAAAGGGTGGAGGACTTCATACGAGTAAGTGTTATCGCATTTGCTTTAATTTATTTAAATAATAATATGATTTTTAGTCTTCTCTATATATCCCTGCAAGTAAAATAATATTTCATTATTAAATAAGAATCCATAACATACTTACTATATTAAGCAGCGGCACATATTGCCTTTTAATATGTAAAATTTAATAATACATGTAACTTTTGAGTGAACGGTCGGAGGTATTTCGGAAGGTGATTTCATAGCCTGCAATATTTTAATGCTTACTTTTGAGGTTTTCATAAAGTTTAATTTAGACATTAACTTTCCTTGATGATACAATTAAATTTAAAACCCACTTCCCAGTATAAAGTTTTTAAATGACAACGACCGAAACCACATCCAATTCAATAAATTTTAATTAAACTAAGCTTACAAACAGACGAACGGACGGACGTGACCAGCAAAATTATTTTATATTATTATCGTGTGCCTGCAAACTATATTCACTAATATACATTTATTACGCAGAAGTCGTTTCAACTTTCAGATTTTTCGAATAAAAAATTCCCATCTTTACGTAAAGCACACTCAAGAATACAACTGCACTGTGTAAGTAGTCCAACTACCCGCAGTGGCGCCAATGAAGACTTTACTACATTATATTAAGGTATCTTATCGCTTGTCCCGATGTTTTACAAAATTCAATAGAGTTTCTCTCTTAACATTACTGAGCACTTTAAACTCTGGCCTTCTAACACTTTTCTAACCTTTTATTGTGTATTCTTCTTTTATTAGTTCGTCTTGTAAACATTTTCTCCTGAATGGGTTAATTTTATACGATTGTACTAAGTGATCTCTTTTAGTATTATCGTAGTACAAAATATAATATTTTATCTATCAATATGATGATTGGAACGTTTGAAATACATATTCAATCTAACGTAATGCATATATTACATAATACTAATATTCTTTGTAGATTTTATATTTTATAATAAATTAACAAAACAGTAAATATTGTCATATATTATACACAAACAATTTTAGTCAAATATATTTCGTGTGAAGTGTATTTCACACGAAATATATTTGACTAAAATTTTAATAGCAACATTTTTAATCAATACATACGTACATTTTCTTTCATCAGACTTTTAATGGATGACGAAGCAATTTTAAAACAGATCTCAAATAAAGCTGATATTTCTATATATATTATACATGAGAGACATATCGCGATGTTGTAAGGCGCCCGTCTGCTCGGTTCATTAGAGCGGCTCGGTCCGCTTCAATTATTTCTAAAACAAATGTCATTATCCTCGCGCATCTTGCTCGCGTGTGGCCATTAACATAGCGTTTCTCACAAGCAAAATTATATTTATGTAATAATTTGTCACTAACTAAATGTAAATACAGAAAAATATTATAATAAATCTTAAATCTTTGCATGATATTTTTATATTGTTACAACAATATACTTTGACAACAACCCTTAGTCAATACTAATAATTTATCTTATAAAAATGTTGATTTTATCATATTGTTATATACTCGTATTTAAACTTGGAAATTTACAAAGAATTTAAAAAGCAGAATCTTAATTTGTCAAAGAAGTATGAAGAGAAACAGCATCTTGAATATCAAAAAATACAAAAAATCTGTCTTACTGGCACAAGGCAAAAAACTCAAGCCATCGACTCACTCAATTACTCAAAGAAGCTAAAATGGGCTGGACATATAGCTCGACTCATCGACGATCGCTGGACCACAAAGACAAAGTCATGGCTAGGACCATCAGGCCATAGAAAAGGGGTAGGTGCAGACGACTTTGTAAAAATAGCACCCACTGGATGCGAGTAGCAAAAGATAGAGAACAATGGACATCCCTGGAGGAGGCTTCCGCTAAGAGGGGTTCTTGTAACTATAAAATTACGACAAAAAAATATATAATAATAAAAACAAAAAATTTAAATCGATTAATGCATACACACTATATTTTTTTTGTTTTAAACTGTAAAACTATATTGTCTAGCAAGAAATAAAAGGCTTTTTATTTTAATTTATTTTATTATTTATTATATATTTAAACCAATACAATAACCTTACCTGACTGTCTAAATTGTCACTAACGTTTACCGAAATGTTATAAATGCTTGCATTCTATTGGTTCAATCTCTGATCGGTTAAGAATGTGAGTGTGAATGTGAGTGTGAGAGAAGACAAAGCATAGCAGAGTTTGTACTTTAGAGAGGTCTTATCAATACTTGCTTGTAATATTATAGTTATTTTAAAAAAGATAATTTTTATTAGTGTATGATAAGCGACTTAATGTATGCGTGTATATAAATATTATACTTGTTATAAGTACATATAATGTATATTGTTACAACAAAATAACGAAAAGTAAACGCTACACTCGTGGCCGCGCGCCGCCCCGGGCTCAGACAAACGATGTTTACGCTGGAGTTCAAATAAAGCAAACAAGGGTCCACAACGCTTTTGAAATTTTTTCGCACCTAAAATATTTCTCGAGCCTTCGAAATAGCCTTTTCGCAAATTCCTCACAAGCCCTTTGGTTTATTTTCATCGCCGATAAAAGCATTATCATTTAGTTGTCTCTTTTCTTCATGGAAAATGGATCGCTGAGTTAAAATACGGGTGACTGGCAATTTACATTTACTTTCAGTACCTCTTACAGTACCAAAATAAAAAATATAATTTGATAAAGTTTTCCAATTGGTTTCTAATCAGACTTATCTGCCTGTCTACGGTGCGATTGCATTATTTAATATCTGCTCTTTAATATTCTAGTATAAACTAGAAAGTTAATCAATTTTACTATCCTCCTCTCACCTTTAACAGCAGCAGTCAATATTTTTGTATGAGTTTTTAAATTCATTTCGAAATAATTAACAAAAACCTTTAAAATGCAGATAAATTAATGAATTATCTTCCATTGTTTTTTCATTAATTCCGAAGCATTTCCGAAGCGAATTCCGAAGCAATACAAAAACAGTAGAACCTTTCAAATATATATATATTATATTCCAATAAGCATTAATCTAGTAACCAGTATTTTACCCTCTACTACCAGAGGATTTTCTATAGGAAATGAAGTTTTTATCCACACATGTAAACATTACATTAAATTAATCAATAAATATATAAAAAATGGCCTTATTTAATTGGTCATTCGGATAAAATGAGAATTTTCACGAGGTCGTTTTATTTTCTCGTTAATACTTTTTTATGAGCCATAAGGACTCGGCATTCGGGTCACAAATAAAAAAGATTAAATACGAATACGATTTTGGTGAGAAATTGTATTGAATAGAAGTCACTTGATTGCATGATCTACTCAGTTCATTACAAGTACTAAGAGATCAACTTTACATAACTAAGTAAAATCTTACAGTTTTGCAGTTTAAGTTTATTATAATAATAATGTAAGATACATGTATTTGAGTACTATCAATAAACAATTTTTACTATGAAATATGTCAAAACTTCAGTTACACTTGCACACAAACCAACAGAAAATAATAAAAAAATGTAATTCTCATGAATATTAAAATACATTAACTTTTTAACTGTCTTCAGAATAATTTGTATTCAGAACTAACTTACTACTATACACATTTTATATAAAAGAAACATTTAATATATGTAGGTCCGTCAATGCGACATACGGATGGAATAATCATTTGGAAATCGATATTTATCGCCAATAAACGAAATCCAATAAAACATTGATGAAATGAGAGCGTCGTCAAGTTGCTATCCTATTTCTTGTAAATCTTTATTGGCTTCATTTTATGTGATAAAAACAAAATGTACTGTTTATTTATATTCGTTTTACTTTATACGAGTATGTATATTAACAATTTCTAATAAGTCATGACTACACAAAGACAACTACGGCACAGGCCCAAACAACACAATTGTCACAAAATATTTATAAATTTGTATGTTAATAATAATTATTGTAGTTGTAACTTCAACAGTTTCTATTTGAACTCATTTCAAAATAACCATAGCGTGTAACATCTTTACAAGTTTTTTTTCTTCAAATTTTTCCAAAACATAGGACCAACCAACCTCAGAGGTTGTTTGCGGAGTGCGGTGTGAGGAGTGCAGAGTGACCGACGAGCTGCGGAGAGTGACTGACGGAGTCGAGATTACTTCCCACCGCTATCTCGGTGAAAGCAAAGAGCAAAACCTATCAGTTCTAACACATTTTAACGTTGAAATTCGGAGAGTCCGGCACTTACTGATACGAAATGAGACATTTCAAATCACTAAAAAATAACTTACTACTTCAAATAATATAACATAAGACGGTATAGTATTTATGTTGTTATTATATTGAATATATATCTAATTGAACAAAGTCTTATTTGAAACCTGTTTAAAATAACATGCTTTAAAATTAAAAATAAAACATTTTAATAATAAAGTACTATTGACATTTCAGCAAATAAGCATTCCTAGACAAACATCAATTACTATTGGTATATTTTCAAAAAAGAAGAATAAATAAACATACATATTATTTGTGTAAGTACGAACTAATATCTATGTATACGTCCAAAGTTTAAGTAGTAAAGACCAGATTTTTATGACATACATTTAAGATGTTTCCAGATAGAATTTTACAAATATTATCTATCTTATTAGACTTTATATACATATATAACATGTTCTAAGATGTTTTTACTATAATAATAAATGATCCAATTGGTTTATCTGTATGTCAATGTTTTCATTTTAGGCTTAAAACATAAGCCACAATCTTCAAAGTAGATACTTTTCAAACATGCTATTGACTCTCCCAAGGAACATACTTTCTAGAAGCTTTTAATTACTTTTCATTTCTCATCTCCTCACAGCGCAGCTCAAAGACACTTTATCTCTGTTAGTAAGTCTTTTGTAAGACTGCTTCATTAAAATAAAGCTTATGAAAGCTCTTCCTGTAAAGTCACTCTCTGTTGTTACTACCGTTTGGATTTGAATACTATATACAATCGTGTATATTATGGAATTATAATAACAATACAATATTATATACGTTATAATAAATACAAAATACACAAGTACGAATTAAGATTACGTACCTATACTACTTACAGCTCTTACGATTAATAGAGCTATTTTTTCATATGAACGATATTAATATAACATATTTACAAACACCTGAAATATAAAAAATATATTAAACGTATTTTTAAAGTTCACTGAACTCCAAAACCAGATAAATAATTACACATTACGAGTATTGTTAATAGTGTTATTGTTATTCTCTGCTTTTTGCGTTTCCTTTCCATTACGACACAAACCTAATCCGTATTTCTATAGATTTATTAAAAATCGAAGGGCGTCCGTTTCCCCAAAACCCCCGAATTATCCTCAAAACTGTCCCGTACTGGCACGCGTCATTGTGATTATCCGATAATGATGTAATGATACCATAATGGACGCGTCAATCATTATTTAATAAGCAGTTATGGATTAATGATGACGCGGACTGTGCTAGGAGATTACGTACAGTACATTTTTGTACTTATTATTATTATTTAGTAGTAATAAAAATATTAAAATGTAATAAAACCTTGTTACATTACATTATATGTTTCATATAAAAAGGTTTATTTGTAAAATCTCTAAATCCGTTTATGTAACAAAACAACTTCCATTTGCACAGCGAAGTAAATAGCGGAGTTAATCAAACAGTCGGTCAAATCCTACTCGCCATTTTTAACAGACCTTTCTGACCTTCGCAAAAAACTTTTTCGGGACCCTCGTAACGAAATAAAAATCCGTTAAAAATAACTGAATTAACCGTAATGATTCGAGACATACGCTATGTGAAGATCATAGAATATTAATGATATAATATAATGATCTACTATGTGTACACTACTATGTACTAGACTAATATGTGACAAGTGAACTACTCCCGGCATGATATAACCAAAACTTTAAAAAAATGTTTTTCTGTTTTAAAATGTTCAGTACATATAATGTCAGAATACCGACGATCTCAATAACTTTACTCATAGAGCCTTATTTTAACAGAGATAAGTAATAGTGATACAATATTGTTAAATGTACTGAACCCGTTTGTTTTTTCCGACCTCATACTTATTTTATTCTCATTCCCACCACGTTTCAACAAAATTCAATCCTTTACGTGTTCTCGATTAGGTACAGTCACAAAGAGTTGTTTATCTCCATCTAGAAAAATATAATAAAGTATAGAATATACAAGCCATTAGAAAATGTAGGATGTCCAAGGACAAGTTGAGTTCAGATCAGACCACACCAAGTTCGATTCATTTCAGTTCAGACCAGACCAGGTTCAGTTCAGACATGAGTTTCAGTTCCGATAAAGTAATTAATGTTATTTACGAGATAATCGTAAGTGATCAGGACGCCTTTAACAAAAATGGAATATTGTGAAATAAATGGAACCAATTAACTTGTATATTTAATAACATTAACTGTGACGCGTTGAGTTTGATGAAGCAATTAATAGTCTCCGACCCAATACCAAGTGATGTTTCCTTGCTCGGTTGGCAAATATGTAACCGGCGCACTTTGTGATATTATTACACGCGAACTACGAGAATCTGTTTTGCGATGTTCGCTTAAGTTTATATCGAAATCATATTCTACATTCCGTGTAATGTCAAAATTAATATTATTAAAATAACAATAACATTGTGTCGCTTCACGTCTCTCAAAATATTTCAATGAAAGTAATCGGTTAACAACCAAAACTATATTTTATACATATTATATAAATTATATTTTTATTAATATCATACGCATCGTATATGATATTAACAAACACAGTTAATCCTGTTTGCGGATCTATATTTCACTATTAACATTGTACACGACGCTTCTAATAATTCAAAGGATATTTCATCACAAAACCAAACTCCGAACCATTCAAATGTTACGTTTAAAATATTACTATCGCAGGGAGGGGTGGCCACGAGAACGGCGATGCAGTCACAAGTAGTTTATCGGTTGGTAAATACTAATATGCCATCAATTTTATAATATATAACTCATTTATTTTAAGAATAATAATATAACATAGGTGTGATAGTTTGAAGAATATACTAAGTTAGCGTTAGATTTCATATCATAACATTTTTTTTCACAACAATAATCTACTAGAAATGAATGTCTTCAAAGCTAATCCACTTCCGCTAAGCCTATATTCTCGTGGCCCCGAATCACGGGTAAACTAAATATTAATCCGAGCTGAATCTGTGAGAACATTAAACAATACGATGAATACTTTAAAGAACGGATGTTTGTTTGTTGCGAATCCTGAGCCCTTTGCGATGTTGTTTGTAGGTTCGCGATAAAATATAAGATTTTGTTAACATTTGTATTTCGTTCAATAAAAAGTGGATTTGTTATTTCGGTATTCTCATTTCATTTATTACTAACTGTTATCTGTGTGTCGCATCCTTGAATATTCTAAGTTGAGTGCTCTTGAGCTGTGACATCGCTGTAATTATCTCTAATTAGATTACAGTTAGATATCAATCAAATCAAGTTACCAGAAGCTACTCATAGGTTAGTACGAGTATAATTAAATTCCGTACTGAAGCACTAAAGGCCGATAATGAGTAGCAGGCGGTGTTAACCGCAATGAACATCCACTGGCCTGTGGCTTCGACTGTGGCAGACACATAGACACACACACGACACTGCTAAATATTGAAATTGATTGATTTATTGTGTTGTTCAAACTTCAAATTGATGTAAATGTATGTGATATCATAACTTAACAATAATACATCAATATATGAAAAATCTTAAGGACTATAACGTAATAGACGTTTGAATATTTAAATAGAAATATGCATATAAATTATATTTTTCTCGAACGTGTTAGAGGAACTTAAATCAAGTAGACGGTTTGATAAATTCAGTGAGCCGCCTGTTTATAATTCAATACTGAAATTACTCTCATCTCGCAGATTTACTTCGGACCATTTTCAAGTATATAGGCTTTGTTTCGCGGCTTTGCTTCGATCTCAAAACGATATACATTCAAATATTCATTCCCTACTTTAATCATCCTGAAATTGAAAAAACAAAAATAATTTATTTAACAAAAAATATATAGTGTATTCGTAGTAAATGTATGTTTTAATTCTTGTATATATGTTGGTAAATCAAAGGTTATCACCAACTCTACTCCAGGAATAAATATGATTATAAAAAGATATAAATTAATAATTAAAAAATGACACTAAAATAATCAAATTAATAGTAGAGTCCAAATTGTAATTGTATGAGTACTTCAATTAATGGTCCATCACTAACCACGCTCGTTGCAGTTCCAACGGTCAGCTTCACACCACGTACATGTCCCTAACCGCCTTTATATTTTCCTACAAGTACTCGTACTTCGGTGGAAATAATATAATTCTTATTAACAAAGAAATCTAATAAAGATTTATGTTTTAGTAAATTTATTTCCATATTTCAGAGAAGTCTGTTGTAAATAATGTTGAAAATTAATTAAAAATACTAAGAAGTCGTATATTTTGGTAGTGATTTAGTTACTAAGATGGCGACAAGATAACGAGGAGGCTGTAAAGACTTTATTTAACATTTCATTAATTATCTCATTTCATCCTGAAGCGGCCTCGTTAATTCTTACTTCAACTGAAATATTAAGGTTGTTTATAACTTTCTACTTTAGGTTTTAATAAAGTTACTGTTTTAATAAAGTAAAAACTAACTATACTATATAATATATATAGGTATATTTAATAATTGGTTTTGCATTTTAATTAATATTATTATTAATTAGGTCGGCTTACTGAATTGATTGATATGGTTCTAGTTTTTCGTACATTGCTCACTAAATATTGACGTTTGTGAAACAGTGATCACAATAAAGGAATACACGGCTAAGTGTGTGTGATTCTTCTTAAAGCAGGGTGTGTTTGGTACACTCGTAGCTTTAATTTAAATTAGGGAGTGTCTTTACAGGGGCTTAATTCAATAAGTATGGTATCAAAATAGGCCCTCCTGACACTCTTATTTAACGTAGACAAGTGATCACTGGTATTGATTCAAAGTGGAAAAGTTATAAATAAAAAAATATATATTATATCAAACTTAATCAAAGATATACTCATATAGATATATAAGTACTCATATAGATATATAAGGATTTGTAAAGAGGTGAATTGATTATACATAGCAATGGGGTTTCCTGGAGAGTATTCAAGAGGATGATATTTAGTTAATCCGCTGAAATATAATCACTGCAATGTCATTATATATGAATGTAATTAAGCTTTATTAATTATTTAAAATAAATTGTATGTAAGTTGGGAGAACTGTAATATATATATATATATATATATGTATATATATATATATATATATATATATATATATATATATATAAATTATAAATATACATATATACAACCATATTATATCTATATATATAATAAGGTTGGAAGGAAATGGACGCTTTGTGAATTATTAACACTGGTGATATTATAATTACAAAGCTGTCACTGACAGTTCTAATAGTTAATATATAATATAATATGTATATATGTATCTGTAGTGAGCTCTGCCGCCAACGGTCAATCCTTGATTAAATAAAAGCTGGCAGTTTATAATGCCTTCACTATTTTTGAGAGCAGTGAGGTAATGGCAATAGGTCTGCAGGCAGCTGATTCTGGTCTGTCACCTTTTTAGGATTCAGATATACAAGAGCCGTCTTCCAGAAATAAATGAAATGATATACATGAGTCAACTCCGGGAAACATGTTCAAAGCACGATTGGGAAAATTCTATCGGACCCGATCACGAATGAATGTCCAATGGAAGCAAAGTTTGAAGAATTTGGAGCAAAAAGAGACGCCAGAAATACTATATATTTGAATATCTAAAGATCATTGAGAAGATGTATTTATAGGATAAATATAGAAAATTCGAATTATCTTATAATTTACAACAGTAATAATATTTGGTACTTAAATTTAAGGACAACTAATTAAGCCTCAAAGAAAAGATTCCACAGTACTCTCAGCTCCATCTACAATGTAACATAGATTATATATCATATATCATAGATTTTAAATTATATAAAGAATTATATCTGAGAACAGAAATATATATTTGTAGAAACAATGAAAATATTTCTGTGATATTAATCTACGTTCCTAAATAGAACGAAAAGAGAAGAAATTGCTTTTGAAACAATTTATCTCTCGTACAAACAGTTGTGTAAAGTGAGATCGTGTTTTATCATTTGTGGAGCGGACGTTGGGTTATTTATTGCACGTCCTTAAAATATCTATCAGTTTATACTTTCTGTTCCAGAACAAATACTTTTTCATATGTGTAAGTGAGAAATTAATTACGACGAGTCATTATTAGAAATATTTTTATTGAGTGAAAAAAATGGAGTTGTATTATTTATTACAGATTAAATATAAATGCTACATAAAATATTATAAGACTTGAAATATATAAATAATGATACTCTGTATAAACATAATAAATTCAATAAGACGCCAAAAAGGGCGCGCCGTTTGTATAAAAGGAATTTACAATTTGTAAAAGCATGAATGAAATAGAATTTGTAGCTAAGGTCATTTTAATGAAAAACATTGTACTTTCTTCATTGACGCGTCTACCTGCTCGAGGACGTTATAAATTACCAAATTCACCACAAACACTTCGGACAGAAGTCAACAATAGACATAAATAGATTTTAAGAATGAAAAAATAATGAATGAACGTAAAATAGAATGAATGAAGCGTCGCAGACATGTCGGCGTCTGTCGCCATTTTACATTTTTTGCTCTTACTTTGTAGTGTTTGAGCACAATTGAGCGAAAGTTTTTGTGAGCGGACATTAATCTGTTTTTAGTTATATTGTAGTTTAAAAGCAGGTCGTTCGAGACTTACTCGGCAGGTCCTTAACCGATAAACTAGCCGAAGATTACTTAGTTTTTACCAACAGTTTCCACATTTGCATTAACTGCAAAATAGTTGCTTTACGTTTATAACTTACAGCAGAGGGATGTGGTAGCATATGTCTGAAGGGATAAGGGATAACTTTAAGGAAACTTAGCATTAGTTGGGTATCCTCTGTCAAAAGGTGGTATAAAAACTAGTTGACTATTATACCTACATAAAGTAACTCAGAATTCTTAAAAATAGGAAATATAGTAAAATACTCATTAATAACTTAACAACATTCAAAAAGAAAACAGGATAAAAGATATTTTAATTAATAATTTCAATAAATGTTTAATACGTTTATAAATACGTTTATAAATAATTTGATTAGTTTTATATCTTTAGTGCTAAGAATGTGATTTAGAAATTATTGAACAACTTTTATGAATTATGACAGAAGGGTCATGAGTTAATATGAATTTTTCAGTCTTAAAAGCTTCTGAGGATATCTAACATTTATATTTTTTTTTAGATTCTGAAACAATTAATATTCTTTTGGAAACTTATTTTTTATTATAATAACATTAATTTCATATAATATTATTTAATTGTAATAATTAGATCTTGTTTGTTACTTTCCAGCGTGCATACAAACAGTCAATCAGTTTGTACTAACAACTCGTGTGAGTATAATCCTTCTGTAGCGCGTCCGGGATTAGCACGAGCTTTTAATCCCGGGAAATCCCATTAATTCCGGGATGGTATTAATGTCAACAATGAGTGCGCTTTTCGTCCATTTCAGCGAAATCGGAGTTTTTTCTGAGCGCTAAATCCATATTAATGGATAGATAAGTAAGTGTGAATATAACCACGGGATATGATATTATAATAAATTATATATCATTTATTTATTAATATTCGGTCAGTGAGTAAAATGATAAGTTTATTTCAATTCAGTAGACGAGTAGCACTCTCTGTCTATGTTTTAACAAGAGTCGACAAAATAAGCACTAACAAAGGTGTTTGAATACGGACAGTATTTTTACACTCCCATTTCCTGGATCTAATAAACGATGGCGAATTTTGTCAACTTTTACCTTTCAAATAATCGCCACGTAAACTGTTTAGTCGTAGAGAGGACAGCGCTAAATTGCCCACTAAATATATTTGTGTAACAGTTGATCACAATAAAGAAATACCCGCTGAGTTTGTTGTGTGGTTCTTCTCAGAGCAGGACGCGATTTGAACACCCGTAGACTTAATTTAAGTCGGAGAGTATCTGTACTGTACTAAACTTATCAAAAGATGCTCTTCTGCATCTTTTGATAAGTATGGTATTAAAATAGGCCCTCTTGCCACTCCCATTTGACCTAGACGAGTGATCACTGGTATTTAAAGTGGAAAAGATATTAAAAAATACATAAAAATAAATAAATGTCTAGTGGACGCCGTGTGTTCAAAACAATACGATTTTTTTGACACCATTATTATTATATTTCAGGAATAGAACCTGAGACCACCGATGCCATAAATTACGTTACAATCATTTCACAATATTAATAAAATAAATAAGTTTTCAACTGCTGATCAAAATTATGATGTAAAAAAGGTATTGAACTAAAATAGAATTAGTTTTCCAAACACCATTTTTAGTAAAAAAAATATCAATCTGATTCCGCAAAAAGATGTTTGTAAAACATGACAATCACTTGATTTGGAAGCTTAACCCTTCCGTAGTACTCGTACCTACGGATGTAACAAAGGCGGCCGACAACCTTTGACAACCTCCCGACGTTGTCTGCTTCAAGAGAAATCGGCAACCTTTATCTGCATCACGCGAATCGATTCAAATGATAGTGATCGATTAAGATCCTGGAGATTCTTTTGTGTTTTGCCGAATGTTGAGGTATTTGTTAAACCTGAAGGGACCGTGCCTCGAGTTGTATGAAAAAGTTAAGAATAAAGCTTTTCTATTTAACAAGAAACTCATCCAAATAAAATTGTTACAACAAATAATTTTAACATTTTAATTTAAATCAATTTGAATACAGCAATCGTGTTAATGTCAGACAAATTAAAATATATATAAACCTAGTATAAATAAACATGTTATATACATACATACATCTTTTATGTATAATATATATTATCTATTTATGAGAACAAATAAACAGACAACCCACTAATAAATTTATTTACCGGCACCTCGCCTTATATAACTGTAGGTAAAAGATGCTTGAAATATTTCATTACTGCGGTAGTTGGAGACGCTTCATCTTAATAGAAATGAAGCGTCCAGGGAATTAAAATTATGAACGACAAATTATAAAAAGGACGTGGAAAAATAAAAATGTATGTACAAGAAATAAAGATGGAAAATTAATATTAATATTATGGTTAATAAAAAAATACAAGCAATATAATAAACTCTAGTACAAAAAATCTGTAAATGCAATACCTATTGTGATTCTCAAACTTCATTTACATAATTCGGTGACACGCTTTTTGGCCTCATCACATTTTGACAACATTTAATAACCTACTCTATGCAGTATGAGACAGAGTCTACTTTCGCTTCACATGTCTGTTTTCTGATAATTTATTACCTCTTTTACATACCTTCTGTTCAAATTAAAAGTACAAACGTTAAATACAACCCTAATTGGCAGTTATATTTTAATTGCGGCCGCCATTGTACGTTGTGTGATAATACGCAGTGATTGTTATTTACGAGTCAAATAAATCAGCGGCGCCACGACCGAGAGCTACCAACTAATTATGACAAAAACATTACATTTGAGTGCTCATGCAATGTTGGAGCGGTCTTAACATACATTTACGATTTTATCGTTATTCTAGTCCATTTTTATTATTTTCCCGTGAATATAACACAACGGAGAACATCAAATATTGATTTTATTAACTGAGTAACCTGTAACTTCAATTTCACCAAAATCCGTTAAAGTATTTTTGATTATAAATTAAACACTATTACTTCCTTACTATCTTAATTCCCTTTCCTAGTAGCGATAACCAAAGCACAATTTAACAAAATGTACTTTAAATAAAACATTTCGTACATATATTTTCAAATATTATATCTTTTATCTGTAATATATAATTGTAATTGTCTTTTATAATTAAACAATTTTCTCATCATTACACAAGATGTCACGATTTAAGTCGATCTATCAGAGGTCAGGTCGGTGGGACGCCATAGGTCAGGAGCGGAGCGGAATTTAATATTATCAGAGTATTAAATGTTAATGTGTGTACGTGACAAGTATTAATATATACCATCTACACACACACACACACACACACTCGAATACATACAAAACAAAATATTTATAATTAGATATTAATTGATAAGCAGAATAAATTTAATGTGAAACCACTAGCAATTGATATATCGTGAATATATAATACTTAATCAATAATAGCACTAATGTGCATTAAATGGTTATCAGAGTGTGGTAATAATTAATAAAAGTATTTGGGGGCGTGGTCTTCGGTTGCCATGGTAACCGCCCCACCCTCCTGCAGATGCGCGTGAGTCGACTGATATCACCGCGACGATAAACTATAACGTTACTTTTAACAGGCTCATGTAATCATATTTAAGTTTGTTACTTTACTCTTAAGTAGTACTATACATATAACATCCCGCGGCTCCTCCTCTAACATATATATATATTTTTTTATACGTTCATATCTTGCAAATTCCAAGTGGCATTATTAAATAGGTAATACTTAAGCACTGTAAAGAATTCGATTGTAATACAACCTCTAACCTATATTTTAACAATTCATCTCAATAAAACGTTCCGACCAGACCCCATGTGACGTTGGATTTGATTTAACAAAGCGGTCTATAATTACACGATAAAAATCTCATATCTCGAATCGCTTAAACGGCAATAAAGTAGCGATTAGGTAACCCGAGAGAGCAACCCGACACCACTGTGAGAGGTGTTGTGTTGATGTAAGGACTGCTGCTGCACGAGGAGAATACTATTATAATACTTTGTAGCTAACGTTTAAGGAAATTAACTACATTTGTAATAGTTTAGAAATTTAAAGAAAATTATGTAAAAGGGATGAAATTGTTTTCAAGTTCTTGTACTGTTTTATTTTTGTTTATATAATTTTAAATATTTGTCATTATATTTCTCTTAAAATAATTAAAGGATAGTTGTGTTAAATATGCTGAAATTTCAAGTTTATTATTACTTTATTTAAGAATATTTTGGGAAGCGGCGACATATTCTCTTGAAATTTAAAACATCTTTGGACTGTTATAAAATAATACTGGTTGTATTTTTCGATATATATTTTTAGTGTCCTCAGAAAGTTAACTCGGATAGTTTATTGAACTAACCGACAGAGAGTGTTTGTTCTAAGAATAGGTGTTATTGAATCTAACGGATCCCGAGACACACGTGTTTGAGGAGACGTCGGTCAATATAGACAAACGAACTGTTTGGTTTGTCTTGATGTTAGTTTATTGTTAACACTAACTGAAGACTCATGCAAGTTTTGTGTGCCGTCACCCGAGGAACGTATTTCATGACAAACTTAGGAGTTTTAGATATTATATTAAGAAATTATATTATATTAAGAAATTGTCTCGCACTCACTCAACAGTTATCTATAAAATCTGCTTCTAGCAATAATTATGTCAGTGATATTTTGAAGTGACCACAGTCATGTCTATCTTATTATATTAAAGTAATGAAGAACACTTCCGCCATTTTATTCTCATTCCGACCAATCAGACCGTCGCGACCGCAACTCCCAACCCGATCAGAAACTAGAGATTGGATTATAGATTTTATTATAACGTACAATATAAAATTAATATTTAATAAACAATATATGTGTGTGTGTGTGTGTGTTATCACACACATGATGTGTTTGTATCAAACCAATTTAACAATAATTTCTAAAACCTTTTTGCTCCGACTCGTGTCACACACCTGGATGATAAAAAATGTGAATATAATCTTTGAACTAAACCCCGCCCACGCAATGGTAGGATTTGGTACCTTTATATATTTGTAATTTACTTTCTTCATATTGAGAATGATATTACAGAATATATAATGATTCCTAGCTAAATATATTTTTTAGGAAACCTCTTCAGATTTCTCAATAAACTATCCAATTTACAATATGTATATATAATGTATGACATTGTATTTAGAGTTTCACATAAAGAGAAAATTACAGCTGTTTCAAAATAAGTGAGGTCATGCTGACAAACAATAAAATAATAATAAATATTTTGTTATAGCGTAACATATATAATATTAAAAATACATTTAAAAATAAAAATAAAACAGGAAGAGGGAAGAAGTGGATATATATTGTAATCCGTAAGTCGTTAGATTGTTGAAGTACCTCGTGTAAAGGAGATAAATCCTAGGAAACAATGCATTTTAAATTTTATGACAAATGAAACTGGATATATAAATTCAAATTCAAAATTAGTAGACATTTACACTTTTGAATCGTCAATTATTACAATAAAAAAGGTCAGTGTAGTCAGTCCGTGAGTAAGCTACCACCCGCTCAGAATGTTGCTCTACTGAGAAGATCCGGCCAGAAACTCAACAGTTGCGCTTTCTGAAAGAAATTTAACAGTATTTGATTAAATATAATATCAACCCTGCAAATGAGTCAACAACTTAAGTTCTGCATACTTTGATCACTGAACTTAAAACTCTTGAATGCTATTATAAGATTTATTTAATAATACACTCGTCTTCGGGAAGGTGGATATGAACTAGTTGTTACAGCCTGTACACGGTCACTTACTAACAGTGGATCTCTTCACCACTCTAAATATAATTAATTTACACAATCCATTAAAGTCATTTCGGTTGATTTATTTTTGTACAAGCGTAAAAAAAACTAACTTTTAAAATAACTTTAAGCATATTAATTATATCCTATTCTAGATAAGTATTTTAGCGTGTTGCTAAACTACACCATACTAATGTAAAACGAAGCGTTATTAAAGACATCTTATTATTCACAATGTTATGTTAATTCTGGTTATAAATAACTTAACAAATTTCTAAGCATACGTTTACCTCATAATTAAGAAGATTAGATGGAATAAGAAGAGTCCCAGAAGTGAAGCTTTGCATATCAATTAGATGGCTTGGGTCGACGCAGACGACGACCCACGACGGTGTATATATCCTCGTCCGATATTAGACTCAATGTATTGTATAAATTAACAGTGTCTAAAGAAAGAGAAATTTTTTCACTTAGCGTTTTAAGTATTATATCTAGAAAGTTAATCATGCCAAAGAGTCCCGTCGTTCGAGCACCGAGTCCCCGGCAAATCGAGGCCCAGCATTCTGACAATCAGAGAACGTGTCTTATAGACAAATATGAACTATACAGATAAATCTGTTGCACATACGAACAAATTTGGAGGTATTAGTACAAAAGAGATATTTATAAATTATTATAAATGTCCTATTTATTAATAAATGTCTTCTCAAGTCTGTGCTGCCGCCGTGTTGATTTCAAAGAGCGCGCAGTCGCGGGTCGTCGGATAAATTGTCGTCGATTTACTTGCAAATTCATTATTCATAGCCCGTAATGAGCGCCGCCTCCAGAACGACTCTCCGGGTCCTCGATTACGTTCAAATATTATTCTCTTGTAGCTGATAGATGAGCGGGCTGCGGGAATTCATTGATAGATACTATTTTTTTTTTATTAATTGAAGTATAAAATCTGTATTTTTGAAGCATTCAAAACCCATAACCAGAAAATCTGGATAATTTATTAACATCAATCTTATATATATAATATCTTATCAATTTCATTGTACATTGATATCAATTCCTACCTCCGTGTTCTTTGTTTCGCTCATCTCTCGCGTGTTCCATCTCGTAGGAGGCGTCACTTTATCATTAACAACTTTGATGGAATGTTTTTCGTACACGCTATGGTTAATGATTCTTCTTACTGATTTTGATCTGAAATATGTATTTTATCGGAGTATTACAACAATGATATACTTTTCGGTACAGTTGAAAGGTTTAAATAGGATATTTATAACCTAACCACGGTTTGCTTACAAATGAATCAGGGATATTTTATATTTTAGATCTTGTACTAACAAATAATACTGTTACAATAACATTTAATGATACAGTGTTATATATAATATACTCATGTACTATAAATAATGTAGTTATCTGAACCGAAATTGTCGTTTTATTTCAAATGAAACATAGTTGTCAGAACTGTCACAAATAAGGAAACCATGATTTAATAATAATAAGACGCGACGTTCTTTATAGTGAATAAATATTTAAACTAAAGAACACGGAACACCCTGGAGATGTAACGGACGGGAATTTTAATATACGTATATTGTGTCTGTTATTTTTGGTTCAGTATGTCTTCAGAACTACACATTCATATGACCACGTTTTAGTGTTTGTGTCTCTTTTCTGAACGAGGTAAGAACACAAGAAATATTATTATCTAGCTGTGCCCGCGACTTCGTTCGCGTGGAATATGTTATTAAATAAAAGTAGCCTAAGTTAATTCTTATAGCAGTTCCTCTAGTAACCTGTTAAAATAAGTCCAGCCGTTTCAGGGATTACGCCGACCGGACGGATGAACAGCGAATTTTTTAAATGTAAGTACCGTATGTATTTTCATATACATTTAGTAAAATGCTGTCATGTTAGAATTACAAACATACACTTAATTTTTTTTATGTATAATTTTATAGCAGATCCTACGACTATGTACACTATGGAACGAGTAATCACATGTTAAAGTGAACGCTAGCGGATGCTGTACTCGCGACGGATGACGGACAGACTACCGACTGCTTTAACACTAAACCTACCAAGTACCGATCAATTTGACCGTTCTTAAACTTTTGTAAAACTTACACATTTTTAAACGTTATAATATTGTTATTAAACTATGTGACAATTCTTAGAATATGCATATAATATTTTCTACACTCTTTACATTTAATTATTTCCATTATTATCTGCGTTATATAATAAAATAACTATTAATTACCGGTCCATTTAACGGCGTGTGGTAGGAACAGGTATACAAGAATTGTCGGTAGGTTTAGTGTTCATTTGATATAAACATACTCATGTTACTTGGAATACATACACTTATCTTTGAGTGATATTTAACTTTAACTCTTAATGAATTTTCTCCTTTTGAATGAAAAATATATTTAGAATTATATTTAGTAGATTCCTAATTTAGATTTGACGAATTTGATAATCAGAAATATTACAAATACAATTTATTGGAGTCAAGATAAGACAAGTCAAGGTCAGTGATGTTAAATGCTTTTAAATGAATTCAGTTTTAAATATACATCTTTAGCGACGCGACTCTACCCCAGAGCTGCTAATGAAGTGCTCGACTCTACGAACTGATTACATTTCCTCTCAAGAGTCTTCATAGAGTCACTTAACTATATTTAGCTTCAAGTACTTACTGTATATAATATTTGATATTTCTTTTAGCGGTAGAGATAAATTTTCAGTTGATATTTAGAAAAAATTTCCGACGGACAGGAAATATTTAAAAGTGATTAAATAGTTCTCAACTCAAGTTTTATTACAAGTATATATTATACTAGCTGTGCCCATGACTTCATTCGCTCTGAATATATTTTTAAGATAAAAGTAGCCTAAGTTACTCCATATAACATCAGCTATCCGCCAGTGAAAGTCTTTTTAGAACTGGTCTAGCCGTTTCAGAAATTAATTGGATCAAACGGACAGACGGACACAGAAAAAAAAGTTTAAAAATTGATTTTATATGTATTTAGTGAAAAGTTTTAAATTCCGAATTACAAACAAACACTTGAATTTTATTTATATATAAATATTTGATTGACATTTAAAAAACTTAAGTCATATGTATAATTGATATGACGAAGCAAATTACAATTGCTTAAAGTGTTGACATCAAACAAATTGCAGGAACGTGACGTCGCAGTCGAAGTCGTAGTACACCGCGAGTGCAATGATGGAAACAAATTAAATATTCCATTCAAAACATACCAACTGGCTTAATTCGACACACGGCGACGTCACGGGACCCCATACGGTCCATGGACCTTATTGCAATGAACTAAAGGATACAGTTGTATTAGAAAAAGTTTATTGCAAAATATTTAAGGGTAAGCAACTTTAATAAATATTAATATTAAATTGCGTCTACAAATTTAACCTTATCACTCAGTAATTAAGTTACTTTTGCAATAACATGCTTGATGAGGGGTTAACATTGATTTAAGTGAGAGATGACTTAAGATTTAAAAATTGATTAAACTAAAATAATCCTTAATGTCATGAATTAAAGTATAATTTGGCGTAAGTGAATATCGAGGGTCGGTAAAGTTGATAGAAGCATATGCGTATACTTAGCGCATAATGAAACGCTCCACAACACGCCGAGGGTCGTAACGTGAATACAAATAATTAATTGTCATTGTGGCTAAAAGATTTTCATACAATGCAGTGACAAATATAATTGGGAATATGTTAAGTGCTCTTCAGTGGCCCTTTGGTGGCAGGTTCGATTCTGACACTAAAAGGTTTATTCAATAAGAGCACTCGACGCAATAATACTACTTTTATTATTTGTGATACACAACGATGTTGAGAACGTTAGTTACTCACAAAGCATTCCACATCTAATGAAGTTATACGTACTACATATATACAGTGTGCGTTAAATATATTTAATCAAGTAATTTTATTAATAATATCCTCCTAGGTCGGTATCAATATCTTGTCCAATTCCTCCTGCGGCGTGACGGGTAATTATCTGACCGGGCGCGGGTCACGTGCGTCACGCTGCCAGCGATGTTTGGATCTGAGCGGATGATCCATTTTCATTTATTATATGTGTAATTAAACAAACCATTATCCCCTCACACAATACTGTATAAACTGTACAAACTATCGATTTGCAATAACAAAAAAGTCTTGTTAAATTCGCTCTTCCCGAATAATGTTTTTAATATTGTATTTTCAAATTACATACAAATTGCAAACGAAATGTGAAGTAAATAAAACTTGTGATGCAATTTTAATTATTTTATATTTGAGGACTAGATGTGTTTTTCTACCAGCTTATTACATATAAGTGTAAAATTATTTATATTATATATATATATTAACAAAAACATTCAAATAACAAAGAACCCAATACTAAGATCAATTCTAGTATTGATTCATTTAATTGTTCAACTTCATTTAAGTTCTTAATTCTTTTGAATGGAATTAAATAATTTTTGACGGAATGTAATAAGTTTAAATAACTCTGAATTACTATATCATATATTTATATTTCCTCCGTCACGCTGGTAGTACACTTGCGAGGTGACGTGACGTCTCATCTATCATCTGACACGGCAGCCTTCAGGTAATTAACTGGACGATACGTTGTATTGTTCTGTTGCCGTTCACGTTTCTGTAATTAAAAAATACAAGCTCCTCAAAACGGTTTTGCCCTAAAATAAATAATAATAGTTTAAAACAAGGTACTCGAGGACGCTCGACTCAAAGCCGCCCCTAAACAACCGCAGTCGATTCCAGAAAAACGTAAAAATGCAATTTATTATAAATGGGCGGGGCGAGGAGTTTTATTTGGCGTAAAATTTCTATAAAAATATATAATATGTGTAAAGCGTGTCGATAACACTTAATGGCGCGGAGGAACAGATGTGGCATTGTGTATTCATTGGCGATGCGATCTGCTGCAATGGTATTGATATTAGGAATATTGACGTACCGTCTTCGGGAGCTCGCAGACGCGTCTCACGCGGCCTCCTGTAACGGACACATTAGCCACAGACACGGGCCGTGTTATTAAGGTTGGGAAAAACACAACACAGGTCGCGAGACCACATTCATTTCGTAGTTCTTTATTCACACGAGTATAGTTAAAGCAATTTTGATGTTTTCTGTATACGTTTGTTTTTCTTTTCTTTTCTTTTCTTTTCTTTCTCATATAACATCATTAATGACTGCTCTGCTTCTCTCTCTTTCTCTCTCTCTCTCTCTCTCTCTCTCTCTCTCTAAAATGTTATGCTAATGTTACGAGTGTTCAATGTAATGTTGTTGTCTGTACGCAAGACCTAGATCAGATGTCGATCAACTAAAACTAATAATAACCCTGATTTGTGGGCTAAGGGTGCAGAAAGCCATCTAAGATTGATATCGAATTCTATATCGATTACTAAGTAAGTAAGTCGTCATTTTATTAAATGAATCTGTTTGTTTGACGTTTTGAAACAACTACCTGATTCGTTATAATTATTAATTAATGAGATTATTTTATCATTATCGATATACCTACAATATAACACTCAAGTATGTTTCATTAAATTAAAATGGACTATATATATAAAGAAAGATAAATAAACAAGATGAAGTCTTTTTTTAGAACTAGCTCTGCCTACGATTTTTTTTCGCGGGGAATATGTCTTTTAAAATAAAAGATACTTAAGTTATAAGAACACATCTGCTATCAGATTGTGAAAGTCCTGTTCAAGTCTGTCTAGTCGTTTCAGAGTTTAGTCCAACAGTGAAAAGCTGTTAATTTGGAATTACAAACGGACACGTGATTTTTTTTATATGTATAGATATCAGTATAATATCCTGACGTGTGTAACACAGCCGCGCGTCCATCTGGCGAGATCACAGACAGGAAAATAAAAATCATTCGCTTATTGATGATCATTGGCCGTATCTAATGTCTTTGACAATCACAAGTAGCTCCAGTAATGGCGGCGGACACGCGGAGGCACTCGCACAATACATTATAAATATAATAAGATAACTGCGACTCGATTCATACGACTTTTACACCAAAAATACCCTTAATATGACAACAATCACACAATACTAACTCGTAACTTACAGATTTATAATACATTTACCATTGACCTAATATGAAGGCAATACAGTCGATAATGCTAAAGTTTATAAAAGTATTAAGTTGGTCGCGACCTAAGAATGGATTCTCGGTAAACTATTTGTCGTTGTATTTGAGATGAATCTCCTGAATGTCTCGTAACTGTTGCGCAATCAATTAGAGGCGGGGACCTCCGAGTGACAGGCATTGTATGTCAAGATGGGGACTTGGAGGACTTGTATCACGCTATTATAGCACTTATGTGTACTTATATTATAAGTACATAAATATATAAATAGTTCCATTTTATATACGTTGTTAAATAATCTTTTTATATACTTTTAATTAATAAAGAAGGTTTTTTGTATTTAGACGTTTTAACGATCAGACACCGCTACTTCAAAAGTGTTTTTTCCATGTTAATAAAGTATAATAAAATAACATTTATATATACTGCTATAGAGTGTATTTCACAGTATTTCAAAATAATACGCAGCAATATGTCACGGCTATTATCGGCGAATCCAATAAAAGTGTGAATGAATGTATGAATGAGTATGAATGAGTATGAATGTGAAGGACCGTGTCTAAGTAATTGATGGCGTGTAGTTGTTAGTTGTTAGTTGCTAGTCGATATTTCCATTGTAATATACAATACATAATGTGTAAATGATTTTATTGACTCTCATTCAATACTTAGGTAGGTACTACTACACTATTATATATATATATTGTCTGGAAATAGTAATTTATGTACTACTGGATAAAAAATCCACTTCGATAATAAAATATATTATTTTATATTTTTCAAGTTAAAACGCGTATATTTAATATAATAAGATCTAAAGTTGAATTAATTTTAAACTTTAGAGTAAAACACAAGTCCATTTTAATCTAATTCAATCTTTTCAACTTATTTTAAAAATGTTATTTTATATATAATAAAGATTTGTAAGTTATAAACTTTTGTGTGAATCTAAAACGTATAAATTTTATTCTTACAGTTAGTTACACAGGCAATAATAATAAATTTGTTGTAAGTGTGTCTGTGCGTTAGTGATATAGGTAGTACAACGTCCAGGTAGTCTATAATGTGGTGTCGGGTAGTGAAGTTACGAAGCGGTAGTAAATTGTCGTAAGTCTCAACTTTGGCTCCGAAGTTCGCTCGTTAAGAAAAGCTCCTCAGCGACCACTACACCTAGACACACAGTGTATTATTATTATTTATCGAATCAGAATCATTAAAATTAAAATTACAAATCGTTTTATTATCTGGAGTATAAAACAACAGCTTTTCAAATGCATTTGAAAGTATATACGAAACTTACATTAAAAAACATATATATATATTTTTTTCACTGTCGATCTGTCTCTTTGGTCCAGGTAATCTCTGAAACGACGGAATGTACTGATTTTAAAAGTAATTTCACCGGCGGATAATGTTATAAGAAATAACTTAGGTTACTTTTAATTTAAAAAATATACCGAATGAAGTCATGGGCAAAGTATATATATAATAGTTAAACATAAGCAGTGGTCTGTACTTTACATAATAATATAAACAATGTTTTAATAACCGTATCACCGAAAACCGGAAGTGACGTCACACCGGACGTATCAGTTCCATTACGATATTAATGGCATCACTTTAAAATTCCATTATGTCGATAAAAGTTTAATGTTATTTTAAATTGGTTTGATTATAAAGTGTGGTCGGCTGGTCGGCGGGTCGGTCGGGCGCGACCAGCGCTGCAGCACTTTAATTAAACACCACTTTGGATTTACTTATCAATACCTTCATATACGAGTACGTTATAGATACGAAATAATACGCTTCAATGAGTAGTTGTAGTATTAGTTATAACACTGACCAAATAATCTGAATAATTAATGTAAAGTTATTAATAAAGATATCTATATTAAATACTGTTTATTTTAACGTATATATACAGTACCTATACTTCATAACACAATGCACTTTTCTCCCAAAAAAATGTCAGTATGTATAAAAAATATATTTCATAAATACAGTTATTTCTATCTATATCTAATGATTTCAAATATTCTTCTTCATGTTCTTGTTTCAATTTACTCGTAACTTAAACATCCCGTTTGTTTTATATCTCATTGATGATCAATAAATTTTCATTTTAGTCACAACTCCTTAATATTATAGATCTCAATAAATATGTTAGTTAAAATAACTTTATGTAAATAATGACGCCTATTCTTAATTTTAATTATTTTAGAATTTTTTATTTATCTTAGAAGAAAACTCGTCGCTGCTAGTAACCACTCGTAACTACTCGTAGCTACTCGTAACTACTAGTAAATACTCGTCACTACTCGTCACTGCTCGTCACTGCTCATAGGAATTCTTCATTACTCGTCACTACTCGTCTAAACACTTAATTACTCGACACTACTCGTCACTACTCGTCTGAACTCTTCATTACTCGTAACTATCGTCCAACCCTTCACTGTCCCTCCACACGTGTAGTGTTTCTAATCGTGGTGATGTTACTAATATAAATGTCTTTGCGTTTCTGGTCCTTTACTAATCATTGCATGCATTATGCATTTGTAACAATATAATGTTTAATGTCATAAAATATCGTTTCCTTACTTGTTTGTACTTATAAAAATATTTTATAATATAAACTTAAAATTTGTGGGCAACATTTGAGATTCCTTGATTTCTGCACTAAAATTACTAAGTTCAAAGTTGCTAAATAAGTATGATAGTCGTTATTTGTAGTCTTAGAGTGTAGTGTAGCGACTCCATCCCTCCACTCACCGCAGGGTCGAAGGGCTTATCTTTGAATAAAAATATCTCCGGGCAGAGATAATCTCATTGCGATTCGCGACCTCTTTTATTGGATTGTCACATTTTGTTTCCTTTTGTATATTTGTGATGTATCTTATCTGAGGGATGATGGGCTTTATCGAGATATTTATTTTGGGATAACAGATTAACCTTTACAATAGATGTCAATGGCGATACTTCCGCTGGATGACACCTCGCAGTACAAGGAATATTCAAACATTTGTTTCTTCCAAAATCATCGCGGCGGCAGACGCGGTAACTCCTTAAGTGTGACGACTGTCTTGAAAACATAAATATTAATTTGATTTAAGTTGTTAGTAATAATTATTTTATATTTTATCCGTCCTTACACCGGTGGCATCAATAACTTCAAATAACTTTATGTTTAAAATGAAAACACATCCGTATCCATTGCTACCGTGTGTGAGGTGTGATAAGGTCGCTCAACTGTAATGTTTCCATCACAACACAATACCTAAAGATATTCAAATTACATTTATTTTCGGGAAGTTTTTTCCTCAGTGCGGAGACAATTTGTTTTACGACGCCCTTACTTCTCTTTGTACCGTCGGATTATTAAATTCTCTTCCACTCAGAGAGATGTGTTAAGATTGTTAAGAAATAACTTCAAAAATATAATGTTAATGTATTTCTTGATTATGCCAAGGTTAATGATTGATATAGGTGAATACATCAGTGCAGTGGTCTACTTGGGTTGATCGCTGTTTCAAAGGATCAAAACTAAAATGATTAAACTTCGTAGGTATTATCATATTTGTGTATTACATGTCTATTCCTTAAAACACCTATTTAAAATACATCCTACTACTAAATCGCGATGTGTTTGGCTCTACGCACTGTATTTACAAACCAGGTTCAGTAAAGTACCGGTTGAGTGTAATACCTTGAATAGTTCTTAAGTCGAATTGTTAGCCGTAGGAAAGAAACAAAGCTGAATAGTACAAAGGTATGCGACAGGCGACACAATGGACTTAACGTCTGCGGTTCAATTGTACAAGAGAAAAGGTGGCGCAAGTTATAAACGAACTACGGGCCTATTTCTTTGTTAGTAATATGATATTTAAATTCGTGAATGTTGAAATCGCTTGCATTTGTACCACGCGCCTCTCAATAATTTGTCAAACCCGTGAAAAGGCACTTGTCCTGACACTGATTGGTCCAAGTCCCGAATCCTGGGAACCTCAGAGTAGTCACTCGGCACTTGTGCTATTGGGCTTTGGTATTGAGAAAGTATTATATATAGCGGGGACTTGAAATAAATATAATACAATTATAAAGATTTAATAATATTCTATAGGTACTAGCTGTACCCATGACTTCGTTCGTATTTTTAAATAAAAGTAACCTAAGTTAGTCCTTATAACACCGGCTATCGGCCAGTTCTGTTCAAATTGGTCCAGTCATTTAAAAAATAGATTAGAAAACGGACGACAGTGTTTAATATGTGCTACTAATTTTTTATTTATAATTTCGTTAACTGAATAAATTGTAATTAATTTATTAGTTATTCGGGAATCACATCCGTCGGTAAGAGCTGGCGTCCCGACCAGGATAGTGAAATTGAAATACAAAACCAATGTGTTTAAACTACTAGAAACTTAATCTGTATCTGTGTGAATAAAACTTCGCAAGGGAACTTTAAATCGCGAAGTAGTAAGTATTGAATAAAAACTAAAACTTCAAGTTGTATGAAATAATTCCCCAATCTTTTCCAATATATAAATCCCCGAGAACAATATCCTTTAAGGACATTCAAACCTCGTCGTAATAGAATTTGTAATCAACGAGAAATTTGAATTCGTTAATTAATTAGATTTATAAATTAAAGCCGTGATCCGGATCTCTTTACGCAATTTATCAATTAACTATTTTAAGCAATTAGTTCAACCCGCTCTATAAACGACTTACTCAAATTAGATAAAATTATAACATGTAATATATACATATATATAAAATTTTAGTGTCTGTTTGTAATCCAATATTAACAGTTTTTCACTAAATGTATATGACACTACGGTACTTAGATAAAAAAAACAGTTTTTAAAATTTGTCCCTGTCTGTCTGTCTGTCTGTATGTTTGGTCCAGGTAATATCTGGGACGGCTGGACCGATCTTAACAGAATCATCACTGGCGGATAGCTGATGTTATAAGGAATAATTTGAGCTACTTATTTTAAAATACATATTCTTTGCCAAAGAAGTCGTGGGTAGAGCTAGTATGTAAACAAAATGGAATTACAATATCACTTATGGTGTGTTGTGATATTTTGTAAGATCAAAATATAATTGAACAGAGGGCGTTTTAAAATATAAACTTTATTAAAACAATTTAATTTAACACAACTAAATAGTAATGTCAAGGTCTGTACTCCGCGTTGCTCGTCGCACGTGCACTGTGCAGTCGCGACTCCACCCGTGCTGTGAGGGTCCGATATTAACTCAAATATAAACAATTCATTATAAAAACCTAATAAAACGTTAGACATGCTCTTATTTGGCTTTCCTGGGCATATACATGTGTATTGCCTCCGGGTTTGTCTATAAAATATAATATTTTCATAGTAAAAATATTTATCTAGCCGTATTTAATATTCCATACGAGTAACTATGGGTTTTAGATCAACAACACTTACAGACATGTAAATGTGCACTGGTTTTCCTATATCAAATATTACAAATATTTCATAATGTTACTGTAGTTAGTCGTGAACACACTTATAAAAAAACCTATTACATTTTTTAATTTATCAATTTGGGTCCAGCACCTGCACGCGTGTCGATTCGAAGCGTGACTATCAATTTAGAGCCGTCACTGATGTTTGTTCCTTATCATCCTATCACCATCACCGATGTAATAAACAGTTCATTAAAAATCAATATTAATATCGTATTGTTAAAAAACTGTTAAGATTCTATTCGTCTCGAAAAAAAGGAAAAATAAAGCAGAGAGCATCACGCGGCAGAGACACTTATATGATAGTACTTTAGGAAATTTTTTTCTTAATCTTTATTACAAATTACCTCAAAACTTATCAAGTGTCAAGAAACATTCGATCTGTATTTACAAACAGCAATACACATAATGTATCAATGATTAAAACACACGGACGAGCGCGCGACTTTGAACTCTATTACATATTACAAACCTGACAATAACACACCTTCATTGATGGTCTCGAGGCGAATTGATGAATGAAGCGAACAAGTGGACGGACAGACGGACGGGCGACGCATTGTGTGGATATTTAAAGTCATACACTTCTAGGAAGCCATTGTTCAAGGATAAAGTAATCGCAGGTGGTCATTAAAGTCACTCTCAAACTCATTTCCGTTATATTCTTCCTCTCCGTCGGTTAGATCGACGGCCAATACGAACATTATTTTTGGCTCTTTTGTAACTCATTATACAATTATTTGTTTAAAATTAAGTCCCAAATATATAATTTGGTTACACCAAATACATTTGCGATATAATTCACCATACTTTATAGTTCATGTATTCATTTATTGGGATCGCAGTTTATAAATATTAAAGACATAAAAGAATTTAAACTTATTATTGAATAAATATATTTTCGGTTCATTGAGAAAAAAAGGACTGTAATGGAAAATAATTGATCTGAATTATGTATTATTAAATTTTAATTCGTATAAAAACAAGCCAACATAAATAAAATATCCCGAAGTCAGTGTATCTGTTACAATTATCTCTCAATCAGGAGTAATTACACTCACCTGGGTTTTGTAACCCATCTCATCCTTTATCGCGATTAAATAATACATCATTTCCAACCGTATCCCAATGTGATAAAGGCTATTGTTCCATGAGGCATATCAATGTTTGTCGTGTATTGTTGTCCGTCTCATTGTTCCGGTCGTGATCATATTTGGCTTCGACAGATTTTTTAACAATGAAAAATATTTTCTGCGAGAGAGGATTCGCTTTTTGCGTCTATTTTTACACACATCGAGTTATTGTGTAGTTGTAAACACGGCGACCCCTTCTGATACTATCAATTATACTTCTAACTCTTCTCTGCCGCGGGTCTATCACATCTAGTCACTGTTTAAACAGCTAACCGATCTCACAACTGAAGATATTAATTCAATTGTTATCATCCTTACTCAGAGATCGATTAGACTGAATCTTCAAAATGCTAATGTATCTATATTATATTTATATATTTATATCTATATCTATATTATATATTTTTAAGTATTTCAATTAATACATATTTTAATCTTTCTAGACGTTTATCTCAAAACAGAATAATTACTACAGGATAAGTAATACGTATCGAAATTAACAAAAAACATATCAAGAAATAATAAATATCTAAATTACAAATGTGAACATTAATAAAAAAAAATCTGTTGCTAGTCATTCTTCCATCTTGATTCCCGATACATAAATAATAATAAAACGCCAGTTAAATTAAGATATAAAAGTAACAAGTAAACCAGTTCGTTAATAATAGTCAGATCGCCGTCGCATAGCACTTACACTCGGAGTTGCTTTTAAATTAATTCTGACATGATAATAACATTCATTCACAATTGGAGCCCTTTAATATTTGATGCCGGGGCTGCGCTGGGCGGGGCGAAGCACCCTACCAACTATCAAAATCACGGACATACGGCTCATATTATGATGCATTCATACCTAATTAATAGGCTGTTATGTGTGGATTAAAGAGTTTTGGTACTTGTATTCATTAATATAGGAGATCAACATTTTTCACTGATTTTTTAACCGCTTGTATATTTTTTATATACTAAAATGAAGTTTAAAGTTTGATTTTATAATTTTTATTTACATATCACTGCCTTTTAAATTAAAAATATACAAAAACAACTAATATAATATTAAAAAGTAAAAAAAATATCGTATTTGTATTTCTAAATCCTTTATTTAAGAGTCACATGTCGGGTACTGCTACAGCATCCATTTTAATATAACAACAATAGATAATTTAAATCCATATAAAACAGTAACCAAATTGGATTTAATGAGACGTACGAGGGATGTTAGCATCATACAAAATTATTCATAGCTACTAAAACGCTCCATTCATAAGGATACAGTTTTTTCATACAACTGGGACGGAGGCCGACAAAGGGTGGGGCGGGACCAGTAATTGCCAAATCGCTTCGAGTGAGGCCATTGTGTGTACAATGGGGTGCACTTAGTGGGGGTAGTTTTATAATTGTTAGTACAGGAGATCTCTCCCTCGGCGATCAGTCGCAAGGCACACCCCGAGCGGGAACTACCACCATGTCCAGATCATTCTTAGTCGACACGTTGATAAGTGACACGAAAGACAAGCAGCCGGAGATGAGCGACCGCTTGACTTACAACCTCGCCGGCCAAACGGACGCGAGGGCGAAGTTTCTCCCGTACCCTTACCCGGGCGGCCTGAACTTGCTGACGCTGGGACTCCAGCAGCAGAGACCGGATTTCTTCAGACCCTTCCTGGAGCAGCTGAACTTTCGGTATCCATTGCTACATCAACTGCCCCGTCAACCTGATTCGTACGACCCGGCACCCGAAGTTCGACAGTTCGAAGATAATGAAACCATCAATTTTGTAAATAGACGTACCAAGTCCGTGTCCCCGTACTTGCACCATCCATACAAGTCCACCGCCACTTCGCCCTCTAAGAGCCAGGGGCAACGGTCTCCGTCCTTATCCAGCGAGAGTAGAAATGGTTCTCCGAGCCCACCCCTCGCTCACCCCGAGGAACTCCTTCCAGGTTACTCTAAAGAACTCAAACGCTTGCCATTAAAAGAAGATTCCAGCAAACGTATAAGAACCGCCTTCACTGGAACACAGCTGTTGGAGTTAGAGAGAGAGTTTTCGATGAACATGTACTTGTCGAGGTTGAGGAGGATCGAGATAGCGTCGAGGCTGAAGCTATCCGAGAAACAAGTGAAAATCTGGTTCCAAAACCGCCGCGTCAAGTTGAAGAAGGAGGAGACTCCCGCCGACGGAAGGACCAAGAAGTGCTGCTGTACTAAAGCCTCCTGCTCCAGGAATAGCTCGGAGGCCTGTGATAACGATCAGGAACAGATAGATGTCGTCAGTGATAACGACACCGGCTTCGAAGCTCAGAATCTATCGCGATATTCTTGATGGGTTACCAAAACTACCTTTGTGATTAGAGTGACCCGCGGACTGTTCTGGTTTCATCTTAAACGTAATATAAAATGTAAAAGTGATGTTTGGTATTAGATGATAAGTAATGTAAATAGATAATTTATAAATGTCGGTAGTAAAAATATATTTTCTTAAAAATTTACCGCTTGTTGGATGCAAATAAAGTTTATGATTGAATTTAGTATGTTTCTTTGGTATGCGGATAAATGTTGAGGGTCCAGAGAATGTCATTACCGGTTCGAGGGGGGTCGACGATGGCCCCAACAATGACATCACAATGACATCACAATAAATATTTTTATAACACATAATTAAATTCTTTAAATATTTGTTATTTCATTAAATTTCTAATAAAGAACGAAATGATTCACGAAATGGTTTCTATTTTAAAGATGTCGGCCTCTTAATGAACATATTAAAATTAATATTTAATACTATCAGAAATTTATATTAATCTATAATATTATAAAAAACACTCTTTGATGTGGATTAAAACACTTTTCTTCTATTATAATTCACGGTTTAATTCACTTACTTTTACGATTTCCAAGAATTTACACGAAAACACTAATACGTGTTCAATAAGTTCATGATACCAACTTTGAATCCAATCCCTGTTCACGTATCAGCTAGTATAAAACAAAGTATAGTTACTGTGTATTGCCACACGCAAGGAAATTCTTTTACCTTTTAGATGTATCGGTTACGAGACTCACAGTAAGTGCAAAATATTATTAATTAACTTTAATATCATTATAATTCCTTTAATGATATGTTGTTTATCCTTTCTGAGTGACGTCCTCACAGACAGACAAGTACATTTGATAACATATATATTATTTTAACCATCCTTTCAGAAATCGCCACATAAAAACAAATACACGATTTAATTTATTTTAAGCTTGCGTCAAATCATTCCAGGATTCTGATTATTATTTATCCTATTAGACCATGACTTGCCGAAGGGCACTAGCGTATTGTATTGATTATATAACTGATTCTTATAAGAATTCAGCGTACACTATTTCACAAGCATGATGCCACAAAGTATTACTTTTCTATAATTGCTGCTGCTGCAGTGCTGCTCATATTTGACCAACACTGACATCATTACAATATATTAAAAGAAATGTTTCAAAAAGCACTAAATATTTGCAAGTAAACGGATTTCAAATAATTTGGATTATTCACACTCACATTTGAATTGTTTCAACTTTTTAGCGCTCATAAAATAATAATTGAGTTCTACAACAAAAATCATAACGTCAGAAATATTAATTTCTCCAATTATAAAATCAATGTACCGCCGAACCCCACGGGCTCCCACGAGACCATATTTGCGAAACGACCATCATCCATCTTAAAATCAAATAACGTAATTATTTGCCGAAAGCATTTATTATCTATGGCAGGACGCGCGGCCGCGTGCACCCCAAACACGCGCCAACAACGGATAACTTTAAATAAATACTAATGAACCTAATAACGACTGAATAAGGTGTACATTTAAATAACACTTTAATAATTCGTGACATTTCTAACTTGGTATAATTTTCGATCTCTACCCACTACAGTAGCTTTATAGAATTGTTTTTACAACTAGTTGATGACTCTGTATACTCTAAATCAACTAGAAAGAGTTCAATTTGGTACAACAGGAAACTTTATAACTGTAATTATATTTTTGTAAAACTATAGACCGCCACGCGGCACTTCATTGGTATCTATTTGAATTTGGAAACCATTTTGAATTTGTTTTTCATCAGTGCGTTCTTTACGTTCGAGCTGTCATTAAGTGTGTTCTCATTGTTGATTTGATTTATTTGTATTTGTTTCACGGTCAGTTATCGAGTGGGGTGGGAATATTTATTTGTCTATAATTTGCACCATATAATTTTATTATACCAATAAAATATTTTATATTGAAATAAAATAAGTAAGGGACCTACTTATTTAATTCGTAATATAATTTGAGAAAATAATAGTAACAAAAAACTTTGCTAAAGTATTAGTTACCTACGTTGTTAAAATATTATCTATTAGTTGTATAGAATATTAGAGAAATGAAATTCATATCTTAACCAGCAGATGTTAAGTTCTTAATAATCAATGAAACCGGTTAAATGTAACGTATAGACAAACGAAACATTGTATTAACAAATAAAATCACCAAAGCCCTCGTTACGCTTCTTCTAATTATTTGATACACAACGACACCAAACAATTAACTATCACGAGGGTCAGAAGGCCAACACAAAATGACTCTTACTCCCTTTTATTAAGGATTATAAAACAATAAAAACATCCTATCATAAATCCCGTATCACGCTGACAACCGTATGTTTTGTCACTGCTAATAGGTCACGGCTTTCAAAACTTATGTCAGCTACGATTTCAAAAGCATCAATTAAATATAATTCTTATCGCAATAGGTTAAAGCCCACTTTTCTCTGCACAAATTGTCATAAACCACTTATGCATTTATAACAGTTGTATTCAAAATTCAGCCTTCATAGGTTCTAATTAAAGTTGATTTTTATTTATCATTTTTTATGTTATGTCCTTTCAAATATGGCGTCCATTTGGATGAGATTCGCAGTACAATGCAATATCATTTGCTTGCGGAACGAATTGATCGGGTTTGATCCTTGATAAATTGAAATTTAAATTAGTTTCTAACAGTATTTATTGTATAGTGCCGTAATGTGTTTACATTGTAACAACAAACAACCCGCTCCAGTGTTTTAGAATATTTAATACGACTTTGACTCACGGTCTTGGATATTGTATTTAAAAAAATATAATTATAATATTATTAGATATACAATGAACAAATCGATATAAAATAATGAATGTGTAATGGAGTGTTAAATTGTATGTTTGATGACATCGAGTTCAATTTAAACACGCACCTGCTCACTGACACCGATCAAAGACAATGTAAAATTCGATTTGAATGAAATAACAACAACTTGACATTCGTTACGCTAGATGGCGTTGATCTTATTTCATATACATCGATGTTTGCTTAACGCAATCGATTGGTAAAAATACTCTAGAGACTAAGCTGAGCCGTGGTTAACGGCTCAGCTTTTTGTACATTGGACGAATATGATGTGTATTAATATATAAGTTTCTTGTTATATATACATAAATCCTGAAAAAATGAAAACAAATTCATTGTAACATAATAGTAATGTGTTGTATCAAATACTAATATAATTTGAAAAAGAAGCGCTTGTAACAGAATGTTACATAATTCTCGTCACGACGCTGACCTTAGGTGTTTTGACCCTACATTTATTGCCGACCTTTCTCCAAATTAAATTTTATGTTCCCAAACCGACTGCTTGAAATATTTACTAGAACTTGACCAATGAGAGAATTAGAGTTAAGGTACATTATTTGTATATCTTACAACATCCAGACGACTTTTAAATTATTCCATTTATATTTCGTCGTTCTCAAAATATACGATTCAGTAATTTGTTTAGAAAATATTTATGTAAATATAAAGTACTATTTATTTTTAAACAGATATGAAGTTTATTAATGTATTGTGAATAAAAATGATGTTACCAAATGAAAATGAAAAATAAAAAGTTCGATTAAACTTAGCCCATTAGTCTATATTTAACGGGTGAGTGGTCTCACTGCCACCTGCCGCCATCGCAGGGAAATAATAGGTGTACAATAAAATAATGAAATGGGGTAAAAGTCGATAATGTTTTTAATATCTACATTATATCTGAGGGTCAAACCGGAGCTGTGGCCGAGGAGGTTCATTATTCTTCGAGGATTTCTTTTTCATTCTGTTTTCTTGAATGTTCAATTTATATTTTATGATTTATACTAGCTGTGCCCACATCGTTCGCTATGAATATGTTTTTTTAAAAAAGTAAATTAAAGTAGCTTAAGTTACTCCTTGTAGCACGCGCTATCCGCAAATGTAAGTTATGTTAAAATCATCCAGCCGTTTCAGAGATTAGTACCAACCAAAAATACAAACAGAACAATAAAAAATATATTTTTTATATATAACTGATATAGTTAACTCAATTAAAAAACTTTAAGGACAACGCCATCTAACGACAATACATAGTAAACAAATAGTATTTAAAAATATGCTTCCGATATTAAACCTATTAAAGCTAATAGTTACGTTTGTTTTGATAACAATTTATAAAACTCCCCCTCGGACCCTGTAATGAAGGTATTGAGTCTGACACGTGCCCTTAATACTACATCTAATATACACATAATTATTGTGTATTTGCTGCTGACGCATCAATTACAGGCAACGTCGGGTGCAGGGTATTATATTCTCACACACTCAAGTAGGGTTTCGAATGTCGATAATATCTTTTTCTTAAAAATTTACCAACGAACTAAATTTAACTTAAAAAACTTATTAATGATTACGACTGTAAGACACGCTGATACAACAAACAATGAGAACTTACAGTGTTCCTTACATATAATTTTTAAATTATTGTGCAAATATGTCCTCTTAATTGGATTAATGTTATCATTATTGCTATCGAAAAATATTTGATATGCTCCAACTAATAAAAAAACAGCCGTCGACTTCCATACAAAGTTGAATATGAGTAGTTGTTTGTCTTGTCACAGAAGTTAAGCCACGTCGAGAGCGGTCAATACTTGAATGGGTGACCGCCTAAAGACTCCGTGATCTTTACTGCTTTATAAAAAAGTAATTCAAAATGCATTTTTAGACAAAATTGACAAAAACTGTCGAAAAGAATAAATTAACCACTTAACCTCGTTTCATGTGTGCCAGATATATCAACTTTTACAATTGTTCTATTAAACCATATATTTAAAACCCAACTTACGATTCTACTAAACATTATACTTATATTCTCATCTCTACACTGTTTCTATAACTATCACTACATTTATAGATATTTACATATTTTGTAAAATACTATAGGAAGGAAGATAATATTACATTCAAATGCTACAATAAACATTCTCCTCGTGTCCGTCCGTCAGTGTCCCATTACAATCATACAAATTGCAATAAACTGGCAATAAAAAGTCCGAGTGAGGTTTTATGAGATGTCTTGTGAATTAAGCATTTGTTTCAACGCCTATAAAAACATTAAAGTGATTTGTTGCTGTTCCCTGTAACTGTTTGTACGTGATTATTTTAGTGAGAAGTGAGAAATACCGAATTACAGAAATCTGAATTTCAGTACAAACAAAATGAATAAACCAAATATAAATATATATATTATTAAAATAAAATTTCTTTCAAATTATTTCAAGAAAATTCTAATATAAAAGCAAGACGGTTAATACACATGAGAAATAAAAATCGTGATAAAATAAGATTGAAATAAAAAAGCAAAGCCATCTATAATTATAAAATAAAAATAAGATATAACAGCATACTAACACCACCTATGGGAAAAGAACAACAACAGTTGCGACGCTTCTGCTCTGTAACATATTTACTTACAATAACAAACGCTAGAGGGTAGAATAATTAAAAATTTACTATAAACACTTAAAGAGATATATATAATAGAATATTACATTTGTATGCTTTTATATATGATTTAAAATAAAATAAAAAACATTTTAATTAGTAGTACAACACAACAAAAAACATTACACTGCTTATGTACTTATCAACTAGATGTCGCTAATTAAAAGTGAAATCTGTAGTTAAATGATAAATCCAAGGAATGTGAGGTTTATTTTATCAAACGATCAATCGACGTAAACTCAGTTAACAACATATTTTGAGCTGAGTGATAAAATCAAATAAGTTTAAAAATTATTTATACTACGCTCGTATATTTCTCTTTTCCTACATCGCGCTTACGCTATTTTGTGTCCTCGTAACTATATAAGGAATCCGTAGCGAAGTTCAGTCGTACTCGCTTCGGCAGTACATATACTAAAATTGGAACGATACAGAGAAGATTAGCATGGCCCCTGCGCAAGGATGACACGCAAAATCGTGAAGCGTTCCACATTTTTTTTTCAAATAAGTATATATAAGAGAGAGTATGATATATATGTATTTGGATAATCGACATTGAAACTCACATTTTTTTAATTATATTTTCTTTTTATCTAATCCGATTACCCTTTGGAAATCCGCCGAACGCTGTTCTCACAATACAAAAACGGAAACGTTAGAAAGAGGTACGTGTTTATTTAATTTATATCGTAACTTATATATAATGTTTTTAATGTGATAGATGAGTTGGGTATATACGAGTAGATCATAGTCTCCCTTTCGGTTTATTAAATTATAAATATTATTAAAGTGCGATGTTCGCTATTAAAATGTAACTAAAGTTAACTCGTTCTGAATTGTAACGTGAGGCAAAAGGTAAAAATCGTAATAAAAAAGCCAACATCACGCGGTGTTCCCAGGCGGTCACCCATCCAAGTACTGACCGCGCCCGACGTTGCTTAACTTCGGTGATCGGACGAGAACCGGTGTATTCAACGTGGTATGGACGTTGGCAAACTCCTTGCTCATTTTGCCGTTCCCTCACTTTTAAAATTTGCCAAAACCTGAAAATTTTTGACTGTATTAGTTACTTAAAATATTTCAATAAATTGAAAATTAAAATACATTACTCTACAGTTTGATTGTAAAATTAATGATATTGGTCCGACATTTTTATATAATATTTAGGCCCGTATCGTAAAGAATAGAGGATCTTTCTCCATATAATATAATATAAAACAAAGTTTACGATTCTATTTTAGATGAGAGTTTGATTTTGGTTTCATTGTTTAATTTTTTTGTGAAGGCATCAATTTCGTTGTAAATTAATTCTCTATAATTATATTATTCACTTTTAAAGTTTGGTTATTTTTAATAACTTAACGCATCAAATAACTCGAGTGATTAAATAATAGGTTGATATAAGTCTTTTTTTATATTACATATTTTTATTACGGAATATAAAACAAATCTAAAAGGTAGTAAAGTCGGTAATTAAGCTCAATGTAAATACGTATATTCCTTAGGATGCTTAAATTTCTCTCTTAATGTTGATAAAAATTATTTCTCTCATCACGCTATATAGTTTCGAATAGGTATTTAGGTAGGTATATCGTAAGATATCAGATTTAAGAATTAGTAGTAAAATGACGGTCTGCAATGTCACATTAAACAGGTAGCTTCGACTTCAAGTCGAACATAGATCATATAAGAGTTGGACATCTCTTACGTTACAACGACAAAACACTGACGTTAAATATGCATCTGCATTCTCAAAGATGCCTACGAATTTCCTTTCATTTATACCTTGCGTAACATTCATATCCCACTAGTATTAGTGTCTACCTCGAAAGAATAATAATAATAACAACGTGAATCGATTTGTAGTAACTAATGGAGTGCACATATCAACAGCGATACAGTTGTGTCGCTCATATTACTACCTATATTAGACCGTCTGATATGAGAGAAAGAAAATTAGAGAAAAAAGAGTGATCATCAAATATATTGGGTAATGATTTATATTAAACATAAAAATATATCTACCTATTATTTAAAAGCTTAGAATATTTGAAATTATTTAAATATACGTAAAGTAAATTTTTTTTAAATCCGCTAGATGTCGCTAATTAAAAGTGAAATCTGTAGTTAAATGATAAATCCAAGGAATGTGAGGTTTATTTTATCAAACGATCAATCGACGTAAACTCAGTTAACAACATATTTTGAGCTGAGTGATAAAATCAAATAAGTTTAAAAATTATTTATACTACGCTCGTATATTTCTCTTTTCCTACATCGCGCTTACGCTATTTTGTGTCCTCGTAACTATATAAGGAATCCGTAGCGAAGTTCAGTCGTACTCGCTTCGGCAGTACATATACTAAAATTGGAACGATACAGAGAAGATTAGCATGGCCCCTGCGCAAGGATGACACGCAAAATCGTGAAGCGTTCCACATTTTTTTTTCAAATAAGTATATATAAGAGAGAGTATGATATATATGTATTTGGATAATCGACATTGAAACTCACATTTTTTTAATTATATTTTCTTTTTATCTAATCCGATTACCCTTTGGAAATCCGCCGAACGCTGTTCTCACAATACAAAAACGGAAACGTTAGAAAGAGGTACGTGTTTATTTAATTTATATCGTAACTTATAATGTTTTAAATGTGATAGATGAGTTGGGTATATACGAGTAGATCATAGTCTCCCTTTCGGTTTATTAAATTATAAATATTATTAAAGTGCGATGTTCGCTATTAAAATGTAACTAAAGTTAACTCGTTCTGAATTGTAACGTGAGGCAAAAGGTAAAAATCGTAATAAAAAAGCCAACATCACGCGGTGTTCCCAGGCGGTCACCCATCCAAGTACTGACCGCGCCCGACGTTGCTTAACTTCGGTGATCGGACGAGAACCGGTGTATTCAACGTGGTATGGACGTTGGCAAACTCCTTGCTCATTTTGCCGTTCCCTCACTTTTAAAATTTGCCAAAACCTGAAAATTTTTGACTGTATTAGTTACTTAAAATATTTCAATAAATTGAAAATTAAAATACATTACTCTACAGTTTGATTGTAAAATTAATGATATTGGTCCGACATTTTTATATAATATTTAGGCCCGTATCGTAAAGAATAGAGGATCTTTCTCCATATAATATAATATAAAACAAAGTTTACGATTCTATTTTAGATGAGAGTTTGATTTTGGTTTCATTGTTTAATTTTTTTGTGAAGGCATCAATTTCGTTGTAAATTAATTCTCTATAATTATATTATTCACTTTTAAAGTTTGGTTATTTTTAATAACTTAACGCATCAAATAACTCGAGTGATTAAATAATAGGTTGATATAAGTCTTTTTTTATATTACATATTTTTATTACGGAATATAAAACAAATCTAAAAGGTAGTAAAGTCGGTAATTAAGCTCAATGTAAATACGTATATTCCTTAGGATGCTTAAATTTCTCTCTTAATGTTGATAAAAATTATTTCTCTCATCACGCTATATAGTTTCGAATAGGTATTTAGGTAGGTATATCGTAAGATATCAGATTTAAGAATTAGTAGTAAAATGACGGTCTGCAATGTCACATTAAACAGGTAGCTTCGACTTCAAGTCGAACATAGATCATATAAGAGTTGGACATCTCTTACGTTACAACGACAAAACACTGACGTTAAATATGCATCTGCATTCTCAAAGATGCCTACGAATTTCCTTTCATTTATACCTTGCGTAACATTCATATCCCACTAGTATTAGTGTCTACCTCGAAAGAATAATAATAATAACAACGTGAATCGATTTGTAGTAACTAATGGAGTGCACATATCAACAGCGATACAGTTGTGTCGCTCATATTACTACCTATATTAGACCGTCTGATATGAGAGAAAGAAAATTAGAGAAAAAAGAGTGATCATCAAATATATTGGGTAATGATTTATATTAAACATAAAAATATATCTACCTATTATTTAAAAGCTTAGAATATTTGAAATTATTTAAATATACGTAAAGTAAATTTTTTTTAAATCCGCTAGATGTCGCTAATTAAAAGTGAAATCTGTAGTTAAATGATAAATCCAAGGAATGTGAGGTTTATTTTATCAAACGATCAATCGACGTAAACTCAGTTAACAACATATTTTGAGCTGAGTGATAAAATCAAATAAGTTTAAAAATTATTTATACTACGCTCGTATATTTCTCTTTTCCTACATCGCGCTTACGCTATTTTGTGTCCTCGTAACTATATAAGGAATCCGTAGCGAAGTTCAGTCGTACTCGCTTCGGCAGTACATATACTAAAATTGGTACGATACAGAGAAGATTAGCATGGCCCCTGCGCAAGGATGACACGCAAAATCGTGAAGCGTTCCACATTTTTTTGTCAAATAAGTATATATAAGAGAGAGTATGATATATATGTATTTGGATAATCGACATTGAAACTCACATTTTTTTAATTATATTTTCTTTTTATCTAATCCGATTACCCTTTGGAAATCCGCCGAACGCTGTTCTCACAATACAAAAACGGAAACGTTAGAAAGAGGTACGTGTTTATTTAATTTATATCGTAACTTATAATGTTTTTAATGTGATAGATGAGTTGGGTATATACGAGTAGATCATAGTCTCCCTTTCGGTTTATTAAATTATAAATATTATTAAAGTGCGATGTTCGCTATTAAAATGTAACTAAAGTTAACTCGTTCTGAATTGTAACGTGAGGCAAAAGGTAAAAATCGTAATAAAAAAGCCAACATCACGCGGTGTTCCCAGGCGGTCACCCATCCAAGTACTGACCGCGCCCGACGTTGCTTAACTTCGGTGATCGGACGAGAACCGGTGTATTCAACGTGGTATGGACGTTGGCAAACTCCTTGCTCATTTTGCCGTTCCCTCACTTTTAAAATTTGCCAAAACCTGAAAATTTTTGACTGTATTAGTTACTTAAAATATTTCAATAAATTGAAAATTAAAATACATTACTCTACAGTTTGATTGTAAAATTAATGATATTGGTCCGACATTTTTATATAATATTTAGGCCCGTATCGTAAAGAATAGAGGATCTTTCTCCATATAATATAATATAAAACAAAGTTTACGATTCTATTTTAGATGAGAGTTTGATTTTGGTTTCATTGTTTAATTTTTTTGTGAAGGCATCAATTTCGTTGTAAATTAATTCTCTATAATTATATTATTCACTTTTAAAGTTTGGTTATTTTTAATAACTTAACGCATCAAATAACTCGAGTGATTAAATAATAGGTTGATATAAGTCTTTTTTTATATTACATATTTTTATTACGGAATATAAAACAAATCTAAAAGGTAGTAAAGTCGGTAATTAAGCTCAATGTAAATACGTATATTCCTTAGGATGCTTAAATTTCTCTCTTAATGTTGATAAAAGTTATTTCTCTCATCACGCTATATAGTTTCGAATAGGTATTTAGGTAGGTATATCGTAAGATATCAGATTTAAGAATTAGTAGTAAAATGACGGTCTGCAATGTCACATTAAACAGGTAGCTTCGACTTCAAGTCGAACATAGATCATATAAGAGTTGGACATCTCTTACGTTACAACGACAAAACACTGACGTTAAATATGCATCTGCATTCTCAAAGATGCCTACGAATTTCCTTTCATTTATACCTTGCGTAACATTCATATCCCACTAGTATTAGTGTCTACCTCGAAAGAATAATAATAATAACAACGTGAATCGATTTGTAGTAACTAATGGAGTGCACATATCAACAGCGATACAGTTGTGTCGCTCATATTACTACCTATATTAGACCGTCTGATATGAGAGAAAGAAAATTAGAGAAAAAAGAGTGATCATCAAATATATTGGGTAATGATTTATATTAAACATAAAAATATATCTACCTATTATTTAAAAGCTTAGAATATTTGAAATTATTTAAATATACGTAAAGTAAATTTTTTTTAAATCCGCTAGATGTCGCTAATTAAAAGTGAAATCTGTAGTTAAATGATAAATCCAAGGAATGTGAGGTTTATTTTATCAAACGATCAATCGACGTAAACTCAGTTAACAACATATTTTGAGCTGAGTGATAAAATCAAATAAGTTTAAAAATTATTTATACTACGCTCGTATATTTCTCTTTTCCTACATCGCGCTTACGCTATTTTGTGTCCTCGTAACTATATAAGGAATCCGTAGCGAAGTTCAGTCGTACTCGCTTCGGCAGTACATATACTAAAATTGGTACGATACAGAGAAGATTAGCATGGCCCCTGCGCAAGGATGACACGCAAAATCGTGAAGCGTTCCACATTTTTTTGTCAAATAAGTATATATAAGAGAGAGTATGATATATATGTATTTGGATAATCGACATTGAAACTCACATTTTTTTAATTATATTTTCTTTTTATCTAATCCGATTACCCTTTGGAAATCCGCCGAACGCTGTTCTCACAATACAAAAACGGAAACGTTAGAAAGAGGTACGTGTTTATTTAATTTATATCGTAACTTATAATGTTTTTAATGTGATAGATGAGTTGGGTATATACGAGTAGATCATAGTCTCCCTTTCGGTTTATTAAATTATAAATATTATTAAAGTGCGATGTTCGCTATTAAAATGTAACTAAAGTTAACTCGTTCTGAATTGTAACGTGAGGCAAAAGGTAAAAATCGTAATAAAAAAGCCAACATCACGCGGTGTTCCCAGGCGGTCACCCATCCAAGTACTGACCGCGCCCGACGTTGCTTAACTTCGGTGATCGGACGAGAACCGGTGTATTCAACGTGGTATGGACGTTGGCAAACTCCTTGCTCATTTTGCCGTTCCCTCACTTTTAAAATTTGCCAAAACCTGAAAATTTTTGACTGTATTAGTTACTTAAAATATTTCAATAAATTGAAAATTAAAATACATTACTCTACAGTTTGATTGTAAAATTAATGATATTGGTCCGACATTTTTATATAATATTTAGGCCCGTATCGTAAAGAATAGAGGATCTTTCTCCATATAATATAATATAAAACAAAGTTTACGATTCTATTTTAGATGAGAGTTTGATTTTGGTTTCATTGTTTAATTTTTTTGTGAAGGCATCAATTTCGTTGTAAATTAATTCTCTATAATTATATTATTCACTTATAAAGTTTGGTTATTTTTAATAACTTAACGCATCAAATAACTCGAGTGATTAAATAATAGGTTGATATAAGTCTTTTTTTATATTACATATTTTTATTACGGAATATAAAACAAATCTAAAAGGTAGTAAAGTCGGTAATTAAGCTCAATGTAAATACGTATATTCCTTAGGATGCTTAAATTTCTCTCTTAATGTTGATAAAAATTATTTCTCTCATCACGCTATATAGTTTCGAATAGGTATTTAGGTAGGTATATCGTAAGATATCAGATTTAAGAATTAGTAGTAAAATGACGGTCTGCAATGTCACATTAAACAGGTAGCTTCGACTTCAAGTCGAACATAGATCATATAAGAGTTGGACATCTCTTACGTTACAACGACAAAACACTGACGTTAAATATGCATCTGCATTCTCAAAGATGCCTACGAATTTCCTTTCATTTATACCTTGCGTAACATTCATATCCCACTAGTATTAGTGTCTACCTCGAAAGAATAATAATAATAACAACGTGAATCGATTTGTAGTAACTAATGGAGTGCACATATCAACAGCGATACAGTTGTGTCGCTCATATTACTACCTATATTAGACCGTCTGATATGAGAGAAAGAAAATTAGAGAAAAAAGAGTGATCATCAAATATATTGGGTAATGATTTATATTAAACATAAAAATATATCTACCTATTATTTAAAAGCTTAGAATATTTGAAATTATTTAAATATACGTAAAGTAAATTTTTTTTAAATCCGCTAGATGTCGCTAATTAAAAGTGAAATCTGTAGTTAAATGATAAATCCAAGGAATGTGAGGTTTATTTTATCAAACGATCAATCGACGTAAACTCAGTTAACAACATATTTTGAGCTGAGTGATAAAATCAAATAAGTTTAAAAATTATTTATACTACGCTCGTATATTTCTCTTTTCCTACATCGCCCTTACGCTATTTTGTGTCCTCGTAACTATATAAGGAATCCGTAGCGAAGTTCAGTCGTACTCGCTTCGGCAGTACATATACTAAAATTGGAACGATACAGAGAAGATTAGCATGGCCCCTGCGCAAGGATGACACGCAAAATCGTGAAGCGTTCCACATTTTTTTGTCAAATAAGTATATATAAGAGAGAGTATGATATATATGTATTTGGATAATCGACATTGAAACTCACATTTTTTTAATTATATTTTCTTTTTATCTAATCCGATTACCCTTTGGAAATCCGCCGAACGCTGTTCTCACAATACAAAAACGGAAACGTTAGAAAGAGGTACGTGTTTATTTAATTTATATCGTAACTTATATATAATGTTTTTAATGTGATAGATGAGTAGGGTATATACGAGTAGATCATAGTCTCCCTTTCGGTTTATTAAATTATAAATATTATTAAAGTGCGATGTTCGCTATTAAAATGTAACTAAAGTTAACTCGTTCTGAATTGTAACGTGAGGCAAAAGGTAAAAATCGTAATAAAAAAGCCAACATCACGCGGTGTTCCCAGGCGGTCACCCATCCAAGTACTGACCGCGCCCGACGTTGCTTAACTTCGGTGATCGGACGAGAACCGGTGTATTCAACGTGGTATGGACGTTGGCAAACTCCTTGCTCATTTTGCCGTTCCCTCACTTTTAAAATTTGCCAAAACCTGAAAATTTTTGACTGTATTAGTTACTTAAAATATTTCAATAAATTGAAAATTAAAATACATTACTCTACAGTTTGATTGTAAAATTAATGATATTGGTCCGACATTTTTATATAATATTTAGGCCCGTATCGTAAAGAATAGAGGATCTTTCTCCATATAATATAATATAAAACAAAGTTTACGATTCTATTTTAGATGAGAGTTTGATTTTGGTTTCATTGTTTAATTTTTTTGTGAAGGCATCAATTTCGTTGTAAATTAATTCTCTATAATTATATTATTCACTTTTAAAGTTTGGTTATTTTTAATAACTAAACGCATCAAATAACTCGAGTGATTAAATAATAGGTTGATGTAAGTCTTTTTTTATATTACATATTTTTATTACGGAATATAAAACAAATCTAAAAGGTAGTAAAGTCGGTAATTAAGCTCAATGTAAATACGTATATTCCTTAGGATGCTTAAATTTCTCTCTTAATGTTGATAAAAATTATTTCTCTCATCACGCTATATAGTTTCGAATAGGTATTTAGGTAGGTATATCGTAAGATATCAGATTTAAGAATTAGTAGTAAAATGACGGTCTGCAATGTCACATTAAACAGGTAGCTTCGACTTCAAGTCGAACATAGATCATATAAGAGTTGGACATCTCTTACGTTACAACGACAAAACACTGACGTTAAATATGCATCTGCATTCTCAAAGATGCCTACGAATTTCCTTTCATTTATACCTTGCGTAACATTCATATCCCACTAGTATTAGTGTCTACCTCGAAAGAATAATAATAATAACAACGTGAATCGATTTGTAGTAACTAATGGAGTGCACATATCAACAGCGATACAGTTGTGTCGCTCATATTACTACCTATATTAGACCGTCTGATATGAGAGAAAGAAAATTAGAGAAAAAAGAGTGATCATCAAATATATTGGGTAATGATTTATATTAAACATAAAAATATATCTACCTATTATTTAAAAGCTTAGAATATTTGAAATTATTTAAATATACGTAAAGTAATTTTTTTTTAAATCCGCTAGATGTCGCTAATTAAAAGTGAAATCTGTAGTTAAATGATAAATCCAAGGAATGTGAGGTTTATTTTATCAAACGATCAATCGACGTAAACTCAGTTAACAACATATTTTGAGCTGAGTGATAAAATCAAATAAGTTTAAAAATTATTTATACTACGCTCGTATATTTCTCTTTTCCTACATCGCCCTTACGCTATTTTGTGTCCTCGTAACTATATAAGGAATCCGTAGCGAAGTTCAGTCGTACTCGCTTCGGCAGTACATATACTAAAATTGGAACGATACAGAGAAGATTAGCATGGCCCCTGCGCAAGGATGACACGCAAAATCGTGAAGCGTTCCACATTTTTTTGTCAAATAAGTATATATAAGAGAGAGTATGATATATATGTATTTGGATAATCGACATTGAAACTCACATTTTTTTAATTATATTTTCTTTTTATCTAATCCGATTACCCTTTGGAAATCCGCCGAACGCTGTTCTCACAATACAAAAACGGAAACGTTAGAAAGAGGTACGTGTTTATTTAATTTATATCGTAACTTATATATAATGTTTTTAATGTGATAGATGAGTAGGGTATATACGAGTAGATCATAGTCTCCCTTTCGGTTTATTAAATTATAAATATTATTAAAGTGCGATGTTCGCTATTAAAATGTAACTAAAGTTAACTCGTTCTGAATTGTAACGTGAGGCAAAAGGTAAAAATCGTAATAAAAAAGCCAACATCACGCGGTGTTCCCAGGCGGTCACCCATCCAAGTACTGACCGCGCCCGACGTTGCTTAACTTCGGTGATCGGACGAGAACCGGTGTATTCAACGTGGTATGGACGTTGGCAAACTCCTTGCTCATTTTGCCGTTCCCTCACTTTTAAAATTTGCCAAAACCTGAAAATTTTTGACTGTATTAGTTACTTAAAATATTTCAATAAATTGAAAATTAAAATACATTACTCTACAGTTTGATTGTAAAATTAATGATATTGGTCCGACATTTTTATATAATATTTAGGCCCGTATCGTAAAGAATAGAGGATCTTTCTCCATATAATATAATATAAAACAAAGTTTACGATTCTATTTTAGATGAGAGTTTGATTTTGGTTTCATTGTTTAATTTTTTTGTGAAGGCATCAATTTCGTTGTAAATTAATTCTCTATAATTATATTATTCACTTTTAAAGTTTGGTTATTTTTAATAACTAAACGCATCAAATAACTCGAGTGATTAAATAATAGGTTGATGTAAGTCTTTTTTTATATTACATATTTTTATTACGGAATATAAAACAAATCTAAAAGGTAGTAAAGTCGGTAATTAAGCTCAATGTAAATACGTATATTCCTTAGGATGCTTAAATTTCTCTCTTAATGTTGATAAAAATTATTTCTCTCATCACGCTATATAGTTTCGAATAGGTATTTAGGTAGGTATATCGTAAGATATCAGATTTAAGAATTAGTAGTAAAATGACGGTCTGCAATGTCACATTAAACAGGTAGCTTCGACTTCAAGTCGAACATAGATCATATAAGAGTTGGACATCTCTTACGTTACAACGACAAAACACTGACGTTAAATATGCATCTGCATTCTCAAAGATGCCTACGAATTTCCTTTCATTTATACCTTGCGTAACATTCATATCCCACTAGTATTAGTGTCTACCTCGAAAGAATAATAATAATAACAACGTGAATCGATTTGTAGTAACTAATGGAGTGCACATATCAACAGCGATACAGTTGTGTCGCTCATATTACTACCTATATTAGACCGTCTGATATGAGAGAAAGAAAATTAGAGAAAAAAGAGTGATCATCAAATATATTGGGTAATGATTTATATTAAACATAAAAATATATCTACCTATTATTTAAAAGCTTAGAATATTTGAAATTATTTAAATATACGTAAAGTAATTTTTTTTTAAATCCGCTAGATGTCGCTAATTAAAAGTGAAATCTGTAGTTAAATGATAAATCCAAGGAATGTGAGGTTTATTTTATCAAACGATCAATCGACGTAAACTCAGTTAACAACATATTTTGAGCTGAGTGATAAAATCAAATAAGTTTAAAAATTATTTATACTACGCTCGTATATTTCTCTTTTCCTACATCGCCCTTACGCTATTTTGTGTCCTCGTAACTATATAAGGAATCCGTAGCGAAGTTCAGTCGTACTCGCTTCGGCAGTACATATACTAAAATTGGAACGATACAGAGAAGATTAGCATGGCCCCTGCGCAAGGATGACACGCAAAATCGTGAAGCGTTCCACATTTTTTTGTCAAATAAGTATATATAAGAGAGAGTATGATATATATGTATTTGGATAATCGACATTGAAACTCACATTTTTTTAATTATATTTTCTTTTTATCTAATCCGATTACCCTTTGGAAATCCGCCGAACGCTGTTCTCACAATACAAAAACGGAAACGTTAGAAAGAGGTACGTGTTTATTTAATTTATATCGTAACTTATATATAATGTTTTTAATGTGATAGATGAGTAGGGTATATACGAGTAGATCATAGTCTCCCTTTCGGTTTATTAAATTATAAATATTATTAAAGTGCGATGTTCGCTATTAAAATGTAACTAAAGTTAACTCGTTCTGAATTGTAACGTGAGGCAAAAGGTAAAAATCGTAATAAAAAAGCCAACATCACGCGGTGTTCCCAGGCGGTCACCCATCCAAGTACTGACCGCGCCCGACGTTGCTTAACTTCGGTGATCGGACGAGAACCGGTGTATTCAACGTGGTATGGACGTTGGCAAACTCCTTGCTCATTTTGCCGTTCCCTCACTTTTAAAATTTGCCAAAACCTGAAAATTTTTGACTGTATTAGTTACTTAAAATATTTCAATAAATTGAAAATTAAAATACATTACTCTACAGTTTGATTGTAAAATTAATGATATTGGTCCGACATTTTTATATAATATTTAGGCCCGTATCGTAAAGAATAGAGGATCTTTCTCCATATAATATAATATAAAACAAAGTTTACGATTCTATTTTAGATGAGAGTTTGATTTTGGTTTCATTGTTTAATTTTTTTGTGAAGGCATCAATTTCGTTGTAAATTAATTCTCTATAATTATATTATTCACTTTTAAAGTTTGGTTATTTTTAATAACTTAACGCATCAAATAACTCGAGTGATTAAATAATAGGTTGATATAAGTCTTTTTTTATATTACATATTTTTATTACGGAATATAAAACAAATCTAAAAGGTAGTAAAGTCGGTAATTAAGCTCAATGTAAATACGTATATTCCTTAGGATGCTTAAATTTCTCTCTTAATGTTGATAAAAATTATTTCTCTCATCACGCTATATAGTTTCGAATAGGTATTTAGGTAGGTATATCGTAAGATATCAGATTTAAGAATTAGTAGTAAAATGACGGTCTGCAATGTCACATTAAACAGGTAGCTTCGACTTCAAGTCGAACATAGATCATATAAGAGTTGGACATCTCTTACGTTACAACGACAAAACACTGACGTTAAATATGCATCTGCATTCTCAAAGATGCCTACGAATTTCCTTTCATTTATACCTTGCGTAACATTCATATCCCACTAGTATTAGTGTCTACCTCGAAAGAATAATAATAATAACAACGTGAATCGATTTGTAGTAACTAATGGAGTGCACATATCAACAGCGATACAGTTGTGTCGCTCATATTACTACCTATATTAGACCGTCTGATATGAGAGAAGAAAATTAGAGAAAAAAGAGTGATCATCAAATATATTGGGTAATGATTTATATTAAACATAAAAATATATCTACCTATTATTTAAAAGCTTAGAATATTTGAAATTATTTAAATATACGTAAAGTAAATTTTTTTTAAATCCGCTAGATGTCGCTAATTAAAAGTGAAATCTGTAGTTAAATGATAAATCCAAGGAATGTGAGGTTTATTTTATCAAACGATCAATCGACGTAAACTCAGTTAACAACATATTTTGAGCTGAGTGATAAAATCAAATAAGTTTAAAAATTATTTATACTACGCTCGTATATTTCTCTTTTCCTACATCGCGCTTACGCTATTTTGTGTCCTCGTAACTATATAAGGAATCCGTAGCGAAGTTCAGTCGTACTCGCTTCGGCAGTACATATACTAAAATTGGAACGATACAGAGAAGATTAGCATGGCCCCTGCGCAAGGATGACACGCAAAATCGTGAAGCGTTCCACATTTTTTTTTCAAATAAGTATATATAAGAGAGAGTATGATATATATGTATTTGGATAATCGACATTGAAACTCACATTTTTTTAATTATATTTTCTTTTTATCTAATCCGATTACCCTTTGGAAATTCGCCGAACGCTGTTCTCACAATACAAAAACGGAAACGTTAGAAAGAGGTACGTGTTTATTTAATTTATATCGTAACTTATAATGTTTTAAATGTGATAGATGAGTTGGGTATATACGAGTAGATCATAGTCTCCCTTTCGGTTTATTAAATTATAAATATTATTAAAGTGCGATGTTCGCTATTAAAATGTAACTAAAGTTAACTCGTTCTGAATTGTAACGTGAGGCAAAAGGTAAAAATCGTAATAAAAAAGCCAACATCACGCGGTGTTCCCAGGCGGTCACCCATCCAAGTACTGACCGCGCCCGACGTTGCTTAACTTCGGTGATCGGACGAGAACCGGTGTATTCAACGTGGTATGGACGTTGGCAAACTCCTTGCTCATTTTGCCGTTCCCTCACTTTTAAAATTTGCCAAAACCTGAAAATTTTTGACTGTATTAGTTACTTAAAATATTTCAATAAATTGAAAATTAAAATACATTACTCTACAGTTTGATTGTAAAATTAATGATATTGGTCCGACATTTTTATATAATATTTAGGCCCGTATCGTAAAGAATAGAGGATCTTTCTCCATATAATATAATATAAAACAAAGTTTACGATTCTATTTTAGATGAGAGTTTGATTTTGGTTTCATTGTTTAATTTTTTTGTGAAGGCATCAATTTCGTTGTAAATTAATTCTCTATAATTATATTATTCACTTATAAAGTTTGGTTATTTTTAATAACTTAACGCATCAAATAACTCGAGTGATTAAATAATAGGTTGATATAAGTCTTTTTTTATATTACATATTTTTATTACGGAATATAAAACAAATCTAAAAGGTAGTAAAGTCGGTAATTAAGCTCAATGTAAATACGTATATTCCTTAGGATGCTTAAATTTCTCTCTTAATGTTGATAAAAATTATTTCTCTCATCACGCTATATAGTTTCGAATAGGTATTTAGGTAGGTATATCGTAAGATATCAGATTTAAGAATTAGTAGTAAAATGACGGTCTGCAATGTCACATTAAACAGGTAGCTTCGACTTCAAGTCGAACATAGATCATATAAGAGTTGGACATCTCTTACGTTACAACGACAAAACACTGACGTTAAATATGCATCTGCATTCTCAAAGATGCCTACGAATTTCCTTTCATTTATACCTTGCGTAACATTCATATCCCACTAGTATTAGTGTCTACCTCGAAAGAATAATAATAATAACAACGTGAATCGATTTGTAGTAACTAATGGAGTGCACATATCAACAGCGATACAGTTGTGTCGCTCATATTACTACCTATATTAGACCGTCTGATATGAGAGAAAGAAAATTAGAGAAAAAAGAGTGATCATCAAATATATTGGGTAATGATTTATATTAAACATAAAAATATATCTACCTATTATTTAAAAGCTTAGAATATTTGAAATTATTTAAATAAACGTAAAGTAAATTTTTTTTAAATCCGCTAGATGTCGCTAATTAAAAGTGAAATCTGTAGTTAAATGATAAATCCAAGGAATGTGAGGTTTATTTTATCAAACGATCAATCGACGTAAACTCAGTTAACAACATATTTTGAGCTGAGTGATAAAATCAAATAAGTTTAAAAATTATTTATACTACGCTCGTATATTTCTCTTTTCCTACATCGCGCTTACGCTATTTTGTGTCCTCGTAACTATATAAGGAATCCGTAGCGAAGTTCAGTCGTACTCGCTTCGGCAGTACATATACTAAAATTGGAACGATACAGAGAAGATTAGCATGGCCCCTGCGCAAGGATGACACGCAAAATCGTGAAGCGTTCCACATTTTTTTTTCAAATAAGTATATATAAGAGAGAGTATGATATATATGTATTTGGATAATCGACATTGAAACTCACATTTTTTTAATTATATTTTCTTTTTATCTAATCCGATTACCCTTTGGAAATCCGCCGAACGCTGTTCTCACAATACAAAAACGGAAACGTTAGAAAGAGGTACGTGTTTATTTAATTTATATCGTAACTTATAATGTTTTAAATGTGATAGATGAGTTGGGTATATACGAGTAGATCATAGTCTCCCTTTCGGTTTATTAAATTATAAATATTATTAAAGTGCGATGTTCGCTATTAAAATGTAACTAAAGTTAACTCGTTCTGAATTGTAACGTGAGGCAAAAGGTAAAAATCGTAATAAAAAGCCAACATCACGCGGTGTTCCCAGGCGGTCACCCATCCAAGTACTGACCGCGCCCGACGTTGCTTAACTTCGGTGATCGGACGAGAACCGGTGTATTCAACGTGGTATGGACGTTGGCAAACTCCTTGCTCATTTTGCCGTTCCCTCACTTTTAAAATTTGCCAAAACCTGAAAATTTTTGACTGTATTAGTTACTTAAAATATTTCAATAAATTGAAAATTAAAATACATTACTCTACAGTTTGATTGTAAAATTAATGATATTGGTCCGACATTTTTATATAATATTTAGGCCCGTATCGTAAAGAATAGAGGATCTTTCTCCATATAATATAATATAAAACAAAGTTTACGATTCTATTTTAGATGAGAGTTTGATTTTGGTTTCATTGTTTAATTTTTTTGTGAAGGCATCAATTTCGTTGTAAATTAATTCTCTATAATTATATTATTCACTTATAAAGTTCGGTTATTTTTAATAACTTAACGCATCAAATAACTCGAGTGATTAAATAATAGGTTGATATAAGTCTTTTTTTATATTACATATTTTTATTACGGAATATAAAACAAATCTAAAAGGTAGTAAAGTCGGTAATTAAGCTCAATGTAAATACGTATATTCCTTAGGATGCTTAAATTTCTCTCTTAATGTTGATAAAAATTATTTCTCTCATCACGCTATATAGTTTCGAATAGGTATTTAGGTAGGTATATCGTAAGATATCAGATTTAAGAATTAGTAGTAAAATGACGGTCTGCAATGTCACATTAAACAGGTAGCTTCGACTTCAAGTCGAACATAGATCATATAAGAGTTGGACATCTCTTACGTTACAACGACAAAACACTGACGTTAAATATGCATCTGCATTCTCAAAGATGCCTACGAATTTCCTTTTATTTATACCTTGCGTAACATTCATATCCCACTAGTATTAGTGTCTACCTCGAAAGAATAATAATAATAACAACGTGAATCGATTTGTAGTAACTAATGGAGTGCACATATCAACAGCGATACAGTTGTGTCGCTCATATTACTACCTATATTAGACCGTCTGATATGAGAGAAAGAAAATTAGAGAAAAAAGAGTGATCATCAAATATATTGGGTAATGATTTATATTAAACATAAAAATATATCTACCTATTATTTAAAAGCTTAGAATATTTGAAATTATTTAAATATACGTAAAGTAAATTTTTTTTAAATCCGCTAGATGTCGCTAATTAAAAGTGAAATCTGTAGTTAAATGATAAATCCAAGGAATGTGAGGTTTATTTTATCAAACGATCAATCGACGTAAACTCAGTTAACAACATATTTTGAGCTGAGTGATAAAATCAAATAAGTTTAAAAATTATTTATACTACGCTCGTATATTTCTCTTTTCCTACATCGCCCTTACGCTATTTTGTGTCCTCGTAACTATATAAGGAATCCGTAGCGAAGTTCAGTCGTACTCGCTTCGGCAGTACATATACTAAAATTGGAACGATACAGAGAAGATTAGCATGGCCCCTGCGCAAGGATGACACGCAAAATCGTGAAGCGTTCCACATTTTTTTGTCAAATAAGTATATATAAGAGAGAGTATGATATATATGTATTTGGATAATCGACATTGAAACTCACATTTTTTTAATTATATTTTCTTTTTATCTAATCCGATTACCCTTTGGAAATCCGCCGAACGCTGTTCTCACAATACAAAAACGGAAACGTTAGAAAGAGGTACGTGTTTATTTAATTTATATCGTAACTTATAATGTTTTAAATGTGATAGATGAGTTGGGTATATACGAGTAGATCATAGTCTCCCTTTCGGTTTATTAAATTATAAATATTATTAAAGTGCGATGTTCGCTATTAAAATGTAACTAAAGTTAACTCGTTCTGAATTGTAACGTGAGGCAAAAGGTAAAAATCGTAATAAAAAAGCCAACATCACGCGGTGTTCCCAGGCGGTCACCCATCCAAGTACTGACCGCGCCCGACGTTGCTTAACTTCGGTGATCGGACGAGAACCGGTGTATTCAACGTGGTATGGACGTTGGCAAACTCCTTGCTCATTTTGCCGTTCCCTCACTTTTAAAATTTGCCAAAACCTGAAAATTTTTGACTGTATTAGTTACTTAAAATATTTCAATAAATTGAAAATTAAAATACATTACTCTACAGTTTGATTGTAAAATTAATGATATTGGTCCGACATTTTTATATAATATTTAGGCCCGTATCGTAAAGAATAGAGGATCTTTCTCCATATAATATAATATAAAACAAAGTTTACGATTCTATTTTAGATGAGAGTTTGATTTTGGTTTCATTGTTTAATTTTTTTGTGAAGGCATCAATTTCGTTGTAAATTAATTCTCTATAATTATATTATTCACTTATAAAGTTCGGTTATTTTTAATAACTTAACGCATCAAATAACTCGAGTGATTAAATAATAGGTTGATATAAGTCTTTTTTTATATTACATATTTTTATTACGGAATATAAAACAAATCTAAAAGGTAGTAAAGTCGGTAATTAAGCTCAATGTAAATACGTATATTCCTTAGGATGCTTAAATTTCTCTCTTAATGTTGATAAAAATTATTTCTCTCATCACGCTATATAGTTTCGAATAGGTATTTAGGTAGGTATATCGTAAGATATCAGATTTAAGAATTAGTAGTAAAATGACGGTCTGCAATGTCACATTAAACAGGTAGCTTCGACTTCAAGTCGAACATAGATCATATAAGAGTTGGACATCTCTTACGTTACAACGACAAAACACTGACGTTAAATATGCATCTGCATTCTCAAAGATGCCTACGAATTTCCTTTCATTTATACCTTGCGTAACATTCATATCCCACTAGTATTAGTGTCTACCTCGAAAGAATAATAATAATAACAACGTGAATCGATTTGTAGTAACTAATGGAGTGCACATATCAACAGCGATACAGTTGTGTCGCTCATATTACTACCTATATTAGACCGTCTGATATGAGAGAAAGAAAATTAGAGAAAAAAGAGTGATCATCAAATATATTGGGTAATGATTTATATTAAACATAAAAATATATCTACCTATTATTTAAAAGCTTAGAATATTTGAAATTATTTAAATATACGTAAAGTAAATTTTTTTTAAATCCGCTAGATGTCGCTAATTAAAAGTGAAATCTGTAGTTAAATGATAAATCCAAGGAATGTGAGGTTTATTTTATCAAACGATCAATCGACGTAAACTCAGTTAACAACATATTTTGAGCTGAGTGATAAAATCAAATAAGTTTAAAAATTATTTATACTACGCTCGTATATTTCTCTTTTCCTACATCGCGCTTACGCTATTTTGTGTCCTCGTAACTATATAAGGAATCCGTAGCGAAGTTCAGTCGTACTCGCTTCGGCAGTACATATACTAAAATTGGAACGATACAGAGAAGATTAGCATGGCCCCTGCGCAAGGATGACACGCAAAATCGTGAAGCGTTCCACATTTTTTTTTCAAATAAGTATATATAAGAGAGAGTATGATATATATGTATTTGGATAATCGACATTGAAACTCACATTTTTTTAATTATATTTTCTTTTTATCTAATCCGATTACCCTTTGGAAATCCGCCGAACGCTGTTCTCACAATACAAAAACGGAAACGTTAGAAAGAGGTACGTGTTTATTTAATTTATATCGTAACTTATAATGTTTTAAATGTGATAGATGAGTTGGGTATATACGAGTAGATCATAGTCTCCCTTTCGGTTTATTAAATTATAAATATTATTAAAGTGCGATGTTCGCTATTAAAATGTAACTAAAGTTAACTCGTTCTGAATTGTAACGTGAGGCAAAAGGTAAAAATCGTAATAAAAAAGCCAACATCACGCGGTGTTCCCAGGCGGTCACCCATCCAAGTACTGACCGCGCCCGACGTTGCTTAACTTCGGTGATCGGACGAGAACCGGTGTATTCAACGTGGTATGGACGTTGGCAAACTCCTTGCTCATTTTGCCGTTCCCTCACTTTTAAAATTTGCCAAAACCTGAAAATTTTTGACTGTATTAGTTACTTAAAATATTTCAATAAATTGAAAATTAAAATACATTACTCTACAGTTTGATTGTAAAATTAATGATATTGGTCCGACATTTTTATATAATATTTAGGCCCGTATCGTAAAGAATAGAGGATCTTTCTCCATATAATATAATATAAAACAAAGTTTACGATTCTATTTTAGATGAGAGTTTGATTTTGGTTTCATTGTTTAATTTTTTTGTGAAGGCATCAATTTCGTTGTAAATTAATTCTCTATAATTATATTATTCACTTTTAAAGTTTGGTTATTTTTAATAACTTAACGCATCAAATAACTCGAGTGATTAAATAATAGGTTGATATAAGTCTTTTTTTATATTACATATTTTTATTACGGAATATAAAACAAATCTAAAAGGTAGTAAAGTCGGTAATTAAGCTCAATGTAAATACGTATATTCCTTAGGATGCTTAAATTTCTCTCTTAATGTTGATAAAAATTATTTCTCTCATCACGCTATATAGTTTCGAATAGGTATTTAGGTAGGTATATCGTAAGATATCAGATTTAAGAATTAGTAGTAAAATGACGGTCTGCAATGTCACATTAAACAGGTAGCTTCGACTTCAAGTCGAACATAGATCATATAAGAGTTGGACATCTCTTACGTTACAACGACAAAACACTGACGTTAAATATGCATCTGCATTCTCAAAGATGCCTACGAATTTCCTTTCATTTATACCTTGCGTAACATTCATATCCCACTAGTATTAGTGTCTACCTCGAAAGAATAATAATAATAACAACGTGAATCGATTTGTAGTAACTAATGGAGTGCACATATCAACAGCGATACAGTTGTGTCGCTCATATTACTACCTATATTAGACCGTCTGATATGAGAGAAAGAAAATTAGAGAAAAAAGAGTGATCATCAAATATATTGGGTAATGATTTATATTAAACATAAAAATATATCTACCTATTATTTAAAAGCTTAGAATATTTGAAATTATTTAAATATACGTAAAGTAAATTTTTTTAAAATCCGCTAGATGTCGCTAATTAAAAGTGAAATCTGTAGTTAAATGATAAATCCAAGGAATGTGAGGTTTATTTTATCAAACGATCAATCGACGTAAACTCAGTTAACAACATATTTTGAGCTGAGTGATAAAATCAAATAAGTTTAAAAATTATTTATACTACGCTCGTATATTTCTCTTTTCCTACATCGCCCTTACGCTATTTTGTGTCCTCGTAACTATATAAGGAATCCGTAGCGAAGTTCAGTCGTACTCGCTTCGGCAGTACATATACTAAAATTGGAACGATACAGAGAAGATTAGCATGGCCCCTGCGCAAGGATGACACGCAAAATCGTGAAGCGTTCCACATTTTTTTGTCAAATAAGTATATATAAGAGAGAGTATGATATATATGTATTTGGATAATCGACATTGAAACTCACATTTTTTTAATTATATTTTCTTTTTATCTAATCCGATTACCCTTTGGAAATCCGCCGAACGCTGTTCTCACAATACAAAAACGGAAACGTTAGAAAGAGGTACGTGTTTATTTAATTTATATCGTAACTTATAATGTTTTAAATGTGATAGATGAGTTGGGTATATACGAGTAGATCATAGTCTCCCTTTCGGTTTATTAAATTATAAATATTATTAAAGTGCGATGTTCGCTATTAAAATGTAACTAAAGTTAACTCGTTCTGAATTGTAACGTGAGGCAAAAGGTAAAAATCGTAATAAAAAAGCCAACATCACGCGGTGTTCCCAGGCGGTCACCCATCCAAGTACTGACCGCGCCCGACGTTGCTTAACTTCGGTGATCGGACGAGAACCGGTGTATTCAACGTGGTATGGACGTTGGCAAACTCCTTGCTCATTTTGCCGTTCCCTCACTTTTAAAATTTGCCAAAACCTGAAAATTTTTGACTGTATTAGTTACTTAAAATATTTCAATAAATTGAAAATTAAAATACATTACTCTACAGTTTGATTGTAAAATTAATGATATTGGTCCGACATTTTTATATAATATTTAGGCCCGTATCGTAAAGAATAGAGGATCTTTCTCCATATAATATAATATAAAACAAAGTTTACGATTCTATTTTAGATGAGAGTTTGATTTTGGTTTCATTGTTTAATTTATTTGTGAAGGCATCAATTTCGTTGTAAATTAATTCTCTATAATTATATTATTCACTTATAAAGTTCGGTTATTTTTAATAACTTAACGCATCAAATAACTCGAGTGATTAAATAATAGGTTGATATAAGTCTTTTTTTATATTACATATTTTTATTACGGAATATAAAACAAATCTAAAAGGTAGTAAAGTCGGTAATTAAGCTCAATGTAAATACGTATATTCCTTAGGATGCTTAAATTTCTCTCTTAATGTTGATAAAAATTATTTCTCTCATCACGCTATATAGATTCGAATAGGTATTTAGGTAGGTATATCGTAAGATATCAGATTTAAGAATTAGTAGTAAAATGACGGTCTGCAATGTCACATTAAACAGGTAGCTTCGACTTCAAGTCGAACATAGATCATATAAGAGTTGGACATCTCTTACGTTACAACGACAAAACACTGACGTTAAATATGCATCTGCATTCTCAAAGATGCCTACGAATTTCCTTTCATTTATACCTTGCGTAACATTCATATCCCACTAGTATTAGTGTCTACCTCGAAAGAATAATAATAATAACAACGTGAATCGATTTGTAGTAACTAATGGAGTGCACATATCAACAGCGATACAGTTGTGTCGCTCATATTACTACCTATATTAGACCGTCTGATATGAGAGAAAGAAAATTAGAGAAAAAAGAGTGATCATCAAATATATTGGGTAATGATTTATATTAAACATAAAAATATATCTACCTATTATTTAAAAGCTTAGAATATTTGAAATTATTTAAATATACGTAAAGTAAATTTTTTTTAAATCCGCTAGATGTCGCTAATTAAAAGTGAAATCTGTAGTTAAATGATAAATCCAAGGAATGTGAGGTTTATTTTATCAAACGATCAATCGACGTAAACTCAGTTAACAACATATTTTGAGCTGAGTGATAAAATCAAATAAGTTTAAAAATTATTTATACTACGCTCGTATATTTCTCTTTTCCTACATCGCCCTTACGCTATTTTGTGTCCTCGTAACTATATAAGGAATCCGTAGCGAAGTTCAGTCGTACTCGCTTCGGCAGTACATATACTAAAATTGGAACGATACAGAGAAGATTAGCATGGCCCCTGCGCAAGGATGACACGCAAAATCGTGAAGCGTTCCACATTTTTTTGTCAAATAAGTATATATAAGAGAGAGTATGATATATATGTATTTGGATAATCGACATTGAAACTCACATTTTTTTAATTATATTTTCTTTTTATCTAATCCGATTACCCTTTGGAAATCCGCCGAACGCTGTTCTCACAATACAAAAACGGAAACGTTAGAAAGAGGTACGTGTTTATTTAATTTATATCGTAACTTATAATGTTTTAAATGTGATAGATGAGTTGGGTATATACGAGTAGATCATAGTCTCCCTTTCGGTTTATTAAATTATAAATATTATTAAAGTGCGATGTTCGCTATTAAAATGTAACTAAAGTTAACTCGTTCTGAATTGTAACGTGAGGCAAAAGGTAAAAATCGTAATAAAAAGCCAACATCACGCGGTGTTCCCAGGCGGTCACCCATCCAAGTACTGACCGCGCCCGACGTTGCTTAACTTCGGTGATCGGACGAGAACCGGTGTATTCAACGTGGTATGGACGTTGGCAAACTCCTTGCTCATTTTGCCGTTCCCTCACTTTTAAAATTTGCCAAAACCTGAAAATTTTTGACTGTATTAGTTACTTAAAATATTTCAATAAATTGAAAATTAAAATACATTACTCTACAGTTTGATTGTAAAATTAATGATATTGGTCCGACATTTTTATATAATATTTAGGCCCGTATCGTAAAGAATAGAGGATCTTTCTCCATATAATATAATATAAAACAAAGTTTACGATTCTATTTTAGATGAGAGTTTGATTTTGGTTTCATTGTTTAATTTTTTTGTGAAGGCATCAATTTCGTTGTAAATTAATTCTCTATAATTATATTATTCACTTATAAAGTTCGGTTATTTTTAATAACTTAACGCATCAAATAACTCGAGTGATTAAATAATAGGTTGATATAAGTCTTTTTTTATATTACATATTTTTATTACGGAATATAAAACAAATCTAAAAGGTAGTAAAGTCGGTAATTAAGCTCAATGTAAATACGTATATTCCTTAGGATGCTTAAATTTCTCTCTTAATGTTGATAAAAATTATTTCTCTCATCACGCTATATAGTTTCGAATAGGTATTTAGGTAGGTATATCGTAAGATATCAGATTTAAGAATTAGTAGTAAAATGACGGTCTGCAATGTCACATTAAACAGGTAGCTTCGACTTCAAGTCGAACATAGATCATATAAGAGTTGGACATCTCTTACGTTACAACGACAAAACACTGACGTTAAATATGCATCTGCATTCTCAAAGATGCCTACGAATTTCCTTTCATTTATACCTTGCGTAACATTCATATCCCACTAGTATTAGTGTCTACCTCGAAAGAATAATAATAATAACAACGTGAATCGATTTGTAGTAACTAATGGAGTGCACATATCAACAGCGATACAGTTGTGTCGCTCATATTACTACCTATATTAGACCGTCTGATATGAGAGAAAGAAAATTAGAGAAAAAAGAGTGATCATCAAATATATTGGGTAATGATTTATATTAAACATAAAAATATATCTACCTATTATTTAAAAGCTTAGAATATTTGAAATTATTTAAATATACGTAAAGTAAATTTTTTTAAAATCCGCTAGATGTCGCTAATTAAAAGTGAAATCTGTAGTTAAATGATAAATCCAAGGAATGTGAGGTTTATTTTATCAAACGATCAATCGACGTAAACTCAGTTAACAACATATTTTGAGCTGAGTGATAAAATCAAATAAGTTTAAAAATTATTTATACTACGCTCGTATATTTCTCTTTTCCTACATCGCCCTTACGCTATTTTGTGTCCTCGTAACTATATAAGGAATCCGTAGCGAAGTTCAGTCGTACTCGCTTCGGCAGTACATATACTAAAATTGGAACGATACAGAGAAGATTAGCATGGCCCCTGCGCAAGGATGACACGCAAAATCGTGAAGCGTTCCACATTTTTTTGTCAAATAAGTATATATAAGAGAGAGTATGATATATATGTATTTGGATAATCGACATTGAAACTCACATTTTTTTAATTATATTTTCTTTTTATCTAATCCGATTACCCTTTGGAAATCCGCCGAACGCTGTTCTCACAATACAAAAACGGAAACGTTAGAAAGAGGTACGTGTTTATTTAATTTATATCGTAACTTATAATGTTTTAAATGTGATAGATGAGTTGGGTATATACGAGTAGATCATAGTCTCCCTTTCGGTTTATTAAATTATAAATATTATTAAAGTGCGATGTTCGCTATTAAAATGTAACTAAAGTTAACTCGTTCTGAATTGTAACGTGAGGCAAAAGGTAAAAATCGTAATAAAAAAGCCAACATCACGCGGTGTTCCCAGGCGGTCACCCATCCAAGTACTGACCGCGCCCGACGTTGCTTAACTTCGGTGATCGGACGAGAACCGGTGTATTCAACGTGGTATGGACGTTGGCAAACTCCTTGCTCATTTTGCCGTTCCCTCACTTTTAAAATTTGCCAAAACCTGAAAATTTTTGACTGTATTAGTTACTTAAAATATTTCAATAAATTGAAAATTAAAATACATTACTCTACAGTTTGATTGTAAAATTAATGATATTGGTCCGACATTTTTATATAATATTTAGGCCCGTATCGTAAAGAATAGAGGATCTTTCTCCATATAATATAATATAAAACAAAGTTTACGATTCTATTTTAGATGAGAGTTTGATTTTGGTTTCATTGTTTAATTTATTTGTGAAGGCATCAATTTCGTTGTAAATTAATTCTCTATAATTATATTATTCACTTATAAAGTTCGGTTATTTTTAATAACTTAACGCATCAAATAACTCGAGTGATTAAATAATAGGTTGATATAAGTCTTTTTTTATATTACATATTTTTATTACGGAATATAAAACAAATCTAAAAGGTAGTAAAGTCGGTAATTAAGCTCAATGTAAATACGTATATTCCTTAGGATGCTTAAATTTCTCTCTTAATGTTGATAAAAATTATTTCTCTCATCACGCTATATAGTTTCGAATAGGTATTTAGGTAGGTATATCGTAAGATATCAGATTTAAGAATTAGTAGTAAAATGACGGTCTGCAATGTCACATTAAACAGGTAGCTTCGACTTCAAGTCGAACATAGATCATATAAGAGTTGGACATCTCTTACGTTACAACGACAAAACACTGACGTTAAATATGCATCTGCATTCTCAAAGATGCCTACGAATTTCCTTTCATTTATACCTTGCGTAACATTCATATCCCACTAGTATTAGTGTCTACCTCGAAAGAATAATAATAATAACAACGTGAATCGATTTGTAGTAACTAATGGAGTGCACATATCAACAGCGATACAGTTGTGTCGCTCATATTACTACCTATATTAGACCGTCTGATATGAGAGAAAGAAAATTAGAGAAAAAAGAGTGATCATCAAATATATTGGGTAATGATTTATATTAAACATAAAAATATATCTACCTATTATTTAAAAGCTTAGAATATTTGAAATTATTTAAATATACGTAAAGTAAATTTTTTTTAAATCCGCTAGATGTCGCTAATTAAAAGTGAAATCTGTAGTTAAATGATAAATCCAAGGAATGTGAGGTTTATTTTATCAAACGATCAATCGACGTAAACTCAGTTAACAACATATTTTGAGCTGAGTGATAAAATCAAATAAGTTTAAAAATTATTTATACTACGCTCGTATATTTCTCTTTTCCTACATCGCCCTTACGCTATTTTGTGTCCTCGTAACTATATAAGGAATCCGTAGCGAAGTTCAGTCGTACTCGCTTCGGCAGTACATATACTAAAATTGGAACGATACAGAGAAGATTAGCATGGCCCCTGCGCAAGGATGACACGCAAAATCGTGAAGCGTTCCACATTTTTTTGTCAAATAAGTATATATAAGAGAGAGTATGATATATATGTATTTGGATAATCGACATTGAAACTCACATTTTTTTAATTATATTTTCTTTTTATCTAATCCGATTACCCTTTGGAAATCCGCCGAACGCTGTTCTCACAATACAAAAACGGAAACGTTAGAAAGAGGTACGTGTTTATTTAATTTATATCGTAACTTATAATGTTTTAAATGTGATAGATGAGTTGGGTATATACGAGTAGATCATAGTCTCCCTTTCGGTTTATTAAATTATAAATATTATTAAAGTGCGATGTTCGCTATTAAAATGTAACTAAAGTTAACTCGTTCTGAATTGTAACGTGAGGCAAAAGGTAAAAATCGTAATAAAAAAGCCAACATCACGCGGTGTTCCCAGGCGGTCACCCATCCAAGTACTGACCGCGCCCGACGTTGCTTAACTTCGGTGATCGGACGAGAACCGGTGTATTCAACGTGGTATGGACGTTGGCAAACTCCTTGCTCATTTTGCCGTTCCCTCACTTTTAAAATTTGCCAAAACCTGAAAATTTTTGACTGTATTAGTTACTTAAAATATTTCAATAAATTGAAAATTAAAATACATTACTCTACAGTTTGATTGTAAAATTAATGATATTGGTCCGACATTTTTATATAATATTTAGGCCCGTATCGTAAAGAATAGAGGATCTTTCTCCATATAATATAATATAAAACAAAGTTTACGATTCTATTTTAGATGAGAGTTTGATTTTGGTTTCATTGTTTAATTTATTTGTGAAGGCATCAATTTCGTTGTAAATTAATTCTCTATAATTATATTATTCACTTATAAAGTTCGGTTATTTTTAATAACTTAACGCATCAAATAACTCGAGTGATTAAATAATAGGTTGATATAAGTCTTTTTTTATATTACATATTTTTATTACGGAATATAAAACAAATCTAAAAGGTAGTAAAGTCGGTAATTAAGCTCAATGTAAATACGTATATTCCTTAGGATGCTTAAATTTCTCTCTTAATGTTGATAAAAATTATTTCTCTCATCACGCTATATAGTTTCGAATAGGTATTTAGGTAGGTATATCGTAAGATATCAGATTTAAGAATTAGTAGTAAAATGACGGTCTGCAATGTCACATTAAACAGGTAGCTTCGACTTCAAGTCGAACATAGATCATATAAGAGTTGGACATCTCTTACGTTACAACGACAAAACACTGACGTTAAATATGCATCTGCATTCTCAAAGATGCCTACGAATTTCCTTTCATTTATACCTTGCGTAACATTCATATCCCACTAGTATTAGTGTCTACCTCGAAAGAATAATAATAATAACAACGTGAATCGATTTGTAGTAACTAATGGAGTGCACATATCAACAGCGATACAGTTGTGTCGCTCATATTACTACCTATATTAGACCGTCTGATATGAGAGAAAGAAAATTAGAGAAAAAAGAGTGATCATCAAATATATTGGGTAATGATTTATATTAAACATAAAAATATATCTACCTATTATTTAAAAGCTTAGAATATTTGAAATTATTTAAATATACGTAAAGTAAATTTTTTTTAAATCCGCTAGATGTCGCTAATTAAAAGTGAAATCTGTAGTTAAATGATAAATCCAAGGAATGTGAGGTTTATTTTATCAAACGATCAATCGACGTAAACTCAGTTAACAACATATTTTGAGCTGAGTGATAAAATCAAATAAGTTTAAAAATTATTTATACTACGCTCGTATATTTCTCTTTTCCTACATCGCGCTTACGCTATTTTGTGTCCTCGTAACTATATAAGGAATCCGTAGCGAAGTTCAGTCGTACTCGCTTCGGCAGTACATATACTAAAATTGGAACGATACAGAGAAGATTAGCATGGCCCCTGCGCAAGGATGACACGCAAAATCGTGAAGCGTTCCACATTTTTTTTTCAAATAAGTATATATAAGAGAGAGTATGATATATATGTATTTGGATAATCGACATTGAAACTCACATTTTTTTAATTATATTTTCTTTTTATCTAATCCGATTACCCTTTGGAAATCCGCCGAACGCTGTTCTCACAATACAAAAACGGAAACGTTAGAAAGAGGTACGTGTTTATTTAATTTATATCGTAACTTATAATGTTTTAAATGTGATAGATGAGTTGGGTATATACGAGTAGATCATAGTCTCCCTTTCGGTTTATTAAATTATAAATATTATTAAAGTGCGATGTTCGCTATTAAAATGTAACTAAAGTTAACTCGTTCTGAATTGTAACGTGAGGCAAAAGGTAAAAATCGTAATAAAAAAGCCAACATCACGCGGTGTTCCCAGGCGGTCACCCATCCAAGTACTGACCGCGCCCGACGTTGCTTAACTTCGGTGATCGGACGAGAACCGGTGTATTCAACGTGGTATGGACGTTGGCAAACTCCTTGCTCATTTTGCCGTTCCCTCACTTTTAAAATTTGCCAAAACCTGAAAATTTTTGACTGTATTAGTTACTTAAAATATTTCAATAAATTGAAAATTAAAATACATTACTCTACAGTTTGATTGTAAAATTAATGATATTGGTCCGACATTTTTATATAATATTTAGGCCCGTATCGTAAAGAATAGAGGATCTTTCTCCATATAATATAATATAAAACAAAGTTTACGATTCTATTTTAGATGAGAGTTTGATTTTGGTTTCATTGTTTAATTTATTTGTGAAGGCATCAATTTCGTTGTAAATTAATTCTCTATAATTATATTATTCACTTATAAAGTTCGGTTATTTTTAATAACTTAACGCATCAAATAACTCGAGTGATTAAATAATAGGTTGATATAAGTCTTTTTTTATATTACATATTTTTATTACGGAATATAAAACAAATCTAAAAGGTAGTAAAGTCGGTAATTAAGCTCAATGTAAATACGTATATTCCTTAGGATGCTTAAATTTCTCTCTTAATGTTGATAAAAATTATTTCTCTCATCACGCTATATAGTTTCGAATAGGTATTTAGGTAGGTATATCGTAAGATATCAGATTTAAGAATTAGTAGTAAAATGACGGTCTGCAATGTCACATTAAACAGGTAGCTTCGACTTCAAGTCGAACATAGATCATATAAGAGTTGGACATCTCTTACGTTACAACGACAAAACACTGACGTTAAATATGCATCTGCATTCTCAAAGATGCCTACGAATTTCCTTTCATTTATACCTTGCGTAACATTCATATCCCACTAGTATTAGTGTCTACCTCGAAAGAATAATAATAATAACAACGTGAATCGATTTGTAGTAACTAATGGAGTGCACATATCAACAGCGATACAGTTGTGTCGCTCATATTACTACCTATATTAGACCGTCTGATATGAGAGAAAGAAAATTAGAGAAAAAAGAGTGATCATCAAATATATTGGGTAATGATTTATATTAAACATAAAAATATATCTACCTATTATTTAAAAGCTTAGAATATTTGAAATTATTTAAATATACGTAAAGTAAATTTTTTTTAAATCCGCTAGATGTCGCTAATTAAAAGTGAAATCTGTAGTTAAATGATAAATCCAAGGAATGTGAGGTTTATTTTATCAAACGATCAATCGACGTAAACTCAGTTAACAACATATTTTGAGCTGAGTGATAAAATCAAATAAGTTTAAAAATTATTTATACTACGCTCGTATATTTCTCTTTTCCTACATCGCGCTTACGCTATTTTGTGTCCTCGTAACTATATAAGGAATCCGTAGCGAAGTTCAGTCGTACTCGCTTCGGCAGTACATATACTAAAATTGGAACGATACAGAGAAGATTAGCATGGCCCCTGCGCAAGGATGACACGCAAAATCGTGAAGCGTTCCACATTTTTTTTTCAAATAAGTATATATAAGAGAGAGTATGATATATATGTATTTGGATAATCGACATTGAAACTCACATTTTTTTAATTATATTTTCTTTTTATCTAATCCGATTACCCTTTGGAAATCCGCCGAACGCTGTTCTCACAATACAAAAACGGAAACGTTAGAAAGAGGTACGTGTTTATTTAATTTATATCGTAACTTATAATGTTTTAAATGTGATAGATGAGTTGGGTATATACGAGTAGATCATAGTCTCCCTTTCGGTTTATTAAATTATAAATATTATTAAAGTGCGATGTTCGCTATTAAAATGTAACTAAAGTTAACTCGTTCTGAATTGTAACGTGAGGCAAAAGGTAAAAATCGTAATAAAAAAGCCAACATCACGCGGTGTTCCCAGGCGGTCACCCATCCAAGTACTGACCGCGCCCGACGTTGCTTAACTTCGGTGATCGGACGAGAACCGGTGTATTCAACGTGGTATGGACGTTGGCAAACTCCTTGCTCATTTTGCCGTTCCCTCACTTTTAAAATTTGCCAAAACCTGAAAATTTTTGACTGTATTAGTTACTTAAAATATTTCAATAAATTGAAAATTAAAATACATTACTCTACAGTTTGATTGTAAAATTAATGATATTGGTCCGACATTTTTATATAATATTTAGGCCCGTATCGTAAAGAATAGAGGATCTTTCTCCATATAATATAATATAAAACAAAGTTTACGATTCTATTTTAGATGAGAGTTTGATTTTGGTTTCATTGTTTAATTTTTTTGTGAAGGCATCAATTTCGTTGTAAATTAATTCTCTATAATTATATTATTCACTTATAAAGTTTGGTTATTTTTAATAACTTAACGCATCAAATAACTCGAGTGATTAAATAATAGGTTGATATAAGTCTTTTTTTATATTACATATTTTTATTACGGAATATAAAACAAATCTAAAAGGTAGTAAAGTCGGTAATTAAGCTCAATGTAAATACGTATATTCCTTAGGATGCTTAAATTTCTCTCTTAATGTTGATAAAAATTATTTCTCTCATCACGCTATATAGTTTCGAATAGGTATTTAGGTAGGTATATCGTAAGATATCAGATTTAAGAATTAGTAGTAAAATGACGGTCTGCAATGTCACATTAAACAGGTAGCTTCGACTTCAAGTCGAACATAGATCATATAAGAGTTGGACATCTCTTACGTTACAACGACAAAACACTGACGTTAAATATGCATCTGCATTCTCAAAGATGCCTACGAATTTCCTTTCATTTATACCTTGCGTAACATTCATATCCCACTAGTATTAGTGTCTACCTCGAAAGAATAATAATAATAACAACGTGAATCGATTTGTAGTAACTAATGGAGTGCACATATCAACAGCGATACAGTTGTGTCGCTCATATTACTACCTATATTAGACCGTCTGATATGAGAGAAAGAAAATTAGAGAAAAAAGAGTGATCATCAAATATATTGGGTAATGATTTATATTAAACATAAAAATATATCTACCTATTATTTAAAAGCTTAGAATATTTGAAATTATTTAAATATACGTAAAGTAAATTTTTTTTAAATCCGCTAGATGTCGCTAATTAAAAGTGAAATCTGTAGTTAAATGATAAATCCAAGGAATGTGAGGTTTATTTTATCAAACGATCAATCGACGTAAACTCAGTTAACAACATATTTTGAGCTGAGTGATAAAATCAAATAAGTTTAAAAATTATTTATACTACGCTCGTATATTTCTCTTTTCCTACATCGCCCTTACGCTATTTTGTGTCCTCGTAACTATATAAGGAATCCGTAGCGAAGTTCAGTCGTACTCGCTTCGGCAGTACATATACTAAAATTGGAACGATACAGAGAAGATTAGCATGGCCCCTGCGCAAGGATGACACGCAAAATCGTGAAGCGTTCCACATTTTTTTGTCAAATAAGTATATATAAGAGAGAGTATGATATATATGTATTTGGATAATCGACATTGAAACTCACATTTTTTTAATTATATTTTCTTTTTATCTAATCCGATTACCCTTTGGAAATCCGCCGAACGCTGTTCTCACAATACAAAAACGGAAACGTTAGAAAGAGGTACGTGTTTATTTAATTTATATCGTAACTTATAATGTTTTAAATGTGATAGATGAGTTGGGTATATACGAGTAGATCATAGTCTCCCTTTCGGTTTATTAAATTATAAATATTATTAAAGTGCGATGTTCGCTATTAAAATGTAACTAAAGTTAACTCGTTCTGAATTGTAACGTGAGGCAAAAGGTAAAAATCGTAATAAAAAAGCCAACATCACGCGGTGTTCCCAGGCGGTCACCCATCCAAGTACTGACCGCGCCCGACGTTGCTTAACTTCGGTGATCGGACGAGAACCGGTGTATTCAACGTGGTATGGACGTTGGCAAACTCCTTGCTCATTTTGCCGTTCCCTCACTTTTAAAATTTGCCAAAACCTGAAAATTTTTGACTGTATTAGTTACTTAAAATATTTCAATAAATTGAAAATTAAAATACATTACTCTACAGTTTGATTGTAAAATTAATGATATTGGTCCGACATTTTTATATAATATTTAGGCCCGTATCGTAAAGAATAGAGGATCTTTCTCCATATAATATAATATAAAACAAAGTTTACGATTCTATTTTAGATGAGAGTTTGATTTTGGTTTCATTGTTTAATTTTTTTGTGAAGGCATCAATTTCGTTGTAAATTAATTCTCTATAATTATATTATTCACTTATAAAGTTCGGTTATTTTTAATAACTTAACGCATCAAATAACTCGAGTGATTAAATAATAGGTTGATATAAGTCTTTTTTTATATTACATATTTTTATTACGGAATATAAAACAAATCTAAAAGGTAGTAAAGTCGGTAATTAAGCTCAATGTAAATACGTATATTCCTTAGGATGCTTAAATTTCTCTCTTAATGTTGATAAAAATTATTTCTCTCATCACGCTATATAGTTTCGAATAGGTATTTAGGTAGGTATATCGTAAGATATCAGATTTAAGAATTAGTAGTAAAATGACGGTCTGCAATGTCACATTAAACAGGTAGCTTCGACTTCAAGTCGAACATAGATCATATAAGAGTTGGACATCTCTTACGTTACAACGACAAAACACTGACGTTAAATATGCATCTGCATTCTCAAAGATGCCTACGAATTTCCTTTCATTTATACCTTGCGTAACATTCATATCCCACTAGTATTAGTGTCTACCTCGAAAGAATAATAATAATAACAACGTGAATCGATTTGTAGTAACTAATGGAGTGCACATATCAACAGCGATACAGTTGTGTCGCTCATATTACTACCTATATTAGACCGTCTGATATGAGAGAAAGAAAATTAGAGAAAAAAGAGTGATCATCAAATATATTGGGTAATGATTTATATTAAACATAAAAATATATCTACCTATTATTTAAAAGCTTAGAATATTTGAAATTATTTAAATATACGTAAAGTAAATTTTTTTTAAATCCGCTAGATGTCGCTAATTAAAAGTGAAATCTGTAGTTAAATGATAAATCCAAGGAATGTGAGGTTTATTTTATCAAACGATCAATCGACGTAAACTCAGTTAACAACATATTTTGAGCTGAGTGATAAAATCAAATAAGTTTAAAAATTATTTATACTACGCTCGTATATTTCTCTTTTCCTACATCGCCCTTACGCTATTTTGTGTCCTCGTAACTATATAAGGAATCCGTAGCGAAGTTCAGTCGTACTCGCTTCGGCAGTACATATACTAAAATTGGAACGATACAGAGAAGATTAGCATGGCCCCTGCGCAAGGATGACACGCAAAATCGTGAAGCGTTCCACATTTTTTTGTCAAATAAGTATATATAAGAGAGAGTATGATATATATGTATTTGGATAATCGACATTGAAACTCACATTTTTTTAATTATATTTTCTTTTTATCTAATCCGATTACCCTTTGGAAATCCGCCGAACGCTGTTCTCACAATACAAAAACGGAAACGTTAGAAAGAGGTACGTGTTTATTTAATTTATATCGTAACTTATAATGTTTTAAATGTGATAGATGAGTTGGGTATATACGAGTAGATCATAGTCTCCCTTTCGGTTTATTAAATTATAAATATTATTAAAGTGCGATGTTCGCTATTAAAATGTAACTAAAGTTAACTCGTTCTGAATTGTAACGTGAGGCAAAAGGTAAAAATCGTAATAAAAAAGCCAACATCACGCGGTGTTCCCAGGCGGTTACCCATCCAAGTACTGACCGCGCCCGACGTTGCTTAACTTCGGTGATCGGACGAGAACCGGTGTATTCAACGTGGTATGGACGTTGGCAAACTCCTTGCTCATTTTGCCGTTCCCTCACTTTTAAAATTTGCCAAAACCTGAAAATTTTTGACTGTATTAGTTACTTAAAATATTTCAATAAATTGAAAATTAAAATACATTACTCTACAGTTTGATTGTAAAATTAATGATATTGGTCCGACATTTTTATATAATATTTAGGCCCGTATCGTAAAGAATAGAGGATCTTTCTCCATATAATATAATATAAAACAAAGTTTACGATTCTATTTTAGATGAGAGTTTGATTTTGGTTTCATTGTTTAATTTTTTTGTGAAGGCATCAATTTCGTTGTAAATTAATTCTCTATAATTATATTATTCACTTATAAAGTTCGGTTATTTTTAATAACTTAACGCATCAAATAACTCGAGTGATTAAATAATAGGTTGATATAAGTCTTTTTTTATATTACATATTTTTATTACGGAATATAAAACAAATCTAAAAGGTAGTAAAGTCGGTAATTAAGCTCAATGTAAATACGTATATTCCTTAGGATGCTTAAATTTCTCTCTTAATGTTGATAAAAATTATTTCTCTCATCACGCTATATAGTTTCGAATAGGTATTTAGGTAGGTATATCGTAAGATATCAGATTTAAGAATTAGTAGTAAAATGACGGTCTGCAATGTCACATTAAACAGGTAGCTTCGACTTCAAGTCGAACATAGATCATATAAGAGTTGGACATCTCTTACGTTACAACGACAAAACACTGACGTTAAATATGCATCTGCATTCTCAAAGATGCCTACGAATTTCCTTTCATTTATACCTTGCGTAACATTCATATCCCACTAGTATTAGTGTCTACCTCGAAAGAATAATAATAATAACAACGTGAATCGATTTGTAGTAACTAATGGAGTGCACATATCAACAGCGATACAGTTGTGTCGCTCATATTACTACCTATATTAGACCGTCTGATATGAGAGAAAGAAAATTAGAGAAAAAAGAGTGATCATCAAATATATTGGGTAATGATTTATATTAAACATAAAAATATATCTACCTATTATTTAAAAGCTTAGAATATTTGAAATTATTTAAATATACGTAAAGTAAATTTTTTTTAAATCCGCTAGATGTCGCTAATTAAAAGTGAAATCTGTAGTTAAATGATAAATCCAAGGAATGTGAGGTTTATTTTATCAAACGATCAATCGACGTAAACTCAGTTAACAACATATTTTGAGCTGAGTGATAAAATCAAATAAGTTTAAAAATTATTTATACTACGCTCGTATATTTCTCTTTTCCTACATCGCCCTTACGCTATTTTGTGTCCTCGTAACTATATAAGGAATCCGTAGCGAAGTTCAGTCGTACTCGCTTCGGCAGTACATATACTAAAATTGGAACGATACAGAGAAGATTAGCATGGCCCCTGCGCAAGGATGACACGCAAAATCGTGAAGCGTTCCACATTTTTTTGTCAAATAAGTATATATAAGAGAGAGTATGATATATATGTATTTGGATAATCGACATTGAAACTCACATTTTTTTAATTATATTTTCTTTTTATCTAATCCGATTACCCTTTGGAAATCCGCCGAACGCTGTTCTCACAATACAAAAACGGAAACGTTAGAAAGAGGTACGTGTTTATTTAATTTATATCGTAACTTATAATGTTTTAAATGTGATAGATGAGTTGGGTATATACGAGTAGATCATAGTCTCCCTTTCGGTTTATTAAATTATAAATATTATTAAAGTGCGATGTTCGCTATTAAAATGTAACTAAAGTTAACTCGTTCTGAATTGTAACGTGAGGCAAAAGGTAAAAATCGTAATAAAAAAGCCAACATCACGCGGTGTTCCCAGGCGGTTACCCATCCAAGTACTGACCGCGCCCGACGTTGCTTAACTTCGGTGATCGGACGAGAACCGGTGTATTCAACGTGGTATGGACGTTGGCAAACTCCTTGCTCATTTTGCCGTTCCCTCACTTTTAAAATTTGCCAAAACCTGAAAATTTTTGACTGTATTAGTTACTTAAAATATTTCAATAAATTGAAAATTAAAATACATTACTCTACAGTTTGATTGTAAAATTAATGATATTGGTCCGACATTTTTATATAATATTTAGGCCCGTATCGTAAAGAATAGAGGATCTTTCTCCATATAATATAATATAAAACAAAGTTTACGATTCTATTTTAGATGAGAGTTTGATTTTGGTTTCATTGTTTAATTTTTTTGTGAAGGCATCAATTTCGTTGTAAATTAATTCTCTATAATTATATTATTCACTTATAAAGTTCGGTTATTTTTAATAACTTAACGCATCAAATAACTCGAGTGATTAAATAATAGGTTGATATAAGTCTTTTTTTATATTACATATTTTTATTACGGAATATAAAACAAATCTAAAAGGTAGTAAAGTCGGTAATTAAGCTCAATGTAAATACGTATATTCCTTAGGATGCTTAAATTTCTCTCTTAATGTTGATAAAAATTATTTCTCTCATCACGCTATATAGTTTCGAATAGGTATTTAGGTAGGTATATCGTAAGATATCAGATTTAAGAATTAGTAGTAAAATGACGGTCTGCAATGTCACATTAAACAGGTAGCTTCGACTTCAAGTCGAACATAGATCATATAAGAGTTGGACATCTCTTACGTTACAACGACAAAACACTGACGTTAAATATGCATCTGCATTCTCAAAGATGCCTACGAATTTCCTTTCATTTATACCTTGCGTAACATTCATATCCCACTAGTATTAGTGTCTACCTCGAAAGAATAATAATAATAACAACGTGAATCGATTTGTAGTAACTAATGGAGTGCACATATCAACAGCGATACAGTTGTGTCGCTCATATTACTACCTATATTAGACCGTCTGATATGAGAGAAAGAAAATTAGAGAAAAAAGAGTGATCATCAAATATATTGGGTAATGATTTATATTAAACATAAAAATATATCTACCTATTATTTAAAAGCTTAGAATATTTGAAATTATTTAAATATACGTAAAGTAAATTTTTTTAAAATCCGCTAGATGTCGCTAATTAAAAGTGAAATCTGTAGTTAAATGATAAATCCAAGGAATGTGAGGTTTATTTTATCAAACGATCAATCGACGTAAACTCAGTTAACAACATATTTTGAGCTGAGTGATAAAATCAAATAAGTTTAAAAATTATTTATACTACGCTCGTATATTTCTCTTTTCCTACATCGCCCTTACGCTATTTTGTGTCCTCGTAACTATATAAGGAATCCGTAGCGAAGTTCAGTCGTACTCGCTTCGGCAGTACATATACTAAAATTGGAACGATACAGAGAAGATTAGCATGGCCCCTGCGCAAGGATGACACGCAAAATCGTGAAGCGTTCCACATTTTTTTGTCAAATAAGTATATATAAGAGAGAGTATGATATATATGTATTTGGATAATCGACATTGAAACTCACATTTTTTTAATTATATTTTCTTTTTATCTAATCCGATTACCCTTTGGAAATCCGCCGAACGCTGTTCTCACAATACAAAAACGGAAACGTTAGAAAGAGGTACGTGTTTATTTAATTTATATCGTAACTTATAATGTTTTAAATGTGATAGATGAGTTGGGTATATACGAGTAGATCATAGTCTCCCTTTCGGTTTATTAAATTATAAATATTATTAAAGTGCGATGTTCGCTATTAAAATGTAACTAAAGTTAACTCGTTCTGAATTGTAACGTGAGGCAAAAGGTAAAAATCGTAATAAAAAAGCCAACATCACGCGGTGTTCCCAGGCGGTCACCCATCCAAGTACTGACCGCGCCCGACGTTGCTTAACTTCGGTGATCGGACGAGAACCGGTGTATTCAACGTGGTATGGACGTTGGCAAACTCCTTGCTCATTTTGCCGTTCCCTCACTTTTAAAATTTGCCAAAACCTGAAAATTTTTGACTGTATTAGTTACTTAAAATATTTCAATAAATTGAAAATTAAAATACATTACTCTACAGTTTGATTGTAAAATTAATGATATTGGTCCGACATTTTTATATAATATTTAGGCCCGTATCGTAAAGAATAGAGGATCTTTCTCCATATAATATAATATAAAACAAAGTTTACGATTCTATTTTAGATGAGAGTTTGATTTTGGTTTCATTGTTTAATTTTTTTGTGAAGGCATCAATTTCGTTGTAAATTAATTCTCTATAATTATATTATTCACTTATAAAGTTCGGTTATTTTTAATAACTTAACGCATCAAATAACTCGAGTGATTAAATAATAGGTTGATATAAGTCTTTTTTTATATTACATATTTTTATTACGGAATATAAAACAAATCTAAAAGGTAGTAAAGTCGGTAATTAAGCTCAATGTAAATACGTATATTCCTTAGGATGCTTAAATTTCTCTCTTAATGTTGATAAAAATTATTTCTCTCATCACGCTATATAGTTTCGAATAGGTATTTAGGTAGGTATATCGTAAGATATCAGATTTAAGAATTAGTAGTAAAATGACGGTCTGCAATGTCACATTAAACAGGTAGCTTCGACTTCAAGTCGAACATAGATCATATAAGAGTTGGACATCTCTTACGTTACAACGACAAAACACTGACGTTAAATATGCATCTGCATTCTCAAAGATGCCTACGAATTTCCTTTCATTTATACCTTGCGTAACATTCATATCCCACTAGTATTAGTGTCTACCTCGAAAGAATAATAATAATAACAACGTGAATCGATTTGTAGTAACTAATGGAGTGCACATATCAACAGCGATACAGTTGTGTCGCTCATATTACTACCTATATTAGACCGTCTGATATGAGAGAAAGAAAATTAGAGAAAAAAGAGTGATCATCAAATATATTGGGTAATGATTTATATTAAACATAAAAATATATCTACCTATTATTTAAAAGCTTAGAATATTTGAAATTATTTAAATATACGTAAAGTAAATTTTTTTTAAATCCGCTAGATGTCGCTAATTAAAAGTGAAATCTGTAGTTAAATGATAAATCCAAGGAATGTGAGGTTTATTTTATCAAACGATCAATCGACGTAAACTCAGTTAACAACATATTTTGAGCTGAGTGATAAAATCAAATAAGTTTAAAAATTATTTATACTACGCTCGTATATTTCTCTTTTCCTACATCGCCCTTACGCTATTTTGTGTCCTCGTAACTATATAAGGAATCCGTAGCGAAGTTCAGTCGTACTCGCTTCGGCAGTACATATACTAAAATTGGAACGATACAGAGAAGATTAGCATGGCCCCTGCGCAAGGATGACACGCAAAATCGTGAAGCGTTCCACATTTTTTTGTCAAATAAGTATATATAAGAGAGAGTATGATATATATGTATTTGGATAATCGACATTGAAACTCACATTTTTTTAATTATATTTTCTTTTTATCTAATCCGATTACCCTTTGGAAATCCGCCGAACGCTGTTCTCACAATACAAAAACGGAAACGTTAGAAAGAGGTACGTGTTTATTTAATTTATATCGTAACTTATAATGTTTTAAATGTGATAGATGAGTTGGGTATATACGAGTAGATCATAGTCTCCCTTTCGGTTTATTAAATTATAAATATTATTAAAGTGCGATGTTCGCTATTAAAATGTAACTAAAGTTAACTCGTTCTGAATTGTAACGTGAGGCAAAAGGTAAAAATCGTAATAAAAAAGCCAACATCACGCGGTGTTCCCAGGCGGTCACCCATCCAAGTACTGACCGCGCCCGACGTTGCTTAACTTCGGTGATCGGACGAGAACCGGTGTATTCAACGTGGTATGGACGTTGGCAAACTCCTTGCTCATTTTGCCGTTCCCTCACTTTTAAAATTTGCCAAAACCTGAAAATTTTTGACTGTATTAGTTACTTAAAATATTTCAATAAATTGAAAATTAAAATACATTACTCTACAGTTTGATTGTAAAATTAATGATATTGGTCCGACATTTTTATATAATATTTAGGCCCGTATCGTAAAGAATAGAGGATCTTTCTCCATATAATATAATATAAAACAAAGTTTACGATTCTATTTTAGATGAGAGTTTGATTTTGGTTTCATTGTTTAATTTTTTTGTGAAGGCATCAATTTCGTTGTAAATTAATTCTCTATAATTATATTATTCACTTATAAAGTTCGGTTATTTTTAATAACTTAACGCATCAAATAACTCGAGTGATTAAATAATAGGTTGATATAAGTCTTTTTTTATATTACATATTTTTATTACGGAATATAAAACAAATCTAAAAGGTAGTAAAGTCGGTAATTAAGCTCAATGTAAATACGTATATTCCTTAGGATGCTTAAATTTCTCTCTTAATGTTGATAAAAATTATTTCTCTCATCACGCTATATAGTTTCGAATAGGTATTTAGGTAGGTATATCGTAAGATATCAGATTTAAGAATTAGTAGTAAAATGACGGTCTGCAATGTCACATTAAACAGGTAGCTTCGACTTCAAGTCGAACATAGATCATATAAGAGTTGGACATCTCTTACGTTACAACGACAAAACACTGACGTTAAATATGCATCTGCATTCTCAAAGATGCCTACGAATTTCCTTTCATTTATACCTTGCGTAACATTCATATCCCACTAGTATTAGTGTCTACCTCGAAAGAATAATAATAATAACAACGTGAATCGATTTGTAGTAACTAATGGAGTGCACATATCAACAGCGATACAGTTGTGTCGCTCATATTACTGCCTATATTAGACCGTCTGATATGAGAGAAAGAAAATTAGAGAAAAAAGAGTGATCATCAAATATATTGGGTAATGATTTATATTAAACATAAAAATATATCTACCTATTATTTAAAAGCTTAGAATATTTGAAATTATTTAAATATACGTAAAGTAAATTTTTTTTAAATCCGCTAGATGTCGCTAATTAAAAGTGAAATCTGTAGTTAAATGATAAATCCAAGGAATGTGAGGTTTATTTTATCAAACGATCAATCGACGTAAACTCAGTTAACAACATATTTTGAGCTGAGTGATAAAATCAAATAAGTTTAAAAATTATTTATACTACGCTCGTATATTTCTCTTTTCCTACATCGCGCTTACGCTATTTTGTGTCCTCGTAACTATATAAGGAATCCGTAGCGAAGTTCAGTCGTACTCGCTTCGGCAGTACATATACTAAAATTGGAACGATACAGAGAAGATTAGCATGGCCCCTGCGCAAGGATGACACGCAAAATCGTGAAGCGTTCCACATTTTTTTGTCAAATAAGTATATATAAGAGAGAGTATGATATATATGTATTTGGATAATCGACATTGAAACTCACATTTTTTTAATTATATTTTCTTTTTATCTAATCCGATTACCCTTTGGAAATCCGCCGAACGCTGTTCTCACAATACAAAAACGGAAACGTTAGAAAGAGGTACGTGTTTATTTAATTTATATCGTAACTTATAATGTTTTAAATGTGATAGATGAGTTGGGTATATACGAGTAGATCATAGTCTCCCTTTCGGTTTATTAAATTATAAATATTATTAAAGTGCGATGTTCGCTATTAAAATGTAACTAAAGTTAACTCGTTCTGAATTGTAACGTGAGGCAAAAGGTAAAAATCGTAATAAAAAAGCCAACATCACGCGGTGTTCCCAGGCGGTCACCCATCCAAGTACTGACCGCGCCCGACGTTGCTTAACTTCGGTGATCGGACGAGAACCGGTGTATTCAACGTGGTATGGACGTTGGCAAACTCCTTGCTCATTTTGCCGTTCCCTCACTTTTAAAATTTGCCAAAACCTGAAAATTTTTGACTGTATTAGTTACTTAAAATATTTCAATAAATTGAAAATTAAAATACATTACTCTACAGTTTGATTGTAAAATTAATGATATTGGTCCGACATTTTTATATAATATTTAGGCCCGTATCGTAAAGAATAGAGGATCTTTCTCCATATAATATAATATAAAACAAAGTTTACGATTCTATTTTAGATGAGAGTTTGATTTTGGTTTCATTGTTTAATTTTTTTGTGAAGGCATAAATTTCGTTGTAAATTAATTCTCTATAATTATATTATTCACTTATAAAGTTTGGTTATTTTTAATAACTTAACGCATCAAATAACTCGAGTGATTAAATAATAGGTTGATATAAGTCTTTTTTTATATTACATATTTTTATTACGGAATATAAAACAAATCTAAAAGGTAGTAAAGTCGGTAATTAAGCTCAATGTAAATACGTATATTCCTTAGGATGCTTAAATTTCTCTCTTAATGTTGATAAAAATTATTTCTCTCATCACGCTATATAGTTTCGAATAGGTATTTAGGTAGGTATATCGTAAGATATCAGATTTAAGAATTAGTAGTAAAATGACGGTCTGCAATGTCACATTAAACAGGTAGCTTCGACTTCAAGTCGAACATAGATCATATAAGAGTTGGACATCTCTTACGTTACAACGACAAAACACTGACGTTAAATATGCATCTGCATTCTCAAAGATGCCTACGAATTTCCTTTCATTTATACCTTGCGTAACATTCATATCCCACTAGTATTAGTGTCTACCTCGAAAGAATAATAATAATAACAACGTGAATCGATTTGTAGTAACTAATGGAGTGCACATATCAACAGCGATACAGTTGTGTCGCTCATATTACTACCTATATTAGACCGTCTGATATGAGAGAAAGAAAATTAGAGAAAAAAGAGTGATCATCAAATATATTGGGTAATGATTTATATTAAACATAAAAATATATCTACCTATTATTTAAAAGCTTAGAATATTTGAAATTATTTAAATATACGTAAAGTAAATTTTTTTTAAATCCGCTAGATGTCGCTAATTAAAAGTGAAATCTGTAGTTAAATGATAAATCCAAGGAATGTGAGGTTTATTTTATCAAACGATCAATCGACGTAAACTCAGTTAACAACATATTTTGAGCTGAGTGATAAAATCAAATAAGTTTAAAAATTATTTATACTACGCTCGTATATTTCTCTTTTCCTACATCGCGCTTACGCTATTTTGTGTCCTCGTAACTATATAAGGAATCCGTAGCGAAGTTCAGTCGTACTCGCTTCGGCAGTACATATACTAAAATTGGAACGATACAGAGAAGATTAGCATGGCCCCTGCGCAAGGATGACACGCAAAATCGTGAAGCGTTCCACATTTTTTTGTCAAATAAGTATATATAAGAGAGAGTATGATATATATGTATTTGGATAATCGACATTGAAACTCACATTTTTTTAATTATATTTTCTTTTTATCTAATCCGATTACCCTTTGGAAATCCGCCGAACGCTGTTCTCACAATACAAAAACGGAAACGTTAGAAAGAGGTACGTGTTTATTTAATTTATATCGTAACTTATAATGTTTTAAATGTGATAGATGAGTTGGGTATATACGAGTAGATCATAGTCTCCCTTTCGGTTTATTAAATTATAAATATTATTAAAGTGCGATGTTCGCTATTAAAATGTAACTAAAGTTAACTCGTTCTGAATTGTAACGTGAGGCAAAAGGTAAAAATCGTAATAAAAAAGCCAACATCACGCGGTGTTCCCAGGCGGTCACCCATCCAAGTACTGACCGCGCCCGACGTTGCTTAACTTCGGTGATCGGACGAGAACCGGTGTATTCAACGTGGTATGGACGTTGGCAAACTCCTTGCTCATTTTGCCGTTCCCTCACTTTTAAAATTTGCCAAAACCTGAAAATTTTTGACTGTATTAGTTACTTAAAATATTTCAATAAATTGAAAATTAAAATACATTACTCTACAGTTTGATTGTAAAATTAATGATATTGGTCCGACATTTTTATATAATATTTAGGCCCGTATCGTAAAGAATAGAGGATATTTCTCCATATAATATAATATAAAACAAAGTTTACGATTCTATTTTAGATGAGAGTTTGATTTTGGTTTCATTGTTTAATTTTTTTGTGAAGGCATAAATTTCGTTGTAAATTAATTCTCTATAATTATATTATTCACTTATAAAGTTTGGTTATTTTTAATAACTTAACGCATCAAATAACTCGAGTGATTAAATAATAGGTTGATATAAGTCTTTTTTTATATTACATATTTTTATTACGGAATATAAAACAAATCTAAAAGGTAGTAAAGTCGGTAATTAAGCTCAATGTAAATACGTATATTCCTTAGGATGCTTAAATTTCTCTCTTAATGTTGATAAAAATTATTTCTCTCATCACGCTATATAGTTTCGAATAGGTATTTAGGTAGGTATATCGTAAGATATCAGATTTAAGAATTAGTAGTAAAATGACGGTCTGCAATGTCACATTAAACAGGTAGCTTCGACTTCAAGTCGAACATAGATCATATAAGAGTTGGACATCTCTTACGTTACAACGACAAAACACTGACGTTAAATATGCATCTGCATTCTCAAAGATGCCTACGAATTTCCTTTCATTTATACCTTGCGTAACATTCATATCCCACTAGTATTAGTGTCTACCTCGAAAGAATAATAATAATAACAACGTGAATCGATTTGTAGTAACTAATGGAGTGCACATATCAACAGCGATACAGTTGTGTCGCTCATATTACTACCTATATTAGACCGTCTGATATGAGAGAAAGAAAATTAGAGAAAAAAGAGTGATCATCAAATATATTGGGTAATGATTTATATTAAACATAAAAATATATCTACCTATTATTTAAAAGCTTAGAATATTTGAAATTATTTAAATATACGTAAAGTAAATTTTTTTTAAATCCGCTAGATGTCGCTAATTAAAAGTGAAATCTGTAGTTAAATGATAAATCCAAGGAATGTGAGGTTTATTTTATCAAACGATCAATCGACGTAAACTCAGTTAACAACATATTTTGAGCTGAGTGATAAAATCAAATAAGTTTAAAAATTATTTATACTACGCTCGTATATTTCTCTTTTCCTACATCGCGCTTACGCTATTTTGTGTCCTCGTAACTATATAAGGAATCCGTAGCGAAGTTCAGTCGTACTCGCTTCGGCAGTAGATATACTAAAATTGGAACGATACAGAGAAGATTAGCATGGCCCCTGCGCAAGGATGACACGCAAAATCGTGAAGCGTTCCACATTTTTTTGTCAAATAAGTATATATAAGAGAGAGTATGATATATATGTATTTGGATAATCGACATTGAAACTCACATTTTTTTAATTATATTTTCTTTTTATCTAATCCGATTACCCTTTGGAAATCCGCCGAACGCTGTTCTCACAATACAAAAACGGAAACGTTAGAAAGAGGTACGTGTTTATTTAATTTATATCGTAACTTATAATGTTTTAAATGTGATAGATGAGTTGGGTATATACGAGTAGATCATAGTCTCCCTTTCGGTTTATTAAATTATAAATATTATTAAAGTGCGATGTTCGCTATTAAAATGTAACTAAAGTTAACTCGTTCTGAATTGTAACGTGAGGCAAAAGGTAAAAATCGTAATAAAAAAGCCAACATCACGCGGTGTTCCCAGGCGGTCACCCATCCAAGTACTGACCGCGCCCGACGTTGCTTAACTTCGGTGATCGGACGAGAACCGGTGTATTCAACGTGGTATGGACGTTGGCAAACTCCTTGCTCATTTTGCCGTTCCCTCACTTTTAAAATTTGCCAAAACCTGAAAATTTTTGACTGTATTAGTTACTTAAAATATTTCAATAAATTGAAAATTAAAATACATTACTCTACAGTTTGATTGTAAAATTAATGATATTGGTCCGACATTTTTATATAATATTTAGGCCCGTATCGTAAAGAATAGAGGATCTTTCTCCATATAATATAATATAAAACAAAGTTTACGATTCTATTTTAGATGAGAGTTTGATTTTGGTTTCATTGTTTAATTTTTTTGTGAAGGCATAAATTTCGTTGTAAATTAATTCTCTATAATTATATTATTCACTTATAAAGTTTGGTTATTTTTAATAACTTAACGCATCAAATAACTCGAGTGATTAAATAATAGGTTGATATAAGTCTTTTTTTATATTACATATTTTTATTACGGAATATAAAACAAATCTAAAAGGTAGTAAAGTCGGTAATTAAGCTCAATGTAAATACGTATATTCCTTAGGATGCTTAAATTTCTCTCTTAATGTTGATAAAAATTATTTCTCTCATCACGCTATATAGTTTCGAATAGGTATTTAGGTAGGTATATCGTAAGATATCAGATTTAAGAATTAGTAGTAAAATGACGGTCTGCAATGTCACATTAAACAGGTAGCTTCGACTTCAAGTCGAACATAGATCATATAAGAGTTGGACATCTCTTACGTTACAACGACAAAACACTGACGTTAAATATGCATCTGCATTCTCAAAGATGCCTACGAATTTCCTTTCATTTATACCTTGCGTAACATTCATATCCCACTAGTATTAGTGTCTACCTCGAAAGAATAATAATAATAACAACGTGAATCGATTTGTAGTAACTAATGGAGTGCACATATCAACAGCGATACAGTTGTGTCGCTCATATTACTACCTATATTAGACCGTCTGATATGAGAGAAAGAAAATTAGAGAAAAAAGAGTGATCATCAAATATATTGGGTAATGATTTATATTAAACATAAAAATATATCTACCTATTATTTAAAAGCTTAGAATATTTGAAATTATTTAAATATACGTAAAGTAAATTTTTTTTAAATCCGCTAGATGTCGCTAATTAAAAGTGAAATCTGTAGTTAAATGATAAATCCAAGGAATGTGAGGTTTATTTTATCAAACGATCAATCGACGTAAACTCAGTTAACAACATATTTTGAGCTGAGTGATAAAATCAAATAAGTTTAAAAATTATTTATACTACGCTCGTATATTTCTCTTTTCCTACATCGCGCTTACGCTATTTTGTGTCCTCGTAACTATATAAGGAATCCGTAGCGAAGTTCAGTCGTACTCGCTTCGGCAGTACATATACTAAAATTGGAACGATACAGAGAAGATTAGCATGGCCCCTGCGCAAGGATGACACGCAAAATCGTGAAGCGTTCCACATTTTTTTGTCAAATAAGTATATATAAGAGAGAGTATGATATATATTTATTTGGATAATCGACATTGAAACTCACATTTTTTTAATTATATTTTCTTTTTATCTAATCCGATTACCCTTTGGAAATCCGCCGAACGCTGTTCTCACAATACAAAAACGGAAACGTTAGAAAGAGGTACGTGTTTATTTAATTTATATCGTAACTTATAATGTTTTAAATGTGATAGATGAGTTGGGTATATACGAGTAGATCATAGTCTCCCTTTCGGTTTATTAAATTATAAATATTATTAAAGTGCGATGTTCGCTATTAAAATGTAACTAAAGTTAACTCGTTCTGAATTGTAACGTGAGGCAAAAGGTAAAAATCGTAATAAAAAAGCCAACATCACGCGGTGTTCCCAGGCGGTCACCCATCCAAGTACTGACCGCGCCCGACGTTGCTTAACTTCGGTGATCGGACGAGAACCGGTGTATTCAACGTGGTATGGACGTTGGCAAACTCCTTGCTCATTTTGCCGTTCCCTCACTTTTAAAATTTGCCAAAACCTGAAAATTTTTGACTGTATTAGTTACTTAAAATATTTCAATAAATTGAAAATTAAAATACATTACTCTACAGTTTGATTGTAAAATTAATGATATTGGTCCGACATTTTTATATAATATTTAGGCCCGTATCGTAAAGAATAGAGGATCTTTCTCCATATAATATAATATAAAACAAAGTTTACGATTCTATTTTAGATGAGAGTTTGATTTTGGTTTCATTGTTTAATTTTTTTGTGAAGGCATAAATTTCGTTGTAAATTAATTCTCTATAATTATATTATTCACTTATAAAGTTTGGTTATTTTTAATAACTTAACGCATCAAATAACTCGAGTGATTAAATAATAGGTTGATATAAGTCTTTTTTTATATTACATATTTTTATTACGGAATATAAAACAAATCTAAAAGGTAGTAAAGTCGGTAATTAAGCTCAATGTAAATACGTATATTCCTTAGGATGCTTAAATTTCTCTCTTAATGTTGATAAAAATTATTTCTCTCATCACGCTATATAGTTTCGAATAGGTATTTAGGTAGGTATATCGTAAGATATCAGATTTAAGAATTAGTAGTAAAATGACGGTCTGCAATGTCACATTAAACAGGTAGCTTCGACTTCAAGTCGAACATAGATCATATAAGAGTTGGACATCTCTTACGTTACAACGACAAAACACTGACGTTAAATATGCATCTGCATTCTCAAAGATGCCTACGAATTTCCTTTCATTTATACCTTGCGTAACATTCATATCCCACTAGTATTAGTGTCTACCTCGAAAGAATAATAATAATAACAACGTGAATCGATTTGTAGTAACTAATGGAGTGCACATATCAACAGCGATACAGTTGTGTCGCTCATATTACTACCTATATTAGACCGTCTGATATGAGAGAAAGAAAATTAGAGAAAAAAGAGTGATCATCAAATATATTGGGTAATGATTTATATTAAACATAAAAATATATCTACCTATTATTTAAAAGCTTAGAATATTTGAAATTATTTAAATATACGTAAAGTAAATTTTTTTTAAATCCGCTAGATGTCGCTAATTAAAAGTGAAATCTGTAGTTAAATGATAAATCCAAGGAATGTGAGGTTTATTTTATCAAACGATCAATCGACGTAAACTCAGTTAACAACATATTTTGAGCTGAGTGATAAAATCAAATAAGTTTAAAAATTATTTATACTACGCTCGTATATTTCTCTTTTCCTACATCGCGCTTACGCTATTTTGTGTCCTCGTAACTATATAAGGAATCCGTAGCGAAGTTCAGTCGTACTCGCTTCGGCAGTACATATACTAAAATTGGAACGATACAGAGAAGATTAGCATGGCCCCTGCGCAAGGATGACACGCAAAATCGTGAAGCGTTCCACATTTTTTTGTCAAATAAGTATATATAAGAGAGAGTATGATATATATGTATTTGGATAATCGACATTGAAACTCACATTTTTTTAATTATATTTTCTTTTTATCTAATCCGATTACCCTTTGGAAATCCGCCGAACGCTGTTCTCACAATACAAAAACGGAAACGTTAGAAAGAGGTACGTGTTTATTTAATTTATATCGTAACTTATAATGTTTTAAATGTGATAGATGAGTTGGGTATATACGAGTAGATCATAGTCTCCCTTTCGGTTTATTAAATTATAAATATTATTAAAGTGCGATGTTCGCTATTAAAATGTAACTAAAGTTAACTCGTTCTGAATTGTAACGTGAGGCAAAAGGTAAAAATCGTAATAAAAAAGCCAACATCACGCGGTGTTCCCAGGCGGTCACCCATCCAAGTACTGACCGCGCCCGACGTTGCTTAACTTCGGTGATCGGACGAGAACCGGTGTATTCAACGTGGTATGGACGTTGGCAAACCCCTTGCTCATTTTACCGTTCCCTCCCTTTTATAATATTTTATTCCGTTTTGTTCTGTTTTGTTATGCTTTTATAAACCAAGACATGCTTCGAGCTCGTCGTCTTACTTGAGAATTCTTTACCTGAATTTTATAACAGTCACTTTAAAGGACGTAAGCGCCCTTTGTTATATACGTATAATTATAACTTTTATAGCACATAAATATTTTTTACGTTTTTTTGCCATCTATTATTAGCTATCAGTACTACACTCATAGCCATGGTTATGATTGCGCAGGAAGTATGCGTCGTATCTGCAAGATGGAGCTATTCTAAGACATATAGAAAAAGTGCTCGCACATTTTCAAATGATATTGCTTATATTGCTATTGGTTAATTGGTCACAGTTATACATTATGTTGATAAAAAGAAACAAATATTATAAAAAGATGACTGAAATTTTTATAAATATATTTTTTATTATTGTGTAATAGTTGTTAATAGTGATTAAAACTGTAAGTCAGTGTGACGGATATAGTATTTGTGTGTATGTAGTAGTTGTAGTTAGTCAATAAGTTAGTAGTCAAAGGTTTTGTAACTTGTTCTTCACTGCGTTGTTGATGCGGGTGATGTTGATATAACTTCCGTTACTAAATAATATTTCGTTATTCATAAACATTAGTACCTACATTTTATAACATTGTGTATTTATTTTGACTTCAGTTTTATTCTAAGTGGTGACCGTCGGAAATTGATATTAGTAACAGAAAAACATTTACGTCTATCGGTACGCAGAGTCGAGCGATAGTAAAGTTCGAAGGAATGGACTACGAAGGAATTATGAGGTGGTAGGGGGTGTGGTAGGGTGGGCTTTTAGCGTTCCACCTCATCATAACGAGGCCATCTTACCTCATCGTAATAATTGCAAAGAGAATAACCAAAATAATTCCTTCATTCCAACATATTATTATACCTCTTGGTCAGTGTTGTAAATGGTTCCTATTAAAATATAAATGTTTCAAGTACTTTATGGTTCCAAAGCGTGAGTAACGAAGCAGGCTGCTATCACAACGTGTAATCAATACAATATTGAACTTTTAGATCAATACAATGAGTTTACATCTCGAAAATAATACAACGCCACCGTTTATATAAAGATCCGTAATTATAATTTAATTAATTCACTTTACCATTTCAATATTTGTATTTATTTTGACTTTACTGTATTTTATAATAGGATAGGATAGTATATATAAATATGTAGTATTTATAGTTCATAAATTGTCAAAATTAATTAATTGGAGGCGAATATTTTCTTTCTATTAATATTTTGCAATGATTGACAATGATGAGATTCTGTGTAAAAGATTATTGAGAAATATATTTTATTTGTTTTTGATTTTTCAGTTTTGATGCATTTCACACTTGATTATAATAGAAAGGTATCTTAGTAATTTAACTAATGTAACTAAAGTGACTTACCTGATTTCAAATTTGCTTTAAATCTTCCGTCAAATACAATACAATTGTACATTTAAGAAATAAGAGGTACCTCGTTCAACTCAACATTCTTCACCACTTTTGCAGATTTTAAAATTCTCTTCAGAACTTGAATTAAAAATTGCTATGAAATTAAAAGCAGGTGGCTATTCTGTAACCTGCAAGTGGTTTGTCATTGTAATAGAAGAACGGCTGAGAAATAACAATTGAAAATGAAATAAAACGTGTACATGAATGAATGTGAAATATAACGATTAATTCCCGATTTACAATTAAAATGTGTAAAAAAGAAGTAATGGAACACTCATACAGCATTCCGAAATGTACAATTCAATAAATTTAAACATTTAACACTATGGAAAGAATTATTACTAAGGGTTTAAACATGTCCACATAATTTTAATCAACTTTTTCGTTAAATGAATGTTTTTAATTCTCACTTTAGTATGGACTCGTGTTGCTGGTGTGTTACGGATGTGATTCGATAACCGACAGGATTTACTTTTATCAGGTAGCATTGATAACACTCAGTGGAGGGGTGTGAGGTGTGATGGAAAGCGCGGCAGATGGGACGACGACCGCACTTCATTATAAATGCTTAATTAATGTCATTATTAATCTCGAAGAATCTGGAGCATCCTGTGACGTTTTAGGACTCAGGTGTGTGAACTCTCACAGTCCAGTTTGGTCGACCAGGTATTACAATTATTTCAGTAATTCGTCATATAAAATATAAAACCACCACTCTGACATAAAATTAAAGTCTCTTTTTTTTCTGATATTTACTACTAATTAAAGTATTTTTTGACAATATTTGATAATTTATTATTTTTGAAAAAACAAAATAAAAATCATTGGCTTGTTTTTTCTCTTTTAAAAAAGCACTGAGGCTGGAAAACAATAAGCTCGGGGACACGTTAGTAATTTATGAATGCATGAATTTAAAGAGAACCTTTATTGCTATTGAAACTTAAACCTTACAGCATATAATTTAAGAGGTATTATCCTTCAATAGATTGTTAAAATTAAATTTAAATTTTAGGAGCAGGTGGGTAACATTCCAGTCTAGACATACTAACTTACTCTTTAATCCCCCGGTATCAGTTTAAGGCGGAGGAGACCGTGTATTGATTTGTTTCATCATTACGTGTTAAGGTAGTGTTGTCAGTTAAGTCATCAATATCTTGAGTTGTTTTTAAAATGTTCATTCCTTACTTCATTCATATCCTATGTACATACATACATACATTATGTATGTATGTATGTATGTACATACATATACTTATATAAACATTAGTCACTAAATTATAACACAAATGATGTAATGATGTCTGTTATCAAAAAATTAAAATTAATCTGCAGTCAATGTGTTTTACAACCAAAGGTTGTTACTCTACCTAATAAATATTTCATTAAACTACAAGCTATTAGAAAGTCATAACTAAAACATTGCCTTATTCGTCTATAATTAAATCGTACAAAACTTTTTTCCAAAATTAATGTTACGGTGTAAAAAGTAATGAACTTGTTAGTTCAGATCACATCAGATTGGAATCATACTGAGATGCTGCATGCATCCTGACCTATCCCAGTTAAATAGCAAGAGTCATAATTATAATTAATTTTGACTGGCGCTATAATACAATATGTAAAATAAATAAAACCAGAACCAACAACGGGACACACTCGTAACAAGCGAATACATACGGAGAGTTTACACGCCCTTGAGATTTATCATTGGACATAATTGGAAGCTGAGTTTGGACCGTTTTATTAACACGATCCACCACTTGGTAGTCTTGTTAATTTGCTTTAATTAAACAAAGTGTGAAACTATAAATAAATAACCTCAACCTTTTGAAATGTCACCAAAAGTATAAAATTTTATTTAATTTTATATATTTAAAAAACAACAATTCAAATGACGTTTCGTTTCTAAAATACTTAAATAAAATTAGTGTATGAGTGTCACGTGATTTCAAATTCAAAAGTTCCAACTGTTAAGCTGTGTTGAAATATTTTAGTATATTTTAAATAATTAATTAAGAAATAATTAACAGTGGGCCGCTTTTCAAAGGTTCTTCTTAACACAATCCTTGAAGAGGTCTTCTCGGTAAATATGAAATCCCTAAAGCTTACTGAGAACATTTCAGACATCAATTACTTTCCATGAATTCAAATGTCTTTAAAGATCGCATAAACAAAATGTTTTAAAAGTATCTTTGCTATATTTTAATTATTGCAAGGCTTTTATTTATTATATAATTGATAATTAATGTTAAAGTAATAATTAATATTGAATTTAATAATTTGTTCAATACAAGTCAATTCAATTGAATCAAGTTGTCGATTCATTAAATATTGATCTATTACACTATAGTTCGACTAAAATTTCGATGTTTCAATTGCTGAATGAGAAAATCTCATCAGTGGAAAGGTTTTTTACGTGCGCATCGAGTAACGTGGAGAGAAGCACCGAATAAAAATATTCTAAACAGGAGTTCTCTCATTATTTATTATTCAACGTAACAAAGAATAAATTTTATGAAAATGTTAATCCGAAAAATTCGTAGAGAGCAGCGTTTAAATGGTTTTTAATTAGATAAACACCAGCTCGATAATACGACTTCTCGTTCCCATACCTACTTAGTCATTGTTTTATTGTACAAATTAATTAAACCTTTAACATAAACATTAATATACGCATTAAAATTATTAAAACCTAAAATACAACAAGAATAAAATACAATTTTAAAAAATGTTAAAATAATATTTTAAATGAATAACTATTTAGGAGCCACATTTGTTAGCCCGTGGCTACTTTTGAAAATTAATGAACATCGAGAAAATTATAAAATATAAGACTAAAATCAAAGTTAAGTAACCGAGAGGAGTCACAAGGTTGATATTAAATATTAGAATTAACTGACGCCGCTCCGTCAATTTCTACATAAATTTATCACCTCAATTTTCAAATTTTCTGAATCAATCGAGTCGGTCCTCAGATACTTGTAAACTTGTCTTATGAATTCCTTTGTCTTTCAAGGAATTATTACTTGCGGCATGACGTCGGAGGCACGAAAATATTGAACCAAGAGATTTTTTGAATTATAATTAATTGATTCGTCAGCACATGAATGTTCTTTAGACGATCTTATGTTAATTTTAGAATCAACCTCTTATTAATATTGGTAGTTTTAATTTTACATTATGCTTGTAATTGTGCAGCTTTCGATGACGGCGAAGTTTGCAGAAACTTAGACTTTGTCAAGAGTCTCCATCCTGGTATGAATTTTGAAACGCTCATGCTTTGTGCATACAGTGGAGTTGTTCCTGGTAACAATGAGGATTAATTTATACTCATATTAAGATTTCATGGTTTAATATTTTCCCAGGCTTATGAGCTATATATAACTCATACTAATATGGCGATATCTAAAAGAAACAAATGTTGAATGCGAGTTCTCATGCTTTCTGTTGTTTATACGAAATCAGCGAAATTGTTTACTTGATTTATATTAAGAATAAAAAAACACTTAAATGTTTAAATAACATCAGAACACTTATATAAAAAACCATCAGACTCACAAAGTACAATTAATCTCCGTCTGGAAAAAAATACTTCACTCCGAGTCAACCGACAATGTTTGATTTAGATTTACTCAGCTGCAATACAAAACGTACTGGAGAGGTTTTAAGGGAGAGGTTCCGTATTCTTTAAATTTATCCACATCTACAATATATGGACATTGCAAGCGTATCTGTTTTGATAAAGAGCTTTTATTAGTGTTACAAAACTATATTGTACAAGATTTAGTTTAAGTAGTTTGATTAGGTATTTAAACCAACTGCTATTATTACTTCGTATGACTCGACCGACGGCTTTAGAATTTTCATCGGAACTCTTTAATAAGAATGGTAGCAAAATTAAATGCAATGTACTTTATATAACGGACGTGGTTTCTATTGTATAGTTGACTGAAAGTATTGCGAATAGAAGAACCGCTAGAATCAATTGAAGAGCTCGATGAAGCGCCAATCAATACTTACCAATAAATACTGAAAGTAAGTAAAAGTACATAAAAATGAACAAACGCGAGAAGGAAAATTATTTTGAATCGTATTTATATTTACGTTAATTAACGATATTTATGTAATTTATTTTTTAGTTAATTATTTAATGTAATCTATAATTTTGAATTCTAATAATATTTATCTCATGTAAATAAAAAAGAGGCGATAACAAATAAATAAATCCTAAAGCTTCCTCAAAGAGTTTTCTGCGACAAGTCTTAGGAAGGGACAATGAGGAAAAATGTGAATGTGAATACAGGAAAGCTCATGCACGTCGTTTATTCACTTTAATGATGTACGTGTATCAAAAAATAGATCAGTTTTTCATATTACGTCGATCAGCTGTTCAAACCATTATATTATTTACTTAAATTAGATATTTTTTTTATGTAAAAAAATATATTGGTATGTCATTAAGGCATGAAATTATTATAGGGCCTGTAGTTTTCGCGACATATGATATATCTAGGCGATGTATACAACACTCATTATAATTTTTTGTAGTCTATTTAATCATTAATACCTTTTAAATCGTAATTGGTGAAAAAGTAAATATCATGAGTAAAACAGAAAACTGGGAGCTCTGTGCCCTACATCTGCATTTACGTCCATGTTGTTACATAAATACAGAACAATTTTGACCGAATCGTCTTTGAATAATAAAAAAAGCTTATAAATTTTCATTCAACCCAATTAAAGTCAAAATCATCATATCAACAACTTCATAATAAGGTATTATTTATTACTTAATCAAAATTTATGTGTAATGACCGCGCCCTCATTATTATATTCATAACACAAATCTTGGGATAGTTTCGAATTTTATAAAAATAAAATACAATATCTGCTAGTTAGTTAGTCATCGTATGTACATCGACTAGACATATCTAAAAGTCGACCTGGGGCTGCCGGTGACAGGATATTAGTAGCTGTAGCGGTTGATTTGTAATATGTAGTAGATGTTTATCTATTAAATAGAAAATCAGATGAGTTCCTGGTGTATAACGGTTGTTGTCAATAAATAAAATAAACTTTTTTGCACACGTATTTGTAATACGTGTGCAAAAAATTTACAATTACGGTTTTTTAAGCTTCCAACACTTAAAAAGCATATTATAATAATAAACAAGTCTTAACCACATTTATAAATAAAATAATAATAAATTATATTAAATAATGAATTCTCCAAAGAGTCAAGGATACCCAGCGGCAGAACACAAATAGTGCACCGCGCCACGCCAGAGCCTAGACTGCCTGTCCAACTTTTTGTGTAATGTTTTTGCTGTTGGCTTTATTGGCTTTGACAACGTCACCCGGGGTTAGTGGGTGAGTACTGTGACCCATCCCAAAAATAACAAGACCGGCTGCGCCGTCTCTAGGTGATAGTGGATGACGTTTAAGTTGTAATGAAGTCCCGGGATGTTGCAAAAGTCCACATTTAGAGTGGAACGGAGTGCTGATGTGTTGACTCGTCGTTTGCCCTTAGTAAAAATAAAGGGCGATACTTTGCCCGCCCTAGATTCGACGACCAGCTGAAATAGCAATATCCAAGACTCTTTCTCCCGATTTTGCTCGGGGAGGGGTTCTTCGGGTTTTTAGAGGCATCGGTTTCAATTTTGGCGGGTGGGCGGGGTTTGGGCTTCGGATTCACTCACTCATCGACACAACATAACCAAATGAATTTGGTTACTAAACGTTGATCTTCCGTGAGATAATGGTCCTTCCCCGGTTGAGCTAGCCCAATATGAGCTACAGTCAAATGACTAGGACTGGATGGTAGTCTGAGATAAGCTTTGGTAGCGTTTCGATAAAGCGTAACTGTAAATTTACGTCTCTCAAAAGCGCTTTGCCGAACACATCTGCTAAGTAGTGTTATAAGTCAACGGGTATTGCGGGTTGTGAGGGACGATGATCTCGAAGTTGAGATGAGTTCTGTAATAAATGACAATGCCGACGCCCTTATCGGTAATTTTGTCATCCCTAATGATATTAAAGTTCAAGATTTTTGGGTTTGCGAACGTTTGGTTTCAAGAACGCCTCTTGAATAATAAAAAATCTATCTGGGGTTTGATTACGAAATCGCACATTAAACCCATCTGATTGCGAAGGCTCTTCTCATTAAAAGTTGCGACTATCAGTGAGCAAAATTTTTCCCTACCTAACTTAGCCATTTAACATAACAAGCGTGAGATTCAATATATGGGTTTTATGAGTTCTGCCTACTCTAAAAGCACCTCACAGCGAGCGTGTAGATCAAGCTCGGCTACTTGAGTTTTAGGGAAAAAGTGAGTAACTTCGGAGGGTTAATTATTACGAAGACACTAGTTAAGTGACTCAACGAGTTAGTTGGGGCGTGTATGAAGGAAGGGGATGCCTGTGCCTGCATAGCTAGCCCCAGTGACACTGCCCTGTGAAGCCGTAACCACGCAGTGATTCTATTGTCAACTCTGAGAGTTGACATACAGAACGTATGTCATAAATTTTCCTTCCGGGTAATCTAACTATACTAGTACAAGTTCAAAAGGAAATTCTGTTGTTAGTCGGTACATTCGGTGGGCCGAATATATGGGCACGGATTGCGACTTTAAGTACTTTTCCAATTAAGAGGCGCTCGTCCACGAGGGCGTATGTGTATATATATATATATTTATACTTAATGCCATGTTCCGATAAACAACGGTTCACAGAGCGCGGCGGTGAGATGAAGAATCGAACTGGCATCGTAAAGCCCTGGACGGTCTAGCGGGCGGATGTAAAGATGAGCTTCGAATATTAGAAATATTATTACTTTTCCTGTTTTGCAATGCAACTAAAATTTCTAAATATTTCATATATTCAAAGCTTTTAATGTTTTTTTCTGGTGTACATTATATGTAGTATTTATAAGCCAAATTCAGTTTTCATTCCATCGTCTAGATCGAGAAATATTAAAGTGTCCTAAACAAATATTTATATCACCCGGACCACACGCAAAAATAATTATTAAATTATATTTTTATTTAATTTTATGCTAGACATATGTTTTAAGCTTTAATAATAACCACACTATAACATCCCAAATTAAAATCAAACTCAAAAAACTATGGAGACTTACAAACTCAAATTCCATTCTCTTTATACAGAAAAGTATGGAGAAAATGTGATTTATCAATAAGGCAATAATGCCTTATTGATAAATCACAGTATAAATTTAACGTACAACTTCAATATCTGGTAGGCACAGCAGCGATATGAATAGAGTATTATTCCTACATAACAGTTAGTGATGTAACATGAAAAGTAAGCTACGTAATGACAATTATATATTGCAAGAGCACATTTGAGATGAGATAGCAATCCCTAGGCAGTCTGACACAGTCGAGTACAACGAGTGACCCTTGTATCGGACGGGGACCGACTTCCCAATTAGATCTACTAAATTGCCTCACGGATGAAATACTCCAATTTGAAACTACAAAGAGACCTAACTTGTTTTAGAGGCACTGTTGTTACGCGTGTGTTAAAATATACGTTTTATTAAACGAGTATTAGCAATGGCAATACATATGTCATTCTGAGAACTGTAAATCGAAACGAAAGCGAGTTATATAAAAATGTACATCTGATAGTTTTATGGCTAAAAAAGCTTTCATTGTCTATCGAAATAAAGTAACAGAGCAAAAAATACTAACAATTTTATCTAAAATATGGTCTGCTGATTGCAGCATAGAATTCGTAATTCGGGTCACCGTTAACTGGACGGTAGTACCGGGAGGTAGGTAATGGCTGATTGGACAACCCGGGCACACGCGATACTCACTTAAAAGGATCAAAAATCAATACATAATAGAACATAAATGGCCCAATTTTCAATTGTGCTGTTAAACAAATTGTGCTACCACAAATGTGCGTCCGAAAGATTACATGGAAATTATAACGTCGGCGTTCTGTATGTTCGATGTTCTTTGTCTAATATTATCGTATACAATAACTAAGTGCGCTCAATACTCGTGTGTCACATCCAGAAGCTAAGCGCAGATCCGAGTAGAGACATTAGTTAAAGAGTTTTTGTTATCTGAAATGAGGTCACACCGAGATAGCTGCCACATTGTAGTACAGGCTGCCGGGACTGGAATTGAGAGGTTTATTTCCTTAATTAACGCGTTTAGCCCTTGGGGAGTCGATGTTTGAGGTTCCAATAATGTTTATAGTTTACGACAATATTCGTTTTTGTTTCAACAAGGATTATAAAATAGTTTCCTGTTTTTTTATAAGCAATGGATTTAGTACAATTCCATTTTATAAGTTTCTGCAGATAAAAGCCGTTTAAAACATTTTCAAGTCCTTAATTTGTGAAGGTCCTCAGATACCTTTCAATTATTCCATCAATTTCAAGTAACTGTTGAAAAGTCGAGGATTTTATTGAAAAATAAACGTATTTGATTGAGTCTTATGTTACTTGTTACTTACTATAAAATTTAATATTTTTTATTTCGGTTATTTGCGTTTCTCTATTACTTAATGAATGGATTAAATAAAAATAAAGTTACAAAAGAGCCGTGATCGTCCAAAGACTAATGTTGAAATATTATACTTATATTAAAACGACCGAGAGCTACGATCATTAACCTTATGCAAATTTTATTGTGAGATATGAGATTTACCACACGCGACACAACACACACTGTAATACTAAATGCACATTGATGTTATAAACGACAATTAAGTGTATTTATGTTGTTGTTGTATTATATATATTGTATATATATATATATATATATATATATATATATATATATATATATATATATGCACGTATCAGACATATACTGCCCGTGATAAATTTAATGGTTAGTGATTTAAAGTTTATAGAGGTCATGACTTATATACAATTCACATATCACCCTAACATAGTCTTATAATCTACGGCACGACCGCCGGCACTGCAATTAGCACCTTGTCTCGTAGCCGCCTCGGAGGGATTGCAGACAAAGCGAACGGAATTGCAAATTAAGAATAATTGCCTATATCTTATTTTAACAATAAACACATTATCGTGATACTTATAAGAGGATGGATGTCTAATGGAATTACCTGTGGAATTGTTTTTTAAGACACACTAAAAATAACTACGCACTTAAATCAACATGGAATAAAAAATATATACATAAATTCACACATGTGACATGACTTGTAGATAATTTGTAGATGTTCGATGCAGTGTGCGCTCTAGTCACTGAGAGCTAACTGCATTATGCAGCGGCAGGAAGCGCAGTAAATCGAAAGTAAACGACATTACGCTCACCTCCATCCCACCGCGCATCACTACCCCTATCACATAAACAAATCTTTTATAAACAATCTGTGTATGGGTATAAGAATTACAGGAGCTTAAATTACAGGGATATAAATTGAACTGCACTTTTACTGGGAAATTTAGATTCAATTATAATTTAAATTAGAATTTCAGCTCTTTCAAGACAAATCTATTCATTGTTTTAGTATTTTAAATACAATTGTATATCTTGCTGTCATTCATTTAGTAAATTAGAGACGTCATAACTAAAATCCGTTAAAAAATCTCTTGTGACGTCACAGTCAGGCAAAAAGTAAAAAATATGAACTGATAAGTTATAAGGTAATATACCTAATGCCAAATAATATATTTTCGTTTTACATCAAGACTTTGTTTAAAATGTTAATAATGTAGTTTGTATGGGCGAGGAACGAGGTATTTCCATTCAAATTCAAATTTTTGAATTATTATTCATAAAAAATTTGAAATGTAAATTAAATTAATGAGAGTAAATTACATATACAATTTACACAAAAAACTGACTGTTCTGCGTACTTATATTTGAAGGAGTAGGTACTTACAGAATGATTTTAGAAAAACATTGTAATTTGAATTCTATTGACTACAGAAGGAAAACCGTGAAAATCCCAAGCCGTAAGAGGTGAACGACGATCATCATCATCACCTCGATGGTCAAACCCATTGCCACGTCACTCATGTGTGGTGAAACACTGGACGCCTCGTGTTACTCGTGCTGTCGTCGCACCCCACAGCGTGAAATTAGACTTAATGTACAACGTTGTCGCAACTCTTGTTTTCATTTTCCTCTATACAATATTTTTTCTATTCTAAAATTCCTTCATACATAAAAGTTTTCTTAAAATTCCGTCTTTACTTAGAATGAATTTTCGCTCACAAATTGATAACATACCTGAGAGTCTTTTATATCATATCGTGCTACATTCATCATACTTTACTTTTAAAGTAAAATTAAGAAACGCTTTTCCTTGTGAGATTAGATGCACTCAATCACTATACATATATTAAATGCCATCAAAAGAATCAGTTAATAAGTTGTATGTATAGAATAATATAGTATAGTTGTAGTATACAGTATCCGGTAATATATAAAACTATGGGTCAAGTATATATAATTGGTTTTACTTAATTATATTATGCTCCAAAAGCCGAACAATTAAAATGTTTTTTTAAATTATGATAATACTGTCTTTATATCTAATGTAATGTTTGACGTTAAAATTATTATTCAATGAAGTCATGAATATTAACATTTATATGCAGCAGAGCGCGGTGAGCGATCGAGTTAACAACAAATCGAGTTTTACAATTGGACGAAATTTGAAACTGACTCTGAACCAGTTCAATTAAACTACTATACGATGAATCATAGTTTTGGTTATTTTATATTTTCAGTTCGTATCATAAGTACGTCTAAACTAATGGTGTTATTGTACTAAAGAGGAGTGTTTATATCAATATATTTATTTTTATATTTAATTTGTTATTAATATGTTTTATCGTTATATAATTGGTTAAAAACATCTGCAGAAATTTTTGACTATTGTGAATTTTAGAAAATTTTTGTAAATTTTTAATAAAAAGTAATCATTAGAAATTGTGACGCGGCTTCAAAGGGTTCTGAGACTCGAACGTACTGTTATAACCCTGGATTGTAACCCTTATTGCTGACCTAACTCCTGTCTCAGCTTCCCATGCATTCCGAACATTCATGTTTAATCAGCTCCTTTTCTTTCTCACACAACCCGACCACCCTGATATTCAGTTCAGTCCCAGCTCTCTTACGCGATATTACTTTTACCGAATTCTCTCACTGTGTTTAATTAATTAATTATATACCTTAATATTTCAAAAAGGACATTAAAAATGTTTTAAATAAATCTTCCTTTTTTTAAAAAAGCCCTTATTTTGGGGAGTTCTTACAGTACGAGGGGAAAGATTAACAAATTTGAATTATGGACGGCTTGAAATATTATACAAACCACTACATATTACGAAATAACCTGTCTTTTGATTTTTCGAAAATATAAACCACATATTTTAAATAATGTTTACTTTCAACTAAATAATGAAATAATTATTTCAAAATGTCGGATTTACAATTAATATACAATTACTTTAAATGTTATAATTAACGTTATTGAGAAAATAGCGAGTTGCGCCTAAAGATGAAAGATATTTAATATTAGATTAAGATTTTGGTGAACACAGACGGGTCGAAGTCTTGCGGTGATACTCATCAGGAGAGTCCGATTACACAAACATTTTCTTTATGTTACTTCTGTTTATACCTTTCAAATTTTGCAGTAAAAGTAAGTAAAATATGAAAAAAAATCAGTTTAATTTCTCTAATTAGTTTTTAATTAACAGATGATTAATTAAAATGCTCGTCAATTTTAATAAAACACTACATAATGTTTATAAAAACTTATATATTTATCAATATATGAAGGAAGAAACGGACGTCAATTATCCGATTCATATTTAATTACTGGCAACGTAGAGCAGAACATTCAGAACAATACATTTATTAGCGCGTGGAAAGCTTTCAAAATCGGAACGGTTAATTAAAATATATTAAATACAAATATCGGAAATACATTATTTCTTAATATATTTAATAAGCATACTCGATGTTTCGACTCCATATATATACAGTTACATACCTATCGTAGTCAATTAACGTAGGAATGTGCTTAAATAATCCTTGGCAGTTGAACCTTCATGTTAGGACATTAAAATATGTATTTCTATATCATTTTATTAATTGATAAATACATTATGTGTGTGATAGGTTTGTTCACCACGATATATTTAACATAGACCTCGGACCCTGTAAGGCTCAACCTGAAGTGAAGCAATTGTTCCTGAGTTCTTCACTATGTGTGATTGTGAGTTTGATTGAGTGCAGAATATCATTTAATCCTCGGCCATAAACATAAAAGCACGGATGTTTAATTTATTTTGTTAAATTTTATAATAACAAAATTAAAAGTCACTTTTGTCTTATTTAATTTTTGTTTGTCTATACTACATTATTAAATAAAAACTTATATTTTTGGTCATTCTAAAACATATATTAATTATAGTATGTTCAACTTACACAATATATATTACAACCACTTGACACACTCTTACTAACAATGAAGGCGTTCCATAAAGTACGGTTCAGGCGTTGTCGAAAACTCGCGGCCAAGTTTCAGTATACTTTATACAAGTTTCGCTGCGCCGTTACTGCAGTTGTTGGTTCTTGTAAACTTAAACGAGAATACGATTACTTGTAACGATATCGATGTACCATGAACACTTTTTAACAGATTTTGTTTTGAGATTATAAATTTTTGGAGTTCCATATCTCAAAAGACAAAAACGAATTGATAATAAAGTCTATATTGGGGCTCTGTCTTTTATTCTGTCAGTTGAAATAGGTATGGTCCTTAGTCTTAGACATTCAAACGAATACAACGATTTTGTTGTTTTAAAAGCTCGAAAAATACGACTATTTATGACACACATTTTGATATTCTTAAATAATAATATCTACAGTATACTTCCCATCGACACACTCATAATAAATAATTTACATACAAGTCTGAAGGTATCTCTATTGGTGTGAATCGATTTCTCAACTGTTTGGTTTTGAATAATTTTTGAACGTTGCATATTTAATTTTGAATTAAACTTTAATTATAAACTCCACAAAAGCCTTAACTAATATCTCAGATCTCTTAGACACGTCACATTATTGACTATTACGTATATTATTTGACGATTCACTTCATTAATAATAAGACTAGCCTTTATTTTGATAGAAAGTTAAGTTTTACTCGCGTATATTTTACAATCCTTAATCCTTTTTTTCATTCACTCATGTGGGGAAAAAATAAAGTAAAACTTTGAAAATCTATCAAGATCTCTAAAAGAAAATAGTAAACGTGATGATGAAATTACTTTCATCATCACTTTCAAATTGCCTTACGGTATGTTTCATTAATTTTATTCTTTAATAGCTGATTTTTCAAAATGGTACTAGTATTCAACATACATTTTACCAAATTGAACAACTTATAAATTAAAACCTCTAACTTTTTTGTAAACAATTTTATTTATTTAATAAATATTGTTGCAATTTGCAGAGGCGTAACAAAATTAATAATACGCAAGTAAAAATATTTTTAATATGCCCCAATTAAATGAATTGAGTACAGCGGCCAAAGTGACAGATTGGCCTTTTCAATATGTCACAAAACGTAGTGATCACGGGAAATGTACAAAGTTTCATAAACTTCGGTTTTATTATCTTCGAAATATTCCCAATTTTAACTTTGAGACTCTCTTCTGTAAAATTATGATTTTGCATTTTAGATGGAGTCGACCCGTGAAACCGCTGCTATTATATTTCTGTTATTAGGCGAAACTGACTAGTAAGGAAAACAAAATGAAAATTAAAGCTAAACCATAATGGTTTAATAATTATGAGCGTATAATTTTAAAATATTAAAATAAATCAAAATGTAAGAAATTATAAAATTTTGTGGAAGTCGTATTAAAGAAACAAATACACACTTGACACAATCAAGGGTCTATTTGTTATTCTACACTCAAAAGCTATTGTAAAGCTGATCAAATCAAATATTGTCAGTTAACTTTCTCAGAGGTGCGAGTGTTCCCGAGACGCCGCACTGATTGTGTTTTGAGTAAAACAGTCGTGTACATTACTACCAACTCGGTCTATTTAATGCAGTCTTATTAAATCCTACACTTTATAGTCTAGCTTTGAAATTAGACTAGGTATTAGTGAGTACTGGGGGATGGTGGCTGGTCACTGACATTTAGTACTACTGAACTAATTTATAAATAAAACAAATTAATTATATTGCTAATATCTTTATATATATAAATTACGTATTACATTGTTTGTCCGCGATGGACTCCTAAATTACTTAACCGATTTAAATAAAATTTACACACCAAATGCAGTTTAGTCGAACTTAAAAGATTAGATAGATTTCATCTCAAGTCATAGACACTATATTATTTTGTTAAAATTATTTGTTTATTATTTGTCAGTCACAAAAGTCAGTTAACTCCAAGGGATTCTAACAGATGGCGGTATCTGTTGATTGGATTGAGTAATTATTCGTTATATGGTGCTATGTTATACTTTTTTTTAAATTTACTGTAGGGGTTGTTACTACAATAAATGCGTATTCACATGTAAACAAACATATTAATATTTTTTAATCTTAATTTAAGTTATTTATTTATTTATATCTTTTCCACTTTGAATCATTATCAGAGATCACTCGTTTACGTCAAAATGGAAGTGTCAGGAGGGCTTATTTCGATACCAGATTTATCGTAATAAGCCCTTCTGTAAAAGCACTTTCCAACTTAATGTTAAAGCTCTGAGGGTTCCAAACGCGTCCTGGTCTGAGAAGAACCACACAACAAACTCAGCCGGATATCTTTTTTTATATTGTGATCACTGTTTCACAAACGTCAATCTTAAAAGCTATTTTGAAAGAACTAAAACCGTCGCAATAAATCGGAAATGAAACCTAAAGATATCAGGCAACGAAAATAAAAAAAAATAATAATAGTAATAGTAAAATAATAATAATAATAAAAATCGGCTTGCTACACAACCAGTCACCGCAAGCAGCACCCGTTCACGAGCATAACGCAAGAGCCAGCCATCACCCCCTCCGCCATATTTGAGGGACGAGCGCAACCCGACTCCCGACGCTACCGCAAGTAATGACTTCTAAGGAATCGGTGTGATGCAACAGGTCGATAAAACGAAATTAATCTACAACAAAAAACAAATTGCGGAGATTACTAGTTATTCGCAATACAATACAATTCATTCCCAGGCCATACCGTCGTTGATGTAATCCTTTATACTATAGTAGAATTTTTTTATCAAATTAATTTTATATATAATTTAAATTTATTTAATGATAAACTTAAGGCTTCATTTGGGAACTTATTATAAAAACGTATACAATTAACCTTAAAGGATTTACCTATTTTATGGAGCCTAGTGTTGGGCATAGTGAGTTTATTTTTATTTCTTGTTTAAATTTTATGAAAATCACAATTTTTTTTTGAACTTAGAAATATTTTTATGAACATAAATAAAATTTTCAAATAGAAACATTTCTAGCCAAATTATTGGCTGTCATAGTAAAAAAATATAATAGCGATATAGCTATCTGTCGTTTAATATATGTGATATAATTTGAGTAATGATAGGTAATACCTATCATTAGTCAAATTATAAAAGTTACGAACATTAGTGTTAGTGTTAATAACATGAAATTTGTCATTATATAAACATAATATATACATCAATAAGTTTATCTTATATCTTATTTTATTTTCAGCCTGTGGCAAACCTTTATTATAGGGTAATGAAAACCATACAATTTTATTTACATTTAAGTTACTTATAGTTTCAAAAACATTTTTTAAATTCCAAATGATTTACATTATCTCTATTTCCTACAAAAATTATTATATTTGTTGAATGAGTAAATTTTTTACTTGAATTCTTAATTTCTCTAGTAATATTTATTATATTGTTTTCAGGTGTACCACCTGTTGAATACATTTTGTTTCTCAATAGAAGAGTTTAGTACAGAGCCCATTCCTTTTCAAATATTATCGCTAAACCTATATGTGTCATATACAGGAGTCAATTTGAGGGAGCTATTAGTATTAGAAACAGGGATATTAACCCTGTCACACAATGTTCTAGCCGGGGGGGAATTTACAGAAAATAAATTAGTATTACACTCACATGAACAACTGTTAGTATGTAAGTTAATGCATTCCAAACTTTTTTAACAATTCATCTACTTTTGACTTGTGCTCACTTAGCATAATTTGTGTTTTTTCATATTTTTTTGTAATGCTTCTTAATGAAGTCTGCACACTTGCTATGTGCGTTTCTAATATGTGTCAGTTTCATATCTCCTATTTCTATTTTCTAATTCCATATAACAAAAGTTAAGTTTTTTTAGTAAAATATTTTTCTCAATAATTGATTTAGTGAAAAACTTGTTCTTTTTAATAATTTTTTGGATTTTCTTAATATATCTATTAATTCTAATGTATTTTTTAAGTTTCTTATTGTTGCAACTACCCAGCCTCTGTGAGTTTAATGTGTCATTTGTTAAATCTATAGTGACACAGGGCTTTTCAGTTGCAGCAATTGAGAAGTTAACCAACTGAGGAGCATTACCAATTAACTCTTCATACAGGCTATGAGTGTGAACGTTAGTCGAGTTTTGAGCGGCCTCCTCCAACTCCAAGATTTATTGGTAGGCATCTCTCAGTTCCAGCTCCAGGGTGTCGGTACGGCGAAGGGCCTGCTCATACTCAAGACCGCACTCATCAAACCTAGCCACTAATAACTGTAGTCTGTTACGCTCTTCTTCAACATCATTATATTTAACATGTAACTTTGATAGTTCTGATTTTAATTTGTCATTATTCTTTAAAATATCTAATAGTTATTTAAGACTATTAGTTAACTTATTTAGTTAGTTAAGACTCTTTGTTCCTAAACAACTAATACACGTGTAGTATATCGTAAGCTTACATGAAGTTATGTTATTAATGAAGTCTGCTCTTAATATAAAACAGGAACAGAATCTGTAATTGGTAGGACAAATTTATCATTTCCAGTATATAGACCAGATTCACGACGTTTGTGATTGATTAATTAGTTTGTGATTAATTGTGATTATTTTAAATTTACCCACATACTGATTGTAGTTATTTGTGATTATTTTAAATTTACCGGCATACAGTTTGTGATTATTTTTAATTTTCCCACATAAAATTTGTGATTATTTTCTATTTACATACACACATTTTGTGATTATTTTAAATTTACCCACATGTAGTTTAAGATTATTTGTGATTATTTTCAATTTTCCTACAACCAGTATGTGTTTATTTTTAATTTACCCACATAGTGATTGTGATTATTGTGATTATTTTAATAACAAATAAACCATGATACACTGTTCGTTTATAAATGCGTAGCAGCTTAATATGTCAACCAGTCCGTCCGTCAAGATGGCGCATGAGTCCACATATAGGGAGCTTGATCAAAATGAGAAATACGATAAATATCGCGTATATAATAGTTTTATTCATAGTGACCACTGGTCCTTCTAAAATAAAGAGATTTCAAATTGATATTAAATACACCAACGTAGGGCAAGTCAAAGGCATATAATTACTGCGCAGTTGGATGCAGATGATGTAAACATTTTCATATATATCAAGAAACCTCGACCTGGTCACATTCAATTCGCTCCAGGAAATTAAACCTCATAGAATAATCGTCCTCTTCTAATTAAGTGTTTATTAATAAACCTAACCTGAAGTTATTACCTCCAACTCAACGATTAACAACCATTATAAAATGTTGAAAATATGAAGGTAAATATTTTGAGTATTACAGAACTATAAACTCAGGTAATAAATAAATTAAATTTACTTATAGAAATCGGCATACTCAATAAATAGAGATATGAAGGCAATAAATTAATTTTACTAAATTTACATGTAAATGTTAAAAAACTACGAGTGTTATGTAAGTAGTTTTGATATAATAATTCCATCATATGTCTTGCTGCCTTTGTAACACAGGTATAAGACTCTGATTGCGTCTCAAAGAAGGCTCTGATTGCGTCTGAACTCACTTAGAAAGACGCAGGACTCAAGAGCTACTAGCTAGCTAGCTAGCGACGTACTCTTTATATAAACGTCGTTCTATTCGAAAAATAACAATTACATTTTATACTATTTTTCTTATTGATATCTGTCAAAACATGACTACGTACCATGGTGAATCAAATGAAGTACTTTATGTAGTAGTATATTCGATTTTCTTAAGCTTTCATAATTTATAAATTACTGGGTATGTTGTGATATTAAATTAAATAATTTGATAAACATATTTTTACATATTTATAAAATTACATACATTTAAAACCAATACATAAGAAAGAGTATGTAGAAGAATAAAGACATTCATCATATATGGTACATTTAACAAATATTTATTTTAAATGATCTAGCGCCGTTACCGAGTTCCTCAAGCACCCGTTCATCGATATGAGGCTACATTTTTTAATTTATAATTATTTTTGTTATTGTTTAAATAACATTATGTGTAGAAGTCGAAACATAGAATGTTAAGTAAAAGACAAATCACTTCAAAGAGTTTGTTTTTATTATTTTCAACGACAAATTAATGTAAAAAGCATTTATATTTCTTATTTTTCATACAATTTTGTATAAATCTTTATAATGTTTCTTAGTAAACGTTTTACGTATTGCGTATTGTAGTGAGAGCGGAGTGAGAGTCAATCACGTATAAGTACACCTACACGATGCACTCATAAGTTCATTTTATTTATTTATTTATGCAAATAAAGTAAACACTGCATCTATTTATTACCTATATCCGATAGTATAATGTTTTATGTTACATTTGTAACGAGTCGATTACTACTGATACTGGCTTATGAGTGTCAGCAACATAAAAAGAGATTTATAACAGTGGAAATAATGGGAAAAGGAGGTTACACTTCTGTTTTTTTCAAGACGGTATAAATTTAATGATAATCATTTTGTTGCTATAATGACTGTTATTAAAATGTATAACGAGTAAACTCTATAAAGAATACTGTTAATTCTTTATCTACTGAGTTCCTTACGAGCATTCAGTTTTGCTCCACGCTAGTGATACATAAGTACTCGTATTTTATAATAAGTTTGGATAAAATCATCTCAGTAATATACGATACTCATAAATAACCTTTCAAACCCCGCTTCATAGTTAATATTAACGTTTTGAAGGCAGTTTGTTCATAATGTCCGTAGCAGGTACGAGAGCTCTTAACAAAGCCGTACGATAAACTTCGTCGTGATCGAACGCTCGCTGCACTCTTAAAAGTTTAGTTTATTTTTTATGAACTTCGATCATTTATAATTTTTTACAAGATATTCATAAAGAGCTATATTTATTTCATAATATCCATATTTCACACGGTTCGTCTTTCTCCAGTAAACTTTTTAAACCAGAAGAAATATACTTTTCATTATAAAGTGGAGCGGTAATGCGGTCAGTTTGAATATATTAATAAAAGATATGCAAAACGAGTACTTCTCATTAATTTTTAATATTTTGTAAGATCCCTTATAAACATTATTCATATAATTATATCTTTTCCACTTTGAATCAATACCAGTGATCACTTGTGTACGTCAAATGGAAGTGTCAGAACTATTTTGATAACATACTATATAACATAATTATAGGGATGATACTGTGCGTAGATCCTTAAAATCCCCTTACGATGGTTCTTACCGCGTTTTATATAGAGGATCAAAGGTGTACACTATACAGTTACCCAGTAGCAAGCAAATTATTCAATTGATAGGTTGAAACCAGCTTATGTATTGTTAGAAAGCTCAAGCGTAAAAGAGAGTACAGAATATTCAAACGTTGTAAAACCTTAAGCAGAAATCAAACCTACGAACGTTACCGTTCACACTATACGCAGTGGTCGCGTGAGTAAGCCGCCAGTAAGATTTAAGTAATATGTACTTAATGCACAGTGTAAGCGAATGCCATGCTAGACGAAGCATTTTAAGGTAGCGCTAACGCTCTACGAGTATGTAAGTCGACAAGCTATTTGCATAGCCAATCATTTCCTTCAGTGTCATAATGGTATAACGAGGTTAAGCAAAAATTTCCTTTGTATTCAGTTATTCACATTGGTATGTAGAACACGATAATTAGGTTACGTTGTAAGAAAATATTACATTAGAGCAAAAAAATTAAAATTATTTATTTTATTTTGGTATTGCAATTTTAATATTATTACTTATTGAATTTTTTATATTATTTAGACATTGCAAGCAGGAAGTTAAGAAATAGGCATTTGCTAATTCATCGAATAAAATTGACAAGCTTATTCTGCAACCTACAGTAGAGCAATATGCTTAATTGTAATATATTGAACCTACCGCAAGTAAATCAACTGTAATGTTGACACGAAAGTTGATAGCTACAAGTGTGATAGTATAATGTTTCATCAACTGTAATTGTGTAATTTTTAGACGTGTATAACTTTAAGCTATGTACCTATAATAAGATATAATTTTTTGTTATGTTATAAATTGTATTTTGTTTTTTTTTAAAGAAAGAAATATTGTACTGTGCAAGTAAGCAATATTAATTGTATATAAGTGAGGCGCGATGAACGCACCACACTGACACACTGAGACACAGTCAGACACTCAGTCACGGAGTCAGTCGCGCAATGTAATTAGGTGTGAATAAACGCATGTGAAGCAACGTCGATGTTTCACTAAATCATGATCACGTAATGATGACCCTCACACCTAAAACTATATTCACGTTGTTGTATGCAGTTAATATGACGAATAGTGATCGTTGTACTCATTCCAGTCCAATGATATCTTTGATCTTCATCTAGTAGCTCTTCTCGTAATCGCTTCCGGAGCGAAATGCAATGGAAACGATTACGGACAAAGTCTGAGAGAAATCAATCATCGTTGAACATCTTTAGTTGAAGATGGATCGAAAGTTTAATGATATATGATTTTGGTCATAAATGAATCTGCTCAGGTCTTGTCTTGAAGTTTCTATAATACTCAAAGTACTAACAAAATAAAGACGAAGTTGAGAACTTCTTAAAATATGTATTAGAATTTTCTTTTAGAATCTTATTTAAGTAAAACTGCTACATGTATTTCTAAATAGTGTAAAGATATATCTCCGACTCTTTTATGTATAATATATTGTTGAATTATATAACAACTCCTGCTCAGAACATTTGTACCGTTACGCTTCTTTTCACGCGCTCTTCAGAAACCTTCCTTACTAATGAGTCATTTCCTAATTCTAACTTTTTAAAATATCTGACTTTTTTGATATATAATATAACTATATGACAAGTTTAATTTTTAAACCATTTAGTTTTATTTATTTTGTCTTTACAAATTACTATACTTTAACAGAAAAATCTCTAATAGAATTTTTTTATTCCTTTCATTTAAACATTCAGATATGTATGTATATGTATGAGTTGATGAGTATCAGTTATGAAATATTCGATCGCTACGCATCTTTTAATTTACTTAGTAGACAATATAGTGTTAAATTTTTATATAAAAATACAAATTTAAAGATAATGTCAAAATTAGTTAGGTGTATACTGACTTTCAACAACGAGTAGTGATGTAAGTACTAAGTGTAGCAAAACAGTCTCTTATATATAAAAAAATATATCTTGTTAGTTTTTATTTTTCAATAAAATTGAAAAATTGAGATTTAAGATTTTCGAAATTTTCATTTGTAATTAACATAATTTCCTTCATCATTTTAAAATCTTTCTAAGGCCCTCTGAATTTGGTCGTCGTCTTGTGATATTTGAAAATGTATAATATTAATAACGAATTAATGCAAGATGTTCATTTATAACTTTAAACAAATATTAAATATGATATTAATTACTTTACAAGTGATAAACTGTATTGTTACAAAGATCGGTAAATATTTCAGTAATAAGAGTGAAACCTCATCAGTCATTAAAAATTTCTCAAAAGCCTTTAATGGAAGCGTGGGAAATACAAGATATTTTACAGAAAAATTACTTTAACTTGAAAAATAAAAGTTATTTTTTTTGTTCGGTTATTAAAATTCTCTTTGACCTAGTCCTTAGTTTTTATGTTTAAGAAAGTATTATTATCTTCATAAACCTGTTGAATTTTAGTAAAGTTTTGTTAAAATATGTGAAATTATCGTTAATTTGCAGACGTTTACAGATGGTTGTAATGCCGGTCGCTTTGTCTGCAATCACTTCCGTAGTTTCAGTTCTGAGGCGGATACGAGACGAGCTGCTAATTGCAGTCGGCGTTCGTCCCACAGACGGAAGATAGCAACGATTACTTCCTTGTCCTTTATATCTCTCTACATCTATGTATATGCAGGCAAGTGTGCAACACTTGTTAACACAATACTAATAATGAATTTGTAATATCTATATATATTTTCCAAATCTTATTAATTTCTATTTCTTATATTTATTATTGTTGTTGGATTGAGATAATAAAAGTAAAAAATATCGTATAGTCATGATCATGGTAAAATTATATGCAAGAGAAGAAAAAAATAATGTTATTGGCTCTGTATAGAATAAGACCATAAATGCTAACGTATAATAATTAAATTTCACTCGTAATGCTGTGCGATAAGTGCTTAAAACTCGTGAAATCAATGTGAAGTACAATGAGAATAAAAATTACAATGAGAAATGGTGCACGTATTTAACTATTGGAATTAAATCTAAAATGTCTTAATGTTTTAAATAAATATAGAATGGAAGATTTCTTCCACTGTAAAAGTTCTAACCTGCGAATACCGACCCGTGTACTTAAGTTTTAAATGATTTATAAAAATAATTCGTTAAAAATATTTATATCTTTTCTTCAACAATATAGCATGTCATATTAAAATGAAATCACTACGAGATAAAAAAATCTTAGCATATTGTATTAAGAAGAAGTCTCTATCTTAATATTATTTATCAATAAATATAAATTCTTAATTGAATTAATATTTACCTTCATTTTATTAATATCTCTAAGAGTTATTCAGATATACTCGCTCAATCAACGGTGACAGTCCTCGAAAATTTTCAAATTTGTTCTCGAGTTCTTTCTTTGTGTTTCAAGGACCACTCGATATTGTTCGTGAGAGTATTTTATGAAACAAAAGGTAATAATGTCCTTTAAAAAGTCATTCATTCAAATGGTACTCTTTAGCTCTATAGTATTTATTTATTAAAATGAACTTCGGTAAGATGGTATACTCATTAAGATGCACTTGATAAGTGTATGCACAAGTCGGATGCGCCCTGGCGGAACGTTGTAACTTAACGTATTATGTATTGCCTACCTCCCTATATATTTAAGCGTTGTAAAATAACTGTATTCGGGTCGCATGAACTTGGAATACATTAATATGTAAATATTAATAATTATTTCATATTCATTTAAAGCGGTTAAAAATTAAAAGCAAACGGAAATAGCAAGAATATTTTTAGCTCTCTTATGAAAGAGGCTAATGAGAGATATGACTAATGAGAGTGACGCTCTGAATAAATAAAGTGACGCGAAATGCATTCACTCTTTAAGTCGGCTTCTTTGATGTTTTCAAACGTGACAGAAAAATTTCCAATGTTACTTCACTACACTAGTATATTACGAAGGGAGTAAAAAAATATTACAGTTTTTAATGATTTAAACTCCAAATTAACAACTTTTATAACAAATTCTGGATTCTTTTTTTTAAGTATCTAAAACTTTAACATTTTTCTATTTCAGTTCTAATTTAATTGAATCAAATAATGATAATACAAAATTCAATATCTGTGATTTTTTTTTTCAAAAATCCTTGTGGAAACACAAAAACTAATAATGTGATAAGCTATAAACATTATTTGAACCTCAAACATCGACTCCCCAATGGCTAATGGCATTAATTAAGGAAATAAACCTCTCAATTCCAGTCCCGGCAGCCTGTACTACAATGTGGCAGCTATCTCGGTGTGACTCGGTGTGACCTCATTTCTGATAACAAAAACTCTTTAACTAATGTCTCTACACGGATCTGCGCTTAGCGTCTGGATGTGACACACGAATATTGAGCGTACTTAGTTATTGTATACGATAATATAAGACAAAGAACAACGAACGCCAACATCACAATTTCCATGTAAACTTTCGGACGCACCTCTGTGGTAGCGAAATTTGTATAACAGCACAATTGAAAAGCCATTTATGTTCTATTGTGTATTGATTTCTGAATCTTTTAACTGAATATTGTATGTGGCCGGGTTGTCCAATTGGCCATTACCTCCCGGTACTATCGGCCTGTTAACGGTGACCCGAATTATCGAATTACACATTCTACTCGAATGTTCTAATCAGCAAACCATATCTTAGATAAACATTGTTAGTCCATCTCACTCAGTGGTTTTATGCATAAATTGATTTAATTATCAACATTCACGACACCCTTTTATTACACTACGATATTTTTGTATAAACCAACACTTTCTTAAAAGATATTATATATTTTTATTACACATAAGCAAACATAATGATTTTTTTAAACATATACTTACACACATGCAACTATATTTCGTGATGCAATACTTAAAAGCAACTCGAAAGTATTAGACTGTCTGAGAGCTGGTTAATTCTGAGTGCGGGGGCGCGTCATGTCGCCCTGTGCCGATATGAAGGACAATTTATGATGATAGCTTGCATGTTTTGTTCGCTTCGTTTTTCAGATAAGATATTGATAAAAACCTACCAACTGGCATTGTATATAAGTTAATAATTCATTGATATTAAAACACACGTCAGATATCCAATAGCATGAGAGATAAAGTTGACTTTGCTTTTTTATTTTCAAAACTCTGTATTTCATCCGTGAGACAATTTAGATCTAATTGGAAAGCCAGTCCCCATCGGAAACAAGGGTCACTCGGACTCGACTATGACAGACTGCCTAGGGACTGCGATCTCATCTCAAATGTGATTGAGTCCTATGTGCTCATACAATTCTGATAACAGGACTTGTACTCATTGACCGTAGTTAATTATTTGTCATCGTATGCGAGATTGGTACAACGCTATATCTGTGCTAATTTTCGTGACTCATTTAAAACCTAACTAACTTGTGAAGAGATTTGAAGAGTTTTTAGTTTCTTATTAACTTTCCTTATTATCTGTCTACAAAATGTAGAATATTTATTTCATTTCATCTTTTTATGTAGTATAATGTTTTATTTAGCTATTTATACCATTATTTTCGATGTATTAATTATCATTAAATCTTATGATTATATATTAATGAGATAAATTTATAAAATTTAGGAAGGAAACAGGAAAGTCGTAGTGAGGTGACGATGTTCTAATTAATTTGTGTAACTATTACACATAACTTGACTATGCGAATAAATATGTTAATGTTTAAAACAATAATAGTTATAAGATCCATGACTTGTACAATTATTTCGATCATTGCGACTGTTACTCTGTTTCTAGGTTCTGTATTATTCTATATGATTTTTTAAAATAAAATCGCATTGATGGTCAAACTATTTGCGACAGCATCATCAATTGAACTGTTTGTCTCTCACGGATGACTCATAAGCTCTTGTATTTCGACCTACGAACTAGGCGAGTCTACCTCGACGTCGGCATTCCCTCGGGATTGCGAACTGCTCCTTCAGTAGTAATGAATTTGATGAGAATTTAAAATAACATCTTGAAGAACCAAGTATTATTAATAAATATCACTGTTATAGCATCAAATTATAGTTTTTTAAGTTACTGCCAGAAACAGATTTCTCGCTCTTCGACATCGACATTTTTTATATATTTTTAATGTGTACAAGAATGTCGTTAATAACATTACATTATAAGATACATTACCGATGTTAAGGAAAATAAAAAATAATGGTTTCACTTACAAAATAAAAACACTTTATTGACATCATTTCCAGAAATTTGCACAAAAAAACTTTAGATAATAGATACTTTTCCGTTACGTTCATAATATATTTCTCTTCATTGCAGACAAATTAAATAAATACTTAGAATATTATTATCAAAATTTACAAATAATAACAATACAATATTTTAAACAATAATAAACAAAAATGTAAAATATAATTTGTCTTACCTCTAGTACATTGTACAGTAAATAAATGCAAGTCATAACTTAGTTATTAATTATATTATGTAAATAACATTTAAGTGTTATATAAGTGACTAGATCGGAACCCTAACTGATTATTGAAAATAAAACTACATACATCGCGAACAAAACCAAAACCTTTACAAGAGTAATTGTTTTAACTACACGGCTGTTAATATTCTTTATCAATATATTAAGCACGTACGCACGATGGCGTCGCGAACGCCGGGGTTACATACACTAAATAATATTATAAATTTATTCATCATTACTAAAATTCGTTACAGGTAATGATGGATCGACTTAGACGTGACAAAAGGTAACTGAGGTTAGTTATCTCCAAATAAAGTAGTTTGAAGCCAAAGCTGGTCAAATTAATATTATAGATAGATTAATGTACCCTAATATGAAGTCCTCCTGCGGCGAGATAAGCAAACACGCGGACAAATAGTTTACTTGTATTTATCACATTAATATAATTAATCAATTATTCCAAATCATATTGCACTGCCCGAATAGTTCAGTCTTCTAAACGTTAAAATGAAATGACTATTTTGTTTCAGTGCAAAAGATGAAAGATATAAGATAAATAAAACATTCACGATCTCGACGATACTGAGATTATAACACTATATACGTTTGTTCGTTAAATGTTTTTAATATAGCGAATATGAAGATGATATGACGGTGACGATGATATCTTTTGGTCCTTAATACAAATACTTTGATTAACATGTGTTATTGTGAGTAAAAGCTTACGTGTATCGGTAACCGTTTCGATATTGAGTTTGAGCGGGACTGGAGGTGAGCCTCGTCGGTTTTGAGGCAAATATAATTAATTTTAAGTAAACCAGAATTTAATATACAGATTTATTCGATTGCGCCCTTTTCCATCGCACCTCACGCTCTGGCGACGTATTTGTCGGCCAGTCTATTGCTGTCCGGTGACTCGTCGGCAAACTTAATTTCGTTTGACGAGTCCGAATGTTCGTCGGCGAACTTGATGTCACTAAAATCCGCGGTTCGCTTCAGCGTGTCGTCCTTCTCCCGGCCGTCGGTGAGTCGCTTGAGGGTCGCGGTGTCGTCGTGCTCGGGTCGCTTCTCTCGTCTGTGGACTTTCACTGGCGAGATTGTGAGAGTTAAATCTTTCATCGGAATAAAGACGGCTTCGTCCTTCCGCTTGTTCATTTTGGTGTTTTTCGTCGTATTTTGTAAGTCGCTTATACTGAAGTTGAGCGGGTGTATAATATTGCCTCTTTCAAATTTTCGGGCCGATTTTATCGATTCGTTGGATTTGTTGGAGCGGTTGTCGGGATGTCCCCTCGGAGCGACGGACGTCGGCCGCTCCTCCGGTGATTCTGTATTGCTTCCTGGATTAGGACGTAGCTCTTTGGGAAGCATTTTCTAAAAATTAAATAATTAAAGTTATTATATTAAAATAGTAAAGGTACGTTGCCAAATAAATTACAGTACCTAAATTTAGGATTGTACAACATATTTTACCTCATAAATGACATCGTTCTCATCTATTTCTTTAATGATGTCTCCCTGGTCGAGCGGCGGTATCCAGACCAAGAAGGCCGGATCCATCCCTAAATAGGAACCCGGAACGGAACCTAAAATAACATATTTTATCAATTCTCAGCCAAAACCTGAAATAGAAATATTAACTACCCGTATTATATTTTACATCGAAGTGTCCGCGCCATCGATATCAGTATTAATGGAAAATCCCACGGGTGGTTTAGATATACACCGAAGCCGTACCGGCGTTGTCGACCTCGTAGTCGTAGTAGTCGATCTCCATCTCGGCGTGCGAGGCTAGGCTGAGGTCGGAGCGCAGCAGGCGGCGGTTGCGGGACTCCTTGCATTGCTTGGGGTTGCGACCGTCCCGCACCCGCGCCGCGCACACTCCGCCCCGCGACGCACTATACACGCCCTGGGAACCGTTAGCGAGGCATTTATGTACACGACGTGTAAAACGCGACTACTGAGCTACTGCGTCGGGAGGAGTACGCGTACGTTGGTGAGCGTGGTGGCGGAGGTGGAGGAAGAGACGCCGCCGACGCTGCCATCCTTCTCCCACGCGCTATCCCTGTCCTTCTCGCTGCAGCTTCCAATCTCGCTGGTGACGCTCGCGCTCTCCGGGGTCGTCTCGGTCGTCGAGGGTCGTCTCTCCGCCGAGATCTTAAAGCGCAGAGGAATCGTTGCAAAAGAAATATACTAAAAATAATGTAACTATTATCGTTACAAATACGCACGTGGTGTCCTTGGGACGGCGCGCTAGTAGCGGAGGCGGCGGAGGCAACCCCAGCGCTAGCGGTGCCCCGGCTGGCGGCGCTCCCCACGCTCACGTCGTCCTCCGCCTCGGCATCCGAGGGTCGGTCCTCTTCGTCCCTGGACAGGCAAAATCGGACACTGTACACTTCGCTAATTATATTCTCAAACTTGGTAATAAGAGAGCGGTAATGTAACCGCTCTCATATAATACTCACTGGTATGTACCTGTGAGTATATTTTTTTTGCATATACCGACAAGGTATTATATATATTTAATTCGAGTAAGTGTTGTAACGAATATTCTTTTGTAAACACTCGCGAATGTGAATTTTTTTTTTTCAAATTTTTCTCACATTGTCCTATAACTTGGTTAGAAAGACTCGAACAAAGGTGCATTAAATAAATAATGCCAAATGACACAGTGAAGATTGATTATTTGATTACGAGGCTAAATTACTTGTTATTGTATTAAAAAAACATAAAAAAATAATGCCTTGAAAAAAGGAAGTTCTCAATTCGACTCAATTTATTTTAGTTATCTCAGAACTTTAGATTGGGTGAACCGATTTTGAGGATTCTTTTTTTATTTCCAAAATGACGCCTCTCTTGTTGTCCCATATAAATTTTATTGTTGTGGGCCCCTTCGGCGATACATCAGGAAACTCTTAAAATAATGTCGTTAACGGATACTGATTTGTTCACGTTCTAATTGCGTTACTCGGTGTATTATGTTGAACCTTCACTCTCGGACGATAGATTTCGTAGTCTCGTTATTTCCGTCAACGATCTATCGTAGTGTGGCGTATTTAATAATATGGTAGCGTCCAAATCTGATAAAGTTATGCTTTTAAAATTTTTGACACATCTTAGTATAACATATATTAGCCTTTGTACAAAGGTTTTTTCTTCAAGATCGATTACAGCTCTTTCCAGGGTTGTGAACTGTAATCGCCCAGCTTAATATTCGAAGCAGCATACGGTGATCCATATCTTCGTACTAGATAGGTATTGGAAATCAAACAAGTTAATGCTCGTTACAGTCTTCGTATTTACAAGACGGATTTTTTAGAAAATGAAAGGTTCTCGAGGCTTTCCATTACCAAAACTATATGCATTACACCACCACCACCATTACACCACTTTGACTGAAAGGATAATTTTTAAAACGATGTAATGCGACTTCAAATGAAATGGTTGATATTTTCTTTTTTAAATCATTTTGTAACAGCAAGCGTGTATAAAAACTTCTTTTGCAAACCGCACATGGGACATTCGCAAAAATAGTAACAGCCGCTTTAAAAGATTGTTTATTTGCAATATCCCGACAAACATGGCTCATCGCATTGTACAATGTCTCTGTAGAGATAGATAGGCGATTCTCCCTGAGTTCGTTAGCAGAGTAGCGTAGAGCAGCGCATTTAGTAGGTCTACCCATATTCAGACAATTTAGTTTAGAAGTACAATTCACCAAAAAGCAAGAAATAAACAAAAATGTTTACAAAATAAAACGACTTTAAGAAAAAACTCATAAAAAAATAGATAATATGCACTACACACATCTGTATCATCGCAGGTACTGCGGTGGCTTCGCAGCTGACACCCACTACAAAAATAACAATAATTGTATATATAGGTATTGTTATTTTAATTCGTAATATACTGAATGACCTTTTTTTACTTTTATTTTTAGTTCCACTATGAAATTGTTTTTTTATATTCATATTGGTAAAACATTTGCAGAATTTTTGTGAATGTGAATGTGAATGTGAATATTCGTTACATCACTAATTCGAGTATTATAGAATGTAATTTAACACTCATCCAATACACAGATACTTTTATACGCATACATATAAAATAATTACGATCGAAATTCTTTAAATAAACCTAGAGTTCAAATTCAATCCTAAGTTAAAGCTATAATATAATCGCTTTAAAATTAATAAAATTACCTATCGACCAATTGTTGTCAACAAACAGGACTTCTGAACGACAGCAGTATGTAAAAGACAATAGGCCGGTTTATGACGAGAGGTTATTGACATACTTACATATCAAAGCAATGTTAACTAATGCTGTAATAAATGACTATCCGTAGCTTTAAGGTACGTCAATACAATATATAATATGTTAAAAAATATTTAGAACGAATCTCACACCTTAAACACTATTTGCAAGACAAACGAAAAAGATTAAAATCATCTAGACCTCTCATTTTATATTTAACTAAAATATATATAAATAAATATAAGAATACTGTCACAATCGTAATGAAATTTCAAAATATAATAATATTTTTCCTCAAATCGCTATCAACGAATATTATATACATATTGTATTTATGTATTTTACAAGTCGATATAGTTTTATATGTTTCCGATGTAATTGTACGATTATGTGTAAATAAATGTTTTTTGTTCTATCCTTGTTGTTTTTATTTAAAATAAGTATCTTAAAATAGTTTATCATTAAATTGCAGTTTGTGATTCAATTATATTCGGAAACTAATAATGATAAAAATATTTCCTCCCTAAAAATATCCAACTTAAATATGACAAAAGGGACTTAGTAAAGTTGTATTTACTTATATTTAAAAATTTACTGAACCTTCAAACTAAAAAGTACACTTTGTTGTATAGTTTTTAGTTTTAAAAATATACAGGAAAATCTTAGGCAATGGTTTTCTTTGTATGTCGTTATCAGAGGTACTTGTAGATACAATCATCATATATAATGTCAAATGATTAATAATTCAAATCTCCGTCACGGTCAAAACGTGTACAAACAATAGCACTACAGTTTTCTATTCTTCTTTATTTCCTAATTACTCAGCGAGTGTTGAGTGTCTAAGAGTGCATTGCGTTTCATTCGTTTAATTGTTCCTGTGACGGTACTGCAATAATGACTGAGTACAACTTCGTCTCGACTTTACACTGCAAGCAATATAATACTTCACGCGGCACTCGCTTATCAACATAAGGCACGTGGCGCTTCGCCCCTGCCCCTGCAAACGGTACCTCTCTCCGTCGGCGCGCCCCTCTCCTCCCCCCGCGTATCCTCCGGCCGCCCCGCGCCTCGGTAGCAGCCGCCGTAGCGACGCGCCGCCCGCCTCTGACACCAGCGTGCTGCGGGACGCGCTCGCGCACAGCTCCAGCGACAACGAACACGCTGGAAACAATTATACATTATTCTTATATAGAAAAATACTTTCTCATTGCCAAAATGACCGCTCCTTTTTAGATGATATGTCGTTTCCGTTGTCGCACAATAATAACGTCGACGTCACTCACCGTCACTGTCAGTGAGCGATTCCTTGTCGGCGGCACGCTGGTAGGCCCTGGTGCGGTGCGCGGAGTGCGCGGCCAGCAGCAGCGCGGCCAGCGCGGCCGCAGCCGCCAGCGCCGCCGCCGCCGCCCGCGCTGCGCCCCCCGCGCCTCCGCGCCGCGCCGCCGCCCCAAGCGACCGCGACGCGTTCACGATCGGCTCTGTTTATTTCGTAAAGGTTTGTTTGTAAGTACTTCCGATCTCAAATACCACGAAGGTGAAATAAATAATTTTTAATTCAAAATATCTTTATTTAAGTAGGCTTGCACTTTTGAATCATCAATTATTAAAATAAAAAAGGGAAAATTTAGTCAATCAGAGAGTAAGCTACCACCGGCTCGGAATGCTGCTCTGCTGAGAAGAACTGGCCAGAAACACAACAGTTGCTCTTTTTAAAAGAAATTTGACAATGATAGATGTATACATTATACTATCAACGTTAGATGTATACATTATATTATTGCAATTGAGTCAACTATTTAAGTTCCACATATTTCGATTCACTAAAAACTCTTGAATGTTATAATAAGATTTTTTTAATAATACATTTGATTTTAAATTTAAAACTAAGAAAAGGAAGGTCTGAGATATCTTGTGGAACTTTATTACTTACGCGTATACTCCCCATGAAAAATTTGTAAACTTTTTGAAGAGGAGATTTTGGCGTTACGAGTTTATTTTTATTTCTCGTATTTATTGTGTGTCTGTCAACGTTTTTATGTAACTATTTAAATTTTGGCATATATATAATAATATGTCATTAGTTATGTATTGAGAAGCGACCGTAGGAATACTTATTACTTTAAAAACTTCTCTCAGAGCCCTTTTAGCTTTTAAGTTATAAAAAGCCCGCATAGCTCTTTTTTATTAATAAATATAAAAATAATTTCGGCAGCACTGCCCCATAGTAAAATACCGTAAGATAAAATACTATGCAAATAACTATAAAAATATAAGGCTTTGGAAAAGTCGCCAAACAATTGCATTCTGCGACTTCTCCCATGCGTCGTAAATGTGCTTAAGAAGTGCGGCACCCGCATCAGTTGTTGATTTGAAACCATATTGTTTACTATGCATGATCCCATTGCTATACACAAACTCTGCCACCTGATTTAGAATAATTTTCTCGAAGATAAGTAAGTTAAAGTCGGTAAAACCGAGATAGGCCTGTAATTTTCGGGTTCAAGTCTATCGCCACTTTTAAACAAAGGAACTATTTTTTGTTTTTCATCAAATCTGGAAATATACCGGTTTCAATACATTTGTTGAAAAAAGGGATAATTGTGAGGCAATATTATTTATAGTAGTGTTAAGTAATTTAACTGACATACCCCTAAGATCACCGTTTTTCTTCGGATTTCAGGTTCTGAATGTTTAAACAATTTCATCTGATGAAACAGGTTAAAGGAAGACATTGATTACCGACTCTAACATTTTTACTCAATGCGGCGATGTCATCTGATAGCAAAGAATTTAAATTACGCGTAACTATTATTGGAATTTCGATAAAAAAGGTCTCAAAAAAGCCGCCATGTTTGTTATCTTTATTTATTTCAGTATTATAAATTTTTAACTTTGTAAGTCCATTGGCAGCCCTAGTTTTCCCAGTAACACTAGATAAAACATCCCAAGTTACCTTTACTTTATCTTCTGAATGTAAAAAAATATGTTTTAATGTAAATAGACTTAGCTTGTACGCAAATACATCTTACCATATCTTTCTTTCTTCCTCTATAGAAAGAACTTGACAATGTGTAATTTTCTATATTTATAATATTGATGCTCTTGGACATCCAGTGCTGTGTAATTCACAATAAACTTATATTGTATTTAAAAAAATACACTTCCTATTTCTTGCCACGTAACGCTTGTATATTTTGATGGATAATTTTAAACAGCCTAGACTTTGTCTTATTATTCAATTTAAGTGGAAGGATTATTTTTATCACGTCTATATTATTTTCATTACTGTTATTTTTCGTAATATCCCTCCCTTATAAAGAAGTTTTTTAAATGAAATGCTACTCAAGTGGCAATTTGTTTTCTATAATACAGGGGCAGATACATTGTACCTTTTGTCATTCTAAAACTATTAAAAATAAATTTATTTAAAGCAAAATAAAAGAATGCGTCGCTATGACGGTATCTCAGATCATATAATGTATAATTCAAGTTGTATATGTATTTGTTTTGTTTATCCGAATAAGCTGATGAGTACGGGAATGTACACATTATAAATTGATAGTTATTTTTGTTATGTAACATTAATATTTTTTCTATATTTCAAAATGATATAATTTTTCTCAACTTACAAACCTCTCCATGTAAAAGTACAATAGTACTATTTTTAGTCAAATTAAAGTTGATAATATTTTCTAAATTGTGTTGGTAATGGATCCAGTTATTTAACTTATTATTTAAAAAAGACCCAAAGCCTTGACTAATATGTCAGAGAAAACAAAGTAATTATTTTGGAGCACAACGGAGAACTTATTAATTGTTTGACTATTTGTCATATTATCTACATCTTTAAAACCATGTTTATTATGTATAGCCGACGCCATGTTTATTATATATATCACCTAATACCTCAAAGCTTATTTTAGTAACTCCATTTAATTTTTCACTTACACAACTACAATAACTCGCTTCGTAAATGTCTAAATATTGATCTCGGATACTTAAAACGAACTGAGTGTCCATAAACCACCAGGGGTCCAACCCACCGATCTGCGTAGCGTGTGCCAGGAACCCCCCCGCGCACAGTTCCCCGCCCTCCCCCGCCCGCAGCTCCACCAGCACGTGGCGCCCTCCTACGATCTCCACCGCGCCACTCTTAGTTGTCGTCTCCACGTCTTCGGTCTGTGGCAATACAAATAATGGGTTGGATCCTATATTCTAATTCACCTGATTATGCGTTTCGCGATATAACAAGCCGTCTGATAGGTGTGAGTTAAATACCACAGCGGAGCTGTCCGGTCCGTCCCAGGAGGCCAGCAGGGGAGAGCCGAGGGAGTCCCCGTCCCGGGCCCGGAGCGCCTGCCCCGAGCACGGCAGCCTCACGGCTTCGAATCGAACTCGAACCGCCAGCCCCTCCTCCGCCTAGTAATGTTCCATTTATAAATCTTTTAAAACTAAATCGGTTATCACACAATAGAACCATTTGGCTCTAAATACAGTTTACAGTTCGTTAATAACATACAAAATATATCTTATTTTGTATGTAATTAACGAACTGAAATAGTTCTTAGAAAAACAAATGGATGAATAATGTAAAACTCCATTATTATTACGTAACAAATTGAAAATCAAAGAAGAAATCAAGAGGATCTAAGAGTACTTAAAGTCTTATTTCCAATCGTTAAGAAAGTGAACAAGCACATTCCCGTCCGACCTCTATTACACTAGACCGAATTAAACGCCGCACTTGTGGTTCAATGTAAAATCTGAAATATTCAGACTTCCTTATTATATTTTAACTATTTCATGACCTCGGCCAGCATGAACTACTGAACTATATGTACTTGTTTTATCCAGCGGCTTAACCTATTACGAGTACTAAGGTTACTGTAAGTCTATCGTCGCCGTAATTTCTTTTCTTTCTTACTGTATTATTTTTTTGTGCAGACCTGAAGCTATTACTAAATTCAGAAAATAATAAAAAACAATTTAATCTGTGAGTAATAACGATTATATATAATAAAATTTTCGAAAAAAAAAAAAGAAGACAGAATCTACAGATTTATATAATAATGTTATTTAGTATAACGTAAAAGTATAATCATACTATACAATTGATAAGGTACTTATAAATAATTATTGAAGTACCGTATCGTTGATGTACATACATATGTTATTTAAAGTTGCGAAACATTCAGATCTCTAACTTTCAATATCATAGTGTCTAACGAGAATTTATCGCCAAACTAAAGGCACTCTGTGAAAATTTACGATTTCCTGACATCCGTAGAATTATTGAGTTTGGCAGGAAACTAAACATAACAAGTCGCCGTAATCAATTGATAAAATGGAGAAGCTTCCGTGGCCTGTAACTCTTCTCATTCAATTAAACTTCAGTTTAGTGAACCTCGTTAACGACTCGGTGATTGGATTTGTTTAGACATTCCAATAGAATTGAGTTTGTTGTACGCAAAGTGCTGATAGCTGTTAAAATGGTCCGGGGATGTAACGAGCTGTTTAATATTGCGATATAATTGAATTACAATATCGCAGCGTAGTTACGTAATATAATATTGATTATACCAAAGTATTAGTACACGATGAGATACAAAGCATCAATCTACGCACTCACAGTTAACAGTTAATACATACACACTATTATCCTTATATAACTTTTAAAGGTTGTACATTGTAAAAATACAAGCTGTTGCCAGTGAATTCGCCTGCGTCCCTTCTACCGTCGCCTGCCTCAAGTCACAAATCATCTATTATCATTTAACATTTATACAAAGGCATTATTATATTATTATTGTTATTATTAACTAAATCAATTTTTGTACTTTTCCTTGAAAATTAGAGAATTCACTGCAGTAATAGGCGTTCTAAATGTTCACCGTTAGAATACTTATACCAATATATCGAAATAGTAAGAAATATACCAAATTTCATCAAACCCCGTCCTATAGTTTAACGGTAGTATGCGAACAAACAGACAATAATTTCATATATATTTATTTCGAGGTCGGTGTCTTGTAGTATCGAATTCATTTCAATAAAAATATTTTATGTACAGACATTATTAATATTTTTTTAAAAATATAATCATATATATATATATATAATTAATAAGTACTTAATAAAAAATACCGCACAAAAGAGATACGAGTAGATGTAACAAACTGTTTACCTGCAGCAACCAGAAGGACCTGGCGGGGCAGGCGATGGCGGAGCCGGCCAGCAGGCGGGCGGCGGGCGCGAGGTGCAGCACGCAGCCGCATCGACAGCGCGCGCCCACCTCCGCCACCACCGGCGAAGCGTCCCCCGCCCAGGGGCGGGCCGAGCACTCGCACGCCGCCAGCTGCACCGCCTGGCCCTGGCCGGGAACGTGACTTGGAGACTTCAAATGTATTCGAATAAAGTGAAACAATGCACTTCTTGAAATCTGATTTATTCGATAGCACTATACCAAATTAAAAAAAATACATTTTTATATAAATGGAAAGTACACAATGTAAAAAAAAGCTATTCTTGTTTTTCCTCAGTAGCTTCATCCGTCCGTTCGTCTTTAGGTTCCGTTATTTCATCGGGCGCGTCTTCAGTCTCTTTGTGTTCTTGTCCTTCCTCTTGACCGATATCTACGTCTTCTGCGTGTTCTTTGTTAGATTCTTTGTTGACATCTTCCGCTTCCTCACCTGGTGCTTCAATTATCACAGATTTGGGTCCAAGTTTTTTATCGCTTGTAAGTTGTGATTGTGAATGTAACGTTATTTGTGAATACTGTAGGTCCTTTAGTATTGACTTTTGGATTTCGATTTTACTCGCTTCTAATTTTTGCTCCATATTCATTTCACTCTCAGGGGTCTCCTCAACTTCCTGTTCTACGGAGGTGACTGTGGACTGCGTTGACGTTACAAACGATGCCAGACTTTCCTTTTCCGGTAGGTGAGGTTCTGTCGAAGGAGGAACAAGTTTGATACTTGGAATTGTTTTCAAACTTCCTAGTGTTGATGAGATTATCGAAACTTCTGAAGTTCCTTTATCTGTTTTTATAGACTCTTTTGATGTTAAAGATGCAGTGGCAGATGAAACTGATTTTTTCTTTAGAGTTTTCGGAATAAATCCGAGATCACCTTCCTCGTATATTCTGCTGAAAGATGCTAAGGTCTCCAATGACTCGGCTCGTTGCATTTCACGATACTGAGTTATTATATCAAGTAAACGAGACAGCAACAATTGTCTATCCATTATTTCCTTAGTAGGATCTTTAGTAGCCCAGTCATCCAATTTTAAGGCAGCTTGCACGGCGATCGCAGCTTCTTTCAATATTCGTCTCAATTTTGCACATTCTTTGGTAATTTTTGTCGCCTCAACGGAAGCCTTATTTTGGTCGTTAATACGAACATGCAAGTTCTGTTCTAATATACGAACTTGTAATGTTAAGTTTTCATTTTCTTTAACTAGTTTTTGTACTTTTGCTTGAATAGTTTCAAAGTCATAGTTTCTCTTTTCAAATAAACCTTTCTCTTTTTTGATGTCCTGAAATGCTGTAGTTAATTGATCAATTACTTTAAGTTGTATAACATTTTTGTTAATAGCTTTATCTCGTTCTTCTTCAGCTAACTCCATAGCAACCCGAGCAGCTCTTTCACTATCTTTGTATTTTTCATTTTGGTCAGCTAATTTAGCTTGTGTAGATAAAATACTATCTAATTCATTATTTATAGCAATATTTTCTCGGATGACTCTATGAGTTGACGCAGCAATTCTTAATTCGGTCGCATCTTGGAAATCTTGAGCTAATTGTAATAAGCGAGCCTCCATTTCCTTTTTCAATTTGTCCTTACCTATTACAAATTTCTTTTCTGCGTCATAAATAACTCTTTTATATTTCATTTCTTGGTCTTTAAATGCTTGTTCTTGTTTATCAAACTTTTTCATTAGGTCGTCTCTTATGGCTCTAAATTCTTCTAGAGTATTTAATTTACCAGCAAGCAGTTTATTTTCTGAAGTCAATTGATCTTTCATTATTGTAAAATTTCTTTCCAAATCGGTCACTGTTTCTTTGAATTGTGCAGTTTCGATTTCTCTTATCTCTTCTAATCCTTTAACTTTTTCTTTTAGTTCATTGTTTTCTTCGTTCTTTAGATTAAGTGTCTTTTTTAAGTATGCAATTATATCTGCCCTATCTTCATCGAGCTTATCATATGCTTTTTGTAGGTCTTCATTTCTTTGTTCATAATCATCGACGGCGCTCCGCAACCTTGCTATTTTTCTATTACATTCGGTTACCTGAAGTTCCAAGAAAGTTCTTTCCACTTCTGTAAAAGTACCCCCTCCACCTTTATGCCCCGCTTCTTCTTCTTTTCCTTTACCTTTATCTTTTTTAGGTGCCATATTTAGATAATGAATGTACAATTGGTAGTAATGAAAAGCCCGTATGGACGACTGCGATTAGTTTTTGAGTATTGACAAACGGTTGCTATGTTACGACTGCCTTAGAAACCTTTGTTATTTCGATTTTTAATTATCAATTTGTAGGAAACTTTGTAGATAGAGAATGCTAACATTATGAACTTTTAATTTCTTAGTCAGTTGCTTTTATTCTTACGGAGTAAATTAATATTTTATATATATATTTTGATAACATTATAAAGTTCGTACCTCACAGAACTTGGCCCCGTAGGCGGGCGGAGGAGAGTCACAAAACCGATGTCTGCTGCGCGTCCGCGTGGAGCACTGGGCCGGCGCGGGGCACGCCGACCACGCCGACCACTCTCCCCACCCCCCGGCGCCACCTTCTGACGGGCGGGGTGGGTTAATCCATCTTTATTATCCGTAACACGGCGCAACTGTGATAGGAAAAATTCTAAGCATATCGTGTACCTGATAGAGGCAGGGTGGGTAAGCAGTCCATCCTTACGTCGGCCACGGCTCCCGTGACCGCCTGCGAGACGTACACGAAGCAGTACTCCGGGTAGCGCTCGCTGAACAGCCGACAATCGAAGGAAGCCGAATGCTGACCTCTGTGGGAGTAGTTTTATTGAACGAGCTGCCCAATTGCGACTAACTATTACACTTTATTTAATATTCAAATTAGTTCAGTTTTGATCTTTGTCACGTTAAGATTGTCTATGTAATATGCAATAACATATTCATATAATATATAATTTAAATATCTAATATATTAAAAAAAAACGAAGATATTCATATAACAATATAATATAAAATATAATAATGAGGATTATTCGAGTGTATTCATATCATGTACCTACTGTTTGAAATATAAATGTTAAACTACGGAATTGTTGAATATTTTCGCTAGTTCAAAGAAGCGTTAATTATCGAAAGACAAACAACAGAATATTATTATGTTGACTGAAACATTTCATTACTTCCAGCTCAATATATATTTTTGTTATACTACTACTAGAAAATATTAATTGTCGAATTATCAGACGACAGTACGGAATGGTTTTGAGTCTCCACGGAGGCGATGACTTCTCCGCGTGTTCCTTTTTTCTGTACGAATATGACATATACAATGAAGTATTGATTCTATATTTTGTTAATTATATTAACTAAGTTAAAATGTTGCATTTATATGAAAAATATTTTCTTGATTATTACTTTGTTTATTGTATTTATCATATACTACATTTAAGTCTCATATGTAATTTTATGGTTATAAAGAGATAGAATCTACCTATCTCTCTATCTTACCGTCGTACTCTCCTTTCCGCGACGTAACGCAGTCTCTCCGCGTCTCTTCCGAACACGCGCACGCGGTCGGCTCCCTCCAGCACGCACTCCGGGTACTGGAACAACACGCGGACGCCGTCACCGCACGGAAACACGGACCCCCCGTGCACGTTCAGCACGAACTGCTCTGACCAGTCGGCCTGGGGATGAAACAGATATCACTACTACGTCACGTCCCTCGTCGACGGTCGGTCGGACGGTCGGGTCGGGGTCGCTAGGTCGAACGATCATGTTTTCAGTTTGCCAATTTTTCAAAATCCTTAGCGTCAAAAAAAAAGAAAAACAAACGAACATACTAGTCACTTGATAATAAATATTCACCGAAGCCCACAAGAGGAATAATGACTAGAGCATTGACTGCCGCGGGGGCCACCGGTGAACGGCCGCGCATAATGAAAAGTTCATGTTGGCGCCTCGGACAAACCATGGAAAATCTATTTGAATAAATATTGATAAGAATCAATCTACTAATAGGCGATGAGCAATATTTTTTAATTAATTTCCGAGCCTGAGTATTATACAAGAAAGCATATCAACATATTATTAATGAACAAAGTGTTTTAGTCAAATTATAAAATATAAAGATATATAGTTATTGGCATTAATATAATTGGTGAAGCATTTTAGGGAAACTAATATTCAGTTTTCGTTGCTATACATTTTTATATATAACAATATATATTCTTGATTACATTCAAATTTACAAAAAAATCTTTTTGCATTTGGCTCACGGTACAACCGGTATAAACTTTAAAATGAATATTAGAAAATAGCACAAAAGAACATGAAAGTATTGGATATGGGTTCAAGCCGACGGAGTCTCAGACACATACATCATACATACGCGTATCGATACAAAGAATAAAGCAATAAACATCATCACCCTGTATTTTATCACTCAATAATAATCCAAAGCCAATCGAGAATACAATAAAACCTTCGAGCAAATAAAGGATCGAACAGAGGGTTTATTTCCCATGAACAGCCTGACCCATGAATCACAATAAACAGACGGTCGAGTTCTTGCAGTCGCGCGACAATTCACACTAGATAAATCTCACCCATATTCATGTATGTAGATTGTATAGGGTTTCGCTTGTTCTCCGACGTTTCCGAGATTGGACTACTAACATTTTATTGTACGTTTAACAAAGGTGTAATATAACCAATCTTATTATCGTTTTACAAGATATAAAAATAATATACTATGATTTCAATATACATTTTGTAAATATAATATGATTTCAATTTACCTTTACGAAAGCTACAGCCAGGTCCTGTGGACCGGCGGACGCGGCCGGGCGCAGCGTCAGAGCGTAGTCTCCCGCCTGACCAAACAACTCACACCGGAGTGTCATAGTGCGGCGACCGGGGAAGCCATGCATCTACGCAGTATAATAACATATATAACGATCATTCGATTTACAATAAATTAAAGGGTAAGTGAAATTTAATAATAAACCGTAATTAATCCTATAAGTGCATTTTGTACAATCAAATAGAGAAATAAAAAATCTCAAACAAATAAATATGGAAAATAATCTAATAACAAAAATACAATATTATTGTTGTCAATATGGATATGAGTCAGTAACCTACGAAGAGCGACAACAGCGCACGTCGAATAACGTTACAAGTTATGTGTACAGATAGATCCGCCGTTCAGTGATGAATTTTGTGAAGTTTGGTACAGATGGCTACACTAAGCACTTTAACACTATTTAGGAACTAAATGACGGTAATACATTATGTGCGTTTGAGAGGGGGTTGGCTAGTGTTACCCCCCAATATAAGTAAGCAATCCATAAATCGGTCGTAATATTGGACTCGATTTTAATGGTCTAAAATGGTCTAGTTTGTAAGTTGTTTTAAACAAATTAATTTATTACATTATGCGTGATAAATGAGACTTCTTTATTTATTATTGATATAATAGAAGTAAAAATATTTTAAATATGATCAATGTCTCTGAAAGGCATAAAAATAAAATCGGATATTAATTATATTTCCCCTCGATTAGAATGTTGATTTCGTACGACGATATCTTTCTCGGTCTCACATGAGCATTAGTTATGTTATATTTTATATTTATAGTCTCGTTATAGTTTCGTTTTCATTATCGTATTAAGTTTCTGGTGCTTATTTATTTTATATTCTTGCTTAAATTGGTTTGTTTTTTACTTTAGATCCGATTTTAATTTTATCTAATATTTTTATCTATTTTAGAAATTTTTCATTGAATATATTTTTGGGTATAGTTTATTGAAGGAAAGCCCATTCAATTGTATTGTTTATGATTTTTCTGGTTTGATGAATACCGATACATTTTACCGATATATAACAATCCCGTAAAATGTTGTAAATTTTCACCTTGTCAACGTAACCGCCATTATCAGTAATACTAAAGTTGGATCGTTATATCGTTATTTCGTAACTACAAAAAATAAATGTATAGTTTTATGAAGACTCATATTTAATTTAATATGTCTCTTATATCAATCTACTTGAAAAATATTGGTGTGAAATCAGCCATTGAACATTTCACTTATCGTTTTCTCACACAGCACAGAATTAATGTTGTTCTAACACAAACTAATCACTGACTACATCTTTACTCGTAGAAAAAAATGAATGAACCAATGACACATGTCGCCTCCAAGTTACCCTCACGGAAACTAAGAAATTAGAAAATGGCGGCACTAGGGATGGGGATCAAAGATCGATTAATCGATGTATAGACTGCTAAGGCAAATGAGAGCATTTTCTTTCGATTGCTTTGTATTAATAGATTAATCGTTTTTTTTTTTATTTCGATGGGAATGTAACCATACCGTCACATTTATCACCTCCTGCAGTTGTCAGGTGCTAATAACAGTTTTATATAATTAAAAACATTGTTTCATTTTATTTCAAATTATAAAATAATTATAACTTAATAAACAAATATAACTAATATACGACAAATAATTGTTGATTTAAGACTATCTCGTACTTCTGAACTTAAGAAATGGTCTTGTCCTGTTAGGTAACGTAGTTAGTACGTAAAGATTAAGGTGATAGAACATCGGTTAACTTAATAAATCGAAAATAATAAAAATCTTAAAATGGTTTAAACGATATGTTTGTAATACGACAGTGACCTTCTTGGGCAGAGTCGAGCGGCGCCACTGTTCTCACAAATCCTTTGAACTAACCCGACACAAAGACAATACATATAAATAGTGAGGTGAATATAATCGGATTATTATTTTAAAATACATATATATATAATTTTAAAAACAAAATTATTTTAACAAATAAGTGGATTCAATGTTATTATTATTTAATGTAAGATGTTAATTGTTGGTTAAAAATATTATAAAATTGAAAGTTTATGTATGACTTTTCACATTCTACTATTTACATGTTTTATTAAAACACCATCACCGATCGTATGATCCTTGTACTGATTTATTTATCTATAGACGCTGATACAATATAGTCGTCTTATCACTTTAATTCCATTCATTGAAATTCAAAAGTATTATTAGTAATTTTGCAATGACAAATACTCTACACAAACCATTCTTATTTTGCAATACATAATTGATTTTGTATTTTTGTAATAAAAAATTACATTAGAGCAGATGAAACACGATTTTTAAAGTCTTTATTGAGGTAAGAGGTAGGATTTAGTTTATAAGTATTTTTTATTAATAATGACTAAAGCAGTCTCATTGCGGTTGTATTGACATTATAATATATTTACCATTTCTCTGCACCTGTCAATTGGTTAAAACTTTATACGTGTGCTGAAATCTAAAATTTTAAGGATTGTTTTTCATTATCTCGCTTAGAAACCCTCATTTTTAACATCCCTTTATAGCAGGTCTTTGACCCTTCGTCGACTGCCTACTAACACGATAAGCATGTGATTAATTTTGTTAAATAATTGATTGCGGCTATACTACTGCATCATTTTGTATAATTTTGCAAGTGTACTCAGATGATGTCAGAAATTTCTTTTCTTGAAGTATTGTTTCAAACACTTTGTATATATATATATATATATATATATATATGAAGAATGTTATAAGTACCATCTGTGGTATGGACAAAATAATTATACATTTAATATTGAAATGGCGACAACCATCCGATTCAACAAGAAAATAAATAAACTGATGACCGATTTTAATAAAACAAATATATAAAATGTTTTGCAAAAACCATCGCAGAGTAATCGAGAATCGAATTGTACAATTAAAATTCTAAATTGTGTTTCTATACTTGTCGGCCGTTTTCGATGTGAAATTCATTCACGAAAATGTAGTATTTGGACGCGCCCGAGCAGAGTGGGAATTGATTGGAACACATCTGTGTCACCGACATCACAAAATAATTTTACCAAAAACCAATATAAATATTATTCAGTCGCCAAATTGGCTTTCTATTTGTGTTTTGTTCCTTTATAATACAAGCCTATAATTTATTTTGTTGATTAAAAATCGTACATTGACATTTTTAAATATAAAATACAATGTTTTACCAGCAATTTTATGATCATCAGACACTTGAATATTTTATTTGAATATTTATTTCATTTAATTATAAATATATTACGAACAGATTAATCTGTTTTGATTTTTTTAAAGTTTATTCTGATATACCTGTTCCGAATACAAGACGTGAGCGTGGGAGCTGCTGTTCTTCCCGTCGCAGAGCACGGCGCCTCCGCTCGAGTGTCCGCAGTACAACAACTCCAACCAAAAGTCGGCTCCGTCCTCCAGTGGAGTGCATACTGCTTTTGGAAACTCCAGAATGGCCGTCACCTGCCTCTCCGGGTATGTTTGTATCTGTTCCGGAGTGACGTCTAAGTTGGCGGTCGGCCAGGTCACATCAAATTTCCAGGACTTCACCAAACTGTCTCCAGTTTCCATGATCCCTCCTTCGCTTAAATCTCTTTTTACTCTAATGGTCGAATTGTCGTAATCGAAAAACGTTTCCTTATCGGCCACGACCTCTAGATAGTAAACGCCACCTCTGGGAAAGTAGCCGCAGGGTAGCGTCATGCGACTTTCGGAGTCAAGAGCCAGAGGCATGGTGGCGAGGAGGGATCGGTCCTCGTCGTCTTCTCGCGCGAGGCGCACGCGCAGGGCGCTGGCGTCGGTGACGCCATGCACGGACACGCGGACGTCCCCTCCCAGGGCGACCACGCTGGTGGGGATCTCCACCCATACTTGACTTAGGTCTGTCCGTTCCTCGTTTGTGTATGGATTTACGTAGCCAGCACCGCCTGTTACAAAAAAAAAACAGTATCAATATTATGTATAATTATTATCAACTAACAAAATATAAGAGTGAAATATTGTATACAAAATAAATAGTACTATTGTTATAAGGGAATATATGGGAAGAGACATTTCTTATTGTCGACGAAGCGAGCAATGTGTTCCAGAGTTAAAAAATGAAGTCGCATTAATTCAAGGGACTTGTGTTGTTTTAGCCATATTATCATGACCTCAAGATTCTTCGAAATTTTAAAGAAATGTTCACAAAATTTAATAGAACGCTGAAAACTGACGTCTCTTGTAACATTGGAGAGCTTCAAGCTTCGCTTACTTAAATTAATGTCTGCATGAATACTGAAATGAATGTGATGTTATTATAATTGCGCTATATTGTGCTCGAACAAAGATGGATTAAGTATTTATTAATAAAGAAAAAAATTAGGTCACGAACTGCCTTGCATTTTCGTATTATAATCCTTATATTACGTGTTTTTAACTTGGCAATACAATATGTAAAATTATAATAAGGCATACAACAACAAAAGGCTCCACGCTATTTGCCATCAACTGAACCTAAACAAATAAGGTAGTACTGATACGGGCTGTGTGCGTGGTGTGTGGGGGGTATACGGGGGGTGTGCGGGGGGTATGGAGAGCGGTGACGACTATTTGCTTATGATTTTATTTGTAATTTAAATTTCAAGAAGAAAAAAAATACATGAGTTGTTGTTAATATTGTATCCGCTCCTGTGTCAAGTGATACAATGCGGCTCGTCGTCGTTGTAAGGAACGGAGGAATTAAGTTACAAAATATAATTGAAGGAATCTGTCTTACTTTAATTCTCATCCATAATGTAATAGCTTTTAAAGGCCAAATGCTTGTTTAAAATTAAAATGCTGTCCGTTACTTATATCGTATTAATTCCTAAACGTACAGCATCCGATATTTCAATTTTTACATTGTACAAGAAATTTGTAACTATGATTTCATTATATTGTTTCATATTTGGTTATTTATAATATCTAAAATAAAATGATTATTAATACAATGTGAGTGAATCAGTATTGGTATTGAAATGTCTAAAGTGTTCTGTGCTGGTAACTCCATCTGCAACACTTTAGCTTATTATAATATTGTAAAGATAAGTTTACGTAGGTTTATTTTAGCTGCGTACAAACAATTAGCTCTGAAATGTGTTTATAAATATTATTACAAATACCAGAGATAATAAACTTTAGTTGAGAACTAAATAAAATGAAATTTCATGATTGTTCTTCGCTAGCTAGCACTCTTAGGATACTCGTATAATTACATGCATCATAACTATTACAAATCCCAACTATTTTATTTGTGTCGATTTAATCAAACAATTTCTAATGAGTAACTTTGTAATAGTCATAAATACTTAAATAAACATACATTCCTTTGGAACACTGGTACAGTAGCAGTGGTTATATCTTGACCGGTTTTTTGAGAATGTCTTGAATGGAGTGTAAGTGTTGGCGGCTTGAATCTAGGTCTGCGAGAAATAGGCTGAGCCATCGACCAACACGACAGAGCACTAACCGCGATTTATGAGACCACCCCTCGCATTGACTTAGTTTTTGTTCTTTTATGTAACTTTTCAAATCTGGCTTTGACTACGCAGCAATACGCCTTCAATGTAATAGGTTTGACCTCTGACGAGGAATTCATATTTGTTTAGTAAAAGAAAATGAGTTTGTTTTAGGAAAAGGTACAAGTTAGAGTTAAAAGCTGTAACGATCAGTTAAGCGGCGAGTCGGGTAAGTTCAACACCTTATGTATTTTAGACCTCTCTTATTTCCAGTCTGCATTATAGCTAAAATGTAACAGCAGTAAATCATAAAGAATTATATTAAACTCGGACTGAGAGCTATTAATCCTCGTCGGACGGTTTTACACTCCATTAACGATAACCGATTCACCAAGTTTTTGGGCCATTCCGAACTTGGTTATTGAATTCCAAACTTTATTATTAATATTTATGTCTTTCACGACTTTTACCATAGATAAATAATCTAATTCCGTTATGATCTGAATATTAATGGCTGCAGTACTTTATTTTTAAATAGTAAAAGTTGTACGCTAATGTACGCAAATCGCCTTTGCATTTAACTTGAGACAATTTGTATTGGTAAAAGTTCACTTTAACAACGAAACAAATTAATATGATATTATATAACAAGTATCCGTGCCCACGACTCCGTTCACGCGGAATATGTATTTCAAATTAAAAGTACCAAGACTAAGTTACTCTGAAATATTAGATATTCGCCAGTGAAAGTTCATTTAAAATCGGTCAAACCATTTCAGAGAGTAGCCTGACAGATAGAGAGAGAAAAATATTTTTTTATGTAAGTATCGTATATACTTTCATACGCATTTTATATATATTTATGCATATATACAGACATGTATTTTATTTAAATGTACAGATGTATAAGGTGCAAGGGTGCAATACATTGCAGGTTGTTCCAGACCTGCTATGAAGAAGAGCCGCAGCAGAGCGGCGACGTGCGCGCGGCTCATGCTGCGTCACCGCGCCATGTGGGGCCGACCAGTCTTGACAATCTGAAACAATACAAACATAACCAATACAGTAAACTAGCACTTGACATCTGCATTTTGATGCATTTCGAAAGTATATATTTAAAGAAATAAAATGTAGCAATATAGGCTTAAAATACATTCAGAATTTTTGAATTGCAAATATTACAGAGGTTTCGTCATAATTGAAAGACAAACATACTTTTAAATTCAATTAAATCTTGTTTTACATGATTTGTTAATGCTGCCATTACGCCTTTGATCCTTATAACTTCAGAACGACTATTTACTTAACATATAGATTTGAAATATAAATTAACTTCACACGTTTAACCAAAATGTTCCGCGATGTCAAGTCCTGTCCATGTTGACAGACTTTTATTTTATATTTAATAATCACTTCAAATTACATACTGCAATACTAATCTTATTATTTGTTATAAACACGAGAAAACTAATGTTTTGTGACAACTGAACAAATATATACTCTGATGTTTTCAATTATCTGAACGTACAAATTGTTAACCTTTTAAAAATTGATTTTCAATATCTTTTTAGGCACAGAGTTAATAGAGCTAAAGGCATAAAATAATTATTTTTTAATTAAATTAAACGAAATATCAGTAGTTACTTTTAATTTACGTGACACGCGACCTGGCGTCACGTGTCACGCTAACCATTCAAAGCTTAATATTAACAATTAAATGTACAGTTTATACAAAAAGGGCAGTCAATACTAACATAGAAGTGTGATTCGCGTTTTATATTTTAAACATAGAATTGAATAAGATTGAAGGTATTCAAAAATTTAGAACATTCTTAAATTATCATCGTGTTTAAATGATCTGATGTTAATATCAAGCACAAAACTCCAGAAACACGATGAACAAAATTTTCATTACGGTTAAATTAACTAAAATTTTATTTTAGTTTCATTTGAATTGTCTTTTGGGTAAAACAGTTCTAATAAAAACTAGATCCCCAAGTCTAATTACACAAAAACTACCGCCAACTAACTAATCATATTATCTCGAAACTGGACGGGTTCAAATATTTCATAGTTCCCTTTAAGTTGCAGATAATAAGACGGGAATTTGTAAACTCACCATTTGCTGAAGTTCAAAACGGGGTTGAATGTTTGTATGACTGTTTTAACATTTTCGAAGTGAGATTCATTCAACTTTCAAATTTATTTAATTACAATTTAATAAAAAGTTATTAACATAAATATATTTTAAAATTAACAATATTCAAAAAAAATACATAATATAGTACAGTACAGGAATGTAATATACATTTCTTTGAACGGATGAAGCGTTTGCTGACAGCTTGTATTTCATAAATGTAGCTTTATTGTTTTGCGGAAGCGGTAGCTGTAGCGGTAGCGGTAGCTGTAGCGGTCGCTGTAGCGGTAGCGATAGCCGGTAGCGGTAGCGGTAGCCGTAGCCGTAGCGGTAGCCGTAGCGGTAGGTATCCGTGTCACGTAGGCAGTTTGGTCGATTACGGTTTTAGGATGGAATAAAGGCGTCGTATGTAGTGACGTTGGTGAAACTGTTAAATTGTAAATGATCTAACATTTACTTCATTTAAGTACTATGAGCACACACATATAAAGAATTTAAATTATTAGTTTGCTTCCTCGTAATCAGGTAAAGAAGAAAATCGTAAATTTGTGATATTTAAAACAACCTATTAGTTGTTAGTAATGTTTTAATTAAATATAATTTGTTCTTTTTCCCAGTTAGGAACTCACTGTTAGCTGATTGATTAATGATATTTTTGAGTCCGTTTTGTGCTTACACTATTAAAATACAAACTATATTTGTAAAAATATATTTAATTACAATACAAAGGTGTAAACTAGAACCTGACACTGAAGCGAAAAATTTTGAATTTCTGAATATAAGATAAACCATTCATAGAAAACAAAAGCTACCTCATCACAATAATTGTAGTTACAGAAGTAGTAGCAGAATACACACCAATCTAAAGCGAAAACAAACTCAAACCCATATCAAAAAGCCGTCTAACCAAAATGGTACAAACAATTTGTCGACTGGGACTTTGTAAGACATGAAATGGACATTACGTGAAGGGCCATTAAACGCGAGGACGGTGGTGTGATCTCTATGCATTATGTAACAGCATGTCTGGGGACTTTTTACTTGTAACTTGTTGCTAAGCGTGTTTTTATATAAATTTATAACATTTGAATGTATTTATAGTGTGTAGTAGGAACTTATATTTTATTTCAAAATTATATTATGTACTCATTTGAAATAAAAAGACAGAAAAAGGAAATATGAAATATGTTCCAAATTATTGTGTTTTATTTCGGAGTTAAAAAGAGTTGAAAAGAGTTAATTTAATTATAAATTAAATGTAGATAGCCTTCGCCCAGCCAGGTGCGGGACTACAGTTAGTCAGTGATCCATGAAATTTTAACTGGTTGTAACTTTAACTATAAATTCAAACTTCGTAAACAATAAGCTTAAGTAATCTAAATTGACAACTGACGTAAAAGCTGTGAGACGAAATGAGAAATTGAATATATATATTAAATTCATGAAAGCATCCAATCAATCTGTAATATTTGAATGTACGAAATACATTATTGTTCAATTTAATTGTTCGGGGGGCTGTAGATTAATATCGCAAGCATTCCGACGCGGCGCGTCATCGAGTACCTCCGTCACTTCAGAGAACTCGTGTGTATTGTCTGCGGTCTCTGTGATGGATTGTACAATACAATGATTGAAGCTCTTCAAACCACGTGTAAAGCGAGAATCATTCCCGTGGCTGGAAGAGATAATGAATACAAATATTTGTACTGTTTGATGTTATTGCGAGTTGTATTCACTTTGCAGTATATGTGTTGTAGAGTCCTTCTTCTATAACCGTTTCACAAAATTAATGAGGCTAGGTTTAACTTAAGAACTACTCAGTCTTCGGGATCGTGAGAAATATCTGTTCGGTCAACCGCCGGTTCGGCAAATAACGCTGATTTGTAGATATTTTATTGATTTAAGGAAGTTTCAAATTAAGGTATGTTTGTCTTGTTCAATATTTAAGTAGTCCGTATAGTTTTATAGAGTTAATTTATCCAAATTCCATATTTGCTATTTTTTATTATAAGATTAATAGTTATAAGGTATACTAAAATAATTTGATTATGATGATTAAAGTAATTATTGCTAATTGTATTTTCTCCTATTTAATATAATCGCTAAGTGAAAGTATATATACCTTTACTTTGTCTGAGGAAAAATCTAAGAAATATACCGACTATTAAAACAGGAACGTATTTCGACTTTATTGCCTAAATTAAATTATTATACTATTCTACCTAAATTAAATTATTTTATGATTAAAAAATATATATTTTGTCTAAGATCCACATAAGACTTTAATCTTCTTTTGAAGATATGAAAACCGTAAACACATTTAGGCAGCCATTTTGACCTAACACTTCTTGGATCTTAAGGGTCCTCTCGACCCTCGCTAAGAGACTTTGTATTTTAATCTAAATAATGCACACAGAATGGGTCGACAAACTGCTATCAGTGTATCTTAGGTAGAATTAACTTTGGAGATCCGTGTAAAGGGTCAATCCTTGTATAAGTTAGTGTAAAGACCTAAAGTCCTTTCCAATACCATGCCGGTTGTCTATTTCGAAGATATTATGTCAATATTAACAAACATAATAAACCGACCCAGTGACTAAATTACGTTTAAAATGTTTACGATACTCGTGAAATTTAATTTGAAACGTGACGTTAATTGGGAACACAGGACTTGTTCCGGAAAGACTCTCTTTATGACAAAATACGTCCAAATAATTTAGACAATGCAGGTAGAACACGACGCCTTACAGAAATTGTTACAGAAATTTAATAAAGCTGTAGTGTTTCATAAATTAGTAGAACCGATAATTAATATTCGGCCCCGAGCCGGCGCGGCGTAAAGTTACCCTTCCACTGTCGAAAATGCACTCATGTTAAACTTACACAAAATTATATTTCCTAAAATATAATGTGGTAAAATGTTAGAAATTTTAACGTTTAAAAGCTAAGTATTATTAAAACAACCGTGTTATTTCTATACGCAATTCTTCTAATTCATCTTTTCCATTTTCGGTTTACAACAAAATAACACATATAAATTGTATATAAATATTCAAGTAATATTTGTAGTAGTTTTGTTTGTTAAGGCCGAGCAACTAAATACATAATTGTCGTTTTATTAAACGACAATTCGCAAGTAATTTATTTAGTAAAAGCAAATGCTTTGAACATAAACGAGGTTAACACATATACACCAATAGCCTTAACAAATATTGAAACAGGGATTGCTACAATATTTAAATTAAAAGCGGCAACTTACACAACTTAATCTAATAAATGTTTATATTTGATTAATAATTTATATAAACGAAAGTGTCGTTGCTCCGGGGCCGGGACGGGAGAGGAGGCCGGTTTTAAATTGGAAGTCTGAAAAGTTCGATGCAATTCAAGTGTTTCAATCCCGAGCGACCGGGCGATTTAAACATTTCTTTGCGGAAAAATTTAACAGATCCGGACATGATTCTACGTGACCCGAATTCAAAATAAACTTCATTTGCTTTGATACATTTTATTAAACAGGAGGAGTTTGAATTATTAATAACTTTGATTGTCGGCAGTGTAGATTTTTTCCTATTTTAATTGAAAGAAATATGTATCTTCAAAATGTTTCAAATTTAAAAGAGAAAATAAAGTATAATAAATGGTTTTATTTTATGAATCCGCGAGCAAATTGAATTGTTTATAAAATGCAGCTAAAAATGTGAAAGTATAAATCATCAAATGAGTGCTACAATTTATAACAAATTATCGGGATTTTATCATTATTAAATAAATATGTTTTTTTTGTCAAACGCTGTTGAAGATATTAAAATCTATTGAATTAGACTTATGGAAAGGGTCATATTTGTTTATATGTTTTGAGATCTATATTATACATCCCGTTTAACACGAGTAAGTAATATAATGACATAAACACATTGGTAATACAAAACTTAAAAATTTTACTCAAACTACTTTTGGGCTACAAAATTTAAAATTAGTGCGTGTAGATATTATGATATGAAATTAAATAAAGTATATATTATAAACAGATTATAGAACTACAAATTCTTATAGTCATATTATATGAGTATAATATGAGTATTACTTAGACCTAGGTACGAGATTCATAATAACCATGGGTTTTATGATGTACGTCATTGCCCATAAGTAGTCCTAGTTTTCTTTTCATAATAAATTATTTCTGTTACGGTAAGGGGAGAGGGAGGTAGTTTCATTATTCACCACTTCACTGTGAGCATGTTTTAAACACTCCTTGTGTTTACTCAAGAAAGGAAAAAAAGTTTGCTAACATTATTTTGATAGGAATTAGAAGATAATTATATTGTTCGTAGAAAAGTCATTGTCACTAAGATTTTTTTACTAAGTTAATCTTTAATTAACGTATTATTCTTTTATTGGTGACGGTATGTGTCTGAAATAGTTATCAAATCGAAAATCTCGTTAATACAAAAGATGTTAATATTCCATACATTGTGGCAGCAGCATTTCCATTTGCGAGTCAATCGGTAACCAGCGTGATGCGCAGCTTCGTTTATATAAATATATTTTTCAAAATTAAAATTAGATTTTTTTGGTAGTTAACCTTTTATAAAATGCAAATACAATGGGGTTGAATGAAATGGATACGGACATATATATACATACACGTGTTAGTTGTTGTTACGAGTATTGTGGTTGATGATTTTTGATATTGATCACATGTTAGGAGCGAAAAATACTCAACAAGGATTAGTAGCAAACGAATTATTGGACATATCGAAGGGGGCTTGTTTGTCTGACAACGATACATGTTGGCGTGTGAGAAAGAAAGTTGGTGAGTGAGAAAGACCAAAAGTTCTAAAAGAAAAAGGGGGGCATTCAAGGATTACATTAAAAAATTAGCAAGCATTAGCTCAAGCTGTTATACTAGTAGAAATATGGTAGCTACTTGGAGAGAATGGATGTATATGGCTGAATTTGTTGTTCGATAAGTTGCCATATTTGTTCTCCATAGAATTAGAGATTATCAGCCTGAAAAACGTCAGCAGAAGAACGCAACAAAGGTTTTGCATTGTGTTCGTGGTCTTTTGAGTTTTGAATCAAAAGGCAAGTGTATGTAAATGTTCTGTGGTGTGACTAGAATGGATAGAGTAATGAGTATATAAGAAGTAGTTTGAAAGCAGCATCGGTGATAGAAATAATGAGAAGATCGTTGGACGTGGTATGGTCACGAAAGGCCGATTTATGAAAGGCATATAACAAGAAGAGATCCCAGTGTGAATGTAACTTGATGGCATATGATAGAAATGCGTTGAAGGAACTAATTATTACGACGACTCCAAATTTTTTTATCTAAGTACTCATAGATGGAAATAAGATTACTACAAAGCTATGCCTGTAGTTTGAAAAGACTGTTGCAAGAAACGACCATTTCACATTTTCAGATTTACATTTTAGATGTTGAATATGAACATTTACCATGCTGAACACTGTTTACTGTTTCAAGATCACAGGACAAGTCTAAAAATTTTTATTAATTGTACAGTTTTATTCCTGCCAACTAAATATAAAGACAAGTTAGATAGCCAAGATAACATAATAATATGTACATTATGTAACGTGTTTATAACTACTATACTATATTAAACTACGGTAGCATTATGAACACTTTTTTTTACTTAAACTCTTCTCGTAAAAAGATAATCTCGTAATATGCTAAAAGTAATTTCAATACTGGTCTTAATTTTATAACTACAAAACAATTAATGTTCAGTTTCCTTTTATATAATTATTAATTGAATAAAATGTCCAACCTTTATTTACAACAACAACCAAAATGTTTTTTAATCATAATTTATTTATATAATAAAAATGAAGCAAACGCGTACTCAAAATGTTAATGTAGTTGATACAATTTGGTTAACAATTTGTCGCTGCTCTCTTGAATAAATATCTCAGTATCGCGATCACTATTTTATTTTCCGACACAGCAATTCAAACAGTCGACATTGGCTTTCTATGCAACTTCAAGATTTGCTAGATAGAAGCTAGATGTGGAGTTAGATGTGTTATGAATACATTGGAATATGACCCCTAACATGAGACGCACAAAAGTCTATGACTGATTCAAATAAAAATGCTACTTGAAATGCATGTCTTGTTGATAAAGTATACGAGCCACTTTGGTCGTTCTTGATATCTTTTCTAATAGATTTGGAACTTATTTGACAAAAAGCCAAAAAAATCTATTAGTTGAAATATGTCTTCGATGACGCACTCTATTATTCTGATTGTGCATTTTTAGAAAATTATTAGATACTATTAAGAATTATTATACCAGTCCTTAGTATTTGACACTATGCTGAAACTTTTAAACTTCTGCAAAAAAAAAAACGGATAACTGTGAGTCGGACTCGAACACCGAGGGTTTCGTACATTAGCTTCCAAAACCTATAAGTTAAGTTACTAATGTCATAAACGTGAAAGTTTGTAAGACAGATGTATGGATGTTTATTGCTCTGTCACGCTCCAACGGTTGAACCGATTTTGATTACTTTTGATGCGGCGTTAGCTTACACTTTGGATAAACATTTACTTTTTATTCGTGATGTGCTACCATAGAAATCAGTTTTTATTTCTAAGTTAAATCGATTTAAAATTTACGTCGCTAGACTATTATAAGTACTATTATAAGCTCTTTACTAATTCATAATTTATTAGGTGCTTAACAGACAAAGAATGTACTGCTAATTTAATTAATTATTAACGTCTTTTCTCAAATTTGTTGTCTGTTTTTTACTTGAACTAAATGTGACTTATGTCTGTTTAAAATTCGATTCCAATATAAAATGTATAATTAGAACGCATTTATTTATTTTTTTTGTCACAAGCAAATTAAGTGAATAGTTCCTTATTATATATCAACTACTATAATTACGAACCGCATTATTTTATTAGAAAAAAGATATTTTTTTAAAGACTGTATTTGGTAAAACCATCATATTATTTTCCCTGTAAAATTTTCATAACTATCTATTTCTGGTAATTATTTCAGATTTTCAGTTTCAAGAACTTAGATAAGAAAAGGACGGTATTTTTTATATTCTTTCATTTTAAATAGGCATTTTTTACGTCGTAAATAATAATTAAAATATGTTTTAAAATAAATTGCGATTCCCCGGATATTGCAAGAGTCCGTGGACGGCGGTGAACACCTATCATCAGTGACCCGCATGCTCGTTTGCTCTCCTCTACCATAAAAAAGGACATACGGTCGGGCAGACAACCAACGAAGTGATCATATATTTTCTTTCCTTTTAAGATACGAAACCCTAAATTATCTACAAAGATATTTAGATTTACTCATATATTTTCTTTCTCAGATAAAACTAGATAAGTATAAGTATCATCATACAAATATTATTAATCGTGCCTGGAGAATGCATCTGGAATCGATCTTACAAACCGCAGACTTTACACAGGAATCACAAAAAAATAAATAAAAATAAAAATCTTCTTTACTGCTCTAAAACTTGTTTGTTACTTCAATGAAAGTGTTTATATTGTTATAATATTATTTATTTATCGAAAACAGTTTCATGATTTTTATATTAGGTGAGAAAATTAGAATGAAGGGTAATATCCATAAAGTCTGTTAAAAACTTGTGGATTGTACAAGCTCCTATATCTATGACGTGGGTAGTAGAACTTATTATAATAGGGTGAAAAGCCAGGATCCACGGTCTCGGGGTAGTAATAGAAAGGATTGTACGCATTCCGGAACGATAGAGGGTAACCCCCGTATAAAGATTCCCAATCTAACAAGGACTCCTTGGACACATTATCCTTCTTGTCTTCCTTAGAATCTTCCTTATCTTCTTTGGACACTTCTTTGAATGCCTCTTCAGACGTCTCTTTGGAAACATCTTTTGAAGATTCGGAAGAATCGGATTTCGGATCCTCCGCCGAGATCAAGGCTACAACGGCCACCAAGAGAATTAATAAATGTAGTTTCATCTAAAACAACATAAAAACAGTTTATTTTAAATATATATTTAAGAAGCTTTGCGAGACACGAACCTATATATAGTACTATAAGTATAGGTTTAATGTGATTACATCTCTATTAATTTATTTAAAATAAATATCAGTGATCACTGTGGATGTGAAATGGTAGTGGCAAGAGGGCCTATTTGGATACCATACTTATCGAAATAAGTCCTTCTGTAAAGATTTTATCCAACCTAAAATTAGGGCTATAAGGGTTCCTTCAAAACGCGCTGGTATGAGAAGAACCACACAACAAACTCGGCCGTGCATTTCGTTATTGTGACCACTGTTTCACAAATATGAGTATGAGTTTGTTTATAACCGATTTTACAATATAATTGACAGTCTAGTCCTTGCATGAAAGGGCTGATATAATATAAAAGTTAGCATTTACGAAACAATAAATTATAAATCAATTTTATTAGTATTATAATGTTAACATTTAAATCGGCAATTTAATAATTAAAAAGAGTATGTATATATATTACCTTATCGAAGAGCTCTTTTTCCTGAGTAGAAGAGAAGTTATTGTGATGTATGCGCCCAGTGGTATGTTGATTTTATACTTTTTTTTAACTGGCTGGTGTTTTAGTCTATGACCATTAATCGCTCTTTAATAGCTTTGCTAATTTTTTATTAATTAAAAACAACGGCATACAACAAATTTGTTATAAATTACCTTTAATCATTATACGTTATGAATACATATTTATTCACTTGTACGTTAAGAAATGTTGATATTAATATATATATATATATATATATATATATATATATATTAATATTATTACGTAATTATATAACTATTACTTATTCTATGATCCCCAAATACGCCTCAATTTTAGGACATTTCGTTTTGTAGGTGACGTCGTTTATGTAGGAGTGTATATTTCAATAAATGGTTGCATTGTAATAAAATAATAAAAATACGATTAAAACTCTTTTGGGTTTTTAATTAAAAGGTAAAAAATTAATCAACCAAAGATGAGTGTTGGAGCTAATTTGGATAAACCGAAATGAATTTTGCAGTGTGTAAAGAAGTCTAACCATTTTGTTATAAGAATTCATAAACCACTAAATCTGGACAGGGAAAAAAATTATGATTAATAAAAACTATCGATAGACCTAATATCTAATAATACTAACCCAGGTAATATATAATTCATGAAAAATATAACTGTATATGATTGTACTGCGAGACCTCAAAATAAATTTAGAACGTTCTGGGTGTATTCCATATTCTATAATAATTCCACAGTAATACAAGTTTTATATTGTTTAATAACTTTTTAATGTACTGTTGAAAGATAAATCACTTCCTTCAGGTTAGTAAACTATATCTTGTGTAAAATTATTTATTACTCATATATTAAGTTTTTTATGACAATTTACATATTATTGTTAAAGATAATTCTATCTAGTGTGGCTACATATTCTCTTAAGTTGTAAGAAGAATTTTAGATTTCTAATTTGTCACATCAAAGGTTATTCAGTATTACTATTGTAATAACGAATACTCCTAATGTAAACGCATCATTTAAGAGTATCCATGTTTAATTTCTTGTCGATTGAATAATCCTTTGAAGCATCCATAAATTTGAATTTTACTCTGAATTTCACCCCTCCATTTAATAATCAGATCAAACTTGAAGTCGTGGCTCAAAAGGTCATGCCCTTAAGAATTTTTCCTTGACAATATGACCTTTTAAATATAATAGACATAATATTTATTGAGCAGTGTGTTTGTACTTACAATGTATTTTACAAAGACATGTAGCGGTGCGATGCGATTACTAATAATTGAATGATGGTCTTAGAATTGATATATTTCATTTTCCATATTTAATTTCCAGCCGTGTCATAATTAGATATCTTTGAGAATTTTGAAAGGAAACATCGTGAGAGAACCTAATTATCTTATAATCAATTTTATGAAGACTGTTTCACTAACTAACAAGTAACACGTACTTAACCAAATTCCACCCCTCTCCATAATTAATGCGACCTACTACTATAAACACTAACTACATTGTTTAGAAAAAAGTATATATCATTATATAAAAGAATCGTAGAGAAGCTAACTTAATGTTTTAATCTCTGCCGACTTTAATGTTATTTTCCGGAGCAGTAATCCCGTTTAAAATTGATTTCAGTAATTGTTTTTCTTATAAATTTATTACATGATGAGTTGTTATTATGGAAAGATTGTGGACGGGAACACTCTTGCTCTGGATACGAACACTTTTGCTCGTATTTGAATTCCGTAAGAATATATGACATACGTAAATAAAAATTAAGATAATTATAAGTAAGGACAAAAGTAAGGGAGATAAATTGACATAAGTATACAATCTTTCTCTACCATTAGACCGCGAGCGACGGAGAAAATAATTAGTTGTTTTAAATTTCATCGATAACACTCCTCCACATACAGCAGTCAATTAATTTATCGTTTTCATTGATACAGTAACTTTTAATTACACCGTATTTAAGTAAACATCACGATATTTCGATTTGTTTTTACTGCTTCTTTGCAGAAAAATTACCATTCAAATCACCATATCTCATCTGATAAAACATTATTAGAACTCTCAGTCTTATTTTAAGATTATTCTCCCGTAAACTGATGTAGATGTTCCTATTTCAAATTTTTAAACTTAAAATAATAAATAATGATAAATGAAACGAAAAAAAACTTATAATAATGTTTTAATAACATTTTCATCGCCTAGAAATTATTTTAGTTTTCGCGTACAATTTGTTTGTAAGAGTACAAAAAGGGGCTCCTTTGTTTTACATACGGGTACAATTTTTTGTACACATTGCTTTCAGGATAAGGATAGGGGTACGGATAGGGATAGGGATACGGATAGCGATAAAGTGGATAGCCAAGAGCACTCCGGAACGGGGATAAATGCACAACATGTTCCTTAGGTGGAACTCCAGTATCTATTATCCGGTATTTCCCAATCGGATCCCACTCTACTTCAGCGTAGACTGCGGCGATAATAGCGCATAAAATAAAGACCTTCATCTGAAAAAGAAATTAATTATAATTAAAAACTATTGAAAACATCTGAAATGTTAAATTCATGAACCTGGAAAATAAAAAAAATATATTAGAGGTCAGTTATTAGAAACAAACAACAATAACTAACAGTTAAATATTGGTGACATTTCGGCGTCACTCTACGAACGAGAATCAACAACCCTGCAGAAAGTTCTCTGGCAAATATTGATGAACAAAAAATTCAAACTCTATATAAATTTGAATCAAAACAAAATAGTCACGTAGACGCCACGGGCCTCGAACAAATATAGACCGTATTCGTGAACTTTATAAAAATTTAAACAGTATGGCAATATTTAAATTAAAAGCATAAATTATTTAAAAAAATCAGATCTGTCATTTAAATTAATTATGGTAGTTATGAGCTGTGGCCTTCCAAATCTATTAATCAAAGAGAACTCTTGTAAAGTTTCACAACAAAACAAAAGAAGCTCTTACATTTTTTCTAATATTACAATTTAGAACATATACACCTATCACTGAATTATAATTAGAAAATATTTATCATGTTTGTGTCCTTAATGAAACTAATCTAAATGATAAAACAATGAATTTTATGTATAAATATTTTATATAATTTAAAGGGTTTCTTACCTTTATTTTTCTTCCAATACTGAACGAGAACACCAGATATGTATTGAGAAAGTGTAATTGTGTGACGAAATTTTATCACATAATCATATTTATACAGAAAATAGTAATTAAAAAGTCATCAACGGTCGCGATACAAAATACAATAATGTGTGATGACATCAACAAAAGTTATTCTTAATATCAAAACGATTTTCATAATAAATTCTTCATGCTTATAGAATTTAAAAGACAGTATAGTTTCTTTAAGTATAATGGTTTATATTTGAAAGAGAGTCCAGTGCTGCCCAAACACTGCTCCGTCTTGTTACCACTCGACGGGACCTTATAACAAATTCACCTAAAATTCTTTAAATTATTAAAAATAGTTATATTAAACGAGAGTAGATTTAAATTTATCAAAGAAGTGAAAAAATTATCGAGATAGATAGAAAATTAAAGTGATATTAAAACTCATTCGTTCGGTTCACTTCATGTTTCTTGTGTAATAATTAATTAAAGCGTTTATAAGCAACCCCTGCAGTTTGGTTCCGCGCGGTTTCCATGATTACGACATAGGCTCAAGCGGAAAATAATTTAACGATCTGACATTTCTAAAGCATAAAATTTACTCCATGCTACTTTCTACACGCAACTTTACTTGCGTGATCTAACCGTAGTCTTTAAAGATTCTAAACCTTCGTATTATTTTCGTGTAAATGTTAGAAAAGATATGTCCTGTATAATCAGAACTCCTAATTCACTTAAAACACGACTACTTATAAAAAAAAATGTGTGTTACGTACTATACGGTGGGTGTACTCTGATGTCAAAGTTATATAAATAAAATAAGAACGAGATCTCCTAGATATACTCATACGCTGTCGCCTGTGATTTGGCGTATTTGGATATTTATTATACATAATGGTACACAAATTGTAAGGAAATCAGAATCCCCGGATTATGTATAGATATATATCTAACACATATGTGTTACTGAAAACAAGATGTCCGCAATTCCTATACCTTCATAATTTAACGACATTTCATTTTGGCATTGGCAAAAAGGTTTGTTAAAATACCCTAATTTCCCTGGCCGTTATATTTTATCGAACACAATTAAAACGCATATAGCATTTTATTGTGACTATATCTTTAAATTATATCTAAAGTACAATTAAAGTATAATATTTCCGTATGTAAGTTCATAAATAATATGAATAACAGTAATCATATTATATGAATTAACATCACATTTATTGAGCAACTATAATTTTTTAATGTCTCCAGGATTAAATATACTTGCCTAATTACTGTTTCGTCGCATTGGTTATTTTTACATATAAATAACTGATACAAAAATACTTTAATTCTTGGCTCATCGTTACATGCAATGAAATGGTAGCAGATGATACTAGGACGATATGGATCAGAGATGGGTACCGTACTCCATGTGTGGCCCAATCTGCAACTTATATAATGTGAGCCTTCGGTTAGGTGCACTGCTTGGCCTTATTGATCACTTCCAGCTTTTTCGAGATTAACTTCTTTGTCTAATCTAATCTAATGTTTTAATACGTTAAAATAAAACTGTTATAAGCTTTATTATGTAATAGTAGAATTGGATAAAAGTAGGAAAGAAAAATCATCTTATTTGTATTCGTAAGACTTAAAAGATGAATATATTTAACAGAACCTCAGTTTGAAGCCAATTTTCTCACCGAAGCGTAACAGTAAAACAAATGAAACTGTAAACAGACGATTCAGTTCCCCGGAGTAATATTGTTGTGATGAAAATATGGTAAAACTTTTATAAAAGCCTTTTACCCCTCCCGATAAGGTAGAAGCTGACGCGTTGATACAGTCGAGCTGAATTATATATAGAGTGCACATTTATTATAGATTTTTCGTGAAACCTATTTTTTAATTAAAATTGATATCAGTAACAAAATCAAAAATAGAAAAATAACTATCTCCGAAACCTTCTGAAAATGAGAGTCACACGTAAAAAATCGAAAATTTATTTATTGTAACTGACATTTTGTGATCGTCGCGTCGTCATTCGGCCTTAACTAACAGTTTACGTGTTTCGACTTACAATTTTTCTTTGTTCTTTTTTATTTAGCTTTCATTATATTAATTTCCTTTCCCTTGACAGACGTAAAACAAAGATTTAAAAGTTATACGAATATTGGTTTTCAATATTTATATACGAGTATCTTCTATGGCATATTTCAGAAAGCTTGTTTTTTATTTTTACAAACGTAGCTGTGTTTGAAGGAAATGTTTATTTAAATATTCCGTCCGTTGCTCTTTGAAATGTAATAAAACACAAACACTGTAAACCAGTGAATCTTATAAAAAAATATTTACCATTATTCTGTAGTAAACTAAAATTTCCTTCACAACTTATTACTCTTATATAATATTTCATACCTTCTAATTACGCTTATTCATTTATAATTACCACCCCTCCCTCCTCTTGCGTGGCTTCAATCATTTGTCAACCCCAGCTGACGCGGTGAACTACGTATTATACTTTGTGCCTTCATTTTACTCGATTACTTTTAATTGTACGTAAAAACCACAGCCGAGCAACACTCCAGAGTATTAGATTTGACACATTGTAATATAATTCTTTTGTCAAGTGTACATTAGTTTTTGATCATTTGTACCATTAGCCTATGATTGTACTAAAACGAATGAAGTAAAGAAAAAGTCTATATCAAAAATAAATTTAAATAAATAAGTCATCTTTTATCAACCGACAGAAGTGAATATGAAGTCAATTTATATGCAGGGAATTTACTGTAGCAAATACAGCGACCGCCTCTGCTATTGTTTTACATACGTATTTTTAACAATTCCGTAATGTAAATATTTTTATTTAATAGATCCTTGATAATAGTAAACTAAATATTTACTTTTATATCAATGCTCCTTGTTTAGATAATAAGAGTTAGATTTTTGCTGATGTATTTATATCATATAAAATTAAAACGGTTTGAGTAAAACTAAAAGTATTTGTACAATAGAAGTTTCTAAAGAAAAACATTATCTTAGGAAGCTCTTGTAGAGTAAACATATAAACTTGAAATAACTAGACAAATATAACTCCTTTGCGAACTTTAGGTGGTTTTATTATTTAGGATAATAAGAAAGGCTTTAGCAGTTGTTTGCTTTGATCGAAGAGACCCAACATCGTTTGATCAGTCTGTTTTGCTTCAATTCAAAATACATTCAACCTGCTAACCTGTGTTCATCCAACCACAGGGACAGAGTATAAATATCTCAGGAATACTGAAACGATCTAGATATAGATGAAATCGAAGTATTCGATACAAGGAGAATTTGGAAACGTATTTAATACCAAACTTAAGGCAGTAATATACATTAACTAAACTCCATAAGTACATTCAGTTTCGCAGACGCCGTGAATCAAGGGGAAAGCCATCGCCATATATTATTAACGCGGTCGATGGAGGTCTGCACGCGACAGCGCCGTGCTTTGAACCTACTCTAACAATTGCTACTTACTGTTTAATGAAGTTTCAAATATTCATTTAAAGGTGGTTAGTAATGTCCAAAAACTAAGGGAGAAATTGACAAAACCATTGATACCTCGGTTTTGAAAGTGTACAGAGATATAAGGATATTGTCTCTAAATGCTTATAATGTTGTTTTCTTTCCGTCTCTTCAAGTTTGTTTAACTTACACTGTCGTATTGTTATTCTGAGGTAAGCCTATTTTTCCACAGAATATAATATACATAAATAAACGATATATATATTAGGTCAACATTTCAAAATAGAGAAAACTGTAAATACCCAGCTCTTCAGTCAGTGATTATATCTATTGATAATTATGAAATATATATTATATTATATTAGGTATATTAATTAACAACGATGTAAAATAGAATAAAAATAGCAATTTCTCAATAAATACAGTACGGTATGGCGAAGGTTATTATGATGTTAATAATCGACAATGCGTTCAATCAATGTTTTAGTATTTCTTAATGTTTAAAAAAAATAACTCGTAAATATTTCTTCTACGATTATTTTTATATAAAGAACAAGTATGGGAAGTTTATAAAAAAAAATGTGAGCTTGAGAATAATGTGTTTTAATACCATAAATAACTTCACGGAGCTCCCAGAAGCTTTTAAAGCCACCGCTGGCAAGAGTTTTAAAACCTCTTAAAGATATGCGAGTTTAAATTTTTAATTAAATCCCAAAGTTTTAAAACAGACATTTTATATGACATTCAATACTTTATATACATATATATATATACATATATGTTGCAATATGCAACATTAGCTTAAAAGTATCCATTGAATCACAGGTTCCCGGAATAAGATTTGTCCAACTAAGAGTAGATAGAGAGAAACAGCACTTGAATTACGAAAAAATATCATCACTTGAAATCTACAATAAATATAATTAAGTGATTACAACAATTAATTAATTATGTAGATAATTAAACAAATATTTAAAAATAAAATCTCTTTGATAAATTTAATAGATAAGGTAGATTAAATGAATAATACTCTAGAACTGTGATTTTCATGATTTTGATATTTACAATTGACAAACCTGTATGATAATACCTTTTAAAATATTACATCAGTTCTGAATATCAGGAACAAGGGGGCGCAGCGCCGACAGCTGTGATCGCTGACGAGCTTCCCACGAATTCATTTCAACTTTTCAAATATACATTTTTATAGAATTTAACATTAGTATCAACGCACGAAGAATCAAGAAAAACAAAGTTAATATATTTAAGATATATTTTATAGATAAGACTACGACGGATTTACCACTTTTTCTTTGAAAACAAAATTTCTTTCTTTTTGTGCTCGTGGAGATATATATCATCAATATCGAAGTGTAAGTCTTATACTGATTATGTTATACTTTTTTGGTATTGTTATTAATACTTTATACAGTTTACTATAATTCTGAAGCGTAATTTATTGTTCGAGGGACTCCTTTAAAACTGTTTTTAGCGAATAAAAATAAAAACTTTAAATGTAAACTCGTTTCTAAACAAAGACTGCGCCGAGGCCATTATAAAATAATCGGTAAACGTGGCTCCATTCTACCGCTTAATGGATTTCCGAGAACATAATACCTAAATAACGGAGAATTTCAATAACAACACTGAATTTGAAATCGTAGTTTAGTTGAAAGTTCAACAAACCGATACCGGTGGCGATTTTAAACGAAACCAAAAAATATTTTATTGTTTTCTTGTGCAATTATTGATATAGTGAGTTTTCGAAAAGCCGAACATACCGTTTCATTGTCTTTTAGCTACAATCCAATACAGACACCTTACTACGAGGACTAACCATCGAAGAAGTTAGTAGTTAGTTATGGTATCTGGTACTTACCCTTAGGAGTAGAATTTGACGAAATTTTCGTAGGTGGTGTAGAAGGTAATCTCAAGCTAAATTTCCGTTTTGTAGCCCATTTCGTTTTGAATCTATAAACACATAAACTTCTATATATAAATATGATGTATAAATCTATATATCCTATGGTCGGTCGATAGGCTGGATTGGCTGGACTATAAGTAAGAATCTTTAAACATTCCTTGATATGGCTTTCTTCTTTCCACTTATTAATACCACTTAAGTATAATTTTCCATTTGTAGAACATATAGATATATTTCGTAAATGATATAAAAATATCCTTCTCACCCTCCTCATACCATTATCAGCACTCAGCTGATTGTTATACTCGTATGTACACGTCTCAGTGGCGGGTCGTTTACACCTCCATTAGGCAAACATTTATAACGCAATTGAGTTGTTTATTTTATATTTTTGTTCTTAGATACATGAAATACGTTTCTAAAATATGATGCAGTTGGTGAATATATGTTTGTTTTAATTTAAATCAGAGTTTTTTTCGAAATAAATATACGGTCGAGTGTGGAGCAAGTTTATTTAATTGAAGTGTGTGGATTCTTCTACATTATGATATCCGACCAGGTTAGCCACGGTTTTACTGAAATAACGAAAGAGGGTTTGCGGGTGTAATTCACACATTTTAGGTTTTGGCCAGCGACCAAAGCGGCGAAGGTACGTGCCAAATTTTAGTTTATTGTTACATGTGTCGCAGGTGTAAAATACACTTTATTGCCTCCGAATAAGGTACGAGGGTACATTTAGCAAGAAATATTAGCAGAGCTATGAAAATATTAAACAACGATTTATACAAATGGTCTCCAACATTTTAATGAGTTTTTGGTTTCAAAAGGGTTTTGATAGAAATGTTATATACATATGTTAAATTTATTGAATACTATTAAAATAATCTTATCTTTCATAACACATATTTGTGCACTGCTGGAAACGTACAAGGGTGTCGTCCACATTGAAATATATAGTGTAAACAGATCTGTCGTAATTTCTCTAATATCATTGAGATATCTGTTTACAGGAGGACGACATGATGACCCATTACAGCAGGGAGCGTGACCAATGACCATGGCACGCTTGGCGTGTCGCCAGCACTGTGTCCACCGATATGACGTGACGCACTACTTTATGGCTACAGATAGCTGTGTATCGCTAACCGCATTATTTGAACACAGCGGGCATGTGTTACGTCACAAAGATATAATTAATTATCTATTAATTGATCGATTTCAATCAAACTATGCGAAGTAAATAATATATATTTTGGTTAAAATTTACTAGTTACAGTCGAGATTACAGTATTTCTTTTTGCTTTTAGGATCATTTTAATAGAGGACATTTGCATTTGTTTTTGTATATATTTTGTGTTTAAATAAATGTTTAAGAATTTTAATTGTAAAGAAATCTAATTTGGGCATTTCTTATTCACAAGACTTTTTACACGAATCCCAACGGAATATTTAAGGAAGGTAAATCTTGAATGTTACTTTTTCATTGCTCTACATGTCAACGTACTGACAAAAATTGCTGTATAGCAGCTATTGAATATACAATCAACTGAGCCATCCTTTTTAATAGATGCTTTATGACATATAAGTGTATTATGATAAATTGTTATTCTTATATTGAGACAGATCTTAACTGATGGATGATCAACATAAAGATTAAAACCTTAATATACATATTCAATCACTGTCATTAAAAAGTAATTTTTGACCAAAACACGTAATTATTAAACACGACAGTATATAGACGAAAGTTTTTTTATTTTACCAGAAAATGACTCTGGGGCACTAATTAGCGAAGTATTATATTATTTATTTAGTCACAAAGTTATATTACGTCCTTTTAATCTAATTTGCATCCCGATTTATCTACAATGGAGTTGCCGTTAAACCAACCATCAATCTACAGCAAAAATTGTGACAATTCCAGAATTCATTTATTCTAGTAATAGTAGTACCCAGTGTAGTCCTTTCTATAAAACTAATTGATCGCTTTTAATACTGGTACACTATGTTCTCATACAACAAAATAATCATAGTTAAATCTATAAATATTGAAAAAATATCTTAAAATACGAGATAGCCTTTAATTAGGTCCGCTCTGCAATGCAACAATTTGAATGCGAAACCGTGGTTCAAAAAGTTCAGTAGCTTGTGTCTTGCATAATAACCGTGTTTCAGGTAAACGCTGTTTTCGTTTAAATGCCTATAGTTAGAATAATGACGCACGTGCACCGTCCGTGGACGAATTGACGGTACTTTATTTTGTAATATATATATATATATTTAGTAAAAAGGTTTTCTTCGTTCACTGTGGTTTATCTTTCTACTTCTAAAGTATGCATTTAGTCATGTTAATTATTATTATTATTATTCCTACCTTGTGGTAAAAGTAATAATTAGGTATTGGATCTACAATATGCAACTGTTCTACAGATAAGACAATCAGTCCAATACAAACTGCTTACGTGTTTCAATCGGCCTTGACATTTGTCATTAATACTATAAATTGTGAAGCTTAAATATCAAAAGTGATACAATTAGTTCGGTGTATACAAAATCCATTACAATGACGAGTGATGAAGACTTGCACGACTTTCGAAGACGAGAGTACATCCTCCTTCCCAACGTCACTCCCCAACGCGCGGGGAGCCGCGGTTCCGTACTCCAAGTTGATTAATAAGAACCCCGAAAGAGTTCCAATCCAGTTAGACAAACTCCGATTTTACTAACGTGAGTGATCATGAATCACGAAAGGTTAAATACCTTGTAAGGACTTACCTGATCGAGGATAATCGGGATGTTGTCTGAAAAATGAAAAAAATATTAATAGAGCAATACTAAATAATATATGAACTAAACACATTTCGAAAACATTCATTACATATGAAAAAAGTTAGCTTTTTTTCTTTGTAAAAATGTCTTATTTACAAAGAAAAAGAACACACGAAATATGTTTTGAAAAGCCTACGTGTATTGTAAATAGCATCAAAGGACAAAGGGCTCGTTACTGCAGCCTCCTCCTCGTACATTTATAATCTCCTCACAATGGACGAACCGATCCCTTCTACAGAATGCGACAAATTATATGAATCTTATGTCATTTTTATTTAACGAGCTATATAATCAGTCTATTTATCTAAAATATTTAACCTTTTTGAATCGGTGTTTGTCTCAAGTACGGAATATAATATGTAATATAATAGATATAATATATCACAAGAATCTAATCTGATATAATCTAATCTGGCAAAATACATAAATACAAATATTAAGATCTAATATTGATTAACATCGCATTCAAAGTAACTGAGGTTTGATATGGATATTTCCGAGACCAAACCTGTTTTGTGAGCTCGTCGTTTCATTTATATCGTCAGCAATTTGCAAGTCAAAATATAAAATCCACACCTATCTCTTTCTTTATTAAACATAGATAAGAAAAAAATGTCATAAAAACCCCAATCGTGTCGCCGCCGGAGCGAATTACTTCCGATCCTCAAATGATCACAGCTCGTTCCACTGACTGCCTGTACGTACAGTACATACTACAGTGCGTACAGTAGCGCAGAGAAATCATGAACATTGTTAATTTCGTGCAGATGGCTGCGTTTTAACTCATTCAGGAACCGAATGGCGGTAAGAGGTTAGAGGTTATGTGCGCGGGAGGGAGGGAGTGATTTTTTCCCAACATAAATAAGCAATCGTTAAATCGATCTCAATATTGGTATCGATTTTAATAACCAAAAGTTGATTTTTTCAGTCATTTTAAAAACCAAATCATTTTAATATTAAAAATGGCATAAAAACCCTATTTATTTATTTATTTATTTTTATTTTTATTTGTTTGATTATTATTGATATAATAGAAATAAATATGTTTATAATTATATTTTTTCTCAATTGACATGACGATGCACGCATGTCCCTTTATGTTGATTTCGTGATCCTTCGGCAACGCTTGGCACAACAATAGTCTTTGTGCAATATGAACATTAGTTTAATATTTTCTTTTTTCGTGTTTTTGTTTATATAAGTATTGCGTACCAAAGTAGTCGTTGTTCAGTTTATCGTTTGTTTAATACGTTATTTTAATTTTGTTTCGTTATTACTTCTTGTACAATTGTATTGTTCATTGTAGTATAGATTTTTTGTTTTTTTTTATTGGTTATAAATGACATAAGTAACTAATTCGGTACATAAAAAATCACATGAAATCTTGTTTTTTAATCGACAATAAACTTCAATAATAAATTTTTAATATACGAATATGTAGATGTTAAAAATCTTGATATTGTGGGCATAAATAAAACAATTTTTCCGTTTTTCAATATTTTTAAAGCACAACACTTTTACTCCATACTTTTATCGCTACGCCATCTTTTAATCTAGTCTCTCACTCTACACCCCGCAATGTTCAAAATTCCTTTTTAGAGACTATAAAATAAGTCGAGTGGGCCGGATGGCATTTCTCCATTAGTGCTACGAACGTGTGCCCCTGAGTTGACTCCAGTGCTAACGCGTCTATCTCGGTACTCCTACCTTAAAGGCGTAGTCCCGGTCTCATGGAAGCGTGCCCTTGTCCATCCGATCCCTAAAAAAGGTGATAGCTCGGACCCAGCTAACTACAGACCTATCGCCATTACCTCCCTTCTCTCCAAAATAATGGAGATTATTATCAACCGACAGCTCCTAACGTACCTCGAGGATCACCAGTTGATCAATGACCGGCAGTATGGCTTTCGCCATGGTCGATCAGCTGGTGATCTTCTGTTATATCTTACGCACCGTTGGGCAGCGGTTATTGAAAGCAAGGGAGAGGGTCTGGCAGTTAGTCTGGATACGGCAAAAGCCTTTGATCGTGTATGGCACAAGGGGCTTTCGCTTCTTTCGAAGCTACCTTCCTATGGGCTTCCCGAGAGTTTATGCAAGTGGATCACCAGTTTTCTCACTGGGCGGAGCATACAGGTCGTTCTCGACGGTTTTTGCTCTGTTCCTCCTTGACATCAATGATATGTTGGATATTTCCAACATACATTGTTATGCGGATGACAGCACTGGGGATGTGGTATATTCCGGTCGTGCAGGTCTCTCTCGGGAAAACGTCGACGAGTGCCGAAAGAAACTTGTGTCTTCAATAGAGACCTCCCTGGGGATGGTCTCTGAGTGGGGTGAACTGAACCACGTTCAGTTCAATCCCCTAAAGACACAGGTTTGCGCGTTTACCACTAAGAAAACCCCATTTTTCATATCACCACTCTTCGAGAGCACTCCTCTTATTGCCTCGCCAAGTATCAAAATACTGGGTCTCGACATTTGTTGACGAGCGGTTGTCAGTTTCGTGGTCATATGGAGAGCAAGGCCAAGTTGGCCTCGAAGAAATTGGGAGTGATCAATAGAGCGAGGCAGTACTTCAAACCTGGCCAAAGACTTGCGCTCTATAAGACGCAGGTCCGGCCACACATGGAGTACTGTTCTCATCTCTGGTCCGGATCACCCCAATATCAGCTTCTACCATTTGACCGCGTACAACGGAGAGCCGTTCGGATTGTCGGGGACCTTGTGCTCTGCGAACGGCTGGACTCTTTGGCATTGCGTAGAGACGTGGCTTCTTTGTGCGTCTTTCTACCGCATTTACAACGGGGAGTGTTCCGAAGAACTATTCGATCTGATGCCTACCGCCGAATTTCAGTACCGCACAGTCGCCATCGCCTCCTTTATCATCCATCCACCTGGACGCGTGGCGATCTTCAACTGTGCGGTTTTCAAGGACTTTTTTCCCACGTACCACTCAAATGTGGAACGAACTTCCTTCGGCGGTATTTCCAGATCTATACGACATGGGTACCTTCAAAAAAGGCATATATTCCTTTCTCCAAGACCGGCAACGCTCTTGTGAATCCTCGGATGTTGCAAGAGTTCATGGGCGGCGGTGATCACATATTAACGGTGACCCGCAAGCTCGTTTGCCCTCCTCTAACATAAAAAAATATATATATATTTATAAATTATTTTACAAATCAAAATTCAAATACGAGTTTTCTTACATAAAACATATGTACAAATATATGTGTATAAGTACGATAACAGTTCTATGCTCGAAAGTTCAAAAATTCTGTTTTCAAGCCCTATTGTAATGTTGATTTCTTTTAACGGAGCCGTCACAAATATTCAAGAACTCAGACTCAACTTCTTCTCAATGTGTTCTAATATCGATATCTTATAAGTCTGAAAAAAACATCACAAATAATAATCTAAATTCAGAATACGTTTCATTTCCAATCCACATCCATATTGGGTACTAGCTGTAATTAAAATCTTTTCTAAAATGAAATGAAATGGAAGCGGTTACCGCAGCGTCAAAGTTACTTTATCAAAAGATTCCGCGAGGGTTTCAAACCAAAAGCTTGGCGTTACATCATAATAATATCACTTTTATATGACAGGGTTGTCAGACATCAAATAACATTAATGATTAATTAAAATTACATTAGTATTATTATTACATGTGTTGTATAATAATTGTTGCTGGTTATAAAATAATAATAATTCGTGTAAAACAAACAGCCATTGATCTCGTGGCTGTCGACCAAAAAATTTAAAAAAATACAATTTCTATTATTGCTTGAATATTTTTTTACTAATTAATGTAATTTTATTATTATTTCTTATTTTTAACCGGACGTTCAAAAGAGAAAATTTTACTTTAAATATACAAGACAAAAAATATAATTGGTGACAGCCCTTGCATTACTATGTATGTCACATGTAAGTATAATACACGGAAGATTTTGAAATGTTTCAGGAGGATGAGACTTGCGAGATGCAGCGTCTTGAAGCTGTAAAAGTAATGTTATTACTATGAGACGCGACACGGACTTAACTGAAAAAATAAGACGCTTTTTCAGACACAAAAATATTTTAAAATGGTTACGGAGACATAGTGGAGACAAGCGAATTTAAGGACTACTTAGTTTAACAACATCAATAAAATAATAAGTAAAGAACTTAGACCTTTAACAAAACATCGTGAGTCTGTGACATATTACAATCGGCAAATATGAATCCATCGTATGAATAGACGTTCTATCAGACAGATCTAGCGAAATACAATTTAGACCAATGGAGATGTTAAAAAAATAATTATTAATTATATATGATTAATATATGCTTGTCTATGGCTTATTATATTTATCTTAAAAGTAATATCTATATTTAAAAATTAATTACATTTGTTTATTGTAAATTATACCGTAATGGCCCCGACTTGAAAACATTGAAGGTCTGCGACCTGGACTTGAGGTGCTAGGAGCTTCGTAAATACAAAGGTTCAGTAACAAGAACTACTAAATACAAATACAAAGGTTCAGTAACAAGAACTAGAAAAATATTAGTCTGTTTGTTTGTGGGCGTAATCTCTGTTGGCTTTGAAACTGCTGGTTCTAACATTCATACATATAATAAGATAAAAACCATTTTAGGGTTTCGTAATCCGGTAGAAATCCTTATTATTTCGTCACGTCCGTCCGACCGACTGTGTGTAAACTAGCTCAGAGACTCCTAGTAGTAGACTTCTGCAATTCGGCATAAATATATACTCGTATTTTAACTACGCCGACAAAGTGGAAAAAAATAGAAAATATATTTATTTAGTTTAGCTCCTTCACACGTACAGTGAGTTGTACATTTTATTTTTTAGTACCCCATGATGTGTGAAAATATTACGAATAACGAATTTAAAAGGAGACCTATAAGAGAGATCCACATTTTTAAAAGTAATATTCAGTTAACATATTTATCTGTTGTGTGTATGTATAACTTGGTACTTAAATGAAGGATTGCTGTCAAAATACTCGTAACAGCGACTTTTAAGTAAAAAAAACATTCAAGCTACGAAAAACTACAAAATAAATTTCGATATTTGTAAGTAACTGATTTATCGGCGTGCTTTGGCAAATATGTTAAAGAAAAGAATTATCAAAAGGACTTCAATGGTTGCCGCTGTGTTTGAATTAATAAATTTGAGTCTTTCTTCGAAGCCTTCATCAGTTAACATTCATCTGCTCTGTAATAGTTATTGTTTGAGTACAATCATATGAGAGTTGAATTAAACGAGCGTGTGTTACAACACGAGTATCATATTCTACGGAAACAAAACAAACAGAATATTGATATGATTCCTGATTACTTACATATAATACAAATATACAAATACATATTAAATATACATACATATAATTACAATTAATGTAACAAAGGCTGTTTATTTACTATTATAGTATAACTTTATTATTAGAATGAAAATCACAGATAAAAATAATAAGTAGTTGAAGTCGTGAAAAAATAAGATTGCAAAAAATAAATAAAACTAAAAACCGTGTGGCAATTGTCAGTTTCGTAAACTCAAACTAGCATCACAGCGTCAGAGTTATTGATTTACAAAGATGTTTTAATAACGGTAAGATGAAAATGAAGGTATGATGTTCACGATCACGAAGCATCTAATTGAGAACACGTCGACATCTTTCCTGTAATATACATATTGTAGCTACGGGGAGATATTGTTCATAACATGTACGTCGATATCGTCTTTCTAAATGGTATCAAGTACGGCCTGCAAATTAAAAATAATCATTTTACGCCTATTTGTACACACATATATAAAATTCTAACAATTTTTACGTAGGTTTTATTCACTCATTATTAAATATACTGCAACATACAAATATTTGTAAAGAGATTTCATTTCAATTTAGTTTTATATGTTCCTACTTATTTAATTTCCTAAGCTAATTGACAATGGTTGGTCAAAAACAACATTATTTAATGGACTTAGTCGGCAGACAATGTAAGTAATTCCCACTTTATTACATACTTGTATAACTAAGTATAAAGTGTATTAAGTTGTAGAAGGCAAATGTAAAATGCTTGCCGGAGCTACTGGAAAAAAGCTGGTTTCCTTTTAAAATGTATCCCGGATTTAATTCAGTCTAATAACTTTATTCTCACTTCACTATTCAACGTAAAATTTGTTATTTTCTCTGCAGCTTTTCTAAGTTATATTATTTGAATAATGTATGTGTATTAGTTATAGATGTCTTATTTCTCTAAGCGCTTCAGTGAACTGCGTGTGTGCTCGTTTGTTCCTTTTTTTATATTTAATAATTCATATATAAAGTTTTTCATTATTGTCCTTAATATTATTTAACTGGTATTTGAAAATTCAATAAGAGGGTAAAAAAGTGACATCGGTTTAGTATATTTACTAAAAGATTTAACAATATATATGTCACCAAGATTACAGCAAAAACAATTGTTATGTAATATTTTATTATCATTATTGTAATGATAATAAAGTATTGCAAACTCAAAAGCTTTTCTAATACGGAGGAGCCATTAATATAATGAAAGCATCATGGTCTCCCGAGATATTGATAACCGTCCACTTACACTTTTATATCCAAGATATTTCAGAAATAAATTTGTGAGAGGTTTATTTTTGTTGAAGAATTGCTTTTTTAACATCCACATTTAAGGTTAAGTTACACTGAGTTATACGTCTGATCGAGTGCCTCAGACATGTGTGCGGAGACACGCGTGTTTTCTCCTGTTAAAACTACTACACTGGGACTATTTATCCCGTCATTATATTTTCTCAGTTCATTTTAACTCCACTGTTATAATTCGGGAACAACGAGCTTCCATTATACGCCTATTATATTTAAACAATTTGCATTCAATTGTTCTCGTGATCGTTGCTCTAATGAGATATTTTTAAATTGCATTCTTCTATTTAAGATTTTAAGTGCAAAATCTCTTTTAATTATTTTGTGTTAAGTGACGTCACAACACACCGGGAACAAACGGGAAATGGATATATAAAGTCGCGGCGAATCCCACAGAAAAAAAGGAAGGGTGAATTAGAGCATACAATATAAATCCATCCAAGTGACCGTCCGTCGGATTATATCAGATATTTTTATAAACATCTGAAACGGATAGAACAATAATATACTTAATAATATGAGACGAGATGAGATGAAAATGAGGGTGCGATATGCCGCGACACAGAGGATCTAATTGAGCACACCTCCCCCATTCTCCCTCCCTGCCATCACCGGTATTTTATAGAAAAGGTAACACGCTGTGTCGTCATTGATGTCAATAACGTCGTTCTAATTGAAGTACGGTCTGCAAATAAATTAATTAATATCGTGCAAATTAAATGAAATCTACGTCTTAACGAAATGTATACCTTTTTTAGATAACTTGTAAATATGCTCCTTATATTATTTTCTACTTAATAATATAAGGTATAATATATAACAGTATAATTATAAAACATAGAATTGAAATGCATCTTTAACTTTATACATAACTGAACAAAACATTATCTTTAATATTTTTCTGACATTACCGAGGATCTCTTCTTAAAATGAAATGTCCAGAATCCAGTTTAGATTAATTATTTTTTCTTATTCCATTCTTCAACGTGGAATTGATTCGATTCACTGCACCGTGTTTATCCTAATGAAGTTATTCTCTTTAATTATCGTTTAATATTGAAAAGTATTAAGTTCTTACTTAGAAGCAATTTTATGAAATCATAACGTTCAGTTTGTTGGTATTTATTTTAAACAGCTGATAATATTGTCTAGTTTAGTTGTGATTTTCTAAAAATGTCCATTTTTTAAACCGCCAGTTTGTTCGCGTCAACGTAACTTAATACCGTACAAATGTTATTTTCTTTTTTATCTTTACCACTCTTATCTTTATTAACATATAGTTTTGTAATAGAATAAACTATGTTTATATAGAGTTAGTTTTTAGAATATCAATTTTTACTTATATTTTCCCTATAAATGTAACAAAAATCGCGACACCAACAGCGCCAGTTTTCTAAAATGTTTTTTTTTAAATAGCCTTATTTCCGCCATTGCTGCGTGGACGTTACGTGTCACAATTGACAAATTAAAAACTATACCCATAGTTTTTAGTTCAAATCCAAATTAATAATGTGCCCAGCGAAGCGGGAGGAAATCAGCTAGTATATTTATATGTATGAATGGAGTCAATGATTTACTATGATATATAATGATATATTTACAACGAATACTAAAAAGTAATATTACTTTTTAAGTACAATAATACTTTAAATACAAGAAAATGTAAATAATCTCATTTATGAAAATTAATTACTATGAACAAACATTTAATGATATATAAATAACAGGAAAATAGGTAGAATAACAAAAGTAAGATTAGAAATATGTCCTTCTGTAGGTTACGACGTGTTCCTGGACGATAAGAGTTAAAAATGATATGATGTTTGAGGAGATAAGCCGTTATTATACTTACATAATACGATGTATCATTTAAACATCGAGTCACTTGTGTTCTATATGACTCAGGTGACTCTGAGGATGAGATCATGAGTACAAAATTTAGTAACAATCCGTCCAATTGTGATGTTTTATCAAAGGATCAGACAGTGACGAGGCGACGGCGACTGCGTGGGACGATTAACATGTCTGATTGTTTGTTTATTTCGGTATATTTTATTTACTTCGGTAATAAGATGTTTTCAGCGGTAAGTAAAAATATTTAAAATGGAATAGTTACAAAAAGTTCTGGGAAAGTGGCATTTTGACCTAAAATGTTTGTTCCTCTTCAGTGTCGTTCGATTCATATTTTTGGAATTGGAAGGATGGAATTGAATTGATGATTAGGATGAATGAAAGATTTACCGTACATTGACCAGATACATAACAAACAGAACAAATAAAGTTATCGACTTAAACTATACTTAGATAATCTGGTTATATAACCTAAATATTTTGACTGTTTCTATAGTTATTTAAGTTTATTATTAAATTCATTATTTATGCAAATAATAAATTATTATAAAAAATTTTAGATTCTGAAGATAAATTTAAGTAAGTTACTTTTTTAATAAACTATTTACTTCTATATACATACATATATAATAACCTCACATATCACATTTCTAACAAATCTCAATACAAATGTTACTCCTGTCTCTTAAATTACAGTAATGCGTATCTTTTACCTTTCTAAATATTTTAGTACGTATGAAAATCTTATTCATTTCATAAATTCATGAGAGTCTGTAAATATTTCATGTGATTTGTGTAAGCCGATTAAAATTAATTGTCAAATAAGAGAGCACAGTAGCAAATTAATATTAATTAATGTGATATTAATTATCACGTAACAAACTCGTACAGTCCACTGTTCCACAATTACGACGCTTGCTGAAATATCTGAAATTATTAGGATATTTAATAACTTACAAGTAATGGAAAATCTGAACAAGCAATTTGAGAAATCATCGAAGCGTGAAAAGGCTATTTATTTCAAATATCCTGTGCGTGAGAGTATGTTTCCCATAATAAGACCTATACTATTATGTTCAGTCCTTCCCTTGTTCTGCGTATTGTTTTAGTGAACTGTGTTAACTGAGCGTGCGGGCTACGGTTTGGATCATCTTATATGGAAAGCACAATAAACAGAATATTGATTACATTTCGGATTAGTTTTCACACAAATATAGATTATAACGGACACAATAACTAAACATTATTATTATAATATCAAGATATTGTGATATTATCAGATTGTGATGAGATTAGCTTATATATCTTTTCTACTACTTAGTTCGTCAACAAATATCAGTAGATTTTATAATGATAAGACTTTGATTTACTTATCTATGTACTGTTTTCTAGAGCATCATTGTTTTAAACATTATTTTTTACAATCGATTTGGAATAATTACAAAAAGTTGGTTTCCTACCACACAAACACAAAAATGTAGTTACTTGATTTATTTAAAGCTGTCCCCTTCACCGTTAAGTTTGGAGAAATTAATGAATGTAGTAAATAAATCGCAAATGGTTCATGAACGCCAAATGGCATTTTGAACGTGGTCCTGTTGGTATAACATAATAAGAGGTGGCCTTAAAACCTACCTGTTGAGATCAGTCTGTGGGCGGAAGACGCATTGAGTTTTACGAATTTCCTATTCACAGTTTAAGTAATAATTGTATACTTTAACATATACTATTTATCATCAATAAAATTTCTCAAATCAAAATAAGACAAACGACGTCTTGCCCTGTATTCGGTTTACTAAAGTAATTACCAATATCTCCATTACTAACTCATAACGACGATAGGATTTTTTTTCTATTCATTAAATATGTAATAGTCTGATCAAATAATAATAGAGCCGACAGACCATCACATATCTGACCGATTGGCTGAGAAAATTTTAGAAAGTTGGTAAATATCGTCACTGCCGACTCTTAGTCAGTCTTAAGAGAATAGTAGAACTTAATCGTTCCTTGACTAATGTAGAAGTTTATAAATTTAACTTATCATAAGAAAATCTTACGTGCAATTTTTTTTTTTTTGGTAGAAAAGATAAATCTGTTCTACATTTTCACAGAAAAACTAAGAGAGCCTAAATACTTTTGCGGCGCCATTAGGTCTGAGTTACAAACATGTGAAACAATGCCAATACTAGAAATTATTTAAGTACCGATTAAAAATATCTTTACAATACGATTTACTATAATAAAGATTCTTCGGTGATCCAGAAAATCTATTAATTGCTATTTTGGAAGGTTACAGAGAAATCATTTAACATTTAGCATGTAGACGAATTTTAAAAACAAGAACAATGAATGAAAGGACTCCAGGACTTCCAACGTTTAAATTGCCTCGTATCAATTTCAGTGCTGTAGAGAATATATATTTTTTTTACGTGACGGGATGTCATGTCTAAGCCGCCTCTCATCTTAGTTATATTTGATGAATCCTTGAAAGCAATGGTCAAAAATGGTCTCCCCAGATGTCAAATTACTAAATATTTTCCGCGCCACACCCAAGCCGTAGCGCGCTACATCAAGGTAATGACAGAAGTTTGAATACAATTTACGTAGGCAAAATATGTTTTCATTAGGAAAAGACCACTTCATACTTTTGATTAAAAAAAAAAGAAGATGCATTTATTTTCATTAACCCGTGTATTTACCGTATTTTAATTATTACTTTAACTACTGTATTTCTAAATAACTCCGTTCGTATAGTGTATCATAATCACTTTTAACTGATTTCGTTTAATTTTGTATGAAAAGTATGCCTTTATTAATAAGTGAAAATAATTAATTCCATTTTAATTATTGGATTCCTAAATTATTATTATATCGTTAAATTTGTACTAGACATAAGCATACTGAAAAATATTATAATAAACATATACTAAGGTTTCTTATGTATCAGATAGTTTAATAAGAATATTAAAGAAAAGTCATATTTTCAACTTGGTGCCTTGGGGCACCTCAAGACATCTTTATATCATTATACCTTTGCAAAAAAATAAAATAATATTCAAATATTATGGCTCAGTCATAACGAACATGCTTATCATAGTATAAATATTTTATATTGCTGATATCCTATAAACAACCTATTAATTATATATATATAATTATATATATTAATTACGTATATGGATTAGATACGCATTAAAATGTCTATAACCTTATCCATATATATTATATTATAAGTATCTTAATTGTTTTGAAATTTGTAATAAACTAACGCTTTTGTCTCACGAAATAAACTGCAGCGAGGACACGGGATGATTTTGTTCATATATTTATTTAATGATTATGATTATTCTCGTTATAAAAATCAATGATTACGAAAGCAAAATTAACGGCCAGTGAAGCAGCCGGTAGCGGTATATCACAAGTATACACATAAAGCGAAAGGCATTGCTTCAGACATCTCGACTACAAACAACAATTACAGGGCGAGGAACATAATTAGCTCTGCGACTTAAACTATTGTAACTATGTTGACTGATACGAGTACAATCAGAACAGTAACTACAATAATGACTTCATACACACAGAACCTCAATATAGTCTTTGACTCTCAGAATGTTTACGAAGTATAAAATATTATTTCAATAAATTATTGGCATAGTTTAAGAAGCATTGCCACGCTGCTGCTGCAAATTATTATTTAGTTTATGTTTTAAATTGTCTGTACGTTTACTTATATTTAAAACTTATTTACATTCTCTTGGGGTCTATTGGGGTCGTGGGTAATAAAGTAAGGAATAATGAGATACATAAAGGATTTTGATTTGATTTCATAAAAAAACTCCAAAATTCCAAGCCTCCCAATTTAATAAGGATTCATTATTTAATAAAACATTTTATAATCCTTCATTTAATAAAATAGAGTTTTCATATTTCATAAATATCACATAAAGAAAATAACTAGACGTTAAATATAATATATGTTGAGATTCTATTTAAAATTAGAAAAGTAAAGAAGTTTAGAAAAGATCATTAAAAATTTTTTTGTCAACGTCACAGTTCGCGGCGGACTCCTCTTTCCTTTAAATATAATATCCAGGGTTTAAATCGGTCTAATTACTTTATTCCCACTCCATTATGCAACGTGAGATTCATTCGATTCACAGCATCCGGTCAACGGCTCGCGGTTAATGGACTTCTTTTATGAGAACACAAAAGTTTTTAAATAAAAGAAATAAAAGTTTTATTTATATAAAAAAAATAACTAAATTTAAATACTCTTTTTTATTGTATTTTCGTGTGTCAGTATTATGTTTTTGTAGATGTATTTGTTAGTGAACTACTTCTTTTTCTTCTTTTCTAGTTTTAATACAGTTCACTTTCATTTTTTTTAACACGTCAGAATGTTTATCAAACATTGCTTATCGAGATAATGTCGTAGATATCGCTGCAAGATATTCACTTACATATCGTTTACCGAATCACTATCAAAATTTTTTAAAATTTGTACTTGAACAAGGAAAATTTTTTCCTTGCCAACTTCTTCTGGGCCGATTTTATTGAAATGTTATGCGACTTAAATAGGAATCCGGTAGGTGACGCAACATTCGATTCTAGGATTTTAATTGTTCAGGAATTATATTTGATAACTTTTATTTAGTTATGAGATTAATGTATACTTTAAAATTCCTGAATGCCATCTTAATGTTTAAAATAATAAAGGTATCTTATATCAACAGCAAAATAAAGGTTGCTTTCTCTAACGAGAAGCCCTTAAAATAATGAAGCATCATCGTCTCCCCACTGACACTTTTATCTTTAAGAATTAAATAAAATTGCTGTAATATTGGAGAAGTATTTTTTTATAATGAGTTTTGTTCTAGCGCTTCTGTGTAAGGTTATGTTATAATAATTTTAGGATTTCAGAACACATTTAGGTTCGTCTTTATCTGTCAGCTACTATCATAGAAAACAACATCCTTCCATTAAATGCTGATTTTGTTTAAATAATTTGTTCTCTATTCTCTTCATGAGAATTTTGTTAATGAGATATTCCGTTCTTTAGTGTAAATTTTAAAAGTCGCTTAAGCAAATTGTTTATTACAAAATATTCTGAACATGTAAATAGTAGCGATTACTGAGGGGCCGTAGTGTAGTTGCAGGTCTTTGAGGCGCCGATTGATTGATTTCTCTTTGATATACGTTGTTCCTTGTCATAATAATAATATAGCAGTTAATTTTAAAAAGCTGCAATCATTTTATTAATAGTACCTACTGTAGCTTATACATGAGTGGAGTCTAGTTAGCAAATTGGTGTACCTCGTGTGGTCCATTGTAACAGAGTCGTTAGCGCAAAATACGGTTCAATGAAACTGGCGACAAATCTATAAGGATCTAACGGATTTGTTAACAATTATAGTACAGTTTAGTAATTAATAATGATTTAAAATGTTGTTTGTATATTGAATAAGAAAATGATAACGTTATATTTATGGGATAGTAATGCATCATTGTATACGATAGAAACTGTTTTGGTTCAACACCAAAATAGTTTTTTTTACACATGGATTTTAGTATAATATTCATGTTATTGTTTATTGGTTTTCACAGTTATTATATATGTATAATAACACTAAATACTACACTTATATATATATACATATATATAATAACACTAAATACATAACCTGTACCTCACATCTTAATATGATTCACTTCTGATAATGATTCATCACGATGCCAAGGCGTTGTTACAACCGACTTAAAACAATACAATTTATAGACACATTGATATAAGAAATCAATAACCTTACATTTCATAGCGAAAAATCAGATTTGTCTGCCAAAAGGAATATCAAAAATATTATATCTCGAGAGTTCGCTGAAAACAGATAGGGTGAATGACTTGTCGCGGAATAAATATCGCGTTTTAATATAGCGAAGTAATATTTAATGTAAGAAACCCCAAGCAGGTAATATCGTCACGAGGAAACGAGTTGAGAGGCATCCGGAGAATAAGTTTAATAATCCGCTGTAATGTCTGTAGGGAATATTTTATTATGGAAATTTTTATTAACAAGTAATCGACCACAAAAATCTAAGTTATCAACTTAATCGTACTTATTTTTGGTTTCTTAAAAGGTCGAGAGAATGGCGTGCAAACTGTCAATTACGGAACACAAAGGCCCGGCCGCCTCGTCTTTGTTTCAGTACATTTGTAAATATATCACATCATTATATTTTAGGTCTGCTCCTATCGGCCGAATTTTACGTTCGATTGATCAAACGGAGGCAAATTGCTACAAAATTATTAATTCAGGAAAAGTGTTATTGTATTTTTTATTTATTTAATCTTTATACAAGTTTTTAAAGAAATTATGACCTATATATTTAAACATTTATACATATGAAATGAAATTGAAATACCAATGATTTCAAGATAAATTCGAAGAAGTAGACGTAGCGGCTGAAAACAGCTGTGAACTATGTATTATGACCATAGATGTGTAGTTAAGATAAATGTTCTAGATGGACCGACGTAAGCAACATTTTCACTGTTATTAGACGCGGATGTGATAGGTATTTGATTAGGATCGTTAATTGAGAAGATTTCTACAAATATTCATCCTGTGAACCATTCATTCGTTATTTACTTTACATTTTATATTTGAGTGAGACGTGTGTTCTTTTAATGTGAAGGGTTGTTCGTTTAAAGCAAAGGTCAATGTTTTATTAATCTATTTAAATACATCCCTTGACGGTCGGACTGTTTTTGTTTTAATGTGGTTTAGTTACTTAATATTATATATTAATTATAAGAAAGAGAAACCAACTTTTAATGCGTATGATTTGGCTTAAGGCCGATTGAGAGGTGTTATAATAATACTGATCATTCGTATATTCAAATAAACTTATCTTTTACATTAGTTGGTTTTAAAGTGAATTTCCGTTGCACTTTTTCTAACATTGTCCATAAGTTGAAAATATATTAAACACAATTTATTCTCGGCGCGGACATTGTGGGCTAAATTAAACGGCCGTGACACAGCGCCGCTCCGCGAGCGTGGAGGAAGGAAGAATCCTTTCTAAGCAAATTGAAACCTTCAGATATTTTGTTAGGACTCCGTGATTTGTTTAAGCAAACATTTGTCTAGTCTCAAAAACTCTTACAGAGTTAATGTTAATTGACCATCTTAATCAATAAATACACCATAAAGTATTTAACAAAAAACTTCCTGTTCCTCGATTTCTTCATAAAAGTTCTCTTATTACCTTTTGTTATCTATAATGTTTTATTGCAAATTCTTCATATTTGTCTAAGAATTTTAAAATTAAATTTCAAAAGGTGGAAATTAATATCTAAAAGACTATAACTTTTAGATGACTGTCATAAAACAAAAAAAATAAATGTCATCTGTCCACAATCTCTACACCTTTTCCCGTGTAATTAAATGTCAAGCCGACATTTTGAGCGCGAAATGATTGCGTGAACGCGGTGACAGCTGACGCGCGCGTATTTACGATATTTTAACTCGTATGCGAGACGCATTCTAATGTGTTTAATGGAATATATTAGTCAGTCATGCAAGTCATTATTATAATAATATTATGGTGAAGTTGTTTTCAACTCCCATATAGATAAAAAGTGTATTTAGTGAAATAAAATGTTGCTTATTGAGTTCGGTGATCGGAAAAAGAAATATGTTACTATAGATTTTCAATACCCAAATATGTATAAAGTTTTTTTTTTATTTTTACCGTTTCTATCTATTGCATATTACCACTGCGTAAATATATATATTTTTATAGGAGTAAAATAAAAGAAAGTGTTGATGTAATGTAATATATCTTTTAACGTCAACTGTTAATTGAAACAGAAATGCAAAAAACCTACGAGTATATACTTCTTTTGTCACGTGGTCCCCCTTAAAAACCCTATTCAGAAAAAAATCGAGCATGCGAGCAACTTATTACAATTTTGAAACAATAAATTGGAAGGACAGATTTTCATTATGTCAATTTTATAATCTCTAATTTGAGTCGTTTGATTATTTCATTTTTAAATGGTATAGTATAGTATTAATTATTAAGCAATTATGTCGTCACAGCTGAATAACACACGCAAAATAATAACGCTAATAACTGGTTGAAATGTTGCGCATGAGTTACGTCTGCCCTAACTGTGACCCATTAAGGTGGCAATAACCACAAAGACACAATTAGTGCCGGTGAAAGAAAGCGATTTCCTCACAAGTCATGAATATTAAAACACCTCGTTAGGCTTTTTCGTAAGTTCGTCACCGACGGTTGGGAAGCGCGTCACGTTCGTACAATGAACAATGCCAGGTTCACCTAATCGGGGACGTTACACAACTGATCATCCTCGCTTAGGGGGCCAATGTCGCTTCGGACCAGAATATCGATCACGCAAAGGTCATATCCGGACGTAACGGAAACTTTGTAAAAAATACTTCTTTGGGTAACGTATAAAAGCGATACCAGTTTTGGTCACAGCATCATTCGATTAGTAGCACTCAAAGCAACAACAATGAACACTTTTGTTTGGATTGTAGTATTGGCCGCAGCGGTGGTAGCTGAACCGCCTCAATACAGGGACGCTAGGTTCCGGTACCAAAGACAAGAAGCGGCTGAAGGAACTGGAGATGCTCCGTATCCCGCCGCTGGTTACAAACCTTCAAAAGAGTTCAATCTACCTTCACGCCAGGAAACTGCTCCTCCAGCAGCTACTTACGGAATACCTGCCGACAGTTACGGAGCTCCTTTCAATACTTACATAACACCACAAACTGAATATGGAGTACCCGAAGAAGAGAAAGAGATCAAGAACGAAGAGAAGGAAGTTGAAACTGTAGAAGAACCTAAGAAGGAGGAGAAAGAAAACCTTGAAGAAGAGCCTAAAAAAGACGCAGAGGTAGTTAGCTCACAAGGCGCTTATTACGTTTTATTGCCAGGATCTCAAGTCCAAAGAGTCCAATACCAAACTGAAAACGATCTTCGTAACATGGCTTACACAGCACGACTTCAATACAGAAACGAAGACCGCGCTCCACTGTTTATCTACAACTTAGTACCTCAATACCAATCGGCAGCATATGTTCAACTATTTAAATGAAATAAGAATATAGCATTTAGTGAAAAATCAGCCAACAATATAAAACAGAAGTATCAACGAAATATCCATTAAAATAATATCATTATCGCGTTTCAGTGTTAAGTAAGCGGAACAAAAAATTATAAAATTTATAACATTTGCATTTCTATCGAAGTCTCTTATTTATTTTTTGTAATTTAATATGTCATTAATTTACAATAAATAAATATTATTTATTAAAAATTTAAACATTTTTGAGTTTTATTCTTTATAGACTAAATTGTATTGCATGTTAAAACTATTCCACCTTTTATTTATTCTACTAGTCATTTAATAAAAAAAGGTTACGCTCTAAAAACTGACATCAGTTGCAATAATCATTATTGTAACGTTATTAAATCTAAAGAATTGTAATAGTCGTATATAACTGATTGCGAATACTTTTACTGTTTTTACCAAAATAAATAAAATAATTATTTACTCCAAGGCTCACATCGATCTCGGTTAGTAACAACGGAACATTTCGAGTGCTCTATCGCTAAATGTAGACGGTGACCGAGTCCCTTCAACCAAGTTCTATTAAATAGGCCAAGTACCTTCAAGAATTCCACATATGTTCAATGATGCAGATTGCATCTGAAACGCTCTCGTCTTATTTCCAAAATATGTTTCAATTAGCCAATGCTATTGTTTTTGCAAAGAATCATTTCGCAATGTCCAGTCAATGAAACCTATTTATCATATTTGCATAACAAAGAGCATCTGAAACTTGTAATAGTTTTTACTTTCTTTAAACTTGTTCTACTTTTTGCATAAAGATCTATATGAACAAATAATTATTGTGTAAACGAAAAACAAACGAAAAAAATTACATGTGTCATTATTATCAATACGAACTATTTTGGATGATCTTATTTAAAGAAATAATAATTATTTGTAATTGCGTTCATTGGTTCAGCCTAGATGAAGAATATTTAGGTATTGTTCTGGGACCACTACTATGAAAGACCTTATTTTTTTCTTTACTACTTTTTTAGTAGTAGTTTAATCTCGGTGTGTCGATGTTATTATCGTAAAGGGCAGCAAATGGCCAATTCCGTACCGAAGGCCGTAACTCTCGTCTGGCAATCGTCTGGAGCGTACAATTTGTAGTTGATTAACTATTCGTTGGGCTGTAAAACACCTTTTACTTTTATACTCTTTTATTTTGTTGTAATTCAATTAATTATAATAAATAAAAACTATTGTTAAAGTAAATTTAAAATGTTTCTCCTAATAAGACATTCCTGTAAAATTGAGCGCCTTAAATGATATACATTTGTTTTATTATGGCGTTTGATTTATTTAAATTTAAAAATGTTAATACATGTAATAAAATAGGGATGAACAACAGTAAATACTGAAGATACAAATTAAACCCAAATAAATGTTAAAATCAATTATGGGCGAGCTCTTAAAATAAAATTCTATATCATAACTAATTAACCAATCGTTAAAATTCTCATTACAAGGATACATACAAAATATACACACAAGTTGAAGTTTAAATCGCCGAATTTTGGGGCGAAAACCAAAATCCATATATCGAAGGAGGACGTCCATTAACAAACTCGTAGGTCCGTTCAAATTCCTTTGATTGCACCACAATTAGGCGCTGTTGAGCGATCACAGGCTACTAACTGTGACGCCAACAACTATGACGATCCGATCATGAAATTACTCAAACGTCTAGGTAAAGGAGGACCTCGTCAAGCTTTTGTGAATATAACAAAGTTTGAATGTAGTTCAAATTATTAAATATTGCAAACTTATTTACTCTGTAAAAAAATATATGTTGTGCATATTTGTTTGATGACAATGAAAATGTTTTTGAAAATTTTATTTTGATTATACTTCAAAGAATTTAAGTTGGTACTTGGAAATTATTTTTGGTACACAAAATTATAGTAAATCTATGATGTAATGTCGTAGGCATACTACTTAGTAGTAGGTATACTACTTATACTGTAAGTAGGAATCAATGTTTATTTTCCGATAGCTCAGTGATGAAGATGACATTACCATGGTTACAGACGTTAATGATACTTTTAATAAAAGATATCTTGAAAACTCTAAACAGTGAAAGTATTGTAATACAATAAGCGATTATTTTCTTATTAATATAAAAGTGTTAGTAAAATACATTTTAAGTAAAATGAAGAGAACGAGTATTTCATCTATAGAACATACGTCTCTATTGAACAAAGACAAAAGGAGTTGTCTTTGGATCTCAGACTCCATTATCGTTCAATGTAATTTTTTTTATTATAATAATAGTTTAGAAAACGTTGTAACGTATATATGTTGAGATTTTGTTTGTTCCAGGCCTGGTAGTATTCGTAGGCGCAGTAACTATATCTTTTTGCGTGTGGTCACCAGAACATTCGACCCACGACTACGACAAGCTGTTCAGGATCATGTATCTCTACGACCCCCGCGCGTGCGGCTATAACCTGCGAGCCTCCCGCTCCATCCGCAACTTGCAGTTCAACAACCAAACCTCCATCAACAATATTCGTCCCATACAGTGGATGCCAGCGATTGTAACAGTTTCTACCAGGGTGTCCGCGAAAACTAGAAAGTATATCTAGCTTTTGATATTTTTATTTTTAATATATGCTTTATGAAATACCACTATCACACGCTTGTTATATACATAACGTGATATTTTCAATGCAATAGTATTTATTATGTATCTACCATGTTATATTAAATTTCAATTTTCTTTTCTTACAGATACATTAGGTTAAGTGCAATTGTACACATCTTCTGGTTTCTAATTGCCATTCTATTACGGATCGTAAGGTTTACAACACAAGTTCGTCTTTTGAAATTATTTCTGGCCATAGTTTTCTACGCTACTGTCTCCGTTATCATATTTGATTTGTCCATGGCTATTGTTTACATCGCTCATATTCAACAGAGTTTGACTAAAGGTATGATCCTAAGATACAGTGGCTGGAGCGTGGAAATGAAAATACAGAAGTACGATGAGTTTGGCGGATGGCTTCCGATGGTAGCATCAATCTGCTGGATGAGAGGAGTCATAGTTCTAGGACTTAATATCTATTCCTGTAGAGTGCTCCGATTGATTCGGGGTAGGGTTAGAAAAAGAGAAGAAAAACAAAGATTGGTATTGGAAGAGCATGATCCAATTCCAGAACCACATTATGAAAATCCTCACGACGGTAAAGTACTTTATTTCAGATCTGGTGAACACGAACCATTAAAAAATAAGTATAGACAGATGCTGTATTTTTAACGTTATATTTATGTTAACAACTTAGTAAGGAAAAATGTTATTAATAATAAAAAAACATTGTTTTATCGATCCTTTTACTTTTAACCTTCACGCCGCATGTGGAATACAACATGTAGCTGTAACTGAAACACTACTTCAAGTACGACGACTATCTGTATGTAAGTAATTTTACAAAATAAGTAAACTGCTTAGCGACAATACTAAACTTGAAATCACGAGAATATTTACTATAAATAGTATTTTTTATTTTAATAGGATTCTAATTGGAAAGAAATATTTTACACTAATGTTAAAATAGAAGCCGCAAGCGTTTTAGAAAAACCTAAGTCACAAACATTAATAAATAAAAAAAACCCTTTCGTTACGTAGGTACAGCACGAGCGAAGCCATTGGCAAAAAATAGTAATTAAGACGCAAAGACTAAGCTTGATTATATTTACTATATCCTCGTTATTTTACAATGGTATAACTTGTGTAAGCATTGTATGACGCTTTAACTTACTCGCTTTAAATATTCCAATGAGTAAAAATTTTATATCTTAATTTTATAAGATATTAATATAATATCGATTACGTAGCACCTCACATCCGTTCACATCTAAAATATTTAAAACGTTATAAAATATTTAGAGGGTATTTTAGGGAATCTTACAATATTTTTTCTGTAAATGTATAAATATCAAACGTTCAGGGAATATTTTAGCAACTTTATATCCGAAGTGAAGACTGATGGCTCGCAATAAATCACAGATATTGCTAAGAGTGCGAAAAAAATAATGAAGTCCTAAAGAAATTCAATTTGAGAAAGGAATTAAATTTTTCATTATAGCTACGAGAGTGCTATTAATTTGGGTCTTTTTCATAATTCAAATAGAGGACGAAGCAATTTCTCCGCGACCATCTTGAAATTGTTTGTTACTAATTTACAGGACACCATTAACGAGGTTAAGATTGACTTCTCTCGAATGGGACAGGCTTTAAATTGAGTAAAGTGTTTTGAATTGCTGACAGAATGAGTTCTCTTCAGATCTGGAGTATTGTAGTTATATTTTATCAAAGCAAGTTTACACCAATTTAACTTATGAATATCCTTCATTTTGTAGTTGTTAGTTTATGAGGAGATCTTCTATGAACGTATGAGCGACAGATACGTTGTTTGTTAAAATTTCCTTGACGATATTTAAAATTTAGAAATTTAGCAGTGATATTATTAGTGATTATTCTCAGCCATCATCTGCGTGGCGTTCAGCTGGTGGACTCTAGGATGCCGCTTTGCACCTCGCAGCAGTGAGCTACACGAGGTGACCTTGATGAAGCTCCTCTACCTGTATGACCCGGAGGCCTGCGGCCGTATCTACTTCTACAACGTCACTATTAAAGCTAAGGACCTGTCGCACTCCTCTGTCATGTGGCCCGTCAAGAACGACGTCGCTGCGGATTTCAGAGCGTAATAATTCTGATACTTTACTTTATAAGCATTACTATATAAGCAGTATCATAAACTTTACGTTTGGAAGATTTTTTCCCAATAACTTATTATCAAAAAAGTAACTCCCAAAATTCGTAACGAGATTCATAATGAGTACATTAAAATAATTCATGTGCGTGTATAATATTTGTTGAACTTTCAATAGATCTAAAATGTCTGATCTACAGTAAAGTTAAGCTATGGCTGGCTCTGCACGTGTGCTGGCTGGCGCTAGGCGCGGCGACGCTGACGCACGGCTCGCGTCCCTGCGGCTTCTACGGGATGGTCGTGCCCTTCACACTCACCGGCCTCGCTCTACTGGTCGTCGATCTCATCTACGCCGGTCTGTTCCTCAAAAACATTGAGTTTACTGCCACTGAAGGTACTTCACGAAAATATTAATTAAATTTATATATTACACAATCTTTATAATTGTATATATAACGATTTATTTAAAATAAGATAAAATTTGGTAATGCTCATTTGCTTTGTTAACGAGAGTATGGAGTGAATACGACGTAAGTTACTTACAATAATATGTTATAATTATGTTTCCTACACTTAATCGTAGGTCTTTGATCTTCCACAGTCATAGACTGTAATTGTCGCGTATAAGCGTTGTATGTAATTTGTATTTTAGTAGCGTATGAGAGTGAGAATTGGCGTCTAAATGGTTTACTCAGCTGTTTCATCTCAACACGTTAATCGAATGGCCAGTGGTTCTCAATCTGTACTCATAAACGACGGCTAATAGGAGTCCGGGGAGTTACGTAATTGCTCTCGCTTCCATAATGGAGGACCGTAATCTCATACTATACGACATTGCTTGAGTTTCTATCGATAGGTCAGATTAAATCATAAAATTATCACAGAACAATCTGTGTATTGTGCGAGTGTCTGTCGTATATATACATATTTTCAATTAACATTTAACTCTTTATAGTTTATTTGAAATGTTTAAATATAACAAAGCTAAACTAACTTTGACTAATTAAGAGAAAGCTGAAAGTATTTTAATTATGAGAAATGTATACTAAACATTCCCTATGTATTTTATCGACATAACTCATAAGTCACACGGGATAGACTTTGAGTTATAGCCAAAGGTTATTAATTCCGCCGGTCAGGCGAACGGTCCATTAACATATTAGTGATTTTCCCCCTGGGACGATGGACGGACGACGGACGACGCACGAGGGAAGATATTAAATCGAGCTTCGCCCAACAACTTAATACTCATTATTGGGTAACTTAGTCATTTAGGGTGTCAGATAACGTAATAGGGAGTTACAGCACATCTTCACGCATAGGATCAACCACACATTGCTTAAAAGATTTTTACAAATAACAATTAAATTTAAAATTTTCCGAATTCAATTCCGCAGATTTTAATTGGTCAAATTGTTCAAGTAGTTTCAATTCTTCATCATCTGAACTCATACCCCGGTTCCGTACGGTGGATGACGCATTCCGAGATGCGGGCGAGCAGGAACGAGGACACCGCATGGATATCTCTCATCTTCGCTTACTGCAGCTGCCGCGGGATCGTTCTATGGATCATTAACTTCTGGCTCATAAAAGACATGTATTTTAAAGGTCTTGAAGATTATAGTAAGTATATTTAGCCTGTGAGAGGGTAATATTTTAATAATCAAAATTAGTCATAGAAATTATTCCACAATAGCACACACGCTTAGGCGTTAGGCGTACTAACGCTTGATTAAATACAGACTAATGGTAAATAACATATTTTTTGGAATATATAAGGCTTACATAGTTTCATAAAAATTTTGTAATTAAAATATTACAATGGGTTTACCATTATCGATTCCATTGACAACATTTGCCGATGACTGTATAAAAAACAGATGTTAACTCTTAGATGTTGTCGTTCGTTAGTGAGGTGTGTAATCATATTGAAAATTCGACACTAATGTGATATTTCATAATTATTATTACAAATATTACAAAACAGTTATAATTAAAATGTATTAAAACTTGGAGTTCTGTAGTTAAGACCAACTATGAATATGTTTTTAAAATAAAAGTAGCCTCATAACATCCGGTCTCCGCCAGTGAAACAAATCCGACAGCAGGAATAAACAGGCAAAAACATAAAAATTTTAAAAGTTGTTTTTTTTATGTAAATACCGTATTTATTTTCATATACATTTAGTGAAAAGTTGTTAATTGGAAATCACAAAGAGACACTTCAATTTTATTTAAATGTATAAATTTACATACTGGCCTTGACAAAATAAATGAAACAATGGACTGTAAACATACAAAGCCTTCAAAGTCAAAGTATAGAAGCGAACTCCATTTGTTTAGAATGACGTAACTTAGTAGATGAAAAGAAACTTTCTCACAAAAACTATCTTTACTCACCAAATACCAATAAGTTCCAAAATGCTAGACTTGAATTACATTGACCTAGAACTATTGTATAAGTATGAATACAACATTTTGCATGAACTGTCTCTGTAACTTTGATTGTTAGTCATAGTTATGCAACCCAGTTTTATCTTATTACCAAGAAAAATAAAGTAAGTAGTTATTCACCATAATATCATTATATCAATAAAACTCCAAAACAGAGTTTATAAACGCAGGATTATACAATTTATGATTATTTGAAGTTCTACATTATCACTTCACATGAACTGTTTACCGAATGAACACTGATATCATTAGGTATAAAGAATGTAACAGATGTTTTCATTTTATCTTTGTTGGCTGTGCTTGTTAATAAAGTTAGCAAGCACTACTGCATTGCATCTCTAACACCAGCTTGTTGTACGTCAATGCCACCAATGGATACTCTCCCTTATTTATCGTGCTATTAGACTCCTGGTACATTATTCACTTCATTAGCTTTTTAAATAAAACTTTCAAAATCGTTAATTTAACTTTGTCGTTTTCGACGAAACGACGATCTTTATCGACTCGACAAAAATTAATTAATAAATTACAGTAAACTTTTTAAGACCTACTTTATTATCCAGTTGTTCTTGTCTTGCTTTGTTATATATAACATATGTTGTTTGTACACATTTTTATTCACGATGCGGCGATAGGTAGGATGTTTTAAACATCATAAAGAAACACTCAACATAATAATACCAATATTCGAAGCGTTGCGAGGCGTTCAAGGAAAAACAACATTGCTGCCAACAAGAGTAAAAATAATTTTCATTTTTACTTATTATTAAAATGTTACAGATCGTCTCGAAAAGGAAAAATCTCGACTGAGATCAAAGGTGTGATAACAATCACCTCGTTTCATCTTGCTTAGAAATGACAGACGACCAAAATAATAAAGGTACAATGTGGAGGCAGGAACGTTAAAAAATATAAAAATAAGGTTGATAAATTGTATATCATAATTTAAAACAATATTATTTTTATTAATGTAATATGAAATTGGATTATTAATATATTTATATGTATTTATATGTTTTTGACAACTTTCACCCCAATTTTTTTCTGTTATAACTACACTTATAGTTATACGTGATAGACTGAATTCAATACTTAATAAAAATTTAAATAACATTATTAGTAGTAGACAAAGAACAGTACATCCGATTTGACATATTACATTACTAGTATAGAATATAATGTATAACTATACTGTGTCACTTACAACTTAAACTACCAATCGAAATAGCAAACAGGATCACACGATGGATCTCATTACCAAGTAGTAAACACGTCTCGTAATCATGGCGTCAAGCAATTAAAATTGAAAACCATACATCCGAAATTACCTTGGAACTCGTAAGTTTGTAGTCGACTAACGAACTGAGATGGCGTTCTGTTAAGTTGAATTAAAAAGTCAAATTAAATGTCAGGAGGGAACTCATCATGATTTTGTATTTATTCATGTAATAATTAAATCTTTAAGTACTTATCACTCAGGCTGATATATATAAAGTATTTAGTTATTATTTTTATTTAATGTTTAATAAACATTAATTACGCTGTGATTTGTCAAATTTATATATTTATACATATATTATACTTGTGCATTATTTAAAAAAACACACATTATAATTCACTATCACGGTCAAAATCCATTGACTCGAGGAGAGAATAAATAGAGTGCAAGCACCGTTTGTTCAATATACATTTTATTTAAAAAAAGCGTTTTTTAATTATCTGATTTTGGTTATAGCGGTAATTAAATATTAATAGTAAAATAATAAAACTAAATACCTTAATAGAATATATTTGTATCAAACCGAAAAAAATATATATTTAAGGTCCAAACACATACAAGGGCGCGCGCTCACGAAGTTGAAGTCGGGCCGTGTATTTCATGTTCTGAATATCATTTTCTGTCACAAACTCAACTCTTTGCAGTTGCCCGTTTGGCAATAGAACGTAATATGTTCCAACACTCTTCTGCACCTCCACTGGACCGTCTAACTTTTCTGCCTGAGGATTGTCAGTTGTTGTTGCCTCTCTCGATGGGAGTCCATAGGTGTTTTCAGGTACTCCATATGCGTTATCCGGTGTGCCATAATTTGTTACCGATGGGGTAATTTCCTGCGGCAATGTGAAGGCTTGGCCATCGGGCTTCCATCCAGAAGGTGGATAGGGTCCGCTTTCGGCAGGAGGTCCATAAGTATCCGTGGGAGTCACAGTAGTTTCTTGTGGTAAAGTGAATTGCGCCCCGGTCGGCCGCCAGCCCGAAGGCGGGTAGGGACCCGATGCGGAGTCTGTCGTGGATTCCACCGATGGATCCGTAGTACTTGGGGCTAATTCCTGACGTTGAAATCTAAACCTCGCCGGTCGAAAGCGAGGCAGCTCAGCCAGAGCACCCATTATCACAAAAGAAATCACCAACAATTTCATTTTCTTTTCAATTAAATAATTATTGTTTTGCTTAGATGAAATCCCCGAATATACTGATGCATTTTAATTGTCAGCAGGCTCATTTATACTGATTTGTTTTTTTAATTGTTCTTTGTATGTCATAAATGGCATCGGATCTGAGGACATCGGGGGGACGATTTGATAAGGATACTCGCAGGCGGATCACGTAAATAATGACTGACACTGACCCCTCTGACGTCAAGTGGCAATGGGCATCCCTGAACGATTCGACGATATCCATAAGAGCGAATATAAGACACGTTTTGAAAACGTTAGCTTAACTATAGTATAAGAATATAACAAAATATTATAAAATAATATCCAAGAATAAAGTATGTTTAATATTATTAAATTTAATAAATGTACCTAAATAGAGGCATTCTTTCGCATCGTAATATATATGTAACACTTGCGACTCACTGGAGTATTTTTAAATGGGTTAGAGAGGCACTCGACGAGTCTAGAAAAAGAGACAACTTCAGTTTAGAAGGACTTTAATTTTATTGAAAATATTTTTTACTATTTTCACAATACAGTGTTTTAAATAAATCAGGAAAGTCTGCACATGGAACAGAACGTTAGTTTAGTAGTAGTAGGTGGTAGTTTAGTTTATTGTTATTTAATTTTTAACCATATTATAAGTGCTTGACATATCTTGTGAAAAGTTTTCCTTAATAAACTAGATTAAAAAGCTGAATTACTGGCACTGTCTTGATGAAACTTTTAGAACTATCATAAAATTTAAGTACTGAGGGTCATTTAGTTGAAGATATATGCTAAACATTAATTATCATATGACATTGCAGTGTTTGTTCTGATTTTATATAACTAAGTAACAGTCAGAACAACATAATTAATTATTATGAATGAACACGTCTCAGCCGCTCCTATTAGCATTCGCGTCGATGGACACGTACGAAATAAGGTCAAATGCTGTTTGTGACAACAAAATATACAAGTACCTTAATAAAATATAGACTTTAGCTATAGTTTCAAATCAGATCACTTTATTAGAAGTGAAATAGAATTTATGACGTCCTGCACCAAACAGAAATTGCTGAAATTTCTAATTCGATTTCTATGATCAACACGATCGGTTTATTATGTTACTGTTCAAGGTCACTCACAGTACAAGTACAGCATACTAGTAGGATTTTTTCCCTATATTTTATGCTAGGAATTCCTTTTACATCTAGCATTTTAGCTTTTGATTTAGTTCTTTATTAATTTGTTGTCTTCAATAATACACCACTAGCAACAACAAACATACTCTCTAACGTTATATTATTTAAGACAACCTTGTAATTCGAATATGCTTCAGAGACGATACGGGTTATAATTATTATTTGACAAACCACATCAGGGTACTGAAACACAAGCTACTAATTAAATGGGAATTTCACAGGTAGAGCAATGTACTCGTATATCATCTGACGCGCATTTTATATAATAATAATACTCTTACCGATTGATCCAAAAGTGACATCAAGCTACAATCTGTAACAATAAATAGAAATAAATACTTTGTTTAAGTTTATATTTTTTGATATATTTCTGTGTTATGTTTCGTAATATGGTATGGGTGAAAGTGTATGTTTATTATAGATATACAGTGTACAAAGTTTACGTAGTTCGGGTAAGGTTGCTCGGGGAAGGATATTAAAGTGTATTAAGGCAAGTAATAGCCGTTATAACATTACAGCGGGAGGTCCTCCGGAGAGGTGACAGTGGGATTTGTGTGCCGGCGTGTGTTCTTGTAAATACATTAATAAATAGTCAACTGTATTGTACCAAACGGAACTTATATTTAAATTATAACGGAATAGGTAACACCTATTGCTACGGGTGCACCCTCGGTTTCTTTTTTTATTTACGATTTCTTACTTACATATTCTAACAGCGAGCGAAAATTGTAATATCTCGAGCTAAGAGATTTTGTTTTTTTGCATCAAAGATTATTTATAGAATACTTTCCATACACCCTTTTAGTGCTTTTCAACACCATATACGTATGTAAGTTTTGTGCCTACTTTGAACTGGACGTCCATATTAATACATACATACTGATATACACAGATAATAAGATAATACACAAAGTAATTCATTTCATGCGTTTTATTCGTTAATAAACAAATTGCGGGAAAGGTCAGTCCTCCGACACTACACCATTTGAGTCTCAATCCGCTCATTGCGCGAGGTTTATTACAAACTAACTGTTTTGAATTCCCTTCATTTAAATAGAGCGTTGATGCTCTATGAAGTACTTTTTATTATTATACTAGGAATGTCCGCGATGTCATTCTTGCGGAATGTTTTTTTTTTTATAATTTGGCCTAAGTTACTTTTCATAACATCGGTTATGCACCAGATATCGCCATATAAGTAAAAATCATTCCAGCCATTTCAGAGATTAGCCGATAGTCAAACAGAAAGATTTTTTGTAAGTCACGTATATACTATTATATGCATTTAGTGAAAAGCTGTTAATTTGGAATTACGATCAGACACTTCGTTTTTTTATATGTCTAGATCTAATTGTATAAAAACATATTATTCTCCATATATTATACTTTTTACAATTTATTATCACGAAGGAAACATATCTCTTTATAAATAAAAACACAATTTCCATCCAACTACAGTCGTTTTGTTCGAATAATTAACTTTCAATTTCAGTATTTATTAGAACAGCGGCTGCATCCCGTCCCATCCCAGATAATGAACAAAATCCCGAAGAAACGAACCAACTACAAACAAACAACTGACAAATCCGCTTTTTGCTTTTATTAACTTCAGTATTTACTTTATTTTATTCTATCTAGTTCGAGCTTTTATTATAAATATTATTTTTAAAGTTGATTTTTAACTTTATATTTCATTTTAACCGCTAAGAACAATTCGAATGTCTCTCTCAACAACAACTCTTCACAACTTATATCAAATATTTATATATCTATTATTCTAGATTGATAATTATTACGTTGAAATTCATTACTCATTTATTATAGCGCTTAAGATTCTTTTTGGACAGACTTGGTGATCGAATAAGCTATGACCACACGAATTCGTACATTAAACATAAAAATAATTATATTTATATCCATTGAAATCGATAATTTCAATACTCGTTATAACGACAGTAAGTTAATTTTTTTTTGTTTCTCATCTGAAGTCATCCATTAATCAGTCGCTGACATCAATAAAAAAAATATCTTATCGAGTCCCGCTGGTTTCAGATCGTCTTCTGTCTGTTGTTTTTCAGAAAACGTAAACTGTATACAAAGTAAGTGTTAATTATTTTTAAAGAATAGATATCTTAAAAAACAAATTTTAGCGATCAAAATATAAATAATACAACTATGAAATAAGGAATTTTCTGAGATCGTCCTCTTAAACAAACGCGATGCAACAGTGTTGTTGTTTTGCGAGTGGTGGGTGACCGCCCCCCCCCCCCCCTCCGCGCTGAGCTGTTAGGAACAGTCACCGTTCAATTACAACTCAACATCCGAGAATCTCGTTATCTCGTCTGTGGTATTCCACTGAATATTCCTATTAGTATGCTAAAAGGTTCGGTTAGGAGCAAGTCATGAGAGATTGACGAATAATAAACGAAAAAAGGGGTCATCGCCTTGAAACTCATGTTCATTTTTAATACAATAGTTATAGTTTACATGTAGGTTTGTACTTAAAATGTAGATTTTAAATTATAAACCTTGTCATAATGAAGAGCTAATGTCCTATAACGACACACATATATGCAAATTGGATTATATTATTGTAATTCAGAAGTTTCGCTGAAGACGCCAACGTGGAGCGCATGAGATAAAATGGCTCTTCAGCAATTATAATATATATAAATAGACGGACAGTTCAGACAGCCTTTGCAATCCACCCAAATCGTGTTGAACTTTGGTCGCTTCTATTTACTCCATTAATTTTATTACTAAAACGCCCCAGAAATATAGAAAATCTAATTATGTCTCGCTAAAAGATCGTTTCAGACTACTATTCGCTTTTAAACTTAATTAACGGTAAAAGCATTTTTGAATAATTTGTCTTAATAGAACCCGAACCTTCTATTAATACAATTTTCATATAAACATTTGTAAGGATAAATAAATCGAATGTAATATACGAATCGTAATACGAAATTTTGGGGATTTTTCCAAATTCATTTTTGTGATAGTACTGTATCTATATCTTTTTATCAAACAGGAAAACAATAGCTTCTTATCGATATTACGTATGTGACACAATACGTATGGCGAAATATACATGATAATATGATGATAATATTGTTATTTTCATTTCATCGTCATTGATTAGGTATACTATAAGTAAAAGTTTACTAACTGGCAGCAGGTACGATATCGTTGATTATGATTTGAGATGCTATTTATAATGTAGAGACAAAGCTACTCGTACATTGAGTTATACTTTATAACGAATACTATAACTATAACGAAAAACTAAATATATTATAAAGTACAATGTATTAATGCTATTGCTTCTAACTGAAATTACTGAGAAATATTTAAAGAGTACACAGATAACAAAAAATATGGAATTGTTAAATGTAAATGTAAATATTAAACGTCGGTTACGAAGTTTATCAAGTCTCTCCTTGATAAAATGACTGTATCGATCAGAATTCACCGCAAGATACGTATAGTAGTTTAACTATAGCAGTTTCAATTGCTATATCCTAAGACAAATTGGATTATCTCGAAGTACTTGTCCCCGGACATCTTCACAAAACGACCTGACAAATAAGCCGTTGACAAACTACAACAATAATGTTTTTCTTCACTTCAAGTCTCGTATGGAACAAGTATTAAAAGAGTACTTGCTCATCGTCTAATATTCTATTTTGTATTGCGTATATGGTTCCTAATAGTATTAAGGCCACTGAATACGAGACAAAGATATATAGTTAAATGTAGGTCACACTGTTTTTTAAATAAAAAAGTTATTATAGCCCTGTTTTTGTTATTCGTGATTGCTACCATAACAAGATCCTCTAGCTCGACCGTAATAATAATAACTCCTTATAGTGATGGGTGTAAATAAACTATAAAAGCTTTTCTTTTAAGGATATCTGAAAAAGCACCTGTTTCTTTATTTATTTGTTTTAATCTTATAATAGCAAAATTAAAAGTAATATTTTCTTTATTTTCTTTAATATACTGACATGCTGTCAAAACAACTTAATAAATCTGTTGCGGGCTTCAAGTGCCTCTATGGTCATAATTAATTTTATTGTCTGAGTTGCTCAGAAATAAAAGTAATCTCATTATCCCGCGCTATGAGTTGGCCTTTAAACTAATTTACATGTTTAAAGGCGTTTATTTTCCTCAATTTCGATTATAAAGACATTTTGGATAGCACCTGGAGATGGTTACGATCCTATTAATTTCATTGTTTTCGAACGTAAATTATTTCACTTCAAATGATTGCTTGGTAATAAACATTATTACGAAGAAAAACAACATTTTTTTATGATACGTAACATTTATTACTGTTACACTGTTTTAGTTTAATGTAATAATATAATATCATAAAAAAAATCTATAAAGCTTATTCGAAGTGGTCTCCATACATAGCTGCAATACAATCCTTTAAACGTAAATGAGAAAATTATATACAGTCAATCGTTAGGATTGTTTTAGAGGCTCCAAATTAAGAAAAAAAAGCCTTTAAGGCAAGCCTTAAATCATAGTCCAGGGATTAGGCTGACGGTCAGTCTTCAGCTCTAATGAAATCCGGAACGTTCGTTTCTAACCAAGTTCGAGTGGAACGAGCCATACTAAAGGACCATTTATTTATACCAGGATATTTTAAAACATATTTTACTTTTTTTTTACAACGTATACATTCTTATTGAATGAAAAATATCAACATAATATATAGTCCACTCCTTATCTCCGAAGTCTTGTAACCTACAAATTTGTAAACCCTCGATGGGCTAGTCCGCGACTTATAATAACAAACCCCAAAACTCTTGAAGATATCCGTAGATTGGTAATCTTTTTTAGTCTCTGTCTTTGTCTGATGTTTATTTTGGAATTATTATGGTAAAAACATGTATATATAGACACACGTAAAGAAAATTATAATAAATACGTAGAAAATCATAAAAACTCCGAAATAGTATTCTTTGTAGTATAAAATGTATAGTATAGTATACATATCATACCTAAGTTATAACATGTTAAAAAAGCTTATGCATATGTAAGGGCCACACACGAAATGCCTATTGCATTAAACTTAACTTCGACTAATCCACTTTTATCTTTGTTTGTTCAATCTCACTTTAATTTGGTTAAAATAATGTTATATATTTGGAACTTATATTTTATTCTAAAATTCTTATATAATTTCAAAGAAGCACTATAATGTTCTATTAAATGTTGGATTTTTTTAAATTGATGGTAATAGTATAAATGTTATTTAAAAACCCACATCACATTCAGCCAAAGAGTCTGTTTTGATTATTGATATTATATCTCAAGACTGTACTATAATATACCACCGAATCAATAAAAAAAAATTGTCATTTAGTTATCTGGCACAAATTAATACAAAAAAGATAAATATATTACTACCTTTAAATGCATAATCAAATACTCGTAACAGAGCAAATGAAACATTTAGAACGTGATGTTCCAATTTAATTCATGAAAGTAAAGCAAACGTCAGCAAACTTCCAGAATTTCGGCACTATTTCAGTATTAAATCAAAGTGTATACAAACGTGTCAGTACAGGAGACCACTCGGCTGCAAAGGTTTTAAGTGCAATTGCTGGTATACCATAAGCAAATAAATTTGTTTTTTCCTTAGCTGCAACGGCTAGTGATCTATCAGGCTTCAACAGAGGGGGCAGTGAAGGTTGATAGAAGTTCAACTTCACTGCTTTAGCAAGGCATCAAAAAGCTGTACTGCTTGTTGGTATTTTTAGTGATTCAGACGCCACGAGCCTTCCGTAAAGCCATTTCATTAGACTTGGCGGCTTGGTTAAAGTCTCTCTTCTTATAACTTACATCCGGAGCTTTGCGGTCTCGAGCATCAACCCATTTAAGATATTTCGAATGTTTTCGCCTGTCAGTATGACTACATTCAGCATTTAACCAAGGGAATCTTTGCCACCGATGAATACATGATTAAAAAGAATGAAACTCTTTTTCCTGATGCACCACTTCGTTTATAGCATCTGCGTAGCTCGACAGATCCTCAGAAGAGAGACAGACCTGACTCCAAAGATAAAGCAAAAAAATTAGCCGCATACCAACCCAATCCGCTGACTTGTATTTCCATACTCTCCATGTTGATCAAAATTGGATGGAAAATAAGTCGACTCAGATTTTACCAGACAGAGGTCGAAAGTGCCTAAAGGGGAGGAACCCTCGACACGATGCCGGCTCGGATCAGTTGTCAGCAGACGGTCCAGGCAATTGGCTGTGTGACCCTCCACATCAGGTACTCTTACCATTTACCTAACCAACCTGCTAACAACATCTTTTCAAAAATATTTAAGGGAATAAATAAATTATATTTATTTTCTTAATGTATATAATACTATTATTTTTTATTTTTAATTAATAATTAACAAATAAATATGACTAACTTTACAGATATATTAAATTTAAAATATATATAATATGTTACCTGTGTCTAATATGACAATATTACATCTATATATATATATATATATATATATATATATATATATATATATATATATATATATATATATATATATATACCTAATATGTGTTGTTAATAAAACCTTTACCTACCTGTGACGTTATTACAGTGACAAATGAGTATGTCACAGTAATACGTCACGAATAACGCCTTTAGGCGTTAATTTAGACTGAGTTTGCTGATAAAGGTACTATATTAACATATAAGTTAATATAGTCCCAGGTGTTAATATAATTCTTCGCACGTATATATAAACGATAAAGTATTGCCGGACGCAGTGACCCTAACACGAAATATTTATTTACTTATATAATTAGATATTGGCATTGTTTACAAAATACTAATTTTAATATTTTACAAATAGGGGATATTTTACATAATATTGTAGGGATGTAATGAGGTATAGGATTAAACCGACAAGAAAGTAACTGACACATTCCGCACCTGAGCCTGATTTGCCTCAAGGGGATGCAAACTATAGAATAAAGTTTACAAACGTTACAATTGTAAGGGACTTAACGGTTTGCAAATACTAAAGCTACCTCAAAGGGTTACGGGGCATTAAGTGGTTTCGGAAGGATTAAGATTAAATTTTGGCTCCCGGGTCTCTCACCTTAAATATCAAGTTCTTAAGTTGCACTAAGTTGTTACGCATTGTATATTGATATAGAGGATAGAGATTAATATTTGTAATAGAAGAGCCATCTGGATCCCCATTGTAACGCCTACTTAAATTGTTACAAGAATTGTATTGTGTGGCACCTACACACCTACACACCGTAACCCGTAAGACAATTTTATACAACTACCTTCAAGTAAAATCTCTTAATAATATCTGAGATCTGTCTAGTCATGTTTTATAGCTAATATAAAATGTCATTTTAGTGCAAAGTGCTCTTCAGTGGCGTGCGACAATACCAGCTATTGAGGATACTTTATGATAGCACTTCTAGGAGAAAAATTCTTTCATATTTGTAAGTGGCTGTAAAAGTTTAAAGCACGACACTATATATGTATAATATTATATAACTATCTATGTTTTATTGAAGATCGACTACTTGATATCTATATATATATTTAGATTTCAAGTACACAGAATTGATATTACTCAATAGAGTAATAAATTAAATATGATTTAGAAAATATTCTAAATCATATTTATGTACCTGTTTTGTATTGAATAAATATGTATTATATAATATTATATGGTTATTTCAAACGAAAATTAATAACATATTCAAGTTGTAAATGTCTGAAAGACGATGATGAATAAAAAGGTTTACAATATACAAATATTTTAATACAAAAACAAACTTACTGATGCTTAATTTTAACAAATATATGTCTAGGGATATTCCAGAAGCATATTATTAGCTACACGTAGAAAACAAGTATATATTTTACTACTCACTTAATAGTATAAATTTAGTTTATAATAATATAAATAGTACCAAAAATCAATATTATTGTTATATATGCAATTGAGTTGGTAATCAAGACGTTAAATATTGGTAGAAAAAAATATATGAATTGGCACGTAACTTAAAAGAATATTTATGGAATTTTTATCCGGTTCTTATCAAACGTCTTTTTAAAAGCTTTTCATCTTTGAAACAGTGCCAGTAGAGTATGACCTTTCGTAAGTTCAATATTTGCGTACTTGAAATACAAACAGAATTAACTACATAAAAATGATATAAAGATGTATTTTGTTTGTTTATTTGTTCATATATTAGTAAGATATTATTTATACAAAAGGTGGATCTTCTTTTAAAACAGATATTTATAGAAACCTCTCGTTTGAAATATTATTGTGATATTTTGCCGTGTAGGTGACTACCGACTACGCGTCGACTCGACTCAATATAAACAACATCTTATATATTTATTTATTAAAGAATGTTTTCTAATTTGATATGAATACAATTGTATATTTATTTTCTTTTCCGTTCAATGAAGTATGAATTGTCTGTTCGTGCTCGTTTCCATTTGTTCATTTTACGTCCGATTTTCAAAACATTTTCTCATCAAATTGTAGAAGTGTAATTTTAAAGTCTACAAGGTAAAGCTACTACTTTTTTATGTAACCTAAACTGTATTCGAGAACTTTCGACAGCTGCGAACAAAATTCAAATAAAAATATAAAATATAAATAATGTTACACAAGATATTTATTATCGAAATTTTATCGAAAAGTGATGTTTATCAAAACATAAAAGTTCAACGAACTTTTTTAAGTGTCGTAATTGATAAGAATAACATATATATATATATACATATAGGTTCCTCAAATTATTTCACTGCGGATTATTAATTAAAAATTCTCCGTAATTTTTATGAACAATTAAAATATTAGTTATATCTAGTTCATGTAACACTTGGACACGGCAGTTGTGACAGCGAGTCCGGCTGTCGGTCGGTGCTAGGGAAGCGTGAGGGGTCGCTTCGAGGGGACGAGTCGAGGTAGGGTCGGTACTACGACGCTCAAACTTACGCTTACTGGTTCGATTATTATTTTGCTACCTGCCTATCCTTATTATACTTATATACACCAATGACTTAATATTGCATTTTCATTAAAGATTGCATTGGTATTCTACACTTTTCAAATGTTACATTTCTCTATTTTTACAATTTAAGTACTTAAAATTTATAGTACTTAAGAATCAAGTCTTATAGTGTATTATTAAACTCTTTTTAATTTACTAACTGTAGTAACTGTTGTAATAAAGATGGAGTTTTAACGTTTTAAGACATTTTTTTATATATATATGAAAAAATTAAAAACTTTTATCGGCATAGCTTACCTGTAGATATACCCAGTCGGTTTTACAATTTTCATTAAATAAAGCTCGTACTTCTCTTCAATTTATATTTTACATAAAATATATAAGCAAGTACTAAAATATAGTGCCCAGTATAGAGTAGTAACATAAAGGAACTAAAATACTTTTCGAATAATGTTTTAAGCGTTATAAGGGACAGTTAAGTCCTTCAATAAATCTTCATATTTTAAATTAAATTTTAATTACATACGAAGAGCATTGTTTTTACGCAAGTAACGTATAGAATTCAAACCATAATTTATCTCGTATTTTTTTAATACAAAAGCAAATAATACAAAAACACAAATTACGGATTATCATATTAAATGCTCCAATGAAATTTGAGAACCGCTGTCTCTCTCCATCGGTTGTTTTCATGGACATTTGGCAATACATTGTTTAACTTGTACCCTCAAGTCTCAAGAGACAAGCTACTCTTTTATTTTAATACCTGGAAATACGAACGTTTGTTGATAAACAACGTCTTATTCAAATGTTATTTATTAAAAACCTTTAGCAAGGATAAAAGTTCAATGAACTTTATTTATCGTTAGAAAGGTTAATACTAAAAGTATTTTTTTACCAAATATCCATTTTATTTTGATGACAAAGTCAGAAGATAAAATAATAAAATACGGAAAATATATTAACAAAAGAGTTTTATGCTTCGTATTTGTATAAAAGCACATTGTAAATGGTTATAAGACCTTGTGATTTTGTAAATTCTCATTAATTACGCAATTTTTAGTATTTTTAACATACCTGTTTTGTGTTTTTTTAATATTGAAATCGCGAAGGTACGAAACATCTCATTTATCTCAAGTATTTATCCGGGTGCATCGGAACTTTACATTTCACTTGCAAATATATTCGAGCTTCGAAGACACCGCACGATGTGAGGCTCGCGTCGTCAATAACGGGTAGATCAAATCCTAAGAATTCAGACTATTTGAGAAACAGAAATATGCTGGAAATTGCTCAGTATCAAAAAGAATACCTGAATAGTTATTTTGCTAGAGAAATATAATAATAACATACTTTATAAATAAATAATGATAATAGACAACATTAAGATAATAAATAATATAATAAATGAAGATAAAATAAAATTAAAACAAATTAATAAAACTACAAATAGAATATAATGTTAATTTTCTGCGGATTGACGTAGACTAGAATAAAAATGGAGCATCTCATTAGATACAGTCCTTATTGCAGCGATTATCAAGTTGTCGGATTGAAATAGTAGTTGTCTAAATATATTATTAAACCGAACTTAGTCATGGTCAGTTCAGCTTAATAATATATTTAGAATGGTGTAGATATTTGAGTCTATTAATTTAGCACAAGATGTGGCAATTCAAATCGGTCAATAATTGCCGCTAGAAGTAGCACTTAACGTTTTGCTTCTAATTATTGCTGTAGCGATGCATTTTAATAAGGATGTGGGTATCCATGTCTGAGTCAAGCGTTAAATATACACACAAATACTGTTACCAAGAGGTCTTTAAAACGCAAGTGCTCTACGTATGTAGTCAGTCAGGATCACAAGCTTTCCCTGAGTGCAATTTTCTAAGTGCATTATATAGCGTTCGCTCATCTATATGAATACAAGATCCACAAAAAAAAATAAAAGAATTATAAACTAAATTGTCAAGCTGTTCTCCTGATTAGAAGTACTAACCATACATTTATTTTTAAAGGTATTTACCTTGTTTATAACTTTTGCCATCGATAGAAATCGGAATTACAATTTTGGAATTTGTTAATTTCTTACTATATTCTAAAATACAGTAAATTGTTATCTACACATGCCTTGCTTATTATAGCTAATGGAATCTTTTCATGTAGTTGTTATTAAAAACATGATACACGGGTCATGCAGTACACTAAATCTAAATTCAACATGCGTGGTAGATGAAAATTGTTCTAAACGATATCCTGGACCATTGACAGTTAATACAGTATCAGGAGATGATGGATATCTTCGGTGTAGGAGAAGATCAACTGAAGATGGCGGGTATTCGGAAACTATTCATATGCGGAATGATGATGTTGATGTAGATGGCGCCTTTTCCTTGAATGCGCCGCGAGGAACAGGAAAAACAACCCTTAACAAATTGATTATGAAAGCGGTTCGATTAAAAGAATTAGCACTGGCTTCGTCTAGAATAGCTGCAACATTGTTTGCCATAATTTTTTAGGGAAAAGGGCAATCCGGACGCCACCACTTCCGTAAATAATGACTTGTAAAAACATTAATTCCTAGGACATACCGTCGTTAGTATAATCTTTTACACTATAATAACATTTATTTATCAAAGTCCGTTTAACGTGTAATTTAAATTTATTTAATTACAAATTTAAAGCTTCACTGGGGAATTTGTAAAAGCGGATTCCATTAACCCTAAAGGAATTATCTATTTAATAGAGGCTACTGGTAAGTATAGCCACCACTAGTCTCCATAACTTACTATAGCAAGTTTATTTTTATTTCTACTAATATTTTTTGTGTGTATCACATTTTTTATTGAGTTGATTAGAATTTTTATGCAGATAAATTAAATTTTCATAAATAGATTAATAGTACAATAATCGCCATTTACAACCTGGGCCCTAGAGATTCTTTAAGACATAAGTTTAAGGAAATTATTGTATTTACGGTCGCCAGTCAGTATATTTTTGAAAATTACATAAAAATACTGACAATTTTATTAAGTACAGTGATATACATACTATAAATACCAGGAACAAACACAAGCTGGCGCTACTCGTTACTCGACTTAAAAAAAGTGAGTAAATCATTCATGGGGCAATGTATACAGTTTTACAACAAAGTCCCAGCAAACGTCCCATTTAACAAATTTAAGAGAATAACTGAGGAACGTTTGTGTGCAAAAGGATACTACAATGTATCTGAATACTTAAAGGATAATGCACCGTGGGTATGAAGCGATCGCTGCCAGGCTACTTCAAGATTATTTACTTAGTATTGTGTAATGTATTTATGTAATGAATTTTCTAATTTAAAAAAAAAAAAATTCAATCCCGCTGAGTTTCTGTCGCCAGCTCTTTTCAGGTCTGTGGGAATTATTTTTCTGAGCTGGTGGTAGCTTTGACAATGAAAAATGTTTTGTATGAAACTTATTTTGAATAAAGATTTTTGATTTTGATAATTTTGAATTTTTAGAGTATATTCCTTAAAGACGCTCATGGCCTTATGTTGTAGATTGCACGAACAGACCTCTTCTTCAGTACAAAAGCAGATAATACTCACAAGAAAATTTAGGCAAACATTATCAGTAATTTCGCGATCGACATCAGTGAACGAGATAAATGCTAGCCAAAAATATTCAACATTTTGGCGACACGTAGGTATTTTGCAATTGATTACGAATATGCAAGTCCAGATGCAGAATCTTCAATCAGATTATTCTCACGTCAATTACTGGTCATTGGAAACAGACTGCTGCCGGTAGATGTGACGTCAAGACGAATTTCATTACTGATAATTTTTCTATAAAATAATTTTATTTTTAAATGAATTATTGATATCATCCATGAAAAAATATTGATTTTAGAGAGCAAGTTACGCGCACAGGACGTGCGTAATGTCTTCAAAAAAGTGTTCAATAACTTTAAAATCTTTTTTTAGTGTTTCTATAAACATCCCTTATATATACTAATTATCGTTTTGATGAATAGAATATATTATTACCTACAACACTATTTATTTTTGCTATTTAAGCACCGATTTAAAAAAATATTCTAATATTAAATATTCGAATATCGGCTTAGGCTACATTTATTATTCTAATATAATAATATCTTTACCTTTTTGCCTAGCGTGCAGTGTGTTTATTATTATTTATTCACTTGAGTAAAGATAAATCTTGACATAATATCAGTTCAAATCCGTTAGTTACGGATTACTTCAAAATATTGAAGTAGTCGTCGCGGATTCTGGATCAAATCTAAATAAAAGTTAAGAAAAAGAAAGTTATATATATTTTTTAATGTAAATCCTCTTATATTCAACAAAAGAAAACGTTGTTTAAACATAAGGTAAACCTTTTGGTATAATTTTTTCACCATTTTTTTTCGAAGAATAAACACGCAAATCTTCACAAAATATACAAATAATTTGTTGTCTAGTGATTATGACACATTAATTACAAAAAATACAATTTGTCACGGGATTAAATGATAATAAAGTACTAATTTGATAGCACGTCCTCAAGTAAAGAATAGTATATCAATATTATTGATATATTATTAAATCTTAACATTATATCATTGACTAATTACAGATATGTATATTGATAGATGCTATTGATATTTTCTTTTTATCGTTGGTAAATCCTTTATGGATTCCGCCTGGATCAGGAAGGACAGACTAATATGTGGAACTTGCCGGTACTGAGGTACAGAGATCGCTAGGACACCCACTATTATTATCCTTATTGTGAACTTAGTCGGTCTAGATTGCTATACGCACTCACCGTAACGTCCCGGTGGAATAACCAATTCCATATGAATGCGCTTGATAATTTAAAGCATCCTCACGTCGTAAGCTTGCGTTAGGTAAGTGGAGTCACACTGCCCGTCGCTCGAGGTACTACAGCTGGGGACTCCCTCCATCTTTTTACATGGTAATATAGTTATTACCAAGTGAGAAAATGCTCACAGCAAGATGTTACAGCGACTCAACATTTGTCGTGGCCGATCATCGCACTAACTCTCATAAGCAAAAGATTATTGCTGACCGCGGTCGCCAGTAATAAGATGCGAAGAATACGAGCATTTCTATTATTTTCATTTCTTTTTTTAATTTTGCAAGAATACTTTATTGCCTGTCTGTAGATTTTGCCTATAAAAATATTTTTCATTTATTTTGAGAAAAAAATATCATGAAAATGGCTTAAAATATTTCAAAAAACAATCAAATACAATCTGTTTCACTAACTTGGTTAAAACTAATGCTGCTTATACAATTCTTGAAGTTACTGTCATAACTTTATTAAATTGTAAAAAAACATTAAAAAAAAAAATTAAGCATTGGAATGGAACTTGGGTCCTTTAGGACTCTTTCCCCGGGTTATTCCAATTGCCTCTATCGAGAAGAAGCCAACATCTAATCCAAACTACGAGTCCTACATTTGCGGTATAGAATAACAGTGAAAGGATTAACATACCAAATTATTGTATTAAATGAAAAATGAAAAGAACAATTTAGTCAAACACTTAAATATTTTTCATCTTGGTATAACTTGATAAAGTTGTGATTTAATAGTCTTTATATACGTATGTATATATATTTATGTCTGTCGTTGTTAATTAATTAGCCTCACTAAAACTCCTGACCTCGGCGATTAATATTTTTACGAATAACTTTTTTCATGAGGGGTTAATAAGTACACAAGAACACATAAATTCCAATTGAAAACCCAAAAAGATGGTATTTTATATGCGTTCTTGCGAAAATTCTTTAATATTTTATTAATTTTCACATTGTTTGAGATTATAGAACCAAAATGTTTTTCTTAGAATCTGTGGTATGTTGGTCAAAAGTAGGAGGACAATACATATCAGGTTGTTTGCCATCATCTGTACTGTTACGATAAATCCAACTCTACAAATGGGTGTCATAAATATAATTAAACATTAATCGTGACAAAATAAATGGGTTTATCGTATGATCGTTTTGGTAGATATGACATCACCAAATCGTTCAATGTACTAAGCAATTACCTATGAGTTACAAAGCGAAAAATAAAAGCATTAGCCGAAGCAATTTTAAGTTTTTTTTTTATGCTCCTACACTTATGAAACAACCTGCAGTGGTACCGATCTAAGACATTGTCCACGGGATAATGGGACTTGTGCAATTTTCTTACTGAATACTCTCGAAGGGAGTAAAGACGTAATATTTTAATAGACCAAAATCCGTCATTTTAGTATATTTACTTACCGGATAACAAGACTAAAAAGTACATTGAACAACCCTATTTATTTGCAAAGTACATAAAACACAAGGAAACACGTTTATTTAATTTAATGACTGAAATGAACGAAACACAAAGTGTACAGGATGAAGACAGCGTTATTTTGTCAATATATAAATATATTTGAATTAAAATTGAATTGATTACTACCTGCAAACGTCAAAATTTGTACTAAAATAAATTTTGAGAGAAGTTACTCTCTAGGCCATCAAATATAACATAAGCATGAAGTGGTCATGACTTCGTAATATATTTTTTCTAATAAGTATCTATGGATATATTTAAATGATTTTGATAGTAAATCTTTATAATTTAATTTCTTTAAAACAACAAAATTGTGTAATTCCTTCATTTCATTTTCTTGGTCAGAAAGTTTTTTTTTTTATTTTGCGATATTAATTATTCAATATTAATATATATAAATATATTTGTCATGAGGTTTGCGATTGAATTAAAGTTGTTATTACCAAATATTTGTTACAAAAATTTCCTGTTACAATCAAATCAATCTTTACGGTAATTAATGATTTTAGTGACGAGATATTTATTGTAAAGTAATCAAAATCAACAAGTAAACAAGATAAATGCAGATTGTTATCGATATCTTTCGATTTATCAAAGTCGTGGATATGATATATATGTCTACCGTATCTTCAAGATGTCAGTGGTGCTAGTGCTACTTTAGACTCCGTTTTTCAAAGTTGCAGGACTGTGAAGACAGTCCCTTGCAATAGGTAAGTAATATCTAATATTTGTAACTAAAATCTATCCAATTTTTTTTTGTGAATATATTACAAATATAAATTTATTTCAAAAATCCTTTTTTTTTAAACTAACATACTGCCTTAACGCCTCAGTTATTATTACAAAACCCCTCGGGAACACATACTTACGAGTAGCTTACGTCAACGGCCGGAATTCAGAGATTAATTACTAATAGGATATGTTTTACATTATTTAAATTAATAGAATAACAATATTAATTATTGTTACATAAAAAAAATATATTTTAGGAATAAGCAGTTGAAGTGTCTCTTCATTAACAGCTTTTCCGTAAATGCATGCATGTTCTATTTTATTTCTAACATTCCAAAGTTTAAACTTGTATTATCAGTTAATTAATTTAAATAAAAATTTTATTAATTTTTATTATCATTTAAGGAAGTAGAATGTACAATTGGATCTTATGAGTTATCAAAAAATACATAAACTACATTTGTCATACACGTTACCTAGACACACACACCTCCTTACATGCTTTACATACCTCGTTTTACTTACTTTAACAAAGTAATAATTTTATAACAGCAAAAATTTAGATGCATGCAAATGTTTACTGTCTTGTTACATTTTTAAGGAAAAATGGACCTCTTTAATTGGATATCGTTGATGTTATCCACTTTTCTCCAAGTACAAGTAGAAGAAGGAATCCTTGAAGGGGCTATTGTTAAAAACCCGTATGGTTCACCTTTCGTAAGCTTCAAAGGTATTCCATACGCAGAGCCACCTGTTGGCAAACTGAGATTCAAGGTATTTTTCTGTAGTTTTGACGTCACGTCTTTACATATTCGAATAAATATTTTTTATATTATTTATATAATAAATTCCACTTGAATAACATTGTATATCCTTTTAGGCACCTCAACCTAAAACACCATGGAATGGAGTCCGAAGCGCTAAAAGACATGCATCAGAATGTTTCCACTATGAAATCTTTACGAATGAGACTGCTCCTAACGTAGGAAGCGAGGATTGTTTGTACCTCAACGTCTATACTCCAAATCTTATACCAGCCAAACCTCTGCCGGTAATGGTTTTTATACATGGAGGTGGATTTGTAAGTGGTAGTGGAAATGATTTATTTTACGGTCCAAACTTCCTAGTTAGAAAAGATGTTATTTTAGTGACATTTAACTATAGGCTAGAAGTCTTGGGATTCCTTTCACTCGATACAGAAGGCATACCTGGAAATGCGGGAATGAAAGATCAAGTAGCTGCGTTAAGATGGATCAAGAAGAACATTAGGAAATTTGGCGGTGACCCTGAAAATATAACAGTCTTTGGAGAAAGTGCTGGGGCAGCAAGTGTCTCCTTCCACCTAGTATCACCAATGAGCAAAGGACTTTTTAGTAAGGCAATAGTGCAGAGTGGGTCTCTGACGGGTTGGTGGCCAAATACATATAGACCACGAGAGAGAGCTTTGGAGCTCGCAAGCCAATTGGGGTGCAACTCTAAGGATGACAAAGATATTTATGAATTCTTTATGAATCTTCCCGTTGAAAAATTAATTAAACACAAAACTACTGTTACATATGTACAATTTGCTAAAGAGTCTCCGAATGTTTATTATGGTATAGTTTCGGAAACGCAATTCGGTAATAGCGAAAGATTTTTTTACGGTCATCCGTACGAAGTCCTTCGTAACGGCATACATGAAGGTGTACAAGTTATAAATGGATACACAGCTGACGAAGGAATACTTTATTTCACAACCGGAGTGCAAGTTGACGAAGTTTTTAAGCAAGCTAATAGGTTTACAGAATTTTTCGTACCAGAACCATACACAGTTAACACTCCTCTTAAAACACAGATAGAAATTGGTAAGAGATTCAAAGATTATTATATGAAAGATAAAATAGTTTCTAGAGAAACTGTTGACGACGTACTCGAATATTTCAATCTTGAAATATTTGTTTATAGTGCTATGTCGCTACAGAAGATATTGGCGAAAACTACACCAACCAAACACTACCTTTATAAGTTTACGTGCGTATCAGAACTGAACATCTTTACGCCTAGTAACGGATTAGAAGATCTTTTCAGTCACAGACCCGTCGTAGCCCACTCCGACGATCTCGGTTACATTTTTTCATCAGTTATATTTAAAAACATAGATATGCAGTCAACTACATTTAAAATGATCGATCAAGTAACAACTCTATGGACGAATTTCGCAAAATATGGGTAAATATTGATAAGATTATAGATAGAATTTACAAATCACTTTATTCCGCCAATTCACGTGGCAACTTTACATAGATCAAAGAACAAATATATACTTTTTCGTTTTATTTATGGGTAATAAAGTAGAGGATAGATTTATGAAACTAATTATTCATACAAAATAAACAAATTCAATAATTTATTACAGAGATCCGACCCCAGACGATAGTTTAGGTGTGAAATGGCTTCCATACAGTCTAGAGCAACAAGAATATTTAGACATCGGTGAAGATCTCGTGCCGGGAACGAATCCAGACAAAGAAGGTATTGACTTGTGGGAAAATACTTTTAGAGAATTTTTACCGGAATATGCTCCGTTTTAAGAGAAATGAATACGATTATTATTTTATGAACATGGACTGAATGTTTTGTTTTTAAATAAATAAAAAAAAAAAAGACTTTTTCGCAGATTATTTACTAAATAAATTAAAAAGAACATAAAGCTTGTCATTTCATTTTTATTAGTTTTTAGTTAAAAACAATAAAATTACTACTACTTTATTTAAACACCGAAAAAAGAAATGGAAACACTTTTCCAATATGTTGTGGCAACGTTTAATCTTTTCAAAAACTTATAAAGCAAAACAATATTTACATGACTGCAGTGGAACACACTTTTAATTGGGAAAGTTGAAGAACTGTTTATTTTAGGAATTAAACTAAATATTTACTCTCTTTACAGTAAATATGTCGCATTTGAATCGTCGCGACGCAGATAAAATTTTTACTATTATAGCTTCTAAATTCGTTAAATTACTCCCTTTAAATTTATTAGAAGTTATACTTTATTATCAAATATTTCACATGTAACCCATCTCTGTATCAGGGATGATACTTTATATAGAAGTCCATTGAATAATTATTAGTTTATAAGTATGATAAATGTTCGTATTTATAACGTTTCCTTTATATACATATATAACATACTTTACTTACTCTGTAATTAGAACAATTAACTACACGACTACGCTATAGATACCTGGTGGTATTCCAGGAGCCACCCGCTTTACTACGGCAGCTGACTCTAATTAAATAATCTAAGAGATGTAAAGATACAACGAAACCTTTTAGGATTAAAATGACAAACACATAGCGGTAGTCCCTGGATTTTAATATTTATTTTCACATTTTCTAATTTCTGGTACGCATTATTTTGATGTAAAGTAACCTTTCAATACTTACTAAAAATATTCGCAAGACATAACCAGATAAGCAATTTGAAGTGGCTCTTAAGTGGATGATAATATTTTATCTAATCCAAATCTTCGCCAATTCTCATACCTTCTCTTGTTAGCACTTAATAAAAACTATAGTATTTAATTGTTTAAATAACAATCGTCTACGGCGACGAACTCTATGGTGTGTCACTACTGGACGTGGTACATTTTTAACATTCTATATATAAACGTTACATTAGTAGTAAGTAAATAAAGACTATCAATGCCGATTCTTATCCATAGACCTAGCCTTTAAAATCACGACATAGATTAGGTGGAAAGATTCAGTCAAGAATATAAGATAGATCGTATTCCGGAGGTTGCAGAATATGTATGTCTATCTATGTTGATGAAGTTTCCAACCATAATTATAAAAATAAACACGAATTAAGTAAACATAACATGGGCAACGTGCCGAACTTTATTTGTTGTCTAATATTACTATCCACAAATTTTATAATTAATATTCGCTCATATGTAAATGAGATAAATAAGTGACCAAGGTAATCTTCCAATCACGTCTCGTCATCTCCATATTTCTAATTAAATTAAAATTCCGATTTTGATATAAATCTTGAAGCAAGTAATTTCAGACAAAGCAAACTTTGCTACTTTTGAGTTACAGTTAAAAACTAGAACAATGTAAGTGTTTTACAAGTAAAGATAAAAGAAAGCCCGTCCTCAAACTACTCTCGTTAGCGCTTTGCCGCGCTGTGACGCTCGCCGGCCGGAGACCGTATCACATACTGGAGTTTATATATACTTAACATACATTGTCAACACCCTTGTGAGCTATGATAGAAATCATTTGACAAATAAATAATCATATATTTTTGACAACAATTTTCCAGTTAATTTATTTTTCTTTCTAAGTAAAGTTGTGACAATTATTTGTTATGATTCCAGATTTGGGTTAATAATGTAAAAAGTGTAAATAATAAATAATCTTGATTTAAGATTTTAGAAAGCAACAAAGAATCCATAAATGTCAGTATAAGCTACATCAAGCACGACGCGTCCTTCTTCATCATCCTTCAACCATGTATCGTTTAAGACACTGATGCCAACAATGTGATGGTTAGTAGTAGTCATATCCGTCAGTGATCCCGCAAAAAAACCGGACAAGTCATAAGACAAGCGAGTCGGATTCACCCTCTGAAGATTCCGTACAAATTAATAGGTTAGAAATAATTGTGGAGGTCTCGACGGTTTTGTCTCAAAACGACATATGGTAATTTTAAAATTTTTCATTGAATAATTAAGAATTTATGTGTCGTAAAAAAATTATAAAATATATCTTAAAATATCCACATCAAGTACCTTGATGTTATATAAATACGAGTTAAAAGACTGTAACGACCTGTAACGTTAATCTTCTACAGATTTAATTACACTACACTATATAATTACGAATTGCCTTTTTATTTTCGATAACCACACTTTTTCTATCGTTTTGTAGAATAATGATATTCTGTAGTTTATATTCTGTATTCCGTTATTGTCTTATATATCTTAATGGACATTTAATAAAAATAACTTCATCTTCAAAGCTGCTAGATTAAGTTTATTTCCGGAGCGGCGTTCCATTTTAAACTTAGACTTTTATGAGATGCGTTCTCAATGCTAATCTATATCTTACAAATTCACTATATATCTTATTTATTTTCATTTCACCTTAAAGTTAAACAATAACCTCCAATAACCACATTTCATATTTATAGATAACTAGTGGTGGCAATATTTTATTAAATCCTTTCGCGATAAGGTGAAAAGATCTTTATTTTTAAGCGCCTGGAGCAATGGTGGTAATTTATTTGTAGTTCTGAGTGTAAAACTGTTGTGTAATATTTTATAGGTGTCGTCATGTGAGGATAAATAGACGATTTTATTTTCAATCATGGTCAGTTTACAAACCAAAAATGTGAAAAAAAAACATACTGGTTGTACTATATAGATGTAGTACTATGTGTTATTTCGTAATTGTATAAGAAAATCAGTTTCAAAACTTTAAGATAAATTTAACGCTGGAAAAAAATGTACTTTTCCATTCTTTAGAGGTCATGGTGATACGAACGATCGAAGGTCACTTAATAATTGCGATTTAGAAAATCACTCACACCGACTATTGCACACCAACTTAACAGCTTTACAACTACGTACGGATTTTTAACTTATGACTTATACTCATTTGATATAATAAACTAAACACTTCATCCGAATACTCATGTATCACACCCACTCGTGAAGGGAGTTTTGGCTTTAAGAATGTGGATAGTTTTATCAGATCCAATATTTACTACATCTTTTTCACTTCTTGTTATTGACAAAGGTGAAAATTGAGCCTTCTGTTTTGATTCAAATTTCGAGCAAACAGTATTATAAAAATAAACACACGAAGACATAAGAATTTTGAAAAATCTTCGTCTTCCATAATTATAAACCAACAATAAACCTAAACGAGATTAAAGCCAATATCATTCGCTGTATCAAAGTCATGGATATGATATGTCTATCATATCTTTAAGATGTCAGGGGTAAGTAGATAGAACTTTAAAATAGTAGTGTGGAGGCTGCACGATTGTAAAGACAGTGCGGTTGTTGAAAGTAAGTCATACCAAATGTAAAGTAAATTATTTGTTCTTAAACAAGTATAAAATCGAAACAATATTAATTAATTAATTAATTTACTTACTGCTAAAAGTGTAAAAACTTCATAATTGTAACATGAATTATATGTATCAAATGTTTCTCCGGGTCTCTGTAATTACTTGTAATTGTCAAACCTCTCTCCTGCATCAACGTCAAAGTAGAATATTTATAACTTTTTATTATTAAAACAATGCCTATGAGAAGTTATTAATTTAAGAATTTTAAGATTTAATATATAATTTTATTTATTTTTATTATATTTGATTAATTATGATTCAGTTATTTTTTTATTATACATAAGTAGTCATAATTGGTGAACTGAGGCTGTGAGAAAAAAGTGAGTGTTTTAAGGATTGTAGACATTAAAAAAAACAGTTAACGTTCAGTTACTCAACAGTAAATAAAAAAATTAAAGGTAAGTTTGTGTTCTAACGGATACAACAACATTTTTAAACGTTTAGAGCATGACAATCGCTGAAAGGCTGTTTAAAAATTGCTTATAATTTTTCCATCAGAAATTGTTATTGTTTAGTCATAATTATCATTTATAATAAGAACAAAGGAGTTGTGTCTGTTTAGGGCCTTTGAACTAAAGCGATTCTTTAAACTCGACTCGAAATATCATTATACAATTTTCGAGTTTTATGTTTTTGTAAAATTTCTTACTTTTATACTTTTTCCTATACCCTTGCTTGGCTGTGTCCTTTCTTAAATAAAAAAATAATAGTTGATATATGTGGTTAGAAAAGAAATTGAAAGACTTCTTTATATTACAATAAGTAAAAATGAATTCATTTCGTAATACATTCATTCATAACTGAACGCCTAAATAACACTTTATAATCTCCAAGGCTAGATATTTTATTACTTCTAAGATTTTATATGTATGGGTACAGACATATACCCACAGAGAGATTTAAATTAATTTAATAAATATACTTTGACAATATTCACTTACAGGATCTACTTTACAACATGTATTATATCTATTACACTTGGAGACTTTTTTAGTTGTAAAAAACGTCTAAAGAGCAAGAGCTCTTCTTCATTTCAACATTCAACATTCTTTTTTTTCATTCATTCATTCATTCATTTCAACATTCTATGATGCATAAGATATGCATCATAGAATGTTGCTTTATAAATGGTTTTGTTTTGAGAGGGACTTAGTTAAAATGTATTTTTGTTTCTCCTATATAGTGTTTTTTCAGATTATCTTCTTTAAGTAGTAAATATTAATAATAGTAAGCATACCCGAAAATAAAATACTTTATGTGATACCACTTTTTCTTCAGACTCACGACTCTTCAGACACAGGCTTTGGGCTTTTAGACTTTTTTTGCATGTTTATCATTTTAATTCGATATTTTTCTTCGATTCGATTGTTTTAAAAATAAATAAATTTATTATATTTAATTATGACTATAATCTCTCTATAACTATAATTGTTTATGTAATTCCTTCCTTTTTATCTGATTAGTAACGAGTTCTGTTAGGAAAGTAAAAGGAATTTGTTACATAGTAGGAAGGTCAATGAGGAATATTACTTGCAAGTTTTGTGTAATTTGTGCGGAGTTATCCACAACGAACGCCTGAATTTGTTAAAGAACAGTAATTAGACTTTTGCATAATCTCAAAAATCATAGCTTATGTTCAATTTTTTTATACAAAAACTAATGATGCCACAGCTACCGTATTCCCCATTTCCCATCCCCTCGGGTTGAAAAAAAGCAAAGACTTTGACACTAGTCTGTACATAATATCTGCTGGGGATTACTTTGAATCGCATTAAATAAATATTCATGTATACGTAACTAATTTTAGAAAAATAATACAATTCTTGATACCCTTTTGAACAGAGTATATACTTTATATAGCTATTTTTATTATAATATCAATATAAAAGAGAGCACTGAATATGCAGCGGCTGTTTTTATTTTACCAATTTGAATAACAAATCAAGAGTTAAAATGTAACTACCATTTGGAGCGATTTTGAACCTTTCCTTCTTCTTTTCACTTCTGTATATGATTTCAGAAAAAATGAACTCCAATTTTTACTTTTTAAAATTTAAGACATCAGTATCAAAATGAAATTTTAAATTGCAGTACTGTAGACTTGAAATTGGAATGTAAAAGTGCAATTTATTGTTTTATAAATAGGAGAACGCAAAAATCACATTTATTTAGTAGCAGAATCAGAAAATCGTGCGGCATATTTTACTTTATCAAATAATCATTTTATAAGAGGAAATGTTTAGCTTACTTTTATTTTACAGACAAAGATGAACTTCTTGAATTGGATATCATTGATAACGGCAAGTCTTCTCCAAGCACAAGACCGAATCAAAAACCAAGTCCAAGTAGAAGAGGGAATCCTGGAAGGAGTTACTGTTCAAAACAAGTTTGGTTTACCCTTTGTCAGCTTTAAAGGGGTTCCTTACGCAGAGCCACCTGTGGGCAAACTAAGATTTCAGGTACTTTTTCTTTAATATCTCCAAATTTCATTTATATTTTTCCGCATTTAAATAATACTGTAAATATTTTTAGGCACCTCAACCTAAAACACCATGGAATGGAATCCGAAGCGCTAAAACACATGCGTCAGAATGTTTCCACTATAACATCTTTACGAATGAGACTGCTCCTAACGTAGGAAGTGAAGATTGTTTGTACCTAAACGTCTATACTCCAAATCTTACACCAGCCAAACCTCTTCCGGTAATGATCTTTATACATGGAGGCGGATTTGTAAGTGGTAATGGAAATGATGAAGTTTACGGTCCAGACTTCCTAGTTAGAAAAGATGTTATTTTAGTGACATTTAACTATAGGCTAGAAGTCTTGGGATTCCTTTCACTCGATACAGAAGGCATACCTGGAAATGCGGGAATGAAAGATCAAGTGGCTGCGTTAAGATGGATCAAGAAGAATATTAGGAAGTTTGGGGGTGATCCTGAAAATATAACAGTTTTTGGTGAAAGTGCTGGAGCAGCAAGTGTCTCTTTCCACTTAGTATCACCAATGAGCAAAGGACTTTTTAATAAGGCTATAGTGCAGAGTGGCTCTCTAACGGGTTGGTGGCCAAATACATATAGACCACGAGAGAGAGCTTTGGAGCTCGCAAACCAATTAGGGTGCAACTCTAAGGATGACAAAGTTATTTATGAATTCTTTATGAATCTTCCCGTTGAAAAATTAATTAAACATAAAACTACTGTCACATATGTACAGTTTGCTAAAGAGTCTCCGAATGTTTATTATGGTATAGTTTCAGAAAAGCAATTCGGTAATAGCGAAAGATTTTTTTACGGTCATCCGTACGAAGTCCTTCGTAACGGCATACATGAAGGTGTACAAGTTATAAATGGTTACACAGCTGACGAAGGAATACTTTATTTTACAACCGGGGTGCAAGCCGATGAAGTGTTTAGGCAAGCTAATAGGTTTATAGAATTTTTCGTACCAGAACCATACACAGTTAACACTCCTCTTAAAACACAGATAGAAATTGGTAAGAGATTCAAAGATTATTATATGCAAGATAAAATAGTTTCCAGAGAAACAGTTGACGACGTACTTAAATATTTCAATCTTGAAATATTTGTTTATAGTGCTTTGTCGCTACAGAAGATATTGGCGAATACTACTACAACCAAACACTACCTTTATAAGTTTACGTGCGTATCTGAACTGAACACCTTTACGATAGGTACAGGATTAGAAGATCTCTTCAGTCACAGACCAGTCGTAGCCCACTCCGATGATCTCGGTTACATTTTTTCATCAGACATGCCTCCAAACATAGATATGCAGTCAAATACATTTAAAATGATCGAACAAGTAACAACTCTATGGACGAATTTCGCTAAATATGGGTAAATATTGATTTGATTATAGATGATTATTATGTACAAACCACGTTGTTTCACCAATTCAATAAAAAATATGTAGTAATAAACAAGATTTATGAAACTAATCATTTATACGAGATCATACAAATTCAATAATTTATTACAGAGATCCGACCCCAGACGAGAGTTTAGGTGTGAAATGGCTTCCGTATAGTCTAGAGAAACAAGAATATTTAGACATCGGTGAAGATCTCGTGCCGGGAACGAATCCAGACAAAGAAGATATTGACTTGTGGGAAAATACTTTTAGAGAATTTTTACCGGAATATGCTCCGTTTTAAGAGAAATGAATAAGTTTATTATTTTATGAACATGGACATCTTAATTGTAGCAGGAAATAATATTATACATATATCCGTAACACAAATATGTTGTATATTATAAGGTCATATTTTAATAATAATATCAGCTAAATTAAGAAAGAAATCAGTAATTTTAAATTGGTAATAAATAAGTTTTTCAAATTTGTAAAATGTCGACCACTCACATTATATTTTATGTATATTTACGAAAATATATATTTTGGGTAGACCTCGAAGAATTCGGTCTGCCCATTCATTTGTCCCCTTTACTTTCGAATTTTGGAAAAATTTCTTCACAGGAGGTCTTCTTATGACCGCCTGAGTCCGAAATGACCATTGGTCAAAAAGTTTATATATATATATATATATATATATATATATGCGTGCGTGCGTGCGTCCAGATTCGACTTTTGTATAGCGGCCGCAGTTTCGCTCGGATCGCTTTCAAACTTTGCACAAAAATCAACCATCCAAAAATGAAGGTCAAGTTCGTTAACCAGAGAAATCCGGTCACAGGGGGCGCCAGGGCCTCACTTTTTCTGATTTCAGTTTTTCGACCATAACTTTGTCCCTATACAAAGGAGATCAATCGCATTTATATTATATGATGTCTTTGATAAATACCTATAACTAATGTAAATAAACCGAAAACCTAACTTCAATAACTTAGGGGTGGGGGTAAAAAAACCGAAAACTTTTGGAAAAAAAATCATAACTTTTTTCTGGTAAACATTCTTGCATCACAAATATTTCTAATAGAAAGGTTATTTTTCACTCTAAATTTAGGTACCAAAAGTTTTTCCGTAAAAGGTACCGTTTCCGAGAAAAAAAATAAAAACCACTTTTAGCTTGTAAATTTTAGGTAGGTAAAACCACGGCAACTTTTTTCTGGTAAACATTCCCTCCTCGCAAATATTTTTAATAGAAAGGTTATTTTTTACTCTAAATTTAGGTACCAAAAGTATTTCCAAAAAAGATACCTTTTCCGAGAAAAAAAATTAAAACCGCTTTTTGCTTGAAAATTTTTGATGTAAACAACGGCATCATGTATTATTCTTCGGTAGTGAGTTATATTTTAAATGAGTTACACACGAGGTCTACCCACGCGTGTCCCCCTGCGGGCACGGATTTTTTAAAATGTCTTTTTTAAATATTAATAAAAGAATGATGATGACTTTCGCGCAGATTATTTAAGCTATTTACTAAATAAATTGAAAAGATTATTAATCTCGTCATTTCATAGTTTTTTAGTTTTAAGTTAAAGCTTTAATAGCTGTGTTATTTAAACAGCGATGAAAGAATTTGAAACACTTTTCCAATAAGTTGTTGCAACGTTTAATGTGTTGAAAAACTCAAGTTATACATTCCTTAATAGATTTTTAGTAGTAAATGAAACGTATTCATGTTATTTGTACACCTTATTTTTATTTCATTAATTCAATAGGATTACTTTAAACTTAACGGTTGTAAATGAATGGCATTAAATAAAGAATTAAGTATTAGCCATTTCATTTATTATTCAAGAAAATGTTACAGTGAGAATGAAGAAGAACGTGCTCAGGTGGTTTGGGCACGTCGAACGAATGAGTGATGAAAGAATGATCAAAAAGATCTATACAGGCAAAGTGAGCGGTAAGAGAGACAGGGGGAGGCCTCGAGTGACCTTCGAACACACAGTAGCTATGATACTGGAGGAAGGTCACGTAAAAAGCATGAGGATCCCCCGGAGGGCATGTATGAAGAGGTTAATGTCTGTGGTCGAGGCGAAAGAGGTATGCAGGGACCGTAGCGTTTGGCGCTCCGTCGTCTCTGGCTACCCCGCAAGGGATATAGCGTGAAGGTAAATAAATAAATAAATAAATAAATAAGAAAATATTTATAAAGCAAAACAATATTTACGTGACTGCAGTGGAACACAGTTTTAATTGGAAAAGTTGAAGGACTCGTGTTTATTTTAGGAATTAAACTAAATATTGACTCTTTTTTCAGTATATATGTCGCATTTGCATCATTGAGACGCAGATGAAATTCTTACTATTATAGCTTCTAAAGTCGTTAAATAAATCCCTTAAATTTATTAGAAGTTATACTTTATTATCATATATTTTACATGTAACCCATCTCTATATCAGGGATGATACATTATATAAAAGTCTATTAAATTATTATTAGAATATAAGTAAGGTAAATGTTCTTATTTATAATGTTTTCTTTATATGCTTGTATAACATACTATACTTACTCTGTGAAAAAAACAGCTTTGGTAAATTACTTTAGGAGAACTAACTACGCTACGCGACTACACTATGGACACCTGGTGGTATTCCATAAGCCGCCCGACTTACTACAACATAAGATACAACGAAACTTTTGCGGATTAAAATGACAGAAACATAACGATAGTCCCTGGATTTTAATTATGTGTGTCTATTTGTGACGTTGATAAAAGAAGTAAACGCTTCTCAGAATCCTTTAACTGTAATGTTAAATAATCATTTTTTCCAAAGAACGGATAAAACTACCTCAGGTCGTTGACACTATCAGGATTATAGCATTTTAAGCCATAGTTCTACATTGAGTACTTATCGCTATTTACTAGTAGCCGTCAACTAGGATATTTTTCATAGTATTTATTAGGATGTGAAGGAATAAATTCAATTCTTTGTTGTTTCCATCCATCCTTCTGGGAACTGTCATGAAGTAATACATTTGATATAAAGCATTTACAAGCTAATTTATTCATATTTAAATATTTAAAATATGAATTACAAAATACCATCAAACGCGATGTCAATACTTACCAAAAATATTCGCAAGACGTAACCAGATAAGCAATTTGAAGTAGCTCTTAAGTGGAAGATAATATGTTATCTAATCCAAATCTTCGCCGATTCTCATACTTTTCCTTGTTACGAAGAACTCTGTGGTGTGTCACTACTGGACGTGATACACATTTAACACACATTTTAATGTTTATATATAGAATATATATAAACATTACATTAGTAGTAAGTAAATAAAGACTATCAATACCGATTCTTACCCATACACCTAATAAATATATAGATAAAAGGGTTTAGAAGGCAACAAAGAAAGGAACTTGAGAATCTGTAAATGTCAGTATAAGCTGCATCAAGCAGAGTATGAACGAAAATAATCGTTCTTACCTCGCTCGATGCGGCCTACAATGGAAGTTATATTCATATTCTGACAAGATATCCCGGAATAATCGTCCTTCAACCATGTATCGTTTAAGACATTGATACCAACAATGTGACGGTTAGTAGCAACTGTAAATTCGTCATGTCGTCAGATCCCCAGCGATCGATTTGTTAAATCCTTTCGCGATAAGGTGAAAAGGTCTCTATTTTTAAGCGCCTGGAGCAATCGTGTTACTTTACTCGTACTTGTAATTCTGAGTATGGACTTGTAGTTTAATATATTGTAGGCGTCATCATACGAGGATAAATAGACGATTTTTGTTTTATACGTCTTCGTGTCATCGCTTTGTTCGTTGGTAATAATCGAATTTACTAGTTATCATGCTATTTTGACCAGTACTCTGAAGCTTATCAGTGATATCAAAAGCAAAATCATCGTCGGGTTTGGTGTAATGTCACTATTTACTAACATCTTAATAAATAAGGTTATGGATTTAATAAACAAAAGAAAAAACATTTCAAAAACTATTTACTTCCTTTATATGCCACACAGATTATTTCTCATATTTGTAATACCCACACGAGAAGGGAGTTTGGGAAGTCACATTTTAAGAATGTAGCTAGTTTTATAAAATGTAATATTTACTACATCTTCTTCTCTTCTTATTGTTGACAAAAGGTCAAAATTGATCATCCTGTTTTTATTAAAATTTCTCATAGTTTAAGCAAACAATGTTATAAAAATAAACACACCCAGAAGAATTTGAGAATTTTAAAGATTTCTAAAGATTTATACTTGGTGGCCGTGGTGGGCGGGGACCTCTCGCTGCCGCGCCTTATAGGCTCAATGATCGGCAGCGAGAGGTGTTGGGTCACAATGGCCTCCTTCTGCGAGCAGGTCATCGCCGCGAAGGAGACTGCGGAGCGGGTCAGGGAGCAGGCCTCCACCGCTGACCCACTCCGTAGGGGAAGGCTGGGAAGAAGGAGGCGGGAGTACGCCCGCCGCTTCCTTCCCCAGCTATAGTGCCTTGGTGGGAGGGGAGGGTGACCTCTCTCACCTATTACAGGCCTACGTCGTGAGGGTGCTCTAAGTTGCTCGGAGCACCCTTACACTGGGAGTTACCGCCGGGGCGTCACGGTGAGTGCGCAAGCGATCCCGTGGCTTCCCATTAAGGCATTGAGGGCAACCGTTGGTTTTTTAGTGGGTAACCTTAAGAATGGCAGCGTCCTCTATGCTGTCGGGTAGTCCCACATAACCCTCCGGCCATCACCTTCCTGGTCGGCGGGTATCCGTAACGGATTTTTCCAAACAAAAAAACAAAACAAAGGAGGAAGGGAGTTTGTTCCACATTCGTGTGGAATGTGGAAGAAAGGTCTTTGAGAAAAGCATAGAGGAAGATAGCCACGCATCCAGGTGGTATGGGTGGTAAAGGAAGCGATGGCGAGCTCTGCGGTGGTGAAATTCGACGGTAGGCTCAGATCAAATAGCTCTTTGGAACACTCCTCGTGGTAAATGCAGAAGATGCCCAGAGAAGTAACGTCTCTACACAACGCCAAAGAGTCCAGCAGTTCGCAGAGCACCAGGTTCCCGACAATCCGAACGGCTTTCCGTTGTGCGCGGGTAAACGGTAGAAGCGGACATTGGGGTGATTCGGACCAGAGATGAGAACTGTACTGCATGTGTGGCCGGACCTGCACCTTATAGAGCAAATCTTTGGCCATTCCTGAAATACTGCCTCACTCCATTCATCACTCCCAATTTCATCTAAATCAACTCGGCCTTGCTCTCCAGATGACCACGAAACTGACAATCGCTCGAAATATCGAGACCCAGTATTCTGATACTTGGTGAGGCATTGAAAGTAACTCAAAGAGCGGTGATACAACAAATGGATTTTTCTTAATGGTAAGTCGCAAACTTGTAACTTTAGGGAATTGAAATGAACGTGATTCAATTCACCCCACTCAGAGGCCATCCCCTGGGAGGACTCTATAGAAGACTTAAGTTTTTTTCGGCACTCGTTGACGTTCTCCTGAAAGAGCGCTGCACGGCCGGAATATAACACATCTCCAGTGCATCCACATAACAATATATTTTGGTACTATCCAACATATCATTGATGTGCAGGAGCAATAGAGTTGAGGATAGCATGCAGCCTTGGGGTACACCAGCGTTCACGGGTCCGAGCAAAAACCGTCGAGAACGACCTGTATGCTCCGCCCAGTGAGAAAACTGGTGATCCACTTGCATAAACTCTCCGGAAGTCCATAGGAAGGTAGCTTCGAAAGAAGTGCCTTGTACCATACACGATCGAAGGTTTTCATCATATCCAGCCTAACTGCCAGACCCTCTCCCTTGCTAACAATAACAGCTGCCCACCGGTGCCTAAGATATAACGGAAGATCACCGTCATTGACCAACTGGTGATCCTCGTGGTACGTTAGGAGCTGTTGATTGATGATGCTCTCCATTACTTTGGAGAGAAGAGAGGTATGGCGATAGGTCTGTAGTTGAGTTAGGTAATGGCGATAGATCTGTAATTAAGTTCAAACTATCACTTTTTAGGGTTTAAGCTAGGACTACCGAATTATATGTATCATTGCCCATAGTCACACTTTCTCCGGGTCTCTGTAATTATCTGTATTTGTCAAACCGCTCTCCTACGTCAACGTAATAGTAGAATTTTTATTAATTATTATTATTAAAATAATGCCTATGCCTAGTTATTACGTTAAGTATTCTAAGATTTATTTATTTATTATTTTATTTATTTTTGTTATATTTGATTAATTATAATTCAGTGATTTTTTATCACACATAAGCAGTCATAATTGGTAAACTGAGACTGTGAGAAAAAAGTGAGTGTTATTTTAGGAGGGTTGTAGACATTTTAGATTTTTAAAAATCCAGCATACGTTCAATTATTACTCTAAAATAAATATAAAATTTAAAGGGAAGTTTGTGTTCTAACTGATACAACAACATTTTTAAACGCTTAGAGAATAACAATCGCTGAAAGGTCGTTTAAAGATTGTTTGTAATGTTTCCATTAGAAATGGTTATTCTATAGTCAGAATTATCATTTGTAATAAGAACAAAGGAGTAATAATGTATGTTCTGGGCCTTTGAAAATAAGCTATTTTTTTAAACTCGACTCGAAATATTATTATGCAAAATTTTATGTTTTGTAAGACTTCTAACTTTTATGCTTTCTCCTACACCATAGCTCGCCTGTGTCCTTTCTTAAATAAAAAAAATAACTTTTGATATATGTAAAACACTTTTTTATACTACAGTAAGTAAAAATATATACTGAGCGTAATACATTCATTCATAACTGAACGCCTAAATAACACTTTATAATCTTCATGGCTAGTTATTTTGTTACCTCTAAGATTATTTATAGACCCATACAGATATCCACAGGGAGATTTTTAATTTATATTAATTTAAAAACTATACTTTGAGAATATTAACTTACAGGGTCTACTTTACTACATGTATTATTGTTTTGGGTGTAAACAACGTTCATGTCTATAGAGCTATAATGTTGTATGTTGCTATTTGAATGGTTTTGTTTAGTATTAATGCTATTTTTAGTGCATTTTCTTTCTAGGTTTGTGGCCATGACACTAAGAGGGTTGAAAAATAAATTTTATTGTGTTTGCATTTTTATTTTTTCGCAATACCTTTGAGAGAGGGGCTTAGTTAAAATGTATTTTTGTCTGTCCTATATAGTGTTTTTATATATCAGATTTTTAAAATAGTAAATTAAGCATACCCGACAATAAAATAAGAATACTTTATGTGATACCACTCCATCTTCAGACTGTAGCTGTGGACTTTTAGACTTTTTTTTTACATATATGTATTTTATTTTAAATCTGGGATTCGATATTTTTCTATTGTTTTAAAAATTAACATAATTATGACTATAATCTCTCTACAACTATAATTGTTGTTGTAATTCCTTTCTTTAGAAGATCTGTTTAGAAAGTAAAGAGAATTTGTTACATGGTAGGAAGGTCAATAAGTAATATTACTGGCAAGTTTTGTGTAATTTGTACGGAGCTATCTACAACGAACGCCGGATTTGTTGAAGAACATTATTTAGATTTTGCACAATCTCAAAAATTATGGCTTGTGCGCAATTTTTTTGCCAAAAACTAATGATTACACAGCCACCATATTCCCCAAATCTAGGCCCTGCAAACTTTTCTTTTTCCTAAAAGTGACGAGATCCATTGAAAGATAAGGTACACTTGAGGAGATAAAGATGGCATTGAAGAAGATCACAAAAAATATGACTTCAAGTTCTTCGCGGATTGAAAAATGAATAAACTTTGACACCAGTCTATACATAGTATCTGCTGGGGATTACTTTGAAGCGTATTAAATAGATATTCATCAATACGTAACTAATCTTTAAAAATAATGAAATAAGAGATACCTTTGGAACAGAGTATATACTTTATATAGCCATTTGTATTATAATATCCATATAAAAAAGACTGAATATTCAGCGGCTGTTTTTTTACCAGTTTATATAACAAATAAAGAGTTAAAATGTTATTACCACTTAGAGTGAGTTTGAATCTTTCCTTCTTTTCGTTTCTGTAAATGATTTAAGAAAAGTTGGACTCCAATTTTTACTTTTGATAAATGAAGGCACCAACCAGTATCAACATTAAATTTAAAATTATAGCACTCTAAATTTGAAATAGGAATGTCAAAGTACAATTTATGGTTTTATAAATTAAAGGAGAACGCAAAAATCACATTTATTTAGTAACAGTACAGAAAATCGTGCGGCATATTTTACTTTATCAAACAATCATTTTATAACAGGAACAATATACAAAGAAAATGTTTAGCTTACTTTTTTACAGACAAAGATGGACTTCTTTAATTGGATATTATTGATAACGGCAAGTCTTCTCCAAGTACAAGCACAAGAAGGAATCTTCCGAGTCCAAGTAGAAGAGGGAATCCTGGAAGGAGTTACTGTTCAAAACAAGTTTGGTTTACCCTTTGTCAGCTTTAAAGGGGTTCCTTACGCAGAGCCACCTGTGGGCAAACTAAGATTTCAGGTACTTTTTCTTTAATATCTCCAAATTTCATTTATATTTTGCCGCATTCAAATAATACTGTAAGTCTTTTTAGGCACCTCAACCTAAAACACCATGGACTGGAATCCAAAGCGCTAAAACTCATGCATCAGAATGTTTCCACTATAACATCTTTACGAATGAGACTGCTCCTATCGTAGGAAGCGAGGGTTGTTTGTACCTCAATGTATATACTCCAAAACTTACACTAGCCAAACCTCTTCCGGTAATGATCTTTATACATGGAGGCGGATTTGTAATGGAAATGATGAAGTTACGGTCCAGACTTCCTAGTTAGAAAAGATGTTATTTTAGTGACATTTAACTATAGGCTAGAAGTCTTGGGATTCCTTTCACTCGATACAGAAGGCATACCTGGAAATGCGGGAATGAAAGATCAAGTAGCTGCGTTAAGATGGATCAAGAAGAATATTAGGAAGTTTGGGGGTGATCCTGAAAATATAACAGTTTTTGGTGAAAGTGCTGGAGCAGCCAGTGTCTCTTTCCACTTAGTATCACCAATGAGCAAAGGACTTTTTAATAAGGTTATAGTGCATAGTGGCTCTTTAACGGGTTGGTGGCAAAATACATTTAGATCACGATAGAGAGCTTTGGAGCTCGCAAACCAATGAGGGTGCAACTCTAAGGATGACAAAGATATTTATGAATTCTTTATGAATCTTCCCGTTGAAAAATTAATTAAACACAAAACTACTGTCACATATGTACAGTTTGCTACAGAGTCTCCGAATGTTTATTATGGTATAGTTTCAGAAAAGCAATTCGGTAATAGACGAATTTCGCTACATATGGATAAATATTGATTTGATTATAGATTATTATTATATACAAGCCACGTTGTTTCACCAATTCAATAAAAAAATATGTAGTAATAAACTAGATTTATGAAACTAATCATTTAAACGAGATCAAACAAATTCAATAATTTATTACAGAGATCCGACCCCAGACGAGAGTTTAGGTGTGAAATGGCTTCCGTATATTCTAGAGAAACAAGAATATTTAGACATCGGTAAAGATCTCGTGCCGGGAACGAATCCAGACAAAGAAGATATTAAGTTGTGGGAAAATACTTTTAGAGAATTTTTACCGGAATATGCTCCGTTTTAAGAGAAATGAATAAGATTATTATTTTATGAACATGCACATCTTAATTGTAGCAGGAAATAATATTATACATATATCCGTAACACAAATATGTTTTTTATATTATAAGGTCATATTTTAATAATAATATCAGATAAATTAAGAAATAAATTACTAATTTTAAATTGGTAATAAATAAGTTTTTCAAATTTGTAAAATGTCGACCACTCGCATCTAAAATATATATTTATAAAATGTTTTTTTTAATATTAATAAAAGAATCGATGACTTTCGCGCAGATTATTTACGTTATTTACTAAATAACGTAAATTATTAAACGTTTTAAGTTAAAGCAACAAAACACAAGAGCTTTAATAGCTGTGTTATTTAAACAGCGATGAAAGAAATTGAAACACTTTTCCAATAAGTTGTTGCAACGTTTAATGTGTTGAAAAACTCAAGTTATACATTCCTTAATAGATTTTTAGTAGTAAATGAAACGTATTCATGTTATTTGTACACCTTATTTTTATTTCATTAATTCAATAGGAACGCTTCAAACTTAACGGTTGCAAATGAATGGCATTAAATAAAGAATTAAGTATTAGCCATTTCATTCATTATTCAAGAAAATATTTATAAAGCAAAACAATATTTACGTGACTGCAGTGGAACACACTTTTAATTGAGAAAGTTGAAGGACTCGTGTTTATTTTAGGAATTAAACTAAATATTGACACTTTTTTCAGTATATATGTCGCATTTGCATCATTGAGACGCAGATGAAAGTCTTTCTATTATAGCTTATAAATTCTTTAAATTTATTACAAGTATATATTATACGAGTATATTATCATATATTTCACATGTAACCCATCTATATATCAGGGATGATACATTATATAAAAGTCTATTAAATTATTATTAGTTTATAAGTAAGGTAAATTTTCTTATTTATTGAGCTGAGCGTAAGCGAAGCTCTTAATCGTTCATTTTGCTGTTTTACGACATCGGTAATTTTAAAACCTATGGATGTATTTTTTTAGAATTTGGTACATGGCTAGATCTTTTACTAAAGATGGTTCTGCAAAAAACAGAACAAAAATACAGTCTAGAAAAAAAGTTTTAAAAAGATAAGATTCATTTAAAAGACAGATATATGGCTATAATTTTAGTGATGATGAACTGATTTTCTTTTCAATTGAGATTCTAAACCGATAGTTGCTGAGCATGATATAGAGCAACATTATATGCTAAGTTTGTTAGCGTTAAAGAAGGCGCTCAGCTCAACTCCCGCAGCGCACGACGGCGGATTCTAGTAATGTTTTCTTTATATGCTTATATAACATACTATACTTACTCTGATAAAAAAAAACAGCTTCGGTAAATGACTTTAGAAAAACTAACTACGCTACGCGACTACACTATGGACACCTGGTGGTATTCCATAAGCCGCCCGACTTACTACGATAGCTGACCCGATTATAATAATCTAAGACATATGTAATGATACAACGAAACTTTTTAGGATTAAAATGACAGAAACATAACAGTAGTCCCTGGATTTTAATTATGTGTGTCTATTTGCGACGTTCATAAAAAAGTAAACGCTTCTCAGAATCCTTTTTATGTAGTGTTAAATAATCATTTTTTCCTTAAAGCGGCTAAATCTACCTCAGGTCGTTGACACTATCAGGATTATAGCATTTTTAGCCATCTTTCTACATTGAGTACTTATTATTATTAACTAGTAGTCAACAACTAGGATATTTTTCACAGTATTTATTAGGATGTGAAGGAATAAATTAAATTCTTTGTTGTTTCCATCCATCCTTCTGGGAACTGTCATGAAATAATTCATTTGATATAAAGCATTTACAAGCTAATTTATTCATATTAAAATTTTTAAAATATGAATTACAAAATACCATGAAACGCAATGTCAATACTTACCAAAAATATTCGCAAGACATAACCAGATAAGCAATTTGAAGTGGCTCTTAAGTGAAAGATAATATTTTATCTAATCCAAATCTTCGCCGATTCTCATACTTTTCTTTTTTACGAAGAACACATTTAACATTTTATATATAAACGTTACATTAGTAGTAAGTAAATAAAGATTATCAATGCCAGTTCTTATCCATAGACCTAGCCTTTGGAATCACGACATAGATTAGATGGAAAGGTTCAGTCAATAATATAAAATAAATGGTATTCCGGAGGTCACAGGAAATGTCTGTCTATGTGGATGAAGTTTTCCAACCATACCTAATTATTAAAATAAACTAGGTTCTGTCGCCGTACGCTGCGGGAGTTGAGCTGAGCCCTCAGTTTTTTGACCATCATTTCTGCACTGAATGAAATATTTTAAATCTGTTTTTTTTTAAACATGTCCGTTCCCAAGCTCTACAACTCTGCCAATTTTAATTTAAATCGATTATGTACTTTTTATGTGATGTTGCTTCAAAAGAAGTTTCCCAAATGGTTAAGTAAGTAAACATAACATAGCCAACGTGTTGAACTTTATTTATTTTTTAATATTATTATCCATAATTTTCAATAATGAATATTCGCTCATATGTAAATGAGATAAATAAGTTACCAAGGTAATCTTCCAATCACGTCTCGTCATCTCCATATTTCTAATTAAATTAAAATCCCGATCGTAATATAAGTCTCGAAGCAAGTAATCTCAGACAAAGCAAACATTACTACTTTCTAGTTACAGTTAAAAACTAGAACATTGTGTTTTAAAAGTAAAGATAAAAGAAAGCCCGTCCTCAAACTACTCTCGTTAGCGCTTTGCCGCGCTGTGACGCTCGCCGGCCGTCGAGTCCGTATCACATAGTGGAGTTTATATGTACTTAACATACTTTGTCAACATCCTGGTGAGCATTGAGGTTGTGAACGATGACAGAAATCATTTGACAAATAAATAATCATATATTTTTGACAACAATTTTCCAGTTAATTTATTTTTCTTTCTAAGTAAAGTTGTGACAATTATTTGTTATGATTCCAGATTTGGGTTAATAATGTAAAAAGTGTAAATAATAAATAATCTTGATTTAAGATTTTAGAAAGCAACAAAGAATCCATAAATGTCAGTATACGCTACATCAAGCACGACGCGTCCTTCTTCATCATCCTTCAACCATGTATCGTTTAAGACACTGATGCCAACAATGTGATGGTTAGTAGTAGTCATATCCGTCAATGATCCCGCAAAAAAAACCGGACAAGTCATAAGACAAGCGAGTCAGATTCACCCTCTGAAGATTCCGTACAAATTAATAGGTTAGAAATAATTGTGGAGGTATCGACGGTTTTGTCTCAAAACGACATATGGTAATTTTAAAATTTTTCATTGTATAAATAATTAAGAATTTATGTGTCGTAAAAAAATTATAAAATATATCTTAAAATATCCACATCAAGTACCTTGATGTTATATAAATACGAGTTAAAAGACTGTAACGGCTTGTAACGTTAATCTTCTACAGATTTAATTACACTACACTATGTAATTACGAATTGCCTTTTTATTTTCTATAACCACACTTTTTCTATCGTTTTGTAGAATAATGATATTCCGTATTTTATATTCTGTATTCTGTTATTGTCTAATATATCTTAATGGACATTTAATAAAAATAACTTCATCTTCAAAGCTGCTAGATTAAGTTTATCTCCGGAGCCGCGTTCCATTTCAAACTAAGACTTTTATGAGATGCGTTCTCAATGCTAATCTATATCTTACAAATTCACTATATATCTTATTTATTTTCATTACACCTTGAAGTTAAACAATAACCTCCAAGAATCACATTTCATATTTATAGATAACTGTGCCACTAGTGGTGGCAATATTTTATTAAATCCTTTCGCGATAAGGTAAAAAGGTCTTTATTTTTAAGCGCCTGGAGCAATGGAGGTAATTTACTTGTAGTTCTGAGTGTAAAACTGTTGTGTAATATTTTATAGGTGTCGTCATGTCAGGAAAAATAGACGATTTTATTTTCAATCACTGGTTGTACGATATAGATGTAGCACTATGTATAATTTCGTAATTGTATCAGAAAATCTGTTTCAAAACTTTAAGATAAATTGAACGGTGGAAAAAAATGTACTTTACCATTCTTTAGAGGTCATGCTGATACGAACGATCGAAGGTCACTTAATAATTGCGATTTAGAAAACCACGCACACCGACTATTGCATACTACCTTTACAGCTTTACAACTACGTACCAGTATTTAACTTATGACTTATACTCATTTGATACAATAAACTAAACACTTCATCCGAGTACTCATGTATCATACCTACTCGAGAAGCGAGTTTTGGATTTAAGAATGTGGATAGATTTATCAGATCCAATATTTACTACATCTTCTTCACTTCTTGTTATTGATAAAGGCGAAAATTGAGCCTTCTGTTTTGATTCAAATTTCGAGCAAACAGTATTATAAAAATAAACATACGAAGACATAAGAATCTTGTAAAGTTTTCTCCTTCCATAATTATAAACCAACAATAAATATAAACAAGCTAAAAGCAATAAATATCAATCGCTGTATCAAAGTCATGGATATGATATGTCTATCATATCTTTAAGATGTCAGTGGGAAGTGATAGAACTTCAAAATTGTAGAGTCGAGACTGCACGATTGTAAAGACATTGCAGTTGTTAAAAGTAAGTCATACCAAATGGAAAGTAAATAATTTGTTGTTAAACAAGTATAAAATCGAAACAATACAAATTAATTAATTTACTTACTGTTAAAAGTGTAAGAATTGTCATAATAGTAACATGAATTATATGTATCAAGGTCTCTAGACTCCCTTTCTCCGGGTGTCTGTAATTACCTGTAATTGTCAAACCTCTCTCCTGCGTCAACGTCGAAGTAGAATTTTTATGACTTTTATTATTAAAACAATGCCTATGCCAAGTTATTACTTGAAGTATTCTAAGATTTAATATATTATTTTATTTATTTTTACTATATGTGAGAAAAAAGTGAGTGTTTTAAGGAGGATTGTAGACAATTTTAAAAAATACAGTAAACGTTTAAGTATTACTCAACAATAAATAAAAAATTTAAAGGTAAGTTTGTGTTCTAACGGATACAACAACATTTTTAAACGTTTAGAGCATGACAATCGCTGAAAGGCTGTTTAAAAATTGCTTATAATTGTTCCATCAGAAATGGTTATTGTTTAGTCATAATTATCATTTATAATAAGAACAAAGGAGAAGTGTCTGTTTAGGGCCTTTGAACTAAAGCGATTTTTTAAACTCGACTCGAAATATCATTTTTCGAGTTTTATGTTTTGTAAAACTTCTAACTTTTATACTTTTTCCTATACCCTTGTTTGGTTGTATCCTTTCTTAAATCAAAAAATATAGGTGTTATATGTGGTAGAGGGCCTCTAATTAGAAAAGTAATTGTGGCCATTCTACCGCATAAAACTGATTTTGTTCAGAAGTCTTTTAGAGTTCAAGCTTCCATCCTCTGGAACAATCTTCCAGAAAATATTAGGAGCACCTACCAAAAGGTCGTTTAAAAATCTTATTCGCAACTGCTTCCTAGAATCTTCTTAATACACATTTCATTCAGATATATATGCTATTTATTATATGTAATTTATAGTATATTTAATTTGACATTTATAAACACATAGTTTATAATTTGTATATATATTTATTTTATATATATATATATATATATATATTATAGTTTATTATTATTTATTATTATTTTATTATTATTATTATTATTACATATATATATATATATATATATATATATATATATATATATATATATATATATATATATATATATATATATATATATATATTTAACTTCAGTTAGTACTAGTTTTGATTTGAATTTTACTTTGTTACGCCTACCGCAATTTCTCACCATCCACAAAGGTTAGCTGGTAGAGAATGCCAACAGGCATTAAGTTCGCCTTTTGTAATATACAATAAAGGGTAAATAAATAAATAAATAAATAAATAAATAAATTGAAAAGACTTGTTTTATTACAATAAGTAGAAATACATTCTGGGCATAATACATTCATTCACATATAACCATTCGGTTAAATTCATTCGCCTAAATAACACTTTATAATTTTCAAGGCTAGATATTTTATTACATCTAAGATTATTTATATGTATAGGTATGGACATACACCTACAGGGAGATTTACATTATTTTACATTAATTTAAAAACTATACTTTGACAATAATCACTTACAGGATCTACTTTACTACATGTATTATATCTATTACACTTTGAGACTTTTTTTTTATTGTAAAAAACGTCTCAAGAACTCTAATTCAACATAGAATGTTACTATTTTTAGTGTATTTTTTTTTCGAGAGTTGTGGCCATGGATACTAAGCGGGTTAAAAAATAATTTGTATTGTGTTTGCATTAGTTTTTTTTTTTTTATTAATACCTTTGGGGGAGGGGCTTAGTTAAATTGTATTTTCGTTTCTCCTATATAGTGTTTATATCAGATGATAGAAGAATTAAGCATACCCGAAAATAAAATACTTTATGTGATACCACTCCATCTTCAGACTCACGACTCTTCAGACTAAAGCTTTGGACTTGTAGACTTTTTTTGCATGTTTATTATTTTAATTCAATATTTTTCTGTTGTTTAAAAAATAAATAAACTTATTATATTTAATTATGGCTATAATCTCTCTACAACTATAATTGTTATTGTAATTCCTTCCTTTAGAAGATTTGTTTAGAAAGTAAAGAGAATTTGTTACATGGTAGGAAGGTCAATGAGGAATATTACTTGCAAGTTTTGTGTAATTTGTGCGGAGCTATCCACAACGCCGAGATTTGTAAAAGAACAATAAATAGATTTTGCACAATCTCAAAAATCTTGATTTATACGCAATTTTTTTGCCAAATACTTCTGATGCCACAGCCACCGTATTCCCCATTCCCCATCCCCGCGGATTGCTAAAAAGAATAGACTTTGACACTAGTCTGTACATAATATCTGCTGGGGATTACTTTGAAGCTTACTAAAAAGATGTTCATGTATACGTAACTAATTTAAAAAAAAAAAATAAGAGATACTTTTTGAACAGAGTATATACTTTATATAGCCATTTTTATTATAATATCAATATAAAAAAAGAACTCTGAATATTCAGCGGCTGTTTTTATTTTACCAATTTGAATAATAAATCAAAAGTTAAAATATTACTACCATTTGGAGCAATTTTGAATCTTTCCTACTACTTTTCGCTTTTGTATATGACTTTAGAAAAAATGGACTCCAATTTTTACTTTTAAAAAATTAAGACTTCAGTATCAAAATGAAATTTAAAATTGCAGCACTCTATACTTGAAATTGGAATGTCAAAGTGCAATTTACTGTTTTATAAAGTATAGGAGAACGCAAAAATCATACTTATTTAGTGCCCAATCAGAAAATCGCTCTGCATAATTTACTTTATCAAAGAATCATTTTATAATAGGAACAATAAGGAAAGGAAATGTTTAGCTTACTTTTATTTTACAGACAATGGTTGACTTCTTTTATTGGATAGCATTGATAACGGCAAGTCTTCTCCAAGTGCAAGTACAAGAAGGAATCTTCCAAGTCCAAGTAGAAGAGGGAATCCTGGAAGGAGTTACTGTTCAAAACAAGTTTGGTTTACCGTACGTCAGCTTTAAAGGGGTTCCTTATGCAGAGCCACCTGTGGGCAAACTGAGATTCCAGGTACTTTTTCTACCATATCTCCAAATTTAATTTATATTTTTCCACATACAAATAATACTATAAATCCTTTTAGGCACCTCAACCTAAAACACCATGGAATGGAGTCCGAAGCGCTAAAACACATGCATCAGAATGTTTCCACTATGATATATTTAAGAATGAGACTGCTCCTAACGTAGGAAACGAGGACTGTTTGTACCTCAACGTCTATACTCCAAATCTTACACCAGCCAAACCTCTGCCGGTAATGGTCTATATACATGGAGGTGGATTTGTAAGTGGTAGTGGAAATGATCTATTTTACGGCCCAGACTTCCTAGTTAGAAAAGATGTTATTTTAGTGACATTTAACTATAGGCTAGAAGTCTTGGGATTCCTTTCACTCGATACAGAAGGCATACCTGGAAATGCGGGAATGAAAGATCAAGTAGCTGCGTTAAGATGGATCAAGAAGAATATTAGAAAGTTTGGCGGCGATCCTGAAAATATAACAGTCTTTGGAGAAAGTGCTGGGGCAGCAAGTGTCTCCTTCCACCTAGTATCACCAATGAGCAAAGGACTTTTTAGTAAGGCTATAGTGCAGAGTGGGTCTCTGACGGGTTGGTGGCCAAATACATATAGACCACGAGAGAGAGCTTTAGAGCTCGCAAGCCAATTGGGGTGCAACTCTAAGGATGACAAAGATATTTATGAATTCTTTATGAATCTTCCCGTTGAAAAATTAATTAAACATAAAACTAGTGTCACATATCTACAGTTTGCTAAGGAGTCTCTGAATGTTTATTATGGTATAGTTTCAGAAAAGCGATTCGGTAATAGCGAAAGATTTTTTTACGGTCATCCGTACGAAGTCCTTCGTAACGGCATACATGAAGGTGTACAAGTTATAAATGGATACACAGCTGACGAAGGAATACTTTATTTTACAACCGGAGTGCAAGCCGACGAAGTCTTTAGGCAAGCTAATAGGTTTACAGAATTTTTTGTACCAGAACCATACACAGTTAACATTCCTCTCAAAACACAGATGGTAATTGGTAAGAGATTCAAAGAATATTATATGAAAGACAAAATAGTTTCCAGAGAAACTGTTGACGATGTACTTCAATATTTCAATTTCGAAATATTTGTTTATAGTGCTTTGTCGCTACAGAAGATATTGGCGAATACTACTACAACCAAACACTACCTTTATAAGTTTACGTGCGTATCAGAACTGAACATATTTACGCCTAGTAACGGATTACAAGATCTTTTCAGTCACAGACCAGTCGTAGCCCACTCCGACGATCTCAATTACATTTTTTCATCAGTTATATTTCCAAATATAGATATGCAGTCAACTACATTTAAAATGATCGATCAAGTAACAACTCTATGGACGAATTTTGCAAAAGATGGGTAAATATTGATAAGATTATAGATAAAATTTACAAATCACTTTATTCCGCCAATTCATGTGGCAACTTTACATAGATCAAAGAACAAATATATACTTTTTCGTTTTATTTATGGGTCATAAACTAATTATTCATACAAGATAAACAAATTCAATAATATTTTACAGAAATCCGACCCCAGACGATAGTTTAGGTGTGAAATGGCTTCCATACAGTCTAGAGCAACAAGAATATTTAGACATCGGTGAAGATCTCGTGATGGGAACAAATCCAGACAAAGAAGGTATTGACTTATGGGAAAATACTTTTAGAGAATTTTTACCGGAATATGCTCCATTTTAAGAAAATTATTTTATGAACATGGACATCTTAACAGGAAATGTTATTATACATACATATCCGTAACACAAATATGTTTTTATATTATAAGGTCATATTTTAATAATAATATCAGATAAATTAAGAAAGAAATTACTAATTTTAAATTGGTAATAAATAATTTTTTCAAATTTGTAAAATGTCGACCACTCACATTATATTTTATGTATATTTACTAAAATATATATTTATAAAATGTTTTTTTTTTTAATATTAATAAAAGAATTGATGGCTTTCGCGCAGATTATTTACGTTATTTACTAAATAAATTGAAAAGATTATTAAGCTCGTCATTTCATAGTTTTTTTAGTTTTAAGTTATGGCAACAAAACACAACAGCCTTAATAGCTGTTGTGTTATTTAAACAGCGATGAAAGAAATAGAAATACTTTTCCAATGAGTTGTTGCAACGTTTAATGTGTTGAAAAATTCAAGTTATACATTCCTTAATAGATCTTTAGTAGTAAATGAAACGTATTCATGTTATTTGTACACCTTATTTTTATTTGATTAATTTATTAGGAACGCTTTAAACTTAACGGTTGTAAATGAATGGCATTAAGGAAAGAATTAAGTATTAGCCATTTTATTTATTATTAAGGAGAATCTTTATAAAGCGAAACAATATTTACGTGACTGCAGTGGAACACTTTTAATTAGAAATGTTGAAGGACTCGTGTTTATTTTAGGATTTAAACTAATACAGTCAATATATCGCATTTGAATCGTCGAGACACAGCTAAAATTCTTAGTATTATAGCTTCTAAATTCGTTAAATTTAAAGAGATTACCTTTAAATTTCTTAGAAGTTATACTTTAATTTTATATATTTTACATGTAACCCATCTCTATGTTAGGGCTGATACATTATTTAGAAGTCTATTGAATTATTATTAGTTTATAAAAGAACTGCTACCAGTAGCTACGCTTCGCGACTACGCTATAAACACCTTGTGGTATTCCATGAGCCGCCCTGCTTACTACAATAGCTCACCCAGTTAAAATAATCTAAAACATATGTAAAGATACAACGAAACTATTTAGGATTAAAATGAAAGAAACATAACGACGGCAACAAATCACCGGGACAACATGTGATGCCGGAATTCCCCTTAACCTAAAGGGGAGAATCTATAAAAACATCATTACACCTGCCGTCATGTATGGATCTGAGTGCTGGGCGATGAAGGTGGTGGATGAAAAGCTTTTGCAATCTGGAGATGCGTTTGTTAAGTTGGATGTGTGGGGTGACAAGAAGGGAAAGAATAAGAAATGAGTATATTAGGGGAAGCTTGGGAGTAGCGCCAGTGACAGAAAAGAATAGAGGTAGCTGTCTGACATGGTATGGGCATGTTATGAGGAAAGATGAAAGGTATGTAAACAAAAGAGTGCTGGGTATGGTAGTGGAGAGATGGACAAGTAGAGAACGGCCGAGGAAAAGATGTATGAATTGCGTGAAAGACGATATGGAGAAGAAGGGAGTGTGTATAGAGATGACGACTAACAGAATAGTATGGAAGGAAAAACATACTGTGTCGATCCCAAAATCTTATCCCACCAGGGCAGGAAGATGATGATAAGATGTTGACTTGACTTGACACTTAATAAAAATATAGTAATTAATTGTTTAAATAACAATCGTCTACGGAGACGAAGTCTGTGGTGTGTCACTATTGGACGTGATACATTTTTAACATTCTATATATAAACGTTATATTAGTAGTAAGTAAATAAAGACTATCAATGCCGATTCTTATCCATAGACCTAGCCTTTGAAATCACGATATAGATAATCTATGCTAGCTGGAAAGGTTTAGTCCATAATATAAGATAGATGGTATTCCGGAGGTCGCAGGAAATGTCTGTCTATCTGTGTTGTTGAAGTTTTCCAACCATAATTATTAAAATAAACTAAGATCCGCCGCCGTGTGCTACGGGAGTGGAGCTGAACCCTCTCAGTTTTTTGACCATCATTTCTGAACACAATGAGATATTTTAAATTTGTTTTTTTTTGCCAAGCTCTACAGCTCTGCCAATTTTCTTTCAAATCGGTTTAGTAGTTTTTATGTGATGTTACTTCAAAAAAAGTTTCCCAAACGGTTAAGAACTTCGCTTGCGCTCAGCTCAATAATAAGTAAGTAAACATAACATGGCCAACGTGTCGAACTTTATTTTTTTTTAAATATTATTATCCATAATATTCAATGATCAATTTTCGCTCATATGTAAATGAGTTAAATAAGTTACCAAGGTAATCTTCCAATCACGTCTCGTCATCTCCATATTTCTAATTAAAATAAAATCACGATCGTAATATAAGTCTCGAAGCTAGTGATCTCAGACAAAGCAAACTATGTTACTTTCCAGTTACAGTTAAAAACTAAAACATTGTAAGTTACAAGTAAATATAAAAAAAAGCCCGTCCTCAAACTACTCTCGTTAGCGCTTTGCAGCGCTGTGATGCTCGCCGGCCGGAGTCCGTATCACCAAGTGGAGTTTAAATGTACATAACATACTTTGTCACCACCCTTGTGAGCATTGGGTTGTGAGTGATGACAGAAATAATTTGACAAATAAATAATCTTATATTATTGACAAAAATTTTCCAGTTAATTTATTTATCTTTCTAAGTGTAGAATTGTATCATAAAAGTAAGATAACACAATATTTGGATGTGTTGGTTTTTTGTTACTGTTGATTAAATTTATGTAGAAAGTATAATTCTATATTATCCTAATATAAAAAAAAATGTGCCTTTAAGTCATCCATGATTACTCTCCAATTTAATTAAGAACTCTACAAGTAGTACCTATAATAAGTTTTTCCTCCAGTATGATTTATAGAAAAACCCACTCCACCACCTTGCGCACGTACCTCCGATGGCCTAGGTGTGGGACCCAGACGGAATAGCCGGCGCTCTGAGACGAGTCCTTCTTCATCATCCTTCAATCATGTATCGTTTAATACAATGATGCCAACAACATGACGGTTAGTAGCAACTATAAATTCGGCATGTCGTCATATCCCCAGCGATCCCGCAAACAAAACCGGACAAGTTAACAAGACAAGCGAGTCGGATTCACCCTCTGAGGATTCCGTACAAATTAATAAGTTAGAAATAATTGTAGAGATCTCGAGCGTTTTGTCTCAAAACGACAAATGGTTTTTTTAAAATTTTTCATTATATAAATAATTTATGTGTCGTAAAAAATTTATAAAACATATCTTAAAATATCCACATCAAGCACCTTGACGTTATATAAATACGAGTTATAAGACTGTAACGGCCTGTAATGTTAATGTTCAACAGATTTAATTACACTACACTATATAATTACGAAATGCCTTTTCATTTTCGATAACCACACTTTTTCTATCGTTTTGTAAAATAATGATATATCGTATTTTATATTCTGTATTCTGTTATTGTCTAATATATCTTAATAGATATTTAATAAAAATAACTTCATCTTCAAAGCTGCTAGATTATCTCCGGAGCCGTGTTCTATTTCAAACTTAGACTTTTTCGTTTTCCTTTGATGAGATGCGTTCTCAATGCTAATCTATATCTTACAAATTCACTATATATCTTATTTATTTTCATTTCACCTTGAAGTTAAACAATAACCTTCAATAATCACATCTCATTTTTATAGATAACTGTGCCACTAGTGATGTCAACATTTTGTTAAATCCTTTCGCGATAAGGTGAAAAGGTCTCTATTTTTAAGCGCCTGGAGCAACCGTGTTACTTTACTCTTACTTGTAATTCTGAGTATGGACTTGTAGTTTAATATATTGTAGGCGTCATCATACGAGGATAAATAGACGATTTTAGTTTCATAAGTCTTCGTGTCTTCGCTTTGTTCGTTGGTAATAATCGAATTTACTAATCATCATGCAATTTTGACCAGTACTCTCTAACTTATCAGTGATAACAAAAGCAAAGACACCGAAATCATCGTCAGGATTGGTGTAATGTCACTATTTACTAACATCTGAATAAGGATATATTAAACATCTCAAAAACTGTTTACTCTCTTAATATACCGCACAGATTATTTCTTATATTTGTATAATACCTACACGAGAAGGGAGTTTTGGAAGTCACATTTTAGAAATGTGGCTAGTTTTATGAAATCAAATATTTATTACATCTTCTTACTTACAAATGGTAGAAGCTGAGACTGAGACCGAGTATTCTGATACTTGAAAGTAGTGCTCTCGAAAAACGGTGATACGACAAATGGGGTTTTCTTAATGGTAAATGCGCAAACTTGTGTCTTTTGGGGATTGAATTGAACGTGGTTCAGTTCACCCCACTCAGAGGCCATCAACTGAGAGGTCTCTATAGAAGACTCAAGTTTTTTTCAGCACTCGTCAACGTTTTGTCGAGATAGAACTGCACAGCCGGAATATATCGCATCCCCAGTGCTGTCATCCGCATAACAATGTAGTTTGGAAATATCCAGCATATCATTGATGTGCAGGAGGAAGAGAGTTGGGGATATCACGCAGCTTTGGGGTACACCAGCGTTCACGGGCTTGGGGTCCGAGCAAAAACCGTCGAGAACGACCTGTATTCTCCGCCCAGTGAGAAAACTGGTGATCCATTTGCATTAACTCTCCGTAAGTCAATAGGAAGGTAGCTTCGAAAGAAGTGCCTTGTAGCATACACGATCGAAGGCTTTCGCAATATCGAACCTAACTGCTAACAATAACAACTGTCCAACGGCGCGTAAGATATAACAAAAGATATAACAGTCGATCGTCCATCGAAAGCTATATTGCCGGTCATTGACCAACCGGTGATCCTCGAACATTACGAAGCTATTATCTTTTTTTAGGGTTTAAGCTAGAACTACCGAATTATCGATATCGATCCTCCACTGTGCGGTTCTCAAGTACATTTTTTGCACATACCACTCGAATGTGGAACGAACTCCCTTCGGCGGTATTTGCAGAGCGGTACGACATGGGTACCTTCAAAAAGGGCGTTTACTCCGACCTCCTAGGCCGGCAACGCTATTGTAAATCCTCGGATGTTGCTAGAGTTCATGGGCGGCGGTGATCACAAATCATCTGTGACCCGCCAGCTCGTTTACCCTTCAATTACATTAAAAAAAAATATATATATATATATATAAATATATATATATATATATATATATATATATATATGTATCATGGCCCATAGTCGAGCTTTCTCCGGGTCTCTGTAATTATCTGTAATTGCCAAACCGCTCTCCTACGTCAACGTAATAGTAGAATTTTAATTAATTACTTTAAGTATTCTAAGATTTATTTATTTATTATTTTTATTATTTTTTATTAATTATAATTCAGTGATTTTTTTTTTATTACACAGAAGCAGTCAAAATTTGTAAACTGAGGCTCTGAGTAAAAAGTGAGTGTTTTTTTAGGACGATCGTAGACATTTTTTGCAAATCCAGTAACGTTTAATTATTATTGTAAAATAAATAAAAACTTTTAAAGGTAATTTTGTGTTCTGATACAACATTATTTGTAAACGCTTCGAGCATGACAAGAGGTGAACGGTTGCTTAAAGATTGATTATAATAATTTTTCCATCAGAAATGGTTATTGTTTAGTCAGAATTATCATTTATAATAAGGAGTAATAATGTATGTTCTGGGCCTTTGAAAATAAGCTATTTTTTTTAGCTCGACTCGAAATATTATTATGCAAAATTTTATGTTTAGTAAGACTTCTAACTTTTATGCTTTCTCCTACACCCTAGCTCGGCTGTGTCCATTCTTAAATAAAAAACTGTTGATATATGATATATATATTGAATACTTTTTTATACTACAGTAAGTAAAAATATATACCGAGCGTAATACATTCATTTATAACTGAACGCCTAAATAACACTTTATAATCTTCATGGCTAGTTATTTTGTTACCTCTAAGATTATTTATATACCCATACAGATATCCACAGGGAGATTTTTAATTTATATTAATTTAAAAACTATACTTTGAGAATATTAACTTACAGGGTCTACTTTACTACATGTATTATTGTTTTGGGTGTAAACAACGTTCATGTCTATAGAGCTATAATGTTGTATGTTGCTATTTAAATGGTTTTATTTAGTTTTCTTTCTAGGTTTGTGGCCATGACATGCCATGAGGGTTGAAAAATAATTTATATTGTGTTTTTGTTTTTTGCAATACCTTTAAAAGAGGGGCTTAGTTAAAATGTATTTTTGTCTGTCCTATATAGTGTTTTTATATATCAGATTTTTAAAATAGTAAATTAAGCATACCCGACAATAAAATAATAATATTTTATGTGATACCACTCCATCTTCAGACTGTAGCTGTGGGCTTTTAGACTTTTTTTCACATATATGTATTTTATTTTAAATCTGGGATTCGATATTTTTCTATTGTTTTAAAAATTAACACAATTATGACTATAATCTCTCTACAACTATAATTGTTGTTGTAATTCCTTCCTTTAGAAGATTTGTTTAGAAAGTAAAGAGAATTTGTTACATGGTAGGAAGGTCCATAAGTAATATTACTGGCAAGTTTTGTGTAATTTGTACGGAGCTATCCACAACGAACGCCCGATTTATTGAAGAACAATATTTAGATTTTGCACAATCTCAAAAATTATGGCTTGTGCGCAATTTTTTTGCCAAAAATTAATGATTACACAGCCACCATATTCCCTAAATCTAGGCCCTGCAAACTTTTCTTTTTCCTAAAAGTGACGAGATCCATTGAAGGATAAGGTACAATTGAAGAGATAAAGATGGCATTGAAGGAGAACCTAAAGAAGATCACAAAAAAATATGACTTCAAGTTCTTCGCGGATTGAAAAATGAAAAAACTTTGACACTATTAAATAGATATTCATCAATACGTAACTAATCTTTCAAAATAATGAAATAAGAGATACCTTTTGAACAGAGTATATACTTTATATAGCCATTTTTATTACAATATCAATATAAAAAAGACTGAATATTCAGCGGCTGTTTTTTTACCAGTTTAAATAACAAATAAAGAGTTAAAATGTTATTACCACTTAGAGTGAGTTTGAACCTTTCCTTCTTTTCGTTTCTGTAAATGATTTAAGAAAAGTTGGACTCCAATTTTTACTTTTGATAAATGAAGGCACCAACCGGTATCAAAATGAAATTTTAAATTATAGCACTCTAAACTTGAAATAGGAATGTCAAAGTACAATTTATGGTTTTATAAATTAAAGGAGAACGCAAAAATCATATTTATTTAGTAACAGAATCAGAAAATCGTGCGGCATATTTTACTTTATCAAACAACCATTTTATAACAGGAACAATATACAAAGGAAATGTTTAGCTTACTTTTTTACAGACAAAGATGGACTTCTTTACTTGGATATCATTGATAACGGCAAGTCTTCTCCAAGTACAAGCACAAGAAGGAATCTTCAGAGTCCAAGTAGAAGAGGGAATCCTGGAAGGAGTTACTGTTCAAAATAAGTTTGGTTTACCCTTTATCAGCTTTAAAGGGGTTCCTTTCGCAGAACCACCTGTGGGCAAACTGAGATTCAAGGTACTTTTTCTATAATATCTCCAAATTTTATTTATATTTTTCCACATTCAAATAATACTGTAAATCCTTTTAGGCACCTCAATCTAAAGCACCATGGAAAGGAGTCCGAAGCGCAAAAACACATGCATCAGAATGTTTCCACTATGAAATCTTTACAAATAAGACTGCTCCTAACGTAGGAAGCGAGGATTGTTTGTACCTTAATGTTTATTCTCCAAATCTTACACCAGAAGATCCTCTGCCAGTGATGGTGTTTATACATGGAGGAGGGTTTGTTAGTGGTAGTGGAAATGATCAATTTTACGGTCCAAACTTCCTGGTTAGAAAGAATATAATCTTAGTGACCTTTAATTATAGACTAGAAGTCTTGGGATTCCTTTCACTCGAAACAGAAGATATACCGGGAAACGCGGGAATGAAAGATCAAGTAGCTGCGTTAAGATGGATAAAGAAGAATATTAGGAAGTTTGGCGGTGATCCAGAAAATATAACGGTCTTCGGTGAAAGTGCTGGAGCAGCGAGTGTCTCCTTTCACTTAGTATCACCAATGAGCAAAGGACTTTTCAAAAAAGCTATACTGCAAAGTGGGTCTCTGACAGGTTGGTGGCCAAATACATTTAGACCACGAGAGAGAGCTTTGGAGCTCGCAAACCAATTAGGGTGCAACTCTAAGGATGACAAAGATATTTACGAATTCTTTATGAATCTTCCCGTTGAAAAATTAATTAAACATAAAACTACTGTCACATATGTACAGTTTGCTAAAGAGTCTCCGAATGTTTATTATGGTATAGTTTCGGAAAAGCAATTCGGTAATAGCGAAAGATTTTTTTACGGTCATCCGTACGAAGTCCTTCGTAATGGTATACATGAAGGTGTACAAGTTATGAATGGTTACACAGCTGACGAAGGAGTTGTTTATTTTTCAACCGGAGTGCAAGCCGATGTAGTGTTTGATCAAGCTAATAGATTTATAGAATTTTTGGTACCTGAACCATATACAGTTAACACTCCTCTTAAAATACAGTTGGAAATTGGTAAGAGATTTAGAGATTATTACATGAAAGATAAAACAGTTTCCAGAGAAACCATTGATGATATACTGGAATACTTTAATCTTGAAATATTTGTTTATAGTACTATGTCCACGCAGAAAATATTAACAAAGACTACAACAAATAAACACTACCTATATAAATTTACATGCTTATCTGAACTAAACATCTTTATGACAGACGTTGGAATAGACAATCTCTTCAGTCACAGACCAGTCGTAGCCCACTCCGATGTAACATGTAACCTAGATCAGGTTACATTTTTTCATCAGACATGTTTCCAAACATAGATATGCAGTCAAATACATTTAAGATGATCGAACAAGTAACAACTCTATGGACAAATTTTGCCAAATTTGGGTAATTATTGATTTAATTTAAAAAATTTGCTTATCTTCACCAATACAGAAGTAATACTATAATTACTAAAAATAAAAGTTTTAAAAGATATAAACAGAAACTTCGAAACTATACGTTTCATTTGTAAATAATGGAGCAGGTAGATAAATTTAACAAAACAATAAAATTTACAAGTTAATCAAAATTCACTGTATTTTTTACAGTGATCCAACTCCAGACGAGAGTTTAGGTGTGAAATGGCTTCCGTACAGTTTGGAGCATCAAGAATATTTAGACATCGGAGAAGATCTTGTGCAGGGAACGTATCCAGAAAAAGATGATATCGACTTTTGGGAAAATACTTTTAGAGAATTTTTACCTGAATATGCACCTTATTAAGAGTTTTATTTTACAAACCATTTCATTGCAACATTAGATGGTATTTACTTTTATATCCGTAACACCAAAACGTTATTTACTAACATTGTTTTATTGTAACGAATTGGCTCAATTACTGAGTAGTCTTTGTGAATTTACTTAGAAAGTTGCGGCTGATATGGATAAAAGTGGATAGGTCGATTATTTATACTAACTACTCAAAAGAATTTGACAAATTAGTCACTCATTATTAATTCAGAAGCTTATAGCATGTGGTATACTGTGGTATGTGGTATTCGTATACGGAGATCTACTGAAGTGGCTAGTTTGGTATTTGAAATATTACAGGGAAACTGTAATATGCGAGGTTTTTGTACGACAATTATACCGTTTAAGCTAGACCTCAAGACTCTCCTGTTACTTAATATCTTTATCAATGACATCATTGGCTTTATTGATAGTAATTCAAATTTAATACATGTAGACGATTTGAAACTTTCCAAATCTATAAAGTCGCTACAGCATTGTATTTCATTACGAAGTTATTTGAAAAAACTTGTTTTCTGCTTTGGAAAGAATATTCTTTATTTAAATGTTTAAAATGTAGCACAATCACTTTTACAAAAAAAAAATGTTTTAAACGAGTATAAATTAAATAATGAAATAATTAATCGGGATAATGAGGTGAAAGATCAGGGTGTAATATTAGACCAAAAAATTACTTTTGTTTTACCTGTCTATTACATAATGGCATAGGCCTAAAGAATGTTGGAATTTATTTTAAAAATAGGCAAAGAATTTATGAGTGCTTCGACTTTTATTACTTTTATTTCATTCATTCATATTTTATATTAGAATACGCATCTAATGTTTGGAATTTGGAATATAATACACAAAAAAAAATATCAATTTCGTAATACGGCAGGTCTTGTAGTCATAAATATAAATTATTTAAAATTTGTAACTATTTTAAGATTCCTTAGATACCATAAAACGGCATCTGAGCAATCGTACAATTTAATTAATTTTTCAATATACATTTCTTATGTATGTTTATTTATTTACGGAAAACCAATTTATTATTTGATAATCATTAAATATATATATATATTTACATACATTTACTCTTTGAATCATTTCCTGTTTGGTTATTATGTAATAAAAATATTTATTTTTAATTTATTTAAACTTCACAATACTTCACTTTGGGTTTCGTTTTTATAATTTTGCTTAAAGTTACGACTTTAATTTAAGACCTAAAACACATGGGAATACTTTATTTCAGAATATTAGTTTATTTTTAATATTATACTAACATATTTTAATATTATTTCAATGTATATAGCTTTGACAATCCCAAGGAAAAGTTACGTATTTAATTAATACCAATGAGGAGTATTTTTCTTTATCTCTAGTTGTTTAAATGAGTCGATGATAACATTTTATATAGCGCCTGTTGAATTGTAATTTAAGAAATATGCTCCATGATCTGAATAGATCTACCAGTAAATGATTATTTAATGAAGCTTATATATCTAATTATTAATTTGCTAAGGATACTTAGCAATAAATGTTTGTAAAGCTGGCCCCAACATGCGAACGAACATGCAATCAAAGTTCTATTAAAAAAAAACGGGCCAAGTGAGTGTAGGGTTACGTGCAATGTAGAGTTCCGTAGTCGTCCATGATGGATAACGTGACGTCAAAAAGGGCTAAACGGTAACGGTTTCGGCAACTGTCTTTTGACCTCTAATAAACATGAAAATATAAATATAGGTGTATGGTAACTATACAGCTTTCTTCTTCTTTTTCACTTTACTTTATTTTTACTTTAGCTTCACGCCATATCCCTTGCGGGGTAGCCAGAGACGACGGAGCGCCAAACGCTATGGCCCCTGCATACCTCTTTCGCCTCGGCCACAGACATTAACCTCTTCTTACATGCCCTCCGGGGGGTCTTCAAGCTTTTTGCGTGACCTTCCTCCAGTATCTTAGATACCGTGTTTTCGAAGGTCACTCGAGATCTCCCCCTGTCTATGTTACCGCTCACTTTTCCTGTATAAATCTTTTTAACCATTCTTTCATCACTCATTCGTTCGACGTGTCCAAACTACCTGAGCACGTTCTTCTTCATTCTCACTGTAACATCTTCACTAGTACATGCCATTCTGTAGATCTCTTCATTGCGGATTCGGTCAATTCTTCTTTTTTAATAATTTTATAATAATTTTATCAAGGCACGGCAGGTTCGATTAAAACCAAACCTAAATATAAAAACTATAAATATTATTTGTTTCGAGTCGACAATTTAAAAATCGGATTGTCGAGTATTTCGTTAAATTCTGATGGTACTGACATACTAATCGCAGTCGCCATATTGACCACTCCAGCAAAACTAGCACCGGATGGCATCTTCGCTTGTTAAGACCGATTCACACGTAACAGTGTAGTCACAGTTCAGTCAGTCAGTGTCATTGATGACACCGTGTTCTCAGTGTTCAAATGAGCTTTTATTGATTGTTCTTATTTTACATTTTATAAAAAATTGTGTATTATGGAATCACATTTCACCCGAGCGAGGCCGGGTTTCCATTAATATTACTATAAAACATGTCATAAAACCCAACTTTGCAAAGGAAGTTTGAAAAAAATGCTATTTATCCGAATACCACATATTGCGGTATTGCTGTTAGAGAGATAGTCTTCGTTAAAATCTACAAAATTATGCAAGAGCTGTTATGCGATAACAAAATATTTATTACACAAAACCTAAAGCCAAATTGTTACAGCATATCCATGAGCTATACAAGTCTGCTATTTGCACATTGTTTATTTCCCTAGATACTGTTTTACATTGTTCGCCTGTGGCGGTGTCACTGTAAGAATACAGGTTACGATATTCAATATAAATTTTTGCCTATTCATATCCACTCCAAAAACGGAATACACCAAAAGCAGAATGCTGTTTAATGCTCTCTGTTTGATTACTTCTTTAATGTAGCTTATATCAAAGGAATCTTGAAGGCAGCGGCAGCATATAAGGCAATTTTTATCTAAATTAAATGTACAACATATCTAACTAATAGAATTCGATAAGGAATCATAAAGTATTGTTTAAAAATTCTTCATAAAATAGCTTATATTTTTTTATAATATTCATGTATTTATGTAAGCCATATAAACTGGGGTTTTTTTTTTGTAGATCTCTTAAACATATACGATTCTAAACTAGATTATTTATTCTAAGACTTAACCAGTGTTTGCAATAAATATATAACAAATTAAAAATATATATTTTTTAATTTAACAGACTATTACTCGCAAACTCGTAAAGAATACTTAAAAGCTTTCCAATTAAATTAGCACCTTCAAAATCAATCATTTAGCTGGCATGGGGGGAGACTTGAATCTAACAAGGATTAGTAGTTAAATGCTTAACAACTCACAAACGAATCCCTTAATGAGATAATGGTTTTAAAGACTTATCTAATGATACTCAACATCATGGGGTACTCTAGAAAAAAAATAAAACCCCGCTATACGTGTAGAAGATACTCAAAAAATATATTCTTTTTTATACCACTTTTTCAACGTGGCTAACATGGTCATATCGAATTACAGCTCGTTTCTGCTTCAGCCATTCTAATACAGCGGAAGCAGAAACTACAAAGATTCCCAGTGAACTACGGAACTCTAACAAGCTTTTAGTTCGACATTGGTATGTAAGTTCCAACTATTTAGTTCTCACCTCACACGCAACCCACCCGATCGTTCTACGTGCGCTATAAAAATACACAATAATCGATTAAGAAAATATTTTTACAAAATACCCTACATGGCTCCAGTTCTACTCTAGAGATAGAGATCATATCTATAATATGAGGCCATATTAGAGATATGAACTCTCTCTTTCTAAGATCTATTATTATTATTATATATTTGCACCATAAAATTTACTTAGAAAATATATATATATTTTTTAAGATCAGTCAAACTGGTCTTGAGTCACAGAAAGACTTACGAGTATAGACAGGTAGAGAAAAATGGAAAAAAATGTGGAATTCAGTGCATCATAAGACGATTGGTTATCACAAAGTTTAGAAGAAAATCAAATGTACAGACGGAATCAAACGATAGACATACTATTATAGATAATAGCAAGTATACCCTTATTGGTATTTTATTAATTTTGCCGCGATCCTTGAACATTAACGGTCGTAAGAATGAGACGGATAAATTAACTTGAAGATAGAATAACGATTACAATGGAGCTGAAAACCGGATTCAACTTTTAGTCAGGATTCATTGCGGTCTTCACAATTAAAGGGATATAAACTTTCTCAGTCTCATTTCAAAAGAAAAAGTACACACAAGTGTGCCTTAGCCATCTCGTCCGTCATTAAAGAAAATATTTAAAAAGTGAAACAACGTTTATTTGCTTGCGGTAGAACCCACTTTTAATTAGGAGAGTTAAAGGTAAGCACTCGTTTTATTTTAAAGTAAATAGTTTGTCGTAACTGATGCATGGACAGGCAAACAGTTTTAATTCTGTTATGAGCTTTTAAAGCTTCTAAATTTGTTAGTGGAAGCCTTGCTAAGCTCGGAGTAAATTATTAGTTTATTTTTATATATTCTGTATGTAATATATCTTTATACTTGTAATGCTACATTCCATACGGGTCTAAAGATTTTTTGATTATAAGTGAAATAAATCATAATGCTAATCGTGTTTTTCTTTATAATTTGCAAAACTTTTTCAATACAAAAGCTGAAGTTAACTTACATAGAGAATAGTACATAATGACAACAACAGACACCTTTAAACTTAAAAAAAGCCGACAGACACACAAAATTTGAATAAAAAAAGACATTTCCAGAAAGTAATAACTCAGTGGAAAAGCAAAACACTACATGGCAGGCACCCTATGGTTTGGAACACAATAAGCAAATCATTCATACTCTTCCTTGTAAAGTATGAAGTAGCAGAATGAACATTCTGTGTATGGTCTCCTCGTTACTTAGTGAATCTCATTGGTAGTATTAAAACACTATGCCATTTTAGTCTGGAGTAAAGTACGTTGCCGGTGCCTTCGAGTTGCTTGTCACTTCATAGACATGTCTTAACATCATGTCTATCTAAGCATCTCTATACTTAGTGATCTCAGGTCTAAGAGAGCCGATGTTCAGGTTAATTTACGTATATGTATTTATTGCTTACATGTTGAGGTATATTTAGCATTGTTCTCCATATCTTTGTCTAAAATATTTCCAGTATTTCAATGTTACATTTGCTTGCAGTCGCCCATATCGGATTGGATATCATAAGTCCATGTCGACTTGAAAATGGCTTTGTAGCTTACGATTTTGCTTTCCTTTGATCCAGGTGATCTTTTCCACGTGTGATTTTTAACCTATCAGCTAGTACGTGTTTCTGATTTACGCGTCCAGTTGCTTTCGCTTGGTTTAGGTAGGTAGGTTAGGTAGGTACCCAAGTGGGCATATACCTACAACCTCTAAACTGCATTTCTAAACACTTGCAGAGTAGTTAGATTTTTAGAAAAGGAAAAGGAATAGTATTGCTCCTGATTATAAAAATAATACTAATAATATTCTTTATAGAACACAAAAAAAGGAAAAAAACATAATAACAAAACCAAACGATACATAATATATTAAAAAAATATAAAAGCGGCGGCCTTATCGCTGAAGCAGTGGTTTCTGCCGGGCAACCCTGAGGTACAGAAACTTGTATAATTTAAAAATAATATTTAGGAGTAGGGGTGCAACAATTAAATAATATATAATAACACATACCTCTAATATTCTATAATGAGAATTTAGAGCAAAGGACGGTTTGAAACTAAATTTCATCTATTAAATTCTATTCTAATTCTAGATGGTAACCCGGCTTCGTTCGTTCGGGTTAAATGTGACTCTTCTCATCAACATTTTACATAATGTTGGTAGATTATTGTAGTTATAGCTTTGATTAACGAAATCAAGATGGTTTCCGGTGTCAGTGACGTTTCGCTAGCGTCCAAAATGGCGACTGCGATTCGTCTGTCATCGTCATTAGAATTTAACCAAATACTCGACAATCCGTATTTTGCGGATACATGTTGGCGATTCGAAATTGTTATTTTTTTATGTTTTATTATTGAGGAGCAGTTTTAATCGAAGTTATTAATATAGATTTACCTCTGTGAGTGAAAGCTTCAGACAAAGCAGTATTTTGAATCTTTCTATTATACATTGAGTTGATATAAAAAGTAATGGAAAAAGAACGCTTTGCTCATATTCAGATACATAATTCATCTGTAATGGATAGTAGCTAAAAAATATGAACGGTCCTTTTAAATAACATATCTGCATAAAATTAAGTGCAAGAGAAGTTAAACGAAATATCTGAGAAGAATAAAGTATAAAGATTTTAGTACAGTCCATTGCACCTAAATATGGTATGAGGAGTATTGTTTTTATTAAACGAAAATACGAATTGGCATGTATCACGTTAGATGCTTCACTTTACTTAATGACGGGAGATTTAAGGACAATGATTTCAGTAAGAAAAAAATCATAACTTTTACGCAAATTAATATTACAGAATTTATAAAAGATAAACGTAGTTGTAATTATAAATAAAACCAAGTGTAGATGACACTGACAGTGATGTAAGAGACGATAAGTGCCGAATTTCCGCCTCCGAGGTAGGACGCCATTAACGCGCGCCAGCTAAAGTTATATTATAAGTTTATACAACACGCGCCTTGAAACAGGCTCACGTTACACATCTGAATTAAACTGGGTTGTTAGTGCATTCACACGGTATGAATATTTAGGTGATACATACATGAGTCTTACTAGCATTTCAGTAAACCTAATAAACAGTGCTATCCTCTTAGTGGTAGCTTAAAAATATAGATAGTAATCTCTAAAATTTAGATCAAGTTATAGTTAAGTAACTGCTGTATATATTATATAAAATAAAAGGACCAAATCTGTAAAGAACACATTTCAAAAATTGTTCATTTCTCAATTTAGTAGTTGTTTTTGGATGCTCGCACAGACAAAACAGTGGAAAAGTATAAAAATACGTTCTATTCGAAAATTCCATGATGCTGAGGGATGAAAAGCATATAATGAGAAAAGTCTTATCAATAAATGTAAATGTAGTGTGTAAATAAGTTTATGTAAAAGAAGCAAGTCTCCAATGAGGTGACGTATGATAGAAGAGTATGAAAGAATTTGTTTTATGAAATCGACCATAAATAATTGACAGCAGGATATACTGTAGCATTGTTGTTCAAACGGACTAAATATTGATATAAATATAATTTTAAAGGAAAATTGTCGTATAAAATGAATGTAAATACGAGAGGAAAGATGATAAATAGCCGTGGACCGGATGATTAATGAGTCCGTTTTTTGCGCCTAAGTTACGTATCAAATACCTTTTGTCGATAATATCCATAAATGCAGGCCTATTGATGGACATTTGACCATTGTGAAAATGTATTTATTACCTACAACTTGTAGGAATGACATGGCGATACATCAATCATTGAATTAGGAGGATTACATGAAATAAATGTAAGTTTATTTATTATTTATGTCTATATATTTTACTGTTATTTGTCTATAGAGTTTATATAAGTAAACCTACTAGGTATTGACGAGTCAACGACACGTCGTAAGACATTGGATGATCCCTTACAAGTGTGCTGTCGGAAGAAGGACGAACTACATCAAAACTGCTAAGCGACTTATTGAAGACTAACTAGTCTTGTTAACATATCAAAAGAAAATCTTCTTTAGTTTTCAACTTACAAGTATTTTATTATTTCAGTATATATTTCTCTTACAGATCTCAATATAGAAGTCCGAGTAGGTTGTTCTAATAAAAGATTTGTGGTATTATTGTAACTTACAGCTTATAGTTTCTAATAATTAATTAATATGTTTTCTAAAATTTTATATTTATAAATTTAATATGAAAAAGAATTCCAAACTGTAAAATTATCACAACCAGTATTACAAAACATAAAATAAATAGCAACAGAAGTGCGTCTCTCATAACGCCGTTTTCCATACAAATTAGCAGTTCCGAAATCGAGGGAAACAAGCTGATCATTAAATAAATGGAACTATTTCATTTAGTTTTACACGTTTTCATTTACAGATAACAACAAATGTTTAGTATAATATTTAACTATAATACTATTGACTGAAAACGGTGACCTACTTACATTGGAGCTACTTAATTGCTATATCGTGGGATATTTGTGGCTTCATTGAATTAAAAGTCAAGTATCCCCACACATAGGGCGAGTGGAATCATATTACACACATAGTACGTTTAAGTTATTTGAACAAAAAAATATAACAGACAAATATTCAACAACTTTCAGATTTCTTATGAATCCGTAATGTTTTGAATAAATACGCACCGAAGTGAGTACGAGTTAACAAAAATAGATTTTTACAGGTCTAAGTAAGCTTAGAGCTAATAAAAATTTTGTAAGAAGTCTATGACCTCAATGCCTACGGCATTTTATAATTCCATGTTTCAAAAGTGTCGGCAACAAGGCGCTGAGGCTGAATTCACGTCAAATCAATTACGAGACAGTTAAGGATGAAATTTTAAGTAGTCATGTATCAAGAGAGCAACTGTGAATATTTTTAGGTTTTTTTAAGAACCTATTTCTTCCATCATCTTACGATTAAGTACTGATGAACAAGCCGGGCACGTGTTAGTAAAGTAAATGTTAAGAAAGCAAATCATTTATCGATTTCTTTTTGATTATTCCGAAATCAAATTTGTCATACATTGCACTTAAGAGACGTCAGACGTCGTTGCAAATTAAAGGAAACTTATTTTATAGCAATTTTTTTTTTGCATTGCCAGCTTTTTCAAAAGTAAAAAATATAATACTAATAAGCAAAGCAAATATAATACTAATAATGAACAGTTCACTCAACTGAATTACACTTTGTTAGAGAGATTCCATTGTATGTACCAAATAAGTGAAAAAGTGACAGTTAACAGATTTATTGTTCTTTTATATTGCTCTGTTTTGTATAGTTTAATTAGAGGAAAAATCAGCTGGCAGGTATAAAAATGCTTTTTATTACATTTGTTTCATTTCTTTTTGCTAATTTGTATCGAAACTTATTTAAGAGGCCAAAGTGCATATAAAAATACGTATAGCTCTTCATTCCCGCTTCTTATTGTTGGCACGCCAGCAGTTGAACTTGCGATTGCAGGGTCTCCAACGCCGATAATATAAAGCTTCTAAATGCTGTACACTACCATTTATACTAGGCAAGGGGCTTGTTGCCGGTATCGAAGTTTGGTGGCTGAGCTGGAACTTCACTTTGACAAGAACTCCGTCATACATGATTTTAATCTTATTGACTGGTAAGCTGTTTTCAAGGCACCGAATGTAAAAAAATAACACTGAAATTTTTAACTCACTCTTGACTGGTTTATTTAACAAACGTACTCCTCTTCGTCTTATTAAAGTGTACACCTGCCAGCTACTTAGCTAACAAATGAAATTAAGGCATAGATGATGAACACCACTAAATCCAAATATAAGAAAAAGCGAACTCACGTTAATTTAGCTAGGTATAAATACTTACGAAATCGTTGTTATACGTTGTGCAGAAATGCCCAGTGCAAATATATCCATTCCTCAATAGAAGAGTGACTGTTCTGGTACTTGGAAATTCCTTAACACTCTTGGAATAGAAGGACATCATAGGAACACTCATAATAATCTTAATATAGAGGGTCTTAATGAATATTTTACTTGTATTGATCCCATTAACAGTTTTATTAAGCAAAAAACTTTGTAATAATTTTGTTTTTTAAATTATTGTAATTTCCCTCTTTTCACTTTGTTTCAGGGTCTTTGTTGTAGATGTCAAAAACACACGTTGGCTGTTAGATCCGATACTGCTGGTTACGACGGAATCAACCGTAAAATGTTACTTCTTCTTCTTGATGAGGTAGCGCTATCTGCCACTTAATTAATTCTTCCCTCTCTTCTAATGTATTTTCCAATCCGTGGAAAAGGCGCAGGTAATTACTATCCCCAAAATTAAGAATCCTACCTTTTTCTCTCACTTCATGCCTATCTCTATTCATCCGTTTCTTTCAAAAGTCCTAGAGCGAATAGTTCACCAACAAGTCCAAGCCTATCTTTCTAAATATAATTTTCGTAGTTAATACCAATCTGATTTTCGGGTTGGTCATAGCATTGTCACAGCTCTCGTCAATGTCTGTGACGATATTAGATTTAATATGGACAAAAAGTTGGTAAGTTGGTTGGTAACTCTTTTAACACTGTTGATTTTGATCTTGAACTGCTCTTGATAGTCCTTAAATCGATAAACCTTCATTCTTAGTTAGTTTGTTGTTGTTGTTGTTAGTTGGTTTGACAACTAGATTCGTGGACGTAAGCAGCGTATTAAAAATGATATCTACAAGGTGGCGTGTCACAAGCTGAGGTCCTGTCTCCTATTTTCATTGCTATCTACATTAACACTCTTACATACCTTCTTTCGTTTTTTTTTTCGTACTACATACGTATTACATATTTCTCTCGACACCTTTAAGCCCACGATCTTCAAATCTATACAGCTAATCCCTTTTACTACATTGATAGCAGTTGATAATATGAATCGTGACTTATATAAAATTTATGCTTGGGATGAATCTTATGAATTGCGTATTCACACAAAAAATCGCAAGTTGCAATATTAGGTAATCGTAAGCAGCTTAAGAAAATTGTAACATGTGAAATACCTCCCATCAGACTTGATACAATGATCCGTAACATGAGCGTAACTGTCAAAAATCTAGGTATTATTATGGACATATCCTTGTCTTGGTCAAAATGCTGAGGTTAGCCGGAAATATTGTTGCACGTGTTGGAGGCCTTAGCCGCTGGCAAAATTAAAACTAAAATGTCCTTAGCTCATTCTCTTCTTTTACCTCTCCTAGACTATGCTGACTTTGCCTATCGTGATCTATCTATGGAACAGTTGAATGAACTTGGGCGTCTTAGAACTTGTGCATTAGATTTATCTTTGGGTTGCTAAAGTTTGATCACGTGTCCGAATTTCGGGCTCGTCTGAAATGGTTTTCCATAAAATTTAGACGATTAATAATCATTATTATTATTATTTCTTAACAATCTATTATTTAATAATAAAAATTCGAAACTTCTCATTCATTACAAAAAGGTTGTAAAATTTTTAATATTTATAAGGCGGAAATAAAATTCGTCGTCCCTTTTTAGTTTTCAAATGGCAATTCATACCAAGTAGAGCATTAGTTCGTTGTTTGGTGACCTTTAAGTTTATGTTGAAGGTTAAAGGTAAATGAATTTATTTGGTAACGTTATCGTGCAGTATAACAATTAATAAACTAATACGTAACATAAATCTTGGAGATTACTGAAAGAAAATAGTATTTGTACATTACAATATACCTTCGACTTACTTTGATATTGTTTAAAAAATCCAAACATAGTTCTGTTTTATCTAACGCAGTTTACAACAAAAAATAACACTCAATGGATAAAATTATTTTGCATCTGGAGTTGGGGTCTGTTCATTTACTTAATTTTATTTGACTAGGAAATACTTTTCCACTTTTCTTCTCCAACGATGAATAACATAAATAACAAATATTTATTATTTCTCTGATATAATTAGCGCAGGCGCTCCACATTTCCAGCTTTAATGTTCTATATGTTTATTTACCTGTTTATAGTCACAATATCTATGGACGATATTATTAATACGTGAGCAAAAATGCTCGGCATTACTTCTGGCGGCACTTTTATAAAAAGTCATAAATTCGTAATAAAGCAAAGACTCTCCACGATTTTACACTTGAATCACATTTATTTTGGACACCCATTATCTTTGACGATAACAGTATTGAAAACTTGGAACCCTTTACATAGCAATCCTGATAAGCTTTCTAAAGTTTGGATATTAGTAAATCACGCTCAAAGAGCTTAACAAGTTTTGATGAGATTCGGTGCAGAGATAGATTATAACCTGGATTAGCAAGCCCAGAGAAGTATTTAAATCATTTTGAAACACGACAATGTATAACAATATTAACGGACACGAGTATATAATGTAGTGTAGTTACAAAAACCTACGCCATACAAACATTTTCATCAATAAATCAATGCCTTTTAATTTTTGATCAGTAATTGCTATTATATATATAATTTTCTTCTTGCTTTCATTCAGTTTCAATTGTAAATATTAATTCCCAGTGCTGTGATGCTTTCTGGTAATAAAAATTTCAATGTTCGCGTGAAACGGGGATGATTTCTTTCTCTCGCGCCGACGCGCGGGGACTGGGTCTCGTAATCAACTTGAACGCCTCTAAGACACGTTATTTATAGAATGTCCTATAAAAGTGTAAGGCTTTATTGGCTTACGAGAAATTAATGAACGAACAAAATGAATAAATGAATGAATGAACGTATATTCACTATCGTCACTTTATTTAAAGCTATATATGTAGTTTGCTAGACAAAGCTACGTAGAATTTATTTTATTTTTATATATGTTTAAATTTGACCTTATAATATTTTTATAAGAAGGCATTTTTTCCGAATGCTGTTTATTTTAAAGAAACATTTAAGTTGGTAACTAAAAGTAAAAGAGTTTATCTACATTTGACAAAATTATAACCAAATCATTCCTCACTATCCTGAAAGATGTAATGCTATGCTATGCGACGCAAACAAAATACACATTTTTTACACCTGAAAAAAAATAGGAGTTGTTATTTTTAATTATTAGGTAGAGCTCACAAAATCGCTTGGACGTAGATGAACTTCACTTACACAAACTGTAAACCTCTTGTCAATATAAAGTTTTCTAATATTTTTTATTGTGGTGCAATAAAAAAATATATAAATCACGACGTCAAGTTTAATTTTTTAGCCGCCAGGGGGCCCTCTGTATAATGAAGTAGAGGAGGCTTGCAATCCTTCCCGAGGGTGGCCTCTATACGGTTGGGGTTGGCGGGTTTGTTTTGAGAATAATGAGTAATTATCGTTTTAAGTATTTTGTAGAAATTGACTTTGTCGCGAGTGCTTTGTTGTTTGTAGTAAAATATAATTAAAAACAAATTAAATTAATTGGGGCCAAATAATAAGTAATATCTAAATATCTAAACCTTAACATTGAGATTTAATGACGAAGTCATATTCATATCATATTAACATCATTTGTCTCTCATCTCTATCATTATATATATTTCCCGTAATACTTACTATCGTACTGGACGATTAGGATGATCAGACAACTGAGACACTTAATCACAATTTCCTCCCGGATTGAACCCCTTCACACATTCTCCCATGCCGCCAGACGAATATTCATAAGGAGTCATATATTTTTGATTAGCCTGTTTACGAGGAGACAACGTGGGCACTTCGACTTTATTACCGCCCTCAATAGACCAAAACCTCTCCAGGCAGAAAGTTTGATGAAATGGCTCCTCAAAACATAACTTTTTCTATAAAACATGGGACGTCCGAATTAAAGCTGTGTTACTTACTTTTAATTTAAGCCAGATCTCGCATTTCACTCACACGAGACATACACGATTGACTTATTGAACAATATACGGGTACATATAACGACGTCTATGTAATGTTGGACTCACGGGCGCGTAGGTCCGGTGACCTCGCAGATTGCTAGAAGTAACATTCAAAACGGAAATCCGTTCCCAGTCACGCGACTGGACTTAGCCTAGCTAGGTTAGCTTAATCTACAACAAAACGGACTTGTCTGAATTAAATTTAAACATGCAAGTTAATTACATTCTTTGTTAATATGAAAATTATCTGTTACAATCAACTGAAACCTTTTTTTAATATAATACTTGTGTTTTTCTAAGGACACATAAATGGTTGTTTAAGATAATAAATAATATGAACCGAGTAGTGTCGCTTACTGTAAGGGGTAGTTGAGGATAATAATAATAATAAATACAAAATAATAGATCAATAAGTTCGCCGACCTACACTAACACCACACACTACTTGGAAAAAAGCACACCCCGCATTTGAGCACTCACACATGCATACATTAAGTTGCGTAAACGGGAGCGGCAGACGATACTGGGGTGAAACGAGGGTAAAATATTGATTTGTCTTTGAATTTAAGAGGTATTCTTGTCAATATAAACTATGCCCGAAAGACTTGCGATGTATTAGAAAATACAGGTTTCACAGGTTATTATTTGAATTAAAAAAATTAAGTATTCATAGCATGTCCATAAGAAATATTTATTGTTGGTCGCCCCGTGGAAATTCGCACTAAACAGCGTCCCTCGTCCAGAACCCTCTATGTGCTACACAGCATGACATCATATAATTTTCTTCCCTAATTTTCGACTGAATAAAATTTATGGTGATTGAACGTATATACGTTGTTTGAAAACTCAATTAAGATATCACTGTTTCAAACAATCTATTATTAAACCATGAACTATGAACTCACGGCAAAATATTCTTTAGTGTACCAAAAGCTATCTTAAGACTTGTCAAACTTATAATTAAAAACAAAGAACTTGGTAGAAGTTACACTACTCTAAATAATCACTGATACAAAAACAGCCCGGTGTTACGAGTTTCAAGATTCAAGAGTTATGTGATGGTGATGGTCAGTCTAGTAAAAGGGTGAAAATTTTATCGATACAATTAATTATTTTTCAACATCTATACCGCCACTTCAAGATCAATTAGTTCTATGATTATGTTCAAATGAGCGAATACTGTACGAAACAAGTTAAGACGAAATCACAGTTGAGGGCTTGTATAACAAGAATAATAAAGAGTTGAAGCCTTAGCAGACGTAATCGAATACGGCTGACTCACGCTGATCTGATTACACTCCTTCCTTCACGAGTTTATAGGACTTGTACACATGTGAGGATTTGCTTACAACGCGAATATATCAAAGTATCATTTGCCCCGAATATTTATTAATTCATTCGTAACTTATATTTATAAGATATTTGTAAGATAAGACATTGTCACATTGAATATTTCAGTCGACATTTAAGACCAAGGACCAAGGTACTCACTTTTAACATAACACAACATTATCCCATTCAACACTAAAAAAATTATCTAACTCACTTGCTCAGTGTATTAAATATGTAGAAAGGAAGATAGAATTCCATTAAGAAATTTTTGGATGCAATTTAGTAATTGATAATGAAAATTAGTGAACAATATAAAATAAATATAAATATATGGGTACGTTTATTTCATAGCATGACTCTATCTTTCATCGTATAGTAAGTGCTGTTTTATTATGTATCTCACAGGTTACTCCAGAACTATCAAACTGAGTGTCACATTATTTTCATTGAGATTCTCGAAAAATTTAGTAAACAATAATAGTAAAAACTCAATTTTTCATATAAAAATAAGCCTTGCCCATATCAGATGTATTTTTTAAAGTAATTGGTTATTTCTTCGCCTTTAAATAAAAATATTAGATTAGATTTATTACTGCGCAAATTAGTGGTTACTTTATACGGGTTGCATTTCTAAATTCTATTTTAAATGCTGGGAAATACCTGTTGTCGTTAGATAACACTGTTTCTGTAACAAGTATACTAATCCGAAGTGATAATTTAAGTTTAGTTTGTTGTAAAATCAGCACTTTTAGATTATCGCTCATACTCAGGTCGCTTCACGGCCGAGCGCCGCAGTCCAGCGCACGGCGGTAGTTTAATTGGACCGTCCCGAGAAAGCCAAGGGTGGAGGGAAGCACAATAAATTGTTTTCACGCTCCTTCTCACTGTTCAACCTTGTTTCAGTTGGAACAACTTGACTATTATTATTCAAAGTAACATTAAAATGTATACATTTAAGCAAAGGTCTACTAAAGTTACATAATTAGGTGCTTTTTATCTTATCAATGAGAAGTGAGAGTATCGCTTTTGTTAGTGAAAATGAAAAAATATATAATATTTTAACTGCACAATACAAAAGGTAATTTTAAAATTGCGTCATCCATTTTCTGCAAATAAACAATAAACCTTTGTACAGAGCCCTCGCGTGAGCATCTGATAACCTTAACGATGGTCACGCGACTTTTATTACGCTTTATATTATTTAGAAGGCAGCGTAAAACTCGATTGCAATGCAGTGCAGCGACACGGGCAGTCCGAGCAAACCATTTCTTTAGTGTTATTAATTAATCAGTTTACCTCTAAAAAGCATACACTGCAATTAAAAGTTGATAAAAACAAATTTATTTGACGGTAAACATGTTTTATATTTTGAAAGACAATTCATATTTAGTGGCAAAAGATAAAAGCCTCCATTTTATATCAAATTCCATGTTACTTCACAAGTTTAAGAGTAAAAGTCTTCATTTTTAAATGACGGTACATGTGTGTATGCACTGTACTTCCTCAATTGCGAATCCAATACGTTTCATGCACTCTGAGTCCGGACAATTGTTAGCCGTAGGTACTAGACAGTGACGATCGTATTTACATTTTACATAATGGACTATGAACAACTTTGATCTTGACTAAACAGATATGTAGAATAGCTAGAACTATGTAAATGTTATTGTTATGTTATTGTTTCAATGGATGGACGTTAATATAAATATACAAAAGAACGAACGCATACTATTTAGTATGCAAAAATATCATTTACTTATAAGCTGAGAATCAGTGTTTACTTTTACATCTGCAAAGCAAAATTAGGAAAAAATTCTCAGTTATCAGTATCGCATTTTCTGTTTTTTGAGGGCATACGACATAGTCAACATAGCGGCACCCTGCTCCACTTTAAATGTAGATTTTGATACATTCAGGGACTTCACTCCAAACCTTAACGGTTCCATAGTAGTAATGCAGAAACGGATCAACTCTTGTGCCATGTCCAAGAGACGACGATGATGAACGACCTGCTTTCACGACTCCCTCTGCCGAAGTTGTAGCCCTGGGGGCTTCATCGCACACAATACCGTTGCCTAGGGCCACGTGCCACTGACTACGCGAGGATCTGTGCTTAACTTAGCTCTGGCAAATGGTCTGTCCTAGTTGTTTAAGATGCACACTAGTCTACAGTCTTCTGAGGACTACACATCCCGTAAAACACCTGGTCACTGTCAAGGCGCATCTAGGATTCTCTGATCACTGATTGGTACACATTGTAATGTCCATTTAAAGTCCGGCTCGCACAAGACCTGCGACCTGACGCGTTTGGTACTACAATTCAGCAGATTGGGATAAAATGCGGTCATTCTTTGCATCCTACCCATGGAGGCCGATTAGTTTCTTTTCCAATGATCCCAGTGAATGCGGCTATCGATGATATCGTACTATAGGTTATGGAACTATATATATAGATTCGGAGCTAGGTTTATGGCGTCTGTGAGGGTTACAGCAGCATGCGCCAGATTTAAGCTTCCAAAGGCCACTATAGGAAACGGCACATGCGGCAAAAGAGTAAATCGGTTTCTTGGGAACACTTTTTGACTCAAACTCGACCTTGGAATGTCGAAATAAATTTTTCGCCAAAAAACCAGACGAGTGTATTTATTTTTCTTGGACGTTTATAAGTCGAGTAGAACAGACGACATTTCCCAATAATGCTACGAACATCTGCCCCTGAGTTGACTCCATTTCTAATGCGTTTATTTCGGCACTCCTATCTTAAAGGTGTAGTCTCGGTCTCTTGGAAACGTGTGCTTGTCCATCCGATCCTTGAAAGAGACAGCTTCGACCCAACTAATTACAGTCCTATCGCCATTACCTCTCTTCTCTCCAAAATAATGGAGAGCGTCATCAACCAACTGCTCCTAAAGTACCTCGAGGATCGCCAGTTGATCAATAACCGGCAACATAACTTTCGCTTTGGTCGATCAGCTGGTGATCTACTGTAATATCTTACACATCGTTGGGCAGTGGTTATTGAAAACAAGAGAGAGAATCTGGCAGTTAGTTTGGATAGGTGCAAAAAACTTCGATCGTTAATAGGTTTCTTTTGATGCATCTTTCTTATAGACTTCCGAGAATTTATGCAGTTGTCGGATTTTTCTCGGACCCCAAGCCCATGCTACCGTGCTAGCGTGCTATCCTCAATTCTATTCCTCCTTCACATCAATGATATGTTGGATATTTCGAACACACATTGTTATGCGGATGACAGCACCGAGGATGCAATATATTCCGTCAGGCTTACCTACAGAAGACACTGAATGGTTTGAACTGAACCTCGTTTAGTTTAATCCCGAAAAGATACCAGTTTCCGCATTTGTATCATTACAACATGGGTGGGTACCTTCAAAAAAGTTCTATACTTCCACCACCAAGGCCGGCAACGTTCTTACTATTTCCCGGATGTTGCAAGAGTTCGTGGGCGGCGGTGATCACTTGTGATCCGCATGCTCTTTTGCTTTTCACTTCCATAAAAAGTTATATGTATGTGTCCTGGCTTTTATAAATGGAAAATACCGAAGAATATTAAATTTATGTAAGAGATTCATATTGAATTTATTAAAATTTGTCGTTTAGGATGCAGGTGTGCTCATCCCGCGGTGCTTACAGAGTCTCAGCATAATGAATCAGAATAGATAGAACGTACTACAAAGTTTTTTTTCTATTAAACATGTTATATATCACGTCTTTGGTAAAAATAGTAACTTAGCATCTAAAATCTAAATATTTCGTTTTAATAATTTTATCTATTTAAACTACAAACTGAAAGGCTCTAAAAAATTACCATTTCACATTACCTCCTATTTCGCCTCACTTTTCTCAAACAGTTTCAGATATAAAAAAAACCTTAAGTTAAGAACAATATAAATTGAAATAGATTTTAATTAGAAACCATAATATTTATACGCCCTTTTAACGCTGGTTTAATATTGAATTTTATTAATGCCCTGGCAGTTACTTCTCGAACTGATCCAAATACAACGAAATCTACCAATCTAATGTTTTAAAAATCGATTTTCACTGATATTTATTAGTATTGAGTCCGGCCTGCTAGGGCCTCACATGTAGTACGAGCGCCGGTAAATGAATGATATTTAAAAGGAAAAAACTTCAAGAGACTTTCAATTGCAACAATATACCAAAGTTAACCATCACTCTACTACGGTCCGTTTGATCACATATTTCCTTCTAAGACATGCAATTGTTTTTAATCATACTACAAGCGTGCCTATCAGAATTATATCAAATTCTCGTATACATTGTAAAATATACCATTTATATTACAAGTATAATACAAAAGTAAATATAGAATGCGTTAATCCTAACAGTTTCTCCAATGCAAGTAACAAATGACTTAATAAGTAAAATTTAAGAAAGATCTTGTAACAATAAAAATTTATTCACCTACGAGCCGTGGAATATCATATAAATTTGTTCATTAATTACAGTACGACAGGAAGGCATGTGCTGCCGACTTTACATATGAAACCCTTCCTTTTATTTATTTATTAATATCGACCCTTAAAAATGAAAGAAATCCAATTTAGAAATCCAATTTAAAGTACAGGTAAAAGTTTGTCCTCGCTCTTTAATTACTAACACAATAAAATAATGTACATACTTCTGGTGTACTAAATATGGTAATTAGAAGGAACAGAAAATTAATGTCAATATTTTATATTAAATGAGCCTGAACTCAATCTGATAACTAAATATTGTGAACATGTCACCAAGCGTGTGACACATCACATTGTTCGCTATCCTCTTTGTAATCCTTCATAATCTAAAGTTATTGTATTTAATCTCTAAATTTTCTAGGCTATATATGTAATTCGACGACCTAAAAAATGAAATTAGACTTTATCGCATTGCAGTAAATATACTTACGTAAGTTGCTATATGCGGTCCTCCAAAACACTATAACTTACTAACCAAAAGCGATTAAAACCAAAGATAACATAAATAAAACATCAAACAAACACTAAATAACAATTGAAAACAATAAAATAAGCACTCGCTCACGAGAAGAAGGAGGAAATGACGAAACGTTATTGCACTAGTTTGAAAAAGATCGCGTGGAGTTATCCGACGGGCGTACGTTCTCCCTGTCCACGTGTCGCCGGTAAACTGAGCTTCTATTCGGTAATAGCACTAGGGGTTGGCGTTGGGGTGACGCGGGGTGGCCGGGCGCAGACGGCCGGCTGAATGGGACGGACCCGTCGCCATTTTCATTCCACTATGTAGGTTGTATAGTAATAAACGACTCACTATATTAACTTTAAACACAGTTAGTATATTCTATCCATTTACAAAGGGCTCTCTTAAGCTATTTTATGACGCCTTAAAGTTTCGGGAGACCAAAGAGTTAATATTTGCTTAAATGAGAATAGGGATAACTTTGCATGGATAAATTTCACGCTGTCGAAAGTATTATAATAGTCAGAATATAATATTATATACATTATAATTCAGGTGTTATAGTTGCACAGCTTTCCTAAATAATTAATATTCACATATTCACAATATGTATATATATATACTCTGTAGCTTTTCACCTTTTTTTTCTCTCTTACGGTAATAAATCTATTCATAAAATTAAAAAATGAAATTATAAAAATTATATTTAGAAGGGTCTGAAAACATTCTACATATTTTGTTTCTCTTAAATTGATGTGAAGATTATTGCTTTTAAGCCATGCATTACAGATGTCAGACCAGTATTTATTGAGCGTAGCGAGCGGAGCGTTCTACTGGAGACTTTTTCACATTCTACTTGACGGAAAATTATGAAATTTTGCAATCAAAAAGACACACATTACTAATCGTCAAGAAACTGATATCCCATTGAAGTCAATGGGAAACGATGAGTCATTACACTGGGCTCGCTTCGCTCAACATGCAAACGGTACCCGAGATTTTGCGAGCGCAGCGAGTTGAAATTGAGGGTCTGTTGGCGCCCCTCATTGAGCGAAGTAAGCGGAGCGTTCTACTGGAGACTTTTTCACATTCTTTATAGGCTCGAAAACTACTTGACGGAAAATTATGAAATTTTGCAATCAAAAAGACACACATTAGGTGATGGTTTAAAAGAAGAATTAAAAAAATTGTCGTTGACGAAATTCCGCAAAAAGAATAATGAAATCTAGATTATACTCGAGTATCTTCCCGAGTGTGTTCTTGGACCAATGTTATATCTACACATTGTTAACGGTCACTTAATAACTTTCAAACCATTGTCAGATCGTTAAGTTTTGAACCATTATCTTATTGAAGACAATGGTTAAAAATTAACGGCTTCACTCATATCTATAGAAAATTATTATACTTTACATTCAAAGTAGACTAAAGTACTTAACATTATATTGAAAGTAGTCAACATTCAATTAAATCAAATTATTTAATTTATAACTCGTATTTTTTTCAAAATATTTGATATTAATAGGTTTACAACATTAGTTTGATCGCTTTTTTTATATACCACGATTGATTTCTTTAAAATACACACATACATACATTTATTAAATAACTAAGCTAAGCTAGTATATTAAAACATTTTATTAATAGTTTTAAAATAAGTAAATCGTATCAAGTTGAGTTTATATTTTTATTGTGACTTTTTTTTGTATATCATATGGCTTATCTATGGCTGTAACAAACATAGTATCTATTAAATATAATTCTATTATCACAAGTCCTAATAATATATATATAAATTATGTACTAAATTAGTAATAGTAAAATGTTCATATATAGTTTCTGTTTATATTCTTCTGTATTATAATTATTTTACCTGTCACATTATTTATAATTATTAACACCTATAGTTTTCATAAAGTTACAAGAAGTTTTGCATATTAGTAAAATTTGTGAAATACTTTGTTTTAAATACTTTAGCTATATTTAAGCGTTTTTAATGATTTTATGTCACTTTTATACTTATTCCTAACTTATTAATCTTTAACATAACACTGCTAGTTCTTCAAGTACTAAAACTCTACATCTTACCACATCAAATTAGTCGCAAACACCGCAATAACACAATTTTAGTATAAAATATTTTTAGTTGGTACCGGGTACGCTAGCCGTTCATCTAAAGTATTTGTAATCTACATTCGTAACATTGTTATAAATTTTCAGTAGAAAAACGAAACGCAATAACATTACGTTTTTACAATCTGTGTCAATAAAGTTTCGTTTTGAGTTTTTCTCTTCTCTGCCGCTGTGTTTGCACTTTGATTTTGTAAAATTTGTTATAAGTTGTTATGGATAGTACAATGAGTTTGTTATTAATCCCAAGAAAGTTTTAGTTTTTATAATTAAATCACGGTTCTTTTAGTGTTTTGTATTTAAATTCTCCACAATATTTACAACGGCTTTCCGCGCTGTAATATCAATACACCGCTGGATTTTTTGTGATATTTTTGTTTTAATAATCAGGTACTTGTTTCATGTCCTTGTAATGTGATTGTTATTTCCGAGCACGATGTTCCCTTTTCCCCACATTGATTTTTTATTTCAGGTTATTATCGACCTGTCAAGTAGACATTTTTTCGTCAAGCTGTCTTCGCAAATTCGCAAAATAGGAGACGATAATCCTTTTAAGTTTTCTAGTTTCATATCGAATCTGCCACCTATAGTGAGTATTACTGTCTACAATTATTGCATTTATAAAAAAATGAAATATCAGTTTCACAATAAAGTTATAACGCTAACGGAGAGCCCGCGACTTTGCTCGCGTGGGTGTTAGGTCTTAGATAAGTAAATCACCATGCATCGTATGGCCTACTCTATACAAGTTATTTTAATTATTTATTAAATAGTTTCCTTAGCATTTGACTTACAATAAAAAAAACAGTAAATTTATTGTTATTATCCTTTTTCCTTATTGTTTATTATGGTTTACCATAAGGTATATGCAATATGCTGCTTCAATTGAAGTAACAAGCAAACAATCTGCATGATGTTTCTTTCATAATTAGCAACCATAATTCTCATGTGTTACCAATATTAATGAGCAATCAAAGGTAAACGGTGATTTACTACCAATTGTATCAGCAAACCAATTTGTTGGTAAATCAAACCATCCGTAAATGTTTGCATTTATTGTTTGTAAAAGTAAATATGTGTGGCTTTCAAATTGTTTATACTTGTCAATTGTTAAAGTTAAGTTAACAATCAGTTGGAGCATTCTTGTCCATACTCAAAATGCAAATAGTATCATGGAATTTTTTTTTATTTATAAATTTTAAATATTGCTTTACACATTTACATTTAGTTGTAGTATACCTTTAAATATAACTATTTTAGGCGTTTTACATTTCAAACACAATTACTTCAAAGCATTTGAAGCATCAGGCTAATATTAAAATGTAACCAATTTAAGCAAAAAACATTCAAAATTTAAATAGCATGTAAAGATATTGAACTTGATAAATCAGTTTTTATAACTTATAATTATACAACAGTTTGTTGGTGTAGGGTGGTGGAGTAATGCCGCGCTGCAGCAAGCGCACGCGCAGTGGCGCGGCCGAGCTGCTGCCCGGCGCCACGGCCTTAGACGACCACACGCACAAACGCTCCAGGAACAGCCGCCGGCACTCTCGCCCCGAGGAAACCGGCTTCAGCGTCAAAAAGTGCTTAGCCTGGTTCAAAGAGTACACCACTGCCGGAGAGCCCGATGTCTTAGGTTACATGAACCATGACCATTCCTTTCATTTGGATATTTATTCTTTAAGGTTCCTTTGTTTGCCATTAACAAAATGAAATACATATTTAAATATGTATAATTATTTACAGGTCCAGAAGGAATGGAAAAATTTTGTCAAGACATTGGTGTTGATCCGGAGAATGTGGTCATGCTGGTCATTGCATACAAGATGGCCGCCAAACAAATGGGATACTTCACACAGGAAGAGTGGATTAAAGGCATGTAATGTTTTATACAAACATTTACATTTATTAAAATCCTTAAAACTGTCAGAATCTTGTCAAATCTACTCGTAACTAAAAGACAATCTTTATTCAGTAATTTTTGTTAATAGTGAATTTTTGTTAATTGTATTAATAGTGAAATTTTAAACAATAATCATCCAAAAAAGACATAAATTGACAATGGTTCATAATAAGTAATTCAACACTACAAGCCCTTCACTGAACTATTCATAATTAATAATATCAGATGGGACCATTTCGTCTAGTTATTATAGGACAGTCGGGATGAGCTCCCCTTTAACACATTTCCAACATGGTGTTGAATGAATGTTATTTATTTATAGCTTTATTTAGACTATATTATTTACTAGATTAATTATTATTTATTTACTAGTTAAGTTATTTATTTTATCTATTTCCCTTGTATGGTCCCTTTAAGGGTAAAAGCCTCCTCCATCTCCTTCCATTTTTCTTTGTTTGTAGCAGTATCCATCCAATCCTTACCGGCTAACTCTTCTGTGTCGTCAGCTCATCTTTTCTTTTGTCGCCCCACACTTCTCTTTCCAATCGGACCTCGCCACTTTGTTACTGAATTTGTCCATCTATTGTCTCTGTACCTAGATATATACCCTGCCAAGCTCCATTTCAGCTTTAAAGCTTGTTGTCTGTGAGCCTTGTTTTCTTTCTTATGTCTGAGTTTTTTGTTTTTTGTACTTTCCGTAGCTTTAGGATACTTCTCTCCATCGCATGTTGAATGAATGTTATATTAAAAAATAATTTTACTTGGCAGGTCTAACGGAGCTTCAGTGCGACAACGCGCACAAGCTACAGAACAAACTAGAATACTTACGCAGCCTACTGAACGACCCCTACATATTCAAGGCCATATACAGATACTCGTACGACTTTGCGCGGGACAAGGACCAGCGCTCCCTGGACACGGGCACGGCGCGCGCGTTGCTAGGCGTGCTGCTGCCGCGCTGGGCGCTGCGCCCCGCGCTCGGGGACTTTTTAGCGCGCGGGCGCCGCTACCGCGTAGTCAACCGCGACCAGTGGTGCAACATCCTGGAGTTCAGCCGCACCGTGGACGCGCAGCTCGCCGCCTATGACGCCGATGGCGCCTGGCCCGTCATGCTGGACGAGTTTGTGGAGTGGCTGCGCGCCGAGCGCGAGCCGCGCGCGCGCCGCAGCTGAGGACCGGCCGCGGTGAGACGAACGCGCACGTACACACCACATATACACACATACACGCACGCACATTTACACACATGCCCGCCCGCATCCCGCCCCCAGCACATGAAGTGCTTACACTTTTTTTTTATTTTTTGCAGAGAACTCGACATAAAGCTAAGTTCCGTTTTATCCGACCAAAGTTCGATCACCCCTGCGTGGTCCCGAGGCGCGGTCCGGAGCCCGGCGGGGGGGGAGGGGGGAGAGATCGGAGCGAATTCATTGTATCTATGTATATTATGATTTCCTTCACAGCCCGATAGATGAGCCCCGACTCGCCGTCCCAAGAATTTATCTTTAATTAAAACGACTCGCACGGAGCAGTAATGTGAGAATATATATATATATATAATTAGAGGGAAGTACGTCGTGCCCTCGCGTTAAGTGTAAATTGATTTAATATTATTATGTGTATCGCACGTCCGTTTGTAATCTGACCGCCATCGCATCCAGAGTGAGCGCGCGGAGTGTTTAGACGAAGGTGATTGTTTTCAATATTATTTTGTATAATTTATAAAATGTATGAAATCTCGAATACTCCCAAATAGAAATAAATCTCTCACAATTCTGTATAATATAATTAATTTGATGTTTTCGCCCACCGAGACAGTGTTGTATGTATTTTGCGATAAATAAATTGTAACAGAAAATATATGTTTCTACGGCAACACGTTTGATGTGAAGCCGTAGAAAGAAGTTAGGGAAAGAAACGAACGAAGTTAAATATTGTTTAAACTTATCGAGATGAAGTTAATTTAAAAACACTAATATATGTAATATGTCACGGACCGAATCTTTCACTGTATAAAAACTATTTGATCATAAAAAATAATAAAAGTTTAAACAATTATTTGATGTCCGCCATTTTTAAACTAACACCGTTAAAATAAATTTCTTTTTAGAGCCGCTGATGTATTTAATACGTAATTATATAATGATGATGTCCCGTTACAACTCTAAACGACCAGTTTTCCATTCACTTTTACGGGGCGCCTTCAGTCAAATAACATAATTAATAGATATTTCTGCGATAACCGTACTACTAGCTCTACAGGAGTTGTGCCCAATAATTTGGTTCCTCACGACTGATGTTTGTAATAAATAATGTAAAGTATACAATAACCGACCTTCATGAGACATTGTCATCTGCTGTGTAATTTCTAATATAGTTTTGATATGAACTCGACTGAAAAGCTTTCTATGTTAAGTGTCGCTAATTTCAGAGATATTTTTAGTATTTCCTTCCGTTGGTAGCCTGTGTGTACAATGTTAGTTATGCAAAGCTCGGGCCGACCTACTCAATACAGCTCTGAAAGTTCCGACAGACTAGTTGATCTAGTCGTACCTAGGTTTAGGTGTAGATATGGTTTTTTATAAGACATGTAGGTAGTATTTTCAAATTCTCTATAATTGTAACAAATATGGCAAGTTGTAAAGCAATTGTAAACAAAATTAATCTCAAATGTTTTAGGCCCTCGTACCGAATGTCATTGCAAGAAGTAAATGATATTAAAATATGTGTCTTTATATTTCCACAACGACCCACACTTCCTTGATTGTTTTACCTTGACGTCTTAAGAGTTAAGGGTGAGGAGCTATAGTTATTTTTTTAATTACAGTGGTAAAAGAAAATCATTTAGACTTATAAATTACATTTTAGATCAAATTACACTATTTACAATATCTGTCAGCTTTCATTTTGCTTCTCCTATCAAGAAGGGTTTCATGAAGGTTGCCATCCTCCTTGGCCCGCTTCAGTTCCAGAGCTCCACCTTCATTCACTCGAAGCCTCTTGTCTTGGAATTTTTGAAACTTTTTACTGTAACAGATAAATAATTTACAGTCATAAAAGTGAAACAGCACCCAAACTGGGATTTCCACAACAATTTGTGGATCACAAAATTTATAAATGTAATAAAGTAAATTTTGGGCTCAAGCTAGACCACTAATTATTTGAGCACGGGCCCTCAATGTATAATTTATACTCATTTATTAGAAACAAACACCACTCACACATAGTTAACTTCAACCTCTGTGAGGTTGCCCTCCTCCTCGGCCACCACCAGTCGCTGCACATCTCGAGTTTTGTTACTACGAATGCTGCAAGTGTCACAATCTGCTGCAAACGTGCTCTGTGCCACTACAGACTCTTCAGCATTTACAGATATAAATTTATTTACTGAACTGAGAATGGCCGTCTTACCTGGTGATTAGAAATGGATTGTTTAGTCCTTTTTTTATACATGTGATGCGTAATAACTCAAGTGAGCTTGTTTTTTAATTTATTCTGATTGATCTGTTGTGATATATATTATTTTCAGAAGAATATTGTATAAATAGTTCCAACATTTAAAACTATTCTCAACAGTGCAGACATTATAATGACAATATTATAAATTATATATGTAACCGGCACTTCTTACATTGATAATATTTTAACTGAACTGAGAGTTCATATAGCAGTTACACCAAGCTCCGAGAGCTCATGAATGTGAACCCTGAAAGTGTTCACAACTATTTGGCCAAATGTAGATATAATAGATGTTAGTAGAGCCGGCTAATATATATGTAATATATGTCACAATAATTATGGTTAACAAATGCTTAAATATTACAATATTACTTAAGATGAAATTTACCATCTTGCCACACTGGTTCCCATTGTTCCATAGGTCCTACAGCATCGGATCGTCCAATCACTATTCCTTCTTTAGAAACTCCCAAGTATTTTCCATATCCCGATTTTAAGGCAAATTTATTTTCACCAGCTGGAAAAGCTGTGAATATTTCTTCTGGAGAGGGTCCTTCTCCCTCGCCGTGCGGAGCTCCGATCGTGAACAGACCATTATCTAATGCGGATACATAGCATCTCTCTCCAAATTCTATGGCTATTGATCCCGAGATGTCTTCAATTTTTTCTACTTTCCACCATCCACCATGTTTATTACAGTCTTCATCCACTTTATTGTCTTCCGTTTTATCTTTCTTTTTGTGCTTACGTTTTTTTGCCCTAATAATATACAAACTTGATATAAACTCATAATAACTAAATAAATTATAATAACTAAATAAATCTTAAGCTCCCTTAATTTATAATATTTAGGTTACATATATCTGTTTTCACTTACTTCGGTTTGTCGCCTTTGAGAACTAGCTTTCCTCTTTTCACAGCAGCATATTCATCACTCATAATTTTATTTTAACACTTGTAAGAAAAAGCCAGATGTTGTAAGAGTATGTAAGGTGTTGGTGTTTTTACTATAATTTCAAATTTGTTTACAATTATAGTACTCTGTGCATACAACTATTACCTCAATCTTCAATTCTTCAATCTTGACATCACTCTTAAGGCGCTACTCACAGAGTAAATAATATAATATAATAAATAATATACTGTAATCTGTATTGTACTCACCACAGAATTATAAAGCTCATCAGTCACAATTATAACAACTGTAATCAAAGAACTTAATGATTATTATGCATTTTAATTGGGTTTTCTATCACAGGAGTAAAAAGATATAAAAATGATACACTAGTGGCTTTGAGACCTGTATGTAGATCTCGCAATTTGATATGGCAAAGCTAATTAATAACACAGGCACACAAAAAAAAAAAAAAGTCATGAACCAGAGGGGAGACCCCATTATTCTTAGGTTTTTGGGATCGTTGAAACCGAATACGACAATAAAAACTAATTTTAAATGCCAGTTTTTCTGCTAGCACCCCCTTACTACCTCTTAAGGGGTGAAAATTGAAATTTTTGTATAAAATCAAGATAGATGTCTATTTCTACGTTTTTTAGGATGCTGAAACCGAAAATGATAATTAAAAATAAATTCATGACCACTATCACCCCCTACCACCCCTTACGGGGGGTGAAAATTTAAATTTTTCTATAAAGTCAAGATATATGTGTATTTCTACGTTTTTTAGGATGCTGGAACCGAAAATGACAACCAAAAGTGAATTTGATACCTCTTTTACTCAATACCACCCCCTAACCATCCCTAATGGGGGGTTTCAATTTTGTATAAAATCAAGATGTATGAAGAAATTTTAACGATTTACAGTAAGTGACATGTTTATCAAACTAGTTTGAGGTTACTCTCTCTCTCGCTCTTATATTAGAAATTCAAATGCTTTATCGATCAGAAGTATCTGATATATATTCATGATTTTATTCTACTCTAATCCTGATGGAACCTTGCATCTTGCTCCTCACTGTAGTCTCCTAAATTGTCAGGAAAATAGTCCCTTTTATTTTGGGGGCATAGAATTAGGTTCAGTATCTTTTAAGCGTTTTACAACACTGCCGGATGGATAACAGTATAAGTAGTATTAAATAGAAAGCAAAAAAAAAACAAAAAGTGAAAAAACTTGTGAAGAATAGGACAAAAATCATGATTCAGTCTTAAGGGTTGGTGAGGGGTGTTAATGGGTGATAGAGGTCTTAAATTTTATTTTTAGTAATCATTTTCGGTTCCAGCATCCTAAAAAACGTAGAAATACACATCTATCTTGATTTTATAGAAAAATTTAAATTTTCACCCCCTGTAATGGATGGTAAGGGGGTAATAATGGTCATGAATTTATTTTTAGTTATCATTTTCGGTTCCAGCATCCCAAAAAAACGTAGAAATACACATCTATCTTGATTTTATAGAAAAATTGAAATTTTCACTCCCTGTAAGGGGTGGTAGGGGGTGATAGTGGTCATGAATTTATTTTTAATTATCATTTTCGGTTTCAGCATCCCAAAAAACGTAGAAATAGACATCTATCTTAATTTTATACAAAAATTTCAATTTTCACCCCTTAAGAGGTAGTAAGGGGGTGCTAGCGGGAAAACTGGCATTTAAAATTAGTTTTTATTGTCATATTCGGTTTCAGCGATCCCAAAAACCTAAGAATAATGGGGTCTCCCCTCTGGTTCATGACTTTTTTTTTTTTTTGTGTGCCTGTGTAATTAAATAATGGAAGGAACGACAGAGAGAACACTCGCGATGATTGATTATTGCGAATTAAAAATAAGTTGATTATTATTTATAGTGATACGATTAAGAAGCTGATATAGACAAATGTGTGATATTGTACATGCGGTACATCTTTCGGGAGTGAAGAGGAAGAAATGCTAGTAGGGTGGTGAAAACTCTGATGATGATGACACAATCAAATATGATTGTAATACATCTTTTTCTATGTTTAATAGTGCAAGTTTTACATAAAAATAAAACTTGTATTATTTAGCAGAGACGATGCACACCAATGTGGTGGTACCACCAACACTAAGCAATCGATCTTTATCTAAAAATTGATTTAGGCTGAGTATTTTGTTTATATAAGTTAAGTTAGTTTAGTTAGTTTTAGTTGTTTTTATATGTAAGTTTAAGTTTCAATGTTATTATCGGCTAGAAATGGTGCGGCGTTTATAGCACGTAACATAAGTGACGGTTGCTAGATTGACTATTGTTTTTCCAGATTATCTTTTATAAACGTGTCCTAAACTAAAGTAATCGTTTATAAAGCATTTGTAAGTATCTGATAACTTCTGATTTTTTAAAGCTTTTTCTTTACTTGCAAACACTACGCTATTGCTCGATTCTTTGAATCAACCAATTTTTCTGTACAGTTGGGTTTCATGGTATATCTAACAGGTTTAGGCGGTTCTCGGCGATGGTTTCAATTATCTAAAATCCCTGAATATTTTCGAGATTGTACAGAATATTGCAATAATATTGGTTACGTTATTACGTGACATTGCCACACAATAACCACCCTAGATGTGTTTTTGAGCAATAGGATCTGTCTCGCTATCGCCTTTGATAATTCCTCCCATCATGATGAGAGAATAAAGTTTCTATAAGTCTATAGGAGCCCTGGTGTGAAACTCTGGATGATGTGTAACTCTGTGGATCCAACAAATCGATAGTTTTAAATGCGGTCATGTTGGTTTTGGACATGCTTGATTATGCAGACTAATAAACTAATTTCTTCATAATGACAACATTGGTGTTAAAGATGAAGTCTCCCTTGATCGCCGAGGCAGTGATTTGTAATGCACCTTCGCAATTGTTGTGTTAAGTCAGTGATTAAGGAGATTGGAAACCCTCGATCTTCAAGTGTTTTCATAGAAAAATAATTGTGAAACTGATCACAAAAAAACTCGGCTGAGTTTGTTGTGTGGTTTTTCTCAGAGGAGGGAGAGATTGGAAACCTCGTAGCCTTAATTTTAAGTTGGAAAGTGTCTCTACAGAAGGATCAAACAATTTTTACTGAATTTTGAAATATTTTATATGCTGAAGCAGCATTTGCATTATATCTAAACTCACAGACTGACTACACTGATCTATTTAATTGTAATAATTGACGTTTCAAAAGTGCGTGTAAATGCTTACTTGAATAAAAATATTTTGAATTTGAATTTTTTGCTCCCTACAAAATTGAAACACCGTACAAAGTCCCAGGTTCGAAATCTTGCCGTTAAAAATAATTGTGTAATGAATACCAAATATGTTTGTCTTTTTTATAGTCGACTTTTATATTCGAATTGGCGTGTCTTATAAGAAAAAAAATGATTCGGTGGAGTTGAAACCAAAGTGATTAAAAATAAAAAAAATATATAATTAGTCAAGTAGTAACGACGAGAACGTTTTTTGGATGTTTTGAAAAATGGTAGAGGAACATTTTGAAAAGCTATAAATCATGATCTTTCATATTCGTACTATTTTTAATATCATTAATAAATTTCGGAGCAACCTCGGAGATACGACGGGACAGGGTCGCGGGCAGAAGGCGTCGGCGGACACCGGCACGGGAGGGGTTCGTTAATTAAGTATAGGGAGAGGTGTCTCCAGAACCTGACAACTTAAAATTCCGCATTCCATATATTCCACAAACTTGATACGAGCGGTGTTCCGCGGCGGCGGACACCACCTCCGGCCCTCCTCGGGACTCTCACGAGGTACGAGGATTTTTAAAAAACTATGATATTATAATAAAAATACATTGTAGCGTAATTAAACTATATTAGGTTCGCGAAATAAACTTTACAAAATGATGGAAACAAAACCAGAACATTATTATACTTGTATCCGTGATGTTCACCTCCCGCAATACGTAAGTACTTCACACAGACGCGTCGGCCGCGGACTGGGCGGGCGGGGCGGGTGGGGAGCGGGGCAGCAGCTCCGCGGGCAGCGCGTGCAGGCGCAGCGAGCGCTCCAGCACCGCGTCCGACAGCACGGCCGCCTCGCCGCCGCACCACGCCGCGCCTCGCACGTACAGCCACTACAGAGGACAAAATATCGCCGTTTTCCCGAATTCATTAACCGCTTAATTATATAATTGTTTTTATAATTTTAAGAATTACTTGACACTCTCCTCCGTACCAAGGAACGTCTCGCGAGGAGCTTTTCGTGCTATTATTTTCTATTATTATACAAGAATGTTAACCTTCAAATATACAGGCCGCTTCTTCCGAGTCTGATCCTGGGTTAACTTATTGGCCTTGTGGTGCGGCGCACGGCCACCGTCACGTACGCGCACGGCCAACGGCGGACTTCAGCCTAGCGGAGGGCGGGGCGTGCGGGAGACCTACCTTGTGGTGCGGCGCGCGTTCGAGGGCAGCGTACAGCGCGTGCGGGAGGCGCGGCCGCGGCGCGCGCGCCTCCGCCTCCACCCGCACGGTCCAGGCGAGTGCTTCCTGGTCGTGGTCGTCGCGGGCTCGGGTCGTGACGCGGCGCGCCACGCGCACCAGCGACTCCGCCTCTGCGGATGGAAATACAAATTCCTTCTTACTTTTAAATATGGTTAGGGAGACTCGGAAATAGACCACCGGATACGACTTTCTTATACATAATTTATTTATTTCTTATACATATATTATCGTCTTTATTTAGAGTAATGTTTAAATCATTCGGATCGTATGAAATAATATCGAGTGCCGATCTCCGACGATTCTGGCGCGATTAGAAGTATCTCGACCGGTACCTGCCGGGGCGAAGTCCGTCCCGAGAGCGGCGAGCAGCGCGGGAAGTAGCGCGGGGAGAGGCGCAGCCTCGGCACGGGCGGGGTCGGGCCGAGCCGCGGCCCACAGTGGGGCGCCCGCCGCCGCTGCACATAAACATTAGTTACAATCGGCCTTAATGTGAATTAATCTATATAACCGACTTCGAGTACGGACCGAGCGCCAGCGCCGCGTTGTGCGGGAACAGCGCGGCGAGGCGCGGCGCGGCGCGTGTCGCGGCCCCCAGCGCCTCCGCTGCCTCCTCCCAGTACCGAGCCGCCGCCGCGCCCACCTACGAACACACGGCAATTAGAGCTTCGGCGAACATGAACGACCCCCTCGTCGCGCCCGGGGAGTACCAACCGCGGAGGGCGCGGCACCGCACAGCCGCTCCAACAGAGCCGCGCGGCGCGCCGGGGACGCCAGCGCCACCCGCGCCCGCGCCCACTCGCCCGCGCCCGGCAGTAGCGCCTCCGCGCAGCCCGACCCGTCGACTTCTGTCGTCCCGGCCGCCTCCAACTCGCGCTCGATCGCTTCGCATCGTCGCTCGCACTAGTAAATGATACGATATATGAGTCATGATACTATTCTCTCATAGCGCAACACTTTGCGCTATGAGAGAATAGCCGGGCGCTCCGGCGATTGTCCTCGCCTGCTCCAGCGCAGCGCGCAGGTCTTCGGTGCCGACGGGCCCTGCGGGAGTGGCGGGAGCGGCGCGGCCCAGCACGGCGCACACGAGCGCCCGCGCTCCTTCGTCACTGAGCCGGGCGCCGCTGGAGCCGCTCACCTCGCAGACGACCCTGCGTCAGATTTAATACATCAAAAAATCAGATATATATATATATGTAACATATAAAAAAAATAAGTCAAACATAATGTTAAAGGTTGAATGTACAGTGCATGACGGGAGAAGGGGTGCCTCGTACCTTGCCACGTACAGCGCGTGGTGCGGAGGACAGCTGACATCTGCCAGAGCCGCTCTAAGCGCCTGTAGCGCGGCGTGCAGCGCGCGCCCGGTTCCAGGCCCCGCCGCAGAGTGCTCCAGCCGCGCCCACTCAGCGTAGGGTAGCGGCGATTCAGCCGCCAGGCGCCGCAGCAGCGCTCGACCCTCCCCCCGCAACCGCCGGATCTCCTCAGATCCACCCCCGCCCTCTTCGCCTCCCGATGCCAGCAGAAGTACGTGCAGCCAACGCAAGCGCCAGCAGACCAGTCCGGTGCGCGCCCAGCCCTGGGCGCGCGTGCAGCACGCATCCCACAGCGCATTCACCCAGCTCAGGAAACCTGTAACGTATTACTTATTAAATGAAGGGAGGACCAGGACAAGGGACAAGTGTATAGAAGCGTGCATATATTAAAACGAACCCGTGTCGTCGGAGAAGTAGTGCGGGGGGTCGACGAGGAGCAGGAGAAGGCGGCGCGCGAGGCCAGGGGCGGGGCGGGCGGGGTGCCCGGGCGACAGGGAGCGCGCCGCCATGAGCAGTGGCAGCAACGCCTCGCCGCCCATTCCCGCCCCACCCACGCCCGCCCATCGCACCCAGTGTTCGGTGGCCGGCAGCATCGGCACCTTGGCCAGCAGCAAAAGTCGGACTGACAGATGCAGCAGCTGGTCGTCGGCCGCGACCGGCAGCAGCAGGTCGGCAACGTCGTGAGGCAGCGGAGCGCGCTGCGGATCGGGGGGAGCGGGGGCGGGAGGCGCAGGCCGCCAGTGCGCCGCCGCCCGCGCCCGCTCCACGCGCACCCACACGGCGCTCAGCGGGAGCCCGCTGGCCGTGGCCTACATCATGCCGTGATTTCATCTCTTACGACGTCGCACAATTTCGCATAGTCCAGGAGAATTCTCACCCGATCTTCCAACTCCAGAAGGCGAAGCTCAGCGCGCTCGGCGACCGCCGCGTCGGGCGGGGGCAGGGCGGCGGGCGCGTAGTTCATGGCCACCAGCAGTTCTATTAGCAGCACTAGCCGCTCCCATAGACCGGCCGCCCGCAGGTACGAACCTGAACGCATAGAAAAATCGATATCATTTTAAATTAGCCTTCTCATTTCTCTCATTTCTCATAATAATGCAGCGATCGTTCCGGTGGTACCGAGCGCGTGCAGCAGGCGCGGCGCGGCCTGTCTCGGGCTGGCGGCCAGCGCGGCGGCGGCGGCGGCCGACACCTGAGCTGCGTCCGACCCGCGCGCCGCACCTAGCGCGCCAATAATCCTCTCCCATAGGTCCACGCGCGCCCAGTCCTCGCGCTCAGTGCGCAGCATATCCCTCAGCCGCTGCAGCAACTCGTGCGGCGCCAGCGCGGCTCTCAGACAGGACAGGTGTAGAGCGCGCAGACGGTCGCACGGTGGAGCTCGGTCCAGCGCCTCCTCCGCCGCGCTCAGTGCCGCCCCCTCGCCCGCGAACTCCTCCTGCGGGAGGCCGGCTTAATAACTATAATTGCACGATTCCTCCTATACAATACTGTACATATAGTACATTCTGCGACAGCGGTTTCCCGGCATTACATTTTCCCGCGCACCGCTCGTTTCACTAAAAATAAACATTTTAACACTAACTGCGGCCCCACGACATTTGTGTAATGGAACGCAGATGCAGTTGAAACACAATGTTGTAGGTATTTATTGCAAATCTATACAAGGTTGCGGGGTAACACACCGCTTGTGTTTGTTTTGTCGTAACTCCGGTGCGACAACACACATTTTCACACATTTTTGTATTAATTTTGGACGAAACACCGTTGTACATAGATTTTCGTTTTTTAATGTTGTAGTCTTTGCATTTATCTATTTATATATATAAAAAATTGGCAATTCGGAGACGGAGATGGTGACGGACCTTCAGGATATCCGGGTAGCTTTGTGTTACTGATTTTTTTTTGTCTATATATGCAGTAATTAAGATATATTCACTATATAATCACCGAGTTGTTTTATTTACTACACTAAGGGATACAATATGTCACTTGTTGCTGGAAATCTCCAATGTTTTGTGTTTTAGAAACGGCAGGTGTCTGCGTAATGTAGGGTTCACACTTAACCGATTACGTAAATACCTTCACTGATGAATAAATAAACAAATAATACTATAATATAAATACTAGGACATTATATTTTCAGTTACAGTTTCATATAACAGTTCTTTTTTGTCACATATTGTAGTTTATAATATAAAATTGTAATCATTATAATTACACAATTATCTTGGAAGATCTGCAGAGTCGATGTAATATACTTTCCACAATATTTATGTTAACCCGTATACGCGTTACGTTACGATACCCCCGTCCTGCGTGTTGAGCCGCATCCGCATTACGTTTCGCTATACGAGTGCTACACGAATGCGTACTAATGTGGTTTCAATGATTTATGCGCCGCATCCAGAGTTAATATGATTGTTCGTTTCGTTTATAGAAGTGCAATTTAAATGTAATATCTTAAATTGAAAGCAACAAACAAGAATATAACAAGGAACGTCGGGATACCTGAAAGGCGATGTAGGTCTCCCACAGAGCGACGTCGTGCGGGCGCTCCAGCAGCAGGGAGCGATAGGCGGCGCTACGCTCGGCGACGTCGGGCTCGGCGGGGTCGGGCAGCCGGCGGGAGAAGTACCGCCGCAAGCGCCCGCCGCCCGCTCCACCCGCGCCCTCCGCACCGCCTCGCCTCGCGCATTCATACCTACACCACGTATGTGTTGTTTAGAATCATCAAATAGGGACAGTGGTTATAATAAACCAACAACAAAAAAACTATTGTGTAACCTCAACATAACTTCTGCGATTTAAAGAATAATAATAGAATGAATATCCAATTGTTGCAAAATATAAATAGAAATATTATTTACTGGCAGCAAACTAATTAATACTTTCTATGTAAGGCTTGAATGTACACATATAAAATAAAGTGCCACAATATATCTTAGACCTTCTTATTCTTAATTTTAAATTTAAAATCAAAAGTATATTATTAAATAAATCTTATTATAACATTCAAGAGTTTTTAGTGGATCGAAATATGTGGAAAATGGTTTGACTCATTTACCGGTTTGATATTATAATGTATACATCTAACATTGTTAAATTTCATTTAAAAAGAGCAATTGTTGAGGCTCTGCCCGGCTCTCCTCAACAGAGCAGCATTCCAAGCTGTTGGTAGGTTACTCACGGACTCACTACACTGACCTTTTCAACGTAATAATGGACGATTGAAAAGTATATGTTATTAACTACTTGAATAAAGATTTTTTAAAATTGAATTTATTAATGTATATGGTAAATGCAGATGTTACCCTTTCTCTCTCAGCTTTGAAAAGTAATTCCCAACTATGCAGGCTACTTTAATGGTTTGAACATCTACCACCATTAAATATTTACTATAAATGTAATTTTTTTAGGTTGCTTCAACTGAGGTGAGTTAACCAACACCAGATATTGTTTACTCCTTATCTCTGACATTCAACTGTACATTCAATTAACACAGAAGTTTGCTGTTGAATAGGACTAACCCTCACAAACCTATAACTAACTAGTAAAATATGGATTACATATAAAAGTCAAGATTTTAAAAACATCTTTACAAGGGCAATAATTAACCATAGGTTTGAATATGGTTTTTGCTTACTGTGGTCTGCCCGGGTAGTAGAGTGTAGAGACGCGAAGATTGCCACGATCTATCTTACGATCGATATAGAAGTCATCGCTTTGGAGCTGAGAAGCAGTTACGATAAGTAGGGAAGTCTTTGCAGCGTGCTCAACTTCGATTTCTTCTGAATCACTCGCCAATAGTTGATTCTCTGTATATTCCAATGGTAACTTCTTTAATATACTTTCTTCCACTAAGAAATTAAATATAGCTTTAGTGCACGATTTACATAAAACTTATTTAAAATATACATTAAACTTACCTCTATCTTCTATGACATCTTTACCTAAATCTTTAGAAGAATAAGCCGGGAATAAAGCCATTTACAATTCTTATAAAAATATTTATACGTTTTCGTTTATTATAGTTTTATATTAATAATGTTATAAGATGTAATCTATTACATTTTTTACTTAAATATTTATTATTAATATTAGTTTGTTATGACAAATGACAGAATGTTGAATGTTTGGAAATCGGAGATATTGTGTTATGACATTTGACAACTAGACATGAGTAACACTGCGCTGTACAATTCACATCTTCCAAACAGGTCGGTGCAAGACATAATTTGAATCTAATAGCATAAGTAAGTCTCCAGTTTATTTGTTTTTCGGCTCAGGACTTACCAACTGTAAATTTCTTTTACTAACCTGTAAATTATAACATTATCCGAAATAAAAAAAAGTTCTTTATAAATAAAGGAATTACGAAATTAAATTATAATCTAAAAATAAATATTTTTTTGCTTTAGATTTTAGTTATTACTTAAAATGTAAAAAGGTGTAATAATATATTTTTCCATAAAATTAAAAAAAAACTAAAACATATCTTAAGATACGATAGGTTAAGCTCTTAAACAGGAGCTGCTTGCGGTGACTGGTCGTCTTGCTAGTCACGGATTTCTTTTTTTTATTATTAACTAATTAGGCCAGAATAGATTGCGATGGTCTAGTTGTTCGTGCATTCTTTACTAAATATATTGACTTTTGTGTAACAGTAATCACAATAAAATAAATAAATAAACCCGGCTGAGTTTGTTGCATGGTTCTTCTCGAGCAGGGCGCGTTTATAACTCCGTAGACTTATTTTAAGTTGGAGAGTGTCTTTACAAAAGGGCTTTATTCTATAAGTAGGGTATCAAAGTAGGCCCTCCTGCCACTCCCATTTAACGTATATTTGCTATCACTGGTATTGATTCAAAGTGGAAAAGATATAAATATGTAATAATAAAAAAATTAAAACCCTTAAAACTTTTAGATCAACTTTTATTTACTGATTTTTAATTTTAAATCTATTAATAATTACAATAATAAATACTTGTGTTAATAAGTTACTTTTTTTTAAAGAAACATAACGAACAGTAATTAAAATAATACATATAAGACAGTAATAAATTGTAGGACGCGATTGTTAAGTTACTTATTTGACAGACAAATTAGCACAGATACGTTCTTTTTTTTATGTAATTTTTTACAATATTATTATTATTACAATACAATATTATTGTAATCTAAATAATTTTATTTATTTATTTATTTGTTTCAAAAATTCTTAAAACTATATACATGGTATACATATCAAATTTGAATTGAATTTATTGAATTTTGAAAACTACAATTTTCATTTGTAATCAAACAAACATATGTATATGGTTAACGACTACAAAAGTATAAACTGTGTCGCAGCCGTTTACGCCCACTCCGGGACTCCGTGTATGTTCTAGTATCATATAAGATGTATTCAAATATTCAGTAAATTAACAATTCTTATAAAAAATACTTTCTATACAATAACTAAATTATAATAAACAATTACTATTCGTTTTTGAGACAAAAATATTAACAAAATTTATATTTTCCGCTTAAAATAACGAAAAATTATTAAATTGTTATTATTACAATTTTATTAAAGAATTAAATAATGTATTAAAATAATAAACAGTGATTTATTGATTAATTATTAGAGTTAATTAGATTATTATAAGTATGTGGGGTGGGTATGTGTTGTGTGTGTGTGTGTGTGTGAGTGTGTGTGTATGTGTCTTTATTAATTATAAATAAGTGTCTCTGTTTCTTGGTATGTAAGTTTCTGTAAGTAATTGCGAATGTTATTTCTACAGTTCCAGTATGTCAGAGGATATATGTTTAAAATTTTATTTAATTTTTTGTAAATCAATGAGGAAAGGTATTCATAATTCTGCTTTGGTAGTGCAGTATGACATCGTTTGGTTTCACATGGTTGTTTAGAGCGACGAGTGAATGAATTATCAATAATGAAAGGTAGTGTCTGATGTTTTCGTAAAATCAGTTGTCTAATATACAATTGTCTTACTGATAATACATTGGCAGTGCTGTAAAGCTCATTGCTAGGTGAAAGCATTGGTTTTAATAACATTACTTTTAGTACAGCTCTTTGTGCTCTCTCTATAACTAAAATATGAATATATCATTAAATGTATTTAGCCTAAGTATATTCGGGAAAAGAAAAAGTATATACTGTTAATACCGCAGACACCATGCATATTTGTTTAGTTTGGTTCCATGTGCCATGTTCATATGCCACTATTCATATCAAAACATAACATAAATATCTTAACATTTGTTCTAATTAAGTTTTCCATGTAGAGTTAATATCTATAGATATCCATAGATCTTCACAGCGGTTTTAATATGAATAGTTGCTAAGCTTAACTACAATGACACCTCATCTTTCTTTACCATTTAAAAAGCTCAATACCCTCTATTCCTCTTAAACCAGTTGCCACATATTTCAGAGTCGAATATTTAGCGAGACTAACTCGTTCCTTTAACATTCTGATAAAAGAGAGAAAATTATTGAATGCGATGGAAATAAGTGCAAATACATTTAAGAGTGACAAAATGAAATAATATATACGTCAAATATTGAAGAATCTCAATTTTATATGTAAACAAAATCAACATTTGGTTTCTGAATACTTAATTGCGTTGTAACGCAGTGCCTTTATTTGTTCAACTCATATTTAAAATATGTATATATTTAAATTGTTTCAATTTGAATGAACCTCATCGAGGTGAAATTGACAGATGTCAATATAAAATGCCAAGACCAAATTATGAACCCTCTAACAACAGAAATTATAAAGAAACATTAACTATAATAAGTTTTATTATAGAATCAATATTCAACACTACTATTTACTTTTTAAGTTCTTTAATTTACTCTTTAAGACAAAGGATTATGTACTAATTTCGTAAATAATTAATTATTTAGAATGTCGGACGAAGTTATAAAACACTCGGTGCACACGCTCGTGTTTAGGTCTTTAAAAAGATCGCACGATATGTTTCTTTCAAATCAAAGTATGTTGCCGCCAATCGACGAAAAAGCGTAAGTATTATGAATTAATTGTAAACCGTTTAATTCAAAGGACGCGACGACATTCACAGACAATTAAATAATGATAATCCAATAAAAATATCTATAACTTAGTTTTATTAATTATAAAAATAATGGATGTTTCCATTATTAAATTTTAAGCAGGCTCTTTGACCCCAAAACTAGTAATTTAATGGTGTCTGCCAATCACAAGTTCACTAATATTTTGTCACTTTGTGATATGTTAGTATGCTTATGACCTAGCGATGATAGATTGGATAATACAACGGTTGTTTCATGTTACACTCCCAGTGCACTAAAACATCCAAGGATTAATGAGAGTAGTTCATTTTACACAGTGTTTGCTGTGTTTTTAGTATTTATTAACACCTATTTACGACTTAGCAAACACAAGTGTGTCTGTTAAATGAACTATTGGTATATCTGTGGAACTGGTGTTATATTGTTGTTAGTGTGTATAGACCCTAAGTTTATTTAATGATTATTTTGAATCAGTCTTAGAAAACTCTCTTACTTATATAAATGATCCACTTACTTTTGTTGATGGTGAACATACTGAGATAGTATTTCTTTGATATTTAAACTTAATGAGTACATAAAGAACAGATAGACATGCTGTCACTGACTTTTATTTTATATTATATTCACATTACTTTTCTTGAGCACGCAGATGGCCAATTTTACAGAATGTTTGTGTGATATTATAGTATTATAGAATATTTAAAGCACACTGCATTGTGAGTGTGAACCGCTTGTTACTACTTGGAGATTTACTGTAAATGAAATTTAGGCTCTCAAGCATGGCTTTAACAAAATAACACGAGGCAAAGTTTATATTGCTGGCTATTCTTACTTCTGTGGGAAATTACTTGAAAAAGCGGCGGTAGTTTTATAAATTAATATTTAAAACTCAAGTTTCAATGAAGGAATTATATACACATTATCCTACTCCTACTACTATTGATACATAACATATATTTTAAAGATTTTATTTTAATACATAATTGTATTAATTAGTAAAAATGTATCTAAAAATCATTTTCAGAGAGAAGATATTACGAGGGGTGAAAACAAGAGATAGTTATGGACAAGTTATGTCAGCAGTACATAAGGCACAAGCATTTAAAGTTTCGGAGGCCCTCAGACGGACGGGGGCCGCAGACGACACCGGTACCACTGCTACTGCTTATTAATATATGAAAGTACATTTGAACACATGATTATCATTAACGCTAAATGCCTATCATAAACAATGTCCTCAGACATAGCGGAGTCGGCGGCGCTGGGGTCGGACGGCGCCATGTTGCCCCACGGTGGTCCCGCCCCTGGCCCAGCACCCGCCGCGCCTCCCGTTCCGGCGCCCTCCACCGCGCCCGCCCCGCGCCGCCCCGCCGTGCCGCGCCCGCGGTGGCATGCGCCCTGGAAGCTCTGCCGCGTTATCTCCGGCCACCTGGGCTGGGTGCGCTGCGTGGCCGTGGAGCCCGCCAACGAGTGGTTTGCCACCGGTACAGAGCGCCGCCTCACCTCCCCTCTCCCCTTAGCGTCTTTCTCTATCGTCCTTCTCGTCCCCAGGTGCCGCGGACAGAGTCATCAAGATATGGGATCTGGCGAGCGGAAAGCTGAAAGTCTCTCTCACCGGACACGTCAGCACCGTTAGAGGTCAGTACTCCGGAATAGCAAATACATGAATACTTATCTGACATATTAACGGGTCTTTGGTCTGACATAGAGTATTATTATTATCAAGGTCTGGAGGTATCTTCGCGCCATCCCTATCTCTTTAGTTGCGGGGAAGACAGACAAGTAAAATGCTGGGACCTAGAATACAACAAGGTGATCCGGCACTACCACGGGCACTTGTCGGCCGTGTACACCCTGGCGCTGCACCCGACCATCGACGTGCTGGTATCAGCAGGGCGCGACGCCACGGCCCGCGTGTGGGACGCTCGCACCAAAGCCAACGTGCACACCCTAGCAGGGCACTCGGACACCGTGGCGTCGCTGGCCGTGCAGGCCGCTGAGCCGCAGGTGCTAACGGGCTCGCACGACTCCACCGTGCGCCTCTGGGACCTGGCGGCCGGCAAGTCGCTCTGCACGCTTACCAACCACAAGAAGTCGGTCCGCGCACTGGCGCTGCACCCCGCGCTCTACACCTTCGCCTCCGCCTCACCCGATAACATCAAGCAGTGGCGCTGCCCCGACGGCCGCTTCATCCAGAACCTCTCCGGCCACAACGCCATCGTCAACTGCCTGGCCGTCAATGGGGACGGCGTGCTAGTGAGCGGCGGCGACAACGGCACCCTGCACCTCTGGGACTGGCGGACGGGATACAACTTCCAGCGCCTGCAGTCGGCGGTGCAGCCCGGCTCCATGGACTCGGAGGCGGGAATCTTCGCCATGACCTTCGACCGCTCAGGGTCGCGTCTGCTTACGGCGGAGGCCGACAAAACCATCAAGATCTACCGCGAGGACGAGACCGCCTCCGAGGAGTCGCACCCCGTCAACTGGAGGCCCGAGATACTCAAAAGGAGGAAATACTAGGCTCTTTTAATAAATATTTTTATTAATAACACTAAATGATTTGTTTATTTTGTTGCAATAATATGTGGGATATCAGATGGACAATGAAACACGAGGACCTCGGTATGAAAATATATTGCATTAAATTAATACACTACATAATATGCCGCGACAAATATGTTGTCAAATTCAAAAACTATTGATTTTGTGTTTTAACTTATTGGAATGTTACTTATGGGCATTTAGAAATAAAGCCAAAATCATAGATGTAAATAGTTTATATTAAGGCGGTGCCCTGCAGCGGGTTCAGCAGTGGGTTAATAATTATTAATCATGATTCTAATAATGTAAAGTAAATTAACAAAAAGTATAAAGTGCAGTTCCGCAATGCATTGGCGGTGATATAATCCTTTTAAGTAAAGTTAAAGCTTGCAAACATGTAAAGAATTAAATTGCTGCATCACAGCAACCACGCACATCACATAGTTATATCTCATCGTCAAGGTCGTCAGTCTCCTCGGGGAAATCCCCCACCGTTACGTAGGCCGGCTTCACGAAACCACCGTACTTGGGGGGACACGAAAAATACCTCTTGCCATTCACACTGGAAACAGTAAAAACAATGTTTTTAGTGACTACGTATCAACGAGTAAAGAAGTCTCCAGCTCATAGAGGTAGGGACTTACGAGCCGTCGTTCTTCCCTCGCGGCTCGTCGTATTGCACGCCAATCCACAGACCCGGCGCTCCCTGCAGCGGCCCGCTGTATCGGACGGTAGCGCGGCGGCGGCCGGTACCCGGCACCGCCACCTCGCAGCGCGCCCCCAGCGCCGCGTCCGCCGCCCGCCGCCGCTCCTCCTCCTCCTCCCGCTTCAGCTGCTCCTTCATCCTGCTGCTCTCCTCCTCGTTATATTTACCGAGCTTGTTACGTTGCAGAAACGAGCGTAGGGTGTCTCCCTTTTTTTCATATTCTTCTTCCGTTAGGCGAAATCTAAAATTGATTGATATAATTTTACTCTCCTTGACTATATTATGTGACTTATAATGGATTTTCCCACCTTTCGGTACTTTCTGAGGTGTCAAAATCTTTAATGAGAGTAAAGTTGTCGATTACATGTATTCTCATTCCATCGTCTATGGGGTATGATCCTATCATAGCTGTGTCATTGTCTAAATCACATACTAAATTGTTTTTGTTATCATATACTTTTATCTTCATTGTAGCAGCTGAACCACCCGTTACTAACTCCAGTTTGGTCTAAAAAAATATATATTAGTATTTAATTTTATTTATATTAAGATATTTATATTAATCAATTATTATCTTTGGGAGTTATCAATCAAAATATGTGTGAATAAGGTAAGTCTTAAATTATAATAAAAAAAATTAAATAATAGCCTAAGACACTGTCTTTAATAATGTTTCCCAATGCTACTCTGTATTAGTCTAATAACTAAACTAAGATTTAAAAATAACTCCTAATAATATCCTACCGAAGTAACTTATTGATTTAGAGTCAAAACTCTAAAGCTCTCTAAAGGTAAACCTTTGCGAGATTTTTGAAGACCTTAAATAGTAACAAAATTACGAAGAATAGTCCAAGAAGAGACATCGTAAGTTGAATTATATGTTATAGTTTTCTTCTGATATTAAAGCTATGAATTACTAAAACCTTAAAATCTTGAATAGTAATCTCCTTCTTAAAGCGCCGTTCTATTGGAGCGGCGTCTTCATTGCCGGACTTCGTTATATGTACATTAACAAAATCCTGTGTTATGATTTGTATTCCTTCCATATTTGTTTTTAAAATTTGTTTCTTGATATATAGTTAAGAGATTTTAATTTGAGATCCTTCAACATTAAGTTCAGTAAAATGATTCAGAAAACTCATAAATAGAAAATGTAAATGTCAAAATAATGTTAAGTGTCAAATTAGAGATGAAACTGTATAAGACGAAACTGACAGAAGTGATCAAATAACAATTCCATAAACTGGCACAATGGCGCTATGGAGTGTGAAATAAGGCAATTCACCCTTTCCTTTTTCTCATTTTCTGCGCCATAAGTCATCTAGGGTAAAGTCGTTCATTCGAAAACTAACACACTTTACCATTACGTTTACATATTCGGATTCCTAAAAACGCACCTGCGCTGGATAGGGGTCCTAAAGTCCGGCGTCGCCCTAGTTAGGGTACGAAACCAAGTCCAAGCCTTCGTCGTATAGTCTGTCACAGTCGATAGGCCGTTAGGCATTAACCTTTATCACCTACGGACGCAGACACAGTAGGATCATTATAGGCACCCACCTCCCTGCCTCCGCAGTGAGGAATGTCTGACCATCGGGGTACACAATGTACCTCGCCATGATAGATACGAAGAACTTCTTCCGCTTTATGCGGAAAAAGTTCCTAGAGCTCTACCGCGAGTACGCGGTGCAAGCCACCGACTCGAAGAGCGCAAACTCACCCGAGCCGGAAGAGGAAACCTCCGACATGAAGGCTGAGCCCGCCACCTCACAAGAGGAGACGGAGTAAGACTCCGAGTCGAGGATTTCATCCTCTTCCTCAGAAGCAGAGGAGGACGACACATTTACGACTGTGCAGTCCCAATCCGCGAAAAGGATCGTAGAGGATTCTAGCTGTAGTTATTTGACTGCAGCTCATATTGGTCTAGCTCGATCGGGGAAGGAACACCCTCTCACAGAAGATCGACGTGTAGTATTCATTTGGTTATTTTTCGTCGGTGAGTGAGAGAATCCGGAAGCCCAACCCTCCCTGCAAACATGAAAGCGATGCCTCTAAAAAATATTCCCCAGGAGGGTACCGCTTTTGACGAAGCCAAGAAACCCCTCTTCGAGCAAAATCGGGAGAATGATTCTCGGATTTTTCTCGGGCTGCCCGTCGTATCTGGGGCGGACAAAATATCGTCTTTTGTATTTTCTGAGGGCAAACGACGAGTCAACGCAGCGACGACGAGTGACACCCCGTCCCGCTCTAAATGTGGACTTTTGCAACATCCTTCATTCCAAGTTGAACGCCGTCCTCTATCAACTAGAGACGGCGCAGCCGGGCTTGTTGTTTCTGACGGAGACGCAGATATCTCAACCTAGCGATACAGCGTACCAGTCATACCCCTTGTATAAACTAGAACATCATTTTATACCATACGCTGGGGTATCTGTGTTCTTAAGGGAGGATATCTGTTACCGTCGCCTTCAGGTTTTTGAAGGTCGGGACCTGAATGTACTCTGGCTGCGCGTGGACATGGACGACCACGTCAGAGTTTACGCGTACCACTACAGGTCCCATAGTGGTAATGCAGAAACGGATCAACTCTTGCGCGATGTCCAGGCGAAGATTGATGATCTGCTTTCACAGACCCCCTCCGCCAAAGTCATAGTCCTCGGGGACTTCAATGCACACAATGCCGATTGGCCAGGGTCACTTGCCACTAACTACGCGGGGAGATCTGTATTTGATTTTACTCTGGCAAATGGTCTGTTCCAGTTGGTCAAGATGCACTCATCTACCGGACGTGGACAGCCATATGCCCTCTTTGTTGGATCTTCTGCTGATTACACCTCCTGGAAAGTACCCGATCATAGTCGAGGCTCCCTTAGGGTCCTCTGATCATTGCTTGGTACGGAGTGTAGTGCCCATTCAACGTCCGACTCGCACAAGATCTGCGACTCAACGCGTTTGGCACTACAAGTCAGCGGATTGGAATGGAATGCGGTCCTTTTTTGCATCCTATCTATGGAAGCCGATTTGTTTCCCTTCCAATGATCCTAGTGACTGCGCTGCTGCTGTAGTTGATGTGACATGGCATGACAGGGCATGGAACTATTTGTACCAAGCTCTGTGGTACCACTTCGTGGCAGATCGCAGCCTTGGTTTGATGCGTCTGTCAGGACTGCAGCAGCTGGCAAACGGCTGGGTTATCAAGCTTGGGCTAATGCGTTAGTCACTAAGGATCCGAACTCTAAAGTTCTGAAGAGGAAAAAAAATATTCGTGCCTCCAGATTCTCCAAACGGTAAATTGCTAGAACAAAGTTCAAGCATATCGTCAAAATTGGGGATCAGCTGGCAAAGTACCCGCCTGGTCTCCACAACTTCTGGGTGCTTTCTAAAGCCACTTTGGGAAACTTTTGCCAGCGTTCCCTACCGCCATTGCACACTGAGAATTACTCTTTGACCCACACGGCAAAAGAGAAAGCCGATCTTTAGGGCACTCTTTTTTGTCTCAAAGTCGACTTTGTTCGACCAGGGTAAGACACCGCCTACCATCCCGCGGTGTCCGAGCTTAATGCCGGAAATAGTTTTTCGTATCGTGGTACGCCGCCTCCAAAGGGAGTTGAGACAAGCTCTTGACACCTTTAGAGATGGTGGTTGGGACAAGATGCTTTCAGAGCTCTCTCGTTCGCACCAGGCTTACTGATTATTGCAGAGAGCCCTGAAGGCTGAAACTGTCTCGGCAATGCCTCCGCTCGATAGACCGAACTCCTCACCTGCTTTCGACGACCGAGACAAAGCGGAATGTCTAGCCAACAGCCTAGAGAGCCAGTGTAGCGTCAGCACTCAAGCAGTCGAGAGTGAACATGTTGAAGTCGTCGATAACACTGTTAGATCCATATGCTCTCAATCACCAGCAGGTGCCCCTATCAAGGCAACGAACTTCGAAGAAGTGACGATAGAACGAAGGCGCTTCACGCCAAAAAATCGCCAGGATCAGATAGGGTCACCAAAGTGATCAAACTCCTTCCCCCTCTTCTGCTTTACCTAATGGTTACAATCTTTAATGCTCTTCTGACTGGTTGCTCGTTTCCGGCCCAATGAAAAGAGGTTATAGTGATAGGCATTCAAAAAACTGGGTAAACCTCGGAATCTTCCCAGTAGTTACCGCACAATCAGTCTCTTTAGTTCCCAAGGGAAAATTTATGAGAGGATTATCCTCAGTAGACTCAAGACCGAAGTCGAGAGCCTGAACATCATACCAAATGAGCAGTTCGGCTTTCGACCCAATCAATCCAGTACCCACCAGGTGCAACGCCTCATGGAGCACATCCTTTCTGGGGCCACTATTTACGTAGACACAAGTTACGTAGGACAGAAGCGCTGTTTCTTGATGAAGTGAAGGCATTCGACAGGGTCTGGCACAACGGACTGCTGTACAAGCTATACCAGTTCAAGATGTCGGACAGACTCGTACTTCTCATACGGGATTTTTTATCGAATCGCTCCTACCGCTACAGAGTGGAAGGCGTAACGTCAACTCTCCGTTCCATCAGGGCGGGCCTCCACCAAGGTTCAGTCCTCTCACTAATCTTATTTTCAATCTACTCTAGCGACATTCCTAGACCGCGTTCTAAAGTAGAAGTGTCAATGTTTGCGGATGACAACGCAATTTACACATTGTCAAGGGATCCTTATGAGATCTCTCAACGCCTTCAATCCGCAGCCGATTCCCTAGGGAACTAGGTTTCAGAAATGGAGGATTGAGGTGAACCCGGAAAAGAGCACCGCGGTGCTCTTCGAACGGTCACGATCCATAAGGGGACCGCTATTGAACTCTTTGACAAACCGATTCCTTGGAAAAACAAGGCCAAGTACCTAGGAGTGACGCTGGACAAACAGCTAATCTTCTCAACTCACGTCATGGAGGTTCGTAACAGAGCCTTTTATCCGAGGGCGTCTTTATTCCCTGTTAGGCAAGCGGAGTAAAATGTCCCCTAGAAATAAGGTCACATTTTACAAAGCCTGCATACGCATCGTCATATCCCATGCAAGCGTAGCCTTCGCTCTCGCGAATCTGAAACCCAGAAGTTTTTCAGAACAGATTCATGCGGCTCGCCACTGGGTCACCGTGGCTTATGCATAATATCGACTTGCACAGAGATCTAAACCTACCGAGGATCGCACAGTATTTCAAGGGGCTCTCCAAAATCTACTTTGACAATGCTATGGAATACCTAAAGCCGCTGGTGGTTAAGACCACACGGCTCGTAAGACTTCTAAAGTCAGAAAAAAAAGACGCAAATGGTACTTTTTGACCCCGATGACGCGATTACCTTAGGGAACGCTACGTAAAAGCGGCAGAGCGAACATAGACACCACACAAAACACACACACAGCGTCATCGCCGGCGAAGACGAAGACCCCACCCAAGTGCGTTGCTCCGGTGTTCTGCCGTCGGAGGACGTTAGTGTCATTTCCCAACCCTAATCCAACCCTCGCTTCCTAACGGCGTCATGAGTCGTCGTCCGAGCCTCACAGGAGGCGCCCTCAGGACGTATGTTCCCCTGGGGCCCTTCAGGCCCCCCTTTTTCAAGGGCGGGTCTCTGCACCCGCCCATTCCCCCGGTGATGCTGTCATGGCCAGTAGGGCTAACAGCAGAGACATTCACAAAAAAAAAATTGTGAATGGTAATGACATCATGTAAATTGTAATTATGTTATTAGAAATAAAATACCTTTTCGTTTGCTTATTTTATTTTTCATCATTAAAAAAATCATGAAATGAAGCATTATTGGCTTCCTATTTTTACATTTCATCTTATTATTAGTCTCTTATGCTAGCGTATTTTATTATTTAATGTGTATATGTAGTTTTAGCATTAGATGACAATCATACTAGTTTAACAGACGATTAATCAACTAGTTTAACAGACGATTAATCAACTTACGAGGGGAGGTCCAAAAGTTCGTGGAATGAAAGGGATCTAAATAAAGTAAAACAACAAAACTATTTTTCCTTTACAATATAATCACCCTTAAGCTCAATACATTTATTAGACCAATGAATTAATTTTTCTAAACCACTATAAAAATATGTTTTATCTTTTCCGTCAAAATGACCCGAAATTACCTCCCTTACCTCATTGTCGTCGGAAAATTTCCTTCCCCTTAAATCTTTTTTTAAATTGGGGAATAAAAAAAGTCACTTGGGGCCAGTTCTGGACTGTAGGGTAGGTGAACTAGGGATTCGAACCGATGCGTGTGCAGAGCAGCCATTGCAATTCTGCTCTTGTGAACCGGCGCGTTGTCTTGCATGAGCAACACTTTGTCAATTTTCCTCGCCGCTTTTCCTTGATGGCATCCCTTAATTTTTCTAATATCGTTGCGTAGTATTATTCGGTTATAGTCCTTCCCTTTCTTCCCTTTTCTTTGTAATCAATCATGATTATCCCCTCACCATCCCAAAAAACAGTAGCCATCATCTTTCCAGCCGACTCCGTTACCTTGAATTTCTTTGGCGGTTGTGTCCCCTATTTATGCTCTTGTTTGGACTCTTGTTTGGACTCAGGCTCAAAGTGATGAACCCATGTTTCATCTCCTGTTACAATTCGGTCTAAAATTTGTGCAGGTTTATCTCCACACAACTCCAAAAAAAGCTTTGACGCATCGACGCGCTGCTCTTTCTGAAACGGCGTGAGCACTCTCGGTCCCCTTCTTGCACTGACTTTTGTCATACCTAGGTGATCATGTAGGATTCGCAAAATGGTAGTATCTGATACTCCAACTAATGCAGATAATTGTTCTTGTTTCAAACGGGCATCCTCTAGTATAATTTTCTCCACTTTCGACGATGTCCGATGTGGTGGCCTCAACTGGCCTTCCTGAGAGGGGGTCGTCTTCAATTGACTCTCGACCATGTTTATAAAGACCATGCCACTTGTAAATCATTGATTTACTAGGGCACTGTTCCCTATAAACGACTCTCACTTCATTCAAAATGGTTTGAGCGTTATTTCCTTGCTTGGTAGGAAATTTTATCACAGTGCGGTATTCAATTTTCTCCACAGTTTCAGTTTTCTTCCGGATTTACTTGTTCAACAGGCGACTGTTCGTAAACGAATGACGCAATCGTGTTGAAACTCGGTATTTATACTAATGATGAGTCTCCGATTCGTATGACACCAAGCGAGCGCCCCTACCCCCTCTCCATCCTCACCATTCCACGAACTTTTGGACCTCCCCTCGTACATGACATTACTTATATATTTATCCCTTTTTCTTATTATTTCTTGGTTGTATATAGTTTTTTTATGTCTGATAAAATTTTTCTGGACGATGTAGGTCGACGGCGTAAAACACATCTCTGATTAAGTAAATTTTGCAAGATGTCTTTATATTTTGTTGTTTCCAAGAGAACGATGTCATCTGTTTTAATCTTAGCAGTATTATTTCCGGATTATATATTTTTTTAAAATCCTAAATGTCTCCCATGTACACATATAATGTTATCCTTACAAGTGAAACAACTTGCATTTCGAAAAGTCATAGTATCTTTATCTTTTTGCTAAAGAACTCGGTGAACCCCAAAACTGCCCTTAAAAGTTTTCAAGTTCAAGTGTCTTTAATCTCTTTCTCAGTAATAGGAATAATAATCACATTTTCCACGTTTCCTACAACAATGTGACGGATGTAGAGAAACTGTTAACGTCTGATCCATATTTCACAAGAGCATCAGCAATTCTCTTAAGGATGTCACCTACGCTGTCCGGTGTACGCTTTCCATATCCTTACGCCATGTAATTCCAAGTTATTTTAGAGATTTGATGATAATCTTCGTGTATTTTTTTAATTATGTAAAACATATATTTGATCCTTTACTGTGAAGAAGGGGAGTTGGATTGAAAATGTAAAATGGCAATAAACGGATTTCATAAATGTTTGAGTGTTTCATAAATGAGAGGAACAATTTGACCCCAGATTGCAGCCGCATCATGTCTCAAGCATTCGGTGACGGTACAAACTGAGAATGGTTGAACCACACCACTTTTAAAATCAAAGATATAACAAACAGCTCTATGGAGACAAATGTCTCCGATTGTATGCATTGTGTATGTATGTATTGCATGGACTACATTTCTTGTGCACACTTCAAACTACAATTCTCTGAGAAATCGACGTGAAGTATGACTTCGTTAAGGTTAGGTTGGTTGGTTAGGTTGGTTAGGTTACCCCGTATTTTTTTGATCGTACAACATTTTACGTGTATTTTGCAGCAATTTTTCGTAAAAGAATTGAAACTATTTGCAATAAAGTGATTAAGGCTAGTGATTTCACAGTCAAGTTTTCCTTCTTTGTTATCGTTGTTGTTTTGGGACCTTTTTGGTAGTTATATTTTCTCTCGAACGTATCCACTTCAAATAAGTAACGGATTCTTCCTTGTTAAATTCATTGTAATGTACTTTCTTATTGCAATAATTCCAATTTCTCATGAGGCATTTTTCGTTGTAAATAGTACAACATAGTGAAGTGAGCAGCTGTCTTATTTCTTTCATTCATTATTTTTTCTCTGTGTAAGGCTTCTATTGTAAGGTCAATATTGGCATGAATTATACACATACACATATCATTCTGAATCTTAGTAGGAATTAAGACCAAAAACGGACGATAATAGCAAAAGTTTGAATAGCTTACTTTTATATTATTTTGAGTAAGAAAATTTATATAATGATTCTTCAATGAGCTCGTTATATACCGTTTCTGTTTTTGTAATCCATTTTTTATCTTATTGTTTCTTGCCATCCACGGTCACACTGTCGATGACACCAGTGACTTAAAATTTCTTGAATAATTTTAATTTCTTTTTCGATCGTACTACAATATTTTCTATTCCAACTGCCAACATTCTTTATTTTGTTTTCATTGCAGGCTGATTAATTTCAGACGAACTTTGTATTTTTTTTTCAAAATTTTGATTTTTTTTAAACGTTGTATCTTTTGTTTCTATCACTCAATTTTTTCGCCATTTTATTGAACATTCTTCGCTTTCTCACTATTAATATATTTATTTTTGTATGTAGTTATTCAAGTAATGGATCGATTGGAGTATTTTCATTTGTAACATTTTCAATATTGTATGGTTTTACGTTAATAACTTCTGATAAAGGCATCTTACTTTTTTCTTCGTTCTTCTTTTGCCGGTACTTTTTTAGCCGCTACACGCCAGTTCTTTCGTTGAATCCTTCGCTCTTTGGAAGATTTATCAAAAATTTACTAACAATTATTTTTCTGGCAATTTTAGCTATTTCTAATCTCACGTTTTTTTTTACGGTTTTACGCTTTTACGCGGTTTTACGCTTGCTCATTTTTAATTTAAAATAAGCAAATAGAGAGAGGCTTTAAGGGTCCATTTAAAGTCTTTCTATAAGTTGCATACGTCATCCCGATTAACAATACCTCATTACCTTTTCATAAACATAAACGGAGATGAGGCGAATGGGGATGTCGTTTATGTACAATATTATATTATACAATATTAATAGGTACCAGCTTTGACGAAGCTCGAGAACCCCTCCCCGAGTAAAACGGGGAAGTGATTCTCGGATTGCCTGTTGTATCTGGGGCGGGCAAAGTATCGCAGTTTGTGTTTTCTCAAGGCAAACGACGGCAAACTGCGGCACCCGATTCCACTCTAGATGTAGACTTTTGCAACATCCGGGGGTCTTACCCTAACCTAAAAGCCGTCCACTACCAACTTGAGACGGAACAGCCGGCCTTATTGATTTTGACGGACACGCATATATCTCAACCTAACGACACAACGTATCTGTCATACCCTGTGGAAAAGGTCTCATAAATTCTGATACAATACAACGAATTGGTTATCAGAATTTATCAGTTGAAAAAAAATCTATAAGATTAGAAAAATTTTCTGATACAGATTTCTATAAGAATCTATAAGTTGATGTTGAGACTTATTTTGTATGAGGAATCACTGGCTATTTTTCTATAAGAACCATCAAGATTAAATAAGTCATGAGATTTAATAAGTTAATACTATTGAAGACTTATAAGAGATCGTATGAGAATATTTGTTTAAATAAGTTTATATGAGTTTATTCTGGGGTAAATTTAATGAGATATAGAGAGAAAATTTACATAAGATAATACTTATAAAATCTCAGAAATACGATTTTCTATTTAAATAAGGGAAGTTTATAAGTTTATTTAAGAATTTTCACTTCTGAAGTATCTGATAGAATACTTAAGATTAGTTATCAGTTTTTATAAGAAATTTTGCAATATTTTTATTCTCAAATTCTATAAGTCCAAATATGAAATTCCGAAGACAAATGCAGACGATTTTCTGATAAAGATTTTATCAGATTTAATAAGGAATTTATTGTTTGTATAAACTTGTCAAAACTTAAAGCATATCATTTAATTTAAATAATCACAAGCTTTTATGAGATTTTTCAAGTTGTACTTATTACTCATCATAAGTCGAAGAAACCTTAAGTTATTAGGCGCATCCCTAAACTCGCTACCAGTAGCTGTAGCTGTAGCTTTAGGAATGGTATTTTTGGTATCTGTAAAAATATGAACATAAGTACGAAAGTATTTGGGTGTATCCGTCTCTTATAAAAATATGTCAGACTTTATAAGAAAATAATAATATCCCACACAACAAATTTATTTTTCTTATCTATAATTATTGTGAATAAATTTTTAAGTCGTCACTTTCTTATAATCGTGAGAAAACCAAAATTTATGATTATCAATGATTTGATGGAATAAGAGCATGTTGACTTGTTTTTTTTTGCGAAAATATAAAATGTAAAAGATAATTATTTTCGAAAAATTTCTATTTAAAATTTAAATTATGAACATTAAAGTACAAATAACTAAAAATGCATAAGGTAATGGAGTTTAATGTGTGACTTTTATGTTAACATGAATAATTATTTGTTTAGAATTGACAAACAAAAAAATGTTTTAAGTGTATGTGTGTTTATATCTGAACACGTGTGTGTAGATATTGCAGACTGTTGATAGAAAACCGACACAACGTACTTTACGATTATAATAAAAGGAATGGGTAAGTATTGTATCCCTTTCCTATAACCAATCACAGGGCTTCCCGCTTACAGTATATGACAAAACGCGGCTCGAGGTCTCAGTATACACACGACTTACGCATAGGACAGCACGGTTCAGAAAGTCTTTCGCCCTATCTTTTGTTATAAGTTCCAGAATAATCCTTAACTTCTTGCGGTGTAATTTTACTTGTCATCTTAATTTTTTTATTAATTAATTAGTATTATAGAGTAATTTCAGAATGATATAAGTATCCTCATGTATGCCTACGTGAAATTATTAAGCAGTGGGAAGTGTACTACGGTTGGAATTAACCAAATTAAAGGTTACAAACCGAATCGTCCTAACAAAACTTTTCAAGTGAAAATAAAAGGTGATTACCATCTGTGTTTAGTTGGATTAACAAATGGTAAGTTTTACGTATTATTACATTTTACATTATATTATATTAGGATTTATTTTTTAGCATCGTTAAATATTGCAATCAAGTAGTAAAATCTAAAGTTTATAAGTTGTTATTCATTTGTTAGTAGGATTCAATATTTAAATGCTAATTTTTTACTATTTATTAATTATATTACTTCGTAAAATAATTCAGATTCATAGAATATTCATAGGAGATAAATATTTTCGGTAGTGTTTATGATTCGTAACAAAGTTTAGAATCCTTTGTTTCAATTGAACTCATAGAATCTTGTAGAAAGAAAAAAACTGTAATGAGAATTTATGAGAAGTGTATTAAAAATAAAAATTTCTGATAATGTATCGACAGCTACTGGTTGCGAATTTATAAGTTATTATCAGATTTCGTATGTTTGTTAGAGAATATGAGAAATTTATTGAGAATAAAATTTTCTGATTAAATTTCGATTGCCTTTTGCATAGAATTTATAAGTCAATCAGATCTCGTGTGAATATTCTACCAAATTCTATCAGAATTTATAAGATCTTTACCGATTTATTGTTGTTAATTAAAAATATTTTATTCTAGAATCCAAAGACGGACTGACAGAGCAGATAAATAAAGGTGGACGAATCCGATTTCCGTCAGCAGCTTTATTATCAGATTTATCTGAACAATCCGAAGTTGAGGAGAAAGCTCGTTCTAAAGGGAAAAAAGCTCCCGTGGAAGATAACACCCGTGACATTTTAAACAAAAAATTAGCAGCAATCAATAAGGTATTATTTATAATTTAAATTAGTTGATGTAATTTTCTTCAATTAAGAAGGGAAAATTTATCTTTTCATTTGTATTGCTACGTGAAGTTTCGAGTCTTTTTTGTAAAATTGACATTGCATGTAAATAACTCCAACTTTTGATGGTGGCAATCGGTTTAAACCGATAAATTTTTGAAATCCGTCTCATTTATAATCTGTTAAGTCGTATGTTTCTCCAAAATTTTTGATTTTTAAACTTTTTTTGAACAATACTTCCATTTGATTCAGGACTTCGATTTTCTTTGAGACTATCTATAATGACGGAAAATATCCTAAATTCAGAAAAATAAAATATTTTCTTAATAACTTAAAATTTGTAATCTAAGGAGCAGAAGTCAATCTTTTTGGTTTTTCATTTGAAGTATGGAAATTTTGTTTTCCATTTTTCATCTGATGATTATCTTTGTTTTAAATTTTAAAAGTAGTTGATGTGACAAAGTTTGTAATTTATTTGATCGTTATTTTATACTTCACTCGTAAATTATTTATTACAGAAGAATTTTGACAGCCAAACTTTTACTAATGAACTTTAAAAAATTGACCAAAAATAACAAGTATTATTATTATATGTATATATTAATATTTTATCAAAATATGATTAGAGATAAACCATTCTGAATTTGCTGTAGTATTATCATTATACGAAACCTAATTTTCTAACAGCCGTGTTTTCTGTAAGAATATTGTTTGAAACTAATTTTTCGGCATTACATAGCAAAATTTGCTAATACTATAGGATAGCATTGCTCATAAATACTTCTATTATAACAGCATTTGATAATGCAGTATACGCTATGAAAGAATTCATGCATTTATAAATTATAGGTATATATAGCTTTATTAACCACTTTGAAACTCAATAATCATATTATATTATAATGAGTCGTAGAGCAAAGTCATAAGTATAATTCTTACGAACAAATTATGTTCTATACAAATCCTCCTAATTATTTTTTTTTACTTTATTAAGACTTTGTGGTGCTATTTTGTTAAAACATCTATACATTTAGAACATAGTTATTTTTAACTTGACCATAATATCTTTATCCTTTCTTCTTAGATTCCTTTTGTTTAGAATTTTGAAATGAATTCAAAGTCAAAAAATATAAAATTTAAAATCAAATTATGAATAAATATATATGTATATATACATCTGCAATAATTCGTGAGTTGATTTGAAAGCGTTCAAACAATGCTACGATCAATATGAAAATTCAAAAACAAAAAACAACAGAAAAATTTTTTTCAGACTGAAAAAATGATTCATTGTTTTGATGGTCTCATTGAAAATTTTTCAATTCCAGTCCTAAAATACAATTTATTACTAACTTTTAATCCTGAAAATAAATTGTGAAAAGAATTTCCTTGAAACTTGTTTTTTATACATTGCTTCGTAATAATTTTTTCAAAATTAGAAAGCATACGGAATTTAAAGTGTTTCATTGAAATATTTGTATATATATATTATATATATATATATATTATTATTAACTATTGTGTACTTTTTAATGATTCATCTTTATTATAAAATCTTTCTCATCACATATTCGTATTGAAAATATTAGCTACTAATTTTTACTTTATGTTGCAAATTTCCTTCTAAATACTAGGATCAGTAATTTGTTTCAACCGATCAATATGAAGAGATTAAATAACCGTTTGCTGAATTCATCATGTGATGAAAGCAGTGTAAGCAAACGAACAGTATCTCGCTGGAAAAAAATATTTGCTGATTCTGCTAAGAAAAAGAAAATAGGTACGAAAACCATTCTTTCCAGAATAAACAAACTATTCGTGTATATATATATATATATATATATATATATATATATATATATATATATATATATGTATATATATATAAATATACACCTTATTTTATTCGGAAAAGAATATTATTATCCTCTACATTATTTTGTTCTAAATAATAAAATTCTATGAAATGTACCTAGCGGTATGTATCTGATAGTATGATTAAACTTACTCCCTTATTATTTATGTGAGAATCTTTATAGATTGATGAAACATTTTTCAACTTTTTAATTATGAATATTTATGATCCTTTGAATATTTAATTTTTTCGTAAGATACATTCGTAAAAAGTCATACATTATTTACACACATTTAATTAATAAATTAATTTATTTAAACTACAAGTCATATGGACTTTAGCTCTCCAAACATTTTGAATTTGTTTTTAAAATCGTATTACTTGTATTTATTGTAAATTTTTTCAATTTTTTTTTGATCGATTTTGCATACCTTAAGTAAAATTAATTATATATTTATATTTTTTCATATATTTTTTCATATTATTTAAAAGAATCAGGAGAGTTCGACAAAGAGAAACATGATGCACAAATGAAACAGTTCTACGTATATGTATCTAGTAAAATAACAGATACTCGCGCTGGAGTCAAACGTGTACCGAAGGTAATTAAAATTTAGAAGCTTAATTAGAAATAAAAAATATTAAAAAATTTGAACTCAAAAGCAGGTCAATTTGTTTTAAAGTAAATTATAATTTTCCAAATTTGATTGATAATTAATTTATTCTTAATTAAAAAACAATAGTATGGGTATTGAAGGGTATGAATATTTATTTTAGGTTAAACCGGTGGAAAACACTGACACAGAAGACATTGATAGCTCAGATATTGAGGAAAATACTGTCGCTTCAGATGGAGAGGAAGATAGTGGACAATCTACCGATGAAGACAAGGGGGAACGGAATGATAACTCAGAGTCCGATAATACAATGAGTCACCAAAAGAAGGATGAAGAGACTGATTGTGACCATGAAGTTGAGACTACAGAAGCAGTTTCAAATGCAGCTGAGGAAAAATTGAACCAAGAGCGAAGTGAGCATAAGGACGAAAGTGAACTCAACAATATGTCCACCCAGGGTGAAGAAAAGGAAAAAGTCACAGATTAAAACTCTTAAAATTATAAAGTGTATTTATTTATTTTATAATATCTGTTAGTTCAAAAGAGAATAATCGAAATAATTTTTTATTATTGTAATTTTACGTTTAGTGTACTAACTACAAACGGATTCTAATGTTTTTTATTTTTCTTATAGTAGACTTACTGGCTTAACTTTTTAAACATTTCTATTTTCAAGGATTACAGACCTTATAACTATTTAATACAAGTTTCATTGAGAAAATAAATATTATAATAATTATGACTATGTTGTTGATTAATCGAATAAGGAATGTTTCATTTTCTTATTTATAGATAAACAAATTTAGAAATGATCGATTAGTAAAAGTAGTACAATTTTGAGCTTTGATATAAATGATTTATCCTGAAAATGATTGGTCTGATCTTTTAAATTGATTACCTAATTAAGTCTCTAAAAATAATATAGGTTTTGAAATCGTCACTTAATTTCGCTCGAAATTCTGTATTTTAAGAATTAAAGAAAATTTCTTATATTCCCTGGTAACTGCAACGAACGAAATCACTGCTATTAAGTCTCATAGAATTTTTTCTAAGTTTCGTCATAACTATCAGAATTTTTTGTATATATACTGATGAAAACAATGGAAATTCTTTTAAATTCTGAATTTCTCTTAAAAGCTGGTAGTGATGCTAAAAGAATTTACTAGATAATTCTCGTAAAAGTTGTTCTAAGTAAAGTTACTTAATGATTCTCGTAAGAAATATTGCGAAATTTCTAATAGAAAATGATAACTGATCTTTAGTATCCTATCAGATACTTCCGCATGTGAAAATTCTTAAATAATCTTATAAGCTTCCTTTATTTAAATAGAAAATCGTATCTCTGAGATTTCATAAGTATCATACTTACGTCAATTTTCTCTCTATATCTCATTAAATTTACCCCAGAATAAACTCATATAAACTTATTTAAACAAATATTCTCATACGATCTCTTATAAGTCTCCAATAGTATTAACTTATAAAATCTCATGACTTATTTAATCTTAATGGTTCTTATAGAAAAATAGCCACTGATTTCTGATACAAAATCAGTCTCAACATCAACTGATAGATTCTTATAGAAATCTGTATCAGAAAATTTTTCTAATATCTTATAGATATTTTTTTAACTGATAAATTCTGATACCCAGTTCGTTGTATTGTATCAGAATTCATGAGATTTTTTCCACAGGGGCATAGAGAAATTAAACATTCTGATATAACTTCTGAATCAATTTCATATAAAAAAATATTTGTCGAAACTGTTTCTCAAATACTTTCGAGATTATGTATAAAAAATCGGAAAAATAATTAACTTCTGGAACTGATAGCGATATACTTAGTAATTCTCATAAATTTTTTTCGAGACTTATGAATGTATGAGTGTTTGCGAAATGCATACTCATACAAATATCTAGTTAATTCTTATAATCAAGAATAATTCATCTGAAATTTGGGCATGATTTGTCAAAAGTTTGGTGTAAATAAATTAGAATGATTACCTTCGAAAATTTGATGGCTAAAATCTATAAATCTACTCAATAATTATCGTTGTAATTATGGCGAAATTTCGTATTCAACTTTATTTATTTTTTAAATCTTATGAATATAATTTAAAAATTTTCTTATCAAATCTCATGCAATGACTAGAAAAACTGTTATTTTCATTGCTTATAAATGCTCATAAGTCTCCAAGTCCAATCATTTATCTCTTAAAATTCTGATAAATTTTATAAGAAAATGAAAAACAGCGCTTCTTTGAAGTTCTCGTTATAAGAAAATTGTCTTATAAGTTTATACGAGGTTTTCCGTGGACAAATGCAGAGCATTTTCTGATAGCCCATATTTTTATGAGAATATATCAGACCTTTTCCACAGGGTACCCCATGTATAAATTAGAACATCATTTTATACGACACGCCGGGGTATCTGTGTTCGTAAGGGAGGATATCTGCTAAAGTCGCCTTCAGATTTTTGAAGTTCGGGACCTGTCCGTGCTCTGACTGCGCGTGGACATAGACGATCAGGTCAGAGTCTACAATGCAGAAACGGATCAACTCTTGGGCCACGTCCAAGCAAAGATTGACGACCTGCTTTCAGAGAGTCCCTCAGAGACTTCAACGTGCACAATACCGATTGGTTAGGGTCACGTGCCTGCCACCGACTATGTGGAGAGATCTGTTTACTTCGCTCTGGCAACAGGTCTGTCAAAGCTGGTAAAAACGCACACTCGTCTACCGTACGTGTACAGCCACACACCCTCATTGTTGGATCTTCTGCTAACTACACATCCAGGAAAGTACCAGATCGCTTTCGAGGCTCCCTTAGGGTCCTCTGATCATTGTCTGATACGGAGTGTAGTGCCCATTCAACGTCTGGCTCGCTCACGACGCGTTTGTCATTATAAGTCAGCGGATTGGGTTGGAATTCTGTCCTTTTTTGCATCCTACCATTGGGGGCCGATTTGTTTCCCTTTCAATGATCCCAGTGACTGCGCGGCGGTTGTATCTGTTGTGATACTATAGGGCATGACACTATTTAAGCTCTGTGGTAGATCGCGGCCTTGGTTTGATGTGTCTATGAGGGCTGCAGTAGCTGGAAAACGACAGGCGTATCAAAGTAATGCGTTAATGCGTGCGGGATCCGAACTCTAGAGTTCTGAAGTGGAAATATAACCGTGCCTCCAGATTCTTAAAACGGCAAATCGTTAGATAAAAGTTCAAGCATGTCGTCAAAATTGAGGATCAGCTGGCAAGGTCCCCGCCTAGCAAGCGCAAATTCTGGACTTTTTCTAGGGCCAATCTGGTTATTTTTTGCCTTTTGCTTTTGGACGACCAAGTGAAGACCTCACCTACGATCCTGCGGTGTCAGAGCTTAATGTCAAGAAAAAATTTTGCGCAAAAAAACTATCCCGCAATCTCTATTTTCCTTGGACGTTCATAACTCGAGTGGGCCGGATGGCATTTCTCCATTGGTGCTATGAACATATGCCCATGAGTTCATACCAGTGCTAACACTACTTCTAAGTCGGCACTCCTACTTTAAAGGCGTAGTCCCGGTCTCATGGAAATGTGACCTTGTCCATCCAATCCCTAAAAAAGGCGATAGCTGGAACCCAGCTTACTACCTATTGCTACCTACTCTCTTCTCTCCAAAATAATGGAGAACAATATTAACCGATATCTCCTAACCTACCTCGAAGATCACCAGTTGATCAATGACCCGCAATAAGGCTTTCACCATGGTCGCTCAGCTGTATAAATTATAATATTTTTGTCATTATCAAAAGCAGTATAGACTTTTACGACATCAGCTAATTAAAATTTTATGATTTTCCGGTATCATCCACTAATACTTGAAATAATATACAATATTTTAGTATAAAGTACGGTTGGCAACCCTAACTACTTGACTCCATGGATATAATTTATAAAATAATCTACAAATTATAGAAATTCTCGCTTCATCAATACTGTTTCAATCTCTGGACCGGATCCAACATCAGCTTCTACTTTACTGCGTACAACGGGGAGTCGATCATCAACCGATCGACCATGGCGAAAGTAATTTACCATTTGTTTTAAAGGTGACTTCGCTCATTATGATATTGACATTAAAACCTAAGCCATGGAGTGATCTCAATATATAAAGCACAAAGACACTCCTTCACTGACTCATTCATCGCTCTACAGCCCAAACCGTAATACCTAGAAAGCTGAAATTTGGACACGAGATTCCTGACATATTGAATAGGTGCAATAAGAAAGGATTTTGCAAAGGTCCAAACCGCTCCAAAGTTGCAGCTAAAAAACTGCAAAGTTTTACCCCCGCTCCCTCTCTTCTCCCATTGCATTGCAGTAGAAATTAAAATTATTTGGCCAGCCACTACGTTTATTCTCAACACGCTGCGATGTGAGAAACAAGAGTGTACCTATAACCCGAAAGGAATGAAACTCTGTAGTTATCAAACTCAAGGCTTTCTCGCACTGATCGCGAGTCATGATGGGTTGGAGGGTAGAGCGTATATGTGTGAAGGGTAGGGTCATACTCATATAGGGTTCAATACTCACGAAAGTCAGTTTTTTTTTGTTTATTCCCATCGCGAAGCACGGGTAACCTGCTAGTTATAAATATAAAAAAAGCAAAAGTACTGTAAAACAGTTTAGTATATTGTCTTCTCAGAATACGCGTGGTGGTAACTGTATACTACCAAACCAGGTTGAACACTTGCTAAAATGTTTTTTCTTATAGAAGATATTCAATCTATTAAAATAAATTATAGTCACAGAACGACATTCAACATGAAAGGACTTGTGTCCAGATTTCATTCGATTTGCAGTTACTATATTTATGAATTTATTACTATTCATTTGCCCTACACATTTTTGAGTATTACAAGAATAGTCAGATCATATCTATGGTAAGGGTTGGGGTTGAATCGAGCAGTTCTTCATACCGCGTATCACAGAGTACTTATAGTCAGTCCTCTGTGATATAAACTGTCAGTGTGACATGACTGATACTGTTTTTTAAGTTCATTAATAAACTTATGTGTATTGTGCATTACTTAATTCGTTCTCCAAACTAGAAACTTTAATGAGTCTTCGTATACCTATAGAAACCTATACACCAACTGAATGAGCTAACTGCCTCTTGTAGCTGACCACAGCCCTCGATGGTTAACAAATGAATGTTATGCAGTTCAGCTGTCTTTAATTGAGGAGTTTTTTCAATTGTAATTAGTGACAACCCAATAGTGTAAGTTCTTGCCTTTACAAAGTCTTTTAGTTTCATCCAAGAATTTTTATATGCCTAACAAATGAGCAGCATAGTTTCGTTGCAAGATTAATCTTTTGTATGTAGGATATGTAAAAAAAGACTTAAACATATTTTCAACTTATCAAGTAGTACAAAACAAATTCATATTGTCTTATTTTTTATATAGCTTCAGCGTGTTTATGATGTTCTAATAACTGTACGGGGCCAATGAAGGCAAGTTGGATATCGCATTGTACGATTTTTCAGATGCTTGTTTCTGATATGAAAATATGTAACTCACGTTTAAATAAAGTGCTCTGTGGTGTGACAGTAGACATTTGGGTGTTTAAACCAACAATTGCCATTATAAGATTTAAACGTTACACGGCGGCACACGAGGTATTCAGAAGTGACTTTCTCTATTACTGCAGGCATTTTAAAAGTTCTGTCAAAATATAAATGAAAGCAACTAAGCAATGCGTGCAAAGCGACCTCGACGACGACGACAATACATCAATCCATCTGAAAATGTTTCTGTAAACTGAAATCCGCGTTGAATTTTACAATTATTTATTTAAGCACAAATATGACAAACATCAAGCACGCACTTCGTATGCTTATCTACACAGTGAGCTAAAATTATGTGACCCTACGAAATAATATTTAAAATATATATTTTACAAATATAGACAGCTAAAGGATTCGAGAACCCTTCGAACTAATATATTCCACAGTATAAACATTCCTAGGCTACGATGTATCTATCGGGTTAGTATGAGATGATTGTCTAGATGCGTCCCTCCTCCACCATGAAATAAATGAAAACAATATTTAAAACAGTTCAAAAATTAACTCAACCGTTCGATCTGTATTGAGTATGCAATAACCCGAGTTACGTCGCTTCGATCAAATTTAAATCGGCAGCTAAGTTCGAGTCGCACAGCGTCGCAAGTCAAACGGCGTAGTATCCCGCGTCCGGTCCACGAGTGGTCGCAATTTTTCATATTTCCAGGGAGTCGTTCGGGTGACGCGTCGTCGAGGCCTTGCACACATCGCTAGCGTTAGTCGTACCGTGTCGGATCGGGTCGGACGAAATCTGCTAAATGTTAATGAGAAATAGTATTCGTTACGCACACGTCGCGGGCTCCCTCCGACACGATAGAGTAAATAGTAAAATCGGAACGGTACCTGGCCGGCGGCTCGCGAGAGCGTCCGGACGCGATCCTCCTCTGCGCCAACAAACAAAACACGCTAACCAGTAAGGCACTCGTATATTTCAACTTTGTATAAAATTAATCTTTGGCTGGTGCGTGTCCCGCCGACATACTTCTGAATATAAACATTTTAAAAGGAAACAATAAAACCACCCGCGGCCGTACTTTGAACGCTAGCGGGCTCGTCCGTCGCGTCGCGGAGCGTCGTGTCGGCGCCGCGTCCGTAGCGCCCCCGGCGCCGCGTCACCCGAATCATTTCCACTGGAAATAACCGATTTGCCGTCTCTGCCGGTGTCAAGCCAGTCCCTTTTCGCTTTCCTCTGTACCTTCGCATACCTCCTTGTCCTCGTCGCGCCGCTCCTCTTCCACATCTTCTCTCGTGGTGTCCAACTTAGTGCCTTCGGTTTCGTCGTTCCTTTGGTGGTCAGTTGAGTCCTCCTCTGCGGCGGGTGGGCGCGAGATCTCCTCGGGGTCACCGAACAGGTCGCCGGCGACGGGCGGCGACGCGGCTCGTGCCCGCGAGGGGTCGCCGGGGGGGTCGTGCGCGGGGTCCAGCGTGTTGGGATCGCTTGAGGCATCATCACTGGCGCGGTCACTCAAGCGGTCACCCGCGCCTTCGACCTCGACCTCGGTGGCGGCCTTCGCTTCGCTAACGCTAGTATCCGCAGTGGTCTTTTCTTCCGGAACGGGGTCTATCCTGTCGGTACTTTCGTTGGTCTCGCTCGTGTTGTTCTCGTCAGACGCTTCTTTCCCCTTGTCGTCGTCGATGCCATGTCCGGTCTCCTCGGCCGCTCCCCATCTGGACTTCCTGTCCTTGTCTCTCCGAGAGTTCCTCTCATCTCTTGGCCTCACTCTCTCGTCGAAAATCCTCGTTCTCCCCGGACGCTCTCGGAACCGCTCCTCGTGATCCCTCCCCCGGCGTTCTCTCCTTCGGTCGTCCCACTCGCTCCGTCGGTCGAAGTCTCTATCTCCGTTCCAAGGTCTTTCATTAAAATCTCTATCGTCAAATCTTCTGTTACCTCTATCGAAAAATTCTGGAGGACCGTCGAATCTCGATGTCTCAAAAGCCCTATCTTCTCCGAAACTGTCAAATTGTCTTGGTCCGTCGAAAGGAGGTCTGGGCCCGTCGAAGAGCGGTCGCGGCCCGTCGAAAGGCGGTCTCGGTCCGTCGAAGGGCGGTCTCGAGGCATCAAATGGCGGTCTCGGTCCGTCGAATGGCGCTCTTGGGCCGTCAAAGGGTGCCCGCGGCCCCTCGAAGGGAGGTCTCGGACCGTCGAACGGCCTCGGTCCGTCGAAAGGTAGTCTGGGTCCCGGCGGCCGGGGGCCGTCGAAGGGAGGTCGGTTGCCGTCGAACGTCATGCGACTGTAGGGTGGTCTCTCGAACATGGGAGGTCCCTCAAAGGGGGGCCTCTCGAAGGGTGGGCGGACGAAGGGCGGCCCCATGCCGTTGAAGCGCGGCGCCATCCAAGGTCCTGCAACAAACCCAATGACAATGAGCTGTGAGAGGAATGCTCGCAATATTTCAGGATAGGGCGGAAGGGAATAGGGGCGTTACGTACCTCTCGGCGGCGGTCTCGCCGGAGGAACTCGCATTCGCAACTCTGTAAATTGAAAATAAACTTTTTGGACCAAACTGAACTTTTAAGATAACGTGTGGGTGCGAAGGGTAAGATTCGTACGTGCGTCAGCAGGCAGCGGGCGCTCCAGCAGCGGTGGGCGCTCCCGGGCGTCGTCGGCGGGCTCGTCGACGGCGTCCCCGGGCTTGCCGTTGGCCATCTCCCACAGTCTCTCTTGCAGGCTCTTCTCCTGGGTAGGTTCGTTCGTTTGATTTCGCGGAGACTTCTCCCGGCTTCTCTCACTGTGAGACAAAGTGTATCAAAAAATAATACTTTGACTTTATGCAAGTCTGTGAGTGAGCCACTCACTGGTTGTTGTCTCTCGGTGGCCGCTCCCGGTCCCGGTCCCGTCGCTCCCGGCCCGCGCGCTCCCGCTCCCTGCGGTCATCTCTCTCTCTGTCAAATAATCGTTCGATGTCAACATATAGCGTAGCGTCGTTTACATATGTTAAATGTTTTATAATTTTGTTGTGTTGCACTAGAAATAAAAAAATCATCAAATGGGTGATTCTATGTATTTACAGATAAGCAATTCTTATTTAGGCAAGATTGCGAACCCGTTCTCGACCGACCTCTCTCTGTCCCTGGGACGGTCTCGCTCGCGGCGCTCCCTGTCCCGGTTGTCCCTGGTGTCCCGTCGCTCGCGGCGGTCCCTGTCCCGCTCGCGGTCTCTGTCCCGGCGCTCCTTGTCCCGCTCGCGACGGTCGTCGGAGGCCTCGTCCTCGAATGGCTCCGGATTGAAGCCCGGAGGCGGCTCCGCCGAGTTGAACGCAGGCGGTGGCTTGGAGAGTAGAGCCTGGAGCTGACAACATTAATATAACTTGAATTATTTATTTATTTATTTCAAAACTTTATTGCAAACAGAAATATACGGCGTAAAGAAAAGAAAGCCGTACAAAGCCCAATCTCACGGGACGCTTTAAAGGCGAGTAGCAATAAGAGATCAGTTGTATGTCATTAATAATATTCATAAATAATTGACATACACTGTAAAATATATTTATATTCCCGGATAGACATAAATTTTACTAGGAGCATCTCCGTGAGCTGCTTTAATTATATTTGTCGCAGTGTTGCAGAGCAGAAGTCGATTTAATTAGATTTTTTAATTATTGTTATGAACCTGGTCCAGTGAAAGCGGCGGCGGCACGGCGGGAGGCACGAGCGCTCCCAGCGGAGTCGCTCCGAGCTGCCCTGGGGCGCCCATGTGCCCCGTGTGCCCCGGCGCCACTTGCACCGGGGCGCCCATGTGACCCGGCGCCGCGAGCGGCCCTAACCCCAGCGGCCCCGGGCCGAGCGCCTCGTCGGCCGGTTCGTCGGTCTCGAGCTCCATCGCGTCGTCCGACACCTCGGCGCGTTGCGCCGCCTGTGACGCCTCCGGGACTTTAGACACCATTTTAGCAATCGTTTTATTCACATATCAGTGCCCGTCTGAGTACTCACGAGCGTGTGTTGCAGGGCGTGCGGGTGAGCGTGCGGGTGTGGGTGCGCGTGGGCGTGCGCGTGCGCCGGGTGCAGCGGCAGCACGAGGCCGCCCACGTTCACGTGTCCCACGCCCACGCCCATCAAACCACCGAGGAATCCGCCCACCAGGCCTGCAAGTCGAGTCGAATCGAATTTAAATTTAAGCTATATGTGATTACGTATGACGGTGCGAATGAATATATATATACAAAAATATCCGTTAAAAGATATGTAATATATAAATGTGTTTTTTTAATATAATATCATACTGAGGCAAACGGATTACACACCGGGCTGCGGCAACGACTGCGGCGGTAGAGCGGGCGGGAAACCGAGGAGCGGCTCGCGAGAGAGACCTGGGAACGAGGAACCGTTAGAGGATGTGGACTGTGACCGTCCCAGTGCAACGTGCGGGGGCTCACCGGCGGGCGGCGGCGCGGCGAGGGCGGGCGGCGGTGCGGGCAGCCTGCAAGGAACATACATTAGACACCAGAGCCATTCAGGACGGTGGGACGGTGAACCTCACCCCACTTACCCGGGCGGCGGTAGACGGGGCAGAGCGCCTGGCAGCGCCGGCAAAGCGCCCAGCAGCGGCACGCCCTCACCCACGGCCTTGGGCAGGATCTGTTGACGTTGTCTATTTGAATACCGTTCGGCAAAAACCAAATACTCTAATTGCGTCCCCGCTGTACTAACGCGCGGTGGCAGCCACGGCGGCAGCGTGTCCTCGTCTACGGCGCCACCATCCTCGAGTGCGTCTAGCGATAGTGCTCCCAGTAGCCAGCGCGCGTGCAGGGCGCCCCACGGCAGATAGGCCACTCCCTGTTCCGCCTCCCAGTAGTCCTTCCACTCACGGCCCTTCACGCCCTTGCCGGCCGCCCACGCGACCGCGATCTCCCTGGAGTGCAGTTTATGGCGGTTGAGCTTCGCGAGCGCCTTGGCGGCGTCCCGCCGGCGCTCCATGACCACAAAGGCGCAGCCGCGCGGCGGTACCACGTCTACGGCCGCGACTCCGCCCACCGCGCCGAACAGGTCCCAAAGCTCCTCCGGCGTTGCCTGCTTGGAAAGGTGTCCTACCCATAGCGTCGTGCTGCACACTGCACAAACAAACACACACGTTAGCACCGGACTTCAAGTAGTGCAATCGCGGAGGATCGATCGTGCTCACCGCTCAAGTTTTCTTTTTTGATGGGGGGAAGGCCTTTCTTCTCTCTTTCCCTTTGTTTTTCTTTTTCGGCCTCCCGCTCCTTGTAGCTCTTCTCCCGGTCGCGGTCTCGCTCCTTATCGCGTCGCCTCCGCGGCGAGCGCTCCCTGGAGCGGCGGCGGCGGCGCGGAGACCGCGAGCGCGAGCGATGCCGCCGCCGCGGGGACGGGGACCTGCCGGCACGTACACGCCGTTATTGTACATTGTACTTCTTATACTTCTCAAATGTAAACCATTACCAACTTTACAGAATGGGTACCTTGAATCATTGGCATCAGGTATCTCTATGACTTGGGGACCAGTCTCGACAAACTCTATATCTGACTCATTGGCCATGTCCTCTTTAGGTTCGGCTGGCTTCTGCTGCTCCGTCTGTGAATTCTGAGATGAGGTTTAATTACAATGTGTTATAGTGCCCATGTTTATATACAAGTGAAGACTTTATGTGTTATAATACTACTACAATTACTCACTAAAAATGGTACATTTTGATTTTGGTTTTGCTGAAGTTGAATGTCGGACATTATCGGCATTAAATTCTGAAATAGCATAACAGTTATATTTGAGTTATATAGGATCACATCATGGGACACACGGCATGGTAGAGACACATACTGGTATCTGCATTCCCGTCATTAGTTGCATCTGTGCCTGAAGACTTTGCAACTGTCTCATTATTTCTGGATTTGTAAGTATACTGTAAAGTAAACAAAGATGACAGTGAATTACAAAATAATAATATCTTTTTCATAATTCCTTTAATTATTTCTTTAGTTGACAAGACAACATTACCTCCCAAGTGCGTCGGTAGGATTGTGCCCCGCGTGAGTGGTGTGTGCTGCATGCCCTGAATGTGTGGAGTGGGCCAGGTGGGGCTGGTGAGGTGGTTGCGGAGGTTCAGGCTCGTCTTCACTCTCATACTCAAAATCATTGAGAAGTTTGCGATTGAATTTTGTCTGTGGGCCCGGAGACGATTCATCTTGGAACTGTATAATAAATGTTAGGAAACCACTTCAGAAGATTTTTCATCACATCCATGACTTAATATATTTTATTGATATGCTGTTTACCGAGTCTCCCATGGGTGGTGAGTTGTGAGGAGAGTCCTGTCGGACCGGAGACATCTTGTTGTCAGATGCATTGTGACCTATGTTTAAACTACTTCCTGGAAATACAAATTTGTAATATTTTAAACCCATACTTTGAAATATATAGATTCTTAAACTAGACTAAACTAAAAAAATAACAATAAAATATAGATTTTTATTTTAAATAGAATCAGCATAAAACAAAATAATTACTTAGAAAAAACTAACACTCTAATTCTTTATATAATCATATATTTTGTACCATTGGCAGTGTTGTTTTGGAGCTGTATTTCAAGGTGTAGTGGATGGCCAGGATCAGCCAAGTCCAGCAGAGGCTGAATCACTTCTGGCCCGAATACATTGTTTTTCTGCCATAAGTTTAGCACTCGGATGATGTTTCGCTGAAAGAATACAAATATACTGAAAGTGCATTCCAAGATGTTTTGAGTTATTCCTAATTGTTTATTTATCTAATTAGACAATATTATTATCCTCACTAAATATAACCTACAAAGTAAACTAAAAGTAGCATACCTTATCATCATCAGGGCACCTGAATAGATTAGCAAAGGTTTGTTGCATGTTCTTAGCAAACCTGGGTGCAAACACGTCTTTATCCTGGCCGAATTGATGCCTAGACTGTCTCACTATCGAATCTATCACATATAGTCCAGGAACTTTATATTCTGGTTTACACTTTTGTATGAACTTTTCCACACTATGTACGACGTGCTTATAGAATTTGATGGCCTTTATAGCACCTCTTGTGATAGCACTCATCTTCGCCTTCGAAATCGGAGGCCTGTTTTCGTACAACCCGGATAACTGAAAGTAAAAGATAGTAAGAAGGATGCCACGGTAACTCAGAACAGCGATTTTTAATGATAATACCTCCGCGTTGAACGCTTTAACCTCCCCCATATCCATCTTATAGTTACTCTATCATAAATAAAATATTTTAGTCCACTACACTATTAAAAAAATATATTTGAGTCAAAAAAATCATCTTTGTGAACAGATCAACATGTTCAGAATTACAAAATGGCGTACGTTCAACAGAGTTGCTATTTGTAAAAGCTCCACTGTGGCACAGGTTATATTATATAAATATAAAAATCTTTTATATTAATTAGGTAGTTAAAATGATATTAAAAAGTTATTGCTGGCAACTTATTTAATGCTTATAAATATAACAAAGTCATAATACATTCAATTCACCGCAGTATGTGTTTAAACATTGTGTCAAGTGCTTAATCATTAAGTCCTGGTCCTGATGCAATTTAGAAGCTTTCCAAAAGACTTACAGCAGAGTGAAAAATTTTAGTTTCGATATTATAATTATAATTATATATATATATATATATATATATATATAATATATTAATTTCTTCTTTTTTTTTACTAATCATAATATTATTGTATTTTTTTTTTTTTTTTTTTTTTTTTTTTTGTATTATTGTTTAATTATAATTTATGTTAATTTTAATTTAGTATTATATTTTTTTTAATATGTTGTAATTATGTAATAACCAATTTTTAATGATTTTGTTATAGAATGAAGGAATGCGGCGTTGGGAACCGCCAACTAACACGCCATGTTCCGAACGGCGGAAGGTGGAGGACGGAGCTACAAATAGCTACGTGGAATGTAAGAGGAGGAATGGAACAGAAGATGAATGAATTATTAGATGTGATGGATGACAAAGATCTGGATGTTATTTGTGTGTCTGAGACCAAGCGAAAAGGCAATGATACGACCGATTTACCTGACAACCGGGTCGCTTTCTGGGCTGGGGTTCCAGAGAGTGAGCGAGGTTGCCAAGGTGTAGGCGTATTATTGTCCTCTCGAATGGTTAATGCAATGGTAGAATACAAGGCGATTAACCCGAGGCTTCTTTGGGTTCGCTTTAAGCTGGGGATAACAAGAGTATTCTTGTTAGCCATGTATGCGCCAGTATCCTCAGCTCAAATGAGCGAGCTCGAGGAGTTTTGGGAGAATGTCAGGGATGTTCTAAGTAGTGTCAGAATGAAATGTTGATAATGAAAAGTTGATAGTATGTGGAGATATGAATGGATGGGTTGGAACCGCGCGAAGCGGTTACGAAAGCGTGCTAGGCAAATATGGTGATAAGAGGGTAAATGAAGTTGGAAAGCTTATTTTGGAATTTTGTAAGGAGAAAAATTTGTTTGTGGCAAACACGATGTTTGATCACAAACAAATTCACATGTACACATGGGAGCGAGCGGAAGAAAGAAGTATGATTGATTTATTCCTAGTGGACCAGCGTATTCGAAGTCAAGTTATGGACACGCGAGTGTTCAGAGGTGCTGATCTGGGAACGGACCACTATCTAGTCGTTGCTAGAATAAGAGGTTTGTTCGCAGGTTGGCGCAGCCGCACGACGTGTCCAAGCTTGGCGTCGAATTATCGCATAAGAAGCTGGAAGCTTCGAGATCCACCAATCAGAGAGAAATATCAAGAGAGGGTTTCCAAGAAGCTTGAAAGCTGTGATTCTGGAAATGGAAGTGTTGAAGTATGCTGGCAGAACCTTAGGAATGGTATGGTGAAAGTAGCGACAGAAGTATGTGGTAAAAGGAAGAGAGGTTTTAGTAAAAAGCGCGATGAATGGTGGGATGATGAAGTGAAAGACACTGTAGAGTTAAAGAAGAAAGCATGGTTGGATTATAAAGCCTCTGGTAAGGATAAAAGTATGAGAGAGATAAGAAGAAGAGAGTACAAGCTGCAAAAGCACAAAACGAAAGCACTTATAAAGATGAAGCGTGAAAATTCTGTGAGAGAAAGGGATGAAAGGTTGAAGAACAACTTCCGGGAAAACACGAAACTTTTCTGGCGAGAAGTTAGTGGTTCCCGGGGTTGTTCGGTAACCTGTAGAATGAAAGGGGTGCTTTCGAAAAGCGGTGAAATTTTAACTGAGCAAGCACACGTTTTGCAGCGGTGGGCGGAATTCTATAAGGAGATGTATGAACGTGAGGACGCCTCGGTCTTGACTACCAGCGTAATGCTGAGTCAAGATGTAGCCGATGGTGAAATCAGTTTGGAAGAAGTAGAGAACGTGATTCGAAGTCTGAAATGTGGTAAGGCTGCGGGAGCAGATGAAGTTACTGCCGAGATGATCAAATATGGTGGGCCACGCGTCTGGGACTTTTTCTGGTTTTTGTGCAATTTATGCTGGAAATCTGGGGAGGTCCCAGACGATTGGCGAAGTGCAGTCATCGTACTTTTGTACAAAGGCAAAGGTTCACAGATAGACTGTGCAAGCTATAGGGCCATCAGTTTGATTAGCTTGGGCGGTAAAGTTTATGCTAAAATTTTAGCGAGAAGAATGCAAGAGAGATCTGAAAGGCTGTTGTGGGAGGCACAAGGAGGTTTTAGACCTGGAAGAGGGTGTATAGATCAGATCTTTTCCCTCCGCATGATCACGGAAAAGTTTTTGGCCCTAAACCAAAAGGTTTTCTGTGCTTTTGTGGATTTGGAAAAGGCGTTTGACAGGGTTGTGAGAAAGAAGTTATGGGAGATACTACCCCGATACAATGTGAACGGACCCTTGCTACAGGCTGTAAGGTCTCTTTACCGAGATCACTCAGCCTGTGTGCGAGTAGGAGCTGGCATGTCGCCCTGGCTTGACATCCAATCGGGTGTTAAGCAAGGTTGCGCTATGTCAGCTTGGTGGTTCAATTTGTATTTGGAAAGTTGTCTCCAAGGAGTGAAAGATAGTGACATGGGAGTGCAAGTAGGTGACCTTAAGGTCAATTGCTTACTATATGCAGATGATGCAGTGCTCATTGCATCATCAGAATGCAATTTGCAGGCATTGGTCACCACTCTGAAAGATGGGTGTGAAATTAATGGTCTTAACCTGAATGTAGATAAGACGAAGGTTCTGATATTTGAAAGAAATGAAGAAAGAACAGAATGTAAGATCAACGTGAATGATAAAATAATAGAACAAGTGAATGAAGTAGTATATTTGGGAAGTATGTTTAGCAGAGACGGAAGATACGAAATGGATGTGGAAAGGCGTATTGCTGCCGGTAACAGAGTCAATGGTGCTTTGACTGCATTGTTGAGACGGCAAAACGTCAGTATAGCTGAACATTTGGCTGTACACAATGCAGTTTTCAGCCAAACGTGGGTAACACAGAAGAAGAATGTAAGAAAGATGAATGCTGTGGAGATGCGATCTCTTCGCAGAATATGCGGAGTCAGTCTAGCTGATCGAATCCGCAATGAAGAGATCCACAGAATGGCAGGTACTAGCGAAGATGTCACGGTGAGAATGAAGAAGAACGTACTCAGGTGGTTTGGGCACGTTGAACGAATGAGTGATGAAAGAATGGTAAAAAAGATTTATATGGGAAAAGTGAGCGCTAAGAGAGACAGGGGGAGGCCTCGAGTGACCTTCGAAAACACAATAGCTACGATACTGGAGGAAGGTCACGTAAAAAGCATGAGGACCCCCCGGAGGGCATGCATGAAGAGGTTGATGTCTGTGGCCGAGGCGAAAGCGGTATGCAGAGACCGTAGCGTTTGGCGCTCCGTCGTCTCTGGCTACCCCGCAAGGGATATGGCGTGAAGGTAAATAAATAAATAAATAATAAACATAATACATTTTTTTTGATTGATTGCATTATTATTATTAATATGATTATTTATTTTGCTACTTTCGTATATTTATTTTCTTTACATAGTGACTATAGGGATTTTGACAAAGCGTCTTAATTGTTGAATTTGACTTCAAAAATGGTTAATTTCTATAATAACTCCATCTCCTATTTACTACCGTGGCGTAATAATAATGATCATTTATTTGCAAGAAACATTGTACATTAAGATGATAATTTTGAATTAGATCATACATATTTCGTCCACAATAGACAAGCCAAATATTATAATAAATGAAATATAATTTTTAATAGAATAAGAAATGTCACAAAAAAATTAATGTTAATGTTGGAACTAAATGAATATTTGTTATTAAAAAAAACATTTATCGAGTAAAAACACTTATCAACAAGCCATTCGTGGAGTTTACCTTTAAAATTGTTGATTGATATTTTTAAAATTTTATCTAGTAAATGGTTCTATATTGGAACGGACATACTGCAACAGTATCGTCTAAATAGTGCAGTTCTAGATACAGGTAATATAAGTTTATCCCGATATCAATTTCATATCTCCATGATGATACAACAAAACCACCGCTCACCGTGTTCGATAATCCTCTTATGAGATAGATATAAAAAAATATTTTTTGCTTCCTTTATCTACGTGCAGCTTCCAGAATAATGTATTGTCTTTAATGTTTTTATCACAGTAATTAATATTTAAATCCTGATTTTTACCTTTTCTGTTATAATACTGCATATACATTGTCTTTTTCAAGTTAACTGATAGACTATAAGCACTAAGCCATTCCATTATGTCCTTTATTTTATCAATTTGTATATTATGTATCAAGTTATTAATATATTTTATTGCAATAGATATGTCATCAGCAAAAAGTGTATCAGTATAAGGAGTAACATTAGGAAGATCATTAATATAAATTATACATAATACGAGTAGTAGTCCCAATGCGCTGCCCTGTGGCACACCCTTTGAATTTGATTTGAGTTCAGATCGACAAGAGATCACTTCTTTATCGTCATTTATACATTCAATTTTAACGTATTGAGTGCGGTCAATAAGGAAACTTTTAGCAAGTCGTTTGCCTGTTCTCATATACCATATTGTTCACAATTGTTTAAATATATTTTATGGAAAACGTGGTCAAAAGCCTTGCTCATATAAAATAAAATCCGTGCCCGCAGGAAGACACGCGTGGGTAGACCTCGAGTGTAACTAGTTTAAAATATAACTCACCACCTAAGAATAACACCCCTTGCGAGAATAAACTGTGATAATTTTATTTGGCTTAGTCAAAAGAGTACCTAGTGCGGTGCCTTAAATTTAAAGTAAAAAATAACCTTTCTATTAAAAATATTTGCGAGGAGGGAATGTTTACCAGAAAAAAAAAGCCGTGTTTTTACCTACCTTAAATTTTCAAGCTAAATGCGGTTTTTTTTTTTTTCGGAAGCAGAACCTTTTACGGAAATACTTTTGGTACCTAAATTTAGAGTAAAAAATAACCTTTCTATTAAAAATACTTGTGATGTAAGAATGTTTACCAGAAGAAAGTTATGAAATTTTTTCCAAAAATTTTCTTTTTTTTTAACTGCACCCCTAAGTTATTGAAGTTAGGTTTTTGGTTTATCTACATTAGTTATAGGTATTCGTCAAAGACATCATATAATATGAACGCGATTGATATACTTTGTATAGGGAAAAAGTTATGGTCGAAAAACTGAAATCAGAAAAAGTGAGGCCCTAGCGCCCTCCGTGGCCTGATTTCTCTGGTTAACAAACGTGACCTTCATTTTTGGATGGTTGATTTTTGTGCAAAGTTTGAAAGCGATTCGAGCGAAACTGCGGCCGCTATCGTGCTGACAAAAGTCGAATCTGGGCGCACGCACGCACTTTTTGACCAATGGTCATTTCGGACTCAGGGGGTCATAAGAAGACCTCCTGTGAAGAAATTTTTCCAAAATTCGAAAGTCGGTTACACCTGAATGGGCAGACCGAATTCTTCGAGGTCTAAACAAAAATAAAGTCTTTATACAATCTTTTCTATATATGCATTCGGCAATTTCTTTAACTAAAGAATAACATGCCAAAGTCGTCGACTTTCTTTTCGATAGCTGTTTTGTTTCTTTTCAGATTACACTGTTTTAATGAAAAAGAAATTAAGCGTGCATGAATTGCCTTTTAAAATATTTTAGCAAATATTGCTATAAGAGTAATTGGACGATAATTATTCATGTCATCTTTTTTTCCCTGCCTTAAATAACGAAATCACTACTGATTCTTTTAAAGATGATGGGAATGTGGCTTCTGAAAAAGAAAGATTAATTAAACTAAAACTGGAGTTAATTCCTTAGCCCGATCTTTTAGGACTGGTATTTACTTCCTCATACCCTGTGGCATGTGAATTATTAAGGTACTTTATTATAGATTCTATCTCTGATGCATCAGGTGGCATTAAATAATATGTAAAGCCGTACGAAATTATAAGCTCAATAAAAATATTGAGCTTATAATTTCGTTTTTAAAATTTTACTCACTACAGATGAATTAATAATAATTTCATTAAATAATTACGTTTATGATATCGATCGATTTGTCGATGAGATGTTAAGAGGACTAGAGTTTTATTATGCTAATCTCAACGATTTTTTGGTATTTTCCCTTGACTCAGCTCAGCGTTCGGACCCTGAAATTCTTGAACATAACTTATCTTATGACGGAGCGCCAAACGTTACGGTCCCTGCATACTTTTTTCGCCTCGACCACAGATATTAACCTCTTCATACATGCCGTCCGGGGGATCCTCATGCATTTTACGTGACTTTCCTCCAGTATCATAGCTACTGTGTTTTCGAAGGTCACTCGAGGCCTCCCCCTGTCTCTCTTACCTCTCACTTTTCCTTTATAAATCTTTTTTACCATTCTTTCTTCACTCATTCGTTCGACGTGCCCAAGCTAGCTCAGCACGTTCTTCTTCATTCTCACTGTGACATCTTCGCTAGTACCTGCCATTCTGTGGATCTCTTCATTACGGATTCGGTCAGCTAAACTGACTCCATATATTAGACGAAGAGATCGCATCTCCATAGCATTCATCTTTCTTACATTCTTCTTCTGCGTTACCTGCGTTAATTCTTGAACTGTTGAGTAATAACACGTATCTGTGTCTAATGAAAGTTTTGCTACCAGGTATATACATCACAGTTTCGATACACCGGCTAAAGCTAGTCTTCACGGTATTTTCCCAGGATGTCAGCATCCCTGCTTTCTCGGTTTTGGTAAAGGCACCCAAACCTGAGGCTAGAGTAACTCGATCAGGATGTAGGGTACGGTTTCTTAATTATTATCGTCCATAACTTAGTCTCTGGTGGGGAGCGAAGTGGCGTATGACCACTATTATTAGAATAATTAATTTTTATTACAGAATTACATTTTGGTTTATTTCTTTGCATATTTAAATAATTTTTGGAAGTTAGAATTATATTATTATCCACATTTTTATTAGTACACCATTGTAACTAATGACCGGCTGGCCGTCAATTGTTTTCGCTGGAGGCGGGCGTACATCTATCGACCGGTTGGCCGTCTATTGTGTCGCCGGTGTCCCGACCCGCAACCGCAACCGAACCCGCAGTTCTCCCGCGAGTTTCTACGGATCTTCAGTCAGTATCGAAGCGCCCAGCTTTCAATTTGTATTCTCATGTACTCGCCTGGCTATGTTTTTCTGATTAGTTTTATATCTCATCTACTTGTTTCTATTGTTCTTCCACTCATTCCTTCTGTACTTTAATTGTAGTAATTGTGATTTTTGTGTATTTGTGTTAAATAAACAATATCCGTGGAAATAACTGTGTTTCGCTGGATTATTCCTTCTTACCTCAAAACCTAGCTCGGTGCCAGCTAACTACAGACCTATCGCCATCAGTTCTCTTTTCTCCAAAATAATGAAGAGCATCATCAATCAACAGCCCCTAACGTATCTCGAGGATCACCAGTTGATCAATGACAGGCAATATAATTTTGTTTCCCCAACTCTGTTCCTCTTGTACAATAAGGATATTTCCAACATACATTCTTATGCCGTTGCCAGCATTGGTAATGCAGTGTATTCCGGCCGTGCATGGCTCTCGCGAGAACACGTACTGGTGTACTGAAAGAAAAATGTTCCTTTTATAGAGACCTCCCTGGGGATGGTCTCAGTATGGGATGAACCTCGTTCAGTTTAAGCCCCAAAAGACAGAAGATCGCGCTTTTACCACTAAAAAAGTCCCACTTGTAGTATCTCTGCTCTTCGAAGGCATTCTTTTCAATGACTCGACAGGTGTCAGAATACTTGGTCTTGACATTTCGAGCGACTGTCAGTTTCGTGGTTAACTGGAGAGCAAAGTGATTTTGGCCTCAATGAAATTTGGAGTGATCAATAGAGAAACGTAGAGCCGTTCGGATTATTGGGGACCCGGTGCTCTGTTAACGGCTGGACTTTCTGTCATTGCGTAGAGACGTGGCCTCTTGGTGCGTTTTCTATCGCATTTACAACGGGGAGTGTTTCGAAGTGTTAATTGATCTGATTACTGCTGCCGAGTTTTATCATCGCGCAGCACGTCAATGCCTGCAATACCATCCGTGCCACCTGGACGCGTGGCGATCCTTTACTTACAAAGTGGAAAAATAAATAATTAAATTAATTAAGAAGAAAAAAACTAAAAAGGTGCAATGATGATGTAAAAGTCAAACGTTAAAGAAGAAACGGGAAGATGTTGTCATAGAAGCGACAGATGTCATACATTGTCGTTAATATGACTATCTTATATAGTTACTTGTGTTTTTTTTTTACATTTAAATATTGTTATTGTGTGCAGTGAGTATCATGACTCGCCTGTTGATCGCTGTGCTGGTGGTGGGGCTGGCAGCGGCGCGTGAGCTCACCGACGATGATCCCGACAGCGACCCCGCGCGTTTCATGGTACAAATTGGTAGATGGCCAGATTTTACTTGGATTCCACTTTGGTGTTGCACGACTTAAAGAGTCTTTTTCTTAGACTTGGATAGTAATTAAAAGTTTAGAATATGAGTACAATTACTAATTCAATTTAATAAATAATTGCACTATGTTACTATAGTTCTCACGCTTACATTATTAGATAGTTGTGGAGCACGAAGACGGGTATCACTGCTCAGCCTCCCTTGTGTCTATCCATACCGGGGTCACGACTGCGCGTTGTGCACGGAGGAGGGGTGCCGCCGAGCGACGAGAGCTATGGGCATTAGCCGCGGAGCTGGTGAGTGGGAAACCTCCCGCTCCATTGGCCGCAGCAGCGCGACGCGTATCGCGCATTTTTTTTTCTGGAGATGGGCGCGACCCTGACGACCCTGCGCTTGATATGGCACTTCTCGAGCTGGAGGCACCTTTTGGAAGTGAGGCGCTCTCACGACCAATATTAATGGCGAATTCACTGGACGCGCATGACACCCCACCGCTGTGCCACGCCATCCGTGCTCTGCCCCCTTTGTCTGGCGACAGCTCCACGCCAGGACGTCGCGTGCGCTTACGAGTGGTAGAGCTAACGCGCGCACATGAAAAGCGCTGTGTCAAGCGCATACCTCATTGGACCGCCCATCGAGCACGCATGATGTGTCTAACCGGTGAAGAAATCTGTGAGGTGAATACAATATGAAACGCAAATAAAATCGGAATATGAAATACATGCGATTGCCCTTATACTCCTTATGATATCCTTGGCAGCGCGACCTGGGCGGTGGCGTGGTATGCGGCGGCAAACTATGTGGCGTGCTGAGTGTGGCGGTAGGGGAAGGAGGAGGTGCGAATCGAGATTTGAGAACGGGTCAAGTCTGCGGGAATACTTTGGCGGCGCAAAGCGTAGCTCAATGGCGCAGTTTTCTAAAATGTGCTTTCACATTTCGTCTCTGTGGAAGGTAACTTTTAACGTATTATTTTAGTTATTTTTTTATGGGTGACGAATTTACAGGGCAGAATTTTTAATTATAGTGGAGCTTGTGCCGGTCTGTGCACAGAGCAAAGGCTGCTAGAGGATGAGACTACAATTTTCCATGCCACAAATTCTGCAATTGTGTCCACGCAAAGGATTGAACCTATCACCCGTGAGAAAATGTATATATTTGTATCTCGTGTACAAGTAATAAAGCATTGGTTACGTAAATTTAAGATTTTTTTAGGCTTCACTATTGCCGAAAGTCTCAGCAGCCGGAAAGACTCATCTCAGGAGATCATTTCACAACCGTATGGGCGGACAAACACTGAGAGAATCCTTAACACCGAAAGCGTTTCTTCTCGTTACTATGTTGCTTCTCCGGCCCACTCATCTCGACCAACAAGCTATTCTGTCTCCACGAGTGTCACTCGCACTACGCGGTCTCCTCTCGTTACTCCATCGCCATACAACCTATTCGATGCTTCTATTGAGGCGCAGTCTCCGTTACGGCGATTACCAGAATTTGAGCCGAACCGTCCCGATTTTAAGGTACAAAGTATAACTATTATAAGGAGTAAATGGTAAGACAAATATGTTATTGAGGAATTAAGTAGTTCATGCTCATACATGACAGGTCAAAATATATGATAAAAACGTAAACACTCATATATTTGTCACTAAGAAATGAGGGTGACCGAAGAAGGTATCGGTGAAAAAAGAGTTGGTGAAGAAGCAAGTCTCCATTGAGATGACGTAAGATAGAAGAGCAGGGAGAATTTGAAACATTGTGTGATGCACCTACTCCAAGTAACTTATGTACCTTGTAATGGATTGTTCGTAATTTTTTAATTAATGATAATATACAGCAGTGTAAACGATATGTTTCACCCTACCTAACAAATTAAACTGCCCATCTATTATTTAATTGCAAAACTATCAATTAATGTAACTATTATTCAAAAAGTACCTGAATTCCGTACAAGCGAAGACATATATTGCTTGGAGTTTTTAAATATATCAAGGTCATTCTATAGATATTTGTGTGACAACTGAATACTGAATATTTTCTCACAATAAGTAATTTGTCTTACCAATACCGTTTATTTTCTCTCATTATGAATATGGGGATCTACAGTATGTAAAAAAACCTCTGTTAACCGCTGTAATTCATGTGGTAGGCATCCAGATACATTTTTATTGGAAAGAGTATATCCTGCCGTGTACATCTGCTGTCTGCCGCGCGCTTGACTCTCTCGTGTTTCTGTTACCGTCACATTATTTAAGACGAAACTGCCAACCAATACTACTATTTATAAAGTAATTAGTTACTTTATATATTTTAAATGACGGTAGTTCATTTTCATTCATAATATTTTTTTAAGATGATTAAACTACTGGTATTCCTACATGCCGTTACATTGGTATTCTTACACACTGTTTATTCACAGTCAACCGAAGGCACGTAGAAGTGGAGTAAAAGGGTATTCATGCTGTTTTTGACGTAATTCTCCACAGGCCTCCCTTTTGGAAGGTTAATCTAAATTTTAACGTAATTCTCATAATTGTAACGACTATTAGCAATAAAAATCTTTGACTTTAATTATATGTATTGATAACTCTTTTTTTCGAAATAAGATTGTAATATAATTGATACACTAATAAGGGTAACGCAATGAATTGTGAAATGTAATTATCGGCTAGTTTAAGTATAAAATCAATGAGTGCGTCTGGGATATGGGACACTGTAATATAGGATTATTTCGTATAAGAAACATTAAATAGCTTCTATTTATTAAGTTGGTGTTCCATCCGAAAGTCAATGCCCAGATATAATGCATACGCATGCATTATATCAGATGCGCACTCGTAGGCAGCTCCGATCCAATCGACTCGCGTGGGCTTGAAGGCGGGCGAGTACGGAGACAATGCGGCCGAGTACAGCGGCGACGAGGCACCGGCGGGTCCCTGCACCTCAGTCTCCAGCGCGGCGCTCGTGCCTACGCGTCGCCGCGCGCCCCCGGCGCCCGCTCCTCTATCGGCACCCAAAGCGCCGCCCGCCCCGGCTCTCCAGGCGCCGGTACAACAATCGATCGCGACGTCGGGAATGTCCTCAGTACATGCACCGTGTACGTTGTTTAATTTGTATTGTACTGGGTTTTTTTTAAACATTATAGTGAAAATAAATAAGTAAAATAATAATATATGAATATTATTTTTTTTTTATGCGATATATTTAATAGCTTTAAAGCATCCTCAGTGCTGTCAACCGCATAACAATGTATGTTGAACATGTCGAAGATGTCATTGGTGTGCAAGAGGAACAGAGTTGAGGATAGCACACAGCCTTGGGGTACACCAGCGTTCACGGGCTTGGGTTCTTACCAAAAACCGTCGAGAACGGCCCGGATACTCCGCCCAGCAAAAGCTACTTTCATAAACTCTCGGGAAGCCCATAGGAAGGAAAAAATCTAACTGGAGTAATTTAAAATATCTTTCTCATTATATAATTTGATCTTTTATACTTCATTCCGGACCAATAACACGTGGTACACATCTTCTACAACATCAATCTGAACAATTCTGGGAAATAATTTTAACAAAACATTCACTTTACAGTATAAAAGAGTTTAAAGAAAAACGTCTCCCGTAGTTTTCGTCTCCAAACAAAGGTCACTGTGGTTATATTTCGTTGCTAGTTTACAATGGCTATATTTTCATAACAAATCAATTAATAATAAATTGGAGTTTTAAAAGATGAATTAAAAAACCGTTTTCTTCGTTTTGTTAAAAAATAGATATTTTATCGCTTTTAACTTTAGTTACTAAAGGACAAAGTGTAAAAAGTCTCAGTCTTTTTAAACAGAACGATTATATCTTAAGATAGAGTTGTAAAGCCATACTTCACAACCAAAATTTAAAAAAATATATCTATGCGAGTACCACCACATGTAGAGACAAGCGGTAGTAGTAAAGATTGTAAATCTGCTTATGCTAATGCTGCTGTTGTGCTAGGTTTGTAAAGCGATAACAAATTTCTCACAAAACGTACAACCACACTGATAGATCTTTTGCATAATTTATACAAGGATAGTAAATTCACATTGTTTAATTTCATATAATTTTCAGTGTTCATTTCCGGAACATGTTTCCGCTTTAAGATCTCGGATATATTCATTGTGAATTTGGCTCATGTACATTTTTATTTATTTTATTAAATTTATATACTCTATTATGCATCACACGAAAAACAAATTACAAAAAAAACAAAAAACTAAACATTGGGAACATACCAAAGGCGGTCTCGATTTCTCCCAGACAACCTTCGGGTTAGAAGAATTGTAGACAAAATCGGATGATATAGGTAGATGCAAAAGCTATAACAATAGACATACATATACATGACTACACTAATACGTAAACCTAATTCATAAACATATATATAAAATTAGTATGTACTAAATAATAAACTAAACAATATAAAAATAACTGAAACCAGGGTTTGCAGTATGCTTATTTGGGTCATTTCTTCTTATTAGTAAAATAAAGTAGCTTATCAAATCTGAAAATTTGGACTGCTTAAAAAATCATCAGAAACAATAATATTTATAGGCAGGCGTCGCACCTCCGACCACTGCCACCCGGAACACAGAAACGCTATCAATAATTTAAATAGATAAGGAATCGTACTTGCTGTCTGGCAAACTAACTCTTGCTTATGCTCGTGAATGGGTTGCAGACTGGCAGGTTGCTTGCGTTATGCTCGTGAAGGGGTTGCTTGCGGTGATTGGTCGTCTTGCTAGCCACGGATTTCTTTTCTCTTATTATTAACTAATCGTTAGACCAACTTATCGAATTGATTGCGATGGTTTTAGTTGTTCGTACATTGCTCACTAAATATTTGTGAAGCAGTGGTCAAAATAAACCGGCAGATTTTGTTGTGTTATTCTTCTCAGATCAGCGCGCGTTTAGAATTCTTCTAGTTTTAATTTTAAGTTGGAGAGTGTCTTTACAGATGGATTTATTTCGATGTACTCGAAGCGCCCCTACCCCCGCTCCATCCTCTCCATTCCACGAACTTTTGGACCTCCCCTCGTATATACAATAATACTTCTCTAAGGTTATTTGGTTATATGAGCACGCTCCTATCGCTACAGTAGGATCCAGATCCAAACAGGAATGGTTCATATATTATATACATTGTCATACAAACATTACTTCAGTAACACGTAGTAACAATAACATCTTTTGGAATTTTTCTGTGTTTAATTAAAAATACAACTACCGTTGACGAAGCTCTGAAACGTTTCGAGATCTTGTCCGTTTGTAGAACGGGCCATTAGACTAGTGGTATCAAATTAGGCGATTTGACGTACACAAGTGATCATTAGTATATAATCACTTTTATAAAACCATTGCAATCAATTCGATTATTCATTAAGATAGTGAGTGAGTGGTTAAAATTATAGCTCTTTTAAATAAAGTTTTTGCTTAAGCAGTCAAATATAACAAGCAAAATATCAAATAATGAATAATAATACAGTGTTTAAAAGATCTGGTGACTCCTCTTTTACTACGTTTAACCAAAATATTACTTTTTATGGTCATATAAACAACAGTTTTTTGTATGATATACTAGCGCTAAACCAACCTGTTCATCCATTTCATCAAAGGTCTAAAAAGCTGTCATAGCCGTTCGGTCGTATAGCGGTGATACAAAGTGCCTGCATTTGGTGACTGCAGGATCAAAATTACCTTCTTAAATTGTTTATGTTTTTTTATGGATAAATATAAGTCGGAACCTGTCTGTAGTCTGGCTGCACGTGGACATGGACGACCGTGTCAGAGTCTACGCGTGCGTCTACAGGTCCCATAGTGGTAATGCAAAAACGAATCAACTCTTGGGCCAGGCAAAGACTGGCGATCTGTTTTCAGTGACCCTCGCCGCCGAAGTCGTAGTCCTCGTGGAGTTCAATACGCATAATACCGATTGGCTAAGGTCACGTGCCACCGACTACGCGGAGAGATCTGTGTTTAACTTTGCTCTAGCAAATGGACTGTCCCGGTTGGTCAAGATGCATACTCGTCTACCGGACGTAGACAGCCATATGCTCTTGTTGGATCTTCTGCTGTCTCCATATCTCTCTTTTCCTTGGACATTCATAAATCGAGTAGGTCAGATGATGTTTCTCCAATTGTGCTACGAACATGTGCTACTCTATATGTGCTACTCTTAATCTAATAATAAATAAATATCTTAGCTCCGGTTTATTTCTTACTGCCTAAAAAAAGACAATCGTTGAACCATTATATAAGTGTAGCCATACTGACTCAGTTAAAAATTATAGGCCTATAACGATTATTCCTGTTTTTTCTATTCGAAAAACTGATAGGTTCTATAGCTTGGCATGTAAAGCCTCATAGTGCCACAAAAATACAAATTTATGGAAGAGCATTCCACTGCGACTAATCTGATTTCCTTGGTCGGAGACCTGACTGAAGGGTTCGATCAAAGGCACCTTAGTAAACCTTCGACCAAGTTAATGATAACATGCTTTTACACAAATTTTCATGTGCAAGAATATCAGGTCGTTTTTTATTCTGGTGTAGCTCCTATCCTACACACATAGACAGTCAATAGTGGTAGCTAAACCCTACGCAGTCCTTTCTGAAGTTCCCCAAGTTTTTATCTTGGGACCTTTTATAAACCATCTTAGAAACTACATTGTAAGTGCTTTCAAAGCTACAAGTTTTATATTGTCGCTGATGATTTAAAATTCTTTATTACTGGTAATTTATTTAATAAGGAACTATTGCTACAAGCGACTCTGGGTAACTTTGTCTTATGCTGCGTATCCAATAAAGCTTAAACCTTAATAGGTGTAATGTGTTACGATTTACCAGAAAAAAGAGCCCAATTTCTACTCCTTAGTATGTAAATAATGTGTCAATTAATTAGGTCGATTACATTAAAGTTTTGGGTATCATTTTGAACAGCAGCTTACGATTTCCTTTGCATATTGAGAATATAATTAAAAAAGCCCTCCAAATCACACATATATAAAAAGCATATTGAAGGTGTAAAAAAATCAATTTTTATGCCACTTGCCATACATTTGAAATTTGTTGGTACTCGTAATCTGCTCAAATTATGAAGTTCGCTAGTGGCAGCAGTCCCCGAAGCACCCGTGCCCCTTGGGTACAAGACAAAATAGGAACGTTCCCTGCCGCCGGTTGATCGATCTTTCAATGATCCGAGGTGAGGACGGATTGCCCCCCACCGTCAATCGTCGGGGACCTCTGGTCCATTTCGCGTCGTCGGATCAGGGCTAGGTCAGCTAGAGACCTGACCCGAGGCGCCTCAGGTCTACTCCCTGGCGAGCACCTCCGCTGTTCCCAGGATGGATCACTCGCCAGGAGTGTAGCAGCAGTGTACGACACCACACAATTCCCTCGAATCACCCTCACCGCGAGGACACTCTGCGTTCTCCGCAGGAGGGTCTTGGAGTCCACGGTGAGGGTAAGTACAATTAATAAAGTTTTTTATCTTTTAACGCAGATAATATAATATCTTTTTACACAGATAACAGTAAACATTATGTTAAAATACCTAAGATAAATATCTCAATAACATTATGTAAATTATGCTTATTTATTGCCTTAAATAAATTGTTCACATCACAGAGTCAAAATCTAATTTGCTTAGCTGTAGGTCATCGACCTTCATATTTGAGAGTATTTAATATTATTAATATTTTTACTAATTCTTTATAATACTTTAAGGATATCTTTTTTTAAATACGTTATATAAAATATAAAAAGAATAATAATAATATTATTATATGATAGAATTAAGAAATATGGTTGTAATTTGGAGAATCTATAATATTTTGGGTATATGTAGGTTTATTCCTGCTTACAATAGGATTTATTTTTGGAAATCGATAGACAAACAAAGTTTATAGATAGGCCTGTATATAATTACTATGTTTTAATTACACTAGTATGTAGTAAGGAGTAAAGAGTGTACCAAAATTTTATTTCTTTCGTGCAAGTTAGGAAGTTACTAAGTCTAACTCGACGCTCGAGCTGATGAAGGCTGATTTTTTTAAATAAAATTATAAAATCCTTTATTGATAATAAAATACATTACATGTTAACATTTTTTTATTTTTTTAAATATATATTACAGTTGATGTTAGTACAAAACACAGATATATTAAATAGACAATTGATTGTCGTAAATACATGAAGGTCAACGACCGTGAACCGGTAGGTACTTATGAAGTAAATTGCTAGTGTTACATTGTGTAGGCTGGATGGTTTTAATGGAATAATAAAAATATACATTTAAAATGTTTAATATTAATGAATGAAATTGCTTAGATTTTGAAAAATGGAATGAATTTATTTAAATTATATTCGTATTTATTTATCGTATTCCTTTATGGTATTTGTAGGAGATGTAAGCGTCTACTCCGTGCAGGATGCCGACCACCGCGCCGATATACTGGAAAATATTAATTAAATAAATTACATTATACAAAAAAAATCTAACGTTTTTATTAAACCGTAAATAAAAAAAATAAACCGTACCGTTAGATCTGATAAATAAATTGTTTACCGACAGTGTGTTATTTTGAAAAAACATTACAAGACGCAAAAAATGATTACAAGCCAAAAAATTTCACTTTTCTGTAAAACAAGATATATAAATATAAATTAGTAAGTATGTAAAAATGTATGTTTTTCCGTATATACTTACGTACACCGCTGTCATGGCGGGGTAGGCGGCGTACATGTTGAAGAGGGCGTACCGCGGATAGAGGTACAGGTTGACTGCGACCCCCATGTAGGAAGATGCCGATAGATACATGAAGCAGGCCACGGCGTTGAAAACATACTCCTATAAACAATATTTGACATATATATTAATATAGTTAGAAATAACATTATTTTTTTGCATTATAACTAAGCAAATAGATTAGAGAATAACAACAGCGATCCTCATTATCCTGATGGGCTATCGCAGGGTCGCTCTTATAGTCGGCCAGGACGCACAAGAAATACAAACAAATAACTATTTTTAACAAATAACTACAGTAAAACCCGTTTAATACGTTTTTTGAGGGACCGGACGAGAAAAACGCAATAAGCGGGAAAACGTTATAAAAATTTAGGACATATTCGTATAGGTATCAACTATTTTAAAACAATAAACTTTCAAACACAATATTTTATACACAATATATCATAATTATTAAATTGAATTGGAATCGACGTCATCCGTGTTAACTGCTTCTGATTCCCCACAGATTTGTTTATACACAATACCGTGGCGTTTATTGAAGCGATCTAGCCAGCCGGTTCCTGGATTGAAATTTTCGATGTTGAGAGATGTTCCAATTTTCGCAGCTTTTTCGAGGATGATCGGCCCGCTCAAAGGAATGTTGGCGTGTCGCGCTTGTGTGATCCATTCAAGTAGAATGATCTCTACGTTTTCGTATTTAGCCGATTTGATTTTTTTACGACTCGCAGAAGAATTTGTAGCACTTTCCTCGATTTTAGCACGGTTTTTCACTATTGTTTGCAATGTAGACGGCGGGAGATCCAGCGATTTAGCAAAACTTTTTAAGGAATCCGACGCGCTGCGATTGTCAAAAGCTTTGAGGATTTTTAATTTGTCTTCGATAGACAAAGCTTTCCGTTTCAAAGGATTTATACTTGCTAGTCAGTTAGTATCGCTCGAAGGACTATCAAAAACTAACGAAAATGCCCAACTACCTTCGCATTTATAGACAAATTGTAACATGGGAAACAACCTACGAGCCCTGCGATAAGAAAGCTGACAAAGAAAAAGGAAGGGATGCATTGTTTTATTTTAGCATTCATAGACAAATTCTATTTTTAGACATAATCCCATGAATGTATGGTTAATTTTATCTCAGCCTTTATGGTCAAATTCTATTTTCAGGTATAATCTTTAAATGAGTGTAATAAAAAAGACAAAAACGTTATAAACGGATATTTATACAAAGGGGATTATCGTTCTGGCTCGGAGTGAATATTTGTTATAAACGGGAAAACGTCATAAAAGGGAACGTTATATCCGGATTATTTTGTATGTTTAATAATAGGAAAGTCCTAGGGACCGAATGATCATAACGTTATAAACAGGAAAATGTTAAATGCGGGAAACGTTATAACCGGATTTTACTGTATTTTTTTTACTTTTCCCTCCGCATGATCACAAAAAGTTTTTGGCCCTAAACCAAAAGGTTTTCTGTGCTTTTATGGATTTGGAAAAGGCGTTTGACAGGGTTGTGAGAAAGAAGTTATGGGAGATACTGCCCCGATACAATGTGAACGGATCCTTGCTACAGGCTGTAAAGTCTCTTTACACTGATCACTCAGCCCGTGTGCGAGTAAGAGCTGGCATGTCGCCCTGGTTTGACATCCAATCGGGTGTTAAGCAAGGTTGCGCTATGTCAGCTTATTTGTTCAATTTGTATTTGGATAGTTGTCTCCAATGCGTGAAAGACAGTGACATGGGAGTGAAAGTAGGTGACCTTAAGGTCAATTGCTTGCTATATGCAGGTGATGCAGTGCTCATTGCATCATCAGAATGCAATTTGCAGGCATTGGTCATCACATTGAAAGATGGGTGTGAAATTAATGGTCTAAACCTGAATGTAGATAAGACGAATGTTCTGATATTTGAAAGAAATGAAGAAAGAACAGAATATAAGACCAATGTGAATGGTAAGATAATAGAACAAGTGAATGAAGTTATATATTTGGGAAGTATGTTTAGCAGAGACGGAAGATACGAAATGGATGTGGAAAGGCGTATTGCCGGTAACAGAATCAACGGTGCTTTGACTGCATTGTTGAGACGGCGAAAAGTCAGCATACCTGCTGCATACGTTTGGCTATACACAATGCAATTTTGCTACCGACGCTGTTATACGGCAGCCAAACGTGGGTAGCACAGAAGAAGAATGTAAGAAAGATGAATGCTGTGGAGATGCGATCTCTTCGCAGAATATGCGGAGTCAGTCTATCTGATCGAATCCGCAAGGAAGAAAGAGATCCACAGAATGGCAGGAGCGAGGGAAGATGTCACGGTGAGAATGAAGAAGAACGTGCTCAGGTGGTTTGGCCACGTCGAACGAATGAGTGATGAAAGAATGGTAAAAAAGATTTATATAGGAAAAGTGAGCGGTAAGAGAGACAGGGGAGGCCTCGAGTGACCTTCGAAAACACAGTATCTGTGATACTGGAGGAAGGTCACGTAAAAAGCATGAGGACCCCTCGGAGAGCATGTATAAAGAGGTTGATGTCTGTGGCCGAGGCGAAAGAGGCATGCAGGGACCGTATCGTTTGGCGCTCCGTCGTCTCTGGCTACCCCGCAAGGGATATGAAAGTGAAGATAAATAAATAAATAAATAATATTTATCTGTTTGTTTGTTTGTCCAGGCATCACGCAGAATCTACGCAATGAATTGTGATGTAATTTAGTATGGTTAGTTTTCCACTCTCGTTAACATTTAGAACACTTTTTACTCATAAATGGACTACCATAATATAATACTGTAAAAAGAGGAAGGGAGGCAACCAATCAATCAATCAATTATGCACTCCCCTGATCTTTTAAATAAGTATGTGTATAATGTTATACTTATACTGTTTGAAACAATATTCTCGTAGAATAAAATAATTTCATATGTTTTGTAAATAATGTAATATTATTCAGTTATCTGATGCTCAATTGATATGAAGTACCACTTGAATATGGATTATGAGCTTAATAAAGTTATTAGGTTTATCATTATGCATATCTCTACATTGATATGTAATATTAGCGTTATTTATTTTACGGTGAAACTTTATTATATTTTATGTTCCAAAATTATAGGCTATATTTTTCCGATGTATAAGCTATATTACTATAGTTGCATCGAATTCTGTTCAGTAGTGTTTGTATGAAAGAGTAACAAAACCTGTCAAAATTTATCATTTATAACATTCGTATGATTGTTGCTAGTACTTACAAATATGGATTGTCGGATAAGATTTTGTGAGTTGGACGACAGCACGTAGCACGCGATGAGGAGAGAGGTGGTGAACAAGCACGCGGAGGCCGTCGTCAGGAAGCCGTGGAACGCGGACCCCATGCTACTGGCCTCCGACAACCCATATTTCACTAGGAGACTCTGGCAGAGACCACCTAACATCTGTTTAGAAAATGAAAATCTAAAATCAGAATCGAAGGTTTCTTAACATAGTTTTATTTTTCTTTGTTACAACATTATACATTTTATAACAATACTTTTATAAACTAGTTTGGTTCTTTAGATACATAGATTAAAAAAAAACTTGTTATTTAATTGCTTTGAAATATATTTCAAAAGTAAAATTAAATACTTACTGCTTCCGCTAGTTTTATAATGCCATGTTGTGAGGTCATGTATCCGAAGTTAAGACATTCGCAACACCTACAACAGCAGCACTTTATTCCCCTACTCCCGTTTCCAGCTGGTGCGACCCTCACTATTGTTGGACCGCGAGTCATTGTTTACCAACAAGGCCGCTTTCCTCAAACCAAAACCACGTCCTTCACTTTAGTACACACACAGTAGTCACGTCCACTCTAAGCAATGAATGGACCAACAGGAAATTCAGGAGAGTTCAAACATTTCACCATTTAACTTCAGCGTTAGTCAAAACAATATTTTTAGATATCCGACGCTTACTCTGTTAAAAGTTCAGCGAACCACAACAACCCAAATACTTTTGCAATAACAAAACTAAAATTGTATCATCATTAGAAAAATTAGAAAAGAAAGCTTGTATCTTTTTTCTATATGTTTGTGATTTAATGTGATTTATTTTCTTTAATATATAAATTATTTTTTGAATGAGAACACGTTTGGACAACTCCGGGATAATATTTAAATGTCAGCTGGTGCGTCTTCATCGTAATTTAAAAATAGCAGCACGCGTGCTTTGCGGAGGGTGCGTACTATTTTAGGATCAGTGTTTACTTCTTTAAAGTCTAGTGTTAATATAAAGTATTATTCTGTAATATCAGTTCCCAAGCCGGCGGAGACGCGTAATATTGTAGGTAAGTTGGTTCAGCTGTCATAAAGGAGCATCATTAATCTATACATAGAAAACCCGCTTACAAGCCAAAATATTGCCCAATAATGGGCTGATGTCATGGCGATGTTTCAGCAGCGTTCTTATTAAAGAAGAAGGGACATGGAGGGAGGCGGCTCACCCCATCACCCCGACAAACGAGGCCCGAACGATTATATAAAAACATTAAACAATAAAACCAGTAAAAACTCTTCATACACACATACAAATATTCTAAAAGTATATTGTGTGGGTGTGTTAAAAAAATAATGTAAAAAACATAATACGCTATAGATAAGTATTCCTATACAATTCCGACTGACTCCTTCTATTGAAACTGGTATTTAATTGGTGCATTTCAATTAGTGGATGCTAATTATTATAAAATGATATAACTTAGATTCTTCATTGTTCATTGTATAAACATAAAAAAAATTGTTGTGTAGGATTCAAACACGGGACCTTCAGCTTAGAGCTTAGAGCTGTAGATCATATACCAATAGGATGTCTGCTACATTAAAAATACTTCTGTTTTAAACTTTTTATTTACGAAATATACAAAAATTATATATATTAATATATATTACACTAGCCGTTGTCAGCGGCTTCGTCTGATGTTTCATTTTTTCTAACACCGCCACCTATTGCAAAGTTACAGAATTTAGAGATGATTTAAAATATGTACAACAAACACCTCGAATTCGCTATAAAAAAACTTTAAGATTATTAATCGAGTTATTAATCGAATTATTAATCGAAAAACTGCAAAATTTTATTGAAATCAACTGATTTATTGATTTAAACCACTGCTTTTAGTGGTTTCGGAGATTAACGCAAACGAACATCGTATCGTCGTATTTAAAACGGCACCTGTTGTATGATTATTCTAAAACTATTTAGAGTTATATAATATTATATAAAAATAAATTATCTTACAACATAACATCATATAAATTAAATTATAATCCTTAAGCTTTAACGTTGTTGCTTGGCTGATTCTGTGCTAAAAATTATATTCCCAAATATCACTTACTTTTAACAAAAATTATAATGTTCTAAGATAAGTTTGAATAAAGGCATCTCAAGTTAATTACTACTAACTTGTAATAATATAATTTAAACAAAAATATAATAAAAAAATGTATAAAATATTTAAAATATTAATATTGTGTTGTTTATGACTTATATATATATATTGAATGTTTAAAAAAATTTAATCAAATGTCACCATAATATTAAAAAGACCAAATTGAGAATCCTACATATATATATTTGTTAATATTTATTTATAATTATACAAAAAAATCTATTTAATTATTAACAACATTTCATCGGATAACTTATCCTAAATTGGCAAATGAACACGTCAGAACACAATTATTAAATAGAAAAAGTAATAACATTAATATTAAGTTCTACGCATACCTTAAAATTATACACATAACAAATTCATTATAATGTTAAGAACTCACTTTTGTATCCTCAGATAACTATGGAATCAATTAACCTTTATCGGATAAAGAGAAATGAAAACGTTAAAAATATTCCTCATTTAAATGTTACCTGAGAATTAAAATATATTCGTTTTATAGGAAGGATCAGTATCAATAGGGGAGAGTCATAATGAGGTACTAAAATTCGACAATATTTACATACGACGAGACCGGAAGACCTTCACTAGACACCAAAGCAATAGCTGTTATAATCTTTGTATGCTCGTTTGTACCTCACTTAAAACCATTTTATAGTAGTTTAAAAGAAATATATACTTTAAAGGATATCCTCTTACAATCATAGTCCATCCAAGGATTAGCAGGTCCCGAGCCACGCATTCATAAAAATACATATTAAGATGTTCCATACAATTATTTACTTTCTCTCATATAAATATAACATACGTATAATATATGAAATATGACTTTAAAATATATAATTTAGGAAATAAATGCCGTGGCACTATATAAACTCACCTAAAGCTTAGAAAAACACTTGAGGTTTAAATACAAAATGGTATAGTTGTTATAAAAAAGCTGTAAAAGCTATAAAAATAGCTATTTTCGTACAAAAGTAACAAATAATGTTATAATTTAGAGTACAGAGTGTTTGGGATTGAGTTTGAGTGTTCAAATCCCGCGATACGTCCGATTCGCGAGGAAGGTGCTCAAGAGGTAAAGTCCGGCCATCACCAGGCCCATCACCTGCAACAATAACAATTTAGTATGTAATAGAAAAAATGTGTAAGACAAGACAGTAGTACAAAAGTAAAAGAGTTAGCTTCTCTACCTTATAAATATTACTTTGAGGTTTCTTTCTTTAGAAGAAAAAAATAAAACAAAACAACACATTATGTAACATTTCTTAACAACCCAGAGATATTTACAAATATAAACTTGTAATACAAAATATATTATAATTGCAATAATCTCAAAAGTTCCCCACGATTTTAAGAAGTTTACACTAAAAAAAGCAGTTAAATTCTAATAAAAGTAGTGATAAAAAAAATATTTAATATATTTTTTTAGTAGTCGAAGCTTACCGCTGCTGCTAAATATGGTTCAAAATCTCGTCGGTAGTTGCTCCTCTGATGGTTCACTTCTATCATAAGCGTCAGACCCGCGGCGAGGTAGAAAACAAACGCTACCCCATGATATATCACCTCCTGGGATATTAAAATTACATATAATACTTTCAGTATACCCTGATTATATAAGGTATTAATTTACCTAACAAATTACTATAATTTATTTTATTTATATTTATAAAAATACTTACATACAATGTTTTAGATATCATAGACGCCGTAGAAAATGACATTATGCAAGAGAGAAGCAGACAGAATGTGCCGATAAGAAACGCCACTGATACTAGAAGATAAAAAAGTTCCGGTTTCTGTCCATTGTACCGACTGTACCCCGGGTCCAGGTAGTACCCCACGACTCCCACGCACGCCGCTCCCAGCAACTGCAATCATACATTTGAATATTAATATTATTATATATATTAGGTAAAAAGAAATCTCGTATACTAATTGGTTATCAAAAAATATATATATTCAAAAAAATATTGCTTCAGTGTTCGTTGGTCTTCTTCTCGAAACTAATGACGGACATTAGAACTAATTGACACCGACTGATTTATCTATACAACTATATAAGTTTCGCCTCTCTGAATGTTTTTTTTTTTGACCTAAATTAAACAAATATTTTTATTTAAAAAGACGGGCAGTATTTACGTCTGTTTGTCCATATATAACTAAAAATGGTTTCTCACCGAACTTGATGGAAATGAGAATTTTTATAGTAAGAAGTTTAGAAGACTATAAGTAAAGATTCGCATTCGTATTCGCGAGTGCTCAAAAAGTGACATTCGTTATATCATTTGCAGTTAATATTGTATAAGCTATACGATTAAACAAGCCAGAAACTGTTTAATTGCATCAAACACTTATTTATGTAATCTCTGCCTTTCAATAGGTACTTGCCCAGATATTTTAAATGAAGGTCTAGTGCATCCTTTATATGAAAGTAGTGACAGACATATTATCGGAAATTACAGGCAAATATCAGTTTTATCCATAATCTCTAAAATTCTTGAGAAATTATTAAATAGCCTTTTTACACAATAATTTGAGAAGAACAAAGCCCTTTCATCTAATCAACAGAAGCTGCAACTCTAGTACTCACGGAAACTATAACACCTTGATAGTTAAGAGAAGTTGTAGAAGTATTCCTGGATCTGTCCGAGGCATTTGATACTGTACCAGTTAGTCTATTACTTTCACGGATGGATGGAGTCAGTAGGTATACGTGCTTTGGATATATTTCAAAGTTCCCTGTCTCATCGCTCCCAGTGTGTAAAGATAAAGTAATATATTAGTAAGCCCCTACCTCTATAATTCTGTGTATCACAGGGAACCGTTTTAGGTCCTACTCTTTTTCTTTTATTTATCAACAGCCTATGTTTTAAGTTAATACCTAAGAGCAATCTTGTTACCTGAGCAGATGATAAAGCATTGATTATTCATGGAAGAAACTGGAAATGTAATGAAATGGCTTCGTGACAGTTTCTTCACCTTGAATCTACGAAAAACGAAGTATATCACCTTCTCTTATCGTCCCAAATGCCAGTCACGTCCAGAACCTCTATCAAAGCACACACATGTGATGACCTTGTGACTTGTACTTGTTCTACTATTGCTAGAACTCCTACTATAAAATATCTGGGACTTAAAATGGACAGCTATCTAAATTGGTAAATACATATAACAAACCTAACTTGTAATTAGAAAACGCCAGTTTTCTGAAGTCTTAGAAAATCCTGTGACTTCAATTCAATATTATGATCTTGTCCAAAGTATTTTACAGTATGGATGGATGGGACAGAGTTGGTATTACCACATTACTTCCACTAGAGAGAGCTCAAAGAGGCATACTGAAAACCATGCTTGGTAAACTCATAAGAAACAGCGCTGTCTGTTGTACCAGGAATGTTATGTTCTTACAGTTACACAAGTTTATATAATAAACGTGATACTGCGGAAACACCGAACAATAACTTCACAAACTCTTACCAAACGGAATAAAATTAAAATATGTGCGATGGAGCCACATAGAACTACTCTTGCAGGTCGCCAGTTTTATGTAAAAAGAAATTATCTTTATAATGATGGTAACATCATTGAGGACATATTTTCTCATTCCTTTTATACGTGTCAATAAATAATAAAACTTGGTTGCTGAATTTAAATTATATTGAAATTGTCTGTCTAAAAATAAATAAATGTATCTCTAACAAACAAACAAATGTGTAAACATAATAAGACATATATACTTCTTCCTTCATACACATAGACAACACACCCACACACCAAATTAATTAGATCTTTTGCTAACTAAAAGTAGTGTTATATTTTTATTTTAGCTTTTTCTGTACCTTATTTTTAATAATTCATTATTTTATACCCAATACAATTACTTGACGTCACTCCACTACTTTTAATATTATATTAACTTGAAAAATCTCTTCCGAGTGGATGACGCTGACAGCTGTGACACAGTTAAAGGTACATCATTTAAATTAACTTGAAATGAATAAACTCTACGTATAAGAGGTAACAATATAAATAACATTGGTCAATGTTACGTAGTTAATAGGGCACGGACAAAGCCGCTAACAAATGTAGTCAGATATAAAATTAAAGGAGAATATTGATTTGAGTTTCGAGAGGATTCGACAAAGAAAATACGAAGTGTGTTTACGATTACCGAAAATAACTGGCGCGTGCTGCATATGTGGAATCGGCAGTCATAAATTTATATTTGATCATTTAAAAAATGTAAATAAACAAAGATTATTTATGTATGTATTTATATATTATGTTTATATTTAGTATATGTATATATATTATACAACAGCGTCTTAAATACATCCTGATCGTCACTAGTTTCAATTCCCTTGTACTTCTAACGAGGGCGACGCGAGCGATGACATCATCTGACCGAGTCCCAAGTCTCAAGGAAAAACGGAAGGATATTTACATTTTACGTTACTACAGTTTGATTTAACGAAACTCAATACACTAATCTATTATCACTGAGCTTAAAATAAATATGTGTAAGAGGTGCGTCATACGATTCAGAGGCGACTTGAACAGTACTTCCAACTAAAATACTTATAATTGAGTTGTTGTTTCAATTAATATCAATTGTATTTTACTTTTATAACTGGCCAAATATATATTTAATGCTTAGTATACAATGAAGTATATAGTAATTATTTTATGTTATAATGAAAATGAACTTTGGTACCCGTTTTTGTTAATTTTCTTATCCCGTTGCACAACTTCATCAAGTGTATTTTTAAAGTGGGTCGCGCGTCAAATTAATTGTATTCTAAGATTAAAATACGAAAAATGTATTTAAAATTTTTAAATAAATAAATCAAAATGGCTATCATATAAGAAATGTATCGCTATTTTGTATTATGTTCGTTAAGTATTTCTTTAAAATAAACATATTATTAATTATCCCTTATTGAATTCGGCTAAAATTACAAAAATATTGATTGTTACAAAGGATGCTAAAACGTTTCATGTCAACAAATGCAAAATAATAAAATAATCTTATTTTTATTATTTATATACTAGTTGCTCCCTGCGACTTTCTACACTAGTAATAAATTATGTAACATCATATACAATCGTCATCAAAATCATCAGTACGTTTACCTGATTCGCAAAAATATCAAAACTATTATATAAGTTTATTATAAACCTAACACTTACTTTTATTTAAGTATATGAGACGTAATATTTTGTGTAAAATTTTAAATCCAGAAAGATTATTGTGAAGTTTAAATATTTAATTTTCAAGTTTGTTGGAAGGAAGGAAAGGTGCATTCTTACCAACTGTGCCAGTTTCAAGAGTCCGGGCAGTGTGCCAAGGTAACCTGTGTTGACGAACAGAGCGCCGCCCGAGGAGGTGGTAGTCGTCCTCGTAATAGTGACCGTGTGAGACATCTTGGTATCCAGCTGGAGCGTATTATATATTATTAAAGAAGCGATACATCAACGATGGTACTTTTGTATACATATTAATTATTTATTATTAAATATACACTTGGTTGTGAAAAGAAAGGCGCGACATTTCCCTAAGAGGAGTGTTGGTGGTCGGGCGACGCGTCGGCGGCAAGGTTTATATGCCGAGGCCGTCTGCTGCGTTCAGTATAAACTTTACCACAAGACCCATAAAATATAACTATATACTACAAAAGAATAAAAAAAGTAAAAATAAAAGTAAGAATACACAATAAATTAAAGACAATATTTTACTAAATCATGTATTCTGTTGTCATAATTTTAAATTTTTAAAGCAATTCATTGTTATCTACCTCATGTGTTATTTATTTATATAGGAATCATAACAAAGTTATAAATAAATCGTACTTTTTATAATTGTATGTAAACTTCAAAGAAATAAAGACATGTAATATTTCGTGAATTGGCCTTTCGCAAAATGATACTCTACTTGTATATATTACAAATATATTCGTGCGAGAGAGAGAAACACAAAACACTTTTACTTCATTATAAAACTGATAAGATACAAACATTGTTATCATGTAATAATAATAATAATAAAGATATGTACTTACGTTTGTATATAACGAAATGCAGAGGTATATATGAGTCGCGTCGCCACGGTAAAGCCTTACCTCCGACTGCAAGAGTCGGAGACTCGATTTAAGAATGACTCACTTGTTGTTCCGCGCATGCGCAGCGGCTATACTCAGATAATACATACATCATACATACATACACACACATATACATACATATATAATGTATATAATGTTTATAGGGGTAAGGGGATACCTAACTGATTTTAAGTTTCTTCTTAATCAATTTGAATATATTTGTAATTGATAGAACTGACTAAACAATATCAAAATTTGAATGTTCGGGTTGAATCAATTTAGCAGAATTCATTTAATTTCTAACAGCTTTACGACAGCTGGACATTTTTTACATTTAATCATATTTTGATATTCATATTTTTTTTACAATTAGGTATACTTACCTACAGCCCACAACCTACTGATATACCAACATATACCAACATTTCGGGTGTCTAGACTCTAGACAACCTCGTCTGATGTCATCGCGTGCTCTCCATTTAACTACATATATTTTTGTAAATTTTTAATTCTTACAAACAAGGAAAAAACGCAAATAACAAAGCATCTTCATTTAAATTTCCCGGGTTGGATTTTTAGACCCGTTTTTCGACTTTTGATTCCTACCTATCAATTCGGTACTACGGTTACAGCGCCACATAAAAGAATTCAAAGTATAATCAATAATCATATATTAGCAACATCCATTTAATTAATTAATAAAAAATCCAAACCATTAATTACACTTTCAAATAACTTTTACAGTCATTTTATTCATCACTAATATTACGTGACTTTCACTTTAGAGTGACATCTTTTGATAATATTATGAATAATACATGACATCATAAAAATATGAATCAATATTTTAATTAGCACGTCACAAACAAATGATATCAGAATATATTTATTATTAATAATAATGATAAATTACGTTAAACAGTTTTTGACTTCAAATTTGAACACTAAGAAAAATAAATGTAAAAGCAATGGACTGTAAATATTTACATCAAATGGACTGATTTTACTCTCTTTCGAAAACACAGTATCTATGATAATGGAGGAAGGTCACTTAAAAAGCATGAGGACCCCCCGGAGGGCTGTGGCCGAGGCGAAAGAGGTATGCAGGGACCGTAACGTTTGGCGCTCCGTCGTCTCTGGCTACCCCGCAAGGGATATGGCGTGAAGATAAATAAATAAATAAATATACTATAAATATAAATACTTTACTCTCTGGCAATTACTTTTCTTTTTTGGGTATCACTAAGACTGTCTGACGTCTGTCCGTTTCAGAACTGTATCTTTGAACCGTAAGATACACTTGATATTTTCCTATTAATATACAAACTAGATAATGCCACTGCAGTCGTTATATCCACAAATAATAAAAATATTGAAGATAATTAAATAAACTGTAAACTAACTAAATATGGATACTTTTTATTGGTTACAGATGTACATTATTTTCTTTTTATTCCAAAAAATACTTGAATCATGTCACTGGAGCTTGAATCAACTATGCAAAGTCAAAACATTGAACTACTGAAATATTAATATATTATAAAAACCCACTTACCTCCTTATCTTACCAGGGAACTTTAATTTTGTTTCCAACTACATTTATATTACAAAATAAAAGATATTAAAGTGTTAACGTGTTTTATTAACTTTTTACATATTAATTCAATTAAACTATTGTGTATGTTAATCCCTCGGACAGTTACAACTTACAGGTAATATAAAAACCTTAAACTCATGGCGTAACAACTGACAAACGTTACCGCCATGCAATATTAATATTAAAGGTACAATGTATACATACACTCAGTTTGAACAACCTTGGTACTGTTAGAGTTGAATACGTGAGGTCTTCACAACCAGCTGTCTTGTAATATCTTTTTTACTTAATAAAAACATATCGGACTAGTCAAGTGAATGGAATCGAATATAATAATGTGCCCAGTGCTCTTTACAATATCCTATGCATATAAAAGAGAAGGTTGAGAGAACTTATAACCAAATTAGACGAGACGTCAACCCACAACAAGCATAACCCGAGAAACGCGATGAATAATCAACCATCAACCATGCCATGCCATGTACGGACACAAATAAAATAAATAAAACAGAAATTAATCCCACGTGAACAGTTACCACCTACTCCGAATATATGGCCGTTTTTAAGTCACTCTATTATCGAATTTAATAAACTTTACATATTATATTAATATTATTTCTGTCAATACAATAATTAAAAACTTCAAATATAATTTTATATCAATAAAATACTGTACAATATGAATATAAAGTTATCTGTGAAATAAAATTAAAAACAACAAATATTGTTCGGGGAGCGTGCGGCGCGTCCTCACGCGGCCCCTGCTGGAGCGCTGTTCCTGTGCTCCTGGAACAGGAGGTACGAACTCGCGCCGTACGCTATTGTGTTGAAGATACCAAACACCTGGAAAAAGTAACTTTCCTTTATACCATAGAAGAGATTGAAACAAAAATATGATTGATTTATAGACATTTGTCATTATCCAATTTGAAGAGCACTTTTTGACCTCAAAAATAGCGAGTTAAAGATGTCCACAAATAACTAATTCGCTAACAGCTCACCGACAGCATTCAGCGCTTGACAGATTGGATAAAGTATGAATAAAGTATAAAATGATCGTATCGTATCGAAAATAAAAATATGTTTATTTAACAAAAACAAGAAAAAGTATATATTTTATTTTTTGCCAATAAATAATTCCATTAAGTATTTATTTAATAAGGTATGTATTATATTATAAACTCACAGCCGCTGCAACGTTCCGGCCGAAGTTTCCGTAACTGGAAGTGAACATGACGATGAAGGCGATTAAGTAGAAAAACGTCTCCAGACTGGTGCTGATTAATTCCTGGAATAATTAAAGAAACAATCAGTTAAGGGTTTATTGAACATTTCGTTTAATAACAATTAACTACTTTAACTAAATTGACTAACAAAATGTGTTTCTGGAGATATCGTGAGTGCGATGATGTCATCTTTAGTTTAATATATCCATTCCAATGTCGTTTAGTAATAATTTGTGTTACTCCACTGACATTGCGTTTTTCAAATATTATATATATAATGTTTGAGGATTGCTGAATAATTTCGTAAACTAATTAATTTATTAACTAATTTTATTTCATTAACTAATTATAATTAATTAACTAATTAATTAATTGTAATTAGTTTCCATGAATTGGAAAAGAACAACAAAATAGAAGGAAGGTATCGTATATAAGCTTCTTGAGGTAAAAAGGGGTTGAATCCACCACACGCGAGTAAGGAGGCGCTCCCGCTGTCTGCTTAACCTGACTTGAATTATAAGTTTTTTAAAAAGTTCTCTTTTCCTTATTAGGGTACACGCGAGCGATCGACTAATAGTATCTACCCAATAACATAGAGGCATCTCAGGACCTCGGTGTTGATAACAGTTGAAGATTATTTATATATTTGTTTATGTGTTTAGCCTATTAGAGGAATAGGTAAGTATTTCTTTTAGCATATGATAATAATTATGGTAATTAATAAAATACTTACGGAGAGTACCCAATTGATGGGTATTTTCAAGGCTTCTCTGATGCTCAGGAAGTAAACGAAGCTCCACATGAGAGTCGTTATGAAGGCCGTCACCGCCACGAACACGAACCACGCAGACGCCCACGGAGTGCCCAGCGCCATGCACAGAATGCCGAGACCCTGAAATAGAAATGTAATTAAAAAAACAATAAAACCAAGATAATTTGATGTTTTCACCTATATTAGAAATTGTTTAAATTTTCTATTTTTGTTCTAAAGAAATTATGATCCTTTTTTTTATTAAAATATTATACGAATACAAAATGAACGCTACATAAAAACGAATAATAATAATAATATATTATAAGTATATTTCTTATTGTAAACACATACATACATATTTAAAGAGCAGCTATTGTTATAAATATACGTAACAAGGTACTTATAATAATGAGAGAACAGTAACTGTACGCGATGACTCTGTATGGTGACTTATGAATTGAAGACTTCACGTTTCCTTGTTTCTCGTAAGGTTATATGAGTGACGTGTGCGCTCCGGACGGCGGATTGCGGACGGCGGACGTCGGACCGCGGACGCCCGGTTTCTAGCTAATATTGTTTGGCTATACAGTCATTTCAATTGAAATGTCATTATTACAAATTATATCATAATTTTTACAATATATTGTATGATTTATTTATTGATTTATTGTTACACCTATACATGAATCTTATATAATTAGTGTTGTTCTTACATATAGTTTTTATTATATTTATTAATTTGAAACATTATGGTTTATCTGATAGCCGTTAACCGACTGGTAGATAATGTCTTAGTATTAAATCCAATTCCGTTGACAAAGCATAGTCATACCAAAGACATAACAATTTATACTATTTTTACTGAGTCACAATTATTTAATGTTTTTTGTTTATATGTTTATGACAGTCTAGGTGTGTGTAATATTATATTTGTTTACAACATCACTTACACCTACACAATTCTTTAGTTTAGTTGATGGCAGCACAAACAAACGAAACATGCTTATGTAGACTAATTTATTATATATAAGTATTGTACTTGTGTGCTTGTCCATTTCCTACAGACTTCGTTGCTACATCTTTACCGACCTCTGCTAAATAAATATTTTGTAAACACCGCATTCAAAGAAACATCGACCCGATTAAATGTAGTATTTAATGAACTATCAAGAGTAGACGTAGAGGTTATTTATTAAACATGAAAAGAACAGGTTTCCAGTATATTTCTTATAATCGATGTTTAAGAGAAACAGCTAGCGGTAATATGTTTGTACGACTAGAGCAACGGTGTCCAGTCTCCCCCCTACAGAAACCGGTTCATAATCTGCGCCTGCGCAGTGCGCCGATACAAGAGCTGTCGCAATACACAGGTGTATTTCAAAGAAATTTCTAACAAAAGCTATCATATATAAAATAATATTGATAAGGCGTGACGAATATTCTCATACGTTTATGATACATCTGTATGTTTATATGTATATGTAAGTGTATATGTAAGACTAGCTGTGCCCACGGCCTCGTTCGAGGAATGTTTTTTTCAAATAGTCTAAGTTACTCGTCATAACCCCAGGCATCAGGAAATTATGAACAGATACTACAATTTTATAAATATGTATAATTAAAATAAACTAAAGCTTTCTACTTCCACGATCTAAAGATATTATATTAGTAAATATTTTGGTATATCAAAATAAGTGAAATTTGAAATAACGTTAAAATAAAATGAGGACAAAAATTGATGGCGCGTTGTGACGCGCGCGGTGAAAGTGGCCGTGTCATGAATACGTATGGGCTATGGGCCGGCCGCCATACTGCGACCGTGGCTCCACAAACATCGGCGCTTTTACTTCACAAAGCGTCGCTCCACATACATAGGTACTTAACAAAACGTTGCCGGATTTCCGACACCAGTGCCCTCCGGCATATCAATTATTCACATCTCACTCACTATATATCCAATGTTATAACTTTAAACACACGTAAATACAAAGTAATTTCTATTTAGTATCGTTTTTGGTGTTTTAAATGTATCGCTGTGTTCGTTTCCTTCAATAATGATAACGTCTTCAATGCAAGGGAGTGTCCTTGAATCGATTTTAAATATTCTTAAGCGTGTAGCAAAAAATCGATAGTGTTATTAACATATAAAATGCATTGTTTCGTTATAATTATAATATAAATTATACGTGGTAAAAGGATATTAATTCTGAAGTCGTTGTGGTATTTATATGGTATGAAAGTCTTATTGGTAAAAGTTAATATTTTGTGATCTAACTTACGGTTTTAATGTTCATAAAATAATTCTTCATATCGTAACGACTACCTACTATAAGTATTACGTAAAATAAAGTGAAAATATAGTGAGGTAACATGTGGGTCACTGGGTACATCGGCCGACGCACCCGAAAAAACATCGAATGTTCACCGACCATACTTCCGCATGTAATTCCAATATAATTATACAAATCTTTGTAAATATCATATATATATTTATCTTATCTCCACACCTGCACCTTATACGTACCTTATATTATATATAAGTCAAACAATACTCAGATAACATTGAATCGTTTGTAGCAAAAAGGTACTAATGATTAGAAACTGTTACTCCGGCGATGGCAAATAGGGATTTCGATGTCAACGACCGCCTTCACTATGCACCTCCCGTTACTACACACCTTACTTCTTCCGTACATTGAATATGCGCTTGCGCTGGAAAAGTGGATCATAGCCTAGACGAGAGGTGACGCTTAGAATACAATTATTATTATCGGTTAAACTTCAGTTAATACGATCGCTTTATTCTATACATTTAAATTGACAAAACCGCTCGCTATTGGGATATAACAAAAGTGTGAACTCGATTAGCGTGAAGAAATTACCCAATCATAAACTATATAACAGAGAATTGAAATTAAAGTGGCAATTTATGGACTATGTGGAGCACACGCACGTTGGATGATGCAACGCAGTTTAAAGAAACATTAAATACTGACATTTTATATACACGTCCTAATAGCAGCGACCTTCAAATCTACTGACTTCAATCAATTGATACTAACTTGGGCTTCCTATGTACATTTATTATTTGGGAATATAATGTCACGTTGTGTTAAACATATATTTTATTTGATTTGCAAAACTCGCACGTTCAGCTCATTGTTGTGAAGATCTCAAAGATGTCCGTTACGTAAAAGTTAACAAGTAAGGACGAGTTAGTTACACGACTACTTCAATATGCGTATTATTTAGGCGTGTATTCTTTTTATGAAAAATTCATTGCAATCAATGTTCCAAATCATTTCAGTGTAACAGTAGTTATAAAAGCCGCCTTTATAAATAAAAATATATTTATAGGTAAGCTTATATTAATTAAATCGTTATTTAAAATTTTCCTCACACAAAACAACTTACGTACTCCGCATTGTGTGAATTAACTATCTTTCTTATCATTCGTGCATTGTATTGAAGGTGCCCTTTGGGTAGAATAATATTTTTATCAGTATAAAATATTATTTTATAAAAATTAACAATGATAGTTTATTTAGACAACATAACGTGTAACCAGCGCCAGTGTCGGCCATTGTTTAGCGAGTGCGGGTGGGGGCAATACATTAGAATGCTCCCATGTAGGATTATTAAACATATATATATATATATATATGTATATATATATATATATATATATATATATATATATATATATATATATATGTATATATATATATACATATATATATGTATATATATACATAGGGTCATAAATAAAACTATTATTCTGGTTTAAATGTTAATATTCATATTACATTCCAAGTTTTCGAAATGTTTGCTTCAAATAATAATATAATATTGTCATTAAAAGTGTAGTATAGTGTTTGAAATAACAATCTTGTCACGAGTGTCCTAAGGGTGTTAATTAATCGCTATTGTTAGACTGGTGGTAATTATCGCTCAGGACTCGAGGTTGTCTCCATTAATAGGATAAGTACTTTAACTAATAAGTCTTGGTATTAAGAGGGCGGAGGTTATATCTTCGTTACAGCGTGTGCTACTTTGAATATCATCCACCGGCCAGTTTTTATTTCCGTTATACACTCATTAAATTTATAAATAGAATTATATTGTCTCATCCGTGACCCGTTTTCTCGAATCTAGAAACAAGAGGATAAGAGAAGCACCGTCCAAGAATAGCCGTCTGTTACCGTATCGCAAATAAATATAAACTGAATGTGAATAAAAAGGAATGACATAATTGTTGGCGTGCGTTGGTAGTTGGTACCACTGACTCGTCGCATCGCTCTGTTTATTGTGCTTTTTTCTTTCTATAATATTAGTTTCTTAAAGTAATTGTCTATAAATTATAAACAAGTTGCATGTTTTTTCTCACGATGTGATGAGGAAAACCTATCCAATACCTATACTTAAGAAGCAGTTGTTTTCGGTTTAATCAATTCAAATCTAAGATTATTAGTATTAACAGACTGGAAAATTCTTTTTTTTATTAATAATTTTATTAATTAGTAATAAAAATCTTAGAATATAAATTTCAATACAAATTAACTTAATTCTGGAGTATGGCAGATGTATAACCTTGAATGAAGATATATTTTTTTCCATGTGAATATTTTCTTCAATACAGGGCGTACGTTTGGTAATTTGTGTGTATTTAAGAATATTAAGAACAATATTATCAAAATTTATATGTCATATGAAAGCATAAAACTCAAATCAAACTCGATAGTATATTTAGAACGTGTCAATATCGTTAACACGTCACGGTCTCGTGTCCAATACTTATTAATGGTATAAGTTTTCCGCGGCACAATTGTGTCGCAAAACGCAACACAATAGGTGCGGTGCGGTTACTTATGTCTCAACACAAGAACTCTTTCGTAATGTGAAAACAATACTATCCTATCAACTTCATTTATCCAAAATAACAATGAAAATTAAAGTCGCTTCTTAATCACATCGCATGTGGTTCGGTCTCGTTTACTGGTTATGGGTGATGAGTGAAATGATGAGAAAACACGTAGTCTGGTGGGACCGACTGGACCGATGTGGCGACGCAACTACTTTCATTTTGATGCCAGCTTTCACCGCACTCGTGTAAAAGCTGCGGGAACTAAATCTCAATCCTTTGTAAACTAACAACACTACACACGTTGATTAAACATATCAGTATTTATTTTAAATAACTTTTAAGTCATAAATGATGTATAGAAGGAGCATGTCTCCATGAATGACGTATGATAGTGCGTCGATGAGGCAGATGGATGAAGGCACGTACTTTAAATGTCTTTATTTATGACACACTAGAAAATAAAAACAATGCTTCTTATGTACATTAAAAAAAACAACAAAAGAAATATTAAAAACAATCAAATGACGACAAAGTTATCGAAATATTTTTGATAAGCCCGATCCAAACAATCGAAACTCTTATCCAAGACTGGAGGAATGTTATTTTTATCACCGTTTCAATATGCCTGTTGCAATTTAACATTTCACTCCATATAGAAAAAACACAAAAAGTCGTAAAAGGGTACAGTGAATGATAACGTATAGTAACTCGACTGTCAGTCAGTGATGACGAAGAGGATATCACAGGTGTTTATCATTTAAACGAAATCCACAATGAATCAAAAATATTTTACGATAAAAATGACTCATGTTAATCATTATTATTATACATTTAGGGAAGTTGTAACTTTATATTACAAAGATTACACTCGTGTAGTGTATATAATTTATATTTTTTGATAAATAAAAACTGTTTTTTTTTAAAGTTAATTATATGATCGCAAACGTATCAAATACGTAGTCATATTTCATATTCAAATCTAATATGTAATAGATCAGTCTAAATGTATCATATACGTGTACATTAACACGCCTTTAAAGTATAAAACCTGTTAGGAATCTAAGCATTTTAGATTTAAATATATTCATATAATTAATATTTATAACTATATATATAATAATTTTATCTGTACGTACATCTAATTTTACAAAGTGGTTCTAAATAAAAAATATAACTTTAAAATATTTATTAATTTCTAGTCGCTGTTTAAATTTAAAATTATTTGATAGACGGCACGCGAGAAAGTTTTATAATGTAATATTAAACGCAGTTTTCGTTTTTGACCTTCCAGTTTTGACCGATAAGGTATGGTCAGTGGTCATGGCGACACGATATGGACTTTTTATGGAACTGATGTAATCATTTCTATGGCCCCAGTATAACTATACGCCGCGCCCTAAATGTATCAAATATGTGGAATAAATTAACATTTTTAGAGAAGATTTTTGTATTCCACAAACACTTGACGAGATTTGATTATATGATATTATAAAAATGAGTTTTTGTATTGACCAAAACTATTCTCTAAACTATTAAAAATCTCCAAAAGATAAATTTAAGTTTTAAAAACAACAAAACGTGTGAAAACCGAAAAGAAATGTCCGGTGTCTCTATTAAAATATATTATAAAGAAACAGCACAATTTACCGGACACTAAATAGAGTAGTGGAGTATTATCTCTTTTGAACTACATCTTATCTATGGAAATGAAAAACAGTGTGTTGTCAGGTCTCTCGTGTGGGCGATTGATTGTACGAGGAGAGTAAGATAATGTCAGGGGTCAATGGTTTCCGACAATTATGACGACACTAATTGACGAGCCCAATTTATGAGGTGAAAGGTAACTTTTACAGTTAAAAGGTTAAAAATTAAATAATATATCGTTGTTTCAAGGCACGCAATTCGCAGCCAATGTCTGGAGTAGTAATCGATAAATAACAACCTTTTTGTCTATATATTAAAACTGTAACACGGTATGTTCATCTACTTATCAAACTAAATCCTCTCAAATAAACTAGTAAAGAAAGCTAAATGCTTTTTAAACATGACTTTTCAATAATTCCAAACGTAATTCTTTTTGACAGCGTCAAATTCAAGTGAGGTCGTGTCAAATAGATATTGACACTCGCCTTTAGGAGATAAATTCTATAATTATATATAATAAAAATTGGTCCAAAAATGAATCCTCCGAAGGCAGTCGAGTTAAGACGTGGTGCCTACACTACTTGAACCTTTAAGTTTCAAATATCTGTTATTATCGTCATAATAATCCGTTATACAAAAACCTTTTAAAGTAATATTTGCGTAGTCAATATAGTAGATATATATCGTATAACTCGTGACAAAAACGTTATACTAGTAGGTATAAGTATCCAAAACGCCTCGCGCTCAGTGAGTTATTTAATTTGTTAGTCCACTTAGAGCCATGGCAATAATAATCGTCTCAGTTATTAACCTAAATTCTTAAGCATAATTTAATTGTCTACTTGAAGATTTAAATGAAATTATTCAATAGTTACGTCATCGATTCTTACACACATGTATTGTGGATAAACAGTAATTATTCTACATCTTAAATCTTGAGATATCTGTTCAAGGTTAAACCATGATTTTAAGTACTTTTATGATTCATTTTATGGCTCCAAAGTTAAATGTGGTGGTGATACAATGTCAGTGTAGGTACAGAAAATGCCTACGTAATAATTGCAAGGATACGACTAAAGTCAGAATGATATCAGCACAGATTTCGTTGCGTAGGCGACTAAGAATTGATCTTATGAGAAGCACATGTCCTGATACTTCTATCTAGATATTAATTTTACAAAATTAATCTTGATTATAACATATTTAATTATTAATATTATTAATATTTTAAATCTTATTACCTTCGTGTGTCGTAATATATATAAGTTATGACTGTTTGTGCAGAGCTATTCGTTTAGTTTACAATGTCATCTTGCTACGTGAGAAGTTTTAAAACAAGAAACGATTCTGTATAATATGTTGAGTGCGCGTCATTATAAATAATTAACGTATTTTGTTCGTAACTACCTACCTCTATACCAAGTTTTAAAGTGGGACCAATAAGTAAGTTACTCGGATATTAAGATTCCAGTCCCTTTTACCTTTAGTTAAAACAATTAGCTTGTAAGATTAAGTATAGATATATTTAGGTCGTCTATCTAGTATGACATTACAGTACCAACATAACAACGCATTAGCATAATAGCATAGTTATTTAATTGTTATATTGTCTTATTCAACTACTTGGGTTGAAAGTAATTGAGATTCTTATTAGCTCGTTAGTATTATCCCAACTTGTATAGTCAAGGACTAATTAAATAAAACAAAATGGTTAAACGAATAGATAAAATAATTACAACTGTGTAAAATAAGAATTTTACTTTTATTAAAGTTATAAAAAACTGCAAAAGTCGTTAAGGAAGGTAATCGCTTTGAACACTCGATAAAGCGACATAAATAGTCGTCGCGGGTGAGTTAGTAAAATTAGCGGTATTTAACTGTTATATGACTCTTACCAATTGAATGATTTTCAATATACCGGGCGGCGTTTTGAAATATTCTACATTGATTTTAATCCAATCCAGCGCACGCCCTTGCTGCTGCGGTGGTGCCTGCTGCTGAGCTGGTTTATTGTGGTCTACCGTCACCACTGTCTCGGGAGCCATCATCCTCTGAGTTGATTACTTTTAAAATTAAAAAATTAAGTATCTCAAACACTTGCACTAACACTTAATAACTCGAAACACTAAGACGCGTAAAACATTGTTTTTCGACGAGCGTAGTATGCTTTGTGCGACGCGCAACTGAAGAATGACGGGGAACGAGAATGGGTGGCGACCGTCCTCGGCTCGCTCGTCGCGCTGCGGGCGTGTCAGTGTGTAGTGTGTAGTGTACGCGGCTCGAACAGGGACACCAGCTGCGGCCCGATGCCCGATTGCCGGGTGACGGAATGCTATACACAAATATACGAACTCAACGAACGTTCGTGGAACGCGAAATAAATACAAACATTAACGCCTTTCTATTTAAAATTGCTTACCTATACTTATTTATATCTTGAGTTATAAAATAATACTAAGTAGATAAGATAATCAATATAATTAGTTACGTAGAAAGAATTAAAACAGAATATAATACACGTACAAAATAATATTAATAAATCGGTAACGACAAGAATGTAAACAAATATTCGATTTCGCCAAGGCCGAGGTGTGTACCATGTTACTTACCTTCAGTTATTTGGTCGTTAGAAATTGCGTAATAATGATTGAGTTTAGTATACACCGTCATCAAGTTTTATGATGATGAAGATAAAATATGTGACCCTTCATTTTATCCATGCAGATTTACAATACAAAAGTTATCCTATAGCAAAGTAGTATCTACAACAGAACATCGGCGTTACAGGACTCTCTTTAATGAAATGTCATTTTTTAGGCGGATTTCAATTGCGAGAGCGTAATCCAGTACTAGGGGTGAATTAATAAGACGTTGACATATGATTGTCATATCCATATCGGTAAGTGTTAAGGTAGAGTCAATAGAAGCCAAGTGAAGAAGCAGTTGCTGCCCTGTCTTCGAAAAATGTTGCAAAAAATAGATCTATCATTTTAATGCCGATCCTAGGATTCAAAAGCATTATGATTTTATATAACCAATATTCAAATGCAAAACCTTTAATCGTGGACAATCTGCAGCTTCGTTTAATGAATAACATCATTTGTGGTCTTCGGTCACTGTCATGTCGGTAACTCACCAGAGTTACCGACATGTCTTATAATTTTACATATGCTATTTGATTTCGTAAATTTTCTCTAAGCAATGTATCATATAGTATCCTGCCACTTTAAATGGAATTCAATAAATTGAGAATTTCTAAACGTTAAGGAAACCAGTTAATACCTGAAACAAGTTTTTATCGCTGTCACTTGGAACGGAATAGCCCGGGTTTATAAAAGAGTTAGTCAGATAAAAATGTATTATTTACACAACAATAGTAATAAATACATATAAAAAATTCTAAATCTATAAGAGCAAGATCTAAAAACACAAAAGAATTCGTGGTCATAATGACCGTTATTGTATGTGTTAAGATTCTTGAAAACTGATATGGACCAGCGAATATTTGTTTGAAGTTTTTCTTGAATCTTCAAATTGATAAGAAACCTTGACTTACTTACTTTACTGTTTCTTACTGTTATTAAGCGGTTTCACATTGAACTCAACGCATTCACGTTAATTATAGATCCTCTTCCTATTAACCACTTACCACTGGTGTACCTCAAGGTAGTGTCCTATCACCACGTCTATTTTCTATCTTTGTTAATACTGTTACTCAACTTCTAACATCTTCTTTCCACCTGTGGGCAGATAGAAGTTACTGTTCTTGCTCATGTTATGGAGAGTGCCATTGAGAGTTTGAATACGATTTACAATATATATACATATGACGCAGGGCGTATGGACTTCGTGTTAATCCTGAGAAGTCCCAAGTCATTTTGATTAGAAGTCCTAAAATGCTCGCCATAATTATTGGAAGCCTTAATTTGATAATTCTACGTTAGTCTTCCGTAATTCGGCCAAAAACCTTGGTCTCCAGATCGATCAGACTCTTTCCTGATCGATGCTTTTTTGCAGAAGTGACTACGAAAATATTTGTTACTGTTGCCTTATTAAAACGGAAACAACTTCTGCCAATTAAGACGAAAATCTCATTAGTACAATCTCTTTTACTACGGCTTTTGGACTACACCGATTTTTGTCAACCTGATGTAATTGAAGAAACTCGAACGGCTCCGAAATTTGTGCATCAAGTTTAACTTTAGCTTATGCAAATTTGATCATTTATCAGAATGCGATACTCAACCAAAATGGCTAACCATTAAACATTGCCGCAACATACATATCCTTTCTCTCCTATACTCTATTCTATATAACCCTTTTAACGTTTCCTATTTACAAGAAACATTCTCTTTTTTGGGTTCTGAAGGTTGTTGTCATCTCGAGCTTCGGTCAAAACGACAACAAATTAATGGTACCCTCGGCTAAAACTAAGTACTACAGCAAATCTTTCACAGTGAAGTATTACTTTGGAATTTTTCAAAACAGTTGATTTTTAAAAAAAATCGATTATTTCATTATTACCTTTCTCTAGAATAATATATTCTTACACTTAACACTGTAGTTACTTATTATGGAACTGTCGTTAGGAATTTATCTCTGTTATGTACATGTATATATAGTTATGCATTTATTTATTATTATATATGTATTATATTTATTTAAGTGTTATAATTAATTATTATAATCCATACGTTGAATTAATTAAAGTTTTATTATACGTATCTATTCTTATCTTCGCATTATTACTATCAAGTACTTTTTACTGAAATCCTTGCACCTAAAGGTTGTCTGTCAGATTGATTTAAGTAACAACTGTCTTTTATATATTCTGTTTCTTTACACTCCCTTTATTTCAATACAATAATTTTGTGTACAATAAAGTGCCTTTGCAATGAATTTTCATAAGTGTCCAGTAAATTTTCATAAGTCAATAAAAATTTTATAATAGTTTTGCTTGTTTTAGTTTAAAATTTATTTCCAGAAGACCAAGACTGTATGATAAATATTAGAAAAACATTAAAATAAAAAGGTCAGTGCTGATCCAGTTTTAATAATAGAATGTCGCAAAACTAAACTAAATTATCTGACATAAGAGAAAATTACTCGTTATTACTGTGGCAGTTTGAAGGTCCCGGCTCCCGGAGTGACACTATGGATATACAAAACGTAGGAAAACAACACATGACAAATTTTTTGAGTGAAGCGAACGAAGTGTGCGGAGCGTTTTACTGGAGACTTTTTACATTCTTTGTCACGAATTGGCTCGAAAACTACTTGACGAAAAATTATGAAACTTTGCAATCAAAAACACGACATCCCATTGAAGTAAATGGGAAACGATGAGTCAGTACACTCAAACAAACGGCAAGCAAACGGCACCAGAGATTTCGCGAGCGCAACGAGTCGAAATTAAGGGTTTGTTGGCGCACCTAGTAGTTTACACTATATTGGAGACCCTATGTAAACATATTGTAATCAGGAATCAAGAATTCATATTATAAGACACGTAAGGACACTCGTCACTTCCAACATTTGTATGTCCCTCTAGCCGGTATGCGGCATTGATAAAGTACTTGATACGCGAGCACCCTAAAAAGTAGTAAGTGTCAGTAAATACAATAGGCAGCCTATTAAATATCAATCATCTACAATCCGTTGATTTCGAGACTTCTCGGCTCTTTGTGAGACTATAAATATACCCAGAAATAGAAAGTATGCACAGCACGGAACTACGAGCTCTCAATAGCGAACGTGTTTTAGGAAACTGGAAATTGATTAATGTGAAATAAGATATTATACAAACCAAAAACATACAAAATCAGTGTTTTCAAAAATAAAAAATGCTTCATGGTTACGTTGACAATTGAACAATTGAAAAAAGAGGTCTTGCCTCTTTTTTCAATTGTTCTTTTAAATGTTCAGGAAATACTCAAAAACTATGGAACAGATATTTATGATACGTGACATTGACCCCAGTCCTAACGTAAGGCCATTTAATCAGTTAAATTAAAAAATAATATTTGTTTCAAATAAAACTATGGGATGGATTTAAAAAGGTTGGTGTGATGTCTGGATCATCATCTGATTTTCATTTCCGATAATACACCTGATGTTACGTGTAGACACAAAAATTAGCTTGAGCTGTAATAATTACAATTTAATCTAAAAGGTATGTAATATTTTTGTTTCATTGAATATTTGTTTAAGTGAAGAGATAATATTTGGCTCATTAGAGGCAAAAGGAGAAAACAGACAAAGTCACAGACATTTTCTAGTTTACAATCGAAATGGTGAAGTTATAGCCAAGTACTGACATTTTCAATTTTACTTGATAGAAATAATATTTATATATACTCTGTGAATGCAAAAATATTTAATAAAATTCAAGGAGTCACGTAGATAAAGAAATTATATCAGTTGTATACCGGCTTAAGAATATAAGAATTTAAGTAATCAAGTCCCAAGAATAATAAATAAAACAAAATGTACATTTTCAAATGTATTACATAAACTTAGAAAAAGAAACCTAAAATCTTTCCTCCAAGATGTTTTCGTCGGGCTTCTTCGTGGTCCATGATACCACCGCTAGTGGTGAGGACAAGGTATCTGGAAAAATTATTTACATATAATTATACAAAGTATCAAATAATTAATATGTTTTGGGTATTGAGAATGACACAATGTCCGCAACAGCATTAACAATGTTTGCTACAGAGCAACATCAAAGTGTATCATTGCAGTATAATATAGCACAACATATCAAATGACGACCAACAACAAATATTGGCGATCCGCGGTAGTTATGCGTTCATAGCCTTACACCACTTCAAAACTACTTAGTTTAGAATATTGACATCTCTAAAGACAAAACAATTTTAATACAAAACTCTTTACAGGACCCATATTATTATTATATTTAATGTAATTACAAAATTTCATAAAGTTAACAGTATCTTATATACTTGTAGCAAAAACCTCAACTTATTGCTAATAAAAGTATCCTCACATTAGCCAAAATATTAATTTTAATAGAACTGGGACAATTTAATGCCAATATTCAAGAGTTTAATTTATCATAGTGGCCAAAGTTAACATAACAGATCAGAGATAAACCACTTTATTAAAATATAATTTAATAAACATTCTCTCAATGATTACTTGTACTTACATATTGTTAACTTAAAGGTCTAGTTTTTTATGTGTAAATCAATATATATAATAATTATTGAGTTCAAGTTAAATCTAGTACAAAATTTTAACCTTAAAATAAACAAAACAAGCTAGCATGTAAGGTTATAGATATAAACAAGCAAACTGTTTATAAATAAAATAATAAATAGAATGTAATATAGTAAAAAATAGGAAACAACAAAAACTTACCCAAACTGCCGGGATGGAAGTAAGTTGGTCCATCGCTCTATGTCGTTAATTGGAACATCAAATCGTGGTGAGATGACTCCACATTTGTTAAGTCTGCCAGTTAAGTTCACTACGATTTTTCCTGCTCTGTGATCATCTACAATTTCAAATTCACCGATATAACCGTGCTTCATCATCACTGTGAGAAACTTGACGATAACTTTGGAACAAGGCCGGATGAGCACTTGTCTTTTGCCTCTCTTTTCAGCATTGTGGATAGATTTGAGAGCATCACTCAATACGTTCATACGCACCATGGCTGAAATATCACAAGTTTACCATTTATTATATGTATTGAGGTTGGAATACTAAAGATCTACACGAGCGACTGTCAAAACACAAAACATAAGCAATAAATAGCTAAGTTCTAAGACAATGGGTGAAATAGAATTTAATTAAACATATACTGAATCCACTTTCACATAAAAATCAAGTTCTTTTTAACAAAACATAGTAAAAATCGAGATTACCTAGGATTTAAAACCCGCCTCGACAATCCGAAATGACAGGTTAACCCAAAAAGAAAGATTATTTTTTTACGTCAAGTTGTATGCCTTGTCACAGACCATAAATAATTCATGTTGTCGCACAGACCTAAATCAAAATGCAAATAGTTATTAGTACTTGTAGTCTCTGGATTCAGGCTCTTCTACACATTGCCTCTTTATACTTTATAAAGAGCCAATGTGTAGAAGAGACTAATTTATCATTTCGCTAGTACGTAAGAAATTATAAATTAATTTGAATTAAAAAAACTGACATTCTAATTGATAATACATTTTAAAATTTCGAATCGTTGAATATTTGTGATCCATTACCATTTTTGTTGTTATAAATCTATACTCACGTACAAATTAAGACTAACAATTCTTATGATTATTTTAGATAAATGTTTATGGACCTAAATATATTAAGTGCAAATTATTGTAAACAATTCTGTAGAGAATATATTTGTAACGACCATGAGCGAACGTGTAGAGGAACCATTAATAAAAAAAGACCAAGTGAGTGAATGTTGGATTGAAGTTCGTGTCATGAACGGAATGATGAATGATCTCTTTGTTTGTATTCGTATTCGTCAGCTCCGCATGCACGCGTTTCGCTCGCGTCCTTCACACGAATTAAGTTATTGTGCAATAAAAGTTTTGAAAACTTTCAAAGTTAACAAAAAGTTTACTACGTCATATGTTTACGATGTAATCAAGTTTTTTAACCTAAGGAACGTTTAATACATCGTTAATATGTTAATTTAATGAACATCATACTTTGTAACATTATTTTATAGGGCATATAAAGTTGAGTGAACTTTGGTGCCTTGTTCGTTTGGAATCCAGAGAATCCCACAGGTGCCATTATAATGTTGTAAGAAACTTTATCCTAGCAACCACTCCATAATGTATTTCAACAAACAAGGCTCTTTATGTGTTAAAAAAGTTTTAAATAAATTAAAAAACTTAAAAACAGTAGTTAGTGTCGTAATGATTTAATGTTCCGCTGTGCAAAGACTTAACTTGTTATGGAAGAAATGGAGCGGTGGATCAAGATGTTTTTGAATAAATTGTGTGCTGTATTTGTTATCTTAATGTGCTCCATTCAAAATTCATCACATGCAGAACCTGGACGTAAGTATTGTTTTATATATGTATTGTGAAATTTACCTTTTCATATAATAGACAATCAGTAAAATTAATTTTTATATACTATAAATGATTAACGAATCATTAGTAATAATATTTAAATAAGACAAGTGTCTTAACAAAAAATAATATATCTAATATTGTAAATTAATGAAAATATAAATATTGATTTAATTATCATAATTATCGATTAAATTTTTAATAATAATAATAAAAAACGAGTAGGTATAAATATTTTTAATAATCATGTTATTACTGTGCACTTATTACAAGTTCTAATTCTGAGCAATGAATCATTTGGTTTATTTTATTATTTATAGAACTTTAATACTATGAAATAATACATATTGTGACGAATTATAAAGACATCATTTCTAACATATTTTATTGTAATATTCATTATTTAAATGGTAGTATTATAAATTACTTTTTTAACTACTAGTTATTTAATAACTTGTGTTAATTATGTATCAAGGTGTAATCAAACTATGATACAACTGCTACAACACTTTCTTTCCTCTTTATTTTAATATATATTTAAAAACAAATTTATTAATAAAGGAATATTAAATATGTAAATTGTTTGAAATAACATTAATGGATTTTTTATTTAATTTTGAATCATATTAAATTTATAATTATTATTTATTAGGTTTATTAAAGCAATTATTAACTATACAAGGACAATATATGATACTATGACATTAATGAATAAATTTCTAATTGAATAATATATATATATATATTTTAATTATTTAAATAAAATATGAAATTCATACTTTATACTTGGTTAACTTTATACCAATAAATAATTGTTTTTTATTTTTAAATATTAACCAGGTTTTACTGTAACAGATGACTGCAAGACAATAAAAGAGACAAATATTATTTTCCTCATAATGAAATAGTAAAATAAAAGCAAAGTAAGTTTTATATAAATGGCGGGACACATTCAGTAGCTTTGACCGTTATTTATTGGTTTACGTCTCTTCCAATTTTTATCCATACCAGTGATCACTTGTGTGGTTTAAATGGAAGTGTCAAGAGGGCCTATTTTGATTCCACACTTATCAAAATAAGCCCTTCTGTAAAGACACTCTCCAACTTAAAATCAATGCTATTAGAGTTTCAAACGCATCCTGGTCTGAGAAAAAACACACTACAAACTCAGTCATGATCACCGTTTCACAAGAGTACTTAGAGGACACTATTAAGTAGCACCCGTCGGATGTCTGGCAAATCAGTAGATACAACACGCCTTGCCACATGGCGAATGGTGCGTCATCTCCAAGTCATAGGGGGTGCCGTTTAAAGAAAAAATATATGTCTTTAATTATAGATTGTTTTGCTGCATCTCAAAACCTGTTTTGAACCAACTATGATTAGATTATTAATTTATTATGTCCCAATTTTCGTAAACTTTACATTTAACTTACATGTATGCTATTCTGTCTCGTAACTCAATCAAGAGTTTCGGCGAACTCTGCTAAGTTAGAGTGGTGCTAAAATATTCAATATAAATTAACGCCTCGGCTCCACAATTTGTTTATGTATGAAATATTACCTTCCTAACTTTACTTCCTGGTCGTATCTGTTAAGTATCTTTTTATTACCACTAACCTATCCGCCCCGACTTCGTCTGCGTTTATTTTTTTTCTCACTTAAATTTAATATTCTAAATACGTATAATTAATTTCTAATTGAAGACTCAAATACCAAGTTCATAGATATATATTCAAAATAACAAAGTTTTATTAAAACGAGTCTCCCCTAATCCGATAATCCAAAGTTTTAAGCGAACCTAAACGCATAAATGAAAAATGTGCAAAAGTATATATATATATATATCTGTCTCTCTCATCATTTTTTATAATAATTTCGCAATACACGAACAAATTCATGGTACGTTAATAGTATTTATTATTACGCCCTTCAGCCCCGAATTGCTGCCTTCTGGCCCGTTCTAGTATCTAGATAAACGGCAAATATTGCAGTCCAGATAACAACCCATAGATAGTCCATCGATAATCGTATTTTGATATAAATGGGCGCGTTACAAAGAATAATCTTACAAAAAATGTTAATTTTAAGCGTTTTTTTACTGAATATATTAAAACGATACAGCAGATATTGTTCAGTAACATCTTAAAATTCTAACTAGAATATCAAACCCCAAAATTATTAAAAGCACTTACAGCTTCGAAACTTGTTTAATATGGGTGGAAAATTTATTGGATTGGATTTGATTGGATTAATTAATTATAAATATATATAAATAAATTATTAGAGTGTTATTTGCTAACAAAGCTACGTATGTGTATCTTTTGAAATGATTTATGCTCAGTAATAATCATAACAACTCAAGCTCAAACTCACTTGATCAAATATAATATACATTTAACTTTGCTTATTATAAAAATAATATTTGCGTTTCATCTTTCAATCACAATAGTATATTTTATATAATAATATTGCATTCAATTATAGTATTAAGGGAAGTAATTAATTATATCTATACAATAAGTTTCCGCGGTAGTTTTAATACATCAATGTGAACAGCTGGGTCGAGGTTGAATTATATATATTGTCATCCGCGTATTGAGTTATGTTATTTTTAATCAGATATAACTTAATAGTATAATTAATAAATCTAATAAATGAAACAACTCGCAATTGGTTGATGAGCGTGTCATGACGAGGTCTCCTCCAACTCTTCCAACTGACTCGTTAATGATTTAACAATAATTATTTAACACTAAACCTACCGACAATTCTTGTATACCTGTTCCTACCGCACGCCGTCAAATTGACCGGTAACTAAAAGTTATTTTATTATTTAACGCAGGTAATAATGGAAATAACTAAAAGTATAGTGTAGTAAATATTATATGCATATTCTAAGAATTGTCATGTAGTTTGATAACGATATTATAACGTTTAAAAATGTGTAAGTTTTACAAAAGTTTAAAAACGGTCAATTTGACCGGTACTTGGGAGGTTTAGTGTTAATAAAGTAGTAAACTTAAACTACAGTACGACATGAAGCCGTGCCTATCTGTTGATATTGAAAAAGATAATTAAATTATGGTATTAATACCGGGTATTGAGCCAGGATTAAAAACTAAAACATTTTCACTATCATTATCTCTATGCATTTAGCCTCAGCGACGGCTCGTAATAGGCGGAGCGCGGTCTCAAAGCGGCTTTGTTTCCCAGAGGTGGGAATTACGGCGTAGCGGAACCGAGTGCCACATTACATTACACCACCAGTACCCACTTAACTTGTATAAAATACTACCAACATTGACATAATGTTTACGTTCCGCCAACTTTTAAGTAACGTAAGTTCACAGCACAACACGAGATAATTAGGACTGAACTGAAAAGCGCTACATTATATAAATAGTCTTTAAAACATTGTACGATAATTATAATTCAGTACGAAGACGCTAGCTAACCTTTTTTTTTTCATACCTGAAGTACTCTGAGTGAAAAAGTCATTGAGGAGTTTCGAGGACGCGAACACAAGCGGCGCCACTGAATGCATTCACGAGCACGCACAGCGCAGACATGTACACTGTGTACTGTGCACTGTGCTCTGTGCACTGTGCACTGTGCACTTGTATTAGCGATAAATACGTTAATAAGTTTTTACGGCCATTATTATTAAGTAAACAATATATGCATTGAATATTTGTGTTGTTTTAAACCAATTAATTTTTGTAGTAATTTAAAAATAATTCATTATTTAGGTAATAATGCAAAACTTGCATTGTTTTGGTCATCACACCCGAATAAGTCGCACATATGATTTTTTTGAGTAGTTGTGTACTTTTATAACTCCACATTATTTTGAACTTAGTTTCATAGTCTAAAACTATTTAACATTAACTTACATACATACATCTATACGTACGATGTATGTATGTTAAAAATCAATTACCTATATATGATCTCTTAATCTTAGACCATCATCTCTGAAGGCGCGATAACATATACGATATATATACGTTACCAACTATAATAAGTAATAATTTAATAAATGTATAATTTATATACAGAAAAGAGAAATGTATTTTATGACGGAAGCCTGCGGTGACGAGGACGCGGTAAACACCGCTGTAAAGGCCCAGGCCTCAGATGCAGTACAGTGTACACAGTGGAGCGCTAAGAAACAGCTGCATAGACTTGTATGGGGTTATTAATATTAAAACGTGGCGGGCTGAGTGAGGCCAAGTGAGGCCGAGTAAACACGGGCGACACGCTGCTACCGGTTTACAATAAGCTAACTGTACTCATTTTTGGTAATAATTATCGTTTATTAAGTAACGAAGTCTACTTGATAACTCTTGACCTCACCCGCCCCGTCTTCAACTCCAAGTGACGGTTACTCAAACTAATTCTATGAAAATATTAAGTTGTTCTATTAATGAGCACATGGAATATAAAATAATATTATTATATATATTAAAATGCTGTTGAAGTAATGGTGCGTGCGTGTGTGTTGGTAGATATAGAATGACTTTTTAGGGATAATTTGATCCTTGAGGTCGAGGCACAATGGTATCCTCTTTATAATTCACACGACCCAACCGTGCTCCCGTTATAGTAGCCGTGATTGAATTAAAGAATACTTTTTAAACAACTTCAGACCCGGTGACCCGGTCACACTAGAAAATAAAATATTAATAAAATTTCTGATATAAATATTGGTTTATGTTAATAATATTTTTGATACATAAAATTATAGCCAACAGTTAGCTACTGTTACATATATATATATTTTTTAACCTCTATTTATATTTATTTATTTATCTTCACGCTATATCCCTTGCGGGGTAGTCAGAGACGACGGAGCGCCAAACGCTATGGTCCCTGAATACCTCTTTCGCCTCGACCACAGACATCAACTTCTTCATACATGCCTTCCAGGGGGTGCTCATGCTCATGCTTTTTACATGACCTTCCTCCAATATCATAGATACTGTGTTTTCTAAGGTCACTCGAGGCCTCCCCCTGTCTCTCTTACCGCTCACTTTTCCTATATAAATCTTTTTTACCATTCTTTCATCACTCATTCGTTCGTCCTGCCCAAACCTTTCACACGTTCTTCTTCATCCTCACCGTGACATCTTCGCTAGTACCTCAACCTCAGTTTAATTTCTCAATTTTAATTTAAGTTTAACTGTGTGTAATCTGCCCGTGAACTATCGCTAACTATATATAAATGTTCGCATTACACTATCTCGCCACCTAATTTATTAATAAACACTTTGTAACTTCAATGTAGTATGTGCCGCAGTCGAGGAGGACTAACTGACTAACTTCCTAATTAATCATCCTATGACTAGGATATCGTGAGTTTAGGAGATCTACCCGTGTACCTTGTAGATAGACGTATCTCACAGATACAACTCGTTAGCATTTCAACTAAAATAAAACATTTTAATAATAATAATAAAAAATATTTACAATTTTTCTCTATTTTTCATGCTATCAAATATCTATTACTGATCTAACGCGAATTATTAAAAAATATACTATTATATTACTTATTTATTTAAATAATGCCAAATTGGTGACCCTCTGACTGGGATCTATTTATTTTAATATTCCAATATCCCTTGAGGTCGATTATGTATGCTCCGTGCCTTATTCATCAGCACTTATGTATTATAAGGTATAGTATGTAATTAAAAAATATATTAATTTCTTTCGAAGTACTCGGAGCGAGAGTTGAGTTTATGTTGTGTAAGTTCAAACGACACGCGACTTTCAAAATTCTCGAATATAATCCGAGTATACCAACTCATTATAAACTTCGGATACATCAGACTTGTATAGGCTCCAGTTAACGAATACAATTGTATATAATAATGTGTATAATACAACTGCGATAGAGATATATATTATAAAACATTTTATATTCACCTTTGAATATAAAGTGACCTCGGGTCTGAGTTGGGTTGCATTAAGTGATTGCCTTTGGAACTCTTCCTGCATACTTAATACATATATATATATTTGATTTTAAACAGCTTACGAGTAGTTACTCTAATTGGTAGGAATATATTGATTTATTAGTTTGTAGAGTCCCTTGAGTCATCTGTGTCGTCGTCATATTGGAAGGACACACTGACTACAAGGAAGTGAAAGCATAGTACTAGCGAAGTCAATTTCCACCCGACCGAGTCCTGTAGAGTTTGTTAGCAAGTGACACGAATAATAGAATCGATTAATTTCTATTTTTACTCCCGTCAGCGGCGCGGCTCCGTGCTCGCCGGACTGGACCGAGCACAAAGGACATCATTACCACGGACGGGGGTACCCGAGAGCTTTTTTATGTTACGATATAATTATTATATTGAATATAAAGTTAATTATGAATCCCAAATGAATCGGGGAACAATGTAGGTAATGTAGGTACGAGAAGTTACGTGTATTGATTTAAGAGTGAGTTGGTGGTGGTGGTGGTGGTCGGGCCGTCGCGTGCACCGCGCCACCTCGCCGCCTCGCGCTTAAACGCAATGGTCCCCGCGGCCATTGTAATGTTTGATGTAATGAAAGACGTTTACCCGCCTCGATGTAAAATCTTTAAATTAAATATTATGATAATAAAGCATACTCTGACCCCTGCGTAAAATATATTAAAATAATAATAAATTTTATTATTCAAATAGTCAATAACTTAACAGACTTGGGCGTTATGGTTAAAAGGCTGTCCGGACCGGTCACCCATCACTTACAATACTCGATTGATCCTTTCTCGGACTCGTCAAGGGACGGTCAACCGTTGTACTGAATTTCTCGGAACTAGTCTCTCGTCCGTAACGGCACCTCGTACATTATTGGAATTACAAATCATTTATATGTATTACACTTTTATATTGCACTTTATACACACATCCAAAGATGTACAACACACACACACACGCATATACACACACACACACACACACACACACACACACATCGAAAGGTATATGTAACGATGCTAGATTATAAATAGATTAATTACTTAGTTATTTCCCCTTTAATACATGGTATTGATAAGTGATGAGCGTCCATTTATAATATTGCAACGTCGTTATAATATAATACAATATGATAACAAACTGTAAAGACCGGTCGGGGTCCGCGCTCATGTTGCACACTGGCGGTTGAGTTGCTGAGACCTGACTAAACTATACAACTATTTCATACTATATATATATAATAACTGCGCTCACGACTTCGTTTAAACTTAATGTTTTTTAAAATAAAGTAGCCAAGTTACTCCTTATAACATCAGCTATCCGCCAGTGAAAGTCTTTCTAAAATCGGTCCAGCCGATTCAGATATTAGCCGCGACAGACAGACAGAGATTTTTTTTTACGGAGCTACCGTATATATTTTTATATGTGTTAATTTGGAATTACGAACGGACATTACAATTTTATATGTATACATTATGCTTACTTGAATATCTAAGAGCTGCCTGTCTGTTATGTACACAAAGTAAACAGACCCCAAAGCTACCTCAGCCAGAGATAATAATTAGTTTAACAACAAACACAAATCAGCAACTCCATTGATTGTTGATAAAACTATCGGAGTTTCGTTTTAAGCTGCCTCAGCTCCCGCTCTGTTATTGTATCATCGTATTTACATTTTAATACTCCACTTAAAAGTTTGAATGTTATTTTAAAATGTATGCAACATTTTATCAGTTTTGTTATTTTTTAATGTTTTCCTTTATCCGTCGATGACTTTTACTAGTTATCTTTATGAAGTGGGGTGACGGAACTTGTACGGCTTTGTATTGAAATATGTAAGAAAGGTTTCCCTGAGCGGTGTGTACCAGCCCGCCGCGCCCGCCGCGCCCGCCACGCCCGCGTCCGTGCTCTCTCCGCGCTTGCCGTGGTCGGATCGTATTTCCCCCAGCTGCCTATCTGGTGACAGACTACTAAAAAATAAACTATACTAATATCATCCAGTCCTACAATATATACTAATTATAAAAGAGGTAGTTTCCAGCTTTGTTTGTAGAAGATGCTGATCCGATCGTCAAACTTCTTTCACTAACAGAAAGTTATACTATATAGGAGTGACGTAGCCTATTCTCTATATAGTATTGTAAATCTCTCGTAACGTATCTATACTTATGCTGTCCAATATACATTCAAAAGCCGCCGGAGTAGAACATTCTGTAAAATAAAAATTGCCTCTCAAACCTCTCGATTAGTATGTCAGTGGTCTAGCGCGGGGCGGACGTGCCGTAGGTGTGAGTCACGTACCACGAACTCCATCAACAACTGCAAAATACATTTTAAACAAAATTTTAAACATAAATTAATTATATAAATTTAATAATACTAATGAAAGGTTTATTATTGTTTCGGCACCGCTCGCGCCACATTTTACTAAGCGCGGCGTTAATTTAATGATTCCCATGAATTAAACCATTTATCAGAAAACATCTGCGCGCGGGATCCCTGTTTAAATTAAACACGCCCGAGCCCGAGCTCCTCTTTACAAAAAACTTAAATAAAATGATATCTCCACGACAATAAAGTAAATAGCATTCTCTTTTAAGTTTAAATTATTTGTATCTCTAAGTGGTTCAAGAAATGTTTTATAAACAATATAAAGATACTTAATCCGGGGAAAGCACGGAGTAGATTGGACTTCCTCTCACCTCATCACACTATACGTAGTATTCACTATTATATGAGGCGGCAGAGCGAGGACGTCTTTGATTGAAACTTAGACAATGGGACTGAGACTTAAATACTTTAACAGTTTGTCGAGAGGCTGGACTGAGACATTGGCATCCCGCCAAAACCTCTGCGGCTGTTCGGGCGAATAGCTACCTTTGAATTCAATGAATATGTAACAATATCGTCTATAGTATACATCTTTAAACGCGCCGTTACTTCATTACAAATACACACAGACTGAAAAACAATATTTACTTATTAATCGTTGGCAAGTGGGACAATTATACGTTCCAAATTCTTTGACTAGTTATACAGAAAGCTTTTTAAGTCAGGCAATAAGCGGCGGCGGCTATTTAACAACAATGTCACTAAACACGGAAACACGAAAGGTTTAAGTCTCGAGACCGTTTAGATAAGAATAAAATTTATTTGAATATTCATATACAAATAATATCTTAATAGTTTAATATTACTCTCCTATCCGTCTGTGTGGTTTTGAAGAGTATTTTATATATCCAGGTTAGGCGTTGAGGCGGCGGTATCTTATCACTCTTATCAAAGTAGATCACTCCTAAGGAGTACCGTTAGTGTGTAATCGTTGCAGTAGATTGGGTGAATTACTGTCGTTATGAGACGCACCAAAAAGTTAACATCAATTAACTTTTTAATTAACCAAGTCGAGTCAAACAAATTCCAAACAAATATAGTGCGTCAAGCCAGGATGTCAAGTATATAATTTATTTAACCACTCGACTTCCGCTATGAGACGTGGTTTACGAAGCCCTTCAGGTTATAGCCCATACGTGTCATTACTTTATGAATTCCACTCGGTAATGGAATGTCTATAAATATAACACTCAAACTGTAAGGAAATAGATTATTCAATTAAAAAAGTGATGTGATTAAAATGAAATAAAGACGTATAACAACAATACGTAACACTCACACAGAAAATTCCCACAGACAGCTTCCTATCTTCTTCATGAGCGGCTGCGGGAGACGTTATCCACAATGTTACCTATTAACCAAAAACGGCAGAAAAATACCTGATCATTAGATTTCATTGAGGTGTTTTATGACCAGCTTACGGGAGGATCGAACGATTTATACTAAATCATTACATAAGGACTATAAAAGGTCTATCCCAGAACCCGCTGGGAATTTATTTTATATGTCCATACCAATATAGAGGAAAGATTAGGTTTGTTACTACTGGACGCTTTCGTTAATTCTTTCAATTAAAATGATACATTGCCACTGACTAACTGCAACATACTACTATTTATCCCGATATATACAAGGACCTTCGGGAATGAAGCGGGTATGTGTCGGATTAAAATCGCTACATCGCTATTCTGTCCTGTCTTTTCATAGTCTTAACGAATTCTCACTTTTCTAACCGCGGACGGAGACGCAGGCAACAACTAGTTAATTTAGATAATTTAGATAGTAATAAAGCAAAGAAACAAACAAAATTCTGTATAATACTAATATGTAACCCACATACGGATATACGAGTGGAGTTAATACAATTAGTATGAAATGGTGTATCGGCGTCGGACGCAGGGTTATAGAGGCGCTGAACTCAACTATCGATTCCAGGTACATGGAGCTTATTGTAATGGATATTGATCATTATATTTTATTACAAAACCTTTTTTATATACTATATAATGATATGATGGTATACTAAGTGGTGGTGACTTTCAATATTACCTTAGGTCATCATGGTTTTAGTATAATGGCAAATGTCTGTATCAAAAAATATTAGTAGTTAAAGAATTAAATTAACTAGGTAAATACACCTACATATATATTATATATTTGTGATTAAATACGAAAATACATACACATAAAATAAATTTAACATGACGTGGTACGGTTTACAACTGACGTAAGTACCGAGAACCAGAGATCCCTAAAAATAAAGGAACGTTAAAGTTGAAAGTTTGTATATTTTATTTACGAGCGAGACATTTTATTATATCGGACCACAGCTTTATACTTTTTGGTATAAATTGGATTTGTATACATTATTTATATATGAATTTGAAAGTAACTGCGCTGAAAATAAAATATATATATATATAGAAATTACGATGTCTCTGTGAATTTCTCATGTCTTATTTAAATATAATAATATAATTAGTATCGCAGCGAATAATCGTTTCTCTGAAGTGTTGACGTCTGAACAAAGTTTCAGATCAAGTTGTAAATAAAATAGGTTAACAAGCGTCGTACCAGCAGCAATGTTCGGGCGGAGCGTCTAATGGACGTGGAGACTTAATTGATCACACTTTAATATTTCTCGTGAGGTCCGCTGTGACTCACAACTAACAAAACGCATTCCAATCATTCGGGTGTGTCATCGCTCTTTATAATTCGGGATACTTATTAAACAAATCGTCTTATGCCTAATGCATGCATGCACTTTTATTGTTTAAGATATTAATTAAATATTTGAAATTATCCATACATTGTTAGCCATCATATATTTATTTAATTTGTTAAAAAATACGACCGAAATATGTATCAATAGAGCCAGGATTTGAACCTGCACCTCTAAGATATCGCCCCCGTCGCTCTACAAACTGAGCTACCGTGTCATTACTGATCTTGATGAATTTAGCATTTTATATAATATTTATTAATTATTGTTTTCAGTCCAGATGCAGCCACCGAGGTTTACTATGCAACCCTCATCTTCAAACAGTATAGTTAAAGAAGGCACCACAAAAATCCTTCAGTGTTCAGCCATTGGTAAACCTCAATAATAAAATATATAATGTCCATAGTCTGAACAAGAATCTAGATATATATCTACTTTTTAGGCATTCCACAACCAATGTACAGATGGCTTAAAAATGGTGTTCCAATAGGCGATTACTCCTCCGAATTATTTTTTAAAATTCATATAACTCAGCGCCAAGACGCGGGCGCCTACCAGTGCATCGCCAAGAATGACGTTGGAGCAATCTTCAGTGAAAAGAACAACATTGTTGTCGCCTGTGAGTAAAGTCTCATAACGTATTAATAGTGCTTGGAAACTTTGAAAGACGAACCGTGATTCGGCGTCTTTCATTCATTAAAAATGTAATTGAGTTTACCCTGTAAAGATTTTTATATTTTTCATTCCGTTGTTTTGTTGCAGTCATGGGTGTTTTCGAGAACACTGTAGAACAGGTGATGACAGTGGAGTCGGGTAAGGCCGCGATACTGGAACTGCCCCACATAGAGTCGGATCCCCCGCCCTCGGTGATATGGCAGGACGAGAACGAAATAAACGGGGTGCTGCGATACGACCAGAAGTACGCCATCACCGACAAACATCAACTCGTCATTCTGTGCGCCTCCCGAGAGGATCAGAAGGCCTACAGGTCAGGAGTTATATGGTATAATCAAAATAACATACAAGAATTTTTTATACGTTACACAATCATTATTCCACAGAGCACGGGCGATAAACACACAATTGGGTAAGGTGGAAAATAGTCCATACACAAGATTGATAGTGCACGGAGACGACAACAGAGAAATAGCGCCAGAAATCATCATCAAACCGCAGGATACGAAGATAATTAAAGGACAGGAATACACCAATATTTATTGCATTGCGAACGCCCGGCCGCTGCACGAATTAGAAACACTGTGGTTCAAAGACGGGATATTGATCGACTTAGCTGGAATTACGTACGACTTAAACGATCAATGGAACCGCACATTGAGCCTCATATCGGCCAGCTTAAACCACACCGGAAGGTACACTTGCCAGGCCCGGCTGAAGTCCGGGGGGTTCGCGACAGTCACCGCCTCGGCCACGGTTACGGTTTACGAAAAGCCACTAATGGTGACCGCCTTGAAATCGGAAACTCTAGGAGAGTTCGGTAGTTCTATAGTTTTGGAATGTAACGTCCAGGGCATACCCGCGCCCGGTATAACGTGGTACAAAGATGCTAGAAAAATTGGTAGCGTCGGAGCCGACGCCGAGGAGAACGACAGCGGCGACGTCGACGACGGAGGCGGCAGGTACAGGGTGGAGGTGGACAGGTCGCTCGTCATCGCCCACCTGAAGATGGAGGACATGGGCGTGTATCAGTGCGTGGCGACCAACGAGGCCGGAGAGTCTTCTATATACTCCTGGTTGAAAATAAAAAGTAAGTATTCATCAATATAACTAAAATATGTATTAAAATTAATCTAATTAATATGTAAAATATCAAACAGCCATTGAAAATGTACGGAAACCACGTAGTCATATGAAGTTAATAAGAATGAGGACGGCAGATAAAAAGGCAAAAACTTTCAAATTCGATACCGGCAGTAAGCAACTTGTTGGAGTATTCCCGCACTGTTTTTGTTGAGCGTATTTTTGTTCGTACATCACAGTGTTTTGCTTCACTCTTCAAACACAACATCACTGTTCCATATACACTGACAATTTTTTTAATGATTTGTTACTATGTTTTCACCGTTATTCATCGAAACATATAGTTGTAATATTGTGCATGAGAATATAACGAGCTTTCTTTGCTCATCACGTGTAACTTGACTCGGCGACATGTGATAAATGGTTGCTTTACATTGTGTGTTTGTGTTTGGTGTACGCATTAATATAATTATTATAATTAGCTTCCACATATTATATAAGATGCACATCTTTCATTGTACTACAATCTCTCTTCAAGTTAGATTTAGAATTAATAGAAAAAAAACTTTTGTCGGTAACGTCTATAGCGCGCGAATACATGTGAAGTGAGTTTTATTAACGTCACGTTCCACTAAAGTTGGGTTTAAATACCAATATGAGGGTGTTCACACCACCTGCTGCATTATTCCGCACGCTATAACAATAGCGTTACTATGAAACGTTACAGAATGAAGTGAAGTCATAAGCGGTAGCAGTTTATATTAAATAGGCAAGCGTTCTTTTATTTATAAAGTATTTTGATTATTAAGTACGACTTAATATAAAAGTGATAAAAATAATCTATTCACATTTTATTTATTTTAAATATTGCATGTTATATATAACGTAGTAGTGCGTGTGAAGTAGCGCTCGTACTAAGTGCGTGTGTGGCTTGTAGCGACCCCGCCCATAATGCAGTCGGCGCCCCGCAACCTGACCGTGCTGGACGGCAAGGACGCCGCCGTCGCCTGCAGGGCCGTGGGCGCGCCCACGCCCAACGTCACCTGGTACTTCAACGGTACGGTATACAGCGGTAGGATCCGTTTTGGAAAGAAGTGTGTTATTGTCCCTGTTACTGTGCACGCGTAGCGATAACTCTAACCTAATCGTCATAGTTGCGCGAACTCACGTCGGGTTTCGCATTACGTATATATTAATAATGTATATATAAATAATGGCTTCAAGATGAATGTCGAAAAAATTTTCAATTTAAAATTATATTTTTTGAAAGTCGTTCCAGTTTCAACCCAACATAATAGAGAAACTTATTAAAAATTTTAAAGTACTCATAAAGTTGAAAGTAAACAGACGGCTAGTTATTAGAATTTTTAGGGAGTTATTAAAAATGTTGGTACAAATATTGCAGACTCCCTTATAACAAATTTGTCTGGAAGACTACAAGTGTTGGACGAGGGAGATTTGCTAATTACGAGCACGACCACGGCGGACAGCGGCAAGTACACCTGCGTCCGCGCGAACGACGCGGGCAACGTGTCCGGGGAGGCCTACGTCACGGTGCTGGGTGAGATTTTGTAATATTGTAACATTCAAAACTCGTCCAGGGCCGATTACTATATTTCGTTAAAATATTTCAGTGAGGACCCAAATCATAGCCCCGCCGGTGGACACCCGCGTGCTACTCGGTCACACGGCCACCCTGCAGTGCAAGGTCTCCAGCGACCCCAACGTCAAGTACAACATCGACTGGTTCCACAATGATCGGTGAGCTCCACGCGCCGACCGGGCGGCGTCCCCCGCACCGCGGCACGAGTAGAGAGTACAGCCGTCCGCTCCGCAGGCCCATGACGGCGGGGTCCCGCGTGTGGGTGTCGGGCGAGGGCGCGCTGCGGGTGCAGGCGGTGCGCGCGGCCGACGCGGGCGAGTACGCGTGCGTGGTGACGTCGCCGGGCGGGAATCACACGCGCCGCGCCGCGCTGGCCGTCATCGAGCTGCCCTTCGCCCCGTCGGCGGTGCGCGCGGCGCGCCTCGCCAGCCCGAGCCGCGCCGTCAACGTGTCCTGGACGCCCGGCTTCGACGGCAACTCGCCCCTGCAGAAGTTCATCGTGCAGCGACGCGTCGTGCCGGAGTTCGGTAGGTGGTGATCGTGATAAAAACTCGTCGTTTCCCGCTTACGTTTCGACGATGTGTCGCGACGGAGCGGAGTTTGAGCGGAGAATGTCTGATACGATAAATATTTTAGGTCCAATTCCCGATCCGCTCCTGAATTGGGTGACGGAGCCGGCGAGCGTGCCGGCCGACCGCCGGTGGGTGTCCCTGACCAGTCTGAAGGCGGCCACCTCCTACCAGTTCCGAGTGTCCGCCGTCAACACCGTGGGCGAGGGCCCGCCGTCCGACCCCACGGAGGTCTTGACCCTGCCCCAAGAAGGTATAACTAAAATTACTAAATTACACGCAGTATATTGTTCATGAAATTGTATAATTATTGGTGTTTTATCAACGAACGTGTTCAATAAACGTTATCTAAGTGACCACTTCACTTGACCGTTATCTTATTACTCGAAGGTGAAATAATTTCTTCGTAAATATTACAACCTATTTCTTTCTTTAACCAAGCAGCCGGCGACGTAATATGCTGCCAAGGTACGCAGACGAGACGCCGCTCTCTCGATACTTACGATGTTCCTTAATCCTCATTACATTCAACTCTCTCTAGTGTCTCTTTAGTTTGCCTGCACGGTACGCTTCAATAATAATTTTGGTGAATGTCATTATTTTTCTATCAAAGGTATTATTTTGTAATGCATTTCGAACTGCCGAATAATTACCTTACGATTTGCATGATATTTTTATATTCGATTCCAATCTTGCGATATCGATTATTATGAAATTGTAATACTGAGCGCGCTCGCAGCGCCGTCGGGTCCGCCCGTGGGGTTCGTGGGGTCGGCGCGGTCCTCCTCCGAGATCATCACGCAGTGGCAGCCGCCGCCCGAGGAGCACCGCAACGGACACGTGCTGGGCTACGTCATCCGGTATCGCCTTCGGGGCTACGACAACAGTCCCTGGACCCTCCAGAACATCACCAACGAGGCCCAGAGGAATTACCTCATCAGGGACCTGATCACTTGGAAGGATTACAACGTGCAGATAGCGGCCTACAACGACAAGGGCGTAGGGGTGTTTTCGGACAGCTACACCGTGAAGACCAAGGAGGGCGTCCCGGAGGCGGCGCCGGCCGGGGTGAGGGCGGAGGCCTGCGGCGCCACCGCCGTTCGGGTGTGGTGGACTCCGCCTAATCCGCAGAAGATCAACGGAATCAACCTGGTGGGTATTTTCGGTAAATTATACTTTAAGTAAATACGTAGCTCTTGGATGTAACGAAATAAAAATTTTAAATTTTTTTTGTATCGTTACTTCAATTAACTAGAATTGTAATAATGCTATGATTAGATGAGATAACGTAAAGGCTCGAAGGACCAATATATTTGTTCCGTTCACTCCTAATATTATAAATGATAAATGAGATTTTATTGATAGTATTCTTCAGTTGATCCGATCTGCATTATTCACTATACGTGGTGGTGACGGACGCGCGGACACACACTGAACTACATCTGTAACTTGCAGCCGTACTAAATATATATACCGAATAATAGCTGCCGATGCGGCCGAGTCCGCTCCCCAAGCGAGTATGTTTATTATTAATTTTGAATATAGTAAAACGTATTATTTCGTAGGGCTATAAAATCCAGGCGTGGGTGTGGGACGAGGCGCTGAACGACAGCGTGGAGCAGCGGCTGGTGAGCGTGCCGCCCAACCTGCTGGACCCGCTCACGGAGCAGAGCGCCGTCGTGGACGGGCTGGAGAAGTTCACCGAGTATAATATATCCGTGCTGTGCTTCACGGAGCCCGGGGACGGGCCCCGCGGGGACCTCGTCGCCGTCAGGACCAAGGAAGACGGTGAGGATACCGAGGCTACCTCCATGTATTGCTTATATTAGTAAGCGCTTTAGATAACATTGAGGTAACTTCTTAATATGTGTTCAGTTCCCGATGAGGTGGCGAGCCTCCAATTCGCCGACATATCGGACCGAGCGGTGCGGGTGTTCTGGTCTCCACCCAAGAAGTCTAACGGCGTCCTAATCGGATATAAACTTAAATATCAAATTAAGGAACATCCCGACACTTTCAAAGAAGAAATATTACCGCCCAATGTCACCAGCGTGCGAGTGGAACATTTGCAGGTAAAAAAGTTTTAATTTAATTAATCACCAGCGTCCTCCTTACTCACAAGTCATTAATTAACTCCGCGCGTCACGTGACTGGACTGCACTGCGTGACGCCGTGGTCACTCACTCGTAAAAACCTGTTCCCAATAATAATGTCAGTGATACAAGGTATTATAAATCATTGATTCGTAAACGCTCGCATGTCACCGGTAATTAAATGTTAATGATATGCCGTGGGAAAGAGCACGCGGCGGTGAGCCGATCTCCAAACTGGTCGTCAATAAGTACCCCCTCTCCCCTCCCAGGCGAGCACGCAGTACCAGTTCTGGGTGAGCGCCCTGACGGGCGTGGGCGAGGGCGGGGCCCGCACGGCCGCGCTGCAGTCGGGCGTGGAGCCCGTGCTGCCGCACGCGCCCACCACGCTGGCGCTGTCCAACATCGACGCGCACTCCGTGCTGCTGCAGTTCACGCCGTCCTTCGACGGAAACTCCTCCATCTCCCTGTGGACCGTCCAGGTGTCGTATATTTTAATGTTTTTTTAGGATTCACTTGGAAAATAATCCCTATGTACAAATTTTATTACGTTAGTTATTATTGTGCTCGCTCGTGGTGAATGATGCGTTACAAGACGTCTCAAGTATTAAGAAAAAAGACCTACAATTTATTTTGGGTATACCTCGAAGAATTTGGTCTGCCCATTCAGTTGTATCCGACTTTCGAATTTTGGAAAAATTTCTTCACAGGAGGTCTTCTTGTGACCCCCTGAGTCCGAAATGACCATTGGTCAAAAAGTTTATATATATATATGCGTGCGTGCGTCCAGACTCGACTTTTGTCACCACGATAGCGGCCTCAGTTTCGCTCGGATCGCTTTCAAACTTTGCACAAAAATCAACCATCCAAAAATGAAGGTCAAGTTCGTTAACCAGAGAAATCCGGCCACAGGGGGCGCTAGGGCCTCACTTTTTCTGATTTCAGTTTTTCGACCATAACTTTTTCCCTATACAAAGTAGATCAATCGCGTTCATATTATACTGTCTTTGACGTATATCTATAACTAATGTAGATAAACAGAAAACCTAACTTCAATAACTTATTGGTGGGGGTAAAAAAAACGAAAATTTTTGGAAAAAAAATCATAACTTTTTTCTGATAAACTTTCTTACATCACAAGTATTTTTAATAGAAAGCTTATTTTTTACTTTCAATTTAGGTACCAAAAGTATTTCCGTAAAAGGTACCGTTTCCGAGAAAAAAAATAAAAACCGCTTTTAGCTTAAAAGTTTAAGGTAGGTAAAACCACGGCAACTTCTTTCTGGTAAACATTCCCTGCTCGCAAATATTTTTAATAGAAAGGTTAGTTTTTACTCTAAATTTAAGGCAAAGCACTAGGTACTCCTAAGATTAAGCCAAATAAAATTATCACAGTTTATTCTCGCAAGGGCTGTTATTCTTAGGAAGTGAGTTATATTTTAAACGAGTTACACACGAGGTCTACCCACGCGTGTCCCCCTGCGGGCACGGATATTTTAAATATAACTTCTCTACTGCTTCGACTAGTATTTACTGATTCCGCTACTACTGCTAGAGCTCTAAGAGCACATGAACTGTGTCAGTCCCCTCCCGTCACTACCGTCACACTCCTTCCCCCTCAGGCGCAGACGGCTCGCAACTCGTCGTGGGTGACCGTGTACGAGGCGAGCGCTCCCGACGCGCAGTCCCTGCTAGTGACGGGACTGGTGCCCTTCACCTCGTACCGCCTGAGGCTCGTGGCGACAAACGTCGTGGGCTCCTCCCCGCCCTCGGAGCCCTGCAAAGAGTTTCAGACCATCCAGGCCCCACCCCAGCATCCGCCGAGAAACGTTACCGTGAGAGCCGTCAGCGCGAATAATCTGCGCGTTAGATGGATCGTAAGTAAAGATATACACCCATTTCAATAAATCTTTCCCAATTTGCTCATACAAAAACATAACATAATATTTTACTTGCAGCCTCTTCAACAGAGCGAATGGTACGGTAACCCTAAAGGGTATAATATCACGTACAAAAGGAGCGGCTCCGACGACGTGCTATACAGCGTCATAGACGACCACACGGCGAACTCTCACGTGTTGCTGAACCTGGAGGAGTGGTCCGTGTACGAGGTCACTATGACGGCCATCAACGAGGTCGGCACCTCGGCGGCCAGCCCCGCGGCCACCGAACGAACTAGAGAAGCGGGTAAATCATATTAAGACGGATTTTTGCTTGATATCAGTGACCGGAGGTCCCGTATAGAGTCACGCACTCGCATACTATCAACCGTTTTTTTGTTATGTGTAACTTTAAAATTGTTTAAACAGTCCCTTCGAGCGGTCCAGTAGGAGTATCGGCAAACGCTACTTCGTCTACCACGATAGTAGTTCTGTGGGGCGACATCCCTCAGCAAGACCAAAACGGCCTCATAGAAGGGTACAAGGTGTGCTACGCCGCGGTGGCGCCTCCCCCTCGGCCCGAACACAAGAAAGTGGAATGTCACCCCATCCCCTCCAACCAGACCCACACCGTGACGCTCACGGAGCTGCGGAAGTACGTCGCATACCAGGTTCAGGTTCTGGGATACACGCGGCTGGGAGACGGAGCCCTCAGCGACCCGCCGGTCACCGTCCGCACCTTTGAAGATAGTGAGCGATGATACTTTTTATTTTGTTTCCGACCTCTAGTGTGTGATTACTTTGTGACGATTTTAAAATAATGCATTTCAGCTCCCGGACCGCCATCGAACGTTTCGTTCCCCGACGTAACGTTTACGACGGCGCGGATCATCTGGGACGTGCCCGAGGATCCGAACGGCGAGATACTGGCGTACCAAGTCACTTATCATCTCAACGGTTCCACCCAACACATGTTTTCGAAGGAATTCTTACCTTCCGATAGAACATTCAGGTGATTTACTATCCAGTTGATATTACACCGAAACACCGGCGGGGGACATAACACGACCCGATCCATATTCATATTCATATCGAAACATTAATAAGTCATTCATGTCATATTCATATCGAAACATTAATAAGTCTTCCGACCGACTCTCGTCCCGCAGAGCCACCGAGCTGTCCTCGGAACAGTACTACGAGTTCTCTGTGCGAGCTCAGACGCGACTGGGTTGGGGTGGCACACTGCGGGCGCTGGTGCTGCTGACGGCTAACCGCGCTGCGCCCGCGCCGCCCGCCCGCCCCAACGTAGCGCGCTCCCTGCTGCAGCCGCATCACATCACCTTTTCCTGGACCCCGGGTGACGACGGATATGCGCCTCTCAGGTCGCGAGTCGACTTACGTCACTTAAACTTTTGTCAACGTTTCTTCAACACAATTTAAAATAAATTATACAACGATACCTTTTATGTACAGATATTACACCATACAACAAAAAGAGGAGGGCGGCACGTGGCAGACTCTCCCCGAGCGAGTGGACCCCTTCGCGACCTCCTACACCGCGGACGGGCTGCGGCCGCACACCGCCTACCAGTTCAGGATACGCGCCACCAACGACATCGGCCCGAGCCGCTACAGCAACGCCACCGACACCGTGCGCACCCTGCCGGCCGGTGAGCAGTTTATGTCCATTGTAACATTTACACCGTATTACTCCGAAATCTATATTTAGGTATCAACACCTGCCGTGTAAGTGAAACACGAACTAAAATATGGTAAACGATCATTTTATATTTAAGAGCTTGAAATGCAAAAATTCTTTTACCCAAATTTGACGATGAGTCCCACCCTCCGTCTCTAGCTCCGAGCAAAGCGGTCGAGAAGCTGGTGGTGGTGCCAATAACTCCGAGCAGCGTGCGTGTGCAGTGGGGCGCGCTCGGGGAGCAGCACTGGAGCGGGGACAGCGGCACGGGGGGATACTCCGTGTCCTACCAGCCGCTCACGGACTTCACCTCGCTGCAGCGCGCCATGAAGCGGGAGGTGCCCGGCATTAAGGTGATGTTATGAAAGATATATTCAAAAGATTAATAACCATAACGATATAACCATATACTAGTAGCCGATATGAGAACAATGCAACTTAAACCACCAGAGCGAGGAGGTGATACTCACCGACCTGGCGGTGGACCGCAACTACGAGATCAGCGTGTGCGCGGTGAACTCGCAGGGCGCGGGCCCGGCGGGGGCGCCTGCCGTAGTGTGGGTGGGTGAGGCCGTGCCCACGGCGCCACCGCAGCGCGTTGAGGCGCGCGCGCTCTCGCCCACCGAGGTGGCGCTCTCCTGGACGCCGCCGCTCCCCGCGCAGCAGAACGGCGAGCTGCTGGGCTACAAGGTGGAAGGCTAATAGTGCAGTCGACAACGAAGCTCTATAAGCTTTTTCTTCAACTCTATGTTCCTCATATGTAACACCTCACACAGTGTACTAATAAAAAAAAACTTTTAGATTTTTTATCTCGTGACGGAGTCGCCCGAGGAGCCCGAGCCCGGGCGACGGGCCGAGGAGGAGATCGAAGTGGTCCCCGCCACCGCCGCCTCGCACTCCCTCGTGTTCCTCGACAAGTTCACGCAGTATCGTATACAGGTTCGTACTTTTTAATATTCAACAATCTTTATATGATTGTAATTTTATGTAAAACATTAAGAACATCGTTCCGTTTAGGTGCTAGCGTTCAACCCGGCCGGCGACGGCCCCCGCTCCACCTCCGTACTGGTGCGGACGCACCAGGGCCTACCCTCGGCCCCTCGGAACATAACCTTCACCGACATCACGATGAACAGCCTCGTGGTATCATGGGAGCCGCCGCGCAGGCGCAACGGACTCATACACTCCTACCTCGTCACGTACGAGACGATAGAGCAGGACGAACGTGAGTAACCCCGCCCTCCGAGTCGTTCAGGAAATAATTCAGGAAAACCTAACCTCCCGCGCTCTTAATCCACACAGGATTCAGTAAGCAAGTAAAGCAGAAGGTGACGGAGCGGCAGCTGGCCGTGGGCACGCTGGAGGAGGAGGTGGAGTACAGGTTCACGGTGCGCGCGGTGACGGTGGGCTCGGGGGCGGCGGCGGAGGCGCGCGCGCGTACGGGCCCGCAGCCCGGATCCCCCGCGCCGCCCGCCGCGTTGCGCCTGCGCGCCGACGTGGCCGCGCTGGCGCTGCGCTGGACCAACGCCGCGTCGGGCCGGGGGCCGCTGCTGGGATACTACTTCGAGGCACGGAAGAAAGGTTGGTTTCGTGTTGTGTAGGGGACGGTTCTACGCGATTGACTTTATTCTTACGGTCTTATCTATTTACATTGGTTTTTAATTTATTTTTCGAGCAGCTAAGGAAACCTGGCAAGCCCGTAAGTGACCACAAAAGTAACTAAATACATTGCTCGTTTCCTGTGACTAGTGACCTAGTGTTACATATTTTATTAATTCGCCTGTTTGAAATATTTTCAGACGACACCAGATGGGAGACGATCACGAGAACGAGTAATGGGATTTTAGAAGAGTTTACGATATCGTATCAGAGCTTGCTTCCCTCGACCGCGTACTCGTTCAGGGTCATCGCGTACAACACGTACGGCATCAGCAACCCCGCGTACGGAGACAAGGTCATAGTGACTCCGTCGAAGCTGTATCTGGAGTACGGCTACCTGCAGCACCGGCCCTTCTACCGCCGCACGTGGTTCATGGTCGCGCTGGCAGCCGCCTCCATCATCATCATAATCATGGTCATCGCCATACTGTGTGTCAAAAGCAAAAGTTACAAATATAAAAGTGAGCAATTTACCTCTAACAGTTCGCGTATAGTATACGTATAGTATACGTAGAACAAAGTATATATTAAATAGACTTAAAAACGTCTCAATAAAATTTAATCTAATCGTAGAAGAAGCCCAGAAGACACTGGAGGAGTCCCTGGCGGGCGAGACGGACGAGCGCGGGTCGCTCGCCCTGGACCTGTACCGGTCGCGGCAGAACTCGGTGGCGAGCGCGGGTGCTCTGGGCGGGGCGCTGGGCGGCACCCTGCGCCGCAAGCCGCACCCCGCCGCGCTGGCCAAGTCTCCCCCGCGCCCCTCCCCCGCCTCCGTCGCCTACCACAGCGACGAGGAGAGCCTGCGCGCCTACGACGAGAACCCCGACGACTCCTCCCTCACCGAGAAACCCTCCGAGATGAGCTCCTCCGACTCCCAGGTGATAACCATCAAGATAAGCGTCGTCTGAGCTTACGCCTCTCACTAAATACGTATTGTTTCTTTCCCCGTCGCGATGGATCGGATCTCCACGGTAAATATATATCCATATCGCATCTCTTTAGTTTAGCACGCTTAGTGTCGGCACCGCCGCGGCTTCCTAGAGCATAGCTGCATGGCGACACCCCGACACCCCGACACCGCCTCCGTACAGCGACACTCGCGTATCTCATCCATATTAACCAACACTTGTAACTAAATAAATTAATTGTCTTATATTATATTTTCTCAAGTATTCTTTTATTTATAATAAAACATGAATTTAAACAGTACGTGTTAGATCTCGAGCACATTTATCAAAGTATGTATCGTAGTGGAGTGCGTTGTGTAACGTGATTAGAATTTAAATAAATCATTTTGTGATTATTTATTTGGTATAAAGTACGAGTGCGTTATTTTGGTGCAGTTCTATTAGTGCCGTACGCCCCGTACGTCCCCGCTACTTCTCACCGGCCATCGGAGGCTCTGTATCTGTTACATCTCTGTATTGTCTATTGTTGAATCGCTACTGTAAATAAAATTATTTTTCTAAGTAGACATGCCGCTTTGTATAAATACGACATTGAATTCAAAATATCACGATTAAGGAAACGTCGTCGTCCTCCGAGCCCGGGCGCGTCCCGCGGAGCGGACGCACCTGCAGAGTACCATATCGTCGAACCTACTGACCTTTATTATTTTATTTAGAACTCTGAGAGCGAGAATGAGAGCGTGAGGTCGGAGCCGCACTCGTTCGTGAACCACTACGCCAACGTGAACGACACGCTGCGGCAGTCGTGGAAGCGCCAGCGGCCCGTCAGGAACTACTCCAGCTACACGGACTCGGAGCCCGAGGGCAGCGCCGTCGTGAGCCTCAACGGCGGGCAGATCGTCATGAACAACATGGCGCGCTCCAGGGCGCCGCTGCCAGGCTTCTCCTCCTTCGTGTGACGCCGACCCACGATTGTTTACTAAAATATATAAATTAGTGAGTCGTTATTCGTAAGGACCGTGTATGATCGCTTTAATTAGAAGATCTCGCTAGATCAAATAATGGTTATAAAATAATAAAATGCATTTTATATGATAGCGATGATGCGATTTCAAATGTTGAAATATTGACCACTTGAAGTGTCGTACGTATCAGTAGCACGTTAGTGAGTATTGATATATCAATTTGTTCATATTGTTAATCCGTTAATAAAATAATAGCAATAATATATTATAGCTATAATTTTATAATATAGGATTTTTGATCGTATTACATTCGGTAAGCATTCCACTTTAGACTTGACGTGTTCGGGCACCTTTGCATCAGATGTGTGTATGTGTGTGTGTGTGTGTGTGCGGCATGCGTGCGTGCGTGTGTGTGTGTGCGCCTTACAGTACAACAACATACATAGAATAAGGTTCGAGGGAAGTCTAAGAACTAGTTAAATAATAATACGTTCACTCTCATATTGTAATGTTATTTATAATAAAGTACTTAAAGTAACTCGTTCACGCCGAGGATGGATGCTCCCTCACACGCTTTATAAAAGTAATGACGATGAAAGTTATGTTCTATTTTAATATACTAAATTGCACGACTCATTCAAGTTTTATAAGAATATATATTATGTTAATGAATTGTATCATTCGTGTCTTTAAAAAGGAAATGTATATTACTTGATATTATTTGTGTAAGCTGAAAATGTTTATTTAAAAATGGACGCAAACCTATCACCGGCTCGTGTGAGCCGCGTGCGCCCCGTGAGGCACGTGCGCCCCGTGAGCCGCCAGCCTGAACAATGACTTTTGTATTCTTCGATAGTATTTTTGTAGTTGTCTCTACTTAAGAACTTGCAACTGACTGATAGCGTTAGATAAATCTTTTATCGATTGGTGTAAATAATAATGATAATATTAATCCTATGGCACAATTATTTAAAAACTGTGATCTATATTTTATTTCCAATGAAATTTTTAATTTACAAATATAGAAATAAGTCACCAATTTTACTATAGATTGTATTTGAACAGTGCGCCGTCGCGTCGCCGGCGGAGACTTTTGTTAGTAAAAATATATAACCATTTTGTGTAAAATAATTTATACTGTATCACCAACTGTTAAAACTCTACAGAACACTGGTGCCATTTTACTTAAGATAATTTTGTATTCCTCGTGTAATTACTTCATTACACAGTATTTTTAAATATACAAAGATTAGTATTTCAATAAATTATGTTAATTTGCCGAAATTGTTTTACTATTGATGTATTTAAATTACCACGACTTGTAGACAGTTTAAACGACACACCGGGTCTCTGTCCTAATAGCAAGCAATTCGACACATTCGTTTGAACTTAATAAACGCTCGTTTCCATTATCGATTATTCTTATTGTTTCTAAATAATGAACGATTATAAATAAATAAAAACGTGTTCCCGCCGCAGTTTGACCACTTATTACCATTTATTATATGTAGATAAAATGAAAGAATAAAATTGTTATATTAAGTAAGCGTTCTTTATTTTCCAAGTAACTTCTTGTCAGTCTGAACCCAAAACTTCTTAAGCACATTTACGGCGCATGGGACAAGTTGCAGAATGCAATCGGGGTTTTTTGAGATTTGTCCAAAGCCTTTGACTGCGTGGACTATCTAACGTTGATATGCAAACTTAACCACTATGGTGTACGTAGCGCTGCGCTTTATCTTGTTGCCTCTTACCTAAATCAAAGAGTCCATACGGTTTACGTAAATAATTTTAAATCGGCTGGTTCTCACCAAATAATGGGTGTTCCACAAGGATCTATTCTTGGCCTCTTTTTCTTTTTAGTTCATATAAATGACTTGCCCTATTTCCTTTAAGGTTTATATAACGAGATCGGCGTTCTCTTCGCCAAGGAAACATTCCCCGTGTGCAATGGCGGTAGGAACGGCTGGCAAAAGTTGGCCAGAATTTGCGACTGCTAGGCGGGTACCTTGCCAGCTGATTCCCAATTTTGACTAACGCATTGGCAACAAGCTTGATAAGCCTGCCGTTTTCCAGCACCTGCGGCCCTGAAAGACGTATCAAACCAAGGCCACTATCTGCCACCAAGTGAATCCACAGAGCTTTTTACAAATAGTTCCATCCCCTGTAATATCATATCAGCTACAGCCGAAACGCAGTCACTGGGACCTTTGGAAGAGAAATTAATCGGCTGCCATAGGTAAGATGCAAAAAAGGACTGCATTCCATCCCAATCCGCTGACTTGTAATTTGCCGTCGTTAGCCTTCAGAACACATAAAATATTATAAAGCTGTAGTCAAATAACTACAACTACGTTCTATTACGTACCATTAAAGTCTGGCAGTTACTCTGGATATGGCGAAAGCCTTTCGGTCGTGTATGGTACAAGCCACAAGGGGCTTCTTTCGACGCTACCTTCCTATAGGCTTACCGAGAGTTTATACAAGTGGGTCACCAGCTCTCTCATTGCGTGGAGCATACAGGTCGTTCTTGACGGTTTTTGCTCCGACCCCAAGCCCGTGAACGCCGGTGTACCCCAAGGATGCGTGCTAACCTCAACTTTGTACCTTCTGCCCATCAATGATATGTTGAATATTTCCAACATATATTATTATACAGATGACAGCACTGAGGATGCAGTATATTCCGGCCGTGCCTGGCTCTTTGAGGAAAACGTCGACGAGTACCGAAAGATACTTGTGTCTTCTATAGAGACCTTCCTGGGGATGGTCTCAGAATGGGGTGAACTGAACCTCGTTCCCGTTTCCCGTTCCCGTTCGAACCCGTTTACCACTAAAAAACCCCATTTGCCGTATCTTCGCTCTTCGAGAGCTCTCCTCTTAATGTCTTGCCAAATATTAGAATATTTGATCTCGACATTTCGAGCAACTGTCGGTTTCGTGATTATCTGGAGAGCAAAGCCAAGTTGGCCTCAATGAAATAGGGAGTGCTTAATAGAGCGAGGCAGTATTTTACGCCTGGCCAAAGACTTGCGCTCTAGGTGCAAGTCCAAATCACCTCAAATTCAGCTTCGACCTTTTGACCGCATACAACAGAATACCAGATGGTAGGATTTTTGGGGACCCGGTGCTCTATGAACCGCTGGACTCTCTGGCATTACGTAGATACTTTGCCTCTTTGTGAGTCTTTTATCGCATTTACAACGTGGAGTGTTCCAAAGAGTTATTTGATCTGATGCCTACCGCCGAGTTTCATCACCGCACATCACGTCATCGCTTGCAATACCATCCGTACCACCTGGATGCGTGGCAATCTTTTACTGTTTTGTTTTCAAGGACCTTTCTTCCGCATAGTATAAAAATTTGGAACGAGCTTCCTTTGGCGGTATTTCCGGATGGATACAACATGGGTGCCTTCAAGAAAAGCGTTTAGTCCTACCTTCAAGACCGGCAACGCTCTTGCAATTCCCTGAATATTGCAAGAGTTCGTGGGCGGTGGTGAACACCGATGACAGCATCTGTATCCATCACACACGTTTGCCCTCAACTGACATAATAAAAACCTATGTCGTTATATACATCTGTGATGTCGATTAAACTTATATATGTTGAGTATTTTTTTATTTCTGCTTATTTTAATTAATTGATTTGCTGTTTATTTGTGGTTTTGTGATAAAACTAAAAAAACCAAATATCTTCAACGATGAAAATAGGTTTTATTAGATCAGACTGGCTATTCTACCGAAAATTTAATTATTGATGTTAAGAGAGCCTCTTGCAACTTGAAAACTTTCTCGTAATAGATTATTGTTATTTTCAGTGATCAGTATAATATAAAGTATAAAATAGGTCTTTTTTATCACATGTCCTAGATAATTTTTGAGGTTAGCTAATTTAAATTAAAGAAAGCCATACTATTTTTACTACCCCAATAATATTAAGTATTTCTAAAAATCATTCAAAATTCGCGCCTACAATTTGAACATCAAATGTTACCTTTTTATTTTACAGTTATAAACACATGTCGTTTATCATTAACTGTAGGAATTTGTACATTTATTTTAGTGAAAAATCAAATAAATCTTCGTAAAAATAAATTACTAAATTCGTAACTGCAGTTCGGTAAACAACTCGCTTTTTACATTTTATCATATTTCTGCCAAAAACATATTTGAACAAACATTACTTAATCTAACACTTATTACCTTTAAAAAAATAATAGAATTATGTACTTTTCTTGAGTATGTAGAAAATATGCTGAAATAAATGCCATTTCCAATTTACAAGAAAATTTATTAGAATTAAAAATCTATTTGGTTTCATTATTCAGTCGTTCTGGAGTTGTAAGATAATCATAAAAATAATGGAACACTCACTCTTTTTTATTATAGTTCTGTAACAAACCTTTTTAAAATGATAGCTTTAAATCAACTCGAGTCTTCTTCGATAGTGAACTAGACATACCTAGTTAAGAAGGTTTGGAAGATGCGGGTGTAGTTTATATATTTCAAAGGACACTTTATATTATTACAAATTTATTTCTTACATCCAATGTTTAACTTAAACTAAACACTAAGTTTAAAGTAACCTAACCATGTCATATCAGCTAATACAATATTTTTTCACAAAACTATTTATATAATTTATTATATTCTTCTGTGAAGACTTTCTCTCCGGTCGGCGCCAGCTTTGAAGAAGATTAAAATGTAAAGCATTAATAAATACAATAAATACTTAACATGAAATTGAAGCCGACCGACCGACTCCGCCGATACCTTCCCAAATCATTTATACAAATATTTCTTTGAAAATTTCATCACAATGCATACAATGTACAAGTACCTCCACTCTCTCACTCAGCGGACACTGACACTGCCGCTATTGTCATTGTGTAGATTCAAATAACTTTTCACGAAAAAATTTTATTTTTTGCGCAAAGAATGCTTCTAGACCGTCGGCACATCGGTAGAATTCAGAGTCTTTTGGGTTAAAATAGCGACAGTTGTCGAATATTTTAGTCATATCACCAATAAATTCACTTAATGTACTATATGTTTTTTCATTAACCTTTCTTTCCACTGTCTGTAAATCTGAAAATAAAAATAAAACAATATTTTATTTTATATTTGTCATAATGACGCGCGCCACGGACACGTCAAATACCGACCCATTGGTTCCTTTATAACTTTGTAGTAGGTGGGAGCTTCCCTGGGGTCCACGGGCTCCATGAATGGCCAGGCGTTTTTATGCATTTGTATTTGCTTCACGAGTCTTTTGAGATGTTCAAAATCCTTTGGCGTGAGTTCCTTCATATTTGCAAAATTAACAGAATTATTTTTCTGACAATTGGGACATATGTACTCGTCAATGTTGTCGGCCTCCGACTGCAGGATGCCGACGCAGCGACCGTGGAACCAGTCCTGACAGCGGTCGCAGCAAATGTAAAATCTATAAAAAAAAAGGAATTCGTCAAACAATAGTAAATAAATGTAATCTAGGACAATAATATATGGTTATTATTATTAAACATACTGTGAGTTGTCGTAGGGCTGCCGGCAGAGGCAGTACAGCTCCTGAGTCTCCTCCGCCCTCCGACACTCCGAGCACACGTACTCCTCCATGGTTTTACTCATCTCCTCGGTGACGCCCACGCAGTCGCCGTGGAACCAATTACTACAGTGCTCGCAACCCACGTAGAATCTGGTTGAAAAGTTACCGTTGATTTCAGTACAGTTAAAATATACGGCAGGTTATAAAGTTTCATAGTAACTGATAACTCTATAATGATAACTACAAGAATTGTATACTAATAATCAGTGATGTGCTGCATACTTGGTATTGTCGTAGGGCGTTCGGCATATGCACAGCAGCTTCTCCTTCTTGGCGCCCTTCCGGTGCGCGCGCGGGGAGGGCCCGGCGGCGCGCCTTCTCCCGCGCACCTCCTCCTGCTTGCTGCGCTCGGCGCGCGTGCGCAGCGCCAGCTCCGCAGACAGCTCCTTCTGCAATATTATAAATACGTTTAGAATACTATTGCTGTTTATCGTCGTGTTCGCAAAAAGATGTGATAAACCCGACCTGTATTTCGACACCGAGCTCCTTCTCGAGAAGTCCCCGCTTCTTGATGATGTCCTTTTTGAGCATCTCCTTGTGCTTGAAGAGCAGTAGGAGTCGCGAATGGGTGGAGGCCACCCGCCGACGTTCCTCGACGGCGGGCGAGGGAGGCGCGGCGGGCGCGGGGGCGGCGGGTGGCGGCGCGGGGGCAGAGGGCCGCGGGGGAAGTCGGGCGAGAGGCGCAGGGGGCGGCGGCGCCACCGGCGGCGTGGGCGGGGGCGAGGCGGCGGGCGGCGACGGCGGGCGGGCACGGGAGCGCTTCCGAGGGCTGCTCTCCACCCACTCGTCGTCGTCGTCCTCGTGGCGCGTGGGTCCGCGGCGCCTCCCGCCCGGGGAGGGAGAGCGCGGGGGCGGAGGCCGCACCTCGCGCTCAACCGGCGCCTCGGGCTTCATCTGCTTCTCCTGGTAGCGCTGCAGCTGCAGCAGCTTCTCCTCTATCTCCGGATTGAGGTTCTCCTGTTTTAAGGCACTTTTTATTGCTGGAAAAACAGAAATTCGTAATTAATAATTTTTAAAAATGTAGTCAAGAGTTCTTAAAAAAATATTCTTGAGTTAAAGTTAAATTACAACTGTAACGATCCTAACACAATGTACCCACTAACCATACTACAACTTTAGGACTATACGGTAGGTACATTATTCATAAATATGATTTACGTTTACTGATCAAAGTACGTATATGATGGCATTGTGCCTGCCGTGGCCTGGGTGAGCTTTACTTTACTTTACTTTACATTACTTGTTTGTTCCCGTCCCGTCCCTCCCGTCCCGTCCTACGCTACGTTCCTTGCTTAGTGGAGAAGTGAGTACAGTACTTACTCTGCTGTATGTAGTCAGGAGTGAGGATGAATTTATTACACTGGGCTACATCGTGACTTTGGTTTATTATATCGGTTTTGGTATTGTTTTGTTGTACGTCCTCGGGCCTGGCCGGTATGGCCTCCCTGTGGCCGCCCGCCTCCGCCACGTGCTCCTCCCCGTTCAGTATCTGTCGTTTTAATTTATCCTCGGCTTTACCGTCCTAAAAGGAAAAATTATTGGATCACATAAAAATTAACAAAACAAAATGTAGAAATGAAAAAAATTAAAGATAAAAAAACTCGTTTGTGGGAATATATCAGTACAATAGATTCCGGCGGCATCGCGACGGAAATGTTAAATTCTATTTGCATTCATCTAATAAACACACCAGAGGTATATAATCGACGACGGTCGTACAACGGACTCGGTCAGTAATTGCCCATACACCCCCACAAAACTTCATCAAAACTAATAGAAAACAAAGAGAAAATAAATTTACAATAAAAAAAAATAAAAGGTCTCGATTAAATGAAAGTCAAATCTATTTTAATAATTTATTTAGAGTCATTAAATATTGCACCGGCCACTAGTCACAATGCATCGACTGTGACGTCCGACGTACATTAGAGGTGGTGTGGTGTATGAGCAATTCCCGTACCGGTCGTATCGTCACACTTCAGTTACACATCTGTGGTTACATTACATTCGGCATATTTATTCATTTATGATTCAATTCTAGACTGTAATTACTTTTTGTATATCTTATACGGCAGAACTAAGACCCATTTCACAGAGCGAGTCGGCTAGCGTTCACCGGGTACGATACAACGTGAGCGGTCCGGGGCCGCCGCGGTGCATGCACTGCCCGCAGGAGGACTTCATAATGATCACTAGCAAACTCTAATAGACAACTTTGTTAAGTATTGACAAATAGTATTGATTCCCATACTCCTGCGGGCGCGTGCAGCCCGTGCGAGCCCGTGCGGTCCCACCTAGGAAATCTAACGAAATAGAAACATTTTTTTAGAAAATTATTTTAAGGATTACCTAATTATATAAAAACCATTACACATTTCAACTAAATTAACTATGTAATAATTTACCTACTTTGACTGACGGGAGTCATACTTTCAAATAGCTAAATTCGTAAGTAGGAGTTAGGATTTCCTTGAGGTAACGCGACCCCTAAAGGTCTCCGCGTGTAACTCGCGCCGCTACAAGTCTGCACGACGAGTCACGTTCCATACACCATTGCTACAAATGCTACATACGATACAAAATAATTTGGTGTGTCGATTTTTATACATTGCGTCAATAATAAATCTATGGCATACAAAGTTGTCATAAAAATTTACAAGTCCCCTTAACACCAAGTTTAATTTAATAATATAATACAAAGTACACCTTAACTAAACCGTCTACGGATACATTTACAAAGTCTTTGGTTAATAGTAAACTAAGTATATTTAAAAATATTTTAAGCTAATTAAAATGTTACCAGTCTTACCCATTATAGTGATACAGGTTAATAATTACCAAGTGCCGAGTTATCTTAGGAGTACGGGCGCGTCGGGACCAACGCACTACACTGGTGCGAGAGATGTTTCTCAATAATAATTATATAAAGTATTGGTAAGACGTTAAGCGATTGTATAGAATGGGCAACACGAAGCTTCATTTGTACATTTATTGTTTTTATCTAGACGTTCGTCTGCCATCGAAGTAACTGTTCCCGTATCACCCGACTCCGCGTTACAAGCACGGGGTTCAATCGATACGTTCATACTTATTACAGATTACATAAAACTCGCATCCTATTATATCTACACTTTGAATACTCTCAAGTCGCTCTCGACGAAGACGACCATCACATTTGAGCCGCACGTTGCCTAGAGTAGTGGAGTTGCCCGTTTGCCTCGAGTCGCCGTGGGACTCCTAATAGTAATGTATGTACCTGCGCGGGGAGGGCGGGGAGCGGGGGGAGCGCGGGCGGCGCGGGTCTCCTAATAGTAGTATATTACCTGCGCGGGGAGGGCGGGGAGCGCGGGGAGCGGGGGGAGCGCGGGCGGCGCGGGCGCGGCCACGGGCGTTAGCGGCGGCGGTGCGCTCGGCGTGGGCTGCACCGCCAGGTACATCTTGCGGGGCCCCAGCATGCCCTGCTTTCCCGTCGACTCTTGAGCTGGAAGTTAGTATAACTCGGAATATATCACGGCATTCGGTTTGAATGTCATTAAACAGTTTGTTATTCGTTAAATTTAGAGGAAGTGATGAGTGGCACTCGGAAACTCACCTTTTAAAAGTTGCTGCTTGACTTGATGCTGTACCAGCGCCAGCTGCTGCGGCGTCAAGGAATATCCGTGAAGACCTTGCAGAACGATACTCGGCCCGCTGCTCGTCTGCATCACCTACAAGTAGAGTTTAAAACAATTAGTACTCGAAATGAAAAACACATAAAATGACTGCAGTAGTACTGAGTAGACGTGTACCTGTGCGGTCACGGTCTTAATGACGGTGCCGGGAGGCTGTCCCGCCAGGAGGCGCTTCTCCATGATCTGATCCTCGGTGAGCGGTTGAGGCGCCGGGGGGGCGGGGGCCCGCACGGTTGGCGCGGGTGCCGGCGCCACGGCGGGGGTGGCCGCGGGTGCCGCCACCACTCCCGTGGCTATCCCGGTCCCGGGACTCTGCCCGATGTGTGCGACTATCTGCGCCTGGTTGTTGCCGGTGGGGCGAATCAACACCTGCTGGCCGTTAACCGTCGCGAGTTGGATCTTTCCGGCCGCTATCTGCTGCACGAGCGCGGGATTGTTGACGACGATCTGCTGCGTGGCGGCGGCGCGCGGGCGCGGGGGAAGCGCGCGGGGCGCGGGCGGCCGGGCGGGGGTCGGCGGTCGCTGGAGGATCTGTCCCTGCACCAACACGGTCTGCAGCGGGGTGCGCGGAGTGGAGGCCCGCGCCCCAGACTGCACCACCACCTGCGGCGGCGCCTGCACCACCACCTGCTGCGTGGGCTGCACCGCGACCTGTTGCCCGCCCTGCACGACGACATGTCGCCCGGCCGGCACGATGGCCTGAGGCGTCGCCTGGGCGGCGCCTCGCGACGGCTGGGTTGCACTCGCATTGTCAGCGTTGCTTTTGTTCTGCACGGTCGCTTTATCAAAAGTTTCGGTGGTTTCGGCTTCTGTAGCCTTCGGTCCGGGGGAGGCGGCGACGAGCTGTCCCGCTATACCCTGCTGCCCCGCCATGACCACGTGCAGCTTTCCGTCCGGCATCTGTATGAGTTGCTGTCCGGCTAGAAGACCTCGCACAGTAATTTTGCCGTCGGGTGCTCTGATAATTTGCACCTTTTGAGGGCCCTCCTTGTGAGGGGTCGTCGTTTTGGGCGACTCGGATGCCAAAATAGATTTGGTGTTCCCGACCGGTTGGCTGATGACCCTAGTGGTACCGTCCGCACCCTTCGTCATAATAATCCTTCTCGTACCGATTACGGTCTTTTGCCCCGTCGGTGTGGACGCGTTGGTAGTTAACAGCGACGTCAGGGTACTCTTGCCGGATCCTTGGTTGGAGCCGGATTTCGATTTATCTGCAATATTAATTTATCATTAAACTATGGAATATCACATTCAAATGTGGACAAACTGTTTTGTTGGGGAATCTTGTAACATTTGTAATGAAATGTCTGTTTTGTTATTATAGATTACCGAATTGTTCTCTCTAATTTAGATCGTTATTAACCTTGTGACATTTCAAGTGCTCTTTTTTGTTGATGAGCAGCTCGTTGCTCGCGAAGCTGCTGCTCCATTTTATCTTTAATATCGGACGCGTTTTGTGGCGTCTGAGCCGCACTACGCTGTGGTAATTTACCAGTTGACGTACGTGTTACTGGCGTTATCCGCTCTGCGCGCTCTCCGTACTGGCGCACTTCCCACAACTCCAGCTTATCCTCGTCTACCCACTCCTCTGACACCTAAAACATACAGAAGTAAATCGTAAAGGTTACGCGAAGGACGATGTGTTACAATTGAATACATAATGTACAACGGTCGACGAGTGGACCATTACCTGGGGTTCAGTGTTTTGCGGTGATTCTGCACGTTTCCTTTTTCTCAACCCGCTTCTAATGGAGGTCACCTCCCGCACCGTCTTCGGTAACTCCAGTGGAATAACTACTTTTCTTCGAAGATACTGAGTCCGCTCCGAAAATTGACCAATATGACGATGTTTAAGTAGCTCGAGAGAAACGATCTCAGTGTCGGTGGTGAGTTGGTGTTTACCGTCCGCGGTGGCGGGCTTGGCGCCCATGTCGTCCCACCGCAGGCATGCCCACATCACGCGCAGCTGCAGCGCCGCACTGGCCAGCCATTGCAAGTTCACCGTACGGTACAGCCAACACGTTTTAAACAAGGGTCTGGCACATTGATACGGCCACACGACCTGATTGGGTTTGGCGCTGTGGCTGAACCCGCCGACGGCGCTGTGCCCGGCCTGGCGGCACAACTTTTTCAGCTCGTGGTGGGGCAGCACCATAATAGTTTTTGCTTTGCTCTTTGTATGGAAGGATGAGCACAGGGGATATTTGACGGGCGTCCTCTTCTTCTTCTTTTCGACTGCGGCGGTTTGAACTCGCTTGAGATAGACCTTACCGTTGGGGTTGTCCGTCGAGTACACCCTTACAATTCCACATTCGTTCTTTTCTTCCTTTACCCGTTCCTCCTTTTTTATATTTCTGGACAAACCGAACCTCCTGTTTACGGAAGCGCGATACTTCGGTTTATCTAATGCTTTATTCGGTTTCACTGAACACTCGTAGGAGGATTCCTTCCCCTTTTCGTGACCGGTAAAATTGTTTGCTTTGGAAGACCTCCCGCGAGTTATCTTCAACTTAGGTATGGGGGGACGATCTTTATTTTCTTCTTCCGAATTATCCTTATTTTCGCTCTGCTCGTGATCGGTCAATTCTTTCAGGGGGCCTATTTCGACGTCGATATCTTCGTTGCTAGTGTTTGTTATATCGATATCCATCTCGTTGCCCACCGCGGGGACTGCGCACTCCTCGAGAGTGCTCTCAGACTTGATGTGACAGACCGAACTGCAGTCGGTGCCATCTTTTTCCACCTTTAAACTACCGTCACTATCACTAGACTTCCTTTTGACGAAACAGTCGGAAGTTTTGTTATCACACTCCTGCGCACACGCCACTGCCGATAATAAGTCGGACAGTATGTTCTCAGTTGAATTAACACTTTTACCGAGCAAATATTGTTCTAATATTGACATCTTACTGTCCTTGGAACTGGAGAATAGATATGAGCCGTAGTGATTGGAGCTGTTCTTTAACATTGCAATCAAGCTGTTCAACAACCTGCCCTTTTCGATACACGTGGGCGAGTAGCACTCCACTTGCACTCCCGCCAGAGTAGCGTTACTTTCCAATTTATTACACCTGGACGAGTAACACCTGTAGTGTTTGGTTGAATTATTTAACTCTTGATACTTCTCCTTGACCGCCTCGATGGTGGCGGGCGGAGCCGGATGTTTCTTAGTGTTTTCACTGAGCTCCGATCCGTCCATATCGGTTTCTTCATTTTCAATGTCAATATTTTTGTCCTCCTCAGTTTTTAGATCTGCCTCTTCTTTTTTAATATTATTTAATATGTTGCCTAATTTTTTTTCTTCCATAAATTTTAGATACGTCCGGCGAGCTAGAAAATCGTCCAATTTTGACTTTCTGGCTATCTTTGGATAATACCTCCTGGTCGATGAACTGAGGGCCTTTTCGACATCTATCTCTTCAAAATCTTCAGTTTCCTTTTCCAATTTCATGTTCCGCATAGACGCCGGCACTGAAATAATAAGAATGTATGAGCACACTGAACTATGTACGGAGCACGGCACACGGTCACACACACAGACGTACATTTGGACGTGACGTCCTTGTCAGCAGATTCGTTTGTGAGATATTCGTAAGTTTTAGGTTCAACGGCTAAAACCTTTATTATGCTTCCTTCCCTGACTCTAACTGCAATTTTGGCTGGGCCGTTATAAATACTTAATTTTGAATTAGTGAACTGTTTTTTGAATTTTCTTGTTGAGGAGTTCCATAACCATCCCCATTGTCCGTGAATCCTATACTCCTCGCCCTTCTGCTTCCACACCTGCATTAAATGGTTTTCATTTTAGATTCGATAGATTGAGCAGATAAAGACAAAATGAAACATTTTTTACCTGGTGACGGAGACCTAAGGAATACTTAACAAAGTTATAAGCAGTTCTGTATCTCTCTTCCTCCTCATCTCTCTCTTTCTTCTCTCTCTTGTCGAGTTTCTTGCGTTCCTCTCTCTCGGCCGCAGTCGTGCGCATCAGTCGCACGTGGCCCAGCTGCTCGTGCCAGGCCGGGACCCACACCACGCTTTTAATACACGCCTGCAATTATTTATCACACGAAGAATAAAGATGTTTAACCTTTACATACCGTACTATGTATGCGAGTGGAATGTCACCTGCAAGACACACAGAGCTCTGGCAAAGTCTCTCGGAGCCTGGCACAGCTGCACGGCTTGAACCCAGGGCTTTCTTAGTAACGTCCAGTTTGGATGCATAAATTGTAATACAATATTAGATTCCAGTTGTAATAGTGTTTGTCGCAACGTAGCCACAAGTAAAGGTTTTGTAGCTAAAAGTGGAAATGGTGTTAAATAGCGATATTGAATTAAAAACAAACAACTAAAACTAACACTTATTATAAGACAATTACCATTAAGCAATCCAACCCATTTGAATTCCTGACCCGATGATAATGAAAACTTATGAGATATGTACCTCTTCTTATCTCTCTCTTCGTTTCTTTGGGGCTTGTTCAGTGCGAGAGCATTGCTGGTGTATTGGTTAACGTACGTTTTAAAAGAATTCTCATTGCCTAATTTAAACAAGTATGTTCCACTTGAAATTTGATTTGATTTCAACCTCGTCACACGTTCTGTAACTAATATGAAACATATTAATATAATATATAAAATATTAATTGATTTATTCATTAAAAGTTTATACTCGTTAATTACACAGAGTACATTTACTTACTTTCATCACTTTTCTTAAGAGTTGGTGATTTTATTTTGGTATTACAGTTTGATTTACTTTTTTTTGTTTCATCATCATCTAAGTCATCTGAATTTTCGACCCTCGCGGACTCTTCACTCGACACGGTGATCTCATTGACTACCTCTGAATCGGACACCAACGACATCTCAGAGTCATGTTTATCTCCTATCTTTAAATCATTACCATGATCATTATATTTTTGGTCTTGCTTTAAATTTTTTTGCTTTAAAAGATTGGAGTTTTCAACCTCCAAATATGATTTTCGGTTTCCCTTAGATTGATTTGTCAACCTCTCCGTTATGTTCATTTGTCTCATGATTTCTTGCTGCATTTCCAGGAGTTCTCTTACTAAAGGGGCTTCCATTTCAGTCGCATCTAGTTTTTCAAGAAGATCTTTAAACTGGTGAACAGTTGTATAGTACCAGACATCACCATTTTCAGCCTCTCTAAAATGGACATTTAAAAGAAATATATTATTTCACTTACAAAAATAATTTATTTATAAATTAAGACTTACACAAAAATTCTTCTTGCTATAAACCAGTATTTTCTCCCATGTCTATCAAAACCAAGATGTTCATGTCTACAAAGTAAGCCTTGTGTTTCTGCGTCAGATAGACAGTCTGTGACACCTGTTGTTTTGTGTTGCTTGCAAAGTGCACATTGCCAATCCTCCGAAGGAACATTGACTAATGGTGGATCAACACACTCAAGGTGAAATACCGCTGGACAGGTTTCACAACATAGGAGATCTCCTAACCTATGACATACTCTACAATGGTCATCATAACTAATACGAGCTGAAATAGAAAATAATATCTCTATTAATAAATAACCAAAAAAATTAATGAACTTCCTAAATTATTGTTATTATTTTTTGTATATATAATGATGTACACATAATATAAATAATATATTATACAACAACTGTAAGAGATATATCATAACAGTGTAAATGCATTATAATGCAACATATATTAAAGGAACATAAATTATTCATCTTATATAAAAGATAATGTTATCTTACAAACGGATAAATATTATAAAATAGCTTCACTGTAACTACAATTATGGTATTTCATAATTTCATTTTTAATACAATCATTTGATAATGGCAAATGCTTTATTTATATATTTAAATACTCACCTTCACTTATTAGGTCATCTCTCACTGGATTTGTAATCAAAAATTGATTACACAAGAATTGTAGCACTGCCAAACGATCCTCTACTGTTGTAAAAGGATATTCACAAGAATTTAAAATTTTAGCTATATTCTGATCAAAAGACTTATCACTTTCAACATAAATTTTTAAAACTTCCGGCCATGTCATAACATCCAGTAAGAATAATGTAATATTTACACTGTCTTTATGATCCAATGGACCAAAATGAGTTTGCTGAGCATCCTCTTCCCTTAATAAAGCTTTTAGCAACATTATATGTACTTCTATTAGCAAATTACTTTGATCCTCACAACTAATGGCTGCACAAAGATCCTCCAATCTGAATGGTGATAATCTCACCAAATGCCTGAAGTGCCTTAACACCTCATATATACCTACTATTTGCAACACTAAATGATGGGGTATTATCAAATCATCAGATGATAGAGGCAACTCCAATATAGGAATTTGTCGCTCTTGCTGCAGCCAAAGAGGATCTGGGCTAGGTGGTCTAAGAGCATTATTGCTTGTTTTTCTTGGAATTCCACCAGTAGAACTAAAACTACTAGTGGAAAAATCACTATCGCTTGCTGCACCATCCCCGATAGAACCTTCTGAACTTTCGCTGCCGCGATCATCTTCGAGCTCAGATCTGTCGCTATAATCATCTCCAAAATCTGATCCATAATGATATTCCGATTCGTGATAATCGGCAGCATGTGGATTATATCCTCTACGTGAGTATGAATTCGATAACCCACCTCGTTTGCTTTTATGCGATTTACCACCTCTTTGTTTTCTTGTACTTCGACGACTAATATCGCTTCCTTGAGGCGATGATGCTCTGGATGCAGATGGAGTACTTGCTAAGGAACCGGATCCAACATTTTGTGCTTGCAAATATTTTGGTTTTTTCAATAAATGATATTGAAATTTTCTGTTCTTTTCAAAACTTCCCGATTTAGGGGGCCTCCCGCGTTTTTTCGCCCCCCTTCCCGTCATCGTTATAAACAACTGTCAATTTTGTAAGATTTCGCACGTGTGTCTCAAACACATTATTGTTTACAAAAACAAATCGATGTATATAGTATTTAGGTTCATCCTAAATCTAAAGCATTCATGATCCTAGCCTTTAGAGATGCTTCATCCCAGTAAAATAGCACGGCACACAAAAAACTATTTTTAGCACTATTTTTATTCAATATTGATTAGTTCATTATTTTACAGTTTATTATTTTGGAATATTATCTAAGGAACAAGGCACCAAAACGTAATGACGCGAAATGTGAATAGGTACATGCAATTCTGAAACGCTTAATGCTTGCTTCTCATTGGTCGATTATCAGTCCGCCATGTCGTTTTTATAACTTATGGGTTATTGAGTTTTCTTTAAATCCCAAAACTCCAAATATCTATCACTACACAAAGTTAAATTGTTTTAATTTTAACGAAATTATTTCTTGAAACTTAATCTTAAGCATACTTTTGTTTTTTTCGTATAATAGCATAGCAGTTTTACACAACACTTATCACGTCTCAATCAGCCAGGCTAGGTATACGGCGGCCATTTTTCATACATTCTGCTTACAATTTAAAGTCAATTTATAACTTTTTTAAAATTTTCATATTATAGAAAGAGAAAAATATAACCAAAAATAAAAATTAATAAGTCATTGAAATAAAAATATCTTTTCACCTTATGGTATAAAAATTTGGTTTTTTACCTTATAATTATTGTTAAAAAGTTATTTATTGAAGCGGATGTCAAATATGTATGCCTGACTAAAACTAAGAAAAAATTTTAAATTTCCAAACTACGATTGTCATATACAAAATTTAAAAAAGAACAATAAGATTTATATAATATTATTAGCTTTTTTTTGATAAAATATCTACAGTGTACACTTTCAATATGCCTTTCAACATTTTCTTTTATTATTCATATTTTGTATAATAGTTTATATAAATACTAACAGACCTGGCAGATGTCGTCCTGCCTACTACCGAGTCCAAAAATGAATTTAAACCATCCAATGACCTACAAAACACAAAAACATCAGCAATTTCGGATCAATCGTTTAGTACAAAAACACGTACATATTTTTTTAAAAAAGGAGGATTAAAGGAAAATAGGACCTTGAAAGCAAAAAATATCATACTTTCCATTTATTTTATTAAATTAATGTTTAAAAATCTTTTTATCTTATTAATTTATTTATCTCTCTTTTTCGGATTGAACATTTATGCAATTCATTCTAAATGAGAGTTTTTATATATTTTATTGTAATGTAGTGTAAGCACCTAAAACAATAGATACTGAATATCTGCTTAATGTGTATTTTTTATACCTATTGTATTGTTAAATATATATTACATTTGATTAAGTTATTATTAAACTTTAATTTAATGATGAATAATTTATTAGAACACGGCACATCAATGTATAAATGATAATGGCTGTTGCAAATTGCTCAATTTTTTAAAACTATTATTTTACTTTGATTGATGAGTAAATAACGACTCTTTAAGGTTAAGATCAATAAACCGCATTTTTGAGATTTTTATTTTTAATTTAAACAAAAGTAGAATAACAATTATAAAAAATTTGTATGAATCCTTCTTCGTATTAATATGCTTTGTTATGTAATGTGACTAAATTTTTTTATTTAATGTAATATTTTTCATGCATTGCAGATAAATTAGTTAATTTTTTTTGTTAAGAACTTTATTATATAATGAATACTATATTCTTTATGTATATTTAACCATTTTAAACTACTAAACATACTTCACAGATTCACAATCCTCCTGCTAACGTCGGCAGCTCGACAATTGACAGCTTATTATCATATTGACATATTTTACAGACTAAACCGATTTCTATTTTCTACTGCAATCGCTGTCTTCTCCACGTTTCAATTTCATTGCTGAATATTATTAATAGTATTCATAGCATTTAACAGTCAGAAATCCGAACATAGAAGTGAGTGGTGGTTTAAAATAAATAAGCAATGTATCATATGAAAAACATCGTTTCCTTTAATGAGCATATAGAACTGCCTAAATGCATGTACCGCTTAAAGAATCCGATTGAAGTGAACGAAAAAGATGAAGCAGAAATCAATATTCGAGACCAGGTTACCAAGTTTGTTAAGGTTTATTTCAGAAATCCGTTTCTTACTTTAACTGTGCAGTTGAATTAACTAATCAATTAAATAAGAATTATAACTAACACCTTGGGAGTTTGTTGTCTTAAAGTTAACTTAAATATCATTATACGTCTACCTTGTGCATGAATTTAGCATTAGAGAAAATTAAGTTTTTGTATTAAGTAAAGTTTTTTACAGTTTAAACAGAGTAATCGTAAAGTAAGAGTTTTGTTGCCAAAACTATTATTATAATAATTAAAATATTATTAGTAATGTTGTAGACTTTTTTATCTAAATCTAGCTGTTCGTACCTGCAGGCCTGACCACCTTAACCTTTATATAACAATCCTGCACATGGATGGTGCAAAATAAACAGCAATGTCGAACCACGGCTGGCACCCAATAACCCACTATGTGACCACCACTGGCCTTGTGGAATTAAATGCCCTTAAACCAGATGATCTAGGGCTTTGAGAAAGCACTATGGTTATGCCTGTTATGCCTCCGAACCTTATTGTAATTAATGAAAAGTTATTAAGCAATTTTAGTTTATCATGTGATCCATCTAGTACCTGGCACTCATGGCTACCTGGGCCTCCAAGCGACGTATTGGTTATTGAAGGCTTAACTGACCATTAGGTCCCAGTGTTAGTAAATGCTGCTGGCAGCAATAGGAAAAAAAATTATCCAACATTCTTTCCAGTCTGCCCTGTTTTTAAGTAGACCAAGCTTAACAAATAATACAGTTCATACCTCTGAGATACTTGCATCACGCAGTCAGACAGGTCTGGGTTCACCTCTATAGCAGAGAGTTCCTGGAAAGGGGTCTCAAAAAAAAGATAATTGTTAAGCAGTCTTTTGCCTGAAGGCATAAAAACTTCAAATAAATTCACCCATGGATATCACAGATAATGAACTGGATGAGAAAACCAAAAGGATCCCTAAACCTCCTTCAATTATCTTGGATGATGGGGTTGAAGACCTTGATAAACAAACAGAATTGGTAGCCGAAAGGAAAGAGTTCACATATAGCACTGTAAATACAAATCAATTAAGAATAAGCAGACTGGAATTCTAAAAACACATACTGGAGTTCCAGCCTGACAACTATTTCAAAAAGATGACATAAAATTACTGTAGACCATTATACTGGCCGAGTGATCCAAACAAAATTCTAGTCCTGGACTTTTTCATCTTAATACTTAAGTTGTCCAAGGAGTATACGAAACATGTCAGATCATACTCCAGTAGTGTTTTTTTTTATGTTAGAGGAGGGCAAAAGAACTTGCGGGTCACCGTTGATGTGTGATCACCGCCGCCCATGAACTCTTGCAACATCCGAGGATTCACAAGAGCGTTGCCGGCCTTGGAGGTAGGAGTATATGCCTTTTTTGAAGGTACCGCTATCGTATCGAACTGGAAATATAGTACATCTGAAGGAAGTTCGTCCCACGTTCGACTGGTACATGGAAAAAATGTCCTTGAAAACCGCATAGTGGAAGATCGCCACGTATCCAGGTGGTATAGATGATAAAGGAGGCGATGACATTGATGAAATTTGGGAGGAGCTGTGCATTGATGAAATTTGACGGCAGGCAACAGATCGAATAGCTCTTCGGAATACTCCCCGTAATTGTAAATGCGGTAGAAGACGCACAGAGAAGCCACGTCTCTACGTAATGCCTAAGAGTCTAGCCGTTCACAGAGCACCGGCTCCCACGACGATCCGAACGGCTCTCCGTTGTATGGGGTCAAATGATTGAAGTTGATATTGGGGAGATCCGGACCAGAGATGAGAACAGTACTCCATGTGTGCCCGACCCTGCGCCTTATAGAGCGCAAGTCTTTGGCCAGGCTTGAAGTACTGTCTTGCCTTACTATTGGTCACTCCCAATTTCATTGACGCCAACTTGGCCGTGCTCTCCAGATGGCCACGAAACTGATAATCGCTCGAAATGTCGAGACCTAGTATTCTGATACTTGACAAGGCATTGAGAGTACTCTCGAAGATCGGTTTTCTTAGTGGTAAACGCGCAAACCTGTGTCTTTAGCGAATTGAACTGAACGTGGTTCAGTTCACCCCACTCAGAGACCATACCCAGGGAGACACAATTAGAAGACACAATTTTCTTTCGGCGCTTTGAGGAGAAACATGCACGGCCGGAATATACCGCATCACCAGTGCTGTCATCCGCATAACATTGTATGTTGGAAATATCCAACATATCATTGCCGTCTCAAGGTGGTAGTGGACGGTGTTTAGATTAGAGTGAAACCCCCGGATGTTGCAAAACTCCACATCTAGAGTCAAGCGGGGTGCCACAGTTTGCCGTAGTTTGCCCTCAGATAACACAAACTGCGATACTTTGCCCACCTCAGATACGACGGGCAACCCGAGCAAAATCCGAGAATCATTCCCCTGATTTTGCTCTGGGAGGGGTATTTTACCCTCCTGGGGTATACTTTCGGAGGCATCGCTATCATGTTTGGCAGATGGGGAGTTGGGCTTTTGGATTCTCTCAGTCACCGACGGAACATAACCAAATAAATTTGGTTACTACACGTCGATTCTGTGAGAGGGTGGTCCTTTCCCGGTCGAGCCAGCCCAATAAAAGCTGCAGTCAGATAACTACAGCTAGGCTCTACCACCTATAGACTAAATTGTACCCTAAAAATTGGTCCATTCGTGCACACCAATTCGGATTTAGACCTCACCACCCAATTGTAGACCAAGTTCACAGCGTATGTGACAGGATCAGGAAAGAAGCAAAGGAATTCTGCCCTTCTGCCTTTCTCGACATCCATCCAGCTTTTGACGAAGTCTGGCGTAAGGGGCTACTTTGTAAAATAAATAAACATCTTCCGCACAGTTATACTAAGTTATTGAAGTCACATCTAGCAGAACGAATATTCCAAGTCAAAGGGCACAACGCTACTTCCAAAACTACAGGAAAGAAAAGCTGGTGTACCACAAGGATCTGTATTAGGGCTCTATACACTGTATACAGCTGACCACCCTGAACTGGATAGAGTTACTACTGCCACATACGCTGACGATACCGTCGAACAAGCTTCGAATAAAGACCCACTGGCTGCGTCAATTAAGTTGCAGGGTGCTCTTGATGAAATTTCAAAATGTATACAAGTCACCTTTATTTAGCCTACGTAAAGAAAACTGACCGCCTATGAAACTCAATGGAACAACCTTACCACATATGGATAGCGTGCGTCTGGGTCTCATCCACCTGTATCGTAGACTAATGTGGTTTCAACAAATTTGAACCAAAGGAGAAGAAATCAACATCCGTTCCAAAGACATCTAATGGCTTTTGGGGCTTAACAGTAAACTATCTACTGATAATAAACTCCTGATCTATAAAAATGTACAGCATCCAACTGTGGAATAGCGCTAACAACACCAACATCGCTGTAATACAGCTAATATAACACTCGATACTCAGAACCATAGTTCATTCAGTAACTTAGAAACATGTTTTTTACAAAAAACTACTAAACAGAAAAGATATTGAAAGATATATCTGCTACTTAACAGTAGCCCGACTGTTAAGTAGCAAAAATCTCTATTAGGAGTAGTTGCCCTCACTGGAGGACACACTGAAAAGCCAAGCGACTTTCAAGATATCTGCTAAAAGTTTCATAACTTAAAGTAAAAAAAACTTTATTATCTTATGATTATAAAGTTCACGATATGTGATTCCTATGCGAAATTGGAGAGGTCAGAGTCTGACCATAAGCATCGCCATTCACTTATATTATTAGGTTGTAAGGCATTTTTCGGAATTGATATCATTGCTAAAAGTATTATTTTAAAAAATATATATATATTACAATGGCAAAAATATGTATATATTCAGAATTAAAAGACATACAAGTACAATTTTTTCCGTATTTAACAATGCAAGTCGATAATATTAGTAATTAATTAATATATCTATTTGTATTTTAGAAAATGTCAGACAATGGACTCATTGAATTAGAGAGTCGTCAAGAGAAGCTGCTGTCAAAATTAGATATTCTGTATGACAGGATACAATCAATAAGTACTCTTTGCAAGTTGAATCAGCAAGAAGTATTGGCAGCAGAGCATCATAAGAATTATGTAAGTATTATATATTAAATAAATTATTATTATACTAATTTGTAACTAATCATTATTATCTACTGATATGTTGTGAAAAATGTGAAATTATGGTTTTTCAAAGTGTACATTTTATTTCAGGTTAAACCAAACGAAGTCGTCATGTTTCTTAACCCTGATAAGCTTCCGTGGTTTTTAAACATTTTTTTAAAAAAGATCAGTGGTCTCCATGTCACGTGGCACATTCATTCAAGTGTGCCCAATGTTAAAGTTGCCAAAATTGAAGCCTACTTTAAGAAATTCCAGAGTTTATACAAATCTCAGTTGGGTGGAAAAGTGAACTTTAGACTGATATTTAAATGTGGTAAGTAACGAAGTAAATAAATAACAATCTTACTTAATTTAGACACAAATAAAATAAAATTTAAAATATGTAAGTAAATAAGAGCAAGAAGGTTTTAGCACAAGAGGACAAAAATCATAAATTATAGATATAGATACTTTTTATCTTCATTATAAGATTACTTCATAATGCATTTGATATTTATTAAACATAGTCTGGTTTAATGTATAAAACATTTACTGGTAATCTAGACTCACGTTACCTAGAGGCAGAGAAATTAAAATAAGTCTAGACAAAAACAAACTAAATCATATTCAAATATCAGAGATAATCATGATTCCGAAACCTGGTAAACTTCAGTATCTTCAAACAGGCCAATTAGCCTACTACCCATATTATAAAAATTGGTCGAGAGGATCGTCCTGCAAAGGCTAAATGAGCACTTACCGATGACGCTGTCATCCCCCCACATCAATTTGGTTTTACAATTGGCCATTCAATCATAGAACAGGTTGACCGTGACGTCGGCAAAATAAGAGAAGCTCACGAGAACAACACGCATTCGACAAGGTTTGGCATTTGGGTTTGCTTTTACTGCTACCTGCTCCTCAAGTCTTACTTGGAAGATAGAATGCAGGACAAAAACCGGGGTACCTCGAGGCTTCAAACTGGACCCTACACTATATCTCACGTACGCCGCAGACATACTTTTAACGGACAATATCTTATCCGCTACATTCGCTGCACGACGACACCGCTGCACTTTTGCACCAGTGAAAACACTAGTGTGGTGTCCTCACTACTGCAGAATCACTTGACAAAAGTCAACTCATGGATGGAACAGTGGCGCATTACGGCCAGCTTCAACAACTCAGTGCATGTCAATTTTACTTCAAGAGACAACTGTCCGCCATAAAATTTGGTAACGATGCCCTGCCTCACCAAGATTCAGCAAGATTGATTTAGTTATAGGGATCAGCAAAACACTGTAATGTAGAGATTATACAAAGATTCCAAAATAAAGCAATCAAAATAATAACTGACCCACCACTATTTATCAAAGCCAGTGAATTGGATAAGTATAAAGAAATTAAAACTGTTAAGGAAGAAGCCAAATGCAGTGCTCATACGAACACTTTAGCAACAGTATTGTGTAAATAAAAAGAAACGTCAGAAAATTAAAAAGGCACATCTGGAATTTTGCTAAGAATCAGTCACGTTAATAAGAGACAGCATCTTCAGTGGAGGAACATTACTCCTCTGTCACTTTACTTTAAGGGTTTGCACAGCGGATCGCATGATCATAGTAGAAAAAAAAGAAATGTTTGGATTCTTTTGATGTTTATTATTTAGGCCTTAAAAGAATTGCATTAATTTTTACTTCACTAAAAATCCTGTAAACTATATAGGGGAGGCTGCTTCCTTTTCAACACTGGTTATATCTATAAGAGTTATAGTTGCTGTTTAATACACTTAAAAGTCATATTTTTTAATTGACTTTTTATTTGTTTCAGAATCAGCGACACCAGAATTAAAGATATCATCTCTTAGTGTTCCTATCATCGGAAGTGTTAATATTTTGAGATATTTGTGTTCAATATTCCCAAATGTAGTTAATTACGACTTTGATGACTATCAAATTGATGCTTTGTTGGATAACTGTCACTTACTAGAAATAGAATCAGTTAAGAATAAAGAAGTCATTATAACTCAAATGTTTACAAATGTTAATAAATTTGTACATAAAAATGCATTTTCAGTTGTGGATTTAGCACTTTTTAATGTAATTAAACAGTTGCAGACCGGAATGAAACAAGTTCCCAAAACATGGTACAATGATTGTGAAAAAAATATATTATAAATAAATTGTTAAATTAATTTGGGTGTTTATTATTTTTGTTTTTTTTTTCAACAATCCAATCTAATATTATAAATACAACACTAAAGCGCCGTCTGTCACCTTTAAATGTCGAAGAAGGATAGGAAAAGATGAAGGAATATGTTTCTTTTTGTACCGAAGTAAAAACTAAGTGGAGAAATATACGATGAAAGTTTGTATATTGAGCGATTTTAATCATTTATAATGTTAGGTATATGAATGATTCTTAAGATTTTGTTAAGAAATAAATAATGACGTTATTCATCATTTTGCAAAATTATCTTAAGGGAAATAAAATTAATTTCGTATATTATTTATATTTATTTTATATTGCCTATCTATATCATAGTTGAACTAGTATTAATTTATCAAGTATTTACCTGGGGGGTTAGAATTATTGATTGTTTTCTTTTTGATATAACGTATTAAGGAACGCCAGTTATATGATAGTTGGGACCTGCATTTTGAATGTCTCTAACCTAAATTATAATAATATAAATAGAAAGTTAAGAAATGAGAAACATAAACCAACTTGAAAAGGTTTCAGAATTATCTCTTACATTCTTGATTACGTAATCAAACTAAAAAGCCTAATCAACATCGCTGGTTTAGGTACTCTAATTGCACAGACATACACACAAACACCCGCGTTAAACTTGTCCCCACTTTTTTATTCGTTAATAGTTACAAAGAAAAAGATAATGTAAATAAAAAAATAATGTTAATTAATAATATTCTATAATAATAATGTTGTATCGTTTCATTGTTTTCATATGGTAACAATATTTAAAGTTACTACCTATTTAATACAGTGTATGTATTCGAACGTTGATGACATTTAAAAAAAGTGAGATTCTTAACGAGGTTATGTTTACTGGATGATTTTGTCGAGTCAGATCAGATATTTGCGAAGTTCAGGATCATTTCTCACTATACAAAACCAAAAGCAAGATGTTAGTGACATTAAAAACTCTTCAACAACAAACTTTTCAGATAGAAATAGATCCTGAGGAGACTGTCAAAGCGCTGAAGCTTAAAATTGAAGTTGAAAAAGGTAAAGATTATGCGGCAGACAATCAAAGACTTATTTATGCGGGTAAGATTTTGCTTGATGATAATAAACTATGTACGTATAATATAGATGAAAAGAAATTCATCGTTATTATGGTAACAAAACCAAAATCATCCGATAATCAACAAGCGTCATCGACCTCGGCGCCAGAAGCCGGGGAAAGTGCGTCAACTACTGAAAGCGGAGACGGTAAGAGTAAGACCGCTGATGAAAAGCCAAAGCCCCAGCCTGTACCAGAACCAGAGCGTGCATCTGAACCGCCAGTTACATCAAATGAACCTGACTTTGAAGCAACAGTACAGAGTATTATGGATATGGGATATAATAGACTACAAGTAGAACAAGCTCTTCGTGCTTCATTTAACAACCGAGAACGAGCTGTTGAATATCTTATCACAGGAATACCTGAAGATCTGCTTCAAGAACAGGAAGCAGAAGAAAGTACTGAGGAGGACCCACTAGGCTTTCTTCGTGATCAGCCCCAGTTTCAACAAATGCGTGCAGTGATTCAACAGAATCCCAATTTACTAAATACGGTGTTGCAACAAATTGGTCAAACCAACCCGGCACTACTCCAAGCTATAAGCCAGCACCAGCAAGCTTTTGTAAGAATGTTGAATGAGCCTGTGAACCCGCCAGCCGCTGGAGCTGTGGCAGAAGAAGTAGCCGCACCAGAAAACCCAGTACCTCAACAACCACAAAATGTCATTCAAGTTTCACCTCAGGATAAGGAAGCCATTGAACGATTAAAAGCCTTGGGATTTCCAGAGCACATGGTTATTCAGGCATATTTTGCTTGTGAAAAAAACGAAAATCTCGCTGCAAACTTTTTGTTGTCTCAGAATTTTGATGATTAACATATGTCTTGTTTTATTCAGTATATAAAATAGCAGTGTATAAAATATATACTGTATCTCTAACAATTAATAACAACAACAGCCTAATGGAATATACCGTATGCTTTGTACATGTCCCTTATGTGTATTTTTGCACTTAAATTTAAAAGAATTCATGGTAAAACATTACAAATTACAATTGACTATTCTTCACCTTATTATGAAAATAAAAACAGTTGTTATTTCATTTTTAATATTTTTTTCTATTTTTAAAAACATAATTCCTCATAACTCAAACAATATAAAAGTTTTAATTTCAAAGTATAAAACAAATGTTAAAATACTTTATTTTATAATATTTCATTGTATTTTGCGAGTTTAAGTAAGCAAAATCTAGCTAAAGTAACATAACTGAAAGAGGTTACTATCCTCCAATAATTATCACCTTAGATTATTACAATAAATTTATTTTTGCTTATATAATTAAATAGTTATAATTGTAAACTTGATATTTATTTTTCATATCAATAATTTTGTTTCTCTGTGCTATAAACAAGTAATTATTAGAATCAGAATCAATTAGTGACAGACTCTTTATATTATTACTAGCATTAACATCCCTGAGTGATTACTGGTTTGGTATTATAGACTTTAAGACCATATAGACGATTCATTCTGCCTAAAGAGGGGGGAATCCGCAATGGATGCTAATGCTTCATCACTGAAACATTGATTTCTGTCATTGTATATAAGTATATATATATATATATATGTGTGTGTATTTTACGTCATAAAGCTAAATTCATAATGCAATTAAATAAAGTTTTCAAAAAAATTTTCTGGAAAATATTTCAAATCACATAAAAATAAAAAATATCTGCGCCTGCGTAATACACACACACGCATGAATATATATTTTTAGAACCAGATCTGACCTTATATGTTATTGAAAAAATAAGAATGTTATCTTGTCTAACCTAAGTAATCTTACTTTTTTTTCGATTATTTAGTTAATGATTTTTTAATATCGAGAGCTTATGGTCGTTTATTTCAAAACTTTAGGGGTCAGAGGAATGAGGCAATGTAGTTATAGAACTTCTTATTGGAGTGTTACTTTTTTCAACTATTATTTATTTGATCTCTAGGACAGTAGTTAACGGGATCTGTCGTAGGTAGGCTTAATATCATTACCTAACATGTATCAGAAAACGGTATTTAAACGCCATCTTTTTTCGTAGGCACCAGCAGTTTCGCAGTACCTATATATGATAGGTACCTTGAGGATCACCAGAATTAAATTCATACGATATATGTGTATATATATATTTATATGTGTTTATATATGTAACGATGATGGCATACGGCTGTCAAAGCTTGTATAAAATTCAAACTAGAGCTAACCAACTGACACTAGGACCAAGGTTAATTACTTTCAAAAAGATCCTTCAACATTCTTAACAAATGTTTGTAGGTAACGATTATTCCTATCGAACTTCATTTACGCAATAAGCAAACAGCCGTCACAAAAATATTCATTTCAATAGTTGTAATAATAAAATACAAGCGGAAGTATCGGATAATACGGTGTTTATCCTGTTGTAGATTGCTTGCATGCCTATGAATTCTACAACATACAATCTTTTGTTGCTATCCTAGAAAGTAGGAGAAAATAAGTTGTTGTGTTCTTTGTCCAAGAATATTATTGTAGCAATACAAACTACAATGTAATACAATTACAAATCGGATGTTTTCCCAGATATCAAATTTGTATTTTTTTTATTCAGTAGAACGAAGGCATTGTAGATTGCAGAGGCAGTGTCGATCATGAACGACCGTCGGATCCGATGACTGAAAAAACTTACGAAGCGATGGCAGCGCCACCTATTGTAAATACAAACCAAGAGTCCAAAATAAGATGACTTTAGTAGCAGCGCTGAATTATTTATAAAAACGTATTACCATATTTAGATATATGTAACATAAAAAATCTTTTTAGAAAAAAAACATTTGTTTATCATGGAAACTGATATATAATTTGATAATATACTTTTTTTTTTTATAAAACCAAATATCCAATGCCTATTAAATTCTTATATTTTGTAAATTCTATTTCTTTTCTGCATCAAGGACTAGTTGTTTCCGGAGACTTTATTTGCTCCTTTTCGACCCAAATTATCTTTAATGTTCATTCTGAGATGATTTTTTTTTTTTTTGTGGAATTTGACTTTTGCGGAATAAAAGCCTCCTTTGTGATAACGGTAATACCTGTAATCATACCAAGTCTCTTAAATCAGTTAATTAATTTTTATTTCATCTACTGAGTAAATAATAACTATTGTTTTGAGATCTGTCACATCTGAACAGATAGCACCTCTTTATTTTATGTTAAGGTACAATTTTAGTAATCAGTGAATGGATAAATTCTGGTATTAACCTAAATGCGGGATTCATCTTAATTAGAGATTCAAATCTCAGTTAAGGGTCAAAATTTTAAGAGGAAGTAATCCCAATATAAAACAACAAATAAACAAACTATAATACAATATTTATGGGACAAATTACCAGCTCCCACTCGCACGGAGCACACGATTGAGGAACACGTAACAACGAAAAGAAATAAACACAATGATTTTACATCAAAACAGTTAATATTATTAATATTTATAAATAGCATAAGTTAACATAAAAAGCTATGTCGGTATAAACTTTATTAATTTTAAATTTAAAGGCACTTTGCACATTCTTACATTAATCTTATCACTTGCCACGGCAGACATGGCGATAAACTATCGCGTCCCACAAACAAAACATCCAATAAAACTATTTAACACTACCACCGTCACTACACACATCGATCATGGCAAATGAGTACTCACTTAACTCTACCCTCAGAGCACGTCAGTCGGAGCACGCACCGCGCGCCCGCAGCCCGCGTGCGGCACGGGCGCGGCACGGCCGCGGGACGCACAACGCGACAATGCATCGATACTATCTATAGACATAATTTGATATGCAACGTGGGTCTGTTCTCAGATACATATAATATGCATAAATATACAAAATAAATCCATTTTTAAAATCTATACATAATCGTTAAAAACCTAATCTACCTATACATAATGTACACGATATTTTTATTTATTTATATATTTTTTTTCTTTTCGTAGAGGACTGAAAAACGGTACTTCACTAAGACTGTACATTGCAATGACATTATTGCACAAAATAAACTAAACATTAACTTTGGCTTATCCGTTACGGACACCGTGGGGTGCCCAAGACTTAAGCGAACTACAGTAGCTATTTTTACAATTACCGTGGGTGAGTCCCATCACTTCACTCGCCTCTCTCCCATCACAGTATACATAAATTTGTCAATTAATATTAATTTATAAAATGTGTTTAGTCGCTTTTTAAGTTAGCACAATATAGATAATATAGATCAATCAAAACATAATCAAGGAGATGATAATACTATACTCGAGATACAGACAGACGGACAGACACACATGGCACTCGGTCCACTTTAGATATCACTCACATGTCAAACAAGAAATAACTTAAATGTATACAATATACTATATGTAATCAAAATAATTATAATAATTAACACGTAAAGATCAGAACAACTGTACAACAGCTTTAAAACGCGATCCCTCACCTCCGAGGAGGTGCAGACCGTCCTCCACACCACATTCGTATATAAAATATTTAAATATAATGTAAAGTCAACCTCGGTACCGCCCGGTAACAGCTTCACTCGACGCTGGACGACATCCCCGTCGCTACATCTAAAACATCAACCTCGGAGACGTTAAAGAGAATGCGGAGAGGAAGGATATAAAAATATAATCGTAAGGTCTGCAATCACGCAGTGTGACGTCAGTATAGTGTGATTGTCCTGTGGTCGCGTGCCTGGGGCTCGCCGGCCGGCCGCGGCACGTCTGGTTAGCCGGCTGGACCTCATTCGGTTTTCTGCTGGCAATATAGCTCCTTCAGAGATTTCAGCTCGTCTATTAGAGCTTTGTTCTGATTCTCCAGCACCGCGACCCTGTTCTCGAGGCACTTGATGTATTCCTTCTTCTTCCGCCGACACTCTCTGGCGGCCTCGCGGTTCTTAAGTAGCCTCAGTTCTCGTTTCCTCGTCTGGTCCTCTAGAATCGGACCTGCGGACATAGTAGGATTTGGTCCTTTCCTCTAAAGGTATATACTGAGATTTAAATATCTTTTCAGATTATAAAGTTACGATAACTACTCTTACCCGGTACGTAGAACTGTCCGTCCTGATTGGTCGCGTACTGTACGATGGCCCCGCCCCCCGTCGTGCCCGACACCGTCAGCGTGTGCAGACCGCTCTCCGTTTGAAGGGAACCGGCTGGAACACGTAAGGATCAACTGATTTAATAAATGAGCTCCACTAAAAGGAACAACAATATTTAGCCTTGTAGTGCTACTGGAGTCAACGGTATACTAATATTAATACTTGGTGAGAGAATGTTATAAAGAATGTGCTTTTACCCACTGCGTGAAACATGAAGACAAACATTTATATAAAAGTTCAAAATCGTCTTTATAATTAGTAGGAAGTTAAAGATACCGCAACGTTTTCGTGAATCTCAAACACTCTTGTGATTTTAGTGTAAATATATCTTAAATATAAGTACGCGTAATATTTAAAAAGTGGGACAAGTAATAGTTATGAAAACATCTGTTATTCCGTTTATACATAATTATTATGAAATCATTTATCTCTTTAAATACACGGATAGCTTAAAAATACGTTTTTGTTGATTATACGATATACCCATATGGAAAATACAGGTATGTTATATAGATGTATAAATTACAAATTCAAAATTGTGATCAAATTTGATCCCCACTTCGAACATTCAATTTAAAATTTCATCATTTCGCAATTATTAAATTAGAGAATAAAAAAAAAAAATCATAATAGTTGTTTAAATACCAGTTCGTAAAGAATAAATATTAATAATGTAGTATGATTTCATTACTCGTAAACATTCACACAGGCGTGACGTCACCACGCGCTGGCTGCTAACGATTACGTCATCCTAAATAACAACCAGAGAGCATTATCTAATTGACTACTTGTAAAATTATAATAATTTAGGTGGTTATTCATCATAATTGTAATTTTTACAACCATTTTTAATAAATTTATCACTACTTACAGTGACAGGACAGTAGCAGAGTTAATAAATCTATCTCAATTACACAATGATTTCACAGATTATTAAAATCCTAAAATTCTTCAAAAAAGTTTTTAATCAAAGATGAATGAAACAAACAATGATAAATTATATCGGAAGTATGAGCCACTTGTACACCGGCGAATAAGAATGATTCAAACAGGTTAGTGACACATGTTGCACACAAAAACAAGGAGTGTCAGCGGCACAGTTAACTAACCTGGCGCAAATGACAGGGAAGGTGACAGCGACATTTCATTTTCCAATCCTGTTTTACTTCCCATGCGATTGTCTGTAATTGTTATCATGTACTTATAGTCGAATGGTCGGATGCCCGGGTGAACCGTTTCCACCATGTCAATACAAACAGTTCCAGCTAATACCGACTAAGATACATATATCCATTGTTGAATAATTTACAAATACTGTATTTTGTAATTATATTGTTAATTTCTTTCTCACCTTAATCTTTTTAATATTAATTGGTTAAAATAGTTATATTTTTCAATTATATCCACAATTATTTTTTAAAAGCACAGTTTTTATGACTTACTATAAAAATATCTACAATAACACAAGTTGACCTTAAAAGTAACACTTAAAGGCTTAAAGTAAAATTATTATCATACCAGCCATTTCGGCTCCTCCAAGATCATTGAGAATTTTTCTATAAGATGGACGCCTCGTTAACATTTCCCTGTATTTTCTTTTAGGACTTTCATCGTCGCTACCACTGTCGTCACTGCAAGATTGTCCTTGAGCAATTAAAACAGTGTTTGGTTCTGGTTTTATCTAAAATAAATATATGGTTAATAAAAGCATATCATCTGCAATACAAATATGATAAATGAATATATTTCACTTTCGAACCTGTAGTGTTTGAAGAGTTCCTTGAGTAGTGTGTATGACAGAATTTGGCTTGCTGACCAATATCACATTACCTTTAGGTAATTGCACTGATTGTATGTTAGATGCTGTTTGAATAACAGATTGTTGATTTGGTTGTATCACTGACTGAACCTGGAAACAATTGTTTTTTTCTCTAAATAATGCCTTTTATTAATTAATAATCGAGATAAATTCGTCCATATTATTGCCTTAATATTATTAGCAATATAAGAATTCACTATACAATCTTATTTACACTGACAATTCACTATTATGTTATCTGTTTTGACAGATAAAAACTTCACATTGAATATTTTGCGATAATAAACAAAATAAACACCTGCGCTGATGGTGCTTGACTTGGCAATGTGAGCTGCACTATACTCGTTACCACCACATGAGGAGTGGCGTTCGCGGAGGAGCCCCCGCCCGCTAGGGTATCCGCTACGCCTGCTGCGCCAGAGGTGCCGTTTTCCTCCACCATTCCGTCCATGCCCACTTCGCTTACCTAAAATATTCAAGGTCACCATTCTGTGTATTCCTTGAACCTCACATACACAAAAACTTGTAAACGATTTGTTTATATTAAACTTGCTAGGTTAAGAACACTCGATAAATACAATCTAAAAGGGAATCATCGCGTCATTGCTAGGGTATTTTCCTATTGCGTCTATTAGCTCATACGCAACATATTTATCTAGATTTAGACTCTTAAACATTTCACTTGATAAAGTGATAACGCATAGAATATCCATATTTGAGAACTCAAATGTAAGCGACCGTGACAGACCGCAAGATGTCTTCAGTACGAGCACTCACCAGTTACGTATTCCTCGTCACCGTATATGCTGCGTCCGGAGTGGGCGAACGGGACGGTACGTAGTAGCCACGTCAACTGCGAGAAGACTCGTCACTGGCGGAGACCTATGATCTTGTATGCGTCATAACAATATGGCCGAAAGGCGAAAATTGTCAGACGCATGCGCTCTTTACATACCCTATGCAAAAAATAACATTTGACAACAGGAAATTGAAAAGTCAAAATTGTTGAATTATGGTATGAACTAAATCACAGCAACGATTATGAACAAATAAATGTTAAAGCTAGGACTACACTTATTTACTGATTTCTTTACAGGCAGACAAATTTAGCGCCAGTATAATAAAATAATTGAATTTATATGAACCGAGTTGGATTTTATCATAATTTAAAATATAGTCATTGAATTTTGATAAAATTTTACAAATATACAACTATATATATTTATTTATTCCGATATAATAAATCATAATATTTAAATTACACTATCTTTATTTTAGTAAGATTTAATATATTTATTTTATTTTGATTACCGGAAGTGTTACTGTATTAAATAACTATTAGTCACTTCTTCATAGTCTGATTATAATATATAGTACGGTACTATTAATTGACATTTGACAATGACTGCAGTGGGATGTGAATTCATAAAATGACATTAACATTTAGCTAAATAACAAGTTTTTGTTTTTGTGTCCCTGCTAAATGGTTTTACTTATTGTAAAATAGGACTGAGTCATTGATTTAATGAAATTAAACAAATGTGATAATAATACATTTAAAAATACAAAAGTATGACGTTTTGATGTCCAATACAAACAATGTCTTCTAGTCTATATGAAAAAATAATTCACAAGGAGGGCTCTAGGCCTTATAAATGTTGCGAGTATGCAAGTAAAGTTTCATTAAATCTAAATCACTTTCGAAGGGATGGAAGATTTTGTGACATAGACCTTATATCTGGAAAAACTATAATTCGGGTATGTATCGCTTTTTTATATTTCACTTAATATGTTATAGAATTTAATTTGGAATAGTTACAACATCATAGTAATCTTAACAGGCACATCGAGTAGTGTTGGCCGCAAGTTGTGAATATTTTGATGCCATGTTCAATGTGGGTTTAGAAGAAAGTCAGAAAGGTCGAGTAATGCTGCCCAGTGTGCCACCTGGAATCCTACCTATGATCATTGATTTCATTTATACTGGTAAAAATAATCGCTGTCAAAAAATAATACTTTTATATTATAAAGCTAAGTGCTTTAATGCTTATTTTATTGTGTAGGAGAGATTGTGATAGACAAAGCGACTGTGCAACATTTACTCATAGCAGCTGATATGTTTCAACTGGGTGAGCTCGTTATAGGCTGTGGAGACTTCTTGAAGAGAGAATTACACCCCTCAAATGCACTTGGTATTTTTAGGTAATAAAAATAACAATAATTGGTATACATTTTTAGGGCCACTTGGGTTATGATTCACCCAATATATTATTATAAAAAAATATATATTTTTTATATCAGGTTTGCAGAGACACATAATTGTACAGAACTAGCAGAAGAAGCATTGGCCCATGCACAGGCCAATTGGAATCTTGTAGCTAATGGGGATGAGTTGTTGGAATTACCATTGCAACAACTGATAACGTTGTTGTCATCAGAGCAGCTAAAGGTTGATAGTGAAGCTCAGGTGAATAGGAATTTATTGTCCTAATTTTTACCTCAGATTTACTTAAGTTTTGTATACAGTTTGATACTGTTATCAGTCTTACATACTACAATTTGTTTATATAAATTTATATATAGAGATGTATGTGATATAATTAATATGTGTATGTATAGTAGAATATCCTAAATTTCAAAAAAACATGATTCATAACAAGTTTTCTGTTAGATGAATGTGTAAATGAATATATATTGATTTATGTGAGGTACATTGAATTCACTTATTGCAATATTGCAGGTTCTTTATCCAGCATTAAAATGGCTTGAACATGACCCTTCAAGTCGAAGAAGGCACTGTTTTGATGTATTGAGTCACGTTAGACTGCCGCTCATCTCACCTCAAATTTTGGATGATGTCATCAAAACAGTGCAAGATCCATCAATAGCAGTTGCTTTAAAAACTGTTAGGGTCGATATGGTAATTAATATTTAAAATTCGATTATAAACTCAAGTTTTATACCTCATTCAGTTTACAGTTGATGTATCACATAATATTGCAGAAGTCGGGACGCGGCGCCCTCGTGTGTCTGTCGGCGGAGCCGCGCGCGCGCGCTCGTCGGCTGCTGGTGGTGGCGGGCGGCTCGTGCCACGACTCCGCGCCGCACCCGCCTCACTCCGCCGATAACATACTGTCCTCGGCACTCAAGTTCGATTTACATAAGAGGTATACTTTCAGAAGATTTGACTTACATAAATCCTTTATCATGTTATATGCTCCTCTTATTCCATATATTACTATACAAGTAACTTTTAAAATATTTAATCATCACTGTTTATTTGCTCTAAATTATTTACTTTATTTTAATTATTTCTGAGTCATGTTTACTTGATACTAATATTTGTTATAGTCGTTTGATAAAACATCAAATGTCTCTATTCCAGGGAGTGGGAGGAAGTGGCCCCCATGGGTATAGCTCGAATCCAGCCCGGTGTAGCCACTCTCGGTGGACGTGTATATGCAGTGGGGGGGGAGCAAGGCAGCCAGATACTGGCCAACGGAGAGGTTTATGACCCACAGGTATAATTACTATAATGTAATATTTATTATCAAATTTATGTCGTGTCGTTTATATAACTTAAAAAAAGAAATATTTCTTTTTTTAATTCATTGAGAAAAGATGTTAAAAATCTTCACTTTATTTTTTAATTATAAGGATTTAACATGAAATCACATTTGTTATTAATATCATATTTAACTTACACCAGTTTTTTAAAAACATTTTAATTGTTTAAATGCATAATTTCTCCAGACCGACAAATGGTCGTACATCGCGTCCATGAAAGAAGCTCGCTGCGAGTTCGGTCTCACGGCGTGGAACGGCAACTTGTACGCCTTCGGAGGGTGGGTGGGGTCCGACATGGGCGCGTCCGTGGAGGTGTACGACCCCTTATCGGACGAGTGGACTCTCACCGGACTGATGCCGGAACCGCGATTTGGAATGGGTGTCGTCAATTTTGAGGGTAAAAATTTTTTCTACTTAAATAATAAAATGGTATTCCTGTCTGTGTAAACGACGCGGATTCTTTTGGTATATTGAAAGGATTATTTTGTGAACGTAACCGTAGGTTTGATCTACGTGGTGGGAGGGTGCACGCACACGTGGCGGCACACGCGCGACTTGCTGTGCTACCACCCCGCGTCGCGCAAGTGGCGCCCCCTGGCCCCGATGCGGCACGCGCGCTCGCAGGCCGCCGCCGTGGTGCTCGGCGCGCACCTCTACGTTATAGGCGGGAACGCGCCGCGACGCACCGTGCTCTCCTCCGTCGAGAGATACAGCTTTGACGATGTACCTACAGTTATACTTTTTAAATAATATAATTGCTTGTTATGTTGTATGGGGACCTAAACAACTAGTTGTCTGTTTGTTCACTTACACATGGAGTGATCTGTTGAACGATTAAGGATTGTCTCAATTAACTTAAAGTATACTGTTTAATAGAGAAAAATCCTATAAAAACAGAAAAATACAAAAAACTATTTGAAGGTGCAATCGCAAACATCTGTCCTTAATCCGGTGATCTGAGATTCTTCTCACTCTTTTCTATGTTACATCAATTTGGAGGAGACATGCCTTTTTGCTCTTCAATTTTTTACTCAACCATATTTAAAACTCTTCTTTGTTCCTACCGCACTACTCCACTAATAAACTTATAAAAATATAATTTCAAGGGGTTGACGACTTTCAGGACTCGTGGGAGGAGGTGGGCAGCCTGCTGGAGGCGCGGGCGGGGTGCGCGGCGGGCGCGGCCGAGGGCGCGCTGGTGGCGGCGGGCGGGGACAGCGAGTGCGGCGGCAAGAGGGACTTCTACCGCGCGCGCACCACCCTGGCTTCCGTGGAGCTGTACGACCCCGCGCGGGACGTCTGGCTGCCCGCGCCCCCGCTGCCGCACTCGCGCGCCGAGGCCGGCGCCGCGCTGCTCTGACCGCACTCGCACGCAATCGCACGCACTCACACATTCACACGCACTCCAACACACTCTTACTACCCTCGCATTGCTAAAATATTCGTTCATTGTCTCCTTTGCACCGAACACATTAAATATTTTCACTGACCGCACCGCCCGGGTGCACGACGTCCGTGCAGTGTGCCGACCAGTCTAATGTAATTACTAGATAAATAGATCTGAATGTTGTGCGAGTACACATTATAATGAGTGGCCAAATTTAATATTTAGGATTTTTGGTTTTATCTCACACTGAACCTCTTAATTCACAATACTGTAAACGGGTGATATTAGCTTTCACTTGTTTTATTTATCTATAGTTTTTACATTGGTCTTCCGTATTGTCCACTGAGTATTAGTTATGGAGGTTGCATAAACGTGTAACATCATAACATAAAACACACACATATTTGGAGTATTCAGTGAGCCCGGTCATAATAATGTTTACTTTAAGGGTGTCCTTCCTCTTCACTTTAAATTTCCACTCACTGCCATTTGGATTAATTCGTTTGTATTTTTGTTAGTGAATATGTTATTTAGAATCGTATATTATTCACAAGGAATAAAAATATGATATACAAGTGTACTCTTATCATATTTATTATAAATTTAGTAGCAGATGGAATGCCGCCATTTATATATATTATATTATATAATGTAGATCTGGGTGCATTGCGATATAACACACCCATACCTCACTTTGCGTCGTGGTTACGTTCCAAAAAAACACCCAAATTGAACAAAATAAACATTTAAAAAAATAATATAACTCTACACATAAATAAATTGGAAAAATATTTATCTTTTTTGTAACCGGAAACAACACAAAAATTTATATAAATTTATTATTCTCTTTTAAAAAATGCACAATATACTACATAATTTTTAGTTATAACGGGCATCCCCAAATTTTGATGGCATGGCGCAGTTAGAAACAAAAGAGTTGCCATCTTTTAGAAAAAAAAATAAAAAAAGACTCGAACCCAAAACAGCGCAACTTTGAAAATCTAACGATGAAAATTAGTACTAATTAAGCAGCGACGCAACTTTGAAAAAACGCAAAACGAAACGACGCAAAGCGAGGTATGGGTGTATACTTGATTCCTTGTCGCTTCCTCTGCAGCGCTGTTCAAGTATCGCAGCGCTCGGTCTGAAAGTAACTTGTATAGAGCATTATGAATGTTACAGAGTGACGTCACTGTACAAAGTTAATATATAAAAAAATCTTTTATCATGATTTAGTAGTAGTTTTTTTTTATTAAACGCACTCTAATTGTCTTTATGGTTATAATAAAATGTATAGAATGTCTCGTTAGGTCTTAATTTGTGTGATAATATTGAATAGAAAATACTAATCGACATGTTCCAATTCTATATATTTTTTTATTTTTTTTCACATTTCTCTAGACATTTAACCCGCTTTATTTGTTAAGTTAAAGAAAATGTATTTAATCTTAAACCATTTCCAAAAAAAAAAAGATATTAATTTTATTATCAATAGAATAAGTTAATAATAATGTACAAAAAAACAAATATTTCTACCTAAAAGTAAAAACATCACGAATCCGGAGCCATCAAAGCACATTCATGATCTTTATTACTTTACAAAGAAATTGATTCAAATCGTATTTCATTGTTAAAGTTTTTACTCCGAAATGTTTATAGTAGTTGTAAAAAACTATTAGTTTTGTATTGAGTCATTTTTACATATCCAACAAAAAAAAAAACAGAAGAGTTTAGAAAACTGTATTAAATTATTGACCAACACTTTTATAATGTTTTTTATAATTTAAGAAGACAAATAAAATAAAAAATATATGTACTACTTGTATCTTTCATTATGCATACTTATAAGCTGAAAGCTGGGAACAAGGCCTGCAGTGGGTTTACAATATCTTCCGCCAAGTAAATGCGGCCGAGCAGTCCCTCGAACAGCGAGGCGGGGCGGTCCGGGCGCTGCAGCTCGCTGCCGGGGCGCTCCACCGCGCACCACTCCATGAAACAACACGCTCGATACAGCTGGACTGGTTTCTACAATTATCAACATCACAATGATCACTTTTAGTACTGAAAAATGGCAATAAAGCTCTGTAAATTTACAGATAATGTAGGAATAAAGAGAAGGAGTTTTTGTTCTGCTGAAATTAACAATTTACCTTTAACACTTGATAGAGTTGAAGGAATGCATAAGCATTCCCACTCACTCCGTGGCACACACTGTATCCTTTGGCACACAATCCTCTTTTCCATATCACATCTCCACACTGGATAGCTATTTTAAGATATTTTTCATCTTCAAATACCTGAAAAATTATATGATCTTATGAAAAAGTCCTAGATACTTATTGTTTTGACTTAAAAATTATCGAATCGAATCGAATTAACGAGATATGGAAGTCCCTATCAATCGAATAAATTAGAAATCAATACCTGATATGCCAAGATGCACAGTGGTACAAAACCTGGTGCACCGTGACACCACTGCACTAATCTATCACCGGAACCACTGCCCATAGAGGAAGGAAAATTTCCACTGGGGAATTGTTGTTTTAATAACCAATCCACTGAAGGCTTTATAAAACCTCTGACATCATGTGTGCTTATGTAGGCACGAGCCTGAATGATGGTGATGAAAAAATGATTATCAAATTTATTTTATATCATAAACCAACATATCATTTGACATCACCAACTATATGTACCTGCAATAACATGTATAAAATTCCAGCCATTCCATGTGCCGCTCCTAAATATATCTTCTCATGCCATTGCCACAGAAGTGGGCTCTCCGACTTCAGGTGTTGTGATAACTGTTTACCAGATTTTAAAATAGAAGATGTGACCTACACAAAATAAAAAAGTTAATTGAATAATCCTTTAAATAACATTATAATACCATATTTTCTAATGCTTATACCTTTTCAATGTGGGTGACAGGTATAATATCTTTACCACTGACATATTTATTAACAAAGAGTAATGCATACAAGTATCCAACTTTTCCGTAGAGAAGTTCATCAGGTGAATCATTTAATAATGAAATAAGGTTTATAAGCCTATAGAAATTAAAATTAGCGGGTTAATTTTTGATAATCAACGATTTAATGATATCAATTAGTTAGGAACTCTTGCAAATTGAACTGTTATTATAATATATATAAAGTTGGTCAATTATTATCATACCTTTGTGCTAACTCTCGATGTTCCGGCAAGTTGTTAGGTCGTCTGGTGCCAAGTTTGTATGATATGACAGTTGCAATTGATAAAGGGCCAGCATCTCCACACAAGAAACTTATCCGTCTGTTTTTTAAGTTATTTAGATTTATATATTTTAAGGATTTCTAAAAGTTCAAAACTTGTGTTATTAAGGCAATAATGGATTTACATTTAGATTCATGTAATTTGATTGAAATAATGTGTACTCTATTTTTTACCCTCCAAGGAAAGGGGTATGAAAAACATATGTATATAAAACATGTGCACACCTCTAAGTTTTCATAAGAAGAATCACTTCTATGGAGTGAACACATTAAATAATACAATGCTAGCCCAGCAGATCCTGTGTAAACAGTTTCGTCACAAAATATATCTTTCTCTAGTTCAGTTGTTAAAATTAATAGTTTAGTCGTTTTGAAATTCTGCAACTTTGTTTGAAATTCTTCTGATATCTAGAAATATACAAGTCTAATTTAAAAAATGGAAAAACTAATATTTAATTTGGTTTAAGTTTAAATCTTTTAAAATTTAAGTAAGTTCGTTATATATTTGTTACAAATTATGTACCGCATCTTTATTGTCATTAAGTATACGGGATGAAGCACTTATAGAATAGTCTTCGAAATCATTTGAGAAAGACCCTTTTGAAGTCATGTTTTATTCATAAAAGCCAAGGTAATAGTTTTATTTAAGATTTGTTATAGAATTTTAGTAGTATTATAGAGAATTTCGAGAATTCATATTCTAAACATTGACTCTGAATTATAATATATGACAGATGACAGATGTCATATCCCGGTATTTTTGGACATAATATAATTTAAAATTGTTGTGTATCCTTTCCCTTATAATTAATTTTTACAAAATAAATTAGTATGATTAAACTTTAAGATAGTTTGTTTTATATTCCTAATTATTTTTCTAGAAAAGAGGTCTTTCATATTAATAAAATAAAAATGTTATCCATTTAGTGCTCGTAAAGGAAGAATGATTTTTCTTATAGTAAATTGAATAAGTAATACCTTAATAACAAAAATTGATAATTGTCAATGTCAAGAGTCGAGATTGACAAGTGTTGTAGACAGTTTAGTGTATTAATAACAGCAAATTATAAATACAAATTAATTTGCAAAGAAAAGGCTTAGGAACAATGATAGCTTCTTTTAAATCATTTTTTAAGTGGAATTCGATCAAAAACAATGAAAGCAACAAAATTTCGTCATCTTTGGTTCTGTTAATTTGTATTAAAATGATTGAAGATATATTATTTTGGAAGAAAATATGGTTATCCGTTTTGTGTTTTATTATATTTAATTTTATGTTTTTGTAAGTTATAGATGCTTAATTGTGTTGTATCTAATTTACAAGCTACAGTATTTAATGTAATGCAACTTTTCAGGGCTTGTGTATATCGACAGTTAAACTTGATGCAATTTATTTTTGGATTCTCACTTTTAACAATCATTGTTGACGCATTTGAAACGTGGTTGAAATATAAACATCGCACTTCATGTCTTAAACGATTAGCTACTCAAGAAAATGAAAAATTATTACTTTTTGTCTTTAAAATAAATAATTGGATGCAGTTAAAATTGAGGGAATTCATATATTTACGCGATAAAAACCATACCAAGGTAAACACCTTCTGTTTGCTTCATCTTATTTATTTCTATTAAATAACTAGTTTTAACAATTTTTCAGGCTTTTGTGGTTCTTCAAATAATGTTAAGCCTTATATTTATTATTGGAAGGTATAGCAGTGGATATACAATAATATATTTGTTAAGCACCTTTGTGTTTTTTGCATATAAACTGTTGCCACCTATTGTGAAAATCATTAAAAAAATACAACAAAGTGCAGGTATTAATTATATTATTAATTTGGATATTGGTGTTGTGATTTAAACTTAAAGTATATGATGTATTGAATTCTTTAATATTTATTTCATAGAATGTGATATGGAACTTGAGGGTCTTGTGCCAGAAGAATCTGATGCTAACTTAGATCTGCTATCCATTGAACCGGACCAGAAATTATTAATGGATGACAGACAGAGCTTGGGTATGTATTTTATTATGTAATAATTAAATATTATGGACCTACAATTGGCATACACAAATATAATAAAAAAATACATTTTATTTAATATACTTTAAATCTTGAAGATTATTGGAAACCAGAAGACTTGCCAATTGAAGAAGCTAGTGACAGTGACAACAGCAGTTCAATAATAACAAATTTATCTATTGAGAAAATGCAAACTCTTGTTAAAGATGTTGAAAACACAGACTCCAGTGAAGATGAATATATGCCACAAGGTAAGTGACCTTCTACACGCAGGAACATTTTGAAGATAAATATTCAGGTTAGTACATAAATAATAGCATAGTGTATGTTAAACAAATTTACTTTATTTTACTTTCAAATGTCATGTTTTAGTTTACAATTAAATTAACATTAAGTTAAAGTAATGATAGAACTAGATAGGGATCAAGACAGTAAAGAATATATGTGGATATAATGTCAAAATTGTAATGAGATAATCGTTAGACTAGTAAATATACTCATATTAATATATAATCTTATATAACTTGTTAAATTGTATAGCACTGTCTCTTGCCAATATCAATACATATACCAATACCAATCATCGATATTGTACTGCAATACATATTGCAGTGTGCATCACCATATGTAGATATGTAAATAAAACAGAGTTTATATATAATAAGAATCATTTTTATTGACAATTTCAGAACAACAGTCTGAACAATATCAATCTTCCTTAGAAGTACAGTCCATCAATACATGGAGTGGTGCTGCGTTTAGTGTCTTGTCAAATTTAGGTGGAGCAGTTTCAAGTTTAGTGTACAGCACTCCAGATGACAAGAGAAGGAAGAGAGTCTCCAGTGTTGATTCATCCGATGGTTTTGAAATGATTGATAAAAATGACTTGTAAACTTTTTCTATAATATGTATTCCAATATAACTTGGTTTTATTTAATTATTTATATTTATGGGCTGTTTATATTATATATATATATATGTATATACATACATATCATGTACTTAATCTAAACATTACAAGACATATTTTCCAATTTAGACATAAGTTCCTGATGCTGTTTCTTCAATGCTTTAAGACGGACAGTATTTAATGAATTCCTGGCAACGAGGGCTTCCAACATTGGTCGGGATATCTAAAACAGTAATATACATATTATGTATATTTGTAAACGGAGGAAATAACTTAAAAAATTGGGATTTTTTGTATCTGGTATAAAAATTTAAAGAAATAGAAAGAAAGAAATGATGTATCTACTTAAGATGTAAGAGGTAATTTATCCAATAGTCTTTGAAAGCTATAGAATTGGCTAAATTGTAATATCTTAAACAAGGGAACTTCCCGGCCCTTCGGGCCAGGAAGGGTCAAAGGTCACGTATGAGGTTGGCACCTACCCTATTTTGTAGCCTGATTCAATAGCTTTTTTTTGATGTATTACACATTATTGTGTGATTTGTGGGTGATAAGTGATGCGCGTGCATACAGAGTCAATTAGGTCATTATTATATAGTAAGGATAAAAGTAAGTTACAGTGACAAATTTAGTAGCAATATGTAATCAATTACCTTTTCAACAATATGTCCTATGGCTATGGTCCTTACTGCAGAATTATGTTGTTTATTGATAATGTCATCTGATTCACTTTCTCCGGCTTCATTTTTAAATGCCTCGTCCTCCTCTTCTTTCAAAATCGCCGGTAATTGGGTCAGGATCTTTTGAAAACAATTTGTTAACATTATATTTATATTTTTAATACAAAATATATGTATTTGTGCAGCCACAATCTCACCTCAAAGTTATTCAATGTTAGAGAGTCATTGCTATTAGTGATTTCTAACTCAATTTCTCTTCTGGTCTGACTTGCACCATCATTTACAGATTGAAAACAAGTTATTTGTATCTGCAATTAGACATTATTATTAAAAATAAATGCTTATTATTTATCATTATTAAAGGCTTACCGAAGGGGCCTTGGCAGTTTGATCTTGGATATACACGGCAAATATTATTCCAACAAAACTGGAGTCCATTCTTTGATACATTGATTGAGTTGCAAGATCTGAAATTTTAAAGAAATGTATTAGTTTATAAAATGATAATTGTGCTTATTTTAATATTTTGTAAATGAAACTAAAAGTTGATATTGTAAATAATTATGTAAATAATATCATATTTATCATTATATTTTGGTATTAGAACAAAATATTTTGTTTTATTTATATGAAACTTCTATATTAACAAAAGGAAACAAAATTTTAGGGCAAGTTTGAAAATCACAATTTGTGGCCGAAGAATGTAATTGTCTGTTCCATTGTTTTAAACAATAGATATGAGATGTAATAAATGTTTAAATACTTACCTACGTGTGATGGCCACACTGTTATATGTGGATGAGAGTGGTACCAACCAACAACTCTCAATGGCCTTCCTACTGCGGCCGCTAATTCTTCAGCTCTCAATGTTGCTTGTACCAACTGCTCTTCTGATATTTCAACCCTATCTGGTTTTTTATCCAGGCGTCGTAATATAACAGAAGACACTATTGAGACTAATGTGTTGTTATTATGTACCTGTAAATAAAAACATTTGATTCAATCATATCAAATTTTACAATTTTTTTCATTGTTTCGGTAAAATTGAATGTCATAACTAAAGAATTGGTGTTGGTGTAAAACTTGTTTTAATACTAGTATCACATAGAAATATTACATAGTATACCTCGCCTATTAACAACCCCATAATTTCTTCTTTTTCCGTTGAAAGGGCATGTTGAACGCAAACTAACGTTACGTCGGTGGACAATAATACTTTTTTTAACATTTTCGAAACGCCTAGAGGTTCCTTCTAAAAATTAAATTTAATACAATGTTGTAATCTCTTAATAATGTTTTTAAAAATATTCCTTTGTTATCTGAAAAATAAATTTTAAAAACACACATACCGAGAACATTAAACACTAATAATGTATATTATATTTTGTAAATTGTTGTAGTTATAACGATTGACAGTTGACAGTTGTCATGTTCGTGACAGAGTGAGCAGTTAAAGTATAAGTTTATCAATCTGGGGAGAATTCCTCCTGTTGAAAGAAAAATAATAGCAAAAAAATACTATAGTATTGTCCACAAAATATTATATTTATCAATATGAATTGTGTATAATAATTGTTTTTTTTAGGTTGGATTATATAAAATACATTTCAAAATAAGAACATATATTTTTTACGTTTCATTAGTTTTTTGATAAATCACATCGTTTAGCTTCACTTAAAGTTTATAAAAATATGAAATTTGTTGCATATATAGCAATAAATTGAGTTATCATGTGAGATTTCAAACTCATATTAGTTAATCCGATCTGAACATACTTTAAAAAATATATAATCAATGTGGGTATCTTTCTCCTGATTAATTTCTGAAATAACTGAACCGATTTATAAATAATTTAGAGCATATACTTCTTTTTACTATAAATTAATATTAAGAAGTTTATAAAATTGCAATTCGTCCTTGTACATCCGTACAACGTACTGAAACGGTTTTTATTTCTAAATTATTACTACAGACTTTTAGAATTAATGTTAATTAATTTTTTAATTCAAAATAAACTTCAGCTCATAACTATAACTTCGCTTTGACATACATTTTAAAGTTATTATAAATATGGATAAAATTATATAAATTATTGCAGATGTTTCAAAGTAACTCCATTCGTTTCATCTTTCTATTATTATTCGTACACTTCAAAATGGAAAATTGTAGCAGAATTACAAAATATATATATCACATTAAATGATATATGCTCCATATTTGAGAGCTAATTGCACTTCCCTTTGTTTTTTTGTATTCCTTGATGCCAACCTTATATCTTCTAAAAAAAGGAAATTAATAACCACTACTATGTTACAATGCTACAGGGACTATAAAATCTACCTATCAGAAGCAACTACTTATCCTTATTCTAAAAAAGTCAACCTGCATAAAAGAAGAATCAATTAACAATTGTTTATTTTACAAAAAATCGAATTAATTTAAAACCTTTATATTATGTAGTTATAACCAACCAACTGTAGTATGTAAGCGATACAATTTCCTCAATTTATTCAATGAAGCTGTTAGAGTTGACACAAAGGTAAAGTCGGTTTCATAAATATTTATTTTTATTTTTCTCTCTATAAGTAGATCGTTTTTATCTGTGATGTACAAAACTATACAAATATGTTTACGTACGGTGGACAATATGATTATCATAATATTAATATATATATAGTTTAATTTTAGCCCAATTGGGTCTAGAAAAAGAAGTTAGTCTGTGTATAACTACCCTTATTAAATCAATTGATTGATGTAACCATTCAGATGACAGATAGAATGAAATGAAATCATATTTGCATTTCTCGTCTGACGTTGGTTGTCGTTGTATTTGAGACCGCTTTTTTCAATTTAAATATAAATATTAAGCGGAGCACTACTATTTTAAGATCTTAAAAAGTTTTTATTTTAATTATGTAGAGTGTATCTGGTGTCATAAAATATAATACTGAAAAGTATTTAATTCCGGAGTGATCTGTGATTTTTAAACAAATAAAAATTGTATGCAACGAGATTGTAAATTTAAATTATAGCTACACAGAAATAATTTCGAAAAATAAAAAATGATGCATTTTCAAAGAGAATTTGTAACCAGAGGATTGAAGGCTGCTTCAATACAATGTAAGACTTATATATATTTTTAATTATGAAATAATAACTTAAACAATTATTAATTAAATAATTTTAAGTAATAGTTTCTATATTTGTGATGTATGGTTATAAATTATAACTGTAAACTATTGTTACTGTTATGTAATCTAACGTGAATAATATAAAAAAGTTTGATTCAAATTCTTAATTTGATTTTGAATTAATTATTTTTAACTTTAATTTTATTTATGTTATTTACTTATAGTATGGGAAAAATTTGGTTATTAAATAATAATAAAATTATATTTTTCTACAATAACAATAACAATTTGCCACTGGCTTACCAAAATGAATATAGCTTACTAATTGAAATTTATTATTTTTATTTTTATAATTACTTTGCAGAAATATGGCACCCCAGTATGTTTAAGATGTTACATCTCTGGTTTTGGTCAGTCAGTGAGTTTTAGTAGTTCCTACTACCTAACTCAGTTTACATTCAAACTTATATTATGCAGTGTATTAGAAGCAGAGCGGAGTATATTATTAAAATGAGAACTATTATTATTTATGTATTTTATTATGAATGTATTGTTGTTGTAAATATTATATAGGTGGTTCCCAGAATACTTTTTTTTTAAAGACGTAAGGAGTATTTCCAGTATTAACTTAATATCTATTTTATGATATTGTCCTCCAGCATGTTTAAACCTATTAAGCTAATTTTTTTTATTAATGTTGAGTTAATCAAAGGCAAAAAGCTTCAGAGGTTGAAATCATTGATTTTAAATACCACCTCACCTCACCTCACCTTAGGAATTAAGTCTGACGCCTTAGGTAAGACGCAAAACAAATATTTTATATCTTGTAGTGTACACAAAACTTTGCTCCCAACCATCCAATGATCAGACGACACCAGGTAATCGCTATGTTTACGACTGACTGCTACTTATCTATATGTGTTATTCATTAGAAGCTCAATCAGAGAAGTCATATGAATATCCCGTTCTGGGAGACGAGCAGGTGTTTCAACCCATTAAGAGTATGTTCGCGATACTTACCTAAGCGAAGTGCGGTATTATTAAAATACTGATGCCCACGATTCGAATAGCAGATTGAATTTGCTCATTTGTGATATCGTCATGAAAAGATCGATTCGGATACAGTAATAAAAGAACTAGGGACAACTAATGCTGATCACGAAACGCATCGCTCGTTGGAGTAAGCGACAGTCACTGAATGTATTGGGCTTTTTGTATGCAAAAATATATATTTTTAAAGTATTCAAGTATTAAAAGGGTCCGATAATATTATGGAAATAATAGAAGTTTAAGATCCGTGTGAACCGAGCACTCAACTTTGGAAAAAAATAAATGTGTTTTATATTTGTTTCATAGATTTTATATGTATTACTGAATTATGTTTTGGCGGCAACGAAGGATGCAATTAAAGCCAATTTATTTAAAAAAAATAAACTCAATTAATTAATATTATAGAAAGGTTTTCCGTCAGCTATTGACTCAAGAATGTTTTTATCAGGCGCGTGTCGTCTTCACTCGACACGAGGCGCCATTTGATATTATATTTGATAATGAGTTGGTACTTATTAATATGTATATAGATTTGAGCTGACTGTGCTTGCGTGACATATTGATGGCACTAACTGCGGTTGTGGTAAATAGAAGATAATAAAAAAATCCGTGCCCGCAGGGGGACACGCGTGGGTAGACCTCGTGTGTAACTCGTTTTATAATATAACTCACTACCTAAGAATAACACATGATGGCGTTGTTTACATCAAAAATTTTCAAGCAAAAAGCGGTTTTTATTTTTTTCTCGGAAAAAGTATCTTTTTCGGAAATACTTTTAGTACTTAAATTTAGAGTAAAAAATAACCTTTCTATTAAAAATATTTGCGAGGAGGGAATGTTTACTAGAAAAAAGATGCCGTGGTTTTAACTACCTTAAATTTTCAAGCTAAAAGTGGTTTTTATTTTTTTTCTCGAAAACGGTACCTTTTACGGAAAAACTTTTGATATCTAAATTTAAAGTAAAAAATAACCTTTCTATTAAAAATACTTGTGATGTAAGAAAGTTTTTTAAGAAAATTTTTCCAAACATTTTCGGTTTTTTCACCCCCATCCCTAAGTTATTGAAGTTAGGTTTTCGGTTTATGTATATTAGTTGTAGGTATTCATCAAAGACATCATATAATATGAACGCGATTGATCTACTTTGTATAGGGAAAAAGTTATGGTCGAAAAACTGAAATCAGAAAAAGTGAGGCCCTAGCGCCCCCCGTGGCCGGATTTCTCTGGTTAACGAACTTGACCTTCATTTTTGGATGGTTGATTTTTGTGCAAAGTTTGAAAGTGATCTGAGCGAAACTGCGGCCGCTATCGTGCTGACAAAAGTCGAATATGGACGCATATATATATATATATATATATATAAGCTTTTTGACCAATGGTCATTTCGGATTCAGGGGGTCATAAGAAGAAATTTTGAAGAAATTTTTCCAAAATTCGAAAATCGGGTACAAATGAATGGGCAGACCGAATTCTTCGAGGTCTACTCAAAATAAAAACAAAAAAAAAACAGTTTATTTCATGTAAGAAAACGTTAGTACTAGAGTGAAATTTTAATAAATAAAATATATATGAAAATAGCGAATAAGTTTTTTTCTATACGGGGGGGGGGGGGGGGGATATTTTTGTTCTTTTCTTTCCCAAAACTAGATTAAGTACCTACTATCAACTATATATTTAAATTTCTAAAGCAATAGATTGAAAAAAAGCAACTCAACCAAGTTTCTGTCTTAAAGGTTGCTCGTCTTTATGCAATTGGATATTTAAAATAGTAGAAAGGAAAAAATAGCAGTCTCAGAAATAATTTAATGTAGCCCGTTTAGTTGAATGGTAACATTTTCTGGGGGTTGGGGGTTCATCGTTTTGACACCCAAATAATGGTAAAAGGGCCGTGCGTTCAAAGCAGAAAAACATTCGTATCAAAATCGAAGTCTACCTCAAAAGATGTAGAAATCATTAGTCATCATTAGTCTTGGGATGTATGTTATTATATTATTGAGCCGAGCGTAAGCGAAGCTCTTAACCGTTTGGGAGACCTTTTTTGTGTTTAGTTGTCTCCAGAATGCGACGAGATAATTAACTAAAAATTTTCTCATGTATGTTTGAGCCGAACGCGGATGTTACAGCGAAAACAGATTGAAAAAATGTTTAGCTATTCAAAAGTTATCAAGAAAAGAAGAAAAGAGAGGGGCTCAGCTCAACACCCGTCGCTCACGCTTGGCGGATCCTAATTATATACCTAATTAATAAATTATTTAAAGATATTTGTGGATCCGATCATAAACGTAATAAGACACGATTAACGATTATAATAAACACGTAACAACATAATATAATACAATAAATGGTTATCGTATCTTATCTCAACATTGTGATATATGATTGTCATGAGGAAAATTTTGTAGATATACCATGTGTCCTTAGCGACGGACTATGAATACATTGTAAATAAGAGATAAGTGGATAAATATGCTATAAATATAACGAATAAATATTAACATTTCCTTATATATTGAAAATATTTGTTATTAAATGTGTAATTCCATACAAAGTTTTGCCAAATAGATAAAATTAAACTAACTATCTAAACTGTTGCATAAACAAAATTCTATTCTATATACATTAAAAATGAACATTGATTGATTTAGTACAAAAAACTAATGATCCAACAGGAGTCTTATAGGAGTTATGACTTTAGAAAAGTCAAATTATAAAATAGAAGAATTACTATTCAGAAGTGTACCAACATTTTATAAACAATAAGTTGACATATTTTATACGAGTATATCCTAAGTATTGTACACGTGTCATCGGGAAAAATATAATAATAATAAATAAACTGTTTCATATACTTAGCTTACGTATTTTTGTTATTTATTTCATAGACGCTAGGGGTCTGTCTACAATCCCGCAATGTGAACCATCGAAGCCCGAAATTAAAACACCCGTTCCGGGACCCAAAACAAAGGCCCTGCTCAAGGAACTCTCCTCACTGCAGGTACTCTATTGAGTTTTCTATTAAACTAATATATTGTCATGGTATATTATAGTTTCGAGCATGATGTAATAAATATGATGTTCCTAAAGCAGGCCGGCGACCGCCTTTAATATTATTAACAATAATTTAACAGATAATTGATATCTCCATTTAAATTTAATTTCAGTTATGTTATAGTTATATTATCAAATTTGGTAGACCTCGGTCTCGCAGAAGGCGCACTAGATAATATCCTTACTTGCAGCAAGCAGACTCAGTCCAGCTGTTCGCCGATTATGATAAGAGTATTGGAAATTACTTTGTGGACGCGGATGGAAATACTTTTTTGGATGCTTTCACCCAAATTTCGTCAATACCCGTGGGGTACAACCACCCGGAGCTACTGAAGGTCTTCAATGAAGAACACAATCTGGTCAGTAATATATAATATATAAGATATTCCACAAATAATAGTCATTCTGATTTTTATTAAAGTTAATTAAGAATAGATTTAAGCGCTTTGAAGGCGCCTACTAACTACTACTAATGACTCTTACACCTCGTTTTATAAATAGCGGTCGCTCATAAACCGCCCCGCCCTGGGAGTGTTCCCGGGATCGGACTGGCCTCGCAAACTGAAGGACGTGTTGATGGAGGTGGCCCCTCCCGGCCTCAACGGCGTGGCGACCATGATGTGCGGCTCGTGCTCCAACGAGAACGCCTACAAGACGGTCTTCATGTGGTATCGTAAGAGGCAGAGGGGGGGCTCGATTGAATTCACCGAGGAGGAAATGTCGTCGTGTATGGTCAATCAGCCGCCCGGCGCTCCCAATCTATCTATTTTATCCTTTAAGGTACTTACTATCTTTTTTTTTAATGAGCTATTTATTGCTGGTTTTAAAGATTTTCGTTGACCTCAGGGAGGATTTCACGGACGTACCTTCGGAGCCCTAAGCACTACTCGATCGAAACCCATACACAAGCTGGACTGCCCGGCCTTCGACTGGCCCGTGGCGCCCTTCCCGAGGTACAAATATCCTCTGGAACAGAACCAGCGGGAAAATGAAAAGGAGGACGAAAGGTAAGTAATATTAATAAAAAAAATTGGTGCGTGAAACATTATGCGAGATGTAGGAATATCGAGAATAAAACGGACGGCACTCTTAAGGTGTGCGGACGAAGTCATCGAGCGAAGCTAGTCTGTATAGTATTTTGAACATTTGTTTTCTTAAACACAAGTTATCTATTTCTTATTCCCTGCGTTGGTCCGATCGCGGTCCAGTATCAGTCTACAAGTAGCCTATCCCCCTTACTGATAACGTAGTTTTCGACACCTTGAAAGAAATATTAAAATCGATTCAGTATTCTATACATACAAACATACATTCAAATCTTTTCTCATTATAATATTATTATATATATACAAATGATTTATTATACACATTATATTTGAAATATCTTATCGCCATTGTTTGCTGAATTCGCAAACATGCAGTTTTCAATGACGCGAGGTCACACAACTAACCTTCAAAAGAAATATGAAAACAAATTTATTATTACAATATTTTGCTCACACGTCTTTTTCTATATGTTATTTTTGTTCGACGGACAGACGTGTTAAATATATTTTATATAATATATTGTTATATTTGGGTGCTAAGTGCCTACCAAGTCATGTTATTTACAACTTCCAATATTAACTTTTGAGGCCGCAAAATTTTAGGGTACTATTTCATAATGTTCGTATTTTTTTTTATAAATATGAATTTAATAATGATAGGACTTGAACCGATCTCTTGGATACGGGAATAGAAATATTAAAGATTTAAATACGATATAAAAACAATTTCATAATATATGTATGCTATTTAAATAAATGTAATAAAAAAATAATTATATATTCAGAATTCGAACCAGCGACCTCTGGGTATCAGCGACCGTCAATTTGCTAACTGAGTTACCGTGTCGTTACTTGCATTCGTGATTTTTTTTTTCAGATAGATATATTTTATTGTAAACAAATTTGCTAATATTTTGAAAGAACGGCATCCTAGTTACCCCTCAGTTGTTCCCTATGTGTCTGATTTTAATGATATTCATTTCGTGTTCTAACCTCAACGATTGTTTATGATTATAATTATTCCAGATGTCTGGAGCAAGTCGAGGATGTTATCTGTCAGTATAAGAAGAAGACGAACCCCGTAGCCGGGGTCATAGTGGAGCCGATACAGTCCGAGGGAGGAGACTACGAGGCGTCGCCGGCCTTCTTCCAGAAGCTACAGAAAATATGCAAGCAGGTTAGTCAAGGTTAAGGTCAAGGTCAAAGGTTGTTTATTTGAAAAAAAGGCTTATAAAATGTCAGTTTACAGTTGTACTGTTCCAAAAGGAACCGCCAACAAACTCGGCAAATATATTTTTAAATTATTGTCACAATGGTACTATGTTCTGAGATTATGATCTATTATCACGGTCAACATATGTCCAATGGCGAGTCACGGTCAACATATTCAGATATTTCGTCCTACAATGTTTTTAATTAATTTAATGCCATTCGAGTGTATCGTTTGATTTAGCTGTAGGCGGTAATTTGTATGCGTATACGCTAAAATTATTCACTTAGCTTCAGTCTTAGTAAATTATTTTCCAGCTATATTCAAAACAATAACGAAGTTAACTAAGTAAATGAATACAGCGTAGTTGAAAAGATAAAAGAATTGTCTTATAAAAAAAGTATAATATAACAATGAATTTGAAGGGAAATAAAAAGTATTCGTTGTCTAGTATAGTGTGTCTGGTATCAGTGAGGTCTATATAGAAGGTACGTCTGTCTGAGACTCCTCTTAACATTAGCCCGGTACAAATATACTTATTATTAATTTTATTAACCTCAAATTGTGGACACCTGTTGGGAATTTGGAAAAAAACTAGGAAATCGTTAAATTAAAGTTACACTGCATTATAATATGTGTACGTTGTATAATACACATAGTACCCCCTCTGTGTTCCATCAGAACGACGTAGCGCTGATAATGGACGAGGTGCAGACGGGCTGCGGGCCCACGGGGCGCATGTGGTGCTACCAGCACTTCGACTTGCCAGCTCCGCCCGACGTGCTCACCTTCAGTAAGAAGATGCTCACCGGAGGTTTCTACTTCAACGTGGACAACAAGTACGCACACGCACGCACACACACGCACACACGCACATACACGCCTATACACGCACACACACACACACACACACGCATTATACTATAGGGGTGTTTATTTTATTGGAACACAGGGAAGCCGTTTATTGTTCTGTAGTAATAGAATTATTTCGAGGTGAAATTTTTGATGCATTTTATGATATTCTATCCTTCTACGCACTACTGTGGAGAAAAAATATTTGATACGCTTCACCAACTTCATGCGCCGCTTTGGTCAATCTTACTAATGTCCATACTAGGAACGATCCCAGAGGTCGCTCGGGGCACATTGATCACGCTAATAATCAAGCAGACTTTTCAGATTCTATAATTTTCTCACCGGGACTTATTTCATAACAACTACTATTTATTTTCCAGGCCTTCGCACCCCTACAGAGTGTTCAACACCTGGATGGGAGACCCGGGCAAGTTGATCCTGCTGGAGAGAGTACTCAAAGTAATTAAAAATGAAAACTTAATTGCAAACGCCGAAGAAACCGGGAAGGTTCTGAAGAGTGGCCTGCATCAGCTGGAAAACGAGTTCCCCCATCTGATGAACAGCGTCCGAGGACGCGGGACCTTCCTGGCGTTCAGCGCGCCCACCTCGGACTGCAGGGACAAGATTAACGCGGACCTGAAGAAGAACGGTAAGCACGGCTGTGACTTCATCCACGCTGACTAAACAACGGCAACAACAAAAATTTGTTTATTACAGGGATTGGAATATCTGTATTCGGTCTACGTTTATTAATTTAAATTATTATTGTAAGGGACGTATTGTGTATGTGTGTGTGTGTGTATGTATCTACGTTTACGTATGTGTAAATATATTCCAATCCTACGATTGTATTCCGTCAGGCGTGCTGGGCGGCGTGTGCGGCGACCTCGCCATCCGCCTGAGACCGTCCCTCGTGTTCCAGAAGAAGCACGCCGATATCTACCTGGACATCCTTCGTAAAACGTTGAAGAACATATAAGTGGGAGTCGCGTTCGGCGCCATTTATCCTCGTTATTAGTTATTTGTGATAATCTACAGTATTATACATTTTAAGATGTAATTGTGTATTTTTTTCGAGGTGCCATATTGCTGATTAATATTTTGTTTTTATATAGTTTATTTTTTTGTTGTAAATGTTGCATTTATTTATTTCTATAAACTGTTCAATTGTTCTTTTATCTTGTAAGGTGATATTGTAATCGCATGCCTCAAATGTCTTCCAATGTTTAATCGTATTAATATTGAAGATATATCTTCTTTCAATAAATTCTGAATAGAAGTTTTTTTTTTGTCCAGAAACATTTTGCCCAATGCCCAACCTTGCCCAATCGTGGCCAACCATGACCAACGTTACTAACGATTTAAAATATATTTGCGTTATACACAAATATATTTTAAAAGAAATGGTTATTTTTATAAATTTGTTCTTTAAGGTTTTTGAAAACTGGGCCTCGAGCCAAGAATATTGGTTTTGAATCGAAGGTTAAACTACTTTGAAGAGCTTAATATTTACAAAGAAATATTCACATTTAAAAATATAATATAATGAGCCAAAATCAGATCTTATATCTCATAAGTGATTTGACAATATGCTCGACATAGGAATCCTGGAAATCGTGAAAATCCAGTTACGTTATGTGGAGGAATAACTGGAATCAATAGTAAAGTAAATTATCATAAACAAAGTGGGCATAAGGATGAGCCAGCATTTACGCCTTCTAATATTCTGGGCTGGTTGCGCTTTCTAATACCATGTCAGTCTTTAGAAGCCCACTGTAAAGCATAGGTCTCCCCCAAAGATCGCCACTATGGCCGGTCATGTGCTGCTCGCATGCAGCTACTACCAGCGATCATGACTATGCCGTCGGTCGACCTAGTAGCCTTCCCACGCCGTGTCTATGTTCCCCACACACTTCTACTTCATTCGAGCAATTCTTCAAGCAATGTCGGTGATTTTTGTTCTTTGCGGATCTCGCAACATAACTCCGAACATAGCCCTTTCCATTGCTCTCTGGGTGTCCTTGAGCATTCTTGTAAGACCTATCGTGAACGACTACGTCTTAGAGCCATAAGTCGTCACTGGCAATACACATTGGCCAAAGATCTTCCTCTTCAGACATTGCGGTATTTTAAATGAGAAGATATTTCGGAGCTTCCCGAACGCTGTCACGCTGGTTTAGCTCCATTTACCATCCAGCTACCTTATACACAGACAATTAATTGTGGTAGTTGAAAAGTTTAGCTCTACACCCTACACAGTACTTTCTGGAGTTCCCCAAGGTTCTATCTTGGGATCTTTCTTTTTCATCATCTTTATAAACGACATTGGTAAGTGTTTCCAAAGCTTCAAGTTTTATATGTTCGCTGTTGGTTTTAAATTCTTTAGGACCGTAGATTCCCTTAATGAGAAACTATTGCTGCAGGCGAATCTGAATACGCTTGTCTTGTGGTGCATATTCAACGGCATGAGCTTAAACCTTGACAAGTGCAATGTGTTACGATTTATCAGAAAAAAGAGCCCAATTAATACTACTTATGAGGAGAGGTCCAAAAGTTCGTGGAATGAAAGGGATCTAAATAAAATAAAATAACAAAACTATTTTTCCTTTTCAATATAATCATAATTTATTAGACCTATGAATTAATTTTTCTAAACCGCTATAAAACTATGCTTGATCTTTTCCGTCAAAATGAGCCGAAATTGCCTCCCTTACCTCAGCTTTATCTCCACACAACTCCAAAAAATGCTTTGACGCATCGAGGCGCTGCTCTTTCTGAAACGGCGTGAGCATTCTCGGTACCCATCTTACACTGACTTTTGTCATACCCAGGTGATCATGTAGGATTCACAAAATGGTGGTATCTGATACTCCAACTAATGCAGAAAATTGTTTTTTCTTCAAACAGGCATCATCCTCTAGTACAATTTTTCTCCACTTTTTCGACGATGTCCGATGTGGTGGCCTCAACTGGTCTTCCTGAGCGGGGGTCGTCTTCAATTGACTCTCGACCATGTTTATAAAGACCATGCCACTTGTAAATCATTGATTTACTAGGGCACTGTTCCCTATAAACGACTCCTATTTAATTCAAAATGGTTTGGGCGTTCTTTCCTTGCTTGGTAAGGAATTTTATCACAGCGCGGTGTTCAATTTTTTTCATAGTTTCAGTTTTCTTCCGGATTGATTTGTTCAGCAGGTAACTGTTGGTAAACGAATGTCGCAATCGTTGAAATCGGTTGAAACTCGGTATTTGTGCTAATGATGAGTCTCCGATTCGTATGACACCAAGCGAGCGCCCCTACCCCCGCTCCATCCTCTTCATTCCACGAACTTTTGGACCTCCCCTCGTATTATATTAATAAAGTGTTAATGAATCAGGTTGATAATAGACTTAGGTATCATACTAGATAGCAACATAAGATTTCATTTGTATATTGAGAACATAATTAAAAAAGCGTTCAAAATCGTAGATTTCGTCCTACGCAATTGTAGAGAATTAAAAGAGCCTAGCATATAAAATATTATCTACAACGCTCTTGTGCGTAGCTGTCAGGAATATTATAGTGTTGTGTGGTACTATGACATATATAAAAAGAGTGTTGAAGGTGTACAGAAGCGATTACTACGCCACTTGCATACAGTTGCATTTGATCAGTAACCGGCTCAAGTTATGAAGATCGCGTAAATTAACTGTCCGACCGGACGTCATGTTTCTGCACAAACTTCCAAATGGTCACACTGACGTCCTATACCTTATATCAGAGATACATTTGAACAATCCTAGAAGTTTGCCTAGACATATGAAATACAATCTTTTGTGGAAAAGCTAGGCTCCTCTTAATAGACTTTCAAAAGCTACTACAATATAGGTACATAATAAAATTCTCGATAATGCCACCAGTGAAGTCTTTGGGAAAGATATCAGATATTTTTTTTTAGCTCCTTAAATTTTTTTAAATACTTATTATCAGTTACTAAACTAATAATTCTGTAAAATAATGGATTATAATGTATAAATATTGTTATTAAATTATTATTGATTATTTTAATGATGTATTGTTTGTATCCCGACCGTAAATAGTTTTTTGTTCACATGTTATTTTCTTATATTATCTTATTTTTATTCCTTATCTTTCTTAAATCTGACATAGAATTTATTATTTTTGCAATCTAATAATGTAATTTCAAAGTATTTCCGTTCCTTTTTTTAGTTTTATTGATCCCTAGTCCATTAGGAACCCTTACAGTTTTGTCATGTTCGTCCGTCCGTCCGTTCGTAGTCTAGTTGAGACTTTTAGCACTAGTAAAGTTCCACATAAAAAGTCACGCTGAAAACGTGGTAGAATAATATAGAATAATATTTAGAAAATATTTTTTTAGGGTTGCTCCTTTACAAGTATAGTGGGGTTGTATTTTATACTCGAGTACCCCACGATGTGGTGTATCTATAGATAGATCTTTAAAAACATGATGGATTTTCCAAAACCATTTTTCGATTACGGAATTCGTTTGTGAAATATTAAGTAGTAAATACTAAGTATTTAAGTTTATCACAACTTATAAGGCTTTACATCTTTACGAGAAATAAGTGTGTTAAAAGATAGATCGAAATAATGTTTTGTATATCATTAAAAAAAACCTACAAAGTCCGTAAGTGTATGTTTATCTATCTCTCTGTCCATTACAAGCAACAACGGAGTCCTACATCGCGTGTGGTTCGACTCACAATTGTTGGTATTTGTTTTAGGTACATAAGGAATGAAACTAGCAGTAACTACATAATTATTATATACAAATATATTTAATCTATACTTTTTATAAAAGTCATCAAATTAATAGTGGCTATGCAAACTCAGGGGGTCATAGAAATTACGCTGTAAATAAATGACTCGTATTTCATTCAAATTCAACAAATCAGTTTGCTTTGCAATCGTGTATTATTTGTTCACTCGGTACATGTACGAATATGTTGTGGTCTTAGTGAAAGCTGTCAATTTCTCTTCACGATACCTCGAGATCATTTGTAGAGATCAGTAATATACTTACATCAAAATATAAGCAAAAATATAACCACTTTCCTTAGTACTTAGGCTTCGATTTCTAATATAGTTCTATCTACATGCAAATGCATCTCACACTAAATGCATATCTACACTAAAATAATTAATAGTAAAACATGAGTAGGCATTGAGATATTTAATGTAGAAATACCATTGACTCAACAATGACCACCTGAACAAATTAATCATATATCCCATTTAAAGATACTTTAAAGAAATCCACGTGGGTTGGTCCTAAAAAAAGATATATAAAAATATACACATATGACGTTAATCTTTGCGGTGGTCTAAAATAAGAACACAGCTTGGCTAGATAATTTCGGACACTTGTCTATTAATAAAGCTTCATATTACAATTCTGGCGGCAAAATTTTCTTACAAACGTATCTGTTTCTAAATAAATATGATATAAATACTTTTTGGCAAAATTATTAAGAACATATTTTGCTTTAATTCAATGTCATTTTGAACTGTTTTGTAAATTGACAAATATATGGGTATTGGATACATTATTAAGAATGTTTCATTGCAATTCCATAGCAGACGCACGGACGAACGGATTATACCATCAAAATTTTATTAAAGACTTATAGAGAATTAGTATTTAAATAGTCTGAGAATGAATATTTGTATTAATAACTTTCTTAGAGGCGATAATTTTTTACACACTTATAATATTGTATAACAAATTTTAAATAAATACTTGAAGGTATTCTGTAGAAGGGACAGAGTGTGCAGGAACCGACGAGCGTGCATGGATAGACTATGATAGATTATGAAAGTAGAATTACGAGTAGCTAAAGAAACATGTCAGGATCGTAGTAAGTGGAAGTCGCGACCTTTGATACCCACTGTTGTCTGCTAAAAGTTTGAGTTTTTTAGAAGAAAATCATAAATATTTTAAAATAAGCTTAACATGATTTCATTTTTATAGACATTTTCAAATATTATACAATTCAGGATTATCAGATTACCTTCATATGCCTATTACAATAAGAAAGAAATCTATTCTCTCTTCTCCCTTCAAGAAATCTATTAATATCTTTCACAATTTTTATAGTATTTTAAGATTAAATTCATCTAAAAATATCCACAAATTTCAAATGTTGACTCAGAAAGTAGATAATTCGAAATAGTTATAACACTTCTTATCCTTTTGTTTATTAAATATACAATAAAAATATAGATCAAGAAAAAAGAATAATTAAAATTGAACATTGAGTTAAATAACGTGAGTACCTCAACCAAATAAAAAAATAAACCCACATTATAACTTTTAAACAAAAACTATCAAAATTTAAATTTTCTATACGTATAAATAAATAATATTGTACTAGTACTATATAGAAGTAACTAACTATATATTTTTAAAGTAATTAAGGATATAAACAGTGAAATTGGTGGTTTTTTGCAAACCCGCTATATCTTTTAAGGACCTGTCCAATGACAACTCATTGGGTATTGGAGAAAAAATTACAACCCCACCCCCAACCCTGCGGTCACTAACTGTGAATATAATTATCAGTAATAACCTTAACCTTACCAGAGTGCTTTCTCTGAGACTGTTCTTAGAGGCCCATTTTATTCAATTTTAAGCACACCATTTGAACAAAAAATAGGTAGTTAAAGATCCACCAATCACAAGCTCGTTAATAGCTCATTAACTGCCTTTTCACTAAGCAATGTTAGGATGCGGTGGTAGATTGGATAATTGAATGGCAGTAACGACATAAGCTTTACCTCACACTACCTCTTGTCGGCGACATCGTCCTCCATTCGTGTTCGTGTTAAGCGTTAAGCGTTAGGTTTAACCCTTTGCACCCGAACCGCGCCTGAGAGGCGCCATTACTGTTTATGATAATATGTAGCTTAAATTGTGCACAAATTGTAATTTTTTTCTAGGTGTGACATTAGTAGTTTCATTTTTAATTTACACATAAAAAAAACAGTTTTTATAAAAATTTCTTACTTTATTGAAATCTGTTTTTCCCACACACATTTTTACGCTACTACTCGTGACTTAATACTTCTATTTCAATAAAAAATATCTTCAATTCCCCGATGTTTACTCAATAACAGGATAACTAGGACGGTCTTGTCGGGAGATCTGTCTTGTTTTTTTCACCTTAGGTCATAAGAAAATTTATTTGGGACGGACTTCTTGGAAATATTTATCTAGGACACGAATTGTTATGAGCGGAAAGTATTGGAGACGGGTTTCTTGAAACTATTAATGGATGGATAGACTGTCTAGGAAAATGGGACTAATTAGGTTTATATCAGATGGTGGACACTTAGATCCTTCAGTCTGAACACTATAGCGTTTCTGGCAAAATCGTAGCAAAATTTTTGGTGCTCTGTTAAGTGAATTATTCAGCTAATCAGTTAAATTATTAGTGAATCAGCTAAAAGGAGATTATCGACAACGCCGTGGAGCTGGACGTGGTTCTACATCTGCAACTACCGATAACAGTATTCGATTAAATGGTAAGCTACATGTGAAGCTAAAAGGAAAAAAAAAAGATTGTAGTGTGCTCTGACCGAACGAAAAAGAAAAACGGAAGACGTGAAACGGTGTATTACTGTGACACATGTCCTGAGAAACCTAGGATACACCTTGGAGAGTTCTTCCTCAAATATCACACTAAGGAGAATTATAAAATTTAATATTAAAATATTATGTTTGTAGTACGTAAATAAAAACAAAACATGTAAATAAACTACTTTTGTTTAAAATTTATATGTTTGATGTATTACATTTTTTTTATTAAAAGTACTGTCGAGTAGCTGAATACTCATACTAAAAAATGGTTCGGGTGCAAAGGGTTAAATCGTAACTTACCTGTTATCACTCAAAATGTTTACAAATCCCAATATTTTTAGTTATATTATAAAATAATTGAGTCCTTCCGTTTTTTTGTGAAAACGTGACTTTGGACAAAAAAAGATATGAGTATGCATACACATACATACATGCCAAAACTACACAGATATTCATAAAAATTTATCCAGTACTTTTCCATGATACGCGAACCAACCGACAAGTATTTACAAATTCTATGGTTTGAGTTTTGTGTTATATATACACTGTAGCAATTAGTTATAACTAGTTATTTTTGGATAAGAAGATATTTCGGAGCTTCTACTTCTCTACTCTTCTCTGCTCCACTGAGATCATCGAGAATTGTATCCAGATCTTCAATAGTCTCAGACATTATGATTATGTCATCGGCAAACCGAAGGTGAGTGATGTATTTGCCATTATGATGATTCCGGGCCCGTCTCGGTCCATGAGCTTGAAGACATCGTTCAGTACAGCGGTGAACAGTTTCCAAGAGATAATGTCTCCCTATCTTACACCTCTCTGCAATTGTATTGGTTTTGAGTTCTGTAGCCGAACCGATATGACGGCATTTTCTTACCAGCATTTCAACACCATAATTGCAGTACAGATCTCAACCGCATCGAAGGCAGTCTCATAATCCACAAATGCTTTCCCCAATCCAAGTACAGTGCCCGATTATATGTTCTGTATAATCGGCAGCAGCGTAAATATGTGGTCTCTGTTCTTAAGTCTTTACGGAAACAGGCTGGTTCGAAGGCTGGAAGTCATCAAATCTGCGTGCGAGACGATTCGTAATGACCCTCGAGAACAACTTGTAGATATAGCTTAGAAGTGACATTGGTCTGTAATTCACACTCACATACCTTTTTTGAGGAACAGCACCACCACATCCTGGTCCATGCCTGTGGCTTCTTGCCTTCGTGAAAGACGGGATTGAATAGTTTCTAAAGAGGTTTCAAGAATGGTCGTCCATCTGGCGTCAGAACCTCGCGCGTAATTCCATCTAATCCAAACTAATCTCAAACAGGCTTATATTCGGAAGACATTCAGTATAGCTAGTCAAACTTGCTCGTGAGTCTTTATATGTATAAACTTTCCTTGGTAATGTTTTATTATACGAGTATTGTTGTATATAGATTTTAATGGTGCTTCGATAAATTAGAAATTAATATATATGTTTTCAATTATTTACTATTTCATTAATTTGAGAATATAGCAAGCATTTTCTACCTGGAAGAGGGTGTATAGATCAGATCTTTTCCCTCCGCATGATCACGTAAAAGTTTTTGGCCCTAAACCAAAAGGTTTTCTGTGCTTTTGTGGATTTGGAAAAGGCGTTTGACAGGGTTGTGAGAAAGAAGTTATGGGAGATACAATGTGAACGGACCCTTGCTACAGGCGGTAAAGTAGGAGCTGGCATGTCGCCCTGGTTTGACATCCAATCGGGTGTTAAGCAAGGTTGCACTATGTCAGCTTGGTTGTTCAATTTGTATTTGGATAGTTGTCTCCAAGGCGTGAAAGACAGTGACATGGGAGTGAAAGTAGGTGACCTTAAGGTCAATTGCTTGCTAAATGCAGATGATGCAGTGCTCATTGCATCATCAGAATGCAATTTGCAGGCATTGGTCACCACTCTGAAAGATGGGTGTGAAATTAATGGTCTAAACCTGAATGTAGATAAGACGAAGGTTCTGATATTTGAAAGAAATGAAGAAAAAACAGAATGTAAGATCAACATGAATGATAATATAATAGAACAAGTGAATGAAGTATGTTTAGTAGAGATGGAAGATACGAAATGGATGTGGAAAGGCGTATTGCTGCCGGTAGCAGAGTCAACGGTGCTTTGATTGCATTGTTGAGACGTCAAAACGTCAGCATAGCCGCTCGTTTGGCTGTACACAATGCAGTTTTGCTACCGACGCTGTTATACGGCAGCCAAACGTGGGTAACACAGAAGAAGAATGTAAGAAAGATGAATGCTGTGGAGATGCGATCTCTTCGCAGAATATGCGGAGTCAGTTCGCTGACCAGCTGATCGAGTCCGCAATGAAGAGATTCACAGAATGGCAGATACTAGCGAAGATGTCACGGTGAGAATGAAGAAGAACGTGCTCAGGTGGTTTGGGCACGTCGAACGAATGAGTGATGAAAGAATGGTAAAAAAGATATATATAGGAAAAGTGAGCGGAAAGAGAGACAGGGGGAGGCCTCGAGTGACCTTCGAAAACACAGAATCAATGTTACTGGAGGAAGGTCACGTAAAGAGCATGAGGACACCCCGGAGGGCATGTATGAAGAGGTTGATGTCTGTGGCCGAGGCGAAAGAGGTATGCAGAGACCGTAGCGTTTGGCGCTCCGTCGTCTCTGGCTACCCCGCAAGGGATATGGCGTGAAGCTAAATATTCTACCATGAAAAAAAGACCTTAATAAAAAAAAATACTTTTATTTATCTGTGTTTGCTGGGTGTGAGCTGTCAGCGATAAACAGCGAATTGTAATTTTTGTAAAACACTCAAGCAAAATCTTGTTTTTAAAGGACTTGAAAGCATATAAATGTTAAAGTTATTTGTTTGTCCTTCCTTTATAGAAATTTTATTTTTACAAATTATTCTACTGTTCATAAACCCTTGCTAAGTCAAATGAATACTGCGTATTTAATAATTAGCAGAACAACATGGTCGATATTGCAGAAGCAACACAATTTTTCAACTTCACTCCCACAATCTCAATTCGTGGGGGGCAAATAATTATAAAGTAGCATTAACTAGATGTAGATAATTATTACAGGAAGACATTTTTGATAATAGACTTGAAAATATATGGTGCTTGACGTATTTGGAACAAAAAGCTAAAGCCGGTTTTTTGACCTAAATAGTCGATGACTCGCTCGCGGTTACACATAAAGACCTTAAAGGTATAGTTACATTAGCGGTTACTAACTGTTACTGGATTATGATGAACATGGGGTTGGTTTTTGTTACAAGATTAGAATTATTATACTCGGGTTCGTTATTTTTATTTTTGTGATCTTTAAAAGGTTACATAAAGTTATAAGAAAATATATTCTATAACTACGTAAGTTTAGGATGTTACAAGAAGTATTATTTCATCTTTTAAAATTGAATGGTGCTAAACAATATTTCAGAAATAGTTAAGAATATTATCCAATAATTTAACAATGAATTAAATTTATAAAAGTTTAATATTCAATACACAAACATTTGTAAGTTGTTAAGTCCGAGATTTATATAGGAAGATTTGGCATATTGTTATGAGAACTTCCTGACAGTTATAGTTAATTACTAGTTCTCCTGCAACTTTAATTAATATAAATATTTCATATAAATTCACGTTTAGCAAAAGTCAATTAAATTCTTGTTTTTGTTACGTACATACGTTATACACTATGACTAAATTATCGATGTGTTCATGTCTTTAACCACAGACTAAATCTTTTTAGGTAGTGTTCACACGTGCATCGTTCATAACTCCCGAATGGATTCATCGGTGTATCGAAATTCGAAGTTGAGCCAATCAATGGGTGATAAAATGTGTGCCGTATAGGTCAGGATCGCTACAATAGCAGTTTGTTACTCTTAATATATTTTGAACGATCCAAGAATTTAGTGTAGAATTACGATACTTATGAACTATATTATTTCAAATAGGCATAAATACAGCCGCTAGATCTAGTCAACTATTTATTGATTTTGTTGCGAGAATTTTCCACTTGCTGGTGATTTTTGCCAACAAAGGACTGATTAGATTACAGTGTTATTATTCTGTACCTTTACTTCTTCGAACGATCATTAGTGTCATTGAATAGCACCAATCATCCGTTTCGTACCTACATGTGCATTTGAAGTGATTGAAATTACAGTTTTGTGATTATTACTTTAAAAAAAGAAACAATAAGCTGGAAAATACAACAAGTTAACCATTGTGCATTCCTGGATATTTGCCTAGCACATATCGTCATTGTGTTTTGCCGTCACTGGACATAATAATTGAACAAATGTTATAAAGGTTTGTATTTTTTATAATAAATCAGAAGCAGGCATGTTTTTGTAATAGAGTTATTACGAAACAGCAGGTGTCTTATACAAAGATGTTGATTGTTGTGTCATATTTTAACATTTCTGTCTGCATCATACTTGTGTAGGTGTTGAATATTATTTTATAATTTCTATAGATCTACGTAATTATTTATGACGATTTAGTCTATTTTTAAATATTGCTTTAGATGGTAATGTCAGTCTCGAAAAGCTTTATAAAATTTTGATAATATAGCAATTCTATTAGAAATATACTCAGTTTTATTTTATTTGCTTTGAAATATAATCTGGTCCATAGTCTATATAGAATATATTAAAAGCGATGTTCATATTTTAAAAACAAATGAAGTGCACAACAGTATTCAAACTTCCCCAATAGTGTCAGATGATTCATCTGAGTTCATGATGAATAATTTAATGTTCAATAAATAAATAGGTATGTATAATACTCGGTGTTAAAGGTTATTGTTTTGTCTGTTAACTCTGTTAAACGTCTAAAATGAAAGCTTCACTTAAGTTACTACTTTTTAATAATAAACAGGAAACAGTTTTTTTTAATATAATCAATACTGGTTAATAAATTTGGGATTGGAATTAGAGACTTGCAAATTTGATTATTTTGATACTAATTATTGTACACAGTTGCCTTCCTGTTGTATGTGTGTATGTATACACATGTTTGTTTTTATATATATAAATTCAAATAAAGAATAGTTTTCATCTTTAAAATGTTATTGTTTAGGTTAGGTTTGATGAATTGATTAATTAAAAGCTAATTAATAGTTTTTATCTTCTAATTATAATTTTAGTATTATCAATACAAAACCAATAATAACTCTTTATAATTATTTAAGCAGGAGAAATCATTAAAACATATATTTTTTTTATTTTAGAATACTAGTGTATAGTTTAAATTTGGGTTCATACTTTAACCACAATCTTTGAGGTCTCATCTCATCTCGCAAATCGAATTTCTTAAAAAAAAATATTTATTATAATTAGAAAACATGTTACACTTTAAATCAATATCAGTGACCACTTGTGTACATTAAATGGGAGTGTTCGGAGGGTTTATTTTTTACTATGTCCATGTCTATAGATGAAAAAATAAGCTCAAACTTTAAATTAAGCACTAGAATTCGAAATTTACATTAATTATGAGAAAATAATACAAACCGAAGCCTAATATTTCATTGTGAAATAAGAATATACTTACAAAAAAAGTGTTTATTCTTATGATCTAATAAAATGTTGCGTTTTTTAAATTATAAATTTTGTGCAACACATATTGCTTAATAATTAGAGCATGAATTGCTTAAGTGTCTTAGATTATTAGGTTAGTAACATTTAATTGTATATAATTATGTTAAATTATACTGTTCATATAAATAAATAAAAAGTCAATTAAAAATTACTTTATAATAAGAATTTGTTGATATTTTATACTACACTTTCAACTCAACTAATAGATGTTTTATAATAAATAAAAATCCAATGAGTTTCTATATAGACATAGACACTGAATCTGTTGTCAAACAATTGATGTCAAATATTTTTTCCAATTTTCTATTTTAGGTAGGTAGGTTTTTTTGATAAACAATGTGTCATAAAATTTAACTTTAATGTTTATTTAACTTCAAAATTATTTAGAATGCCCAGCTCACAATATGATTACATAAACTGAGAGAAAATCTTTTGAAACTATAATAGGACCCCATTTTTGAGAGTATCCTTCCAAGTATCACAGTAATTTAATGTTCATTTAACTTGCTCTTCCTTAACCATATATATATATTGAAGTGATTACAGGTTTCATAATTGTTTTGTCCTTTCAGCGCATATCAGACCCCTCGAGGGAACAGAGATGGTGGACTACTATAGAATACTTGGTGTTTCTCGGACTTCTACGGAAGGGGAGATAAAAAAAGCGTAAGCTTCTCATTATTTTTTTACTTGTCACCTTTATTTTTGTACAAGCATGCCGTCTTTACGAATTAGAGAATTGGGGATAATTTAATTATTTGGACATCTTTATAATAACATTGTTTATTTCAGTTACAGGAAATTAGCATTAAAATGGCATCCGGACAAGAATCCAGATAATGCAGATGAAGCGAACAGGCGATTTAAAGAAATCTCTGAAGCTTACGAGGTGTTATCAGATGGTAAAATATTTTTTTTACCAATTTTATTAAATCTTTTAGTAATCATTTGTGACTAAGTTGCAAGAAATTGTTCAACAATCAATTTCAAAGATGCCATAACGAGAAGTCTCCTCAACCAAATTGAAATGTGCATTGAGATGTTACGATTATTAAGACAATTGATTCCTCTGAATAGTAATCTACATACTTTAATACGACACTGCAAATACTTAAATTTTCAATTGAGTAGATTGCTTTTATTTTATTATAGTAAAATATTATGCATAGAATTAGAGCAATTAAAAATTACTGACAGTGAAACGGGGTCAGTTTACTTTTTGTAAAACTATACATCGCAATAGTTAGATAATATTTATTTAGCAGACTTTTAGTAGACTTGTTTATAAGCTTATTATTCCACAGGGTACTATATTTATTACCTATGAATTTGCTGTACTTTTAAAAATGATGTAATCAACTTAAACATAATTTCAACTTAAACACATATGTCATTAATCAATTCTATGATGTGAAAGTCGTCTGTTCGCCGGTTTAAATTAGTGAAAATACTTTCTACACAACCAGTTGTATGTTTGTAATTGAATGGGACGTTTTTATCGAATGCATTGAAGTTGTTGAAAGTTTATTAAAAAAAATATCCCACATTGATAATATAATACGATAACAAGAATATTTTTTTTTAATTTATGATTATAGAACAAAAGTATTTTATAAATATTGTCGTTATAGATTTGTAGTTTGACGCGCCGCCATGATGGATCCGCGGTGAACCGTATCCATTGACCAACCTGTCACAATGACCTTTCAATTGGTTAATTTTTTAGTGAACCGTTCCTGTATTGTGTTTTTAACGGACTCGCGTACGTTTTTAGGTTACATGTGACATTATTATACGGTTCAATGGAGATGTCTGATAAACTATTTTATTGAAATCAAATGTACCATGTATTTAAATTTTTAGATATATTATGAGTATGTTCAGTTTTTATAAGAGACTATTTGTCCAATACCGAATGGATGTGTTTTGAATGCAATATTTGTAAATTGGAAAAAAATTATATAACTTAGTATTTATTGGAAAATATAATCTATCGTATGTTTTTTTTATCGTATATTTTGGTTATAAAATTATGATCACTTTTTAAATTTATGTGCGGCAAATTCATATGCAATAATATAATATGAATAAATAATAGAAAATATCATGAACACGGACGGACTCGATCCCGCGATCTCTGTTTAATATTAATTTAACGTATTATGAGTTAAGTTAAACTAATGTTGGATATAGTTGGGCTTGTTTAATTTTGCTAAACAATATAATTTAATAGGCTGCTCTCGGTACACAGTGTAGTAGTGTTAACTAGTACAGCACGCAGTAATCAATTGCTAGATATGTGTACAAAATAATTTTATTGTTGGGTAGAAAACAAGCGGAAATTATACGATGCTCGCGGCTCCGGCCACTACGGTCACAGATATCAGAGCAAGAGCGGAGTGAACGGTCACCGACACTTTAGCTTCAAAGGTTTTTTCGGAGACACACCATTCCACCGTTTTTTTGGTAGTTTTTCATTTACGCATCGGGGTTGTTTCCCTTTATTTATTATTTTTTTTTCTTTTGAATATTGTCGTTATCTTTACTGGGTACGTTTAAGATTTGTGTAATTTTATATTTAATTAATGTTTTCTTTTTTTTTTAATTTGTCCATGTAAATCGATACGTACCCAGCAAAGGTGAATGTATTGAGTTTTAAAAAGTAGCATGTAATACGATGATAATATTCAAATGACTAATGTCTAATGCCTACCATTGTATTAGTCTTGACAGCGCCCACTCACAGCTATTAACAAAACGAGTTGTGTGAAATTATTAATAATATAATTTGATCCATTTGATTATGTGATTTTTAACACAATCGATTATTATTTTCTAACTAAATATTATTATAAATAAATAAATGTATATATGTATTGAAGGTGAAACATTTTGGTACATTAGTATAATTATTAAATGTTTTTTTTTTAACTTTTAAGACAATATTAGCTTAAATTCCATTACAACGTAACGTAACAGTGATAACTCAGATTGATAATATGTAGATAATGCTTATAAGGTATTTAATGCATTCATTTCAGATTTACGGAGATGTTTTTTTTGTTTGTTTGTTTTTTAACTATTACAATAACATCGCCCGCTTATTTGCTACGTTACATTTGTTTAAATTTATATTAAATTATATTTGTTATTCAGAGAGGAAACGTCGGGTGTACGACCAGTACGGCAAGGAGGGCCTGAGCGGCGGCCGGGGGCGGCACTCCGCCTCCGACGAGGACTACGACTTCGGCTACAGCAGCTTCCCCTTCACATTCCGAGACCCCGAGGAGGTGTTCAGAGAGTTCTTCGGCGGGTCGGCTTTCGGCGAGCTGTTCGCTGGTGAATTTACTCTTTGATTCCTTATAAAAAAACACTAGTTGAAAGAATTATACAATCATTGATTATACAGAGTTCAGCTTTATCACTCATTATCATCATCATTTATCATATAATACAAGCTCGCGTCTCTATGCATCAGATCTGAACGGCGTGCGGGGGGGTCGCGGCGGGCGGCGCGGGCCGGGCACGTCGCTGACGTCGTCCCTGTTCAGCCCGTTCGGGTTCGGCGTGCAGGGCCTCGACGACATGTTCGCGCACGCCAACGGGAACGCCTTCACCTCCTTCTCCACCTTCAACAGCGCCGGCGCCGGTCCCGGGGCCACCCTGCGCAGCACCACCACAACCACCAGGGTACTCAACGGGAAGAAGATCACCACTAAGAAGTTTGTATTATTTTCTAATGAAATTATTTATGTGTGAAATCTGTTAAATGTTGACAAGTTAATATGTGTTATATTGTTAAGAATGTCAATGATTCCACTGAGACGCGTGTCGTTAATTGCAGGGTCACGGAGAACGGTCGGGAGATCGTGATGTCGTACGAGAACGGGGTCCTGAAATCGAAGACTGTCAACGGAGTCCCTCAGTCCCTGACGTACAGCTAGGCGCCCCCGCGACGGCCCCGCGCCTCTCACATGTTCCGACTCATTATATAGTTTGCTTAATTTAATCGTAGCTCCCGGCGCGTGTAAATTTTAGTAACGAAAATGTCTAAAACATACTTAATTTAGTGATAAGTTTTGCTTTTTATTATTTTATTATTCCCACGATTGTAATTTTACACCCGCCCAGTGCTCGCCGCGCCCGGGCGTCGCTCCGCCGCTACGCTTGTATCTGTTTATTCGAGGTGTGAGACGTGTATATATGTAATATGGCTCTGCGTGTGTGCGTGCGGGCGCGCCCGCGTGTGTGCCTACGGGTCGTCCATACGTTCACACACATAGTCAATGCTTCGGTCTCACGCGGGGCAGCAGTCGGCGAGACACCGGCGTACGGTTCCCAATGCGATTGATAGTTTAAATTTTTACACAAAATATGCCAAAAAGGTACGCTAATAAGTGATTAGTTTAAATTTAGTCCGTTTCGATTTACGACTAGGTGTAGACCGCTCGGGGGGGCCGGCGTGGGCGCGGGGCAGGGCTCGGCGGGCCCGGGACGTGGCGCGGTACATTTTGTTTATAATCTTCTACTACATATCGGAGTTAAGCGGTTGATAAATTCCAAGCACTCTATTGTGAGGGATTAAATTCAACGGCGAGCGTAAACCGGGGATCCTCTGTGGTTTTATTAAATACGCTTACGGGTCAGACGCCTAATAATCACCACCGCCCCGTACTTTGCCGCGGCGCCGGAGGCCGAGGCTCCGCGAGCTGAACCATCACTGTAGCGAATTGATCGTAAAGTTTAGATTATTTTTGTAGATTTGATAAATTGTATAATAAAAAAGCAACATAACAAATTGCAAGCGTGATTATTAAATTAGTCAAAATAATACTTTGCCGTTAATTAGGTACTTAATTATTGTTTATGTTGCATTTCTTAAAATTCGTTTCGTTTGTAATTAACTGTTTTATTGGAGCTTGTTTTAAAACGGTTGCTTACACATGAGGGCGGCTCCCCGGCGGTGGCAGGCGGCCCCGCCGGGTGCCGTCGCTCCCTAGATTCCTAAAAGCATCCCGATTTACACATTAATGTAAATAAGTAATTAATTAATTATTAATTTGTTCTCAACGTTTTGTGTTATACAAAATTATTGTCAGCGAGTACCGAGCACTGCGAGGAAATAAACTAATTTAATTGTAACCTTCGTTTTATTTATTCACCTTCATTTTACATTATAATACAATTTACTTTTCGAAATCATTAATATTACATTGATAGAAACGATAAAATAATAATTGACTAAACAATTTGAAATTACAAACTATCGATACCAATTATGATACGTTTACGTAATTATAGACTTATAATCGAGCTTGTGCGTGCCTGTGTGTATATGTATGTGTATGTGCCAGTGTGTATGTTTGTGTGCGTGTGTGTAGTAATTATTTGTAATATAAGATAATGTTGCAACAATGGGGTGGATCAATACACCGACACGCGAACCTAAAAGTTAAAGCTTCATGTACACATTCAGTTCGTTGAAACTTCAACTATTGATTACAGTTCCAGTTTTTGAAAATTTGAAAGCTGTGTAATGGCGTTCGTGTACAGCTGTTGTTTTTGGTTTTCGCTGCGACTGGGGGGGATACTTATAGGATTTTTTTCGATTGTACGTAATATGTATATATTATGTAAATAATATATATATAATGTGTATTGATTGGTTATTTTTTAGATTCACGCGCTTATAGTTTTGGCGATATCTTTCGTGGCGCGCCATCGGCCGGATGATGTTAAACAACACTTAGACGAATTGATGAAAAACATTAATTTTATTTACGTTACTGGTTTGCTGGAAAGTTTTAAAGAAGGTATTTTGATATATCACTCGACCCTGTACCCTGGGGGTGCGTCCCTCATAACAAGATGTTTCTTTTCAGATCCTGAAAAATACACAAACGCCTGCATAACTTTGGTATTTATTTATATTATCGTGTCTATTGCATATATCTATGGAGCGTTTAAGGTGAGTCACGCCTAATTGCTTAATTCATGATGATTTTTACGGTAAGATTCAGATGATTTGAAATTTTTTAAGTCTAAATGTGGAATTATTGAGCTGAGCGGAAGCGAAGCTCTTAACCGTTTGGAAGACCTTTCTTGTGTTTAGTTGTCTCTAGAATGCGACGAGATCATTAGCTAAAAAAATTCTCATGTATGTTTGAGCTGAACGCGGATGTTATAGTGAAAACAGATTGAAAAAATGTTTAGCCATTCAAAAGTTATCAAGAAAAGAACAAAGGAGAGGGGCTCAGCTCAACACCCGCCGCCCACGGTTGGCGGATGCTAGTTTTTAATTTATTCCAAAATATTAGCCTCCTTTACAATAAATCTCTTAACAATGAACGCCAAGCTTTAAATAATTGAAATACTTCGTTACATTACCGAATAAAGATAAATATAAGTTATTTGTAGTGCAATAACACTTTAATGATCGGATTCATTTTAATGGAGCTGCTGCGTCTCATCATCTTGACTGTGTCTGTTATAATATGGCTGCTGATTCTTAAACACAACACCATGGACATTGGTCTGGTAATAGGGGCGAGTGTCGGCACTGGGTTTGTTCTATGTGAGTTTTTTCTTTATAAAGTAACATTTCTTACGCTTAAATTACATCATATATACAGTGCATGATTGTTAGGAATAATTAAATATTTTATTATATGATAATAACCTTAAAATTAGATTATTTTTAAATTAATTAGTAAAACTAAACACTACTCGTGATCCCGGGACGCCACCGACATTACGAAACAAAAAATATATAAGCGTAATATACTTTAGTTTACACTCACCTAAACCATATTATTACTTAATCAACAATATTTTTAAAATATCTGTTTTTAGAAACCCGCCAATTTGTTTAGCTGGTTTTAATTTTTAATTAATTTTTTATTTGGTATTCCTGACTAAAAATGATTAAATAGAAAAAAGTTAATAATATGAAGACAGAATATGAAACATATTTTTATAATTTCCAGTGGGTATGTTTTACTTGTGGATATGCGCTGCTAATCTGCCGATACTCATCAACGAAATGAAACGAGAGGAACAGTCAGCCACAATCAGTCACATGCAAAGGCTTCTGGAAAATAAAAATACAAGATACGGCGATAGTTTTTCATTTGGAAATACCGATGACTACTATAGAAGAGATTTGTTTGTAATACCGCGTAATAAAATAACTAATCCCATTAAAGGCCCTTGGCATTATCTAAATTATTTTATGAGTTTTTTTATATAATATATATACATGGCAACATATATATAGTGTGTCAAACTCTACCTGAGGGTACATAGTCACTTTGACATTTATACTTAATGATAAGGCGTTGCCATCCTTAGAGCTTACGGACTGCTTTCATAATGGAACTTTAAACGCACTATTTTGGGTCCAAGACCAATTATAAGCTAACTCACTAACGGCCTTTACACTATACTATGCTGTTTGACCTAGCGTTTGATAGATTGGGTTATGAAATGTAATCAGGTGTAAAGAATGTACGAGGATGTGTAGTTTCGACTGCTGGCTCACTTACACCGCACACAACCAAACTACTACTATAGAGCGGGTTGCAGACCGAAAACTAAGCTATTCCAAAACTAAGCTAGGGAAGCTAGGCTAAGCCAAACTAAGCTAAGATAGAAATAAATGGCGTGCACACAAAGAGCTAAGCCAAAGCTCAGTTAGTGTTGCGGAGTTCAATTAGACGGACGTCAGGCGCTTGCTATGAATATAATCGATGAAGAAAGTTCCAATGATGAATACGTTACACATAGAAAAAGAAGATTAATACTGACTTATAATTATTATATAAAAAAACGACATTCTAGACCTTGGATATGTCAACACATTGAATCTCTGCACGCAAATGGAGAGTTTAGAACTTTATTTTATTGACACTGGACAGCACTGGCGAAGGGCGGGAGGGACATAGCTTAGCTCGCGTAGCTGCGCATCGGCATACACAACTAACTTAGCTTCGCATATTTTAGTTAGCTCACTTACCTTAGTTCACACAGTTTGCGGTCTGCACACAAGTATAGAAAACTGCGTCAGCTATGCGAGATAAGCTAAACTAACTTAGCTTAGCTCTTGGTCTGCAACCCGCTTAGTAATTACACTACGACGGTCTTCGATAAAGTCTTCAATAGATAGTGAAGACAGAGGATGGTGTCGGCGCAGTCGGTCCAGTCTGTTAATGAGCTGCAATTGTATCACTATTGTACCACTACTAGCATAACATACATACACCTAAAGTTTAAATTTTTATTTCTGAGCCCGCTGAATAAACTTTTATATTTTAAACAAAAAAGGGTAACTAACTTAAACCTACTACAAAATATCACATTTTTTACCTACACACGCAAGAACAGGGTTAGATCCATTCTGATTCATTAGCAAAGACAAAATTATTATACCTTTAATTTTGCATACGCTGTAGGTTATTTTATTATCCAATAAGAAATTTCAATTCTTCCTCGTATCTCAAAGAGGTGGATAGAACTTCCTTCTTGTGGTTCCGCGGATGTTCCAAGAGTTCGCGGCCGGTGGTGATAACTTATCGGTGACCCAAGTACGTTTACCCCTTTCATATAAAAACAAAGTGAATACAGACAAAAACATTAGTTAATAGAAATATAATTGTTAAATAATTTATTTATAGAATCATTGTAATTGTCTTTTTGGATTGCAATTTTTACTTTGACTCATCATTTATTTTACCTATATATTCTGAAACCTTTTTAAAATCCGCACATTAGTATATATATCTACCTACGTAACATGTTGATTATCGAGATGTGTCATTTTGAGATTACATATTCTTGTACGCGCGTGAGTCATCGACCGATGTTTTGAAATCCCATTTAGATAATATATTTCTGTGTATTATTTGGTTTGTTTAATTACGTCATTATGATTTCCAATAACGAATAGTACTTAACTTGTAACTTAAACTTATATTGCCATAAAATCACGATAAGATGTAATTAAAATACTATGTTGACAAAGTAAACACAACATTCCTCATTACGAAAAACAATAAATATTTTTTTTACACTACGTAAATATTTATAATGCTCTATCAATATTATTAAAACATTTTTTCTTATTGATTTGTTTGAAAGAATTAAGTAAGATTTTATCAATATGACTAACAAAGTAGCGTACACAATATTTTTTATATCGATAAAATTCATATATATTTAAATAATTAACATAAATCAAATTGATTTTAATTTGTTTAATGGTAACTGGGTGTGAATCTGTGTTATTAACTTTCACTGAACGAACGCTTCTGCGGTACACTTTTAAATCAGTTTTTTAAATTGATTTCGAAAAACCAGGTTTTTAGTAAACAGAACAATTTTTGTAAGGAATAGAAATTAATCAAAATGTATTGAATTCAAATTCAAGTATGCATGCATGTATATTTTAATAAATATACTATTATTAAGGTACCTGCGCCTAAGATGACCCTGTTCTTAAGATGGCCCACTAAAAATTTAATTACTTTTATAAATCTGAATAAGTTTAAAGTTAGCGAACAAGTTAGATACCACAGGCAAAAAGATTCTTACGGTTTATAATTTCGAGTATAAAAACTTTTTGGTGTTTTTTTTGAAAAACAAACTATTTTTAAACACTTAGTTATTTAGATTTATGAGTCTACCATCGACCCATAAGTATTCTAAGAAGCTCAATCATCACAGACAAATTGAATCGAATTCCATAACACTTTATGATGAATCATTTAAATATTAATTGTGTAGTCGTATTAATCGAGACTAGATAAACAAATACAAACGAAAACATTTAAATACCTCAAAACATTAAGTAAAAAGTATAATATTATTTACCGAAAAAAAATAATGCCTTATGGTTAAGTATGGACTTATGGACCTAGGTCAAAATGATCGCACGTTCAGTGATACTGGACTCGATAGGATATACAGGACTCGATACGATATACGGGACTCGATACGATATACGGAACTCGATACGATATACGGGATAACAAATGAACAAAGCATAATGTAAGTGTTGTATATGAAAAATATAAAAAACATGTAACTATTTAAAAGTATTTATTAAGGTTTAAGTGATAGACGTAAAGCGGGTAAATTAAACATAAATTTCAATTTGGTAATTGAGTCCGGAGCCGCGCTCGCTCTTCAGGCGGATGTTACAGAAGCTGGTGCCCACTCCGCCCGCGGTTATGGACGCCGAGGCCTTCGTGTGGTCCAGGTCTCGGACTATTACACCCTGGAAATATATACGACGGTAAGGAACGGTGTGGTTTTAAAAATACGAGTTTAAACCGAGCTTAATATATTATGGATATGTAGATTTGGGATCGTAATAATTTTTATTTTATATTTCAAATAGTTTCCAAATTTTGTGATGTTAATGTTTTACCGTTATCTAATTATATTTAGGGCACGACCTCTTATCTCCGAGTACAAAGCTGAGTTACTTACGATATTGTTTAATGTATGTTATGTTATATACAATGAAATACTTGCCTTGATGATCTGCTGCCCCGGGTCCGAATAAAACACCTCCTTTACCCTCTTCACGAACGGGACGGCGTTGTAATTGGCTTTTTGTTGCCACATCAATCTATTGTTAAAGCTGGTACCCACTATCATGTCGTCGGCGTGACACGACACGCACAGGACCACGAACACGCTCAACAATACTAAAGATCTCATTTTGATAATTTAGATATTCTGTGCACCGCTGTCGCCGACGGCTGCCGAGGAACTGGAGGAATTACTTCACTCAAAGATAGGTTCGGCTCTTTGTGATTAGAGCGGTGAGATCCCGTCGAGTGTCGCTGATAAGGTGACTCTCGATAACGGTGTCGTGTGACGTCACGGATGTTGTTTACAATACAACGGATACTCGCGGTCGACAGGGGATAATAATAAAGGTATTCCAATTTTATTTTTCAAGGAGGAATATATTAATTTAGGATAAATTATTTTAATACATACAACATTTTACAAATTTTAACATTTATCACAAGTACTAGCAACCATTCGTGCACTAGCCGACTAGCGGCGGTGAGGTAGCCATACACCGACACACCAACACACCATAGACTAATAAACGATACACCACACGCTAACAGGTGCTCTAATGCACTCAATAAGTACGGAGGCTACGTCGGGGGCTGGCGGTTACACGGAGCTGACTTGCATGGCGGCGAACCGCGGGGTGTCCAGGTCCAGGGAGTCGGCGGTCACCTGGGAGCGCGAGTCCGAGTTGTCGGCGCTGTTCTGCACCGAGGTCATCGACACCTCGTCCTTCGCGCTGCCGCTGCCGTCGAAGGAGTCCGCGCTGGCGTCCCCGCCGTCCCCGCCCCCGCTGAGCGAGTTCCAGATGCCCCTGGGGGGCTGGACGGTGACCTTCTTTTCGGAGGAGCCCGTTTTGTCTTTCGTATCTTTCTTTTTGGTGAGCGCCGCGAAAGCCCCGTGCCTGGGCTTGGAGCCCCGGGTGGCCCCTCGCTGCATGGGCGCGTCCTCGCCCTCCTCCGTGATGGAAGTGAGCGCGTCGGAGTCCGACGGGACCGCTTGACCGGCCTGGATCGGAATGTCGTCTGGAAAGCGTATTGTTCAATTAATTGAGTGCCAGGAGTCGTCATTCTTTAGGAAATTAACGGAACCTTTTACTCTATTGGAAAATTATTTTTTAAGGATTTTTAAACTTCAATAGATATTTGCTCCTAGAGGGCTGTTCATATTAAAGATCTATGTTATACCAAGTGATTATTGTCAAAGTGCGTACCTTCACAAAATAAACAAAAGAATTGAGGTACGGGAGAGGATTAAGGTCAGATTTTTTTTATTTTTTACATTTATCGTCACAAAAATTTAATCAGGGTTGTCATCTGCAAGTAAAATATGTGGTATATTTTAACTTTATAAATATGTACAACGGATATGTTAGAGTATATAAGAGAAGAGGCACTAGCTTTCAAAGACTTTTAGCTCGTTTCGTTTCGCAAAGAGTTTTGAGAAAATATTTTGACTTTGATTATCGAAAAGGAAAATTAAAGGGGAAAACTTTACCAGTATACTATATAATGTAATGCTTGAAAAATATATTTAATTAGAGATTTATCATCAAAGGTTTCTATAAAAAATACATTCCATTTCATTAATGCTCATAATATATACATCGGTAAGGCTTCTGCGGTAAATCGTGTGTGCGGTATTTTGAATAAAATCTCTTTTTTTTCTCAAATTTGGAACTTTATATAAAAATGATTCCATCGTAGGAGCGAAACCATGCGATGGATTGAATTATAATTTAACAATGCCAAGTTAATTTTGCAACTTTTTATTAAGAAAAAAAAAACACAGACAAGGTCAATATTTATAAAATAAAAATAATAAATAAAGAATATAATGCAGCTTTGTACAACTCACCCGGGAGCTTCTTGGTCCTGAAGGAGGCGTTGGTGATCATGGACTTGGTCATGGTGACGGTGGTGGCGGTGGTGGTGGCGGGGGACAGCGCCACGCTGATACCCATGGGTCCGTCGCACGGTTGTCCTGCAAAGTACGGTTAATATACTACCGTGTAATATGTTGGCGCGGGTACATCGGTGCGATGAGTACCGGCCGGGTTGTTGGCGAGGGAGTTGAGCAGGGCGCCGGTGACGAGCATGACGTCGGGCAGCAGGTCGTGCTGCGCGCGGCGCTCCGCGTCCCGCACGGCCTGCAGCGCCAGCGACGAGAACGAGTTGAACATCGCGAAGTACGAGCCCTCTATCATCTCCAACATGAAGCTGGAGGACATCGGTATCCTCTGGATCGACTTTGTACCGGGCTTCTTGTTAAATCCCTGCGTCACTATTCTGAAACAATATTTCTTACATTATTACTCTGGTGTTAACACGAGTCAAGTGAATCCAGCGGTTAATCAAAGTAAGTTACCGTGAGACGGCGATGCAGAAGTGTCTGAGAGATAGCTTCGGTAGGAGGCTGAGCTGGCAGTTGTATATGAAGAGCAGTGCCGCCATCACCTTCAATCGGTTCTGTGCGTTGATGGTCTCCACCTGGGCGTGCGGTCCCCAGCGCACCAGCTTGGTGTTACACTCCTCCCACCGCCGCAAAGCACTCTCCGTCAGGAACTGGGACCCTAGAGATAGAGGCTAAAATAACATACACATTAACACATACAGTATATTGACCTCGTGTCCATTTGATAGTTTGTTACCTCGTGGTATATGGAGGCCTGGGCGAGGGAGGGCAACCGGAAGGATACAACTTTAGGTTTTCCATTCTCATCGACAACTTCAAAATTATATAGACCTGAAACGGAGACGTTGAAGGTTCACATTTATTTCATCTTTGTATAATAACTAGGAGCGCCAACAGACTTTCAATTTCAACTCGCTGCGCTCGCGAAATCTCGGGTGCCGTTTGCATATTGAGCGAAGCGAGCCCAGATTAATGACTCCCTGTTTCCCATTGACTTCAATGGGATATCAGTTTTTTGACGATTATTCCTCAACGACATGACATTTTTCAAAATTTGTTTTTTTAAAACCATCGCCTAATGTGTGTCTTTTTGATTGCAAAATTTCACAATTTTCCGTCAAGTAGTTTTCGAGCCTATTCGTGAAAAATAATGTGAAAAAATCTCCAGTAGACCGCTCCGCTCGCTTCGCTCAATTATGGAAATTACATCGTGAAAGAATATGATTCATACTAGGGGCGCCAACAAACCCTCAATTTCGACTCGCTGCGCTTGCGAAATCTCGGGTGCCGTTTGCATATTGACCGAAGCGAGCCCAGTGTATTGACTCATCGTTTCACATTGACTTCAATGAGATATCAGTTTTTTGACATATTTAAAAAAAAAATTTTTTTTGAGGACATTTTTCAAACATTTTTTTTTAAAACCATCACCTAATATGTGTCTTTTTCATTGCAAAGTTTCATAATTTTCCGTTTAGTAGTTTACGAGGCAATTCGTGACAAAGAATGCAAAAAGTCTCCAGTAAAACGCTCCGCTCATTTCGTTCGCTTCGCTCAATAACTTTTCTCATTTAAACTATAAAATTTATTATGTATTATTATTACATAATAAAAAATATTTTTTAAATACAAAGCGTGTTGAGCCTTTAGTATTAGCGAGACGGAAGCGTGGTATGGAAGATTTAAAAACAATGTGTTGTTTATTTGATTAATCAATCAACGGACTTTACTTTATAATACATTTTTAACTTGTATCACTCATAAAGTTTAATTTTACTAGGATCCGCCCGTCGTGCGTGGCGGGAATTGAGCTGAGCGCAGGAAAGTCCATTAGAAAAGAATAAAAAGAAATAAATATTTAATAACAATAATAAACTATTAATTGAAAAAGTTAATTAACATTTTGGAATTTTCTTTATATCTTTTGATTTAATCAAGCTATTTTCATTCTGTTTTTTTCTGTAGATGCTTATCTATTAGTTCTACATTTGTGCCAAATTTGAATAAAATCGTTCCCGTAGTTTTCATGTGATGAAGCGACTCAGTTCATTTTGAGGAAGACGATCGGCAAACGCGCGCGAGAACAGTTAACCTTAAGTCTATGGGGATTCAGTTTTTCGACCATAACTTTTGATCAAAACAAGATTTTATTAATCAGTCTTTTTCTGTAGAGGCCCGTCAACAAGAGCTACAGCAATGCCATTTTTGATGAGGATCGACTGAGTAGTTTTTATGTGATGTGGCGGCATAAAATTGATTCCCAAATGGTTAAGAGCTTTGCTTACGCTCAGCTCAATAAATAATATATTTTACATAAGCATCAATACTCAGGTTTTCACAGCTGTTGTTAAAAATAGTTACAGATAATTTTTAGTTTTTAGTGTGATTCCATATTAAAATGTTTTTTTTTCTAAAGACCTAAAAATATAATATTCATAAGAGTTTAAAAGAAATGATTTCATCTTGTAATCTTATAACAGGAGCTTCATTCAGTCCAAATAAAATTATTTTGTGTACTCTTATAGTATATCTATGTGTGTGTTTTGTTTGTGTGTGTGAGTACTAGCTGTTGTTTATCCAATTACAATTAACTAGCTTATTCCCTCTCACAAAAGCAACTATGTAAAATTTAAAGTTAATGGGCCAGATAATTTTGGAGATTTTGTGATGAGTCAGTGAGTGGTAAATCACTTATATAAACATATAAAAATATAACCTTAAAAATTATATATATTTATATATATATATATATATATATATATATATATATATATATATATAGATGATGAGTAAGCTGATTAAAAGTAACATTGATGATCAAAAATATAAACATACCAATTAGTAAGGTCTCAATGCATCGGCATTCTTTCGTGTTGCCTTGAGCAACGTTACTTAAGTAAATGTATATTAATGTGGGTACAAATTGCAACGTAAATCTTTGCAATTCAACCTCTTTTGATCTGTAGAAACTGAATAGCTGTATGCAAACATTCTCAAGCATCTGAAAATTGTTTTGTTATTAAAAAACTTGTAATACATGATTTAATAAAGTGAAGTTAATAAGCTTCTTAATGTGGAATGTAATGTAGCCGAGTAGTGTTACCTGTTGATCTGACTCGTTTCTTTGAACTTTCGATTTATTCTCACTTTCGTCTTCACTGTATAGTAAGTTGAATATTGCTGTTGCTATTTCATGATTGTGCTCGTGCTCGGCTGCAAAACTTTTGATTTCATTCTCTGTTAAGGCAGCATATTCATTGAACCATTCCGTTATTAAATGTTTCCATTCTGCCATTTTAAGAGAGTCTAAAACGAAATTTATTTTATAATTTACATATATAGTAGTTTTTCAAACATTATTCAGGAACATTTTACGATAAATAACTTAAGTACTACTACTACAATGGTATAATTTCGCAATACGATTTTCAACATCACAATACAATATTGCAAAATTATTAGTTTTTTTATGATACATACCAAGATATGAACTCTAAAAATCGTTTTATGTGAAACTCCAAAAAACAATTGAATTCTAATTTAAAAAATTGATAATTAATTTTAAAGGTACTAAGATTTTTGTAATTTCTTGCAGTTTGCTTTTTATAATGATATAATCCTAATATGATTAATTTATTGATCAACACCAAAATGTTAAAGTCAAAATTCAAAAGTGTTGTGTCAAATGTGTTATATTGTCTATGTGCCTAACTCTAGATATTAAAGTGATAAATGATAATCTTGTAGATAGTGAATAGCGATAAAGTGAAAAATTCAGTTATTATAATATAATATAATAACTTAATTGGTCAGTGGCGTGGAATAAAAGAAACGTCATTGTATTGATTTAAGTTATTATAAACAAAGAAAGCTTATTTTAGTGACAAGAATTTACACTGTCAAACAAAAAATAAACACATATTTATACATTATCATTCCTTTTTTTTGCCACTTATTTGCCTAGTTTTTTGTCACTTATTGCAGAGTATAAATACCGTAACAGTTCTTATTGTATTTAGCTAAAATTCCAATTATAATATAAAGTGCAAATTTATAATTTATATAGATAATTTTATGGAATATAAAAAAGAAATATATATTAGTACCTGTAATATTATTATTAGGATCATTTTTGGCAAAGATATAAAATATTGTGTTAAAACATATTTGTAATCTAAAATATTATCTTTAGAAATGCCTTAAGAGAAAAAAAGTTACACGAGAGGATAGTCATTAGTTAAATGTGTATTCTAAATATATTATTCGATTGTGAATGTATAAGTCCAATTTCATAATAAAATTTTGAAATGGATGTATTATAAAATAAATATTATTCTATAGCAACCTTGAATGATCTGCCACGTAGATTTTATAATAAAACGTCAAAGTCAAATTAATGGATGTCATAGCTTTAGTAAATTTTCAAAATACCTAACTTGGCATTTTTATAAGTTCTCTTGTATTTATTTACATCGATGGGTTCTTCACAAAGTTCTGAGGTGCCAGGAGGTGGCTCAGAAGGATACCATATTTTAAGGGTAACTTTCAACCATACTTACTGGCATAAAATTATTATTATTGTGATGCATACAAAGTAACACGTCAATGTTTTTCAGGTTCAAGACGGATCCCCAGGTCAAAAAGTCAATCTTGAACCCTTTTTTGACTTTATAGTAGCCATAGAAAGTACTAGATTGGATCAAGATAATGATACCCTTAAAACTCTCTTAAAACAGAACATCGACAAAAACATAAAGATGGTTATTTATAGCACAAAAACCCAATCGGTAAGGGAAGTGATGATAACACCTAGTGCAAATTGGGGTGGACAAGGACTACTGGGTGTCAGTATCCGATTTTGTTCCTTTGAAGGTGCAAATGAAAATGTGTGGCATGTATTGGTAAGTTTATTTGCTAATGAATGTTACCATTGTTTTGCTGTTTATTCGATAAACTTATTATTTGTTAAAGGAGGTGCATCCATCATCGCCAGCAGAATTAGCTGGATTGCGACCCTTCTCTGATTATATAATAGGTGCAGATTCGATAATGCACGAAAGTGAAGATCTGTTTACTTTAATTGAGGCACACGAAGGCAGACCCTTGAAATTGTATGTTTATAATATTAATGATGACACTTGTCGTGAGGTTGTGATCACACCAAATCACACTTGGGGCGGCGAAGGAAGTCTTGGCTGCGGCATTGGCTATGGCTACTTGCACAGGATTCCAATAAGAAATAGTAATGTCACACCAAACCAGTTGCAGTACAATGTGCCAAACCCAGTAGTATGTTAATATTTTTTTTATATTTTTCCTAATATCTGTTTTGAGGTACATAAAGTTTGTTGTACATGTACTTGTACTTGCACCATTTATTTGTAAGTTTTGTACATTGATTCATCGTTTACGGAATAAACGATGAATCAATGTACATGTAATGTTTGTTGTTGTTGTTGACTCCTCATAAGTTTTGTATATTGGCAAACATTTTCTAACAAATTACTTGTACTTACCAAAGTATTTTTTAATAATTATTAATTAATAAAGAGCAATTTAATTTAATTACTTCTGATATTTTACAAATAAATTAAAAAAATGGTTGTATTTATTAAAGGTATCCCAAACAATGCAGCAGCAGGCACTAGTGTCTGGGGTTCAGCATTTAAGTATGAACGATGAGACAGTACCACTGGTACCTCAGTCACAAGTGCAGGCGCAGGTGTCACAGCCCCAGTTCTTGTCGGGAGTGCCGATGGTGAACCCCGGGACCTATAACACTCCAGTGGGTAACACACCAATCATGTCAGAACCACCAGCATTTCCACAAGACCTAGCTCAGCCTCCAATGTCACAAACTCAATCAATGGTATCCAACATGGCCGCTTATTCTAGCAGTAAGTATTATTTGAACTGTTAAATCTAGAATATTATAGAATAAATAGTAGAGTAATAATAGTAATAAAGTTTGAATAGCGAGTGTTGTTGCCATGGCAACAGATATATTTTGAAGTCTGACATGAAATTAAAATAAAACAAAAATAAAGCAACATCTTATAAACCAAACTGTTTTGTAATGTTAATTCTTAAAAACACATTTCCTTGTATTAAACTCGAACTTGACTAGAAATATGAAGTAGCAATGGAGGAACAGAATAGTCACAGTATTAAATAATAATAAACTATTTATAAACTATCAGAGATATTTTGAATATGAGACTGACAAACCAAATAACACGAATTTAGGTGTTTTAATTTGAATTATACTAATATTGCAATATATATTCTTTTCGTCCGTTAGAATTTGATCATGAATTACAAAATTAATTCACTTTTTTTGGTGATTTAATGAAATTCATTGCTATAGATCATTATCATAAAAAATTAAGGCGATTAAATAATATATTATAGTGTATCTTATCGCGAGTAAAATTACATTTTATTACTTTATTATATACATATTAATTTTGATTTCACCATTATCAGCAAGTTACCGAACATATATGTCCTCAATAAACATTGCAGCACTCAGGAATACTTTACATCATAATCAGTAATTTAAAAAGTATTGTGTGTGTGTGTATGTGTGTAGGTGCGTGCGTGCGACTGATAATAAAAAATATTATCTATTTTCAGATTTAGCTGCAACAACATTAACCAATCTAGGCAGCATACCATCGGCGTCCAGCGTGCAGCCCCCGGCGCCACTGCCCAGTCTACCGGGCATCCCCATGAACCAGCCGCAGCCCTACATCCCCATCGTGCCGAGTTACTCTTCGCCCCCGCCTCCGCCCGCGCCGACGCAGCCGAGCACCAACCTGGTGCCGACGTTCGACATGAGCAACTTCGCGCCCCCCGGGCTGGCCGTGCTGACGCCGGTGTCGCTGCCCGGGCTGCCCGCCATCACGGTGAGCGCCACGCTGCCCGCGCCCACCATGCGGGACATACACAGCCAGCTCCAGCACCAGCACCAACACCAACACCAACACCAACAGGACTTGTTATCCTGAATGTTTTATAGTTTTATGGCCACACATTGACGTCTAGCACGGATCGTTTACTCGCCGGCGCCGCTCGTTATGTTTCATATTAATATAATTTGTTTACTTTCCTCATGTTTCGTTCCGCTACAAATTGTATATGGCATTTAGTGTTTTATTGTTATTATCGTGTTTGTTATTGTATATACGATGAAGATCAATACCCCGGTATGGACATATTTTTTCCTGTCAATATTCTGCCTTATGTAAGTTAATTATAAATTGGAATAAAAATAAAATTATATAATTACAGGTTTGGAAATTTCATTTTAATTACACTTTTAAAACAAAAGTCCTTGGTTTAAGTCCTTGGTTTAAAGTTAATTATATTAAAAATACAATAATTTAGATAAAATATTATTCGGTTGAATACTTAAAGGCACGTGTTATGATTACGATTGGAGAATTAGTTAAAATTTAACTTAAACTTAAATATTCTTACGAATTAGGATTCCTAAGTGTCAACTTAACTAATGATTCTAGATTCGCTGTGGGTATAATATAATATATTAGGTCTACAACTTTGCTCCCGCCGTTTTCTAAAAGAAGGCGCTAGTAGCCAGTAATAGTTCAAATAAATAAATCACAGTTGTTTTCCATCAGTTATGACATCTATAAATATAACCTTACATCGATATTAGTTAATTTTTGTTTGCGTCATATAGTTACACTTAATTAAATATGTCAACTTATAAACCGAATTCACGTCATTTGCGGGAGATTTTACTTTTTCATTTCAACATGAAAAAATCGGCGGCTGAGGCTCATCGGGTTATTTCAAGTACTTATGGTTATGATACTATTAGTGAAAGAACGTGTCGCGAGTGGTTCCAGCGCTGTAAAAGCGGTTATTTTGTTGTTGAAGATCGGCATAGCGTTGGCAGAGAAAAAACTTTTGACGATGATGAACTGGAGGCTTTACTTAATGAAGACTCGTGCCAAACTCAAGAACAGCTAGCAAAATCATTGGGAGTAACTCAGCAAGCAGTATCAAAACGCCTGGAACAACTGGGGATAATCCAAAAACAAGGATACTGGTTACCGTATCAGTTGAAACCAAGAGATGTTGAGCGACGTTTATTTGCTTGTGAACAGCTGCTTGAAAGACAAAAACGAAAAGGATTTCTTCATCCTATGTTACTGGGGACGAAAAATGGGTGCACTACGACAACCCTAAGTGACGCACATCATGGGGATTGCCCGGCCACACTCCTACGGTGACACTTCGACAGAATATTCACGGATCCAAGGTCATGTTGTGTATTTGGTGGGATCAGCTTGGCGTAATTTATTATGAGCTGCTAAAACCTTCTGAAAAAATTACTGGTGCACTTTATCGAACGCAATTAATGCGTTTGAGTCGGGCTTAAAAGCAAAACGGCCGCAATACGCTGATAGACACGAAAAAGTAATTTTGCAACACGACAATGCTCGACCTCACGTGGCGAAAGTAGTCAAGACGTACCTCGAAACACTGAAATGGGAAATTCTACCTCACCCGCCATACTCTCCAGATGTTGCTCCATCTGATTACCATTTATTTAGGTCGATGGCACACGGCCTGGCGGGCCAGTGCTTCGATTCTTTTGAAAAAGTCAAAGAATGGATCGATTCTTGGGTCTTATCAAAGGATGAAGAATTTTTCCGACGCGGGATTCGTTTGTTGCCTGAAAGATGGGTCAAGGTAGTGGAAAGTGACGGACAATACTTTGAAACATAAACAAGATACCATTTTTTTTATATAATTTTTAAAATAAAAAAAAAACGGCGGGAGCAAAGTTGTAGACCTAATACTATAATACAAATATATAAAATTATTTATATAAATATCAATATCCACAATTAAGTATCAAAAAACATTTCTTAATCACCTAAGAGAGGAATTATCAAAAATAATAACTTATATACAAAATTTGTAACAAACGAGAAGTCTTAACGCCAAACGTACTATCATAGTCTTTGGCATGGTTTGATTAGGTTACTTTGATTCGCGCCCCGATTAAAGGATAAAACCAAAGGAGCGCAAAATATATATAACGAATATCAACACGTCGAAGTCTGAGGGGAGTCGACGGTGGGGTCCAGCTTGAAGCTGGTCCGCTTGTAGTCCTGGGTGGGCAGGTCGGGGTCGAGGCCGAGGGCGAGGTTGTCTCGTCCGCGGGGAGGGCTGGAATGGGGGCCGAGCGTTTCGCTGTAGAACACTCCGCCCGCCAGCTCGGACAGCCGGCGCCGGCGCCGCGCGTCCCGGTCGTCGCACACGCTCGGCGGACGGACGCTCGAGCTCCTCCGCCGCTCGGACCCCAGACGGGTTGGAACTCGTAACGCCTTCTATTACACATCACAATGGGGACGACTTTAATATGCTGTTACAAATTGTGTTTGTGTTATTTTATTTTTTATTTATATTAATTTTAAAAGAAATAATATATTAATTATGTTTTTTTACGTCACCTTTAATTTGAAAGGCAATGAGTTGAGGAAACTCACGACCGGCGGCGATACTAGGTCGATGGGCACGTCGGCTGGATCGGTGACGCCCGTGACGACGGACACCAGCAGACCGATCACCAGGGTGGCCACGCAGCCCAACCCGGAGTACCAGAGATACGACACTTTGAATAACCAAAAGACGGCTTCGTCTCGATTCGCCCTAAAGTATAAAGATGCTTTTAAACTGTTTTCACGTCGAAGAGATTTGTGAATTTATAGTCTTACGTAGTGATGAAGCTAGATGTGAGGTTGTACTCGGCGGGGCAGGCGTCGATGGCGGCGGGCAGGCGCGGTTGAGGCGCGGCCGCGAGTTGTGCGCCGCCGCCCGCCGCCACCACTAGAAGCATCCCGCACACGCCGCCCGCTATCGCACCCTGTATGCACACAGCTCATGAACTACGAACGTCGCATACGAATCGACCGAATGCGGTGTCTCCAAAAAAATATTCTCTAGGAGGATACCGGAGGCCATAGCCGAAGCCGAAGAGCCCTTCGCCGAGCAAAATCGGTGGCATGATTCTAGGAATTCATTCAGACAAAATATCGAATTTTGTGTTTTCAGAGGGCAAACGACGAATCAACATAGCGGCACATTCTAAATGTCGATTTTTGCAACATCCGGGGACTTCATTCCAACCTAAACGCCGTCCACTATCATCTAGCCGCGACGTATGCCCTGCTGTTTTTGACGGAGACGCCAATATCTTAACCTTGCGACATAGCACACCTATCATACCCAGGGTATAAACTATAACATCATTTTATACAACACGCTGAGGTATCTGTGTTCGTAAAGAAGAATATCTGCCACCATCGCCTTCAGGTTTAAGAAGGTCGGGACCTGTCTGTATTCTGGCTGCGCTTGAACATGAACGACCACGTCAGAGTCTACGCGTGCCTCTACTAGTCCCATAGTGGTAATGCAGTAATGGAACAAATCTTGGGCCATGTCCAGACGAAGAGTGACGACCTGCTTTCACAGACTCCCACTGTCGAAGTCGTAGTCCTCGGCGACTTCAATGCGCACAGTACTAATATTGTTTAGGATCACGTGCCACCAACTAAGCGAGATCTCTGTTTAAATTTGCTCTGGCAAATGGTCTGTTCCAGTTGGTCAAATAAAATTTTAAAATATTAATTATTATATAGGAATAAAAATTTTGGTATATAAATATTATTTTAATAGATATGTATTGAGAAGAGACGATAAAAATATTTTTTAATGTTTTTAAAATATATCTCGGAATCTTTAGCTTTTAAGTTATAAATAGCTCGCACAGCTCTTTTTTGTAAAATTAATATAGAATTAATTTCGTAAGCACTGTTCTATAATAAAATACCGTAAGACAAAATATAATGAAAATAACTAAAATAAACAAGTTGAGCCGTATTAACGTCCGTTAATTTTCTAACTTTTTGCAAAGATGACCGAGTTGAGTTTTTATGCGAGTGCTGAGAGATGGGGGTTCCGTTGGAGCTTTTTAACTAAAGTTATACCTAAGAAATTTGTTGAGGCAGTCAGTTCTAACATTTCATAGTTAAGTAACAAGCTACAATTTTAACTTTTTACATTAAGAAGTGTAAACTCCACGCATTTAGTTTTCTTAGCATTTAAGACTAAATTAATAATTTTGAACCAATACAGAAAATGTGACAGAGTACTGTTTACTTGTCATTATTAGTCCTATTACGTTCAACTTTAATAATAAGCGAGGTGTCATCATCAAAAAGTACAATGTCACATAGAAGTTATACGAAAAAGGGCAAGTCATTAATACAAAGTAAAAATAAGAAAGGGCCAAGAATAGATAGATCCTTGTGGAACTCCACTATCCAAACATCTTTAGATAAGAACCATCCGATTTAGAATTATTTACTCCATCTGGACTCCTTGATTCAGGTAAAAAGCGATAAGATCAAGCGCAGCGCTACTTACATCGGAGTGGTTAAGTTTGTATACCAACGTACCAACGTTTGTATACAAACTTTGACACTTGATTTAGAATAATTTTTTCGAAGATCTACTTTAGGTCGGTAAAACAAAAATAGGTTTATAATACAGTAATATACCGGTTTCAATACATTTGTTGGCAATTAAGGATAACTGTGGGGCAATATCATTTATAATAGAGCTAAAAATTTTTTTTATTTAGATTGAAGGTTCTTAACGTTTTAACAATTTTATCTGATGATGGTGATGGTTTAAGAGCAAAACATGACTGATACGTTATTAGTTAATGTCGAGATTGCATCAGATGATGAAAATTTAAATTACGCGTTACTCAAAAAAGCCGCCACATATTATGTGTTTACTTCAATATTATATTTTTTTTACTTTATAGGTCCGACTTCTTAACTTTATAAGTCAAGATACATACTCGTCTACCGGGCGTGGATAGTTATATGCACTCTTTGTTAGATTTTCTGCTGACTATACATTCTGAAAAGTACCGGTCACTGTCGAGGCTCCCCTAAGGTATTTTGATTATTGCTTGGCACGGCAGTATAGTGCCTATTTAACGTCCGGCTCTCAGAATACCAGCGACTCGATGCGATGGATTGGGATGGAATGCCGTCTTTTTTGTATTCTACCCATGGGGATCGGTTTCCCTTCCAATAATCCCAGTTACTGCACTGCGCTGTAGCTGTTGTGATATTATTTATAAAGGAATTAATTGTATATCGGGCAGGCCTATCAAGCTTGGGCTTGGCCACGAAGAATCCATCCTCTAGAGTTCTAAAGACGAAATATAATCGTGCCTCCAGATTCTTCAAACGGCAAATCCCTAAAGCAAGCAAGTAAAGTTCAAGCCTGTTATTGAAAGCAAGGAAGAGGGTCTGGCAGTTAGTCTGTATATCGCGAAAGCCTTGGGTCGTGTATGGCACAAGGGGCTTCTTTCGAAACTACCTTCCTATGGGCTTACCGAGAATGTATGCAAGTGGAGCGCCAGTTTTTAAATTTAATTTTTTTTTTCTTTTAGAGGAGGGCCAACGAGCTTGTGGGTCACCGTTGATGTGTGATCACGGCCGCTGATGAACTCTTGCAACATCCGAGGATTTACAAGAGTGTTGTCGGCCTTAGAAAAGTTTTATCTCAATGTCTCTCGTCAAGTATCAAAATACTGGGACATTTCGAGCAACTGTCGGCTTATACGACACATTCTGGCCAGACATGGAGTACTGTTCTCATATATGTTCCGGATTACCAAAATATCACCTTCTAGCATTTGAGCACGTACAACGGAGAGCCGTTCTGATTTTCGGGGTTCCGGTGCTCTGTTGCTGGCTGGACTCTTTTGCATTGCGTAGAGACGTGGTTTTTTATGCGTCTTCTATTACATATACAGCGGGGAGTTTTCCGAAGAGGTATTCAATCTGATGTGTGTCGAATTTCATCACCGCAAAGCACGTCATCGCCTGCAATACCATTCGTACCACCTGGATGTATGGCGATATTCTACTGTGCGGTTTTCGAGGACTTTACTTCCACATATTATTTCCGTATTAAGACGAGATGGGGACCTTCAAGAAAGGCGTATACTCCCACCTCCAAGGCCGGCAACACTCTTGCGATTCTCTAGATTAAATTATAAATAGCGACATGAAACACTGAACTGATTTTATGAGCTACATATGCGAATAAAAGTTAAGTTGATGATAATACATCATATTCATCCACCCCTCTTAACAGATCGTAGTACCTTAGCGTTAGCCCATGGGAATAACATCCCGAGACTAAAGAGTCCTAAGGTGACTCCTCCCGTCATGCCGTTGAAGGAGAGCGCCAGCTGCAGCACCGGGCCCAGCCTCTCCACAACGAACACCAACGCGAATGACAGCGCGCCGCAAGCGAGGCACACCCACCTCGCGATCTTTACATTAAAAACTATTTTTGATTATTTTAAAAAAAGAAAGTCAACATACTAGCGACCTTTTCGTTAATAAAAATTCTTTGTATGAAAATATAATAAAAAAAATAAAGTCAACTTCAAATATAATTAGTTTATATTTTAATGAAATAATTGTGTTTTTTGCTCACTGTTGCTCCTTTGTCTTCGGGTAAAGTTATACCGAGGAGACCGGATGCCAAATCTTGACACGCTATGGCCGCCAACGAATTCAGAGCTGATGCTACCGTTCTGTAAATTATTGCGTGTAATGTATTAACGAGGCAAAATTTGTATATTAAATATCACAATTTAAAAGGTATTGCTGTGGGTTTACTTCATGACATAGAACTTAAAACAATAGTTTTTATTTTTTGTTTGTTTATTTGTGTATCACGACATTTAGAATACTAAAACTGATTGGGCCGCAATAGTCGTACATTGTTAGTAAGATATAACTCAGGACGAGTTAACATTGACTAGATATAAGAGCGCTGTTAATGATATGAATATGCTTATATATTTTTGATACGTTTGTGAGTTAAAGCACTTTATTTGCTTTAAAGGAATTTAACGCCAAAAAGGAATCCTTTGAGGAAAAATATTAATTATTTGTTAGGGAATCTAGATTGACGGAACATAAGATATAATATCTAACCAACGTCTCATTATATTATATTATTAACGCAATCATAACTAACAATTGTAAATACCGAGCCGAATTCACAGACGATCCTTCAAATTAAAACCAACGTGATCTAGTCATTTCTGGTTAAGTCCTTATTTAGGAATCAAGTATGAACCTAATTTAGTTTCTGGAGCGCCGTGGTGCGTGTCGGTGTACTGTGATATGTTGGTGTGTAAGTGTCACTGACCCCAGACTCGCGGCGAAGATGCCGGCCACGAAGAGGCCGGGCACCCCGCGCAGCGCGCCCAGCTCGCGCACCACGTACAGCGGCAGCACGCGGTCCGATGCGTTTATTTCACCGGCCTACGGTAATTGAGATAATTTAAAACATAAATAAGACATACTTATCAAAATTTAACAGCGTATTTATATACAACTTTTAATAATTTCTTTACAAATTGTATAAATTTACAAAAAAATATTTCGTAATAATATAACACAATATGCTAATTGAGAGTAATGTAAGTTTCTATTATTTAAATATTTTGAGATAAACATCTGTTAAATATAGTATTATATCATAATTTTTTGTGTTTTCATAATTTTTTATTATTATTTAACACTCGTGAACTCCATTTTGTTTTAATAACCGCGATCGCTGCAGCCGCGTTACGTAAGACAACTCACCGACCAAAATAATAAATAACCATTTTTGCAACAATATTTAGAAACAAAAGATAAAGTGAATATGTTTAAATTATAATAATACAATGGTTACTAGATGAAATCTGTGCGTTATGCGTCCCTATGAACGCTTAACAATAGTGTTTTTCTGTTTTCCTTGTCGTATATTTCTTGTTTTGCACAACTCATAAAACACTTTATTTCTTATTTAATTTGGTGTATTTATAGCTTATTGTCTGAATAATATATAAAGTAGATAGTTTTTATTTCGGAAAGTTTCGTCATTTTCACGGAAAACTACAAATTTGGTTGGATTTGTTTATAATTATAATAAAGATAGAGACATACATTGACGTATTTACTTGGGGCGGCGGAAAGGAATTTATAGCTCGAGGGGAGCAGAACTGGAAATACTCAGTGGTTATAAAAATGACCTCAATGGGATCACAGCCGGCGTAGTGCGCCGCGAGGAGGGCGCCGGTGGCGAAGTTCACCGAGTACACGCAGGTCAGACCCACGGCGGAGACCCACAGCGCTATGCGGGCCTGGGATATCCTCTCCACCGACAGGTACTTCTGCACGGAGGCCTGGTTGGCGCAGAACATGCTGACCCAGTACACCGTGCCGCCCACCACCACCGACCAGAACGAGTGGCGCACCGTGGGGTCGGGGTTCATGCTGGAACAGTTCTTCTATCAGCATTAAAACCTCATTAAAAACTTTGAATAGTAATGAACTCTCGTTACGAAAACTATTTATGGCACCATTATTAATACGAAATAACGTGTGAATCTCACTATCGCTCTATCGCTCCTATCGCTCGCTATCGGACACATTTACCGGCTTGCGTTGTACCGGGACATTATTATTACGGCGGTCTTTAAGGTGATAGGGCACTCCGCGCGCCGCACGCCGTCCATCACGGAAGATCTTCACACTCGCATTGCTAAATAACTAGTGATGTAATGGAATGCTATGCACTCGCATGGAGCGGTTACTCAAAGCTCACTCGATGTTTACGTATTCGCAAACGATATTAAATACGTTACATTAAAACGAAAGATTGTCATTATATATCAAATATATTATTTACTCAAAAAAGTGCAATCTGTCCGTCCGTCTCGCATAGTCCCAGATATGATCAAATCCGCCGGCCTTAGAGGACCCGAGCGCGAGTATCGCAGCCAGGGAACCGATCAGGACGGCCGATTGAAACGTATCTGTCATTATGACTGCCTTCATTCCACCCTAAAAATATATACATTATAAATGGGTTTGTAACACCTGATACAGAATATTATAATTAGATAATTTATGAAATCTATGTACTCACCTGTGAAGCGTAGAAAATACACACTATATACACTATTGATACCGCCAAATAAGTATTTAATCCGGTCACTGAAAAAAAAATATGATAACCCATAAATATACATACAGTTATTGAGCGAAGCGAGCGGAGAGCTCTATGAGAGACTTTTTGCATCCCATGTCCAGGGTTGGCATGAAAACGGCTTTTCCGATCTTCATGAAATTTTGCACATTTATAACGATGGTTATTGCGATAGTTTATAAAAAAAAAGTGAAAAACAACTCATGTGGTTGAGGAATAATCACCAAAAAATGACAGTCCCATAGATTCAATGTAAAAAAAATTCGCTATGTGATATTTGATTATTCTATACTTTTTGCCTGTCGGTTTCAGCTTTGAACGCTGAATAGAAGATGGGTTACTCGCTTCGCTCAATTCACCGAACTCTTTTGATTTTGCGAGCGCAGCGAGTCAAAATCGAGGTCCGGTTCGCACCTCTAACTTTTAATATTCGTCTCGTTAAGCCGTAGAGAGTAGCGGGCATGTTAAGTGCATGTTAGTTTAAATTGAAATATAATGTGAATGTTCGTAAGAATTGATTGTGGGGTCCATTTTAATATCGCAATACATCTATTGCAATACAATAATTTGATATCGTCATTACTGGTCCGTGACGTAATACACCATAAAACACTTAACAGTTATGGAACAATGGCTCTTCGGAATTATAATAAGATTATGCAAGGTTCATAAAATTTGTATGCTCCATATCGATAGTGTTTCGAAAAAATATCCGCTATGCATAATACTAATAGTTTTATAAACGAAAATATGCGATCTTTTTTAATAATTGTAATAGTAATAAAAAACATAACAGCGGTGTTGCCACTTTCACTGCATTATTTTTTATTAATTTATAGTATAGTAATAAAAATCATATTAAAAAGTGTTGCCACTTTCATAATTATTAAATAAATGTTCATGGATACTGTTATGGTCAAAATTAATGGCGCGTTGAAATAATAACTACGTCATTGAAGAAAATAAATCCGTAGTGTTTAATTTATTGTGCAACATAAGTGTATTACGGAATGTACGATATGAATTAATTTTACGATGCCATTGTCATCCAATGGTCACTGTTATGACATTGTAATGACTTTACGTGTAATGTATGAAATGTTCAAAATGTTTTCTATTGTTTAATATACTTTATTACATGTTTAACTAATTAGTATGAGAACCTCTTTTGTATAAACATATATTAAATCAAAATAACACAGCATATGTGTTTTTCATTATATTAAAAATACAAGGTAACATATCATATGTTTATGTGTGTTAAAACAGGTCAAGATGCGCGACTTTGACTCTTCAGTGTGGATAATTGGGTAATATAAATCTTTCACCCGCGTCTTGGAGTGATCGTGGTTAGAATCGCTTTAAGGTCTGTATCGATATTGCGATACAACTTAATTCGTGACTTTAATTTTGTTATATATCTTTATTTAAAAAGTTGTAATGTTGGTCTGTGTGGGCAAAAGTTGATAGATACATTTATGAACTAATTACAATATATATATATATATATATATATATGTGCGATTTACCACTCACTGACTCATCACGAAATCTCCGAAACTATCTGTACAATTAACTTAAAATTTTAAATAGTTACTTCTTTTGTGACGTAAACGTCCACTAAGAACGGATTATACGGAATTCCTATCCCAACGGATTTCAACTTTTTGCATTTCGCCAAGTTTTAAACCTGTAGGAGTTATACACTTAACACGGATGTAAGAGTTACTATAGCAACGGTTACGATGACAACGGATAATATGACAAAGGTTACCATAGCAACCTAAGTTCACATCGAAATTAATAGTGTGCCGAGAGAAGTGGGAGGGAATAAGCTAGTTAATTATACAAGAGTTTTTTTTTACAAAGGTCGTTTAACGTCTAGTGATTCAGAAAAAACTATCCATATAGATATATTTTTATTTTAAAATAATTAAATGCTGCATTAGATGTCTTTTCCAATTATCGTTAATTATTTATCCAGTATTAACAAAAGTGTGTCGTGTGAGGTGAAAATTAAATGATATCCGATGAACTTACATAATTCTACTCAAAATACCAAGCTATTTAAAAATAATTGACTCGCTCGTTCGCTAATTACGTGTTATTACATCAGACATTAGTTTTTACTTGTTTCTCCATAGATTATGTGTTTATAACAGAAACATTTTGCATAGAGATTGTTGTATTTTTAATACGACCACGACCTCACCTACTTTTACAATTCACCTGAATGTGTGTGATGGTTGGAGATGTGATTGTGCCTTATTACGTGTAAGATACCAAGGCTATCGATTCTCGATAATCAATAAACCCTCCTTTTGATTTACGTTACGTAAATATCAAATCAGTGGTTTATTGACTCATACGTGGTGGTACCAAATGTTTAATTACTCTAATATTACGATATCAGACATATTGACAATTAAATCCTTATATATAATCCCGTGTGACGATGTTCGTTTGCGCTTTTTAAAACCATTGCACCGATTGTTTGATCAAAATTAATATATAAAATAGTTATCTGGATTTTTTTATATATAGTGTTTAATTTTAATTCACTTCTTCTTCCAATAGATGGCGTTGTTTATAATATTATTTTTTTTACTACATATTTTAATGAACCCGAAGTCGGTAGCAAGAGCTAGTATTATAATTACCATCAGATAGAGCGAGGGCTGGAGCATACACGGCCACCGAGGTGTACAGTATCATCTGCAGCATGTAGAGGATGGCTGCGTACACTCTCATTGATTTGCAAAATCGGATTTCCTGAAAAACACTTACACTTACACATCCATTGCGCTATCCAATTTATCGAACGCCAGCATACCTAATTAGCACACTAATACCGTGTTGTGTAAGTGTCAGTGAGCTTGATTGATGACCCTTAACTCGCCATTTTGGGGTCAAACAGTGCAGTTGAAATTGGACAATGAAACGGAATCATTACATGTTACATGTATTTATTTACAGGCTGTATCGCTTTCCTTTAAGTAGATAATAAGTGAGTGTGTTATAGTTGTGCGTGTCTCGTCTCACCAAATACTCGTAACACGATGTCAGACGAAGCCTCATAAACACCGGGAGGTATATCCGACTCGCCACCGGCACTGTTAACACAAACGCCAGGCAAATCATCCAGAACTGACCACCAGCTATATACATCTCCGCCGGGTTTCCCAGCAGCTCTATAGCCGTTATAAAACTGAAATAACATACTATATTTATTATTTAAACACTAAAACTAGTATGCTCCTAGTGGTTTTAATATACAAACCTCGCCGCCAAACTCAAGGCCATCGGGAAGGTCCCCATGGAGGACCCTCCGAGTAGGAAGTCGTCCCCCGTCATCTGTTTCTCTCCAAAGTACCCATAGAATACTCCAATACCACACGATACGACCAGCATAGCACCAAGAACCGTATAATCTTCCCAATTAAATAATTCTGTGCTCGTATCATTTTGTAACTGACCCTCAGTTCGGTTCTCGGTTATATCAAGCAAATGTGGACTTGCGTTCGTTAGACATATTAAACTAAGACCCGTATATATTAATAGTATCTGCAAAGAATAAAAAATAGAGTTGATATTACGTAACGAGTTGGTTGAATAGAAAAAAGTTAATTAAATAATTGTGTAGTGGGTGTCGGTCATCGGTTACAACGAAATAATTAATGAAACAAACATACCTACGGACCACAATTACAGATAAATGAAACCATTAAAGTAACGACCGGTGTTTAACTTGTTAAATTAAATTAAATTATGTTACAATGCATAATTAATTTGTGAAAATAGGTTTTTATTTTGAATTTATTCATATATATCTTTAAGTCGATATTCGCAGATATAAAAACAAAAAGTGAATAAAATGTTCCCTTCTCTGAAGTTATTTCACTTAACCGTATAAAATAGCATAAATAATTCAATTCGTCCGTGAAGGTTATAAACGTACGAACACGGGCGGCTCTTTACTCATTGCTTGTTTCAGACACGGTGATAACGAACTAGATATATGTCGGAAAAAACCGGTTCTACCTCCCTTAAGGCAATTAAATCCGGTTTGAACCGAACTCCCCTTAAGTACGAGGGACTCGTGAGAATATTCACTATCACATTCCTACCAATTAAGAATAACTGTTTAAATATTTTTATAATATGTTGATTCATTGCTTAATTATTATTTTAATGGAAGTATTTGTGTCCTCATGAGGGGATTTATGGGAAATTGTATCCCTATTAGTTTAGTTTGGAGTATTAATAGGGCAGTTCTTTTCATATGTAACTTATAAATTCGTAAAGCAAAAAATACAAAACGAGATACACGTACTAAAATAATTTTTATTTTTAATTTCAAATATCTATATTTTTGGCATAAAATAATTTGATTTGTAAAGGGTCCATATTTGACGTAGTTTTCTGCTATTTTTCAGTTAAAATTAGATACATTACAACAGCTGTAAAATAAAAAACAGTTTGTCTTAAAAAGGAACTTGACACTCCAATATGCACATATTAAATTATAACTTCTTTGACAGAACATCTCCGAGTATATATTTAGTTCATAAGATTGTTAAGAAAATACTCTTATAACACTAGAAAATAAATAGAATATAGTAATAAATCTCTATTAATAATTAAATTAAATACATTAATATTTTGCGAGTACTTATTTCTTATAAGTACTCGCAATATATTATTGTACAATTTTCTCAAGGAATTTAGCACTAATAGTTTTCTGTTTGCGTAATATTTTTCTGCTAGCATTTCGCTAATATTATTGTGCAATTTTCAAACAAAACCTAACACTAAATAAGATATAAAAATTAGCAAATACAATTAGTTCCATGACTAATTATTTATAACCTGACAAGAGAATGAAATGACACCGTGGACACTGATAAATCTTTAAAAATATACAAAATGGTCGTCTTTTAAATTTTGTTTTTTTTTTTAATTTCATTCACGAATACTTCGGCGACGACAGCGATACATACAGTATGATTATATAAAAGGTTTGTAATCAGCTTTTTTTACGAATAATACAAATAGTACTAAAACAATATATATATGGTATAATGAAATTTAATATAATAATAATTAAGTTTGATACATAACTTGATCTAATAAAGAAAATAAAACTTATTTTTAACTTTCAAGGAATGGTAGGAGAGATTAAAACATTCTAGTATAGATGGTATAGATGGGAACTAACTTTTCCACGCTATCTTATCCTAATAGATTGCAGAGAAATCCTCTTACAACTTCAGCTTCAATTTTGTACTAAGTACAAAATACTTATTAAATGTTGTTTCTTCTGACATCGACCATGTATGGGGTCGAAATCAGTTATTTAGTTTTGATAGCGAAACAAATACAAGAACTATCGGACGGAAATCAGAGTTCATACATTATTATATTTAAAAAACACAAATTGCTCCGCCTTAGTACAATAATTGATTAAACATGCTTTTAGCATCAAGATATTAAAAGATATGTATACTAAAAGGTATATCGTATTTCGTAATAAAAAACAGATTATTGGTGAAAATTTCAATTGACCAATATTAATAACCTATCCCGATCCGACTTTTAACATTTCAGTACACTATTGTAAGTTAGTAAGAAGATAGATCATTGCAATCGTATTTTTTTATATAAAAGTCGAACTTAATGCCCTCTGTTACAAGTTAAACTCTGATGATGTTGAGAAAAAAAAACGACAAGGAACAATACAAATATAAATTCCACCGTCATTTTATAGCACATATTTATAGTTAACAATTTATATAAATAATGTATCCAACCATAACCCGCCTTGATATTAAATTCATACTTTTATACCGTAAATAATTGTTACCATTTCATTTGATACACCTCGAGTAGGTATACGAGATATGAATTCGCTGAAATATGCACATATAGTATCATTATCCTTCCTTATCCAAATTATTTGGGATTGGCGAATTCCTTCCACGATCTATACGTCATCCCAGTGGAGACGATTCTTTGACATATTCTTCTGTAGCATCCTTCTCTTACAATCCACATTCATTCTTAAAACTTCTTGCCATGTCTTTCATTCCTCCGTAATGAAAATAATGTAATTAATACAATTACATTTTATATATTACTACTACTAAAGAAGTTTTTTTTATTATTTTAATGCATATTTGGAATTTAATATTTTAAGTAAAAAGTATATCGTTTAGGGCCTAGTCTGTAAGAGTTTATTCAAGTTGTTTCCGCCGTTTTAACGTTTAACTATAAACATACTAGTGATATTCCATGACTTCGCTGGAAATTGAACTTCGCAAGAAAACATTTCCCACTTTCAAAATGAACCAAATGTATTTTATAACCGAGGAAAATGACTCATTCATTATATTTTCTTTACAATATCCAATAAGCGTACTTACCCTGGTAACACTATCAGGTTTTACATTTGCCGGAAGGTCCATAATGCACATTGAAATAAAACTAAAATAACCCTCCTACTTCCTGTTTACATGTCCTCAGTGTGACGGAGGACGCTTGATTCTGATTGATTCCGGACCGCCGCGAGATGCTGTGACACACCAATCAATGATAATTAACTCTCTAATTATATACTATAGTTAACTAACTGACACTGGACCATCCAGCTGGAATCATCTATTACTTTGGTGACGTCTCAAAATATATAACTTAAATTAAAAAACACTCAACGTTTATAAGCGATCTCGCTTTTTATTGTTTGTATTTAACAAATATTGTTTATTTTACCCTGTTTAATATGATTAAAGCAGTAAAATTTGACTAAATATTTTTAATAATTTTCAGTCACCACTTATCTCTTATATTAACTTACCGAGTAGAATTTTTATTTCCATTTGACAATTATATTATTCAAAATGGTTTTGACAGCTATATTTTTTATATTAGCAATGCTGGAATTTTAATTGGTCCTTTAATAAAAATCTGCATTTTCCTTTGACACGATTGGTCGAAATTCAAAAGAAAACGACCAACACCTGCACAACGCTGACGCGGAGAGCATATGACTGATTACATTTTCAAATACTTCAACGTCTGAGATTATTTATTAGGAAATATCATAATATTATACTTTATACATCAATTATTTATGGTTGTGTGATTTATATTAAGGTTAGAATAAAATAAATATTTTTAATTAAAGAGATTTGATGGCGTAGTTGATACCGTCTCTTATATTGTGTGTTTATATTTTTATATTTTGATTTTGCAGATAGATATGAATCGTCTATATAACAAAATAGATAAAATTATTTATTTATTTTTTTCACCCGACTCTATACAATGGTGTATATATTTCTTAATTTGTTTGTTCGCACGACTCCCTTAACACTAAACCTACCAAGTACCGGTCAAATTGACCGTTCTTAAACTTTTGTAAAACTTATAAATTTTTAAACGTTATAATATCGTTATTAAACTACATGACAATTCTTAGAATATGCATATAATATTTTTTTCACTCTTTACTTTAAGTTATTTCCATTATTACCTGCGTTATATAATAAAATAATTTATAATTACCGGTTAATTTGACCGCGTGCGGTAGGAACAGGTATACAAGAATTGTCGGTAGGTTTAGTGTTAAAAAAATATTGAACAGACTTTGATAAAATTTAGTATACTTAGCTGTAGGTTACAGCATCAACACAGGATGATAACATTCCTGTAAAGGCTCTCTCTCATGTTCACAGGAAACCAGAAAATATAGTTTTAGCTAAATATAAATATAATAACACTGAAAATACATGGATTTATATAAATTTTAAGTGATGTTAATTTTTTTTAACTGTGGACTTTGATGGAATTTTGAAATACAGTAACAACCTTTAAAAGTTCTATTATACATACGTATAATAAAATACTAGAAAAAAAACAAATAGTTAATTCAAGAGTGTTGGCAATTCGCAAAATAATATTTGATGAAGTGTGACATGAAGTGAGATGAAGTGAGACGGAGCAGCGCCGGGTCAAATAAGTAGATAATAAATTATTCTTTGCAATACGTTACAGTCATCAAATTAATATTTGTGTAAAATCTTATTAATTTAAATTTGTATTTACGTATTAAATAGTCCTACAATGAATTTCATATTTGTGCTTTAGTTTGAGTTTTTAAATGAACTATCTATTAACGCTATTTTAACAGTAAATATTTGTTCTTAAAAATTACAACCTTGTTTTTTTATTTTATAAAATATAATGTTTTTTAAAAACGTTTGTAATAAAATTCTTCAATAACGTACACGCCCCAGACCGTTGGATGAAATTTTGCAAACTTTTGCTTTTACACGCCTCTTAACCTCCGCCATCATTAACATGTGATCTCTGTACATTCACTTCGTTTTTAAATTGACTAATGTTTTTGTTTTATTTATTAACCAACTGATAATTTGTGACCAAGTCCAATACATGTAACGTGTAACAAAACAAACAAATAAAATCGAAGCGTTCGTTCGTTTATCTCCCTTCACTTGTACATTTTTAATGTATTCATGAAATATATGTAATAAAAATTTATTTAAAATTGATATTATATTTTAATCCACGTGTGGAAACCCATGTGATCGTCGATATATTTGGAGTAAAGCGGCGCGTGAGCACCATCTCATTGCGACACCATGAGAACCATCGCAGTACCCCCTCCCGGATGTGGAGCGCGCATCTCTTATAAGCACCGGGGCTTCCAGTGTCTGGACATTACACCTGAAACCGTGTGTCAGGATGTGTGACAAGATGGTAGGTGACAGTGACATATCAGTTTTAACAGTGTTGGCATATTTTAAAATATCGAGTGTTGACATATATAAAAGTGTTATTAAATTACATTATAATAATGCAGCTATATACTATCTAATATATATGGCCTCATTTTTTTCTAAATTAGAATAATCAATATATTATTTTTTTGCAATTTTCCGTGCAGGTATTGAGGTCATTGATGATTGCCGCGGTAGCAGCATGCGCGGTGGCGCGGCCTGAGCCGCCGTCGTCGTATGGGCCCCCTGCTACTTCGTACGGTGTCCCAGCACCTCAGTATGGACCACCTCAGCAGCCAATCGTCCACAAGCACGTGTACGTCCACGTGCCGCCCCCGGATAACGATATACCCAAACCCCCCAAACAAATATACGTGCCGCCACCACAGAAGCATTACAAAATAGTGTTCATCAAGGCCCCAGCTCCCCCTGCGCCGGTCGCCCCGGTCATCCCGGTGCAGCCGCAGAACGAGGAGAAGACCCTCGTATACGTATTGGTGAAGAAACCAGAGGATCAGCCGGATATCGTCATCCCGACCCCAGCACCCACTCAGCCATCGAAGCCGGAGGTCTACTTTATCAGATATAAGACACAGGTAGGATCTTATACAAACCATAGTTTTTAGTTGTATCAAATTATAATACGTATATAGCTTCTCAAAATTCAACATCCAATTTTTAAAACTATTATACAATAATACTTAAAGATTGAGAAGTTTTAAATAGCTACCTCCTCACGCAACGCATACAAATAGTAAATATAGAACCAATATTACAATACTTATTAATGCAATAAATACAATCTATAAGACTATAATTATAATCAATTTATTGATAATTTAATTCCTTGCTTCATCTTTACAAGACCAATAATAAATCTTCTTTAGAATATAATAACTTATAAACTTATCTTAATGAGACATTCAAATAATACTATTTCGCAAAATTACATAAAGAATATTATAATAATACATATAACATCTATTTGGATTATACATAAAATAATTATACATTTCAATGTGCATATGAATTGTATAATATAATGTATAAACATAATCTTTATATAACGCGCGATGTCTAATTATTTTATTTACATTCCAATTCCAAACCATTGTTTGTTCTTAATCTCTGTATCAAACGCCTCGAGCTCAAGCTTCGCGTGATTTTTTATCTATAAAATAGCTTTTTAATTGCAGGATCATTAGAAAACTTAAAAAGAGAAACCACGCAATAGAAACTAACTATTATTATGTAACTGTATGTTTTAATAAAATAATGGATGTAGAAAGTCATTGTCCTCGTGTCAATTTGAAAAAGTACGAGTGAATAATTTGAATTAAGAATTCACATATTTCAATGTATAATTTTGTAATTCATACGTTACTTAGCATAACTTTTTACGTTTTAAATATAATGTAGATTTAGGAAAAGGAATACATTGACAGCCTTGGAAATTCTATAACCATGACACATTTATATATATTGTTAATATTTTGTATAATTAATTATAAAAAAACGTCTCTCTTTTAGAAACAAGAAGGATACCCAGACGCGTCCCCGCCAACGCCCGAGTACGGCCCACCGTCGTCTCCATCGTCTGAATACGGCGCTCCTTAACTGATCTATCATTTAAATGACTTACCTTACCCAACTGACAGGAAATATTTTACCAAATACATGAATACTTTAGTTGGTGTAGTATAGAAGATAATGCAATAGCCAAAATGATTTCAACATATAAATTAATTGTCATAGTACTCTAATATCTTCTGGATAAAGTAGTGACAAATACCGGACGCATTGGCAAATTTGACAACTATACTGCATCTTGTCGTCTTGCATCAAATTGATGTGTGCTTGTAAATATTATTTTATACCTTGTACGTATTATTAAATGTTTTTTTTTAATAATAATTGTTTTTTTAATGTCAGAATAACTGTTGACCTTATCCTATTTATATATAAACAAAAAGCTAAAAGTACCATAAACAACACTCTAGGTTTCAGTACTTTATGCAATCACAATTTTCAGTTGTAAGCATTGCGTAAAGTGTTAATGAATTTACACAAGATAGGGCTGCGAGCGGCGCGCTAAAAACGAAAACTTGTCAATAAGATTAGAATGCAACAGAATAGTAATTTGTTAAGTAATGAATAGTGCATTACTTAACGTAATGTAATATATTTAAACTATCACTATATTCGAAATGCAGTTTTTGAAGTTATAAAAACTTTTAATATTACGATCATTATTGACCATTAAAAATAATAATTTTAGAAATAATTTCGGTTCCTATCATTTCGGTGTAAAAGAATCTGTAATGCTCATCTGTCAACAAAATGAACATAATTACAATTGATAATTACGATAATACATTGTCTGTATTAAGTATCGCACCGTTTCTCGTATATACTTAGTAGTTTTTTTTAATATTTTGTGAAATAAATATTTGCATTTTCACTGTATTCAAAACGGAGATAAGCTAGAACAAAAGATTGTCGGAATTGTAATAATATGTTGAATTGTGTTCAGTTTCCGTTATTACGCAACTCGACCGCGCTCCTACTTCAATATAGACACAATAAGAACTGTCTCACGGTACTATTATGTCTCAGTAATTCAGCATTTTCACTTTCTAGAAACGTGTGGCTGTGAGTGTGTGGCTGAGTGTGGCATGAGTGTGGCGCGTACGGGCAGGCTTAGCGGTGACATTTTAAGATGTGAAAATTAAGATGAACATTCCAGAAATTTTAATATAATAAATATTTGTTACTTAATATTAAATACGAAATAATATCAAATAAAAAGAGTTCTTATATGATTATTGTTAGAGTAGATTAAGTTAATAATGGATAATAAAAATGAATATACTGAGTGAATTATATTAATATTTATAAGTATCCTTCATAATTATAATAATTTTATTTTCAAGTATATAATATGTATGTATATATAATAATATAGTAAGGACGAAAATCTGTATATTAAATACTTTTGGAGAAAAATATTTTCTCTTTTAAAAAATTTGCTGTTAATTACTACGAATTTCTTAGTCCTGAAAATTATGAAATTTTCACAGAAAATCAATAATAGACTTGGGCTATCATCGCAACATGCAATACAACTGATTTTTATGTAAAATCATAATGATAGTCAATAAGTTAACATAAAATAGGTAATAAATCAACATTTCCACAGCTTCTCACACCGGTTTCCACACCGAACTATGTTCTTATTTACAAATAATTTTAAAAATATATTTCGATTCTAATATATGAGATGATAAAAAACATATTTTTATTTGAGTATTTGAATCCTCGACTCAAAAACTCTAAATAAGTAAAGAGTAAATAGTCGCTGAATTTACATAACTTAATTTTAATTCTTCAATGCTTAAAAGTCAGATTCCAAAATAATCTACATGATGTCTATACGTACATATTTATGTATTGTAACTAAAATGGGCACTCCGTCTATTTTAGTCTCATCGATGCGCGCCTCACTGAGACAGTCTCGGCAATTTGAAGTTTACAAACCATTATTAATCGACTCGGGATGTCTCTTTACATTAAATGTGAAACGATAATCGACTCGGAACCTTGTCTAGTGGTATGGAACGACAAATTGATTGTTGGTACTGATAATGGTTCTATACAAGTAAGTTCACGAATATTAAGTCTTTACTGTTTTGGCTTTTTGCAAATAAGGGTAGCATAATTACAAAATTCTTAATTTAATTATTAATTTATAAGAAACAGCTGTAGTCCCCGATTTCGTCTGAAATTTAGTTTGAACGGTGTACAACTGAACCGTTGCAGAAAATGTCAACATTTTTCATATTATTTTAAAACGCTCTTTTAATATTTTGCTATAAATTTTCCAAAGGCACTTCAAGGAAGTAATAGCTTTAAAATATACATAATACATATCGATATTGTGTTATTGCCAACAGTTTTACTTAAGAAATGAGCTCCCCAACTTTTTAAATCAAATAGATCAGTGAGTTAAAAAAAAATGGGTTTAGTTATATCAGTACATATAATACTTCTAATGTAATACGACTAATACAAAATAAAATTAATCAATATAATATAGTTGACCTATCTCTAACAATAAGATATTTTGTAAATGACTAAAGTTGTTTTCTTTATATTTATTATAATATAATAAAAATACTATTTCTTTAGACCTTTGATGCAAATCTATCGCCTGGTGTTTCGTGGTCTGCTCACGAGGTCCAATTGTTCGCTCTGGCGGCAAAAGATGATAAAGTGTATTCGGCTTCAAACGACGGTGGAGTCAGAGTGTGGTCATCGAAGGGTGAAAAACTATCTGAATTACCACCACCTGATGCTGACATTGGGTCCATTTGTGCCTTCGGTAAATACCTCTACGTGGGTGATGAAGTAGGAAGTGTAAGTTTTATTCTTCTTATGAGTAGTGTTTTCTTCTTATTACAATATACTTCTTGTTACTTCTTATAATACTTTTGTATTTAACAGTTCTTTTATTTGATCGTTGTGAATTTCGAAAACTAGGCAATATGATTTTTTTAGCACTAATATTTTTTTCAGTAATACATTTTTCTATTAATTTCCTATTCGTTCATCCAATTTATTTGGATTTATTTGGCAAGAGAATCCAATTATTCATACATTAGTTTATTGAGTTATAATCAACGCTTATGTTATCAATTAATCAATCAATTAAATAACGTTCAAGAGTTTTTAGTGGATGGAAATATGTGGAACTTAAGTTGTTGAATCATTTGCAGGATTTATATTATATTATAATATACATCACCTATTGTTATATTTCTTTTGAAAAGAGCAACTGTTGAGTTTCTGGCCGGCTCTTCTCAACAGAGCAGCTTTCCGAGCCGGTGGTAGCTTGCTTACGGACGGACTACACTGACCTTTTTTTGTATTGTAATAATTGACGATTCAAAAGTGCGTGTAAATGCCTATTTGAATAAAGATATTTTGAATTTGAATTTGAATTTATCAAAAATATATAAAAGTATAGTTATGAAATAAGTATACATATATTTATTTCTATTAAGCAGCCTGTGTCCTCGTACTCAATAATTTATATATTAAATACAATTATTTTAATTTGTTCTTTTTGTACTACCTATTACAACAACTTTTACAGATATTCGTTTTCGAAGACGATACCTTAAAAGCAAAATATAGCGTTTTGGAGGAAGTAAAAGATTTACAAATATGTCCACCATTAATGTTCACGGCGCGCGACCTCTATGTAACTGTCACAGAAATTAAACCGGGTAAGTGACAAGTGAAAAGAAACACCTGTATTATTGAGTTATAATATATCTAAGTATTTGTTAAGAAAATTATATATTTCTCACATTATTTTATATTTATTTGACAGATGTATCTAAAGATGGTTTTGTAACGCAGCATGTAATGGAGGGACGCGCGCCCTTAAGGATAAATGGATCACGACTCTTAGTTACTGGAAGAGGTGGCAATAATATTCAACTTCACAAGGCTTCCTTGGAAACCAAATTTAAAAAACTACATGAAGTCAAGGTTATCAATGTTATTATTACTTATTTAAACAATTGTGCACAGTGCACACAAACAAACAACAGTGACTTAAATATTTATATGTAAATAATTTTTATAGAAATTATGAGCCTCCTTCTAATTATTCTTTTCTTGTTACAGATAATAATCTTGGATCTTTTAGTCTAACTCTAATCTCTAATTATGGATCCACTATTTATCTATCCACTGATTGTAGGAAACTTATTTAAAAAACCTTATATATATATATATATATATATATATATATATATATATATATATAAATCTCTTTACTAATAAACCTTTAGTTTTTAGGAATTTTTATATTTTTTAATGAAATATTAAAAAAAATTAGCAGTGAACATGATATTTGAAACAGTACTTACAACAGTTAAAATGTTTGTGCAGGCCAGTGACATGATATTAACAAGTTTATCAACTAGTGGGGACTATGTTTGGACCGGAGGCTGGGACCGCTGCATTCGCAGATGGAAGATTGCCGATGATCAGCTGCACCCCACAGGGGAAATTGATCTTGGAGCATGTGTTAATTCTTTAGTTTCAACCTCTGGAGATAACGCCTATGCTATTTTAGGGGATAAAAGAATTGTTAACATTATAGCTAAATAAATATAAACTTTAACTTATGTATATTATTTAATCACTTGATATTTGTTATAAAATTAAAAATGTCTATTATTTACAACCATTTTATTAATATATCAATAGAATTAACAAATCAACATTTCATTTGTTTTTTTAGCACTCCAAAATATTAGCAATGATTTACCAATATGACATTACAGGAATCTTTTTTGTCATCGGATGAAACTGAAAGATCTTTAAGTAATTAAATCTAATCACTAAAGGAGATTAAATAAATAAAGTTTTACATGACATGATTTACTAATTCACTGTATCTACATTTGCCCGACTTTAATACATTTGAGGGTATTAAATAATAATTTCAACATCACATAGCTCGTCTTCTGATGGCAGCTTCACTGTCTTTGGATCTACATAGTTGGGGCTAATTGGGGGTAAACCTGCTTTTTCCCTGCGGTATAATTCTAGATAGGCTTCTCTTTGAGCCCAATCACGCATATGCACGTCGGGAGCATAAGCCCATGCGAATCCACCAAATACGAGACAGAGAGTGACCGAAAAGAAGTATGATGAATGGTGTGCGTTGGTGTCTTCTTCTTTGCTTGTGTAATCATAACCATAACTGACCCAATTTTTATCTTCTGAACTCGTTTCGCATGCTGTTGTTGCAGTATCGCTATTTTTTTTAGAGGTAGAAATACTGCGACTTGTCTTAGCGAAGTGATTCCAAACGGATCTTTGAATAACTGGCATGTGACGAAGTTTTATTAACGCAGCCATTTTAATATAATGTAATGACTTACTAACCTAATAAGACCACTTTAAAACATTAAGAAAGTAGCTGGCAAAAAATATATTTTGATTTTTAAGAAATTTTAGACATTAATGATTATGAAACCATATACAGATAAAAAAATAACAATACTTAAATACAGATAACATAGAATTACACCACGGTTGCTGTAAGTAGGTAAAGTACTCCGTACACGTATTTTGAACTAAAAACATTTAATTTACTTTTAAACCGTAATCGTCAAATATGGTAAGAAACAAAACCATAATCTTGTTAAGAAGCAAGCTTTTATTAATACGACGAAATAGTAAACAAATCTACGTGAATTAAACAAACTTAGTATTAATCACTAATTAAAATGTAATATTAATAGTTATTTAGTTAGAAAGCCTCCAAAAAAATATTCAACCAAAAAACCTTGAACTAAACAAACTAACTACTTGACCACAAACAAACTACTAACTTGACCTAAGCGAAGACACAAAAATAGCATAATCTAATGACACAATTAAAAAACTTGCTAAAAAGCTGCCCCTTTATGTTGACCGAGTCAGTAGTATCAAAACATTATTTAAAAAGGTTGATGATGTAGCGGCACATAACTATAAAGTAAAACTTCTTCGCCAAAGAAGGACCAAATTACGCCAGCCTAAATCTTCTGAATCGTAAACAAAAATATTTAAAAGTCTGCAAGAAATAAACGTAAAATTTTATACATGCAACCCAAGCAAGACTGCAGTTTTAAGGTACTACTCGAGAATCTTTACTCCTCCACAGTTATCGAAGAAATGAAGGCTGAATTAGAAACGTAAGGGCATAAAGTTACTAACATTTAAAATGTTAAATAAAGGATTTCAAAAAAATAATTACCGATGCATTTCATAGAAAAAGAATCCAATAACAAGAATAAATATATCTACAACATCAGAAGTCTTTTACAAACATTATGGCCACACAAGAAAATACTGTTTAAGGAAACCAAAACATATAAAATGCGCTGGACACCATGCATCATCAAACTGCGAACGTAAAGAAAGATCAGACTCAATAAAATGAATACTTTACGATTGCAACTATCTTGCAAATTTAAAGGGCGTAGCCCTATGGAATATGGAACTCCAGCAAATGAAATATTGTATTCAACCAGCTGAGCAACGACAGTTAACACGGGCAGTACATCATCCCAGCCATTCCTACCAGCAAGAGCTAGAACTAGAGCCCAAAAGAATCAACTGAAGTCCGAATAAACAACAATGACACAACTAATACAACAATTAACCACAATGACAAGTGTCCTATTGGAAATCATGTCCAAACTAACAATTTGTGTTCATTATAAATCGGCCTTTGGAATACTAAGCCCTTGAAGTAAAAATATTTTAAAAAATAAACAAAATTAATATCTTGCTAGTGTCTGAAACATATTTTATAGATAAAATTACCTTCGATTCAACAATTACAAATTCTACCAAACCATGCATCGAGATTGTACGGCCCACGGATGATCATTTGAAATCTCTCATTAGAAATAGCATCAAATGAAAAATCGAGGCTGCACTGTTTAGCACTTTTAAAATACAAGTCACAAGTATTGTATTTAAAGATTGGCAAGGTCACATGAACGTCACTGTATTCTCTCCTAAAATATGCTTAAAAGTTAAATCAGAACATGGCCCCGGCACACGATTTCATTACTCCTTATTTAACTGCATACCTACTGACCGGAGTTATCTGCTCACCACAATGGAAAATAGCTAAAATAAAAATGATTTTTAAACCCGGTAAAATACTTAAAGATATATAATCCTACAGACGAATCAGTTTACTGCTTGTATTGTTAAAATTATGCAAGTACTCTCCTTAAAGCGACTAATAATAAGTAGTAACAAAAATAAAATCACACCACTATTGAACCGGTTAATAGACTAGTGGAAGAGATAGATAAGGCTTTCGAAAATATTACTGTGCAGGATGTGTAGATATATTCCAGGCCTTTGATATTTGCTACAAGGTTTGCTATTCAAAATAACGAGATCAAGCGCTCAATGAAATCCTAGTGGAATAGACTAATAAACTATCCAAACATACTGACTATACATTTAATGAATAACATTTCATCATTCAAAAGGCGAAAAGGAAGGTCCGCTAGATATTCATAGGGATTATTAAACATAAAGGGCGCATGTCTCTGGACTGCCCTCAAAGCCAAAATACATAAATTCATAACCCTATGCTAAATGTTTATACGAAACAGATAGCATTAATGACATATAAAAAAAATATTACTACATAAACACTGAATTTCATGTTTAGAAAATAATTTATTAGAAAGTTTAGCATAGCTATTAGTTAACTCGTATTAGGACATTCTTAACTAATCGTATTGTAAGGATATAGAAATTATTTTTCATTTTTTAATGACGAAGGCTATGAAACGTTCCTAACTGGGTAAAGAGCCTTTTCGAAATAATTTTACTACCTTTTACCTTTTATTTTACTACTTTCCTACCAAAATACGTTTCTATTAATTTTCGCTTATAATTAAAAAAATCGATGGAGGAACGTTAATTTATCAGTTGTTAATAAAGATAGCATATAATTTCTAGAATTAATCTTATAAGCTTCGTTAAAATTTATGTCTATATTATTCACACTTTTCACAGAGATGAACGGGTCTGTGGAAAGTGATGTCATTTTCGTTTTGCACAGTATGTGAGCAGTGAGCACTGAGCATAAGCAATCTCCTCTCCTCTCTTTATAGTTTATTGCATTTGATTGGTTAAATCAAATTGTCACTATACTAGTCACTATTCGCTTCATACAAATTATAATTTTAACATATTGATTTTTTTTATTATATTTAACAACTGCTGAAAAATAAAAGATATATTTTTATATATAATAAATGAAGTGTGTGTAGTTATAACATTTATTGTTGCTGTTTTACACGTATAAATATTAATTTATAACCGGAAAATTTAAGCTACATATTGTACATTAATAGAGCACTTTTAATTTTGTGCATCTTTAAGAATAATAATAATAGATTAAGATTAAAAACACTTTAACAGCAAGATGGTTGTTCGCCAATATAATGAAGAGTTGAAATATTTGGAAAAGATAAATCCACACTGTTGGAAGATAAAAAAAGGTTTCCAACCAAATATGAATGTGGAAGGTGTGTTTTATGTAAATAATACACTCGAAAGGCTGATGTTGGAGGAACTGAAAAATTCTTGCCGGCCGGGTATGACCGGTGGATTTCTTCCTGGTGTAAAACAAATTGCAAATGTAGCAGCTTTACCAGGAATCGTGGGTCGCTCTGTTGGTCTTCCAGATATACACTCTGGATATGGATTTGCAATAGGTATTAAAAAAATGTTACTATAATTTTATTAGACATAATATGAAAATCATTTGTAGTATCAATTAAATAAAATTCCTAATCCATAAATTTTCTAAATTCAAATGAGACTAAATATATAAAGAAATTTTACTATTTTCAATCTATATTTAAATACATATTGTCCATTAAAATCTATATTTCGATTTTACAAAACTAGCAGCAAATGAATGTTTATTACATAGGGGTATACAAGCTGAACATTTCAAATTGGACATTTTTATGCTTTAAAAATGTGGAGTTTATTACATCATATTATGTACCAAAAATAAAAATTGTGCAATATCTGTTTCATTTGTTGTTCTTTATAAAAATTTTTAAAAAACAATAATAGAGCATATATTTTATTAATTTCCATGTCATTAATGACTAACAATTGAAATTATTAATGTTCTAATTTGAGCTACTAAAGATGGAGTGTATTTCATTTCTTGGATTGTAATTTCAAAGTAATTGCAACAAAAGGATTTAATTGTATTGATTATTAATTTTGAGTATATGTAACTGATATAATTTGAACTTTATTTATAAAGGACACACTTATGCTGATTACACTACTTACACTTACTATGATTTCTAAAAATAAATCTAGTGTTTTTAGAAAATACTAAAAACATAGAAGAAACTGTTTGTTTGTGTAACAGCCACAGTCTCACATGTTTGCAAACAATAAAAATCATTAATTTATATAATATAAATATAAATAAAAAAACAGTCTCAAATTAATAAGCTATTGTTATCAATATAAATACAGTACAGGTCGTAAAATAAAACTACTTAGTTCATTTTTTTAAAACAATTAATTTTTAATTGTGTAGATATAATTAAGTATTTCATGTGTTATAACAATCTCTTTTATAGGCAACATGGCAGCTTTTGACATGACTAACCCAAAGTCTATTGTGTCTCCGGGTGGTGTGGGCTTTGATATAAACTGTGGAGTTCGCCTTCTAAGAACTAATTTGCATGAAAAGGATGTTCAGCCAATAAAGGTAATAACTATGAATTTTGGTTGTGATTATTGTTACATTACTTTAATTTTTAAGAAATTATTCTTTTTTATCTAGGAACAATTAGCTCAAAGTTTATTTGATCATATACCTGTTGGAGTTGGCTCCAAAGGAATTATACCTATGAATGCTAGAGACTTAGAAGAGGCACTAGAAATGGGGATGGATTGGTCTCTCAGGGAAGGCTATGTGTGGGCCGAGGATAAAGAGCACTGTGAAGAATATGGAAGAATGTTAAATGCAGATCCCTCAAAAGTCAGCCTTAGGGCAAAGAAAAGAGGTTTGCCACAATTGGGAACTCTTGGTGCAGGAAATCATTATGCCGAAATTCAAGTTGTTGATGAAATTTATGACAAATTTGCCGCCGGAAAGATGGGACTGGAGAGGATTGGACAAGTTTGTGTAATGATTCATTCGGGCAGTAGAGGTTTTGGTCATCAGGTGGCAACAGATGCGTTGGTGCAGATGGAGAAAGCTATGAAAAGAGATCAAATAGATGTCAATGATCGACAGCTAGCCTGTGCACGGATCAGCTCAGTCGAAGGTCAGGATTACTTAAAAGCGATGGCTGCAGCTGCCAACTTTGCTTGGGTCAATAGAAGTTCAATGACTTTCCTGACTCGTCAAGCCTTTGCTAAACAGTTCAAAATGGCTCCAGATGATTTGGATATGCATGTGATCTATGATGTGTCTCACAATATAGCAAAAATGGAGGAACATGTTGTAGATGGAAAAATTAAACCTCTTCTTGTACATAGAAAGGTAATAACAATACAATGTTTGTATACTTTATAACAATTTAAACATTAAATTAGTGATTTATGTATATATTTTATGTACAGGGTTCTACTAGAGCTTTCCCTCCACATCACCCCTTAATACCCGTAGACTATCAGTTGACCGGGCAGCCTGTCTTAATTGGAGGCTCTATGGGTACTTGCAGCTACGTCCTCACTGGTACTCCTCAGGGTATGACTGAAACCTTTGGATCCACCTGTCACGGGGCTGTGAGTATTTAAAGTTATAAAAAATGTTATTCATGATAAATTTTTAACTAAAGTTAAAAATATAAATTACAAAAATTTTTATTTTTTTATATTTGTATTATTTCCAGGGACGGGCATTGTCGCGAGCTAAGTCTAGGCGTAATATAGATTATAAGGACGTTTTAGAGAAACTAGACAGTCTGGGAATATCTATAAGAGTTGCTTCGCCGAAATTAGTTATGGAGGAAGCCCCGGAATCTTATAAAAATGTGACTGATGTTGTAGACACGTGCCACGCCGCTGGAATCAGCAAAAAGACTGTTAAGTTACGACCAATTGCCGTCATAAAGGGCTAGAATTACCTCACATCTCTCGGTTTGTATACTAATGTAATGTTCTAATGTATTATGTGCATTTTCTATATTCAAATATAACTTAAATAAAAGTATATTTGGTTTTATTAAAAAACATAAACATCCATCTCTTTTTCTATAACATTTATTGATTGAAACAATTCACTATATATTTTAATACTGTATTTAAGCTGACTAACGCGGGAGGTATTTATCTAATAGAAACTAGTTTAATTTCTTAATCCTAGATAATTCTCAATTTATCAGCGATTATAACTAGAAGCGCCGTCCCGAGGAAAAACAAACCGGACGGTAACACGGCCGTGGTGTAGTCAACCTTATCTGTAAAGTCACAAATACATAGTTTATTAAAATAAAGGGTGTTGTCTATTTATTTAATGGCAGGAAATTTACTGAAATGAAAAATTACATGTACAATATATGAATGTGAGGACACAAACAAATAATTGTATATTTTATTAATCATACCAGCTTCATCTTTCTCCCCCTCGTCGTTGTCCACGGCCCACCCAAGACACCGTTCAACGGCCGCTTCCCACCGGACACGGCGAATCTCCCGTTCTGTAATCATAGATACCCTCACTATAAAGAGCAAAGAAATGTTTTTTTTAATAAATTATAAATGATCAGAATAGCTCCAGATATATATGGTTTTATCAAACTACTTAGAAACATCGACTTCAACGCCTCATTCTCACTATCACTAGATGGCGTTAAATATGTAGGAACTTTTTAAATTAATTACGGAGTGAACAATCCATCGTCGTTCAAGGAGATGCGGTGGCAGTTTGTTTTTTCAATACGTTGTTACTATAGATAAGTATTTTATTATCTGAACCTTCACAAGAGGTGGATGGCAAGAAGGTATCGACGGGCGGGCTGGGCGTGGTCGCGGGCCATACCCCCAGCGCGCGCCCCGCCGCTATGGCAGCCCCCAGCGCCGTGCTCTCCGTCATTAGCGGCCGGATCTATGAAACCGAGAATGATTTGAATGTTTTATACGTCAAATAAATATTATGCGAGCATATGTGCATAAAAATTGATCTGTTAGAATATCATTTTTTACAACCACTATTCAACTCGTACATTTCCTATTTGTTGTACTTGCTCATTTATTCAAATAATTTCTGAGTTGCAATTAGAAACTAGTTTTGTCAATCTGTTCAATAAAGGATACCCCTAAAAATTTGAATTGTTTAAACCCACCACGGGCACCCCGATGACGTCCGCCTGCATCTGCACGAGCGTGTGGTTGTGCGCCGCGGGCCCGTCCGCCAGCAGGTGCGTGAGCGGCATGTTGCAGGCGGCGACTACGGCGCGCGCCTGCTGCACCACCGCCTCCAGCGCACTGCGCGTCACGTGCGCGGGTCGCGTGCGGCTGCTCACGCCACAGATTATACTGATGGATGTACATTGTTTATGGTCAATACGAGTATGGGGCAGTAGTAAGTTGAATATATTTTGTATGACGAGTACGAATCAAAAAATAGGAAACAAATCAAGGGCTCACTTGTAACGAAATTAGAACGAAAAATAAAAACTAATATATAAATAAAATAAAAACTAATATATTAATAAAATAAAATCTACACGAGCACGCATACTGTGTACGCTATACGCAAGAGAAAGTATATTATAGACCCTAATGCCACTTCATCAAAAAGATTTTATTAAGTTAAAGTTATCCCCGTGAAGCAAAACAAACAATCAGATATATTATTCGAATAATTGTCTATCGCTTTCTTGTTAACCTTAACCAACAATTTCTTTTCAAAAAATACTTTGTATAAAAATCTCATATCCATAATGTTATTAATAAAAAAGAAATTCTCACCCCCTGGCATCTTTCCTCCAGTACGGTGAATATAATCCATTGAAGGCAGGCACAAAACACACACTTCCTTCCTCGTCGTCAGTGACCTGCGAGGCCTGGGACTCCACATCGGACACATTGTTCAATATCCCCAGACCGTCCTGTAGCCACTGTAATGTGTCGCCTACATACAGATTATTGTCTCATTATTAAATTACATGTTATTATCTACTCACACTACGTACATGTTATATATATTTTAATACAAAATTTAACATCAATTACAACATGCAGGGCTCAAACCTTTGGTCTCCAGGTCAGCATATGCTTAATATATGTCTAATTGTATTAATTTTATCCCAAATATTTCAGGTTTGAGTCCTGTATGTGTTGATGTAGTTTAATAAATCTATCAAAGCATATTTTAAATAAAAAATGTATGATTTAAGGCCTGGTTGACTGCTTGTCTGGTAGAGAATGCACTAGCGTTAAGCCCACCCGTTATACAACAAAGTATTCAAATAAAATATATTAAATATTTTTAACAGCAACTTGCTACTTAAAATACTATTAAGTTTTAAACTACCTGCAACTGCAATGGATCCCTCGAGAGCATAAATAGTGGGCGCATTAGGTCCTAATTTATATGCCACTGTTGTAAGAATACCCTTCTCCGAGTGTACTATGGATTCACCTAAAATTATGTAAATAACAAATTTTAATAACAATCATCATTTAAATTTATTTTTATTGTAGAAAGAAAACAACAAAAACCCATAGATAATTAAAAATGAGATTACCAGTATTATATAGAAGAAAACAGCCAGTTCCATATGTACACTTCACTTGCCCAAAGTTCATACAATTTTGACCAATCAATGAACTTTGCTGGTCGCCTATACACTGTGAAAAATTTGAAGTAAACAATGTACTTTATATATATTAATTACTGGTAAATTATAAATAACACCAAAAAAATATTACCCCAGCAATAGGTGTTCCCAGCAAGGACCCCGTAGATATATATCCATATATCTCAGCAGAACTTTTAATCTTTGGTAATATTTGTATGGGAATGTCGAAGAAACGCAGAAGCCCTTTGTCCCATTGCAAACTAGTTAGCGACATTAGTTGCGTACGAGATGCATTGGTAACATCAGTTGCATGCACTCCACCTCTACTGCCCCCAGTCAGATTCTAGATAGGAATAAATCATAAACTAAGCAAATATACATTTTAATCATATTAAAAGTAGATATATAATTCATGGAAAATATTAGTCTACTAATAAACATAAAATGAATAGTAAAGAGTACCCATATTAGCCAGGAATCAACCGTGCCGGCCATGCATTGTCCATTAGTCACCGCTTGTTTCATAACCGAGACATTCTGTAAAAGCCATTTCAATTTGACTGAAGAAAAATATGTTGACAACGGCAGCCCACTAGTTTGTACAACAGCATTTATTGTTGTGGGGGTCTTAGTCTTTATGAGGTTGTCAACAATTTTGGAGGTTCTTACATCTAACCACACTGAAATATTGTTGAATAGGTATGTAAGTAGTTGAAAATAAATATAAAATTATTATAAAAAAAAGAGCTCACCTATGGCACTGTAAAGAGGTTCTCCTGTTGTTGAGTTCCAAGCTATAGTAGTTTCTCTTTGGTTTGTAATACCAACACCGACCACATCCTCAGGGTTTATATCAAGTTTTCTCAAATTGTCTACTGTAACCTGTAATATTTACATTTCTAATTTCTATGAACTTTTACAGCGATAGCCAATTAACTAGTTATAATTTTAAGATTAAAACTGAAAATCTTCAGCTAAGATTTAATCAGTAAAATATATTAATGGTTTCTTTACTATAGTATGATGTAATTAGACTTACTTCGATACATTCTAGGACAGCACATAATATCTCTAATGCGTCTTGTTCTACCCATCCTTCTTGAGGACTAAATCGTTTCAAGGATACTTGATGGTACGTTAGCACCTCTGATGTATTTGCCGCAAAAACCTACAAATAAATATTAAGAGATATTAAGAGAGATATTTAAACAAAATACTGACATTAGCAAAACTAACCAGAAATTTAACGTTTGATATTCCCGCATCGATAGCTCCAATTAAAGGTCCGAATTTACCAAACTCCCGCATATTACCTAACAAAAACTACATATCGGAAATTATTATATAACTATATTAAAGTAAATAACACTCATATAAAACATTGCAAATCCTGGATTTAACAAAAAATAATTTAACGTTCAAAATATATCCAAAACGTCAAAATCATCTGATATCGGCGCAAAGATACAGATTTAAAGAACAATACCGATACCGAAATGTTAAGGCGCACGTAAACGGGTTAGTTTGGTGGCATTTTAATGTATTTTTTTCTCTTATTGTTTTTTTATTTAACTCATTTTACTGTATCTAAATTTTATTTTTTTTTGTTGTATTTTTTGTTCTTTATTGTATATACGTGTTCAATTATGGGAGTGAGGTTAACACCTATAATTAAGACAACGCTTAGCTTATATGATATTTTTATTATTTATTTATTGTAACTGTCTGTGTTGTTGGTGTTAAATAAATAAATAAATAAATTTTCTAACTGCAATTGTGTATTTTTTTTTTTTTTTTTTTTTTTTTTTTTTTTTTTTTTTTTTTTTTTTTTTGTCTCTGCTGTTAGCCCTACTGGCCATGACAGCGTCACCGGTGTAATGGACGGGTGCAGAGACCCGCCCTTGAAAAGGGGGGCCTGAAGGGCCCCAGGGGAACGCGCGTCCTGAGGGCGCCTCCTGTGAGGCTCGGACCACGGCTCAGGACGCCGTTAGGTGGGAAACGAGGGTTGGATGTGGGTTAGAATTTGACACTAACGTCCTCCGACGGCAGAACGCCGGAGCAACGTGCTTGGATGGGGGCCTCGTCTTCGCCGGCGAAGACGCTGTGTGTGTGTATGTGTAGTATTTATGTTCGCTTTACCGCTTTTACGTAGCGTTCCCTAACGTAATCGCGTCGTCCGGGTCGAAAAGTACCGACTTGGGTCTTCTCTTTCTGACTTTAGGAGTCTTACGGGCCGTGTATCCTGTGGCCTTAACCACCAGCGGGTTTGGGTGTCCCACAGCATTGTCAAAGTAGCTTTTGTGCAATTGTGTAACTTTACAGTACGGTAACATTACTAACTTTTCGTCTATATAATTTATGTATGTAAAGCTCTGAAAATAATCCTTTTACTTCCACTTTACTTTTAAATTATTTAAAAGTAAAGTGGATTGATGTGAAAATATAAACTGAAGTACTTGTAACTAGCATATAGATATACAGGGGCGGAATACATTTAATCGTCATAAAGATAATTCTATTCGACCGTGGATATTAAATCTTACATTGCAGTATGCCAATCTTTCCTATTATAATAATTATTATTCCCATGACCTTCCGCTCATAGTTTGATAAAATTTATTTTCCACTTGAAGTGATCACTGATAGTCTTCATTAATATCTAAAGATAGTTAAAATAGCTACATCTCGAATAACTGACCTGTTTTTTCAACAAGGTCAAAAACAATATTTTATATATAATTCTCATAAGATGGACGGAGGCAACATCTTTCAGACTTCTTAGGATTTTCAAATACATTTGTCGGGAAAGGTACGCAAAAAAATATAAAATATGAGATGAAGCTTCTTAGCTTTCCACGAATTCACCGTGCGGCTGGGTGCCGGCCCATCGAGTTGCAAGAGGAGCGCAGACAATGCCTGGGACTTGCAACCCAGGTGTAGGTTTAAGGGGCCCCTTTACTATGCGCATACACGCTCATCTTCACTGTTCAAGCTCTTCTCCCTACCTAACCAAATATTGTAAGAACCTACTAAAGCGGCATTTGAAATACGTTCTAGGAATGAACTGATGATCGTTCTAGAAAAGCCGAGATTCTTAAATAAGTTGTAGAGAGATTTTGCTGTTATACCTCTCGCTCTTACTTCTACAGCGTACAAATCACCTATAAATTTATTCCTGATTAGTTTTTTATATAGTTGATAATACTTACTAAGCTTAAATGGGTATGTTTGTTTCCCAGGGTACAGTAAGCTCCACAAGTATAACGCGCCTTAGTTGTTTTGAGTACAGGAATAAAGTCCGGCCTAGATGACGAAATTTATATTCTTAACAATGTAAAATTCAATAAGATTACCGCGGTAAGAGATCTAGGAACATTCCTTGTTAGTAAATTTTTATTTCACTGCCATATTGATCACATTATGAATAAAGCCAATGCTTTACAGTGTTTTGTTTGATTACTTCTTGAATATGCCTTCACCGTATTGAATCCAAATAGCAAGTATATTCATTAAATTAAAAATGTACAAAATAAGTTTTATAAACACTAGTGTTTTAGAGCTGTTACTCAAGATCTGACCATTCCCTCTTTAAGTCCTCACGGGAGCGTTGAGTAGCAAGGGATGACATCTTTCTTTTTCAATGATTACATAAAGTTATTGAATTTTATGCTCATCAATATTAATTGAAGGTGTCATGGATAACAATCTCGCAATCAAATATTGTTCTCTGTACCATAAATTAACGAATTATACAAGCAATACTTTTGTGCATCGTCTTTGTATATTCACAATGAATTATTTCAACATATTGATTTGTTTTAATAGTAATTATAATAAATTAAAAACTCAAATATTATTATAATTTATTCAAATTTTATTTTGTAATAAAATTTATTATTATTCATGCACTCGATTCTAATTTTAAATTATTTCAAATGTGTAATGTAAATATATTTTTTCAAATCCACTTTTTTTGTTTTACGATACCAGTTTGTGTTTTTTATTTTTAAATAGTGAACACTTTACTGATTTATGTATGTTTTATACAACTCTTTGTCTTCCTAGTAAATAAATATACAAAATATATTAAATTCGTGTATGGCCACAATTACTTGTCCATACAGCAATTGTAATATAGGCTCATAATATTCAAATAGCTGGACTGGACTCTTAGTAAGATTACACCTTGAACTTCTGAACTCAATAAGTTGTGTCAAATAAATTTAATTTCTAATTTTATGGCCTGTTCTTGTATTTGGAATATCTAAAGACAGCACAGATAATATTATATCATTTCGAAACAAACTTCTTTGGAAGTATGTGGGTCACCAATGTGGTTGTTATTTGTTGTTGTGCCCTACCTTAGGTTGTGAGCTAGGTGGTAATTAATAGTCCAGCGAAACACACTTACTTTCATAGATATTGGTTTTTTTTGCACAAAACATAAAACACACTATAGAAGAACTATAGAATTGGATACGCCCTTTCAAGGTAGCCAGAGACGACGGAGCGCCAAACGCTACGGTCCCTGCATACTTCTTTCGCCTCGGCCACAGACATCAACCTCTTCATACATGCCCTCCGGGAGGTTATCTTGCTTTTTACGTGACCTTCCTCCAGTATTATAGATATTGTGTTTTCGAAGGTCACTCGAGGCTTCCCCGTCTCTCTTACCGCTCACTTTTCCTGTATAAATCTTTTTTACCATTCTTTCATCACTCATTCGTTCGACGTGCTCAAACCTCCTGAGCACATTCTTCTTCATTCTCAGGAGTTATATTAAGATATCTTGTATAGCGACAAAAAACACGCGGCTGAATACTGTCAGAGCAACAGGAGATATTAATCTCTGTAGGTACACATTATTATCTAATCATCATCACTATACGAATATCAACCATGATATAAATCTCGATCTATAAAATAATCGTCCCAATCGTTATCGCAATCTTGAGTACAATAACTGATTTGCATAAAGTAATTTACTAACAAGTAATAAAAGGTTGACGAATTTACTTTGAAATATAATTTTGACAAGTATGGCTTTGAGTTATGAAATATGTAATTTAAAAAGTATGAAAAAAAAAAATCCGCCAATCGGAATTGGAGAAGCATAACTATTAAACTCGATTATAAAACATTTTTATTTCATTTTAAGTTTAAAGAAAAAAATAAATATAAAATTTTTGAAATCTAATATTTGTAAATAGAATTATAAAGCATTCACTATCAAATTCTGCAAGTGTTATCACATTAACTTGATAACCTCACAACGTCAATTTAATAAACATGACATGTCAATTTAATAAAACGCATCGTAATTGTGGAATAAATTATATTTCTATTATAATACAATCATCGCTATAATATTGTTGTATGTCAAATCTCAATGACTCCTGTGTTGTAGTTTGTGCCTTACACTGTTAAGTAGAGCCGTATTACGATACAATCAAAATACAATTACCCCTCACAGCCTTCACTACCTCCATTAGTGACCATTGAATTGTTTCTACAGCCCTTAAAGCAAAAAACTAAATTCAGTAATACCCTATATGCCTACAAATTTAGAAATTATTCTATACTATGTTCGTGCGATTGTTCAAATCACACGGGAACCTCACTGGCATAGTCGCTACCTAGCACCGATGGGGGGAGAAGATATTAGCACAAAAGTAATAATAAAGACTTGATATTTTACACTTAATACGACTTCAAAGTACTTCTCCGCCCCGTTTAAAACTAACGGGAAATAAATAATAAAGCTATCAACACAATTTGAAAATTTAACTAAATGCCAACTGTTGTGTCGGGGAAACATTCATCTCTTAAACGGCTCAGCCTCAGCCGGTGAGATGTAAAAAAATAATATTATAATTATAAATTTTTTCAATTATTTAATTTACAATTATATTGCCGAGAAGCCAAACAAAAATTAATAGGACCTTTTTAATATTAATTATAATTATTAGTAATTCTTTCATTTTATATAAACAAATAGTTTGTACTCTTCTATATTAAATCAAAACTAAAATATTTACAATAAAACGGGGATAGTACGCTGACCGCTGCGAGTGTACATTAAACAAAATGTCATTATGTTATTTAAAAAAAAAATAAATAATGGATAGCACTTTCAATGAAACTTAGTATTAAAATCAAAATTATACCTACTGTAATCAAATTACATACAACCATGTTATTTTATTACAATTACAAAAAAAATTAGTCAATGAGCAAATAAAATTGAAACACTAATTAAGTAATACGGATTGACAGCTGTGATTCATCATATATAGATTATTAATGACGGAATATTGTAGTATTGCTTTAAATTATTACCGAACCAATACTCCCAGATAATACTATTTAGTTATAAGGAATGTGCAGTGACATTTGAAAACGCTGCATGATCTCGTTCTACAATGCAATGTTTGCCTTCATTATTTTACATTTTATATAAAGATCATATCAGATTCACGATTATATTCAGCCACATAAATGCAGTAACAGCACTTTACTTTTAAAAAATACTACAAAACGAACGACGTCAAAACAAATAAAAAAAAAACATTCTCACAAACATAAATATTCAAAAACATAAAATACTGCATCACTCCGTCAACGATTTACACATTTACACTTAACACTACCGATAGGTACCTCACGGGTATAACATTCAAAACAAATTACTTTCCTAATTCTAAATCACAAAGTAACAATAATAATCAGTAAGGCCTCGCGCCCAATTTGATCCGACCGTCTTCGGCGACGCACCGACCCGCACTGTGCGAGCGGGGACGGCGCGGCGGCTCGCGGAGCACCTCTCGGACACTCTCACAGTAGACCGCCCTTCCGACCGAACAGAAAGGTGCTGAGCGTGCCCAGGGGAGAGGCCTGGGTGGGTGTGCCGGCGGCGGGAGCCGCTCCCACCGTGCCCAGGTCGGTGCGCGGACGGGGCGCCCGGACCCGCGGCCGCCTGGTGCCGTTGGCGGAGCCCGCGCTGACGCAACCCAAGCCCAGGGCGGCGGCCGTGTCCAGTGCGCCCTCGCCGGGATGCGCGGGCACCCCCAGCGGCGCGTCCGCATCGTCCGACCGCTCCGAGGGTGCGGCGGCGGGAGACCGCAGAGTTCGTTTGAGACAGGTGAGCTGCTCCATCGGGCTTCGATGCACCAGTCCCATGTACAGAGAACCTGGCGTCTGCAGGGCTAGCGGGGCCGGGGAGCCGTCCGAGTTGGGCGACGTTAGGTACCGCCGGCGGAGGATTGAGGTTCCGCTAGCTATCAGGGCGTGAAGCGAGGGCGGAGCGTCCCCGGGTCGCGGCGTGGGCGGCGGGGAGGAGTCGGGCGAGCCTAGCAGCGGACTGTTGGCGGGCGTGGCCGTGGGTGTGAAGTGCGACCGCTGGGAGGGCACGCAGAGGGACTCCCTCCGCGAGTGCACTGGCGACACCGCCGCGGACGACCGGCGCGAGGTGAGCCGCGAGCTCCAGGCGCTGCCCAACACGCTGCTGGACAGGCTGCTCATGCCACTGCTGCAGACGCTGCTCACGCTACTACCTACGAGGCTGCCGTCGTTCGGATGTAAGACCGTGCTGCGCCGGAATCGAAACAAAACGAAGCTTAAGCGATGATATCGTAATAGTTATGATTAAATAATCGCAATATTATATATAGTAAAGCATACATTATGGGAAGTCGTGTATCTAAGAAAGATATACAATAGCCATTCGCTTACAATATATGTATTATTTTATTTATTAATATTGCTACATAGTTGAAGCAGTAGTGTGTGTACCTGTTGGTGAAGGTGTATATGTGACTGGAGTGCGGGAGCCGCGGCATGTCGTCATCTTCCTCCACGTCTGACAACCTGTATATTCTCCCGCCCAACGCCTGAGTGGATCGGGAGCCCCTCACGCCTACACCTTCTTGATCTTCTAATAAGCCTGAGATAATAAAATGAATCGTGAAGGGAAAGCTATTAACAGATAAAACAAAAACACTCAATTAAAAATAATAATATATTTACCGGACATGTTAGGCTTGGCGAGCTGCGCCCAGGTGTGCAGCGTGAGGGATCCCTCCATGGGCTTGACGATCTGCAGCTTGTGCGGCGCGCGGAAGCGGGCCAGTCCGCCCCCCGCGCCCGCGCCCCACACCGCGCTCTCCTCGCTGGCGTCCCTGTCTATGACAAAACAAACCTTTTGAAATATTGCATTTATCTACTTATTTAGCAATGAACGAAATTGTCACACTAGACTAATACGTTATATTCTTTATAGATGTACTGACCGGCTCGTCGTCGGTGTTGCAGCACGTGCGAGGCGGCCAGCGAGGCCCGTCGCGAGTTGATCTCCTGCGGCGTGAGGCGTCGCAGCGCCGCTGCCAACTCAGCGGCGCCCGGGGCTCCCGGCACGCCCACTCCGGTGTTGCCGCTGTAAATGTCACGTCGCGATAAGTAGCGATTCACTATGAATTTGAACTCACGAGTTTTATTTCATGTAAAGACATAAATCGCACATTATTAGATTTAGAAGTTCAATTATTCCAACTTACGGATATAGATCCTCGGACTCCGCATCTGATGCGTCCTCAAAAAAGTCCGAGGAGGTCTTTGGGGGCGGCCTGTACGCGGGGGGAGGGTCGTCCTCGGAGCCGGACAGCGAGGCCCCCGACCAGCGGGAGGCGCACTGGACAGTCTCGAACACTTTTTGCATACTTGAACTGTAACAAAAGAAATCGGTAATAAATCAACATTAAAAATTAAAAAGGATTTTGGTTATAGATGAAAGTGAACCGACTGCGCGAGGGGATCCCCGATGCCGGAGTCGAGGCTGAGCTCGGAGTAGACGGAGGAGTGCATCTCGCGGTGCAAGCTGGCGGGCAGCAGGCCGGCGGCGGCGGCCACGGACGGCATGAGGCCGCGCACCGTTTCCCCGCGCCGCCGTACCGCGCGCGCCTGCGCCTGCGCCTCCGCCAGCAGCGCCGACACCTCCAAGTACCGCTCCTGCGTTACACACGTTTATACCTTTATTATAGATGATAGTTACATAATATAATAAGTTCCGCTAGGACGGTGATGAGCTAGCAACGGTTTCACATATATATAAAACTGTAAATAATTTTCGTTTCCTTTTTGTTTCAAGTCAGTTTCACTTTTTCATCCCATTGATAATTTAAAAATAAATGAAAAGTGAAAATGAGAAAGTTATATGAAAAGCTATTCGAGAGCGAGAGCAGACACACAAATCGTCCAATTTAACAACAATGAACCCATTGTCCTCTGCGATCGCTGATAAATACGAAGCTCGACAACATACAATGGCTAACAATAATTAGTAAATTTACATACACGGAGGTAATACGACTTTATTAACACTAAATCTACCAAGTACCGGTCAAATTGACCGTTCTTAAACTTTTATGAAAGTTACACATTTTTAAACGTTATAATATCGTTATCAAACTACATGACAATTCTTAGAATATGCATATAATATTTTCTTTACTCTTTACTTTTAGTTATTTCCATTATTACCTGCGTTATATTATAAAATAACTTTTAATTAACGGTCAATTTGACCGCGTGCGGTAGGAACAGGTATACAAGAATTGTCGGTAGATTTAGTGTTAACTTATTTAATAATAATAGTTTAAGTGATATTAACATACCTTTGCGTCCGCGAGTTCGGAGGCGAGTGCATTTTGATTGTCCTTCGTTATTTCTAATATTCGTATCGTGTGCTCGTGTTCTATTGTCAGCTGGAAGGAACCAATTACTTTGTTATTAAAACTATAATATTAAACCCATGAGCCGTTGACAGTGGGGGAGGAGAAAATTAGTTTATAGGTCATTATAGTTTGCGCAGAGTAGAGTAGTGTTTCCTGTATGTAAATCAAGTGAGTGAAACAAGTTAAGTGATGTAACACACCGTCCGCGTCCAGACCGTACCTTTCACGCACAACAACATTGGGACAGAAAGGAAAGTTAACTACTACTACTTACTATACATTCTAACTACATATATACATTGTTAAATATTATATAACAACAATAACAACACTATAATTCAATAAACTTCTAATGTGATTGAATCTAGACAAATCAATTAAATCCATAAAAGACGCAATGGCTCAGTAGTAAGATCAATTTTCGCGTGGTCAAGTTATGGGGTCGAATCGGAAGATTTTTTCTTTATTATTATCTTTTATTCCTGTTACCTGCTGTAAGGTCCGTTCGCTGACAGCAAGCCTGGCGCTGGTGGAGTCCAGCTGGTATTGAAGGTCGGCACAGCGCTGCCTCTCCTCCGACAGCTCCGAACTTAATACTGTTGCTTCGGAGTTTGCGCTCGCTGCAAAAAATGGAGTAATCATTGTCTTTTGTAACTAAGAAATATATTTTCCATAAACATTCGTTTTTTTATTAGATATTTATAAAAAGTAATTGCACTTATTAGGTACAAAAAATACTTAATATAATATGTACAAATATAATTTCAATTGAATACACAATGCATATCAAAGTACATACAAGTTTGTTACACACATGGACATTTTCTTCGTTTCCTTCTGCACGACAGCTCTTTGGTAATTAACAAATATATAACAATGTTTACATACATTTAGTAACAACATTAAATATATTATTATATATTGAACAGTAAATTGAATCGTTTTCCAATGAGCCGCTCCCCGTCGCCAGTTGTGCCGTTAGAACAAGTATGGTCTGACAGGGTGCAAACCTTAGAGAAAACACGCTGCTAGGCCACCTTGTTCCACCAACACAACGATCTTCTTCACTCTTCTCTTTTCATCTTCTTTTTACATCCTTTTAGATGAACTAGGTACTTTCATTGTGGTGAGGCTTCGAAGATCTATCTTTAATATTTTCTTTTTTTCTATCTATACATATTTTCTTCTTTATTTTTCATTACTATTCTCTAATATGGACATATTTATAATGAGGTAAGGAGTTCCAATATGGTTTCTTACTCCTTTCCTAGACCAAAATATTAAACTTTTGAAGAGATCACTAATAAAATTTTTTAATGACTCAAAAACTTGAGGATAACTGATTCAAACTGATATTGATACATTTATTAACAATATATATATATATATATATATATATATATATATATTTAATATTTATACACAACATCTTCTATTTTACAATACACAAAGAAATATCTAGTATACACTATTCATCCCATCTCCATGCTATCCTGTGTGTATCTGTTGAGGGCCATGTATGAAATTGATAATACAATTTCCACCCCGGGGAGTGCGTCGCGTAACGACCCGCTGACACACGCACACACGCATACACACACACACACACACACACACACACACATTTATTTTTATACAATATTATTATAACGTCGTATGAATATTTCTTACATTTTTTTTGTCACTCAAACGTGACTAGTATATCTATGAGGAAAACTGTCATTAGAATAATAACCTTAGAATTCATACTTTACATATTGTTACATATTACTAGATACTTATGTATTTTATCTGTAACATATTATGTACACACACACACACACACACACACACACACACACACACACACACACACACACACACGCCCACACACAGTGTGCTGTTATTTTATTTCGCATTAGTGATAATAGTTGATGGTAAAAATATGTATCATACATACGAATATTTTTTAAAAAGGAAACTTCTCCAGCGGTCATGAACTTATCTTTTTTTTTAATTTCTTAAAATGGTGGTGTTACTGACCACTAATCGAATTTTTAAAGTATATATCATGTAACAGTCACAAAAACATCAGAAAAAAGCAACGAGGAGAACTTACAATAACATAGAAATAAATATCATCACGTTATTATAACCGTCACCAGCCCTACCACAGGACCGATGCAGCGCCCCAGCCGCCGCTCAGAGGGCGCCACAGTGGTATAAGAAATATATTAACCTAACAAGTTTTCATTCGGTATGCACAATTTAAATTTGGAACAACTCAACTCCCCCCGAGGATCACAAGTGTACAAGGGTAGTATACTCACTGAGCTGCGAGGCGATGTCCCTGAGGAGCTGTCTCTCGGCCAGCTCGGCAGAGTCCGCGCCGGCCGCGAGGCGCGCCGCCTCATCCCGCAGCGCCCTGTTCTCCCTCTCCAGGGCGCCCGTCCTCCGCTTCAGCGCCACCGCCGTAGCCGCCTCCTGCTCCTCCTCCGTCCGCGAACCCTCCTCTGTGTCATTTGTTAATATCTGGAACAATGTAACCTCCTCATTACATATATTACCTTTGTATAATTTATATGAAAATTTAATTCATTAAACTCGTTTATAAAATTTTTCATGTATGTCCGTGTAGAGTTTAAACAAGTTTTTTTATTTATTCATATTACGTAAAAATTGAGACAAGGAACGAGGTTAATTCGTTAACGTGAGGAATTTAAACTTTGGACACTCTTCGATCGGTGCCTTGTCGATCTACAGACCGTATCGTACATACAATATGTAGATTATGGGTAATTAATGTAATATGAGGAAAATATTTACTTTTATAAGATAGTGACTTAATTCTAATCAGTCCACATTAGAATGTCTTTTAATATTACCGCATTCATAGATAATACGTATAATTATACTCAGGATCCACAGTAGTGTTTAACACTAAACCTACCGGTCAAATTGACCGTTTTTAAACTTTTATAAAACTTACACATTTTTAAACGTTATAATATCGTTATCAAACTACATGACAATTCTTAGAATATGCATATAATATTTTCTACACTCTTTACTTTTAGTTATTTCCATTATTACCTGCGTTATATAATAAAATAACTTTTAATTACCGGTCAATTTGACCGCTTGCGGTAGGAACAGCTATACAAGAATTGTCGGTAGGTTTAGTGTTAAGAGCATTTTGACAAGGTACATTTTGTGTGTGTGTTCATCTAAACAGGTGCGATTATTTGTACGCCATCATTTACGATGCACATAAACTACTGTGAGGTATAAGTTGGAACATGTTTCCTTGCCTTTTACCTAAACACGATAACACGTTTAAACTTGCGCTTAAAGTATTTTGACAACAGTTCAGTTTCAGTTCTTGATTGTCAGCGGTACCGCTTGCACTGTGACCACAATTTTCTTTAAAGTAATTATAAAGTTATAATGTATTCATCCCCAAGACCAAAGAATATTCAAAATGCTGTGATAACCGCGGTACAAAGTGGAACGGCTTAAGCAGAAGTTGCTCGATTGTTTAAAGTGTCTAGAAAACTCAACAGTGCGTGGAATTTGAGATGAAGCTTCTTAGCATTCCATGGATTCACCGTGCGGGTGCCGGCCCATCGCGTTGCAAGAAGAGGAGCGCAAACAATGCCTGGGACTGGCGACCCAGGTGTAGGTTTAAGGGGCCCCTTTACTATGCTCATACACGCTCACCTTCACTGTTCACGCTCCTTTCCCTATCTAACCAAATATCGTAAGAACCTACTAAAGCCGCCTTTGAAATACGTTCTAGAAATGAACTAATGATCGTTCTAGAAAGGTAAAACTGTGGAAAATAAGCCTCGAATGGTCGTTCGAAAAAAACTACGAAGGAAGACCGCTTGATAAAATGGTTATCGACTAGTGATATCCGAAAATCCGCTGTGCAAATGAAGAACGAGTTACAACAAAATCATGGCATTAATATACACTTTAAAAAAGAAGAAAAGACGTCGTCTGTCGAAAGAGTTCGGATTGCATGGACGACGCCTGACTAAGAAACCCTTGATATCTGCAAACAACAAGCAACTGCGTCTTGCGTTCGCAAAACGCTTCAGATATGGACGACCTCAGAATGGTCCAAGGCGGTGTGGAGTGATGAAAGCAAATATAATTTAGTGTCATCTAAAGGTAGACGTTACGTGCGACGTACAATAAACAAAAAAATGGATGTACGACACCAAATACCCACAGTGAAACATGGCGGTGGATCACCACCCTAATATCGATTAGGGTTTGGGGATGCTTTTCACGCCTCGGAGTTAGGTCATTAGTTAGAATAGAAGGTAAGATGGATCGTTTTGAGGATGCGGAGATTATTAAGAAGCAAATGCTACCATATGCTAAGACGAATATGCCACCTGGATGGTCTTTTCAACAAGATAACGATCCTAAGAACAAGTCCAAGCATATAAGTGAATTTATGGACCTCACAAAAATCAAACCCCTGGAGTGGCCAAACCAAAGTGCTGACTTAAACCCGATAGAGGGTCTTTGGGGTGAACTGCAACCACTAAGTCGGAATTATTCAAACAAGAAAGCTTTGTACGAAGCATTAAATAGAAAATGAAGCCTAATTCCTATGGATCGTTTGCAAAAAATTAGTTAATAAATTTCAATTATCATCAAATCACCAACAATCAATCAATTCGGTTCAGTTCGGTTCGGTTCGGTTCTAGTCGTGTAACCTTTAAAAACCTGAATCAACCAAGAATGCTCATCTTGGTAGAATGTAAACATAAACATAAACGACTAACATAACAACATAAATCAAAAATATTATTACTCTTTAGATTATTAAAATTTTTCGGTTCTATAAATATGCCTACTCTCTTCGGAGTTCTATAAATATATCTACTCTTCGGACGAAAATGTATAAATTAATTTTGTGCTTAAAGTTGTAATCAAATTAACGTTTAAAGTTATTTTAATTAGGAATTTGTTACGTTACTTGTAATTAAATACGAGGGTGACATCTTTATTACTAAAAAAAAAATACATCGAATGATTTTCTGAATGTACCGAAACATTTGGAATTTGGATACATTTTAATCAATGCAATGAGTAAGTATACATTTTTATAGCAGATCATTATCTCTACGGCGGCAGCGCAGATTAATTATGTGCTATAAAAAGATAATTTTATTCCCTTACATTCTGTAGAAAAACAATTTCATATCTACCATTATTAATAAAAAATAAAATCATTGCAAAATAATCTTATCGCGTAATTTATTAAAACAACATTAAATATTCATACCCTATATACTAACAAAGAACTAAAACATTTTAATACTAGGAGCGCCAACAGACCCTCAATTTCGACTCGCTGAATCTCGGGTGCTCTTTGTATATTGAGCGAAGCAGGTCCAGTGTGATGACTCATCGTTTTCCATTGACTTCAATAGGATATCAGTTTTTTGACAATTATTGCTCAACGACATCACATTTTACAAAATTTTTTAAACCATCACCTAATGTGTGTCTTTCTGATTGCAAAATTTCATAATTTTCCGTCAAGTAGTTATCGAGCCTATTCGTAATAAAAAATGTGAAAAAATCTCCAGTAGCTCGCTTCGCTCAACTAGCCGTACTTTGAAACGCTTTGCAGTTTCAGTCCGGTTGCATGGTAAGACATGGATGTCGTTAGATGGTATTGAGTCAGTTTAAAAAAAAAAAAAAAAAACAACAAAATCAAAGTGTTCAAAGCGTTCGAATTTCAAAATTGTTATCCCGCATCGCAAATACGAGTACGTTCCATTTTTAAACTCAGCGTTTTTTATATATAGAGATTTTTTAGTAGTCATTTTGTATTCAAATACTTTACCTTCCTTCTTATAACTTTTGCGCTGTAAACAATAATATTGGGGACGACGTCCTTGTTCAGATACGTTTTGAGGTTAGTTTGATATGTAAAGCGATAGATAGATAACATTTTTGTTTTATAACGATTATAATGTTTATTTATACTCGCCCCAGTATAACAAAATAACAACTGGTACGCTGATTATGTAATAACCGTGAGCTAAAGCGGCTGGTGAGAGACATTATTTAGAGGAATTTCTTAATTAGCACACCTAGACCTGCACGACTAATACATTAGAGCGGTACGCGTTGCTAATAGTTCACTACACATATATCTTAGATACATTGCTATGTAGTTGGCATTAGTTAAGGGATAAACGGACATACTTATAATGTCAGTCTATTTATTTAACAGGACGCGAGATTTTAGTTCGCAGACAACATATATAAAATTGTACAAACTGCATTGCTTTTATTTAATATATATTTAGAAAAAAGCGGTCATAATAAATTTTAGTATTGTCATGAAGCTTTTGAGGTTAGTTTTCCTGGTTTTTGATGTAACTAAAGATTTAGAATTGTCCAACTTGCAAATTTGATTGCTTAAGAGAAACAAAATCACGATTCAATTAATAACAGTAATGATTCTTCAAAATTTACATCACTAGCAAAAGAACTCTGCCTTTTTTACAATAACTACTAGGGAATGGTTTACCTTACACTTAGGTCTCTTTCTCTCTCTCTCTCTCTCTGTGTGTGTGGGTGTGGGTGTGTCTCACCTGAAGCAGATCACTCTTGGCGGTTAGGTCGTGTCGGAGCTGAGTGATGAGGTCCCTGGCTCCCCTCAGCTCAGTCTCCAGCGCGGTCACACGTGCCTCCAGCCGTCCGTTGGCACCCAACAGCTCCTTACCGATACGAGCCGTCAGCTCCAAGTCTTTTTCTTTCTAGATACGACATCAATATTAATAATACATACATAAGGTATAATATTTAAAACATATATAATCAACTTACTTCTTCTAAGAGCCGTGTTACCGCTTCTATATCATTGTAGGTCTTTGTCATTTGGCTCACCCTGTTGCTGCATAGAACTGCAGGCAGAGGACGCAGCGTTAGATAAGATAACCAACAGTAAACATTGATACAATATAACGGCACGGTAATGACTGAACTGTCTTCAGATAACAAACACTTTTGTTTACTTCTATGAGGTGTAAAATAAACAAAGAATTAAATTTACGTTACTTTAATAATTATTTAAAAAATAATATAATAAATTAGATTATAATTAATTAAAATCAACGTCAAAAATTTTATTACATTTTAGATTTTATAAATCAATTATAAATTTTAATAAAATACTAAAAAAAAAATCGGATATAATTTGAATAAATAATAACGATTAACACTGAAAAAATAAATGAATAAATAAATACCACATATTTCGTATTTATTCACAAAACAATAAAGGAATTCGACACACGACATTATTTGACGATACTTTCTGTTAATACTGATAATGGACGCTTAAGACACGCACGCACTATCAAACATAATATATAATTTACGCACTCGTGTTTCAGACTGATAAGTGATAAGCACACAAGTGATATAATTATCGAATACCAAATATATATATATATATATATATATATATATATATAATTAATCTGTACTGACCGTTGTACAAATCATCGACGCCCTGCGTGTACCCGTCCATCGCATTGTGGACAGGTTGGGTTGTATAGCGATTAGCGTGCGATATTTTATATACTCAAAATGAGTGTCGCATGCGATACATTAAATATAAACACTAGTGATATTTCATATACTCAAAATCGATATCGACTCGCATGCGATAAATTAAATAGAAACACTGGTTAGTTGGTGAAGCGTTGAAGACTAACGAGGATCGAACTCAAACTAAGATGGCAGGTGAGTATAATAATTGTGTGTATTGTGTAACATGAGAAATGTGGAGTACAAAGACGAGACAATAACGCATTCGATAATACATCTATAAATACTCACACAGCTATTGTTAGAGTGTGAGACAGTTTCTTATAACTTTATTTTTACCAAATAAATTATAATGTTTACTATCATATTTTCTATAAACCACCACCATTTGTACGCGGGTGCTGTGATGAATATCAGTGCAGTGCGAGAGGAACAACCACAACCAACATACAAACATACACATTGAATTATTTATTTATTTATATATTTTCCATTTTGAAGCCAAACCAGTGATCACTTGTGTACGTCAAATGGAAGTGACGGGATGGCCTATTTTGATATCGTATGTATCAAAATAGACCTTTCTGTAAAGACACTCTCCAACTTAAAATAAGGCTACGAGGGTTCCAAACGCGCCCTGCTCTGAGAGGAACCACACAACAAACTCAACCTGATTTTTTTTTCAATATTTTTTTATTTAATTTAAAATTATTATATACAATATAAATTAGTTCCATGTGTATATTCACAGCAGATGTTACACAAAATATATATAATGGGTTACAGATGGAGTACGGACAGACTATAAACATTGATATAATGGTAACGAAAAAAAAAAACAATAAAAAAAAAAACCTCCACGCTACACGTACACGTATTGTTGTCGTATTTACGTAATTATTGCCTTAGCTGCTTTGCTTTCTATTATAACAAAAACTAATTAGTGGGAACAGAGATCATTTGTAGCGTAGTTCAATGCGTATGTGTTTTTCTACTACGACGCACTAGTAACTACCACGGATATAAACTACAATGTTACGTTTGATGTCGATGTAACTTTCTGCATATAAATTATTTTTTCTTCACAAACATTATCATTGTTATATACTACATTCTATCTAGTATCTCTTAGATCTTGTTGCAAATCAAAGCGAGTAACACAGTCGATTGCTGTAGTACATTTTGATTTAAATTAATAAATTATTAAACGTTAATAATATACTTTAATATAAAGAGCTCCCTTTATTTAGGTCGTTTTAATTTAGTGCAACAAATTTATCTTCTAAATATAGACCACAGTTTAATATAAACGATACATTTGCTAAGTGGAACGTCGTACGACCTCGAAATAGTCTCCGCGACCAAAGCATCAGTTACGCAGTCAGAGAAGAAGTCCTAAAGGGTGGGACAGAAAAACAAATCGAAAAGCAAAGAAGACTTAAAGCAATGGTATGACAGAGAGTGAGACGACACCCGAAGACGATGAAAGCCATGAGGGTGAAATCTAAAAGAATGCTCGCTTCATGTCTGTACCTCGATCGAGGAGCAAGGTCCGTATAACGCGAAAGTAGAGTCGCCCGAACCTGTCCCGGGCCAGGTGGTACAGAAAGTCCGGGTACTCCCCGAGGCACTCCCGGAGCTCCGAGTCGGGGAGGAAGCTCAGCTCCCGGAAGAGCTCGCGATCGAAGCCGGGCGGCGGCGAGGCGCGCGAGCCTCCCGCGCCCCCCGCGCCCTTCCCCGCTCCGCCCTCCGTCACGTGCCCGAGCCAACATCGGCCCCGACGCCCTCGCCGCAACCCCCCCTCCCCACACACTAGATTATCACTTCAATTTGTCCACCCTTATATTATATTCGACGATCCGAACCTCGCGGTGCCCTCGGACGGACTGCAATAATATCATACTTACACAACTCTAAAACAAATATTGACTTTGACGACACTCGCGTTAATCACATAGTCGTGTTCGACTTCATTATAACTAATATATACATATACACACACTGCGGCTATGAAGAGGACTTAAAAAAACATTGCAATATATGGCCGAATTAATATTTTATCAACCGAAATATTTTGGAAAATTTTAACAACATCTCATTCGCGAACAAGAAAATCTACGAGCGCTATGATTATTAATAGCTTAGCTACTAGGAATCGATTTTCAAAGGATGTGGATATATACCACGGGAGAGTATATATACAGTACGAGATATATAATATTATTAAAGATAAACAAACATGCAACATAATGGCAATAAGTATAACAGAGGTGACGTCCCCTCACTACAATGGGTAGTTTATTAAATATCTAAAAACAATGGAAAATTGAACCACAATTCCTTCACATATTTCATGTGCAAGGTTGAGATTGTTGAATAAATTATTCAAAGCTACGTGTGTCTGTGTCTCGTCATAGATAAATAATCTTACAGTTTATGTATTTTAAATGATCTTCGAGTGTTCACGGTCATAAGGAAAAACTTTAATGTGAATAAAAAGTAACCGCGAGAATTGTTGGTAATTTTTTTAAATTATTTATATTAAAATTTATAAGTATTAAAGCAAAGAGAGACGGTTATAATAAGAATAACTGAAGACAAGTTTAACATTTTGTATAATGTTAAAACCACGAGAGAATGGGGGAGTGTTCAGAGGTCGCTCGGCGCGTGATCACCTGACGTAGAACAAGCAGCCTTGGTACCAACTGGAGACCTACTTGACATAGGTAATAGGTAACACTGGAAAATGTTACATTACCGTATAACTAACACCCCTAACCTTAATCTTACTTTGTAAAAGATAAGTAAGTCAATTATAACTTGACACAGATAAAATATGAGTGTTTTGAAACAGATAATAAATATAACAATGGACACTTCAAAACGCATTGATAATGAAAAAACGCTATTATTTATACTGTAATTGTTATAAGTCGTTCGAGATAGTAAAAAGTAAAAGTAATAAATATAAAAACCGGTTCAACACAAGGTGGTATTGTAACTTGTATTGTAAATATCATTTAGGCGAGACTGAACATTAAATTTTTTATTCAAACGATAATAATTATTACGTAAAATACAAAACAACATCCCTAGTTTTCCAAAATCAATTAAATAATTATAATTTTTAATTATATTATATATAACGCTAGCGTTCAGTTAATCGTTTGCTATTTTAGTTTTGAGATAACAGATGATAAGAGTAGTAAAGTGGACTTGGTACTGATAAGCTATATACGAGTTTACTTTCAAATCAAAGAAAATTTATTTAAAACGTTACCCGGATATTACAAACAATGATTAATACAAATGCAATAGGAAAAAGTATCGAACAAGGATAAGATAAAATTACATTTATCTTTACATTACTAATATCAAAATCCCACGTTATAAATAAAATAAAATTATTTTTATTATTAATAATATTTTCAAATGGCCCTTCCGAGACATGAAGTAACGGAATCTCGCTGCAACATGACGTAATTTCCTTTAATAAGACACAAGTATGAACAGCGACGGGTTAAGAATACTAAATATATAACAATAGCATCTCTATGAAATTATAAGATTAATGAAATGACATGAGAATAGAAATCTTACGCTCAAATGTATGTTGTAACTACATCCACATTACAGTACTAGCTTAGTAAAAACTCCACTGAACTTAACAGTTCCAACAAAACCGATTTCTACATTAACGGTTAGAGCGTTTGAGGCCAATGTTAATAAACTTTCACGATCAAATTCAGGCATCCGATAAAGAAACACGCGATTCACATATCACATATCCGAATAACGCGTTAGTATAAAAATTCAACGACACGTCCACCTCCGTCCACGTCCTCGCGGACACTAAAATTATAGTACACTTTCAGTGCAGTATAAGTGTAATCCCTTCAATGCAATTTGATTCTTATCGCGATAGTGATACAGTCTATTATAGTGTGTAATAAATATTGCATTTTAATGAGTATGCGTAATAGTTGATATCAAAACCGCCTATACTGTATAGTGGGTCGACATTCCTAAGTTGTACATGAAATTTCATATATGGGAGATGGAAGCACCTGTAATTAATTTACAGTTATTGTACGGAAAAAACGACCACTTGCATCGGCAGTAATGTAAATGTAAGTATTTAGTTAGTATTATTATTTAACAAAAAACTGAATTTATAATGTTAAAGTGGCGATAAATTTTACAACAAGAATTTCAAATATCCGCCATTAACATCTGCCTTACACGTTACTGACAGTAATGTTACCAGCATAATTACCAGATGTAATTTAATTAATTCCAGAGGTAGTTGTTACATTACTTTGTCTCGGCGATTATCAATTGATCTGATAAAATTTCTCTTAGATTAGATCGAAAATACGACAAGGATGCTATCGTCAAATTATAGATAACATCAAATTATACTGTTTTTTTTATAATTTTTCGAAAAACCGGTGTATAATGAAAAATGTATACAGTTATTAGAATATTTTAAATAATATATTACATAGATAATAAGATTATTGAACATAATAATTATGCTCTCACAGTCAAGATAAGATATTCCGCCGGCAGCCCCCGGCCTGTGCGGGGTGCGGGGTGCGGGGCGCCGGCCGTCGCGACGCGCACTCCCCAATCCCGAACACACCTCAATCAATACCACGCCAACTCGAGTCTAAACTTATACCGTATTACATTATACCCTACAATGTACACTAAAAAAACGCGACTATATACGTGAAAATATACGCATATAAAATATATCAATATAAGTATACGATAAATAGCAGACCCTTCCTTAATTACCGATTCACTAATATAGTATACGAAGTATCACAAATACAATTCCTTTAATGACGACCGCGACTGTAATATTCGGGAACGGTTAACGAGTACGATGGCGGAGTGCAGGGTGTAGGTGTGGTGCTGCGCCGTGCGGTATCGACTATCGATCGCCAGTCGCGAGGGTGCGAGGGTGCGCCGCGCGGGGCGTGTCGCATGACGCGTGTCGCGTGTGTCCCGGTCCCCGGCGCGCGACACACTGCCGGCGCGGCGGCTCCGCGCACGCGCTCCACCGACACCGCGACGCCCGTCACTAAGTTTTGCCGCAATGTACAATAACGCGCCTCCTATCTATAAAACGCTTTTACAGACCGTTCTATCACTTATTGTAAGGTCAAGGCGCCGCCATTGATATTAATCAAATATCACATTATTAAATTAATTTGTCTCCATACTATGGACACGTTTCTTATTTTTTTTTCGACCAAGATAAAAAATATTTAAAAATATATGTAAATTGTAAGTCCGTTCAGAGAATAGGGAAACGAACCTGCGTAAATATTATTAAGAGTAAATTTTATTTGAATTTATAGTAACTGTTTCTTTAATAATAAAAATTGAACAATAGATGACTTAAGGCCGACGTGACTGACAATGAAAGGAAAATAAAAATGTATTTTAATATAATAACAGAGAAAGTACGATAAGATTTTTCTGAGAAAATATTATTTAATTGAATGGGAGGTTAAATTAATTACTTTCGTATATTTCAATCGTGTCAAGTTTGAGTCGATTGATTAAAAAAAAAAAAATCTAATCCAAACTGGATATGGAGTTTATGTAACACAAGTGACAAAATAATAATAATAATCGAATACACTAGTTTCTTTTTAAGGTTTATATATATATATTTTTTTATCGTTGGAAAAATCCATTACGGATACCCGCCGGCCAAGAAGGTGATGACCGGAGGGTTATGTGGGACTACCCGGCGGCATAGAGGACGCTGCCATTTTCAAGGCTACCCACAAAAAAAACAACGGTTGCCTTCAACGCCTTAATGGGACGCCACGGGATCTAACGCAACCCAGAATAATACAATAATAATAATAATACACTTATATAATATTAATTATGAACAAATGAAAAATAAATCAAACCAAAAAAATAGGATACTGTTGCTGCCAGCATCATGATATTAAATCATTCCTTTCCCAAAGACGTTCCCAACACATGTACAAACATTCAAACATTTTAAACAATATATTGACAATATGTCAATTTTAAAAATAAAACCCAGCTATATGTCCAAAGGATTGCCGCCACTGCAATCGGAAATACTGTTTTTTTGACAGACCAGTGAAATTAATGCTTTGAAATGGTGTTTTACTTTGTGCCGTTATATCATATCAATGTTGGATAATTTTATACAAAATAATAGTATACTTACGAAAATAGTTGAGAGTCTCCCTGATCTGGTCAGGCGTGAGCGCCAGGTCCTCCTGGCTGACAGGGAGCGCCGGCGACGGTATGAACCAATCCTGATTTTCGTACCCTGAAATATATATATATATATTAAATTTGTTTCAGATGTAACAAACTTATTAACACTAAACCTACCAAGTACCGGTCAAATTGACCGTTCTTAAACTTTTGTAAAAGTTACACATTTTTAAATGTTATAATATCGTTATCAAGCTACATGATAATTTTTATAGTATGCATATAACATTTTTTACACTCTTTACTTTTAGTTATTTCCATTATTACCTGCGTTATATAATAAAATAACCTTTAATTACCGGTCAATTTGACGGCGTGCGGTAGGAACAGGTATACAAGAATTGTCGGTAGGTTTAGTGTTAAAAGAGCACACCTTACACGAGCCTACACGTAAGCTAAAACAGATTAAGTGCACCGATTTAGAAACACTAACTCTAGTAACGTATCACACATTCTATTTTTAAATTTAGTGTTAAAAAAAAAACAAAGCCTTATACAATACTTAGTGTCAACTCGCATTAGGCGACTACGTCAGAGCGCTGTCATACCTACAGCATTCCCCGTCCACTCTCAATCCAGTCTTATATACCACGTGACTTTATCTATGGTAATAGTTATCTAACTAGGCAGACTATCCAATCCAATCTAAACTATATTATTTATTTTGAATACTTAACATGTAAGCACAGTAAAGCACAAAGACAGTGTATTGTATATATATATATATATATATATATATGTTACATCGTATGATAGTTAGGTGGTGCAGCATTCCAGTGCTTGCAGCGCTGACCGGACGATGACTCTGTGAGACGCCATTATTAATAGCGCGGTGGAGCCGGCGCCGGAAGCGTCAAGCGACGCCTATACTTGGACGGAACACCGCACATCGCAAACTCTCAGCGCATCATCGCAGATTTTTTAATGTTTTCAATATTACCCGGGATCCTTTCGCCGTATGAACATTTTATTGTGAAATCACATCAGCGACCGCTGACGTGAATTCACGTCATTTCAAATGCTATTCCCGGTTGTCGAAAACAAATTTTATACTTTTTATCCTCCCATTGACGATACGAGTTTGCGTCAACCAGCTTCAGAATTTTATAATATTAATATATAATATTAATGTTTTAGAAATGCACGCGTCAGTTTGTAAGTTAAGGTGATTAATAATGTTTTATGTTGTGAATATACAAGAGAGTTTGCTTACAAGTTAATTAATTTAATAAGCGGAGACGCGAGAAAGTGTAATCTTCATGTCACTGAGGACATTAACTCAATGGCGACCTTGTATAATCACATAATATAAACATTTTTATGACATTTTGTCAGGAATTTTGCATCAATTGCAGGAGTGACCATAACCATTTTATTTTGACCTCAATGATAAATTTTTGTATGACATTTTTATATTTTTTCAAAGTTAAAACCATTACACTGAAACGATGATCATCAATGTCAAAGGTCGTGTTGATTCGGTCGCAAACTAATTAAGGAATTGTAAGATTGTTATTTTCAACCTCTATCAATTTTAAAATTTATTATTTTTTACTTACTTATTACTTACTTCCTTACTTAAATCTAAGTAATTAAATGTAAATTAAAATAAACCTTATACAATGATATTAGTGATGTATACAGACATACAGTCTTATTATATACGGACTTATTATATATATTTGAAATGTCAAAAACTAAAGATTCTTTTTTTTTAATAAAAAGTCTTTAAAAAAAAAAAAAAGCAAAATATATATCGCCACATAACTCAAAAATACTTATACCGATTTTGATAAAATTTGGATTGGAATCACTGGGTGGGTAAAGTAGCGGGGAACACATAGTAAATAATATATTCACTGGCCAATTCTAACGAGGAAGAAAATACTATGTCAATTATATATAGAAACTAAAAGTGCGTCTATGAATAGAACATTTATTTGGGACAAGTGGGACGCATCTAGCTACAACCATACACCTGACAGGTGGGCCCTTTGATAGACCTATAATACACATTATAAACATTACTTACTGATATCTGCCTTTAGATCAGGGATTCCCAAAGTTGTATATATGAGATAGACGTAAATGGAATCTGATTTTAGGGTCTACGAGCTGATAAATGAAACAATATATAATCAACACAAGTTGTTACATGAAACATTCAATAAGTACTGTACAAGTTATGTAACATGCACCGACTTGTTTCGAGAATGACTAATATTTTAGTACCTAGTATCCATGTCTTCACAGTCTTTAGTCAATAAACGCTAAGTCTGTCCAAGAATAAAATGACTAGTCAATAAGTTTAATAAAACTAGAGACAGAATAATAAATGTAATTTGGTTTGGGGGTCTGAGGTATCAGTATTCATTTTGATAAAGGGGGTCTCTTGTCCAAAATATTTTGGGAATCCCTGCTTTGTATAACAAACAATATAACAACTGAATATATATTTACATACGCCCCTACACGCGGCACACAGATATGGTAAAGTAACGAGCGAGAGGCATATATTATTTATTTATATTTATTTAGCTTCACGCCATGTCCCTTGCGGGGCAGTCAGAGACGACGGAGCGCCAAACGCTACAGTCCCTGCATAACTCTTTCGCCTCGGCCACAGACATCAACCTCTTCATACATGCTCTCCGGAGGGTCCTCATGCTTTTTACGTGACCTTCCTCCAGTATCATAGCTACTGTGTTTTCAAAGGTCACACGAGGCCTCCCCGTCTCTCTTACCACTCACTTTTCCTATATAAATCTTTTTTACCATTCTTTCATCACTCATTCGTTCGACGTGCCCAAACCACCTGAGCACGTTCTTCTTACAAATACCTGTTTATTACAAATGTAATAATAATAAATAAGTTTGACGTCATTTTATTACTTGTACTTTTGCAAGTTACAAATACGAGGAAAATTTTATTGTTAAAATACACCAAGTCTTCGGTTAATGGTTAAAATTGTTGCAAGATTAAACAACTGCAAATTTAGAAGACATCTAATACAATTTAATTTCTACTCAAAAATTGTTCCAACATGTCCTTTAAAGCAATCGTGAGGTGAATTATTTAAATTAAAAAAATTAAACATGGCTTCTCGAAAGCTGATTGGTTAATATTTTAAAACAAAATATTTTCAAATCTCATATAAACTTTTTGATTGATTAACGCGACAGCCAATCAAAATCCTTGACAGTGTTGTCAAAGTGTTCTAATTTTAAACATTCAGCCCGAAACGGACTGTTATTTATGCATCGAATAATTTATTGCTTCTATGAAATTGATATAAATTTATTTACCTCCAAATTGGGTAAGGCTGTCTGCTCGCAGGCGATATTTTGGGATGTGTTCCTGAAGGAGGCTTACAATCTCTACCTCGGGCACCTCCTCGCTATTGCACAGCTCTGTCAACAAATAAGATATATATGTGATTTTTTTTTAATTATGACATGATTAATACAAAGAGATATATCGATGAAATTTAATAACCTTATTAGATAAATATTAAAAATTTAAATAAAATTATTCTTTGATACTTTCTTAGCGCTTTGGCTATATTTTTAAGTAATTGATAACTAATACCAGATCATATTCAATACAACTCGATAAAATATAATAAATAAAAAAGTATAAAGTATCTTTGAACTTTCTACGTAAATAATCAAATTTTGATAAAGATAACAGCTAGAAAGCTGTAGGTCTGAAAGCGATGTCGTGAGTGGAGACTGAGTTAGCGAAGTTTCTACCGATCTATAATAGAGATGTGTAGTCTGCGGGTACTATGTACTGCACGGGTGTCTGTCTGCGTCTAGCACGGACCCCCGTCCGCAGACGGAATCAATACCGGCCCGGCGGCGAGCGCGCCATCTACGGACACCTCCCGAAACACCGCACTATTTCATTATTTATTTGTTTTAGTTCAACGGTCGATATTGCATCGTATTCAACTTGGTTAATATAACATAAATGCATACTATTTGAGTTCAAATGAGACAGGCACATATCGTCGAGACGTTAGTTAGTTTGTAAATTTTATACTAAATAGGCAACGCTCTGTCTTCTTAACACTAAACTTACCGACAATTCTTGTGTAACTGTTCCTACCGCACGCCGTCAAATTGACCGGTAATTAAAGGTTATTTTATTATATAACGCAGGTAATAATGGATAAACTAAAAGTAAAGAGTGTAGAAAATATTATATGCATATTCTAAGAATTGTCATGTAGTTTGATAACGATATTATAACGTATTATACGATAGTATAAAAATGTGTAAGTTTTACAAAAGTTTAAGAACGGTCAATTTGATCGGTACTTGGTAGGTTTAGTGTTAATGATAACATGACTATTCAGATCTAAACGAATTCATAATTTGTTATACATACTTACACGTCTATCTAAATTCAATATTCGTAGAAAAATACATCCTATATTGCCAATAATTGTTAAAATAAATCTATTGAATTAAAAATATATATATTTAATTTCCATTGCTTCATTATAATGTATAGAGCAGTCATACTTCAATTGGAGTGGTGTCGAGTGGCGCGCGAATTGAACAAGAAAACACAATTAAACATGGAATATAGGAGAATGTTCTAGAATGGAGACGCCATACTGTTTTTGTTAATGAACGTTACGCGCGTTTTAGTTAAACATGGCGCCTGCCATAACATGCTAAGTGCTTAATTCTATCTCATTTTAATAAGAATCTTACGATTTACTTTAGCGATTCTTATTTCTTAAATAGTTTTACATATATTGTTCATTAAATATATTGACGTTTGTGAAACAGTGATCATAATAAAAATATAAAAAAAACCCGGCTGAGTTTGTTGTGCGGTTCTTCTCAGAGCAGGGCGCGTTTGGAACCCTCGTAGCCTTATTTTAAGTTGGAGTGTCTTTACAGAAGGGCTTATTTTGATACATACGATATCAAAATAGGCCCTCCTGTCACTTCCATTTGACGTACACAAGTGATCATAAGTGTGGATTCAAAGTGGAAAATATATTAATAACATAAATAAATGCACATATATACTCTTTAACAGATATACCCGGTTGTCAAAATTATAATAAAAGTGAATTCACATATATTAAAGTTTGAATATATAAACTATAATTTCAAGATAAAAAAACATCGAATATAAAATGTTCAATCTTACATTTTTAATAGTTGTAAAGAGGGCAGTTTACATCTTTAATTTACAAAGAGCAATGACTCCTATAAAAAAAAAAACAAATTTTCGACTCAAATAATACCCCATACATACATACATACATAATCACTTAACGCAAGTACGGACTAATATAATTCACGAATTAATGTAAATTTTAACTAAGTAAACAGTGCAGACTCTGAGCAGACTAATCAGAACTACTCTGGCTAATAAAAAAAACGTAATATTATATATGAATCGCCTTATGTTTATTATTAAATAAAACAGCATTGAACATATTTTTACCATACGTATGGTGATAGATGGTGGTGGTAGATGTCAATGGTTTTCAAGACCCTTCCGAGGCTGGACTGGTTGAGCTATCAGCCATACGTTCTTAGTAAGAGTTATTACTAGACTTCATAATATCGAAGATCTTAAAGGATCGGAATGACTGTTTACTGTTGGAAACTACTACTATTAATACTGTAGACTGTATTAAGGCCAGGATTCGTGTAACCAACAGTCCTACTAGGGTCCTATTCTATTTAATATAATAATCGATATACAGGATATGACCTCAATCAATCCTCTCCCTCAATCAATCAATCAATCAAGGAGAATGATTGATCAGAACGCCTTCGACTCCGACAAATATCCTATTTATTGATATAAACTTTTTAATGATAGAACAACTCTTGGCTACGTTAATCAAACTGGCAAAATGTACGCACACAACTTAAAAAAGCGCTAAGTGGTAAAAAAGATGCAAAGAAGTCACTATCCTGCGTCAGTCATTAGGGTGCCTTACCAAGGATTAACAAGGACTGGACCGGAACTAAGTTGAAACTAAATACGAACCCTTAACATGACCTGCTCCGAAGGACTCACCTACATTAAGTATTAAAAAATCTCTGAAGAATTAATGGGGTGAATTTTCCATAAAAATTCGTCAATTCATAGATTTGTAAGGCAGGTAAATTTTTATCAAAGCCAAGGACGGCCATTTCGAGAACAATATTTTTATATTTTTGCCGAGACTTCAATAATAAATATATTTCCGGCGCACTGAGATCAAACGCGGTCCAAGGGGACAGGGGGGTCATGGGGTCGTGACCCCGCCCAAAATCGTACACGTGAAACGACCAAACCTTTTTGACTTAAACAATTTACGAAAATGTAATAAATTATCTTCCTGCATTATTCGTTCACACCGCACCCTGCCATACTAATCAATTTATTTACTAATTCCTCAAAAGGTTTCGTCATTTGGGGGTGATGTTAAAAAGTGATCAGTTATTTACCCCCCCCCCCCAATCGTTGGACGCAGCGGCGTCTGAGACAGTCCTGCTCTGGTTCTAGCATTATTTTAACCTTAACAATATTATAACAATGGATACCATTAGTAATGATAAACGAATAAAATTAACAAGTTAATATAATAAATTTGGAAAAAAGTTAAGAGAAGCTGGAGACAAATCATAAGACCCTTGACTCATTTTCATTAGCACATCTGTCGTATGTTAACACGAGGAGAAACTAACTCTGCTCGTCAGTCTTTTAACAAGACCTAGTGAGATATTAGCTGTAACTACATGTTAAGTTATGCGTCCCGGCCGTGCAGGTGAAACCAGAGGAAAAGCCTACTAGCCCCTGTAGCGGTTAATAATAATAGTCTCAACAAAAAGAAAAATCTTGGTACGTCAGGCGGTCGCCTGAATTTCATTTTATTATCCCTTGGAAATAGGACTCATTCCGGAATGAAGGTCTTTTTCGGGACCTTTAACAGCGTATACACGAAAATAATTATAACGAGGTATAAATATACATAATGAGAAGTATCCGCTATCTAATCTACAAGTGTCCTTCGACATTGAAAAGACTCACCGTCGGTCCACGCGTATATCAGATCCTGCTGCTTGTCGTGGAGCTCGGTGCGACGACGCGGACGGGGTCTGGGCCGCCTCTCGCTCATTGTATCACCAACCAACCATCAAACGATCACTAACATTACACTAACTAATTAGTAACACTACCACTACGATACACTTAGACACCGACCTGTGTACGTGCACTGGGGAATATTTTCCTAATAATCGTTCAGGTTTAATCTAGATAATAGATAATGAAATCGACGTCACGAAACTAGATAACGCGCAGTCTATCGGTAGCCACGGATTGAGAACGGTCAATTATACGCTATAATTTGATACACTTTTTGTGATTGGCAAAAAAATACAACCAACTAATAAACGTAACAATTGTCATCTACCATCGTAACAAAAAATACAAAATAAACATTCCTTTTCAATGTTATTATTCAATAATATTAAGTGTTAACATAGATACTTTTTGGACTATTTCGAGTGAAGTGAAGAAGTGATATCGATTAGGTGAAAAAACAAATCATAGAATATTGTTTAGTGCCAAAGTTGTATAGAAATAGAAATAAAGCCGAGGCCACACGCACGGTACGACGCGGTCGACGCACTCCAATAAAAATAAGGATGTCGTCAACACATTGGCACAACTCACACGGACGAGTCACCTCCCGGCCGGTGTGTACGAGTACTGTGTGCATCACGAGTACAGATTAATAGAGTATTCAGAGAGTTACCAATTATTAAATTAATAACACATCAAGCAATCACCACAGATCATGTCAGTGACTACAATACTATGAATATCAGGCGACTTTAGTCTATTATTACAAGTTTAACATTAACAATTGTTTTAATACAGATTTTTTTATATATTTATAATATTTAATTGAATCTGTCCTTGTTATAAAGCGTAGATACCATATTAGTTACACCGGTCCATCCGTTACTTTGCTGTCAACCAAGAATCCGGTATAACTGAGTTCCGGATGATCTTGATACGGTAATACTGATGGGAATACCGTACTATATAATATCGAGCAGTGAACTTCGGTCTAATCTCAGCACAACAGCTTATGTAATAAGATATATATGAAATCTGTTTTCTCACAATCTATCCCGACCTATTTGTAGGAGAATGTACTAATTGTTGTCTGACATACATCTGGAGTTTTAAATAGCGTACAATTACAAATCCTCTCGCCATTATGATGGTAATATTACAATACATGTAGTTCGCAAGTGTAACAAAGGTGTAGCTTGAGAGTTGAGACAGATGCCGGGTTACATAACACACTCGGGGCCATTGCACGTACTCTAACAAGATAATAACAGGATTATATATACATTATACCGACTATGAGAACTTTACACAAAGTATGCAACGGAAATTATTAAAATTATTCATATTTAAGTCGCCACAAGTTGGCAGAGGATAGACACTTTATGAATTGGCATCAGAGAGCGGTATTTATGTAATATTATTATTAAAATCACGTAATGGTACCGTAACCGTTAATGTAGAATAAATTAATTAATACATAACACAGTAAATGTAAAGTTATCAAGGGACCTACTTCTTGTTCAAAGTGACCAAGCGACAAATATAAGATGTAGATTTCGGTAGACAGCGTTTAAAATCTAACTTTGCTTTACCTTAACTAACTAAATCTAACTTTAACTACAACTTATTTCTAATTAACATAAAATTATATAACTACTTCAAAAATCTCAAATTATTTTCTATTATTAAAAACAAAAATAACAAAAAAAAGATTGATATCTCTATAACAGATAAAAATAAAATAAACAGAATGTTATTCAAATAAAAGCCGTTAAGACGTTAGAACGTTAACATTAAAACGTCTGTCGACAGTCAGAGAGGATAATAAGGTTAACGCGGAGCGGCGCAGGGCGCGAAGGAGGGCCCGCCGTCGGAGCCGCAGCGCGAGACTGCCGACGCGCGCGCTTCTCCCGGAATAGTCTCTGGCACGACGCCCGTCCAAAAACTTTACACTATTCCCCCCATTCATAACGACTGAACATTAACTAGTGTTGATTGTGTGCTTTGACGTTTTAAGATTTACACAGATTGTAAAAACGTTAAAACTATATATAGTATTTATTTATTTATATCTTTTCGACTTTGAAGCAACGATCGCTTGTGTACGTCAAATGAAAGTATCAGGATTATTGTGATACTATACTTATGGAAATAATACCTACTGTAAAGACACACTCCAACTTAATATAAGGTTACGAGGGTTCCGAACGTACCCTGCTCTGAGAGGAACCACACAGCAAACACAGCCGGGTATTTCTTTACTGTGATCCCTGTTTCACCTTAATATTTAATAATATACGAACAACTAGAACCATCGCAATCAATTCTATAATAAGCCGACCTAATAATTATATGATTCTTTTTTATCTACATCACTACCATGTATTAAAACCTTTTTAATATAGTAGAGTATACAAGCAGTAATTTCATTTAAGAATGAATACTTCCTCACCTGTGCCTCAATCTGTTTATGAAATGAAAAAACTACTGTTTGTTACATTTTAAAGAAACACTATAAATTGAATATGAGTATTTTCGAAGTCAGGATATAAAGTCTAAGAGAACTAAGTCTCAAGAGTAACAGTTTTCTACTCGAAAAAAAACCGAGCCCGTAGTACAAATGTGGGCGATCAATATTCAAAGTCAACGATTCTAGGTTAACAAGATACACTTTAAAAACTTCGGCTAATATTTCAAATATTTAAAATAGGGGAAACTAAAATTAACATAAAGTAACACTTATTATACAACGCTGAAGATAAGTGTTTTTTTTTAAAAGGTTTCGTTTATAACATTTTGTAGTAGTTTTAGAATTAAGAACATAACTTATCCATTTAACCAGAAACATAATTTCAATAGCCATTATTAGGTGCGCATGATTCACATTCAATTAATATGTGAGATGAAAAATATACATATCTCTCTCTCTCGAGTTGTCCTGTCTCTTAATAATGTTGAGGCAAACACAGCCAAAGCAATAAAACAGCGAGTATGACCTCAGTTTACAAATTAATAACATGACTCAACGTGAACACACACACACACACACACACATAAGTCACTGGAGTGTGTGACATCCTTTAATTTAAATTGAATTTTAGGCACAGTAGCATATAATGTAGAATATGTATGCATACCTTTAGAATACTACAATAGATACAATTCATAAGAAAGTATTTAAAAATAAGCAAAAACACTATTTCCAATTGACAATGATTCATTTTTTTGTAAAACCGCTTCTTACCGCTTCTGTCAAGGTCATCGGGTTGAAAATAATGTTGAAATTGACAGGTTATGTCAGTGCAAGCCGCCATTACTTATTTATGTATTAATTGTAGTGAGATAACAGAGAACTGTTATAATAGTACATAATGCCCGGGGCTGATTGCTTTCACTTGTTTTAAACCACTTATGAGATATAAACAATATCTTGAATGGATGAACTGAATGTGATAGACAACAGTTGAACGTTACGTTACGAGATTTGCAATTAATATTAATTACATAATGTCTGAGAGCAATCATTATAAGACACCTGTATGTCTGAATAATATTTATATATAGATTAAGTTATACTGTATTACCGAGCAAGCAAGTAAATATGTAAGTTACTGCTAAGTTTAGCACTTGTACATATATACTAAAGACAAAACATTAAGTAAGCAGATCCAAGTTTACTTAGTTTTGGTATAGACTGCAAGGAGACTATCCAAAAAGCGGCCATGCCATAAATATTATAATGTTGTTTTAAGTAATGAATACATAAATAAGGTTTGATAAGTAACCTGTGATAGTGGCGACGTGTCGTGTGGTGCGCGGAGCTAGCGAGGGCGCGCAAGCCGCATCCTGAAGGGCCGCCAGCTTGACGATGTACCCTACACCGGGAACACACAAGGACATTTTACTCTTATACCAGCACTAATAAACATTATTTTATTTTATCTGTTAGTATGTGTGAGTGATTAAATAAGTTTATATTATTTTTATTTAGTCAATTATTTTGGGGTGGTGTGGATTTCCTATTCAAATTTAAAAGGAGAGATCGGACCGGCCGTAAAATTAAAAATTGTTTTAACTTGTCTAACTATTATCAAATGTAATTTTATTTAATTTTATTTAAACAGGATAGCGGGTCTATATTTATTATTTATTTATTTTCCCAAGAATCATCTTTTGCCACTTTAGCCCCTCAATTTATCTGCAATATGGACCCGCTGCCATAACTTTTATTTAGGTAGCAATAGTTTAAAAAAATGAATCCATTTTTATTAAAATCTATTGTTACATGTATGTTAGGTCATCCTTGGATTCTCATTGCCATTTGGTCGTTCGGCCGACTACTTTTGTATTTATAATCAGGACAAATATCTATAAGGAAAACTTTTGGAAAATAGTGTGAAGGTGTTAAGAAATTAAAAGTGACATCAAAACCAGTGAATAAAAAATTGTGTAATAAATTAAACATCTCATTGTAGTCAGCAATAAGCTATACCAATGCAAAGTCCTGCGAGCTAGACTAGACTAGACTAGACTAACTATATCATGTCAAAAAAGCTATAACATCAATTTCTTTCATGAATATTGTAATGTTTTACTTATAAAGTTCATTACATTATGTAACATTCTATTGTTAGTTCTGATATTCTTCCATGGAAAATAATTAAATGATTAAATACAGTAATTTTAAAACAAATAAACAAAGCTCAATTAATTTATGCAAATAATGTATAATATGTCTGAATGTTGCAGATGGTAAGAATGATTTCAATACACCCGATGGTAATATAAACTTATTTATTTTAGTAATTAAAAAAGATCCTGTCGCAAAAAAAGCATTTAAAATTATAGCATTGAATAAACACAAAAACAACTCATGAATAATCATTACAAAAACAAAACTCAATATATATATACATATATATATATTATTGTAAAGAATACTTACAATCTTATTTATAGGTCTGGTCTGGTTCCCTGCTGTTTGAATCCTGAAAATTGTACTTCAGCTCACAAAATATTTCATTATAAAGAAATTTTTCATCTTTTGAAATATCTATTTAAACAATCAATCAAAAAAATATCTATCTCCAAAAATATATATCAAACTTAATCTTTAAATTATTGTCTTTATGAATTCACACAAAAGATAAAAATATTATGTTCGCCAAAAAAAGGCAATATTTTCGTAAAATTCCGAAAGATTCTTTTTGTGAAAATAATATAACAAATGTATTGTTTTGCTTTGGAAATAAAAATAGATTAAATTTATTAATTTTAAACTTACTATCATATTTTTTACATCATCGTTGCTGATAGAAACCCTGACCTTGTTTGAAATAATCCATTATTTTAACACCATACGTATTTAGTTTAATACACAATAACAGTAAAAAAAAATCATATGTTTTTAATGAACATTAACTGTATAACACACTAAAGGTCGTTTCAATCTCATAGAAAATTATGAAAATCTTGGTCCAGTAAGCTAGCCAATATTAACACAGAATACAGATTACACTTCACAGATCTTCCAACTACAAAAGTCAGTCAATATATTTCATTTCACTTCTCTACTCGTCTACATGTCTACTTGTCTCTACTCCAATTTATGTATTTCTCAAAGATCAATTAAAACTATTTACTTTTAATATATTATTATAAAATACTTTTAATATATTGTTATTGTTACGTAAATTTATAATTGTAATTATTTATTTGAAGAATAATTTAGTAATCCACATTATATCATAGTTTTATGATATAAAGGCGGCTATTCACACAAGATAAAAAATAGGAAACTTCGCTAATTCTTACCATATTTATTTAAGAATAGAAAACGACAACCAAAAATTGTATTTTTGTTATTAATAGAAATTAATTTAGCAATAATTAAGTTTTTAAAGGATCTGGTGGTTGTGCTTCGCAGATTGTATCTGTTTTTATTCAGTATGAAATTAATTCTTATATTGTTAATTTTAATAGGCATAACACGATTAACGTGTAAAGACAATTGCAAGTTGTTTCATGGTTTAAAATTGTAGTCTCTCGAAAATTATTTCCATATTACTTTCAAAGCATCCAAATATATAATATTCTAATATTATTAGTATAGATACTTAATTATATATGGTATGAACAAGTAATTATAATCCTTATACTTAGCTCTTATATTGTTAATATGGTAAATAAATATTAGAAAGTAATTTATTCCGTATATTTATTTTTTTATACTACTGGGTCATTTTTCATTATTTTATATACACTATAAAATAAAAATAGACTCAAAACAATTCTATTCAAAAGGTATGTGTAATCATCAATAAAAAAATTATCAACATTAAACTATGAAATACTACAAAAAATAATATCACTACAGATATACCTGTAAAAAAAGAAAAAGATCTTTAATGTACTATATCACTTCTATACAAACAATTAAATTTGTAACTGCTTTGTAGACAATAAAAATATTACTACTATTACTACCATTCATAAAAACGATGTCTAGAAATGAGATAAACCGAATAATAATTACATCCTTTCTTGCAGTTCCCAAAATAACTTACCTTCAAACATAATTACACTAATGATAACACACATAATTCCCATATAAGTTAGAGATGATAAAGTCAACATTGCTGTAAGAAAAATTAAAATAATATATGCTGTAAAAGTAGCGCACAGTGGAGCCTGGAGTAAGCGACAAATTACTTCGTACATTGTCCGTTGTATTGAATTAGAAACCGCAATATAGAATGGATAACATGGTCCTGAAACATTTTTTTTTGTAACCAATATTATTAAAGTTAATGTTACATGGAAGGTTTTTATATTTGTTACATATGGTTAAATAACTCACTGAAACAAAATTTTACAGCTTCACGAAAAGCATTGTTTATATTAATTTCCATATTACTTCAATGTTTTGTAAAATAATTAACGACTCATATTATTGACATCTTTGCCAATCTTTTTTGTAATAGAATGAACGAACAATAGTTTTATAATAAATATTTGAAATGTTTGTCTGGTAGGGTATATTAAACTTTTAATTACCGTAGATGTCAGTACTACAAAATATTAATTGAAAATAAAGTACTCACAAAAGAAAATGGTAAATTATTATTAATTTAACATTATTTTCTTTTGCTATAGATATTAACATTACTAATATATATTAATTTGCTAGATAGCAATGAAATAAGAATCTGATATGAAAATCTGTGTCAGATAATAAAGGTAAAGAATACATGCGTCACTTTCCTTTATATATGGTTGTCAGGCTGAAGTTAACCGAAGTTTATACTGTGCTTATTTGTCAAAATGATCGTCCTTATTTTAAAAGTAATTATAGAAAGATAGGAAGTAAAGATCTAGAAATGTGAATAAAACGGAAATAGATAGACCAGTCATTGCCTAATAGGAGTAAGGTACCAATACTACATGAGTAATAATGCTATTGTATTGGTTTAGTTTTAAAAAGGTGTTATAACAAATTGTTTTAATTAGAAAATGTTTTTAAATTTGTTTACTTTGCACGTTTTAAGGATTAAGCATAAGGGTTTTGGTTATTTCGTTATATTTTATTAATTATTTCTATTGCCGATATCTAACCGATATTAATTCTTCTTAAATATATTGTAATTAATATCATTGTCAAAACAAAAATTAAATAATGACAAGGCAATCTTGCTTTACAAAAGTTAAGAAGAAATTAAAATAAAGCTATTTGATATTAATTAGGAAAACAAACCATAAATATGAAGAGGCTGTATGATCTAAAGGTCTTCGTTATTTCTCTTGCGAAGAATATAAAAAGAACAACAATAATATCAGTGTCATTGTCAAAACTCTAAATAAATTTCGCGCGGTTGAAAAGTTTACGATTTTTCGTGTTTTCTACATAATATAAATGATAATAAAATTTATGTTGAACACATTTAAACTAATTTAAAGAAAATTTCGTTATAAGCCACTTAATAATTCATTATAATGGTATAATTATCTTTTTTCTAACTTATATTCAACTTATTTACATATGTTTTATTCATAAATGTTTCCTACAGGTTGGACAACACGATGAGAACTTATTGCCAGATATGTTGCCTGTCTACTACACCAGACAATTTCCTCAAAACATATTTTGTAGATGGCTTTCATGTGGAAGTAGCCCTCAGCCTCTGTCAAACAGAGAGTTGTCTTTTACGTTAGCTGATGATGTATACTTGCGGTATCTCTCGATAAATAACCAGAAAGAGTTTCAAACATTATTACAAAAAAAATGCCCTCACAAATTGGACATTGGAGCTGTTTACAATACAAAGTAAGTGAAAATAAGTGCAACTAGTATTACACTAAATAATTCTTTTCTGATTAATTGTGAAAAATATAGACATTTGTACAAAATAATTTATAAATAGTGTAGTATTTAAAGTTTTTATTATGATATTAGAGAGAAGTATTTTTTCATAATTATTTTCATTAAGTGCTATGTGTTTATATATCAGCACATTTTGTTTATGTAATGTTTTCTTTATTTAAAACAATTAACATAATTTTTAAATTATAGTATATCATAAGGTACAGATACATTAATATACTGAGTGTTTATGGATTTTTCAATCTGTTTTTATAAAAATATAAAGTAACATGTAGATGGCTTATAATATTATCTATATTTTTATATTTCTCCATCAGGTTTTAAATTAAGAAACAAACTTGCATACTTTAATTATTTGTGTGTAGTGTAGTTGTACTTTTCTTAGTTTACTAATTTAAGTAATTTCGGATGACTGTCTGAAGTCTAGGTGTAATCAGATTTTGAAATATTAAATCAAGGCCAACCAACAAATGTACTGAAGTGATAGTATTGACCATATAACATATTCTATTATTCCATATCATTACAGACCGTCTATTGGGCGACATGATGCAGTTGTTCTGGCCAGGGAGCTGGTGTTTGATATTGATCTCACAGATTATGATGAAGTGAGAACATGTTGTCAGGAGGCTAAAGTTTGTGATAAATGCTGGAAATTTATGGTGGTGGCTTGTGAAATAATCAACGGTGCCTTGAAAGGTTATTTCTTTAGTATAAGTCTATTTTTGTAACATCCTTTTGGTTAAACTACTTGTACTGTGAACATTTTATATATTTTATTACATATAACAAAGTATAATATATAACTTAGAATGAGTTTATCTTATTTCAGATGACTTTGGATTCCAGAATATTCTATGGGTGTTCTCCGGAAGGAGAGGTATACATTGTTGGGTGTCCGATTATGAAGCGAGGACTTTAGATAGTCCCGGTCGTGCTGCAATTGCCGATTACCTGTGCCTCATTGTCGGAGGTGAAAATAAAAATAAAAAAGTAAATCTCGGTAGTGACAACCTACACTCTAGTATTAGGTAATCATTATATGTTTTTAAAGTTGGTATCCATTGTGATGTAACATATTTCATTATTAACATTTTGCAGTTAAAACTGCCCTAATATCATATAGTTTTTAAATTAGTTTCTTTAATGTTAAGTTTAAGTTTAAACATCACAAATCAGATATATATCAACCACTGGTGTCTGTGGTGGTGCCTGTTAGTAGGATATATACATACATGTGTAAATCTTATATTTTATCATTACAGGAGATCTCTGAGTGTTATTGATAAATATTTCAATGAAATACTTGAAGACCAAGAGTTTTTATCAACACCGGAGGGAACTAATAAGTTTTTAAAAGTAATCCCGGATGAAGCTTTGCAGAAGCAAGTCCAAGAGAGCTTCGAAAGAGTCACAACTACTGTTGAGAAATGGGAAATTTTTATATACACCTATAATAAATACTGCAAAGAGGTAGGGCGATATTACAATATTCAAAATATAACAGAGTGAAAGAAAAATAAATATCGTGGTTTGATTTATCAAAAAAATAACTATATATGTTACATTTGTACATAATTTTGAAATATTTACAGAATATCAGTGCAATGAGAAAAATGAAATATTTAGTTGAGGAAATAAAAATACAATACTGCTACCCTCGCCTGGACGTCAACGTCACCAAGGGGTTCAACCATCTGCTGAAGTCACCCTTCAGCATCCACCCCAAGACGGGTAAAGTGTGCATAGTGTTCAGACCTGAGCAGGCGCGGGATATGATACTGGAGGATATCCCCACTATATACAGTCTGCTGGAGGACGCTCCGGACACGCTCCAGCAACAGACCAACATGAAGACAGCTGTTAAACACTTCCAAGAAGTTGTTTTCTCATTAGAGAAGACTGAGGCGTTGAGGAGGAGGAACGAAGCAAGTAAGTATAAGTGGGTGTATTCATCAGACGAAGCTTTTAGCATTCCATAAACTCACTGTGCGGTAGCCGGGCCCATCATTGAAGGAGAGGAGTGCAAACGATGCCAGGGACTTGCGAGCCAGGTGTAGGTTTAAGGGTTACTGTTCAAGCTCCTCTCCAGTGCCGGCGTTAGGGGGGCGCGCGATGGGGTGACGGCCCGGGGCGCGAAATTTGGGGGGCGCTGAGGTCTGGGGCCTCGGCCTTCCGCGCTGTGTACTCTCAATAATGTGCTCTATGTGCCGTATTCACAACTATGTTCAGCTATCAGATGATTTGGTTCAGCAAAAAATAAATACTCGATATTGATTTCCTTAAGTGGGCGCCTAAACATTTTTGCCCGGGGTGTCAGTAGTCCTAACGCCGCTGCTGCTCCTCTCCCTTCCTAAACAAATATTGTAAGAACTTACTAAAGCGGCATTTGAAATACGTTATAGAAACGAACCGATGATAGTTCTAAAAAGGCAGAGATCCTTAAGTAAGTTGTAGAGAGATTTTGCTGTCATACCTCTCGGTGCTACTTCCACAACGTAGAGTTTAGTTTTATTATTTTATGTGCGTATCAAGCAGTTAGTGAAAATAACAGTTCATCCATTATGTAATTAGATAGATTAGGGATTCCCAAACTATTTTGGGAATCCCCATTTGTGTATAAGAGCCCCCTATTCCAAAATGAACAAAATATTTACCAATTTAAAAATTTGCTTGATTGAGTAAACTTGGTATCAGATTGTCATCAAAATTTATCAAATATCAAGTTTAACTAATAATTTCTAATAAGTATAAATACTTAGGTTGGTAATTATCTTTTGGATAAAAAACAAAACAATTAATTTGGGCGTTTTCCATTAATGACTTTTGAGTACAACATTTTGCACCCCCCTCCTCGTCCCGGTGTTATATGGTCAGATTGTAAGTTACTCCTCCTACTCGGAATCACGTTTTTTATACAAAGTATTTTAATATTTTTCGTACATTAAATATAGAATATACATATAAATATCAACTTTTATTAAGATTTATCTTCATTAGTCAGTGCTTACGTTACATTAATAATATATTTTGTTTCAGACGTCTCCATTGAGTTCTAAATACCGCGGGTGCAGATCATAAAACAGGGAGAAAACAGGAAGATATTTCAAGTTTTATTAAAAAATTAAATGTCTATAATTAAAACCATTTTGAAGTGTTGTGATTCCGATCCATTCAAGCAGTATCATGTTCCGGTGAGCGGTGCTGTTGAGACCCGTATTTGAAATTCTTCGTCTTCATAAAATTGCAGTGCATTTAATAAAGCCGGTTATAAATATTTTTTTATATTGAACAACTGAGTGCGATGTTGAGGAAGTCTTCAAAACCGATGGTGACGGTTCCGTTCTGCTGCGTGTCCCTCACTCGGAATGCTTCGGTGAATCGCTGTATCTGTATACAGAGTACTATGAAATTATCCACCGATATTTTTCTATCCTGTGGATCGGACCTCTTGATCAGGAACCCAATAAAATCTGGAGAAAACCGAAATCCCATCTGGGACAGAGCTGTGAATAAAAATAAAAATATTACTAAAAGTTATAAGAAAAGGATCGTGTGGCGCGGAGATGAAAACGAGAAAACGAAATATTCATCGAAGGACGCGATAATATGTAACAAAATATCAATAGAAAAATTCTCTCGGAGCGTTAATATACTAGGAATAAGAATCAAATATTGAATACAAAAATCTCGAAAATAGTGAATATATGATTACTTAAACATTAGACAGACCTTTAGAGAGTTCCTCCTCGTCGATGTGCCCGGACTGGTCGGTGTCGTAGGTCTTGAAGACGGCGAGCCACTGGTTCACGTAGGTGTACAACTTGTCGAACTCCTCCAGGTTGATGTGGCCCGAGCGGTCCTTGTCGAACATACCTGAAACAAATATCAAACAATTATACAAAAGGAAACATGTGTTTGTAAAGTTTTCACACAAAAACTACTGGAACGATTTCAAAAATTCTTTAACCATTAGAAAATTGCATCTTCACTTATTATTTTAAATTAAAATTATAAAAATTGGACATTCCATTAAAAAGTCCACTACCACAAGATCGGTATCTAAGCGTGTGTAACCGTGGCACTGCTAGTATATAATATAGAGCGTTACCAATCATGAGATTGCAGGCGGTTTCTGAGAATGTTTGTCCCTGAGCGTTGACCAAGGCAGCCTTCAGTTCCGCGGTCGTTATGTACCCGGAGCGGTCCTTATCCACGGCGCCGAACCACTGCTGGACCTGCGGCGAGATCGCGCCCCCCGTGCCCATAGAGGGGTACGGCCCGTGGCCCATCTCCAGCTGCGCCGGTTGTCCGTACCCCGATGGATCATAACTAGGCTGAATAATATTAAACGATCAATTATGTTACACATGACAGATGTCCTAGCTATTATAATGTATTTACTTTCCACATTGTGAAATTATACACTTGTGAATATAATTGTTAGGTGTAAGTATAAAAACACAAGAAAAATTCAAAGTGCATCATATTTTTCAAATCCTGATAGACCGAGCACGCTATTGTTTTTTTTAATATCATAACATTTTTAAATATCAAGTAATAACTGAATAAAATCATCACAACGACGATATTAAATAATAATTTGTATTGTTTTGTAAAAAGTGACACCAATATAACATATTTTTATGTTATACAATGTGGGCGTATTCAAAATGTACTGATATAATAATTATAGACTTGTATGTATTTGTACGCACTGATATACAAATATATTAGAAAAGTAAAAAAAAAACACAAAAAATGATTTAAACTTTATTCCGTGTATCGTGCACCGCACTCGGACAGGTAAACCTTCGTTTATGTATTTCCGTTGACAAAATTTAAAACAAATTTATTCTACAAAGTATAAATAGTAGTTACGCTATGTACACTGTACCACTACATACATACATACTACATAGATACAAAACCGGTAATAGCTTATGAAAGAAACGACAGAAAATGACATAGTCATCAGTACTCTGAAGTATTACTTACAAATGTAACATAAATCACGATACATATTCATACTCGAAATTTTTAGAAACAAAAAAAAATCGACTACACTGTTGATTACATTAATAATTTAAAAAAATACGCAGGCGGCAAGCATTAAATGTACAGAATTAAACCTTTACCTTTGATTATTTATATACCAAGATGTCACATTCGATAACAAATTAATTTAAATAAAAACTAGTTACACAGGTTTATTAGATTTAACTGTGTTACCAGTGCAGGGAGACTACCCAAAAGTATGGTAGATAAATGTTGATAAATTAAATTTTACATCTGAAGTAAATTATGAAAATAAGATAAATAACAACGGTAGACATTGATAGATAGCTTAGTCAAAGTACAAGTTTACCCAAGAAGTGGAAGTTCTATTTAGATATATAAATACAGTCAAAGGTATTACCAATCAGTTTCTTCTGTATCTTATTACGTAGAGCTAAATGCTGTAAATATTATTATATAGGCACAATCCAGTCTATTGGAGTATATAATTCTTATTTGGTTATATCTATTATATAAAAGAGGCCACAACATGTAATATAATATGCATTACACAAATATTATGAATATTTTTAATATATATGTATATATAAAACTCTGACTATCACCTTAGTGCTGTCTGATACATTAAGTATGTGTTCAAATTTACTTCTGTCAACACGAAGACAATGAGGGTAGTTTAAAAACAACAAGTATTTCAATTGTACTACGTACACATTACGGGCTACACATAAATAAATAACTAATGTATTTAGCTGCATAGGGAAGCAATACCGATTACTTTACTTTAGGATATAATTATTAATAATAAATAATAATATATTAATAAGTTATCTTATTTCTTGTGTCACATGGTCATAAGTTTTCATAACTTGTTTTTTTTATTTATACAATACATACATTGTTTTACTTAGTAACATATGAGAATTATACAAAACACATCCTATATTTTTAACGGATAGGATAAAACTTTAAATGAATATACCATTATCTGAACTATTAATGAACTTGTTTCTATAATTTTTTTACAAATTCAGTTAGAATATCTTTTATTAGTAAAAGTTATGAGTTTATAGGACAATATCGGCACACAAGCAAAGTACTCTATATTATACAGTACTATTTTAAATTGGTATTATTTAGCCCCCGTACTGTATATTTCAATAAAAAAGATAGGTTCTAAAAATGAAAATTTGGTTAAGACAATAACAGTAAAAACGATAAAACAAGTAGTATATTCATGTGACACAAATAACATAAGTTAATAATGCTTCTAAATTAATTAATCCATTGAAATACAATCATTAAATTCTCACTCAACTAGTTTAACAGCAAACCACAACATCTTAAGTCCTAGATATAAATCTATAATCTAAATTTATCTTATCAATATAAAAATCAAGTCTATCCATTATTGTTAGTGTTACTATCAAAACTTTTAAACAATTATTCCAGTTCCAGTACCAACTCTTCCGTTATTCAAATGCAAAGTTAAAATTTAAGCAACCCTTTATTTAATTTCTAACTGGCAAACATCTCGGTGTCTAATTGTAATCATATTCTTATGTATTCATAATCATACACCCTAGACTACACTATCTTAGCTACTCGGAAATCTCAAGTTAAAACTAAAAGCTACCCATAAAATCACAATATATACTAGGTATAAATTAAGGAATACTAAATGTATTTTGTTCATATTTAAAAATAATAATTATTGCCTAGAAATAATAACAATGATCATACACATAAATGACATTCAGTCTTTACATTAAAACCAATACTGGCAAGTTTGTTACATTTTGTACTAAGCATTCCATATTAAAATGCCTAACTTAATGCCTTCTACTAACTAAGGAGCAACTCTAAACCAACATGGACACTTCCGTTTAAGAGTAGTTGGTGAAATGCAATGTATAATACATTATAACTATATCTTATATTAAATAAATTTATAACTTTACAAGCTTAAACATTACCACTGTGACTAGAAAAACTATAAGTAGCGGGCGTAACGCACGTGTTCACACACACTTGTATAGATGGTTTGAAAGAGGAAGGTAGAAGCTTATGTGCTTCCGGCACTGGGGAGTAACTTTGACAAACGGCTGTATCGAAATGCACTGGATCACTTCTGTCTGTGGGTACACCGTCGAAGCTCGTCTGCTTGGCCGAGTCGCCTGTTCCACTGTCTTTACAAGAAGAATGTTCAGATAAATTGTCCGGGAACATATGAGGTGTATCACTATCACTATGAACTATTTGTGTCATTTTTACACTTTCGGAGGGATAATTCGGTACGGCACCTGCCATTCGCCGCCGCGTGTGGTAAATAATTACCACCCATATAATAGACGTCCCCACTGCACAGCACACGACAGTTATTATAATAATTCCTGTCATATCCTCTTCTTTAACCATTATAGCCACAGGGGGTAATACTTTAAGCTCAATCATATCTTTTTTAGACCCTAATTCATTTTTTATCTCACATTCATACTGTCCAGCATCATTGGACTGCGCTCCAATTATCACCAACAGCTGATCATCTGCTGTGAAGTAGTGTCGATCAGTGGTCATTATTGGAGTTCCATCCTTTGACCATTTCAGAACAGGTTTAGGTGATCCTGTTATCATACATTGTAAAACAACTGAATCTCCAGTTATCACTTCTTTATTTTCCATTACTCTTATAAATGATGGCTCTTGAAGCACTGTTAAAGTTGCATTAGATATTATAGTTCCTGCTGGATTTTTAGCAGCACAGCTGTAAATACCCATATCGGTTGTTTTTGCATTAACAATAAAGAAGAGATGGTCAGTTGGCATCACATTCATTCGTCTTTCCCTCGCTGCCGGAAAATCATTGCCACCATCTTTTTTCCATGATATTTCTGGAGAGGGATCACCGGTGGCTGCACATTTCAGTGTTACTGTTTCTCCAGTTTTTACAGTGACATTTGTGGGTGTTTTGGTAAATTTAGGAAATGTTACTATATTAACTTTAGCCTGAGATGAATATGTAGTTCCAAATTTATTACTCACAACACATTGATATTTACCAGAATCAGAGTGTGACACATCAGGTATAACTAGCATAGATGTCGCATGAGATTTACCATTCTCTGACAAGGTAACATTCTCATAAACCAATGGATTGCTCATGTTGCCATTATTTTTTCTCCATAAAAATGTTATGTTGCTAAAAGGATTTGATGTTGCGGAACAAATTAGATTTGCCGAGCGATTCTTGATAGCTAAATGAGATTTGGGATGTTCTATTATTTTAGGTTTTGGTGTGTCTCCACAATTGTCTTCTTTAAGTTTAGAAACAATGACTCCTCTTACTTCTGCAGGATATACACAAGTTGCTGTAACATATTTTTGTTCAACTTTATCTCTTATCCACTTAACTATCCACAGCAAATTGCAATCACATAATAAGGATGAAGAATTTAAATATAATTTTCTTATATTTGTCATAGTATCAAAAGCATGTTGCTGAATTGATGTAATGTCATTTCCCCTCAAATCCAATTCAACTACATTTGATAAACCTTCAAAAGCTCGGGAACTTATTGATTTAATGTGATTTGTTGATAGATTAAAAACCATTAAATTCTGTAATTTTGAAAATGGACCAGACATGTCTTCTACAGTCCACGATATTTTATTATTATTCAAAAACAATTTTTGCAATTGTGACATGTGGCTGAATGCCTCTTGCGATATTGCAGATATATTATTGTTACTTAAATTCAATATGTGCAGTTTATTCAAATGTTGAAAGGTGCGGCCTTCTATTTCCATAATGTAGTTGTGCGATAAATCCATGGATTCCAAGTTTGTACACAATTCCCAGCTGCCAGCATCAATTTGAGATATTATATTATTTGACAAAGATAATGTTGTCAAAGATTCCAAGCCATACATCCAACCTTTAGAAATACTCTTTATTCTGTTATGGTCTAATTGCAATAGATTTACAGATTTAAACCCAAAAAAGGCTCCATCCATAATGTTTACTATATTATTATCCTTAATTTTAAGTATTGTCAAACTCGACAGTCCTTGGAAGAGAAGACCACCAATAACATGTAGTTTATTATGGTTTAGTTCTAATACTTTTAACGCAGTCTGATGCATAAACAGATGATTAGGCAGTGATATAAGCTCATTTTTATTAAGTTTTAGAGTGACTAAGTTTGTGAGATTGTTAAGAGCTCCTGGTTCAATTACTCTTATATGATTACTGTTTAAACTCAAAACCATTATAGAACTATTAAGGCCAAAATGACCGACATCTATTGCGCCAATATTATTCCTGTTTAAACTAACTTCATGTATTTGATTTTTATGTAAAAAGTTAGGAATACGAGCCAATGAGTTTTTATTCAATTTTAATATTTTCAATGAGAGTAGATCGTGAAAACCATCGGTAACATCTTCAGTTAATTTATTATAACTTAGGTCTAATTGTTCCACCCACTTCGGAATTCTTGGCACTGACGCTAAATTTTTTTTTGAACAGTCTACATATTGTTTCAAGCAATCACATTTTTTAGGGCATTCGTAATTTTCATTCTGCGTCGATATTCGTATTAAAAACATCATCACCACAATCGTGGATAAAAGATAGTATCCCATTTTTATTCATTTGTGTGGATACTGGATTCATTGAGCACAAACGATCTCCGCCTTTGTTCTTACATAATTTTAAAGGCAGAATATACGTATAACACTTTAAAACCTCAGTTCATTTATAACCACTTATACTGATTATTACATTTTGTTGTCACTGATAAAGAGTAATAATAAAAACAACACTGATTTTTATTTACTGCGAGAACCTCGACCGCCATTTTCTCTAATCAATCTTTTTCTTTGACGATTGGTTTGTAGTCGCTGGTCGCGGTAGTGATTTTAGTCTATGGTAACAACCCGTTGTGACAAATGATAATGTTAATATATAATAATAGCCAATAGTATAAAAAAGTTTAAAATTTTATTTGGATTTATTATACATATAAAATAAACATAAATTGCAACTCGTCTGAATTATTTCTATCAGAGAGATAAAATTAAAATGTGAATTTGAATATAATTACAAATAACCCTTTTTAAAAGTTGATTGTAATATAAATTTTTATTGGAAATTGTTACGTAAATCGTGTTATGAACAATTACTAATTATCATCTATATTATTATATCTCAATTGTATTTGAACCTTAATAATGTAAAGCTAGAATAGCATCTGCATTATGATGACGCTTAATACATTTACTTTTCAACGAATATACTAATAACTAGCATAGCTAAGTTATTATTGTAATAGTTTTTTTAATACTGAAGTAATTTATTGAAAATGCATTTATCGGACACTGGGTGAAATGAAATAATTAAGTGTATTTCACAGAAATTCATAATATTATTATGTAAATTCAAACCAATGCAATCAAAAAGCTCCATACTGTCACGCGAACAACAAATTACTTTTGGTGCACTTTTTTTTTCTGGCGATTTCGGATTATAATATTTATATAATAAAAAAAATTGTATATTAGGGGAAGCTTGGGAGTAGCGTCAGTGACAGAAAAAAATATAGGTAGCCGTCTGTCATGGTCTGGGCACGTTTTGAGGAGATGAAAGGCAGGTGACCAAAAGAATGCTGGGTATAGTAGTGGAGGGATGGACAGGCAGAGGACGGCCGAACAAAAGATGGATGGATTGCGTGAAAGACGATATGGAGAAGTAGTGTGTACAGAGATAACGCGTAACAAGAGAGTATGAAAGGAAAAAAACATACTGTGCCGACCCCAAAATTGGGATATGGACAAGAAGATGATGATATAATTGAGCGAAGCGAGCGGAGTGTTCTAGTCGAGACTTCACATTCTTTGTCACGAATAGGCTCGAAAACTATTTGACGGAAAATTATGAAATTTTTCAATAAAAAAGACACACATTAGGTGATGGTATTAATTTTTTTTTAAATGTCATGTCGTTGAGGAATAATCGTTAAAAAACTGATATCCCATTGAAGTCAATGGGAAACGATGAGTCATTGTACTAGGCTCGCTACGCTTAATATGCAAACGGCACCCGAGATTTCACGAGCGCAGCGAGTCGAAATTGAGGGCTTGTTGGCGCACCTAGTAAAATACACATATACTCCAGTGTAATTAATATACGATAATAACACGAGTATTTTCTTTACCCAAAAATTATTATCCAAATGTTTTTTCAATTGACCGTATTGTAAGTACAGAAACAAATAAATGAATACCTATTGCACAAATTTAGGCTATACTGTTAAAGGCTGGCATACATTTAGAATAGAGTGAAATTGTAGGGGTTTTTGGTCTGCAGTGCAATCCGTCGTGTCCGGTTGAGATGCGATCGCGTCGACTAGACGTTAAACATAATGAAATCCAGACTCGATTTGGAACTATTTCATTAGATCTTATTAAAAATGGCTAAACATTTGGTAAATTACAGTAGCTTTCGACGACAAGGGTAAAATTAATTGTATTTCTTTAAATAAAAACTGCCCAATAATTGATCAATTCTTGGTCTTAACTTATTCTAGTTTGGCCTGGATGCCATTAACAAACTATTACCCAGTAATTATGTACCTAGTATATTTAGCAATTGGTAAATGTAATTTACCTAAAAAATCTGATCTATGATCATAAAATTTACTGATGTATTTGACACATGAGTAAAGAATCTATGACCACTTTATGGTAAATTTTTTTTTTCCTACTAAAAATATGGGTAGAAAAATATTAGGCGGAAAAGTAATTTGAATTCTTACTAACAAAACATTATTAATAAAAATTCTGATTAATAATATATGTGATTTTTTATAATGTTAAAATCTTTTAACTAAAAAATTCCAATCCAGGGAGGATTAATTACCCTTCCAAATTTGGTGAGAAATCCTAGTCTATGTAAGCTTAAGCCACCGAGTTTTGAAAACATCTCTTTCTTCGTGATACCCTATTTAAACATTTTTACAAATGATACAGTACATATACAAAGTATTTAATTATTATAATGTCTATATTTTTAATTTTCAAATAAACATGGATACCTTCAAGTAATTTTAACTTATAAATAGCTAGTGGTTTTAGTTAAATGCAAAATTATACTAATTGTTAGTACTTTAGTAAGATACTAATATTTTTGAGAATCCTCGCAATTTGGTCACATTCATTAAACTATAGACATTATCTGAATTTATTGAAAATAAGTTAAAATTTTCCATCAAAATTTGTTAAATTGATACACCATTACTTATACCTATTATATCCACATGGTTAGGTCATTAAAAGTCCATATAATAAGTTCACATTTAATGCATACTTAGGAGAAATGGGTTAAATCTATAAAATATTAATAACCCAGCCAAGATCTTCTCAGAGCAGGGTGATTGCTATGCCGTCATTGCAGAGAGGAATTAAAAAAATAAAAAATACTGGGATAAGAAGTGGTGGCTATACAGAAAATGGTATTCTTAATGGTAGCTTTAGAGTATAAACCACAGATTTTATGCCTATCTTCCATTAATGTGTATCTATGCAAGTCAAGGGGGACTATAAAATCAAGGGTCAAGGGGGCTTATAAGATTTGCAACCAATTTTTGATATAGCAAAGCTGTGTAAACCACATCACCATATCTAATATAAATAAGAATAAATTTTGCTTCTCAAAAAATGCTATGCTAGCCAGCATTTTTTACACTATTATACAACAATTATCTATATTAAATAATATATTGTAAACCGCTAAAGCAAACATTTCTATATTTATATTTTGACTGGAAATTGGATTGCTAAATATGAATAACATATTTGTTTTTATATTGAAAACAAGTAATTTATGTTTTTTTTTGTGGCACTAATTTAAATAATAAATATCACTAGTACTCACGTTATAAGCCATTGTGCTTAACACCTGCAATATAAATAAATAAATTGAAAACTATTAATAAAAAACTTAAACTATGTTTCTTTAATTAATTAATGAATAATTACCTTAATTCTCTTATAATTACAAGTAATGTATGGGTTTTACTTGTTTTATAGTTTTCAAATCGCTAAGGACTTTATATATTAAATAATTTTAAATAGATTGCTTTATAATAAAGTTAAAACTTAAAAGTATTATCAAATATCAAACTAATATTTGACAAATGACAATTGACAACTGACATTCACAGCAGGTTGCTGTTATTTTTAAATTCTTTTCAAGGGGAAAGGCAAAGACCTTTAGATCATCCAGTCTATTCATAGTTTAGATACTCGTACAGTAGGTACAGAGAAAATACATCAACTAATTTTTAAAACGGGGTTTACACGGTTGACTTTGAGCTTGGTTAAGCAAAATTGTTGGTTAATAAGATTTTTTTATTTCTTAAAAATGGAATGAAGACACTGCAGTACGATTCATTATATCAAAACGATTATTTCAAAATTCATTAATAGTTAGTTGTGCAGATTATAAACAATATAATAAGACACAACTTTATCTATTTTTTTTGTAAGCATAATATTAGTATTAATGTTATGAAATACAACAATAATTTTTATATCTGTAATAACATTGTAAAGAGTTAAGGTAAAAAGAAAATGGTTTTCTTGAATTTCGGAATTTTTATTAATTATTAGAGAGTTGAGTTCAGTTCCTGCTGTCACGTCACGATTCACGTCAAACACGTCATGCGAATGACAAAGTTAGGAATATATTGATATTTTTACAGTGTTTAATATTTTTGAAGGGAATTTATAGAGCCTATTAACAAAATTGGCTTTGTAAATTCTTAGAAATATTTGGTAAAACTTTTTATGGGTATTTATATCAAGTGCTAAACCATGGAGGCTTATGAAAGTGTGTTACTCGTTAAAAATGAAGTCTTTGTTTTTAAAATACCCCCGAAAACAACTAACAGAGGATATAGGTAAATAGTTAAATTTATATTTTTCATTGCTTTATAAATTATTATAAACCTTAAGGTATTTTGCAATAGGGCAGCTGATTGGAACTTGCAAGAACCACAATGGACGGGGCGTATGCGCCTCGTAGCGAAAGGCGACGAATTAATAATGAAGCTGGAAGATAAGACAAGCGGAGAACTATTTGCAAAATGCCCTATCGACAAGTACCCAGGAGTGGCACTAGAGTCTGTTACAGATAGCTCACGATATTTCGTTGTTAAAATACAGGATGATAATGGTAGACAAAAGTTACACATATTTAATGTCTTTTCATTGTTATTTATTTTTCCTGTGTACATATCTCATATTCATTTATATTCTCAACTTTTTACAGGTCGTAGTGCTTATATTGGTCTGGGATTTGGTGATAGATCAGATTCATTTGACTTGAATGTAGCCCTGCAGGATCATTTTAAGTGGTTACGGAAGGAACAGGAAGGTGTACAGGGAGAGCAACAACAACTTGACTTCAGTTTTAAAGAAGGAGAAACTATAAAGATAAATATGAAAATAACTGTAAGATAACAGTTTTTTTATATCAATATTATTTGGTATTAATCCTTTTCTTATTGTGTAAAAAAGAACCCAAATAATATACATGGGCCAATTTGAAAGATTTCTTAAAATGTGGCATTATGTGAAATAGTAAGTTTAAATAATTTCATTTATACGAAAAATTCATGTTTTCAGAAGAAGGATGGCAGTGAAGCCAGCCGTCCTCGTAGAGCTGGTGGTGCTAATATAGGGGGACTGCTGCCCCCACCCCCGGGGGGATCGAAGCTTCCACCTCCACCCTCTCCGCAGCATATGCCAACCCCGGCCGGGACACCCGCTGTGCCTAATACTGAATGGGGCGACTTCAACTCTGCTAGGTCAGTTTACATTTTAAAATTCCTATTTAAACAATATCAGTACTGTCATAGTTTTTGAGTATGCAATTTTTATTTCCAGCACCCCGAGCCAACAACCAAAGCCCACGACCCCGGCTAACCAACAGAACTGGGTGCAGTTTTAATTAATTCATATATTGTTGTTGTTTTGGTTTCTGCGAACCGCAGGCAGTGCATTGCACAATACTTATGAATCTTACTTAAATGATTTACATATCCGTTACTTTGTGTGTATATATGCCGGTATGCCTCTCTATAACGGGATTTAATTTTATATTAGTTTAATTAGGCATTCAATATTATAACAGTTAACATTTTTCTTAAAACAAGTGTCGTTAGGCTAAAGACTGCATCATTGAAATATTATTTTAATTTGGTTCTGTTGAAAACTAATTTGCTATTATGTTATACTAATACCCGTAGCTTGTAAAATTTAATTTAAGGCTCTATTAACATTCCCACATTGTTGAATATTTATTTATTATTTTTTGTTGAAATTATTTATTTCATATTTGTATTTCAATAATCGTCTTAAAACATTTCCGATGAAACCAACACCAGTTATAAATGTAATAAGTATATCTGTAAATGTTGTCACATTTGATAGTTTAAACTTTGAAATATAGAGGTAGCGTTAATGGAATTATGGCTCTACATACTGTTTAGACGTTACTGCATGTCGTAGACGAGCTCTATGTATATAGCCTAAGTGATAGCTGTGTGTACAAATGTGTTATAAATAGATCTGTTCTGGCATTCTGTTTGAAATGTATGTACAAATGTAATAAAGGATAGCAGCTACTCCTTTTTCTTTTATATTTTCCATCACAAATCAACCATTTAGATCCGCCATGAAGTGGGTATTGAACTTCTCTTTCACTGCTTCACTTCATCTGTGTGATTTTGCAACGCGAGTGCGGCTCGCACACAACTGGTGTGCAATATGAAGGTCAGGTAATGCAAAGCGCTTGGATTTTTGTCGTAGTGCGACAAAACACGCTTTGGGATTCTTGGATGAATGCACCTAGTTTTTTTGTCCTAAATCCAGAACACGCTTTTATGATTTTCGGACGAAAATCCGTTCGGAAGTTTTTTTTTATGCTTAAATGTCAAACGTCAAATGGAGCAAAGTATGTGTGTAAAAGAGTGAAATAATCCAACGGTAAGCTTCGTTCAAAGAGGTTCAAAATATGTTTATTCTTGATATGTCCGGTTGGATTATAGCAATTGTTTTTATTAATGATTAAGAATAAGCCACCTTATTTAATTTCAACAGCAATTAAAAAGCATATGGCCTCAAACATTGTTACTAGCGGTTCCATTTAGTTTTCTTTAATTGTACGTCCTTGTTAACTACGATGGGATTAAAGTTGTCGAAATAAATGAGAGTATTAGTGAAAAGGGCGAGGCTTAGACTGCCGGCTCTCGTTCTCGTATTGAGAAATGAAGCTTTACATTTTATTAATTATACTCTATAAATCATGTATGACACTTATATAGTATAATAAATAGCGATAAAAAAAGGAAGTTCTGTATCCATTGGTTATGTGGCAACGTGATAAGAATGTTTTATGTTAAAGATAACATAATTCATTGATTGTAGAAGGTAATGAATATGTATGTATATTTTAAATCGCTTTTTATACAAATGTTTTAATCCTTATACAGACCAGGCGCGAAGTGAAGAGGATCGCTCTCCCCCTAAAATCCTACGCGTCAAATTAGCAAATCATATAAATTATTATTGATAAGTAACGAAAATGTTATAATTTATAATCTTCCTGCTATAAACCTGTATATAGACTTTTCTAATAAGTTACTAGTGAAGTAAATTTATCTTTACTGTCTTGCTATATTGCTATATATATAACATAGACCGCCATCCCCTCTTTCCTGTTGTTTTCAGAAAATAGCGGAGACACGGATATATTATTCCTTCCTTAGGGGAAATAATAAATTTGTTTTATAGTAATTTATGCATAAAATACTTTACATTCTCTTTTTAGTGGTTAGTTATTGTTGTTTTTTCTTGAGCCTTTATTTTAATTTTATAAATCTTCAAGAACACTTTCAGTAGTCCTATTAATATTATAAAATCGGAAGTTTGTAAGGGCGGATGTTCCGTTTCATGCAACACTTATTGAATTTCAATGGAACTTTGCAATAATGTAGCTTATTTCAGTATAATATTTGGCCCATAGGTTTTAATGGTACTGTTTTGTTGTAATGCTAGCTGTAGCTGAAAGCTGCTATAAGTAAAAGGGAGAATGATTCACACTGATGAGCAAAAAATCAAAAGAGAAACAGATATGTACAGAAATTTATTATTTAAACAAATAAATGAACAATTTCTGTTTATTATTATTTTAATCATGTGTTAAATTTATAAAAGAAACGTGTCACGTTTCTATACACCGTTATTAAAAGCTGTCACCTTGTATTTTTTTAAAGCCTAAAATAAAAGAGACGGAATTTTTATGATTTTCGAAGAGTCTACCGCGAAATAATTAATTATATAAAAAGTAAACTTAGAAACTTGAAGTTATTTTTAAATCTATATGAAATAAAAGCCCACATAAAAAAATACATCCCTACCAGAGAGATATAAGGAGCTCCTTGAGTTTTCTCTTATTTTTAACCTTAACGCGTAACAAGTATTTCTACTTATTTTATGTGACGAATCATAAAAAATGGTGCAAAAATGGATAAGAAATACGGCCTGTGACGTACGAGAAGTAACACAGACCGACTAATCGACATAATTTAATCATAAGGGTCCCGATTTTGCCACTCAGCTACGGAATACTGAAACTAAGCTATAGAGTTACATTTTATGTCAATACATATTAAAATCTAGTTGTCAAATAGCAACACCGTGGCTAACGTTTATTTTACTTTTGAAAATAAAGATACTGGTAACACATTTCAAATATTATTTATATACAATTTAATAATTATGTTTAGAAACAATATAGGATTTTGTTATATTTGAGTGTTCTAATAAAAGACGACTAAATACTTTTCCAGAAAGAGGCATAGGTTAGACATACAGTTACGAAAAAAGAAACTCTCGTCTTTAGATATAGGCACAGGTTTTAGAAATGCAGTAATGAAAAAAGAAAATAAGTGTCGTTCTAAGATAATATAATATGAACTATAGTCCATAGCAAAAATGTGTATTTCCTTTTTACAGAGCAATTAATAAAGAAGAAATCTTCATAAAACACTCTTTGGAATAGTAATAAATGTTAAATGATTGAACGCATGTAGATGAGGTGGTGGATGGATGAATACTAAAATCCGGTGCCCTTTCTCGTAGAAATCGATATTCAATCCCTGTTCGTTTTATTATCAACTAGCGGAAATGTGAGTGAATGACGAATGTGAATGTGTCGCCCCTCCTACAATATTCATACTAAATATTTGCCGTCTCTTTTTCTTTTTAACGAATGAATTTAATAAAATTTAATGACCAGCAAGGGGGGCATTGAGTGTGTGTATGTGGGGGGGGTTTCAAATATACATGCAATATTTTATTTCACCCCTGCTATCCATGTTTTAAATCCTACCATCAACCTAAACAATGCCAGTGAAGTTAAACAATATCGCTGTGATAATAAAAATAATATATATTTTAGGCAGAATAACTACTCTACACAGGAATAAAATTCCAAATGTAATCCTGCAACCAATCACAATGAATAATTATGAATATGAAATTACAACCAGCCAATTGCATGGAGGTAAATGAATATTTTACCGGATCCGCCGCGATCACACCGCTGTGACGCGTTGATAACGTTGATAGTTATTTTTGAGATACAACGGATATATAATGCAGGGATGTAATGAAGTTAAAAGTATTGAACATTCAACTAATTATGTCGTCAATATTTATTATAAACCATAAACAAAACTAGTAAGAGACACATGAAAATGAAATTGCAACTAATTTAAGCTAACATCACATAATTGTCTTATATATGTACATATTTCATTGTATTCTTAAAAACAATCAGTGTTTGCTTTTGGGAAGTATGAATTTTTTGTATAATGCTGTATCTTTTATACTAAATTAAAATTCAAACAATTAATTATAGCCATACGAAATTTTATGAAAATCAATTCAGTAGTTCTTGCATGATGTGTCAACAAATATAGAAATAGAAACGGAAATGTTTCCTTCTTCGAACTCCCCTGCTCGTCCTCAGAATCAAATAAATAAAACCCATATAATTTTAATGTAATTATAGAGTCGTTAATATTTTATAGATAAAGATCTGTTTACTTTTTGTTATTTTTTCCTGTATCTTTAGCTGAAACATCCCATCATATTACACCGCGTGTTCGTCACACCCAAGAATCTGTATTGTTTGTGGTAGTATTGGAATTTAACAATATATTTAATTAAATAATAAATAAGCAACTATTTCTTACTCATATACAACAAGCCTTCCATTTTTTCTACATTTTTAATAAAGATATGTGGTTTTCCAATCATCCACGAATCAACCGTATAGCAGACGCACTTCTAAGAATATTATGTGTATAAGGTATTTGGTTATAAATACATATATGAACATTTCTTCATTTCACAACTTGAACTTCTGACCTCTGGAAATGTAAAGTAAATCCAGGTCAGGTGCCGTAATTATAAGTTGGAGTAAGCTACAATGTATTAGTTAACTATATTAATTTATCACGGAATAAAATAATAAAATATATTTTTATAATTAAATAAGTAATACGCGAATAGGATTAGAAAAAAAATCCCGCTGCAAAGACTTAGCTAAGTGTAGATGCTTATATTCAGAAGAATTTGGTATCGATTTTTTAGTCTGTGAAATATATTCCCTGTTCTGTCGAATATGTCATACATTAACTATATTATAAATTATGTCCATATGGAGATATCATTTATTTTTTTATATATTGTAATTTATTAGGCAAAATATCTAGAAATATAAAAAACAACCGGGCGTTATCCCTCGTCACACGGACTGATCCGAAGTCACATTTGGTCTTTTAAGAAACGAAAAAGATGTCAATGAAGTGATTAAAACTTATCGAATACTCTCCAAGTTTAGATTGAGTTATTTAACAACCTTTGATTTCACTTTATTATAAAGTAATAACATTATTAAGCTTTGATTTAATTCAAAAAACCAAGAATAATAAATTTATTATTATTTACATTAAATATATGCAAGAGAAAGATGATAACTGTAAAAAGTTAAAAATTTATAGTCCGCTAAGTAATATAGTGCTGTATTTCTTAATGAATCTTCCATTTATAATTTATAATAGTATTTATAAATGTGATAATGGCTTGAAAGAATATGTAATTAAAATATTAAATGTATTACTTATCAAGTGATAATCTTAACGAAGGAGTTATAAACAATATATATAGAGTTCAATGTTTCTCTGTATGTGTGTCAGATATAATATTTATCCGATTTTCGTGCAGACGTTAGTGGGAAAAAACAATTAGTTTTTTACACGCAATGGATGCCGGTACAGCTGGTGTTCCATATCCTAAAAGAGAGTTAAAACCAACTGCTTGGAATAAAGTAAAACTTATCAAAACAACTAAACTAAACGTTTAAAAATACTTAACCTCAATCACATTCATTTCTTGTTTAATAACAGGCAAAGCTCTTCAAACTTCCATACTAGTAAACTTGATTGAAAACTACGTTACATAACATTTGTTACTCATATATAAGATATTAATATTATGTTGTTATACATGTTACATAACACATAAGTCAGTGGCAGTATAATATATATAAAGGTATACACACAATAATTATAAATATTTAACTGAATAAAGCAAGAAGTATCAACGTATTAATTTTTCTTTTTTAAAATTAATAAAACAATATATATTATAATGTTAAGAACCCTGAAGTAAATTCGATGTGATTTTAATTTCAAAAAACAGATTATTAAAATATGTTTTTATAATTTTTACGAATTCAAAATCTGTACAGAAGGTTTTAGAAAATATATCTAATGTAAATATTTCAGTGAAATTACAGTTATAGTGTTATTATTATATATTTAATGTGGCCTGTATTTAATTGGTGATGTGTCTTAATGTTATTCAGGGGCGAGGGTAAGAAGTCCTTTCCACTCGGGTAATCGTTAAAGGAGGGCTTTGTTACCTTGGATCGTTGGATTGTAAAAGCTAATGCTCTCGACTAATATTATCTTCTAACCTATTTCTTCATTAACGTATCATCCCTACAATTTATAAGTCAATAAACGGGAAGCGTTTTCACATTGAATATATTATTTTAGTCGGGTTATAATTTGACTTTTGATATTACGTTTATAATGAACTATGATTAAGCTTTGTTTCTTGTTAATAATAATTATTTTATTAATATTCGGTATACCGCTTCCGAAGATCGTTTAGATGTTAATAATGTTACTGATTTCGTACCTCGCTCGTATTACGAAGACGGATGAGCCGTAAGGGACCGGTGAGTAACTTTGCACCATTTCGACATCATTTTTATATTGTTATTACTGTTTCGTATTTCTTCACATTGCTCGGAACATTGCTGAGTATCCATTACATGTTGAAGTTGATTGTATCATTTATATCAGTGTCTTTTATTGTAGGTTTTTTAAATTTAGAAAGTTAAGTAATATGTTTGTTTTATACCTTAAATGTAGCCTTAGAAGAATATTTAAAAAAATATACGACTTTTACTGCTTTAGATAGTATGTAGATTTAAAAAACAATAATATATTAAAAGTTAAAAACCAATTCGTCGTTTGTAAATTGATAAAATTTATAAAAGTTTGTCTATGACTTGTCCGAACAAACCTTTAGATCGATTTTCTAATATCTCATATTGCTCATCAATTTAGATGTTGATTTTCCAAATTCAGTTTAATCGAACGATTGTCATAATATTTTCAACTATTTAACTCTCATAGCTGAATCAATAGATTTAACATTTGCCTATTTGTCCGTGTATCTGTTAGACTGTGTGTGTGTTTGAGCATCGCGCAAAAAAAGTAGTCTTGCTGCAATGTTACAGTTTATTATCCTGGACAAAATATTGTCTTTCCCTTCTCGAAATTTATATCATTTTCAGGGAAAAACTATAGACTATATTGGATTAAAATTTTAACCATAAATAGAAATGTATGTATTTGTACATTTAAAATGATGATAGTTGATTTGAGTCAACAAGGGAGGGAAGGGAGTAAACAGAGTTGCGGGCAACAAATGTATAATATTACACATGGTTTAGGTTATCAAAGTCAACATTGTATATCTTAAACATATACGAGTATTCTGCTCATGACTACTTGGACTTCCGGAGACGAGTCGGCAAAAAAAAAACATAAAGATAGTACAAACATTATTTGTTAATATAATTCTGGGAAGAAAATAAAAATATGACTATAATTTTATTTCCAGAATTATATTATATTAATATTAATTTTTAGTTAGGGGTTTTCTGTAACGTAAAGCGTTTATGGTGATCATATTACAGCTTAATTCTTAACAATACAATCCGATATGTTTTGGTATCCTAATATTTCAACCGTTGGGTTGGGATGTGCTATGGATTGCTACATATTTAACACATTTAACACATATTTAATAATTTAAATACAGAAAAATCGTGTTACAACGTAATAAAAATAGAATATTCTCTTTGTCATGTGTGTATCTGTTTTAGGGTAAAGGGATTCTCATATTCGGGATACATTATAAGAGTCCTGAAACTGTCACCTGAATATACGATGGAAGAAAAGATAGATTTTTATTGGAAAGAACAAAAAAATGCTATTTATTTGTCAAATCCCACTAGAGGAAGAGGTGAGGTAATACTAGTGTATGTTTCTTTTTGAATCTTTCAGTTGTCATTTAAAGATACATTTGTGTCATTTCATTTCAAATTAACAGTTTTTCACTTAATGCATATGAAAGTATATACATATATACTTTCATATGCATGCAAGTATGTACTTGCATAAAAAAATCTATTATAATTTTTGTCTGATTGTCTGTTTTTTGTTCCGGCTAATTTCTGAAACGGCTGGACTAATTTTAACAGGAATTTCAATTGCTGATAGCCTATGTTATAAGTTAGCTACTTTTATATAAAAAGTCATGCTATCGAACTATTCTTGTTACGCTTCATTAAGGTAGAAATGACCTCTGAATATGTAAAATTTAGCAAAAAAGAGAGCACTAAACAGGATACCGTATTTGCTAAGTTGATTGAGAATGCCGTTTCGTCAGCACTCAGCACAAGCTATGACTATCCAAACAGTCGTCTCCCAATCACCCGTTTTGTTTGTGACGTTGTTTATCCAGGAACACGATTCAATTCCATTATCAACTTAAACGGGGTCAATAAAAACTGAATTCAGTTGCACCGATACCTCTGTTCTGAACATAAGCAGGATATATTAGTGTTATTGTCATTAATAATTATATAAATATCTTTTTACATTATGGCAATTTGTTTTAGATTGTCTGTTTGTGGATATACTTGTATCGTATTTGAATAACTAGAATTCGTCGTAAATAGTTGTTAAAAAGAGTAGTCGTTAGGCGCTGATGAAAATATAACAGAAGAAATAGAAAGTATATAATTGGTAAATAAATCTTTTTCATTTCTATTTGTTTGTCTCAACGCTTTATTAACTATATTTTATACGAGTATATAATAAACAGATTAACTGAATTTAACAATGTGTAAAAAAAATATAATTCCAAAACAAATCCTTTGTATACGAAAAGTGATATATATAACAAGAAATTTCCGAGTCACTATTCTATTTATTACGTTCACCTCAAACGTAAATGCCTCCTTTGTTCCAGCCAACCTCGGCTGTGGTGAACTCGTAAGCCTATCACGAGAAATAAATTGAAATAAATAACTTTACTTTTGACGCTTGATATAAACTTAAGGCACGTTCAAACATTTTTTCTCGGGTTAAATAAATGTAAATAACCCTAAAGACCTTTTCCACCCTTATTCAGGTAAACCGATCATTGTCAATCACCCTTTTAATGTAACCTCGCTTTCACGTCACTGAGTACCCGTAACTACGTAACCGTACTACGGTTTGAGCGACGCTCTCCCCCAGTTTGACATGTTACTTTCGTATGACATATTGTTTGTGTAAATTAATGATTATTCAATGTTTCTTTTGTGTTCAAATTGTACAGTTTCATATTTGATAAATTTTGAAAGAGCCTTTTAATTAATGAATGTTAAATTTTTTTTAATTATAGAATTTAAAATATGAATAACTAAAACGTATAATATATAATATTATGTCAATAAATTCAATGCGTCCGTAACGAAAGTTACGCTTCATTAGTTACTAATGATCTCTGAGTATGTTTAATTTACCAGTATTGATATTTATATTTTTGAAAAGAAAATAATGTAAAAATATTGTTATATAAAACATCAATATAGCAACATTTATTATTTTAATGTTCGGTCGTTTATCTGAGGAAATTGTTTAAAGGCTGTCGTTATTTAGTGAGGCGCCGCGTCCGGTACAATTAGATTAACACGTCCCGTCTAACGTTCACGGTACTGCAACACCGAAAATAAAATCAAACACAGTGTGGTACAAAGTATTACAGATACATACTTAACATTCCTTTTCTACTAATATTTGGTGTTAAAATAAACTTTTTGGACGAGAATGATATTATATTTAAAATATTTAATATTTGTCACCATACCGTATTCATTGTACGAGCTGTGTATATTGACAGTATTTTTTAAATTATGTTGTTTCATAAGCTATATTTTAGTTTAAATATTGAAATACTAGACGAAAACTCTCAAAGTGATGCAAACAAACGATGCAAAACGGACAATTGTTGTAAATATAGATCTGTTTGGCATTTGCATTTAAACGTAATATTGTTGAAATATTATCGATATATTAATATACTTGGAAAGTTTTTTTGAGTTATAATAATAGACAAGTATATACTACTTTCAAAGAAGCAACTTAACGGGTAGTTAATTATATTTCACACTTTTAATCAAATCTAATAGAATGTTTTATTTTTAATAAACTTTGTAAAGAAAATTCACGTTGATAAAGAATCGCAATTAAAATATATTTTATTTTCATACGCACATTAATTTTTGGGATCAAATTGTCTACTCCACGACTGTGCATTCTAAAAGCAATTTCGATCCACTTTCCATAATTACTGAAAATTATTATTTCAAGGAAATAAAATATACTAGAGGCGCGAACCGGACTTCGAATTGGATTCGCTGCGCTCGCAAAATCTAGGTAGAGTTCGACTAATTGCGTTCGGCGAAGCGAGTAACCCATCTTCAATTCAGCGTTCAAAGCTGAAACCGACGGGCAAAAAGTATAGAATAATCAAATATCACATAGCGAAATTTTTTTACTTTGAAATCTATGGGATTGTTTTTTTTGGTGATTATTCCCCAACATGAGTTTTTTTTTCACTTTTTTTTATAAAACATCGCTGTAAATGTGCTAAATTTCATGAAGATCGGTAAAGCCGTTTTCATGCTAACCCCGGACATGGGATGCAAGAAGTCTTACATAGAGCGCTCCGCTCAATGATATGCAACGACAATGCATTATTATAGTATTTAAAATAAAATATTCAAACATCAATTTGTCTTTATTTAACTCTACACATAACTTTGTACTACAAGAGAAAGATTAATAACTATATACAAAAAATATGTCTGTCGCACAAACATGCGTCCTATTGGTAAAAGATTACAATAAACTTCAAGAATTATTATCAAATAAATAAGAATTAGGCACTGCACGTGTTCTCCATATCACAATCGTGGGTTATCACGAGTATAACGTACACCACGGTATAATTCATTTATTCTAGTAAGCGTCTCCGTTCTTTAAAGAATTATTATCATAGACTTTAAGCTTTCATTCCTCTCATGAAATACACATGCAAGTTTTTCTGTATCTATTCAACCGGCGTTATAGTCGAGACAACTGACATTGACAGTGACAGTGACAGTGACAGTGACAGTGACAGTGACAGTGACATGTCTTGTTTATTATGTTATTGGAACTTGTCAGTTCTATTAAATTAATGCAGCTATTTTACTATCCAATCAACAGAGCGCTAGGTCAGCTAGCATTCTTACATTGTACACTGAAAGGCAGTTAGTGAGTTGTTGGCAAGTTTGTGATGGTTAACAAGTTTAATACTGCTTTTGGGGTCAAATAACCCACGTAAAATTGTTTCCACTATAACACCGACTGAATAAATATATTACTACTAAATAATTAATGATTTAAAAAACTACTTTAACATTATCATGAATTTTAATTTAATACTTATTAGATTTTTGGGTCCTTAATGAAATGATATATATATATATAATTATTAATATTATTTACAATATTTTAATATTGCTTATATAATATTTTGTGTTACACAACAGTTATTTTTTATATTTGGCAACATTTTTCTAATTTGACAGGAATATTAACTTGGAACATTAAATAAAACTTAAACAATAAACACATAAAAGGCATCTAATGCTCAAAAGTTTCCAAATTAGTTAAAATATTAAAGGAGATCATTTCTTAACCTAATTATGGAAATGGATTATAATTATCATCTGTATACTAAACTACAAATAATACGAACTTCAAAATTTGGCAACACTTTGGCACATTATAACATTGTCCTTACCATTACAATAGTAAAATAAGTAAAAACTATTAATAATTACTCAACTGTAATATAATCATGTTAAATTATTAAGTAAATTTCGAAATCCAAGCGAACTACTTTATAGATTTACATATTTTTGGAGGTAAACGTCTGTTATTATATAAAAAGTATTTGTATTCAAAGCATAAGAATATTATTATAATCATCTTTCCTGTGTTGACACGGACAGACAAAAGTATCTGTAAGTTTGATATGAAAAAAGTTGTACCGAATTGAATATTAATGGCACATTGACATTGTTTTCTCTTTGTGTAGATTATATAGATATTGTCTCAAAGATATGTCGTAATGACAGAATAAAATAAACAGTTATAAATTGATAACGTTATATACATATTAATAACAAGTCATAAACACTGATACAAACTCACACTGCTTTGCATGTGGCGTCAATAAAGATTATATTATAAAAATATTATCAGACAGACAATAAAATTAAGATATATATCATGAAGATAATCCAGTGACTAGATTTATTATTATTATTTAGTTTAGAGATAAATTCAAAAACAATGTGATATGTACAATTTCTAAATATTAAATTTACAGTTCTTCAGTTACATTTACAGACATTCGTTTAGTAATGTAAAATAAGGGTAAGGTTAGCCTATACAGTGTTCTAATTAGGGAACATCAAAAGTAAGTACGTAGTCTATTAAAATACACCGAGAGTCCACTTGAAAGTATTGACTAATGAGCGTATTGGAATTGCGATCACTTAACTGTTATAATTATTTTTAAGACTGTACGTGCTCGGGGATGCCTTGGAAGGCAGCAGGCGTTCGGACACTTCACAGAGGTCACTGGCAGAGTATCGGTTCCTTTTTAAATGTATACTTCTGTCTTTGTCTAATGGTCTTCTGGCCTCCGATGGCAAGTCGAGGTCTTTTAAGCTTCCGGCGGGACTTCTTGCTGGTTCTTCTTTTTCGCTGGAGGTACTTGACGGTGTTTGACTACCGTTTTCGGATTCTATGATCTGCTCCAGACCACTCGGTCTTCTGCTTCTTGGATCGTAATATTCCACAGTGGGAGGCATCACCGGTGACAGATTACCCATAGGGTCTAAACCTAAAAGAAGCATCACAGTGGCTGGATGTTCCAGTATGTATTGGGTAACGCAATGGAGGAATGGTTCCGTTTGCGTACTCCGGTTCATTTTAGGTCGCTCGGGACTGAGTGGGCGCTCTTGCTGCAGAAAATAAACCAATAAATGATTACGAGTATCGATATAATGAACTAAATTTAGAACTATTTCAATTAATTCAAAAATTTAATTCCTCAATTACCTGATCCCAGCAAAAAACATCCGGCGGGTGGCTACAACTTCTTGCTAATTGGTTAGGCGGAGTGTTCCATTGTAAATTTGGATTTGAGTGCGCCGCGTGCCAGACTGGCCCCGTCATCTCTTGTAACGCTTGGATCGCATTACGCACCTGACAACATGTTATTACGAAATATACTTATTATCTACATAACTACAATATTATCTTTATGTTACCTCGAGTTACGAGTGATTTATTTATTATCCATACTTGCCTCCATACTGAGTGCGGCGACGTCATGGTGCAAACTGGATACTTGCGTGTCGAGCCTATCAACCGACGAGCGAGTGTTATGCATTTCTAAATTTAGCCCCTCCAAAGAATCCGCGCGAGTAATTTTAGGTGTTGCCACCGACCGTTGTCTTTCGATTCTCTCGCGTAATTCCCTATGAGATAACCGAGGCTGTCCGTCCGTTCTGTTTGAATTTGGTTTTTTGAGACAATGTATAGAAAAATAACATATAGAAAAGTAACAAGATAATAATTTACCTAAATTTCATGTGACGGGGGCTACTACTAGATAATAGAGGCTTTTTTGGTGATAGTGCATTTTCCTCGGCTGCATTTTCGTCGTCTTCCGAAATTGACGGTAGAGTCAATGACGGATGCCCATTCCCTTCCTCTTGTTCGGCCTCGTAACCTTCTCGTAAATTGTACGTCAAATCATGTAGTATATCATGAATAAACTCTTGTTGATACTCAGGATAAAGTCGTAAAACTTCCCCGAGTCCCACCATATTAATACATTTTAAATCGCAATATGTGAGTGCCTACAAAAATAATATTATTTGATTTAAATACAACATCCATGTCCAAATAGTTTTTGTAATTGAAATTGACGTTAGTTCCGTAAATAAGTCAAAAAGGGAATTGATTGCAAAATAAACGACACGTCCCTACATAACTGTAACAATATCCCGATTTTTGTCAAAATGGTTTTGCTTATTAAAATGTTAAAAAATACTTACAATAAAGTAGTAAAAAAGTGAATTTATGGTATGCATTAATATTAAAATAACACTCATAATCTCAGATAATACTCGTGTTGTCCATTTTTACCTTAACATCACTGCTCGATTTGACGACCACGTCCGGGTTATTGGATTGAGAGGCGCCGGTGCCGTTGTAGATTTGTAAGTGAGTATTCATATCGCAACCCACCAAATCACCCTTACCTGCCAACATCAAATATTTTAAGGCACATTTCTTCAAATAATATGATAACATTGAAGTAACTTACCTAGAATAGCTACAACCATATCATTTTGCATAACCTCCATCGATCCGTTACAAATGTAGTGTATATAAGTGAGCGCGTCTCCTTTATGGACGAGGAACTCTCCCGGGGCGCAAAAATTGTTACGAATGTGCAGTGATAGAAGCTTGAGGCATCCTTGAGACGCGGACTCGAATATCGGTAAAGATAATATTTCCCGGTGCAAATGTAACGAAACATCACCTCTCAGCTCCTCCGGGAATTCTTTGAGAGTCTACAATCCAATAAAAATATTCATTCATCGTATTTTTCATTTTATCATGCAATTCTAAGCTCTTTTATAATTCTTTAATTCTCTGAGTTATTATTCTTACAATGAGTTATGAATCTTACGAAACCGTCTATCAGTAAAGACGGCCATTTATATTATCAAAAGCAGGCTCGAGGAAACTAAATTGACCGTTTCCAAACCATTTAATTCATTTTAATCTGAATAAGTCTTTTACAAATTAAATTATGATATTAATTCCTCAAACTTTTGTGTTTCTCAACGTTTACTAAATAATTACATAATTATATTAATAACTTTGTAATAATGGAGTGAGGTTTACGTGAAATACTTTTCAAAATTAATTCAATAAGCCGATGTTCAGTAGCTAGTTAAATTTATTCATTAATTAGTTTGAGATTGAGTCACCTCATGAATATCAATGCCGTGGTTGAGCGACCACATTGTTTGAAAGTAGTCTTGCATGCGCTGCTTGAGCTCCTTCGGCACTTGGTTGATAGTGAGAAAGTCTTTGAGATCCCGCCATTTGCTTTGATACATGGATCGACGAGAGTACATTCTCTGTATAATCGCCGTCACATTACCGAATACTACAGCGTGCATTAGAGCTGTGAAACGTTCCAAATGAATCGTCTGTGGTTCTATCAAATCTTAAGAGAACCTATATATATTTTTATTATGAATTAAAAAGTTAAATTCAACAAAATTAAATTATTTCCTTCTTTTGTAAGTGTTCCAGTCTTCGATGAGGATAACGAAGTTGATAAGTTTGTTTGTTATGAAGTATCTCATTTTTCATTAAGTAAATTTACAAAAAAATTACCAACAATTTTTTACGATAACAAGAAAATCTTTTTGATTAAAACCTTTTTACGTTATATTTTAACGTTTTATTAAAAGAAAAATTGTCTAACCTCCCACCAGCATAGTCAGAATGCTGAATATCTTTTCGGGCAGGGTGTTCGCGGAGACGTTCCCGAAGCCTACGCTGGTTAGTGAGGAGCAAGTGAAGTAGAGTGCGGTGACATAGCTCTCACTGTGAGATATATTCACTATGGGCACCTTCAAGCGCTCTGCCAGGTTGTTTATCCAGCCTTCAACAATGTTTGTGTATTTTGATATTATGATCTTTTAGTATGTTTGTTTACTTTCTATACAATTGTGGCAGATGGCATGATTCACTAGATGTAAGATGGTGATATTATTGCAGAAAAGATAAGTATACTTATATAAAATAAATATAATATGAAAAAAATCAAAGACACGGACAGGACTTAGACTTGGGACCTCTGGGAATCTGTCCCGTATAATCAAAAAGTAGTTAACTAAATATTTTTATAAACAATTTCTATTAAAAATTGTATTTTGACAATACAATAAATAATAATTTACATATTCCTATCAATTAGGTTCAATAATTAGAAAGGAATAAAGAGTTACATGAACTACGGCTTACCCAAATCCCAACTATCGTTTCTATGATGTTCAATTTCCTTCTCCGCTATTATAAACCATATACAAGCCAGCCAATGGGCTACCAGACTGAAGGACAACATCAAAAGAGTCAGAATTAATGCGGAGTATTGTGAATATCTGTCCATCTTTTGCAACAGCCGAGCCAATCGTAACAGTCGGGTTAATTTAACGAGGTGGACGTTGCCGTGAGTGGACTCCTAAAATAAAAATATTCTATAAAATCATTTCATAACAATATAAATGTTAATTAACTTAAAACAGCAAACATTTTTAATTGCTCGCTTTTGTTCCTGACATTAAAACCGTGTAATAGTTTAAAATTAACGTATTTATAACTCAAACAACCTGCTGGCAAATTAATTAGTAGGTAAAGTGGCTCACCGCCCCGCTGTATACATCTGATGCATAAAGTAGGTCAAACGGAAGCGCGGCAAGGAGGTCCACAACAAACCAAGTCCGGATGTAATTAAGGGCTATTGGTTTCGAGTCGGATACCACTTCTCCTTTCTTACTTACAAAGGTTGTTCGGAAATTTAAAACGATATCTGCAAAAATCGGTACTCGTCAAATCTTTCTCTTCATATTCACATGCCTCGACCACTTTAACTTCACATACCTATAATGAATAGGGCCTCAACAACGACATCACTCGTGACACTTATCCTTGGATGACCTTCATCGACGAAGCTGGCGTTATAGGGGACAACGACGGCCACGTAAAATGTCGCTATTAGGATGAGCCAATCCCAGAAAGTTTTAAAAACACCGTAATGCGAGATAATAAATCTGGACTTTTTTATTGCCGATGTTTTGTATTCGGGCAGCGGAGGGTCGGACGAGTGTAGGAGGTTCTAAAATGATAAATGTGCTGTAATTATGTTGTGTTAAAACCTATTTAGGACAGCTGTTACGACCTCCAAAATCCGTGTTTCGTAATCATTTGTGACGTTTATTTTATTATAAAGATTACCTTACTAACATTGTTGAGTTTAAGTTTAGTCTTCATCTTATCTGGTTTATAATGTCCTGAAAGCTGGTAAAGAACTGCCCTGGAGCGCCGCCTGCCCATGTTGGCGGGTGAGGGCGCTTCGGGGTCAAGATTGCCATTGGGGTCTGGAAGTAGGCAACTAGATTCAGCTCGGAACCGGGCGCCCAAAAGTGCCGCTGCGGGTACAAATGGGGATAACGCTAGAGTGACCACTCCTGCCGACGGTCGCACCGCGGCTCCTGTGCGCACAAACCACCCTGTTACTGTCATTACTGAGGGTTACACACCCGAGGGTCTCATACGCGATGCTTTATGAGGACGTAAAGTTATATTATTGTAGGAGGTACTTACTCTTCATTTATTGTTTAATGTGTCCGTGACATTGTGTTAAGCAAACGTATATAATATAAAAAGCGACCGCAGTCGTCTAGCGACTGCGCTTTTCAAAAGCATAGCGTATGATAGCACCCGTGTTACTACATTATACAAATACAAATGAAAAATAAAATGTACAAGAATTTCTTTAGCAAACGTTGGAAATAAATATTTCAAAGAAATCTTTCAATTTTCATTCGGATAATCGTAATGAATATTCATGAAAAGAAATATATAAGCTTAATGAAAAAGAAAATTTTCATATGAATAAAAATTTCTTTCATTATACATTCTCGTGATCATTAGAAACGGAACATAAAGATTCTTGTACATTCATGTCTGGACATTGATGAAGTGACAACAAAAGGACTTAAAGGAAATGCGTTACTTTACTGTCACTTTAATAAATCTCTTTAGCAAATAATAAGCAAAAATAATACAAAATTACATTTAAACTATTTCCAAATAAATTATTTTTATATTTATTATCTAAAACGCATATTGATATTATTTGAAATATGCTATTGGCAATTTATATGTAACTACGTTTGTACTAAGCACATCTCTGGAAAAATACATAAGAAGGTATGAAGATTCTTCAATAAGAGGCGAAATGAAAGGACACACGGGCAAAGTAATTTGATTTTTCAATGTTTTTTTATATTAGGTGATGTACTTGTTTGATAAAAATGTAAGCGTGTGCAAAAACCACGTGCTGGCGTAATAAAAGAAATGATGAATTTGCTACAATGTGAATGTGGAGTCGGAACATAAAACGAAGTGATAAACAGGTCAGTACAATGTTTTAAATTATTTCGTAGTATACCTTCTACATAATATAAGAACCACTACTCTTGTAAACGCATACATAGCACAATTTATACAAGAACGTTATAGAAAATACAGGGTGGTTTATATAGTTTATAGCAAGTAATTATCCTAAAACTACATTTTATTAATTTATATATAAACATATAAAATATACACATTTCGTTTAATTGTGTTTTCTTTGTGTGTGTAATAATAATTAGATTAGAAGAAAAAGATTAAAACTATCTAATAAATAAGAAACGAATACTATTACATCCTACTGCCATCGACTAACTCATATAACTCAAATTACATCTACTTTAGAAACAATGAAATGCTATAGATAATATAACGTACAGAACTACTTAAGATATTTATCAAATTTTACCGTGCCATGATGCGCGTAACTCGCTACGGCGGTCTGGGATCTATGGCGGTATCTATGGGGCTATGGCGCTCGTATAGAACTTACAACTAGAGCAACGAGCTCGGGTAACGTAGGAAGGAAGTCATTGTACTAAAATGCCTCATCAGAGGACTACAGAGGGGTACAATATTATACAATTTGCAGTTCTTGAGATAAAAATTATTTTCTTTTCGTAAGCACTTACCGCTATCGAACTCCTCATTAGTGTTCATGGCGGCCATCTTAGTGTTGGTGATATCTTTGAAGGAAGCGAGGAATAAAACCACTTCTCGTTTTTCATTTTTAATTGGGACGATATCGAGTAGGCACCAAAAAGGGGTTCCTGTAGATCACGGAATTAATTAAGTTACAAAAGCTATAGATGTCGGATAATAAAACTGTGAAATATACTTCAGTGTAATTAATAACGTTTTAGACTCCTAAAGTTAATAAAATGATTCTTTATCCAGAAGGACAAATTTTATTAGATTAATTAATATTCTAGACGCCTCATCTTCATATCAAATAATGTTAAAGCGATTGACAATGTGAATAATGTCAAATCCTTCCAATTGGTTTATCAAAAACCATAAATGATAACTGCGTTGACGGTTGTATCGGAACGCGCGCCTTTTATTGCCTTCCAGTTGTCGAGAGCGAGGTTCACTTGCCGATAAAAATATTTAAGATAACAAACGCTGCAAAAGTTTAATTCCGTTGAATACAATCGTAAATCCCTTATTGGTTTTGTTTACGATTGCGGTTTCACAATTTATAAATTTACTCTTAATAGCGTCTGCTGCGCCAAAGACGTTCGAGATGAGATCTTTATTTGTTATTACTAATAGCGTTCTATATTCACATATAAATAACGTACCATCCTATTATATGCTATCTTTTTGATTTAAATATTCAGTTGCATACCTCTATGTGAATTCTTTCATTATTTTTGATACGCTATTGATTTTATAAACAACAATGTTTATTCTGTATCGTTTTTAGCTTGAACCTAATATATTCACATAATAAAAACGTAAAGATATTACATTGTGTTTACATTGAAGATATTAAAATAATAAGGGATTTAATAATGTGTATAGCTGTTAGAATAATAAATTTATATAGAAACTGAAATTTAAATTATAGCGTACCAAGGCACTGTTTTTTTAGCATGAACTGTGGAATAATTAATATAATTTCAAAAACAGACAATAAAGTCTTAATTAAGCACAGATTTGCGTCAAGAGCCGGTAAAGAAAATACACATATCGTACGTAAAGGATATTTTAATTCCATATTAGTACTTATGATTTTTTCTTTACATTACAAAAATGCGTTCACAAATAAAATAATGAAATGGTAATGGGTTTCTTTGATGTCTCAATCTCGCATTTTAATATCAGAATCGTAAATACCATTCACGTTATTCCACTTTTAATCATAACATAATCCTGAAGGAACCATTTTAATTCCATTCATTAAAATTATAAATGTTTGGATTAATTAATTCGAGTGCTGTGTTGTTATGTCATGTTATAAGATTAATTTGTTCTTATTATTTATTAATGAGAACCAAGATTCAAAACATTGTGATTGAGTTTTCCATTATGATAAAATTATAGAATTTAGCGCATAATTAAAATAAACTTAGACTGTTGTTTACAATACTTAACCAGATATTAAATAGTGCTTACCACCACTTAAATTTGATAATCTGTGCTTTCAGGATTTTCAAAACCTTTCTTCAATAACGATTCTCAGAAGACAATAATTAGTTTAAATAACAAAAAGGGCTTACCATTCTTCTTATAAAATATGAGTTCTAATTTGAGCTCATGCTTGGAATCCAGGGCTGCGTCGATTTCGTGCCGGTGTTCCTCCATGGTGTCGGGACCATGCAGGAACTTGCAGGCACAACCCTTCTGCATGATGTGCGCCCTCGCCCACCCCGTCAGCTCGCAGAACCCATCCGAGCAATACACGATTGGATACGCTGGCACCTGTGCATTCCCCAGCACGAAATTGCTGTCTGTAACAAATAAGTTTTGATATTTGTTTTAATTCCTAATGATTTTTGATTATAAGCAATATAAAGACGCTCTCCTAATTGTTTTATTTAAAAAACAACTGGGATTTTAATATCATTTTTGCAGAGGCTTATACTTGCATTGTTCATATTTCAAATTATTGTATTGTACAAAAAAAAAATGTAGATTGACTTTAATCTTTGTTAATTTACCTTTCTAGTTTTAATCATAAATAAAAAATCCGTTTAGAAGTTATTTAAACAGTATCAAATTAGTTTACAAAGTACGACGCCAACACCGGGTGAGGTTGTTCGTTCAAATTTATTAAAACTTTTATAACTAGTGGACATTATTCTACTATTTAGCACGAAACAAGTTTAATAAAAGCTAGTATTGTATTAAGCAAAATAAAGTTGCGCGATGAGCGATGGTCGATCTTAATTCCCACAATTATGGTTTTGCTTATACTCGTACGTAGCCATTTTGAATATGATGATACGTGAGTGATCAGATTATTATTCAGAAATGAACGAATAGTTAAACCAATTAAGCAAACAATGAATAGACCATACACACACACACACACACACACACACACACACACACACACACACACACACACACACACACACACACACACACACACACACACACACACACACACACACACACACACACACACACACACACACACACACACACACACACACACACACACACACAATACACAGAGAGAGAGATAGAGAGAGAAAGAGAGACATATACATGTACATGTATATATACATGTACGTGTACATATACATATAAGCACATAATATCCCTTAATACAAAAACAACATTACCAATAAATCGGAAAAAACTGATAAAAAATATTTTCATTATGAAATTAATTAAATGTTTCCCCGCTTTATTACACAAGATGAATCTGCAAACGTTATCTACTTTATTGTTATTTTAGGCTGAATATTGAATTATATTACCGACAAATTGAATTTCATAAACCGATCTGGCTTTGTTCTAGATACTAATGTTCGGTAGAGCTTCGGTGGTTCGGGAAAGTTTAAATTGCTTCCAAACAGTTTCTTCTGACAAGACATGATACTTGCGTATCCCAAATTAGTATTAAGTGTTTCATGTTTACGTTGAATACGAATGTGTTAACCATTTCATTAAATTACACAATAATTTGGGAGACGACTGCTCCTAATTGAGCCAAATTATTTATACTGAAAATGTATTTTGATATATTAGAATAGGAACGTGTGGTCGGTGATGACATAATTATCTAATTTAAATACAAACATTTAGAAATACAAAAAATTTTAGATCAAAGGTTCCCAGATTCTAACATAGACCCCGTCGAATCTCTGTGGAGCCCTGGGGGTCACCTGGATCACTTTGGGAACGAAGATTCAAGATAGTGGAAAGAAAATTAAACCAATTTTGAAGTAACTGCTATATTGCATTTAATAGAAAAGTACGAAATTAACAGTGATATTAGAAAGATACATTACATAAGAAATATATGAATCCAGGGAATATAAAGTATATCTACTTACAATTTACATCAATAGATACAATAAATAGTGAAATGGTTTAATATATGTGATATATATATAATCAATTTACCACTCACTGACTCATCACGAAAACTCCGAAACTATCTGTCCGATTAACTTAAAATTATACATAGTTACATAGTTACACTAAGAACGAATTTTACGGAATTCATATCCCAATGGACATCAATACATTTGCAAGTCAGTCGGCTTTATAGCTACAGAGGTTTCATGATGAGTGTGTACTTAGATGGAAGTATGAGTTACTATAGCAACGGTTACCATGGCAAAGGTTACCTTGACAAGTAGTAGTAGTTACAATAGTATACCCAGCGAAGCGGGCGGGAATCAGTTAGTATTTTAATATATGTGACTTTATACATATAACACAGGACAATTACATAACGTAACAATATTTTCTTTATTAAAAAGTACCACAGACTTACCTCCCAATGAGAATTAAAAGTTATTCCAATGAAAAAACAAAACTTTGAACCGATTGTGTTGTTTCACTAACTTTCGGCAATTTCTTTCTTATAAGAAAAGTATATAATCTGTTTTATATTTAAGTTTGAGAGTGCATAAACTTTATTTTTATACAAGATAGGTAACAATACAGCATTAATATAAATATTATCTTGTCTGTAATATTATATGTCGTTTTATATGGGGCAAAAAAAAGTGAAGATAAAATCAGTCAAAATCCAGGCAACACTATATTTTATATTAAGAAATAAATAAAAATGACATTATTTTAATGAATAAAAATACACTATTTAGTATAAATATATAAATATATATATATATAAATATATATATATATATATATATATATATATATATATATATATATATATATATATATAATAAGTATATGTGCTGTCTGTAACAACAGTTAGTAGGTAATGGATAATCACTGAACATTACATCACTGTTGAACCTTTACCAAAACAACCTCTGACTTAGGACACAAAAAGGACCCAATCCTAGCTTTAACACATGAATAATACATGTATCTTATGTTTCTTGGTTGTAAAGTAAAAAAGAAAAGGTAAAACCATTTGTATTACTAATTTTTTACTTTCGTTTGATCATATTTAATAAACTACAAATTTATATTTAATATATGATAAGTGCTTTATAATAAATTATTGGTATCGTTCGTGTTGTTATTAGTTATTCTGTATTAATGTTAATTTTATTATTAATTATATTTATTATTGTACGTAACAACTAATAATTAAAATAACACATTAAAAACTCAGATTGGAGCTTTAAATAACTTTTATTTACTGGGTCTGAAAGTCTGATTGAAGAATTAATCTCAATTCGAAAGTAAAATATATCGGTTCCATATAACACGTACATATTTACATATGTATATATAGATAAAAAAATATATATGTTATATAAAAAATATTTAAAATTCAAGATTGTTTTTTCTATTGTAGGCAGAAATTATTTTACAATATTCTATTAAAGTGATAAGTATAATTCATTTCTCTATAGAATAAGAAATGTAATTTACTTGATAGACTAATCAGCACTGCATTTAACTGATAGTCAATAATTGGATTCCCATCGGATTGTAACGAGAGAGTAGTTTGAAACAACTCAACACCCGGCATCTGAGCAAACATAGACATAGCTAAACAACGGATCCACAGACTGTAACAACATAGACAATAATAAAAGAAAAATATTCGATTCTAACAAAATTTGATATGGGAATCGATTTTTTGATTTATTTTTCGTTATGGTTATAATTATTTGTAAAAAATCGATTACACAAATAAATTTTACCTTCGTGAAGCGGGTAACAGTAGTAATAATAATGTTATTAAGTTTTTAAAAGATTCTATTATAAAATGATATGAAGTTGAAGGATATTAACAATTTAATAATAATATTAGAAATGTAATAAAGCTAAGGCTATATATAGGACAAGTTTGTGTTATATTTCGTTCTCTTTTCTCCCTCCCAGCTCCGTCGTGGTTCACATCAAAGTTTCCGCAGCGTGTGCTCCTACGCCCACTATTTTGAACTTACTACACGGAGATCCCATTTTTATTATAAGAGAAACTAAGTGTATAGTATAGTTTCCAACTATTGTTACAAATTCTATATTTTTTTCATATCCAAGTAATGAAAGCTTATATTTTATGTTACATTCAGAAAAATCGTTGGTAGCATTTTATTTGATTTTAATAAAACAATGAAGTGAAAATGTTACACAGTTGTGGTTCAAAATTTAAAAAAACTCTGATCAAATTTTTGTTTAGCTTTTTGTTTATATAAAAAACAAATTTCACTCTGCCCATACTGTTAAATATATTATATTCAATAAAGAAGTATATTAAATACAATAATTAATTTTAATAGTAAGAATTAAAAACAATTTCCGACTTTTGAAATTCTGTGTGGCTCTCACTGGCTTCGTAGAATGCATTTTTAATTACCGCTTGAAAGTTACTAATATATTATGGAACCAGTGGCCGGAAGAATCCATCCAGCTGCAATTTTTTAATGTGCTGTATTAAGGTTTAAAAAGCACCGAGTAATTGAATATGTCCGATATTTAGACACGGTCCGAGCCAGTTGTAAGCTCTTTGTATCAGCTGATCGATATGTGGGTTTAAAAAGATAATATTATATTACATAGTATATATAGATCTGTTTATACATTCATCTCAACACAAATAAAGCATACTTGTATTAAGTACTACATATGAAAATGGCGTTTTGTTGTACTGGCCACTTTAATCACAACACCTCTTTAGTTAGGAGTGCCAAATTCAAATTTATGCAGCTTTACAGATGTTTTTTGTTTTTTTTTTCTTCAGTTTTTCCTGTTTGTGTCACTCAGTTTACAATGTGGAAAACTTGAAATATCGGGTTATTTACGAGTACGGGTTCCACTGTACACCAGTGCTGCGGAAACGACTCGAAGGGATGATGATGTGTGGCGGTCGTGTTGCGAAAAATCAATGCGTTTTATGGTTCCAACGTTTTTGTTCTAGAAATTTTTGACCTGCAAAAAAACCCCGTGGACGGCCGGAGCATTGAAGGCTATTGTGTATCTAAATGTATAGGTAATATAATTGATTATTTATACATATAATAAATACAGTTGAAGTGTCTCTTTGTAATTTCAAATTAACAGATTTTTACTCAATGCCTAGGAAAATATATACGGTATAAAAATCAATTACTTTTTTTCTGTCAGTATGTTCCAGCTAGTTTCTGAAATAGCTAGTCTCTTAAACTTTCGCAGGCGGAGAACTGATGTTATAAGGAGTAACTACTTTTATTAAAAAAGACATATCATAATTATTTCTGTCCTCTGAAATGTTCTTTCCAACTCACATGAAACGTAAGAGATCTCTATAGAGATAAGCTCATCCTGTGATGTATTAATGTTCATATATATTCCTTTAAAATATAAAATAAAATGAATAATAGTAAATGGTCAAAACTAAAAGAGTGTATTATTTTGATTGCAAGTGTTATTTTCTGTACAAAAATTTTAGGTTTCTATTTGTAATAAAAAACAACCTATTCTATTACATTAGTACTTAGTTATATTATAGTATATTTGTAAAGTATGGTATCCATTATAACAATATTATAAGAGAATCTTAAATCTGTCATGTGATAAGTTTTAATGGAATTCTCACAAGTTTCTTGACGTTTGTAAGAAAGGTAAGGATTTTGAAGCTCGTCTCTAACGAAGCTCTTAAACTTCTTACTAAGCAGTTTGAAGTCTTCTGTGTAAGGATCGGGTCTTACGACGCCAAATTGTGCGGAACTAACAATATGCCCTTGGTCCGTCTTTATTTTTGGTCATATGTATGTGTTTTTTCAATTGCTAATGAAATTTTACCCACAAATTCTTATTAATTAGTTGTTAGTAGCAGTTTTTAAACATTAAGACTAGAACTAGAAACGTCTAGACTGGGCTTTATAACGTGATGGATGTGTATACGTCACTTTATTAAACTCTATAATAATGTGCAGAATAATAGAACATAAATGATTAGTTACTAACAGCCTTAAGATATAGAATCATTTATCTATAAACGTTGTGCGTGTGTGTTATATGTTAAATACCTCGGAGGTCCGTATCGGGTATCGATCGGTATCGGGACGTAGTTCGAACCCTTGATATTGATGGTTTCTTAAAATATGTAAAGGTAATATATTGAAATAATAACTAAGATTAACTATACTAATTATATTTTATTTATTTATTTATTTTCCACTTTGAATCAATGCCAGTGATCACTTGTGTACGTCAAATGGGAGTCACAGTAGGGCCTATTCTGATACTACTTTTCGAAATAAGCAATTCTGTAAAGACATTCTCCAAATTAAACTTAAGGTGACGAGTGTTCTAAATGTGCCCTTTTGTGAAAAGAATCATACAGCAACCTCGCAGGATATTTCTTTATTGTGACCTCTGTTTCACAAACGTCAATATTAAGTGAGTTTAAGAACAACTAGAACCATCTTAATGGATTCGATAAGTCCTCATGATTAGTTAATAATAAAAAAGAAATCAGTGGCTATCGAGCTACTAACTTGATTATATACTCTAAAAATACAGAATCAAGTTTATTGGAGCGTTGCATCAGTTATTACATTTCTCTGTTACTAATGACTGAACCAATAATTAAATTCAAGTCCTCCGCCAACATTCAAATAACAATATTCTAAATTTATCTACGAACTGACATAAAATCAATAGCTTAGACTTGTGTTTGGTGTTCGACCTTCAGTTTGTAAATTTGAATCATTAATTAAGATTAATTTGAAATCGATAGACTGCTCCCCCGAAGATTCTAAGTGAAAATCTTTTCCGTATTTCCTGAAGGGATTCGCTCACATTACGATTCCATAAGAACAATTTTTTATCTACTTTAAGAATATCTAACATACTAATATTATGTTATAAATTCCTCGATATTTTTGGCATTATAAAGTAAGCTTGAACGAAAATCATCAATCGACGGGCGTCAGAATGTCGGGATGCGATTTATATCCGAGGTTCTAAAAAATAATGTATAATATTTCAAATTTGTTCAGACATCCGCAAAACTCGATTTCTTTGCAAAAAATGTGAAATTGATGAGCAGGGAGCTTCCCTACCCCTTACGTGTCTTTAGAGAGAGCTCTCCAGCATTACTGCTACATTGACTTATCAAATCGGGAAAATATCTAGAAATGTTTAATTAAGGGAATACGAAAAATTGTTACAATTAAGTTTGCTTTAAAGACTAACTTCACAGACGTACTCCCGCCGACAGCCCGCTGCGCTCCGCAGACGTTGCTAATAATTTTATTATAAGTACTTTGTATTTCATAACGATGCAAGCTATTTATGTAATTACAGTTTATTAACCTTTTGACTTTCAGATCTTAATATAAACGTTACTTTGTAATAGTACATTAAGCTTTCGTTAATGCGTGTGATGGGTAGAGTATTTAAACAAATATTTGCGTAGGTATTAGAGTTCTGTTATAATACTTAAATATCAAATAAGGTCGACCTTGATCTGAATATTGAGCGGATAAATATCGATAAATACGGATACAGTAATATTAAATATTAGTTAGATAATACGACTGGATGTGTGGGAGTGGTGAGAAGGAATGGGGATACGACCACATTTTCAGAACATTTCAAACTAATTTTCTCTAATAGATGAACCAAAAACAATCGATGCCTGGGTTTGATTACACAAAGGAAAATGAAATTACGCTTTCGTTAAATGTATGAAATGGAAGGCTTTGAATTGCTAGTTATATATATTTATCATATTAAACGTATTAAAGATTGAAATAAACAGCAGACGGAATCGTTTAATACGTCCTTTGTTCTTAAACGTAGTTTACATATAGGGAATTATTTATTATCGGTTTAATAATAAATTTGTGTATTTTTTCACAGTATATTTTAGTGTTCGGACTATCTTTGATGTTCCGGAGCACATCTGCTCCATAAATCTGTAGGACAGTTCACGAGCTGCAAATTATATTTTCAAAAGCTCGCTTATGATAGAACCGAATTATCTGAATATAGATAAAAGACGACTTGAGTGATTTTTTTGTTTAATTTAATATAAATATTATTTTGTATTTTAATTAACACTAAACCTACCGACAATACTTGTATACCTATTCCTACCGCACGCTGTCAAATTGATCGGTAATTAAAAGTTATTTTATTATATAACGCAGGTAATAATGGAAATAACTAAAAGTAAAAAGTGAAGAAAATATTATATGCATATTCTAAGAATTGTCATGTAGTTTGATAACGATATTATAATGTTTAAAAATGTGTAAGTTTTACAAAAGTTTAAGAACGGTCAATTTGACCGGTACTTGGTAGGTTTAGTGTTAAGTTTGTTAATAGGTAATAATTTGTTTAGATAGTTATTTTTTTACTTATATATCGTATATAGTTTCGGAAAAGAGTATTTATTAATTTGTAAAAGTTTGTAATATAAGATCTCGGGTAATCCAAATAAAACAGAGAATCCGAGGGATGTGATCAAAGTATTAATGGCTCCAACAGTCAGGAATACTTGAATAATTCTATATTCTTTTCCCCCGGATTACATTATAACTAAACAGATTTAATATATCGTATATAACACAGATACCAGGCAGATATTTAATAAAAGTTTTTCGTTTATATAAAAGAAACAAATAAAATAAGCTCACAACACAATGAATATTAAAGATCATACACGTTTCAAGGACACAGATTCGTAGCTGTGTTTTCGCTACGCGTATTTGTGCGGGCATTATTAGTAATGTAATGTGAATTGCCTCGTTAGCCTGTTACGTTGGCGCAACACCTAAAACAAAATGTTAGTACTGTCTAAGTACAAACATTAAACGAGCAGCACCGTTAGTTTTACACCGAGTATAATTAAATTAAAACAGACAATTAGTTTAAGCGCCTCTTTATCTTACTCGAGGTTATCAAATTATTCATAATGTGAATGAAGTGGTCTTTTCAACACATCCGTATATAAAAATAAAATTGGAGTGTCTGTTTGTAATTCCAATTGAATGCATAAGTAGATATATACGGTACTTGGATGAAAAAATAAAATATAAAAATTGTTGTCTGTCTCTCTGCTTCTTTCAGCTAATCTCTGAAGCAGCTGAACTATTTAAAAAAAACCTTTACTGGTAGATTGCTGATGTTATAAGAAATAAGTCGGGCTACTTTTATTTTATATACATATTCCGCGCGAACAAAGACGTGGACACAGCCTAGTTATAATATATGAATAAATGGATATACTAGTTAAAAGCGATGTAGGTAGGAGTGCACTGAGATTATTAAACTAAACAAAACTACAGCCAAATACAAAATATATTTAATCCCGCCGTATTTGCTCCACTCGCAAAAATAATATTCCTTGTATTATACAACATGTACACAGCCCTCGAGATACAATTTCTTAGGAACAATAACAAATAACAATACCAACATACACTCAGAGAAAAAAAAACATTTTTACTCTTAAATATTTTTATATTTTTCTATATATTCGGATAACTGGTAAATGTTTACAGCTACACAGTGCTGTACACAGCACGTACACACGTCTGCAACATTAGGAAAGTAGCAGATCCGTTGCCCTCAATGAGAAAGAGGAAGGGTTAAAGCTTGATGTCAAGGGAGGGGTTTCCGGACTTCCCTCACCATACCAAATAAAGCCGTAATAGCTATTTTAAGCAAATTTGCGAGCCGTCGGGGAGAGGTCAATTACCCAGGACGAGAGAGTACGTATAAAATCCTAAAATAATAGCTTACATTTAAAAATACACCCATTTTGAATTTAAGTGTTAAGACAAATTTATTAAAACGAATCATTTTACAAAATACAATTTATTTTGTGTAAATTATTATATTACAGTGCTTGTTTAGTGATTAATTATAATTTTTATCTCCACTTCAGTGTAACGTTTTTAAACGAGTTAATGTACATAATAAATCATATTTTTATTAAATTTCTCTTACAACTTATAGCAATATATTTTTGTTTTAGGAATAAATTTTTGTCGTCATAAATGTCAAAATTGCATTTGTGACATATGTTATTATAAATTATTGAATGTCATTCGTTCGAAAATAATTAAAATTTTAAATAAACGTGGTAAATTCAGAGTGTAACAAAAGATTCGTATTATGATTAGATGTAGGATATTTACGGATAGAAATAACTTTATAGCAGTCACGAATGCAGTTCGGTGCACGTTCGTGGAAGCTAATTTTACGAACGCCAACGGTCATTGTGCCGCTTGAAGCGAAATAGCGGATCGTTTATCGACGCTGGCGCCAATTTGGCCGAATGTAATCAACTTATTGAAATGATGCATTACATTAGATTGAATGATTAAGCTTTGTTTTATTGCTCCATGTCTCTTCGCTGTCTGCCGCTCGTTTTAATCCCTTTGCATTTCCATTTCAGAATATTTTTTTTAAACGAAAACATTTTAATTTTATTTTACTTTATTGTGTATTTATGTTATAAAATTTTATAATTTTACTTATAATGATATAAAATAAATGATATTTATGTAGTTAGTTATTATAAAACATTATCTAGGTAAATGAAATGAAGTTACCTCCTTAAAGGCTGAATCTTCCGGTTCTTGGTGTAATCTGATTAGGGGATTAATTTCAAAGACATTATTTCATTAGACGGTAAATACGTATTAGTTTACTGTACCTTATTTTTACCTCGTCCATGATAACCATGTTAAATGAAGTTGAGATTTTTAATCATATTTATTTTGTTTGATGAAGTTTATTATTTTAAATTGTGTTATTATTGTACGCTTAATAAATTTAATCAGATTTGAAAGAATGGAGAGAAGGCGTACTTTTTATTTTTTTATAATTATGTTAAGATTATTATTTTGTTAGTATAATATAAAAGAAAAAATGAGCAGGATTTGAGTCTGCGATCTCTGGGATACTGACTCCGTCGCTCTGCTAACTGAGCTACCTAGTAATTTATCAGATGCTAGAGGTTGACACATTTTGTTCATATAACCTTAATATTCCCAATACAGCATAATAGTTCTCATCAGCAGTCAGAAGCACATCACTTAATTAATAATTTATACGAGAATGGGTATGGGTAATTGCTTAATTTCCTATATCATAGGAAACAGGTAAATGGTTAACGGCGCCGGTCCTCGTGTCAATTATATTATAATAATAGTTTGAAATTGTTATGTAATTGTGGAGTTTTAGTGATGGGAAACTATATAACATTTACATTTACAAAATAGATTTTATCTTTAAAGCACAAAAAATGCAATAAGTGTTTATTTTGATAAAAAAATATCAAAGGAAGAAATAAACGCAGTATAAGTAGATATATAAATATATATTTTAATATGTGTATTATAATTTTGTATAATATTGATGTTACAACACTTTGATTAATTATATAGTGCCTTATTTGAGTCGGGTTGTGGCTGGTGGTGACGTAATGAGGGGTTGACGTTTTGATAAGACATCCCCGTTACTTTATATTTTGTAAAAGACTTAACTAAAATGGTAATTTATTTCGTGTTAGTCTTTTAAATAAACCCCGCTATCTTATATTTGAACATTTTTCTACATTTTCCTAAGCCTTTGAAACGAGACTGTATCAATCTTCCCTTTCAGCAGATTTGCGATTAAGCTTAGGAGGAAAAAATAATATTTCTTTTCAATGGCCGCTTAGTGTGGAAATATTTATTTTAGGTTTAGACAAACTTTATCAATTCAACAACCTACTTCAATATGGACTTTTAGTAATTGATTGAAGTTACGTGAATTCACGAATTGAATGAAAGGGAATTCATTATAATATTAATTAAATTATTAGCTACCTATTTATTTTATAAATTATATATTATGTGCTGTAATTTTAAATAAATTTGTAGTTTAATAATAAAAGTAGTAAATGTATATAATATGTTTATAATAGTGAATATTTTAATTACGTGGAAAACAAAATTAACTTTTTAATTATATATTTCAAGTATAAATATAAAATATCGCAATTTTGTTGGAAAATTTAAAAATTAAATAAAGTTGTAGTATATTCAAATTTTATTAGAATATCCCTCGAGCTTTAGCTTCGAGTGCTTTTGAATACGTGCGAGCGTTATAAAACTATTTACAATTTTATTATAAATATATCTTAAAAACATACGTTTACATAAAATGAAGAAACAGTACTTATTTAACTATTTACCCGGAATAAGGAAACGTGCAAAGTAAGTTCATGCTTCACTTTATTACGGAATGTCCGTAATTAATCCGTAATGAAACTTTTCCCGGAATCGCCGTTTCAAATAAATAATCACGTTCCCTTCAGCTTTATTCTTAATGTTACTTAACTAATTTTTTCTGAATAATAAATAAAGTACTTAATTATTAATTAGTTTATATTGTATGTTTGTTTTTATATATTTTTTGTTTTAATCTCCTAAACCACTAAAGCGATAGGTTATTTTTTATAATAATGAAATAAAAAGAAACTAGTCGTCGTTAATTAATACAATAAAATAAGTGTCATTTCTCCTATAACATGGAGATCGTCATTAGTCATATTCAGTGAAAAGGGTGGCGAATGATAAACAGATTTGGAGTCTTTTCCTTACGCACAAGTTGACATTTACTGTATGTGTAGCTTAACGACCTAACTGATTTATTACATACTAGTTGTGACCACGACTTCGGTCGCGCGGAATAATTTTTAAGATAAAAATATTATAACATCAGCTACCCGAAAGTGAAACTCCTGTTAACATCGATCCTGTCATTTTCGAGATTAGAATGAACAAACAGACAGACGGACAACTTGGAATTACGAACAGGCACTCCAATTTTATTTATATGTATAGACTAAAAAGTATTATTTAGAATATATATATATATATATATATATATATATACATATATAAATGTTGACCGAATACTAAACGATCAGTATCAAATAAATGTTCTAAAGTTTTGTCAGTACGTGCAATCCGATCGATCCGTGGTCCAATATAGCAAATACGCTTTGCTCGTCCGTATGTATCTAGATCGTATCCACAAACATAAGCTCTGACACTTGTATGTTATTATTTAATACGCTCCAAATATTATATATTATAAACTATTCATAAATCATATTGCAGCGTGTTTATTTATAAATTGAAATGTATGTTTCTATGTTTATTTATTTTATATATAAATTATATCGTATTGATGCAATTTGCATTATGATTTTAACACCAATTATTCCTTAGGTACAGTAAAGGTGGATTCTCATTATATGACTTCTATGTATAAAATAATCTTAGGCTGTAGTATATGATACTAGCTGATTCTCTCCCGCTTCACTGGGCACACTATTAATTTGGGTGTGAACTTAGGTTGCTATAGTAGCCGTTGTCATGGTAACCGTTGCTATGGTAATCGCGTTAAGTGTATAGCTCCTACAGGTTTAGAACTTGTTGAAATGCAAAAAGTTGAAATCCGTTGGAATAGGAATTCCGTAAAATCCGTTCTTAATGGACGTCTATGTCACAAAAGAAGTAACTATGTATAATTTTAAGTCGGACAGATAGTTTCGGAGATTTCGTGATGAGTCAGTGAGTGGTAAATATATATATATATATAATTAAATATATAATAATCCTCAAAATGTTCGCTTCAAAGTAGGTTTATTAATACAGAACGAAGTGGACAGAGAGACGAAAAGCGAGGACTTCGTGTTAATAATTTATAGATAATAATTTATCGCTGTCACGTAATGTGAGGGACGAGAAGAATGTAACGAGAAGCGTGTTTAATATAAATGTGGTTTGTTATAGGAGAGCGGGACAGACATGGATGGAGTGCGTGAAAAACGATACGGCGAAGCATGTCTTCACTGAGATGACGTGTGATAGGAGACGCTAGAAGCTGGACATATTGCGGCTATCTCAAATAATTGGGATAAGGGCAGGTGCTGATAGTAAACCTGTTTAGCTTTGTTATCGTGATGTCATTCGAATAGGCTATATTTTTGTGTTATCAAAGTGGAATGTATACGTTTAAGAAATAATTATGGAACTGTTTTAGGGCAAAAATAACTTTTTTCATAATTAAAAAAATTCAACATTATTATTTTATTTAAATCATGTTTTATTATAAATACAAACGATAGCTATCGACCACAATATATGTAATATCATTTATTAAATTCATTTAGTCGCCTGAAGCGCGCCGATAACTGCATCATCAAAACAAATGGCGCGGAGGCAATTCGATTTATAAATGTCGAGATTTAAGAATGCAAATTTATTTTATCATAAAACTATTGACATTAACTTAGTGTTCACAAACAAAGAAATATTTTCAAATAACTTTTAATAAATCCAAAATTAATATTTATTTGCTACTGAGATAAAAAAAATCAGTAAATATATCAGTTCATTTTTGTTTAGGAAGGTTTTTGTCATAATACTTTCAATAACCTATATGTTACCTGATTACATCACATCCAAGGAAAATCATGAGTCATTGTTTTAAATGATATCCTGAAGGTAAAAGCCGGCGGCGGTACCGTAGCGCTAAGTATACGACTCATATATTAGGTCTAAACATCCAAGCGCCTCCCGTTTAACAATTTGTATTAATATAACAAAGATTGAATGAATGATTTAATTAACTTTTTAACATAACATAAATAAAATGTTTGTATAATACCGTGTATGAATCGTAATTATTACTTTACAATTATTTAGATTGTCAATGTCAAAGTTTTTTTCTTAAACTGTCACATTGCAATTGTCAATGAAATGTCAGATTGGTTCGTTCAAAATTTTGGGAAAAAATTGTAATAATGTATGATGGTAATATTTTCTAGACTTACGTGTGCCATCGAATCGTGTGGCAATAGTATCGAGGAAGGTGTTCTGGGGCGCGAGCAGCCCCTTGCGCACCGGCATCACCCCTCCCCGCGCGCCCCGCGCTCACCCTCCACCTGCAATCATAACACGACCTCTACAAACACCCGATATTTAAATGTGAAACCAATATCACGAGTAATCCAATATTTATCTTGTTTTAACGGTTATTACCGATTTCTGGATTTATAACTCCATTTTGTGTTTGATTTGGATTGATGGTTCGCTGGGAAGTGTCAATAAGTCTTGTTGTTTAAACTAAGCTATTAACTTTGTGTAAATTCTAAATAATATTTTCTCAATTATACAACATTTGTAAGAGATATCTTAGCTAATAAATGTAGTGATATGAAGCAAGTAATTTAATAATAAAATTCCAACCGTTAACGAAATAATACAAGAAAACTTAATATCCTACCAAAGTTGAATACTGCGTGGAACGCAATGGAGGCGTTAGAAATCTAGATTAAAAATACATGTACAATCTGTATTCAGGTCTGATATTTCGAGCTTTTCGCTCCCGTGCCTTGAATGTGGTGTGACTTTTTCGAAGAGAATGCGGAAAAGAAATGTTCCAGTGTATTGTTAATGTATGAATGCGGTGGTTTAGTTTTTTTTTAGTTTCCAGTTTAGATACGAGTTTTATATAAAACCAGTGTTACCGTTATGCAAAATTATAAAATGAGGTATAAAGTTATAAAAACTCTTTAGAACCTTTATGTAATATAAAAAGTTTATTTTTATTTGTCCGAATATATAAAAAAAACATAAACAAACCGCTTGTATGTAAAACAATAGCTCTAATTGCAGACATCGCAGCTCTACATCAGACTTGCAAATTCAATTTGCGTTTGTTTTTTTTTCATACTATATAATACATTTTTGTATGTAATAAATAAATGTTCTTACTAAAAATATAAGACTATTTTAAGTATTATTAAACAGCGCTCTATAGCGTTATATTTTTAAATATTAATATATTTTCCGTTCCGAGATAAGCAATTTCCGTATAATGTTTTCTTTACTTTAACGTAAATATCCTTGGCATTACATTATCGTGCTCAAATACTATATGAAATTAAAAAAACAAATACCTAATTAAGTGTAGACACATGTTAATAAAAACAAAATTATATCTCAATTTGATATAAGTTAATATAATGTTAATAAAAATCCGATATCTAATTAAAGCCGGCCGCCATCATCCGCTCTCATTACCCGTATCTATAAATCTTCTTCTGTAATTAAAGCTCCGTTTAAGGCGACCCATAAACGTGTTAGAATATGCAGCCTTTCTACCTTCTCGTAAATTCTTTTATGTTTCATAAATGTGCTGGTAATAAATATGAATTAATGGGTTTCCGAGGTTGCGCCCTTTCGGTGGATATCTCGTTGATTTCACATTTCGTTTCGAAACAATAAACTAACTAATAAATCAATCAGTGACCGGGGTATTGATACTATCCAGCTATAACATTTGCTATGATATCTTTAGATGTGGTAAGTAAATCAACAGGTTGTGTTTGTGTGTGTACAATGTAAGCTTTATTATACATTTATTTTGTTCATTAAAGCATTCATTTAATTTATGATATCATTCATTTTTATTTTATTTAAGACGTTCTTTATAATCGATACAATCCAGAATACATTTTTAATGTAAGTTTTGTAGTGATATTGTGTGTGTGTGTGTGTGTGTGTAGTTTTGTATTGTAATAAACTTGATTAAGAGTTTTTTTACTTGTGCAATATAAAGAAAAATACATTTTATTAAAATTTACCTAAAGGGAATCATCACACTTATAAAAAATAGTAAAACTAAAGAAAGCGATGGAGTATGTTGTTTTTATCCTATATAACAAAATTTTATTACAATAATTAATTCAGCTAAACCCCACCACTAGTGTTCTATAACTTAGATGGTATCTTTACTCTTAATAACTTATCTTAAAAGATAACATACTACAGTGTATGAATATTGAGTAATTTTCGTCATTTTATAAGTGAAGTGAAAATAAAGTTTCCGTAAAGTAAAGAAAAACATTGAAACTTAAATTGGAGTTCGTGTGCGGAGACAGATGTTTGCTATTCGTTATAAATTTATTTAATTAAAAATCTCTAAAGCATTTCGTCCATATTTGAAAAGTACTCAGACAACACAATTAGATTCTACCAAATACTACTCATGTTTCAAAGTGCTCTATACATATAAATAGAATTTAAATCTGTTCGTTTTGAATTCCAAAATAACAGCTTTCCACTAAATGTATATGCAATTATATGCGGTATTTACATAATATATATATATATATATATATATATATATATATATATATTTTACTCTGTCTGTCTGCTAGTCCTTGAAATGGCTGGACCGATTTTAACAGGACTTTCATTAACTGATAGTTAATGATATAAGGAGTAACTTAGGCTACTCTTATTTTAACAAACAAACGCGAACGAAGTCGCATTCACAGCTAGTATATAAAGTAGTTAAATAATATACAGTAGGTATATAATGTAGTCAGTCTCCAGTCGAGCTCTCAACAACCCTGCGAGTATTGAGGCAGAGTTCGCATTGAGTATCGCAATTATTTCTTTACGATAAATTTTAATGGCGTATTGAATCCTAATGGTGTATTGTTCTCGATATTGGAATCGATTTGAATCAAAAATAAAGGAATCTCTTGTAATGAATCGAGATTTCAGTTTAATCGATTAACAAATTACAATGTGATCCAGATTAAATAGATTTCGTTAACTGGGAACATCGTTTAAAAGTATATATTAATTAGTTGATATCTGTTTTATTCGAGTTATACGACAGATAAAAAATAAGATTATATAAACTTTCACAATGGAATAAACATTCGACGTTTGCTTTTAATGGGTCCCTGCTTGAGAATTATATTTTCTAAGTGTATTATTATTTTAATCCCGAGACCCGACTCAACAACTCGACGTCCCGTTCAAGGACCTGGCCACGGGGTGTAATTTGTCCCAATTTGTATGAATGTGTAAAAAATCGGCAGGTACCTATCTATAAGTAAATAAAATATTGACTTTTTATTTTTGAAAAGGAATAAAATAATCATATAACATTATGTCCTATATAATGAATAGAACAGGTCTTAAAGTAATTCTAAATATCCGATAATTGTAAGGATACCAAAAAATATTCATCTCATAGATTTAATGTTTTTTTATATTGAATATTATATTCAGTCATTCGTAATGGCTTTTCTAGTTATGTGATTATAACCGGCGGAGAAAATGACAGGAATCAGAATTCCCAACCTAAGTGGGGTTTACCTTACCTAATGGATTACCTTACCTAATATATTCCCTAATATATTAGGGTAATAAAAACTAATACTACTATATCATTTATAAAAAACACCTTTAACCCTATAAGCCTATTAAAATTAAAAACAAGATTTGCCAATTTCCAAGATTTTCCCAACTTAATTGAAAAAGCAATACTATGTTTTTCGAATTATAAGATGCATTAATTTACATTTTATTATATAACTACATTTTTAATTGAAACACTGAAATATTTTAAAGTCAGAATTAATCAGAAAAAGTAATAACTAAAGTAAGAGACGCTACGGTCTCGCGTGGGTCAGTAGCTGCGTTTTTACCACAAGAACCTTTTTTCTCGGATAAAATGTAAATGTCTTTTGCTATGTCATGGTCTATTTGTGTAAACGCCATACAAATCCATCCAGTTTGGACCATCCATTCCATGATTGATGGATGGACGTCTAAAGGAAGTAACTTTCACTTTTATAATATTGAAAAAGTGTTTTATATTTAAATAGTTATTGATATTCTGCTCAATAATCCGTATAATCTTTTTAAACAGATATTAAAAAGGTTTAAAAAAGTGAAAATGTAAAGCCAAAAAGGTTTACATTTCACTAATTACTTAAAATTAAAATTTTTATACCGACTATTATTCAGGCCATGTCGAGAAATATTCAAATCATATGTAACTAAAGGTCCATTAAAAATTGTATAATTATAATAATAATAACTATAAAGTATATTACGTTTGATCACACAACGTACGAGTGATATTTGAATAAAGAAATCATTAAATGATGTGTTTATTTACGAGTAATGTATAAAATTGGTATTATTTAAATATATGCAATGAAAGTTTAAATGACTCTATATTAAGCTTGACATACTCGCTGTGACGTTAACCTACGCCTTTAAACAAATATATATATTAGTTATTTGCTTTTCAGCTTACGCAGAAATAGTGTTTTCCCACTTTTGCTTTTATTTTCCAGCAGACACGTGTAAGATATTGATCCGTTAATATAAAAATATATTTCTTCTTAGTTTTATTTATTGATAGAAAAAAAATCTAGAATCTAGATCTGATATGATGCGAGAAGTTTGAAAAGCATTTTCTACTTTCTTTTAAATATTGTGATATTATTATCTGCTTAAAATTTTTAACAACAGAAAATAATGATATAGGGACACAAAAAAAATATTTAAATCCATCCAGTTATTTGTAATGTTAGTTAGTTTTAATCCAGTTTGCAATTATAGACCAAATAGATTCGAAACAAATTAGAAAATTTTCTACACTGAAAATTATTTTACAAGTCAGGGTCAATAAACTGTAACAACAACTTCACCAAAATCCATGCAACAGTTTTTGGTGATGCACGAACAAGCAACCGGAGAAAAATATAAAATATGTTGTGTTCAGTTCTGTCACTTACTATTACGTATCAATAACATTTGTATGTTTGTCTATCTTTAATTAATATCTTCGTCTGTCCATCGTTCCAAAAGTTTAGAGCCTTAAATCTTATAAGTCTATAACAATCTCGTAAAAGGTTTTAACCACATAAAGCATACCAAATAATGTTCCACTTGTTTTCTTTTCTTTACTAAGACGACAAGGATTTCAAGTTCTTAGATACAATACGGTAATCTCTATTCAAAACACAACACATAATACGTACTATTGTAATTCTACGTATTATATATATTGCTCGTATTCAATATTGCTTTGCAAACAATAACAGTTCTGTCTCAAGTGTCAGCACCAGATGATATTGCATTCCTGATTGCGAGTAACCTTAGTTAAGTTCAGTTATTATTTCGCGAATTTCGAGATATAAAATTTTATATTTTTGTTTTTATATAGTAATTACTCTGTAAGTTTATTTGTTACGGAACTCCTAAACGGATTGAATGTCATGAATTTAATAATGAAAATAATAGTTAGTTTAGATTTATAATTGGACTCGGTAGGACTGCAATCTAGTTCTATTTTAATTTTCATTGGCCTTTTCGTTATCCCCTTCGTCCCCGGCATGTGTCCCCTCCACAGAATCTGTTAGAGCCAGAAGGTCTCACAGGATTAGTCAACTAAAAAATAGCAAAGGGTTTTTCATATATCAGTATCAATGTATATGTTGCGAGTTTAAGTATTATCTAACCGTGAAGTTTCATCATTCTTAATACAGGAAAACATTGTTCATTGAGATAAAAATAATACAATATTATGTTTTTATGCTATCCCTTCAATCCTAAGTCACCCAATAGCGGTGCAATATCAACTTCTATACCGTTCAATCACTATGAAAATTGGCAATAATAATATGTACCCGAGTGAGGATAACGTCTCCGCCTCTCCGCGTTATTGTTATTTGCAGCATCTTGTATCGTTCGGGTCTGCATGGAAAATAATATGCGCATATATTAGACCATATGGAATACATTCTCGATATGTATTTTATATGATGCATTTTCTTGACGGGACAACGTAAGCCGGGTTTTACTGCATCGATTTTGATTGAATTCCCTATAAATGTTTATATTCTATTAGACTGGCGGATTTGATATCAGATTAAAGTATTTTTATACCAGGAGCAGGACGTGTACCAGGCTCACTAAATTATAAATTAATTTGGTTATCTATATATATTTTAAAGCAATCAACTATGATTTTTTTATTAATATTTACAAAGAAACCGATAACAAAATGAATCATCTCCAATATAGTAAGTAAAAAATAAAAAGAAAATATTTCAATATTTATAAACATGTCAGAGTTCTTCGATAGAGATTGATTTATCTATTTTGCGTTGGTATTATAATTATTCAGAGTGCGGAGCGTCAATAAGTGATATCTTAGTCATTAATTATATAATATTAAAGATGGCGGAGAAGAGGTGAGAGATAGATAAGAAATCATTATTATAATTTTGATTATATTTCTAAATATATTATAACATAAACAAACATGTATCTAATACATGTATTGTTAAAAAACCTATATTATCTAATATCAAAAACGTTATGACTTTTAAAGTTTAAAATTCAAACTAAATACAATCATTGACAATAACTATATTTTTAACAGAATCAAATATAAAATTCAAAAGCATTATTCAGTCATGTTTTTTTAGATTGGAACAATTATATTTTAAATCCAACTAACATTAAGTTTTGAAGCTGCGGTAAGTCAATTAAATAACTACCTGACTATTGGCTAATTGAGATGAAATCTGAAGTTGCAACATTTGAAAAATCATGTAAGCATGGGAGTAGAAAAATATGGAATTCGATTGACTATAACTTATATTACTATGTTGGGTTCTTATTTTTTGTTTTATTTATGGTTGAGTCTCTAGTGCTAGTATTCTGTCTATGCTCTAAGCATCACTGGCTTGGCTGGACTTGAAAATTGGGAATGTATCGGTTTGTGTACGATGTAATGATTACTTAATCTGTGACTTAAGTTTTTGTTTCTACGTATTTAAAAAAATACATTTTCCGGATTGGGTGAATATTGAAATACAAATATATTGTTGAGCTTTATCTTTATCTTTGTACACTATCAAAAGTACCTTACCGTACCTCATTACAGCATTCGGCAATACATTTCAGTCAAAACTTTTTTGATATCCGTCTCTATGAACTCAGTGCTCTATTTGTGCCGCTTCTTGGAGTGAACTTGTCAACTTTAGGAAATAAGTCAAAAGGACTCACCCTAAATATAAATAATAAAGATTTTCACTTTTGTATTCTGGTGTACATTTCATTTTATGGAATTTAATTCAAAAATTACTTCGCTTCCTGAAATGAAAGTTTACCCTTGAGTGATTTCGGACTCTGATATTTTAATGTCGGTACTCCTTGTAGAGTAATTATTTTTAAACAGTTGACTTCTTTTTAGGCTTCTTAGTAGGCTCATAAGGTAAGTGAATGATAAATGATGCAACACCACGGAAATTATAAAAGTATTGCGGATATAAGATCAGATGGAATAATTAAGTAAGAGCATATTACCAAAAACTGAGGTAATAATTTCTTTATATATAACAGAGGGAACATCTGCTTAAATATGTAAGAAAGTAACAGCCCTTTGAAATCAGTAAAAGGCCTTGCCGAAAATTAGAGTAACCTAGAAAGGCTGTGATGTGTCACTTTCGTCTTGAGGTTGTATTTTAATTTCGTTGCCGGTAAAGGAAAGATGGAAATATTTCTCGCTGCTTATTTAATAACAATCATGTTCATTTTCATTTCTGTATCACTGACTCTTTCGACCCTTGGTCAATGATTTTCTAATAAAAATATTCTTACAAAATGGGTAATTTTGAGTTAAAATTAAAAGCTGTATATGAATCGAACAGAAGAAAAAATGTAATCTATGTCTATCTATCATAAAAATTAATTATATTGATATTAATTTAGGTTATCTTGCAACTAATCTTCAAGGTTAGACGAAGAAGCGATCCAGTGACTTACTATGGGAGTCATATTTTAGAATCTATCCTAGGGTCATATATGCAGGAAAGTCCCATAACTCCCATAGTAAACATCCGTACCACCCCTTAACCCTTAACCCCCTAAAAACTACAGTGATATAGGAAGTACGCACGCACTTTTGCTGTATCTATCTCTCTCTATATACACCATTGGTACGATAATTATGGCATTTAGACCGATAGTAAAGGTTTCCAATCAAGCTCTGTTACGGACAGATCTATTTTAATCCATATTTACCGAACCCTTGTAAACCAATCTACCTCTCAGAAACCATTCAGTTCATTATTTCATATCCGTTTATTATAAGACATCACTTTGTATAAATTAATCAATACTAAAGAAAATATTAATAAAGAATCATGAATAATGTGTGTGTGTGTGTGTGTGTGCGCGTGTGCGCGCGTGTGTGCGCGTGTGTGTGTGTGTGTGTGTGTGTGTGTGTGTGTGTGTGTGTGTGTGTGTGTGTGTGTGTGTGTGTGTGTGTGTGTGTGATACATTTTTCAATATATTACAATGTGTGTATGTCAATTGTATGTCGTTTTATTTCGATGAAGTTTTACTATTACTATATATAAATTATATATCCGTGTTTAAACTGTTTGCACTTCAGAGTAATGTAGGTGCAATTATTCAACTGCGTCAGCTGACTTTTCGTACAAATGTTAAAGAGGAAGGTAGCTTTAAAGTACTCGCGTATAATCCATTATAACTGATTTAATATATATGTATAATATAATATATTTATTGAATGCAATTAAGTTACAAGTATTAACATTTGTTTCATTTCGTTAAATATTAAAAACGTTTAATTAATATATGAAAAACGTTTGATATTTGTTGATGACTTCACGTGGATAATAAACCACACACTAGGTAGTATGACAATGATACATTTTGAATATATATTTTACTGAATTATTAATGAATTGGTACTATGACATCAAATTAATAGTTTAAATAAGTTTACTATAAGAATCTTATTGTTATGCCATTGAAACACTAAATCTGACCCCACGATTAAAGAGACGATCTGTTTAATAATATTTTTATTTCTTCAACAAAATAAATTATAAAACAAACAATATCTATCTGTATGACTCCATTCCCTTGTTTATACAATGTTTCATTACCGACATATTGCTGCATTAATTTTGTTAAGGTTTTATGAAACTGGAGCGTCCTTAATATAAATATATAAATATACACAACTACGTATACAGAGTTCAATGTGTTCATAAATTGTTATATAAATTGTTATATAATCGCTGAGTCTTGTTGTTACATAAAATAATATCGTGTTTGTTATAATCCTCCGTACAATAAAACGATGACGGATCGTTTCTCGGAGTCACAGATGCTGCGTCTGGTAGAAGTTTACAGAGATTACGAGTGTTTATGGAATATGACGAGTGAATTATATAAAAACAAGGAAGCGAGACAAATAGCCTACAAGCAGATATTTAAACGTTTAAATATACCTGGTCTTACGCAAAAGGATATACCGAAAAAGATTAAGAATTTGAGGTCGTCATACTGTCAGGAGTTAAAGAAGATTGAAAATAGTCTCAAACCGGGTGGTAACCAGGACTCCGTATACGAACCAAAGGTATCATGGTTCACGGTTGCAGAAAGTTATTTAAAACCATTTATAAAGAGACAAGAGATATTCTCAAATGTAAGTAAAAATTAAATATTAATAATAAAAAATTGCAAAATTAGTAATAAACTAAATTATAACAAGGGGCAACACTGCTTTTGTCAGAATTGTAATACAGTGAAACCCCTTTATCAAAGCGGGCGTCAGCTAGCTCCGAGTGACGAAAGCACCCATAGTGCTGAAAGTCTAACTCGGGTATATATACGCGCAATATCGAACTTTTTATACAGAAGACCTTCTGGTATGAGTGTGGTATTTTTAGAAATCCCTTGGCCCATAGACCCAGAAAATGCATTTACACTTAGCAATATACCCACCGCCTCCACCTCTACGGCCGTTTGAAAAATGGGACTAAAATTTAGTTTTTGGCTCCGCACCAGTATAAAATCACTTATTTCCTGCCTTGATCAATCTAATAAAATAAAAACAAAAATGCAATTTGTGCAATGTTTCGAGCACATTCACATTTTTTGTGTTTGTTTACGTTTGTGAATAAAAATATTCGTGGTTTTTTTCGTCGCAAAATTCATATCAGGAGTTTTGTGTCAGTCGATCCGCTTTCGTCACTCGGTACTTTACTTCGTTGAGAAGTTTTTGTTTTGATAACATATTCCGTGTATAACGATTTTCCGTTTATAACCTTAAAAATCTTTGGCATTTTGGTATCACCCTAATAAATACCATATAAACAACCTCGCTTATAACGTTTTCCGCTTAATACGATTTTCCGGTTATAACAACCTTTCTTCGCATTCACTACTATAAATTGACCATAGATAAAGTTTCGGATATAGCGTTGTTCAAACAAAAGCTAAAGGATCTTACCATTTTATTTTTGACCACCATTTTTGTGCTACTTCAAAAACAAAGAAAAGGTCTAAAATAGATAAGGGATTATCTTTTATTGTTCCTAGAAATTTCTGGGATGCCTAATGGAATGTTTCCAGGTGCACACAAATTTAAACAATAGTAAAATCGACTTTTGAATTGTTTAATGGTCAAATTTGGGGTATACGTATAAATATATACGTGGTTCAAATGTTTGACCATCAGTTGCACTTAAAATTCAGCACCGTAATACCGAATCTCTATATCATGGCTACAAAAAAAAATTCTCGAAAATCACTGTCACTTTCCGAAAAAATGAAAATTATTCGGATGTTTGACGAGCGGAGTGCGTCTGATTCTTTAACAAGTTTCGCGAAACGTTTGGACATGGCTACGTCGACATTACAAACAATTTTGAAAAACCGCGAACATATCGAATCCTCATCTGTGACGATATCGTGTAAGCGGAAAAAAGTGAAGTGCTCGAAGTACGAAGACATCGAAATAATCTTGATGGAGTGGATACAAGATGCAAGACACGCGAACATTCCTTTAAATGGTCCTATCATTCAAGCAAAAGCAAAAGAAATCGCTCAGTTACTGGATGTTGAGTTTTCGGCGTCGAATGGCTGGCTTGATCGGTTTAAAAAACGAAATGGACTTGTCTATAAACAGATTAACCATATAAAACCATTTATAAAGAGACAAGAGATATTCTCAAATGTAAGTAAAAATTAAATATTAATAATAAAAAATCCGTTCCCGCAGGGGGACACGCGTGGGTAGACCTCGTGTGCCACTCGCTTAAAATATAACTCACTACCTAAGAATAATACATGATGCCGTTGTTAACATCAAATATTTTCATGCAAAAAGCGGTTTAATTTTTTTTCTCGAAAAAGGTATCTTTTTTGGAAAAACTTTTGGTATAACTTATAAACTTTTTGACCAATGGGCATTTCGGACTCAGGGGGTCATAAGAAGACCTCCTGTGAAGAAATTTTTCCAAAATTCGGAAGTAATGGGTAGACCGAATTCTTCGAAGTCTACCCAAAAATTGCGAAATAGTAATAAACTAAATTATAACAAGGGGCAACACTGCTTTTGTCAGAATTGTAATATATGTATAACATATACTATTACCCTCCGATTGATCTTTCCTTCCGTTAGTTCCTGTGTCCTGTGTCCTGTTAGTTCTCTTACTTTTTATGTCTAATAATGTATATTATTAAATTATTTTTATAATAGGATCCATTAGCCTTCTCTCCGGGGGCAGTGTCTTCCTACCTGCAGGTCCAGGTGCGTTGTTATGTTTGATGAACTGTTTAACACACAGATTCTTTAATACTATTTTATTGATATTTAAATTTTCATAAAAGTTATTTTGCAAGAACCCTTATATTTCAGATTAATCCTACTCCAAGTGGAAAGGATGACTTACTCGTAGAGCGACCGATGAAATTAGATTTGAAGCAAGAAAATGATTCCGAAGAAGAAAGTTTTGAGGAAGACAATAAAAATAATATTAAAAAAATATGTTTTGAAAATATACATCCATTAAAAAATACAGACAATTCAAGCTCAATATCAAATAAATTACATAAAAATGATAATTGTTTATTGAAAGAGGATTTAAGTCAAGTTATTAACAAAATCGATAGAATTGCTGACAATATAACGAAATGTACAAACGCCTTAACAGAAAACAAAGAAGACGAGTTTGATATCTTTGGACGGTACATGGCGAAAACTCTACGTTCCATGCCCAAGGAGATAGCAATTGTTGCTAAACTGGCGATTCAAAAAGCAGTTTCAGATATACAGTTAAAGGCAATGAGGAAAGATAAGACTGCAACACAGACACAAAGTGGTTTATCAACAGCTGATGTTTTTGATTCCAAATAAACAATATTAGATGACATTAAAAACACTCCATATTGTATCTATAATTGTAAAACATTATTTATTATTTCCTTAAGGAAGATTTTTCAAGTAAGAGGAGAGTAAACGAGGGTGCGGGTCACAGACGATACGTGATCACCGGTGCCCAAGAACTCTTGCAACATCTGAAATATTCGCGAGCGTTGGCAGCCTTGAATTGAAAGTTAAAGCTAAAAGTATAATATCATTAGTATATTAGTCATTAATAGTTACAAACAATATTGTCATTAAGAAGTCATTGTGAATGTGCATTGAATTAAAAAGATAAATTGTAACAATTTATTTTATTCACTTCCTATTCAAGTCAATCACTTAAATGTATTGAGTTTCCTTTCATAATTAATATCTTATTTTAATTTGTTTAATAATCAAAATACAATTCAAAAGATTTCAGATTTGAAATTCCATAATGATTTTCAAAAGATGTGTGCAAATATATATATTTCAGAATCATTTATTTACAGCAATCAATAATTAAAAATGTTAAAGTTAATGACTCTACTATACTTGTGAGAAATAAACATATAATAGATAGAACCTAGTACTTGTATAATACACGTGGACGAATATTTTTCTACTTAGGCATTAAAAAATATTTCTTTTAAGAAATATGAACCCTCGGATCTCGCGAGCTCTTGACCGGGATTCGCATATTATTTATTCTTCTAGGAAAAACCTTACAACTATACTCATAACATAACTCAACGTAAATAATTAGGAATGCAGAAATGCATAAACAGACCTCATTGCCTTCACAACAGTTTAATTAATATATTTACTTATCTATACCTACTACTAGCATTGTCTTCTTGAGTGAATTCCTTTATTATTATGTTTGTTATAAATAATTTATTATATTTTTATTATATATGTAATTCTTTATATAATATATGCATGTTTAATTTTTATATTAAAGCAAGTTAATAAAAAAATAACCAAAATATTGCTACAGCAAAGTGTATGTAATTTTAAAATGCAAATTTGTTATTGTAAAAGTTATAATGCAAATTTGTTATTGTAAAAAGTTGTAATATCGGCGCGCTGGTTCGTGTCTCAGCACGTCATTGTAAATAAGCAACAATCTCAAACCCGAGGCTTTGTTGCAGAAGGTATTGAGATCGGAATTAATTCATTCGAAAATAGAAAAATCATCATCAAGAGTTTATTCCGACTATTATTCAGGCTACGTCGAGAAATATTCATATAACTAACTAAAGTAACTAAGGGTCCATTAAAAAATGTATAATTATAAAAATAATAACTATAAAGTATATTGCGTTTGATCACACAACGTACGAGTGATATTTGAATAAAGAAATCATTAAATTGATGTGTTTATTTACGAGTAATGTATAAAATTGGTATTATTTAATTGTATTGAATGAAAGTTTGAATGACTCCAAATAAAGCATAGTACTCATTGACATACTCACTGTGACGTTAATCTACGCCTTTAAATAAATATATATTACAATATAAATATATATTAGCTTACGCAGAAATACTATTTTACCACTTTTGCTTTTATTTTCCAGAAGCCACGTCTAAGATATTGATCTGTTAACACAAAAATATATTTCTTTGAATAGTTTTATTTAATGATAGAAATAAATTCAAGAATCTAGATCTGATATGATGCGAGAAGTTTGAAAAACATTTTCTACTTTCTTTTAACTATTCATTTAAAAGACAGAAAGAATATATGGCTATAATTTTATTGATGATGAACTTGTTTTTTTTTTCAATTGGGATTCTAAGCCGATAGTTGGTGAGCATGTTATAGAGCAATATTGTATGCTATGTTAGTTAGCATTAAAGAAGGTAGGGCGCTCAGCTCAACTCCCGCAGCGCACGACGGCGGATTCTAGTTTTAATCCATCCAGTTATTTTGCAATTATAGGCCAAATAGTTGCCAAACAAATTAGAAAATTTTCTACACTGAAAATTATTTTACATACCAGGGTCAATAAACTGTAACAACAACTTCACCAAAATCCATGCAACAGTTTTTGGTGATGCACGAACAAGCAACCGGAGAAAAATAAAAAATATATTGTGTTCAATTCTGTCACATGTTTATCACGTACCACATATGATTGTTTATCTATCTTTAATTAATATGTTCGTCTGTCCATCGTCCCAAAAGTTTAGAGCCTTAAATCTTATAAGTCTATAACATTCTCGTATAAGGTTTTAACCACATAAAGCATACCAAATAATGTTCCACTTGTTTTCTTTTCTTTACTAAGACGAAGTTTACTTTCAAGTTCTTAGATACAATACGGTAATCTCTATTCAAAGCACAACACATAATACGTACTATTGTAATACTAAGCATTATATATATTGCTCGTATTCAATATTGCTTTGCAAACAATAACAGTTCTGTCTCAAGTGTCAGCACCAGATGATATTGCATTCCTGATTGCGAGTAACTTTAGTTAAGTTCTGTTATTATTTTGCGAATTCCGAGATCTAAAATTTTATAGTTTTATCTTTATATAGTAGGGAACAAATATCATGAATTAAATAATGAAAATAATAGTTGTTTTAGATTTATAAATTGACTCGGTAGGTGACCCTGCAATCTAGTTCTATTTTTATTTTTATTGGCTTTTTCGTAACCTCCTTCGACCCGGCGATGTGTTCCAGAGAATCTGTTAGAGCCAGAAGGTCTCACAGGATTAGTCAACTACAAAATAGCAAAGGTTTTTTCATATATCACTGTCAATGTATATGTTGCGAGTTGAAGTATTATCTAATCATGAAATTTCATCATTCTCAGTACATGAAAACATTGTTCATTAACATAAAAATAATACAATATTATGTTTTTTATGCTATCCCTTCAATCGTAAGTCACCCAATAGCGGTGCAATATCAACTTCTATATCGTTCAATCACTATGAAAATTGGCAATAATAATATGTATTCGAGTATGGATAACGTCTCTGCGCTCTCCGCGTTATTGTTATTTGCAGCATCTTGTATCGTTCGGGTCTGCATGAAAAATAATATGCGCATATATTAGACCATCTGGAATACATTCCCGATATTTGATGATGATGATTTATATGATGCATTTTCTTGATGGGACAAAGTAAGCCGGGTTTTACTGCATCGATTGTGATTGAAGTGTTTCTCTAGAAATGTTTATATTCTATGAGAATGGTGGAGTTGATATCAGATTAAATTATTTTTATACCAGGACAACGTGTACCAGGCTCACTAAATTATATATTAATTTGGTTATCTATATATATTTTAAAGCAATCAATTATAATTTTTTTTTATTAATATTTACAAAGAAACCCATCACAAAATGAATCTTCTCCAATATAGTAAAAAAAAATAAAAGAAAATATTTCAATATTTATAAACACGTCAGAGTTCTTAGAGAGAGAATGATTTATCAATTTTGCGTTGGTATTAGAATTCTTCAGAGTGCGGAGCGCCAATAAGTGATATCTTAGTCATTAATTTCATAAGATCAAAGATGGCGGTGAAATGGCGAAAGATAGATAAGAAATCATTATTATAATTTTGATTCTAATTCTAAATATATAACAACATAATAACATAAAGTACATGTATCTGATACATGTATTGATAAAAAACCTAAATTATCTAATATCAAAAACTTTATAGCTTTTAAAGTTTACAATTTAAATAATTCTTCATATATCTCTCCACTAAATAAAATCATTGACAATAACTATACTCTTAACAGAATCAAATATAAAATTCGAAAGCATTATTCAGCCATGTTTTTTTTTAGATTGGAGCAATTGTTTTTTATATCCAAATAACATGGACTTTTTAAGCTGCGGTAGACCAATTAAATAACTACCTGACTATTGGCTAATTGACATGAAATCTGAAGTTGCAACATTTGAAAAATCATGTAAGCATGGGAGTAGAAAAATATGGAATTCAATTGACTATAACTTATATTACTAAGCTTGGATTCTTATTTTTTGTTTTATCTATGGTTGAGTCTCTAGTGCTAGTATTTTGTCTATGCTCTAAGCACCACTGGCTTGACTGGACTTGAAAATTGGGAATGTATCGGTTTGTGTACGATGTAATGATTACTTAATCTGTGACTTAAGTTTTTGTTTCTACGTATTTTAAAAAATACATTTTCTGGATCGGGTGAATATTGCAATACAAATATATTGTTGAGCTTTATAAGTACTCTATCAAAAGTACCTTACCGTACCTCATTACAGCATTCGGCAATACATTTCAGTCAAAACTTTTTTGATATCCGTCTCTATGAACTCAGTGCTTTATTTGTCCCGCTTCTTGGACTGAACTTGTCAACTTTAGGAAATGAGTCAAAAGGACTCACCCTAAATATAAATAATAAAGTTTTTCACTTTTATATTCTTGTGTACATTTCACTTTAAGGAATTTAATTTAAAAATTACTTCGCTTCCTGAAATGAAAGTTTACCCTAGAGTGATTTCGAACTCTGATATTTTAATGTCGGTACTCCTTGTACAGTAATTATATTTAAGCAGTTGACTTCTTTTTAATTTAGTGATATATTTAGGTGGTAGAGCCTAGCTGTAGTTATCTGACTGCAGTTCGTATTGGACTGGCTCGACCGGGGATGGACCACCCTCTCACAGAAGACCGATGTGTAGTAACCAAATTCATTTGGTTATGTTCGGTCGGTGAGTGGGAGAATCCGGAAGCACCACCCCCCCTCCCTCTGCCAAACATGATAGCGATACCTCGAAAAAGTTATCACCGCTCTTCGAGAGCACTCCTCTTATTGCCTCGCTAAGTATCAGAATGCTGGGTCTCGACATTTCGAGCGATTGTCAGTTTCGTGGTCATCTGGAGAGCAAGGCCAAGTTGGCTTCGATGAAATTAAGAGTGATCAATAGAGCGAGGCAGTATTTCAAACCTGGCCAAAGACTTGCGCTCTATAAGGCGCAGGTCCGGCCACACATGGAGTATTGTTCTTATCTCTGGTCCGGATCACCCCAATATTAGCTTCTACCATTTGACCGCGTACAACGGAGTTCGGATTGTCGGGGACCCAGTGCTCTGCGAACGGCTGGACTCTTTGGCATTGCGTAGAGACGTGGCTTCTTTGTGCGTTTTCTACCGCATTTAAAACAGGAAGTGTTCCGAAGAACTATTCGATCTGATGCCTACGGCCGAATGTCACCACCGCATAGCTCGCCATCGCCTTCTTTACCATCCATACCATCTGGATTCGTGGCGATCTTCCACTGTGCGGTTTTCAAGGACTTTTGTCCCACGTTCCACTCGAATGTGAAACGGACTTCCCTCGGCGGTATTTCCAGATCGATACGACTTGGGTACCTACAAAAAAGGCATATACTCTTATTTCTAACGCCGGCAACGCTCTTGTGAATCCTCGGATGTTGCAAGAGTTCATGGGCGGCGGTGATCACTTGCCAACGGTGACCCGCAAGTTCGTTTGCCCTCCTCTAACATAAAAAAAATAATAATAAAAAATAAAATAAAATGGTGCTAAGTAAGCTCATCAGGTAAGTGATGCAACACCAGGGAAATCATAAAAGTGTTGTCAGTCTTAAATTAAGGTTACACGGACGGACAAGGGGTAAAAATTATTAAGAGCATATTACTACAATAGTGAGATATTTTTTGGTAATAATTTACAGAGGGAACATTTGCTTAAATATGTAAGAAAGTAACGGCCTTTAAAGTCAGTAAAAGGCCTTGCCGAAAATTAGAGTAACCTAGAAAGGCTCGTGTCACTTTCGTCTTGAGGTTGTATTTTAATTTTGTTGCCGGTAAAGGTAAGATGGAAATATTTCTCCCTGCTTTTTTAATAACAATCATGTTACCTTTTATTTCTGTATCACTGACTCTCTCGACCCTTGATCAATGATTTTCTATTAAAAATATTCTTATAAAGTGGGTAATTTTGAGTTAAAAATAGTTTAAAAAAAAGTTAAAATTAAAAGTTGTATATGAAAAGTAGAAATAGGAGAAAAGATGTAATATATGTCCCCCAATTTAATATATTTATCATAAATAACTCAATAATTATTCAATAATATAATCATATTCATATTAATTTAGGCTATCTTGCAACTATTCTTCAAGGTTAGATGAAAAAGCGGTCCCGTGACTTACTATGGTGTGAGTTATATTTTAGAATCTATCCTAGAGTTACATATGCTGGAAAGTCCCACATAACCATCCCTACCACCCCTTTCCCCCCAAAAAACTACAGTGATATAGGAAGTACGCACAGTGTGGTAGTATGTATACGCGGTCTCTTACACTCTCTTCTCTTGCTCTATCTATCTCTCTCTATATACACCACTGGCGTGATAATTATGGTATTTAGACCGATAATGAAGGTTTCCAATCAAGCTCTGTTACGGACAGATCTATTTTAATCCATATTTACGGAACCCTTGTAAACTGTTTACCAATCTACCTCTCAGAAACGTTTCAGTTCATTATTTCTTACCCGTTAATTATAAGACATCATTATGTATTAATTAATCAATATAAAGAATCGAAAATATTATTAAAGAAAATATTAATAAAGAATCATGAATAAAACGTAATGAGCTGAATTTTTAATTAATTAATTTATCTATTTAAATATCTCAATAGGTTTTAACAAACCAAAAGTCTGTTTTATAACTGCTCAATGGTTAATGGTAGGTGTTTTTAATTTGGGTTTACTATTTTAATTAAAAGCAGTGGCTGGTTCGATGTGGATACTGCGAGTAATTAACGAGAGAGCTGATACGGTGGATGCTGTTCCGAAACATTGTGATTGCTCGCTGATTAAAGAGGTGTGTTACGTGTTGTGTGTGTGTGTGTGTGTGTGTGTGCAGAGTTTATATATAATACATATTTCAATATATTACAAGGTATATATGTTATTATCTTTATTTTTTTTACTCACATGACGTTTTCCTAGTAGTATATAGAATGTATATATCCGTGTTTAAATTGTGTGCACTTAAGAGTGATGTGGGTGCAATTATTCAACTGCGTCAGCTCGCTTTTACTACAGACGTTAATGAGGAAGGTACCTTTAAAGTACTCCCGTATAATCCATTATAACTTATTTAATATTTATATAAATATATATAAAATGTATTATATTTAATGAATGCAATTGCTTTTGCTTCATTTCGTTAAATATACTTTATGTATTAAAAACGTTTGACAGCTGTTGATACCAAGACTTACACGTGGATAATAAACCACACAGTAGGTAGTAAGACTACGGATGGAGAAACATTTATACGAGTATATATAAATATATACTATGATAATGATACATTTTGAATATTTATTTGACTGAATTATTATTGAATTGGTATTATGACATCAAATTAATTGTTTAAATAACTTTAATATAAAAATCTTATTATTATGTCATTGAAACACTAAATCTGACTCCACGCTTAAAGAGACGATCTGTTTAGTAATATTTTTGTTTCTTCAACAAAATAAATTATAAAACAAACAATATCTGTATGACTCCATTCCCTCGTTTATATAATTTTTTATTACCGACACTTTGTTGCATTCATTTTGTAAAGGTTTTATGAATCTGGGGCGTCCTTAATATAAATATATAAACATACACAACTATGTATACAGAGTTCAATGTGTTCATAAATTGTTATATAATTTAAGGATTTGTATTTCAAGTTTCATAAATTTAATGAAAAGTGTCGTGTACTTAGTTATTTTATGAATCTCTTACTTGAAATCCTGAACAATTTTGTTGTATTATTAACTATTATTTTATTTAGTATTCATGATTTTCGTAATTTAAGTGATTATGAATTAATGAATCGTATGAAATGATTATGTTACAATCTCCTGGTCTTCTAATCCCATCTTCTAAATCCCTTTACGAGACGTTGGTTATTTCATTATTTGTACGTACGAGTACACTCGAACACAGCTTTAAGAAGAATACATTACAGCAAAACTATATTTAAATCGATTGATTGCTTATGTAAGAAAACTTTTGTTTGAAGAATTTCGTTTATATTAGAATTCTTTAGCGGCGAGTTCATAAATATTAATACTTATTATTAAAGCTACCTAGGTAAATTAAAACATATACGAGAGTGGTTTACAACTATATGCTTCAACACTCGCCGTGCGGGCGCCGACCGCGTCTGGTGAGATCGATCATCGCTCTAAAATGACCTGTGTGCCGCACCCGCTCCCCGCACCTCGGCGCCCGAATGCGTTCCGTATCGACCAATGAAAGCTGAGCACGACGCGTCAGTCTGCAGCCATCGCTGAGTCTTGTTGTTACATAAAGTAATATCGTGTTTGTTATAATCCTCCTTACAATAAAACGATGACGGATCGTTTCTCGGAGTCACAGATGCTGCGTCTGGTAGAAGTTTACAGAGATTACGAGTGTTTATGGAATATGACGAGTGAGTTATATAAAAACAAGGAAGCGAGACAAATAGCCTACAAGCAGATATTCAAACGTTTAAATATACCTGGTCTCACGCAAAAGGATATACCGAAAAAGATTAAAAATTTGAGGTCGTCATACTGTCAGGAGTTAAAGAAGATTGAAAATAGTCTCAAACCGGGTGGTAACCAGGACTCCGTATACGAACCAAAGGTACCGTGGTTTACGGTGGCAGAAAGTTATTTAAAACCATTTATAAAGAGACAAGAGATATTCTCAAATGTAAGTAAAAATTAAATATTTATCAGGAAAAAAAATAGTAAAATTAATAATAAACTAAATTATAAACTTGCCAATACTAGCACGTGGCAACACTGTTTTTGTCAGAATTGTAATATATGTATAACATATACTAGTACCCTCCGATTGATCTTTCCTTCCGTTAGTTCCTGTGTTTACCCTTTTAGCATTATTATATTATTTTCGCTTACTTTTTAAGTCTAATAATTTATATTATTAAATTATTTTTATAATAGGATCCATTAGCCTTCTCTCCGGGGGAAGTGTCTTCCTACCTGCAGGTCCAGGTGCGTTGTTATGTTTGATAAACTGTTTAACACACAGATTCTTTAATACTATTTTATTGATATTTAAATTGTCATTAAAGTTATTTTGCAAGAATCCTTATATTTCAGATTAATCCTACTCCAAGTGGAAAGGATGACTTACTCGTAGAACGACCGATGAAATTAGATTTGAAGCAAGAAAATGATTCCGAAGAAGAAAATTTTGAGGAAGACAATAAGAGTAATATTTAAAAAATATGTTTTGAAAATGTACATTCATTAAAAAATACAGATAATTCAAGCTCAATATCAAATAGATTACATAAAAATTATAATAGTTTATTGACAGGGGATTTAAGTCAAGTTATTAATAAAATCGATAGAATCGCTGACAATATAACGAAATGTACAAACGCCTTAACCGAAAACAAAGAAGACGAATTAGATATCTTTGGACGGTACATGGCGAAAACACTACGTTCCATGCCCAAGGAGATAGCAATTGTTGCTAAACTGGCGATTCAAAAAGCAGTATCAGATATACAGTTAAAGGCAATGAGGAAAGATAAGACTACAACACAGACACAAAGTGGTTTATCAACAGCTGATGTATTTGATTCCAAATAAACAATATTAGATGACATAAAATACACTCCATATTGTATATATAATTATAAAATATTATTTATTCTTTCCTTAAGGAAGATTTTTTATGTAAGAGGAGAGTAAACGAGGGTGCGGGTCACAGATGATATGTGATCACCGCCGCCCAAAAACTCTTGTAACATCCGAAAAATCCACGAGCGTTGGAAGCCTCGAATGGAAAGTTATACCTAATAGTATAGTATCCTTAATATATTAGTCATTAATTGTTAAAAACAATATTGTGATTAAGAACTCAATGATGTGCATTGAATTAAAAAGATAAATTGTAATAATTGTTTTCATTAATTTCCTGTTCAAGCCAATCACTTAAATGTATTGACTCTCTTTTCATAATTATTATCTCATTTATATTTGTTTCATAATCAAAATACAATTTTACAAATATTTCAGATATGAAACTCAATTATGATAACATTTCATTTTCAAAAGATGTGTTGTGTATAAATATATATATTTCAGAATAATTTATTTACAGCAAACAATAATTAAAAATGTTAAAATTAATGACTCTACTATGCTTATGAGAAATAAACAGTACAGTTACAGTAGATAGAAGCTAGTACTTGTATAATACACGTGGACGAATATTTTACTACTTTAACATTAAAAACTATTTCTTCTAAGAAATATGAGCTCTCGGATCTCGCGAGCTCTTGACCGGGATTCGCATTTTATTTATTCTTCTAGGAAAAACCTTACAACTATACTCATAATATAACTCAATGTAAATAATTAGGAATGCAGAAATGCATAAACAGACCTTATTATATATGTAATTCTTTATATAATGTATACATGTTTAATTTTTATATTAAAGCCAGTTAATCAAAAAATAACCAAAATATTGCTACAGCAAAGTGTATGTAATTTTATAATGCAAATTCGTTATTGTAAAAGTTTCGATATCAGCGCACTGGTTCGTGTCTGAGCACGTCATTGTACATAAGCAACAATCTCAAACCCGAGGCTTTGTTGCAGAAGGTATTGAAATCGGAATTACTTAATTCGAAAATCGAAAAATCAATATTAAAAACTTTAATCTAACTTATTAACGTAACTATAGGTCCATTGAAAAATTAATTATAATAATAATAACTATAAAATATATAGCGTTTGCTCACACAACGTACGAGTGATATTTGAATAAAGAAAACTATAAATTGATGTGTGTTTTTTTTACGAGTAATGTATAAAATTGGTATTATTTAAATATATGCAATGAAAGTTTAAATGACTCCATATAAAGCATGGTACTCATTGACATACATGCTGTGACATTAATCTACGTCTTTAAATAAATATATATTTTTTCTATTTGCTTTTCACCTTACGCAGAAACAGTATTTTTCCACTTTTGCTTTTATTTTCCAGCAGACACGTGTAAGATATTGATCCGTTAACATAAAAATATATTTCTTCTGTAAGTTTTATTTAATGATAGAAATAAATTCAAGAATCTAGATCTGATCTGATGCAAGAAGTTTGAAAAATATTTTCTACTTTCTTTTAATTATTGTGATATATTTGCTTAAAATTTTTGTCAACCGAAATTAAAAATTTAGGTATTTCCTGAACCACAAAAAAAGACATTATAAATCGATCCAATTATTTTGCAATTATAGGCCAAATAGTAGGTAATAAAATTAGAACATGTTCCACACTGAAAAATACTTATATGTTTGTCTGCCTACCTGTCTTTAATTAATATGTCTCTCCATCGCGATCGTCCCAAAAGTTCAATGGATTAAGTCTTACAAGTTTGACACATTCTGGTATAAATAAGGTCTTAATCACATAGAGTATATAAAATAAAAATGTTCCACTTGGTTTCTTTTCTTTACGAAGACGAAAAGGATTTCAAGTTCTTAGATATAATACGGTAATCTCTATTCAAAGCGCAACACATAATACGTGTTATTGTAATACTACGTATTATATATATTGCTCGTATTCAATATTGCTTTGCAAACAATAACAATTCAGTCTCAAGTGTCAGTACCAGATGATATTGCATTCCTGATTGGAAGCAACTTTAGTTAAGTTCTGATATTATTTTGCGAAGAAAATAATAGTTGGTTTAGATTTATAATTGGACTCGGTAGGTGACCCTGCAATCTAGTTTCGTATTTATTTTTACTGACTTTTTCGTAATCCCCTTCGCCCCCGGCGATGTATCCCCTCGCAGGACTCTGTTAGAGCCAGAAGGTCTCACAGGATTAGTCAACTAAAAAATAGCAAAAGGGTTTTTTCATATATCACGAACAACGTACCCACAATTTTGGAATCCTACCTATCAATGTATATGTTGCGAGTTGAAGTATTATCTAATCATGAAGTTTCATCATTCTTAGTACAGGAAAACATTGTTCATTAACTCATTAACATAAAAATAATACAATACTATGTTTTTATGCTATCTTTTCAATCGTAAGTCACCAAATGGCGGTGCAATATCCACTTCTATACCGTTCAATCACTATGAAAATTGGCAATAATAATATGTATCCGAGTGAGGATAACGTCTCCGCCTCTCCGCGTTATTGTTATTTGCAGCATCTTGTATCGTTCGGGTCTGCATGAAAAATAATATGCGCATATATTAGACCATATGGAATACATTCTCGATATGTATTTTATATGATGCATTTTCTTGACGGGACAACGTAAGCCGGGTTGTTCAATCAAAATCGATGCAGTAAGCATCGATTATGATTGAAGTGTTTCTCTAGAAATGTTTATTTTCTATTAGACTGGTGGAGTTGTTAGCAGATTAAAGTATTTATATACCAGGACAACTTACACTAGGCTCACTAATTTATATATAATATGTTTATTTTCATAGATTTTTAATGCAATCAAGAATTTTAATTTTTTTCTATATTTTTTACAAAAAGTGAATAAAAGGAAATAGTTCAATATTTATAAACACGTCAGAGTTCTTACAGAGAGATTGATTTATATATTTTGCGTTGATTTTATAATTCTTCAGAGTGCGGAGCGTCAAAAAGTGATATCTTAGTCATTAATTTCATAAGATCAAAGATGGCGGTGAAATGGCGAAAGATAGATAAGAAATCATTATTATAATTTTGATTCCTTTTCTAAACTTTTAACAACATAATAACATAAAGTACATGTATCTAATACATGTATTGTTAAAAAAACCTAAATTATCTAATATTATAAACAGGATAAGTTTTAAGTTTAATATTAATATATCTCTCCACTAAATAAAACCATTGACATTAACAATATTTTTAACAAAAAAATTCGAAAGCATTAATCAGTCATGTTTTTTTAGATTGGAACAATTGTTATTTAAATTCAAATAACATGAAGTTTTTAAATAGCGGTAGACCAATTAGGTAACTACCTGACTATTGGCTAATTAACATCAAATCTGAAGTTGCAACATTTGAAAAATCATGTAGAAAAGTATAGATTTCGATTGACTATAAGTTATATTATTATGTTTCTGTTCTTTTCTTTGTTTTATCTATGGTTTGGTCTCTGTTGCTAGTGTTTCGTCTATGCTCTAATCACCACTGGCTTGGCTGGACCGTAGAAAATTGAGAATGTATCGGTTTGTTTACTATGTAATGATTACTTAATCTGTTGCTTAAGTTTTTGTTTTTACGTCTTTTAAAAAATACATTTTCTGGATTGGGTGAATATATTGTTTAGATTATAGAGCATAAGTACACTATCACTACTATAAGTACCTTACCGTACCTCATTACAGCATTCGGCAATACATTTCAGTCTTCAAAACTTTTTTGATATCCGTCTCTATGAACTCAGTGCTTTATTTGCCCTTCTTGGAGTGAACTTGTCAACTTTAGGAAATAAGTCAAAAGGACTCACCCTAAATATAAATAACAAAGTTTTTCACTTTTATATTCTGGTGTACATTTCACTTTAAGGAATTTAATTTAAAAATTACTTCGCTTCCTGAAATGAAAGTTTACCCTTGAGTGATTTCGGACTCTGATATTTTAATGTCGGTACTTCGTGTAGAGTGATTATTTTTAAACAGTTGACTTCTTTTTAGGCTTCTTATAAGACTCATCAGGTGGTAAGTGATGCAACACCGGGGAAATCATAAAAGTGTTGCGGATATAAGATCAGATGGAATTATTAAGTAAGAGCATATTACCAAAACTGGGGTATTTTTTGTTAATAATTTCTTTATATATTACAGAGGGAAAGTTTGCTTAAATAACTATGTAAGAAAGTAACGGCCCCTTGAAATCAGTAAAAGGCCTTGCCGAAAATTAGAGTAACCTAGAAAGGCTGTGATGTGTCACTTTTGTCTTGAAGTTGTATTTTAATTTCGTTGCCGGTAAAGGAAAGATAAAAAATATTTCTCGCTACTTTTTTTAATAATAATCATATTCATTTTCATTTCTATATCACTGACTCCCTCGACCCTTGGTCAATGATTTTCTATTAAGAATATTCTTACAAAGTGGGTATTTTCAGTTGAAACTAAAAGTTGTATTCGAATCGAATAGAAGAAAACAATGCAATCTATGTGCCCCAAAATATATTTATCATAAATAACTCGATAATTATTCAATAATATAATTATATTAATATTAATTCAGGTTATCTTGCAAATAATCTTCAAGGATAGATGAGGAAGCGATCCCGTGCCTTACTATGGTGTAAGTCATATTTTAGAATCTATCCCAGGGTTATATATGCTGGTAAGTCCCACATAACCATCCCTACCACCCCTTAACCCTAAAAACCACAGTGATATAGTAAGTACGGTGTGGTAGTATGTATACGCTGTCTCTTACACTCTCTTCTCTTGCTCTATCTATCTCCCTCTATATACACCATTGCCACGATAATTATGGCATTTAGACCGATAATGAAGGTTTCCAATCAAGCTCTGTTACGGACAGATCTATTTTAATCCATATTTACCGAACCCTTGTAAACTGTTTACCAATTTACCTTTCAGAAACGATTCAGTTCATTATTTCATACCCGTTAATTATAAGCCATCATTTTGTTTTAATTAATCAATATGAAGAATCGAAAATATTATTAAAGAAAATATTAATAAAGAATCATGAATAAAACGTAATGAGGTGAATTTTTAATTAATTAATTTATATATTTATTAAAATATCTCAGTGGGTTTTAACAGAGCAAAGGCCTGTTTGTAACTGCTGGATGGTTAATGGTAGGTGTTTTTAATTTGGGTTTTCTATTTTAATTAAAAGCAGTCTCTGGTTCGATGTGGATACTGCGAGTAATTACCGAGAGAGCTGATACGGTGGATGCTGTTCCGAAACATTGTGATTGCTCGCTGATTAAAGAGGTGTGTTACGTGTTGTGTGTGTGTGTGTATGTGTGTGTGTGTGTATAGAGTTTATATATAATACATATTACAATATATTGCAATGTGTGTATGTCAATTGTATGTCGTCATTATCTTTATTATTTTTACTTTAGATGAAGTTTTCCTATTAGTGTATAGTACGTATATATCCGTGTTTAAATTGTTTGCACTTAAGAGTAATGTAGGTGCAATTTTTCAACTGCGTCAGCTCGCTTTTAGTACAAACGTTAATGAGGAAGGTAGCTCCATTATAACTTAAATAATATATATATATATATATATAATATATATATATATATATATATATATATATATTATAATATATATATATATATATATATATATATATATTATAATATATAATATAATATATTTCTTGAATGCAATTCAAATGTAAATATGAAGATTGATAACAGTTGCTTCAATCATTTATTACGTTAAATACACTTTATGTATAAAAAACGTTTGACAGTTATCAATAACAAGACTTACACGTGGATAATAAACACACACACTAGGTAGTAAGACTACGGATGGAGACACATTTATACAAGTATATATAAATGTAACAATGATAATGATAAATATTTAATTTTAATTTGACTAAATTATTAATGAATTGTGATATCAAATTAATTGATTAAATAACTTTATTTAAGGTAAAAACCTCATAAGTAAATTTTTCTATTATGATCTTATTACTAGCATCCGCTGCCGTGCGCTGCGGGAGTTGATTTGAGCCCCCTCAGTTTTTTTACCATCATTTCTGAACGGAGTGAGATATTTTAATTCTGTTTTTTTTTAAACATGCCCCTTCCCAAGCTTTACAGTTCTGCCAATTTTGATTAAAATCAGTTCAGTAGTTTTTATGTGATGTTCTTTCAAAAAGAAGTTTCCCAAACGGTTAAGAGCCAGCCAATGAATATCACTGAAACACCAAATTCGACCCCACGCTTAATAAGAGATGCTGTTTAACAATATTATTATTTCTTTAACCAAATGATGTATAAAACGAACAATATTTGTATGTCTCTCCATTCCCTCATTTATATAATGTTTTATTACCGACAGTTTGTTGCATTCATTTTGTTAAGGTTTGGGTGATGAAACCGGGACGTCCTTAATATAAATATATAAACATACACAACTACGTATACAGAGTTCAATGTGTTCATAAATTGTTATATAATTTAAGGATATGTATTTCAAGATTCATAAATTTAATTAAAAGGGCTGAGTACTTAGTTATTTTATGAATCTCTTAATTGAAATATTTTAACGATTTTGTTATATTATATACTATTATTTATTTTTGTAATTTTAGCGATTATGAATGAATGAATCGTATAAAATGATTATATTTCAGTCTCCTGAGTTACTAATCCCATCTTCTAATCCCTCTACAATACGTTGGTTATTTCATAATGTGGACGTACACTCGAACACAGCTTTAAGAAGAATACATTACAGCAAAACTATATTTAAATCGATTGATTGTTTATGTAAGAAAAATTTTGTTTGAAGAATTTCGTTTATATGAGAATTCTTTAGCGGCGAGTTCATAAATATTAATACCTATTATTAAAGCTACATAGGTAAATTAAAACATATACGAGAGTGGTTTACAACTATATGCTTCAACACTCGCCGTGCGGGCGCCGACCGCGTCTAGTGAGATCGATCATCGCTCTAAAATGACCTGTGTGCCGCACCCGCTCCCCGCACCTCGGCGCCCGAATGCGTTCCGTATCGACCAATGAAAGCTGAGCACGACGCGTCAGTCTGCAGCCATTGCTGAGTCTTGTTGTTACATAAAGTAATATCGTGTTTGTTATAATCCTCCGTACAATAAAACGATGACGGATCGTTTCTCGGAGTCACAGATGCTGCGACTGGTAGAAGTTTACAGAGATTATGAGTGTTTATGGAATATGACGAGTGAGTTATATAAAAACAAGGAAGCGAGACAAATAGCCTACAAGCAGATATTTAAACGTTTAAATATACCTGGTCTTACGCAAAAGGATATACCGAAAAAGATTAAAAATTTGAGATCTTCATACTGTCAGGAGTTAAAGAAGATTGAAAATAGTCTCAAACCGGGTGGTAACCAGGACTCCGTATACGAACCAAAGGTATCGTGGTTCACGGTTGCAGAAAGTTATTTAAAACCATTTATAAAGAGACAAGAGATATTCTCAAATGTAAGTAAATATTAAATATTTACAAAGTAAAAAAAAAAAATTGCAGAATTAGTAATAAACTAAATTATAAACTTGCCAATACTAGCACGTGGCAACACTGCTTTTGTCAGAATTGTAATATATGTATAACATATACTAGTATCCTCCGATTGATCTTTCCTTCCGTTAGTTCCTGTGTTTACCCTTTTAGCATTATCATATTATTTTCGCTTACTTTTTAAGTCTAATAATGTATAATAATAAATTATTTCTATAATAGGATCCATTAGCCTTCTCTCCGGGAGAAGTGTCTTCCTACCTGCAGGTCCAGGTGCGTTGTTATGTTTGATAAACTGTTTAACACACAGATTCTTTAATACTATTTTATTGATATTTAAAATGTCATAAAAGTTATTTTGCAAGAATCTTTATATTTCAGATTAATCCTACTCCAAGTGGAAAGGATGACTTACTCGTAGAGCGACCGATGAAATTAGATTTGAAGCAAGAAAATGATTCCGAAAAAGAAAGTTTTGAGGAAGACAATAAGAGTAATGTTAAAAAAATATGTTTTGAAAATATACATTCAATAAAAAATACAGATAATTCAAGCTCAATATCAAATAGATTACATAAAAATGATAATAGTTTATTGACAGGGGATTTAAGTAAAGTTATTAATAAAATCGATAGAATCGCTGACAATATAACGAAATGTACAAACGCCTTAACAGAAAACAAAGAAGACGAGTTTGATATCTTTGGACGGTACATGGCGAAAACTCTACGTTCCATGCCAAAGGAGATAGCAATTGTTGCTAAACTGGCGATTCAAAAAGCAGTATCAGATGTACAGTTAAAGGCTATGAGGAAAGATAAGACTACAACACAGACCCAAAGTGGTTTATCAACAGCTGATGTATTTGATTCCAAATGAACAATATTAGATGTCATTAAATACACTCCATATTGTATATATAATTATAAAACATTATTAATTCTTTCCTTAAGGAAGATTTTTTAAGTAAGAGGAGAGTAAACGAGGGTGCGGGTCACAGATGATACCTGATCACCGCCGCCCAGGAACTCTTGCAACATCCGAAAAATTCGCGAGCGTTGGCAGCCTTGAATTGAAAGTTAAACCTAATAGTATAGTATCATTAGTATATTAGTCATTAATAGTTACAAACAATATTGTCATTAAGAAGTCATTGTGAATGTGCATTGAATTAAAAAGATAAATTGTAACAATTTATTTTATTCACTTCCTATTCAAGTCAATCACTTAAATGTATTGAGTTTCCTTTCATAATTAATTTCGTATTTAAATTTGTTTGATAATTCAAATTCAAAAGATTTCAGATTTGAAATTCCATAATGATTTTCAAAAGACGTGTTGTGTTGTGTGCAAATATACATATTTCAAAATCATTTATTTACATCAATCAATAATTAAAAATGTTAAAATGGATGACTGTACTATACTTATGAGAAATTAACATCTAGGCTAGATAGAACCTAGTACTTGTATAATACACGTGTACGAATATTTTTCTACTTAAGCATTAAAAAATATTTCTTCTAAGAAATATGAACCCTCGGATCTCGCGAGCTCTTGACCGGGATTCGCATATTATTTATTCTTCTAGGAAAAACCTTACAACTTTACTCATAACATAACTCAACGTAAATAATTAGGAATGCAGAAATGCATAAACAGACCTCATTGCCTTCAAAACAGTTTAATTAATATATTTACTTTTCTCAATATCTACTAGTATCATTGTCTTCTTAATTGAATTTCTTTATTATTATGTTTGTTATAAATAATATAAAAAATGAATTTTTATTATACATGTAATTTATATAATATATGCATGTTTCATTTTTATATTAAAGCGAGTTAATAAGAAAATAACAAAAATATTGCTACAGTAAAGTGTATGTAATTTTACAATGCAAATTTGTTATTGTAAAAGTTTTGATATCTGCGCGCTGGTTCGTCTCTGAGCACGCCGTTGGAAATAAGCAACAATCTCAAACCCGAGGTTTTGTTGCAGAAGGTATTGAGATAGGAATTACTTAATTCGAAAAAATAAAAATCCACTTTAAAGACTTAATTCCGACTATTAATCACGCTACGTCAAATCATATGTAACTAAAGGTCTATTTAAAAACGTATAGTTATAATAATAACAACTATAAAGTGTATTGCGTTTGATCACACAACGGACGAGTGATATTTGAATAAAGAAATCATTGAATTGATGTGTTTTTTTACGAGTAATGTATAAAATTGATATTGCCATATAAAGCATGGTACTCATTGACATACTCGCTGTGACGTTAATCTACGCCTTTAAATAAATTTTTTTTTTCTATTTGCTTTTCAGCTTACGCAGAAATAGTATTTTTCCACTTTTGCTTTTATTTTCCAGCAGACACGTGTAAGATATTGATCCGTTAACATAAAAATATATTTCTTCTATAAGTTTTATTTAATGATAGAAATAAATTCAAGAATCTAGATCTGATCTGATGCATGAAGTTTGAAAAATATTTTCTACTTTCTTTTAATTATTGTGATATATTTGCTTAAAATTTTTGTCAACCGAAATTAAAAATTTAAGTATTTCCTGGACCACAAAAAAAAGACATTATAAATCGATCCAGTTATTTTGCAATTAACCAAAGTCCAAATAGTTGGTAATAAAATTAGAACATTTTTCACACTGAAAAATATTTACATGTGTGTCTTTAATTAATATGTCTCTCCATCGTCCCAAAAGATCAATGGATTAAGTCTTACAAGTTTGACACATTCTGGTATAAATAAGGCCTTAATCACATAGATAATATAAAATAAAAATGTTCCACTTGGTTTCTTTTCTTTACGAAGACGAAAAGGATTTCAAGTTCTTAGATATAATACGGTAATCTCTATTCACCGCACAACACATAATACGTACTATTGTAATACTACGTATTATATATATTGCTCGTATTCAATATTGCTTTGCAAACAATAACAATTCAGTCTCAAGTGTCAGTACCAGATGATATTGCATTCCTGATTGGAAGCAACTTTAGTTAAGTTCTGTTATTATTTTGCGAAGAAAATAATAGTTGGTTTAGATTTATAATTGGACTCGGTAGGTGACTGCAATCTAGTTCCATCTTTATTTTTATTGGCTTTTTCGTAATCCCCTTCGTCCCCGGCATGTGTCCCTTCCAGAGAATCTGTTAGAGCCAGAAGGTCTCACAGGATTAGTCAACTAAAAAATAGCAAAAGGGTTTTTTCATATATCACGAACAATGTGCCCACAATTTTGGAATCCTACCAATCAATATATCTTGGGAATATAATATAGTTGAAGTATTATTTAATCATGTAGTTTCATCATTCTTAGTACAGGAAAATATTGTTCATTAACATAAAATTAATACAATATTATGTTTTAATGCTATCCTTTCAATCGTAAGGCACCGAATGGCGGTGCAATATCGACTTCTATACCGTTCAATCACTATGAAAATTGGCAATAATAATATGTATTCGAGTATGTTATCCATACTCGAATACATATTATTATTGCCAATTACTCGTCTCCGCCTCTCCGCGTTATTGTTATTTGCAGCATCTTGTATCGTTCGGGTCTGCATGGAAAATAATATGCGCATATATTAGACCATATGGAATACATTCTCGATATGTATTTTATATGATGCATTTTCTTGACCTGACAACGTAAGCCGGGTTTTACTGCATCGATTTTGATTGAATTCCCTAGAAATGTTTACATTCTATTAGAATGGTTGAGGTGCTACCAGATTAATTTTTTTTTATACCAGGACGATGTATACCAGACTAACTATAATATATATTAATTTTATTCTTTATATTTCGTTTAAAGGCAATCGACTATTTTTTATATAATTTTTTACAAAAAATATGATTATAAAATAAATCTTCTCCAATATAGTAAGAGGGAAATAAAAAGAAAATGTTTCAATATTTACAAACACTTCAGAGTTCTTACAGAGAGATTGATTTATCTATTTTGCGTTGATTTTATAATTCTTAGGAGTGCGGAGCGTCAGTAAGTGATATCTTAGTCATTAATTTCATAATATCAAAGATGGCGGTGAAATGGCGAAAGATAGATAAGAAATCATCATTATAAATATGATTATATTTCTAAATATATTATAACGTAAAGTACATGTATCTAATACATGTATTTTTAAAAAACCTAAATTATCGAATGTTATAAATGTTAGAAGTTTTTAAGTTTTAAATTCATATATCTCTCCACTAAATAAAACCAATTGACAATAACTATATTTTTAACAGAATCAAATATAAAATTCGAAAGCATTATTCAGCCATGTTTTTTTAGATTCGAACAATTGTTTTTTGAATTCAGATAACATGAACTTTTTAAGCTGCGATAGGCCAATTAAGTAACTACATCACTATTGGCTAATTGACAAATAAATCTGCCTCTTGGCATCAAATCTGAAATTGCAACATTTGAAAAATCATGTAAACATGGGAGTAGAAAAGTATGGATTTCGGTTGACTGTAAATTATATTACAATGTTTGGGTTCTTATTTTATATATGGTTTGGTTTATAGTGCTAGTGTTTTATCTATGCTCTAAGCACCACTGGTTTGGCTGGACCGTGGAAAATTGGGAATGTATCGGTTTGTGTACGATGTAATGATTACTTAATTTTTTGTTTCTTGTGACTTAAGTTTTTGTTTCTATGTCTTTTAAAAAATACATTTTCTGGATTGGGTGAATATATTGTTTAGCTCTATAAGTACACTATCACTACTATAAGTACCTTACCGTACCTCATTACAGCATTCGGCAATACATTACAGTCGTCAAAACTTTTTTGATATCCGTCTCTATGAACTCAGTGCTTTATTTGTCCCGCTTCTTGGAGAGAAATAAATCAAAAGGACTCACCCTAAATATAAATAATAAAGTTTATTCACTTTTATATTCTGGTGTAAATTTCACTTTAAGGAATTTAATTTAAAAATTACTTCGCTTCCTGAAATGAAAGTTTACCCTTGAGTGATTTCGGACTCTGATATTTTAATGTCGGTACTCCTTGTAGAGTAATTATTTTTAAACAGATGACTTCTCTTTAGGCTTCTTATAAGGCTCATCAGGTGGTAAGTGATGCAACATCAGGGAAATCATAGAAATGTTGCAAATATAAGATCTGATGGAATTATTAAGTAAGAGCATATTTCCAAAGACTGAGGTATTTTTTGTTATTAATTTCTTTATATATTACAGAGGGAACGTTTGCTTAAATATGTAAGAAAGTAACGGCCTCTTAAAATCAGTAAAAGGCCTTGCCGAAAATTAGAGTAACCTAGATAGGCTGTGATGTGTCACTTTCGTCTTGAGTTTGTATTTTAATTAATCGTTGCCGGTAAAGGAAAGATAAAAAAATATTTATTATAATTAAATATTCTCGCTGCTTTTTTAATAATAATCATGTTCATTTTCATTTCTATATCACTGACTTTCTCGACCCTTGGTCTAGGATTTTCTATTAAAAATATTCTTACAAAGTGCGTAATTTTGAGTTAAAATTAAAAGTTGTATATGAATCGTAAAAATAGGAGAAAAAAATGTAATATATGTCCCCCAATAAACTCAATAATTATTCAATAATATCATCATATTGATATTAATATAGGTTTAGGTAGTATGTATAGGCTGTCTCTTACACTTATACTCTTCTCTTGCTCTATCTATCTCTCTCTATATACATCATTGGCGCGATAATTATGGCATTTAGACCGATAATGAAGGTTTCCAATCAAGCCCTGTTACGGACGGATCTATTTTAATCCATATTTACCGAACCCTTGTAAACTGTTTACCAATCTACCTATTTTGCAATTAACCAAAGTCCAAATAGTTGGTAATAAAATTAGAACATTTTTCACACTGAAAAATATTTACATGTGTGTCTTTAATTAATATGTCTCTCCATCGTCCCAAAAGATCAATGGATTAAGTCTTACAAGTTTGACACATTCTGGTATAAATAAGGCCTTAATCACATAGATAATATAAAATAAAAATGTTCCACTTGGTTTCTTTTCTTTACGAAGACGAAAAGGATTTCAAGTTCTTAGATATAATACGGTAATCTCTATTCACCGCACAACACATAATACGTACTATTGTAATACTACGTATTATATATATTGCTCGTATTCAATATTGCTTTGCAAACAATAACAATTCAGTCTCAAGTGTCAGTACCAGATGATATTGCATTCCTGATTGGAAGCAACTTTAGTTAAGTTCTGTTATTATTTTGCGAAGAAAATAATAGTTGGTTTAGATTTATAATTGGACTCGGTAGGTGACTGCAATCTAGTTCCATCTTTATTTTTATTGGCTTTTTCGTAATCCCCTTCGTCCCCGGCATGTGTCCCTTCCAGAGAATCTGTTAGAGCCAGAAGGTCTCACAGGATTAGTCAACTAAAAAATAGCAAAAGGGTTTTTTCATATATCACGAACAATGTGCCCACAATTTTGGAATCCTACCAATCAATATATCTTGGGAATATAATATAGTTGAAGTATTATTTAATCATGTAGTTTCATCATTCTTAGTACAGGAAAATATTGTTCATTAACATAAAATTAATACAATATTATGTTTTAATGCTATCCTTTCAATCGTAAGGCACCGAATGGCGGTGCAATATCGACTTCTATACCGTTCAATCACTATGAAAATTGGCAATAATAATATGTATTCGAGTATGTTATCCATACTCGAATACATATTATTATTGCCAATTACTCGTCTCCGCCTCTCCGCGTTATTGTTATTTGCAGCATCTTGTATCGTTCGGGTCTGCATGGAAAATAATATGCGCATATATTAGACCATATGGAATACATTCTCGATATGTATTTTATATGATGCATTTTCTTGACCTGACAACGTAAGCCGGGTTTTACTGCATCGATTTTGATTGAATTCCCTAGAAATGTTTACATTCTATTAGAATGGTTGAGGTGCTACCAGATTAATTTTTTTTTATACCAGGACGATGTATACCAGACTAACTATAATATATATTAATTTTATTCTTTATATTTCGTTTAAAGGCAATCGACTATTTTTTATATAATTTTTTACAAAAAATATGATTATAAAATAAATCTTCTCCAATATAGTAAGAGGGAAATAAAAAGAAAATGTTTCAATATTTACAAACACTTCAGAGTTCTTACAGAGAGATTGATTTATCTATTTTGCGTTGATTTTATAATTCTTAGGAGTGCGGAGCGTCAGTAAGTGATATCTTAGTCATTAATTTCATAATATCAAAGATGGCGGTGAAATGGCGAAAGATAGATAAGAAATCATCATTATAAATATGATTATATTTCTAAATATATTATAACGTAAAGTACATGTATCTAATACATGTATTTTTAAAAAACCTAAATTATCGAATGTTATAAATGTTAGAAGTTTTTAAGTTTTAAATTCATATATCTCTCCACTAAATAAAACCAATTGACAATAACTATATTTTTAACAGAATCAAATATAAAATTCGAAAGCATTATTCAGCCATGTTTTTTTAGATTCGAACAATTGTTTTTTGAATTCAGATAACATGAACTTTTTAAGCTGCGATAGGCCAATTAAGTAACTACATCACTATTGGCTAATTGACAAATAAATCTGCCTCTTGGCATCAAATCTGAAATTGCAACATTTGAAAAATCATGTAAACATGGGAGTAGAAAAGTATGGATTTCGGTTGACTGTAAATTATATTACAATGTTTGGGTTCTTATTTTATATATGGTTTGGTTTATAGTGCTAGTGTTTTATCTATGCTCTAAGCACCACTGGTTTGGCTGGACCGTGGAAAATTGGGAATGTATCGGTTTGTGTACGATGTAATGATTACTTAATTTTTTGTTTCTTGTGACTTAAGTTTTTGTTTCTATGTCTTTTAAAAAATACATTTTCTGGATTGGGTGAATATATTGTTTAGCTCTATAAGTACACTATCACTACTATAAGTACCTTACCGTACCTCATTACAGCATTCGGCAATACATTACAGTCGTCAAAACTTTTTTGATATCCGTCTCTATGAACTCAGTGCTTTATTTGTCCCGCTTCTTGGAGAGAAATAAATCAAAAGGACTCACCCTAAATATAAATAATAAAGTTTATTCACTTTTATATTCTGGTGTAAATTTCACTTTAAGGAATTTAATTTAAAAATTACTTCGCTTCCTGAAATGAAAGTTTACCCTTGAGTGATTTCGGACTCTGATATTTTAATGTCGGTACTCCTTGTAGAGTAATTATTTTTAAACAGATGACTTCTCTTTAGGCTTCTTATAAGGCTCATCAGGTGGTAAGTGATGCAACATCAGGGAAATCATAGAAATGTTGCAAATATAAGATCTGATGGAATTATTAAGTAAGAGCATATTTCCAAAGACTGAGGTATTTTTTGTTATTAATTTCTTTATATATTACAGAGGGAACGTTTGCTTAAATATGTAAGAAAGTAACGGCCTCTTAAAATCAGTAAAAGGCCTTGCCGAAAATTAGAGTAACCTAGATAGGCTGTGATGTGTCACTTTCGTCTTGAGTTTGTATTTTAATTAATCGTTGCCGGTAAAGGAAAGATAAAAAAATATTTATTATAATTAAATATTCTCGCTGCTTTTTTAATAATAATCATGTTCATTTTCATTTCTATATCACTGACTTTCTCGACCCTTGGTCTAGGATTTTCTATTAAAAATATTCTTACAAAGTGCGTAATTTTGAGTTAAAATTAAAAGTTGTATATGAATCGTAAAAATAGGAGAAAAAAATGTAATATATGTCCCCCAATAAACTCAATAATTATTCAATAATATCATCATATTGATATTAATATAGGTTTAGGTAGTATGTATAGGCTGTCTCTTACACTTATACTCTTCTCTTGCTCTATCTATCTCTCTCTATATACATCATTGGCGCGATAATTATGGCATTTAGACCGATAATGAAGGTTTCCAATCAAGCCCTGTTACGGACGGATCTATTTTAATCCATATTTACCGAACCCTTGTAAACTGTTTACCAATCTACCTATTTTGCAATTAACCAAAGTCCAAATAGTTGGTAATAAAATTAGAACATTTTTCACACTGAAAAATATTTACATGTGTGTCTTTAATTAATATGTCTCTCCATCGTCCCAAAAGATCAATGGATTAAGTCTTACAAGTTTGACACATTCTGGTATAAATAAGGCCTTAATCACATAGATAATATAAAATAAAAATGTTCCACTTGGTTTCTTTTCTTTACGAAGACGAAAAGGATTTCAAGTTCTTAGATATAATACGGTAATCTCTATTCACCGCACAACACATAATACGTACTATTGTAATACTACGTATTATATATATTGCTCGTATTCAATATTGCTTTGCAAACAATAACAATTCAGTCTCAAGTGTCAGTACCAGATGATATTGCATTCCTGATTGGAAGCAACTTTAGTTAAGTTCTGTTATTATTTTGCGAAGAAAATAATAGTTGGTTTAGATTTATAATTGGACTCGGTAGGTGACTGCAATCTAGTTCCATCTTTATTTTTATTGGCTTTTTCGTAATCCCCTTCGTCCCCGGCATGTGTCCCTTCCAGAGAATCTGTTAGAGCCAGAAGGTCTCACAGGATTAGTCAACTAAAAAATAGCAAAAGGGTTTTTTCATATATCACGAACAATGTGCCCACAATTTTGGAATCCTACCAATCAATATATCTTGGGAATATAATATAGTTGAAGTATTATTTAATCATGTAGTTTCATCATTCTTAGTACAGGAAAATATTGTTCATTAACATAAAATTAATACAATATTATGTTTTAATGCTATCCTTTCAATCGTAAGGCACCGAATGGCGGTGCAATATCGACTTCTATACCGTTCAATCACTATGAAAATTGGCAATAATAATATGTATTCGAGTATGTTATCCATACTCGAATACATATTATTATTGCCAATTACTCGTCTCCGCCTCTCCGCGTTATTGTTATTTGCAGCATCTTGTATCGTTCGGGTCTGCATGGAAAATAATATGCGCATATATTAGACCATATGGAATACATTCTCGATATGTATTTTATATGATGCATTTTCTTGACCTGACAACGTAAGCCGGGTTTTACTGCATCGATTTTGATTGAATTCCCTAGAAATGTTTACATTCTATTAGAATGGTTGAGGTGCTACCAGATTAATTTTTTTTTATACCAGGACGATGTATACCAGACTAACTATAATATATATTAATTTTATTCTTTATATTTCGTTTAAAGGCAATCGACTATTTTTTATATAATTTTTTACAAAAAATATGATTATAAAATAAATCTTCTCCAATATAGTAAGAGGGAAATAAAAAGAAAATGTTTCAATATTTACAAACACTTCAGAGTTCTTACAGAGAGATTGATTTATCTATTTTGCGTTGATTTTATAATTCTTAGGAGTGCGGAGCGTCAGTAAGTGATATCTTAGTCATTAATTTCATAATATCAAAGATGGCGGTGAAATGGCGAAAGATAGATAAGAAATCATCATTATAAATATGATTATATTTCTAAATATATTATAACGTAAAGTACATGTATCTAATACATGTATTTTTAAAAAACCTAAATTATCGAATGTTATAAATGTTAGAAGTTTTTAAGTTTTAAATTCATATATCTCTCCACTAAATAAAACCAATTGACAATAACTATATTTTTAACAGAATCAAATATAAAATTCGAAAGCATTATTCAGCCATGTTTTTTTAGATTCGAACAATTGTTTTTTGAATTCAGATAACATGAACTTTTTAAGCTGCGATAGGCCAATTAAGTAACTACATCACTATTGGCTAATTGACAAATAAATCTGCCTCTTGGCATCAAATCTGAAATTGCAACATTTGAAAAATCATGTAAACATGGGAGTAGAAAAGTATGGATTTCGGTTGACTGTAAATTATATTACAATGTTTGGGTTCTTATTTTATATATGGTTTGGTTTATAGTGCTAGTGTTTTATCTATGCTCTAAGCACCACTGGTTTGGCTGGACCGTGGAAAATTGGGAATGTATCGGTTTGTGTACGATGTAATGATTACTTAATTTTTTGTTTCTTGTGACTTAAGTTTTTGTTTCTATGTCTTTTAAAAAATACATTTTCTGGATTGGGTGAATATATTGTTTAGCTCTATAAGTACACTATCACTACTATAAGTACCTTACCGTACCTCATTACAGCATTCGGCAATACATTACAGTCGTCAAAACTTTTTTGATATCCGTCTCTATGAACTCAGTGCTTTATTTGTCCCGCTTCTTGGAGAGAAATAAATCAAAAGGACTCACCCTAAATATAAATAATAAAGTTTATTCACTTTTATATTCTGGTGTAAATTTCACTTTAAGGAATTTAATTTAAAAATTACTTCGCTTCCTGAAATGAAAGTTTACCCTTGAGTGATTTCGGACTCTGATATTTTAATGTCGGTACTCCTTGTAGAGTAATTATTTTTAAACAGATGACTTCTCTTTAGGCTTCTTATAAGGCTCATCAGGTGGTAAGTGATGCAACATCAGGGAAATCATAGAAATGTTGCAAATATAAGATCTGATGGAATTATTAAGTAAGAGCATATTTCCAAAGACTGAGGTATTTTTTGTTATTAATTTCTTTATATATTACAGAGGGAACGTTTGCTTAAATATGTAAGAAAGTAACGGCCTCTTAAAATCAGTAAAAGGCCTTGCCGAAAATTAGAGTAACCTAGATAGGCTGTGATGTGTCACTTTCGTCTTGAGTTTGTATTTTAATTAATCGTTGCCGGTAAAGGAAAGATAAAAAAATATTTATTATAATTAAATATTCTCGCTGCTTTTTTAATAATAATCATGTTCATTTTCATTTCTATATCACTGACTTTCTCGACCCTTGGTCTAGGATTTTCTATTAAAAATATTCTTACAAAGTGCGTAATTTTGAGTTAAAATTAAAAGTTGTATATGAATCGTAAAAATAGGAGAAAAAAATGTAATATATGTCCCCCAATAAACTCAATAATTATTCAATAATATCATCATATTGATATTAATATAGGTTTAGGTAGTATGTATAGGCTGTCTCTTACACTTATACTCTTCTCTTGCTCTATCTATCTCTCTCTATATACATCATTGGCGCGATAATTATGGCATTTAGACCGATAATGAAGGTTTCCAATCAAGCCCTGTTACGGACGGATCTATTTTAATCCATATTTACCGAACCCTTGTAAACTGTTTACCAATCTACCTCTCCGAAACGATTCAGTTCAATATTTCATACCCGTTAATTATAAGCCATCATTTTATATAAATTAATCAATATGAAGAATCGAAAATATTATTAAGGAAAATATTAATAAAGAATCATGAATAAAACGTAATGAACTGAATTTTGTATTAATTAATTTATATATTAAAATATCTCAATAGGTTTTAACAGAGCAAAGGCGTGTTTTATAACAGCTTTATATATATATATATACATTAGATAATAACAGTTATATATATAAATTAGGGCGTTTCAAAAAAAAAAAAAAATTTTTTTTTTTCTCGGAAGCAGGCTCAAAAGTTTCGTTTAGATGCCAAAATAGGCCTGTGAAAATATGAGCCCTTAATATTAATATTAAGGTAGTCCGCATCGCACTTTTCGATTTCCCATAAGAATAACACAGGAAAAAAATATTTTTTTCTTTTGATTTTTATAACTAATGAACGATATATTGTATTGCAATACCCATTCATTATTTTTGTAGAGAATTTAACGCTCTACAAACATGGTTTGAAGTCAATTTTTGATAAATCAACTTAGTCAAAAGTTATTCAAGATCAAAGTTTAAGTTACTCTCAATTCAGCTGTTTTTTTTTGTTTGTATGTATATATATATATATATATATATATATATATATTCTATATATATATATATATATATATTATATATATATATATATATATATATATATATAAACTTTTGAACCATATATATTTTCTTAATCAGCTCGCCGAGCTGAGTAAGGAAATGACAATTTTTTTCAAAAGTTCCGTCATGAGGACCAATGCAATAGTTAGATTTCTATGAAATCTACTAAAAAACATACCAAGACTTACACGTGGATAATAAACACACACACTAGGTAGTAAGACTACGGATGGAGAAACATTTATACGAGTACATATAAATATAACTATGACAATGATAAATTTTGAATATGTATTTGACTAAATAATTAATAAATTGTCACTGTGATATCAAATTAATAGTTTAAATAACTTTACTATAAGAATCTTATTATTATGTCATTGAAACACTAAATCTGACCCCACGCTTAATAAGAGACGATCTGTTTAATAATATTTTTAATTCTCCAACAAAATAAATTATAAAACAAACAATATCTATCTGTATGACTCCATTCCCTTGTTTATACAATGTTTTATTACCGACACATTGCTGCATTCATTTTGTTAAGGTTTTATGAAACTGGAGCGTCCTTAATATAAATATATAAACTTACACAACTACGTATACAGAGTTCAATGTGTTCATAAATTGTTATATATTTTAAGGATATGAATTTCAAGTTTCATAAATTTAATGAAAAGTGTCGTATACTTAGTTATTTTATGAATCTCTTACTTGAAATCCTGAACAATTTTATTGTATTATTAACTATTATTTATTTTTATAATTAAAGTGATTATGAATTAATGAATCGTATGAAATGATTATGTTACAATCTCTTGGGCTTCTAATCCCATCTTGTAATTCCATATAAACAACCTCGCTTATAACGTTTTCCGCTTAATACGATTTCCCGGTTATAACGACATTTCTTCGCATTCACTACTATAAATTGACCACAGAAAAAGTTTCGGATATAGCGTTGTTCAAACAAAAGCTAAAGGATCTTACCATTTTATTTTTGACCACCATTTTTGTGCTACTTCAAAAACAAAGAAAAGGTCTAAAAATAGATAAGGGATTATCTTTTATTGTTCCTAGAAATTTCTGGGATGCCTAATGGAATGTTTCCAGGTGCACACAAATTTAAACAATAGTAAAATCGACTTTTGAATTGTTTAATGGTCAAATTTGGGGTATATATACGTGGTTTAAATGTTTGACCATCAGTTGCACTTCAAATTCAACACCGTAATACCGAATCTCTGTATCATGGCTACAAAAAAAAATTCTCGAAAATCACTGTCACTTTCCGAAAAAATGAAAATTATTCGGATGTTTGACGAGCGGAGTGCGTCTGATTCTTTAACAAGTTTCGCGAAACGTTTGGACATGGCTACGTCGACATTACAAACAATTTTGAAAAACCGCGAACATATCGAATCCTCATCTGTGACGATATCGTGTAAGCGGAAAAAATTGAAGTGCTCAAAGTACGAAGACATCGAAATAATCTTGATGGAGTGGATACAAGATGCAAGACACGCGAACATTCCTTTAAATGGTCCTATCATTCAAGCAGAAGCAAAAAAAATCGCTCAGTTACTGGATGTTGAGTTTTCGGCGTCGAATGGCTGGCTTGATCGGTTTAAAAAACGAAATGGACTTGTCTATAAACAGATTAACCATATAAAACCGTTTATAAAGAGACAAGAGATATTCTCAAATGTAAGTAAAAATTAAATATTAATAATAAAATATTGCAAAATTAGTAATAAACTAAATTATAACAAGGGGCAACACTGCTTTTGTCAGAATTGTAATATATGTATAACATATACTAGTACCCTCCGATTGATCTTTCCTTCCGTTAGTTCCTGTGTTTACCCTCTAAGCATTATCATATCATTTTCTCTTACTTTTTATGTCTAATAATGTATATTATTAAATTATTTTTATAATAAGATCCATTAGCCTTCTCTCCGGGGGAAGTGTCTTCCTACCTGCAGGTCCAGGTGCGTTGTTATGTTTGATGAACTGTTTAACACACAGATTCTTTAATAATATTTTATTGATATTTAAATTTTCATAAAAGTTATTTTGCAAGAACCCTTATATTTCAGATTAATCCTACTCCAAGTGGAAAGGATGACTTACTCGTAGAGCGACCGATGAAATTAGATTTGAAGCAAGAAAATGATTCCGAAGAAGAAAGTTTTGAGGAAGACAATAAGAATAATATTAAAAAAATATGTTTTGAAAATATACATCCATTAAAAAATACAGACAATTCAAGCTCAATATCAAATAAATTACATAAAAATGATAATTGTTTATTGAAAGAGGATTTAAGTCAAGTTATTAACAAAATCGATAGAATTGCTGACAATATAACAAAATGTACAAACGCCTTAACAGAAAACAAAGAAGACGAGTTTGATATCTTTGGACGGTACATGGCGAAAACTCTACGTTCCATGCCCAAGGAGATAGCAATTGTTGCTAAACTGGCGATTCAAAAAGCAGTTTCAGATATACAGTTAAAGGCAATGAGGAAAGATAAGACTACAACACAGACACAAAGTGGTTTATCAACAGCTGATGTTTTTGATTCCAAATAAACAATATTAGATGACATTAAAAACACTCCATATTGTATCTATAATTGTAAAACATTATTTATTATTTCCTTAAGGAAGATTTTTCAAGTAAGAGGAGAGTAAACGAGGTGCGGGTCACAGATGATACGTGATCACCGGTGCCCAAGAACTCTTGCAACATCCGAAACATTCGCGAGCGTTGGCAGCCTTGAATTGAAAGTTAAAGCTAAAAGTATAATATCATTAGTATATTAGTCATTAATAGTTACAAACAATATTGTCATTAAGAAGTCATTGTGAATGTGCATTGAATTAAAAAGATAAATTGTAACAATTTATTTTATTCACTTCCTATTCAAGTCAATCACTTAAATGTATTGAGTTTTCTTTCATAATTAATATCTTATTTTAATTTGTTTAATAATCAAAATACAATTCAAAAGATTTCAGATTTGAAATTCATTTATTTACAGCAATCAATAATTAAAAATGTTAAAGTTAATGACTCTACTATACTTGTGAGAAATAAACATATAATAGATAGAACCTAGTACTTGTATAATACACGTGGACGAATATTTTTCTACTTAGGCATTAAAAAATATTTCTTTTAAGAAATATGAACCCTCGGATCTCGCGAGCTCTTGACCGGGATTCGCATATTATTTATTCTTCTAGGAAAAAACTTACAACTATACTCATAACATAACTCAATGTAAATAATTAGGAATGCAGAAATGCATAAACAGACCTCATTGCCTTCACAACAGTTTAATTAATATATTTACTTATCTATACCTACTACTAGCATTGTCTTCTTGAGTGAATTCCTTTATTATTATGTTTGTTATAAATAATTTATTATATTTTTATTATATATGTAATTCTTTATATAATATATGCATGTTTAATTTTTATATTAAAGCAAGTTAATCAAAAAATAACCAAAATATTGCTACAGCAAAGTGTATGTAATTTTAAAATGCAAATTTGTTATTGTAAAAGTTATAATGCAAATTTGTTATTGTAAAAAGTTGTAATATCGGTACGCTGGTTCGTGTCTCAGCACGTCATTGTAAATAAGCAACAATCTCAAACCCGAGGCTTTGTTGCAGAAGGTATTGAGATCGGAATTAATTCATTCGAAAATAGAAAAATCATCATCAAGAGTTTATTCCGACTATTATTCAGGCTACGTCGAGAAATATTCATATAACTAACTAAAGTAACTAAGGGTCCATTAAAAAATGTATAATTATAAAAATAATAACTATAAAGTATATTGCGTTTGATCACACAACGTACGAGTGATATTTGAATAAAGAAATCATTAAATTGATGTGTTTATTTACGAGTAATGTATAAAATTGGTATTATTTAATTGTATTGAATGAAAGTTTGAATGACTCCAAATAAAGCATAGTACTCATTGACATACTCACTGTGACGTTAATCTACGCCTTTAAATAAATATATATTACAATATAAATATATATTAGCTTACGCAGAAATACTATTTTACCACTTTTGCTTTTATTTTCCAGAAGCCACGTCTAAGATATTGATCTGTTAACACAAAAATATATTTCTTTGAATAGTTTTATTTAATGATAGAAATAAATTCAAGAATCTAGATCTGATATGATGCGAGAAGTTTGAAAAACATTTTCTACTTTCTTTTAACTATTCATTTAAAAGACAGAAAGAATATATGGCTATAATTTTATTGATGATGAACTTGTTTTTTTTTTCAATTGGGATTCTAAGCCGATAGTTGGTGAGCATGTTATAGAGCAATATTGTATGCTATGTTAGTTAGCATTAAAGAAGGTAGGGCGCTCAGCTCAACTCCCGCAGCGCACGACGGCGGATTCTAGTTTTAATCCATCCAGTTATTTTGCAATTATAGGCCAAATAGTTGCCAAATAAATTAGAAAATTTTCTACACTGAAAATTATTTTACATACCAGGGTCAATAAACTGTAACAACAACTTCACCAAAATCCATGCAACAGTTTTTGGTGATGCACGAACAAGCAACCGGAGAAAAATAAAAAATATATTGTGTTCAATTCTGTCACATGTTTATCACGTACCAATTACATTTGTTTGTTTGCCTATCTTTAATTAATATGTTCCATCGTCCCAAAAGTTCAGAACATTAAATCTTATAAGTCTATAACATTCTGGTATAAGATCTTAATCACATAAAGAATACAAGATAATGTTCCACTTGTTTTCTTTTCTTTACGAAGACGAAAAGGATTTCAAGTTCTTAGATACAATACAGTAATCTCTATTCAAAACACAACACATAATACGTACTATTGTAATACTACGTATTATATATATTGCTCGTATTCAATATTGCTTTGCAAACAATAACAGTTCTGTCTCAAGTGTCAGCACCAGATGATATTGCATTCCTGATTGCGAGTAACTTTAGTTAAGTTCTGTTATTATTTTGCGAATTTCGAGATATAAAATTTTATAGTTATTACTCTGTAAGTTTCTTTGTAACGGAACTCCTAAACGGATCGAATGTCATGAATTTAATAATGAAAATAATAGTTAGTTTAGATTTATGATTGGACTCGGTAAGTGACTGCAATCTAGTTCTATTTTTATTTTTATTGGCTTTTTCGTAACCCCCTTCGACCCGCGATGTGTTCCAGAGAATTATTCTTGGTACAGGAAAACATTATGCTTTAAGTCATTAACATAAAAATAATACAAGATTATGTTTTTATGCTATCCTTTCAATCGTAAATCACCAAATGGCGGTGCAATATCGACTTCTATACCGTTCAATCACTATGAAAATTGGCAATAATAATATGTATTCGAGTATGGATAACGTCTCCGCCTCTCCGCGTTATTGTTATTTGCAGCATCTTGTATCGTTCGGGTCTGCATGAAAAATAATATGCGCATATATTAGACCATATGGAATACATTCCCGATATTTGATGATGATGATTTATATGATGCATTTTCTTGATGGGACAAAGTAAGCCGGGTTTTACTGCATCGATTGTGATTGAAGTGTTTCTCTAGAAATGTTTATATTCTATGAGAATGGTGGAGTTGATATCAGATTAAATTATTTTTATACCAGGACAACGTGTACCAGGCTCACTAAATTTCGCTCACTAAATTTCGCTCACTAAAATTCGAAAGCCTTATTCAGCCATGTTTATTTTTTAGATTGGAGCAATTGTTTTTTATATCCAATAACATGGACTTTTTAAGCTGCGGTAGACCAATTAAATAACTACCTGACTATTGGCTAATTGACATGAAATCTGAAGTTGCAACATTTGAAAAATCATGTAAGCATGGGAGTAGAAAAATATGGAATTCAATTGACTATAACTTATATTACTAAGCTTGGATTCTTATTTTTTGTTTTATCTATGGTTGAGTCTCTAGTGCTAGTATTTTGTCTATGCTCTAAGCACCACTGGCTTGACTGGACTTGAAAATTGGGAATGTATCGGTTTGTGTACGATGTAATGATTACTTAATCTGTGACTTAAGTTTTTGTTTCTACGTATTTTAAAAAATACATTTTCTGGATTGGGTGAATATTGCAATACAAATATATTGTTGAGCTTTATAAGTACTCTATCAAAAGTACCTTACCGTATCTCATTACAGCATTCGGCAATACATTTCAGTCAAAACTTTTTTGATATCCGTCTCTATGAACTCAGTGCTTTATTTGTCCCGCTTCTTGGAGTGAACTTGTCAACTTTAGGAAATAAGTCAAAAGGACTCATCCTAAATATAAATAATAAAGTTTTTCACTTTTATATTCTTGTGTACATTTCACTTTAAGGAATTTAATTTAAAAATTACTTCGCTTCCTGAAATGTAAGTTTACCCTAGAGTGATTTCGAACTCTGATATTTTAATGTCGGTACTCCTTGTACAGTAATTATATTTAAGCAGTTGACTTCTTTTTAATTTAGTGATATATTTAGGTGGTAGAGCCTAGCTGTAGTTATCTGACTGCAGTTCGTATTGGGCTGGCTCGACCGGGGATGGACCACCCTCTCACAGAAGACCGATGTGTAGTAACCAAATTCATTTGGTTATGTTCGGTCGGTGAGTGGGAGAATCCGGAAGCACCACCCCCCCTCCCTCTGCCAAACATGATAGCGATACCTCGAAAAAGTTATCACCGCTCTTCGAGAGCACTCCTCTTATTGCCTCGCTAAGTATCAGAATGCTGGGTCTCGACATTTCGAGCGATTGTCAGTTTCGTGGTCATCTGGAGAGCAAGGCCAAGTTGGCTTCGATGAAATTAAGAGTGATCAATAGAGCGAGGCAGTATTTCAAACCTGGCCAAAGACTTGCGCTCTATAAGGCGCAGGTCCGGCCACACATGGAGTATTGTTCTTATCTCTGGTCCGGATCACCCCAATATTAGCTTCTACCATTTGACCGCGTACAACGGAGTTCGGATTGTCGGGGACCCAGTGCTCTGCAAACGGCTGGACTCTTTGGCATTGCGTAGAGACGTGGCTTCTTTGTGCGTTTTCTACCGCATTTACAACAGGAAGTGTTCCGAAGAACTATTCGATCTGATGCCTACGGCCGAATGTCACCACCGCATAGCTCGCCATCGCCTCCTTTACCATCCATACCATCTGGATGCGTGGCCATCTTCCACTGTGCGGTTTTCAAGGACTTTTGTCCCACGTTCCACTCGAATGTGAAACGGACTTCCCTCGGCGGTATTTCCAGATCGATACGACTTGGGTACCTACAAAAAAAGGCATATACTCTAATTTCTAACGCCGGCAACGCTCTTGTGAATCCTCGGATGTTGCAAGAGTTCATGGGCGGCGGTGATCACTTGCCAACGGTGACCCGCAAGTTCGTTTGCCCTCCTCTAACATAAAAAAAATAATAATAAAAAATAAAATAAAATGGTGCTAAGTAAGCTCATCAGGTAAGTGATGCAACACCAGGGAAATCATAAAAGTGTTGTCAGTCTTAAATTAAGGTTACACGGACGGACAAGGGGTAAAAATTATTAAGAGCATATTACTACAATAGTGAGATATTTTTTGGTAATAATTTACAGAGGGAACATTTGCTTAAATATGTAAGAAAGTAACGGCCTTTAAAGTCAGTAAAAGGCCTTGCCATTAGAGTAACCTAGAAAGGCTCGTGTCACGTTCGTCTTGAGGTTGTATTTTAATTTTGTTGCCGGTAAAGGTAAGATGGAAATATTTCTCTCTGCTTTTTTAATAACAATCATGTTACCTTTTATTTCTGTATCACTGACTCTCTCGACCCTTGATCAATTATTTTCTATTAAAAATATTGTTATAAAGTGGGTAATTTTGAGTTAAAAATAGTTAAAAAAAAAGTTAAAATTAAAAGTTGTATATGAAAAGTAGAAATAGGAGAAAAGATGTAATATATGTCCCCCAATTTAATATATTTATCATAAATAACTCAATAATTATTCAATAATATAATCATATTCATATTAATTTAGGTTATCTTGCAACTATTCTTCAAGGTTAGATGAAAAAGCGGTCCCGTGACTTACTATGGTGTGAGTTATATTTTAGAATCTATCCTAGGGTTATATATGCTGGAAAGTCCCACATAACCATCCCTACCACCCCTTTCCCCCCTAAAAACTACAGTGATATAGGAAGTACGCACAGTGTGGTAGTATGTATACGCGGTCTCTTACACTCTCTTCTCTTGCTCTATCTATCTCTCTCTATATACACCACTGGCGTGATAATTATGGTATTTAGACCGATAATGAAGGTTTCCAATCAAGCTCTGTTACGGACAGATCTATTTTAATCCATATTTACGGAACCCTTGTAAACTGTTTACCAATCTACCTCTCAGAAACGATTCAGTTCATTATTTCATACCCGTTAATTATAAGCCATCATTATGTATTAATTAATCAATACTAAAGAATCGAAAATATTATTAAAAGAAAATATTAATAAAGAATCATGAATAAAACGTAATGAGCTGAATTTTTTATTAATTAATTTATCTATTTAAATATCTCAATAGGTTTTAACAAACCAAAAGTCTGTTTTATAACTGCTCAATGGTTAATGGTAGGTGTTTTTAATTTGGATTTTCTATTTTAATTAAAAGCAGTGGCTGGTTCGATGTGGATACTGCGAGTATTTACCGAGAGAGCTGATACGGTGGATGCTGTTCCGAAACATTGTGATTGCTCGCTGATTAAAGAGGTGTGTTAAGTGTTGTGTGTGTGTGTGTGTGTGTGTGTGCAGAGTTTATATATAACACATATTTCAATATATTACAAGGTATATATGTTATTATCTTTATTTTTTTTTACTCACATGACGTTTTCCTAGTAGTATATAGAATGTATATATCCGTGTTTAAATTGTGTGCACTTAAGAGTGATGTGGGTGCAATTATTCAACTGCGTCAGCTCGCTTTAACTACAGACGTTAATGAGGAAGGTACCTTTAAAGTACTCCCGTATAATCCATTATAACTTATTTAATATTTATATAAATATATATAAAATGTATTATATTTAATGAATGCAATTGCTTTTGCTTCATTTCGTTAAATATACTTTATGTATTAAAAACGTTTGACAGCTGTTGATACCAAGACTTACACGTGGATAATAAACCACACAGTAGGTAGTAAGACTACGGATGGAGAAACATTTATACGAGTATATATAAATAAAACTATGATAATGATACATTTTGAATATTTATTTGACTGAATTATTATTGAATTGGTATTATGACATCAAATTAATTGTTAAAATAACTTTAATATAAGAATCTTATTACTATGTCATCAAACACTAAATGTGACCCCACGATTAATAAGAGACGGTCTGTTTAGTAATATTTTTATTTCTACAACAAAATAAATTATACAACAAACAATATCCGTATGACTCCATTCCCTCGTTAATATGTTTCATTACCGACACATTGTTGCATTCATTTTGTTAAGTTAAAGTTTTATGAAACTGAGGCGTCCTTAATATAAATATATAAACATACACAACTACGTATACAGAGTTCAATGTGTTCATAAATTGTTATATAATATGTATTTCAAGTTTCATAAATTGACTGACTTGCCTCGTTATTTCGTTCTTTTATGAATCTCTTAATTGAAATCCTTAACGACTTTGTTATATTATTTACTATTTTTTATTTTTGTAAATTAAGCGATTATGAATTAATGAATCGTATGAAATTATTATGTTACAATATCCTGGTCTTCTAATCCCATCTTCTAATCCCTCTACGAGAAGTTGGTTATTTCATTATTTGTACGTACGAGTACACTCGAACACAGCTTTAAGAAGAATACATTACAGCAAAACTATATTTAAATCGATTGATTGTTTATGTAAGAAAACTTTTGTTTGAAGGATTTCGTTTATATGAGAATTCTTTAGCGGCGGGTTCATAAATATTAATACTTATTATTAAAGCTACGTAGGTAAATTAAAACATATACGACGAGTGGTTTACAACTATATGCTTAAACACTCGTCGTGCGGGGCGACGACCGCGTCTAGTGAGATCGATCATCGCTCTAAAATGACCTGTGTGCGGCACCCGCTCCCCGCACCTCGGCGCCCGAATGCGTTCCGTATCGACCAATGAAAGCTGAGCACGACGCGTCAGTCTGCAGCCATCGCTGAGTCTTGTTGTTACATAAAGTAATATCGTGTTTGTTATAATCCTCCGTACAATAAAACGATGACGGATCGTTTCTCGGAATCACAGATGCTGCGTCTGGTAGAAGTTTACAGAGATTACGAGTGTTTATGGAATATGACGAGTGAGTTATATAAAAACAAGGAAGCGAGACAAATAGCGTATAAGCAGATATTTAAACGTTTAAATATACCTGGTCTTACGCAAAAGGATATACCGAAAAAGATTAAGAATTTGAGGTCGTCATACTGTCAGGAGTTAAAGAAGATTGAAAATAGTCTCAAACCGGGTGGTAACCAGGACTCCGTATACGAACCAAAGGTATCGTGGTTTACGGTGGCAGAAGGTTATTTAAAACCATTTATAAAGAGACAAGAGATGTTCTCAAATGTAAGTAAAAATTAAATATTTATAAGGTAAAAAAATAGCAAAATTAGTAATAGACTAAATTATAAACTTGCCAATACTAGCATGTGGCAACACTGTTTTCGTCAGAATTGTAATATATGTATAACATATACTAGTACCCTCCGATTGATCTTTCCTTCCGTTAGTTCCTGTGTTTACCCTTTTAGCATTATCATATTATTTTCGCTTACTTTTTAAGTCTAATAATGTATAATAATAAATTATTTTTATGATAGGATCCATTAGCCTTCTCTCCGGGGGAAGTGTCTTCCTACCTGCAGGTCCAGGTGCGTTGTTATGTTTGATAAACTGTTTAACACACAGATTCTTTAATACTATTTTATTGATATTTAAATTGTCATTAAAGTTATATTGCAAGAATCCTTATATTTCAGATTAATCCTACTCCAAGTGGAAAGGATAACTTACTCGTAGAGCAACCGACGAAATTAGATTTGAAGCAAGAAAATGATTCCGAAGAAGAAAGTTTTGAGGAAGACAATAAGAGTAATATTAAAAAAATATGTTTTGAAAATATACATTCATCAAAAAATACAGATAATTCAAGCTCGTTATCAAATAAATTACATAAAAATGATAATAGTTTATTGACAGGGGATTTAAATCAAGTTATTAATAAAATTGATAGAATCGCTGACAATATAACGAAATGTACAAACGCCTTAACAGAAAACAAAGAAGACGAGTTTGATATCTTTGGTCGGTACATGGCGAAAACTCTACGTTCCATGCCCAAGGAGATAGCAATTGTTGCTAAACTGGCGATTCAAAAAGCAGTATCAGATATACAGTTGAAGGCAATGAGGAAAGATAAGACTACAACACAGACACAAAGTGGTTTATCAACAGCTGATGTATTTGATTCCAAATAAACAATATTAGATGACATTAAAAACACTTCACATTGTATATATAATTATAAAACATTATTTATTCTTTCCTTAAGGAAGATTTTTCAAGTAAGATCACCGAGTGATCACCGCCGCCAAAGAACTCTTGCAAAATCCGAAAAATCCACGAGTGTTGGCAGCCTTGAATTGAAAGTTAAACCTAATAGTATAGTATCATTAGTATATTAGTCATTAATAGTTACAAACAATATTGTGATTATGAACTCAATGATGTGCATTGAATTAAAAAGATAAATTGTAATAATTGTTTTCATTAATTTCCTGTTCAAGCCAATCCGTTAAATGTATTGACTCTCTTTTCATAATTAATATCTTATTTAAAATTGTTTATTAATCAAAATACAATTTTACAAATATTTCAGATATGAAACTCAATAATGATATAATTTCATTTTCAAAAGATGCGTTGTGTGCGTATGCGTATATATTTATATATATATTAGAATCATTACCTCATCATTTATTTACAGCAATCAATATTTAAAAATGTTAAAATTAATGACTGTACTATACTTGTGAGAAATAAACATATAATAGATAGAAGCTAGTACTTGTATAATACACGTGTACGAATATTTTTCTACTGAAACATTAAAAAATATTTCTTTTAAGAAATATGAACCCTCGGATCTCGCGAGCTCTTGACCGGGATTCGCATATTATTTATTCTTCTAGGAAAAACCTTACAACTATACTCATAGCATAACTTAACGTAAATAATTAGGAATGCAGAAATGCATAAACAGACCTCATTGCTTTCAAAACAGTTTAATTAATATATTTACTTATCTCAATACCTACTAGTATCATTGTCTTCTTGATTGAATTCCTTTATTAATATGTTTGTTATAAATAATGTAAAAAATGATTTTTTATGTAATTCTTTATATAATATATGCATGTTTAATTTTTATATTAAAGCAAGTTAATCAAAAAATAACCAAAATATTGCTACAGTAAAGTGTATGTAATTTTAAAATGCAAATTTGTTAGTGTAAAAGTTTTGATATCAGCGCGCTGGTTCGTGTCTGAGCACGCCGTTGGAAATAAGCAACAATCTCAAACCCGAGGCTTTGTTGCAGATCGGTCCACTTCCGAATTCAGGTCATAATCTATACGCTATCGACTATTCAACTTAGTTGTTATCGGGTAATTGAGTGAACACACACACACACACACAAACAAACACACACACACATCTACACACCGGAACAATCAAACTTTTGAAATCACTATATGAATAGTTTTTTTTCCAATATAAGAATATTTTTATATTTTATTTTGTGGAAATCAATAACAATTACCAATCTTTGGAGATATTATTATATATCTTTAATAAAAATAGCTTGATTTTAATTTTTTTTATTAATATTTCTCACCTTGCTTGAGCGTTAGATAAAGTTTCGAAGTACAAAAAGTCTAAAATCTTTAAGGAAAGATTTTTAAAAGTTGTTTAAATGAGGATTTATTATTTATTTATAGTATTTTTCTAAATACAAATTTTCACGGCTCGTAACTTTATAAATAAAATACCTTCATTTAACTTTTCTCTCCCAACAACTCTTTAGGTATAACACTCAGAGGTATACAATGTTCTGTCCCAAGTAATGTATATGCTGGATTAGGTCTAATCCGTTTAGACGTTTACGTGTAAATGAGAAACGAATAACAACGTCTTCTTAATATTAAATCCCATACAATTTATATCTTAAAAGATATAATAATAAGCAATATACTTTATTGAATACCAGAAAAAAAGAAAAGATAGGTTACAAAAAGAAAATGCTACAAAATAATTTGGTGATAAAAAAGGAGGATATAATTATTAAAAGATAATTGTGTGAAATCAAAACCTAGCTTGCTTCTTATCAGCCTGTAATCACAGGCCTGACACAGGCCTCCCCAGCAGACGACACGGGACAAAGCTTGATCGTGAAACTGTTATATTTTTAATATTTTAATCACATTCATAAGCTTTCAATTTGAGTCATATTGTGTTGAATAAATTGTTTATGGAAATGTATGACATTCTTCAGTGTATTTTTATTTACATTTTCTATTTTCGATCAATAATATTGTTTACATTATCTACTATCTATCAATTGAATTATTATCTGAGGATTAACGTATAATCAGAGCAGCGTTTGGAACCTGCGTAGCCTTAATTTTAAATTGGAGTCTCTTTACAGTAGAGCTTATTTCGATAAGCATGGTATCAAAATAGGCTTTCCTGTCACTGCCATTTGACGTACTGGCATTGATTCAAAGTGAAAAAGATATAAATAAATACATTTTGATTCAAATATACATATATAGTAAATTAAATGACATAATATATATCTTATAGTAATATATTATTTTATATAACATTGCTGTTTTAATCAGTCACTATGTATGAAACTAAACAGTTCCACATATTTTACTATATTGGTATGAGAAAACTAACTAATACAGATAATTACAAATTTTCAGAAACTAAATATTGCAGTATAATTGGTGTTATATTATTAAAGTTCATAAATTAATCAATAGATAATATAAATTAAATCATTTTCTAAACTATTTTGTTCACAATTTCATCGTAATTCCTTTAAAGACAAAGTTTTTGACCAAAACATTAAACAGTCAATCGAAGTGAAAGTTCACGTAATTAAACATTAATAAACTAACATAAGATCATTTGGAACTTTATTAATATATACATACTAGCTGATATCCGAACTTGCTAGGTTGCTATGGTAACCGTTGTCATAGTATCCGTTATCATCGTAACCACGGTAACCGCGTTAAATGTATAACTCCTAAAGGTTTAAAACTTGGCCCAATGCAAAAAGTTAAAATCCGTTGGGATAGGAATTCCGTAAAATCCGTTCTTAGTGGACGTCTACGTACAAAAAAAATACTATGTATAATTTTAAGTTAACCGGACAGATAGTTTCTGAAATTTCCTGATGAGTCGGTGAGTGGTAAATCGCTTATATATATATATCCAGTTTAATATTAAATGATTATCTTCTATTAAAGATGTTGATAAGATGATTTAAATCATCATTGCAGTGTAAATTTAAAAGATCTTAAAATAAATCGTAAATAGAAAGCAAGTTCCGGGACGAGTTCTCCAATTGAAGTCGCCCTCGACTAATCTTAGCGAACTAACGAGACCCCGAGTTCATTGTGGACTGTAACGATGACTGAAGTTTGAGTAACCCTCACCCTTAATATCAATAGATGGGGATTATTATATAATTGTGACGTCAATTTATAGTTAATTAAGATTTAGATGGTTATCTATAGATTAAAAGTATTTTCAGTGTGATATCGCATCGATGATATCGAAAGACAGTCATGATGGATATTTTAATTAAATTCTCAATACATTTTATTATATAAGATATTATATTATATATATTGAATATAAAATATAATAATGTTTATCTCGTTACAATAATACTACTTCTTCTTGTCTACTTTTCTACTGTGTTTAATATGTAAAATATGAAAATTAATATCTTCTTAAATATGGCCTTATTAACTATTATCCAGTTACCGCTCACAAAATTAATGACATAATTATTAATTAAAATTTAACAGCTTATCTAAACATTATCTCCGTGTTAATTAATTTTAAATCATTTTAAATGTTATTAATAAATCCGCCATTTAATTTATAATACTAGCCGTGAGCATGACTTCGGTTGCTCTGAATATATTTTGAAAACAAAAGTACCCTAAGACACTCCTTATAACGTCAACTATAAAACAGTGAAAGTATTGTTAGAATCAGTCCAGCTATTTCAGAGATTAGTGACAAATAGACAGACAGTCAGATATATACTTCCGTATATACTTTAATATATATTAAATGTAAAGCTATTTATCTGCAATTACAAACATACATTTTAATTTTATTTATACGTATTATGAATGTGTACCTAAAATGATGATGATTTTCTTATTTAGGTCTTCGTTGAAAAAAGTTACCCACATATTAAAAGTAATAATTTTTATTATGTACATTTCATTTTTGAAAACAACTTATTTGGAACTTACTTTTAGTCGATGAGGGAAGACCCTAAATAAATAGTATATTATCGGTTATAAACCTACCCTTTGGGCCCTGCAAATAGAATACGGCGTTTCATGACTACAGATTAAGCATAATGGCAATAAATATTTTCCGTTTACTTTAGCATTACAATTTTTTTCCAATCTATTTTAATTATTGTTTTAAACAAATTTTATTACATCCTTATTACAAACAGAGAAGGCAAAATTGGGAGTATTCGAAAAAATATTCCAAAAAAGTACCAACTTTCCAGCAAACAACGACTAATTGTCAAAAAACCCAACGAAACTAAACATAATATTTTTAACATGACAGTGTAGTGAGATTGAATCCATTATTAAACATACACGAACATTTATATTATTAATTTGTTACATCTCAAACATATCAAATTTGTTTATTATACGTTAAAAGGTGGACACAAGAACTGATTCACATGACAGGTCCCATGAAATATAATGTTCGGTTTTGGCGCCGTTCCAATAACCAAATATTTTGATAAATTTTATTGACATCAAAAGGGTTAAGAGGCGACACAGAATGCAAATTATTTATAATTCCTAATAGTTATTAATAAAGTCATAACTAATAACGCTTTGATACAATGATGCGTTAATTAACTGGCGCTAAACTAACAGTAGATTAATATGTTATTCATGGCTCGCTGATAACATCGCTAAAACCAACGTCAGCGGATTTCCTACACGCTTTTGTAACATGGTACTGATTTGTTATATTATCGCCATTTTATCATGATTTAGCATTACTATCAAAAATACAACCAAGTGTATGTTTGTAATTACAAATTAACAGCTTTTCAATAAATGTATATGCGGTACCTACTTACATAAAAAAATATTGTTTTGTCTATTTATTCCGGCTGTATAGCTGGGCCGATTTTAACTGAACTTTTATTGGCGGATAGCTTAAGTTATACGAAGTAACTTAGGCTACTCTTATTTAAAAAAAATATACTCACAGGTAGTATACAAATATCCAAAAAGGCTTCTAAAATATGATTTAATAGCTTAAGACTAAGAGACCTTTGGGTCAAGGGAGTTCAAAGTTTACTTTCAATCAACGAATAAAGGTTTTTATTTTATAGAACCTTAACAACAAAATGTAAGTTTTAATATTTTCTTAACCTCCATAATGCTGTCGGATTAATTCAGACCCGTTTCAAGATCAAAATGTGTTTTTTATTTAATAATGTAACATCTGTTTTTGTGCTTCACGATTTATCCTAAAACATATTCTAAGGAGAGAAAATATAACTTTATCCAAACGCCCCTCGTCATCAATCAAGTTAACACTAGCGATAGTTCTTATGCTGTGCTACTCCTTTATTTATACGTGAAGTTTGTTCTCCTAGATTTTATATATAAAAAATAAAGAGTAAAAAGAGAAAGAAAACTACTATAGCATACTCTATCTCTATCTTAATGGCTTGAAAAATAAATTAAAGTTACCAGTTTAACCGAACTGCACGATTAATCCTAGTAATAGTCTCGAAGATTTGCATACTTTTTAAACTGAAGCTGGAACATATTATATTAATTATATATTTATATTTTTTAAAAAGCGAAATCATACTTATGAATGTCTTCCCCCACTTTAAAGTTGTCAATTATTCTGTGCAATGATCAGTGTAATAAAATAAATCACATCATAATTTTTTATTATGATTGATTTACTCAAAAATATTTTGTTGTGCAAAAAAAGATTTAAAATATAAACTTGTAACAGGAGTTAATTTTGTTATTACGTATATATTTTTACAATAATAATATCAACGCTCAGAGAAAACTCAGCGTATAGTGTATTTATAGACTTGATCATTACGGAATGACAAATTTTGATTATCACATGCATTACCGATATTAATAGAAGGAATTGTGGCCTTGAGACTTCATCACGCGAAGGTGATCATCATCAGTACAGTAAAGTGTATGTAATTTTACAAAGCATATTTGTTATTGTAAAAGTTTTGATATCAGCGCGCTGGTTCGTGTCTGAGCACGCCGTTGGAAATAAGCAACAATCTCAAACCCGAGGCTTTGTTGCAGAAGGTATAGAGATCGGTCCACTTCCGAATTCAGGTCATAATCTATACGGTATCGACTATTCAACTTAGTTGTTATCGGGTAATTGAGGGAACACACGCACGCACGCACGCACGCACGCACGCACGCACGCACGCACGCACGCACGCACGCACGCACGCACGCACGCACGCACGCACGCACGCACGCACGCACGCACGCACGCACGCACGCACGCACGCACGCACGCACGCACGCACGCACGCACGCACGCTTGCACACACACACACACACACACACATCTATACACCGGAACAATCAAACTTTTGAAATCACTATGTGAATAGTTTGTTTTCCAATATACCTTGAAATAAAAATAGCTTGATTTTTTTTTTATTTCTCACCTCGCTTGAGCGTACGATGAAGTTTTGAAGTACAAACTTTATTTCTTCTAAAATCTTTAAAGAAAGATTTTTAAAAGTTGTTTACTCATTTAAACATTTTTTTATTTATTTATAGCAATTTCTTTCTCAATACAAATTTTCACGGCTCGTAACTTTATAAATAAAATACCTTCATTTCACTTTTCTCTCCCAACAACTCTTTCGGTATAACACACAGAGGTATACAATGTTCTGTCCCAAGTAATGTATATGCTGGATTAGGTCTAATCCGTTTAGACGTTTACGTGTAAAAGAGAAACGAATAACAACATTTTCTTAATATTAAATCCCATACAATTTATATCTTAAAAGATATAATAATAAGAAATATACTTTATTGCATACCAGAAATAAAAGAAAAGATACGTTACAAAAAAAAATCGCAACACAATAATTTGGTGATCAAAAAATGATTATTTATTATTAAAAGATAATTGTGTGAAATTAAAACCAAAGTTAGCTTCAAAAGTCTACTAAAGCTAGCATTACAGATTGTGGAGTCAGTGAAGCTTGCTTTTTATCAGCTTGTAGGCACAGGCCTCCCCAGCAGATGACACGCGACAAAGCTTGATCGTGAAACTGTTATATTTTTAATATTTTAATCACATTCATAACCTTTCAATTTGAGTCATATTTAGTTGAATAAATTGTTTATAGAAATGTATGACATTCTTCAGTGGATTTTTTTATTTATTTTTTCTATTTTCGCTCAAAAAAAAATATTGTATACATTACTATCTATCAATTGAATTATTATCTGAGGATTAACGTATAATCAGAGCAGCGTTTGGAACCTGCGTAGCCTTAATTTTAAATTGGAGTCTCTTTACAGTAGAGCTTATTTCGATAAGCATGGTATCAAAATAGGCTTTCCTGTCACTGCCATTTGACGTACTGATATTGATTCAAAGTGGGAAAGATATAAATAAATAAATTTTGATTCAAATATACATGTATAATAAATTAAATGACATAATACATATCTTATAGTAATATATTATTTTATATAACATTGCTGTTTTAATCAGTCACTATGTATGAAACTAAACAGTTCCACATATTTTACTATATTGGTATGAGAAAATTTACTAATAGAGCTAATATGTTATTAGTATAAGCTATCATATTATTCTAGTTAATTAATTGAACCTACATTAAAGTCTATTACATGAATTTTGTGCTGTAACTTAATGTACGGGGACTGTGTCGATACAAATGTTACTTATGACTTTATTGTATACTTGGGGTGTTTTTAAATTAATTTATTACCTGCAATACAAGTTTTATCTTAAAGCAGGTAATCTAATAATGTTTGCTGAAAAACTATCTTGTACCCTACTATTTAATACTTTATGTTATTATTAGCTTGTTATGGAATTAAAATAAAATTTATTATTATTATTATTATTATTATTATTATTATTAATTACAAATTTTCAGAAACTAAATACTGCAGTATTATTGGTGTTATATTATTGAAGTTCATAAATTAATCAATAGACAATATAAATTAAATCATTTTCTAAACTATTTTGTTCACAATTTCATCGTAATTCCTTTGAAGTCAAAGTTTTTGACCAAAACATTAAACAGTCAATCAAAGTCAAAGTTCACGTAATTAAATATTAATAAACTAACATAAGATCATTTGAAACTTTATTAATATATACATACTAGCTGATATCCAAACTTAGGTTGCTATGGTAACCGTTGTCATAGTATCCGTTATCATCGTAACCACGGTAACTGCGTTAAATGTATAACTCCTAAAGGTTTAAAACTTGGCCCAATGCAAAAAGTTAAAATCCGTTGGGATAGGAATTCCGTAAAATCCGTTCTTAGTGGACGTCTACGTACAAAAAAAATACTATGTATAATTTTAAGTTAATCGGACAGATAGTTTCTGAAATTTTCTCATGAGTCGGTGAGTGGTAAATCGCTTATATATATATACATATATATATATATATATATATATATATATATATATATATGTATATATATATATCCAGTTTAATATTAAATGACTATCTTCTATTAAAGATGATGATAAGATGATTTAAATTATCATTGCAGTGTAAATTTAAAAGATCTTAAAATAAATCGTAAATAGAAAGCAAGTTCCGGATCGAGTTCTCCAATTGAAGTCGCCCTCGACTAATCTTAGCGAACTAACGAGACCCCGAGTTCATTGTGGACTGTAACGATGACTGAAGTTTGAGTAACCCTCGCCCTTAATATCAATAGATGGGGATTATTATATAATTGTGACGTCAATTTATAGTTAATTAAGATTTAGATGGTTATCTATAGATTAAAAGTATTTTCAGTATGATATGGTATCGATGATATCGGAAGACATTCATAATGGATATTTTAATTAAATTTTCAATACATTTTATTATATAAGATATTATATATATTGAATATAACAATATAAAATAATGTTTGTCTTGTTATAATAATACTACTTCTTCTTGTCTACTTTTCTACTGTTTCTAATATGTAAAATATGAAAATTAATATCTTTTTAAAATAAGCGGCCATATTAACTATTATCCAGTTACCGCTCACAAAATTAATGACATAATTATTAATTAAAATTTAACAGCTTATCTAAACATTATCTCCGTGTTAATTAATTTTAAATAATTTTAAATGTTATTAATAAATCCGCCATTTAATTTATAATACTAGCTGTGAGCATGACTTCGGTTGCTCTGAATATATTTTGAAAATAAAAGTACCCTAAGACACTCCTTATAACGTCAACTATAAGCCAGTGAAAGTATTGTTAGAATCGGCCCAGCTATTTCAGAGATTAGCCGTGACAAATAGACAGACAGTCAGATATATATACTTTCATATGTATTAAATGTAAAGCTATTTATCTGCAATTACAAATATACACTTTAATTTTATTTATACGTATTATGAAGGAATACCTAAAATGATGATGATTTTCTTATATTATTTAGGTCTTCGTTGAAAAAAAATTACCCCCGTATTAAAAGTAATAATTTTTATTAAGTACATTTTATTTTTGAAAACAACTTATTTGAAAATTACTTTTAGTCGATGAGGGAAGAGCCTAAATAAATAGTATATTATCGGTTATAAACCTACCCTTTGGGCCCTGCAAATAGAATACGGCGTTTCATGACTACAGATTAAGCATAATTGTGATAAATATTTTCCGTTTACTTTACCATTACAATTATTTCCCAGTCTATTTTAATTATTGTTTTAAACAAATTTTATTACATCCTTATTACAAATAGAGAACGCAAAATTGGGAGTATTCATAAAAATATTCCAAAAAGTACCCACTTTCCAGCAAGCAACAAAAAATTTATAAAAAACCCAACGAAACTAAACATAATACTTTAACATGACAGTGTGGTGAGATTGAATCCATTATTAAACATACACGAACATTTATATTATTAATTTGTTACATCTCAAATATATCAAATTTGTTTATTATACGTTAAAAGGTGGACACAAGAACTGATTCACATGACAGGTCCCATCAAATATAATGTTCGGTTTTGACATCAAAAGGGTTAAAAGGCGACACAGAATGCAAATTATTTATAATTCCTAATAGTTATTAATAGTCATAACTAATAACGCTTTGATACAATGATGCGTTAATTAACTGGCGCTAAACTAACAGTAGATTAATATGTTATTCATGGCTCGCTGATAACATCGCTAAAACCAACGTCAGCGGATTTCCTACACGCTTTTGTAACATGGTACTGATTTGTTATATTATCGCCATTTTATCATGATTTAGCAGTACTATAAAAAATACAACTAAGTGTGCTTGTAATTACAAATTAACAGCTTTTCACTAAATGTATATGCGGTAAATACATAAACAAAATATTGTCTCTGTCTATTAGTTTCGGTTTATTTCTGAAACGGTTGGACCCATTTTAACTAAACCTTTATTGGCGGATAGCTTAAGTTATACAAAGTAACTAAGGCTACTCTTATTAAAAAAAATATACCCACAGGTAGTATACAAATAAACAAAAAGGCTTCTAAAATATGATTTAATAGCTTAAGACTAAGAGACCTTTGAGTCAAGGGAGTTCAAAGTTTACTTCCAACCAACGAATAAAGGTTTATATTTTATAGAACCTTAACAACAAAATGTAAATTAACAACAAATCGTAAAACAAATGACAAATGAATGAAATGTACACTCAATAATATTGGTAAAGAGTTCTATTTTCAAAATTTAAACAATTTTTTTTAATATAATGCTTTTAAGTGGCCAGTTCTCAAAATTTTCAGTTTGGCCCTCATATCTCAGTCATTAATTTCATAATATCAAAGATGGCGGCGAAATGGCGAGAGATAGATAACAAAATCATTATTATAAATGTGCTATTTCTAAATATATTATAACATAAAGTACATGTGTCTAATACATTATTAATAAACCTAAATTATCTAATATCAAAAACGTTATAACTTTAAAAGTTTATAATTCATATATCTCTCCACTAAATAAAAAAACTATATTTTTAAACAGAATCAAATAAAAAATTTGAAAGCATTATTCATAGTCATGTTTTTTTAGATTGGAACAATTGTTTTTGAAATCCACATAACATGGGCTTTTGAAGCTGCGGTAGGTCAATTAAATAACTACCTGACTATTGGCTAATTGACATGAAATCTGAAGTTGCAACATTTGAAAAATCATGTAAGCATGGGAGTAGAAAAATATGAAATTTGATTGACTATAAATTATATTACTATGTTTTGGTTCTTGATTTTTGTTTTATCTATGGTTTAGTCTCTAGTGCTAGTATTTTGTCTATGCTCTAAGCACCACTGGCTTGGCTGGACTTGAAAATTTCGAATGCATCGGTTTGTGTACGACGTAATGATTACTTTATCTGTTACTTAAGTTTTTGTTTCTACGTATTTTAAATTAGGGGCGCCAACAGGCCTTCAATTTCGACTCGCTGCGCTCGCGAAAACTGCGGTGCCGTTTGCATATTGAGCGAAGTGAGCCTAGTGTAATGACTCATCGTTTCCCATTGACTTCCATGGGTTATCAGTTTTTTAAATAATATTAAAAAAATTTTTTTTACGTCATTTTAACCATTTCAAAAAAAAAACATCACCTGATGTGTGTCTGTTTCATTGCAAAATTTCAGAATTTTCCATCAACTAGTTTTAGAGACTATTCGTGACAAAGTATGTGAAAAAGTCTCTAGTAGAACGCTCCGCTCGCTACGATGGCTTTGCTCAAAAAATAAAATTCTCGATTGGGTGAATATTGCAATACAAATATATAGTTGAACTTTATCTTTATCTTTGTACACTATCAAAAGTACCTTACCATACCTCATTACAGCATTCGGCAATACATTTCAGCCGTCAAAACTTTTTTGATATCCGTCTCTATGAACTCAATACTTTATTTGTATCGCTTCTTGGAGTGAACTTGTCAACTTTAGGAAATAAATCAAAAGGACTCACCCTAAATATAAATAATAAAGTTTATTCACTTTTATATTCTGGTGTACATTTCACTTTAAGGAATTTAATTTAAAAATTACTTCGCTTTCTGAAATGAAAGTTTACCCTTGAGTAATTTCGGACTCTGATATTTTAATGTCGGTACTCCTTGTAGAGTAATTATTTTTAAACAGATGACTTCTCTTTAGGCTTCTTATAAGGCTCATCAGGTGGTAAGTGATGCAACATCAGGGAAATCATAAAAGTGTTGCAAATATAAGATCTGATGGAATTATTAAGTAAGAGCATATTTCCAAAGACTAAGGTATTTTTTGTTACTAATTTCTTTATATATTACAGAGGGATCGTTTGCTTAAATATGTAAGAAAGTAACAGCCCTTTGAAATCAGTAAAAGGCCTTGCCGAAAATTAGGGTAACCTAGAAAGGCTGTGATGTGTCACTTTCGTCTTGAGGTTGTATTTTAATTTCGTTGCTGGTAAAGGAAAGATAAAAAAATATTTCTCGCCGCTTTTTTAATAATAATCATGTTCATTTTCATTTCTATATCACTGACTTTCTCGACCCTTGGTCTAGGATTTTCTATTAAAAATATTCTTACAAAGTGCGTAAATTTGAGTTAAAATTAAAAGTTGTATGTGAATCGTAAAAATAGGAGAAAAAAATGTAATATATGTCTCCCAATTAATTCAATAATTATTCAATAAAATCATCATATTGATATTAATATAGGTTTAGGTAGTATGTATAGGCTGTCTCTTACACTTATACTCTTCTCTTGCTCTATCTATCTCTCTCTATATACATCATTGGCGGGATAATTATGGCATTTAGACCGATAATGAAGGTTTCCAATCAAGCCCTGTTACGGACGGATCTATTTTAATCCATATTTACGGAACCCTTGTAAACTGTTTACCAATCTACCTCTCCGAAACGATTCAGTTCAATATTTCATACCCGTTAATTATAAGCCATCATTTTATATTAATTAATCAATATGAAGAATCGAAAATATTATTAAGGAAAATATTAATAAAGAATCATGAATAAAACGTAATGAACTGAATTTTGTATTAATTAATTTATATATTAAAATATCTCAATAGGTTTTAACAGAGCAAAGGCGTGTTTTATAACAGCTTTATATATATATATATACATTAAATAATAACAGTTATATATATATATATATATATATATATATATATATATATATATATATATATATATATATTAAATAATTAATTAAGTTATAAGTATTAAGGTTGATAACATTTGCTACATTCCGTTAAATATACTTTATGTATTAAAAACGTTTAACATTTGTTGATACCAAGACTTACACGTGGATAATAAACCACACACTAGGTAGTAAGACTACGGATGGAGAAACATTTATACGAGTACATATAAATATAACTATGACAATGATAAATTTTGAATATTTATTTGACTAAATAATTAATAAATTGTCACTGTGATATCAAATTAATAGTTTAAATAACTTTACTATAAGAATCTTATTATTATGTCATTGAAACACTAAATCTGACTCCACGCTTAATAAGAGACGATCTGTTTAATAATATTTTTATTTCTTCAACAAAATAAAGTTTTAAAACAAACAATATCTGTATGACTCCATTCCCTCGTTTCATTACCGACACATTGTTGCATTCATTTTGTTAAGGTTTTATGAATCTGGGGCGTCCTTAATATAAATATATAAACATACACAACTACGTATACAAAGTTCAATGTGTTCATAAATTGTTATATATTTTGAGGATATGTATTTCAAGTTTCATAAATTTAATGAAAAGTGTCGTGGACTTAGTTATTTTATGAATCTCTGCGTTGTAATCCTGAACAATTTTGTTGTATTATTAACTATTATTTATTTTTGTAATTTAAGTGATTATGAATTAATGAATCGTATGAAATGATTACGTTACAATCTCCTGGTCTTCTAATACTTCTAATCCCTCTACGAGACGTTGGTTATTTCATTATTTGTACGTACGAGTACACTCGAACACAGCTTTAAGAAGAATACATTACAGCAAAACTATATTTAAATCGATTGATTGTTTATGTAAGAAAACTTTTGTTTGAAGTATTTCGTTTATATAAGAATTCTTTAGCAGCGAGTTCATAAATATTAATAGTTATTATTAAAGCTACGTAGGTAAATTAAAACATATACGACGAGTGGTTTACAACTATATGCTTAAACACTCGCCGTGCGGGCGCCGACCGCGTCTAGTGAGATCGATCATCGCTCTAAAATGACCTGAGTGCCGCACCCGCTCCCCGCACCTCGGCGCCCGAATGCGTTCCGTATCGACCAATGAAAGCTGAGCACGACGCGTCAGTCTGCAGCCATCACTGAGTCTTGTTGTTACATAAAGTAATATCGTGTTTGTTATAATCCTCCGTACAATAAAACGATGACGGATCGTTTCTCGGAGTCACAGATGCTGCGTCTGGTAGAAGTTTACAGAGATTACGAGTGTTTATGGAATATGACGAGTGAGTTATATAAAAACAAGGAAGCGAGACAAATAGCCTACAAGCAGATATTTAAACGTTTAAATATACCTGGTCTTACGCAAAAGGATATACCGAAAAAGATTAAAAATTTGAGGTCGTCATACTGTCAGGAGTTAAAGAAGATTGAAAATAGTCTCAAACCGGGTGGTAACCAGGACTCCGTATACGAACCAAAGGTATCATGGTTCACGGTTGCAGAAAGCTATTTAAAACCATTTATAAAGAGACAAGAGATATTCTCAAATGTAAGTAAAAATTAAATATTTATAAGGTAAAAAATTTGCAAAATTAGTAATAAACTAAATTATAAACTTGCCAATACTGGCATGTGGCAACACTGTTTTTGTCAGAATTGTAATATATGTATAACATATACTAGTACCCTCCGATTGATCTTTCCTTCCGTTAGTTTCTCTGTTTACTCTTTTAGCACTATCATATTATTTTCGCTTAGTTTTTAAGTCTAATAATGTATAATAATAAATTATTTTTATGATAGGATCCATTAGCCTTCTCTCCGGGAGAAGTGTCTTCCTACCTGCAGGTCCAGGTGCGTTGTTATGTTTGATAAACTGTTTAACACACAGATTCTTTAATACTATTTTATTGATATTTAAATTGTCATAAAAGTTATTTTGCAAGAATCCTTATATTTCAGATTAATCCTACTCCAAGTGGAAAGGATGACTTACTCGTAGAGCGACCGACGAAATTAGATTTGAAGCAAGAAAATGATTCCGAAGAGGAAAGTTTTGAGGAAGACAATAAGAGTAATGTTAAAAAAATATGTTTTGAAAATATACATTCATTAAAAAATACAGATAATTCAAGCTCAATATCAAATAGATTACATAAAAATGATAATAGTTTATTGACAGGAGATTTAAGTCAAGTTATTAACAAAATTGATAGAATCGCGGACAATATAACGAAATGTACAAACGCCTTAACAGAAAACAAAGAAGACGAGTTTGATATCTTTGGACGGTATATGGCGAAAACTCTACGTTCCATGCCCAAGGAGATAGCAATTGTTGCTAAACTGGTGATTCAAAAAGCAGTTTCAGATATACAGTTAAAGGCAATGAGGAAAGATAAGACTACAACACAGACACAAAGTGGTTTATCAACAGCTGATGTTTTTGATTCCAAATAAACAATATTAGGTGTCATTAAATAAACTTCATATTGTATATATAATTATAAAACATTATTTATTCTTTCCTTAAGGAAGATTTTTTATGTAAGAGGAGAGTAAACAAGGGTGGTGATTATACGTGATCACCGACGCCCAAGAACTCTTGTAACATCCGGAGAATCGCAAGAGCGTTGTCAGCCTTGAATTGAAAGTTAAACCTAATAGTATAGTATCATTAGTATGTTAGTCAACAATGTTGTGATTACGAACTCAATGATGTGCATTGAATTAAAAAGATAAATTGTAATAATTGTTTTCATTAATTTCCTGTTCAAGCCAATCACTTAAACGTATTGACTTTCTTTTCATAATTAATATCTTATTTAAATTTGTTTGATAATCAAATTCAATTCAAAAGATTTCAGATTTTAAATTCCATAATGATTTTCAAAAGATGTGTTGTGTGCAAATATATATATTTTAGAATCATTTATTTACAGCAATCAATAATTAAAAATGTTAAACTTAATGACTCTACTATACTTGTGAGAAATAAACATATAATAGATAGAACCTAGTACTTGTATAATACACGTGTACGAATATTTTTCTACTTAGGCATTAAAAAATATTTCTTCTAAGAAATATGAACTCTCGGATCTCGCGAGCTCTTGACCGGGATTCGCATATTATTTATTCTTCTAGGAAAAACCTTACAACTATACTCATAATATAACTCAATGTAAATAATTAGGAATGCAGAAATGCATAAACAGACCTCATTGCCTTCACAACAGTTTAATTAATATATTTACTTATCTCAATACCTACTAGTATCATTGTCTTTTTGATTGAATTCCTTTATTAATGTTTGTTATAAAAGATGTAAAAAATCAATTTTTATTATACATGTAATTCTTTGTATAATATATGCATGTTTCATTTGTATATTAAAGCGACTTAATAAAAAAATAACAAAAATATTGCTACAATAAAGTGTATGTAATTTTAAAATGCATATTTGTTATTGTAAAAGTTTAGATATCAGCGCGCTGGTTCGTGTCTCAGCACGCCGTTGGAAATAAGCAACAATCTCAAACCCGAGGCTTTGTTGCAGAAGGTATAGAGATCGGTCCACTTCCGAATTCAGGTCATAATCTATGCAGTATCGACTATTCAACTTAGTCGTTATCGGGTAATTGAGTGAACACACACACACACTCAGACACACACACACACACTCACACACACACACACACACTCACACACACACACACACACAAACAATCACACACACACACACATCTATATACCGAAACAATCAAACTTTTGTAATCACTATATGAATAGTTTGTTTTCCAATATAAGAATATTTTTATATTTTATTTTGTGGAAATCAATAACAATTACCAATCTTAGGAGATATTATTATGTATCGGTAATAAAAATAGCTCGATTTTTTTTTTATTTCTCACCTCGCTTGAGCGTAAGATGAAGTTTCAAAGTACAAACTTTATTTCTTCTAAAATCTTTAAGGAATGATTTTTAAAAGTTGTTTAAATGAGGAATAATTATTTATTTATAGTATTTTTCTAAGTACAAATTTTCACGGCTCGTAACTTTATAAATAAAATACCTTCATTTAACTTTTCTCTCCCAACAACTCTTTAGATATAACATACAGAGGTATACAATGTTCTGTCCCAAGTAATGTATATGCTGGATTAGGTCTAATCCGTTTAGACGTTTACGTGTAAATAAGAAACGAATAACAACATCTTCTTAATATTAAATCCCATACAATTTATATCTTAAAAGATATAATAATAAGTAATATACTTTATTGAATACCAGAAAAAAAATAAGAAAAGAAAATGCGACAAAATAATTTGGTGATCAAAAAAGGAGGATATAATTATTAAAAGATAATTGTGCGAAATCAAAACCAAGGTTAGCTTCAAAAGTCTACTAAAGCTTACTACTAAAGCTACATTACAGATTTAGGTCTCAGTGTAGCTTGCTTCTTAGCGGCCTATAGTCACAGGCCTGACACAGGCCTCCCCAGCAAATCCAGCTTGATCGTTAAACTGTTATATTTTTAATATTTTAATCACATTCATAAGCTTTCAATTTGAGTCATATTCAGTTGAATAAATTGTTTATAGAAATGTATGACATTCTTCAGTGTATTTTTTTATTTATTTTTTCTATTTTCGATCAAAAAAAAAATTGTATACATTACCATCTATCAATTGAATTATTATCTGAGGATTAACGTATAATCAGAGCAGCGTTTGGAACCTTCGTAGCCTTAATTTTAAATTGTAGTCTCTTTACAGTAGAGCTTATTTCGATAAGCATGGTATCAAAATAGGCTTTCCTGTCACTGCCATTTGACGTACTGGCATTGATTCAAAGTGAAAAAGATATAAATAAATACATTTTGATTCAAATATACATATATAGTAAATAAAATGACATAATATATATCTTATAGTAATATATTATTTTATATAACATTGCTGTTTTAATCAGTCACTATGTATGAAACTAAACAGTTCCACATATTTTACTATATTGGTATGAGAAAACTAACTAATACAGATAATTACAAATTTTCAGAAACTAAATACTACAGTATTATTGGTGTTATATTATTAAAGTACATAAATTAAACAATAGACAACATAAATTAATTCAATTTCTATACCATTTTGTTCACAATTTCATCGTAATTCCTTTGAAGTCAAAGTTTTTGACCAAAACATTAAATAGTCAATCAAAGTCCAAAATTCACGTAATTAAATATTAATAAACTAACATAAGATCATTTGGAACCTTTATTAATATATACATAATAGCTGATATCCGAACTTAGGTTGCTATGGTAACCGTTGTCATAGAATCCATTACCATCGTTGCCGCGGTAACTGCATTAAATGTATAGCCCCTAAAGGTTTAAAACTTGGCGAAATGCAAATAATTTTAATCCATTGGGATAGGAATTCCGTAAAATCCGTTCTTAGTGGACGTCTACGTACAAAAAAGTTACTATGTATAATTTTAAGTTAACCGGACAGATAGATTCTGAAATTTCCTGATAAGTCAGTGAGTGGTAAATCGTGGTAAATATATATCTATATATATATATATATATATATATATATATATATATATATATATTTACCACGATTATCTATATATATAGATTATCCCGTTTAATATTAAATTATTATCTTCTATTAAAAATGTAGATAAGATGATTTAAATTATCATTGCAGTGTAAATTTAAAAGATCTTAAAATAAATCGTAAATAGAAAGCAAGTTCCGAGACGAGTTGTCCAATTGAAGTCGCCCTCGACTAATCTTAGCGAACTAACGAGACCCCGAGTCCATTGTGGACTGTAACGATGACTGAAGTTTGAGTAACCCTCACCCTTAATATCAATAGATGGGGATTATTATATAATTGTGACGTCAATTTATAGTTCATTAAGATTTAGATGGTTATCTATAGATTAAAAGTATTTTCAGTGTGATATGGTATCGATGATATCGAAAGACAGCCATAATGTATTATTTTTTAATACATTTTATTATATAAGATATTATATTATATATATTGAATATAACAAAATATAATAATTTTTGTCGTGTTATAATAATACTACTACTTCTTGTCTACTTTTCTACAGTTTCTAATATGTAAAATATAAAAATTAATATCTTCTTAAATATGGCCTTATTAACTATTATCCAGTTACCGCTCACAAAATTAATGACATAATTATTAATTAAAATTTAACAGCTCATCTAAACATTATCTCCGTGTTAATTAATTTTAAATCATTTTAAATGTTATTAATAAATCCGCCATTTAATTTATAATACTAGCCGTGAGCATGACTTCGGTTGCTCTGAATATATTTTGAAAATAAAAGTATCCTAAGACACTCCTTATAACGTCAACTATAAAACAGTGAAAGTATTGTTAGAATCGGCCCAGCTATTTCAGAGATTAGCCGTGACAAATAGACAGACAGTCAGATATATATACTTTAATATATATTAAATGTAAAGCTATTTATCTGCAATAACAAACATACACTTTAATTTTATTTATACGTATTATGAAGGTGTACCTAAAATGATGATGATTTTCTTATATTATTTAGGTCTTCGTTGAAAAAAAGTTACCCCCGTATTAAAAGTAATAATTTTTATTAAGTACATTTTATTTTTGAAAACAACTTATTTAAAAATTACTTTTAGTCGATGAGGGAAGAGCCTAAATAAATAATATATTATCGATTCTTTATAAACCTACCCTTTGGGCCCTGCAAATAGAATACGGCGTTTCATGACTACAGATTAAGCATAATGGTAATAAATACTTTCCGTTTACTTTAGCATTACATTTATTTCCCAATCCATTTTAATAATATAATATTAAACAAATTTTATTACATCCTTATTATAAATAGAGAAGGCAAAATTGGGAATATTCGTAAAAATATTCCAAAAAAGTACCCACTTTCCAGCAAGCAACGACTAATTGTCAAAAAACCCAACGAAACTAAACATAATATTTTTAACATGACCGTGTAGTGAGATTGAATCCATTATTAAACATAAACGAACATTTATATTATTAACTAGCTTTTGCCCGCGACTTCGTCCGCGTTTCCGTCGTTTTTCGAAAAAAAATTAGCAGATGTCCTCCCTCATAGTTTTGACGTAACAGGCAGATTCACTTTCGTATTTTAGAAGGGCAATAGTAATATAATATGCCAATCCACAAAACTGTTGAAAAATATAAGTAACCGCAGAATATTATAATATACCCACGCTATACCCACGACTCGGTCAGCGTGTAACTCCTTGTTTTTTATTAAGATAATATATTGCTAATATTTTTAGATCAAATTAAAATGTTTCAGCGCAAAGCTTCTGGGTAGACTATGTTAAGAGTCGACCCGTCCGGCACGTGAACGTAAAGATTCCTAGAATTGCTAACCCGGGAAAGAGCGACGTATAATTGACCATGCGAGAAACAGCTAACACCGAGATCTACTCCAGCAACACGAAAAGTCTGCCCTTGAGCTTTATTGATAGTCATGGCATAGCACACCGATACTGGGAATTGCGTTCTTTTAAATTGGAATGGAAAATTATTTGGTATTATGGGAATTCTGGGAATAAAGACAGTTTCTCCTGCACCGCAACCTGTTAAAATTTGAGCCTCGATTACATTTTGTTGCAACTGGGTTACTTTTAGCCGAGTTCCATTGCAAAGTTGAGGTGGTCTTAAATTTCGGAGCAGAATTATCGGTATGCCAATTTTTAAACAAATTATATGAGAAGGTAGTCCAGGCATACTTAAAGAATTTAAAAATTCTATCGGGTAATTAGTGGCTTCTTGTTCATCAACCATTCTATTTATTGAACTATAAACTTTGCTTTCTCCCTGTATATTAGACAGTATTTTATTATTAATTTCAGATGCCTGGTCATTGCGAGGAGTCAAAATGGACCTTTCGCAAAGCCAAGAATTGTCCCTATTTAATATAATTGTTATGTCACCGTAAACCGAAGATATAAGATGTTGTTGGGATTGCACTATACAACATAACTCAGGTGTCAGAATAAGTTTTCCTTGGTGTAGTTGTGGATAGGTACCTTCACCAATCTTCAATAATGTATCAGAAAATTCACGATTATCTGCGTTGTCTCCAGTTCTCACTCGCATATTTATAGTCAAATGCACCGATTGTATATCACGCCACAAATAAGAGCTTTTCAGGCAAGCCCTAATCTCATCAGCTCGGGTTCCCCGTGGTATTACCGGTAAGGTTTGTCGGAAATCACCACAAAATAAAACCGTAATACCGCCCATTGGTCGATCATTTTGTCTTATGTCCCTTAGAGTTCTGTCTACTGCTTCTACTCCTTTTCGATGGGCCATCGTACATTCATCCCATACGATTAAATTACACTCACGCAATACCTTAGCTTTGTCGCTATTTCTTGAAATACTACAGGTTGGACTTTCCGTGCGATCTAAATTAATTGGTATTTTAAACATAGTGTGAGCAGTCTTACCTCCTGGTAGCAATGTTGCAGCTATACCTGATGAAGCCACGGCAAGAGCGATTTTACGCTGATTTCGAACATAAGCTAATATTAATTTAGTCAAAAAAGTTTTCCCAGTTCCTCCAGGTGCATCTAAAAACCATATTGTTCCTAAATTATTCTGCACACTCTCGCACACGCGATCATAGACTAAGCGTTGTTCTGCAGTCATCATTGGGACACCGTTTTCTAATGTTACCAGCAGTTCCATTGGGTTGTAACCAATCTCTGCGGAATATTCCCTATTGGTAACCTCTCCGACTGAGGTTGGCGTTGGCAAACCATATTCACAAAGTGATTTACCGCCTACTGCTGTTAAGTCTTCCTGAAGAGCTAATAAGCACTGATTTATAGCCAGATCTCGAAAATTATCATTAGTTGCGCCTTCATTATTGTGAGATAAATTCCGAAGAAAGTCTTCTGCAAATTTTTCTTTATATTTTTCCCATAATTGGACAGGATCAGATAAATTACAAAATGTGAGTAATGTTACAAATAAATGGCGTAACCGTCGTGGATTATCACTAACACAGGATTCTGCTAAAGCGTCATCCCAATGTTGATCATTTTCAAGCAAATGACGCGCTTGGCAAGCTGCATGATAAGTTGGATAAACAACATCGTCTACTTTTCTCAAATCTATAAATGATGTTGGTCCTCGCACTGTATGTAATAATAATCTCAAATAAAAACACTCTGCGTTGTTAGGATGAACAGTATACACTCTACCAAGAACATGTTCTTTGAAAATACCTGTCTCGCCATCTACAGGCCTGCCTCGGCGTCTACGGTTAAAGACACCTCGTTGTTTATCGTAGGTATAATACGATGGAACTTCTTCATACAAAAGAGACTTTGCGAAATTATCAGTTTGGCAAAGTCGAAAGAATGCCAATAAAGTTGTTTGTCTAGGGTTCTCTAATCGTTCTGTAACATTTTCGGCGTTAAAATATATACGTTGACCGCCTTCCAGATGAACATCCAGATGGGTCACAGGTGGATATCTTTCGTGAATATTAAAACTTAAGATCCGCCACACAGCTTCTGAAGAGCTGATATATCTGCCTGACTGAGATCTAGTAACTTCATCATGTTCATTTCTTAACGCAAACGTAGCTTGGTCACTGCCCTTGTTAATGTACTTACAAATATATTTAATTGACTCTACACTATTACACATTTCTACATTTATGTGAGCTTGAAATGCTCTGGACAATACAGGCGAATACGGAACGACCCACCTATTATCTAAAGTAACCTGTTGTCCAGACATTCGCTTTTCAACAGTAAAACCACCATTGTCTCTTGAACGGCGACGATATAATGGGTATCCATCATGTCCTGTTACAGTTTCATCCACTAATGCTTTTGGATACCTTTTAGTGCAACGACCGTCTTGCATGCAAGGAGCATTTGCGTTAAACGCACCACATGGACCATGTATCATATGAGTTTTAACAATGTCGTATAACAGGGGATCTGCAGTCGGATCTGGAATTTCAGCACTGATTAATCTGTCTACATCATTAGGTCGAACCTTATCTTTTAACCAAAGCAAGATATGTGCGTGAGGTAAGCCGCGTTTTTGCCACTCAACACTATACATATAACACAATACTTCTCCAAAAATGTTATCTTTGGTAAGAAGATCTATCATTGATTTTAATTTTAAATGAAACACTCTTGCAATAATATCATGGCGGTCATGCGGTGCCTGACCCTCAAGAAGCTCCCGAGTGATTTCATCCCACTTGGGATTGGTAGTTACAGTAACAAATAAGTCGGGACGTCCATATTTTCTTACGTAACAAAAAGCGTCTTGAGTACGTTCATGCATGTAGCGTGGACCACCAGTAAAAGAAGAGGGTAAAATAACTAAACGACCCATATTCACAGTATCGTTATCTTGCTGCATGGCATCGCGAAGGTGCACGTATTCTTCAGCGCGCAGCTGCCTTTGATTAGATCGTATATAAACTAATCTTTCGGTTTCAATTTTTGCGTACATGTCAACAATAAACTGATTAAATAAGCCACGAAAACGTTGAAAGTATACCAATCTATTCCGTCTCACTTGCAGGTGGTAACAATAAAATTGAAGGCATGACACCTTTTTATTATAATTAGGTGCGCCTGTGCGCGGATCGGTTTGGTATACAGCGAAATTATAACCATCTTCCCCTCGACAGTATATCATAGGATATTGCAAACTGTCGTAAGCCCTGTGGGTTTCGAAAATGCGTTGCAAACGATTGTCTCTGGAACGTATAACGATATCACGCCTATCACATTCCTGGTCGACCAGTACTACAGCAACTTCATTCGTGGATGGAACGTTATGACGCCCAGGGTGTTCCTGAGTTGGACGCTTATCGGCATTTATAACAATTTTATAATTGTTATTACCATCTTGAGAAAGGGCTTCTAATGCCGATTTAAAACTGCATACGTACGAATTAACCTGATGTAACATGTTCTGAAGTTGTGAAATGAGTTCAGTATTTAAATTCGGAAAATATTGATTTCTTATATTCGACTGTTCGTTGTAATCGGATACAAAATATATTTGAAGAAATTTAGGTTGTTCTTCAGGCAAAAGGGACCCTATCAAATGGTAAACCTGACCTTGTACCTTAAAAGTAGGCATGAAAGGGCCTTCTGAGATTTGTTTAGCACCAAAGGATGTCATTTGGAATGCACTATTATAAGTGCGATTATTATCTAAAAACTGTTTGGATTGCAAATGTTCCCCTAAAAGTAGTGATTTTAAAGGTTCCGGTGGGTCTTCGAACGAAGGCAAATTTATTTTACCTCCAGAACAACAGAAACCAGCAGACTCCTTCCTCCACTTCGAAGCATTACAAAAGGAACATACTACGTTCATATCGCCTATTTCAGAAGATGATCTGTAATCAATTGTGAGGTTATAAGCAAACCCACTTTTATATTTATCGGACCACGCCACCGAATTTGTAGATTGATCTACCACGTTTATATCTAAGTCATTAAGACCATGTCGAAATCTATCTGCAGTAAGACGGGCCTCTCGCTGTTCTTCTGTTTCAAGCGACCGAATATTTTCAATTCTTAATCTTTCATTAGATAAAGTAATCAATTGTTCTTGTCTCAAAGAATTGTAATAATCGCGTCCCGACTCTAGTCGTTGTTCATGCTCATGTTCATCTTCAAGAGATCGAATCATGTTATGGTGCGCCCTATCATTTGTCAAACGGTCTTGATATTGAGTAAAAGTTTCAGATTCTCGAGACAAAATATGACGTTCGCGACCAGCTGTAAGCCGTAATTCCCTCTCAGTGAAGGTTTCGGACTCGCGAGATAAAATATGACGTTCGTGGTCAGCTGTAAGCCGTAATTCCCTCTCAGTGAAGGTTTCGGACTCGCGAGATAAAATATGACGTTCGCGGTCAGCTGTAAGCCGTAATTCCCTCTCAGTGAAGGTTTCAGACTCGCGAGATAATGTATGCCGTTCGCGGTCAGCTGTGAGTCGCAATTCTCGTTGTAAAGCAGTTTCAGCTTCTCGGGATAACGCATGTTGTTCCCGGTCAATGGAACGCCTTAGCTCTCGTTGAGAAGAGCTTTGAGAAGCCCGTGTTGTAGCTCGTCTCGCTCTTTCAGCTGCTAATCGCATCTCTCTTTCTGGAGAGCTTTCATTAGCTCGAGATGTTGAGGCACTAACTCTCATAGAGTTTAACCGATGTGCTCTTTCCTCTTCCGATTCTTGAGAACGCGTCATTCTCATTCTCCTAGCTTGACTCGAAGTTCGAGATAAAGATGGTCGTTTTTTAGGTGGCATCGTTTATTTTATTTTTAATCGACGGTAACTTAAATTCTATTTAGTTACCCAACAAAAAACTTACGTCAGAGGTCCTAACTATAGCTAAGTATATAATAAATAGAATATAAATCTAAGTGCCTATTAAAACTAAAATAATATTCTAATCGAATTATAAATATGTACGTAGGTACCTACAAATTACAAAAGAATAAAAAATGAAAATAAAGCTATACTTAATGCGTGTGCAATACTATCTACACTTACCTACTTCACTTAAAAATGAATAATAAGAAATACCTACAACTACTGTAATTAATCAAAGTACCTATGCTAATACAAAAAAAACCTTAGATGTTCTAAGTACAGCTGCTATATAATAAAAAAATATAAATCTAAGTGCCTATTTAAACTTAAATACCTAATATTCTAATAGAATTAAACTAAGAAATATGTACCTACCTACCTACAACTTAGGTACAAAAAAAAAAGAAATGAAAATAAAGCTAAAACACGTGTGCAGTATAGGTAGATAGTAGGCAATATCTACCTATACCTACTTCACTTAAAAATAAATAAAAAATACCTATGAATACTATAATTAATAAAAGTACCTACCTACGCTTTTATCTACTCAATACAAAAAAAACTAAACATAAAATGCCCAAAACTAAACTATCAGTAACTAAAAATCTAACAATAATCTAATCTATCTATCTATTATCTAATCTAAAAATCGAATCTAAATCTACTTAAAAAGAAATAAAATAGGAACTATTAATAGTTAAGAATTTAAACAAAACTAAAACTAATTTAGAAAATAACAACAAAAGAAATTAAAATAAACTATTTAAAGACAAAAAGTCGCGCTGATAAGCACGGTTTATAAAATAACAATTATTGTCTGTCAATAAAGTTCAACACTCTGAACGCATCAACAGCCAAATATTGAATGACGCTTGCGCTCGCCTCCCGCCCCTTTTATACTCTGCCGCCGCGAGCCCCGTCGAGCGCGGCAACCGTTACGCAAAAATAATCCTTATAGCTTGATTCACTATTCACGCGCGATGTCTTGTTGGCGTATTTCATGTAAGTAAGTATAAGTTTGGTGTTTCTATACCGATTTCAATGATTCTTTTTTTATTGAATTGGTGCTAATGTTTATTTTTTTTATAATTAGGAATGATGGTGAGCATTATTGGTTTTATAAACGTAAAAGTAAACAAATATAATAAGAAATCTCCGAACTGCTAAGCTATCGAGAGTTATGCGTGTTATTGTGAGTTAACTATAAAAGGTAGATATATGCTGTCTTGGAATATTTTTCGTGTATTTTTATGTAGAATATTTCCGTTATACATAGTTTCTATGTAGCTCTAACCATTAAGGCTGCACACGCGACGGAAGCTTAAAAAATCAAGCAACTTCTCCCATTTTCTCAACATTTCCTTTCACTGCTCTGCTCCTATTCATTGTAGTGTGATGAAAAGTATACTATTACCTGCCCAGGAGTATAAAGAATAATTGTACTAAGTTTCGTTAAAATCCGTCGAGTAGTTTTTTTTTCTATAAATAACATACAAACAGACAGACAGACAGACAGACAGACAAAAATTTTTTTAACTGCATTTTTGGCATCAGTATCGAACACTAATCACCCCCTGCTACTTATTTTGTAAATATATTTCATGTACAGAATTGACCTCTCTACAGATTTATTATAAGTATAGATTTGTTACATCTCAAACATATCAAATTTGTTTATTATACGTTAAAAGGTGGACACAAGAACTGATTCACATGACAGGTCCCATGAAATATAATGTTCGGTTTTGGCGCCGTTCCAATACCCAAATATTTTGATAAATTTTATTGACATCAAAAGGGTTAAAAGGCGACACAGAATGCAAATTATTTATAATTCCTAATAGTTATTAATAAAGTCATAACTAATAACGCTTTGATACAATGATGCGTTAATTAACTGGCGCTAAACTAACAGTGGATTAATATGTTATTCATGACTCGCTGATAACATCGCTAAAACCAACGTCAGCGGATTTCCTACACGCTTTTGTAACATGGTACTGATTTGTTATATTATCGCCATTTTATCATGATTTAGCATTACTATCAAAAATACAACCGAAGTCTCTGTTTGTAATTACAATTAAACAGCTTTTCACTAAATGTGTATGCGGTAAATACATAAACAAAATATTGTCACTGTCTATTAGTTTCGGCTTATTTCTGATACGGTTGGACCGATTTTAACTGAACTTTTATTGGCGGATAGCTTAAGTTATACAATTAACTATGGCTACTCTTATTAAAAAAATATATACCCACAGGTAGTATACAAATAAACAAAAAGGCTTCTAAAATATGATTTAATAGCTTAAGACTAAGAGACCTTTGGGTCAAGGGAGTTCAAAGTTTACTTTCAATCAACGAATAAAGGTTTTTATTTTATAGAACCTTAACAACAAAATGTAAGTTTTAATATTTTCCTAACCTCCATAATGCTGTCGGATTAACTCAGACCCGTTTCAAGATCAAAATGTGTTTTTTATTTAATAATGTAACATCTGTTTTTGTGCTTCACGATTTATCCTAAAACATATTCTAAGGAGAGAAAATATAACTTTATCCAAACGCCCCTCGTCATCAATCAAGTTAACACTAGCGATAGTTCTTATGCTGTGCTACTCCTTTATTTATACGTGAAGTTTGTTCTCCTAGATTTTATATATGAAAAATAAGAGTAAAAAGAGAGAGAATTACTATAGCATGCTCTATCTCTATCTTGAAAATGGCTTGGATATTAAATTAAAGTTACCAGTTTAACCGAACTGAACGAATTTTCTTATTACCAGTTTAGATTTGCATACTTTTTAAACTGAAGCTGGAACATATTATATTAATTATATATTTATATTAAAAAAAAAGCGAGACCGACTATCCTAACATACTTATGAATGTCTTCCCCCACTTTAAAGTTGACAACTATTCTGTGCAATGATCAGTTTAATAAAATAAATCGCATCATATTTTTTTATTATGATTGATTTACCCAAAAATATTTTGTTGTGCAAAAAAAGATTTAAAATATAACTTTGTAACAGGAGTTAATTTTGTTATTATATATTTTCTTACAATAATAATATCTATGCCCAGAGAAAATAATACTGTATAGTGTATTTATAGACTTGATCATTACGGTATGACAAATTTTAATTATCACATGCATTATCGATATTAATAGAAGGAATTGTGGCCTTGAGACTTCATCACGCGAAGGTGATCATCATCATAAGTGATGAGTTATGGGAGACTACATGAATCACAAAATATGTAATTTCATCTACTTGGTTATTATTATAAAAGAAAACGGCGCGAGAAAAAGATATTGAATGCTAAATTTATCAAGGTAAGTACCGACATGATGGCTCAGTTCTTGCGACGCAGACTCAGAGTTTGTTGGTTTGAGTCCTTTTCGATATTAACACGAATAAGAGTTATCAGCTTCAATTTAGATTATGTTAAGTTACTTCTAGTTTTTCATCCGTGTAGCACAGAAAGATTAATAGGAAGGCTAGATATACCTTAATAACTGGAGGTACCACATGACTGCGAATCAATAGTGCATAATACAAAGAATTGCAAATTAATAATGAGTTAACAGTGTCCATGTCGTTTCTTGCCACTTTATGCATTTAGAGTCTATTTCATAAGTGCTATGTATACGTACATGAAATAGATAAAAATTGCAACATTATATATTGGAATTTAGCAATTTCATCTCATAAATGCTTATAATATCGAATCACGTTAATGCAATGATGTTATTATACGAATCTGTCAAATATTTCATACATTTCACGCAAGAATCAATATTTTCGACAGAATTCTATCAATTAGTTTACCCGGTGACGCGGCCGGGCACGTCCGGGCACGGCGCCAATATCTGGAGAATGCCGCTGCTTGCCTCGCCTCATTCTTCATTAATTGGTTTACTTCTTGGTAGCAATAAAAATGTTGAAACAGGAACAATAACTACCTTTGAACTGGACTAAAAGTTAATGACCACTTTGATATTTATTTATAGATTCTTCGTATAATAGGTACATATACATATATTATCAGTATAGCGTCATCCGCTTACTATAACGTCTTAGTAATGTTTGAATCCGGTTTAAATACTTGTAATGTCATGAGACAAGAAATAAGAAAATATTTACATTAAACTTATTTATATATGCTAGATAAATCTAATATTCATGCTTCAGTATCTTTTCAGGTTGTCAACAATGAATCCAGGGCTGATAAAGAGCGAGTATCGACAAATCAAATATTAGTTTAGTTTAAATTTAAGATCCAATAAAGATAAGAAATATGAATTTAGTATATTATATTAATTATACAAAATATGGTACAAGGATATTGTAATTAAATGATATAAAATTACAGTTGAAACTTTTTTAGCGGTAACAGTTGAAATAAGTTTTCCGATATTTATTAATCTGTATTGTTATAGCGCTCCATACTATGAAAAATATAATATCGTTTTAGCGGAATTTTATTATATTATTTGTGGCGAGGATTATAATATTATGACAAGAAAGTAATTTAATATCCGTCAGTGGGTACACTAAAGTTAGCTTCAGTATCTTCCCAACTCTGCTTAATAACATAATAACTATGGGCGTGGTGTTTAATCAAATTTTAAGATTTAACTTAATCCTTATGTAGTACAAAGGGCATCAGATGAGCCCGAAGGGTGAATTGTAGACTTACAGTTTCCAAACTTATGTCTGAGTCCTAAATCAGAGTGGTTTGTTTGTACATTTAATATAATTTACAATTGTTTATCACTTTACTATTTAGTTCAAGTAAATTTAGGTAAGCCTTCAAGGCTATATAGTAATGATTTGGACACATTCTATTTGGGAGTGCGAAGTCCTCTAGTGTTCGTGTCGCTTCCGTGATACAGGGCTTTAAAGCTAAGCTTACGCAATTGAGCTCCGCAATCTGAATCTGACAAACTTTAAAAATTCTGTTTTTAGAAATACACTGTTAGATTAATACAAAATTTAACATTATTTTATATTGTTTGTAATTTATTTCAATTTCATTTAACATTCAAATATAGTGTAGTCGGTAACCACACGTATCCATTACACACTCACTCACACTCGCAGACGTACTAATTACACTTGACTGATATATTTGACTGAGCTAGTTTACTGAAGACCACATCATATAATATCGCCTGTTTTATGAACAATTAGATATAAAGTTGCTTATAAAGTGTATATAAGTGTGTTTTAACATAAAAACATGACGTGTCTTAAATAAATAAGTTTAATTATGTAGTATTTGTAATTCTAGTTATCAAATAGCGTTGGTATAAAAGTAGTCGTCGAATATGTATTGTCTAGCGAGTAAAATCAGAGAACGATTTAGTATTATGTACCTGCACAAAGAATCCATTACCGTTTTAAAATGTTGCACTCGTATTGTGTATTATGGACTGGTCGGCTTCGATTTAAATAGAAAATTGATTCACATTTCTCGATACGAAATGTGTAATTTGTAATTCGTTTAAAGAACATCTACCTATTTATTCTTTTATAATAAACGACTACCCATAAATATATTCATTTATTTTATATTTTACTTGAAGTTGTTCAAAGCGTTCAAACTACTTGAGCATCAGATAAAAGCCCACCTACTGATTTTTACACTTCACTTTCGCTATTAAAAATAATAGATACTTTTAGAGTTGAGACAATATAACAAACATTGGAATTGATTAACGAAAGATAAAAATATAAATTATTTAAAAATAGCTTTCCTAAAAAAAGCATCTAGAATTTATAGGAGACACTTTTTATAATAATCTAGTCTAAATTTCTAGTTTAGTTGTCGAATTTATAAGAGACAGAAATTCTAAGTAATATAATATTCTGTTTAGTTTTAGCCTTTTAGAGAACTATTAGTAAATTGGTTGCTTTAACGGTCTCAGTCAAAGGTCATAGCGAGCTGGTATTAGGTATCTCATTGCACGATATCAGGCTACCTAATTAAGGCAATTCCCTTTGTGGGATGCAGTTTCTCTTTGTTCAGAGGAGGGAGGATTATCTAGATCAACATACGTTTAGATTCCTACTGACAGCAAGAAGTTATATTACTGTCTACTCTGTGAGAATGTGTTATGAATGTTTAATGTAGAATATAATCAATTGCTTGTTTAATAAATATATATCTCAATTTAAATAAAAAACATCTATTTAATTTATAGTTTTGGCTGATTCTTCTCCATGTACCTCTCCTTTGGTAACGTGCAACTAGTTTGATTTGGATAGTGGAATATATACATAATTAATATAAAAAAAATCCTTTGGTTTTGACTTTTTTACATTTGCAAAATGAGTAGTATTCAAAGCAAAATAACTGCTGTAAAATAAGCAATTCTTGGAGTGAAAATCAAATGTTATATAAATATTCAAGAGAACACACTTGACGTTAAGTTCCCTAGTCATAACCGGATATGAGAACGACGTATACAATGGTCGCTGTAAAGTAAAAATAAATTCCCTGTCGTTAAACACATCCTCTGACCCTAAGATAAATTTCATTGTCCAAGTCTTTTAGAACATTGCTTCACGCGTCCGTACTATCGACCCTATCGTAAATATTTCTTCGTAGCGTAATGTAAATAAATATATGCCGCCATGTTGTTTTATGATTGTGGTATTTTGGTGAAAGTATTTTCGTGTCCGGAGCAACTTCTGTATAGAATACGTTCGTGATCAGTTAAACGTCGGATGGTGTTTTAGATGATACTGGGTCGCAGTCATGGCCAGTTAAAACCCTCATCACATTTATTATTCCGGTAGAAAATAATGTATTATTAAAGCACTTTAAAAGCTGTATCAAAAAGCATTTTTCGTTATTTCGTAGCTTAGTATATTATTACTATCCATCGAATTTAAAATGTTAAAAATTTTGTATGTATGTATGTATTATTATAATAATAAATAAATCATGAAATTAATATTGTATTATTGTTTTGTACTTTAGAGATGCGAAATGAAATAAATTAAAAGAGCAATAAAATTCCAGATGTTCTAAACAACAAACTATTAAATCAACACGTTGGTTTACAGTAAAATCTATCCAGACCTATAAAGTATAGACTGATGTCAGGGTGTTTGAGAGTCAAAAGCGTCATGTATGCACATGTATGCACTTGTCGGGCTGGTTGTAGGAGCGCGGGAATCGATCCAGCCCCGGCCGGTCAGTGGCTCCCCACGAGAGCTAAGCTCTCCAATGCACTTCACTTCTACAGTTATTATTAAACTATCCTAACATATTTATATTTCATTTTTCCCTTATATATGTATATAAATATTGTCCGAGACTAATTTAAGTCCAAGGTCGCGATATGTTTAGCAGTATTAATGTAACTATATCGATTCCAGATAGCAGATAAAGATAACAGACGGAATATATCTGATAAGTTCAGGTCTAATGATCAGGATTGTTACGAGTGTCTTATTTATAATCATTATTATGTACTATGTAATATACTAGCTCTTTTCCGATATTTCCCCGTTATTCGATTCATATTAGTACATAAGCGTTTTATTAATAACATGACACGCCACTCGCTAGATTTCAATCTGTAAAGTGGTTCATGTTAATTATTTTACGTATATATAATATGTAAGGATTAATTTATTATGCTTCTTTTATTCCCAAATTAAACCGTCAAATAAGACTATATTTCTATTTTCCCTGCAAAAAATTATCCCAGCGTTTATCGTCTAAAATACTGTAATGTAGGCACCGCTCGCGGTCACTCTGGGACCCTCCGTAACATTTTCAGCCTCGTTGATTTCTGAGCCCCAATGAAACTGATATGGACCGATAATTATAAATTCAATACAGTTTTTGACTAAATATAATTAATGATTTAATGTAGGATATAAATCTTTAGCTAATGTCAACAAAAGTCTAATCTATTTTTATCGAAAAGTTATAGTAGTTATAATTAAAGAAACGAATCGGTATTTCAAACACAGGGATGCTATAAATATATCAATTACGCTAACATTGAGTGTTCTGTTTTGAATTTATATAAATTCATGTTTTTTTGTACGTTTACATGTTTTTTTTATCATGTACATGTCATGAAACTTTCCCGCCGTGCTTAGTTGTCTTTACGTTGGAACAATGAACTTCTTTTATCGATTTTCGTGCGCAAGTTGTTTATTTTCAACATATAATTTATTGTGACGGACAAAAACATTTTTATTAGATACATAAATTAGTAGTTAAACTGTCTAAAGCTGAAAAATAGGTACTGGAAATAACTACTACCAATTATTAGCTAATTATCAGCTATTCATATATTTGTATCGTTAAATATAATAAAAACCGTATGTAATTTTTTTTAATAAATATCGTAATTTATACATTAAGTATAACGAAATATACGAAAATAATAAAATCAAAAATAAAAATATTAACGTGATAAGCGGATGAGTGATTGATTCGAAAAATTCTTTACGAAAATTTATGAATTACCTTAACAATATACGTGAGAACCGAGTTACAGACGGGACGAGGTCACTTTAATGAACATTGAACTTTTCGTGCACATTTTGAACACAAAGGTGAGCACGTGTAACACGGAAGTAGCGCGCCGTCGCGATCGGTGCGCGTCGGGCGTCGCGGGGACACAGACTGCCTGCGGCCGGGCGCTCCGGGGCTGCCCGGGGGGTGGGCGCAACAGATACGCCACAGGTTACCCGGGCCACCTCACTCCCTGGCCCCGACTCCCCACACGCCAATTTACATCCTCATTATCATCTCGGAGTCAGCATCTAAGAGTAACGATTGAAGTCTCACCGTCAAACCGTCCCATCATCGATGCAACTTTTAAAATGTTAATTATTAAGATTGACTCATTTATTCCTTTTGATATTGATATTTATTTCATTATAATTATATAGCTGGATAAATTAATAATACATATATAAAGTAATCATGAATAAAATTCATATCTGACTTGATTTTGAATTTGATAAAAGAAATCTTATTCTTCAATATTTTAAATGCTAAGTAGGACTGTGTCATTCAATACATTGACTATTATTAATTACTTGCACGGTGTAAATTGAACAAAAAGTATTTTTTGAAACGTGTTTAATATTTTGTGATAGGTTTTTTTTTAAATAATAATTTTTAAATAACTAAAGCACGTAGCGCTTATGCTACGTCGGACAAACTTATGCGACAGATACGTACATGTGAATATTTTATGCAGCCGTGGCACTGACATAAACATTTGAGTGGTTGAGTGTGAAGCATTTATTTATCTATCATTGTTCCTGGTTTTTTCCTACTCACAGTTTTAAGGTATAAAATAAAAGATAATAAAAAATAACATTATTTTGCAGTCTAAAGATATAACAGCCATAAAAACTTATATTATTACGGGATTAAATTAAGAGGATTAGGATGAAAAAAAATATATAATAAAAATAAAGTAACCAAGAAAATTGAGTGAGCGCGGACTCGGTAATCTTTCGTCCTCGAAAATTAAATATCTATAAAACACCGATATGCTTTTAACTTTCAAACGCCAACTGTCGAAGTAATTACGGTAATACTTTTATAGATTTCGGATCTGAGATTAAATCGAGGCCATATTTATTATAAAATGTCAGAGAGAAGAAGATGTAAACAAGATGAGATAATACCATATTAAAGTATGCATTTATTGAGCTGAATGTAGGCTCTTAACCATTTGGGAGACCTTTTTAGTGTTTAGTTGTCTCCAGAATGCAATGAGATAATTAGCTAAAAATTTTTTCATGTATGTTTGAGCGGAACGCGGATATTATAGCGAAAACAGATTGAAAAAATGTTTAGCCATTCAAAAGTTATCAAGAAAAGAATAGAGGAGAGGGGCTCAGCTCAACACCCGCCGCGCACGGTTGGCGGATCGTAATTATAACATCGCTGATGTCTTCTGATACCAGAAGTGGAAGATAAAGTGTAAATGATGACATTTTTCTTTCGTAACTTCACCAGATTTGAGTAATTCCTTTGAGATTTTAGGTTTTAGGACTACCATCATTTTTGAATGTTGTTGATTAGTGGGACAGCTTATTCTCTTTTAATGTGGCTTTGTGTTAACATGGATGTTTTAGTCCTGAAGAAAGAACTAAATAGCCGTAAGAGAATGGGACGCTTGAATAGGAAATAATAGAGCGTGTACAGATTTCGTCGAGTGTAACCTGATTTTTAAGGGACATTTTCCTCCAATTGCTTAACATGGGACAGGGACGGGCGAAAGCGAAGGCCACTAAATTGCGTTCCTAATGGAGGTATAAAAAGTAAAAAAATTATATTCGGACGGACCTTGTAAAATTGTTTTGATTTATAAATTTAAAAGCATTTTTTTTTTATTCTCCTGATCTTCTTTTTTTATCTATATATTGATAAAGTGACTTTGCCAGCAAGAAAGTAGATTCTTTTGTGAACTGATGTTCTGTAGTGTGCAAAAAAAAATATCTAGACACTAGCAGGCAAAGTCTTTATAATGAATTTAATACAAAAAAAAATATTTCTTTATACTAAATTACACTAAAGGACTATTATATAGAGACGTTTTAATAATCATATAATAAATAGTCTTTTAACGTATAAAAAGTTACTGGATTGGACTGGGATGATACACATCCATGCACAAAATATAATATTCTACGTTTATTGAACACGGTGGATTTTAGTAGTTTGGAAATCAATAGATGGCGCTGTAGTCAATTTATTAAAAAAAATAATAAGCAACGAATAAATATACATAAAAAGAAATAGCCGATAAAATATAAATGCAACATTTCATTAATTTTATTAGACTCATCCCACTATTTAACATAAAAAACTATTAAAAATTCTAAATCTTACAAAGGACACTCATAAAAAACTCACTCCTCGTAAGACTATTCTGTTTCATCCGACAAATACAAGTGCAATTGTCATTGATCACCAGACGATGCGAATAGCATATAAAGCATTTTTATATATTTGTATGTATGTATATATGTGCGATTTATGTAGCTAATTTAAAGTAAAACAATAGAAAACTCAACCTCTATTCTTTTAATTACATAATTGTAGCCGTGGTTGAAAACTTTCAGTTACAAATTCCAGAGGGCGATTTGAAACTTTATAAATTCATTGCACAATGGGTCGTGATGAAGAATTCTCAATAGCCGCAGTTCATTAAGAATTCATTGTTACAACGCGTAGGCGTCGGACCTGAGTATTTTAGTAAAATGGTGTTTTGATTTAGGCAGATGTTTACCGCGAACTTTGGTGAGAACTTACTTGGAATGAGTTTTGACATCTTGATTGTATGAAACGACTATCTTTAATTACTTGGTATGTATTTTTAAATAGACGACTTATGAATATATAAATGGAAGTATCAATTATAAATTATAATTTGCACTAAAAACAATAGAAATGTCTGAGTCGTAAGATCTTGAAACGAAACGCAGCGGCGAAAGAAACTAACAATGGATAAGTTTCTTTGTTATTTTACTGTACTTTCTTATTTGTACTTCACTAGTTGTTGCCAGCGACTTTATCTGCTTTAAAGTAAGGGTTCTATTATTACATAAAAGTATAAAATATATTACATACTTTGTTTAAATGTATTTATAGAACAGAATAGCTTTGGGGCTCTCAATAATGTGAGAAGTTGAAGTGTAAAATATCCTATTTACTGACTTCACTAATCAGCTGATAACGAATAAAATTTCATATAAACCCGTAATAAAAATATGTCATCAAAAGTCACATAAAGATGAAAATATTTTCGTAATAAAATATCCCTCAACCCAACTAAGTCTCATTAACACCCGTCACAACGAACTTGATTTATAAAATATCATTTTGATATTTTTCCTAAAAGGTTATTTTCACCATTGACTCGGATTATTTTTCCATTTTCTTCGCTTTGCGTGTGCCCATAAAACTCGATATACCTACTGTGTATTGATTTCCACTTGGAAAACACAGTAATGGACCAGAATGTGGGAACGATAAACATTTATACTGCAATGAAAAGCTCATTTCATTTCAAACCGGCTTTATACTTAAAACACTCAGTTTTTGTTTATAAATCCTATTCATCGAGATTATAGAACGATTTAATTAAGTTCTATGATAAATAAAATTTCATAAAAGTATACGGGCTATGTTAAATTAAACGCAATTTATATTTTACATCTTCTTTCATTGGTAACAAAATATAACTTTACTATAATATTTGTTGTCAAAGGTATTCGTGTCTCTTGAAAGTCACTGGAGCGCCAGCAAACGCAACAGCTGCTTCATCTTTCACTAAACCTCTCTTTAGAGTTTAGCGTACTGTAAAGTATGATAATTATATACAAAGTTTTGTTTATTAAAGGGTAAATTTATATTTTATTACTAAAATATCTTGTTCCTCATCATACCTTATAAAATTATTTATAATTAAGTATATACCGTGTAGTAGTGATGTAACGAATAGTCATAACCGCATTCACATTCGCAAAATTTTTGATAATTCTTATAATTAAGATAATCAAAGTCCATTCATTTCTTAAGTTTTTTAATACATAAAGGCTTACAAGGTTTGGTCATGTGAAGTGGATAAATGAAACGAGATTGACAAGTTCAATATATAAGGGATGTGTGGGTGGGAACGATAAACATTTCACGATTTGAGATTGGAGATTGAGGATGCTTTGACGAAGGGACAAGAGTACCCGGAACCGACTAGTAGCAGGAAGGGAATTATGAGAGAAGAAGAAGCGAAAGAAATATATCAAGATCGTGACAAGCGAAAGTCTTTGGATTCTGACTAGCCTTGAAGGAAACAAAAGTGATGACATGTACGTATGTATCTAACGCACCTCATCTGAGCGTGACTGCCATCAAACCATAGACAATGCATGGCAAATTTGAAAAAAAAAAATCGCATTCGATTTTGCGAATGTCATTATCGGATGTTCAAAATATCCGTTACAACACTACCGTGTAGTATTAACACTTTCATTCTAAAGAAGACAAAAGAGATGTCATTATGTTTCGTTATTTTCTTTCCGATACATCAATTGTATTTCATAAAAATATATAAAACCGGTAAAACAAGTACTAGATATATAATAATGAATAATGTAATTAAATTTATTGGATTTATTTCAAGAATACATTTATTTTAAATAAAAAACTGTTTGATGACGAAGCGATCGTAATGTATGGACTATGAACTGTTTTTATACACTCATGCCATAGACAGATTATCTATAATAGATAGATAGATATAAATAATACAATGCTCTCATAAAATCTCATCTCATAGATAAAATTTTGATATGAAAGTAAATACATTGTGTGTAAATTTTAAAAGGTATCGTTAAAATATAAATGGTGTCTGTGTGGTTACAATAACAAAGGACCTTTGTTGTCTGATCTATTTAATATCGACTGTGTCTATATGTAGTCTACAATTTATCAAGCTTTGTGAGCAGAACTTTCACGTGTCGCTTTTCAATTGATAAATGATGCAACTTCAGTCTTTTGTGATGATAACAAAATCTGCATAAATTCAATGTTTTTGTTATGAACTTTTTATACAGTTTATACTTGAATTTTTTCTCGCTCTAATAATTTATAATGGAGAGAATGATGTTATGTAACAGTGAACTTTTAATGAGAAGGGTACTTTTCCACATAGTATTGTTAAACCCAAATATCAATTCTTTTTATTAAAAAAAATATATATTTTTGTTAACAATAATACTCGTATAATATAATTAGAAATATATGTAAGAATGTTTTTTGATATTGTATATGCTAATCTGGCAATGAATAGAAGGCTTAGTTCTGAAACTTTACTAAAAGAATAGAAATCTTGTTTGATGTATAATTTTTATTGTAGTATTTTGTTTAGATTCTATAAACAAATCATTTGTGTACCAACTTTTGGGAATAAAGGTTTAAGGATGATTAATGTTGAATCTAGAAAGGGATCTGATTATTCGCTCATACGAGGTACGGGTTCAGAGTAGCTTGAACTTTTTATATAATAGCCCTCTTATTTCGAGTTTTAAATCGTACCTCGCGACTTAATAATTGAGCGAAGCGAGCGTAGCGAGCGGAGCGTTCTACTGGAGACTTTTCACAATCTTTGTCACGAATAGGCTCGACAACTACTTGACGGAAAATTATAAAATTTTGAAATCAAAAAGACACACATTAGGTGATGGGTTAAAAAAAATAATTTTAATGTCATGTCTTTGAGGAATAATCGTCAAAAAAGTGATATCCCATTGAAGTCAATGGGAAACGATGAGTCATTACACTGGGCTCGCTTCGCTCAATATGCAAACGGCACCCGAGATATCGCGAGCGCAGCGAGTCGAAATTGAGGGTCTGTTGGCGCCCCTAGTACACATGGTTCCTTGAAGCTTTCCTTATCTATAAAAGTTAAGTTTTGTTTGACATTGTATGTAATGGATGGACATAACATTTTTCTTCGATAAGGATTATTTTGTAAAATACAAGTTTATAGTAAGCGATGGGTTCGGGATGGGTCCCTTCGGGAAAACTTCTCTGAATCTAACTTTCTAAACTATGGATATATATAAATATTTATAGAGATCTTACCAGGAATAACAAGGGAACAAATAATATCTATAAATTTTTATGTAACTTATTATATCTTATTGTTTGTTTATAATGAATAGTTGAATGAATGTATGAATGGTTGAATGAATGAATGGTTTTAATAGCAAAAACAAATCTTATAATTTATGACTTAAATTCTATTAAATATGTAAAATATATAAAATTAAATTGATTATTATTATTTATTTTTATTAACTATTCACTTTTTAGCTTTAGGACAATATTTTTGGATTGAAATGGAAACCAATTCATAACCTTACCTATACTAAATAAATCTTGCTAATAATATCTGTTTTTGCTCTCATTAAATCGCAAATCATGTTACAACCACAGCTATAACTATTCAGTAAAACATAACACGTCTTTCCGAGCGAACAAAATAATAAATAACGAAACCCGGTTCGCTGTAAAACAACTGTAGACACTGCTCCTTTAAACCGAATCACCTGAAGTGGATTTAAATTTGAAAGAGATTGAGCACGTCTGCCTCAAACGAGGCTGTATAATGAATATCTTTAGGATACGTTACATTTATTTTTGATGATTTAATTAAGGTTCGTGTTGTTTTATACAAATGTTACTTAGTGTTATTATGATACAGTAATCCCCCCTATAACACGGTACTCATATAACGCGATTTCAGCCTTCGCAGAACACGTGTTTTCCCTCATATTGTATTTTAGCGGGGATTTAGCACTTTATATTTCTAATACTATGAAATTTATAATTATTTTTTACTGTTCATAATTAATTTCACTAACTTTTGCTTATTGTGTTGTTATAAAATGAAATAAAATTAAGTAAATATTATAATTTATTAACTTCATTCTTAATATTCCATTTAAACCGCCTTTAACGGGAACGAGAAGCACGTTATACAAAAATATTCCTATAACGCGGAACGAATCTACCGTGTTATGGGGGGGATTACTGGATCTGAATCCAAGGATATTATAAGCAATGTCTGAAATTTTAAACTAAAGATTATCAAATTATTATTATTATATTGCAATAGGTTGGTGATACACAAAAATTAAGACAAGCTTTTAGAGTTTTACTTTAAATACATAAATAAAATGGTATTGATCTGATCGAATCGACATGAAAATAACTTAAATTAAGTTCTGAGAAACCTATTATGTGACGAAACCTTTCTAATAAGACAACTAAGTTATATAACTTGTGAAAGTTCTAAGATACGAAATACAAATATATATATATAATATGACAAGTATTTTACGTATATATTTAACTAGCAGGTTACCCATGCTTCGCAACGGAAGGCGAAAGTGGTCAAACATTCTGTTTGAATTTCCACACCACCTAGGAGGTATCAAACAGGCGCGTTATATTTTTTGCAGTTTGCTGTAACTTTGGAAGGGTTTGGACCTTTGCAAAATCCTTTCTTATTACACCTATTCAATATGTCAGGAGTCTTGTGTCCAAATTTCAGCTTTCTAGGTATTACGGTTTGGGCTGTAGAGCGATGAATGAGTCAGTGAGTGAGTGTCTTTGTGTTTTATATATTAAGATATATTGTGGAGGTTGTATGTGATAATGCATAACAGATTAGAATAGAACAGTTTAATAAGATGTGTGTATTTTTAGGATACCTACATAAATATTAAAACTATTAAAGTTATGTAGTTTCTGAATAACATATAATAAAACAAGATTGTTCTAAAATAATTTGTCAATATACATTTCGTTATGATCATTACAATTATGTTAACACTAAACCTACCGACAATTCTTGTATACCTGTTCCTACCGCACGCCGTCAAATTGACCGGTAATTAAAAGTTATTTTATAATATAACGCAGGTAATAATGGAAATAACTAAAAGTAAAGAATAAAGAAAATATTATATGCATATTCTAAGAATTGTCGTGTAATTTGATAACGATATTATAACGTTAAAAAATGTGTAAGTTTTACAAAAGTTTAAGAACGGTCAATTTGCCCGGTACTTGGTAGGTTTAGTGTTAACAGGTATTGTTAATACTGAATATGTAAATCTATATACACAGTATTAATATACAAAAAGCTTCAACACTTTCTGTTCCCGCGCCTCAAAGGTAATTAATGTGTTCCTTTACGGTGTGTTACCTTAGTACAAGGTAACTGCGGGCAATCGGTCTTATTGTTCACGATTTCGAATTCACAGGCTTTATTTCTAACTGAGCTTTCATTTTACGGCTACATATTTCTAAAAGATTAATATTACATTTTGGTTCAGTTTTAGCGCTATGTAACTAACATAACCAGAATTTTCAAGGAATAAATTTAAATTATTTATTTATAGAGGTGCATGGTTAAATTTATTATTATTTTTTAAATAAATTTTGAATTATAAAATGACTAGCAGTCGAGACACAAACCTGCGATCTCTGGGAGACCATCTCGTCACTTTCCCTCGATCTGTTATTCCGATAAAAGCGATAACTTATGTTATAAAGTTTTCCAGACTCGCAGATTCCAGTTCCGTAAGTGAGATGAATATTTCATACTACATTTATTTAAAGAAATAGAATTACGTAACAGATAGTGAGTACATACTCGTACATGCTGTATAATTTAAACTAATAGTCTGTTCCCGGTGCGCCAGCTTGTAGACGGTAATGAGAAAATACATAATTTGTTGGTCTTATGTAGACAGTAACAACCTTCCATGTTTTATTTCTTTTTTAAGTCTAAGATTGTGGTATATAAGTATTACTTTATCTTAAAATATATATATACAATGTAAATAGGTATCTCTGTTAAGATATACTTGAATGAAAATACCTAAATATAACAAAAACATAAAATCAATAATTTTTATACATAAAAAAATTGCAATTTTTAGTTTTACAAAAAAATGTTTTTTGTTTTGTAGATGGTATGTACTAATAATCGGACACCACAAACTGAATTTTATAGTACTAACGCTGTGAAAAACTAATCTAGGTATATTAAAAAAACTTAGATTTTTTATGATAGATCATAGCCCATTTATTACCGCAAGTTATATTCACTAACTACAATATGATAACAACCTTATAACCAGTGTTAATAAAATAATATAACATAGCGAATTACTGGAAATGTTGAAGTTATTCCGAACATGTATTGTTATAGCCCACGCAGGCGGATTGGGGAGCAACAGCTAGTTTTATTAATAACTTTTTAAAGACAAATTCCACCAGAATTTCAAGTAGGTTAAGGTGAGGAAGGAAGTTTAATGGATTATAAATGAAGCGGTAGTCGGTCTGAGATTTAAAATAACACAGGCACACAAAAAAAAAAAAACGTCATGAACCAGAGGGGAGACCCCATTATTCCTAGGTTTTTGGGATCGCTGAAACCGAATATGACAATAAAAACTAATTTTAAATGCCAGTTTTCCCGCTAGCACCCCCTTACTACCTCCTAAGGGGTGAAAATTGAAATTGTTGTAAAAAATCAAGATAGATGTGTCTTTCTACGTTTTTTGGGATGCTGAAACCGAAAATGATAACTAAAAATAAATTCATGACCACTATCACCCCCTACCATCCCTTACAGGGGGTGAAAATTTAATTTTTTTCTATAAAATCAAGACAGATGTGTATTTCTACGTTTCTTGGGATGCTGAAACCGAAAATGATAACTAAAAATAAATTTATGACCACTATCACCCCCTAATACCCCTTACAGGGGGTGAAAATTTCAATTTTTCTATAAAATCAAGATAGATGTATATTTCTACGTTTTTTGGGATGCTGGAACCGAAAATGATAACTAAAAATAAATTCATGACCTCTATCACCCCCTTACTACCCCTTAAAAGGGGTGAAAATTTCAATTTTTCTATAAAATCAAGATAGATGTGTATTTCTACGTTTTTTAGGATGCTGGAACCGAAAATATGTGAATTTCTATGTTTTTCAAGATGCTGAGAGAAAAAATGATTATAAAGTATATGGTAACCTTATTGTATGCATATATTTGTTATTATGATACTAAGACTGAATCATGATTTTTGTCCTATTCTTAACAAGTTGTTTCATTTTTTGTTTTTTTTTGCTTTCTATTTAATTCTGTTTATACTGTTATCCATCCGGCAGTCTTGTAAAACGCTTAAAAGATGCTGAACCTAATTCTATGCCTCCGAAATAGAAAGGTTACTATTTTTCGGCCAATTTAGGAGACTATAGTGAGGAGCAAGGTGAAAGGTTCCATCAGACAGGATCTTAAGACAATGGAACAGCGCTATCAGGGTAAATGGGATGTCAATATGTTAGCAGACTACTGTTGGAATTTAAAAAGAGATTTGCCAGAACAGAAAAGAACCAATAAAAGGCAACCACTTAGAAGAACTTTTGACAACAAGAGAGTTCGTTATCGTAGAAACAGGTAGACGCTGAATAGTGAGAGGCAAGGGGACTCACTTTAATCCAGCACTCCAAAAGAGAACAGAAATCTACTACGTCCACGCCGTAGTTCCTGGGTTACGCTAAGAATAGAATTAAATCATGAATATATATCAGATACTTCTGATCGATAAAGCATTTGAATTTCTAATATAAGAGCTAAGAGTAACTTCAAACTAGTTTGATTTACATGTTAGGTTAAACATTTACTGTAAATCGTCAAAATTTCTTCATACATCTTGATTTTATACAAAATTGAAACTAACCCCCCCCCCCCGTTAGGGGTAGTTAGGGGGTGGTATTGAGTAAAAGAGCTATCAAATTCACTTTTGGTTGTCATTTTCGGTTTCATTATACCAAAAAACGTAGAAATATACATCTGTCTTGATTTTATAGAAAAAAAATAAATTTTCACCCCCTGTAAGGGATGGTAGGGGGTGATAGTGGTCATGAATTTATTTTTAGTTATCATTTTCGGTTTCAGCATCCCAAAAAACGTAGAAAGACACATCTATCTTGATTTTTTACAACAATTTCAATTTTCACCCCTTAGGAGGTAGTAAGGGGGTGCTAGCGGGAAAACTGGCATTTAAAATTAGTTTTTATTGTCATATTCGGTTTCAGCGATCCCAAAAACCTAGGAATAATGGGGTCTCCCCTCTGGTTCATGACGTTTTTTTTTTTTTGTGTGCCTGTGTAATTAAAGAGCTATGATGAAACGCCTGAACAACGTCGACGGATGTATTCCAACCCTTATGAGATGTTTGGAGAAATGAGCAACTAGCACATTTGCATCGACCTTATTATAGACTTTTATTAAAAAATCATCGTAATTTGTTATTGTATTCAGGTTTACGTATTAGGAGACACTATTATTTTCGGCAGAACACGTACACTTTGTTTTATCCTCCCGAAGTTAATTATATAAGATTTTTATATATTTATGGTAAATATAAAGAAAAAATGTCGATGTTATATAAAATGTGAGACTGCTTTTTGACACAAAAAATAAAGTGGGAAATTACAAGATACAATCTAATAAGTTAAAACAGATAAGGAAGTAACATCCGGATGTACCTATTAAGGAGTATCCGAATTCTTGTAAAGTCGATAAAAACATTAATTGTTTGGATACGGTGGCAAACTATAAAACGGTCATAAAACATCTGGTGATAAGTGGTAGTTGTACCCATTTATGTAGTTGTAGATGTGTTGCATTTCTCAGGAGTAAGGAGTAAGGAGGAAGGATAGTAGGAGGGAAAGGGGATAGGCTTACATCTAGTCAGTAACCGTGTGATAACTGCTGTAGTGTTAAAAAATAACCTACGACGGTGACGATTTCATCGAACATCGTGATTCATAAATTTTTTGTGACTAAAATACAGAAAATGGTTCCATGAAAGCTAGCCGTTCAAACATATTTTTTAAGCTTTAAGATAATCCAACAAAAGTTTTGAAATGTATAATTATTATTATTATTATTTATCTTCACGCCATACCCCTTGCGGGGTAGCCAGAGACGACGGAGCGCAAAACGCTACGGTCCCTGCATACCTCTTTCGCCTCGGCCACAGACATCAACCTCTTCATACACGCCCTCTGGGGGGTCCTCAAGTTTTTTACGTGACCTTCCTCCAGTATCATAGACACTGTGTTTTCAAAGGTCACTCGAGGCCTCCCCGTCTCTCTTACCGCTCACTTTTCCTATAGCTCAGTCCTCCACCTTCCGCCGTTCGAAACATGGCGTGTTGGTTGGCGGTCCCCAACGCCGCATTCGTTCAATTGTATAATGCAAATATTGATATACTTTTAATCTGTTTACAGCACTGTGGCGCTCTCTATGACTTAGCTACTGGAGCGGTCGCTACATTCTCAATAAGAAAAGGCCCGCCTGTGACTGTATGTATGCCACACTTAGAGTACTCCACGGCGCCACAGTCTACACGTTCTGTGGCGGTGACACGCGTTAGTGCTCTGGCATTTAAAAATATATTCTAAAGATAGATAAAACTTAACTTAAAAATGTAAAAATGAGATTTTCTTATTTCACTATTTTCATGTGTAATGCGTATACGGGAAAGTTTAGGAGAGATTTTCATAAAATTTGGTATGGTTTCGTATATTTATCCCAATTTTACTGTCCTAGTTACTTTTTTAGTCTGGATAATTGTTTCATTTTCACGAAATGTATAATCAATACTTTCATCTTTAATTATAACACTAGACAGATATTCGTTTAAATTGTGACAATATTGAATATTTGAATATATATAATTGAAATATTTTCTCAATCATATAACAATAAAAGTGAAGAAATAAATGTATTTGTCTATATTTTAAGTGTAATGGTAATATATATAAATTATATTTCTCAGAAGAGGGCATGAACCAAGTCCAACAGTTTTAAATATACAATGAAATGTATTAACATTTAACATGAACAAGAACGGAATATCAACACTTTCCGATGAATTTATTTCAACAAATAACTTTGAGTCGTCAGTTTTGACATAGAGGTGCCATCTATTAGATTTTTTTAGAAATTCTCATCGGTTCGTGAAACTACGTAGCGTGTAATAATTTGTGAAGATGTCGCAACCGAAATGAATTACAAAAATTATATAAATAATCCTATTATCGGTATTGGTATTCGAGTCGTATATTATTTAATCGATATTACAAGACAGATATCTTTAATCGAATGGTCCTTGATATAATATGATTAAAACCTTTTTTAAACTAATCAAAATTTATTTTAGAACTATCAACCATAGTATATATACATAACAAGTCTTGATACTTGATCCAAGGCCAAGACTTATCATAAGCGTATGATTAAAAAGTGGAACATGATAAGTGTATTTATAAAACTCAAAATGTTATGATAGTATATACTGTACTAAATGTAAATAATTTGATATATTATTGTTAATATATTTGTAAAACGATCAAATTGAATAAGGAAACCAATAATTAAAAAATAATAATACTTATTTAATTGAGTGAAGCGAGCGGAGCGTTCTACTGAAGTCTTTTTCACATTCTTTGTCACGAATAGGATCGAAAACAACTTGACGGAAAATTATGAAATTTTGCAACCAAAAAGACACGCATTAGGTGAAGGTTTTAGAAAAAATTTTGAAAAATGTCATGTTGTTACTCTGGACTCACTTCGCTCAATATGCAAACGGCACCCGAGATTTCGCCCGTCTCTTGGCGCCCCTAATATTTTATGTTAATGTTGCAAAGGTCCGGGAATCACAAATAAAACAACATTTTCATTCTTCTATCAATTACTATTCGAAACATCACAATACTTTATTGTTAAACTTTCTCAACATAACCAATATTATATTAACATCTAACACACTCGAACACTAACTTAATGTAAATGCAAGGTTTATGACAACAGCTAAAATTAATTTGCTGTTACATTGACTATCTTGATTTCGATAAAGGCACTGACGAGAATTGAGACACCGTTTTGAGAAATCCATTTTTCCAAATTTAAAAATCGTTAAGATTTAATTTAGTTATACATTAAAAATTATTTTCTGTTTCATTCATTTAAAATTCGAATTCTTATAAAAATATTGTAGTGTACATGAGTTTTAAGTTTGTTTTTTTTTTAAGAAAAATGTGTTACTAAATTTTTATATGTGTATCCTTAATTTACACTAAATCTAATTTGTACCATTGCATGTTCTACACTATTACATATTGTCTAAAGTGAGCACAATTGGGACCAAAAAGTTTTATTTCATATACTGGTGAAAATTATTAAAAATATATCAAATTACAGTTACGCAGGCATAATAATAGAAACCATTGCCATAAACTTAGCCCATAAAAGATTAAGACAGTACATAATGGAAACGTTAAGAAAACTAAAATAAACTATTCCATACACTCACACAGTAAAACCACTGGGAAACTAGAAACAACATAACTCAGTGCCTTCCACTCTTACAAAATGGCATCTCACATATCAAGATCAAATATGAGATCATTCTTGAACTGTACCTCTAAATACTGACCCTTGTTCAATTTATCGGGGTTGTAGAGATCTGTGTTATGTTTAATATCACAAGATACCGTCTTTTTGGTTAACATTTTTGTATCTTTCTTCCATATTTCAGGTTTATTATTATTATTACCGTTACTATCTACTATGTTTAGGAGGGTGTTTTTGTGTGCTTCATTTGCATTCTCATCGTACTGATCGCAGTGATGGTCGCTGTCAGACATGTGTTTGCATTCATCTGCGTCTGAGGTGTCTGCCAGGCCGCTGTCGTGACGCTGTTTCATGGCAGGTTTCCGTGGTTTTGAAAACTGAAATAAACATGGTTTATTTTTTAATTTTATTACCTAATTAACTTTATATAATATATTTAAAATTATAGTACTAGTAATATTTAAATTATGATGTATGACAATGAATATGTTAAAAAAAATTATAATTTATGAAAGTAAGATAAATGCTGTAGAAATAAGAGCTCCAAAAAGCATGATAAATGGGCATGAAATTGAGTGACCTATATCAACATTTCTTGGTTTAAGATGTTCTTAAGAAGGGACAGGTCAAGAGTACCCAAAATCAACAAGTTTGCATGAAGGGACTTATGAGAGAAGAAGAAGAGAAAAACGTGTCTCAGGATAGTAGCAAGTTAAGTCTTTGGTCCCTGCTTACCCTACCAGGAAGGAAGTGTCATAATATGTATTAACACATACAATGAGACATACCTTGATTAAATTAGAGGTGTCCTCCTCAGCTTCACTCTCACTCTTACGTCTCTCCAGGTTGCGTTTTTTGCTCTTCTTACGTTGATTTTTCTTCTTCTGTCCTTCAATTGATGAATTATATCTGAAACACCAAATTTTTTACAATTAATTAATAGTTTATTTATTGTTTATTTATTTATTAACGCGATTTCCAAGACTTGTCTCAAAATTACATAGATGTGATTTTTGTCTAAAGCCAACTAGTGAGTGTTATTTTAATTAGTTTAATAATCAATCATCAATTGAAATAACAATAAAAAATTCTAAACATCTATTTAGATACAGTTAGAAATTATAAAGAAACAGAGAAAATCTTCTAGTATGATTTACTCATGTAAAAATCAGCAGTTCTACTGGCATTGTATATATAGTAAAAGTTTGAATAACTTGTTATCATGTAAATAATATGAGTATTTGCAATTGTTATTTTAAAACTACAGACAGACTCTTCAATTTTATATATAGGTATAGATAAAAATGTTGTACTTAAAGATAATAATAAAACAATATTGCACAACTCTTATTACAATTATATATGTATTGACATCCTTACCTGTAAAATTGCTTGGCAATAACATCACTAAAACGAACAGTCTTTTTTAAACTTGACTCCTCTGGGATATAATCGGAGCTTATATAGTCCATTGAGGATGCAATGTCCCCAGCACTGGATTCAGAGAAGCTACGCATCATAGATATTGATTTACGTAAAATGCTCTTAGCTCCAGTTGCAGTGAATGATTCCGTCCACACAATTTCTTTTTCATCTTCTTCATCATCATCATCTTCCTCTATTTCTTCATTATTTGATGTAACAACAATGTTAGTTTCACTGCCAAAGTTAGTGACTTCTACTAATGGAGTTGATTCTTCTTGGGGTGGGTTGGTTTCTATTTTATCTGTGTTTACAATATGTTTGGTTTGAGAAACATCAAAGCATTCAGTTTTCATGTCTGCTTCACTCAAACCTATTTGGAATTTCTCAGGCAAATTATCAAGTACTTCTAATTGTAAAATAACATTGTTATCCCATGCCTCAGCTTGTATATTTTCAAACTTTGTATCATGACTAAATACAATGAGTGCAGCATAATGTATAGGTACAAACCCTGATCCCACTGATGAGAATTTAATGCATAACTTGTTGTTATTATGCTCAAATTTTACTGAATCAGGTTCAGTATTTTTAACGTGAAATGTGAAAGCTAAAATATCATCTAATGCATTGTATGTATAAGTAGGGAATGTATAGCCGATTGTAGAGTCTAAAAATTCAGTTACATGAGAAGGATTTGCCAAATTATCAGCAACAGATGGTTCTGAAGTTGAAGATATTTCTTCTACAAGTCTTTTTGTGTCTTCTTCTTCACTGTTTGAATTATCTTCACTCTCAACACCACTGTCTCCTTTAAGGGATATTATATTGGTTAAGTTTTTTCTCAATACTGGTAAAGATACAGTCAAAGTATGATTAGATTTGTCAAATTTAGCGCTACCACAATCACTATTAACAGAATAAGGGAGTGTTACATCTAATTTGTATTTTGCAGGTTTTTCAGAGATCAGACTTAGATGTTTTTCCCGAACATCTAATACGCAATCTTGGGATGAGGATAACAGTGGCATATTTATTTCAACAACTATGTGACTTGGTATGGCAGAATAATGTTTACAATCTTTATTGTTTGTAAATTCTTGTATATCAACATTTTTTTGTTGCTTAATTACATATTTAGGCACCGTATATCCATTTTCCGAACCAAGACTATAATCCTTTTTACTGTCTTTTGCTTTTTTTCTGTGTTCTTTTATAGTTTTATTTACATTTTTTTGACGATTTTCTTTATCTTCGGGATACATGTGTTGAGGGTATAACTTTTCTAAAAGATCTTGGGATAATTCTTCCCTCTCGTCTTCCGTTACCGGCTTAAAATTTGGGTCTTCTTTCCGTATAACGGCCGCCGTGGACATTCCTTTATAGTACGATTTAGGAAAGCGGCAGTTGTTGCTGTCTAAATGTATATTATAAGTTTTCTGTAATCCATCAAAAGCGCTTTTGTTTACTAACTCACGAAATTGTTTGTTAACCTCCGCCATGCGCAGTGTGTCCGGATGAAATACGACATCGTAAATTACGCAGCGCTGTTTGTTTTTGTCGAAATCTTCTCGTGGTGGAATTATAGAATAAGGCAGCTGCCAGTTCATACCCTTTTGCCCATCAACCTCCTGAACCCTGCAAGATGGTTTTTTTACATTCTCGTTGCTGCAGATATTGATAAAAGCTTTCCTGTCGCCAGCGACGCTCGTTTTTATAACATAACCAGCTTTTGGATTGATGAAAGTTACGTCGTAGCCACGTTCCTTTTCTAGTTGGGTCATTTCTTGCTGATAGATAGCTTGATTTGCCGGGTCACGTACTTCATTGCAGTACTCGCTAAGGAGATCTCGAAACTTCTTGCTCTTCATGGCGTCTTGCACTGCTTCGAGATCAGCTTTAGTTAAATTAGATTCTTCATCACGAGGTTTTACTCCTGTTGCCATGTTGTCTTCCTTAAATTTTTCTAGTGATAAAAATAAACACAATTATATTACGCATAAACACGGTAATTTTCAGCTGACGAGTGAAGGCCACAGAGTTAAAACGTAACGTTAACGTGATTCGTGTGCTCAGAGTCTTGTATTATCTGCTGTTATCTGATTGGTCGATTGCTAGTTATTTTCCAATTGTCACTTGTCATCGAAATGTCTAGACTAAACTATTCACTGTAAAAAGCCATAAACTAATATTAGATTATCCCAATAAGAGTGCCAAGAAGCAGTATAAATATTTTTAGTTTCTTATCATTAAAATTGATGATTAAGTATATTACTATACTATAGTACAAACCTACAAAACACGAAAGCTTTTACGCAATCACTAAATCATGTTTTCACCTTTTACTATAGTCTTTAACATTTAAATGCGATTTATGAAATAAATATAATTTGGCTACATCTTATGCTCAAAAAGCTAGTTTGTATTATTAGTTTCTTTTAATGTCTATAAACCAATCTGGACCGAAAATTTCAGAACTAGAATCTAGTGTCAAATGAAATTTCTAGTGCCAAAATGTCAAATAAATTTTAATATACAAAAGTCAAAACAAATTTGGATTTTTTATGAATGGAATTGTATTTAAATGAAACCTTGTTGTTTTGCCTGTGATAAGAATATTAGTTGGAACAAAAATCAATAAATAAAATATCACATCAACTGTTATGACTAATCATATTTACACCATGTCTCATACGTTTATTCGACATTTAACTTATTATTCGTCTGTTAGGTTATACAGCAGATGGATGCATAGGAAGCCGGCTAGAGTGATATTACCGTTTGAACCAGATTCCAAAGTAAATTTGAAGAAAGAACAGGTAATAGACTTAGCAAATGATTTAAATAAAAAAAATGATATCCAGCTTGATGAAAAAAAGAAAACAGAGATCACAACTGCTAGCAAAGAAAAATTTAAAGAAGTAAAAGAAAAGAAGGAAACTTTACTAAAGAAGAGAAAGTTCTATTTAAGTCAGAGCAAGGTCTTTGATGATAATGGCAATATTATTTATGAAAAATTAAATGATAATGATGGTAGAATAAGGTATAGTCACATCTTTTTAAGATAAAAAATATCTTATTTGAAAATAGAGAGTCAAATTTTTCTGTCAATCATATAAAGATTATTTATTACTCTTTAATGTATGTAATTTTAAAATTTCAGCTCCCTCTTAGTTAGGTTAAAGTCAAAGAAGGAGAGAACTCGCAGCCAACAAGTAATGGTGGAAGGATGGAGGTTGATAGTAGATGGATTGGAAGCCAAATGTATATTGAAGTATGTGATCTTCAGTCAAGTGGATGATTTAAACAAATTGAGACCATTTCTGCCCAAAACTGGGGTAAAATTTTATAAAATTCCTTACAACGAAATTAAATTATGGTCTAATGTTGAAACATCACCTGGAATATTTGGTAATTATCTTTTTGTCTGTTTTTCTGTAATGATATATCAGTGAAACTTTACAGATTTTTACATCATGTTTTTTTATACTTCTAAGTGATAATTATTTGTTTGTTAATTTGTTGAATAATAAAGTCTCTAATTTATATTATTATTCAAGGTGTTTTTGAGACTCCCACACCCGATAGTATAAAGGGGTTAAGTAAGCCGATGCCAATAAACTTTGTATGTGACAATGTCCGTACTCCGGATAACCTTGGAGGTATACTCAGGGCTGCCGTTGGTGTGGGATGTGAAAAAGTTATACTCACTAAAGGTAATATTATGTTATTGTTTACGAAATTATGTGTATAGTAGTACTTCTTTTGAAATTGAATATTGAAATATTTTAGTATTCATTAGCAATTTTTTTTAAAATTTTTAAAATGTATATGTTATATAATATGTATTTTGTGTAACATAGTTCAGTTGTAACACAATTAGTTCACATAAAATTTAAAAGTTATTCTTATATAGAACAAAACTTATAACAACAAAATAGGTTGTGTGGATCATTGGGATCCAAAGATAGTGAGGAGTGGCGCGGGCGCACACTTCAGACAACACATCATACCTTCAGCAGACTGGGAGGAGCTGCCTAACTTGACAGAGAATACATCAATATTCATAGCCGATAGCAATACATGTGATTCAGATAATAGTATTAATTATAACATACCAGTGGTGCCTTATTACTCTGTTGATTTCTCAAAATTGAATCACATAACTCTTATAATTGGAGGTGAGACGGAGGGAATCAGTGACAATAGTTACAGGTAAGTTAGTTAATTCTTTACTCTTAGTTAACTGCGCATTACTATTTAATGTATAGCAAATGTTATTAATTTTTGAGACGAGCAATCTCAAAATAGTATTCCTCTATCTTATCTTCTCATACACCTAATGTTAAGTTACATGCAAATGGTTTGAGAATTATTAGAACAAGGGTCTAAAAGAAAGAAAATCATCAGATAGCTAATAGTCACCATCTCATGGAAATTAAGATAGATAGATTAAGAATGAAGCAGAGTAGAATGAAGCAGAGTAGGAGGGGACAGAATAATTATTAAATATCCGCACACTTCTGTAAGGAGAACTACTCCCACAGATTTTACTCGCTTCGTAACAAGACAATTGCCTTAAATATAACATTTTCAAACATATCCATTTCTTTACTTTTGTCTCCATCGTGACCAATCAGTGATTTTTGAGATTGTTTTATACAAAAAAAACAATATAAAAAGTTCGATGTTGACGAACTGTCATACTCTGTTCATTTATGTAAGAAGTATTAGAAATATAACGTGGCAAATGGATTTTGTAAATATATTTTATATAAATATATATAAAAACGGTTGCCGTAATAAAATGTCAAACATTTACATTTAACCTTTGACCCTGTATTCGTGTTTTTTGTACTGCTTCCGTATCTTAAATGGCGTCTCATTTTGATTACACAATCGTCCTTTTTGAAGAAAGTTTCTCAAAACTTCATTCGCTACCGGTTTCTTAGCAGTGATTGGTTTAATTTATGCAACGAGGTCCATGAGGTTCTTATATAACCATTCATTGTGTACTAGATAAATTGCAGCTTTTTTTCCTAAGGCTTTTGTTTTCTAACTCCTTAACAGCTGTTTGGGTAGTGATATTTTATTGTTCATGTCTATTACAGTGTACTGTTTTTACGTTATTTACAATGTAATAACTCCGAACTTATTGATTTTTTGACAATTATGGGATCGCGTGTAGCATCTGGGTCACAATAAAATACATATTAAATCACCGAAGTTAAATATCAAAGTCTACTTTATTTTTCATTATATTTAAGTTTTAAAGAAAGTATCTAAAGACATTCATCCTAAAATGTCAATGATAATTTTTTTTTTTAATATATTTTTTTTTTCTTAGGTTGGCAGCAAACAGAAATGGGGTTAGATTAAATATTCCTCTACAAAAAGGAGTGGACAGCTTGAACACTGGAATGGCCGCCGCTGTAATAGCATTCGAAATAAGAAAACAATTTATACAGGCTTTTGCTAAGGCTAAATTAGATAAAGAGGAGATAAAATCGGCTTAAAGTAATCTGTAGTTCTGTTAGTTACTTTTAATGAAATAAAATTTTATCTAAATATATTTGTTTTTTTTTTATTATTTCACATTACGAAAGTACTTTACATACATCAATATATAACCGATAAATGCGCCCTCTGTGTGTTTTCATAAACTTTATTTACGCGCGAGTGAATTATCAGCTTTCAGGTTTGCAATAGATGGAGTTAAATGATCCCAAGACAATTAGTTCACAATACCAAGACAACGCATTTAATATTCAAATTTTTTCGAATTATTTATTACTAGTGTTGTTTTTCTGATATAAATCAAACTCACGATTAACATATATTATTTAAATTTTTATGACAATTTTTTGCACCAACTATTATATTAAAATGGAAGTTAAAGAGGTCACTATGTCAAAATGAGTGCAATGTATTCCATTGGCTTGAAAAGAATGCCTATCCGATGACGTCATCAGATGCGCAGTCAATAGGCACAAGTCCAAGTATACTCTGGCTGCGTCTAGATTAAATCTATTTACTGGAAGAATGCTCATAACGTCAAATGTAAATAAGACAATGTCTGCTTTACGGCCTATATACCAGAGCGTTAAATGTAGAGCTTTATACTTTTATTTTACAATGTACCAAGACACTTATTTTATGTTAATGTATATTGTATATTTGTTTTATTATTACATCAAATGTACATGTATTTTGTAATATGATAAATTATGATTAATGATGGATTCGTAAAAAAAGTTTCTCAATATATTTCGCACGTGGCGCATCTAGATTATTGCAAAGGTATTAGAGGAATCTTCAAAGGAGAATTCTTAGTGCCTAGTTAAGGATGTTCGATGTAGGAGGAGGCGTCGTCGGTCAATACTGTAGGTGGTGCGGCGGCGCGCGGCGCGCAGGCGTGCCGCCCCCTCCCCCGCCGCCCCGCAACCCGCCCCGTCGCCGCTCCCGGCCCCGCCGCCGGCACACGCAACTCGCGAGTCAGCCGCCGTGCGCTGCGATCGCGCGAACTTTACGGAGACGACGAGCCATGTGTAATGTTTTCATCGCAGACACGATCCGTCATCTAGTTTTGGATATCGTAAATGATGAATGAATAAATAATTATTGTATCGCGTTCCGCGGTTGTATTGGTTGTAAAATATCGATTCTTTTAAAGGACATATATCGGGTTGAATCTAGTTTTTCTCGTCTCGTGGCCGTTGACACTGCAGCGGGTCCCGCAGTGTGCAAGTGTGTGGTTGATTAGCGAACGTAAAGACGAGGACGTCAGCTGAGTCGCGTAAACATCGGCCTGACCGAGTTTTATTGAAGAGCATGGCTTTGCCTCCGGCGTGAACTGATAAATACTACACCAGAATAGGATTTCATCATGCGGCGATTCATTTTGCTGTTATTGACAGGTAACAAAAAATATATTATTATATTATTAAGAGCTTAAATTAATTGGTTGCTTAAACGAAATTATGTAGTTAGAAATCAACATGTAAAGTCTAAACGAAGGCATTATCTGCTATTAAGTTGTGCCAGACAAGAAATGTTTAGAAAGTTAAATTAATACTACGGGGAAATAATTTTAATCTAAGAATTATAATCCCAACAAATTATTATTACATAAGTAACCAAAACATACATTATTAATAATTAATTTTATTATTATTACCTAATTACATTTACATTCGTATGTGTATAAAAAATAATTTTTGACAAGTAATATGAAACTTATAATTTATGATAAAATATTGAAATTATAATAATATGGTAAGAGCTTTAAATAGAGATTCATTCGGGTCCAATTAATCAGGAAATAAAACTTTCAAAACGATTTTTTTGAGCAAAATAAATTGGTCGGCGTTATAAATGACAGCGCTTTTATACGTGCGTTTATTGGAGTTGGACGAAACTTATTTAATCTGCACCGATTTATGTTATTTTAAAAACATACATGTTAGAACCAATTATAATGTTCATGTTTTTTTTAAATTTATTTGTCGATAGTAGAATCTTAGACGGAGATTTTGCTACAATAACATTTAAATTTTTATTATTAAATATTTTATTGAAATTATCGCAGTATTACAATAATTAAATCAGTTATAATGGTATATTCATGTTTGTATGTGTAGGATTGAATTATATATTAAAAAAACACTGGAAATCAGGTTTATCACAATTGAAACGACAGGTGTTGAATTCAGGTAGACCGAAGAGGATTTTATCCCGACGGCTTAGCAAAAAAGTGACCATATGCTTTCCAGTTTGGAATTATTATTAACGGACCTAATACTTATATATAATGTATGAAACCCGCATCATCAATCTATATCAATAAGCCATGATTATTTATGGTTCATTCTATTTTATGTTACAAAGTTTTAATATCTTAATTGCATTTATTATATAAATGTAGAAACGAACTAGTATCGAAGTTAGAAACGAATATTGTATAACTGTGGAGTGTTTAAATGTAGAGATAGAAAAATGTATTAATTGAATTTAGTAATTAAATTTTACAAGCAGATAAAAAGTAATAATGATTTAATTTTATAAATAGTTGAAGAATGTAATGTTTTATTTAATGTATTTATATTATATTTCTAGTAAGCAATTGCATAACGATGATGTAAGATTTTTTGCCGACGTAACTTCCTTTACTGGTCCTGACTAAAACTTTTCTCTTGCAAACATTTTTTAGCAAAGGCGAACAGTTCAGAACCGACGAATAGTTTGATAAGTAACAAACTTTTTTCCAAAAAAAGGTTAGGGAAATGTTCCCTAATGGTTAGGGGTCTCATCAATCACTTATATTATGACACCGCTTACGAGTTTGCAAGAGAGCCTTAAAATTGAAATACGTGTATGCACATATACCATATGTACTACACATACACACATAATAACACGCACACATGCATGTAGGTATGGGCTTGTTCTTAATTTTGTAAGAATTTCATCAAAGTATTCAGATACTTTGGGAAGAAGTTTTTGCAACAATATAGTATGTATGTACTTTACATATTTTGCTCAGATCCCTACTGAGTGTAACAATATTTTGTTTAGAAGTTGTTCCTCAAAGCGATTCATCGTGGGTCCCATCTGCTTGTTCTTTCTTACTTAAGGCGGATGCTGTACGCACCTGGCCTCATCTTTAGTTTTTTTCTTAAAGGGGACTACACTTAATTTTATTTTTAGTTTTTCATTGAAATCAATACCACTCCCAAATGGAATCTTTTTAAAGAACTTCAAGACAGTTCTTACAATATTATTTTAAGGCTACTTAAAAATATTATTAATTATTTTACTTTAATATTATATAAAAATATATTTTGTGGACATTAGTTATAGCTATGAAGCGGTCAGTAGAACTAACTGGAGATACGGAAGCCTAATAAATGTGACAAATCGTAATGTCCCGGTTGGGATTGTCTAATACTCATTGAGTTGTCGTGGGCGATTTATTCAAAGGTCTGACGAGCGACGTCTGGTTCCTAGAAACGAGTTATTACTCCTACATATTAGAACTAGATACTACCTCAGTATAGAAACGATATAATATTATATAAGTCTACGTCAAGTTATCTTTTCCGACCTTGAATACCGAAGGATATTTTTGTCATTTAATCTATTTCGGGGTGGTGACAGCAGTGTACCGTACGGAGGGAACCGATAAGTACTCGGGCGCCGCTTTCATCTGTCCCGCAGTGTGTGTGTACGCGCCTCGACTTGCGCGGGCGCATCATAGGCTGCGCTTACAATAACATCCGTGCTAAACTGTAAATAACTTATATTTAAATGTATCTAACTTCATTAAAACTACCAGGATTGTAAAAAAATATATATTATAAATATTTTAGTCTTTTTATAAATGCCAATATTCTTATTATAAGTATTTTTAAAACTTTTAATTGCCAATATTCTTATAAATATGGTTTTTAATAAAAAAATTAAAATATTCTTTTTAACCTGTTGAATAGAAGAAATAAAAAATAACTCTAGTGTAAACGTTGCTTATGATAAATTATTTATATTACTTCTTAGTCCAGTATGAACACAGCCTTCCGCAACAGATGAAGAGTCCTCGTCTCAGTGACGACGCTAACTGCATCGCTCTCTCATTGACGGGAGCCGTGACGCTGGCTGCTGTTATCTCTCGAGATAACCTATTTATTTATTGCCCTTTTTACGAGTATCAGTAAATGAATAATTTATGGTCTTAGCCCACATTTTGTCAGTTCATTTTGATCACAAATACTGATAATTTTATAATTTATACCAAATATTTCGGAATACAAATTTATGTTATTTTTATATTTGATAAGAAAAATATAAAGTCTCGACGAAAAAATGTTTATTAATTTACGTTAAAAAATATGTCGCCCATTAAAATGTATTATTATTAAAATCTGTTATTATCGGCAGCCTGCGTCCTTCTTAAAGGTCGTTACTAAAAGTACTTACAAACATACAAATAGGATTATTACTATAGCTTTAATTAATAAATGTCATTGAATTAACAAATGATGAGTTTTATAACGAAAGTAAACAAATACAGTGAAAGAATGTCCCAAAACCGTAATTTTAAAACTTCTAACCAAGTAAAGTATGGAGATATTGAATATATAATACTTCCACAGTCTCAGTAAATTCGGCGCAAGTTGAATTCTTATTCTTAGAGTCATAATACGGACAATATATCCTGGGATAAACCGCAGTAAGACATTATTTGCAAAAGAGATTTCCCAGGTGGAAATGAATCTTATTTAATTTTCCTCTGGAGCCTGAAACAATCCGAGTGTTACATATAACCAGGGCTGGATTTAGGGCATTCAGGGCTACAGGAGAGGAGCCCTATAATAAAGATAAAAAAATCCAATAAAACCAAAAATCAGACTTAGAAAATAATTGATAAGGCCCTCCAATCGTTACTCCTGGGGCTTCAGATTTCCAAATCCGGCCCTGCGTATAACACATTTGCATTCCTTTAAACTTTATATAAGAACAACATTAATTAACACATTTTACATTACCGTTTCTATCTTAATAAAACAATAGTTCCGTAGTTGTAATGGCCGCCTCCATTGTGACATTCATTACTTTTAAAGAACGCTATCGGAATAAGTTTTTAAAGAATTCTCATTTTAATACGCTTTCAGAGACTTTATTTTGTTATATTATTTTATGAATAATTTTTATTTTGATACTTGAAAGTTAATATTTGGTAAAAAAAACAGTATTTGAGATCGTTGTAATATAAATTAGTGCCCGTCTTTGTATGTTATATTGAATCTTATATAAACTTCTTTCTTAATCTCTATTTAAATGAAATAAAGTTAAAAATATAAAATTATTCATAAAAGTTGTTTTATTTATTTATAAAATATAGAATTTATTTGTGAATTCCTGAATAAATAAGTAGATTTTTTTCTTATAATACCGATATCGGAAAAGGAAATATATAGTGAATGTTTGTTGAATGAATGTGTTTAATGATAAATTCAGTTCTAAGTTTTATATATATATATATATATATTTATTTTAATTTAGTGGTAGGTATATAAAACTGATGTTTTTATTTAATAAGCCAATTAAATACATTTTATACGTTTCTTCATACTTTCAAATATCTAGGATATTTTAATCATGTTTATGATTTATACAAACTACTTCAACGTTTATTCTCTATTGTATTTTAACTCGTGGATCTAGATCTAGAAGTCTTTATCTTGTTCTTGTACTTCGCAATACAAAGACAGGTTTGATCTTGCAAAAGCAAGAACAAGACTCAACCTGTAAGACTCCTGTTTCTCAAATAAGTCGAACTGAAAATTGGAGTATTTTCAATATCAATGTTGATAAATAACCGTTCCCTGGTAAGAGTACTAAAAGCACAGCTTCCTTGTTTTCAACAACCTTGTCGTTACAACACTGTTTATATTTATAAAGTTTTTTTATTAATAAAATTTACTTATGGTATAAAGTAGCTTGCAAGGATTATTTCTAGTAAGGTTATAGAAATACGTCTATGAAATCTTAAAAGACAACAAGACACTTGTTCATTGTTGTTCTTTGGGTATCTACCGTGTTATGTAAAAAAAAATAACCAATAAAATTATATAAATATATGTTAATAATGAAAAGCCATCACCAACAGGACTCGAACCTGTGACTATGCGTTTTCATCGGTTTACCACCTCGCTCGATAAAGATGGTTATATTTATATACAATGCTAAACTTACATAGGTTGTTATAATAAAGGTACCTGCCTCGAAGAGTAAAGTGTAATATCAGAGGTTGTGGTGTTCATGAATTAATACAAAGTAGCCATACCTCACCGGTATTGCTTTTAAATTAATTTATTAATTTTGACCTCCCAGTAGGTACTACAATCATGTCTTTAAAATATTACCAAGTTATTATATTACTTTGGTTGGTTTCACTCTGTATACTAATATTTAAGCTTATTTTTTCGTATTATTTTGTGGATCTAAAATCTAAACTACCATGTATAATAATAGTCTAATAAGTAATTGCAAGACTTTTATTGTAAGAACATGAAGAGCGCAATAACAAGACTAAATTCATACACTTTCTGAAGACCGCTGTCTTAACCGGACTTAGTCTTGGGTTTGGGTTTGGGTAACTTTGCGCAGAGGCAATATCGTAACCAATGAAGTTAATCCGAGGTGCGATTATTGCTAGTTGGGTTTGGGTTTGGGTGACACTACTTTAATACCTTCTGAAAATTTATAATGATGTAGTTGTAACTTTTTGAAACTTTGGACGCTTTTTTAAAGCATCATTTTTAAAGCAAGAAACATGTTATGTGGTTAATAATAAATTTACAACTTATTAAAGGTTTCGTCAACAATTTTTTTTATGTTACTCAAAAATCTAAACTGTTTAGTAACTGTGAAGGACTTGAAAAACTAATGTTAAATGGGCACAGCATCGCGAGGTCGCCCCCCCCCCCCCCCCCCGTACCTTATAGATCACCGCTACATGTCCGCCATTATCAAATATTCACTCATTTGAATAAAGGATTATTCACAGTACATATAATTTTAGTCAAATTTATCTAAGAATAAATATCTAATAGCTAATTATTTAGATATCAATAAAAGTATTTAAAGTTCAGTGAGTCGGTTAAACGTGTTGAGATGGCGCTCCGCGGTGTAATGCCTGTGAGGTTAACTTTCTCGAGGGTGTTTAATTGCTTTTCAGTTGTTCAATTGCTTTAGCGCTCAAGTTTTTAAATTGTATTTTGTTAAATTATAAGAACGTTTAGATTCTATTCGGAATATAAAATATATAATATTATATATATATATTGACGAACTATTAATAACATTTTTTAACCAATATAACGTATATTCGTATTTGATGTGAAGTATTTGTTAATTACATCTCTACTTATAAACTGATTTGCTACTCATACTTATAACTACTGGAGTTAAGAAGGTAATACGTATTTGGGTAGATACGTATATTTTATGAAGTAAGCATCCGCTTAGAAAGGATTTTAGAAAATTATACCCCTAAGAGGGTTTAAGAGGGGATGAAAGTTTGTTGAAAATTTTTTTAAGGTATGTAAATGTAAAATGGTATTACAAAAAAAACTAAACATACTAATTTTCATACCAATGCAATACGCATTGGTATGAAAATTAGTAGTCAAAATAAATATCTGAAAATCCAGTCAAAAGATAATTCTGGGCTGCTTATGTTAGTTAGCTGGATGAAATATATGTTCATAACAAAAATGTAAACAAACAAAGGAAGTCGAGTAGAAAAGGACAAAAGGCCGAGTAAATTGCAATTATCGACCTTGAGGAGTCGAGGGTCCTGGACGAGCGCCGGCACGTGCAGTCAGTAAAACGATAATGACAGAGCAGCTCGGGGGAATCACAATCAACTGGATAACTAATTCGAACCATTGCATTACTCTGCGTAAGGCCCTTTTGCGGCACCCTCAGACCTATTGTCAAAAGTCCTCGTTTGAAGGGTCACTCTATGATTATTTTTGTTAAAATATTATGAAAAGACCAAAACTCAATAGTTATAGCTTATATAAATAATAAATATATAAATAAAGTAGCATTGACTAATAGCGCGCCATTTTAAAGTTTCTTCTCTCTGGTGTAAAAGAGACATTATTGTCAGATAACTTCATTAGTTAAGTGGTGTCGTGATCTGTTGCTCAATGGATTGATTGGATACTTGTAGGAGCTATTCTTTCGTGTCAACGTCTTATTAAACGTTAAAAGTGGAATGCTATCCTATTATATGTTTATTTCAAGTTTTAAGCATTTGTTATATTTGCGTATCTTCATGTAATCCCATGTTTTATAACTCGTATAATATTGTCTCTTCATATTATATCACGTTGAAAGCATTGGATAAGTATGCAAGGGCTTAAAAATGTAATATATTGCGGATAATTGGGTCAAAGAGGCGAAGGACGAAGGCTTAGTGGGACGGGGAGGGTGAGTTCCATAATGCGTTAGATCGCTTGTATTCCAGCCTGCGCTATCCAACACATTTCTTACTAAAAGTTTTATGGTAATGAAGGTTGTGATCACGACCTCCTTGGCAGAGAGCCTTGGCCTGTGTGCCTTCTCATTTAATGTATCTTTTACCATAATATCGTTTCATCCATCCATTATATTACCAAAGCATTTGTGCTACTTGGCACATTGAATTGACACAGTGACTGAGATAAGTTTAATGTATTAATAGTGAAGGGGACGGGATAGTCTGTAATAAAATTTGATTACATTTGATCATAAATCTTTTTTTTCATTATCTCGCTCGGCGTCGGCGGGTCGGTCTGTCGCGGGAGATGCGGGATATGCGGGAGACAGCGCCCAAATCCCCATGTTTTGACATACACGGCGACCGTATTTATGACACAACCCGCCTTTGCCGATCTGACGTGAGATTTATGAAGTCACCATGTGTGTTCGGGAGATTGGATTGCTTTCGTGCACCGGGACCCGCGTTACGATTGTCAACAGTTTTATCAGACTATTTGCACTGGGAATTGGGATTCTGTAAAACTATCTATTAAAACAAACAAGCAAAGAACAATTTTAATATATTTTTTATGTTTTTTCATAAAAAATAAGAATTTACGGCATGACATATTAAATTTCAATTCCGATCACTCAGTATCTACAACGAGGTATTTCCTTTATGTACGTCGTTAATTAACAGTCAGTCCCACGTTCATTGCGTTCCTTAATTCAGATCAATTAATACCTATCTGCTCGCAATCACTTTAACGATGACTAATATCCGCAGGAGTGTGCTCGGTTGTATCTAATCGAGTGACACGCTCAGACGTCGGACGCATTACACTCAATATACACCTTCTATTTAATTAAAGATTAAACTTTATCACTTTTTTTATATTATACTATCTCAGCTGCGATATTTGTGTACGTTTGTATATATTTTATTATTATATACTGATCTTTATTGATATCTAGTATTAAATTTTACCTTCTTTTACCACTCACTTGAATTTTCTTTTACATTTTGGGTGTGGATGGATTTAAGCCCACTCATTTCACATTAGATGTGTATTGCATAACAAAGTATTAAATAAACAAAGATACGTTCTATTCTATAATAAATTACTGAAAGTTAACATCAGAATACCATTCTATTCTTATACGTATCCGTAGGGGTGATGGATTAAGGTTACAATTTGCTTACTCATGATAACTTTTAGGGGCACCCTACATTAAACTCGTGTGGTGTAAGTGCGTTTGTTAGTCGCAAAGATTTATCGTTTTTATCTAATGACATTTTTTATATACAATTTGCTTTTGCACCCCTCGTTAGATAAAATAAAAATATTAATCATAAAAAGATTCAAGAATATTTGACAATAAAACTTAGTTCGTTCAATATTTACATCCTGTTTTAAATGGAATTAATGGTTTTAAAATGTAATATTTTCATACAACATAAATATTAGTTGATACATATATGGTTAGGTTCCGCCAGGTCGGGCCGCGTCGGCGGACGCTACATGGAAAGCATTTTAAGCGTTTCCACCGATACCGTCTGTATTGTTCCATTTATTTCGGGCTCGGCCTATTGATCCTCCAATATTAGAGCCACGTTCATAATGGCCTTTGATAACAATACGAGCCACAATCAGTGTATTTTTCTTATGTGACATGAACTAAATATTGTATAGGAAATTAATATTGATATATTTGTATTATTATTATAATGTTAAAAAATATATATTATATCTTCATTGCATTACTTACTAGAGTACCTTATATTGAGAAGGGATTGCAAGTAATATATACCAGCTAATGTATATAGTTAAATTAATTAGTTTTAGGCTAATCAGATGCATTATATTGCGGCGTATTTCGTGAGCTACACAGCGTACTGAATTAACAGTTGCGTCAGAATTAGGGCTAGTGACTAATAGTAAATATATACATCTAATATTTAAATTTTTAACGAATTTTACAAAAAAATAATAATTTATATTAATATTTTTATTTATTTTATTTATCAACAAAATAATGTTCCTATGATATATATAAATACAGATTATTATAAATGTATATTAACTGATTAAAAAAAATTAATAATGAATATATATATATATATGTATATATATATAAATAATATACTCGGCAGCCCTAAGTATAACACGAAGCCTCATAATGCGGGTACCTCAGTAGCAACCTGATACAAATCTCAAATGAAACACGAAGCTCATTTAGGGTTCGATAGTTTAGGACCCTTTATGTTGTTTATCGACGCATTGACTTCGCTTAACCGCTTATCTTATTTATTTTACGTAACAAGTTTTTAACCATTTTTTGTAAACCGTTGCTGCAAAGTTACGAAAAACATGACCGTCAAAAAATTTGTTATACTCAGTCACTTTGAAAATCAAGATGAATCTAATAACACATCATGTTGTTTAGGTTACATAACGGGAAAAAAATATACACTCGAGAAACGCAATCCTCTTTTTGACGCAGTCGGGTAAAAGAATACTTATACCTACATTCATTCGCGTCTGGAACATTATAACTTGAACTAAGTATTCAAAGTTATGACATTTAACGAATCTCATATAAAGTACATAATTTAATATCTTCTATTATGTTACTGTAACCCTATAATAGTTTTTTAACAAGATTTTGGGTTCTGAACGCACTTTAACATTTAGTAACATGTTATAACTGTAAAACCATTTAATGGCAATCTTTACTATTGGCACGTTTTCGAATAATTTTCCTCTTTTACAGTTAATGTCATACCTTTCGGGGCTATTAAATTGATTTCAAGTTATAGACAGAAATAGTACGGCAGTTCAGAGAGAAATAGATCGAAGTCCGAAGTGGTGAGAGGGTATTTGTCCCAGATTGCCTCCCGGCGCCACTCCGGGGAGATTATCCCTTCACCCCAAGTAACAGACACACTGGACTCTGTTCTTTATTTTATCCTGATTATATGGTATGTTGTCAGTATATTGAGCTCGGAACCGTACGGTTATGGAGTTAAGTACATTAATCTTGACCCAGGTTTGTTACATTGCTTTCTAAGAATCAATAACATAGTATCCTAAGTAAATATGTTGTATTGTGGTATATAAGAAATATTGGAAGGAAGTTATATGAGCAGGATTCGAACCTGCTTTCTCTGGGAGCGTAACTTGTCAACTGAGTAATCACGATGATAGATTTAAAATCGTCTTTATCGAAATGAAGATGACACGTATATAAATCTTATACATTCGAACGTTTATATAAATATTATTAATATATAAATCTTATTATAAGTTTGTTTATGTATTGCAATTTTGTTAGACGCCTGTCACAACTCCCGAACATACATGAAATAAGTTAGGAAAATTATCCGCAATACAGAAAGAATATAACTTAATAATAAATTCTTCTTATATAATATATCTGGAGGGAGTGTATGATTTATTATTCTATAAAATAAAGATATTGAAAGTATATATAATGACGCAATTCTTAGCCGACTATGGACATCTGCGACCTTTGAGGGTTAAAGGGCTCTCCGACCCTTAACTATTTATGTAGTTGTCGTCTTCCTAAAGTTATTGGAAATTTGTTTAAGTTTCTTCACTCTATATTGAAGCTGGATAAACTTATATTATATTGAAGGATAATTCATCACAACTTAGCAAAAATATTTCATGATTTATATCGATATATTGTCATGAGTTCTGTAAATGTTAGTTATTATTTTAGGGTGATTAATATCACATATTGGACCTTATGCGTTTTACACCTGAGTTCTTTGGGAATCCCAAAAATACCTCTAATTTTGAGTTTACGAAAGTTTAATGTAGTCCATAATGATATATTACATGGTTCTGTTTTTCTTCAAACCTTATATAAATAGGAACAACTGATAAAATACTTTTATTATTATATTATATCCAGATTGGTTTGTTATAACATTTCTGTACACGTTAAGGTAAACTGCTATTACATACCAGGCGTAACTCCATCCTGTTTAAATTAGTTTTTGTCTCTTTCCCCCCGAGAGTAATGAAAAAATATTTTCCTCGTCCACGTTTTTCTCGGTTAAACCAACTCCTATGGGCATTATGTATTTCCAAGCACTCTTTAATATACCGCAAAGACTTGTAAAAATAGTGCTTAAGTTTTCTTTACTAAAACATCAGACCTCAAAATGTCACGAAAAGAGGCTGTGTCATGTTCATGGAAAGGATATTAAGTTTAAAACAAAGCTGATCAAGCATCTAAAGAGATTCGCGAATTACCATAGAATAATGTAAAATGTGTATTTTTCTCACGACCGATCTGTACCTACCAGAGCCGTACAAATATCATTGTAAAAATATTCCCACAGTCGGGAATCAAACACGGGACCCGTCAATACAAAGGCACCGCTATCCACATGGTCGTAAAAAAGTTAGTATACTACTTCCATTACCTCTCCTAAAGCTCAATGAAACGCGTTTAGTAGTTACATTATTATCTTGGGCCGGACGATAACCGTTGTCGCCTCGTTTTATAGAGCTCAGATATCGTGCCAGAGGCATATTAATTAGAACAACGGTCATTGCTAATTTGTTTAGAGCGGTCTGGAGAATGTGAAGTGAATTAACCAAACAATATGGTTCGTTTCACGAGTTTTCGTAACTTATTAATTTAGTGATTAGACGAAAGACCCACGATTTGCTCGCTTTGCTTTGATAACGGCATGCATTTGGTAGAAACTCTCAACAAATTAATTTATCTCTGCAAGTTTAGGAACCGTGGATAATATAACTGGATTGTTAAAAATTAAACTATCTAGCAACTGTGACCAGTATGGCAGTCACAGATGCTGACTCCTGCGCTGACTTATTGAAATAATTCATGAATTCGGGTCCTTGTTAACCGATAACTTCTACAAATTCTTGATATCTATTTGCCCAAAAAAAAATGAGAACTTGATTGCTCTCTGGAACGTATAGACATCGACCTACAGGTCAGGCGATGCAGGTGAAATTGGATTACGCACACCTTGTAGCCTCCGATATTCCTCCGATATCTAAGCAAATCCTGGATTGGAATCCCCAGGAGAAGCGTAAGCTTGGGCGTCTCAAATATATTTGGCATCTTACTGTAGTTGTTCAATCCAAGAGAATGGGACAATCTTGGAATGTATTACCCGTATTAAAATCCTAACTAGAATTTCAGGACTCGCGGGGTTAGAAATCATTGTGGATTTTCTCTGTCACAATTAGAGTTAATTAATATAAACAAATAACCAATATTTTGATAAGTGTTCCATATCTTATATCTTAATTTTACTTTCAGTTCGCCTTTAAAATAGACTAACCAGAAAATATTAGACTGATAAAATTTTCTCACACTACCCACAAACGTTAATGTGCTTATGATATATTTCTAATAAAACAAATAACTACAATTTTCTAAGGGTTGTCAACAATTGCAAAAATTCATGAAACAACAAACTACGAGTTTAAAAACTAAGTACATAGTAATAGTCCGTTTATTTTCATTAAATTGCATACAAAATAAAATCAGGTCAGAGCGCAGTCACATGTCTAAGCAATAAAACACAGCTAGCCGCCACGTCTACCAGCTTTATTGCATTTAACTCCGATGCAATTTTGAGTCCATTAATCTTCTGCGAGCTGTTTCGGTGCTTCGCTTCTAACCTTAGCTTACCTAAATACCTTTTGCAATTTCCGCAACTGCACTTGCAAACGTAACTTCAATGAAAATGGAAAGAATTGTCCCTTTAGTATTACTTTGCAGAGATGTTTTATTGTTTTGAGAAGTAGGTTATAATGATATATAAATATAAAGTATATAATAATACGCCTACATTATTATGTAAAATGGGTCACCGTAATCTATAAACATTAGAGCGTCATCCTTGCGTAAGCCTGATATTTGTTCGCCATAAAAACTCACGAGCTGTCACGGGATTAGGACAACATCTCTCCCCTCGGCACTCTTGGCACGCGACTGCTCACGAAATGGAGCCAAACGTATTTTAAAGGATCTTGTCTACTTCGAGAATGTTCGGAATAAATCCTTTAACATTTTTTACGTTAATAGAGAGGGTTTATTTTGAAGAAAGGAAATAAATCCGATATCAAATAAACAGATGTACAATAAATATGATTTAAAATGATTGAATCACTACGGTCATAATTAAGACGCATCAAAGTAAACCAAAAATGTGTAAACTTTGGTCGAGTAATTAAAAAGTCCTTTGACGGACTTTGAAGTGTCCGTTTCTGTAGTCTAGGTAGAGCCGATAAAGTGGACTATTCAAAAGATTTATAGCTGAACTAAAGTTAACGACAAGACGTCGTTTGGGCCACGCACTGCTGCTTGCGTCGTTTCAAACTAAAAATTAACTTTTTAAACTTCTGAGAAAATGCGCCTGAAACGTGATATTGTTAACTTTACTTCTTTGTTAGTAAAATGTTTTAGGGGAGGATACTTAAAGTTTTAAAGAGTATTTTAATATTAAATGCATATGCATTTTATAAAATAGGCTCTTATAACCATCATTAATATTACTTGTATTGGTTGCAGGTATCAAAAGAAAAGTTAGTTTTATGCAGTAAGTATGTAGGTAGTATTTAAATTAATAAACAAAATATTTTACAGAAGATCAGTTACAAAGAAAGCAGTAATAGCACAAACTCACATGGGAATAATGATGAACCTTTTACTTTTAAGTCGGTTAATATCCCCCAGGAACATGGCAACGGCATTCATTTAGAACATCCAGCTACACAATTGTTTTCTTTCACAAAGACGCTATAAAATGTTTCCAGTGAGAAGGAAACGTCGGTACACGTGCCTCAGAATTAAATAGTTTCTTTTGTCGGTAAACGTTCACCGATTAACTCGAATGGGCGGCCATTGTGACCGCTACCTAGGATTGTTCCCTGCAAAGCCGAGCACGATTAATAGCGACTCGACCGATGTGGACACTCACTTTATACCCAGTAAACGATCTTGAAAAAGGAAGTATTTCAGCTCATTACGTTCTTTTCTCCATATTTCAAGTTTAACTTCTTCAATAACTTTCAGAGTTAAAAGATTTTCTCTAACAACCTCTTTGCTTGAGAGTTCTTTTAGTTGCAGTTTAAATTTGAACTGGCGTTTAAAAGAGCCAATACTTCAACATGGTTCTATTAATTAGAGGAAGTGTTGAATGTTTGATCCTCTTTTACATTGATAAGTTCGGATTGTTTTAATTAATTTGACGTTAAAACTAATACTTGTTTCGATCTTGATAAATGTTTAATAATCACACCGCTTCAAGAACATTGGTATTGAATTTGTTCAAATACTTGGTTAGTATCTTGCAAAAAGTTAGGGTTGTTTTATTTTTCCCCTATTGTTGACTGCGACGTTCCCCTTTTCTTTCCCTTAACGTAATTAAGGGTCTTAATTTTATGGGCGCACGACTCTTATGTGGATAATATAACTGATGTATATGTCTTATGTGACGCTAATGATACCCCAACTACGTCTGCGTTTTGTAAGACTTATTGATTTAGTAACAGAACATAGTGACGATATTTGATTACGCTTTTGTTTGTGTTTGTTACTGTTAGTTTTTTGTATTGGTCACCTATAGCCTTTTTATTTTAAATAATATATACAATGTAAGGTTTTTTTCTCTGAAATACACCGGTTTAATTAACGTAGGTATCAATGCTGTGAAATATCGAGATAAAACGTCTGTTACTCTGATAATTTAGCTTCTGACAGGACAAATATTAAAATCGGTCTAGTAGATTTTGAGATTACCTAATACATACAAACGTACTCCTTAATTAATTAACATTAAGTGTTTAATATCGAAGTAGTTTATCAAACAATGAGGCACAAAGTTTGGAGGATGCTTAAAACTCGTTTGTGTAACGAAGCGACTCAAGATATAGTGCCTCGGCGTCTAGCCGTTCACACTGACGCCGCCGAGATATAAACTGTATTACTTTCAAACTATGCACCAAGAATACCGAAATCTATAACAGAAGTTATAATTTAACGTTTCCTGGAGTCTAAAATACCTCAATATTGAAATTCTAATGGATGTTAGTTGTGAGTTGTGACCACACGTACATTTTACAGATGCTAAACTTTATTACATATTTATAATAACGCTTGTAAATGTGGAGTAGTGGGTGTTTTATGATTTGTAATGGAGTTTGTAACACTTGGACGGTCCGAGTTCTTGGAACATGATATTAATATATACCATCTTTTTCATTTTAACCTATTTAATCGAAATTTTTAACCTAAATTAAATTATTTTGTTGATTTTGAGTGATCGGAAAATAAATAGTTTATTACAATATTATCAGAACTATTAGTTGGATTATTTACATTAATGATAACTAAAAATTATATTATATTTACTATTAAGAAGACGCCATCTTTATTTGTTGTAGAGTTTGTTCAAACGATGCTACTAATATCGTTAAGACGTTTACTGAACATATTTTGGGATAATTACTACACTTATCGTCATTTATATTTTAATATAATTAATAATAATATACAGAGTAATTAATAATTAATAAATTATTAGTGAATTAGTCTAACTTTTGTGTGAAATCGAATTATGTACATTTGTTTTGGCAAATAAAATACAAAATTAACAGATTTACAAATCAAAACTTAAAATAAAGACGTAAATGCTTTTTTATATTTAAACATAATTAATTTACACATGTACTAAAATTATTATTATTTCATAAGAGTCGCACAAGATATAGAAATAACTAAGTGTAGCTATAAAGAAAGATAGCTTGATATATACTCACTAAATCTTTTGCTATTTACTAATATTATTTTGTAAAGTTGAACATCTCTGCAGCTAAAGTTTTGACAGTATTTTATGAAAACTTTACATCTGATTAGGTCGAGGAGTTTCAAACTCGTATCAAAGTTGGGAGAGTTGAATAATAATTATTATTGATGTCAAATTGAACTCAAATCACCAAATATTTTTAATAAATATAATAAAATTATTCCATATTATTTTTTATCATATATCGCACCCGAGTCCCTCTGTCTGCTGGGAGGTAATCATTTATAAGGTTCTGTTTATGAAATACGATATGTGTGACAGGAACTAATTAATATTTTCATCATGTCAGGACAACTGGCAAACATTTTTTTAATGATATATAGTAATTTGGTATGAAAATGACGGCAACACCAAGTAAATCCAAGTAATTTCACTATATTCTATAACAATAGGTAACTCGCACTTTTTAAAAGTCTTTTTAAAAGCTTTGACGAGGTCGAAGCTGTAGACACAATTAATAAGTTTATTTGCACTAGTTTCTTATAATAAAAGAAAAAATGTAAGTGCATATTATGAGCCACGTACATACATACAAATTTATCATACAATTCCGAGTTATGTTTTTTAATGAAAAGTGAAAACACATAATAATTACTCAAAAAAATAACCACATAACGTAAATACAATTTAATATCATACATTTGTTATATATGTATATGTATGTGTATATGTATATGTATATGTATATGTATATGTATATGTATATGTATATGTATATGTATATGTATATGTATATGTATATGTATATGTATATGTATATGTATATGTATATGTATATGTATATGTATATGTATATGTATATGTATATGTATATGTATATGTATATGTATATGTATATGTATATGTATATGTATATGTATATGTATATGTATATGTATATGTATATGTATATGTATATGTATATGTATATGTATATGTATATGTATATGTATATGTATATGTATATGTATATGTATATGTATATGTATATGTATATGTATATGTATATGTATATGTATATGTATATGTATATGTATATGTATATGTATATGTATATGTATATGTATATGTATATGTATATGTATATGTATATGTATATGTATATGTATATGTATATGTATATGTATATGTATATGTATATGTATATGTATATGTATATGTATATGTATATGTATATGTATATGTATATGTATATGTATGTGTATGTGTATGTGTATATGTATATGTATATGTATATTCTCTAAAACATTTTAATTATATAAATATGTTTAGTATTATTATTAACAAGATTATAAGAGGCGTGATACTTTAATATTATTAGGCGACTCATCAAAAGTGCTCGGGGATAGTCGCTAATAGCTTTTAATGAACAATATCGATAAAGCAATCTCACCACTAAATACATTATGTAAATATCATTTACATTATGTTACCTATAATATAATTTAATACATAATTTGGTAACTTAATAAAGTCACTCGGATGTTTTTGGTTGATATTCAAAAAAGAAGTTTCTTTTTTCCGGAGGACATTACATGAAATGGTTCGTCCGACCGTACTTATAAAGTCTACAGAGTTGTACGCCTTTGACTTCATATTTCATTTTATTTCATTAATTTCTCGTTGCTTTTCATTTGTAATGGTAAATGTAATTTTTGGTTTTCAATTAAATGTCATAACTTACTATGAACGTTATTTTCTATGAAAAATATAAATCGCCTCTAATGTAGTAAGATACATAGGTAATATAATTTCGCTTTAGCTATATCATGAAATGGACAGTGGGTAAATTCAATTGTGTGGTTTAAGCTGTTACCATGGCAATCCTTGTTAATCTTATTAAACTACATTCAATCTATTTTCCTTTGTAACTTAACATTAGTATGAAATGAACCAAGTCCTTGCTTATGCTATTTATTACTTTTAATCTCATTTAAGAACAGAACAGAACAGAAATATGTAATATTTCAGATACTTCATCGATAAAGAGGAAAATTATTCATTTAATTTAAATAAATTTACATACTTAATATTTGTTTAGGACGAAACAATATCTCTTGTTTAATATCAAATATTTATTTTCAGAATATATTTTTAAATATTTCATATCAGAATATTTTCCCCACCTCCCTCTACTTAGGATTGGGGGGGTGGTATATTGTGGGATGTCTTTAAATATGTGTAGGAATTCATTTCTATTTTCCTTTTCTGCCTAGAACCGGTTAAAAAAATATAGTAAAATATCTGTCGATTTTATTTTCAATCTTAGCTTAATGTTACTTATTTATAAATATTTGATTCAAGAGACACATACTTCGTATTAAGGTTCCCTTATCGGTTTCGGGAGTGGAGGTCATCAATTAACTGCTTTGATTTTACAAAACCAGACCATAGATAAGTCAAAGATTAACTTATACTTATATTATGATGGATAAAGTCCAAAACTACGGAACAAATTTTAAAATTTCTTTCAGACAAGCTATGTATGTACTGCAAAACATTGGCGTGCCATTAGTTCTCTATAAGATTACAGCAAAATCTATAATTATTTTATAGAGAAGAAAGCAAATATAAAACCTCTTTAAAGGCTTTCAGTAAAATCAAGTTAAAACATTATACATGAGATGAGGTATACGTGTAAGTTATAAGCGACAGGTAACAAGACACTAATGACACTGAGAGCTCACCTAATATATATTAGCGCTATTAATTATGTCACAATTATAAAGAATATTACATTATAAGGCTTAGATATTAAATGTCCATTAAAAGAAAAAGTAATTACCTTTTCCTTGCGCATTTCTTATAATGAAATGAGTATTGAAAAATTTGATATTAAAGTATTTTATATTCGCAGTACCTATCACATATTCCTGAAGCTGAGAGGTCATAGATTAAACAGAATAATTGTTATAGTAATGGACAAATAAATCCTATAAAATACTTAATACGTTCATGGTTATACCATTATTTATAATACCAAAAATCCCGCCGATAACATCCCGTGTCAGCACACAGTTTAGGGTTTCATGTAAAACATTGAAGGACTATAAATTTTAGAATGCCAGAATAAATTTGTATCCGAAGAATATCCGGTAGTATTATGTATCTGTGTACATTTGATTTTATTTATCTGTTATAATATTTTCATTTTGTTTTCACAATTTTATCGATCATCGACCCATCACATTAAGTGATTTGTGGAATAGCGTTTAATTAAATCAACAGCAATCAGAGAATCGCTGACCCTCAACTCCTGGTGGAATACAGTTCATTTCATTCGTTCATTGTATCATCATTCATTCGTTCAAATAAATTGTACATAAATAAAAACAAAATTTATTGTTCAAAGTACTTTAAAAAACATTGTCAAAGCTACCAGCTTGGAAAATTAATACAGTCCTGAGAGGAGTTAGCGACAGCTCAGAAAGCTTTTTAATCCATACTTAAAGCTTTAACTTTTATGCTTTCATATTTTTATATTTTAACAACTAGTAGTAGGTATTCAATAAATTGAAAGCATATTTCTTATAAGCCATTAATAATTCAACTTTATTGACTTGTTTGAAATTGTTTCTTATATTAAAGATCAAAGATCGTTACGGAGAGTCAGTAATTAAGTTCCCCGAGAAAATTATTGATAGATAAAAGAGAAATTGCAAAATTATTAAGAACCGATTTATACAAAATACTTTAAAATTAAAATAACTCAAAGCGGCCAAGGCGTACCTTTGATGTGATAATAAATATTGGTTTATAATAAAAAAGTCATATTATATTTTTCAAGAGATTTTAGAACATTTGACATAAAAAGATAAAGTTGTTATAATTAGCATTTTTAAACCATAAAAAAGTACGGTACACTTAATTATAGTTATTGATAACTATCACTCACACGATTAAATAAACGAATGACTTCCTCGTTCTGATGGCTAACATTAACATCTGTTTGTAACTTGTACTCCGACCGGCCAGCGCTGGACGCGGGCGCCGCGGAAGATACCACAAACCTGTCTTTAAACATTAAATCACTATAACTGCGATATCACATCTCTTGCATTTTTAAGGTCACAATTAAGTCAATTAAATGACGTTCGAAAAATATTAATCCTATTATTAAGATTTAAATATGTTAAAATGTATAATTGCATTTTTTTTTAGATAGAAGGCGTTTATTTAGTCGGTAATAAAAAGTGTCTTGAATGGGATCGGTCTGTACAATCTCGCTCCGTCGCGGGTCAACGGTCGGCAGCACCGCGCCTGGGAACCGAAGATAAATATTTGAATTTCACCACTTAATACATATGCTTAGCAAATTGATTATGAAGTGTTCTGGCGTCCCGACTTGTTTATGGTAAGAATACTGGGCTAAGCTCCAGTGTACACAGCATGTAATGCAATGTAACATTTTATAAACTATTCTATTTTTGTATTTATAACTGTAATATTTGTATTGTTATGATAATTGGAGAAATTTTAGAATTACAAATACACTTACTTACAAGTGTAAATTTGTACAGGTGTGTTTATGCCTTTATTGTCATAATGTTTTATGACTTGGCCTTTGTTGATCTTAGCTTATCAAGAAAAAATATATTCTCTTTGGTAATACTCGTTCCGAGTGACCCGTGACGGGGAAAATGAGAATCGAAAAAGAAACATTTGAATATTGAATTGGGTGTATCGGTGTATCGGCGGTTGAAACATGGTTTATGTTTTAATGAATATTTCCAAGGCATTAATATTAATGGACCCGACCCACTCCCCGACCGACGATTGTACTCGAATTTATCATTTTCATTTGAAAATTGTCTGAATGATTTTTATAATAGAGTTTTTCTGTTCTTGAATTGTTAAAATGGAAACCGAGCTGTCCTATCCCAAGAGATTTGTGCATTTCATTTTCTTTTACTTACTATTGCATAAAGCTATTTTGTGGAGTTAAATTCTTTTTGTGATTAAAAATATTAATAACACATATTAAACACACAGCTCTCTCTTTCTCTCTATCTCTATCTCAGGGTTCATGTAAAAATGTGAAGAATTTAGCATATAGTAAAATTTATTAATACTATTGTGAATGTAATGTATTATGAGATAGGACGCAGTCGTGCGTGTCGATATGAACGTATAGATTAACTTTTAAATAGTCGCCGTGTCGAATAGATTGTTTCTTTGTCACAACCGTGACATAATTCTGACCTACCTTTACATTGTCCGTATAATAGTTCATTGTTACGATTTACTATCAAAATTAACATACAAATAAATAATCTCTGCTTTATATTTTCTTTTTAATACAAACAGTACCTAATGTTATATGAAACTTTATGTGGTTACAATATATATTTATCCAGCTTCACCTTAAATTTTCATTACGTATTTACCAAATGTGGTCTGCGGTTCTATTCCAATTACTTTGAGGTAAATTTCCAGGACAACATTTTCATATATTCAAACAATAATGATATTTTCTAAGTCGTACGACAGACGGACGGATGCACTTTGGATATGTTATGCAGCTGAGTGTGTACAAATATTGTCGCTTACAGAATATCTACATTTAAACTATTAAGTCATTATATGTACGTACAGTTAATATGTAATTGAGAGAAATGATTTGGGTTTATTAAGGTCTTTAACGGGTCGAGGTCTTTAATATTTGGAATATTAAGTTTGGTTCTATACAGTATTGGAATATTTCAACAGATTGCTTAGACTTATTGAGCGAAGCGAACGAAGTGAGCGGAGCGTTTTACTGGAGACTTTTTACATTCTTTGTCACGAATTGGCTCGAAAACTACTTAACGGAAAATTATGAAACTTCGCAATCAAAAAGACACACATTAGGTGATGGTTCTTATAAAAAAAAAAAATTTGAAAAATGCACTCAAAAAAAAAAAAAATTTTTTAATACCATGTCAAAAAACTGATATCCCATTGCAGTCAATGGGAAACGATGAGTCAACACACTGGGCTCGCTTCGCTCAATATGCAAACGGCACCCAAGATTTCGCGAGCGCAGCGAGTCAAAATTGAGGGTTTGTTGGCGCCCCTAGTATAAAATAGTTTTATTTCAATCTAATATTAAAATAGGTATATTTTGTCGTCAGAACTGAGGCGTTCTAAGATTGAAAATGCTTCGAGATTGCGATTAGTCGACTGTTTGTGATATTACTATTTATTGGACAACTTTTTAATATTTTCTTTAATGTATTTCCTTCGGGTGTTATTGTTTCGTATTTTTATATAAATATTGTGAAAAGTTTTAAAAGAAAGTTTTAAAAATGTTTTGGGTTGAGTAAAAAACTTATAAAACTTACCAATAACTATAAAATACTGATAATGTTTACAGGGTTATTGTTTTAGATTTATTTACATTACATGTTATAGATAAGTTTTAACATTTAATATAAATTAATATAACATACAATAAAAGGTATATTTATGTATGTACGATAATATATTTAAGATAATTACTTCAATACCCTGACTTCACTTGAATTGTTTATTCAGAAGCAATTATGACTGTAGAAAGATTTAAATTTAAAGGATGCTTCCGAAAATATTAAAGGTTCGTTCACCCTAATCTGAAACCAGAGATTTTCTTCGATGTTCTAACAATGTAAATTAATAACAAATTTAAATTGTGATAATGCAATTTATGGTATAATATATTTATCTATTTTTAAATAAAAATACGTCACAACCACCCCAGGAACGCCATGTCAATAAAATAATAAAATATTTTAGTTAAATATTAAGTAAAGTTGTTTTTAACTCGAAATAACATTTAAATATAATTCAGTTTCCAAAAAATAAATGTTCTTAACTCTTAAAGTTAGATCTATCAATTCCGTAGACATTTCTAATTAAAGTTCGCGATACGCCCGCGAGCTTCCTTTTTGGGAACCTTTAAATATTTCTACAATGGTAATTGTTTTGGAATAAACAACTTATGTAACTGAAATGAGTTTGAAAGTCATTATTCTATACGAAGAATGGATCTCCGAATTGAGGTGAAGTTTCTATTTTAGTAGATATGTTATATTTTTAATATAGGATTTAAATGATGGAATTTTATCTAGGTCTTCTTCTAGTGTACGAAGGAGCCGAGTGGGCTGTGGACTGTAGTTTAATTAAAAATGAAATTACGATCAGAGTGCTCAGCTTACACTGTTTATTTTATAATTAATATCACGATTAAATTAATTACGAAAATAAGCTCATGTAAAAATGTTTAACTGTAAAAGGTAGCTGACCAAGATAGTACTTACAGGAGATGGGATTAAGTAGCTCTTACAGCTGCATTCGTTATACGAGCGAGAGAGTAGAAAGCCCATAAACCTACTTTGTCTCTCTCTTACAAAGTTTCTTACATCCATCCCCATTTCTCAAGGATAACACATATGCGTCTATATGTGTTTACCAACAGGTAAATCGTCTCCTCGTTTACCACCCTGTTCCATTACAATAAAACATTACATAAGAGACAAAACAGACATTAAATGAAGTAATTACTAAACAACTATAGCATTAATTATATAAATAATATATTTAATCCACTTCTTTACTACCATTTAATGAGTTTAATTTTACCATTTTTAATTATCCACGAAGAGCGGATTAAAGAGGAACACTGAAAAAGGTAGAGAGAGAGAGGTAGAGGTATTGCAAGATTAACTAATGAGCGGGATATGTTTCGAAATGTAGGTGTTCCCGGTTCCAACAATACCTGGACTGAATAGAAATGTGAAAATTATTCCGCTGTCACTTCATACTATGTATGAATTATTGAATTAAATTTACCTCGGTTGAATTTAAAATTGAATTTTTCCCGGCGAAAGTCAAAATGAAATATCTTAACTTAGGAATGTGTGTTATAAAATTTATAAATATTAAATATATTATGTAATATTGCTTTGTATTTTTAGTTATACCAGACTATTATAATTCGATTAACTTCCTAGAAAACTTACGTCTCAGCGAGCAAAAGGTCAAACAGCTGCTTGCATTATTTTTGAACCCGTCGCAAGCAGACGCTAAAAGTATCTCAGGTAAATCTGAATTTCTATTTAAACAACTTTCGAATAATAGTTTTCTCTTATCCCTTAAATTAATATTAATTTATATTGTTAAATAAAATCTTAATATCTTTGAAAACAGTTAAATTTGTCTTCAGTTTCGTGAACTTATTCCAAATTATCTTGGCTCGAATGTTATTTAATTATAACTGCACTGTGTACATTGTTTAACAGAACAAAATAAATAAAGGAGTAGCTCTTTTTGAGTCAACATTTAATTTGTTCTACTAAAAACTGTATTAAGTAAGCATTCTTAGACAAGGGTTTTAACGCGAGTTCCGTCTCGTAGCGAGAGCTTTACAGATGTCCTGCGCGTTCCTTTATTCTACAAGTGATTCTTAAAACTCGGCGCGGAGGTCGTGTGAATGGTCTGTTTTCACTAGCTACTAATTATCTCTATTGTTAGGTCGTTCTTAATTACGTTTCTCATTTAATAAGCTTTCGTTTCTTGCTTGTTTATTTTGTTTATTTATGTGAGTATATAATTATAAAGCAATTATCTTATTATTTTTGGTATAGGTTAAATATTTCAATAAGGTACCATACCTTTAGAAAATGTAATAAAATGTAGTACGAGAGAGGTATGCAGAAAATTTTGCAATTAAAGTTTCCTCATAAAGTTTCTTGAACATGGACGTGACGAAATTTGCAGCTTCTTTTACATGTAACGAGGAACTCTCAATTTACGTCTGGCTCACTTTGGATACTTAACTGGTAATATTTACTTATATAATAAGTAAGATAGTCACAATTATTAAGCTTTATTTGAACATGTTTTTCTAATGCACATTAGACTAAAATCTTATGTATTATAAGAATGAGACGCCTTATTCTAAGGTTGTTTAAAAAGTTGCAGCTTATTTATTATTATTAATAATACATACTATAATAATAATAACGCTCTTGTCGCCATAAGCATATCATCTCGAACAAACTGCGTCTTCCACAAATATTTCGTGTCTCAATCGGTCAGGTCGTTCAGCAATTGGCTTAAAAATTAACTTAATACAAGCTTAGATTCTGTGACCATCTCTTCAGGTCAGTGGTAATTAACTTCCTGTGCTGGTGGTAGATGGACAATGAGAAATGTTTTGTACTTTGAATATAGATTTTGATTTTGTGTCATGAATTCGTATATTATATACACTTATATGTATATGTATATATATATAACGTATATATTCTGCTGAATATCTGCTGCTTGCTCAATATAGCTACTTCATCAATTTTGAAATTTTCATTAAAACACCAAGACAAACAAACTTAAAATAGAAACACAATTTTTCCTCTTTCAAATATTCCTTTGCCTTTGAATGTTGTATCAATTAAAAACTTTAATTCAATATTGAATTCGTCCAGAGAAAGTATCTCGGTGCTAATTACTCACTTATTTTAATAGAAATAATTTAATTACAAATAATAATTCTTAATTCCATAACTGGACCAACAGGATTTTTATGTTCTACCCGCTAAGGGTATATATATATATATATATATATATATATATATATATATATATATATACATTGTTAAATTATTTTTAATTACAGGTTCATTTATTTCATCTGAATTGACCAAAAAGGTGCAATAGGGTTACTGAATGCTAGAAATTATTGCTTACCTGTCACTTTACTATAAAAAAAACCTTGATGTAACTAGAAACTAGAAATTCGTCGATACCAACATAAATGACGTTTATGACGTCACATTCAGGCTAAAACTCAAAACAGGCTGTTTATGATATAAAAAAAATAATATTAACTGATAAGTTTCACTGTAGTTTAAACGTTTAATTATTAATTTTGTATCAAGAATATTTTGTATAATATTTTAATAATGTTCTACCTCATGAGCTAAGTACGAGCATTTCCATTCACAATAATTCATTAAATGTTGAAGTGTAACATAAATTTATTGAGCGAAAATTAAACAAAAAAACAAACAATTAGACAATAAATTGGGTTCTCGAAACCATCTAATCTGTATTCCGATATTTTAATGTATTTTTTGGTATTTATAACTCAAAAGATATATGATATTTACATTTAATATGCATCGAAAACATTATTAAAAGGTAACTAAACGTAAACTTATCCGCCATACTCTGAGAGTAATTGAGGTAATTGGCGCATCTCGAATGATTAAACTGAAGTGGCCGAGAGTGAATATTAAAAGCTTAAGTGGACCTCAAATTTGTTCCAATAAATAAAATGCGACCAAATAAATTATAAACACTAAAAAAAGGTCAATAATATAATATATTTTAATTCCACACTCCGATACATGTATTATTTCTTGAAACAGATATGTTTTTTTTTGTGTGATAACTTATTGGAGTAAAAATATTTTCAAAGTGTATTTTTATCTGATATAAGTGAGTTATATTATTAATTATTTCTCATCTTCAAACTGTATATCATTGACGTATTTTTTTAAACATTAATAAATAAGAATAAAACAATTATTATTTATCTATATGTGTGTGATAGGTAATATAAAATATGTATTAGCATATTAAAGTCATCATCTCACGGAACACGGAATCCTTATTGGAAGAAATAATAAAGATTACACCCCAATTTATTAGAGTCGCTTGATGTTGGTTAAGAGTATTGGGTCGGGTAGTCCGGTGTTATCTGTCCGAGGACGGCGGGTCTCTTACGGGAGGTTTACTTAGAATATGAGAAATATTGAGAAGCACATTATGTCTCGAGGGACCGGCTTATGCGAACATTTTATACTAACCAACTAGGAGGACTTTTATAGATACACGACCTTTTTACCGGAGTTGTTGTATGGTGGTGGAGTTAAGCCGACCAGTTGTATGGTGGAGTTTTATTTCAATGTGTAAAATGGTGTATATGCGATATGTTTTAACTTAGATCATAGGATAAGTTTTATTTAGATAGAGAAGTTTTTATTTAATACCGGGTAACCCGTGAAGTATAACCACATAACACTTTCACATTTTTATACTTTTTTCATTTTTTTTTATTCCAATAAAACATATCAAAGACATCGATATTCAGTTTATATGTGTTAAGTTTAGTAAAATGGTGCATATTCTATGCGATATGTTTTAACTTAGATAGAGAAGTTGTTATTTAATACTAGGTAACCTGTGAATTATAACCACATGACACTTTCACATTTTTATACTATTACATTTTTGTTGTTCCAATAAAACATCAAAGACATCGATATTCAGTATATATGTATTAAGTTTATGAACGCACTTTAAATATTTCACAACAATTTAACAATTTTTGTTCCTAAAAATACAAGACATCTAATCTTTCACATGTATGAACATTTTTATTTGTAAATTAAATTGTATTTTTTTTGTATTTTCCTTCTCAACCTTCTTCTACAAATATTTAAAGATTAAAATTAACCAAATCGGACCAGCGGTTCCTATATTTTAGCGAGACAAACGAACAGCCATTGATTTTTATATACATATGTATATAATAAACTAAAACATTTAAATAAATTATATTTATACATAAATACGACAATAAGAACACATGTTTTAATTGCATATTTAATTCATATATATAAACATTGTAGGAGTCTAGAAACTATATTCATATTATATACTGAATAAACATTCATTGTAGTTCCACTTTAATATCATTGTAATAGTTATATAAAGTAATGAAACGAAACATGTTGAAGTCAGGACATATCGATTACGACAGACACGTCACCGATATCATCTAAATCGTTCAGAGCCTGTGACTACGGCCGCGCTGGGACGGGACCCTAAACCTATTCAGTCACGTCCTCACGAAAATTGGGTATCAATGTGAACAGATATGAACACTACTAAATATTATGTGATAAAAATACATAAAGGAATCCATTTCGTGTAAGTGTTATATAATCGCTAATTTATCTTTACGAGGGTAAGTGTGGAAATAGTTAGGTAGTTAAGACGAGCCGTGAATAGATATACTAAATTCGAACACTCCGGAACCTTCCATTTGCATAATGAATGTAGACAGTGATCTACAGAACCTGATTCAAACCATCCAGGCGGTGGAAACAGGACATTATTTATGTATAACAGTTCCGTGTAAACAAACTTTGGACATCCAGCGAAATGGTTTTAAAAACACGGAAGGCTGTATGTTCGTGGTATCACGCAATTGATTTAACGATTTCATAATAGCCTACTTTTACTACATACATGTCAATGTGGGTATACAAACATTTGTATTATTGTTTTTGTAGGTACATAAAATATAAAATTAAATTTATATGAAATAAAATTCATTGTATTTGAATGTATCAACACGGTAAGGACTCGACCTTGCTGTCTTTAGAATATCGTTTCCACCGCTTTAATAACTGAGCTACTGTGTCATATCATCTACATGTATATATATAGTTTTTTGATATACGAACAGTATTAAAGAGTCCCAATTTTCTTAACTATATCAATGTTTAAAATGACTACTTAATATAATTATGTTAAACCTGTATTTTCAGTTGTGCTGAAATAAAATGACATCCGGTACACAATATGAACCTTATTACAATAAACCTACTTATTACGATTTCCTTATTTCATTTAGACGAAATAATAATAAAACTTCCATCTTTCAAACACAAAATTAATAAACGTTCGTATAATCAAAAGAATGTGAAAAAAACCATTGCAAATTCAAATGTTTTCTTTCCTTATAGGACTTTTACGATCCCGAGAAAATTGTATGTTTGTCGGAGTACAAAGATTGCGGTTTTTATTGCGAGTTGCATACCATTCTTCACGTCATTTACAAAACCTTCTTGGTCTGCCGCGGATTTTATAGTCCTCCCTTGTTACTCGCAAGTCCTCATAAACTTTTTAAGATGCATGTAGTGTACGCATACTGTTGGATCTTTTTAAATATTTCTTTTGACGTGTCAAAATCCATAGATTAACAGATTATTTAAAGATGCCCTGTATAACTAATCGACTCTTCGGGCGGACACGACTCAATGAAAATACTTTTAAAACCAACATACATTTGTGATGTCACATTCAGACAAACAAATTATTTATGTATTTATCAAATTTGAATAGAATAAGCTATTTTAAATTTCCTTGACAAGAGTTACATAAAGTAAAGATCTTTTTGCTTGAAACGTGACGTCACGTTCAGGCAAAACACATTGTCAATGTTGGTATCAAAACTAAGTTAAACGCACGCGTGGATGTTCGAAGAAGAATCGACTTCAATTTCTCTATTTCTTCTCTCGTAACATAATAACGATTAAGTTATTTTATAACTCGGTAAGTAAATATCACTGTAGAAGAAGTACTTCTTGTACAATCTAATGTTTATAATATTAAGGTAAAGCTTATCGAAAGAATAAAGTACGAAGTACGACCGCATTGTTTTAAAACCTGAGATATATACTTAGTTGCGTTTTACAAAACGCGTATAGAGAGCAGTCAGTGTCAATAAAACTATTACTATTGCTATAATCTTAGGAAATAATTTAGTAAATATATTGTTTGTCTGAATTACAGATAAAGGTTTATTTATTATCTAGTATGATATACTTTTATAAGTTTCTTAGTTCACTCAAATCGCTGCATCGAAGAAATTAATGTTGAATTATAGTTATTTCTAAGGTAATATATATATATATATACAATATTAACGAAATTGAATTATATAGAAAATCATTTTTTATCCGCCAGAACATAATTACTACTTAATTTCTCTCATATAAAAACAAGTAACTGTAGTGAATGTGATATTATTACCTTGTCAAGTATATAATATATTGATACATGTACCAATATAATAAATTGCTTCACGACGATAATGATAATATATTAGCAAATATAATTAAACCCCACATTCATTAATTAGCTCGTGAATAATTAAGTGTGATATAAAATAATAAAATTTTCCTAATTAAGGTCGGACATTACATCGTGAGAGAGGCTTAGAGATGATAAGACTTAAGTGTAGATAAGAGATGTTTACTGACCAAGCATAGCAGATGCGATGGCCTTATTGCAATGGTGTTAAAGGCGAGAATGGTGAGAATATAAGTAGATATATATAGGTCTGTCTGTTTTCTCCTGCCGTAACAAAGAAACTCAATATATCAAGTCGTGTGGACTTAAGTCGAGATGTTGGAAACGTTGTGTCACGTAAGGCGTAGTGTGAAGGGATCGTGCTTTTAATGTAAACATGAAAATCGATAAACATTTTTGAACTTCATTAAAGCTATGAATGTATTGAGTTGTTCGCAACTTTTTTTTGTTATTTCAAAATGAAAATGCTACTTCATGTTTGATATTACATGTAATTGAAAATATATACCTACTTGCCTCAAACAAGTAATAGTTAAATTATAAAGGATTCTAAATATCTCAGAGAAGGGAGAAACTACAATTCTGTTATATAAGTTACTTTAGGCATGACGTCACAATATATTCTTCTTCTCTTCCATAAACTGTGCTCTACATTACTGATCTTACATACCAGGTTGTGCAATATTGATAATTAAAGGCATTATTAATTAATTTTTAATTAATACTTCAAGTAACAAGTTTTTGGCACGTGTACGTATACGGGCAGTTCGTTATTTCATTGGCAAAATACCACACGACCGTCGTTAAGAGCCAAGTGTTGATTTAATCAACCTTAATAGGTCAAAATTATATGTATTTTTTAATGATAAATTAAATTCCATTGTGGACTAACATTGCAATATCTATACACAATTATGACATGTATTTTTGATATTGAATATATTAATTTGACTGACTTCAACGCCAGATAAGAATTGAGCAAAAAAATTACAGTTTTTGTCTGTTCAATATCTATTATAATGTATATAATTTGGTGTTTTTAAGTGTTATCTAAGTATAAAAATACGTCCATATAAATTAAATTTTGTTGTTCGATTTCATTATTATTCAATTCTGTGCTCGGATATATAGAGGATTATTCTAATATTTATTATTAACACTCTGTCAAATTTCAGCATCTCATTGGTTTGGAAACGTCAAATAATAACTCATTTACTTAGCTACGGAATAGGATTTTGTACATTATGTTGAAGATTAGTATTAAAATATTCCAAAATATATATTTAAACCACCCCAAAACGTCATGAAGTGAAAACAAAGTCTGTAAAAAGTATTTTCACTTTATTTGATTATAAATTTGGTGCCTACTTGGAGTGGAAATGAAATAAAAGTGTTCAAATCACGCGTGAAATTGCTGAAGTCATTGTACGAGGGAAGTGGACGCCATTCCGACCGAAATATCGTCGACCATCAAACAAACTGACACTCCATTACTAGTTTTGAGAATCACAATTCAGCTTCACCAAAATAAATTTACTAATACCACATAATATACAATATTCGGAATAAATGTTTCATATAACATAAATGATTTTAACTTTTATTTCGTACGACACTTTTGTGACATCTGACATTTATTTAATGTCAGTTCGTAGAAAAAGTTAAGAGTTGTCGTCGTTCATAAAATAAGTCTGAAACTACGGACGTGGGTGAGGAAGACGCGTCGTTAAGTTTCAAGTTTTCAGGCCCTGCGGCGCCCTCGAGGCTCGTTTATCACGACGACAATGTGTAATTGATATTGTGTTTTATTTACCTTACACTCATTCTCGAGTCCATGTTTACATTCTAAATCTATTTGGTAAAAGTAATTATTGTAATCTAAACCGATTTAAATAACTATAGCAAAAATCCACCATATACCTATTTTTAATGTATAAACTTTTTTAACTTTGTATTGGCTCTCGCGTTTGGAGGATTGCATTTATTTACCGACATTTTACTGACAGTTTACCGACATTTTACCGACCTATTACCGATGATATGTTCGATTTTCAAAATGCTGTCACATGGGTGATTAAATTCGTTATAATTTAAAGCAATATCGGCACGAACACGTCTGGGCGAACCTTTACACACCTAGGGGTACTCCAATATATTCAGTACACGTCCGTTATGCAAATAAGATACCTGTGAAGTAAATTTACACTATTCACAGGTTCTGTAATCCCTTAGTTTAAAATAAGCTTTATTATCCACGGGTAATACGAAATCGATATTACATATATTATGCTTATCGGAGGTTCGATACCTTTTTTATTTAGTAATGTAATCTGCTTAGTTTATTACATTGTTAATAAGATATATTTTATTTGTGTTGAAGTAAAATTAGTATTGTGAGTACATTTTGCAGTATTTCAAACGTATTTTAGCTGAACATTGGTGACGAGTGAACAGCAATTTGGATGTTGTGAATTGCTGAAATAGTTCCAACGATATCGTTTACATTCGAAATGCATTGTCTGTCCGTGTGTCCATCGCTACGTCAGCATTGTACGCCGTAAATAACGACTTTGAGGACTTCAGTAATGTTAATTGGACCACCGTCGGGGACAGTTCTCACGGTAATAGGTATTATATAATAGCAAATAAATATTATTGTATCGCAGATAATTTAAATAATAAAACTATTTTGTAGAATAAAGTTTAAGTCGCATGAATTATATTTTTATTTTATTCTACGCTCTGCTATATTTCGCAGGAAACCAAAATGAGGGTAGAAGTGAGTCAGTTAATTTGCAAACTTCCAACGTCTTATTAGTTTTAGTGTTATATAATAAAAAAAACAATAAACGCGAATTGAATCCATGATATTTTATTTAAATAGCTATTAGTCTAAATCTTAGAACAAATTAGGTATACTCATCGTTACACACACAAACACAAATTTCTGTAACCTTGTGTTAACGTAAATAACATACGAACAGAACAGAACGCCTTCGTATTTAGATTACTTAAAAATTAATTCGAATAAATTCTTATCTACAAAATTCATTTAAAATGTAAAAGCACTTAGCGCTTCTTGCTAAGACTACTTAGGGACATGATAAATGCATCATGTCCGCTATGGAGGAAGTATTTGGAGTGTGCTTTAGAACAAATAAAAATATCCTTCAGTACGTCCGTAATAGAGAGCGAAGTTCCGTTTTTCATCGTCCATAACGCGGGCTTAATTAAATTACTGTTAGAACATTCTAGAACTGCACGGACATTGCTCAAAGCTCTGAATGAAACCGACAACTGTGAGTGTTTATTTATATGATTTATTAGTTTATATTTAACTGTACGTCTTTTAGTTTATGTATTTTATATATTAATTATAACGTTTAATACCATGTTTATATTGTTACGGAATCATTGATTTTTGTCGGTAAATCTTCATGTAACATTTGGAAAAACAGATAGAAGCTTAAATATATGTCAAAGTAATTTTAATAAAACAATTTTGACAATGTTTTGTTCATAATAACGAAAATTTCCTATCATGCAATCATTTCTTTATAAATACGATTTAAAGAAAAAAAAAACATATTTTTTAGAATCATATAATAAATCTCCAAAAGTTGGTAAACGAAACAGCAAAACTTTACAGCAGCGTGAGCTCAAAAAAGGAAGACTATAAAACTTTGTGTTTAAAGTCGGATGTCGGTGTGTTGCAGCCTTTGTTACGCCTGCAATGTATCAGCAATCTTGCTGATGAAACCCACCAGGCTTTTGTCCTCACGTTTACCTTTTCACTCTGTCTACAATATTCCGAATTTTGAATATTTCATATAAATATCTTCATAAAAATATGCATAACTATTAAAGGCTTGTCTATTTCATAGAAATAACTTACATACACGTATGCTTTCAATCAGACATTACTATATTTGTTGTCGATATCAAATCACTATTTGGAAATAAATTAATTAATAAAAATAATATAAATCATAATATATATATAATTACAAATAACAAAATCCTAATCTGTCTGCCTGTGATTGTATATTAGTTTGTCTTGCACATGTTCCCCAGAATTCCTAAAAAATGCGTATATAGTGTTATATAATCACCATAATATATGATGAAAATAAGAAACATATTGTTTTTGATCAGAGTGTTTTTCTGTAGGTCTTTCAAAATAAGATAAAGTTTTATAATTAACTTCGAAGCTTTTCAAGTTGTCAAAACTCTTCCCGCTCTGTCATTTTAAACAGGAAATTGAAATAAAAAAGCACGTCACTATATCTTAATTTAATTTATACACAATTTTTTAAACATGACACGTTCATTAATTTATATTATAACCATTTTTTTCTATTATTATTTTTATATTAGGACTTTTTTCTAAAGTATAATTTTTTTTTGGATGAAAATACTGATAAAACATTAAATAAGGAAAATCATTATCTTTTGTCTTTGCTGTATAGATATAATCTCTTAAATTATATTTAATATATAGAAGTACCGATTGAAATATATTCTTCTTTATAAAGTCACTTTGTATTTGTAATAAGGGTTAGAAATTTAACACTACATACACTTAATAACACAGTCTTTTAAAAATAAATTCTTATAAAACAAACACATAAAAACAAATATATACCAGATTATTTATTATCATTGTAAAGGTAAAACCAATATAAAAAGGAATCTCTTAGCATCAGACGCCGACTTGGCCTCCATAATAAAACCTTAAAACAAACCAAGATAAGTCGACTGCAGATATAAGCCATTCATATAAAACCTGAGATAAATTCTTGCACTAAAGAGTTAAAAGGAAGCTCTCGGAGATTATTACCGTGCTGCTTAATTCAGGATTTTATGTAAATAAAAGTTGTTTTTGCAAAAGAACTTTTTGGTGTAAAAAAGGTACTAGCTGGAAATAAAACCGGTATTTTTTTTTTATCATATGACACTGACATCGGTTTCTTCGTGAACAATGACATTTTAATAAGTTAGTAAGCTTTTACAATGCCGCGTGTTATCGCTTTCGGTTCCTGTAAAATGTTTTTGAATTATCACGTCCTTATTCACGGCAACCTGTTTTATTGTTAATATTTATATGACGTGTACTCAAAACCGTGATTACATACATTGTAATTTAGACTTTATTTTGTAAGGTGTAAGAGCTATTTGGTAATATTTGGTATTGCATTGAACCGCACGATCCTTTGATACCCCGCTGAGTATGGCGGCGCGTGCGCAGCGGGACTCTACGTTACTTACTACAATTGGTCACGATTATAATTTTTCGAAACAAATAACAAAAATAGCATGCAGTATTATTATATTTTTAAACACTACTAAAAATGATACTTTTTTATTAAATAGTTTATGACCGATATTTCTTCTAATTCTAGTTGATATATTTCTAAATAAATAAAAAAAATATTTTCAATCCCATCGGTTTGTATGTCAGTAAATAACAACGCATTAACAGAACGTAAGCAAATTTAAATGTGGAATTAAATAACAAACAGAAGTACTTTATAACTTCGTAGTTCAGTAAATTAACTGCATACAATGTTGTAGTCATAAATACATACAATGTTGCCAACCGCAGCATGCGAAAACAACGTCAGAATCACAATTAACAATTGTTTGATGTTGGTATTTGTTTTCAGGTCACCAGTCTGACTATATGTAATGATAAATACTTTTAATTAACTCTTCCGATTGTATTAATTTCATGATAGCTAAATTTTTTATATAAAAATATAAAATACTAGGTAATTTCCAACATTTCCAAGATATACCCTCGTTGCATAATCCCTGAACTGTTTTAGTTTGCTTTGTATTTACATAAATGTAAAAATTGCGGTATAGTGACGTGGACTTGAATGTCATTAGCATTTTCTACCAACAAAGGTCTGGAGGTCGCTATATCCTATTCTAATCTTATTTCCATTCTTTTATCAAGCAACTTCGTTACTGTGAATCGATTTCACGAGGTCCCTTTTTAAAGGCATCAATAATCTGGATTAAGACGGAATATTCCAAGTTTTATTTCAATTAGGCATACACTTATGAAAAGTTACACTTCTACGGCCCATGATGGTCCATGGAAAGAAATAGAGAAGACAGTCCTCGGATACCTTTTCACCATTATTAACTTATATTTCTTATAGTAATGATTTTAAGTTCTATAAAAATTATAGTATTATTTAGGTTTGTATCATGATCATTTACTTTTTATCTTGTTGTTGAAAACCGTTTGAAACTTTCTATTGTTTTCGTATTTTGCGAAACATCCAACTCTAAATGGGTTTAAAACGGAATGTTTACAGTCCGGAACTATTTTCAAGTAGTTGTAGTGCTTCGGAAGGCGTAATGAACTCCATCTACCTGATACTCCAGACCATTATAATACTTAAAAACATTGTTAATTAGTATTCCAGGTTGTGAATGAAATAAGTAAATCTCGCAAATCCTTACACCGCTCCAGACAAATGAGGGTGAGATAACAGGGATCAAGGGGTGTCTCCTCCATTTGCATTTAGACGGGCGAGACAAGATATTGTTGAGAGCGACAATTCTCAGGGAGATTTTGTCACCACACAATCACCCTCCACTAATTACGTGTACTAACAACCTGAGAGAAATTTCAGACGCTGTAAAAACTCACTTATTCATAGATTTTCATAACTTTATCTACCACGGGTTGATGCATTCCTTAATTTGTTTTAAATCATAATCTTACAATACATATATACTCAAGTATATGTATATACACAATTATAGCTACAACAATATTGATATAACATACTTTATGATAGTAATTATCATAACCAGTAAACTTTCACAAGTCCACAGTAAAATCATACATCCATAGAAGATGTAACATCGTTCAGGTGGTAGTATCTCCATCACACAGATAAAGAAACAGTTACTAGCAGCGAATAGCTCGGAGCGGGCCCACGCGCCTTCGACAATACAAAGCACATGCTCTCATAGAATTCTAAGTACTTGTATATGTGTGAATAAGACGGAATGTGTGCTGAGTGGAGATTCATCTGTAAGGAACGTGTACAACATGTCTAGGAAAGGATTAAATCCTAGTTTCGTTTATTCCCTAAATTAATAGGCGATCCTGTTACAATTGCTATTAATAATTGAAATTACAATCGCTCGAGTTATCAATGCCAAAAACCCACCTCTCGATTCGGAAGTATGTTCGGTTTATTCGAATCTCGAATTGTAAATTTCGAGTGTTCGATGAGAATTGACGTGGTTTTTGTAATTTCGTAATATAATTATCAACCATATTTTCTTTACAAAGATTCAAACTCCACCAACACCTGGTGTGTGTGTGTAGCACCAACTAGCACACCAGCACCAGCGGCATCCTAATTATAACCGATTATCTTATTATAAAGTGGTAGAACGGCTGTTTCAGTCATACTATATGTCACTATATATATTCACTAATATATTATACACAAATAGCAATGCAATCTAAATACATATTGTTTGCCTTTGAGATTAGATAAGATTGATCGCGATCTTCATCGATTCCAATCTGTTATAACATTAAGCTATTATACTATTCCCACATATATTATATAACATGTAGTAGATATTTCTTTTAAAGAAGCTAGTACTTAATGTTTCTTCATGAGACAGACGATGTATAAATCAAGTGGGAGAAATGTATTGCGTAACGAAACTTCATACAAGTATGTACTCTCAAGTTAAGTGTACAAGAGGTTAACGTCTAAAGTGAGATTCGAGAGCTGAAGGCAACATTTCTATAACTAGACAGGCCTGTACTTCGAGTCCCCGTAACACGCTCACAATTTGAAGACTTGTACTCGAGGACTTTACGGGGACGAGGACTGGGGAATGTTTTTGTAATTACATTGTTATCAAAAATTTGCTTACGTATGTAAGTTTATGTGATTAGATTTCTTAAAAGTTGTCGTTACTCATAACTTCTAATTACTTGAGTAATAAGATGGTAAAAAATTTTAAAACAGAAAAGATTATGCACAAAAATAAGAGAAACTTGGATGGATTCCATCCTAAAATTCGATAATTCATCCCTTCCATTCAAATTCTACTTTATCAAAGTAGTGATAGCAAGATTATAGTCAAATAAAGTCCGACAAGTGTTCAGAATAAATAAATAATCTCGCGGACATGAGTCAGTATCGCATTCTTCCGAGAAACAGCGTCTTGCTATCGATAACCACATGGTTAAATTTCCCATGTTAAGAATGTTCCTTCGTCTCTTTCGAAATCAATTTAGTAGAGCGAGACGGGCTATCAAATCAATTACACCGCAACGTAACTCAAAGTTTTTATATTCATTTTTTAATAAATCCTTAGATTGAAGCATTTTTAAATTAAGAACGCAATTTTTATAATGCGCATGCTCAATTTCAAACTATTATTTTGAAACGGACTTTATAATTTGTATGTAATTATAGACATACTCTGTCATAAAATATGTCAAACAATGACATCTGAAACTAGTGTTTAATCTGTAGACAGATGTCATTCATAAAAGCTTTTAAGGATAAAAAATGGTATGATGTTCCCGCGCTTAGTTCAGTGACACGTATATAACTTAATTGTTAGTTATGATACGTCCGGGATTGATTTGAAAATATAGTATTTTTTAAAGCTCCTAATACCAAAATACAAGGTTAACAATAATTTATTTGAATTATTTTTTTTTTTGGCGTATTAAAATATTTGCACTATAATTTAGTGCAAATATGATATAATATGATATGATATGATATGATATGATTTATGATCTAATACTTTATGTAATCTGGAATTGATTATATTTTTTTAAAGTAAATTTAAGGGCACAATACTCACAAAAATAATATTTTCAATTAATGCAGTCGAACACTCAAAACGTTGTGGCTTGGTTGTTTGAAATTGAAAAAGGCAATTTATTTAGTAGCCAAACCGACGCCCTTGCCATACACAGAGGGTAAGCCATTATTTTTTACGCTCCATTTTCTTACCTCAATTTTGCCATTTTATTGTTGTATTATACAACTTTGTAAGCTTCAATTCGGCGTTATTTAACGAGTATGGCTTAAAAATAAACAACCTTTTTGGACGTCTTCACATTTTTTTTTATTATTATTATGGGTTATACAGATATACCCACGGATAGGCTCTATCACCTAGTTATTTCATTCCATCTGAACATTATGTTAAGGTTGAACAAATATGTACGTTAGGATTTATGATATATTTTAGACATTTCACAAAAACGAAATTAGGGCGGGTCAGATAGTTTAATACCATATATAATGTTGTTGCGTATATATAATGTAATCCTTAGATCTTCAATACATACACAAACAAACAATAAATACATTATAATCTATCGTATGCTATAACTACTTATTACGTAAAAAGTTTCAGCTATTATTAATTAATTGTGTATTAATAAAGTATATGGGTGGTATAGTGTTACAGTTGAGGGGGACTAAATGAAAGCCGTAATGTGTCCGAGTCCATTAACGTGCAAACATTTGTCCATTTGTCATGCCGTGTTCATCATATATATATATGACACTCATAATAATTATTCTTTTATATTTCACTATTTTCACAGAAAATATATAAAATACGATCTTTATTTTCATAGAAAATGAATGAAACACGAACTTTATATTTTAATTAAGTCAACCAGAATATTATTTCCGCTAGGAGTTATTCGAAAAAAGAGAATACTGTGAAAACATAAATGGTTATATTATGTAAAGAAACGCCAAATGAAACGAAACGTGCACCTGAAGTTTGTCGACAACAGCGCAATATAACTGTATCATATCTCTTGGAGGGATTGAAAGCTCCTAGTGTTCTTTGTTCTAAGTGCGTCACGTGCTCGGGCTTTTTATTATGTCTATCCCCGGCGGCTTTACTTTTAAATGAAACCCGGAGGGCTTACTTTAAATGGATAAGATTTGAAAAAAATACATATTCAATGTTATATATATTTTCTAATATCATAAGATCATCTAAAAAAAAGGAATTAAGTTTTAATTTCATTACAAAATTTCATGTACTAATTAAAGAAAAAAATTGTTATTCGTGTTAAGAATAAAAATTAACCTAATTTGTATGTTTTAAAATACTATGAATATTTGACGTCTTACGTAATTTTCTCTGTTATATTCAGTAAATACGGTAAAATGATTAGATCTACATTTGGAATGTCGCAGCGTTACAAATTCTATGAAAGCGCTTAGTTATATATGAGACTGTGACACGATTCCTCGCAATAACCGAGACGAATAATGGGATTGCATCTAATGCCTCTCTGGCGATACATTCATCAAGCGAATTCAGACGTTCTTTCAATTAAGTCCCTGCACACTCCGAGACTTGAACAGATGATAGGGTACCGAAAATGTGATTTTATTTAATGAATAATGTGTATGTAAATTAAACATGTGTATATAGTTTTAGTTAGTCAGTTAAAATGTGTGAAACAAAGACATTTGAATGCAGAATCGGAATGCGTTTGGATTCGTGCCAGTTTTTAACTGCCTATTTGCTAGATACTTAATAACGATACCTACTATATTACGATAAACGTAGTTTTATGTGATAATGAGACCCTTTAAATTAATATTATATTTTGTTTGCAGGAGTCGTGCTCGCTGTTGAAGTCCATTTTGAAAATAAGGACAGTGGATTCTTCTTGAAACATACCGCAAGATGGAATGGTGCGGGGCCACCTCCGGAACCAATGGGTACCGCCCTCCCCGGGGCACTACTGTCCCTTGACCGGTTCACGGTTCTACAAGGCTCCGCTCCTGCATCCGTTCGTGCTACTTACGGACCGTTTTCTACAAAACAAACAGTACCAGCGCGATATGCCGTCCCCGACCCTCTTGAACCACCGCGACGAAATGCTACTTTGGTGGAATTACAAGACGCCACAGCTCATAGACTGGATGTTTCCGCTCACCTTGTGTTTCGTGAATTGCCGAAGGATGCACCAGTATTAAGAGTTTTGTTTCACACTGGTGGCGAAGGCGGCGCTCGCCGTGCAGCAACGCGCCCGCGGCGTGTATGTATCACTTTACATGCCAGTATTGGGAGTAAAACTCTCACCGCAACTTGTGGACCGGAAGGTGAAGAAGGAGCATGTTTAGCGGAACTAACGGTTCCAGCCGCATGGTGGCCGGCAGATGGTAAGGGAAAGAGACCACCGAAAACAATGAAGCTCGCGTATAGCGCAGCTGAAGCTAGTAATGGTGAAATGGGTGAAGGAATATGCGGAAAAGTTTCCGTTCAACCAGCATGGCCTTTGGGTTCTGTAACTCTTGCCGGCGCTCGAGCTGGATATAGAGAGGCGCGAGCGGGGGACTCTGCTCTCTTACTTCCAAGAGCACCATTATATCCACACTTCAGACTTCATTTGCCGTTCGTAGTTCGCCGAGATGCGAGTCATTCGATTGGACATGTCGTTATCAGGTAAATATATTTGTATATCTCAAGAACCGCATTAATACTGTTTATAAATATAAATAATAATGTTAGATCCCACATCCACCACTCGTAGTTGGCATTTCAGAGAGTACTTAAGATAGGACGTGGACATGCAAATTGCTGTCAGCACTTGAACTCTTCACAGTCGACAACAACGTTTTACCATCCACTAATAAATCTGTCCACTTCGTGTTTACTTCCGCTCGTCAAAACAGTTAACGTCAAACAAATATTATTTATATTTCTTGTTATAGCGAGTAGTTTGTTTATTTTGTTTCTTTTGGATGGAAACTAAAGACAACATTCCTTTAAATATAATATATTAGCGGAATAAATCAACGCATCCACGTTCAGTAAACAAATTCATAAAATAACCCTAATACATAAATAGATATATGCATATTGTATGGAGAATTTAATATTTCTACACATGCACTATACGCCAGGCATAATTCATTTTTTATTACACCCGGCACTAGTCATAGCGTGCAACTGTGGAAACCTCGGGCTAATTACTGAAGTGAAAATATGAAAAAATGTCGGTAGGATAAAATTTTGTGAAAATTTTATTAACAATTTAACACCACTATCATATACTACATTTACAATAAAATCTGAAATATAAATGCATTATTTTAACATTCTTAGTAGCACCTGTTCCGAAACTTCAGCAAATCCGTTTCAGCTTTTGAGTTATGGAGCTTAGGGTTGCGCGGGAATATCTTTGCGGTTTGAAACTGTTATATATATAAAATAGTTTTATTATTCCTAGCTTCAAGTTTAGTATATGCGAGTATTGTAATAATTGTTCAATTTTGCCAGAATGAAGGTGAAGTCGGGGTTAAGGTTGGTGAGCGTGACGGCATCAAATTCTCACTGGGCGGTGACTGCGGAAGTGAAGCCTCGTGCTGCCACTGTCACCGCTACCCGCCTCGAGCAACCATTGCGGGATGATGACAATCTTGATACGTAAGTAAAATAACATCAAACAAATATCAAATCTGTACTATTAATATTGATAGTGCCATTTTTTCTCAGATATAATATTTCAAAACAAAAAATCCGTACAATTCGCTAAAAAAATAATCCTTATATGATTTTCAATTTATCTTTGATATATATGCTTCCGTTTAGTTTAACTTATAGCGTATGCAAAATGTACACTAGCGGATTGTAGAACTCGAGAAATATGCTTTCGTTTACCTTAATTCCAAAGCATATACGAAATGTACACTATCGGAGTGTAGAACTTCATTTTATCTCATTATTGCCAACCCTAACTTTACAGCTATTTGCATACCTAAATTACATATCACAAGTGGGTCGTAGACAAAACGAAAAGTATAATTACGAACGGGGAAATAGTTGAATTAGTTAAACTATTTGGAATACTCGGGACTGATTGATTCCGCTAATTGTGTATAGCTTATATTTATACTTTAACTTTAAATCACTGTCAGTAGTAAGTTTTAACAACTCAAACATTCAGTTCGCAAAAGTCACACTGTTTTTCAGGGCTGTAAACTGGCAAAGCGCCTGTTATACTAAAACGAAACCTAAAATTTTGAATTTCAAAGTTAGTGCACTCCGAGCTTTTGGAAGAGAATCAAAAGTGCTAACGGAATATGTTTAACACGAACTCAATATTTGGTTTACTAAAGATATAAAATTGGCTGTAAAAAAATAAAACGTATTAAAATAATTATTTAATACAAGTTCATTTGCATTTCGTACAGCGTTCATTCGAGAGCTTTTATGTGTACTATATAATAATGAATTAAGTAAACTAGGTCGAGGGATTATTGAGAAACCTGTTACGGAAATGGAAAAGTATTGTCGTCTGAACAAAATAAATTGAAACGGAAAACGGATTTGCATGTTTAAAAGGTCCGAGTGGAATATTTTGATTCTATAGTGAGGTGGAGGAGAATACGGGAGCGGGAGGACCTGGATGGGAGGAGATTCTCACTTGGTTGGTCGAGGTTGGAGGTGAGGGGGAAGGAGATGCAGAGGGTTCCGAAGGGGAATCTGGGAGAGGAACAGCTCGGATCAGCTGGTCTGCGAAACTATCATCCTCGCCCAGCGCCACCTCCACTACCGAAGAAACTCCTCACGAACACCGAGTTAACACCAGACTTGACATTGAGAAGGATGATATTCAAGCCGTGTTACCCATATCAAAGGTATGTCTTTATATTCTGTTATAATAAACTGACATATTATTGTATACATCCATTGTACGTGGCTAATAATTCTGAAAATCTAATTATCTCTGTTAGGTATACGTAACGATTCTTACAGACTTTTATCACAATGGTTCCCGAAAAGATATTATATCCTCCGTAATTAATAGAACGTACAAAGCTTCCTTTATTGCAGTCTTGATATCTTTATTACGATTCTGAGAAATATCTGAAGCCAATTTTCTCGTAAGAAACAAGAGACATATACCTATTAATAAGACAATATCATAGTTTTTTATATTAAATGCTTAATTTATATAAAGTCATATTTATAAATGACCGTTATGTAACTTTTTCAACAATTTGTATCCAACTATTTATTTTAATTATAATATTACTAAAATAAACCATCATTGTTTATCTCCCGTAGATTGTTAACCGTTTACAAAAATAGAGTAAACTGTCGACACCTAAACGGGGAGGGATAAATATAATACCAAAATATATCCATTCACGTTAAGCAAGGCTATTAAAACAAGACTGAAACAAGGTTCAAAGAATTACATAGATTTGATTGATTTTACATGACAAAGAAATAGTTTCAATCCAAATACACTCGGATACTTTGCCAACTGTTTCTTATGATATGAATAGCTGAGAGTTTATTAGTTCAGCAATCTCAACATAGTTGGACACTTCGGAATGAGTTAGAGGATTCCCGGGGATTGTGGATGAAACTTACTGTAGATAAACTAACAGATAAGTTCTATCATTTGCATAATAAGTACGGTGTTATATGCTAGTTGAGTGCATAGAGTAATCATTGTAAAGTTCTCAGAATACCGGGGAGATCTCTTAGTGTGATAGCCGTTGCGGGGTCAAGAACATTTTTCATATCTATCGTCTTGAATGAACGCTTCCAAGCTCCGAGCAATTGATTATTAAACTGTTTATTTTGTATCTCTATTATTGTATTACTCTGTGCTTTCGTTGTTCCGTGAAACACTCATTTCATTATGATAATTGTCATTGGACACACATTCTTGACAATTGAGATCAATTGATAATTATTCGCGCTCTTTATTTTGTCTTCATATTTACAGTTCATTTATTGTTTTTAATTCAGCCATAACTTCAAATTTATACGAAAAATATTTGATCTACTATTTATTTTGGATGAAATGTAATAACAAGCTGTACCGTAATACTGAAATAACATTCTTCAAGATGTAGAAAAGCACTAAAAATGGGATATTATTTTCATTAAATGTGTATACTGTTTTTATATAATTACCGAATGAACCTAGAATAATACTGTGTTTAACATGAAAAATACTTTAATTTGAAAGTATTTTTTCTAAGGAAATGTTTCTTTTTTATCTAGAACTGGGAAGTATTAAACACGGCGGTGTTGACTGGAAGACAGGTCTCACAGGCGATGAAAGTTCTCATAGTGTCACAGGCCGGCCAGGTCGCTGACGTCACCCTGCAGAGCTCCTGCCACTCGGAAGACGAGAGCGTGCTTAAGGTGGGTTAATGGGTAGCAATTAAAATCTTATGGTAGTTAGATACCCGTTAAGATTTGAGTGTAAGTGGTCACTTAACTAATATTTTAAAGTAATTGGTCTAATGTATTGGAGCCGTCAACCGAAGTGTTAGTTCCTAAGTTCCCCTCTAATATGTGGAAGTACTTTTAATATATAATACTCTTACATTACTAGATAATAAAATTTGTTATACATACATTTTTAATGGTAGAAATATATGAAATTAAAATTTATTTAATTTTGAAAAATAATGAGTCGCAGACATTTACATATTTAATAGTATTGCTTTATCTGAATTCTTTTCTAAGTATTTTAATTATCAAACACTTACCAGAAAATAAAAGTTTTGATTAGCCTTCCCGTCGGAGTATCGCTCAAATATATTAAAAGGATCCTTTATAGTACTTGAAACTAATTTTTGCACAAACTTTGGGAAACCCGCAAAAGTTACCCTCGGGATTTGGTGAGGGAAAACCACGATAGCATTACGAGACGCAACCTTGCGTCGGTATTACGAATTAAAAGTACTTTGCATCGGATAAGGGCTCTTTTAAGGCATTGTTCCAGTAACGACAACGATTCCAATAATAATAACACTAAAACTGCAATAACAACGGAAAGGTAGGCATTTAAAAAAGTATTTATCAGTATTTAATTTTAGAATTTTATTGTCTTTCTTAATTATTATTGGACTTGACAAGTTTTTATTATATATGCAGGTGTCATCATCATGCAGTTCCGTGTATGTCGATGGATCAGAAATTCGGGGATCCTCAAACGCCTCTATAATCGTGAAATACGGCACCTACACGGGCCTGGCGCGGTTCACTGTCTGGATGCCGGAGTATCCTCTCGAAATTGACGTCGACGATAATCGCCTGTCACAAGTCAAAGGTTTGCGATATGACGATTCTGATATACCTATTTCAAGCAATACCTACATGGCCCAATAATGTATTATACCGTCCCTGTACGTGATATTGATTGTGAGACAGCTGACGTGTTCAATTTGCTCGTTACGCGACACCATCTAATGCTTTAAGCGGGAAACCTGAATAACTCTAGGACTTTAACCCCGCTTAATAACTATTGAATAAGCCTATAGAAACCGGATAAGTTTTCCACTTAAAAGTTTTGTTTATATAATAAAATTTGTTATGAAATTGAACAAATCTAGAGCTAGAGTGACGTCCATTCTCCCACTCAAAGGAACTTTTAAAATGTTATAAAAGTATTATTTCATGCTCGGGTGGATTTCAAACTCACTTGTGTTATAAACTGTTCATAAAGCTCCATTCACCCACTTTGTACTTTGTATTGACCCATTTCTATTCTTCCAAAGGCTGGAAGGTATGGGACGAGGCGAGTGCTAAAGACAGGTTGCGGAGGTCCGTGTCTTCCCGCGGGTGGGGCGGCGCCCGGCCCGACGCGCCCAACGCGCTCTCCGATCAGCGTTCCTGCAGGCTCCGATACCAACAGAGCAACGTCGAGGTCTGTATAGATTGCTTCACTTCCTTTGTTTCACTACTTACTTATAAACAAAAGATTGTATGGGTACCATCTATGATTAAATTGGTTTTATACCATAGTGATATATAACGCTAAGCTTGGCATTCGTTACTGTGTATGTAATTAGTACTTGGATGGCTGCCAAGATATTGTACTTATATCGGTGGTTCGGAAAACTACTTTACAGGGAACATGGTTATAGATTATGATTTATATCGTTAGGTATACGCCAGATTTCTGGCCAAAGACCACGATTCCGGTCGCGTGTCGTACTTCGTGTCTCGCCGCACGTGGCTCAAAGTGACGGAGCTAGTGCTGTCCCTGATGCGCGTGTCCGATCCCAGGATCGCGTCGCTGCGGGACCGCGTGCTTCAGGGACGCAGCACGGGACGCACTGAAGTACAAGTACTATCGCCCATCACCGGTGAGTCACATTTTAATACCACAAATTTCTCTAATTTCATATATCGATGATGATTGATTGAGAGTAGTGACAACAGGCTATTTTTAAAAACGTTAAAAAAGTTTTTGTTGTTGTTGTTCAACTCCATTACAAACGTAACGTAACGTTCGTACGTGACACGCTCCGTGACCGTGGTAGGGCGCGTGATCGGCGTGCGCGAGGTGCGCGTGGTGAACGACAAGGTGTCGGTGTCCCGGCTGCTGGTGCGCGTGGTGTCGGGGCTGCAACTCAACATCTCCCCGGACACCGCCATTGACAACGGATATGTCTCAGAGACCACCGTCACCCGCCGCCTCACCGCGCAGTACCAGGTACTACATTAACTACACTATTGTATATCTATACGTACGTACGTACGTGTTTGTATAACATCTTTACAACCTAACAAGGGATGGAGTATGATTTCTTCATGTCAAGTAAAGAATGAATAGTAACTAATTTAATAAGAAATACATAAGTAAATGGTAACTGAATCCTAAACTTTAACATAGTTCTTTATAATAGATATCTGCTTCATTATAAAACGATTCTATGGAATTCTAACAAAAATGAACTAAATTAAATAAATTCGTACGTTATACGTTATGTTTCATATGACTTTTACTTAACCCTGAAAATATATTTTCAGTATATAGATATGTTAATTAATATATTATTAGATATATAAATAGAATTAATTACAATAATGCCACCCACGTCCTAAACACTGCTCCAAATTCATATAGCAATTCTCATTACCTGAACGCGACTCGTGAACTTTACGCGACCTTCAATAGAATCCCGCGTGAAAGGTCACACGACGGCCTTGATTTACTATTTAATATATCAATAATGTTTCAGGAGGGTTTGTTGGATATAGACATAGAATTCTCTGACGGGAGTCACACCGCCCTTCGAGATGTGACCGTCTCAGACTACTACTTGTTGGTGGAGAGTTTGGACACCGAGGTCGTCGCGTTCGCGCCCATGTTGGCCTCTCGACACCCGAGGGTCATTGCCGTCGGTGAAGGTTAGAATATTGATTATAGTTCAATTAAATTGTAATTTAAAATAATTTATTCTATGTATTTTTATACATTACAGGTAGCGGAGAACTCCTCCGCGTGACCCTCCTCACCCCGGAGCAGTGTCGGTCGGGTCCCCTCCGCCGCGTGGCGCTCCCGGGTAAAGGCGACGCGAAGACCCCGGCCAACATCAAGAACATCCCTGGAGCTCTGTCGAGCGCGGCGGCGGGCGTGGACGTGGACTTCAGCGGCGGCGACGCCTCGCAGCGGCCGGACACCCCGCAGAACGACGACATCATGGCCCGGGGCGGCGTACGGACCGGCATGGCCGACCTCAGTGACGTCCTCAAAGGTAATTAATCGATTATCGATTTTATCGGTACTAGTGATCGCCAAGGACGGTATGGGTAGATTTTGTTCAAGGCTTTACGATGTAATATAAAATCAATTGTATCTACCTTGCATTCTCAAAGAAATTGTGTTTGTGATCATTTCTTGAATTTCCAAATTAATATTTTTTTTCTTATGTTCTTTACAGGCTTCTCTCCATTTAAAGATGAAAACAACCACGAGCCGACCGTCCAGGCTCAGCAGTACGGGTCTATATTCAGGAGTAACTCCGCCCTGCACCCGAGGCACCCCGCGCAAAACAACATGTCTCAAGTTGAGATTGGTAAGTGACAAAAATATTGTATTTTTTTATGTAATAAAAGAGCAAACAAACGTCAGGGTCACCGATGACAGGTAATCACGAACTCCTGCCACATCCGGAGAATCGCAAAAGCGTTACCAGACTTGGATATGGGAGTATACGACTTTCTTGAAGGAACCCATGTCGTATCGATATGGAAATACCGCTTGAGAAAGTTCGTTCCACATCTGGCATCGTGGTACGTAGAAGAAAGAATTAAAATGAAAATCGCACAGTAGAGGATCGCCACGCATCCAGGTGGTATGGATGGTATTGAAGGCGAGGATGTGCTATGTGGTAATGAAATGCGGTGGGCATCAGAACAAATAGTTCTTCGGACCACTTCCCTTTGTAAATGCGATAGAAGACGCATAAAGAGTCCAGGCGTTCACAGAGTACCGGGTCTCCGACAATCCAAAAACTCTCCGTTGTACGCGATCAAAAGGTGGAGCTGATATTGGGTAGAGACGGACCAGAGATAAGAACAGTGCTGCATGTGTGGCTGGACTTTGTGTTTTATAGAGCGCAAATCTTTGGACAGTCTTGAAATACTGCCCCGCTCTATTAATTACTTCCAATTTCATTGAGGCCAACTTGGCCTTGCTACCCAGATGACACCGACAGTCGCTCGAAATGTCGAAACCCAGTATTCTGATATTTGGCGAGCCATTGACAGGACTAGAGAGATACAACTAATTGTTTTTTTTTTTTGTGGTAATCGCGTAATTTTGTGTCTTTTGAGTAATAAATTGAAGGAGGTTTAGTTCACCCTATTCTGAGCCCAACCCAAGGGAGGTTTCTATAGACGACACAATTCGTAGCACAATTGGAGAAATACCATCGGGCCCAGTCGACTTATGAACGTTCAAGGAAAAGAGAGATTTTCGAATAGTTTTTTGCCGAAAAACTATTTCCGACATTAAGCTCTGACACGTTAAGATAATAGTTGGTGTTTTCCCCTAGTAGTCCAAAGTCGAGTTTAAGGCAAAAAAAGTGCCAAAGAGATCGACTTTCTCTTTTGCCGTGTGGGCCAGAGAGTCAGTTCTAGTTGGCAACGGCGGTAGGAACAGCTAGTAAAAGTTTCTCAAAGTAGCTTAGGAAAGAACCTAGAACTTGCCCAGCTGATTCGGGCTACGGGATTCTCTCACTCATCGACGGAACATAAACAAATGAATTTACTACATGTCGATTTTCTGTGGGATGGTCCTTCCCAGGTCGAGCCGAAACACAAGTTAATATTTGACAAACCGCGCAATAGACGTGATTAGCTAGTTTTACAATATTTTTTATTTTACAGGCATGTTCGTTCTTCTGGGTGCATTCTGCTTTGCTATTTTGGTGAGTTACAACTTAAATGCATAGGCATATCTTAATTATGCTATAGTTTAAACTGTATATATTATCCTCTTGATATCAGTCTGATACTGATTAAAAATTAAGGTTTTTTTTAAACCTATTACTAATAATTCAATAATATTAACTGCTTAAATATTAAATGTACAAAACACTTCATAAGCAAATAATAATTTTCAAATCGAAGTTTTAAGCAGAGGAAGTGGAAAACAAATGATATTGTAAAAAAAAGTTGATCAATCAGAATAGTAATAACATATTCGGTATAGGTATTCGTCGTGTCGTGTGTGGTATACGCGTACCGTCTAAAGCCAGCGCCCGACAACGCAGAGAGTGCCAGGACATGTGCGGGAGCAGCGCGGGCGGGCGGAGCACCCGGTGGCGGCGTACGGGTCGCTGCCGGAGCGCTAGGACTGGCACGAGACAAACCCGCACGGGAGTCCACCACCAATGCACACGACTGGGTGTGGCTTGGTAAGTACTTCTAATTATTATCGAGTCATGATATAATGTCAGTGTGTATGCATACTAAATGAGCAATTTTCAAAGGTAGGGCAACCATCGAAAGAAATGGAAGCCGTCATCCGGCTAATCGCAATTCTACTCAACCTACCATAGAGAAGACTAATAACAATCAAGAGATGAGAATTACTTCAAATCCCCTGAACTACAATTACCTGGATCCGGAGGACGCTATTCGTGAAAACGGAAACGTTATGGTCACCAGCTTTGACAACCCCAACTCCATTGAACTGCCCTCACAGAGCGAGAGGAGGGAGCGTCTCATCGATTCCACCACGTACTCCAAGAAGGCCAGGCACCAGCACCAGAACTCCGGAGACGGTCATTGGCAGTAAGACTATCACTGTCACCATTACTTGCATCTTTCACAACGACCACTCATTGTAGAGAAGCTTTGTTCATATTATTTAAATTACAACACTTTTATTAAATATGCCTATTGAATTTTAGGATGGACACCGGCAACGAAGACGACTACCGACCCCCCGTGCCTCCCCACAGGAACTCTTCAACGCCACAACCTCAAATCCCTGTGCCTCCTCGAAATAACAACAAAGTAAACATTAACACGCAACCGTCACAATTATAATTCACTTTTAAGCCTTTATTGAAGATATAATTACAACATACTTTTTATAGATTTTGCCAGACACCGTCATGCCTCCTACTCGACGAAACCACTCCAGGAACCATCACAAAAAACATGACCGCGAACATGAGTCGAAACGATCTCCGGAAAATGGCCGCCGCTCCGACCGGTATTATATAATTAAATATTTCATAGTTAATTAAGTATCTGATAAAATTTAGTTAAACCATGTAAAATAAATATTGTTTTCAGAATTATTGATTTGAATAAAGTTGACGCCCCGTACATGTCGAGTCGAGAAATCATGGATCAATACAATCGCGACTCCCATCCCGACCTGCAACTACGATGCGACCTGGACGACAACCCCGTGGAACAACTCACCAACAAGGACGACTGCGCGAGACTCTTCGAGTTCGACAACGACGCGCCGCTCATCATGGACAACAAGGACTTCAGAGAGATCGTCGGACTCAACAGAGGCACGGACGACTCGCGACGCACCTTCGTCAAGCCGGAGAGCCCCGACTACATGCACGACTCTGGAATAGGTAAATGTTTATCTGAAGCTACAAGTGTAGATGGTATAGAAACATCTAATTACTTCCTTTAAATAACTCCACTCTAAGACACGGGGCATCAGATAACTCTTGAAAGTTCCTCAAATATGATGGTATAAAAAGAAGTGAAACAGTAGTATGTGCGACTTACTTAACGGGATATGTTCTTATACTTACAGGCCTGCCAGAAGTACAGATGCGGCACAAGAAAAAGGAGAAAGAACCCAACCCAAGAAGTGAATTCATCGAACCGACCAACCAAAACAAAGGTTAATATACAACCACAGAATATATCACAGTGAATAACAACATGAATAACTGAACTGAAATCGAATCTAATACTTAATTAAACTTTAATTAGTGATTGAACTACCGTAGGAATATATATAAGCAGAGAAAAGATATATGATTTATATGGTTAGAGGCAATGGAATCATGATCCGGTGTTCTTGAATAACGTTAGAAATTTATTTATAATATTTAAGAATGTTTGCGTACAAGGTAAGTCGAATAATAGCATTAAAATCTTAAATTCAAAAGATAAAATAAAGGCAACTTGGACTGTTTTATCTAGCGGTACTGGGAAAACTAGGGCTGCCAATGGACCTATAAAGTTAAGAATAAATAATAATAAAATCAATAGATACAAATGTGGCGATTTTGAGACCTTAAATCTTAAATCGGAAAAAAATGATCTTTTGGGTATAACACTTGAGTTACTTAGCACTATTATAAATGATATTGCCCCGCAATTATTCTTAATTTTCAACCAATGTATTGAAACCCATATGTTCACAGATTTGATGAAAGGCAGTAACGTTTCTTTGTTTAAAAGGGGCGATAGATTTGAGCCGGGGAAATTATAGGCCTATCTTCGAAAAAAATATTTTAAACCAAATGGCAGACTTTATGTGTAGCAATAAAATCTTTCATGGTGAAGAATATGGTTTACCCAAGGGTAAATTAACAACTGATGCACGCTCCACGCTTCTTAAGCACATTTACGACGCATGAGAAAAGTAGCAAAATGCAATCGGGGTGTTTTGTGATTTGTCGTCGCACATCAAACGTTGCTATGCAAACTTTACCACTATGATGTATGTAGCGCTGCGCTTGATCTTATTGCCTCTTACCTAAATCAAAAGGTTTACGGTGGATAGTGGAGTTCTACAAGGACCTATTCTTAGCCCCCTTTTTTATTTGTACTTTATATTAATGATTTGCCTATTAAAGGTCTATGTGATATAAATAGGACAGGTGTCATCGTTTTGATGATGACACCTCGCCTATTTTTAAAGTTGAATATGGTAGACAGTCAACAGCACTCTGTAACGTGTTCTTTATTGGTTCAAAATTAATAATTTAGTCTTAAATGCTAAGAAAACTAAATGCGTGGAGTTTACACTTATTAATGTAAAAAGTCAAAATTGTAAATTTTTCCTTAAAAATGAAGTTTTAGAATTGACTGACTCAACAATTTTCTTAGGTATAACTTTAGATAAAAAGCTCCAGTTGAACCTCCATCTCTCAGTACTCGCAAGCAAAGTCAGCTAGGCTGTCTTTGCAATTAGAAAAGTTAGATAATAAGGTTGATATATTGTATACACCAAACATTGGTAAATTTAATTTAAAAAGAGCAACAGTTAAAGTTCTGGCCGGCTCTTATCAGCAGCATTTCGAGACAGAGGTAGCTTACTCACGGATTGACTACACTGATCTTTTTTTTATAATAAATTATGATTCAAAAGTGTATGTAAATGTCTTCTTGAATAAATATAATTTGTATTTGAAATTTCAGGAGGCAACTCTCCGGAAGTGAAGCGCGCTACCATAGTGGGCAACCCGATGTACTCTCGCGGGGCGAGCGCGCGCGAGCCCGAGCCGCTCGGCCTCGACGACCTGCACATGGACTACGACCAGATCATGCACTATTTCCACAACCTCAAGGTATAAACACACCGCCCATGCTTCTAGAGTACCCGCCGCGCCATCCGCACGCCCGGAGACATCTCACTCGGCCTCTCTGTTTTGATCCATTTAATGCTGTCAGCGTAGTTTTATATGAACATACAATTAGTCGGGCAGTATTAGATACGTCTGTAGGTAGGCGTGCCGTCTCGTCTGTGTCGCTGACGGCCGCGAGGTTCGCTCTGTGACGCGGCTCGCATCGCGTTCTATCCACTCATATCTTTCATCCGTAGCGTTAGTAAGCTAATCCCTCTCACTAGTGTAAAGATCACTTCACAATAGAAGTCGCTCTCAATCTGACTGATGTCCATTTTCAAATTTTTCGCAGGAATCGAACGCCTGAGTAGAGCAGATCATTGCAAAGATCCGGCAGATATTGTCTACGTTTAAATATCAGCATATCACCAAAGCTCCAATGGACGTATTCAATGCACCCGCTGATGCATCCGGGGCCGGGCTCGAGGGTACCACCATTGACGCTCACGGCGACCGCTCGCACACTTACGAGAACGTAACCAAAGCCGCGCCCACGAGCGCGCTGTGCGACTCCATCGCTCACAATAACAATTACATGAAAAAACAGTTGTCATTCTTATTGGAGCGCTTGAGCGAATCGTACGAGTAAGAGTTGTCGTCAATGTGTTATCCTCGTACAATATGTGTCCAAACGTGGATCCTTGCAGTGATCGAAAACAAAATAATGTAAAATTTTATACCAACTATAGTGTTAAACTTACTAATCTAGTCATCTACAACCCGCACACGGTTATTGCGAGTGTGCACTTAGCTTAATATACTCAATGTCAATGATTATATTGTAGATATTAATACGAAGCGGTCTAATAGTTCACTCGGAGCGATGTTATACCTGCCTATACTACGTGTAATAATTTGATCTTCGTAATATTCCAATACCAAATTTAATAATTAATTTATATATGCATTTGTCTTAGACTGTAAATATTTCCACTAGAGACAGTAAAAACGCTACCTCACTTATATATGTCTTAGCTTAGCAGATATCTGTATTGCAAGCAAATGTACAATTGAGCTAGTATACCTCTTATAATCACGTTAAACTTAATAATTGTATCAGAATGTAATAGATTTGTCGTCCCTAATATAAACTTCTTTGTTGTCAGATTTCTTTATGTCAATGTCGTAGTTATTAAGACTGCAAAAGCCAGTGTTTAGATTTAATTAATAGATTTATGTTAAGAATAAGACAGAACTAGTCAAATATTTTAATTATGGGCTTATTATTTAATTGCTCAATAAATAACGTTATAAAAATAATAATAATATGCCAGATTTTTTTAATATATTGACTATGATTTACGTTCCTTTACAATACCACCGTAAATAAGGTATTTAATTTAAAATTTGTGTATTTCTAAACGAGTGTTAGTACACGGCCTATAATACTAGATATTAGAATAAAATGCAACGGCTTTTTCAATATAAATATTAAAACCCTACGAACAGCGGTTCGAGGTTGGTAATATAGTGTTGTGATAACGACCGGTAACATTATTAAACTATATCGGTCTATATAAAAAGCCATATCATATGAAATCTACCGCTTGTATAATATATGTAAACAATATTATTAATTTATTGAAAATGTACATTACATTTACGTGTAAGTTAGCTCTCTAGGCTTTGTAAATATTGTTATGACGTTATATAATTTATAGGTACGTGGAGGCGACGTGTGTAGTAGACGCTTAATATAAACAGTGTAGATGCACCCTTATGACAGATAATAAGTGTACGTCACAAATAACACAGTATAGTCAATGTTTTGATCTTGTAATTGTGTATCGTGTATTATGTATCGAAATGAAAAGGTTTTCCCAAAATAAATACTTCTAATTATTTATTAGAATAAATTGATCAAAATGTTATGTCACTATATATTTTCAAGATATATACGTAAATGGTCGCTTGAATAGAAAAAAATAACTGCAAATCTGATACTCAATACAAATAGGATGTTGTTTGGCTTTAGTCGTTAGGTGAGACGAGTCGCGGGACACTAAGTAATTTATGCCGTAGTATTTGTTACTGATACATTTGTTTTTGTTGAGTTTTTTCCTAATATATAAAGAGAAGTTTATTGATAATTAATGCTACAAAATTTATACATGTATGCAAACTGAGGCTTGTCACGAAAATCCTTTCATAAGATGTCAAATATAATAAAACATTATTAAATATTATGTGTTTCATTGTTTTGTTTACCTTCTTTATATAATTGAAAACTGTTAATCAATCCTAATCAATTTTATATTATTTAAGACAAAATGAATCCTCAAGTCAATTATTTGAACTTCTAACAAAAAAACTGATTGATTATTTCAGTTCTATCGCTAGAAAGAATCACATAAGAGATAGGAGTCCCTCTATCTTAACCATGTACAACCATATCTACAACCGCAGATCCATACTATTATGGGGCAATGCATCAGATATTGACACTACATTTGTTCTGCAGAAGAGGACTGTTCGAGCAATATATAACGTTAGGCCTTGACAATCGTTAAGAAATAAATACAAAGAAATTAAAATAATGATGTATTAATATATTAATTTCTTTGTTTATTTCTTAACGATTGATTGAATAGCCAATATACTTATGAAAATTTAAATTATGTTCATAAAAATATTAATAAATTCTATAAAAATAGTGATAAACGCAAAATTAATATTAGTAACAAAAAAATAAATTACTATACCCATCATTAGGCTCCATAATATTATTTTATTTAAATAAACATTTAAAAAAACCATAAACTTTCCAGTAGAAATGTAGTTAGAAATAAATTTAATGAAACATTAAAAGAAATTTGTTAAAAAGTTATTATAATGGAAAGGATTACATTAACGACGGTATGACCTGGGAATAAATTATATTTGCGTAATTACTCTTTTTTATCTACTGGCTTTATCACATGTCTCCCCTGGAAGTCATTACTTTGCCCTAGCGTTGGGGAACGGATAGCCCTTCCCTCAAATATTACAAAGGAGGTAATGACTGATCCTCGTGTCATGCTCGTAAAATGCTGCTTGCGGTGACTGGTCGTCTTGCTAGCCACGGAGATTATAAAATAACATTACATTACATTACATCTGAATTGATGGCGATGGTTCTATTACTTAAATTGCTCACTAAATGTTGACATTTGTTAATCACAATAAAGAAATACACGCTAGAGTGTGCTGTGGTTTTTCTCAGACCAGTCCACGTTTGGTAACCTCGTAGCCTTCATTTTAAGTTGGAGTATTTTTACAGAAGGGCTTATTTCGGTAAGTGTGGTATCAAAATAGTCCTGACATTGCATTTAATGTCCACAAGTGATCACTGGTATGGATTCAAAATGGACCGAAACCGGAGAGGTACAATCATACAAATATTCTTGTACGACTGGGGATCGAACCCGAATCATTAATTCATAAATGGATGCTTATGGTGTGCCACGCCGACCATCATAGGTAATACGGAAACATCATCTTGAGATTGCAACCAACCCAAGATGATTACAATCGCAATGCACAGTATTTTAAATGAGACAAATGTATTGTAATTGCAATTTTTAAAAAATAACGGCTTCAAGGTCCGATTTTCTTGTTATAAATGATGCCACCGCCATGCTCATAAATAAAATTATATTTGATGACCTTAACACTAAACCTACCAAGTACCGGTCAAATTGACCGTTCGTAAACTTTTGTAAAACTTATACATTCTTAAACGTTATAATATCGTTATCAAACTACATGACAATTCTTAGAATATGCATATAATATTTTCTACACTCTTTACTTTTAGTTATTTCCATTATTACCTGCGTTATATAATAAAATAAATTTTAATTACCGGTCAATTTTGACCGCGTGCGGCAGGAACAGGTACACAATAATTGTCGGTAGGTTTAGTGTTAATTTATACCCAGACATTATTAAGTCATTTTTACATTTTGGCAAATGAATATAAAACTTTAAGCATTATTTAAAAAATAATAAGACCATTAAATAATCTACTTTATTTTATTAAAGTCTTATATATTTATTATTAGCACTATTTAGAAGTACTTCCCGTACCACTTGTGGTCGTATTTCGATAGGAATCTGTGACACCCGCCCATGTTGTTTTGAATAATGTATTTTAATGTGAATTTATTTTGGTTATTCTCTTCACACCATTTTTCTGATGCTGCCTTCTTCTTCATAAGTTCTTCGGACGTCGGTTCTGCTTTAAATGGTAGTCTTTCTGCTATTATCCGTAACATGTCGTGCACCTGAAATAATACAATATTTAGTTAATAAATTATTTTTATATATATCCTACTAAAATTGTGTCAGGCTGGCTGTTTGTTTGTTGAAAAGTTATAAAATTTATTATTATAATATGAAGTATAAGATAACATGTAAATTATTACAATTATGGCATTATATTTTTATATTATTACGCTGCCTCAATTTATGTTACCCAAAAAAGTAAAAATATACTCTAAACCCAGTTAAGTAATATCAATGCTAATATATGACAAAGATTTTTTAAAACCTTATTATGGGGTCTTATTTTGGGTTTTAGTTTATATCATTTTCCAATAACATGAAGCCATAGATCAAACCCATCATACTTATTGAATTATGGGTTTGTATTATGGTTAACTATACTTATGGAAGGTATTTTTAAAAACATTATAATTGTTTCTTTTAACATCATGTAAAATAAACTAAACTTACCTCTGCATATTCACATTTTCCCCCAATTTCGAATATAATCCTTCCGGCCTTAACAGGTGTGACGTAGTGGTCAATGGCTCCTTTGCCACCGCCCATTCGTTGTCCCTGGCCCTTCTTAGTGACCGGCTGCCAAGCGGGATCCACTCTCCATATTGCAAACATTCTCTTCATATCTAACCTCCTTGCAACTTGAAGACGTATCATTTCAAAGTGCTCGTGTCGCAGCCTCCCACCTCCAGTGGCCTTTAAAATTGTTTATATATGTGCTACTTATATAAGAATGACAATTTGAGTTATCAGATGCTGAAGACAAAAGTTTACACTTATTAAAGATAAAAATTTAACTGGTTTGGAGACACTAAAATATATTATAGACCAACAAATCAATTAATCAATCCTTTTTATATTGTACCACCACATTAAGCACAAGGTTTATCCGTATAAATGTTGGCAAGTCAAATAATTCAATAACGTACTAATTATTATAATAAACTTACCACTACTCCATACTGTTTTAATTGTAAGGTGTTGTGTAAAGTTTCTGGCCCTCTCATATACCGAAGGCGCTTTTGCATTTTAGGGGGTTTTAAATTTGGAGGGTACAGAGGGATTTTATCAAAAATTCTCAGCCTTGGTCGTTCCGGAATTTCAATCCCTGTAAGCAAGATTAATTACAAAGTTTCACTATTTATATACTTACGTATTTAAAATGTTAGTATTTGCTGTAAACATATTCATTTATTTTTAATATATTTAGTTAATTACCATCATAATTCTTTGGTGGTGGAAAGTATTTGATTCCAGAATTTAATGTTGTTTGTAAAATTTCTGGCCGTAGTATACCTGAAACAGCTATGAGAAAGATGTTATACCCGCGATCAATTCTATTTTAAACAAATAAATAGCATGCTAATTTACCTATTACATTTCGACATGGCCTTAAAAACATATTTGTTATAGTTATTTCTATTATATTATAGTTGTTTCTATTCCTATTTCGTTTTCAATTTAGGTTATTTGGACAAATGTCAAATAAGAGGTAACTGATTTTGACATTGACAGTGGCAGTGGCAACTAGTGATGGCCCGTAATTATTCAATCGTTAGTGTATCCATAGACTTATATACTATATATAACTGATCACTGATTGAACTTGGAAATATAAAAACATTGTCCCCAATTTATAGTATTTGTGTGGTGCGATGTAACTCCAAAACTGGCAGTCACGGAAATGCAGCGTAGAAAACACTGTGTTCCACATATTCTAAACGACTTACCAAATTGGATGGCATATTTTATTTATTTTTATAGTTATTAATATTACTTTATTCCTGGTATTGTTGTTTTTTATTTTTCTTAAGCTATTGATGTATTTATTTAGGTTTTGGTTATTACCCAAATAAAGTGTTTTCATGGACTGATTGATATTAATTGGTAGTTATATTTTTGTAGGAATATTTCATGCTCTACTATATTTTAAGAACTTTTATACTGGTTATGGGGAAAATAATTTATGGGCCATGGGCCACATGTGCTGAAACTGTTATAATAAACTGGAGTATGGAATATTATTCCATTTTTTGTTGCACCTTTCTATGGTTCTAGTCACTTTTACCGAAGTAAGCATTGCGCTACAGAAACCAGCCCTTAGCAAAGGGCATACCGAGCTTGGACTCTGTAAAGCCCTATAACTATAAAGGGCTTCACTAAGTGCAAAATATTATCTCCTTAAAGAAATTATACAGCATATATCTCCTAGTTCACTTGACGCAAGATTGCCAGACGAATGCCCTAGGTAGTACGTAAAATTGATGTGAGGCTGATAACTTCTTCGTTTGAGTCTTGAGGCTTTTGATATCTCGATAAAGCTCTTAAAGAAAACCTTTATCGTTCGGTTTTCCACCCTTGCTTTCCATTGTTAATTGTATTAGGAATTCAAAAGAATAGGTAACTATTTGCCTATAGTTGACTACGATTGTATGTCTATGGTTTAACTTTGTTTTTATAATTAGTTACCATGGAAACAAATAGTAAATAATAAATATGTTTATTCCTTTACAAAACTATCGTAACAAAATAAAAATCTTGTTAATATTAGAAATATTATAATGGATTATACAACCACGTTAAGCTTACAAAAATGTTTATACATGAATGTATACCTTTATATTGTTTGGGTGGTAGTAAATAGCTACTTTTTGTTTATAAAGGTATTTAAATACTACAATTTTAAAATGATATTCACTGCAAACTAAGGATTGTTGCTAGAATAATTTTCAAATAATAATGATATTATTAACAGAATAAATTTCAAATGTACTTTTAACCGTATTAATAAGTGTTATAAAATTCAGGTGTTAAAGCTGGAGCATTTGTCAAGGTATTTATCAATTACAGTGTTTATGCTGTTAACTGTTATCGAATTCATAAGACTATATCTTGGTCACTATGGAAATTTATCAAGTAGGGTAAGTAATATTAGAGATAATTATTGTTATTATGTAAAACGGATGTTTTTATATAATTTGTCAATATTCTTTCAGGTACCAGAATTGGCTGGGTTTTTGATGTTAACAGTTCTGATGCAAATGCCGCTTGTCAGTTTTTTTCTATTTAATCCATATTTATTGAGTACTCCAACTGAATTTATTCTGCATGCATCTTTGTGGGTGGTAACTATAGCCGAAATTGTCTACTGTTTTTTAGCTCTGAAACAAGCATCATCTGTTGCAAAAAGTATGTATATATCCTATTCAAGAACCGGAAACATACTTAAATAGTTTGTCAATTAAAATTATATGTTTAGGGATAAATGTTTAAATAAATACAACATTAAGTTATTTTGTTTATTAAAGCTTCCCACATTGATAAATTATAGCATAATGTACATGTTGTTATATTATTAATTTGGAATTACATTTTTCAAATGACTTCAAAAATATTCTATGTATTGATTCATGTTTAGAAAAATATTCAATTTCGTCTATAAGATTTAATCAATAAAATAATTAAGCACTTTGGTTACCTTATTTACAACTACGTAATATAAAATAATTTAATACTTTATAGTAGGTCAGAATCGTAGGGACAATATAGTTTGAGAGCACCACTGAATCTATTGCCAATTATTCTTCTTATACCAGTATATTTATAATTTCATTTTATGTATTTTCAATACACAAATATGTATAATTAAAATATATAATCCCTCTTCGATCTCTTATTTGACAATCCAATTATACAATCTATTTTAAATAATCACATTTTTAATACTATATTTTTTTTATTTATCTTATTTTTTTAAACTACATATTAAATATTATTTAAATTTTTAAAATTGCTGCAATCACACAAATTCATATAAAATTATTCATCACCGTGTCATTAAAATGTTTGGATTTCCAGTCATTGGTTGATAGAGAAATGGAAGTAAATAAATAACTTAATCCATCAGATTCAATGAACAAATTAGGTATTTTTTTTAATAGCTTACACTTGCTCACACATGTTCACAGTTCAGTTCATCTCACACTCGGTTACTGTCAGTTTTTATAAGGTATTCTTTTAATAAAAATGTATAGTCCGTTTGAAGTCAAAAACAAGTAAAACAACTTAAATATTAAAATAATAAATAATGCATAAATATTTTGGTAAGAAAATTAATAATATTTAATTATTAAATAACTATCATAGCCTTTTAGTTAAAAGTACTAAAATCGTGAACTAAAAAAAATTGATCAATTTTACATCTGGTTGCATGTAAAGTTGTATAAAAACTTGCAAGTTTTGCTTCAAAACCTTCGAGATTATTTTCAACTTCAAATGATCTCATGATCTGGTTAAAGGTTGGGGACATTTTACATATGAGCTGAAAAAAGTACAAAATTATTTATATTTTGTTAAGATTTTATTGCAAAGATCTTTCTCTTGTTGCAGGAACATTATAAAATTTTACAAATATTGTGTATACACAATATTTGTTAAATTTACCAAAGTGACTTTTTCTTCAAGTAGTGACTTTGTTGTGTTCATAAAAATAAAGAAACCTTTTTTAATTTTAAGTATAACATTACAAAGTTAGATACTATTTAATAAATAAGTAGTACATAATTTTAAAAGATTTAAAAATTTATGAATTATTACATAAAATAGATAATTGCACACTTACATTAAAAAGTTGCTGGGTCGCCCAGCCATGGTATTGTTTTACCGAACCTTCATAGGCTAGAGTAAAAATTTTTTTCATGCTTACATCATAATCTTTTGACTGAAGACTTACTAATATTCCGTTGAATACTAATTCAAAAAACAGCAACCCCCTGCAATTAAAATATAACATCTGTTTACAATAAAACCATTATTCTATTTATTGATTAGTAATATTGTTTTGTATAACAAATGGAAGAACAAAATTTCAATATTGCAACCTCTGATTTTTTTTTAATACAAACTGGCAGACAATCTAAGATATTATCTGTTGAAACAAACTATGTTATAATATATACAATTATAGATATAATAGATATTATGATTTCTGTTATAAAGTTAAACAACTTTACATATTTGCTAAAAGTAAAACATAAAATAATATTAATTGTTTATTATTACCTATTTAACCAGAGGACTCCTTCAGCTGCTGTATTTTTTCCTTTTGAATATTCATCTAACATCAATTCTAATAAACAGGAATCTTCATTGTATATATAATTATTTTTTATTTTCTATAAAACAATAAAGCATTATATAAGCACATGGCTATGTTATAATCATAATCAAAATCATAATGACTCATTGGCAATACATACATTAACATTTCCTTGCATATCATATTTTACAGGTGCAAAAACTTTTCCTAGACGATCTGCAAATAAGATCATAATAATAATCATTTACAATTACACAGGATTTATAAAATGCAATTATACTTACCGACTATTGTAATTAAATCTGATGTTGCTTCCAAAAATGTATGTACGTTTATTTTGTCATTTACAAGTGAAGGGAAGCATTTTATTGTATTAAAATCAAATTTCTTATCATTTTCCATAGAACTACCTGCCATTTTAATATTTTATAGAAGAGTCACTGTATTCCGATAAAATTAGAGGTAAGCAAAAAGCTACTTCATCGACACTAAGTCTCTTATCATTCATTGTTATCGCTTGTAAAGCAACGTTTAAAAGATTAAATAACCTGAAATATAAAAGAAAAATAATAAATATAAAAAGGCGTCCAAATTTAAATAGATAATTTAAGTTAGAATATAACGAAAGGAAAAAGTTATTTTAAAAGTGACATGAGGTAAGATTTGTTTGTTTACTTTTACTATGCTTAATTATGTATGTTTTCACGTAGCATGGGTAGAGTGACATTTGAATAATTCCATTTCACGTGTTGTGTTCTTTAACAATCGAAACTGGAAAATAGAAGAAATGGGTAAATTTTAAATATGATGAAATGTATCTAAATTAGGACTTTGTTATAAAATCTTTAGAAGTAAATCGTCGTCGTCTATAAAATCTTCATAATTTAAAATGTAAAGTAAAATGTAAATGTAAAGTAAAATGTTTATAATCATTTCGTAAGGTGATGAAAGTAGTTTTATACTGCAACACTAATGGGAGTTTTTTGAAAAACTACATTACTTGATGTTTTTCATCAAATGTGACCGTATCCATACTGTCTGAAAACTAAAGTAGTAAAGGGACAATAGTAATTATAGTACGATAATGAATTCAACATATATTAAAAAAAAAAAAAAAAAAACGATAAACAATGTAGGTTATACCTACTATACGAATATCCGTTTAAAAATGTCAACGTAGTTATAAAAAAGACCACATAAATATATTTCACATTCAGTTGTATAAAAGCATAAGTAAAAGTTATGAATCTACAAACCTAGCAGATCTGTGAAAAAATCGAAATATTGTTATAACTGACGTTACTTTTTTATCAGTCTTCAAAAAAAATATTACACCACCAATCTTTTAAAATCTAAAAATAATGCACGAAGCACCTACATTGTTTCTTTTTTATTTATATAGATAGTAGGTTTTATCAAAATCATTTTAATTTACCGTTTATGTTGTGCTAAATTACACTTCCACATTTAGTTTTATAGTTCATAAAGTCACTGTTACTTTAATAGGAAAATGTTTGTTTTAAGACGTTTCCTAAATCATCCTCGACAACTATAGTTAACACTTTGCTTTTCGGTGAAAAAGTAAAGGGTACTAAAAATCTTTTTTCCGGTAATAAATTTGTAAATTCATATGAATCTAACACCATCCCATTGGACTCATCTCTAACTTCAACTATTCTTATACCAGCTGTTGATATTATCATCATTCTGTTCTTATCGAATTTCAAATATCTGGTGATGGCCTGTCTCTCTCTGCCATATTCATTATTAAACCATCGGTGATAGGACAAAAGGACTGCACAATTTCTTGTCCAGTATATAGAATCATTAGCATTCGAACGGTTTACGTTTTTTTTGGACTCTGAAAGCCTATTTGTTATTGTTGAGTAAACGCTAGAAGGTCTCGTTATGGGAGTGACGTTCGGACTTCTTCTTATAATATCAGATTTTGACATGGAGGCAAAATTTCCTAGCGTTGTTTTGCTTCGTGGCCCTAAAACCCTTAGCGGTTCTGCGACGTTCATTGTAACATTTATGTTGCGTTGCAGAGATACGGTGGAATGCTGAACTGGTTTCCCGTTGTAGTTATTCATGTTGTCTTTTACTAAAGCAGACCTTTTATCTCCGACTAGAAATACACGATCAATATTATCAAAACCTCTTCCCATTATACCGTCTTTGGTATGACCGAGATCAAAGGTATGGCCCAGTTCATGAAAAACCGATCCTAAAGTTGTCGCAAAACATCCTCCTAATGTTCCTCTGTATCCGCTATCATCCATAAAACGTCTTGAATTTACCGGCGTAGAATTTAGAAATCTGGGAATTATTTCTTCTACTGTTTCTGGCCAAGTATACAAACAAGCCGTGCCAAATAAAGCTAGTCCTCCACCGCCTAATGCTGCATATGCTTCTGTGAGAGATACTATTTCATCATGTGTCATTTGCTTATCAATATCCGTTCCTTTAAATCTTGTGCATGAAATAAATCCCAAATATTTTCTTTCATTACTTCCCAAGTCGGAGAGCATTAATTCTCTTCCAAAGTGTGTCCACAATTCTCCTTGTCTCATCTTTCTAGCTTTATTGACGTTGAGGTTGCTTCTGAACACGATACACTCTTGCTTTTTTTGATTTACTTCATGTTCAAGTTGAAATGTTTTTCTTCCTACTCCACTTTCAAAAAGCTTTTCGGCAGTTAAACTTTGTATTATTTTGGCACCGACAGCTATGCGCTTACAAGCGTTCTCGATACTATTGTCTATATCGGCAGGACTTTGGAAGCATCCATCGTGTCCTTGACAAATAATGTACACAGGGCACACTCTGAGATTAGTTTTTCTTGGTTCATATGCCAATTTTATAATTTTTCTTTGGTCGGTATATTCAAATTCAATAATATTTTCGCCATGTTTTAGTGAGACTATTGTTTTAAATTCTCTGTTCGCAATATCCCAATCTGAACTGTGTCTGTTACCATTATTAGCAACGGTACATTTTATTTTTGCATTATTATTACAAAGGCCAGCTGTTATCAATCCTTTGATGAGAACAAGAGAATAGTTTATTATGTCTCCATTTTGGAAGTTAGTGATAAATATCGTCGAGGTTTGTTCATTTTTATTTTCTTCATCAGTGCGGTTGTCCATCACCTGAAATTTTTATACACTGCGAGTTAAAAACTAGCAGTCATGGTATAACGATGATTGACCTTGTTATTGTTTAATACTCGAGTAGGCTTCTCAATGTTATGAAATAACTCTCTCATCATATAATTAGGTTAAGCGTTTGTATATATATCGGTAAATCCATTTAGCACATAGAATTAAAAGGCATTTAAGAATTTTGGTACACTAAATATTTAAGATTCGTGACATCTTTTTACAAAAGGCGGTCGTAAATGAATTGTTTCGTACTAAGCAATGACTCACCATGATGCGGTTAGCGAGGAGCGCACAGCGGCGGTGCGACTGCGGCGGGAGGACTGCGGGACGGGCGCGCGGAGGTGAGCGGCGAGTCGGTTCTCTTCAGCCCTCACTTCCCTCTGAACCGCGCATGCTCCACGATGCAGACCGACGCGCTCCGTAACGATTGCGACGGAGGTACAGACTCGCTGTCTCCGATACCACGAGGGAAATTTGAACGATGTCTTGCAATCAAATATAGAACTGAATGCGTCATAACTTCCGCTCTACATTGTTGTTTTCTTTGTCTTAAAGTTACATAATTCTTACTAGGAGAATTTTCTTATATATATTCGTCAGCATTCAGTTAATTTATTGTTTTGGTACTTTTGTCAACGTTATTGAATAGACAAAGATAAATTGAGCATATTGTATTTATTATTATCAGTTTTATTATTATGTTATAATATATTAATGCTAGAATTTGTCTGAATTTATTCTTGATTATTTCCGCGCCTGCAATTTTTGTTCTTGCAAAATGTATACATATGTTTTGAAAGACGAATTATATAGGCGACAAGACATTGATAAATGAAGAGATAATGAGAATTAAGTATATATGTTTTATTAATATGTTTTTTTCAATTTTCTTCAAAATAAGATAAACATATCAAGTCAATCTGGACTTCATTTTTTTATCTTAAATATAATAGATAGAAAAGTTTATATGTAGTTTTAAGATAGCATTTTAGTACTTACCTATCTAAATGTCAAACTATATCTCAAGGAACAGTAATAAATATGATTGTAATCGATATTTGTAATAGAAATTGTTAATAATTTTAGAAAAACAGGTAATTTATTTATTATCAGCATTCAGCATTGGTTTCAATAGATATAAAGAAATGCTTGCAAGCATCCTAGAAGAATTAATTTATATACGAGTATATATATAGGCGATTTTCCACTCAATGATTCATCACAAAATCTCCGAAATTATCTGTCCGATTAACTTAAAATTTTACATAGTTACTTCTTTTGTGAGGAAGACGTCCACTAAGAACGAATTTTACGGAATTCCTATCCCAACGGATTTCAACTTTTTGCATCTCGCCATGTTTTAAACCTGTAGGAGATACACTTAACGCGGGGATAAGAGTTACTATAGCAACGGTTACGATGACAACGGCTAAAATGACAAAGGTTACCATAGCAACCTAATTTCCAAATTAATAGTGTGCCCAGCGAAGCGGGAGGGAATAAGCTATATTTATATAATTTGTTGGTTTCATCTTAAAATTTCTCAGAATCTAATATATTTAATTTGTTAATAGTTTCTCTTACCCGTATTACTCAACTTTATTTCTGACGTGGCTAAATTACTCACTTATTAAGATCCGCGTTTAAAATGTAGCGGTAATTAAGGATATATAACTATTTTAAACTCTGTCTGGACTGGATACGAACCTGTGACCTCTTTGGATCCGTTTCCCCGGCTCATATGTTATTATCTATTTTTTATTGATGATAGCGTAACAGTATTTATAATCTCGATTTATAGTTAAACAATAATTTTGTTTCTGTAATAAAATTAGATATGCGGATTTAGATAAGTTACTAGATATAGATAGATAACTAGATCTAACTGCCCGTAGCATATTTCTAAAAATATAGATTGCTAATTGGTTTTTATTTTTTATTATTATGTTAGTTGCCAGTGTATCGAATTTACTAAAGGCTTAATAGTAATTCAATATCTTTCTTGTCTTAAGGAAATACTACAAGTTTTAAAGTCCTTAAATCGATAACACTGAATACACAAAGGCAAATTAGGCTCTATAGTAATTTAAAGCCATGTAGGTATTTTAGTCTACATTCGTGTCCAAAATTAATAATCGATCTATAAACTAAGATTGAAGTAAACCAAAATCAAACGACGATTGGTTCTTTGCAAAGTCAAGTATAGGTCGGAAATTTCAAATTTATCGATTATTAATTACGGACCTTAAAGGCTGTAAGGTAGATGCCATATCCCACATGTAGCACAGCGTAGCCGACGTAGAGGTCTGATGATACGAGGTGTGCAGGAAGCGGCCGGGGCTGGTCGCAGGAGCCGGTCGTCGTCCCACTGAACGCACTTTCGCTTTTACCGGAGAACGAACCCGGGGCATTGCTACCTCACTCACGGTTACACCATCACGAATAGACGCTTTTGGCTGAGTTTGTCGCTCCGGTATGCATACTAATATATATTAGGCCCGTGATTTCTCCATACTATAATAGTGAATCTTGCTTATACTGTTTGGTTTGAGCCAAGCTGTGGGGACATATAGTAATAAATGATATTCATATATTGACCTAAATGGAACTTGTATTTCAGTATAATATATAAGATATTTTATCAAATATTAAATTTGCATCTGATTCCAAAAAAATATTTAACATTGGTCAGGGCGGGCGGTTGCATGTTAAATATTGTTTCATAACTATGCCTATGTAATAAATTATAGCTAAAGATGATATCAATTTATCTTATAAAAATTTCCTAAGTTTGTTAATATATTGCTATTACAAAACTTTGTTAAGTTTTGAATTTTACGTAAGGACCAAATAAAACCCGTAGTTTTTATTATTGCTTAATCTTGATAAGCTCACTCGTTACACTTCCAATTTCACAACACAACACCTCGAATTGGAAATTAATTATAGAAATTTATGAGTCAATTATTAACAATATTTCGCGGTAATTAAATATATTATTTTTTTCCATTTTTTTTTAATTCTAATTTATTTGTCTTGTTTTCAATCGAGTTAAATTTTCGTACATATTAAAAGCAATACGCAGACAAAAATGTAGACATTAAAGTTAATAAGATATAATTTAAAGTAAAAATATAATACGGTATTTTATAAACATTGATCTAAGCTAACTAAATTGACTTTTTTAAGTACCACTACCACTAGGGATCGAAATAATTTTGTGGCCATATGTAGAAAATGATGTCAAAAAATATATATGCATTATATTGTATTTAAGTGAAAATAATATTTAAATAATATTATATATAAATAACGAACGATTAATATAAATATCGTATATTATTGGCGAAGTAAAACCGGAACCTTTTTAAATAACTTTTTCTTTGTAATATATTGTAAAAGGGTGAGAAGAATTCAATAAAATCCCAAGCAGTTGGTAATGTTTTATAGCTTAATTGTATTGTATCTGTGGTGATTATTGTACACCAATTAGGGTACCTTGAGCACCTTAGGGCTGGTGTACATGCGACCAATATTTCGAAACGTTCTGTGTTAATAATAATGAAGATCTGTGGAGTTTCATCACAGTGCGCTCGTTGAATAATAACGTCCGGTTGAATGAACCATTGCATCGTGTCCTTGTTTGCTGTGATTTTCCATGGCACGTGCTGTGCTGAGGGAGCTATGGCAGTGATGTACCAAATAGTGATGTACTTGGTGGTCGTTTACTTTATAGTAATCTAATAGTGATGTACCTTTTTGTACTTTCGTGCATACCTGATAGTGATGTACCTTATTGTACTTTCGGGCATTTAATAATTATGGATTTACATCTGATTTACTGATAAGTGCTGCATAGTTTGTTGTGTTGTTATCTGAGTAGAAATTTCTAAAATATCTACGATACTTTATGATTACAATATTATGTATTATAAACAAATTAATATCTATTTTATTATTGTAATATGCATCTTAGAATATATTTTGTCGTGGTTTTGTATTTTCTTAATATGGTATATAGGAAATTGTTTTTCTGAATCACTTCTGTTTCTTATATTGCAGTCTAATAAATGTACATAGGTAGTGTTTTAGTAGGTACCTACATACATACATGCAAACATACATGACAATAGACGGTATAGGTTATCTTTGTATATATATGTCGAGTATAAGGTGGAAATAAATTGCATTTTTCAGATTCATTCAGACTCTCTTATAAAATAATATAGTCAGTAAATGAATATTAAATAATTGTAGCTATTTAAAGTGTGTGTCACTCCCAAATAATTTTATACCTTGATAATATAAGCAAATAATATTCCATTAAACAGATTTCGATGCGCATTTCACAGTCTTATAGTTTACTAGTAATAATCATATAAATCAAGATTCCTCAAACTCCTCGGATAATGTCTGTTTCTCTACAAGACCCATTTCTGCCTTTAGAAAAGCTAGCAATTTAAAACGCTTTTAATATAGACATTAACATTGTTTAGGACCAGACAGTAAGCAAGGCAGCAATAAAATACCACCCGTGTTCAAAAATTTACACCTTCCTAAGATAATATTACATACTTTGTATCTCGCGCTCATAAAACTTTAAAAGGCCTACACTATGTGTGTTACCTTGGTAATGGTGTGTATTTGTAAGATATACCAATAGTTTTACCAATCGAAATACAGCATTTTAGAAAAATAAGTTAACAAATCCTATATTATGTATTTAAACTAAACTATCAGATATAATTAATTATATATATTATACCGCTATGAATCGATTTATATAAAATGTATAATAAATCTTTTTTTATATAACATTATGCGAGGTCAGGCTTAGTTGTGTGTGTGACACACACTACCAGTGTCTTTGCAATAAAAAAATGCTCTATTCCAATCTACTTATAATAATAATTGGACACAGCCTCGAGGCTGGTCCGTTTCTATGCTCTTAGTGGAGCAGTAGAACACAATTCTGTTATGTTTTTAATACGGTTACTTTTTTTTCTGATACCTCTTTAGTTAAGCCCTTAGTCGTTAGCTTTGTATTCGTTCTCTTTGGCATTCCATTTGCGATCTTGACTTCATTATTAAATTTAAAAAAAAATTAGAATGACATTTGTTTTATTTCTTTTATGTTCCTTTGAACATATCGATTGAATCATTATGTCAAATTAAATGTATATATTCATACGTAAGTACACCAGTTCATAGTAACAATGGCCACTTGTCCAATAACTGGCCTAATCGCATCGACCATTCAACATCCGTTCAAGAAACTGACCACACATACTGAATATGAAATGCACGCAGTTTAATGTGTCACTTTTTGTCAGAAGTAAGCATTTTCGAGTTCGGTCGTTGACCCTAGAATTGCGTAGGCTAGCTACTTTCTCTCGTTGTTGGGGCAAGGCGAGGCGTGGCGAGCGAGGTGAGAAGGGGGTCCTGCCAAAATAAGTACGTGAAAGGCTGGGTAGCCGTTGCTTTGGTCAGGTACACAAGCCATTCCTAGAGCCTTTGTTATACAAGTATCTCCTACGTGGACTGCGGAATAGAATTCGGGCACATATATTCCATTATATCCTTTTGATAATTGTAATAGGATGGTTAGGCAATGTCGGAGTAGTTTGTATGTCTTAGTTATTTGTTTCAGCTCTCAGGAGTAGGTCAAATAACTAAGAATGATCACGCAAGCGGATTTGAAAATTTTTTAAGCATCATATCGGTTTTTTGGTAACATTCACTCAGCAGAATACAGCTGATTATGGAATATTTAAGAATAATAATGAAGTCAAAATAAGCTAAGAAGTGAGAGGAGAAATTGTCAACGTATAACGGTTTAATCGGTTGGAAAAGGAAACAATACAACACGAACTGTCGAATACTGTGAAATAACCATTACCTACTTTTTATCTTTAATTTGCCAAATAATTACTATCAGAGGTGATTTAACTCGAGAAATATCAAGCGTTTTGGATCGGAGTTTATACAAGGCAATGTCATTCAACATTAGTTAAATTTATAACGATATATGACTACAATGTGTCATTTAGTAACAGCTGTTCGTACTATTTTATCATAAAATGGCGGACCGAATGAAAATATGATTTTCTGATAATCTAACTTGGGGTGTTATAAATATAACTAACGTTAAATCATGACTCTTAACAATATTTTTGAATTTAAAATTAAGTAAAATTAAATAATTTGGACAATATTATAAATAATGTGTTGACTTCAATATTAATAGATGATACCCGGTAGGTGGCGGGGTAAATACTTTAAAGATATTTCACAGCGCAAAACTTAGTTTCAGCTTTAGTATATTCGATTAAATGTGATATTTAAAGCGATTTGTATCGCGCTAAGCATTGGAGGAAGACGGATACTCATCTTCTCTCGCGTAGTCTACAGTCTAGATTTCATATCTCCCGAGATTTACGTGTTTGATTAAATTAAATGTTCCTGAACGTGGAACCGTGACAAACAACATTAAAATATTAACTCATTAGATACTAAAGTCTTAAATTTATTAACTGCTTGTTGATTGTATTTTTTTGCAATATATTATTATAATACAATACATGCATTTATACTGTAGAATAAAATAATAATAAATACATATTCGATTTATGGTGGAGCCTCATGTTCTAGAGGTTAATTAAAATCTTTTTGTTAAGAACTCTTTGATAATATCTATGTCTTTGTTAGTGGAAGTTGTGAATGAATTACGTGTTAGATGATGTTTTAGATTGGGATACTGGTATGTGTATCACGTTACGTCTGCAGGTTGCGCTGAAACATGGGTTACGAAGCACTATGCACTGTACGGGAATACCAATCGGGCTGAATTGGACAGCTCACAAAGGTCGAAGGCAAAACAATTTATAAAAATGTCGAAACCTCCACATAAAAAGAGTTGGCACATTGGACGTGCTTACGGCACCACGTTCTCTCTTTTGAAGGTTACGATGTGGAGTTGTGCGTGTGTTTACCGTTAAAACAAAACTGTCATAATTTTAAAAAGACAATATGTACTGTGCTGTATTTAGAAGAAGTCTATTTACAGTTTACATTATTTTAAATTAAACTGTAAGCTTAAAACGTAAGACGTCAATAATATATTTCATCGAGTAAGTATGTAAAAGATAACATATCTTTAGTTCTATTTAAAATTTGAAAAGGAAAAATACACATGAAAAGGATGAAATTGTGTTTGGTCTACGAGACGTAGTAGCGTAGTCTACGCAGTATCTCAGTGCGCTGGTCTGGACAGCGACGGTAAGGCGCCCGGGGTCGAGTCTCATATTTCTAGAGCATTGAACCTCTGCAACCTTGTGCGTTGAAGCCTGCCCGTTCTCCGTGCGCTGACGCAACCGCTTCAGCCCCTTCTCCGCTTCAAACGATCGTATAATTACTCCTTAAGGGCACATCCATTCTTAAATCACAATGGAAGATTTTAATGTGAATTCGAATCGTTTCATGATAGGTTGAACTTAATAGAATTCATCATGCTTACGCAACGTGCAGATAAATCATACACGAGCACCAATAACCAATCATAAATCAATTATAAGATATATTAAAATAAATATTTACTCATACAAAAATGTAATTATAAAATACAAAGTAACCAATGGCTTAAGAAGTATCGAATTGCTAACGAGCCACGGTAATCCGCAAATAGTTCGCGAGAAGTGCGAAATGTTCGCGGGTCTACAATTGGCGCCCGAGAACGTTGCGAGGTGACGCTTACGTAAAGCGCTGACATAACCGAGTCGACGACCGCTCTTGCGCAACCACCACAAAACCCGCAACCCCACGCACCGCACCTTTTCATCTGCTCCCCCACTACCTATCAAAATTACCTAATTGTACCAAAAAATGCATCAAAAGGACACCGGTTTAGCGATGGAGTTACGACACCGCCGGCTACAGATCAACAACCTCCGCTAAGGACAAACATAACTAGAATGTTTTGCATACATTTATCTCGATTAACATTTCGTGTGTAAATGCTGGACTTAAAATGTAGCTAGTTTTGGTAACGTATGTATATTTCATCATTCGATATTTCGCATGCGGTGTCGCAATCGAAGCGGTCACAGGATCGTGCTGCTATTGTTTTAATTAGCAATTAGGTACTAACATAGCTGTCATCGCTCCGAATTTGAGTCAGCTCCAAAAAACGAACAGGTGTTTTGGGTCCAGTTGACGCAGTGAGTATGAAATTGACGTATTCGTATGGTACAGTTATCCTTAGTGCACGAAAGTGAAAACTAAATGTGGGCTTGGTCATCGACCCCAAGGAGGGTCGTCGACCGCGCTTAACTGCAAAGGCCGTTTGTGAGTGCGGAGGCCATATGCGCGACATTTAGCTCCGTGGTGCTGGAAGCCGCCTTGCACGCTTCGATCGGCGTGTCCATTCAGCAAGCGCCTGCGCGCGCGCAGGTATTGCACTCCAACTCCGACATAAATTTTGGTGTAAAATATTGCTATTCGATTATAATTGACAAAGTATTCTGGCAATATAAAGATGATTGGTAACATTAATTTATTTACAACCGTAGTTACTTATTTTATTTCAGGTTAATTGGTTATTACCGCTTCCGTAATTATCAAATGAATACATTTTTATAGTTAAATTTGTTGTATTTTTTTGGCTGATAACCATAAATGATGTGGTATAATTAATCGATACTTACGGATAGATAACTTTAAGGAAAAATATCGTTAAGGAAATAGAGATGTTATGGAATTGATTAAGTCGTTATCATAGATTAAACCTGTAGACACTATTTTACTATAATTAGTATTAATTTTATCTTAAATACTTTAAAAGTGCACTAGAAGGTTGATGATACCTGAGGCTTGAATAACAATACTTATTTCATACTTGTCGTTGTAACCAAAATATAAATATTACATTTTATATCGTTATATCAAACACGCTAGAGGTAAAATAATATTGACATATAACATATTAGATATGTCATAATCTAATTAAAGATTCCGAATATAATTATGTTTTCATTTCATTTTACATAAGCACGTAAAATAGACAGCGAAAGCTTTACATAAATTAAGATAATATATATATATATATATATATATATAATTACTTATAAAATAATTGTACCGCAATATCCAATTACTCTGTTAATAAAATAATTTCCTTATCACTTTATTATTTTAGAATCATTAATTCCCGTGATGAACACCGGGCTGATGATGTGGAGATGTGGAAGTAATGCTTTCACGATGCTAACAACTTTCACAGCAGATCTGTGTTAATCCGTGAAACTAAATATTTAGAGATTTGCAACTTATTATAATTTTCCTATTTATTTATACATATGTATATATAAATAAAACTCTTACGGCTATTTTTGTTTCGTTGGTTTTATTATTTATATATTTTTCTTCATAAAATAAATTTTATTATAAAAAATATATTTTAAGTAGAAATAAATATATTTTATTGTTTCCTGAATAACTGCCCTTGATTGGATCATAAAAAATGTTAATTAAACTTTAATTCGGAAAATACTTTTAAATGTTCTTGTTAATTTTATTCATTTTGTCAGTATTATAATTTAATTAAAAAAATAATAATTTAACGTTTTTATTAAGTTGTAATTATCATCCAAAATAAAAGATAACATGCAAACTTTTATAATAGTATATTTATACTATAATAAAGATTTTAAATACCGGAAGATAAAATGTGTCTGTGAATGGATCAGGAACTAAGAATCTTTTGATAAAAAAAATAATAAACTTAAAAATAAATAATACAAAACGAAAAAAGATAATTTAGTAAATATAAATTATTAAATGAATTTTATTTTAATAACTTATTAACGGATTAAAATAGTAATATTTTTCAAACTAGTTTTCGAAATCGAAAATGCTGAATGATGATGCGTAATCTGATATATACAAATGTAAGACTTATATTTATTACTATTGTATACAGATATCCTTATGTATTATTTATTGTTGTATATATAAAGTTATATAGATAAAAATATATTCTGTTGATCGGCCGCTTATCAATAAAATGATTTAACTGAAATAAAAATATAAAATGTCATTTATTACTGTTGTTGCATTGTAACTGTAATTGAATTAAGGCTTCACGTTGTGGGGAATTGCTAGTTGTATTTATGGTGATACAGAGAGAAATTTGGCGAGATAAAACATCACGGTAAGGAGGACGCGGTCACAAGAAGTCATCGCCTTCGAACTCGATGTATTTGGATCAAGCGAAGTTTCACGGAGCCCGGGGCCATGAGCCATGAGCGATGGGCGCTAACACAACCTGTCTATCGTGCAATCACTATTTATTATAAATCAAAATACATACATCTATTACTTCATTAACCGCTGTACGTACATTGGAAGTTACATTGACTTTAAAGGACATTATACAAAATCACATACATCTATTAATTGTACGTACCCTGGACACACCTACATTGACTTGTTTAAAGCACAATGTACAAAGCATTGTCATCAAGTAAATGATCAAAATAAAGCCGATTATATTTTGGAAAGCACATCAAGTCCTTATGTAAGAGTTCAACGTAACACTTTGTATGAAGAGTCGCGGACGGCGGTTCAGCGCGCCACTTTCCTTCAGCCAAATATTTGGTTAACTTCGTACGTTTGTGTGACATATACGTATTGGTTAAATAAAAATAAATGGACAATATTGCAATATTTATACTCATGTTTAAGATTAAAGTAAATTGTATTACGTAATCTTAAATTAACTTTAAAAACATAACAGTAAATAAATGTTCTAAAATGATGGATATAAAATCGAGTTGATTGATGCGTTCACGAAATGTTAAACAGAAGTCAATAGAAAGAGTCAATTTGGTGGATCGTCGGCGAAATTTGTTGCGAACCGGTCAAGCGGTACCGTCTCTCCAATTATTTCATAGAACATACCAGCTCTAAACTAGTTTCTACTGCAGAAAGTTTTTAACATAAACTATATGTTCATAAATATTAATTTATTATAATAGATATTAATTGACAATAATACTTAGTCAATTCTTTCTTCGAGATGGTAAAATTATGATTTGTTGTTATTTATAATTCGATACAAATGTCTACCGCATTTAGAGCCACTTGTTTTAATAAAACCGTTGATGGTATTATTAAAGCTGTTGGTCGTAACGAGTGTCACTTGAGGAAGAAGAATCTCACACTGACAGCAGCCGCAGCATCGGAGAGGTTGTTGACCTCTGGCTACGCTTTATATTTGGCGAACAATGATTTGGAGTGGCGAGGTGAATGACCGCGATCGGAGGGGCTAAACGTAGGCAGTTATTGACCCATATTGGAGGTGAAATGTAGATCAGTGGGCGAGAGCGGCGAAATTCGCCGCGGAGTAGAGAGTCTGTGCACGGAACCGTAGGTACGTATGCGCCCGCGCAGATGCGATTCATACGTCGTTTACTTCTGTCTTAATAAAAATATTTTAAAACAGAGATTCTTTACATCTTTTACGTTAATTTAATTTAGTTTTTAGTTTAATGGATCTTTTTGACTACTATTATATGTTGATATATTTTTATACTTTTCTACAATATACATAAATAAGTTGTTTTTTAGTAGATTACTGAATACACTGAGATAAATTCATTTAAGACCATTTAATTTTAAATATTCCATAATTTTATCGGACATTAAGATTAGATAAAAATTATGGTGACAAAGCTATTTAAATATTAGTTATTTATAACCCAAGAGCGCAGCCACGAGCAGCCACGGGCAACAGCTAGTCTGTTGGAATTTATCGTTAATGAGCCTTCAACCTATTTTAACACGTGCCCGGAAAGGCTCCATAAACAATAAAATATATTAATGTTTCTTGGAAGTGTTAAAACAACTTTTTACTGGGTCCAGACCCCAAATTTTTGAGGGTCTTTTATGGCTGTTGACTAACGGACCCTTTGTTGTCTGCTGTTTAATATATATTATATATTGTAATACATACCGCAGTATATAATATTTTATTATATATATTATAAAAATATATTTTATATAGTTTCAATATATTTTATTAAAATACAATATTAAAATAAAATACAATTAAAATACATTCTGTTTGCTATTTGTATAAAATAGAGCAATACATAGAAATTAATCCGAGATAATCCTTAAAGAGACTAAAAGAGACAAGCAACTACTACACTAGCTATCTAAGCATGGATTAACATTTAAAATACTGTAAAGACTGTAAAGTTTTACAGAAATATTCAAATCCAATTATTCGAAACGAGGACATAAAAATAACTTTAATAGATCTGATATTTATATTTTCATCTCATAAGTAGACAAAAAAGTAGAAGGAACCAATACGAATAGTTAAATATAATATTTTTCTCCCGTTCGGAGACTAAGGAAAGAATAGATGATCTGTCTGATGGTCTGATAATACTTGGACTGCAAGGGAAAAGATTTTAAGGTCTAAGTAACCTATCCTCACACCTCCAACCTCACGTATAACTTTCTGTCTCTGTTATGATTATGTGTTTTTTACCATATTTATATTTTTAGTCTAGTTTACAATTGATAAATACCAAAGGACAGACAAAAAACATATTTTAGAGATCCTTGTTATTAGCACTGCATAAATTAAGGTTAAAATATTATTACATTGTATAGGTAAGCTATCTTACATACGTTTTAAGCACATGTTAAACATATGAAAAAATAATCAACGTCGACTTGAACCTGCGGCCTTTGAACGGAAAAGTACCCCTAGTAACATGTTTTTCGATTTGTATTTCTTTGAAATTAATTAAATAATTAATAACTGTACAGTGAGACAATCAAAAACAGTATTGTATTGTTTAAGTATTCTAAAAATATTAAACTGCTTACCATTGTGTATGTATCACGGACATAAATGGGATCCGATACGAACAAAACTTGGATCTGTGATGACCCTGCTAAAGACCTATTTGACTGATACTACCAAAACATTCAAACCATATAAATTATCTCTGGCGATTACTTTATTGGGGAAGTGATATTACACGCAATTGAATATTGCTAACAATTATTTTAATAGCTCCTAATAAACTACATAAAATAATATTAAATTCCTACTCTTTATACAATTTCTTTAACATCCCGGAGTCTGATATTTCTCACGGTGCAAAGGCGCGGCGATATTGATTGCGATTTCTAAGAACAACCATAAAGCGTCTGAGAGTTCTAATTATAGTTCGCAGAGACAAACTTATGTCACATCACACAAGGTTACTGCAGTGAGGAAATTTGTTCTAGACTACTTTCCGAAAGCGGCTAGAAGAAAGTACTTTTACTCGGAGAAGAACTGTGTCGGTACATAGTTTCTATAGAACCGTCCACCGCCGCATCAACTCGTTGCTTTCCAACTTGTTTATTATAATCATGACAGCCATTAAGGATATTGTTGTTATTTATTTCCAATTAATTTAAATTATTCTTTATAACATTAATATATTTAGTAAATAATACGTATGGGAAGTTGATTTTATAAAATTGTTTCGATTTTTGTTGGGAAAAATAAGGATTATCTTAGAAATATAATTAATTATGAAAAGTATTTTCAAAGAATGAAATACAAATAATTTTATACAATAATATAATAAAATAAGAAAGTATATTAACAATTAAAAGAAAATAAATTAAAACCATTTAGTACCAAACAGTAAGCACATGATATCCAAAAGAAATAAATATCTTTATGATATTTTGGATATCTGTTAAATATTACAATGCTGTAAAACTGATAAATTCTCAGAAGTGACAGGAAATTGGTATATTATTTTTACGAGTGGATTAGAGAACAATATACTAAATACTCTGATAAGGTACATATAATGACAAGAATACTATAAATACACAAGCGCATAACAAATCATTCGTATTCGAAGTCAAATTGGGAGACTAAGGTAAGATTTGTTACCAGCTAATATTCTGAAATTTGTAACTTTAATTATTTTTATGAATAACATTTTCATATTTACAGTGTATTTATCATGAAGACCTTCTTCGCTCTTAGTGCTCTGCTGGCTGTGGCCATCGCCTACCCTCTGCCTTTGGTGCAGATTATTGTCAATGTGGACACCACCGGCCAGGACTCAACTGTAATCGAGGAACCAATTGTCGATATACCCGAACCAGTGCTACCGGAATACCCTGAACCAGTAATTATACCTGCACCTGTTCAATTGCCTGAGCCTATATTTCCTGAGGTAGCCGCTCCCGAGGAACCTGAAGTTGCAGCTCCTGAGGAACCAGAGGTTGCTGCTCCTGAAGAACCAGAAGTTGCTACTCCTGAAGAACCTGAGGTAGCCGCTCCCGAAGAACCTGAAGTTGCCGCTCCTGAAGAACCTGAGGTAGCCGCTCCCGAGGAACCTGAAGTTGCCGCTCCTGAAGAACCCGAAGTTGCTGCTCCTGAAGAACCAGAGGTAGCTGCCCCTGAAGAACCTGAAGTTGCTGCCCCTGAAGAACCAGAGGTTGCTGCTCCTGAGGAACCCGAGGTTTCTGCTCCTGAGCAACCCGAAGTTGCTGCTCCTGAAGAATCCGAGGTTGCTGCTCCTGAAGAACCTGAAGTTGCTGCTCCTGAGGAACCCGAAGTTGCTGCTCCTGAGGAACCCGAAGTTGCTGCCCCTGAAGAACCCGAGGTTGCTGCTCCTGAAGAACCTGAAGTTGCTGCCCCTGAAGAACCCGAGGTTGCTGCTCCTGAAGAACCCGAGGTTGCTGCTCCTGAAGAACCTGAAGTTGCTGCTCCTGAGGAACCCGAAGTTGCTGCTCCTGAGGAACCCGAAGTTGCTGCCCCTGAAGAACCCGAGGTTGCTGCTCCTGAAGAACCCGAAGTAGCTGCTCCCGCAGAACCTGAACCCGCTGGTGAAGAAGAAATTCTATTGCCCAAAAACTAATTTCAGCCGAGTGACATCTGTGACATATTTAAATAAAATTACTCTAACAGAAATGTTATTGTAAATTGTATTTCTCAAAATATACGTTGCATATTAATAATATAGTGTTTTAATTTTATTATATTTTGTAACAACACTTGTTAATAAGAACATATACTTCATATTATATAAAGACAGGATTAATTAATTAAACAAGAAGAGTAATTAAAATATTCTCATGAAAGGAAAATTAATAAATAAAGTTTAACCTTATCCCTATAACGAATACTTGCTAGACGGTCGTTTGCCAGACATACTAAAAAGAAAACAAATCACCCGTACCTAGCCGATGACGAAGCAATTGAGGGGTTGAATGGAATATTGGCGCCAATGCTGGTTTTTATAAGATGACGCAAAAGCTAGGATTTTCCCTTTATTCATAGTTCTATCGAACATGTAAGTTACTAGATAACGGAATTAATCGATTTATTTATGGGCAGTGATAAATTTCATGTAATATTGATAATTTAATTTTTAAATTCCTAATATAAAATAAAAAAAAAACATAAAAGTTAATAGATATTAAAATTATTTAAAAGCAAAGGATTATTTAAAGAAATTATTACATCCCGGATGACAATTCATTCATATAAACCGACGATCAGCAGATTCACTTTACCATATACGGATGTATTCATATCAGGTATCAAGAACGACTCACTCGTAAGATGTATCTGATATGCACCTGCTCTTATTTGGTCCTCCTCGTTTAATTGAGTGTGGCGAACGCGGTCATCAATTATCATGCAGTTTATTTTTGTCTTCAGCTCGTTTGTAATTCGCTGAACCTTATAAGTTAAGTTTGCTTTCATGTCATAATATATACTTTTTACATAACCTCTAGGACTATCTCAGTTATAATATTTAAAGCCTGATTGAATCCAAAAGGCCTTTTCTTTGTTTCATCTGATTGTAATAGTCAATTAGTAAGACCTTAGATTTCATCGAACTTAAGTTAAAAAGTAACTATTTTAGGTTATCTATTTTTATTGTGAAATTTATTAACCTTAATTAAATTTTAAAGAATTGTTCACAAGTCTCGGAAATCACTTCAGTTCTCAATACATGTATTTATGTGTAATGGTTTCTTTTTATTGTTAAATAAATTGTCGACTTTGATAAATATATTAATTAAAATAACCTGGAGAGGACTTATTTACTTATTTCTCATAACTTATTAACTTATCTTAAATGTATGACTTATACTAAACTTTTTATAGAATTACTAAAGACCATGAAATAGCTTTCGAAAACTTGAGCAGGTGTAAAATTTCCTGCTAAGTTACCATCATAAAAATCATGGCAACATTGTTTTAAAATTACAATGAAAGGCATGGACGATAAATCTATGGATATTAAACTATAAAAAAACTAACACTGATACTTAACATTATAATCATGTTTCAATAACACTCAACCATTTCTAGTTGTAAACTTATCACTTGACATCATGTATAATACATGAAATGTACATAACACATAATAAGGTGTATACCTTAGGTGTAACCTATGTATAACATATTTGCTATTTTAAATATGAGCAATATTGGTTTAGTGGTTAGTGATCTTGTCTATAAACCAATGGTTGTGACTTTGATTCCCACCCGGGGTAAGCTTAGGATGTCAACCACTAATTGATGTTCCTGATCTGTTTGTACATTGTTTAGATTTATGAAATCCCCGACCCACACAGGGAGTACTTTTTTGTAATTTTTAAAAAATGTATGTAGTTTATACGTAATAGAATAGAAGCAGTGTAAGACATCATAATATTTAGTATAATAATAACAATTCTCATTACTGTAAGTATTGAACAAAATCGTACATTCGAGTATTACTTTATGTGGTCAATAACAAAACGTATACCAACCTACCGACCGATAGAAACGTATGAATGTTTCGATCAAAGCGATAATGGACACAACTGACTCAAAGGTCATGCTATCACTCGAAGACTGCCCGGTCTGACCTTGCTCCAGATCACCCGACCTTGTTCTCTCCAAGCTAACGAGCAATGCTTATCTCATGTAGCCATGCATATTTCAATGGTCGGCCCACTACTCTTAATTACGCGGCATTCCCTGTCGTTACCACGAATACTTTCCATGGTTTATCGACAGTTTTTGGGTGTCATTGTTAATACGTTTGACGTGTTCTTCATCTATGCACGTTTATTAGTTTAAAGCTGTCCTAATATACCCATCTATGAATTGTTTATTTAATACTTTAGGAAGATTTTAATTTTAGCACATATTTGGAGTGGAAAGAACATTTTTACATTCTGTTGTACCATAATGGAAAAAAATTAACAACATTTTTGCATGAATGTTAAAGGATTTGTCACAAGTATATTAAATGTTCAAATTATTATTCGAGGCCGTTGTCGTGTCAAGAACTATTGAAATGTTTTTGGTTAAACATTTATTTAAGGATTTACAACGGAAAGGACATACCTTGTTATTATTATAATAGAATAACAAATGAATATAATCTTTTAAATAACTTGTAATATAACAAAAGCTTATGAATGATTTTTTTTAATAAATGAATCTCGTATAACTTTAGTTAAACCTAATTGATGGTTATAAAAAACGTTATACTCAGAACGTAATATATAATGGGGTCATTGCGGACGAACGATAAAAAATATTAGCTCAAAAATAATATTTGAAATACCGGTACATATTAAAAGACTAAGTCGAAAGTGATGTTAAATATGCACAAGAGATGTAATACATTTGTTTATTAAACGTGATACCGCCCATGCATTTCTTAGCTTTCTGCAAGCGTAGTACTCCCCACCCTCCCCACCCTCGCGGGGCGTGAAAGCACCGCGGCCGTGCGCAGGCGCCTCTAAGTGTGTCGCGCAGGTCGACGAACGCCGGCCTAGACCCACATACTGCAATTGGGCCACAATCAGTGACAGTACACCGAGCGCGTTGACCCCGCGCGGTGAAATGCCCATCTTTCTACTTCACACTCTTTCTCTCGACGTCATATCGATTTTCCCATCGATTCTTAACATCCGAATAGGCGTACTTTTTGAACTAGTTTGACATGTACGCCGTGTATCAATTAAATTATATTTCAAGTAAAACATTGATTAAATCTCATTTGAGAGGATGTCGTGATCGTCAGTACTTATTTATATTTTCTCCCGCTCTCTTGCATGTTACTATCCGAACTATTTAACGGAACTGACATATGAAACTGTCATTATAATATCAAATACGTGATTCTTTTTTTGTGAGTAATAAGTACATATTGGTATTTAATGTAAGATGGGAGTAAACGGTGGAAATAAATCGTCTTAAGTGAATGCGTCCATGTTCTGGTCACGGCTAGTAAGTTGCTCACGATGCGTGGTACACGTACGAATAGTGTACATAAATATTGTTTCCTTTTCACTTTCAGGTCTTTTAAAGTCCTTTTTAAAAATTACAAAGAAGAATCATTTGTAAAACTCAAGTAATTTGACTAAATAACATCCTATCCGTTCTTTACCCCGTGGGTATTATAATATAAAGATACACTTTTCTGTCAATTAATGCTTTATGTTGCTAATTTTTGAGTCAATTAATTTTTAATTAATTAAATTTTTGTTTATTTTCTTAATATTTTATATTATCTCCCAAACTTATTGTGTTAACAGTAAAATCTCTCGTTCATAAATTTATTACTTTTTAAATAAAAACCCTAAAATATTTTATTTCTTAATAAAAATACATACAAATATATTCAGAATTATATTTATTTTATAATCAGAATTAAAATATAACAACGCACTATTTTAATCAAAACTAGTAATGTCTTGTGTTAAAACTAAATAATAGAATCACACACTCGTTCATAAAACTATTATTTCTTAAGTAACTATAAAACATTAGTTAGTCAATTTCAGTATTCTGAATTATATTGATATCATGTACGTACAATCTCAGATACATTTTATATGAATATTAAGAAACAAGTAGTTTCATTCATATTAAAGATAACTTTTCCTATTACGCTAAAGTGTTTAAATACACTTTAAAAGTGGATATTGTTTTAAATTAGCAAAGCAACTGTTAATATAAATATATACATAATTTGTATATCAAATCCCAGATTTAATACGTAATACGATTCGGAGTGTGATATATTTTGTAAAGTTATAATATTTTCGTAACAAACCCATGAAATAAACAAAAAACATAATGTACTTTTATAATAAATTAAATAATTTTATTTACTAATAGTAACAAATAGTTTGTAGACATTTTAATATTAATTTCTCTTTTATTTACGCGTTCTGTATGCACAAAAAGTTTTGAAACGCGCACAGATATTAAACAAGAGCGAGTGGAAAAGAAAGTAAAAATGATACAAATAAGAAGTATGCGAACATGTGCACTGAGAAACGTTCAATCGAACGCTGTGATTCACCATTTCTAGGTAGAAAAAGTGATGGCGATCAGACTGGAAACTTCGGATTTGGAGCGAGTATTGTCTCCATTTCGTTCTCGCGTCTCGATGCACATGTGTTGCACATTTTTTCCCCCTACTTCTTCACTTTCTTCCTATGTACACTTTCTAGGCTCTATGGTGAAATGTCTACGCTTTCTAACGCAACACTAGTGCAAGTTTTTCTGTTAATGAAAACGAGATGATGCGGTTATCAATTTCTTATTAATGTTTATTTAATATTTTTTCGTTGAACTCAGATTAATAATAATTAAATGATATACGATCCCGCTGACGTGCAAAATGAAACGCCTCTCTATGTTATTGTACTTTGCAACCTTCTTATTTAGGTCGCCGTCTATAAGAAGGCTTGCTCTGGAAATCTGCATAGACGGATGTCGCTGCTATTAGATATTGTAGGTTTCTCTATCGGAGAAACTTTCGGTTCCACTTAAGTGTGTCGGGCCTTCGGGCTGCCTTTTCGTGGTCGTGCACCCACGGAAATTGGTCCGCGACAATAAACTATAAAACATGTCTATGTAGGCCATCGCCGAGAGTCGAGCGCGGGATAGTTGATCTTTTACCGAGTGCTATGCAAATCGGCAGGAACTTTCTTCCGTACCGACGGCGGCTGCCACGCGGTCGTTGTATCGATTTCACTAATCTTATAAATCTAAGGTATTTATCCAAAACTATATGGTTTTGAATATTTCGTTACTCATATTAATTATTTGTACAATTAAAATTTAAATAAAAATATATACTTGTGCATACATCTTACCGGAATGAATTACTTCCAATTTAAATATAACTCATTAATTTTGACATCAAAAACAAAAGTTCATTGTTAAATATATTTCTGTAGCGTAACGAGCGAGAAAAAGAATTATCTGACAGGAATATTTTTACAAATACGGACTATGGAAATATGTGTGTGTATTGAGATATGATAATATACCGAAAGATATTATTTGGGAGGTGGTCGAACTGAGACCGCGACCCGCGCAATACGGCCTGCGCCGGCGCACGCGGCGCTGCTGCGCTAACCTACTTGGCGTGCGTTGATCTTTTTGTTTGTAAACATGGCGTCCCCGTCGACGCCGCCCTCTACTTAGAGCACAAGCTTCCATTTCATTATCATAATTAGGAATGCTATTACATTTTAAAGCCTAAATAGTAATAATAATGTTAAATGAGAACTTTTGGAAAATTGTATTTAAAATCATTAACAAATCTTTGAAATAATGTCACCCATGAAAACCTTATAAGTCAATAATGTCTTAAAAAGTTTGAATAGTGCAGTAATCGTGTTCTGAATAACTAAATTACAATGTTAGATAAGACCATAATTTCCAATTATTTATAACTGTAATTATGAAAATTATTACTAAAAGGTTGTGTTTAAATAGCAATTATGTATTGAAAGTGTTAAGTGTCATTAAATTGAAATAAATGAACGGATCGAAATTACTTCGTTATAAAGCGTTTATATTTAGTATAATAACTAAAATTATCAAATTAAATAAAATTAATATGAATGTTTTTAAATGGAAAATTTGTACATATATTCCGGTTATAAATGAAATAAAACGAACGATTCCGTTAACCTTGATATGTAACAAGGCTTTGTCAGTGTTCAGTAGAGCCGGGTTAGTTTTACAAGTCGCTTTGAAATGTCACGTTTACTGAACTTTCAAACATAGTTTGAGAAAGCCGAATGAGTTTGAGCCAAATCTAAATAGTATTAAGTGTAAGATATATTGAATATTTATTGAATGAATATATTTTGTTTAAATTAAAACGATCTTCAAAATATCCAAATGTTGAATACATTGTTAAGCGTAACACTTCGTGCGTATATAAGCTGCCCGCGAGATTTGACCTCAATTCTTGACTATTTAGTATTTATGCCCGCCACGACTCTGATATAACTTGTTAGATATTCAATAAACGTTCACAGGTAAATGTCTAGATACTGATCTCCGTTTTTAAATTATTCTTATTATAATAATAAATAGATTGAAAAAATGTTCACGGTTGATACAATGAATTACAATGATTTTATCTTAAGGTTTTCTTATGTTTTAAGACGCGAAAATCTTCTGATTCTGACACAATGCTATCTCATTCCGTTTGTTAATTTATATCGTTACTTACATTTAGTATTCTGAACCAAAATCATATACTATCTTGTTGAAGTGTTCTGTGAATATCCTGATTCATACCAACCACTGGTTTTTTGAATAACAATACATGTAATATTTTTATACGAATGTAGGTTCTATTTTCCTTTTAAAATTATATATAAAAAAGTAGATCGTCGTGATTTTTCGAATGTTTGCTAAATCTAATGATGAACGAAAGTCTGTATAAGTGTACCAAAAATCTCTTTAAAGACAATACTTTTCTAGTATTGACGGTTTATATATATAAATTTCGAGAAAACATTTTGTTTAAATTCAATAATAGTTTTTAATTCTAAAATAAGAAAAAATTTGGTGGCAGAGTGTTTATTCAAACCAATTTATTCCGTAAGAAATTTATTGTAAGGAAAAGTATGAAGATATTGTCTAAATATAGAACGCTTGACCACGCATCCACGCGTTCGGCAAGAATTCCCGATATCTTCTCGAATATTGAGCAACACCTGCTCTACCCAGAGGGTAAAAGCCTTGAATACATTGCCCTCGTGGCTTCGACTACCTTTTTAAAGCTAAAAATAAAAGAAGGAAGATGTATGCACGGGATGCGAGCATTCTAGACAGAGGATAAAAAAGGAATAAAATAATCTAGTCCGTTCAGTGATCCCGGGAGGGTAGACGATCCAGGTAACTACATTATCTACGTCTAAAGAAAGTAAAAGAAAATAGAACTGTTGATTGATTGATTTAATATCGATTGTGATTATCATGACTGTGACACTCATTAGAACTTCTTAAAATCCAACGTTGATATGTATCAGCAGCATCTTTTTACTTATATTGCTATGATTTTATTAATGATGTCGATTAAATGAAATGTTAAATAAAATTGCTACTTAATTCACTTAATAATTTATGTTTAAAAATAAATTATAGCAATTATAAAATATACCATTTAATTGGGCATTACAGTATATTAAATTAAGCTTTATTCGTATATATATTCGAGAGAAAAATAACACAGTGGTGTTCTAAGTAAATGTGAACCTTCAAGGATCACAACTCGCCCGTCACATTCTTTACGATTATTTGTGCGGGGAAAAGATTCAATTTAAATAAGGGCATAAATATAAATTATTATTTTATACAAACTAGGAAATAGTTTCGAGTATAAAGATATCATTTTTACTGCAATATCACTTGGTAACAGATTTCGACCGGCCTGTCCTGTGTACGTTCAAGTCGAAGTGTAAATGTCCTTATAAGTGTTCGGAGGCTACATACGCGGGCGTCTACCTTATGTTAACCTTGCATTGTGTCAGTAACACTAGTCACTGGATAACTGTACGGTAGTTGAATGAGAATAGCAAAAAGTAGATCGTGGAGCTCTGGATCAATCCACTACCTCAGACGCGAATTAGATACGAGTACCTTCAATCTTAGAATCGTGTATACATATTGGAAACTTATCGATCTGCATATAAAGTGACGCTGGTGCATGTCAAGTCATAATAATCCCTCTCGTTATGTACAGGGTGTGTTGCGCAATTTAATTATTCCAACTCATACGTGACCAGCATTCATATTGATCTGTTTAAAATAATTAAAATGTATTCAATTCTGTATTGATGAAATGAATTAAAGTATTTAGTAAATCGCCTCTGTAAACACATATTCGTATAAAAATACTCTTATTTATTTGCCGCTTATTATTAGTTTATAATTACTTGTATAAAAATAAATTAAAACATAATTATACTCAGGTGTTGTACCAATTATCATTTATTTACAAGTGAAAGACGGCTTTTGAAGTGACAACATTGTAACATTTTATTATTGTTTAATGTCAGCAATCAATCAATTAAGTACCCGAGTTACTTTTTAATGCACAAAGCTAGAGGTACTCGAATCTGTAGCAGCCCGTGAGGATACATTCTCTTACCACTGTGTGCGTCACGACAATAAATTTGCATATAAGTGTGCGTTTGTCGTTTATAAATAGGCTTGTTACATTTATCTACAGCAGAGGCACGTGGTGGAAGTATTACAGACATTAGTCGGTAATGCAAGTCTTAAGAGATCGATATGATTGGCCCAATAATGGCAGCTCGGCCGCTGACCGCCCTTCACACTCAACGCGGTGCACCGGCGCTTGGGCCTGCAAGCGACCTCGCTGTACGACTCATGCTATGATTTTAATTTGTTTACACATATTATACAAAACATAGATATTTTCTGATTATATGTAAGAGATTCACATGTCTGTATATATTAGTTATATTCTTTAAAACTTTCTTTGACGTTATAGACAAAAATAATCCTGACTTGAATTCAATCCGAACGAAGTTTAAATAAAATCAATTGCAAGATTGTTGATTGTAAAAAATGTAGGAAATAAAATAAATGTATAGCACTAAAAATTATTATTAATTAAAAAGTTATGAAATTAAACAATTATAATTATGATATTAATTGTCGCAATTATGCCGGCAGCCTGTCGAGGTCATTTTATTTTTTTAGTCGAGCAGGATAAAGCTACATTTTAAGGGATACATTTTAAGAGCTACAGGAAAAGAGTTTTGCATCAAAACTTATGTAACAGACAATTAATGCATTTAATATTTTTTTGATGTATATGATGGACATAACTCTTTACAAAAAGATATGAATAGATAGATAACGTAGTAATTTATAACTAAAATTGAATACTAAAATTATCTAGTTTTTAAATTGGAACAGAATTTGTACAAAGGAAAACCACTTTGAGATACCATAATATGAAAACTTTCCGATGCGGCACTCGAGTAACAATTTAACTTAACTACTAGTGCTGATAAATTGTTCCTTCTACATATATAATGACTTTTAAATCCTATCTATTGAATATCATTGACGTTTCTTTAAACAAAACAATTGTTATTCCATTGTGGGAGCGGAAATTCAGAATAAATTGCATACCAATTTTTTTCTGGTATAAACTCGAATTTAAGGCGTCAGTCGATACCCAGCGGGTGTCATGCCACGTGAGTAGTGACAAAGTAGGCGCTGCATTTATCCCGAGCTCACTTCATTCCTTAAAGTGACATCATCCAATCCATATCAAGCACACCTACCTGCGAGGAAGTAAGGTAAGTTAATTATATATTTGCTGCACAACTTCATTTCAATTTAATAAAGGAACATTTGTAGAATAAACGTCAAGTATGCGTCATCGATCACGTGTACAATTTATGGTTGGCAGCATTGCTATTAACAGATTTTGAAAGGTTACACTTTATGACATTGACGATCGAATAGATCAAATGTTATCGAACTGTTGATACGGACGATAAAATTCATTATATTTACCGTATCAAATACATATACTACAATTGATGTTGAATTATCTTTATTAATATTTACTGTATTACTTCTTATTTTTTACGTTTTATATTTATGTTGGTAACACTATAGTATTTGAATGTTGCCATTTTTATTCATCGTACAATGGCAATGTAATGAATAAAAATCATCTTTATAAAAATGTTTGTCTTTATTTATTTCTATTTATTTATTTCGGATGTAGGTACTTACACACATCATAAGAATGCAAGTCGGACTTTAGATTCATAATCAACTATTTACCATAAGTACGTTACTTAATTAATTATTTTATCGAATTACAAAATAAATAAATGTTTATAGCTATTAGATCAGTTTTGAAGGATTATGAGTTATAATTGTTTAATATTTATTAGTATCATAACTTATGCTTGTGGACATATTTCAGAAATGGATATGATATTCCTATGGCTGGTTACATTCGTTTTGGGATTTTGGATATTCAAAAAAATAAATCGTTGGAAGGTTTTACCTCCAGGCCCGTGGGGATTGCCGGTTGTCGGGTATCTTCCATTTTTAGATAGTGAACAACCTCATTTGACCTTGACGAAGCTGGCCCAGCAGTTTGGTCCGATATATGGCATAGATATGGGGAGCACTTATGCTGTTATTATTTCTGATTGTCGATTAATTAGGGAGGCCTTTGCTAAGGAGGTATTTTCTGGACGAGCTCCACTCTATTTGACACATGGAATTATGAAAGGAAATGGTAATATATTTTGTATAAATTAAATATACCACGACCATGTGAACAAGTAAGACTAATTATTTTATTAATTTAGGTATCATATGTGCTGAAGGAGCTCGTTGGAAGGATCAAAGAAAACTAGTAACGACTTGGCTTAAAAGTTTTGGCATGAGCAAGCATAGCGTCTCTCGTGATAAATTGGAACAACGTATAGCATCTGGCGTTCAAGAACTACTCGACGTATATTTTATATTTCTCATATTTAAGTATTATTTGCTTTAAAAATAAACATCAATAATATATTTAAAACAGTTAACATAAAGGGACTACAGTAATTTAAATATTTTTTAAAGAAATAACATAATACGAACTTATTATAATTATAGTAGTTGAGAAGTCCTAATGCATTGTAAAAGATATAGAAGAGTTTTTATGTTCCCAGCAAAAAACGTCATTAATTCTTGAAAGTGACCTTTTCTTGCCACTGACAAATTTTAGCAAGACTCTAACAGAAAAAAACGATCTCGGAGTTTTGTTTTTGTATGCGCTCCGGTGCTATTTACCATTCGGCGCTAACACTTGGATAATTTACATGATATACACATTTAGTGTGAATATTTATTTTAGAATGTTAAGGAAAAATCTGGAAGTCCTCTGAATTTGTCCGACATGATCACACATTCGCTGGGAAACGTCGTGAACGATATAATATTTGGTTTCAAATTTCCACCAGAAGACAAAACATGGCACTGGTTTAGACAAATCCAGGAAGAAGGCTGCCATGAAATGGGTGTTTCCGCTATTGTCAATTTCCTACCTTTTATGCGGTAATCCAAATAAAATATAAATATAATGTAAATTCCATCTTATACATGATATCAAATAAAAATGAAGATGATAAATTAAAGATCTTCTGGGATTTCAATTTTACAGTTAAAATACCGTTTAATATAAATAATTGTAATAAAATAGTAAAAAACCAAGTGTCTGTTAGTCTACTTAGTTCTTTAATAATGTTCTTTGACATCGGTAGATCCAATCAAGCTGCAGTTATTATAAAAATTTCGTTAAAACTATTGTATCATGTCATTTGAGTTAATAAAATATACGTACGTACAGACGTACAAAGCTAATATAGAATGCTAGCTATATTAACTGGTTTTTTTAAAAAGATTTTCAAATTAATTGAGAGATATCTAAAAACGTTATTGTTTTTATAACGTGGTGTTTATTAAATTAAAAATGAATGTAGAAATAGATAATAATACAAAGTCCTAAAAATATTTGCAAACACAGTACCTAATTTTACAAATTCCAGATTCATATCTCCATCAATACAAAAGACAATGCAAGTATTGATCCGAGGGCAAGCGCAGACGCACAGGCTGTACGCAAGTATTATAGCACGACGGAGGAAAATGATGGGATTGGAGAAACCAAGCGAAGCTAATTACATTGAACACGACGACTTATTTAATGAGCATCCCGAGGGCTTCATCAGATGTACGAAATATAGCAAACATGCAACAAACACGGAAAATCATTTCTTTGACCCGTCCGTATTAATTCCATCACAGGACGAATGTATTTTGGATAAATTTTTGATAGAACAAAAGAGAAGATTTGAGAATGGCGAGGATAACGCAAATTTCGTAACAGATGAACAATTGCATTTCTTGCTGGCTGACATGTTTGGAGCCGGCCTTGACACTACATCTGTGACACTCTCATGGTTTTTGTTATATATGGCCATACATCCAGAGGAGCAAGTTTGTGAATTATCATTTATAACTTCTATTTAGAAAACGATCCTACTTATTTAATTATTTTTTTTATATATAACTTTTTTTTTTCAGGAGCATGTGCGAAAAGAGATATTGTCGGTATATCCAGAAGAATGTGAAGTGGACAGTGCAAGGTTACCAAAGCTTATGGCTGCTATTTGCGAAACACAGCGCATCCGGTCCATAGTGCCAGTGGGCATTCCTCACGGATGCCTACAAGTATGTACCTCATTGTAGTACCATTTCTTAAATTTCTATCCTACTATATTATTATATACTAGCTGTGCTGACGTCTTCGTTATTTGTATTTTTTTGACATTTTATTGGCTTTTAGGATACCTATTTAGGTAATCATCTAATACCAAAGGGTGCAATGGTTGTACCCCTTCAGTGGGCAATTCATATGGATCCCAACACGTGGGAAGATCCAGATAATTTCAAACCAAGTCGTTTCCTTGATGAGGGTGAAAATTTGTTAAAGCCCCAGGAATTTATACCTTTCCAAACAGGTTTGAGATTTAAAATATACCTATACTTTTAGAATCTTTAAATTGAAAAATAGAGGTACGACTTATTCCTAGTGTATAAAAAAATGTTCTCTAAAAGTGGATTACTATAGATTTATTGCGATTATTGTAATGTGTTGTCTTTCTTTGACTAAAATTTTTTATATGTTTAAAAACAAAATTAAAATATCTATGTATAATGTTATAGTTGACGCGATATATAAATAGAAATGTGTGTGTAAAATTATCTACTGGTATTTGTGTAGAAAATTAATTTATATTATATCTTATATAGGTAAGCGAATGTGCCCCGGTGACGAGCTTTCAAGAATGATCGTAGCCGGGTTCATTGTCCGCTTGTTCCGATCTTTTAAAGTGAGGCTAGCTTCAAAGCCGCCCTCGACTAAAGAAATGCAAGGAAAAGTTGGCGTTACTTTATCGCCGCCGGAAACGCTTTTCATATGTGATTCTTTTTAATATCTTTTTTTCTTTATACTATTATATTTTCTTTACCGCTTGTTACAAATTATTTTATACTTTATTATTTTGTGACAGTTGAGTTTATGTAATAAATAAAAAGTTTGGAGAATATTTTAAGTGTACGAAAATATTTGAATACTTTATATTCGTATCTAAAAATATCATAACCAAAGGAAATAAAAAAGTGGGATAAAAATAAAATAATATATTATTTTGTCGAAGTAATCATTATTTATTTCATTATCAAGTACAATTTTTGTATTCTATTTTAAAAATCGCAATATTTACAAAGCTAGAGTAAGTAATGGTGATATTTACTGGAGACACTGCGTTTGTAATGTAATAATGATTCTGTTTTTAGTTTTAATGATAGCAACTTGGTTGCAAATCACTTCTTTTGAAACATGAAAGAAATAACATTTAAATCTTTAATATAATTATGAAATATAAAAGTTAATATACTTATAGCGACAATGTTACCGCTCTTAGACTAGTTGTTGGTTTCTGCACTACCATGGAATGTTACTTAGTATATTACTCATGATAGGTACACATTTAACTAGAAATGTAAAAATGAACACTTACAAATCTTAATGTATTATTTATATATTCACACATAACGCATTAACATGAGATCACACTCAACAGACCACACTCACAACGATACCTTCTAATAAATAACATTCTACAATAAACATTTATTTTGGTATAGGAAACTAGAGCTTAAGATGTCAATGAAATAACTAAATATCGTAATGAAACTGCATCATTCGACGAATGTGATTTACGAAGATCTCAAAGATCAAAATCTATACATAATACTGAAGTTATAAATTAACAATTTATAATCTCAACGATGGGAATTTTAGTACATCTAAAGTAAAGTTCTGTCTACTATTTAATTGAACACTTTATGCACAGCCTCGACACCCGTAGCGATGTCGTCACTTACTAATAAACTTAATTTAATTCATCATCGATGCGCTCTAAAACGAGTGATCATGGAATACTGGTGGGTACGTAGTGGCAATGTCGTCAGGGCGTCTAGTGCGCTCCTACATGACGCAAATGCGGGTGCTCGTGAACGAGGACCACAGGCGGAGCTGGTGGAGCACGTGGTACAAACTTAACGCGGAAAGCTTGTGGGGCTATTGTCGCACCAACCGTACCTTCCAGCGATGGCGGCGCTGCACCTGCTTCCGTTTGCACATCGAATTGATGCATCAAGCTTGCGAAGAACATAAACATTTCCATTCTTGCCAAAACATCCCCTAGGCACATACGTCGTCCGACACCAAAAGGCATAAAGTACTCTGGTCGCTTAATTTTACCATTTTCATCTATGAATCGGCTCGGATTAAACTTATTGGGCTCATCCCAAAGATTCGGGTCCATGTGTACGCAGTTAATAAGTGGAACAACTTGGGATCCAGCGGGGATTCTGTAGCCATTAAGATGAACATCTCTGCAAATAATGAAAGATTTTTAGTCTCATTCTAAAAATTTGTATCATTAAACATATATTGAATAATTACATTATATATTTATACATACTTTGTAGGAGAATGTGTCGTAGCCAAGGGTACAATACTGGACATGCGAAGTGTTTCAAGTATAGTTGTTTCAGTGTAAGGTAAACTGGGCATATCATCAATTGTCGGAAGGCGTTCACGGCCGATAACTGTGTCTAATTCTTCCTGAACACGTCTCTTCACATCAGGATTTCGTAACATAAAAACGAGCATCCATAGAAGTGAAGATTTAATAGTTTCCATACCAGCAGAAAACAAATCTCCGAGAATTTGTTTAATTTGTAATTCTGAAATTAATTTAAACATTATAAATTCTTTTATATAATATATAATACACAATGGAAATATATTAAATTTTTTAAATATTTTCTTTAGTAAATAGTGTTTTTCTTACCGTGATCTCTCCCTTCAAATAAGTCTTCTTCTCTGCCTTCAAGCTTCGCTTTTTCTATTTCAATCAGATAGACATCGATAAGGTCTCTAGAATTGTTAATATCCAAAGTATTTCGGTGTTCATCAATTAAAGTTTGATAAAATTCAAACATTTCTTCACGATTCCTCGCTACTTTTTCTTGAACTTGAGCTTTGCCGGGAAGATACTATAAACCATACGTGGAAGGTTAACATATGCAAAGTAAATATATTTTATTTATTTTTACATGAAGGTAAATTAATATTGAACTTACGTTATAGAGTGGAATATATTCTCCATAGTGGATCTCTCCAAAAAGTCTCATGCCTTCTTCGATTAAATGGTTTAATCTAGCAAATCGTGCATCGCCGTGACTAAAGCGAACTGACATGGTAATACCACAGATCACGTTAGATACGCCTAGAGCAAATAGCGGGTTCGGATCAGTCGGTGCGGCTTCTGTGCATTGTAGGTTATCCATCAGCTCGTGAACTTCACTCTGTTTACAAATACCAACGATTAGTACTCAAACTAAAAATCAAACTATGAATTTAATTTAACATTTTCAGGACACTAAGTTATAATATTGATTGAATTAATAATACCTTAATTCTCGCTTCCATGATTTTCTTGCCATTGCCCATGTAAGTCATGCCAAATTCGCGGAGTTTCTCGTGTAAGAACCGGCGTTGGCTTTTCCAAAGGCGTCCCTCGCTATTGACGATACCTGTACACAGGGAGGAGGTGAGGAACTATGTACGTGGGCGGTACTTTACGGCAACAGGCGGGCTGGTGTTCTGCCCCTTACGCATGTGCTCTTTTATATATTTTTTAAAAATAAATTATTAATATCACTAAAATGTTGCAGATATGAAACTGAATATTATTATACGAAAGTAAAAAAAAAACAAAAACTATTTTTAACACATTATTACGACTCCTAAATAATTACCTAGACCGTCCAAAATGTGCGTTAATGGAGTAGTGGGTCGACCGGTGAACTCCTCTCGTCGGAATGCTTCTCTGATCAATTTGTAGTCACTCAACACAACAGTTAGTTGGTTTCCAAGACGAGCGGAGAACAGAGCACCATAACTTCTTGCGAGCTCCAAAAACGTTTTGTGGCGAACACCGAGAAAGGGTAGATAGCCCACAACCGGCGGACTCCACGGTCCAGGCGGCAACTTTCGGATTTCACGCACTAGATTTATTAAACGCATTGTCAAAAAAGTCACGCCAACTGTCAGCAATAACGGCAGAGTTGTTCGCGAAGAACAGTAGCTCATCACTTGCCACAGCCCCCACAACAGTTTAGAGTTTGATAGTATTGTTATCATTCTGAAAACTTTTTTGTATATTTCCGTAACGTAAAGTTTTATAAAAAGTTATCCGAGCATAACATTAGTGCGCGGATTATTGATCGCTATACGCGGTGTCCTTAACGCAGTGATCGTATACCGCGTGCGACTGTTGTCTACGCACTGGCGCGGCGCTGGCGTGGCCTTGCGAATAAATACGCTCGGGCAGCGCGCGCGCAGGCTCGTCCCACCGGCACTCCTCTCTCCGCGACTTTTCCGTTGGCCGGTTTGCTACGAACATCGTAGCACGAACGCCGTAGACGTGAATTTAAAATCCAAACTTTGAGAAAAATGCTTTCTAATCACTCTGTAATTTCACGAGAAAGTTTATCTTTTTAAAACATGTCGTAACCCACTAAAATATCAATTAAACACTGTACATTTAAAGAATTGATGTCAATTCACTAGGCGTTAAATTTGGCGAGGGGTGAGAGGGGCTATCGAGGTCACGCGGGAGTGCATGCAGATGATAAGATTAACGAATTGCGTAAGTTAGTGCGAAGCAAGGTGACGGCGGGTCGACGACACAGGCCCGAGAGCCTTGGGCAGAGCGCTACGAGGCTCGACCTCTAACCGACACTTAAATATCGCTCTCAAAATATATATTTATATCGTTAGAACACTTTTTGCATGTAAATGAAAAAAACCTTTGATCATTTGTAATAATGATTTATAAGTGTTTTTAATAATTTTATGAGATTCAATTACGATAAAGCGACTAGTATTATATCGTGATTTATAAATTAAAAGTTATCTTAAATATTCATGATACTGATGATTTATAAAACCAGTTAATATTATAAACCTAATAAAAACACATTCTAATAATAAATTTATAATAAGTTTATTTGGTGTTCTACGAATTACTTTTTTGATACCAATATTATAATAAAAGATTGATTATGTATTGATTGTGAATGCATCATTCGGTGCAAATATTTTACGATTGTAGTACGTTGCGTTTTCTGTTAAAACTACGTCGAATTAATTTTATCTTTGTAAAATAAATACATAATGCAAATATTGAAGTGTACAGAACGCATTATTAAATACACAAAGCGTGGCCAATTTATGAAATTTTTAATACTTACAAATTACAATCAAAATAGTTGGACTATAAAGCATTTTAATAGAATGAGTCGGATGTAATATATTACATAATATTACGCTCAGTTGTCTAAAAGACTAATTTATAAATAGCAAAAAAATATTATTAATGATCTTGAATAACAAAAAAGTATAATAAAAAGATCAATAACAAAAAAGCAATGGAGCGATAAAAGCATATTAAAATAAAATATTTATTCTTTATTTTGTGATTAATAATTGTTTAACTTAAACACATATAACGTAATAGATAAGATCGGTCCACACAATATGATTTTCGACACAACTAGATTAAGTTCACTGCTCACGTACTCGGCCAAAAGGGCAACGACCGTCCCTTTAAGTCTATTATTGTCAGCTATATGATGTGTTATGTAGTCAAGAATTAGGGCTTCTTATTTATCCACTAAAGAATAACTTCTCCCTTATTTAATTACAGTTTCTACAATGACTTGCTTGTTTGTTAAAAACATTTTTTTTTAAATAGGTAAGAAATATATCAGTTTATCTCCGATTCATTTGAAATGAGGACATTCCTTAAACTACACCAGAAATCGCAGTTACATTGACTAGGATCAGCACATTGATTTCCTATATTTGATTTAGTTACAACTATTCAGTCTCAATTTTCCTACTTTCACCTTAGGCTAGAAAGTGTTTAGTTATACAATGTTTATACCAATATAGTACATTATTATATACAATATTATCCCATGGTATGGTATGTACCATTTGGTATTGTTTGTAATGTTCATTTCTCTTAATTTGTTATCGTAATCTATAGAATAAAATGTAAGAATATTGAAAGAAACACATAAGAAATTAATTTACGCTTTATTGTCACGTACATATTTAGGTTTACAGAATTCGAAACCAATATTTTTAGACCAATGAAGACGGCAAGGTCTATGACAGTAATTCAAACTTGTAGATTTTATTTTTTAACAATTTTTGTTATAACAACGTTTGAATGATATTCATTTATAATTACAAAAAAAAAATACTAAAAGCACAAAATTAGTTAATTTTATAAAATACAACATAATGAAAGTATTTACTCATTAGGATATTACTAAAACTTAATTTGATGAGTTCAGAAGACAGACAAATTATAGTATGCCAATCATCGTTATTAAGTCTGAGAAACTGTTGTGATCTATACCATATATTTAAATGCCAAACAAATGTTTAAAAGAAATACATTTCATGATTGACGATTCTCTATTTTAACGGTTATGACGTGTGAATATTAAATTTTATTTTAACCAGAGGCTTTGGCGTCAGAAATTGTATTCGTAACATGTGTCCAGGTCCTCATGTATTAGTGCCTTACATATGAATATCTTGAAAAATAATAACTAAACTGTTAATTAGATAAAATTTAATTATCATCTCGTATAAGGCGTCTATCAATTCAAGGTCTGCTTATCTGTTATTGTTATTGAATGATGTCACCACATTTAACACACTAATTAGTTATAGAATTATGATATATTATTGTATTCGGAATTAATAATCAATCCACAATCGAAATAAGTCTTGAAATGATCGTTGGATTGCTACATTATATAGATCTATTATTGGTACAGACAACCCAAGAAACGAATTGTTATTTCAATTTTTATTTATACAAATTGGATTCGGATCAATTACTAATTTTCTTTACCCATCTGCATATTTTTATACATTATTATAAGTGTTTATTAAGTCGTAACCAGTCGGAAGTTTGTCAATTATGTTTATATTTATATTTCAAATATTAAATCTTTACATAATATTATTTTGTAACGTAAGTGTTAAAATAATTATAAAATAAATGCTAACTGGTATTTAAATAATTATTATGCAATAATAAAATTGTAAAATTAATCATTAAATCATTGTGCCAAGCAAAACTATTGTGTATGAGTAGAAAAGTAAAATAAATGTGTTGAAAGTTCCAGTTACGCTAAAATTATTGCTGAAAGCTCATGTACTCCATTATTTTAGTAGTATTTAACTCGTGTGGTGATAGACAAATTTTGAGATAAAAATAACCCAATAAAGATTATTATTGACAAAAAACTTAATGGAACATCAACTTTTTTTTGAACTTATTAATTCACTCGTCTATCCCTGTTATTGTAAGAAATAGGACTGTTCATTAAAATCTAAAATTAAAATGATTCTAGAACTAACTTATTGCTTATCGTATTTTACACGTGGCTCGCGTAATTACTTTCATTTAATATACATTAATGAAGTCGTTATGTTAACCCCTATTCTCGTACGAAAGAATAGTTCGGCCATCTTTGCAAATGTCATATTGGTTGATTGTATTCTACAGACGTCAACGAAGACGCGCAAGGGTATTCGCTTATCCTCATTTAACGATACCTTGACACAAATATTTAATTTATTTAAATACTGATAAAAATTCTGAATTGATTACATTCATTAATACGTTAAAAATTATATAAATCACCGAATATATTGTAATTTGTTGAATAACGAATAACTGATATGATATTTAGATGTAAATACAGATTACTGATATTAAATTTATAGGTTTTAATGTTTTGCGTTGAATTTTTTTGTTTATATTTAAAAAATATGATAAATCTTTTTACATGTTATAGTAATTGATTTTATTAAAATATTAAATATAGAAATATAAAACTATTTTTTTGTAATAAGCAATTGACGAAGTTGGCTTTAAAGATAACATGGTAACTAATCGGTTGTCATGTGAAAAATCGTATTATTTAAAATAAAATAAAATGGTCAAAACGCGTGAGTGTTCCACTTTTTACAGAATACCTAAGTATGTGATCTCGATTGCGAAAAGCAATTCATCATCACTTGTTAGTGCGGCGCCGGTGTGGCGAGAGTGAGAAGTCAAAACAAATAAAACATATTTGGGGGGAAACAGGGGATTTATTGTGAGATGTAAAAATACTTTTTACAAACGATACCTCCGATTCGACTATTTTTAGAAGTCATTATGTTGTGTATTATTTTTGTAATTTAGTATCTTAATTTAATTGGTAAAAAAACATCTTCCATATTTTTTATTCAAAGGCCCCATTTTGATCAGATACTTTTTGCTCATTTGATTTTTTGTTTCGTGACTGTAATGAAATTTATTTTACAAAAAAATAATAATTAGATTATGGTGTATTAATAGACCTTCCAAAAATAGGGTTACGTGTTATATTTACCGTACTCGAATATCATAAACCGTAGTGTCGCGTTTAAGATAACGTTATTAAAAAAATACTTTACAAAATGCTATTAAAAGACTGTTATTTTGGTTTTTATACTTTTTTTAATAAGATAAGATTATTGAACGTATCATGAAACCTAAACCTCACCTATTACATATTCAAACGGTTGTTAAGTAAGCAAATCTGGATTTTGACGATGAAGCATATTGTCTTATTCGCTTGCAACTCACGTTTTGCCAATTACCCCACATTTAATATTGATTGCAAATCAAAAAATAAACGCATCTGCACGCACTTAGCTCAAACAAAGATATCAAATGAATCATTTAATATTACTCATAATTAATATAAATAAATTATTATAGTGCTATAATAATAATATTCAAGTTTATATATCTTAAAATATAGTAATAAATTAAAATTAGTAATCTAATATCCAGTGACCTTCAATGTGTAAAAGTGGGTGACACATTTAAATTTGCACTACCTTACCAGCGGCGATAACTTGTTGATAACCCAAGCCCTATGGCTGATATAAAAGTATTCTGTTCATTTTTTTCACTAACTGATATGATATGTTATAGCGTATAATTTTATGATACTTATACTATTAATCAATATAGTTATTTGTTACACACATCTCGTAGTGGATTCGAATATCATAATAATTATAAGCTTAAATCCTTTTATAATATTAATGAATATGCTAAATTGCTGTCATATGCTAAGATTTATTTTCTTGATTTTTAATTTGTATAAATACATTTGGAAGGTTTTCTATTTTACAATTTTTTCCATGAGATGCTAGAGACAATATTTGTGTGTGTTTATCAGTCAATAACAATGTTTTTGTCTTTGTCTGTAGCGTGACTTGATAGACTGGTGGTAAATAACTAACCTCTTATGCATACGGTGCCAGTTTTATATATCATTCCTAATCTTATGTATCTCTGAATAATAATAAAAAAGTTGTAAATAAGTGACAGAAGAATTATAATAGTTACTAACAAAAGTGAGGCCTGTTATTCTGTGCCCCCCGGGGCCCGACACACAAGGGCCTCTTCCTTGTGCTTGAGCACTGTTGACAACTCGCTAGTCATAGAAGTAAGATGTAAATTAAATACATCGATCACAATTACACGAATATTACGTCAATTTATAATGTTTTTTTGATCAAATATAAACGATAATTATTTTCTGGGTTTTTTAGCTCGATCATAATTTAAAATATAATTCGTTATCTATTTGAACATATAAGATAAGATTTTTTTTTATGCAATTAGTTTGTAAATTAAGAACTTATTGGAGATCCCAATCCAGTGGTTAATACATTAAATTATAACTAAACAGGTTTAGACGCAAGTCTAATAATATATTTAATGTTTTAATTTAATACAGAGGTTCGATCATATTTTAGAATCATTTTTATTAATAACTTATTTTTGTTATAAGGTAAAGTCTAATTTTCAGTCCAATAACACAGGAAACTCACTGACAAACAAAATAATTTAAACCTTGATCATTACACACTTGAGGGGAACTTTGATCATTTTGTTTTTGTTTACAATTTAAAAGATGACAATACATTCTTGATACTTCAGCGTCACAGAGTCTGGCAGTGTCGAATGACGATACGTGGAAGCGGGCCCGACCAGCGGCGTGTCGAAATATAATGTCTTCCCGGGATACCATGTAACCTGACACGTTGCTCATGTTTCTACTCGCGCAATGCTCTCGTTATATAACACTTGTAAGGACACCAAGGAAATAATCAAATCATCAATTTAATCACATTTAAACTATACACTGAACTACTAGTTATTATTTAAAGCTGTCTACATATATTATTAGAATATAAACGTATGTGAGGACGTATCAGAGAGTTTGTAGGATTAAGTCCTGTCCGTGTTGATGAATATTTATATAATGTATTTTAAAATAGGGAGGGTTATGTTTTACACTTTAAGGTGTAGTTCTTAAATTTTTTTAATATTTTAATTTTATTGAGGTTCTATTACTTTTTAAGTGTTATCTATACTTATATATTTGGAACTACATAATTTGTAGTTAGTATTTATAAAAGGTAAGTATTTATTTACACATTACTATGACCCCCAACTTTGTTAATCGTTACTCAGAAAACAAAGGACAGTATCAATGAATAACATTTCATTTGTCTTGTAACCTTTAGATTCTAAGAACTGTCGTATGTTTAATCAAACAAACAAAGAAATAAAAATACTAAGACCATTGTTTTAAAAAAACAACGCATAGTCAATTTTTGATGTAGCATATATATACATATATTAATTTAAACGAAACTGCCGCGGACATCACACTCTAAGAAATTTTCCATTATTGGTTATATAAAATATTATCGAGATGCAGCTGCAAATATGATAATGGTATTCAAATCTTGCAATTGTGCGATTAGAGTTTGTTGACCTGTAGTGAGTATTACGTAGCCAAAGCCGCTCTAAGAGACCGCTTGCGTAACTACGCGGTTATGTACTCCCAGGGGATTTACTGATAGGTTAATATATTCTATTATAAATAATATTATATTTTAAATAAATCATTGCTTTAGTACAAATGTAAACAGAGCAGTAAAGGTAGAAGGTGATATCGTTCATAAAATTTCTCATTACTGCATAATCAATTGACATGAATGAGTGTTATGAAAATTGACTATATCATTAAATAATGATTTCTTTTTTTATTTTTAAATGAAATATTTCAAATAGCATAAGTTTGATAAAATCTCCTAGTATTATGTTCCAGACGTGCAGCAAAAAGAGAAATATCCCGACGCTATGGAATGGTTACCATGAGACTAAAAACAAACATTAGTCTTGTCTACGAATTCAGAGACAATTTACGACCTATTGTAATAAAATGTTTTCGGTTAAACAAAAAAACAAAAGTATCTGCGGATTTCAAACATGGCGGAAGAGAAAAGAATTCGTAGTGCATCGAGTTCTATGATAAATAAAAGAGTTGGACGAAATCTGTGGACGGACAGAAAAAAATGGTCTGGAGAGTTTTTAAACCTGGTATTTAAGTATACACAACCAAGATTATAAGACACACACGACTGTAGAATTCAAGTTTCTACCAAAATAAGACGACTTTCACTTTAAAGCCTATGATACAATACTCTCAGAGAATTAATTAAATAATTTTATTAGTTATGGAGAAAGTAAATCAGTATAAGTGATTGTATTAATAAAAACAGGATCGCAGCTTGAGCTTAAAATTAAAAAGGTTTCAACTTTACCTCTGATTATTTTTACCAATTTACATTTTATTAACATTTGTATTTATTACTTATTTGTAAAATTCTGAGACATATTACCAGACGTAAAAACGGGTTCCATACATACATATGCAAATAATCAGCTAAAATGCGGATAAATCTGTGTGTGATATTGTGACTTAAATTATTAATATAGATTTGGGATTTGATAAGTGTGACCCTTTATATCAGTGTCTTATCAATTGCAAATGCTTTTGCAACACTTTAACAGATTCTAATGGCCTGTGACGTCATTACGAATCTCAACAACGACGCAATTTACTTAACTGCGATAACCTACTTTAATATATTTAAGTTTTAAAATATATAATCTTAACCGATTCCTAATATATATGTAAATAATAAGAGGTTTTATTTTAAAAATAATTTTAATTTAAGGATATTATTATAATATCTATTTTATTTATTTATTTATATATTTTTTCACTTTGAATCCACACTAGTGATCACTTGTACGTCAAATGGAAGTGAAAGGAGGGCCTATTTTGATATCGTATGTATCAAAATAAACCCTTCTGTAAAGACACTCTCCAACTTAAAATAAGGCTACGATGGTTCCAATCGCGCCCTGGTCAGAGAAGAACCACACAACAAAACTCAGCCGGGTTTTTTTTTTATTATGATCACTGTCACAAACTTCAATATATTTAGTGAGCAATGTACGAACAACTACAACTATCTCTTCTAATATATCTGAAGGATAGTGTTTATTTATTTTATATACAATATCTTTCGACCTGTAGGACTAAATTGATTACTTTTAACTTATTCTCTAATATAAAATTTACATATAAAAAATATAAGATAATAAACTAAAAGATTTTATGTTAAAGCAAAATTTATTTTAAAATATATCTGTATATAATATTCAACTCAACTGAAATATATAATTTAAGAATAGTTTCAGTTTTTTCTTCATCCAAATAAAACCAATCAAACAAAAAATAAATTTAATTTTATGTTAAATGCTACAATAATAACTGACGTATTTTTGAAGAAATTTAGTGTTGTATATTATTTGAGACATTACCATTACCATTATAATAATAGTGTAGCTTATTATTTGAGACATTACCTATATAGAATGCGTAAGTACAAATAAATATTATATCATTTTCATTATAAATACAGAATAAGGTTGGACTATAATAATAACAAAATTAATAATGTATGGATGTATGTACTTTGTTATGACCTATTATTAAAGTCAGGCGCAAAAGAAGTCGCAGGTAACAGCTAGATAAAAAAGATATGTACTTTTGTGACCACATACGTCATGTCAACATAAAAACATGCAGAGTTTTTAATTAAAATAAATTGTATCATTAATATCGCGCCTCACGAACTTACCGTGTCATTTTAATTAAATCAAATCCAGGCTAAGCGCGATCTCAACGCTAAATCAACATACATTTCTAGAATATTTTCTTTTAATTATCATACTTTTTTAAAAACTTCATTAAGAAGATGAGTTTTCATATCAAATATGAAAAAGCCAGTCTGAGTATTAAAAAACTAATTGTATAAAATCGTGTTCCGCGCATCCATGTATACAGATCCGTCAACGCAGGGGGCACCTTAGAGATAATATCATTACGTGTTGTGTCACCTTTGCGATAAAACTGATAAATTAATTCATAAAACTCTAATCGCCATTTTTATTTACGTTTATAAAAATGTTGTGGAGTGATCGTGAAAAAAGATACTATAACATGATAACAATTTACAAATGACATCAAAAATTATCATCATTTAAATTTTGAATTTTTAAAACAAATTAGTAAAGAGGAATATCAAACTCGTATATCTTTATAATTTAGGGACGCGGGTCGCGGGTGGGCTCGTGTTTTATCTGTATCTTTGTATGTAACATATTTGGGGCCTGGGAATTTTATATGAAATTTTCCTAACAATCGACCCATTTATTATCTTTGTTTACCAAATTAAAAACAATATACATTTAATATAACTTGAAATTGGAGGAAAAAACATTATTACTCCGTTATCATCTCATTTAAACTTTATTTAAAAAAATCCTGAAGGTCAAACGAAAGAGATATAAAATATAAGTTTTTGTTTCAATTTTCCTCCTTATTTGTAAACATAGATAGTTTTATCATTAGTAATTTTATTGTAATATTATTTTGATACAATATTTTATTTGTACTCCGAATATCACGTCTCGGTGTGATTGTGGTAGAGTTTATCTTAATGACCTCTGATGTAATGTTATTGTGTTATGAAATACACTCTTTTGTTGGAAAATGTTCACATTTTATATTTTACAAAATGCGAAAGTAGTTAACTTCAGGCCACAATTCCGCAATGCTCCGATGATTAAGGACCTCGAATCTGCTCAAAAGTCGTCAGGTAAATAACGATTTCTATTTAAGTATAACCGTGTAAATAATTGATAATGAATCACGGATACAAAAATGCAAAAAGCAGATTATATTATTTTTGGTCTGTGCTGGTCTGGTGGTCGAAATTGTGAGTCTATCTATATCTGTAAGCATAAAGCGAAAGATTATTGTTAATATATACCAGAAAATTACAATCTCATTTTCCAAAAGAATGAGAAATACAAATTTCCGAACATAAATTAATAAAATTTTAAAAGAAACTGATGATTTAAAGATAGCAAACTTTTAATTCAATAACCAATTGCTCAGGTACCAGTTTCAATTAATAACCTTAGTTGTTGATACGTGGAATCTAAAATGATCTAAGGCACGTGGTTATCACTGTATAATAGATAAGAATAATCGTCGCATCTTGAGATTTAACAACGTAAGAACATACTAAAAATATATAAAAATAAAAAAAGTATCATAAGTATAATAATTTAATTATATTGCCAATAATATATTTGGCGTTACACTCGTCAATATATTTTAATTCTCCAGACTTAGTTATTGTTTATACAAAATAATCAACAATATTTATTTTTGTAAGTAATAAATAAAGCGATAAAATATAATCTTAAATTGGTATTATTTTAAATAAATTAATTGATCTAAGTAAATATTTATAATAATAAGAAAAGCAATTGCTTTTAATTTAAAATAACGCGGTATAGTGTTTATAAAATTAGCCAGAGTCAGGATTACAGGCAGGTCTCTAAAGGTTAAGGATCGAGTTTAAATTTTCAATACTTAATTTCCCACTTCATATAATGATATGAGCGATGGGTGTTTTGCTTTCCATACAAGTTACTTTGTTGTGTAAATATATTTTACAAAAAGACCCTTTCTCGTATTTTAAACTGTCATATTTAAAAAATAATTCTAATATTGTTATATGTAATTTATAATTCCACAGGATGTGATACGATATGGATCGGTTCAATTTACGCAAGCGAGGTATTTTACGCAATCCGTGACGAGGTGAATCATTAACCGAGGCACCGAGACACCGGACGCGGGTACACAAACTTCAGTGATTCAACTTGAAATGCGAGTGAACTTTATTGACATAAAATAAACCAACTTCTCTTACATAACAATGTTTTTCACTCGAATTAATGAATGAAAGTTCAATGGCCTTTGATTTGAAATTGTTTATCATTTTTTTAGCTGTCGTGGATAGTTCGTGTTACGCAATTACAATTTGACTTGATATCTTGTTTGATTTATGAAACGTATTCAAAGGTAATAAAAAAAACTTATTTTGAACGGAGAAAAAATTAGCAGAATATACCTAAATGTAAATGAGATAAAACATAGAAATAAAAAAGACTGTTTTCGTTTTAAAAACAAGCCTAATTTCTGTTCAATGTTAACTGTATTTTCAATTGTCTTCACTTAACGCAATCTCTTTCATTCTTTTATTTATCTAAACTTTATAGTAACAGCACAAAAGTAATAACAGCCTAAAAATATTCGGACTTCAAGCTTGCAGCCATTATACCACATCCTCTTGTGGCAGGTATAAAACCATTTACAATTAAAAATAAAAATAAATCATGTAAAAAAATAATAACAACAAAAAGGGATACATCAAATACAAAAACATTACATTCCTCACTATACAATATATAATTAACTGTTAAGGAAATCAAAACGATTATCTGTATTCAACTGAGAAGTGGTCACTTTATATAATTGATATTACTACAATGTTGCAGATACTAATGCGCAATAAAGTCACGAGGAAGTGCACTACAGTCCACAGTAGTCAGGTAGGTAACAATACCTATTACAACCCACCTTTTCTAAGAACCGATAGAAGTTTATTCTAATACATTGCAATTAACAGGTCGTTGGGTTCACGGTCAGCAACTACGTATTATGTTATTCAGAAAATTGACAAATTTATTTTATCGGTTCTCTGCTAATAATCATTTCGTAGTACACTTAAAATAATCATGCCGTAAACGTGTGACCTTAGCTTTATATTCTGAATGGTTATTTTAATAATTTATTAAATAACTTGTACTAAAATATATATAAACAAATTTATAATATCGATACATTTAATATCGGTTTAAGTATGTATATTTTATGTTATATTTGAATTTAACACATAGTTATTGAAGTCTCACCATTTGGGATCAATAATGTGTCAGGCATATAGCCAGCTGGGATATATTAAAAACGTGCTTTGCCTATAAAGTACATACTGCGGCGAAATTTAGCTAACTTTGAACATAAAAGAACATAATGCAGATAAAACGTTACTTTATTTCTTATTTCTCAATCTATGAACGTAACTCCATAAGCTAGCTTAGAGTAGTGTTAGATTTAATATTATAATACTTAAATCCGATTATATTACTTGCAAACAAAATTCCTATCTAGGCTTCAAATCTTTTGAATACTCACGATCAAATTTTCTCACGTCAGAGAACCACGCGTCTATCTAAGATAGCATTGAGAACAATACATTATAAAATACAATTATAACAATTATATTATTACATAATTATAGAATAGAGTAGAAGATTCTGTATCTAAAAATATATATTTTATTTACTTCATTCGTCCATTTAACAGAGAACGCCTAAGGTCGCATACATGATACAACTAATCAGTTACGTAACATAATACAAAATGTGTGTACAGTGATACAAGGGCATGATATTTTATCATACACATGTTTTTAGCTTTTCACGGCCGGTGCTTGAACCCGGTATTATAAACAAACACACCAATGCGGAACAGAAGTCATCTCGTTACGTAAATCCGGTAGATTTAACATGTTGTTGAGACCTCGAGGACCGTACAGATCACAGATAATATAATATATTATTAGACGAATGCAGATTAAGAAATATAATAATGCGCAAGTTTTAAGTGAATACAATGACCTTGTACAAGTCGAGCAACGTATCAAAATAAATTTAATACAAGTTTGCTTTGGCAAGGATAAAGATGGCCAGCCGATGCAACCTTGGTGCGCCGCGGTTCTGGAGCCAAAATTGCGCAACCTCAGGTCAAGGGTGGAAAGGCGCCGCCCTCAATTTTGGTAATAAAAAATTTCCTACGCATATTCAATGCAAATTATCCTCGTGAGTCGCATTCAAAAAAACGCGCAGTCTCGTTACACACGAGTTAAAATTTAATGTCAGATTTTTCACACTTGAACCAATAATGTCAAACGCCTCTAATTTGGTGGAATTCGCAGAAGGTATCAGAACAAAACCATAAATAACTAGACACCTGCGTCTTATGTGTAGGTGTAGCGTTATCACGATTATAAATTATACCAGTTTCGAGAATCACTGGTATCGGGTATAATAATATAATTAACTTACGTTTTAACATTATGGGTGCAGACAATTTATTAATATTGGATGGTAAGAATTTGCTCGGGGCGCCAAACCACTTTTTGTGGTTCTGGCGACCTTGACCCGCCTGATTACTGCCAAACTTGTTACAGCACAAAAGTAAAAGCACTCGCCATAAAATCATTTCAATCATTCCATTGTTTGTGAGTGATCGATTACACTGCTAATTTTCTCACATCTCATTAGAACGCAATGAACTCCAGCAAAAATTTAATGGTACTTTATACTTACTAAAATTATGGTGTTCTTTAGTTTCATCTGCTGGATATATTAACACGATTTTAAATAAAAACTAAATGTTCATTTGATACTTTATTTTATTTAAATTCGCAGACATACCGCATATAGATGGTGCTAACTATATCTACTCGTTTACTTTTATGTCGTCTAGACGGAACTAAGCAGACGTTCGTAACTTGTTTTAAGAAAAAAAAAATCGTCCCCCGTGACCTGTGATAAAAATATCCCTAAACACATAACAATAATGAATTAACACGTTCAGTTTTATGAGGATATAATATCCTTTGAATTCAGACACGTATTAGATTTTAAGACAGCTGATGTCATCAAAGATGAAACAAACAATTTGATTAATGGTCAATTTTTTCCTGTCTCCACATACATTACAATAAGGAAAAATTTTTATTTTTCCTTAATAAAATTTTGTATTGACATAAATATTTATTTGTGGGTACGGGTGGGTCATATCACTGTTTATGTTTTTTTAGTGTGCTATCAGTATTTTTTACCTCACACAAAATAAAACAAACAAATAAAGAGAAAAACATTTTATAAATTCATATGTATAATACATTCACATAGCCATTACTTAAATGAAAAGATTATATTATGATTTTTCAGACTTTATATTTTCAAAAAATTGCATATATTTTCGTGGAAATAATATTTTTTAGCTAAAGAAAGAAGAATTAATATACTCTTCTATTATTAGGCTTTATAATAATAAATAATACCTTGTTTTTGCACCTCCGTGCGAATGGAGTTTATAGTAGTGTAAACAACTACATATTAAATAACAACTGCGAATTTACAAACAGCCATGCTTAACAGAAGGGGAGTAAAAGTTAGAATTTTTAAATCATTTTGGAGATTCCATAGACAAAAAAATATAATGGTCGTTTAAAAGTAATGATAAAAATGTATAAAATGCATTTTATTTAAAAATAAATTAGTTTTTTCCAATCATAGATTACTTTATCCCAAATGTAAAGAATGTATATAACAGGAATATTTTCAAACTTGTTTTTTTCTTGATCATTTTAATATGAATTTGATCATTTTAATATGAATCGATACAATTAAAATGGAACCATATTTTTTTACATTGTAGTACTTTTTTGTGTTAATCTCCAAAGATCATCCAAATAATTGTATTATTTCCAAAGTATGAAATAATATCGCAACCCAATGTCATAAAAAAACTTATATACTAGATTAAACATAAAATATTAAGAAAAGAAAAGACATACTAGGAATCCAAGGAAAATGTCGAAGATAGTTTGTAACATTGGAAAACAAAAAACGAGTTACACACAAGATGAAATAATATTTAGAATAAAATAATATTTACTAAGAAAACCAGTATTTTGTTTTTGTATATTTCGTTTTTTAGTTGTATAAAAATTTTTTCGCGGCCATTGGAGGGATCGTCGAGAAGTTTTTATTCCAGTAATAATAATAATAACTTCTGAAAGGCTAATAGTAGAACTACGAGTAAAAGGCAAGCGCGAAAAAAGATATCCCATTTTACACATTAATACCAATAGTTCAATATTTTTCCATAACAATAACGAGATATTACATCTTTTTAGAAACGCCATTAAGCCAGGAATATTTTAAAGTGGTTGGTCATTGTTGCTTTCATATTTTTTTTTTACACAAAAGCTATTCAAAGTTCCACATTCCACAATACAAACATTTTAAATAAAGATTGAAAACAAAATTACCTTATGCAAGACTCGAATCTACAACCTTTTGGAATCAATCCATCTCGTCTCTCTGTCAACTGAACTATCGTGCCAACTTAAGAATGCTTAATTCATCAAGACGTGTTTTTATATATTTATTTAATTATAAGTCTATATCTATGTATATTAAAAATCTTATATATAAAAAAACAGTATTACACAATATACCTATATATATATTTAGACTTATCTTAGACTACTAAAAGTGTCGACGAACAAATAAAACAGTTTTTCTTGTTTTAATTTATCCGTCAAACAATGGCTTTATGACAGACATGTTCTTTATCTTCTTATAAAATATATTTCTTTAATAATACAAACGAAACTTACAATACTAATCGATTTTTGAGTTTCGTGATTCTATACATTTTATATAACTTTGGTATATGTATATAGCTGCCTTAATCAATTTCGTAATATCACTCAAAATTTTGGTGTAATATGATATAATTTTATTTTTATTACGGATCCATATTGGGGTTAAATTTTATCCTCATTACGTAAAAATAGTAAATAAAATTTTCTTTCAAACAAATATTTTTTTATGTAAACGAGGTAAACATAACAGTCAATTTTAAATTTAAATTAAAAAAAGTACAAAATAAATACATATTTACTTACTTAAAAATATTTCACCTTATAATATCTACTCTTTTCCGATAATACATCAAAATTTTAATAATAATGTAATATAAAAAAATCTTAAAAGATAATGATAATACGGAACAAAGTGTCTTCCTAGTTGAGTCACCTTGGGGTCTTCATTTATCACAACAGTTAGCACACCAATGATATTTTAATACAAACGCTCTAGGCGCGTGTACTTTTTTATATCGAAAAAATAATTAACAATAATCCTATGACGTAACCAAAAATAACTTAGATTTTTATTTAAGACATAAATCGCATTAACAATAAACAGATTTTAGTGTATTAAACACTAAAATCTAGAATATGTTACATTAAAATAATAATAACTTTATTAAGTGAAATACGTAAAATAAATACGAGGAACAAACACAAGCTCGCTTTTTTTACTATTCAAAAAAGTGATTAACTCAGAAAGGGGCATCTCCAAACTTTTTCATTCCGCTCCAGGTAAACATGGCTAAAAACTTTCCGAGCCGGTTGCATTTGCAATTGAATTTCTATAAAGATTTAGATCTATCGATTAGTTAGTCCAGTCATCGGTCTATTCCGTGAAGCCTATAAGAAAATCATCTAAGACATAAAAATGAAGACAAGTGGCGCAATGTCATTACGTCAGAAGGATAATATAGTGTTCGCCTTGACCTTAGTCTAATGTCAGCTGGCGCCGGCGAGTGTCTGCGCGTGCAGCGTTATGCAACTCATTCGCTAATGATACTCTCAGGAAATGCATTTGTGCACGCGAATTTTACACCACAAGGACGGTGCACGTACTAACCAACAGTTTAGGTGTAAATGTGTTAGTAGGTGAAGTCCTTTTTATACTCTCATTGATATAAAAACAATACAATGTTTTAACAAAAGTGAAAATTATTGTTTTAAATATCAATTTGATAGAGAACGTAACTTCTAAGCGGACTGAGAAGGCCTTTTCTTCTATTTTTTGGTCGTCTTTATAGAACTAAAATAAATTTAACGAAAATAATAAATAGACTAACCTTGTAATAAAAAGATTCTTATTTAATTTAATACTGTGATAATAATGGCGGCTATTCCTTGTTTTATTTTGTTAGGGATTTATATAGAGCTTAAGGTCTATGGGACAATGATATTAAAATGAGATGTAAATATATTGCCATCCCTTATTACTTGTATGTGTGTAATCATTCTCATTTACATGAGCATCTGGACCGTTTAGAGCTACAAGTATTTCAAAACTAATTAAACAATATCTATTCTAATTAAATATTTTAAATAATTCTTAAGCAGTCTAAAAATACATTTATATTTTTTTATTTGAATGTACATGATCCGTGTGTCGATAAACCGAAATTAAAAAAAACAATACTTATTTTTAAACAATTAGTTCTTGCTTTTTTTAGATGCTTAGAAAAAAAAATATTAAAAAAACAATTATTTTCTATCCTCGTAACATTTTTTACCCAACGTCAAATGTCATTCCCTTACAAAAATAAAAATACACTAAATTATAACGTATTTAAAAAATACGATATATAAAATAAATTCATAGACCCGAATGATTTATTTATTACATAGTATTAAGATGTCGGAGAAGTAATCGTATGCATGGCATCCTTATAATTAAATAATGATACTGTAACCAATACGATGTGACAAACAAACACGATAACTGATAGAATAATAATTATTATTTCAAAAATTGTATATTTAACAGAACTTATATTGATTTCTTTCAGAATCAATATTTTTTTTAAATTCTAAATACTACTAAATACTCATAAAAAAATATACTTCTATCCTTTTCAATGCGAAGTGCATTGAAAAGGATATTTTATACATATTCAGAATACATTACATTTTAAAAACTCAGTTACGTAGTAGTTTAACAATAAATAGTTTTTAAATAATATATTTATAAAAAAAATCTCTATAGAGTAAAGATGCTATGCCGTTATTATCTGGATAACAACTGGATTGCAGGCAGTAGAAATGAATTGAAATTACCAGGGACTCAGCCGGGACCGGATTTGGGGGAGGGCCGGTAGCCCGGGAACTCAACTCAAAACAATCATTTTAAAATTTTTGGTTGTTTATATGTTTGTCTGGTAATCTGTGTATACGGTTATTTTCGAAAGGGCTTATCCGATTTGAATGCGGATATAATGTGATAACTTTCGCTTACAATCGTGTCAGCTCTCCTGGATGGCCTGCTCATGAGATAACTTTAAAAGTGGACGTAGGTAGGTAGGACTTTGTAATGGTATCAGACTAAAAGTAATTACATTACAATGAAACGTAAAACAAGTAAAAATTAAAAGAGACTGGTAGGTACAGGTGAAAGTATTTTATACCCCAAAATTTCTCTTACATCAAACAATTTTCCATTTACTTTAAAACGAGTCCAGTTTAAGCGATAATCCCAGAATTTCAGACAATCCCCGACGTCTATAAGTCTAATATTGTGTTGAGAAGATTAACTGTATTTTAGTTCCACTCCCACAGAAAAAAATAGCCTATATATTATTCTACCTTACTTATATCGAATCATATATAATCCTTTTAGAAGTTTTTGCGTCAAAGAGAAACAGACATCCATGCACACAAAGACATTCACAAAATTTATAATATTAGTTTAATAGTAATTTATTTCTGCTCTTCCTTCATCAACTCGCAATTCTAAATATTTTGTTTAACAATTTAATAAAATAAATACCGTACAAACAGTGTCGCGGGCCCAACTAGTATAACATAAAAACTGTCAGATAAAAATATTCTAGTCCAGCAGTCGTTCTTAGAAACGTAATCTTTGATTCTTGCATTGGTTTGAATAAAAGTATAGGCAGTTTTTTTTCTATTGACCCGTTGTCGTACTATCATTGCTATCTAACGTCTTTTACAAAACTTCACTATGTCATTTTAGAACCTTATTTAGTATATTTCCATTATTATTGACGTTGTAATATTTTAAGATATATTTTTTTAAACACATTTTTTGCATTAAAAAATTGTCAATTAATAATAAGTAAGTATTAAATTCATAATATATTTAATGTATATGTTAGGCCCGAAGACCGAAAACGCTCAGTGGACGGAAAAAACGGCCACATCGCGTTCTGGCTGTCTTCAAATGCGCAGAACGATTTTTGGCTGCTATTAAACGCTCGCAACGCGTTCTGGTAATTGTCGAACGGCCAGAACGCGTTTTGTCATCCATCAAGCGTTCAGAACGCGATCTTAATGCTTGCCACTCTCTACCTGCGTACAATAAGATTAATTTTATACTTATAAAACAAATGAATCTTGATTATTGTTCCACGCATTTTACTTCTTGTGCAGTACGGAATAAACTTAAATTTATGATCTTTTGGTTAATTATCAATTATTGTTCTTTAGTTCTAGGAAGAAATTTACACTACATATACACTTATATTGCAGAGTATATAAAATATGAATGAATGAAAAATTGAATAGGAAAAGTTATTAAAAACCTTTTGTTATTTTGGGATTTTTTCAACTAATTTTGAACAATAGAGACCTACCGTTATTGGCAATAGTTATAAATTTTATTCTATGATCCTCTGTAATTAGTATCATCTTTTCAGCAAATTCAGAACAATGCACGTACCGATGACTACATACAAACTTTTGTTTCAATTATTTCCAAAATGATACTATTGTCTAGGAATATTTTTTCGACAATATTCCAATTTAATTACATCCAATGACACCAAGGGGTATTGCTTTTGAGTATATAACAACGAACTTGAGTTCATGAAAAATCTGTACAATTCTCGTCAGTGCAAAGACAAGATCAGTTTGTCGTTGACCTAGCAACTTATTAAACTCAATTGAAAAGTTTAACTTTCGTTAAAATGACTGATAAATCAGCGAAATAATTTTTTTACGACGAAGTGAAAACAATTTTTGAGGATTGCAGCGAGAACAAGGAAAACGTCGAAGACACAAGTAGAAGGAAAAGTTCTATTATGAATAGAAGGAAAAGTTCTATTCGTAAGGAACAAAGCAATGCAAAAAAGAATTTACAAAAACAAGCAGAGAAAATGGTAGCATTGTCCGATTTAAAATTTTCACCAGCTGAAATTGGAACTAGTGTTGTCGTAAGAGTTCCCGATGTTGATCGCGGACGATTAGCTCCCAGAAACGTGCTAGCAGTTGCCACTCAGGTTCCTCCGGTCTTTACAAATTAGGTACAAAAAATGGTACTCTCGAATGAATCTACAATTTCCGAAAGTAACTTTGTTAAAGAAAATGAGGTATCCGCAGAAAAAACTATTTCTTTACGATTAGCTTCAACTCTATCTTCAGGAAGCAAATAAGGTTTTGTTTATTGTAAGTGTAAACGATATTGTACTGATAAGAAATGCACTTATCGAAATTCGAATGTAAAATGTAACTCGAATTCAAGCAGTATTAGTAAAATAAGTAATGTTTTGATGTAATAAAAAACATACGTCCTTTGTATTTATTTGTAGTCATAGAGGATTCAATTATTTAAAATTAAGTGAAAAGATCATAAATATAAGTATATTTCGTACCTCGAAATAACTTATGTGTGTAGAATAATAATCAAAATTAATTTGTTTTATAAGTACAAAATGAATCTTATTGTACGCAGATAGAGAGTGGAATATAATACGACTCAAACATTAAGATCGCGTTCTGAGCGCTTGACGAATGACAAAACGCGTTCTGGCCGTTCGACAATTACCAGAACGCATTGCGAGCGTTTAATAGCAGCCAAAACGCGTTCTGTGCATTTGAAGACAGCCAGAACGCGTTGTGGCCGTTTTTTCCGTCCACTGAGCGTTTTCGGTCTTTGGGCCTAACATATATAAAAACTAAGTACAATTATAATAAAAAAAACTTTAAAAGCTCTCCAACATGCAAAGACATTTCACTGAAACGTCAACTTATTAAAACTTGTAATTTTACGTAAATAATTAATCTATTTAAAGTATGTGTATCTTTATAGCTTTATTATAGCTTGCATAATGATTTGGCATTCCAATAACGAAACATCACACGTTTTTGTTTCAAGTATTCGCATTGATAAAAAAATATCTTTGGAATCTCTTTCAATTTTCCATTCTGTGGATATTTTAGTACTGCAATAAAATAAGAAATAACGAGTAACCTTTGATTATAAAAATGTCTCATAATCAAAGCGAGCAAGCACTCGTTTGTACTATTTTTACTTCGATATCAAATACTTGAATGTAGTGCAACGGACATTTAAGTCACGTGCGCAGACACGCGATCTTAACGAGTGTATGTATATTTAATAAGTATAGTGTCTGTGCGTTTAACAATACCAACTTAAAAATAAATGCTATGAATAGTATAGTGGGTGATGTGTATGGAAAATAGGTAACTGACGAATCAAATCAAATCAAAAATACTTATATTTTATTTCTATTTGGTTTGAAATTTATCGCTATGACATAATATTTTAATATTTCTATATAGAAAATTTCAAAATATTCGAAATAAAGGACCTTATAAAAGAATTCAGACTTTTTTAATTTGCATTATATTCATAGAACATTTTTCTTACGCTGTGATACCAAACAATATTATAATATATATCTAACCTTTAACATAGTAACATAATCTTTGTATAGGATTATAATACAGAGTATAAAACCCTGAATCAGGCCGCCGAGAGCACCTTAGTAATGACAAATACACGGTATTGACCTCAATGCGAGCTGGATACATAAACAAAATAGTGACAGTCCATCTTAAGTGCATCTCACGAGTGACATTTGAACGGATGTCATTGTTTATATGATTAATATAAAACAAACATCTTCTTCAAACATTCTTCTTCAAATCTTTTGTATGTTTATATATTTCATAAACATACAAACACAAATCATAACTCAATAAGTGATCCAGCTTACGCGAGGAGTGTAAACTTTAGTTTACTTTTGTGTATATATACCTTATAAATAATGAGTTTTATTATTATAATTTTTATTGAAATTAGCAATATAGAAATTATATAAAAGATATGTATAAGTCAGCGGTCATTTATTACATGTTACATGATACTAGAACCTTGTTAATGGTAATGACCCATTTCTAGCGTATTATTGTTTTAACCATTAATTATATTTGTCAACATATTTAAATTACTTATTTAGATATTATATATACCTAACTTCTCGCTTACTAATGTTTTTGTCTAGCATTTTACAGTAATTTATAGCAATCATATAGTTTTCCTCGCCGCCCACTAAGTGCTCGGTCGCCTTCACGTCTATTGCATTTTGTAAACTATTCTATTATTGATTTTATGCTTTACATGAGGTGAGCTAATAAGGTCATGAATAAATAAGAAGTGTGCAAATCTAGACAAATATTACAATAGCACCGAAAATTGCAATACAAGAACAACTAAAACGACCCTGACTTTAATATTGGAGAGGATGTCACATGTGGAAACTTAAACAGTTCGTTTCGCCACACGCGGAGCGACCTGTGCCTGACGTGCTCAGTGTCACCGAAATTTGTGTACGAGAAATTTTAAGGGTCCGTTACATCATATCACACTCCGTGAATAGAAATGGTCGGGTTATAACTATTAGTATCGAATGACTGAGACATTACAGTTTGGTAACGAAGTTGCGGAATGGCAGTGCTAAGGTCACATACGTCACTTGATTCTTAACGCTTTCGTACTATTTTATGTGTATGACCTTCAAGACTATGGACTCGTCATGAACTATATAATTATGAAGTAAAATTATAACTTTCTTGTAATGTATTTATATGTGTTCGTATATTGCTCACTAAATATTGACGTGAAACTTGGATCACAGTAAAGAAATACCCGTCTGAGTTTGTGGTGTGATTCTTCTCAGAGCAGGGCGCGTTTATAACTCACGTAGCCTTAATTTTAAGTTGGAGAGTGTCTTTAAAGAAGGGCTCATTTCAATAAGTATGGCATCTAAACAGGATGTCCTAAAACTCCTATTTGACCTACACAACTGATCACTGATATTAAATTAAAGTGATAGAAGATAAAAATAAATAAATATATCTCATGTATACCTAATGTTATTATTTTTATTAAAATTAATTATCAATTCAAAAATAATTAAAAACATTACACCGAATCACATGTTTTAAAAGATATTTATCTTCTTCTGGACAAGTATCTATGTATTCCTTGTTCAGATTTCCTATATTTTTAGCATTAAACTGTATATAAGTTGTGCTATAGTGTCCATTATATAATAATGACTAGCTGTCATCATAACGCTATATAAACTAAGCTAATGTATTAAAATTTGTTTTTAAAGTGTTATAATTATAACTATTTACTTAATTGTTTGTCACTACTTAATTATATTTATTCTCTCGACCTAACATTTATTGTCTTAATATATTTCCGTTACAAAACATAAAAAAAGCTTTTAAAAAGTATTGAAACGCATGTCTAATTATTCTTCAAAGCTGCAAGTGTATTTGATTCCTCTGGCGTCGTGGCTCGTGGGCAGATGTGATCACTTCTCCCCCATTAGTGCCTCCTATAGTAAACAAAAGTATATATTTTGCATATTTTTAAATAAAAAATATATTAAAACAGATCCTTAGTCTAATTTGGACAACCGGTATTACAAGTTGATGCTCGAGTTTGCTAATTTCTTAATTTAATCTCAACGAAAAAAAATAAAAAAGATATAAAAATCAAAAAATATTAAGTTATATTAAATAATATTAAATTATCATAGAATATAATTATTTTTTATCTAAATATATTGTTATAGTTTTACTTCTTAAATGGTAACACCTAAATATAATTTGTTAGTTTTGTGTTTATGGACTTATTTTGGAAATAATAAGCACCATCCGAATACCATTGCCAATGTTTAAAAAAACACCACGTACCTACATTTAGTAAGCACTGACTGATTATATCAAAATAAATTGCAAATAATACAAAACACATGGGAACTATCTTTTATTTTACTATCGTAATAAATCATTTCCTACAAAAAAAATATTCATTCGGGGTAACAATGGCCCATTTATCAGTATAATTTTTTTATTTATTAAAAATTAACTAACATAACAACTACTCAAGCGACTAGTTTTAACAACAATTGAATCACGTGCAAGATTTATGGTTTGTAGAATAAATGACAGCTGTGCAGCGATGCATTAAATTAAATACACGGATAAATAAATTACTTAAGTTAATGTTAACGGAATTCCGAGGTCGCAGACGCCGCGTCGATCATGCGCGAGCGCAGGGAGTCTATTCATCCCTTATAACCTTGACGCTCTGGTTTTGAATTCGTATTCTCGCTTACACGTGCCGAGTTAAGGTACGGTCCCTTTACAACGACAAACAACATCAAGGAACATAATATTTAAATAGAGTTGTCAAGTTAATTTAAACAGCACTTAATAATGTTGATCTAACTAACCAGTCGCATTATAAGTAATTGAACGTGTCGTGCATTATCATAATCACATGGCATTACACGTGTTCTCTGCTCCGTCACGTCGACCATCACTTATAGCTATTTACTCCATCAGGGTCTCCAGCTACGTGTGCTAATATTCCTTAACGTAAACCTTCCTGAAGGCTTTTAATTATACGATAAAACTGATTGAGATGTTTGATTTCATTGAATTTAGTTTTAAAGTAAAATTAGCTGTCATTGTCATTATTATGAATAAAAATAAATGAATAATATTATTTAAGCTGTGCTTTAAAGGAACGAACGCTTTAAACCTTGAACTTGCTTCAGGTCAAGTTGATTAAATAACATTGAATGCCTCCCTTCTGTCCTTTGATTTCTTACAAATGACAAGGTCGATGTTTTTAATAGCCGAAATTTTATTCATTCATTGGCATTATATAATAGAATTTAAAACGAGGACCCTTCCACAATGGCGTAGGCTATTCAATGGCGTAAAATATTGCATTATTTCGAGTCCGCAGCTGACTATATGACTATATACCACTGAGTTACCGACATACAAATCTGCTTTTAACTTTTTATTATACTTACTATTAGTATTTTAATATTTTTGAACAAAAATAGGGTACGTCTTCATAATTCCCCTGTAATAGACTTTGGCATTCATGGAATTTTAAATGCATTTTTAAAAGTAACAAAAACAATACAACATTAAAATAGTAGTCTTTGAGGTTCGATTGGTCAACTCTCATGAGCTCTTTGCTTGACACTTCTTCTTTCAGTGGCTTGAGATGGCACGGAAAATCTAAAAATACTGCTGCTTTTACTACTATCTTTAAAAAGCTTATATTATAGTACAATTTTGCCTAACAATATTGTAAGTTCCTTTTGAATAATATTGTTGCCAGCATTTAAGTAAATTCCGAAACCATATAACATACACTCTGCTCATTACTATCAAGATGTAACCTGCTGTTATCTAGTCTTTTTATTTAATATATATAATTTAAAGTATTTTTTACAAATACTTCCATTTTTATTATAAATACTATATAAGATTATTATTATTAATAAAGTTGTTTAAAGAATGACTTGCAGCTAAGTATCAATTCTGCGTAGTTTAAGCGGAGACCGAACGCAACTATCGGAAAACATAAATTATCGGACGGAAAAGATTTTGTTTTTTTCTTACTGTAGCCGTATCTAAATGGAATTCGATAGGTATGTAACAGCATACCTACAGACTATTGGTGAGAATACGGAGGGCATTCCAACGTTAATTTACAGATTTTTATAGAGTGGCCCCAAAAGTTTTGTTCTCTCCACTTTCTTTAATGACATTAATATACCAAATATATATATATATATATACGCTAATTTAACTGCAATATAAAAAATAAAAACAAAACTACTGCCATTCAGTGCACTTTAGATTTAACAATTATGGCTTCATTGGTGATTATGTAACAATTTGGTAATAATTATCCGATGTAAAAAAATAATAAAATTTTTCATAAGTATAGATTTTAACAATGTATTATTATTATAATACCTATGATAATACTATTGTTTGAACTTGAAACATTTCGATAAATAATGAAATCGAAATGTGAAATCCTTTATATGTTTATTATAAACAATGAAATACCACATGCTAGTTCTTCCTTTCCTCTCGAAGACTAACAAAACTATTTAAATCTCTAAGTCTCACTCAATCTCCAGAGACCGACTACCTACTGAAAGGAGGTCCACCTGGGTGATAGTCGACCTACTGTTTTTTATAATATCTCGTGTATACAGCGGGCATAAAGATACAAAATGACGTGTGTCTTTAAGACTGCATATTAATATCAAGTGGCTAGAGTCGATTTTTTGTTAATTTATTTTATGTAGTCACCATCACTATCACCAATTTAATTTATTTTATTAGCCAGAAATTAAATGATAGTCCCTTTAAGTAAGAGAAATTATATAGTTTCTGAAATGAAGTAATTTTTTCGCTTTTTTTAAAAACAAACTTAATTTCTCATTCACAGCGCCAGCATAAATTATTTATAGTAAGATCGCTACCTAGAGGTTGTGATAATATTGGTAATAATAATTTGAAATACTGAATAATCGTAATTGATAAAACCTATGTAAAACTTTTTCGATACTTTTAATATACTCGTAAGTAGTTTTAAAAATTCTTATTTCCTTAAAAAAACATGTAAACATGTGTTAACGATCTGACGGTAATTGGATGTAGTCCATTAAAATCATAAAATATGTGTCGTTACGTATGTTTAACCCGGGGAACAGGGAATGATATAAAAATAGGAAAGGAAGGTTCCTTCCCTTCCTACTAATGATATTGATATTCTAGCTTCCGGCTTCTCGCCGTACAAAACAAAAACACAGACAGACAAGAGTTTCTTCACATCTGTTAGATGGTGCTCAGGTACCAAGATAGATGAACTGCATTCACTAATTAGCGGATAGACATCACCCTAAATAATATTAATAACAGAATGAAAACAATAATAATATGAATATTTTAATAATTTACCAACATAAACAAACACAAAATACTATTATCCATTATCCGTAGTCTTAACCGAGAGTAAACTCGTTAAAGATGTTTGTTCTCGACGTAATGGCGCTAAACACATGATGCTAAATACACTAATTCTCGCTGATCGAGAACCTAAGTGGGTTTATGGAACGGACTTGGCGAGTTTCTTTATATGGTATTAAAACTAAAATAGAGACATCCAGATGTTAATCCTAGGATATTATAGATCATATTCTAATAGTACTTGTTTTTATATTGTTAATTGATATAACTTTATATAATTTTACGCAAATTATCGATATTTTAGTACTAATACATTATACATATGTTTTGACAGTTCTTCTTTTGCTAAAACTGTAAAATGTTATTGTTATTATGTAGTTAGGTTTGCTGATTATAAAAGAATGAGCTTAACAATCTATTACGGAATTTTTAATTGTTAAGTTTTAGTTAGATATATTTTGTAACAATTCTAATTTAACTCATTTAAAGAGCAGAGGTAATTCAATAATATTATATTTTGTTGTATATGTCAGCCTAACTTGCAGTTCGTATACGGGCTGGTTCGACCGAATCACCAGCTTTTGTCAAAATAACAGCTTGATTAGCTGTAATAACAGCTAATAGGAGAATGAGTAATCCGGAAAATACATCCCTCCCCTCCCCTCCTCTCCTCTTCCTCTTCCCTCCCCATTCCCGAAGCGTGACAACATTTTTTTTGCAAATGCTTATTTTTTAAAGATTTTATATCTACGTCACCATTTACAAATCATAAATCTAATATTATTTTTTTATTCTGTTATAATGACTCGTTACACTGATATTAGTATATTATGCAAAGATTGTTATGTAATGAATAGTATTTTTAAAGAAACTAGCTTTCTGGGGTTGATTTTTTTTATATTATTCAAAATGTTAAGATACGTGCGTGTTTGTTGCGCCCAGCTCACATCTGCCGATATAACACCTAGGTATAATTTTGAAAGCATATAAAATGAAGGTTGAGAAATAGCATTAAAAATGTCAGAAAGTAAATCCCCTAAACCTGTGCTTACTTCTCAAAACTATAGTTTCACTATGTTAATTAAACATACTTAGGTTATAAGTTAAATAAGTGTCGCATTTCATAAATACAATAAATAAATAAATGACATATGCGCTCAGATATTTCAAGCAGGTGGCTTACTAAACGCGAACGCAAGCATTAGTCGAAGTATGAAAACACAAACACATTTTGCGATGTGTTTTACGTAACAGTGCAATGATCTCAGAACACGGGAGTAGTGTTACAGTAGTGTTACTCTAGATATATGTCGTTAACTTCATTTCAATGGGGCATTGAACGCGAAGGTCGCTTTATCGACTATCAAGGACTTACATAAGAGCGCGTGTAATATCTATACAAGAGTTTTCCGGGTTCATTCACCTCACAAGGACGTTTGACAATTGATTGATTATTATAAATAATCCACGTGTAGATTGTTATTGTGCGTTCAACGCAATCTCTGTCTAATGTTTATTATCTTAAGGTTTACTTCCGTTCACCTGACACACAACGTCAATATTGCTTGCCGCATTCAGTAATTTTACTACGTTTGTCGTATTTGAACTACGGGTCGATGCCCTTATATCTCCTATTCATATTGTGATTTGTAAATGCAAGTGAGTCAATCTTTGGTAATCTATCGGTTTTTCCCTAATGCAATTTTTCATAACGAATCCTAATTAGTCCCCGTTATATTGATTTATTCTTTATCATTATAATTAATAGATATTTTGGCAGCAATTAATACATTTATTATTTTTTATATATTTGTGACAACAAACAAAGCCGCTGAACTGAAGTTAAGTTTAACAAATATTTTGTACTTTTTGTACTTTTAAATTATTATATTATTTTGAACATAAAAGAAAATATGCTATTTAATTATTATAGTAAAATAAATAAGATTAAAATTATCGATTTTCTAAATATCAATAATATTATTTACGTGTTTTGTTTTCGTGTGTAAATAAAATAAAATACCTTGCCATATACAAAAGAATTATAAGCATTTTTTTTATAATTATATAATTTATATGTATATTAATTAAAATAAATTCAACTAAAACAACCTTTACCACAATTTATTAAAATATTTCGCAACGCATAGATCATTTCATATTCATAGTATATCAGATGTTACGCAGCGCCTAAATCAAATGCTAAATAGAAAGGTACCTATTATGTAATCAGATTAAACATTTTATTTAGTGTTATTCTGACGGCATACGGAACAGTAACTGATGTCTCGGAAATACAAAAACTGTTTGACATTAAAATGGTACTTATTTATCTATTGGATTTTATTAATTTAAAATTTTTGTGTTTAAATATAATCTGTCACGCCTGTGTGATGTGATGTAGGTTACAAAATATATGATTCCAATATGATATGCAATCTCTTGGAGTAGGTAGTAGGTATTGAGCGGTCAACGACCTGCTTACAATTCAGTGAACGCCACTTCGCTTCTCGATGCCGACAAAAAAATAAATATAAAATTTTACGTTGTGGTAGGGCAGGTATTGAAATGAGAATTATTATCCTAATTTATTAAGTTGTTTAACTTTCAAATGATTTCTTTTTTAATAATAATAAAAAAAAGTGATCAAGATTTATTTAAATGAGCCGTGGTAAAGGAGAATCTACAAGCGTTTATTCTATTCCACAGTTATTATTCTAAAACTCGCTCAGTATGAACAATACAAACGAAAACTAATTATGCTCGTACACACGTATATTAGTAATGTCATGTCATAAAATGTAGAAAGACCTAAAACAGGTGTCAAAAAGCGACTTAGCAACAACCACAGCCGCATGTTATCCGCACACGGTATCAGAAGTGTTAGTGCCATACAAATTTCTCATTTCACTTTCGTTGAGTCAAAAATCCGCTGCAAACGGTCCCGGTGTCGTTGACCCCGCGTCCTCGGCCGCGTGCCGATTAGATAATTTCCGCGCTGCGTTGTCAAAATAATCGTGACCCAATGGTACAGTGAATAGGTTGGTTCAATGATCCCGCGGCGATCGCAAAATGTCTACGTGCTTTGCCTGCACACTCGAAATCTTGTAAATTCGCTATCGTACAGAATACCGTAATCGCGCGATCACTAAAACGGCATTTATAGATAAAATATATTGACAACCAAATTTAAACAAAGATGTATTGCTTTATCTTTATAAATGATCGTTCAAGTAAATTTTATATTTTTTTATCGAGATTAGCTGTAAAAAATCCAATTATTTGGTAACGGGTTGAGAAAAAGGAGTGCTTCAAAGGAAGTATTTACACTTCCTTATCACACCAATTATGACCTACAGCATTGTGGGAAATATTTGTATTTACCATAAATATAGCTTTAATATTAAATATAATTAGTACTTTATTATATGTTATATTTGAATATCACCCTTTCCTAAGACAGTTATATTTCAATTTGGTATACACAAAGGTCTTTCGATTTCAAAGAATAAGAACACAGTATACTTGATCCTAATTTGGTTCTGTCAAATTAATTAACGCTAGACATTCGACGTGCTGTACTGAATTCAGGACTGGCACGAATTAAGAAGCAATTGTTTAAAAGTGCATACTTACATACCTAACAAATATTATTTATGCTGATATATTTATAGAATATAACTAAAAGATTTGTAGCTTTTCGACAAATAAGTTAAGTAAGAAAACGATATATAATCTTAAAATAAACTTCACTTTTATTTTAAAATCCTTACGGACCATATGAGTATCATATATGTAATGGTGTATGTATATTTTGTTAGAAAAAAATATAAGGAAATGTAAGTCCATTTCCGAAACAGATTTCAAATACAATAAATTAATCATATTTTTTGACTCAAACAAAAATACCTACTTAGGAGTAGATAAACATAATACTACATTTTGGTAACTTTTGCTCTAACTATAGGTCGGTTTTACTAAAATTCAATTGAGCCACTTTAAGTAAGCCATTAATAAGAGGTAAATGAACTCAAATCTTCATATAAGGTAATTACAAATATACTTGTCCATTATCCGGTTTTCCCCTGCCATTTTAAATATTGGAACAAAATGGCCCTTCCATTTTGTTCGTCGTAGAATTAATTACTTAGCAACAAAATGTTAAATTAATTTACCTTGATAAACTTCTTAGAATAGGAAAACTCGAAATGTGGAGAATATTAAAAGTGATAATCAGTTATAATCGAATATTTTAAACTCTCCAAAATAGTCTGATCAAAATGTTAACTGTTTAATTTATATTTGTAGTATAACTAATATAAACTGTCTCGTGTTAGACGAATCAGACTTAAGATCAGATTTAAAATGTAAATCCAATCAGCATACAAATTAATTATTATTATCACTTTAGTCAGATATCCGACAATACTATGATGTCATTACGAGTATATCTAAATGATATGGAACATTGTCATGCAATTTGTCAAATATTATTCAAATGTAACTTTAATCATTTCAGTCTTATATACGTATAATTAAAACTTAACGTGATGATATGATGTCAGTGTGACGTAAATGGGATATCGTATTGACATTAATATATCAACATAAAAATAACTTCTACTTAAAGTCGTTCGTTTAGAGTGGGTAAAAGTAAGATAGTAATAATTAATATTTCATGACTTAAACTTAATGTAAAAGAAGAAACATTAAAGTAATATGAGAATACTAACAATATTTTATGTTAGTGTGATGTCATTTTTATATAATGTATCTGTTATTTGAAATTATGAGCATTTGTTTCAGAATAGGTTTCAAGTAGTAGGTAAATTTAACAATGATAAATTGAAATTATATAAATTGTATATTAGTTTACTAGCTCTTAACAATATCTATGATATTTAATTAAAGTATAAGTAAATATATAATATCCACCGACAGATTAAGACAAAAACCCACCTAAGATTACCGCAGCGATAGAGAAAACCATATCAAAACCCTTAGCGCACGTTAATAGAAAGCATACAAATAGACAAACGCAGACAGGCGTTATCATAATAGCCAGTAATAAGAGGACCATAATATGTATGTAAAACAAGAAATCCATAATAAACTATCCGCAAATAAGTATGCGTATTTGGCATTTACCGCCACAGAGACCACAAAGGCGCGGCTTGGAAGATATTAATGCACATCAGATGTTAATGTTCACTGCACGCGACCACCTCCCCGATCACCAAAACATGACCATATTTTAGGTTCCTTTTAATATATCCTTAGTTCATGTTCGTGGATGTAATAGAGTTCACCACCGATGTTATGTTTAGAATGATAAATTCATCAAGGCGGGTAGCATAATTCGCAGAGCGAGTTTCTCAGAGGTCGCCGGTTCGAGTTTCGTCCGTATCGATGAATTTTTCAATAAATATTTATTTTAAACTTTGATCTTAGCGTTATCGAAATACCACCGAATGAACCACGATCTTAATTTCACAACCGATGATCCGCATTTAAGCGGTTTTAACCGAAATTACGTTATATTTGTGTAATCGTTTGTAATCAAACGTTCAATGATCTGTGATTTGCAACCGTGATGTCATCCCAAATCTATTTGATATTACTGAATGTATCAGAACTAACAAACGCTAAGCGCGTTATATTTCTCGCGACTTAGTGGCTTAGCTATTACTCGCAAAAAATTACAGAATCGGTTCGTTATTATTTTATTTTAACAATCCTTCAACTTCTTATTTTACCTTGAAATTAGTAAATTAACCATTATTTGACGATACCTAGACGAAAAACTATTACGTAGGTGGACAAAGATGCTGTGGCCGAGGCGAAAGAGGTATGCAGGGACCGTAGCGTTTGGCGCTCCGACATCTCTGGCTACCCCGTAAGGGATATGGCGTGAAGTTAAATAAACTAGGATCTGCCCATCGTTAGTCGCCTACAAGTTAGACTACAAGCGACACAATCAGGAGTCTCTTGGTTTTTTCTTTATAACTTTCGATTTAATCCAAGCCATTTTCATTCTGTTTTTTTATGTAGATGCTTATTTATTAGTTCTACATTCGTGCCAAATTTGACTAAAATCGCTCCCGTAATTTTCATGTGATGAAGCGACTCAGCTCATTTTGAGGAAGACGATCGGAAAACGCGCGCGACAATAGTTAAGCTTAAATCTATGGGGATTCTATTTTTCGACCATAACTTTTGATCAAATCAAGATTTCATTTATCAGTTTTCTTTTCTGTAGAAGCCCGTCAACAAGAGCTACAGCAATGCCGATTTTGATGTAGATCGACTGAGTAATTTTTACGTGATGAAGCGACATAAAATTGATTCCCAAACGGTTAAGAGCTTCTATTACGCTCAGCTCAATAATAAATAAATACAAAGATGCTTCGCTAAAGTCTGATCAATTAAGTTTCCAAGACGCGGGAACTAACAAACAGATAAATAACAATTACACATATGTAAGCATATACAGCTTTGCCGAGGACTTAATAGGTGTATGTTATATGTATACACTTTATCAAATTGGTCGAGGAATAAAGAAAAGGCATTCTTCGTATAAAATATTTATAATATAATAATAATGATGGCACCATTCAATGACAACTTCAAACATTTTGAGATTCAATTGACACTTAACACTTATATTAATTTTATAAAATGTCGACGCACTGACCAAATACTTGTTACATATTTATATTAAGTATAACTTAAGTACAAGGTATTCACAATAGTATATATTGTAAATTATATCTTAATATAGCGTCCGTGAAATCATAGAAAATTTATATTTTTAATCTTATCCTAGTTAACTTAGTTTTATCCCATTTTAAACATAGTTTAATCCCGGTTTAAACTTAGTTTAAATTAGGATAAAACTTAGTTTAATTAGGTGGTATAAAACGGCATGTTGGTCAATTCCTTAGTGGCCAGTCGCGCCGCTCTGTTGAGAGTCCCGTTGCAGTGCGAGTGCAGCGCCTCCAGCTTCTCACTCTCCTTCTTGGTCCACTTGGACTCCATCGCGGCCGAGAACGTTGTACAAGAGAAGGTACACAGTAGACTGATGAGGATGCACACTCTCATTCTAAGAGCGTCGCTGGAATGTTCTAAAAGCTTCAAGAAGTTGTAATTGAGTCGATCGAAGAGTATCTTCTCGACCACCTCGGCGTGCTCCGGGAGGTCTTGGAGCACCGTTATTAGAATGCCCACGATGTTTAAGGATACTCGAGGTTTTTTTATATCTGTAAATGAAAATCGATTATATAACATTGATATAAGCAGCGCCATCTATAGGCAGAGAGAGTACATTTAGTGGGTATACAGTCACTAATGAATACCTATAATCTTATTAATGTTATCAAATAACCTTTCAGAGTTATTATTTTGTTTTATATATAGCGGTACACAACTATGGTAATAATAAAAAAGTTGAGGTAAATGTCAAATCTATTTTTTACTTCAGTAGAGGTTACGTAATTTATAAAAACAGTTATAACGTTTTAGTTTTATTATTTAATACAGTAATTATCAGATATAATATTTTGATTTGTCACGGAGTAGTGAAGAGTTGTGTAATTATTATTGTCACGACCGCGTCACGTCAGTCAAAATAACATAATCTATATAAATATATATAAACGATTTACCACTCACTGACTCATCACTAAATCTCCGAAACTATCTGTCCGATTAACTTAAAATTTTACATAGTCTTCTTTCTTTCGTGACGTAGTCGTCCACTAAGAACGGATTTTACGGAATTCCTATCCCAACGGATATCACCTTTTTGCCATTCGCCAAGTTTTAAACTTATAGGAGCTATTCACATAACACGGTTACCATAGCAACGGATACTTTGACAACGGTTACCATAGCAACCTAAGTTCACATTTAAAATAAAACGGTGCCCAGCGAAGCGGACGGGAATCAGCTAGTATATTTATAAACTAAAAGTTCATTTGTTATAAGTGACGTGACGTAAGTTGTGACAAGTTATATACACACCCGTTTGGTGCTTTAAGGAGTAGGATTAAAGATTTTTTAAACGTGTATAAAGTTAGCCCTTTGCCTTGACAGTGTATTTTTGTAGTGAATGAATGCTAATCAATATATAAATGATATCTCACGGTTAGCAAGTAGATCGGTGAAGACTGCGTGCGCGGAGTACGCGGACACTGCGGACGCGAACTGACGCACCGCGCGGCACGAGCGCACGCACAGCCACGCGCACACCTCCACCATCAGCGACACGCTGCCCGACCTAAGGTTTTACAGAGGTTTTATACACTTTTTTTTTTAATTCAGTCAATACTTGCAAATGACTGAAAATAGATGTAGTTTTCTTTTAATTTAACCAAAATATGTTTATGATTGACAAAATTCTGCCAGTGAAGTAGAATGGAACCTCTTTTTATTCATATATGTAACTGTGACAAAGTAACTTCTTAGGTTAATATACTTTTGTATGTCTATGTATCAATATGTACTTAGAATATCTTAATTCAGAGTCTTTTGGTTGCATTACTTGCTATATATGTATTTTATTATAACATTGAATTAAGTTATGTATCAAAAATACCTACCTCTCCTCCACATCTTGGTCGGAATCGTTGGTGTCTTTCATGATCGTGTTGACAGCAGCCACGAAGTTATAAACGACTTTCGCTTCAAGGTATACCTGGTTGAGTAACGCACAACAACTATTACAACACTGCTACAAGTTATAAAAATTTAATTTGAACTAAGAATTATAAAGTTGAAAGTAATAATAAAATTAATATATTTCAATAAAACAAAACATTTTTTTCCTGTTTATACATAGTTCAAATTATATGACGTCCAAAAATATGTAAAAGGTGAGTTAATGGGAGAACACAAATAATTCCAATCAAGCACAGTTGCAATATGAACAAAAGGGACAGAAATATGCAGTCTATATAAAAATAGTGAAAAGTTATCGTCGGCGTGAAAGAGACGGAGAACTTTCTTAACTATTTTGTATATGGGACATTGTTTGTCGCAACTACAGAAAACAGTTCATGAACATTTTCAATTCCGAAGCGAGTCTGCCGTGGCAACGTATATGTAAAGAGAAGAGATACGACTTACATCCACTATGTATATATGTATCAGGAGCATGAACCTAGGTGAGATAGATATCGTTCACCTACTACGTCCTGTAGTTTGAGCAGTGTGCGTAAATGAGACAGATACATTTCACATACGTCCTGTACTTAGAGCGGTGTGCGTAAATGAGACAGATACATTTCACATACGTCCTGTACTTAGAGCGGTGTGCGTAAATGAGACAGATACATTTCACATACGTCCTGTACTTAGAGCGGTGTGCGTAAATGAGACAGATACATTTCACATACGTCCTGTACTTAGAGCGGTGTGCATAAAAGAGACAGACATATTTCACATACGTCCTGTAGTGTGCGTAAATTTATTTATTTATTTATTTATCTCGCCTCGACCACATTAACCTCTTCATACATGCTCTCCGGGGGGGTCCTCATGCTTTTTACGTGATCATCCTCCAGTATTATAGATACTATGTTTTCGAAGTTCACTCGAAGTCTCCCCCTGTCTTTCTTACCGCTCACTTTTTCTATACAAATCTTTTTTACCATTTTTTCATCACTCATTCGTTAAACGTGCCCAAACCACCTGAACACGTTCTTCTTCATCCTCACCGTGACATCTTCGCTAGTACCTGCCATTCTGTGGATCTCTTCATTGCGGATTGGATCAGCTAGACTTACTCCGCATATTCTGCGAAGAGATCGCATCTCCACAGCATTCATCTTTGTTACATTCTTCTTCTGTGTTACCCACGTTTGGCTGCCGAATAACAGCGTCGGTAGCGAAACTGCATTGTGTACAGCCAAATGTGTAGCTATGCTGACGTTTCACTGTCTCAACAATGCAGCCAAAGCACCGTTAACTCTGTTACCGGCAGCAATACGCCTTTCCACATCCATTTCGTATCTTCCGTCTCTGCTAAACATACTTATTAAATATACCACTTCATTCACTTGTTCTTTTATCTTACCATCCACGTTGATCTTACATTCTGTTCTTTCCTCATTTCTTTCAAATATCAGAACCTTCGTCTTATCTGCATTCAGGTTTAGACCATTATTTTCACACCCATCTTTCAGAGTGGTGACCAATGCCTGCAAATCGCATTCTGATGATGCATTGAGCACTGCATCATCTGCATGTAGCAAACAATTGACATTAGGTTACCTACTTCCACTCCCATATCTTTCACGCCTTAGATTCAACTATCCAAATACAAAATGAACAACCAAGCTGACATAACCTGCCTTGCTTAACACCTGATTGGATGTCAAACCAGGGCGACATGTCAGCTCCTACTCGCACACAGGCTGAGTGATCTCTGTTAAGAGACTTTACAGCCTGTAGCAAGGGTCCGCTCACATTGTATCGGGGCAGTATCTCCCATAATTTCTTTCTCACAACCCTGTCAAACGCCTTTTCTAAATCTATAAAAGCACAAAAAACCTTTTGGTTTAAGGCCAAAAACTTTTCCATGATCATGTGGCGGGAAAGATTTGAAACGGTGTGCGTTAATGAGACAGATATATTTCACATACTTGCTGTACATTGAGCGGTGTGCGTAAATGAGACAGATATATTTCACATATGTCCTGAACATTGAGTGGTGTGCGTAAATGAGACAGATATATTTCACATACGTCCTGTACATTGAGCGGTGTGCGTAAGTGAGACAGATATAGTTCACGTAGCTCCTGTACATTAGGCGATGTGCGTAAATGAGACAGATATCGTTCACCTACATCCTGTATATATTGAGCAGTGTGTGTAAATGAGATAGATATAGTTCAAGTAGCTCCTGTACATTAGGCGGTGTGCGTAAATGAGACAGATATCGTTCGACTACATCCTGTATATATTGAGCAGTGTGTGTAAATGAGACAGATATAGTTCACAGAGGTCCTGTACATTGAGTGGTGTTTGTAAATGAAACAGATATTGTTCACCTACGTCCTGTATGTTGAGCAGGGTGTGTCGCGGCAGTGAGTGCGAGAGCGCGGGCAGCGCCAGCAGCGCGGCGACGGCCCCGCACACCCGCGCGCCCCCCCACCGCGCCGCCGCACCCACCACGCCCACCACCATGACCACCTGGAACACAACAGATGAAGAAAATTAGAGAAACAGTGGAAGTTGTTATGTTATCTAAAAAAATGTATTCAAGAGAAATCTGATACGTTTTACATACGTTCCAGATAAGCCTAAATATTACATGTTGAATGTGTGTATGAATGAGTAGCGACGCGTGGAAAGGTCCTCAGAAGCAACAAAACAAAGGAGGATCAAAATTAAAAAATAAGCCAGAAATTTGGTATCTGCTACTGCTACTAATACCAGTTTGTGTCCATCAAATTAAACAAATATATATTTATAAAAAATATATCATACCATATTAAGTTGCGTGAGTGATTCCACATCGCCCTCCATTACCTCCGCAATGTTGGAGTTTAAAAACGCTTCCCACTCTTCTAATTCTATTGATGATGGTTCTTTGACTGAAAGTATCAAAAATTAAAGTATAATATTGAATAATTATTAAAAATATATATAATCTACTTACTCTCATCTTTTTCAATAGTTTGCAAAACATTATCGTTGTTGGCTAGATCCTTCTCGTCGGACACTTCGTCAATGATTTCACATTTTTCTACATCCTGGTCCTTGTCTTCTTTGGAACATTTTTCTTTATCAGTATCATTTTTCTTGTCAACTATACAGGGTACTTCTAAATTCGGTTCACTGGTACGTCTCTGGGCGTCAGTCTTATTTTTATCCCAGCTTCTGCTGAAGTGGAAGGATCTCTTGATACTTCTTGTTAACCTGTTTCCGCCGCTGCCGAACCTCAACTTGTCTCTGGAGAATTGTAATATTTTTTGTTTATATGAAGGCGGAACGCTCTTGCTGAGTCCTGAACTGACGTCACTGCTGCATTTTGTTGAACTTTTAGGATTTTCTAAACTCTGTGACGCCGTGTCTGGTGGGTTAGGTTTAGGTTTCTGTTTGGAATCATCAATATCTTTTTTCTCACAAGCTTCATATTCAATATCCGCTTCAACCGTTATTTCCTTGTGCCCCTCATGTTTTTCTTCGTCAATTTTGTGCATTTTGTTAAATTCGTGCTTTTGATTTGCGACCATTAGCTGCGCCATGTTATTTTCTAGATTACAAACGACTAGATTCGAGTTATTCATAACATGGAACTCGTGTCGTAGTAGTTTTGCGTTGGCCGCTGTGATGGGTTGAGACTGGTCTTCATCGTCTGTTTTGAGGCTGTCTCTTACGCTGAAGGCGCTCGTAGCTCTGACGCTGTCATCATCAGACATTGGAATGCACTCCATTGCCTGCATCACTCGCACATTCCTTAAGTCGTGTTCCCTATTTTGAGATTTAACCTCACTTTCGTTTTTTGTTGCAGGTCTAGTTTCATGTAAAAATAAACAGAATGTATCTTTACTTTAAACTATTTAAGCTACCATAGTTATAAGAAGTTATAGTTATAAGAAGATTTATGACAGTGATTTAGATTTTTTTTTTTATTTACATAGAAATTATTTTAATTGAAATATATTAAAAGTGCATCACAAAATTAAACGTATTGTAATATTAGTGCTTCAGACTCAGAGCCTCTATTAATATAAACTCATAATCTTACTCACTTAGTACTTTTAGTCATTTTCTCAGCCTGAAGGAACTTTGCCTCCTGTTGACTGCAAGACAGCGGCTTTGTAAACGGGGAATCACTTTGTTTGTCCTCTGGCAAAATTAAAACATGACCTTTAATGTATGGGTGCTCCAGAATTTCAGACCAAGTCATCCTTTTAGATGGATCTTTATGCAGCAAACCCTGAAAAATTCCAGTGATAAACATTTTTTATTAACTTGTTGACTGTTCAAATAATCATTTTTATGAAAATATATTTATTTATTTATTTATTCATGTACCAGATTTAGTAAAAACAAAATATTCAGAGACATGAAGAACATTGGATGGGCTATCTCTAAAGAGAGATCTCTACCAGCTACCCATGAGAATGACAAAATTCAATTAAAAGGGCAGAAATAGGTACACACTACATATAGTAAATATTCTTAATAGTAAATAACTAACTAAACATTACTTATTTAATAAACTAAATTATACCAATACAAAAATAAATTCAAATATTTATCAATATAATAAATCGAAAATATATACAAATACACATATGAATATATATACATATAAATATATAATAATACAAATGCAGATATAATACATATAATTATAACTGGGAGAGATAGTAGAGCTTTAATGTACGTTTAAACAATACAACATTTGGACTACTTATAATATGGCTGGGAAGGGTATTCCATAACCGCGCTGCATGAATGGAGAAAGATTTGGAGAAAAATGTTGAATTGTAAGGAGGGACATTAAAAGATTTAACAATAACACAAGAGAGTTTGGGACGGCTACTCGGAGGGGACAGGTGGAAGAGTTCATATAAATAAGAGGGAGATGAATTTATATAAACATTATACAGCGTGGTTAAAATATGCATATTCCGGCGAAGGCGAATAGGGAGCCACTTAAGTTGACGTCGAAAATTTGAAACATGGTCAAACTTGCGCAATCCGAAGATAAAACGAATGCACAAGTATAGACAAAATATAGATAAAATATGAGTTCTCTATTATTAATAACTGTGTTATGCTCTAATTTCAAGTTTACTACCTCTATCAATTGTTTATTACATAACTTATATTGTTACTATGTAAGTGCTGTATTGTGTTAGTGTTACGCTATAATACTTATATGAAATAGAATATTTCAAATAGCACTAAAAAACTAAGCCTGCACTGAAATTAGTGTTCAGTCCGTCCCAATTTTGTGTCTGATGCTTGAATAAATATTCATACATAAGAAAAGAATGAAATATTTTTGGATTATATCATATTAAAATAGCATTATAACTAAAGTACCTGCAAAAATGATCTTGCATCGGCACTAATGAAGCTCGGCCACTGCACTGGTTTGTGTCTAATCATACGCACTAGTTGCCAAATGGACATAGTACAGAATGGAGGTTGGCCCGCCATCAGCTCATACACAATGCAACCAAGAGACCATAGATCAGCCTGAAAAGTAAAACATTTTGATTTAACGTTATTTAATTTATATATACTACTACTTTTCTACTTTTGATTGTTGTATCCCATTATATTATCAATACGGGGACAATAAAATATCAGTTTAGTGACAGTGAAATTTTAAATAACATCTGTACCTGATGATCATATGGTTTTTCATCAATAAGTTCCGGGGCCATGTATAATGGTGTACCTTTTATAGAGGTGAGTATATGAGTAGCATTTGTCATTATTCTCGCCAGACCAAAATCACACAGCTTCGCTTGTCCTGTGCCGTCTAACAGCACATTCTGAGGTTTTAGATCTCTGAAACACGGTATTAAATTGTATGAATATTAAATTACCTCCCTTGTTCATACACAATTACAAATTATATTAATATATATATATATATATATATATATATATATATATATATATATATATATATATATAAAATTAACATCTCATTTACAATTATGAATGTTGGTACAAGATTATTAAATAAAACTATAGTAATAATTATACCTGTGCAATACTCTGTGGGAATGCAAGTAATATAAAGCAGATACTAAATCCCAAGTCACTTTTTTTACTTCCTCTTCATTAAGGCATCCTTCCTTTGCTAAAATGCTATGTAATTCTTTTTCTGCATATTCTGTCACAACAACAAGCTCTGATTCAGTATCAAAACTATCAATCATTCGAATTATATTTGGATGATTTAATTGTCTCTGTATATCACATTCTTGTCTTAAGTTTTTTAAATCCTTTGATGACCTTCCTTTCTACAAAACAATAATTTGAAATGAATTTTATGAATCTGTCTGTAAATAATATTAATATTATTGATTATAAATGAAATACTAACCTTCCTTATTACTTTTAAAGCTACTATAGCATCAGTATCTTTGTGTTTTGCTTTAAAAACCCGGCCAAAGGATCCTTCACCGACAAATGAGATAACAATATAGTTCTCCATTTCTTACACGTTTAAAATTGCAACTTAATAATATTACTTATATTATCATTAACTGAAGCATTATTAATACAAAATGTCCGAATAACAAAATATTAGTTTTGAAATCTAAAAAGAAAACATAAACAATAAATAACAGCGCTTAACATTAAGCACTGACATGTGACATATGACAAATGACATCGGTTAACTTCTTAAGTTGGTAAAAAGTTAAATAAGCTAAGGTATAGAACTATACAATCTAAATTGATTTTTAGGATACAACAAAAAAATAATAATAAGCGAATAAAAAGAAAAAAACATGTACTCACAACTCAGTAATATTTGATAATAATAAGTAATTCAACGTATATATTAATTTACCAATTTACCGTAATATACACATACTATTTTAAACATTTCTATTGGTAAAAACATAAAATTAATTAATTTATAATATTGGATTTGATGATAATAAATATTAAGTGATAATAAATATACTGACTAATCTGCTATTATGTACTGCAAATACTTCTTTTTTTTTCTTGATAAATAGTTGCTCACACATAAATCAAAGTCATATAGGAATTTTAATTGCTTGAAATTGTAATTCGTAAATTTATAATACTATGATAAGTTAATTTATTAATGTTAATCTATAAATCCCTGTGATTTTGATTAAAATAAATCAGTTTTTAGAAACAAATCAAGTAGATGTTTTACATATATTTTTTTTTACTTATTTGACTTTGTAACTGCTCTAAATCTTTAATTTAAATGCAAGTTCCTTAAATTAACAAAACTATCTAATGTCCTATAATACTTTTATGTTTTATAATACCTGTATTTATATATTACCCTTATGTTCCAAAACTGTTATTATGGTATTGATGACTTAACAATTATATAGTACTAGTACAAAAACTAGGTATGAAAATTTATACATATATAATTTATGTATTCTTATATCATTGTGACATAAGAAAGTGATGTTAAATGAAAATGAAGTTTCAGATTTGTGTACAAGTGCCTTCGAATTATTTTAGGTGCTACGAAATATTCTCCAATAAATGCTCTTCAGGTAGAATGTGTAGATCCCCCATTACAACTTAGAAGGCGGTACTTGTGTGATCGATTTGTAATAAAATGTTTGCAACTGTCATCCCACCCCTTACTTTCCTGTTTAATTAAACGCCAAGTTTCACGCAACCACGCAACCGCTCATTTCTCATGGATAGCTTTACTAAATTCTCCAATATATCTATCTCATCCTCTTTCGACCTTTCCTTCAAACCCCCTCTTTTCTACCTCATATCAGGCCCTTTCGTTTAATCCAAAAATTATTACAAATCTTGGTCTTGAGAAAGAAGCTCCTGATACAAACTGCAAATATAAATATTTATGTCGCGAAAAATGGTCAGATTTTACTCATATAATATATACAGATGCTTCTAAACTTTCTGGTGTTGGTGCTGCTTGTTTGATTCCTTCTTTTAAAATTACCCTTCAGTTTAAATGCCCACCTGAACCATCATTTTTTACTGGTGAAACTATTGCCCTTCTTGAAGCTGTCCGTTTTTCATGTTCTCATAATTTTGCACAAACCGTAATTTTTACTGTCTCTCTTAGCTGTCTGCAGGCACTCAAAAAAATCCATTCCGTGGTAGACCGCCTTCCCCTATTGTTTTTAAATTGAAAGAGGCTCTTTTATTGTGTTCCCAAAAAGGATTACATGTCTCACTTGTTTGGATTCCAAGCCACGCTGGAATTATGGGAAATGAGACAGTTGACTCGTGTGCTAAAGCGGCCATTTCTACGGGATCTTCGGAATACTTCGAAATTTTTCCTCAAGATTTATTTTCCCTCTCCAAAACCCAATTATTTAAATCCTGGTCAACCCAGTAGAACGCCACTAAGTTGGTGAAAAGAAGGTATTATGCTTCCTTACAACCAGATATCCCAACAAGACCTTGGTTTTCCTCCTGTAAATATGCTGATCGATGGGTTATTTCCACTATTTGCCGTTTGCGCCTTGGTCACTCCCCTTTATTTAGCTAAAATAAAGGTAGGGGATCATTCAATTTGTGATTGTGGCATAGACGAGGGTAATGTGTCCCATTTTCTTGTCCTAAACTTCTACATCATGTGTATGATATCCTACCTCCTAAAATTCCTCGTCCTATAAATGTTGAGTGCTTGTTGATATTTGTATTTAGTCCGTTTTGTCCAATTTTATGTAGATTTATTAGATGTAACAAAATTAAATTGTAAATAAATTTGCCTATTATCTATACTTAAATATTTTATCTGTTATAAGTATATATTTTAATAAAACTCGGCATATGGTATAATAGTATTACTGTTTGTGTTGTTTTAGGTTATGGACTAAAATAATAACAAAAATTATAATAATTCAAGTTACAACAAATGTTAATTATCAAACCGCACTGGTTCATCTGCAACACCCGTCGTTATATTTTCATTCTACTTGACATTGGCAAAATATTTTGTGCTGTTTTGGCACAAATAAAAGCCATCTACTACTAAAGAAGAAGAAGAACAGATTTGAATTAAAAATTTGTTACTAATTATGACAATGGACTGTCCATTCATATAATTAAAGTACAGTTGATAAATAATTTAGTTTATATTGTAAATTAAACTTAATGTTAAATTGTAGTATCATTTCTTGACATCTAAACTTTACGTATCAAACTATTGCAAAATACGAAATGATGACGACTAAATTCATTTATTTTAATTTAATTTTAATTTTTTGTTTAACAATTATTAAGCCTAACGGATTCCATATAAGGTTTTATGTGTAACAAGTATTTTATATTTTCTTTTTCATTTTGTACATATCAGTATTATTTTTTAATTTTTTTCATACACAACCGCCAGTACCTATTTTTACATATTCTTATATATGGTCGGAATTTATTTAGAATTGTAATGCTATGAGAATTATATAATGTAAGTTGTTTTGAAGAATACCTCCATAATACCATACAAACTTCCAAATTTTACAGCTTATTAATATTAGTTGACAACGACCTATTTTAATTTTATCCTGAATGTAAATGGTTGTAAAAGAAGAAATGAAAAACTAGTGAAAGATATCTTTTTGCAGATTTTGATAAACAGAAATAGATATCTAAAAGTAAAAATTGATAGGTTAATTTATTGCAGTATTTTTTTAGCTATAAGAATACTGAGCTATAATATTAAATAAAGATTAAAACAATAAGAGGATATTATAAAAACATTTTAAACATTTAAAAAATGTAATAAAAATTCATTTATAATATTAAGTGCTAACCTATAACACTATAAGATTTAGTGAAAGTGATCTACTGCAAATGACGGACCAATCACTAAACCTTAGTTTTTACTTCTTTATTTTTATTATTATTTATATTGAATGCATAATTAATATCACGCCAGAACCAAAACCCAGTAACATTAAATAACCCTAAATCTCAAAAGCACCATAACAATGTGTTAACAAACATCATAACAGCGAGCATTCTTCAATGGTATAATAAATAATAAAATGGTTGGCTCATACGAAACGCCCATAAAGAAATACTATAAGATCGACGTAAAAATTCTCTCACCCAACCACCGGGATATGTTAACGCTTTGTTGTCTATAGTCTATTTATATTCTATAATCCAGAAAACAGCTGCACGATATAAAGCTCGGAATACACAATAAAACCAATGTGGATCGCGAAGTCTATTTTATGTTTAACGTATTATATCGTTTGCTAAATACTTTGTAAACAAACGACGCCGTGGGCGGTGTACGCGAATCAATTTACTCAAACTTTACACTAATTGCATTGGTAGATTAGTGCGTACATTGTAGAAGTTATGGAATATTTTTAGATCGGATGGAAATATACAAGATGTGATTTTCGTTGCTCCGTTTTTTATACATTTATCTAAACATATATGGGTGTAGATTAACTTATAATAGGAATAGTGTAAAGTAACAGTTAAGAGTGATTTGTATAAATCAATAAAAATGTCGACTATAGTATCCAAAATCTGTATGTGTTATACCTAGAAATAAAACTTTCTATTAATATCATAAATCGGGTTCTTTATATATATATGTACATAAAAAGCCGGTGTCCATGCGTTCGTAAATCTTCTCTTCCTAAACGACTCGTCAGTTTTTAATAGTTATTATTGATTAACATAACGTTTATATTGACATACTCGTGATAGGTCGTTCGTTAAACACGGTAAATTTATCTTTTTTGTTTAATCCCAAAAACAAGAATTATAAGACTTTGTTACAAGAAAAATATGTTATTATAAATGAGTTAATACTTGAAACGGAGAGAGGAGAATAATTGACATCGCTAGTAATATTTATATGATAATCAAAATACTTATTCAGTGTTAGTAACAAGTAACCTAACATCAAATGTACCTTTGTTTTCATATATACTGATATATAACATCAAGTAACATATATAAAGAATATACTATCTGTATTAATAACAACACTTTAAGAGCTTCAGCAACTGGACGTCATAACTGAAGATGAAAATAACCTATCTTTCCTATTCGTGTTCATAAAATTTGAGATAGATTTATGATTTGAACATTTGTACACAGACTATAATGCTTCGATGGCATTCTATCAGCCATGTTATATTTACTGAGAGATTACTTCACGTTAAAAAACATTTAAACATCCCGCTCCGCGTTGATAAAAACGAATATTATTATTACAAACAATTTTAGGACGCCATATTGTATTTTTCATATTTTATTTATTGTAGACTTTTAGATTGTATTTCAGTGTTTTTTTTCTACTGCGTGTCAAACACTTTTCTATTATCTTTTTTGTAAAAAACTAAATAATGTTATTTAGAGTGAACTAAATAATGAAATTGTGTCTTAAATCAATCTTTTGTCTATTTAATTATAATCGTACAGAACTGTTGTATTGTTCAATTGTTTAATTGTTATGTTTAGAAAAATATAGTATTTTGAGTCGAATGGTAGGTGTAAAGAATATTGATGAAGGTAAAAGAAGGTATATATTAATTAGTGATGAGTGTAATTTTTTATTTGTACAGACAAGTTCATATTTATTCCTAATATTTTAGTTCTTCGCTATACCTTTGAAGATTATCCCTCACATAATATACGTTTATTCTTATTTACGATAGCAGATGGTGGAACGAGATTTTCCTCTTATTATATTAGTTGGCTGGTGTATTTCGCCATTAACAAGGTTGGGGCGGATCACTGGATAAATTAAATTCATCTCAAATTAATCTCTCAGTATTTAATTTATATCACTCGTAGATTCTATTGGAGGTTATGTGTAAATGTCAAATAGATATCGTGTTTGTATGTGTGTCTGTCGTACGTACATTAATTAAATTTATAATGACGTCATCATTAGCGCTCTCTTGGACTCATATTGAGTTAAAATGAGTTAGTTTTATATTTCTTTAATGGACAGGTGAAAGAAATAATGTATACATAATTTTATTTTTGTTTTTGTCGGTAAGGTTCATTCAACTTTTAAAAATATTGTATTTAACATTTCCTTTCACAGGTCGCACAGGGATATTCATGATATATCTTAACGTTATTATGTGATGAAAGAAAAATGCAACTTTTTACTTCCCAAAAGTTGGCACTGGAACATAATTATCCAGAGAGATAACGATCTCAATGTCATATGTTTAATTAAAAAATCTTGTCATCTTACTACATATATAAAAACTCTGATCATACAAGTAGGTTTATCCCACTTCAAATAGAGACAAAGACAGAGTTAAAAATAAGTACTTATTAAATCAGTTTTCTTGTATAATACTAGAAATTACATTGCAAGAGGAGTTTTGACAATTATCTCTATATATAGAAATGTTATGTTGGTTTATGTACGCCCCAAAAACACAAAAATCACCTTACTGAGTGAGTTAAAATTTTGACAAGAGACCTATACAACGTTTCAGAGATGGTTGTTATCTATCTATCTATAATACGTTATTTTATTTTATCTATTTCTATTTTCATATAATTGTAATAGATTTAATGCACATTTTTCTCTTACGAACGATGTTCAGACGAAGTGTTTATAAAATTTAATAAGTGTATTTGCAATGCGGGAAAACAATTTTTAAATTTAACACTACACCTACCGACAATTCTTGTATACCTGTTCCTACCGCACGCCGTCAAATAGACCGGTAATTAAAAGTTATTTTATTATATAACGCAGGTAATAATGGAAATAACTAAAAGTAATGAATGTAGAAAATATTATATGCATATTCTAAGAATTGTCATGTAGTTTGATAACGATATTATAACGTTTAAAAAAGTTTAAGAACGGTCAATTTGATCGGTACTTGGTAGGTTTAGTGTTTTTTTTTTTTTTTGAAACGTTTAGAACACTTTTATCAAACTTTTAACAACGACAACTATGTTTCACCACGCAACCAGACTGACACAGCGAAGCGTGGCAGTAATAAGAATATATATTAAATGACATTTTGTAACAAAATTTGGCTTTGAGACATTGATTTCTCACGAGTATTTCTCGATATGGTCTCATAAAAACTAAACTTATATATGTTCTAGAACCTAGAAAAGTGGCGTTAACCAAAAGGTTCCAAATCATGTTGCAACAAAAAAAGGAAAAGCAATGCGTTGTGTGTGTGTGTGTGTGTGTGTGTGTGTGTGTGTGTGTGTGTGTGTGTGTGTGTGTGTGTGTGTGTGTGTGTGTGTGTGTGTGTGTGTGTATGTGTGTGTGTACGTGTTGGTTAACCAAAGGTTAAAATCTTGCAGAAAACTAAAAAGCGACTAGACAGTAGTAGCAAACAGCTACATTATTTAGGTTTAATGATAGCAAATAGTTGTACCGACTTTACCGGGCGGCCGCGCTTTGCTTACACGCCGGTCGTTGTTTACGTTTGTATTGACCACGTTATCGACTAAAAATACGTTAGCATTCTGCCGTTTGGGAGTCACGCGATTGGTGGAGGGCACAAGGAAGACCCGACGCCCGGCGCCCCCGCACAAGTTTATGAAAGCACACGAAAGACCCATAAAGAAGCCGAAATAACCCTGGTCGCTGGAATCAAGAGAACCGCGGTCAGTCGTGTTGTGCGTCTCACAGTGCTAACTAGTGACAGCGAACATGGTTCTGGACACAGAAGACTGGGTAGGTCATTTATAATGGAAGGAACAAAATTACGAGTCTTTAAATAATTAGTTAAATGTTGGGATAAACGAGAGCATTTAGTTTATCAATAAGCTAATCAATCAGTGCTTATGTTGGGAAATAAGACCGACATATGCGCCGTGTTAGATAGAATTCGAGCAACTCAAATAAATCAAAATTGATTTTAATAGCTACAGGATGTTTATTTATTTTTTTATAAAATTTTATTTTTATTATCATAAATATAACATTTTGCTATTAATAATTTAAACAAATATTTTTTAGGATAATAATTTTTTAAGATTTTTTTTTAAAGAATGACTCCGTATCAAAAAATAAAGTAAATGTGACACTTATATATTTTAAAGACATACCTTATTTTATTAAGTTTAAAAAGTAAGGTTCAAAGAGCACTAAAATCCAGGTACATCAAATTTTAGACGAAAAATATTTTAAGCGATTAGCAAATATCTGTAATTAACTATAAAAGATTTAATGAAGCATCGAATAAAGTTTTTACCATTACATATTTACTTTAAAAAAAAATGTTTTTTTTTAAATTTCAGTTGTGATATTATAAATAATTTACAAACGTGTATAGTTTTTATATATTCTTTAATAAAATTATAGATGAAATGTTTTCTTAGAGTGGCACGAGTGGCGCCACCTTAATAATTTAATTCGCGTATAACATTCTGCGAAACAAAATTTAATACAAAATTTAATAATATATGTTTAAAAGTTATACTTAACTTAAATTTGTTAAATAGTTTGATGTTCATTGTGTTCCGGAACCCGATATCTTTGAATCTCTTTTATATTCATTCAATCGGTTTTAAATATCAAGTCAACCATGGAATAGGCAAGGTTTTACTCAAATATGCATTATTTTATCAAGGCACAATGTTAATTAAGTCAACATCATTTAAAACACAAATAAATTTCTAGTCGATTCTTTAAATGTTTATAACATTGATAAAAACAAATTCTCAATCTGCTTTACGCCATTATATCCTAAACATTGCCGAAAACTCAAACCCCGTCATTGGAACTTGATACATATTGTATTGCTAATATAAACTTACTCTAAAACACGTGTGGATGGTCGAAGGAGAACCAATGATTCTATTTATATTTCAATTGCACGTAAAATAAATTTATTACGCACCAAGAATGCCTGCGTCCACCAAAATTTGCCTTTATGACCCACATACTACATACATTAACTTGTCATGTTACATATAATAAAAATGCGTTGTATTTCTGTCATTCTTCTCGTATTAGATAGAACAGTACTGTCAATAGTGGTTTAATTAATTAAACTTAATAAGTATCATATAATTGATGGACGTGGAGTGAAATGAATCAACATATTATATATCTTGAATCAAATTAATGTATTAAAAATACGAATACATATTAATCATCGCCATAGATCATTATAGAATACATTCAAATATATTTATACATATATAAAATGTATGAAGCGGAGCACATCCGAGTTGAGTTCTAAGAGCACCAAATAAACATATATTTTGATACAAATTACATATAAAATTTCGTTATTTTGTGATTTTGCGAATTAATTGTTATATTTTAAGCATCTTTTAGTTGTTATCTGTTTTATATATAAAATATTTCTATTTTCAGGCTGATGAGCTTCCACCAGAACAAATAGCCGGTGAGTAGAAATATATAATACAAAGACACATAATCATAAATAAAATGGTATTAACTCATTATATTATAACATATCATAGTTTACTTTCTGGAATAAAAAAATTGCAAGTTCAATCTTGGCATCGACCCAATAAAATGGAGGCCTGACTTCATAAATTTAACAGACACGGACTCTGTAATAAATACGTTCTTCCAAAATTGTGTGGGTTTAATTAATGATACAGAAATAACTTTTAAAACAACTACAATGGGGCGTGGTTGGTGGTATCATTTAGCCGATGGTGGTGAGGTTGGGTTTGCAAGTGTAGCTATTTATTTATAATCAATCATGTTTTTTCACACACACTCATACACACACAAAAGAGAATACACACACAGACATACGTGCGCACACACACACGTACATGCATAACAAAAACTGTGTTCTTTTGTTAACACGGATCTATACTCAATTTTTGATTTTGCAATAGAAGTTCCATTTCATTAAGAACAAATGTAGGTAACAGTGTAGACTTGGAATTATACCTTCCTAGAGCTTAATTAGTAAAATAGAAGCTTGGGACGTTATTGATGACATATTACGTATAAAGTGTATACTTGGCCTATAAGAGATAAATGATTACGATGCAATATACAAATGCATACAAAGGTACATTTAATATCGTTTACTGGACTGCTTAGTGTAAAATTAAAGTCTTAAAAATATCCAGCTTTCATAAATTAATTAAAATAAATAATCCTTTTAAACAAAACTTTTATCATCGTTAACATTTGACAGCGTGATTTGTGAAAAACACTGAAATTTAATTCCCCCGACGAAAGCGAGATGAAACGAGCAAAGAAACGGACAAACCAACTGTCGAGCGGCTGATTGACGGCTGCTAACAGACTCTGTTGCGCTTTACTAAAATCTATTTTTATATATAATAAAAACACCTCAAACGTTAATTAATTATCGATAAAATTATTAAAAGTTACAAAATTACAAAATGAGTCAACCCATCTGTTAACTAACAAACTAATTTTGTTATCACTTAGCAGTATTTATGTTTCACACTGATAAGTTCACATTGAATGTTTGTTATTATGAAAAACACGAGCCGGCCGGCTGAGACGGTAACTGGTAACGCTTGGAGAGACGCCAATGAAGCTTGGACGTTCGATTAAAACAAAAGTTTTACCCCAAAAATGTTTTTGTTGTCATATATTTATCCATTAATATAGACAAGTTTTTTTTTATAAACGAATACTATATTCGCGTGTGTGGTTTTGTTTGTTAGGCTTCAATTACTCAAGCAATCGTCATGAAATTTTGTACACAGATTAGCAGGTATACAAAATATAACAAAGGATTTCTTCATCCTAAAATATAGGTTTCCCGCTGGATAGAAAAATAACTTCTAAACGATCTGACATAACAGGCTATTTTTTACTTGTAGAAGCAGGGGCGAAGTCGCCGACAATAGCTTACTAACTTAATAGAACAAGAAAATTTGTGTATATTACGTTATTAAAAATTATTTTAATAAAGTTTTAATAACCGCAAATACTCATGCATATGAATTAAAAATAATAAATACAAGCCACATTACAATAATTCTATTTTTGACTTTATATTTTTATTTTAAAATAACTCTTGCCTTCCAAAATATAGGACATCTTTTCTTAGATTGATGCCGAGACACACGTACTTCTAATCTGATAACTGATTATTTTTGGAATGTAATCCTGATTGAAAGTGCCATGGTATTATAAATTGCAAAGTATGCAAGTTACACACACGGACAGGATAAGATAAGTTTTGAAGGTCCTAAGTACGCACTTATCAGAGCTACAATTAGTCGAGTTAGAAGTTTCTAAGATATTGTTAAAGGACAATTAGGGTCCACAAAAAACTATGAAACTACAAAAAATCAAAGGTAATCATACTTTTTCATCTCGACAATATAGTGTAAAGATAACAATATGTTAATATTAAAAATTCTTTGAAAATAATATAAAATTTTTATCTCCAAAGTCATTAAGGAAGTAATTAAATATAAAATCGCGATGTATATTCTGAATATCATAACTGACGCAGTGTCCTCATTTCGAAAGACCATGAAGAGATCGTAGGAAGATAATTAATAAAACTAAAATCTAGAAAAAAAACAGCAATAAAACCGCATTGGTCTTTGAGACAACTGCCAAAACATCTTGATGATTAAAATTAACAACTTTTCGCTGGTGAAAATAAAAATTTTGTTTTTAAAACTATTTAGTTGCCAAACTACCACCGAGCAGGTGCAGCCAATAAACTCTATAAACTATTACACGATCTTATGTAATTTAGTAGTTAATAAAAATGAATACAAAATAGATTAAATATTACAACATATCTATAATACAATCATAGAATATATTATTATTTATTTATCGCAATATAATTCGGTTCAAAACTAAATAACATTGATTCATATTTGTTTAGTGTAAAAAACGCTGAAGCTTTTAAATTTTAAACTTTAAACAGAACACTTTTAACTTTATTAGAATGTTACAAAACTTTATTCTTAACTTTATGGCTTATCCTCATACACATTAACCAAAAACTAATAAGATTAGATTAGATTAGATTATACAAATATTAAGATTAGATTTTAAGTTCGACTAAGTTGTAAAATAAACATTATCAGAAACCGTGCTTTTAAACTCTGCCAAGACACACGGAAAGATTGGCAAAGTGACAAAAAATAATAAGAAATTAATTTTATTTCTAAAAACTAAACATTCAATCAGTTTATCAAAAAGTTAATTATCTAATGGTAAAGATACAGGTTACGTCAATTCAACGAGTCGAGTATTTAAAATTCAAAAGACGATTGCAATATATCCATCAGCTGTATCATTAAACTTTTAAAGAGTTTATATCAACAAAACTTTATTTTGAATTTATTCTAAATCTACGTAAAATAATGACGCACGTTTCAAAATATAGAACAAACTGGCGTATAACTGTGAAATTTTATTACTAACGTCGTCCGCCAGCACATTATACCCTGTCATGTAACCTTCATGGTATATCCAATAATTCATATTCATAATTTAATTTCCCTCCATCCACTACACTATTTTTAATTTCAAGACGGTGCTCCAGTTTCTATTTTTGAAAACATATGATAACTAACTAGAAACGGTCTATTAGTTCCGTGCATTTTGAGAGACCGAATAGTTTTATTGTATGAAATTTTTTGAGTTGTGATTATTAAACATTGTAGAACCAATGAAGTACTGTTAGTATTACAAATAGTTTTAGGTATATAATAACTATCTAGAATAGGTAGATTGGAGAGACAGTACAAATTTAAAAAAATAATTAGTTTCTTTTTATTGTATGAGATTTTTCGACCTGCAAGAACGTTGAAGGATGAATAGATTTAGTATTATGAATATTGAATTATGACAAATGTAGATAGATCTTTTTATTAAGCTACACTGACATGTAGGTTTAACCTAAAACTAAAAAATTATGATTACTGAAAATGGTACATACGCATCTTCATTGTACGAAACGCGTGTCTGATGCACCACACTACTGCACCAAAATAGATGCATTGCACAACATATTCGCACTGCACATAGGAGCATTGAACTCCTGTTCTAATCCCACTGCAGCCGGGCTTACGATCAGTTGGACTGTTTTAATTACAAGTGAAACACGAGGCTTTACAGCATTTAAACTTTCATAATCAAGCATTTATTAAGAAATAGTAACTGTGTCATGAGTGCACTCAACGTTGAGGGTATGATTGGTCGTCGCATAGTTATTTTTCAGAATCTATTACGCAACCGATCAAGTCTCTGACCTGGTGCTCATTTGTTCCAGTTCTTCGCAAAGCTTTCGATGGCTTCGACCACAACCGCTCGGGCAGTATCCCATGTGACTTCGTCGCGGACATCCTGCGAATGATGGGACAACCCTTCAACAAGAAGATTCTTGAAGAGCTCATTGAAGAAGTTGACGCTGACAGTGAGTCTTTAAATTAACATTTATGTATAAACGTTGTATATAAACAGCGTTTCCAGCCTTTAGCAATTTTTTTTGTAATATCGGTACACTAAAACAAGAATCTAGTAAAAACCTACTGAACTTTTCTAGAGTCCGGTCGTCTAGAATTCCCTGAATTCGTTACATTGGCCGCCAAATTCATCGTTGAAGAGGACGCTGAAGCTATGCAAAAGGAACTTAGGGAAGCTTTCAGATTATATGACAAGGAAGGTGAGTAGTCTTCAATCATAACTAAATACCAGTGTTTATTTTAGTGCGAATAATTTAAAAATAGCTACATGTGCCTGTGACTGCTCCAGGGTATAAAATCTATTTACAGATATATAGGCCTCTTAAAGTGTAAATATAGGTGCTCTACTTAAATTGTGTGGTCGAGTTTAGAACTTTGTATCATTTAAAGCAATCATATATTTTAGGCAATGGTTACATTCCTACATCGAGCCTGCGCGAAATCCTCCGCGAGCTGGACGAGCAACTTACTGACGACGAGCTGGACGGTCTGATCCAGGAAATTGACACTGACGGAAGCGGCACCGTGGACTTCGATGGTAAAAATAATCACTATTTTCTTTAAGATAATGTATTAAATGCGTATTTGATTTATGGTGTCACAATTTAAATAATAATTTAGAGTATTAAATTTTTAAACTGTCTTTTCGAATATAAAAATCGTCGAAAAACATTGAATCGAAGATATTTTGCGGCGACCACCCAGTTTATTTTGGTTGTCTAAAACTAGTTGTTGTGTCAACATAATTCAATACATAGTGCAATAAACATCCACTTGGGACATTATAATTCATGGCTTAGGTATTAATATTTTTAATTTAAATAACATCCCTTCCTTGTTACAGAGTTCATGGAGATGATGACTGGAGAATAAATATATTTATCTAAACTCTTTTTATACTTTAATATGATTAATATAAGGTTATATTTTATGTTATATTCTTACATTCTGGTACTTCTATCTGTTGAATCTTGGAAATATTGAACATGTCCACACATATCCACTGCTAAAATATCCTTGGTTCTCGTTTAATAGATGCCTGGGGCTGCGTACTGTTTATATCTACTTCTACTTTATTAATAAAACTATTATCTAACTAAAACATGTTTAATTTAAACTATAATCCAATATTACACTACAGAATTACAATGCTGAAATTAACTTAAATAACACTGATTTACAGATGAAATAAAATAACAAATTTCTCTGTTTTTAAAGCGAATGCCAAATTGTCCTAGATTTGATGGTGTAGGATTTTGGCTTCACGCCAGCCTCGAGTAATGGGTCTATCGAAAACGTTATCTTGCTATTAATATAATATATGAAACATCTCTACAGTATCTGTTTTTTGTAATATGATATAAAATAAAAGACAAAATTAATATAACTTATTTATTATTAGGTAGTTCTTTGATCGTTCAATAGTTTATTTTTTGCCACGTCGACGTGTTCGTCTCGTTATGAATACAATAAATATATTTTTATTAAAGAACACTTAGCGTAATATAAGATAGTTATTAAAGGTAGCAACGTACAATTTATTATTTCGTGCATAAAAAGTAGAAGCGTAAAATACTATAGCGTTAGATACGAAGTGTGTTTGATACACGTACAGAGAGAGCAATCTTACACGAGGAGCACTTGCGCTGACACGATGCTCAAAGTGATAAAATCATTTTTATTATGCATCTCTAATATGGCGAATTTTCCATTATCCTACTCTATAATATAAATCAATCTCAAATAACTTACTTAAAAGCCTACATAAAACGTAGACTCGTATTAAATAATGAAAAATTAAGATATTGGGAATGCACATAAGAAAACTAACAAAAACTGATATACATTGTAAAATGATGGGGAAGTATCATAGGGCACATTTCATAAATTTAATAATGTTATAATAATTTGATACCGAGATATACTTTACTCAAAACAACTTGATATATATAAAATTGGTATTAAAGTATAATTTTGCTGGATCTTTTATGTCCACTTCATGACAATATTTCTTTAGAATATTTTACTACATTTTAACTATAAAGGATCTTTGTTTTCAGAATGTGTAACTAGATTTTGATTGGTTGACACATTTTGCTAAATCCGTTTGTTTGTAAAATACAAAACTATAAAAATATAATTATTTTCAAATGTATACTGGTACTGGTAGACAAATTCTCTACTCACTTAACTTCAACAAAAATTACTTTAGTACAATAAGGTTTAGTTTAACAATTTCTTTTAATATTACTACTAAGATTAGAAACAGATAACTGATATTCGCCTTTATTCTAACAGACAAAAAACCAAAAAGTAAGATTCAAGAAAACTTTTACCGTTTAGTAGCAGGTCACTTTTCGATTGTCACAATTTAAAATGTTAATCTTTCACTGTATTCCAATAAGGAATACTAAACTGCGTCAGCTATTTCACGGAACCATTTTCACACATTTTTGTTAACACAAAATATACATCTGATAACGCAAAATAGGTCCAGCGTTAAAACTTTAAAAATCAAGATCAATAAAATTCATTGGTAACGCGATTAACATCTAAATTAAAAATGAAGTCTTAAAGTAATATAACTAAAGAATAAACGTTACATAAGTTTAGTGGAATAGATCGAATTATATAAGGTTATGTTAACTTGTTAATATTGGAAATACCTCTTGCGTATACAAAACAGTAATAATATTAACGACATGTTCTCCGATACAACGTTGACTTCGTTTCGTTATAGACAAGATGCGTTGAATCTCGTTAGCTTCTTGGCTTCAGATAGATTTAATATTTTGTAAACAACTATCTACATATGAGATCTTTATTTGAACTATATTATCAAATGTCTCCTGAAGTCATATTCAAAGCTTATTATCACATTTTGTTTAAGTGTTTAGAATAATTGTTAAACATATAATTTTTCTGCAACATCAAGCAGAGTAAACGCTTATAAGCCATAATATAACCAGCATACGTCATGTATTTTTAAAGTTCTCATAATATATTTAATAAAAAATACTTCAGTTTAACAGTTTGTTGTATTATACGATTAATGTGAGTTGTATTAATTATCCAAATATATATAGTTAATAAATCACTTCAAAACAAATATTTTGGTGATAAAAATACAATGCTTGTGAATGCTGGTCGTTTTGCGAGGTAAATGTATGCTACAGGTGGATTATATTATGTAATATACAATAGTATGTTTATAATTGTTTTACTAACTACAAGTAGCTTTATGAATACTGTTCATGTAAATAGATCTTGATTCCTACAATCCTCTCTCCTTTCAGGAGCAGCCGTCGTGCATTTCAATTTCAACTTATCCCGTTACGTACTGAAAATAAACATATTTTTGAATATATTTGAATATATTGAATGAAAATTAAAAGATTAAATATTATACTTTTATAAGAAATTACCTCACATTAACACACATCAAGGGTTGACTAGTAATCGATTTACCGCAAATAAATTAGTGTAGAATGAGGGGTGGTGGATTAGAACGGCTATTATTCCGTTTAGGTAAGCGACCAACATTTAAGAAATTGGGGTCTTTGGGTTTTGTGGCGCGACCGAATCCTTTGCGACCGCGATTGAGCCACGACGGTGGGGGACCCTCGCACCATGCAGCGCGAAGCCAGTTTTGAGGCTCAGCCCCTATACGGGAACATTCTCTAGCATATGCTCTATATGCTGCACAATGACATCTAAAGCCTGTACAGCTACAGGCATCTAAGAGACATGCTTCTTTATAATTGTGTGGATTTACTTTGGCACTACATTCTGAAAATGCATCGTGGCGATCAAATGCTCGACACAATCGCCGGGCTTTAGTGAGCTTGGATTGTCGACATCTTGAAATACCACTAGGACGCTCTTGTCGCCTCGTACAGGCGCGATGGCCTCCAACCCTCCAAGAAGATCCAAACCTCCAAGTATCATTCAATAGTCTCCCGTCCCGAGTTCTCATATCATCTCTGGCAACTGAATTAAAATTACCACATAAACCGCAAAGCTTGCCTTTGTACGAACTCGAAACTGTTACTTCCAAAAATCCATCACCATCCCATAACATTTGCACTCCTATATCAGCTTTAAGTATTACAGATCCATTACTACGCTTTATTTCAGCTACTCCGGCTACTATATGCGGAAGACTAATTCTCTTTCCATTAACTTTAATCCGCATCTTTTTCCCCATATTTATTTTCGTAGAACCTATGCGTAGAGTGGCAGTTCTTGTCCAAGAGGAATGTGAAGTATTTCTGGCATCGTTCGATATCCGAATTGAAAAAGTATGATTTTTACAATCAGATACCAACTGATATTTGCAAGATCCTTGAAAGCTATAGAATTTGCCGTCAAAAGTTTTATAGTGCGGATCTCCAAAAACAGTGCATATTCCATCAATATCAACACATTTTGAACAACATTGTCCGGGCAACTGACGGAGGATTTGGTCAGGTGAGCAACTCAGTACAGGACATCGCTCCATGGCACATCGTGGTTCACCCTTATGGCATTCGCAAGATTTACACGCGTCTAATTGCCAAGTTTCTCCATCCTGAAATGAAAAATAATAAACGATGAAAATTTGTCTTCAATTGTCAAAATTAGTTATTTAAATGTTATAAGGCATTTATTGTACCTGATATGTTTTCCCTCCAATAACACAAGCAGCTTTAGCTTCTTCAATTTGGGGACATTCAGGACAACACTTCCCGGGCGGAGGAGGAACGGCCCGGGCACCACATGTCAGCACAGGACAAGTGTGCCGAGAGCACACCGCTGTGCCGTTCATACACATGCAGTCTGTGCATGGATCGACTCGGAATGGAATTGAATTTAGGTGATATTCTTTTCCAATAATACAGGGTTTTGAAGAAAATCCTGAAACTGAAAAGAAATACAGTATAATAGAGATAGTAACTATGGATTTCAACAAGTGAATAACAAGTAAATATTATAAAATTATTATTATTTTTAACAATATTATATCAGAAAAAAACTCACTTGGAAGAATCTTATCAGCGGTGGGGTGGGAGCAACGCGGGCAGCATTCTCCAGGTGGGGTATACTGCTGCGAACTGACACAAGGCAGCACTGGACAGGCTCTCTTTGTGCAGGATAAAGCCCCGTGCATACATCGGCACGACAAACACGGTTCTTCTGGTATTCGGACATCCCGACCTTCCCAAACTCTTTGACCATTGATAATGCATTCTGGAAGTCAATAAAAAAAATCTTTTATTCTAACCATGACCTTCGACATAGCTTAATAGAATGTAATATATTGTTAAAATATTCTGACATAAAAGAATAAAAGAATTAGCATTGTTTAGAGAGAAGGCTAAACAGTGGCTAGCTCCATAAATTGATGCGACCGAGCGATGAATCAATCAGTGTCTAATGAATGAGTGGAAGACCCAAACCGCACACGAAGTGCACTCAACACGACCGTCTGATCACGCTTCTTATCTCCGCAATGACTGCAAATAATATATTAGGCATACCGTGTATATTTTCCAAACAGATCTTTGATTGTTATACTTCTGATAACAGAAATTACAAGTAATATATTCTTTATATGTGAAATTACAAAAATTGTATATACTGTTTTATATAATCGTAAATTGTAATGAAGCACCAAGAAATGTGTTTGGATATAATGGAACACGATGGTCATTACCCCTCGTGTGTATGTTAAAACTGAATAGTCATACACTTAAGATGCCTGCAGACAGAATCGCTAAATAATATAATTGTTTCAATACAGCCACTCAAGAGTGAGTACAATAAAAATGATAAAACAGACGCTGTTCTTTTGTACAAATACCTCACTCGTTTAATACACAAGGCATGAACTCAAACTCAGAACGTATTACAATTATTTACCTCACGTATCGCTTGTTAATGTTAAAACCGAAATCATGAATGGAGCAAAAATCAATATATATATTTTTTGTCCAACGTATGCGACTGCAATATAAAAGACGCAATAAGTTAATTGAACGCAATGTGCAATCCATAAACGAAATGACAATCGGTTGTTTATGTAACGCGGTGCTTGAGAGATGTACGCTGTAAAAATATGACAATGTCCGAACTCATGGCGTTGTTTACTATGTTATGTAACATCTATAAAATATGCATTACACGAACCTATAATTATTTTAATTTCTCCAGCCGTCGTCGCGGACATGGCCAATAATAATGATAGCATTTGAAACGCTCAAGGAATTTAGATGAGTAAGCTTTTGTTTATTTTGAAATGGTATTGAAGAGCTCTTAACTTTTAACAATGACATAGAAAGAATAGCTGTAGTTATTTATTGCCTTTGGCATTTTGATGTGTTATATGAGTAAAAACATTGGTATCTGGACATTTATGAAACAAAAGTATGAGTTAAGACCCACAGGTGTTTTATTAAGGTATTATACAAAGACAAAGATATTTATAATTTATCTACTTCTTTTTAAGGAAAGTAAACACAATAATTATATGAGTGTATTTAAAGTTTTAATTTATAATTGATTGTGCGTTCAATTATAACTTGAAACTAAATTTCTTAAGGTATTACTTAAATTATTAAAATGTTTGCACTTCAATAAATATAACTTTACCTTATAAGGAAAACAAAAAAATACCTCGATGACATTCAATAAGGCAAACAATCCATTTGTGTTCATAATGCATTTTGCGCTCGGTCCCAAAACAAAAAAAAAGGAAACGCTGATAAGGCTGTAATCGTGAACGAATGAGATGTAAAAGAAGCAAAAAACCTAATGCACCGTTGGGATCGTAAAACAAACATGGACTGGGCACACCTCAGTTCCCGCAGCCAGCCAGACGTCGGTCGCTTTGAGCCACACAAAAACCACCCGACTCAACCTTTTAAGTAGGTTGTTAACTTTTTGATTTATGGTCAATAATAGAGACACAAGCGCCGTGGGAGACTTCCCGACCATTACAAATATATATAATTTTACGAACCCCCGTGAACATAATAAGATGTTATTTGTTAAGGCATAGGTAGGAAGTCGTTCCTTTTGTCTTACGTATGTAGTATGAAGAATAATGTTTTATATGCCGCGATGAAGGAACTTGGTCGGTTTGTTTGGGTGGTCTTAAATATTAATGGCTTTTCTTTGTAAATCTTCAACAATTTTGATTTTTTTAATTATTTTTACCATTAAATATTCTTGATATAAAAAAATACGTATTAAATTAATTGAATTGAAAAATGTTTTCATTTTTCAATATTTTTATTGAAAGAAAACCACCCATATTATTCTTGGACTACGACTAAGTCATCATTTTTTTATTTCATAAAAGAGAACAAGTGTTTAATCAAGGTCAGAAAGGTAATGAACGATAGTAGTTACTTTACAAGACACTATATGAATATAAACAACCAGGTAACAACAACATAATATAAAAATAACTCTACAAAGCCGCAATCCATTCCAAACACATATCTTTCAAAGAGAAACATACACGAGGGACATATTCTTTTTACTCTTATAAATATCGTACAGGTGACTTTGTTGGTCGATAATAGTCATGAGAGCAATATGTATGGCTGAGGTGGTTGTTATATTATGGCAAGGTCTCCATTGTCTGTTGGTACGTTACGCTACTGCGCAACGTCTTGTGTGTTATGCTATTGTCAACGGTGTGTGGGCGAATCGCGGCCACCTCGGAACAAAGGTTTATCTTAAGGCGAGGCAAACAGAAGACAATGCGTCAAGAAATAAACCAAATTAATAATAATAAAACCTCTCTCAATATCTGGACCTTAATTTACTTTTTATTGGTGCCTTCGCGTACAGCTCTGAGGCATCAGATCCCTAATACAATTGGCTCAGTGTTTTGTTAAGTGCAAAAAGCCTTGAAACGGTTTAATAATTCAACGGCCAGGTTCACGAATACCTTTAGGTAATGAATAAAATATACAGGCAATAAAACGATATCACGGAATGTGTCGGCTATTTTCAAAAAGCGATTTCGTGCCGTCATCTCCAGAATTACTATTATTTGATTTTGAATTAATAAACTTGTTAGTTTGGAAGCGGACGTAAATTGCTTGATTTTTTGGTTTTATTGAGTTCGCCTGTCGGCTTGTGTTTGTTTTTGAATGGGATTATAGGGTTTTTTTGCGGCGCGTGCGTCTGGGTGGGCGCGCTCCGAGACAAGGCTGCGCCAGCGCAGCGGCAATTATGTACGATGTTCGTCGAATGTATCTCTTGGTTACTGGTGGGAAAACGCAGCGTGAAATAGGCAGAGAATTCTTTTAAGTTATTTGGGATGTTTGTTTCTTATTCTTTTAGAAGATATTGCTTGATTAACAATTTGTACAGTAACTTCGGATAGCAATTAAATCTTTCCGACGTAAGATTTTATGTTGCTATATAAGAGTATCATTATCATTGGTATTTTATGATCGACGACTATTGGCGACTGATTGTTTATTTGACGTCTAATAATTCATTATTAATAATGTATCAATTAACTTAATTATCTATAAATTTACAAGTATTTTTCTACTCTTGTGCACAACAGGAATGCCTGTTTTATTTAGAATTGTAATTAAAGTATTTACGTTCGTTAATGAGTAATGTAGGTATTATAAGAAATAATTTATTTGTATATTTTTATATTACCTTCGCAAACGGGACAATTGTAATGTGTATGTCTCTGGTGCTTCGGATTATCACAAGGCGCGTAGCACTCTGGTCGTGAGATGGTGACCACACCCGCTTCGCAGCGTAATAGCTTGCCTTCTTCATTCCACTCCGTATGCGAGGCGTGTTCAGTTCCATTGTACAGGCAGCCCTTGCACCGCGCGCAGCAACCTTCACGAGGCATTATAACGGCGCAGTCCTCCATCAGCCCGCACTTTTCCGCACCTTTGAAACACTCCACGAAACCGTTCTGTAAAGACAAATATTAATAATTCAATTAAAAATAATTAAAAAATATATTTGTTGATTATTTAAATCTACTATAGATTAATAGTGCATACATACTTTAATTACAGTAAGCAAGTTAAAGTAACGGAAACAAAACATATATTAAAAGATAAAATATTAATACAATGTGATTTTAATTGTAACCCGGAAATATTTTTGACCTTCAATTTTCCTTATTTACATTATAGGAAAACAGTTTAATATACAGTTAATTAATAAAATGTATTATAAAATATTATTAATATTTGAAAAAGTGCAATATTTTTTTTAAAGAATTTTCTTTACGATTACGAATTAGTAATGACGGTTGCATGATGTACCGCCTTAGAAATAGAAACACATCAAGTCACTTGAAACTATTAAAATTAAAAACCTTTCTCATATAAATAGTATAATACATTTATTACATATCTGTTTGTTATATCATAAAGATTTCATCTACTAAACTAATTAACAAAATGAATGGAATATCGTTGATAGACTAATTGATTTTATTTATGGACGGTAAGGATCATTGCACATGATGATATTACAAGTTAATTATACCTTTATAGATGTGTATAAGATTATAAAATAAAAAATAATAAAATTAACGACCTCAATGACAATTTAAACACTGCAATGCAATAAACTATAATAATAACTATAAAGCTATGAGTAACGAAATTTTCTTCGTAAAATTTTTATATAAACTAATTTTATTACGAACATAAAATGAAATATAAAATAGAAATAACATAAAAATGTACAATTCTTTTTATTTAGTTCAAATATTAGTATAGATCATATTATTGTCACGGAAACGATTATTTAATATTTGAATGACGACGGAATTTTGTTATTAACGTCTCCGTCGGCAGACACGATCAAATATTGGGGTCCAATATTTACTTAAATCTGTACACTATCAAAAACGTTTTAACACCAAACATAGTCCTAATTTGTATACCAGAGGTCTGCCTTCGCTTGGTAACTAGCGTACGTGACGTAGACCCTAAAACACACCGTAACCGAATGGTTTATTTTATATTGGTCTGACCTCTACATATTCGCGTGTCTGGCCTCAGAATGAGAGTCTTTTTATTATATGTTTGCCTCGAACTTGAGTGTACCTTTTGTTTTACAATTGTTTAATAAAATATCATAAGTGTAATTCTGTAATTCTGTTTATACAAATAAAAAACTTTTCTGATATAAAATTCTCTGTCAACATTATTACAAACAATATTTAATCTGCTAATAAATATGCTTATTACAAACAAATGAGACACGAGTGATATTAATACGTGTGTGTATGTGTATATGCAGTGAGTGCAGTGAGCAGTCGAGTGCAGAGCACAGACTACAGACTGCAGACACACCTCAACTGTTCTAATAAAGTAGCGTAGGTCTGCTCTCTTTAATGTGCGGTACATTATAATAAATAATAGCCAGTCGACAGATTTAAGTACGTTTATTTTTAGCTAACGTAAATATTTCTCTATTAGAGGCACACTTCAAAGAGTCGATTTAGAAATTCGGTTAAAGTATTTAAAAACAATAAACATTAAGGTGGGCATGTGACCTCGTGTAATACGAAATACACGAACGTAAATATTTTAGTTAAAACAGAATAACCGTGTTATACTTTTCAGAATAAAAGTGTTTTAACTAAAATATATAAAAATCAACTTATTGAGTACACGTAGTAATGAATAATGTATTTGTATTTATCTTGTTGTTATGAGCTTCATAGTTGAAATTATGACGACGTAATGACAAAGCAATAATTACGATATCAATAAATAAACCGATGCGGTTTGTTTTGCTCTCATTCTATTGTATTCAATCAATTATTGACCCCAGACAACAAGACAACCAAACTGTAATCTTTATATATAAATAATAACCACTATATTAAATTATAATGATAACTAATAAAAACACTTTAATTATATAAACGTGTAAGACGTGACAGAGGTTATATTTAGGGTTATTTTTTTACAGACTACAAATCGTATCTGGATTTAGTCTTTTGATCTCTTAAAATTTTAATTGGTCCTGAAATGAATGTCATAAAATTACATTTATAAATCATTAAATATTTTTATTTCATATATTTTAAACTTATATAAAATCAGAGTTCGCTGTTCAAATCTAATGCATATATTCAAGGAGAAAAAGTGACAAGAAATTCCATGAAAAATATACCATTATCCACAAAGCGTTGATGGAGATTGATTTACGCGGTCATAGAAATTTTGGGGACGGCGTCGACTCTTTAAAAACCTTATTAGAATTGAAGTAATTTCTATAAATGTAAACAAAATTCAAAAAGCATCATTTTTGTAATAAGATTTGGCGAATACAATCAATAAGGAACTGTTTCCAGTCGGAACTTCTCAATGACTAATTTGTGCAGTGAACAGACTCTTAGTTTCTAGAAAAAAGAGTGTATAAGAGCAACAATGAAGTCATAGTTTAGTTACATTTAATTCAAGTTCTTCAACTTCAAACTGGCTACTATTAATTAAATATGAACTTCAAAGCTACCTTCAACGCAAGGCCTGGAATTTCACACTAGCTGTTATTAAAATTCTTTACAAATTTTAAGCTCTCGAACTCTATTTCACAGTTATAAAATTTAAAAGCATTTATTGTATATAAATTTGCGAAATTGTTAAACTTTTAAAGTTTCAAAATTCCATAATACAAATATTTATGTTTATGTATATGCATATATTTAAGGATTAAAGCTGGAATTAGTATCAATTTTTTTTTGTTTTTGGAAGTTATTGAGAAGAACGCTGGGATCTTTCCATCGAACACATACCAAATATTACATCTGATCAATAGTAGTTTTTCTAATGTTCAAGGACAGTAGGTACATACACACTATATAGTTTACCGAAAATAGTAATAATCATATTAACATTTGCAAACTACAAAAATATGAATTGAGTACAAAATCAGTTGTTTAATATGAGACAGACGTGTGAATTTTCTTTACTGATCTAAATCCGTCAACTAGAGCTACCTGAAACTAAACTAATTAGGTACTATACGTTCAATCAATAAATATTTATTTTTTCAAAATATGTTTATATTATTCAGTTAAAAACTTTAATAAATATAAATGAGGTTAAACATTACCTAGATATCAGTGTAATAACCTCTTCGAGTATCGACACAAGTCGCAATAGATGCATTAATTAAATCAATAATATTAATATTGTTTTGGATTGATAACGTCAGTTGTTAATTAATTTCAATTTACTTATCACCTCTGCCTGGATCGACTTATCTTGAAAGTGACAAATCAAAGTGACGTTTGTAGTTTTGAAACATTGATAATTAAAATTCCACAGACGGTGAGACAACCTGATAACAATACAAATGTACTTATTTACAATAATACCAACTTCCCTTCAGATAATCAATTGTAGATAAAAAACATTGGAAGCCCAATAAGAACTATGGTAAGATATGGTAAAATAAGGTTACTGAGGTAAGGTAACATTCAATCCAGGAATGGAAGTAGGTTCAACTTTTATTATATCTTCTATCTCTTCTATTAAGTATTAAATATTTATCCTCCCTACTACTTAGTTAAACAGTATAAACTTTCACAATATTAAAAATATGAAATGAATATTCTGATTATAGTTGATATTGTAAGATCTGCAACAGTTATCAGATTAAGTACATGAAGTAATAAAAACAAAGTCCAGTTATACGTGTATTGAGTGTAAATAAGATTAGTTTATTAATATCTTTGATAATGTGTCATAGTACGCACGTAATGATATTTACATAATAATTTTGCCTTTCCATTATGTAAGTTAGTAATGAAATCTGTCGCGGCTGGTTTTATTAGAAGTACTTTGTTGTAATATTTGCTTTCTCATAAAAATTATATTTAAAACTTTAAAAAATCTAAAACGATTGTAAGCAGTCAACGGTTTTTGACTAACTGCAACTCTTCTATGTCAATGGCATCTTCATAGGAGTTTTTACTGACTATTTTCTTATTTATAATCTTATTTTTGTTTTAATGTATGTTTGTATATTCACTTTTTAACATAGAAAATGGCGTATATATATTTTTATATTAAAATTCTCTCAAACGTCTACTTGAAGTATCATAACAATGACATAAACTACATTCCTCAACACACAAAATACAGAAAACTATCTATCTATCTACTATCTAAATGTTAGAACTTATTAAATTTGCTAAATATATCTTTAATTCTTGAGAAAGAAGTATGACAATGTATCACAATTTAATTTACACACTAGATAAAACTAGATTTAGGCCTCCCAATAGTGACAACAACGGTTCCAACAGTTTTATTCAATGAGCGATCATAAAATTTTGCATTTTGAAGAATGTCTTCCCTTCTCCAAGATATCCATGGCAACCACTTACCTTCTCTCAATAAAAATTAAGACAGACACACATGAGTATAGAAAATTGTTCATTTGTTTATGTTAATCAAAAGCTTTTTCACCGACACCTTTGCTTATATTTTTAATTTATGTTCCATACGCCTATCAGAGTATGTATCAAGTATTCGCCAGATACAATAAAATTATATATAAATTTGTTACATGTGTAATTTAAGTTTATTAGAATCTTATATATTTTAAATATTCCAGTAACTTTATCAAGAAATGTAGTATTATTTTGACTGGAACTGATTGAGTGTCCGCAACGCACTTCCCGTTACGATAAAACGCCCCGAAATTCCTAACTTCCTGTATTTTGCGCAATTTGTCACGTCCTTCCAATTACCTCAAACGATTTTTTTTTTTACAAACAAAATACTAAAATGATAAAAAACAAAATTTCGTCATTGTAATAATAACAGCTAATCGTAAAACATTTTAAAGTATTTTTTAAGCTTTTTATATTATTTAAAGTAATATAGATTCATTAAATCATAAATAGAAATACTCATTTCCATTTTTTATTCAGTCATATTTTATGCACATAACACAATCACAAAAATAAAAGTGTAAAAACTGTAACGAGAATCATCACTATAGAACATGAACATGAAATATCTTTTGAAAATCTCTTAAAGCTTAAAGCCAAGCCTAGACGATGATGGGTCCCTACAGCCTTCATACCTTCGTTTATTCACTTATCTAAGTAACACTCCGCTCCTTTGCATGGACCAGAAATAATAGGATAAAATACTCACACAGTCACAATAGGTACTCTCACACTGTCTCACAGAGCTCATAAAAGTTATTCTAAATATTTATTAAAGGTGACCGGCTTAACACTTCAATGCTTATAAATCGTGGACGTTAACATAATATACGTTTTAAATGTTCTTTATCTTCTAATTTACATAATAGATTCGCGCGAAGCTCAGACTGCTGGGGGACAACACTACCGCGCTTCATATCACATACACACATACCTCGGGAATACCAAATAAATTATACAACTTCGATCTATCGACTATCTACTGTTAGGTGATTTTGTTTTTCGTTTTGTAGAACAATAAAATTTTATGTGAAGTCGTAGAATTTTATTGAGGAAAGTTTGATTGCACTAGCACCGGTAAGGACACAGATACCTTAAGTTACATTTGGAATACCCGAATACGATATATAATACAAATATGTTTCTTAATATTTCTCTTTATTTGTCTTACGGTTCATGGATTTTGCATTGTGACGTTAATACGACATTGAACATAATCTATACATCTGTATACATATAAATAAAGTCGTGTGTCTGTGATTTCAAAATAACTATGTTTTCTCAAGTTCGTTTAGTTTTTTACATGATATCGGGACATAAATACATTTTTTTTTTGTGTTGACAAATGTTTTTTTACTTCTTTCACAGGAAGGAAGAACGGGAAGATAAAGGAGTGTGGAGTTTGTAGGATTATACTTAATATACACTTATATATATATCACTTCTTAACCCATACAGGATTTTAATGCGATAATCAAAAAATACTGCTTTATATACATTTTAAGTGACATACAGACACAGGGGAGACGAAGTCGGTGTCAACAGTTAGTCTTAAAAAGAATTAATTACAACAAAGGGCAGTGCTGTTACTAATTATCATTATCACAGACTTATTACATAATAACACTACCCAGTGTCGATAAAACATTACAATGAATTTATATAAAAATCAATTATTTATATAAATCATATACTATAAGACTAAGTATATTTTAATTAGCTATTAATTAATAAATCATTGATATTGTTACAGTATATCTAACCAATATCTAAAGTCATTATTTCGTAATGTTTAAAATGATGTATGAAGTTCAAATAATAGTTATATAAGATGAAGTAGAAGTACTAAATGTAAGTATAAGGCCGCGCACGCTGTGGGCGCGAGCGGTCGAGCGGTGGCGCCTTCAATATCGCTATTTTTTGCGCTGGACACGCGTCCTCTGTTCGTTATCCGCTTCATTTATTGATGTAATTACCTCTTACGTACCTTTATTTGTACGTACTGGATATTTTACATTATATTTATCGTTTTTCACTTTTGTTATAAGTATCTTATTGATCGAAGTTACGCGTCCAATTTACAAGTATGACATCTATTACAAATTGGTAAAACTAAACTAAACAAAAAAATATATATTGACAAAAGCATATCCGCATTATTCGGTGTCGTTGTCATGCGGATAAATTGTGACGAAAAATTTGTTTACATCAAAATTTGCAACATCTGTATCCGGTTAAGGACGGGATACCTTTAGAATCGTTAAAACTCACTGACCAGATACTTAAATACGTTGGTAATATCTAAATAAATCGTGATTTTTTTTTGCATCATAGCAAAACATAACAACAATATCTTTGATGTGTGGCAAGTAAAAAATACACGATGCTAGAAGAACCGGTGCGACCGCATACCACGCGCGCGCTCGCGGCAAGGCCTCGCCGGCACCTGTGCGCTCTCCACTCACCCACTTTCACGATACCACGGTACCACCGACCACTGACTACCACTCCAAACACTACCAAAAACCTACTTGGCATCACACATTTCTACAAGAAAATTCCACTGTTTTACCTTAAACCTAGACCACCGTTCGAAGCGACATCTCCAATATTTTTACAACATCATGGCGCTGTATACCCGTCATAAGATTTACATTAAACACAGCTCTAAAACCTTGTCTTGTTTATCAAAATAAATAGCTTAAAAATGTCACAATATAAAGTTTTTTAAATTAACTATATAATAATTTTATTTAAATTTATTATAATATCTAAAAGGTTGCAGCATTTCGCATAATTTCTTAAAATATAATTTCATTTGGTATGGTAAGTACCTCTTATATCCCTCTGTTGCAAGCCAAGTCAGTGCGACCATTAGAGGTACTTGACCTAGCAATTTTCTTGTAACTATAAAGTACAATTTATGGTATATTAATAACCCGAACGGACAAGATAAAAATAAGCTTAGTATTCAATATTTTAACCAGTTAACATCATATTTAGTGTTATTAAAAATGCTTTTAAAATTTTATTCAATAATATTAGCATAAAACGTCACAATTATGACTTAGCGTACGATTAATATATTTTTTAATATAGAATAATGTAGCTACTATATGCTATATCAATATCAGCACAGTTCAGTTTACAACAGAAAGTTTAATTCCAGCCTCGATAATTGACACGAGTCATTAAAGCCGGCGGTGCGCGGGAGCCGTGAGATTGTATCGGACGGCTACCGAGCTGCATAAAAAGCCTAATAATACCCGCAGGTCAAACACCACTAATATTCGCAGCCAATATCTAAAGACCATTTCAACTAATTCCATACTAGACTTCATTTCAAAGCATTGCTCAAACTTGTAAAAAAATATATATTAATCCACGGTATAGCAATGTGATGGTCTTCCAGGATTACGTGGCACGCGACAAAAAGATCATTAGGTAAGCAAATGTATATTTTAATAAAGAATAAGCGATAAATCTCGCGATGGGCTTTCGAATTCCGCGCAAGTCATCCGGCGAGGTGAGATCGGCTGGGAAATACCACACACATACGTACCAACTGCCAAGGTGTACAACCTTACGTACTGACGCCGGCCGTGCCGTCCGTGCGTCCGTGCCAACTATGCACTGATAACGTATTTATTATATCATTTTAGTAGCAACACATACCTGACCAAATATACACATCTGTGGGAACCGTCCACCGTATGCGTTTGAACGTTAAATTGAATATGCATAGATAGGGAATGTCGTACATAATTACGGTGTTTCTGTGATTTGTAACATTTCTAAATGCGTAGTAATAACATGTAGCCGGCTGTTAGTTGCCATGACACCTGCGTAGTGTGGTGTAGTGTGGTTAGTGTGCACCAAACAATCACTATCACTGTTATATGATTTCGTGATGTTTATGTCTCGGCTATACTTTCACATCCGTGCTCGGGTACCGTTACAGCTGTCCGCAGGATTGATTTTAATCTTAATGCAATTATGTAATTGTAATTTAATTACTTTCAATACATACAATGATAGGATATTTGAATTATTTATATCGTAAAATATATCACGGCAACTGCAATAATAATGCAACACATTTTTGATTTTACGTTTAAAATAACACACCTAATGTAACCATAATTTGCAGAATTTGAAGAGGAATTTAACTTTATATATATAAATAAATAGTAAATTTTCAAACTATGAACTTATTTTTATTACTTTTTATAATATGTAAATGTAATTTTATAAATACATCATCACGAAAACAAATGGCGAATATTTAAGGATTTAACTTGGATTGCTTCATCGTTGACACTAGCTTAACAGTTGAAGTAAAATTATATTATAAAATAAAATATAAATAATAATACAATTTCCTAATAATATTATTAAGATGACACTTTAGGAGGTGCGAATTAGTTAATAAAAGCTAATATATTAAATCAAACAGGATAAACTCAAAGAGAGTTTTTTTATTTCTCAGAAGGTCACTAATGAAATTAGTACTTATTGTCCGGGTGTAAGCATGTAAGCATGTCGCACGTATGACTTACAATTATTATTCTAACTGGGATCGTGATAAATTTTATTTAGTGACGGGTGACGTTTTGTAGGCATACAAACGTACCACGGACAATTATTATAATATAATAATACTTAATCCATAATTCATACAGGCCGCACACACTTTGTCTGTACGAGCCAGACTGATGTCAAAAACTTAATTAATGTTACAAATCTATGTAGTGCTATATATATTGTTATATTCTTAAAAAAATATAGCATTTTTAAAAATGTGTCTACATTATTATTAAATTTTATAATCTTATTATTATATCTTGTACATACCTTACATATACAACGAAAGCAGCTGCTCCAGTCCTGGTCCAGTCTCGCGTCCTGGAGACTGACCGATTCTCCCTCGTTAGAGCACGGAGCACGCTCACCCTCTACAAACGAGGCCATATTATTTACTTACAAAATCAAAAATATATTCAATATACAGGATCTTAATATCTTAAGACGCAATTTTGCCATTACAAAAGATTCCGTTGAGTAATTTCGCGTGATGTTACCGATACGACGCTGCCGTCCCGCCGGTTGATTTACCTTCATTAAGCTACAGATCCGCATTCTTAAAACGTGTACAAAACATTCGGCGCCACCGGTTACTAACTCCTGCGTTCATATTTTGGTAATTAATGTTCTCTCGCCACGTACGAAAACATTTCAAATATTATCAATATTCATAATATTCGATGAATACTATTAATGGAGTTCATTTCGTGATGAATGTACGTGTTCCATTCGAAATTTTCTCATATATACAATTAAATAGTTAAGGAAGGATAAAAACGAATAATTACATAACAAACAAACTAAATCACCCGTCGATAATTTAACATTTTGAACGAAATTATTGCGATCCTTGATCAAGTTTTATTTACATTTCATAACAGTCGTAACTCGTGCCTCATAGCAACCAGCGGTTTTCAAGGCTAACGAATATATTAATAAAATATCTAAATTGTTGCGAATCAAGGAAATAGAAATTTACATGTATTATATAAATATATATATCGGAGGAATGATGACGGAAATCATACTAATTCATATCTGTATCAAAATTTGACATAATAAAATTATAATAACCGATCTTACGATCGCGCTAAAGATTTGGGTTATCTATACATATAATAAAATAGTATCAGTTTGTCTATTTATTGGTTTTATTTATAATTTTAGTTTTTAACAACCAAAACCGACTACGACTATATTGATTTTGATGAAATTAAAATAATAGTTGATGTATCAATGGAATGGATCTCAATCTAATTATCAAATGGTTTTAATCTCATAGTTTAAACACAAAATGTGTTTTATCTATAATAAAAAAGAGACTATACTTCATATTTTTTTAAGAATTATTATATATTGAACAAAGTGATCTAAATATTTAGCAAAGTATATATATATATATATATAAGTATATATATAGCTATCAATAGATCGTAGGAGCTCTTGCGCAATATACTTAACTATGCGCTCCAGCAACCGGTATTCGTTAGAGAGCATTTCTATAATCGACATCAAGTACATCAGCTTCATTGTAACACACAGACAAACCTATATATTTAGAAGTAAGCAATTCAATTATACAGAATTACATATAAACGTAAGGTCATATTGTTATATGAGTATTTTGTTTGCTTGTTTTTTTTTAAATGTTGAAAAATTTATTCACTCTAGAAAGATTGGTACATGTGACCTCTTGGACACTGTCACCGTAGACACAGTAGCTCAGTTGGTAAAACTATAGGCTCATATCCTGGTAACGCAAGTTCGAGTCCTGTCTGTTGATTATATGTTCAAACTATATTTATTTAAAAAATGATAATAACAATTCTTATAAAAAAATTATCTTCATATGCTTTAAATTTATTTCTTTCATTGTTATTGCAAAGAAATACTATACGGATTTTGAGGAAATTCAGTGAGTTGATACCTAAGTGTCTGAGTCAACGTGTAGGTCTCTGAGGATTTTCTTACTGTGGGAAAATCTGTCACTGAGTAATTAACCGATTTTAACCAAATTTATATGAAAGTAATAAGTTTATTTAGTTAAAGCACATGGGCGACATCTATTTTGTAATAATATTTACATTTATGCTATTTTCTAGTGTCAACGGCACGGTAAAAATACTTATATTTCACTTTAAAACCCTCTTAAACATGAATAGAGCAGTCTAAAGATGTATGATGACTAATCCTTGATTGGGTAGATAACGTTCTTTATTGATTTACCGCTATTCAAATAATTTTGTAATAATTTACAACTAAATAGTAACTCAGGAAGCCGTGGGTTTAGTAATTACAAATCCAAGTGTATGAATAGTAGACTATTTCGTAATTCTGTCGCATATTGACTAAGAACACTAAAATCCTAACTCATTGCATTTCGAGCTGTCGATATCGGAATTAAAACAAAAACTTCACGGTATTAATTCGATGTCTGTACAATTATCGTAACAAGTCTAACTTAGATTACATTAGTGTTTCATTTAAATGTACGAGTAGCTACAATGGTGGAAGGAAAACACGATCCCGGTTAGTGTTGATTATTCAGATTTGTAATGTTATAGAATGTACGACATCTAAAATTTTGTAGTCATTACAGGAAAACATAGTATTAATTATATAGTCTTAAAGACCTCAAATTGCGTGCAATTTGCGAACGTATCTTGGTCATAATTATGAAGGTAAATAAATGTATTTATCTTCTATACTTATATTTTATTATAAAAATATAATAAAATGTGAAATGTTTGTAAATGTATTTAGGACTCAGAATTAAGCTCTCCTATTTATATTTGAAAATCTATAGACATATAGTGAATTGCTTGATATGCATAATTGTATACATATTTGGACAGATATATCCTGTGAAAAACAACTTTATTATTTGAAATGAAATAAAAGTGTTACTTACTTATGCCGTTGGGAGAATTCGCCAGAGAGAAGCCGGGTAGTATGGCAAGTATGATAAGGCAGGCGACGGCGTGTGCGCTGGTCGGGCCCCGCATGGTCGGTGCTACCGGCGCCGGCGCCCGCCCCCGCGCGCCCCTCGCATCACAGCCTCGCGCCGCGCGACTCCTGCGCACCTGCGACGTCAAACGCGTCAGCAATCTACGTGTTGGGCTCGTTATAGCTCGTGACCACGCTCACTCGCCACATGCTATCGGAATTCCAAATCACCCTCACCAGAACATTTATTCCTATTCTGTTTACTTATACGTCCAAACAAATTAGTATTAAAGTATTTCGTACAACAACATCGAAATTTATATAACGCTTATCCAGTAATACTAAATAGATTTACTTATAATTTGAAAAGTAGTACCAAGAATACATTCTTCCATTAATAAATAAAATCGTATCTGGACTAGACCAGTTCAACATTAATAAACGTAAAGTTACAATACTCTATTACGTTGTATTGTATTTCCAACTTACGTCCGTAAGTACTATAACTCATTGTATTGTCTTGTGCGCGATTTGCTTTGGGCAATCCATTTATGTAGTCCGTTTCGAAGTGGACTAGACAATCGGTTTACCCTGCAGCCAGTTGAAACAATTCACTGTTACAAAGGACGCCAAAAATTATTAATAACTTGGAAATAAATTATTAGAGCTCTTTGAATAACCGACGTAATGCTTATTTCTATTGATATTGTACCTAATTGCAGAAAAATATATAAATATATATTTTTTTATTATAATATTAATAGTCACAATAATTTTTTTTAATAAACGGAAAATAGCTAACTTTTTCGTATTTTTATTTTAAACGCGATGTTAGCGATGTAATATTTGTATTGACAAAGTAATGTAATTAAATTTCTATAAATTATAGCACCATTATATTAAGCGATAATTATGAGATCGTTGACCTTTAATTTATTTACAGTAAATATTTAATTTATCGTAATTTTTTGTGGAGATGCAAGAGATGATTGATCAAATAATCGTAAATAGCGAACATACGTGTGAAATTATTATTATATTTTAAAACTAATTAACATTAGATCGTTTTTTTTTATTGTATATGAAATGATGTTATAAATTTTTGGAGGAGCGAGAGATGCGTCACCGTTTCAGCTTTCAATACATCCGGTTGTCAGAATCCGGTTGTTCTTCTCTGCTGGTTGTTTATCAGATTCTCGTAAAATTTTTTGAACAGGTTCGATAATTATATAATTTTTTTTTCCAATAAATTTTTCGGAAAAATATCTCGAAGGTATTTTAAGGAAGTAAGGAAGTAAGAAGGAAAATATTTTAACCACATCGAAATATTTACAAAATCTTATTTTTAACATTCTTGAGACGCAACTCTCAAAGCCAGTTAAGTTTATTAACAAGATTATAATTCAATGAATCTAATTTCAATATAATTATGTAAGTTTATTTTGTGTCTGTAATATAAATTTGCATAATAACATCCGTACAAACAATACGACAATTACGCAGATGCATTACGGTACAAGTCGTCTGACGTAAAAACCTTTGTTGGAAACGTGATAATATAGACTATTACGTGACACGGACACACGGACACACGGACCACGCAACTTCATCATTGATATGGTGTTGCAATTAAAATATTCTATTAAAAGACATTTGAATGGATATCGATATTCAGAATATTAATATTCGGTTTCTGTTTACGTACTTTTTACGTTAATTACATTTAATTATCAATATTAACAATAATAAGAATGATAGTATAGATACTTAAGATTATGAATATTTAATATAGTGTCAAAATATTTTTAAATCATTAATTATGTACACATCTTCTTAAAAATCAAAATATTTATTACATATTTTGATTATAAAAAGCGAGATTTGATAATGATATATACACATTAAATGTTTTTGAGAGAATGTAGGACGCATACTTGAAGCATTCTTAGCATTCCAAACATATTGACCTCAAATACATGTTTACAAACGAAATCAAATAATATTTTATATATTTAACATCCATACCGTCCAACCAATATCAATTGTTATGCAGATGTTAAAATTAAATCACGTAACTACAATTTTAGTTTAATTTGCAGTACAGCAAAAACTATCAACAGAAAGTAAATAAAAAACAGGAGACTGTGTCAATTAAGTTAGTTCCGCTTCTAGATCCTCTTCTGTAATGCGTTTTATGGCCCGCCTCCAAAAAAAACGAGTAATGAGTTTGCTTAATTGAGTCTTTTTGCTGAACAACAACTATTTATACTATTAGACACACCGGCCATCGAGTTCACTAAATAATAAAAATAAACTTCAAATAAATCAAACGAAACATCCAGGATGCAACTTAGACGAGGTATTTTTGTTTTATTTATGTATTAAATATAATTTATTTTTATTAATAGAATATATGTATATTCAATATTGGAATTTTAATATTATACAATTATGTTTTGAATTTTTACGTTAAATTATGTGATATCAATATTTATAAACATTTAAGTAAAAATATAAAATTTGTAGAAGATATATATTTTTTCGATAAATAACTTTAATAATATCGTAAATGTGGATTTTGTAATTATTTTTTTTGCAATCCCCTTTTACGAGGCGAGATTCCTCTTAGATTAAAGATGGTAGCCACATCCGGTAAATGTTGCTACATTTTTTACAGCTCTTCAATCAGTTAATTGTCATTGAAAATGTCCAACGCACAATGGATCATAAAAAAACTTATACTGATATTGAACGAGCAAAAAACACTGAGTATTATTATATTGTACACAAGGGCTGCCACTTACTTTTATATTCTAAAGAATTAAAAATAATTATTTGTATCCTAAGTTATACAGTAGTACAAAGTTATATCGTGTCAAACTTTTCGAGGACAAAATAGTAGAATGCTTACATAAGTCTTTAATAAAGAAATATAAGTTAAAATTCATTTTAATTTCGGGTATTGTTGTAAGAATTTTGAATACTCAAAATAAGTTCTAAATATTTGGGTGGCAGCCCTATTCGACATTTTTGTTAACGCATTGTTATAACTATTTACAAATTAATTTACATCGTAGAATTATCTCCTTCCCAATCAGTCGTCCCCGGGTGAGGTATTCAGGAGGTATGTCAATTGGTACTTACAAAAAATACCACCGTTTGTATTAATATGTGGTAGTTCTTGTGAATGGAACATTTAAAATTAATGGAATTATTTTTGCGTATTTCGGAAACAAATGAGAAATATAATATATTTAATTTATTAAAACATACAATGACCCCATAGCTTAATTGGTAGCTTAGATGGTGCGGCATCCGAGAAGTCTCAGGTTCGAATGTTGAATATTTAAATTTTAAAAACATAACATAGTTCACGAGCTTACATTTAAAATAAAGAATTTAAAATATAACAAACAACATTTCTAAAAACAATATGTATTTTTATGCAATTTTTATGAAAATTGAAGTAAAAAATCGCTACAATTTATAACTATATTCATATTTTTGAATTCCACACTAATCAGAAAACGCAGAACACTTTTTAAATTTAGAATACACTTTCAATATTTTATACAAACGAAAAAAGGCTAAAGGCTAGCTACCTAACTGCCTAACTAGGTCCAAAACTAAATATTATAAAATAACCTACCTACTTACAATATTTATATCCGCCATACCGCGACCGCGACACAGTCACACACAACGCCAAAGAAAACACTAAAATATTATATTGATATAATAATAAACGCTAGGACCACCCCAGTGTCCAGGAAGTCAGTGCTAAGCATTCAGAAGAACTCGCTTTGTTTCAACATGGGAACGTCGACGCCCACAGTGTTTTACTTCCCCGAACGCATTTACTAAGCAATTGATAAAATTCATTACACGACACTTTACCGACAATTGAATAAAACATAATACCTGATAAATTAAATAACCATTAGTCACAAGTCACTGTTTAACGAATTCATTAATTAAAGCTCCATTTACAATTATTTTCATAATTTAACAGAATTGATCTGGTAGTATTTAATACTTACCCTAATTGACACGATGCTATTAAATAGAATACCACTATGTTGAAGGTAAATTTACTATATAAATAACAAAAAAGCACTAATAATTGTATTATTATTATAGAATCAACGATATCAGAGTATTGATACTAATCGGTGTCTGAAAGGTTAATGATATACAAACTAGATAATTAGGTCACAAGTAAAGGTTGTTCATAATTACAACATATTATTGTAGATTTCACAATTAACTTCATTTACTATTAATTATATGAACTATTTAGATATTAAAGTCGGTGGCTCGTTATAAAAGCCTCTTCCACACGTGTGCCCAGCCTTTGTAATTCGTGACTAAAATATTAACAAGTCGTCCCTACTAATGAACCCCGTTTCTATTTAATTAGGCAGTCATTTGGAGCAATCGAGTCTTTATAACTACCACACTAAGTGTACTGTTAACGCACAACAAATAAAACATTAAATAATTCCGTAATTACTTAAGTATTTTTATTAATTAATTACTAAATTTCGTGCAATAAAAAATTCCCAAAAATAATATTATACACAATATTTAACCGACAATTTTACATTGGTGGCTTGGTAATTCTGTCACTTTATATTGTAGTCTACTTGCCTACATATTTTATAATATCATGGGAACGGAATATCTATTTTTAGAAAGTACCACAGTAAATATCGTAATGTACGATTATGTATTATGTATATGTTAATCTAAAATTCGTGCAGTTGCAGTACTAATGCTATTTTGACTACACCGGGTTGAATAAAAAGCACACCTCACTAATTATATAAATAAATGAATATTTATATAACTTTATTTAATTAAATATCTTACGGCGATAGACAAACATTTTAAATCTATCTAATTTATACGAAATTCATTAAATTCTCAGTATATCTCTACCAAAGAACTCCTCATCTGTTAAATTAGAAAATATTATTAAAGTTTAGTTTGACCTTATGTAGTAACACAATTCTATATTTCTAGTATACATTGTACTTAAGGTTTGAATCTGAACTCGGATATACGAGTAAGATAGGGCTCTTACAATACGCTTTGTAAGCGATTGTGATCTCGGAGCCCAAATACAAAGTTAACAGCACTTTTACGACACAATTTAATATGTTTTTATAACATTCTTTACGACATTGGTTCAATATGCTTTTCAGTGTTATTTGACCTTGTTCTCTAATTAACTAATAATTATTTGTTGTTAATATAAATACAATTTTGAAAGTTTATATTAATGGTAGTAAAAATACATTTTCATTTATTTATAATTTTACAATGGTTTATTTACTTTTTTTTTGTATTTTATATGACATTTATTACGACTTAGCTTAGTTAGCTTAGTTAGCTTAAATTATATTAACGTCTACCAACTGTATGGATTAAGTTTGTAAGTTGTACCAACCTAAAAATATTAATAATAGTTTATTTAATAATAATATTTCAAGAGATGTATGCGTTGCATGATTTTATCCACTAAAGAAAAGAACAGGAATTAAACATGTTAAGTTACAACAGCAATTGCAGGTGTCGCGCTGGCATTTATAAGATTAATGAATGTAAACAAATTATTCAAATAAACCTGCCGAGTGAGCATTAGATAACTGTTATAATTTTATTACAACCACCTGCGTATCCCGCGTGCGGTGATAGAAAGCCTTCGACCAGGGTTCGTAAGTCGATGGTGTCGCCACACTGTACTTTCACGGCACGAGGAGACAAGGTCGCTCGAGGCAAACCGCTCGGAGTCACTCACCAGCCTCCGAGCGGAACGCGCTCATAATAAAAACTCTCAGATGTATTTCACCCGTGCGCAATATTATCATTATGTTCTCGGCTCCGATTACTTAATGCTTCACCTAACTGTACACGAGCGGCGAAACGAGATCGTTTCATTTTTTTTTTCTCAACCTCGTCGTTCTGCAAGGACGAAATGTGCAGTGTTTACCAACTTCCGAACATTTTAACAGTATTATATATTTTATACTAAGTATAACACATAATATTAATTTAGTGCAATACAACTTCGAAACAGAAGCAATAATCCAAAATATATCAATATATGTAAAATATTTATATAAGAAACGGATAATTATGAAAGTATAGTAAAAACCTAAAAACACTCAGATCAATATTAGGTAACACAATCGCAGGAGTGACCTCTGCGTGTTAATAGATAATTATACATTTAATTAAATAAATCACGACATTTTTAACTAATAATATCTTAATCTAATTAATAATAAAACAATAGAATTAATAATTGAATCAATATCACAATGAAATTATAATTTATCGCTTAGATTTAGTAATGATACCTATATATATAGATACGATAATCTCACTAACAACGATTATACTACAGGCTACCGTGCAATGAATTATCTTAAGTAAATATTGAAGGAAAATCCGTTATAACCTTTTGTGTGCTTTGGTATATTTAGAAGTTATCTACAACGTGAGACCGTGTTATGCTCACTGCAAATACATCTTTGTATTAATACAGTTTTGTGCCAGCGCACCGGTGGGGGGGGACTGGAGTTACTTATGACTTTATTTAGTTATAACAAATGCTATCCACACTAAGACTTGCCCAAATTGTTTTAAGTTATGCTTGTTAAGAGTATATCTATACGTATCAATGAAAGTGTCTATTTGTGATTCCAAATTAATAGCTTTTGATTAAACGCATATGAAAGTATATACGGTACATTACAATAAAACAAATATTTTTTTATCTTTCTATCTGTTTGTTCCGGCTTATGACTGAAACGGCCTCAACAATTTTTAAAGGACCTTCACTGTTTGAGATCTGATGTAATAAGGAGTAACTTATGTTATTTTTATTTCAAAAAACTAATTCCGCGCGAACGAAGTGGAGATGAAAAAGTTATTAAAACTTTACTATTTAATAATCACAAACTTCAATACTCATTGACTACATTATAATGTTTTGGAGGTATACTATTAATACTATTAAAAGGGTATTAGAATTTGCTACAACCTAGTGGTTTCATACCTTAAAATAATAATTAAAAACACTAAACTATATACTCGTTTAAGTGTTGTTTAACTCTAATACAATATTTAAAACTGGCCCACTTACATAATTATATTTTAGTTGATGAATATTAAGGTTTACGAAGCCGGATATTACTAATAATTATGCAGAAGCTAAAATTGCTTCGGTACCTAAACGGTTTCACAAAATCATTAATTTTAAGGCGCCTTTCAATTAACTATCATTTACAACTTGTCACCTTCGATGTTTATGAAAATATAAATAAATAAATGAAGTAATGAAGGTATAAAGTAAAGTTGAATTTGAATGTCGTGTGGAACAATGAATGTTACTTATTAACTGGTGTTGCTGATATATAAGCTAATTGAATTAACAGCTAAGAACACAACATGTCCATTAGGCGCTAAGACTCTTCAAATAAAAAAAACAAAACGCTCTAGAATTATTTCGTAGTTACTGAGAAAAAGCAAGAGATTTTTTTGTATAAATATGTGTTCTGTCTGACTTTACTATTAATTTATATATATTTTCGTGAGAAAAAAGCTTTAATATTTGCATTTAGTATGAGACAAACTTAAATTTAAAGTATTGAAGAAGTCTTATTATCTAACGTCATACATTTTAAAACTATAATAATTATTTTCATTATTCGTTTCATTACATAAAAAATAACACATTTTTAAGGGATCCATTTACCAAATTTTGAAGTTTTCTAACTTTTTGAGTCGACACAAAGTAAACGAACATATAAGTTTATATTTTCTGAATAGAATACCTAACATTTGTAAGAATGGAAGCAAACAAAAGAAAAACGTTTTGTTTTTGGATCAAAGTGCAATAGGCTTGATAATATTTTCTTAGTTTTTTATTTCTTTGTTTTCAGTAAATAGAGATTTACTAAAATCTAGATATAAACTTTAACTTAATCCGGTTAATTTTTGCTATCTCGGTATGATTTTTCTTTAGTTTGTTCCGGTGGGTGAAAAAAAGATATGTTTTTTTTGTTGAATTTTGCTTGGATTTAAATGTTAGCATAAACTAGATTTTCTGCCTTAAATTTTTTTTCAAAACCGGATCAGCGGTTTCACGTGATACACGAACATATACACAGATAATAACTAGGATCCGCCAACCGTGCGCGACGTTTATTGAGCCTCCTTTCTTCTTTTCTTAATAACTTTTGAATGGCTAAACATTTTTTCAATCTGTTTTCACTATAACATCCGCGTTCGGCTCAAAAGAAAATTTTTAGCTAATTATCTCGTCGCATTCTGGAGCCAACTAAACACTAAAAAGGTCTCCCAAACGATTAAGAGCTTTGCTTACGCTATACTCAAAAAAAAACTCATCTATAACATTTTCTGTTGCATAAGACATTTTTTCTTAATTTAATGAATAAATTCTAATGGTATTCAAAATTGTAAATAATATTAATTTTAAATGTCTCGCAAGCGAAGTCGAGGTAATCATCTAGTATTTAATAAATTATGGAATATCAAGCAACTTCGCATTAGTAAATATATGAATTTATTAATATTTACCGGACATAGAATAAGAGTCCTTATATAGAGGGATTAAAGGACATATTTTCATTTAGTGTATATGTTCATTTAAGACTATGGAAAACATAATTTATATCTTTGATATTTGTATAACGCCTAGGCCCAGTTACGAGTTAAGTATTAGCATAATAACATTAATAATTGAATAGTTTAGTAGTTAGACACAGTGTATGGTGTAAATTAGGCGTGGCACAGGATGCATTAAGTAAGGTGGAGTTCCTACAACCGCCTTTATATTGGGCTGCATGTACACGAAATGCTATATATTACATGTATATTTATATATCTATTATGGCATTAAAATATTATTCATTTATTTCGTCATACAAAGTAATATACCTCTTACTTTTGCTAAGGATTTTTTGTGTTGGAAATTTCTTCATGCTTCCGACTAAAATGGATACCGACTAAGGAGGTGGTGTCCGGTACGGTTATGTGGAAATACCGGGCTGTATACAGAAGGCTGCCATTTTTGATAATATAATGATATACTGCTAAAGTTAGTTCAGAGGGATCACCCTTCCTTTTCACCATAGCTCTACTGCAGAATTTAGGTCTTAACAGATTACCCAATAACATCTCTTTCATTTTTAGTATAATTTATATAAAGAATTTGAAGATATCCTACATATTAAACTACTCATATTTTTGATGGCTCATATTCTTTTACATATTAACCCAAATAAGTAAAAATAAAAAATCTTAATCGATGAAAAAGTGAAATAAATAATTAATTTTAACTTATGGTATGTCAGTGAGATAATTACAATCTTAATTAAGTCCGAAATGCATTTTGAATTTTTCTGACATCTGACAAATAATGATGTGAAAGTATTTATTCAATAATTAAAATAGTTCTGTTCATTAAAATATTCACCGCTGACAACCCAACAATTTAATCGCAAAGTTGATTAATGGCAGCAAGCAATGCAGTACTGCCTTATTATATTATTATTAAAACTAAAATAAGAATACTTCGACTTGCGATTACGTACTATTTGCATTCTTAATATAAATACATTTTAGATTATTTATGTAGTTAAAAAAATCTGTCATTTCATTTATGTAGTTCTGCCACAAAATTCAGATATAGATTTAGAAGTAATTCAGTTGCATAAAGTCAAAATCTCTACAAAAATCAATACAATATTAGGATATAAACAAACATGGTATCTTATTAAAATAACTGTAATATAAATAATTGAGGTTGAACAAAACAATGATCGTTGATTAAAATCGCAAAAATAAATTCGAACTGAACCGAGGTCATTGTCCCGGCGTGTGTACAAAAATAATGATGGCATGACAAAATTTTACGTCCGACATATATAATGGCAAAGGTGTATGTGGTAAAGCATTTAGCAGAACAATAGGGAGAGATATGAGATGAATTATTAATAGATATAATGAATCGCACCAGCGGCGATAGCGGGGTGAGCGAGGCGACCTCGCCGTCCCGATAGTGCCCACGCAGCCTGATTGTCGCCGACTACTCCAAACTCAACACTTTTATTTATATCAAGATTAACCTCAAAATACTTCTCTGTATCATAACTATGAATTTTGAATAAATTAAAATAATTTTATTATTCCTGATTGTTAAGTAAACGAGTTTTTGAATGTGTTCAGTTATGATATGAGAAGCATATCGTGTAAGCGACACCTACACGTGACCGATTCCGCGTGATCGAGATGATTATTAAATGATAAAAATATAACACGACCAACCGCAACATTACTAATCAAATAAATATTCTTTCATAAAAACATACATTTCACAACGTTAAATCACTTTGAACCCAGCAGCTATCGGAGGCCAAGTCCCCATTCAACAAGCGCGTCACCCTCGATAATGCTCATTGTTTGTTCTACACTCAAAATTAATAATCGATCCCGATCCAAGTTTTGCTATTCGAAATTGACATTGCCATTCGTTTTTTACGATATCAATCCAAACGACGGATCTGAAGATTGCATAACTATGGATTGCTTTATTTAGTAGCAATCTAAAGTTGATTTCATTCGAGGTTTGAAGATAGATAATTAATTTCGGTCATATATCCACGAATTAACAAATCACATAAAATGGAAACACAACAAATCGAAATGACCGTGTATCAAGTTCATGTAAATAATATAATGCTTTCTACACACATTTTAAAGCTTGTATTATAATTTTCTTCTCAATATCGCTAATATTTGAATATATGAAATTATACTGACCACACTGTAAGGTCACTAACAAATATACTACTAAATTGAACTACTACTACTTTCAACTATGCCTCTTGTAACATTTAGGGAGGTATCAACGTGATTTCAATGTTACCAAGTGTTGATAACGGGGTCGAAGGTTACTTTATTTCATTATGAATGAAGTTACGTCTGTTACACAGAAAACATATCATTTTCTTAGAATTATTAACGTCATTGTTCTATTTTAATTATCCCGTTATATATAATAAGTATGTTTGTTAGAAATTATAATACAAGGAAAGGGAAAAAACATGTTAATCGGATATGAATTACAATTTAAATTTTCCGTTATAACGGATACGTGATTAATACTTTACCACTGAAATAACACAGTAATAATTAGAATACTCTAACTAGATCTGTCCAAATCAAATGAATAATGCCAAATACATTTCAGTTGAGGAAATATTTGAAATTTGAAAAAAAAAACTATTCATTTAATTTATACATTTATTTCTGTTGAAAAGAAATTCGAGACATTAAAAATATGTAACAAAATGAATGAGTGAGAATAATATAACTCTTAATACCTTATACTAAGTTCGAATTAATTATATTACAAATAAACGAAATGTCAATTCAAACCGATGAGTATGGGTATTGGAATGTAATGATAATAGAAGCAATCTAGATTATATTAAACAATAATTTCTTCAAAGTAGGGTCTGATATAATCTTTATTCGTTAAATTATTACCTATATAGATAAAAATCGTCATTGATACATCACGTATCCGTGACGCGTCCGATAACACCGAATCGGCTGGGCCGATATAAAAAACATTATTAACTTTAATTAATATTCAATTGATTGATTTTATGTATAAGATTCTACTCGCTATATTCCATAATTTATTTTCCTTGTAAATAAAATTATTTACTATTAATTTTATTATCTATGCGGAATTATTGCACATTTTATAATCTTTAATAAACATCCGGTGTAGAACTATCGAGATAATTAGCAGTCACAATACTTTCATTAATATTAACAATACTATATATAGAGACTGAAACCTAAGTGCACGTTCACTGTCGATAGAATACAAAAAAAAAAAAACTATTCATAAGTTTCATGTTGGTTCTAAATGGACCTATACTTAGGAACCCTCAACAGTCGGACGTTTCGATAATGCAATAAAAACTTTTTAAATAAAACTTTAAGAATTAAATACAATATGTATTATCTTTGTGTATCAAATAAAACGGTTGGTATTTGGTGATCTAACTATATATTGGATTATCAATAAATATTATGATATAATATCAAATAATTTTGATACTTGAAGAGTTGCTATTTACAAAAAAAAATATTTTAAATATAAAGCACTTTAACCCAGTCCCATGACTAACTAATAAGTATCCTTGTATTTTAAATACTATTGTTTGTTGTTTGTTACTTAAAAAATATTGTTCTAAATATGAAGCACTTTATCCCAGTCCTATGACTAACTTATAAGTATCCCTATATTTTATTAATAATCCCGGATGTAATTCGAGGTACGATAGGTTTAGTAATATGCGTATGAGTAAGGATGCTCCAGAAGAACTGCTCTGACTCATTTATTTTTCGCTGAAAATGATGAAGCATTGGTTTCAGGCCTAAACCAAAATATATATAGATATTTACGGATCACATTTAATGACTTGGATCGTTGTAATCGCAGACGTCGGACATGGATGGAGAGCGTGTAAGAATTAGCAGCGTGTCTCCCCTGTGGTAACGACTGACAGAAGAGCGTGAAAGGCTTTGACTTTATTTCACTTACTAAGAGTAGATGGATGATTATTAAAAGATACCATATACGTACAAAGTATATATAGAGACATATAATTTATGTATTTCTATTTGTATACGCATTTTATGTTACAATAAAAATATAGTGTCCTTAGCAAAAACTTATCAAATTTTTTTATATAATATTTTAATAAATAACCTAATGTACTAAAAAAATATTTTTTATTACATATAATATTTGAAAAACACAACAAGATTATAAAGAAACTATTACAGAAAATAAGCATCTATCTTAGATGCTTATTTTCAGTGAATAACTTTTTTGGGGCCCTCATCATTTCATACAAAGTATAGCGAGGGTCACAACAAAATCAAGAATCTTTTGATGATCTTTTGATCATCTGTGAGATAACGAACATCATTCAGTATTCACTCTGTAATTTTTTAACCACATTTGCACAACATTTACTATTTATATCTTTTACAACGAAGTAAATATATGATTCTAAGTATGAATCAACAATATTTTTCTGCTATAATTCGTTCACTCATGATTCATTTGAATCTTAGACAATATTGTTATCGTAAGAGACGTGCGCTATTCATATTCTTACCATTTTTAGCGATATCTTCATCCCGAGCTAGGGTATGAGTCATCCTATTTCATATTTAATTATTTTCTCAGTCATTCGAAAGCGTTCATTTAACATTTTAACTTTTCGAGAATTTTGATGATTTTATTGATTTACCTTTTTATTGGTTTTGGTTGAGCAGTTTTAAATCTTTAATCAGGTCAAGAGATTAAATATACACTTCGTTTATTACCCAGCTACATACATGTCTTTTTATTTTTATTATAATTCAAAATATCTTAATTTTTTATGTTTCAAAATATAATTGAATAATCAAAGCAAATTAATATGAATATTTAAGTACCAATCGACTTCCTAAAAGCGCTGCTCCAAATAACACTATCGAAGCGTTTGCGTAAAAAATAACCCTTTAAATATAACAATAAAAGATAAATCGATGTGAACGATTGATAAAGGACATGTTGGTAACGAGTGTTTACAATCAGGTGATGATTCAAGCCACTAAATTACTTACAATTTATTACACACAACGATTCATTGACATTAGAATCATAGATTCAAATACCACCGAGTGATTCTTAATTTTTTTTATACAAATTATAACATTACGTATATTTCGTAATTATCAATATATTATCTTAGTAATAAATTGTGAAACAACGAGGTCAAAGCTGCACGTTAAATATTTTTAAGTTATTGCTACGTGGTAAATATTATACAGATTTCCAAACAATTGTTTTTTTATGTCTATTTGTCTGTTCTTGCGTCTAAAAAAGTGTCGGACGGAATTTGATGATATTTAGTGATATTATAGCTTATTCTACAATTCAATATAATTATATATATACAAAAAATAAACACTATTTAATATAATCGCAAAAAAATATTTATAATGAATTGAAAATCGTGAATAACTTATTAATTGGGGGACGGATGAGATCGCTGGATAACAATAGAATTAAATTACATCCATAAAGATAATTATTAAATAATTAATATGTTTTACACTATGAAGTATTTGTGACGTACAGGAAAGGTAAATAACTTGGTTTATCTCTTCCAGTTATTACATATACGAACTTCCTTTCGTATAAACCCTTATCATTTTAGACAAGTCTCCGTTTATAAGCTCCCAACAGACGCACAGATGGACGGAGCACGTACGTAACATTTAAAAAGTATATTTTTATATATTAACTTTTTTATAATATATAAATTCTTTGACAGTATTATCTTGTAATAACTATTTCTTATTTAGCATTCGAGCTAAATTGTAATAATTAATCAATATATAATAAAATTACCTGAACATTAACTGGTTTTCGGCGTTACGGTTGACACACGCGGACTTAATAACATTCTCATAGTTATAAATACAATACACACGCGTTGGGATAAAATATGCAAAATCAATTAACTAGTATTCCGATACCACTTCCTAGAATTATATTTAATAATATATTATATTATTGTATGTATAAATAATATTTTAGTTCAATGTCTACGAAGGGACAGTAATTAAAGTTTCACTGATATAAGTTAAATCAACACGAAGTACTCATAAATACCAACGTGTACGAGAAGTCATCGAGTTTCTCATATGCTACTTTCTAATACAAAATTACAGACACATAAAAAGTATTTCAGTAATATTAGTGACTGTTTAAAAAATATATAAATTTAAATGATATACCTTATAGATCAGTTCTGTGTTCCTTCAGTATACCATTCAATGTACACTTCACTTTCAGTACACTGAATAAAGACTGATAATTGACACGCACAGTAATGGTTATGTAGTATAACGGAAGCGAAACTTTAAATATATTTAAAAAAATTAAAGCTGTAATGTCGTATGTAATCGTAAGAGATATCGTGGTCGCGAGAGCCACGCAGGCTGGCGGCGGCAAGGCAGCGCGTGGACTGAGCCACTACTAAGTGTCGGATCGTGGCCGACGGGGCTCCACTGCCGGCCGCGACTCTGCCCCGCGCGTGCGTCGGACCTGTTCCTTGCACTATCTCGACTATCCTACGCGACACCGGCTCCGTGCATCGCCCGGTATACCACAGACCACACACTTATTCCATTATCGCATAAACTTTTGACACTCGTAAATAAATGCATCCGAGATAACGTTAGACTACTTTATTAGGATCGCGTTTGAGAGCGCATTGTTGAGATCGCGAACCAATAAAAGCTGGCAAATATAAGATAACACTCATTTATACGGAATTTATTGATAAAAATAGAGTATTATTCTTTTATAAAACTATTTTAGTTGTTCTTTGTTTCTCGAAGTAGCTTTTAAATACTCACTCATATATATCAAGATACAAATTAACTTCATTAAACCATTACAAAATAAATTATTTGTTTTATTTACAAATTATACATAATAAGGCTTTATTTATCATAACGTTTTCTTTGTACCATTTATTTTTTTGCTTGATCTCTGATTGATATAAATTTTTCAAAACACTTTTAATAATTTCCTAATTTGATGAAGAATTCAAAACCTATTCACGTATCATAAACATTAAACTAATAATAATACCTATAATAGTTACAATGGACGTTATGAATAATGCTACTTGTACTTGATAAGTGATCAAAGAAATATTTTCCAAAAAAATAACTGAGTCATTTATCACCGCGTCACGGCCTCTATTATTTTCAATAGTCTTATCTTTTGAAACTATTCTCATTGTGTGTAAGCACTTTTGTAATTCATTCCTAAATAATAATAATAATAAAAATAATAAAAACATGATGTTGTTTTCGTAATTAATTTTAGTTAATTAAATACTTTAATTTTATGTTTAAAAAAGATAAAATAATCTCTCATTCAAAAATTCATTAAAAACAAATTCTTATGTTTGTAAATATGTTTATGTTTGTAAAAATATTATACAAATTTTGATGCCATTTTCAAAATAGTTAATCCCTTTACGTTTATACAGACAATATTATATTTAAATATTAATATATTTATTAATTTTAGGTGTTCTTTATGTGCGGAATCCAAAAATAAACTTGTTTAGTTGAATAACACGGAACTTACGACTTGAGTAACTTTACATAAAAATTTATTGAATGTCAAAAATAAACTTTTAGTCGCTCAGATGACACAAACCATTAATCAAACAAGACAAAGTGTGCCCTTTACGTTGAAGTAACGCTTCCTCTGCCACGAGCAACAACGAGCGGTACGGAGACGACACTTGACAGTCATGATATTATTAAACGTATTTTAACTGTATATTATTATTAAGTAAAATATACATACAAAAATAAAGAATATAAAGTTTGGTATGATGATTCAGTACTATACTATATAAGGAATTTATAAAAAAATTAAGGTACAGAAAAGTAAAAAAGAAACCATGATATCTGTAAAATTTTAAGTGGAATATCATAATTTTATTTTAGATTTACAGCCACAGTTTAAGTAGCAGAGCAAAAGTTATAAAATTATCTAAAAGCTAAAACACCAAACAAAACAGTGCTTGACAATGACAGCTCAATTAATGTTTGTGCTAAAACCATTTGGAATACTACAATATAATTACTTTCGTGGACGCCATTTTGTTTTCGGTTCTTAAATCCACTAATGTAGCTGTTACCAAAATCTAGCACCACCTAATTGTTCGACCTTTATTCTTTGGATGTAACACCCCCTCCCCCCCCCTTGAATTATGGGAATTTTATTAGTGGAAACGAAATGTTAAATTCGTTTATTACTTTTATATAATGCCTGAACAGACAGAAAGATGTGATTAAAAACATGTAAATTGTTAACACGTTATCATAGATTTTGAGATTTACTTTTCTTTTATTTTACTCTTTTTTATATATAACGGGTAATATATATAGTTATGATTTATATATGAACCATGCATCCTATTTTTTTTTTTAATTCACCAAAACCGGTCAGCAGTTTTTGCGATAAACAGACAAAAAGACGAAATATTATGTGACAAGTTAATTCTTTCTACACAAAGATAACACACACCTACATATCTTAAACAAAGAATTAAAACATCTAAATGAAATTTATATATAAAAATGTGATTAAAATATTAAAAAATACTATAAGATATCTAACGCTAAAACAAATAGTCTTGTCTTATTTAAAGACGCCTGGATTGTGTATATTAATTCACAAGTTCTGTCATCGCGCCTGAAAGTCTCTGGCAAATATAGCAGCGTCGGCTTAGATTATTATGAGGCGTTTGTAACACGATAAATTTCTTCACCCGAGAGATGTGTGAATGTGTTGTAGTCAGACAATCTGGTACTTATTTTTCGACGTCTTTTTGTGTTGATTACTTGTATCTCTTTGTACTATTTCTAATGTGGTTCATGGCTTTGAGTACTTGATATTGATTGTATCAAATTATTTTATCTTGCCTATTATTGTTTAGGTATTTTGTGACATTATAAGACTTACATTATTGAGAGTTCAATATGAATTTGTAAGGGGATACGACTCAGCTCTAAGATTTTTTAGCGTCAAGGTAAACAACGTCAAGTGTCAAAGTCAAAAATTAAAGTTAAACTCAAAGTTTTTTATTTCAATTAAGGCGGGTTTGCCTAATAAGGGCCGGTTCCGGACATCGTGCCGGCTTTCCCAATAACCAAACATAAAGGCACACCGAAATTCATTCGTGATGGTCATTTTGTCAGTGGCTCTTTGCAAAACCTCAGGAGCAGTCGACGAGGGTAAATTTATAAAATATATAGTCATTTAATTTGTCTTGTTTTTGTAATAAAACCCGTATATTATTTAATTATTCTTATATAGTATTGTTAAAATACTTTCAGAAAGAATGCATTGATAGGATGGGTAACCAAAATAATTGCTTTTTTATACCGATTTTGTTTGTTATCCTCAAAACATATCAAGTTACCAAACAAGGTCCACCCTTTTGTCTCCAAATAAGGACCTGATCTTATCAAGGATACTAAGGTTTAAAACTACTTTGAAAGAAATTTATACATTCAGTTTACGTTAATAATATATATAATATGTACAAAAAAAAATAAACGTTGGAAATATTCGTGTATAATTATAGATCTTTTAACCTTTAGATGCAGTGTTTATAATTATTTTTATTTTTAAACACCTAACAAGGTCCACTATAGAAGTACCTAACAAGATCCAAGGATTAAGACTAAAAAGGAATTGTGACAAGTAACATTATTTATTAAATATAATAAAAATTAGCACAAAACTATAATAGTTGTTATAATTTGTGTATTTTTTTATTTATAATACTAACACTAGTCTTTAAGAATAATTGTCACTAACAAAATGTGTTCTTGTCCCGAAATAAATGTTTATTAATATTTGTTTCATTTAAAATTAGAAAATAAATGCCTATTTATATACAATTTCTAATTTTCAAAAGGGCCACGATACAAATTTCTATGAAATCCTATTTCATTATTTAAAAGCTGCAAACTTAATAAAAAATAATAAGTCATTGTTTTTTTAGATAATTTATTTCTTGTATACAACTTCAAAATTATTCCACTTCAATAATGGACCTTATAAAGAACCCTAGTGCCCAATAAGGACCAGACCATATTTAAATACTTTTTTTGAAAGTAACTAGCAATTAGTGCCATGTTCTTGTACAATTTATTCTCTTTAAATATAAATACTTATCTGATAACGATGTCTTATAAATTAACACACATCTCAAAACTGATTTATAGTCTTTTCCAAAAACCCGGCCCTTATTAGATGCCTTTACCTTAGACATACTTATGAAACTACAAACTTCATAATTTAAAAGTTAAGTCACTTCCGTCTATTCGTGTTCTCTAAAACAAGAGATATTGGACTTTGATAGATTGATACTTACAGAAGTGGATTAAAAACACGTAGGTACCGATGACGGATGGAGAAGTATTCTTCTATAGTTTACCAGTTGTCTGGTGGTCGGTTCATCTGATCTAGATTGAACGGAATAATTTATTTTAAACTTATATAAGAATACAGAATAATCGATGTGAAAGTGTTTAATAATCTTTTACTTGGCCTGAATTGGAACCATTATTTATTATTATTATTATTATTTTATAAATTAATATCCATAGACATTTGTCGATGCCTTTCATTGTAATTTTATAACAATTTTGCCATGATTTTCATTGTGATGATAACTTCGCAGCAGTGTACTTACACTAAATATCATCAAGATAGCTTCTTCGCCTCTTAAGTTACATACAGCGAGACAAACAAAAATGATAAACAGTATTTTACAACAATTATTATTATTAACAATTAAGAGAAAAATATATATTTATTCAAAATATTAATACTAAAACGCTAACAGTCACACATATAACACAATATTACAAAAAAATACTGTTATAATATAAATATGAATCATAAAATAATATAATGCTAAAGAAATCAAAACATACTAATAATATCAATAAAACACATTAATATATCACACACACATATTAAACATTTATATGTTACTAACGAGATGAAATTAAATATAACTAAATGTACAGACAACCAATAGATGTATAGATATGTAGTATAGATTGTTGGTATACATACAGTTGTTATAGATACACTTAATTAATACTATAATGTTCAGAAAATAATAATAAAAAATAATTAGTACAGAGTAATAAATACACCTTCACACTTCTAACTCGTGATTCCCTATAGATTATCATATTACAGACATTATATTCTAAAAGACTGGCATTCGGTTTTGCAACCTCTATAAAAAGTTGATCTGTACGTCATAATGCAAACAATTTTAATGAGGTACATTCATTTTCCTCGTAAGACATGCACAAAACTCAATAATAGACTTATTAATTATGACATGCTACTAAGTGAATACACGTCGTTAATTAAGATGTCCTTTAATTATCGGATTACAAATACGATAATATCAATTAAAGCAGTCAATAAGTTATAAGTTATAAGCGATAGGTAACCGGTAGCCGGTAGCCGGTAGGTAGTAGGTGTATTAACATAAACGCCTTTGCGAGATGCCGACGGGCCTGGCGCCGTCGCGACAGAGGCATTAGATTGAACGCGGGAAATTACATACCTCGCCGAGATACTTGCGAATAAATATTTGCTACGTAATTGTAGTGGTCACTTACAAGTAAATACACGTTTCTTTTGCGTTTTACTTATGTAATTATGATTATATTGATATTAATTAGATAATCTATTATTTATTTTTTTGTATTTTATTATTTATTAATATTTGAGGTGTCAGGTACATCCATACTCGGGTGCACTTCATATGACGAACGAAGCGACCGCAGCAGGCGCCTAGTCATAAGGCGCCATAAGCTTAAAAGATTAATTTATACTTATATTTTTGTTTTAATAGACACCTAATATTAAAAAGTATGAGGGAGGTACTTTAGATATATTATAATCCATCAGAACTAGCATTGAAGAGACGTATCCACTGAAAAGATGTAATAAAACAAGAAATCAATTCACCCAGCAACTTATATTAATAAGTCGATTTCACCACAATCTATTTATATTCTGCGGGCAAAGTTTAACTATAAATATAACAATGATTCAGTAACAGAAATGTTGACTGCATAATACTATTAAAATAATAAACAATTGTTGCCTTATAGTTCGTTTGTTCTCATAGAAATGACTTTAAAGATATAATAAATAGTACAAAAAGGAATAGTTAAATGGTAGTTATCTTGCCAACGGCGTGTCCTATTTGGCGAACGCGCGATATAAAGTTCAAATAATGTTGTCAGATCCATTACAAAACTAAACTAAACTATACTGGATTTAACTTATATTAAACTTAGATATAGAGATAAAGGTCGTACTACCTAGTCGTAGTGTTGTACTGAATATTAATTTCTATTAATTATAGCAATGTTCTTATAATTTTATAACAAACTATCTAAGAATTACATTTAAATAGTTTAAACTACGAGTAAATTCCAGTCCTTCCCTAAGACTTCAAAAGGTGTGTCCATAAAAATATGTTATCTGCCTAGAGAAGATTTTGACTAATCAAGGTTTTCAAGGCTTTTAATCAATTTATAATCAACATAAAATATATTCATCATTACTTGTATTGTTTTTATGATATCAAGGAGGTAGTAATTATATATTGTGGTATTATATATTGTGGTCTGAGATAAGACATTTCTTTAACTGTTTAAACGGGAAAGGGGATGTAACGGATCAAAAAAAATCCACATGCCCGAATACAATAATAAAACATATTTTAATTGTATAGAAAGTGATTAAATCATTAAATAATATTTTGATTGAGTCCTTTTTTTCTGTTAAAACATGATTGAATTTCTTTAAAAGTATTTCTAGTTAAGTTATCGAAACATACACTAAGCTATAGTAATATTACAAAATTAGATTTCAGTTTGTAAATTTTTAGCTTGTGATCCTTGGAACTAATCGATTTAAAAACACTTTTATCAATGGACCTTTAGTATAGGGTAGTACCTCTAGTGTAGGGTAGTACCTAGAGTAGGACCTTTAGTAGTGTGTAGTGTGTATACCCTGACATTATCCCGTTAAAAATAAATTAGCGCTTATTAGTGACATAATGAACGAAAAAACGTTCAAGCAAATTCGCTTCTTACCAATACTGACATCTGTATCCACGCGGACGGAGTCGAGGACAATAACTAGTGATTTATAATTGTAGAGGATAATTCTGCAACAAAGTTTAAATCGTTTCTGATGTGTAAACCCTTATTCCATGTCAAGGTTTCTAGATACTCACCACAAACGTGTTATTAAAGATGCTTCATTAACCTGTATGTATGCATGAACAATGCTAATAAAATACAATTAACAATTAATATTACATGGAAATTTCCTATTACATCAAATAACTTAATATCTAGGTTATCTACTTAGAATACTGGAACATCTTAAGAGTCTGTTTTGAGACCTAATTATCGATTGCAATATAAATAAACATATGACAATTTTATCATATAATTGGCTTTAGTGTCGTTTGTTAATTTGAATATCTTGATTTAATATAGTGTATTATAATCACATGCTATAAATAGTTCAAAAGAACCACAGCTGATCTGCGGCGAGGTCGACGTGAACGTTACATTGTACTGGTATCGTCTTCCTTGTATTTGTCTCATAGGTCCTTGATAGGGATCCTAATTATAAAACTTATATACCTAATAGTTTATGTGCACATTATGCGATTAATTAAATCTTTACATATAAAAAACAACTGTTTATGGTTCTAAATTAACAGCTTTTCACTAAATGTATATAAAAGTATATACGGCACTTATAAAAAAAATCTATTTGTATTTTTTTTCTGTCTGTTTGTTTGTTCCGGCTAAAATTTTAAACGGCTGAACCGATTTTGATAGGATAATCATTGGGAGATAGCTATGGTTATAAGGAGTAACTTATGGTACAGTTATTAAAAAACATATAATTTAATTAATTTTAAACACAGCTACTCTGTAATAAGACATAAAGATGAACAAAGAGCGAACACTAATGTGTAAATGTAACGGAGAAACGAGTTGATTAGAAGAATTTTTCAATGTAAAAGCTAGTGACATACTGGTTGCAGTGGATTCTTATTCCTAGCGCCATATATGGGATCTGTGACTAAGACTTCCACGTCATTTTATCATACCTTAATTGATTATATATATATAGTAAACCCAGAATAGGAACAACTATCTGTGAATCAAACGATTGTCCATATGAGAATCGAACACACAACTTTCGATTCAGCAGTCAGAGACGCTAGCCACTAGACCAACAGGTCCTTTAAGGAAATATAATATTTATTAATTTAGTCACCAGATCGAATCTAGGATATCTCAAAATATGTTCAGAAATAATGCATTTTACAGGAGTACTAAGTAACGGTTTAAATAATAATGAATCAAAGAAGATAAACGGTTCATTTTTTTTACATTCTTATCAATTCTAGACGCAAAGTGTATATCCCGTCATGAAATCAATCAAAATAGCAAACATACAAAATTACTGCTATATCGAGATAAACTAAATACCAGGACTGGTCACATCAGACGTGATATCATCCAACTCACGCTACCTTCAACTGTAAATGTAACACTTAAAATTACTTTATATCATTAACAGTGTATATGAAACACTCCTTTGTTGTTTGTTTGGTGATTCCACAAATCAAAGCTATCGTAAATCACTCCAGATCTTTATTATCTCTTTGTCCGTAAACAGCTGAGTTTTATTATGTTTACTTTAATTTCCGGATAGTAATGTGAAATTTATTACTACCGAGTAACGTCGGTGACATTGCTATAATGGATTTGAAGTGTATGCGATTTTAAGAGCTCTGTGTGTGTGTCGCGTGGGCGTCCCTCTTATTCCTTTGCTTGTATATTCTTCTATCTTGAAGGTTTTGCGACAGACCGGCGACAGCTACGGGGCGCAGATAATCAATAAATATCTTAATGTTTGACCTTATTCCTTAATTAAAGTCAAATAACCACTCCGATGACGACATTGTACGTTCTTACTTGTTTTAATATATCAATATATTATTTATTCATGAACATTATAATAATAGGTTTATAATTTATATAATTTTATTACGTGAAGATAAACCTAATATTTAATTTTATTATTTAATATACTGTTTTTTTTTATTTGGAGAAAGTTGTTATACATTAAGCATACTTGATTAGTGTGTGTATGTTTTTAATACCTAATAGAAGTAATCAACGCACCAAACTGAAGGGCTGATTGGCCAAATTAACCCTGTGATCTTGTCAGTCTGTCCGTAATTGAGGAGAAGCCTTGATACGTTTCAATTGTCTGCCGTCAGTTTGAAACGATCTTGACCAGACAGACATTAAATATTAGTAAAATTTACATTAATTGAGCTTATTCTCTGTGTCAAGTTAAAGCTTTTGACACAAAACAACATGGCATCTGTGGAAAAATTAATCCATCGTTTTCTAAGTAAACCCATTATAAATATCAATATAAGTCGCATGTTTTGACACTCGCAAATAAATTAAATCTTAAAGCTCACTTCCTGTTGACCTAGCATCATAAAAAATGCCAAAAAGCAAGGTTTCACGTTAAATAACTACAGGAAAAAAATCCAAATATCATTAATTTGTAAAAAAAATAAAATATTATTACAAATATATTTTCACAACGATTATACAGATCTTTTTTATTATTTTAATATAACCAAATTATTTTGATCGTTCTGATTCAATAAAATATGTTTTATTATATATAAAAATAAGCAATACAATTAAATAATATTAACGCTCAAATCTAACAGTTTTACTCGAAATTAAATTCTCATATAAAATTGACAATCATGTAAAGTTTTACCAAATTTTTACGTAAAAATAGTTTCTGACATTCATCGTACTCTTACGTATGTATATATTTTATTTAATAAGATATCCGTTAAACAATAATGTTATATATCATTTAATAAATAAACCAAATTTAAACCGTATATCTACGTCCAGTTCAAATGATGTCAAGAACACAGCAATTAAACAACTACTCTACTTTATTATCCGCTAACAGCAATGTCCTATTTATTTTCACAAAAAAAATATATATAAATTATGATCAAAGTAACAAACGACACCATTAATTTTGATGTGTTATATTAAAAAAATAGACATACGTCCAACTATTCGATATATTAACAATTATTGAGTTAATTGATTTGATAGATAAAATGATAATGGCTCCCGTTCATACCTAGGTACTTGTCACACGAGACAGCTCATGAGAATGGTAATGGTATTCCATCTAACCGCTAATTAGTTCCTTTCGTAAAACAAATCTACAATGCAATGAATTATAACATAATTAATGTTTCGTTACTGATATAATAGACTATATTATATTATATATAATATTATATATGCGAAAGTTATTGACATAATAATAAATTTTGGAAAATAGCCAATAGAAATTAAGGCGAGCGAAGTTGCGTGTAATAGCTATTAAATATTACCTATAAAGCAAATGCTTTTATGAATTTTATTAAAATTAATCGATGGATATTGATCAGTTATATTAATAAGAGCTTATAAGCTTAGTGGAATGACGAAAGTGCAGAGTGAATACACGCACGTCGCCCACGCACGCTTTTAGCACCCTTCAGTATCAGCCGGTTCATCGGAGACCACTTAGTTGTAATGTCGAATAATGTAGGAAAGTTAATACATAATTCATTAAAACTAATAAGTTTTTAAGTTAAAAATTACCAACGATAATTGGGTTGGATTAGATTAGGTTAGATACAAATTTGGACATACCATGACATTGTTTAATTAATATATATTCGAATAAACAAATAAAGATATGGAGGCCAAATGTTACAGATTTATCGCACGACTTTTCTGTCACCACTCGACTTCTCGATAAGAAGTCATTTAATATCATCTACTTCCTTTAGATCCGTTTTGAGGGAACAGGTCATCGAACTCTTTTTGTTATATTATTTCAATTTATACACAATTATAATATATATATATATATAACCATAACATAATATATTATATAATATTTCAATTACAATATTTCTGTTTATTTGTTTGGTTTGAATACATAAGAACAATGGAGTAATAATTATTACGATCTACTATTTATGATACACGATTCGGTTTATGTAATTTTATCACGTTTTTATAATGAGATGAACAATAAATATATATTATTATCATAATATAATCAAAACAATGAACGAGCGAGTGGCAATTATTACTTTATATGGGCCACACGGTTATAAAGAACCACATCTCACAATTACAATATGACAAAGCATATTTAAAGATGCATTAATACATAAATAAATGAATAAAATTCATTATACATTAAGTCATTTATAAAATATAATAATTATGATACATTTACATAGAATTACCGCAGATCTATAAACCGCAATGATCGTAATATATTATTCATTTTATTGTAATATTAATATTAATATGAGGCAAATCACTTCATTGAAGATTCATATAATTCATTGTTTATTAAACTATTAATAAATTATAATTAGCATTCAATAAGTGTGTGTTACAATAATATATAACGTATAAATAACGGCCATTCAAGCTAAAACACGTTCGATTTATTAAACAAAAATATATTATAATTGAAAATAAACATACTTATATAACAAGCCTATATCCATTTGTCTAGAATTATCTTTAATTGTCAAAATACTGTCAAACTGAACATTACAATTCTTTCTTAAAATATAACACCTGAATTTGTATTTATCAAAATATTAATCATAAAAGTCAATTATTTTACTTATATACCACTTCTTACAAATGACAATGACTGTGTTTTATGATGTATTAAGTAAATAAAACTGATACATATATATAGACCTCGAATAAAAAATATAAAATGAAATTGAAATGGTATTTTTTTTATAATAGAGTTTTATAAAACTGTACTGTGAGCTTATTGAATCATGTCAGGGTGAAATTACGACTTGGTAAATTCTTAAGAAAATTCTGGAACGCCATTGACAATATTTTCCATGGAAATATAACGTACGTCCATATATTAGAGGTCAAACAGATTAAAGTCCGGTATCGGAGCCAAAGATTTCTTATACAATTATTTTCATGACTTCAATAAATATGTACATATAACTTTTATTAAGATTATTTAATAATAAAATTATTGCATTTTTATTTGTAACAGAGTTTATGGCCGGATAAGAAGGTCGATAATATACTTACTATTTTTAGGACTAATGAACTATTATTTTTGTTTAGGATTCCATTTACGTCCTTTTTGTGACAGTTACCAAGCTGCTTTCACAGGCATTGTTTGATACATCTTTTCCACTACCGCCTTCAGTACGCATACCGCCTCCAATACCGCTACCGCTCTGCCAATCACTGCCACTTCAACTAACCCTGCTGCTGCCGTAACCATGTACCTCTAATTTTGTAATTGTATTATAATTTGGTGCATTATTTTACACTGTACCAAATAAGTGGAGTAGTAAAATTTGGAAAGGTAACAAAAAACAGTTTTCACTTCTATTTTATTTTAACAATAAATCATCGTATATTGATAAAAACGTTAAACTTAACAATATTTATTTAATACTTATACACAACTAAGTCACAATTGAACAATACATGATATGTAAATAAATTTATTAATAATTCTCTTAATCCGAACACCTTTTAATCAATCATGAAGTTGTAATCCTTTTGTTAATCGACCTCTGATCTTTAGTTTCGCAGTGCGTAATGCGTGTGTTGCAAATGAGGCTGCCCCGTCTCATCTGACGGCGCCACTGACGCAATGCTCTTCAGTAGCCACTTATACATTTGTCCCGTCAAATCGCATATAATGACACTTTTGTGTCGTAATTTGCTGTTTGTTTGTATAAGGTTATATTATGTTACGATATTTTATACCTTTTCTATTTAAATTGTTCTCATTTATTGAATTGACATACTCGTAATAATAATGATATCTATTTATATATTATATAACTAAAAAACAATTGTCTGATGAACTTTGATTTTCAGACTCCTTAATTTTTTTTTCTTCTTTTGTTTGATATTAGTTTATTTTAGTGCTTTACATTTTTTATTGTCCAGTTACAATCATATTTAGCTTCAAAATAAGTATCACTTATTATTTAAAACAATATATAAATTGTTATTAAAAGATATTCTAGAAGTTATTATCATAAATACTGTTATAAATACATAATATTAATAATGGAATATTTGACTACTAGTCATATACGAATCGAACTGAGCCTTGTTAAAATTATCCAGTTGCCAGTTTAATTCCCGTCCACATTAGTATTAGTTTTGTGGATCTATTCTAGGTACACGTGTGTTAGTTGCTCAGAACAACTGTCATAATTTATTTCCAATAGATATAAAATTATGATAACTCCAAAAATGTTTCAAACAAAACCGTGACCGTTAAAGTATTTTAGATAAACAATAATGATTTTGTTAACAAAAGTTCTTTTTCCATTGTAAAGTTTTATATTTACCTATGTGAAGACGCGCTAAGTGGCAACCCACAGCGAGGGATGACACATTCTGTAGATAAGATAGGAGCATAGCTATCGACTCACTCACCTCCGACAGAGCACCGTTTGCTGGTTTGTGACATCCTCTTATTGAACGCATATCGGTTCACGGTATCACCTTGCGATTATCAAAGTGCAAGGGGGACTCGTCACTAATATCAATAAATGAAGTTTATTGACTCAGACGTGTCTTTGGTATAATTTATGACATTCTCAAACATTTCTCCCTGATGAGTGAGTCGGGTCAATGGGTACTTTTATCTTACATCTGTGGTCAATGCAACTAATAAAGATAGCGGTAATGCAGCTGGTTTTACTCGTAAAACGACACAATCGTTGCTCTTGTACGAGGGTTTTATTATACTATATCATAATGAATGACTTTATTTAATTATCGATTCCAAGAACCAATGTCGCGGAGACGTTATTTGTGTTCACTTCGTAGAATAACAAAAGGTTTTCCTTGACGTATGACGCTAATTTTATACATTTTTTTTTTGTAATCGTAAAGTGAGAATAGGAAACGAAATAAATAACTTTTCTAACCAATATTGTAATGAAGGTTATTTGTGAGATAGATATTTATCAGGATTCTGTTGTGTCTACAGGACCGTATTAAGTAATGAATCAACTAATTGAACGGTTTTCGTCGCCGATCAATTGACCCTGTCTAGCTTATTTGTATTTATGACCACAAATTTACGGTCAGAAATTTTGCCGCAATTAACGTAAATACTTAAAAGAAATTAACTACATATTTATCTTCCATTGTTACTTATATTCTCATTATTATAAAATATAATCTTTCTATTTATGAAAATGAAACGATTTTGAACTTATGAAGTTCTTGTTACAACTTGTAAATAAGAAATTTCTAATTGACGTACTAATAAAACAAGCTAAATTAAATTTCCAATAGTTTAAAACAATTTCTTTTGATATAATATTTTTTTAAGTACTATCATATTAATGTATATTATGTAAAATAGTTTAGATTATACCTATTTATAATGAATTTTGATTTGATAGTATGGGTAATAAAGACACAGATTAAATATGCGTATATAAATTGTTTAATATCATGGATTTTTTTTACATTTACATTAGTATATAATAATTTATCTATTTATATATTTTGTTTTATTAATATATTATAATAACGTTATGTGAATGTTCAGCACAACAAAGTTTCGTATGTTTCAAGTCGACGGTCAGTCCGCCGGACGCCTAATTGACGTGTGATTCTCATGAGTCATGAGTAAATAGGATTATCACATTACGAAATTACATTTATTAATTATTAATCTTAATTTTAGAATGTAACGTCACATAGGAGGAAGTATATGTTAGAAAATATATAAGACAAGTATAAATAACAAACGCAACGCTACTATTTATATATCTACGAGTCCCACTTATACAGCTTATTAAATATATTTTTAATACTAATAAAAATTTTAAATTTTATAATAGCTATTACCTACTTTATTGATTATTATTTATATAGTTACTAGACAGTAGTTTCAAAGTGTGTAATTTTAAATTTAAGTACAGACTAATTAATGTTAACCTAACCTAACTCATACTGCATATAAATAAGAACGTAAAATGTAACAGGAATACGTAACGTTTTTTTGCCTTACTAAGATTATTATAATATTTAACCACTATCAATAAGCACTAATTGACTATGTCTGTAAATATGCATTTGTCGCTTTATTACGTTGCAGTGCCAGTAATAGCGGATCTCCAAAACCTGCAAGATGCCATCAAATAGAAAGAAGAAGAATGCATTTTACAGATTAGGCATACTTTCCGATCTGATGATCTTGAGAGCGGAGGTTTCCGCAAAGTCGTGGTGGAATTTTGATTTTAGGTATTGAAAATATTTATGAAAAACTGTATATATGTATATAAAATATTCTGTTGATTCGTGTACGTCTGAAAAACTCAAATATTACTGAATCGATTGATCTAAAATTTTGACACAATAATATACAACCCGTTTCAGTTTGTTGTCTGTATCTTATCTTATTTTATTTCGTCTATATCCTTTTTTTTATAATTCAATGCTCATTTCCTTACACGATGAGTTTAGACGAAGAATTTAAATATGGATATTTGCAATGAGAGACAACAATTTTGAAATTCAGCATTTTGAACACTTTATCGATTTAGTTTTTTTTGCTGTTGTTGAAGGAGACGCAATACCTACTAGCTAACGACATAATACTAACTATCATATAACTTCAACCATGCAACTAAAATGTGATACTGAGAAGCCATTTAATACTGGGGACTATCATACTTTACTATGTCTAAAGTACTACTAAGTCTAAGAGTATGTCTCTTAACATAACTCCATCAATGATAATTTCAGAGTTACCTCACTGTTTCCACTGGGGTATATCAGGGTTGTGGATTGTCTCCCTTACTTCTCGCATTTTTTTTTTTTACCATCAATACGGTACAGTCACACCGTGTCCGTGTTTGACCCAAGTACAATTGGATCAAACATTACAATTTTCGGTGCGTAGTACAAAAACATTTGTCCGGACATCGCAATAAATCATCAGAATGAAGTCCATCACTCAAAATTTTATAATCAGTCAGAGTCACAGTAAATTTAGTAGCAGGGCGGCTACTGTCTGTATGGAAATCAAAAACTTTTTCAATCGATCAAAATCAAAAAGTCATTAAGGAAGTCAGTGAAGCGTTACTTTTTATCAAAACAGAGTTAGGGCGACTAATGTATATAATTGTAATAATTTATATTATACACAATTATATATAAATTTGGCTGAGAATCAAAGCTGACGAAAATTTTTTGTGGATGCAAGTTCTTTGAAATGATGGGGATAGTATTACAGCCAATAGCTTGACAATCGCTAGTAGAAGTTTATGGCAGAAATCATTTCAAAATGCTCCCTGGAAGACTCCTTCTTCTTCTTCTCAACGGCAAAAGAAACAACGTCAACGCCAAGTCTCACATAGCACTGACAAATCTTATCTAATCAATACTACTAAACTTGTCACACGATCTGTTGACGACTGGTACCCACTGCCTATGGTCTACCAGATTTTTGCCAACTATTCTTATTGTTGATAGATATAGGTCTTCTTAGTTTATTGCAATATGGCGGTTAAGGATAATGTTATGTTGTTATACTATTATTTCGGAGATAACTCTATGACCGTTTACTGGTGGCAATAGGTTTATGGGTAGTTGAATTTAATCTAGAACCTTCCTCAGAAATCCGCTCAACAAAGGCTGACTTCGAATGTGGGACTACGCCATTTTTGTAGAAGTTCCATTAATGCATCACGCCAAAAAAAATGAGATCACTGAGTTTTGTTTTCCTTTCTTCTATTATAAATCAAAATATTATTTAAATAAAAGATGTTTAAAAATCCTTATCCTATGTCTCCTTAGACATAAATTGAATACGACTTATATAACCTTTTAATTACTTTTGCATTATTTATATATTTATGTAAAAAATATGAGGACCTCCCGAAGGGCATGTATGAAGAGGTTAATGTCTGTGGTCGAGGCGAAAGAGGTATGCAGGGACCGTAGCGTTTGGCGCTCCGTCGTCTCTGGCTACCCCGCAAGGGATATGGCGTGAAGTTAAATAAATAAATAAATAAATATTTTAATTATTTATATATATATATTTTCCATTTTAAATCCCTACCAATGAACACTTGTGTAGGTCAAATGGAAGTAACAGGAGGGTCTATTTTGATATTGTACGTATCTAAATAAGCCCTTCGTTAAGACAGTCTCCAACTTAAAACAAGGCTACGAGAGCTCAAAACGCGCCCTGCTTTAAGAAGAACACACAACAAACTCCGCCGGGTTTTCTTTTTATTATTATGATCATTGTTTCACAAACGTCAATATATTTAATAAGCAATGTACGAACAACTAGAACCATCGCAATCGATTTGATAAGCCGTCCTAATGATAATTAATAATAAGAAAAAAGAAATCCGTGGCTAGCAATACGACCAGTCACCGCAAGCAGCACCCGTTCGCGAGCATAACGCAAGGTTATATATGTATGTAAATACGTATTTAAACATATTTCTCGTTGTGTTAAAATGAAGTATTAGTCATTATCGTTTAAATTAAGTTATTATGGGGTATCTCGAACATTTTTATGGACTAAGTAAGTCCATGTTCGTGCAGACCAATTCAACTGTTATTGTGTTTTCTGCACCAACTGACATTCTCGTACTTATAAAGAAGCTTAAGTGCCTCTTCTACCATATCTACCATATTTTGTATATACATTTACATATTTTGTACGTTTTTATTTAACGAGATAGTATGATTATTAAAGATAATACATTATTTTACTATTTTTAGTGAGTTTCTTGAAAGAATACCTTGTGAGAATACCTTATTTGGAGGTTAAAAAGACGATGTAAGAATGAAAAAAATCTCTGTTATTATTACGTGTGCTAAATAGATAAACAATTAAAATATCAAATAATCCAATGAGTACTAAAATAGTGTTAGATATAATATAACACAATATATTGAATAATAACGTGCTGCGTGTTCACAATTTAGTGTATATTATTTTTAGTTTCATTTATTAACAGATAATAACCAAATATTATTGTACATTTTTGACAGAAAATATTTTTTTTTTCTGCTACATATCTATTAAAAATGTTTCATCACTAGTTCCATGTGTCAAAAGGGAGTAATATATTGAAATAAATATATAAAATGCTCTAATAAATGCTAATGTTTGTGAGGATGGATGGATTGATGAAAGGTTAATCTTTCAAGTAAAAACTACTGAAAAGATTTAGATGAAACGATAACTTCTAAACATCAAAATAGAATATCAATGTATCACACGGGTTTTATTAACCATCTCAATTATATATTAAACAATTATTACTTCACCTGTGATATAACATAATATTAATATTACAATATCTTAAAATAATCTTTAATTAAACAAAACAATCAACTTAAAGCATTTTGACATTTAAATATTATTAATAAATCAAATATATAAATCGATAAAGATATAATAAGACAGAAAGGTATAATATGAATTCTATTTACACAATAAATATGAAAAATATTATCAATTTAATAAAAAATCTAATGATAGGTATGATTCATTTTAATTACTAACTGGAGCGTAACAAGTGGCGCCTTCGTATCGTGTTCGTCACTGTATAGACCACAAATGAACAACTGTAGGTACTAATCGAGATCAAATATTATAAAATAAGGAAAAACTGATTCATATATCTACTAATATACGCATGTACTCATAAAATTTACATATTTCTTTGAAAGTCAATAATATTTATATATATATATTTTTTTTCTTTTTTATTTATTATTTTTAATTGGAGCCGTCACAACTGCTATTGGTAGTCTGACAATTATAAAAAATTGTCACAAAGGTAATGTAACAATTAAAAAAACTTTTTTTTTTCAAAAACATGACTTTATAATACGTTTATTTAATGAAAATATTAATAAAATAAACTAATTGTTGGAGAGGGCTACTTCGTTTTAAAAAAACATTTTTTGTTGACAAAAGTGTAAATGTCTCTGTCTTCTTTATATAATGTCAATGAATCATGATTATGGTTAAAATACTGTATCAGCTGTATTTATATATATTTGTCGGATTTTGCCCAAATAGTTTCTAGTCCAACCGTATTCCCAAAAACAAGCCCAGATCATATATTCTCAGGTTGTGGTATAAGCTTGGCGGCAATGATGTATTGTCGTCTTGGGAAGTCCCTTACCAATCAATATTACCCAATTTAAAAAATATATTCCATACTAAACTCATTGTATTACACTTAAAGTCCACTACTTCCCTACTGCTGGTACCTACATCATAAAAACTGGCTTTGATTGACACCCAAGCAATATTTCTATTAAATTTGGCGATACTAAACATTTTCCTTGCTTATGTAGATACTTTATCAAATTGCATATTATGAGATGTTCCCAATTTCAATTGTTAGACATGTGACAAGATCTTATTAGTATATGTTTAAACTAGTAAATGTAAAACTAATAAATATACTAATAAAAAAAATTTACAATCTGACTCGCAAACAAATATATTATTAAAATTTCAGCAGGCGCTTAGAAATAAAGTTCTTTTCACATAACTCATAGCACTTGGCGAGAAGATTCACCACGCTAAAAGAAATGAGAGCAGGACTGATCCTCAAAAACTTAAGCGTTTTTGGTACAGATTATGTTTTAGTGCTGTGGTAAGGTTATTCGAGTCTAACTTGTTAAATACCTCAGTATTTCGCCGCAATTTCATTTTGATAACTAACAGTAGTTTTCTAAAAGTGAATCTGTTTAGGTGTCTTTCTAGATATTTCTTCAGCTTCCCATTACCACCGGTGCTACATGAGAAGTTAACTAAATTAATTTCAAATTATCTGCAAGGTAAGTTGTCCAGGCAGCGGTAATTATTAGTCTTCTTCTAGATTGATTTGGAAAGGTATACCTTAAGGCCGTATGTTGATCCCTGTTCTTTATAATTTATATACCCTAGATATAGATCAATCTGATAATAGTTTTTGCAATATTCATCAGTTCGCCAATGACTTTGTTCTATGTTCACTGATGCTTTAGAACTTTCTTAAAATAAAAATGTAACTGCTGCTTTTTGAATACCCAAATTTAAGACTATTTTAAATTACAGATGCCTTTCTCTCTCTACAGTATGTACTCTCTTGTTCATACTGTAGCGAGAGAAATACTGTACAATATTCATCAGTTCGCCAAAACCTTGTTCTATACGTATCGGACAAATCAATTCAACAAAATACTTCGAAATGAAATTTTGCTGTAGGTCATTTAAATTTATGACACTTCAGTGGCTGCATCAAAAATTATGAATTAATTATCTAAACTTATGTACTTTATACGTAAAAAAGTTAATTCTAATATTAATATTTTCAATTAAGATTAAGTCATTCCGAATGAAAGTAGTGTAAAATTTCCTTGAGTTTTTCTAAACCCAAAATTGTTTGGTATCCCACATTTCTCTTATGTGACAAAGAAGTGTTAGAAGAATATCAATATTGTGCGTTTTGTGGGTGTCCACCCTTACTGCCAAATACTTTTATACAATACTCTATCATTAGGAATGATTTTGATGACGGTTCTTTTTTTATTAGAGCCATGTAATAGACTTGCTCTTAAAGTTTGGCATAAGATTAAAGCTAAAGTGTAAAATAAATACCAAGCAAATGGAATATTCAAAACCTCCACTTTTTATAATAAGACATCTTGTAGCTGATAGATTTCAGGACTGTCCAGTTATCCTATCATTGTATTTTTCGAAACTAAAAATAATGCTCAATATTCGAAAGATGAGCTGATTTCCTGTATGTGCAAAATTTCTTATAAGATTATTAATATGGGTTTTCCAATTTTCTAATATATCAATTAGACGTATTGTTAGATATTAGAACTCCTACATGTATCTACTAACTCCTAATAAATTAATTATATAATTAATTTTTCAAGTATTAGACAGGAACTGGCCAAAGTGGCTTTTTATGTTTACTGATGCTTTAGAGCTTGTACAAAATAAATATGTAACTGCTACCTTTTGACTACCAAAATTTAAGACTTAAATTTCAGATGCCTTTCTCTCTCTACAGTATGTACAAGAGATTATATGGCGTTATAATAAATAAATGCCATATATATTTCTGGAAAAATGCTTGAACTTTGCACTAACAATTTGCAGAATCTGGAGGCACGGTTTTATATTTCCTCTTCAAAACTAAAGAGTTCGGATCCTTAGTGTCTAATGCATTAGCCCAAGCTTGATACGCCTGGCGTTTGCTAGCTGCTGCAGCCCTGACAGACTCATTAAACCAAGGCCGCGAACTGCCACGTAGTAGCACCACTAAGATTGGTACAAACAATTCCATCCTACCGTATCACATCAGCTACAGCCGCAGCGCAGTCATTGAGATCATTGGAAGGGAAACAAACCGGTTCCCTTTGAATAAGACGCAGAAAAGGATCGCATTCCATCCCAATCATCTGACTTGTAGTACCAAATACGTAGAGTTGTAGGTTTTGTGCGAACTGGACGTTGAATGGGCAATACACTCCCTACCAAGTAATATCTGCGCCTTCGTGAAAAACAACAAGGCGGGCTGCGCCGTCTCTAAATGAGAGTGGACAGCGTTTAAGTCTCCCAATGTTGCAAAAGTTCATATTTAGAGTGGAGCTGAGTAGCGCTGCGTTGACTTGTCGTTTGTCCTCAGTAAACACAAAAAGCGATACTTTGTCCGCCCCAGATATATATTCATATAAAGCCACACACTCTTCGGCTACGGTTTTATAATTACAAATTAAATTAAACAATATTTTTTAGACATTCTCAAAGTTGTTTGCAAGCAATGCTCTCCGATCCTTTCCATTGTAGAAGTATTCCCTAACGTCTTTAAAATTAAAAAGCCCTTTTCCTTTCCACTCTGAAAACATTAAAGAAATTGTTGCCTGGATTCCAGGTCATTTAAGAATGGAAGACAATGAGTTTGTGGACCAGTTAACTGAAGAGGCTTCTTTCATTGTTCCTTTAAAATATATTTTATATTCCAAGATCTTCCGGTTGTAGCTTGCAAAACATTGTAATTTACTTGGAAGGTATTATTTTAAAACGTAGATACTATAGCAACTCTCAAAATATTGTAACCGTGGTTTGTAAAATACCGCGGAGTTAAGTAACTCCAACTGTCTTGTCTGTTTACCTAGTTATACTTCATATCAGAGACAGCTCTATTTGTGAATATGGTTTTGATGAAGATATTGCACGGTGAACGAATATACTTTAATTTTTCTAACGTTGATTTTTCACTGTATATTTCATTTTAAATCCCTTCTTGATTTTCTTCTCTTTAATTCGATGTTGTATTATAGTATTTTAGTAAAACAACAGAAACGTAACAAATAAGATATAACAAACTAAAACTAGAAATCAATATTATTGGTGTATTAACAATGGTGATAGTCTAACACTATGTGTTGTTTTAAGTATTATTTTTATGTGTACATTATAACGGTTGTATAGTGTACACACAAAAATATCAATAATATAAAGTAATACTTTCACGAATCACGACTGACTTGACAGTAGCATTTGTAATCTCGAGATTGCCACAATGCTAAAAGAAGATGAAAAAAAAATCTATGGTTAATAATTTAAAAACCGATTATTGATAAACAGTTGACTAGAATAAATACTTAAAAATTAAGTTATAACTATTTTCATGTTTGTATTTCTTATAAATCTATGATATTGTTATATTACTTTATCTACAAATTTAAAGAATCGTTTTATAATCAAAGTATTGTCAAAAACTATAACAATCTGGAAAATCGTAAGAATTCCAAACATAAGAATCGATTACATAGTCATTCGATTTAACTTATTTCGATATTCTTGAAACTACAAATAATCATGTAAGGCTACGATTTTCTGTTGTAGGATTTAATTTATTTAAGATTATGTCGTCAAAGACATGGGAAAAATTTTATTATATTCAGAGTTGTAATGATATGATGATAACATTGCGTTATCGCCTGGATAATGTAAACGGTTTATACGTCTATAAGACACTTTATTTTAATTTAACTGAAAAGTTGACAGTGTCAGCTGTATAATTACTATTACAACAATCTACGTTTCAATGTCACAAGTGTTGGATTTGAAATAATATTTCTAAATAAAAATTTGATATAATTTTCCTATTATCCATTAATGAAAAGAATTTCCTAAAAATCTGTAATTGTTTATTTTCTATAATATGAATATATTGTAAGTAGTGACGTTTTTATAAATACAATCTTTCAACGTGAAATTGGCGGGAAAATTTAGTGCTTCGTTTGACTCGATTAGAAGTTGGAACATAATTTTAAGTTTGGAATTCATATTCTAAAAACAAATATGGAAAAGAAAAAGCAATACAAAGGTCCTCCAATAAAAAGGTTTAAATCGAATGATGACGACGAAGAAAACGAACTACCAAGTTCTTTTGAAGATCAACTTGCTGGAATGGAAAGCGAATTTGATACAGCTCAAATATTTGGTGAAGGCCCTGAAAATCAAACCACAAATACAAAATGGTCCAGACCACAACCTCCCGACTTGGATCCTAAAGAACATAAACTAATTTTTCAGCAGATGGACATAGATCATTACAATGGTCAACCTTTAAAAGGTATGCCCGGATCGCAAATAGGCCCAATTCCCATTATGAGAATGTATGGTGTTACAATGGAAGGTAACTCAGTGTGCTGTCATGTTCATGGTTATACACCCTACTTTTATGTGACAGTACCTCAAAGTTTTAAAGAGTCTAACTGTCATGAACTAAAAACAAACCTAAATAAAGCTATTCTTGAAGATCTTCGGTCTAATAAAGATAATATTAGGGAGACAGTTTTAGAAGTGAGATTAGTTAAAGCAAAGTCTATTATGTATTATAAAGGTGACGGTGAGATAACATTTGCTAGAGTGTCAGTTGCTTTACCTAAACTTATTGCCGCTGCTAAGCGATTGATTGAACGACAACCAACTATATTCTATCTAATGAATCCTTTGTTTTATGAGACTAATATTGATTTTGATATTAGATTTATGGTTGACACATCTGTTGTTGGGTGCAGCTGGATTGAACTGCCCGTGGCAAAATGGTCGTTAAGAACCAAAGATACTTTAGTAAAACCAGAATCAAGATGTCAGATTGAAGTTGATGTTGCCTGGAATAATTTTATTGCCCATCAACCAGAAGGGGAATGGCTTAAACTTGCTCCTTTCAGAATTTTAAGTTTTGATATTGAATGTGCTGGTAGAAAAGGTGTCTTTCCAGAACCAAACAAAGATCCTGTTATCCAAATTGCCTCTATGGTAATAAGACAAGGAGAAAATGAGCCATACCTGAGAAATGTTTTTACTTTAAATACATGTGCGCCTATTGTAGGATCCCAAGTTTTTAGTTTTCAATCAGAAGCAGAGATGTTATCTAAATGGTCTGACTTCTTTCGTGAGCTTGATCCAGATATCATAACAGGCTATAATATAAGTAACTTTGACTGGCCTTATCTGATTAATAGAGCGAAACATTTAAAAGTTGATTATTTTGACTTTTTAGGTCGTATTAAAAATATCAGATCTGTTATAAAAGACTCCATTTTGCAATCTAAACAAATGGGTCGAAGAGAAAATAAAACTATAAATTTTGAGGGCAGAGTCCCATTTGATTTGTTGCTTGTTCTTGTAAGAGATTATAAATTGAGATCATATACACTTAATGCTGTCAGTTACCACTTCCTTCAAGAACAAAAAGAGGATGTTCATCATAGTATTATTACAGATTTACAAAATGAAAATGAACAGACAAGAAGGCGTTTAGCTATGTACTGTTTAAAAGATGCCTATCTTCCACTTAAACTCTTAAATAAGCTAATGTGTATTATTAATTACATTGAAATGGCTCGGGTCACTGGAGTTCCATTCTTGTGTTTATTGACTCGTGGTCAGCAAATAAAAGTTGTAAGTCAGTTGCTGAGAAAAGCAAAGGAGGCAGGATATTTAATGCCCGCTTATCATGGTCAGGGTTCTGAAGATCAATTTGAAGGAGCCACAGTCATTGAGCCAAAAAAAGGATATTATGCAGATCCCATATCAACTTTGGATTTTGCATCTCTATATCCAAGTATAATGATGGCCCACAATTTATGCTATACTACATTAGTACCTCCAAACTGCCAAAAAGAACTTGACCTAAGCTCTGATGACGTAACAGTGACTCCATCCAATAACACGTTTGTAAAAACAAGCAAAAGGAAGGGATTATTACCAGAAATTTTGGAATCCTTACTTAGTGCTCGCAAAAAAGCCAAAGCTGACCTTAAAGAAGAAAAGGATCCATTAAAACGATCAGTGCTTGATGGTAGACAGTTAGCACTGAAATTGAGTGCAAATTCCGTTTATGGGTTTACGGGGGCTCAAGTAGGAAAATTACCCTGTTTGGAAATATCAGGTAGTGTAACTGCATATGGAAGAACTATGATAGAATTTACTAGAGCAGAGGTCGAAAAAAAATACACCAAGTCAAATGGTTATAAAGAAGATGCTGTTGTTATTTATGGAGACACCGATTCAGTCATGGTTAAATTTGGTGTTAAAACATTAGAAGAAAGTATGGAACTTGGTAGAGAAGCAGCTGAGTTTGTAACATCAAAATTTGTTAAACCGATCAAACTAGAATTTGAAAAAGTCTACTATCCCTATCTTCTTATCAACAAAAAAAGGTATGCAGGTCTCTATTTTACTAAGCCCGAAAAATACGATAAAATGGATTGTAAAGGCATAGAAACTGTACGAAGAGACAACTGTCCTCTTGTTTCAAATATGATGAGCACTTGCCTTCAGAAATTACTAATATATAGAGATCCAGATGGTGCTGTTAACTACGCAAAGCAAATTATTTCTGACCTCTTATGCAACCGCATTGATATTTCTCAACTTGTTATAACTAAAGAACTTACTAAAAATGATTATGCCGCCAAGCAAGCTCATGTTGAATTGGCTAATAAAATGAAAAAACGTGATGCAGCCACTGCCCCAAAGCTTGGAGACAGAGTTCCTTATGTTTTATGTTGTGCTGCTAAGAATACACCTGCTTACATGAAGGCAGAAGATCCTATATATGTTTTAGAAAATAGTATTCCTATTGATTTCAATCACTACTTAGAAAATCAGTTATCCAAACCCCTCTTAAGAATATTTGAACCCATACTAGGTGAAAAGGCCGAGTCTTTATTACTTAAAGGTGAGCATACTAGAACAAAAGCTATGGTCACATCCAAAGTTGGTGCATTAGCAGCATTTACAAAGAAAAAAGAAAAATGTATTGGATGTAAAACTGTTATGCCCAATGATACTAAAAAAGCTTTATGTGACCACTGCCTAGAAAAAGAAGGACAATTGTATATAACTGAAGTTTTCAAATTGAGGCAACTGCAAGAAAAATTCTCAAGGCTTTGGACAGAATGTCAGAGATGTCAAGGAAGTCTCCATGAAGAAGTATTGTGCACCAATAGAGACTGTACAATATTTTATATGAGAAAAAAGGTAGGGATGGAACTAAACACCCAAGAAAAAACTGTCCTTAGATTTGGTGAACCCACCTGGTAAACATTTGATCTGTCTTCATAAGTTGTAACTATAAATAAATAAACACTAAAAACTATTGACTGACATTTATTTAACACAAAGTACAAATTTAATACTGAAAATGGGAAAGATATTTTAAGTACAATGTGTACTAGGAATGTACTAAATGGAATATTTCTCAATCCTTTTAGAATCACATTTAAGTACTGTAAATAAAAAATAACAATAATATTATAAAAAGCAAAGATCTAATAACATATCAATTTAGATTGCATTAGGTATATATTAACTTGACATGAAATAAATTTTATCACAGTGACAAACACAAGTCTTTAAATCTAGAGAGCAATATTATAGACAATCTTACTCTTGAGTTTCAAACAAAATAAGAATATACCATTATTATATATCTGTAAATATATATTCAAAACCAATAGAATATTGCACAGATAATTACTTTATTTGGCTTTTGATATATGATATATGATATTTAATTATTTACAAGCCTAATTGTTATAAATTGACATCTTTATACAATAAATTTTACATAAAAGAGTACACAAATCATTTATAGTACATGTATTAATTAGACTCATCTATTTTCTAAGGATATTGATCGATTAGGCAACAGATTCTTATTGGATGTTTTATTTATATTGTTGCTATTTTTACTAATAGCTAAGTTAGGAACGGGCATTTCATATGGAATAGAATTAGTAATACTAGTAGTATTACTTGTGAGTTTCATAATGTCTTCAAGTGTCCTGATAAATGTGTCACATGTTGCAGTCAATAGACTGGATGCCTCTGCAATTTTCTGAAAATATATTTATTATTCAATTATAATTTCTTAACCGAAATAACTATAACTATATAAAATATAAATTACACACATGATAAATTTATTAAAACCACTGCACATTTGCCATTCAACACTAAGATAATAATTGAACAAAGTGAGCTGAGTGCTCTACTGGAGACTTTATCACATTCTTGGTCACGAATAGGCTCAAAAGTACTTGATGGAAAATTATGAAATTTTGCAATCAAAAAGACACACATTAGGTAATTGTTAAAAAAAATTTTTTTGAATATTGTCATTTCGTTGAGGAATAATCGTCAAAAACCTGATATCCCATTTAAGTCAATGGGAAACTATGAGCTGGGCTCGCTTCATTCAACAAAAAATTAACGCCTATGATTTCACGAGCACAGCTACTCGAAATTGAGGGTCTGTTGGCGCCCCTAGTTTTAAAATAGCAAAGACAAATAATACAATTGCAAGTTATATTTTTTATTAAAAAGGCATCAAAACTGGTAAAAAAAAGAAACTGCTATTAAGCATAGACCAGAGCAAATAATTTTTCAGTTATCAATACAAACAATATTTTTATTACCTGTACCTCTGGGCCATTCTCTGCTGTAGCTGCACTCTTCACTGCATGTACTTGTTGCATTAAAAGATCACAATATAAGTGTAATTCTGATTTCTTATGTGTCAAGGAATCCTCATAACCAGTCCCTGGAGTATACAGATATTAGAGGTTTAAAAATATATATCAAGCATGAATAGTAACTATTCATGATTACATATTATATATATGCATTATTAATTTTGACTTTACCTTTGAAGTCAATGATGGATTCAACACAAGCTTTAGCACTGCCAAGAGCAACCAGCCATTTTTGCCTATCCTGTGGTGATGGTGCTCTTAAATACATATGCTGCTGTCCTGGTATTACTAAATCCAGTCGTGTATTATCAATGTTGTTTACTGTAATATAATTATAAGAATCAAATAATTTTACAGCAATATAAACTATACTTTTATTATAGTTGTAACAGTTTACAATACCATTTATCTGGCAGACAGATACTTTTACAGAGCCTTTACATCCTTGAATCACTTCCTCCTGCGACTTATAATACGATAAAATTCCATTCTCTAATACAAACCATCTGGTTTGCCAACCTGTGAAAGTAAATTGCATCACAGCAAATAACAACATAGATCTTACATAAACTATACTTAATTAATATGATTTTAAAATCTAAAAGTAACTACCATTCCAGTAATTTGTCCATTTCCACAAAATCCCTTCCATATGTTTCAATAATATTGTTGCTCGTTGTTTTTTTTCAGATAATTAAGAGTTGTAGATGTACTTTTACGTTGACAATTATGCAAATTTTAATTTGGTATGTTTATGTCAAACTGACAAAAGAATTATGACAAAATAACAAAATTATATTTTGATATTTGTAGACAAATTTTCGACAACTTCACACTTTTAAACAAAATTGAAAATGAATAGATGCGTAACATAATAAGAAAACTTGTTTACTTTATAATTATTCTTATATAAGGTCTCTAGAGAGTTTAGAAATTGTCGATATTTGTAACTTTAGGTTTAATATTAATTAAGAAGAGCTAATGGAATAAAGCTATAATTAAATGAAATGTTTTAAATAGCTTTTAACAACACGTTTTTATTATTAGGTATTATTATATTTAAAAAACCAATTTGGTCTACCTCGTGGATATTATTTATTAAATATTATGTTTAAATTCCTTTTTAATAAGTTGCCACTACAAGCTTTTTTCAAAAAAAATAAAATAAGGGAGTATTATAAATATTAATAGTATATCATTATTTCTGTAATAATTAAATTTATTGAGGCTTAAAAATTAAAATTTATTTATTTATTTAAGTGAAGTGTTGATGATGCCAGTTGTTGAAGTGTATTACTAGCTTAAATTACTAATTTCAATATCTGTTGCGCTAACCAGTTGTCAACTGTCAGTTGATTTACATTTTACTGGACTCTTGTGTATGTTTACTGAGTAGCTTGTCTGTTGCCACACCCGTATAATTTAAAATAATATAATGTTGTAATTTTATTTTGTTTCACTTAAGAAACTGCATTTATTTTTTATTTAATAAATCTTTGATTTTATGTTGCGAGTATTATAATGGGTACACTTAGAAAGTTTAAGATTTTTATAATCATTGTTTTCTGTACTTCTGTCCTAGAAGGTAGGTTCGAGGAATACTGGGTTTTGTATCAGTTTTATAATGGTAATAATATTGAAAGTTCAATTAATTATAGTCCAATCATTATACTTTTTTTACAGTAAGAAGTCTTGAGTGTTATGTCTGTGAAAATCAAGAAGATAACTCTGAAAAATGTGTTAAATCAATAAAAATCTGTGACTACAATCAAGATGTATGTCTAACTGAAATAAAATGGGGAAGTACTCCATATTGGTCACAAGGTGCTAAAAAGCAATATTATATATCAAAGAGATGTTCCAATAAGACAGAATGTGCAACTAATAGACAACGCTTTATGCCTCTGTGCACTCATATATGGTACCAAGATTGGGTTTGTGGAGACTGCTGTCAAGGTGACCGATGTAACTACTATATTATTGTAAGTAAAGTTCTAAACATAAGTATGCACATTGCTTTTTTGTTTATTTTGACAATAACTGTTTCATTACAGAGCGGAAGTGACCATAATGTGCCAAAAGCTGCTCTTCTTTTGGGTGGAGTAATTTTTCTTCTGTATACAGTTTTTACCATTTAAAATGATATGTCAATAGAAAGATTTCTGATCAATTTGTAAGTATTCTTATCAGCATTAACAGCTACTAGTTTATGGAACCACCATAATGTTTTTCTACGTATTTTGATTATTATTGAATCAAGCATTTCAGTTATTTCCGACAGGCTTCTATTATATTTTCCTAGGTTAAGTATATATTTGGTAATACCTCAACTAAAGACAAAGCTACGGCTAATTAATAAGGCCTATTTCAATAATAATACACATTTGATAATGTATATATTCAATGCTTTAATGATATTTTACTTTAATTTGAAACAAATTGTTCTGTCATAGCAAAAACGACCCAGCAATAAACTGAAATGACTGAAAACATGTATTGGAATCTCTTATGTATATCTAGAATTAATTTTAAACAAAAATTTTTAACACACTACTGATTCAGATATTAAAAAAGACCTATCCTCAGACTTCAATCTAGAATCAATAAAAAATATTTTATGTTTTAGAAGCAAAATTTTGTGCTTAAATGCTATAACACTTATTTAATAATTTCCTATTCCCAGTAATGATTTTATATTCACATGTTAGTGTTTTAATTGTGACTTAATTTTATTAAGACATTTAGAATTGTATAGGAAAAATTTATAAGCATCTTAAATATTTTTTATATATATAATTTCTATCATTGATCAAGCACTATATGGATAAAAGAGACTCACCTTTTTATTTCTGTTTACATTTATAACTGTAAATATTTACAATATGAAACTTTTTTAGTTTTATGTTAAACATTTTTATAATTTTACAATTTGACTGGATTTTGTTCATGTAAGTTAAGGCTTATAATTAGTAACACAAGGGTTTCTTATATATTACCTAAAGCCGTCCATGATTCCGTCCTTATTATGTATAATTTAGATTTTAATCTATTATTTACTTATTTTAATTAGTTATATATGGTATTTTGAATAATTAATAAATTTTACAACATGTTTCTTGTTTATTCTTGTATACCCAAGTGATAGTGACTTGCCGCAACAAACATGATATGAACATTGTATATCATGTAACTTTTTATATGGAATCCTTGCTTACGATTCAGCTGTTTAAGCTGTTAATAATATATGAACCCAAATTCGCAAAAATTAAAGGCAAAAAGTTTAAAAAGCATGAAGCAATAGTTAAGTGATTTAATTATCGATACCATAAAAGGTTTTGTAATCATTTACACGCAGAATATACTCGTTTTTATGGTTGCTTTATGAGGGTGGGGGTTTCTGATATTTTTTTTTTGCTCCCGACTTCATCTTGCCCCAATTTATATAAAGAGTTTTGTGTAAATACTTTAAAAATCCGAACATTTTCAGTCATATTGGATTATTACGGTCTAAGGTCTACGAAAGAATGTATACAATTTTTAAAAAAACCTTATTGTGAAATGAGATCTAATTTCATAAATAATCCTAATCATTGTATTTTAAAACTATACCTATAAACTAAATCAGTGTGGGTGTCGCCGTGAAACGCCGTGGAACTATGTCGACTGGGACAATACGCTATAATAAAATTTCATTTAAGTCCTATCATAAGTTATTTTTATTTGTTAACATGTTCCTAAAAGAACCCTGTATGGTTGGTAAATACGGCATTCCCAGTACATCATCCGCCATCTAATTAATGATCGGAGTATCCAACACTGGTTTCATATGCCAAAGGAATAGTGATAAAGATAGAATACGTAATACAAATCAACACCATAATAAAATTGTACCTTATTTACCTACTTAAAAAGGGGGAGGTTTCTCAATTCGACCGCATCAATATATATTTTTTGTAGTTAACTTCGTGGATTATAAACAAATTTTGATGATTATTTTTTAATTTGAAAGTGTAAGATCATGGTCTTTATCATTTTAATTGGGTAAGACAGCCAAAGGAACTTAAAAAGTTACAGCACATGTCTCTTTATTGCGGCAGTAGCTTGTACATGAATTGTTTGTACCATTCTATAACATAACATCACCACTAAAAAGGAAATAATAAAAAAATTTAACAAGGTGCCAGTTTCTTCAATTGATCTAGACTAAAGGTAACTACTTCATGAACAGTTTAACTCACTAAATTATTTTATCCTTATTGAAGGCTCTTTGTTATAATTTTTTAATGAACAATTTAAACTATTTATAGAAATATAAAAGAAATATATCTAACTGTTACCGTTCAAAAATTAAAGAATATAAATGAAAATGTGACAGACACAAACGGCACGTTAAAAAGGCCTTGTTAGGCACTTTTTGGTTACAAAATTCTAACTATGTAGAGATTTTTTATGCCAATAACACCACTTTCTCGAGCGACTAAAGGAACGTTTTACGTCGAATCTGGAGTACGTTAAGTTAGCAACATGTCGAATACGGAACAAATCTTTAAAATTATATCAACACAAGTCAAAATGTTTGGTTACATTTAAATACTTTAGAGTTGCAAAACTATTAAAACTTAATTTTATTTCTATTTGATATTAAGAAATAGAATTAAGTTTTCTTTTCGATTGCTACTAGCGATAAATGTCGAAGCTAGCCCATAGCATTCCTCAAATAGTTCTTTAATCCTAGTTCCTGATATATGATTAATTTATCTTCCGAATGGTGGAGAAATTTTCACTAGTTCAATTTATTTTTGTAAGTTTGACTCCGAGGGACCCCCTGAGCTGAGGACTGCCCCGTTTAGTTCTCCGGTAGCTTCGCCACTACCTAGTCTCAAGACCGCTCTTTACTTTCGATGGCTTTCGCACATGGGTGCACAAGCAATAAGACATCATCTGCTAATCGACAGAAGAGGGCAATAATAGTCAAGGAATATGGCAAAATTTTTAAGAGTAGTTGTCTTTAGTGAGAGAGTGCTTAGAAAATGCCAAGAATTTGAACCTGTGTCTCGAAAGAATACTTCACAAGCTGTTTGTCAATTTTAGTGACGTGGCTTGATTTAACGGTGGCGGTTAGCCGTTAGCCGAGAATCTGGAGTCACGGTTGTATTTCTTCCTATTAAAATTCAGAGCATAAGCATCCAGTGCACCAACCCAGGATCGATACACTTGCAGTTTACAAGCAGTAACTCCTTCGTCCGACGATTAATAGATTTGCCTCTGATTGACAATTTTTTTACCAAAATGTGGATTGTCATCCAAGTTTTGGTAAATAAACTATTAATCATTGATTGTTATTTCAATCACTTTAATATGATAATGTAATTTTATTGATGTAATTAGATTTTTAGCGAAGATGTCACGGTGAGAATGAAGAAGAACGTGCTCAGGTGGTTTAGGCACGTCGAACGAATGAGTGATGAAAGAATAGTAAAAAAGATTTATACAGGAAAAATGAGCGGTAAGAGAGACGGGGAGGCCTCGAGTGACCTTCGAAAATACAGTAGCTATGATACTGGAGGAAGGTCACGTAAAAAGCATGAGGACCCTCCGGAGGGCATGCATGAAGAGGTTGATGTCTGTGGCCGAGGCAAAAGAGGTATGCAGGGACCGTAGCGTTTGGCGCTCCGTCGTCTCTGGCTACCCCTTAAGGGTTATGGCGTGAAGTTAAATAATTAAATAATTTTGTTGAGCGAAGTGAGCGGAGCTTTCTACTGGGGACTTTTACACATTCTTTGTCACGAATAGGCTCGAAAAGTACTTGACGGAAAATTATGAAATTTTGCTATCCAAAAGACACATATTATGCGATGGTTAAAAAAAATATTTTTGGAATATGTCATGTTGTTGACGATTAATCGTCAAAAAACTGATTTCCCATTGAAGTCAATAGAAAAAAAAATCGCGCGAAAAATTTGCTTTACAATGAAATGTGCTAAATTGCCGACAATGTCCACAATGATGAGTCAATACACTAGACTCGCTTCGCTCAATATGCAAACGGCACCCGTGATTTCGCGAGCGCAGCGAGTCGAAATTGAGGGTCTGTTGGCGCCCCTAGTACACTAACTGGAGAGATACTAACGCTATTACGGTGACTTATTGAATAGTTATATATATATATATTTATGTGATTTCCATTGATTCAGTTTTTCTGCATATACTTTACCTCTACATTTTATTATCTGCATGCACAATTGACATTAAAATAAAGATATCTGTATTTTCAATGTCAAATTGTAAAACATTGATTATCTGTTGAATCGCAAGTGGAAGACGATAAAGAGCATAATCGGACGATTAATTGTTGATTAATAATCGACCTCTATTGTAATGTAATAAAATTAAGTAGGTCTATTGTATATATATATATGAGGCATTTACTTATTTTTAGAATGATGACAAAGTACATAGTTCTGTTTATTTTTGTATATTATTTAACTAAGAAGAATGTTTCTGAGTTTAAATGAATATTAACTCCTTCTGCGTGTTTGAAAATATTATATAATAAAATAGGTATACCTAATCAATGGTACTGGTCATTTTTGCAATAAAATTAACTAGGTCATCAAATTATTTTTAAAGCGAGAAGCATATAATGGAAGGTTATACTAGCAGTTTCATTAAGTTATCGTGGTGTTTTTCGTAACTTATACTTCAATATTTTTGTAATATAATTTTACTGACCTAATTTTATAGTTTTTTTTTAAACCTTTAAGAAACGCAAATAATGTTAAGGAAAACATTTTGATCATAAAAAAACATATGTGACATATTGTATATTAAAACATTTTTTATATTTAGACATATTTAATACTACATAATAAAAATATCCTTTTCTAATGATTTTACTTAAAACGACGATGTTGGTTTTACAGTGCTGATAGCTTATTGTTTTAAAGCTGATGTTACTTATAAACTAAAATCATTTTATTGTTTTTTATTCATTAGTCCAAAATCGATTTTATATAGTATCGATGCCGCCGATCTGACGACGTGCCTATTACTAAGTGACACATCTCAAAAATGAACCACAGACTACTCACTTCAGTCCTAATATAGGATCTGGATAAAGCAAAAGTTAATGGAAAAGTAAGCGGCTTTAAATTTGGATGCAGATCGAATACATAAGTTAAAATTAAGTTCTTATAAAGATACATCATAGACTTATATAATGTATACAAATATAGTAAATATGTTTAGTTATAAATTAATAGCATCCCTAGTGGTATTGGTAAGTATATCATTTTTTACGGCTTTTATACGGTTAATGTTGATTTTATGCTTTATTATAAATAATGAATTGGTTTCCAATCTAAACCAATTGTTATGTTTCAGATCTGCCATAGTTTTTACAATCCAACCGATAGCGGCGCTGTACAAATTACACAGAGCAATTTAGATATGGTTCTAGGTAAGTGTGCTTACAAAGCTTAAAAAGGTATATGACTTAAAATAAATAATAATTCAAATTTGTTTTAGCTTCTAACGAGGTCGTGTTTATCAATTTTTACGCTGAGTGGTGCAAATTTAGTAATATGTTGATGCCGATCTTTGATGATGCGGCCGCTGAAGTGGTGAAAGCAGGTTATGACACTGGAAAGGTTGTAATGGGTAAAGTTGATTGTGACCAAGAAGGAAGCATTGCAACAAGATTCCACATAACCAAGTATCCCACTTTGAAACTATTTAGAAATGGGTTTCCAGCCAAAAAAGAATATAGAGGTAAGCCACTGCAATGTATATTATAAATATCTGGGTCATAAACACAGAAAACAAAACAGTTTTACTTCCCTCTAGTAATTTAAGAGAGCCACCTCATCTATTTGGCAATATTTGTAGACTAATAGATATTATAATATAAATTATATTCTCCTTTCTCAACGACCTAAGAGTTATCTAATAGGTAGATGTTGATATTCTTGATAATGTCCCCAATATTATAACAAACACTAAAGTCACAAACAAATAAGACTTATGTTATGTAAACTGATCACGCTGTTATGAATAAAACCGTACAGTATGGAGTATACAAAGACATAAACATAACAACCTGTATCATTGCCAAATTCAAGGTTGCATTATTGTTCATATAAATTTAAATGATATGTGTCTATTTTTATAGCTATAAATAAATTATATTTATAACATTTAACTATATAAGAAAATGTTATCATTTTTATCTATTTAATAGAATAAAAGAAGCAAGATACTAAATATTATACAGTTCCATTATATCATCTTAATAAATTTCAGGGCAGAGATCAGTGGAGGCCTTTGCCGAGTTTATTAAAAAGCAGTTGACTGACCCAATCGTCCAGTTCGGTTCATTGAAGGAGTTGCATGATCTCAGTGAGGAGAAGAGGCATATCATTGGCTACATGGACCGACGAGACCAGCCAGAGTATGAAACATTGAGGAAAGTTGCCGCTAGTTTAAAGGATGAGTGTTTATTCCATGTTGGATTTGGGGAAGCGTCACAGCAGATGCATCCTCCCGGTTTGTAGTCTTCATAATATATTGTAAATATATATACTAATGAAAATATTGTGTTTACACACATGCAAATGTAATATATTTCTCAGTGTGTATTGGGCAACAATAGTTTGAACAAGTTGAGTGTCAAAATAATGTTTTAATGATCTTAGTAAATATTGACATGTGTGTTTAATTACATATTCATGTGGTATTTACTGATATTAAATAATAGTTTTTGTCAGACTTCATCTGCTTCTATTCTCTGCTAAGTCATAAGTAATTGATGAAATAAATATATAAAATCAGTAGATTTCTACTAGTATTGCTATCCTTTCATTAAAATTAGTTTTTTTTTAATATAATAAACTACATATTGAGATTTATGAATCACCAAATCGAATTTTATCAAAATCCATCCATCATTTCATAAGTATAGTCCTAGCCTGCTGCATGTAGAAGTAACTTTTAAATAAAATAAATAGAGTGTAAAAATATATATTATACTATTGTATTATATTTTGTAGTGTATATACGTTATTCAAATTATATAATTTGTATGAGAATACATATGTATGAGAAAGCAATTAATAATAAACAAAGCCATCAATCCACAGGCCAGCCGATTATCGTGTTTAGAGCCGACAAGAAAACATCTCTTGAGCCCGACGAGACCTATCACGGGTCAATGGTCAACTTTGATGATTTAAACACTTGGGTGCAGCAGAAGTGCATCCCTATTGTCCGGGAAATTACTTTCGAGAATGCCGAAGAGCTGACGGAGGAAGGACTGCCCTTCCTCATCCTGTTCCATCACCCCACTGACACTGAGAGTGTTAAAAAATACAAAGAAATCATCATGACGGAATTGCAGTCTGAGAAGCGTGTGTATAATAATTATTTTTAATTTTTAGCCAATATATTGTAAAAACTTTAACTTTAAAAAATAATAAATTTATAATTATCATGAGTTTCAAGATATATTGTTAAGTATTCATGTTTATTATTTACAGAAAACATAAATTTCCTGACGGCTGACGGAGTGCGCTTCGAGCATCCCCTGCACCACCTCGGCAAGGCTGTGAGTGATCTGCCGCTGATAGCCATCGACTCCTTCAGGCACATGTACCTGTTCCCCAACTACAGTGACATGGAGAAGCCGGGGAAGATGAAGCAGTTCCTGCAGGACTTGTACTCTGGAAAATTGCATAGGTTTGATATTTTTAATGTATTATAATTTTTTAAATCTTTGAATATTTCTTGTGATATACAATGTACAACGAGAATTATTTTATTATTAAAATTACTTATGAAATAGTTTCTAATATATCAAACAATTTTACATACAAAATGAAGTTCTTATAATATATGAAACATTTACAGAGAGTTCCACTATGGCACCGAAGCCCCCTCAAACGATAACAATATCAAAATAACAACCCCTCCCGAGTCCACATTCAAGAAGCTGGCTCCGTCCAAGAACAGATACACTCTACTGCGGGACGAGTTATAAAACAATTTCAACTTAATCCTATTGATATTTCCTTTATCTCATTTTTATTTAGTTTTTTCTGCACTCTTATTCTGTAACACCATGCCGTTGGTACTCCATTAACACGTGTACTGTACATAATGTATTATTAGTGTGATTGCAATCTGTGCGTTTGTATTTATTGCTTCGTATTCAATACTTATTATAACTGCAAGTTTATTAAAATATTACAATTGTTTAACATTTTTTATTTGCCAGTATATATAACGAATTCAAATTATTTGTATATTTTAGCAATGTTAATTAATTTTGTGGTATTTTAACGATAATAATTAGAAAATTAATTACATCAAATTATTTGTTACATTTACCTTTGTTATGTAACAGTTTAATATACATTATGTAAAGGTAATTTGACAATTCCTTAATATGAGGTAAATAATACTTTCTATTAATACATTATAAAAAGATTTTCACAAAAACATTTGCAAAAGGTATATTTCGTATCAACTATTGTGAGCAGTTTTGGAAGAATTAGGCTATTAAGGCTGTATAATATTTATGTTCATTATAAGATTATACTAATTAGCAAATTTTTAAGATACTTAATCACCGTTTGGATTGTTCCATATAAGTTGTAAGTACTCTCACCACAGTCTCTTAATACGAGAAGTTTCATAAAACAATTTCCAGAATGTCATTAATTAATAAATGTATATACATTTAGGTCTTTTTAGTGTAATTATCAATTAGCGGAATTATATGGCGGTGTTGAAAAAAAACACCTATTTTTAATACTAGCAACACAGACAGCTGATATGTTATTCTAACTAGCACTGAATATTTTAAACTGGCAACTCATATCCAATGAGTTTAACACCTAAATAAAACCTTTTTGGTATTATAATCACATATATGTTAGTAATATTGTGTTATTATTGTAAGTTTCGTCTCAAATATCTAAATTGTAAAATTAATTACTCTTATATTTATAACTATATAAAGTAGATTATAGATCTTGATTATTATCTTGTTTTGTTTCTTCATATATATTTAATTTATGGTTCGTGATTTTATTTTATTAAATTTATTTTATTGATATCATTATTATTATTATTATATAAATGAATTAACTTTTCATTATTTTAATATTTCTTATATAGGTTTTTATTTCATTTTAAATAGTCATATTTCGGTCATTATTAATTAACAGATTTTGATGAAACACATTGCATTCTTATAGTAATATATAACTTAATTTAAAGAAAAATATCATGTAAAATTTTCAATTAAAAATTGTGTCTCTTTTATTCCAGTAAATCTGATTACTTTTTTTTTAAACAAAGATTTGTATAATGATATGAGATGAGATTTAATTTCGCTGATAAGGCGTTTTCCAAAACACTGATAAGCCATCTGATAACACTATCATATATGTACAAATGTATGTCTTGTGACGTGTGGTATGTAATAGATATTTTTAATCCTTAATCTTGCATTTTTATTTCAATTAATCATCGTCGAATGGAGGAAAGGTCGGGTAAAACTGATAATTTTTACCAGTGTGGATTTTTGTGAAGATTTCTAAGATATGCCATTCGCTAAACTGTAAGTAATATGTATAGAAATAATAATGAAAAAGAATATCTACTGTAAAAAATAAAATAAATTTATAATACTTGAAGTTTTATGTATATATTTAGTTATTTATTTGTTAATATTATAATAATATCTCTATTTTTACTATTAAATAATTTGAAAACAACTGTCGATAAAGATGGTCTCACAGAATCCATTAATAATCTTATTATGTAGTGAAAGGATTTAGTTTTTATTCAGTTTTAACAAGTTAATTCCGTTTATATGTAGTTTTACTTTTAATCAGCATTAAATGAATATTCATGAATAGTCAGATACATTAAATAAGAGTATTATGAAATTTAATATAGCAAAAACAAGTTTCTTAAATAATTGTACATTTTCTTGAAGAAGTTTAAATCATAATGGAACTTAAGTATTATAACTTAACTCAAAAAAATATTATTATATTATTTACAGTATTATAAGTTGTCAATTCTACAATTTGAATGTAATATTGCAACATATGTAAGCTACACCCAACCTCTTCCCACGTATAACTGATAATTATTATTTATCATTTTTGAAATTACGCGGAAAAATAAAAGTGAATAAAATTTAATTCATATCTAAAGTATATTTAGTCCGCTATCAGTTTAGTCTGGCTAAATGAATATGTATATATTTTTAATAATAATAATAATCTTATAAAAAGTTAGGTGTGTTTCATATTTGTTGAAGACTCGTCAAAAATACTAAATTGTATATGAAAAAGTGACTTTTGGCTTTAACAATAACGAATACTTAGCGGTATTTAGTATTTCAGAATATTTAGCGTTCAGTATCCAATGCTTGCTGTCAGGCTATTTCAAGATTGACTTTAACCAATTTTGCATATAAATTAAATAGGAAAGAAATCTTTAAAATATGACGCTTATAAAGTAGGAGGAGGTATCAATAAATTACTGATAAATTTATATATCTTATATAAAAAATTATAAAGTTTATATGCATATAAGTAGGTATATATGTGTGTTGCTCTTAGTCTAAAAACTACTGAATGTATCTTAATGAAATTATATATTGTGTATATTTGTATGGGGGTAGCATGAACCCTAGAATTACATAGGTAGGTATCGATCACTTTTGATTCCCTGGGAACGCCGGTGAAAACGCGGGACACAACTAGTTGTGCATTAATTTACAGTAAATATTCTCTACACCTACGAGTATATACGCATAGACGTCGGGAATCATCCCGTTATTTAAGCCTACTCAATACTACTTGGAGCAAGGGAAATCCGGGATATAAATACATTTCACCTGTATCGCACCCAATTAAAATATCTGCTTGTATTTCGCGGCTATTTAGTTGCTTTAATTCTGGTAGTTTTACAAAGTTTCGATGGAATAAGATTTCGAAGAAGCATTATTGATATTATAAATACGAAGCGATAAGGAATTTGAAAAACTGTACTTGATAATTGATAGAATTCCCTCGCTCCATAACTACGTTAATGACGGCACTCCGCGCGTCTTATATACTGAGGCCGGCCAGCGTAACCTGAAACTTATCTTGTAATTTGGTCTTGTGGATTAGCTCTCAATTTAAATTGGATACTTTAATTTCAGAAATTGTCCCTTTTATAATTTGTATATTAGGATCCGCTGTAGTGCGCTGCGGGAGTTGAACTGAGCCCCCCTCCCATTTTAAATAAAATATACATCTATTTTTTTTATTTAATAGTTTTTATATGATGTTGCTTATAAGCGTATTTCTAGATTGACGTTCGGCAAGTGCGCGGAGGTTCTGATAACGTTAAGTCTATAGGAGAAACAGTTTTTTGACTATCATTTCTGAACACAATGAGATATTCTAATTCTGTTTTTTTAAAACATTCCCAAGCTCTAAAGCTCTGTAAATTTTCATTAAAATCGTTTTAGTAGTTTTTATGTGATGTTGCTTCAAAAAGAAGTTTCCCAATCGGTTAAGAGCTTCGCTTACGCTCAGCTCAGCAATCATAACTTTCTAGACCGTAATTATACAGTTAGCTAAAGTTTGATGTCAAAATATTAGTTTCTTAGAAAAAAAAAGTATTTAACGTAAAACAAAGGTAGTGAGGCGAATTTTATTTAATTGCATAACACCTTTATTTATAGATCCATTTAAATAAAACTAACACTAAATCATAAGTGAAGGCTACGACAATAAATTCGTGAAAAACACATTAAAATCGGATTATCCCAGAGATAAGCGCGTAAAATACAGATAAACAGAGAGATAAGAATTATAAAAATCATTGTTTTAGGTTCTATTCGTTACTTGTTTACTTTTACACAAGTAATGATTTCTCTTAAGTATGTTAGTGAGCAGTTACAGATTCATCCAAACTACATCCGTATATCTACGGATGTAGTTTAGAATATTTTAATTTTAATTTTATTTGCCCTCTATAGGAAATCCACTTTAATTAAGGAATTAGAATTTTGTCCCACGTCCAGAATACTGATACACGCCAGTCTTCACTGTTATAGAGTTGGAAACGATGGCCTTGACCTGGTTGAAGCTTTGTGACTAAATACGCCCTTCATTGAATGTTTCATTTTTGAAAAGAGTGTTATTCAGTCTAAAAATTGCACCACATGGTTCAAGGTATTTTGATTTATATTGAACAGTCCTCACTACTTTTTAGCTGACTAATTATTTTATTTAAAATATATAAGAGTACTATTTTTTGAAAATCTGTGTATTTTGTATTTTGTATTATTAATAATTTTACAATAATAAAAATTAGAGAAAACCGTCGTTTCAAGAAGGGGGGGGGGGTAGACTAATATATTCCCGGGCGTTGATTTAATAAGCACTTGATATTGAGTTATTGTTTTCTCAATATCATCATAATCCTCATAATTCACAACCAGGGTTGTCTTTTTATATCAACCATAAAAAACCTTAATAGAATAAGAATTGTTAGATCAAGATATAATAGCATATAGTGGTATAAATTAATGTAACTTAATTAATTAAAATTAATTTTTAAACTCTATAGACATGCACATCTTACGCTGTTTGTTATTTTACAAAATGTGACACATACGTTTCAAATTTGCAATTCTTCCGCCGTAAGGAGATATTTTTAGTTATAAAATGTTTTTTAAAATAAAATTATGTAAAAAATATCGAATTATATATTAAATGTATTTCTACTTCTTTACGGTAATTATGTTTAAGTTGCAAAAGGCAAATCCACCGACGTAATTGCGTAAAGTCAGTCAGTCGTAAAATACGCGAAGGTCTAAATAATACCTCCTCAAAAACTAAAGGTCCGCCAAACGGCGTTAAATGTGTCGTTAATATTTCATATCTGTTCAAAACGGCTTGTTTTGCAAAACAAACTGCTTTGGATGAGTTTTTAGACGCATAGGGCAGTTTCGGCTGTCACTCTCTAGAAAGAGCGTTCTTTGAAAGCGGCCGCTGCGCCCCGCGGCGCCCCGGGGTGCCGCTCTGCAGAAATGTTACAACGATCTAATTTTTTTTATAGTAATTCACAGACTTTGAACTTTACTCAACATTAAGAATTTATATTACATAATTCGTTTAGAATTTAAAGTAAAATCTTAATAATCATTATAAAAAAATACAATGCTTACATTCAAAAAATAAAAATCAAGTGGATCTTATAACTGCCTAACTCTTTGAATTTAAGGATAAATAAAATACAGCAGCACTAGGTATAACCACGCGTCCCCATAGTTTAGCAAATACTTAAGTAATTGTATGATATTATATAGGTTAAAATGATTAGTTTCTCTCTATATATAGTCTTGTATATGATTAAGGAGCTTTAAAAAAGCTAAATGAAGGTAGTAAAACTAATTGTTATCTTTGTAGTTCTGGGAATCAACAGAGATATGTTGATCCGTTTGTACATATGATCTAAGAGTATAATCAACTAAAACGATTATCTTTATGAAAATATAATTAAAAGTTGTGATAAGACACGGGCTAAACGTAGGTTACCTATCCTGTCTGTAAAAAACATTACGTGAGAATTATGACAGCTGCTATAAAAAGCAAGATGGCGTCAAAAATTTGAAATATTTTTTTTTTAAAACGATTCTTTTTCGACGTTTTACTATTTAACAATAGATAAAAATTTGTAAAGGCTGACAGGGGAACATCGCACTGCAAACCTGTGCATTGTAAGCAACAGGTACTTGTAGTGATCTTGTTACACTTCTGACAATGATAATAAACCGATCTTCACTCCTTTAGGGATTAACGAAGCTGAGCGGAATTCCGATCAGATAACATTTGTGTCCGTTTTGATACAATGGCAATGAAGGATATATTCGTAATCGAATCTCTAAAATCCGACGGGACTGTTTTTTTAACTTATCGCAACAAATATAATGTCTCAAAATTGTATTTTTATATGTATTGCAATGAAAATAAATTTATATGACCATAATACTAACAAGTGTATATAAAAACTTTAATATTAGTTTCCGATGGAAATTTTCTATGTAAGTAATCTAAAAATGAATATATATAAACATGTTGAGCCATGATATCTTATTGCATGTCTTACACGTGATGATAAATTATGAATACCTGTATTCTTAGTTTGATAGAAATGATAATTGCTGTCAACTATCATAATTTTATAATAAAATTTTATTTTAAGTTTTATTACATACGTAACTTCATAAAAGGCTTGTAAGATGGCCGCGTGGGTGCGTTTATAAGGTTCACATGAATGGGTGCAACTCGACACCATGTCGGTACTTTGTAAGTCGCCACAATACATCGAAGGTCCGCCAAAAGACAGGAAGTGAAGGACTACGTACGATCCAACCAATTACCCGCCCACGATACATGAAACCCGCAATTAGTGTAAAATATCCGAGAACGGAAGCTATTCCGTCGATTCTTCAGTTTCAATTTAGAATTCGCGAATGCTAATATTATATATTTTACGTTCAATACCTACAACATAAAACTATATTTATCTTTATTTATAAATCCTAAGAACTATGCAAAGAATCAAATAAAACATATAATGCGTAAAACCAACAAACTCGATACTTTAAAATAGTTTTATAGTGTTATACAAGCATGTTAAATGTCATCATTCTTGTTATTAAAAGCAGCCGACCTTTTTCGGTTCTTTTGTCACTTGAAGCAACTTTTTTTGTTTGATCTTCACAAAAACCCAGTAGCCCTTAAGATTTATGGCGTGAGGAGAACGATCATAGCGCATTAGTAGCTAGTATTGTCCAGTATTTGAGACCATTGTCATTGACGAACTGGCATGGAGCGAGACAGTAGCTTATAAGGGTTTTTGTTGCAATTTCTTTGTTTTTCCAGCGCTTAAAAGTCGTTGTAAAGCAAGTAAAGTGACTTTGTAACCGCGCTGAAGCAGCGCTGCAATGTGTAATAAATGGTAACTTGTCTCTTGAGTAAAGTCTATTGTCTATCCAGTCGTAAACATGTCGACAGGTTATAGCATTTGTAATAATTGTAACCATAGGGTGTAAGCTTTTGTATATTTTTATATTAACAGTAGCAAGTTGCTCTTAAGAAAAAAAATATTCATTTCCCTTAATTTTTACATTTAAGAAACGATCATTTAATTTTTTTTCATATGAATCACATGATAACTTCTTAAAGCGTACGTTAGCACATACAGTCGATGAAAGGATCAATACTTTATATGTCGATAGAGGTCAGTGTAATCCAGATATACAATAAAGAGAAATGGGGAAAGAAATACATTGTATACCTACCTTACATATTATTTTTTTAAATAATACTTTTAACAAACGTTTAATATATTTTATAATTGCCAATATTACAGTTTAATTACAGGATATCCGAAGCTCAGCAAAAGCATTGTCTCGATAAACTTTACACTTTGTTTATTAAAAACGTCTACTTAGACGTATAATGAAAAAAAGAAATTTCGATTCAAAAGGAGAGCGGTCATCTTTAAAACAAAAGGAATACAACGATTTAACAAACTGCTATATTTTAACAACGTGTAATTAAAGGTTTGCCTTCGTTCGGATATGCATAAATCATGCGTCTGGGCGAACTGCCGACCGAAATAGAGAAAAAATTTAAAACATTAAGCGTCTGAGAGTTTTAAACGGAAAAATAATAACTATTCGATTAGTGTGGAGCTAGATGTGAGCTCGGACTGGGATTGAGTTGGCGGCGCGTGGGAAAATGGCTTTCGAATGAGAAAGTTTCTAGTATTGTTAAATTAATTGACCATTTTGTTTTGTGTGATTTGAATGTTATTTACTTATTTACTTACCCAGCCTAATTACTTGAGACATAATAAATAAAGAATATGTGGTGTCTAAATGTAAGAAATACGCAGTAATTGTGTATTTCCTGCGAAATATTAATGTAGTTTTTGGTTATGTTTGAAAAATATTATTTTATATTTTACAATGTCAAATAAATATTATGAATACATATATTAAGCTGCACATGGATTGGTTGACAAATTGCGAAATATTATAAGCTGATAATTCACGGGCGGGGTGGGGAGTGGCGGAGGCTGCGCCGAGGAGGCTGGGGCAGGGGTGCGCGTGCGCCGGGGGCCCGGGGGGGGCCGGGGCGAGGTGACAACCGCTCGTTACGTCTATCCGAAGCCAGTTATTAAAAACGTCTCGACGCGGACGGTGCACCGCCCTGTAATTATCCAGTTGAAGGTTCTTTGCGCTACGTTGTCACCACAGTTACCGGAAATGCAATACGTGGATCCGCCCGCGCAACAGGTCCGTTGGAGCACGCCCTCCTCTATTATTTGATGCTTTACATCCTTGAAGCGTAATTAGTAGTATTTACATATGAAAATATTTATTTATTTATTTTTTATTTTGCGAAAGAATATTGTGCCTTTTGATTTTAAGGAGATAGTAGTGATATATTTAAGGATAACAAATATTATCATTACAGGTGATGAATGTAATGAGTGGTTACGGTTGCGGCTACGGGCGTAGTGATGCTCTATCCCCGGCTTCGGATTTATCATCGTGCAGCAGCGCCTCATCTGGAGCCTGGTGTGGCTCCAGCTGGCGGGAACTGCCTCCGTACCCACAGTACTCTGCGTACTGGCCACCAAACGCTGCCACCACTGAAGATGCAAGAGAACTACAACGACGTTGTGCAAAATGCCGTTGTCCGAATTGCCTCACCGAAGCCGCTGGATTCGGGCCAAACTATGGAAAAGATGGCGCGAAAAGAGAACATGTGTGTCACGTTCCTGGCTGTGGAAAAGTTTACGGAAAAACATCACATTTAAAGGCACACCTCCGCTGGCACACCGGGGAAAGACCTTTCGTTTGCAACTGGCTGTTCTGTGGGAAACGGTTCACACGGTCTGATGAGTTACAGCGACATCTTCGAACCCACACGGGTGAGAAGCGATTCGCTTGCCAGTTATGTACTAAACGCTTTATGCGCTCAGATCATCTTGCAAAACATGTGAAAACCCACGCGAATGTATCAAGGAAAACTAAAAAACCTAAAGATGAAGATAAAGAACAGACTCCAAACTCTTCAGAAGAGAAATCTGAGCCGAGACTAATGACCGAGTTATCGCCTCCTCCTTCAGTTCCAATCGGAAGTTCAAACTATGGAACCGTGCCAGCCCTAAATTCTGGACCGAAGCAATTCTTAAATTACGCAACAGTTGCTCCGCATGTGATGCCCAATCCTCCGACGAGTTACAATAGTAGTGGTGTGTTGACAAGTGGCAGTGTAACTTACGGAAGTTGGTATCCGGAGATGCGTCAAGACTCGTTGTATGCGAGGGATCCTCGTTTCTACCAACAATATCCCTCCCCTCTTACATACCAGTGCGCTTCTAAGGATAACTATATGTTTCAAGGACATTATAACTTGCAACCACCGGTAGCAATCGGTCAGTGAATTTAGTTAGTGTGTTTTCAATGCATGTGCCTTAAATACTGCCTTAGATAAGTTAATTGTCGTTTTAAGTTTTTAAATGTGTAGTTTGTAAATCTTAACGTTACCATAAAAATAAAAATGTGATGAATTTATATTATACTTTAATGTATTTTTTTTAATAAAATGTTGTATCTTACAAATTTCTAATACTTTTATTCAAAAAACCTTTTAATTAGAAAACCGTCATATTTTTATGCAATTTTATATATATCATCATTCAAAAACGTAAAAAATAAAGTTATTAAAGTGATCTAGTATTTTAAGAATAAAAAATAGATTACAAGAGCTAAAATATAATCTAATAATCTTAAAAACGCTCACATCATTTGTCTACTAATAGTATTTATCATGTAATAAAAACCTTCTGTGATAAAAATATAATTAAACAAAAACAACTATACGAGTAGTTCTACCTCAATCAAATATATAAGAAATCTTAAATATTCACTAACATTTGAAATAACTATAATATGTAATATAATATTTTAATTTATACCTACTATTATATTATATGAATGGCAGTTAAAGGAACTTAAATAAACTTTAACTATAAAATAATATTTGGGAATTCTTATCAAAGTAATATATTTATCGCGTTAAAATAAAATAGAGATATAGGTATATGCAAGAAACATAAGTTTTTAGAATACAGTTATGAAATGTTATGCTTAGTTTTAATATTGCCTCTCTAATGGTGAATGTAAAATATTCACAGAAATTACATTTTCTTTTGGGCGGAGTTTACAAATACTAAAGATGTTTACTGCACTTTTACGCTCTACGGCACCGCTACGAGCAGCTACGAGTGTTTGTTGAGCTATACTTAACTATCATTACACGAACATAACTGTTGTGTATTAAAATTTTAATTTACATATTCGAGAATTTTAAAATAATATTTTTTATTGTATATTAGTTTTGAATTTATGTAAAAAAAATATATGTAATTTGTTTAATGTTATATATTTCTTGTAATTATCAGAAACACTATGTTTATCACATTAATATATGAATGTTAAAAAAACGTTAATGTTTCGATTCTTAACGCAATGGTTTTTTATAAAGCAACGTGCTGCTGTAAAAATCTTAGTTTTCGCCTCTCGCCACGAGATGTCGCTAGGTGTACATCTAGGAAGGAGTACGCGACGAGCGCTGTAATTGCGCAGCTATTATCTGGGCGGCGCTCGGCGCGCATGGCGGCCGGTGCGAGCGGGATGCACTCGATAATACGTAAAACAAAACGAGGTAGTAATGATGGTAAAAAACGAGCAGCACGCAAATTATAGTGAGAAATGAGGCAGCCGGTAGCGGTGGGGGTCTCGGTGCGGTGGGGGCCGCGTGCGGCAGTCGTCGCTCGGCGCACGCAGACCGCCCGCGCCGCCTGCGCCGCCTGCGCCGCGCCTCGCGAGTGCTGTGAGTGAGTGACATGCGCCTCCAGCTCCATGAGCTCCAGCGCCATGAGCGGCAAAGGCTCCTCCTCACCGGACCTACTCATGAATGTGAGTCCAGCGCTGTCTATACGCTCCTCACATATTATACACAGCGGCCTTTCCTATGAACACTACTTTCAATATAATACAAAAGATGCAATGCAATGCAATTAACTATTACAATTACGGTATAATGTAAAGATCATTTTAATGTATCGTATAACTGTTCACTAACCATAAAAATTATGTACATCGTACCACGATCGTACGAACTCAGTACACGCCGCCAAAAATAAAGGGCCTATAGATGAGTGATTTCACGTTTCATTTAGTTTAATTCCGAAACAAATCTAAGCCAAATAGGTGACTCCACGAATCGGGCTGTTAGTCACAAATTGCCCCGGGGTATTGTCGATTTAGCACGCACCATAAGCGGCTGCGAGGTCGGTCCCTCGAGCTCTAACCTCTATTACTATTCATAGGCCCTCCCGGGTCGAGTGGCCCCGACGGAGTCATCGTGCTGAAACATTTTGACCTAACCGTACACATTTGCGGATTATATTTTACTAAAATAACATTTAATATTACAGCTACATAAAAGTACTTATAACATGTATTATACACATCAAGAACAAAAGCATCGCGCTCCCATAAAGAACAAACTCATATTTATTAAAACAAGGTATCTAAATATCTATTTAATATGTGATTTGTAGGCTCTTCCCACTTTCAAATTGAAAAATAACCCGGAACCGACATTTATTGATGCAGGTAAAGTAATATTTGTGACGTAAATGTTATTGTTATTATTAAAATTACCCATTAAAGTTAGTTCCGAAACATTATTACAGCTCGTAAAAACAACCTAAATGTTAATTCAATTAGGCGAAGTCAAATAAATAAAGGTGGAAGCGTCTTTCGAGGTCCGTAACCAATTCTTAATGACACATAGAACCTTCATCCATTTTCTAGTCAATTTCCTTTTCATATTAGTTTAATCTAGAGGCAGGACTACTGGCGCCAAAAATTATGCGGCGACGGCCGTGTCGGGCGCGGCTTAATCTATTTAGTGCTGTATTGTGGAGTTCTCGGCTCCTTTGTGCTCCCAAAAAGGAAGAAATTTATGCGTTTCGGCGTTGTGTGTGAGTTTTTTGTGGGAATGTAATTAATAATTCGGCGGCAAAACTAACAGTGTTTTCGTTGTTGCGTCCGTCAAGTGATTGATGAACGTCCGACGGTCAATTAGATCAACTTAAAATTAGTAAAAGCCTTTGTTTCGAATTTGAATATTCTGATATTTTAGTTTTGTTGTTATTATACTTGTATACGTATGAACATGTGTGTAGTTGTTAATATATATTATATAGTATTTTTTAAGTTATTTACGTTGATGTTGCATTTAAAATTTGGAAATAATTCCAACCATGTCTTAATATTGTTAAATACTTAGGCATAGTTTACCTAACATATATTATGAACAATATGATATATTATGTCTGTAATCTATCATAATTTGTAAAAGTGAATATAAAATATTGTTACATCAGCATCAATAACATGTATTGTTATAATATTTGACGCCATTTGACCACTTTACGTGTGTAACGACACTCGTTTCTCGGAGCGATGCGCAGGCGCAGTGTTCTACAAGTCACGACGCTCCGTGCTTCAGGTGTAATGGAATAGACGAATATTTGTTTTATGATAGCAGCTTCCAGAATGACTTTAACTTAACTTAAACAATACAATACAGTGATCTTTAACAAAATGTTCTTTTTTTTAATAATTGTGTAATGGTTAAGTTAAGTTAACATTTTTAGTGTTTTATTATATTATGTTTGTCCACGATTTGGTGCGTATTTCAAACTTTTGCAACAAGTTTTCCTTATTGCTTTCGGTAAGCGAGGTCAATTTGTGAAATAAGTAATGCTTTTACCTTTTTTTACTTGTTGCGGTATTTATAACTCTTTTATATCTATACTTATTTAATGAGTGAAAATAAATAATTCAGATATTTCTAAGTATTATTTTAAACAAGATAAATTCAATAAAACATATATAGACAAAAAATATAAGTATCCATTACAGGACTATAAATCTGTTGCTGTTGGACGCTCGATAAAAATCTTAAAGCTATGTTCCTAATAGAAAAGGTTATTCTATTAGGAATACTGTTTCTTTCCATGTTTATACTTTATTTATGCTCATGCATATCATATAGGAGCTTTAGCCACCAAGCTAATCTTTAATTGGTTAAAAAAGATCTTACATATGCATATTATCCTTACTTCACTCACTGGAATTGAAATTAATAAATGCAATGTTGGCATTTTTTTTACTCTCTAAAATAGGCTTAGATTTTTTTATTACAGAATTACTCTGATGATTTGTTCTAGATTTTTTTACTCTTCCTTGTTATTGTCAGAAGAAATGGATAGCTTTCGCCCAAGGTAAACAAAATACAGTCAGTGTAAATAGAGTGCAAAGAATGCAAATTGAAATTTATTAATGTTACCGCTTTACAGCAGGATTTTCCGATCGCTGGTATTTTTATTATCGAAAGGACTTTTCTAACATTAGGACCAAACCAACTGGTATAAATATATTAAAAATTAGCTTATTTAAGTTGCACTTACAGGAATTCGATGGTTCGTGACTTACATAAGTCTTCTATAGAAATCCTTTTAAAAGGAAAAACAAGTAGAGTACCAGCTCTTATAAACTAAACAGCATAGTAGGGGCTACTATAAAAGTAATTCCAGTTGCGTGCGGACGGATATTTATGTGAATTCTCACGTGAACTTGTGAGAGTAGAGTTATTAATATTAATTAAACCGTAGAAATCTTAAATACGTCGTTCTCTAATAAGATGGCGCGCGGTGTAACGACACCTCCATTACCACTAACGATAGATCGATATCCTTCAACAATTATTTAGATAGCAGGATACAGGCAATTGCAGGTCCAGTTGCCTCGTACGGAATACCGTTGACCACCGCCAGTCGCGGCAGCATTTTAATTGACCACGCGATGTTTTACGTCTTGTCCGACTTTTTCTGCTCGTCAAATTGCTCTAAAGTGCTTAATGAGCGATGCGTGCAATCGACGTTTCCCCGTACGTGAGTTTGCTCTTATTTTACATAAATAGTTCAACTCTAACTAATACCGATTCTCGGTACTGTAATTGAGCCTGTGACAGGCTTCCGTCGCCTCCACGGAGGCTGGTGGTTGAACGCTCGAACATGCCAAACGTCTGCGTCGTCTAAATTGCTGTTATTTTGTATTAATAGCGTAAACGTTGAATAGTCCATGGGCATGCTTTATATCTTTGACATTTAGAAGCAAAATATACTTAATGTGTAAATAAATTCATAGATAAGTAACAACGATCGTTTCGCAACACGAGTTCCTTGTAGTGGTTACTGCGAAAATTATAAAAAAATGCGTTTAATAGATCTGACCTTTATATCTCGTTGTAAATATATAATACATTGAAGCTTGCAAACACTGGCCAATATTATTAAAAATTGCAATTTGTTTTCATACTTATTATGGGACATAATATCAATAATAGCTTGCACGAAAATAACTAGTTGTATTGACAAGGTTAACGAACTTTATACTGATAACTTTCAATACTAGAAAATGTTATACAAATTACAAAAGTTAATATCTTAAATATCAAAGCCTTAATCTAATTCTTTTTAATGTTAATTTAATTATATACTCTCCTTTTATTTTGACGGCAGGATTTCTTTTAGAAAGCACCTTATTGGATTTGATTTTAGTTATTTGTTGTTATTAATATATATTCAGCTGCATTTATTTTATCGATCGTAGGTGAGGACTTCGACTTGAAATATTTAAGTGGGCACAAAACTCGTTCGGGCAATTATATTACAAATGGCAGCCAACAGGGCAATTAATTCACTTATTAAATCTGAGATTGCAATATAGATAATACTAGCAACATATTTATGACGAACTTAGAAGAAACGTTTGTCTAATATAATAAAAATTAAATATTTCAAGTAAAAATATTAATATTTTTGTTTTGAAAGCGATTTGTTTATAATCATGTAACGTATTGAGATCATATTCACTTAATATTTTTTTCCAAGTCAGTAATTTTTATTATATTTAATGTAATTTAATAAAAAAATTTGGTAAAATTTATGCTACCTTATTATCTGATATGTGTTACTAAAGATAAGGTAATTTATTGACAGAAAACCATAATACCTATACTCCATAACAATAGATTCTGTCTGTTTATAATTTAATATTAACAACTTTCACTAAATGCAGATGAAAGTATAGACGTAACTTTATTATTTTTATTTATTTCTGTTTATGACATTTCAACTTCACAATATAACATGCTCAAACACAAAACTTATCCAAAAGATTGTTGCGTTTATGGAGTTCACAGGCTTCATAGCATTATAACTACTAAATACTTATATAAAATCTAATCTCGTTTTTAAATTTTTCCATATCTGTCTGTCTCTTTAATCCAATTAATATCTGAAACAGCTGAACCGATTTTAACAGGACTCTCACTGGCTGAGTTGATATTATAAGGAGTAGGTAACTTAGACTACTTTAATATACCAAATAATTACATATGACATATCATATATATCATATAAATCCAGATATAAAGGTATCAATACATAAAAAACACTCAAGCTATCTAACCAATGGCAGAAGGGGATAACATGCATTGGTGATGTCAACTTCATCCACAAACTGGTTTTACGTCACATTGTATATACCATAATTATACTTCGCCTGAGCGAGTAATGATTGAAGATGTGTGTTTAAACGAACTGTTTCTAAATACTCTCGTTTATCCATATATGAGAGTTTAGATGGTTCTACAACTATTAATTATTAATGTTAATATTGTTCGGTTGTTCGGTTTTTTGTATTAATGTGAATTCTATTGTAACATTGTTGCTTTAAGTATCACAACATGGTAGAAAGTGGTACTGATGTTGGATATAGAAATAAACGTGGGATATCTTTTTGTTTTTACTTTTTGTTATATAGCTGAATGTTTTCATGTTTCAGTATAGACTATGTGATATTAATATAAGTATAAATATATGTCTCAAAGGTACTATCACTGTTAAAAAAAATGTCATTGTCTTTTGATTATTTGCTTTAAACTAATGAAAGTTGTATGTAATAAACCTTAGATAATATTAGTTTTATATAAATGTTATATTTTATATACTTGTAAACATTTTTAAAAAGGGAGGACGAGTTGAAAGTCGATTTCGATAACTCGTTATTTCGCATACAAATAAAATTTCTATTTCAATAAGGGCTTAGGGTGGGGGAGACGTGATTTAAATAAAGATCAAAGATTAATGATTGTATATATAAAGTGATGTCATATCTGTTTTATCGAATATAAGTCATGTCAATGTCATTTTATAATTATTTATAATATTACTTACAGAGCAGTCAATAAATACACACGATGTATTAATATGGTTCGGAAAAACAGGACGCAAATTGTATTAAAGTTCTTTACAAGTTACTTTAACAAAAACATATGTTAGGAGACTTTTAGTGACATGTTTTATATATTTATTAAGTTCCAGTTACATTGCTATTGTAACAGATGAGGACTAAACGTACCTATGCTAATTAAATGTTATTTGCATCTGTAATTAATGTGTTCATAAAAAACAGGATACAGGCAGGTAGGTGTTTGTTTTTCATCAAAGTTAAATTAATTTAAATTTTACAAACATATTTAAAAATCAAGAAAAACATCAAAATAAATAACATAAATTTGTTGTTGCTAAAAGCGACATTTTTTTCGGTAGTTTTTTATCAATGTGCAAAACAGATAAAAAGATGTCCCCTACCCTTTGGAGTGTTTCATTTCCTGAACAAGTCGCTTTGTCGTTGAGAATGTTTTATTTTCTAGATATATTGAGCTATTTCCATAAAATGGCAGTTTTCTTTTTGTGTCTGTCAATGCTTTCAGCGCACGTGGCGCTGCACAGTTTAATAGAAAGTTTGACACACCGCGCCGTTTGAGTTATGGCCACTTTAGCTTTTCTGACTAAAAACATCAAATGTTCTTGGTTTATACTACTTTAACTAATGTACTTGTAATGGATTATTTATTTTTGTTATGTAAATTCTGTGCTCTTCACTTATATTTACATATTTCTCTAATTTTGGTTTAACGTCATTATAATATGTCTCATAAACGTATATACTATAATACACTCTACACTCTATACCCTTCTATAACAAATAAATATCACCAAAACACTTTCCAAACACGAATCGAGAGAACGTTTCCAGGTCATTAGTCACCTCGTCGTTTCCGTGATAACGATATCAAACGAGTTTTTCTAAATAAATAAATACTAAAGCCAGGGTTCGTTGAATGTTATGTTATAGTAATGAAATAAGTACCAAGTTATCTAGGAGTCGGTATTTGTCTGTAAGTTCCGAGTGAGTGTTGAATGGTGTTGGGTGTTGGGTGTTGGTGTTGGGGAAGTCGGGTCAGCTCACGCGTCTCGCCCCGAGCGCGACGATTATAATTTCGACCACGGATGAAGGTCCATAAATTTATTAGACATAGTGTCGGTCCGTTCGCCTCGGGCCCGCATTATATAAAATATGTCAAGAATCAACCATTATCATACAACGAATATTACTCCGCGATCTATGTCAAGACTGTGTGTTGTGAATTTGAATAAACGTGACCGACTCTCGGTGTAAAAACATGTTTAAAAAATAACACTGAAAGATATTTGATTGGTTGTAATATAATGCTGTAATTGTGTAATAATATACCAGTTACGTTGACTGGTTTGATTGCTCGCGGTTTTCAAATTAATTTTCTTGGACATAATTGTCTTATTATCTCTTGCCTAAACTATGATGACGGCTATATCTTACTGGTGTATTGAGGAACATTACACACGGCTCAGGTTACGTAAGAAATATATTATGATAATATTTTTCGAACATATCTTGGAACATTGGATCATTAATATAATATTGATTTTGTAACAAAATGACCACCTGCAACAAGGTCAGGTTTAGACTTTTCAGAGTAATCGGTGAGATGAAGCCACGATCCCGAACAGAGATATCCGCCGACGCCACGAGTTATAAAATTTAAATTTATTGCATGTTATTTTACATAAATTCAAATCGACCGCTATATATCGATCACCTTACTTTGCATCACGTTATTATGCTGTGCACAATTATTATAATTTTCGTATAATCGCTTTCATAAGGACCCGCGAAAAAACAATTTTATAACTTATACAATATGATTTATGATCTTTATAAGATTAATGTCGAAATTATTTGAAGACTTACCAATCCATCCGTGTATAGATCTCGTAATTTTCACATCTAACGTATACTTTGTAACGTTTAAAAATGTTTTATTTTTCAATTTTTGTATTAAAATTAATCGTTTTGCATTTAATAGCCCGCTTTGAATGTACGGCAATTATACAATTTTTACTGTAGGTAATCATAATTTTATGTAATTATTTTTAACTTTTTTTAGAATCGTGAAAAGATCATTAATTTTTAGAATATGTAATTATAAGTTAAACATCTGCGTCCACGCGGTCACGGCGTCCTTGTGCCTGTGCCTGTGCCTCGGCCAATCAGCGACCATTCATCTGACGAAACGGAGAAATTAATTACAGACCAGCTTCCCAAAATCTTACTACGAGATTTTAATTACGACCCGTATTCTATGATTTATTGTGAATTTATCTTTGATATATATATAACTTTTATGTGTTCAACAATCGATATTGTTATATATGTATGAAATATGGTTTATCTATTTTGTTTTGTCAGTTCTATTCAAATAAGTGGTACCATTAATTAAATTGTTTTGCAATTAAATGTACGTCTATCCTACGCGTCCTACGCGTGAAAATGTACACCTTTTCAAAGATAATTATTTGTAATTAAATCCCAGGGTGTAATTAAGTCCTTTTCGTCATTTATTCGATGGTATTATAGTTTCTAATTATAGACAATTTTCTATTTAAATATCAACTTGTGGTAGTATTTATTTGAAGTACGACGCTCCATGGAAAAGTATGGAATTAAATCGATGGGATATTTTAAATTTCTAATAAAGTAGCACCTCAAATAGGCTTCGTTGGAACATGTCGAGGAAATTAATTGGTTGGTAATTATACTAGTTAACTACTTTTATAGTGTGGGTTATATGAAACGATTATTAATATATATAATACTACCTAAGAGTCTATGGATTTTAAAAGAAAAGTTTCTTTTGCCCTTTTGGGTTTTTATGAATTAAACAGTTTGCTTCCAATGATAAATTAATTTGTTTGTGTGTGTTTGCTTTTATGGAAGATACTAACACTAACAGAAGACAAAGTTTTTCTTTTAATTTGAGCTTTTATGAACTATTTGATTTTAAGGAGTGTACTTGCCGTAATCATAGAAATGTAAATTATTTTTCATGGAAGATAAAAAAGTAAATAAAAATAAAAAATATAGAATATGTATTAAACAAATATATATATTTTTTATTCACAAGTCTTATTTTATGATTTAAACAATAATATAACACTTCTTTTCCGAACAAACAATACCATTATTGTCTCACCCTCAAAATGGCTGCCATATGGCTGGCGCGAGGCAACCGGGGGTAAATGACCAATGCCATTCATCACACCGCCGCGAATAAAAATTGTTAGTTTTTTTTAATACAACCTCACACCAAACACGATAAAGTCGTTAACAATTCCGTTTTTATGCAATATTTAAATTGGTACGGTAATGATGAGCGAGTAATATCGGTTTTCCGGTAGTATTGGGGAAGTAGCCGAAATTGGATTATTAAGACTATACGCTGGGTGTGAAATGCATGCGGTTTAGAGTCAAGTCATTTTGTTTAATTTTTTAACTTAATATGCATTATATTCTGTAAATTAACATAAATTATAAACATGAATAGAAATAAAATTACATTTAATGATTTAACTTGCGTTTAATTTACAAGAAATAACGGATTTCATACTAGTATTATTTTTAGGGATTTAACTGGTTTAATCAGTAATAAATAGTTTCTTTTAATGTATAATTCTATTGAAAATAGAAGAATCTATGTGTATAATATAAATAAATCTATGTTATAATGAAATACAAGAAGGATAGAAAGAACGTTAATTAAAATAGCTGCAGCCGACCAATCAAAGCGTCAATTGCTGACGTCACACATTCCTCTGCAAATTAATTTCGCCACAATTACCCACTCGTGTTACTAATTGAGACATCAAAGACTCCGCTCTCCCTCCCTCTCCCTCCCTCTCCCTCCTGCTCCCACTCCCCCTGTCGCTTATTATGTTCTAAAAACGTAAAATACTTATGCTATTGGAAATTCATTTTACAAAGACACTTTTATTATTATTTCTTACAGATGAATTGTTTTTGAGTTATGTCCGTTTATTTAATGGTTTGTTTTAATTAATATTTAATTATTATATTAAAATTTCAATTTTTTTAAGTAATAAGTATAGGGATAGTAAAAAAAAACACTTTTAAGCCGTGTTTGTTGCTTAATTCAATTATAATAAAACAAAATAAATACGGTCAATATATTTAAAGTATTTTTATTCGTCTAAATATATAATATTATTTATTGTTTAATCTAAGCACCTAATGTGTCCGATTTGCAAAGATTTACTTTCAAGGCAAGTGTTTTAGCGAAACTAAGAGCTTTAATTTATAGACTTTAATGTACAGATTATGTCTGTACTTTACCTCTAGGGCTCGCCGGAGGCCATAGTACCCGCAATATGGGGTCACTTGATAATGCCCGCACAATTACACCATTACCTATCAATTCCTTAAATTCACTTGTTATAAGATCAAATGTTTTATACGTGACTGCCAATGTAGTCAATTTATATGTATTATATCATTATAGAATCTCTAGCGACCGATAGGCGCCTGCTCCAAGGACGTTAGTAATAGCCGTGTTGTATCGTGTTTTTATCTGATATTTCTTATAATTTACTTATTATATTTAAAGAAATAGATTTATGTTTTTTAAGTCTAACTTATTTGATGGTTATTTATAGTATAAATTAAATTATTTCACTACAAAAAGATTAAATTGGATTCAATTGGTAGCCGAATAGTTCAAAGAAAGTTCGATCAGGAGGACGGACAGCGAAGTCGTGGTATTGGAGTACTGTGATGGTCAAAGAACAATCTGTAGTCCGGACGCACTACAATTTGCGTAGTGGCAAGTGGCAGCACCACCGGCAATTTGTGTCCGTCGCCTTCGCCTGCCGTTAGTCGGTAAACGCTACTGGAATATCGTGTAGCCTGTGGTTGAGCTCCCAGTTTAAAACGCATTCGTCCAGAGATACAAGCTAATTATGGGTAATTTTCAAAATCGATCGAGCTTTTGCACTGCTTGTGGCTTCCTGCGATTGCGTAGGTTAGGTTTAAGAGGAATGCTTGGATTATACGAGATTGTATATTTTTATTTTAATGAAAACGACGGACTATTGCGAATTGAATAAGTGCATGCCATTTAACATAAAAGTTTGAGGTAGCTTCTATTTAATAATCTGATGATTGGTTGCTCTGGAAGAAATGCGGTAGAGAATTATGGTTCGATCGATAGCTTCCAGATTGAATCTCAGTAATTCCTGTTCGAGCTATCGTCCAAGATTGTACGCGAGCGTGCGTCTACTATTTGCTCGTTACGATGACCTGTCTAGATATCATTTTATTTTTAGAAACGTTTCTGAGTAACAGCTATTTTGTAGTGAGCAAATGTGTCCTGTTAATAATGACTTTAGAAAGGATATTAGGTATGCGTCTCTGTTGCCGAGAGCGGCCGGTGACCGTCGGGACGCGGTAATTGATGACGTCGCGGGCAAGCGGTGTCCGCCCATTTTCCGTCAATTTTCGTCACTTGAGTGATGGTAGCCGGAGCCGCCCACGGAGCCCCGTCCCGCACTCCTCACCCCACCCCGGGGACTCCCGTACGGCACGCGCCGTGCTAAATTTAAATGGGATGAACTTGTAACGGGCGGCCGCCGACGAGGTATGTGAGCACAACACGTTAATCATACATTTGTGACAGATCTCTAAGTCGTCGTCGGATGAGGCGTAAAAATTGGCCATTTGGTTGTATTCTTTGTCCTGTCATAATTATTTAGATGTTCTTTCAAGTGAATTCTCAGAAAATATGAAACCTAGTTATCCAAATGGAACCAATAATTATTTAATCTTAATCTTATTCAAAAATTGCAGTTCCAGATACGCAGGTGAAATATAAGCAGTACAGAAAAAGAATTCCTTTTCTGTACTAAAACTGCAATTTCAGCAAAAGATATAGTGCTACCTAATCTCCCCTTGAGCGACCAATAGTGCGTTGGAGTATAAATATCAAAGCCTGGGGCACTTATTGAAGAAATAAAATAGAAGGTCGGGAATTTACTGATAGTTGTTACGATTTCTTGTCATTTCGAAACTCATTAAGACTGTGGGTAAATTTAGCTCGTTAACACATTATTTTAATGTATAATTTAGTCTGTAAATACAAAGTTATTAGATGAATTATCAATGAAGACGAAATCAGCTCGAGTCCGTTGTGATGGACGCATGACCTGCACGCGTAGCTTTTTATAGCAGCTATTATCTTGTCATATTTAGAGTTCATTGTCTCTTCTAATGTCAGTATTAGGTCATTATAACATCTCTGAATATTGTCCATACATGTAGGTTGTTCATCCAATATGTATATATATTTAAATAACACAGGAAATAAAACCAGTTGTTTAAATACAAGTCCTACAAACAGCAATTAATGTTTTATTACTTATCTGTATTAAATAATGTAACATTTTCAACAGTCATTAACTTCATACTGATTAAAAGTTTATTAAAATTGTAATTTTATCGCTCGACAATTATGTCTTTATAAGTTAATTAATCAAGTTTTTATATTATTATAGACGTGTTAAAATATAACAACTAAATGGTAACACCTTAAAGTATGAAAAGCGATAAATAAAGAGCTTTTAAAAGTAATAATTAATTTATTAAATACTGACGAAGCGTCCAATGTAGGTCATGAAGCGATCACGGCACTGACTCATGGTAGGTTTGTAAGTGAACAATTGCATGTTGTCAATGTAATTGAAGGTATAATACCATCTGTTGAAGGCGGTATCTGGGGTCGCACAAAGTGAAGATCGCGTGCTTGTGATTTATGAAGCGACGGTCCGTGACTGCCTTTATCTTATTAATATTCTTTATTTAACAATCGAAATATAATTATTTTAAAGTATTTTAAATATAACATTTAATCGATGAATAAAAATAATATGATTTAAATCTATTTTATATATAACTTTAATTACTCAGTGGTTTAAGAATCGTAAAAATATAAATAATTTGATGTTAATCTAGTACATAAATATACAATTTTTCATGACTTAGTTACTTAAGATAATAACAGTAATATTTTATATGATGTTTAAACTTCTTTGGTGTAGTCTTCCTAAAATATGAAAATGTAGGTTAACAGAAAATAACTTTTTTAAACGCGGTCGCCTCTCTCTAACATGACAGTCACAAACTCCTTTATTGATTATGAAAATATATTGAATCATTCTAACTATAATTATCCATATCAAAATCGATAAAGTTCTGGTTTATTAATCATTATTATATTTACCTATACTTTTAAATATATCGGTATTACATCAGTTATTTATTTCTCAAGCTCGGGCCCACATTTATAAAATATTCATTGCTTCATGTAGCCACATGGAGTGACGTCAGCCCAATGCCTCAGGGCGGTCACAGAGGAGGCGGGGCGATACAGTCGATAACCGCGATTTACCAAACAACTAAACGAATACAGTTAGAATTACAATATCTATACAACGTTAATTAACATTAAGCAGATTATAAGATTATAATATAATAATAAAGGATAGAGTAACGAACTTTTATAATAACAGCTCCGTCCTAAACCACCTGCGCCTTTGTATTTAACTAGGCTGTGGCGTTAATAGGATTTAATAAAAAAATAGTAATCGGTATTGGTAAAATTAGTAGGAGGGTTGGTCGGCGTCACGCTGCCTACGCGCGGCGGATACGTACTCATGCATAATTCAAACCGAGCAAGTACAAATAAATAGGCTCCAAATAAATACAAACACGCTGAATGAGACGCGTCTCGGGGCGGGGCGGAGCGACATAAATATCGGACGTCATACGAGCCGGCTCTTAAGGACTATTTCGACCGCTCCATCCTTAAACAGAAACTCTTCTATGACTTTCTTTTTAAGAATTGTTCTTTATTTAGTATGAAGATATTTAATAAGTTTAATTTTCTTATTATAAAAGTTTGTCGAATACAACCATTCAACTAGTCAGTTCTTATAGTATTAACCTATTATCTTTTTTGCTGCACTGTATCCAACGTTTTGTATTAGCGTTAAGAAATAATAAAAATACTGTTATTTTAAATTAGAATATTTTTATGTCTTACAAACATAAGAACATCATACCTAGTAGTGACGTGAGTAGTTATTCTAGCCTTCTTTTAGTACTAGCTACTTGAATTATAATTTGTTCTCAGATATCAATTATGACTGTAACTTAATAGTTAATACTACAGCAAAATATTAATAACCAATAGAAGTATGTAGGTAGTGTCTAGTTGGTTCTCTTCCGTAGACCAGTTGGACCGTGCAAGTATATTCTGAGATTTCATAAGTGCAATGTATGCCTAATTGAAATAAAAAAATGACGTTTCTCTTAACTGTTCATAATTTTTAATATGACAAATTGAATTAGCTTGACTAGGTTAGTTTCATCCTTCAAGTTTAACATTAGTTCTTATAATGCTAGATAATAATATGTGTTTATTTTTTTGTAAACGTGTTTTTTTGTACGTTTTTCTTTGTAATATAAAAATAATATTAATTAGGTAAAAAAATTATATGATCATGTTATTTGAATCTTATTTTTTTCTAAGATGACAAGGAAAAAATTAAATTTAAATTAATGTAAATGGGGTAAATGTGTATAACGTTTCTGGTAAGACCAAAGTATATTGTATATTAACAATTTTGATTTTCAATCACTAAAAGCCTTATATTAAGAATATTCTAAAACCAAATAAACAAAAATAAAACAATATTACTCTTACAGGTAAATATCATTTGCCTCTTTTTGTTTGTAATTGTTTGTAATTTTATCAAAGGCCATATTAAATTAACGCATAGTATTGGGCTCATATTACATAACAGTACAATATCTTTTATAATGGACACGTTTTTTAATTGTTTAATTTTCATATAGTCTCCAATAAAATTGCAACCTGGATTTACTCCTACCTCCATGGCCGGCAACGCTCTTGTGAATCCTCGGATATTGGAAGAGTTCATGGGCGGCGGTGATAACACATCAACGGTGACCCACAAGCTAAATTGCCCTCCTCTACAAAAAAAAAAATCATTGCTAATGATGACACTTTATTTTTTCAATATATATCTAGTGTTCTCTAACGTATGCTGGTTGTATGTTTGTTTAGAATTCATTCATTATATACTTATGGCTACATCTATAGCTGAAGCTTCTCGCACCCTTTACCATAGAGTAACTTTAAATATTTGTAAACAACACACAATAAACAACTGCGTTTTTGTCAATATGTGTACTTAAAAATAAAAATATATAAAATATTTCATATTGAATTTTATATTCATTCATATTTTATAATACATTTGTATCTAAATTTTATCAAAATAGATCATACAATATCCTAGTTACGTTCACTAGTAAAGAGGAACAATATTTAACTAAAATCTTAACCAGTTTAACATTCTAAATCACTCCATAATTATAACTAAACACGTAATTTAAAATCCATAATAATAAAAACTTTGCCATTATAATATAATATAATATAATTCGCTGTAATTTTCGAGACATAAAATTTTAATTGAATACAAGTATATTCCAGGGCGAGGTGAGCCCGTCCTCGTCCACTCGTCCGATGTCCGTAAATTGACCGGATCGCCATAAATTGAACCAAATCACCATTTACAATGATGATCGAAGCTTCGTCACAAGTTTACAATTATTTATATCTTTTTAACATAATATCAAAATAATTTTCCTTATCATCTACATCTCATCATCACAAAAAAATATGATTTTTTACTCCAAATATTACTCGAATTAAATGAGTGAAGCTAATTTAAAAAAGTATAATTATAAATTCAGAATACGTACTTGTAGTATTATAATAAGAACACTTATTAATATTCTGGATAATTTTCTAACTTCAAATACACTTAACCGTCATTCATAATTGGGTTCGTGATCTAGGATCCTAGGGAGCTGCGGGTACTCTCGGTGACGGCGTAATGGTTCACGTGCGCCATTACAGCTGCGCAGGCGCATGGCTTGTAACAAGCTCTTCATTTAATTGCCTCAGATTGTTATTTTAATGACTTATCAATTTATAGTCATTTGATACCAATTTTATTGATTATCTAGTTAATTATTTCTTGTTAATATGAGAGGATTTTAAATACATTTTTAGGGTTGAGGATTTGCTATTAGTATAGTAATATAAAATTCGATAAAAATCCCAATATGAATATATTTAATATGATATAGGGTGTTATTTTGTAGGGTCGTTGACTTATACGACCTTAATCCGAAAAGTTAAGCACATAATTATGGCAATTTAGTTTTAAAATTTTAGCACGAAAATCTCATTAACTCTGGAATAATATTGTCCTTTTGAAACAGAGTCCTTGCAGATGGGATCGTCCGAATAAAAGGCGGTGTTATTATGTTGGTAAAACAAAATTCCCCGTAATGGCCTCATTATGTGGCGAAAAATTCTCGAGAGATTTTTTGTGGTTGTATATAAATGTATTTGTAATAGCGTTTTAGAAATATTGCAAAGAAGCGGGTCAGGGATCGGGCGGCGCCTGATTACCCCGAAACTTAATTTATTTTGACGGTAAAAAAAAGCTTGAAATTGTCCGTAGCGGCGTGGGAAACGACCCTGTCGCCGCCGGCTTTCATTACGTCATTATTGTCTATTAGATTTTATATTAAAAACAAGATTAATTGTAAATCGATATTGTGATCGTATTTTTAATATTATTAAGCTGAAGTGAAGACTCGACCGCATAATTCAATTAAAATATAATCTGTTTAACAATTTTCTTATACTTTCTTACTTTTATATAAAAAAAATCGAAAATGATATAAAAAAAAATGCGAAGTTAACAAAAAACAGTATTAAATATAAAAAAAATCATTTCTTTTTTAAGTTTATACAAAATACTGTTCCTCATAAAATTTTCATCAACCTTAAGCGATCTTCATAATTATTGATTTGTGGTTTTATGTAGACACTAACGCTTTCTTGTCTGAGATAAACTTACAATATAAGTCCAGTTACTAACTTGTTGTTTTCTTTGCTAGTATATCCGACTGTTTGAATAATGTTTCTTAAAAATCGTAATAATAATCGATTACAATCCGTATGTACATATAAGTGGGTGATCAAATCGGTGACCAGTCTAATATTATTGTCTGCATTGTACGGTAAAGGTTAAGCCGCTCGATCAAAATAAAATTCCCAATCAATGTATTGATTACGTTATAAAAATGTCCACGTCGATTGGTCCTCATAAACTTTGTGAATGTTAATCAGTCGATTCGTTCAGTGACGTGTCATAAAATGAGCCACTGGTTCGGATGTCGCGGGCTCCTCGCTGCGGGGGGCCGTAGGGGGCCTAATTGATTTGTGCCCCAGGCCACAATCAAAACAGATCGTATTTTATAAGACGTATCCTTGAGAGGGCGAGGGTGAGACGGATGTGATTCAGTGCTAAACTCACTGACATGTTGATATTCGATTCAGAAAATGCTTTATTTTATCCGTGGCTATTTTTGGGAATTTTACACAAATATACATAATTTTATACAAATATTTGGTGTTGTAATATCAATTTAATACTATATAAAAATTGTTAAACCAATTTAGTTATAAATGACCAAATGAAGTCTCATGTCTAAAATACACTATACTTTTTATTTTATAAAACGTCTTAAACATAAAAAAACACAAAAATTAAATAAAATAACACTTCATCTCTATTTGCACTACTTACTGTTGCAAATTCTAATGTGTTCAGTGATCAAACACAAGAAAATCAAATGATCATTTGATAAATGGTCCCCGGGGTGCACCCCGCTTAGCTCGTAATGCGGTCACCGTGCCCCATCACTGTGCCCCCGATGGGAACTCGAGTGCTATGGGAAATTAACATCGCCCCATGGATACGCGAGCGCTAAATATCTGCCCTAACAACCACTCGCTTTGTTTATCCTTACAAGTGTGTAAAGATATATATAGATTAATTGTGAAATATTTATCTAAATCTGTTAATGATATTTTTAAACCTAATAAAACTAACACATCAAACTAACTATTTATTAACAAAATTCGTGAATTTATATTTTTATGTCTTTCTTTCATATATACATATAATTAGTTTTTTTTAAATTCGTACATCTGAATATAAAATTTGTAATATATATTTTAATATCATCAATTTATACTAACCTATAAAATTTATAAGAAATAACTTATAACAAAAAGAGGTATTTTCTCCTTGCCCAAGAAAATTGAAGTCAATTTTAATATCAAAGTTAGTTGGAGCAGCAAATAGATCAATCCATTAATCACGTCTCGTACGAGGGTGAACTGAGTCGATAAATCTCTTGTGACTGCATTGCGGTACATACGCGCTGAAAAATTGCCGATTGAAATAAACATGCCATACTGATCCCGCCCACTTATATTTCGGTAACACCATGTATATATTTATAAAAATGATCTGACCTCATTGTATGCATACGTTCCTAGCGGAGGAGTTTGATTAAAGACATAAGTTTTCGTCAAAGTATCTCAAAAAATATAATTAATTCTAATATACATACTAAATTTAACATCTCAGAGTAACTTAAATCTGATATTTGAAAAAAACACTATTTATTCCATCATACCATTGTTAATAGACATTTGTTATGCATCAAAAATACCACATAATTATGAAGCATGTAAATAGAGGCATTTATAAAAGTACAGGATGTATATAAAATACATAAAACCTACAGTCGTTCGGGAATGCGCCCACGCATGTCCATTGTATGCAAATGAGGGGTCGCAGGTCGCTATTCGCGTCCCGGACTGTCCTTCTCTTTTTGGTGATGGTTATTTCATAAATTTTATTTTATAATGAATATATAATAATTTTTAAAAATAAATTAATTTCAAAAATAAATTCTTTAATATTTAAGTGTTCAGTGTTGCACAATATTTGTAAGAAATGTCTGACGCGAGTAGACTCCTCGTCTGTACTTATATCTGGTGCAAAGAATATGAATGGTTCACTTTCTGCGGAGTCATGGCGGGAATTCCATTGTGTCTCGAAATCACGACTGACATGACAACGACAAGCGTTACGTGTCACGACATCGTTCTGATTGTAAATGAATGAGGGTCACAGATCTATTCGTTTCAACTCTAATACCTCATTGTGGATATCATGTTGCGTTATGCAAATATAAAGTATAAATAGATTATTATAAGAATGTTCTCACTCTTTATACATGTACTCTCTTGTATAAGTGGGACAAGGACAGATAACTAAATCCTGCTAAAGAAATGAAACTATTATAATATTAAACAAGAATATAAAATTTAAAATTTGTAATCAAATACCTGCATATCTTATGTCTAAGAAAATATTTCGACTACAAACAATGGCCAAGGTTACTTATCCAATTCTCTGCTTTCTAAATTGTCGCTTACAAGATAATATTTTATATATAACCTTCTGCTCGTATCGCGGTTTTCTTGTAATAGGAGAGAGTTAGCAAACACGTCAAACTAATTTTCCACAATAGAACTCTTCTCTTCTACTTTATATCACATCTTTCCCTCACCTCTATTGAAATCCTATACAAAGGTACAACCTAGTATGCTGACATTCGTTATTTGATTAAATTGTAATAAGTATTCTGTCTTTCGCTTTTACTTGCTGTATTCCTTTACCAAGTTACATTGGAAACTTGGTTTGAATGATTTTGATTTTATCGGAATTGTGTGAACACATGTATATGTTACTTGTTATAATTCTATTATTATTGTATTCCTTATATATTAAATTTCAAAATAGACATTAAAATAATGTTAGATAGATAGCTGAAGTGTTAACTAATCAAGATTTAACACAAATTAGATGTAGAAATTTCCAACATATATTTTATTTGTTAGAGAGAGAGAATAGATTTACATCACAGTTATCTTAAAATGTATCTAATGGTATATTTGCTAAATATTATTTAATACTTAGATATATACAAAAGATTAAGAGTATCTGTTAGTTAATCCAACTCCGCAGATAGAATAAGAACCGCTGTTAGGACGCGTCCAGAAATTTACTGGCCATAATTACAGGGTAGAGTCAGTTAATTGCAGCCAGTCCCGCCGCTCCCCGCTTTTTCGACTAAATAAAAATTGACTAATATTCATAATAAATAATGAACTCTCCATTCTCAGGCCTCGAGATTACCGCGTATAGATTTTTGCTCGATTAATACACCGGTTAATCAAATGATAGGTATTTGTGTATTGCCTCTCAGATGATAAATAATAAATATGGAATGTCGAATAATATTAAATTTAAATAACATTTCTATCTAGAAGAACAAAATACGTATATATTGTTGTTTTTTTTGTTTTGGATCGTTTTTGTTTGCTTGTTATTTCATCAACTCTGTTCGTTTAAACAAAAAGCGATATTATAAAAGATTGTTTCTTAAAAAAAACATTTTCATAACAAAAATATTAAACATAATTAAATCTGTAGTCATGCGATTTAAAAATAAGTTAAAATTGTTTAGATTTTTTAACCGCAATTTTGTAACTTATCTTAATACTAATTTGGGAAACCTCAGCCGATGGACGGAACAAAAACATGCGTTGCATGTTGCTTGCTGTAGCTCCGGGCTCTTCTTATAATTGTAGGGTTTCGCCCAAAAGCCCTCAATTATAAAATAATAGCAGATGTGGATCATAGTAATAACAATTATTATCACGCTCACGGTATCATTATTGCTGAAATATGGCGATGAAACTGATGATGCGAACTGAGAAAATTCGCGGAATCTCGCTCTGCCTTAGACATCGCGGGAGACAACTCTTAACCCAATTTTTTGATGACGTATTAATTTTTATTGACTTATTACATTAATATCATTATTACCATCCACTTAATCTAATATAAATAGGCTCGATAATATATTACTTAATGATGTACTATTTGTTATCGGCTTAGACCTGTAATTAGATGTCGAAACTACGGGTCGATAATGTTTAGTTGTAATGCGATTATTCAAAATCTAAAACAAGTGAACGTCCCCGCCTCTTTGCAGTCGCAATCTTAATAAAATACTTCCTAGATGCACTTCAAACGTGGCTTTTTATTTTATGAAATACTGTGTAGCTTTAATTAAAAGTGAGCGTTTAATTAAAGTTAATCGTTTGTCGGTTAAATAATCAGATGATAGTCAGGGACCGGATTAGTTTATGCGGGTGTTTCGTGCCGAGAACAAATTAAATTATATGATATCATATATATTAAATACTTACAATAACAATGCTTCTTTTTAAGTAAAAAACTATGGTTATTAACATACAAATAAATATTTCAAAAAAACAAAATGCAAATAATTCTTAAAAAGGTGTTGATATTTCACGTGGTATAACAATACACTTCAGTATCATTAATAACTGATTTCTTAATAACCGGCTTCAAAATCATGATAATTTTGGTGATTTTATTTAAATTTCGAACAATGAGCGATTAGTGATGTACTGGTCGTTATAGAGCTTATCAAATATATCTCAACAAGTCGAGTTGGAGCAATTGTTAGCGTGGATCTATCGTCCCATCATTACTCCGGCAGCTATGCGATTAATCATTGTTTCTACCGGATAATTCGGCAGTTGATTTAGTGAAAAGTAACGTGTTATTACGGGATAAATCTCTATCTAGAAAAGCTAAGAAGGCCTAAGCGCTCCTCTGATTTATTGAGCCTCCGGCTATCGCCGAGTTGCTTTTGATTTGTGATTCTCTGAGAACTTTGTTTTCATCTTTAGTTGAATTTTAATGAATAGCTTTGAAATTATACATTGCGGTGTATAATTACGCTTTGAGGTATCTTTGATTATTGCCTTTAGAATGGCATCTTTAGGATTTATATCAGTTATAGATGAGAATAAGAGAGCGTCAATATATCAAACTTTCCAAACTTGGGTTCAAAGGTTGATTAACAATTTGTTGCATATATGGTCGGATTAATTGTGTAATATATTTAAAGCGTAAGAGGTTTAGTAAATCGATAAGAAGCGGCAACTCACCCCCCGGTATCGGCGAGGTAATGCCCGCGCAGATAGTATCTTGATTTATAACGGCCATCAAGAACCTTCTACCCTGTCTTGTTTTAAGTTTACATAAACATAAAAATACAAAAACATTATTATATTTCTGGTAAGTTACCAATAAAGCATTATTATTAATTAATATATATTAAGACTATAAATTGGGATATCGACTATAAGAATGAAAATTTTAAAAATATCCTAAAATTCACCACCCATTTTATGTATAATAAAATAGTTGATATAATTCATTATTAATGAATCTATCTGATGTATTCTGAGGCGTAGACGTCGTGATAAATTAATAAAGTCTCCAGAGTCAAAAGGTATTTTATCTTCGCGAATGAGATCTACGCAGCGACGCGGGCCCCATCATCTTATCTGTACTGGAAATAAACGATAATTAATTTTATCTTCATATAATTAATATAATACTTATTCTAATCTAAACTTTCAACAAAAACATCAACAATTAAAATGTGAAGTGATTATTAAATAATAAAAAATGACAACTGGTTTATTTTAATGTAAAAAAAAATATATCTGATTATTATTTCAGTGATAATTAAATAAAAATTGATTTATTTCTTTTAATCAATTTCTGAACGTCTCCGTGTAGGTTTATCAACGTTATTCTCTCTATATGGAGGTAATTTATCTTCTAGAATAAATCGAATAACCATCAAGTAAGTCATGTAACCAGAATGAGTATCACGACGATATAATATTATAATGTATGGAGGCGGAGATGAGCTTTTAGTTTGTGGTCGTTTTATTTATACCTACTTATAAAGTCCTAGTTGAATATCAATACATTGTCTATTAAGACAAGAAAGTTGAACTTTAAAACAGACTTATTGTATTAAGATGAGGGTTAAATAGGATACGAATATTTGTATTATACTCTCCTTTTTGTTGTTGATAGTCCATGAGAAATGGCTATTGATGAATCAATAAAAGATCAACAAATACCGATCAGGATATTCCGAAGTGTCAATGAAAGTTTCACTGAAACTTTGAACTTTCAGTAAAAGTTTCACTGAAATTTTGAACATTTGAACTTTATTTTATATACAATATTGTCATATTGCCAACAATGTGATGAAGGCACAAACTATTAAATTATTTAAGGTCCCATTTCAAGTGAATGCTCAATCTGTAAACGTGGAGTAAGTATTCAATAAAATATTCTCAGCCGTAAAACCGCGCACAGCTCAACGAGCAGCATTCATAACAAAAAACGGCAATAGGAGCTTCGACAAGTTCACAAAAGCTCGTAAAAGCTCTCGACTATTATGTAGTTATTGTTACAGAGTTGAAACACCATTATTACACGGATTCCCTGGTTTATTTCGTTGTTTGGCGGGACTCGTCCTGTCAGCCGCACTCATCACTCATTACTGTATCATCGCCGGCTTTATTAAATTACCTAAATATAATATATTATATAAATATGGAAATCTAAATGCATTATTAATAACACCTACATTCATAAAGTGGCATTTATAAAAGTAACACAATAATATCCTACAAACTGTATTAGTACAAAAATTCTCACGTATTTTCGGATCAAAGTAAATGTAAAATTTCTAAACACAATCCACTCAGGTTCAGTAATCCTATTATGTCCTTTAATGTTGTCAAGACTCGTCTCAATATCTCCGTCAAGTGAACAACTGAACAGCGTTGTCAACACTTGCTTTATTTCCCCATCTCACGGCGGAAACATTCAAATGTGCTTTTATTCCGGGGATTAGACGAATTTTGCATAGGAAACGGTCGTCAAATGTCCTCCATTGAGTGCGTTGAAAGCGCATTGTATGGAGCTAAGCGGACTGCGACAACAATACGTATCAAAAAGGAGATATCACACGTGGTATGAATGAATTTTGGACAATATTTTGGATGTAACAGATTATCCCCGGTTGGATAAAATCTAATATCAAATATTAAACTAAAATACAGTTTTTTTTGGTTGTTGTAATACTTAGTATTTAACAATTTTAATAATATGTTTATTATTTTATTTCACAGAATTCTTTTAATTAAATATAAAAAAAAGATCTGGGGAGATAGAGTATTGTAGCAAATCAATTAATGTAATAAAAATGATTATAACCACAAAAAAATATATAAAAAACTAAGTCCAAAAAAAATGTTAAAATTTTATATTTTATAATAATAATAACAAAATACGATACTACGGTCGGGGTGATGTGGAGCGGAAGTAAGTGTAAGATTGCAACTGAATCTGGAGTCGACTCATTAAGAATGAAATTCATCTTATTCATCACTATTGAGAAATAGTCTTCCTAAATAACTGATTCACTTACCATAGGTTTATTTGTTCTAAATCATATCGTTATCTATACAACTATATAATATAAGTTATTTCAAAGTTTAGGTAGTATATACAAATCAAAAATGTAATCACAACTCCGTCCGTAACCTATAATCAGTTCTTAACACAATAACATCAGTACAAAGGGTCACAATAGCACTAGTTCTTTGTTATGTTACTTGATAGCTGGTGCTGGGCGGGATCCGGCGACAGATGCGCGCGCCCAGCGCGTGCGGACGTAATTATACATGTTACTAAACATATTTTTAAGTCCATGTTTCATAAAATACTCCTTCTCATTGTTAATCCCGAGAAGCTTTATACGAATTGTTTAAATTTAGATTTTTTCCTTCACAAGATTTTTTTAACCGTAAATTCCACACAACATTGTAAATTATCTTTGAAAAGCTGAAAAATTATGTTATTATGTGTAGTGTAACTGTGCCTAGGACAATAATAGAAACAGTACGCAGCGGGACGTGCGCGGGCGCAGATTACAATAATTACGCGCACACGAGCGCCCCTCGCTCTAATCACTATCATTTGCACATGTTATTCTATATTCACTACAAAATGCTATCGCTGACGACATCTTGGCATTGTTGTTGGTTTGACGCGTGTTTAATAGACGAAGATAATATTCAAAGTTATCTATTTTTTAACTATTTCATATGAATTACAGATTTTACTGATTGTCAATATAGTTTATTCATAATAATTCCAATGTATGCTTCGGGTATGTTCTCAACATCTGCTTTAACATCACGTGGGTATATTTGAAATGTTATCAAAATAGAAAAACGCATCCTGTCATACGAGGCGTATCCGACCCCGCACGGATTGGGGATGAAAAAAAAAATGGATCAATTATTATAATAGTCGTTGGAAAAGAAATCCAAATGTACTTTATTACAAACCGGAAACATTTATTATTATAAAAAAAAAAGATTTATGAAATTTGATATTATACATTAATTATGACGAAACCCTAACAGCTGAGCTATATAACATTGGAATTAGATTTAGGTTATATAGTAGCTAATTATTTTGGTTCGTCAAAGATATACCACGAAGTTGTATACACAGTGACGAGGCCATATTCATTACCATCTTCAGTTCTAGCTTTGATAAGATCGGTAAAGTGCGTTATCGCTTATATTAGTATTGCGTGAGTTCCCGCCCTGCCGCCCTGAACCCGCCCCAAGTAAACAAACAAGGGACGGTCGGAGCGGGACGGGGGATGTGCGAGCGAGAGGTCGCTCGCTACCACCGAACCCTACAATTAGTAGGCGAGATTCGTCCGCGGCATCGATTCGTTACGAGATAATCGTCCGTGGATTTTTCATCGCGAAATAGTATTTCCACTGTTTCCCTTAAAGTGAAGTGTTCGAAGGTTATCTGATGGGCTGACATGAATTGTGCGTATTATCAGCAACATGGGGGCCCGCACCCCGCGCCTCATCACAACAATTCCTACTACAACGAGGTAAATGTTAATAATTGTGTATTATTAAACATTTTAAAAATATTGCTTTCATTTAAAATTGTAACAAATAACATTAAAAATTAGTTAAAATATCTTATAAGAATTTAGAAATTATTTTAGAGTAGAAAATTTTTTAAATATATATTTTTTTCATTATACATTTAGTGGTAATTAAAATAACTAACGTTCCTTATAATATATATAAAAGAAATTAATAAAATTATAACAAATGGATTTAAAATAGTTTGAAAACGGCATAAAAATTGTAATATTCTCTAATAATATTAAATAATACCAGCATAGTGATACACTAATGTGTCCGTTGATATCGATTGATGAATCGATTTTAATTAATCGATAACATCTACAGTGACTAATGACTGCAGTCTTTGTGACTAACTTTAGCCCTAATGACTGGAAGTAGATTAACCACTACACTAACTACAGTGACATCTAAACTACGGAGAGAATTAGAAAATAATATGTATATAAACAAAAATTTTCCACTTATTTAAAGATAGTAAAGTAGAAACATAACAATTAATAAATGTACTTTTGAATTATTAAGAGACAAAATATTTTAGGATATTTATTATAAGCTATAGCTATCCTACTATTAGTACACTTTTTAGTATTATCTTTAATCAGATAAAAGTTATACCAAATAGATAAGTGGATTTCCAGTTTCGTTGTAAGGTTGCCAAGTGGCTTTCAACCGCAGTTTTAAGTGTAAATTTACAAGAAATTCACATATATTTTATTTAACACAATAAAATTTTGTATTTATTTTATAAGAAGTCACTTTAATTAAAAAATTGCTATTTGCCATAAATCCATAACTTATTGTCACTCACTGTCAATGTTACCGTAAAACCTTATGTTCCTTCGTTCTATCTGTTAAAAAAGTAAACCGAGTTTTCGTTTCACGTTTTAAGATCAAGGTCTGAGACCAAACCAGCGTTTGTGTGTTCTTGTGTTCTATTGTACCTATCGTAATTTTTTATGGTTGGAAAAATCCGGAGCTGTTTCCACACTTTTGTGGGACATTGATACGGTTATGTCAAGCTTCAACGTTTGTTATTTTGTTATTTTACCATATTCTGTCACAGGCTTTAGACAGAGGCTTCTAAGTAAAGGGGAGTTAGAATACGAGGTTTTCTCATTGGACTCTTTACAATAAGAAAGCTTAAACACTAGGCATCACCTCAAGCACTCTATACCTACCTATATTGTCTCAAAGATAGGTTATTAAATTACAAATATTATCCAAATGTATAATAGACTTTTGTGTAATGCACAGACAAACAAACAGATAGAAAACAATATATATTTAAATATTCTTAATGTTCTATAATTCTCAACAAATAAAGGAACTCGTAGCAATTACTTTTCAATGCATAATTTGCCCCGGTGCTATTCATAATATGTGTATATTAAAAATAGAGTAAAATCTTTGAATAGCAAAACAAAAGTCTCAAATATCACAAATAATTAGGCATTATATTATTAATTATCAGTAAATTGGGTGGTTCACGCGAGCAACAAAGACGTTCCCAAGAAACCAACAGAGCCGCAACAAAGGGGGAGCGATGAATGAGAAGAAAATATTTAATTGATATTATTATAAGTGATTATAGCACAAACACCTCCCGCCGGCCCTGTGCCCTCAAAGCATTGTCGTATAAGCACAGTACTCGTAGTATTTTGATTAGATTATAACTAGTTTATTTTATTTGTTCAGAAAAACGAAGAGAAATTATGTATAAAAAAAGTAAACATTTCCTTGTAACAAATTTATTAAGTATTTTAAGTTATTAGGTTTATTAACAATTTTATAATAATTTATTTATTGATTTTATATAATAATATTATTCTTATAGATAATGAATAATCGAATAATGAATAATAAATGTATATCGTAACTTATTATATATAATAATATTAAAAGATATTTATCAAAAAATATTACGAAAAAGCTTTCTTAACGTGAGAAATAGAAATATATTTTATTAAAGTTAATAATTCTACGGTCTCAATAATAGGTACATACCATATCACAGTTTTATATTAACACAGAACAATCATTATTTTTATATTTATTAATAAATATAAAAATAATAAATTCACTATAAAATACTGATAAGTGTAGACGTCGCGTCGCGGGCACCCTCTAGTGTTTCTTGAGATCTCATCTCCATAGCATCAGAAACAGGAGGCTCCGAGAGTATAATTATTATAATGTAAGTTAAATCATTTTTTTGGTCCACATTGAGCCAGTCATCATAATTAAACGCAATCCTTTTAACCTATCTTTGACTATCCACCGCCAGCGCCCTCACGCCTCACCTGCACGCGGTAGCTACAGATAATATTTATTTTAGTATTGATTATATCTCATCTATAACAAATATTAATAATTAAATAAGAATAAATATATTAGGTATGGTATCGTTATATAAAAAAGCTTTTATAAACTGATAAACATAAGTAGAGAGCCTGCATACAAGTATTAATTTATAAATAGTAATTATAAAAATGTAGAACAATAAAAAATATTATTAAATTTTAAACCCGGTAAACAAATACAGTTTAAGTTCGTAAAAGAATGTAGAACAATAAAAAATATTATGAAATGTTAAACCCGGTAAACAAATGCAGTTTAAGTTTATGGAAAATTAGTAAAAATATCCGGAAGGTCAGTAAAAATATCATATTATTACAACAGACACTCATACATACATCCATGTTAGCACTCGTAATGTAGAAAGATTACCGGACGCATGCATTACCTAGCGCGGTATAATTACCCAAGCTATTCCCTCTACAAATTATTTACATACACTATTCATTTAATGTGTTATACATTACGGAATACAGGTTTAATAATTATTTAAAGCTATTTCTCATAAAGAAAAATTATATTTTTTTTGTAATAACACCAAGTTTGTAATGTCTTGTAACTCGATCACCTCAATAATTGATTTCTTTCATTTATATAAAAAATATGCATTCAACTTTTAAAAAATAATCCTTAATTATATTAACGTATTAAATGTAACTTTTAAATGAAGTTAAATATTTATATACAATATTGAGTTAAATTATTTCATTTAATGTATTGTAATATTAAAAACGTGATTAGTCCTTAAAAAGCTAAAAGGGCCTTCTAATTTCAGTGGCATCTATACTAGACGGTCAGTCCTGGGCCTCGCAATTACAGGCCATAATTACAGGCCGCCGCCGCTCGGCGCCCAAACCGGCCTGCCATAATTAAAATCCTTCCAAATTAAATTCGCTCGTGTATCCAAGTTATGATAACTTTTTAGGGACTTTCTAATTAGTTTTTGTTTTTATATTAACGTATCCTTTGAGTGTGGTTTCATTTATATTCATTTTGTTCTACGAATACATTTAAAATAAAGTTTCATTTAACATTATATTGAATACACAATCTTCTTTCCTTTTAGGTTAGTATCGACCCAGTGTCCGCGGAACACAAGGACATGAAGATCTTAGTAAGTACTAATTTTATTATTAATTAGTACCTGCTAACATATCTTAAGAGAATTATCTAATATATTAAATTATCAGTTCTTTGGCGCTAAATAATATCTAAGTAATGACATAATTATCATATATATATATATATATGTGTGTGATATGTTACTTTTGTTCCCTGTACATTCAGCTACAGTAATCAATATATTGAAAGAAATATCCGTCTCCTCCATTCTTTATCTAGTATTCCAATTTGATGTTGATTATGATAAAACAAATATTCAAAATAATTTGAAAATTGTCCATACCATACTTTTATACCTTAAAAAAGTTTAACATGAGGCGAAAAATCAAATGAAGGTATCAGACACCGCCGTCCTGTCAGAGGCCGTTAACGTCACCCGAATGTCATTTGAATATCCAAACAATGACATAGCGTTATCGATCACGAACGCAGGAAATTATATCGGAACGAATATCCAATGACGAAATCGGTAATTGTTTTGATCTGTCTGTGAAATGGGCATTGTGCATAAGTGATTCGTCTCAGCGCGTGATGCTACGGACAATGTCCTAAGAGATACCTCCGAGCCGATTATAGTTTTTAAATTGAGATAATAATAGAGTTAACGTTTACTGAGATTAGATTGTCACGTATTTTTTTATGTTTTTCTTTAATATAATGCATATTTTATAATGAAATGTACGTGTTTTTGTTTGTTTTTACTGTTATTTTTAATTCGTACGGACGGTGCATCTTTGAATGCTTAAGAACAGGACCTATAAAAATAAATGTAGAACTAGCTAGATTATTTACACAGCTGCGTATATTACATTTTTAAAATGATTTCATTAATCAAAATATTCATCAGAGACACTATAATTGTGCAACTATTTATACAATTCAATTAATCTTAACTTGACTGAGTTATATTTATGTTCAAAAACGTTTAGCCCCGAGGTAAATGCTCTTTGCATCATCATTAGGCAAATTGCAATGCTCGCCTCAAGTGTCGATGAGATAACTTCTTTCATTTGTATATATTGTGACAGTACATTATTTATCCTGGTATTGCGTATTGATGTATTTGTACAGATATACACGCACACATATACATACACACGCGCATACATGTGCTTGAACACACGTGAAATGTTTGAAAATAAAACAGCTCTGTTACAATATAGCTAATTAATGAAACATACAGACACACAAACACACACACACACACACATATACATATACACACAAACACACAAACACACACACATACTTAAACACACGATTCATTTTTGAATTAAGAACACTTGCTGTTCCAATAACGCAAATTAATTTCTCATACATTTTGTTTTTTGAAACCTCTAGATTGAATATAATGTTAAAATATATAAGTATTCATAATTAAAATGGCCGCTCTATCGCATCAGTTATCAAGCAATAGAATGAGGTATTGTCGAAGCTGTATTCCATGTATGCATTGAAAGTTGAAAGGACTATTATGGAATAATAGTGACTGTAACACTATTCACAGGCCGCAGGGTTCAGCGCTGGGTGGTCGAGGTGTACCCTAAATGGCAATACAGATTAATATATTGATCCTTTGTTTACGTGTTTTTTTATAAGATGGGGTTGGCTGTTTTTAGTAAACCTGTGCCTTTATATAGGTTGGCTTAAAATAAATAGAATCAGATTCTGATATGGTTTCTCTTTTTTTTTCTGATTCCGATTTTGATTCTGTGTTTTTTTATAATCCGTCTACCATTTATATTTCGGCATAGATTGAGTAAGTGATTGGTGGTTAAAGAGCGTTGCTCTTAATCTTACGGTGGCTGTAGGTACCTTACATCAAAAATTGTTTCGTATGATAATGTTAATAACATGCAAACATCAAAGATCAGTTCTTCAGTACTAATTACTAAAATTTAGCATTCCGTGGTATTTAACCGTAGTACCAATTTATTTTCATACTATACACGAAAGATTGGTAAATCCGTGTTCCCATTCCCTTAAATTAAGTACTGTATCATTTTAGTTGTTAAGATTTTACTAAAAATTATTGGCCACCAAATAATATTTGCGATTTAAAAGAGATTAGTCAATTCGGTCAATTCTGTCGGTCAGTCATAGCTATCACATCCACATCACACCCATCGGAAAAAGAAAATCCACCACCCACAATAAAGCAAAGACTTCCTAAGTGGAAACTAGTAAAGTGGCCATCCATGACATGTACAAATGCAGACAAAATTCATGGGGGTGACGGCAAGATGCTTAGAGTGCTTGGCCCTTTTATATACTTAGTATCCACAATTAATGTCATTGCAATGTGAACTTTACTTGCACTACATAAGAATCAAATCCACTTAACAATAAGTATATATCTTGCATGGCATTTTCGATCTTACCACTACAGTAATAAGGGTGAAGAAAAGGCTTTAATATTGCGAGACGGGAGAATTCAGTGCAGGGTATGTGGGAGTTAAAAGCCATCTTTAACTACTTGACTCCGCAATTCAATATACCGTTGTATGTACCTACTAGTAATAATGTTTTGTAATCGCTGTGCTGTTCCAGAGTTGAATGAAATTAAGAAATAAATAGTCTTAAAATAAATTCATTAATATCGTCATCCCTCATTTAATTATTTGGGAATATGCCTATTCCTTCCACTCTCTCCTATCATATGCCATCTTAATGAAGAAATGCTTCTTTGACGTATCATTTCGTACATTCCGTTCCAGTCTGCATCGGTCGCTTCTCTTCTAAATATATATATCATATCAAAATTTTCCCGTAACTTCCACCTCTCATTCATCATCAACGATTACTTTTCATATTTTAAATAAAACAATGAAATGGAATGTACTCCCAATTCCCAATTCCCAAAAATTCCCAATTGACAACAATTGTTCTATTTCAAAAACAAAACAAGTTGCTTTAACAATAATACCTCATATATCTAACTTAGGTAAATAACTAGCTAACTTAACCTTCCATTTTACGAGCTTTTAATACCTACCCATTGTTACAATAATTAATTAATTGTTAATTTTGTTATTTTATTATAAGTTAGTTATGATTTTGTATGGCAAATAATAATGAAACGAATTACATTTTCACAGTAAAAAGTTAGTTGAAACTTTATTTGAGTTATCCTACTATAACTTATCTAGCTATGTGTGTGCGTGTGATTATAGTATATATATATATATACATATTTATATATATATATATATGTGTGTGTGTGTGTGTATGTGTGTGTTTATGATTATTTAGTAGTATTTCAATTCCCTTGATTTTTTAACACCAAATTTTTGTATTCACTCTAATGTGTTAGATATGTAATTAATAAAATATTTTACTAAATCATGAATGTAAATGTAAAATGAAAGTTACATTTAAAAATATTTATTTTGAAATCTAATACAAATATTAGGTTTTTTGATATTTTCCAAAAAGTCTCCGCATAAGTTATTTATATGTTTGAAATAATTTATAAACATGGTAAGCTTATTTATTTTATATAAGATATATCTGTATCTAAAAAAGAGGGTTTTGTACCCTTTAATTAATATAATTTATTATAATTAAAATGATAATACCAATGACTAATATCAGATTGATAAAGCCAATGATAATAACTATAAGGTAACTAGATATCTCCCCAAACTCCTCAATCATCCCAAACTCCTCAATGTGTTATTAGCTCCAGCGTCTCTCACTTCCTCAGTTTCCGCTCCTCACTTATCTCACTTAACGGATTTATCTCCTCAATAGCCATGTCATATGTATAATTTTATTATATATATATACAAATTGAAATGTTATGTTGTCTGTATAACATTGTTGGGTATGTTTTAAATATAATTAGTCCTTTTCTAAGTGAGAGATTTTAAAGGTAGTAGGTTCAAACTTGCTCGTGTTTATGAAATGTTCGTTCAAAATAAATATATTTAAAAATTTAAAAATGTATGTATGTATGTATGTAATTTAAATAATTTGTTTATATATATATATATTTTACTTCTTTATTAGCTACGTCATATACCTATACGTATTAGAATAGGTATAGCCTTACAAAATTGTCAACAAAATAGTTAAATTCAACGAAAATTAAAAAAATAATTCAAAATTGAGTCATATAAAATGGTAAGCAAATTTCCTGGTGCTGTAATTTTACATCTCAGCGTGATATTCGTGTTCAAATTAAAATGTTTATTACGTTACGCGCCTCGCACTCGGCTCCGGGCGGTATTTCGTTATCCCGGACACGCCCAGGTTTATCCCTCACCACCCCATCTAATATCAAATGCTTTGCAAATCATTTCCGATTGTTTCATCACTCTATTTTAAACTCTATATATATGTTATACGGTGTATATTGCTGTGATTGGTGCGTTATCATTTCATGCGTGTCATAAAACTATTAGACGCTTAAGCTATTCTTAAAGTGATGTTCTAATATTTAGTGGTATTGGGTGCGGGTGGGGGGTGGATGGTGTTAGTGTTGGTGTTTTTGTATCCATTTATGAATTTGGATGTATGTCTGTGTAAGCTGTATTTTAACACCTTGTTCATCCTTTGAGAGTGTGATAAGATTTTTTGGAACATTTTTTTCTCTGTATTTTATAAGTGTTTTTATATAATATATATAATATTTTATCAGATTATTCTAAAAAATACCTTCATTTATTTATCTGTTGTTTTTATTAGTAGATGTATATTGTTTGAGTATCTTTATTCCTTATGATAAACAGATAACCATCTAAGATTCACTTAAATGTAAAGATTACAACTACCCTTTCGTGTTAATTATCAATAATAAAGTTATAAGGAAAAAATACTAAGCAAGTCATTGTAGTATAGTATAGTATAAAGTAAAGTAACGTAAAATGGTGGGTACAAAACCTATTCGTACAGGTAAAATAGCAATTAGTTAACATTCAAAAAGCATAAAATGTGACCCATTTAACACATCCCGACACCAATTTATAACCAATTTAGACGTTTAAAGCCGTTATACTCGTCATCGACCGCAAAGACGGCAACGCATTTTATCGACAATTTGATACAAAAAGTTTATGCAAATCAAGTGAGCCGAAATAAAATGGAGTCGCGCGTGCGATCGATACGACCTTGTGGGCGGGGCCTGGCGTGGGCGGGGCCTAATAAGAGGCTGGGATTGGTTCAGACCGCCCACCCCGCCCCCCACATCGGCATCGAACCCGCACTCGTAAACGTAAGCCCGCGCGCCGCGACACGAGACGTGATGTGGACGTGCCGAGTTACGAGTCGTTAAACGTGAGATATATCGATTTTTAAATCGGTTTTTATTCGTTTGTTATGTGGTTTTGTGGACAATGATTACCGATATGTACGCGCCGCTGCCGGCGCCCACTAATAAGTCAATCGTAAGTTTATTTTATTTTACTTTTATTTCTAGTCGTCAGCTGTGTTTATTTATAAATGTAAACAATTCAAAATAAATTGTTAAACTTATTAAATATGTCAAATAAAGAGACCTTATTCAAATGTAGAGTTTAATATTTTTGATTAGTGAATGTAGAGATTTAAACTATTATTCATTAAGTGACCGACGGCGGACAGATTATGTAATCTAAGTATATTTTAAATTATTTATTAAGTCAAGACAAGACAAACAGAGAGACTAAGAATGAGTGTCAATGGTTTTATATTTTATTATTAAAAAACATTTAATAAACATTGTTATAATACTTATATTCATTATATACTTGTTATATGTCACTAAATTTCATTGAGCAGAGTTCGCAACAATATATATATTTTATATAAGTATATTTATTTAATAAAATAATAATAAACACATACATTTTTCTACAAGACCCGTCTGTTATGAATCATTTCAGTAGATTGACCATTTTTTTTAATAAAATAAATTAAGAGTCACTATTAAATACACATTGCTGCGGACGGTACCCGCACTCCCAATCGAGAACAGATTAATTGATGAAGCGTTGAAACAAAGAACAATATCGCATTGTTCTACATACAATTGGAAACGATCTTTCTAATCCGCCATTACTTTGTATATAATTTTACATATTAATAAACAATGGATACTTATTTATTATAATAACCATTGAATATACAGAAAACGTACACTAGATAACGTGAAAAAAGTAGATTAAATAGATATAAATCTACTTAAGTAGATAATGTATATACATATATATGTATATACAATAGAAAGTGTTTCATACTATCCTTGTCTATAGATAGAGCCACTGTTTAAAATAAAATAAACTGTTGTTCTTGACTATGAATATAGAAAACACTTAATAAAAAAAATTACACACTTCCATACTATCATTGTCTATAGATAGAGCCACTACTTAAAAGAACGACAAACTGTTGTCCTTGACTATAGATAGAGCAAATAAAAAAACACAATTCCATGCTATCCTTGTCTATGAATAGAATTAATACCATAAACACCGATCACAAATATCCACGGCGACACATCGAGAGTCGATACATCAAACCATTATGCGTGCTTAATAGATTTTTTCTACACCCATTCACAATTCCCAGCATGGAGTCCGCCATTGTAGGAACTTTTATTTGTAATGGCCTTAAATGGCTGTTGTCGGGATTAAGGTGCTTCATCCATTGTGCTCCCAAGTGCCGGCTAATCTGTCCGTCATGGTCGCACCACAATACATCTGGCAGATCTTTGGATTTAACACTTTTGCGGATTAAATATTTACTATATCAGCGTGGTTAATAATAATAAATACTTAAAAAATATTTAATTATAGAAGAGTCATTTACACCTCATCCATGAGATCTAATTAAAATATCTGTCTCATGCACCAATTATGAATGTAATAAATCAGCGGTGGCACGGTAGCGGGCTCCATATATCTTTTTTATCGCCGGAGCGACGTGTTTAACCCTTTCATTGACAAAAGGTATTTAAATGAAGCTGTCGACTAAATTATATTTACTGCACCCGACATACCGACCAACCGTTAAATGTTTTTATATGTTACACTTTTAGAATACGCTGGTATATCTTTACACGTTTAGAATACACTGGTATATCTTTTACAGTTTTAGAATACTCTAGTATAATTTGGAGTTGTGTTCGGAATCCGCTTATCACATTAGGAACGCCTTTAGAGTAAGTTATATATAGTTATATATTAGTTTAGTTACTAAATATAAAACACTAACTTTTGTTCGTGGTTTCGCCTGCTTTGAAGGTGGATAAGTGCTAGTGTGCAACAAAATGTAGTCTATATCCTATTTGAAGATTTCTTCATAATTTCATACAACATGCATGATTACGAACAAACATCCATAAATTCAAACTTTCACATTTATTACACTTGTATTATTGATTACGTATTAAGTAAATTCAACACATTAAAAGGCGGATTCATTAAAATTAATTTGATATTGTCATCAGTTTAAATATCATCATAGCTCAAATATAACAAGATGTACAAACATCATTAAATCTTTCAAAGTTATTTATAACAGACCATCAGTCAGCGCGTCGTCTCGAGCGACAAATTTAACAATGCGAGCTCACAGATGACGACAAACAAACTCTAATGACACGGATCTGTCGAGATAAGTGTTTTAGGATATTTATTTACCGCAATTAATTACGCTGAGCTAATTTTGAAGTTACATTTAAGTGTTAATTATTTTGCGAGACCCAATTAAGTAAGTGTTTATTATAATCAAGTATTTTGCGAGACCCAATTATTAAAATTATGATTACACCTCATTTGAAACCAATTTTTATTAATATAATTCATGAAAAATAAAAATAACCCAATTATAAATAAACCGGCAAAGTATCACATAAAATTTTATTGCTTTCATGGAAACATCTGTCATAATTTGCCTAATTATCGGTAACAAAAAATTGAACAAAGAAAAATGTGTATGAAATACATTATAAGTAGCGGACCTTGGTTATGATAGACATCTAGACACTATCTGAAAACACCCAAGCGATAAGGACTTTTATGGCTTAAAAAATAGGAATCAATTTTGCATAAATAGCACAAGTTTTATTGGCTATCGGAGCATAGAGTAATTACTATTCCAGACGTGTCCATTGCGGTTGTTAAAACATCCAGTTTAAAAACACCAAGCGGCTTCACCACAGTGTGGTTAGTATCCTGTACTCACCACAAATGACCTTTTAATACGAGTAATATTTGTTGGTGTAACCGATCGATTGCTGACGACTCATATGTTATTATTAAACTTAACAGCTGGAGCTTTAGGTACGGCAATAACTTATGATTTTTATATTTTACGTAAATAATAAACAAAGCAGTGTATTATCTATATCTATGTTACCTGTTTGACCTACTTAAAAATATATTAGTATATTATTTTATAAAACAGAGTTAGAAACGCAGCTGACTTACTTAAAGTCCTTGTCTATAGATAGAGCAACTACCTAAAAGAAATGACACAATGTAGTTCTTGACTATAGATAGATCAAGTAAGCTTTATGAAATATGTTACATTTATGAAAGAAGCCTAATAGATGTCGCTTCCCGGTAAAGGCGATTATACATTGGATACAAGATTCATGAATACGGATAGTGACACAGTAGCTCAATTCGTACAGCGACGGAACGGTATCCCAGAGGGTGCGGATTCACTGCCTGAGTTGAGGAATTTTTCGTACAATATTTATTTTTAATTTAAATGTCATAATTATTGTTAAAGCTTATGTTTGGAGCAAATAGTTTTGAGATAAGAGCGGACAATATAATTATACTCACGTTAAAATATCGTTAGCAAAACTAAATAATTACTACAATAGAAAAAAGTCAGTTGTATCATGGACTAATAATACAAGTATTGGTTTTTGGCTTTACCCAACACTTGTCTCTCTTCTGGCGTTTTTTAATTTTTAACTAATTATTGTTATAGATTAATCGTAAATATGATCACAAAGAACCTTCAGTTAAAGCTAACAGTTCAAAGTTTCTAAAAACTAAGTATAACTTTACACACAGAAAGATCAGAATTGAAAAAAATATTCTAATATGAAGAAAATTGCCCATTATTATAATAAAAAATGAATATGTAAATATACACTTTTAATTGATTAATAAAAATACTGTTTCGTATGAGAAAAGTTAATAAAATCTTTAAGCCTCATAAATAAAAACTAAAAAAAAACTTTAAGTGCCTACTTATAGTTTATAATGTTAGCTGATGTGAGAAAAAATAGTTGTGGAAAGGGCACATAAGTACTGGTCAATTAATAGTTAATTGTATTGTATGGTTCAATAGTTCTTACATGAATAAGTACTGAATACATAGCGCATAAGAACTCTTACACACTCGAAGCAAAGAGGAAGACTTTATATTATGAAGTCATAAATAATCCTCTTCATTACATTCACTGCACTGTATTTTTGTAAATGTTTATTTGTAAGAAAGAAGTTTTACTTACTCGACACTTTAACAAGAGACTGGTTCAAAAACAGTCGTACCGATACTAATCTGTCAGGGATTCTCAAATTCTAAATTATCTGATTCGGACATCATTAATGTCATCAGAATGGTTCGACTTCCGTATATAAGTAAAAAATATGCCAAAGGAAATTGAATTTTCTGTGGATGGGACAGGGATTAAAATGGGTTTGGAGGTGTTTAAAGGATTTTGCAACTCATTGCATTAGCCCGGCTTGTTAGTGGCGCGGTGCGGTAATGAAGGCAAGAATGAAGGTAAATGCAAGTCATGAGGCAGAGGCGCCGCGCCGTCATCGCGCCTTGTCATACGTGATGGGCCGACAACGAAGAAGGTTATTTTCAAAGAAACACCACTAATTAATACTCACTACTTTATAAAAAGTGAAGGAGCGCTGAGTTTTGTTCTACTGTCATCGCAGCCTTTGTCTTCGTGTGTAAAAAGCACTGTGTGAACTTTGTATAGAGATTATATTGAGTGAAAGTTTGGTTTTGTTTATCATTAATATATAGTGTGTTAATGCACTAAATGTAATCTTTTGTTGTATTAACGCTGTGATCTTTACTGTTAGAAATGTCACTAAGGCGTCACGGCTACAATTAATTTAGCACGTCTCTCACAAAGCGACCCCCTGCGGTGACCGCCGCCCGCAGTGCCGGCACTCGTAACATGCTTCAAAATAATCTACCTTATCATATCAATATCATGGACAACACTTTTTCTCTCACCACTCTTATATAACAATGGATAATTTGTCGTTAAGTTCATTTTGATACTTTAATAAAGTCACTTGCAATTCTGCCTGTGCTTTTTGTATTCGCTTGATACCTACAAGTTTCCTAGTAGTGAAATATGAAGTGTAATGCAATTTAAGCAGCCATTTAAATGATTTGTAAGAAAATAATGTATTACATTTGTAAGTTTTATGAGATTAAATTAATTTCGGTCAGATTTTCTTTCGATACAGATCTGAAAACACAATTAATTGGATATTTTATTTACGAATGAAATTACTGTCATTAACATTAAGGATGGTCCGTAAATCTGCAGCAAACTGTGAAACCATTGCATATGTCCCATTATGTCCATTATAAGTAGTATCGGAAATTGCAACTATCAAGTCAAGCATCCGGCTTTTAACTGTAAATTTTCCGTTCGCAATTTGTTATTGTGGAAGTCTGACGGATTCTTTTATATAAAGTATAATCGTACCTCGGGAAATCCATTAAGCCCTATATTGTACTGCTTGGAACGGATGAAAACTTATCATTTTTAATTCAAGCTTTATGGACAACAATTTCAGATCATATGTTGCAATTTAACAATGTTTTGATTAATGAAATGGCAAGAAATCTCGGCATTACCGAAGGGTGGTATGATACTATTAGCACCCTACGAAGGGCGGTATTTTATGTCCTCAACGACGCAGACAAACCGCCATGAATACTCCGCACTTCACTCTAGTGCTTTGAATCGCGTCTGCCATTGATAGCCATAATGTTCACATTGTTGATCTTGAGGGCACTTTGTTTAATGGTTTACATTTAAAACTAAACTACTATAGTATTTGAATACGTAAAGACTGTTCGTATAAATCTACTTGATTGCGGTCAGTGTGGTCACTTCATTCACTCCCGATACTCCATTCATAATCTGTTCGTTCATAGCTGGAACGTTTTACATAATCGCGTCTCTCCTATAAGTTTTTGCGGTTAACATTAAGTTACATTTATGTAATAACAGTGCTTAGAAATAGCTATTAAAGATGTAGTATGAGTTAGAAATGAAATCGAATTCGTTAGTACTTAGGTGGTCGCGTGGCTAGGACCGCCCGCTGCGGGCATCGCGCTATGCTAATTCAATTGTGTTATGAGATGGCGATACCATCTACTCCGCCTGTATTATCATAATAATGCGCGAGTCACTTCTCCGACGCGGTGGTGTCGACATGCTCGATATCCGATACACGACTCACAAAACAGCTCAACATGTCATGAAGGTGAGTGTAGTACGAAGCTATGTTGAGTCGGTTTTAATCGATATCAAGAAGTGTTAAAATTAGCGAGAGTGGTTCTCATGAAACATCGCCCTAAGCGCGTACTCAGTTCATGTATCATCTAGCTGGATGCAAATTGAATTACGAGAGTTTTTGTTGGAGTTCATTGTTTAATACCATCTCTTTGTTCTTACGCCGCGGTAAGTACGTGACGATGGAACATTCAGCGCCTTGTAATCTCGCTATCTTCAACCCGGCGATTGTTCTGCTCCACTCGCTTCGTGACTCTAAATTACAGTGTTTTATTTTATTACTTATCTAATTATTACTATTTTTATAAAGAACTGTATTCACATAAACTGACTTTATTACATTCATTTGTTGTGTTATATTTTTAATGCCATCTGGTCTGTTAACTGCTTTTAATGTCAGAGCTATCGCGTATAATCTAACGGCTGTTATATCTATGATTTAATTTAAATACAATTTTATTATAATAACAGGATACTATCGAGTGAGGAAAGTGTACAGTTCCGGTTCAATTCTTGTGACTTTTTAAAGATACGTAAAAGAACTCTTGCGGTTTTTGACTTTGAAGACCAATAATTGTCCTTTTAATAATTATAGACTATTCATCATTATGTTAAAGAGTAAAAATGACATGTAGATAATATAATTCTTCATGAATAAAAAGAATTGTAGACACATGTACATTTTTATACAAACTGGTATGGCATGAAATGTCACTAATTGCGTTGCAACCTTGTCGTACAGTCGACATATGTCGTGTGGTTTCTATTTAACCCCATGACACTGTAATTAGACGTCAAATAACTTATCGCCACCGGGGCATTGAACCATACATAATGTTATCATTTATATATCCAATGTTTTGGTAAAAACTAGTTTGAAAGTTGCACTGGTGTAGATAAGCTGAGTAACGGTGGCCACTTAAAACTGAAGATGACAGATGGATTCAGAACTTATATGATAAAAGAATCAAATCTACACTGATATGACATATGATAGAACAGTGTAGATATTTTGACATATTGCCAATAATTGTCATAAGGCAAGTAGATAAACCTCAAGCATCCAACTAAAGTGATTGCGCCGTCGCTTCAGATATATTTTGAACATTTTATTTGTTTGTTACTAACGTATAAATGGAGCTAATTATTATAATTTCGGTTAAATTACTGGAATTATCTTGCTACCAAATATAAGTGAGTTTAACGACGTTTTCTCGGAACTAAAGACGCGGCCGAGGGCGATGTCGAACTGCACGCGATAGATGTAAGTTCTGCGATCAACCTTCAACTTATCTTCACTTTTAGTATAACTAAACATTTGTAACATTCAATTGCTTAATATATAATGTTAGTAACCTCCCTAATCTATGTATTTAGAATCTTAGAACATTATTTTTTTATAATATAAATTTTAAATAAAAATCTCTTTAAATCAAATGAAAGAACAAATTATCTAAAGATTATATACATATTGTTTTAAGTGGATTTTGTAAGAATAATTTAAACAAATATTATTTTTTTAATTCTATATTATTCGCAATATATTATTTGTATAAGTGACATAACAATGTCATCACATTACTACTATTATATATGTAGTTACATTGACAGAGCTCGGAGCCAGTGAAGGGGATGCGTTGTTTTGGTCGTTTATTTTTTATATTGAAACTGGTTTTAAATAACTACTCCTATTATGTGAATTCCGACCATAATGCCGTCAAGAGTATCCAATCCCGGTCCTTATATCCAACCCCGTTTTTTCGGGATTGATCACGAGCAATCCCGGGGTCCAATAATAGGCCCCAAATTGCAATACGTTCGTTATTTAAAAACTAAGGTGTTTTTATATATTTTTTAAAATTTTAGGGTGATTTTTTTTTCTATGGTGTTTTTTTATGTGATGATTAAAAATAAATTGTTCTAAATATTAAAATAAGTAATATTTTTCTCAAATCTCTTAATTTCCAAAATTTACCTTTTAGATTTAGAGAGATGCTTAAGTACAACACTTCATACAAAATATTACTACAAGTTTTTATAAACAAATAATATAACAAAAACAATTTAAGAATTAAGATACTTCTAAAACAAGAAATCTTTAATAAAAAGTCAACACATCACATGTTCAAGGTTACGATGAGTAGGTACGAGAATATGATACTACATTTCATTTAGTACCATCTTTGAAGGAGTTTTATTTCTTAATATTTTTATCGATAATTAAGGATATATTAGAACATCACTAGTAATATTATTTGGTATAAAAAATGTAGGGTGTAAAGCGTGAACCGCACAGTTAAAGCGATCGTTAGACCGTTCCACACATGGCGGACCTCAAATTGTACCGACAAATTATTTATTTAAATGTAAATTATCGCCTTGTGACGTCCGTTTTTCATGCTCATGTGTTTAATTTGACCGACATATGGGAATAGTTATTGTTTGACCAGATTTAAAATTTTTTAATGTCATATTTTATACAGACTAATAATAATTTTAATTTTTGTTTATTTATTTAATTCTGTATTGCACAAAAAAAACTTGTACGATCGCTAAAAGGCCCTCTCTACCACCATATCATAAAATGAAAAAAAAATGAGTGTATAGGTACGCAAAAGATAAAAAAAAGCTGATAACATAAAAATATAAATAGATTCAAAATAAAAACATTTAATAATAAATAAAACACATTTTATTCATAAAATCTATTCGCATTATTTATCTTATTATTCATTTATGTTACTGAGATTTAGTTTCCTTACATACTATTTTTAGTGTTATAAGAGTGAGGACATATCAAGATGGTTACATAAGGTAGTATAAGTGTTATTAATATGAAGTATATAGGTAGATTATTTGAAATAGGGTTACATTTGCCTTACATTTGGAGGGTGGGGTTGGTGGGGTTATTTTTTTTGACACATAATATATCGCCCGCACCTCTAACAGTTGCGTGCGGGAACTGTAATGTAAAAATAATGTCACCACCATTATTATCTTACTTTTGTAAACCAGCTTTAAGTATTAAACAAACACTATCACTTGTTTTTTTTTCTTAATTATAAAGCAACGACCTCATGTTGAAGCTTTTTTGTATCTATAATTTGATGTCACACATTTACGATATAGATTTTGTCCGTAAATGAAACTTCGTTGCTAGCGCACCACATCATAATCGATACATCCCCCATCCAGTGTCAAATTGCTAACACACCCCTTGCCCGCTGATGTCCTCCGTAATTAGGCAGTTTATTATAGATCTTCAAATTATTATGTAATTTGATGTCCTCTAATTGGCTATAAACAACCCAATATCGTTTGATTGATGACTTTAATTAACATGATTTTATCTTCCGATAAAATATAACAAGGCTAAGGAAATTATTTAAATTTATATCATTTATATATTTACTAGCTTTTGCTAGCGACTTTGTCTGCTACTTCATAAACTGTTTTACATTAATTAAATTTTTATTATTAACATTATTTAGAACTAATTTTAAGGTTAAAAAACATCAAATTTGTTTAAGTGGGACTTTTAAGTTGGAGCATGCAAAAAAAATCTACAATTTTAAATTTTTATTGAAATCGTTTCATTAGTTTCGGAGGTGGACGCAAACGAACATAGTGACACGGGATTTTTATATATATATAAAGATATAGCAAATGTCCCTAAATAGAATATATAATAAGATGTCAAAAGCAAACAATGCGCCATAAATTGTAGATGTTAGTTTGCATTAGAATTGCGGAAGGGGAGCGGACTGTTTCACCCGGAATTAACTGGATAATTCCATAATTGTGCAATTAGCCATCGGCAATTTACTATTGGATTATCGACTTTCAATTATATCACACGACTCGTTTTGTTACCTGGCTTTTGTTACAATATTAAAAAAAACAATTTAAAATTAAAACTTTTATCTGTATTTTGACTGTCTTAAAAAAAGAATTGATTTTAAATGTAAATACGTCAATTTCAACATCAATATAAAATTTTATTTTATTTGCTGTATATATTTTTTATAATATATATAATATATATGATTATTAATCACAACTAATTCTTACATGTAATAAATAATCAGTTAATATAATCGCTTGCGAACGAAATTGTTCCTAGTATCATTATTTCAACGACGTGCGTCGAAAAAATATTAGTTCATAAGTATAGTTATGATTCTTATGAAATATAATTTTCCCAGTAACGACTCCACGATCTTAATAACACCGGTTAAGTGTCTCGGTTGAATATTCATTTTCGTTCATTATAATTTCGGTAGATAATTTAACTTTATCCAATCTTAACCGCTAGCTGGTTTGCGATTTCATATATTTATTTATAATCAAATTAATTATACTAACAATATTTTTAATGTAATCTTTAAAGATTTCTGGAGATAACTATAAGATAATCAAATTATTAATTATACTGAAAACAGACGTACAAATAATATAAAAACAGATAACCACTTAGTTGGCCTCTGCTATTATTAGTTGATACATAAATACCGTATATCAAGTATTGATTGAGTTAATTCCCGTTTCTCGTTAACCAAAGCATGCTCGTAATTTAGTAATTTGATTTGCCAGTGCTTTAGTACATCCGCTTCACTTCACAAAACACGGCTTTTAATTAAACAGATAGATAGGTACACTAAATTACAGATAGCATTTAAATGAATTTCAAATCAGGATATGACGATCAATATACAATCGCTCGCTGGACAAAATAATATAGAGATTTTGTGGACTGATGTATTAAATTTACTCGTGTTATTTATTTTATATAGCGCCATCTAGTGAATTAATATGCAATTTTTAAATGTATTTTTGTTGGGCTTTCAATGTGTGTCGCTAAGATTTTTCTTAAATTTAGATGATGATGGAATATTTATACTTAGTATAACTATATAATTTCAGTTGTTCGATTATACATATAGACTGCCACGAGGAACATTCGTTCACGAGGAATATGTTTTTTTAATTACGTAACCTAAGTTATTCTTTATAACATCATCTATATAGTGGAAGTCCAGTTAAAATCAGTCCAGCTGTTTCAGAGATTAAGCACAAACGAACAGAGAGAGAAAAAAAAATTGCGTATTTTTTCATATGAATTTAGTGAAAAGCTGTTAATTTAGAATGACAAACAGACACTTCAATTCTATTTATATATAGATAAACAACCTAACAGTATAATACAAGTGTTATTTCGTCCTTCGCACGTTACCTGTATACTATTCGGATACTACAATTTTGTGGTCGTGAGGTGATTTCATCCGGCTCATATTTTTTTATGACAATGATCTTCGTCATTTTTGACAAGGAGAAGGCCATCGGGTAATGCGGCCCCGGCGCCGGCTCGTCGGCGGACAGTCATCTCGTCTTTGATCCGATCTGGTTTGGAGCAAGTTGACCAATTACCTATATCGCTCTGTCCATTCCCAAATGGAAGATAATGCCTAGGGTAATTATGACTTCAGTCGCACTCATTCAAAACGTATTATATCAAAATTGGTGTGACGTAACCTTTAATGTATTATAGATTTTTATTGTTTAAGCATTTTGTTTAGAAACTTTGGGAACAACAGCAATATATTTAAGCGTCATACACACTAATACTTGATTGATCAAGTAGGTAGGTGTCTATAATAAAACAATTATATTAGGTACATATTATAAACCCACTTGTATCAGCATTCTGATATAATATCATATTAGATGCATATTAAAGATATTAGGCAATTATAGACATACATGTATAGTGAACTTACATTATTTAATATGCCTTTTTTAAGTGATAATGTAATTGAAATGTTGGAATTAATCAATTCTTTTATTTATACTGCATCTTTAATAGACTTCTTAAGTTATCTGATACAATATGTAATAAGTATATAAATTTATGTTCAAAAGTAAGGCTTCATATAACTACTATTATTTTGAATGGATAAATATAAAATCTATGACTCTCTTGTAAATCTGAGAGCAGTAGTAACTAGACAAACTTCTAACTTGTTATCAGATAACTATAACTGCAATAATATTAAATTAATAACTTAAATTGGATTAGTTATTTTTATGTTTGACTTTGACTATTGTATTCTTCGTTCTTTGAGTATTGAAGATATATCTACTGCATTATAATATATCCTGAAAGTTATGTAGCAAAACATGAGAGACAATTGTATGTGAAGTTATTGTACTGTTTGAGAACCACTAGTAAATCATAAAGGTGCGACAAAATAGCAAAATATTAAATTAAATTATAACCCCACATGTACTATGGTTAATCAATTATTATATAATTAAGATGAGTATTTACGAATTAAAACTATAAGAAACAGTTGTTATACTCATTTTAATCTGCATTTCAATCCCCACCAAATACTGTCATAAGATATTGCTAGTGAAAAAATGGAGATTAGAGAACATTTTATGAATAAAAACTCTTATAAAACGGTTAATCTATGAACTTCTTTTTTAAATATTACGCTACAAACTTTAATTGAGCAAGAGAAAGAAAGAAAAGGGAGAAAAATAAAATCTAATTATTAATATCAATAACAGTTTCTAATGTTAAGTGCTGAGTTTATTTCCCTGAGCTTTTTTCCCGTGAAATAAATTCAGCAGTTTCGTATCGCACATTGCGGCGACAGCTGCGCCAATCACAATGCAAGGGGCGTGGCTCCTCGTCCCCGGGCTCGATTCGTGATCCCCGGATTATATTATTGCGTACAATGAAGCTTTTTTATCGAGCCTTTGTCTCACTAGGGTGAAATATCCGGTCGGATGTTCCTTCTCCGCTCTTATTGAATGTGAAATGAATACCGAAAGGATTGTACGTTAATGCACATAACTGATATAAGTCCATTCATATTTTATTCATGCGATACATATGAAATATTTATTAAGGAAGTGTAAATAATGCCGTCGTGGTATAATGAGTTCGGGACTAATGGTGAGGTCGAGACATCGCATATATTAATAACGACGTCCCGCGGCGGGCGGTAGCGGTCGGGAGCTGTCACCGCTCCGCCTAATTGTAAATACGCTACCTATAAACTAAAAACAATTTATTTATATTGTTTTAAGAGCCTCGAGCTAAAGTCGAATACTTTTGCATTAGTTCCCATATAAATTAGACCATAAATCAGGACCGGTTGATTCTCACGGTTCCTTAATTAAAGTTCGATAAAATATATTTTGTCCATTCTAAATTGTTAACGTTTAATTATCTATTTACAGGAGCATCCGAGCTTACGCGGCACGCCTTTGGCGATGCTCGCTGCGCAGTGCAACAAGCTTTCAAGTAAATCGCCTCCTCCACTCGCCGATGCGGCGGTTGGCAAAGGTTTTCATCCATGGAAGAAAAGTCCTGGAACGCACTCCCCCCCAGGGGCCGGTATCGCACCGCGCTCGCAGGCACCAGCTTGTGCTCCATATCGAGCACCTACCTCATGCGCCGCGGCACCTTCTTATGGAAATGATCTCTACTTTCCTTCATCGGGTGACCAATTACTTGGCAAGAGCGAATCAAGTGCAAGTCTCGGCTCAATGTACTCCAGACACCCTTATGAATCATGGCCCTTTAATGTAGGAGGTGGTGGCAGTAGTGGAGCACTAAAAGCTGCTGAAATGGGTGGCGTTAGTGCTGTAGGTAGTACTTGGTGGGACGTACATAGCGGATGGCTCGATGTTGGAGGACAAATGGCAAATTACGCTGGACAAGATTATTCTCAATTAACGCATTCACTTTCTGGTGGAGCTCATTTGCTCCCTCCTGCACCCCACCTCCTACAAGATGCTTATAAATCAGTGCTACCTACACAAGGGTCCTTCGGTCTACATGGTCCTGGTTCACCGGCGCCACCAGCTCAAGCTCCATCGCCACGTTCTCAGCGACGATATGCAGGCCGCGCCACTTGTGACTGCCCTAACTGTCAGGAAGCCGAACGACTGGGCCCAGCTGGAGCCCATCTTCGTAAGAAAAATATACATAGTTGTCATATACCTGGATGTGGCAAGGTATATGGAAAAACTTCCCACCTTAAAGCTCATTTACGCTGGCACACCGGCGAGAGACCGTTTGTGTGCAACTGGTTATTCTGCGGAAAACGATTCACACGCTCCGATGAGTTACAGAGGCACCTAAGAACGCATACAGGAGAAAAAAGATTTGCATGTCCAGTGTGCAACAAGCGCTTCATGCGATCAGATCACCTCGCGAAGCATGTCAAAACTCACAACGGTGGTAAAAAAGGGAGCTCAGAATCCTGCTCAGACTCGGAGGAGAATAGCCAAGGCGAGACGCACACCGGTGGTAGGTCGCCGGAGCACCATTTGGACGTGAAGCCGGGCGCGCTGGTGTGACGGGGGAGCGCGGCGCTGGCCGTGCCGCACCACGCCTCGCTGCTCCTGTGATGCCGCCCCGCACATATCAAGCACTGTGAACGATGCGTTGTATTATGAAAAACTTAGCAGTGCGAGTGCCGCCGCGATAGTGTATTTCTGTTGAACTAAAGTGTACAGTATATATATTAAATATTGTCTATTATTAAGCTAGATATTATATTATAATAATAGATTAAGTAGTATCGCACTCTTAGTCCAAAATCACAGTTGTAATTTATTTCATTGATATTTTATTATAAAGATTTTATGTATAATTACCTCAAGTATCACAGTAACGAAAATAAGTAGCTCTTTATATATTTATTTATGTGTTATAAAATTGAATTTGTTTGAAATACATCTGTTAATGTAATAAGTGACACCAAATTAATGGGTTGTCTATAATTATATTAATTTAAATACACACATGTCTGTCTGTTTGAATAGATCATTTAATTCAGAACTTAATGTTAGTATAATACGTCCAACGATTAAAACTATTTCCTGGTTTGTGATTAACGCCGAAGACAAGCAATGATTATATTTGTTATATAACTATAGCATAAGCTGAAGATTGATCTATTATCAAATATTCGTTCTGTACAAAAATGTGCGAATAAATGTGCCCGATATGATTTTATAAAAATTGAATATATTTTTCCGAGTGGATATTTGCATTTTTATTTAATAATTTAAGTTAACTCCTAAGTATTATTGATATTATAATTGCGCAAACAATAAAGTGCTAAAATTAAATTATTTTAATAAATTATAATATAACTACAAAAAATCTAAAGTACATACCTTATTTGTAACAAAATATAATGAAATAACCTATATACAATACAAAATATGAAAAAGTTTGCAAGCCGACTTTCCCAATTGCAACGTTTGGTATAGGAATAAATGACACATCTTATAGTAGTAATAATTATATTATTATTATGTATTCTTTACCACAAACTACCTAATCTAAGAGCACATTGAAAGTACACACCTCTATCAATGATAGTCAAATGTATACAAAATATAGACCAAATATATTAGGATAGTCGACGGAGAACTAACAATAAAGATATCTTGAAAATTACTCGAAATAAGAAATCGACTTGATTGATTGATTGATTAATTGATTGATTGATTGAATGATTATTGACCCATATAAGGAATTGCTGACATTTGTAGAATTACCAGGAAAGCAACATTCATAAGAGTAATTTAACTTAAAAAATGTATTGTAAAAATTCATTAATGTCAGTTGTATAAAATATTGAAAATTTAAAATATTGAAAAAAACAAGTAGTTTATTCTATTTAATTAAAATACGTGCCCTTTGTAAGTAGGTAATCAATCAAAAAATTATATAAATAATTGCTAATTTCTCATAATTTACTTGTGACATACAAGAATATTAATCGACCGATCGAATTTCAATATTAAATCTGAAAAATGAAAAATGATTTCAATCAGATAATTAATTAATGACTATAAAATATTTTTTATGTGCACAATATAATTTTGCAATTTGCAAAATTAACATTAAAGTCATTCATAAAACAGTTCATACATAAATAGTTAATATAAAAAATATGACAATAAGTTCAAGATGACAATAAAATATATGTGTATTTAGATTTTAAATGAGTGTTGACTTTGTATGAGAAGTATCATATTTGCGCAAATCTTCTTCATACATTCATATTATTAATGAACGCCACACAAAATGAAAGCAAAGAATCATTTACATTTTTTATTTATTTCAATAATTACTTAAGGCATCTACAAACTGAGATCACGCTTCTGATATCCCACAACTTTTTAATCAAGAAATTCATATCAGAGACCTATAAGGACTCATACACATTAAAGTCCATTTAAAAGTAAACTTTATGACGGGGAAGGAGCTGTCTGTTTCATTTCACACCCCGACACTATTACGGCGTTAAGTAATTTATAGAATGCCGCAAAGAGGGCGACGGGCGTCGTAAAAAGTGAATTGAAGGCACGAATAATGAGGGGAGCGAGTGTCTCCGCGGGTGGTATCAACTCGTGCTCAAAAACTGAGTAAAACCGACCTCATCTGCAAGCCGCAGACTCCATTACAGCCGAGCCTAGCGTCACCTCGGCGTTAATGACGCCTGACGGTGGTCGCTCATTGATATCTCTATTCTCTCCAAAGACACTTTTTGCTTTACGCAATCTAGCCAAGTGTTAGTCATTCATAATAATTTCAATTATTTTTATTTACTCAGGATAACTGTGGGCTTCACTGCAGTCTTTTGTGCTTGTATTATAATGAAATAGGATGAGATTGATTCATAGATTTAATATGAAAGTAACTTTATATAATATGTTTGGTGATTTAAATACAATGAAGTGTTTATGCAGAACCTTCTTCTGTTCTTAATATTCAATCCTCTTAAACAATACATAATCAGTGACGGTTAGGTATCTAATAGTAAATGATGGACTACAAAAAAGTCAAGAGAGGTGACAATATACTTTCTATTACAATAATTATTATTATAATAATATCATATACAAAACTAAAATGAACTGCAATTGAAATTGAAGCTAACATGCTAAATAGCGTTTGGATTTAACTAATGTTAATACAGCAATATACGAAATGCAACAAACCCATTTTAAACGATACCAAAAACCATATATATAAACAAACGTTAAAAAAAATATTAAATATGGTAGGCCAGATATTATGACACTGAATTTCATATCTATCTCTCATATCACAAACGTTAAAATAAAATCACTCTTAATATATTTATCGTATATAAAGTGTAATTAAGGCTTAAGTTATCAAATTAAATGATAATATTCTAAATCTTATCAAGTGTAATCTGATAAAACCTCTGTAATAAAATTTCGTTACACTTAACACAGATTTATAACCCCTAACCGAATTACTGGTAACTGATTGAGCGTGGAGGAGCTGTGTTTATTATTCCTATTGCATACACATTACGGGGGGTCGGAAAACGCTTATGACCGGGAAATCACAACATATATATATATATATATATATATATATATTGAATCTAAACTCGAATCTAAATAAATATACATATTTGACGTATTAAAGCCTATATAATATTTATAACAACAATATATTCTAAAATAGCATTAACAGATGCTCAGAGATTTAAAGTTATTTGCAAAGAGTTAAGTAGCAGAGTGATGTGGCACACTTGCCTTCAAGACGTACACCCTTTGAGCTAACGTTATGTGGCGAGAAAGCTCTTTAGATGTTATTGCTTCACATCAGATGGAACGGAACATCAAACGCTGGGTGGCTTTAACGTATTAGGGTTTGTTTACAATGTATGGGTGTGATGTATTTTACTTCTATTTACGGTCATTATATGACAAAATATGACGTTCAATTTATTTGTATAATTTGTATGAAATCATATTATGATATAAAATATTATATTTATATTAAAATCGAATTAAATATTAATCATCTTATTAATTAATTAACATTTAATCATGCTATAATGGGATATATTAAAAAATAAATAGAAGTATCGCATTACCAATTTAGTCGTATGATTAATAAGAGATCGTAAATTTGGGCGCGCTAGAGACAAAGGACGCCGACAAGACATATGTGGACCCAGTTCTCGGAAAATCTACACGTTTTGACCAATTTTTGCAGTCCGAATATTGTTGCTAATTAAAATCATCATAAAAATAAAGTTGTGTTTTGTTTATGTTCTTGTAATAGGGGTGTTTGAGATGAGAACTAACGAAAGTATTACAGTTTAGGTTCCAAATATTAGCAAAATTTTCATGAGTTAGATACGTTTCATAATAATGATAATTGATAAAAAAATAAATTCGATACATTTTTCAACAAAACTACTATATTCTATTATATAAAGCAGTGTACGATAAACGATTATTTCGATATCAAACCCAATAAACAACAGATAATCCAATAGCAAAGAACGTCAAATAACTTTTTTATTTTAAATGGAAGGAAGCAAATAAAATTATAATCTAAAATAATAAATAAATATGGCGGAATGAAGTGAATAACATTGTTGCAAGACGACGGAAACACAGGCGGTTTAGTATTTTTAACAACGGCCCGGTCGCAGTAAATCACGAGTTTAGACCCCATTCAAAAGTAATATCGACTTCTTCGAACACACATTAATATAACATTTCTCAACTCTCAAAGGGAAGCTACAATAAACAACATTTTTAGGAACTCTCACACAAAACATTATGATATTCAAATGTCGGCTCTAACAATGTTAATGACACAAAAATTATAATATTTATACATTATTTATTTAAAACTTTCAATTATTAATGTAAATATATATATAACTTGTTACTCATATATATAGTTATCTTTATATTATCTAAAAGGATATCTTTTTAGATAATATAAAGATAACTTTTTTATAGACATCTCTCTAACTGTCAGCGTGGGTTATGATACAGTATATCCTATTACGATCATATGCTCTTAATGATGTATAGTTATTAGACGAACTGGAGAGCTGTGGAGAGGGTTTATGGTTTATTTTGGGTTTCGATTAAAATTATTAACTAAAAGTCTTTACTTGAGACAGAACGAAATAATGACCTGATGGTGGAATGGTCCTATAAATACAACTGAGCAATCCAGTTATCTTTAGGGAATATGTAATAAAGATTTAAATTTTACTATAATTAGTGACTTTATGGACAGTAAAAAGTAAGTTATTTTTAAATAAAACAAATAAAAACGTCAATAAAATAAATGTAACTTAATTTAAATATTTAAAAAAGTGTTATTTATTTTATGATATAGTCTACCAAAATCAAGATGAAAGCAGCTCCATACATTCCCTGCTCCCTTCAGGCAAATCTCCGTTAAAACGCGCTCTACACAGCCGTGACACGGGCTGTCACGTTAAAATGTTATAATTTAGTGTCCCGCTCCGTCATACACAAGTGTATCCGCCACCGATATCTGACACTCGTTTTCTGAGAGGTGATAAATTTAGTGTCTCGGCGGCACTAATCACGGAAATGAAAACAACTCTTCACTTCACCAGATACGCGCTGTTGGTTTTGTAAATTGTTTAAGATATTTAAACTGTCTCTGGGTTAAGTTATTGAGATATTTTCAGCTTTTAAATCGTTGAACAACTGTCATATTATTATTTACCATTATTACGATAGTCATTGAAAGATGGTTCATAAAATCCATTTACGAAAAAGTTATTTTTAATCTGTTTAATCTTTTGTAAATATATACCCATTTTGTAGATTTGCAATTGAAATGCCAAATAGTTCTATTTATTTAATCTCAATCAAGATAACCAAAGGGTCCCATACCTACTGACGTGTAAACAAACAGTTAATATATGAAGAGCGCGAGTCAAAAACAAACAACTAATAAAACCGAGACGAACCTAATAAAGGCGAGGGCGTCGTGTTTTCACACGCGCTGTCGTCGAATTTAAAATTTGTAAATACCCCGACGCAAATCCGCGTCGTCTTTTTGTGACGTGATAAAATAATGACAGTAAATTGCCCTTTGCCGGGGGCGGCGACCCCTGCGAATACGCGTCGAGCTTCAAGACACACAAATGATCTAACACATTGCATCCATCACTCTATTACCTAATATAAACAATATCAAATATTTTAAAAGCATCCAATATAAAACTTTAATTTTAGATTAAACTGAAATAGACAATCGAAAAATATGTGTAACTGCATTAAAAATAACCTACGCCATAATTTTAAATAAATTGTACAAAACAAATTATTTATAATTCATAAAAAATCTGTAGGTAATAGAAAGACAGTGAGTTATTACTAAATACAAATACTTATTTATATATCAAAATATTAACTCCATCTATCCAATCTAATCATATCCAATCCGGGCGCTCTAACTAAACAAATCCTAACCCGTAATTTATTCAAAGACTGATGCAAATTAGCAGCGCATGTATTGACTAAAATGAAGAGCGGCTCATTTGAGGGGAGAGCGTTTCAATCAGCCCTCCTTTGGGGCTTTAAACATTAAAGCAATCTCCTATTGCGTCACTTTATTAGTTTCTGCATCATTTTGCTCTTTTTGATGTTTCAAAGCAATCGCCTTGCTTTGTGCAAATACTTTTGTTGATGTCCTTTTGCTTTCTTTGTATTAACGTTTGTGAGCTTGTGTCAGATTTGTTTGATATTGTAATGATTATTTAACGTTTAATAGAAACTAATATCAATCTTAAATACAATTGAATGCATCTGTTATTTTATATAATGTTATTAATAAAATAGAATCGATACATTTAATGAGCATTAGGTATGGGTATAGACAAATTTTTGATTTCTAAGACATTATCAACAAAGTAATATTGCTACGAAATTGATTGGGACTCCTAGCATCAAAACCGATTCTTATATTACATCAAGACAAAGTTACCATAAGAAAGGGAATTGGAAAACCGTCGAATTTCATTACCATACCAACATTCAGGGAATAGGAATGAGGTTGGCGAACGACATGAATGACAAAGTGGATGCAAATGTCGGCGAGTCGTCGAGTCGGCAACATTCGCCAATCAAAGGTAACTGATGTATACTGAATGTCGGTGAGTCGGCGAGTCGGCAACAGTCGCCAATCAAAGGTAACTGACGCATACTGAATAGTGTTACACACTTCCTCGTTGAAACAGTTATTGGTGTACGTGAAGTACTAAAAGGTTACAACTTTAAATAAACATTTATTAGATGTTTTAAGACACCAATAGCTGCTTATTATAATAATTATTATTTTTTAATATATTACAATAAATAACCAATAATAACTTAAAGCTAAATATCAATAATAACTGGGAGCTAAATAATTAATTCCGTGTAAATTGCGCAGGGGTTTTAAGTCATATATTAAAATTGCAAACCACGGAAATACTTTAAATTAACAATCTTAGCACATATTTAGTCAAATTGTTAATGACCGTCGTGTGTCAGCGCAAAAAATGACATTTCTCGCTAATAATAAATCATTTTGAATGTGCAATATCTTGGTATGGGCGACCTTTAAATACTAATGTGCATTCCTGTCACTGAACTCTGCATTCCTCTTCATTTATAATGGTTTGAGAACCGAATAACTTTCAACTAGTTTTGAGACGGCCTCAAAGTGAATAGCTAGAAAAATAAGATAAATTTGTGATAACTACTAATACATATAAAATATAACCTTAAAATATTTTTATGTGAAAAAGATAATCTTATCACATTTGATAATGCTTTGATTAGACTGTAGGTATCGTCTGTACCTACCTTATTAATATAAGTATAAATGTCGTATTGTTCGATGTTCACACTCTTTTTATAATAACTCACATGTAATATAAACCTTTGCACCAAATGGTGTCAAATTTCTTAAACTACTAGTATGTGAGATGGGTGTGGTCCTGTTACGTCTGCGCACGCGCTTCCGGACACGGAAGTATGTAATTATGACGCTATTTTGCAAAAATGTCTCAATCCGCCCACGGCAGATGGCGCGCGATTCGAATTGTTCCGAAATTCCTTTAATAGTGACGGTGCGATACAATTTCACTCCCGCCCCCCATTCAGTTACCGTGATCGAGCTCTGATACAGATATTATTAATAACGATATATTCAAAATTAATAACATTATTGACCACTTCAATTCAAAAATAATCCAAAAATATAAAAATTACATATTTTTATTTCGTTTTACAATATTGGTATTACCCACGGCAGTGAACAAAATATATTGATCGAAAAATATAGCAAGTTAATTTATCTGCCGAAGCTGTTGCGAACACTTGTATTGTGGAGTCGTTTCGGTGCGAATAAAATATGAATAAAATTATTGAATGTCTTTTTAATAAAGAGCTTATTGTTTTATCAATATAATAGACTCCGGTCCTTTGTGAGGAGCGCCGCCCATGTTTATTATGAAGCTGCACAAAGAGAAAATAATAAATAGTCCTATTTGTTTTAATTTTGTCCGCTCGGTCGCTTCTCTGTGGTCCAATTAATTGGTGGATGAAATAAATTAATTGAATTATACCGCCCGAGCTGCGTCTAACACGTCGGCTGGTAAATATTTAGACGTACAGTTAAATTGTTTTTCAGGTGTAATCGTGTGTTCAGATTTAATTATGACGATTGTTTGTGTTCTCACATCTTGTTTACGTCCTATTAGTCCATGTCAAAAGTAAAGAATAGGTAATGTCTAGGCCATAATTGAAATAAAGTCAAGTAAATCTGTTTTATTCCCATACTTAGAATACTTATTGATTACTTGTAGTTTGTCACAAATTATAGCTTCCATCAATGTCAAATGAATACAGAATTTGTATTATGGGTAGATTACCGCAACTTCAAAGGCTTTTAATTTTCTCAGTAAACATATACAATAATAATAACTTATCACTAATTAAATGTCTTGTGTTTGTTTTTTTAAATAACATATAAAAATGGCATTCCAGCTCTTCTTTCCTTCGTAAAATAGGTATTTATTTAAAAGAACCGTATCTAAAAATTTACTGTGTCATGTAAAAGTATAGACAATAAAACAATTTAACAAACGGATTATAATTGTGACGAGAAAAGCCGGTACGTAAGTTTTTATATTTGTAACCATAAACTTAAAGTGTGCTGACATCTTTTGGGGAGTAGCCAAAAACAAAATGTCGGTCCCTTTAGAATTTCTTTTCTAATTATAAAAAATACTACATATATATAAAAATTTACACGTAATTTTATTATTAAATGAGTTCTAAAATATTTATATATTTATAAAATGTCTAGTACTTTAAGATATTTACAGGTTTGTGTATTATCATCTAACATACAATTACTTATACCGAGTTGCGGTTAACTGCAAACTATCAATTTTACGGCAGTTTGATCGCGACAGGAATTGAAACGGCAACTTTCTCGTTGGTTCTTTGTGTGGTGTACTTTCTTATTTCTTTATTACGTAATTAGCTTTTAAAAAAATTAAACGTAGGTTAACAAAGACGTAGGAGTTCAAAGCGTAGGAAGTAATTAGAGCGGCAGATGGCGCTGTTTGTAACCGCATGTCTCCGGTGACGAGTGCTGTACATATGTTATAGGTGTGTTTGTTTGTGTCATTCCACATCGTTGAATGGAGATTTTTTAATTCTGACTTATATTAAAAAGGTTGACTTTACATATAAACTTTTTATTTCGAGAAACATCGATTTATTATTTTTTTTAACTAGTTGTTAAGAAGAATGTTCTATAAAGATTTTTTTACATACTTTTTAATAGAACTAAATTAACGTTTACCTTACTACAATATTTTATGAACACAACTTTAACAAACCTATAACATATAAATATTTATTATAAACTGGTAATAAATTGTTCTTACTTTGCATAATACCATTAACTTTTGTAAATATTGCTAAATATTTTAGTCACGAATGTCTTTCTAAACAAAATTATAACTAATAAAGACATATTAATGTTAAACCTAAACGAAGGTAAATATGTTTCAATTGGCTTCGTGATGGCGGGCATTTAATAAAGTATTTATTTAGTTAAAATAATGAATATTTAAAATATATTATATAATCAAAAGCTTAATACTGTATACTTAGATACTGGTTACCGTCTCCAGGTTTTGACTATTATATTATTAAAACAGTGAATCTGGACAAAATGGTGTCTTAAATCGAAAACTTATGAACAAATTAAACAAAATCTTTTATAAATCAATACAATCAATGATAAGGGTTCAACAAATGAAACAGAATACCTTTATTAATATATTTTTTATACACAAATAACAATAATACGTCTTGCTAATGTGACAAAATTACCCTCATTATTGATGGGGATACGAGAATAATGCTTTGTCAGTCATCGGCACTAACAGCTGGTGACAAACAGCTCGCGACCGCTCAGACCATTCTCTATGCCTTTTTGACTTTGATTTATGTTTTTTTTATGCCCCATTCACGTCACGGGTAGCGTAGATTGTATGTCGATGCATCGATACGCTATTGTGTATAAATTAACTTTAATATCGATATATATAAAGCCTAAATTTGCTAATCATATAAAATCGGCGTGCACTATTGAAGTACGGTTCGCACTGCGCCCGCGCGTAGTATCGCTACATCATCCCTTAATAGTGGGGGACGCGGTTTTTATTTCATTTTCACAGTAATTTATATTTGTATAGACACAATAATGTTATTGTACGGTCCGATTTTAAAGCAAATATCTACAAGTTTGGAGGGAGTGCCCGGGATACGGTTCACACCCTCTTCAACGAACACAATTAAATAACGAAAAATAAATAATAAAATATTATATAATTATTTCTTTAAACAGTAATAAGATTTATAAAATTTGTATTGCCATAAAAATGGCGAATTTATCTCTTTCACAGTAGAAGAACAAATATCTTTCTAGATTATTAATTGCACGCGAGAACAGGTCTTTCCATTATTTTTAATTAAGATACAATTCTTTTCCGATACAAAATAATTCAAATTACTACATCGTATTAAGTTATAGTTATACGATGTTCATAATATAGGGGAGACCGGGGATGGTTGACCAATTTTCAGTTTAAAAGTTAATATTTTTATTGCTTTAATGATTATTTTTGTGAAAAGCAATTCCATTGATAGTGACACTATTCAGCTCTAGAAAGAAATTACAATAAGCTCGATACCTATTAAAACATAGTATATAGGCTCGATTTTATAGAATGGGAAAAACGAGTCAACCTACCCCGTGCCTGGGGCAGGTTGACTTGTCACTAGGGGTAAGTTGACCTAAGAAGTAATGAGTACCAAGACTACGAAGGAACAAGATTTAAATACTAAAGTAAATGCAATCATCATTTTTAAGAACATCTTCAACAACATTAAACACCGTTAAGAACCTATCGGTCCACCTCCAGTCTAAAATAGTCTTTGACAGTCCTTTAGTCTAAAATAGTCAAAATAGTATTTATAGTGAACACGTGGGAAAACGAAGAACGGAAGGACCATATTGCCGAGGCCGAGATAGCAACTGCGACTGTCACCAGCGAAACCTCGGTCAGCAGTCGTCATTTTTCCCAATTTTTTGGTGCCAAGATGAGCTATTAGTCTATCAGGAATGTGAACCGTTGTCAGTCCTGTTTCATCTACATTCCAAATATACCCAGGGCTTACATTTAAACGTAGGTAAACGGTTCTTAGGTAATCAAAGAACAACTGCATGTTGTTTTTGTTGAAAGAAGTGGCTCGAAATAAACTCGTAGCTTGAGGAGATTGAATAGAGAGAACAGGATGACGTTTAAGCAAACTCCCTACCCAATCTTTATCAGCAATCTGTTTTTTATCCCATGATTCAGGAATAGATTTTTTTTTTGCAAATTCATATGCAAATTTTCGGAACTCGTAAGGCGTTAATCCATAATAAACATCAGCAGCTCCCTTATGGGCAATTTTCTGATGCATGCTCTTCCTTGTCACTGAATATTTGTCTATTTTTTATGTAGCCAACGCTTTCCAAGGTCAATTGAAATCTAAACAGTCCGGGAGTGCATTCTTTTGTTTTCATATTTACTACATGGCGATATTTTAGATGGTATAGCAAATTCTTTTGCTGGAATTGATACTTCGGCGAAAATAACTTGTCGACATACTCTCTCCAGTATGTCTTTACGTCGATTTGACTTTCGTTTATAGATTCGCATCGTTCTAAACTGGAAATGTTAGGTTAAGAACAATAATTTTTATACCAATTTATATCTAGTATATCCAAAATTGTATATGGTAGGTTGACTAGATAGTCAACCAACCCCTTTATAAATGAGTCAACCAGCCCCAAACGACCTAGTAATTTTTAACTACGTGCCAAAACCTTAAAATGGTGTCGTAATTAAAAATAATAAGGAAGCATACAAAGTTCGGAAATCAAACATTCGTATTAAACAGTTTGACAAGCAATCAAAACAAAATGAAAAGAGTTATAACAAATAGAATTAAGGCAAAAATAGTTACTTAAGTGTCTTGTTTTTGAACAATAGGCTCTAGCTGACAAACGGTTTGGGTCTGCTCCGCGGTTTTTCTGATGATTGTGCGCGGGGGAATAATGGATACGCTCACCTAGTCGATCTTTTCAAAAAGTTTGCCTAACTCGCGTTTTTGACAATTAGTCTACCTGCCCCTAAGTCAACCAGCCCCGGTCTCCCCTACTAACTGCTGTTGATTTAACTTGATACTCTACTACGAGTTGTTAAAATCCTCAACCGGCAAGTTCATAAAACCAAAAGCAAACATGACAGTTATTTGCTTCAATCTTCAACATGAATTAACCAAATCTTTTCAAACCTTACACAAATACATTCAATAGCAAAGCATATTTTATTAGCGCTGAGGTTGAACAGATACCATTAATCAAATAATTGTGACCCGTTACAATAAAAAAATGGAATTCCTTACCAGAGGTGAAAATGATACAATGATATCGGTAATGTTTCTTTATGTTTGATAAAAGAGCCTTGCCACGGGAGCCAACAATGCACGGCGAGGGGGCAATTTGTCAATTTCGACAATACGACTCGGCATATTGACCATTATTTATGGAGCAGTAAAAATTTGCCGGTTTTATTGCGGGAACGATTGAACAACGTGTACTACATGGTGATTTTTATACTTCCCTGCTGTCTTATGACCGATTGTGTGTCTGTTCGCGTCTTGTAAGATATATGTTATGTATTGTAATTAATAAACAACTCAGACGGATATTTTGGTAATTATTCCAAACTTTATAAACAAAAACAGAGGTTTTTCTATTATCTTTTATATCTATAAGCCGTAATTAATTTCCGATGTCTTTTCTCACGTTTGTAAATAGTAATCACTACAAATTAAGAAGAAACGAACTACTATAAACAATATTTAATGTTTCTATACATTTTTCAAAAAGTACGCAATGTTTTGAAACAGTTGTGCGTATAAAAAACGTGAGTATTTAATATTTAGGGAGCATATCACAACGGCCCGGCGCCTCCCACTCCGCCCTCCCAGCTGCCGCTTACCTAAAGGAACACGTGCAATACCTTACTATAATTGTAATATTAGAAATATTACGTAATATTCCTTTAAGTTAAACGCCGATTGCATAATCGCCAACTGCACATTTACCGCCTTTAATCAAATCTCGATCACAACACTTTTTAGTTTTTAAAATATTTAACGGAAAAGCGTTTGTTGAAAATGTTAGTTACTTTGTATGCTATGTATATAAAATTATAAAAAAATATTTTTAAGGCTAATTTCAAAACCTCCGATATTCTTACATTTAAGAATGATATAAAACACTATATTACAAATAATTTTTTCCAAATTTCTATTTACCAAATTCTGTTGTTGTTTGCACAATTTAATTCTATTAAGAAGAAGTAAAGAGTGTCTTTTAATTTAAATTAATTTGCTATGAGCTGTGGGAGTGATACCTACACACTTTTTGTTATTATTGCATGTCACGGTACAGTTAGTTATATTACCCTCCGTACATTGCGATAAAAAATACACACAAATGCGTGGGAGGGGCTAAAAGAAACATTTTGCTATTAGTTTTCACAAATTGTATTCATTATAACGACACAACGTAAATACATGGTGTTATGGATTGCTTCAAAACACGTAACACTTATATTATTGTAATTAATTAATACCATCTTTAATATATGTTATATATTTAATTAATACCTACTTTGTATAATACATTCAAAATTCATGCTATTATCACAAACTAACTGTTTTGAACCAAAGTTATCTGTTTCTATTGATAGTTATAAAAAATAACGTTATTAAAATGATTATACATATTGTTCACAACATGTTATATATCATTAATAATAATACAATATAAAAACTACAAATACTTTTATAAGAAAAAGCTTTATTAAAAGAATTTATTTTCAAATGTAAAAAATAACTATCTGCCTACTGATGCCATCTAGCGACGAGCAGACGCAACAATTTGTTGATGACAATTTATGAATATCAAAAGCGTTTTTTAACTTATTTAAGCGTTACGAAGGTCTATGTATACACAATAATATCCATTGTTTTCTGTTGTTTGAAATATGTACTGAATAGGCTTTTGTTTTATGTAATAAAATAAATTAACAGCTTAATTTTCATTTACGTTTATGGATTTGCAAGATGGAAATATCATTTAAGACTTTATTTGGACAACACAAAAACTAAATAAAAAGTAATAAATATAACAATACTCTAGTAAGGTAAAGATAATATGTAGTTAAAAATAATAATAACACATAATAGACAAAAAAAAACAGATAAGTTATAAAAATATTTCATTCAAATTCAATTCCATTAACTTGACATTTTCAATCATTTTCAAAAACATGAAAATATAAGTTATACTACATCGTCCAAAGATCGTAATTTAATAGATACATGGATATTTAAACTTATATTAATATAAAAATAAACAGAAACCTTCCTCTAATAATGTAATAATCCCTAATAAGCCGCGCCGGAGTCACCTGTACGATGTCTCGCACCCGCACCACTGAACGGAGAAGTTCATTAAAAAACTGTGTTCCTTCGTACGATAAACGGCGATTTCATTTCAAAAATCATATAATTAATGATACTTTTGACAAATTTGTGTCAATTTGGAGTAATAAAATAGAATTTTATATCGCATTTACTTTGATGCGGTGACCGTAACGTGTAATTATCAAGAAAAGAACTCGTTCCAAAGGACATCGGGCCCATTACGAAGGGACTCTCGCTGTTATCGTCCTATCTTGTACCTTAATGGTACAGAAAAAAATATTTTATTTGTTCTATTTTTGAAATATTAACGGTTTCATAATTATTCATTATTTTTACTCTTCTATTTGAAGTAGATTCATTTGTTCTTAAATATTTTTATTTACCGAAATAGGAAAACTCTTATGAATGTTTAAGTAATTTATTACTAAAATAAGCTCATGCACATAATTCTTAGTAATGATTTATCAAAATAAAGTTATTATTTATACTGCCATTCTGAAGGAACGGAGAGGATTGAAAAATACTAGGAGACCAGGAAGGAAAGGAGATGACTTGAATCCAGCTATTTCACTCACTATACAAAGCGCTGCTCTTCCAACCATTTCAAAGATCTTCCGTATGACGACAATAGATATATGTATATAGTATTAACTAACTAGACTATATATTTGAAAAACAATGATTTTATATGTTTTTATGAATTAGACGGAATGATGAAAAATTATTTATCATAAATAATTTAATATTTAATAATGTGTGTTTAAATGACTGATAGTCGTTATCTATCTTTAACGTTTTTTTCTTTTTTTTTATCCGACGGATCCGATGAGAAATAAATAGAATTACTTTTTTTTTACCTAAATAAAACAGCATTATTAGAAACGGAAACATTGAATCCGATCGAAAAGAAGAAAAAAATGAAGACAGTCATGTACCTAAATACAACAAAAGTTAAATAACTCACAGGTAATTTAAAATATAAATAAGTAAGTTTAAAATATTAAATTATTAAGTACCATCTTATAACAATCAGTAGAACAAACATCGGAATACTAAATATTTTTTATGTTTATGTATTATTTTTCAGACAACAACAGAATTTATTTTATGTTAACATGACTGACTACTGATTTCTACTGACTACTGTCAGCTCAATAATCATCATCTTCCTGCCCTTATCCCACTTTTGGGGTCGGCACAGTATGTTTTTTCCTTTCATACTCTCCTCTTATTCGTCATCTCTGTACACACTCCCTTCTTCTTCATATCGTCTTTCACGCAGTCCATCCATCTTCTTTTTTTTTTCGGCCGTCCTCTACCTGTCCATCCCGCCACTACCATACCTAGCACTCTTTTGGTCACGTGCCTTTCATCTTTCCGCATAACATGCCCCTACCATGACAGACGGCTACCTCAATTTTTTTCTGTCACTGGCGCTACTCCCACGTTTCCCCTAATATACTCAACTAAATAATTTTTTTTTTTAATTTTTGAACCATAGAAATATTATATTATAATTTCCAGAATGTTCTGATCTATTTTGTTGTCGATTTAGTAATTAAAGAAATAGCAGTATTTAATTAATAACTGTTATAATTTGATTTCAAATATTATAACCTTGTATCGAGTCTGATAAAATCTATTAAAATATAGAAAAAAGTAATGGACTCAAACTGTCTGTTACGTGTCCGCCATCTTGTCTTTATTACTCGGGGATGGTGCAGAGGCCGTAAGTTCAAGTCCGGATTGTTGATGGTTTTCTATTTTATATTTATTAAGAAGTGCAGCTTTTATTTTAATATGTTTTAATATTAGTTAATATTCAAAACTTATATGTTTTTATAATAAAGTAAGGTTGGATATGATAAGTCTTTTGTTTGTTATTTTATTATTAGATATGCAATAAATAATTATGTAAATAATTATACTAATAACTATATAATACTATATTGTTTTTTTAATAAAATATTATTATTTAATAATATTTGTCTCAATAAATTAAAAACAAAAATTATGAAATATTCGTAAATATTTTTATATGTTAACCGTATTTTAGAATCTTCTAAATGTATTAAATATTATATTTGTTTGTTTATTTCTACTTTAAAACTTTTTTAGTAAGCATATCTGTACTCTTCTACTCATATTATTTATCTAAGTAAGTCACAATAAATCAGTATAAGGTTGTTTAATGATTCAATAATTGTCTCCATTTGTAAAGTTGGTTTTGAAAGAACAAACGTTCGTGAGGGTTCTGGTAAGAAATCACCTTCCATGATCTCTTGAATATCAGGGGAGTGTTACCGGTCTTTGAGGAGTATTTTGCTAAGAGTTCCATGTTGTACTGATCCTGAAACACCCTACTACCTTGAATCATAAATAGCTCCTTGAATTATTGAAGAATACTTCGTATTGAAATGTTAATGTTACTGCAGGCGGTGGCGATGTGGTGAAGTGCGATATTAAAAATCTATTAAATTTGTACTAATATAATAAAATAAAAAGTTTGCTGTTTGTTTGAACGCATTAATCTCTTAAACTTATTTTCGAAAAAAAAATCATTCTTAAACTTTTTTGCAAAAAATATATAAGCAATAGGTATCATAAAACGATCTTTACACACAATATTATAAAATACCTAATAAAAATATGTCAAAAATTCTAAAACGGACTCGTAGCATACATTAATATTAATAAGCTTATTAAAATGAATCCTCTTAATCCAATCCAATCCAATCAGTCTTCTGTTATTCTTGCAACATGTCCCACGGAAACATGTATAATGTAGTCTGTAATCTCACATGCCATTATGCATAGAAAATGCCAGGGACAATAAAAAACTACAGCAATTGCAACGGAAAATCAAAAGCCATTACAGCCTATTACGCGATGGTAACTTCTATTCTCCGTACCCTAAACGAGTGGCCACGAAAAACGCGATCGCGATAAGAAATCTAATATTTGGTTATCTGTATGTGTGAATGTGATTTTTGTATACACTTTTGATATCATGTAATGTGTATTCTCCTAAACGTCCTCCTCCTTTTTTATATTTATGTAGTTATTGAGTTGCCATAATGTTTTTGTTGTAGAGTTGCAAAACTGTTGTAGAGATATAAAAACTTTTTTTCAATCTAAATTTATATTTGAACACAACATTTGAATTTTAATAAACTTTATTAATAATAATATGTGTCGCTTTATTCTGAGTACATCTTCAAAGATTATAGACAAATAAAAAACCTATCAATTATTCTATATTTTATTAATTCTTCAATATTGAAATATTCTAAATATTACAATCTTTACATAAAAATGATTGACATTAAAAAAATATTTATATATGTATTTAAAACCGAGCAATTCCAGTAGAAACTGATATTGGTCATGTTAAGATCACAATTAGGTCATTGTAAGTCACAATCAGTTATATAATATTATCTATAACCCGCTATAATTTCCTCATACGAGTACACGTAACTTGTCAATATTTATAAGGTAGGTGCGGAGCGCATCGGGTTTTGCATTATTTAACAGCACAGTTATGACTTACGTAAATTATATTCTTCGAGGGTAATTTTAAATGCAATTAGACCCTACATAAAGACACATTTTTAAAATCCAACTACTCGTATCAGGCCTTTGTTTGCACATGTTCACTTTCATTATATTTTTATTGACTTTACGTATTTTATAATATCTTTTAGTATTTTAAAAGATAATATTTTGTTTATTACTTTATCTGAGTACATTTTTATATATGATAGAAAGATTTAATATCGTTTAATTAATATATTTTATTATTTATGTAATCTTTATTGTCGAATATTGCTAGAAAGCATTATCTAAAAGAAATCGAAGAAGATATGTTCAATGATGTGGCGATAAAACTAAATAACCACTTATAATTTACAATGTAGGTACTTTAAGTTAATTATTATTAACATTTTATGAGAAAGTTAAATAATTATGTGGATTTCTTTATGGAACTTAAAAATTAGAGAAGGATTTAAGTTATATATTTCCGGATAATTGAGATGTATTTATATGTTCTTGAAAGGAACAAAGATATATAATAAAACGTATTATTTTTTTAAAATATAATATGTACTTAGAAATGTAACGAGCCAAAATGATAGTACAATCTATTTTTAATACTATCGCCATCTTGTTTTACAACATATGACTACATACGTGTAAGCCATTTTTGTTTTCAATTTCAGGAATTTATCTTGTCAATATCAGTGTGTCTTCAATTAAGTGGGAAGAGATGTTATGTTATACACGTACCTTCTTATCTTCCAAATGAGACGCTGTTACAGATGAGTATTTACATATATTGTTAAATGTATTAATTTGTTATTTATAGAAGAAAGGAGGCATTAATTTCGTGCACGTTACGATTATCCTAAAATATGATTACAAAGAAAGGGTTTTATGGATATAAGATAGTTCATACTGAAGTTTTAAAAACAACTTATTTTATCTATATTTATCTATATTTATAAATAGTTTATTTAAAACTATGTTTGCTGTAATGTGATAGACATGAAATGTTTTAAATATATATTTTACTATAAAATCAGCTTTATGTACTTATACATTATAGGTAAAATTAAATGAATTCTTTAAATTCCTATTTAATCCATGATGTTCAGTAGTAACCCAAGAGGTTTTGTAATACCCGACCTCCCTGAAACATGGTAGTAACCAACGCTCTCAGTTAATGGCTAAATGCTGGTTAATCCCGCGTCAAAAATATTATATAGACTATCAGGGTATTATAATTTTTATATTATCATCTAATATCTCAAACAATATAACCAACGGTGCTTTGTTCTCAATAGTCAGGTGCAGTGACCGTTGCCCGAAGGAACGGATTGATTTGCAACACTCGCTAAGGCACTCGGCTTCGTTTTCTGATCACTGTCATCAAGCACCGCCACGGGCCCCGATTATGTCATTAGACTCATATCGAAACCGTTGAAAATATCCGTCAAACTATAGCCCACAGCCGCGTCCCAATTCAGTACAGTAATAGGTAATTCAGACGTTTTTATTAAACCTCTACGATAAGTGGCTGAATATTTAAAATCTTTTCATTGAGATCTATTTAAAAAAAAACAATAAATGTGACAACCGACTAAATGTCATGCAAAATTATAAAAATATCATTTGGTTTTAAACCAAATTATACCACATAATTAAAACATGTAATAAAATGAATTCAAATAAATTCATAGGAAATATAAAAATAAAGAATAATTAACTCAAAAAGGGTGTAAGGGATTTGGACACGCATGAAGTTTATATAGGCGTGGGCGTGACAGCGGCTGGCGATTGGAGCACGTGGCGCCAATGCGCGTGCGCCGAACAGTAGTTCATACACTCACTCAACTTACATTTATTATATTCATATACGGATCTTATATCATATTACAATGAAAGATTCTTTCAATTCTGACTCCTTGATTCACCACCCGACCGGTCAGCTTCCTTAAGCGTTTAAGACTTTATATTACGAGCGATAATTGAAGACTCCGTAAACCTGCTCGGGCAGTTCTATGTTGATTGCTTGTATCAAGAATTTGAGTATCGAACTATTATGGATGGATGGTCGATCATAATAACCATGATAATGTCAGAGATTATATTATTTGTGTGGAATTTTGTTGAAAATGGCGAAAATATTACAGAAAAGTACAGGGGTCGTAACGACGGCGGGCGGCGCTCGCCCGCGGCTTCTTATGCAAATTAAACTCAATCTAAATAATTTGAACGGAAACTCTGATCCTCGCCGGTAAGTCTGTCTCATTTTACCAATACGTCAGTGCTTTGTGAGAGAGAGATGGAAATCTTCAATTGTGAAACTCAAATTACCCCTTATTAGTAATTGTTTCAAATTCAACATAGTTCAACACGCGATTAATATAAAATAGGAATGCTAATTTATTTAAACATTCACAATAATAAGAAACAAATTGTTATGACTGAATGACACGAAATGAACTTAATTTTAAAGCCAGTTCTACATTTGTAACAAGAAAGTAATAGTAGAGTTTAATGATTCTTAAGCCAGTTACATATTACAATGAAGAAGTAAACAATCATCGAGTTTCAGTAATCCCTTGTTTATTTATCAAATATAAGCAGCTTAAGAATAAAGCTTGTTTCACAATTTCAGAAAGAACAAAAAATACAAGTATAATATAGGTTTTTAGAGAGTTATAATTAAACAAGATAGAACGTCTACTTCTATACTCTATATAAGGCCCTTACAAGGTATTTAAAAAAATAAATATTTTTTTTTTAATCAAAATCAGCTTAGTGGAGAAAGGAAGTTTTAATTTTAAACACGTTACGAAATAAAAACCTCCTTACTTGTACAATCGAATACGATGTAAGATTAATTTATATAAAGTAGTCTATAAATGAATACCGAAAGAAAATCCCCACACATTATTATTAAATATATGTACCAGACTTTCCCGTAGGTATGATGTAATAGCTTTTAAGCAATTATTTGTGTTACTGACAATATTTTTTTTTATAGTAACTATTGTTTTAAATAAAATTATAGAGATATTAATGAAGCTTAATTTTTTAATTAATTATGGTTTAATTATAAAAATATGTATATTTATAGTAATAATACCTAAATTAATCTTCCCCACTAAAAAAGACAGGCGCTATATAATATTATTATAAGTATATAATCTTTTGTTTTTAAAGATCTTGATAATATCCTAGAAGATATTTAACTAAAATATAATTTTGATAATAAATGGAGTAATTATAAAAAAGTATTATATATAAAAACGACGACACCTTAATAAACATATAGATAGATGTGAATTTGTTTTCAACATTGGGAAGAAACAGGAGATTGAGGAAACAAGAAAAAGAAGGGCAATGGAAGGTGTTTTTTCAAATATCAGTCACTTTACAAACTATAATAGCTACAGCATATCATTTTGTGAGGTGATAGTTATTTCTCCAATTAAGTGTGTTTATGTAAAATGCCACAAATTATTTTTTTCTATTAACTTTAGAAGTTTATCCAAAAATGTTTAAGTAACATGTCTAAACATTATTAACCTATACCGACGAACAAATCATTTAATTTACTTATTAGTTATTTTAATTATATTAGAGATTATACTTGATTCTGATACTGAACGATCGCAATAGAAAAATTAAAAATATATAAGTTTCTGGATTCCTGTGGAAAGATTAAGTGTTTTTTTTAATCTACTCTGTCAATGAAATAAAAATTTTACCTTATAAATTTTTGTATTATATTTTCCACCGGTTATTTGTTAAAGTTTAAGTTTAGACATATGTTTATGTGTGAGTAATATTAATAGCATTAATTTTAATGAAGAAAATATATTAATTTAAAAAACACTTACAAACACATACATACAAACATTACAACAAACATACAAACATTGACTAATTATAATAAAAAATGAAGAATTTAATAAATAATAACAAAAATAATTTACTACGTCATTCTATATTGTAAGGTAAGGTGTAAGGGTTAACCTATTTTTTGCTCTTCCTACTTAAAAATATACTTATAAGTAAGTCCTTTTTATATTTTAAACGAATCGATCAGTAGAGAAGGCCAACAAATTTTGTGTCCGCACATTATAGTTCTTATTTCTATTTTAATACGTTTAAATATAAAAAAACTAACCAAATTAAAACTTTTTATTGTCACAAACAATTCAAAATCTATATATTCACAACCATTGCCTAGTTAACATTTAAAAAAAACAAATTTCAAAACATAATTAGCTTTTCTGACAATTGAAGTAATATGAATGTTTAGGTTAATAATTATTGCCTACTAAAAAAAATACAAATCGTAATAACTAGGTAATGTCAATTTATACGCTATACCCATTGAGTCCAATATTGCCAACTTAAAAAAACCGTAATTATCTGTCAATTGAAACACTATAGACATTTAGGTTAGGTAGGGGTACTAACAGCCGAGTAGCCGAGTACGGGGCATTGTTTAATGAATGTCACGCTCGGGCTGCCGTGGACCAGTGGTTAGAGTTGTTCCCTCACGCATGCAAATTGGATGCGATTAAAAATAATTTTCATTTTAATGTCATTCTCTTGCCATGCGAGAAAATATTGTTACGATAATATAGTTTTGATGTTTTTAACAATTGTTTTGCTAATTTTCTATTGGTTTGATTCATAATACATTTAAATTGTATATTTATTATATGTTTAATTAGTTGTAATCCTATTTTCATTTTTTTTTTGTATTTATGGAGGACAAGAAAATAATATTCATATATTATATGTTCTCTGTGACCATGTTAAGACTTGTTAAGGTGATAAAAAAGACCCTTCTCCGGCCTCAACGTGTTGTTGAAGAGAATAAATAGTAACAGGAATAGACATAATGTAGAGTGAAGTTATATGATAGTCGTTTTACTGTTTCGCTACCTGGAACTCATACAAAACATAAATTCATAATGCCGCCCGCGTGAGTTCAGATCGCTGATTAGCATACTGTTCGCTAATGCTGAAGCGTTTCGAGTCATGCTTTTACGGCAGCGGCATTATCGGCAGTGCGTTAGATGTGAGCAATTTGCCTCCATTTGGCGTAATAATAGACCGCGGCATCTCTTCATGGATGCTGCATAATAAGCCCAACCAGCACATGATCTAATGCGTATCGTATCTGCATACATAATGTACTAGCTCAATAATTGCATATATATAAACAATGTCGACATTCTAGTAATTATAATATTATCCTATTAAAATTAAATACTAAAGTTTGTGAGAATGCCTGTTAACATTTTACGCAAAATTCGACTTATAGCTTATATATCAGAATAACAGATAAAGATTAAGTCTAATTTAAAAATAAAGTAGGATCTCACTAACCAACTTAGCAAAGCCTCTGATAAAAGATTCCACTGTTTTTAAATTTAACATTATTATGTTATGTCAAACGTCAAAACGTCATCAATAAAAGGCGGGAAGTTATTTTTACGAGGTCTTAACAAACGAGTACAAATAAAGTGACCTACTGGAACGAATGAGTTACGAAGCATATGTTTTAACTCTAGTACCTTATCATTTACCGCATTACGTGTGTAATGATTATAGTAATCTGCTCATGAGGGAACAATGGTGCACTCGCCCTGCCACTGCATGTACCTACTACAGGATGAATTGTTTATAATAAAATAAAGATAACATATAACTGGTACTGATTGATTGAATAACTCAGATGTTTTAAAACATCCTATATTCAGAGAGATGTTTGAAGAAGTTGGGTTATATATTAAAAATAGTTATAATTTAGTTTTTTTTATTGTAAATTTAAATCAATTAAAGAGAAAGATATTTAGTTTAAAGGAAATTCTAAAATATTTTAATATATTATTAAGTAGATACTTGCATAGGTCTGTGCATTCCTAATAAAATTCTATGTATCCGAGTTTAGATATTAGTTACATATTCCACATTAACAAGAAGACCAATCGCTTTATGAATGCTAAAACAATAGAAAAAACTGATACACGTAACAAACAATTACGTCATAAAAGGCGAATAAAACACACCATGTGTGTATTATTGTACAAATTTAATAGAAAATATGACCCTTTCACTGTTCCACATAATTAAGTAGTGCGTAACGGTACAAAGACCCGATCGGCGACACGTTGTTAAATATGTTTTATTCCAACGAATCGGTGGACAATGGCGGCGCGAGGTACCCTTTCTTCAGCAATTTGGGGACCAGCGGGTAACGGAAGTGGAACCCTCACCATGGAATTAGGAATCCTTAGACTCTCCGGGATTCTCATTGTAGCGAGGACTCCGCCCCGCAAGATTTTAGCGACAAGTAAACGCGTGTTTCAAAAGTACTCGCGTTTCAAAACCGTTACTTGGTTATATTTACATGTTGTGAAATATAAGTATTTAAATAAAATAATTCAATTATTTTAATTTAAATTTTGAACCAATGAAGTACTTTTTGTAATATTCATTACAAAACACTTGAAATTCATTTTCGATTTTAAAGCATAACAAAATATTCTCAAATTTTTTTTATGCGTCTATTACTTAAAGATAAACAAACACTAATAACTGTAATTTTATTAAAATAAGTAAACTGACTTTAATATAATTAAACACTGTAACTAGCAAGCAAATAGCTTTTAAAACTAATTCAATAATAATAATATTATAACAAAACATCTCGCATTAAACACGTAGACAATGACGTCAAATAAAATGGATTCCTAAAGTGACCTTGTCCATAATCCGGTAACCATTATTAACGAATTATCAACTCCTCGTCTATACTTAAATCTCGTACCAACGATTTAAATAATAAATATCTTATCTAAATAACACCCAGGCATTGTTTTATCCTCCATAACTAAATACATACATTACCTCAAATCGCTAATAAAATTAGGATCGTATCGTAATTTGGAACAATTTCGCAAAAATCACCTCTGATTCAGACGTATAATATAAATTGTAGTGTTATTATACGATTTGATTATCTTAATCGGGTGTAATATGTATGTATTAAATTATTATATACATATAATGTTTGTATGTATTGAGCGTATTAGTTAGGTCCTAAACCAAGCCGGTCTCTTGTCAATGATTTAGTTTTATTAGTATTAAATTTATTAAGTTATTTTATTCTGTACTCTTTAATGTTTCATAGAGTTACTTAGTTTCATATCATTATATGAGGAAGTAAATTGTCATTATAAAACCTTTGTCATACAATTATGTGGTATTTTAATCTCATTCTGTCGCAATGATGATGGAAACTGCAATTAAAATAGTCAATTATCTGATATTACTAGATCCTGTAGTCAATACAGGTATTTAATTTAATATATATTACAGGTCATAACGAACTGGTTTGATCGTCACCATCTCATATAAAATGTGTTGATTGATTAATATTTCTGTGAACCCTATGTTGAAATCTTGCTAAGGTATAGACTTATATTTAAAGTTGATAATTATCATAACTAATTATTTTACCAATGTAATATCTATCTATAAATCGAGGAGTGCTGTAACCATCCCCCCCCAACTTTACTTATGAGGTAGTAGATTTTGACCAATTTAGTTATCGTAATAAAAATAACGTTATTTATATCACATGCATCAGTATTTAACACAATTAGTTTTATTTTAGTATACTTTTATATTAGGGTAGTTATTTTTTTTTTATTAATTGTTGCGTGTTTGTCTGTGCATACTAGGATCCGCCAACCGTGCGCGGCGGGTGTTGAGCTGAGCCCCTCTTCTTTCTTCTTTTTTTGATAACTTTTGAATGGCTAAACATTTTTACAATCTGTTTTCGCTATAACATCCGCTTTCGGCCCCAACATACATGAGAAAATTTTTAGCTAATTATCTCGTCGCATTCGGGAGACAACTAAACACAAAAAATAGGTCTCCCAAATGGTTAAGATCAATCAAGAGAATAACTATATATATATATATATATATATATATATATATATATATATATATACCTACATATAATTATTTATATATATATTGTTATACATTATTGACCCAGTCAGACAGACAGGATAGTTTATTCTATTATTTATTATTAAAAAATCTCTCCTTTTTAAAACAACACTGATTTAGTTTATAATTAAAATAAAACAAAACTACTGGACTTGAATTTGAAATAATGTTTTTGATTCCGAAAAATAATCTGAGATCTGTTGAGTACAATGAGAATAAAATCAAGAATGTAATGATAGGTATAGATGTCTTATTATTTAGGGATGGGAAGGGACAGGTGAAGTCGCCGGCAAAGGCTAGTTATAAACAGCATCTACGAACTATAATAAACATACTTTGTTCTTAGTAATTTTTGTTGACTATAACATTATTACTTAATTGGTAGTCAACCTAGTCATAATGTAATTATACTAAGACAATAATTTTAATTTATACCCAAATCGCACACGTCATGTTATAATTATTGGTAAAATAGCAAACAAAATAATTTTAAATTTTCTGCTAAAATAATATATATTGCAAATTAAATAGAAACCTGTCAGTTACCCCCACACCTCCCTCCCCTCCCCGATAAAAGTATTTTCCATTCAAATATTTATATATTATTTGAATGCACTTAAGAGATGAAATTATATATATTATGTTATTCAAGATTATAATTATTTCATTCAAATTTGTATTATAAATCACCTACCTACTTGATTTATGGAATACTTACTCATATTCAAGGGTAGCTGGAAGAAAAGCAAAAGAATAGGTTGCTCTTTATAAATTTATAAAATATAAATAAAACTAAGTATCTAATAATAAAAAATATATGATTGCTTATTTATTTATGCATTGATCATTTGAACAGCCGAGACTCAATAATTGCAAAGTATTTAATTCAATTGAATCCATAACCACGTATTCCGCAGCAAAAACCGTCGAACTAGTGATTAATCCGCCATATTAGTTAATTGTGGCATGATTGTGGTCGGCCTCCGCCCCCGCGTTACGCTTCACTCATACCAATAATTGCATGTACTCGTATTTCCCTCTGCACTATGCTTTTGTATTGTTTTTATTTACTAGTAATTAGGGATAGGGAAACTTAATACTCACTTACATTAACCATTTTTTTTTTGGTTATAAATTTTTCGTTTGATTATCGTTATTTTTTTACAAATATTCTTTTAATTTCATTAATATTTATTTACCTAAAAATGTAAATTGTAACGAGTAGAAAAATTGACTTTTTTAAATAAACAAGTCATATTAAACTAGCTAGTAGAATATAAACAATAAAATTAACAAATAAATGAAAATACTGTTCTTGATATTTTTCGCGGTATAGCAAAATGGATTGTTTGTTTTTTTTTTTTTTTAATTTCATAAGAACGCAAGGCGTTGCGTGTGAGCCGCGGGCGGTGGGCGGTCGATCCCCAGCCAATGGTATACAGCCGCGTCCATCACTAAACCGCTAAATATTTTTATTTTTTACGACACATTACATTAATTCAAAAATTTGCATAATTCAACCATTATTTCAACAACATTTATACCATATATGTTTTTATATAGGAATTAGGATACCTATTTATTCACCACAATTTAAAATATGACCTAGTCTTTTGTACCTACGTGTATTCTTAAAACTTAAATTTATATATCAACCTTTTATTACAAATACCTAGGACTATAAAATTATGTTGCAGTTAGTGTTTATACAATCTGTATTATTTTTTTTTACTGTAATTTATGTAATCAGACGGCTCTTTTAAGTTTATAAGTATACATTTATTTGGAACTAGGGTTAGCGATTCTTCGAATTAATAGAATAAACGTAGTAGGTGTATAATTTTTATTGAAATACACTTATTAGTATTATTTTTAACATCAACACAAAATAACTTAATAAGATTCATTGCAAATGAATGATTTATTAGAAAATGGACAAAATTATCAAACAGACTTATACTGCCAAATGCCAAATACTAAAATCAGTTACTTTCTGTACATACCTACTCCAACTAGTTGGACAAATTTTGTAATAATAATATGCCAATGAGTCATTGACCATGATAACTATTTCTATCTTTCTGTATATTCTGATTCGATCTGAATCACTATTAATAGTTACACGGAACATATTATTATCGTGGTAGCCATTTATATTATATTCTTAAGCCTTGTCTTAGCCAAAAAATTACCAGCAACGCGGGCAAATACAAGCTAGTCTAATATACACAGGCATTAGTATATATTGACGTTATTGTAAAAAATAGTTAATAATGTGGTAGTGTCTATCAGTAGTCTTCTGGCTACAGCAATAAATTAGATAGTAGTGTAACTTAGTCCTGAAAAGTATCAATTATTATCACATTTAGTGTAACAGTTAATATTTGAATGATTAATGTTATATTTCTTGAATAAATGCGAAAGTATATATATTTTATTATTAATAAAAATTTATTGCTTATATTTTCGTGTATATATATATAGATATCTTGTAACAATTCTTTTTTATTATGCATGGAATTTAAGACTAAGATTTCAAAAAGAAGGAGTATAAATTGAGTTCAAATTACAAAAATAAAACATTATAATAAAGAATATTAAGTATTCTTTTAGTAACATGGAGTATGTTATATACATATATAACATACATAGTTACATAACTTCAGTGAATTATTATTTTGAGTGGCCCATCTGTAAAATGGAGCATCATATTTTTGTGACTGAGAATTTAATAAATACTTATTACATGTATAAGTAGGCGTGAAACCGTAACAAACAAACTTATGATAGATTTTATGTTATAAATGAAAATAATAATAATAATATTTTATCGTTTCTTATATACCGGTACAACAAATATTTACTGACAAGTACCGGTTATTTTCATTCTTAATCGTTTTTTATAACTCGTACACAGATTTTAAGATCCAAAACGCAATTTTTACAAAACTAATTTTAAATGTAAACGTATTTAATCTAAGAATGTATGTTCGAAGGGAGACATTACATTATAGAGACAGCTTAAATACGTTGTAATCAACATACATAAATTTGTGACGTCACATTCAGGCAAAATACAAAATGATTATTTACTTATTTACCGAACTTCAATAGAATTAACTATTTATGTTATTATTGCAATTTCATTTTCAATTTCCTTCCTAAACTAAATTTACCATTTACTATATTATTGGCATTGGTAATATATGTCCAAAAGTTTCTTAGTTTCCGAGTATAAAGCTTAGGATGCACACAAAACGCACTAACAGATCTTTAGGTGCTATCCTTATAATCGCAAACGTTATATAAACATCTTATTTATTGAAATTAGGATATTTTATATGTTAATAAAGTTAGATAATTCTGTATTCACGAACAATAATCTTTGGTTTATTGAATAGGAGATAATGGACGCGCTTTTCTTTCTATAATTATTGATATAGGAGAGATAGGCCTAAAACGGAAATAAACGGAAAAATTTTAAAGATATTTTAATTGGTTTATAACCTAGCTAAATTATATTTTTTTCAAAAACAGTTCCATTATGAAACGCTTTTATAAGAGGCATGGTCAGATTTATCACAAGTCCTAAAATATAACACTCTAAAATATAGAACTAATGACAAAATTGAGAAAACTCTAAGATTGCCTGCTTTGCTCGAGGGGGGGAAACGGAGGTTGATAGGAACAAAAGAGGCCATTAGTTTAGGGCAAAATGGACATGTGTTGATTTAAAACGAGAATGGCTAAAATGTATCAAAAGATTGTAAAGAAAGGGAAAGCCATATTCTGATTTCAGTATAAGTGAAGTAAAGGCTACAAACAATTTTGGTCAATTTGAGCTGCTCGCTGTATAATCCAGTATCGACGGCGAGGATGTTGTCCTATCAGCTTCTTCTTGAAATAGCAAAGATGCTTCAATTTGTTTTATAGATTTCATAACATTTAAAGCATTTTCTTTAACAGAAGATAATACCTTTTATAGCGTTATTTATCGTTGGTGCACTTATTTTTTTTATAATTATTAGTCTAGGATTTGCCTTTTGAAAAACGTCCACAGCCTGGTTAAAGTAAATTTTAAAAGTCTTATATACTTAGTATCCACATTCTTGTTCTTTAGAAAATACAGCGAAGTATCTAACAAGTTTTACTCTACACAGCCCCCATTTCTTATACTTCTCGCAATACATATAGATGTTGAGGTTCACGAGGCTGTAAAGTTTCTGCTTGTATTTATTTACCACAAAAAACCAAAGAAACTATAGCTTTTTATATTTTAACATAGAGAACTGGCAAAGTGTGCATCTGCCTAACCTGCCCGTCTTGCCTTTTTCGACACAATATACACACAGAATAAAACATAAAAATTTTGAGTCATAAAAGTCTCAATAACTAATCTATATTGATTATAGCAAAGGAAACACCAAAAAAAGAGGGAACACATAAGACAAACCTTGAAATATTTCTATTTCTTGCCACTAGGCAGGGACTACATACACGTCCTAAGTATTTTTAATGTCATAAAATATAGCAACATCATATCATCAAATATCATCGTTTTCTTTTGGAAGAAGTTGGTTGTTATAATATTTTAATATAAAATGAAAAATTTATGTTTGTTTGTTTGTTAAAGAAATTTATTTGAAAGAAATGAAGAAAGAACAGAATTTAAGATCAACGTAAATGATAAGATAATAGAACAAGTGAATGAAGTGGTATATTTGGGAAGTATGTTTAGCAGAGACGGAAGATACGAAATGGACGTGGAAAGGCGTATTGCTGCCGGTAACACAGTCAACGGGGTATTGGCTACATTGTTGAGACGGCGAAACGTCAGCATAGCTGCACGTTTGACTGTACACATCGCGGTTTTGCTACCGACGCTGTTATACGGCGGCCATACGTGGATAACACAGAAGAAGAATGTAAGAAAGATGAATGCTGTGGAGATGCGATCTCTTCCTAGAATATGCGGAGTCAGTCTAGCTGATCGAATCCGCAATGAAGAGATCTACAGAATGGCAGGTACTAGAGAAGATGTCACGGTGAGAATGAAGAAGAACGTGCTCAGGTGGTTTGGGCGCGTCGAACAAATGAGTTATGAAAGAATGCTAATAAAGATTTATATAGGAAAAGAGAGCGGTAATAGAGACAGGGGGAGGCCTCGAGTGACCTTCGAAAAAACAGTATCTATGGACTACTGGAGGAAGGTCACGTAAAAAGCATGAGGACCCCCCGGAGGGCATGTATGAAGAGGTTGATGTCTGTGGCCGAGGCGAAAGAGGAATGCAGGGACCGTAGCGTTTGGCGCTCCGTCGTCTCTGGCTACCCCGCAAGGGATATGGCGTGAGGCTAAATAAATAAATAATAAATAAATGAAAAATTTATCCATACAGGCATTCGAACTTGGGACCGCCGGGAAGTCGCTAGATAAATAAGCTATCGTACCGCCAACTGCCTCAAAAACTGAAGTATTCTATAAGATCGACGTGCATCGAAGATAAGACTCTCCGGCATGACCGCGACAATTAGAACTGAGAATAACATCGACAAAATGTATGATTAAATTTAAGACAGATTCAATGATTTTTTTATTTTCGATATAGAGAAAATGGGTATATGTCATTCATCATTATATTCCAGAATCAAAACAGTCACATAATGGAAACAATTTGGATAGTTCTGAAAAAATAAATCTACTCTTAAAACAGTGTTTATAATAGTGGTTTTGAATTATGTCTATGTTTCTCTATTGCACATTTGAGGTTTTTATCTAATTTCGAATATCGTTTGACATCTCAGAGGCAAAAAACAACAAATTAAAGTTACCAATGAAGTAGTAGTTAATGATTATGTTCAAGAATTAAATATATTTTTAAACCGATACGACGGTTTTGGAAAGCAAGAGGAAGAAAATGTTCACTTTAATTTGTATTTCCATTCATTATTTTATTTCTAATAATAATTATTTGAAATTTTAGCTTAAAAAAACACGATTCTAATAAAGTAATAAACATTGAAGCCATAATAATTATACAAAAAGCTATATTCAAATTTAATAGACAAAACATAAATTATACAAATCTGCCATAAATAACGAAAATACGTCACACGTTACCAGTATTGTGTCAAACATAATTGTCTGTCAGAGCATGACGTTTGTAATTTGTATCTACAAAGTTCAGTCTTCTGAACTCTGATATTAATTTTCAGATATTCACTAATCATTAATAGTTAATATTTAGTATTCACATTTTCTTTGAAATTAAAAATTAATATTCATTCATTCCTAACCCTGATCTATAAAGAAAATTCATAGATTATTATGTGTAACTGTTTATAATCTTTTTAGTTTCAATTAGTAAGAAAAAGAAGTAATTATTTGTGGGCCACTTATAAAAACGCAAAAAGTAAGTAACTATAGATTTCTATAACGTTAAACAAATTTGTTAAACCAGTACTAACCTTGAAGAAAATTTGTCTTTGTGTAGTTAAGCATGCGTTGTGAATATAATGGAAATTGTTGCCTATTTCAGACTCAGGTAACCATGGATCCTAGACGCGCTGACCGTGAGCGTCGATACAAGCCGCCTCCACCAACTTCTGCTCCAGCAGAAGATCTAACTACTGATTACATGAATATCCTTGGTATGAATAAAACTTAAACCCTGACCCACTTCACTATTCCATAGAAATTTATGTCAAAGATTAAACATATCTTAAGTGTAATTTGATATTTACTTTCCCGTTAGAATTATTATAAACATATTCTTTATTGAATATTTTAAAACTTCAAAACATTATCTTTGTTACTTAAATAATAGAATTTTCCTTCAAAATGCTACTGAAATTCCTTTATGGCCTAATACTTTTAGGTATGGTGTTTTCAATGTGTGGATTAATGATACGACTAAAATGGTGTGCTTGGATTGCAATCTTTTGTTCAAGCATAAGTTTTGCCAATTCCAGAGTGTCGGATGACACCAAACAGGTATGTATAGCTTCATTCAGGTTCTTAACATATAAATAATATGTAGATTGTACATGTTTTATTAATTACTTTTTGTTTCAGATTGTCAGTTCATTTATGTTGTCCATATCAGCGGTTGTTATGTCATACTTGCAAAACCCTGCTCCAATGTCACCACCGTGGGCAGCGCTGACTACCTAATTGTTAATTCATTTGTTAAATAAATATGTAATTAAATGGTTATTAATGTATTGTTATTTATTTCCATATTTAGTACTACAATATATCAACGTACACAAATACCAGTAATAAATAAGTATAGTAAATTGGCTCTGTTTCATTCATATAAAAATAAATAAAATAATTGCCTTGCTTAAATCTGTTATGTAAATATTAGTACATATATTACACTGATAAATAACGCATTTTTTTAAACCCTAAGGCAGTGTCTGTTTTGTTTTTCGTTATTACTTTAATGGTCGAGTTACTGATTCTAGCAAACGCAATTTTTTCTTTCTTTTATTAATTTAATTTATTATTATAATTAGATTATAATATAATGGTAAAGACCAAAGACGAAATTAAGTTTTGGTTGACAAAAAAAAACATAAGTAGGTACCTAATAAATAAAAATTTTAAATCTTAATAAATCTATCACATTAATATTATTTTCAGTGTATATTTATAAAAAGAAAATCAATCATTTACTTAAATAAAATATTAACATTTTTTCCTCAAGTCACGTGATCACACATGTGTAAATGAATATTGTACAAATTGGACCAGCTAAAAAAGAACTATTATATATTCATATATTATAATATGATAATATCAGTATAATTGGGATTGATGTTCGTATTTCCATTTAGTTTAATTCAATATACTAAAAAAAGTTTAATAGCCATTCTTAGTTATGTGCAGTAAAATATTTTTAGTAATGTTTTGTACTTATTTTGTTGTTAGAAATACTTTTATCTCATAATTTAAAAAACTTTTCAAACTTCTGTCGTATTACAATTTACATATATTTGTCAAATGTCAATGTAATTTGACATTTGTGGTAAATTGATACCGCAAGGTGCTTACTGTATTCGTGTTCCTTTGAATTAATTTATAATTATATTTTCACAATAATAGTAACTTATAGTGTTGAAAAAGAATTTGAAAGTAAGTATTTAGTTTGGTTTCTGGATTACTGATTTAAAGTTGTTAATGCTTACAATAGACGTAAAGTTCATAGGTTATTTTCAATACCGCTTATTCCGCATACACCGCATATATTAGATTATATATATATAGTTAAATTAAGATAATTAATTTAATTCTTCCACATGTAAAATATAAAGCAAAAAAATACAGGATCTAATTATCTTATTATTTAAACATTTAAGGGCTTTTAAGCAGACTTCATGAATTAAATGTTCCAATATGGAAATAAATCATCGTTCACTCAATTAAATATCTCATAATATTCAGTTTTAATAAGTGTATTAATTAAGAATTAAAGAAAAAAAGGTTAATTTGAAATGATTTTAAGTTTTATTTTTATTAATTTCAAACATTAAGCAACATGATAGTGATATCATAACGTGTTGCACAACTTTTATACATAACATTAATTATAAATAGCAAAATAGTTTTTAATTTTTTTTTTCCGGGGAAAACCTAAAATTAATTTATAGTAAAACTGTTTTTTTTTAATGTTATTTCTGTGTTACCGAAACTAATTAAAATAAAATATTTTTCAGCATGCCACCTAAAAAGGTTGAGGAACCAGAAAAGAAACCACTTATTGGACGAGTGGGCACTAACTTAAAAGTGGGCATTGTAGGAGTGCCAAATGTTGGCAAATCAACATTTTTCAATGTGCTAACAAAAAGTCAAGCTGCAGCTGAGAATTTCCCCTTCTGCACCATCGATCCTAATGAAAATAAGTACCAATTTTTATTAATTTATACCTATTTAAATAGTCTTAATTTATATAGGAACTCTATTTTATCAAGTTAATTTATTTAAATATCTCTCATCTTTGACATTTTAATAAATATATATTGTTAAAAATGCCTAATAGACAAATAGAAGTATTAAATATTCTTACAAATAATAGAATAGTAGGATTGCTAAATTATTTCTTTTTATTTATTTATTTACTTTATTCTATTAATATAACAATTAGGAACATGGGTGGACTTATTGTCTATTGGCATTCTCTATGAGTCGACCTGTGGTGTTGGTGAGAGGGTCTAATGCATAATGAAATTATTAGCAGAAAACAATAAATTATGAAATAAAAATTATAATATAACACCTATATATATTATATACTCATATATATTTAGAGGTATATTTATATATAGAAAACAATGTATTCAGCTACAACCTACTTTGTACATAAAAAAATATTCTGACACTGACAAGTAATTTGTTTAAACAAAATAAAAGCAATTAATTTAATGGTATTGAAATATTTCAAATATTTGTTATTGTAAATATTTAACAAAATGATACAAAATAAATATTTAAAACATGAAAACATTGAGCTAAACGATTTATATGATATCCAGGCATTAAAAGTTAATAATGGTGTGGTGTATAACAGTCAATACAATATTGTTGGAAATAAAGACTATGACGATAGTCGTAAGAGACCCTTGGCGGCAGCCGTACTTGGATTAGATAATACAGACATTCCCCTGCCCGACCAACTTGATTATTATACTGGATGGACCGATAGTGATGCACAAGAATGTTTTTTGCAATCCAAGCCTAAAACATTTCTTATTCTTGGCAAACAAGGTACAGGGAGCTACAATTTGGGAGAAGCTTTATCAAAGAAAATTAATTGTCTGCACTTATGTCCAAAAAATGTTCTGCTCGATGAGATGGAACAAAAAAGTTCTGTTGGACAATGTTTAGATTTCAATATGAGACACAATAAAGTCATCAAAAGTGATGTTATTTTAGAACTTATTAAGAAAAAAATAGAATCTCCTTCAGTTAAACATCGCGGCTTTATTATATCAGGACTGCCATTGGTCACCTCTAATAAAGATATGAAATATTTAATTGAAAATTTATATGCTGAGGAATCTCTCTCAGTTGCGGAAAATTTTCTTTATGATTTGATATGCAATTTAAAAAAGAAAAAACCAAAAGCTAAAAAATCGTCCATACATTCTTCTAAAAGTAGCGTAGCTGAAGAAGCGGGTGAAATTGAACCGGAAGAGGAGCAAGAACAAGAGCAAGAGATTGAAGAAAGTGAACCTATTGTTGAATTGCCAAAATTTGTTTTAGATTCGTGTAGTGGTCATATCTTTTCGTCTAAAGCATACTACACAACAAAAGAGATTTTATTACTACACCAAATTCAAGAGCTATTCACTTTCGAACCAGATATCATTATATATATCTCTTGTCCTAATTCAGATGCAGTAGTTAAAAGAAGCCACAAATACATAAATTACATGAATAATTCGAATTCTTTTTTGCCCTTTGAAACATATCCCGACAAAGAAATAAGATGGCCAACGCAATACAATATGATGGATTACAATAAACCAATTGACAATCATACATTTAATCCCAAATATAATTGTAAACAACCTATAAATTTCAAGAAAAATTCTATGGACCAAATTTGTAATTACAAAGACCACGTTGCACTTGTTATAGAACAGAAATTAAAGGATTTTAACCCAAATACTCTTATAAAAGTAGATGGAAGAACTACTACTCATCAAATGATGAATATTGTGATGGAGAGACTTCTATTCATGCCTATTAAACCAGTGCTGATCCCAGAACCATTATATATCGAGGAACCTCCAGAAGACTTAGAAGAATTTTGGAAAATTGTAGAAGAATTAAATGTAATTCGAAGTGGCGTCAATAGCTTTAATCGGTATGCGTCATGTTGGTTCAATCGATGCCCAGTTGAACTTCGAAAAAGACGTTCAACGCAGGGAAATCCAAAGTTTGCAGTTATATTTTTTAAACACGTTTATCTATTATCATCACTTAATGCAATGGTATCCTTTTGTCGAAATCCTCGACCTTATCTACAACTGAAGTATTTAGAACCAACTTGTCGAGTGATTATTTTAGGTACTAAGAGCTCAGGAAAATCTATGATTGCTAATTGCCTGTCATGGGTGTTTACGGCTCCTATCATTTGTTTTTCCTCTATTTTAAAAACCGAAAAACAAAAGAAATATGATCATTATGCTAAGACGATTTTATCAGAAATCATAGCTACGATTGAAGACAACAGGTATACAAAGTGGCAAACTATAGAACTACAAAGAATATCTGATTTAAACACATGGTATAACACAATGTCGAGTGCATTATCTACATACGTTCCTCTTTTGAAGTTAACTATAGATAACGAAAATCCTAAGGAAAATCCTGTTCTTTTTAAGAGATATGGTGCTTTAAGATCTCAACTTTCCTTTTTGCCAATAGATGACTTATCCAAATGTGAAACTGCTTTTAAAGATAAGAATGCATTGTTACATTATGCACCCCCCGACTTACTAATTGAAACAAGCAAACCAAAAATACCAAATCTTGGAGATGAAGACGTCACACGTGAAATTGACGCATACATATTGGCAAATGATTTACAAAAAGATATCGAACCGACAACTGAAGAAATAATGAATGAAATAATACAAAGAATTAAAAACATTGATAACATATCTTTGGATGCTCCAGATGACGCGTATGGAAAATTTATAATCGATGGTTTTCCATCAGACCAAGAATATTGGAACTATTTAGTAGATGCTGAACTCTTACCGGACTACACTATAGGATTAACAGAAAATAGAGAAATTGATGCAGATCTTATTCAGCATTATGCTACCATCGAAAAATGTAATAAAAACCACCAGGAAAGGTTCCTTCTATCAAATGATGTTTTAATAAAAACTAAACTTTTACACGAGAATCCGCCAGAAAAATCATATTTAGACGTTCAGATTATAGTAGACAACATAATTAGAGATATTTTTGAAAATATGTATGGTTTACAAGAAGACGGTAACGAAAAAGTACCCGATACAAATGAAATTACAAGCTTTACTGAAGCTATAGATAAATTTCGCGAAGAGTGGGATGTTTTAAAATTAAAATTAGAAGAAAATTTTAAATGTTTTATTGAGTTAGAAATTGAAAACAAAAGCGATATTGAAGTTCTAGACGAGGTATTGTTAAAAATTCGCAAATGTTATTTTAAATCTTGTATAAACTTGGAAGAAGGCGTCGAAGATCAAGAAGATGATAATGAAATAACAAAAGATGTTTTGACTTACAATGATCCGAGATTTTTAGGCGAAACTAATATCTACTGTCCGTTGGCTTTTTACGAACACAGAGTTTTATGGGCAGGAAAACCAGAACTGGCAACATCATACGATAACAAACTATATTTTTTTAGTAAGGAAGAAAGTTCAGATTTATTTCAACTCGATATTACAAAATATCTCTCTTATAATAAACCATACAAAAATAACATTCCACTACGAATATGTGTGGTTGGTAATATTGGCAGTGGAAAAACGTCTTGTTCACAAATAATAGCAAAAGAACTCGGATTACTGCACATAGATTTTGAAGATTTTATTAATACGATTTTGATTCCTAAACATTTTAAAAAGGTTGGATGGCAGTATGAAAATAGTTTCACTGATGCATCAGTGGACGATGAAGAAATTGTCGAATTTCAATTAGATGAAGAGAATTTGAATTATCTCTCTGACATTATGTTTAATGAAACAGAATTAAGACGAATGATTTATAACTATCTTGAACGTGGGTCGCCTCTATTGGCTGCTTTATTACAGTCTTTGATAAGAAAACTCTGGAACGAAAAACCATTTAATGAGAAAGGAATTGTGATCGACGGGTTTCCAAAATTACCCACCGATATCGAAGATATGATATCATGTTTTTGCATTCCCGATATAGTGATTGAAATTGAGAGTAGTGTAGAAACGTCATTAGATAGAGTTTCTCCTAAAAGGTTTAAAAAGTGGAAAGTGCAGTTAAATGAAGCCAAATTAAAAGCAAAAAACAAATTGGACATGGAGAAAAAGAAATGGTTAACTTTTGTAACAAAGACAGTGGTTATAAAATTGATTATTGATGAAATTTTAGAAAAATCTGTAATTTCAGAGAAAGATGAGGGACCCTTACAGGTACCTTCTGTACAAAGCACTATCTTTGATGCTGATCCATCGGGATCAGCCAACGTAGATGCTAATTTATTTGCAACTTACAATGAACTAGTTCAAGAATATCCTGAACCAATTGACCAAAATGTATGGGAGACCCCTGACGACGTACTTGAAAAAATAAATAACAGATTGGAAGGTATCTTTGACACAGACGATGAAAACATTCAAGCTTTAAAGGATATTCTTGATGAACAGAAAATAAAATCTGTATCCATAGACGGGAAAAAAAAGTTAAACAAAGTAACGCGGAAAATATTGATGAAATTATCCGCTTTAAGAAATAAGAGTAGTTCATTCTTAGAACAAACTTTTATTGTAAGTTGTGATATAGCTGAAATGCTTTTATTAGAAGGTATTTTCCTTGTAAGTAAATTTTACAGAATGTGTCCCGTGTTCATTTTCGAAAATCCCGACGTAAAATTCAATCCTTATAATTTGAATAAACGTAGAAATAAGGTGTTTCCTATAATTCATCGTTCATATATTTATTTTGTTGCATCAGAAGAAGGGGTAACAAAATTTAGAAGAGATCCATTAAAATATATTAATAACGACAATATAAAAGCGTATAAGCAGCATCCGCTTCGAATCGGTATAATAGGGCCTCCTAAATCAGGAAAAAGTAAGTTGGTTGCCAAACTTGCTAAACGATATGGACTAATTAGTATTTCCAAAGGAATGGCTATACGTCATGTTTTAGAAAACATGAGCTGGACTGCATTAGGATCAACGATGACATCACTATTAAACGAGGGTAAATGTATTGACAACGACCTTATCATGAAAGCTGTCTTAACTGCAGCGGTCGATCACCGTACTATGACCAACGGCTTTATTTTGGATGGTTTCCCAGAAACACCATTTGAGATTTGTGAACTGTTAAAGTATGGCCTTTATCCTCTCATTATGTTTGACATCCAATCTGATAGAGAGGTTATTTTGGAAAATTCACAAAATGAAATTTACTACAATATATTAAAAGTAAAGCCGCCTTTGTCTCGTTCGTTCATTGGAAATCGATATGACAAATGGTTCGAGAAATGTTCAATAGTGAGAAATTGGATAAATCTGGATACACAAAACTTACATACGATTAATGGAAATAATTCTCAATGGCGTTGTGTTGTAGACGCTCACTCAAAAATCGAAAAAATCAACAAGGACATTCATTATTTCTTAACTAATGCGAATTCAAGTGTTATTTCCACGAGCATAATGTGTATATCCAACGAAATGTTCCAACAAAGAATGTCTTGTTATAAAAATCTTTGCCCGATCTGTTTTCATAAAAATATTTTAAAACATAGTGGGTACCCCGCTGATAAAAAAGGCGTTATTCAATATAACGATCAGTTTTACTGGATATGTTCAGATCATTTGAGATCTGTGCTCGACTATCCTGACGACCTTTTGTGTTACAAAACTATTGATATACCCGAAATACCAGCGGTAGTAACAACAATAAATACCTCTTTAGTTTACGAGAATGGCATATGTATAGTGACGTATGCAGAAAATCTTCCATCTCAAAATTTTGTCAGAGGAAAAAATGATTTTGCTGTCATTTACAAGAAGAAAATATATTTGATGTGCAGTTCTAAATGCATGACAAAATTCTTATCGAAACCTCACATGTATTACAACATTAATGTTTTTAAGATCACAGACCTTTTACCAAAACTATCGGTAAATAAATTGCCTAACCTTGGTTATTTGGAGCAAACGGTTGGGAATATATTGACCGAAGCATGCTGTTTAGTGAATGTCCTTCGACCAAAATATCCAGGTTTAGACACTCGTATCTCTGCGATATTGCACATAGCATTGTACCTTAAGATCCATAACCACCAGTCAGATAAATCTATGTTACCAATGTACTTAAAAACTTTAAACATTTACGAGGCTAGATGTAAGTTAATTACGGACATAGGTTTACGTTTACGCTCAATAGACAACCCATTCGCCAGCTATCCAAAATGCTGTGGAGAGTTTAACAGACATAGAAAGTTTGATTCCGGTACCGTAAGAAAACCATCCTCAGTGGTATCTACGAATAGTATCTTTATAGATTCTGAATTTTAACAATAAAGATATTTATGTTATTTGTAACTCTTATTTTAATACCTATACATGTTACATATGTACCAAAATGGAGGTAAATGTACATATGCTCTTTACTTTTAAGTGTTTCTTCAAACACAACTAAGTTGAATGTTTTATTCCAGCAAGTAGGGTACCCGTCCCCGATGAGAGATATGATTACCTGTGCGAGTATCACAAGCCTGCGAGGTAGGTCACACTTTAAGACTCTTATATGAACTGGAAGCGAAAACTAAAATAATAATTAAAGTAACGGTATAATTGTAACAGATTATATTGGTTATAATAAACTATATGAACTTAAAAACGCAATTCGACTTCTTAGTTACGTTAATTTCACTTGTGAATAGCTAGTTTAATTTCAGCAAAGTTCCAGCATTTCTGAATGTGGTAGATATCGCCGGTCTCGTCAAAGGCGCGGCAGAGGGTCAGGGTCTCGGCAACGCCTTCCTCTCTCACATTAAGGCTTGCGATGCAATTTTCAATTTATGTAGTACGTACATGATATAAATGTTAAATAAATAATTAAAAATATTTCAATAACTAATAAGAGATAATTAATTTTAGGAGCGTTTGATGATGAAAGTGTTATCCACGTGGACGGAGAAGTGAATCCGGTTCGGGATTTGGAAACCATCGGAGAAGAATTGCGTCTAAAGGACGAGGAACAACTGATCCAACACATCGAGAAGTTAGACAGAGTAGTGAACAGAGGCGGCGATAAGAAACTGAAACCGGAATACGTAAGAATATCATTGACAGTTGTATTCTTTGATAAAAAATTGGTCCTTCGAGCCAATTAACAAACTGGCTCGAAGGACCAATTTTTACTTGATTACCGTTTTTCAGGAAGCATTGGCCAAAGTTAAAACTATTTTAGTCGAGGAGAAGAAACACATTCGTTTCGGTGACTGGAGCGCGTCTGATGTATGTATTATATTTAATTGTATTTTTCTTTTCATTCTATATAATAATTTAACATTATATACATTTTCAGATAGAGGTGCTGAACAAATATCTATTTTTAACGTCGAAGCCGGCTTTGTACCTCGTCAATCTGTCAGAAAAAGATTACATCAGAAAAAAGAATAAATGGTATGATTTTGTTTTATGTCTATAGAAGGGATATTTATTATATTTTATATATTATATCTTAGTTAATAAAAACTTAATATGTTTTTGCTATTTCAAGTAACAAAAATAATTTTACAATATTCAAAATAATATTAAAAAATCAATTTCTATTAATACATTTTAACACAGGTTGTAATAAATATTTATCTATTAAAGGTTACCAAAGTTAAAGGAGTGGATCGATAAGAACGACCCCGGAGCTCCGCTCATCCCCTTCTCCGGAGCCCTGGAGAGCAAGCTGTTGGACATGGAGCCCCAGGAGAGGGAGCAGTACCTCAAGGAAACCAACATCACCAGGTCACTTATTTATTATAACATTTTGTTTACAAAATCATGTTATTAGTTATTATTAAAACTCCTGTGTTATGTTTATTCGATTTGTTTTTAGTCATTATTTTCCGCCATTTTAAAAGTTCACAAAAGTTAATTTTTGACAGCCGTTTGCTTGCTGCTTTGCTGCAGCCGTGCTTTGACGTGTTTTGGCTCGTCTTGGATTTCAATTCCAAAATGGAATTTAAGAATTTATAATATAACAAATTTTGTTGGAAAACAAAGTTAAGTGCACAATAGATGCTGACATGATATATTACATGATGGATCTATCTTGAACTAAAATGTAAATAATAATAATATTAACATTCGAAAATTACCATTGGCTTATGGATGAATATATTTTGTTTAATTTACAATATTAAAATTGGTTGCTATAAAAGAAATCTTGAAGAAAATCATTATATTGACCATTCGTTTAGATCTTAAAAGCTATGGTAACATACGATACGCACAAAATGGCAGAAATCAATATTATTCTTCATTTACTTTTGTTTCTCTCGTCTAACAGTCGTTGTCTGTATTACAGTGCGTTAGATAAAATAATAGTCCAAGGGTATAAGGCCCTTCAGTTGGAGTACTTCTTCACGGCCGGAGCAGACGAGGTCAAGGCTTGGACCATTCAGGTAGTTGCATATTTAATGCTTAATTAACAGTAGCTATCATTTAAAAAGTACAAAAAACTCATTATAACTAGAAATGATTCCTCAAATTTCTATTAACGTTTTCAGGAAATATATAAAAATCAAATATTGTCAAAAGATATTATTTTTCTCACAAAATTAGGTACCCTGTAGCTTAGGGCTCGTTTATCTATTCTCTCCCCCCCCTATTATAAAATTTATTAAGATTAGTATCTTTCCCCCCCCCCCTCCCACTCATAATAAGAAGTTTTTGTAAGAAATTAACATATCTATAAAATAAAACGTTTCTTCATACTTTGAATATTATTAAAAAACTGCGATAATATTAAACGCATCATAGTTTTATTAGAATAAGTTTAGTGTCATCAAAAAAATTGATAATAAATAGCAAAATAATAAACTTTAAAATCATAAGATCATTATCTCACACCCCCTCCCTTCCCAGCCTGTTGTAAGAATTGATTATATTTAATCTACACCCCCACCCCTAAAGGCCCTACGTGATTTGTGAACAACCCTTAAGTGATATTGTCTAGGGAAAAGAGTTATCTAGAATCAATGCGTAGGCGTTCCTTTTTTTCTATGCGTCACTGACATCTATCTCATCAGATATTTATTTATAATTGTAGAAAGGTACGAAGGCGCCTCAAGCTGCGGGGAGAATACACACCGACTTCGAGAAAGGATTCATAATGGCCGAAGTCATGCACTACAAGGACTTCAAGGAAGAGGGCTCCGAGAGCGCCTGCAAGTCCGCTGGGAAATACCGGCAGCAAGGTACAGTGTAGTATAAGAGCTTTTATTTAACTTGCAATATTTGTATGTATGAATGTATGTATTTTTGTTCGGGTAGAATCTTTGAAATCAATTTTGTAGTAGATATATTCAACCGATTGAGCTGAAATATAATATACACGTTTAGTTTGAATGACAATGCACGATAAAATATCATTCTAAATCCAATATGGCGGACAATCTGCTGCTCACAACAATCTGCTCACTTCTACAATATGGATATCAAACGAAAGGGCTCGTTGAGAATAGCTCGAGAAATGTGACGTTATTATAAATTCAATAAGGCAGAACATCCAAGATGGCGGAATAGTTATTCTATTATACTTATACTTCTGCAATATAGGTATCAAATGAAAGGGCTTGCCGAGAATAATTAGAAAAATAAAGGGTCATTCCATATCAAATCAACCAAAAAATTGTGATTTTCAACCTGACCCCTTCAGAATTCAATGAAATTTGGTAGATTTGTTGCATCTATATAGAAATGGATAAATATGAAATTTTTAGTCCATATCATGATTATTTTTTGAAATATTTAACTTTAAAGTTTGTAAAATTCATTAAATTTGAGAAGTTCTTGCATTATAAAATCAGCTCTCATTTCTGTTCTAATTATAGTAGAGACTTCATTTAAGCATGTGTGAAAAGTATATTAGTTGCCCTTTCATTTGATATGCTGCATGAATGAATTTTTTAAAAATTTATTTCCAAGGTCATCAAATATGACCTTGAATTTTGAAAATTTTAAAATCGGCACCTTCGAAACTTTTTAAAAAAATATATGTTATTCTTCTAGTTATTGTTGACAATATCTAAAAGTTTCATTCTGGGATCACCATGGGTTTCTGAGCAAAAAATTCAAGAAAATTGCTAACATCTCAATTTTACTGTATACTGAAAGAAAATGTCTCTATTTTTAAGTAAAAATTCAATTTTAGCTGCCAAAATAAAGTTTTGAAAGTGAATAAAGAATCTTGATAATTGTTTACAACATTACTTATTCTTTTGCACTTTTTTAAAAATAAATTTTTGTATGCTACCTAAATTGGGGGGAGGGGGAGTGCATAAACTTTATTGAATTTCAAATTGACTTTTTACTTTTATATTGTTTTATTTTATAACTTTTTCCTATACAGACGATCGTTTTTAAATGAGGGTGATTTAAAAGGTGAAGGGGGGGGGGGGGATCATTTGCACCTTCATAAAAAAAAATAGAATATAACTAAACAATTTTCAGTTTTTAAAATTTTGAGAACTTTAGAACAAAATTTGTGACTAAAGAGTACAAAGTAATAAAAGCAAAAAAAAAATAAAAAAAAAGTTTTTTTAAACCTTCTAAAAAGAAGAAAAAAAAATCCTTTAAGGAGGTTTACTTGTGTAAATAAACTAGTATGTAATTATATAAAATCTGCAAAGTTTATAATTTTTTTAATTTATTTAAATATTGACAGGTACTTAATACTTTTTTACATTATTAATTTAATTTCAGGCCGAAATTACGTTGTGGAGGATGGTGACATTATCTTCTTCAAATTCAACGCCGGCGCCGGGCTCAAGGACGCTAAGAAGAAATGACGCGACAAGTTCCTCCTTCTGTTGGTACACATGCTGTACCTTAACCTGGCGCTGTACACGCTGCTGCACGTCGCCTGATTCATTTTATACTTTATTCCTTTGCATTAAAGCTCATTCTTGTTTGTAACTATTTTATGGTGTCCACTTTTCACGCACTTATATGCCTTATAACTTAACCAATAAAGCTTAATATTGTTTGTGCAATTAAATGACTTCAACAATTTCTTCTATTCGTGTCGTTTTCCCCGTGTCGGTTATGTACTTGATGTCGCTGAATACCTTTTCCAATATTAAACGCATTTGTTTAAGCATTTTTTTGACGTTAGTCTTTGAGAGGATGTCTTGGTCAGTTAGTTGGACGAGTTTTTCCTTATCCTTCTCAGATTTTTTTAATACTTTGTTTAAAATATATGAGGATGCTTGAAAAACGGCTTCCTCCCACTCCTAAAACAATTTAACCACAATTGTTACATGATGTTGATTATCAAAGAATAAAAGAAGACACTTACTTGAAATTCATGATTCAACGTGTTCAATGATAGCATTTCATCAACGAGTTTTACATTAAAATCATCAGAAAGAGAGTCCCTAAGGATTGTAACAATCAGGTATCCTGTCCCTCGCACACTGCCGCTGGCCCTGAAATTATTAATATTTAAATAATTTGTATGTAATATCATAATAAAGTGCATTTTATATACCTCATGACGTTTTCTTTGCTCTCCAGTATTTTACTTGCGACAGTTTTGATACGTTCATGCGTATCCTTCATTAGAAATTCCAATGGATCACAATTACCGGGCGGCAATGAACCATATTGGACCAGCAGACGCTTCTGAACCACGGTAAACTGTTTTTGAAGTACACTCAGCTCTTCCTACACAGATAATAATATTCAAATTGCAAAACAATTAAGATTAACACTAAACCTACCAAGTACCGGTCAAAGTGACCGTTCTTAAACATTTGTAAAACTTACACATTTTTAAACGTTATAATATCGTTATCAAACTACATGACAATTCTTAGAATATGCATATAATATTGTCTTCACTCTTTACTTTTAGTTATTTCCATTATTACCTGCGTTATATAATAAAATAACTTTTAATCACCGGTCAATTTGACGGCGTGCGGTAGGAACAGGTATACAAGAATTGTTGGTAGGTTTAGTGTTAAATCAAATAGAATTACCTCGGATTTTGTTAATACGATTCGTTCCTTCACGTGTCCTTCGATGGCTTTTAGGAAAGATTGTATAATTTGTTTGACGATCTCTCCGTTTAAGTCGCAATGTATTTGAAAATCCATCACATTTAATTGTTTTTTGTTATTCAAGTTGTGAATAAAGTATTCTACTAGAGGAAAAATTTGTGAAAAACTGTTCGATTCGATTGAACAGATGTCGTCGGAACGTTTTAAAGTTACAGTTTTATCTGATGTTCGATATCCAAATGATATTATATTTTCAGTAGACATATAACTTTTTAGTTCATATTCGGTGAAATCTATAATGTATGTTATTATGTTTTAAACAACAGTACTTATAACATGGTAATGTAATATAACTTAGTATTTTAAAGACTAACTGATATTGTAATTATGAGATCGTTAATAACAAGAGTTATAGAATATGATTTGTTATAAAAGAAAAATACAGTCAAACAAGACCTGGAAATTGTATGAAAAACGATACGGTGAAGCAGCAAGTCTCCTCAAATATAATTAATAACATTTCAGTTATCATTATTAAGAAACATTAAGCATACCGTTAAATATTTCCTTAAAATCAAATGTAGTTTTATTTAGCTTTATTGGGAAACTAAAATGGTTCTCCATAACAGTATCCACGGGGAAACAAAATAAACTTAACGGCAGAAACAACTTTTTCTCTATGATTCTTATTTTCCCCGACGCTTCGACAATAGTAAAAATGATCATAACGCTTGTGATCGTGACATCCGGACAAGTCGACAAATATATATACGTCTCAATTATTTCCGTTCCATTGATATTTTCCAAACAGACTGTGGTTTCTGAACTAGTTATCGGTGCAATGCAGTCGTATGTCACTTGTATGCTCTGAATTAGTTTGGGATCATCAGTTGTGAGAGTAATAATCACTGGACAAATCATTTCTTCCACACCATACACGGACGTACTGAGTACTGGTTTACCAATATCTATTTTACTTCTTATCATACGTTCAATATCATCGTACGTCTCATCAATATCTGAAAATTAAATTATGATAATATTGTGTACTTTAAATTATCATACGTTGCCTACAATACCTTCTTCGGAATCCATAATTTTCTGCAATGATTCTTCAACAGCATCTATCTGTGATTGGATTTGTTCGGGATCTATGTTTTCAGTTACTGGATTTGCGTTTGTATTTAGATCAGGTTCCGTTCCCAAATAACTTACGTACACAGTTCCGTCGTTAGACAACGTCACTACACCACCGGATAAGGAGTTTAAAAAACAGCGGGAAATAGATATTACTTTATGCATCAAATCACATGACCATAATAATTTGGTGTCTTCGTAAATATTTAGTTTTGAATCTTCAGTAGCTACCATTACTAGTAATCTAGAATTCGGTTCTGAAAACATTATTATTATATATCATCCTATTACATTATGAAATTTTAAGCGAACTATTTTACTCCAAACGGAGCAATATCCACCAATCAGCAGCTCGCTAAAAACTTACTACCAGCCTTTTATACCTAGCACTTGGTAGATTGTATAGTGAAATGACTGCATCGAATATTATGAATATAGATAAGAAGACGTCTAATAATCAGGATTCGAATTATTAACTCACCATAATACCATCCAATTAAATACGCATAAAAGCAGACTGGGACATAATCGAATCTGATCATGTATTTCATTAGGCCGTTATCTTGAAAACAGTATAGATGTCTTTCGCCTATAGCGAGAATACTAGAAAAACTACTGCTTGTCTGAAATAAATTAATGTAAATAAAGTAGTTCAGATAAAATCACAACTACCAAATTCTATCAGCAACTTACACGGATAACTTGTACTGATACAATTTCTTCACCCGCATTGTAGATCCATTGCGGAATATTTTTTTTATTTTGTCGAACGCTTAATTCACTAAACTCGCTCAGCTGCTGGTAACTGAAAGAGAGAATATTGTGCCCTTTCTATTATTACTTAGATACTCTTGAAAATGATAACAAGTATTTTTTTAAATCTCTGATAATAAAGCAACATACCACTAAGATTGTTAATGTTATGATTGTAAAATTCCTACCTATAAATCTCCAGTATCCAAGTTGACTTGCAAATAACGAATTGATCGCACGTAGCTACATAGCATATCGGTCCTGGTATTATAATGTCATTGAACATGCACATATATAAAAATGTATCTTGATCGAAGAAGCTCAATGTCCCATCCAGGGCTTGGACGCAAATAAGATGTCTACTTTTAGAACTCCCGAAAGGACCACAAACAATGCTATAGGCTCTTCTAGTAAATGAATGCTTTATAACAGGATTTATAGAATTTTGGTCTCCTGAAAAATTATTAAAAACTTTATTACATTTACAGACAACAATATTTTTTTATTGACTTTTACGACCTTGAAAAAAATTATCATTATTTACCATGGAAAAATATTATTGAATATAGGTACTTACCAATATCGATATGACCGCATTTCCTTTCCAACACATACACTGCGTAACTGTTCGGATGTAATATAATTATCTGACAATCCGCGGAATCCCTTAAATATAATATAATTTAGTTATTACAATATATGTTTTACTAATGACATACGATCATTCTTACGCTAAAACTTACGGTAAAAACTTTCCAGTTTCTATTTGCAATACAATTTCACTTAATTTTGATTCCAAAATTATCTGTGAATTTATATTTTGTACATTGGGTTTGTAAATATTTAAGGTATCCCCTTGACCGACTATAATACAATCGCTGTCGCTGTGGCTATTAAATTTATCAACTTTAATACATGTGGCATTTTGTACCCCTTCTTCATATTCTTCGTTTTGCAATTTACTATTTGACCACCACTGTTTTATTTTAAAAATAGACATATCAATAGGATATTCGTTATTAAGACATCAATATAATTGACGAAGTAAACGAAAAAGCAAGGAAATAAACAAAGAATTACATTTCCAAACGTTGTATATTGTATTGTTGATATGTTAAAAAACCATAGCAACTAAACTCAAATGCAATAGATTCCTACTTAGAGAATTTCCCACATAGTACTTAGGAACGTATGGTTCGTTAACTTAACTTCGTAGAAGAACGATTTAATTTATTGCTAGTATTTTATACTAGGGGCGCCAACAAACCCTCAATTTCGACTCATATTGAGCGAAGCGAGTCCAGTGTATTGACCCATCGTTTCCCATTTACTTCAATGGGATATCAGTTTTTTGACATGATATTAAAAAAAAACATTTTTTTTTGAGGACATTTTTCAATTTTTTTTTATAAGAACCATCACCTAATGTGTGTCTTTTTGTTTGCAAAGTTTCATAATTTTCCGTCAAGTAGTTTTTGAGCCAATTCGTGACAAAGAATGCAAAAAGTCTCCAGTAAAACGCTCCGCTCATTTCGTTCGCTTCGCTCAATTATATATTTAGATAATATGAGCCTCGTTTATGTATGTACATGTAGTTTTGATTTATATACACATATTAATTTCTGTAGGTATTTCTAGGACTCTCGAACCAAGATAGTATAGCAATACATCTATATTAATGTGCCGGCAATGATTAGGCTTACATCACATCATCATCACCATTATCAAAGGTTAAAAACTCTGATATTTTTTTCAGCACATAGTATAAACTATATTATTTTTAATTGTTTCTATTATCTGTGGACACAAAACAGCATCGACGAATGACGAATTGTTCTTTGTTATACAAACTAGAGTTGTCCAAAAATTTATGTCTTTGTTGTATCGATATTTTTAAAGCAGTATCGATGATTACGGAATTAAAATATATTATAAACTTTTTGAAACGAATCTTCTTCGTTTATAATAAAATAAGGATATACTACAAATTATGGCTGTTAATGGTTGAATAACAGTATAGAGGTCTCTTTATTTCAAATTTCGTAAGAACAGACCGTATTATATCAAATAGCGATATATCGATAACATAGACTTATTTTTAAGAAATATATATATATATATTTTATATATAACATCGATTTGTTATTAATTAAAATATCGATAATCTATATCGGTTATTATGTGAAAACTATCGATATATCGATATATTTTACACAACCACTAACAGATAACTGAAATCAGAAATGTGAATACAGAATAATGAATTTGTATTTGGTATCACGAAACTCTTGATAATTTTTAAGTTGCTACTTGTTAGTTGTTTGGACAGGTTGTTTGTAGACGTTGACAAGTGCATGTGCTTGTTTTTTTTGTATTGACACCCCGAAGCGACCACGAGAAACACATTATTGAAACAGAAAATTGGCTAGAATTATTTCCGAGATGTCAGATTTAGAAGTTGAAAATAATGATATTATTAACACAGAACAAAGACCTAATGGTGGTGGAGATGAGGGCGACGCATGGGGAAGTCACGAGTCTTCATCAGCACGTCGATATGCTAGAATGCCCGTCGATAGAAACGCTCGCTATTATAATATGAACCATAAACATCGTGGCATGGCCATTATATTTAATCATGAGCTTTTTGATATCCACAACCTGAAACCAAGAACTGGCACTAATGTGGATAGTGATAATCTGTCAAAGGTTTTAAAAAATTTGGGATTTCGTGTAACCATACTATCCAACTTAAAATTTGAAGATGTGAATATGTACTTACAACAAACAGCAGAAATGGACCATACTGATAATGATTGCCTCCTTATAGCAGTACTGACTCATGGAGAGCTAGGAACTTTGTACGCCAAGGATACTCATTACAAGGCTGATAATCTGTGGTACTATTTTACAGCTGATAAGTGCCCTTCATTAGCTGGAAAACCAAAGTTATTCTTCATTCAAGCTTGCCAGGGTGATAAATTGGACGGAGGTATTACACTCGTTAACAGAACTGAGACAGATGGTTCTTCTAGTGCATCTTATAAAATACCAATTCATGCAGACTTTTTGGTTGTATTCTCTACTGTCCCTGGCTACTTTTCCTGGAGGAATACCACACGTGGATCTTGGTTTATGCAAGCACTTTGCGATGAACTTCGTCATTCAGGTACAGAACATAACATTTTAACATTGCTAACCTTTGTTGCACAAAGAGTTGCTCTGGATTATGAATCAAATACACCAGATATTATGCCTATGCATCAACAAAAACAAGTACCCTGCATTACAAGCATGTTAACAAGATTACTAGTTTTTAACAAAAAGTAAAAAAATGTACCAAATATAAAATTATTCTGTTACACCAGTACCAAGCATTACGTAAGATTTTTATATGTTTAGGAATATGTAATTCCTATTTCTTTTATTAACAATTCTATAATAAGAGCAATATATTATTGTTATTTGGTGCATTTTGAATTGTAAAAGACTTAAATCATTTTTGTTTTTAAGATTCAAATATAATAAATTTAGTTATAAAGGAGTCTGCTCATTACATAACATACTCTGACTTTAACGATATAAGCAAAAAAAAAAATTATATTCTATGAATTAACATGAAACAATGTCCACTAAACCATTGCACCATCATTTTACAGTGCTCTTGACATGAAATGAAGATATGAATTTCTTAAGTGTAAACTTAATATGTACTTATTGCAGTCTCGGTAATTTCACATCTGTTGTTTATAGAAAAGTCAGAATATGGACATGTAATGAGCAGACTTTTTATTGAGTTTTGTATTAATAATTTGTCTTCAAATTGTATATTTGGATTTTGTCTATTTTCAACGATATAAATTCAGAACATCGGTTTCTATTAAAATTAAATGAGATTAAAAATTATGTATTTTTAAGAAAATTAAATTCTCTGTTACTTATAGATAATTTTTTGATTATTAGATTAAGTATTATAAAGTCACAAATTAAAATATGCTCAAATATGCACAAGCTTATAAAAAACAAGCTATCACAGTAATGTGAGTTAATGTTAACGAGTAAGTACTTAAAGATACTGCCATTAATAATACATTCTGAATGACAATTATTAATTAATTAATTGAATTAATTATAACTGTATACAAGTAAAATACTCAATAGCAGTGCTCCATATTTTTATATTTACATATCATTATGGGCTCAGGATTTAGTTAATTTCAAATTCTTTTGCATATTAAAAACTACTCTTTGAAGTGAAGAGTATTTAGTTTTTTTTAAGTTTTCTTTTTAAATAAATTGTTTTCAAGTTACATATAGTTAAGTAAGTGATGAACAAGTAGTAGTTGCCATTTGTTGTATTTTTTTTTTGTAATTTACTCTTAATAATACGTAATGCAGTTATGCGTCATAATATAATTATAAGATTATTCCACCCCTGTCTTACCTCAATAAATCTGAGTGATACCTATTCGGTACTGTACTGATTAGGATAATGGAATGAAAATTTCTGTAAAGAGATCATATATATTTCGTTACGGCTCCATTAAAATGTGCCTTGGAAGACACTGAAAATATAACATGTACCTACAGTATAAAGACAAAAAATTACTAAATGAATCTCTTTGTAGAAATTGTGATGTATCGTAAGGATATATTTTGGTATTAAACATAATTTTTAATATTTACTACTACTAAGCAATAAACTTTTTCAAATTTAATCTTGGTTTTATTAATACTCGTTCTATTTTAACCTAATCTAATCGAATCTAGCCAAGAGTCTAGACAAGTTTGAACAGGCCTTGAATTGAATGACAAATGTATTTATTGAGCGAAGCGAGCGGAGCGTTCTACTGGAGACTTTCACATTCTTTGTCACGAATAGGCTCGAAAACTACATGACGCAAAATTATGAAAATTTGCAATCAAAAAGACACAAAGGTGATGGTTTAAAAAAAATAAATTTGAAAAATGCCATGTCGTTGAGGAATAATCGTCAAAAATTATATAACTGACATCCCATTAAATCCCACTGAGCTCGCTTCACTCAATATGCAAACGGCAACCGAGATTTCGCGAGCGGGTCGAAATTGAGGGTCTGTTAGCGCCCCTAGTTTGTCATATGGTTACTATACTATTGCTTCTATATGAGTAGAATCGATTACGGGCGAACGGCCAAAGCGAGCACTGAACGGCGCTAAAAAGAAGACGTAAGAGGTTTTATTTATAGGTACCCATCATTGTGTAGTTTCTAATATAAATATCTGGAATTCAGTGCATACCTAATTCTGAAATGTTGTTTTCAGTAGGCAATCTATATATTTATACATTGTATTTTATAGTTTATTATAATTGAGTATTTAATAAGCTACGCCAGCATAAATACAATTAGCGAGCCCACGATAAGAGCTTCAATAACACCTAACAAATAAACATTCCTTTATTATTATTGTTATATTAATATTTACTTAGATTTAGTTCTAAGAGGACTGATTATTAACCTATTGAAAAATAAACAATTTTTTGGACAATTCTAAGGCAATGTTTGAGATAGTTATTTTAATGACAGTGCGGTTTAAACGGGAACAATTTTTGCGATATCAAACTATTATCAAAACAGGATTTGTTGTTATCTATTATAAGTATAATATATGTCAGTAAATAAAATGTACTTGGTTTTTGCGGTCACATTTTAAAACATAAATACCTATTTAGGTATACGTAAGTGACCTATATTACCAACCTTGAGCTGTTAACGTAAACATTGTCCTTTTACAAATAGTCATAAATGAACAATATAACCTCAAAAGTTATAGACTGAATGGCAGAGCTGTGAATGACTTATGCTTAATGATATGAACAATGGGTATTAAAAGAGCTAAATAGATTTTCTTTAGTCATCTATGCGATAAATGAGATTTAGGTATTGTTTATAAAAAAAAAATCCTTGATGTATATATAGAGTTTGGTGCTTTTAGTTTTCTTTCCATTATTGCTTATGATATTAGAATGTTGAAACTTTTCGGTTGAAAAAGTATTAGAGTCTAGACTATAAGACATACAACAATGTATACAGCAACCTCAACTCCTTCGCTCTTGAATTGTTTGAGACGACTAATTCTCTTTACGCCTACTGTGTCTTAAGCGAAAAAACTATTATAAAGAAAAATACGAATTATTGTTTTTTTAATTAATAAAACATTTTATAGTCTCCTTATGCCAAAGGAACAAAATATATATGCTGATTTTCTTTTGCTACCGACAATTAGAATTTTTTTATCAGTAAGTTGTACCAGGGCGCTATTTCGAAAGTGAAGCCGGGTGGATCGATAGTTATTTTTATTATATACATAATATTTAAATTACGTTTTCGTTTGGGGTTTAAACAAAAAATGTGTTTGGAAATATTTTTAGTTTAATCTTTCGCCTACAAAATATAAGTTTAATATCTATTCAATGAACTCGCTACAGTTTGTAGATGAAATAGAATGGAAATTTTCTGTAATTATATTTATTATAACCGATAGATAATGAAGTAGATAATTTGAAAAATATAAAAAAATGGATTAAAACAATATTTTATATTTGATCAAATTTATTTAAAAAATATTAAAATCTTAACAAAACTTAATTCCCTTTGCATTTTCACGTATTTCCCAGCACTGGTCCCAGAATATGCTCAACCGTTGTTCATGGTTGGCACAAAAATGTTTGAAATCCCGCAACATCCTCATTTGGAACCCTTCGTCCCCCGTGGCCGGAGTTTGAGACCACTTCCACTTCTTGGAAATCATGTGATTCCAGGACCATAAAAAACCCATCTGGAAATATTTAAATTACATCTTATTTATAAACAAACAGACGATACAAGCGCATGTTACGTAATAGAGTGTACCCGTCTGCTGTTGTCGTAGTCATCTTTATTTTTCCCGCTCACGTGTCTGGTGATGTACCCCTCGTGCGGGCTGGGCGCCGCGTCAGAGTGCACCGGGTACCTTAGGTAAATGAAACCTCATTTTAACTTGAAGACATTCAAACAAACAAACATCTAAACATAAAGAAATATAAATAGATATTCTCGACACAATTGTCTTCTTTACTTTCTGGAATCAAAGTGGTAATTTTACGAATTTTTAATTCATTGTGATTTCCAATAAACTCAATACAATTCAATTTCCAATAATATTGATTGTGAATTAGGAGACATGTATAGTATCAGTTTATAAAGAATATTTCGTTCAAAGTTCATCGCACGGCGGCGACCGTTACAGATCCATTAGTCTCTTGTATATAAATCGATACACTTTATACTCCAGTCGTCTTTGTATCGCAGTGCGTCAGATATTCACTGAAACGGGGGATGACGTGACCTCAGGGATATCTGAATGACAGCGTCAATTAACTTTACTAATTAATGAATTGGGTTTTGTAAATATAACAACTGTAATTTACCAATACCACGAAATTACAATAATGTAGGTACTAGCTTGCATTAAAAAATTAACGTAATTTTCGCAAACTCACGGCAAAAATACAATGAGTTATATATTACCTGCTGGCATTGAGCGGTTTGTTGGCGGGCTTGTTCCTGGGGCACTTCTGTTCCACCTTGACGGAGGTGGGGATGAGGACGAACATGTTCCCGGTGACGTGCACGTACAGGTGGTCGCCGACGCCGGCCGCGTGCGAGGTGCTCTCCACCGTGCACTTTATGAACCCGAACCGACCCGCTATCGCCTCTTGGAACAGGAACAGCCGTTCCGGCCAGGTCTCCTCCGGGAAACCTGCGTTTTCACCATTTACAAATCAGATTTCTCCTATTTAATTTCGATAAGGTGTATAAGAGGGGGAAATGGTAAGGAATGAAATTGAAACCTTCATTCTAAACTCCTGAAGTCATCCTATTAAATACCTGAAAAACTTAAAGATTTTATGATATTCGTGCATTTAATTTTCACTTTAATTAAACTTTCCATACTACATGAAGGGGTACGTCCTCCACACCACCTCAAGTACTTTAGAAGGTAGGTAACACATACATAACAATAGTCTCTATTCTCTTTATAATAAGGTCCCTATTGTGGTGAGACATCCGCGTTAGATTAGATTAGATTAGGGTACGTGATATACATGTATCTGATTGTGTCGTTGTTCTCAACTCAAGTGTTACGCTAAGTGTTATTGTTACTAATATCTAACAGTCATGACTAATTTTATTAATACTGAATTATTTGTTTTTGTTAACGTTATTTTATTTCTTGTTACGTTATATAGTACATAAAAACTTTAAAAATACAGGTAACAAAAACAAGCATGTATGATAAGTTTTCAATTAATTAGCTTCTCCAATATTACAAAATAATTTCAGATATATTGGACATAATATAATATTTACTTAGAATTTGTAATTAATATATAAATCTTATATAGCAAGATAAATACATAAGAATCAATGCAATAACTAAATATTTTCACAATTTTTATCGACTCATATTTTTATTAACAAATTATTAAAGCTAAAATGTAAAAGACAGTAGCTATATAATAAAATAATGTGTATATATATATATATATATATTTACTATATAATAACGAGCTAATTGACTCTGTATGCACGCGCATCACTTATCACCCACAAATCACACAATATTGTGTTATACATAAAAAAAAGCTATTGAATCAGGCTACAAAATAGAGTGGGTGCCAACCACATACCTGACCTCTGACCCTTATTTGACCCAGCAGCTTTTAGTTCCCTCGTATATATATAATTGTTATATTTATTTGAGAGTAAACGAGTCAGTCACGTTGTATCGTGACCCCGATTAATCATTTCCAGCGAGTAGCGTGTCAGTTCGTCTTTTAAGTCGAAAATACTAAGAAACGATTTCACTAATTAAAAAAATATCAGATTTAAGCATAATCACGAGTCACACAATTCTTTGAGACATTAAAAAATATATATTATATACATATATACTAGCTGTTTGCAATAACTTCGTCTGCTACTACATAAAGTATTTTAAATCAATTTAATTTTTTTATTAACATCGCCATCTACTGGAAACTTATAGAACTTAGGAAATAATTAAAAATCCCTTTGTGTATAAAAAAATCTTATATTCGCAATAAAAAAAAGATGATTAATCGAAATAAAAATTATTCTATTAAATTGGATAAAAAATATATATCAACAAAATATCATTAAAATCGGTTCAGCGGTTTCGGAGCTAAACACAAACAAACATTGATACGGATATACATACATATATCTTATATTAACATACATATATCTTATAGGTACCTTCAAAGAGGGAGGTCTTTCCTCGTAATAGGGGCTCCTCGTTCAAGGGCACGTAGATGGGTCCTCTGAGGGGGTCCGACTTCTCGGTGAAGGGCAGCGCCAAGGGGTCTGCCGGTATGGGCACCATCTGGAGACGGCAGCTCTGGGCCTTCCTAGCCCACCCGAATATCTAAGGAATATTGAAATTTAGTTAAGAAAAGCTGTTTTTCTGTCTCTATCCTTATATATACGCCAAAAAGAAACAGAATGTATAAGATATTGTATAAAAGAAATCAATGTAGCGATCAAATTGTAATTCATGTTATCTTCCAAGGTTTGTATGAACCAAGGCCACTAATACGTCTCACAAGTGTTTAAGATGTAACTGGGTCAGGGACAGATCTATACTGATATTTAACATAAACTATATTATTTTATATAAAGCAAAAATAAAAACGGAAAGAGTCGGCGAATATTTTCCAATAAAAAGAGGAGTGAAACAAGGAGATCCCTTATCACCCAAACTTTTCTCAGCAGTCCTCGAACACGTGTTTAGGTGCCTTGATTGGGGTAATTTCGGGTTAAATGTCAATGGAGTGAAATTGAACCATTTAAGATTTGCAGACGACCTAATACTAATATCTGATAATCCAAAAAGCTTACAAGAGATGTTAAAGCAGCTTGTGTATGAAAGTAACAGAGTTGGTCTCTCAATGAACACTGCAAAGACAAAAGTGATGACAAACTTCGAGGAAATACCGATAACAGTTAACGACAATACAATAGAATATGTAGAAGAATACACTTATCTAGGACAAATAATATCTCCAACGCACCTCACAAACAAAGAAATAAACAACAGAATCAGTTTGGCATGGAAAAGATTCTGGTCTTTGAAGGAAATAATGAAAAACCCTCAAGTACCATTAAAAGCTAAAAGTAAAATGTTCAACTCATGTATATTACCCGTAATGACATATGGTTGCCAGACATGGAGCCTTAATAAATATAATATACACAAATTAAAAACCTGCCAACACAGTATGGAACGAAGTATACTAAAAATAAAACTTGAAGATAAAATAAAATTAGGAACTATAAGAAGTCAAACTAAAATCACTGATATTACATACTGTATTAAAAGACTTAAATGGAGATGGGCAGGCCATATGATTAGGAGTAACAAAGATAAATGGTCAAGGGATGTAACAGAATGGTGTCCAAGAGAAAATAGAAGAAAGAGAGGGAGACAACATCGAAGATGGGAGGACGACATAAGAAAAATCGCGGGCGTTGCTTGGCCAAGACAAGCACAGGACCGTAGTTCGTGGCAAACTCTGGGGGAGGCCTATGCTGGACAGCAAGACAATCTTCACGTACCGGTGTCAGATTTATAATATAATGGGTTTGATATTTATTTACAAACATGTAATAATATATGTAATAGGTTAAGTTACGCATTTGTGAGATTGTTAAATAAAGGCTATTATTATTATTATTATTATTATATTATTTTATGATAGATTTATGAGTGACGTAAATAGTCGAGACAGAAAAAAATTTCATGTAAACAATACGTGGGAATAATATTTTTTCAATAAATATTCGAGAATTCTTAGTAATAATCTAATTTTACAGAGTATTAGAAAATTCAAAAATAACATAACATTTGCTACCATAAGAGAATTAAAATTAACTTCATCGTACACTGGCTGAATGAAAATTCTTATTTGCTTGTGCCGTGTGAGTACGAGGTGTCGGTTTTATTATGTCATAGCAAAGTATGGATAAGAGCAGCCGCAATGAACGCAGTTATACAAGTTATAAAAGACAATAACAAAAATAAAAATCTTAAATAATAAAAAATATAAAAAGAAGTGGCAACCCTAATCGGTATAGAAATTACCGGGTATTCACACGACTATCTCGGTAGCTTTCTGGCTTAGGGTGGGATATTATATATAATAATGCGTGTACCAGCTCGGCCACGATGTTTCCGCTGGCGACGGCCCACTGGATGCACATCTCGTAGGCCTGGTCCGGTCTGAAGGTGGCCTGGTACCGCGCGTGGCCCCACTCGATGCGGTCGCTCTTGTTGTTCACGTCGATGTCCAGGTGCGTGTTCTTGTACAGCGGCACTGCGACACACCCACGCACTTGATACCGCTACTTACTAACTCCACCCATAGACATTTATTTAACACTAAACCTACCAAGTACCGGTCAAATTGACCGTTCTTAAACTTTTGTAAAACTTACACATTTTTAAACGTTATAATATCGTTATCAAACTACATGATAATTCTTACAATATGCATATAATATTTTCTTCACTCTTTACTTTTAGTTATTCCTAATATTACCTGCGTTTTATAATAAAATAATTTTTAATTACCGGTCAATTTGACGGCGTGCGGTAGCAACAGGTAATACAAGAATTGTCGGTAGGTTTAGTGTTAAATACATACACAAACATACATCCAATTTTGATCGCAAGGATCCTAGTAAGACGTTATTAAGTCGTACCATTCGGAAACCAAAAAAAACCACTTAATTATATTTCTCACTCACTATCTTCGCTCCCGAACTGCATGTAGTTGGGGTCAATGTTGTCACAGAGGAACACGGGCATCCCCGGGTCGTCAACCACGGGGCTGCTCCCGGAGATGTCTATGGCGCGAGATGCAGCCTCCGGGGATAACAGCGGAGATCTCGGCCCCAACACTTCCACCTCCATCCACTCGTTTTCGAAGCTTTGCAAATCCCCTAACGGTTTCACGTAATCCGTCAACTCTGAAAGCAAAATAAATTGTTAGTTTGATCACCATTAAGAGTATTATAATGTACGTACCCTTATCTTTCTTCTGCGGCGGGATGTGGTACATGTAGTAGCCTACGACGAACCGCTTCAAAGTGTCTCCTGAGGCGTGGCAAATCATCTTCTCTTGGAGAAGTTTCTGGAAAATCATATAATTAAGCCTTAAATTAAATTATACTATCTTCTACAGAAAAGGCACACTCTTAATTAAGGCCTCTAGTGTACCTCCATAATGGCGGTGGCCCTCTCGTACGTGATGTTCTCCATGTTGGCCTGCAGCCAGTGGATGGCGTGTATGGAGACGAAGGTGTGCGATGGTAGACTCACGGTCTGCTGGAGGAAGCCGATCCCCAGGGTCTGGTGCCGCATGCGGTCTATCACCTCCAGTAAAGATGCCGATGGCTTTAGCTTAGGTTCTATCACACTGAAAGTTACACTTACATATAACAAAATGTTATGTTATGTTTGTGTCAACAGAAAAGGATAGGATATATGTCACCCTGAAAAAAATACTGTTAAGGAGGGATAGATTATTTTCTATCAATACACATCTACCTTTTACTATCTGTAAAAACAGTTTCGTAGATATAAAAGACGGTTACCCATCGTCGTATGTGTCATCACATTCCCCGGACTGCGACTGGGACCTCTCTAGAACAGTTTTGGCTGCGGCCCTGGAAATATTTAACACATTTATCCTATCTCACGGTAATATTAATACTTTAGTCGAAAAAATGCAATAGCTTAAGCTCCTCAAGCGAATAGGAATGATACGAAAGTAAAAGAATAGAAATAGTATAAATGTTTATCTTCAAGTAGCTATAGTTAGTAGAATTTCCAAATCAAAATAAATCTAGATTAAAGATATCTTTTATAAATTTCTACTCTCTTAGTTCTCAATCTCCTTCTACTAACTTTTGCTACTCAAGATTGAGGTGAATGATGAAGGCTTACTTACTTGTTCCCTTGGCTAGTATTTACTGACTTAGTAGGTGATACTTGCTGCAATGAAATATTCAATAGGGATAAGAGAAACAAGCGGTAAAGAAAAGTCTGAAAGAAAGCCGTTAGAAATATAATAAAATAAATAGCAAATTTAATTAATAATAATAATATAAATTAAAGAATAAAAGTGCATACATCTGCATACATAAAGATAGCGGAGTACATACATACAGACAAATGAGACATACCTGAAGCGATATATTAATAAAAGAAAATGAATGAAGGACAACGAGAGAAGCATTCATGCCAAAAGCCACCATCAAATCTGCTTTAAAAACGAACGCATATACAATTTAAGTATCTATAATAAAGATTTAATATAAATTGTATCTCACTTCCAATTTACGCACAACAAGACATACGATTTTATATATATAATGATGAACAAACGCAACAGTCACATCGTAAATTGCAAGCGTCCATTAATATTGATAATCAGATTGTATCATAGTCACGATAGCTCAGTTGACACAGCGACGTCAACTCTTCGGGGGTCGCGTATTCGACTCTCGATTTATTTATTTATACAATCTGAGTACCAAGTTAATGTATGTATGTATCAATGTATTACATGGCCTCGATCCGAAGGCGCGGTCGGTCGGGGAGGCGCGTGCTGCCGACGCGCTCTCTGAACGGGGACCCTGCCGCCCCCTGATATACACCTCAATTATAACCGACTTCAACCAACATACAGTTATACATCTATTATATACATATGACACTAAACACTTTCCAACGGTGCTTTAATTTCGAAAAAAAAAAAAAGAAAACGGTATTATTAAATATGGCAACATTGGTAAAACAAAATATACGATAAGAACAAAAAAAAAAAAGAAAACGGTATTATTAAATATGGCAACATTGGTAAAACAAAATATACTTGTAGAAATCATATAAATAATATTATTTGTGTGTTTTAATGAGTTCTAAAAGCACTTTTTTATAAAAGAACTTCAACTAACATATAAGCCAGCCAACGTAACTACATGTTGTGCATCGTGCATCGCTTTATAGGAGTATTACAAGCAGTGCTGTACGCATTCATTGCGACTACATTACATTACATTACATTACATTGTTATAAGGCGTAGGTTGCGTGATATTACGTGATTTAATTTACTAAACTAATATTTTATATAATTTAACGATTGCAGTTAATATTTTCTATAAACTATAATTAGTACTCATTTGTTAATATTATATAGTGCTAACATTTAAAACCCTATTCCTAAAACGGTGCATTAAAAAAATATAAATTGCAAAGAAATAACACTTCAAATGTGATTAATAATAAGGCCTTATGATAGCTTAATTCCTATAACGAAATATTTTTGTTATAATTTAAAAACCTACAAGTCATGGCATTTTGAACTCTTTTTGCACAGCATTAGGTCTATAATCGCTTACCATTGTAATAATCGGGACCGCTACGAGGCAATTTGAAATCTATAACAATCTGGGGGCAAGGCAATTTGGACTTTAAAGAGTACGTGGTAGGGTGCATAGTACCTGGACGGTCCTCGTGAGGATGGAGGTGGAGGTGGAGTGGCGCCGCCGCGTGAGGCCCGCGTCCGCGCCGCACGCCACCTACACACCCGTGCGTTAACACCCACCCTTTGGGATTTTGGATTCTGGGGTGGGGACTCTTGGACTTATGTTGATCTTCTTTATATAAATCTCCTATTTGGGATGCTGTGTTTGTGGTGTAGGTTATTTTTAAAGTTACAATCCTTTTTTTAAATTTCTCAAGTAATGAAATACAATTGAATTATAAATCGATTTTGAGGCAGTTAAAGTAAATTAAATTTTGTTTTTTTCCTATGCTTGACTTATGAAACAAATATTCAAATAAATGTAGAAAAGAGAGATAGAAAATCTATTACATCAAACTTTAAAATCATGGAAATTGAGACTTTCAAAGCTTTGTATAGTTATTGTAAAGGCGAGGCCGGTGTCTGTCTTGTCGCCTCTCACTGGACCCCCAACAAGTAATTGTTAGCCCGTTTTATTGAGGCAGATTTCTTTTTATTAAACATTACATTAGTTAATACAATTACGTATGCCATTTCATATTTCCCTATCATTAGGAATAAAGAAATAATTTAATTATTATTTTTAACATGCGATGCGATGTACTCAAACAAGAAATCACATTAACGGAGAGCAAATCAAAAATAATTATATATAGACAGCAATTCATGCGTTAACAGATATATGTTTAATAAAACAGAAAAAATATTGAATATTAACAATAAAATATTAAAATAAATTCGTGTTTGAGTTACATTAATATATATTTGAGTGTGTTTGTCTGTGCAGCATGCATCTATGTACGATCGTGTGCGGACATGCCTTGTTAAGTGATGTATATGTATCCGTACCCTCTGCTTGTTGGGCCGCTTGACCTTGTTGAAGTAGGCCTCGGTCATCTTGAGGAAACCCTCGGTGAGGAGCTGCAGGTCGTGCGCGGTGGGCGCGGGGTACACGTCGCAGTGCGTGCTGTCATCCTCCAGTATGGTCTTGGTCGCCGGGTTGTATAACGGGAGGAGGAGAGTCCGGAACCGCCAGTATTTTAGTGACTGGTAACAAATTATTAATTGTAATATAGGTTAATATCAGTAATAAAATCTTGAGATTAAACGGATAATGATTCGGCTGGATACAGGAGCGCCGGATATCCGGCTGACAGTTCCCGGTTATTACTGGTGAATAGTCAAACTGTTTAGGACTACTTAAAACTGAAAAAGCCCGGCAGAAAATTATGAGTATATAAAAAACTTAGGGCGAATCTTCTTCAGAAGCACTTGCGAACGACGAATCGTTCAGCAATTGCGAAAAGAATAAAAGATTAAACTGAATCCAACTTCAACACAGTAGTGATTTGCAATAAATTCAATTGAGATGGACTCTTTCATAAAGACGTCTCGAATAGATCACAATCACCCATACATTTGGTGATCACATCAATCAATCAATAGTGGCTGCTCTCAAAGTTTCTCTTTCAGCAGCTGGCAGAAGCGTTTAGAAAGAATGTCTATTTTTAGCAGCTCTGGTATAGCAGAGTCATCTCTTACCGACACATATACCAATTTTTGTATTCCTTTACCATAAATAACACTTATTAAATTATAAAATTAAACTAATTAATATAACAAACATTTTTAATTTTGACATACGATTATATAAAGAAAACTGTCTCCATAACCTGTAGTATGATTTGCTTTGTGTAAAATAAAGAGAAAATTTAATTTTACTATCTGGAATCCAGCCGGATAGTGAAGGCCGGATATCCGTTTAGTTTACATAATTTTGTTTTTTTTTTTAATACCTCCACCAGGAAGAAGTCGGTATCTCCCCGGGTGCAGATGTAGTGGTCGGTGTAGTTCCAGTTGTAGTTCTCCAGCTTCTCGGTGCTGAAGGACACCCAGGACACCTCGTAGGTGTCGTGGTAGGGCGCGTGGAACCGGTACCGGTAGTGGATGTTGAAGGGCGGGTACGGGTGCCTGCGAATTACGTTTATACATTTTATTATTTCTATTATTGAAATTATTTTGAAAGTGTCAATTGTAATTACATCGTAGGGTAATTGGTAAAAATTGTTTTATAAAAAGACACATGAAAATAGTACATAAGATAACAATTTAGTTGGGGGTTAGAAAAATATATATATTTTTTAAGTTATCAAGCCTGAGCTACAATCACCTGGGTCTATACCGCGTGACGGTGATGGTAGAGCCCACCAGCGTGAGCTTGTGAAAGATTCGCCCGATGGAGAGCAGGTAGCGCTTGGCGGGCGCGCTGGCGGGCGTGCTGCTCTGCGGCGCCACCTTGGAGGGGGGCGGGGCGTGCGTCGACGGGCAGTGCGACTCTATCACCTCGCTCTCGTTCACGCCCACTATCAGCTGGAAGCCCTGCAATACATGATGTAATATTAATACTAAGTTGTCATTTTTAAGGCAGATCCAGTTCAATGATAAAAATATAATTCACATCTTATACCTGAGCTAGCCGCTGCGACACAAGTTCCTTAAACACTTCCATAGTGGTGAGAGGTTCCTTATAAATCGCCCTGTTTTGTGCGAAATCGGCGTTGACGTCGTCCGGCAATAGATTATAGTCAGATACTAGATAATCGTTCTGAAGAGACCTCTTGTCGGGAAAATAGTCCGTGGTTATCGGCAGGCAGGCCGGTATTGTCAGAGACTTCCAGTCTACGCCTGATTATGTAAAAATATTAATAAAATCTCCGCTTTCGCAACACTTTTATCTAAAATGGCTAAAAATTTAAGCGTAAGTGCAGAATATATATAATACAAGATTGCAAGGGTTCGTTATAACTAAGTAAATACCTACTAAAAAATGGTGATAAAAAAAATAATAATGAATATCGAATGCTGCCGAAATAAGGCCCAAAGCGTTCATTCATATAAGGTTAGTAACATGCAGTTATATTAGATATGTAATCTATGCATTAATATAACATTAGCACGTGGTTTTAAGCACATGTTTTGTAAAATACCACAGAAATGCCACAGGTCTAGGGAAAATATATTAAAAGTGACAACCCTAGACCTGTGACGTATGTAACATTGGATTTGCAACTAAAAGCGCAGGAAATGAATCCCCGTATTACGTAATAACGATACATAGATAGGGTTGGCAGCTACTCGATGCAAATCCAGCGAATGGGATATCAAACCTATTGCTCGGTTCGCTTTGGGCCGCATTCGATCCGATTTGGAGAACAACGGCGATATCATGAAACATCAGAAATGAGGTGATAGTTTAGTAGACGCACTAACGACTATGTATTCTCTCTTTAACAAATTTGTAAGTAATATTATATATATATATTTCTTGTAACATTGCATTGATGTCCATTTTACACAAGAATGCGCTTTACTTTAGTACATGACTTTTTAATACTACCAATAGGAAATTTCGATCGATCAAGAATGGTACGAGACCGCTGGTTCAAAAATGCCAATCCAGTAGAGTTGTGGGGTAAATAGTGACCCCAATGCGGACACTGGGGTCAATATTTAGTGGTTAGAGTTAATTAGTTTACCTAGGAAGGGGAAAATATCTTTTAATATTTACCAGCGAAGGGTAAAACTAAAAAAAATATTAAAAAGTTAGGTAAATTTTCAAGGTACACAATGTCTTATAAAAACAGATTGGACGCATTAATAAGTAAAACGCTTTGCCAACATTGACATATCACAAATATTCACAACATTTAATATAAGACTATCCAACACAACTCACCGGTAGTGAGGGCTGGGGTCCACTCCTGCTCCCCCGTGGCCCCCCACAGGAGTGCTAGGGATGCATTATTGGTTGTGGACGGGGTCCCGAGGGTCCCCAACACGCTCATAGCACCGGATGCGCTTATCATTCGCTTTCTACCGATTATATTACCTGAAAAAATTGTTTTAGTGTGATAACATTATTTTTTGTTTTAAAATAATAGAACTGTTATATATAATTATTATTCAGAATCATTGTCAATTAAAAAATAAAAAAACTGTATATTTCTACTTTAATTATATGAACATCTAAATCTAGATTTAATATAGTTTAATTTGAAATATAATAATAATAAGTAGTATCACAGTCACCGTCCACTTGATACACGGAGTGGTTGTTGTTGGCTGCGGTCCCGTTGTCCTTGTCCCTGTCCCGCGCGGGGTCCCGTGCGGGGTCCCCGGCGGGTCGCGCCTGGTAGTGGTGCTGTTGTATCAACACACCCGTTGGACCTGCAATATATAAAAAACAGTGTTTGGTGTAAAATTCAATTTATAACTTATAAACGTTATAGAATAACAAACTAAGTCTGTAGTATTATTTTATTACTGTTATATTTAATTTTTGTGTTTTTTATTTTTTGCCTTTTAATTCTAAATAAATATATCTAGCCGCAAACTTACTTATCGTAGAAATAAATAAAATAATGTTACGGTTTATTATTACACCTCTCTTGGTACCGACTCATCGGCACGAATCGCTCTGGTAGCTCCGCTACCGTTTAGGGTTATTAGGAGTTATTTTTAAAATTACTCCGAAATATCCCGCCGCGCCGTCGTAGGTGTTGTGACGAGTCTGGGGCGTCTTTTTTTATGACGCGGCCCCTCTCGAACATCAACGTTCACGGGCTTGGGGTCCGAGCGAAAGCCGTCGAGAACGACCTGTATGCTCCGCCCAGTGAGAAAACTGGTGATCCACTTGCATAAACTCTCGGGAAGCCCATAGGAAGATAGTTTCGAAAGAAGCCCCTTGTGCCATACACGATCGAAGGCTTTTGCCATATCCAGACTGACAGACAGACAGACTGCCAGACACTCTCCCTTGCTTTTAATAACCGCTGCCCAACGGTGAGTAAGGTATAACGGAAGATCACCAGCTGATCAACCATTGCGAGAGCCATACTGCCGGTCATTGATCAACTAGTGATCCTCAAGGTATGTTAGGAGCTGTCGGTTGATAATAATCTCCATTATTTTGGAGAGAACACACACACACTTGAAGGGCACACTTCCAGACCGGGACTACGCCTTTAAGGTAGGAGTGCCGAAATAGACGCCTTAGCACTGGAATCAACCCGGGGCACACATTCGTAGCACCAATGGAAAAATGCCATCCGGTCCCATGGACCTAACGCCCAGACGGCGTTTGGCTCATGCCCCACTTCTTCGTCCTTTCAGTATGAGGCCTATCAGGCCTCCTCAACGACGTTGCCAATTCAAATAGGCTGCGTTAGAAACCACGGACTAAGTCCTGATACCGATGCCTCGCCCTAAGGGGTGAGATGGAAGAGTCTCGCTAAGTACTCGGTAAGTTTGTTATTATTACTGCATGAAAATAACGTTCATACCACTTTTTAGTTACTTGGTTTTGTTTAGATTCCATTTCTAGTATAACCTAGTAAAAAAAAAAATACTAATTGCACAAATGAACATATCATAAATAATTATTTTCTATTTTCATTTAATTTATTGATTATTTGATATACTGATGGCCCTGATGAGGTCATCAGTATTGCCCTTTTTAGAAATTTAATCAGCCGTTCATATCCGATACATACATAATCTTAAATAATCACTTTATTCATTCAAACAAACAAGTTTCGATCGCCGGCTCGTCTAAGGTCTGTGGGAAATAATTGTCCATGCCGATGACAGTCTTTAAGATTGAATATTAGAGTTATGATTCTCTTAGAGGGCTTAATTTCTAACAAAAGATAAACTGGACAATCAATATACTATTTTATATTTTTGCTTAGAAATATAATCTTAATATAAAGTTGTCATCAAAATTTGTACCTTTAGGAAAGATGTGTGTCCACCGTCGTCTATTGCTCGTGAGCTTGACGGTGACGTGCGAGGGGTCGAAGGGGTTGATGAGGGCTCGGCCCGTGCGTATCACTGGCTTGTTCGACACGGAGCTCCGAGGGGACAGGCGGCTCATACACGTGGGGGAGTCCGTCGCGTCGCTACCGTCGTTCACGTTGTATTTACCTATATTGATATTTTCAAATATTATTTATTATTTATTTATAACTTTTCCACTTTGAATCGATACCAGTGATAGATCAATATTTGTGTAGTCAAATGGCAGTGGCAGGAAGGCCTATTTTGATAACATACTTATCGAAATAAGCACTTATGTAAACACACTCCAACTTAAAATAAGTCTATGATGGTTCCAAACGCGCTTTGCTCTGTTAAGAACCGCACAAAAACCTCGGCAAACGTCAATAAATTCAGTGAGCAATGTACGAACAACTAGAACCATCGCAATCAATTCGATAAGCCGGTCTAATGATTAGTTAATAACAAGAAAAAAAGAAATCCGTAGCAATACGACCGTAAGCAGCACCCGTTCACGAGCAAAACGCCCGTTTCAGTCATTATCCCTTTTGTCATATTTCAGGGAAGGAGGCAACCCCGCAAGAAATGACTTCTAAAGGAGCGCTGTGATGCAGCCAGTAGATCTAACGAGAGTAACAAACAGCGTCAGAAAATTGCGTAGGTTACTAGTTATTCGTCAAAATACAAGTAGTCATTTACATTATTATAAGTTTTTTTTTAAATAAATTCTTCTCAAATTAGTAATTTGAATTTATTTAGTGACAAATTTAAGGCTTTACTGGGGAGTTTATTGTAAAAGCGTATTTCATGGACCAAGGGCATAACAAGTTTATTTTTGAATTTCTAGTATTAATTTTGTGTAAATCACAATTTTTATTGAGTTTTTTAATATTTTTGTGTACATAAATTAAATTTTCATAAATATATTAATTTGTTGTATACAAATATTAATTTTAAATTATTTGAATTTATTTTTAATGACTCTCGGGGCCTCATGTTGTAAATTGCTCGAACAGTCCTCTTCTGCAGTACAAAGATAGTATAGATATCTGATGCCTTACCCCAAACCATTTAACTGGTTTATCCTATACCTATATGAATTTCATTTGTGGGGTGACAACAATAAAGAATAAACACATTGGCATGCCGTATGACATGATACTATGAAAGTAGCGAATGTAAATTGTTCTAGCTGATTCGACGTTTGTTAACCGGGCGTATTGTTTGAACCGCGTATGTGGCAGAACTAAGTCGGTTCGACAAATCATATATGAGGATCCAATAGCAATTTTGCCTCTAAGGTAATACCCAAAAAACAGTAGAAATCACTAAATCCAGTTCTTCATTATTTAATTGTACATTAGTTTTGACTTTTTTATATTGGGTAAGGTAAATTGAATATTTTTTTTTTTCGTTTAGTATTTATTGGCTTAAACCATTGTAGAGAGCAATTATTGATTGCTGTCTAATAATAATAAGGTAAGGCAAGTCATTTATATAGATAAGGAACAAGAAAGGTCCTTTAGAGCCTTGTGGCACGCCCATTTCGCAATGAACCAGGGAAACGTTATTCTATTTTTATCTACTTTCTAAATTATCTCATAAAGATATCATCTAATCAAATCCAGGGCCTTATTTTTAATTCGGGTTTCGTGCTGTACCCAATCAAATACCTTCGATAAATCACAGAAAATGACAAGCACATCTTGTGATTCCTCCAAGGCTTCGAAAATATTCAGCAATAACTCAACACTTGCAAATTTGTAACTATTGAGAATAGTTTTTCATATATATTACTAAATGCGGGTAAGTGTGAAATAGCTATAGAGTTAGTTGCATCTAATGTACTGCCGGAAATAGTGGTGTTATTTTACTAATAGTAATTTTGGTGCAACAATGTCTAATAGTGACCTGAGTATGTTAACGGTTATTACCCATAGATCACTTCTCTTAATACTAATTAATTTAAAAAACATTTATTATATTTTGGGCATTATCATTTTTTACATTGTCCGCAAGTAATGTCAGTGCTGTGATAGTTCATATTGATATCATACTCACTGGTGCTCAAGATATCTGAGCCGAGGCTGTGATGTATGTCGGGGTCTGACATTTTCCTGTGGTGTATGGAGGGGGGGCTTCTCCGACTTATTCCTTCCAGACCGGCCACCGATGTCTTTTTAGTACGGGCTACTCTTTGTACACTGGAATAAAAGAAAATTATTTAAATTACCTAATAAAAATAAATATATATTATTATTATCTTTTATATTAATGTTTAACGCACCACGTGCTATGTGCTGGTGGTAATTGAAACACCTGTGCGTCATATGCGTCGTAATCAAATATCGAGTTATGCATGTAATCATCTTCCTTCAACAACTTGCCCTTACTCTCATCCTCATACATCTTCTTCAACGGCTCCTGACTCTTTCGCGGCGGCAGTTTTATTCTCGGAATAAAATTTGAATAGGCCACTTTCTTGTTTGTAGAGTAGAACGATAAATTAATCCAGTGCGGCATCGAATAGTCGTCTATGGAGTTTAAGTTGCTGTCTTTATTGTGGAATTTAAGTAATGGAACCGCGTGTAGGGGTTGTTCCCCGACACACACTAGATCGCTCCCCACTCCGTTGTCTATGATTCTCTGTTTGGTGACGTTGGTAAGTTCTCTGTCCACCTCGAACACGCCAACTCCCGGTGTGATGACCACGCTAAGTTGACCCGTGCGGTCAAAGCACCGGTCCAGGTAGTGTTTTTCAAAGACTGAAAAATTTATTTATGGGTTAATAATTGAAAACAGATTTCTAATTTTTCTTTTCCAATACTCACCATTCAAACTCATATTTAAAACCTCTAGAAAATTGCCCTGTGCGGCTGTTGAGTTAATTGCTGTGGGTATTTCCATATTAGGCCTTTCATGGTATTGCAAAACAATCTTCTGATAGTCAGTAAACAGCCTTCTTAACTGAAGTAGGACATTGGACCAGTCTTCATACCTCTCATTTTGGACAGCGACCCTGAAGAAAGGATTAAAACCATAATAATAACATACTATTAGGCAATGCAATGCATATTATGAAATAGCTACCTATAAAAATCTTCATAAAACCTGCCCCTATAATCTTTCTGTAAACATTCTTTCATGTGTTGTGGAAACTCTTCCAATGTTTTTGCCTTGTAAAATGTTCTTGAGAATAGTACAATAGTAACTTCATGGTTACTACCATTTTTCTGAAATTTTGATTATATTTCTTGATATATATTACCACTAAACCTACCAAGTACGGGTCAAATTGACGGTTCTTAAACTTTTGTAAAACTTACACATTTTTAAACGTTATAATATCATTATCAAACTACATGACAATTCTTAGAATATGCATATAATATTTTCTACACTCCTTACTTTTAGTTATTTCCATTATTACCTGCGTTATATAATGAAATAACCTTTAATTACTGATCAATTTGACCACATGTGGTAGGAACAGGTATACAAGAATTGTCGGTAGGTTTAGTGTTAACAGAATAATTGTCCACTAAAACATGGATAGTAATAACTTGCCTTCCACTTAGCAAACAAATCAGCAAGAAATCCATTGACTGCCTTTTCAAAATACAAATCACCATGAATATCAAAATCCCACATTTCAGACGACATTTGTATAAACAAATACACCATAGACGTTGACGATCTGAACACTATCTTGGTGTCTTCGGTGATAACTCCACAGGCCACTCGGTCTCCTTGGGACCACATTTCATACACCTGACAGCGCACGGCTCCCCCACAATATTCTATCTTTTTGTTTATATATACACATGTACCCACCTGCAATTCATTGATTGATCAGTGTTTAAAATGAGTTTTCAGATTAAATGTCTTTATATTATAACATTTACAACATGGGATCGAAGACTATATATGCAAAGTTAATAAAAGAACGGCTAAACTAATTTTACTGGTACCACCTTGTAGACAGAATCACAGTAAAAAGCTAGTTATTATAATAAGTGATGACACCAATGTCCAAATAGTTTGTTGGAATTAATTTTGTTATGTAAAAAAATATACTTATTACAAGTTCAAAGCAAGCAAGGAAAAATCATCAGCAAAATTAAAGTTCCTATAAGTGCAATTAAAATGACACTAAAAAGTAGTGTTATTAACTTTGAAATCACTTATGGCCTATTTCTTAACATCCTGTAAAAATTATAATGAAAAAAAAATAATTCTTGAGGGTGTTTATAAATAAATTCGTCATTTAATAGTAATAAAATGTAATTTTGGACACTAGTTTACAATCTTTCCCCCTTTTGTAAGATTACATAAAATTACTCTCACACCCTTAATATATTTTTTTTAAGAAATGAGTCTATAATCGATAATATAAAAAAGTAATAATATTAGTAATAATAATATTACATATTAACTTATTCCAATAATAATAATCACATTGACTGACTCATCACAGTTTTGACCAGAATTAATTTAGTAAGTCCTAAGTTGTTGAAAAAAAAATAGTAAAATACAAAAAAAAATATTTTTTAATTAAAATTTTACATAAAATCTGATATCCACCCCTCATCTGTAGTAAGAATAGATTATATTTAGTTAATCTACACCCCCACCCTTAAATACCTTACATTGTTAATGAATAACCTCTTATCACATTTCGTTTTCCACAGCAATATAACTATACTTGGTAATTTAGTATATGTATTTTTTCTGTAAAACTATAACTGAGTATGATTATACTCATAGAAAATAAATCAATGTCTAAAGGTTATTGATTTCATTAGACTTAGTAGCAAGGTTCCAAAGGATAGGTCGGGAGAAGAAAAAGGAAGAAACTCAGTGGATACTCTTTTAACTTATTATTAATTTACAATTCTTGATGGTATTGATTCCTGAATATTTATGTACATAACTTACCAAGTGATTTTTCAGTCTCCACATTTCTGATCGTCCCAGATACTGGTCTTTAAATGTTAGCTCAACCGAATCAAGAGCAACATCTGGAACATTTACTATATTGATATAAACATCAGCGAACGTTCGTAATTGAAAGGTTGTCGCGATGCTTTGTTCAACACTGATGGTATCTGTAAAAAAATATTTATATAACGCTTTTTTTTTCAAAAACACGTTATTTTTATATATATCTATTAAATTAATCTGAAAACCTCTGCCTCGACCCGGTGCATCCACTTTAGTAACTTGTAAAAGCAACCGGGGGTAGTCATTTTCCGGATGATAGATTTCAACAATATCTTTTTCTTTTAGTCCCGGATAATCTTTAAGATTAATTATAAGATCTTCAGCTGTAACAAAAGTTTAGCAATTTATTATTTTACCCAATATAGAATTTTAAAATAAAATATTTCACTTACTGCTAAAACTAGATTGATGAACGATTAATTTAAAGGACTTCATATTTAAGTTGTGAACACAATTTCTTAAGAAATAAGTTATTTAAATGTGTTTATAGTTAATAAAATACATATTTAATCTAAATCATTACGTCCTAAATATTCAAACGCAGTTTTTGCAAATTTTATCAGTAAATTGTTGTTACATCCAATATTATATTTTATAAACTTTTAACTTCATAACAACTGACAAGTATATATACAACATTGACACTTTTGACAGAGATTCGACGCATCAAACTATAGCAGTAATGGACGATGGCAGGTACAAAAGTATGGTATGCTCCTAAGTACTGTGTATTAATGATATAAAAAAAATAAACAGTTTGTTTATGTTAACTTGTAATACGTTCATAGTATGGTTTAAACTAATTAGCTATCCATATTGTTGGTTATGAACAGAAACAAAGAAGAAGCATTATTATTATTACTGAAACGTTACTATGGTAAAGCGATGTCCCAGCAGTTTTTGATATGAAGTTAGATGTAGGTAGAGTAATGTATACTGCGAGGAAATGGTAAATATAATACTAAAAGTTTTAGTATTTTATTTCTTTGCAGGCAGAGAGTCATGAGGCTCTTTTTTATTATTGCAGTAATTTAATATATAATGAATCTAAAAGTTGATGAAACGAATAATAATTAATGTCGATGCTTTTAATAAAAACTCTTTTCGGGTAGTATTATCCAATAACGTAAGTTTTAAAATTCCTTTCAAACGAATTTCAATGAAGTAATTGTATATTGAATAAACATTTTAGGTGTCGTCATGTCTTGAAAGTCTTAACAAGCGGTATTTTCGAAAACACAATATGTCCTATGTGATAAACTTACATTCTGATTTTATTGAACAATCTCATCTTCCCGTGAATATGAGAGCTGTAGAGCATTAAAAACGACGAGTTAGTATTCAAATATAATCAATAACGCGAATGAATCCGTAAAATAGTTCTTTTTGAAAAAGTTTTCTTATCTTAGCACTTTTTAGTATGCGAAGAAATTAATAAAACATAAATAAATAAAACAGTTTACTCGGGAAATTTTGAAATAAAGTCGTTTTAAAGCTTCAGTAAATAAAATTATTATTTGATTATAACTTATTTTTAGTTTCCAAGCTAATCTTTTTATATATTTAGTCCCTATTGTATTATTTTTAAAAAGTCATATAAGTATCAGAAAATTCACAAACTTTTATAATTTAAATAGTTTAGACAAATTAATTTTTTAAGCAATATAAACAATTTTGGCAAGGATTCTGTTAATATAAAATTCCCTTCTGTTTACCACTATTTTTTTGTAATTATTACGTCGAATAGTTTTGCCTTTTATGTACACAATCCGATACAAGAAATTGGTACTCCTTTCCTCTACCCTTCACATATGTTACGTTGACTTATATAGTTGTCAAAGTCATAAATCATAATAAATGTCAAGTAATCGTCAAGATGCAATATCGAATAATTAGTATTTAACTATTATGTATCGATATTCGATTCCTATGTGTGCCAACTGCCAAGTGTCAACGGCCAATAGCCTTAGAAACCAGTTGTTATAACATTAAATAAAATAATAGATCCCCTTGTCTTTAGCCTTTATAATTTGTATTGGTGGAAATGATTGTTTTAATCGTTTATATCTTACAATATCCTTGGAAGTTTATTGAGTGCTCTTAACAAGACCATAAATTTATAAACAATGCATTCAATAGTTTTTAAAGAATTTATTGTAGACTTGGCTGTTATAACTACAATATTACAATTCTTATCCGGAATGTATGAAACATATTTTTTATAAATATTTTGATGTCGTAAAAAAATATTAAAAGTTTTTTTTCTTTTTTATTTTAGTCTGGTTTGCAAACAGTATGTAACTAATAGAACAACAGGGGAATCGTCGCCTCTACCGTTTATATGCGGCTTTATATCGTAAGTAAATCCTAAACATATGTATTACATATTTCCTGTTTTTTTTAAAGATTACTATTTTAATGTAATGAATAAACCAATATTGTGTTGTGTTATCAGTATGCTGTTCTATAATTGGTAATAAAAGGAAATAATATTTACTTGACTATGTAAAAATAATTTGTCTTTTACAGAGCTGGCATATGGCTTTTATATGGATTAACTAAGCCAGACAATAAAATAATTTTAACTAATATTGTTGGTGTTATGCTGATGCTTGCATATGTTCTTGTATTCTATATCTTCACATTTAAGAAATCATCTGTTCTTAAAAAATTTTTAGTCTCACTTATTATTTATCTTTTCATGATTGGATACATGTCTGTTGAGATAGACAATGAAGTACTGTTAGGTAGACTAGGTTTGTATATTCTTATTATTTTATAATAATAATTGAACATATCAATTTCATTTACTAATTAACAATTTTATCTTTATCTTGCAGGTTTTTCAGCATGCTCTCTAACACTATTAACGATTGTTGCACCTATGAGCAAGCTGTTCTACGTTATTAGAACAAAGTGCACCGACTGCCTTCCGTTCCCAATGATTCTAATGTCATTTATTGTTTCAAGCCTATGGGCCTTCTATGGGCATATCGAAGAGGATGTATATTTATCGGTAAATACACTTTAATCTTATCTGCACTTAACACAATCTATTCCGTCAATTTATTAGAATTGATAATAATCAAAAGATAACTCCTTTAATGTTTATACATAATATAGTTTTATTTAATTTATATAAATATTATTTATTATATAATATATTTAATTGCTTAACACTTTGTAGATTCCAAACTTGGTTGGAGCTGCATTATCCGTGGCACAGTTGTTGTTATTTGTTGTTTACCCAAACAGTCCCCACTCACCACTTATAGCTAAGACAACTCAAGCTTAGTGAGGCTTATCTTAAGACAACTTTAAGTAGATAGATATGATTTTTTTTTTGTTTTATTTGTTTTCTCACTGAATTTAATATATTTATAATTTCAATTATAATTGAAATTACAAATAATTTCAAGTACAACTGTTACTTTTGAAATTCATTGTAATTTTAGTGAAAATTAGAATAATTGTGACATTTTATTTTTAATAATATCATTACGGCATTTGTACCGAGAAGTTCAAAGCATACCCACTAAAGGTATATTGGTATTACGATGAAGTATTTGTAAGTTAGGTAGAAAAGAAAGTAGTTTATTTTTCATTCATTACTTTTATGTTAAAAATTAATATTTATAATTTATCAATATGTAAAATGGATGTGAAAGCTGTCTTAATATTTAATATGAATATAAAAAAGCAGGTCTTTGATACAATAGTGATTCTTGTTGTAGGATTTTTTTTTAATAACTGTGTTATTATTATTTTTTTATATTCTTTTTTTTTTTATTATTAACTGGTTGCTGAGCGACACTTCACTTGCATTAAGTAATTAGACAGCAATTATCACGAAAAGTTACAAAAGTTAAATTAAAAACTAATGGAGTGGAAAAAAATATCCTATATTTTGGCCTCCAACAATAAGCTACAATTACCGCAGCATTTAAAACTTCGCCTACTAGTTTTTAAACGATGCTGATGCAAAAATAAATCGATTTCTTTAGATTCAATACCATTGAAATTGCATCGAGTATGATACGTAAAAATTAGTTCGTTACTCATTTTGTCATATTGTTTACGTAATTATGATGTCACTTAGAATCCATCTGTGTGACATAATACTGACGTTAAATAAAAGATTTTCTTGACATGTTTTCAATGTACATAATATGAAGAATATATTATGTCAAAGGTTTAAATAACCCAACTATGCATATACAAGTGCATTTAGAATTCAGAGCAACAATGAAAATATTAATTTAAATACTATATTGTCCAAAGATTTAAATACATGAATATTAATATTACATAAGATATACATACCATAAAAGTTGTTAACAATACCCAAAGGAATATACTTTACGTCAAAAGAAAAGTTATATATTTTTTTTCTGTATCCGTAGCGGATACGTTATCAAGATGTCATACGTAAAAATAAATTTATCCAGGATAGTATAATATTTGTATGTAAGTACATTGTCGTGAAATAAACTTAGAAATAACATTAAAAAAAGTCAATTAAAAATGGAACATAAAATTTAATATTCATGTAATGTAATCTTTTATTTAATGGTGAGTATTATTATTACATTAAATAAGTATTATATAAAACCTCCATACAAGTATTCTCTCAGATCTGTGTACATATTGACAAATTAGTTTTTAATAATTTATATAGAAATACCTCATCAATTTTATGTTAGCTTGTGAGATTTAATGGAAATGAGTATTATAGAAGAGATTGCAATTTTATTTATAGTAGTATTATAATTTAATTATTTATTTTATATAAAGACATGCAAGTATTAAAAAAACAACAGTACACATTCTTTGGTACTGTTTAGCAAAAAATTATTGCTTGTAACATATTAAAAAAAAAAGTATTTTTTAAACAATATGTACTTGCATGGAGCAGTCAGAAGATATAAATTAATTTAAGTTATTCAATATATTTTTTTTTGTGTGCATTATGTTGTATAATTAAAATATTATTAAAATTATTTAATTTGTGTATTAGTACACTTCTTTAAGAAAAAAATAAACAGTGTTGAATATTAAAAAAGTGAAACAGATGAGGAACTTATTTTAGGTTCAGTATTTATGTAGTGTGTTTTAACTTTCCATATATTGATATGTGTAATATGATGACAAATTGGTTCGTAGAAAGTCATTTTATAGTATAGGCGCCAGTTCCTCTGAAAATGCTTTAGTGATGATCTGGTAGTGATGTGTCAATGAACTAGGTATGTTCAATGAATTTTATATTTAAATACTATTGTATAATAAAAGAATTAAAACATTTTTATTTGTTTTTTTTATTTTAGCAGTTAAACTTACAAACGCAATATGATCTATCATTCTGATTAATGACGCAGTTGCCTCTGGTGTTGTACGGTGTTATAGTGTCTACTGGCCACAATGTGTAATTGTCTTTATTCTTAGAGACAATCGCTTCGTAAGCGATATCGCCAGGAGTCATTTTGATTGCAAGAACATAAAATGTACTATTGTTTAATTGGTCATAATAAGTGTGTGTTCGTAAGACAGTTTTTAGTTTCAAATCTTCACATTGCTTGCATGGAACAGTTTTGATATTTTTAATTTTTTCTTGGAAATGTATTTGGACTAATTGTAAACTGTTAGCCACGTCAGGGTCGGTCTTCTCTATTGAAGTCAACTTGTGACAACTACACCACTTGTCATCGACCCCGGCGTCTGCGCAAGTCCGATACGGTGACACTTCTTTGAATATACTCAAACAACTTGGACAGGCTTCAGCTGTGATATTAGTTTTACCTATTATATTCTGAAATGTTAGATATAAGTCGTACGGCGTAATCAGCCTCCTCTGATTAATTTGCATATTTTTAAACTCTTTAGCATACATTTGTCGAAATTTTTGTGGAACGCTCAAAAATAACATTGGTAATCGTTCTTCATAATAAGACTCATATGGGAGTCTCATCTTTCCATAACGCATTCCATGATCACCTATGAAGAACACAAAGGTATTGTCAAAAACTCCAGATATATAAAGTTTCTTAAATAACTTCTCAATGTCTCCATCGATAAGCATCGGTATGTTATCTAAATTGTGGCTGTAAGAATTAGTCCAAAACAAGCCGAAAGTATTTTGATTTTTATAAGTTTTAGCAAAATCTAAAGCGTAATCTAGGATATGTTTGACTGAAGACTTCTTTTGAGTGCAGACGTGATTGCCTTTAGTCTCTTCCCCTGTCACAAAAAGCGGTCGAAGGTAATGGTCCGTTGGTGAAGAAACGTATCCAAATTTCGAGAACGTGTCGGGCAGGCGTAAAAAATCTTCTCCAGTAGCAGTGATGTATCCAGCATTTTTAAAATCTGACCATATCATCATATCATTGCAGTGGTCCATACCTGCAGAGCATGATTTATAAATTGTAGACGTATTCTTTCCGGTCATTAACGACATGACATTCGGAAATGTGTTGTATCCTACCTGACAAAGAAGATGAAGGAAGTCAAACAACAGAAACAAAACAAACAACAAGAAGTCCACTTATAAATTCAAAGAAAGGAAGTGTTTAATAATATAAGTTAAATTTACTAAATAAGGTTGATTGTTAATTCCATGGATAGCAACAGTAGTAAGCAAATACAATAAGTCAGATTTCCAAACGATACTTCTAAAATCAACGATAGGCCACCACGGTATCGATGTGTTTATTTAACTTTTTAGTTTCGTTGATGACTGATGCTTATCCTGAATGATCATTTCATCATCATGAGGATCATTTTGGACCCACATCAGGGTTTAACGACCTAAACGGTCGACCTAAAAGTTTGATTGCAGTATCGAAATTATACATTTTGTTGAGTTTAGTTACTGCGTCGCGCATCCTAACACCGATTGTGGCTAAAAGAATCGTATGTGAGATAACCTTTAAATAAAGTTTTTTTTACCTTTTGGTACGCTCTGTAGTCCAACCATTTATATTTTTTAAAATGACGGGCCGTTTTTGGCATGCTGCTGTAAAATCGCGCTCTTGACATTGTATCCATACCCAAAATCAATATGTTCCATTTATGCTTATTAGATTCCTTGCGTCTGTTTATTTTCTTAACAAGTCCATATACATCTCTGTAAATAACTTCATCTTTTGATTTAAAGTTTTTTGAAGATTTTTTGCTGGTTTTGCAAGTAACAAATATTATCTCTCCCTTAAAGTCAGTTTTTGTACCATTCGTAAAAGGAGTACAATTTGAATAACTGCAATAAACAAAAAAGTTATAAAATTCTTAGATTCAATTGTTGTTTTAATTGACTACATATATATATTTATTTTACCGTACAACTCTGATATCCAGTTTCCCCTTTACACTAGACGGACTAAGAAATTGGTAACAGCAAGAATATTTTCCATTACTGTAATGACGTATGTTTTTATCTATTGTAAATATAATTGTGTCATCAGTTATCTTGTTGACGTGTATCGCTCTTGGATCACAGGTTTTTTTTAAAGCTTTCGCTTCCACAATCTTATAAGTTTTTGAATAATCAGGTATCGAACAGCCCGGAACATTGATTAAATAATCGTTGTTATCTGTAATTTACATTTAAAACATTAGGTACATATGAATTTTGTGTACTTGGGTGATTCATGTCCTAATTTAATACGCTAATAATTTATTAGAAAGATGTTATATCAAATTGGACGATCATCAGTCATGATGCTCGTCCTGTAATAAGTTAAATATTTGTTACGTTGCTATTGCCAGGTGACGTGTTTTTCTTATTATTAAACTATAAAGCTTACTTTTATATAAGGATGAATAGTAAATTAGACACTACATATTAGATAAAAATCTTAAAGACACCACTAGTGCTAGAAAAAAAATACATATTATTGTTATCTAAGAATCTAATCTAAAGTAAACACAGAAAGAAGACAAGAAGAACAGAAGAATATAATGAATTACTGTTGTAAGGTCATGAATAGACTGATAGACGTATCAGTTCTATATATTATGCGGTGTGTCCCCTGAACTATACGGTTCTATTTCGTAATATACTGCAAAAATAATACTCCTTCTTGTATATTAAAGACATTTAATTTTACATTAAAGCTGTTGCTTTAATGAACAAATTCTTTGGTAACTAGCTTTGATCACGACTTTGCTCATGGGAAGCGAAAATATAAGATATAGAAAAGGAAACTTAGTCAAAATGATAATTGGTAACACTTTTTGAATTATGAAAAAACTGTAAATATTTTAAGGATGCAATTTCAGGATAAAAAGTAGGCTAATAGAATGCTTTGTTTTGTGATAAAAGAAAGACAAACAAACAGAACGAACGAAGGCACAGGGCTTGTTAATCAAACTATCGCACATGCGTGTCACAATAATATATTAATCCCTTACTTCATCGTTCTTGAAAAAAATAAATACCAATAACTAAAATGACAGGAATCGGAAATAAATAGATTGTAACCTTCAACTACAAACACTAACAACTAATTTCGTGTAAAATTATTTATTTTATTTATTTATTTAAAACTTTATTGCACATTATTATTTATCAATTTTATACCGAAAACATAAAAAAAATATGTACAAACCATAAAATTAGGTTTCGTTAGATTTGTTTAGATTAGAAACTGGTGTTTTTTATTTAATTAAGAATGATATCATATATTAAAAAAAAAATGTATAGGTAAGTAATGATTATTGGTTTTTAATTACAAAATATTTTTCAAATATGACTTTAAAGTAAAGTAAAGTCCATCCCGCAGGACCTATTTTCTTTTTTTGTATTAAATTATTTTGATAAAGATTAAATTATTTTGAAAGTTAAATCGTGACGTTGTTTGTCATTATACAAAATTGCTTCAAATGCTATCAGTATTATTGAAGGCGATGAGTTCAAAACGAAAAACAGTCTGACAGACACACAAGGTAAAAATAAAATTGTTTTATGTTTTGTCCCTAAAAATTATAACACATACCTATAATATTTATCATAGCATAAATACTGTTTCACAGTCCTTTTATTGGCAAATCCCGTAAATATCACTGTTAACCGCTAAAAAAGCTGAGAATACTTAAAAAATATACAAAAATAAAAATATCTTACCCATATAATACTCTGTTATATTGTTATAATACTCTGTTATATTGTTATAATACTCTGTTATATTGTTATAATACTCTGTTTCATTGAGTTGAAAAGGCGACCTGCCGGGATACATGTACATTCCACAATACACAGTGTATAACACAACAGTCCAAGCTCCGAGGAGTATCAGTTTTAATGTACATTTTGTATTATGGAAATACATTATAAAGTATCCATAGATTCTGAAAAACAAACATGAAAGTTAAGAACATTAATAATGGCTCCATTTTTGTTGGAGTAGGTACTTAATTAATGTTAGTTAGTATATCAAAGTAACAAAAGGTAAGTTTTACAAATATCTTTAAGAAATGTCAAAATAAAGTCTACATAAGGTTGATTTTACAGAAAAAACAAGCAGCATTTTTGTGGATAATTGCATGACGAATTTTTTATGATGACCTCCATTGACCTCCGAGCACTAGATCGTGAGATAATCGCAGAAAACTGATTTTCGTGACCTTTATAAATTTTTTAGCCCGCATGATATCAATGTTGATTTTTTATATATCTTATATACAAAAAATCAGCTAACTTGGATAAAACCTAAAATGGCTGGACTAATAATATGATACAGATTTTAACGGGATTACCACTTTATTTTTTAGTTCTAGTTTTGTTCTAAATAAAACCGTATTACACGACTGAAGAATATTTTATAATTTTTGAACTGATTCTTCTATAACAGAAAATGTAAAAAAAAACTAATTTTAAATAGTAAAGTCTGAGTCTGTCTTCATAAAGACGGTTTTAACGATGACAATAATAAGTGGTATTGCAGGCCCTTCAATAATCGGTAAGTGAATGCCTTTATCTTGAAATTTATCTGTAGACAATGTATTACAATACTGCATATTCTGCAATTGTTTGTGGCATATATTTTAATTTCATTCTCATCCCGTTTCAGAAATTTCTTTTAAAACATCAAAAAGCCTTCGGATTTCGAATGCTAAACTGCGAGCGATTTCAATCATTTGTAAATTCACAACTATAGTGTGATTTAAACACTACCATTTCATAGCTGGAAGATTCAGCGAGAAGATCAAGTATTCGTTTTGGAAATCTTGTTATTTTCCTAATGAAGATGAACCTGCTAAAGTTCCAACACCAAAAAATTTTGCTGGAGGTTAAGTGTGAATTTCAACAATCTGAAGCATATTCTTTTGTTAAATGTGCTCATTGTGAACTTTCACTGTGTTTAAATCACACTATAGTTGTGAATTTACACATAAGCTGCTTGTGATAATAATAAAAATAGTCAATTTCTTTAAAACTTTGACCAACTTCGCGCGCAATTTTTTCATTTATTATTGCTTCTCTGACCTTAAGACTTATATATTCTTACTGTACTCATCAAGACCTTTCAAATGGTGTATAGTATTGCCTCATACTAAATTTTAAGAATAAAATGTTTGGATGTAAGGAGCTGTTAAATATTAGAGGGATTATTCACATATATTGTATTCAGAATTCAGGCGTAAGTATGTCATACATACTTGTAGTACTTATGTGTTTGCTGTAGGAGGAAACATAGCTTATGATTAAAAATTGATAACCCAGCACTTGCTGATAATATTGTGGCAGTTGCATTGTAACTTAAAACAAAAATAAAATGCGCAGTGATATTATATTTTTTATCAAAATACAATGAGAAAAGGTAGGAAGCAAAATATGTCAGAAACAATGGAAAAGCGGTAATAATACGGACAGGGGTAGTATACGTCTACAATTTTTTTTGCCTAACAACTTTAAAAGACATACACACACACCCACACACACACACACACACACACACACACACCCACACACACACAGACACACAGACTTTCAGTAACAAAAGGAAACGATGTTACACTAAAGAAAAGGACACTAGTACGCAACAGAAGGCATGTTAAGGAAATAAATAAATAATAAATATCAGAGTAATGAAAATAAATATTCATAAGTATATTAGTATAGACTCTAAATATAGGTTAAGCAAGAGTGGGTATTGTGAAAGAAATATATTATCTTAGTGCTAAATATATATAAATTACTAGATATATGAACGTATTTCTTTCAATATATGTATGTATAAGTATCGAATTGGAAATTCAAGATTTAATTTAGCGTTACATTTTTATTTACATCTTTAACACAAAAGGAGGTTGCAACTATTAAATGACTGCAAGGTCAAATGTACTGTTATTACTCCTCCAGCGTGCAGGAATAGATTATTGGGCATTTTAATATACAATTTTAAGCATTAAAGATGCACCAATCACAGGCTCGCTAACAGCTGACTAACTTCATTATGCGTTGTTAGTATGCTAGTTGGCCTAGTCGGTAGATTGAATAATGTAATGATTGCATAAAGAGACTTGAGGAAGCGAAAGAGGTATCCCAGAATTCTTTGCAAGCCCTCGAACAATACGCTGTCACTCTATTATCTCAGAGGAATGTTATGATGTACAGGTATACACACAACTTCGAAAGCACACCATTACAAAAATTACCCTAATTTACCAAACAAACAAAAAAACATACTCAAATTATAATATTTTAAATAAATAAGAATAATTAAAGTATTTCTTAGATTTGACGGCTATACGTGACAAAAGTATTTGTATTCTAAATTAACGGCTCTCAGCGACATCATCTGCGCCTCTTTCTCTGCAGACTACAATGATATATAAACTTTCTATCATCACTTCTTTTGTAAAAATTAGAAATAATCTATAACTTTATCAAAAAGTTTTCATGGCGTGTACAACAATAATAAACATACGATCAAAAAGACAAAGAGACAGGCAGATAACTTATACTTATAAATTTTAAAACTTATTGGCTTATAGCAAATTATATAAAATAATAAAAAAAATACTAAACGTTCAGATTTGGTCTTGTTACCATTTACTTAAGGGTATATTTATATAACTATGGTTTTGAAGATATTCTACATACATCCTATCAAGTCACAATATAGATACTTTTTTTTTTTTTTTTTTTTTTTTATTTTTTTATACCCTCTGGGTTAGTGCTTGACTACATTCCACCTGATGGAAAGTGGAAATGTAGTCATAGATGGTAAGGCGCATTAACCCAGTAACCTATTCACTCTTTTCTTGAAGACACCCACATCGTATTGGGACGGAAATACCGACGCAGGCAAGCTGTTCCAGTCCTTCGCTGTACGAACTAAAAAAGACGAAGCAAAGCGCTTTGTTCGGACAGGGGGAATGTCCACAACGTAAGGATGGATATCTGCCGTGCGTCGGAACGTCCTGTGATGGAAGGGGGATGGAGGAATTAAATCATGTAATTCCTGCGCACACTCACCAAAATGTATCCTATAGAATACTGAGAGGCTAGCAATTCTACGCCTGTGTTCAAGGCTGTGGAGGTTGGCTTCAACCAATTCAGGGTCGCCTATAAGCCTCTTTGCTCGCCTCTCAATTGAGTCCAGAACCGCAAGATGAGTCTTAGCGGCACCAGCGAATATATGCCCACAGTACTCCACACACGACCGGATCTGTGCTTTGTATAATGCAAGTAGCTGTCCCGGTGTAAAGTACTGACGGACCTTCGCAAGAACGGCAAGCTTTCCTGCAGCTGCTCTTGCTCTGGACTCAATACACCGACCAAAGTTGAGGTTCGAGGAAATCTCTAAGCCTAACAACTCAAGCCGGTCACTGTATTCCAAAGATACACTCTGGAAAGTAGGAGCCAAGGTGAAAGGGCTCCTTTTGGCGGTGAACAGACACGTCTGCGTTTTGGTGGCGTTGAATTTGACAAGATTGGCTTTGCCCCATGCGGAGACTGCCTGAAGTTTGTCATTCAAACGTTGCACCATGGCTTCTCTTTCAGACTGTACTTGATCTCTACTAGCCCGACTACTCGGCAGGTATCTTTCTACAACTGTGCTGTCGTCTGCATACCCATAGATACCGGGCTTCAGCAGATCATTAATGTGCAGCAGAAATAGAGTTGCAGAAAGAACGGACCCCTGAGGCACTCCGGCATTTATTGTCAAGGGTTCCGAGGAATACCCGTCGATAACTACTCGGAGAGATCTTTGGTTCAGAAAGTCCGTTACCCAACCGATCAGACCAGGAGATATACCGTATGTTGAAAGCTTGCTTATAAGGCTCGCTTGCCAGACCCTGTCAAATGCCTTCGAGACGTCAAGAGAGACGGCGACCGCTTCTCCGTTCTTCTCGATGGCCTCGCCTAAAATGTGCGTAGCATACACTAGAAGGTCCCCAGTGGACCTATTTCGGCGAAACCCGTACTGTCGGTCACTGAGGAGATCGTTACCTTCAAGGTACGCTAAAAGGCGCGAGTTCAATACACGCTCCATAATCTTGCAGAGTATGGAGGTGATTGAAATCGGTCTATAATTGGCAGGATCGGCACGACTGCCTTTTTTGGGCACTGGTTGCACGTTAGCAAGCTTCCAAGATTTCGGCACTATTCCAGACTTGAAAGAGAGACGATACAGACGTGTCAATACAGAAGACAACTCAGCTGCGCATGTCTTGAGCAGAATGGCTGGTATACCATCAGGGCCACTGGCTTTATTCACATCAAGACGACACAATGCTCTCCATACCTCTTTGTTAGTGATGCGGATTTCAGGCATCGAAATGCCGCAGTGAGGAAGATGTGCTGGAGAAGCATTGCCAGTGTCTAGATATGAATTATCAGCGAACAGAGAAGCAAATACATTCGCTTTCTCTGTCGCTGTATGAGCCAGAGATCCATCCGGCTTCAGCAGAGCAGGTAGTGAGGGTTGGCAGAAGTTCGACTCGATCGCTTTGGCAAGAGACCAGAAAGCTCGACTGCCAGTAGGTCTGACAGAGAGCTTTTCGCCATTCTTAGCAATACGATCGCGACGAGCCTTCCGTAATGCCTTTTTATAGGACTTGGCAGCTTGGTTAAAGGCTCTCTTCTTTAAACTTACATCCGGAGCTTTGCAGCTTCGAGCATCAGCCCAAATTAGGTATGCCGAATGTTTTCGGTCTTCAGCATGACCACATTCGGCATTAAACCATGGACGAGCTTTGCCACCGATGGGTACGTCAGCAAAAGGAATGAAGTACTCCATTGCCTGATGTACCACATCGGTTATAGCATCCGCGCAACTCGACGGATCCAAAGAAGAGAAGCAGACCTGCCGCCAAGGATAAGACGCAAAGAAGTGCCGCATCTCATCCCAATCTGCTGACTTGTATTTCCATACTCGCCTAACACCAGGTGGTTCGAAAGCTGGTGGGGAATATGTAAATACAGATTTCACCAGACAGTGATCGGAGGTTCCCAAGGGGGAGGTCACCTCAACACGATACCTGTCCGGATCAGTTGTCAGCAAAAGGTCCAGGCAATTGGCTGTATGGCCAACTACATCTGGTACCCTTGTCGCTTGCCTCACCAGCTGAAAGAGGTCGAAAGACAACGCAAAATTCCGCGCTTCTCTTCCAGCATGGTCGGTCTTCTGGTACGGGAACAGCCAGTCCTGATGACAGGCATTAAAGTCCCCCAGAAAGACGAGCTGCACTGAAGGGTACTGATGCAGAGCCATATCAGCAGCCTCACCGAGATACTCAAATAATTTAGTTGTCTCCTGATCACCGCTGTGCGAACGGTAGACACAGCAATACAGGATTTTTTCGTTTCCTGTGTCTACTAAAACCCATAAGGAAGAAAAAGTGGGGTCTTCAAGGTGACGGAGACGCAGGATACAGAGGTCGTTCCGTGCGTATACACAGACCCCGGCACGTGAGCGAAAGTTGTACTCTAACGAGTAACCGGGATGATCCAGGTACGCAGCGCTTAGAGGACATTGTATCTGTGTCTCCGTCAAAAAGAGCAAGTGCGGTTGCTCTGTCTCCAGGTGGTGGTGGACAGGTAAGAGATTAGAGTGCAAGCCCCTGATGTTAGTGAGGTGCACTTTAAATGAGGAGGAGTGCAACCGCTGTAAAAACTTTTTCTTTTTATTGGACTTTTTCATAATAAAAAATAAAATAAAAGAGTGAATAGGATGAGAAATGGCAGTTGAACGAGGCGGTACGTATCAAACCCGGCGCCGAAATTGGTGATGTCATGCCACTGGGAGGCTAGTCTGGAGACTGCGGGGACGCCCGAACCCCCCCAGGGATCGCCATCGGGCCTCCTCATCTGGTCGCCAACCAGCACGATGGAGCCACCCTGGGATTTTACGCAGCTGGCGGGGCAGCCTTTCGTGGGTGGCTGGCCCACTAATTGGGCCCCCAACTATCTGCGGGCGGCCAGCGGAAAGCCGTCGCTTCGGATCCCGCTACCCTCCTCGACTAGACACCCGACACAATAAGCACCAACTCAACGCCAAACCGGTTCGCCAACGCAACGCAACTGTTCAGACCCATTTCCCATATAGACGGCTTCATCGAACAACGTGCCGGAACACGACTAGGTCGCTTTGCGGCACGACTTTGCCCGATGGGTGGTAACCTTGCCGGCGACTCGATGTTATGGTCTACCACCGGAAAATGAACCTACTTGATGATTTCAACTCCGTAGTCACAATATATTATGTGGTAGACTTACATTTAGTAAAATTAGTTTCGGAAGGTATATATATAATAATAATTCAATGTTCATGATAAGATATTATCATGAACATTGAATTCAAGGCTATAATTATTTTAAAATGCCTTCAGGTTTGCGAGGACATGTTCGCTAAAATTTATTTAAAACAACTTTTTGTGGCACACATCTATAAAATTAATTTATTTATGAAACAGTGTTTCGGTAAAATGAAAAATTAAATTAAATTTCCCTACACACTATCACGGAATTTATTTCCTAAGATCAATTAAATCTCATAGATTTTTTTTTTATTATCTCATAGATTAACTAAAAACTAGTAAATGTTAAAATGGTGCCTATTTATAAAATGCTATCTATATGATATATATAAGATTTATGAATTTATAGACTTTAAGGTAGGAAAAGAGGATCCAGTGTATTTATATCCTTCGATGGTTGCTCATTAAATATGATAAAAATGTTATAATTAAAAAATGTGTGTTTAGAAATTATTATGACTTTAAAAATATTTTTATATTAATATTAGAATTTTATAGATTATAAAACTCCTATAAAATGGCGCGACAAATTAAACAAACAATATAAACTATATTATTATAACTACATTTCAAAATTAATATACAAAAGATAAGATAAGATATTATATATAAAATATTTACCTTCGTAAAGAGATGTATTTTTTATATAATTTAATATAAATTTAACATTTCCATAGAGCACTCCACAACACTGCTGTAATATAATACGTACGGCTAAAGTGACTCACGTGAGTTAACTGCGGCATAGTATACTCTAATATATTGTTTAGGAATGTACATTAAACGTTGAAATATAATGTATGGATGATCCAGAATAAATTATACTTATTAAAATACCAAAATTCATGTCTAATATCTGTGTTATATATATATACGTAATGGGTATATAATTATAATACTCCAAGAAAATTTTGAATCTAGTGAATTAAAACCTAGTAGGAACTAAATGATGCCTTCAATTGAATTGACAAGGGTATGACATCACAGATTGGGGTAAAATACTTATTTCATCTGCATTTTGCATCATGATCGAGAGCAGGGTGCAAGCTGCAGAGTCAAACTGTTACCCGGATATGACCTTTATATGATACCATATTATGATGAATTTAAATATGCCAAGAACATTATAGTATAATAGTATCGGAGGAGGAAATGAAAATCTTTAGATTTTTTCTATACGAATATACATTTATTTAAGAAATTATAAATATTTTATTACATAAATGATATAAATCAACTACAAATTTAATAATATCACAGATTTATTTATTGAAATCGTATTTAATAAGAAAATTATTGTTAATGTTAAGTTTAATTAAAGATAATTATAACATTTGCAGTGATCTCTGCAGTAAATCTTATCTCAAGTGTTGAGATTAGTTGAACACAGACAGAACAGTATTGGATCGATTGTGCTATATTTTACACTATAGACATAAAAGTTATAATTTTGCCATTATTCGACAGTTATCAACTTTTCGACAAATGCAAAAAATCTTGTCAGATCGTTTGATGGTACAATCTCCAAAACCTTGGTACTGGGATATTATGTTAATGTTACCTACGAGGTCCATTTTAGTGTCATTGCGCAACACAACTGCTTCATAAACAACGTTTTTGGGACTCATAGAAAAAGCTACGACATAGTATAAATTAACTTTGGCACTATCATAATAAAAATGAATTCTGCTTATATTCTGAATAGATAGATTCAAGCAGTTCCAACATTGTTTAGTTCTTATACTTCTCAATGTTTTACTGATGTGAGCAGTTACAAATTGGACACTTCGTACTCCTTCTGCATCTGATGTGTCGAGGGAATGAAGTCTGTGGCAACTACACCATTTTTCATGAATGCCAGCATCAGAGCAAGTCCGATTAGCACTTATTATTTTAAAAAGACTTTGTCGTCGGTCGGGTAAGGTATCGTATTTACTTGTAGCATTGTTTAATTTACCAAAAACTAGTTGGTTTATCTCATTTAAAGTTTCAAATAAGTCAAACGGAGTAATTAATCTGAATTGATTTATCATAATAGCCTTTAGTTTTTCCGGATAATTATTTTTAAATGTTCTCGGAGCCCACAGAAATAATAAAGGCATCCGATTATCATAATACGATTCTACTTGAAGCCGATGTTTTCCGAACCGTATGCCATGGTCGCTCATAAATATTATGAATGTATCGTCTAATACGCCTGTATAAGTAAGTCTATTAAAGAAGTTCTCCAGCAATATATCAGCATCCTGAGGATGATTATTTAAATTGTGACTAAATGAATTTATCCAAAAGAAACCGAAGAATGAATCGTTTCTATATGTCAGAGCGAAATCAAGGGCATAATCCAGCACCTGACCCCCGGATGTTGATTTTCCAGAACATAAAACTGAACGATTATTAATCTCCAGCTCCCTGTTCATAAAAAACGGTCTCATGTAGTGATCTGTGGGTGGTTGCCGAAATATGAAGTCCTTGCTAAAAGTATCTGGCAAATGTAAATAATCTTCCCCATACGCGGTTACATAGCCAGACTTCTTAAAAGTATTCCAGACGAAATAATCGTTACATTGATCCATCCTTCGATAACATTTTTTAATGATTTCAGACGAATGCTTACCAGTTAATGTGGGCAAGAGATTTGCTAATGTATTGTCTCCTACCTGAAAAGAAAAAGTAAATTTAAATAAAGTAGCTTCTAAGATGTAATATAAGTACAAGTTTTTGGAGAAAACGTTCACACTGTTTATAATGATATACGTATTTTTATACTTATAGCATACTAACCTTGTGGTATCCTCGAAAGCCTGGCCAGTTGTTATTTTTCAAGAAGGTTATCGTACGAGGCATAGTCTGAGCAAAACGAGGTAGGGACATAGAGTCCATTCCTATAATCAACACATTGTATTTATTTTTACTATTGTCAGCTTTCATTTGAGTTGTATTAATTTTCCGACAGAATGCATAATTGTCTTCATAAATAATGTGCGATCTATTACTTGTATGGTATTCAAAACATTGGACGTTTATAAAATCACTTTCTAATTCAATTTTTGCACCATTCCCTAATTCTTTACATGGTGTATACCTGAAATAGATTTTTTTACGTTAAGTTCATTTATTAAAAATATTCTTTGTTGACGTTCGAGATTAAGAAGGTTTGTTTCAATTATTTATCTTATTATTATGAGTACCTATTTCATCTGCAAGTGTTCAATGAAATTGTAGTTATTTGTATATATACTTACTGAACTTTTAAATGCTCGTAGCCTTGCAATTGAGACCTTTGAAAGAATCTGTAGCAGCACTCGTATTTGTTACTGATTTTCGATTGTTTTTTCATTTTTTTATCATTTATAGTCGCTTGAACGTAATCTTTATCATATCTTTTCATATGAATAATACGTATTCCACATCTTCCCTTTTTTCTTTTACGTATATCTTTTTTATAATCGACCATAGCGAGGGGTATACTGCAACCGGGCGTGTTAATCATGTGTGCTGTTCATCAAAATAGAAGCCATAAATATCACAATTAGATGCTACATTTTATTACTCGGTAGATAAAAACAGAATGATATGTATATTTTAGATAATATGATGAACAATGAGATAATAATTTCTTTAATTTAGAAGCTAAAAAGTTTTGTTGGTAACATTTTGATTTCAACAAAAAACGTTTATTTTAAATATGTTAATTAATACCTTGTTTAGACTCTTCTATTTCGATTGAAAAATCCTCATCGTGTTCATAAATTTCTTTGTTAATCTCATTATATGGTATGTGTCGCATGGGGGTGCCGTACTCTTCAGTACTTGATGATAGTCGCTGAAGGAATGTCTGGTCGGACTGATGGTGATGCCGTGCGAATGAAACGTAGTAGAGATGGTATATAATTAAAATTATTAAAAATAAATAGACTGTTACCATCATCAGTGTTATTTTTATTGATTTCATATTCAATATTCGAGTTAGTTTCTTCAATCTGTAAATAATATATTTCATTATATTGAATTCTATTTAACATACGAGTATAGCTGAACCACGAGACTATTTCAAATACGTATAATAATTACACAACAATTATTACTTTTTTTAACTACACAAGTATTTGTTGGTTGAGATGAAACATGATGGTATAACAAAAACATTCAAAGGTTACAAATTAACAAAAAATAGAGAATGCTTCTCACCTTGAGCATACACGATACAATTTAAACATTTTTAACTTTCAATTAAAGTATATTTATTAACTAATTACTTAATATGAATATATTGACTATTAAACAGTTATAATATTAACCACAGGGCAGACTGAAAACTGTAAGTGATTTGGTATTAATTTTGTCAACAAATACATAATGTTATTGTTTGTAATATTTGATCACGAGATAAAATAAACATCTTTAAGATATTGTCAATAAAAATACAAAGATTCGAAGAGTTTTCTTATATTTTATTCAAATAAATATAACTTATCCAAACATGCACATTATAAAATAAGATATACCATAAATAGACATGCAATGAATGAATTAGTGCAAAATATAATCATTGTTTTCTGACTCCGTCTGATATGTTGAATGTTAAGATCATGGAAGCTGTCTGTGTTTGCAATGATTGCACTGACCGTGAACTCATCAAGTCACGACTTTGATGATTGTGAATATTTTAATTAATTATGATTGTTCACGAATTGTTACCTCATTTTATAACTGGAATGACTATTGGTTACTTAGTTATTATTTAAGGAATAGGTATTTTTTATTTAACATATTGCATTTTATTCTAATTTTAATGTTGATGATTTTAAACTTAAAACGTATTTCTTGAAATAATCTAAAATTAATGAATCACTTACGTTTACACTGCGTTTCATATAAACAACAACTTCACTTTATCTCCACAGTAGCGTCAGATCATTGCAATAACAAGATGATCAGCAGGATACAGATGAATCTGGTTGAGGGGAGCAAGGCGCATGTGCGTGGGAATTATATCAATATTCCTATATATGTACGTGGATGTACCCTGACTTTCCTTGTTACACGCTTATTAGGTTTAATTAAATTTGGTCGTTCAGTCTGTAGGTAATTTCATAATTGGTCCAAAAATTTTAAAAAATTGGACAAATATGTAAAATTACAAATCAAACAACCTACAATCTAAATCAACTAGGCTTTTAAAAAAATTATTCATTTTTATTGCGGGAAGAGTTACTCTTATACAGAAAAAAAAATTATAAAACAGTTTAAAATATGAAAACCAACGTATTGAATAGAAACTTTTTCTTGCCAAAAAAAAAACTAAAAACTGTTATGAACATAAAATACATAATTTTAAACTTTCATCCCGCATTTATGAACTCCGGAGTTGCATGTTTAAAACTTCAAAAAACTACTTAATGCATTAATCAGAAAGCTATACATTTTCATAGCCCCGCTCAAAAATGAACTGATTTATCTTCAGAGATTGAATCAAGATTAATCCTCCTTTCAATTAAAAACATACATCCATCTATACATACTTTTCGATTATAAAAGTAGTGGTATAGTTGTTGCCCGTGATGCAATGCATTGCCTAACAAAGGAAGTATTTCAGTGTATTTGTTCAAGTGTTTTTAGTGCGTACATAATTACACAATACATATTTTTAACGGGAACGTTAAATTACAAATTACCTGGCCTAGCCTGAAGGCATCTGAACTTTATGATGCTAATACATATATGAACGCTCTCTACTGTTTAAGAGGAATATATTTTTTTCTGATTTCTGAAGGAGTCATAATAAATAACATCTATGTGATTTTTACAAAGGATAATCTCTGAGGAGTTTTTAAGACGACATTGTGTTATTACACGCTATAATATTTTCCTTTACATATTACCTTTGGCCACCGTCCTCTTCTGTCACTTTCTCTCCCAAATGTGTAGCGATTTATCAAATCCTTGCCCTTATTCAAATATTTTTGGAAACGAAATACTAACTTTGCAACAATAAAAATTTAATGTTTAATTTACCAGTTCTGGCCACTGCGTTTACTAACTTAGGAAATGAAATTTTCTACTAGTACTATTATCCTCTCCCCTTTTCTCGAACACTATGACAAGAATAATATCGGTGAATAAAAAGTTACCTGCTCCGCCAACCCGAAGCAATTGGACACATCCTGGGTAGTTATCCAACACTTAAAAAGACCATATAGAGACATAAATAAGTTTTACATATATCATGTAACAAAATTTCTCTAAAGATAAACTATTGTCAGGCATGTAAACTGTAGGGAAAAGACGTACAAAATGGCTTAGGTGAGTAAAATGACACCCTTGCATTGTTCTGAAACACAATCATTTTAGTTATCGCAAAGACCTACAGAGGGACGTTTAGTAACAAATTGAAACCTGTGGCGTCGCCAGTTGCGGCTATTCGGCCGTCTCAAACAGATGTTAGTTTATTTGATTGTCGCCATCACGTGTTTTACGTAGTTGACTTTGAGCAAAAGTAAGTTTTTTACGTTCTCTTGATTTTATTTTTTTTAAATTTTTATTTAGATTATAGTAGTTTTACTAAAAATATTCAAGAATGTTTGAGATTATAAATAAGATATAACTTGTTCGGGTCAAATAGCATAGTATATTGTTTGAACTACCATTCTTTTCTTCGCCTATATTTTTCAGATAATCGAAAGTTATGCCTCGCAACTATAGTAAAAACAGAATTGGGATACAACCTCCATGAAAAAAGCATTGAAGGTGTTAAGAAAAATGAAATGGGTTAGTTTTTGGCTTCAAAAGTATTTAAGGTACCACAATCCCCTCTTAAAAGTCGTGCACTAAAACAAATGGTAGTCAAGCAGACAAGGAATGGTTTGCTGGATTCCGACGAGAAACCTGGACCTGAATCTACATCAACTGCAATGAAATGTTTTTTAATACTTACCAAGACATTAATCAAAACAAAAACATTTCTCCGCATACACTGTATAACGTCGATGACTTCGCTTTATCCAGAGTCCAGAAACCGCTAAAACTGGGAGTAATCAGGTTGGTGCTTTAAATAGTGCTGAAAAGGGGTCTCATTTGAGAGTTGTTTGTTTTATCAGTACAAATTGCCATTTTATGGCGTATTTATTTTTGACTTGTAAACCCCTGGAACAGGAGATGATAAATGTAGCTCTAATTGGTAGTTTAGGCGCTGCAAAGAAATGGTTGGTACTTTCAAGTGCATATGATAGGGAGTCTTGACAATAAAGTGCATTTGAGAGTTGATGGAGATATCAGACATAAAGGCAATGGAAGTTTAAAATTTAGCAAAGAACATGGAATCATTATGGTTTGATTGCTACCTTACTGCACCCATCGCATACAACTTCTAGACGTACGTAGAAAAGGGAACCATTGGTTGAAGAGCCATGCTGGTATAGTACTTACTCACTGTCAAATAGGTGCAATATTCAACAAAGTGTATGGTATAGCAACCGTCCAAAAGGCAGGTGCTGGATGTAAAAATTCTCTGGCCTGTTGATCCAAACATATTTCCAAATCATTTGTTTGAACCTGTTGAGACGACTAACATCCCCCCACAACAAGGTCGGGAAGAACCCGAAGAAAATTTAATGGCAGCACAAATCCTATTCTTACCGTCAGCAGGTCTATCTGGGGTTGAAGAAGGTAGTTCTTCATTGAAAGTTCAGAGTATCTTACCTCCTAGGGCCAAAAGGAATGTATGCGGCTGAACAAGACCGAAGAAAACAACACAAGACACCAATAGTATTGGTGTTAGCTTTAATGTCAAATATGAAAGAGGATAAAGGAAAATCAGCTTCGCCAAATGTTCCGGAAAAAAAACTAGAAAGATTTCAAAAGTTTTGGAGTTCAGTTTCGACAGTAAAAAAGATTTCTCTTCCTTACAAGCTTTCATTGGAGCCTACATATAGTGACAAAACACAATTAGATATACTGAGGTATATTACGACAAACATACATTGCAATAAAAATATATGATACCATACATACGATGAACTGTATTAAAATTAAAAAGGAAATTCTCATTCCTCATTACTGACTGCCATTAGATTTCTTCTTTTTCAAAAAGTTACCGATTCTTTGGAAGTTTAAGGATAAAAAGTTTTATACAATAGGAGTGATGTTTTTTAAATCATATTTATTTAAACAGACTGTTTTAATTCTAATGTACATATTGGACTACAAAAAAGTGTGTTTAGAAAAAAAGATTGATATGAGCAATATCTAGTTTTTATTTTAGTATTTATACTAAAATAACCATATGAAAACTTTAGTTTTCATGTGGGTTCTTCTCCATGAATCTTCTGCAAATAAAAGAAAAATTCATACTTTGGAGCATGAATCGACTTCTCACCGTCACTTTTAAACATACTGTTGTTAATATCTTCAAACATTTTTTTTATATGAATTGTTATTAATATATATCTATAGTTTGTGTGTTAAAGATGGCTTTTTCTCTTCTTATATAGTTAACAATATATTAACATATCCACTGAGATGTAATATAGAAGAGTGTGAGGGAATTGACATATTGCGCCAACGAATAGTAAGGCAAGATAGGGACAGGTATTAGTATAGACGAGTTTAATTGTCAATTATAAATATGTCTATTACAAACTGCAAACGAGGCCACTCATCTAACGGATGCTGATATGCATTTCCGTAATGATAACATTTTTTCTCAACATCATCTATTTCATAGTTTATAAAATATTTGAATGTAATATCAATGGGTGTAAAAAAACAACGTTTGATTTAATTTAAAACTAATTTATTGTTATAAATATTAATATTCACATTCACGCCCACACAATATATTACACTGACACACGTATCTTACTTAGTTGTTATCTGTTCAATGTCTCATGGTTTTGACAATTGATGTATCGATTACATTTTATGATACAAAAGAGAGTTTTTAATTGTGCTTCTTAATTAAAGTTTTGTTGCTACTATATAAAAATATCTGTCGGAATGTTACAGATTAAAAAATTTGCAAATAGATTTTTAGTTAATTCTTCCTCAGAGATATAAATATATACAACTATTATATTAAAATACTTAATCTAAGATGATTGTGCAAATACATAATGGTGCAATAGAGGGCTTAAAAATCGTTAAAGTGAACGGAATAAACAAAATCTAAGCCCATCAACTCAGTCTTATTATGTGGCTGTTATTGTTATTAAATTCAATTGTAAAAAACAAAGAATTTTATAAAAGAAAAATATCATGTTAATTAAAAAATATTTTTAAATATATCTTTTCAAATGTATCAATTATTTGATAAAGAAATTACAATGTTCATAAAATCATTCCGTTGTAAAATTATAATACTTATTTTTAGGATTTGTTGAATTTATTTTGCTAACAAATTCTGCTTCCAATTTCATAGAAAAAGCATGGAATTGAATCACCATGCTACTCGACACTGGCTTGGCGGTCTATCTTTAAGTCTTGGGCTTCGAACCCGGACCAATTCAAAGGCGGGTATAACCACTACGCTAGGTGATCGCTATACACACTGGTTTGTAATAAAATTTTAAACATCCCCAATCGTGATTTTCTACGTTATTTCTTGTAAATGTGTGATTACGTTTGGGCAGGTGCTGCTGGACATTCTGAAATAAATAAAACAAAAGTTATTTAAAATAATCGTAAAATAATTTCTTTAATCTTTATTAATATAAATAAATATGAAATTTGCCTGTCAACTTAAAATTCCTTGTTAACATTTCTGATTATAGAGATCCAATCACAACTTTTGACAACACTGTCATATATTTTTAACTTTAATCATCCCTCTAGAAACAATATGTAATATGATAGTTCATGACACACATTCGTATTCAAAATACGGTCCACATATCAGAACACTTCTTTTATTGTTCAAGTAACGGTCAGAGAGTGACAAATCAAGTATTTGGGTTCCACAAATTATTGAGGCCGTGTTTGTGTAGGTGCTCCGTGAATACATATTGCCATATTTGGACTCTGGAGTTCAATAATTTATATTAAATATGCATTGATGTCACACATGTAATATGTACAGAATCTTGAAGGGATTTATATTAAAATGTACATAGGTATATAAAAATAAAAAGAAATAAAGCTAAAATAAAAATTTGAATGCTATCAAATTGGAAAAAAATATTTGGTATTTTGATCGTATAATTTTGGCGAATATATGGGTTATATAAAACCAAACTTGACCCTTACAACCGTAACCAAAATGCTCCACAGAAATATTGCAAAATATATGCAAATATATACTTTGGAACTATTCTGTATTCAGTTGTTTATTACACATATTATAATTTGCGTATAACATTTTTGTCATGATGTACTCGAGTCAAAAGAATTGGATGGTGGAAGGACCCTTCACATACTAATTACAGCTATAGATTTAACCCTCCTCCTATTTAAAGATACGTGTTAGAAAAAATATGCAAAATTAATATTATTAAAGCAAATGTAATTAGAAATAAAATCTTTAAAATAAACGTATTATCTTTCATTACCTGTAAATCTATGAAATAACTCTTTAAAATATTATTGTTTTTTTTTTATTTTTCAGAAATCTTTTACTCCTATTGTGTCGGATATGTAGTAACATACCCAATAACACAAACAATAGGCGACCCTACAAGTTTTGACAGCTTAATTTGATTACAATTTAGAGCATTCGTCCTATTTTAGTCTAAGTCTAATAATATTTTGATATAAATGAGTGGAACAATATCAAAAAGATCTTCTCGTATATATGACCGTAGAGCAAAAAGAAAAAAATGGTTAAATGCCTATCATAGCAAAGTTTCATTAGTTTGGGAGTCGGATCACAGAATGTCTTCTCTTTTTTTCAGTAACTTCGCGTATCTGTAACTTTTCGTACTTACTTTACAGATATCCACGAACAACGGTCTATTTTACATGATCACAGTTTGCCATCCAGTCTTACAAAAAACCTTTTTTGTAACTCTGTAGGTGGGGGCATGTGTGTGTGTGTGTCAGTATATACTTACTGCACACTGTACAAGCTATCTCATCGCTGTTGTCTCCGCAGCCGTCCCGTCCGGAGCACGCCACGGCGGTGCTACGACAGCGACCATTGCCGCATCGCAGTGGACAGAAGTCAGCCGCACGCCACCTGTGGGAAAATGGAGGAAAGAATCCTTAAAAATGTGCTCATCGAAAAATTTATTATAAAAACAGCTTATGATATAATACCCGTAACGATAATTTTTTACACAATTTTTAATGTTTAAAAAGATCGAATAATTATTTCAAACTTTACAAGGTATAATTTTACAAATTGACCTTTGCATGTATAATTTAATACATACCGGGACTGCTCGTTACATAGATGCGGCGGCTCGTCTGACGCGTCCTTGCAGGAGATGATCGCGTTACAGAACTCGTACTCAGGCAGACACTCGCCCGACCCGCAGCGGAATGTGTGCCGCGGACAACTGCAATGTTACTGTTACTATACATTACTGGAATTGTATACTGGTTTGGCCTGTTGAGACTTCAATAGTCTATCTACTAAGGCGCGGCCTGGGAACTGCGTGTGAAATACGACTTGTTTTTTTTAGCTGTAAAGTTTGTTCCGGGATAACCGCTAGGAATTTATATTATTTAATCATTGCATCGATGATGTCATTGATTTCTTTGAAATTATACAATAATTATCAGTTTCTATAATCCAAGTCATAACCTTGGAGGGTTGGCAAGCCAAATTCTCAAATTGACGTTATACTCACCCTCTCCTCTTAGTGGCGCGACAGTTCCTCTCGTCCTCCCCGCCCTCGCAGTGCATCACTCCGTCGCACCGTGCTCCTCGCGACACACACGCGCTCCCCGCGCCGCCGCAACGGAACGAGTGCATCGGACAACGCTCGCCGGTGTTGTCTGCAATATTTTGGGAAGGATTTGGTGTTGATTGCTTTTCAAAATTAAGTATCATTAATTTCATTAAAGATTTAGTAAAATTATTCGTTATTAGTTACATTTTAACCAACGCACCACCACATCACCATTATTACTCACAAGACCATTAAAAGAAAAAACAAGGGAGTTTAATTGTTAAAGTTGTAAGTTCATTGTTAAAATTGTAAGTAAATAATCTATTGTGCTAGGAAAGGAATAGGTGCATAGATATTACCTTTACCAGTACCTTGACATCGTTCGTCAGAACCATCAGGACAGTCCTTGCGACCGTCACAGACAAAGTACCAGCTAATACAGGCACCAGTTGATCGACACTGAAATTAATGAGCAATAAATTAAAAAAAATACCAGTTAAAAAGCAATTGAACTGAGTTTCTTTAAATGTTTTTTATTAAATCGATAATTATATATATATATGTATATAAATTAAAAACTGAAGTTTAAATTGAAGTTCTTAGTCAATGAAATCATTAAAATACAATAATAGTGTATTAACTTACTTGAAACGTTCCGGGCAGACAACCTCTATTGCGCGCTGAGCACGCCGAAGTAGAATTGGTGCGGTGCGTGCAGTCGCATCGTTTGTTCAAGCATCGCGTGTTTGGATCCACCAGCTGACACTGGCTGTCTGAGAAGCAGGGCATTCCCAGAGATGCCGGCCCCGGATCTTGTGTTGTCACTACGTCAGCTCGAATACGATTCTTTTCTGTAAATTATTAGTATCTTATATTGTCATGAAATTTGAGATAGTTACAAAATCTAGTTGGGAATTCTTTGTAAACTCTACCTTTTAGAGAAGATTTTTTTTGATGTCCGCTTTTGTTAGACTTATTGCTATTCGGATCTTTGGACGTTCCTTTCTTGTTTGGTTTTCTTTCAACCGATGGTTGTGTTACCACCCTGTAAATCGGCTGATCATTAGCATGTAAGTTCGCTGTCATTTCATCTACCCTGATTAACTCATTAGACTCTCCATCTTTTCTTATTGTCACTGGATTTCTTTTACTTGGTTCCGCCGTTGGGACTTTCATAACTGCTTGCATTAGCGGACTGTCTTCTTGTGTACTAAGAATATCATTGTTGCTTGTGAACATAGGCAAATTACTGGGTTTTATATCATCCGCAATGGTAGTATTCGGTTTACTAAATAAGTTCTCGGCAGTAGGACTACTGGACAACTTGGATTTACCCGGTGATTCTTGGTTTGATGCAGATGTGTATATATAATCAGCATTAACTGCATCTTCAAGAATCACTGCTTCTGTTGGATAAGACTGTTTTAATGCTAAACACTTTTCTCCGCTTTGTTTAAAATTTGCGTTACAGGCACATCTTCCGAACAGATTTGGTATTACAAACTCGCAGTGACTTTCTTTGTCCCATAATCGACAATGTTCATTGCTGTAGCACACATGACCCGGCGGGGCAGCTGTGGAGTAAACATTATTGTTAGTTTACGGACGACGATACATATGTAATAAACTTATGAGCCGTGAAATAATTAGCGTAGAGTTACTTCGTGATGTGGACCGAGGTTGGCAATTTTCCTGACATTGACTAAATAGCTCGTTAGTGCATGCACTGATAACTCACTGTTAGGTATTTTCAATACTGTTAATATATATTGACAAATCATTTTTTATGAATACAATTAATTCAACTTAAATGTATATTACAATATTAAATTTACAAAATTAATCTACAATAAAAAATGTGTACATGGCGCGATAAATAATTTTATGTGATTCATCCACTAAAATATTAACTTCAAAATAAAATCAAACTCTGAATCATAGAAAGTACCTAATTTATAATAATCTGATACACATAAATATAATTACTAGAATTTAAAATGTACTATTTTATTTTCTCCGTAATAGTAAAAATCGTTAGATGCATTACAAACAATATTGAATTGTGCTATAATATCAGGAAACCCTTGAAGCGATTCTCACAGTCGATATTACGGACGCACATTGTGGTCTATAAATAATAATGCCTGCAAAGGCGCCGCATCGATTTGACATAGCAATCATCTTTTTTCTCATCATAAATTATAGACAATAACAATTCTAATATTCATGATATAATATAAAAAAGATGAGAACTGGTTACCGAAATTGGATGCGAATTATTTTAAATTACAGTGAATTCGTATAGTAAACCACTGGGCTACTCTACATTAGTCTACATTAATATCTAGACTTTCATCTGCCCGTGTTATGGAATTACATGGTAATCTATCTGTTTCTTAGGCGATAACTTATTACCCGTGACGTGATCGATTTTATAAGTACGATTTTCACAATGAAAGTGAAAGTTAATGATTTACTCTGGAATTGTATCAATTTAAGAAGCTTGTAGATCTATATTATATCGAATTCATTATGAGCTGCTTAATTTAATTGGATTCAGCCGGATATTTATCAAGGGTTAATCTTTTAATAATTTAAAGGAGAAAAATATGATTAATATAACTTACGAGACAGACAGGTGTGCTTCCTGAATTGTAAATGTCCGTCAGAGCACCGACAGACGCCGTCCAGACAGGCACTGTACGCCACTTTTAAGGTACACTGTTCTGACACCACGCATTCGGAACCCAGGAGTGTCGCTGAAACAAAAATATATTATTAATAGTTTCTTCTAAAATCTTACTTGAACCACCTCTAGTCTCAATTAGTCACTAAACAAATTCTACTTCGATAAATTACCATTACAATACATACTGTTACTTAAATTTAAGTTTATTCAAATCAAATATTATTGAAGACTTTTTTTATTACACGTATCAACATAATTCAGTAATCATATTAAACATCTATGCCATGTGCAATTATAATGTCAATCAAAATGTAAATGTAATATTTCTGAATAAAGATACCTTTCACTACACAGTGCTAGACAGTTGAACACCTAAAAATAAACACTAGCACTAAAGGGTGGGCGGTAACTGTCAGAAGGAGCGAATGAATGAAGGTGGACAGTAAAAATTGACGAGGTCATGACCCTAAGCGCGACCCCATTTAGAGTGAAGTTCATCGTTGCCTTGCACTCCGGTGACTCCTTCAATTTGCATCCAATCTTACAATACCCGATTTAGATATACAAACATATTGTACTATTTTAATCAACAGATAAGTTATACACATTAAACATTTGTTAAAATAAAATATATGCAAAGAATGAAAATAAAAAAAAAGTAAGGAACACTTATTTGATGAAAGTTAAATTACACTTATTAATCAATATCCGCAAGTGCCGACGTGTTGTTATTTATAGTATTCGGAAAACGTTATGAGTAGCGAGCTCGTTTAATGATAGTGTTAGTATAACTTTCCGCGTGTACAAACACTTGGACATGGACACTTTCGAACTATTAACAGCAATGAGACGTAAACAGACCACGGAATTTGGAATTGATCTCGAAGCGATTAAATTACGAACGATAAATGGATATCAAATGTCGTTTATTATGTAATTATGTTGTCATTGTTTGTCTTTCAAGTATTATTTATATTATACGTATATAACATACTTCAAGGAAGTTATTTATTTGGAAATTGGTTGTATGTTTGTTTATATTTGAATGAACACTTATAAAAATCATAGAATGAACTATAATAAAAAACCAATAAATTCTCTGAGAACGAACCAAGAATTAATGAGTTAATGGCTATCCCAAGGTATATCTGGTATGTTTATTTGGACAGGAAATGTCCCTAAAGCGGTTGTCTTATAACCGGTGTAACCTGCTAACGGCAAACTACTGGTTACTTCTTACGTTAGATTAAACACTCTAATATCCAACTTAACCATTATTATAGGTAGTTAGTGATAATAACCGACAGACTAATGTGGTTTCTAAAGCATTTTTTTTCTTTTGACATCTGGATAGATTCCAGAGCTAATGACAATTTAATACACAACACAAAAATATACTGATTTAGTATTAGAAGATAGACCCGAATAGAATAGAAATGCCTGTTTTGGGATCAATTAATAATGAAGATATAGATTGGTAAAGTTAATTTAAATAATTCGATAAATTTTAATTTTTAGGAAATTTTACTCTAAATATTCCGTGATAAAAGAAAGCCACGCGCTTTATTTAGTCTAAATAAAGGTAGATTGTAAAAGAAAGAAGTCAAATGCCGTATTCAATTAAAAAAAACGAATCACACAAAGGTAAAGATATGCGTTTATTCGATCGGTCACAATTTAAGAGCCGTGAAAAGGTAATTCGCTCGGCTTTTCCATTTCCAATCATGAGATTAATCTGTAGCCCTGTTTTTTCAGAACGCCTACTAACCGAGTTTATACGTTTTATAACTCGGACGCAATTATTTTGCCAATTTCATTTATGGCTGTACGTTACCTGCTATTGATGTCATCGTTGTAAAAAATATAAAAATATATTTTTCACTTTTACTTATTTATATACATTATTTTTGTTATTTATGCAATTTCTTAGAATATATTTAGTATTTTTTTCGAACAGCATTCATTGTTTTTATTGATTTTTTTACTTAAACCTTGAGATATTTTCAATTCTCAATTCCTAGATAATGATAACTTCAAACCTGGCCTCTTAGCATTACTTGGTTATTGACAATTATTAAGTATATTTTATAGCTGACACAAGAGCAGGGTTCAAAGAGTCGCTGATGCGCGTAAAGTCGGGTCGGGCAGCTAGCAGTTGTAAATAAAATATTATGGTTAATATTATTTTATTGCTTTAAGTTTTAAAGACCGTCTTTATCGGTAGATTCTCAAAACACCGTTATGCAAGTCTTGGATATCAAACTTCGCGGATATAAACATTATACTGTTGTTTATTTTATGAACTAGCTACTACGCGCGTCTTCACCCACGCGTGAATTATTAAAAAATTGCATAATACTATACTAGTTTTATTGTAGTTATTGTAATTCAAAGCTCAGTTTACTGTTTTTTCACAGTAAAAAAAATATTTATTTCTGTAATTGTCTGTTTCTGTCTAAGCTAACTTAGGAATACTTACACTAATATTAAAATAGTTTACAGGTCGATAGGTCGATATCAATTTGAAAAAAAATGTGTTTAAGGAAAACTAACTAATAACAATTTAACAAAAAAAAAATGAATCTCATATTTGTATATAGATATGTATCGGTTAGTTTAAAAAGATTTAAATTGCTAAGTTATTAGTTCCACGCCATCTTAAATATTTGCATATTATAACATATCTATTTTAAAATATTTGATATTTCATATTTTTATTTGGAGCTTATAAAGTAATATATATATATATATATATATATATATATATATATATATATTCAAATAGAAGTCAACTAATTAAGCGAGGCGATCAAATACGTTAAATTCACTGTCACATTTGCAGGGGCTGTGATTTAAAAGTACAGTTACAATCGTTATGGAACACTAGAAATTATTTCTTATACAGTATTTATATTCACTGGTTGCATATGTGGGCTAATTGTTATTGAACTGTCACATTGTAACATCGACCATGACGGGGAAAACATTGATAGAAGTTCAATTCTAACAAAGAAAGATGACAAAAAGAAACAAATACATTACATTAATACTATCAAATGAAGATGTTTAGTTCCACATTAATCTTTAGTTTAAACTAAACTTATGAAAGACAATAGCAGTAGACGTCTTTTTTTAATACCATATCTTTTTAGGATTCTGTATCCAAAAAGGTGACAAGCCTATAACTGAAATTCCGCTGTCTATCTCTCAATCTATAGATCCATTTTTTAATCGTCATAGATAAACTATTAAAATGTTCATATATAGTATAATACTACATAGGATTCATTTATTTTAATAACGCCGACTTGTTTTTGCGACAGGGGCGCCAAACTTTATCTGATATAAGTTATTAAACAAATTAATTAGTTAAATATCGCATGGCACGGAACCAATCATGTAAGACAGACTCGCATTTGACCGGTATTGAACCGGTAAGTTTATTATTATAACCAGTTGTAATTTATGTTAAAAGCTTGAATATTAAATTTAAATCTAAATAGTCTATTATGAACACATCCTTATTAATTATGCTCGCAAAATATTAGATTTATGATATGATTAACAGTTATTTATTTAAGTAAAGTGTTAGTTTTTTATTATTTACCGTTTAAATATTTGATATTTCGAATATTTTAATTGGAGGAGAGGAGAATTTATATTTAATATTTATATTTATCCAATTATGAAACTATTTATACTGATATCATATTTTGAGCTTTAATGCTTTAAAAGATTTTTATTATCAAGAAATTTTATAACGTTTAGAAGTGTATATTGATATCTTTGAAGTATAATTATTCAATAAAAAACTCATTTCACTTAAGACGCTCTTAATCGAAAATCTAAAGTGATTTTGTGACCCCCAACTTATAATAGAGATTTATTGGCGTCGTACTTCATTCAAATGCTTATAATGTAGCAATGTGTTAAATTGAAATTTGTGATGTGTAAGTGTTATATATATTCAAACAATGCTTTGTCTAACACTAAAAGAAACTTTCACTATAAATACTAAGTAGTAGTTATTTTTATTAAGGTTATATAATTCTGAAATTAACATCAAAATCAAAAGTTGTATTCAACTTGAAAGACATCATTATATTTCTTGTTTGTAACAAATAAGATGTCTCAATTTCCACTCAAGTCTAAACTGCCATATAGTCCAAAGGTCATTTGGACTATATGTGCTAAATATTTGATTACAGTCCAGTTGAAATAGTAGCTAAATGATGCTAGTAGGAATTATTATTATTTTCAAATAAAATGTAGTTTTAGATTCACAATTAAAAAAGTCTCTTGCATTTTCTAAAATATAAATTTAATTATGTTTCAATCTAAAACGTGTGAAGAAAGTCAAAGTTAAATCGCAAAAAACAATATGATTTTGATCAAAGATTCATTGTTATTAGATTATGAGAAATAGAAAATGAATTGTACATCCGCGTATAGAAATTAAACTTTCCAACAAATTATACATTCTTTTGAATTTAATATAAAAAATGTGCATTACAAAAAATTCTATTGTCTTATCTTCATTTAGTATTATATAATAAAGTTACGATTATCGATTTCTTAAAGGAGGAATTGCAAAGGAGGAATTGCAATTACACCAAACAATGGTGTAAATTGCAATTACTTGTTTGATGTCTTTTAGCGGATGTCTGTATTGTGTGTATAATCAAACAAAACATTACAAATGTTTGTTTTTTGATAATTGTTGTCTGCTAATTTCTGTCTTTACTTCATTGTTATTTATACAAAGAACAAATAACTCGACATTCAAGTAAGTACATATGAAGTAAAAAATGAATTCTCCGCAGAAATAACCTAGTTGAGACTTTAAAGTCGTTAAAGTTAAATATAGACATACTTGCGTTACAAGTAAGACAATGGAATATCTTCGGACATCATAAAATCCTTACAACAATTTAATAATTAAAGCAAGTTTTATTTATATGGTGTAAATTAAGGGGCTTTTTAAATAACATACATAATTTTGATTTACATCGAAATCAGACTTAATGAAATCGTCTCAGTTTTTTAAAACGTTTTTTTATTAACTGATGAATAGAACTTACAAAATATATTACATTATTGAATTAATTTTCGTATTTTTTATTTAAAGTTAGAGAGGCTGAGAGTAAAAAAATTAACTTGTCTAAAATATGAAATGTATTTTTTTGGTCATTTCAAGTTTGTAGAGCCAGTGGTTAAAGTTACATATAAAATATTAAGTATGTCAGACTTGTCTTACATAGCTAAAAATTTATAAAGATTTTTGGGGCAACTATTTTTGGTATTTAAATAGAAAGTTAAATCTGCGTGGGAATACCATAAACAGTATCTTTGTTCTAGTTCACGACATCAAGGGCCTCAGACTTTTCCGTGTTTAAATATCCATAAAGTTTGTCAAATTAAGTGTGTTTTGGATTCTAAAAAGTATATTCCAAGCTTTTATTTTACTTATTACTTATAGTGCTTTAGTTCATATTTCAACCAATTTATTTTAATGTTGTAATTTAATTGAAATAAAATTTGATTTTAAAAATAATATATTATCTACAGAATCGTTATTTTAATCACAGACGTTTGATCCGTTAGAACTAAGATAACAAAATGAATTATAAAAAAATATCCCGTTTTAAAACATGTGTAAATTAGGCCATAGTGTTTGCGGGTGATTTATAACATATACAAAATTATAATACATAAGTTACACATGTGTGTGTGTGTGTGTGTGTGTGTGTGTATTTGATGTTATTATACTTACATTCAAGACAAGTAGAGTTGTCAACCTGTGCATAATAAGGTTGACACGCGCAGATGCCTCTGGAGCAATGCGCATTCGTAACTCGACACTCGACATTGGTGCGGCAACTAGATCCTAATGAAAAGGCCGTAGCTGCCAGCTGCGAATAAATAAATAATTAATGCGTAAAATTATTTATCTATATCACTTAACAGGCTAAGATATTATTAAAAGGCACTTAATAGGCCAATTTATAAACTTTGACAACTTAATTTATTTCACCTATTAATAACATCGTGATATCTTTTTAACTAACGTTAAAATTTTGCAAACTACGTATAACTAAAAAAAGTAATAAACATTCTTTAACATGAACATGTCCAAACATAAAGTATCAAGCATTGCTTCGAGATCGTGTTATTGTAACTTTCCTTTTTATTTTATTATGTTTGATCTTATCTATAAATATATCAATTTAGTTTTAGTGTTACGACAGAATGTTGATTAAGAATATAACTTCTCATACAATATTTAATACAAAATCCTATCTACCTATACGTTACCAACTATCCCCACATGCAATTATGTGGAGTCATACAAGTCAATATAAAAATCAGTGAATCGAGAATAATGTCTCAGTAAATTGTTGGTCATATACGAACTCGTAAAACGGTGCCGAGACTAACAGAGTAGGGTTCCCCGATGCCTGCGAGTGGCTTGTAATAATGAAGAGGCATTAATCCGTAACACGAGCGTCGCCCGCAGATAAAAATAGATTTACTTTGGAATGTTAGCGAAATAAATGTGACACTCAGTAGAAAAATTACTCAGCGGAGAATATACTTATAAATATGACAAGTCAAAGTAATTTTTATATTATTTGAATTGAAAATAACTAAATTATAACTTCCAGTATAACATTACTTTGCATATTATGTCATTTGAAAATTGCTATGACATTGTTAGTTAACGTGTCTTCGAGTATATAAGGATGTCCGCAGACCCACGCATTGTATACTCCAAATAATTACTTTAAACCTAATAATATAATTCAGGTTATTTTCTTATATACTGAAGAGCCATTATATTTTAAACTAGCTAACCCGTGTCCAATTCGTGAGGCGTCAAATATTTTTAGTTGTGATGAAGTTATATTGTGATTCTTAGTACCCAGTGTTTGGAATTTATTTTATGGATATTTTATTTCTTGTTAAGTGTCCTTTTTCTCTTACTTACTTCATTCACTTATGCAGATCTTGATCCTTTGAAAAATTATGTTACTCACTGAAAAAGTAGCTTTTGAAGGGTTAATTGTTTTTGTTTTACGGTTCAGTATTTGTTGGACACATCGGTAATAAACAAACAAAAGTTTCCTGTTTATATCTTTATTACATTTTAAATAAATTTCCATCCTTGTTGAGGAATCGCTTTACATCTTTCCCTTAAAAATAATCATAAAAAGGAAATGTAAATTATATGCATTGATACTATATTAAATATTCGAAGTTATTCCAAACTTTTCCCCATTCCCTAAAATAGAATTAAGGAAAATGTTTCAGAAACGTTAAATCTATAAGTTATTCACGCTTTGGAAACATGAAATTATTCAGAATGGAAGAGGGTGGACATGTTATGTGCTTTATAATTTACGACTAAGTTCCTTTGTTACATATCACTCAAAGGAAACTTGCTTTGAATAAATAACAGGATAGCGAAAAAATAACAAAAATATGATCGTCCTTTGTCATATAAACGACATCGCTTTATTATTTAAATGAAATTGTAAGAAATATAATATAGTAAACAGAATTTAAGACGTGTCTACCATTTATATATGTTTGTTGTTTTTAAGAAAGTACACTTAGATCTCGATTAAATATTAATTTAACGCAATGTTAAGCAGATTCATTTGTTTAATTAATTTGTAAATGGAATTAACTTATATTTCGATGTCTATAGATAAGATAAATTTTTCATTTATTGTTAACTAGCTAACTCGCCCTGATAAGGAAATAAACTTTTATAGAAAAAGAAGCCTCAAAGTAATATTACCAAAAATTTTCGTAAATTAAACATCACATTAGCAACAAACCAAATTGTATTAAACCCAACGGTTGTCTGTCTGTTAATATATGAGCAGGACAAGTCTAAGTAATAAGTAAAAGGAATCGGATCAATCATCATTCAACACATCAAACTTTAAAAGATTTTCACAAAGAAACTATACATATAAGTATAGTAATGACATATATGATTAGGTTGTAAGTAATTAGCCATATTAAGATGATATCTAAAGATAAAATGTAATGTGAATTAATGAAGGCATGAGAGCGTAACTCCGGAACGTTATCTGCGATGATTTCAAGGGGTCCAGGAAAGGATGGTTTAGCAACATTTGTTTTTATCTCTACCTTCACAAACATGTTTTTTTTATAATCATAAATCTTTATCAATAATTTTATCAATATTTTTGTTCTATATAAAGTTTTTTTTTAATTTCAACGAAGTTTAAGGTTTAATTACGAGTATATCCCAGCCATAAATTAAATTGAAATACAGAAAAAATATTGTGCCGACCTCGCGTCAATACGCGACACATTTGTCGTGAGTTGTATCAATACCGGATTGTTTAAATTAAATATATTTTATACAAAGTTTTAAAAGTGGGAATTCTAGTGACGAGATTGTACTCTACGAAAACTTAACTGTATAAACCTTGAGAAAGTCTCCCTGTTATATTCTATTCATACAAGAATACGGTAATAAGTTGTTATAAACAACATTGTAGCGTAATTTATACATACAATATATAAATAAAAAAGTCTAGTCACCAACATTTAACCTTGTTTATGGTCATTTTATGTAAACCCCTAAAAAAAAATTAAGTATTTTATGTATTAACAGCTAGGGACGCACTGCATCTTGCAATTGTCTATTAAATCATACCTAAATGTAAGATTGAAAAAAGACCAAGTACACACTTGTACGTGTCAGATTGATTTAAGACAAATAAACTGTATTTATTAACGTTTCTAACTTTTTTAGTCTAACAGTGATCTAACTTACAATAAAAAAGACAATGCGTAAACTTTGTGTGCAAGGTTTATTAGGCATAGGTCAGAAGTCGGTGTGCAGACTATAAACCGCAGCACACATCAAGTGAAAAACCTTCAGAGAATTTGCGGTTAACATGTTACTACATACTTTATACATTACTGTGATATACTCTAGCCTCAAACGCCATCGCCATACCATAAAATCCGTATCATAAAGTCGGCAAATAAAATTACATTACTTGCATCTAATTAAAATTAATTATAATTTGTTTTATTTCTCGTCTCGAGATCAGGTTAGAGATAGATTCTCATTATAATGTAAAAGTTTTGACACGGTTAAATAGATTCTTTCTTCCATTACAAACTAATGAAAGTATGAAAAAATATTTGTTGATAATCAAGTATTATCACCATAACAATGTATAACATCTACCTCCTCACTTTTTAACTACTTTGTATGTCCGTGTATTCGTGCAGTGTCGGCCAATTAAAATTTAAGAGCCATTCTCGCTAAGTGTCTTCAAATATTTTACTATGCGCGCACAATACGAAATCACGTTGCACGTATCCTAAATTAAATTCTACACAAAAGACTTAGGGTTTATATTTAAATGATTCAAAAAACCTGTTGCTCTTCGACCGGAAACCAACATGCGTGCGAACGCTGAGAGCTTTAGTAATGAAGCAAGCATATTGTTCTACTAGTTGGCGCCCGTGACTTCTAACAATGCACTTTTTACTCGATGTCATATCTAATTGTTATAAGTTACTGACATTTAACAACAGTATCATTTAATCGTATCGTCATATTGTTAGAAATCATAAACAATATGTGAACCACAGCAATAATTAGAATACAGATTAATAAATATTCAAAATAACGAAACCAAAGTCAAGTACATACTTTTAAATTATGACTAACTGTCATTGTCAATATGGCGCACTATTTTATTATATATTGTTATATAAATAGAATGGAAGGACAAGAATATATCAAATGAATATTCTTATTGACTAAAGAACTTGTGGAATTTCATTAACATAAACAGTACGCGCCGGTAGATTGCATAAGGCAATAAATACAGAGAACGAGTCAGTTAAGAGATTATACAATATCAGATCTAAAGCAATTAAAACAAGTCAGGTATCCTATTCAAAGAATCTGATAATAGATATCAGATACTAAAACTAGGTACTAAAATAATACATAAAAGATTGAATTAAGATAATATATAACACAAAAATTGAAATATTAGATGGATTGGATTAGATTGTCTAATCTAAGATTCTTGTTAGACTATAAAGATCTAATTCCTTTTTCGGTGTGGTTTGACAAATATTTTTTATGTCTATTGTGAATCTTAAAGAAGTTGCGACGACGGCTCTCTCACGACGCGCCTCGCACCAACACGGACCGGCGTTGAATTATCATGAATGGTCGTTGACCGCACGCGCTTGCATCAACCTTTACACGATCTGAACTAGATATAATATATTTGTAACAACTCCATCTGTCCGTCCGTGGATTGATAATATAAACTATATATAAAAATATATTTATAATTTAATTGTGTTAATTGTATCAACAGTTACGTATTCTAGATCTTATTTGTAGGTCAATTTAAGATTTAAAATACGTATGAGTATATATAAAAATATATTAATTTTGATGATATTTCATTAGAATTTCTGTATTACTAACGTTAATTAACAAATCAGACAAATTACAATTTGATTTCTAATTTGACATTTCCATAATAGCATATTGATATATATGGGGCAATGAGGCAAAGTATCAAAATATATCTGGTTACGTGCAAAGCTGTTAATACACTCATAACTTGTTATATTTCTTATACTTTTGGTCTCAGACTTTTACAAATACTTTTGTACTTACCATCAGTTACAACTGCATTTGATTAATTCATTATAGGTATAAGTTTGTTAAAAATATAAAATAAAATTACATAAGATGTACGAGTCTCGAAAAACAATAGCAATCAATGATTTTTTAAATTTATTGTATATATTTATATTTAATAGCAATTATACGTAATATTAATGCTATGGTTTAGAAATTTTTTTAATCATATTAGAATAACAATGTTTGTTTTTTAATAACAAATTAATTTACTTTTTAATAATTTAATTTTTAGATTAAAATATTAGTTAAACTGTATCGTTTGACTAACGAAAAGATTTATTTAAAATGTATCTTATAACATTAAGATATTATTACACTATTAATTTTTTGCTCAGGATTATGTCCAAAAAGCTTTTTACGTGAATAGTACCAATTTAACATGTTTTTAAGAGTAAAAAATTATAACAATATACTTCGTGTTCCGATACAGCGTTTAGTATTGTTATAGAATTAGGTGCGAACTTTGAGTTAAGTGTGTCAAAGTTCATATTAACCGTTAGACAGCCGTCCTGAGGTGGCTATCTCAATATCTATTAAGTATCCTACCTTATCTGATAATAATTAAGTATGGAGTCAGAGAAGGAAATGGGAGAAAGCAAATTCCTCTCTCGATATAATAATAATCTATAGGTTCATTTGTCTTTTAAATTGCGGTTGAATTTCTATAATTCACCGTGATTTACTTTTCTTTTTTATTACAGGTCCGTCTCGTCACAACTAATTGACTCGTGCTGTGAAAATTATGGCAACTTTCACGTTTCATGATAACAACATAATAAGTTTTGATATCTTTGAATTCTTGAAATCAACGGTTCCTTATTATTTGTTTCTTTTATAGATCTGATAAATTATTTGTATTCATACAAATAGTGAATGATATTTGGATGTAATTTTAAATAAAATTATGTATCAAAAAATACACTGGTAGGTACTGTATGTAGACAAAAAATATTCACTACTTTAGCATAAAAAATATCATTGAAATTTGAACTCTACTTATTACTTTCGTTAAGTAAATCAACCTCAAAAGTAAAATATCAGTTTTCAAAATACTAAGTACTTGTAATCTGAAAGGTGGATTGAAGGTTGAGATTCATGTTATTATCGTGTCAATATCGCCGTGTCCCCGGGGACCCCGTCTAGACGACCCCGTTCAAACTTATCTAATTTTAAACGTTTGCAAACATAAAAGTGCTGACGCTTGCTTTTCGTTTTGTGTCGTTTATAAGGACGTGTAACAATGTTAGATCTCTACCCAATTCACATGCACGATTTTATGAAAACATTTATGAGAAAGTTGACTTTCATGGTAATATAATGTTATACATTATAACCCAGTGAGTAGTTTATTTTCGCAGTTTCCATGTTGTTGTTATGCTTGAATATAATCATGTGATTTAAATAATTGTTTTATTTGCTTATATGTATTTAAGAACAAGTAATTTTAACATAAACGCAAAAGTATATAAATATGGATAAGTATAACTGATGGTAACAATAAGTACTTGAAATGGGAAAAATCGATTCGAACTTGACAACCGATTAAAATTCTAACAAACAACCCAAATACTACTCGGATAAAGGGACTGAAAGGGTCGCCTGTGGATGTTAGATGCGGTTTATTATAAGTATAGATATAACATTCAATTCTTAAAGATTTCAACTGGTCAACATTGGATACGATGGGAGCATTACAATGGGGTCCATTTGTCCCCCTGCTGTGGAAAAGTAATCTTTTTCCCAATTTGTATAGAATCTGTGAATGGGTATTATTTATAATTGGAAACTGAATCACAAACCTGTTAGTGGTACTTGATTGAATATACATTTTTTAAATCAGAATGTTGAACTTATAAAGTGATCATATAAAAAATATTGCATAAAACTTTGAGGAAAAAAATTAGTTTAAACAAATAACTAAAAGACTTTGTACTTTATACCTCAGTGTAATAAAAAGACTGTAACAAAAGATACAAAAAATAGTTTAGGATAAGATCGTCTGTGAAATGAGTTTCCAAAATAACAAGTGATGAAGGAAAAATACAGTATTTTTTTCTACATAGAAATATTTTGCAAAAATAAGTGAATTTATTTATAGTTGAGATTAATTTGTCAATATAATTAATTTGCGACATCCGAATGGCGGTGCGTCACAACGGTCCCTACAAACTAACGCGTGCTTATCTGGATTATTTACTAGGTTATAGAAAATCGTACGTATTTCGGACAGTGATTTATAAAGGGGGTGGGCCACCCTCGCGAGGGGCACCGACCACCACAAACAACATTGATTTCTGAAATAGAAATGAATTTATGGAAAAATCAAGATATGACAGTTGCAATATAAGTTTCAGATCTAATATAGATTAAAAAATGCTATAATAGCAATAAAACAATAAGACTGAAAGCTAAAAAAAATATTACTCAATAGTTGCTATTCCTTAAAACGTTATTTTATTTTTAACTTAAAAATAAAGCTTATAATAGAAAATAGTAAAGAAAAGTATCTCAGTTAAAATTTTTTTAGAAGGAAGTTCATAATTCTATTGTTGTGTTAATTGAACTGATACACTTCTTCTTGAAGATATATAGGAACATTCTGTTTAATTTAATAGCAGTTTCCGTTATTTAAAGCTTACCTATAAATTCTTTTGTGTGGGAAATAACTGTGTTAATTAATGACAGCCATCCTTATATCTTAGGAGGTAAGTGGGTCGTATGTCAGATTTAAAATGGATAACTTAGAATAAAGATTGAGCGTAACATATTTTTTATCTGCTGTCGTTTTCTATGTTATGCTGACACGGCCCGTCACTTCTTTAATTGAATTAAATGCCGACAACAAAAAAAATTAAACGTCCAATTATCGTTTCGCAAACATTTTACTATAATTTTTTTTTGATAACTTGATCAAATCTGACGTGTACATGTACATGTGGGGCATCATGATACACGTCTTCATCAAACCAATTGAGAACATGATTTTTATACTGACCGTTACAAATCTATCTATATATTAAGAATCATTTTTTTGCATTGAAATCTAAATAACAGATTCAAATATTCATATGATCATTTCTGAATAATAAAATTAATTGCTGATGTTCTTAATCTAACAATATCCGTTACTATTAACAGGGAGGTAAATATATTACAAATACGTGTGTGTTATTTATATGGCATAATAAATCGGACACATTAAGATTCCCAGCAGCACGTATGGATCGATAAGTCAAACAGGGTCGCAGCACAGCACTATTGACGAAGGCACGCAACGGTACAACCATGACCGACCATTTCACCAGCCGACTTGATTTAATGCTTCTAAACTTCAGGTTCTCGCCATAAAGGTGCCTAGATTAACTGAATCGAATAACTCAATGCTTTGCAGCACTTCAACTGTATTTAAATGTTATACGGGATTTTAAAGAAATGTTGTCATTTGTCATTATTCTACCACTTCTTGATTTAATGGTTCTAAATTTTTATACTTATTACGGCTAGTTAATATTAAATTTCACACACACACACACAAACCTCAATACAAAAAGAAACATATCTACGTCTACAATTACATTAATTCTGAACGCTACATATTTTATTAGGTTAGTAGCAATATGAATAAGCAATTAAACGTTTCCGTGTCTTCTTGAATGGAGATTGAAACAAGTGTCGGTTAAATCAGGTAAGATAACAGTGCAATTAATTCGGACGAAGGCGTGACAACAACAGCAACTATTGTGCTGATAAAATTCGCATTATGGCGTCCATTTTTGTTTTTTATTTCAAACAGAAGAAATGGATTCGCATTTCAAGTTCGTTGTGCTGAGATCAGCTGATATATACACAAACTTAACTCCGTTAACTGTTGGTAGATGTGTTTATAATTTTATGGTCAATTAGAATTTGTTTATATGAAAATTATGATAATGAGTTCAAAACAACTAGTTATCTTTATACCGTTATAGATATATAGCAAGGACTCAACTTTGTATGTACTTTGTTTAATTAACGATAATATTTATTACTTTATGTTACTTTACAGTTAATATAATATCTAAAGTCAAGATGCATTTTAATTTGATCAAAGCATATAATTAAAGATCGGTCACACTGCAGCGTGTTTTAAATGATTGAGTATTATCATTTTTTAACTATTAATTATTTTACGTAATTATTACTTACATATCTATACATATCATTATCTATCTGTATTTATGTTACCTATTTAAAAGATATAAAAAAATGTTAGGACCATGCAACCGTAAACATGCGAATAAGTCACGCGAAAGAGTATAAAGCTTTGATGCCAAAAGTATATTTATAGATGATTTATACTGTGAATCTATCATGGCAATATTTATTATTATGATATAAAATGAACTGTTTGTGTATTGGTTAAAGGTTACTGCCAAAGACCGTAGGTTCGATTCCCAGACACTTTTTATGTGGTCCGCGGATTGCTGTTCTGATTGTGTATTTTGAGAAAATAATGATTTTCTAATGAAGGATTTAGATAAAGCACTACAAAGTAAAGTATATGATTATACAAAAGTTTCAATATTTTTTACGTAATTTTAATAAATCAACTCATAGCTATTAATTCGATCATCCCAAATGTAATGGACACCAGCACTATCGCTCCAGATCATAATTGGTTAACGTTTTAAAAAACAATTTAATTTATCTCTGTAAGAGAAATAGGTGTTTTATCCGCTGATGTGTATCTTCTATTATGCAAGATAATTGGTTTGGGTCATTGACACGAGACGCTCAACAATGCAAATTTAGGCCTTTTGATAATAGTGTTTTAATGGAGATAAAAACTGACTATCCTTTCCCTTTCTTTAAAAAAACGAGGATGTTGCTATTGTCGGGTTAAAGATGTATTACTTTATATTAAAATAGGCAAAGTATTTATTAATCGTAAACATAATATATTTTTCATAATATACTAGCTGTACCCGCGACTTCACGCGGAAAATGATTTTTAAAATAAAAGTAGTGTAAGTTACTCCTTATAACATCAGCTATCTGTCATTCCTGTTAAAATTGGTTTAGGCGTTCCAGAGATTTTATGGAACAAACAGACAGACATACAAAATCATTAAAATTATTTTTTTTAGGTATATCCTTTTATGAGCTGTTAGTGAAAACTCGTTATTTTGTATTTATAAACAGACACTTCAATTTTATTTATATGTATCTATATATTTATTATTGTAGTTGTTAATTCTGGTTTAAAAATATACAGATGCCGCTCCGTGGCTTACTGTTTGCACAGAGTATAGCTATAAGACATACAAATAAAGAATATTAGCTTTAGTAATGGACGCTTCTTGGAAAATATGCATGAAGCAAACACACGCGTGTAAAATAATTACAGGGCGCAATAGCGAAATAATACAAGCTGGGCTGTAACCATAATGGTGAGGTTACATTGTAAGATAATAAGACATCTTACTCATAATGAATACTTGTATTCATAACAAGAACCTGATTAGCATATTTAAGATTTGAAAATAAATCTTAATGTTTATCAGATATTAGAGACGATACATCAAAGGGAATACCAATAAAAGCAGTGCGCGTAGGTAATTGTAATTGAACACCCTCCGACATTCCCTGATTGCACACTGACGATTCCCACGACTCGGGATCGTCCTACTACCGTACTTCTTATGTAACTTTAATCAAAATTCCGTAAACTAGTAGAGCCATCAAACTATGTATAATGACTTAGTGGATAATATAATTATTAAGTCTTGACGCCCTTGCATAGCCACAAGATAAGCAGAAAAGTATATGAAATTTATACTAATATAACTAGTAATAGCGTCTCATAAAGAAAAATAAATGTACATCTAAAGATAGAAATGTCTGTTTATAATTCGTAATTATATGCTTTTCACTAAATGCTCATGAAATTATATATGGCATTTGTTTTTATTTTATATATTTTAATATTTCTCTGTTTGATGTTGTAAAAACATATTCCTCGCGAACGAACTCACGAGCACAGCTAGTATAATAAATCCAATAAATGTTTAATCCATTAGTTGAATATAAAGAAAATATTTTTAAAGAAATTTCAGATATGTGATTCTGAAGAACATCATCACAAAGCAATAAACACACAGCAACAGTTTACGTGAGTGCACTAAATGTACGTTTGAGTAACTCCTCGAGCGAGCTCGTGCTCGAGGATTCTTCCAGTAATCTTACGGTTATAAGTAGGAATCATGTAAAGCGGAGAAAATAATTGGGTGCACCGGAGTGGCGAGTAATTGATACAGTCTAGCGGTCCTCCACTTATTTATACCCTCAGATAATACTTTGGGTATCGGGTAACACTTGCCTTCAAACGCAACATTAATGTTGCAACAAATACTGTAACCGGTAGTTAAACATTCGGTAGTAAACATGGTAGTATCTCGCCGGTTGTTATGTCAGGTGCGTAAAGCTCGCATTTTAATTCGACTACCGTTTCTTAATGATAGTAATGTTTATATTTGTTTTAAGATCGTAGCTTTATTTTAGAATATTATTGTTTTTTTTAAATTTTAATTGCGAATAAACTTATTGTCAATATTATAATTTGTTATTTATATTTATACTACTTTAGTTAGGAAATTCACTTAAAATAGATATTAATTTAATATTTGAAAATGGAAGAAATATATTAAATTGAGATATTAATGGCTTACCAAAGTATTTAAGAAGACGAACGATTGCAAAAGCATGTTGTTATATATATGCATTATTCACGTCACTTGTAATTCCGCGATCCAGATTCCCGCCAAATTATAAGGCGGGTGTACACGAGTTGTTTCTGTCGGTTTGTCCGCTAAACTGAAGTAAGCACCGTGAGAGCTTCGCGAACCGTCTCTGTGTGGCCCACTGTATAGAGGGAGGAGGGAGGGACGGTCTTGTAGGGGAAACCGTCAAGCGCCTCCGGTAATTCACTAAGAAAAGTTATTTTTTGATTGCCAAAGGGATATGGGATAGAAAGAATTTATTTATTATTGATTTGTTGATAGAATATTGCTTTTTGTGTAATTATTTTTATAGTTATAAATAGAATAATTGTGAACAAGGTTTTTGGTATTAACATCTATACCCAAGCAGAACTTTTTCGAAACGTACTACAATTTTGTCGCGAACTCTAGTTAATAACAATAACCACTTACAACCCTTTTCTTGATATTAAAATAATATTTAATAGCTTCACTTGAAAATAATAACTTCCTAGTCCAGTATTTAAATAATATATATTATATTTTCGACATTAATTTAAAAAAATAGACCTTAATGTTTTATCTACAAACTAAATGATGATATAATAAATTATATATAAAAAGAAAATACCAAAAATATCAAAATTTATAAATAGTTTACTAAGTATTATAATATAAACAATATTTTAATATTATAGATTAAAAAATAAACTTAATTTCTATGTTATTTTAAACCAAATGTGAACCTAAGTTACGTAGAATGTCAAAAGAATATCACGTACTAAATTATTAAAGCAACACTCTTTTGTACCCAGTTTCAGCAACATTGCGTCCCAAATTTTTATGAGAAGCAAATATTATTCAAAAGACATTTTCAACTTAGTGAATGAGACTTTCTCCAGAAGACACCAAATGACCTATTCAGAAAAAACACTGAACAAAGAAACTATGTGAAATAAAAAAACTTACTTTATACTAACTGAAAAGGTTACACTTACTACTTTTAGTGACGCTTGGCTTAAAAAAATCGTACCGAAGTTACAAAAACATTATATACAATTGTCAAATGACAATTGTATACCGCGACTTCACATGGTTTTTCCAAACGCTATTGCTTGAATGTATTGTCAATAATTTTAATATTAATGACATTTCCTTTATAAAAACAATACCACATCATCAGTGTATGGTAGATGTCGACTGTATGTACTTATTTTCCATCAACATACGGAATGATTTTATCGTGCCTTGTAATATCCTGCTATCTTTTATAGAATCAAAAAACATCCAATAATTGAAGAACTAGTTTTGGATCCAAGAGTCGCTCGATCAAATACCACTGGCGTATAATAGTTATAGCAACTAATGTTATGACACCGTATAAATTAAAAATTTTGTTTCCATTTAAATTTTTTTTCGAGAACTCACCATTAGTGTAATATCATTCAAAATTCACATGGGTTTTCCTAGTACCTATAGTTAACACCTTATGATTCTTAGTAACATTTTATTAGTGCATCATAACCTAGATTAGGTTGTAATTTGTGATTATTCTGTGTTTTTATCATTCTTTACGTTCAATTTCTTATTGCCCGTAGTACAGTTCAACTGTAACAAAGGAAATTTATAGAACCTCCTTCAAAACGCAGTAGTTTATAAATTTTCGAAGCGATAAAGCTATGCTTAATTATTAATAATTATTGTGTTTATATGTATTTTTATTAATATTTGGATTAACTATTTGTATGTAATATATTAATTATTTTATAATTTAAAACTATATTTTAGCAGTGTTAATACAATAATTTTATAGATTTTTCTATTGTTACATTTGTCATATGTAGAACGCAGTTCAAATGTTTTGCTATTTTCTTTTAAAAGGCACATTCTACTAATACCTAAAGTGTGTGTTATATAAAAAAAATTTCCTCAATAGTTTATCAAAGATAAATCAAAGATAAACTATTGAAGAACATTTTTTTATTTGATTTGTCATACATGCTAAACGTAGCTTAGATTTATTAGATTGAATTGAATTGAATTATTTATTTATTTATATATGTATATACATAAGCTACCTAAATAAAATAAAAGAAATAAATATCTTAAAATATTGTAATGTAATATTTTGAACGAGATAATGGACGCGTCAAAACGAATCTGAAAATTGGAAAACATAACACAGGTATTAGTAAAGAGGTGAGGGATTATTTTGATTGATTTTTATGTTTCTTTAATAATTTTATTGAAAATTCATTCCGTAAATTAAAATGAAAATGTAAGACTATAAAAATAAAAACAATTGTGTTTAATACTCAAAATTAGTACCTGTGATGTGAATAACAATAAATAAATATATATCAAGTGATCCTTGAGTTACGTGGGAGCAATAACACAGTGTAACAGATGTACTAATTGTATATATTATAATGTAACCATAGTGTCTAACTTCCCCAAAATCTTTCGTCTTAAATTAATTATTGAAAAGAATCGGTAGATAATTTGGTTGTCTTTATTATCTTTTAATTTTTCGAATTTAATTACATTAATGTATATTAATATAGTGAAAAACTAACGTTACATTTAGTTTAGAACTAGGAGTGTCATTTAATGAGTGTTAAACGAAAGTTTATCTCGAACTATTAAATTTAAAAAAAATTGTAAACGTTTATTCTCAAACACGAAATACTAAATATATTTTTTTATGCATCATAAAAGTAAAAAAAAAGACAATTATAAAAGACATACACATAGGATATACTTATCTCTACAAAGAGATCTCTCCCAGCTATCCTTAGAGTGTTGGCCAGAAGGTTTAAGAGGGCAGAGAAGGGTACATAGATATTTTATAAGATTATTAGGTCTACAACTTTGCTTCCGCCGTTTTTTTTTTAATTTTAAAAATTATATAAAAAAAAATTGTATCTTATTTATGTTTCAAAGTATTGTCCGTCACTTTCCACTACTTTGGCCCATCTTTCAGGCAACAAACGAATCCCGCGTCGGAAAAATTCTTCATCCTTTGATAAGATCCAAGAATCGATCCATTCTTTCACTTTTTCAAAAGAATCGAAGCACTGGCCCGCCAGGCCGTGTGCCATCGACCTAAATAAATGGTAATCAGATGGAGCAACATCTGGAGAGTATGGCGGGTGAGGTAGAATTTCCCATTTCAGTGTTTCGAGGTACGTCTTGACTACTTTCGCCACGTGAGGTCGAGCATTGTCGTGTTGCAAAATTACTTTTTCGTGTCTATCAGCGTATTGCGGCCGTTTTGCTTTTAATGCCCGACTCAAACGCATTAATTGCGTTCGATAAAGTGCACCAGTAATTTTTTCAGAAGGTTTTAGCAGCTCATAATAAATTACGCCAAGCTGATCCCACCAAATACACAACATGACCTTGGATCCGTGAATATTCTGTCGAGGTGTCGCCGTAGGAGTGTGGCCGGGCAATCCCCATGATGTGCGTCGCTTAGGGTTGTCGTAGTGCACCCATTTTTCGTCCCCAGTAACAATACGATGAAGAAATCCTTTTCGTTTTTGTCTTTCAAGCAGCTGTTCATAAGCAAATAAACGTCGCTCAACATCTCTTGGTTTCAACTGATACGGTATCCAGTATCCTTGTTTTTGGATCATCCCCAGCTGTTCCAGGCGTTTTGATACTGCTTGCTTTTATTTACTCCCAATGATTTTGATAGCTGTTCTTGAGTTTGGCACGAATCTTCATTAAGTAAAGCCTCCAGTTCATCATCTTCAAAAGTTTTTTTCTCTGCCACCGCTATGCCGATCTTCAACAACAAAATCACCGCTTTTAAAGCGCTCGAACTACTCGCGACACGTTCTTTCACTAATAGTATCATCACCATAAGTACTTGAAATAACCCGATGAGCCTCAGCCGCCGATTTTTTCATGTTGAAATGAAAAAGTGAATTCTCCCGCAAATGACGTGAATTCGGTTTATAAGTTGACATACTTAATTAAGTGTAACTATATGACGCAAACAAAAATTAACTAATATCGATGTAAGGTTATATTTATAGATGTCAAAACTGATGGAAAACAACTGATTTATTTATTTGAACTATTACTGGCTACTAGCGCCATCTTTTGGAAAACGGCGGGAAAAATTGTAGACCTAATATAAATACATAATAATAAGACTATATAAAATATGAAACATTATTATACATTTATAACTATATAAATTAAGAAGTATATAAATATAGTAATAACTTATAGAAATCCATACATATATTATAAAAATAGTAATGCTTTTATCTCTCTTAAATGCCATAACAGAACGGCTGGATTGCTGGATGTTGGTAAGGAATTCCATAACTGAGCTGCTTGTATAAAAAGATTTGGAATAAAAGTTCGATTTATAAGAGGGAATGTCAAAGGTTTTTACTAAAATGCAGGAGCGTTAAGGACGACCACTAGGTATTGCGAGATGGAATCGTTGATGTAGATAGGAGGGAGCTGAGTTGGAGAAGAGGTTATACAGCGCAGTTAGAACGTGAGTATTCCGGATTGGGAGCCACTTAAGCTGAGGTCGGAAAACCGAAATATGGTCAAACTTGTGTAGTCCAGAAATAAACAGGATACACAAGTTTTGAGCAGCTTCTCAGGTACATTTAGATAGCAAACGTCAGCATAGTCGAGAAGGAGTAATAAAAGAGATTGCGCTTACCGAGGTGGCCCAAATTATTATGGCTCATACATAATTGTAGTGTACAATCAGACAATAACGCCATTATAATAAGCCTCTTCAGGCGACGCGTCATCGTGTTAAAGATTAAAATTATTTCTATTTTGAAAAATTCCATCAAAAATATATTAATATAAAAACATTCTAATATTTTTTTAAATAAAAAATACTGATACGTTTGAACATAAGCCTAAAAGAGTACTGTCTAATTGTGATAATAAACTTACATACATATATTCGTGGAAGAAACTGTATACGTTTTATGTGTGTGATATTTCAATGTACCTTAGATGTAATATTTTTAAATACGAATTTTAAAGTGTCAGTCGAACAAAATAGATAGCAATATTGAGTGTGATAACACCCATTTTTTTTATGTCTCTGTTCTTAACCATACTGGCCATGACAGCATCACCAGTGGAATAACAATCGTTAGTAACAGCAGCTACATATGTTGATGAGACACTTCACAAGTGACGATCAGGCGCTTCATAAGTGCTGTCATGCAAATATTATTTGTAGTGCCTTAATTAGTTTATCTACAGTATCATCTAAAGTATTTAATCATTTAAATGATAAAAATATGGTGACAGAACTATTTTTTGTCTACATTAAAAGATAAATAGTCCTTATCTTTACTATGTCGATGAAAATTGTGTGACAAATAATCTTTTCTAAAGTTTGTGAAAGATAAATTTGATTGTAAATTTACCTTAGGAGATAAATATATACCTTTATGCCGACGCGAACATTCTTGACTTTTGAATACTTGATACCTATAATTTTCTATAAAAATGTTTTGATGTAGGCAACCGCCAGGATTAAGTCATATTGGTAATATTGATAAATTACTAATATTTGTTAATGCCCTCCCCTGAATACGCAGAATTAAATTAATACAACATCATTTATCATCACTAATTAAAATTTATTATGTATAGGAATATAATTTGAGAATAAAATCGCAAAATCACTTTAAAATTCGTTGCATAATTTTCTAGAACTAAATTGAAAAACATACAGCCGATAACAGAATTTACTTTGTACCGCTTATAAGTACGTTGTCGTTAGGCGCTAATAAGTTTAGAATGGGTTTTTTAACTATATTCTTATTTAAAGGTTACATAATAATATTTAAATTTATTCTTTATAATATATAAAATGTTTTATAACTTGTTAGAAAAAACGTACCTCATGAACCAAATATACAACTATTAAAAAAATAAAGGTCATAGAAATTTAGAAGTCGAATGTTTCTGTGTAAAATGACTCAACATTTTAAAAAACTTAAATTCCATTCTTGACAGACTATTAAATTTATTATTCTTATAAAAGTAATTATAATAGAGCGTAGAAAGAGAACGTTAGTACAATAGCCACTTCTAATATTACTATATTATTGAGCGAAGCGAGTGTAGCGAGCGGAGCGTTCTACTGGAGACTTTTTCACATTCTTTGTCACTAATAGGCTCGAAAACTAGTTGACGGAATATTATGAAATTTTACAATCAAAAAGATACACACTAGGTGATGGTTTAAATAATTGAAAAATAAGGTCAACAAAAAAAAAAATTGAAAAATGTCTTGTCGAAAAACTGATATCTCATTGAAGTCAATGGGAAAATGAGTCATTACAATGGGCTCGTTTCGCACAAAATGCAAACGGCGCCGGAGATTATGCAAGCGCAGCGAGTCGATATTGAGGGTCTGTTGGCGCCCCTAGTTTCTTATTAAACTTATTAGTATCACTTTCTATCGAGGTTCTCGCAAACAGGTAGCTATGTTAGGTATTGTATACTTTTGACGACTGTAGATAAAGATCATATAATGTATTCATATTAACTTAGCTCTAAAGTAAAACATGACGAGCACGTCTCTTTGATTACGGTATCGCGATAAGCGTTAAAATGTTAAAACAACACTACTTACACCAAGAAATAGAAAGTTTAGAAATATACAAATGAATTAATCAATTATTTTAAAATTCCAATGTTGGTTGGAACCAAATTTTGAGTAGGGTCAAACATCTATTGTACATATTTGGTTTATAATTTATTCATTGAATTTACAAGTATCGATTGACGTATAATGTCTGATTTAAATTGTATAAGAATTACGTAATAATATCCGTCCTTGTGATTTGTTGATTCAATTACAGTATACACTCACATGATAGCCTTATATTCTTATCAATCAGATAAATTATCGTTCAAACTTTAGTATCATTCATATTGAAATGGTTAGTTTGCGGTTTCGAATGTAAAGATAGCATGATAATAGGTCCAAAATAGTTTAAAAGGAAAACAAACAGTTATAATGTTATAAAACCTGTATTCGGTAAATACATCTTAGAAAAAAATATAAATAAATGCCGTATATTTTCCTCAAGCCCATTGTTATAAGTAAATAAATAAAATGATTTTAATTAAATATTACTCCTTTGTTTGACAGTGTATAGTCACTTTCCCAGACTTTTTCGCAAATTTTCAGCGAGCTTGTCCATGAATTCAAATGTCTCATAGTAGTCTGACCTCTGTACATTATTCATGCCTTTGACGCAAATTGCGAGATCTTTCGTCATTATTCCAGATTCAATGGTATCTATGCAAACTTTCTCAAGAGTTTCTGCGAAATTTTTCAACTCGGCGTTATTGTCCAATTTGGCACGATGCAAAAGACCTTTCGTCCATGCGAAAATGGAAGCAATAGGGTTGGTGGAAGTCTCCTTTCCTTGCTGGTAGAAACGGAAGTGTCTAGTGACAGTGCCGTGGGCTGCTTCAGCCTCTACTGTCTTTCCGTCGGGGCAGATAAGAACTGAAGTCATCAGTCCCAATGATCCATATCCCTGGGCCACGGAATCAGACTGTACATCTCCATCGTAGTTCTTGCAAGCCCACACAAATCCACCTTCAGACTTCATAGCATAAGCAACCATGTCATCGATAAGACGATGCTCGTACCAAATACCGGCCGCCTCAAATTGGGACTTATATTCCTTCTCGTAGATGTCTTGGAAGATGTCCTTGAAGCGTCCGTCATACTTCTTAAGAATTGTATTCTTAGTGCTCAAGTATAAGGGATACTTCCTGTCCAATGCATACTTGAAAGATGAATGCGCAAAATCAACAATAGATGCATCAGTATTGAACATACCAAGAGCAACACCTGCGCCTTTAAAATCATTCACAACATGCTTAATCGGTTCACCAGATGGAGGTGTGAAGATCAGTTCCAATTTACCCTCTCCGGGTACCACAAAATCGGTAGCTTTGTATTGATCAGCATGCGCATGACGGCCGATGATGATAGGCTTTTCCCATCCAGTCACAAGACGTGGAATATTCTTACAAATAATGGCCTCCCTGAAGACTGTTCCTCCTAGAATATTACGAATCGTACCGTTAGGACTCTTCCACATCTTTGTCAAGTTGAATTCTTCAACTCTCTTCTCATCAGGAGTGATTGTGGCACATTTGATGCCAACATTGTATTTTTTGACTGCTTCGGCACAGTCAATGGTTACTTGATCGGCGGTTTTATCTCTGTACTCAATTCCCAAGTCATAAGTGTGGAGTTCGATGTCCAAAAACGGCAAAATTAATTTATCCTTAATAAGATCCCAGATGATTCTGGTCATTTCATCACCAAGAATGTCAACAACTGGTCCGGCCTGAATTTTCGACATTTTGATTATTCTGTAAATAAAATATTTTGTAAAAAAACATAAATAAGACCTATATTTTATAATTACTAAAGACTGCTAAGAATAACCACTACTTTAAGAATTATTCAGAAGTGTCATAATAATAATCGGATACCAGGAACATATTCTAGAAAAAAATATAATCAGTTTAAGAGTGTATAGAATAAGTGCCAATGTTATTCAATGTAAAATTGAATATTCAATAATAAAGCAATTAACCTATAAATAGGTTTAATGTATTAAATTTTGAATTATGTTGCCACTTGGACTTGATTCTATAATAATTAGTATAATGACCCTAAATTATCAATATTTTTCTCAAGTTACTGTAAACATTTTTTATGTAAACATTGTACAATATTCTAAATATTAAATCATCAGCAAATAGGTGTTATTTAAGCAAACAAAAATGTTGCACAATCCAACTTTATAAGTAAATACTTAACATTTGACCTTGTGTACAAGTTTTTTATCAGTTTAATTATGCATCAACATAAATCTACGAGCCAACATTGAAACTAATGTCAGAAAAACATTAAATGACATACACAAAGTTAGTAACATATTTTAAAAATAAATATTTGTAGACATGTTAGATACAGCCTGTCGAAAAGGGATTATTTCTTTTATTAAAGGTAACAATGAAAACTATTAATATATAATTTTCATAAACACAAAATTTACTCTTATTTTCCATATTAAGTTTTAAAGTATTTTTAGGATTTTGCTTACTATTGATCAAACACATATTGATGTATAAGAACGGTTTATATCCATATACAATTGCTTTTTAATAGATATTTTTAAATGACAAGCACATTCTATCCTGATCGTGATGTTGCTGTGATCATTTGGTAATATATGTAAAGTAATGCTAAGTTACAAGTAGCCCTCTAAATAGCAAGTCATTCTTAAATATGTTAAGATAAAGTTTGATTTTCGCTGTACCTGTGTTAGATACAAAAAATAGTAATTAATTTAATAATTCATGTACTAATATGTAAAACTGAGATGATGTGAAGTTTTAAACAAGCTTATTATAAAAAGTAGAAAGTTAAAACTATTACCGATGTTTGTACTATTGTTTGTATTATTATATGTGCTCACTAGTTACACCATTGCTTACATTTTTAATGAACTCTATGAAGAAAACAAGACTCCATAAATTAATATCCAATACATATTTATAGAATATATTAGTAATTACTAAATCATGATCATATATAAATTAAATATTTAATTATGTAACAAAATCTATATTAATCTATACTATCTATATAAATATATCTATTTAAATTTCTACATTGTATTTAGAGCATATTTAGAAAGTTTTAGTCAACCCTTTAGAGACGTTCATATACAAAAACTAGTTTCCTCTGTACAAAGTTCACAAAATAATACCTATTTATGTCAAGTTACTAATTATCTATTATAATAGCCTCTAAGTTTTTTATTTATGTATGCTTTTAATACAACTCTAAAAAAAATCTTATAATAAAACTAAATGGAATACATACCCGTTAAACAATTGAGGGCTAATGTAAAAATTTTTATGTAATAAAAGACGATTTGATAATCGTGTTAACGTTACTACTCTACTTTACTTACTGAATGCGTCAATACTCAATAGTGAATACTGATTACTGAACTTAAATTATTTTATTACAACGTTGATTGGTTGCCCAGTTGCCAAATAAAAATATCCACGTCGCTAGTCAGTTAGAAAAAGGAACTTTCTCCTATATGATTTGCACTAACATATTATGAAACAAATGAAAGTCAAATAAAACTTACAAGTTATATGCTTCCAATTTCACCGCAATTAAGCAAATACAAGGAATGTAAATTATATCAATTATTTATTGTAATATGTCGGTAGTTATTTATAGAAAAATACCGAGACTCGAGAGCAGATAGTATAAATGAAATATGTCAAACAAATATTTCGTGTTACATTATAAAAATTCAATATTAATTTTAACTTATTTTAAAGAGAATTATAAATTATGTAATATGACTATTATTAAGGTATTTAATACATTAACTCAAAATTTATTTTTTTACCAATTATTAAAAACGGCTGACAACACTGTTATTTATAAATTTTACGATTTATATGATTTAAACAAAAAATTATTTATAATGTGTAACTGTATTCTAATTACTTAAAACAAAAAAATTTAAAAATTTCATATGAGGTACATATTTTTTATCTTTCGATTGTATCTAAATATTCTGTAAATCTATAATATTAATCATTTCATAACTAAAGTACTCTTATTTCATTTCTGATAAAATTTATTAATATATGAGATTTCGTTCGAAGTGATGATTATTTCTTGCCGTTGTCGACTATTTGAGTTATGTTATAAATCAATAGCTAATATTTAAAAGAACATCATATCATAAAGTCTAATAAGATTTTTCCATAATCTGTAAAGTGTAAACCACAGACAATTACTATAAATTTATAACGTCTGAGAAATTGATTTTAAATGTCGCTATAAAAATGTTTTTATTATTTAAGAATATCAAAATATAACAAGTTCTGCCCCTACAAGAAACATTATTATATTGGTAGTTTATAAACGTTTAATTCTTTGTGACATCTTGTTTCTTATGAGTAAATCGTATATGCTAGAAAAATGTTTTGTGAGATGCGCTAAAAATTGTTATTTATGAAGTTCGAAATGGTAATACAAAAGAATATTAATGAAATCGAAACCAACAAAAACGTTGTAGCCTTAGATGCCGCAAGCAGTACATGGAGTCTTCAAGCGCCAGCTAAAATTATTAATATCCGCAACACAGCAAATATGCAGACTGTAAGAATTGGTATTTAAATTTTTTTCACATATATGATTTTTTACTAAAAATTCTTTACATTTTAGAAACAACCTATAACCCGTCAAATAGCAATTAGTACACTGGCTGCTATGCATAGAAGGTTCAGTCTGCCTGGACCAGTTCAGCCGCATTCAAGACCTATTGCTGAATTTAGAGCTAGTGCTAACAAATCCCTGGACATGCTGCGTCAAACTATACAGTCCGCAGTTACAAGGGAAATAGATCAAGTGATTAAGAAATATTTAGAAGTAAGTAATTTATCATCAGTAGTAGTTCATAAGTATTCACCACTTATAAATTACTATTTATATTTTTGTATAATTAATTAGTATATGAAATTGTACTATAGTTATTAAAATAACTTTATTTAATTTCAGAAATTCTTTGTGCCTGCTGTAAACAATATAAGGTTGAACTTAGGCGATGAGTCTGTGAGTGAGGATCAGGTATGTAACCTTTGTTTATTTCTTTTTACATTCCATTGTTTTTTGTTCATTTAGTACTCTTAATAATCCATACTTATATGATAATTGTAGTAATGACGTCTGTTGGTTACTTCAGCTGTAGAACAATATGAAATAAAACTTGGAATATATTAAATTGTGGTTATAAGCTATCTCTTGTTTCTAAAAGTTAGCTCTTGTTGCTGAAAATAAGGGTCAAAATAGAAAATGTATCTATTGTTTGTTAAGAATTTGAAAATAATGTTGAAACATTTGATAAGAAATGTAGAAGCTTTGTTATTATAGAGATAAAAGCCTCCAAAATTATTAAACAGAAAAATATTTAAAAATTCACATGTAGAATTCAAATTTATATTTATAAGATAAAATGTGATGACAATGGAAATTGCATTATATTGACCCAATGGGTAGCACTATGGGTGACCAAGCAGTAACTAAAAGCTAAAACAAGGCTAACAATTATTAAATCTTCACAATTTTTATAAACATGATTTTTTGTTACTTGAATTATTGTTACTTCTACTGATTTAATTTATGAATAAAATATTATTTTTTAATAGTCTTACTAAAAACCATTTCAAAAATGTATCATTTAGTCAAATGTATAATTTACAAAAAAAAAAAGGTTTAAGAATAACTGATAAAATAAATATAAATATATATATAATAAAATATATATTTTTTATTTTTAGGTAAGAGCAGTTTGCCGAGCTATGTTAGATGCAACCCGTCTGCTATATTCCACTCCCCCGAGGGTGTCACAGACTGGGTTTGAAACTAGCGAGGCAGATGCTGATAAATTAACTAAACAAGGAGTGAGTATCAATTGTAAAGGCCACTGTTGTTTTGCCCTTTATAGCAACATTAAAAATATTTTTATTTATATTATATTATATAAATGTTATACTAGTTACAGAATACATTACAAAATAAGAGAAAGGAAGCAGAACTGGATACAGAATTTTCTCAAGTTAAGAAAATAAAACAAGAGGACACTACTGATAGTGGATCATCATCACCGCTGCCCTCACCAGCTCTACGGGACCCTGAGAAGTGGAATCCGGCAAGACTCACCCAAGATACATTGTTTATTATGGGCTCCCATGCTCACAAGGTCACTTATATTTTTTGTATTATTCGATAGTAATTTATATAAAAAAATTTATTTTATTATTTCTCTATGAATTTACATAGTATCTTATTATACAGTAAAATGGTATTCTTGAATTGCAGGTGCTAGGACTGGGTAATTCTCGTGGTCGTCTCTACACACGTCACGCTGGTTTACTGAGATACCCAGCCGACAGCGCTGACAAGGAGTGGATTGCAAACCACAACCTTGTTAATGCTGTGGGCGGCAAGACTTATATTATGGTATGTGGTGTATACATCAGTTTAAATGCTCGGGTATAAACAGTTACATGTAGTCTTAACTGTATGTTTCATTGTTTCAGGTCCTAGAAGACATAGAGGAGTTAGCCACTAGTGATGCTTACAAACATAGCTCACTGCCTCTTCTGGGTGAATTGACGGGGTTCAAGGTGCCTCCATTTTTGTTGAGGAAAATAAAGACCTATGTCCTCAAAAAAGCCTTAAGCGGTGATCTCAGTAATGCTGACAGTCCCCAACCATCCACAAGTAATCAAGAAGACAAGTTCAAAATAGAAGACATTAAACTAGAAGTACATGATGATTTTGACTCCGCTAACTTTAACGCAAGTCAGTACATCACAAATTCGGATCATTCAAGGGACTTTGGAGAATCTATGATGAAGGAGGATACGGATTTCGCAGATATAAAGGTGGAGGATATTGACGATATTAAAGTGGACGGAATAAAGATGGAAGATCTGGATGAAATGAAAGTGGATGGAATAAAAGTTGAAGATCTGGAAGCGAATGGTATTAAAGTGGAAAATATCGACGATATTAATGTGGATGGCATTAAGGTGGAAGATATTAAATTGGAGAACGATGATGCATTCGATCTGTGCAAGGAGACGGACGACGAGAGCCATCTGGTGGATGGGTTGCTCGAATCGGACATCGAATTTCTGAGTCGTAACCTGTGTAACATCGAGAGCGATGCGGACGCAAGGAAAACTATCGAGAAGCTGACCGGAGCTAATCCAGACACCATAACACTAGTCGGGGACGAGTTCGATTTGGGGACCACTTTAAATACCAGCAATGTAAGTTTCAACAACACAAACAGAATTCTAAGACATTACGATTTTAATCTAAGCATATCTACTATAATACATAACATAACATATTAGGGGAAGCTTGGGAGTAGCGACAGTGACAGACCTCATGTTATGGGTATGTTATGAGAGATGAAAGGCATGTAATTAAAATAGTGTTAGCTATGGAAGGTAGGTAGTGCACAGGTAGGAGACGGCCGGAGAAAAGAAGAATGAATTGCGTGAAAGACGATATGGAGAAGGACGTGTGTACAGAGATAACTAGTAATAGCAGAATATGAAAAAAAATATACGACCCCGAAATTGGGATGAGGACAAGATGATGACCAACAAAGAAACTTTCAGTTCTCAGGTACCCAAGGCACAAAGTGCATAACGGTGGCGTCTACCACCAGCGGGATGGTTCACAGCGTGCCGGTGGCGCAGCTCCCCCCGCCGCGCGTCACGGGCAGCACCCTGCACTACTACAGCCCCTCGGCGCCGCCTGCCCGCGCCCTGCACCTGCCGCAGGCCACGCTCACCATACAGAGCGTACCGCGCTCCACCTCGCACGTTATCCGCGGGTGAGTTGTAGGGTAAACTGTCTTATTGTTGGCACTTTAAGCAATCTAAGTCTCTTTGAACGTCGATTGTACAGGGTGGGCCAAAAATTTTTGCACTTTTGAAACATGTCTAGAAATAAAAGTACAAATGTTATTTTGTTTATGATTTATTTAACGTAATTATCATTTATTAAAATTTATTTTTTAAAAATGACATCGTCGAGATGTGCTCCGTCTCGTCGTTGGCAGTCCTGCAATCGACTACGTAAACTTTGGAAAGCTCGTTGACACATGCTGCGAGGAATCCCGGCTATCTCCTCGTGGATGTTTTCTTTTAATTGGGATATGGTCGTCGGTTTATTAAGGTATACTCGACTCTTCAGATATCCCCACAAGAAAAAATCGCAAGGTGTAAGGTCCGGGCTTCTGGGAGGCCATGGGATATCACCTCTGCGAGAAATCAATTTGTTAGGAAACATTTCTTTGACCACCGGTAAATTCACGTTTGATGTATGGCATGTTGCTCCATCTTGTTGCATCCAAGTCCGGCTATTGTATCCTTCAAATTCATGCAACTGTGGTGTCAAAAACTCTCGCAACATTTTCACGTATTCCACTGAGTTCACAGTTACGTTATTTCCTTGATTATTTTCAAAGAAGTATGGACCGATTATGCCCTTTGCGGATATGGCAGTTCACACTGTCGTTTTTGATGAAGAGGCTTTTGGTGTTTATAGTGAGGGTTTTCCGTGCTCCAATATCGACAATTATGTTTATTTACGTGTCCTTTAATGTGAAAATGGGCCTCGTCGGTAAACAATACATTCTCAAGGCTAGAGAATCGCTCCAGTATAGTGTCAGCAAATAACTTGCGTTGAATGTAATCGTTTGGTTTCATCTCCTGTACAATTTGAAGCTTATATGGGTGCAGTTTAAGGTCCAAATGCAAGATTCGCCGCAGACTAGTTCTTGGTATAGCAAGAGCCGCCGACCGCTTACGCGTACAAACAATTCAATTGATGGTACTTTACGTCATATAATGCTAAAAACATCTTTGAGTAGTAAATTGTTCAACGTTAAAATAAATAGAGTACCCGGTTATTAGCACTTTAGTATTCAATAAAATAATGTCAAAAATCTACGAGATGGTCTAAAAATTTATATTATACTGTATTGCTAAACTCGATGAAAATGAATCCAAAGATCAGGCTGACTTCTGAAGTAAGTTGTTTACAACCACAGATCGTAATTATGTTGTTAGACAGGCGCTTTAGAAGTAAAAAGGATGCAATAAAATATATTATGTAGGGGTTGTGGGTTTTAACAAAGGATTTGATTTCATAGTCCATGATATCACATCTTTAGAATATCTACTCCGGGGGTAACTTAATCTCACCAGCTCAAGTTAAGCTGGTGTGATAAGGAGACGTTTCTATTGACAGGTTATCAGACAAAAACAAAATCGCCTAAAATATTCTAAAAAAACGTTTTTTAAAAATCTGCAATGGCACGGAAATACACTTAGCATTAATAGAGACGTAATTAATCATTTAAATTATGCAGATGATATCATCCTATTTGCCAAGACCTCGTATAATTTGAGGGACATACTACAATTATAGTCACATTGAAGTGCTCGGTAGTCCTGCCAATGGACGGAATAGTTTGCGAAAAAGAAAAGTAGTAACAATAAAAAAATCTAATAAAACTAATTAGGCATTGTAAGTATTATCCAAACGATATTTCCTTTAATATAAATATAAGATACATTTATGTAAATAAAATGTAGAATGATACAAAAAAGAGAAGGTCAAGAGTGACAGCTAAGAAATATTACATACTTATAATAAAATCTAGCAATTTCTTGCGTATTTTAAGGTATTTCGCTGTTGCGAGTTTTTGAAATTTTGTAAAAATATATTACGAATAATCGCGATTTACTTAAAAAAACTGTGTTTAAAGGATTTAGTTCAGTTGGTACTATAAGTAGATTTTAAGCCCGCATTTTGTACTGACTTTGACAACAGTCAGAAATTTCTTAATTTTCAAGCTTGCAGGTACCAAAATAAAAATATGTACATAAACTCGACTCTAATTCTCTCCGGTCCTTTATAACTCTTTCAGTCACAATTTTTGAGTGATCGCTTTATTGAGCGAAGCGAGCGGAGCGCTCTACTGAAAACTTTTTCACATTCTTTGTCACGAATGGGCTCGCAAAACTACATGACTGAAAATTATAAAATTTTCCAATAAATAAGGCACACATTCATGGTCATGATTAAAAAAAAAATATTGAAAATTGTCATGTCGTTGAGGAATAGTCCTCAAAAACTGATATCCGACATTGTCCACAACGATGAGTCATTACACTGCGCTCACTTCGCTCAATATGCAAACAGCACTCGAGATTTCGCGAGCGCAGCGAGTCGAAATTGAGGTTCTGTTGGCGCCCCTAGTAATCAATACACTTTGTCCAAGAATTGTGTTAGAATTTCATTATCTAATCTGAATATTTTGTTACAGGATACCAATCAACGCAAAATCCGGCACAATCAGTACCGTGATGTCCTCAGGTACGGCAAGCATCATCGGCTTCGGAACTAGGACCTCCAACGCCACCATTATCGGCACCCCTCAGTATGTCAATGTTTCATCCAAATCCTTCCCCACAGGAAACATTCTACACAACGCTATAGTGTCTAAGAACATTGTGAACCGTAACATTAACACCGTCACCTCTGGAGTGTCGTTCAATGTGACCACAGTGAGGCCGGCCTTGCACACGACCACACCAAAGAGCCCAGTAGTCACAGTTACCTCGGACTTCGACAGCATCTCCACCACCAAAGATATGATAGATAACGCCTGTAACTCCTCTGTTATGCTCAAAAAAGTGCTGACTCTAGGTAGTTCTGGGTCGAGCAAATCCTTCATGATGCATAACACCCAAAAAGTGCTATCCACCGGTTTCGCTAACGGAATAACACCTCCTCCCAATGTAACCATCGTAAGTTCAGGTACCAGTGGTGGTATTCTCAATAATGGTAACCTGAACAACATCGGTTGCCCAACTTCAGGCAATCTAAGCGCAACTCATGCTACTCTATCCGCTCTGCTTTCTTCCACCGCTGAAAGTGCTCCAATCAAAAAATAATTACATTCCATTTTTTAAATACCAGTAAAGTACAGTACGGAACAGCACACTACAGTACGGTACAGTACGACATAGTACGGTACGGTAGAGTACAGTACGGTACAATACAGTATAGTACAGTTCGTTATAGTATAGTACGGAACGGCACAATACAGTATGGTACAGTACAGTACGGTACGGTAGAGTACAGTACATTACAGTATAGTTCGGTACGGTACAGTACAGTACAGTAAAACACAGGACAGTATACTATAGTACATGTGTTTTTTTTTAATTTCCAACTACAATGAAGAAAACTATTTTGCTATCGTTTATAGGATAACTATTAAAAGTAGCGAACACTTTAATCTACCTCTTGAGTTACCTGATTAGGCTTTAATAATTGTTGTGCCAAAGTATCGTTCACTGTTACATGTTTTGTTTGGTTTTTATTAATGTTAAGGCGAATGAATAGTTTTAAGATGAGAAATATTCAAAATTAATCCTAGGATCTCTTTCACGTGTTTAAGCTGTGGTGAGTATTAATACACGGGGTGGGTTCAACAAATACTGGTCGTTCAAGTTAAGCGCTTTTGGACATTTTACTAGTTGACCTCCAATTTTTTCGGATTTTTCTATGATGTATAATAGAAATAATATTGAAAATCCAACCTCGTAATATAAGATGTAATTTTAAATTTATTATACATATATTATAGTATTTTTGAGCATTTTTTTTCGTACAAAAATTCCGGTTAGTTGAACTCACCTTGAGGTGTATATTAGCATATGTTTGAATATTAGCATGTTTTAAATTAAAATATTTTTTTTTTATATATTATTGTTTTTATAGTGTTATATTATTTTTTATATTTAATATATTACGATACTCATTTATCCAAATAGCAAAATTCCAAATCTAATTATAAATATAATATAATCATAAGAATATAATCAAATAATAAACGTTTATTAGAAAAAAAAGTTGATCTTTAGCTGTTTATAATATTGTTCTAAAAAAGTCAAAATTAGGAAATAGGGTACGTGATTTTTTTCTTACATAGTTCTCGTGGTAGGAGGTTTATGAACGTCGCATTCAGCACGTGCCCAAATCTAGATTTGAAACTAGTTTCAGGGAAATAAGTTTAGACTGCAGATAAAGTGATTTTCCAGATAGTGTAAAAAAATCAGTTTTTGATGTTAGATCGTCTTTAAAAATCAATTTTAAAAATATAATCTCGATAATACTAACTTTTCGATCAGATATTATAATATATCTTGTAATCACAAGCAGTAGCGCATTTACAAATAAGACTAGTTAGATTAGGTCTAGCGTTTGTGCTAAATAATCTATGAAGGTTGAAAATGTTAGACATCTATAGAAAGCGGATTATAAACTATTCCATCTATACGCGGCACATTTCATAATCCGATACAAACTACACGCGTACAAAACAATTCTCCAACAGCTTACTTTCTATAAGCTTAGCTTTATCCCACTGCCATATCTATAGATACATTATTAAAGAATAACTAAAGACGTAAGTAAGCACATTGGAAGCTAATCTACTAAAAATATATTTTTCGTAGTTTTAGAATAAGCGCTTTTATTAATTGTTTTAAAATAACAATACTCGGTACAAAAGCAATGACTGAAAAATAGATTAAGTTTGTCAACTAACATATCTATATCTATACTTATTTTAACTATATATCTATTATATTATATTGTTGTGTTGCTCAGTCCGAATTTTATTTATATGGGCTTTGTTTTTTTTTGCAATATAGCATAGCTTTCAGTATTTTTATGCTTTAGTACAATATTAAAAATAAAAGACTGCATTTTTTTCGCCACTGCTTTTGCGGCTTTACGTGCAATTTTTTTTAATTTTATTTATTTACCTAGTTTGTTATTTGGCTTGTTGCCGTTATTGCGTTTAATAAAATATTTAACACTAAACCTACCAAGTACCGGTCAAATTGACCGTTCTTAAACTTTTGTAAAACTAACACATTTTTAAACGTTATAATATCGTTATCAAACTACATGACAATTCTTAGAATGTGCACATAATATTTTCTACACTCTTTACTTTTAGTTATTTTCATTATTACCTGCGTTATATAATAAAATAACTTTTAATTACCGGTCAATTTGACGGCGTGCGGTAGGAACAGGTATACAAGAATTGTCGGTAGGTTTAGTGTTAACGTTATAAGAATAGTTATGTTATGCTTGGCTGTGTTCCGCTTGTTAATGTGGTAATACTCCATTTTTAATTCACTTACGTTATTGTACGACTGGTTGTGACTCACGAAAGACTTCAATATTTATATTTCTCTGATGTATTAATTAATAGTAATTAGTTTTAATTGTTAATAATTTAATTTATTATCCACATTAATTGTGATGTTTTTTATAAATACGTTTTGTCATTTGCGATAATATATTATATATTCTAGCACCGTGTTCTGATATAGTATTGCAATGTTTAAAGATGTTACGATATTAACTAATATTAGACACTATGTCATGAGTATGTCATGAGTATGTCATGAGTATGTCATGGGTATGTCATGGGTATGTCATGAATATATCTTTTAGATAAATCCTCCGCTTATATTCATGTAGATTACAAATGTACTGAAATATTGTATAAGTACTTAAATATGATTGTAATTTCTGTTTTTTGTATTATATATATATTTTTTAAACGTTTTCAAAATATTAGTTGGTGTTTTTTATTTATGAATGTTTTTTTTTATGGAGACATCTTGGTAATTAAATGCTGGAGTGTGGTCTCTCTGTATCACATGTTAAAACAATCAATCAATCAATCAATCAATCATCTCCTGTGACCGTTAAATTTTGTGGAACTACCCCACTTTCATGTGGTTAAAGAATGCATTAGCTCCGTTTCAGAAACTTGTTAAATTTTATTTATTTTACATAGTGAATGTATCGAATATAAAAACTAAATTTAATATGTTTATTCAATAAACTTGTAAACTAACTTTCTAGTACAGTAGAAGAGAGGGTAGGAAGCGATCTCTGGTTGTTTTTGAAATTCTTCAAAAATGTTGCCATTTGTCATAATTGTTTTAAGTTCACGTCTGTTTTATGTATAACCGTATCACATATCTATTTTTTTAATATTTTACAATGTCTGCTATCTTATAAGTTATATTTTTGTACGTTACTTTACTTTGTATTTGTAGTTGTTAAGGTAGGGTAGTGTAAGGTGTTTTAGAATCTCAATATTGTGGCTGTGTAATAAATTGTGAGCTGTATCTATCTTGAATGTTTATTATTATAATCACTCTATACTTAGAAGAGTTAACTTTAAAACTTTAAGTATAAGTTACCACGTACGTACTTACTTACGTATTTTTGATTACAAGTTACGATTAACTTGTATTAACTTGTAAGGACATACGTTTTTGTGGCTCCATGTATGTGAAGCAGTACTTGGGTAAAATGCGTAAGGCTACTTCATACTTCATCCCTAGTTCAAGTCAAGTTCCAGTCAATTTTAATGAAAATATGATTTCTGTGCCACTTAATACCTTCGCACCAATGTCTGTAACTATAAAACAATAAATTCAACAACATACTCTCATATAATTCAATTGTAACTACGTAAGCTTGTAAGTGGTATTACGTCCCGTAAACGTTACAAGATATAAATATTAAGTGATTCCAATGATTCACTGAAGACATTTAACACAACGAAATAATAAAACCAAAGACAAAATAATAAAATATCTTAATATCATCAATCATATGAATTTTAAGAGGTAACAAACAAATTAAAACAAGAGTTAGCATTATCTTAATTTTCGTTAGTCAAGGCCAATTTTTTAAAAAATTTTAATTAAGCATACATTGCCCTTAGAAAATGTGGAACAAATTGCACGTTTCCAAAGAGCAGGCCCATACAAAAGAACCGCCAATTCATAATACTGTAGAAAATTAATTTACCTCGAATAAATATAACCACCCCCTGTATCTAGGTTAAACGACTAATTTTAGGCTTTTAAATAACTTATAGATAGAAATCTATTTTACTGCCACTTTAATCTATCCAATGAAATGTAGAAATTTTGCAAGAATAAACCGTCGATAGTTATTTAAAGCTGGTATTAAAAAAACTCATATAATTTGAATGCTACATGCTAATTTATTATTGAAAACATCTTAACTACGTAAAAACTAATATAGTGTAAGCTGTAATAGTTGTGTGTTTTAGATGAAACTTGTGATTAGATACTTAATCCTAAGTTATTGCGCTCTCGAAATAAGCGACGTGCAATTGCGGAGGCCGTGAGGAGGATATTGAGGCGTGAATATTTCTATTTGCCGCCTCTAAATATCAGATATTTCTGTTTACTCGGGACTGCTTTCTCTTTAATCCGTAGATTTATTTTGTGTACTTTAGTTTTGCAACCGAATTGAGTAGTAAAATTCAATTTTATCTTAATTTAGTAATATTCTGTTCATAAATATACAATAGTATATCTCGTGGAGATATCCCATTGTGTTCGTGTACACAAGCTATAAAATGTGTTTATTATATCTTACGTTGTTCTTGCTGTTTATCAAATTAACATAATAATACTGGTTAGATAAGTGACGATGTTAGTTGAAGATATTAAGTATAAAATACGCTGTGATTTCGGGGCCTACGTACGTAGCCCGTGATAACCGCGTAGCGCGGTGTAGCGCGTCGTAGTGAGTTGATTGACATTCAGATTTTGGCGCATGTATCGCGATGTCACGCGGTTCTGACGCAAACTGAAATATATCTTACAGAAATAGCGAGTGTATTATTATAGATATATATTAATTTAAACTTTACTATCCATTTCTAAAGGTTGATTTTAATTGAATGTTGGTCTTGGTGAGTTTGATTGTACTATACAGTGTGTTCATCTGTTGATGGTGGTGTGGAGCGTGGGGGTGGGTGGTCGCGGTGGGAGCGCGGTGGGCGTGCTCGCGGGGCGCCGCCCGCGCGTTTCCGCGTGAAGCCCGTGCCGCGGGGGGCCGAGCACGTGGCGCGCTCACGTGGTGGTGACGAGCGCGCTCGCGTCCATCGTGCGGCTCGTATGAATAATTGTGTACCGAGTGAATGAATCGATGCGGCGGAGGCGGCGGCGGGGGCGGGGGCGGGGGCGGGGGCGGCGGCTCCGCTGCGTGGAGGGGTGCGCCGCGGCGCGGCAGTCTCGTGCCGGTAGTCGGTAGTGCAACCGAGCGACTCCGGGAGCCGTCCCTACCGCGTCGTCGCTCGCTCGTAGTCGTAGTGCGTCCGCCGGCCTGCCCCACGCGCCGGCGTTCGAACCCATGGAAACCCAAAGTCAGGATGTGGCCCACAGCCCCGTGAGCCCCCCGGTCAACGACCCAGGGTACGTGAGATCACGTGGGCACCGCACTGTCTCCTCTCGCTTTCGAGAACTAACCGGCATGTTTATCTTGCAGGAAGATGTTCGTCGGAGGCCTCAGCTGGCAGACTAGTCCAGGTACGCAAGCCGAAGGCCGACGTTCAGTGCGCGCCGACGGAAGTGCATCCGATGCACTCGCCGGTGACAGATGATCGCCTACTTAGATTACGCGAGATCTTTATCTCGATTGTGTATATATCTATAAGGAAACGCGATACATTTTCAGTGATAACTTTTCAGTTCGAAATATAAACATCGGGCAAAGTTTGGTAATCAGCTGATCTGACGTTTTGCAAACTTTTTAGTATCGTTTAAAGGCATGTTGTGGATGTGATAATAGCTCGGTGATGTATAAGGTTGGCGACTAGGGCTTAGTTAACGTTATAATGTAGATGGAGTCAGTAATTCAGTTAAGATGTCAAGGTGTATTGGCAGTCAGGTGTGCGGTGGCGGCCATGCCGGTTGCGCGCGCAGTTTCCTCGGTGCTTTTGCCCTCTGACATTAGCAAGCAAAATTAAACCTTATCTCGTTATGTTTTAGGTCCATATACTTTGCAGTTGCGTTTTCCAATTTTCATTCCAAAGAGTTATCACAACATAACCTCAAATTTGAGTACATAATATCAAGGTAGAGCGCGTACCGGCCCTTTACATTACGTAAAACTAAAATATCTGTATTCTACTACAATTGGCATTAAATAAATATGTTAAAAAAAAAAGATATTTAAAATATATAAAAAAATAGAAAATTGTTTTATTCCAATCCTAATGTGCATTACATTTTTTACTTTCCGTTATTTTTTGTTATTAACATACATGAGATAATTGAACCTACTCGATATAACACTGATGATCCATTTTATAATGACATCCGCCTTTGCAGTGCAATTGAAGCAATAAACAAATAGGTTTTATGGAGTAGTTTAAATTAATTGCGCGAATGTTAATTGTAAAAGGTCCGGTGCGCGTGCGCAAGTGATGTGCCTGTGGTATTGGGTCGGACGCCCACGCTGCACTTTGATCCCTACATCAATGCCAACTTTGTTCTTTGGAGATATCTAGGGCGATACATCTATGATTAATAGAAAATATAAATACTTTATACTCATAACTATATAACATGATTATAATAAAAATAGTTTAATTCTCTCAACAAACAAAATTGCTATAAATTAAGTAAAAGTACTGTCAATTTCTATGGAAAGTAGGCATATTCTTAACGGCCCTCTTACTCTGTTACGTTGTGGTTTCTATGGCTTATGGCTGGCTGCCAAATGCTTGAGATGGTGAGGACAAAAAGTACAGCTTTAAGTATTAAAAAAAATACCTACACAGAAACGTGTTCATCAATCTGAATATATTTTCGTTAAGCATTTTCGTTGGCTGTGTTTATTCAAGATGTTTGTACTGAGTTTGAGAGATAAGATATATATTTTTTTATATATTAATGTCACTAAACCTGGTTATCGGTAGATAAGAGCAGTTTTAACATAATCTCAGGTGTAAATAACTCATCGTGTAAAGTTGGCTTTATATTTAAAATACAAAATGTTTTTCACACGTCGATAGGAACAGGTGCTATATGTATTTTTGGATAGTATTTTCTGATTTTAAATAAAAATTATAATTTATTAAATAATACATATATATTTTAAACATAATTTATAACACAAATAAGAGTCCTAAAAATAGTTTTAAAAGAATTTTCATAATTATGTCGGGACAATGTAAATTAAGATATTTTAGTCGAAATAAACATGAGAAAGTTAGAAAAATTTATCTTATACTAATCTCATGACAGCATCTCTAACGACTTTTTAAATGCAGAGAAATTATTTTGGATACGTAATGGAATCGTTACTTTTAAAGTTATAGTCATGAAACAATGTTCATATCTATCTTTATATCTTTTTGTTATCTAAAATGGTTTTCTTTAAAATAGGACAAGGTTAGTTATTCTAACTTTATTTGTAAAGGAGAAACTCATTATTTCAGAGTTGCGCGCGTAAGCCGTTTCACAGTGAGGTAGTTGGGAGACAAAAGGTTGAGCTCTATTATCTAGCTCACTTCGCGCGCCTGACATATCATTGACATGCCGACTCAAAGATTTACTGTCTGTCTTCTAATATAATAGAAATACAGTAAATTGCATAGGAGTTTATTTTATCATTCATGCTGTTCTTAACTTGTGGTTAGCGGTCCTAGTATCAGGTTGTTTAGGTCGCCTGTAGGCCGATTGCGAAATTACATACTTAACAGAAACAAATATAAAATTTGTTACGACGAAAAGAAGACATATTTAACAGAAACAAATATTAACGACGAAAAGAAAATATTATCTTTTTATTTAATATGAAATTAAATATGTTAAAGAATGCATCTAAAAGAAGTCATTCGTTGTAATAAACAGTATTAGTACACTATTATAAACAGTATACTAACATAGTGATTTCTAAATAACTAAAGCATGTTGATATCGGATGAGATGGTTCAAGGGTTATCAAAAAGACAGGGTTAAGTTGCATCGAGCGCCATTTTGAAAGTTTATAAAATGAGGCAAAACTAGCTCGGTCGTGTGACGGCTGGACTCGACACAATACAGATGAGAACGGGATCGGCATCAGCTCGTCACGGTTATTACCGCGACGATTGTTTACGAGGATCGCGAGCATTACACACGAGCGACTTACTCAACTCACAGCTGTTTTGTTACACTTTGACTACCAACCTTGTCAGGCCAAATCGTTTCACACTCGTTCAGTATTGATTTTAAATATGACTTGACTTTATGGACTTTTTTCGATAGCCATTAAGTAATAAAATGATTCATTTTATATCTTTTATGTTTTATGTTTATGTTTATGTTATGATAGTTAGGTAATAGCGAATAATAATTTCAATCGATTATGTTTATAATCGATTATATATAATTCTTCTAAATGTTTTTAAGCTTAAAAGATCTTAGAATATCTGTGACGAATTCAAGGAATACTCAATTGCCTTCATCTATTATTAATCTGGACTTAGCATATGATGAATTATTCAAAAGTAGAATGAGATAGAACGAACAGATTATAGTTATTTAATCTATGTTCTGGAGTTCGTTCAGTCAACGTCTTTCAAATCGCTGAGTTCGAAACTTACCTTCAGTTCGGCAAACACTGTTTCGTCTAAAGTCATTATTACGCAATTGTTAAATGACATTTGGGTTTCTCTATTTCCATAAATAAATAAGTGCATAATAATGCACTTTTGCTGACGGTTTAAAACAAAAGCAAATGACGAAAGATTTTTAATTGCTCTCGGTTTCAAAGGTTTATATAGCTATTATTAAAATGTCTCCTACTGTAAAATATACCTCAATATTTAATGAAATTTGGAATAAATTGGAATATTCAAAATGTTTCATGCTCAGATAATTTAGTTGTTGGTGAGGAAACTTAAATTAACCACATCATACCAAACCAACGCCTAATCTTATACACATTTAAATACCTTTTAACGTTAATATTGTTGAGAACAAGAGATACAGTAGCCTTATTTAATAAGAGTGTGTGTGTGTGTGTGTGTGCTAAGTTTTGATTAAATATATATTTATTTTTAATTCAAATTAAACGTTTAATTTTTTTATAAATATAACGTTTTGGTATTCTTTTCGAATATTTATTTGTTTAAAGACTCATTGAAGTAAAGGCTTAATGGTATAAAGTGCAGTGATTTAAGTCATTAAGATGTTGTATGGCCATCGACTGGTGTAAACCGGAGAAAATATATTTGTATTTTTCATTTACTGTAACCGCTTGTAATACTATAAGAGATATAGTAAAATAAAGCGAAGAAGATCCTCTTTGACATTTTTATCTAGAGCGTAACAAAGGAATAAATAATTATGTCGTTACAAATAATTCAACTAATTTCTCCAGTGTTACATAACCAATACATCTAGACACATGTGATCGTTTGGTACCGAGGACACGCGGCGCTGCGTTGTTGTCATTACTCATATGCCACGCACACGACTTTGCAGTTCCAATCGGCTTTAAAATGTCAGATATCCTGGCTCATGTTGTCATAGTGAACCTTAAACCGATAGCCATAAAGAGTAAGTTAGGTGGATAATTCGTTTCTCGTGTTACATTTAAAATATAAACGAAAGACAGCAGCGCATCTTCAAACGAAATGCTAATTGACGGCGGCGTGAAGCGAGAACTAAAAGCTAAGACGATTTTTTAGTCTTGAGTCTCGTAGAAACATTTTGAGCACATTCTACCGAGGCCTATGAGAAAAAATGAGTCAGTAATTCTTAAGTTTCGTGTGCCGTCTGGGAATATTAGATTAGACATGAAATTGTTTTTAAAATACATAGATATTCCTTGAAGTATTATAAAAATATTATCTTAATATTATTAATACAAATATGAGAGAATTTCCTGTATTTATTTATAGAGTAATTAATAAACAGCAAAAACTTAAGACGTTGAAGACTCACGATAAACAAGTCTTATTATCGACTTGTCTGTAATATATAATATATTGATTATAATAAATATATGATAAATATTCTCTAAAAATATTTTAAGGAATATAAGGATAATTAAAGATAATTTCACATTAGTGACACAAGATAATAGATTTTAAACTATAAAGTTTATAGCGAAGGAAGTTACTTATTTATTTAAAACAGATTTTTTATTTAGCATTAACAACATTTATAATTGTTATTTCAATGATAAACCAAGGGGAGATCTATTAAGGATTTCTTCCCGAGTATTTAAGTAAAAGTGACAATTAACTGTCCCGTGACAAATATTTATTTTACTATTACAACAATTGCTTTGAGCTTCCTGTTCAACCTTCAGTGTTAAAGGGGAGGCCTTTTACTTTTATAAGGCAGTTGCGAGATTCCAAGAGCGGGGAACGGTTATTTAAACAATCTCCAAGAATTACTTTAGAGATTGTATTTGGAAAGAAAACCGGCGCACCTTCTAATTTGACTACAATAAATGTAACAGTATTCAACACCCAAGTCATTATTAAAATCAGTTGTGACATATTATATTACATTATTTATATAGTAATAAAATACTGCAATAAAATAAATCATGCGAGATTGCGTTCCGATAGACAGTATACTTCACACGTCTACAAGTTGCCGTCCATACGTCGTATATAGATAACAATAATGCTACTTTATGCGGGTATCAGACTATTCCCTGGTAAATTATTATCATGATTTATACGCGTATCAATCTATTTGGTTGACGCCACTGTTTTCGAAACGGATCCTATCGACCACACATTCAGTTAGTGCTCCACGCTCTGTCATGCACGTCACACTATTCCGACATTTTGTTTAGTTTCAATACTATATTCATATCAATAATCCATATAAAAATTATAATCAAATCTATTTTGTATATTATATAGTATATATGTACCAATTAGTAATATGATATTTACTAGTGCTAGTAATACAGAAGTTATAAAATAGAACAAAAGTAACTCTAGATATTTTCATAATGTTTTAAAATAGTATGTAGATGTTCTTGCGTCACTATACCACTTCAAAAGCAGTACGAACGTTTTCTTTGGAATCCAATCTTCACATTGATTTTGTAAATATCTACCAGGACGCAGCTGGCTGGATATTATTACAGATATTCGACGGCTAAAATACTTTCGACAATAATAATATACTTTATACATTTTTGCTTATTTATATTTTCTAAACGTCTATAAGTTTAGATCTCGCGTGCGTACACGAAAGAGAAAAATATCAGAAGAAAAAGCAATAAATCAATCATTCGGAATAATCTCACTGAGGGATAGTAAAATCTAAGAATAACATTTTATCATAAAGATTGACTGTCTTCACAAATTCTTTAATCGAAAATACAGTTTTGTCTTTATTGATAGAAAATATTTTTGTTAACACATCTGGACGTCCCCCTATATTTTATTTATGAATCGCGACCGATATCTAACCTTGATTTAGAATCGAAGTAATATGGTGTTTTTGATGTATACTAAATATTTATACTGTATTCATTTTATATATGTTATGTTACCTAATAAAACTATTAAAAAAATTAATCCTCAAAATCCATTTTAAGGATTAAACAAAGATTTTAATTAGAGTTTTTGGATTTTTATAATTATCGTATCTGATAATAGCAATAATCATCAGATCGTTCGCGTATCGCGCCATATTAATTAAAGCTTTATTGAATTCGATTCAGGGGAAAGTAATTATCTCGCACATCCAGCTACTCGATTTACCAATATTTGTAATGGAACTCGTCATAATATTATATGTATGACTTCTATAAAATACATCGCTAAATATGTACGCTATTTTAATAAATATAATTGTATTTTTATTTAACTATAAATGAGTATCTCCAAGTAATCTCATCTGTTTTATTGTACCGCGATTAAATATAAACATTATTCACTGTTATTCGAAAAATATGGAGTGGAAGTGGTTTTCAATAGCTTATTGCTGTAGTTCAATACACAAGATGATTCTTGTAAAATGTATAAATTTTATGAATGTATTTCAGTTTACAATGATTTAATACGAATTGAAAAAGAGTTGTTATATTGAGATGTTTTGGAATCTCACTAATATATGAACAGTTTTTTAACGTTATATTTATACCCATGACTATATCTATAATAAATAAATCTATTAGATGGACATAAATATAAATTGTCTCACGAAAAACGTGTAGCGTCTCCATCGATATCATTGGTTCTTTTTTGTATTCGTAGTTGTCAGGACAAGGTTGAACATTTTTTCATTTTGAAATATGAATGATTTTTGTTTGACAATCTATGTGAAAAAATATGACGTTAGTTTGACAAGTTGACAGACGATCGAAGCTAAGGGACTGGAGAAAAAGACACATTATAAAATAAATATACTGAGTATTTTTTGTTAAGCATCTCATTTTCTTCATTAGTAAATTGTACTCGTGGGAATCAGGGCGGGTGTTAGTAAGCAATAAAAAAAACATAATAAAAACTAAGTAACTCTGATAGAAACGAGGGTCAATTTGTTTAGGCACCTGTTTGATTTCCTACCAAAACACTCGTATCTCACGAGATAAGGATTTATTTTATCTTTTAGATTAAGTTTATTTATTTTAAAAGGTTCAACCAAAAATCACATAATAATTTATTATTAAATTATGAATATTGTTTCTATAGCACAGGATTATTTTGTATTACAATATATACTATGAAACTATATATTAAATTTCCCTTCAAACTGTCTTGTGTTCCACAAGGTCCTAAAAGATCTTAACCAAATGTTTCTGTGCGTCTTTGTGTAAACTCATTGCTGCAATTTGTCTTATAGATATGTAAATATATTGACCGGTTAGTATTATGTTAGCAGTTTATTAGTTTGGCCTTCGTCTGTTTCATCAGAATATGCATCACAATATGCACTAGCGTAATGGCGTTAATCCTTGCCAATTGTTGATGTTGAGGGATTTATTGCTTCGGTCTTGAGAACTTCTAATATATTTAACATTGCATAAATTATTTAATAAATTTATATTTTAAATTATCAATGACAGTATACCTCCCAATGTATATCATTTCTGAAAGCTGTCACATTTGGTGTCCGTTAGTGTAACTGTTACCGATATTTTGGCACATTGAATTATATATCCAGGGATTCGGAATTATAATATTCCTATTCATACATAAATATATTAAAGGTATTCATGTTACAAATTAGCTATTTGCAGAATAATTATTTAAATGAAGTATACAGTTTTTGAAAGAGATTTTATATGACATCCCACGAAGATCTAAAACGACGAAATTTGTAGACGTATGTTTGAATTTTGAACCTCCTGTCTCCGTGTGTGTAACGTTACGACGGTCAAATTTCATGAGACAGTTTTTAAGAAAAACTACTGTGACATATCTGTCAGTGGTCAGATTGAGTCAGTGACGAAAACGAGTTGATTCCAAAATATTTCGTTTCCTAACAATTAACAACTTAGACACTTTTTTATGACCTAAATTATAATAAAAGTTCTTTTTATAGACACATCTCTGGAAAGGGGAGTCTGATGACGAAATAATAATAAACGAAACCTAAGCACCTAATATAATTGCTGAGTTTTATACTCTGTGGAGTAATTTTTAATGACACATGACTGACCAGAAGAATAAACTGACACTAAATATAAAAATAATTACTTGGGACTATGTGTACGAATCTTATGCTTTGTTATTTTATTGCTAGAAGTGTTTCAACTCCGAATTTAATTTATAGCAAGGATCATGATATATCAAAAACCTTTAAATATATCAAAAGCAATGGGTATAAATGTTTTTTATGTTGTTACATATCCCAATCGAATAGTCGTTAAATATCTCAGTGAAGAAAGCTTCATACATCACCATTAATGTCTCTTCACTCTCGCCAGGCTCAAAACAAAATAAGTAAATACAAATATAACAAGATTTATTACTGTTCCTGGATAAACACGATTGATTTTATATGTACTAGGAAGATCAGAGATATAGTCTTTCAAAACCAGGAGAAATATCCTTTGAAGATTCCTATCACAAATACAACCTAAAATTGTTTTTATGGATTGCTAACAAATAATGCTGTTAATACATTTTTTATATCCACAATACTAACTTACAAAGTATCCTAAAATAAAGATGATATGAAATGTTAAAGGACAGTCAATATTATGAGAATTTCTTAAGAGAAAGTATTTGGAGATTTGCCAAAAGACGTGTCTAACAGCGATAAGGTCGTGTACGTAAAATAAACATAATTTTAATCCATGGCTGGAACAAATTAGCAACATAAAACTATTAGCTAAAGCTTTTTGTGACTTTAATGATTGAAGATTCGCTAATTGAGTAGTATTAGTGTTTCAATTTATGTAAGGTAGTGCATTAAATCTGACGCATAAAATCGCTTCAAGCGTAATATCTGATTTGTCTCAGTTAAAATAATTGATGATTGAATAAATAAAGCACCTATTTAATATTGATAGTTCTATATAAATAGTTTCTGTTACTGTTTGCTTTTAATAATACTATAAATAGTTTATAAATACATTAAATATTTATAACGAGCGTAATATTCATGAATTCAGTTAAAATATGAAAAATGTTTTTTTAAGTCAATAAGCAAAAACATTTTTCTATTTACAGTTAGCTATTCGCGAGGCGCGTGTTTCAAACGACAAAAAATATAATATGCATAGTATGCGTGCATTCATTATAATAATATAAAATAGATATTTTTATAAAAAGATTTAGAATAAACAAAATCATAAAATACGTTAAATAATGGTGGTCGTCGTAAAATTAGATTTAAAATTCGTTATAAAACGATGCACTATTTTAAACGCTACATTCATTCTGAACGGTTTATTTTAGATCTGAATAGATGATTATCTAACGGTAGTAAAACTGATTGCACAGGCGACCTTTGGGCTGCGCGCGCGCACCTCGCCGGCCTGCGATAGCCCGATGCACTAATCCACTTATGCATTGATCACATGGTTGCTGTGGACGTCATTGAACTCTGTTATGTAATAAATAACGTCATTCAGCTAATTCAAATGTTAATTAAATAAATAAATAACTTCACCCTGTAACTTTGGTGTTTAAAAATGTTTTCCGATCTCCGCTCTGTTGGCACATGCATGCGGACGTATGCAGAAATAAACAAACAAAAGTTGAGTCCATTCACTCCTAACTGACATTTCTACTGTACTTCGTGCCAATACGCGTCAATTGTATATACTTATATGTACTTTAATTGTGCATATCTGTTTAGTCCACATTTACTTTATATAGATAGATAAGTGGATATAATCCATGCAGAATTTACATGTCTGCTTTTAAATCGAGGTGAAGGAAGTTATAAAGTTCGGAATATGATGTTTATTTTAATATAAATATCGTAGAACTTAAAGAACGAATATTAATGTGTAGTCCATAATATTATACGAGGTTTTAATATTTTTTCTCTCTTAAATTTATTATACCATTAAGTAATTGAAATGTGTATTGTGGTTTAAAAATATTGTACTACTAGTATTAGAGTAAATGTACTCCTGTACTGTTAAAATAAATGAATTTAAACCAATTAAAAAAAGATGTAAAAAAAATGGTATAGAGCAATCAATTTCGGAGCTAAATCGTTTCTAAAGTTTAAGAACGTTGACGGACAGATATCAAAATTGGTAAACCTTTTGTGATAAACGTTCAAAGTTTTATAAAATGGGGCTCTTTAAAATTATGGAGGAAGGCGCGTACCGGTATAATGGTGTGCTTGAGACTATCTCATACAAAATTTACTCTAATAATACAAGCAATGTTGTGAGGTACCTACGAGCTTTTGACCTATATTTCGCATAAGTTTGTTTTTCCTCAGAACATTTATCCGAATAACTGTTGGTCGGAGAATATCTTTTACGAAGGGGTTCCGAGCTGCGCCTATGAATATCAAATATTTGTGCGTCGAAGAATAATTGAGATACTGTTTCGAGATACCTAATCCTTACTTTTCTGAGCACGACTATATAAACGATAAGTAAGCGATATTTTTTTACTTAGTACGGGGGCGAGATAATTCTTCTTTATTGTAACATAACTTGAAAAGAAAAAAAGATATTTAACCTTATCATTCCCGGAGTATAATCCTTTGAAGATATAATGGGTTACACGCGCTTCTAATAAATTATATTACAGTTATTTATTACGGCTCTTAATATTTACAATGCAGCGGTCACGGGTGATTAGATGAGGAATAAATAACATTTTGATGTTTCGACGACAATAATTCAATGCTTACAAGCTTACTGCACTCATATTGTTATGTTTCTATATTTAATGTGTGAAGAGATTTGAACCACTTCAAAAATAACCACTGCGACACCGTAAATCTCGGTTACGACTAAAGTTTGTGAGTAAATCATCAAGCCATGCCACTAAATGGTACATTGATTTTTATTACATCGCCAGATAATAAAATTACACCAGATTACTTAAGTAGTAATTGACTATAAATTTTGCTTTACATCATACAAGATTTTTTTATTATCTTAATGTTGTTTGTTCTGTTTTATGTCAAAGATGGTTACAAAAAATTGTAGTAGGTACGTTATAATATATCGACATAACATGTGTATTGTTATTGTCGTCGTTCATAAACAATGATAGAAACGTAATTAAAACAAAATTAAGATAAAATACTTGTATATTTGTCACAGTTGCAATTACTTACATCCGTATAAAGTAAACGATGCTGATAAGAAACAAAACAATGAATGGTTAAGTAAACGAATTCATAAATCAAGCGTATCAAGTAACCTATATCTCTCATATAATTTTAAACATTACATATTTAACGAGAACATGTTTAGTTTAATAAATATGCATTTTAAAATACTAACATTACTATGAACGGTTCAGTAATCATGTATTTGTGGGCATTATCTCAATTGGCGAGATCTCAATGAGCGACCTCCAGAGCCGGACACCACACCCGATACCCCACAATGCCCGTTTGTTTGCTTCAAATGTGTTTTTTATTATATATACATATCTACCTGAATAATTGTATTTATAACTCATGCCATGGGAAAGAAATATTCATGTAATTATAATGATATATTATTTAAAATGTAAACAAATTGATATATTAAAGAATTATTTACTGATACAAGTAATAAGTGAATAAAAGTGAGTCGTGACAGTTACATAGCTAATTTCTTACTAGAAAATGATATATGGTCGTAATTTTCTTTGAATTTAGCAAAAGTTTAAATTTACAAATCTCTTTTTATCTATAGCTTATTCACGGTAAAAATTGCACTGACAATATTAATAACTTAGTACATTAAATGACAACTAATTAATTTAGTTATTAAAATCGTATAAATTTGAACTCAAATTGAACTTTAATAAAATAGTTTGTAAAATAAATATCAAACATTGTTAGGTGAGTCAAGAGCCCCGATATCTCCCGCATTGCGTAGTAATTAATTAGTCTTATGAGATAACATCGTTATCTGATACTAAGAAATACCTAAATGTTATAATAAAACATTAAATGTATCTTTATTGAAGTTTTCATAATTATAAGTAACAAGCGCACGTTATAATTAAGTTTGTTAACTGTTACTTAATGTGTTTATAATTATATCATACTCCAAGCATAATTTGTTACCGCAAAATTCTATGTAAGTCAAATTATAATAACATTTATGACTTGTAACATGGCGGCATTAGGTGAAGCCAGACAGGGATCGAATCGATTAATGCCATGCAATGACTCTTCTTATTGGATAAATAAAGTTTATTACTCCTTTGACATAAAAACAACATTTGAATAATTATTTTCAATAAATATTAATAGATGGGTTGTTATTTATTATGAGTTACCATTGAAGTTTAGATTGTTTTGAGCTGTCATTTTTGACAGATGTCATTTTGGTTTAAATATTACTATACACTACAGCGTATGTTATACACATAATGTTTTTGTATTGTGTCATTAGTATTAATTAAAGCGAATTTATATATTTATATTGATAAGTGTTGATCATGAAAAAAATGTTTATTAAAGTGTAAATTTTTTCCGCAGGTCCAAAACGAATATAATACATCTTAGATTAAAATTATGGTAAAAAATAACAGAACATTACAATTCACTTAAGTATGTAGTAGTGTGACCGAGTATTGTCTTATTACCTCACATATTCTCAAATATAAATTGTATTATAGTATGGATAACATTATTTAGAAATGAAAACGTGTTTTCATGTATTCATATATAGAAATAATAAAATTGTGTATTAGTCTCATAGTTTATTTCCGTAGGTACCGACTAGCGGTCTTTAGAATATTTATTATGATTTGTATTAATGTAGATAATCCAAAGCAGTTATCCTTAAAGTAAAGATACACTATACTGTATTACAATCCACTATTAGTAACTCCTTCCAGAGGATACAGCTCCCATCTTCACTAATTTATAGAAAAGAGCAGAGCATGTTAGTAATAAGGTATCACACAGTATGCGATAAATCACGAGTTACTGTTATACATACCATGACCTATATTATAATTGTAAGACCCATCACTGTAATAAGAATAACTTTCACGTTAGATTCACGGAAAATATTTTTCCCAGGGTTACGCAAGCGGTAATTGTGGTGGAGCACCTTAGTTGCCATCTTCCGAAGTTTGGTAAGTGAGGCACTCCATTCTTACACAGTCTGCTCGACGTGATTCCGGAGAGAAATATTTTGTCGATTGTACCGCTCGTGCTCTGTAACAAAGCTTCTTGAGACGAACAGAATCAGTGCGGAACATCAAGCATAAATAGATCTTTCCCGGGAACCACCGGAAGCATATTTCACACGTAGAGTAGTGCTTCAACCTGTACAGCGCTTATTAGATACTATATCTAACGATCGATGACACGCTATGCATGATTATAATATGAGCACGATTAGACACTTCTATTTATGTCTTTTATACACTTTTATATTTTAGTAACATATTAGATTTTATTGCACCTTTTTTAAATATATCTTTTTTTATGTTGTCATTTTTATTATTATATTAAGGTATGTGTTAAATTATAATTTTGCGAATTTCTATTAAAGCGTAAAACTTGATAAAATTTGAATCAAGCCGACGATGTAATCTTAGAAGATCCAGGAAGGGTTTTAGTCAGTGAACCTGAGCGCAAGCTAAGTGATCCGTGTAATGGAAGTCTACGAATTTAGGCTCATCGTTTTCTTTCGTCCCTCTTTCTTTATGCGTATGGTAACGTATTTGAGTGAGTAGATTTTATTATTATAATCGTTTTATTCGGGATTGTATTTCATCGAGCTTTAGATTTCTTTATAATAATGTTAGTGGAGGGACCGATGCGGTTATTCGAAGTACGTAAATCCGAGAGAAGTATATTTATATGCGGACATCGTACAAGGCGCATACGCCGGCAGACGACACTCGTGTAATCGGATTATGTGTAACAAAATGCTACGAACACGCGACCAGTCTAGCCGACAGCCACCCTACGAGTTTGTTTAGTATATGTTACCCTAATAACCCTTGCTTTACTCTGACGATTTTTCCGCATCAATGTTTATTTTTTCGATGTTAAGATTCCCTTTACTCAGAAAAGAATTTCAAATATATATATTATATTTATTATATAGTCAATTCGAAAAGTAAAATTTGTAATTTTTTATTTCTTGGCAAACAGCGTAATTAAATCTCTCCACAAAATAAAGTTATAAAAATATAACATAATAAATAATACCCAGTGATTATTTAAAAATAATTACATCACAATTACGGAAAAAATAAAAATTGTTTATTTATATTAGTTGAAATTAAATAAAAATTCCAAGTTAAGCTGTTTAAAAGAATAAAACAAGCCACGTCCACTGTGGAGGAGCTCCGAGATGCCGTAATCCGATTACGTGACAAAATGTTGTCACTCCGGTGACCTCCCAAATCTCTGACATTAAATTTATACAATTTGTATGTCTTGTTTAAAGATATGTCAAGATATCATCACGTCGTTAATATGATCTTAAATACATTAAGATTAATGTTATGTTTAACACATTGGTACTCTTACCACCCACCACATTTTTGTGGGTGTTTTTGCATCATATTTTACCAATTTTTATAAAGGTTTGTTAGTTTTTATAATGGAGTGTGGAAGTAAGTTTGACATATTTGTTTTATTAAAATGAATTTTAAAATAAATTAATTACATTTTACTGTTAAATAGTAGCGTAAAATTGATGAAAACAGTCTGATTGTTCTACTCTTTATTGTGTTAAATAAAAGTTGTATACGCAATAATAGAACATGTAAAATTAATTTTATAACTATCATTTTAGTTTCTTTCAAATTAACTTTAACTATATTGCAATAAAGGATTCTCAGTCGTATTAATATTTACCTTATTTCCTGTTACCATGAATGGAAAAATATAAATGAAGACAAAACGTACGTATGAATTTATAATGACTTTGTATGAATGAATGAGTAATGTGTGATATATCTGCTATTAAAATTATACTTAACTACAAGAACATTTAATTCATAAATAAATATTTTATTTTATTTTATTTTATTATTTTTTAATTAAAATTTTCCCTTAACAGTTTTGGGGCAAATTTATAGCTAAAAATTGGAATACATTTTTATATAATTTTCTTGATAATGTTGTATGTAAGAAAATCTCATTACCATTTTTCTTACATAAAAAAAAATAATTTTATTAATTTAATCTATCGAGGGGTGAATTTTGAATTGAATGTGAGTTAGAGGAAGAGCGATATATTTAAATACATAAACCATTACCGAATAGGGTGTATCGGATTAGGGTTTGGAAATCGATATTGTAAACTTCAGCGGCAGACGTTAGGGGAGACGAAGGAATTAAAAAAAGACACGTCATTGCTTATTTTAACCAGACTACAGATTTATCTATAAAACACATTTGACAATATAATAATGTAAAATTAAAAGAAAAAACGAATAAGTTAAAAATATATGTAGATGTCATAGTATTCAATTTCATTATCTAATCTTGGTATTTTTTTATTATTGTAGATCTTTGAACATGTTCATGTCATTGTTACGAACTGTATTTTTCAAACGGAATTTTAAGATTAATAATAGTCTTTTTCCTGTACATTGAGGACATCTCTTTTACCTACTCACTATTTACCGGTTATATAAAACCGGTGTATTCCGAACACTACTGTTCGTACTAATTCCGTGACAGGAAAATGACACTTAGCTTGCATATTGTTGATGTTCTTAGAGTCCACTTTGTATATGGCTAATAAGCCAAGACTGTCTGGAAAGACAATTAATCAATTTTCTCAGTATGTAACGTAAAAGATTCAAATGTATTTCCTAGAAATGTTCTAGTGTTTTCTACACGAAATAAGTTTAAAATTTATATTCTTGTATGAAATAGATATATCAACATGGCACACACAGTTAATGTAGTTTTATATGAGGTAAAAACTACGGTCAAAGGACTATAGGAAGTTTAGTTATCCTCAAGTTTGTGCATGTTCTTACGTAAGGCAAACATAATTTATTATGCGTCATACTTCATATCAATTCGTCTTCGTTATCTCGTTTCAAGACGTAACTGAAAGTGACGGGGCGAACCGAACAGCTAACAATAATTATGGGAGCCAAAAATAGCCTTCAATTCATTTCTAATTTTGATTTGTAAACTGTCCCGATGGTATATGCGATTGCTTCTAGTGTAATATATGCAAGTCTAAGATCAAAGGACATACTCGCAACTAATTAACTTTTTATGGTATATCAAAGTTTTTTATATAATTGGTAGTTAGTGAGGATATAAATCTGTGAAATTTATTGTGATCTCATGAATATTGTGGAATTTAGAACTATATAGTTTATACACTGTAGAAACAACGGCGAAAATTAATTGAGACTTGATATCAATCTTTCTGATTTTTATTAGTTTATAATTCATAAACTATAACTAATCATAAGTTATATCAAATAGACTTTGTTCAGATGATATTATAAGAGTGCGATAAGTGATAAAAGTGCGAGTAATGGTGAGTTTAATTAATTTCACAACTATTTCAACACACCCAAAAATCATATACGTATCTGGCGTCATCACGGCACAGTTCATCGTTATTTTGATAAAATGTTTGAATGTCTTAGATAAGAATCTGTTGACTCTACTCGAAATCTGTGGGTAAAAAATCAGGATGTCGACGATAACATGTGTCTTATCAACAAGTATTTGTTTACGGATAGCTCAGATTTGGTAGGGATAATGGGAACGGTGATAATGTGATAAAATTTATATATTAAAAAATAATATAAGAAAATCTTTCTTTATTTCTCAAATATACGTTAATAACCAAATAGAATTTTCATAGTTGTGTTTCATAGTTCAATTATATATGATGAAAAAAAAACAACTAAAAATATGCGAGGTGAGGAGAGCTCCAAACGCAGGCCATATGTATTTGAGGGAAATGTCATGTTTATAAAGTATATAAAAAAAAAAAACTATTCGAGTAGAAATGTTTTTAAAACTTCAAAATATAATGTTATCGAAGAACGGCTATCATGGAAATTCTTCTTATTGAATTTAGCTGAATAGTTAGTGTGTTCCTTTTAAAGTTTTCTTGGCCTTGGATAGGAATAATTTTTGTCTTATGTTAATATAACGACTCATAACCGAGCGAAAGGTTAAGAAGAAATGCAGAGGTCAGTGCAGCTGGTATGTATTATTCAAATGTAGATAAAAGCATGAATAAATAAGATGCAATATCAATGCCAGATAACGACAGTAATTGCCCTATAAAGACGCGAAACGATGTCACAACGCTTAGAAACGCAATTACGTTCGCTAACATGCCCTCACAAGCATATTACCAGCTATAAATATTTTTTTCGCCTTTATTGCTATCCCTACAAAGTTTTGGGTACTTATAAGACGATTTAAAATTGACTTTCCTCTCCACGTACATGAATGATATCTTTCACTTCAAAAGAAGATATAAAACGAGTGCTGATAGTTTTGCTTTTCAATATTCAGAATACGTATTATTATTGATATCTTTAAACCAAAGTAATAACGTAAACGTTCCTACAATATCGTAATGGCTCCTCGTGAGTCATCACGAATTGAATAATCCGGAAGCAACTCTTGCAGCCAAATGGATGGCAATATGGATTCGCAAAGGCGATTTCAGAAAATAGGATACGAGATCATAAAGTGTCTTCACTTCATATGGGCATAAGTTAAAAATTTGGCTGAGGAGTCTATATCGGGCACAAATGGAAGTACTTACAGTAATATGGTCTACAAAGTACGTCGGATTTAGGGTATTTTCGAAGCTTTGGAAAGAATATACCGTAAGTTTGCACTCTTAGGATATCTTAAAAGTATTCCAATCTATTGTTTATATTTGGAAGTTATCTTAATGTTCTTGGCAGACATTATTCTTTTAAATAAATCTTAAGAGAATTAATTTTCGGCATTATATTTATATATAAAGAGTAATATGAAGAATTTATTTAAAGATCAAATCGTTTAGATTTATTAAAGCATAGTCTAAACGACTAACATTAGAGACTTGAAATATTGACCGTATGTTTATTTTGTATGTTCAGTTGTTCACTCAACTAAGATTGAAATTTAATCCAACCATCAATCCTTAAATAGGGGATGAATTTAGAAATGGAACAAAGCCATCATCAAAATCTAGTATGTATTATTTCCACTTTGTTTTAGTAAACGGGAAATTTATAATCGTTTCGGTTTGTGGGGATTCTTAAAAGCAGTACTTACGTTTACGTTAGGATTTCGTCGTGCCTCGTAAACAAATCCAAAGTGGTACCGCTAAGTTTATCTGTCACGCTAGAAATCGAAGAAAGGAAAACGAAGTAGAGCACATTGAAATTTAGCAACTGTCTGTCGAGCCGCATTTCAGACTTCGCTACCGTATTTATAAATATTCCGGCGGCGATTTGAGCTGCTCGTTGAGTTATAGGTCAGGATATTTACAGCTTATTCAAAAATAAAGACAAACATATATTTTTTTATGAAACTCAAATGTCTTTACATTCTACGACGGACGTGAATACTTGTGCGATTTAAAATTACGAGCGCTTTGACTTTGGTATGCCTCACGAGAATAATTATTTGTAAAGTATTTGCGACATTATTTTAGTTTGAAGAAATATGTTGTGAGAGGATTATAAAATATATTGAGCTAACAATATATAAATTATAAAAAAGTCTCGTAATTGTTCAACACATTGGTAATTCCGATAAATCTACAAACTGTGAATTACAAAAAATCACCTCAAATATATCTATATCGAGCGTCGTGTTTATTTCCATCGACTATAAATCAACTAAAAATCAGTATATTAAAACAAATGTACACAGAATACTAATTGGCAGCTGCTGTGTGTTTTTGCTGTACACACAATCCGCAATAAAAGCTATTCAATAGAAATAATGCAAAGAGAAGATAGTGGATAAACTGACATATGCGACTATAAGCCGTCATTAAAGTCAAATTTTGGCTGAGGTCCAGGCCTTTAAAGATATTGTTTGCCATCTTTGTAGGAAGAATAGTAATAATAATGAACTTTATTGTCTGACAAAGGACATAGATTGTTGCTTATATATCACATAAATATTGCTAGCGAGAGAGTAAGCTCAGCTGTATTCGTCATAAATCATCTCCGGGTTAGAATCTTGGAAAACTTATTTCTTGTTCTAAAACAACTAAAGTTTTTATTGTTATTTGTTAGTAACAATAAAATATATTAATGAGAGTGATCATTGTCGGCCTGGTCTAAGGATTAGAATCATTGTTGAATCTTTAAAACAGTTGAGATATGACCATGTAGCATTGGTGGGGATTAATCAACTTTCTAATGTTAAAGAGGGAACTTAATGAAGAGGCCTAACTCACGCTTCCTGGGTAAAGTTTGGTTACACGTTTTACAACTTGTACGTAATGTTATGTTCGTCTACTTTCTTCACGGTCACTTCTGACTATAAAAAATGATATTGATATTTCAAATCTCCGCCAGAAAGTATCATATGCAATTTTGTAATATATATATTAAATTTTAATTACTGAAGTAATGTAAATATTTTGCAAGCCACAGTTATTTATAAACCAGGTCAGGAACATATGTACTAAATTTCATGAAACTGTCCAGCCGTTCAGGCGTGACTGATAAACAAGCAACCAATCACATTACTCCATTTATAACATTTGTTGGGATTATTGAGGATCGATGTGGACAGCAATAGATGTTTACTTGTTTATGGAATTTAGCTTGTCAACCGATCATAAATCTTAGGGCTTCCCCGTTAAATGTATATATACATATATACTATATTTTCCACTGCAATACTTTTCAAATTTAAACTATAATATTTTATTAAGAATGAAATGTCTTTCAACTTTTAAATGAATACGAGGCATATTCAGCACGAGGTTACTAGATAATGTGTGTCATTTTTTTTCACGCAACTTTTGTTTTTAAAATATCTCACAAAATGTCTTAGACGTGTGGATGTCGTATAATCAAATCCAGCATATTATAAAGAGTTTCATAGTAATCTTATTATTTGAATCTATGTAGTACAAGTGTAATATAATGTTTAGTTTACAAATATTCCATTGTTGAGAGGAGACCTCTCTAAATATAGTTCGGATAAAAGGTTTAATCCACTACCCTATTCCGCTTCCACGAGTAGACGAATAAAATACGACAGAATTTTCTTTTAAATTATGCACTTTCATCGCTTTATTTTATTGATTCCCGAAACGTAAGTATAAAATAAATGCTAAGTCAAATGTTGATTTCAGTTTCTAATATTACAAAACCCTAAATATTAAATGAAATCCAAATACCAACTATAAGAGATAATAGAGAGGCCATAAAGTCACTCAATAGGATGATTTGCTTCAGTTATATCTACAAACCGTCGCATTTGTCGCCAGCAACCGTCCAAAAATAAAAATAACCTACATTGATTGATGTCCGGTTTCACGCATACTTGTTTTTGACATCTCGACGTCAAGAAAAGGAGTGCGAGGCGACGTTCACCATTGTTTTTTCTATTTGGAAGACGATACTAGACACGTGGTCACATGAGCTAATGAAGTTAACTCATTTTTTATTTTAACAGGAAATATGTAGACGTAGTCGAGATAATTATGGTGCCAACGAAACTATCATTTGGACTACTAAATTTGTTTCGACGGATTCAGAATATATATTTTTTAAATATAATGTTTGGTAAACTTCGTTTTTAGTTAAAAGTGTTGCCGGGGGCAAGTTTTATTCGATATTTTGGAGGTTATTGAGTTAGACGGCTTGCGCAGGAGGCTGGGTAGCAATCTCCGGTGGCAGGGAATCTCCCTACTTTTGACACCCCGCGGGCTGTTCGACTCCACTCGCACAAACCCCACGCTATTTCATATTCAATTGTTGTACCTGTGACAACAAAATCAATGCTTTAATATAAGTATTGAAATAGTCTTCCTAGAGTGAAGTTGTATTGAAATATATCACAATTTTATTTAACAAATGTAACCAATGGATTCTGATTTTTTTCTGATAATAATCTTTTTGAACTTAATCTTAATCAAAACTGAAGTTAAATTCATGCAAGATTCGTTATAAGTGGAATGTTAGACCCCAACGATAGCCGTTAATTTATTTAAATACATAAACTACTTAAAACACTAAATGGTTTTACTAATAAAATTTTACTAGTACTATAATTATAATTCTTTTGGAGCGAAAATATTGTGTTTTTAAAACATAACTATACGTATCAAATTTAAAATTGAATTAAAGCCAACAATTTTTTAATTATAGATTTACTCAGTTACGATCAGAAAAGGGACTTAGTTTTAGGAAGTAGGATAAGCGAGTTACTGGTGCGGGGGACGCGACATTTCACCCGTATAATTAATAAACGAAGCGAACGGATCTCCAATGGATTCGATGATTTGCGAGTGTTAATGGTTTTTGTTGCTATGCATTTCATAAATCAAAACACATTTTCAAATAGCGATATCGCGTATTAATTCTGCTTGCTTTTACTTTATGATGACTTGTCAAATATTGCCATTTGATATTAGAATAATTATATTTCCATAAATTAAGATAACATCATTTAAAAATCATTTTTCTTACTCCAATTTTAAAATAATATGTTTTTTTTAACTTTTTTTATATTATGAGGTACGTTAGAATTATTGTATATAATTCGTTTATTTATTAACTGTTTTCAACATATTACAGACGGCGAGGACGTGTCAAATGTCCCCCGACCGCCCGTTGCGGCCGCAATAGAATGCAATGTAGTGCGTTGAAATCGACCGGACCTGTTTACTTATCTAGGTTATTACACTAAATACGACCTTATTTTCAACACTTAAAGACCGTTATCGCTTGGGATCGACAGTTCTAGATATCCTTCAGTAAGCAACAGTTCATTTGTTTCCGTTAGTACTTCGCTTCTGTTCTTCAAAGTATCAGATGTTGGATTCTCGATGATTAGAGGCGCACGACTATTGACAATCGCTCGGAAATGTGACCAGCAAAATAAACATCGCCCTCAAGTTAGAATGTGTTTTACGGAATGGTAGTTATCTTTTTGACAAATATTAAACTTTGAGATGTTAAACATTTTGTCACGCTCCTAACGGTTAAGTAAAAGTAAAATATTAAAGTCAGTGAGCCGCTAAAATGGGAAGTGTGAATATATTTATACAACTATTTACACGTCAAGAAAAAATCCAAACAGATATTTATTTAAGCTATTACTTAGATATGTGACAAACATTTTTGATATTCTTCCATATTATTCTTAATTATCACTTATTTATGAACTGTTTAGACATATTATAACATGATAAAAGTATACGATCGACAAAAAAGAAACGATACACGAATTTGGCCCGAAAACGTAATCTCATAACTACAGTTTGAAGAGTTCTTACCCAAGGATTAGGTTTCGTCGGAGATAATAAGTGTAATGCCTGTGTACTTTTGAGTGTTTGTTCAGGACTCTGTCCTCGTTATTCCGCTCTCAAGCGAGCGGTTCAAAACAATGTGTTTGTAAAATACTGGAATATTGCGAAATACTCATATTTGTTTTGCTGTAAGTTGTATTAGAATCTACATATATTATTATTCTGTGATAGAAATTACTTTTTTTATTAAATTCGTTTTTAATTCAATTCAAACTGCGGTTGATTAAAAATAAAATACTTATTGTGGTGTAACAGCAAATAATAAGAAAAATAATTGTCACTGTAACAAAAAACCGTTGATAAGGGTATATGATATTTTTGGACCTCTTTATTCAAATCATAAGTCAGGTTTCAAGTAATAATACGTTTTCATACGGTGTAGATTTATATTTATATATTTTTTTATGAATTATGTTCCGCGGAATCACTATAATTGTTTTAATGAAACTAACTTCTAACTAAATATATATTCTAATTAAATATATATATAACTCGTATTAAAAATCTAGTTTCATTTATTTCAGATATATTTAATCCATGAATTCGATCTATCCATCGACATATACATACTTATTGTTAGATTTATAAATAGGTATACATATAAACGAACTTTTGAAGATAAATATTGTCTAATTATCTTTTTTATTGCTTAAAATTGTTCTGCGTTCAGTAATTTTAATGCCTAATAAAATTAATTCAACACCCGCATTTATCATACATACATAATGTATTAAAAAAACATTGAATTCCAATTCTGATAGTATCCATACATCTATATTTTCTGTGCATTTTAATCTATTTATTAAAGACTAGCTGTGACCACGACTTCGTCTGCGCAGAATATGTTTTTTTAAAATAAAAGTAGTCCAAGTTACTCCTTATAACATCAACTATCCGTCAGTGAAAGTTTAGTTAAAATCCGTTCAGACGTTTCATAGATGAGAACTTAACAGACAGCCTCACAGAGAAAAAAATAAAAAAATGTTGTTTTTGTATGTAAGTACGATATATACAGTACTATGCATTTAGTGAAAGCTGTTAATTTGGAATTAAAAACAAACATTACAATTTTATTTATGTATATAGTTTACTAGTTGTTTTTTGAAGTAAAACCTAGGCTATTTATTTTATGTTACTTTTAATGGACTATTTTTAAACATTTTTTGTTATTTGAGATATAGGTATGAAAGCTTTTAAACTCGTTAGGCTTGCAAAAAATATCTCAATGAACCAAAACAATCATAAATTTGATCAATCGTTTTTGAGATAAATGACAGACAGATAGACATAGAGGTGTCATAAAAAATACAAAAAATACACAAACTCTAACTAACACAGGATATATAACATTACCGTATAGTTGTAATTACTCAATTATCTGTTTGTTAAATTGTTTGTTTATAAACTAAACTGAATTCGTAAAGCTTTTGTGAAGGACCATTATTAACATAATTATCTACACCATGACGTCACACATAAACCTGGTCGTATTCAAAATAACGTCAAACTAATTCCTAGAATACATACTTTTTAATCAGCCTTACTGAAATACTATCGTAAAACGGTTGAAAAATAGAATATCTAGAATATATGAGAATCAATTATGAATAAAAATTTTATTGTTTAGAGGTTATCGAACTTTACGTCATTTGTAAATATTCTTATTGAAAGATTAAACGTTCGATATTATTGTTAAAAATATTTTTACTATAAATATATTTATTTATAAGGAAAAATATATGCATGATTAAATTAATTGAAATATGCTAATTATGTATATTTTATAATTATAGAAATTAATGACTTTAATATTTTAACCGTATCGGTAACGTTTTGTCACGGTCAAATATAATAACCGGTAATAGGGATAAATATATTATCCCATATATTAAAATAATAGTGAAGTTATATCCTTATATGCGATCTCATACGGTCCTAATATGCAATCCAAATCTGTCATTCAACGTACCACAAGAGCGTATAATAAATTGTTATGATTTCAATAGATATTGAAGAGAGTATTTTTAATCGTATTTTATCATATTCCCACGTTCCGTAGATATCTTGCGGTTGATCGTCTTTGAACTCTATCTTGCCAGCAAATGGATTTTATTATTGAGTTTAAGTTTATAGTTATGAAATGCTACATACACGTCCGGGTTTTGATATAATATTCAAATGTTATAATATTTTTAAGGAACAACTTTGATATTTTGTTGATTGTGTTTGTATTTCACCTGTTACGTTATGGATGGTAAAAACATGATGTTAGTCTTTCCTTCCAATCCGTCTTGCCATGACATACAAGAAAATCGCTTTTCCACAGATTTCCTGACTCCAGCTCCTCTGAGGATGTTTGCATAAGCTAAGGTCTTTCCAACAATTCATCAATGTCATAGAAATGTACTTACTCGCCCGTATTATCATGGAGGAACGTTGACCTCTTTACTACGTTTCGTGGCTCACTCACACATACGTAACCGTGTTATACAACACACGCGATAAAATAACACACGTATAATATGTATCAACCTCTTATCTAATTTGTGTAACTAAGGATACTTTTGAAATATTTGAAATTAGATATTAAATACGAATAGAATATTATTTAAATATAAAATATTGATATGAATACTTTTATTGGGTAGACCTCGAAGAATTCGGTCTGCCCATTCATTTGTCCCCTACTTTCGAATTTTGGAAAAATTTCTTCACAGGAGGTCTTCTTATGACCGCCTGAGTCCGAAATGACCATTGGTCAAAAAGTTTATATATATATATATATATATATATATGCGTGCGTGCGTCCAGATTCGACTTTTGTCAGCACGATAGCGGCCGCAGTTTCGCTCGGATCGCTTTCAAACTTTGCACAAAAATCAACCATCCAAAAATGAAGGTCAAGTTCGTTAACCAGAGAAATCCGGTCACAGGGGGCGCTAGGGCCTCACTTTTTCTGATTTCAGTTTTTCGACCATAACTTTGTCCCTATACAAAGGAGATCAATCGCGTTCATATTATATGATGTCTTTGATAAATACCTATAACTAATGTAAATAAACCGAAAACCTAACTTCAATAACTTAGGGGTGGGGGTAAAAAAACCGAAAATTTTTGGAAAAAAAATCATAACTTTTTTCTGGTAAATATTCTTGCATCACAAGTATTTTTAATAGAAAGGTTATTTTTTACTCTAAATTTAGGTACCAAAAGTTTTTCCGTAAAAGGTACCGTTTCCGAGAAAAAAAATAAAAACCACTTTTAGCTTGTAAATTTTAGGTAGGTAAAACAACGACAACTTTTTTCTGGTAAATATTCCCTCCTCGCAAATATTTTTAATAGAAAGGTTATTTTTTACTCTAAATTTAAGTACCAAAAGTATTTCCAAAAAAGATACCTTTCCGTGAAAAAAAATTAAAACCGCTTTTTGCTTGAAAATTTTTGATGTAAACAACGGCATCATGTATTATTCTTAGGTAGTGAGTTATATTTTAAATGAGTTTAGAGTACACACGAGGTCTACCCACGCGTGTCCCCCTGCGGGCACGGATTTTTTTTTTATTAAAAAATATCCCCTAAATATCCTGTTTCTGTTTAAAATTATTATAAAAAGATTGCAGGCAGTATATTTAATATATTTAATAATATTGTTTTATCCTAAATATAATATCACGGTTGCTTCTTAACTCAAAAACTTATTAAATAGAAAAATACAATGGTTTTAAATTTTTGTCTCTTATTCTGTGCTTATTAACCGGTTCCACAAATTTCACTGACCCCTTTAATTCACGTAGAGATTTTACAGGAGAAAGAATGAAAGTACATATCATATAATAATTATTAAATAAGTAATACATTTTTTAAATGAAATATTTAATTTTCATAGAAATTCACTATTTTCGTTTAACAGTTCACTTAACAATAGAATATGATAATGGTTTGTTAAAAATAAGTTAACAGGAAACTAACGTCTATCTAATTACTTAATTAACTTTCAGTCTCCAACTACTTATCAATGTTTTAATTACTACTAAGTGTTAATTATTTCAAAGTTAAATACATTTTTGATACAATATTGAAAAAGAGAAAAATAAGCGAAAACATATAACTTAGTGAATATAAAAATATATATGCGTATATTTTTAATATAACTATTAAAATTCTTTCCATTCATACAGTGCGAGCTCGTAGAGACACACTTCTCCGCAGTTATGCTGTGGTTTAGTAGATAGAGGCCAAAGACGTGTAAACATATCGCACGCTGTTTATACTAACATCTTTTAAAACGTAAGCTGCCGTGTCTTAAATGAGATGCCCGCGTTGATATATAAGAGGTGTATATTTTTTTTCATTCCGACTCTTAGGCTCGCCGGGAAAATTATGCAAAGTTTGTTTCTAAGATAGTTTAAGTGAAGAGCCCGAGGAGAAAATAATCTTACATTTTTCTTGGTAATATCTACAAGTATGAAGCTATATTGAATGGAGGAGCCATGTATTGTCCGGTACTCGGCGTGACGGATATTATAGTAGCAAAATAGGGTCGGCTTGCAATAATGATACTTATTGTTGTGTTTACATAAATATATTATTATTAATCTTTTTTTCAGGCATTATTTATTACCTTATTTTTTGTGTTATTAAGTATCCCGTAGATTTTTTTATTAAACCTTTTTTATTTAGTTAATATTTTTTTTTGCTTTTAGGCCGAATATAACACAATATGACATATAACTCTAATATGAAATTTAATTTAATAAACCAAAGAAACAGAATAGTAAATGTTTTTTAGTCATAAATTGTTACTTAAGTCGGTAGTCATTATTAAATGGTTGATTTATTCTATATCTTTGTTATAAATACATTCCTAAAATAATAAAGTTGAAGTCTTCTTAAAACAGTGCAGGAATATATGAATTGCCAGACTGAAAACCTATTTCGGATCTGTGTCAGATGGTCTAAGTTCAGAACTGTACGTTGAAGTCAAAAGTGCATGTCAGAGGCTGTTTCAGAACCGGTCGGCTCAGATTTTCTTTTTAACACACTATTTTAAAACTATATTAGGATTATTTACTGAATAAAAAGCATAAATACAGTCTAGTCTAGTAATTTACGATTAATATTTGTTATAAAATCTTTATTTAATTTGAGAAGTTGCTTAGATTTTTGTATCAATATTATTAAGTTAGAAACATTTAATAAATGAAATAATTTAATGTTTACTGTTAATATCAATTTTAATTACTTTATTGCAAAATTAACTATATGTTTTCAGTAACAAGAATGTATTTGTATTTTTGTGTACAAAGAGTTAATGTTGCGATCATTTGAAATGAAATTGTAAAATTGTTTATTTAAGGAGCAATATCAGTTTTTATGCTTACCTGCAATAAATATTACGGAGCTGCAATAAGTGCATAAAGATTTTACGATTCGTAGTATTTATATATTATGAGCACAGGTGCATCGGCAATTGATGTAATCAAATAATATGAGGTCTAATTATACAAATACATTTATATTTTATCGATTTAAGGAATTATTATATTAATATTCGGAAGAGAACTGGGTGTAAATGTTACAATGACATTTCAATTCTTATAGAAAAGTGAGGCTTATTTTAAAACTTGAATGGTGAATGTGAAGCCGTCTGCACTTGGCGATAGCGCCTAAGCCCGCGCTCTCTACGTCGCGTTACAGCGGCTATCGCTGCAGCTTGCACGCTCCATGCTCTATGCTCCTTGCGTTATGGCTCCGCCTATATTAAATTTTACCAACTTAAATCTATTTTACATCTGTGTAGAACTTAATTAATATACTTTTAAATGAAACACAATTAATGCAATACGGATCGTGTTTATATTGAGCTACTCAATGTTGTGTCCCCTTCCCCCGGAGCGTGTGTTTGACAGTGACTGGATATCAGTTCAGCTAATGTTGCGAATTCACGTTATTTATACCCCGTATTGTTTTGTCAATCCGCCGCAAATAACTATTCAATTAGTCAGTTCCATATTTCAGCTGAAGTGTGCGTCAGCGGTGAAATTTATTGCCTAAATTTGAAACTTGTACTAATCTATAGTTTTAGAGCGTCTTACTGTTCCATGATTTCAATCGTCCACTACGGCATTCAACGAATTTCCCAGTGCCAGAATGTTATTTAGAGCCCATTGTGTGGTAGCTTTGGAACGGAAGTTAGATATGCGACAGGTATTACCGACATAATGCCCGCCAACCATTTTGAACTCTACCGCCAGTTTGTACTTCGGATTAATGCATTCTAGTTAAGCAGCCATAGATCTGCCTCAACTAAATCATTATTCAAACACGTGATTTCACCAATAATACCAGATAATCTATAATAGCCTAGCAAATATTTATTTTTAATACTCTTATTTTATTGTAGATGAGAGATTTGTCTCTCATTTTATTACTCTGAAACAAATCTTAATACTTTAAGCTGCTCATAACCACGATCGTGAAATCCAATTTAAAAATAGTTGAAACTCGTGTTTAGACTATCAAAACAATGCCAACGGATGTTAAATTTTTAAACAATATGCGCTGATCTATAATTGTGCTGAATTCGTTATTAACTATAAACGTATCAAGCCAGTGCGACGTGCCCGAAATATAACTAACCGGCTTGTTCCAGAACTGTGACGGATGGAGTGGGTCAAAAGCGGAGGTTTATATTTAAAAACAAATGACACGATGGGTCCATTAAAATTGCAGTACTGCAGGTAGACTCGCTAACCAGGTCGGTTAAACTTGGAACGATCGAAACGTGCTATTATTGGATTGTTTCGGACGAATGCTTCGGAAATACAACTGCCTTTTTCTGTCGGAGTCATAATGACATGCAGGCGTTGTATTGATTACAAGTTCACTAATAAATGGCTTTATTTACTAATCGAATGTACTGCAGGATTAAAAATTATTGTAATAAAAACCAATAATTGTATGTATGTATTATTATTTACAACTGTGGTTCTTTTATACGTACAGATATTTTAAAGCTAAAAATTAGGAATCAATTTGTAGTGATTTGGTGGTTAACATATGACTAAAATGACATCAAACTGTCACAAATGACTGTCAGTTTTGACGGTTCTCCTTTTAACATGATTATTATTTAATCGGAAATGTAAAGTATTTCTCCATGTTTACGCTTCCATATGTGTGTATTGTTTGTATATAAAACATTTTAGGTACATATATAAAGAAAGATTTGATTGATTTGATTACTTGATAGCGAATGCTCTACTCATGTTAAAAAAAGCTTTTTTTATATCGGTAGATTAGTGAATATCAGGTTCCGCGGCAGAATATAATTCAATATTCCGGCAATATTCTAAAATACGTTTAGTCTACCTATTAATAACTTTTGCGGGAATATGGATTTCATTAATAAGTGTTGGATTTATTTATCACTTGAATGTTTTTGGAGTGTGAAAAAAGTATTTTGTGGAGCACTTTAATTGTCTTGTCTATAATATTTTGTATCATAAATATTTATATATCAAATCAAATCAAATCAATCAATATGAAGGTATAATCAAGGTTTGTGGAATGGTTTATCGGTGTTTTTTGTTGTGGATATTGTTAATGTTAGTTTTGTCCTGTTATGCCATTGTTCTATTGCTTATTTTTTATCATAGACAAAAATTATAAAGGGTTATACACGTTTAAAAACCAGTAAATGTTAAGACTGTTTTAAATGTGTTTCATTTCATGCACAATTATTGTTTAATGATAAGCACATTGTAATCTCTAGTTAATATAACAACATGCTGTTATTATTGCACTAATACATTTTCTTCTTGTTTCAGGTAGAATTATGCAATAAATTGCAAGAAGTTTGAATTCATATCATGATGTATGGATAAATGTAAGTTATTTACTAGGCGAAGTCACGATACATGATATATTTCTTCCAATCTTTTTAAGAACCAAGTTGGTCTGGTTTCAATTATTAAAAATTTTAATTACTTTTAAATACTACTGCATCTTGGAAAATTTTAAATAAAAATAAATATCTAAAATGGAAATTCTAAATATACAAGGAATTTCGAAACAAAGGCGGCTTAATGAGCAATAAAAGGTAATGCTATCAGATTTTTAGCATTTCACCGGAATTTAATGTGTTAACATTAAATTTAAACAGGAAAAAAAACTCATTGTTAGCTTTAAACGTTCGCGGAGGGGCGTTATAATAGGGCATAATATATTCAGGGCGAGTCAAATAAAATTAGCACGGTGAAAAATGTAAACGGGCCTTTTACGGTCTTGGGGACGTGTTAGTATTACGCTGCCCGTCTTATTTTACACGCGAATATTCTTTTACTCCGAGAATAGTGATGTACACGTATTAAACGGTTCCACTTCTCGTTTTGATTCAAAAGCTCGGTAAAGAAACAGCGGTATTCTGAGTTTAAATATTTTTATTAATAGTCAATTCAAAAGATTAAATTTAAACGACAGTTAATAATTAAGTATTATCAGACGTATTTACTGACGCATGCGATTATTAATCGAAATGCATTCAACTCTCATTGCTAATGGAGATGTCACGAGTTGATGGCGCGTTTGAATAATTTCGAGGCTGTCCAGGATAATTTTATACCGTAAATATCATTACTGCGTGCTATTTATTAATTCATTAATGTTTATTTTAAGTACTTTAAATTATAACATCAATATTAATTGGGTAATAATTTATAAAATTTAACATTTTACAAAGTTAATGCTGACTGATTTTGCTCAATTGGATCTTTTAACAAAATGTAATAAAAAATTAATTAATAATCTGGTTTTTGTATAATATTTTATATCTATTATAAAAATAAGATGTAGTAGTAGCATAGTATCGATAAGGACGAGTCGAGTCTTTATAAATGTTAATTTAGCATTAATTCGACCGTATGAATGAATGAATGAAGTTAATTAGACAATCTCATTAAGTCAAACAGTTTCAGTTTGGCGTTCAAAAGCAACCCGCTTGCCAGTTGGCGTACCTCATAAACATTTCGGGGTTAAATTTTTGCAGTCGCTAAAAGATTGTTGTTTTAAATATATGAATATTGATACGCTTATTGATACATTTTACTGAAAATTATTTTATCATTTTCGGTTAAATATATATTTAATTTATAATTTCCGAAATCACAAAATATTACTGAATATTTTTAATAACAATAACGTGGTAAAGTTTTTTGATTTGATTACTAAATTAGGTTTAACACTAAACCTACCAAGTACCGGTCAAATTGACCGTTCTTAAACTTTTGTAAAAATTACACATTTTTAAACGTTATAATATCGTTTTCAAACTACATGACAATTCTTTGAATATGCATATAATATTTTCTACACTCTTTACTTTTAGTTATTTCCATTATTACCTGCGTCATATAATAAAATAATTTTTAAATACCGGTCAATTTGACGGCGTGCGGTAAGAACAGGTATACAAGAATTGTCGGTAGGTTTAGTGTTAATATGTTATTGATTGTCATTTATAGGATCAAACTACATATTATGTGGCGTTTCTCATAAATATTTGTATGTTTTGTCAGACGGTTTATCTTAGTTAAAGTCATAATATACTAAAGCACTACTAGCACTACTACAATATTAAGAAAACGATGCACCGGAGCGGAGCTGGAATTTATTAACCTCTTTGTAGTTAGTTAATGCACTAATGATGCTCGTGGTTTGAGAACAGCATCCCGTGTCGACCGATTTTTCTCACGCTTCCTCAGCTCTTAAGTTATGATCAAACCTTTCATCTGTTGACATCGGGATTAAGTTTTCCGTCTTTTTTTATTAATTAAATGTATTTCTGGTAAATATCCTACGAGTAATCTCACCATTTTAATTATATTTAATTTGCTATGGACATTTTTTACAAGTAAAAGAACTATCTGTAATGTAAACAGTCGCAGTTAAAAAAGTTAAATATAAAATCATTTCTCGTAAACAATCTATAAAATGGGCAAGAACTCATTTGTTTCAGGAAATAAAAACTACTGAGAGACAAGGAGAAACAGAAAATATGTTCTTTTATATTTTTATAATAATTTTAAATGACATTATCTTACACCAGATTTGTATGAGGAGTGATTATTGTGATCACAGTGTCTCACGATATTAGGCGGTCGTTATTTTCATTTTACCTAAAATATGGATACAGATTATCAATGTTGGTCCATCTTCATTTTTACTTTTTCTTTTATAATTAAAAAAAAATGTAACACGGATTAATTTAGAAGACTTTAAGATAAAATATTAATATTAATATCATAATAAATATAAGTATTTTTTTTATAATTGAAGTAAAGGTCGAATTATTTTGGATACACTTATATATTACATATATAATTTATTTTCACTATAATTTTTAATACCATGTACTTAATAACTCCTTCATACTGAATAACTGCGTCATTGTATAAATTTTTATTTAATTCCTAGTATATTTTTTTTTGCGATTTCAATTCATTTATTTTAATTGTTTTGAAATGTATTAATGTATTCAGTTTTTAAATTAATATCATTTATAAATTATTAATTATTAAATTAAATCGTGTAAAGGCAGACCAGTGAACCGAGAACGACAAAAAATGAACACTCATAATAAAAGAGAAATTATAAATAAATTATACTGTATACACAACATATATAATAATTTTGCGCTAAATTATATTAAATATCATACAATAAATATAAAAAACAATTTATATATTATATTTATTTAATATAAATTTTAATTATTGCATACTGAAGTAAAAAGGAAATGCGATTCAGAGTTATGACATGTACTGTGAAGTAATTAAATAGAAAGGTGTGGTTTAAATTAGAGTTAAAAGATGCAACTTATGAATTATCCTACGTGATTTATTTTAAAGGTAAACCAGGAATAGATGGATAGATTTAGATAAATCTCTTCTGAATATTTTATATCTAAAAACGTTCTCTCCTACAGGCCATTGTAAAATAAATAAATAAATATTTTGACGTACACGCGCAATCCAGACAGAATAACAAAACAAAGCTTGTACTATGAATACTACACAAATGTTAAACGTACATGAAATATTTTTTTATTCCTAAATACATACATATTAAACTAACAACACCGGGAACCTGGAAAAATACAAGTTTACAAATGTATCTCTAGTGTGGGAATCGAACCCAGGACCACCGACACAGATAAAATCATTTTTAAAGCATATTTTCTGTCAGTGATTATTTCAATGAATGAAGTTATATAGATATGTACATATAAAATTTATATAAAAGTGAGAAAAGTAATTTATATAACAGATTGATGATTCCATTTATTGTTTATTCTCCAACAAATATAATTAATTATTATCAAACCAGATAATTCAACAATATAAAAAAAATGTTCCGCTGTAATAGATTATTAGCACTATGCACACACACACACACACAAATATACCCACACACAAACACACGCACACACACACACACACACAAACTCACACACACACACACACACACACACATATTTGTGTAGAAATATTTTATTAATGTATGTCTCTAAAGGGTAAAGAACTTTATAATTGTTTTGTAATCCTTATTAATATATATGAATTTATTATTAAATACCTTAATAGCGTTTTGTGACATGGGAAAATATTTTCTTATAAATGTTAATATGCAGATAGAATGGTGTTATATTTGAATAATAAAACAATTATTCATATTATTATCTCTTCATTATATTTATTTAATAGACCTATAAATACGTGTGACATGTTTTGTCTCTTACCTAAAAGGATTTATAATTTAAAGAATATGATTATATAAATAATGGTAAGTTGTGATCATTAAAATAACACCAAGGGATAGTTCATAAAATCAAGTTTCGGTTCCGCTCTGATTATTATAAACTAGATGTTACAAACCGTGCGGTGCCTTACGAACTACGAACGCGGTCCTAAGAATCCTTCTCAAGAGGTCATTTCGTCAACTTACGTTTTATAACGGTCTTCATGAAAAAACTTCATCTTAAAAGGATAATATCCTCTATAGTAAATGTAATGTTATATGTTATAATAACTAAAGGCGCCAACAGACCCTCAATTTCGACTCGCTGCGCTCGCGAAATCTCGGATGCCGTTTGCATATTGAGTGAAGCGAGCGCAGTGTAATGACCCATCGTTTCCCATTGACTTCAATAGGATATCAGTTTTTTGACGATTATTCCTCAACGACATGACATTTAAAAAAAAAATCCATCCGAAACCATCACCTTAATGTGTGTCTTTTTGATTGCAAAATTTCCTAATTTTCCGTCAAGTAGTTTTCGAGTCTATTCGTGACAAAGAATGTGAAAAAGTCTCCAGAAAAACGCTCCGCTCGTTTCGCTCACTTCGCTCAATTAAATAATTATCAACTTAGTGTTCTGATTCATAATCATTTAACTCTAACTGTAAAGCGTGTCTGTTTGTACCACGTATGATTGTTTCAACTTTGTTACAGTCTAGAGATGTAATAAATTGTGTATGATATCATAAGTATAGTTGGTAAGGTTTGTAAATACTTGAAGTATACAGAGGCACGCGACGATCATTAACTTAAACATATGACATAGTACTTTTAAACAATGGATATAATATATAATATTATATACGGTTGTCAAAATATTTATAGTATGCAAAATTGATTGATAAAATATTATTTATTTTATAGTTTTAATTCTATAATTTTTTTATGGATTTAATATGATTATTAAAACATATATTACAGTGTCTCGAGTGAGGGTACCTTTGACATGTATTCATCTTAGCTGAAGTGTGTTCTGAGTTTCAGGTAAATATCCTTTCATCAAAAATGTAAGCTTTCATATTGCTGTGTAAGCTGTTACTTTACAGAAGAGAAATATCTCTTATATACCATGTATACTTGACCCCGATCTTGTCAAATAGAAGTTATGCTTAACTTTATTATTTATTTAAGTGTCAGTTGTCGCTAAAGATTTGAATACAATATATAAATTTATTACAATACAAATATATATATACATATATATATATATATATATATATATATATATATATATATATATATATATACATTGCGTAATAAACTGACAAATCATATTTTTCTTCCTGATATATCTGGATGTGTTTCTTTCGTCGTCAATAAACTAGTATTGGTTATTAGATTATGACTGAGTGTGTTTATTAAGACGACTCGTACAAATAAAACATTGTTCTCTATTCACTTTGTTCAGTCATTGTCTATAAATACATTGTAGTTTACTACTTTGTAAAACATTATTGTTATTACGTAGAACTCATTTTATGATTTTAAAATTAAATTGAATAAAAAATCATTAACACGGACAGACAGTTAACTATAGATTTGGGATGCCCATACTATTACTTATCCATCTACAATATTCTAAAGTAACCAATAAATGTTATAAACTAAAAGTGTTGTCTGTAAAAACAGCTTTCTTAAACAACACACGGGACATAGGAAATAGGGAAATAGTCGTTATATCTGTTTTGTCACCAGCGGCGTTAAATGAAGCAATTTCCGCCACTTAAATTGATTTCGCCTCCCGCTTACGCCACGCAGGATCCTATTAGGGCATTTAGTTTATCGTTTGGTTCAATCACGAGATCAAATTTTGATCTTTACAATGTGTATAATTTTTAGTGAACAATCGTAATACGATTACCGAGTCCGATCGCGTTGTTAGTGTCGATTATACCAGCTCATTAGTATATTAGGACACTTATTCTATTTTATTCGAATCTACATCCATTAAGAGGCAATTATGCCGTAAAATCGTGTAATATATGCTATGCTAATTACTCTCAGTTGAATACAGTTCTAATTTCCTTAGTAATAACTGGATCACGTAACCGGATCTTCAGTGTCATTATGCAGAGATAAGTGGTGGGGGCAGACCACGGCTATAATTCAAAAGGTCTTTCCTCCCTAAGAGGAAGCCTCTCGGGTCTGTTGTCACGTCTCCGGCAAGCCGTATCTTGTAGCAGACGAGAGCCTCTCCATTAAAGATAATTGTACTTCTGATATAATATACCGTTTTTTGATACTGTATTACAGTACATTTGCAAACAATAGAGTAAAAGTTGTAAGCGTTGCATATCTGTTACGGATCGGGTGATGGTAGCTCCAGAAATAAAGGAAACTCATACTATAAATATAAATAATTCAACAATTACATTATGTTTAAAAAAAGAAACCTATAATTTGTTGTTACTGTGTCTCTTCACAATATTTTTAATGCATTTTGCGATTAGCGACCATTAGAGTAGTGAGCATCCCCTCAGGGTTAATGGAATTAAGTTTAATGATACACACCCATTAATTGATGGCATTCGCCGCCCATTTAATGATAGCTGTAGTTGACATGAAATAAAGCAAGACACATTATGCAATAATCTAGTCCTGTTTATGTTAACTCGTCTTTTCCTGAGCAACAAGTAGCTATTGCGAAACAATTTGTTGGAATATTATTTGTTCCAATGGGAAATGTTAAAAGTTAAAGTCACTTGAATAAAATTATAAGTAAATGATATATTGTTAAAAGAAAAATAATTTTCCCACAAACTTTGCAGGTGGAAGTATGAGATAAAATTGTGAGCTTCGGCGCTAAACTGTTTATGTAAATTAAATAAGTTGTGTTCTTAGTTGTTGATTACAAAGAGACTTCAAGCGGTTTTGTTTACGCTGTAATTGTAGTTGTATCTTGTTTCTTCGGGAAAGTATTGTGTTAACAATTTTACAACCAAAGTGAAATATACTTACACCGAAAACAAAGATAATGTCACTATAACAATAACGTTATAATAAATGTTAATGAAGTGAGGCGTTCTTTCATCTTAAGAGAGCCGTCGAGATGACGCGTTATACAGTTAAAGGGAACCAAATAAAAACATTTCAAAGAATAACCTAAAAATAGTTATAGCGAGTTCTCGTGACATAGAAGCTGTCATCCTGACTTTTTGGTTAACATCTTATTTTTCTCTAACTAATGAGGTATTGTGATATTTTAGGAATTGAAATTAATCTTCCAATTTTTGTTAATATATTCGTGGTAGCCATATTAATTTGTACAAATGTTTATGAAAAAAACGACGAATATATATTTTACTTGGTTTGATACAATTTAATGCTGCAGTATTATCGTATATCTTTAATTTCTATAAATTTTTGTTAGTAACTTTCAAAAGTTTTTAGTTATAATATCCCAATTCGGTATAGTAAACTATAATTCTTAGTCTAATAGCTTAAATGACTCTAGTTAGACATGTGAAAGTTTTATGGTAAGTGGTTTTCTATAGCAGCTTGCATTGTCGGCCATCTTTACCCGCCAATATTGTAGTGCACACGGACATTCCCACGCCTTTCTGACTTCCCGTTTTAGTTCAGTCTAAATATAACTGTCCTCCATCGATTATTTTTATATTAGTCTGTCTGATGTTGTAGTAATTAATTGAAATGAGTTATTACAAGGGGGACGGTGAAGCACATAGTTTAATTGCATATATAAGCCTATATATTACTTGTAACACAATGAATTATGCAAAACATTTAGAAGTAACTTAGAAAGTATATTTGGTCTGCAACCTTTCATTAAAAGATGAAAGACTTTCGATTGGAAGTTCTAATTATATTATTGAGTATTTGGCATGGCTTGCAATCGAACATCCTGGCAACAAATAGATAAGCGTTATATTAAATTATGACAGTCCAATAAGTTGTAGGTGCTCGGACTGGGCCCAAATTATACGTATCGACATGAATGCCAAGTCCTGGCACAAAGCTAGTCGCCTGTCGTCATTCACTAGCTAGGTACAATATCATTCCCTTGCCAATAAGGCAGGTGTCTCAACTATGAGCTATGCTGTGACACATTTTAAGCTATAATTAATGTCCTCAATAATAACAGAAAGGTTAAATTTATTTGTATGTAAAGCAATATGGACTATACTTATAATTTTTTTTTCTGATTATAATAAAAAAAAAATACATTATTTTTTATATCAAGCATGCAAGCGAAAGCGAAAATTAAACTATAGCTAGAGCAAGAGTATTGTGTGTCGATTTAACACTTATAACACTCGGTAATAACGACCGCAAGGATAATGTTCTCAATACATACCATATGCATAAACGAGCTTCTCAGATTTAATCACAAAAACAAAGCTGATTGTAATCGTGGTTAAATAAGACCAGTATAGTATAGCAATGCCGTGTACAAGTGCCTTATTGTAGCCTCAGTGCATTCGTATGACGCAACGCAACACTGCCGCGATATATTGTGCTCATAATTAGTGACCTTATTCTGATGCCTTTTTAAATAATATCTTTTGTTTTGTGTAAAAAGTACTTTGCATTTAAAAGTTAGTAATTAAAACTGGCTAATTCAAAACTAAACATATTTTACCATCGTTAAATGCACACTAAATATTTATAATATGAATTTAATTTTGATGTGTTTTTTTGTTGTTGTTATTATTATTATGTAAAGTTAATTATAATAGTACTACACTTGAGTAGAGTAACAGAATATCGCCAATTGCTTTTCTAAAAAACAACAAGTAACGAAGTCAAATCAACTGTTAAAACAATTTATATCCTCTGGCTTAAATTTAATAAAATGATAAATCTACTTTATACTCTTAGTTGAAATAAATGTCGTTTTCCTTAACTCGAAAAAAAATAATAGCGTACTTAAAGGAGCGTAAAAGACTTCGCATCGAATAAGTGGATTATTGTATTGATCTCGGGGTAGATCCATTTGTTCTACTATTTTTATATTTAAACAAAATCGGGATATGTAACATGTATGTTATCACTTTACGTGCTTGATAATATTAGGATAATAGAACGTGATATTGAAATAAATAATCTTGAATATTAACAAATTCTTATTTTCTTTGCCTTTGAACTCTCTTAATATCGGTGTCAGCAATCTGTGGGGGAAAATTTGAATAATTTGACTTTTACCCATCAAAGGATTTTATTATAAGGCAACAAGCCGGCATTTCCCGAAATCGCAATTTGAATTTGGGAAGGTTTTGATAGACCAATTGCATAATTATTTTTCTGTAAAGACTTGATTTAAAATTAAAATTTTTCATAAATTGAATACATAAAGTAATCTATTTGAGAATTGTTACTTAATAATTAAAAACAAATAACTTTAATGATACAAAGGAAATAAAAATGTCAATTTTGAAGGAATATGTAATTTAACTGCCATTATTTTACTGAAATGTGCTTAAATGAGTTAATAACATACAAAGATGTAACCAAATGAACATTATCTGTTTTCGACTGAACAAATTTCGTTTAAATCCAGTTAAAACAGTTCAATAGTTGGCATGTATTGGGATAACGTCGGAAGTGGCGGCCAACGTGACGGCTTCCGGCCGGTCACGTGAAACCGATCTCTTTATGTTCAGAAAAACTACGAAATATATATATTATGTACAGGTGTTTATATTATAATGCGTTTTTATGATTGGATATAATATTCTGTTTGGTTTTGGTCCTTAAAGTATTTGTGGAAAGTAATTTTTTCATTGTTAAAGCTATCATTAGTTCAAAAAGCTGTTACAACATAGAAGAATTGGAGGAAACGAATTATAATCGGTCATTTCTAAAATTATTGTATTGTGTATCTTATCTATGGTGTTATAGTTCTATGTTAGATACTGAGTAAAGATGGTAAGAAAACATGAACCTGTCAAAACGTCTATCAATGGATAAATTATTAACTGTTTTTAGATTTTCTATAATTAAATAAAATTTTGAAGTAACGTGCGTAAGTTATTTCGTAAATACAATCAAAATTATATATTCATCATTAGACTGATATCATATGTAATGATTCAAAACTGTGAGTTGTTTGTTACCGTCTTAACTGTTAGATTAATCTTCACGTTTGGCACGAAATTTGCTTGGATCATGGCTTGGGGATTGTTCTCATACATATTATACAAAGGACATACCTATAAATCTATAAATATTCATACATACATTCATTTATATGAATTTATCCCATTCAAATAAATTATTCTAAACTACCGCCTATAAAACTTTTGTAAATATATTCTAACCGCAAGAGATATTTAAAACTTTATGCTTGTTTTATTGTGTATGAAAACAAAACAATTCACGAAACGAACTATACTGACATAATAGTCTGTATTACGCTGTAAGTTTACGGCAATATAAGATTCTTTGCGTGTTTCGCGGGATCGTAAAATTATACTGTTTCTTTGGCTTTGTTGTAATTGTAATACTTTCTGTTATAAAATCGATATTGTTGGCTCATACTCTTTCTTTTTTTCTTGAATGTAAGCATCTGGAAATAGAAAAAGGCCTAGAAAACCTCGCTGCAGGGGAAAGGTCTTTTATTGGGTACAATAGAAAAGTAAGACTCGTACAACAGCACTCTGTTCTCTGTTAGTTCTTGTTTTAGATTCGTTATAGGATATTTTTATCTTTAAAATCTTTTAAAATAAATTCTTAACTATTTTATAATTCATAAATAAAAGTTTAAGGCGTAGAATTATTATTAAAACAACCTAGATTCGGATGTTATAAAAAGTTTGACGTACTCTTATAAATTTCATTTTATTTATTTATATAATAATATAGTTATCTTATATGATATATATCATTCTACATATTTATATATTTCTTTTATTAACAATACAGTATCTATTCACACATAATACCTGTATTATACGTAGTTTTTTTGATATATTATTTTACAATCAAAATGGATTATTAAAATATTAGTTTTTATTGATATCATTTTTATATTCCTATTATTTTCCTATGTAAAACAAAAAATATATACTTCAAATTATACTGTCCATATAATTAATAGGCAACATTGATTGAATTTTCTCTCATCCATAAAATTAAAACGAAATCGAGGTGATAGGGCGAGTTATTATAACGATATAGATAACTAAGTTAGATAACTAAATTTTAAAGGATCTTGTTGACCGTATTCTTGCTCAGCGATCGATCATGAGGATAAGGAAACTCATATCATATCACATTGTGTGTAGTTTTATCAATAAACCGTCTAACTGATTATGGTCAGGCCTAGCGACGGGACTTCATACACAAACTTTATTTTTATTCGTATAGTTGTAATTATATCAGTAAAAATTCAAATATTCTATTAAATAGCCTATTTAAAAATCCGCTTAATTTACTCTAATATTTGTAGTCACGTGACTGTTTTGTTATCCGAAGAAAGATTGGTCGATAAAGGATTTTGTATTGATACATTTAACGTATTAGTCAAGTAGATACTTTAACAGCTTCATCTTACGTAATTAAATTTATTCGCATGGGATACATGTCGTGATAGTGTTACCCAAAACTTAACAAAGGTCATGACTTGTATCTGGATAGGGAAAACTTGTATTGATACATTTAACACGCCTGAATATTTGATTCACGTATCGACGCTGTTCCGGCCCCGTGTTTGAGAAACCCTTCCGTTCTTGACATTACAACTTTTTATCCCGATTTATATATAAATACTCAGTGTGGTAAAAATATTCGTGTTACGTTTGTGTCATTTATTTATTCATATTCATTCTTCTATTTTGTGGGAGATTATTGTTATTGGATTAACATATTCAGTTTTGTAATAATAATAGTTTGTACTTCGGATTTGCTCGCGCGCTATACAATTTTCTGATGACTGAAAGAAACGTTCTCGACCATTTTCTAGAGGTCGCAGGTTCAAGCCCTGTTCGTGTCGGTGAATATTTTTTGGTATTTAACAAATATTTGAACATAATAATCATGTTTATGGGTAATTTAAGATTTCCAGATAAAAACCCTATAATTTGTTCAAAAGCATATTATAACCCATTTCATTGAGATTGGTCACAGCAGAGACAGACCGACAAACCAAAATAAAAAAAAATATTATATTCATATCCCTCACTTACACATTTATATTTTAAATACAAAATATATAAATAGGATATAAATCATAATGTTAATAGAAAATACAATTGTTTCCTAGTAACCGCTAATAAATAAACGTAAAGGAAAAACTACAGCTTGATTGATTGATTATTCATATATCTTATAATATTACACAATAGAATTCAATATTGATTGTTTGATTAAAACTTTACGTATTAGTTCCCACACATAACGCTGAAATGGTTTGACGTCTCAATATTCTGTAAATGCTTTGCAAGCTTTCACGCCTGGGATGGAATGTCTCATGTACTCTAATAATTCCTCCAAGGTGATGTAATTTATTTTAACTTGTCTGTTTTGTCAACTCTCATACTATCATTATAAATTTGATCCTTGTTCAGAAATTATTTTAATATTAACTATCTGTTGTATGAGACTAGTTAATTAAAGTAGTTAATCTAATATTAGAAACCATTACATTATTATAATATTATTATTATAACTTTTTAAATCGTGCCACATGAATGAATGTTATAATAATATTTAAACAGGAAACTGTGCAAATATTCATTTAATGCTCGGTTTTTCCTGGTGTTAATATTTTAAAGATTTCATAAAATACCTAAACTAAGTTCAAACAACCTCTAAGTCTTTTATCAAATGTTTATTAAAAAGATATTTAGGTACAAATTATGTTATTATTTACTCCTTAATTTTGTCGAAGGGACATATAGAATGCTAAATTCATAAAGGGTACTTATTGACTATTGTGTCAGAAATAGTACAGTCAGTTACGGAGATCTGATACCAGAGGTCGCAGATTCAATTTTGGTTTGTGTTTACAATTTTTCATAAGCACCCATAAGATGGTTAACAACTTCAGTTTCAAATACTAATTATAATCTTTATATTTCTCTTGTATTGAAAGTGTGATGTGATATGTGATATTCCGTTATATCCGTAAGTGGTATGTACTTATTCAAGCGTTTAATTAAATACGTTCCACCACTATAAAAACTTATTACTATAATAAATAAGAATTTTAATATAAGCGAATAACTGTAGTTGAATGTTTACTAGCGCCATCTATTAGTCATTATGAATTCAGAAGATCTCGAGTCTTTACCTTAAACGTGTTTCAATAATCATTCTGAACGTTTATTTTATAGCCAGCAGAAGTGCATATTGTAACGGGTAAAGATTGCGCTGACACCGAGGTAGGTTAATGACACCGCAGAGGCTATTGTTGTGCTAAACAATGCAACGGGCAAGCCGTCAATCCTTCTAGCTATTTGCCTCACGGTGTGATGTACGAACCTTTAGCTCTGAAAATATGCGGCAGATTTTTAAATCTAATTTCGTCATATGACGAGGTTGAAATATACGTGATGGTATAATTTTGATAATATTGCAAACTAATGTGTTATAATAATTTTTATATTATAAAATGAAAAGTGTGAAATGAAAGACGATAATATTGGCCATAATATAATAATATTAATTGTTTATGTATATATGTAGATACATATTACATATATGTATCTGCATAGGTTTTTTGACAACGATTGTATCTAAAGATTTTAACGATTTTAAATGGTTAAATCTTTTTTATATCATGAATTCTTTATGATTTTATATTTTTTTGATATTATGTTGCATATTGTGTTTAATTAAATCATCTTCCAGACCCTATCCTTATAATTGGGTGAGCCGCAAATGACTATCATATTGCAAGATTTGGCAAAAGTTTATGGAACGTCCGACGACCTACAACACAACAACAACCCTTCTTGGGAATGCACAATGCTGAGATTTTCGCCACCTTTTGGACAAATATTACTTTTCATTTTTCTGTTAAATTAAATCTCATTCGCAATTATTATATTTCTTGCATGAATTATTATATACTAGCTATGGAGTAAACATCTGCCATAAAGCTGTTACTCAACAATAGATGACACTTAATTACACCATGAATTATATTAATTGATACTCAGCCACAGATGGCGCTTTATATTGATATTCTATATAAGTACTTAATATCCAGACAACCCATCAACCAAGCTATTACAATTATTGTATAAATTTCTAAGCAAGTATTATTTGTTATAATTATGTATTGTTTAGAAATAACATGAAAATTTGTGATACAATTATTACTTAGGAAGTATTATTTATAATAATAGAATTAAAAACGCCTTTAAAATAAAAGTCTGACCGATAAATGATCGTAGACCGAGTTAGCTTCATAAAGCTAAAGACAGGAAATAAAAATAAAACCACTGTTAGCCACCACTGAAGCTGTGAGGAAATAACTTTAAAAATCTTGTTTCTAAGACTTGAGCTCTCACGATTGAATTGTTAAGTGATTAGAATCGAATGTCGAGATAGTGGTTTGAACTTAGTATATCAAATAATACTGCAACATTTTAATTAATCAAACATTGTATTCTCTAAATCTTTCTGCCTTAATAGTGTCTTATGTCTTTCAGACAGTATTGAAAGGGTGGGAGTTTAATCTAGTCTAGTCGTGCCTTTGTAATATCCGGTTACATATCATATAATGTTTTCCTGCCCGCCATCCCTGTAGAAATATAGACATCATGATCAAGGATCGAACCTGGGACTTGTCAATTCAAATGCGATTCTCCATACTGGTTTCATCGTGATTTTTTAAAATAAATTTTTTAACGTCTTTCTGTCATTTTATGCATAACATCAAATCAAATATTTTAATTCATATCTGAAAATATAATATCAAGTCGATATTGTGCATTTTACTCATTCACCATTTATCTTTTTAAAAAGTCGAATTGCGATTTATATAAAGCAATCTTTCTTTCTGAATCGGCGGGAGACTTAATGAAAAAAATACGTAATATAAGCATCGCGAAGTGGGCATCGACGCGAGAGCCGGCATTTGGGGCAAAAATAACTGGGATCGCGGATAATTAATGACTTCATTTATGTTTCTGCTCTTGAGAGCTTTGATTGTGCTGACCGCTTTTAATATTTTTTTCATAACTGGCTTTTCACGCGTTAAAATTGTTATTGTTCAAGCGAAACCAAATTGAAAATTGTAAGTTTTCAAACCTTTAACGAATTGGCCCCGATGTTGTGGAGTAACTTAAATCGAATCAGCTTTTACTTTTAAATTACAATGGATTGTTTTGCAACAAAAGTAATTGTTTGAGTGAACGGTTTTCAAGTAAGAAAATCTAATTTGGATCTATGAATAAATATATATTTTGATTCGCTCATCGTGTTTTATCTCGGCCATTTTTATAAACATTGTTTTAATGCATAGATCGAGGAATATAATGTTACTGGTGTGTCCATTGTGTTGATGGTTTTAAATTATATTGTTATAAATCTACACATTATTGTTAATATCACGGTTGTCTATTATACATAATTATTTCTTAGTTATTAATAATTAATGTTATTTATTATCTTTACAGCGCTAATTATGCGTTTATTTTCATTTTATTTTTAACATTTTGGAAGATTTTTAGCGTCCTAACGGTAATTATTGAAATCGATTCAGTAGTTTATTGATTATAAATAAATATACATATATTTTATGATATGAATAGATATAATAAATTAGCATTAATAAGTAGAAACCCCTCGCTCTGTTTATTGCGTAAATAACACAGTGTTATGCAGATTTGTCCCGGTCTTGTAGGTATTGTTATTCGGGCCACGACCGAAGTCCCGATTACGTCTAGCCGTGACCCTTTGAACTATCGGTAAATGTCAGTAGATCAGGATATATCATACCTTTTTATGTTATTTTGAAACGTATGTTTTTGAACGGTTTATGCTCGGGATATTAAGTTATTCTTTGTTTTCTTTCGGTGAGATTTTTATCTGTGTTGCGTGCAATATTTTTAGTTATTGCTATTTTGGTAAATATACATTTTTTTGAATTTAGATTTATTTTGCTTTTAAATAATATATTGACATTCAAAATGTTGAATTTAAAAGGATTGAAAGCTTGCAAATGATTGTTAAAGTAAATTTTTAGTTAACTTTTCTACGGCTGGTGCGAAAATCTCATTTGAAAGCAAAATTAGATTCAGTGTGGAGTTACGTCTGCTTCGCTAAATCAATATTCAACTTTTTAGTTTAACAAAAAATAAATGTAAAATAGAAGAACTCATCGGATTACTTTAATGGTGTTTTTTAATGGGTTCTCAATTTAACAGTGAAAGGGTCTGCGTTTTGCATTTGTAAGAAACCAGAAACTAAGTTACGCCATTCAAAACTTTGAATGCGAACTTTGTTATTAAACACGTAATTGTTTACGTGTTCTAAGCTATAATACTATTAAATTTAATGGACGTCCCACTACTTCCAGTTTCATTAAAGTTTTTCACTTTTATATAGCATTTTAAAACAGAGTTATTATATTATATTTTTTTACGATTTAAAATCATTTTATTTTACTTCTTTCAATTTGCTAAATAAAGGAACGATAATAAAAAGTACATTAAGCGTATGAATGTCGCGATATTGATGTGTATAATTCTTTCAGGGATGATTTTGAAGGCACTCGCCTATTTTAAATAGTTAGTTAATGGGTACATCCTTAATTAGAATAGGTAACGAGAGAAATGGAGGCTTCTCTTCTGTTTTAATGAGGAGGCAATGATGTGATCCCTTTCTCACAAATTTGGCTCCGCCTACCGGGCGGGAAAATCAATAACGTACTCCAGAAGTGCGTTCGGTGTCCTACTACACTGACGTCGGCAGCGGCCCACGTAGGGTCGCGGTGACGTCTCTCGATACCTTACCGCGAATATTTGGAATGCATCAGATAGAGATTTGATTTTTCTTCTTCAATTATCGATTTTTTATGATTGAAACGTTTGTTTTTATTAAATAAATTGTTTTAAGAATTTTACAAATTCCTACGCCTCTTTATTAGTTAACATACAGAAGGCATAAGGCAACAAAAACAAACAATGAATTTATATATAAAACGTGAGAATTATACTAACTATACTATACTTGATATTATTATATTGATAACATTTCCAATTACCACTAATTCGCTATGTCAATTAATTTAAAAGTGTTATAATTAAATTCTTCAGGATCTCTCTCATAACGTTCAGGGCTCTTAGTAGATTTATAATGAAATAATATCCTGTAACGTGTAACAGAAAGGGAACATCCGATAATTGCTGACGACCCCAGCCTCGCGCGGGCACCTGCATTAATTATAAGACTTACCATCATCCCCCCATTTATATAGTATAAGCTCACTTTCTTTCTCTTTTGTGTGTTTATTAAAACGAAAGATTAATTACGATAACGTATTTTAAGAATTCGCAACTTTGTTGACTCCGGTATTCGGAAATTTAATTTAAAAATTCCGAAGTTTAACGAGACAGGTGAACGAAACTGCTAAGCGCGTTATGAATTTCGCTTCAGTGTAGTTTTGGTTTTTTTTTTTTGCCCGCGATATACGAAAACTTTATGGCTTATCCTTCGACAGAATTTTGCACAAAAATCACGCAAATATAATATATGCGTGATCGTTTTGATACCTTTATTTGTACCTTATTTTGTTTGATAGTAAGTTATTTTTGATGGAGAAAAGTGACTACTAACAATATTTAAATTCTGTCATATCGTATCTGTTATTAGGATGAAAAACTAACATACTTTGACTATCAAGCTACAGTTTAAGCAGCCATCGAAAGCTTACTGCCTGCATTAATTACGCGACTTAACCCTTCAGTTAATGAGGCCGGGACGCTAGGTTCTAACTTCTCCTTAATTTACACCCCTGATTGATTTAGGTGACTAAAGCAAGATCATGTGTATTAACAAGAATCTACTATTGATGACACCTGTGACAATATTAATTGTATGTAATTTAAACGCCAGTTAATACGCACATGTATTTTAAGGTTCAAAAATATTGTGTTAAATTGTATTTAAAAATAAACATATGTATCCAATGAACATTACAACTTCACTAATAGTGACTGCTGATTTTATTGTTATTACGATGTGACGAAAGCTGTAAGAAAAAAGTCATAATTACCAGCATAATGCATTTTATAACAATTAATATTATAATAACAATTCTTGCAACATCATGCATGCATCGTATTGAATGATTTCATAACTATTTATATCGTTTTGCATATTAAAGTATGTATTGCACCACCTTCAGCAATATTGAAAGCGATATATCCAATATAAAAATTAGACGCGTGGGAAAGTATGATTTAATTATCCTTATTACAAACGTTATTTAGACCGATACTCTGCATTAATCAAACAATCATGACTCGTCATGTTAACAATGACAATCATTACACAATAAACGTAAGTGGTTCATTTCATACGTCCTTTACACGCGATGTTTATAATTTGCTGTGGTGCAAGTTATTGTAAATTATATGAATTGCTGGAAAATGACAGAGCTTTTTTTCATTTACCCCTCTAAACACTTTAAATAAAATTGCGTTCTATTTATAGATTTTTATGTAAATTTATTGAAATGATAGAATGAATATCGGATTTATTATTATTGTAATAAGTAATTTTCTTGAACTTGAAGCGTTTCTAATGCTTACATTTGTTTCTTATTTTTGAAACTAGCAGTTCTTTTTTCCTGTCTATCAATATTTAAATTATAATTTCTAAAGTTTCTAATGTATTACCGTAAATGGGTATAGGTACTTATTATGAAATCAGTTCCGTCTGGTTTACCTTTCTAATTTAAGTTTCTACGAATTCTATTAAACATTATGTATGGCTTATTAGATGTAATTTTATTCTTTACTATTAATTATACTGTGTTTAATGCAGGGATCGTTTTTTGTGTGTTCTGAACGCCTAAAAATTAGGAAACCATTTTAATAAATAGAAAATTAGCCGAATAACTAATAGTTACATCTTGTTCTTTTATTACGATTGCTGCAAATCATATAAATAGACGGCTAAGATTTGAGATATAATCACGTGTATGCGAGTTCAATGAAAAAAAAAATGTTTTATTTATAAAAGTGAAAGTCGAAGTGAATGTTTTTTATTTCCGGTATGTATAAATACAACAGTTATTAAAAATCAAACTCTAGTTACATTTTCCAAAGTATTAGGTTAATGGAGAAACCGTCAAAATACTGGATAATTTTTTAACGTATGGTATTCACTATTGATATTGATTTTTTTCCTTATAATACTCTCTAAGATATAATGTGATGGAAACCTAAGTGTGGTGCCATCTAAGAAAGAAAAAATTAAATGTAGAAATGACAACATTCATGATGTTAATATAACTTTATTACCCATTATTGTTATAATAATTGACCATTTTTTTTAATAAAAATTATGTTTTTGTTTGTTGTTTTTTCAATTTCAAAAATGTATTGTGATAGTCTTCTCCTTTCTGCTAATAAAAATAACCTATTTCTCTTCATGTAAACACAGACATACTAAAAACTGTAAAAAATAATAAATAAAGTATTTTTTGTTCTTAGTATATCAGAATGAAATTATTAAAAGAAATAATCGATTCATGTTTCGATTGACTTCGATAAGATCTCAATACACCGGTACATTACCATAATTTATATAATTATCCCGGCTTCAAATAAACGTTATCAAATAATAACCACCGCGAGGTATTAAACCAGAAAAAAATGTATAACTCTGATAACAATAACAAAATTAACATATATGGAATTGAGTGTAACGGATTTAGAAAAACAATATTAAAGAAAAAAAGGGCATTTTTATATTCCGAATACAATAGGTGTAAATGGCGGAATATATCAATACGTAATACCATAATAAAATATCGTATATTTTAGGATATTGTGTTTGAGTTTCAGGAGGATTTATATTCTGATAGGATTAAATCTTTTTGTTTCCCAGAGATAATTGTAGTGGCTTCCTGTGCCCTTTCCCGTAGCTGTGAGGCTGGAAATAAATATTCATTATTCGTATCCCATAAGCATAAATTATTGTTTGAACGGTTTTCTTATGTAGATGTAGATTATAGATTAACGTTCTGAAATGTTTTTCAACCGAAATTGAATAATTTTATAATCGCATCCATTTTCAAGTTATTAATATATGATTTTAATAATACAGGTTGTTTTTTGTTGTAGCTGATGAATTAAATTTTATATGTAATAATTATTTATAATCAATATTTTAAGTTGTTTGTAATATATTTTTAATAAACGGGACTCAAACCCACGATCTTAAAGTAGAATAGAAATGTACACATTTATTTAATTCAAAACTAATCCAAGTAATGTATTATAAAAAATATTTTTTAAAGCATTGTATATAATCAAAAACAAGTGATAAATCAGAAGATTTATTATATCTCATTATTTCATTATGTTGTAACTTCTAGATTTCGATTATTTTTTTATCATATAAATTTTAAATTACTTTGCAAAACAAAGTTATATTTAGATATCAAAATACTTCTCTACAAAATATTATTATATTTCAATGTTGATTTTAATTTTTAAATTCTTATCTTATTCTTAATATAATTTATTTATCGTGTAATTAAATGGTTGATGTTTTTAATTCTTTAAGCAGATTAAAATATTTTTATAGACAACTTGGGACTTGGGTTTTGTTAGATAAGAATTTATTAAAATAACTTTGATAATATTATTTCTTTCTTAATTTAATTTAAAAACTAAGAAGAATCTTTTTTATTCGTAACAATGAAGTAAAAATATTTTAATAACATTTCAATTAAGATAAATAAGCCAAAGTCTAAACAACAACAACGGATATAGATAAAATTACGCCTATAATAACTAATATAAACTATAATCACGTTTTGTGCACGAAGTTCTAACTGGTGAATTGTTTATATATTAAATGTTATATACACAATGTATTACATAGATATATAAGATCTAAGTCCGGCATCTCCCGTCACGCGGCCGGCCGGTGCGTCATATCGCGTGATTGGAGAAACTTTAACACTTGGATTTAATATACAAGTGTCGGTAATGTGTTGATTATAACTATAAAATAAATATAATTTATTCACCTATATCTTAATTTAAGGTTGGCATATTTTCTTCACGATAAATAAACTTCAATTTTAAAAGAAATAACCACTTTGATGTCTTGAAAGTCGTATGTTAACTGTAAATTAAATCCTAAACACCGGTCCGTCCGGACGGAATTCAGACTGTCTAATTAGCGACGTAACGCATCATTGAGAAGAATTATGTTATTACAGCGATTTAGTACGAAGTCTTTTTGAAATTTAAACCCGCAAATTGTTATGGTTTATTTAAATATGTTTTTCTGTCGCATGCGTCACGGAGCGATAGCCCAGTTGGCTACCGCAATCGTCATGTGACTGCGGCTAATACCCGTTATTTTCCAATGTCTAAAACCGATCGGTACTTTCTTAAATTAACTCACACGTGTTAAGACACTCTGTATTACGATGTTTGTTAGAACGGTATCGTAAATCAACATTCACATTAATAATATATTGATTAATTTCTCTGTTTTAACGAGAAAATTATAGTGTTTCAACAATTTATGATCGTAGAAAATGCCAAATAAATTAATTGTATTTTTTATATTTTGTAATCCGTATTTTGTAATATATTTTGTTTTGCAAAATTAAGATTCAGATATTTTTAAATATTTTGCGTATTATTATACTTATGAGAACAATTTCAATTAAATAATTTCGTATGTATGTTTAAGAAGCGTCTCATTACGTCGCCTCTTGATAGATGATATTGGAGAGCGCCTTGGCACGCCTCCGTCGTCACGATGACAGTTTATAAATGACTTTTATATTGTCTATTCTCACCTAAGCTCCTGATAACCGATCAGTACGCCTTAAACTGTCCACTTGTTTCATTCATTTTGCGACTAGACCAACTTAGACCACTATTTGAAATGTTTGGCAAACGTCCAGCGCCGTAAATTAACGCAATTCTTTTTTATTTTCAGGTAAATCGTCGAAAGATACGGAGACAAGCGGTTCCTTGAGATTTGTTGGCCCCCTTTCGCCGTCACGTGAATTCGGAAACATCTAATGCTTTATTTGGCGAATTTATTTGTTTCCGCGTGGGGTTTAAATTAAACAATTGAATATTTTAGCTTTGAAACAATGGAATAAACGTAGAGTTACATTTAAAAAGCATTTTTATTTATGGATTATTAACACGACGAATAACTTTATTATTATGAGAAGTTTTATATAATAATAGGTAAGTTGATGGTTGAAATTGTCTAAGAATATGTTAAGCAATACTAAAATATAAAATAAATAATTTTATAGTAGTGGGATCTTAAAAATTCCATCCTAGTGTTGATCTATTTTACATTAGGTTTTCGTTACAACATCTCTGGATTTATTATAAATAATCACATTAAAAGTAAGTAACAAGTATGTTGTATTAATTTAAATTATATTGTTAAGAAACATTAGCAAAACAACGACTCGTGGTTACGTAACAAATAATGTAATCTCGAGGATGTCAGTATTAAATAAAGACCTTACACATAATATACTGTGACGAAGTAAATTAAATAATTTATCTTTATGTTGTGAAAATAAATACATTTAAACTTAATTAATTCATTCTACTCATTTATTATATAGATACTGGAAAGTAAATGATTATATTTCTTCCTATATATTTTCTATTTTATACAGTTATGTTACAAATTAAAGTTTAATAATGTAATAGATTTCATAAATATATAGAGAATTAACAAAGCAAGTAAACACTAGCTTCTATAAATGACTATTGCCAAAGTGTAATATAACGTACAGTTGTGTCTGAAGTGGTTTTGGCAGTCGGGCCAACGTCTGTTCAACTTAATCACACTACACCTTAACCAGCTTTAAGTGCTAACAAAACTCATAATGAGTTGCAAGCGATGTAAGCTCTAGTCATATTCACCTTAGCTTTATTCGCAGTTCACACACGAACATTGCGTTTTAAAAAAGTCAAGTGGAGTCGGACCGGTCAAGTTTTAATAAACTTAATTTTTTTATTGTTTTTTAAGATTTTTATGTGGGGTTTAATCGTGAACGATTATAGAGAGATATACAATAAATTAGAAAAATAGCAATTTAAAATTATATATATTTATTAAATTTTTTAAAAGATAAACTGATATATCAAATTATTATTATACAGTCCAAAAATAAGAATATTAATTTTGTAGTAACAGAGTTATATTACAATTATTTTTAAGTCAAATGTATAGTAATTTAAACAAAATTAATTTAATCTTTTTTTTGCTATAGTATTTGGTTGGTCAATTGATTATTTTATCGTAAGTGATGTAAGCAAAACATTTTTTTAATAACACAATTACACCAAGTGTTGAATTTTCTATTCAAAAAATTAAATTGCAAAAAAAGTTATTGTAGGCAAAACCTACTAGAGAATAAAGATATAGTTATGTATAATATAAATTTAACAAAGCTTCTAGTTTGATACTTAATATTACCAATAAAGCAAAGATCAACAGGCATCAAATTTGTTAACTACCACCCAGTGCGATAAATTTGTTGAACTGTCGCAACCAAGTGGCGTCCATTCGATAGTAGATTGATTAGTTGATTGAAGAGTACTATTCGTTTCAGCCTGCTACTGGTTCAGTCCTAATTGCCGCCGGAGTTAGGACCTAGGATATGGCTTGCTGATTTATTACTGGCTAGAATACGGTCATGTATTCCGGTTATAGATTCTGCATCTGGGACTTAGAAGGCGAGGTATTTGGAAACGATCGCTATTCATCTTAACTATAAGGCGATAAAATGCAATTATTTCTTATATATTGTAACGTCTAACAATATATTAATTTAATTTTGATACCGTTTTATGAAAACGATTAAAACATATTATATTATATTATATGTCATATGTATTAGAAGTTGTATAAATTAGAAACGTGTAATTATTGTTATAAAGATCCGATAGTGATAAGTAGTGCACGATCACGCTAAAAGTGATAAGAGTGCTTCGCAAGGGATTGTAACTCTTGACCCCAACGACCTACTTTTACTACTTCGATTTAACGGAATTGAAACGTTAAATTTCATTTTAATCAGATTTTTAACTTGGGAATACAAACTGGGGGAATGCTATTATTTTATTTTTAATGTGGGGTATAAAGTTTATAACTTTATATGTAGCTGTGTTTATGTTCGTTCACGCGTAAGTTACTTATAACATCACTTATTCATTAGTGAAAATCGTGTTAAAATCAGTCAAACAGATTTAGCCGGAACAAATAAACAGACAGACAAAAAAATTACTCATTTGTTAATGTAAATAGTGTAGTGTAATAATAGTATACTTATATATGCATTTAATAAAAATCTGCTAATTTGGAATTGCAAAAAAGTATTCTAATTTTATTTATATTTTTTAATGTAATTTTATTTTGCAACTCTGCATGACCTCTTAGGGTTAAGTTTTAGGTTCAAACTGTAGTGCAAGAGGGGAAAAATCCTTACACTCGAGCATAAGAACGAACAGGCTTCGTGTGCAAGTGGCAGCTATACAGCTATTCACTGTTCGAAGACACTTAAAAATCTTTGACAGCCACTTATAGAGCATTGGCTTAACCACTCTCCCCCGATTGTTCACTTTGAATCTCCTTTTACAAGTATTTTTACACTTTTAGAGATATTTAGCTCATTAGTTAGAAACAAAGTATGCGATTTACTTCTAATATAATTATAAAACCTAGTTTGTATTTATTTATGTCTTTATATACAACTAATTGACAGTTATCAATATGTAATTGCTATTTCATTATTAAATTTAGTTTAAATTAACTCTCTGTTAGTGTGCCCACATCATATGATGACAATTAAATTATTCTAATAGTTTCATAATAATTCTATTTTAGTATCAGTATTTTATAGAATAGAATAGTTATAAATAATTCTTAAACTTTTCAAAATAGTGTTTATAGAAATTAAAACTTAAAATGAAAATAAGTTGAATGATAATTTTGTAATATTATATTTTTTAACCTGTATTTAAAATAATAGTTAGTATCAAAATAAAATATATTTTGTAAAATATTATCTTAGTCAACACGATAAATTTATATTTCATGTAATATATCATTATATTTTTTATAAATGAAGTAGCTGCGTTAAAATCTGTGTAAAACATATTTGGCATGTGTTAAAAAGCGTAGTTTTATCGCCGTAGCGATAAGATAGCGAGATATAAAGATATTTTGATTTACTTTATATAGATAAAAATTCCCCATTATTAAATCTTTGAAAAATATTTTTTACATAATTTTAACGTATTTAATATTTTTTATAACCATTTCTTATGCAAGTAGTGCAATATTGCATGTATTTTTTGTGTAAATCGATGAAATTATTACAGTGAATAATAATTGTAAATTATTAAATTCTATGAAAAATAGCACTACAAAAATGGCGTTATTATACACATCATTTATTAAGACATAATTGTCATTATTTTGAAAGCTTTTAAAAAATGCAAAAAATGCAGTTGCAATCAGTTTCAACTTTATGAACCGCAGGCATTAACTAGTTCCACTTGCTTATGAACAGATGGCGCTCTTTTAAAAATACAGATAAATCCAAATTGATATGTTTATTTTATGAAACGTTATGTCTAAACATTTATATTAAAGGATTATTTTGAGTTATACATATAATAATATGAAGGATTAATTTATAAAAGTTAAATGTCGTCTCAATTTATACAAAAACCATTCGTAAGTTATAAAATGTCAAGTTATATTTAAATTTAAAATATATTCATTATTCATCAAAAACTAAAATATTTACATTATAATTTGAAAGTGAACAAAACTGAACTCGCGTAATTATTTCATAATGAAATCTGTTGCGGTGCCGATTCCTTAATGAAAAACAAGAAATGTAGCCTGAAAATTGAAAATTGCAAGTCAGCGGGAAAGTTTGCGATGCATTCATTAAAGTAGCATCAAAAGTTACTTCAATTCCATGCCAAAATTACACTTGAGTCATCGTTTTCTTCATTATTCACTTTGTAGATGCGATGTAGAGATGCAAGGAGATTGTACAACGTAGCTCGGACCATCTGCTTCGAGTCTCAATAGAAGTTTTTTCACTTCTTTGGAGATTAAAGTAATAAATTGAAATGCTCCGCTGTAACTGCGTTCTCGTTATACGGGGTATACGGGGTACTTTTTATCATTGTTAATTGTTAGTCATTTTAAAATTTTACCATACGGGACTTGGAATCATATTTTATTTAATCTTTAAGAAAATTATGAATAATTATTTATTTATATTAGTATTTGTTAATAATAGAAACATGATGTATTGTATAATATTCTTAAAAATCATTTCTCTAATATTATTTCTTTGAGATTCCTTCCGTACAGATTAAAAGATCATAATCTCAAAGAATTAAAATATCACAGATGAGATACTTTATTGAAAAATTTCTAAAGACATTTTGATTTTTCAATTCTCTTATGATAATATTATCTTTTTATTAATTTGTGAGGGAAAGACGCTAGATATTTTCATAAAACAACAAATTTAATAAAGTGGCCGTCACTGTTGAATTATTCAGATGCTGTGGGTACATTATTTATGATGATGGCATGTACGAGACATACGTCTACCTTTGCTTGCGGTTTTGCATCTTGAGCACGTCTTTGCAATATCGGGGACTTGCAGTCTTAAGATTGCCGTGTCAGGTAGAGGAAGCTGTTGTTACTAGATGAAAACAAATGAGTTTTCTCTTCGATTCGTTTGTATATTTTCTCGCTTGTTACATGCTGTCAGCGGATTTTATTTATATGTTATGTAATGTCTAGATGTCAGGTTAGATAAAAATATATTCTATATTAAAGGTATCATATTATTTTTACATATGAAAAATTCATCAACACGAACTGGAGTTGCAACTGTGATTTCTGTGTTACCACCTGCATAATGGATAAGGAATTATATTTAAAAATGAGCTTAACACAAGTAGACATGTGTAGACAATTTCAATTATCAGTCTTGCCATTATATCTTTACAAATATTACGATTTTTTAAAAGTTTTTGCACAATTATAACAAAACTTCAATTATTAGTTTAATTTGCAAATGAAGCAATTATAAAAAAATATTGAAAACAAATAATAATAATATTACTAGATACTCGTATAACACCGCTATTTCCTTTTGTATAGATGCAAACCACAAATCACCAGTTATAGTATTCTCATTGGCACAAATGTTGGATTATGTACCAGCGAAATCGTAACAGCCTATACGACATGGTGCGTCTGATTAAAACATTTATACACACCATGTTTGTAATACAATACATATACAACATGGCCTTTGATGTATAACACGCATATATGAAGTCATGACATCTCAAAACATTACTTCATTCACATTTTTGATAATATTTATTGTTTATGAAAACTTCAGTCTATTATATGCCAAATAATTAAGTTACGTGTTACATACATATATCTTGTGAATATATATTTATAAAGATTAATATACAAACGGGATAGCAATCTTAAATACATTACTATTACATTATTTCACACTAAAATCCGTCGGTACATCTATTGCTAGAACACCCCAATAATAAACACCGCACTTACATGGTTCAGCTATTTGTATTATATTGAGTGAGCCTAATTCCCTACCAGGCATTTGTACTTATTTATTTATAAAGCGTTGGTGAAATCGATCTGGCTTTATTATTTATTGCATACACGATATACCAATTTCTTGGTAGATATTGGTAATAGTTCAAAGGGCAATGCTGTTATTTATTTCATGAGGTATTTTCCGAAGTGCTTCGTGTCTACGCTTCGAGACTTTATTTATTTAGAAATGGTATATGTAATTTAATATTAAATATTAAAGTGAATTAATGTATAGTTTACATTTCTATGTAGTTTGAGGTTTAAATTTAACAAATTATTTATTTAATTTACAAATGTTTTTCACAATTTGATAAAGAGACTTAAGTGCAGTTTTGTGAAACAGATGCACTTTGATAGACATTATGTAGAATGGGTTAATCAAAAAAGATACATATAAAATGAATATACCATAATATCATATATATTATTTATTTAGTAAGCGTTGTAACTAACGCGACGGTACGGGCCGGGCGAATGGTTTTAATATTCTATTTGAAAATTTTAAAAATAGCCCACTTTTAAATGGACAGCCGCTGTTTCTGGGAACTTTATAAATTAAAACTTTATCATCCGGCATTTTAATGGCTTTTGTATACTGTTAAATACTAACAATACTCAATTTTGATCTATCCGCTTTTATAAATTTTTTCATGGAGTTAAAATAATAATGATATCATAATAAACCTATCCTCATTACGTGCTATAATTGTTGGGTACAAAACTAAAACACAAAGTGAATTGATGAATAGAATGCACACGCACTAGGAAGCGACCCACAATGTACGATGGACTCTAATGATTAAATTCATACAAGTTTGACGTAGCCGTATGACGCACTTCTGACGAGGATGCGCGTCTTTAGCCGTACGGAACGGGACGGGACGTAATTACCTCGTTATAAATAATCGTACTCAACTCAGGCTGTAACCAATCGGATTGTCCCGCCAAGATAAATGATGACTCGCTTTCGTTTTAAACTAATCGTTGCATTTGTAATTTCTCAATCGACTGACTGAGACGAATTCCCCGAGACACGCTCTGTGATGTTATTTACCTTTAAATTACTTTCATGTACGGTGCACAGACACAATAATAATATAATAAATAAAAACAATAACTTGTGCATGTAAGTACGTTATTGTAAATAATATTTCCATATACAAAATGTTCAATAATCTTAAAGTGATGTATTTTTATCACTTTTTAACGTTTTGCTGCTCCAAGTCAATTCAAAACGCTTCTTTGTGAACGAACGTGAAATGTAAAGGTTTAATTTTCCTGGAATACCAAACAAAGCGCGAAGCAATGCAGACGATTTTGACCGCTGCAAATGCAATTGCTTCCCAACAGCCGATATTAAAACTTATAATTAATAGCGGTCTCATGCGAATTAGTCACAATGCAATGCGGTGGACGTTGAAACGTTACATAATTAACAATAGAGCAATTAAGTTTGGTGGGCAGCGCGTTAGTATGGAAACGAATGCCATTTCGCGGATGCCCGCAGCCGGCTTCGTTCCGCTCGGACGATGTACAATGAATTGTGCTGATTTTGCTGACGCTACTTTTGCTGATTCCCACCTTTATCCAACGATAGAAAGATTGCACAACCCAGCACTATAAAGTACTGATCGTACTTTTGCTACAATTATATATAGTTTGTTTATTTAAAATTATGAAATAAGGAATATTTTATGAATTAATATAGATGATGATGATGATAGTTTATATGTTATGATATTTGGACGTTTGTATGTCCATCATGCTGACAGTATGGGATCGTATTTTATTGCATTTGTTGACCAATGGAACGTGGCCCACATAAGGTCATAGGTTACTTTTATTTTATTTATACATATTCGCTATCAGAGAACACAAGGCTGCTGCCACTGCCTGTTACTTTAGATATTAGTTTTTTCAAGCGATCCTCTGCTCAATTTCCTCTTTCACGCGAGCGAAGCTGCAGGCAAAAGCTAGTGATCCATAAAATTAATAAATCGGTAAAGATTGCACGATATAAAAAACTATTTTATGATTTAAACGTTTCAACAAATATTTGTACAGACACTGTCTTTATTAAATTCTAGTGTAATAAATTTGACTATCACTAAAACAGGTTGGATAATTTTATGTTTTATCTCTAATTTACTGACATTGACGTTGTGGTCAGCCCGACTACTGTATTGTTATATTAAGGTTTATTATTAATTAAATACTACAAGAAAAATAAATAATAGATATATCAAAAAAATCTTGAGAGGAAATTATATATCACTAGCTATTGGCAGCGTCTTCGTCTGCTACTTCGTAAAGTGTCTTACATCAATTAAAATTTTATTATTAACAACACTAACTATTGGTACATTATAGAACTCAGAAATTAATTACTCATACAAATGCGGAAAAAAATGAAGCTTAATAGAGATAAAAATTATCCTATGTTTAAGTTGGGCCAAATAATATTTTATCGAAATCAGTTCAAAAGTTTCGAAGATTATCGCAAACAAATATTGTGACACAGTATTTTTATATATAAAGATAATACTCTTGCAGTAGTTATATAACGACAATAAGAATAAAAAAAACATGTATTTGTAATAACTCCATTGCCATCTGTTATATAAATGGAATCTATTAAATTTAATTCGTATTATCAAAGGTAAGGTTCTCACTGACATATGTTAGATATCGATAAACCTAATGGATGTTGTATATGTAACACTAATGATATGGTATTTGCTTTCCCTGTTGTATTTACACGCGATTAGGACTCGAATACATTATTTTATCACATGTTGTGTACACATGGCGTATATTGTGCAATGTTACGCCATACTAATAAAAACTAATGTTATAACAGGTCCTATGCCGCGGTCGTCAATAATATTGTTATATATTTTTACTCTTATTATATTAATATGTTATTACAGTTTTCTTGTAATATTTTATGAATGTATCTGTAATTTCAAGTCGTTTGTAATTATTTATAATTACATCATCATTTGATTCATTTATTTCTGATATGAAAGGAAAGTATACCGAAATATATGTTGGAACAAAAAGTATCATATTGATATGAAATAAAAATTTAAGATTTTAAAACTTTAATATCTAAGGTACGATAGGCGAGCTAGTTGGTGAAATTTTAAATTTTCTATAAACAAACTTGGCCTAGATATTACACGTGCAACACTCGAGACCGGTGAAACAAATTGAAAAGCAAATAAAGGCTTTACGTTAAAAACGACGGAAACTTTTTCAATTACAAACTTGCGTGGCGCGCACGTTATATCTTGTGAGCGGGTTATCACACTTTAATAATAATATCTATTATACATATTAATAGTAGTCATGTGAGTATAACAGCATTAAAGAGAAAAATACTCACAAGTACTAATACAACGACACATTTGTTAATATGTTCTTGTGTTAAGAAATTTGGGATTTTTTGCGATAATAGAGAGTTATATTAAAAACTTTTTGTCATTATCATTCTACTACTCTAAGAGTTTTCTTACATAACCAACAATATTGGCAAAATCAGATACAAAATTACTTTCGCAGCAGCTAGTTCCGTTATCGGCATCGAATAGGGAACTCAGAATTAAATCTCTATTAAAATTTAAGAAAGGGACGAAACTTTTATCAGTTATTAACTTTCTTGACATTTCGCGAAGAATTATTATCGTCTTATCTCTCACAGCTCTGCAAAGCGAATTCTACTAGCCCGTATTTACTGTGCAGTTACTTTCAATTAAAGATATTTAGCGAGTTTTGGAACTGTAGCTAAGTGGGCCAGAATTTGTTAAACGAAGTTTTCATAAAATCAAAAAACAAAGTTATTAACGAAATAGCCGCACCCGTAAAAAGGAAACCGAGCGAAACCTCCCGTAAATTAGTCGGCATTGTGTTACCCTTGCCACCCGCAAACGTGATGCAAACAGTATAAGTTAATTAAATAAAAATACCACAGATTTCAGTCCTGCGGAGGTGTCAAACAGCAATCAACAAATAAAGAACCGGCAATAAGTTAGGGAGCTATTCACAGAATCGGAAAGGTTTTGATTCATTGTCACGTCTCGTTTTGATTGGACGTGCTTTGATAGCGATAGCCGGGATTGCGACCGTTCAAATTTTAATATTTTTTTATTCCCCCTCATATTCGATTCTATCCTGCTGCGGTTTGGCAATATTTATGACGAGTTGTTTTGCTCGGGAGAGGCTGGGGTAAAGGGGTCAGATATAACTGTATTTGCATTCGTTTAGCGTATTTTCCATTCTACCTTTTTGCGATATTAATTGTTTAGTTTATCATTTTGTTTTGGATGTCATGTGAAAAGCAATATTGCTTTTATGTAACATTTTTTCAAATAAAATTTTTACGTCAAAATCACACACCAGTACAAAAATATCTTATCGTTTACACAACATACTTTAACAACACGAAAAAGTAAATGTCGCTAATATAAAGTTCCACTCCTAGATAAAACAAATCTGCTTACTAAGGAATTGTCGTCGGTGTAGATAAAGACGCATAGATGGCACTTCTTGCGATGTCTTATTATTTTCATAATTGGAAAGACACTTCGCACCTCTCGACCGGCTTTTACTAAAGCTTGCTTAACTGCAACCTGCCAAGTGATTCCGAGATAAGATCAGCATAGTCCGTTGTTTTTATTAATTAAATTTTTATTGCGAATGCAGTATTCTACTTCACGTTTTAATAAAAATATATTTGTATCCATTTTTGTAACTACTTTTTCAATTTTGTACGCTATGGTTCCCAAAGGAAACATGCAAATGTTGATAGGACACTTTTACACGTGCCCATGAGTGCGAAAATTAAATAAAAAATTCAAAAGTATAAGCGAATAGGTTTGACGTCGGCATGTGGCTGTTTAAATAGATCTGTGGAAAAGGCTTGCCTGTCGTTTTATTTGTTTTAAGAACGTTTATATGTTGATTAAATTATCCTGAACTTTGAGTTTCAATAAATATCAATCCATCTGCAGTGAAACCGCTGAAACCGAAAAATTTCAATTTAATCAATTGCTTAATTTCAAAAGCAAAACAAAATACATATGTTTTAATTTGCCTGCAGACGTTATTGTTTTGATATACCAATCTCAAATCACATTGTATAAGCTTATATTCCAGTATTGAGTTTCATTGATGATTGAATATGATCTTGGACAAGGTTAATTGTTTCAATATTATCTTCTCATCGAATGTGGTCGACGTTCATACACTGATAGTGTGTCCATCATACAGCTTTTGTTACGGTGTCATAATGAAAATGATAATAATCACAACATATATCGTACTGATAATAACAAATTATTAAAATTAAGGTCAGGTTTTTAAATTACAATATACGGAGTGATGAAAACAATATATGATAATTAAATTCAAACACTTTTTCAATTATGTTTAATCATGTATCCATAAAAAATGTTATTGTAGTAATCTATATTAATATATATGCTAAAAAATCTCTGCCTGTTTCTCGAACTATTGTAATTGTTTGTTTGTTTGTAATTGTGAATATAATATATGGAACCTATATAGTACTGTATAGTCAATAAGAGTCCATCAACAAACTTGTCTGATGTAATTCTCGTTTCTGGAGGCACAGTTAATAATAATAGAATTAATGACTTCTAAATAGTAAATTATGTTACAAAAATTCTTAAAGAGAGTATTAAAATGTTTATTATAAACAGTAGTGCCAGTTTTTTAATATTTAACAAAGTTTTATTGTGCTCTCGAGTGTTAGGAATTCTCCAATGGGATTTATTCTGAGAATGAGTGCTTAGCGATAGACGTCACGTAATCTGGACCAGAAATAATGATATGCATCCGATGTGAATCAAACTTCAGGATATAAATAAGACGGCAACAGGTGCAACGTTTTCAAAGACATGCATCACAATTGCTGTCCTATAAAATGTACAAATATTTTATATTAAAGCAAGCATAAAAGTCATTTACTTAGCATTAATTAATGTAAAATTTTAAAGAATAAATCCGAGATTTAGTGAAACCGAGTGTGTCCTCTTAATAGGAAGTAGGTCTCACAAGTTTCATCTTTGTGAGTTTTTCTTTTGTCTCGCATCTTGAGAACCACTCAACAGATTGTCGTGAAATATCCAGCTCGTGATTCAGAATTTTCCATTTAAAATTGTCTTATTCCCGAAATAGCTTTTATACATTTCTTTTTCACTTAGTACTAAGCTATCTTATTTCATCTTCAAAAGATACGAAAAGACATATATTTCGCAAATTGCGACATTACAGTGTTATGCATATCAAAAAAGGGGTATGAATATGTTTAAATCAGAGTTCATTCTGTACATTTATTGCCTGCTATTGGCAAGAGAGTCGCGTGCGAAAATTTATCGGGTACATGCAATGCACAACATTTGGTGAATTGGCGCTGCGTCGCTAGAGTCGGCTGTATTTGTTGAGTGCATATAATTTCACTTCAACGAGCCATCGCCTACATGCGACACGCTCGTTTTGTTTCAAACTCCAATAAGAGAACGCATCGCCCGCATGTCGTGTTACACATTCACTAGATGACGATCGGATTTCCTATGAAACTATATTTAAATATTTCTCTTGAAAAATTTAAATAGATAACAATTAATGTCAAACATGATTTTGTTCTAGCAAAACATATTGCAGACATAATAAGGACTATGTTGGTAACTCAAATTGTACACAACAGTTGTGTAAATACAATTTTAAACACTACTAGAAAGCTCGAACCTGAACCCTCGTTTATACGCAATTTGTTAAAGCCTATTTAATTTTCATCCACCGACAGTTCATACTTTAATTAACCAGAAGGTTGTTTGTTCTAACGTTTTGAAACGAAGAGGTCGAGATTTGGAAGAAATTGATGCAAATAAAACTGCCATTAGAATTCCCTGATCGGGTACTTTATTTATTATATTGTTCTTTATATAGTTTAGTTTCTTATATGTAATTGTGAGCTCGTAGTCTATGAATATCTTTTACTATTTTTTTTATTTTAATACATTATTTAAAAGATTTGTTAAAATTTAATTACAGCAAGCTTAAAGTTTGGTTGGGAGGCAATTATTTAACATTTATGTAATAAGTCAATCCATCTATCAGGTTTTTTTTAATACTATTTTATACATTCCGAAATTTATTTGCTGTTTCATATTTTTCCTAATGTTCGGTATAATGTTATAAAAGAGTAATTAAATTAAATATGTATTTTTCTCCATTTCTCATTGATGCGGTTTCCGAGAAAATATTATATATGATATCTTTTAGAAATTGATATCATGATGCAACATTATTATCAGGAAACAGAGTCGGCGTTGAGAAAGCAATAAAATTACTTTATTTTATACTTTTCATGCCATTGGCTGTATGTCAATTCAGAACATAATATGTAACGTATTATATATATTATTTGAGAAGTGTCATTAAATCAATGACTGACTTTTATACTTTTATAATTTAGCTTCCTTTGTTGATAATGTTAGTAAAGTAAAGATACTTTCTTAATAATCGTATTTGAATAGTATCCTTAGAAAATGTAAAAGCAAATATAAGATTTAAATTGCATTTTAATTGTCAATAAGAATAAAAAACACTATATTAATCTGATTTTGAAACTTTGATTCTTATAAATATTTGCTATATTTCGTCAGTCGTCAATAAATTAACAATTGAAAGGAATTCAAGATTGATTTCTTTATTTTAATTTAATTTATTTAACTAATTACTTAAAGAAAGTGATAAAGATATAATTAAAATGAACAAAGCAAAAACATAGTCGAAGCCATTTTTTAATATTTGAATGTATGTGGAACGACTCGTGAAAATTCAACAAAATAGTATCTTATCCATCTATCTGTATGTTCAAGCATCATCTAAAGACCAAACAATTGAAATCTGCTCTTTCGTGGTAGAGGGCTAGAAAACTTAAAACAAACTGTTATATAAATTATATCGTAATCCAACTAGAAGTGAAGTGAAGTTAATTGAATAAAACTATTTTGTTGCAAATTTGTGTTATTCCTGATTGATGCTTTTAGCACATCAGATATTACGAAGCGACACATTCTTAGCATTGAAAGTTCAAGGACACAAAATTTGTTCTACAAAAATATTGTAGTTTAGTTACATGACCTTAGAATCTCAAATGGACCACGCCATCGCCATATTGAAATGTGTAACCAATTTACAATTCAGTAGATTCAGCCTGGTAACTAAAATCTCTAAGTGTTACGTGTGTTGGGGATTGTGGTTGTTATCGTTGTTTTGGACTTTAGTAGTTTTCGTAGTTATGGCATTTGTAATTCGGTTCCGCAGGGACTTTCACAAACCGATAAATATTTCAACGCCAAAGCTATACACATGTATAAGTTGCAGTATCGTCCTACTGATCACAGACAAGGTGATGTATAATATAATCAGGATAATATATGAATTAAAATGCACTCATTTATAATACTTACATATTATTATTTCAATTGAGTGATTAAATCTAATTTAGTTACACCGTTGACCGTCTTTATTATGATACTTAAGAATATAGAAAATTATTACTTTAAAAATACAAGGTACAAAAACTTTCAAATCCTATTTTATTGTCAATAAAATGATCATTATATAATTTATAATCATATAAAATACTTTAAAAGTAGAGACAATAAATACATCTTTGATGCTGCATTATAACTTTAGATTGCGCAATAGAATAGTAATAAAAATTGGTTCTTTTCCGAAGAGTTCGCTTGATCGTGCCATTTATTGCATCGGTACAAGTTTCCGCTGCGAGTTCTAAGGCTCTGTTCTTTTACAACTTTGAAAACGCCTTACGAACAACGTCATGAATTTTCTTTATTATAAAACTATCTTTATCTAAGTACCTATTTTACCTTTAAGTACCTATCTATATATAATATTGTGTATTATTCATATTAATATTACAAATATTACAAGACATATGTATTTAATATACACATTTAGTCTCGCGTTACAGCAACATGCAGCTTATATAATTGAAATGGTAAGCCAACTTGCAAGATTTTATTTATTATATTATAAATAAACATAACAATATTACACCAATAGGTGCATGATAAGTGTAAGAAGGGATTGTTTCTTCAGACGCGTGGGGACTCTGATTTATAAACGAATGATATATCAAGGGTATAAAAGTTGATATTCCTAGAATGCAATCTTTTTAACGGTTCATGATTCAACTTGAAACATTTATAAATAGATAAAATATTTTTCAATCGACTTAGTGTTCTATTATTTGAGAGAGAATTTAACAAAATTTGTCGCTATATATTGTTAATATAGAAACAATCAAATGCTTCAATTCAATTTCTAATATTCTTTAATTCGAACAAAGACAATTACTAAACATGTAGAAACAAAGTTTAGGTAAATCCCATAGCGGGGAGATATCTCTAACAATTCGATTTAGTAACAAAACACCAATTCCCGAATAGCCAGAACAAAACAAATAATGACCATGTTCAACTTCCGTAGTTACATATAGACTGCCGCAACAAAAGACTCAACCTACACAATTAGACCCGCTCTGCTTTACATTAAGCGTAAAATCTTTTAACTTGTCTTTGCCATTACACGACTGTCAGCAGTTACGATCTAAAGGAAACAATAGGATAACAGTTTAGTAATCAAGTTAGAAATAGATAGCGATTTCTTGCCGAAGAATCGGTCGCTGATTTGTGGTCGTCGCTGTTGCATTCGCTGTTTCATTCCTAGAGAATGCGCTGCATATATAGACAGTAAGTTCAACATAGCATGTGTGGAGCAAAAAGAACATGTTGGCGTTTGCCCAACCAACTGTACGGCGGCTTGTTTCATACGTCACATTAATTAAGTATCAGATAGAATCTCAGCGTGCGACGGACTGATATATTTACGATAAGCTAGGAAAGTTGTAAACAAGATATTTAGAATATCATGAAACAGGTGTTTTGGGATGATGAATTGTCATTTTGTTTTAATTTTTTTATTTTCTTATGTTTAATAATATAAATGAGTCAAACATAGTATTCTAGTTCTTCTTTGATTTTAAGGTATCGACTGCTGAAATACAGTATTTCATTACTTCATAGCGTTTTAGACATATTTATTGTTTTTAGATATCCAATTATCATTACTTTTGAATAGAAAAAATAAAATGGATATATATTCAAAACCTTATATAATTAATTTGAATATTTTTAAAACTGAAAACGTTTAATAATTAATAACAATATAAACTATACAAGCACTAAGAGATATTCACGAAGCATAACATACCAAGGCAATAAACTTATGATAGTGGTGGTCTAGCCGCTATGTCTCAGTGATTTAGTACCTTATTCAATTGTTAGCAGGTCTTGTATCAACAGTTGTTACAGGTCTTAATGATCTGGAAACAGTAATTCATGTAATTATTACATGTAGTAGCAGAAGTCACATATAATGTTATAATATAATACTAAAACTTAAATAGTTTAGTTATTAAAGCGAAATAAATAAGAAAATTGTTCTTGAATGGAGTAGAGTGAATTAAATAAGTATTATGTCTGGCTTTCCGTTGGCTAAAAACAGTTTCTTTCAGACTACGTTTCCTGACAAACTAGGCTGCGTTTTCTTTGGTGGCATCCTAGGAAGCCTTGACGTGGGTAAACAGTACGGTACGATTTATGAGCAGTTTGAGGGGCTTTTCTTCTTTGTTTCATGTAATGACCCCGCTTTCATCTCGGTCTCAATGGGCGCTCGCAAAGCGCTCAGATAGTGGTCTGGGAGACCGTCTTAAGATTATTATGTACTATATTCGAACATGTTTTTTACAAAACCTTTTAAAAAAGCACAATATTGTAAATAAATTTTCGCATCACGATTATATTGTTACATAAATTTCATTTCAGGTTAAGAGTGAAGGCACTCACGTCGTAACACACTCGTAAATGTAGTTCAGTTCTTTGGGTGAAATGTTTTAAAAATTTGTTCATGATTTCCGTGATATGAAATTAGATCACGAAATACTAATTTATATAACTCAGTAGTGTACACAGTACGTGAGAGATAGGAGGGGCTTGTAACGTCACTGCCCGCTCCCAGCTAATGACCCTATAACCGCCCGCATTATTATTTATGTTGTGTAGCTGAGAACGGCATAATAGTACCATAAGAATGAAATAAATTCTCACAAACTTTGAGCTCTTAGCGCATCTTGAAAACCGAGATAGCAAATGGTACCATTTAAGAGTTATAAAGATATTTTACTATTCCGTTATAGAATTATTTTGGATTCTTTCTACATTTTATTATTTTATTAATATTTTATTATTGTATCAATTCATGTTTGTTAAAATTTTTATAGTGTAATTAAATAGAAACTAGAAGAAAAGTCTTAGTAAAGTTTTGTAAAATGAAAGTTTAAAATGAATTGAAAATGATTATAATGAAACTTCTCATTTTTCAAACTCCTTTTTAATTTGAAACAATAACGGTAGACTTTCAGCGAACAATAGATTAAGGTCGATGAGTCTTTTATATTCGTTCGGTCAGATCAAGACTAGTGATGTTATGTTATAGGCATCGTCCGATCGATCTTGTTGCTTCGTTTGACACAAATAACTTCTCCACTACCACCGAACACGGTTAAGTCAGAACCGCTTCTTCACAGTGAAAGTAATAGTGTACTTTGCAGTCGTGTTTTAGTTTGGTTGATTAACAAAGTTATTCGAGTATTATGTTTAAGTTTTGTTCTTAAAGTAAATCACTGATTTAGTATTTAGTTAGGAGATAATCATTAAAAAATTATAATAAAATGAGTTCTTTTATAGGAATATAATTAAAATTTTGAAGCTATATCACAACACTATTTACGTAATAAATCTCTTATATAGTTTGGTCATGTAGAAAGGATGCACGAAACAAGATTGACAAGAATATATATGGGATTTGTAGAAGGAAATGGATGTGTCGAAAGAGCCTTCCCCTTTTCTAGAATGAACGAATATTTCCTGATCAGATTGAGGATGTTCTGCAGAAGATAAAAATCAAGAGTAGCCGGACCCGACGAACGTCTATGAAAGGACTTATGAGAATAGAAGAAGCGAAAGAAGTGTGTCAGGGTCGTAGTCTTTAGTCTCAGCCTACACTACCGGGAAAGTTACGTGATAATATGTATGTAATATGTATTATTCCAATATGAAGATAGATATTATAATCAAATATTGTAATTGAAACTATATATTTATCAAGAAACTATATTTTACTGATAAATATAATAAAACTTAGCGATTGGATACTCATATAAAGACTTTAATAAATAAAATAACTAACAATATTTAGACAAAGCTGATAGACACATAACATTATGAATATAAGATGATCTTGCTTCGACGATATTGTGAACAGACTTCATTACCGCTCGTTATTCGAAACTCAATAAGCCTAGTATAAATGCATTTCTTTCTTACCTCTTCTTATCCCCAAGGGCGTACATATATGTCTGTTGATTTTATTGTAAGCTCAGGAAAAATATTGTCACGCAGTAATACTGTTATACTAATAATATATTATTAATTGAAATAATTATATTGTGTGAGAAAAATAAGTGCGTTCGTTGCGTTAATTTTGATATCAAACAGATTTTTTTTTGTCATATATATAGTTATTGGTAACTGTTTAGGATAGATTAGTTATTTTTAAATAAAATATTTGTCTTTTTATTGAAATATGGATAATAATGTTAGGAAAGGATAACTATTGTCATAGCCAGGCTATGTTTATAGGTAGTTGTTGGGATTAATTATTATTAGGTTTTAAATTTGATATCAAAATGTCGACCCTTAGCTACAAGACAAGAATAAAAAATCCAAATCCTATTTTTTTATGTTATTTAACACTATTTATAATTTAACACAATCAAATCTCAATATTTGTAATGTTAATCAATTATATATAATTAACTAATATCTATTATGTAATAGACAGGACGTTTAATACTTTAGTCTCTTCTAAGAAATTTAAATGACATTGACAACATATGTGTAAATATTTTGTAAAGTAAATGAAATTCACAAGTTATGTATATTGTAGGGTATTAAAGTATTATACAACAAACTAAATATTAATAATTCAATGTCATTAATTTATTATTTAAATAATAGTATTGTATTAATAGTAACGAATAGTCTTATATAATATCTATATTAAGATAACTATGTAGAAATAAATACCTAAGAAATAATGTACAAAGTATTTTTAATTCTTATAACCAGCCAAAAAAATTTAAAATATTTTATTACAGGAACTCACTGAATGTTTAAATTTTATCCCTGGTGAGAAAGTTGGAGAATAGTTTCACAAACATTTGAATTAAAACTATATTAAATTTCTTCTCACCGGTACTTTTGTTTGCCTTACACGCGAGTCAGTCAAGCGATGTTAAGAATTTGAAAACTATTTAAGCATTTCGCACCGATAACTTTCGATCCCTATGAGGAAAATTAGCCAGCCATTTTATATTAAGTAAAAAGTAAAAGGAACAAACCATTAGAAGGCCTTAACGACTTCGATCAGATTAATAAATGATTGAATTTTCAATTAAGACTTGAGGAGACGGAAACGGAAACTTTGTTGACAATTGTCGAACGTGCATTAGTAGCTATATTTGATTGTAAAAATCAAAATGGAATCTCGTGTATAACGCTGTTACACTGTTACAAATTGCTGGCTACTAATGGAATAAGGCATTGCATAAATTTTTAGAAACAGTCATTTCTTGAAGCACGTGCGTTGTCGGAAACAACTGCTTCTTAAATTGTGTTTCAAGAAATTTCATTTAAATCTTATTGTTTATTACATGCAATATATAAACAACGGAAAGGTGTACATTTTATGCTAAGTATTCTATTATTAAAAGTAAAATGGCCCAGAGAGGATTAAATGAAAGAAGTAGAATAAAATGTATAATTACTTTAATTTAGTTACTTCAAGCAATTGACACTTGTTTCTGAACGCAAGTTACTTTTCCAATGGTTACCGCACATGAGATACTATAGGTGCTTTCAAACTAATGACAGATGCTGTCATATAAATAAATATAATTAATAGTAGGTTGTAACGGTATTTACTCTGTGCAGTTGTAAAATATTTCTAGGCATGTTGTAAAAGATTTACCTCTTAAAATTAAAATTATAGTCTCTTTATTGTTAACAATTCAAAGTCTACGATATTGTAAATTAATTAAAGTTTATTTTGCATACACCATATTTAATAATTTAATATTATTTAAGAAACTATTAAAAGTATGTAAAGAAAATAAACTTTGCTAAATATAAAACACTCAAAGCACTTTTAAACATAAAAATTTTTATATTCTTTGTTCTCTATTTATTCTGTTGACATATAATACGAGTGGTAATTAGTAGCTGAAAAAAAAATATAGTCAAACGCTTATAGAAGCAAGAGCTCGAAGTCATTTCAACATGGCGGTAGACAAGCTATAAAAATACTGCTATTTTAAGAACCCTATTTATCATGTTACTCATCATCAACTCTCCCAGCTTCATTAAGACAGATGTAATATGTTACAACATTTTTCAATGTTTGATAAAAAAAATGTCTCATGAATAGTCTCAATCAATTAATGTCATAATATTTACTTACAAAATTGTTCTTTAATTCAATGGGAACAGATATATATTAAAGTAATCATCTTATCACTTTGTCTTGTCTGTTCAGAATATATTTTCAATTTAGAAGCAATTTTAGAATCTCTGGTGCGGTCACAATCGTTTCAAGGAATGCTTGTGGTATCACCACATGATTTATATCGAATTGTTTTCTGAGTTACGGCACTAATCGCCACCACCACTATAGACCTTTGATCTAACGTCAGATTGCCTCGAACAACTAAAACTTCTTGAATATTAAAACATTTTTTGTTATTTTGCATAACTTACAGACGCTGGTGTTTTGATGGTGTTTGTACAGGAACAGTTTGCACTTTTTTATACGTTACAAAAATTATTATAGTATATACATCAGTCCGTTTTGAATAGGGTTCAGCTTTTAATAAGTTAATAAACATATTTTATGTTAGAATTAGTTTAACTATTAAATGTTACGTGTAGATTTTCTAGATCTTTTAGAAAAGATAAGATCTTACAAATGTATAATATTTTTATGTCACTGAAAAATGGTTTTTATTTACGAACGCATAAGAAAATTAATATTTATGGTTTGTTTTAGTGACATCTATTAGAAAATGTGGGAACTACTTGCTAGAATAACGCCATCTAGCATTTATAGTTAAAGTTATTTATACTTGCAACAGTTTCAGACTGCATTAATTACTGCCCAAATGACTTCGCTGACATCTTTATTAATGAGATTTAAAAATAAACTAGTTTCAGTTTTTATCCGCGTATTTTAATAAGAATAAGATAGCAAAGTACATATTTAAATAGTGTTTATAAGGTTACTAGTAATATCAATATTATTATATATAAAAACCAATATTTTTTATACGATTTAATAAAGTAGCCAATTCATTATCTAATTTATGGAGTGCTATTTCTAATGGCATATTAATATCGCATTGAGAAAAGACTGGCAGTGAACTGTTAGTGAAGTAGTGATTTTTGTAATATTAAATATTTTTTTGGGGCCAAATAGTTTCCATTTGTAAAAAGAAATGCTCCCATGACAAACATTTCAAAAAGAATGCGCAGCCTTCACAAGATTGTAGTAACAAAAATTTTAACAAGAATATCAAAAGAAACGTGTATATTTCCAGTTTACACTATACGGGCCCATTTCGTCGGTGCACAGTCGATAATTATGTTGTCAACTGACTAAAGCAAACGGGCGTACAAAGCGGATCTGGGCAGGATCAGTCGCTTTTTGTACGACAAAGGCCATTACGATACGTTTCCGAGCGTAAAGTCAACACAGTTATGAAGTTTTCTCTGAAAATTGACTAACGTGGACGCTGTGATTGCGTTTTGAATGGATAATGAGATACAGCATTCGTTAATTGAGTCTATATGTAAATAAACAAACGCCATCCCGTTAAATCATTCCTGTTCTCAAAGGCTAGTTCATTTTATTGTGCCGACTGTTTGCTGCCTGAGTAATTTGTAACCAATTTGATTAAAGCTAGTTTCGTCCAATTCACCGTTTGTCGTTCGCTATTATATATTTATTCAAACAATGGTGCAAATGTGTTCATAATATTCATTAGTCATAAATTTATATATATTTGTATATAATATATACAATCTCTGCTCTCTACAATAAGGGGTATATTTTTTTTTAAATAGATATTTGATGTTTTATTCCCTAGATATTAGCATAAAATAACTTATAAATAAAAATATAAAAATAAATACATTTTCATTTTAAAATAAATCAATCTACATCTATAAATCATATTGAACTGTCTGTGTGTACTTATAAAATTTGTTGCAATGTATTCATTACTTAGTACTTGATAAAAGAGAAAGTCGGCCATTGCATAGATTTCAGGGAAACTAAATTAAACTACCACGTAATATAAAATTACAATGTTTATGTTCGTTAATCTCCAAAAAGTAGAACCGTTTATTATTATTTTGATACCGTACTTTTCATGCACAACATGAATGAAGTCGTCCGTAATCGTATGTATAGTATGTAATAGAATTAAAAACAACTTTATCGAATACTGACTGAACTAAAGCACTTTACGTTATTACGTTTTAACGTAGAAATAAATATTTTTATTAGAATATTTGTATATGAAATGGATTTAAACGCAAAAATATATTCCAATACCGTAGTTAGTCGGTATTTTTACGTAAAAAGCGATGTGATACATTTCTGACACGCTTGGAGGGCTATTTGTAAAAATAATGCTTTCCTGTTTTTGAATCTTTTTTTTAAATGTATAATTTATACATTTTACGAGCGTTTAGAAAAAAATGTCATTAATCCTGGCGAACGAGTGGGTATTTAGATTGATGTTCACATGTGACATATTTTAGCGAAGGATTTTGTGTATTTGTCATATTTTGTGTCAATAAAGTATATCAGTTGAATTGTACATAAATATTATTTCAATTGGTAAATTAAATAAGGACTCGAACCAGTACTGTAATATTGTCGCTCTCCCAGTGAGTTAAGTTTGTATTACCTTAATGAATTCACAAATAATATCTCCTACAATTCTAATATATTATATTAGATCCATACTATTAGATCAACTAAAGTCTATAATAAGATTAAAAAGCTCAGAACCATCAATGAAGTCATTAAAGTATTGATTCCCATCTCAAGATCCGACTTCACAATAACGCAACTGGTTGGTGTAATTTCTTTGAAGCCGAGCACGCTCGGGTGTTCGCAGTTAATACTGAACTGTATCAATTAAAACTGTCCCGTCTGATTTATTTTATTGGTTCGGCAATTGATTACATTACGCCAAATTGACCGCAATGAATGGGACGACGCCCGCGCCGCACTGCGTTCAAAAACCTTTATTATCAAATGTTTAGATTTGATATTCAAGTACTTTTCATATAATTGACATGTGACGAACACATCGCTACATCGTAATTCCGAAATGGTTGAACCGATTTTGATTTAGTTTTTGTTGTTTGAAAAATGATTTCATTGAAAATGTTTCGGCTATATCTAAAAATCTTGTTCAGCCTTTCAAGACCATCAACTCTTTTGTGGTGGTTGAAGGTTTTTTAATCTTTAATAATAAGAAAAGCTATAATTCAGATCAAAAATGTAAATACATATTAAACATATATCTTCATAATCGCCATGCTTTCCTAATTGAAAAAACTATTTTAACTTCGCCTTTAAATAAAAATATAATCATAATTAAATAAAATATAAATAGACGTTAAATTTATATTAAAGTCTATTAATATTTTAAACCTTGTAATAATTTAGGCTAATCTAATCAAAATTATTAAACTAGGAGATAAACCTAAATAGAAGTTCTCAATAATTGTTAAGGTCTTACTAAAACCTTAACACAAATATGTTAAAATAAGTTTTAAAAGATTCATATCTGTAATATACATTTATTTATTAATACTGATATACATATTAAAGTTTGGTGTCTATACTTATATTTTAGAGTTGTTTTAATAAAATATATGAATATTTTAATCGTCTGACAATGTATCGATATGGAGCACGCCTCCGTTTTATAACCACCCCTATTTTGTAACAAGTATCAATCATTTTATTAATTCCGTTATTCATCTATGTCATTACGACACCGCGCTGTCATTTGTTCATGTAATTTTATTAAGTGCTCTTTTAGACCTTAAATAGATATTTTATTTAATTCAGTCATTGTGAAATATAATTTTGTGTATATAAACGATGGCGAACGTTTGTTTCTTTATCAGTTTTTAATTCTTATTATGACTTAGATATAGCTATTTTTTATTTAAGTTTCATTGTTAGTAATCGATAAACTCTGAAACGAAAGAATTGATTTTATATTATTTCAGAACAGAAAGCTAAATAGTGATTTATTCTTACTAATAAGGTGTATATATTAACGTTTGTCAGTTCCGATATTTGTGAATCATGCCGAACGAAGTATAAATATTTTATTGGTGTGTCTTGATTTTATTACAGTGAAAAGTAAATTATACCTTTACAATTAAATGGCTAAAAATTAGATTCCACATATACTGCTAGGCTAAGGTAATACATTTTTTAGAGGAAACTTAATTTAGGTATAAATAATCAGTTAAAATATTAAATTAGATCCAAAAGTTGCATGAAATATAAGCTGATGTTTACCACGAGAAGATTTCACTTCAAACCTAAAAAAAAGGTTTTTATTTTAGTATATTGAAAGAAAACAAAATAGTTACAGATACTATTTCCAACATAAACTCACATTATGTATGTTGTATCAATATTTTTATTGTCTTGAACATTTTTGTGAATAAATTAACGAAGTACCTGATTTCAGATAGTTTTTTAGTATATTAATATTATAATATTATATCTTATAATATTATATATCTTCAAGGATCTGTTCAGAAATATGACTCCCAAATATCATGAATCAGATAAAAGTCGTATATATTGAAATCTAATTAAATATATTCCAAGTGCATTGGCAGATAAAATTTAAACAGTCGTATTACACTAAATTGTTAATATTACATATAAAGTCAGAGCAAACATAACGACAAGTTTATGAGCGACCAAAGAAACAGTGAAACTGTAAACAAGAGTGATTGACTACTCTCTACTTTAGTATAATTTATGGCTGATAGTTATAGTCTCATATTAATTTTACGCCAACTAAAACAACCGATCTTCATCCAGTTAATAATATACACGGAAGCCATATTAGTTACGAACAAAAAGAGTTACTGTTCATACCAACCAATGTACATTTATATGTTTTACAATGATATTTGATTTTATATCAAAGTGCTTGTGTGATCAAAAAAAAAAGATCATTTACTTTCTCTTCGTTGAGCTTTATTTTATATGAATAGTAATAGACAAAATTTTACGTTCATTTTCAGAATATAATTCCATAATAAATAAAATAGCATTTCAGTTAAGGGTACTTAATTATATCTCAAGTGAAGGTCAATTGAGATACCTAGCTTACATGTGTGGGCGAGCCACTAACAGCTGTATGAGTTTAAATTAAAATACTTAAAAAACAAAGCTAAGACTCCGTCTGTGCGGTAAAGTTGTTTAGGACTTCGCTAAAGCAAGCTGAGTTGCAGCCAATAACTGACAGATGTCTGAAGTGACCAGCGCCCAACTAATCTCAAGAATGTTAGTTTACAACAATAATTTGTCTAGTTTGCGAATGTGTAAGCAAATGAAATTGCCCAGGCATCTGGGAACTCATTAACCCTTTAGTTCTGACCAGTTACTCTGTAGTTGACTTACTCGTATTATTCTAGAGCGCAATAAATCTTGCAACTGTTTTGCTTTTCTGAAGAGAGGCTATTTTTAACGATATAATAACATTAAAATCACTTAATTTATTAAAAAAGATATAATTTTATTGTTATTTTGTAATATTTACTAAAACAAAATTTTTCTTTTTTATACATATATTTAATTGCATTGAATAAACGTATTACAATGCATTAAAAATAAATGAGTTTATATTCATAGCTTTATAGAACATTGAAGAAAATATGAATGTTAATATAATAATGTAAAATATAACGGTGCAAATGAAACTCTGTTAAACGTTCCCGAATTTCGCGGTTAAAAGAGGTCGGTAGCCCTGCCAGGCTGGCCGAATTTTAGCGATTGTGATGATATATGGGGGAGCATTATTTTCTTATCTTCTCTCTTTCTAACTCCAACACCCATACTTCATTCTTGCCCGTATTATAAACGTTTTATTTTTAATATCTAGCTATAGACTCCGGCCAAACGTTAGCATTAAGCATTTTTTGTAATGCGTCATCCGAGAACCGTATGGCGCATGGTTCTCGATTATTATTTTATAAGAGCCTTATAATTTATTTTCTGTTGGAACGGCCTTTAAGAAAATTGTTTCGCGAATATAACGTCGGGATGAGGTTATTGTAGCAAACAAGATCCAGCGTTAACAAGTAAAAATATTTTTATGGTATAAAGTGAAGACTTAATCTTTTAATTTATTTGATTCTGAAATCATTACGTAACTTACTTTATAAGGAGGAAAATGTAAAGTGTTTGATAGGATTACAAAGTCATTTTGTTAAGGTTTTTATTTTTGTGTTTTAACTTTCTCTCGCATTTTCCTCAAGATGAGAGGGGTTCTTGTAAGCGGTTTTGTATGCTTCTGAAATATATTTTAATATTTTTGCAAGTTTTTGCATTGAGTTTGTGTGCATTAAAGTTATAAAGGTATGATCTCCAAGTTATGTAGTAGTTCATAAATATAAATCTATTTAAGTTGGAGAACATGTGATGATTGACGGTGTGTTTATCATATCTTAAAATTCAGGAATAACAGATAAGTTTGATATCAGAAGTAAACACGCTGTCCTTGAGCCTCCTTCACACTTATTGTAGGTCACATAAACTTTACGTGTATAAAGTACGTAAGACTCATAAATGATTCGTCTCCAATATAAAGTTTTGATTCAATTTTTATTTAATAATAATATTGTACTAACTCTGTGCGGTCACTCTGCTTGCTTTAACTATCTTTTAAATTTAAAACACAATTCATGTTTGTCTTAATCTTAATATTATACAATGCTTAATCATCCTCACTTTACATACTAAAGATTTCTTAAAATTCTGAGAAAGGTTTTTTGTTCTCGAGAATTAAAATCCAGTTTGCGTATCCCTTAAACCATAATATTATTTTTAACAGTGTACTATTTCCATAAGTCGTTTTTTAAGTTCCTAACACAAATACTGAACGTTGTTCTTCATATAATATAATACTTTTAGTATTGTAAGTAAATGACTTTATTTATGTATCTTTTGTTTATATGGAAACTCAAATAAAGTATGTATATTATAATTATTATTTATAATAAAATTTAATATCTCAATATACTAAATATTAATGATGAAAATTCTTCTCCGTAATGATGTGTAAATGTCGCACGCTGTCTCGCAAACTTAGTATTTCGGAGACGTTGCGTCGTACACAATATTAATAGACTTCATAGTTACCTTATTATACATGGTTTAAATGAATCTGAATATGCATGCGAATAGCGAATAATACACGTAATCAATTTAGTACTGGGACGTTGAGAATCTTGAATAAATGATCTATGCCATGACTACGCTATCATTCTTCGCTTGTTAGAATGGTTAATTAAAAATGGTAATGAGTGGAAATAAAGGCACTGGGAACTAGAAAATAGATTTTGTTTTTTTTTTCTTTGACAGAGAAATAATGTTGAGCATTCTATTTACCCGACAGGAAATTAATAATTGAATTCCATATCAAAAGACTGTCGTGTTATTACTAAAACATGTGGATCTAAATAGTCTTTAGATGTTTATTTCATTGTTAAAGCAATGATTATCTATAATATAATACTATATTCAATAATTATATATAATTATTATTTATCGTATAAAAATGATTTTTATTTTATTTTTCTAATATTTTAAAGCATAAATGTGAAGGAAGGAAAACGTCTAGTAAATGTGTCGTTAGGTGATCAAAGCTTAATTGCATTGACCGCGCTTCGGCGACGGACGTCCGGTGATCTAGGACAAGGTAAATGGATTGAAATAAAAAAACACACACTAATGCACCCTTGCTTGCTCCATAGCTGCTAGTGAACGATGAGTCATACTTAGATGTAGTCTCTTTAAGACTTTTAGTTAAGTTTATATGTTGATTTTATTATTGATTAAAAAGGAATAAAGTCAAGATTTTATGATAGAAATATACTTTATATAAAATTTTCTATCTCTCGTAGCTAATCTCTCGAATATTTACAACAAGCGAATGTCCCATACCCAGGAAGCCAGGAAAGAAAATAAAATTGATATCGCTCTGCCGCGGGCGACCCGAGAAAAAGCATTTCGAAATAAATGACTTTTTAAATTTCATCGTTGCACACAGTTTCTCTATCAATTGTCGAGGCTCGGAACGTAACTGGATTTTGCGACGGGCATTTATTGTGTGCGACGTTCAAGATCACGACTTTTATATCGCTAACTTTGATAAATAAAGACCGCAGACATATTTTAAATTGTATATCGTTGGGTCGATCATAAATCATATTGATGGAAGAAAGTGGATTAGTTCAGTTGGTCTTAGGCCCGGTTTTTGGAAGAATGTTTTAAAAATGATTTGATAGAACTGTCGAGTATGGTGATATCTTACACACAATCTACCAACAGATTAGAATAAGATCTGAAACAGAACAGTAAACAACAAACAACAAACAAACAGTAATATATTTTCTTCTTAATAATTCTCAAGAATCCGTCTAAGCTACGGTCACTTGTAGATTATATAATATAGAGATATCTACCTGATATGTCCTTGTGTTTATATAATAATTTTTAGCTGAATTATTTTATGCCATTGCAACAAATGGTTATTACATAAAAAAACGATAACTTCATATTTATAACCATTAAATAATAATCTAAACGTTAAATCTTATCAAAGATCTTAAGTATACATAATGAGTTCGTGAACACACAAATTAATCTTAACTTAATTATAACATGAGTATTTAAGGCGCTGTAAACGCAATGGAGCGCTTTAGTAATATAATTATTAACATAGTTTCTGAGGTGTTAAAGGAACATGCCGTTATTACTGAGGCTGACATGTGCTCCGACCGGGTAAGAACTTTCAAACACATGTTGCCCCACTCTAAATATACTAAAATTACGCAACAAGTGAAAAGGATTCACGTACAGAGATTACTACGCAACGTCGGAGATTTTAGACGGATAGCCACGCAGTTTTGAATTCAATTTCATGAGCCAGTGGCACGTTAAAACAAATAGATTCGGCCCCAAGTTCGAGCAGATTTTATGAGAACTTTTACAACTTTTCAATAAATTTACGTGACGTTAATTGCTTTTTCAATAAAGACTTTCAAAAATATATTTTTTTATATTTAGTTGTTGTTAATTGAGTATTTTGTTTAAAATACAGTTAGAAAGTTTGGATGTCTTAATAAATTGGAAATGCCATTATGAAGTGTATATTTTCATTATAAATTATAAAAAGGTTTAAAATCTTTCCTACGAAGTAAAAGTTTAAATTCCTACTTAACCAGTTTTAAGTGGTTAATAACTTCAAAAAATTGCTCTTAAGGAAGTTTGAGAGGGGCTGATTATTATTTTTAGCCTAAAATGCCGAAAAGAAGGTTAAGTTTTCACATGGATTAGTGTTTGCGAATTCTCTTATTTAAATAATTGGGTTATATGATTTAAATGATTCTCTAGTATATCACACATATAAAAAGAGAGAAACAGACATAGAAAACAATATACAAATTGATATATCAAAAAATTACGGTACGTATGTATTAATAAGGGTCGCTATTTACAAAGTGCTCGATACTGTCACTTTTATGTTCGTTATATAGAAATAATGGTGTATTATGTAAGCGATGCATAAACAAATTGGTAGCACATCTCATTAATGTCATTCAGGGAGTGCATGACGGCGACTCCGGTCTACGTCAGGTGTAAGTTTTCACGTATCTAGTTCTGCTTGTGAAGCGTTCGTTAACTTAACTTATATTGGATTACAGTCAACGTCACTTAAGTTTGATAATCCTGTGCGCTTAACTTTACAGCTGATTACTATTTAAGAACGTGTTAAGTGTGTATTATAATTGCTTTGTGTTTTATGTAATTTTAATAGCAGATTAGTTAGAGAGAAGTTATTGCCAACCGTTTGCTATGTGTGGTCATTGTATCAGTATTTTTTTTTTCTATTTACTCGTTTCTACTTTTGAGATTGTTTTAAAGTTGATTTTGAAATAAATGTAAGTTAATTATAAAGACGTGTTATCATTTAAATACCACATATGAACATTTATTTATACTATCATATATCAGCAACATTTTAATATTATGAGTAACCGATCGATAAAAAGCAGAAAGCAAATAAGATCTGCGGTTCTAATTTTTCCTTAACTCACGTCATAGTAAGTACGTAATGAAGCGCACGGGTCCTAGGAGGGCAGTACAAGGAGGCAGTGATGCGATCCGCTCACGGACCGCATCAGGAATCAATTAGGAACGGCTGGCGGCTACGACGTGCCTCCCGCATGAATTATTGACGATGCTGTTCAACCGCGAGCGCCCCTAACACGTGAGCTCGATTATAACAGCACTAATTTCAGAAATTAGACACCTTTTTTATATCCCATGACGTCACGTAAAATAAATAAGATTACCTTTGTCTTAATATTCTTAAATTGTATTGGTTAATCAATTATGTTATTTTATTGTATATTAATATATCTGAATGTATTAAATTAACTTTCGAGTCATAATTAATTGCTATCGAATTAATTACTATTCATGTGACAAATAAAGAACTTTAATGAAATATATAGTACATAATTAAAATTGTATTATTTCTTTAACATTTTGTATTCAGTGAAAATATTTATTTGCGATTAATTAATTTATTTATTTGATATATTTAATGAATGTGTAATTAAAATTAATTTGAGAGATATGATTGCATGATTTATTCTAAGCTATGCTTATCTCAATGATATATATCAATTTCTAGTTTAAATAGACATTTCGATCGGTGCGGTATCGTAGTAATACAATAGCTATCTAGCCCCTTGATTACCGGGAAACTCGATTTCCTTGTAGATTATCCTGTCCATCATATACTTAGGTGAAACTGACTGCTAAAATTTCAACTTAGGGCTTAATTTTCATGGGAATACCAATCAGTACTATTTGAAATTTAAACTTCCAAGAAATAAATATTAATATGTTTTTTTATACAACTCAGTAAACAAACATTTTAATTGAATGAGAAGCCGAGAAACGTTCAACAGTTGAAAAGCGAGTCAACAGTTAGTATTTTAAATTCTTTTGAAGTAAAATTATAAGTTCATTTACATCTTTTTCTGACATAATATTGTTTCTGTTGTGACATGAAACTGTCAGAGATATGTTTTTAGTGGAACGTCTCAGAGGGATTGAAAATAAAAAAACATTATTGTAATAGCCAAGTCCGTTTCGTGAGAGAAAAGGCGAGAGACTGAAAAGTTACAATTTTATTGTATATGTGGGACTTAGCTTTATTTTGAAACAGCGATGTATGCGGCTGACAAAATTTACACTCAAGTCCAGATATCAAAGTTTCTTTTCTGTTAAATACATTTGTGACTTTAAAATAAAATAGTATTCTTATTTATTTATCTGTCTCTTACATATTTGTATATATATATATATATATATATACGCTTACTACGCTTATGTACATTTTGCTATTACTTATAAGATTAATGCTTAATTAAGTAAATCCTTTGGGTGTGGTGTGAGTTTGCCATGTAACAAAATAGCTAGTAAGTTTTAATTTAATACATTTTTTTATAATCTTGATCTTAAATATAATATCACTATTATTATATTTGATATAATGCGTTTAATCCAGATTTACCCATGGATAGATGGGTTCGACCAATCCTATAACAATAAAGGAATAATATAAAAATAAAAATGTTATTGAGCGCGTACCCGTGGTATTGAACTTGTTTATTCAATTAACGTATTTATACCAGTAAAGCTCATAGTAAAAGCAGTGTTATTTTAACACCGAATTTTCATATAAACGAACTTTATGCATATAAATGTCAAATTTGATAGTCCTACGTTGAACGCATTTTCATCGGAAATTATTCCTTTCAGCGGTATTAGTTATAGTTAGGTGGTGGGTAATGAATATCGAATTTTATTATTCAATTATTGGTATTGTAGTTGAATACGATTTAACCTGTAATAGATATAATTTTGTCAATGGATTTCAACGAATACCGTTTCGCGATATTCAAATACGATTATCGGTCATGTAAATAAACATTAAAATGGTCTGATTATAAGCACTAGGTTTAGGATCGTTAAAATAATAATAATATTTAATGCAATTGTGTTCCCGTCACGTGCCGCACCATTATAGTTTATTAGCATCATATTATTGCAGGTTACCTACTGCATATGTTAATGAAAGTAAGCCTCGCAATGACTATATATAATGACTATATATCTATTTACAGTTAACACCAAACTATATTATAGTTATTCAACTTTTAATCTTAGAAGATCTCTCGCAACTAATTTAAGATTTGAGAGCGTCTGTTTTAATGAGGAACGAGTTAATATCATAAAACCAAGTAAATAGCGTAAACATAAATATTCAAATTTGCTATTCACAAGTACGAGAACTGGAAGTTGCTCCCGAGTATGTGATCCTTAGTTTTGAGGTGAGCCGAGCTCGTGACAGCACATACTAATCTAGTACATCCGAAATGAGCCAACACAGCATGATTTTTGGAACTTACGACGAAGAATATTAATCGTGTCTGTATGTTTGTTTTGTCTTGTAACTTATTTGTTAAGGTTTACGTACATACAATCAAATAGTTTTATATTATTACAAAAAAAAGTCCTTATAATCGAAAGCTTTGATGATGTTCAATATTTGGTTTGCATCAATACGTTTTATAACAAAGCTTTTGAAAAAGCATCGTTGATTTTATAGTAGTTTAAATTGGAGTTTTGCTGGAGTACTTCGATTCTGTTTGATATAAGTACAAATAACACAATTTCAGTGATATTCAACTTGTGACAAAAAGATCCGTGGGATTTCTTTCATAAAGTGCTTTTGTGAACTTAGTTTTGGTCCACATATAGTTGGGACGCACAACATCTCGGAAAATGTTACCATTTATAACAGGGTTGTACCTTTTGTGACAATTTCTCAATAATATATTATAAAAGAATTTTTATTTTTATAAAATAATGTTATCAATATAGCTCTTAGTTTTATTATAAAAATATTTCGTTAGTTTTCTTAGAAAATTATATAAAAAGATACTCATTACGAGTTTTCTATTCATATCAAAATAATAATGTTTTAAAAATATTATTATTCACTTATAATAAAATGATATTCTTATTTAAATAAAACAGTGGCAGCCCTGTACACCAAAATATAGGCTTCAAAGTCCAAGAGAATGAATATGCGAGACGCTACTAAGATAAGTTTACTCCAATTCTTTAACTTTTACCTATATAGGAAAACGCTTCATAATATATTGCTATTCGAAATCGGAGTTGACTGTGAAATATAGCATATTGGTAAAGTTTTCAGTAAGCATTACGATGATTTATATAATCTATAATCATTTTAATAATAACTACATTGAAATGCAATAAACGAATAATCTCCAATCGCAAAAAACTCACTCTTCATTATGATATAGTAAAGATGAATTGTGATGAAGTAGCGACAGCAGAATCAGAATTGAAATGAAAAATTAACTTCGCAAATAATGGCATAATAGTGATATTGATTACAATGGAGCTGTAAATTGTTTTGCAAGGAGTTACGTAGACACAAGCCGCGATATTTTCAATTTCACGAAACAATTATTCCGCCATGTCATCAATCTGATTCCCGCTTTGATTGCGCGGCAAATTCGTTTTGTTTGGACACAAAAATTGCAATATAAAGAGCTGCCACATCATTCCCTTTGGTTTAACATAGATTGGTTCCAAAATGTAATATTCATTTTAAACAGGAATTGGCCACAGTATATTTATTTTCGTTCGATACTTATTCGATATTTTCTTTTTTTTTTTTGCAACAAGTCCAACGAGGGTTGAAGAACTATGCAATTCAATTGAAATAATTTAATTGAACTGAAATTCCTTTAAGAAAATTCTAAAGAAAGTCGAGGAAGCTACGAGTGGAAAAGAGCTGAGGGCGCAACATAATATTACAATACTTGAGATAGAATAAATGCCGCACAATATTGCATCTTATTTGCTATTGTGGCACCACTGATACTGTGTACAAAATAAACAAGATAGAGCTTTAATATCTTTCTCTAAATTTTTCATTATGTAAAAGTGTTTAAATGAAGAACTTATTAGTTTCAATTTATCTGTGACTTTATTCTTATTTGCATGTAATTGAAGTTGGATTTATAGGATTTAGGAAGTCTATTTAAAAAAGAATTTATAAAATGTTCATCTTAGAATCGGAGGACCGACAGAGCTCTCTTTACGTGGCGAAGTAATCAGACTGCAGCCTCAAGCTAATCTTGATGTACTATTACCAGGCTGCTCTTACGTGTTATTGTACTCTTTTCAGATTCGCAGCATTATCCTCATAAGAATACCTACGTTGTTGAATGGCTACTTCATAACAATTTACGAAAAATAACTCTGCCTAATATAAAAACACTTTCGTGCAATTATAGTTACTTTAAATATTACCATATAGATAATTACATACTACGTAGTCGTCGTATTTCTAATAGTATTAAATATACATTATAATAATATTTCTCCAAGTCATATTTATCTAGAATATGCAGCGCAGTTAACGTAGTCCAATATATAATTTATGACTAAAATACAGCTTAAACATTAACGACTGTTATGAGTTTATAAATAAGTAAATGATTATATATAATTTTGAAATGATTTAATATTATATTAGGGAAAAGTAATTTAAATAAAGTTTAACAATAAATTGTAACTGTAAGCCGTTTACAGTATCAGTTATTAAATTAACTTTTAACTGGTAAAAACTGTACAGAACTGTCCCCATTGTCAAGTTCGTAGTAATAAATAAAGTGCAAGCGCTTTAACCGGATGAAGTTAGCAGTATGAGAGTTAAAAAGTGGTAGAATTCATGCAGTGCAGGTGACCAGTGGTTTATCTGAAAAGCGCAGACTCCGGGCGTGGCTGCGACCTGCAGGGACTGGTCTGCGCGCCCCCACAGACATGCGATATCTCGTAAGCCTCCCGAGGATAATCGTCTCATTTATAAAGTTTAGCGTCGCAAAGCTGTGGGAGTTTTTGATTGAAAACAAACTTAGAAGGGACAGCCTCATTTGAATAAGTATTCTGAGAATAAAGTGTGGCTTTATGTTTTCCTTTAGGTGTTTTTTTTCTCTTTGTTATGCAAAACAATGTTCCACCTTGTTTAGGTACTACAACACGCCTCATTTTTGAGTGAAAGACTCTTTTGAAGTTAAGCTTTCCTGTATAAATTATTTTATTTTCACTGTATTGTTTAAAGAGACAGCCTTTTGTAACTTTAATGGTTGCCGCGATTCCTTGTCTCAAGTCTTAGTTTTTCATAAACTAGAAATATATTTCTTGCTTTCGAAATAACAATGCACGACCATAATTAGACCGAGGCGAGCCATATTTATACTATAATATTAAATAAAATATGCAAACAGCATTACACAATCTCATTTCTTTATTTTTTCTTTGTGATTTAAATCATTGTTTGTTATTGAAATATAATGTAAGAAATACAGAGGGGTGTGAAAATTTACGTGAAACTTATCATAAACAATCTACATTTTCCCTTAATTTATTTGGACACATTTTTTGATCTGTTTAATATACTTCTCTTTTTTATTTTTTGTTTTGTACTACATTTGGAATTTTTATTAATTTAATAACTTTGGTTGTACAATAAATTATTTATGTAATGCTGATTACATTTTAGAATTTTTTTTTCAGTACCGCTTCCTTTGCCTTCCTGTGAACTACTCCATTTCATTTTTTTTATTTCTCATGGCGGTATATACAATGCTTATCATGCATATATTCATAAGTGATGGTGTGCATCTAGTTGAAGGGGACTGTACCTGTTTCAACTCTTGAAATAAGAAAAAATAATTAATTTTATAACATAATAGTAATAATCTTACAAAATAAATAAACTATAACTTAACCATAACAGTTGTAATAATAAATGTTATTACAAAGTTCGTTATTGTATTAAGGAGACATAAAACTGTATGTAAAGCTATATAAGTGAGATTTGCCTCGTAAATAACAAATGTAAATAACAAACATCCATAATTAACTGAAGTCTCTAATTATCGGTCTCGGCGGCACTGCTAATAGGCCAGAGTACGTCGTATCGCTAATGTATTCGTCCGTTGTCCAGTTAGTCTATGTACGCGAATTCGTCTAATCAACAGCTTAGTGACATTTTACGTAACGTGATAATTGTGTGTACTCATGCGGTCATTGATTTAGAGACAGAACATATTAGCCGATGCTAATGTTGCTATCAGACAATAGATCTATTCGGTTTATTTTGATGCTTCTGATACTTAAGTAGTTACTACTAAAAATGAGTATTCTTCACATTCAACGTAATATATAATATAATTTTGAAATATTTTTTTTGTTTAGTATTATTTATTTGCAATATTTATTTGTATTACAGTCACCAAACTTTACTATAAACCTCAAATATATGAAGAGAGTGTACGCTACATATTAAGCTTTATTCGTAAATAAAATTTAAAATATAATAGAATTTTATCTAAGTTAATTAAAGAAAAGTATCATTTAACTAAAACAATTATAAAAACAAATTAAACATAATTACAGCGGCAATCACAGAAATTGTTGTGTTTTTCCAACACTAAGTTTCATAGAATATGAACGCAGGTCCACAACTGTACTTATTTTCCAACACTTGACAACAATTATAATAATAACTAGTTTATAATGATTATAGTATCACTTGTATTAGTTACTTTCCAGTTCAGAAGTTTCAGTTCATTTCATCCTATCCAATTAATATATTATGTAAAACACATTTCAATTTAAATAATGACTTAATTTAAAATTAATATTTAAATTATTAAATATCATTTATAGTATTTAATTTAACATTTGATTTGTATGTAGAGTACTAAAAATTTATACTCAATTGTAAAACATAAATTACAATGTAAATAATTGATATATTGATGACACGTTTTAAATATTGAAGTAGTGTGATGGCATCAATGTTTGACAGATTTTAACAATAAAATTTAAATAAAAAAACAATAATTATTTAATTTATTTATTTATTAAGGAAACTATTATGCTAAATTTTTTCCCATTGTTCCCATAAAGTATTTAGTGCGATTAGTAGAAATAAGATATATTAGGTACTTTATTTTAAAGCACGGTTGGCAACCCTAGTTATGTCCATTTGATTATTTTCATTATTTGATTACAATAAATTTATTTGTTTGTAATATAAAATTAAAAATTTAAAAAAATTAAAAATGTTAATATAAATTTTATAGTACAATATATATAAACAAGTTTTTCTTTAATAATGTAAGATCCACAGGGAGTGGTGCTAAAACATCTTTCATTACTGACAAGTTGATTACTTTTTGAAGAGCTACTTTAATGATAAAGGAATGTAATCCTTCCTTCTTAGGTAATTTAGTCGATAGTTGAAATCAATTTATCGATCCGATGTTACCAGAGACCGTAAATGTGTCGGTCGATAGAAATAGATGTGTCGATAACTGTTTAAGTGTTGTGTTGCTGTGTAGTTGATAATGGAGAGTTTTATGTCTACTTTTGCTACATATTAATATTTAATTTTATGAATTTCAACGACTTTATTATATAAATATCTTAAAATAATATACGTATATTATTACAGTGAAATATGTTTTATATTTTTTTTGTCTTATTATTTTCCAAGTAGGTATTATTTTGAAATAATAATAATATATAATTTCACGAAAATATATCTTTAAAATATATGGTGCTTACCCTACTATATTTATTAAAGATTTCATAAAATTTGTCATACTAAAAACACGTGTAAAATCTACTATACTGAGTAAAATGATTGAACCCAAAAAGTAAGGACAGTTTACATCTTTATCGCTTCGAGCAAGTAATCCACGGTTTTACGGGCGCATAAAAAATACGGAACCAATAAAAGCCGTCCATTCTTAGGAACAAGTTACTTGTGTCCGCTTTTAAGTAATATTTAATAAGGGGGCGGGCGGCCGACACTCGCAGCTAACACAATTAGAAAAGATCAATATCAATCGTCTTATTTATTTAGAAGTTGGTGTGCCGATAGAAAACCGATGGGTATTCTCAGCTATAATTATTGTAAATGTCTGTCAGTCAGTGTCAGAATGTTTGATTATATACGTTACTGTTTGGCATTTTTTAAGTCCGAGGCTTTTCTTTTCATCATAATTAATTCAATTCAAAATATTTATTTATATATTTTTCTCTATTGTTATGTTTTTTTATTTTTTAAATAGGAAGTGTTATTGAAGTATTTTTAGGGGTATATAAAATGTATTGAAAACTGAACAAAATGTCTGTATAGTTTTCAGTTAATAATATATTGGCAGGAAATCACGAGACAGAGGGTTATGTTCAGTTTGACGACGACACATAAAACGAGTATTTTATTACTGTTGATATGCACCTGACCCCCAAAATTGTAAGCCACAATCAAATCAGCATTATGTTTGTTTTGACAATTTTGAAAAGGGTTCTATATTACTTATTGTTTATTATTTATTATGAAAATAATATCAAAGTATATTAATTGTTCACTACAATGATTGCAGCAAGATGTTTGTGAACTAAAAATAATTTTAATGTTAAAAATTATAACACGTCACCATTTACTAAAACAATGTTTATATAAAATAAAAAATATTGAAAAGTTAAACTGAAGAGTCTTAATCATCGATAGTCGAGAAAATCCAATTATCACTTGCACAATGGGTCACGAAACAATCTGAACTAAGAAAATTAATCTTCTGACTCCAGAGAGCACTGTCTGTGCAAACTTAGACAATGAATTTATAGTTCATCGATTTTGGGCCATTGGAAGCCGACCAGCAGTGTTAATGCAGACTACATATTATATAGGTATGTATATAATTACACTTTTTACTTACAAACGAAGGTAAGATTACCGCGGAAACTAACGATTATAATGGCGTTTAGAATGCAGACTGCAAGAATAAGAATTTGATGTTGATAATAATTTAACACGATATTAAGTAGTGGGTAAAATAGCGAATATTAATTTATTGTAGTACAAATTTTAGACCGCAACTTTTTCAAAGTAAAAATGTATATGGCGAGTAAATATGTATAAGTGTATGTGAGCGTAAAATTCCGTACAAATATAGTAGTTTTTATCTGTTTGACGATGAAATATCAAAATATTAGAATCAAATTTATATATATATGTAATAGTAGATTATAAGGTTCCGTTCACAGGTCTTGCAATGCGGCTAAGCATCCGCAAATAACTTATATTGCAGGAATTAATGGAAGACCTACATATTATCAGGTACACCATCTCTTCGTTAGTCCTACAACACATATATTTAGTTATATTATACTATATCGTATAAAAACCCAAGTTTAAACAATAAGTTTAACTATGATAACTTTTACTAAAGTAAAGAAGATAAATCTTAAGAAAATGAGGCAAAACGTACGAAAAAATGTAATTTAGTTGTCTCAATTTTTATGAACTTAAGGAATAGATTCCAGGCACGTGATAAGGTTAGTAAGTGTTCACGAAGGGACTCGTGCCTTGTAATAGGATAAAATATGTTTAAACATACCTATTGATACTATGTTAATATACTTTGTACTATTGAATTGTAAAATAATGTAATAAAATAATTTTATGCTCAATAAGTTAAACAATACATTTAGGTGACCAGAAATGTGATTGTTTTGACTAAAAATACTAAAGCATAAATGTTTTATACATATAATATCTGATGGTAAGCGGATCTTGCTGATTGATTTCAAGCGCTGCTAGGACAACTGCACATTCGACACTTGAAAAACCTTCAGACCAGACCTCTGAGTAAGATCATTGAACATACGAGTAATTAGAAGTAACAAAGTTACGTACATATATGAACTGTATGAGGTATCATGTGTACCTTTTTTAAATAAAACATGTAATACAAAGCGTACTTATTTAGTACTATCAAAGGTTATGGAGATTGTGTTTGAGATTTAGATTGTGTACGTTTAAGCGGAGGATAACAAACAAACCCTCGAAACAACTTTCTGGCATTTAAAACAAAGTTTAATTGAGATGTGGTTTACCTTGTCACGATGCTCAATCGCTGTTTACTTGTTTATTTATCTTTCGACTAACCCGACCCGTGTGACGTCACTCGTGTAATATATATGGAAATGTTATAGGTAAAATTACAACTGTCCCCGCTACTACAAGGCCATACGAATTTCTAGGAAAATATTTTGGTATTCAATATGCACGTGTAAATTATTTCAAAGGCTTTTTATTTGTATTGCAATGTGTTTGTATATTGCATATCTTTATGAGATAAAGCCGGACTAAACCTGGCTGGAATATAATTTTATCTCTCTCTCAGCATCATGAAAAATTTGGTGAAATAATTTTTACAAGACAACTTCTGATCCGACTTAAAATCTACGTCACGTTTTATCTAATTCCCCTCAGGAGAACTGATGATTCTTACATTATAGGCCGTGTAAACGGAGTCGCGGCTTGAAATTGTCGATTGAAATAAAAAAGAAGATATTATTTTAAAACTATCAAAAATAATCGCCAACGTTCCTACAGAGCAATTAAAACGAGCATGACCTTAAAAATCAACGTTATTGTATGCTAGGGCACGTTCATTCGTGAAATTGTTTGGTTTCTGCTTGTGTTCGTATCATAAATGTTTCACGATTTCCAATGTTAAAGCCTGCCGAATGAGATTTTCACATATTGATGATGTCCCTACATAGCTGCCAAACAACGCGGTGGCGTCAACACAATTGTTTGATTGGAAAATACAAAAAATTGAAACTGCAGATAGTAAATAGTAATAACGTTTAAATGTTTTAGTACGTTCGGTTTTAAATTGAGAAATTGAGTAAATAAAAACGTGGATATACCGTCATAATTAAGATGAATGGTTTTTAATTGCTGTGCTTTTACACACCGTACTCTGGTGCTATTGGGTATTCTGAAAACAATTGTACATTTAACTGTATAAATGATTACTTTAAACAACATTATATTCTATTCCAGATATTACATTATATTCATAAAACATGATCCATTTTGATGTAAAACGCAAATATCAAATTAGTGGCTCGCTGTCCCGCCGCATCCCGTCATTCCGGCACGTTTAATATTTTAGATATTCTCCTCACGCCTCGTCTTTCACGGCCGTCCTGATTGCAGTTAAATTGAACTAAAAACTTCTTCAATGTTCCCAAAACGTTTCAATTATATTCCAATATTTTCTTCGCCTTGAATGCAAAAGATTGTTCGCGTGTTAATTTTCTTTAAACCTTCTTGGCACTATTATGTCCCTCGAGCAAATATTTTAGCCGCGATGACGTACAGCTGCTTAAAAACACATTTCACAAGCAAAGTAACGGAAGTCATAATTTGGAAGCGTTTGCATTTGCAGATTAAATAAGTTTATACGATGAGTAGTTGCTTGGTTACAATTTATTACTCACTATGTAGAAGTACAAATAGCGTTAAGATGTTTTCAATAGTACGCCAACAACGAGATGTAAAGTTTTGCAATAGTGCGCTCTCGGATCGTGCAATTATTGCCAACCAAGTCCTGATTGAATTCTTAGGTCAAGTTTGCGGTAAAAGTTTGCATAAAAGACCCTTTGCAAATTAACAATTTTCCTTGTTAAGAATTTTTGTTTTATGTATTTTCGAGTTTCTCTAATTAAAAGAAAACTAGGAACGTTTGGACTTAAAACATTCGAACTTTATAGGAAGGAACCATTAGGGTACGATTTAATTTGTTACAAAATTTACGGTAAACTTTATAAAATATCCGTTGAAATTGACCAAGCGCCAACATTTCGTTAACACGCATGTCATGTCTGGAAGTTCCGTCCGTGTTTTCGGTAGACTATTCAGAATTTAAAATGGATTCGTTTATAAAGGCATTTACTGGGGTCCGCATTTTCGATGAGGGAGAGACGGCAGGTGAGTGACTTGTTTGACGGTGGCTCGCGCTCTAACACGATTAAAACGCAGGTTGGTTTAGTAGGTGACGTAGTCATGCCGCCCGCCCCGTACGACTACATATCCCCCATAAATCAGCAAGCTATTGACGTTTCCCTACAGGGATCAATTTCTTCCCCGCTATGATACACCTCACTTGGTAAGATTTTCCTAGCAAAACGGGTCTCAAAATGTGTAGATGAAAATAATTTTTTAGCTATAAAACATTTTATCTGTCTTATAAAACTTCATTTTATTTATTTATAATTTCGAAACTACTATTCAATAATAAATATTTTGTTAAATATAATAAAAGAAAACGAGAATATTTAAAACATAAATAGGCTTAGGCTTATAATAATTAACAAAATGATTAGTATTAATGTATATTTTTATGTTAAAGATAAGATCAAATCGTAATAACAATTAGAGCTGAAATAAAATAATACTTAAATAACTTTAATAAACGACAAAAATTAACACATTTAATCATTTAAAGGATTAGGTTCATTATTTTATATTGAAGCTATGTTTTATTTTGATTGATGTATCATTTCTATTTTTTTTTTGTTTTCCAGATTTATATTTAATGTTTTATAATTATTTATTTTTTCCGTCAAAAGCTTAAATAATGCGTATATAAAATATGCAAGCTTGCAAGCCTAGGTAAATGAACTTTAAAGATCTTGTGAATATTAATATAACTGGAGGACCAGGATGCCTGACCCTGAATAATGGAGGATTGTCTTGAAAAATAAAATAAGCAGAATGAACTGCGAGTTGGGATGAAAAATTATATAAAAAAAATTAATAATAGCTATTTATTTATACTTATGAATTCTAAAACCATAGAACATGATGAGTTGCAAAAATCATTTTATTTAATATAAGAGTAATAGTAGGATAGAAAATAGCTGTACCTGATTGAATGCAACTCGTATACCAGACCGGAATTGTCTTCAACCTCTTGCGTTAGTACGGTACAGTGAGATCTGAACGCTCTAAAGAAAAGGAAGGGTCTTTTCCTTATGTTCTACTCATCAGTTTTCTATTTATGCCTTAAAATACAATTTTTTTTTACGGTATGGATGTTCACGTGCTTTTATTTATAACACAAAATAACTGAATTTAATAGTGATACAACTATTTTATATTCAAACGCAATAAATGCATGAATATATTTCCGAGCGTGTCGTAATGAAAGTAGTTTTTCGCTAATTGCTTAATTTTACCCAATAAATTCAAACGTTAGATATATTGTATCTGGTTTTATAATAACACATTTTACCTCTCTCTATACCTTCATTAATTTTTACGTCATGAGTAAATAAAGACAAACAATCAATCTTAAAGCCAAATAATATACAGATTGCAGCTTTGTTATAGTCCTTTTATATAACAGTTTACAAATGATTAAATATTGCTCATGATATAATTTAAGATAATATTGCGAATAATATTATAACAACAGTTTTTCTCCTCATTCTCAATTATATATAAGTTGGAATCAAAATTATTTACTTCAATATGTTCAAATTACTTCTTATTTATTCAAAGATATATTTTGTATATTAGATGGTATTATTAAGTTTTACATAGAATGTAATATTATGATATTTATTTACGTGTAATAATATAAGGGCATCTGGCCGTAGTACATTTAATATTTTAGATAGTCGCCTCACGCGCCGTCTTCAACGGACCCTGATTGCCGTCCGATCGAAATTATATTTCTCTACATTCAAACCTCGCTGGACAAGATTGCTTTACGTCGCCGCAAAGAACTCCATATATAAAATATACTCTGTAGAATTATATTACCTAGTATATTATTAGTTTTATTGAAGGGTAATATTCTTAGATTGTCCTTTATTTTTCATATTATTTAAAAATATACCTGAAAAGGATTTGTTTGTCAAAACTTTTTTGTCAAAGATAATTAAAATATTTGGTTCCGTAAGACAATAGTGGCTATAAGTTAAACTTTAAGAAATGTTTCTATATATTCAATGAAATGTAAAATATTACACCGTTTAAAACTCATTTAAATATAAACATCAATAATTATAGCTTATATTATGTATCAAAAAGTCTATAAAATATCTAATCAAATCTGTAGATATAAAAAGAAATACAAAATTATAAGATAAAGAAAAGTTCGCTGCTTTTATCTTTTACATATACTTTACCTGTAGTACTTTAAATAATATCCGTTACCGTGCGGTTATATCGCGTGACAGGTAACCGTACCTCATAGAACCTTAACAGGTAGCCAAGATATTTGTTAATCTTAGTTTCATTATACAAAATTCAATTTTCTTAAACAAATCCACTCTAGACTGACGTGAAAGCCTGTCAGCTTAACAATAGAAAATTCGCACATACGAAGCAGCATTTTATTTTATGACTATGTTAACATATTATTTAAATATTAAAGGGGCTTTTGTATGATTTAGATTTTATTATGCAAACTCTTTGTTATATTAGCCTTAATTCTTATTAAAATGATCGTGTAACACGACTTAATTAGGAAGTCATCTCAACAGATTTAATAAAATATGGTTACTTATATGGATACTTTTTAAAACAAGTAAGTATGCGCATTAGTAAGTAAGTAGTTTGTATGCGTAGTGAGTTACTAGAGTTTTGATTGGGTACATAGGAAGTTGCACTGCCAATTTACTGACGACATTATTGGTAAGAGCATCCCCATAGAGTAAAACTTGAAACTAACATATGCGAATCTGTAGCTAATAATGTATGCAATGAGGAATTTAATATAATGCATTATGTTACTATCGTGCTTTACATATTTATTTAAAAATAATTGTGTACAATAAATTTTTCTAACAATATTTATATACAATTAATAACCATAATGTGTATTAAAGTCAAAAGTAAAAGTTAGTTAAAATGTGCATATATTAAGATACGTTAGAAAAAACTTTCGCCCTTTACCCAAATAAAATATTTTTTGCAGTTTAAATTTTTTACCATTTTTATTTTAAACGATGATGTAGATGTTTGTCAGACACCTTGTCTTCTTTTGAACACGATTGTCGTAAAACAATTGAAATGGCGGAATTTTATTGTTTTATTTATATAAAAATATTTTTATTTAAATTCCTTGTTTATATTTACTTTATTGACAATACAGAGCAAAAGATTTTTTACTATTTAGGTTATTTTAGGAGTAAATTATAATTTAGAATTCGAGATAACAATCACTCTTTATCCGAAAGTTGTTTATTAAATTACTATTGTAGTAATCTTTCATATATACATTTTAAATGAATTAGAAGGTTAAAACCGATGTAAAATTTATTAATGCTGTTTTCACTGACATGATTATTAAATTGTCGAAGAGACGAAAACTGAATTCCGATAGCTGCAGGTTTTATTCTTTTTTTATCCTTTAATTATAAACCAACTGAATTAGAACTTATTAACCAAAAATTTAGGTTAAATTAATTAAAATTATGGATCTGAATAATTTCATCCTATTCATCAATATAGTATTCTAATCAGTATAGTGACATTTCACTGGAAATCTTTATGGTTTATTTAAAAAAAAAATGGTTTAATAAAATTATCTTTAAAATCTTCGGTAATTTATTCCCAAATTTATAACAAAGTTCGATAATAGAATTTCAAAATAAATCATTTAATCTGTCATTATCACTTAAAGTTGGTTCTAAGTAAACGAACGATCAAAGATCCAGTATTCTCAAGCGAGACAGACTGGATTCCAGATGGCGTCGTTCAATGAATTAAAGTCAGTAGTTGACTCGGTTGAACAGATTATATAATAATACCAACTAGTGCGTTTGCTTCATTTGTATCTGATCAAATCTGAGATATTATTGAACCGTGGCTATTATAATAATTTCATACTGCTTAAAATAAAACTGATTATGTGTTTATTTATAGTAAAGCTATGCAGATTCCACGATGTTTAAAGTCAAAATGCATAATCATAATGTATAGTTATTATTAATAAGAGATAAAGCCGAAGATAATTAAGACTCATGTCACCAGGTGTATAAAGCGGCCTAACACTCCAAGTAACCGAGAAATGTAACGATGTTCAGGTTTACGAGCGGTAGTGAGGAAAGCTTACCTTTATGAATCTTTAAACAACTTTTAAAACCGCATCATGGTGTGTTTTATTTTACCAGCCCATAGATACAGTAATCGTTATGGATTTACGTGATTTTTATTTGGCGGAATGTTGGCTTTATTGGGTATCATTTTTTACAGTAATATGACGTTTCGATTTCGTATTTATTAGGGTCGTAAATATATTTATATTTGTAACCCTCTGCTTCTACAGTTATGTAGATATTTATCCTTAATTATCAAATACTCACTTATTATTATTATTTTTATTTGATTTGGAGCTTTCAATTGCGAAAATGTTTAATAAATTCCATACATGTACTCAAATTAAAGTGCTTTCCAAATGAAAAGGTTTTAATGCTCCATTACAGATTTAAATATAAATAACGGGAGTCTGGTTGCCAAAAAGTAATCAAGTAAATGGAAATCTCACACAACTTATTAATATTCTGCGTCGGGGAGTTGAGTCAAATATTAAAAGACAGTTCTAAGTTAAGCAACAAGTTAAATTCTTGACTGTTCAAAATAATTATTTTGCATTACAAACAATGAAACTCATTTGACTTTTGTTGCTTTGATCTGTTGTAGCCTTAAAATTTTGTACGATAAATAGCTAGAGATAATAGGGTGCGTAATTTATATTCGTGGTTAATTGCCATTCTATTTTCAAATGCAATTTATAGCATAATTTATGTAACGTGCTGTTGCTTTTACTTCCTACCAATATTGTCTGCTCCCATTCAGTATGTTTAAATGAATGGATGTTGCAAAATTAGCAACATATCGCTTGCCAGATCATATCTCACGTGTGACAGCAACCGTTGTTGACAGAGATCAAGACAATTACTCCGTATTACCTGATAATATATTATCCAACACAGCAATCTCCTTAATCATTGCAAACGTGACGCTAAATGATATGGACAGAGTTGCCATTAGCATAAATGCCATAAAATTATATATTTATACGTAGATGTTGGATGTACATTAATGTAAGTAAATTAACATATAATTAAATGTATTTTATGTGTATCTGTGTATGACACAAATTACACACATTAAATTATAATCTGAAAGTTAAATTTGTCACGATATTGAAATTAATTTTAAAGGTGTAAAGTCACTTTATTTTGTAATTTTACATAACATATGTTTATTTAATTAAAACAATTAATGTAATCACAACATTGTGATCTACATGTTGTGAACATAAAATAATATTAAAGTTATACCACTGTTTACAATAACCACGTAATCACTTTCCGTAAACTAAATATTTTCGTAAATTAATCCTGTGGTAACGCAGAACCTTTATATGTTAGAAGTTAGTTTTAATTGTAAAAACAATTGTTTTGACGTTCGTTGTGCCGTGCGGTGACAGATAGTGGTTAAATCCGTGAAAATTATTAGGCTCTGTAGACAATCTTACGACTAAGTTAAGACGTCATTTGTATGTAATATCTGAGATGATATATGGAGTCTGTGTCGTCGACCGTACACATGCTCCGTCGCTGGCGGTTAGAAGATTAGTTGACAATGTCACGAGGAACAAAGTTCCCCAAAGTTCATCTCGGATAGAGCTTCCGGCGCTGTGTGCCCTTAAATTGAAACTGTACAACATCTGCACTGCTTTGATAGTTATTGAGAATAAATTACCCATCATCTTCTGCGGCCAGGAATATCTTTGTAAAGTTGGGCGCTTGTAAATTTCATGAAGTCATGTTTAATATGATGCAATGTCAACAACACCAGCATGGTTGTGGTGATATTGACGTTGTATGTAGGAATGTAAATTAAACATTTTTAATAAAATAAATTATATAGAAACGCGTACGAATAATGTTTCAATGAAAGTGTCACAATATTTTCATTCGCTTTACTGTTAAATTATTTATCACATATGAAAAAATACAAGCAGAAATAATTACGACCATAAGCGAACAGAAATAAAATAGCAGGGAAATGATATATTACGATCGTGTATATTATGGGCGAATCTGAATGTGTCAGTGCGTAATTTATCGAAAGTGTTTTTTGTGGGTTCTCTTGACCTCATAAAAAACAGGGTGCGGGGGAATCAGAGAGTACTCGAAAGACTTCGCTCGCGCCTGTCAAAAGTGGAAAAAACAAGCGATCGCCACTCGACGGAGACGGGATGACACTTCACACGTAGTGATTTTTACAATGTTTCCCATTCACCATGCTTTTACAAACGTTTTGATGTAGCAAGGACCAGACATGAAAGAGGTGTGTCAAGAGTATATTTTTATATTAACCACCGTAGTGACCGAGGAGCTGTATCTAATATTATGTACATAGTTATCTTGACTTATTTACTTATTAAATTTTAGAACAAATGTTTGTTTAAAAAAGTTATTATATATAAGATGACATTCTGAATTTATTAATTAATTTTCTAAGACATCTTTTTCTATCTATTGAGTGTGATACATTCAAGAGCGCCTTAGAGATTTGCAGATTCGGACTTGTCGGTACGTGTCTGGCTCCCCGCCAACCACAATACACATTTAATGACCCGATTCTATACGCAGGACACAATTTTAAAGTAGTGTATAAACGCTAAAAGTATCATTACGTTAGTATATTTCTTTTCTCTCTCTCTTTGTTTGTGGTTGACTGATTTTACATTCCGTTTGTCAGATTTGTAGATTTCTGACGATTTATTAACGATGTAGGTAAATTTACATGCATTTATAGTTAACAAAAAACCTTCCTTATATTCAAAACCAAAAAAATAAGCTTTAGGTTAGGTTCAGTTCGGTTCGTTTAGGAATGTTAGTTTTATTTACAGTGCGTATAATTAATTAACACTTATTAAAGATTTAAACAAAAAATCCAAGTTTAATTAAAACTTGACAATTTGAATAAAACTATACTATTTTATAACTTGGTAAGGAAAAAGAAAATTACGATGAAAACATAAAAGTACAAGTCCTAGTAAATATTAAAATAAGTTTCATAGGTTTGTTTGTAGCACACTGACAACAGTTCAATGGTATTCGATTACGTGTGAACTTGTAATGATTTCTATGAACGCGCGTTGCACACTGCGCATAGCGATTAAACGTTTAATGAACAAGTATTCAAAGCTTTTATTTTATATCTAAATGTGAGTGCTTTTGCTTTTTATTTTAAACACCATAATTGTATGACACATTAATTGATGTGAAAATATTACATCATATATGTTGAAAAGTTGCCACAAAATCATTTCTAGATTAAACTAATATAGCCAAGTTAATGGAATTAACTTGTAAACCAATTGAATCAAACGTCATATAAATAGAATGATGTAGAACTTTTGATTGTCTGTATATATTTTGTCACTATTAAATTTTGTAACAATTTAGCGCAGCCGACGTAACTATTAAATACTTTTTTCATGGAACACATTTATTTGCTGACAATAGTGAAAATTTGCGTCAGGCTAAGTGCCAAATTTATAACATTGGACCGTACTGGGAAAGGTTTTTCACTAATTGGTTCGGTTAGGCAAGGATTGTTAAAGATAAAATATGCGACGCGGACTGTTTTCGTTTACATTCTGATTGATTGCTTCATTACTACAGCAAAAATGATTGAAATACGGACATATTGACGCGTTACATCAGTTAATACGATAAAATAATACCAAAAAGATCAGTACATTTATATCTCTATTGATTTAAAAAATAAAATACAACAAAGTAAGTCAGCTGAAAATATATAATTAAATAATAATATCAAATAAAACATGGCTGTTCCAATATACAAAGAATAAATAATCTTTATTTTAATTTGATAATTCCTTAGTTATTTCATTGACATAATCGTAACAAATGTCCCATTGTATCTGTAGAAGATATTTTAATTATAAATTAGTAATATTAATTAAAATTAATAACAAATATCAGAAACAGAAAATCACAGTAATTAAGTTCAGATAAAGTTCTCAAAAAGCTTCACATTTGTTCAATTAAATTTTCAAGTACCTTTCGTCCTCATTCAAGTGACACACGCCGTGCCATTGCAGTTTCATTTAATGATGTCTGCAGAATAATTTTGTGATATCAATTATTTTTTTGTGACGCACGTTGTTCTGTGAAGCTTCAGCGGGCTAGTTTCCAATTTTATGGTGGTTGAACAACTGCCGTAGCAAAAGCCTACATCGCATATAATAAACTATACCTTTCAATAATTAACGTTTGTCGATTATATAGAGCCTTAAAGATTTAATGAAAAATATTTAACAAGTTTATATATTCCTTAAAACTAGAGTTGTTTTTATATTCAAATAATTGTCTATGTGAAAAATAGATAACATAGCAGGAACGTCACAACACGTCTCGTGGTGTCTATTTTTATAATTTCTAAACGTCGGATAGATATGCTCTTGTTCCAATTTCATTTTACATCTTTGTTAGCTTAACTAAAAGCATACACCTACAGTTTTTTAAACTATAGAATTTCCAACGCATATAGAAATAGCTCAAATATTTTTATAAATGACTGGTTAACAAAACAACATGAATACTTTTGCAATATATGTTACTTCGATAATCACAATTAAATCTATATCAATCGTTAAATATTTATACCATCCCGAGCTAAAGATCTGAAACACGCAAGTTGTCCATAAAATTTCCCTCAAAAGAATAACAAACTGCTTGTTTACATAATTATAGCACAATGGCGTTTTGAAATACAAATTAATTAAAATAACCATTCCAATCCTCATAATTTGCTGAAATACATTTATAAATTCACAGTTAGACGGTTTTGATTCGTTTTACCACCGACCACGACAAGTTGGTGCCTACTTTGTCGAGTTCCGTAGAAAAGTTAGTAGATTAAAACTGCCAATTAGGGAGCATTTGAATTCCAAGTTGTTTCAAAATTTACGTAATTATTCTTCGATGAACAATTACTAAAAGGACGAGAATGAATATTTGACAATATTTTATTCTAAACGATTTTTTTTTTCACAATAAATTTATCCAACCTATCTTGATCCGACTTTTGTTAAATAAGTTTCATTATTCTGAAGATGTGCCAAAAATATTAATTTAATATTTTAAGAATCCAGACACTCTAATTGATTTAGTGAATTTGGTTCACTCTGTGATTCATTTAACAAATATGAAGAACCTTTATAGAATCTAAGATGATTTTTCTTTAAAATATACTACACGTATTACACATACACAAACAGTATTTATTGTACTGTATCAGATGAATGAAACAATTTTATATAATTGATTATGTTTTTAAATAGAAATTGTATCTAGAATATTAGGGGAATTGTAAATGAATCTAAATGGGTTTTTAAATTATTAAAAATATTTTAATACATTTTCATTAAGTATTTTATTAATATAAAATTGTAATTAGTTCTTGAAATGCAACATATTGATATCGGATGAAGAACAGACACCGCATTTGTCATGCTCAACCACCATTAAATTGAACCACTGTGAGCCAATTGCAACTGAAATTACAGCGTAATAAAATATGTGTGTATATTTTTAAAGTAAAACCACAATGATGAGATGAAGTCAAGTTCATTACAGAATGGTATAAAAATTTGGATGAATTTAAAATTTTTAAAGCCGCATGATCATGAATTTTAAAACGTATTTTGATGAATTTTTGTTAAATGCTCTTTTAGGTTTTTATATATAAATTATAAAACATATTATTGTAAATAATATCGAGTTACCGAATTTATTTATTTAGAAATATATTTTAATATTAAATTATTATAAAGGTAACTAAAATTCGTGATTCTTAAGTAAAATAATTCAGACACTTGTATATAAATGAAAACGCTACTCGCTAGCCAAATGCTAATTTTATGGTGGCTGAACAACTGTGTCGATTCTATACGCACTGTCCCTCACTGCATTGCTTTGTAGGCGTAATCCAAACTTGTAAATTCGACGGTTAAAATGTATTATTATTGTCAAAATAGTTGAAAATTTGTCAGATGGTATATATTCATTCAATACTACTAATTAATAAATTGAAATACATTGAAAATATATTCGGTATATGCTTTCATTTATGTCAACTTATAAATTGAAATGATTAATACTAATACAGTAGAAGTTTAATAATTACATTAGTGATAAATATATTTGTAAATTTTTACATGTATCTTCCTTAATAAAATATTTATAACTTCATATTTAATTTAATGTAACCGTTTAAAGCGTTTCATATATCTGTATGAGTGTTGTTATTCATTTAATAAAAAGTTCATGTTCAAAAGTTGTTCGCGTAAAAACAAATTGTGGTCATTAAAAATGAAAATAAAAACACCTAAGTTGCTTCATACACGGTAGAGCTGATTAATGGCGAAGTGGACATGCAATCGTTACTTTTCATTACTGTTTCGAAATGCGGTACAGAAACCGGAGTCTGGTCAGATTAGAAAAGTTCAGACAGAAACAAGTCGAAAATCGACTTTAAAAGCAAGCACCAACATTTGGTTTTAGAAGCGCCACGCTCTCAAATTGAAGGCAAGTTTAAATTGGAATGTATCCCACAATAAGCCTCTTGTGATTGGTCTGTTTGTTCTTAATTAGTATTAACCGAAAACCCTCATAGAACACTGAGTAACTTAATGTGCAGTGAAATATCACTAGGTGTTTATAATTAATCGTTATTGATTTTGCATTAGAAAGAGATAATATAAAAATAAATGGAAATAAAATATTTGTGTATACAAAATAAAATTTATTATAAATTCTTAAATACAAAAAAAAATAAGTTACATTTTACAATGCGGTCACTATTCTAGCGAAACTAACTTGATTAGTCTTCGTTATTTGCGGATTAGCCAATGAGTAACTCAAAGTCCTTACTTTAAGCATAATTTAACACTAAATGTACAGAAAAATTTATGAAAGTGTTAAAATTATTATTCATCCATTGGCTTAATGAAAGAGACGGGTACATAATATTTTAAATTATGAAAGGTATACTGATATTTTCGGTATCAAAGGTATTTAATCAAAATAATGCATCTGTTACTGACCGGAAATTATGTAAAATAAGCCTAAAAACACGAACGTGGGAAATCAGCATATTCATTTTAAAGGGAGACTTCCCACCCTATCCATTAGTAAGTAATATGACGACCGCAAATCCCAACTTGGATCTTTCTTGCATATGTTCGAGACATTTTAAGTTGATACAAAAATATAAATATCGTCGTAATAAAATAATGTATGTGAAATATTCAGTTACAGGAATTTGCATTAAAAATTTTAATTAAATATATTATTAAAAATATATTTCATTTCATGTTCCATATGTGCTTATATCAGAACTTTTCTATTAAAAGCTGGCGTTATACTATGCAATAGAGGACATAATCCCTTAACAAACTGTAAAGTTTCTTTCAAACCACTAGGCCGGTTTTAATTAAACTTTGAAGAGTCATCTTCACAAACATTAATTTAAAACATAGAACAAGAATATTATTATGCTTACAAGGCCAAGGTTTCTGATCTATGCTTATGAAGATATATATATATATATATATATATATATATATATATATATTAGCACACATAAAGATAAAAATGTGGAATTGATTAATATATTTTTAATATTGTTTCTTTTTTCATATAAAACAGTATTATTTTACTTGCCGAGTAAGAAATATCAAAGATGTTTTGTCAAAGTAAATTTCTTGTAACATGAATGCCTTTAGAGATTGTGCTGTTGACTTTTGGTGACGGTTCTTCAAGTCATTTTGAGGGAACGGCTCTTATCGTCTTACTGTTATGAACTGGGAATCGAAAAGGTTTCATCGTTACAACGAGACCCTTTCTATTATGGAAATGGTTAGGGGTGTACTTTTCCGTGACCATGCTTTTGTTGTTATATTAGTTTTACAAAGCGTAACTTCGTTCCGATCCTAATAGTTATAGTGACTAAGATAATATTAAGAGAATATAAAAAGTTTTTTTATACAAATAGGTTATTTTTTTAACACATAACTTCTTATTTCGATTTGATTCATTACTATTTTTATTTCATCGGTATTGGTTTCATATTTTTAGCACGTAATATAATACAATGACATTGAAGGCTAATGTATTAATGAGATATTTCTTTTTTTCCAGAAAGCCTTCGAGACTACTTTAACAAATTTGGAGAGATCACAGAGGTTATGGTTATGAAAGATCCCACAACAAGACGGTCGAGGTAAGTAAATATGTAAAATGTGATAAGAATATTATTTAATTATGAAATTAAAACGAACCTCCTTTTTAATCTGATCCAACAAGCACACATAGATTTTAATTAATCACGCTGACGTATTCGTGAAATGTACAAGGGTTTATTGTTTTGTTTGATAGAAGTTTGGAACAAACAATGATCCGGGCCTAATATGGGGTGTTTTACATCAACGTAATCTAAAAAGGAATGCCTTTATACATAGTTTGTTAGCGGAGGTTGCTCAAGCCACGGTGGCGTGAACTGGCCAACTCGAGCTAAAAGTTATCGGTTTGCAAATAAGTTTCATTCTATAGAAGCATACTCGTTTCGAAATTTGCGGTTACCTTTGAATTGTAAGCAGTTAAATGTCGGACTTCAAATTTAGTAACTTAACAATAGGACTCGGAATTATTCCAACTGAATTAAGCATTTGGTCCAGTTGAATGAGTAGAGATTTCGGTATCAACTTTACAGGTTCCTACACTAAATTCCTTTAATATTTCTGTTGCTTTGCCATTGTCAGAATATTTTGTTCTATACCCCTTGGATTGCGAGTGATTCAGCATTGTACAAATAAACTTATTTTTATAAATATACGTAAATTTAGTTTTCCTATGTAATAGTTACTGAAATAACTACTACTATGACATTTATCAGCAATTCAGTCGGTATACAAACAAACAGAGTGGCTTTCTCATTCTCGAGACAAGAAATAAGTTGTCAAGTGTCAAGGTAAAGTTGTTCTGTGAACAGTGTCTTCTCTTAGGTAAATCGTCGGTTTCACAACTCAATATTAACCGCGTCCCTCCACCCTGAAATAATATCATAGTAGCGATATTGAAGCGGCTCAGCTGTGAATCTGAATGCAGCCTGGCCACCATTACGTGCTTTGCCTCTCAGCCAAATGTAACGTAAACGTCTTTTGTTTATGCTTATTGGTATATCGGGTATCACTTTCCTGTTAACGCCCTGTTAATTAAATGCCCTGGCTTATTCGCTTTGTCTGATTTGGTCGAAGTTAAATTAAATTATGAGAACGGTTAACTGTTCAAGTTGATTTTAGAATGGATATTGCACCGAGGTACTCGTGAAGTCTCAAGTAACACTTGTGCAATTCAATTATACGTTGTTTTTACATCGCAGGTTCTAGACTAAATTTAATTTCTATTAATAATTATAGTTTTGCTCCCATACCACTTATAAGTTGTAATAAAGTGAGACCAAACAACATAATTCTTTACTAACCCAAACTGATAGAAAAGAGTCGGTAGACCGAAAGATATTTCGTGGAAACAAAAAAGGGAGAGATAATATTTTGTGTTGTTTTTCGGTTTTAAATCTTCCAAGACAATGTTCCACGTCTCGGGGCAGTAGGAAACTTTTTAGGTCGACACCTTATCGTAACCGTAAATCAAGTGAACATCGGCAAAGGCCGAGATGTAGCACCGGTGTCCTGAATGTGATAACAGTTTAGAAGTTACCGTCGTAAACAACAATATTAAGTGACAGGCAGGCCTACTCTGTTTTGTAATATTATATTGCTAACATTTCCCGGGTAGTTTGTTTTCTTACTTATTGTATATTTGAGAAAGATTTTTAAATATATTACTCATTGTAGTTAATTCCAGTTTCTGTCATTCCGTTGTAACAATGCGCAAGATGTAACTAGTTAGAAAGTGCTGCACCCAAAGTGTCCGCACGCACGAAACTTTCCCCTTAATTCTTCAAGTCAAAGGCTGTTAGTTTGCCGTGAACTTTACTCAACTACAGCTTATGCAAGCAAAGTAAATCAATATCCAAAGTCAATGAATCAAGAGTAATATATTCGGGTACATAATAAATGTGCGCTACCTGAAGGCAATATCTGAAAAATTTGCCTGCTCGATATTGCTTACAAGGGAGTTTCCTTTCTCCCCAAAATTTAATGCGTCGTTCGCATTTTTATAAAAAGAAGTAGGTACGTAAGTGAAATAATTTGCGGTCGGTGCTTTATTTCCTTTTATTTATTTTAATGGTAGGTCTCCTTCCTTTTGTTTCTTTTCTTGCGGGTCTAAAGAGAACGAGGGGTGTCTGCAATAAAAATGTGTTAAATACGCGTATATCGTTATAAACGTTACTAAAGAAAATCTTTACAAAAACCGAATATTTTATCCAATAGCAATAATTAAAATTGCTCGAGGAAAATTAAAGAGGTCTAGCTATCTTAATTTAAATCAAAAATTATATTTCTCTCAATTTAATACGTTAAGTGTTTGAACGTGACTTAGGTTTAATTATTTTACTCATGAAAACAAAACCCTTTATCATAATTTTATCGTTCAAACTTTTAAAACTTAAGACGCCCGTTTCCTGTTAGAGGGCAGAGCAAATGACATGATTTATAGATTGTAAAAAAAATATAATTCATTATCAAACTTTTTTAAGTTTAATTATGCAAAAATCAAGTAAATTTATCAGCAATTTGGAGATAAAATATGTATTATGTATCATAGAAATGTATTTGCAACTTTAGGTTTGATATTATGTGCCGACTGAATGGAAGTTTATATGATCGCTGGAGCTTACATCGGCTTACGGCGCCCGTCTCCATTCACGCCCGTTTCATTCGTTTCGATTTCTACTAAAAATCTAAAATCAATAAAGGATCACGGTATAAATGCAAAGATTACCAGCCCGTTTTTGCGGGGCATGAAATGTACGCTCCATTACATGAGCCGTCCGAAATAAAACCGCGAATCACTATGAGGCTGTAAGTAGTACCATAAAAGGCGGATCTTTCGACGGAATCGCTTCGGCAAACACCTACAGAGAAGCGGAGTGGTGTTAAATGAGAGGGATTGCGAGTGTCCCCCGCGACCCCGCGACCCCACGACCCCGCGACATACAGACGTCGTCTACCCGCCTCAGTTTATCTTAACAGATGCTCGACCTGCTAAAGTACTTAATTCATGCTTGAGAGCGCAACTTACGATTCAATAAGCAATGGCCAAAATGAACATTCAGCATGTTAATTTCGAAAAATCTGCCTAGTCTTAGTAGTTCTGAGATTAAACGAAAGGCATGTTGCCCTTGGGAAATAAATACAAAGTAATGTATATTAATAATTTCACTCTAAATATATTATAATTTATTTGGTTTCAATACTTGATAATATATAAAAAATCATGACTGTTCACTAAAGGCCAAGTACTATAAGAATCGCCTGACTTGCTAAAGGTGAGCGGTAAAAAATAGGATACACAAGTAAGGATCTATTTAATATGAAAAAAAACTTGAAAACATTTATTTTGTCCATGAATAAAGTTATTCAGGAAATAGCTAGTAAAATTATCTATATTGTTTGTCATGGTATTCTAGCGGAGGAATGACTAGAGCGTGTAACAAGAGTTATAAGTATGGATGTGGATTGTTGTTAAAGAAGAGGGCAACCGAAAAAGAGATGGATAATGTCAGTGAATAATAGTATCGTAAAAAAGCACACTTCTTACTCTGCACTGAGATAATATATAGTATTCATGGATATATATCATGGAGTGGAAGGAATTGGCATATTGCGCCGACAATAAATAATAGAGAGAAGGGCCTTAATAAACTTTATTATGTGGTAGCAGCACTTAGAAAAAAAACTTTTAACCCTATTTAAATAAAAAAAATTGATTGGGTTAAATTTAATTCTTGGATTGCATTGTGCAATTGTCAAAGGATACTAAGTATTGTGTTAAACTGTTCCCAACTAACTAACTAATTTAATCGAAAAAGTAACCGTTAAAATTCTTGTACGCTGGAGTAACTTCGAATTCTCTACGTACATAATCCCATTACGAGAGATAAGCTTGAAAGTTTAAGGATAAAAATTAGTGAAAATGCTAAAAAGCCAAATTTTGTATGCGGCAGTGTTCATTACTAGTTCGATAATCGTTTGGTACTGGGGATGCATAATCAAGTAGGGTAGAGATGGGGGTAGTCGTAAAACTATTAAAGCAACTGTGGAGCTGGCTTCATTAATCGGCCATCGTATGAAGCTATTCCCCGTTATTATGATACGGTAGGCCGCTTCACCATCACTTGCTAACAATACTATACAGAATTATACGTCGGTGAGATGTTGACGGGGTATTACGAGATATAATTTGTAAAAAAAATGGATCAGATATTGCTATAATAAAAAAATATTTTAATTAAAATATCAATGAAGCATAATTCATTACAAAAATATGTACTCATTTATTGTAATAATTAAATTTATTCTGAATTCAATTCGTGACAATATTATTTCATTCAATTTCTATCTTTAATCTGTAGCGACATATAATAAAAACTTTCACATTACACAGTGTGCACGAAAGATCGAACCTGATTGAAATGTTTAATTTTTATTTAAGGTTTGTAGTAGATCAAGTTACATTCGATAGGAGAGCAATCTTCATGAGTGCTAAAGTTGTTCGAGCGATCAGAGCCAGCTAACAATACTGTTTCTGGTGCGTCACTGCCCGATAAAGCTGTTCTTTAGGGCTGCATTACATTTTGTACGAATTTTTGCATTTCAAATTTGTTGCTTATCAGGTGCAAGCTTTTTACGGTACTGTTTTAACTTTTGACTTTAACAAAATATATAATATAGACGAATACCTCATTAAATTTACAATATTATTTCTAATTGTTGTTAGAGTATAAATCATTGTATTCATTAGAATAATTTAAAAAATTACCATTAATGTTTATTAAAAGTAATAAAGATTAAATAATTATAAAAAAAAGTGTCAAAAAATATTGTGATGAATTCGATTTTTTTAAATGAGTTCATTAAAAATATTGTGCAAATTTAATTATTAAAAACCCTTATGTACGCAGCCTTAAAACGGCGTTGTGCACCAGATTGGGTCGGTGTAGTAAGAGCGGCTACGGTGCGTTCGGTGCAGTCCGCTACTCACTTATATTGCCTATTTGGTTGAATTTACCACCGAATCTAGCGTAAGTGGATCGTAAGCGCACCAATTTTGTTACATAACGTATGTCTGGGCATGTAAAATGTTATTAGATACCTGTTAAGGGATGTTGAATTTAAAATATGAGATTTAGTTTGCTTTAAAATATTATTAACCACAGGAATAAAATATGAACACGGCTTTTATATTATGAATAACAATACAGTATTTTTTCAGAAATTACTTAATTACATTTGAAATTAATATAAAAGTATTAATAATGTTTAAAGACTAAGTTGCAAGTCAAGCCAAAAATCGTGATATTCGTGTGTGTGCATACGTAATCTTCATCATGGATTATTTTATACGGACATGCCTTTCGCGGCTTGCCAAGGATTAACTGCAATTCTGGACAGGAACAAATAGCCACCATTACACATCAGTGCCTGATTGATTCTATGAGTTACGTCAAAACGATCTATTAGACCCTCTACTTGTCACCGGCTTTTGCAGCAATGTCTGCGAGTGTGAACGAAATGTTCCATGTTTTGTGCTTTTAATAAAATTTCACTTAACAAATATTTATGTAAAATTTTTTATCTGTTTTGGTTATAGATATCAATAGTAAGATTTACATTGAATTTATTATTGGTAAAATTAATTGTTATTTGGACTGCCTAAGCTTCACGGTTGGTGATTAATATTGCCTGTGTCACGCGTTTGTTTTACAAGGATTGTATTGTAAAACAGAATATCTTGCCAAATCTATAAGTTGTATTAAGAAAATATTATAATATTAGGATCGCAGATTTATTAAGAAAATATATTTATTTATTCTTTTCTAATACTGAGTTTTGGAAAATTTCTTGTGACAATAAAGCTTTTGCAGTACAGTTTCTTTTTTTAATATGTGCTAGAAACCTATCAATTAATTTAGACAATGTATTACGGCAGTATTTATACAATCACCTCTTTGTTTTAACAATCTTAGAGTATTGGAGAAATGCCAATAAAAACTAGTTAATTTTGCTAGTGGCTCGTACAAAATGAAAGCCCGGACTTATATTTCCAACTCATGTATTATGTATTGGAGTGTATATAAGCAATCCCACTATTCGAAGTCTAGACGCGGTGTGAATGAGATGAAATGAAATATCTTCTCAATACAAACTGGTTTTAAGATTTTTATTGGATTTTTCAAGGCGCATCCCGTGAATATGCCCAATGATGATGTTGAATTGAAATACTTAACCTTTTATTTACACAATATACTTCTTTATTGACGAAATATTATTTCTAATGTATCAAAGGTTATCCCGAGGATTACACGACGTAAGCAAATTAAGGTTCTAAAAATGAAAATGTAAAATATATTTATATTATAATTTAAGCTAAATACATATGTATGTATGTATAATATGATCAATTTTATCCAACGTATCTTATTGGATATCAATATTTCTTTTTCTTCTCGTTAGCCTATAGACGCCCACTGCAAGGCATAGATCGACCTCCTTCAAAGATCGCGATGACTGCATATACATAATTGCTACGCTGGGCAGGCGGATTGGCGAATGCATTGTGGTGTTATGGTACGCAGAGGACGCTGCAGCCCATCCTCCGGAAAAACGATCCCTCTGTAGCCTCGTACGACATAACGAGAAAAAATAAATATATAATATATAAATTCATCTGCAAAGCATACAGCTCTTTTACTTTTTGCGTGTTATATATGAGGGTTTGAGCTCATTGGGATGATATATATACCATGATTCTCCTACATGCACCAAATTTAAGAAAATTTAATATGACAACTTCAAATATCATCTGTCTGCACGTATGTTATCAAAATTTAAGTAATGATAATCCGAATATCGTTACTTTATGAATAACCGATAATTATTATACGTAATAAATACTTCTATCTCTTGTCTTTATTACTATGATTACAAGTAAGTAGTTGCCGACTTCGTCTTGCTTTGTTTCTCCGATTAAAGTTATAAGTTATCTATAATATTTTTTTACATATCAATATTTTATACGTTTATGTCCTATTATAGTGCAAACAAACTTTTGTTTTTTTTTTTAATATAGGATAATATATAGGAGTAGTAAATTTTATATGTTGTATTGTTAATAAAAAAAGTTTTTTCTTGTATTTGCTGCAACAGTATTTTTAGATTTATATTGTATGTGAAGATTTTGGATCATAAACTTTAATCATAGAGCAAATTTAATCTACTTAAGCTTTTGAAATTTCGAATTAACGATATAAGAATGTTTTTAAGAATATTTTATATATATTATAAAAATATTTTTTTCTCTAACCTACACCAAAAATAAGGGCATTCCTTAAACTGCGAACAGATTGTCGTAAATATATCACAGGCTGTCACCGCGCAGGTACGTGCTCACCTTGCCGCGTACCCTATCAGCAACGCGGAAACAAATGGTCCCTCATGGTATAAATAATATACGGTAGAATCAAATATTTTTAAAGATTTTATATGTTAAACTTTTACTTCAAGTTGAAGATAAGTTTCTTTTAATTGTGCTGCTGCATGTCTCTTGGTTAGAATTAAATTGTGTTATGATAAAACATTTTTTTTTGATTTGCTGTAGTGGTAGAAAAAATCTTGACTAGAATATGCGATTACGTGTCATAAGTTTTATGCCCCAAAAGTTTGAAAGAAAATTCAAACATTCATCTATAAATCTTGGCGACGCTCGGAACGATTTCATTTTCGAATTTCAGGAGCGATTGCCTCCACTGTTAAAGTTTGCCTGAAAAATGTTCGCGGACGATTGACTCGGTATAAACGAAAATAAAAAGTTTTGTGTTAGAGCAATAGCGTCGTACATTGCGCATATAAAGTAAAGAGAAAGCTGCAAAGAGGATCACAATTTGAAACGCTCCTGGATTTTCCCGGACCTAAAATGTGACCAAGTTTTTTTGCACCAGCCCGCTATTGTAAAACTTTCTTCCACCGATGAACTTACATTTATCTTAACAGCGTTTTAACTCAACTTTGAATTTGTAATTCCGTTTTCTAGAGAAAGTATGTATCGCTGCGGTTAACATGAATGCAATGAAAAGTGTACGTTAGTTTGAAAACAAATAATTTGTTACGGCAATAAGCATAAATGTGAAATTCATGATGCACAACTTTAATTCAGTTAGTTGTGTGGCGTGAGCTGCGTTCCGTATTATCGTTACTAAACAGCTTTTATTATTCCACGATATTTGGCTAGTGGGACCTCACAAGCCCGCTAATGGAATAAAAAGTAAGGTTACAAAGTAAAAAGATACAGAGCGCCACCCGCGGTGGTGCTTCGTGCGAAATTCAACTGAAAATTTTATATGTTCAATCTATTTTAAGCGCCTTTATTTTGTGCCTCGCGATCTCGCCTTTGCGCAAAAGAGTTTCGTTTTCAATTATTGCCCACTTGTAGATCGAGATCCAATGGAAAACAAAAAACTTAAGCTAGAAATGATATTTTATAGACAAGTCGTTTTATTCGATGTTTACTGCATCTCGATTTGTTCTCGGGCGAGATCTGTGATGTAGAAAGAAAATTATTGACGGAACGTGCCGAGATAGAGTTGTAACAAGAAAGGAAAGAAAAATACCCAAAGCCCTTGAACATTTTTTTGCTAGTAATTATACAACGGCTTTTATAATTCTGTGAATATTTAAGAGATTTTCTGTCAAAATCTCTTCATTGCTAATTACACTTTTTGTGGACTATAAAATTATATCGCGCCTCATTGCTTTAATTCGTATAAAGCTTTAAGGAAATTAAAATTTTACAGACAAAATGAGGATAGCTAGATAAAAGTATTAGCTTTATAACCGTCAACAAAATTAGTATTAAATTCTTTGGAATACATTTTAATTATTTTAAATGTAAATGTTCCTAATACTCCTTCTTATCAAAGGTCATATGACTTTAAAAATGTCAATCAATGACTTTAAAAAATTCTTTAACCTTCGTCACAAGAAAAATTTACAAATTGCAACATAAGTTTTCTTAAAATAATAATTGTATTTCCTTTAACATATGTAAAGAGTAGAGTTCCATGTCCATGTTCCATGTAGCTCAAATGAACGTGAACACTATAATACACACGTAATACTAGAAATTTTATTTTAAAATTATGAAATACAAATACCTCCATAAAATTTTAATAAATTATCCTTATCGTGTACAATGTTTATGTTATGTTTAGACTATCGCTACCTAATATTTATGTAAATGTAACCCCTTAGCGTGAAATATTTAACGTTTTAACTATATTAATACCGCTTTGTTTGTAAAAAAAGTAATTGACTTAAATACTTTTTCTTTTGTTATTAATATTATAAAAACAGCATATATTATTTTTACACATAATAAAGTAGTAAGGAGTCATATATGTGCATTAAATATTTAAACAAGTTTTTGCTATATATAAATATGATACAGATAGCAAAATAATAGTTGTCGATGATAGATGGCGAAACTGGGACGGAAGAGGGAAACGAAATGAAATAGCTGGCAACAGCTAGACTTTGAATAAAAATAAAACCAAATTTTGTAGTTAGATCGATTTATTTTATCGTATCCTACTATCGCACGAACAAAGAGTGCGAGTTAAGCTGAAAAACAATCCACAGTTCACAAAGCTTTGAATAGAAGGTGCGGGTCCAAGTAGCTACACGATTTCAGTGCCCTGTAATTTCGAGTTGACAGTACAGTACAGTTCAGTTAGAAGCAAGGAACGTTAAACGTAAACTACACTTTATATATTTACTTAACCAGTTACTTTTGTTTAGAGTTTATTGAAAATAATATTATATTAAGTAAAATAAAGTAACATACTAGTATGCTTCGAACACAGTACGTTTGTTGTTACTGTAATTTTCTCATAATATTTAAAAGAAAATGTTAATAAGATGAGTACCTTTTTAGTGTCAACATATTTGAAAGCATTTTTGATAATAATCTCTAATGACAGTTACAGAAGTAATTAACCATTGTAGTTATCAGATAAAAACTATATAAATAAATACGAGGTATTTGATGTAAAATCAATGATAATGATCATGTGAAATATTTCAATACATTGTCAATATTGATACATCGTCATGACGGACATCATAGATGAGAGTGCCGATATCGGGTGTGTGCGTTGCCGACCACACCCACCCCAAACAGTGCCTTAAATAATAACGCAATACGAGTACATTTTGCATAATTAATCCACATTCACGACGAAATATTTATTCATATCATGAATTTTACAAAAATTTTCAATCCGTTCCACCAGGGATAGTATTTATAGAATTGCCAAGTCGTATTTGCTCCAATACAATCTGTGTAAAAGCTAAAGTGAGTCTTCCAAGCACCGAGCGACGATAAAGGTAGCCTCTAATACGATATTTTTGATGCAACTACTTTCTTACCAGCTTATTGGTCTACACAATATACGCTTTCAGATTCCACCACTAAACAAGGAGTATGTCCACAATATATACGTCTCCTAGAGTAAAACGGGATCTAATTTCTTAAAGCGAAATACAATACCATTTGTTACTATCGTAACTCAAGTAACGTAGAAATTGTTCAAAGAGAAAAAATAAAAAACAGTAACGAATCTGATTCCCAGTAGCGTTGAAGCCTTGGAGGTAATGGGAGATTGTAAAAGGAGGCAATAAAAGCTTAGTATTGTGTGTGAGATCCGTAGGGGAGTCCTCGTATTGTGTTCGGTCCGTGGAGGGCCGAAGAATCGTCTGACCACGAATGCGGTCAAATTGTACAGAAATGAAATTATCAAGGTACGCTGCCGATTTTCCGAACCAATGAATCAAGATCCAATTCCCTTTTGTAATAGAACATCGTCACGAAACGCGCCCATGGAGTTACACTATCCACTCAGTGGACGCTTAGACACACTTTATGCCACTTTATGTATTATACTTCAAACGACTGCCTCTTGAAGATACATATAAGAAGTTGTTTGGCTCACTTTATTATGAACTACGTTGAAGGTTTACGAGCGACTCATTATATCAGTCTTAATATACAGATACTAGTGTGTATAAGTTTAATATATTAATTTTCAATGAATATATAGTAATTTATTTTATAGAATGTTATTAATATCTCATTGTTTGCTTTTATTGATCTAATTAAGTTTTTAAAATTTAAAGACATTGAATACATCTCTTTTAAACGACAAAAAGAAAAGTGTTTTTTACAATATACACATGATTTTATCATGTAATGTTATATTAAGTACATCTGTGATATCAAACAATCTTTTTTTATAGCTTTGTAAAACTAAGATAGGTGAGATAAGGACGAAGATAATATATTAACAATATGATTTAAATACCGAAAAATTTAAATTGTCTTTCTATATTAAATAGAATGCCTAAATTCACGGTCCCAATTCTTAGGTTCACAATGTTTCAAGCAGTTTTAAAAGTCTGAAGCTGAAACGAAATTACATATGTTCATATCCTTCGAGCTATCTGAAAATATTCGTATTTTAGTAAGATTTCGTTCAGACGCTTCGCCAAATTGACTTTTCCGGAGAGCTGACGAGTCTTTGACTGTAATATGCCATAAACGACCCAAACGTATAGGACCCAGAGCTCGAAGGTTGATAAATTTCGTTGATATTTGAATGCGTTACATTCTTCTCCTTTTATGACCGGCTGTCTCTATTCAATAAATATTTTGTGGGAGATTCCTTTGCACTAAGATACTGTTGACGTATGTTAAATAGTTCGATGTGATGTGATCTTAATTTTATATTGTATAGTTTAGAGATTAACATCTTGTACGTTTTTATATATGTTTAGTTAACAATTCTTCTAATTAGTTCAAAAATGTTTAATTTTTGTTTTAGATTGAAATATATTTAAAATAATAGTATGCGCACGGGTTGAATTTTTACTTATTTATGCTATTTTTATTTGCTGTGAAACAATGTGTGACTTTAACTACTCACTTAATAATAAAATATACCTACTTAATTCTCGCCTCACTTTCCTTCAGAAGCGGTGTGTTTATAAAACAAACATTGCGAATATTGAACATGTATATATCTGTAGGCAGATATTTTAACTTGAAAGCTAATTTGATTAAAAATGCCTAAAGTTATAAGCCTGTGAGATTTCCATATCTCTGCTAAGTTAATACAAAGTATCCTAAGTCTTTGGAGATAAATTGCGTCATTTCCTTACTTTTCGAAACTCTTCGAAAAATTATCAAGCATCGACTTTTGGGACCATTTAAAATTAATGAATAATGTTATCTGATAACGATTCCAGAAAGTTTAATTAAAATTACCTTCTTGTCACTTTTGCCGAGTTGTTAATACCACTTTTTTTTTATTTTTTGCGCTCCTCCTTGTAAAGATTAATAGAAAAGTAAAAATAATATGAATTTTGTTAACATTATTAGAATTTTTTAATCATATTACATTTTATAATGATAAAAGTTTATATAATATGTAATTAATATATTGAAGATAGTTTTTTTAAAGCGCTCAGTGTTAATTTAACTGTGAAAAAAGGGCAAGTTGAAATTTCTATTTCGATTTTCTATTCAACATAATAAGATGATATAAAAATATTTTATATACACACACTACCTACAAATTTAAATATTACAACAGAAGAATTCAAGGAATTGTGCTTACGTTCTGTATTCAAAAATATTTTTTTCTAAAAAAGCTTATCCTAAAACAGAAGAATTTAAATATTCGGCAGCAAAAGTCAAATGTAAATATAAAGAATGTAGATCAAAAAGAGTGAAACGTTCACGAAATCGCTATAAGATCATTCAAAAGAATGAGGCATCGAAAGCTTTGTTCACCTGTGAGGCGGAGAAAATAAATAAGTCGTGTATTTATTTTGTTTTACATATGTATACATTGTAATTGCATGTTTTACACATAAAATGATGTAAATAAAAATAATATTACAATTTACAACGCATACTCCTTACCGCGGGGAATAATTTAAAACCCCATGTACATGTTTTATATACATTTCATGATTAAAATCACATTAAAGCTTAATTCCACATATGCAATATTTTGCCCTGTATGAAAAAACTATGAACAGGGGGGTTTCGCGGTAATTGCTAGCAATTTGTAATGGCCGTGTGATTGCGAGCGAAACGTCGGGTCTAAACTGCGCTATTAATTTCGTACATTTGATTAACGAAACTACTTGTTATGGTAATGAACGCGGGAAAAGAATGCACGCCAACGTGTTAACGCGACGCCTTGTCGACACGTCGAGCTTGCAATATTTTCCCTCCGTTTGTAATTACTGGAGCTGTGTTAAAATTTAAAACCTTATTTATTACGACCTGTTTCGAATATTTATAGTTATCCACTGAGGTATTAAGCCCTTGTAATTGAATTATTAACATGCCTTCGAGATACATGCTCCTATTATACTTTAGAAATTGAATAATTTAAACAATAGCTTACGTGATACTCTTAATTCACCGGTATAAACAGTGTGTTAGTATAAAATTCAATTCATAATTTCAATACTATGATTGGAAAAGGAAATTTACATTTCATAAAATTATTAAAAAACGAATTCTTTTTAAAAATGTATAATTACTTCTTATCCAAAAGTGCTATACTTCATAGAGGCAAATTCGTGACTAGTCAATACCGTTCTGATATCGATTATATCTCAGACAGACGGTTGAAAAGTTTCAACACGGAATCGCTGCACGCACGCGAACCTACATGGAAATTTGTATTTAACACAAGTTTTAGTTAAGAAATATGATAAACTAGTTTTAACTTGAGCCTACACTTACGTATTTACTGATGATTTGTGGGGATATAAGTTAAAATGATCTTCTCTTTAAACACAAATACTATTATTGGTTATTTAATGTTAAATTTCAAAAATTGTCTAAACTGTAAAGATTAGAGGAACTCTTTTCAAGTTGCTTCCACTCTGTTACTTTATTATAATATTATGTATTATATCAAATTGAAACAAGAATCAAAACTAAACCATATTGCATCTTGGTAGAAAGAAATTCAGTAACATGTATTTTGGTAAACTCTTGTACACAATATGAAGATATTAACTTTAAACAACTTTAAATATGAAATGGAACTAGAAACTGAATACAATTTTTAACATAAATGTTATTTTTCTTAGTCCTTGGTGTTTCTTCAACTTCTAAGTACTTACATTTTTGTTCATTATTAATTGTATCAAAATTGTGTTATCAAAAACAAAAAGTAATCTTTATGCTTTAATTAAAATTGAAGTAAGTTATTCAATTTAATTTATGAAAAGAATATTATTGATATAAATTTCTGTTCAGTAAAGAATTTAGTTTTATTTATTCGGCACTGATTTCTGAGTGATTTTATGCATTAATTACAACCACAGAGCGAGATTTACAATTACACGGCCTCCCATAAACAAACTTGATCGCCTTACAAAAACTCAAATAACTAAGCCAGTGTCTCAAGTAGAGCTTCATTTGAATATCAAAGACAAAATTCAAATTACTACGTTTACAATAAAGGTTCAGCCGGTTCGGTATTACGAGCTGATGTAAATTTCCGATACTCATTTTAAGAATGAAGTTCTGATGTCGTTGCCGCGGATCGCGATCCTTCAATTGCACAGGATTTATACGCTAATTTAAAATTTTATCGTGCGTCCGTTGAACGTGTTCAAGCATTTATAACTTATAAGGAAAGTGTAATTTTTAGATAAGACTTGTATTTGAATAGCTTTAATTGTCTTTCTTACACAAATTTATTAAACTTCTGGATATTTAGTCCTCAACATTGGATCGTTGATTAAGGCATTGAACGATTTTTGAAAACTTTTCTTTATATAAGTGATATATCAAGTAAGTAAGCTAAAATTCGTATCTCATATTATAAAAAAATCATAAAGATTATTTATAATAAGTAATATTTTTTGATGCAACACCATGGTTACACATGGCGTGCCTTATTATTTTTACTTAAAACCATTCCTTCCAAATGTCACGACCAAAATTCTGGTAGGCTTGATAGGGGCGCTTAACCCTTCCAACACCAGCGCTAATGACGAGTGACATATCAAAATAAAACATAAAACATTAAGCCGGCCTTTGATAGAATTATTCGCTGTTGCCCACTTTGACAGCTTACGATAAATATTTGCCATTTTTAATAACTTTGACTTGACGTAAATTCCTTTTTTATTTTGTTAAGCTTTCCACTCTCCATTTAAATAGAAATAAAGGAGTGATAGTAAAGTTTTAGTTAACTTAAAAATTCCTTAAAATATATACTCCTAATATATCTTTTAAAATGATTATATAATAATAACTACAAATAGCAATGTTTAAGTAACAATAAAATATGATAGCAGATGAACAAAAATAATCTTGTATCCAGTAAATATTCAACTGAATAACCTTAAAAAAATAGCTAAGGAGACTTCTCTTTATCTGTCCCTTCTGACCTACAATTTATTCGATGCCTTTACGGTTGACTTAAATGCCAAAGCAAGGCACTTTAGTAGCAAATCAAGTCGCTACTTGTTTTTTGTAATGTTTTGTTAAAGCTTTTATTTCGAAATCTAATTTATTATCTCTATCTTATTTTACATTTTAATTAAATTACATAAAAAAACAATTAATTAATACATTTATACTTTTAAATAATCACGGTTATTTTACATACTGTATCAAATTTACAAACACGACTCGCACCTGGCAACTTTGGGAGTACATCCGCTATGACAACTGAGATATCATGTTTTGAGAAATTGATTTATCTTGTATGTTAGATAGATTTTTGATACTTAGGTGACAATACTAATATATACACAACGATATAATTATAGTTAACACAGATAAACACCTAATGTGGTATAAGTTTTAAATATCAGCGTGTTGGGTAAAAATATTTTTTTGAAAATTATTGATATATTTTCATGAACGCACTTGATTGTTGGCAAAAATATTTTAAAAAATATGGGGTTTGGTTCGAATAATTAATTCGAAAAATACCCTAGAATCCAACTACAGCGCTATTTACTGGGTCCAGTTGTAAATCTAACAATACCGGATCCCACTGAAATACACACATTAAAATGTCAAAATCGATTCCGCCGCTTTAAAGAAGTTCAAAGAGAAACAACAGACTTACAAGAAAATTATTTATATGAGATATTCAGATATTTATTGAGATATATTTTTGTAATATATTGATAACTACGAATCAATCGGGAATATTCTATTTTTAGCAATTATATTATTCTCGAAAAGAGAATATTCCTACTAGTTAGTATAGTAGAAAAATGTATCCCCACTTACTGTTTTACGCTGCTTTACTTCGGTTAAAAAATATCTTACGACTTTAAAAAAAGCTTACGTCCTAAAACTAACTCTTTTCCAAATCCGTTGTCTAGACTAAACTTATTAGAATATTGAGTTGTTCAATTTAAAGATAATCCTAGACTTAAAACAATTATATAACTGTACTGATGCTCCATTACATTAATATTCAAGTTTTTTTACCAAATTATCTTTTTGATATATTCTATTACCATGCAAATACAAGAGTTGCGAGATGAGAACATTATCCGACAACTTACTGCGACAAACATCAGATGCATCGTTCTTCAGTATCATGGTTAATGCAGACGTTTAATCAATTACTGTCAGTTACGTTCCTACTCGAATTGCCTCCGAGATAACATCTAGACCCGACAAGGGGGCCATTATGCGAGTAGCTTCTCTCATCTGCTGCGTGCGAGGGTTGTGGTCATGTATATTGCAAAATAACACGTAACAGATATCGTATCGTATAATAATCATATTCACACATTGCCATTTCTAGAGGCCCTTGAAATTGTTTTTCAATACATTTGTATCGCTATTTATTTCAATACTTTAATGTTTATAATATATACACTTGTTTCCGAAGATCAGATAGGTCGAGTAGGTCGACTTCAATTTGAAGAGTGCTTGTCCCGCGGCCTCCATGAAGAATGAATATGAGCGAAAAGGTTAAGATCTTTCATGATTTATAAAAAATGTATAGAAATACTAAAATGATAATAATCGAAAATTTAATATATATAATTAGAATATTTTATGGGGTTACTTAATTCGTATGTTATTCTCCTGTAAATATATTTCTTAAGTTAGTGCATGTTATAAAAATGGTTGTTAATGCAATATGTGTTTATCATAATCGCAAAAAAGGAGTACAGTATGAAAATATATCTGTTATCTACCACCTGTCAAACGTTCTTCTTTAAAGTCTTTATATTTCTGAATACTTTAGCGATAAAGAGATTAAAAATAAATGGCGTGAGCGAAGCTCCGTGCAAATAACATCAGGTATAAGATATTGGGTTACTCTGTTTTATCAATTTTAATACATTAACTGGCGTTGTGCTAGCGTTTTGTGCTTTGAATATGGTAGGAATTGTTATGCAAATATGGTGGTTGGTTGTGCCAGTACGAGACAAAGCAACGTTGACAACCGACATCGGGTGTTGCTATCAAGTCAACATCCCATCTAGCTCGGCGCCTTTGAATTTTATGTACGTTTCAAATTTAGGCTAACATTGATTATACAAGATATTTACTTGACAATTTATACTAACATAATTCGGTTTGGTTCGGTTGACACTATATACTAACATAATAAATGCTTTACATCTTGATTTAGAAATAAGAGTCAATACTAAAACCATATTGAGTAAATACAATTTATATTTAATGTTATAAAAACGTGTATGTTTTTATTTAAAATAAAACTGACAAATCTAATAGAATTATTCATATTTTAAATATAATTAATTTGAAAACATAAAAATAGATATACAAAAAATAATATATATGTTCTAATATATTTATTTAAAAAAAGTGATAATTAATAAACGCTAATTAGGTAAAACTTTCTATTTTTTATCGTAGTGGAATAACACTAGTACATGTGTAGTTCACGCACGTTAAATGGCATAGAATTACAAATTGCCTTTTCATTTTTTCTCTAGGGGCATCTCGGTATCAGTCAGATGCAAGCCTTGAGATGCAAAGTGTGAGGCAAACGAGAGCTTTTTATATTTGCGGCAGCCACGCTCGGATTTGCATAATATTGCTTTCTTAACATTTGTACGGCATCATACTGTATACAATTTTTTATGTACCTAGCTCTGTGTAAGGCTAACTAAATTTTATGTCAAAATTAGCGTTCACGTCTACAATAGATATTAAAAAATATTAGTATTGTGCTCTATGTTTGAGATATGGTATTTTATTTAACGATAAATGTCTAAGCTTTTTACATGCTTCGGGACATTTATAATTTTTAAATAAATATAGAACTGCCACCTGTGGCAAATTTCCTTTTCCTGTAGGTTGCAGGTTCTAGGACAGTCTCTTCGTTTCATTCTGTCTATTTAATACTTAATTACCCTTAACATTGCTAACCAACTATAAATTATTTAAATGTTTCTTAATGCCATTATAAATTATTTTAAATATATTGTAATTTTGACAATGTATGGTTTGATAGAAAAAGCTTAAAAAAGGCTATGGTTTCAAAAAATATATAGTTTCTTATAAAAAAACTCAAGTTTTTTAAAAATTATAAAAAATAACGTGTAATCACTGGAGAAGCTTAATTATGATTTCCGATTTTCATCGACTATCTTCAGATTAAAAATCTAAAGCTAATACATAAGCCACTATTCAATCTGCATAATATTGCTTCCTTAATATGCCACCGCAGAGAAGGGAGAGGTAAAATTGCTTTTTTCTCAGTACGGGAAGTCAATGAATTTAAGTCAATGGTAGATAGTGGGGTGAGGACGTTTGACTAGTCAAATGTGATGGAGCGGTTCTCTGTGGCCGCCTTTGAATTTGTAGAATCTTTATATCAACTTAGCCTGAAAGAGTTGATTAGATATTTCCTATAGCTGTACGTTTTGGTTTTTAGGAGTTTACAATAATAATAAATATCTCAAAATTTTTTATATTAAATGAATAATTAAATCTATTTCATATTTTCATTTTTGATTGAGTATTTTTTTCAGTGACAGCGCACCTGAAGGTGATGTTGTTCATCCAAAGTTTATTTATTCGAAACTTCTACCCGCTTCAGATGACCACTGTCCACTCACGACCTGTCACTGTATTTTTTGGACCCTTTATTTTCATTCACTTGACAAGAATATTCCTACTATCCTCTCAATATTACTTTCCGATACGATTTTTTATTCGTGATACATTTTTTCAATTGTCTCCCATGCGCGCCTCCGCAGTGCGAACTAACGGAATAGAATTTTCAAGCAGTTTTGATTGATAAAGGTAGACAGGTTTTCGCTTTCTTTGTTTGTGAAATTAGATTCGGGAGGTAGCGTGAAACTTCAGTTCCACTTGATTAATGATGATTCGAGGGGATTCAAGAAAAAAGAAACGATTTTAGGTTGCCCGATTTTCTATAGAAAACGAATTAGCCGCCGAAACGTTTTTCGGTGGTTTAATTTCTATCTCGAGGCAAATGTGCTTAGATTTGATGCAATAGCGCGATATTATCCAATTTTCCGAAACAACGCTCGAGCTCTGTTAATATTTGATATGTTCTCGACTTTTCTCGAATTTAACGCGCCGATTAAACAAAGCGGTGCGAAGGATTATATGTGAATATTTAAAGTGTTTTATCGGTTCTAGTTCTGTGTAGGAGCAAGTCAATTCATTTCAAACAATACCTTTAAAATTAATAATACACTACAATTGATGTTGTTTTTTGATTTATTAAATTATAATCTCATACCTTGATTTATTATTTACTTTATGTCGCTGTAGCGATATGTTAAAAATAGCGTCCGTATATCCTATATAATAAAGTTTAAAATTTAATATTATATCATAAAAAATATATACAGAACCTTTCAATTCGTATTTGGGAACATTGGTGAGGTATTACTAACATTAGTTCTTAGCAATTTTTTGTAATAGATTTTAAATGGGAATACGGCCTGGTGCATGAATTATTTTTTATTGCATTTTTTGCCGCTTTATGTAGTTACAATTATTAATATCAAGTATAAGAATTTGAAGTCAGACTTTATAAAGATAGATAAAGTAAGATAGGAAAGTAGTATATTCCGGTCAATTTGATCCCTATACGATCTGCAATCAATATATATTAAACAAAATTCAACGATGGTTAACTCCCTTAACATTCATATTTATAAAATTTTGCTAATAGATGAAAATATCATTCTTATAAAATATATTAACTTTGTAATCATTAATAGGTGCATCCTACAGGTTAGAAAGTTATAAAATATAAAGATTACTTTTATAACCGATTTGGTCCGCTTCAGATAATATTGTTTTATTTTATGGATGTATAAAGGATTCGACGTTTGCAAGTATGTCATCTTTGTAGCTCTGGTCATAATTTAATTCCGTTTAATAATACTTTTTAAAAAATATATAATAAGATTTTAGTTTGTATTTTAATCTATAATCAATCAGACAACCTGTTAAGATAGTCTAATTACAGAATCTTATCTTATGTTTTTAATTTAAATAAATCTAAAAATATATTGGAATATTTTTTCAAATTTGACAGTTATACAGAATAAAAATAAGGGGTTTGCTTTTAGATGACATTTTTATAATTTGCGTAAGTAAAATAAACTTTTGATTACCACACGCACAAAAGATTCCTCTCACAAGAATAAGAACTTCCCAAAGTTTACATTCACACAATCAGAAAATGGGTTAATGAGATTCGTTCAAGAAAAACATCTCGTTAGGGCATACATTATTCAAGATTTCGCAAAGTTATTCTGCGTTCACGCGTTCATTAGATGCAAACAAACTTGCGATTCCCGTAAAGCGTCCGGACCTGACACATCTACTTATCACCTCAAACTATTCTCAAGTATTCGGGGACTTTAGAATATTCCGCCTTGTTATTTAAATTTATCACTCAACTTTTATCTTCTAAATTCATTGGAACAGGTAATATTTCACAGGTTATTAATTACGCAGCGTCGGCATCCTCGGTGTAACTCTTATTACATTATGTCAGTTGCAAATTGAAAAATTCCCGGGGCGTGTGTCCCGTCTCTGAAGTATTTTGGCAAAATTATTCTCATTCATTAAGTCGAGAAGTGGAGGGTGAGCGAGATTGTCGACGTACCATTCAATTGTGAGTAACGAGGTGACTCTATATTAGTTATGTAGCTATTATAAATGTCTTTTATAGACAGACTTCTGCATGGATTTTATCACAAACAGTACACTTAATACGAAAATATAGTAAGAAAAACAAAGTTATTATTAAGTTAGGTGTTATTCAATAAAACAAAAAGTATTGTCAACTAGGTAGAAGGAGTTTTCTGTATTTTCCACTTAGGCGTGTTAAGGTAAACACTGTCATTTATCTAATGTGATGATATATGTTTGCTAAAGCAAGGTCCCGAATCTCTACGCAGTGTTCACGTCTCTTAATGCCGATCCATTAATTAAAACTTATTTTGTCGCAAATACGACACTTCTCCATCGACAAATAGCGTTCGCAAGCCTGTTTCAAACTTAAACTTAGTTATACACTGTTTAACTACATGAGATTATTTTAATATAACATAGGGGAGATATAACATATACTTGTAATGGCATTGTTTGAGATTACATTTTGTGAATAATAAAGCATTTGCAACAACACGTTTCAAAAATCAGTTCTATTCTTCAATTTAGATCCAATACAATCTTCGTTTGAACATCTTGAAAGATAGAAAATCTCTCAAAAGGATGCGTTTAACGGGAGACAAAGAGTGATTTAGATCTCTCCGGCGAGGCCCTTTCACGGACCACTATTTACTTTACTCACGGGGCCGCTTCCAGTCGCTGCACCCAAATCCTTTGCTCAATATGTAAGAAATATCTTTGCTGAAGTAAGAATGTATAATAAGCTTTAACTGTGTTAAGAGAAAATGGATTTTAAATGAGATTTTATTATAAAATTTAAAAAATTCATTGTACAACTAATTATTTTAACGTTTGGTAATGATACGTACATTGAGTTTCATTAGAATAAGGTTTTAAATGCTTAAATTTAAAAACTAACGTTAGAAAGTTCGTACGTGGTATTAACGATAGTAAAATAGTACAGCCGTATATTATTCGTAATAAAGTTTAATGACACTTCCCTACAGTGCAGAGGAATGTAATCAGTTGAAAAGTAATACCATGTCATTTAAGAGTCTCCCTCGCGTATGTTAGAATCTTCAAGTCACTGTTACTTCTTTTGATAGCCGGTCTCCTTGCCGAATTAAAGTTAAGATCCAGCCAATCGGTGATGTCTTGATAATTAAAACAAGCTTATTTTAAAACCTCCATACAGTTAATATTAGAAGTATTGTAGTTCCCTATTACATTGAAAACATTTATTTTAATTAAGTGGACGCATTGTCAAGGTGTAACGAGCGAGTGTGTTGAAAATCATTTATTTGTCTGCATTCCTCCGTCTTAACTTAATTGAAATTCTTGAATCCTTAAACAGTGGGGTTAATACTAAACAAATGTCACCGTTAAAGCACACACAATGAAAATGAATTGTAAAGTTAGAACATGGTGTTAACGATACTGCTCTGTATTAAGGCTTGATTTAAAGCTATTAAGAAGATGCAAGTGAATGTGTAATAAACGCATAAACCGGAGTGATTTAGATTCAGATATTTTATTCCTGTCCTATATTCGAACGATGTCTAAACGCGTCCAAACGTTATATTATTCTGCGCTCTTTACCGCTGACGCCTTTATTTTAGCGTGGATGCAAATTAAATTACACTCAAGTTTTGCTGACTTAGCAAAACTGGAAGAAAGATAACTCGTTGCTGGTCGCTCTTGCTTAGGGATTTACTATTTACTGTCCACTTTATATAATGGCCATAATAATGCAACATATTTTTCATTTGTGATAATTTATAAAATTATTATGCAAGTTATATCTCGTAATTATGATTAGTATCTATTGGTTTACTTGAAAAAGATATCTAACAATCTTCACCGATATAATTGTTTGGAAGTAACAAAAGGCGTACAAATACAACAATAAAGTTGGTCGGATCTACTGACCATTGCAAAAAGCACATCGAGGCGACACACAATACAAACTTAAATTGTTCGTGAAAGCGTTATGCACTTGACGGTTTCAATTTCCTCGCGAAGTGGCCGTCGCAGATGTTCGGACTCATAAATATGATTTGAAAATCGTTTTATGTGTATCGTGAAGTTTTATCTGTGCTATTGAAATATATAGTTCATTTAAGTTTAATTTAATATCTCGTGTCTGTAAATTTAGTTCAGGTGAAACGACCATCGTGCACGCTACCGTTGTAGCCAAATAATAACATCCTAATGGCTAACTATTGCTTAATGTATTTTGCTAAATGGAATGGTGTCACCGGCGGGCGCCACTTCCCGGTTATATCCACCTTGCGATTTAGATGCTTAGTGCTAAACGAGATTGCATTCAATTTAGGATTCTTAATTATATTAATAAATTACATACCTATTTAATGTTTTGAATTGTTATTACAGCTGTTTTATGATTCCAAGTTTAAACTAAGCATTAGAAACTTATTACATGACGTTATTCAACTAATTTGAAATATTTAACTGGTTGTGTTTAAGGATAAATCTTTTACATTTTGTAAAATAACATAATATAGCTTTAATGAGTTTAAAAATAAAGAAAAAATGTAAAAGAAAATTGTTAGTGTAGTTTTTGTGCTCTAGCAGTGAACGAAAATCATCAATCAGAGCACATAACTGACGGTACTAATGTACTTCCGAGTAGATTACAAATTGTATTAAGTTTTTAAGATATTTTAATAATTATTTATTGTATTTTAAGTTATCTAATCAAAAGTTTATCAAAATCACCGGTTCTATTAATTCTGAATTCTAAGTTCCACGCAAAGTTGTATTTAAGGTATGTAATGTTTTAATAACTTTTAGACTCATTACGCTATCATTAATAACCGGGGCTCACAAATATTTTACCGAAAATAAATTCGAATGTCACGCGTAATTATTCACAGTTTTTCATAAGCAAACACTTAGAGGCATAAAGAAATGTAATTAAATGATTGTGCTATTTTAAGAAATTTATATATATTATTAACACTTTCATATTAGAAAATGTTTTCAAGAGTTTAGAAATATAACATATGAAATATTTTCGTTTAAACGACATATAAACATATATACATATATATATATATGTATATACGTCGTTATATATATTATTAGTATATTTAAAATAAATACAACCCATTCATATAATTACAAACGAATGCTTAAGCCTTGCAATGGTACATTTTAAATGCATATTTCTCGTTCAATTATTTAAATTGTAGGTAATTTTAAACTGACCATTAGTGTAAAACAAATGGGACAACAGGTGCTAAGCAAATGAAACATATTATATAATTTAGACATACAAAACCACGAGCAAAGCTAGTGATTAAATTAAATAGTCCAATTGAGTCCGGCATGCGTTTGCAATACACATACCATTAATCTACTACGAAGAGCTTTCAGTTACCAACCACAAATTAATTACATTGCAGAGTATTACGAGATTATGTAATAAATATGCATCTTTTTAAATATTAATTAAAGCTTTTGATTGTGGTTAAATCAGGTATCAAACTAGAGCTATCATACTGCGCATGATATTCTTTATATGGTAAGCAAAAACACAAAGTTTTGTTTACTGATACCAAATAGCAAAATAATGAACATATTGTTTAACACACATCAAGCGAGGAATGTCTCGTGTATTCAAAATTCAAACCAATAATTTATGTGCCTAATATACAATATTTAATGAAAAACAAAACGCCATTGTTTATGTGAAATTTATTATTAACGATCCATTATAATAAATGACCAGCAATTGTTTTGGTGACACGATTTCGTTTGCATTCAAAACAAAAATTGACAATGCACTAGTGAATAGATGACGATAATTTGTTACATATTCAAATACGAATATCACATTTGGAAAATTGTTTGTCATGAGTCGCGGCGTCATGAAATAATTACGTGGAGTAACATAAATATTGAATAGGTAGAGCACTGAGGATATTTCAATTAATAACATTCGGTATTCGCTGGAGGTATTTATTTTGAGGTTCAATTATAATGGAGTTACTGATAACAAACTGTCTGTGATAGTAATAAGCTAAATAGGTAACAAACAGAGAATAATGACGCAATTAGATAGACGGAAATTTATGAATCTAATTTATATTTCTCGCTGATATTCCGAGATAGCGATGAGGTATAACAGTCGTAAAAAATCTGAGTATTTATCATATTTAACGTTTCTAGAATTGTATATTAATATCAATATATCGAATTAAGCAAAAATATATTAACAAATAATGTTCATTATACAAATTGATAAAAGTATAAATATTCATATGTGGTTTGTTTAATAAATATACAAGAAGTTAAGCAAGTAGTCATGAGGACATGTATTATTGTTGAATAAAATATTCCTCAAACAAATCGATTTCAATGTTAAAATATGATTATTGACTATTTCTTGGGGAACTTTGAAGGGAAGAAAATATATTGCGTGTAATAGTGCGTGAAAGACGAGTGTAGCAAATAGGACAGCTGTAAAGGTCTACAAAATAAATCTTCTTATTACATTTGGCCTATTATTCCCGAGCATGTGATTTTGGCGCCGAGCCAAAATCCACCTTGACCATGAATCGAATTCATTCTTTAGTTAGAGGCTGACCTTTGACATTTGTTCACCTGATGTATACTGAGATAGGCTTATCGGGAATATGGAGATTAAGAAATTGAATTTATTTTATAAAATTCAGTCTTAACCTAAACCACTGAAGAGATTCAATAATAGATTTTTTTATTTTACGAGGATAGTATATAATTATGTCTATCGATATACCAAATGAATTTAAACCGATAAAAATTGTATATTGATGTAACGGTACCGTAAATAAACATATAGTTTACAAACACAATTATCGTAAATACATTTATAATCAATAATATCGAATATCGACACGGACTATGTAATTATTAACTGAGTACACATTGGCCTCTATCGCGGCATCCTTGTACTCATTTAGTAAACAATACCCGTTGCAGACTGTAAACAAATACTACATTATTGATTATTGAGCTTATTACTCATAATTAGCTACAGTATAGTATATTGGCTGTGTCTTATCAAGTCGCAAGTTACTGCAGTGAATTCGCAAATACAGACAAGTCTCAAGATTTCCATACTAGGCTAGTGGGTTGGTAATAAACAAGCGGGGTGTGCTGCAGCCGATAAGCCTTCGGAACATGCATCTACAGTTGAGTTTGCGTCTCGAGACAATAATTTTCCTAACACATTAGTTTGATTCTGATAACTATGACCCAGATTTATATCTTAGTTTGAAATGAATTCATTACTAATTGATTTTAATTAGAAGCTATTTTTATTCAGTCAATTGGTAAGTAAATTAAATCAGCAGTACACATTAATAATGTCATTATTTTATTGTATTTATCCATCACAAATAGATACTATATCGTTGAATAATAAGGATCGATATGGTGAAACCAGTGACGCGATCATTAAAACGTTCTCCTCATATCTCCAACCATGATAGATAAGACCCACATTGTTTTCTATTACACTACATCTTTTATTTATGTCAGGTCACAAAATGCAGTGAGGCGGGACAACAACGAGATTAGGCCGTCTAAATTCGGGCTTAAATTTTAATCGCTGTTTAAGGATTACCTAACGGAGGCTGGGAATCGCAGCTATATGGAGCATATTTTGGCAGTAGTTTCTTACTTGTACGCCAGCTTAATTAGGTTTGATAACTTCATTTTAAAACGATTGTTTTTTTTATTTTTAAATACTGCTTAAACAATCTAAAAAAGATTAAAATGTCATTTATTAACTGAACTCAAATTTGATTATTAATATATTTTAATATATTTATTAAATGTCATGTTTTTATATTAAATTCTAAATCTTATTTCAAATACCCTGAGAGGGTCGTTCATATAAAAAGGTAAAACCTAAGTACTACATCACTAACGATATTACAAAAGGTTATAAAATATAAATGAGAAATACAAGGCTTGTAAGTGGCTACAGAAATCGTGATCAGCTAGACGCGTTATTTTTCACTTGGCTTTATTTTTACGGAGCTACGTCGAGGCAGCATCGAACGGGATTCTAATCAATTTAATTTATCAGGGATCCCTGGAGGCGGCCATTCACTTCATTTAATGCGCGTATTTTGCGGCAGGCTTGATTGTTTTGAACCATTCAGCTGTACGGTCCATTTAGATTAATTATGGGATTACTTAATTTTGCCGTGAATTATATATTAATTATCATGTTGCCGTTATGAAATATTGCTTAATTATATTGTGGTATATTATTATTGCTATTTTTTATTAGATTTTTTATAATGTCCCAGTTGTTTATTATCGTCAATTTATATTATGGGTAAAATGAATGAAAAATATAAAAATATCTCAAAGTAAAACTAAGTTTCTTTATATAAATAAAAAGGAAATGAATGGTATTATCGCTTCAATAACCTTAAATAAATAGAAGATTATTTCATTATTATTAATATCGATTGTACTTTATAAAGATATTATTGCCACGGACCACCTAAAATAATGACACTATCCGTCAAGACCGACCGGCCATAAGAAATATTAATTATCATCAAGATTAAATAAGAAAGATAGCAATCGAAGGACAAAATGAGGGTAGAATTACGGCGGCAGCATTTGTCTCGGCAACTAATAAAGGAGACAATATTGCACTCGATACGTATAAATGCGCGAGCAACATTTGGGGCGTGATATTAATTCTGCCAGTAATTGCTATCGGTTTCCACCCGGGGCTGCAACCATGAGCCATGAATACGGGAGTTACCGCTATTTGTTCCTGACGTTGCGGTTTAGGGGTTTTACCTCGACCCCGTCCTATATTTATTTTCTTCGAGTTTTGTCCAAACATAATTGCCGGGTGGATTATCGGGACTATTCCAATAGTTCATGTGCTTTAATGTTTATTACCAATTACACTACTTTGAGCCTATTCCGGCCTTAACCCACACGCTAACTCACAATGGTTGTACTAAACATAAAGTGAGAGTATTGAAAACAACATTTGTTTTTTACCTTTCAAGTAATACTTTTTGATAACGTCATTTAATTTCGTGTCTCTGGGTAAAAAGGCAAGATTTCTACTTGCTTATACAATTTTAAGTTTTGAAACAAAATCTTATTCAAGTTTTTATAAAGAAGTCGTAAGCGAAATACTTCCTCGTTCAAATTCTAATATGAAACGCACTGGTCTGAAGCCAAAAAGTAGGCAGAAAGTCTATATATCGTTGCCCCAGTCATGAAATCTAATGTGAATAGTATTCAAAATAAGTATTTTGATCTTGAAACCATTAGATAGTAGTCTTATGGCGAGCTGGAGACTGCCGTATAGCATAATATTTTTTATATATTCTCACTAGTTATTAACCAATAAATTGCATTAAATGGTTTTTATTATTAAATATGTCATTATTTGTTTAATGTATGATATAAATGATCTAGGTTGTTAGTAAAAAAACTGTAGGAAGGTGAGGTAAAGTGTAGATTACAGAAAGATCAGTTCGGAACGTCGTCTTTGAGAATGCGGTCAGTATTAAAAAAAAATATTTTTTATAATATAAATATTTCTACTCTGTCTTATAATTCTATAGATTATCAGATGAACAAAAAAAAACCGTCTCAACTTTATTGTAAGGATAATAAGCATTCGAAAACGATATTTTTATCTAGACAAAAAAATGTCTTTTGAATTTGGTATAATGAAAATCTATTCAGGAAAATTTGTAGATCCTTTTTAATGTGATGGAGGAACAAAAGTAAAATCGTACATAAGTTTTAATATTAGTGGTATTTCATTATATTTTATATTGTTTTGCTAATAATTTGCTAAACATTAAATCTATCTCCAGGAAATATCAGTAAAATAACTTCCACAGTCATAAGCTATTTGCTGCGTTTCCGAGAAAACTTTGTTGTTTCTTTAGAATGGAATTCTTTCTTACAGGAAAAAATAAGGCATCCTCTCTTTAAGGATAAGTAGAACATAACTCCATTTGGCAAAAGACGTGTCATTTGTCGCTAGTATAGTGCTACCGAGTTGAAAAACCCTGACATACTCCTTGTATTGGTGAAAGATTGGTGAAAATATGGGTTAGCGAAAGTATGTGGTAGGTCGAATATTAGTGTCAGTGTGAACGGAAGCTCTCGTTATTTTCAATTTTCACATACGAGCTCTCACTGTGTGTTCTTTCTTCTCTACGACTTTATTAAGCCATGAATCTTATAAAGATGCAAATACCGCTATGACTCTTTTTAACATCAACTTTAAATATTGTAAATTATGTATGTATTTTATACATTTATTTATTTATTTAATATTAATGATTGTCCTAAAAAAAGTACAGTAGCCGGACTTTATGCTAATTCACTACTAGTCCACCCGAGAATACAGTACAAGATAAGACAACAGGCGAAATACATATTTAAAGTAACTAACAATTAAAAACAAATTAAAAATTAAAAAAAAAACATTAACATTACATGCAACAAATCAAAACAGAATCATGAACAAATAAGTTATTTCCTATTAATGTTAAAATAGGCACAATAATTGCTTAGTTCGTTTTATGAAATAGAATATCTTATAAATATGAGGTTGAAATTGTCGATTTTCATCTTACTCAACGCTTTTTAAATAAAATAAATGTATATAAATTGAAATCGGTGTTATGATAACTTTTCTGGCAACGCCAATACTTACAGCAAGACAGGGTCGGAAGATGGGGTACAACGAGAAAATTGTATTTCCATTTTTACAATTTAAATTTAGTATTAATGCGAGACCCGGGCCGGGCCGGGCACGCCACCACATGTAAAATATGGATCGGCTAAGTGAAATTAAAACGCTCTATAAATTGTGATTTTTGCAAGTCCTAAAGTGGAGAAGGCTTTTTATTATTTATCGCCCGAGCGCTCGTGGCCGACGCCGACTTACTGAAAATCGCTGTTATTATTCAATTTACTTGTTTAAAGTTTTTACTTTGACGCCAGAATTCATTTTTTAAGCTTATGAAGATATGTCTTTTATATAGTCTTTTAAAAACCTTTGAAAATACTTTTGCTTTGTTATAGAATATACGACTTGCTTTTCAAATTAGCGGAGTGCAGAAGATATCTGAATTAAAGTTCATCTTAAAATTTGATGTTATCAAGAAAAAAAAATTGTCTACGACCACACGGAAATGGACACATTCACGAGTGCCTGAGAAAATTATATTTTTAAACTATTATAAAAACTCACTTGTCTCAGTGTGAGTTAAATATTATTTTTTATATCTATCGTTAAAACTAATGACAACTTATTGAAAGGCTACAAAATACATAAAAAAGCAGTTATAAATCTCAAAAAGATATCTTAGAAAATATTTTTATCTGCTTTAGTCATTTTACATCAAAGCGCGACATAATATTTTTTTTAATGCCACGTTATTTGTATTGTTTTATTTTTATTTTATCAGTGTAATATGTAGATATTATAATTTATCTTTGTCTTTTGTTGCAGGGGCTTTGGGTTTATCACATTCGGCGACCCCGCAAGCGTAGACAAAGTTTTAGCGCAACCAACACACGAATTAGATGGTAAAAAGGTAAGAACTTTTCATATCTTGTTTCGTTTAACATAAAATCTTTGAGCAAGTTAAAACATGTTTCGGTTCATACTTTCTATATTTAGAATAAAATATTTTTTTAAATTAGTGTTTAAAAAAAAATTCCTTCTCTATTATTTTAATAATAATATGTATGTTAGTGGTAAAATTTCGGTCATGATATCAACTAAGCATTTTTATCGCCACCAGGAACTATTCGTAATATAAGATCCTTTTCTCAACCAGTCATATAAAATTGAAGGTCTCCAAGAGCGTGCCATGATTTTCTAAGCGTTATGACTTAAGGGAGTTAGTTTCTGATTTCTAGAGAGTTTATTGTCACATTCAGAGTGACATAAATTCACTGTCCTCCGGCAAATGTCTTCTGCTGCGGTCATAAACTTTCAAATCATGATTAGCTTTATATTTTTTTAGAATTGATGTCACTTTATTGACATTTCTATTATGATCATTATATTATATAATACATCATATCGTTAAATATATAAGCTTGAAAAATAAAATTTCATTGTTCGCCTATTTATTATACTATTTATAAAAACAAAAATTGTACTTACTCACCTTCTTAATCATCGCATTCCAGAAACTAAGGTTACGACACTAAACTGCTGCGAATGAAATCCCTTTATTGTAATTGAGTGTGTACTCACAAAAAACAAGAATTTTGCAAAAATATTAAGACGTTCAAGAGTTTTAAATAGAGAATTATTATTTGTATGGATGTTTTTGTTGAAATATTATAAAAAAAAAATGTTTAGATATTACATTATACGGAAATATATCGGCCATTGTTAGGTTCAGTAAAAAAACATTGTTTTTCATGAGTGGCCTAAACCCATGGAAGACAGACAGATTCTCTTTTAAATAGTTTTGTAAAATCTTTCCTATTTTTAACTTTTATTTTAACAGAAGTTTAATTTCCAAAGTTAGTGTAGTATATACAGAAACTGACATTTTGTCCCTATATGGCGCTTAAAATTAATCAAGAGCAATTTGAAATGGTCAATTTATTGCACCGAATGATGCTTTATTTTATTGAATTCACTATCCATTAATCTTAGCTTCAAATATATTATAGTTTTCGCGAATAGTTCAACTGGCTATTATTGTTTATTTCTATATGTTTAGTTTAGCTATACGTTATATGGTAGTTATAGACAAGACATGAAAGGAAGACAATGTAAGCGCAAACTAATTATTTGCGTAAATAAAGAAATTCAGCACAAAATAATCTTGACTAATTACAAAGTTGTCGCTGTTTACTTTGATTAAATTGTAGTCGACTGGTGGAAGATTATCCGAAGCCCCGCAAATCGACCAAGAGCGTTTGCACTTTACATAAAATGAACTCGGAAGATTACGATATTTATTATCTCTTATACTATAATTTAACAACATATTTATCATTAGGAATTCATATTTTTATTGACTAACAAAGTTGTTATTCCAGATCATATATTTCCAATCGAATAACTACAAAATAAAACTAGTTGATCATGATATCCGACGTCGATGTGTTTTATTATATTTCATTACAGCTATCCCAACATAATCCACCTTTCAAATATTAGTAAACTTTTCCCATTTATATTTTATTAAGAAATACTGGAACTTCTATCAACTTTGTTCCAACATACATCGACTGGAAATCGCTTCTAGCCCAAACACCTAAGTTATCGTATAACTTTTATTTACTCAAACTCGTATAAATGAAGTAAAGAAAAATAGTAACTGCATAGTAGTGTCATACCAATAATAACTAATTATAATAATAAATTTGTATATTTATTTTTGTAAATGTTGGTAGAAACTAAACAAAATATACTATGTTTATGTTACTACTTATACTTAAGATCTAAAATCGAGAAGGATTTCAACATTCTTAAAGTGGCCATTTCAACGAAAATAGGTCGTTATTTCATTTTATCATAGAGAAACAGCGTAATAGAAACGATATTAGATAGGACGATAAAAGAGCATTGACGTATCCTGAATGTGACACAAATACCTCACATCTCAGCTAAAAAGCGTTTACGATCCAACATTAATAAATCATGTCGACTTTTAAAATATGTAGCGGTGGAATTTTGCGAAAAATTAAAATTTTCCTCGACGCTGTAAACTTTCGATATTTTACGTGGTTTGATATTGGCACTGTTTAAAAATTTTATGTATTACTTTATTGTCCGGTTGATGCGAAATTCGTATGTCTATATCATATTAATAAATAATTAACGTTTCATTATTTTGAGATATATTATTTAATAAGTCAACAGTTATTTTAAATTTAACTTTTATTCATTCTCTTTCAATAAAGGTTTTGTGTATACAAGTTTTTAATAAAAATGGAACCAGTAAAAGTTTCATAATAAATCATTGCTTATTTTTTTGACTTACTAATTAATTTTTTAACGAAACTCAAAAGCGAATGAAATATTTCATACTTATACAAAAAACAAACCGAACAAACATTTATTTTGTTTAACTAAAAAAATATATGTACATTTGTAAAAAAAGTCAAAGAAAACAGCGGCATTGTTTAGTAGGTTCCCTTTATACGTTAATAAGACCACAATAAAATTCGTCATGAAAAAAGATTACCATTCGTTACTTGTACAGACTATTATTTCGAGGCCAATTAAAAATTCCTTTTTCCCGCTATTCATAGGTCTTCCATGGTTCCCTTTTGTCGCAAACCGTGGAGGAGCCACAGCGAGATGACTCTTAAATTTCATCTACTAAGACCTAACGAGACAACATAAAAGTTACTGAAATGAATCGTTACTGTAACAAGCTTTATTTTTTTTCCTTAAAGGTCTTTTTCTTTGAAATAATTAAAAAAAAATTACATATTGTTAATTGTAATTATAATACTTTATATTTATTTAAGTTATATTTAATTATTATTTTAAATTAATTAAAATAAAATGTTTCTCAATATAGAAAATACGAATGATTCAAATAACGCACGAACGATTTATTATTTGCTCTTTCCCTTGAAAAAATATGGAAATACCGACAGTCCAATGCTTATGAAAATTAAATATTTACACGTACGTGTGTGATTAAAAAAAGCGACAGCGCCAGCTACTGTATAACGTAAGTACGCAACCACGCGGTGAAACCCGCATTGGCCAGTCAAGTGTAAAAAACGCTTAATTAAATTCCGATGCGTATTTCGCCGAATCACGTTCGACTTTAACGCATTTAATTTGCCATGATCATAAATTCATATTGCCACCTAACACGTTCCGCGCTCTCTGCCTGAATTCGAAAATATGAGATAGGTAGTAGTCGCCGTCGTCCATGGAAATAAAATGCTTTTCAATGCAGCCATTGAAGTATGTTACCGTGCAGCTGCATAAATTTGCTGTACTACGCTATTTGAATTATTTCATAACTTGTAAACACGTCTTAGACGGGGCGTGTTTTCTACTCCGATACCTTAATTTTTTGACTTATCGGCATCGTTCATTTGTATACAATAAAATGTAGCTGTATAAAAAAAAACTGCAATTTCACAATGTTATAACGATGTTATGCAAAACATACAATAGTTCTTATTTGTATAAATCATTGTACGACTGAAATTATCATCGGTAGTGCGCATCTAAGCTAATCGTTACTATGTTACTTTCTGTAGTCAGTGGTTAAAACCTGAGGTTATTACGAAAACACTAAGTGATTTTTATCGCTCGACAATTAAGTTTCGGACACAAAGTAAACAACACAGATTTGTGGTACCACTACATAATGCAGACTGGACGTGTTTTTGCGCGGGATTACCCGTTTAAACAAACCGAGCGGCCGAAACACCAAATAAAGGGAAACACTAACCGACGCTCGCGTTATTCTTCCAAAATTAACTCATAACGCCAAGAGCTGTTGATTTTTTTCGTTCGTAATCTACTTTAACGGGCACGGGGCCAGTAGCTTTCGTAAATCGCCCGCACGCGACTACCGCGAAATGGGAATCTTTAAATGCTATACATACATTTTTAATGTCGTTTTAATGTTGCGCCTCGCCCGATTGTGGCAACAATTAACATTATAACGAGTTCATTAATGATAGACGATTCAAAGCAGAGCTAAAATGAACACTTACAGAACAGCGAGATAACTCGAGATTTGTATTATTCGTTCGAGGCTTTATTAAATAAACATACCGAATAAAAAAATGAATTGTTGGAGAACAGCATGTAGGATATGTAATAAAAGGATGATATATATGTATATTAGAAGACATAGAAGAAAAACAAACGCTTTGCATGCGCCCCCAAATAATAAGTTGAAGTTGAGTGTATGTCCCGCGCACACCTGAAGAGATTGGGAGACAGGAATGCTTAATATAGAGTCCTTTACTACCACGGGGTCGCCCAATAACATCGCTGACTTTGCAAATGTGGACAAATTGCATTTGGCTGGTTCACTTTTAATATAAGTACGAAACTTATGGCGCAATTTCTGTTGGAGTTATTGCAACAACATTTAAAGTGAATTTAAATCCTTTATAAAGTTTCGGGAGTTGTGATTTTACAAACAACATATCAAATATTTCGCCTCCATGTTTATGTTTGGCTGACAGGCGTTTTCTATGCACGAAAAGTTTCTCGCAGTCGTGTCAGTTGGAGGCGAAGTTTCCCAGCTCGGACATCAGAAACCGGCGAGGATACAGTTGCACAATGGAATAAAGTAGCATCGGAAGCTCGTTGGAGTTAATAAATAATACAGCAATGAAGTGACATGCGCAGACTGCGCGAATGCCTCAAGTCTGTTTTGACTGCAAATATCTGTGCCGAATGTCTGTCTATTCGTACATCAGATCATAGATCATGAACGATCTGGATATGCTTGAAGATCACAATGCGAATTGTTTATTAGTGAGTTCATCTGGTATTTTTAAGATATTTTATATATTTTAAAATTGATTTCAATGATAGTCTAAATATATTACTTTTATTATATTGTTAATGTTATAGTCGTTTTTTTTAAATAAAAAATACAGCGACACGATTGTAATCTTAAAAATATAAGGTCTAAAGGCAGTTTTTGTCAGTTGTTGCTGTTATGTTAGGTAATATAATAAATTTGGAATAATAACTACTTGGTAAAATAGCTGTTTTAGTGAATTAACGATATGGTAATGTAAAACCTATCTAGATTATGAACATCATTGTTCTATAAACGTTTGAGCCGAGCTCGGACTATAGAGGGCAAACAGTGCGTAATCTTCGTCTCATGAGACCGCTGGCCACAATGTGCCATTGCCGCTGCTTCTGGCTTTGTGCACTCAGCGTCGCAAGATAAGCTTTAACTTTGCAACAAGATTTAACCCGTCAATTGTTTTTAGAAGTTTTGCATTTATACTGCCAAATTACTATTAATTATACTTGTATAAATTAATACTTTAATTTATGTTAATATTAATACTAATTATATACTTTTGTATATCACTAGAATCTATACAAAACATAATAATATAAAAGGTGTTTTTATAGTAATATAATAATTAATCAATTAAGATTAACATCTAAGATTTTCCAAATATATTGCAAAGTTTGTTTTGGCAACAGAGAGCTTAATTACTTACTATATAAGAATTTTGAAATATATTATTACATACTTTCAACGATTGTACTCAGGGTGGCACAATTGAGAGGAAAGTAATATCTTCCAAAGTAAAGGAAAAAACCTTCGATTGCACTTAGGTGTGACCGGTAGGCCCGACCGGCACGCGTTGGTTCCCACGCGACCGTCTGTCTCGTATTACTCACTAGAAACTCAATTTTTTCAAAGGGAATTAAACGAGCGAAAAAATTCTTGGGCCGTCGCATGAAAATGTGCGTTACCTGCCATGCATATTTATGTGCGTCCCAGTAATGACGTTTGCCGAGCTTCCCTAGCTAGGTTTCATTACGGCATGTCTCCGCGGGCGTAAAAGCAAACCCTACTTTATAAACAATCTATGTCAAGTGTTTTCCGATCGTGTCGCAATTTGTTTGCATATTCCTTTATTGAATGTCTCATAGCTGCAGCAATTAAAACAAATTTAAGCTCTATGGTATTTCATATTCCGTATGTTTGAAAATATTCAGACTAATAGTAGTGCCCTAATCAATTTCAGAATTTCGAAGTTAATATATATCAAGCCTTAAATTTAGAAGGTTATCTGGGAATGTGAATGCATAAGTCGTCACTAAACACTAAGACTGGCTTAACTGCGCAATATCATATACATATCTCAAGAGCGTAGGGTAAATATTGTTCTTAATTGAACTCTAATTAGACTGAGCGCAAGAGGGTGACAGCGGGAGTGAAACGACATCAGGTCGCAAGTCGCGCATTGCACATCACCTATTTCAAATGAAATAGCCTAGAATATACTTGGAATAGCTCGCCCCTTAATCTTGAGCCAACTCAAGTGCTGCACCTGCAGCCAAATTCGTTCCAATTAGGAGTTAGAGACCTCGTCGCTGACTGAACAGCAAATGATGCGGTAACCTCTTAACGGGGCCGGGAGCCGACACTTACACGTAAATAAATTCAGTTACAATCTGCACTGAGTGCACGTCATTAAACTTTCTTGTCCTTGCTTTCTTGACAAACTGACATTTGTTAATTATCCGGAATTTAACAATACACCTGCTGATTGAAATTGTATGTACCGAACAAAAGTGGCGTTTCTCCAGTTCCTTTATGAACGTTTCGTAGAATAATTAAATGAGATTTACAATTTACTTTCTCCAATAAATTACTTATTAACAAAAGCTTTTATATCTGCATAAATTGCCTAACGAATAATTATTTTTTTACTATTGGCGTACGAAATATACTTTAAAGCTATATATATACACATTTTACTATGAAATATGATAATTGTATTGCAGGTGCATAATATTCTATAACAATAATATATTACAGAAATGGAAACTTTAATGGCATTATCGGTAACTCCTTCAGCTATATAGAGCATGCTAGGATCAAGTTGCGTCCATACAGGGTATCAGTAGGAGATCATTGAATCCATTTGTACCGTGTTCGAATGCTTAGGTGCAAGTGAATCGACACAGGAGCTCAGATAGTAATCCTACTCACTGTTACAATAAGCATTATCGTTCTCCCACATATCTTGAGGTGACCGTCAGTCTTGTTTCATATAAATTCCAAATTTTGTATACTACATTAATTTTAAAAACTGGTAAAGTTTATTAATTTATTTAAGGCGTTAATCTTCGAAACTATTAATAATATTTTAAAAACACAACTACACAACTACATTTAAAATTTCCGATATTGGTAAAATTAAAGGGCTTATCGCAGGGACGTATTGCAAAAAAATACAAAAAACGTCAAGCGAATACGTTTGGCTTCCGAAGTCCATGCTCACAGAGTCACGGGTAACAGCGAGAATATATCATGGCTTGAGGAAAGAGTTTTGTAGTATTCCGGTCACATTTTAAAACTGGTTACAGATAGATAGAATAAATGAGTTGAATTGTATGTTATGTTTATTGATTTTAACTTTACGATTAACTTTTTAAAGGTAAAGCAATTTGAATATGATACTAAAGTATAAGTAAATATTAGATTTGATTCGATAAGCAAACAAATTAGCTTTGTAGTGATTTAATATTTACGCACAGCTATAATAGGTTTTCTTTATAGTTATTCATAATTAAATGAAATCTTTAAAAAAATACATTTAAAAATTTCAGTTTGCTAAGTCTCATTATCATCACTTCTTTTCGTTGCACGTAAAAATATTATATTCTTCACTTTATAGAATGAGTCTCTAGATGCTTTTTACAATTTTATTATAAACGGTGGTTTATCATCAACTTCAACCTCATAATTAAAAAAAATAAAGTACAGCCTATTAAAGCCTCTGCACTAAATAAAGATTATATTTTCGAGATTCCGTTGCTATTTGGCAATAAAGACATTTTATATTAAACAAGCAAAATCTCTGCATTTGTGTTTAATTTTATATTAATTACTTTACTTAAATAAACTTCGTTATAAATATTGCAACAAATAGACTTGACTATTGATTTATTCATTCATCTTTCAAATATCTTAAACTATACTTTATTATATAACTTGCTTGCCCTGGCTGCGTTTAGAAGCAATTTACTAATGAAGTTGAATAGCTTTGGCTAATTTTGTTAAGAAGAAAATATTAAGTATATTTATTTTTGACCAGTGGTTTAGACTGTTCATTATTTATCAACCTCCATCGAACTGAATAACAAATTTGTATAGAAATGATCAAACAAAAATACCCTCTAAGATGTCCATGTTTCCGATGGTTTATAAGAATATAAAGAACAGTCTAATCGAACCAACCTCTCGATATCTTCATCCAAGTAGATATTGTGTTTTTTGTATAGATAATTATAATTATTAAATCATAGTTACAAATAACTATCTAAAACACATTGATATTTTAAGGGTTTTTTTATAATCTTTGATTAAATCTATGGTACGTAATAGGTAGCCCAAGGACTTTCAGTGTAATAGCGTAATTAGTTCAACTCTATTCTTTATTTATTTATATAATTTACATAATTATTAGCCCCTACGAATTATAAACTCTACGCCTCCTTAAAACTATTAATTATTTATACGATAATATCAACTTATATAACAACTACAAATTAGAACAAAAACCAACAACATTATACTAACGATGTAGTGAAGGGAACATTAAACTATAGAAGACGTTATTGACTGTTTGCTTAATATAAAATTCAATATAATCGACTTTACGTCGAAGCCATCATGCGAGTACATAAAGCGACATGCTCTTTTTCAACCAGCAGTGATATCCCACTAATGTGCTTTCTCCTGCAATCTTTTCTTGCGATGACACGCTAAAATTTGCTTTAATATATTTGAAATTAGATTCTAACACATGGGATGAAGGTATGTTTTTGATTGTTCTAAGAATTTTGACTTAGGATAATTTGAAACTTAAAAGCAACGATGTCAATCTTTATCGCAAGGGAAGTTGTAGGAAGGGGAGGACGGCTGAGGAGGGTGCGCCACTGCGTCGATTGTAATCACGCAAATGGTCCCATATCAAAATGTCACATTCGTATGATATCGATATTCCTCTGTCAATTTTGCGTTGCTGTGGTTTTCGAAAAAAAAAGTTTTGTGGAAAAACTTGAATCAAAGGTACATTAATTTAATTTTAATAAACTGGCAGTTATATAGTTTGAGGTAAATTGATTTATAAATAGTAAAATTATGATAATATTCCATGTATTTTGTCTAAAATATTTACGAATAGTAATTTTTTATAGTAGCATAGTTATATTTAGCTGCAAAATTTACTATAAATTAAGTAAAGGTGGCAAGAGCAAAATTAATAATTAAAGCGCTATAATTGTTATTCGCATTACTTCTCTTTAATTATAAAATAGAAATGTACAACTAAAAATTTATTTAAAAACTAGATATCTAAATAGGTAGTAGAACCATTTGTATACATTACAAAACTCAGTTAACATTTCTCTTTACAAAGTAGACAAACGAAGCAACTTCTTTATGCTACAAACAGCTTAAATTGTTTAATGTGAAAGTCGTTATCATCAAAACTTCTTAAAGTATCTTTAAATAAAAACGCTGGAAATCACGAATGGAGCAGTCTTTTGGTGCTTCGTTTTATTTTTCTATCGACACAGGCTGCCGGCTAGCCACTGACTGCCATCGCTTCCATTAAAATAACTCGTTAAAATTTATCATCGACCCGCTTAATCGCTTTAGCGCCACCATCTGGGGTTTTATGATTTTTCTGCTTGCTCTGTATACTTTCGTGGTAATTTTACATCGTCAACAAAATTGCTTGCGAGAGCCAAAACCGTGCTTCAACTGTTCCTACAAGTAATGAACGACGAAATGAACCTTTACATCTAATTACAATATTCTTGTAAAAAAATTATATTCTCCAGGGTGAAAATCCAATTTAATCAAATTATACCGGATTCAGCAGCTGCGTTCCGTGGCGCACTCAAAAGATAATTAAATAATTAAGAATGTATGAATGACGATGTAAAGCCGTTTCTCTGATATTGTAATAATGCAGTCCTCTTGGGTTAAATCTTTTAAATTATTCTCTCACGCTTGGTTCGTAATTATGTAAACATGGATGCCTACAGATTGTATAACCATTAAGAAAACTTGATAAATTGCTTTTAAAAAGGAAGGTTCTATAAATTGAATACCGGCAAGTAAAATATTATAACATAATTATTATATAGATTATAATTCTTCGAACTCGAATATTCATACTGAAATATACACTATGTACATAAAAATATATTATAATTTTGAGAATATTTATATATTCAGATAAAATGATAATATAAAATGCTTACATCATTATCCTTTAAGTGTCCAGGATTTTCTTTCTGTGTTTTGGATTACAGAACTTTCCTTTTTTATGACTTAGTTATGACTAGTGAGAGATAAACACAACGTAGATAGCTTTTTAGAGATTATTATATTAGAATAAAAGTGAAGGTAGCGACTTATTATCGCGTTATATATTTATCCTCAATTTGTAACAATCATCCAGTTTGAATAAATATAAATTTTTGGCTACTCGAAACGAAACATAGAAAGCTCATACGGAGCCCATTTTTACCCCTTGGACACTAAACCCTAAAATAATATAATATAATAATATAATAATGGAAATATTTTTGTAGTTCGCTAGACAATATTTAGTATATTTAGCAATTTGTAATTTTATACTGAAATTTAATTTAGTTTAAAATTGTTTAAGTACTTAAAAAACTATTTCCATTTTATTCGAGACATTTGTTCTTTCATGTTGGCTATTCCGTCCAACAAAAAACAAGGAACTGCGCTGTCCTCTTACAATAGGTTTTAACCGTACATTAACTATAACAAAAAACCCAAAAGAATTTAGAAACCGGTCGACAAAACGGCCATCACGAGTGGAAATGAAACGCTTTACCTCTAAAAATGTCAAAGGTAGCTTCTTTGGGTTTATATTTTGCGTTTATAACGGTCAACGGCGCGTCGAGATACGAGAAAAAAGAGTATAGCGACCGTTCGTTGCCGGAGAAAATCTGAGGGCTTAAACAGTGCCAGTGCCACGTATGAAATAGTGGCGCTCGGTTACATGAAAAAGACGAGAGGAGAAATCGAGTGACAGCACCACGGCGGAGGATTTTTAGTCCGATGCTTTTTGTTAGTGGATTTCAGGTTCGAATTGTACACTAGTCGGGCGGAGGAATAAAATATTGATATAGATCTTTGGATTTTCCTTTTAATATTCGCTCTTTTTTTTATTTGTTTTACAAAAAGTCTTTTATCAAGATAACAACACTTGGTTTCAAAAAGTGAGAATTATGGAAAAATTAACTTAATTTACTTTCAATTCCAGTGTTAATTTTTTGATGGCGAGATAGATATCCAATCGTAATTCTTGATGGTACTATCAAAATTTTTGTCATTTGATTAAAAAATAACAATTAATAAATTTGTTTCATAATAAAACGTATGATTTATTAACGGGTAAAAAAATACTTCCTTAAAATATTTTACTACCCGCCCGTCTCTAGTTTTCAGAAGCACAGCCTTAGCAACGGACAGTGAAGCCACTCTGGCGATGCGAATTTATCGCGTTCTCTTCCCGCCAGGACGTGCCGCCATGATTAGTTGGGGCGGCAATGCCTGAGTGATTTTTTTTATCTTCGAGTCATTAACTTAAAATTAACTACCCAGTTCCTTAGTGCTGTTAATGTAATTTACTTAGCTAGAGTATGTTTTTTTAGCCGTCTAAGATTACGCAGCTAAAAAAGTATTTTTTAAATAAATTTATAAAACGCCTAAGTTAAGCCCAAAAATTTGACATTCTAATTCCATGATTTACCTTTGTATCTAATATAAATTATTATCTAATTCATAAATTTTGTTTTACAGATTGACCCCAAAGTGGCCTTTCCTAGAAGAGCACATCCAAAGGTAAGCTTTGGTAACAATTCATCAGACTGCGACCAAGCATAAATTGAAAATTTAACTTTACTTTATTGAGCCCATCCAAATATTATATTACCGAAGAGGCCACCGTACATTCAACTTACAACGTATTATGTCTGTAAAGCACCGTGGTTCGGCTCTTGTTTATTTTCAAACATTTACACAAAATATTATTTTAGGCTGGACATAACTCTCGCTCGCTATTAAGATGTTAGCTCATGATGCATAAATAACTAAGGGCTAATAATTTAGTGTGCGGCTTGATCTTCAGACCGTTTTATGACTCTGATTGAATCGCGTTACTACTTATTCAATTCATTTACATCACCCATCTAGTGTTATGTACGAGTATGATAACTAAAATAATACTTTTAATTAAAAGTTAAAAAAATATAGCATATTCTGACTACATCGTTTTAAGCACCAAACATAACATATATAACATTTTTTGGAAACATTTTTGGACACAATATTTTGTTATAGAATATAACAGTGAAAAAAGAAATGTATTTTGAAATATCTATAAAATACAATTTATATTTAACGTTCTGCTATTAAGTACTACATAAATGTATACATAAATAAATTACGTCAATAACCTATAACGAAAGAAACTGAATATATATACAAAAGTTAAATTAAAGTTAAATTCTTATGCAATTAAAATGATACATAAAATATAACAAGCTTAGGAATGGATTCCCAGACTTTTTGCTAGAAAGTACTAGTACAGTATTTTAAAGTTTAAAGAAAGCTGGACAGTTCTTGAACGAATAAAATGAATGTATGAAAGTAGAAAATAGAGACAAAGTTTGATATAAACCGTACGACTTCTCGACTACGAGATTAATTCTAACGTATTTAATAAGAACAATTTTATCACGTTCTCTCAAATACTATTTATTTTTCTAACGTTCTAACTGATAAATAAAAACTTACATTAATAATTAAATTGTTATATTATTATTTCTTTGTTATTTTAAAAGTATTATATATACATTTATATTATATTGTTTTTTCTAATCTTTTATATGGTTTGGAATTAGAGTAAAGTAGAGTAAAGTATAGTCGAATTTATGGAAATAATACCCGGAAAAATCAAGTGTATTTAAAACAAAATTGGTGCGTTTTCTAGACGAAGTGTACAATTTCCGCTCCAGACAAACCTATTTTGACGGATTTCCTACATCATAATGAATATTAGGGACTGAGGAGGGAGATGAAATCGAAATGAAATAAGTAGAAATAATATAGTATTGTTTTATTTAATTAACTATAACATTTATCAAAAGTCACAACAACACTACTCACATTTTTTCACATATAGTAGAACCATAAAAGTAAAATCATTTTGATTTTATCGCGCTAGTAAAAATGTGGGTAGTTCTGAGCATAATCTGGCTTTGTAGATTTAGGCAAATGTGAGGTATCACTAGAAGAGCCGGCCGCATTTAATGTAAATTGGTTTCAGACGCCCCTCGCTCGCTAGTTTTTTGCATTCAAGTAGTCTGGAGCCAGGGTTTTTATTCGTCCAAAGTTTGACACGACCATGCCTTTGTATTTTTGACTTTGAGTGCAGTTAATTGTTAATAATTACTATTTAGTAAAACGAACGATTGTTATGCAAATTTTGTCACAAAAAAGATATCAAATTGTCACGCTCAGTTTATAATAGTTCCGGCAATGTACGTTGTATATGGAAAACAAAATTACATTAATACAGTTTTCGACATTTTTGTTTCGGTTTTTAAGTAACGAAGTTATTGTATTTGTAGCATTTACATATTAATTACTTGAAGGTAATTAAATCTGAAGATTTAAGGCAAATCATGTGTATATTAAACGAATTCAGTATATATATTCGAAGATCTATAAAAACGATAGAAAGAGGGCATGCAAGCTACTTCTTTTATATGGACATTAAACGTGATGGATGGTTTTAAAACATGACGTTATATTACTCCATCCAGGCAGCCCATGCGGTGTTGCGTGGCCGGTCAAAGGGGATGCCAGCTATGCGAATTACATGAATACATTAAGGGAGCACTGCCTCATACATGTTAGGTACAATATAATGCTCACGAATAAATTTAGAGCATGTTCCTTTATCATAGTATTACCAAACGGCAACTATGTATGGAAATTCAGACGTTCTATAGTCTGTCCGTTGATAACGAAGAGGGTATCGATTGTAAAATGTGATACAGTCTCTCGCCTACCGTCCGAGGCTCAGACTCGACGTAGCAGAAGTTAAATTACGATGGAATTAAAATAAGTGCAAAGTTTTCTTCAAGTTGTAGACTGACGGATAAAATAAGCAGCTTCTTTAAAGGGCACAATAATAACTTTGCTTTGCCTAATTATACACGATGATAAACGATGTGCGAAATCGGATGATTCCGTCACTGGCTGCAGAGTGAATTTAAAATTTCTGATTATCGTTTGCCGCCGCTTCTGGTTCCCTTTTTACGCAAACAATAGAAAAAAGGGGACACCGCTCTCCTGGCGCAGGCTAAGAACAAAACAAACGAATTTTTAATATCGTCTTTATCGATAATTGAGACTCTCGCGAAAACCTCTTATTTTGAAAACTTTTAGAGACTGTGAAAGAGGAATCGTGAAAGAAAACGGAATTGAGAGAAAAAACTTTTTTCATCTTCTTTGTTTGACATTGACAGCCAATAAACTTTTTATTTTCGCACTGGATCTATTTAATTTAGGATCGATCGGGGAATTTAATTGCTCGACATCTGGTGGCGAATGAACATGGAAAGATTTTTTTTCTGTATAAATTCAAGCTTATGGAATGGTATATTTTAAATTGCCACACTGTATTATTAGAAGCATAACTTCTGAATAGCATTCTCTACAAGAGGCATAAACAGTTTTTTTAATATTTTATTTCCCTTGTTAGCATGATATTTACAGATGATCCCAGAGTTTACGTTGTAACCTACTCAATTAAAATACAATTTTATTATACTTTCAAAATATGGTATCCACCTTTGAGATAAAGTTAAATAAGTTTGGGTTTAGTTATAAGGAAATATTTTAAGAATATATGTTATTTTTTTGGTATAAACAACCCCTGTCACAATTCAAACGAGGTTAGTCACAAATTATTTGAATATGTAAATTTGTATTTTTTTCAAAAAACAAATTAAATTGGTTGGAGTAGTTTTGCGATCATATATAAGAAATAACCAAAATAAAGCAAAACACGTCAATATTTTATGTCAAAATTCGTGCTGTTTACAGAAATGAACTTGTTACAGAATATAACACAAGCAGAGCGACAGCATATTTAGCGAAGTTATTTAGAGTTAATTCAAGATGGCTGTCTTCCTCCTTTTATGCTTTTACCAATTTCCTGTAAGATAGATATTATCTTTCAAGCAAATACGAGAGGATCGAGGGAACAAAGACTAATATGTCATCGTGGCTAAGTTAATTGACGCGGTTGCCGCACCGAAGCGGCGAAACGCAGACGTAAGCTTTTCCTTCTCTTACAGGTTTATATGAAACGATTGCACCGTCTTCGTATTTTATGTAATTGATAAAAATAAAATATTTTTTCATTAAACACATTCAAGATGTCTAAAAATATGCACTTATACCGATCGTTAAGATTTAAACAAAACGTCTCTTGTTAAGGTGGTATAAAATTTTTATAATTCAACTTTAATTATGTAGTGAAACATACTTGTATAATGGTATATTATATATTTAGGTATTAAATGGAAGCAAAATGTTATCATCAAAATGTCATTAAAATACAGGAATTTCGTAGCATTCTCTTACGTAGCAGACACTCACCTAGTTTCGAATGACAAGTCTTAAATGTGTGCGTAAATTGTTTTACAATCTCAACTAGCATTAGAACAATTAAAAATAATCGAAAATATATATATATATAAGAAAAAATAAAAATTTTCAATTCTTATCTCTTTGATGAAGCTAGTAAAGTTTTTCAGAATTTGTTTTGTAAGAGTTCATCCTTAAAAACAAATACTGAAAATCTATCGAAGGGATCAAAATTCCAAAGCAAATTTATGTATATACAACATTCATACAGATAGTTAAAACAAATAAGTTCGATCGACACTTTCAACAATATCTCATCAATAAAATCTAAAACAACGCATTCTAAGTTTAATTACCACAATTTATTTTATGTTTCAATATTTTAAATGAAATAAATATTACATAAATAAATTAAAACAGAAATAAATTTGTTAATTTGATCAGAAAGATAAAGTAAACGAACTTTCTGAAAGCTTCAACTTTAACAAATTTTTTTAGACGTAAACTAATTTTTAATTAAAATGAATATAAATTTTCACACACGTTAAATTGTAAAAAAGAGCACTTAATTTAAAAATTATGTCATTCAAACTTTACCCGAGAATTCAATTAAAAAGCTCTAATCGACCCCGAAACGGTCGCCGAAATCGGAAGCATTTGTAATCACCGCGGCGTGAGTTTATATTCCTTAATGGACTTTAGAGAAGTAGTTCCAACTCTCCTTACTGGTAAGATATTTGAGTAAAAACCACCTACCACGAGCAAAGTACGTTGGATGTAGCATAGCGTGGCTGCGGACTCACTTGGCGCGATTTAACGTGTTTCATTAAACGTTTTGTCGGTGTAATCGCAAGTAATTTAAGTGAAGAGAGCCCGGCTTCCGACTTTGTAAGTATTTTGTGTTTTCTTTTTTAATTACTTCGTTTTAACTTTGTTGTCGGGCTTTAAAGGCTGACTGACAGCCAAATAACAAAGTTCTTTGTAACTATTTAGGGTGGGTTTAATGAAATTGTAGGCTTTTTATAGGGCAGCGCCTAGCGTAATAGGTGATTCGAATGTCTGGTTACACGAAATAGCACTCGTGGTGGTTTTATTGTAGTTTTTATAACCTTCAACACGCCTCTAAAAATATGACTTCCATTCGAAAAAAATATTCTTGCTAAAGCACTATGAAGATTTCAATTGCTACTAACGTTCACACTGCGTAATCGTATTTCAATAACCAAGTCAACAAAATATTTAATCAGATAAATATTAAAGATAAATCCATCGTCGAGACTACCCTAATAATTTTAACTTTGCATTTGAGTGATGTCTATCAATTTATAAGACATTTATTACGACATTATAAAGGATTAAATTTTAAGAGCAGTTAAATGGTACTCGTTAATAGCAAAGTCCAATAGTAACTCGTTAATTTAAGGTAAAATACAACATATAACATAGCAGTGAATAATGCGAGCGGCGTCGGCTGCAGCTTCACTCTGCGGTCGCGGGACTTATGCGCTACTGGACGCTAGTTATGAGCTCCCTCCCACTCATAAGTCACTTGCTACATCTGTTCCATTATTTCAAACTTACCTTCATTATAAAGCAGCATTTTAGATGATTTCCCACTTCGATAGCGTTCTCAAGCAAGTTGTGTAATCAGCTCAAGAAAAATGTGTAGAGCGCGCAGCTGCTTCCAATACTTGTACATGCAAAGTTTGATTTTAACTCGGAATATCGTGGACCAATGCAGCGCTTACGTGGTTTTATTTATATTAGAATGTTGTTTGCTTTATTAAATTTACTTTAAAAGTTGCTGTATTTAGCTACACTTAAGTTTTTATCCATTTGGACTTGTAAGTATTGCTTACAGTGTTCATTGTATACCTCTATTATTAAAAAAAAATGCTCGCTTTATATTACTTTTCCATTCGTTTCAACGTTGAGTTTTAGAAAAGGTCTTGAAAGGAAAAGTTATACATAGAACGAGGAGCATACTTTGTAAAGAAATTGCATTTAATCATGTTGGGACCTTCTCATAACTTCGTTTTCGCTCGTGTATTTTATGAATTTCCACATACTTCTTGTCAACAATTACTTTAATACTTTCACCGTATAAGGTTATTGTAAGGCCCTAACTATTTTAATAATTTCGAACAATTCTGAAGTTGCGTCTCCTTTAGCGACTTTCAGGATATGAGAATCAAAAAGTTGATATATTTGATGATAAAAATACTTTTTTTTTATTAAAATCCGTACTCACAAGTTTTTTGAGATACATAAAATAAATGTTATGCAAATATGGAATTTTTAATAGTTTAAAAACCAGTCAATAACAATATTAAAAGTTAGTTTCGTATTTCAAAATATGTTCAAAATCATTTGTATTAGTACATATTTTATCTTTTACAACCGAAAAAAGACATTTACCATTGTTCATTATGATCTTTAAAATATTTTTGACAACTAGTTTATAATCTAAACTGTTTAGTTGCTATCTATTTTTCTAATCTCAAATCAACGGAACGCATTGAAATTTAATGTACTTCCTAAGATGAAAATTAGCAAACTATATAATTTGAAGCTATCTCAGTACTCTGTAAGAGTAGAATACAATGATCCAAGATCAAAGGTTTTTTTATCCTAATTTTAGTTTTAATTTAGGTTATCCTTTCAGTTGTTCATAATATAATCCTATCTGTGGTATCAGAGATATGGAAGAGGAGTAAAAATATTTTTATCGCCAGATAAAAATAGCCTCTAAAACACACGAAATAAAAGTTAAATTTAAAAAATGTATATATAAATTTATTAAATTGAATTTAATACTACTATATTATTTTGTAAATACCACGGTTTAGCAGAAATTAAAACGAAGTTGAATCGAAGCTCCGTACAGAAATTATTCCCTTGCGTCCACTTGCAATGCATTGACTCTCGGATCAAGTGTTCCTGTTGCAATTTTACCTCTTGTTTCATTGTAATTGCATCTGAAAATTTTGATAATTTAAATAAAAATATTATAAATTATATAATTATTTCCGAGTTATAGATAACAAGTAATAGGCGCCTTGAAACAAAAACTTGAAAATATTTTATGAAAACGTGTAAAATTTTACAACTATCACTGTAATACTTATAAAAACACTCGTACTAACTCGTAAAAATAACTATGAAAACTGGTGTACCATGTTCTCTCGCTCAAACCTATACAAACTTAATATTTAACAAAATAAATGACATTGTTTTAAACTTTGTTCAAAATCGAAATTGAATTGTATGCAACGGGACTACATTTTATTAAAAGTCTGACATCATGAATACGTCATTGATATTTTATTATCTCTTTGAAAATGTTCTCAATTAAATACGTCCCGTATCATTATGTCCGCCGGTTCGTCCTATGTGACATGAATTGTATAATTTGCTAAAATAATAGCAATATTAATTAATAACTTGAAAGTCAACACCCTCGCCCTGTCATTAGTTTGAACAGAGACGTATGGGTATATCAATCATTAGAGCGTTATCGCGTTCGCACACGACGTGCCTACAACTTCGTCATCTCTTGTTTGTCTTATTTGCGATGGTTTTAACTAAACCTACGTAAATTTGTGTTTAGAACTCTACCGCTGTCTCAATTTTGATATTTGAAGTTCCGCATAAGAAATCTAAAATTAATATAGAATTGATTGATACAATGTTATATTTGCCAGCTGGTTCTTAAGCGTTTATTTATAGTTAGTGTTAGCCTCCAATTGAAATAAATGATCTAGTCCAGAAGTCAAACCCGGTAAGGTTTATTCAATAAAATTTTGTTAAGGCTGAAAATAGAATATATATATATATATAGCCCTTAAGATTTTTCTAATTACAAGTATACAATAAATAATTATAAATGTTAATAGTAATAATATTCTCTTTGTATTTTAATTTCAGTATTAGTGTTATTATTTGTATGTATGTTTATTAACGTAACTTTACGCCACCAACCTATATTTTGTTTACATACTATACTTACAATGTACAATAAAAATAAATAAAAATTTTAATAAATTACAAATTGATAAGACTATAATTTTATAGTTAAAATTAAAGTTATCTCCTGTGTGGTTGATTATTAATAATTTTATGTGAAACTATACATCACTTTGAATATATATTATAAAACATTGATTAATAATATTATCAAGAAGTTTATTTGCATATTTATTATAATAACAACAAACTTTTATTTAAAAATTCAAATTTAGTATGCAACCATTAAATATGATTTCCGACGAGGGATACAATCACCCACCTGTATAAAAATTACATATTTGTTTACAGACCGGATGTGGCACGGGTTTGAAGCGAGGATAGGACGAAACCGTTTTCCAGGTCGAAATTCCCGACCGCGAATTTAATATTTAATCACGCTCGCTCCTAGAACATTTACCGGCCCCCAAAATACTTTCCCTATGTAGAAACGTATCGGTTAGGTACAGTTTTTTTAATCGCTCGGACAACACTTGACGTCGACGTGATGGATGACGGGACAACCCGGGTCACGTTTTGTCATTTTATTAATGCTAAAATTGGTATACAGTGACACGTTAAAAGTTAAGATATTATGTTTTTATGTACATGCACTGTGTTTATCTTATTATTAGTAAATTTTGTCATTTTAATCAAATCAAGAAGTTATAAAATATTTGACACATTCACCATTTTTTTAAATATATTAATTATAATACCAAGTTTTATCAAATAAAACTCTTACTTAAACGACCGTAATATCCGTAGATAGGATGTCTCTAACATTTTACTCGAAGGCAGTGAGTGGGTTAATGGGGTGTCATCGTGTGATGGGTCGCCTTACAAGTTACTAGCAAACTCATGACACTACGACATTGACACTTAATTTAAAAATATTTCCCTATTTTTAATTATTATCTCATGCATTGCATATTTCACATTTTTAAGTTTTATACATATATTGTTGAAAGTAATTATTTATTTATATTATAAAATGATTTGCTGTTTTTCCAATTATACAATAATTAGATTTTAGAAGACGAGATTTTTAATTCGTTTCATTAATTTTAAACAGAACTGTACTTATTTTGCTGCGAATCTGTGCGTTTTTGTTTCATTCCTTTAACACAATTTAGCTAAACTCTAAGATTTGGCAAGAGGCCGATTGACTAAACAATGTTGTTATAGCGTAGTGTGCAAAAATGATTTAATATTCTGTTAAGTTTTAGCACTTTTAAGTCTCATATGTTAAGAAAGAGTTGCAATTTTTGTTTTAGGAAAATAATTTCGAAGTTTATATGAAAGGTAAAGTATTATTATTTTATAAGGATGTAGGTGGTCTTAAAATGATATTATTTTAATTTTAAAAACTCTCGTAAATGTAAATAATGGCATTGGTTGTCTATAAATCTTTTAAAAAAGTCATATATTGTTTTTTTGCCCATGATAAATATATTACAGATAAATTAATTAAAGTAAGAGAAATTTTTAATTTTTACAAGGAATGAGCTTAGTTTGAAAATATAAACAACTTTAACATCTGCCAAACCAATACAAACACTAACGGAAGGCGGTACATATACTACTTGAATCAAATAAGTGTATATATATAGCTTTAAGCGTTGTAAGATTTCGTGTGCAGTAGTGACGGTAACGGATGTTCCCTCTGTCTCCAATCTGTATGTAGTCTATGATATTGCTCTCCGCCCTTTACGTGTAGCTCGCGTCTTAAGTCGGCACGCACGCAGGACCTGCGTTGACTTTACTGTCACCCGTTCCCAGGGTGGATTCCATGACATCCGTGACTTAACTGCTACAGTTTATTCCTTTAATTACCTTTTTTCTCCAAAACGACTTTAATAGCTACCGCCATATCTCCTCACGTCGCAATTACGGAGACGTCTTATGATAAATCTGCCGTAATTTGCATGAGATAGCATACGCCTTCAACTTTCACGCGAATCTTCCTACTCTTGTCGTTTATTAAGTTAGGGAACGTTTCCAAGAATGGGAATGAGTTATTTAACTACTAACTAGATAACATTGACTTTTATTTCTTTGATATTTTTAAAATGTTCATTTTATGTTAAAAAAATTTAAACATTTCCTATTCCTTTTCCTAGTCCCCAGTGTTGGAAAACACGTGAAATGAAATTAAACTTTTTAAGTAACATAATAGGTAGACTTTATCTGAAACAATTTGCAAACAAGCATACAATTTTTCTGTGCGGAATTAAGATGTTAGGAGGTAAAACTGACGGTACAATTGTCGTGTTGCAACGCGGGTAAATCGCCGGCAGATACCCAAAGGCTCTGTACTCTCCGCCAATCTCGACTTTTTTTGTAGACACCGTTGCTTCGCGGAGCGGCAGAAATTGTAACGTCAGCGACCGCCCTGCGGACTGCGACGAGGCTATTTGTCGAACGTTGCGCCAAAATATCGCATCGCAATCACACGGATAAATTATTCCCCTCTACAATGCCAGTATTCGCGTTTTGAAGTAACATTTACGTTTGCAGGTTTTATGTTGTGCGGTGCATGAGATAGAATTCGTATTATCTTGTTGGCAAGCGCTTCGATAGCGATTTTTGTTTCAATATGATTTAGATTGAGATCTGATGGAAAATAAAGCTGGTGAAATTATTAAAACGATTCCATCTATTAAAATAAAACGTAAAAGTCCTCTTATACGTTTTATTTTTACTTTGCTGGCTTTTTTCGGAATATCTCGCGGGTATAATAATATAAAACTAAGGATATAAACGGACTGAAAACTATGTATTATTATTCAATCGATTACCCTTTGAAAGTGGAATCATATACAGTGAAAATAATATGCTACAGCATTCTATATCATATTCTAGCAACGCTTAGCTAGGTTTCATCAAATGTGTGCTTACGTAAAAGCTTTAGGATTTAATTCGTAAACATCGATCGTTCATAATCAAGCAGGAGTCCATCGAAATAATGATTTGGTTTATGAGAACAATGTCGATATGTGACATTCGATGCGGTAATTAATGCAAATCAATGGTGGGATGTGCGATTGATTCTGGTCTAGCGGAAAGCCGATCAATTACGTTAATGAGCACGGAGGATCCGTATCGCTGACATTTCAGTATTATGCAAATACTTATGCTTATTTCTGAGTAATAACTGTGAGCAATTCAACTCTCGGAGCAGTTTGCTGATTATTTTGCTTACGTACTCGAATAATTTTATTGAACATGTTTAAAGAAAACGAATTTCACATTTTTATATAATAAAACACCGCTGTGAAAATATTATATCCGTCAGAAAATAAGATTTACGTTGAATTAATATATTCCACATTAATTTATCTCAATATGTCACAAATCAATTATAAAGTAGTACAATTTATTAGTGAATTTTAATGGAAATATTAAAATAACGTTGAAACATTATTGTTTTCATACTTTGATACATGAAATATGTAACACCGTAACAAGATCATACCAGATGATGATGAGCTGTATCAAAATGGTTTCGACATTATGCAAATGCTATCAGCGATATTCTGAAAGCATCTGTTGTGCATCATCGGTGACTAACACAAGCCTCCTCAATGAGATATTTTCTCATATTTATTCAGATTAGGATTAGGCGCTTCAAAGATATATTATCGACTAAACTTATACCGGATCACACTTGATAAAGTATCTGCATGAATATATTTTGAATATGTATATTAGTAGTCTAACAATAATCTACATTGAACCGAAATCAGGTGTTTTTGTCTGTATTCAATTTATTATTTATTTAATTTTACGGTCACTTAAAACTAAACTTATGTCCAGCATTGATTGATAAAATGACTTTCACCCAAAAACTAAGAGGCGGTCCAACATTAGTTATGAGTAATGGAAGGACCTTAACAAATGAACACCGAGAGTTCTATTTCTTAAGAAAAAGGAAGTCATACATCTTTCGAAGGGAAAGGTTGTCAACAATCCAATACCTATCACGTGCAATAAAATGTATCAAACAAATAAAGGACTACCATAAGTACTGTTATTGGCTGTAATATCCCGTTAGTAGTCATAAAAACTACGCGAATAGAGTAAACAAGGGTAGGGTTAGTAAGATATAACCGCAATGCACCAAAGTATGTGACGTAGCTCCTTGTAGGGCGACACTGACGAGATCGTTTATCAAAGTCAATATCGACTGTCGACACTCAGCCACATATTATAGCAAGTACCTATTATTTGCACACGTATGTAATAGGCTTCGGTCCTGAAGATTTCGAATTAAGTTTAATATATCACATTATAATATAATTGATTTATGTAATGACAAATTTATACTTTAAATCTATATTTTGAGTGTAATATTATTAAGGACATCAATATAATAATAATAATTGAAAATGTCGTTAAACAATTATAAGTGATTTATTTTATAAGCAACTAGTTTTTGAATTAAATTTTTTATTCTACTTTAATTATTACTAAAGTTTTAAAAAGTAGATTTCTGTATATTTAATATTTTATGTAACTTTTAATACCACGCGAAAATTGAATAGAAAACATACACGCACGTATCGAAACGGAGGCGTTTGACAGAAACAGAATAACCCAGCACGAACGAAGGAAACAATACGGGGAGCAATACTGACATAAATCAAATTTTTGTATTTGTACCGTCTCGATATTTCTAATATTAAAACGCAAGTCAAGACGGGTCTCGCATCTTATAAGATCGCCGCCTGTAAGGCAACTATTAAAAATAGAGACTCGGAAGCGTATTTCAGTTGTCATATTTCACGGTTTGGTTGATGTATAAACACGTTCTCCGTTCAATCATCCGACGTTAGGCGGCGCCAGTATACGAATAAATCAAGCCTCTCACTTTTTCACCTGCCATACACAAAAGCCTTCGCACTGAAACTTGATTCGGGTTATTTCTGACGAAATATCAGCCTATTTGTTATACTATTGATACGGACGCACGTGTGCTGCGTAAGTTTGTACTCGTTTACGAGAGGGATTGAGTGAAAATTGCTTTACTATGTACATGGAATTTGGTAGCACGTGACAAACGATATGTCGACACTACATTGCAACATCAATGGGATTCCGATACAAATTTTATTGCACCTTAAACGATTTGAAAATGTTAACGTCATCAAAATTTTACGCTGTCGTAAATATCGACGCGATTACCTTCTCGGAGAGTGAGTAATAATTCAATTATGGCGTAAAAGCGCGTCGCATCGACGGTGATAGCACAATCTCGGTGCTCGATCGAGCTAAGGAAGTTGTGAGGCATCTCATTGCGGTGTCGGTAAGTGCCTATTTGAGGCTACGTAGCCACTTACGAACGACGCGGGCCGATAGCGTAATCCAAATCGACGTGTATTGTGCGTTGCGATACTGCCAACGGAATACGGCACCAGACTATTCCAAATCTATAATAGCCATAAATGGATTAAATGCAAATTTTGCTCCTTCCCCTTCAATTTATAGTAATTTGATACTCCCAAATGGAGTTGTAGAATAAAGTATATCGACAAATTAGTGAAAAATATTACTAATTAAACGAATTAGTAAATCTATATTATGTAAATAGCTTTTCAATCAAAATAGAAAATATTTCTATTAATAATATTATTATCATCAAAAACACTCTCCAATGAATGAGTACAATCTGATTTAAATGTTATAATTCTTACTTCTCTATTTAAAGTAGAAATGTTAAAAGGAGCCAATTTACTGTGCTCTCAGTATTAAACGAAAATGATTGCAGTCTATGAATAATATTATTCGTTTAAACTAATGACAAGTTAAATGTAACTGTGAATCGAGTGGAGCCAACTCTCGTCCTGCCTAATCGCCTGTTGAAGGTCTAATAACTGAATTGAAATTTACATAAACAGAGTACTGACTTGCGGCTGTTTTCATTTAATTAAATAAGATATTTCTGTAACAAAACTACACCTGTTATTAAACCCTCGCCATCCCTTTTGTTGATTTATTTTAAAGCACAAGTACATTACATATCACTTTTATAAGTATTATAAGAAACTATATACTAGAAACTATACTTCGTATCTGCATAAATGATGTATACATTTTTGAAGGCCGTAATTTTGTTGTTTCTTGTAAAATTCTTAGACGTGACAAACTATTTAAACTCAAGACGTGCGTTGCAACCATGTGTTTCTATTTAATGGTGACAGAAGTAGTTTTAAAGATTATTATCATTATTATTTACCACATAAATTATTTTTAAACAATGAGTGAGGTAGTTTTGTAATTTATTCAGCAGTTAGTATTAAGAAAATATATAACAATTTTCAGTATATATAAATGGGTTAATATATTTATACGTTCGTAATTATAATAATTAACAGAATTAGTGTATGTAAATAAAAGACCTCAACAAAATTGCATTAACAAAACTCCAGCTGTTAATATTGATAGTGGACATGGCACTGAATATTCCGGTCTAATGTAAAATCAGTTTTCCATCTATTAATGCAGATTCTAATTTGCACTTTAAATATAGCATGTAATATCAACCACCTATTAAAATGCAAATTGTCCGACCAATTGCCCATGCAAATGTAATGAATGAATGTGCAAAAATATATTATAATTTAAATCATTTTTGAAATATTTACTTAACATTTAATTTGATTACCTCATACTCATAATCGAATATCATTTAATAGTATGAGCATTAAGAGACAAATAATAATAAAATTTATTTTAAAATAACAGCTTCCTTTTATTACATATACAAGTAATTAAGGGGATATATCGATACAAGAAAGGGTCTTAACAATGTATTCAATGGGCCCTTTGTCCTAAATGGCGCAGTTTTTTCCTTCTATAAAATTCTATTGTACGTTGTTAGTAGGTCTCGAGAGTTTACACACGATTTGATACGTCTCTCATATTCTCACACTGCGTTTAGTATATGTATCTATACACTTTGCAAACATCTATGATACACACTACTTCAATTACTGTTGCACGCGAAAGTTAGACTGTTGAAAGACTAATCACTTTCCTATTTACCAAGCCAGAAATGACGTCTAAAATGGCTGCAGGCGTATTTTCTCTGCAATATACGGAGTATAGCTATAACCACACTAAATCAGTTTATAGTACACGGAACATAGTCTACATGAGGCAGTAATCAACGACAAGTTCAAGTATCGCTCGATTGTACCATATGGCTATCGCGTCTCCGACGGGCGATCCTGCTACCATTAATCTTATCTATTCACAACGGGGCTTAAGCATGGTAGTTGGATAGAATTTGAATACTGTCGATGTAGCGAAGGGCGCACAGCGGTTCGCCTCTCAACCTATGTACTGGTACGTGTTTGCAATCCGTAAATAGAAGTATAGAGGGACCAAATTACGACTGGCCTGTACTATGCGTACTTATCCCGGCCACAGTGAAATGAATCGCAACAATATGAAATAGTAACGTGCAGGACCGCTTGTAAGAACCCAAAAACATTTGGGGTACGCAATTGCTAATAAATTCTGGCTGTAATGTCGACATTTCGATAAACTGATTTTGTATTGACTCTTACGATAAATACGTTTAGCGTTAACGGATTTACTTTATTGAATCATTTAAATCACCGTCGAACGTACAAGTGTAGGTAAAATGTATAGGGTAAAGACAGGTAAGTGCAACGACGAGGACGTAGAGAGCCAATCAGTTCTATTTGCATTTCTGTAGTCGCCATTATAGGGAGTCTCTCCCCGCATTTGCTTCTGTCGATTGTGAAATAAATTCCCTCAAAATACATACACAGAGTAATTTTGTTCATTAAAAGCGTATAAAATCAAAAAGGCTTGAATAATACAACATTTGGTGTTTACTCTAAACTGTTGTTTTAATTTTGTGATAACGGCGCATTTGCTGAAATTCAGTTATTTACTGTGTTCATAATTTGCTGTGTGAATAAGTGATGCTTTTAATGAATGCATATTTAATGGATGTATTTAAATAAAGAGATGTTATTTATCGTTAAATATTATAGGAAAGAGGACAACAAAAGATTCTGAGGCAGGGCCTATTAATACTGAAAACTGCGCATAAATATCGCGAGTAATTACAATAAGAAGCGGGATCGTGGAAAATCACTGGGTAGCGAGTCGCAATTAGCGGGCGAACACCCAACGGAAATAAATAAGGATATTACCTTCTCTACCGCTGAGTCGAGGGGGATAAAAACTATATTATCGTATTCAGTCTAACCTATTAGGTTAACAGTAATTTGTTGTTCCCATCTGCGATCCTTTGATTAATCTTTTTGTGATATATTTTTATATTTATCATTTATTAATGTATCTTATAGTAACGTGAATACTGTTACCATTAAAGGATGAACATAAATACAGATATTGAAGTTAAAAACAGAAATTATTTGCTACCATTAAATTAAGAATCTATACTGAATTTCAAATTTATTTTCACTACATTTCATTATATCCTTAGATTATTAACTTGACTGAACATTTTTGTTTTTAATTTTTTTTTGGACTTATGAATTTATGATTTTTAAGAAAAATGTAAGAAATAAGTTCGCGCCTGCATTAAGTATGGCGGCCGACCTGATTTTGCGATGCGGAAAAGGAAAAGACAAGGAGGCAAAATTCTAAAAATGCTGCGTGGTAAAAAGCAGTGAGTAAAATTTAAAATCTTTTGAGCAAAATGTACTTACTCTGCGCATATAATAATAAAAAAAAGTTACAAAAAATGTACTCTAAGGTATAATTACGTCTCTACAAGTATTAGAGTCGCTCGGAGCCAATAAACAGCAAAGATAGTACTTATAACACATACACAAATTTTCGGCTGTACTCATGTTAACTTTTTACTTACATTTTGAGATCATAACAACCACTGTGTACCAGATACAAGGTTGGGTAAAATTTTCTATAGGACTGAAACAAGTCGGATAATTGCCTAAACTACTGACTCGAATGTTTAATAATTATTTATTACGAAAATTTAAATACAAAGATAGTCTCTATAGTATAAAAGTAATGAATTATAGTATAAAAATATAACAGCAGTGACGGTTTTATTGGTCCGATCGAGATGGGCAGGCAAATGGCACGCGGGACCTCACCGTGATGAGTTCGGGGACTGCACTAGCCTCACTTGAAATAGAGATAGATGAGAAAAATATAACTGAAATAATTGGATTTATTAACAGCGATATGGACGTAGCGATAATGAAAAAGGTTTACTATAACTAAGTACATAAAAACATAATTTTAAAGAATAAATAAAGAAGTTATTAAAATACTTTAAACTTACTCTCAAGTCGACTTCTCGGAAATATTAAAAAGAGCCAACAAATTACTCGGCTTCTTCGTCGTTTTATTTGATGGCGATGTACCGTGGGCACTCAAAATTTCTACTCATACTTCAGGAAGGTAACCATTATTACTGCGCAATGCTCTCGTTTTATTCAACAGTTCGGTCTCTGACGCTGCCACTCGCTAAAACCAATTCCTTGTTACTTGATTTCTGCATTTCGAAAAAAAACGTAAATATTTCCTCTTGGGTGCTTTCCCACAGATGAAAAATTCACAGGACGCTTAACTGTTGTGCATTTTTAATTGTAAAATATAAGACCACTTCGATTATCTGTAACAGCCGTTTACAGTTTTGTTTTATTTGCAATTCGCTTTGATATTACGATATGTTCAATCCTTTTGACAGTGACCTATGCTGGATGATAAACAACAAAAAAGGTATGTGTTGGATATATTCCAACAATTGACAAAAATATTTTTAAAAATATGTTGCAGCGACAATGACAAACAGTTTAAAGTATTTTGCCATTCGTATTTGCGAGTCGGTTCTTTGTGTTTAATGGAACTCGGGATAAGTATAATTCATATCTTCAGTGGCTTTATTTAAATATCACAGAAGATGAAAACGCCTCTATTCTTTCATTTTTATTATAACAGTATTATGGTAGCCAGCTGGATATTTTAATACAGTTTTTCATAATGTTGCTTACAAAATTTCATTTGTAAAAACGATTTGATTATAATTGATGTAATATTAACGTAATATATTTAGTATTGTTGAAGTTATCCGGAATAAATGTAGAAAGAGTAAAAAAAATGTGCAACAGAATTTTCATACACCAAAATAAAAGAACGAAGTAAACTATCAACTCTGATTTTTTTCTCTCTTTTTGTACGTTGCATGAAATTGAAACATACATATTTCGATTTCTGGTAAAAGCTAAGTACATTTGGGGCTTTTTCTGTTATTTTTTTCTTTTGTAGGAGATTGCGCTAAGTGATCACATTTCGATATTAAACCATTTGCCGAAGGCCGGTGCCGGCTACGTATTTCATTTTACTGAGTGTCTGACGTAAGTTTTGGAGACTCGCTTTTTGTTAGAATTATTTTCCAATTGTATTATTACATTAAGTGTCACTTTCGTTATCGTTTTTTCTTCCTGGTTCTCTTTTATCTCTTGTATACGTAACAAATTATGCAGATTTTTATTTAATTTATTATATTATAAAAAATATTGATTATATAATATTTTTATTAAGCATTAACAATTTAACATTACATGTTAACATTGGATTGCCTTTCAAATATTTAAAAGAAAATGTGACTTGGGTTTAGTAAAATAGTGATCCTAAAGGCAAGCAGTAAAAGCACGAAATGTTATTTTATGCAAACATGAAATTTAAATCAAAGGTAATATTATGGGCTAGCGAAGTGGAATAGTTTTTGCCCTCTATCGAAAAGCTTGGCTTCCTGACATCTTATATTACGCACTTAAAATTATACGTAAACCTTTTTTAGAACTTTGCAAATATCGTAATTCAAATGAATCACTGATGTAGGAATTCAGATTATTATTTATATTACTAGTAATTTTATTATAATAATATAAATGAAATAACATTAAAAATATTTATTTACACCTGATTTTTATTTGTATATGATATGTGAAATAGCCATTCAAAAATGGAAATAGTAATTGATCAAAGGTAAAAAACGTAAATTTTACGTTTTATGTATTCATTTTTTACTTGCTAACCGCGATTAATAAAAAATCTAGTACAAAGTAGTTTTATTGTAAAAATACATTATATTTTGATATGGGAAAATAAATTTTTATTTGTTAAAATGAAAACACTTAAGTTTATGAATAAGATATTAAGCCGTATTTATTTTATGATGCATTAATTTTGTTCGCGGGAAGTTGTGTGAATGTTGCCACAGCGTTGTAACAGCATTCTGGAATTGAAACTTGCAAGATGCTTTCCAGAACTTTCTTTCGGTATACAACTTTCAGATTGTTCACTCATTAAGTTCATTAATAAGACTGAGGTCAATATTTTTGATTTCTCGGTTCGTTCTCAATATTTTCTATTCGTATAATTCGTTTTGTAATACGACCGTCTGCAATGGTGGAAATATTTGAGAAACGCTTTGAATTTCGATGTTTTATGTTTGAGGCAAATAATTTAAGCAGTTGTGAAAACTTCCTTCTCTTGATTAACGAGGCTCAATTAGATGATTCAAGTTTTACATTTTCAATACTTCTGGGTAATTGTTTGTTGATTGTTTATTACTATTAAACATATCTTATCTATAAAACGTTTTGTTTTTGTTGTTAGTACGTATATTTACTGAAATTGATTTGAGATTAGTAAAGGATGGAAACTTAAGCATTATTTAATAAATACAACAGACGGCTTAAACTTCAGTTTTCTGATTTTAAATATTACAATGTACTTCGTCGAACTGCAGTGCGGGCTCTGTAAATTCCATTTAGCTAAATAGCTTTTGAGAGATAAGAATCTAGCCATACAATACTTCCCTGCTTCGAGAGAAACTAAGAAAATTGAAAAGACTCGCTCAGTAAGACTGCAATGTCGATGGTCCGATTTCAGGAAACCTGAGATTTCAAATTACTAACGTCGTAAAAATTTAAAGGCGATAAACACTCGAGTAGAAGTTCAAATGTTTGGGCCAAGTTTTTCCATCGTACAATCCCTTTGGTCTGGCAATCTTGGTTTTAATAAGTATATAACCTTCCCAAGATGTACCTGTGAGGAGGAGATTTACATAATCATTACCATATCTGGCGCACTGGCGCGTATTATGCCCGGGAGGTTAATAATGCTATTTTCTCGCCACGTTTTCACGTTGCTATTTCACGTTATCGACCCACTTTATCTGCCTCGTCATTGTAACTAGCCACTCAAGAAGAGACTTCGTCTTTCCCATACTGTATAAACTCTATCGTATATAATATGGAACGTAATGTAATAGGATGATTCTGAAAAAAATCTCATATTTGATCGCTTATTTTTTCTAACTATATCTTGATTGTGTATATAAATATACAAAAGTGCTATAAATATTTTTATAATAAAAAAAATAATTTCAAGATCAATTAATCCATATATTATATGTCATACATCAGGTATGACAAGAACAGAATGCAAAATGTTTGTTTTTTTTATGTACGATTGCTAGTCCATAACATAAGAACTACTCGTACTACAGAAAATAAAGCTGAATATGAACACTTACATTTCTGGAGTTTCACCTCAATATAATGTTTATTTCTTTGTTTTATCTACAGGCTGTATATTAAACTGTATATAAAACTATTAAACTGAGCGACACTTATAGTGTGTTCAACCTATTGTGATTATAAATAAATTAAAAATATGATTTATAAACAAATCTAGTAAGAAATAAAAATCACAATTATATTAATTCAATAGATTCGGGTATTCAAACATGGACACTGCTAATCTTAATATATAAAGCACAAAGACACTCACTCACTAACTCATTCATCGCTCTACAACCCAAACCGTTATACCTAGAAAGCTGAAATTTAGACACAAGACTCCTGATATATTGAATAGGTGCAATAAGAAAGGATTTTGCAAAGGTCCAAACCGTTCCAAAGTTACAGCTAAAAAACTGCAAAGTTTACCCTCCGCTCCCTCCCTTTTCCCATGCTTTTGCAGTAGATTAAAATTTGTTGGCCTCTCACTATGTTTATTCGTAGGATTAGGGTTCTCTAACTCTCATACAGTTTGTGATTATTTGTGATTATTTTCTATTTACCTACATACAGTATGTGATTATTTGTAATTATTTTCAATTTACCCACATACAATTTGTGATTATTTTCAATTAACCAACATATAGTTTGCGATTCTTTGTTATTATTTGCCCAGCAAAGCGGGCGCGAATCAGCTAGTCATTGATAAAATATTTAGGTCGTAATAAAACTTTAAAAGACTACTTGAGCTGAATATTGAACATTAATCTTAATGTTGTTACTAATACAGTTGCATGTTGATAGTTTCACAGGTTAATCTTAATGTTACACCTCACAACTAAACATTTGTATCGAGGTTATATTGCTGAATGGACCAGCGCTTTTAAAAACGTAAACTTTACCTTCAGGTAAAACATTATTTTAAGTTAGAACTAAAAATAATTTTCATTCACTACTGCCGTTTGTTACACCTTGTTGTAATATAATATAAAAAAATACGTTATAATATAATTATTACATCCTTAAGAATTTAATTTTCTAAATACCTTATTTTCGTCTTCCATAGTTTTTAATTAAAAAGTTATTCGCCAATTTTCATTAATTCATCTAATAAACTATAACTTATTTTCATATAAACTGTAATGTCCTGTAAACCACTTTCAGGGATTCAAATTACCAATAAAATTTTCTTAAGGGTCATCTACATTATAAAAGAAAGGTTTATGCAAAGTTTCATGTACCTTGTATTTTTTGAATTTCACTCCGAAAATTCAATCTGTTAGTAATCATTTATATATAATATTCAGAGTAATCCGAAATATATTTATTAAATAATAAATATTTATTTATAAATTCACGGGAATCCTAAATTATAAGATAAAAGGATAAGAATGAAACAGAAGATAAGGCTGCATTTTTTTCCATCCCATAGTGGTCTTCAGGTAACTTGGTGTGCGAAAATACATACAAATCATCAGAAAATGTTTGTATTGAATGTGCTTTACACGCATATATTGTGGCCATCTTCACTTAAAATTTAGTTTTTAATTGATATATATCCATAAATAAAAAAGTTGTGTGGATTAAAAATATATAAAATAACAACAAGGACAAAAAACAATGGTGTTTTATATTTATGGTGTTTTTCAATAAAAATATTATATATTAGAAACTGTTTTATTGAATCACCTGAAGCTTTACATAATTACGGTTTGTGAAGTTGGTGAATGTTGGTATAAAGTCCGCAGTAAAAACAAATACCGCTGGAACGCAGTCGCGGTCACTACTAGTATTGCATACAAACAGACACTATGATAAGTTTATTTTTTTAATATTATCAAATCTCTGCACAGAAAAATTATACCATAACCTTAAATAAGAAAATTTATCCAAATTGATATACACGAATGCTTGTTTGAGTTACAATTTAACAATTTCATTTATTCTTAATTTATTTTCGTAAGCACAATATAACGTGACGTGACGTGGGACGTGCACACATGGGCGGCAGTCAGCTTTACTTGCTAAGTCTTATTTAACGGATCACGGCATTCTGCTTTCAAATACTTTTATACTCGATTTATGATACTAGCAATGAACCCCCGCTTCACATGTTACGAATAAATAACACATTGTTTAAAATTAAAAGTCGCCTCAACGGCTCATTGACAAAAATAATTATAAGAAAGCTATATGTTAGACAAACTAACTACATAATTATTATTTATTTTTTGATGAATCTCTCGCTTAGTTAAGAATGCAGGAAAATCTCTAAAGTAATAGTTTTGAAAATTATGGCGTTGAGTAAAACAGACGGAGAAGTTAGTTTTACGCTATTTTATGAAAAGTTAATAACTAAGAGATTAACTGGCATATAACGAATATCACTATGTTAAATTAGTATTTTATGTATTAATAGTATTGATAAGTATGTCAAAAATTGCATTACTTCATTAAAATTAAATTAACATAAGTATTGTTGCAGACTTCAAGTAACAATGAATACAAAACAAAAATAATACACAGGTTTACCTAAATCGAGAAACGTAGTAAAATTTTATAAAATTATTCAAATTAATTAAAAAAGTTACAATATTTAGATATCATGCGAAATAAACATTTCAACCATCTCTTGAACAAATTAATTCTTCATGGTGAAGTGAATGATAAAATTAAACTGACAGAGACAGTTCAATTTAAAAATAAACATGTAATTTCAAAACGAGTCGTATTTCAAACTTAACTTTATTATTGTTAGATTAAAATCTTTTTTTTTTTATTACATTATATTATATTTAAATAGAATAAAGAATAATATTCATTGAATATTAATATTATAATTGAATGAATTATGTAATTAATAAAGGCTATTATTGGTTTTCCCACATCGGTAGCTATTTAGGTGTTTTTATGATTTAGTAGACGCGCAGGGAGTGGTACCTATAAAGCCTGCGTTGGATTTTACGATGATTAAAATATGTCGGTATCAAATATGGACGAATAAACATAGCATTTCTTGTATTTATATTCCGGGTAAGTTTCCCTAGTTATAATATAAGTAATGGATACATTTTTTTCATTATGTAAAATGATTTAATATAAAGATAAAATATTATAAACAGATACTGGAGTTTTAACGGTCACCGACAATAACCATATTTTTATGGTTGTGTAATTTCACGTGCTTTTTATGATATGAGTAAACTTATTAATAATTAGTAATTTAAAGTCATATTTTTCACCATATCATTGATAGTAAGTAGTATTTCTTAGTAATACTCACATATATTTATAGAAAAACAATGTATTTAGTATATAAAAACAATAGAAAGTATCTCGATCTCACATAAAAAATCCATACGCGCTATAGTTACTCGTTCTATTACTTGTAAGTGACCCACGAATATATATATGGGATATTAGTACTGTACAAGAATCCACGCTTGTGAATCCTATGTGAATTTTGACAAAACCAAAAAATATATTCCTAGTAATCAAGCATAGTCAAATTTGAGGACAAAATACGAACCATTCATAAGGACCTGCTGTTGTAACTCTCGTCTGTCGTTTGCACTCCTTTGTGTATTCTGTACTCAGGTAACAGAAATTGAACTTGAATTAAACTTGTGTCTCTTTAACTTTAAATTTAATGACCATAATCTAACATTTTTAGGACTAAACCAAATAAAGTAGTTATTACCAGAACAAAGTCAGCTACAATAAACACAGCTACCAGTAATAATAAATAATAAATATTATAATTCTTAATTCTACTAACAGATAAAGTCGCCATCAAACAAAGTCATAAATGCTATTTTTTTATCATATTAATAAAAATGCAGTTCTCGATACAAGTTCAGAGTTGATATGAGTCGTTTTTATTTGGTTGACTTTAATTCAAAAAGAGAACTAAAAAAGAAAAAATATACGTTATGAAATTTCCACGTATAGAACGGCCGAATAAGTACAAACGGTGCGCCCTCGAAGCTGATAACAGAATTATCCGAATGGTGCCATCTATCTTTTAAATGTGCACCTTACTTTTACTTTGGGTCTCTATGCGTTGTTACTGGCGTGTCCGCATTATTTTCAATGGTTTTGAACCGAATATATACGATTGTGTTATAATCTTTTTACGCTATAGTGAACTTTTTGTTTGCCGGCAAAAGGTTTGCATGTTGTGGATTATGTTTGCCACAAAGTTTATTTAACATGACTTTTGGCTTGAGGATTTAAAATTTTATATATTCGAAAATGTAAATAAAATAAATCGTCAAATTTCTTCATTTATTGAATTTTCTCATTATACAAAAATAGGTTTACAACGATGTAACAATAAGCACTTTGTTACAAATGCGTGGCAATTTAATTTATATCAATATTTATAGTTTCCGACTGATTTGCAGGTTACACCGCATAATGCATTAACTGATTACTCCTGCGATCCATCTTCCAATGCGTCCGACGTGCTCCACCCAACGTCTAAGACCCATTTAAACTAGCAAGTAATCAGCGTTGATATGAAAATATTATTCAACTATTCTGAAATATTTAAACATTAGTTCGCAAAAAAATGTGCCAACATCTATTGTTTTAGTTATCGTTGATTAATTGGTGCTAGCGAACAAAATTTAAATCATACAGAACAGAAATTGATAAAAAATAATGGGCAAATAACGAAGTACATGCATACAGTATTATTACTTTAAACTCCACACTTTTTAATGGTCTAAGCACTAGAATATACTAAAGATAGCATGACACTTGCACACATAGGTAATATATGCTTATCTAAACATGTTTCTTATCACGTTAGCCATAAAGCCTTTTTTCGTATAAATATAATAGTTCGTGATTTACCCACCGTACTTTTGCGATAACGACCGTGATAGTTATACAACGGAAGATAGGTGCTTCCATAATAACTTTAAAGTGAGTTTAATTCGAATACTGGATAATTATGCGGGAGCGGTATTAATGACAATTGTCATGTATCGCTGTGGTGCACAATTTTATATTTTTGAATTGACAATAATTTATTGAAACCACATGACATTTCGATCAGCGCAGCAATTATTACATTCTTAAATGCTTAACCAGTAATACCTCCATGTATTATGAATGTCATATTTATTTAACAATTTTATTTATGTAACTTGTACTCGTCGGTAATATTTAAACGCCATTACTTATCCTCCAAGGTAATATATGTACATGTAAGTTAGTAAACATTATGAAAAGGAAGAATATGTAAAATACATGTCGAGGCTTTTGTTGTCGAGAGGCATATTTAGAGCGATGATTTTGTTTCGCACCAATGAACAAACATTTTTAACATTTTGAAGAAATCTCGTGAATGTAGACACATTAAATTCTAGATAGATATATCTTATGTGCCATAATAATTTCTAAGAATACCTACCAAATTATTAACCATTTATTAAAAAATATGTAATAACGTACATTTATTTCCATTGGTTAATTCTAATTACATTTAAGCTGTAATTAACGTAACTTCAAATATAATGCTATATTTTGTTGAATATTGTATCTAATTATTATATGGTCGAAATATGTTTATCTTTGTTTCCTGCACTGAACCTTAAAATTTTCACAAAACAAGCCACAGCCTTGCTTAAAACACAATAATACAGAAAAACCGTATCTCTAAACTATTTGTAACTACAAACCTCTGTTAATTAGTTATTAATAAAACACAAATCCTTCATATAAATGACGGGATTCAATCTAAAAATATGTTTGATTATTTGAGCAATCAGAGACGTCTGATTTAATCAAGATTTACATCAAGTAAATCGAATATCATTAATGAATGATCCCAGAGCGAAATACGAAAGTTTAGTTCGAGTTTTCTTACGTTTAATAAAATGGCTGTTTGTCGAACTTTCCCAGCTCACAAATTATAAGTAGGAAACACAAATAATAGTTGACGCGAGGCTCGGGGCTAGCGAGGTATATGAGTGAGGGGTGCGAAGGAGAGCGGGGTGAGGGGAGGCAGTAATCAGTCCGGACAGTAATTCGGGGAGCCTTAAGGGTGTGATCGGTTAGCACAGACAAGGGTTCCACCACTAGCATCCTTAGAGAGAAGAAATACTTTAGTTCAACATTTCCAATGTGGTATTGTTTTGTAGCTCTTTGAGATTTGGCAATGTCTCAATAAACATGCGATTCCCGGCCAGCTGTTTTTCCAAGGGAGGTCTCCCGAGAAATTAATGTTATCAACTATAACTTGTCTTAACAGTATTAAGATTTAATGGTTATTCAGACATAACCTTTGAATCTTGAAAGTCACATTTAAATAATTCTTATTTATATTAGAAGTGTAATATTAAAAACCCAATTAATTTTTTCAAACATAAAAAACAGAGGAATAATATAACCTACGCTACATCCATCGGTTTTGAGTATACAGCCGACCATTCAAGAGCTCTCAAGGCTCCCCTAGTCGACAGACTTCGGATATCTTTGCACCTTAATTACACTCAGCCCAGTCGAAGTACGATACGTATAGTCTCAAACGCTGTATCCAAAAAGGAGTGAATATTTTTGAAGATGAAGCCTCTTTTCTTTTGAAGTATGCTCTATAACGATTTGTGGCGGTGTCCTTGTTTAAGAAAATTATAAAACAAGGCTTTACTTATTGTTTTTGATTTATAGTAATCTTTTGTGACTATGTGTGTGTATGACTATGTAAATGAAGGTTATTGGTATATAAATAAGATGCTCCACCATATTTAGCAGAGATCGTACTATTTAGCGGGGCGCTGGCATAAAGTATAACACTAAATATATTTTAAGAATACGAATAAAATTGAGATAATCGAAATTTATAGCGGATGTAATTGAAAACAGCCAGCCACTAAGAGGATAATAACTGGAGGAAAAAAAATAATTACCTTGAGATTAAACCGAAAATGTGAAAAAGATAATGCTTTGAATTATATTTTTTATTTGATTTTATGTGAAACCAGAATCCCGCCGAGAATCTGATATTTATAGATTACGATTTTAATTGTTATCTTATAATAAATTATCTATTATCTATTATTTACATCAGCCATTATTATATTTTTAAATGCTTAGCCAATAAAACCTTTCTGTATTATAATTGAAAAAATCTATATATAATTAATTTTTATGTTTCTCTGTCTGTGTGTCTGTTTGTTTCGGTTAATGTCTAAAGCGGACCATCGGATCAACGGATCTCTGGACCCATTTTAACAGGACTCTTATTGGGGGATAGATGGTGTTATAAGGAATAAATAAAAACACATTCTGTACGATCGAAGTCACAGCTGATATTTAATTATTTTATTTTATTCATTTGTGCTATTTCGGAAACTTAATTATATTACTATTGTCTTGTTATAACTGAGTTTTTATTGTAATTGTTTTCACCTTAATTACTTACTTGTTTTGCTCTAATAATTATACAATATCCGAAAGGAAACATAATTTGTGTTAAAACAATAACATTCGTTAAAAAGTAATAAAAAAGGTTACCTACTTTAAATGTTACTCTTAAACTTATTCGAATATTGAAAAGTGTATCTCTCCCCAAGCGCGTTATAATCTAAACTTCCTAACTTGTATTTCAGAAAACAGAATCTTCTTTTAAAATAAAGCAAAGTTTAAGGTAATTGAATGTGTCACATGGATGATAAAGTTATGATAACATTAAACAAAACACATGTTAGCTCGCTTATACTGAGCGCGAAGCCCCGTAAAGCCTCTCCTATCTGACAACTTTGCACTATTTGCCGAACTCTTCCATAAATTTGCGCCCCTGAGTCTACTTACACTTATCAAGTCAAAACTACCAAAGTGTGTATTTATTTGTTTCTATTTTCCGTCTGATTGACTCCTTAACTTTCGAAAGAGACTCCGACGGTATGGGTTAGCCTACCTAAAGTTCGGCGCCTTTGATTCAAAATCAGTTAATGCAAAAGTTTATTTTTATAAGTAAGATTACACGGAAACTTGGGATGAAAGTTTTACGAAGCAGCTTTCTTTCGGAAATCGTACAAGGTATGGAAACGTTACTTGGGGAATTCGTGGATTAATGCTGAATTTGAAATAATTTTGTTCCTACTTTTCGAGTAGTGAAATTATTTCAAAGTTACAATGTTTTTAAGTAACTGTTTAGTTTTTTATTCAAAATAAAATTTAATATAGTAATTTTTTTTTTTAAATTAAATATATAATCTCTAATCAAATAACACGTTCATTTTCAATTCTAAATAACAATAGATTTGTGTGTAAAACCGAATGATAATCAATTACCACGTAGAGATTATTAATATATTTGTGTATAAATTATCCTAGTTAAATGTACAATTCTATTAAACTAGCGAGTTAATTACCACAAACATTTGTTTCAATGCTGTTATACATCGAAACGCTAGTATTTATCTCCGCTTCCCGATGGAGCTCATAAACATTGTAAAACTTCCGGCAGATGGCAGGGACGATTATTTCCCCGCTGGACCCCACGTAATAACATGACTCGTGAACGCTGGTATGTTATTATGTGAAAAATTAAAAAGGTTTATTTGCTTAGCTACCTTCAAAGCGAGCCCAAGCATTTTAAATATTTAAACTAAGCTCCATCGCAAGATAGACGTAAATAGATGGCTATTTAATCTGACCGAATTTGAAATTCACTTTCTTATTTAATTACGGTGCAATTAAAATTTTAAAGTTAAAAAACTAAAATGGGTACGTGATTTTTAGTAGCGACACTCACTCCGTCATAATACGCCATTAACGCTTGAGCGACGCGGCCTCTAATTCATATTTAAAAGCCTGCACTCGAGTCAAAGTCAGCTGTAATTTCGTCTAAACCGGCGATACCTAGTAAAAATCTAATTTGTCAAGAATTACATTGTGGCTACTACGGACATTGAGTATGATGTTATTTTTATTTACATTTTTATCGTTTGTTATTGTCACCTTTATTACGCTTGTTGTAAATTTACACTATTTATTTATCATTTTACCAGCTAAAATATAAAGATCTTATACTATTTTATTCATAAAGGACCAACAATTTTGCGTTGGACAGCGCAAACTGGTTTAAAATGATCTTAATATTAAATAAACGTAAACCTAAATACCACTCAAAGTTCATTATAACACCATAATGAACTTTGGAGTAAAAATCTCTAACAACACGTTTAAAGGTTTGCTTCAAAATTATTCAATCGTTTAGCGTTAACAAAGTTGTTGCAGTAATTAGTGACTGGTAAAAAAAGGGATTTGATGAATTGCATTTCAAAACAATAATAAATCGTTTATTTTAAAATCACAATTAACAAGAATATATAAAATAATTTGACGGAATATTAATTAACTTGAAAATACTTTATTTACTACATTAAATTCATTTATACTATACTATACTATACTATACTATACTATACTATACTATACTATACTATACTATACTATACTATACTATACTATACTATACTATACTATACTATACTATACTATACTATACTATACTATACTATACTATACTATACTATACTATACTATACTATACTATACTATACTATACTATACAAAATATTATACAAAATTATAAGCTAATTTTCGTCTAAAAAACCAAGATGTATAAAAATTAAGTTACGAATAAGCTTATCTGAACAATTATAAATTGAATTAACATTTAACAAAGGGATGCAAACTAATTCGTATTTGTTACGATTAGTTTCTTAGCCTGTCAGAAGCAGTTCGGTCGTTTCACGGGTCCTTCCGGTCCACTGCACCACCGTCCTTGTATTGAGACGTGACGTAATAATTACAGAAAGTACAAACTATGAAAGCCTTAGACAATAATGAGTATTTGTATTTGTAAAAAATACAATTTAAAATATTAAAATATTTACTCTTTCAAAGAAAAGTTTTGAGTAATTATTTCATCTACAAGTTAATGTATTATTTACTTCTGTCATGTAACTCTTATTTATATTTTTTATTTTTATTGCTATTAAAAAAAAACTTTTGTATATAAATTTTTACTAAATACTCAACATATTATACTTTATTACAGGTACGTAATGCTGAGTTACTAATCAGTGAGGATGCTTATACAATAAATCACATTTTAATGAAAAACTACTTAAAAATTCAATAACGTTATGAACAAACTGATCTAATATCGTTTAATACAAATTTAATTTAAATACAAATACCGCTTCATTCATAATTAAAGTAAAATCTCACTTACACGCTGGCCGTTGAAACTTAAATATTTAGACGCCACATATTATGGCGGTTAGATTTTCATTACAATTACATTATGTAAATAGAACTTTGTTTAACCGAATACCTTCGCCGTGCCTGCCGAGCGCTCTTTCTATTAACAAATTTTGCTGACTTAACCATTCCGTCAAAATGTGTTGAATACGAAAAATCTTGAATTCATTCCTCTATATTCAAATAAAGTAAAACTCCTTTATCTAAACTTTTATTTCTAGAATTTATTTAAATAATTGTTAAAGTTTTATAGATTTTTAGAAAGTTCAGTTAGCGATGTAAGGGTCTTCGTTAAAAATCTTTCATTGTAATAAACGCATCCGGCGCTTGACAATGTCTTTATTCGTAAGAATTATATCATTCATCCTTAAAATGGATTCCAAAGGAGGGAAGCAATTTCATTTGTGAGAACCTGCTCCTGCTTATAATCCGTCCGACGTAATAACATTTCATATTCGTAATAGAATCATTCTGCGTCGCCCGGAAACTTTATAGTCTCATTTTCATTGAAAACGTTTAGTAGACATAAACTTGTAGAATAATTTGATGCACAGCTCTGGAGTGTAAGGGGCACAATCTCCGGAGACCCTTGCCCAGCTAATCAAGAAAGCTGTTTAGAAAAATTAATACCGTGTCAAGTGACTCGTGAGTATTATTTGTAAGATAAATAAGTCATCTGATTAAAATAATATTTAATTGTATGTAGTATGTATGTATATAACAATAATAATATATATAAATTAATTTTGAATACAATCAATTTTGTTTAGTCCCTTGTGCAAACTAAACTGTTTCGAAACTAATAAATGAAGTCTCAAATGATTTGGCATATGAGTGACATATAAAGTAACTATATACTGAATCTAGCTGACATTAGAAGCCATTTTGTTGGTGCGTAAAAATCATATATTGTTACTTCCATACAGAAATGTCACAAACAGAAGTACGTTATATAATCTTTTATTATAATAGTGTCAATGTAGAGTTTTTAATACAATATATTTATAATTATATATATTCTACAATAATGATATAAATAAATCATATTTGAAAAATGTGTTAATGAATCTGCATTTTATGGAATTCACGTGAAATGCTGGAAGCTCTCATTGAATTAATCCTTACGGAGTAACTGCCGCAGACATCGTAGAAAATCGCTAATTAAATGTAGAAGGATAAGTAAAAAGCGGTTTACCTTCTTAAAAGTTATTCTGCGAATATTCATTCACTATGTAAACCGACAGCGTTTGAGTTAATGAACATAGGTTTTAAAGAAGTTTCTCGTCTGTAATCTTAACATTTATTAATTGATTTTTATTATATATTACTAATTAAAAATATAAAATTATTACTATTTTTCATTAGCTAAACGATTATTATATGTTTTGGGAAATGTAATTTGTTGTCGAATTATTTCAAAGCGAGTGCTAGTTACCTTTAGAGGTGAGCCGGCGCCGCCCGAGTTCTCGCAAGTACAAGATTTATGTAAGGACTTTTGTTTGTAGGAGTAGTTGAGCGGCGCGGGGGTGGAAAAGCTCATCTACATTCGCTTTTACTCACGCCAGATATCTAACAAAGTACAGAGCGCCCTTCTTTTGTCTCTTCTCTCGCATCCGCTACAGTTTCTTCAACAAGGAGGAAAAAACGCCCCGTTTTAAAATTCGACGCGTATATGTATAACTTTTTTCTTTTTTTAAAATTCTCACCATAGACACATCATGTCGTGGATGAGTTTTTGTTGAGATGTAGGAAGTTCCTTTGTATTCGCTATGAAAGTCAGAACAGTAAGGAATACCCAGCTCTCGGGGGACTTGTGTGTAAGCATTGTTATGTGAAAAAATCAACACTCAGACTTTATATAGGTTTTCGAAGCACTAGCAACACGTGGCTGCGGCGCTAAGTAATGAAATCGATGTTTAATTAATTACAAGTTAAAATCACGTCACGTATATTTAAATATATGATGAAATAAGCATTGAAATTATTTACATATGTTATTAACAGTCACTACCAGTTACCAGTATAAAATATACAAAAACAATGTTTCTAGATTTGTTTTAAACTATTTCTATTAAGTTAAGGTTCTTTAAATAATCAAAACATTTCACTTGTTTGTTGAGGAGTTAAGCATATAATATTACTACTCACAGTGACCCTTAGCTATTATATTTTATAAAGGTCTAAATAATGCAAAGGCCAGGGTAAAATTTATAGCGGTTAAAAGCGAAAATAAATTCGAAATGTAGGTAAAACACTTTTGTCATAGCCGGGGTTAGTACCCATTTGGATATCTTGTTAACGAGTTATTTAATGAGGTGAAGAGCAGAGGTCGCAATAAAATACTTACAAAAGTTGGAAATAAATTATGCGTAACTATTTTTATCTGATTGTAATATTTTGGCTAGTTGGAGAGCAATTAAAAGTATCTTTATGACAGTGTTAAGTAAAAAAAACAGTTTTAGTAATTAATGTAATTACTATATTTCTAAATAATTTTATATTTATTTTTAATTTTCAAAAAAACAAACATTTTAGTTCGGGTTATGAAACCATCATGGCATATTAAAGCGATATAACGAGGCAAAATTGCGCGCGCCAACTAGTATTTCAACAATAACGGAGCATAAAATAATGAGAGTTTCCCAAGGAATAAATGCGTCGTCTAAGTTCAGCGTCATAGGCTCTTTGTCTCCCGAGATTTCAGCGTACAATGTAGCATAGTCTTCATATTATTGCCTCAATTAATCATAACTTTGTGTTAGTGAAATTTCTCTGGTGGGTAGACCATTGGTGCATGGGTTCACGACGGCATGAAATTGGATCGCGAAAGCCCAACGTTTGCCGCTTTTGAAATTAGGGCGATGTTGATTCTGATATTATAACATAACTTTACTATCATTCAAATTAATCTGCATTAATTAAAATCACAGTCTTTTACAATTACATATTTTTATAATAATAAAATATATTCATGTAATAAAAAGAAAAAATATAAATGAAATTCTTTATGCGTTACACTATAAATTATTCTCGTAATATATACTGACGTAATAAAATTCTCTGTTCCAATTAATTACTATTCGCTGCATAGTGCACAATTAAGTGCCTACGAACGAAACACAGGCGAGGCCGCCATGACAAAATGTGAACGTAGAATTATGATAATAGTTTTAAAGAGTTTAGAAGCACCGAATTATAGTTTAAGGTAACAACAACTGGCGCTACGGACGTACCTTCGCACAGCTACGCTTGCTTCTACAACGCTACGCCATAGTCCCATCTTTATTTATGCCTCGCATAATTTAGCATAGTTTTTGTTAGGAAATTTATTGTTTGAATATTTTAGTTCAAGTGTTAGATAAACATATATGTTACGGTGTATATATGTATCTTAAACAATTTGCAATTTAAAAATCTCTTTACTTTTCTTTTCTTTATTTAGTTATTTTAAATTAAGTCAACTTTCAATAACTTATGTTGTAAACATTAGAGGTATAAACATTATAAAAATAAAACATACTAAAGTGAGCTCGTAACTTTCAAGTAGTAGGTGCGCTGCAATTAATTGGGATTAGTGTGTGAGGTCGTGCGTTTCGTCTCCATGTTATTTTTCACGTCACGAAAAGTCCGGCAGGTCCGGCGCGAGCGGCGTCGGATTATTGAATTAAAGTTGATAAGTTTATTAGCCTATGTTGTTGCTCCATTCTCTTGATTAATGGGCGACCGTTGCTTTTTCTCTCTCATTTATATGATAATGAGTCAGCAGCCGCGAACGAACACAATTATTAAGTGTAAATGAATGTAGTTGGAAACGAAATCGCTTTTTGAAAAACGACTATATACAGATTGAATTCAAAATGATCGGCGTGCGTCCGCGACTGCTGAACTGTCTGAATTTTAAAACGAATTGTTTGAAGTTTATACAAAATTAACTTTGCTTATTTCTGAACTGGATTATGTTAATTAAGCAGCTGCCGTTTCGGTTGAAATCGTAATCGAAAACGCCTGTAGTGTTGGTTTACCTAATCAGTTTGTTTTGTATCTCGCACATAGATTATCCGATTTATATTGTATTAAATTGAAAGGGATTCAGACCAATTGTTTTGCGTCTGATTTGGGTTTACAATTTTAGTTTTTATGCCTCAACAAATGCCTTTTCTCTACTTCTCTGAGTAATGTGGAACACAATTTCACTCGATATATATTTTTAGTTATAGTTATAATGAGTAACATATAATATATAGAAAATATAATAAAGAATGAATACATATACAAATAAAAACATCAAATACTAACAATTACAATTAGATCTCAAAGTTAGATCATTAATAAGTTCAATGGCATCACTTTATTTCGTTTGTGTTTGAGTTGAGTTTCATGAGAGCCAAATTTGTATCTAAAGTATTATCTAAAATTTAAAACACCGAATAACCTAAACTAGTTGTCTAAACTTTTGAAAGCTCTGCAAGGGTTTGTCTTATCTAAGTCGGTAACAATACTGATGGTTGGTAGAAAATTCTATGAAGTTGGTAGCTCGTCAATCTCTAATAAACGTCGACAGCTATCAATGGCCGATCGCTGCGGGCTGCAGTCAGGTACGATAAAGGATTACTTTGAAGCCCAGGCTATTTTATAGTACCTTGTCTGTTTTATGACCTTATAATGTATGTTATTAAATATAATGAAAAAAAGATAATATTTTATTACCTATCTCGAAACTATCTAATCATCACAATCACATCAGTCACGAATGATTTTGTAAATGTAATTTTTATTGTGTAATATTTTTGTCTTTCGCTTAGTTTTGAAAAATGCCAAAACAAGTTAACTCTCGTAAAGAAAATCCAAACCCAAACGCCGTTCTGTCAAACACTATCAAACTTCCTTTAAACAAGAAGTAAGAAAAAGGCAAAATACGCCACAAAGTCGTTCCAATACAATAGGAAAGTTTATTCAGTAAATCGGAAAAAATGTTACAAAAAATATGACGTCTGAAAAATTACACGCATTCACAAATCATGCGGGCCCCTCTTTTGTTAAAACTTTCAAAGGAGTTTAACTCCTTCTTAAACCCTCAAATGTCTTCTCTGGTCGTATACTTGAATTGTCAGTTTATTCTATACAAGTAATGTTAAGTTTATTTAGATACGACGTCAGTGACAGAGAGACAAGCAATACATAATAGGTTTGAAGGGTTTCTGTATTTATTTCAAGTATTATCATTCATAATTTATTCCATTGTTTGTTCGACTTGTTTTAACTTTTAATTACTTAAATAATAAAAATACCTACATCCTATATTTACCTCAGCATTAAAAATTAAAATACACAAATAAAAATATTAAATTTCAACAAAATGTTAATATACAGTGGAGTGATATGAAATTTAAGTAGTAAAAATCAGTTTAATGCGCAAAAGACAAATATAAGGTTAATATTTGGTTTTTTATTGTAATATTTTAAATAATATATATTTATTTTAAATGTAATATTTCTTTTACATGCTCGGTTTGACTTAATTGTCTGTATCTAATTTGATACGTGTTGAATCAATGTCTTAATGTTTCATAAACACTACTTTTTTTTTTTTTTTTTTTTTTATACTAGAGGAGGGCAAACGAGCTTGCGGGTCACTGTTGGTATATGATCACCGCCGCCCATGAACTCTTGCAACATCCGAGGATTCACAAGAGCGTTGCCGGCCTTGGAGAAAGGAATAAATGCCTTTTTTGAAGGTACCCATGTCGTATCGATCTGGAAATACCGCCGAAGGAAGTTCGTTCCACATTTGAGTGGTACGTGGGAAAAAAGTCCTTGAAAACCGCACAGTTGAAGATCGCCACGCGTCCAGGTGGCATGGATGATAAAGGAGGCGATGGCGAGCTGTGCGGTAGTGAAATTCGGCGGTAGGCATCAGATCGAATAGTTCTTCGGAACACTCCCCGTTGTAAATGCGGTAGAAGACGCACAAAGCAGCCACGTCTCTACGCAATGCCAAAGAGTCCAGCCGTTCGCAGAGCACTGGGTCCCCGACAATCCGAACGGCTCTCCGTTGTACGCGGTCAAATGGTAGAAGCTGATATTGGGGTGATCCGGACCAGAGATGAGAACAGTACTCCATGTGTGGCCGGACCTGCGCCTTATAGAGCGCAAGTCTTTGGCCAGGTTTGAAGTACTGCCTCGCTCTATTGATCACTCCCAATTTCTTCGAGGCCAACTTGGCCTTGCTCTCCAGATGACCACGAAACTGACAACCGCTCGAAATGTCGAGACCCAGTATTTTGATACTTGGCGAGGCAATAAGAGGAGTGCTCTCGAAGAGCGGTGATACGACAAATGGGGTTTTCTTAGTGGTAAACGCGCAAACCTGTGTCTTTAGGGGATTGAACTGAACGTGGTTCAGTTCACCCCACTCAGAGACCATCCCCAGGGAGGTCTCTATTGAAGACACAAGTTTCTTTCGGCACTCGTCGACGTTTTCCCGAGAGAGACCTGCACGACCGGAATATACCGCATCCCCAGTGCTGTCATCCGCATAACAATGTATGTTGGAAATATCCAACATATCATTGATGTGCAGGAGGAACAGAGTTGGGGATAGCACGCAGCCTTGGGGTACACCAGCGTTCACGGGCTTGGGGTCCGAGCAAAAACCGTCGAGAACGACCTGTATGCTGCGCCCAGTGAGAAAACTGGTGATCCACTTGCATAAACTCTCGGGAAGCCCATAGGAAGGTAGCTTCGAAAGAAGCCCCTTGTGCCATACACGATCAAAGGCTTTTGCCATATCCAGACTAACTGCCAGACCCTCTCCCTTGCTTTCAATAACCGCTGCCCAACGGTGCGTAAGGTATAACAGAAGATCACCAGCTGATCGACCATGGCGAAAGCCATACTGCCGGTCATTGATCAACTGGTGATCCTCGAGGTACGTTAGGAGCTGTCGGTTGATAATAATCTCCATTATTTTGGAGAGAAGGGAGGTAATGGCGATAGGTCTGTAGTTAGCTGGGTCCGAGCTATCACCTTTTTTAGGGATCGGATGGACAAGGGCACGCTTCCATGAGACCGGGACTACGCCTTTAAGATAGGAGTACCGAAATAGACGCGTTAGCACTGGAGTCAACTCAGGGGCACACGTTCGTAGCACTAATGGAGAAATGCCATCCGGCCCACTCGACTTATGAACGTCCAAGGAAAATAGAGACTGCCTGATAGTTTTTTGGCGAAAAACTATTTCCGGCATTGAACTCTGACACCGCGGGATGGTAGGCGGTGTCTTCCCTTGGTCGTCTAAAGTCGAGTTGGAGGCGAAAAGAGTGCCCAAGAGATCGGCTTTCTCTTTTGCCGTGTGGGCCAGAGAGTCATTCCCCATGTGCAACGGCGGTAGGGAAGGCTGGCTAAAGTTGCCCAGAGTGGCCTTGGAAAGCGCCCAGAATTTGCGCGTGCCAGGCGGGTACTTTGCCAGCTGATCCCCAATTTTGACGACATGCTTAAACTTTGCTCTAGCGATTTGCCGTTTGAAGAATCTGGAGGCGCGGTTGTATTTCCTCTTCAGAACTCTAGAGTTCGGATCCTTAGTGACTAACGCATTAGCCCAAGCTTGATAAGCCTGCCGTTTGCCAGCTGCTGCAGCCCTGACAGACGCATCAAACCAAGGCCGCGATCTGCCGCCAAGTGGTACCACAGAGCTTGGTACAAAAAGTTCCATGCCCTGAAGTATCACATCAGCTACAGCCGCAGCGCAGTCACTAGGATCATTGGAAGGGAAACAAATCGGCCCCCATGGGTAGGATGCAAAAAAAGACCGCATTCCATCCCAATCTGCTGACTTGTAGTGCCAAACGCGTCGAGTCGCAGGTCTTGTGCGAGCAGGACGTTGAATGGGCACCACACTCCGTACCAGACAGTGATCAGAGGAACCTAAGGGAGCCTCGACAGTGATCTGGTACTTTTCTGGATGTGTAGTCAGCAGAAGATCCAACAAAGAGGGCGTGTGGCTGTCCACGTCCGGTAGACGAGTGTGCGTCTTTACCAGCTGGGACAGACCATTTGCCAGAGCAAAGTCAAACACAGATCTCCCCGCGTAGTCGGTGGCACGTGACCCTAGCCAATCGGCATGGTGCGCATTGAAGTCCCCGAGGACTAAGACTTCGGCGGAGGGAGTCTGTGAAAGCAGATCGTCAATCTTCGCCTGAACATGGCCCAAGAGTTGATCCGTTTCTGCATTACCACTATGGGACCTGTAGAGGCACGCGTAGACTCTGACACGGTCGTCCATGTCCACGCGCAGCCAGAGTACAGACAGGTCCCGACCTTCAAAAACCTGAAGGCGACGGTAGCAGATATCCTCCCTTACGAACACAGATACCCCGGCGTGTGGTATAAAATGATGTTCTAGTTTATACCCGGGGTATGATAGGTACGCTGTGTCGCTAGGTTGAGATATCTGCGTCTCCGTCAAAAACAACAAGGCTGGCTGCGCCGTCTCAAGGTGGTAGTGGACGGCGTTTAGGTTCGAGTGAAACCCCCGGATGTTGCAAAAGTCCACATCTAGAGTGGAGCGGGGTGCCGCTGTTTGCCGTCGTTTGCCCTCAGAAAACACAACAGGCGATACTTTGCCCGCCCCAGATACGACGGGCAGCCCGAGCAAAATCCGAGGATCATTCCCCCGATTTTGCTCGAGGAGGGGGTCCCCGGCTTCATCAAAGCCGGTACCCTCCTGGGGTATACTTTTTGGAGGCATCGCTATCATGTTTGGCAGGGGGGGGGGGGGGGGTTGGGCTTCCGGATTCTCTCACTCACCGACGGAACATAACCAAATGAATTTGGTTACTACACGTCGGTCTTCTGTGAGAGGGTGGTCCTTCCCCGGTCGAGCCAGCCCAATACGAGCTGCAGTCAGAAAACTACAGCTAGGCTCTACCACCTATAAACATTACATTGTTTTATGGTGAAAAGTTCATCTAAAAGGTAGCAAACGCCGAATAAAACGTTTTATTGCGTGATGTAAAACTAGAATAATTAACATAACTGCTATGTCGGCTAATTGAAGCTATCATGACTACATATGTATTATGTTTTAATTAATTCGTTGTAATGCACTTACATTTTGATATTCTTCGTAAGATTTTATTCATACATATTATTATGCCGACAAAGAATAATGGTATATCATTTGTATAATCCAATTACTTTCTTAATAATAACATGATTTATAAATGTAATAATGTTTTGCATAATCCTAATATTTCAATTCATCCGTGCGGCTTAGAAATTAAAATTTGAATTTTAGCATAAATATAACAAACAAAACTTTATAGATTTTATTGACTTATAATATACTAAAATAATAGAACATCCTTCACTAATAATATTTTACTTTGTTATTTATCTTATTATATTGTTGACGATCCGGGGAAAAATATATTCAATTGGTAATGTTTAAAATAATCTAACATTTAAAGAGACTTCACTGATTTTTTTTTTGCATTTTTGCATTAGATCTGATTTGATAAGAGATGGCTCAATAAATTTTAAAACATTTTAAATAATATAGTAATAAAAACTGTGAAATCCTTCTTATAATAAAATAATAATAACATATCCATACTGAATTGGAAGCGATGTCACCGGTGTGAATTGAGGACGGATTAATAGAAGACTGCAGTTACGATTAGTTGATGATTAATACTCGCACGGCTACGCCATCTGCCGAATTAATTGGTTCATTTCCTCTAGACGGTTCGAAATGGAATTTTGTACTAGCGTTCCATGTTTTTGTTTACACGTGCAGTTATCAAATAATATCATAGAATTATTTTTTGGATATTCTGAAATATATTTACTATATTTTGATTGCCCTGTTTTATATGAAGATAAATGATATTAGTGGACAAAAAAAAATCTTTTGTAAAAATAAGTATTCTGTTTGAATAGTGTTGATTAAATGTATAAATTTAATAAAACCTATTCATTTAACCAATAGCTATTTCAAATAGTTTAAAATCGAAAACGATAAAATCAGTTGTCATTGCTGTATCAACTTGTTTTAGTAATTAATTTCCTCTTCAAAATTTAACAATGTCAATTGTAAGTTAATTAAAAATGGATTATACTTAAAAATGAACCAAGTGGCTCTTATAAGTTGGAATCAAACTAAGAGTGGGTAGATTAAGACCCTGGCCGAAGGATTATAGAAGAGGCAAGTGGTAATGAAATTTGCCCGGAGGAAATGGTGAGCGAGGCCTAGGCTAATCCCTGTCCAGGCAACCACTGATTGTATTTGATGAGAGTTTTATCTGTTTCTCACTATCAGGCGGTCGATCGTCGTCTAATCACGCCGATTTAAGTTAGAGCCGTGGTTAATTGCTTGCGTTATTTTAGGCTTCAAAGTTTTTAATTAATGACTAACGGATATATATTTTAATTAACTTGAAACATCTTATCTTTTAATGGCACGTGTTTTGGAGTATATAAATGGTTACTTGTAATTAATTAAATACTCACGATAACTGTCAATGTTAAAAATATACTTATTATTTTAGATATACTATAACAGAAATAATATGGAATAGATAACAAAATATTTAATACTCATGTGAAATAAATGTCTTTTAATAATAATAAAAATCAATACGCCCGAACGTACATTGTTACCTAGTATTGACAATCGCATAGAGCAAATCTCAAAGATAGACCAAAGGATAGCAGAGGCTTCATTGTCCCTAAGGGCAGCGGGCTAAAGCCTGTCGTTACGTCAGTACGGATTGTGATTCGATTAGGAATCGCTATGCGACCGCTTACATCCTTAACGAGTTGGAACAACCACACAATGGGCACTCGAAAATTGTAAAATGTCCGGCCGAATTTCCAATAAAGTGCTTTATAAAGGCAAGCAATGGTATTCTTTGATAAATGTTCCTTGAACGTAGCACTCTAATGACGATATCAAAGTTATCATTTATGTATGTTGTATAAATAAGTGAATAAGATTATGATGATGATACTTGTAAAATTTAAATAAACAACACGATATATAAAATATTATAAAACACTGTAATGACTTGTATATTATAAAATACATTATGTATGTCAGTACTCCTTTTAATATCATCTTTCAAATTTTTTAAAAGAAATGGTTTTATTTTGTTAAATGTATGTTTCTTGATATATGACAGATCTCGACAGTCTTCAACGTGCCACTTGTTATCGTTCGCCGTTGTCACTACACATAGCACATAATTAATCACGGCTTACACACAAACAAAAGGCGTTTCAACTCTAGTACTATCACGTAAGATGCCAGTACTATGTAATCCCAGTCTCATATTCTGACCCGGTCGAGGTAGATGCGGCTTTAGGCTAACTGTAGACTCACTCGATATGATCCAATTTTTGACATTTGAAATGCTCAAATTGCATTTCATTAAAATCATTTTAATTTAATTACAGAAAATTCACTTTATATAAAACATATAACATAAAACCTTTCTAATATGCAACTAAACTTACCATAATTATTTTAAAATATTTATAAAGGAAAAGAAAGAGATAGATAGATAGATAGATAGATATAATTAACAACAGTTTATAATAATTGTGTCATTTAATGAAGTTGTTGAACATTAATTTATATTTAGAGTTAAATGAACAGGCAGATATATCATAAGCGTGTTTCCGATACTGTGTAACTGTAGCCAACCTTATTTTTCATATCTCTGCTTTCGTTCCGCGTACCGGTGATTATTTTTAATTTCTACCGCTCCGTTGTCGGAAAGCATGTTGTACAAACCGTTTTGTGGGCTTTTTTAATGAACGCCGCCAAGTTACGACTTTGATGTTTGCTTTGACATTACACCGAAGCCATCAACGTATGTTATTGTCACTATTACACTCAGTGTCAAATAAAAGCGTTATTATCTCGATAAAGTTATTTCGCTATTTACTAGCAAGAAACTCGCACTTCTTTTAATGTGATTAAATCTACAATCGTCTGTACTTAAAAATACGTCTCTAAATATTTAATAATATGATAATTGTTTAAAAATACGTCTCTAAATATTTAAAAATGTATTTTGATATTGCTTCCAATTTCTAGAAAGTAAAGTTATAAGCACATAATTTTCATATATTTTACATTTTCGGAATAATAATGTTCGCTCTAAATATTTCAATTACCATTTACCTATGATTTTATAAGTATCCTAAATATTTTAATAATAATGTCATAACAATAAATTTAAACAATCAAACTTTAGTTCTTTCCCATATATAAACAGAGTATTAAATATCTTCAATTTTTTTATTTACTTTGATGAGAAATCATAACATATAGTCTCCAAATGCGATGACACTTTGTAATATATATTTGTAATATTATTATATTTATAATCAGCTGGCATTCTCCCCAAATCCACTTTCATCCAATATTTTGCGGACTTCAGCAGCGGTGTTGTAAATATCAACTACAACCTTGATTTTTGTGTTGATTTTTAAATCAGTACAAATGTATTGTACTTTATATTATTTTAAAAAAAAATCTATACATTCTTTTTATGTAATAATAAATTAAAACCTACTTTGTATTTAATTTTTTTTTTAAACTTTAAAGAAATATTAATAACAGTTAAGTGACATGTCTTGTTAATTTTTTTTTTTAATTAATTATATAATTTCAAAACAACAAAGATTCATTACAGAAACAGTCATCCTAAAATTACTGTTCTATTGTTTTAAATACATAAAACATAGCAAAACTTCAAGGCGTCGATTTTCACAGTAAGTGAGTTTTCTATTTAGTGTCACTTGTCTGCTTTAGAATTTAACGACCTTGCAGGGATAGATAGAACTAAATCACAGACTATCGGTGGTCTGAGTCGAGTAACAAGTAATATTTATATTTGTGTGTTTTATTATTCAATATTATTTTACAAATTATAATAATAATTATATTTATTACAGTAATAAGTATATTTGAAAAGATATGTATTTTATATGATTATATTTTCCAAATTATCCCTCACATTAACTATATTTTTGATACTAATTTGGACAAGCAATATAATTTATAGTATAATTACCTATTTCAAGAAGTCTTAAAATATATATTTTATATTCTATGGAAGAATTGTTTTTATTTTGTATCTTATTCTATTGAAGTTGTGCAAAGTTAATAATATCTCTCCGTACACGTACAATAGTCACAAATAACTTAGTTTGTTTCTCACAAGATATTGTTAAGTTCAAGTCAAGTATCAAAGGAATTATTGTGATAACAATGATTGTAAGTTCAACTTTGACAAAAGCGTAAGTACAAGACAATGTGGCCCCTAAGTAAATGAAATTTAACAATATAAATGTTATATTTCTATATTATAAAAAAATCTATAAAACGGTAGGAGAACTTGTAAGATATACTCGTAATTTATATTTCAAAAAACTATCAAAGTTTTGCAACAATATGCCAAGTCCATATAACATTCGTCAGTGTCTTAAACTTTTATTGCAACGTATGCAATGTCTACTTATAACACAATCTCGACAATATGGCTCTTCACAAAGCTAAAACGAAACCGCATACCGACCACCAAAACAATTTCAAAATGGAACAAGGGTGCCTCATACTTTGCATGAAAATACCGAGACGTCAACGTTTACAAATAACTTCTTGCTTCCGTTGAGCCACTTTTTGTTTTCCTCTTTACCGAAAGTTATGACACAAATATGAAAACATTACAATTGAATCGCCGCCAAATATGTTAGCCGTGGAGTAGATTCAAGGGGCCGAGTGGCCGGTAAGTATAATCAGTATGGAACTGCAGCCCGGTATGCAACGCAAGGCACCAGGTTACGCCGTAGTCAGGTGCTACGCCTGACGTATGCTGACTGCTACGTGTCCAAAATGACAGAATTTAAACATCATGTATTTTTAAAGTAATGATTAACTTTTTGAAAGTTGAATGAGTTATTTATTTTGCGTTGCTCTGTCGTTTCAAGAGAATGTAAATATTGTTAAAATTAATTTACTCAGTAACAACATATCTGTGATTGTATTGCAGCTGCAAGAATGCTTTTATTTTTAAATATTAAGCACTGGAAAATTCCTCTGATAAATAAATGAGAGGAAATATTACATAGTTTAATTTTAATAGGCATAATATTTAATTATAGTGTCGTATAACAAATAGGATTAATATAAAATTGATATTAAAATTGTAAGGATATAAGTTACATCATTAATAGGCCTATAATTTCGATAAATCAATGCTAATTGGAGGTAAGAGTTCGACAGCCGGTTCCATCGCAAGAATATTTCAGAGCCGCCGCGGTGATAAATCAAACTCGAAACCGTAATGAAAGCGAACGGATCGCGTCGCGAGGAGAGGGAGGAAAAAATATCACGGAAAAAATCAGGTGCGTCCCCCGGTCGGGAAGAGAAAAACAGTCGGGCGTCGCGGCGCTGGGTCGGGAGGGAGGGAGGGGAGGCGGTGGGGGTGGGGGTGGCGGTCGATGCGGGGCGGGCCGTGCGCGCGCTGGCTGGCGCGTGGGGCGCGTGGGGCGCGTGGGGACTCTTCGCTCGCGCTCACTCGGCCGCGCCGCTCCTCTCGCGCCGACGCCGGCCGCGCCGCGCGTTTTCGTCACGTGTCCGCTCCGACTTTACATGTCCAAAGTGCTCAAGTCAGTGCTCCCGATCGCAACCGCGCGAGTGCTCCCGCAGCCGATCTCCGAGCCGGACCCGACCCGCACACCGCTCAGGGTTAGTAAGCCAGAGCGTTCTCGCGTTTGTGACCAGCTATTTTGTCGTGATCGATAGCGCGCGTTGCGAAAAGTTTATTTCGGGAGCGTAAAGTTTGTTGAGTGGAGTGCGCGTCTCGGATGCACTTCGCGGGGCCACGAGTGGCCGCCGTCGGCCTTGCGGCGCCGTCGTGTCGCTCTCTGTTCGCTTTCGACCCTTGATAAAAACAACAAACAGATTAATCGACCTGACCGTGCAAAGATTTCAGTGCGGAATTTGCCCGTTTCGCTTTCTTCTTACGGATCAGAAATCGGCAACATACGGCCGTAATGTTTTGTATTAATGTACGAAATTTTCGATAAGATAAGACCTACTACAGTAATAGCTAGAAATAAAATTGTAGGATTGCATGTAAACGTGATATTAACTGTGAATGGTTTTAGTTTCCTTACTTTTTCTTAATATGGACATTTTTATAAAAAAATAAATTTTAGACCATTTATTTTTCGGAGTGAAGGTAAAAGAAGTTAATTAAAATGAAGTCAGTAAATATTTTTACGTGAAAATTAAAAATTTTAAATAGATGTAAAACTACATAATATGGGCCAATTATTTTAAAAAGAAATTTATATTTATCTTTGATAATCTTGAGACGTATAGTTATTTTTATATTTTATTAAGATACAAAAATATATCAGTACTTAAAAAAATCTAAATCACCTGTAGCTTTGTTTCTTTCACGTTTATGCAGACGCTTTAGCAATCCCAACTACATTACTTAAATATGCGCCAAGAAATTCGTGTTACGAACATATTTTTAGCCAAGTGTATTCTTGATTTATCGCACTAGCGTTCGATTAATTTTAATACATGCAATCTATTCCTGATGTATTTCATTTTAGCAGATGCAATAATCGAATAGAAATTTCATCTGAAACTCTACGTTCGGTAAATTCATTACGCTAATATTACTATTTTAAAAATTAGATCGTCGCATACGGGGTAAGTATATTAAAATTAAATTATTAAAACCACAAATAAATAATTGATTAAATCATCAATTAATTGATGATTTGATAAAAGTAAGATACAACAAACATAAATATTATATTCTATATATTTCTTAATGGTATATAATATTTGTTTTGCGTGACTTCTCGTCACTCAGTATACGTGTTTCGAATCCAATAGTTTTATTGTATTAGAATACGATTTTATGGAACCATTAGTGTTAGTTTATTTATAATAAAAACATGGAAAATCTCACATTAAAGAAACTATAAGTATAACATTAACATTTTAAAGCTCAAATATACTTTTCATTTAAAACGACAAGTTTGTTTCAAACTATAAAAGTATTACTTTAAAAATCTATTAGAATAATCGCAGTTGCCACAATGCTATAGTATATTTGGTATACGAACAAAATAACAAAACCTCAAACATTTTGTAGTGTTCACAAAGAACAATAACTTACGGAGGAACAGTATAAAGTTTAAAAGTTTTGTACAAACTTAATATACTCGAGTTTCTTCTCAAATTCTTTAATTGTTACCGAAGTCAGTATTTTAGTAACGAAATATTCTTTATATTTAGTACATAATATATAAAAAGTTTAATCTATCTTAATTTCGAAATAAAATTAATTGTTATAAATTTATTACTGCAACATCATAAATATTGAATTATATAAAATTCATAATAAAACTATTGATGCGATTTAAAGCCATATTGATATTGAAAAACTATTTTTAATAGTTTATTTATATATTTTATTTATCCATAATATGTTTACACTCTGCGTGTCTAGTTTACGAAGAAATTATAAATATACAGTATTAGAACGAAAAACCTTATCGTATTAAAATTTATAAATAACATTTTAAACTTCAAATATTGCTTAGAATATATTATTCGTATTTAAAAATAGCAAGCAGTAGCTCACGGCTTTTATCTAAGAGACTAGAAATGTGTATATTTATTTCCAATATTTCTATAACCAAAATAAATAGATTAATTCAAAAGAATTACAAATGTGTAATTCTTGCCTATTGCAAATATACATACGTTCTTGAAATTTATTTAATTTCATCAAATAATAATAAAAGTGTTCACAGAAAATACAATATCGTTTGACCCGTACCTTGTTTTTGTTCTTGAGTACCCCTTAAATTGAAGGCTCTCACCCGACGTAACCCTAAAAGTACCACCATATAAATTAAAGAAAATTAAAATTATTTTAATTAACGTCAAAAAAATAGCATGTTTGGAGCGATGAAGACTTAAAGTTACGACTTTTTTTAACTAAAAAGAGAAACTCCAACAATTGGTTTTATTCTGGGCTTTGATTATTTTGAAATAACTTTGTTTTTAGCCCTTTTTAAAGTCATTTCAATAAAATTAATTAGCATTGCTTTTAATAAATATTTATTTCAATAATAAAATATAAAATAACATTATTACATATATATATATATTAAAAAATTGTACAAAAAAGTATTAAATATTATTTTCTGTGTCAAAAATGAAATACAGACATCGACCATGACTTATAATAAAAGTCGTATTAAACCCACAAAAGCTCACTGTCATTGTAGCCTTTGTTTACACAAAATATATTTCTACTATATTCAGATACATATCTAACATGTAAATCTTTTAATAATTAATTAAAATAAACGAAACAAAAAAAATATATAACAATTATCCCTATATAAATACTAGTTATAAATAAAGATTTCTACTACGAGTTAAGATTATTTAAATCTCGAAAAGAAATAAAAGACTTTTATACTCCATAATAAAAGCCATTAAATTCCTTGGATTTTACCTGATAAAAGTTCAGAGAAGCCTAACAGCATTACGATGTTCCTGTCTTAGTGAGAGTAAACAGGTTAATGATCGAGCTGTGACAATGATGATAGATGAAACTTAAATATCATACGCAGTTGTTAAAGTGATGGGTCGTGTGATATAAAGTGATGGGTCGTGTGATATATCACGCGCATCCCGTCCAGTATTTCCGCTGCGTAGCCCATTTGTACTAAGTTTATGTCGGAAAAACTTTTCTTATTTCTTTTTATTAATACGACTCTGTTATTGTTGTTAAGAGTATTTTTATGTGAACTGTTAATTTTTGATAACCAAGCTATCTTGAGAGTATTGATTTTATTCTTAAATTTATATGTTGATGCAGATAAAAATATATAAACTAAAGATACAACTAAAATATAAATAACAAGCACTAGTAGTATTGCTTAAAATAAGTAGGATAAGATCAACATTATCTTAAAACAGGTAATATAAAAAAGGTGTACCTAGGCCGCGTTTTCAAACAATTTCAATCATTTAATACACTTATTTATAATGTTTATTTTTTTATCAATTAACATTTTGTATATTACATTATCAAGTTGACATTAAAATTATGCATGAAATAAAAATAAAAGTTGATATTTTAATTCAACAGAATCACAGGAAAATATAATATGGATTCCATTGAAGCGTACAATGAATATAACTGATGAAATGTTAATAAAACCTTTGAAACAATAGCAGTATGAAATAATAGAAAAACAATTCATCAAAGATAAGTTAATTATGGCGTTTTAACTAAACGGATCGTTTGAAAGCGGCTCACTCGTTGTGTTTGCTTTCTAATTGACCGCTCTGTATAATTGAATATACAAGACCGCCATTGCCTTAAGCTGTTTGACGAAGTAATAGTTGTTCTTGTTGTAATTACTTGTAGTTTGTATAGAAGGTTATTATTACAGTGGCTAGTGTATCCCCCGAGAAGTGGTTACGCCTCTCTTTACTAATTCACAACCTTCAGGTCAATATTATCTCTATACATTTTTATATTATAATCTGGCTTCGTATCTGATATGGTCAGCAATTAAACTCGAAATTTTCTTTTCATAATAAATTTCAGCTTCTATTTTATTTAAAAATTTCTTTATACGAGTGTTTTATACTTATACTTTTAATAAAATTAATAATAATAAATACCAAGTAGGGGCTTTTGACGAGATTTCATGATCCAATTATCTGTCACTTAAAATATATGCCAATAATAGAAAAACACATCCATGTAATATTTTTTTTTATATATTTTTAAATAAATGCAATTATATATTTTTTTCTATACACTGTCAATAATGGGAAAAACTTTTCATTTATTTGTCAAACATACTATTAAATACCAAACGATAAACTTTAACTATTACACACAACTCATATTAAACCTCAAATTAAGTATTTAAAATAGTTTGTAGGTAAAACGTAACTATATTAAAACTTTAGCCGGTGCCCGACCACACTCTATTCGAATATTTCCTTGATCACATATAATTAATCGTATTAACATATTTTAACTCGTATTAGAGTTGAACTCAAGCACTCTCACCTCAGAGCAAACTTTCATACTTATGTAGTTTCAATACAGTTGTAAACTTTCTCTATGATCGTAGCACATTAATTACGAACCGTTGGCGGGAGCGAAGCCGAATAGGACGCTATATGAAGTTTAAACGTGTAGATTTACGATCTACCCTTTCATTAAACAGGTATTAAGGAGACAGATAAGTCTACACATTACACATTTGCTCATATAACTTTGAGGACTTTGTATGGAAGCATTATACGCACATTTGTAATCGCCCTACCAAATCTAATATGTATGCAAATATTGCGGGCTCATTCAATTCCACTTAAAATGTAGCAGAAATTACATTTATTTTAAAACAAGCATTTCGCAGTGTATTCATGCTGAAAACGTAAAATTACCATTTAACAAATATAATTTATGTCATAAAACATTTAACCTCTTAAGTATCAGTTACGTCGGTTATAATCGTTTATAAGAACCAATTTTCTCCAACAACGACGTTTATAAGTTAATAATATTAATCCATGTAATGAAAATTGTCTTATTAAAGCGTTAATTTAGCTGGATACACGTTAGACGGCAGCGCTTGTTTTGTTTTACACTTACAAAGAGCAATCGATTTTAAAGCTCGCTGGATTGAAAATTATATGAGAGCCTTAGAGAGATCGGTGCGGGTGCGGTTGTGGGCTGCCAATGCGCTTGTCTTTCGGTTCAGTGGGCTTTCTTTAAATTGGCGACGGCTCCGGCGACCGCACCGCTTATTGCATCTCCCGCCCGCAGCGTCAAAACGTCCACGATATTGCCTCCATTCAACCTTTAAGCAAATAGAATTTCACAGTCCGTAAATAAGACCTTTATAGGTAAATCTTGTACATACTCAATATAAGACAAAAGATAGAAATTCAATTTTCATAGAACGTCGACTTGTTTAGTTATTATCGGGCCGTTTTGTACCTTATTCCTTTTGGAGGAAATTCGTGCGTGATAAAAACTAATCTTTCAGAGCATGTCAGGAGACATCGTATCAGGGTTTCTGTATTCTTATTCGTGCTCAGTACTATAAAGACGATCTATAGGGGTAATAGAATATCATATAGTTTTTTTTTCATATTTTGACGAATTTATACAGAGCAAGTTGCGTGACATTATTTGAAAGGTTTCGTACTGTAACTAACATTATGGAATCTTTCAAATAATAATGAGAACGTCCTAAATCGTAGCTTGATCTATGGCTTGATACTAGGGAACGATTCCTATATAAATTTATTGAACAATATTTCGCAAATTTATCCTTTTATAGATTCGATTTGAATAATACTGTATGTTTACTTTTTCTATTTTGAAACATAATTTAATTTATCAACTTTATTCATACTTATTATTATAGCACGGTACAATATTCTATGTGTGGTACCTTGGGAGTGATATATCAGAAACGTTAGACTTAATAGGTGTAGAGAGCTCACATCTGCAATACCAGTGCGGCCGGCGTAAGCCTATTGTCGCGGTAGAGGCATCAAGAATTCCACCCACGAACCACTCCACAGTTTATTGTAATTTACAAAACTGACATCGGCTTCACCATCGTGCCCGTGCACATTTATTTTGCGATTCTATCTCTTACTACTAAGGTTTTATAGATATTTTGTGAACATTACGCAATTCATTGTAATTTAAACATAAAATAAGAAGTTAATAGTGTTCTTTCAGTGTAGTTTATAATTAAATGTGCATTATTAATGGTCAAAACGTTATCGACATAATAAAATATAAAAATGTCAGTGAATAAGCACTAATGGCAGAAATTGCAGTGCGAGAAAAGAAAGCAACCACAGAATTTTTCGTAGCTGTTTCAAATTCAGTTTCTCATAGTGCGCCGGGCAACAAAGATTCGGGTAGCATTCGTTGTTTTAAGAATCAGTATAAATTTCAACATAAAACAGCTAAAGCGAAAATTTTTGGTAAAAAGTGATCATTATTAAAACTGCTCTGAATATTTTAAAATTACTTTATACTAGCCTGGAAAGTTACAAATTGATAGTTTCGGGAAGTTTAAATTTATATTTTATATTTGAAAAATTCGTCTCATCTAAATACACTTTTTTATCCCAATAAATTGCTTGCAATAAAATTATCTTAGGGAATTGTTATAAATTAATCATGGACATCTAAATATCATGACCATAATCGTTTTAAATTAAAATATAGCGTGTAATAAAAATACCCATACCGTTATAAAGACTAAGTTTCTAATTTATACCCAAATTCTGTTCTCTATAGACATCGTAGAGGCTATTACAAATGCATTGAGTAGTCTGGGCGAGTGACAGGGGAGGGGAGAGAGGGCAGGAGCAAGGCGGTTCGTTATAGCGTCATATCAATCACTATTGCCGCGAAGCAACTCGATCCCTTGGCACTTGGCCTAGATTCGAAATTACACAAATTTACGTAGTGGGCCTAACCGGCGTTAGGCGAGCTCGGGGATTAGGCGTTCAGGCGCAGCTTACATCGAATATCCAACCTCAATACCACGCTCAAACGACTCGATCCAAGCATTCTATTTTTTCCATCCCATTTACGATACCCCAATGAATACTTGTCAACGAAACGCTGTAAGACCGTTAATAGGCAAGTTAATAAGTAGAAAACTTTGAATAAACTCCTCTTAGCTCTTCAATGTGGCAGCCATCAAAGTGAGTGTCTACTTTAGTGAAAGTTACAGCTAAGTAGGATTTGTGTTAGACTTACGCTCCTCCAATGAGATTATAGAAATATCATATTGACAATATATTCAAAGAAAGTAATTAGTTGATGGAAATTAGAAAAATAATTAGGATAATTTCACTTTTTTTATATATTATATTACATAATAAAACCCTAATGTCAGTTACAACCTATTTTAGCTCAATAATCTGATACCTACACATATGATTTACTTTCTTTAGTTTCATGTCAAGTGCCGGCTAAACTTATTAACAGAGCAACTTAAATACAAAGAGACAGAAAGCGGAAATCACATTAATATTAAAAATTTGTTCAAGTGCCAAAATTAAGGCCCACTTAGTAACGTTTAAAATAAACAAATATTGTATAGCATAATTCAATTGAGATGTTTAATGATGAAACAAAAATATAAAATATTTAGAAACTTCTATTGCTCTAACGATCATTAGGGGTAACAAATTGCTTATATATAGTAATTTCACTTGTTTTTTCTCTCTTTTCTACTGAATATGCGTAACACCCTTTCATTTATAACTCACTGCGTGGTTCTTGATACAGGCTCGCCCCTAATTCCGACTTAATTAGTGTCACGCAAGTTCCGTAATCCTGGGCTCGAGGATGCTCCCGTTCTTAAAATGGAGATTAGTTGCAATATCTCGAACTGTGCTGTCTCATAAAGCCACTACAACTATAAAATGTGAATTCATATTTAATCAGCTTTAAAAAATAACATCCTTTTAATATTAATTTACAATTAACTTACCAACTAAAAAAATACATTATTTATGAGTACAGAAAACTAGGACAAGAATTTAAGAAAATAATCATAAACATAAATTATTTTGTAAATGATGGTCTGGTCAAATAGGAAAAATATGCAGTAAACGCTTGCATACTGAGTAGTCGTGTCTAAAAGACACTGCGGACTTCACTTGGCCTACAGCGGATTACACGAAACTTAAACATGCCACCTTAATCTGCGACAAACCGTACGAACCGAAACATTAGTCTGCCGGCTTTTAGGCTTAATGCTATGTTGAATAAATACCAAAGCTTTTTGGAACAAGTCAACCTTGCAAAGCTAAACACATATCCACTGTTAAAACTTTAATCACTCAGAAGAAAACAATATTATAAAAAAAAAACTCTACTCTTCAACGTACAGCCGTCGCTAGTTAATCTCATTAAAATTTTAATCATAATTTTCTTCCGCATCGTCCATCAAAAATTATTTCCAGACTATCTTTCGACATGTCTGTCAACAAATTAGGGCTACGGATTTGTTCGTGTCAATTTACGAGCGATTTTATTTTTAACGAGACATCAAACATTATCGAGGGCTCCAATACGAGTCGCTCTAGCGCCTGTTTACAAATAAGAAACGTCGAAGAGACGAGTGCGTAATAAATTTTATAACGCGGAATCGATTTGGATTCGTACGTAATAATAATATATTGGTTCGAATATTGGAATGTTTCGGTGCACTCGGCCCGCATCTCAAAATAGACCCTCATCAAAGACAAGCAGTTTTGCAGCTGTAAATCCATTTCAGTGTTGCTTGTCCGCATTATAAATTGGAGCGTACTGTATACATGTGCAAGTTTGTTTGGTCGGTATTTATACACAGCTAGAGTCGTGCGACGCGTTCTGTGACCCCACACTTCTATATCATCCACATTCGTTTGTATTTTCTATTAACGTGTCCGAGATACTATTAGCCCAACTAGATGGACGTTGTAATTTGATTGTATACATTTGCCAAATTACAGACTAAGTAATAGAATATACGAACAAAATGTTATTTTACAGTCATGTTGTGCAATTTAGTTCAAAGATAACGTGTATACTTTGTAATCTATGTAAATGTTATTTTAACTTTTTATTTATTAAGTAAAATATTATTTTCCTATTTTGTACAATATTCTAACTTTATTTCTAAATATTATACCATAATATACTCTATTAAAATATAATAATTTGAATCAAATATGAATCCCATAAAAATGGCGATTTCCCGGGCTCTTAAAAACCGGTAGCTATATAAATTTCCATTTTTTATAAATAAAAAGAATATTAAACAATGTTGGCGTTGCTGGTACCGCTAAGAACTTATGTATGATAATTCTCGTCAAATTCCATTTGAGGAATGCTGAGCACTAGACGACCGCACTGCATAGATTTGCATTTTACGGTTTTGATACGTGAGCGAATATTCAGTACGGTGTCGGCGTAGGTATCTTTTCAATTCGACGCGGCGGGCGCTGAGTGGCTTGTCGAGGACGCTCGACTAGCGGCGCGTGCTCGAGTACCCGACCCGATGCGCCTGCGCACTACTGCACCACACCCCCACCCCACGCTCTCGTGAGAAGGTTATTACAATTAACTTCAACCCGACTTAAGCCTCAATTTGGCACTGGCTTCTGATTTACTGAATATGAAATTTGGTTTTTATATTAAAAAATTACCTCTTTGCATTAAATTTAATTTACGATAAACTCTTTATCATTTTAAGTTAATTTTACTTTTTTTTAAATAACACACAAATAGTAAATAATTTTCGATATTACCATAAATAATAATTATCTATTACTATTATTTACATATTTCATATAAATTAAACATCATATCGATTGGACTATTTTTTTTAATAAAAATTATACGCAATAATTTAAGAATTTGTACACATATTTCTCACACTACTATGTTTTATAATTATTATTTATTTTTAATTTGTGCACAGCCAAACGGTCGGCGTGTAGGTACTTGCGTAGTCTCAAGTGCACCGCTTAACTATTTTTATGTCCCACAACATAACTTATCTGTCTGCCACACTATCCGCTTAATAATTTAATCAATTTAAACAAGCTGCGATTTAAAAAAGTATGTTCATGACATGAAAATCTAACATAAATTTATTACTAAAAAACTTTTAAATGTTCCCTTTCCCTTTTTAATTGCGAAATGTATTCGTGTTTGTGTTAATAATCTTTTAGTTGAGCAATGCGAAAAAGTTGTACTTGAAATTTAATTGAAAATTATTCACGGTAGGTACCGTTGATTTGACAGTCAGTCAAAAGTTTTCAATCTCATATAATACATATTTTACATTGCCATACTACATTTTATCAATAACAAGCTCTTATGACATCAAGAATTAAACTGATCTATATTACCATGAGACCATTCAAATCAGTGATATTATTATGAGAATAATTAATGAACAATGCATTAAGATATATAATTTGTTACATAAATAATGTGATCAGTATTAACTACAGACAAATTTGTTTTTACCCGCGTTTACAGCATCAGAATAAAGAATAAATCAAGCGTCAAACACACATAGAAGGGTGAGGGATCCATCAAGGACGGAGAGACAAAGCACTCCGATCGTTCAATCCTAACGTATTCAGTACCGCCCTGACTTCTAGAATAAGCAATTAGTGGCATTGCTTAGCTTTATTTTAAAAACAATAATAAATATATGATCAAAATTAAAAAAGAATGGATACATAGGATTATATACATATAAATATATAGTTTTGTGGTAGGTGGTAATTTTATGTTAAATCATACCAATTATTAAATATTACGATCCAGTAATCTTGAAATATAACGTCCCATTTCAGTCAGTAAGCTCGTGTAGAAGAACGCTTAAAATTTATTGAATCCGGTCTTCTCTGGCTATAAAATGTAAAACTTTCATAAAACGCACATTTTACTTTATTTCTCTGGGGTATAAGCTAGTTTTAATAACATTGGTACGCACACATACACGGTTAAACCTGTAAGTAATTATTTCGCAAAAAGTTAAATTCTGCATTGCGCCATCGCCGAAAGTTGAAGGCAACTCAAAAACATTACCAGATCCCAATATAATCCTTCAAGCTATTTCATAAGCACCTGGCTTACATTTGTTTTTCTCCAACATTAATTAATTATTAAACACACTCGTAATATCATCGCATGGTGTCACTTTCTACGTGTCTAATTTGCAATTCTATTTATCATTCATTTGTATAAAAGATATAATTAACTAATTTCTAACTTGTGTAAGAGAAACAGCGCATTTTCGCAAATGGTACCTTTTGTATAATTAAACTGCGGGCAAACCCAGTTTAAGTTTAATCCTATAGCCTCTTGACACCACACTCCCACTCAGAGGGGAGCTTATTTACTTCGTCAACACACTATCGACCGATGTGGAGATGACGCTCAAGCCACGCTACAAGTGTCATTCCAAATATTATTGACGATTCGCCCTGTTTTGTTTCTAAATAAAAAGGGATTACATATTTTTATAGTTATTTATTATATAACGATTATAGCTAATATAAAATAAAAATATCTTAACACCTTATAGAAAAAGAGAAGTGTGTAAGTTTAATGTATGTATTTGTATATCCTTCTGTAACACGTTGTTCTAAAATGGATTAATTTAATACATATTTTATAATTATAGTTTATGTTTTGAAGATTGTTACTAAGCATATAACTAAATATTTATTTGATATGAATGTTCCTTCCTAATATAATATAATTGTATAAATCACAATATAAAACTTAAGAAAATAAAATATTAAAAAATCCCAATTTTTTCATAGGCATTCTATTGGTAGACGAAAATATTGTGGTTACAAAGTATCCGATTGTCCATTCTCTTAAAATAAAAATAAATGCTCTTAACAACCTTGAGGCGGCTTACAACATTTCGGCCCTAATTACGCATTCTCGACATTTGCTTAATGTATGAAAATTTGAAAGAACGAACCATGTTGATGGTACTCGAAACAAAATAATTGCTACGGTCGCGTGGTCCGGGATTCGGCCTCCGCATTCATTACTCACTTTTTATTTCACCCTCCCTTCAGCTTATAATTTGAGTCGCAACATAAAATCAAATTTTGATTATGTGTAAGAAATAAAGGGAAAGAATCCAACCTATACTTAGAAACCCAAATAACGAAAGTCGTACAATGGGAACTTTTAAGGGAGTTGTTAACAGAGAAATATACACATAATACTTTTCCTGCCATTGGATCTTTTTACACTTAATATAAGAAAATTTTAGCATCTCACGGTATATTTAAGACAAAGCCAGTCATAGTCAATCTTAACAATAGCGCCAGCTTGATACAAGCATAGTTTTTTGCATTAAGCAAGAAGGGGAACACGAGAAGGCATCTCGCTTTCAACCACTCGCAGGGCGCTGCTGCATAAAAGAAATAAGTAGCTATACCTACTGTATTATATGAATGGAACCCTTGTGTATATGGAGTCACTCCGATGTGTTTCGAATGGCTTTCGATGACAAGTACACGAAGCTATTTCTCTTTTTAGATGGCTAAAATACGCCTATTGTTTCATGAGCGCTCTTGCTTGTGTATTTCTGAAGTAATACTTCTGTTTTTATGATTCATATTTTATGGTTTAAATTTTTTGTTTGTAATTAAATCTATATGTTCTTTAAAATAATAGATTTTTAATGTATTATTATTTCTTTCAAACCTCTGTAATAAATATTTCGAAAGAATCTGTCGTTTTTTAAATATTACGTGGCCTTATCAACTCATCGATCAGGCTTTATTTATTCAGATCACGAAGTAATACTGCGAAGTTTGTTCATTTACATGCATTTACTTTTTCTTTCGTATTTACTTGTTTGTGCTTCTTTTATCGGATACTATGGAGTGAAAACACACGGAATGCATTAATTTTATTTACCCTTATACCCTTTATTAAACTCAATCATAAATTTAATATACCTCGCAAATGCTTTGTAAATGTACAAAGTTTACTTGTACTCTTTCTAAAAATAGCAGCTAAGCCGCCCATTGATCGGTGCGTCCCATGTATTAATAAATTAAACCTAGCAGTGTCCAATATAATAATACACATTGCAACGACAGTGAACATCAGAGCAAGATAGATTAATACCATGCAAGTGTTCGTAAAACGGAGAAGCAATAACGTACCGTTAATGTCTGTCATTTAGAACGTACGCGGTTAGCGTCTTGCGTCGCTTGAAGTCGAGCACCACAGACAACTAGGTACTTATTTCACGTCGTGAACTGAGTATCCAACTGAACTAACGGAACTGGCAACCTAAGCTTTAGAATCACCATTTGCTATCCGTGCGGTCTCTGTATTGTTACAAATAGCATAGATCTGTTGGCAGACGACCGTGAGGGACCTAATGAGCTGTGAAGTAGATAACGTGTGTGACATAAGAAGACGGGATCACTCCCCTATCTATGCGGGATGTTGCTTCGCTGAAGCAAATATAGCAACAAGGATATAGGTTTTAGTGATGACTGCTAAATTTATTTTATACACTACCTTTCAGTATTTTTTTAATACTGAAAATCTTCATCGTCCTCTAAAAAAAAAAGATATAAAAAAAAATAAAAAAAATCTTTGTCATTATTACATTTTCCAAATTCATTTTGCCCATATCGGATTAATCAGTAAATATAATATTTTTACCAGATTTCGTTACCTTTGATAATTTCTTAGTGAGAAAACAATTTGTATAGTAAGTAGTTTGGATCAATTTGGATCAATCAGTTCGTAGAATGTTATAAATGAAAATGTAGCCAATGAATAAACAAACAAACAATACAAACATGGTTTTTGCGACGAAATTGAATATAAAATTGTATGTGGGTGAAAATGTAAAAATATTACCAGTGCACATGCTCTGTCAGTGGCATGTTATGAATTGAGTTACAGCAACTTGTGAGCACGCCGGCAAAAGGACAGGCAGACACTGTGTTCCGTAATTGATGTATGTAGCTTTTCATCTGCGTTCGGTGTTTGCCGTCGCTCGTGGTCAAGTTAGACTAAATTAAATTGTTGTATTTTTCACAACAAAGTGACTGTGAGCAACCGAGTCCAGTTAACGAGGGGGCGGTAATATCATTTGTTCGAGCCGGACTTCGTGTTTACACGACACATTGGAAAATTTTGTTTCGCAATATACAGTACCGTGTTATATCGCATTGAAATCATTACTTAATATGATAAAATCTATCTGACCCTGAGAAACTATTGTAAGCAACAGGTACAAAACAAATTTTTTACTTCAGCTTTTTAGTAAAATATATAAATTCTTACCGTAATATATTTCTTGAAATGAAAAAATATAAGCCCATCAACTGCACTGTCCCACAGTGACAATAAAATCTAGGCAATCAGATAGCCGATTCCAATTTAGAGCAAGGAAAAAATTAAATTGGATATGCGGCGAATAATAACACAGGCACACAAAAAAAAAAAAACGTCATGAACCAGAGGGGAGACCCCATTATTCCTAGGTTTTTGGGATCGCTGAAACCGAATATGACAATAAAAACTAATTTTAAATGCCAGTTTTCCCGCTAGCACCCCCTTACTACCTCTTAAGGGGTGAAAATTGAAATTTTTGTAAAAAATCAAGATAGATGTGTCTTTCTACGTTTTTTGGGATGCTGAAACCGAAAATGATAACTAAAAATAAATTCATGACCACTATCACCCCCTACCATCCCTTACAGGGGGTAAAAATTTCATTTTTTTCTATAAAATCAAGACAGATGTCTATTTCTACGTTTCTTGGGATGTTGAAACCGAAAATGATAACTAAAAATAAATTTATGACCACTGTCACCCCCTAATACCCCTTACAGGGGGTGAAAATTTCAATTTTTCTATAAAATCAAGATAGATGTATATTTCTACGTTTTTTGGGATGCTGGAACCGAAAATGATAACTAAAAATAAATTCATGACCACTATCACCCCCGTACTACCCCTTAAAGGGGGTTAAAATTTCAATTTTTCTATAAAATCAAGATAGATGTGTATTTCTACGTTTTTTAGGATGCTGGAACCGAAAATATGTGAATTTCTATGTTTTTCAAGATGCTGAGAGAAAAAATGATTATAAAGTATATGGTAACTTTATTGTATGCATATATTTGTTATTATGATACTAAGACTGAATCATGATTTTTGTCCTATTCTTAACAAGTTGTTTAATTTTTTGTTTTTTTTTTGCTTTCTATTTAATTCTGTTTATACTGTTATCCATCCGGCAGTCTTGTAAAACGCTTAAAAGATGCTGAACCTAATTCTATGCCTCCGAAATAGAAAGGTTACTATTTTTCGGCCAATTTAGGAGAATACAGTGAGGAGCAAGGTGAAAGGTACCATCAGACAGGATCTTAAGACAATGGAACAGCGCTATCAGGGTAAATGGGATGTCAATATGTTAGCAGACTACTGTTGGAATTTAAAAAGAGATTTGCCAGAACAGAAAAGAACCAATAAAAAGAAACCACTTAGAAGAACTTTTGACAACAAGAGTGTTCGTTATCGTAGAAACAGGTAGACGCTGAATAGTGAGAGGCAAGGGGACTCACTTTAATTCAGCACCCCGGATAGTGAGAGGCAAGGGGACTCACTTTAATCCAGCACTCCAAAAGGGAACAGAAATCTACTACGTCCACGCCGTTGTTCCTGGGTTACGCTAAGAATAGAATTAAATCATGAATATATATCAGATACTTCTGATCGATAAAGCATTTGAATTTCTAATATAAGAGCTAAGAGTAACTTCAAACTAGTTTGATAAACATGTCATTTACTGTAAATCGTCAAAATTTCTTCATACATCTTGATTTTATACAAAATTGAAACTATCCCCACCCCCTCCCCCCGTTAGGGGTAGTTAGGGGGTGGTATTGAGTAAAAGAGGTTTCAAATTCACTTTTGGTTGTCATTTTCGGTTTCATTATACCAAAAAACGTAGAAATACACATCTGTCTTGATTTTATAGAAAAAAATTAAATTTTCACCCCCTGTAAGGGATGGTAGGGGCTGATAGTGGTCATGAATTTATTTTTAGTTATCATTTTCGGTTTCAGCATCCCAAAAAACGTAGAAAGATACATCTATCTTGATTTTTTACAAAAATTTCAATTTTCACCCCTTAAGAGATAGTAAGGGGGTGCTAGCGGGAAAACTGGCATTTAAAATTAGTTTTTATTGTCATATTCGGTTTCAGCGATCCCAAAAACCTAGGAATAATGGGGTCTCCCCTCTGGTTCATGACGTTTTTTTTTTTTTGTGTGCCTGTGTAATTTTCCCCGTAGAATGGAACTGCGTTGTCCACATTTAAGGTAATTGCTAACAGTTTCGGCTGACGTGGCCAATGGCAAACCTGACACTCGCTCCCAGGAGGCCACCCTTTACAATCCCATTAATGAATGCCTCTTATTCAATTTTTATTTGCTGTTATATTTTTGAGTAATATCGGTAAAGTGGATTTTATTTTATTTCGCTTGACGTTTATTTGAATTTTAATCATATAATAGAGAGAATTAGGATTAGATTATCTGCTGTTAGTGTTTTATGTTTACGTTAATGGAATATTAAGATAAAAGCTAAATTAAAGGAAAATTTTATTGACTATTTCTTTAGTAAGTCTGAATAATGTTATGTTTAATACGTGCATACCGTCGAATAATTAAACGAACGGAAAACACCTTGACTTGGAGAGCCAACGTGACTAGGGAGGTTGGGGGATGTTGTCGTACTTAAGATTTGCAGGGAAAAGGCGTGCTTGTGGGGAAAGATCTGCCACTTGGACACGTACCGCGAAGAACATATATTATCATCCTATTCAAGACTTTAAAATTATTCGCGGAGGTGTTATTTTAGAATACAGTTAACTTCAAGTATTCTTTACCGCATATCGTCGCTACGTACACGAATATTTGAAAAGGTTTTAATGTCATAATTTTAAGCGCTTTTTCTGTCGTATTAAATATTGTCATGATGATGAAAATTGTTAAAACTTAGGCATTGACATCCCGTTATACATTATAAGAAATTAGACAATTTGGTTTTTTAAATTTACTTTAAAAAAAATAAGTTACGTGAGCTAATATCTCCTCTATTGTTGTCCTGTCGTGCTTTATACTTCGTTACTTTCCTGCATAAATATTCAAAGAAAAATCAGCTGAGGCTTTTGTAAGCGAGTGGCGACGATATTGATATCATAATAAAATCCTTAAAACGTCTACACTATAATTGATAAAATATTCTTTATATAAATTACTTTTGCCGGTAAACAATTATTATGGATTTTGAAATTGGTAAAGATACCAAATTTTCATATACAATATCTTTTTCATATATTACTGTAACGTACTTGAAAGTAATAAACAATCTTGAAATATAAGAAAATATAATGCCTATTTCAAGTTTATTTCAGTTTGACGTGTGTTTTAAAATAAATGTCCCTTTACAGATGGTGACCAGGACAAAGAAAATCTTCGTTGGAGGGCTATCAGCACCTACAACGCTGGAAGATGTAAAAAATTACTTCGAACAGTTTGGACCGGTAAGTTTTTTAACTTTTTTAACTTCTCCGACTATAATATAAAGTCTTTGCTATTAAAGTTAGAAATTTTCTCATAGTATTATTATCGCTTCGATTATCTTAACGGACTTAATCATTTTTATTTACAAATTTAATAACGAAAACTGATATAAAATAATCCCCTATTTTTTATAAATAAATTGATATAATATAATTATATTTCGTAAAATAGTACACCAATTTAACGTATTATTATTATTATCCTACATAATGGTAAGATTTTATTTTTACCAAACTGATATCGGATCGGTGATCGGTTATAACTTTATAATTGTGAATATTTGTCCACTTTTAATTGCTTCTAAATTAAGTTTATTTTAATTTTGCTCCATTTTATGTAGAAAAAATGAAAACACTAATTGGAGTATAGAAACATTTGACTTTTTTAAATAAATAAAATACTTATAATTCCTATATATAAAACAAAAATGTAATTGCCAAAACAATACTGTTTCTTAATTGCAGCTATGGTACGACACAATAGGAAATATTTTCCAATCGTAAACCCCTTTCTTTAATATTCTTTCACTCGGATCGATATTGAATAAGAATCGTTTTATCATCTCTCTATTTTCGGTGTCTATGGAGTATTATTCGAAAAGCTTCCTTATTTGATTTGTTTAAAGTATCAATTCCAGCAGTAGAATGCCCATGGCTGGAAGACTGTGATAACTCAAGTCTTTGTCTGGCAGCCACGACTCAGAGTAGGTAGGTGTCTATCTACAAAAGTTTCGTCGTAATTAGCCCCGTATCTAGCATGCGGACTAAGAAACTTTCTAGAATCAAACATTGGCTACAGGCGGGAGTCTTTGTGCTTCTCAAAGTAATCGGCCCAAGCCAGCCGCCCGCGACGATCAAAACCTTCATTACCTATTATGAGAGTTTAGAATAAAGCCAACGAGTTTTTCGGAGTGAATGTGATTGATGCCGGGCGAAGGAAATATCCCGGGAGAGATAAAAGGAATTTAATGAAGAGTCTTTAAGAATAATGATTAAGGGAATGGTTATTCCTTTTGGTCGGCGGCCTAACGATGTAGTCTTTGAAGTACTTTTTGTCTCTATGTAACATTGTGTAGTCACGATTACTCCAATTAAAACCGAACCAATCAAGGGACAATTAATACCTGTATCAAAATTTTTTATGTAATAATAGTTGACATAATATTTTAAATCTCAATCAATCATTTAAGACACATCTATTCACGTCGAAATGTTAATGTTTCAACTTAAGATATCGAAGTCCTTTATTTAATAGAACAATCAAAGCGCCTAACAAACACATAAAAGCTTAAAGTATATTTTCAATTAAGATAAATAAATAAAAGACATTATTAAATCTACTTCGATTGTACACTGAGAATTCTGAGTACAAATTAATTCGATAACATTCAAGCCGTGCACTGTGCTCTCGAATTGACATCATTTCGTAAGGGTGTCACATTTTGAGCAAGTTTAATTAACAATCTAGTCGCTTTTGTAGGTAGGTACCTTCATTAGTGTATTTGTGGATAAACATTGCGCAAACTCGAGGAATCCGCGGTGCGTCCGTATGCGTAGAACCTGCGATAACGGTCTTCGTACCAAATCTACTGCCAACACCGGCATGTCACGTGCGATCGCATTCGCACCGACTATTGTGGTACGCAAGCAGGTACCGATAGGGATGTGTGCGTGACTTCGACGTCTCGATACCGTCCTGGTTCTCACTACGTGCGAGCTTTTCGAATGCAAACTGTCTTGGAATATCAAATGAGCCACTTAAATACTGAATACAATGACTACGCCCACCTGAAGCAAAGGCCGCGGGGACGTGTGCACGCAACGTCGTCGTAAATGAAAGCCCGTCGGGTCGGGGCCGAAGGGTGGGCGAGGTTGAACCCCGGTAACGATTTCCTTCAGATAATGGAGAATTTTCTGATGAAAGCTGCTCAACAGTGCCCTTTCAAGGATTTAGGAAACGTCGGATTTATGGCCCGAACGGTCGGTGCAAATTTTGTTCGTCACGATACAACGGTCCCTGTCGCATGAATAAATCTATACGTGAAGCTCTCCATAAGTATTCTCCCGCACAATTCGGTTCATTTACGAACCTTTGAGCTCTGTCGTCCTGAAGCGGTCCTTTAACGATTTTAATAGATATTTTAAATATTGAATGACAATTCAATATAAACAATACATTTAGTCTCATACTTATACCAACCACAATATTATGTATATCAAATTAATGCAACATAAACTACAAGTGACTTAAAAAATATCAAAACATGTTATTTATTATTATTATTATTTTATTTTAGCTTCACGCCATATCCCTTGCAGGGTAGTCAGAGACGACGGAGCGCCAAACGCTACGGTCCCTGCATACCTGTTATTAGTGTGACTATTAAACATGTTAATAGTCACACTAATAACATTTTTAAACTATAACAATAGATTTTAATTTATTAAGTAAAATTATTCAAACAAAATATAAAATCAACTATCCTCAATAATCAAAATCAAAAACAACAAAGTTTAATTGCTCTGTACTAAATGACACCGTACAAAATATTAATATGTAAATCAGAGTAAAATTCCCTTGAAAGTCGAATGTCGGGAGTCGGCATCGAAATACCGACTTAAAAATTAATTAGCCGAAGGACCGGTGTAATCTCTGAAGCCTACACCGATTAGGGGATTGTTGTTTTCCAAACTTGACTCTAGGGCGTAAGGAAGGTATCATTTCGATCTACTCTAATAATCATTTATGACCTTGAGCCATGAATTTGTCCCTATGATACTCCTAACACCTTTTAGGATATAAAAAACTCCTAATTTTAGATTTATAGATATTTTAAGATATTTTACATCATCTTGTTATATAAAATGCCAGAAGAATAAATTATATGCATATATATAAAACAATTATTCTTTATAAAGAAAAAAATATCATCATTTAATATTCTTAGTTTATAACAATAGGTATGCTTTAATTATTTTCTATTTACTTCTGATGCTTAACATTTGTGGATCGATGGTCTTGGATAACGATAAAGTTTGCCAACCAATATAAAGTTAGGGAGCGGGCGTTCGCTTAGCACCACACGCACAAGGGTGTCTTTGAGAAAGTTCCGTTGCATGCTTGATTCGCTATTGTTTCAGCCGTCTAGCGAGCCAAAACTCTGACCGTTTCGAGTTCCGTCGATAACTAGCACGCAAGACGTGTGCTGCCTTCCTCTGCAACTTGCTTCGATTGCTTGATATTATCCTAGCGTTTGCTCTTAACTTTGAATCGACTGTATTAACTTGAATGTCGCTGCAAGTGCCTAATATTCCATGTAACAAGTTTCACTTATTAATGAATATTATATTGATTAAATTTAATATATAATTATGAATTAATTTTGATAAGCAAAAATAATAATAATAAATCAATATATGCTGGACATTATATTTAAATATTTTGATAACGCATTATTTTTACAACTTTATATTGAAAGCGGTATTTGAGAAATGTACCCCATTAATGTCCATCAAATGGCTGAAACAACCTAAGCGTTTGCATCGCTAAGCATCGTTTACTGTCAGCAGCACTCGGACTGTAACTGAGACGGGTCCGGAATTCGGCTTAACTATAGGTACGATATCATCGGAAGCCGTATATCAATCAGTTGTTACAACGATTCACGGTTGTCGTTTATCTTCGGAGCCGTTCGGATCTGTCTGTCCAGATCGCTGCATTGTTCCGACATTAGCCAGCGCTGCTGAAACGGTGGATGTCTGAAATGCCAGTGGAGTGGCGTTCTCGTTGTACGGTGCATCGGGCGCCCGATAGCGTTTCCAATTTCCTGACATAAATTGCTCTAATTTGGTTATGCACTGACGGCTGATCGAAGGTTGCTAAAGCGTCGGCCACCAACGACATTCGCTTGCGGCTTGTAATTTTTGGGGCATTTTGTAATTGGAAATGCCTGTTCTATTTTTTGTAATTAAAGTTTCTATATATTTAGTTTTTTAACCATAATACGACATGTTAGTAATATTACATTTTCTATAATAATAAACGTAACACTTATACTGCCACCGCAACCATCGAATTCAAAAAATATTAAAACTCCATTATTGTAATTTAATCACATTTTACTAATAATAGCGTCAAATAAATATATACGTTAAAACGTTTCTACTAATATAACAACTATATAATACAATTACGGAGCTGTATTTTCCCAATTAAGTTAAATTTTTTGTTTACTTTTGAATGGTACGAGCAGCACTAAAGTGCCAATATATTAAGCTAATGGCTAACTAATTACGCCCTCAAAGTATTTTACAGAACCACACAAGTAGTACTCAAGAACTGCTTTAACGTTTCATTTGTAAAATCGTATTTATATTTCAAAGATTTTCCTTTTCTGTTCGAGTAACATTTATTTTATATACAATTTAATGAATATAAAGGTACATATTGTCCCAATAACTGTCTCACCGTTTTTGGTAGACAGTATTAACTATAATAAAAACCTCAACATACTACAATATATTCTATGAACTCAATTCGTAGCGGAGGTAATTTATAATTTACTGCCATGTTTTCAAGGTTTATTTTTCAAGTAAGATAAAAATCGGTGGAGAAATAATGTAATAGTTTCAGATATACTGGGGGGGTGCTTTGGATAAACGTACCCCCGGGCGGACGATTTGTATTAGCCGGCTAGTACTGAACCCGTAATTGTTGATGCTCGAGGCAACATTTCTTTGCGTCATGCACTCGAATACGAGCATCATAATCAAAAATTTATTGATAAATATACAATAAAAAGTATTTGTGTAGAAAATTATTTTCAAAGTAATTATTTTACTATACATTATTACTAATTGGATCATTCTACTTACATTTTAAAAGTTGTTATATTACTTACAAAGAAAAATATGTTATTATTTATCAACTTGTACCAAATCGCATTTATTTGTTTAATATGTAGTTAACAAAAAATATGAACTAACATTTTACATTAAATTGTGATTATAATATATAGTTACTTTCAACATCTGTTTAATGAATATTATTATTCAACAAAAATAAGGGCAATTGATATTGTGTAATATAGACTCAAGTAGTTAATCCTGTTACAATGAAATTGATGAGAAGATTTAAGCCGATCATTCAAAAGCAGTAGCAAATTGCGTTTTACGTAGTCATCTGATTTATGAGACATTTTTTTCATTTTCCTTGAAATTTAAAGTGACGTGATTTGTTGTTTTAAATTCAATGTTTTTAAAATAATAATACTCAATGTAAACACTTCATCTTATAATTTTTAAAGGGGGTTTAATTTATATTTAAAAAATCAACAACGACATTTGTATCATCTCATAATAGAACTCCTAGGCATCTTATTTAAAGCTCCAACAATGTGAATCCAATCATGCATGTGTGAATATCTACTATAAGTCTACTTTATAAGCCTGTAAAAGCTGAAAGAAGGCCCACTAATTATTTTCCTTCTTTTTCTTAGCGTTAATTAAAATATTTAAATCTTTCAATCCTCCTGGCTTACACAACTTTCATTTCTGCTAACTTTCCCTGTTTAAAAACGACTTTTGCATGTGGTCCGTTCTGTTAAAATATTCTTAAATTTTGATTGGCTTGTAGAATTTTTCGGCCGATTTTATAAAGACATCCTCGTTTTTTACTCCCATTTCAAAAGACAATTAGGTATGCTAATTCATTTACTCTATGATGTCTTTGTGAAAAATCGCTAAGGAAGATCATGGCTTCAATATCGATGGGAGTGAGGGGAGCGTAGGGAGGCGTTGAGGGGTTAAGGTTGACGTCTCATACGACACCGTGGTAGCAATTAATGGATCGTACGCGACCCCTATAAGTTCAACTTCACCATACATATACGTTTTATAGGTGTCGCCGTCGTTTATAAGGTACGTCGTAATCGACAGGGTATTAGAAGAAAATCTTTTATACCTACTTTAACAAATTTACTATTCAAACTAATAGAAATCAGAATTAGTAAAATTCTGCTTGGATATTAAAAGTCCAGAAGTTAAACTTTAATCAGTCTCTTACACTCGTTAAAAATAATAGACTGCAGAAAAAAATGCAACAGAAAGATTTGCAGAATCTTTGAGTTTGTTTTAAGTTCTAAACGATTTTGTACTTCCTTTTCTTAAATGTAGAAAGAAAATAGAAAAGAGACACGGTAAACATAATTACGTGTTCGGACCACTAGCCACCGTGATTGAACGAGACTTACATTTCCTGAAAACGAAAATGATGTTAAGAGAATTAATGTTTGACAATCTCCATGCGTTTTGAATAAATATATAATTTAAAAGATTTGCCGGTACTTTATGTTGCAACACATAGTTAGAATTTCCCAAAGTCTGTTAAATAAAGAGTATCACTGTTATTTTATCACCTACTAGTAATTTAGTACGAATGAAAAAAAAACAACAAAAACGAGCTCCAGTGACAATTCAAACTGTCAAATAATTCAAGGTACGGCACAACGTATCTCACAATCAGTGAGATATACAACCTAAGCTACGGAGACTACACTTTTTCCAACCATTTTCTTTCTCGCATCTTCTTATAAATATAAGAGTTTGGCATCCACACACGAATTCCCAAGATGGAAAGTATTTTTTACTCAAGATGTACGTATTCAGACCGTACCGTCGCGGCTAAACTGTATTCTTTACTAAGCTTATGTTATCGATGCATCACTTATCGCATGTTTATTTTGCTTTTTCGTTTATAAATTCCATTGAATATACAATATATGTATTTATATAAAAAAACTGATATTCAGATATGCTGGTCTAAAATCTTGGAAGAATATTTATGCCTAAACTGAATTGAAGTCTCGATTTTCGTACCGAGCTTCGGTTAACAAATAAGTCTTTATTGCTTGTGCGATACAGAATTTCATCGTTTTAACGAGTGAACCGCAATCTTTTCACGACAAAATGTCGTAACGTGCTGCTTTATACCGCAAAAGAAAACAAAAGAACGCGCGCCCGAAGTAATAAAGCAGCTCGATTTCCGCTATTTAGAGTGGCGAAGAGAATTAAAGTTCCTTTTGAGAGAACTTCACAACAATATAAACAAAATGTATCTAAAGTGAATAAATATACAAAACTCCACAACATGGCGATCAGAAAAAAATATTCAGATTAATATTAATTTTCAAACATTTTATATAAAAAGATTTTATATTAGAAGCCAATAATTATGTCTTTCTCGTAAAAACTTTTCTTCTCTCTTTGGCTGTAAGTAGTTTTCCTTCATTACCTTAATAAAATCTATTCTTTGCGGAAGTTCCCTCATTCTAGTCTATTCAGAATTTTACTTATCAAAACTAAAAAACTTATGGATACTAACCAACCACAATATCTAGGAAGATAAATCCAAAATTTATTTTACATTATTTACAATAATTTTAATATATGCTGATACTATTAGCAGGTGGTGAGATATTACACCAACGAAGGTTGTAAACAAACTGAAGGTCTAATCGATTGTTTTCTAAACGACACATTGTAACAAATACTAACTCAATACAAACTGCGATAAAGGTTCGATTGTATGCAGTAAATAAAATATGACTTGGCCGTATTTCCGTTTTCATTTCTTTTCATTTTATGTCCCTTTTTTCTGGGCTCCCTGAAAACCATTCATACAAAATACCTTTTCCATATTGCCGAACTTTATTAGCGCCGACGGATATTTTTACACCAACAACATGTTTAGTTTTTTTTTTCAAGAAAGCATTATCTTTTGAAATAAGTAATAATAATAAAGCAGTAAATCAAATGTAAACAAATATTTCCTATACTTTTTTTTTCATGAAACTTTACTAACATTCAGATAGGCAACTACAGTACAGTATAAACAATATTGTTTATAGTTTTGATGACATTATAAATTTTTACTTGATATAAATCTGGTTATATTATTTTATATATAAATTTAAGCTGCGTAGCCCTAAGTCAGCCGCTGATCAGGCTTACGTCGTAAATAAATAGCTTCTTTGAAAGCTATCGTGAAAGCAAATTAGAATAATGCGCTACGATTTGGCGTTTCAACAAACGAGAACGTAGAATGGCCCTCAGTGGATTATTCGGGTGTTCGGGTGGACCCTGGGTAAATTTGGGTATAAATGGAGTTGTCGTGACTAGCAGAGGTTTCCTATTAACTAAAAGTAAAGCTTCAGTTCATACGCTACCATAATATTGTATTGTGATTTCCTTTCCAATTTTGTTGTTTTCGTCTGGTGTATATTTTGATTATAATGTTGACTATTCAATAATGTTAAAACATATTTCAATGTCCGATTAAAATTTTGTAATGTTGTCGAATATTACCAAAGCCAATGTGGTAATAATGACAGAGTTTTAATGATCACGATATACCAAAGCAATAAAAGTTGATAAAATTAATCGATTATCCGTTGAATATTTAACAATAAAATACAGTTACGTATATAGAAGTTATGACTATCTTTACGTCTGGATTTCATAAAATAAGTGTCATTTAAATGTATAAATATAACACGTATTTATATATAAATACCTCACCTACACGGGTTGAAAATAATCAAGCATTTATTTAATCTATCTTAATTAACAATAAGAATATATATTCAAACTATTTTATAAAAGATTTCTGATCTTTTATATCAAAAATTCGTTATTAAACAAAAGATCGTAAATCAAAAATGCCGATAAATAAGCTGCAATAAACTATCCCATCAAGCTGAGTCTGAGCTCATTTTTGAATTATTGGATGCTGGAAATCTCATACTGAGCGCAACATGTGTTTTATATCATCTGAATACAGTATTCCGTAACATAAAGTTACATACATAGCAAATTGAATACGGAATACTGCAGGGATTTTAATATAACGAAATGTACGAAATAGAAAGGTGCACTCGTATTCATACAAGTGTTAAAAAGTCGTAATAGGATTTCGAATCCAATTCCAATCGTTTGCATTTTTTATTACATTTTTGTGTACTTCGGGATTTGTAAGCTAAAACCGATAGTAATAATAATTTTAACATTGCATATGTATGAAAAATGGTAATACAAATGCTAAATGAAATTCTATTTTAGTGTCGCATATCACATTGTACAACGGGGACAATATGTATAAGATACGAATAGAATAGTATTAATTTATAGGAAAAACGATCAAAAATAGTTTTCAAACTCTTAACACTTTACACTCTCTACTCGTATAAACACATTTATCTTTACCAGATATAGATACTATTTTATGTAAAAATCTTCTAATAACTATATATTCCACATAAAAATGTGTTAAAATTCTTATCTATCGTACATTGATTATTGAGTAAAAATGCTTACATTTCCGCTGGTTTTAAATTTACTCAATTAACTACGGAGCATTAAACTTTTTACGTTCTTTAGGGTCTTAAATGCTTTTAAATTCCTTCTTTAAAATGAATAAAAGGTCTACTTTCATCAGCGTTCAAGCTATAAAACTGGTTTATAGTTATCCAGGACAATCAAATTAAATAATCTGTTTGAGATAAAATTATTCAAATAAAATTCTTAAACCTCAAATATGTGCCGTAGTGAAATTATAATGTACTTATAATATATTACAGCATGTAAAACATTTAAAGGGCGTGCAAGCATTTTAATTTTAACTGAAAAATATAAAACATTCTAAGAAAAACGGTACTAAGTCAAATGAAAGTGAAAGGGTTACTCATTATTAAAATCCACACGACTTCATTTACATTCCTCCAGATTTTAAATAGTTAAAGCAATGTTTTCTCAACACGTACAGATTTTCCAACGAATAATTCCATTCAATAAAAAAATTATTCCGTGTAAATGCAATATTAAAATTGAATTTAATTAACATTTGCCGTTTTAAACCACTGTGAGATAGATAATAGTATCAATTAATAAAGAAATTAACCATACCAAGAGTTATGTGAAGAATTTAATAGATGTTAAAAAAATATATCCTTACCTACCCACCCAGTATTGTCATAAAACTACGACACTGGAGCTATCAAAGGCGTTCTAATAAAAGCAAAGTAACAAAGCGTAATACAATATCAAAGTAGTCTTTACATACATACAACTGGAATCCGTATAGCTTTGAGTATAAAGTTTGAAATCCGATGCATACATAAAACCCACCTTGTGACCGACTGTACACGACGTAAGTTTCTATGCATTGGTATGTTTTTCATTGATGACTTTCTAGAGTTATTTTGTTATTTTTTTCATATTTAGGGTTCAGTATCAAGTATCAAAAATTTATAAGTTACTTTTATATTTATTTCTTCCTAAGGTAGGTACCTAATATATAAATGTTCCAGATTTTTACTAAAGAAACGTTGCCTTCCATTTCCTAATATCACAAAATATAAATTTCTTAAATGACAGGAAAGTGATAACCAAGACCGACGATCCAAAAAAACGAAAGCGAAGTTATAGACGCTTTTACTGAAAGACAGTCTCAATACGACGCAATGTTAATTGCTCAAATCTCTAAATGCCCCAGACAGACTGCTTTTTGCTCCCTCTGTCAACCATAATTAGTTTTTTCCCCCGTAGTAATCGTTGTCGGTACAAACATGCAATGCTTAATGAAAACACTCGCGAGTGGTCGTGTTTAATGTTTATTTACTTCCACTTTGTTTTAAGATGTTCCTACTCATGGTTCCTCCTTGTAACGAGCCGCGAGTTACTCCTTTTGTAGCCTCTAGTGGTTATTATTATGATACTCACTTTGTGTTTACACTTTTTGCGTTTTAATAAACTGGTTATGGTTAGAAAAGATTTAACACTAAATGTACAATTACAATATGGTTGGTGGTTGGTTCCTCCAATGGTTCCTCCTTGTAACGAGCCGCGAGTTACTCCTTTTGTAGCCTCTAGTGGTTATTATTATGATACTCACTTTGTGTTTACACTTTTTGCGTTTTAATAAACTGGTTATGGTTAGAAAAGATTTAACACTAAATGTACAATTACAATATACAATTTATATCTTTACAATCATCAAGCACAACCACAAGCAAATTCCAGTTTCAAAAGAACATAAAATAGAGGTTTTAGCTTACAGTTATTTCATTAGAAAATGAATTTAACTCATTGTAATAAGACGAAAAGTAAACATTCCTCTAACAACATAACTTAGTTCATAAACCTAGTTGAAAGACCTCCAAATTTATATGTCGCAAGTTTAAAAGAATTATTAAATTGAAGTCATATTTTTATAAATAAATTTAATATTTAAAAGTCAGTTTTTAATTTTATTATTAAATAATAGTGACAATAAGATATCCACACGTTTTTACTATTTTTAATGGATATTTTTATAGTATCGTGGACACTCCTTGTTTTAATTTCGCGTAAGAATGAACACGTTTTCCATCGACGTCTTCCCTATTCCGCCGCAAGCCTAATGTTGCGAAGCGACGAAATTTATCGTCGTTGCTTGTAATTTTGTTCCATTTCACCCCTCTCCTCACCCGACACACTTACATGTAACATTTTCTAATGAAATTGTCCACAAAGCTCGCCAGAACCCTCAGGTCTGTTGACGCCGCCGGATGAACCGAAAAAAATACTGCTCGCGTTACTAATGGCTTCATTTATCACAGTCACTAACACTGATACGCCACAATGTTTTATATTTAATTTAGCGCTGTGCGGAATAAATTACGGTCGTATCGGCCCTCTAACGCTGAAGACGAACTCTTGAATTATTGGCAGGTCACTTTGTTGGGGAGGTCATTTTGACTCTGAATTAATTTCTTAATCAATCATGAATATTGGTTATTAGATTTATCTGGATATTTTAATATAATAAACATTTCACCTGATATTTATCTTAATTATAAACAATGTACAAAGTTTTAGTATTAAATTTAACATTTATGAAACAAACTGAATAATAAATGTAACAATTGTGTGGCTTACAGAAGTGTAGCAAATTAAAATAATAAGTGTCACTACTAAACTTGGAGGGAATTGTGTTTACCGCACTTGTGTGGATGCGCAAACAAAAATGATCTTTAAACTTGTAGGAAAAAGGACTTCTTGGAATGTTGAATAGTTTGAACTATGATTCTCCTTAATGTTCGCTTTATGCCTTAACTCGTTCCAAGCTCATGTTACGCGACTTATCCTACAGGTTTACGACGAACGATAAACGTATCCTGCCGATGCCTGCACCCCTTACGTTTGCGCATACGTATTTCTCGGGACTTTGTAGGCTTATCTTAAGAATTATTTCTTCTTTCTGCCGTGGCTTACACTCCTGAATGTACCTAGAAGCAAATGTACCTTTCATGTATTTACAAATACAACGTGAAGTTTATTTGTAAATACATGAAAAGTTACATTATTCTTAGAAGAGTAATCAATCAATAACATATAATTACAGTAAGACTTTCATTGTTATAACATAACCCATTTTTATTAAACGAGACATTAAGAAACTTAACACAATTTCCTGCTAAATTTTGAATATTCGTACTTCACATGAAATTAAAGTAAGACCGTATTTAAAAGCGAATCGCGTAATTTGGCAAGTCAGCTGTGATTAGATAGTGCTTTGGCCTCGTTAGGGTAATGAGAATAGTGTAACCTTTGCCTGTACAGACATCATTTCATTTGAAAAAACGTTCTAAAACTGGAGTGATAATGCTTCATATGGTACAAAGAAATTTTGATCTAAATATTTCAGTACCGTTGAACTCTATAAAACGAAAATAATAACTCTTTAAAACTGCTCAGACAAATTACAGTTATTTTTTCGATTAATTCTTATTATTAACTTTTAAAAAACTGCTTGATAATGTACATTTTTATTCAGCCTAGTAAAATCTATAATAAGATACCATATATTTATTATGTTGGTTATTTATATGGTAAATTTTGTTCAATAATATATAAACAAATAAGTTTTTAATGAAGCCGTACTATTACTACTTCAATATCTATTAAAAAATGAAAACTATTACTTAGAATCAACATAGTAATAGATATCAATGCAAATATTTTAAACAAAACTATTCGTGCAAAAGTTACGTGTTCCGTCTTTGGTTAGCGTCTACTGTTTGGCGAACCTCACTATTTCGGAAGCCATGTAAATCGTCGGGCCACGGCAAACTTCCTAGATATCTCGCCAAAGGACAAGACGCTAATATATGCAACCCTGCATTCTACGTATTGTTGTTTAATGCAGCAAGTTCCTCCCCTCACTGTATTTATGCGTTCCGTCTTGCAGATTTGTATATATTTAAAGTTATAAGCGCTCCTCTGTTGCATGTTTTACAATATGATATAATAACTCCAATAAATGTACACAATGTTGACTTTTCAATATTTAAAGTTCATAAAATAAGTAATGTTCGTAAAATATAGTAAATAAAATAGTGTTTATTATTCAGGTATATATTACTGTAATAATCTGATTAATGTTGGATATAATGAAAACATTTCACCTGTCGACACTTTAATAACAATTAAGATGATATATACTATATGTAAACAAGTATACAGAAAATTATTAAACAATAACAAACTCCATCCCTTTGTGTACCTTTGTCTTGGCGCTATTAAAATAGAAACGCGGTTCCGACCACACGGCATAGTAATTTCTTAGACCCTTTTATCTTTAGGTTAATTTAAATTAATTTATTTTCTGTCCCAAATTAATCCTTCTATGCAGATTATTGTAGGTTCTTAAATAAATCTATCAAATAAAGAATCAACACTTATTTTTCTCTGCAACCCCTTGAGCTTTCTTGACTTTCCTATGTAAATACTCGCGGATTTTCCTTATAAAATCCGGTGCACCGTAGTTGACTGAAGGATACTATTTGTTTTTCATTATCAACAAAAGCTTTGTTGAAAAGATGATACTCAGCAAATTGAAGTTACATCCAACCGTACATACCGCACTAACGGCGCTCGGGCGAAGATATTTCGTAGTCGTATTTACTCAGGCGTACCAAAATTGTTTGCTTACATGTTTGACGCGCCGCACGCAACGCTCATTACACCAAACGGGCTTTGTTCAGCTTAGAAAATATATTGTTATACCCGATAAAGTGTTCTTTATACTTTTATTTATCATTTCAGGTAAGTTACTGAAGCCCTCAGACTATAATGGCTGCGGTTGAGTGATATCTCTTTGAATGTATTTCTAGTTATTTGTACGTATACCCGTGACAAAGAAAAATAATTATGTGATAGCAATACTCTTTTTAGTAGTGAAATCTATATTTAATAAAAAATAATAGCCCCGTTGTCGCAAAAGTATTGTTGATTTATTAATTACACTGTCAAAGTACTTTTTAATTTAATTACAATTCTTAATGCAGGCTTAAGTCGACACACTTAATTGTTCATACAACAAGACGGCTGGGAATTGTCTCTAAATGTTTCGTGTCCGGGACATAGTTATACCACATATGCTTCGCGGTAATCGACGGTAACTTTAAGCATAATATTTAGTAAAACGAACTTAATTTTGTTGGCCCCAAGTGTGATTTTTGCGTTCAGCATATGCGGTGGAAACGAAAGCGGAGGTCGGTGATGGAAGGCGCAATAGACGGCCATTTACACCTGCGATTCTTCTTCATCTTCCCTAAACTGGCACACCTTTTTGTCGAAAGTAATTATGCTACATAACGTATTAGTCTTTTGGGAGCGAACACGTGTTGGAAACGCTTAATCACTTACTTTACATTTGCGTACGCAAATAATCCGTTAATTTAATTTTGGTGCGGTATTTATGACGTTTATTTAATTTATTATCATATCAAAGTGTAGGCTTCATTTAGCGGATTTTGTGTGCGTGCGAATAAATGTTAATTATATAATCATGTTTTATCATACACGAGGGAAAAACTGTAACATTTTAAAATGGTTATTGGTGAATGAATTGTCAGTTTTAAACATTTTGTTATTCAAATTGTCCATTGAATTAATGAGTCATGAATAATAGTTGAAAGTAGATGGAATACAAAATCAAAATATTAAAATATATTTTAAAACAATATAATAGTAACTCAATATTTAGAATCAAACAAAGTAACGTTTTTTATTACATGAAAGTCGGGAAAGTTTTGATTATTGATGGAATACGATATTGATCATATCCGAATCTCGGTAGTTTAGGCAATAAAATGCAAGGCAGAATGGTTACCCTTCTCGTTCAGCCCTTCTCACCATTGATATTTATGCTTTCGGGCTTCTTTTTGAGGGTAATTTGTTTTGAAACTTTCCTTTTTGGTAAAAATGGGTTCAGAATTAATGTAACTAGAGTGTTGTAATTGGTTAAAAAGTTATTACTCTTTCGCTTTTATGAGAGATCTCAGTAACTACGTAATTTATTATTTGGCCAGAAACAATGGCTACACTCTAAGAGTAGTCTGTTATTTGATTATTCATTTTATTCTCAAATCATAAAGTGTCGTTGTAAAGATTATTAATTTACAATTCCGTATAGATACAATATCAGTAACAGTTTGTGTGTTTCATAATTTTACACAATGAGTTAATTTTATTGTAACAAAGTTGTAAATGAACAAAACATTATTTTAAAGGGTAATACAAATTTAATAAAATTAGACAAGCAAAACTGAATTCCTTGCGGCTTTCGACCATTAACAAATATGTTTTGACTTTTATACCGAAAATATCGTGTACATAAAATAAGGCACAAAAGCCATTTTATCTGACAGGGTCTTGTTTGAAATCATAACAAATAGCCCTTTAGAAAACCGCATCCCGACCCGAACTGTCCTTCGGAAGGGTGAACCCTTTACACATTACAAATCTTTGCCACAGAACGAGCGCAGTTAAGAGGCTGTCAATGAAATCTCTCCCTCTTCCGACTATTCGTTATGTATCCTAATGGATTACATGAAATAAAGTAGGCATCGGCAAAACAAAAGGTCATGCCTCAACAATCTGACCACATACTTAGTGGCCTAAAACTAAATTTATTACGTTTGACCTTTATGACTCTAGTCGGATCAAACCTTTATATATAATGGCGGTTACAAATCCTTACATATTTATTGTTTGTGTAATTCAATAATTGTATAAAATAAATGTTTATAACAATAATTCATTCCTTTAGCTTAAAGTGGTAAATGTCTATAAGATACGTCTTATCTAGATTTAAAATACAAGTTTATATTTATACTAGAAGAATTTTGAGAAAGACAAACGAACAAAAACACTAACATTGTTTTAATATTAAACATTATTAATTTGTACCATATTCATATTTTTGCACGTTTATCCTTATAGCGATTACCGCAGTATGAAATTATTTTATTATACACAGTCTGACAGTCTGGCTGGAGTATTTAGAGATTTGAGCAATTAACATTGCGTCGTATTGAGACTGTCTTTCAGTAAAAGCATTTATAACTTCGTTTTCTTTTTTTGGGATCATCTTTCTTAGTCATGATTTTCTTGTCATTTAAAAGGTTGCTATTATGTGTATGAGTGTTCAAATGATAATATTTGAAAAAAAATCTTGTTAGTGGGACTTATATATATCATATATCAGTACTATATGATAAAATTGTAATGTTATTCTGAGAGTCTTGACATCCTTTATTCAATATCATAAACAATTTGTTTACAATCTTTATATTTCCAGATTCGTTTTTATTATTATTTTCTTTTTTTTATTAGTAAATATTTGAGTAAAACATACAATCTACTTGTTTGTTTCAAGCTAATAAACGAACTTTCATAGGTATCTAAATCAAACGTACATTTTAACGTAAATTAAAATTACATATATTTTCGAGAACCATATCGAATATAGCGAAACAAATGGGGCGTATGCGAAACATCCAATCACTGGCTGCCATTCAGTGCCCATCACATTAAAACTTATTTCTGCACCGGTCGTTACGATTACCTGCCCATACACGTCCAGTAGCTAGTTATTCGAATGTGTTTTACTTTGAACGTGCTCATTTCACGTCCTTTGATGCCCTATTTAGACATTTGATTTCAACTCTTCCGTCATTATTCACTTTCAGAGCCATGCTAACGTTAGCTGTGAATTGAAAAACAAATGAAGAGCTGCACGAAAAGTTTTTTAATTCGCCTAATGCAAGCCCTGGCTCATCGTCTTTACTACTTAAAGTGCAATTTTTCTAAGGATTCGTCGCACTACCTATTGGTAGCTATCTTACCTTCACGTCTTTTGTATAGGCATTTTATGTCAGAGACGTCTTGAATGCTTAATATTTTTCTTGAGATGAACATTCTTAAAATGAATATGTTACAATGTGTTAATTACTTAAGATAGTTGAAAGCCTTACTTTTAAATAATAATGGCGCTTGAAGAGATTTATGTTTAACATTAAGTTACATTGCACTAAATAAATTACGTGTGAATCTTGTGAAATTGAAGAAAGGAGATGTTACAAGTACGATTTGCGAGATGCTTAATCAGACTTAATGATTGCTATGATTTCCATCTCCCATCCGACGAAACGAGAAACTTAATGAAAAGTCAAGCAAACTCAGTCGAATACAAATTTTAACATTAGTATGCAAGAGCAAAGTTTTTATTCAATATAACTTGCACTGTTTAATCTTTCGTTTGTCTTTTTCGCATCAGTAATACACGAGTTATCGTAACTTCCAATAGCGCTAATAAAGCGCTTCAAGTGGCTGTTTTATTCCAAACGCAGTGTTTACCTTTTAATTAAAATCATTTGTTACGTTGATCGTAATTTAAAGTTTCTATTTGTTTACGCAAAACGGATCTATTAACACAATTAGCTGAATGGTAAATATTATACATCTAAAATTAAAATAATAGATTATTGGACTCATTTCTATTATTATAATATATTTTTATTCCACCTACCAAAATAAAGGTTACTAATGAAAACCTTATTTACAGTTTTAATATTTATGCTATATAAATAGTTTGATAGCATCATTGACAATGCGGCCCTCAGCCCACCGTGTACCTAATTCTGATATGAATATGAAATTGTATGCAAATGTCGGCCAAATGTTACCACAACTTGACAACTCGACAGCGTTATAAATATACGGAAACGTTGCATTGAGTGTATCAAAACATGCGAGTTTGTAGTTTATGATCTACCGTTCAAATAAATCGTTATGACTGTCGTGCTTCCTTAGCTGGCATGCCGATTCATGTATAATAATCCTATAAAAGAATAAAATCATTTAATATTTCTTATATGAAATGTTAACTCTATAGAAAGTTGAATAAAATATTCTAGTACTTTTTATGATAAATAAATATTCCAAGACAATTTTGGTACCAATAATTGTAACATAGGAGTAGTCGTAAGCATTGAATTTAAACTCAAAGGTAAGCGGTCCTTGTAGTGCTGTAACAGTGCAATATCACCTAACTATATATATTCAGCATAAGTACTCCTTGTGTTTTAAACAAGAATCCATTTTACGACTTTCAACTCCACAAATGCTAATAAAGGGTGTCACAAAGTTAAATCTTACCACTTGTTATAATAACCAATAAACCATGTTGCCGTTAATAGTACGTCAACGAGGGTCGCATCAAATTATATTGTTAGCATTTTCCGTCCTGACACTGGGTTACCGCTGACATTTCACTCTGATTATCTTTAATTATAAAGTTGGTTTAGGCATCCACAAAATTTCAAGATATTAAAAGAAATTGCCCGAGGCGCGTCAAAGTGGTAACTGAGTGAGTTGTGATAATTAGATTAAAAATGATTTAAAAGTTAATTCATTGTTCAGTGATTTTAAGTAAATAAATTGATTCTTTTTTAATGCATACTAAAGAGATTTGAACGTATCGTATGCTAAAGGAATATTGACATATATGATTATTTCTCAATTGGAGCTCGTCCAACGAATTCTAGATTTTTTGTGCGATTTGTAACTCTATACTATTTAAGCTTCCGTTTAGAATAGATATGCTATTTTATAGTGTTGCTTCTTTCTCATCTTCGACGTGATATGTTAGATATATATGGTTATTGCAGCAAACTTTCATGAACTCGAAATGTCCTCTTAATACCTATCTACTTTATCTAGTACTCATCGTATATATAGACAGTTGATAGCAAGCAGTTAGGATTGGTAAAATGTATAAAAAAATAACTGGCTGTTTGTAACATTGGTACATTTGTCTAAAATTTGTCTGTGCAGGGTGAATTGAAAGAGTGGTAGCACTCGTGGAATATGATTCCTTTTATTTATTTTAATCAAATATGCCAGTTGTTGTTTTGATGCGGTGAGGTTTGCTGTAGCGGCAGTTTTGTGTGTTCTATATTCGCCCATGAATTCCGGTGTGCGGGTAGATGAATATTTTATCATTTTACATAATATCTAACGAATGAATTCATTTTCGGAACAGATATTTTTTCCATTATTTAATATATTTTATGTTTGTATTGTGAATCACATGCATGCTTGTATATGTAAATAAAAATACATACTGTACACAATTGCAGTAAATTGACAGATATTATATTGTAAATATTATAAACTGAATATACTGATGAAATTATTAATAAAACTTCTTTTATCATTAGCTAAAAGTTAATATTTTAACATAATATATTACATGAACTAAAGGAAAATAATATAAAAGGTTACAACAAATAACATAAATCCTATAATATGAATACATATTAGAAATCAGATTACAGTCATACGTTATGAACAGTTATTGGTCAAAGCTGGGATGATGAAGTTCTTTCTTCGTCGTATTTCTTTCATCTAATTGATTCCACAGTCCTTTGAGAGGCGGTGCGTGCGCTCTATCGTCCGATTGTGCAGAAACAATCAATGGTTATGAGGCAACGTACAAAGAATGATGTCCGCAAAGTGGATTTATTAAAAATATATTTTTAACAGAAAGTTAATTTAAAATGAAATTATGTTATGAAGTACATAAATGATGTTATAATTTATATTGTTGTAATAAAATTGTTTGTTTGTTTGTTGTATGATTTAAAGTATTTCAATTCTATGTTCTTAATATAGGGTACAAAAAGATCGAAGTATAAAAAGATCTAATATATTTTGAATATTTCAGAATTCAATTGAATATTTAGTAAAATTACAATTCTTAAAATTTTTCCCCCGTTATTTGAACGCGCTGGCCGCGGGACCCATCTGCGCCCTAGAGGCGGAGGGGACAGTAATCATTTTAAAATGGCGCGCATTCACTGTAAAACGCATATCTGCAATTGCCGCTTACGTTCTACAATCAGATCGTCCTCTCTCATATCGACTTTTTCCACTTCGTTTATTGCGCCCGGTTCGGGAATAGTTTTTGTTTCTGCCGTACTAATCAACGCCTGTACATGGCCATCCGAGTGAGATTTTCCATTTTGCGATTCTCAATAAAATGTTTCCCCATATTGTTGTTACCAGTTTCCAGTTATACCAGCTGCCAGTGCTTAACGCAGATTGCATCCTTTAAAACCATATTTCCTTATATTATTAAAAAAATACTATGCAATGTTAAGAAAATACTTACAAAAAATATAAAAAACATACAGCTATGAATCATTTACAATTTTGGTGTACAGTGGATACGGAACCTTAGAAATGTAACAACAATTTAATCAATTCGTCACAATCTGCGCATAATTCCGTCAACGATAGCCGTAAGCCACTAATTACAATTGCGGTGATTTCAAGACCCTTCAGTTACAATTCCGTTCATTCTTCAAATGATTCAGGCTGCTGCGGCTATGCGGTGCGAATATCGATTTACATGCCACTGTATAATTCAAAGTTTGAATAATGTATCGCCTTTCATTAGCACATTGGGCAGTCCCGAAGCGTATTTGCACATAAATTCGATAACCCACACTCCTGAGAAGGCTTACATGTGAATGATTACTTCGCCGGAGACGCTAAGTCCTTTGTTTATACAAAAATATTAGTATTTCACCTACCTTTTCGCCAAATATGTATCAAGACGATTTGGTCAAACAATAAAATACTTGAAACAGCTTTTAAAAATTTCTTAATATTCGTTTTGTATGTAATTTCCAAAAATATATCTTTTAACATAATAATAAAACACACGGTTTACAACGAGCCTTATTTTACTTTATCCCAAGCTCCTAGTATATCTATATTCATAAAAGTTATATGATATCGGCAAACATACTTCGGATGTTAGGAGAAACTTCTGGCAAACTACACAACTTCATTCGAGATAATAACAACAATACGATATTACAAGATTAGTTACGCGAACCTGAATCGAAACCAATTCCAAAAGGGAAAATACCCCAATAATAATTAAGTCTAATAATTGCGAGTTTAACCCACGCGTGCAATTACCTCGGGCTCGCTCTCAATCATTTTAATTTCATAAATATTTTTCTTACATTCGATTGATATATCAAATATTTTAAGGTAGAAATATATTTATATCAAATTATCAACGCGTCTAGTGATTTATTTGAATTTCAATAAATTTTAGTTAGTAAAATTAAAGCATGAAAACGAACTTGTAATCTACATAATTTATTATTGTATCTATATAACATACACCTGCAATGCTTCTTTTTTAATTTAGGATGAACCGTAGAATGTCACGTAGGTATTATACGAAATTAAACACGTCTAACCTCACTGTAAATTGCGACTATTCGCCATCATTAAGGGAGGCATCCAGACTGACCGACGTAAATAACAAAGAGTATTACACTGATCAATTTATTTGCAGAGTTGTTTTCGTTTTAATTAAGCTACAGCGGGCCGTTAAGTTGAACCACGCAGTAAAATCGACGACGCAGATTGTGCGACCAGACAATAATCCTTTCTATCTTACCGGCTGTAAATGGGGATCGCTAATAAATCGCTCATTATAATGAACATTACCGTGATTGTTTTCTGTTAAGTATCCTCCCGCGTTACAGGTGTGGCCATAACAATGTACGGAATCTCAACGACTTCAATTATTAAGTGTCTACCAAAACCTAACCCTTTCGGCTCCTCGAGGGGCCTGACTGTCCATTTTACCGGTGCTGCCACCGCATCGCGGGCAGCGCCAAAGTAAATATATTAAATAAACCATTACATATACGTCCCTAGCCTCGCTTTTATTAAACAGAGGTTAATTAATAAAAGATAACGAAATCGGCTACGTTTTCTAAATAACATTCATAACTCATTCATTTAAATGGAAATCTTTATTTGGTTACCCTTGTAGGCGATTTAACTATAATAATATATTATTGATTCAGAATTAGTTACATATCATTATATGTAACTAATTCTGAATTAAAAGTATTCTGTTTGAATTTAATAGAAATAGTTTAATGTAAGTAATTGTGTAATATGCGGACAAGGCTCCGTTTTACTTTTTCTATTATGTAAATAATATAAATCATGAGAAATGTAATGACGACGTAGGCACCACGTCGCTCAGACTGTGCCGATTAGATGTACAGTGGCAAGGGAACGCCTAATCCAATTGAGGGCTTGCATAATTCGCACGAACTGCCTATTGCGCTACGTATGCACGCAGTGCATTGAACTAAAAGCTTATACGCTGTCTAACTAGACAGCGTTTAGCCAAATATTCAATTTCATCATAATAATGTTATTGTTTTCAAATGATTATTTTTATCAGCGTTTCTCAAAAATTTTACTTACTAAATAATTTAAATCAACTAAGAAGAGTGTTAAAATCTATATACAATTTAATAAAATGCTTACATATACATATCACGTTGTCACTAATCTCAACTTTTAGCGCAATCTCTAACCAATCCAACGAGAAAACAATACCACCTTTCACGGGGAACAAAGACTAAATAACAAAAGAATGGACTAGACGAATCGGTGCACGGCACATTATCGCCCCCAGGCCAGGAACACACATGCGACTGCCGCTGACCGGCTTTTAAAGAGAACTTGATAAAAAAACTAAAAATGCTATTCAATTCGAACCGTGCAGCATTATTCTGGGATTTAAAAGAAAATAATATCGGATTTATGTTACACTGTCACAATACTTTAGTTACTCACTTCAGTTGAGTCTATTGTTTCACAGGTTTTATAGCTGCTAAAGTTCACACGTCCAGTTGCACTCCAATGTTAAACAAGGAGTTAGCCACTGAAATTTTACCAATTTTTTTATGATTGACAGCACACGAGCCGTGTTCGGTCGCGCGTTCCATGCCCAGCGGGGCGTGATCCACTGCTAAGAGACCTACCTATCTACTGGGTGTTGGGTACACATTGTCACACATTGCATAATACAATAGTTCACTAAAACTGCCACAATTCAGAACACTTTTGGTTCATCGAACTGTTCACAAAATTCAACGTTTCGGAAATAGAAAAATGTGAACATTCAAAAATCTCGGTAGACTTGCTTTTTATAAAGATACTTACACCTAATAAATTACGTAAATAAAAAAGATGCTTTCATTTGTATCTAAATGTAGATAGAAATATGTGCTCATCTCGTTAGAACTTTCATTTACAAATATAAAATTCAATTTCTGAATGAGCACAAAAAATCTTCTACTCTGTTTTTCGCGTTCATTTTGCATCATCCAGCGTAGAATCCTAATTATCTTTCCCAGTTAAGCTTAAGTGAATTATTCCAGCCGCCCACTGTAGCGCACAAACAAAACGGCTCGGAGTTCACAACCTCAGTCGAAAATACTAAAACATTAAAGAGAATTCCCGGCACACGTATTATATCCGCTAAGCAGTATGTACGCAGGGCATAAGCCTGCTATCTTGGCGGAGGTAACAGAGACCCGCTTCAGCCGGCTCAACTTTTAATAACGCCCGCAAAATCATCTAATTAATCTGATTACGGACGGACTCCTACATTAAGGCACTCCACACTAATGCCAACTTCTGAGCATTAAAGTAACTTATTTGTCCCATGTAGTGCTTTATGGATTAACCAAAAAGGCCATGGCTTATGAGCTAAGATAAGCATAAACTAAGCGAAATCCCATGAAGTGCTGCTGTACTAAGGTTTTGATATATTATTATTTTGCATATGCATTACATTTTATTTTATGGGCTGCCCTCTTAACCGCAACATTTTATATTAATAAATAATTTATTTCCTAAATAAAATGTAAATTATCTTTCATGATTTAATGAAAGTTAAAATAATCTCTCGAGATTAGAAAGAACTATTGAGAAATGCAAGTAAAATTCAACTAATGTAAACAAAATGAGAAAGACGTGATTACTATCCTTATCTTTGCTTGGAATAATGAAGTATACGAGTACTTTCTCCGACATCAGTAAAAGGAGAATATCGGATTTCGTTTGCGTATTTCTATGCGGCCCTTATAATTGTAATTATCTAGACCCCAGTCCTTCGGCTGACACACACGATGAATGAGTTTTACGTCTAATGGAGATCTTATCTTTGCATAAGATGGAGTAAGGTGGTCTTTACAGTATAAACTGGGTTACGTTTACGTATTATACGGGGACTTATCTCAACCGAATAGGACAGCCCTGTCCAGGTCATAAATAAAGGCTGACTTTGATTTCTGTAGTTGACCCTTACATTTACGCTTCTTAATAGGCAGACCCTTTTAATAGTTTGTAAGAGAATCTCCCCTAATTCGCATAATGAACATGATGTGATTACGCTACACTACAATTTATATATAACACTAAATTCCTTTAACCACACATAAAAGGTCTTATTAAGGAAAAGTACCTAATAGCATGTTTTTAATTGAACTACTTATATACTAACACTCACTAACATTTACCCTAATGATAAATGTAATCGAGGATACTTAATTTAATATTCTATGCTTATAATATAACGATTTTATATAAGTTTATCGACGTCTTCTAATTTTCAACAAATATTCTAGAGTTATTAGTAAAGCTTGGATATGTAGTTATCTTAATGACAATCATCCTACGTCGTAATTTATAATCTTTTAGTTTTTACTCAATTTATAAAGAATCTATAAGAATTAAAGTAATATCAAAATTAAGGTTAAAAAATCTTATAATGTAGAATTATATACATTATTTTGATTAAGGGTATTTCTTTTCAATTTATAAATGTTTTAAATTATTATTTCGTAAATGCTACTTAATTTCTTATATTAAACTAATAAACTTATGACCTACATTTCTTTTATAATTATTACTTTATAATCACTATAGCTACGGTTTCTTAAAACATAAATACTCAGTAATAATAGATTTAAATCTTTGTCATAATAACAACAGATGTGCGAAGATTGCAAAAAAGTTATCGTTCACGATAAAAGGCAAAGCCCATTGACAGCGATCTAACGGTAGAATACAGAAAGAGGCTGGTGGGATGCGAGCGCCAGATAGGCAGATGGAGCGACACGAATGCTACATTTCAATTTGAGCATATATTATTCATGGTAATGCGTTAAAAGCAGCGCACACTTGCTCACAGAGACGTAGGCGAGTAATCGCGTCGTACGTGCGAACACCACATACGTATTATTTATATATATTGAATGTTTCGCTTTAAAATTGTCGTTTCGCACCATTTGCAACGGTGCCCGACCCGATGTGCTTCGCTTATAAAGTAACACTACGAAATGTGGGCTTCGTTTTTATTTATTGTACACAATACAAAATCGACGCTTTTTACCTATCACTAGAAATTTCCGTTGGAAAAGCAGCGTCCATTGAATTTAGATATCTAACAATTTAGCTGGTAGATTCAAAACATGTATTTGCTGTTCCAAATTGTATTGAGAATTATTTGAATGAAGAATTATTCAATTAGAGAGAAATTTCTATAAATAGAATCCGAAAAGTTGAAATTCAGCTATCTAAATAAGATATAACAAGTAACGTTATCAAATATGAAAATACCTACAATCTACACAACTAACTACCATAACAATACAAATTTAATTATATATTTCTGTGCTGATATCATATAATGATAGACATTATTTACCGGATTTATAAAATCCCTACAACTAAACCCCCAATACTCCCCCTGTATCGTGAGGTCGCAGCGACCAACATCTATTATTCATCGTCGAAGACACTGAACGAAATTTGTGTAAGTGCGTTGTGATCCAACCAATCTCACAATCTTTATTTCATTCGCAATAAATGGATTACTCCGTTCACAAACCTCGTTTCGCTATAGACGGTTTTATTTGGCTCCGTAAGCGATTTTCTCAAATTATTGTTTGTCTCAACATTGTTTAAAGTTTTATATGTAATAATATTTATTAATAAATCTCATAATAATAAGCGAACATCATTTGGTTATATATAAAGCATGATCTAAACCCACATTAAAGCATAACCAACGTCTTCTTCCTTCCTTTTCACAATATAAAATTTAAACTAAAAGTTGCACTGAATGGATAAAGATTTTCATTTTATAGTATTTGTATGACTTATTCATAAATATTAGTAGAGGATGCTAAAGGTACATAGGCATATTCACGGCGCTTTGATAGATGGTATCACAATGAATCCCGCTTTATTGTTGTCTATCAAGAAATTTGATAAAAATTCAAGATATATAGAATATATCTTTTCAACTGAAGACTATAAAAAATTTAGCTTTACAAAAAGAAGCATATCTGTTATAGTTCTCCTATACGTTCTTTCATAATAATTCGTTCACCGCTAATATATTTTATAATGTATGTTTTTATTGAGCTATCGCTAATATATTTTATAATTTACGTATTTTATTAATAACTAATGGACTTTATACAAAATCGAGACACTCGTATTACACCTAAGATTTAATTCAGAAAATGCAACGGACTCGATATACCGAAAGTCGAAATGAACGGGAAATGAAATGAAGCTCTAAGAATTTCTTCTAAAGATGTAATGAATCTCATAAGCCTAGTCACAAGCAATAACGTGCTTAATTGCCAATGACATAAGATAAATAATGACGAACTATACGAAGGATATCTAAGTTTATGTTTGCTCTATTTATTTATAATGATAATAAAACAATACATAATAGTAATAAAAGTAAATTATGTACGATATAGAACAGTAGCAAAGCTAGCATAGAATTCTATAATAGAAACATTGCCTAAAATAACTGCTACGTATATTGCGGTATCGCACAAAAATACGAGTTTTGATTGACGCCAGCAATCGGCTTAATGTAACCTCGAGGCAAGTTTTGCGCGTCGCACAAACGACTAGTTAAATTCAGAGGTCGACGCAAAGCGACGCAATCTCTCACACGTCACGCAGAAGGAGCTTTCCATATAATTCATTTCCCTATTCATATTTGTCTTAGAAGTTGATTCCATCACAACGCAGGAACGTAAAAGAAATCCAAAAAAGGCTAAAGAAGGATGTAAAATGACATGATATTTTACGGCTCGAGTCTTATTGAAAAAGTTTTGCGAAAATATATTTCCCTCTCACTTTACCATTCATACAAATTGAATCGAGTCCCTTATTTTAGCAGTAGAACTATGCTGGGCGTATGGTTTATATTCGGCGTTGAAGATTACGTGACTGGAAATAGTAAAATCAGATGATGATGTTGATAATGTAGGTCGTAATGGGCCATTGCTAATAAAACCTTATAGGTAAGCGATGGATTAAAAGGAAGTAGGTCAGGGCAAAACCTTATAAAAATAACGCAGTTTTGGAAGCTCTTGTCGAATAAGTTGATGAACGAAGTCTTGGTTGTTATTGATATTATTGGTACCGCCACACCTCACTTAGTAAAGACCATATTTTAAAAAGCAAGTCAACAATAACAAAGATGACTTGTCATGATGTTATTTTTTGTAATATATATTTAAAAATTATCATAATTTAGAATCTTTATCGCAACACCAATTTTAACAAATTATAATAAATTATTAAAAAAAATATCAATTTTAATAATTAGAAAGACTTAAAAATATATAATTTATTATAAATTTAAAGCATGCATTTTGAAAAAAATAGAATTACTGGACCTCAAAAATAAAGCTAACACAAATAAAGTGATTTTAATTCGCTTAAAAATAGTAAGAAATCTCCATATAATTAAATATATGCAGTTTTACATTTTTAGCATAATTATAATTATAGTGAGAAAAGAGTAATCGGTAAAAAAAAGGATTAGCAGAAGCATTTCAGAAATGTATATCCTTGATTTAGGTAACTGTACAATTATACTACCACAATGGACCCATAAAGCAAATAATTTCAGAACTTGTCAAAACTTATTAAACTAAAGATATTCTATGCAACTACCTCCGATCCTTCAAAAGATAACGTAGATCAATATCATAACTTTATCCCGGAAACTTAGTGGCCGCTGTGGCCATCCAAAACTTTCATGTGGCTGATAATTTACATAATAGAAGACGGTAGGTCTATCTACTATCGGGGTCATTCAAACTTCTGTGGATTAGGGCTTTCACGGGCAGGGCTTATCGGATTTTGAATGAATTTCGGGATGCTTGCGATAGTGATGTCATTATGGATACTCGATCTATATGCAGATTGGAAGTGAAGTAGCGATTGTGGCATGACGGCACGCGCTGGCGACCGCAGTCGCAAGATGTATCACCCAATTTCAAATAATAAGTTAACGAGCATTCTCTTATCGTAGTATTCAGGAATAAAATAATCAATCAACTAACACTTTACATGAGACTCACAAATTACCTAGTTTCTTAATCTAATCTAATTCGTAATTTCTAAATGTTGATTTAAACAAATTTATTGATATAACTAATAAGAACTCAAAAGTTCCTTCAATACCAAACGTTAAAAGTAACGTAATCAAGATGTTATATTTGTTGGTGGAGATTAAAAGACCTGAATACGAACTATAAAAAATTGAATGTATTCATTTTTGTTTGACACCCTTTTTATTTTCATAGCCCGGATGAGATTCAAGTTGAAGTATTTTGCAGGCGATTTAATTTATCTCAATATTTAATTTATCTCGACTACCAAAACATATTGACTCAAACATTTAGCACCTGAACCAATTTAGCAATGCGCTGGATTTCAGTATACATTCGATTTCCGTTCCTCTTAATTAATGACCACTTTATCCAGGATTTTAAACTATTGAAAAGGGCATCTATCTTGTAGTTGTATTCAGAATTTAAAACGATAGCTAAATTTGAAGTAACATATTTTATGTATTGCTTTTCTTTATGTATAAATGTTTTTACTTATTTAATATTCAATTATAAGTTTTAAAAAAATAAATACCTTAAAATACCCATGTGAATATACATAAATGGATAGACAATCCAGATGATTCGTTCCTTTTAAAGTTTTGCGGAGGAATACAATATCCATAGAGGGCAGAACCCCTTTGCATGTTTTATACAGGCCAACTGTCAAATTCAAGTTGTTTTTGTTCGTCCATTTTCATGAAACTTTCGACAAAAAGTGTAATGAAAAACCCAACACATCATTCATCTTTCAGCCGCGCTGTCTATTATGAATTGCAGTTTTTTAAAGTTGGTAATTAACATCGGGGCACAGTTCAAGCCAGGTCCTAAGTTTTAAGTGGTATAAAGTTTGGAGAATGCCCTAATCGTTAAAAGCAAGGGGATTACTTTCTGTGATAAGTTTATGCGGGTCACGTGATGGCAGCGACTCGTCAAATTAAATGCCGTAAGACAGAAAAAAAAAATCAAAATTATTGTTTTAAGTTATAAGTCACTCGAAAAATATATATTTTAAATTAATAGGTGTTTCTTCTTCAGTATGAACAGTAATGATATCATATAATGTTCCACAGACTGTTTATTTCCTGACGTGAGTGTTAGAATAAATTACATGGTACGATTCCATATTTAATTATTATATTTTTTAAAACTGATCTAGAAATATATTTATATAGCTCAGCAATCAAATAATGTCAATAAAAAATGAACATTTAAAATTGTATGAGCAAAAGCTTTATAAAATAAATTACTGCTCCAAAAGAACAGAATAGAAAATTTAATATCTCAACTAAATAATTGTTAACTTAATATATATTAATTCGTGAAACATATTTTATTTTACAACCTCACATTTTCATATTATATCCCCAAGTACAGGTTAATAACTAATGAAGCGGATTCGAAGTTTTGTTTGTTAAAGTGATTATTCAAATACGTAAAACGTTTTCGGCTTTTCCTAAACTTCTTTCATATTTTATTCATCGATCCTTCACGGTTCAAGACATTTGTAATCGTTGATAAGATTTGAACTGTATACACAAGAACTGTGGGTATGTTTTAGAATAACAAAACACTCGCTTTTTTAAGAATTTAAATATTGTATCACTTTTTTATTTATCGACAAAATATTCTTAATTTTATTTTTTATTTAAATCAAACCTTATTTATGATTAAATTTGCCTTTTAAATGCCAAACCGTAATGTTTTATTTTTGTCACTGTATTTATCCGAAAAGGAAATATTTATTTCATGAGATTAGTTTAGTTCAGTATTTATAAGTTAATAAGGGAGAGTTCGTGCTTCTCACGATCTTCTAAAGAAAACTAATCCTATTCCGATATTATTCCGGACGGTGCCCAATCAATTCGCCTATAAAAACAGAGGGATAAAATGCTGCTATCCTTTCCCGAGAGTTCACTCCTTGGAGAATCATTACGTAAATACGACAAAATTGTACTCGGTCCTCAAAAGGGGTATTATTTATGGAGGGCAGAGAGCGGAGTGTAACCGAGTGGCTATATTAGCTCAACTAATATTTTCTTCTTCAAGTTAATTGTTATGTCACCTTTAAGACCAGGTGGCTTGTCCCATTAGGCCTCCACGGGCAACTTAATACCGGCACAAAACTCGAGAGCCACTGAGGGAACTTCCTTCCGCGGAAATATTTAAACAAATTAAAACTTTTTCTTCATGCCATTTCCCGAAGTCTCCTCATTCTGATTCGTTTTTATTGAGTTTTCTCCCACTTTCAACTGACTTGCCGAAAGTAAGGCCGTAATTCAATTTGGGTGTATAATGCTGTGTGTCCACGCGTATTCTTCAAACGAAATTTTGTTTGTTGAAACAAATTTAGATATTTTTCGTTAAATATCGAATAATCCTCAGCCATTGGGTTATTATATAAAATTCACTGTAATATGTCGTGTAAAATTCACTACAAAATAAAATTGTCTTTACAAAATAGTGAAACCAAAATCTTTTACGAAAAGCTTGAGTCTCCAAAGTAGAAGCGGCGATGTTCTTAGTAAGGCTTTTAACATAGAGTGACGCAACCTGTTGATTCTGCCTCTATAACATGGAAATAACAGAATTTTAAACAATAAAGAAACTTCAGCAACTCCCTTCTCCAGACGAAAATAAGAAAAAAAATACTTTAAAACATTTTAGTCAATAGACTTCTACTAGCTTGGGAACTATGTAAATATTTTCATATTTTCTTGTGTCGTTAATGCTATTCAATTAAAAACTTCACAACCAAAATGCATACGTATTTATAAGTTTCTATTTCAGCTTTATGTAGGGTTGGTAAGAACCATTCCTTGTCCGCGTGTACCTACGTCAAACGGCTTAGAACTCACTCTGACAAACGTCTAAAATACTGCACAGAAGTTTTTTGCAAGCTTCAAGCTCATGGATTAACTATGTAAGACCCTAAAGTAAATAAAATAACCTATTATATAGAATAAGGGGTGTGTTGTCTTATATTATAATATTGTACCGTCTTGGTTATTTTATAAGTGCCATTGAAAAAGTTTATCCCACGACTACTTTATATGAATCGAAAAGTTTTGGTTCTATAAACAACATATTAGGATAAACAATTATGTTAACTTAGTGATCTGTTAGGTAACTTTTACAAGTAGAAATCAATATTTTCAAGAAAGCGTAACTTGTAGACGGGACGCATTGTTCTAGAAATAGTTAGTATTTGATGGACGCAAAGCTGACCATTTCGAACGGACTGTTTCTGAACTGCCAAAGTAACCACTAAAGTGACCACAGTGAGAAAACAATCGCATTGTTAGAGAATTTCTATAACAATTTGAGTTCCAATTTATCAGGATGAATGATAATAGTTATGTACATTGTTTCTCCTCAATAATCTGATATAAAATATAAAATAAATTGTCTTTAATGTGCAGTAAACTGACTATAAATTCTATTTACAGCTAAGTAATCTAATAATAACATTGAAACACGTTAAATAGGTTTTATTGGGCCCGAGGGAGCATCGACAAACAGTATCTGTAGCTAAGCATTATCAGCCCATGTTTACAAATCAATGCGTCACGTCCATATGCGTCCGCATAGACTTGCACACGAACAAACAACACGACAAACATAGTGATTGTGCAGATACTAGCTCCACTGACAAATGCTGGGTTCACAAATAGCGATATCGCATGCTTGCTGTGATGAATTGTGCTCCCGAATGTAATGCTTGTAATTTAACAATTGTGTGCTTTATCCAGAATACCATAGATCCATATTGGTTGAATATGAATAGAAATATAGTTTCAAATGGAATAACCAATTTATCTACTTACATTATTTCGAATAACTTTAAAGAAAAATAGATGAATTTTATGAAATTAATAATAGTTTCAATATTTTGTATAATTTAAACAGAAACAGTCTTTTATGTTTAGAAATTGTTATGGCGTAATAAATCTTCCTAACGACGAAGAAAATTTAAGGTTTAGAGATTCCCTTAAACGTGTCTACATCGCAAATTAATGCGACAGGTATCTCAGGGGACATAGCGGTGTCTCCCCTTAAATAAAGTACCTAATAATAGGACGACTGCTTAGTAGGAAGGAGAGACGTTAGATATTTTTACAAGTATACCTTAGCTGGTATGGCTCTTTAGGTATAAATTACTTCTGAAACATCTCATCAGTATCATGTTTAGAGTTTAATTTATATTTTGTGCCAACAATATTTTTTAGTTACAAATAAAACTGAATATTATTCAAAACAATCAAAATACATTTAATCAAAATAGACAAATATAAAAAGCGTCATATTAAAAGTCAGTATTATTTCTATCTCATTGAGACAAAAATATTTAGTGAGCAGCATGAAGGAAGTTTTACTAAATGGCAACGCCGAACATCGTCAGAATATTAAAAGCATAATTATACAGACCGAACCGCATAAATGATCTTATTAGGACCCACTTGTTATAGAACACTTGAGGAGACATGACTCTCAACTTTACCCCACTTTTAGGAACTCAAGTTTTACGTCAGAGAATATCGCAGTATCACCCGTTGAAAATAATAAAGCGGGGACCACTTTAACTTACATACAACGGTCATAACTTTGCTATAAACAAACCAAAATGTACGCGACACTAAACAGAAGCTTAGATTAAATATAAACTTGCAAACTACTTAAGTTGAAATAAAAATATAACGCCATGTTTACATCATAAAGCGCGAAGTCGTTCGTGTGCCATAATGAAGTATTTTCTTTTAAAATCTTCATAAACTTTGTAATCCCGCTTTGTTATATTGCCTGTTATATTCCTGGTACTCAAGATATTAGAGAATTTCAGCAAAATTTAAAAATATTTTCACACATTCTAGCCTGAGAGGTTTGATTTAATTTATTATTAACTAACATAATTATAATTGTTTTAACTTATTTAAAACTATAATACTTGTAGATCGTATAACGTACAAAAGAGGCCAAAACCAAACGGCACCTAATGTTCCTCACGGGAAAAACTTTGATCAGAGCTCCGAACTTAGGTTTTGCCGTTACATTACTGAGGGAAACATCCCGCAAAATAAAATGTCTTTTCTCTTCTAACCAATCAATAAACGATATAAAACTGTAAAAATACTTAATTTATAATTTAAATATTATCCCTGCCTCCTCCCGCCTGGTTTTAGTAATGTTGAGGTTTATCCTCAATATTATTCAAACCAGTTAATTTGGAAGTTCGTTAGATTTTCGGTTAGATGATATTGAATCATCCACATCTACACAAATCACAATAAATTTTCATCAGGATCTCGTAAAATTAATGTTTAATTAGCAAATTGCCGTCTTTATCAATTTTACGATATTATTCATGAAGTCACTAGTCAATTTAATTTTCCAAAATTGTTATAGACGGAAAAGCTATTTGAAATAAATACTTCAAATAGCTTCCCCGTCTTTAATCATTTTGTCAAATTGGTAATGTAAGATGCATTGCAAATCTATTTCAGGAGAAAAGAAAAACAATCATCATATAAAATGGATTGACAGCGTTTGATGTGTACCGAAATAATATCATAGCAATTTTCCCCTTAAACAAATCGCTTTCAAACAAACATTTCTACAGGTAAGAATAATTCAGCAAAAGGTCACCTGTTACGGGTATTCGGCATCGATCATCGGGAGTGCGTCGTACCGAGGCTCCGCGTAATATCGCCCTGGGGACCGGCCGAGCAGGCTACTATGACACCAGACAAAACCCTCGAGCCCTACTGTCATACTAAACTTACCCGTTTTTTACAAACATACAATTTGACTAGAGGTCGTTCGTATATCCTTCGGGTATTATCTCCATCACACTGGGCAAATGAAAGAAAAAAAATGTCTGTTTTAAATGCATACATACATTTAGATTTTACACTGATTCAACATGAATATGAGATTGCAATTTGACACAATAAAGAGTATTTCAAGCTTTTGTTGCGGGGAGATTTAAAAAACAACAATAAGCCAAATTTGGTGTAACATTCGGATCCCAAGCCAGGCAGTGACAGGGCATCTCCGCTCGCGTGTATTGTTCATGTCCTAACCGCCGACTTTCCATTTATTTCTCTATGAATACGTTATTACCTGCTCGCCCCCGCTTATCAAAGTTTATTTGCAGCGTGTGGTTTACTCTGTACCGGTGCTTATTCGTTATTACAGCGCCGGAGTGTTTTATTGCTAGGGCGGGGCACAAATCGCGCACAACTCCCTTGTTTTTCTATATTTTTCCTCGGGATCGTTTTAAGGGTTTAACTATATTTTATGTTCTTTTTGTTGCAGATCGAAGACGCCATGTTAATGTTCGACAAACAAACTAATAGGCACAGAGGTAAGTTATAATTATTAATTTATACTTAAAATATATCAGATAAAAGTTAAAGTAAAGTATATAAGAAATAGAAATATAAATATAATTAAAATAATAAAAAAAGTAATAAGGACAATTGAATTAAAATTAACGTTATAAAAATATAATTTCTATAATATGAAGCCGCCTTTGTATGAAACACGGAGACATAATGTCACCATGCTTTCCTTAACAACTGTAACGTAACGTTTGCAAGTCACATAAGAAAACATCAATATCATATTTGTGCACGATTCGCTTCACTGGCAACTTATCCCTAAAGTCGATGTTGGTTAACTAGCAATGGATAAATATAGGCGTCGTCCCCTTAGTAAATCTCGTCCATTATATGAAGACACGTCTAGTATCTTTTGCGAACATCCCTAACAACAATAGTTAATGAAATAGAAAAGGAATGGTGTCTCAAGTGAAATTGGTAGGTTCTTGGTAAATTGGAAGCAAGTCACTAAATAGGTTGCTATTTTCTATATTGTGTTCCCTCCCTCGTGGAATAAATAACAAATCGACACCCTAAAATATATTATGTTATTTCTTAGAAAATATTTATTGAAAGTTATATAAAAACTATAACATTTAAATTCTTATTAATTAAATGGGAATATAAATATAACAATGTACAATATAATATATGTCTTATAGTTACGAGTATTTAAATTTAAGAACAAAATTTAATAAATTGTATTTCTAAAGTAGCCAAAATACAACAATCGAGGGTTTTGTAGAATCAGTTACTTTCATTATGCGTACAACGCGTAAGATTTTAATTAAAATCCACGATTTCGTATCAAGGGCAACCATCTTTTGTAGGCAACGAAGGTTCCCTTGTAGCAATTGCAGCAAATATAATGTTAAATTTACTTTTGTAGCCCCCATTACACAAAAACAGGTTGACCCAAATACTTAGGCTGGGTAAAATATCGTTATCCGTCATTTATGCAAGTTCGCAAAAACGAATCGTACTTTATTATGAGACAAGGGAAAACCGACTGCCATGTTCGCTATAAGATATGATGACGCCTTTAGCGCGATACTCGGGTGATATTTGAGATTGTTCATTTTATAATTATAATCAGATATATTGTACCATTTTCACAAATTATCTTGTGTTAACTTTGCCAATAATTAATTTCGTATAAAATAATGAAGTATTAATTTTTTTTTAATTGAAGTTATAATTAGTACCTCAGAGAAATTAAATGTAAGATTAATTTTATATTATATTACATCAAGTATTAAGGGTTAGAATAATACTTAAAATCTTTGTATTAGTAATTAAAACTAGGATCGCTTAACAACACATTAGGCGTCAAAGATGTCGCATACATTCTAAAACAGAACTAGTATAGAACAAGTCATTAGTAATAATCTCACGACCCTGAGTGAGAAATTATTCTGCCTAGTATATATCATCTTGAATAATGTCGAATTCAGCATAACAGTACAATAAAAATAATCTTGTAACTATATTTATATTAAATATACAATATTTACGGCTTTAATTCTTTTTGTTGTTCCTATTTATCACTGACTCTTCTTATGCTAACCATTTATTCTATTTCTAATATCAGAGTGACTTTGTTTGATTACCTATAGTAACATTCAAAATAAATATAACTTAATCGAGTCTTTCAATATCACGCACATTTAGGAATACTTCTCGTAGGCAGGGAACGATTCGTAAAGCTTAAGAGATTAGAAGTGAGATAAAAGTTCTAAGCGTCTATTTGATTATTATGCCCGAATGTAATCAGCTGGGTCGGGAGATCCTCTCAAGTAATGTGAAAATATCCCCTGTTTATTTGTATCAGAAACGGGATAGAGGCAACCCAAACGCATATTCAGTCTGAATATGAATGCAAACTGCCCGAGCCAACGGGCGGAATGGCGAAAATCAAATTAGGTATGGCGTGAATACTTTACGGCGACGTCGGGAAAAAAATTGAAATCAAATATTCATTGACTTTCAACCGGATAAGCCGGCCCGCAGCCATTTCAATACATTTTATTATCTATTTTTCGCGGCCCCCTTCATGACCCGAAGACTTTGCCCATTTGAATTATTAATTCGGAAAATCAAATCATGTAAGCGCGGAATGGTATTGTACAGTCTTTAGACGTTATGTCAATTTATTTTTTGATATTATTTGCTCTTTGTAAGATCAGTTTTGTGTTCGTAATCAATAAATTCCATTAGTTTTGTTTGAACTTGATACCTGGTTAAATAAGGTTTAATTTATTCAGCAGTAAATAGTTACAACTTAGCTTAATTGTATATTTCGATTATTAATCGTCAATCAAATAATACTTTTCACAAGCGTGGTATTAAAGGAATTTAAATTAAGCAGCGATGTTTAAATAAAGCTATTGAAAAATAAAAATCCTTTTAACCTTTCCAGTACATTAAATATTCGGGAATAATGCATTTAATAGCACCCTTTACTTTTATTTACGACCATCCCCCGTTGAAAAAAATAATTAACGATGTCCCCTTCAAAAGTTTTCCATTGTTTTGTTTTTAATATTTATTTTCAATGATTTTTAATACCTGTTAAAAAAACCTTATTTTTAAAAATAAATCTGAAATCACACCCGTAGGATATTGAATAAGTTACGTTACAAAGTTTCTAAGCTATCAAAACCTTTTTAACTGTAAAGATTTGTTCATCCCCAAAAGTAGCGTGAACGATCAACGTATTATACTCACGTCAACTTCATTAGATAAGCAAAGAGCAATTTTCTACTGTTTTCACGTTGGTTCCACTAAAAGTGCTAGCGGGGGTTCGAAGCAAATGCCATTACACAAAGGTAAAACGACACGTGAGACACAGTTCATAAATATTAAAGAAAAAAAAACTGTGAAACCAATCTCGGTGGGGTGGATTCCATTTGGGTCTCACGCATGTCAAGGGCTGTCGACGGTTAGTTTAAAATTTAGTTGGTTCCACAATATATTAAAGTTAAATTAATAATAATATCATTTATAATTATTAAGTATGGCTTGTAATATACTATCTATATTCAATTTAGAATACAACAATAAATAATAAACGTATTTTATATATTTAGTGGCAACCCTACAGGGCACTGATGGAACTAGGAACGCGTTCCTACTTGCGTGTCTCACTACCGTGTAAAGTTTTGATTGGATAAAAATAGCGTTACCTGAATTTCATTGAATAAGTTTGTATAATTTCGACGTCTAATGCTAATATATATATATACTTGCATGATATATATATATATATATATAGATAACGATGAATGATGATGATAAATAACGATGTATAGTTACGACCATCTTCACTAGCAATTTTATTTTTTATTATTTATTAATATCACTTAATAAAGAGTACTACCATTATATAGAATTCGATGACTTATGTTTTTCTTAGACAGCCCATTCTAATTTGCAGTAATTTTTTATACTACAAATAAAAATCAACTATCTGATTTATGTTTATAGGAAAGTTATTATAAAAAGACTTTTCAATGTACAAGATGAACACATCAGAATATTATTCATATATTTTTTAATTTCATCAAGGATATATATCAGTATTATGTTATTTTAAATATAAAAGCAATAATTCACAAAAACAAATTATTTTACAATTATATGATATAACAACAAATAAACAATTCCAAAGTGCAATTCGAAAATAAAATTTTAAAATACGATTCAATCTACAAAACCCTTCAATTCGCTATTTTTGTACATGTCGAGGCAATTCTTATACTCCTAAAGCTTCTAGAGAAACTCTTGCGATTCTATCTCGCCCAGCTTAGTACGGGGAATTTTGATCTTTATTCCTTTACACGAAGGCTTGTTTGTGAGTACTTTATAAAATTCTAAATGTGTATTCACCAAGTACTAAGTGGCAGCACGTGGCAGACTCCTCAGGGATTGTGGAGTGTACTGGGCTTAGATGCATCTTGTGGGGAACCACTCCTGTTAATATTACGTCTATTACTATTAATTTACTTTAAACAGTATTTATTTCGAGTGCTCTACTGTAACTTCCGTTTGGTTTTAATTAAAACAAACCCTTACATGGAACTTTCGTCCGTTCATTAAAAATCGTTTATTTATCTGATCTTTAGGGGTTTTTAAGGAATATAGATTCCTTACAAATTTTTCATATTATTATCTTCTTCTAACTAAGAACAAAATGTTTTGTACATAATCATACCTTTTAATAATTTTCTACTCCATTATACTTATTTACGATTTTTTTTCATACTTAACTGCCAATTTGCAGTGATAGGGAAGTCAATAAGCTTGTTCTTATTATAATATAGGGTATCAATTATAAACCAACTTAGTTTAATTACAAACAGCAAACTAATGTTACGACAGTTCGGGATTCTATCCCGTTATAGAACAGAGAGTGCAAAGTTAGTAACGTCGATAAGATATCGGGTTCCGTTCAAGCAAAATCCCCTGAGGAACCTGCGGCTGAGAATGCATTTCATAGTTCCTCAAAATACATATAAACATGAATCCAAAACTCGAGGGAGTGTTTCGTAATCAGTGTTATATAAATATATATTTTTAAATATGCTTAAGTAGGTAAGTAAGTAAAAAAAAGAAAATTAGTACTTATAGTTTAATTTATTAATATCTGAAATATTAAAAAAAATATCGCTTTACGTCGTTTTTTCCAATACGTCAATTAAGAAGCTTAATAATTGACAATAATTTATTCGTTGCTCCAAAAAATATTAAAACGGCGATCACTTAATAATCTTGATCCGAAACATAAATCGACTTATATTAATATCCAAAAACCATTTTTTACAATGACTATCGTATAAAAAGCATCCATAAAAATATTACCACACAACATTTTAATAATGGATCGTAAATTCAGAATAATATGTTGACCTAAAGTTGTCATTTTTAACGCGCACGATAAGCTACAATTAATGGTTGCGTTCCGTTAATTTTGTACCGGTAGCACCACGTATTACCACTACACAATTAATATCACCAAAAAATCTATATTTATCTTATAACCTTTAAAAATTAACCAGCTGGTATCCCCGTTGCAATAAGTCTATATACACGTTAGTAGAAGATTGTTGTCCCGAGAGAGAGCGGCGAGAAGTGGTATAGAAAATACTGGCAAACATTTTAACACTTCTCTGTTTTCCGTTAGATATCTGCGCTATATGCGAAAGTGTCCGCTTCTATATCTATGGTATTACCTCTGGGGTTTATGCGATGGTGGTTTTGTATAAACGTTAAATATTGGAAGTGGTAACAATGCCGAAATGTTTAGATTTTTCTGAGTATATTTTAGGATCTTTTTATTTTGGAGTAAGTAAAATTACAAAAGATGTTTGTTTATATAAACAAGGAACTAAATAACTATGTACAATAAATTCTCCCTCAAAGAAAATAACTTTTGATAAATTTCTTTCAGTCTTTTGATAAAATATATCACTAATTATAAAAAATACTATAACATATAATCTCGAATAATACATAAAATTAGCATAACATAAGCTGTAATAGAATGCAACAAAAGAGTTTTTAAGTGAAATTGCATACAACTATTTAAACATACAACGTCATCCGTCGTGGCGAATTCTTTACTTTAATGTACTCTATTATCTATAATATTATAAAATGTAGTATTATCATATAACAGACTGAAATAATATCTCATAATTCCTTTCGTCTACAATAATTTCTCCTTAAAAACGTTGGTAATAAATTGAATAACAAATAGAACGGCAATGAGGCATTAAGAAGCTTTAACAATACAATAAGACTGTGTTCAAAAGTGTTTTATCAAATCACTTCCTTGGGCCTTTGCCATGAAAAAGGAATACCTAAAAAAAAGTGAGTGCGGGAAATGACATAGTAGAAAACCATTCACGACCTCCTTACTTGGTAAATAGGGTGGCAACAATTGAAAAGTCATCCATTCTTAGACCGGGGAATATTGAGTGCAGCCTTACAATGTCAGGTTTTTGAACAATAATCGGAGCACTCGCCCAACAAATAAGTCTATGGTGTTGTAATTATAGAGGCAATGGTTCGCGTCAGCTTTGTGCAATTTAACGACTTCTTCCACTGCTACATACATACTTAGAACGTGCAATCGATAATAACGTTCACGTCCCTGGATTGCCGATAGTTTTTAACTTGAAAGAATATTCCTTTTAGAGATTGTATCGTTCAAATTTAAGCCTTATTGTCAATACCATACTTGTAATAATAAAATATACTTATACTTTTCTTAAAAAATACAAATTATTGATAATTATTTACAATTGCATTACAAGAAAACATTTATAAAATGACTAGATACAGTGTAAACGACATACAGTTTTATGTACCCACTGAGTTTCAAATCTCACCACGAATTAACTTACTCGGTTGTTTGAGTTATATTAAAGGAATCCTGGCGTTATTATCTTCAAGCATCTTACTACGCACCCATTTATTAACCATCTTAATTGCTAAGACCAAGTTAATTATTCTCGGTAAAACTTAGTGCCTAAAGAGCGTTAGCCGTTAATATAGTATAAATTTAACGTCGAAATCCTTTAATATCATTTCACAGCAACATCATTCCCGTAGTAACTTTGTGACATTATCCAGTGGATTATCGCTCAAGTTGTACTTTGGGAATGTTACTAATGGTGCCCTTAAGTTTTTCATAATAAAATTATGGAAAATCTCCGGCTACATGGAACAATTACTTTTATTTATAGCCCCAATAATTTACTGTCAAAAGCAATGTCGTTACGTGGGATAAGGATATTGTCATCCTTATTGGATTTCCGTATAATCTATTGGAAAGTTTATATAACTTCACAACGGTAGGGACCGTCACTGCTGGACAGAACGATATCCAGTCATACTTTTTTGACAGTTTTAATTTATTGTAAAAAAATAATTCATCTTATTCACTTTGGTCTTTTCATTTAATCGTTTCTGTATTTATTATCAATAATTACGTACAAAGAAATAATTAATATACTTAATTGTTTGCGGTAATGTTATTTATAAAATGAATGGATTTTAACGTGGCTTCGTGATAATAATTAATAAATGTTTTAAATAATAAGAAATCCATTCAAATTTTAATTGTTACGTAGTAATATGAAAAAATATATATTAAGTCACAATAAGTTTAATGACGACATTATGTTAAATATTTTTATTCAATAAAGATAGAAACGCTTTGTTAGATCTAGGTAATAAATAATGCTGCCAAAACCGTACATGAAATAAAAACTAGACTTGACTAGACTGCTATCTTATAAGATGTCACAAATATTAGAGTATTATTTTTATTAATATAGGTGCGAGTACGTTCAGAATGATAAATGCGCTATAATTTTGCTAAAGTAAAGCACATGACTTATCATTTCTTATACGCCCCAATGGATTCAAGTGACACGAAAATTTATTTATAAAATAAAATACAAATACCATTTTATTTAAGTAATATTGCATTTAGAACCTCAAATAACATGATTAGTCTATTATTTGTTCTATTCGTGCAACGTTCTACAATATATTAAGATAAACAATGGTATAATTAGTTATTTAAAAGGAATTAATGTGGATACCGCTGTCATTGTGGTTATGAATTAATGGAAACACTTTAAAATTGGCATTTCGTGCTATAGCGGCGCTTCAATCGTGTGACAGTGTGGTAGGTACCACGTACCAGTACAATTGCAATCAGTCTAATATGTTGAACACTGGGTTCATCTCATTATCATGGGCGACCACAGGTGAATGATGGCGTAGCGCGAGTGCCGCCGCCCGTTTTGTTTGTGGTCCATTTAATGCTCACGACAAATTGCGTGTTTGCTGCCACAACCGAGAGATCATTGCAAAGCCGAGAGGAATAAATCGAATGATTACTTTTGTACAATTTGGAATATAAAGTTTTTCGAGCATCGGTGACTCGCTCGTGTAATTCGGACCGCGGCTGCCAGTAATAGTTTCTTTCTGCAGATTTTTTTATGACAGCTCTGTAATGACTTTGGAGTGTTACTTTTAAGCGAAATAATTACAGAAGTTGTTTTTCGTAACAATACTATCTTCACGTTTTGTTTTTGTTTTGAACGGAAATAGTTATTTCTTGACTTAATTCCTCATTGTGTTTAAAATATATTTCGAGTAAGAAAAATATAATCAAAAGTCTCTCTTTAAGAAATTGTAATTTGTAACGAATAAAAGTACGCTTAAGGTTATTTCATGACAACGAACTCTTGTTTTTATCCTCTTAACAAGAAAGTAATCTGTCGAGCTCGGTCGCGATAACTGGATTTTTATGTAACAAACTCGACTCGCGCCTACCCTTACCTAGCCTGAGGCTCCCTTAAGAAATTCCAGCATTGCCAGCTTCTGTAGATTCGATGTTATATACATTTTTTCGTATTACAATTACAGATGTAACATAAAATCGACATAAAGGCCAATGCCCATGATGTCGAGGAATCTTATACGGGTAGATTTTATTTAGTTTGTTCCAATTGTAACTATTGAAAGTTTTATTATTTATTCCAGCGCTACACTTTCATAAGCAGAACACTGTAAAGTGTAATAGGGTTAACGTTGTGATCATCGTCTAGAGACGAATTCGTCGGCCACCTGATATAGAACTATCTACGCTTACTCAACCTTAAAGTACAAGTAGAATGAGAAAGTTTTATAGAATTTACGACGTTACTCGGTTCGCACTCGATGCTTTCAGTGAATGTCTAACTTAAGTCAGATATATTATAATGTATAAGGAAAAAAATAGGCTTTAAATGGTAAATCATTACATTGTCCAAGAAAGTGTGAATATTGTGAGTTCGTAATAGAATAGTTCAATATAATTTCTGTAATAGCTAGACATAGACAATCTCTTGACTTACAGAAAGATATCTACATAATCAATTAGTTAGTTTAAATATATTATTCATAATTAGTCTTCTAATAGAAGGAAAAACTAAGCATTTATATTATAAGTTCTTCTTGACATCGCTTGAAATCGTCAGCTTGGTCAGCTGCTTCTAGTAATATCGGTTCGCCGAGCAAAATTATCCACAAGTGGCGCAAGGGGGTAACACGTATGGCACTAAATTTTAGTTAAAGTCATTCCAGGCAACAGGTGCACGGGATGAGTCCTCTGGAAACTCGTAATTATGACCTACGTTCTATTTAAATGTAAGTGAAAAATCCACATTCGACAAAAATCTGATCATTAAACGAATATTTTTTATTTTCCTAATAATAAAGTTGATTTGACAGCTTCGTTAGATTTTAACAAACAAAATTAATGCATACACACCCATGCTTTCAAAAGCACGAACACTATTGTTGATAGGGCCAGCTCTTGAGGCGGAAGGGATTGATGATTTATAAATCGAATATAATATTCAAACGTCAGGATATAACGTGAACTGAAATATTTTGGCGCCAATATCGCTACATTTACACATTTTACTCACTTGTCAATTAAATGTCACACGCGATTCGCTGTGAATTTACTCAGTCGCTTGCGAATATCAACCGAGTAAATGAAATTTGCATAAAAAACACATAGTTTTACCGCGGTGCTGTCGCGTATAGGGGTCGCCGTGAAAATGTTACTCTATCTTTTTAATACACCTGAATTTTTACTGGAATAAAGTTTTGAAATAAAATGCTAATAAAGCACAGCTTATTTCATAATTTATTTTGAGGTTCAATTAACTCGTTCAAATATTTAGATATTGTAACAAACTGTTCAAAAATATCGTCCGTATCCGCAGAATTGTTGTATAATATAAAATATAAGTACTGTTATTGAAAACGTAAGATTATTATATTTATTTGCAAATGTATTGCGTTCCAATCAGAATGATAATTGTGTTGAAATGAAATGATTTGCGTAAACTTTTGTGTTCATAGGTAAATATTGACAAACATATTTAATACTTGTATATACATAAACTACTAAATAATCAACATTATTCATTATCCAACAAATAACAAACAAATTGCGAACACGAATATATTTTCTATTTGAAATTCCAACAAAGTTCTAATTAGTATATTTGACGTAGAACGCTATCAAATAGGCCCTAAGGGTGTTTAAAAATCACAGCATTGGCGAGATGTGATGTATCAATTGAGAATTAATTTAAACTTTGCTGGCCAAAAGCGAGCAGCGTACAGCCCTGGGGACTGAACAGGCATCAAATCGAATAGAAGGTTATAATTGACTGGCATCAAATGAATAACGACTAAAACACCGCCTAGCTGTCAATCAAACTTGATCCTTAAATTTATAAACATTATAGCCAAGATCCTTTGTGAGAATAGATCCCTAAAACACCAAAATTATTTAGCAAATCTCCCGTAGAAATCTAACGTCTGATATTCACCAAACTAATTAGAATACAACATTGATTTAAGTCATGCATTAAGAATCTGTATGCAAAACAAGTTTCAGTCAGTTACTTATAAGTGGATTAATTAACGATAGAATGATAAAATAGTCATAAGTCGTCAATTATGGTTCCGTAAATTATATCCGTAATGTTAAATCGTCTCATATTATTATTATAAGGTTGAGTTGAAACGTTAATTCCAATGTTCACCATTTTTGTTTCCATTACTAGTGATGCTTTTCTGACAAATGTATTACTGACTTTCCGTGTTAAATGTGTATGTGACAGTATGACACACCAAACAGTTCTATATCATTCGATAGACGTGAGATTTATTACTGCTTCATTTTCTTTTAACTATGACACTATTATTACCGTTGCTTATTGTGTTATGTATAAATTTTGTTGTTTTTATTAATAATAAATAATTAGACATTATAATATAAGAGTTCTCATTTTAATTTCAACATTTAAATGTTTGAATATTAAGATATCTAAGCAACTACTACGTTGGAACAGTTTGTGTCAAACTTGTAACCAAACTATCAACGCCCGAGGATCTGACCGTTTCCTGTCTAGCAATGACAGGGCCAGGCGCCTAGTCTTAAACTAAGCTTTATGGAAAATTAAAAACGTCAATCAGTTCCTATATATGCCTACCACTAGCTATTACGGATCAATCACTAGTTCTATTACTTGCCTTGATTGCGTTCCCCTTAATTTGCACACGTACTAATGGAGGTGCATTCATAAATTTTAGTACGAGAAGGGTCCTTTTCTTTTGTTATTTAATAATATGTGAAAAAAAAATGAATAAAATATGAAGAAAAGTAATAACAAAATATATTTAACATGAAAACCAAACACTTCAAAGTGCGGAGAAAATGAGTGTTCCTTTAAAAAAAACTAACCATAAAAAACATTATTGAAATCTTCTTTAACAATAGCCTGGGGTTATATTAATTTCCGCTAAGGCCTGTTGATTAATTTCATAATAATTTATTTCAAGTACAAAAAATATGAAAACATTCACAGAAAAAGATCCCATTGAAGGAAAAGGTTCAGAATTTTAAATAACAGACGTTTTGATGCATAACAACACACAATAATTATGTTCTCCTTACTTTAAAAATGTTCGTACCATCCTCTTTCGTTTACTTCTAATTTTGCTTAATACTCTTTCTTGAATAAGAACATCATTCATTAATTATTTTAAATGAATTATAATACTAAAAAAGCAGCTCATATAGATGTAATACTTTATATATTACAGCAAATAATTGATGCACATTTAGAAGAAACAAGTTAATCCCTCTAAACTAAAAGGAATTTAAGAATTGTGGATCATGATTTTTGCACAAATTCAATAAATAATGTTTATGCATTAAATAAGAAATATAGTCGAGAGATTACTAACATGAAACAAAACTAAAAGAGAAAACTAAAAATAACATGACTGTCGAAGTTCTATTAATGGGCAATTTGATTTTAACATACATTTGTATTAGTCTGCCCTAGAATGTTTTATAGCGTTTGTTTTAAGTGCTTAGCAGTTCACGACCTCAAGTAGCTATTTCCGTTACGCTTTAAGTCAGTCAGTTTAAAATCAGATCGCTGCACAAGCACAAGTGGCATCTGCCATTAAACATTTACGTCGTAAGATAACGCCTGCTTTTTGTGTACTACGCGTTTTATGGCTCTTTTATTGTGCCCTGATTTGATCGGACGATGCGTCTAGTTACCTAATTATTTCACGGATGAAGTCAATTACGGATTGATTGCAGTTAAAAACTTTTCTCCTTAAACGTCAGTTTTAAAACAATGAGTCACGATGATACCAACGTAACAGTCTTCATTGGCACCATTAAAGATTGTTTTACAGTTTCTAAGTAGTTGCAAAAGTTAGATTTAAGTTAAAGGAAGGTTTATGTTTTTAATGTATTTTAACACGTTCATAGAATATTTGTACATCTCAAAGAATGGTCAATTCATGATATTCATTTTAATTTAACTTATACTTTTACTATAGCTATTAGATACCGCACAACACAAAGGGAGAAATAATGAATAGTCCGGAAAAACCGGGGCTCTCGTTATAAGCTACATGCATAAATGATACGACGAATCTGACAAATGGTACGGCAGAGTATAACAATGGTGGTGCTTCCAAGTGGCCGTTCAATTATGCAAATAGGAGGAGCGATGTCCGTCCGGCAATAACAAAACTCTTTAACAGCTGACAAACGGCGTTGGTCCGTGTAACATTTTTGTATTCACACAGTCTCCTAGGCAATAAAATGAAAACAGGTACATCATTCGTATGACATGTCCAGCGTTCATATTAAATTAGACCGCTACCGGCTATCTACTTTATTTTTATTTGAATCCCATGAAAATATGAAGCGTGTTTGCTCTTTCGCGTTTGGGAACACGGCGTCACCATTTTATGCGAGAGTCAATGTTTATGAATTTGTCAATAAACACCCAGACCGGCGTAGTTACCTTTGCAATTTAGCAGCCGCAATATTTGTGACTTTTTATTCGCATACGCATCCCGTCCCTTAACTCGTTTGAATAATTGACTGTTTAATCATAATTAAAAATACCAGTTCTTATAGCTTTTAATACTGTCCATACTTTTTTAGTCTTAACAGAATTTGATTTCATGAGACAAATACATAAAAACCTTCGCGGAACGTCTTTCACTCACCGAAACGTTATCTTAATGTCATCGTATCAGTTGTATTACAAAAGTAAAGTACGAATTACGTCTTATAGTGTTGAAATCTACTCAGAATATTTTGTATAGTTCCAAACTTTATATAATTCAGGAATTATCAACATTACTAGAACAATAATTATATAGCAATTAAAGGAAGCCACTAATAATGGAAATGAGATTTTAAATTAATAAGAGGCAATTTTTCGTCCGTAACTCCTCATTAAACTGATCCAACGCTCTGGGTGCTTTATCACTCAGTCAAATTGCGTTTTGCTTAATTTTCTTTCGCCGGCAGGTGTGTTCGACAGAGCCATTATTTACACCGTCAGTTGTGACGTCACTTCCTAACGCCCTCCACTATGTGGTTCTTTGAGTAAAACTTGTATGTTTCTCTAGTTTTTATTAAACTAAAATAATTTAAATTATATTACTCCACATTCTTTGTTTAATAATTATTTAAAATTCAATAATTATTTTAAATAATCTGTTCTAATTATATAATATTATTCTAAGTATTTTAAATACAATGTAAGTAATCATCCTTGTAGACATATTTCTTATAATAATTAATATATCAAGGTGTCACTCAAATGTTGTATTTCAAGCCTTCCTGACTTATCTAGAACGACAATATATAATTAGAATGGAACCCTTCTGCTTACCCGACATTAGAGCCAAGGTCGCTTAAATGCTTGTTAAATATCACATCCATTTATTTGTTCCCCTTGTGTTTAGAAATGTCACAGTGCCTGATATGCCTATGGTTTAGTGTCACTAATTTGACAATGAAATATAGGATTAAATTAGAATACAACGCATAATAAAATGAATATCAGATCCGATAAGTGTCTGTTATTTTATTAGATCACCGGCTTGATGAGATTGAGATATTCATTCAATTTAAACTTTAATACATTGTTTTCAAACGAAAATGTGATTTCTCACCTTCTGACAGCCAAATTTAATAAAGTGACATCTAGTATTCTTATAAATGTACACTTTTTAGATTATTTACCTATTTTCACTACCAAGTTTTGGATGTAAAGTACATAATACAGATTACGTGGAATTTTGGTTAATCATTTTTGTTATTACAGGTTAATCATTATATATTATTACAGGTTAATCATTATATATAGGTTTGCAACATAAACGATAATATATTATAAAAATATATAGAAAATAATCTACAAGAAACAGGCAGAAGATTGTTTTATTTTCTACTTAACATAGCTTAAATTGTTTATAGAGCTCAACAAAAAATCATAATATCATAACATGACATTTACGATGGTAAATTGACAAACTGACATTTAGTATTTCATATACCAAGGAAACCTACTTTACCAAGAAACCATCAAATAATCGATTACAATGAATAATCTTTTACTTTTCTACAAAAAACAAACATTTGTTTTCTTCTCACGCAATTCCGGAAAATGTTTTACGAAATTTATATATCTAGAGATATTTTTTGACGTACAATGTTAAATTCTATTTTATTAGTATCATTGGTAATCATCAATTCTACAGTCTATAAATATATTTTGTGAATAAAATAATATTTGATAGTATAAATTATTAACTACGAGCAGCTAGTTAAGTTGCAAATTTTTGTTCAAAATATTTTACATTCAATACAAATACAATATAATAATAATTGAGATAGAAATGAAATAAATAGATTATTTTATTAAGGAACTTTTCAAATTGAGCAAAATAGTCCTATTCACTGTCTAATAAACTCAACAATTTAATTTCAATAAAGTCCACGGCGTAATAAACGAGGGAACAACATAAATATCTAGCCGTGCCAACCGCATCGATAACATTCTGAATACACCGGTGCATTTTAAAGCCTCGGACGAAACCGTTTTATAATAAATTCTCCCTTCCAGTTTCCTGTGGGATTAATCGTCTTACTTTTTTCTCTCGGCCGTAATCCTCTCTGGGGATTATGAGCTAAGATCTACTATGACCAGTCCCATGTATATCATATTCACTTGACATTTAAAAATAATAATATAGTATATTTGATATTATAAATATTGATGTTTTTTCAAGATAAATATTTAGGGTACATCGTGAAATATTCATTAAATTTGTGCGGGTTTTGCGCATGGGTGGTTCCCACAACAAACACTTCAGTTACTTAAAACCTTTTAGAAGAATAAAGGTAAGATCCATGATACGTTATAATAACATAATAATTATACTTTATAATAATACGTATAATTATTGTGACTATAAAGAATGTGTACCGAAAGTAATGGTCATTCTGTTGTTCTAAATAACAATTTTATTATAACTCTTATCATATTTTTAATTACAAAAATTTATGAATATTACAATATATTATGAAGAAAATCTTATTAAAATTTTTGAGACCCAGGTGTTATTTTGAAACAAAAAAAATTAACGTCAAAATTAAACCCCTTGTCAACCTTATTCGCTCTGAGAAGGATGCCATTAAAGATGCCATTTTACCGTTTCTCATTAAAATCTTATATAAAGTATATCTTACTTAAGACAACGTACAGCGACATGAAATTAAATAATTAATTGGCCAATGATTGGACGGGATAGGAACGTTACTACCACATGCACACAAGTAAGAGATGTCCAATTTATATATAAACTCTTTGTTTATTATTGGTATTATGGCACACAATGAAATGATTTACTACATTGTATCTTATTTTTTCAATCAGATTTGCAATTACTCCAATACTAACTACAAACAAAATCACGTCCATTTGTTACAAAATAAATCAAATGAAGCGCTACTCTGCGCCTGGACATTATTAGATAGGGAAACTCGCACCTGATGGGTTTTACTGGTAGCAACAGGGTTTAGTTCATGTCACAATCGGTCGCCGCACTGGAATTAACCGCCACACCCGGCTTGCTCTAAATGTCAGTCTTATTATCATCTGACACTCTGGGATTACCTAGGATAAATTGTTTTAACGTTTTGGAAGCGGGCTTTTCACTGAATGTCGACAAGTGTTATCTTTTCAAATTAAAACTCCACTCCGGATCTAGACTAACTTTGACTTTTCTCTTTTTACGCAAAACTAGTTTACAGTTTCATTTAGTCTCTTTGAGCTCACCAATTAAGCTTTTGATTGGTTGCAACAATCACTTACCTGACACTGTCAACTGACATACGAATCAAGTTTCATGGGAGAACGGTCTACAGTACGTCTGCTAATACCATTTTCCGTTTGGCTAATAAGTTTAGCATGCGCTATTACCAATCGGACGCCGGGCTTGGTGCTTGTCGAGCGCCTCTACATGGCAATCAATTTGTTGCATATTCGAACGTTTTGATTTTACGAATTTCGGAACACGTTTCTTGCTCGTTACTTCGGACTTCATTTGCAAGTTCCATATTTTGAGTTTCAAATTATAAATATTTGAATAAATGTAAATATAAATTATTCATAAATTATTTCATTTGTCGAGGAACAAAGTTTCCATGTTTAAATTGCTATCGATACAACATCGCAATCTGTAAACGCTTGGTAGTACTGACAGGTCCAAAGGTCTTGGCGAGGGTGCCGTTCAAGTTCATTTGACATTCGGATCACGAACGCCCCGAACGATGTCCCATCTCAGCTCGCTAGCGCCGATTGCATTAATTTAACCATTTTATAAGCGATTTAATAGACAATCATCTGATTCGGCTATTAAAACACTCTTGAAAATGCAATGTAAGTCACGTAAATTCTGCTTTCTTCGCCTCTTTCATTATTATTAAAAGATGTATCTTAGCTATTTTGAATCACTGAATACGAATAGAATAAGTTATTTACACTGATATTTTAACAAGGTAAATTATTCTATTAAATTTGAGTAATCTGGGCTAACTTCAGCCACCTTGATATATTCCCTGGAGTATTGAAATCAATCTCTGAACATTTTCAATTTATTTCAGTGTCCTTATCTGTAACAGCCTCAGCGCTGAATTAATCTAAGCGGACTCTTCTCTCGCTCCGTGCCTCTTACCGGAAATTAAACGAATTAACGCCACCCAAATGTACATTTTTCACTTTGGAACTCGCTCATTCTATCGATGAATCTCCATCTTTTTCATCGAGAGAGATCAACGGATCTGTACGTTTATCTGTCTTCGCTTAGATGGAACAATTGATACGTTGGTGATGTACATTGAATCTTAAATGGAATTCATGATATTGATTCGTCTACGCTCCATTTATTTGCAAAGGAATTGATTAAACGAAGTGACATTATTACGTCTCGACATCTATTTCAGATATTGTAATTGGCATCGGACAAGAGCTAATTAAGAATATTGTGTATGTCTAATATATTTTTTATCCAACACAATGCTTCGATTGTCCGCAGCGTTCTAGCACTTAAACCTCATGTATTCTACGTAATGACGTTGTAAAGCCCAGTGTACACCTGCTCTATTTCGTACGATATCTGCCAATTAATTAAATAGACGTATGCTATGTATGCGATACCTGCTATTAATGCTTCGTTTTCCAATCCGCCACTATTTTAAACAATATTGAAAATAAAAATAAATGTGATAGAAGTGTAAACTCTTTTCATTTTATCAATAAAAAATATAACTAAAAATATACTATACTTATTAGTTTAGTTTAGTACTATTTATAGTAGTAAATATATGGAAATACCTCTATAATAAATGTTTACACTAAATGAGATACACGCACATAATTTAAGCGAAAGGTTTTAGCGCTCATCCTTTTATCGAGTTCACGCATTTCGATAAATTGCTTGAAACTAACTTTAGAAGATTTTGATTAATATATCCCCATTTATATATCCAAAGTTTGCGTTAGAATACTACATAAAAATAAGAAATTAATTCTTATAGATAACACTTCCATAATGTATTAAATTATCTTGAAGATCTCGTAACGACGTATACGTACAGGAGCCGTCATATTATATGGTTGTAGAAGTTGTAAGATAGGCTACCAAGTTGCACTGATTGAACTTGTGTTTCAATTTACCGCAACAACTTGAAGGTTGTGCGAAATTCTGCAGAATACCTTAAGTGTTATCGCGGTTTGGAAGCAGCTGCCTCTCTAACTAACCGTGATTGCCACCCCTCCCTCTGTGTATCATTTTTTTCAACCCTCTCGAGAACGGGCTCATCGTTGTCTTGAAATTGCGATACTTAGCATTAAATTGTGAGCCACTTAAAGGGCATTTCACCAGGATTACTGCGGCTTAGGCGTTTTTCATTGCGCTCAGCTAGAATTTGCTTAGCTGTTTTGTTAATATCCCAAAAGGTATCGGATCTTCTAAACTGCTCTCAGATCCGCGTTGACGTTAATGAGCCGGTCCCTTTCGTTATCTCCAAGACGTACGGTTCTGTTAAAGATAGTAAAAAGCTATCTCGATCAGTGAGGCTTCTTGCCTTTTACTTTTTTATCTATATTTATGAAATTTAGGTCTTAATGGTGTATATCCGGTTTCATATTTGACATTATATTGCCCTCTCATCGAGTAAATTACGTCTTTAATCTTATAGAAAATTGAGCTAGTAGTTTACCCGAGTTTACTTTTAAACTTCTCCCTCGCTGGTATTCAAGGTTCGGTGATTTATGGAAACTAGAAATTTTAAAAGTGTATTATAAAGTATTTTTCATTGCTTTAATAAACTTTGTCATGTTTTAAGACTATTCATTGCGTTTAGGATTTATGTACATAAACTAAAATAATAAATTACCGGGTTCTTTATTTTTTATACTTCAGAAAATGTATTACTATTATAATAAAATATATATAACGTAGAAACGTATGCTTAATAACTTATATTTCTATTATATAACTCCATATCACGAATTTTCTCATACAAAAAAGGGAAAACATAATTTTTATTAATTTCTTAATTTCATACCTGATAACAGTTTAATAGATTAAATGACTTATAATTTTAGAAATAATCTAAGATTTAAGTTTATAAATGACCTCCTGCCAATGTGTCTGTAATCTTGACCAAACTATCTATAGTTATCTCTCCAAACGACTAAAGATAAATAGCGAGGTAGACACGCAAGCAGCGATTGATTAGATAGGTCCGTAGAACCCTGTAGGGGTAATAAAGCCTCCTACGGTCTGCTGATTGCCTTGTAACCCACCCTGCTGCTTGCCGTCGGATTATATGAATCGATCACTCCAATCTATCATAATATAAGCGTTATTTGATATACCAAAGTTAGCAGCCCTTAGAGGTTTCGTAGAAAGCTGACCTATAAATTATGTATAAAATTGAAGTATATAAATTTCCCATAAAACTACTTTCGAAAATTAATTCTAAATTCAACATCCATAATTAAGTAAACCTACGTATTCCTTGTTTTAAATTATTAAATAATATAAAGGTTATTATTTTTATTTATTTCTATAACCAAGTACTAAATGGTTTGTTATTTCAAGGGCCCGAAATGACATTTATTATTTTAACCGGTGTCAAACAGTGCACCTGCGCGTTATATTACAAACGTGGCCCTGATTACTGAAGTCAACAACACCTGCTTTTGCATTTGTCAAATCACTTTGATAATGTATGACAATTTAATTAAATATACACCTATATATATCTCATTTTCTAGTTTAGCAAGCTCGCCTCCATTACAAGACTTTAAAGCGCGATGCGATCATGATTTCTACTCAAGTAAATACTTTTATTCATATTTTAAACAAATGCAGGATATGATAAAAACACAATAAAAGAAACAGTTATTTTGAGATAAAATAAAATTAAATGATAATAAATGGCAATTTTCGTAATATCATCAGAGATAAAAAGCGTTACCATCTGTCCATTGCGTGATGCCAACTTTGCAAAGTTTGCCAAATTGACTACTTGGCTACATTTCTTGCATAAAAATGACTCTCATTATGTTACTTACTCTATACGTTCACTGCAAGATTGTTTCAACCGGACATGTGATTATACAAGTTGTCTTGATTTCTTCAATAAATAATGTATCCTAATTTAAAATGATATTTTTTTTAACAATATGTTATCTCAGAATGTTACAATTTACAATACTTGTTTAAGATATTTATGTCAAATAAGACAAAATATTTTTGACACTGAAACCATAACGGCCTTATCAACATCCACAAACAAACGGTCAAGCTTCACAATAAACTTCTGTGAGGTATTGCAGTAATCCTATTTGTACAGGGATCTCGTTTCAGTATACTAAACTTTGTTTCCATGCGGTGTGAATTAATCAAAGTGTTTTGTGATTATAAAACCAGTAAAGTAACCGGGACAAGTTTTCAAAACGGATTGAAATAGGGTGCTTGCGGTTACAGCCAGGTCTAGTGAACACGATATACGTTTCACAAACTTCTCCGGCGGAATTAGAAAGTCAGTCTACCAAACAAATCTGGATTTACTTCGCCTCGTGGAAATGTCATTTCGAACTTCTCAGGTCCCGTTTTCACTGGACGCATGAACGGGTTAGTCGAGACAGACAGACAAATTCCAAAATCGGATGATGCAACAAAAAATGTGCGTACATTCTTCCCGTTCGACAAAAAAGTAGGACGGATTTCATTAAGTGCCGCTCCTTTTGGACTGTGACGTAATTGGGTCTAATTTGACGAAAACAAATGATACGTGATACTGAAATAAATGATTTTAGCTTTCCCATTTTACTCCAGACATACATTCAATGTTAATAAAAAATAAAATTAATGAACTTTACGATTTTACTTTATATTTAAATCATACAATAATTTAAATTGCCACTGCAATTGCAACACAAAGAAAAAATCATTGCAATAATAAAAATAAAAGTTATTTAAATTGAAATAAAAATGTAATTACAGTCACGCTTTAATTTATCGTCATGCTTAATTTAATGAGACACGCATACGAATAACTTATCTGAACAGCTTTTAAAATGAAAAAAACAAACGTTGAACAAGCCCTAATAGGGTAATAAGTCAGAGAGACATAGAAAATAATTAACTTGTATTATGTGTGAACATGAGCCCATCAAGAAGATTGTTAACACGCACCTCCACGTGGAACGAATGTAGGTCAGAAATACCACAAGTGCAAGGTTGTTACACCTATCAGTTAATAACTTTACAATTATTTTTAGTCCCCTCCTCGAACCTTTAGCACGATGCAAGTACTGCAATTAATATTTTTGGTAACATATTTCTGTGAGTGGACCGGCAAGAAACTTAGCCTAGTATAATAGTCCTGAATTTTGCTTCTGCTACTTTTATCTTAATCTGCAAGCAAGAATTCTGCAAGATGCAAAGTGCTCTCAGCGCTGAAGTTGAAACACTTGACCTGATCTTCGAAAATAAGCCTAGAATACAGGGCTTATTTTCTGCAATATTTTTATGTTTTTTATCCAGCAATATATTTCTATATAAAAGAAGATACATTTTTGATGAGAGCGGAAGGGTTAGGAGTTTTACGTGTATTGTACCGGCGTCTATTATAAAGACTTTAATATATGTAAAATGGGCCGGTAAGCTTCAAAATCCTTCAGTAATTCACGGGGCTTACTCCATTAAATTATCACACAATTCAGGAAAACCATTAAGATATTATGCTGCGCCAACATTTTTTACTTAACATGAACAACAATAAAATTTTACGCTCGCAATAAAAGAGAATTATTTCAAATGTTTTTGTTCCATGAATTATTCTTAACTTTATAAATATAAAAATTCCTTATTTTAAAAACTGGGATTAAGCTTAATAAATCGCTAAGTTTTATAAAACCTTAAAGATTTCGCTTACATTGCAGTCATCTCAACAAAATTTTACCGTATAAAAACCATTTATATTAAAATGATAACGTTGACTTAAATTTCTTATGAATGTTATAAAATATTGAGATAATGTGCACATTAATCTTAAATAAATATTTTTATAAAAGCAAAATAATACCCACATTAGTCTTCTATTATGTTTTGAATACTATAAATTTTATAAGCATAGTAAACTAATAAAGACCTTCTCTGTACCATTTATACAGAAACTAAAAATAATAAATCAATATTTAATTATGGTTGGTTGATAAAATCATATCTTAAAGTGATATAAAGAGGCACCGCAATTAATTAACAAAGAGAATTCCTTCCAACATCAGGTCAGCCTTAGACTACTCGCGTTTATTTATACCGAACAATTTATATTGCTTAATCAGACCCAGATAGTATAATGTAATGCAGTCGCCATATTTATCGAATCGCGGTCGTCACCGTCACTTTGCTAACAGAAAGCCACGCGACGGTAATCCGTCTTCATTTCCTATCTATCAGAATGGCGGTCGAGCCCAGTGGAACGAAGTGGTAAACCATTAGCTACTATCAGGCGACTGTATTCGTGAAAAATGATTTTCTACCACACCTTAACTTGCTACCATCCTTCACTGTTTACTTTGTATTTTAGGAACGTTATCTTTTGTTTGTAACGGTTTGCGTGCTTCGCCTACGTGTAATCCGTATTGCTATAAGTTTTTTTCTTTGATTTTAGGTATTATCTTGAGATAACATAGGTAGGCGGTGAAATAGTGAGGCTCGCTGACAGAATTCATGAGGGATCACTGTTACAAACGCAATTCGTTAAAATTCCGAATTTCTATTATGTGTTATCGAATTAATATTGTGTTTGCTTGTTTTGTTTTCCATCCCCACAAAGGAAACACCATAAATTGTAATAGACCGGAACAAGTAGAAAGAGGGAAAAGGGGCCTTTCGAATTTAGTAGACTGTTAGATATTGATGATAAACATTATAATAAATATTTAAAAATAAATAAAAACGGCTAACATGAATTGTTTAATTAAGATTGTCATACAAGTAATATGTTTAACGTTATGTTATAAGAACAAATTAAATTTTACCGCAGGTACGTAAACTTTAACCACGTTTGAGTACTTTAAAAGCAAATAATATAGTCATGCTATGTACAACTGTGAACAAAGCAAGGAACATAACAATAATATAGTTATCTCCACGCGACCGGTACTTCAGGAAGATGTGAATTTTAATTACATTTTTGCGATACTAAAGCGGAGGCACTTAAGTATGTATGAAGGGCAGTCAGCCCTCATTCGAACTAACGCTTCCGGCACGTGCATACAAAAACAAAACCCTTGCTGACTCCAAAAGCCTCATTCAGAGAGATATTGTTGGGTAGACTATCTTCTCGGTTGTTATTTATATGAAAATTATGTATATTGTCAGAGTAAACATGAATATTGTATGTTATGCATTATGGTTAATGAATTTGAAAGTCGACTGCTAGTTAAAACTATTATATACTTTAAAGAGATTATTTTAAAAGATGTTCCGTTTTATACACTCACTATAGTGATTAGTATCTTTTATGTAATGTCTCACAACGTTTCATAATACACTAAAATGTATATAATTTAGGATAAAATATAAATATACCCTATTTTTTTATTTCTAATGGACGAATGATAGTATTGAAATTGATTTAATACATGATACAAATCCGTTTTTACGATAGATATGTAAGTTAGCTATAAAATCCGAGACCTTACTGCAAGTACTGTATCATAGCAATTCATATCTTATTACGTAGAATCTAAGTCGAATATTTACGCGCACAGAAAGATGGATTCGCAGTGCAAATAAGCGGTATTTTCCACTAAATCACGTTTATGGTTGAGCGGTGGCAAATGGGCATTATCCTTCTTTACATAACCCAAAACAACCACATTTCTTTGGTGGTGCATTAGTCTTCCTTAGCAAGTGATCTAAATCATCTTAACGTACGTGGAATACCCAGTGCGTTCTATAAATCACATTTCCAAACCTCAATTCTTCACATGACGGACCATAAAACAATAATTTTGGACGCTTCAGCGATTACGGAAACGTCATAAATAGCATAAAAAATAACATTAAAATGTAAAATAACTAAAACTAGCTTACATAAAGAACAGAGCAGACTTTCGTCACGGCTATGAGTTGATTTTGAGAATACATATATAATTCGAAGCTCAGCGGAAAACAACAAATAAATTTTATTTACGAGATTTAATAATAAAGAAAGTAAAATTACTTATAATTTTATATCGAATGGATTGTAACTTTGAGTTTCATAGTAACTAGTCTGATATCGATACGAGTATATTGACCGTGACGAATTAGTATGCTATTCACGTTTGGGTTTTTTCGTTAAAATTTTGCAAAAAGGAAATAATGATATCGTCAAGCGAAGATAAGCCTAAGCGTGCCGTTCTGTTTATCACGTCGCGCCGAGATTTTTCCAAGGGCAGTTTGATGGGTTTATTAAAACATTAACATATTTTGTTTTTCTTTCATTATACCAAGAACGAAATAACATGGGTTCTTAAAATATAAATATACAATAAGTTTTTCGGAATCGCTCATCCCACTTACTAAACATTAGGTTCTTTGCATGAAGATTACAATGGCTTTATGAATTTCTAGCACGTAATCGGTTTACCTCCAGTTCTGGCAGACAATGAGGGCTCATAGAGTATGCGTGCGGATGCGCCTCGCGGAGGACCGGTCCTTTATACATAGTTTAGTAAAATACCCTCGCAGCTAATTTAAAATTCACCCTGTAATGACGGTAGTGAAATGAAACCCGTTGATACGATGATCAGCAAGATGATTTTGTGTATGTGTAGACAGAAATCTTTATATTTTTTGTAACATAAGCCAAATCGCATCTTATATAGCGAAATCCCTCCATTACATTTCTTATAGACCTCTTTATGTGTCCCAGACGGGCAGTAATAATAATCTGCATAGTCGTTTACATGGACAATACTCTCTCATTCCTCAAAAACACATTGTTACTAATAACTTGCCGTCCGCTATAGTTTTTGATACGCTAAGTTACAATTATTCGATAAAACACATCTAAAAGCCCTTTTAATTGTATCGGTTTTTCTAATTAAATATTTGGTATATCTGACTAAAAAGGTTAATTAAAATAGGCATATATATGCATAATATGTTATAATTAGGGCTGTAACAGACGTTTGGTAATTTATCAAACGGTCGGTAGAAAATATTTTCGGTCAAATCGGGATTCCTAATTATTTATTTTACGCTTCAGTATAAAACTTTATTTCACGGCACACTTAGGATAACAATGCCCATAATGCTCATTATATTTTAAAATAAAATGTAACAAATGATGGTATTGTAAAATAATAGAACAGGAAAACATAGATGTGAATGTAAAGATAATATAGAGCGATTAGAAAAGATCTTTTCTATCGTGATGAGACTTGTACGGGGTGATATAGCGATAGCCGCAACATAATATAACTGCTTTACCCGTATCTGAGCTCTTATCTTTTGTACGGTAAGCGCTGCATTTGATCCAATTTGCCAATACAATCAGATCTTGGATATTGCAATGGCATTACCTCCGTCGTGGGCCGCGCGGTCTCTAATGCGATTCAGAATAAAAGTAAGAGCACTGAGCGGACATTAGATATATCTTTCGATACGATGTGTGGGAAGATAATATAATAAAAGTGTAACTTTATATTAATCTTCAAGGTATCTTGTGATCCTAATAACATAACTAAGTTTACGATTATTAGATGTTGTTTTGTTAACAGAAATTGTAGAGAAAAAGTTACAATTTATAACACAACCCTACATCAAACAAGGCTTCCAACCGAGGAAAGTATTAAAAGTATCCTAAAGGGCTTGTACGCATAATAATTTGAAATCCAATCGACAAACGTTCCATGGCGCCGAGGGAAATCCTTTGAGGTGAGAGGCCGGACACTGGAAAATCTCTCCCTCCTTCTGATAAGATTGTCCAATGCAACTCCCTAAACACCGAGGGATTGAAAAGTTCCACGAACGAAACCGAACATACGATCCTAAGGGATCAATACGTTCCATAATATTATATCCAGATAGTTGTGTCTTCTTTGTACAGAATTGTTATTGGTTTTAACTTAAATATATGAATATAGAATTACACAGTTTTTAATAATATTGGAATACTAATATTAAACAAGCCGGGGTAATTATTTGATTTACCTAGGGTTTTTTTCATTTATTTACACAATGTAATATATATTTAAATATTTAAATAAACCTAAAATGATATTTATATTCAAATATAATATTTGTTTGTATAATTAATGAATATGAAAATAATATAACTTTATTAAATCTAACCCACGAGGAAGTATAAGGGAAGATGTTAAAATATTCAAATTGATCCAGTGTGAATAAATTCCGCGCGACGGACGCCACAGAGTACGTTTATATTTTATTATCATGTCTTATAAGAATTGTTTGGTGTATCAAGTACGTTATATAGTCGTTGTCGGTACCGTAGGGAGCTAAATAAGTGGGTTTGCGAATTTTTCCTGGCAAACTTGAGTGGTTGTTTGAACAGAAAGCGGAGTCGTTTACTTTGAGAGGGGATCACTAACGTAATTAGTAGTCTGCAGTGTCAAGTCCGGCTCACTTCTGACCTTTGTTGTTATTTCTATAAAATAATTATATCACTTGCATCAGTTCAAATATTTATAAAATTGATTTCCGGAAATAGTTTAATTTTCGCTGTGATTTCACTGTATTTTAATATTTGTCACTACATACTTTTATTACTTTCTGTTAGACGTAAATTGATAGACTTCTTAGAATTGTCTAAAGCTATTTTCCAAGTACTTTTTATTTACACTGATAAATATTTTAAGTTACGCACTTACTCAATAAAACTTAAGTAAAGCATTTCAATAAAGCGCTAAATCAAATAATACAAAAAAAAATGTTCATTTCCTTAAAACGAATTCGCAAAATAACTTGCAAAGGAAAAAGTCTCAATACCTACATTCTAACATTCCTCAGACTCAAATATTGACATTGCCAGGGTAAGAGAAAAAAAGATAAATATTTGACAGTTCGCAGTTGGGATATTTTTCTTTACTGAATGATTGACAATATCCATCGAGCTTTTCGCCGATTTGAGGCTGTAAATCTTCAATATAGTATTGAAGAAATAGGAGTTTCGCCACCAGCAATATATCAAAGGGTTGTTCAGCTCCTCGGATTCAACATTTAAAAAGTTATAAATAAACTAAATCATTTCTGAAATAATAAACAGAAATAATAATAATTATTTAATAATACGTTGTTTAATATTTTTATCGTTTCGCTACCTCTTATTATTGAAACATTTGGAACCAAAAAAATCTCGTAATATACTGTTACGTGTCTAAAGGGTTTAATTTTGAAACTCACCAGACTCATCGACGCTCCGTGAATCGTCGCCATTTATCATTAGACTCATTTATTTTTGCGCCTCGGAGATATGATTTATCACACCAAGACTACGAGCGTAGGTTTGTTTTTGCTGCAAAGATATTAATCGTTATCGTACGCGTGCCACCCGTCGTTTGTTTTCGTTACAGTGGCACCACCCATTAATTATCAATGAACGTCCGGCCATGCTATGATGAAGGTAGCGTTATGTCCCGAGCCTTTTGAGGTGACAAGGCTATTGCCAGCAACCCTTTTTAAGCCGCCGCATTTAACGCGGAGTGTCCGATGTCATAAAAGTGTCCGATCAGAATATCTACGTGCGTGGACGCTAACGCCTGCGATTAACTTGTTCCTCTGACCGGTATTAAATATAAATAAAGGCTTTTATCCAATTTACACGTAAATTTTTAAAACGGTGAAACAAAGCCTCGCTTGACTTCATCGTTTTATAAAGTGCCTAAACATTTGGGACTATCTATATCAACCGTTTTCAATTATTTTAAAAACTGCAGAAAATATGAGAGCTACAAAATATTGCGTGACACATTTCTCTGCACTAAGCTTTTAAATCGATTGCGCTATATTTTGTTGATGCAACAAATAGATATTTTTATACTCGATAGATAGTGTTTGACTTCAAATTGTACCAAATGTACTGCCGTTCCTCGTAAACATCAAGACATAATCGTTACGTAAAAGGTTATATAAAAATAAACACAAAAGTGAATAGGGATAAAAATGTAAAATATATATATTTTAAATTATTATAACGGAAGTTAGTAGAAATTGATTTTTAATATCTCTCGCCGCTGCTGCCATATGGTGTGACGTCATCCGTGACGTATTGATAGATTGTATTAGTCAGATGGTTGATTGATCGCTGACGTCTCCGCAACTCCGTCCATCTCTCATCATACCGTTCAAATTTTGGACGAGGCATATTTTTAATATAAAAACAATTTTGACAAAATTAATTTCTCATCTGCCATATAAAAGTAGAAACGTGCCTTATATACAATGCCTTGCGCAATACCTTTAGAAGCGTACTAGATTAGGAAGCTTTATACATAACCATTTTAATATCTGTAGTTTATTATAAGATCTTAAAATTTAAATTGGAAAGACGTGTTTAATTGAAGGTTGTCGGGTCGAAGGGACCACAGGAACGCAATTTCAGCGATTAATGACGCGAACATAATCCACCTAAGCAACGCGAGAGAAGACATCGAGACACCCATCAAGCATATGTCTTACTAACTGTTCTAGAAATTCCTAAATTTATATCACCTCTCCCAGTATCATTACACTCAATTAACTTCTAATTATGCTTACAAAAATATGTGTTTCTATTAACATGTTTGACAGGGTCACTATTTTTTATTTAATATACTAATATTTATACATAATAACAGTAAATTTATTTCATTACATTTTATCTATAATTTGCATGATACAATAACTTTAATTTGAAATTTTCCGTTTCACTAAGCATTCTAAAGCTACTTGTTATGTCACAAAATTTAGTTCACAACATTAATAGAACTCAATTAAAGTAGATCGAGTTATCTTAGTAGAGGCATTGGGCGGTTCATTAGCCCGAGCATATTATCTTTCCTTAATTATTTCACGCTTGCTCAACATCGCTCCTTTCGACAACTTTGATGGTTGGGGATCCTGTAATCATAACGTGAATTACGATTAAACTTTCGGTTTTATCTCCTGCTTGTTGATTACTCGAGCAGAAGTTTCATTCAAGTGTTGTGCTTAAACGATGTCATAATTAGAAGTGTTACTTTGATAACTCGACTTGTATTTATTTGATTTACTAAAATTCTATCGTGTCATACAATAACTAAATTCCTTATATAATACAACGTTTATAAATATAAATTCTAAATACATTTGAATTAAAACAACCGAGCAATGGGTGTTCTCCTTAAAATATAAACCGATTACAAAATCAAAAGCATACGTTACTTTCGACGTTTCATTGTTTCTCACATGCTCCAACTACGTGAAGATTACATTCAAAGTAGACTTAGTAACCGAAATAGATGCTTACTCTAAGAACAAAAGCAAATTAACGTATTATATACCAAGTGGCAACGTTGAAACGCGTGGGAACGAAAACTGAGCGCCAGGTGACGCTCCCGTATTACTTTATTTGCTTACTCCAAGACAATCCCCATACGAGGCAATGTTCCGTGCACGTTTATATCGAATAAGCCTTTATTTTATCCTCAAACCGCGAAATAAGTCCTCTTATAGTAATCCTTGAGATATAGATTTCGATAATGTACCCTTTACGACGGTTCGCATATCATGAATTTTTAATACTGGTAATACTTGTGTTGGTCTGCCTTAATTACTTAATGGAGTTGTGTTTTCAAATACATTATAGCGTCTTGCCGAAAGCCCGAGAGCTTAGTTTCGGCCTATAACAAATTATGTACATTCAAAGCAATTAAAGTAATTGAAAGTAAAGATCTCATCTTAATAATGAATTTAACATTTGTATTATTCATTATTATTAATTTCGCAAACGGAATAGAAATATTTTTTCTATAAATATAAAAGAAAGCGTTGAGACCAATCCAAGATAATATTCATACCATTAGCATAGAATATTCTGACTAATATAAAAGTTAAGCTGACTCTTTCGCCGACATTATTTTTCTATTTACGTAGCTGAGAGGTATGTAATAAAGCGTACTAAGCCGTATTCTCGAGGGATACATGTTGAATTACTGGAAATTTATTTGAAAGAGTAGATTACCTTTGGGTAAATTAGATAGTTGGGCCAATGACACGTTTTTGCTGCGAATGGTGAATCTGAAAACATAGGTTTCGAGACCTTTATCAACGTCACGCGAGATCTCATTGCTACTGACAACGTTATACGTTAATTCTTTCTATTCATAGATGATCTTCGTTTCTATAGAATATCAATTTTATTAAAAAAAACGTGTATCTTTTTTTGCGGTATCTTTACAGTTTTTAGGTGTTTTTGGCACTGGTATGGAAAATAATATTATTTTACAGTTTAGATAAGCAAAGGAAATATAAAAAAAAAGATTTTAAATTACATTGACTTGACCGTCCCGTAATTACGAGAATTATATAAGATTTATAAATAATTCCCTTTATTTAATTTATCTTATGACGTGTATAGAAAGATTATTTCATATAAAGTATTATAATATACATACGTAGAAACAGGATCGACGAGGTACACGCTGTAGCACCGTACGACAAACCACAGTGCGTGATCTACGATTTCATATAAATCTTGGGATTAAACAGTTTACTTCGCCCCCTATTATTAACTATAATCAATTCGTAGCTCACTTTGAAGACTTAATTATAATTTAACGTATATTTATCATTTCACGATTACTTAGCGTGCTTAAGAACAAGTATTGTAAACTGTTAAAACACGTTGTATTATAATTTATATTATTTAATTTTTCATCCAAATACGTTAAAAAATCAACAAACTTATAAGAAATATAACTTTAAAAATGTGTATGCATAAATTAAAAATGCAAGTGCATATTTAAAAGCTTTTGCAATCTTAGAAGTATACATTTCGTTGTTTGTTTAACGGTTGAAAACAACGCGATAGAGTCCGCCGTTATTATTTACACTGCCGCCTTTAACTTTAATGGTCGGTTACTGCCAGAAACATCTTTAACCGGAGACAGTAAATATTTAATACTCGAACCGCGATACAATTTTAAATTAAAAATACTTTTGAAATGTTAATAAATTCATATTATTTAAATATTAACGCCATTTTAAAATAACATATGTCAAAATTAAATAACAAAAACACAAACATAAATATTCGATATTGAATTTGGAATATTATTATAATTTTTGAAGCCGTGGTGTCGGACAGCTGTCCGGCGCTCGTCTCCTCGGGGCGTGTAATAATCGTTGAGAGGTAATCTGGGTTACTTTTTATCTTTTATATTAAATTTATATTTGCTAACAAAATAATTACATGTAAAAAGAAAAAATAATAAAAAAAACAGATTTCAGAAATATGATTAGTTATATTATTTACTTTTTATCATGATATCCTTAAACCAAATTGTCTTGATTCTATAACTGAAATTTAGTTTGAAATTACTAAACGAATTTTAAATTAATTTAAACTAATTAATTTCTAAATACATTATAATTTATGTATAGTTTGGAGTAAAGGATGAAGTAGATCGCTTCGAATTACAAAATCCACTTAACATTGCACATAAATAAAGGCGGGATTTTCGTCCGGATTACCGCGTATTTTAGCAGGAAGGTCTGAATCCGAAGTTTCCGATATAATTCCGGGTCTAAATGTAATAGTTCGTGTTCAATTACTGATAAAGCTCTCCCAGATACGAACTAAAGGAGCATACGAAATGTTGTTATTGCTATTACTTAACCCGTTAACTTTGTTAATTTAGAGACAACCAATTAAACGTTGCCTCGTTGTTGGTATAATGTAATCCACTTTTTACTTTAAAGTTACTTTTTTTAGTTTATTCAATACTGTGACTTTTTATATTTGTTTCGCTCTATGAATATTACGTTATAGTCTATATCTATATTATGAATTTAATATCATAAATAACAAAAACTTAATAATTGAGAATAAATTTATAAATAGGATACAATTAACCAGATAGCAATTCAGCGTTTACACTAAACATAAGCTAGTTGGTCGAGATAAGCGTCATTTAACAACGTTACGCACAAACAACTAAGAATGTGGAATTGTCTTTTACATCCACATTAGTCGGAAATTTCGCGCTGCTGATTTACGACTGCGAGATTATTTATTCCCACCGCCTGTCTACTACTCAACCAGTAACTACGAGCTGTGATTTGTTTATGCTAAACCTGAAGCCGAACTACGCCGCACACTCAAAAATCATTTGCATATTTAAATAAAGCATGACATCTCTCAACGCCATCTAGCGATCAAACGTCAATTTAGTTAAGAAACAGTACAACAACAAGTCCCTAGTGATTTAATAAAAAAATACTTTCGTCGATGTTTTTAGGAAAGTAAAAACCCTTCGGTTATATTTATTAACTTTTATATGATAAAAGTGGTTAATAAATATAATAAAATAGATTTTATTCAAGAAATTATTTTTAATCCTTTACACTTTTGATGAGATAAATTACGATTAAGCATAACTTAAGAGTTAACCGTCCTCCGACACGACTGTCGTTAAAACAACGGAATTTTAATTCGCGTAGGAGTTTATTAAGTGCGTAAAGTTTTAGAAGATCTTAAGCGGGTGGTAAATTAAGTGAATTTGATCTTGGACTTGGGGATTAGATCGTGGCACTTTAAATCTGGTCATCCATATCTGCCATTATAATTTTACTTCCCTCCATTATACAGTACATTTGTTGAGACAACAAATTATATAAATAAATCATATTTTATATTTATGTACTTAATTGTATTTCTTTCATTCCAGGTAAGTGATGTTCTCAGTCCCATTCCGCATATCTTAACACTCGGACTACTTTACATTGAAAATAAGGTTCAGCATAATAAGGTAGGTAGTAAAATGAAGTGAAATGAGCGGACCCGGTGAAGCTCTTTTCATACAATATTCAATAGAAAATATTTTATTATACTGAGATTTCAACAATTTCCCGATAAATTTATGCTATATTTCCAGTTTTATATCCTTCTATATGGCAAATTTGTTTCTTTTTCACGTGATTCAGTTATAAATCTAAAACGCGTACGCTTCTTTGGTTACGAATCTATTTTATTGCCGTATATGCCGAAGGTTAACAAATAAAACCTTTTAACAGCCGTAACTATTTCGTTATAAGATCTGAGTACGCAATAAAAACGAGGAAACAGAAATAAATCTAAAGGCACAATAGTTACCAGGCGGCACGAGGGGCACCGTCTCGAAGAAATCAATCACGAAGGGTACGTACGCGCTTTAATCACTCCAATTTAAGTTTTTCCTCCCTCAATAAAACAATTTAATGAAAATAGAAGAGGTTTTAATATCGCTGTTTGTCGGCTCCGAGTAAACAAATTCTTAGTTCGTGCGTTTACAGCGGACGATAAATCTTAAGCAGTTTTGTACTCGCTTCTCAATATCTTAAGTTATAAACGACACGTGCGCGTGTGTTGTCCCTATATTATCTACTAGAGAATAAATGTTATTGTTTGCTATTCATATACATTTCTGTGTTGCCTCATACAGGTAAGTATATATTGTTTCAAATAAGACTCGGCGCCATCATTTCGTTGGAACCGAACTTGGCCCGTCATCGTTTGTATTCAGTTATTCACACGCAGCGCTTCATCTTCCCTTCGAAAACACGTCCCTGAATTAGAAATAAGCCTTCGTACTCGCCTTACTGTTGGAGACAAGCTTCTTTCTAAACTAACCCAAAGATAAATTATTCCGGCACATTTCTCATCACGATCCATTCTTTTCTCCCTTGATAAAGCGTCGCTGAATCCCTGGGCCATACGAGCCTTCTTATCCACAAAATAAAATGACGTCTGGTAGCGCATTTAGTAACAGAGCAACACATTCATGGATGTATATTTGTGTGTGTGAGTTCAGCGTAACGTCGGTGTGTATACGATGTTGGTATGAATCAGAACTGATAAGCAAAGTGTACAGATTTGGAAGACCGCTTGCTTGGTGCCAAGTTTCTTATAGCTGCACCACATATTTGAAAGTGTTACACAGCTCTAATTTGAATAATTTAAATAATCCCTTCTTAACGGGATTCATCTAACCATAAAACATTTAGTACTTACAGTGAAAAAAACGTTTACATTTTTAATACAATTTTAACATTACTTTTGAACAGAATTCGTTGATTAATGAATTCCCCATGTTATTAAACTTAATTGTTGTTCCTAATTGAGTTTTATATCAAACAATAACAACCAATAAGAATATATAAGCAATAAATGGTTGATAAATTATACGCGTCCAAATAAAGGGAGTAGTTGTACAGAGCTCAGCGATAAATCAGCGTTTGTTGTGAACGTAAACAACCGCAGCGGCGTTCCGCGTCCAATCATTAGTCAAAATACAGAGTGCAGCAAAAAGCGAACTAATTGCGTTCTTGAAGGACAAGGGCCACTCTGCTCTGTCGCAAATCTACTTAGTCACGTTTAATAGTTTTTCTGCTTTCAAAATGTTTTTCGCAGAATCTCTTTTTTTATCATTGTTTCGACGATTTGTATCAATTACCATTTTTAAGACGTTGCTTGATGCACTAGTAATTTAATAATATTCTTATATAATTACCAATAACATTAAATTAAAAAATGTAAATAGAAACATATATAATGTAAATTTATTTCAACTTCTCTCCACAAAACTTAGATGTTCTGACATTTTCCTCGTAATTTCATTAAAAAATTAAAATGTTGAGTTGAATTTCTTTACATTACCTTGTCGCACTCTCGCGAAGTAAACACTTTACAAGTTGCCTCCCCGTCGGATCTGAGAAATTGATTTTTTAACTGTGAACAAGTTGCTTCGTAAAAAACCTGCGAAACATGATAAAAACTATTCTAACACAAAAGTTGGAAATGAAATTAGTTTAAGCGACAGGTTCATTTTAGTTTTTTAACGGCGACCAGGTTCTGCAATTGCTAGGAGATTCCGAAGAAAGTTTTCCAGTGCAGATTTTGATTACACACGCTCCTTGAAGAAACTTGCTGTCGACTAGGAATATTTAATCTTATTTAAGTTAGACATCCGCGGTTCGTTGTTATTTCAAATAAGGTAAAGCAAGGTTTATAAAGCATAAACTGAATGCACTGAACTTCCAAACATTTGATCCATTTAAAGCATTTATTTCAAGTATATTATTATCAAACTATTAACAATTTAACATTACACTGTCCAGCTTAGCTATGCGACATTTTTACTTAGCATTTCATGTTACCTCATTTTCCACAACAAATCCCGCTCTTTGTCGAAATCACTACCATATATTCGTAAAACTAACTTACTCTCGGATTTAACGAACACCCTTTTCAGTTCGTTACGCTTCGTTGAGGTGAAATAGAGTACTGCACAATCTTCCGTACAATTTTAAGACCACTTAAATTTTAAATGTGTAGTAAAAGTACGGTTATATAATCATTACGGGGAACAATACGGCCGGAGCCGACTTGATGTGGGACTCATTGCCCGAGTCACGTTACGTGCTGCATTTGGCTAATTACATTTGAGCTCACTGATGTGACAATTTGTGATTACTGAAATAGTATTTCAAGAAATAGAGAAACTTTTCTATTCAACTTTTGTAACATAATTAGGAATCATAAAATAAAATTATAGCAATAATAAAAACATTTTATAATGTTGGAAATAACAAATAGAAATGTATAAGGTTTTCAAGTCTCTGCAAGGCTCAATCTTACTTATCTCATATTTCTGAAAGTTATGTTTAACAAGTTAGAAAGTTAATAAAAGTCTGTCCTGGCTGGATAAGGAAGTCGAAAAATAGAGTTAGTGCAGTGGAGCGGTAAGAATCAATGAATGGCGCCATGGAGGCGATAAGGCCTGAGGCTTGTAGCTCGTGTATTTTGGTAACGCGGAAAGTTTCACACCCTTTCCGTCGCCTCGCCTGCATTCCAGTTGTGACATGATACCTAGTGGCACATAGACGTTAAAGTTACTATGCTTCGGTGACTAAAATTCTATGTGACAGTTTGATTAAATTCAAAATATGCTTTATTTTTCAAGATGTTTAAATTGTCCAATGATTTAGTATTTTAATTTTAATAACTTAATATGCATTATTATTTGACTGCCATAAGGTACAAACTTTATTACAATAATTTCAATAAAAAGTAATAGTTTATTATTAAATGGCAAAAATATAAATTAGTACTTAGATGTTTAAAGAAATTAATAAATGAGTAACAGTGTGTATAATTAATATAACATTTCTTAATACATGTTATTCACATAATAGTAAAATTTACTATTTATTATCTTCTGAAAGTAAAGAAACTGTTTCATTTCTCTTCAAGAATCAGTCTTGGTCGATTTATACTTTTTGTCGGAAGTCAAATGAAAATTAGAATCGAAATACTGTTTCAGTTCCACTGTAAACATTGAGAGGGGCCCTTCTCGGACTCGGACGTTTTAATTTTATTAAAAATCTCGCAGTGCCGGAGATAAAGTAGATTTCTTTTGCTGCCAAGTAAGAATTTCGACTCGTATAATAATTTAGATTACGTAGCAAGCAGTGAACGTTCATTATCGTTCTTTTGTACCTGATTTCGTCGAGATCTCATTCGGATAGAGCGGCGTGCCGCGGCGCCGGCGCTCTCTCGAAATGGAAAGTGCGAAAATGAAATTATAAAGCCCCGCGATAAAAATAAATTAAATCGGATTTCACGTTTCCCAGTAGCCAGAGATGAGGAACATTTTGTAGTCTTTTCTCTTTTTTTAATATTTGTTTTAACAGTTGATTTGAGGTATAATGAGATAATTCACACTGTGTTCCATTTCTGCCCTTCCGTGTTCGTATTTTAATTTTAAATTAAGTTTTATTCTGTTGGTATTTCTATTGTTTTCCTTTTATGAATTAATATAATATCTTCACTAACTTACCTTAGCAAATCGCTCTCCATTCTCACCTGCGATTATTCAAATTAGGAAACGGCATGACAAAGACGAATGATGCTAATATCGTTCCTCGCGATCGCCGGCACGATAAAGCGGTACGTGCCCTACACACGCGCTATAGATTTTGTCCGGCGATAAACCCAGATTGATCCCTCGATACGCTTTTTGCGTAAATACCTTCCCCGGCTAATTTTATGCAGTCAAAAAATATTTTGTTACGAATATACACTCCGTGGAACAAAATTTATTAGGGTCATTAATTATCTTGTATAACTCTGCTTTTTTTCTTTTATACGAATCACGTAATTTTACTTTTTTTGTATTAACTTAAAATGAAACGCTGTAATTTAGGAAGAAAATAGATTTTTTTACTTTATGATTTAATATATTTATTCTTTAAGAGTCATACACGCAAAATAATAAAACATTTTTGTTAATTATAAAAATAATATATTATTTTGCAAGTCATGTTTATTCTGGAAATATTACGTTTTTGTTTACTTACGCAATTTCAGCAATTAGCAATATAGAAAACAATATAAAAAGGCCAAAGTATGGTTACCGATTGAGGGGCAATTTTATTTCATTATCCCCTACCTTCTTTACTCAAAACAAAACAATGTATATAATTATTATTTTTATTGCTCATTCCATGTCCCGTAAATCGGGTTTGTGATCCCCGGGGACGTTTTACTGAGCCGACCCCACTTAATAGTCTCGACTACGGGTCAACACACGTTCTACCCTTACAGTAACAGTGTTTCAATTTAAAGCTTACATACACGTTGATACTTTTTATTATGCTAGTAACTTATTAACAATAGTACCATTCAATATCATAGACATTTTACTTCGTTACACTCTCCGATATATAAATAACAATAATTTTAAGGTCAACCTGTATTATATCAGAAAGTGCATTTCCAAATTGCTCACGAGTATGAAAGAATAATTTCACGGAAGTGACACCTCAGTATCATCTTGGCAGAAGTTGTTGCAACTGGACGATGTCGCCGTCGAATCTAGGACAACTCTGAAGATTTTAAAACTAAATAACAGATACAAACGTCAGAAGTGTTCAAAAGTTAATTTTGTTCTCATTTCTTGTAAAGCTGAAATCTTATTTTTATGTCAATTTCAATTTGTTCTCCGTATCTTGTTATTTGAGTGAGCTTTCAGACTTATTTATTTACACAATAACTTACTTTGATTGTTTTTTTTTAATCATTATATTATGTTACTTAGTATCTGTTTTCTCGTTTTCTAACTTAAAAAAAGTCCTATTACGATTTATTTTTATAAAAAGCATGTTTCGAAAATAAATAATATTGAAATATAGAGAAAACTATCACCCTCATATCTCACAACCCTTGTTGACATACATCAGAACCTATTATTTATACATAAACCGATATAATATTTATTAACATTTTTAATATACTTAAAGACCAATATTGTAAAGCAAAACGTACTTTATAATGTAAAAGGTTTATTCATAAAACTCCACTCCGTTTCTTACATCGTAACCGAGGCCTTAATTTTAAATTTAGCGCAGAGTGAATAGGGGCTCGGGCGCGTCACTAAGAAAACGTGTCTCTTTAATCTTGTCACAAAAGCCTTAGCTGAATCAGCGGGGCCATGAGCACTCTCCGGTACAAACGTGGAGGAATGAAGCGGAAGAGTGCCCGGTACTCTAAATTACTTCCTAATGAAAAGAGCTGAGGAGTACGACAGAGTGGGATGGAGAGTGTTCGTCACGCGGATGCTAACGAATGCGGTGTGCTCTCGACTTGCTCGAGAGCCATCCTACCTATATACTATGTCGCTTGCGACTTCGCGGCTTATTAGTATTGTTGGGTGGGAGAGAACATTTTGTCGTACATTTTCACTAACTTAACTAAATTTATTCAGAAATGTTGAGTCTATATACTATTTTAGTAAGCTATCTTCATTATAATAATTTTGCTGGCTTACATTTTTTTATTATTATTATGAATTATTCTGTGTTGATTGATTGTTACTGTTTCTATCGCACATATGTTACACTACATTAAATGAACAGCCTTAAACCATTAGTTTAACTCCATACAGTAAATAGAAGTAGAAAATACTAAGTATAATTAGTATTTCCTTATCAATAACATCGCGTACCGTTACGAGATTATACGATAACAATAAAACTAAAGTAGAATAAAAATGTAAGACAATTAAAATTCACCCAATTTCACGCCCACAGTAAATACCTCGATTTGAATCGTATAATGTAAAATGGTGAGGCATTAAAAATTAAATATAAAATTTTATTTCACATTGCACCATCATGAAGTCCAATACTTACAAATAATTATTACAATACCATTTACGAAATTTATAACGTAACTAACAAAACGTTGACTTGACCTCTCTTGTGTTCATTTTGGATGCTCAACAATAAATATCCAGTTTAAAAATGACATCAGAGGCTGTCAATATTAGGAAATGAATGTCATTTTACAATATGTGTTTGTGACAGTTGTATAAAGAGAGGTTATCCACTGTTTATTATTACCGACAATAACAGATGGAACGGTTGAACGATTGTAATGATTCGAATATCGTTTCAATTGTATCGAGATCAAACATTTTTATTTGTTTGCCCACTCAACCGCACGACTGAAACTAATGAAGAGAAGTTTCTATTAAATTAATACTGGTTTTATTTTCGATACGCTTTTCATGTTTGATGTGTTTTATATTATCATACCGTTCAGATAGTGTAGTGTTTGTTTAATACATATTTATAAATTGATTATTTTGTTGTTATGCAACATTGTAAATATATAAGATAGTAAACCTATAACGCTTCAGTTAAAGCATTTAATGAGTAAGTCAAAGTTGTTCTAACTCAAGAGTTAATAAGCTAAAGATACTGCTATCACAATTATACAGTAAACATGAAGTTTAATAAGCATTAACCGCAAGGACGGCTCCGTGAGAGCTAACGAGGTGTGCACTAAGCTTTAATAAAATGCTTATACTTTGACGGGATAATAGATTCGTATGATTGCAGTGTTAAAAATGATGTTTTTAGTAAACGAACTTTTATAATGTGCTATTTATGATTTCACTAATCAAGATTAAGTGTAATATTGTTTCAACTTTTAGCAGAACTTAAATTAAACTATCTATTTTTGATTGATTTCTGAATTTGATTTAGTCTAGAAGTCAAATTCAAATATTAAGTGAGGTGTTCGTTTTTAAAACAGAATAAATTTTATAGTCTTACATAAATGTTTAAATGAGTTTTATGAAGTCAGATAGATTATTTATTAGTTAGATTATATTTCACAATATATTTTTATTTTAACTTTATTAAATTATTCACATTACATAAAATATGAACTCTTCAAATGTTAAATATACTTAATTCTCAGTACAATATCCTAATTCCTATTTTATGTCTTTCATTTTATTTAGTTTATCTATTTAATCATGTTGTTTTTTTTATAAAGCATTTAATGTATTTGCAGTGCATATAATTGAATTAACAATAATTAACTTTTGAACTCAAGGTTTAAATTGCATAATATATCGTCACGAAAATTAATTAGTGGATAAAAATTATAATTGCATATTAATATTGTACTTTGACAATGCAGTCATTGTTACCTGCGTTCGACTTGCTCCGGAAAATATAAAAAAAATACCAAGACTGTTAAAATTTTTTCGAGAATTTATTAAAAAATGTTATATAAAAAAGATCAAGAGAAATATAATACTTTTTGCAACTTAATTAAGGTCACAAAGAAAGCTACCCGTCAAGTTATATCAAAAGTAATCAGCATAAATCAATAATAAGATAGCTTTATATCTCATTAAACGCAAGTGCCGCGTTCTCAATTACTTTCCCGCTTTCGAATGATTCAATCTTCAACCGTGATATAGAATTAACATTCCTTAATCTTTTGTTCGTTGAAATTTAATGTCGCAGGAGCGAACAGACGGACAGGCGTGCGGCGACAGATCGATAGCATCTAGCGAAACTCCGTGCGAAATCGAACACTCGTTAATGAAACTTCCCGTTCGCAATTAGGTAACCGTCTTGGTTTTATTAAATTTAATCAAGAACTTGTGTAATATTACACAGATTGGGCCAATCGAGCCGTGTACAAGTTTCGATAACGTTGTAGTTTCGAACTAATTTCGGAAATAAGCGGAGTTATCTCAGTTTCTGCACGATCGCCTTATAAAAAGAGGATCAGTGTTTAACGAGACGAGCTGATAAATGGCGTTTTGATAGGGCGCTCGCTGTCTCCTGCACAGATTTATTTTATGCGTAGCTATTTTAACTTATTACTTCATATTATTACAGAAACTGTATCGCGTTTTATGTAAATATAAATAGTTATAATTAAATTATAACAAATGATCCGATATTTTCAAAATGAGTCACGTATAATACGTATATTAAAGGTAACCAGTACGTATGTAGAGCGCGTTATCGATAGTGATAAGCCGCTCCGGAACCGACATCGTCCGCCCTCGCCACCGCCGGCTATATCTGAGCTATATTACGTCTACCTCGTTGCAAAATCATTTCAGCTTCGGCGATCGTATTTAAAAATATATTCAGATTCAACTGAATAAAGTGAACATTTTAATTATTTTCGAAAAGACTGTAAAAAAACAATACCGTTTACAATACCGCAAACAAAGATTCCAAAACTACCTTCCCCCTGCCATTATATAAGGTACCTGAAAACCACGAGCGCAGTTTGAAACAAGCATTGCACAATTTTGAACAAAGCTATAGACAGGACTGAGCAGTATTACCATAAACCGCGAGTCGGTGGGATCGCGAAATTGCGTTTTTGAACTACACCAACATTACCACTATTAGGAGTTAAGAAAAAGTTAAATAAAGGTGGCGAAGAGTCGGCATTAGGTTCTGACGATGTAATCACATTTCAGCTTGAAGTTGGGGTAGTTGAAGTGGAACGGAGTCACCTTTGCGCTGTTTACAAAGCTTGCGTACAACTTCGCTCCAAGAGTAAGATTAGAAGTATTTACGTAACTCAAGTTAAAACCCGCGAACGTGCTTTTTAGCAATTCTACGACTTCAGCGCTCCTTACGACATAGCTATTTAGTCCTCTCGAAAACTCTTTACGATGCATATGATCTTATAATGGAGCTTTTTCAAACATCAGATTGGCTGAATATTCGTATTATATATTTTTTTTATATACATGATAGGCAACCCGGTCAATTCACGCATAACAATCCGGAACGACTCAGTTCCGTTTCTCGAAGGCGTGCGTGAACATATATTTCGTTCACCACTAACAATTATAAGTACGTGTTTCAGAGCAATAACACTTACCCCTTTCCGACACTCAAAGATTGAAGATAAAAATTCATACATGAATCATATAGTGTAATTAAAATGATAATAAACAATTGATGTCGGTATTATCATAATTTAAAATATTACATTCTTATAAAAGATAAATAATGACATTTCATGTCAAAAAGCAATTATATGTTTCTAAACACATTAACTTTGAAATATCTAATGTAAAGTAATTTCGTTTAAATATTCCAATTCCCTTCATTCCAGAATTTATGTAATATTATATTCTAAATGTAATTATTTCTATTTGAAATTTAATACACATAATCTAAACCATAAATATAAAAATAATTTATTCTGGAAAATCTTGTCTTCTATCTTACCTTGGCCATAACACTGATTTATAACATTATTATGGGTCAGAAAATATCTATTACATTTGTGTTCATTAGTGTTGAAACCGACCGGCATCCTGCAATTAGGGGGAAAATAATTATTTACATAAATAGCTACAAGGAATTGTCGATAACTGTACATGTAATATTTACTGGAGACATCGTTTGTATTAAGTGGACCATTATGGTAATTGGTTTACGGCACTGGATGGTAATAATTGAGTTGAGATCGTCATTACGATTCCTCGGAGAGTTGAAACATAATGACTTTAAATAATTGTGTATTTTGATTGTTTATGTTCTTGCTCAAGATGCTCGTTTCAGAATGATTTAGATGGTTCTTGAAATAATGAACATACTTTATATTATATAAATAAAAATAAAATTAATAAACCTATATCACCGGGCAAATATTTTAATCTTATTAATGCGTTGACTTATTGCGAATGATATGATAGGTAGTTGTCAAATCACGATGAATAATTATGAAAATAAACAAAAATTCTACATGTCAACGTTAATACCAACATCTTTGTGTCGCGAGTTAATATTATGAGAGCATAAACAGAATTAGTGAAAAGATTTAAATAGGGTTTACTTACAAAATGTCGGTATGTTCGACATTGGTGAATAGAAAAATATATTTCAATCCGTTACACGGATAAGGATATTTATTCAGTGTGTAAATGGAACAAATTGTTTGCTTGGAAGCCCTCTTTACCTGAGTTTTCATAAGCGGGTAGCCGCGGGCGCAAGGCGACAAATTGGGACTCTCCCTGCTGCGGATTTGCTGACGAGCCTGTAAATATATACGACGGTGATGTTTCATCTTTGCAACTTACTAAGACGCATTTCATCATAAAGTTATTACTTACCAAGAACTCTGAAGCTATGATACCACGGCTTTTATATTGTTGTGAGATGCTTTTAATAACATAGCTGCTACAAATTATTAATATTAATTTGCATGAATATTATTTGTTTAACTGAGCCTCGATGATTTCCGTCGCAGAGAACACATTGGTACGCAAAGCTTCGGTTATGAAAATATCTGTAGCCATGTTGAGTGCGAAATTAACTCGTGTAGATTAAATATTAATATCACGACACTCGACATCTGCCGTCAAGACAAGGCCTCGCCCATGCTTCGTAAATACCATGTGCTACCTTTAATAGCTAACTTTATAGCTATTTGTACTTACATCTAATATACGGATATACACAAAGCGGCTAACAGATGGACTAATTTATCAATAAATCAAGTAAAAACGTTCAACTTTCTTGTTTTATTCATATCTTTAAATAAAGTGATGATTACAATAAAAAGTGATTTGATAGCACTGTCAAGAGTTTTGATATTTCGCTTTGTATCACGCTATCAAACAATAAAAAGATTATTATCATATTTTACTGCAAATTAATCCTATTTTTATTAAGTAGCCTTCAAAAAACAGATCATTAATTGAATAAATACGAAAAGATGGACCTGAAGAAACAAAAACATTATTTGAAATTAAATTTAAAACCGACGACATTTATTTATTCGTTTTCAAGTTTCTTGTTAACGCGTTGTCAAATCCAAGACTAAAAGTTTTCAAGTCGGTGTAAACATGTTTCGACGTCGTGTCATATTTTCCACTGTTTCTACATCATTTCAGTGTTTATATTAGGGAGCGTGCAAATACAAATTTTACCTGCTAAATCTCGTTTACCGTGCAATTGAAAGATGCATATACATTTGTAAAGCAGTAAATAAATGCAACGATAAATCTTATAACTATATTATTCATTTTCTTATTTCGCCAGTAACAACGAGGATTAATGTTAAAGTGGAAATAGTATTCGATGGGAATCACTAATATGAGGGATCTAGCACTGTTGAAATATGTATCAGACGTGGGACCTATTGAGTGGTGTGCGTTACCACTGTATCCCAATCTCATTTTTCCCTTTTCCCCTCATTACTTATTTACTCCGCTCGCCCTTATCTTCTATTGCAACCGAGAATAGAATCCCTAAATTTACATGAAACAAAATTCTCGAATAAGAAAAATGCTCACTTACCTACAAGTTTGTGAATTGTTCGCTATGTTTACAACTTTTTACGATGTCTGCTGCCTCGGGTGGGGATCAAAACTCATCGCATCTGCGTACTGTTTGAGTAATCATGTTTTATTTCAAGTTAAATCTTTATAGTATTATTTATAAATATATATAAATGTATACTTTGAACTTAATAACCATTATTGTAATATCTTTTAATGATGTCTTCTTTAAACTTTATTATGCTATATAAAATTATAGCTTGTAATAAATTATTTTTATACTGTAAACAATTATTATATTTGTATGTCGTACATCCAATTAACAAAACAACTTAGTTCCGAAAGACATTAAAATAGAACATAACACTACAACATAACCACGATATATTAAAAGGAAGTTAACAACGGTTCTGACAAGTCGGGATTTGGTAGGTCGCGTGGGGCTTCATTAGTGGCAACCATTGAGCAACGTCACTTGGAGCAGGGGTACCACTATAATAAATAACTTGTTAGGCTACACGTATAAAATACACAGAAACTTCCAATTAAAATTTACAGATAGTTCAATATTATAAATATATACCTTTTTTTAGGTAAAGCTTATAAACATTATATGATTACTTTTTAAATTATTTTTAATCTTTTAATTATCTGATAAAACGATTTTAATAAGATTTATACAAATGATAGAACATTGTCAAAGTTGCTTTTGATCTCAGTAATGTTTTGCGTAATCAAGCGTAAACTAAAATAACTGCTAAATTTAGAACCGAAATTGCACCTTAACAATGGCGTCAGAAATAATGATAGCAAGCAGTAATACGATACATCTTATCCTATAGAAATCAACCTGAATTAGGTCAAATGCTTTAGTTTTTTTTCTCCAAAACTTTGCAGCACGTCTTCAAACAGCAATAATATACTGTCAAGGTAAATTATTTTAAGTTGAAAAGTTTTATTGTAAACACTTTTACACAAATTAGTACCAAGTCTGCATAATGAAAGCAGTTGAGGTGCAAAGTTTATGCTTCATTACGCTCTATGTAAGTAAATGTTTTAGCGTCTATTAAGATAGTTAAATAATAATAGAGAATTTTATTTCCTGTCTGATATTATTGTTCTCAATGGTAGTATGAAAATGTTAAAGTACGTTAACGGGTTTTAATTCAGAAGCTTTTATTTAAAGACAGGTATTAATTATGCTTTGACGAGATATATTCAATTTAAGGTCTTAAATCTCATCTCATCTCTAATCAACTACAACATAACTTAGTGGACGTTTTTAGCCGTTCAAATTATATAATGTTGGTTCTGTTTTCGCATGAAAAACTTGACAGACAAAAGTGTCTAAAATTGCACACCCCTTATTTTAGGTTTGCGTATAGCCAGACGCATCATTACAGGAGCAAGGGGTTGTGGTAAGTACTATAGCAGATAAGGGCTAGACATAAAAGAACATCTATTTTACACCTACACGTTGTGTGCACCGAGCCTAATATGACGCTACGAAAGGCACGTACAAGCCATTCGCTTTTTCCTCCTCTTTGAAAGGCTTATTTTGTCACAAGAGTATTGAAGTAGATTTATTATACTTTTCTTTTTATAATCCAAAATATTATGGATAAAAATTTGTTTGAAGCAACAGTTGCCCAGCAAACATAATACTTTATTCATATTATAATTGTATAAACTATATAAATAAATCACCTCTCCAGAAAAACTTATGTCTTTAAAAAATATTAAAATAAAATATTAATGATCATTAATTTGTATAAAACTTAAAATCATACAGAACATATGTATCTTTCAACATCATTATAACGATAAAAATATTTCATACCGAAGATATTTTATCCAATAAAAAACGATTTATAAAATAGACCTTTTCCATATTTCGTAATCATTAAAACGTTCCGAGTTATTGCGCCTATAAGAGATGCTATTGACTTCCCTCTTTATAATTCAAAGAATTTCAAATCAGAATTACGTAAAAATAGACATTATTAATATGGGCTCATCAATCCAACTATTATAACATGACTTCTTTAAGATGAATATAAATACAAAAACCATCTATGATTTCGACCTGCAATAGAACCCATACTAAATACCTAAAATAATACAAATTAAACTTTAAAATCGAAACAAATATACTCTAAACTCCTAATATAAATAATACAAAACAAATATAGATACTCCGAAAAATTATGGTTCTATAAAAAGATATTGTTTGAAATGAAATAAATAATACCTTAATATAATATACGTATAAAACTTCAATCTGATTCATTACAAGTGCATGGAAGCTAATTCACGTTGATATTTCCTCAATCTACATACTCCGAGTGCATCGTAACACCGTACGGCCACATTCTCGCGGATTAACCGCATATCTCTGGATTGTAGCCGAAGACGGCGTCATACGACGTCAATCCGAGCAAAGTCATTATCGTAAATGTTAAAGACCACGACAATTACTGCCAGCTTCGGAGCTTAATCGAAAGCCCGAATTGAACATTCACAATCTATATTCGATCGATCTGTCCCTCTATAAATTCCAATCGAGCGGATTTAATTAAAATAGTTCTACAGAAAAAATGGTAAAGAGAGCAACCTCATCAGCTCGTGACCTTACAAATTTTTAGTCAGATGGTTACGATTCAATCAGTATTTAATGCTTATTGTGTAATTTAAAATTTGCTTGTTCGGTAGCTGACCGTTTAATTTTATACATTGAAAACTTTTACTTCGACAATCGAGATCGCATAGAATAATTAGATTTTCGTTTTTATTATTTGATTGTGTATATTAATTTCATAGTATTCTCTCATACGACTTTTATATTCAAACGATCATTAGTTAAAAGACGGGAGCACAATTTGTATAAACTTCAAATTAGATTTTACTCAGGCTTGTTTTGTTAAGGAGGTACGGAATTATTAATTTATTACAAGGCGTGAGGAAACCTTGCAGCTGAAAATTTATTTTGACTAATGATTTTTGTTCTTAATTTTTACTCTAATTAATTCTTTATTTAATTTTAACAGACAATAGCAGATTATTAAAAATAATTTTCACTTTTATGTGGCCTCACAAATCTTTTTAATTTCTTGTATAATTTAATAATTTTAATCTTCAATCTTCTTGGATTGTATGCGAGTGTTGATACACTTGGGATATGAACGATACAAATAAAATGAGTGTTTGCAATACCCAGGAGCAACTAATACGATGGTGACTAAGGTAAATGAACGAATCGTTTAAGTTTAGTTTGTTTTTGTAACTTTGGACAGCTCTCAGTACCGCGGGACTCTTTATATTTATGATGCACGGGGGAACTCGTAACACAAATGAAAGAAAATCTAAGTTTTCGGTATACATACTAAAAGATCTTATCAAGTTTTACCATCAGAAATAAATTTTTAATATAGCTTGACGAATTAAATATTTTAACTATTCCAATTTGATATTAAAATATATTCTTAAGAATTTATGAGAGACAACATTTAAACGCCTTTAGAATCTTTGTAGACGATATAAAAGAGATTGTATCTCAAAGAACCAATATAGTATTAAAGAAAACTTTTACGAAAGGAAATGAGTAGTTCATTTCCGTAGAGAAGTCGACGTATAATATACAAAGGCGACCACTCAAGAGACAATGGACTCAGCGTAACTTTCAATATTAATGATGCGCCTAGGATGCACAGAGGCCGGCGAGTTTCAAAGCCCATTGATACTCATTAACTATTGATTCATAAGTAATACTCTTCAACGTTACCCTAGCTGTGGACAACTTTTCAAATTTAAATACGACTACAATTTTAAATCCGACGTTTAGCATATTGAGTACTCTTTTATAGATTTTATTTTATCTTTCTGCAATCGAAAACACTATTTCAACAAAGGAATATTTATATTATTTCAAATAATTACATGTGTTCTTCTGTTTCGTCTGCAGCTGTTTGTTTTTAAATTTAATATATTGTTTTTTAATAAACGGCCACTGGTAAAAATGTAAGAACTCAAAATATAAGTTTTATTTAATATTGGGGTTTTTACAATATCACTTTTCATGTTTCAATTAATAAATTCGATATTTCTTTGTAATAAAAACTGTATTTAACAAATTATGAAAGGTTTTCGCAGGTCGTCCGTATTGAGACAAAGTCAAAGTGAGCCGGAAAACTACATATTAAACAAAATAAAAAGAGTATCGAAAAAAAATCATTTTAAATATCAAAATGACAAAGTACGTAGCAAATCTGTTATCTCGAAACATAAAGCAACGTGAAATATCTGATGCCGCGAATTATTTATTTAGATTTTTATATAAAAAAAATAGTGAAACCTAAGCCCGCACAAAACATTTTAGTTCAATCCAAAAAAGTTTTCATGTAAATACTCTACATGAAATACGTCACAGGCTTTGCTTTGCGTTTCGCGAATGTGTTTTGAAATTTTTAAGCTATTTCTCAATTTTCGTGACTAAGCTCGGCTAACAGGTACAATTTAACAAATTTAACATTCCTGTTAAATATTAACGACATTATTATACCCCCAACGTTGCTTCCTTTGCCTTGATTTTAATATATTTTTCCTGACTCATTCGCGTAGTTTTATGAACATAATGCCAATCAAACGTACTTATACAAGTAACAACTCGACTCGATTCAGTTTTATTGTTCAAACATCTGTCATGATATTATGCAAAGTCTGACTCGTAAACCGACCCTGGCCTATGATATTATTACTACACGCAGTTAACTCTCTCTTATAACAAATCTTTACAGTCTACCTGTAAATTTACAATCAGATTAATAACGCTTGATTACCGTACCATTTTATAGCTAAAACTCTTGATAATTTCATTACGGATTCTTCCTACAAATTGGCTTAAAAATATATTGGTAAATTTATTGAATTATATTTTTATACTATGATTTACATTTACATTTTCATTTATGCTTTACATTTTATTAGAATTGAATTCATAAATTACATTTTTATAATTTTAAGATTTTTTATACCCTTTAAACCTATATATATTTATATTTTTTTTTATTAGAAAATCATAAATACAGTTCCAAAGTTAGGCTGATAACTCATATGTAGATATGCTACACGAGATTCGTCGCATACTGTACCATCAGTGACTCATCGTTCGATCTCGCCTATAGCGTCGGGCAATCGCGCTGCGTAAATACATTCTGCACTTATTGTGCTCCCCTCGTATCAGGTGCTTGTGTGCATAAGCCCTTACAAGTGTGTGAGAACAAAGCAAAGGATAGAGCGGTATTGTATAAAGAATCGACTTAAAGGCCGCTCCAGCTTTTTAATAAAACTCCACCGGTTGGCATATTCAAGAGCTTGAGGAAGTTGGGGTACTCAGTAGCCACCTCTAATGTTTTATATTGTTATTGGTACTTCTATTTTAATAAGAATTATAACAAAATTGACACTCAAATGTGGATGTTGTTGTTATTAGATCTAGGTGTTATGAAAATATCGAAAATATCCATCTTAAATGACAGAAATCAATTTAAGAACAATAAAATATTTATAAATGCAAATAACTAAGTGCGGTATTTTCTATGTAGACTTTATTATTTTTGTATCTGTATCATGAGCTTGCAGATCCTGAATAAATCGATCTCAGGAGAATCATTTTACATTATTCCACACAAATACTATTTAATAGTATTGCGGTGAAATAGAACAACTATATTGCCAAAATCAGCTCGAGAACTGTTTTGTAGTGTTCTGCAAATAAACGTGGTAGCAATAAACCGTCCGGTGCGGGTTGGTCACTCGAAAACTCGGAGGACAACTGGAAATACGACCCCCTCAACTTCCAAAAACTTCAAGACGGCTGTTTTTCGAGTGCAAAGTTTTGTGTTTCGAAATGCAAAAGAAAATATTTGAGCTTCTCATTGCGCTCTTCTTAATAAGTAAACCGTGACATATGTTTGATCACGATTGCGCTGTATTCATTCTCAATCTACTCAAATCCACGATTCGACACTCTCTTTTCTACTCAATTAAAGTGATATTATCAAAACTGCACTCCACAACTTCTATTTTAGAGGAGTTTTCGCAGACTTCGAATAAATTTAACATCGGTGCATGTAACATTTATGAAGGAACAATCTCTATTAAATCGCTTTCGCATTTTAACATTGATGTAAAATTACAAAATATCTTCTGGAATTACCGTTATTTATCGTAAAAGTTTATGATTCTTTGTGTTATTGTTGCTACATTTATAGACAAGACATCAAGTGGTAGTAAGCATTGTAAATACGTATAGATATTTCGATGATCCCGCAAATCCTATCTCGCACGTCTTGAGCACGTCTTTCCGATGGGATTACGCGCTCACGCGGCGATCTTCGGGAGATCCTTCCTGACCGCACCAATCATACCGGACTCTACACTCGATATCGTCTACATTATAATTGTAATATAATATGAAAAATACATGTCTTTATTTATTACTATCATTATTTTGATTGCAAGAAATTAGTTACCAAATAAAAAGTGATCTAAATTAATAATAAAAACTATGTATAAAATTACAAATAACCTATATGTGCACCCAGATGTGACGCGATAACACGCTCAATTGCACTAATTAGTAATCAGCAGTGGCAGTGGCATCACAGATTTCTCTATCTGTGTAAGATTAATTACAGTGATATCAATTTTATCAGCAGATAAATAACTACATAAATAATATTAAAAATTAATGTCCTACAATAAGATATACAAACTACTAATATATCAGCCATACTTACTCTGCCTACTTAATATTATAAGACGGACTTATTTATGCAGGCAAATAAGTTAGGTTGCCATAAGTGGTAACGGTTCTATGGGGTCCTAAACTGACAAGGGAACACTCAAGCTTCCTCACCCTACACGGTTTTCGCGAAACAATCCACAAGTAAAACATTTCACTAACAAAATCTTAATTCACACTCGAACATTACTGAAAGACCGGGACCATAAAAGATTACGAATACCCTCACCAAATAAATTATTTTTAATTTAATGCTCCTTTTTCGGGTAATAATCGCTTGTAGAAAGTCCTAAGTACGCCCTTGTGGGAAGTATATGCAAATTACATGACGTGGGTACGTAGAATTTCTATTCGCTTACGCTCTAATTTTCACAGAACACTCATTTATTATGTTCATCTCATAATCTATTTATATTAAATCCCTTTTTATATTCGTTGTTACATTTGATTTATTTTCTTTTGTAAAATAAATAATAATTATAAATAATTTTTTTTACTAATATGCCTGGCGAGGCGTGATATTTATAATTAGGTTATAAATGTGAATAAAGGGGATAGTATGTTATTAATGTAAATATTTATGGCATTGCCATCCAGCGATCGGACAAGGGTTCCGTCACCCTTGATAAATTGTTCCTCCAGTTGCGGCCTGCCAAACACTTTCTCAAATATTTCTTACACGACGTATCGATTTGAAGTTCGATGGCCTTGATTTATGATATAAATTCCTTATATGCTCTAAAATAATTTTACCACAACATATCAACCGAAACGGGATATGATGGGAGCATTTTTTTGCTAACAGACTTTGAAAATTAAGGAAAAGGAAACAGAATAAGATTGAAGTTGGAGATTTAAAAGTTGAACAAGCCGACGCACAAAGTAGCGGGCCAATTGTGTTTCTACTTTATTTACCTGAGCGTAGACAATAAGGGTGTCTCCACACAATCAACTCGACGAGAAAGTTGATTGTTTGTGTTCCATTCAACTTCACAATAGAGAAAATGAAGAGGAGCCAATTCCTTTTGCAACAGCTTTTATCCGCCATTTTCTTAGCTTGCCGAAAGTTTGCATTTAGACTGCCTCGCTTGGAATGCATTAGCCTCTCGTCACATATTTGTCTTGGAATCAAGCGCGTATTATTCTTGGGAACAACAATCACGATAAACTGTTTGCACTTATTCCTATACATGTTCTCTCCTTTTTGTAACAATGTTTATCTAACAGCTGAGCTAAGGCCAAACGTAATGGTGGCAAATATTTGATAACAACTAAAGTACCTATAGCAGTAGAATCAACCAATATGTACGAATTGTATAACGGTAGAAAAGAATGGATCGTATAAGAATTAGGATCGTATATTTTAGGACACATTTTAATTAGCAGTAATATTTATTCCTATTCATTAATTCCAAGAATCTACGAATGATTGAATTTAAAATTGATAATATTGGAAAAAAATATAGTTATTTATGACATCTCAACATCTTGATATAAAAGAGATTATTCACAATATTATCCCGATAACAAATGAAACAGTTAATAGGTTTCTAATAGCATTGATCGTGGACACAGCCCCGGGATTCTGTGGTCTTTTCTTTTTTCAATACGAAGTCCATTCCAGCTAATAACTATTGTTATCAAAGATGAGCCGGCATAGCAATCCCGCATTCATTTATGATATAAACATTATATCATGACGTGAGTTGATGATAAAACTTTCGTCCAACTATTACATCAGATGGGACAATTCCCTGGCATCTCTTAATTATGGCGCTGCGTATTTCGTATTACAATAATGAAGCGAAACAATAACAAAAGTTCGAACGTCGAAGCGCGGCCGGCGGACAACTTCGCCGCTGCTCAGCTGAGTGCTTGTTGAACTCATTCCTAATGAAAACTTGCTTGTTACCGCGAACATAGAACGTTACTTTTATTTTATACAAAATAAGAGAAAAAATAGTCGCTGCAAATTCCGTTGATTTAAAATATATTACGTTTTACTTTAGGAAAATACAGTATGTATTGTCCTACTGAAACTAAATGTATATTATGCCTAGGATTGTATAAAATCCGAAATCGAGGCCTACAATAAGTCGCGTTTTATTCGGTTATTATAGCGTCATAAACGCCACCGGCCGGTGTTTCATATAGTGCGGGCTAGGTTATTCTGCCTCTTTGATAGAGGCCCGCCCCACTGTCAAACCCACGTGCCGCCCGACAGATGTCTCGAGATAGATATTCGATATCGGCAGACACATTCATAATCTCAGCTGCGACTTCTCGTTTCTAATATTAAATCGAAACGGATTTCAAATGCAATTTTTACTACAATGTTAGATTATACTTTAATAACAAGATCTAAAAAATCTGTCTATTATATTAAACCACTGTTTTATTAAAAGCGTTAACATAACAAAAGTGTTAAGTCCTAATTTAACAAGAAAAAAAGTTAATTCATCAAACACCGCTAAGAACTTTCATTAGTGTACTCCACGGCAACAATTGCGAGTTTAAATAATTATGTTTACGAAATCCTTTTCTTACGCAGACATTATTTATCTTCCCCATTGTTACAAGATGTGACGAGGACGAATTTCACGAAAACGCCCCATTTATCTACAGAGAGCACACAAAGACAACGTGAAACCCAAAACTTTTTACGTGGTCAGTGACAATGCTATTTCCCTCTATTCTCTTTACGTTTCATTTTCCTTTTCCACGACTATTGTGTTACAGTTAATACATTTGCTAAAAATGATACCTTTCAACAATTAGTTCTACTGTCTGTTTTAGTATTTGCTACGACGTGCCCGCAGATAACTTTCCTCGCCGGACGCTCGTTGCTTACTTCTCGCCTTATTCCGTTGACAGACCCGCATAAATAACGGAGGAAATCAGCCCAACCCTCATTTAAACAAAACTTTTTTGTTCTTAAATCTTTATTATAAGTAGATTTTTTTGTTATTGTTTTCTTACTTTTGAAGTTAGTTTATAAATTTTTCCTTACTTTATAAAAAATATAATTTGACAAATACACCAATGCTGAACTTTAGCAAACCTCTACCTGTCTTTTTGGGTGCTCCTGTCTTTGTCCCAATACTCGCAAAGTGGCCAACCACGCGTAAAATACGAAATTCGTCCTTAACTAACGAAAGGCTTGTTTGTTTAGGCTATCTCATCAGCCTTAAAAAGTAGATAATACTGGATAATAGCAAAATGCCCACATTCGTCATTACATTTCTATAATGTGTCAGAACGTTATATTAAAACAAAATCTGCTGTGCACGTCATTACTTCTGGAAATAACTATTTATTTATATCAAGTCTATTAAACATGGCAAAGTTATCGATTGATAAGGGATAAACAAGTTGTAGAACTTTGAAGGGAACATAAGGGAACGACGCCCTTACGACTTCAGCAAAGCGGCCATCTACTGTTTCAAAATTCTCACTTATACTGATCACAATTTTGATGTATCCTTATTGTTAGAAAATTATTTCCTGCTTTAAAATGTTTTTTGGATATCTACCACGCATTTTAAAAAGTTTTTTGGGTATGTTTTATTCACGTATATGGAAAACTTGGCCGTTCTAAAATTTGAATTGGAAGTTATCGGTTTAGTTGCTCGTTGCAACAGCCACGTGAATCTTGAAACCTTTTAGAGAAAATATTGCAAGAATTTTCACCAATGGTTGGATTATTACATTTTTGAGAAATGGTTTTCAGATAACTTGAAATGCATTTTATTATAATAATTTCTGTAAAATCGTTGCGTATTTTGAGTTGTTTAATACAAGAAGACAATAAAATTTAATTAAAAGCTAGGCATCGCTCGAAACTAACGAAGTACCTCCTCGAAATCGACAATTAATTCTTGAAGCGATTGTTTTAATTAAATAATTTCAAATAGATAAAATTAAATACCTTCTGGCGTTCATAATTAATATTATAAGTGATAAAACACTTAAAATGTGATTTGATTTTGAAGTATATAACAAAAACGAAATAGCTCCGAAAGCAAGATTATAATAACAAAAATACATTCAAATATTGGTTGTCATTATTTAACTTAAACAAATATTAATCATCTTTTTCTTGTTTCAGGATTCGGCTTCGTCACATTTCAAAGTGAAGACATTGTAGATAAAGTGTGCGAAATACATTTTCACGAAATCAACAACAAAATGGTAAGTACTTCTTTGTAACGATTTTTTATTACATGTATGGAATTTCATTAAAAAGGGTTTATTTTTCTTTAATTATATCACCTGATCATAAATTAAAATATTTTACTTAAAGTATATTTAATAATAACTTAAACTTAAAAAGTGCTTTGAGAAATATTTCTATGGTTCAGAAATATATACTGCTAGCTACTGGCTGTTTCACAAGTCCATTGAACGATATGGATATTGATTGGAATCAATCATTTATGTAAAACTTGGTACATTTTTAAGTGCCTTAATATTTTAAAATCATATAAATTATACCAGTATTATATTTTGCTTAAAAAACAAGTCGCTCTTTTTCAATAAATTTTCTTATTCATTATAATAAGAATGCACTTATATGAAAAGAATTATTCATTGAAATGCATGTTCAAATAAAAATACTTCAGAATACAATTAAAAAATATAGGTATTAGAATCCCCTTAAATAAATTAATTGCTCAATTCCACCTATCGATATTCAAACAACGTACACAGCAAAGCAATAAATATTAATTAGACCTTTACTTAATCCTGTAATAGGCTGTAATAGGCTGCTAACCAATTTATTACTTGTTTTTTATTAAACAGCATTAAACTAAATCCTAATGTTAATATTATCAGCCAGTTATCAATTAGAGTATGAGATCTGGCGACGATCCAACAAGGGCCGATAAAACGCCACTAAAGCCGCTTTTACTGTGTTTAGATTTTTCTCCTTAGGAGCTAAACATGATTATTTGAATAGTTCCCAAATTTTGTCCTCTTTAGCTTGATTTGTGGTTTTAGTTCAAATAGTTACAAATATTTTTTATTTTTATTTTCAACTCGAGGCCCTTGCTAAAATATTCAGAAAGTCACACTAATTATATATAATATTCCCGAATAATGAAATTACCTTTTCTATATTATTAATAATAACGTCCTCTTTAAGTTCGATTTCAACACAAACACCATTTAACTTTGATATACTTTTGAAAACTGTCTCTTAATAAAACACTCAATCACTATTAAGTTGTATCTGATATAATGTATCTAATAAATGTTTACTAACAACGACACATTCTATTACGGTTGTGAGTTATAGCATAATATCGTCCCTATGCTACCATACATTACAAGCTGCCTTTACGAGACTATTACAATCACATGTTGCAGTCCTTGTATCATATTGACTTATCATTATGATATCTAATGTTTGCAAAAAGTCATTAAATTTATTTATTGATAACGTCAAAAATTATAAAATGAATTGGAAACACAATATTTATATAATTTTACATAAGAGATATTTACTATCAATTTATTTTAATTATAAATTTAAAAATGAACTTGTCTGGTATATAATACAAACATGGATATATTTTGTAATATCGCCACGCACAATAATGCGACAAAACTAATCAAGTGACTATGAAATAATAATTACTTTAAAACAAACATTATAAGCCTTTAATATGCCGTCGGATACTGTTGCGTTCGTATGATAATATTACTGCATAATTCTAATGTTGGAAATTAGTATAACCAATATAATTGTTATCGCCCGTAATATTTGCTACTACCAATGGAAGTAACTACAGTACAATTATAGCAATTAACAGAAAATTACAAGGTTAATAAGTGTATGTCTGTGTTAGTAAAATTAAATGCCAACCTGAATAACGTTGTGACAAACGTAAAACAAAGTAATTTTAGATATTAGAACGGAGATGCGTTTTATAACTTTGTGAAGTTATGAAGTTTGTTTACACAGCATGCATAACTAAATTTTCATTTGACTGCAACTATTTTGGGTAACTCCGAGAATAAATATTGTTATTATATTTCTATTACTTTGTTAGGATAATACTATATATAATGAATATACTATTGCAATTGTTTAATAAATTTACTGGTTTACTTATTAAAAAATTTTTAGTAGTTAACAGTAGTATTGAGCGTTTGTTTTAAAAGGCACGTATCACGATGTAAGGAATCAAAATTGCCATGTACCTTTAAACCCCTTTACCAGCCACCCTCAGAATTATAACAGGCCTTGGGTTGAAGCATTGCACCCACTCAAAGGTCTACTTTCGAAAAAGCAGGCACCGTTATCGCCCCACGCTGTCGATGCAGATTCATGATTATTAAAGCTTGTTTCTGCCTTACCAATTGTTTCGAGCTATAATAACTATACGTTTTTGGTTGTGTGCGTCGTATAGTAGAAATCGGGGGTGATGTTCACCCTAAATGGAGCAAACAATGAACAAAGACATCAAACAAATGGGTAGTGTTTTAGAGTAATTACGGTTCGCTTCCGTGCGAAGCGAGAGGTGTGCAGAGAGCGCGTTTTCGCCGTAATGTATTCGTCGCAGTCGTTTATAAAAATCTGTCACTTATCCTTACATCTTCTTCTTTCTGTGACACTAATTAGGAATCGAATCCTTTGAACAATATCCAACCAACTAGTGGTATGAAACTATACAGCACGTTAGTATTTAGTTTTTCACTACCTTTCCTTTGGTTTAAAGAAAGATCCCTTAAGCCAAACAATATTTGCAACATGAAGCGGCAAGTAATCGCTTATTACTATACCAGATTTTGTTGCGTGTCAACGTAAATAATAAATGTTGTGGTAAATTACATTTTTCTTTTATTTTAGTAAACAATCTGGAACTTAACGTAAAAATACATTGTTAACTTGTCACGCAGAATTTATGTTTAATGCTTAAACACCAGAGATATTACGATCATAATAATAGAGTGTACTGTGATTCATAAACAAGGCCACCCATTAAAAATTTGTGTTAGCATATCACAAAGACATCTAATAGTTATATTTTCGGCAATAAACTAGATAGAGGCGTCACGTCAGCGATGTTTATGCTATGAGTAGCTGCCCTCGTAAATTTAATATGTCATCTCTTATATTAAAATGGTCGTTAAGGTAATAGCTGCTCCGCCTTCCTACATGGAGTGATAGGGTGATACCGTGCTTTATTTTGAATAGGAAAATTACTTCCATTAAAACTTTGACACGGAACCTCCGAAAGTATTCCACCTTTCATCGATTTTTGGTTACCAACAGTACATCGGAAACATTTTGATTGCTGTATATTATAACAATTATGACATGACATTACATCATTACTTGCGACAGGAAACATTAAAATATAACATTAATTGTACCGAATAAAACACGTTAAACAAGTTTGCAACTCGAGGATAGTTTCTTAGGGAAGACGGTTGAAATCTGTTGCTTTTAGCATTATAAATACCGGCAACCATTAAAACGCTGCAACAAATTTGCGTCAGTCCATTACGTCCGTATACTTCACTCTCTTAATTACTTTAGTTTATTAAACAAAACACGGAGGAGGTACAAAATATGTGAAATATAGTGCATTTTATTTCGCCCCCAACATCAATTTCTATTTACCGGATTTAAGCAGCCGGGGCTGACACCTAAGGTTCTTAAATCTTTACCTGTTACGCACGAAACTTTATAATAATGCCAAAGTCATCACTATTCTATTCTACATATAAGGATAACATACATATATTGACTAACAACCGTAAACAAAGTATATGAAATGTTAGTCTTAGCGTCAATCCTATTACTTTTGTATGTTTTTATATTTTCTTAACTATTTTTATGCTTACTGTTATACGTAGTACAAATTTCTAGTATTATTTTATTATAGTATCACTTTTATGTTGAAATGGTGAAAGGAATATTTATCGGTAGAAAATGAAGAATATAAGCAAAAGTATAGAAATGCATTTTTCTTAAAGCAATCGCAATAGTGTATATACATTATTGCGAAACCATTTTAGTATTGCGTACATTTTTCTTTCCGATAGTACAAGAAAGAAACAAATGGTTTCCGTTTAGGAAATAACACTAAAAGTAGGCACATTTGAAACTGCCACTTAAATCTTGCGATCCTCGATCGCCATTTCTCGCAACGTCTTAACGGGCTAGGAAGGATCACCCTTGTCGTAACTGGCCTTAAAAATATTCTGCACACCCTCAGCAATGGTTGTCTGTAAAGCAAAAATATTGGATAATAGTCAACGCAAATGCTACAAACCTATTTTGTACTAAAATATTTTATTCATACTAAACCCAAACGTTGGTTCAGCACGATTCAAATCCTCCATCCTCCGGCCGCAGCCGCGTCGAATAATCAATCACGTGTTATTCTATAGTCGTGATTACCATAACCTTCCCTTTTTAACAGAAACCAGTGTGCTTTTTCTAATCTATATCGATTTATACTAACCTATTTTTATAACCTATAGGTCCGAAACTTTTTGTGCCAGAATCTTTTCATAAAACTGAATCGGCAACTCGAACATAACTATATTATTTTATTACCTAAATTAAATATACATTTTTACTAGAGCTGTGTCATTTTGAAGATTTTACTTGATTTAATGGTTAGTTTGAAATGTTAATAGAATGCAAGGAAATGGAAAGCGTCTCCGCCACATCGTGTCGCACTGTCGTTAATAATACAAGCCCAAACCATAATGGGTACTAACGTCGAGTTTCGGATGCAATACGTGTTTCTAACCGAATCTGTGCCTCCACTTTATTAGATTTCAATGTAATATTAAACTTAGTTTCTCGAAGTAGTTTGAGTTTGAAATATTTCTTGTAATCCTGATTAATATTAATGTAGCAGCATTAATATTAATGTTAAAATATATTTGTAGTGAAAAAACTAATGTCTTTTAAAATCTACTATTATTTTCGATTACTATAAATATTCAATAATCGTAATATGCACGCATGCATGTGCATATACTTAGATTAAGCCTTTCAACAGTTTGAAGTGAAAAAAATAGAATAAATCCCCTTTTATTATTTAGTGAGTTCTACGAAACCTTATTTTATTATTGCCTTTAATTCGTATAACGTTAGGAAACTTACACTAAATTATAGACATTGCTAACTACCTAAGTCATGAAATTACTCTATAATTTAGCACCTGAACATATGGAAAGGTTCACAATGAAACAGACGGAAAGAACTTTATTAATATTTCAATTTATTTTTAATACTATACTAAAACAAATAATTATAAACAACGATAGTAAGTCTCATCAATTAGGACCGTGTGGTTAGGTCAGGCTGGTTCATTACAGCGTCGTCTCCACATTGCCATTACGTAGGAGTTAGGTGACGCGAGAGGCGATAAATAGAGGCGAGGAGTCTTGCTTTATTTATCATGCACAATTTCATTTACATTAGAGGTGCTGAACAGACTTTCCTCTCGGGAGTCATATAAAAGTCGCGTACAGATTCATACTATACAAGTTACGAGCGTTGGTTCCGAAACCTTAATCTACTCCTCTGCGGTCTAACAAGACACCGCCGCCTTCTGCATGTTCAAATTTAATTGGTAACAATTACCGCAGCCTAAAATACGAACCAGATATATAAGCAATATCAAACAATAAATCAATTATCCTTTCATATAAAAATGCTTACGTAAAAAAAAAGTAATCCAGATAATAACATTAACCGATAAGATTGGATTTGCCTTTATAGCTCTCGTCCGTAATGTAAACTTGACCAATGAATTTTCATTACCTAATGAAAGCAGAGGGCGTTTGACAGAGAAAAGAGATACTTACTACATTGCCGACCGTAGAAACATCCAATTTTGCAAATTGAAGCTGCATTAATGCACACATAACAGATGCCGACATTCCACAATTATGTACTTAAATGCAAATCGCTCTCATAAGTAGTCTTTAATACCACTTTTTCAGATTCAGTACATCGTTTGCATTTTCATTTGAGTTCGAGGAGTTCAGTCTTGAAGCATTTCCATTCGTACATGAAAACACTTTTATGGAAGTTTCGTTCGGTGTCTCCACCTAATATTATACAAATTTCATTAAGGCACGTTTCAATTGACTAAACGATGAGGTCGCTATCTGTACTCCCCGTTCGCAACCGTTTTATTCTTTTCCTAGAACATTCGAATGGTTCTTAAACTTGATACGAATTAGTTAAGCAACGAATCCACGGTAATCGCTTTCGTTTACAAATGAACCGATGTTTTACATTGCGACTACTTGCCGACACATATTATTTTAACATTTACTTTCATCTTTAGATTTAGGTGCTTATATTTTTTATTACGCTATCAACATAAACAACCCTTATTATTCTTTGTATTTCATTTTCCGATCTTTATCTGTATCAAAAATATTTTTAAGATGAAAAAACAACAACTCTTAGAACTTAAACCTCTAAATATTATGAAAATGAAATAAAAATGCTTAAAAAAATTTTGTATATATTTCTCATGAAGTAAAATTTGTCAAGCTGTAAACTCACTAATACTTTATACAAATACTAGTCGAAGTGTATATCGAATTCGATCGATTACCTAGAAATAGCTTTTGGCGCACGACGCGTTTTACTGCGATGAATGTTTCAGGCATATACCGGTACCACAATGCCTCTTAATATATAATGATATATACCTAACATTTATATAACGTCGAATGTTCTTACATCATTTTTTATTCAATACAGCTCATTCAACGGTCTCCACGAATCCATAATAATATAATAAAGCTGAAGAGTTTATATTTTCGTTCAACGCGCTTGAAATACCACTTTGATTTATATATATTTTTTGCATTTTATAGCCCACTTATTTAAGAAGATATATCAAAATATTTTATAACAATACTACTATCCTTAAGTAAAGAACTATTGAAAGTGCATCCTACAGACTTATTGGTAAACGTATCAGTTTCAGTGTCCGAATGTGTAACGCCCTTCTGCACAGTAATCCCGGCGGCCGAAATGTGGACAACGAGCCGTGTCTTATAAAACATAGAATTTTTATTTTCACATTTATTTATTTTTAATCTATCGCTTTATAGTAAGTTTAATTTGGAAGATTAACGGATATTCTACTTTAATTCTATTTGAAAAAACTATGAGAAATAATTAAATTATTTTAAAAGTAAATGGTAAAGACATATTCGATTCATATCGTTACCTAAAAGTAAACCAAAAAATTTCAATAGTCTTCTTCGACATTAATATTTTATTAAGACATTCGTTTGAACTATGATCTATATTTAGGCCGTATTTGGATTTATAATCATTTAACATATTTTTATTAACATTACCTTGAATCGGTATATCTTTGACATTTATTACTTTAATAATTTTAAATATAAAAAGATAAAAACGTATGCAACGTTATCAAAGCGATTTTCTAAATTCAAATTCGATACTCCCAGTCTTTTGCAGTCATACGTCAGACTCTTTTAATTTTTTTAGTTACTTTTTATCGCTATTTAAAAAAGCAAAAACTCTAGGGTAAGGCCATTTCTAAATTTATTTTCTACGTTTTAATATAAAGCGAACGAAATAAACGAATGGTCTGAGGGCTATCTGCGTTGCAGGTAAAGTTACCATTTATCGAAGACGACTCGATAGCATATCTGATTTGAATTGCGCGCGTTAGTTCTTCTAACTTATTTTGTTACGTCCCAAGTACAAACGTAAGTTTTGCATAAATTTATATTTAATACATAATTATAATAATCACTGAATAAAGTACATGTCTGAAAATCTGGAGAGGTTTATTTCTTTTTTACAGCCTACTATAATTTCAATGTCTGATGTAGTAAAATATAGAGCATTTAACGTAGTGTTTAATTAAAAGAAGAAATAAATTTATTAAAAAGATGAATTTATATTATTTTTTTAACAAAGCACTATATAAATAAATGCCTGAAAATATTGTTTAAATATAATTTTTCCTTAATGTAGGAACAGTTTATACTTATAAGAGATGTAAACAAATTAGAAAGTGTATATAAAAACAACCTACGTAATTTTCTGATTGTATTTGTGGAGCTCTTACCTAGTCTCCGGTTCTCACGATCCGCCTTCCGCTGAGCGGCAATCAGGGCCAGCCTTGCGACGTTCTGTCAATACGAAGTGAGCTTTCTGATAAACTTACTTCCCCCCCGCCCCTCCCCAATCAAACCATTCTCACGTCTGCGTTTATCTCACGTACATAAGCACGCTTTGGCGATATTAACGCTATGTAATGCTTAAAACAACACTATGATATTTATCTGCCTTAAAATATATTAAATAACAGAATAATAATAATAATAATAATTAATAATAATGGTGTTTATTTAAACACTGAAATATATTATTTATTTATTTTATTAAACTTTTCCGATTGGTCGACTGCCCGCCGTTCACCACAAAAATAAATTATTTTTTTTTATTTTAAGAACCGTATAATCTTATGAAATGCATTTTATGTCTACATTTATCTTTAAAGATTTAAAGTACTTTCAAACTCACCATAATCGGTTACTAATGAAATAAATTCTTATGTCCATACACTCGTTTTACTTTAAATAACAATAACAATAGATCTAGTGATAATTTATATCTACTGTGTTTTTTAAGAAAATATTTAATTTTAAACAAAATGAAACTATTTTTTTTTCATTAGGTATTAACAAATTAAGAGCTGTTAACAAATATTTTTTTATTATACCATTTAAATCTAATCACACTCTAATTATTATATGGAGCGTAGAAGGATATTTTAATTTTCATATATGTGTTAAAATGATATGGTCGAAATCAATGAAGTAAAAATTTAATGATTGTTTGCGTTGGTCTTAAACCAAAAATAATCGAAGTTTAAGTATAAAAGGGGGTGTTTTCTAGCGAAGCCATTAAATTTCACACACACGGATGGAATTAGGGGCACAATTGTTCAGCAAGAAGGTTCAAGTTCTAGCGGCAATGTAGGCCTAAATGTTCTTAAGTCCGCTTGGCTAACCCGACATCTTCGCCTTATTGTTGAATACGACTGAATCCGATCCGATCGATATATAACCTCGGGGCGCGTCTACCTAGCGGGGCTAAATACAATTTACCTTTGTTATTTTTCGTGTCATTAAACTGCGTCGAGATTTCGAACGCTTGATCGAGATTGCGAGCTGCGATACGAATTGTTTGTGAGCTTTTGTTTCTCACTCCGATAGCCAGCGACGATCAATTAAGGATGGATCTTGAAGTGAATTTTCTTCTTGGCATTTCCTATTGTCATAATTATATTCCAATCGTTTCTCACTGAAATATTATAATTGTCTTTTCTATTGCTTTGCATTTTAAAGTAAGGTTAGGCTTTTGTTTTCATAATGGAGTTTTGGATAGAAAATATCATTTATGTACTATCAGTCATGGTGACAGTTGTCAAGCATGTCCCCCCCGTTTGCGTGCTGTAGAACAAATGGGGTGACCACGGGGCTAGCGGAGGCTCTGCTTCATTTGTAAAGCTTTATCGGCAGTGACAAATTGCGACATTCACTACTTTTATATTGCGAACGATCGAAGAATACCGATTGTGTTATGGAAATGTATAAAACCATTGTTTACAAAGCCCCATCTTTAATTTAGGGCTAAATTTATTGTATAGGGCCTTCAAAGCATACTGTGTTTTCTGTATTGAAGATTTAAATCACGCTAAAAAAGAAAATTTACTTAAAGATTCATTATAAAACTCCGGATTAGTGTTTCCCTAATCAGAATTTCCAAGTTCAGCTTTACATGATGATTATTCAGACTTATATCTAAGAGTAAAACTTCATGGAAAGACTCTCCAAATAGCAAAACCTTACACTCATGTTAATGCAAAAGCATGTAGTTTTATGTCAGTGTAGAAAGTTCTGGAAAGTGCACAAAGTGCGCGAACGCCGAGGCAAAGCCTTCATTTGTCGGCTCATGACGTCCCCGTGACAAATGTGGACGGGACTTTATGTACCGTACCTACGTCGAGAACGCGTCGCGATTATGCACGCCGATGAAAAATGTTACTCGGAGTTTTAGTTCGTCTGCCAAGCGGTTTTAAACGTAACAATTTGTCATGAGGAATCTATGTGCTGTGTGCACATGTTCTTTTAAAACTGCATTGTTTTAAAGAATAATTTTGTCTTCATAACAATAGTCTCGCATTTTAGTTAAATTACTTTTAGTGTAATATACTTTTAGTATATTATATGTTTCAGTACATAAGTTGGTCTAATAAATTTTAAAGGAAAAAGACACTTAAGAAGGTAATCAATTTCAGCGGCTTTAACATAATTTAAGCCTATGTACTTTACATTGCGAATTTCACTTGGTAGCGAAATTCTATTGCTAGAGGTTTGGGTTAACGTAGATTGGGTAATTTATACTTGCCTCCAGCCCCCTCCCTGGTGGGGAAGGAGATACGAGCACTGAAGAGAGCCATACCGTTCATTAAAATTGCTTAATGGATCGATTAAACGTAGAGTTTAATTATAAGATACATTAATTTACCTTACCTAGTCGTCCGCGCTTTTGATTCTAACGGGAAAACTATTAAGAAAATTAAATAAATATATAATAACAACAAATTCATAAGTATGTTCTTACATATTTTTAATGTTTGTAATGACTTCTCAGTATTAAGTACTCTGATGTGATAAATTTAAAGTACATTAAAATTCAATTTGTGATTCGAACTGTGAGGCATAGCGGATTGTAGACTGATTTCGTCACCCCCTTTTCTCCATAATTTTACGACTCACCCAATTTCGTAATATTTACTTAGTGCTGTCAAGTACAATAATAGCAATTAATTCTCCGCAGTTAGAAGCCGCGAATTTTATGCGGTCATGAAACAAACAAGGGTTATTAACATAATTGTAGAGATGTTGATGTAGACTTGATATTACAACTATTGTTTACAAAAATAAAAGAATGTGAAGTAACAATGAATATTTTTTCAGGTGGAATGCAAAAAAGCACAACCAAAAGAAGTGATGCTTCCTGCAAATTTGGCGAAGACGAGAGCTGCTGGACGCGGCGCCTACGGTGAGTTGCTAGGTAGCGCCATGGCAGCCACCGGAGTTCGGTATGCTCCTTACCCAGTCCATGCGCCCGCACAACTGCTGGTCACTGGGGCAGGGGTGGGTGCAGGGGCAACCGGTGCCGCTGCTATGTACCGCCGCGCTCTCGCCGCCCTGCGCCCAACTCCTAGGCCCCCTAGACCCACTCTGACTCCTATAACCATTCCTCCTCTCGCATATTCAGTGTCAGAACTTCTGGGAGCCCATACCCTTGACATTCCCACTATATATTCCCCTCTCACTCACTCGACACTACCGACACCACTGCCTCTCTGATCCGCGATCCTCTTCCAACAACATCCACATCAGCCCTTCTAATTTATTTTCCTTTCCTTTCATTTTGAGCGGTTACAAAAAAGTTATTAATTGTGCTATACTGCGAAATCCTTCCCATCCTCCGCTATCTTAAACATTCCTCGGCTATACTGTAACCTTGAAGAGTTTTTAAAAATGTATTTAAGGAAACAAATGATATCCAAAGTGTCTTATTTTAGTAATTGCCATTAGACGATCAGTTAGATAGCAGATTTTCGAAATGTGTACCAAAAAATTAGAAAAATTATATAGAGACAGTTGTTATACAAAGGTTTATATAAAGGTTACATTTTTTATCAAAAGTAGAAAGTCATCTGAAACAATTTTATGTAGGGTAATAGAGAGCAATATTTTTCTACCAGGTTGTAGGCGCTTAATACCATTTTGATTTATAAATAGATAGTCGAAATAGTACTGAGCCTGGTATTTTTCTGATTTTATGTAGTTTTTAATATGGGATACTAATAAGAGCCCTATGGTTCTGCTGATTCTTGCCAGTTTTGCTACATGTCCATCCATTACAGACAACTAAAACAGCTTAGTGAAAAAATCTAGTTACGACGTTTATTGCGGCTAATGGAATTTTTAAAATATTTTATTAAAGATAATATATTATGCTCTAGATTTTACTATAAATAGCTTTGCAACTTGATGTCGGCTTTTCAAAAATGTTATCATTGGAAGAAAAGAGGTACCTATGAACAGTCGATGTTATTATTAAGTTTTATGAGATTATTAGACATTATGTTTGTATTTATTTGACTATTTAATTTTTAGATTAGGTGAGTTAAAAAGTGAATTAACTTTGTACCTATAGTATTATTAGTTTACTAACTTATATCTAATATTTATTTTGTGCAATGCATTGAACTTTAAAATAATTTGTTCACTATTAGTTATTTTTAGGTTATTATCATTTCCTTATTTTTCAGTTTTATATTTGTTATTTATAACAAAGGTGTCAATAATTCATTTGGAATTGTAAAACCCTAGTTGTCGTATAAACTAATATTAGTATTGTTTGTATTAACTTATTTAGGCGAATTCGGTAGTGTTTAGATTAATAAATATCATTTCTAAAATATTTAAAGAAGTCTGTTTGTTTAACATGTTTAGTTTTAGACTAACAAAGTGTAGAATAGATTAACGATTTAAGTCAAACTATATGTCATCTTTGGTGATAGTTAACTAACATGCCCCAGCTGTACTAGTATTATATTGGATGGTAGAAAATTTAGAAATTTTATAATAGTAATTAAAATTAAAACTATAATATAAGTATTTATCACACATATGTTTGTAAAATCAACACGAACATTTTCGCCAAGCAAAATAGTGTCTCACGGTACACTTAATAGGTGTTTAAATGTTTTGAATATTGTTATTAGCACACACAATTATATAAACTAAAGTATAAGGATCGATCAATTTATGTAAATGTTTTTACATTTCTAGATTTCATGTGGTCATTGGGTGCTCTTCCTGACGGTAAGTTAAAATAACATTTTATTTATAAATTTAAACCATTTATGTAATACCTGCATTAAATCATTTTGATATTGGAATGAGTCTGACCAATATTTAACCAATTTTGAAACCTCGATAATTAAATTTCACAGTTTGCGTCTACCAAAACGGATCATAATAGCGAATAATTGACTCAATAATTCACTTTAAAGCAATAGATGCGACGATAGACCTAATTAATGGATTATCAAACACCGTGTCGAGGTGTGTTTCCATATGCCGTAATGGATCACTGACAGATACACTATTTTGATTGGCAATAATATGATAAACGATCCGGAGCGGTAATCACATCAGCCTCCGTCCACTGTCCCCATCAATCATTTACATTTTTATTCCAAACTTAATGTTCACTAAACCGATATTGCAAACATATATTGTCTTATATAACTTTTAGCAATATCTGTTACAAATTAGTCGCATTGTTCTCTTGTTTCAAAATAGAGTAGAGTAGTTTATTTTGTAATTCAATAAGTTTGTTAATGAAATGTCGCAAGACGTTTGTTAATTGCATAAAACCCTCGTTAGTTCACTTATAGTGTGCTACATTTAACGATGTTTACAAAATATCGTCTGCTGGACAATGTCCAAAGCGATGTTGTACAGAGCTTGTACGATATACTTAACCTATCTTTTATTTGACGGTTCTATTTTAAAATTGGGCCATCGGTACACGTGTTACTAAAATTTAAATGCACTAAAGCATCGGTATCAGCATATAAAGTAATACCTGATTGAAATCACATTAATTAAACGCATGCAATCTGATAATTGCCATCAACGAATTTCGTCGATGTAGGGTGTTTAACGACTGATTGTGTTTGTTTGTTGTGCAGGTTTTCCCGCAGCATACGCCGCCTACGCGGCAGGACGTAGCTATTCGGGCTATCCTAGCTTCGGGCTACCATACCCAGCAGGTAATCCCCTGGCGAGCTTGCACCACCAACTTTCCGGCAATCACTATCACCACCTGGCAACACTACTGCCATACCACCCACTCGAGCTCAGTGGGGTTTACAATGTACACGCCATGCATCTGTGAACTCGCTCCGACGACAATGCATTCCACTAACTGCTAACGATTCGCATCCGACACTGATCCGCTAACCGATTGATTCGTCAATCATCTGAAACTAAACAAATAATATGGTCTTTTTAAACTAAAATTAAGGTGACTATACTCTTACTCACTATTACTAACTGGGGCCAAGGCAGCGGGAAAGTTCGTGTGAACTAACAACTTTACTAACAAGTTAACACCTCTAACAATGACTGAGCCATCTAGATAAATGTGCCACGCCGTCAATTACAAAACGTTCAAGTTTTGAGAAATGTTATTTATTGTTTACTTCCAGAATTTTTTTGTAAGAATCCGTCGGTAGGCGAGGGTACTGCTCTATGTTTAGAAAAGATTTTCCCTAACGATTCTCAAATGTTACGCGTCAAGCAAACAACCCAACGCAAATACTGCTTAAGCTTTGCCTTGCCCTCACCACTCGCGCCGTTTCTCGCTGTCGTGCGAATACTCGTCAACGCCTCGAGTCACGCTATACCTACTCCTCATTAACAGCAAAAGCTTTAAAGAGATTTAAACAAATTCTAACAAAATGCTGAAAAACTGTCGTCCTTTTTGTGGTTACTTTTATACAATCTCGGGATTGAAGATTTATTGTCAAAAATTCAGTTTTTTTAATTTAGATGTGATAAGTTTTTAATTAAATCCAACATTATAAAGTCAGTAAGTAAAATAGATATACATATATCTTATGGGAATATATGATTTGTGGCAAAAAGATTTGACCAATTTTTTTATTTAACAAAACAATTTTAAAGGTACAACCTTTTATTTTTATGGACTGCGTTTAGACTGCAAGTTTTTAAGTTTTTCGCTTCATTGTTCGATTTTACCAATGTTGTCGTAAAGCTGGTGAATCACTGTTGACGTTTTCTTTCGTATTAATGAAACAAATCGTTTTCTACTAATTACTTTCTGCTGCCGTTTATAGCACGCGAGATTTTAATATTATTAGCGTGAAAAACATTGAAATAGCAATTTTGCTTTGAATTATTGAAAACAGTGTTTTACAATATATAGTTCACATTATAAACATTTTATCATTTTACTTTAATTCTTTAGTATTCATGTAAAAAATAAACGTTATAAAAACAATTCGAACAATTTGAAACCTTCATTGCTTATAAAGTTTTTAAAGGTATATTAAAATCCGTAAAATACACTATTAACACATAAAAACAAATCAAATAACTCACAAGTTGAATTTTATCATTACCGCAAAATTTGGAATATTGTGACGTAATTATAATCCGAAAGGATGATCCGCGGATGAATTAAAAACTAATATAGTAAGTTTAAACAGTTAGGCGTTTTGAATAGACCGGCATTAAACCTAGCCGGATAATCTAATCTGCATATTTATAGAAATTTTAGCCTAGTCAATAACTATTCATCTTGTAGCTAGTAATGCTTGATATTTGAAGTAGGTAATTATACTAATACTTACTAGACGTAATCTATCATAGCCTCTTAATAGGAACATAACAAACTTATTATTCAATTTAGCATGCTGTAGCAAGTAGATGATATTCTAGCGTTTAAAGACGACTGAACACAACTTTCAATATCTTATACGTTACCAATATACTAAATGATGTTTCAGAGTAATTATTCATTTGTTTCGTATTATTAAATAATATATTACAGCACACAGGTGTACAAAACAGGAAATTAATAACGTCATTATTCGTCCGGACTGTCAATTTGTTATTCATGAGTTATAAATGATTCTTATTGTCAAAGTATGATGATAATAATACAACTTTTATTCTATTAGTAGATAAAAAAATACTTTAAATTAATGTTTATATTATATACAATCTCTTAGGTATTAGGTAGTTGTGTTCAGTCTTTGTATCTTGCAGTTATATATCTAAGAGTAATCTTTACAATATAATGTTAGACAGGTAAGAAGTAGGTGTTAGGGATATAGGTATTAATTTCATCAATACTAAGTTTAGAGGATGAGTAGGAATATTCCAAGTTATTAGATTTTATTTTGCGTAGTTAAAATTATATTAATTATAGAATTAGTTTAGAATTTGTTTAATCAATAAAATAATATCGAGCTTGTAAAATGTTATTTTAATACCTATTTGAATATTTGCTGTAATTTTAATATAAACTTACGTAGTTATATACCTGTTTGTGTTTCAAAGTTATTTCTCTATTATATTTTATATATTTACAACGCTTAATCGATAATGTTATTATTATGATATCTATTGTTGTTGTAATATTTTTGGATGCAAGTTTATTATGCTACCTTCTTCGTGTTAATCTAATCATTATTGAACGGTGTAATGTTTTAAACAACTGAAGGATGTTACCCCCTGATCGATGGGGTAAAACAAATTGTAAAGCCGTCGCTTAATCGCCACGCCTCGCAATAATTTATTTCATCAAAATTAAGACTTTTATCAAAATTATTACGTAATGTATAAGTTAATTCGATCATAAAATCGCTACGTGTGCGACCGTCCTTATCGCCATCCTCTAAACTAGTCGTAAGTAAAATAAGCTTCAATATTCTATCGTGTAACGTAATTGTATATTATTTTATGTGTGGCTACTGGTTGTAAGCGAAACCCATTACTGAGCCATATCGTTGATTTCATCATTAAGTTAATAGCTTCGCATTAGAACTTAATCTATGGAAAAACATAATTCTTGATCAACATTAAACACTTCAAGCATCAAATTGACTTACCCTTGATCTATATATTATTTATCTATTTGCGTGTCTAGATATACTAATACTAGTAAATTAGAAGTCAGTGAATAAAACTGCTTTCCAAAAATTTAGTTTTCAGGCCAAATCACTGTAACATATAACGACCCCTTTTCCTGCATTTTGGTTGTGCGTGATACACACAGGGATTGCCTTAATAAGAAAATAGAATAAAAATATCCATTGGTAGAAAGTGCGTATCGAAAAAAAAAATCTTTAGTAATACAATAAATAAGCAATTTTAAGTTTTCTCGTATCGATGTTATTACCGATGGGTATACCCTTGCAACCGTCTGTATTTCGCGTATCATTTATAAAAAGAACGCGCATCTGGGCTTTGGGTGACGTAGTTACATTTGACATATTTTTGTTTTATTTAAGCGCCGCGGTTCTCCTCAGTTCCGTGGCGGGCTTTGTAGCTTTTTTATTTTATTGCCGCAGGTGTAGTGGGAGTTATACCGCCGGAAAGTCGTCTGTTGGTCGGTGTGGAGTATGTAAACCCGGGTGGGCTCGGGCATGGCTCGTAGGATGCCGCCGTCACCTCACCGCGCCGCCCCACCACACGCCACGACTTAACCACTCTTTTGCCCGGAACAACCGCTAACGGCTCTCGCAATATATCTTACGAATTCAAATAAATCTTTTCTCAAACGAACATCTCTTTGGTATCACGCCCTCCATTCTCCCCCGAATCGTAGCTAAGGAATGCAATGTCGCTATCACGTAGCATAAATTATAAGTATGGCAACGCGAATTCTCAGATGCGTACGTGAGCTGATCGCCCGACTAGGTTGCCCCTATAGCTCGATACGGTATCATTTCGACGTAATAAAGCGGTTTCCATCAGGAAGTTTATCCAATCTTAGATAAATAACATATTAATCGTATCGCACAATTTTTTCATATTATAATGTAACTCATGTGTCAAGTTTTTAATGTATTAACTTATAATATAAGGCACTAGTATTGTTCTAATCACTGTTTTGACATATCGTCTTAATGTTAATAGTAAGATTATGGTATTGTGAAGCCAATATATTTTAAAATAAAGGATTTTTTCGCTTTATAAGCATAACGTTTTATCGTTTACTGTCCAATTGATTGCCTGACAATCGAGGTCGATCACGGCCCACTTATTTAACATTCGTTCGCTTATCGATTGCGACCAAAATAAACTAAAAGAAGTAATATGTAGCGTGGAGTTGGCTAGCGTGTTGTGATGTTTGATTATTTCTTATTACAACCGAACTTTATGCTTTCACGGTTTAAATGACTTTTAACAATGTTTTCCGTTTTCTGACTCATCCAATGCGGTACACACAGCGTGGTGTATACGTCGCGAAACGTCACACCAAGCCGGTAAGCACATGCACGTCGAGAGCATTGCCTACACTCTTAACACATTGTGTCCACTATCGTGCAAGTTTCGTGTGTTCTGCCCCTTAGAAGGCAGGCACGTGCGACCGCGGTCCACCGCATCTTCTTCATTCCATACATTCTACACGGTCGCCCTCAAAGTGCAGGCAGTGGTACAATATAACAAATATTTAGCATAGTTTATACCACGTCCCTGCACTTAGTACTTCACTATTCTAAATGAGGATATTTTAACGAAGTATGACCACAATTTTATACAATTTATTGACAATATCAATTGACACTACTTAAATTTTAAATTTATTTAATCAATCAGTTTTGGCCGATGATTTTAACACCATGTGTCGTAAACTTTCAACACTGTTCGAATTTAAGATATTTATGACTCAATTAGTACTTTCTTTAGTGCTTGATTCGTAGGATGAAATGAAATGAAAACTTATTTCATACTATATTCTCCCCATATTAGATACTTCTTCATTTTCTATTAGAAATAGTAATTAATAGAATCGGAGAGTGCCATAGTGAATAGATATTTTAATGGATGGGTCAGATATGCTTAGATAGATTCTTTTAACATGAATGTCTAGAGCATTTTTAAACAATAATCAATATGATAGACTAGCTAACTCCAAAGCTATATTTCTCGTAGAATTTTATTGAATATACCCAAAAAGAATACAATATTATATCATAGAATATATTTTAGAATTCAATCAGACTTTATCTGAGATTCTTTACTATATATTAGTAAGTTTCATATCTTTTATTATTATGACAATAGTAAGTATGCATTGACGCCTGGATAGTGGATAATTAATTTGTTTACTGAGAATGTACGCAACATGTTATCGGATGCAAACCATAATAGTGTTGAAATACAAGACAACAGCAGATCAGTGAAGGAGTCTAACAACGGCAACAGCACTAGGGCGAGTAATATTTATCTTTGAACTTTGAACTAAATTTGATCAGTATCATACTCCGTTTAAGATAGTATAGTGTAGGTGATATTGTAAGCTGAATATCTGTTGTAAAAAGTAAATATAACGTGTGGTAGATTGTTAGAGTTTTCGAAATTACAATGTAAATTAGTTAAGCTTAGATCTATGAATATAGACATAGTATAGACTATCAATTAGAAAGTCTACAGTGAATCTAAGTAAGCAGAATTTGTAGAGTCAATCTGGCAATATATAAGATTTAACTAGCGGATTTTCTGAATAGACTAGACTTAGTATTTTATGGCGGTCGATAACCTTCCTATTGTAAATTAGTGAAGCTTTAAAATTAGCGTGGAAAGATTATTCGTTCCGAAGTTATTAAAATAATGTTTTATAATAAATAATTGCTTTATTTTATCCCTTTAGCGGGTAGTAAAGTAAGCGATCAGGTAGCAATTTGTCGGTAAAAATAATGTGATGGTGGTGCAAACTCATTGTATAGAGTATAATGTAATTAGTATTAAGATATAGAATAGAATTTATGTGATTTAAGTGTTGTGCCTTAGGCAGAAGTTATTTTAGAATAAATATTAAACAATAATAAAGTGAAACGCCATTTAGACAATGTAGGCATATTTCTAATTTTATATAAAAAATAGAATAGTAATATTTTCGCTGTAGTCGTTAATGTAGACGTAAGTGGTTTTTACCGCAAGTATTTTACTACATGGGTAGACGAATTTAAGTAAAATATGTAACTGTAGATTTTTTTAACATTTTCCATATTTTAAAAAGTGTGACTATTTCTTCGATTCATTTAAGCTTTTTAAATATCGCTTTTCGTGTTTATACGATTTATGACTGAACCAATATGACTAATAAATTTAATAATATTATATTTTTAATAAAAAAATCCAAATCACACCTCACCACCAGTGTGGCTTTTGCTTTAAAATATATTAGAACGAGATTCAACGAAAGGACATGCTTGCTTTGAATTACAAATGGCGGATGCGAGGCCAGCTACGTAGCATAGAAATTCCATTAATTTGCAATTGAGATAAGTCCCAGCTAAAAGATAGAAAAGTCGAAAAAACCGTATCATCCTAAGTTATTGATGGTAGCTATTAAAAATACGTTCAGTGAAGGCTCGTGTGATCACTGAAATAAAACATTTCAATCGTGCCAAGTGGGGGATGAAGAACGGGTATCTCTTAGTCGAGGACTAAACTTTGTGTACGAACATTTTACTACTCAACTTTGCGTATATGTACCGTGTATTTGTATCAGGTTCTACAGGAATTTACACAGTTGAACTTTGAACTTTTAATTTGTAACAGAACAAACTTTTTCTCATTTTTACATCGTTTCCATTAAGTTACAAGTTTATTTGACAGCGTTGAGGACATATTTTAAGTTAGAAAACTTCAGTACTTATATTATAAATTGAAAATATAACATTTTTGAACACATAATTCATAATGTGTTTCCATTGATAAATTATTTCATTCCCATAATTACAAAATTAATAGTAACCAATTGAATTAGCAAATTAATCTTAATTTCAATAATTCCAAGCTAATCACGGTTTATAGAACATAATATGATTATACTCGTATACGTCAAAGAATGCGTAATATACTCAGTTATAAGGATAGTCTTCACGATACGCCCTGTGAATATTTTGTTCAGCCGTCATTCTACTTGGGAAGAAGAATTATTAAGTTTCTCCGAACTTCGCAATTACGAAAGTTCGCAAATATGAATAGCTCTCGCAACGGCTTCTGAATTCTTAGATGAATGTGTGTTCGCCGTGAGAGGCTTACTTAGGGTGCGAATCACCTTACCTCTATAAAGTCCCTACTTCACAGCTAAGCCAATAAAATTGGAAATTGCTGTGCTAACTTGTAAAATTATTTCTTATTTTCATTTCGGCATTGCTTTGAGATTATTTTGTATTCAATGTACGTTCCTTGTTTTTATATACAAGAAAAGCTATTAAATTATTAAATAAACACATTTATGCAATGGGCTAATGTATTTACAACTATAAATCTTTCTTTCGAATATACTTTTAAAAGTTTACAACTTCTAAAGTGAACGATTTTAATAACCCCTTCTTAGTGTTTCATAAACATACAATAACTATTAACTGAACAGGGTTACGATCCAAGTTTATATGATAACCTGTTTTAAAATTGTCTTGGAGTAATATTGTAAAATTCCACATTTTAGTAAATACGATAATTACATTAAAATGCATGTAATAGGTCGTAACATAAACTTTAAATCAAGTTAGCAGCACTTAGATAGAATTAACATACGTTTTAGAAGCAAAATAGATGTTTCTTGTCGCCTGACAGTTTAGAGGAATGTTTAAGTTGTAAATTATTAAAGGTCAGAAGCACATATAAGTCTAGTTAGGCCCGTTTACGATTTTGATGTTATTGAAATTAAACCTTAAGTTATTTAACTGTAAAACGAATTGTACTTTGAGTCCTAACGTTTTCTTTACACAGTGTAATATTTAAATAATTGTTGTAAAGTAAAAAATTAGTTACTGCAAATAGGTAATAAATAACGATATAACGGTAAAATAACGAGCTACGTGCGATTGACATGTAACGATCGATAGTTGTGTCAGCTTTACTACTCAAATTCATATTTATTACTCGGCAACTCTCAAATAAATAGCCTCTTACATCGTGGCGTAATGTTATTAAAATGTGTCAGCATTTTAGAAAGTGTGCGAACTGGTAGAAGCCGGAGTTAGCGCGGACCATCCGCCGCGCCATCTATCATTCATCCTCTATTACTTATATTGTACTTTTTTGCAAAGTCACTCGCAGGCCGGTAATCACCTGGTGCGGCCGCGAGCCTCCATTTTTCACACTAAATCATAACTCGCTCATCTACCGAAAATAAAATTTGTTCTACAAGCCAATAGGACTAATGGTTATTATGAACAAGCAAAAACAGGAACCTTATAAATTACTTCAAATAATCCTTTTTAATTAATATATTTTGAAAAGACTCCACGATTTTTTAAATTTCCATCGACTTGAATTAAATGGACTTCAATAGTTTTAACATAAAATGAAAATTTAACAAAGACTTTACCCTACATTTACATTAATAGATATTCCTACTAATTTGAAATTCGAAGACTCTAAAAGCTTTGAAAGTGCGCGAAATAGTTACTTGGACAAACCGTAAGGAGCGAGAAGTGAGTGAGTGAGCGCGAGCGGCGTCAAGCCGCTCCTACGTGCGCCGTATGCTAATGCTACTCCCTATTCAATAAGCAGACCGCCGCGTGGCACCGAGAACTCACGTCAGATAATTTACTGGATATTTTGTAAAACTTTTTTTCGTCCTCTGTGATTTATGCGCGCGAAACTTCAAGCTCTCTTTTTCATTTGAATGCACGTGACATACGTAATATTTTTTTCTTCCAACATAATCTCAGCCTGGGGAGTCCTCGCTATCCTCATTCGTCGTCACGGCATTTGTCTTTTGCTGCTAAATTATTCATACACTTTCGCGTTCTAAATTTATTTGCTAAATATATTTCATGAAAATATAAATTCCATCATTATTAACAAGTTTAGTTGACAAGTTGAAATAAAGCACAGTAAAATGATTTAAAATTGATGGTTCAGTCATAGATCAGTGTGTGTTCTATAATGAAAGAGTGTGTGATCCACTCGCATACGTGAAGCGAATGCGAACCATGTGTATGTTTGCAGTGGACCTGACCAACGGCCAACTCACACCGAATAACAACACACCGCTGCTCGCGCAAGCGCTTTCAGGTGAGGAGGCCATAGCACCATCCATCAATGGACCCACTAACTATAAGTCACCTAAAACTAAAAAGACCATACTCGTGTTATTCTTATACACATTTGACAAAATTATTACTTACAATATGGTTTTTAACAACCAGATTGTATGTATACTTTAGCTTTTACCACAACATTTAAACTACTCCATTACAACATCAGATACACATAAAAATATTTCACCGCAATGTCTCCAAATCATCCACACTTATTAGAAAATTATAATTGGAAATTTTATTCCACAGTGATGAACAACTATCAGGCAGCTGCAGCTGGATACGGGCCACCTGCTTCACCGCATACAGCCGGTGGTCGGGCGGGATTCCCAGCTGCTAGCTCGCCAGGTCCAGCGCTGGATGTTTATGGCTCCGCAGCGGACAGTGTTGGCTACGTGCAGGCAGCCAGCCCTCAACCCTCCGGTTTTCCCGCTATCGCTGTCAGCCGTGCGCCCCTAAACTATACACCAGTGAGTCGAATCACTTGAATTAAGACTATAAGTAGTATTTTAAAAATATATTTTCACAAATAATATTATCACAGCAAGAATTCAAACTTATTTTATTTCATGATAAATGGGATAAAGTTATTAACTTTCGATTCTAACTTTTTTCATTTGTTACGTCATGCTCAAAAATGCCTATTTCTGTAAGACTGAAATGAAGGCAATTCAGAAAATTGTCCCCGTTCGAGAACTTTCAACTGTCACGGAATTCAAATTAATGTTTGTTCTGTTTTGTTTTTCTCCCGACCTTTTGATTTGTGCTTCTAAGATGTTTAAATTCATTTGCAATATTTTTGTCTATTTTCTTATAAAAAATATTATCTTATTAAATATAATAAAGAATCAAAATAATTGTTACGCTATAATAAATTCACTGCCGCCTATCATTTAATAGGCACCACAGACGCAATTAGTAGACGACGACACTCTAAAATTTTAGCGAGACGGTCCAATCTCATTACGTCGCCGATCTTCCTCTTCCCTCTTACGGTATAATCACCATAAGTTAGCGAGCAAGTGAAGCGTGAGAGATGCGATTATAAAGTGTTCCGAAATATGAGAACGGCAGGCGATGGCAGCAGCAATCTACGCGGTGCACTGCCGCGGGTAATGGCTTTTTAAAACTGCGACCGTGCTCCATAACTGCTTTCCAGAGACGCCATCAGTCTTCATTGCATGTCGGCACCCGCCAACGCCGCCACCGCCGTCGAGATCTTAACTGGCGTCGTATCTTCGAAACAATTTTTAAACCACTCTTAAACCTTTTAGATTTTCAATGTCACTCTGATACTTAACCTGCAATTGTATCAATGGTTTTACAAGATGTATCAAAACATTATATGGACCATAAAATATCTAGATGGACTCAATTTAACAATAAAAAAAAATGTTCCACTTGCAACGTCCGGATCTGAGCGTGGCTCATGTGGTTCCAGGGTGTAAAACGGTCTTATTAGGTAACGGGAATGCCCCCACGGGCAATAACCGTAAATCAAGGAGAACAAGCGGTGTAATTACCGTTGCCGAGCGGTCGCGCGCCGCTCTAACTCATCCACTCGTTGTTTTTATTTTGTTGGCCACCAAGCTCACTACCGCTCTATCGACTGCAAACTCCAAACTTACTACCTTTAAATCCACCCGGAAGAAGTTAATGGTCAATCCGATACTTTATAAGGCGATTCAATTAAGATCGCCATCTTTGTTAATAAATTTTGTTATCATTATTGACAACCTAATATAAAGGTCTTATATTGACTTATCTTATTTCTTCATATTATTTTATTATTTGGCGTAACATTAATTGAATTATTAATTATATATATTTTTTCCATTACAGGGGCCCTTGATTCCTGCGGCTTTCACCAACGGTTATCATTGAAAGTGTTATAGCACAAATATTAAACGTAAGTAATTTTTATACAATGTGATCTCCCCATACATAAATAATTAAAATGTCGTTACGAGAAGTAGCGCCTTAATATACTGACGTATGTAATTATATTCCTCGGAAATATTAACGTTCAAGTGGATGATGATGTAATCGTATAAGTAATATTTTAAGATTAATAACGCTATAAATAAGATAATTACGCTAAACTTTAAAAGAATTAATTGTTCACTTCTCCAAATAAATAGATATTTTAATTATTTACTTAATTTGTTTAAAAAACTTTATCCTTTGTGGTAGATATTTAATACACAATTTTTATAAAATTGAATAGAGTTTTATGCAATAGGTGGCGAGCGGCGTGGCGGCGCGTGAAATACCAAATCATTGTCACCAAGGCGCAACTTTCAACCTTCGCAAGCCGCTCCTCGTACGCCGCGCCGCACGCTTCAACGGCGACGGTCGTCTACTCCGTCCGGCCACCGCGCGGACCGATCCGTCGACCGCGGCATCTCAACCTCACCGTACCCCACCACTGATCCCAACTCTCCCACCCTACCCGACCTGACTCCCTTAACCTCGACCTTGTCTATTGTAAATAATAATAATCTACTTTTTTCGTGTGAACGAGAGATAGTATATTGATTAAACAGGTATTTTTTCAAATAATTCTCGCTTCGACTGTACCGTAGATGTGTTGTCAATAAATATTAAACAATTAAACTACAAAAAAAATACATTTCGTAATATATAAAATGCATCTAGACGATTCGATTGCAGGGATGTATATCTTAAAATCTTTTATGATTAATAGTTAAATTATAGTTTAAGATGTAACTTGCATGTCTATTTTTCCATTCACATTTTTTTAAGTTATTCATAGAGGATTGATTCACGACATAATAGAATCATATCTGACATGGAAATGTTACGAGTAATAAGATTTTGGTAGAAGGCTTTCTAGGGGTTTTGATCGTCAGATTATTGGGCCGAGGTTGTATTTGCAATAAGCTTGTCCCTCCTTCGTGTTCCGTGTGTACAGAGTTGAGTTTGTCGGTAGCGGTATAGGTTGTTAGGGGCCGGTCCGCCGTGTCCGACGACGGCTTCAGACCGGAGACAATAACGCGGTTTGCGACCGCGCATTTGCCGTGCGCTATCTCGCTCGTCCACCAACACATATTTTATTCTGTCTATTTTTAATATTAATGTCAAATATTAACATAATTACCATACTAATACATATTGCGCATATTTTATCTATGAATGTAATTATTTTCGCCTATTCAAATTGTATAAAATCACCTCTATGAACGGCTATTTTTTTTCTGTAGTAAAATTCTGGATTACTTCCCTATAAGACTATGTTAGTTATGCGTATACATACTTTCTAATAATAATATGTATTATGATATAAAATTTTATCCTAAGGATAACATGATCATATTTACGATTCATAAGGACATTTTGAAAAGCTAAGTCAAAACATTTCAGATATCTCTCATCGCATTAAGATAATAATTCGTTTCTATCTTGTACCTTTGAAGTAGGTATTGTAATTATAATATTATAACAATTTTGTGCATTACGTAATTAATATTTCATTGTTTCTACAATTGTATTTATCTTTAAATGTAAGACCACTGTTAAAATATTTGCGGCTCCACTTTAAACGCGGAGTCACGCCGTACTTAGTCGTATTTAAAGTTTTAATCACAATAATTATGATAAACAGTAAATTTTCTTACCAATATGGGGTTAAAATCACACGATGCAAATTTTCAATAAGCCAAAGACAGGGATATCAGAAATCATAAGCCAAGTGCGCAGGTTGGAGGTAATAGAGTAAAATATGACGTCAATTCATTAATCATATTCGTTAGGTACTGGAAAAATTTGACGACCACTGTCTAGTTTGCGGCAGTAAGGAGTGAGGCACACAGGAGGAGTGCGACCGCCCGGCTGCCGCCCGGTCTCGCCATTCTCTCTGCGTCTCTCACTCGATACACGCACTCGGTTGCAATCATTCGTTATTTACTATTATTATTACTCATTACCGACATCAATTAAACATTTATATTATAAATCTAGGTATTAAAATTTAGGTAATAATAATGAACAATCTTTTAAATGCTATTATTATATAAATACGTTATAAATATAAATGTTTCCTGTTACAAAAATATGAAAATGATACGAAATAAATCAATATTCTTTTTAAAGGTAATTTATTACTTATGAGTAGTTAATTGAATAATGGAGTGTTAAAAGGAGCGCTCCCGTCAATGGATGCAGCGCTCGCTTCGCGTTTTTTGTTCATTCGTGCCGAGACATCGTTCGCTACGTAAGTCCGTGCGCCTGCGCACCGGCGCCGTCCCGTGCCCGAGACAGACGACACGCGACCGCTATTATGTTGTTAAACGTTAGCTAGGAAATTGATAATAAAATCGAAAGGTGTGTGTGTCTATTAGAAGACGGTCAGAAAATCGATATCATACCTAACAAATTAACGTAATTATTTGTTTTATATTTACGGTGTTATAGGTATTTAAGACATTTTTCTTAGAATATTTAATTATTACGATGAAATGTTATAATTGTTAGGCTCAGCCGACGGCGGGGCGACGACGCGCGCGCACCGTACCGCCGTCGGTTTTCTCATTCACTCTTACATCCTCACTATAATTATATTTTCTTACCGACCTTTTTAATGTAGGAAAGCGTACACGGCCGCTTATCCCCGTGCGAGTTCGAGTACAAACATACATAATATAGTGAGAGACGTTTCGCTCGTTCGTGAGAAGCCATCGGTTCGCCGCGACTGCGCCGAGACGACATATGACAATTACTATTGTATATACATAGGTAGCCGCATGTGTAAAAAAGACAAACTACCCGATACCATCTGATCGATATTATTAGACTCATCGAGCTACAATCAGGATAAGCTTTATAAAGATATTAGTTTCATTGTTATTATTATGGTTTGTTAATACTGTTTGCGAGCTTATTTTATTAGTCCCTTTAGAGCTTACACGCGCGGGTCATTAGTTGTTTTGTTTTAAATGTTAATGTCCACTACGCTACTCCACTTCGAAGAAGTATCTATACATACATAAAAATATATATATGATTTTGTTTTTGCATAGCAAAATAAATCAAGTATAAACTAAGTTTATTACATTTTTAATATATATAAATTTTAAAATAGCTGAACCATTAAAAATGATCACAATAATTAGTTTTATTCGCTAGTTAAATGTTTTGACCCGCGTGTAAAGCTAGTATGCCGCGGCCCGGTGGCGTTATTTAATATAAGTAATATTATATTTATATTTTGCAAAGTTATGGAATCCCCCTAAATATGTTATTCGTTTTATATTTTCGTATCCAACATGTACTTACTTAATGTTTTACCATTAATTATACAAAATTTAATTGTTACTTACGCCACCGCAGCCGCCACGCTCTCGCTTGTTCGTTAGATATTGCGTTTCAGTCGCATTTTAGGAATGTTTTCTATATCAAAATAAAGACTACGTAATAATATTTAAGCGAGATCTCAAATTTATTTAAAAAATTCGTTATGTGGTCCTTTTACTGCGACTTATCGTATAAAATAACCATCTAAGTAAAAAAAATAAATAAAAATAATTTATGATATTTTATATAATAACATTCTACATTAATTTACACTATCTACTTTATATCGTCGATAAAGATAATAATTAATTAATTTTAATCTAATAAAGTGACAGACTGGTAAAGTTCGTAGAGTCGCCGAGGCGGCCTTAGATCAGTAGCTTTGCATACTCGGCAATGGCCAACTTAACGTTTCAAGGACCAAAGGTATAGTTATTCGCGTAGAACCGGACGCGCATTGGCTCCACACGAACCGACTTCAAGCGATCGGTTGCATCATGCAGCATCAGAGCGTGTCTGTGAGAAAAGCGTTTGAGAATAGGCGGGCTGTCAGCACCCGTCAGCACTGCAGCAGCGACGCCGACGGCGCTGAGCTGACGTCACCCAACTCGCTCCCGGCATCCCTTCCGCCCCGCGCAATCCGCCCGCTTGGTTTCGTTCTCGCGGTTACTTCTCGATTACGTGCTTCGCGTGCTGACTGATTTTCTATAGCAATAAAAATCAATTACCTAAGATTTTACATTAAAGTAAATTTGGATTTATATACGTTCGAATTTGGTGTCATGTACATTTAAAATATTAGATTGGAGATAACGATAGGCGAACGATCCGTGGCAAGCACTGTCGCGGGGTCGGCGCATTATTTTCGTCATTTCTTCGTGTATAATATGTTACATGAATCTGTATACAATATGGATATAAATTGTATTGATGAATAAATTAGTTTTTACGGCATCTCTTTATTAAAATAATGATAATATCAAACATTTTGTAAAAAGCGGCGAGTATGCCCGCCGCCCCGATTTCGTGCACCAGTGCACTTTAACTTATTGGAATATTACATTATTATAACGTACATAATACTATGAGATATATAATCATACAGCCTCTTGGGGCACGCGTGTATGGCGATGTATGTATACACATTGTGCAATGTACATATACCTATTATAATACAATGATTTAAGACAAGGTTCACATCGTGCCGTGTGTATGTGGTAATAAATATAATATGGACATTGTTCAAACAATAACCAGTTGTTTTATTTACTTCACCATTTCCCTTTCCCTTTACTATATTACATAGTTATTAAGATGTTATTATTAATTGCAACACAAGAGACATATTTTAGGTTTATTAACTCTGTTTATTAACGCTTAAAAGAATTAAGTAATAATATTGGAATAAAGTTTCTATAACTATTTAGGTATTCACATTGAATAATGTTTTTAAACGTGAAATCTATAAAGTTTTATAACTATAGGCATTAACCTATTAATATGACCCTAAATTTATATTCTATCATAGTTCAAAAAGCAATTAAAACTGAACAGCATAATTTGACCTCTAAGATATGAAACAAAGACGCTTTATAGTCTGATATATAACAAAAAATTTAACAGATTAAATTATAACTTGACCAGAACAACATAACGCCAATCAAAATGTAAAACTAAGGAATAAATGATGATTAAAACATTACAAACACAGCCAGCTTCACGAAGCAGCAATCCTCAAGATGAGAGCCCCACGTTCCGCAGTGAAAGTCGCCTTTAATATACCACCATCTTATATGAAACGTGACTCTATTTGAAGCAATGGGTCGCCCCAACAATTTACTTTTGCCTTCGACCCATTGCATTATATTACAATAGAACGGCTTGACCAATAGTAATCTTGATCAATTTTCTTTACAATGCAGTAAATTTGTTTATGACCGAAAAGTAGGCCTGAATAAAACACTACCTTACACTCCTATACCTTTGTAGGTTTCAGGGAGTGGAAAAAAGGCAATTTCATTTACAATAATAATACCTGTAATAATAATATATATAATACAACAAGTATAGAATAAAATGGAAGTAATAAAGAGATCATCAATGAATCTTTGTTTCCAAAGATCTCATTTAGAAAATTAACAACTAATCTGATCTCTAAAAACCTTCATTTATAATAAATTTTCTCACAATGAAAAAATAAATCAACCTTTATTAAATTTATGTATTGATTAGCAACAACCTTAAACATCACGTAACAACACGCTCGAAACAAGTGTAACTTGATATTTTAAAATTGCTTTATGAAATCCACACTTAAGTTAAACAATATAGTTTAAAGTGTTAGAGCAAGTGAAATAATGTAACACGTGAAACAAGTTAAGCGAGTTCCCTCGGGCGATGCTAACTTAGATCACGTACCTGCACTTACCCCCGTGTTATTATATGGATATTGTGTATTTATGGTAAGTAACACTTTTTAGTGCATCAAATTTATGATTATAGGTTCAATATCATCAGACAGTAAAGGGACGTATCAAAATAGATGATATCGATTTGAATAACGTTAAAGAGACTCATCTCTAACCGTTTTATTTTTCTATAAACAATATAAAACCATAAAAAGTTGTATGTTCGAGACTTTTTTCGTAAGATTGCATTATTTAAAATTATTGTCCGACCATTGTGGTTGCTGAGAATAGGTACTAAGTAAAGGAGATAAATTCCAGTATAAAACTTTATAATAGTCTGTTAACTGCCAGCCTGAGAGCTCCCTCGTTTTATATCCTATGCCGAATACTTGTTATGGGGAAGGGCCATTAGAATTAATTTTTCCGTTCAAGCAAATTCATTTCGATGAAGAGGGAATTTATAATTTATTATAGAATCAAGTGAATAATTTGTTATTGAAAATTAATACCGTAACAAAAGATAATTCATCATAAAATCAGTCTATGGTAAATTTACTTCAAGGTACGTAAATTGACATCACCATAGAATGTATTTGTTGGTATAATATTACTAGTATATAATATTAGATTGTAATCCCGGGCATGTTCATAATGGAATGATTCCGTACATAACATACGATATTGATTGATTGTATTATCCGAGGACCAGTACATCGAATATCCTTCTGCATTTCTCATTTCAATCAAAATGTTTATAAAATAAATAACAAATTGAACATCTTACAACAATTCAATACTTTATTGAATTTATGAATGTGAATTTATATTAGAAGTTTTAGATAATCAAATGTGAAGATACAAAAGCATTTCAAAACTTCAATTTAGTATCAAACAAATAACGAATATTGAACGAGCAAATTATACTTTCACCTTAAAGATTTAACAAATTTCATAAAATGTCATAGAATATATATAAAATACGGTCGATAAATAATTAGATAAGCCTAACTTTACCTACTCTTACTGATACTACATAAAAAAATAAGGAAATGTTTACGTAAAATGGGTTTCCTATCTCTCAAGCACCGCCATTGTAATCGTAAACTAGGTTATTACAAAGCAGCTTCAGGTTCATGATACCGTAAATTGCACCGTTCGCACCGCAGACGATTTTATCAATTTCATTCATGATCTGTCCGCATTCAATAAAGTAATCTGATTTCGCGCTTCGAATTGTCGGCATGTGCCCGCCTATTTAAAACGAATGTGATCTGAATTTGGCAGTGAAATAATCTTCACATGCGACTGGGCAGGGCGGATAATTAAAGCGATTGGTTAAGCGACATAAGTTAGCAATTACTGTACAATAACGCTACAGTGTATACCAGGCTTAAGGTTGAATGTTTACAATCCACTAACGCACGCAGGTAAGTGGGAATCGTTGTCGAATTCTTGCTATATATAAGGAGGGGATTACATTTTGAATAACGTTATTATGCTTCTTTTTTATATCTAAATCATAATTTTCACTAAGCTTTTCTCAAAGAAAGAGACATTTATTTCTGATATTAATCTGTACATATAAATAAAATTGAAGTTTGTAATTCCAAATTAACAGCTTTTCACTAAATGCATATGAAAGTATACAATCTTTTTTTATTTTTCTCTGTCCGTCTGTCTGTTTGTTCGCTCCGCTAATCTCTAAAACGGCTGGACCGATTTAAACAGGACTTTCAATGATGGATAATTGTTGTTATAAGTAATAACTTCGGCTACATTCATTATACTACTAGCTTATTCCCGCTTCACTGGACACAGTATTAATTTAGATGTGAACTTAGGTTGTTATGATAGCCTTTGTCATATTATTCGTTGCCATCGTAACCTTTGTTATAGTAACTCTTACCCCCGTGTTAAGTGTATAGTTCATACAGGTTTAAAACTTGAGGAACTTCAAAAAGTTGAAATCCGTTGGGATAGGAATGCCGTAAAATCCGTTCTTAGTGGACGTCTACGTCACAAAAGAAGTAACTATGTAAAATTTTAAGTGAATCGGACAGATAGTTTCGGAAATTTCGTGATGAGTCAGTGAGTGGTAAATCGCTTATATACTCGTATATATAGATTTCCGTTTTCTTTATGCTCTCGATGACAGCTCCATATGAAAACTTGAACGATCTTCTTTATTAAATTATGTATGCATTATTTTATAAAAATATGATGTTTATAAACGGACAAGGTTATACCGTAGTCGAAGAAACTTATAGGGATAGAGCCATATCGATAAACAGAACACGATAACAGAGCCGATTTTTTTTTCAAGATGTAAGAAACTAAACTGCTGCCGGGTATTTTTGTACAAATTTATTAACTGATATTATATTTTCATAACAAGAAGTTGATGTACACGTATTAATTCTTGATTGATAATGCCAACTTCTTTAAAATTTTCGGAGCTGTTGTAAAGTAAGTAGGTATAGGTAGGTATTCGACAATAAAACTAAAAAATTATAACGACATGTAATCTTTATTTATTTATTTTAATCAAAATCTGATGAATCGTCACTGTAATTAATATATACGATCGATATCATTACTTATTTGGTCACAACACTACAACTATCAAATTAGAACTGTCATCGAGAGCTTAAAGAAATGGAAATAGAATAAAAAATATATATTCGCACGGACGAAGTCGTGGGCACAGCTAGTAGCATATAAACTAACAATATTAAAAATACTAATTAGGTCTTTTAGAATTAGGTCAAATTAGACATACATAAAACCGTAATCCAGAGATGAATAATATTTCAATTACACAAATTCTAAAATTTACATTAAGAGTACACATTTGCTTAACATAATAATGGCCAAACGTGCGGGTAATCGGAATCTATCGGACGTGAAAATAGGCTTTCCCTAATACCAAAACAGAATTTTATCATTATTAGAAATCTAAAATGGAAGATTATTTCGAATAACGGAATTACTCGTAGTATTTCAAATTGGATTCAAATAACATTAACGTGCCCCGCGTAATCCTATAAAATCTGTTAGGATTTGTGAGTACACTGTATATGTGAACTAATATAAGTATGTTATATAATTTTGCGGGAGTTAAATCGATTGTGCTTTTATCTATTGGATGGACTAAATTGTTTCGCTAAAGCCAAGATAATCTCCTTCCTGTATCGTCGTATTATCCGGTTAAAACAAAATGGTTTTTGCAATAACCGAATGAGTTTACAATGGATATATTTTCTTCATTGCCGAGTAAGACTGGACTGTAGTTCATATTAAATTCATTTTTCTATAGATCTGAAGATATTTATTTGCTAAGATTATTTATTCATTTAATCCGTTTATTTTTTTATCTGTGATTAAGTAGTGATAACGTTTCCTTACCAATATTATTATTGGTTTGCAAACATAATTTAAATATGTTTTTCGCAAATTATTAAATAAAAAAGTAAATAATCATTTTTCGCATTACTTTTACAAGTGCTGTTTGTCGGTTATTCTACATTAATCTATACATATAAAAAATTTTAACCGATCTCTGTCTTGACATGAAAATATTTGTTGGTTTAAAATAACGAATAGGACTTAGAAATCAAAATCAAATGTGTTTGTCTGTGCGTTTGTGTGCACTCATCTCTGGAACAACTGTATCTGAATATGACTTCAAAGTGTGTTGTGATAACTTTCACTTATAATTTAGTATTTGTTTTATTTATGTCCATCAATAAACAAAAAACTTTGAGTTCAATAAAAATATGATTAAGAATCTGTTTTGAATAATTGTCTGTAACTTAAGCTTACTATATAATTCTGTCTTTCTGTAAAAAAATATGATGATTGATAGTCAGCCTTCATAAAAAAATTGTCGCCAACGGAGTCGCGGGCACAATTATTAGCTAATAATTTTATCACTATAATTTAATTTTATATTTACGGTGGTATTCAAATATATCGTATAAAACTCTCTTACTGACCAGTCCTCATCAATCATTTACATTATAAAATATTTACACTACAATCAATCTAACCTTAATAAATTACTGAATGCTGCCTCACGTGAAATATTATATTATATCATATAATATAAAATATAAAATAAAGGTAAAAAAAAATTAAGTTATTGTGATTAGATTAGGCTCGAAGAGATTAAAGTATTAATTAATAGATATAACAGGACTAGTCATAACTTTAATATGATGTTGTAGAAGTATATTAATAATTTACGTCTATAATATATAATAACTTCAGTTTCTTATATGTATTAAATCTAATGGCAACTCACAAAGTTAGGTGGGCTCAAGTTCCGATTTGAGTTTTACTCAACTTCGGTGCGCTATCTACCCAATAGCGCAATTTATTTGGATATCACTCTTTACCACTTGTTCAACGCTCAAAGTTGCGCGAGCGGGCTCGATATTAGTTACTTGGTAATTTTGTATCAATATGCAGCATGAAATTTATATCATCCGGGAAGTTATTCAGAATTGTAATTTACTGAGCTTTGATACATCTTTATGTAGTATGTATTTCTTTCTGAAAATGTTACAAGTATATAACTTAAAACACATATCAGGATAACGTATTAGAAAATTGGTCTTATTTAGTAACATTAATTTAAGAATGATTTATGAATGGACATTTCTGAAAAACCTTAAGCGGCTTCGATGAAATATCGTTATCCCGTTTTAAAAGAACGTTCTTGAAAAGCCTTTATGAAAATAAAGTCTTTGTGTAAAATAAATCTAAGTAAAACCGTTCACTTCTTTTTCAGCTAACATCAGTTTATTAAACATTTAAAAGCATAGTTAACAAATGAAATGTATAGCGTTTATAATGAAAATAACATTCACAATTAGATTCGTAGTTCGTAAGAAGATTACACAATACCATTGTGAGTAAACGCCTTTGTTGCTTAAGAGAAATTAGTGAAGAAGACTCGTACACTGTCTGTAAATTCGAAATAAGTGGCTGAATTGTGAAAGTGGTGCTGTGGATATTTATTAAGTAAATGTTTAATCCCAGAACAGATTTATTCAGAATACGCTGTGAATAAAGTAACAACTAAATTGTCACACAAAGCTGCGGAATTGGCGATCTATAAACCGTTATGGCTTCCGTTGTTACGGCATTTGCTTTTATAAAAACTGAATTTGCATAATAAAGTAGCAAGTTTTACAGCGCTTTAAAGCAAGGCTAGGTCTAGTTGAGGCGGTGCAGGCATTCGACTGGATTAACGAACTTCCTTACAATCTTCCCGCGAGACGAACTTAAAATTCTGACATCAGTTTCTGGCATTAAGGGATTGTTCACTTCATAAATTTATAAAGCCTGCTTACTCCGGCTTAATCTTGTTTGTTAAGACCCGCAACTCTATTAGCGAATAAATCGTGTATAAGATATTCTCTTTTGAGTCACATCTTATTATGAACCTCGAGATCTTCACATAATTTGATAATAGAAAGGAACTCGGTAATTACATTAAATTTTGATCGCTCATTAACTTTACCTTCAGAGGAGTTACGGTACTAGAACTGTTTTTGCTGATTAAAAAAGTTCAAGATAAAAAATATATTCTCTTGGTCGGTAAAACATTATATTTAAGTACCGCTCGTTAATATTCAATTTGGAATACCATTACTAAAATAGAATCCATTTCAAAAGTATCTTACATATGAGGTAAGTATTATGTACATATTTTAAAAATAATTTAAACAATGATAAACCGATCTCAGAATGTATACAGCTAGTTATTCGAAAAATTATTAATATAAATTTATCAGATCTAGAGTTAACCTCTCCGATTGGTTAATAGTGAGATACCATCGGGACAGTCGAGCACGGATACTTAAAATTGTGTTAAATTATTTTTACTTTCCTTACAGAAACAAACCATAAGTTAATATTATTAATATTAACCAAATCTTTGAAACGTATAAAATAATCATCTAACAAAGCAACAAGTTTGGTATTAAATTTTTGGCAGTCAACTAAGCAGCTGATAAAATAATATTTCATTGCCGTTTTAATAGCGCGTTCCACTTACATTGCAAGTACTAAAAGTAATGCAAATAAATGAATGTACTTAAATGGAGATTCTAGAAACTTCGTGGTTGTTACAAATGCAAAAAAATCTGTTTAATTTGCACAGTCTGCGGTATCTTAAACGCTTTTGAAATAATGACTTAAAAACTTTTACTATTGGTCATTAAATTTCTAACTTTACTTTATGTCCTATTTAAAATAATTTTGTTACATATAATAAAGGATTGCTAGGTTTTAATTATTTTCATCGAAATAAACATTTTTTAAACTAAACTCTAAATAAAAAACTAATAAGATTAGATATCACGCGCACAAAATTTCACTGATGATATATTTTGTTAAAAACAGTTTAAAATCTATTACAGAGGCCACTAATTTCGTTAAGCCTATAAGGTCCCTTACATCATACGAGCGCCCGCAATGACACTTGGCTTTGGAATTTGATAAAGCACCTGTTCCCTGTATTTTAGACGACACTTAATCGTTTTATATAAATAATATATTGAATAAAATGATTTTATAGCATATATAATGTAAAATATATTTGAATATAAGTTATTAATACCGGTGTACAAGGTACATATTAGTATTGTTTAATAAGAATTTTTCATTATGTCTATAATGATACAATTTAAACATGATATCATCAGAATAGTATGTTTAAACTACAACAAACAATGCTACACAATTATTTGCTGTATTTTACTATTAAATACAATTATGGTATAATCAACATCTATTGTTGTAAAACTAAATTGCTATGACTAAATAATAATAGGTTAATGCAGGTTTCATTATGCAGTCTATTTCATATTATTTGCAACTATAGAACATATTAATAATAATAACAAACACAAAAGTTTATATATATGTATTTTTATTGCGAAAAAACAAACATGTAATATATTTTTTATGTCTTTATGAATATTAAACAACAATTATGTTCATTTAATAGTTAAAATAAAGTACTTAACTTTAATATATATTTAAGTGTGCAATACAAGCTGACTTTCAGTTTAAAATAGCAAAGATCACTCGTACCTTAATTTGCGAGCTCGAGATAGTTCAGCTTCAATATTTTACACAAAATGCAGTTGGACCTGCGTTTAAATCTTCTGTGTCTACATCAGACGTAAGAGATTCTTATTTACTACCACTATTTATTTATAAACATTTAAATTTTTTATAGAAAAAGATAAGAGAAGATAATAGAATAAGGTAAGTTAAGATATATCAATTTTGTATATAATAAACATAATTCCAGTCATTCCCTAAGAACATGTTTCAAGTCTTAATTGAGAGGTTGTACATACTTGTCTTTAATGCGGACATCGTAAATCACTGGCATGGCGAAATTAAAAGCGGGTCGTATGGGCAGGAATTAATTTGCAGGAGAGCAGCGGTGCTCGACGGAGACAGATCCACGGCGTTATAGCTTCAAACCGTGAGCCAGGCTCGGCAATATATGACGGTTAATATTATTAATTTATCCGAAAAATGTTGAATCCGCTTTTGAATTATTTTAATATATATCGATAATTTTATGTTAAATCTCATGGACTGGTGACATTCATTTGGTTCAAATTTCTAGCTTTTTATAAGGTTATATTAAAAGTTTTGTTGTTTATTTTAAGTGTTATTTGTCCACAAGAAACTGTTAGTGCTACGAGAGACTGCTACGGTGAAGCTACGATATAACTAAGTATTTCTATACTATATTTTTGTTAAGGAAAGCATATTTTTATTTCTCCATAAAAGATAATAAGAATCATCTCAATATATATATTTTTTCCAAATTTATCTTTTATTGTTTAAGATGTATGATACGTGATTACTATACGTTATCTTTATAAGTAAGTCATAAACTGAAATACCAGATATTTATATACTTACTTACTTACCTTTATCAAAGGTCTCGCATGCAATCTCCTGTAATAAAACATTCAACCGACCGCTTGGTATTAGGACCGATTTTATATCATTTATACTCAAACCACAATATTAGCCTCGTGAGTATTATTTATATACCAATTTATGATTTCTAAGTATTTTTATTTTTAAATTTTTTACATAAGTAACAACATCTAAAATATAAATGATAAGTGTTAAGAAATTTAATTTATTCCTTCCTAACACCCACAGTTCTATGATTAATTTTTCTAGTCATATAATCATGTAATCTATATAAATATGGATATTTTATAATACATGTTAAAAATATATTTTCCTATATTGCTAACCAATGAAAACTATAGACAATTCTGACAGCAATATTCAAATTGCAATTAAGGCTTCACCCATCATCATTCAATCTGTTTAAGCCCACTGGTAAAGTCAGTTTCTCAAATAGATGGCTTTATCCAACAGTCCACAGGTGGACGATAAGAACGGGATCACTCCGCACTCGGTGAAATTGCTGTCTTGCATAATATAATTCACATCTTATTTAAAAATTAATATATATATTCTTATATATAATACAAATAATACGCTTATATGCATTAAAATAAACCAATTAATAACTTTATGTATATTTATAGAAATATAATATTTTTGCAAACATTTATAAAGTATTTAATAAATAATTTGTGCTTTAAAATCCTGCGACCAATTCAAAATATGTTTACTAATTAAGTGTCATTAATAATTTTTGTTTAATTAATTATAAATTCAATTATGTTAATACATAAAATTATTCTAATTAAATATATATTAATTATATAATAATATAATCGCATCAACATAATCCACATATCATTAATCATATGTTTAGTCATGTATTTAGTCCAATACGGCACGGCTAAGACAATATTGTTCATTCAGGGCTGTACACATTAATTAGTTAATTACGTTACCTGTGTTGAAATTTATATAATAAATAATAGAAAAGTTTTAATTAACCGCCACCCCTGTACTTTGACGTCGTGACAGAAACAATCAAGAAAGTAAAATGTCATTACGGAGACCGATACGTGGGACCCTATTACGTAAGTTGAAGGCAATTTCGAAATTAATATTTCTTTTGAAATTATAAACTCTTATATAAGTAATTTGAGGTTGATATTATAAATTGTTATTGTATAATATTTTTTCAGGTTTCAGAATACAAATTACTACGTCAAATAGACTAAGAACCCTCGACTCGAATGCTGAGATTCTCACATATTTTATTTTCAACGACGATACTATCATGTTGATGATAAGTGTGCGATAGACGCGGAGAGTGACGGTAGTAATGAGAAGAACTTGTCATTCACTGCAAACGCTACATTTTACTGTGAAACATGGTTTATAAAGTGAAGAGTGTTTAGTTTATGTTTATTAATTTTGTACGCGACTTCATATATACAATGGTATAACAAAAATACTCTTCAGATAAATTTCATCAAAATAAAACGTTTACAACTATAATCATATTTAAAAACAACATACATTTTATTAAATATAAGAACATTTTTAATTTTACTTAAAATATAATTTGTTATGATTTCATATTTAATAGTAAATTTAGAGTATACAATGAAAATTGTATTAATATAGTGCAGTAGTCGTAAAAGGATCAAACATTTCAATATGTAATAGTTTCTTGCGTATGATTAATACCGGTCAGACGGGTGAGTCGTGCTCAATCGCCATCTGCCCTTATTAATTGCCTTGTCAGGCGTAATCGTGTGTCCTTCGATTTTCTACCCTCCCTATATCTCATCTCAATATATTCTTATTTCGAGATAATCTCAACTTATTAAAGGTATAAGGAGTCTTATCTTTTAATTTTCATTCAAGTATAAACCTAGGAAAGTCGTTGATATGTTATTGATATAAAGTCTTAGCGTAACAAGGACAAAGTTTAGAAGTTTAAAATAAGTTTAAAATAAAAAAAACAATGACTGCAGAACTCGAGTCTGAGACCCCTGGGAATCCATCCTCACCCTAGTAATTGAGCTAGCATGTCGCTACCCGCCACTTAAAATACTAGGATCCGCCAACTGTGCACGGCGTGTGTTGAGCTGAGCCCCTTTCCTTTCTTCTTTTCTTGATAACTTTTGAATGGCTAAACATTTCTTCAATCTGTTTTCGCTATAACAAAATTTTTAGCTAATTATCTCCTCGCATTCTGGACACAAACACAAAAAAAGGTCTCCCAAACGGTTAAGAGCTTCGCTTACGCTCAGCTCAAACAATGTCTATCGAAAACTTCGAAAAGCTACTGATATGACTTCACACATAAGGTACATACACCCACATATTGAGGAAGACAAATCATATTTATAAGATAAAATTAGTTTGAATATCTTAACAACATTATATTACCTAACAAACATAATAATAACTAAAGATAAAGAAATCGAATTTTAATTTCTTAAAAGACGTAATTTGAAATGTCATTACACTTTTAACACAAACAAAGATATCGGTTTTTGGTTGATTGAATTCAAAGGCGCGGTCTCAAAGTCAAAACGGTTCTGTACATACATACACCAAAGGCTGACAAACACACATACAGCCATTTGTTGATTTCGGCTTTTTTCGTCCCTATTTCGTGAAACAAATTCGTTTCACGTCAAAAACTTGAATTGGAATATAGGAAGCTATCACAATATTTGCTGGGTTCGTGTCCGCTGTATACTAAAAGACTAAAATAGAAATACGATGCTTCTAGTATTCAGGATTTCTCTTCTATGATATTCACTGAAAAATATTTATATGAATCTTGAACAATATTAAATTTAGGAACGAATAAAAAGCATATGAAAGTCAGATTTTAGTAGAAACGAATATATTGAAGTTATGAAACGTCAAATTCTAGTTAATCCCACAGTTAAGCAAACTGAAAATATAAAAGTTTACCTTCACAAACGACATTGGTTCGTTGGGTGTTCATATTATATATATCACAGAATTTATTCTAAAATGCGTTTATTTTTCCGCCGAAAATCGGATATGATAAATTAATATCTAAAATACATTCAAATTGTTTTAATCGAGTATACATCAATTATAAACTAAGTTATTCAGCAGGTGCGTTATTATTAAAATAAAATAAAACAACATTAGTTTTTAAAAATACGGATGGTGAAATATGCCGAGCTTTAATATAATAAATCGAAAAGTAATAAATTTTGTAAAATACTCAATTGTAAACTCCAAAGTATTTTTTAGTTTTTACTTTTATTTCTATACAATAGATAGAATTATATTATTTGTTGTTGTCATACATATGACATATATATGAATACACGCATACCTAATAAAAAACTAAAAGATTTTTTTATATATCAACCTTCTCTGTTAATATTTTCAGTACGTTGTTTCTTTAAGACTTATTATATACTCAAGTATAACTTCAAATATTTCACAACACATTAAAAACTATTTGAATATTAATTCAAATCAATAATTATTCCGTATGTTATTCATTAACGGAATATTAAATCACTTAGAATAATCACAACACAATTATTATGATATGACATGATATAATCAATCAATCAGTATGGTACTTCATTTGGAACTCAGGAACTCACTCCGTCAAATGAACAATATATGTATACGTCCACAACCGTATATTATGAACAGAATTTCACCTCACAAAAATTCAATTATTAATTCAATTATTCGACGTAATATGATTATATCATCTCCGGCGTCCACGTAACATTTATATATATGTATTTATATATGTATATGTATATATATATATGTATGTATTTATTCAATAAGATCCCCCAGGCATGACTCAACGCATATGTTAATCACGCCCTAGATTGTAGATTTGACTTATTAGTACATAATTAAATTAGGTAATGTGCGTTTACGATAGGTTTTGACTAATGACTTGTGTAAGAGCAACGCGATCAACAGATGACAAGCAATTAATCGAATTAATTGCAGGGCGAGCGGGCGAGACCTCAATTGAGTGCTCTCTGCGTCATTCCTGAACCATTTGTACTATTATTATAATATTGAATACAGTAATAATTATTTCGATGTAATCAACTATAATAATGGCCGCATTCTCCGATACATGTGTGTGTTAAAATTCAAGTATCAGTATTGTATATTAGCGTAAATATCTAATATCAAGTAACTGGCATTGTTTTCATTAATACGGATTACAACAAAGCTATTCGCGAATCCTAAATCTTACCATACAATATGGTAATTCTTACACGTGTACTTCAAACAGGTCGGTATTTAATGTAAAATGCACGAATGTTTATATTTCCGTTTCAAGCATGATATTAGACTTAAATAATGAATACTAGTTGCATTCATTCTTAAATAAACACTTTTCTAACCTAAAAGAGCTTTATAACTTTGTATAATAAAATATAATTAGTTATGACATGTAAACCAACAACACAGATAAGTGATAACATTACTGCTCTATTACATTACAAATCTGTATCGCATATCAAAACGTGATCGATAAAAGCAAATAATCAACGTTTATTCCATAAAGATTGTACACAGATAGGGCACACCACGCGAACAGTTTACAATTATAACAACGTAATTACACGCGATAGGTGTAGTTTATTAAAATAATAACACTATCGTCAACCTGAACAATTGAGATAATACCAGTCAACTGCGATTACCATTACTTTAACAAGTACGATAGTTACGGCCAGTAATGACGCTCTTTGTTTCTGTTTTGTAAGAGCGGTCGACTAATGCTGAATTATTGTAGTACATAAAGGTTGCTTACAAGTTGTTGTACAGGTTGTATCCTAATATTGATACACCCTCATCCAAAATAATAGAAACATACATTTTATATACAATTGAGTAATTATATATTTCTTTAAAGTTGTTTTTTTATTAAGGTGTAAACAAAAAGACGGTCTGTCCTGTGGACATTCTTTACCATGGCTGTAGACATTGATTTACAACATTTTACAACACCAATAAGATTTGGGTTTTATTGCAGATCTTATAACTTATACACTCAAAGTAAAACTACTTAATTGAAAGTAAATTCTTCACAAAACATTTTTGATCATCACAGCTAACAATATAGAAAAGTATTTACCATTGACCTAAGAAGGACAGGAATTAGATATTCTGCAACTTGATATATTTAAATACAGTAATAATTCATATCCACAAAGTATAAGTATATACCCACTCATCACGTCGAAATGTATGACACAAAAGTAAAACTGAGAACGTGATATATATTTCGTTAATATTATCATTAATTACTTCACTCTGAGAGACAATTTAAAGTCTTATAATATATCTGTGGTTTTCATAAACCCTGTATTGTAGTTTGTCTTAAGATTACTAAACAGTTAAGCAAACTGGAACAGCTCCACGAGTACAAACTAATAGGCTACACATAATTACTAAGTTAAACTATGGTCTAATCGCCCCAACGTACCTCCACTCTAAGTGTCTTATACAAATATCATCATATTTAAGTATTATGGAAGAAAAACACGACATATGTTTGGTCCTCTTGCAATACAATATATTATATTTCAGAAAAATGTGGATAGTATAGTTACCTTTAATTATTTTTTGCTTTGAAAGCCAACAAAAAAACTATTACTATAATGCTTTAAGCATTACTGATGAAGTGATTATAATACTAAGCTAGAAATTTAACAATGCAATTATCCTAATTGAACTCTGAACTATTTATGGTATAAAATGAAACATGATATAAACATTTTAGTTTTATAGTTTAATATATGCAAACTGAAAGTAACAATTGCGTCTTGGAGCGTGGTATAATTAAGTTAGTCATTTTAAAACACCTGAAATCTGCGATTTAAATCAAGTTTATCATTTGAGAAGGCAACAAAGCGTGTGTACGAACCGTCCAAGTTTCCAGTCTCGTGTCACACCTGCTCCTTCCCACAAATTGTAACCGGTTCAAACTCGCAAGTCGCTCGCTCCGGCGCTAACTTGGCCTTCCTCTTCATAATTAATTCTTTATTCGAAACAACTTGGACAGAAACGAGCCGCGTAAGCACTTAAATAGTCCAAATTGTGCTGAAGACGCGCCCATTTTTAATTAGTTCAGAAGTGCGCTTCAATTGTTAATAGCCCTATTGTAACTTTGTAAAATGGGTTTAAATAAATTGGTGATAAATCAAGCACTAAATCGCTTTGTGTTTTATGTTATAAGGGTGTTATTTATGTGTGTTATTGGATTAACCTTGCTTAAGTTCCACAGCTTTAGCTATACCGTACTTTAGTACTATTTAATTAAAAGACTGTTAACTAAAAAGTTAGTAAGTTATATTATTTAGAATCAAAATCATTTTATTTCATTAACAACTATATTTTCCATTCAAGATATTGACATATTACAATTACAAATTTTGTTTCATTTTAAGTTCGATTGTATATACTTTTAATGTCATTTGTAGAAATCATTATATATATATATATATATATATATATATATATATAAGATTAACAAACAAACAACGCAGCATTAATTTCGAGAGTCGCCCGGCGGATTTGGATAATGTCTCAAACAATCAATTCTCAAGAGCCGTGCCAGCGACAGCGGTACTTTGAACATCGTTCCTCATAATGTTATTTTATATGAAATCCTGTTGGCAATGTGAATTCATTAACATATACATTAATGGATATGCATTTCGCATGATATTTTAATTTCATAAAAATATTTGTATTGAATAACATAAATGCAACACGAACACAATATGATATATGACAGGTATAAGCGACAATTGCTAGTCATCTAAATAAATAAAAGGCCAACAATGTTAAACTACTGGGCATTCGTTCTAGGCAGATTGTGTAATGTGTTTGACAATCAATCCGCCAGCCATGCCAGCGACAACGGTTGTACGGTCGCCATTGTTCATGTTTATATGTTCGTTGACAGATGGATTCTAGAAACATCTACCTCCTATATACAGATGTAATCCGGATAGATTGCGTCCTGTAATTGAAAGTGAAATTAGGTATACGTAAACATTTGTATTCGTGTATTCGATGTGAGAATATTGTATGATATTTGTCATTCTGAAAACATGCTCTATATTGATACCAATTTAAAATTCAATTAAACCTATACGAAGATATCTACAGTAATTTATATATATTTTACATTGTATGAACATCAATTGAGAATGAAGAAAGTATTCATTTTATGTATTAATTAGAGGCAAGTGCAGCTTGACTATGACAATATTGTACGTAATCACATCATTTCACTTCATGTGCATAATTCACTCGGTGGCTCCCACAATGGAGCATCGGCGTAGACCGCGAATATTAATCAGCTATTTCAATAGCTCTAATTAGGCCTGACACTGACAGAGTTACTGTAAGCGGCGAACATTATATGCAATATCTAAGGGGACATTCAAACGGAAACTGAACTGAAATCACGCTTTTGTAGTTCTATTATTGGTCACAAATCAACTACATGTATCTCATAATCAATTCGAGTAGAAAAATGATTTTAATGTAAATTTAATCTTTAATATTTATGTCAACCCGTATTATTGAAAAGATACCCATATCGTTTAATAATTTATGGGTCAGGTTGACTCTAAACGTTCGGGTTAAGCAATACCCAGATCAATATCTGGATGGATGATCGACTTGACCTCAGACGATCTAATAACTCAAATCGCAACTATCAATTTAATTATCTAATACATAATTGTCAATATAGATGTTTTAATAATAAAATATAATAAATTTTACTCGCACCCCAAACAAATGTATAAAAAATTACTTTGAATACTTTTCTTATGGAGCAAATAAGGACCCATTATTAAGAATATTTTTTTATGTAACAGTAAAAGTTATATGTTTTTTGTACTCCTTAATAATCTGAATGGATATTTTTATATGATATTCGTATAACTAATTCAAAAATGGAATAAAAACCAGAATAACTGTCTTTTAAACTAGGCTTTATTTTAAGGTATAGTTTAAAATTCACTGATTTAAATACTATTTTTTAAAAGTATAGTTCCAAAATTGTATACACTGAAAGCTAGAAATATTTGATAAAGTGCATATACCAACTTACAAGGGATCACCTAAGCTGTATTTCTCAAGGCGATCTCTAATCCTGGATAGTAAGATTCAGACGGATCTCTCTTAATGAGTTCAAGTTACTAGACTGTATGTTGTTTAAAGCTGAACAATTTTGAACTCAGCTTTGATTCTAAATAATACAACATATATAACAATAAATATCTATAAGTATAATATAATTCAATGTTAGATTAAACAGCGCGTAACACAAGTTAATTAATTACATAGAACAGTGTTATGATAATACACAGTTTATCTAGCACATAAACATGGAGCTGTCACAAACAGACCTTATTAGTGGTATTGGTACTCGTATTATGACGTTACACAATACCCCTTTTCAAATCGCCCTCAAAGAACCCATTATCCCATTCACATTTCTATTCGTAATATTAATAAAATATATTTCTTTAAAATAAAAATTGTTTGAAAGTAAATAAAGAAGGATATTTTTTTTTTAAGTTAATTAAACAGTTACTGTACCTGTTGCATCTTTGATTTTTGGTAACATTGATATCCTAAAACGTGTGTATATGTTTGAAGTCTTTATGTAATACTTATGTTATGGGTTGGTTACTTTATGTAATTATTTTAGTGTACAACAAATTGGGTGGGTGTAACTCATCTAGGTTTTTCTTCATTTATCTGAGTATCTCTAAAGGCTGGCAATGTTTTTGTAATTTCTCTGAATAAAGAGACCGTGGGCGGCAATGATCACATAATATCAGGTGACCTGCATGAAAGAAATCTAAGTCGTATTTATAAAATAATAATACTTTAATGTTTTTAATTTTAAACTTATCTTATTCTGTGAAAAATATTTTATTAATTTGTGGACGAAACATGTCATAACAGTAATAACTAAAAAACATACTTAAACTTTACTTAAAGCTGACTTGCTTACAAATTATTTTAGGAGACATAAAAACACGCGTCTTTAGTATATATTGAAGACAACAAACAGTCCTTATAATAATAATATCATAACAACGAAACACAATTGTAGTTTACATTTTGAGCCGCTAAACAGTCAATAGTTACAGACAGACTGCACAAAGCACCATCACAATACGGCGAGACAATAAGTACACAAACAACGCCGTCACTGTCAGACCTAATTAGCACTGCCATTGAGATTGTCTGATTAATATGCGCATTGCCTCCTTTCATCTCGCGCTCAACTTGCCTACTGCAGTATCGATTTTTCTTTAAAAATGTCTCTTTCGGAGTTCAAAATGGATGTCTTTTATGTCTACATACAAACGCAAAACTCAGAGCATTTCGATAATTATATTCTATATTATATATAAGTGTAATATAAATATAATAATGATATGAATATATCATACTCATTTACAATCATTTTAAGTTAGATGTAAGTGGATCGTAATGATCTTCATAAACGATGCTGGGAGCAATTCATCGACAAAATTACTACTTTTTGTTGATAAATGTTTCCACCCAGTTGCTGTTTATGTGCCATTAACTTGAAATGTATATTTATTAATGGTACCAAATCTGTTATAATTACAATTACATCTTAGATGTATGTTTCATGTTGGTATTGTTTTGCCTAGTTTGCTACACGCGTTACAGATTTATTTTCATATAAATGTTAGTATTACTCAATTCCCGACCATTAAATACGATGCCAAATATAACTATTCACATCTAAGAAAAAATATTAAGGTAATATTATTTGTACTTTAAGATAAAACCATTTAGCAATTCTAATTAGGTTACGATACGTTCAGCAACAGTTTTATATTTGCAAGGTAACTACTACTGTAATTATTTTAATTCTTTTTGAATATTACGAAGTTGATATTATTAAGTGAGATAGATAGAAGTAAATGAGTCGCTTTTTTATTTTTTTGTCTGTTTCATAAATTTATATAGTTATAGATACGTTTAAGCAGTTCCAATTAATGCAAAAAAGGAGTCCTTGGTTTCACAATAAGGCTATGAAGGTCACCTTTGGGTTTTAGTAGGTATTCTGGAGACCTGTATGTTGCCATGTGCCTTGGGACGAGCGGTATCCATAAAGTATTTCAAGGCGCTAAAAAAATATAGTTTGACAAAACAACTACTTGATCTAGTTAAAATAAAATATGGCTGCTTCAAAGGGCTAATTTTTTAAATAAACAGGATAGAAAGGTACTACAAAAATTAAACAATAACAATTCTTAATTTATTTAGATATATCATTTTTTCCATTTAAGTGACTTTCTAATGAACATATTGTAAAAATTCTTCACGAGTATGATTAAACTTACAAAGATAACAAATAAAAACCATCATCTTATAAGTGCTTTTCACCACGGTTACCACCTTCCTCAAATCTCGCCTGTTTTCTTCACTGATTTTCCTCCCTTACCCGTTTTTCCTTATTTCGTTTTTTTTTGGTTCATTTGTCTTACCTCGCTTAGTGAATGATCTCTTTAAATCTTGCATTTTATCTTTTAATCACAAATCTCTTTCGATTCATATTCACATTCAGTTTTTTTCACTATTCTCATTCTACAAAAAAACAACAAATAATATTAACTAATGTATCATTTTCAAGTGTCAAGAAGTTATAGATGGATATTAAAAGAAACACTAATTTATTTTGATTGTAACGTACACAAATAATTTAGCAGCACTTTAGCCTTTCCTTATGTAGCTATCGTTGCGACTACTTTCACAATAAACCCCGGTCTCCTCTACTGTTACAAAACTAAAGATTAAGATTTTAAGCTGTTTAAGAGGTATTATTCTTATCAGTAGTAGCTTTTGTTAAGTTCTTTCTGCACAGCAAAACTACCTTAGGAATATAAATCTGGTTTCTGTATACACTCTTTCGTATATACAAAAGGCATTAAAGGAATATCGATACAATTATGCGATTAAATAATAGGTAATTTTATAAAGCGCAGCTTAATCAGATTACGTAAATAAGAATAACAAATAATATACAAACGAGGCATGTTTTTAGTTCACGTGAGGTCATATTGCATCATTAAAATCCTTAGTTATACAATATGGTCTGTACTATCTTTAATATATGTCCAAGGAATTAATCCGATTAACACAGAATACTGCTTACATTTATAAAACTTTTCATCTGCCATGCTCTTTGCCACTTTGTGACAGAAATGTCGACTGTACGGAACATGCATTGTTCAACTTAAATTCGAACCTAATACTTTTTATTTAAACTTATATTAACTTTTTTACCCACAATTTTTTACTTTATACTTAAGAGGGATTTCCGTCTGGTTTGATGAGTATGAAATTACAACCTCATAAATATAAATAGTCTCGAAAGCTTAAACGATTAAAAATCTGACCATGTCTAAAATGTTCACCGGACTAATTTACATTTTCGGAAACATTATTACAATCCACTCAGCAAAAAAACATTAAAAAATATATATAATGTAATACTTTTTTCTAACTTTACGTACATATATACTTGCAATTATTTCTGTATCAAAAGTATAATAATGTAAATTGAAAATAATGTAAAGTTTAGAAAAAGTATTTATTTCAAATTTATATTATAAATATATATATTTAATAAACAAAGAGAATAATAATTTACTTTAAAATTTTGATATGATGAAATAATAAACCGCATAAATCTGTGTACGTAACAAAAATTAACCTCAGCAGTATTTGAATGACCGCTCACTCAACATTTTCATAGCAGTACTTTATAACTATCATGTAGCAAAAGTAGTTTTTGAGTATAATATATATTTTTCATTTTAAAGCTTTCATTTAATTTAGAGTTATTATAAAAAATATCATTTATTTTGATAATAACAGAAGACAAACGAACAGACGGTTTTAATTAGTTAATTAACATCACCCATGGACTTCTATAGAAAAAGTTTTAGACACGTTGACACCCCTTAAGAACGGAACTCTTAACTCTGATTAGAAAGAATCGGGTTTGGAATTGGGTTCAGGTATCGTACACACCGCATAATATACAACCATGCTGCTTCATGATGATCTTCTATGAGAACAGAAAAATACAAAGAATAAGCCAGTCTATACAAACCAGACTTTTGCAGTAAAACTCAACAAGAATATCATTGACTAAGAGTTTAAAATTTTAAAGATGTATTAAACGTTACCTAGCTATAAACTAAATATACTTAAAATATGTAGGAATATAACAAGAAATGTCTGTTACCAATCTTTATCAAATTACAGTTAGTTGCAGAAACTGTTCTGAACCACGATAATGAAACCAGGCCGGTAATCGGAATCTATCGGCGGCTGAAGTAACATTCAAATTTTCTCACTCCATATATGACCGTCTCTTATTGTTATCGCAACAAGCAAGTATACGTTAATATCTCAATAAACAAATGATATGGACTGGGCCTTTAACATAAATAAAAAATTTGTAAACAAAAACAAAAAAAAAATATCTGAATAATATTATTATATTGTTACAATTCTTAAGTTATTGTTTTCCATTCATCTATTATAAATGTAAAAGTCTGCAATTGAGATTGTATATCTATGCAGAACACACTTTATCATTCTTAGACGTAGGGAAGTTAAAGTGATCTATAACGGAAAGGAACTATTCTTCGGAAATTCCCCTCTAAAGCTACTTTTCATGAAGTATAGTTAAAAGTTTTCATCTCAAAACTTTAAAAGATATATTATTACGCAAGATTTTCCTAATATTGCTCGGCTTTTCGTTTAATTGGCAGCGTTCCTAGTATCGGTATGAAGTAAAACCGTAATAAAATTAATGAATAGAACCGCCCCCAATTTAAAGGTATTGTCGAGAAATTCTTAAGGTAAATATCGCAAAGTGATGATTTATTGTATAACTTCGGTACGGTACGCCATTTATTATATAGTTTCAATACAATATGCTAAATTATTTTATGCATTGCATTGAACAGTCTTTTTTATTAATGTGTACATATATTTCACATTAATTTAATAGCTATTTTAACTCCTACCTATATTATTTACATCTGACCTTTAAAAAAATAACTTTTTTATAGTCAACGAGCACATTCCACCAGATGACTGTGCGGTCATCTGGTGGAATGTGCTCGCTGGTAAAGTGATCACTGCCGCCCACGGTCTTTTGCAATATCAGAGTATTAAGAACGATGCCAGCCCTTACGCGTACATAAAATAACGCGTTTTCAGTTAGTTCTAATTCTAGATAGCTACGCTATTACATGCTTAATGCATTCTTTTTTTTTTCATGTAATTTTTTTTTTATTAGCACCTATTAGCTTTTATAATTTATCTTCAGGCTTTGGCCCCACTGGGTCTCAAAAGTACTGAATAAAGCTGTAAAAAGGGGAGTAAATAGGCAGTCACTGTTACTTAAAGGCCGAACTTTGGCTAAATAGGTTATTAGTAGAGAAAAAAAATATTTCAAAACCTAAATGTGTCAAAGTTGACACTGCCGAAATCTTTGGCAATGACTAATGAAGTTAGCTATCAATTTTAAATAACTTAAAAAGTGTATTTTTAAATTATTTGAAAATTATTTAAAGGTCAAGTCTTTCCTATTCTTTAAAAATATTAAAGATAAGAAACTTATCAATATAAGCATAATTTCTTGGTTTGACCATCTAAGGGATATTTTATGCAACCTACGAAACTTCTAGTAAAGATAAGAGAAGACGATGATCAATAAAATGAAAACCGTTTAAATGTAATATATAAAAATTTTCAAAATCTAGCACTTATAACCAGTTATGCTACAAGAAAAATGTCTCTATTATTTTTTTTAAATGTAATGTTTAAGTAAAAAGTCCATGAAAAAATGTATTGAGTTTCTAGTTTGCTGAATAAATAATAATAAATAAAATCAGTCATATTGTTTTTAAATTAACAAATTAAGATGAAAATAGAAACCGAATGTCTCTTAATTACTATCTTTAGTACTGTAAAATTCCATTAAATTTATAGTGAAAGTAATTAACTGTGAATCTTCAGGGGACTAACAATCCAAAAGGGGTAAAGTAACAGACGTGACTATAGAACATTGTCTGCGTAAGACATATGTTACACAAGAAAGTTTTACCACAACATTTAGAGTATTTTTTCTTATTGATTGTATTAAAAATATACATCTAATAATATCAAAATTATTTTGTTTTGTTTTAAATATTAGAGCCATTTCAAGTAGAATTCCGTAGTATACGATAAAGCCACGGAATACATATAAGGCATTACAATATATCCAAGTAACTTGATCAAGTTGGAGAATGGTCAAGTTACAGTTTGCAATTACATCGAACTAATGGTGTTGCGTTCTTGTCATTAATGTTGAAAGGACTTGGACGGCGATTGTTTCTAAGCCACCTTGTCTCCTCCAACCAGATGCAACTAATTAGGTTAGATGCAGTATATGTGAAGGGTGTATTTTATTTTGATATTCTATCAATATGAAATACGGTTCATTACGGAGCAGCATACGTTTTGTGAAATAAATGTTGTTATTTTATTAATAAAAACTGTATAAAACTCTTAACAACTATATCATAAACTGTTAACTTTTAGTACCCTAACTTTATTATTTGTTAGTGAAGAACACAATACCAAAACGTAACTTGATATTGGTAAAATATATGTTGATTGAATACATGTAATTTCAATTATATATTGTATTGTTTTATATTTATCTAGTTGTCATAATGTCAAAATACCATAAACGGAGAATTCTTTTAGTATTATATGTTCTAATAGCTGCTCTAACAAAATGAGTTTATAATATCGAAAACGAAGACAGTATCTTAATGTGATACGTCTTAGAAAAGCAGACAAAGCATATTCAGACCTCATTTACATATTAATAGCAAGCGTTAGTGCCGTCGAGAACACCCTAACCGATAGTGCATACGTGTTTTATTCAAGATCACTTTATTTCTTCAAGACAACTCTATTTTATTCATTTTCTATGGAATTAATACAAGGCCGTTGTTTACAATGGCTTTTCTAAATCTATATTGTGTGCTTTTAGTCACTTTAGTTTATTTAGTTTTATAGAAATATAGTTGATATTAAATATTATATTACAAATATGAAGTGCTGGTAGTAATAAGAGTACCGTTATAACAAGCAACGCTTGTTATAACGCAAAGGTTTAAAGAGGTAATATTCTTCAATTCTTATCTCTTTATCTATTGGGATTACAACACTTTTTAAAACAGAATGAAATATATATCTACCGTCGTTAAATTAGAAAAAGCAATAAAGTTAATAACAAAAACTTATTGATTATTAAAGCTTTGTCATATGTCATATTAAAAGTATTTTGTTATTAATATTGAGTTAGTAAAACATGAAAACAAACGAACTCTACTCTCATTGGTATTTTACATTTTATCATAATGAAATTTGCTTGTGGGCTTTTTGTTATTTCATTCAATAGTTTTCGATAATCCCTTAACCAGTTTATTGACTTTATAAACAAGAAGTTATATAATCGGATTGGAATGTCAGTCCGTCAGTCAGCCGTCCATAATCTCAAATTATTATGCATGCGAGTGCAGCCCCTCCAATCAATATCACACCTGTAATATATTTCGTCGCTTTTGCAAAATCCGTTGACATTTGCGTGTGATTTTGCAACTGATGGATACATAATCTCTGCATATTGAAAATGGATATTCTTGAAAATATATTTCTACATGTATTTCCATTATATTTCCTCACAAATAACAACACAACTAACTTTAAAATACAGTTTCATGAAAATTAAATGTTACGTTGCGTTCGCGATAGTGTTTTGCAATAATAATTCATTTTTATAGTACCTATCTCACGCCCTTTACTACATTTATTGCTCGCCTTTCTAGTACGGCGAAGCACTAATCGTTATCATTTTTGAAATGGTCTTTATGACTATAGCAGTAAGAATCATGAACAACTATGTCGACGTACGAACGTATTTTAAATATACGATGTGCCGGCGTGAGAAATGTACGCTATATATCAATTAATAATTAGCTTCATATTATACTGCCAGAAAGTAGAATAATCATACGCAGCGTTCATGAATAATTCAGAAAGTGTGGTAATAAAATTTGTATTAATAACCACAGCTATAGTTTAGCGTCTTGGGTAGAAATCGATACGAAACACAGTGGACATAACATTTACGACATGTCCAATAACAAATTGGTATTAAAAGTAGTCTTATTTTCTTGACACTTAAGTTTATTTTCCCTTTCCATCACATATACGTCCAGGTAGCAAGACAGAGTTGTTCTTGCATTCATTTCAGTCTTGGTACGTTGATATAAGATTGATTTCGGCGTGCACAACAAGCAAGTGACATTGTTAAAGGCAATTGAGACGACCATTGGGAAAGACCAAGTGCGTCTGACAGCTTAGGTCATTCAGAGAGTACGCACTAGCGGAGAGTTATAAACGTGATCTTCTAATATATTAGGTATATTACAATGATTTCAAACCAATTTGACAATAATAATATTAACGTACCTACTAAAAAAGTAAAAGATAAATTAATACTTTTGTAATTATTTTATATTTAAATACATTGAACGTACCTTTACAGTTGATGAAACAATAATAAAAGTAGCCTTTTACGGACGTCGGGTGTTTTACGTGCCCTGACATTCATCGGATGGATGTAATTAAAGTCACTGTGGAACGTATAAAATGTTGCAAGTTCTCAATAATGTCTACATTGTTATTTAAACTGTCATTTGCTCTAAGTTCTTTAAAATTTGTACATTAATTTTCACTCACACATTAGTAGTAATTTTAATATATTTCACAAACAATTTTTAATAACTGTGGTAAAGATATGGTATTATGTATATATCTACACGCGAGTGTAACACATTTAATTAGGAGCTTTCCGCATGTTTTCGTTATCACAGCTCCAAGCTTCACTTCCGTGTCTAATAACATAGCGTATTATATAATCATTTAATTTCATCAACACAATATTATAAGTATAATGGAGTTTTTTTAACAACCAAATTTAATTATCAAAAAGTTTTCTAAATGACAACAACATTAAATAAAAAAGCATTGCAATCAAAAGCTGATACATGCAATAAATACATATCACAATGAAAAAAAATATTGTTGGAAAGGAGTTATGAGAATATAAATCGTTTTGTTCTTCATTACACCGAGGAAACCAATTATAGTGTGTGTGACGCAGTGGCAATATCGAATAACAATATATCAAAGACGTAAACCCGGGGTAATGAACGTGACATATTGTTGTGCAATTAAACTGTATATAAAATAAAACGAAAAGAAAATACAAAAAGTAGTGTACTAAGCTAATTTACAGAGTTTAGATTTAATTACAATACTAAACACCAATGAGATGGGAAATCTGTCTTCAATGTCGTGAATTAGGCGCATTTGCCGACCAGTCCAGTAATACACTGTGACAATGCGTTTACCCGTGATCATGTTCTAGTCACGATTACTAGACACCGGAAATTCGTCACTAACGTTAGCGCATATAGGTCAAAATACTTTGAAGCTATTGCATGTTATAAGACAGTTCACGACCGACCGTACCCTCAGTATTTGTAACAAGAGATAACAGCATACGAGCCGGTAGCGAACCTGTTGATGATAAGCGCCGTCGTCGATAAGGCCTTCCACTGATGGACTGGCTGAGACAGAATTTCGGCGAATGCATATTTCATGAGTTGATTAAATAGTTCACGCTTTAAATTTAGCTGTGCCTTGGTATGTACGGCCGACTGTACGATAGCCACGCTTCCGTAATAATTTTAGGAAGGTTCCGTGTTCCTAGCTATTTCTTGTTTTGGTATGTCTGGACGTATTTGTTTTTAGGTTAGACGTAGTTTTAACATTATTCAGATTCAATGTACATTATATTACGTTTTCTAAACGATATACCTCCTATTATAACGGTGAATACATATTATATATAATAGATAACCCAAAATCCTCACAAACAATTTATCTTTTCAGTATAAATGTGTTTCATTTTAGTTTATTCTTGTATGTTATATAATAATGTCTTAAATATTGAAAATAATACTTATTTTGAAGTACAATAACTCTTATAACCACAATAACATTTTCCTTTGATAGTAAACTAGACTCCGTCTTGTTTCTTTGTCGAAATCTGTCAAAACGCGAAACCGTGTACGTCCATCAATCTAAAAATATGTAGTAGATATTATCTAAAAAGTTGTAAAAGACTCGGAGAAAGAAATAGTAACACAGAAAATAATAATAATAAAGTGACTTCTACCGCGAGTTTTAGAATATACAAGTTTAAAAATGTATGAACATTTATTTTTAATGGACATTTTATTTTAAAACGCGTTATGTTGTTCGAAAAATATTTTTCATATTGTATTTGTTACTGCATAAAGAAAAATTTAACAATGTAGCTATAAACAAAAGACAGAAAATCTATTGTCGCCAAAAGAACAATATCTGGAGTAACGTCAGAATATCAAATACTTTGTGATTATACATTGTCCTATTTATATTTTAGAATTATTTTATATGTTAATTTAGTATTTTTACATAACACGGTTTGGTGGAGATATTAAATGTTTCTCCTTCATTAATAAATTGATAGCAGTTGAAGATAGAAATCTACTATAAATGTATGATGTACAGATTAATACGTATTCTTAGAACGCTAATAAATCAGCTGTTAATAAATATAGTTCCAGTCATATATTATAAAAATAGTGTTATAAGTATGAAAAATAAAGTTGTGATTTATACAAATAACTTATATATAAAACTAAAGTGAAAAATCCCCCGCTAGCGATATTCGATGTTCTACAAAAAGTGACTTCTCTAAGTTCGCTTAACAGTGAAGTTACGCCCCGGGGCCTCTCACGCGTATCACCGATCTTATCAGAAATCCGGATTTAACATTTTCATATAAAACTTAATCTCACGGAAAACACTCCTTAAATCCCTTATTACATTGATTTACAACTATTCTTATACGTGATATATCATGATATTGACGTTCTTGAACCAAAATTGTACTGTTGATAATATCACTTCATTTCCGTACGGTATACATCATTCTTACAATGTTTATTCGAAAAGCATTCATTGAAACGTACAGCACCCAGTCATCATGGGTATGGTATAGGTAAGCAATGAATAAACAGCCGGGCCGAGTGCGAGCGATAAAAATGATATATGTTCCCCGACGTGGACATAGTGCTAGTACCTACAACTTTATTTGTACCAATACGCCACATTCCGAACCGTGAGCTTTTTATATTGGCGTTTATTGCCGAGAAATTGGCTCTTGGTTCTATTCAGTTCCTTATCATGCCGCAAGGGGTTTTCATTTAATGTCACATTGGCAGTGACTTATTTTTAAAGTTATATTATTTGGACATTTGTATTTTATAGCGTTTCTTTGTTTAGATACTTTCAAGATATACTTGAAATATACAATGTCAGTGTATAACTAAAGTTATAATCAAATAACGTCTCGTCTTATTAAACTGTAAGCGTGTTGAGGATTATATAGTATATAGAAGTTTTACTATCAAAACTTCATACACATTTTTGACAAGGTGTCCCAAGAGTGCTTATATTAAGAATATTTAAATTTATTAAAGCGTACAGTTCTCTCACTCAGAACGTATAAAATACGATTTAGATAAGAAAATGACATTTACTATAATTTTATTACTTTAGTACTGTTTATTGGATTACCTTGAATAAATTTTCATATCATTCGGGACCCGATTGTAACTCCATTTGGAAATTCATAAAAATACATTTATTTTGATATTAGCAATAAATGTATGGATATTTTTATATTATTTAAATAAATGTTAGTTCTTAATATTATGCAGTAACGACCTCAATAATCTATTTTTATACACTCTTATGCGTTAGGAGTCTGAGTTTTTACATTTCTCTTTAGAAATCGTTCATTTTTGCCTAATGACTCGTCGTAAAAGACTGAAACTACCCGCGGCACTGGAATAGGTAAGCTTTTTCAGAACTCGAATTACCTAGAATATTCTGAAACTTAAAATACCTAACGAATACCTATCATATATTATTCTACTTAAACTGTGATTTTTCTTTTATACCACATATCTTTAAATATAATTATGAATACTTATAACGTGAAAAAGGAAAAAAATAATTAAGTTTTCTTAATTAATTTGGATGTTTATGTGAGTAAGAAATATGAGTAATAGGTTTAATAAAAATGAGAGCCCTTAACAGAGATTTATAATTCAAAAATCTGTTCAAAACATTCTTAATATTTTTATAACGGATTTTAATATAATGAAACGTGTTTTAGAGAAACCGTCTTGGTTAATATAAAAAAGCAACGACAAAATAAACGTTGACAAATGGTGTAAACACCGAACTTCGCAATATATTACTAAATTAAGCTGTCGGCGCGACAAACTTTTATTTACATCTTCGACTATCAAATATATATTACTTTACACATATAGTATTGATTTTCTGTTTGTACTAGAACGTCTATCAGGAACTTATTTTATTTAACAATAAATATGTTATTTAAAGTGATTATTCAGTATTTCATATATATAGTTAGAATAACACTTAGTTTTTGATGATGAAATTGATATAGTCATATATAAAAAGATTTATATCACTGTAGATATGAGAACTGCTTACATAACAAGTATATACTTGGCACGTATAACCATGACCACGATATAAATATATTTGTTCATATGTTCATAATTTGCACATCTAGATGTTAGTTTATAAATACTGTTACAAATTACCTAAACATATTCGATAACAAAAGGTATGTTTGAGAAAGAAAGTAGTAAAATTCTTTACAAATATATACATTTATTTTATTTTAAGCGGTAAAGCGGCCATAAGTTTCGCTTATCGCCTCTCCTGGCCCGTTAACCGCGAGCGAACAATTGATTCTAGCGCTTCTACCCAAGATTTTGCGAGATAAACCTTCCTTTAAATATTATCATATTTTATGGTGTCAATTACATACGCAAATAGTTTCTGAACGCAGCCAGACCAAAACCGCTGTTTCCATACATCTGATGCACATGTTGGAGCTAAAAATTTAATTAATTAAATTAAATATTTAACGTTAAACGGTCGGTTATCGTGCGGTTTTATTAATACATTAAAAAACACTGTATTCTGCTTCTAAGGTCTCGACAAACAAAACATGAATGTTATTTATAACGTTCTAAAATATTTTTTTGTTTATATTTCGTGAACTTTTACGATCTTTCCTCAGTTAGTCAATTATTCGAACACTCATAAAACTGTTGTAATCATCATTATCGTTTATGTTCTTGTAAAAAAATGTGGCCACAAAACTCGGTGAATAAAAAGTAATGTTATATCACATCACGAACTGATTTCCTTGCTTAAAGTCATTCTACGAAGCACTACGCCATCGTAGCGAGCTACGAAATTTAAGCGCTACGAGATTGAATCTCCGTCGTTATAAACAAATATAAGTTAAATCATGAGTTTATCACATATTAAGTTAAATATCTTTTGAAATAAACGAATACTACGAAAGCAATTTATCCAATTAAACAAAACCATTTAAAATTATATAAAGTTTGATTGTATAACGAGAAATAAATTAAAAAACCAAAAAGTCTTTCACTAACTTCATTCAATCTTGTCTTTCAATAACAAAGGGACCATTCGGTGGGGCATAAAATTTGCAAAATAACGACTTACACGTGTAAAAACACTCGAACGACGACATAAAAACTTGTTGCAGATTATCCGTCTCACCTACATTCTGAGGAGTTTCGGAAATGGGTGCGCCCATGAAAAATATGTTAGGGAAGGGAAAGCTATAAGCCTTTTATGAAAATGTTAATGACCCCGCTGATAGCACATGGGTTTTTAAGTGTTTCGTATTCTCTTACGGTCTGCTCGTTTAAATGTATTGAATCCAAGATTAAGCCATTACTCTCTTGCCATTGCGGAGCGAATATTATTTTATGAATTTGTTTCTTTGTTTTTTTACTTTATTTATTAAATATTCGGTGTGTTTAAATTCAAATAACACTGAATTATTATGTCAGTTTACAAAAATCAATATTTGTACTTATCGTATGTTTAATGGAGTTTATAATAATGTTTATACTCAAATAAACCTAAGCATAAAGTTTAAACAATTTAACAATCTTAACATTCATGAACAGTCAATACTAAGTCAAAATAAATTCTAAATTATGTAAATATAGACTTTATCGCTATTGTAGGCTTAATTGGTCCGAATTTCGACAATGTTGCACTTGTCGAAGTGAACTGACAGCTTGAGTTTTGCAAACAAGGTTTAAAAAGTGCTAAAGTTTCGAGCGTAATTTAGCTGCTTTTAGAAATTGTTAAATTGTTAGCTTAAATTATTTCTCATTGTTATTTAACGTGACCTATTTATATGTGAATAGGATTCTTTTTATCACGACGTGTCGGGAACACCAATTATTTGCCCACAGGTTTTTATTTGTGGGGAAAATAATATTATTTTTAATATATAAGATATGTTTGATTCACTTATTAGTATATTGTCAGCATAATATCTGAATTTCAATAATTATGCAGCATTTTTGCATGCAACTTATAACAGATTAAATGTCACACTTCAGATGGATATAAATATCAGCATATCTCATATTATTTAGTACATACTCGTACAACGTTACATAAACATACCTAAGCGACGTTTTGTTCTTGTAAAATAAAAAATAATAACGCTAGCTCTCGTCAGGTCCGCTCTTGACATTCGCAAGTTTTAATTGCCACACTCAGCTCTGCGGTGAGGGCACACCGCGACAACTAAGGACTGGTACAGACAAACGTCAAGACATTCTTCTCTTAATTATGTTGTATATTTTTATTCTTATGATAAATCGTTGTGAACTTATTTCGAGTTTTAAACTGCAGATTCCGTAAAAATCATATATATGTAATCTACATGACAGTAAAAATTAAAACAATTGAGCAATATATTTTATTAAAAATTAAGTAATATTTTCTGTATATTGTTGTTATAAAATATATATAATCATTAAGAAATATACTAAATATTATTTGGCCAAATATAAATTGTTCTATAAACAAAGAAAACTTATTTAAACGAAGACTAAATTGACTATCGTCAGTACTAGTACCAACACCAACAAAAACTATCCAGAGAGACACATTTAGTGCTAGTAAACACGCTATTCGCTTACTGCTTATATACATCGTCTAGTTACCCTAATGAAGGTCTCATGTGAACACAAAAACTCTCAGTGATTCGCCTAAGTGCCATCGAATTGTTGGTAAACAACCGCACGATGAATTTATTATCTATTTTATTGTAAAAATCACTATCAAATTAAAGTAAATGTCTAATTTGTTACATTTCATTTAGTTTTACTTTAATGATGTGGTTTTTAGGTTTTGAATTAACTTTTTATGAATGCAATGAAGCAATTCGTTTTGTTTTAAACGTCGTTAATATGTTAGAATATATTTATATATATTTTATTTGTATATAATTGTAGTGTTGTTTTGATAAAAAAAAACTGCTGTCTCCGTCTCATAAATAAAATCACTTACAAAATAAAGATTTCAAATTTATCTTCCGTTTATAGTAAATTGCATTTAGTAATAATGTATGAAAGTAAATATTCAAATTCCATTGCAATTATGATATGTGCATTCCGTGCTAACTGTCGATAAGTGTAAATTTCGCTATTAACAGACGCCTCACTAGATGTCATCTATTTATCCTAATGAAGGCGTCGCGTTCAAAATACGTTCTGTTTGTGATGTCTGCTTTAATTATGATATTGTCGACATTGTGAGAGATATTAGACAAAACACTTAGCTGGTTATGTAGTATACTTTATATACTGCTCAGATTCATTAGGATTAGTTAGGTATTTGTTTTGTAGATAGATAGATAATAATTAATTGAATTATACATAAACACAATTCTATGAGCATTATAAATAAATAAAGATTTAATAATCAGTGATTTTAATTCACTGCATAAACTGATGTGCGCATACTGCAAAGGTATTGTGCAATTTGAATATAGGCCGTGAATAAGTCTTCCTAACATTTCTGGCACGACACTCTATATCAACTTTAATTGACCAATCCGTTGACCGTACACTTGCGCGTACTTAATTGAACAGAGCACCGAAACTGCGCAATAAAATTCTAGCAAACAATTCGTTATCACTGTCACTTGGAAAATAAACTATGTGGAAGAAAAAGTTACTTCAAACCGTCGATAAAGCGCGGTACTCGAGGCACGCATTTAAAAAAATGTCCAAGCTTATGTAGGAGGGAGCGGAAGGGGGAAGGGGCGGGTTCGGTGTTTTATGGACCGAACTGATACCGAGGACCCAGGAAAGTGTTCCGAGCTTACGCCCAGGATTTGTATTCGCAAGGTATTCACTTGGTATTTGCTTTTTATATCACATGAGAAGTTATTTCGATTTATGTAATTACAATGTTTATTGCAGTCGATTATTGTTTTACAACTTCGATTATTATTATTATATAAGTGTTATGATGATGAATATGATATATTGTTTTTTTTCTTAAGAAATACTTTAACTTTATGTCCAAACTTTATTTTTGACAATACACGTTCAGAATGGTCTTTGAAACTATTCAACGATAATCTGTATAATATATGATTATTTAATGTTTACCCTACTTATTTATGATGACATCTGTGGCCTTAAACTCATCGTCGATCACACTCTGAGATCTCCACTATGTCGGGTAATAGCGACGCGGGAAGCTGCGGCAGACATGACTTATTACTAACAAGATACAACCCAATTCGCCCCTTAATGACGATGCTCGTACCGAACCCTTAATTTAGACACCCACCCGTTTTTATTTATACTAGAAATATCTACCAATTTAGCAACCAATTTATCTACTTTATTTTTTTTTCTTTGCAAAAACCATTAGCCGTTATTAATGACATTTTGTTTATGACCTTTCTTTTACTGGAGAAATCAGTTCGTCGGAAGCCAGTAAAGGTCGCAGAAATGTTATATGAATTATGACCCATTTCGAAATATTACTTTGTACTGAACCCTTCGTAAAGGGCAAAGTAGGGCGGCGTTATTCCCTTTTCGTAATTTGAGCACCGTTACTGGTACTAAACCGTTTATGATGCGGCTCTTAGAAAAGTTAAAGTGGCCAGAACGGCCATACAAAAAAATTATAATGAGGCACTGAAACGATGGAACATAAAAGATTTTTATAAAACCAACTACAAAGCGGATTATCACCTTCCATAAATCTCAGAAATATAAAAATCATTCGAATTCATAACGAATGTGTTATAATTCAAATAATAAAAGGCACACAGAAGTGCATGTTTCATTTGCAATTATATTTCTACAAGTATGAAAAGTTTTATTATTCATCAAAATATTAATGAACTTGCAATTTTTCCAAGGACGATATGCGAAACTTGCAGAACTAACAGTGTCGAACCAATATTCATAAATCTTCAACTCGTCCGAAAGTTGGACCGCAGCGAGCGCCGCATTGAATATTCGCGGACATCCGCGATCCGCTCACATAATTACCACAAGTGCTTCAATGATGAACCGTTAATCCTGTAACTAGAATAAATTTGCATTTGTTAACCGCGTTTGCACGCATTCATAGAAGCCCATTCAAATACAAGTACATTTACCATACAAGTGCATTCAACTAATCTAAATTCGCTGACAGCGCTGCATAATATGTATCGTGAGGGAGTTATGCGGTAAATTTTGCTGACAAGCGCTATTTACAAAAGGCTGTTAAATGTTTAATGGGTCGCGACAGTAGTGTGAAGAATTATCGTAAATTCGTGCAGCGACTTTTTTTATTATTACTTTTTATTGCATTTAAAATGTTCGTTACGTTTCAACGTAAATAAAATGTAAAAGTAGAACTTTTTTTATCCAGTGAAATCATTTAATTGAAATTAAACTCGTTTTATTTAAACCTTTTTATAGTGAATGTAATGCTTAATTTAATCTTCGTTTTATTACTTCGGGGATTACTCGTTAAATAATGATTCTATAAAAATAAATTCTGTATAGTAAATATCATTGGCAGAGACGACAAAAATTTATATATATTTTTTCACTAACCTCTCCTAAAATTTTATAATCATATTTGAAATAAAATTTAATTACATTAGGGAGATCGTTACGATATAAAAAGGAACCTAGTTGATGTCCTTAAGCACCTATAAGGGACTCTCCTTTCAACGGCTTCGGATTTACCCTTCGACTTCCTTGATCGCCCTTATCACCCCTTACTATCTGCCCCAACTACAAACCTACATACGCGTTATACTCCTACCAATTTCAAAATGTATAAAGAAGTTACTTCGAAGTAATTTTACACAGTAAATGATGAAGTTCACCTTTTAATACGATTGTTATAAGATATATCGTTACTTATTTTTTTATATTTGGCATCATTATTTTAAATAAAAGAAATAGCAATAGGATAACATATGTTAAGGTATTAAAAAACATATTATATATAATATATTGTCTGTTACAATAATTTGAACTCCACTATCACATGTATTGCTTGTCGCCAACAAGGTCAACCTATCAAAAACTTTAGAACTTTGATATAACATTTTATGCAAACTCAATTCTGAAGTTATGCCAAAATTTTCGAGATATTCAGCATAAAATTAATTGAATGATATAACCAGAAACAAACGTTAATAAGAGAGAGCTATGCCATCTGCAATATGATATGCATCAATTAATATTAATGATTTAAATAAATTATTACTTAAATAAATGATTCTATTTTGAAGTAATATATCTACATCTCGACTTACTGATGCAGACATTGCACTTTATAAAACATTGAAATCACATTTCTTGAGTACGCCTTTGGAGCGTTTCGTAAAGTAAGGGTACACAGAATTTGTGAAACGAACTTTATTTATCTATCGACTAAAATTTACAATGCAAATCCCCTATATTTTGTCCCAAGCGTTTATTTATACTTTTCTAAATTATTATACTGATCACCGTTTATTGACGATATCTTTAATAAAACAGTATTTTCATTTACAAAAACAAACTCAAAATTGAGTCACACTAAAATTACTGTAATTTAGTAAATATCTAATTGACTAATACATGCTACATCCACGTTAAACTATAAAGTACTTTTTCACAATACATATACCAATTAGTGTAATCATACTTGGACACATAAATAACGTTTACCAAACGGTAATTAATTAATGATTTGCATCAGCCCACGTTGATCACATATTACATATTATTCAGTAATTAGGTGTAATTATTTTCATTGTATCGGTTGTGGAGTTCAACGTTTAATGTTTTTGCGTCCATAAAAGTAAACAAAAATAAATGTGAGAGGGGCATTAATACTGCGTAATAATAAGTTCTTAACGGGAGAATCTTGAAGGCCTCGCCAAACTAAGCAGCCGGACCACAAATCTTCATTAAGGGAGTGCAAAGAAAGGCGTGCGTCGCGTAGCAATGGTTTAATTGTGAGTGTTTATCGCCACGATTACTCTTTGGGCTCGGCTTAAATAGCGTTCATACGTCACAGCAGGCATGTAATTATTTTGCACGTGTAACACTCCAAAAAGGTTACGGTGCGAGAACCTGGAGCGAGGACCGTTACTTTATGTCAGCCCCATAATTTGTCTATTGGTTTTCCTTCGGCTGCTCTAATTTCTTTTGCGACAAGAATGGAAAAGCGGCTAATGATGCAATTTGTTCCTTTGATTAATAACGTTACCTTGTTTTATGGCATTATAATTAATCGTGATTATATATTTAATAAATATATACATTTAAAATATCAAAATTATTGAAATAATTTCACTAACAACACGATTGCGATGATATTTTCAAAATGTATAACCAAATGAACAAGTTAAAGTTGAATTTAGATGTAATCGAAGCTTAATTCCTTCTGTGAATTACAGAGGCAATATCAGAAATTGGTTTGCGTAATTACATAGCCACTCTCATATAAGCCAATACACGACAACCTACTCTATTACTAATATTATATTGATATTATAAGTAGCTTAACATCGTGTATTACTAATTCAAATATAAATAATATAAATTTACGACAAAACCTTTCAGTTTACTAACTTCAAATAATAGTAGTATGTTTAATTTTTGCAGTTACATGAATAATAAATAGAAACGATACAAAGTTTAAACTAATATAAATAACCTCGACTTATGTACATGGACCATTATACTCGAGAACTCTTTACTTCTTAACAGTCGATACTCGTTGGCTTTATTGCGAAACTTTTGCAAGCATTCCTCTTTTATTACTCCAATTTTGTACGACTAAGCCTACCCTACTGAGGGGCTGCCTTGCGATCTTTATTATTTAGATTTCGATCGCTGGTTCCGACGTCGTCGGGGATTATAAACATGACACAATAGGAGCAATAGATTAGCTCAAGTCCAAATCATTGGCAAGTCACCGATTCAATCTACATCACGATGTATTCTAATCACCGTCATTTACTGAATACAAACCGCAAAGTGCACTTTCGATAGTAATGTCAAACCTAATGATTCATGCAAATTTACAAAATTGATCTAGTCGTTACTTTAACCACATTCACGTCACAAAATTACCAAGTATCCACATTTACTTGAAAACAAAATTTGAATTCCCGATAGGTATTTAATTTAAATTCTGGTAATTTATATTCTAAAACAGAAATGCTGCCACGACATATTGAAACTTGTATATGGGTAGTTAGTTTATGTCAGCATAGGTCCGGTTAACCATTATCGGAGTAATATTGAGTGGAGCAACACAGTTACCGGCGCTGTAGGTTGAAGATTGCAGTCCCCGGTCGGGCATCAAATCCTGAATCGAGCATATTAGATTAGGGATGTCGGAGCACGAGCTATTTAGTAACTACCTACTTGAATCCCAGCGTCGACCAGAAACGGGAGCAAACTATTTATATGATTTAAATCCGCAGTGAATATATTTTGTATGAAAAATATTTTTTTAAATTGTATTTGTATTGATAACTAAATATCAACACTATTAGGGATTTTATTACAATTAATACATATGTAATTTTACAACCGATTACAAAATTTAAAATTACCTTGCGATAAAGTAAAATGTTCTTGGAATTTCAACATTATTGGCTATGACGCGGATAGTATGATATGTCGTATCATTTGCAACACTGAACCGTATTTCTGAACGACATTTTCGTAATATTTTCTATGTTGCAACGCATTTAGAGAATACACGAAATGTCTGCATTGTCCGAAGGCATGTGACATTTCCTTCATAGTATCGGAGACAGTGACATGGGTTGTGAGCATCCCCCGTCCCCCGACCTTGATTATGATAAACGACTTATGAAATTAAAACGGTCGAGTACAACAAGTTGCCATTTAAATGAATGAGCCCTTTGTTGAAATTCATTCCCTTGACAAATCGCTTCTCTGCACTCTCTGTATACATTGTCCGTTGAATTAAATGGGTCGTCCATAGAAATCGTTTCGTGGAAGGCTATTTTCAGACAAAACGATAACGCGTCAATCATGTTCGCGTGTCTGTTAGATTTCAAGTAGAAGGAGGTGGGTGAATTTATAATGCTTTCAATATTGATCAAAGACTTCCATTTAGATGTCATTAAGTTTAGCTAAGTCACGGATGTAAATTCAGAATGATAATAAAATAACAAATCAATTCAAACAAATTCTAATTTGGAAATCGTAAAAATCGTGAACTTTTTATTTCAACACCCGCGTTAGCCGTAAAATAATATAGTAATTTCACTGGCAACAGTCCTCAGAGTCAGGAAGGAGAACAGGTAGATAGATATCCGTTGCTAGCGATCTCTGACACCGTTCCAATAACTTTGACGACTGCGCTATCGCTCTCGTTCCCGCTCCCGCTCCCTCCCGACTCCTCGCCCTCACAAATTTTCGGCCGAAACGGACTGTAGTTTGTTTTCTTTGTCATTTCCTTATCGCTCTGCCAAAATACGTTTCATGACTGTTACGTCAGACGAAACATACTTCAGGTAAAAAGTATAGCGCGCTCGAAACACTTTGATTCTGGTCAACAATATTTAAATTCTATTCATATTTTTTCTTTATAAAGGACAATAGAAATATAAACGTAAATAGAACGGAAATGCAACACTATAATTATATATTGTACTGAGAATGAATTGTTGAGGTAGAAATGAAATTGTCCTCTACTTTGAAATTTTCACGAACAAAAACCACGCCACGATTCTTTTAACGTTGAAATACACGCATTAAAAACTGGAATACAGTACAAAAGCAATTATTTATAAAAATCTCTTTGAAAATACCGCACAACTGCTTGTCGCAGGTAACCGCAATATTACCAGAAATATTTAATGTTGTTACGAACCCATTGCACTTTTCCCACACGTTTTACATGTGCCATTTTATAGCAGCTTAAAATATATTTTGACCTTAAATGAAATTACATTCATTGCGTGTTTTTTATTGCAACGTCCACGCGAATTAAGGCCATTAAAATATTTTCCCGAGTCCTTTGAAATATTTATGTTTTGACATTCTATACTAGATCCACTCCTGGAATTAATTAATTCATTTTTCAATTAGCTTTTATATTTTGATGAAAAGAAATTTAGAGGAAAATAGATATTTACTTCTAATTTTATAAGAAACAATATAATTAGCAAATCAAAATGAAAAATATCGTTTTCGATTTAATTTACATTATAATTTTGTTGAGTAGTTAGGAGACGATAGATGAACGGTTAATGGTACAACATTAAAAATAAAAAAGGGAAGTAATCATATTATATCATTGCAGCTTATTCACGTCATAACTTGTACCCGCTGTAACAACGTTAACGGTATATTGTGTGTAATCTCGACGAGAATCGTAATTTCTCAGCTCAAGTGTCAAGATGTTGACACCATTTGTCGCCGCTTGCATATGCTCTACGACATAGCCATGCAACGAAACAACATCTATTTGATTCTTATCTCCCCCCCATACCCCCCACGCCCCCCTAAACCACTGCCCTCACATACATCCAAAATACAAACAGGTAAAATGGGTTCTTTGTAAAGCAAAACTCTATTTTGTAGACGATGGTCTATCTTGTTTATAATATTGAAGAAAATTAAAAAGTTTTGTATGAGCACCTTTTCTCTGTTATATATTTGTGGTTTCTAATGACAATAAAGGTCGCATGCGACTATCCGTTATATAGATAAGGCCGATTACTTTTTGTTAATTTATGGGAATAGCAACCCTTACCAAAGAGTATATATTGAACAAATATAATTGATAAATTAACTGACAATATTATAGATACAATTGTAGGAAGTTATTGTAAATACGCAGTTGTCAACTTTTGTTTGATATTTCGCCCGTACAATGATAATAAAAATGAGGTAGAATAATGAAAAATGAAATCGAAGAAAATTTTCTTAGTATAAAACGTGTTGTAAACTTTAGCGTGTAGACATGAATAAACTGTGAGAATTGCTGAATAACTGGCTGAATAAATTGCGAATTTTATTGAAGTCATCTCGAAAAATGTTTCCAAAATCATAGCGCGCAATAAAAGTTTTATTGGCTCGCTATTGTCTCTGGGGAGGGCATAGGTGAGTGCGGGGGGAAAAGCGGAAGGCAACCCCCTTCGGACTTTCCTCGCTCGCTGCCCACTACAAAGTTGTGTAATTTTTGCGACAAACGTACGGCGCAATACAATCGGACAACGTCTTTGCACCGATGCACCGACTTCGACGAACAACTTAAAGAATATCGTCCGCATCCTTCCACTTTCACATTCAATACGAAAAACTAAAGGAACGCAACAAGAAACGCAACTATAGTAAAAGAATTGCAATTTAAAAATTCTTATCATAAAAAGTTGAACCGATAAAATTTTAAAATAATTTCTTGACTTTAATGATCGTTTATTAAATTTATTGAATATTTAAAAATTAATGAACGAAATAATCCAACATAGAATTAAACCGCGCTTTAAGAAAATAGAAAAGTATCAAAAAAGAGCATCTTTTTTGTCCCTTTTATACCTTTTGGTGCACCCGCTGCACTGAAAATAATGTGGGCACTGAAATGGAGCTACCTGTATTACACAATTGCACACGATGTCCACCGCCAACACAGTGATATTATTTTTTAACAACCGTCATAACGTTGTTTGAATAAAGACTTAACGATGCGACGTTTAATCTTGTCTGATATGATAAGTGACTTAATTACTTTACACATATCATTAAATAATTTTCATTAGATGAAAGTTATAAATTTCATACTTTCTTATATTTCGTTAATTTCTTAAGCAATTAGTTTTTTTTTTCATTAAAATAAACGTTTATTTCCAGTGTGTAAGGTATGGTTATATAACGTGAGGTGTATTTTCATTTCAGAGTCGTGTCATATTTTAAAGGTATGGTATTGCAAAGTCAGCAACACATTAGAAACGATACGGCGGTTGCCACCTGCTCTAAATGAAAGCTGAAAATGTCGAAATGGAGTTGTTTGTTACTGTGACAAAACGCGCCATTTTGCCAACAGCAGAAAAAGTGGAATGGAAAATCATTTCCCTTCTTACTATTGTTGCATGGTGTAACAAAGCCAAAGGCACTCTTGCGTTATTCCTTTTAGCCGGACTTTGTACTTAAATATCTACCTCTGTGTCTTCTTTTATACACCTTGAGGATTTTTCCGTATTATTTGCCATTTCTTAAATGAAAAAGTGGGCTTCGAATCACTTCGAATCACTTCGCTCCATTGACTGTGTAAGAAATCTATAGTAAATTAGCCAAACATTTAATAAGAAATAAGTTTTTTTAACTTACATTCTATGAATGAAACACTGGACTGACCGACACAAACATGACATTTACACAGTGTTTGTTTGACACTTTGTTGATCTTTCAGTGTAACAATTTTAACAAGGAAAAGACCGAAGTAGTTTCGGCCAACTAGTGACATATAGTGCAGCACCTGCGGCTTTTGTGGAGAAACACAACGGGACAATCCGCCACATTGCTTGTGGCTTAGTTAGCTAGATTATAACTCTACGAACGTTAGAAGATAATAAGTTAAAACTGACACCAAACTTGAAACGAATAAACAGTTTTATCATTATTTTTTTAGACAACAGAAATATATGACATTGTCTAAAAATTACTCCTCAACGTTAAGCAACTCCATTACACGCCGTCTCAAATAATAAATTTCCCATCGGCGATAATCTATACAATTTGGCTTGTGCCCCACTTACATTAACATTTCTGCCAAAAAATTATGCGGGATCCAAATTATGGTATCATAACCGTATCTCAAGATCGCTTTTCTTACAAAGCTGTTACTTAGAGTGGGCATAAATATCGTATAATTACTGGGACCCTAATCCGTCGTTGTAACATCGCTTGCATTCGATACAAGTATGCTGTAGGGTGCTTGAGCAGGCATTGTTGGCAGTTGAACAAAGCGAAGAGCTCTCGGTGGTCGGCGTGACCTCGTAACGCCCTCTAGCGCTCGCACGATATTTTTTATGATACCACGATTTTAACCGACCTTACACCAATTTAAACCACAGTTTTGATCATTCATCATTTTTAAATATTTTTAAATCTATTAAAAATATGCATAATAAAATATATTTTTAAGAAAATTATTTACTTTATTACATTATTTATTCATCATGTTCAAAAGTCTGTATTATATTTTGTATGAAAATTTATACTATTTTGTAAGAGAAATTGTTTATCTATTATGAAAAATAAACATACCAATTGACATACATAAAGCACAACCTATAAATATAAAGACAGCGCTTAAAAGAAACGTAAACAAAAAATATGTAACATACGAATGTTTTTATAAAAATCAGCAATCAAATGTTTAAAAGAACTTTAAACCTATAGCGTCTAAGAAAGAAAAATGTGTCACCATTTTCTTTTTTTAGTAAAAGAAGCAAGAATTTCGCTCGAGGTAAGTACAAGGTGCTAGAGTTGAGTGGCCGACGTGCGGACTATGTTGTCATCGGGTCTGCTTATTCACGCTATTCTAAAAACATATAAATGAAAGTAAAGTAGATGTGAAAAACACAAAAAAAACACATACACTTTAATGAAAGTCATGCGAGGATCATTACATGAAAATAGCTAGCTTCTATAACCTCGTATAGAAGTTATAGAAACTATTTCTATAACTAACAAAACTCCTGATTAAATATAGTATAATAATTTCTATAACTAACAAGGTTCCTGATTAAATATAGCAAAATAAAGCTGACAATATTATGAAAAGACATCCATCCGACCCTGCAGTTACATTGCAGACGCTTCACGGACAAAGAATTTTAATTATATTAAACTGAACGAGGACTCAAGTAATTCGTAGTTTATTTAGTATTTACTGTAGTGTGTCGAGCTCCGGCTTAAAGAGCAAGGTATTATTTTACAGATTTTCCCAGCATCAGCACATCTCGAGAGCGGGGGCTATCGCCTTTAAGATCCATTCTTTTTTTAAGTGCTCTCAATCGGAATTAAGTTATTCTCTCCAATGTCGCGTGTTTCGCAAAATCTTCAACTCAAAGGAAGATACTCAAGTATAGCCATTGAAATTCTTTACGTCGCGAACAAGTTAGTTATAAGTTCCTTTCGAAATCTTTCTTCTTTTAAATAAATGAATTATATTTATATGAATTATTTTATTTATGCGGCGATAGTAATATATAATATAATCATTTATATGAAGAGAACATTAAATTACAATTATTAAGAATTTCTATAATGTCAAAAATCGGATATTACTTTAATTTTACAATACATTGAAACTAGAATATAAGAAGTTATGTTAACTTTAAACAAAGGAATAATAGTAAATACGTTCAGCCAAATCACAAGACTATACATGTCGATAGAAGAAAACAAAACAAGTTAGAGTTTCATAACATTTATTACAGTTGCCCCAAGATATTATATCCTCTCAAATAATATCTGTAAAACACATCATGCTAAATGTATTTTAACAGGGATAGAAGTTGAAAATACGGATGCAGATAACCGTTTGTAAGGAAAATGAGACATTGATTGTTAGAAATTAATAGGCAATTATTGTTAAAGAAAATTTTAACAAATTATCAAAAAAAAAAATTGCAAAATTTTAAGTTTTATATGGAATTATAATTTAAATTTAATTTTAACATTTATAATATAATAAAGAATAAGTAAAACGTCTCTAAAACGGGTTAAATGTGGAAACAAAATAAATAGTTTACATTTTACAAGAACGTATTTGAAGTAAAAGTGAAATAATAGAACTTGTTGTTAGCTTTAACACTAATTAGTAAGTACTTGCCTTAATGAACTGTAATTATGTTCATTAAATGATATGATGAGGAAGTAAGCGCCGCAAGTTGTGTGGTAGAGCCGTCCAGTACTAGCACTAGCTTATACGTGACCTCCACAACTCGGCAGCGCAACCTCACAGACCTACCACCACTTACCAGACTCATAACATTAACTTTACCAGTATTAGTATACTTAGTTTTTACAGGGTTGTTAAAGCGCTATTCAGGAATTCTGTGTATGAAAATAAAATTCCTCTGTATTGTTACGTTTCGCCAAAACAATGCAATATTGCAATAGAGGTGGTAATCGCGTGCTTAAACTCGCAGAATTCGTTATTAAGTGTTTCATTCTTAATACCTTGTGTGTGAATATATTTATGTTCCGATAACACCTATAAATTGTATGAAGCGAGGATGAGTAAAGACCGCCGGTTCGATTCCCAATGCAAAGCGATAAAGCGTTTGAAAGATTCATCACAGCCCCCCAGGGGCCGATTGCTCTTTCAAGTTGTTGCCGACCTCCCGCCCTCTTGCCCTCTTATATCATATTTTTCAAAATTTCTCTCAACTAACTTACGGATTTTACAAAGCTTCCTCGTAGCGCAACTTCTGACATTGGATTCAATTGTTAAAACTATTTTATTGTTGTCTACGTAGAGCGATTTAACTTTTGACCGTCAAAGTAAAATATAATTTAATAATACTCGATAGTGATAAAACTTACATAGCATAAAATAATTACAATACATACTGGGTTAGTCTCATATTCACGTTCAAATATACATTAACTATGTAGATTGTTCAGTCTAACATCCAGAAACTAAATACATCATTATTATCACTAAATATTATTCTGACCACAGTAATAAGTATATATTATACAATTCTAAGAAAATAATATTTCATATTCAGTTTCAGATAGTAGAAACACATTAACTGTAATTTGTCTATAATCAATACCAACATGAATATTTCCTAAAGAGAAATATGGTTTATTAATTATCAGCTTTTCTATCTTGAATTATCCATTACGTTGTTTAACAATCATTTGTATAATAACTTTTGTGATTAATATGAACATTAGATAACCATCGTTTTATATGAAAAAGAAATTAAGAAATCAGTAAATATTTCTATAATTCAAGAGTAACGACGTAAGCAGTTCGTAGACCCAAGTAATTTAGTCGTCAAACATTTTATTTACTGCATTAAAAAACATATAATAACAATAGATATTCGGTAATAGAACTAAATTAGCAAAATATAATATATATATCATAATATTTAGGTTATAATCTCTGTAATTATGCCGGCCGAGCTGTACGGTATGACGACTATGACGGGTCCCAGCAGAGTTAGCCTTCACTTTGCTATTCTGATTGTTATGTGTTTTATGCACTTTGTATTATATAAGCAATTTAACTGGACTCTATCTGGGATAACAAATTATTTATTTAAGCTTAAATTTAAATATCATATTACCAAATATATACCGTTTTATTCAACATACCATATATCAAGAGAGGCCATTAAAAAAGTATAAAATGAAATTTACGATCGGACGACCTAATTCTTTTTTTTTTCTCAATCTTTCCTTTGTATTTTACCGGTAATTCAGAAAAACGTTTTCGGGACGCGGCCATAAAACAAACGATCTTTACCGGAGTTATACGAATGACTGGGAAGGTACGTAACTGAGGTACTTAATAGTGTCACTGTGTTAAATCCTAGGAGCGACTGCTTGCTATAAACTCTTTAAACGACAATTTTCATTTTCCGCATAAACCACCCCTAATTTTTTTAACAGAATGCATTTTGTTACTACGTTTGAATATAATATACACCATCCTAATAAATTGAACAATTAAGGTTGTGAAATTCAATTAAATTCATTAAACGTTGTGCACTAACAAGACATTTAAATGTCGGGTCAGTCAAATTGCCACTTCTTGATTACAATTAACTGACAGCCCTAAGTCATGGCCGACGGCAGGAGCCGAGTAAGGAACATCATATGAATTTAGGGCGAACGCTACGGTCTGTAATACTCGGGATTGCGAAATCTGACTGAGATGTATTACACTAATGAACATTAAAATATTGAGAATGATTTGTTTCCTGACTGGCAAAATCTGTTTAATACACGCTTTACACGTGTTTAAAAATAAACCGTTTATAAACCGAATGGACTTTAATAGATCATTTATTTGCATCGAATAAATATTGCATACAAACTAAATAAATACAGGATGATAAATATGGCGACTATCAACCCTGTATATTATAATATAATGTTATAGTAACCTAACATAATCCTAGGAAATTCATACGCGTCGCATCCGGCAGTAAATAATCAAATCAGTTTGATTTATTAGTTCAAGCCGGTATGATTATTAAACTGTGCATCAGGACACCGATTAGATTGTGTGTGCATGTGGCCTAATCAGACCGGGCGTTATATTCCCTATTAGAAATTCTAGATATGCTGACTTAATAACGCCTGGCTCGATATTTGAATACAATATTCGGTTTCTGGGAATTTGAATACAATTTAATTAATCTGAATATTTGGTATTATATACTACGTTAAATTTGTTTTGTTTTGTTGATGCTGTATTATTAGTTTAATATCTGTATTATCTTATTATCATTTATGATTGAGATGTGGAGATAAGAATGATTATTTTATTTATTTATTTATCTTCACGCCATATCCCTTGCGGGGTAGCCAGAGAGGAATGTTTGAATTATCATAAAATTAACTTTAAAATGGTTACTGGAAGAATGGCTTTAATTTAGTACAATGAAAAAATTATTTGACACCCTGACAAGAGTTGATTGTCTATTGCGCTATCGACCAATTAGAAAGATTTCCACGGAGTTTGATATCAAATTAGTAATTTTTTTAATCGGTCTTACTATGGGTTAATACCTGAAAAGTGCTTATTGGCTCTACATAGTGCCATAAAACAATAAGATATGTTACACGTGGAAAATAACATAAGGAATTTATATGTTATTATAAAACAGCCTTCGAGAATTTGACTGTTATTACATCAATTCAAGATTTAGTCTTATAACAGTCCTCAGATTATTTCATGTGGTTAGAGAAACTTGAAAAATGTGTTTATAAACCAATTGTCAATATATTTTTACAGACTTAAGATTACTGTTTGATTTTCAAAATTTTAATCTGATATAAAGTATAATTATTGTGACACAAAAATAATACCGAACCCCATACTTATAACCCCTACATATTACACAAATACAAATACAAATATAACAAGATTATAGTAGAGTTGTGTCTGTAGGTGTAACAGAATTAGCCATGACGCATACGAGGACGAAATCAACTGAAAGTCTGCAAAGGTGACAGGAAGTGTGCAGCCGAGCGGCGCGAGCTGACTCAGGGCAAGAACTAATACTGGAACTCGTTAGATACTCGAACAGAACTGCGTGAGGCGAACCGGTTAAATATATATAATAATAAAAAATATAATTCAAATTTTTTATTACAAACATATCAAAATCACAATCACTGATAATGAAATAGTAATATCAAAAATTCTGAGTCTAATATTTCTACCATGATATTTTTTTAAAAAACATCTCCCGTCCCAACAAAAACGATTATAATTCTTCAAGGCGAATAACGATACGATAGCTTAGATAGCAGAGCGACCGGACGGCTGGTGGAACGGACTCCCAGAGGACCTGGATAGAATCCTGATCGTGTGTGTGAATTTTTCATTTTATATTTATTTGAAAACCTTAGTTTCTCGATTTTCCTTCAGTAGATGGTTTGACAGGTTTTTTTTTTAGGTTGAAGGATAACTAGAGTATTATTAGATAACTAATTTCTGAATTTCCTTTTCCATATTTACGAGCAATGTACAGAAAATGTTATAAATATTTAATTGAACCATTAAATGATATAACAAAGTATTACAAAGAAAGTGTAGAGTATAAGTAAAAGACTTTCAGATTTCCTTTTCTAACCTACAACATAAATTAAGTCTTGTGACTAAGACTTAATACCAAATTTGGTCGGGAATATAGTTACACACATTTTGATGACACTTAAGTTTTTTAAAATCTTGTCTAGCACAACTAGCATATCTAAATAAAAGAATTATTGTATTCATTTTATGAACACCGTACCGTAACCGTATCGTACCGTAATGGGAATAATATAACACTTAATTTATAATAAAAAATAGGTTCTTACAGTCCAAGAGTAGTGGTCACACGGGCGCGAGTAAGCGATTTGGCACATTGCGCTCAGAGCGAGGCGAGCCGCGATATAATTACGTACCTACGAAATGTGAGCTCCCGTTTAAATCTTGCACTGCTTAAATTTTGAAGCGAACATCACTGGGCTGCATTAATTTAATTTTCACTGTTGTTATACACACACCGGTTTTAATTTTGTACGTAGAAATCTAGAATTTTGACAAGTACGTTATGTAAATGTGAAATGATGTTTGCTTTATGTTTCCCTTTTATTATGAACTCATCTCATGTTTGTTATATTTATTCTAAAATTTTAAAATAACATCATAATATTACACAGTCGTGGGCTGTTTTAATTTATTAATTATATTGTTAATTTTACACTAACAGTTAGTATATCCATACTATACACAACTAGAAAGTTTCATACACCAACAAAATATCCCTATATTGTAGGGAGGTATATAAAATAGCATATAACAACAGCCATCAATTCTTATAAAAAGCCAAACATTTTTATCTACCCTTCCCTTTCATTTTCAATATGATCCTAAAACCGACGGCAAGGTTACGTAGATACAGTAAATCACCTCAAAGTGCCTCAGAGTATTCCGTGAAAAAAGAGGTTTAGAAGTACCCTTTATATTCTTGCATTAGGTAGAGCACTCCATCGCTGACCGCATTAGACTACCAAAGCTGAACAATTTAATGACTATTGACTATTCATACCACATTCGAGTGGTTGACCGTTTTGCTTCACTTGATTTAGAGTCTAATTATAGTGAGATCTCAGGCATGGCATGGCAGCGTAGTCCGTAATGAGGGCCGGGCTGCGTAGCCGAGAGGGCGAGATGGAAAATGTTGCAATTGCATTCCCTCCATCAGAAAAACAGCTTACACTGGCAAAAATAATTAAGAGCATTAGTCGAGTCGGGGAGCGGAGTGTCGCGCAGTAAATAGTCTGCTAAATACCCATCTACATTTATTGGAGCAGGGACTAGCAGAGGCTAGTGTAATAGCGAAAACAATTCTGTATTTTAAAACAGTTTAGGTCTCTTTTGTTTACGTATTGTACCACGGCCACAATAAAGTAATGCCATGCCTAGGACACACGCAGTTTATGTAAAGTTTACTAAACATTACAATTTCTAATCTTTTTTGGTACTGTTTTTTTACTAATAAATAACTACAAAAGTCTTAGATATTGTTTCAAAGCTTTAAACTTTATTTTTAATTATATTGATAAACATGATTAATACTTTCTAAATATACTTTTACGTATAGCATCTATTATAATTTGATTGCACTGAAAAAAAAAATCTGCCACATATTGTTACGTTAAATTCAAACAATCTTACGATCAATCGACTGTGTCTAACTTCTTACGATGTATCTTCGATACCTCTTTCGCATCATTGACAAGTATACAGTAGTCAGGGGTTCTAGGTTCGACTCCTGTTAAGAAACGTTAAACCCTTCCGACACCGATTTCAAATGCATCATTTGTTCCCTGTCAGCGCGTCACTTGACGACGGTTTTTGTCCCCAAATGGAAAAAAGTAATCCTCCAATTAAATAGAACCACTACCCGTAAAATTGTTTATCGTTTGATAAAAGATTCCTATAAGTTCGTATTATATAAGAAACGAGGCATTATTTCCTTCTTCCTTTTGAAATACTGATCCCCTTATACAGTACATTATCATATGTAAAGTTTAACTTCACTCATTAGCTTTAGCTCGTTCAAATTGCATTCACAAGTCTTTCTCTGTAGCTTTTTAAAATAGTACAATAGAAATATATTTCAGTTAAAGGAACACGGTAGAGACAACAAATGTATTTACTGCGATATAAGTTTTATATTAAGTTGAACGGCAAGCTTTCAATATCGCTGGCCCCGATTCAACGAAAATTCGAATATAAAAATTAAAACTTTAAATCTTTGAAAAACAACTTTCAGTGTCGGTTCGTCTAACAATAGAATGTTTATAATGCTGACCTAATGTTCTTCTTACCTTTAAAAGACCGTTTGGTTCTACATCCGTTGTATAAAACGATTTGTCGGTGAGATGAGGTTTTTTATTTAGTCGACAATTTATCAAGTTGAGAGAAACGTGTGTCGAGTTATCCGGACAGAGTTACACGACAATAGCTGTGGGATCCGAGGGAAAGATCTGCCACCGCGTCAGCAAACCCGTTCAATTTGTGCAGTACTCCATTCATGGAATACGGATTTGATACTTGGGTTTATAGTTTTCAAAATTATAAACATGAATTTCTACCTAGATATAATAATTAAAATGTCTGATACATTGCTCTGCCTCTTTTCTAATACACTCACATTCCTAGATTACAACTAGGTTAAAATTACCCGAGTTCAAAAACAATTATACTGTGCTCTACCAGAATGCAATATGCAGCAAAGCGAGAAAATGTCAGTATAAATTCAATAACTACACTTTAAACAGACCTGACCTGCTGACGATATTTTCACATAGCATATGAGTAGCATATACTCATAACGTATGTCATTTTAGCCTGTAGGTTTAAAAATTGCCGTTATCATCATATGTTTTATGATTTTCAGCATATTTTAGGATTTGTACTGACAATGAACCGGTTGAAAGCTTAGAAAATACGATCATCATAAACTTCCAAAGCAGAAACATTAACGAGAATGCATGGATAAGACGTAGATCTCTGGCGACCGCCCAACCCTTCAAGCCGTGCGACACAAAGTGATCGCGCGTTTACCGCCTTCATTTGGCAATCTTTCGCTGCATAATGCGCCTTCAATCCATGTTACTGTGCAGCTCCTTACATTACTTAACATTTGGATTTATCTATCGGAAATATTGTCTTTATACATTATCCAGGGTCGTCATTGGAGCTTGGACTACCATATATAGAAGTTTTATACTCAATTATTAAGTTTAGTCATGAAAATAATGTACACAATCCATACATTCTAGAGAATAGCTTCTTTATCCCATTCATCTCAAGGTCACAACATGTCTATTTGGTACCTACCAAACGGGCTGAATCTTTTTTCTACGTTAATTGATTTTTATTTTTTTTATAGCTTCAAAGGGTTGTATTCATTAGTATAAAGTTTTAAATTCAACTATATATCTCCACGAAATTAAGGGTCCTGACAGACAGAGAAAAGTCAGGCAGACCGACGGACAACAAAGTGTTAAGGGTTCCGTTTTTTCATTTTGAGATGGAAAACCCTAAAAACTATTCATATCATCTTTCATATTACATATGAGCAGTTAACTAAAGTCCTTGTACGAGAGTCAAACTAAAAGTTCTTAGAAAATCAAAAACTAAACAAATTAGTAAATTATAAGTATCATTATATTTTTTTTAATTGTGTTCATGTACATATCAATACATCGCTGCATCCGATGGAACCACTGAATAAACCACTTTGCTCACTCTTCCTTAGGGGTCCATTGGACGACGCTTTGAAACACAGTCACTGCTACCTCAGCGTCCATAAATCGTTTTCAACTTAACTTAGCTTCACGCCATATCCCTTGCGGGGTAGCCAGAGACGACGGAGTGCCAAACGCTACGGTCCCTGCATACCTCTTTCGCCTCGGCCACAGACATCAACCTCTTCATACATGCCCTCCTCATGTATGAAGGGGGGGGTCCTCATACTTTTTACGTGACCTTCCTCCAGTATCGTAGAGACAGTGTTTTCGAAGGTCACTCGAGGCCTCCCCCGTTGTCTCTTACCGCTCACTTTTCCTGTATAAATCTTTTTTACCATTCTTTCATCACTCATTCGTTCGACGTGCCCAAACCACCTGAGCACGTTCTTCTTCAATCAATTAATTAATCAATTCGTTCTTTTAATCGTTTTCCTGGAAATTTATCTTTTATTTTCGGGAATAAATAAAAATCACAAGGTGCAAGGTTGAGGCTATGTCCCGAGTGACGCAGTAAATCCACGTCTATCATCGCTAAATAGTCGATCCTTCGCTTATCGGTGTGCGATGATGCGTTGTCGTGATGAAGGAGGATCCTACTGCAAGACCTTTTTCCCGAACTTTTTCCAAATCAAGTGGCAAACATTTGTTAGTTTACTACTCTGCAATAGCCGTTCCTATAAAACATTATTCGCGTAACTACTGAAAAACGAAGCTACCATCTTTATTCCTACATTTTGACCCCTCTTCATTTCAGTTGGTAATTCCTCGGAAGGAAACACCCACTGAGCAGTCTATTTTTTTGTTTCCGGTTTCTAACAGTAAATCCAGCTTTGTATCCAGGTATGTCGAACACAGCATTTCAGTCACCTCCATTAAATCTTCGAACCATTTCACGGCACCGATCAACACGACGGGGTTTTTTGGTCGCGGTCAAAATATGTCTCCACCGGGCACAAAGCTTCCTGACCGCTAAATGTTCATGGAGGACTTGGTACACTTGACTTATATCGATGACTAAGCTTGTTTGAATCTGCTGCGAAGAGTGATGTCTTGAGTATGTCACATAACTGACGTTGACTTATCATCATATCAGTCGCTGGTGTAGAAGGCCGTGCTTCACGCAGATCAACGGTGAGTTTAGTGCGATCACGCTTTAACCTGTTATAAGTAAAGGCTAAAGAAATTTCTCGCGTTAAATTCATGCTGAGGTGACACTATTTTTATTGCCGCCGAATCGTAAAACCAATGAAAAATTAATGAAGTTCAAACTCAATAACATTGACAAGGAATTCCTTTTTCAAAATTTAAATTTATTTTTTATATTATTTATAAGCGGCCACTTGTAAAAACCAGTGTCGTCCTCGTTAGTTTGTTCATGTTTATCATCTCTGTTCATCTCATGTCCACAACCCCTCATACAAAATATACAATTTTGCCTGTATGGCGACTATTTTCATATAAACTTGCCAAGTTTGAAATTAATTGATATTGTCTACAGACAATCACGATATATTAGTCCCATGCTTTACTGTTTTTAGATAAGGAAATAAAAATGGAAAATGTCAATAAAATCGAGATCAAAATATAACAATAAATATATTTTTATTGGAGCAAGTAATTACAATGACACACACACACATTCAGAACTAGCTTTGGCTCGGGGTTAGCTTTAAATTCTGACAGTTTATTTAGAAAAAAGAGATAAAGTATGGACTACGGTTTAGAGATAAGGGTAGGACATGGCGTCCTCTGGAACGTAAGGGAACTTTATATTCTTTCGGGATTAATATAATAGGGATATTAATAAAACAATATTAACGTAAATTAGTTTATTACCAAATAAATAAACCCTTAACGTACGTAATAAATAATCAATCAATCAATCAATCTCATCTGGAATGTCATTAAACAATAAATAATATAACAATTATATTCTAATAAAAGCCGCAAAAAACTACAGAAAAAAAACAAGAAAATTATTTTAATTTTTCAACTTATTATATTGAATACAATTTACTATAACATCGGATTATTTTATTTGCATATCATTTAAACAATACAAATAATTTACGTATTAAAAAATTGTCTATCTATTCGCTAAACACAAATGTAAAATATTAATAATTTGTGAACAGTGGAATGATTTATAAATATTTATATAAATAATAATTTTTCACGTATAAATATAATTTACTAAATTTATTTACCTATTACCTTACGATATATTAAGATGGCGTATGAAGATTATTTTGACACACTAGAAATATATACAGAATCTAGTTATTTTTAATAATAGAGAAATACAGAATTTAGAAAAATTTTCCACAATCGTGAGTAATACGATCTATTTTAGAAAAGATTTTAACAAAATATTAAAAAATAATGTTTCACTGTATTTAAAATACGTATAGGTACAAAGTATCACAATAAGGATAAAGATTCAAAATGTGCTTTATTACAAGGGTGATAGATACCAAAATGGCATGCACATTATATTTTGTCGGCACATCGTACAGTACTGCCGATAAGTACTGACATTGATTTAATAATATTGTATATTTGTCTATACGTTGAGTGTTTTCTTATTGGGGGATACCCTGGGCGAGTTGGTGTACAGCGTCTTGAACATCTCCCGGATGGAGTTGTCCGGGAACAGATTGATCATTGTTACTGTGGAATAATTATATTATTATGCAACATAGAATATAGGATAGCAGGTTCAATCCGTGCTGTGATAAAAAAATATCATGTCATATCGTTATTGATAAATTCTAGTAGTTTTAATTTATTTGTGACAGTAGGAATGAATGCATTGATTTGAGACAGAAGATTATTTTACCTTCAAGTAATACGAGTAACAGTCGTTTGTTGATCTCCTGCGTCTGCAGCACATCGAACACTGTGAGGAGACCTCTCCTCGCAGCGTCCGTGCCCACTATGTGCCGGAGATCATCTGGAAATATATAATATATAAATATATAATATGTATGTATTAGAAGCTACATAAGGATACATCTGATCGCTATCTGCACATAGAAGATATTTGGGAGAAATCTCCACTTCTTTAGTAACGTATAGAACCCAAAACATTTTTTTTTATAATTTTAGTCATTTTCGTTGCATTTTTTGACTTATCCCATTTGAAAGCGAATACTATGATAAAATCAAAACAAATAACATCAAATAAATATCCCCGAGGGCCGATAGATTATAAAATATAGAGTGAAATATTTTAAAAACACTAATTCAGTACAAACCACGCGGCGGCGCGTCTCCTATCATTTGGACATCCGCCAAATTAAGAATCGCGTAACTCAACCATGAGTTTAACCTCAAAATACTATATACACAAATTATCATTGTAATATCAAATTAACTTTTTAGATTAAACCTTTCAGCTTCGTTAATTGATATCAATTTGATATCAATTACAAATATATCGTATCCGTTACAATGTATTGCGGTATTTCGATTGTTTTATATATTATGTAACTCAAATTATTCGTCCGTCTGTCCGTCAATTTATATACATATAAATCGTGAATAAGCTTATTTTGTCAGGCTTTAACAAAAAAAAAATTGTTGCCATGTTAGCAAGGGTGAACAACCTTTACAGTTTTTTAAATGGCGTATAGTATATTTTATAAATATCTCTATAACTAGTAATCTATACATATATAATAATAGTACCTGAAGCCGCAGACAGCAGCGCCACTTTAGCGGCGACCCTCGTCCTTGCCTTGGTTGCCGGGTCCCTCGACACCGCACCGGGGTTGTTCCTATTTGTTAACCATTGCCTGAAATGTATAAAATATAAGTATAACAAGCAATTATTATTTATATACTAGGTCACGCAAGCGGGGTCGTGAGCTGAGCTAACTTTTGCTCCGTGCACGGCAGGCTAAGAGTAGTTACAAACTTTCTTAGATTTCAATCCACTCGTAACTCGTGCATCGGGCGCGCGCTGGTGAGTCACTAATCGAACTAAATTAGTTCTCTTAATTGTTCAAGATCTGTCGATCGAAATTATCCGAAATTTTGCACAGTCATAGAGCAATGTGGCATCAAACACCATGCCGAGTTTCGAAACTGTGGTATGCGTAGTTTCTGAGCTAGCACGTAAATTGTCCTAAACTGAATTAGTAAATTATACTGAATTTAGAATAACGATTTAAAAAAAATTAAAAATATGCTTAGCGCCTTATGCTCGCAATCGTGACGAGTTTCGTTAACGTAGCTCGAATAGTTTTTAAGAACAGAGAGTTCGCATTTTTTGCGATCTAACCAGTAAAGAGCTTCGCTTCGCTCAGCTCAATTATAAAATTATGAAGATTCTTACTTAAATGTTTTCAAGTATTGCACCACATTCCGAGGAGATGTTAGTGAAGAAACGAACTCTATTACTTTTCTGAAACAAAAGCAGTGAGTTATTATTGGTAATATAATTTGTTTTCTTGTATTTTGTATTATGAAAATTATATGAAAAGTGCTAAATACATAAAGGCGAATAACGATACGATGGCTCAGTTGTCAGAGCGACAGCGACTGACTTTCAGAGGTAACAGGTTCGTTCGAGTCCTGCTTATTTACTAAATTCGTAATTCTATTCTATATGTATATATTGTAATTAATCATTAGGTTTTATCAAATAAATATTTGTTACATATCTTGTTTTATTTATATAAAAAAACCGTCGGTACGTCTTTTTACATGCATCCTAATGTTAGGTAGAGAATATCTTCGATTAAGTCTTCCTAATGTAGATAATTTAGTTTATTATAACACAAGTATACTTGTTGACTCTGTCCGCGATGAGTGTCCTGAGGGGGGCCAGCAGCCGCCGCCGCAGCCACAGGCCTCGAACCCCCAGTACCTCCTCCACCAGCCGGAGGGGGACCTCGTCACCGTCCTACAACACACACACAACCATCTATATACACATATAGGACCATAGAGGCAGAGACAGTGAAAGTCACCGTCCTACAATAACATATATATATGACCATGAGGCAAAGAAAACCTGTCGGTATGTTTGTTGGTAAGTCGGTCTTTCCACCTATCAATTATCTACATTTTTTTTCACAGTCATCAAAAAGAAATTAATTGCAGAAAACAATATAAAATATATAACTTACATCCTGAACGTCCGAAGAGTTTCCGGTCTTTAAGTTTTCTAGACTCTCCCCGCTCTTACCTTGAAATACTTTAGAGATACCTGCAACAAGTAACAATTGAGTAATGTTTAATCAATTATATATTTAAAATATAAATAATAATATAATAGGTTCACCGTCCATGACTCCGTCCACGGTGTTGGCGAACTGATCCGGCATGCTCTTTAACGTTCTCATTCCAGCCTTCAATGAATTGACGAGAAGTGCATCAATCTGTAAATAATATACAAAGATATTAATTCAAAATATACTAATATATATATGAGAGGAGTAAGTTAGGAATGGATCCCAAGTAGGAGTGAGTTAGGAATGGATTTCACGAAATTTCACCAGCTTGGGAAGTTGTGGAGACGGTTATTAAAATGAATCACATTATCAAACTATACTTTAAAGATATAAAACTTTTCATGAATATTTTTAGGCTGTTAAAAGATAAGAAGAACGGATTTTATGAATTTTCTGCCACAAAGGGAAAAAAAATTAAACATGTTCTTTATGCCACGCAGAGTAGACGGGGACAGCTAGTACAATGTTGGGTATGAATAATTTAAATTGCATGATTAACAAGTTCAAGTGATGTCCAAGGTTTACAAATAAGAAAATGGACTGAAGATAATAATGGGCATTCCAGAAGCCGTGGCCAACTTGGGAAGAGTGGGATTTGAGAAACTTTGTTTGTTAAAGAGACGTTTAGAGAAAGGGTTGAACTTGTAATAGCTGTCACTGTAAAAGATTATACGATGTTATGGTCTTATCAACGTCCGTACTCACCGTATTCCCATGTCTCCCCGTCTGATTCTCCGGACTCAGGAACCCTCCGAGATAATCGGGAGACAAGAGCGCCATATATCTAGAATCTCTCGAAATACTCGTTAAACTTTGCAAGTAACTGTTAAGCATACGTTTGCGACTCTCCAGGACTGTCCTGGATGTGTTTTGAAACGTCTTTTTAGCCGGGAAGGGCAAGTGGGCTAACTCTGGCCACTGAAAGAAAAATTTGTTAACTTACCACAAAACAATAACTTGTCAGACAAAATCTGGTATACTTGAAACAGTAAAAAATATTTTATAGATATTTATCGTTTTCTCTAATTTAGATTTGCCTTCTCTTTCTAACAGTATTACAAATATTTTGCAAAATATCTAAGATTTTAAAATACCTTATCTTTGATAGACGCGTGTAGATCATAAAAATCACTGTATCGTCTATATATGTGCCAGACCTCGTTGTCAGAGGAGCGGGTCACCGCTATAGCGTATATACCGAATGTCCTTCCTTTATCTTGTACTAATGCTGTAAAAATCACGATATAATATAACTAAGGGTGACAACAAACCCTCAATTTCGACTCGCTGCGCTCGCGAAATCTCGGGTGCCGTTTGCATATTGAGCGAAGCGAGCCCAGTGTGTTGACTCATCGTTTCCCATTGGCTTCGATGGAATATCAGTTTTTTGACATAATAGTTTTCAAGCCAATTCGTGACATCTTTGTCACGAATTGGCTTGAATAATGTATAATGTATAATAAATTGTAATAATGTAATAAATTGTAATAATGTAATAAATAATGTAAGTCTCCAGTAAAACGCTCCGCTCACTTCGTTCGCTTCGCTCAAAAATAATGATAGATAAATATCAGACCAGTCTTTAAAAATTATTTTATAAATAAACAGTATTTGGTGAAAACCAACTATTGAATCTATTCTAAGTTACTAAAGTAAAATACTTGAGTAGTTTTAATTTTAAGTTAAATAATACTTCTCACCCGTCTCTATAATATACGCAGATAATGGAGACATCATATTCTTAGTACTCTGACTTATAGATGAATGTGATAACGACAACGTACTGGTGTTCACAGATTTTAAGTTTGACGGACCTGAAGTACAAATAAACAATTAATTTTTCTACTAACATATTAATAGTCAAGTACTACTTACGATTGAATATTAGGTTATATTTTTATAAAGGTTCAAAATAAATATAAGTATCCCAAAAATTATAATCACGACGATAAAGTATTTCAATTTTTTTTTTATATTTGCGACCGACTCTAAGAAAATATGAACATTTGAAATTTACTTTGGTGTTAATGAAAAATATTTTTAATATTTTAAATTATTTCTATTATCTTTTTTATTAATAATCTCACCTGCGTTATCATTCATCATTTTCTGAGCAAAACTTCCCACGATATCCGACCGAGACCTGTTGTGTCTGGCGCCGGGTATTGGTAACACAAAGTCGCCTATAACGTTATATAAAGCTTCAAAGTTAACAGTTAACTTTAGTATAACAAGAACATATATATATATACATTACTTGTTTCTACAAACAAGTTACCATACATTTGCAGTACATTAGCTATTCTACAACTACTTTAGTGATAAGACCTAGTACCCACAATTGCACTTAGGTATAGTATGGTTCTTGTTAAACGGAACTCTTCTCGTAAGGGAGCGAGGGAATGTAGAGGATTTTTGAGGAAGACTGCATTTATATTTACTTCTGTTAAATATTTTTGGCAACTGGTTTAAACAGGTCTTCACTATTCTCTTACATTTCTCTGTCAATTCCATCACTTATATTAAAAATAGTTCATATTACTTAAAATTATTTTTTTTATTAATCTTAGAAGTTGTTTATTAGTCACAGTTGTTAAATAACTAAACTGCTAAAAATTATAAATTCATCAAAACTTGTATTGACACGATAGCTTAGTTGCAAGAACGGATATGTATCCAACAGATCGCTGGTTCGATTTTAACTCGTATTGATGTATTATTCATAACACATACATAAAAATAATAACTGATTAGAAATACTTACCGCTATATTTCTGGTTCTCTGATTTCATGTCTCTTTTGAATTCACTACAATATAAAAATATTATTTAGTTTTAAAAAAATCTTATTGAACTAACTTTTATTCAGGATTATCTACCTGTTGTCCAGACCGTCCTGATCGCTGTCCAACATAAAATCAGCTTGCCATGAGGGATCATCCTATACAAGTCGATAATTATATAACTTATTTTTTATGTTTTTAGGACATTTATGACAGACATATGACAACTTAAAACTTAGTAAACTTTTTGTTATAATATATATCCCTTTTCAAAGAGATATTCAACTAACCTCGAGGGCATCGCACACGCACTTTTGGACATCATCAAAGCACACGAGGGGGTTGTTGGTGAATTCATCCCCCTGGGTTGTGATCCTTCTCACAAGCTCACTGTGGGCGTTTTCTGGCACACCCAATACCCCTCGACTAGGGGACAGGTACACGTCACACAGCTCTAGAGCTGATGATCGAAGGTTGTCCAGCACTGCCTTCGATGTGTGAGGATCTGAGATATTACTATCATTACTATATTTTGAAGGTGTATACAAAATAGGATCATACATTAAATATATAAATACCCGCTTCGTTCAATTCAATTTCTAGTAAGTATTGTGCGTTGGATTTCCAAGCGGCAACTGCTCTTAGGAACTTCAGTGTTCTCATCACCTCTTCAGACTCTCTCTCTGTATTGTCCGTGTTAGATGTACCTATACAGTTATTAATATATAGGTGCTATATAAAGAAATCATAAAAAAAAGTTATGTATTTTGATAAAGAAGAAATAAACTTTTTGTGGTGAATTTCGGACTATAGTTAGTCTAAAAAGAGAGTATTTAACCTTTAATTTTCATCGTCAAATAGATCCGGTATATTTTTTATAAAATAAACTAGTTAACCAGTGATAAAAATTTTACTAAAATCATTAATGAAATTATGAGAAAAGATCTCAAAAGTTATTAGTTTTTTATTTAACACTGACTGCGGCCTCACGTCATGTATGTAATTTTTAATACAACGCGGATGCTGCTAAAACACACATATTGTGTTTAAACTAAATCTATACATCATCGCGGGGTTACACAGCTTGTTTGTTTTGTCGTAATTCGGGTAATACACATTTTTATACGAATTTGGACAAAATTGCGAAATAATTATAATAATTTAAGGGGTAATTATTGTTATATAAATCTCGATTTTTAATATAACAAGTTTTTCAAAATAGCAGTAAAACTTTTTTATTGCACAAGTGATTTATTGACTTTTACCGTGAAGACTATTTTTTGTATTTTTATGTACTTTCGTTGCACTTAAAGAATGAAAATAAATTCTCAACTTTTTGTTGTTTTTGTTATTATATTATTATATCCAAAATAATAAAATATTATGTTTATATATTCATTTTAGTTGAAGACTGGTTCCCACTTAACCGATTACTTATATCTTTAATATTGTGTATCGAATATACAGAATAAATAAATAATATTACTAATTTATTAATAATAGATCATAATATATTGAAATAGTTTCTACCACAGTTCGTTTCTGTCAAACTTGTGTTGAGCCGCATACGCGTTACGATGTATTACGTTTCGCTATAACAGTGCTATAAGAATGCGGCTCCACACTTTGTGCGTGTAGGAACCGCGTTGATGTAATTTCAGCGCTTTATACGCGGCAGCCAGTGTTATAAAAAGAAACAGTCATTACTTTAAAAACACGTAGTGAAAACAATATAGTGAGAGCTTTTTGCTCCTAGTCTTCCTTACCTTCCTGTGGTCCGAGCGTGGCTCTCCTGGCCTGTATGATCCTGGACAAATACTGCAGCGAAGATAGCTTCTGACGGTCGGGAAGCTCCCATTCGCCCGCACTATCTCGGGAATGCTACAACATATATATAATATTATGTTAACCTTCATAAAATATTCTTCTATATAAAAATCTCTTTTTAATATAAAGAAAAATTGTCACTAAGATATTGTATATGAGAATTATACCAAGTTTTACTAGTTATAATTGTATAATAATACCAATTTCTGTATATCCTTCTGCACGAGTTCGAGTGTCGCGTCCAACTCCTCGGCGTCCACACAGGACCTCACCACCGTGAGGAACAACTCCGATGAGAGGCAGCCGTCGCGACAGCACTGATAGTGATGAAACTACTTATTATAATACACTTAACAAATGTTTATTAATAAACTAAAGAAAGTACAAATAATATTCATCCACACCTTTCTGTGCTGTGAGAAAATATATATATCTTTTAAAAAAGTAAAATTTCTTCTTAATAAAAATATCAGGACTCGAATCTGCGACTTTTGGGCTTTCATTTGTCAAACTAAACCATCGAGTCCCTAATAATTTATCAAGTAACTTCACTTAATACCTAACGAATACTCACAGATCGTATTATGGCTCTGTTAATATTGTCGGGGTCGCTCAGTAAGTTGATCAGAGGCTTCAAAACTACGGACGATAACAGATCAACTAGAATCATTTTCATGGCGTGACATCTCCAGGCCTCCTCCGGCACCACCAGGTACAGCACAGCCTCAGATATCTCAGAGAGTAACGCTGGAATGGGTATTTGAGGGTACTTTGAGTTTTTATGTATTTGATGGTAGTTTTAGTTTTTATATAATAGAGGTAAGTTTGAGTTGATGTATAACTGAGGGTAGTTCGAATTTTTATATATTTGAGGGTAGTTTCAGTTGTTATATATGTGATCGTAGTTTGAGTTTTTATATATTTGAGGATAGTATGGGTTTTTTTACAATTGGGGGTTGTTTAATTTTTTTATATTTGAGGGTAGTTTAAGTTTTTGTATTTACCAATGCACATAATCAACATATATGTCACTTTTCTTATTTTTGTTCTTATTAATACGTGTAGGATTTAATTATAATTTTGTTATGTTATAGTATAAAATATTTTTATGTATATAATTAGTTAATTAGTAGTTAGTAGTTACAATGCTATAAATCATGTGAACTCCACAAACGCGACAATCGTTTTTTTAAACAAGATTAGCGTTTGCACACTCCTAGTATGATATATTATGTTATAATATAATAAACAGAAATAAATAACAAACAAAATAAAATATTCAAAAAAAGATTGTACACAATAGATCAAATCAACACTTGCTTTTATTTAATATATGTTATATAAGAGTAAGTATAATATATGTTACATAACACTCACCCGCCTCCTTCTCTGGGTCCGTACAAAACGTATCTCTACACAGCTGTTTGTTCTCTATCGAACACTCCAGATCAAAGAACAGATCTATTATATTATTACTGCTTATATTCTCAGAGCTGCTATAGAATTTAGATTTACGAAATGACTGTGAGTCTGTAACAAAAAAAAATTGTATTACATGGAAAAATAAGTATTTGTATTACATGTAACATCTCTGTATTATAATTACCTGGTGGCCATAGTAAATCAGTTTCACTCTTGTTTCTTCTGTGTGTACGTTTTTCCTCCGGTTTCTTTGGAATCGGCTTTGAAGTTCCGTTCACTTCTTTGGCATTTACTAACTGCATTCGTTTTAATCTCACCCTGGACTGTTTGAACAATTTTAAGTGCATCGTCAACTCTTCAGGAAATCTCGTTGCGAGTAGATGAACCCAGTCTACTGTTTTTACTCTAAATTTAATAATAACAATTAAATTATTATTATTTACCGTTATTATAAATAACAAACAAAAATATAGTGTATTCAGAAATATAATATAAAAACCTGTGTGAATTTTGCAACCCACTATGGACATAAAAAAATATGTTTAAGGTTTGTTGGATAGATTAGATATAGATAGAAATGAATAAATTTTATTAAGATTCTGATATACATCTCTTGTAATACATTATAAGATTCTGCCACTACTAAACAATTGGAAGGTTTTAAATTTTTATTTATGGTATTTGTATATTGTATAGACTTCTTATATAATGTACTAAATATCGTTTTGCCAGAGTATACGCCCTTTCTTAAAGGCACCCATGTCGCATCGATCCGGAAATACCGCCGCAGGAAATTCGTTTCAAATGTTAGTAGTATGTGGAAGAAAGTTGAGGATCTAGACACATTCATGTGGTACGGATGGTATTGCAGGCGTAACGTACTGTGTGATAATAAAATACGGCGGCGGGCATCAGATCCCTCTCCTTTGTAAATTCGATAGAAGACGCACAAAGAGGTCACGTCTCTACGCAATGTCAGAATGTCCAGCCGTTCGCAGAGCTCCGGGTCCCCATCAAGCCGAACGGTTCTCTGTTGTATGCGGTCAAAAGGTGGAAGCTGATATTGGGGTGAACCGGACCAGAGATGAGAACACTACTGCATGTGTGGACGGACTTTGGTCTTATAGAGCACAAGTCTTTGGCCAGGCTTGAAATACTGCCTCCCTCTATTGATCACTTTCAATTTTATTGAAGCCTACTTGGCCCCACTCACCACGAAACCGACAGTATTCTGATATTGGGCGAGGCATTTAGACGAGTGCTCTCAAAGAAAGGAGATTCGACAAATGTTTTTTTTTATTTTGTTGTAAATTCGCAAACTTATGTCTTTTGAGGATTAAACTGAACGAGGTTCAGTGCACCCTATTCTGAAACCATCCCCAGGGAGGTCTCTATAGAAGATACAAGTTTGTTTCGATACTCAAAGTTTTCCCGAGAGAGCTGCTATGCTATGTTAAAAATATCCAACATATTATTGACTAGCAGGTTACCCGTGCTTCGCGACGGGAATGAACAAAAAAAAACTGACTTTCGTGAGTATTGAACCCATGACCCTACCCTTCACACATAGACGCTCTATCCACCAACCCATCAAGACTCGCTATCAGTGCGAGAAAGCCTTGAGTTTGATAATTACAAAGTTTTATTCCTATCGGGGTATAGGTACACTCTTGTTTCTCACATCGCAGCGTGTTGAAAATAAATATAGTGACAGGCCAAATAATTTTAATTTCTACTGCTATGCAATGAGAGAAGAAAGGGAGGGAGGTAAACTTTGCAGTTTTTTAGCTGTAACTTTGGAGCGGTTTGGACCTTTCCTTTCTTATTGCACCTATTCAATATGTCAGGAGTCTTGTGTCCAAATTTCAGCTTTCTAGGTATTACGGTTTGGGCTGTAGAGCGATGAATGAGTCAGTGAGTGAGTGTCTTTGTGCTTTATATATTAAGATGTGCAGGAGGAAAGAGTTGAGGATAGCACGCAACCTTGGAGTAAACCAGCGTTCACGGGCTTGGGGTCCGAGCAAAACTGTCAAAAACGACCTATATGCTCCGCCCAGTGAGAACGCCGGTAATCCACTTACACAAACTCTCAGGAAGCCCATAGCTTCAAAAAAGGACCTTGTGCCATACAAGAACGAAGGCTTTCCCCATATGCAGACTAACTGCCAGACGGTGCGTAAGATATAACAGCAAATCACCAGCCGAAAGACCATGACGAAAACCAAATAGCTGGTCATTGATCAACTGCTGATTTTCGAGGTACGTTAGGAGCTGTTGATTGATGATGCTCTCCATTACTTTGGAGACAAGAGAGGTAATGGCGATAGGTCTGTAGTTAGCTGGATCCGAGTTATCACCTTTTTTACGGATCGGATGGACGAAGGGCACGCTTCCATGAGACCGGGACCACGTCTTTAAGGTGGGAGAACCGAAATAGAAGAATTAGCACTGGAGTCAACTCAACACATGTTGGTTGCACAATTGAAGAAATACGATCTGGCCCACTCGACTTAACCCATTACCTGCCAAGGATAGAAATAAATGGAAAATTCATACTTTCCTCATTTAAACGTTTTATTTTGAGATAGCTGAAGAAGAAATAGTCATTAGAATTTTTTTTTTCAATTTAGTATACACAATATGGAACCGTGCGAAAACGCATCGTTGGCCGAAACTGCTGTCACTTCTTGTGAAATGCTTTGAAGCATTCTGGGTGTAGGTGAAGGTCACATTTTTCACACAGAAATACAGTTTGTCCTCCACAGAGTCTGCATCGTTTCCGGGCGGCTGTAGGGTGTCGATCAATCCAATGATCAATGCGGTCGTACCTCACTTCATCGTAGATTCATCGCTTCAAGCGATTCTCCCGAACCGTCCCAGTAGATCGAAATCCCTTCTCATTGAGTTTTTTGAAGAGACCATAAGACGTGAAAAAATTGTCGAAGTATATAGCGTGCTTTGAACGACCACTTACAAATCCCAACAGCTGAAAAACATCGCTTCCGCCTAAGCCAACACCTTCTTCACTCACATATGACGATGCTCCTCCGTACGGTATAAATTGAAACAAGTATCCGTCATGTGAAAATAAAGCCCACAGTTTGAATCCAAATCTAACAGGCTTCCCTTTGGTAAATTGTTTTGCCGAATGACGATCGAAATATGGCACCATTTCTTCATCAATTGAAAGTCTGGAGGCAAATTGCATAAATTTTTCATTCAAATGAGATATCAATGGTCTCAATTTCGCAAATCAATCTGATTTATCCAATTTGTCGTTGTTTGCAAAGTGCAGAAATCTCTTTATGGTTCGGAATTTGTTTCGACTCATAGCTCTCTTCACAATCTCCTGACCTTTGTCCACATCTTTGGACCAGAACATGTCAATCTGAGGAAGTTGATGGTATCCAGTAAAAATAAGGATACCTAAAAATCTGAAGATTTCAGTAGAAGTGACCGAAAAACATGGATTGTTTTTCTGAGAGGCATACCTCATAGACTCGTTCACTATCAACTCGATGAAAGTACCATCAAAGAACAAACAAAAAGGTTCGAATGGTGACAGTCCTTCGCAAGATTGTAGCATGCTACGTTTCTCAGAATCTGATATATCTTGAAACCGTGTATCATTAGGTTCAGGATGGTAGGATAGGAGGAGAATCAGTCAGGAGACGACAGGAACGGACATGTTGAACTTGAAATTCCTCAGACGCGCTAACTATGAAAGACTGAGCTCCATAATCACGCTTTCAGCCAACCGTGCGTTTTCGCTAATTTTTTTCATTTGCTAAGCTCGAAATACCATGTGAAAAACTTATTTTATGGTTTTTAATGGTAGTTTCTTGTTTTTTACTATTCCAACTTGGTGAATAAACCATGAAACGAATTATTAAAAATCTATTACGACATCAGAACTACCGTTCAGTGAGCACCACTTGTAACTACCATAACGAGCATAGATGGCAAATTTTCCCTAGTATCCCAACGAGGCTACAACCATTGGAATAATTTTTTTTTCAACAGTTTGCAAGAAGTAGAAACTGGGAAAAATATAAATTTGAAATATTTATATTGCTGAATACCTGAAAAAATATCATTAACTTAACGATGTGAAAACGCATCATTGGCCAAAAATGAGTTAAGAACGTCCAAAGAAAAGAGATTTTCGGATGATTTTTTGCTAAAAAACTATTACCGGCTTTAAGCTCTGACACCGCGGGATGATAGACAGTGTTTTCCCTTGGTCGTTAAAAGTCGAGTTTGAGGCAAAAAGTGTGCCCAAGAAATCGGCTTTTCCTTTTACCGTGTGGGCCAGAGAGTCATTCCCAGTATGCAATGGCGGTAGGGATGGCTGGCAAAAGTTTCCCAAAGTGACTTTGGAAAGCGCTTAGAACTTGCGCGTGTCAGGCGGATGGTACCTTACCAGCTAATCCCCAATCTTGACGATATGCTTGAAGTTTGCTCTAGCAATTTGCCGTTTGAAGAATCTTGAAGGATGGTTATATTTCCTCTTTAGACCCCTAGAGTTCAGATCCTTAGTGACTAACGCATTAGCCCAAGCTTTATACGCTTGCCGTTTGCCAGCTCCTGCAGCCCTGACAGACGTATCAAACCAAGACGCGAACAGAGTTTGACTTCATTCCATCCCAATCCGCTGACTTGCAGTGCCAAACGCATTGAGTCGCACGTCTTGTGCGTGCCGGACGTTGAATGGACACTACACTCCGTACCAAGCAATTATCAGAGGACCCTAAGGAAACCTTGACAGTGACCTGGTACTTTCCAGTATATATAGTTAGCAGAGGATCCAACAGAGGGCCTATGTCTGTCCAGGTCTGGAAGACGAGTGTGCATCTTGACCAACTGTGACTGACCATTTGCCAGAGCAAAGTTAAACACATCTTCTCACGTACTCAGTGGCACGTGTCCCAAGCCAATCAATATTGTGCACGTTAAATCTTCCATGACAGGGTGATTCTTCCCTAGTCGAGCCAGCCCAATACGAGCTGCAGTCAAATGACTAAAGCTAAACTCTACACCCTTTTAAAATATTTTAAAATAAAGTTACTAATGTTTTCTTATATGTTAATAACATTTCTTCCTTGATATTTTTAGGGCAAGTACTAACAAAATAAAAAGTCCTTACTTACTACCTTTTAAAATCTATCAAAGACACCTTAAAAAGACTTTTTTTAAGCCAGTTGCTAAGTATGATCAGGTTTAAAAATAGGAGTACAATGAGATCCATCTCAATTTAAAAAAGATATCATAATTTTCTATGCATATAATATTGTTTGTAAACATTTTTACAATGTAATGCATTGTATGTCACTGACAATACAATTTCATATTTATATATGTATGAATATTTATAATGTACTTTTTATTAATTAAAATAAAATGCTTTAAAATAATATAATACCAATTAAAACCTCTATAATATTATATAAAATAATCAAACAATATATAAATGATAATGATAAATACGTCTTTGTTAAACTACTTCAGTATAGAAATTATCACTATTTATTTATTATAATTAATAACAATTACTCCCTTAGTAAACTTTGGTAGCAATTCAAAGACAATGATTCATTTTTCTCTCTGATAATTTTAAATATTATCATACTCTGGCATGACACTTGACAATTTATTTTATAAACAAAGAAAAAAAGTTTGTGATAAAATACTTATTTTTTATAAATATTATGATAATAATTATAGTATTTACCTATTTGATACATTGGCTCCGGCAGCAACAACCAACTTCTTGATTGCATATGTTGTGAACTCTTGATCATCAGTTATGAGTTCATACCACGGAGTGACATAGTCATTGATTATTATGCTCACAATCTCATTCAGAAAAGAGTCAACCGTCTCACTGCCAGTAATTCTACTATCAAACTTAGGCGGTGTTTTCTTAGCTTTAAAGGATTCCAGAATCTGAAAACATAATTACTCTGGTGAGGTTGGTCAATTTAACAAATTTTAGTTAAATCATTAAATTCCAGCTTATTTATAAATATTATTATTTTATGCTAATATAAAATAATAAAACCTTACCTTTATGGACTGAACAGAAAAGTTTGTTTGTTGCAAAGGATCATCCAAACAGTCAATATCAACAGAGAATATTTTTTTGTTATCATAACTCAAGTATAAGATAGTCAAGACCCTGAATAACAATTAGCAAACATCGAACTATAATGTATTGTACGAGAGTTAATATATATTTCTAATGTACTCATTTTATTACTTACCCTATTATAAACGAAACGAAAAATGTTAATAAAGTAAAATACAATCTAAAACCAAGTAAGGCGATAGTAATAACAGATACAAGACCAAACCATCCCGATATTCGAAAGAGCATTTTGTATCGTAATTGAAAATCACTGCAATTTTAAATAATAAAATTAAAGAAAATTACACTACCCAAAACAAAACAGTAAACGACACGACAAAAATAAATCACGGGTCTGAAATGTGTCACATTGACAAATGACTTAATTAAAAACAGTTATTTTTCTGTGTTGCCAGACCGAAATTTTAAAATTATATGCTAGTCAGATCATTTCGTTAATCAAAACAAATAGCGAAAATGGTTATTTTAACCATCATTTTTTGTGAAATCACCCAAGTCAAGCACATGATGGGACTATTTTACTATGATAAGAAAAATAAATAAGCAATGTTAAAAGAGAAAAACAGTTGACTTTCTATACATATAAAATTATGTCGTTTCAGGAAATAACTAAAGGTATAGCAATTGAAAAGACAAAAACAATTTTCTTTAACAGAATTTCAATTTATTGAAATACAACACGACCACAAGAAATTTTACATATGTGTTAAATACCTAATTTAGTAATACTACTAATTATTTTATTGTCAAACATGTCAAATAAATAATTATTAATGATCTTCTATTAATATTAAATGCAACTAAAACATGAATGACGTGAAAAACAGACAGAGGGGTTACAAGTTATACAATTTTCTCTTAACATTGTAACATCAAGATCATATACACTCCGTTTTATATATTAGTTATTTGGAAAGTGCTTTATTAATATTAACAATAGATATTACATACAGTGCTTTATATATTTTAATTAATTTTACCAATTCCTTGTTTAGCTTACATAGTAATAAAACATAATTAATAAACATTGGGCAATATTTTTTTGAGGTAATGGTAATCTAAATCTATTATATTTTCAGATATTTTTTTTTTCAATACGAAATGGTAACTAAAAATTGGTTTCAATTAATAAAACGCTAATTAGTTCATCCATACAGTGAATGTACTTACAAATATTATCACATATTTATCCACCATTGCTATAATTATAAAAATGCAACACTGAACCAATATTAAATCTGGTGAGGATCACATTACATTTTGAAAATATGTATAATACACATTTGTTTCTGTTTTACAAATATTTTTATAGGTTCATATAATACTATCAAATAATTTAATACTTTTTTTTTAATATTTATTCGTTCTTAGAAGTGATCTTCACCAGACCTTAGTATATTATTATTAAATAATCCTGCACTGGTAAAGGTTATCATTGTGATAGAACTGCCGACATTTTAAATATATTAAAATAGCTACACTAACAAGAATTTGCAACAAAAAATATAAATGTTAGTTATTTGACTGCTTTTATAATATACAAATTTTTGTAAATTAAATTTTCATTTTCAATTTGTTCCAAGAATATCATATTCACAAAACATTTAATTCTTTTAAAAAATTACTGTAACAGACAAATTATTATAACTCATAAAATATTTATATATTTGAACATAATTTGATTAAAGTTATCTATAATAATAAAACTGAATTTCAGATCTAATAAAAAAAATTACATAATCTACATCTACCATAAATTACTCTAAAAGATAAATATTTGTAACAAACTCGTCGCAAAGCACACCAAATAGCCTCAGCAAATACATATATAACATATCATATCTGATAACGGACAGGCGTCTCACAGAATATATAATAGCAAAACCATTATAATACAATTGACAACTATTTTTGTGCTTTTATAATTTATATTACATATCTTACAATAACAATACATAAATAAATGGTTAGTTTACATTTGCTTTCATTTAATTATAAAAAATAACCAATCCCGATTGATTTTTATATTAAATATTAAATTTACAATCTAACCCTTGAGTTATTAGTGAAAATAACCGAACAACATAATTTTTTTAGATAGCAATCTCCATATTAGCCGTAAAAGATTAATTAAATATGATTATGCGGAAACATAATAAGTTAAATGATAGGTGATACCTCACACTTAATAAATACATCTAAATATTATATAATATAACTACAATTATGGTACAAATATTACAACAAAGTCAACAAGAATATCAACAATGGACTCAATAACGTTATTAAACGACGGGCGTTTGTTAATTGTACAATTATCAACATAGTTTTATAGATTATCAGAGAAAGTTGACATTATCATGAAAGGAAGAGAGACATGACTTTAAGGTATACACTAACACTATTTAAAGGTAAGATTTCAAGGGATATTAATTAGAAATAGATTTAAAATTTACAAACTATGTTGACAATGGTGTATGCAAGGAAGAAAGTTTTAGTTAAACACCATAGATGCAGATCTGGATCCAACTGTGAAATCCTTATACTGAGAGAACACACAGAGCTGTAAATAAAATATAATTTAATTAATTAAACAATAATTGTTTATTTATTTAGATTGTTGTTATTAATTTATCAAACCAATTACAGCAATCACATGATTATATTAATTGCTATGATATCAAAACGTCACCCAATGATTAAATCAAGTGTTTTTTATCACATCTTCATGCAAAAGATTTTGTGATGCACATATCACTGTATTCATACTGGGAAATCTTATCAAAAATTATCTATGATATAATACATATACTTGATTCAGAAAATATATCTTATTCTACCTTAACCCTAACATGAACTTACTAACCGAGGGTTATCAACAACTTATGTAATACAAATGATTTATTTGTAAACAACTCAAGAAATTCCTTCATCAATCTTTATATAAAAAAATATTCCACACACTTAATTAGATTATTAATTTGATTGTTTTAGCTTTAAGTACTTATAATATTAATTTCAATAAAGAACCCACTGATAACAATTTAAGATAATAAACAACTTGACCGACTTCTTAAATTAGGCTACGCACATATCTTGCCTCATTCATTACAATGTACAAAACAAAATAGACGTTTTTGGAATATTGAATAGAATTTTTGTGATTATTAATATTAAGAATATTCATACTTTATCAGCCTTACCTTATCTTTAAGCTGTTGACACATATGCAGAGAAGCTGTTAACATGAACAACACATCACTCAGCCAAGGCACAGCACAGTCGGCCTGACAAGAGTCTATGCGCATGCTGCCGTGGACCAAACTCAGCTGATACGCAACAAAGATCAACTTATGGGACTGTATGTAAAAAGATATTGCTAGGTCTTCAGGTAGATTTGGCGATAGTGCTTTCTGAAATAGACAATAATAATAATGAATGCATAAAATAAGTAGCATATAGATAATGTTTTTAATATTATTGAATGATTGTATCAGGATTAAATAAAATATCCTTACCATATTTCTACTTTTCATTAATTCATCAATTGCTTTTTTCTTTGGTAATACAAGTGCAGTGCGAGCCCTTTGTAATGAACCTATCAAGCACTGTATTATATGAAGTACTTCTTCCGAAGATCTGTAATCAATTATTATTATTTTATTTAATTTAACACAGATAATTTTTATCTATAATAGTAGAATTGATAACTTTAGAATAAGCACCTGAACACATAATGTTTATCAACATTATCTATATAGCCAATTGCCTGTTGTAAATGATTGGCTGCATCCTGAATTTGCTGGAGCTTCCAAGGTCCATCCTGGTTAATGGATGTCCTGCATATAGTGTGCATCTGCCTTAACACTTTAAAGCTGATGTCCTATATAATTGAATTGCATATAAAATATTGATAATATTAATAATTATGGTTTAAATCTATTGATATTTTTTAAATTATATAATAAATTACAATTGTTATACATAACATAACCATATAATTCCTTCACCAATTTAATTTATTTTATGAAACCTTTTCAAATTGCGCAAATTCAGTAATTGAAAAAATATTTATATTTTATAGGTCACAGTCAACTAGAAAAAAATTAATAGGCACATATAAGTATAAAACTACTGATATTTTTTTATGTATCAGTGAAAAAAATTATAATTACTTCAAACCATATTGAAATACTTACTGCATGACTGATACTGTCACCTGTGAGAGTAACAATACATTTTAGTTGTTCTGGTTGCGAGGTTAATATAAATTTGTCTTGTTTCTGACCTTCATTTCCATATAATGGGACTGGAAAACGATGTGCACATTCCTGACACAAAAATATATATATGAAACACAATGATAGCAAGGTGATTAAATGATATGAGTATGAGTTTCGAATTTATTGTCACTTATTTTCATAAAATGAATATTTTTTTTAATAACATGAGAAAAATATCTAGAAAATAATTATGATTGTTTTTAAAAATAATACTTAATTTCTTTTCGTAAATATAAATATAATATTATGAGGTGTTTAACAAACAGTCTATTTTTTATTTAGTTTGTAAATTCAACATAGAATTGCACACTCATATACATAGTAATAAACTTACCACTAGAACTGAATGGAGCTGATGTAATATGGCATGAACTTCCTCACGAAGAACCCATTCAAACTCGTCTTTCTAAAATATAATAATGTATTGAGTGAGTATGTAACACTGCATAATTTATTAATCATAGATCCATGGATTTAATCCACAAATGTTAAAATGATCAAACCAAATTTGCAGCCTCTTCTTTTTCGTTGTCATTCATTTTAATATATTTTTTTAGTTCCAAATTTATGATTCGTTTATACTTTTCTGTAAATGAAACAGTTTTGAGTGTTGAGACTTCAGACTAGTCACCATTCAATTTTAACATCTAAAGTTGCCATCGTCATATAATACAATTCAATAATTTTCCAGGCTGTCAAAAAATATAATTTATTTCAATATTTATAATGGTAAATCATTAAAAACAATATGTCGTTTGTTATTTGTTTGCTGTTTACAAAACCATAAGATAATATGACAAGGTGCATGGAATGTAGTAATTAAGATTTTAAAACAAATATAAGTATATCAACCCTTTGCTCTTTAAAAATAAAATTTAAAAACGTCAAAATATTGATTTACAACATCGCAATAGATTTATATCATTAATATAATAATTAGTATCTCAATATGGTGTTTCCTAAGCAATTACAAGCAATTTATACTAAAATAGATATTATATGTCGAGAAAAAGGAATAATTGCAGGGTAAATAGCAAAATACCTAAGTTATACCATTTTTTTGGTTTGTAATTATGTCAGTGTTAAATGTTGATTTTTTTTTAAATTTCATATCTATGTAATTTTAAACAAAAAAGTAGTCAGCTATTTATAAGAATAAAATCATCTTATTATCATTTATCATCTTAAATGATTTCTAAATTATCTTTTTTTAAATCTTGTGACTAGAAGTGACGGATTTTTTCGCACTTTTCAGGAAATCGGGGAGACATATGAAATACCCATATACTATGTCAGCTAAAATTGCTCAGTTTCCATATGCTTTTTATTTGAAGAACAATAATATCTGGATGTATTATCCTTTGGCTTTTATTATAGCATTATATTTTATTGGAAAAATTCATGCTTTAGCCAATTCTGAAGGAAATATCAGAAATTGGGCTGAAACACAACGTAAAGCAGCTGAAAAAGAACATCACTAAAATATATCTTATGAGTAGCATTCTTGACTGTTTATTAAATAAAAGGATTTTAAACATTTTATGTCGGGTCAATATTTAACTTTTGATTAACTATAATATTTTATGTCAAAAATCATTATGATATAATTTAATAATTATGGTACGTGTGACAATTATTTGAAGTTTTATAATGTTTCACTTGATATATTGTCATCAGCTGCTACAAGTATTCGATTATAATAAAAAATAGAATATTGCGATAATAGGGTAACACTTGCATCTGACAATCAATTTAACAGCTGTCTAATGTCTTAGAGAATAGAAAAGTCAAAAGTATCACTAATCTATTCATTAATTAGTTATTGGCATCGCGTATTTAATTCTTTATTTTAAAGGTTCTCGACATAATATGATTAAATACATTACATATATGCTATAACTATGTTTTATAATAGTTTATTTAAAAAAAGTTAATATGTGGGTAAAACCTCAAGAAGTATACGTGAAGACTCCTTTGTGGTAATACGAATGTTTATATATTTAAAGTTTATCTTTTTGTTGGTAGTTGATATATGATGTGTTTATATATTTATAAAATCGTAATTATGTCAACAGGGACAGCGATGAAACTACTTTATACTTTGTTTTACAAAGAAGAAAAGGTCATGGTAAATCAAAAAGCCTTTCGTCACTTTTAGTGGGTACACTAGATAGCGTACGAGATACGAAACCTGCGCCGTTTAGGATTCTTCATCAAACACCTAATTCAGAAATATATTATGGTATTATATATATATATTAATTATTTTCTTATCAAAAACGTCATATTAAATGTATTTACAGTACAATAATAAATATTTTTATAGTTATATCAACGGCATTAACTGAGAAAGAGATTCGTCAAGATTGGCAGTGGCTCTTTGATAATGTTTGCCCAACATTGCACTCTTTTGATACAGAAGAAGAAATTACTGAATTTGTGTGCTGTAAAATTAATTCTATTATAGCTACGGAACAGGAAAATTTGTCTGAAGGTAGTTATTCATATTACAGAAAAAAGAAAATATTTTATGACTAAATTTATGTGTTTATTGTCTGTCCATTTAAACAATCTTCTATAAATCAACAAAGCATTCATTATTTGGACCAAATTTTTTTAACACTGTTGGATTTGTGTAACAATTATATAATTAAATTTAAATTTATTTTAAGATGAAGACAGTATCACATACAAGAATGCGGACTATCAGTTCCACCAGAGGTTTTCAATGCCAAAGGAAGAAAAACTGGTGTGTTATTACTCATGCAGGTAAGGTTATTTACCTAAAAAATTATAATTTTAATAAATACTTTTATAATAATGTATTTACTGTTTCAGTTACTGGAAAGGCAAGATGCCAAGAACAGGCTTCATGTATTTATCAGTGCATTACATGTGCTTTTACGCTTATATATTTGGACACACGACATCCATTAAGTTAAGATGGGCGGACGTCACAGAACTCGCTAAGACAAACAGTTTGGTCTTTCCAGACTCTATAAAGATTGTGACAAGAGATGGAGAACATTACTTTACTTTGTTTTTGAGAAAAAATGAGACGTTTGCTTTAATGCAGCAGTTAGCTAACATAGCAATGAAACAGTAAGTGAAGATATAAGTTTTCTGGAACTAAATATCAGTAGTATTAAAAACAATATAAAATTTTATTTTATATTATATTACATACTTGCACAATCAATAAAAACATTACCTCACATTGTTTATCAACAAAACTTTGTTATCAATGTTTTGTCCTTGGATTTAGGAAAACAATTCACTTCAAAACATTAAAATATGAATACTCTTTAAGCATTATAGTGGTTATAATTATAATTGTAATAATAATTTTCATTTAAGATTGATTGACGACAAATCTGGCTCTTTTGACATGGATAAAGATTTATTAACAAAGCTCAGCAAGAACGTTCCAAAGAAGCCATCATTCCTGAAGCGTGATTTGGATGCTAGAAAACAATCAAATTTATACACATTGAGGTTTCGGTTGCCCCATACAGAGAAATTAGACGGCTCTGAAGAATGTACTCTGTGGACGCCATACAATAAACGACATAATTGGGGCAGATTGTACTTATCACAGAATTTCATTTGCTTTGACAGTCGGGTGAGTTATTAGAGCTAGATTGAGCCATTGTTGAATTGTTTTTGTCTTATATTTAAAAATTTGGATATTAAATAGCAATAGAATAGGAACAGAAATTACCAAAATAAAAAAATGTCAAAGGAACTATTTAAAAATAATTATATTACATAATTTTATAACAGTGACAAGCCTTCTTACTAATATTTTTAACTTTATATAATAAAAGTTCCTACAGATTTTGATCTAAGGTTAAAGTTAGTACCTGGTATCCATACACTAGGACTGAATGAACACAATGAAGTGATACTAGCTGCCTTGTTTCTTTTTGAACATTTAATATACTCGTGACTATAGACTAATTGTTAGTACTTTTAACTATATAACTATTATTATTTAAATGATGACTAATATTAGATCTATTTGTCTAATGGCATTGACCGTTATCAGTAATATGATACTGCTTCATAAGTTTAATGCAATAAATAATATTATAATATTGTATTCTTGTTAGAATAAATATGATTTGTCATTAATTAAGTTGAAATTATTGACTTACTGTATAAGGAGTATTTAATGGAAAATACAATTAGTCCAACTAGAGCATAAAAAAATAAAATTATATCTATGAATACTAAAGATAACAAAATGTAAAAAATCATAAAAAAATCTATAAAAATCAAATTAAAGTTCCTATTTAATAATATAAATACATAAATAAAATTCCTACATCTATACATTTTTATGTTTATGTTGTATGTCTGTACTGTCTGTACTGTCTGTAGGTGGTAGAGCCTAGCTGTAGTTATCCGACTACAGCTTGTATTGGGCTGGCTCGACCGGGGAAGGACCACCCTCTCACAGAAGACCGACGTGTAGTAACCAAATTCATTTGGTTATGTTCCGTCGGTGAGTGAGAGAATCCGGAAGCCCAACCTCCCCCCCGCGCCAAACATGAAAGCGATGCCAAAAACAAAAATACCCCAGGAGGGTACCGGCTTTGATGAAGCCGGGGACCCCCTCCCCGAGCAAAATCGGGAAATGATTCTCGGATTTTGCTCGGGCTGCCCGTCGTATCTGGGGCGGGCAAAGTATCGCCTTTTGTGTTGTTTGAGGGCAAACGACGAGTCAATGCAGCAGCACCCCGACCCACTCTAAATGTGGACTTTTGCAACATCCGGGGACTTCATTCCAACTTGAACGCCGTCCACTATCATCTGGAGACGGCGCAGCCGGCCTTGTTGTTTCTGACGGAGACGCAGATATCTCAACCTAGCGACACAGCGTACCTGTCATGCCCCGGGTATAAACTAGAACACCATTTTATACCACACGCCGGGGTATCTGTGTTTGTAAGGGAGGATATCTGCTACCGTCGCCTTCAGGTTTTTGAAGGTCGGGACCTGTCTATACTCTGGCTACGCGTGGACATGGACGACCATGTCAGAGTCTACGCGTGCCTCTACAGGTCCCAAAGTGGTAATGCAGAAACGGATCAACTCTTGGGCCATGTTCAGGCGAAGATTGACGATCTGCTTTCACAGACTCCCTCCGCCGAAGTCGTAGTCCTAGGGGACTTTTGACTTTTGACTACGCGGGGAGATCTGTGTTAATGGTCTGTCCCAGCTGGTAAAGACGCACACTCGTCTACCGGACGTGGACAGCCACACGCCCTCTTTGTTGGATCTTCTGCTGACTACACATCCAGAAAAGTACCAGATCACTGTCGAGGCTCCCTTAGGTTCCTCTGATCACTGTCTGGTACGGAGTGTAGTGCCCATTCAAAGGTCGGCTCGCACAACACCTGCGACTCGACGCGTTTGGCACTACAAGTCAGCGGATTGGGATGGAATGCGGTCCTTTTTTGCATCCTACCCCTGGGGGCCGATTTGTTTCCCTTCCGATGATCCTAGTGACTGCGCTGCGGCTGTAGCTGATGTGATACTACAGGGCATGGAACTATTTGTACCAAGCTCTGTGGTACCACTTGGTGGCAGATCGCGGCCTTGGTTTGATGCGTCTGTCAGGGCTGCAGCAGCTGGCAAACGGCAGGCTTATCAAGCTTGGGTCAATGCGTTAGTCACTAAGGATCCGAACTCTAGAGTTCTGAAGAGGAAATATAATCGTGCCTCCAGATTCTTCAAACGGCAAATCGCTAGAGCAAAGTTCAAGCATGTCGTCAAAATTGGGGATCAGCTGGCAAAGTACCCGCCTGGCACGCGCAAATTTTGGGCGCTTTCAAAGGCCACTCTGGGAAACTTTAGCCAGCCGTCCCTACCGCCGTTGCACATGGGGAATGACTCTCTGGCCCACACGGCAAAAGAGAAAGCCGATCTCTTGGGCACTCTTTTCGCCTCCAACTCGACTTTGGACGACCAGGGGAAAACACCGCCTATCATCCCGCGGTGTCAGAGCCCAATGCCGGAAATAGTTTTTCGGCAGAAAACTATTAGGCAGTCTCTATTTTCCTTGGACGTTCATAAGTCGAGTGGGCCGGATGGCATTTCTCCATTGGTGCTACGAACGTGTGCCCCTGAGTTGACTCCAGTGCTAACGCGTCTATTTCGGTACTCCTACCTTAAAGGCGTAGTCCCGGTCACATGGAAGCGTGCCCTTGTCCATCCGATCCCTAAAAAAGGTTATAGCTCGGAACCAGCTAACTACAGACCTATCGCCATTACCTCTCTGCTCACCAAAGTAATGGAGAGCATTATCAATAAACAGCTCCTAACCTACCTCGAGGATCACCAGTTGGTCAATGACCGGCAATATGGCTTTCGCCATGGTCGATCGGCTGGTGATCTTCTGTTGTATCTTACACACCGTTGGGCAACTGTTATTGAAAGCAAGGGAGAGGGTCTGGCAGTTAGCCTGGATATGGCGAAAGCCTTCGATCGTGTATGGCACAAGGGGCTTCTTTCGAAGCTACCTTCCTATGGGCTTCCCGAGAGTTTATGCAAGTGGATCACCAGCTTCCTCACTGGGCGGAGCATACAGGTCGTTCTCGATGGTTTTTGCGCGGACCCCAAGCCCGTGAACGCTGGTGTACCCCAAGGCTGCGTGCTATCCCCAACTCTGTTCCTCCTGCACATCAATGATATGTTGGATATCTCCAACATACATTGTTATGCGGATGACAGTACTGGGGATGCGGTATATTCCGGCCGTGCAGGTCTCACTCGGGAAAACGTCGACGAGTGCCGAAAGAAACTTGTGTCTTCAATAGAGACCTCCCTAGGGATGGTCTCTGAGTGGGGTGAACTGAACCACGTTCAGTTCAATCCCCTAAAGACACAGGTTTGCGCGTTCACCACTAAGAAAACCCCATTTGTCGTATCACCGCTCTTCGAGAGCACTCCCCTCATTGCCTCGCCAAGTTTCAGAATACTGGGTCTCGACATTTCGAGCGACTGTCAGTTTCGTGGTCATCTGGAGAGCAAGGCCAAGTTGGCCTCGATGAAATTGGGAGTGATCAATAGAGCAAGGCAGTACTTCAAACCTGGCCAAAGACTTGCGCTCTATAAGGCGCAGGTCCGGCCACACATGGAGTACTGTTCTCATCTCTGGTTCGGATCACCCCAATATCAGCTTCTACCATTTGACCGCGTACAACGGAGAGCCGTTCGAATTGTCGGGGACCCGGTGTTCTGCGAACGGCTGGACTCTTTGGCATTGCGTAGAGACGTGGCTTCTTTGTGCGTCTTCTACCGCATTTACAAAGGGGAGTGTTCCGAAGAACTATTCGATCTGATGCCTGCCGCCGAATTTCATCACCGCACAGCGCGCCATCGCCTCCAATACCATCCTTACCACCTGGATGCGTGCGTGCGTGCGATCCTCCACTGTGCGGTTCACAAGGACATTTTTTCCACGTACCACTCGAATGTGGAACGAACTCCCTTCGGCGGTATTTCCAGATCGGTACGACATGGGTACCTTCAAAAAAGGCGTTTATTCCTACCTACAAGGCCGGCAACACTCTTGTAAATCCTCGGATGTTGCAAGAGTTCATGGGCGGCGGTGATCACGTCCATCCGTGACCCGCCAGCTCGTTTGCCCACCTCTTACATAAAAAATAAAAAAAAATAAAAATGCTTTACCTGTTTTTATTAACAATTTTTCTAACTGAGGTTGGTTGATAAGACTATATTTTATTTGTTCCCAATGTATGTTATTTGCAACTTTGATTTCATTTTATTGTGGTGTACAATAAAGTATATATATAATACCAACTCGTGTGTCAGGTCTGTCAGCTAGTCCGTCTAACCATTCCGCTCCGTGACGTGCACCAAGTGGAGCGAGCCGTCTCCAGCAGCAGCAGCTCCTCGGACGTGGGCAGCATCCTCATCACCACGGCCCACCACACCAGCTTCCTCTTCGGGAACATCTCTGACCGGGACTTCCTTGTGCACAAGATATCCGAGCTGCTCGCTAAATTGCCAAAGTATGTGTATTTTTTTGTATATAATATACTTTATTTAATTTATGCCAATTAGTATTTTTTGATATATCTTGTAGAATAATTCAGTTGGTCTGAATGTTTTGAATTATTCATATAAACTAACAATATATGTTTTATCAAATAAACTAACTAGCATTAGTCCTAGGATTAAAAGTATTCTCATACATTCAATGAACTATTCAAATATAAATAAACTATTTGTTTTATTTTATCAGAAAAAAATTCTTCTGGGATTTATATATATATAAATTCTTTCTCAACAAATGATTCTGTTTACTAAAATAGATTTAGTATAATAAATGTATATAGGTAGTCCATGAAAGTCTTGTAGTCTACTTTTGAAATTTGAGTAGCATTTTTAGTTGGATTTGTAAAATTCAAGATGGCAGATCCAATAAACGTACAAATATTTGAACAAATAATTCTAATGCTCTAGTAACAACATAATAATTTCAATGTTATAAAAATGAATCATGTATATCATGAATAATGTTTGTTAAGTAAGATTGATTGATTTTTTTTTGTTTTGTTATGTATTGTTATATATATATATATATATATATATATATATATATATATATATATATATATATATATATATATATATATATATCCATAAAAGTTACTTTTCATTTAACACTACATTTATGTAAAATGCATTTATATGTTTTGAATATCATAATACTAACAAAATAACTAATGACCGCCTTCTCTAGGTATCATTATCGGCTGGTGTATTGGTATGATGATCACACACTAACATGGAGGGGATATATGTATCATTGTAGCCATAATTCTAATAGCCTCGCGATAAACAGTGATGTGTACAGGGAGAAGAGTGGGAGGGCGCTGAACGTGCAGGAGGAGGGGAATTGGACCCCCCAGCCGCCGCTCATGACGCTGTTCAAAACTCACCAGACCTCCACCATCAAACAGATACAGACCAAAAAGGTAATGTTTTAGGTTTGTGAAGACAAAGTTTGAATAAAGAAAAACATTTTAAATGATTTGAAACATTTACAGGAGAAGCAATGGGAAGATCACATGTCAGAGGTTGGTAGAGGCGTCAGTATGTATAGAACGACAGACGGCAGCCAGTTGGTAGTGAACGGAATCCCAGAATCTCTCAGAGGTGAACTGTGGAGCGTCTTCTCGGGCTCCATATTGCAGAAAGCCCAGAACAAAGGGCTGTACGAGAAGCTGGTCAACGAAGCGCTATCCTCGAGAAACCAGGCCAACGACGAGATCGAGAGAGACCTGCACAGGTCGCTGCCGGAGCATCCGGCCTTTCAGAACAATGTCGGTATGTTGGTTTGAAATAATTAACAATATAATAAGACAATGTTCCACAGTGGAAGGTGTCTAAACTGTTGGTGATAGGTATATCTGCGTTGCGTCGCGTGCTGTGCGCGTACGCACTGAAGAACCCTGCTATTGGGTACTGCCAGGCGATGAACATCGTGGCGTCCGTGCTGCTCATCTACTGCCCTGAGGAACAGGCCTTCTGGCTGCTCGCCACCATCTGCGAGACTCTGCTACCCGATTACTATAACACGAGGGTCGTCGGGGCCTTGGTGAGGAATCAGGAATTAACCCCAAAGAAGCACTGTACTGAACAAACCTTTCATACTGACATCATACTCCCAGGTGGACCAAGGAGTCCTGGACGAGCTCACCAAGACCCATCTCCCGGAGCTGCACGCTAAGCTGAACGAGCTGGGCATGATGAAGATGATCTCCCTGTCCTGGTTCCTGACGCTATTCATCAGCGTCATGCCCTACGAGAGCGCCGTCAACGTCATGGACTGCTTTTTCTATGATGGAGCTAAAGTTATTTTTCAGGTATCTTTTAATTATATTTAACAATTCAATATTGTTTTTTTTTATTTTGATTTATTTTGGTTTTATTATATTTCAGGTAACCCTGACAATCCTGGACATAAATCGTGAAAAGCTCCTGAAGTGCGCCGAGGACGGCCAGGCGGTGCAGGGGCTGAGTGAGTATCTCGAGGGCATATACAACGAGGAAGCGATGGCGTTGTCTACGGAACCACGAACTGCCAAAAAGGTAAGTTTAATAAAGTCCAAATCCTTCTGATTTCAGAAGAATATACGCAAATATAAAATGAGTGTTATAGATGCAACAACCATCCTACACATTGTATAACAGGAAATTTTATGATAATTATAACTGGCTATAAACATATTTGGCAATGTTACAGTTAATAAAATTTTAATTTTAAAACACGGATTCGAACCTGGCACCGCTGAAATAAAGCCCAGTCGTTTAGTCAATTGAGCTATCAATCCCGTGATATCCCGTGAAGAAAGGTTATGATTAAATCGTTGCAGACGATAAAAATCCAAGAGCTAGTGTACCAGTCGTACCGCTCGTACGGGTCCAGCGTTAGCAGCGAGGGCATCGAGCACCTGCGGCTGAAGCACCGCCTGCGGGTGGTGAGGCAGCTGGAGGACAGCCTCGAGAAGAACACGCTCAGGGCGCTGCAGCAGGACCGCCTGCTGGATACACACGAGCTACAGGTGAACTCAACTTACTTTATATAACGAAACTAAGGCTTAAACGAAGGTATAGGCTTGATCTATCCGTTACTTGTAAGACAAAATATGCGAGAAAAAAAGTAGTTGATATTTTGACTGTTTTTATATATATATGAAACCATACTATAACCTTCTAAAAAAATATTAGGGGAGCGAACCGGACCTCGATTTTGACGCAAGCCATCGCAATGTGCAAAATTTCATTAAGATCGGTAAAGTAGTTTTCATGCCAACCCGGACATGGGATGCAAAAGTCTCACAGAGCACTCCGCTCGCTCGCTCAAATAAATCATAAATTGTTTACTAGTCAGAGTGTATGTTTACGGAGATAAAGCATAATTAAAGAAGTTTTATTATTTATTTATTTGAAACATTTTAGGTAAAAAAACCCTATATTTTGTTACAGGAGTTGTTGAGCGTGGTTCGTGAAGAGCTGTTCTGGGCCAAACGCGTCCCGTGCGAGCGTCTCGAAGCGCCCTACGAGGCGTACCGTCTGGACTACGGACAATTTAAGATGCTGTTCCAGGCTCTATCACCGTGGGGTAAGGGTGATTACGCCGAAGCCATCACCACCAGGATGTTTAAGGTATTTATTATTTGAGATATTGTATTATTATTCCAGAAAAAATATACCCAGTAGAAGAAAAAACTTTCTTCACCACATTTGTCGAAGTTCGGGTCGAGGTAGTAATATTTCTAAGATAATTCATAAGGTGTGATATTTTTATCTTCTCAAAAATATAATATTATAATATAGAATTTCAAACCACTTTAGAACGTTAGCTTTTGAAGCGCAATATCTCATGTAATAATGAAAATAGGGATATCTAAAACTAGCACTTCCTCTTAAATTTCTACTGTTGTAGTATACTCCAATATACTCCCACCTCCGAGACCGACTACGCTCACGATATCCCCGGATGTTGTAAAACTTCGTGGGCGGCGGTGACCACTTATCATCACATAAACAAATGCCTCGTCTCCGTCCGTCAGCTTATGGAGCAGGACTCGTCGGGTCTGGTGTCGTGTCGCGGGCTGACGCTGTCGCTGGGCGTGTCGGCGCGCGCGGACGCATCCCGCCGCCTGCGCGTGCTGTACTGCGCGCACGCGCCGCCGCTGCTCGGGCCCGCAGACCTCGCGCCCGCTGCCTTCACCGACACCGGGGAGGAACTCGCCGCCGACGCCATCTCCTTCTTCGATTGGTCCGTCATGCTCGAATTTATGTTAAGAAAGGTTTGGACTTTTTTTTCATAAATTTGTTTTTAAATTTCCAGCGCCGACGATCCGTCCACCCCCGAGCCGAGTATACAGAGGTCGGTGAGCGATGCGGGCGGCGACCAGATGGATAAATCGACCGACAGTGCCTACAGTCAATCCGGTGAGTGTGCTCAATATAACCGTTAGGATTCCGTTAATCGTGGAGCTACTCAGATTGGTTATAACTTAAATAAACAGAATACTGATAAAAACTGAGTTCATCAACACTACAAAAGTAATCAAGGCATAATGATTTTTTTTTATAGTTGTGATATCAAACTATATTAGTAACAGTTTGGATTAATTTATTGATTATATTAATTTTAATGGTCCTGTCCAATCGATTCTCAACAGTTGCACAATCAAGCAATTTATATATAATAAAATAGTATAAAAATAAATCATAATTAAATCTCGCAATCTCTCTCGTAATAATTAAATCTCTCCCCGATCCTCAGACACCCCGGGGGAAGTGGAGCTAGTCCGCGCGTGCGCCCTGGCGGGGCTGCCGTCGGGGGCGTCTACCCCGGGCAGCCCGCCCCCCCGCGCCGCGCCGCCCCTCCCCCGCGCGCACTTCCTCCGCCTGCTGGCCGCCCTGCACCACCTCACGCACCACTCCACCGTCCTGTACGAGGCCGTGGCGCGAGCGGGTGAGTGACGTCACAAGCCCTCTACCGTTCGGAGTCTGTAATTTTTATAACCGCCTTAATGATTATTCTCATTAATGATATGAAAATTTAAATTAAACTTCATTTTTGTCCAGGTACATTACTACTTCAGCTGGGTGAGCTGAACCACCGCCCGCTGCTGGACCGAGAGATATCTCAGGACAGTCTGTACTTGGCCGCCGCGGCACACCCTGCCGCAGAGGTTAGTATTCGTAATACTTATATTCATCCACAGCAGCGGCGTTAGGGCTACTGACACCCCGGGCAAAAATATTTATGCGCCCACTTAAGGATATCAATATCGAGTATTTATTTTTTGCTGAACCAAATCATCTGACAGCTGAACATAGTTGTGAATACGGCACATAGAGCACAGTATTGAGGGTACACAGCGCGGAAGGCAGAAGGCTGAGGCCCCAGAACTCAGCGCCCCCCAAATTTGACGCCCCGGGCCGTCACCCCATCGCGCGCCCCCCTAACGCCAGCACTGTTTATCCATATACCCATTTTCAATATCTTGTATGTACCTTCAGGTGGACCCGAACGGAAACACGACGGAGCCGAATCAGCTGAACCAGCCGTCGTCGCCGTCGAGGGACAGTAACCCTTCCGCCGACGGCACATGGTCCATAACGCTGGAGCAGTTCCTGGCGACCATTTTAGCTGAGCCCGCCTTAGAGGAGTTCTTCAACAAGCAAGTACCGATACTGCCCGCCCTCGAAGCACTGAAACAGAGAGACAGATTGCAATCGGTATAGCTGTTAGTATAATTGAAAGTATATTTTTTTAAGTCTCTATTAGTCAATTTAATAAGACTTCCTTTTAATCTTTCAACAATTTGATTTGAGCAAAATTTTTAAATAAAAAAAATCCAAAAAAATATGTATATAAATGGATTAAATTTTCCTTTTCTTAATTTTGTAATATTCTTTCCATAGTAAAGTAAATGAATTATAGATTTGTATTAGATTCTTTGAAATTATAAATAATTAGTTTATTGTTAGGATTATTTTTGTGATAAAATAAATGATATGTTAACATTCCAAATTAATTTTAGATATAATTCATAATAATTCAGTTACTAGCCATAATAGCGTGTAAGTATATCTAAGGATACAAAGTTAACCAAATCTTAGACATAATCCTCACTTAACCTAGAATAAAGCTGAACAGGCGCCGGCCCATATATATAAAAGTAATTTAGTACAAAACTAAGTAACGCCTTAGAAGATGCAATACGAATTTGTATAATAAATAATTTGAAGTTAATAGTCTGTACATTTGTAAGAGAAATATTTATCTTTGTCCAATTATTTAATCATGCAACCGTTGTCGGTTCAACTAAATTGTATATAAAATATGTAATACTTTTTTACCGCTTCATATAAAATGGTGCTTCGCTTGGCTTGCAGCTTGGGGTTCAGTGTTGCTAATAATTAATATAGCAATATATTTTTGTATGCTTCAATTTAAAATCAATATATATTTATAAATATATAAATTATTCTTACAACTATATATATATATATATATATATATATATATATATATATATATATATATATATATATATATATATATATATATATATATATAATGGCTTGGACTAAGAATTAATCACTAAATATATAATGGGACAATACAGCTCAACTTGTCTTTATTATTCATTATTGGTTTTATTGTATTTTTTATATTTTTTTAATACATTCATTAATTTAAGAATTATATTAAATAATCCATTGAAATAAAAACAATATTCATCAATATATTTATATGATATATTCTCTCTAAAAATAAACAAATACCTTTATTAATAAAAACTGTTACATTGGAGCAAGTTTATGTCCGTATACTTAAAACTAATATTCATCATGTGTTAATATTACAGTTAGTGAAATATAATAATAATTAATTTCCTGAAAATCTGTCTGAGTTTATGTGTTATTTGTATTGAAATAACTTTAATGTTAAGCACAAGTTAATTGGTTTGTATGTGATGATGAGCACTTGATGTTACGCATTAAACACGTTTAGTTATATGTTGTTTTATTATTTATCAGGTATAAACTTGAGAGTCCAGGCATTCTTGGATTTAACTGTAGCCCTATCTGGCAGTGTGATGTAAGCGAGGCCGCTCTCTATCTTCCACTGAAAGAGAGATAGAAGTTGACAATACATACATATGTTTAAGTACTACTTGACCTTGATATACTTACAGTCAAGTACTGGTCGAAGCCAAGCATCGCCACTTTATAAGTACCACTGTGAAGGTTGGGTACTATGTCATGCATTTGTAGTAAATTGTTCGAGGGCCACTCCAAGAGCATCGCGTAGATGGCTGTAATTACATCATCTTTTCTTGGTTTTGATGATGGATGGAGGGCGTTGAACTTTACTTTGACACAGGTGTACCAAATGTTATTATTTTGGGTGTCGTTCTGGAATTGCCAGGGAGACGTTCCGTATATGGCTTCTCCGTTAACGTCCAGCCATTCCCCGAGAGACAGTAATCTCTCCTGGAACACGGGAACGATGGTTCCTTCCTTAGTTGGGCCAACGTTGATGAGTACATTGCCTTGGAATATAGAAAAATCCAAATCACTAATTATAAATGAAAAACACAATCAAATTATTTTTAATAATATGTAGAGAAAATTCATCAGATTGAAGTAAAAAAAAAATAAACAATAAATTTTTATAGATAATTTCAAATATGTACATAAAAATGTTTTGGTGATTCATATTGAAGTATAAATATTTGTTAACAAACTAAATAATATTATCGGTTGTAACTTAAATAAACAGATAACTGATAAATACTGAGTTCATCAACACTACAAAAGTAATCAAGGCGTAATTATGTTTTTTATACTTGTGATATCAACCTAAATTAGTAACAGTTTGGATTAATTCATTGATTATGTGTAATGGTCATGTCCAATCGATTCTCAACAGTTGCACAATCAAGGCAATTAAATAGTATAAAAATAGATCTGTACAATAAAATATTATTAGTAATAAATTTATGATAGAACTAAAAACAATAATCTTTTAATTATTTGTCATTAAGATTTAAATTGTAGCTTATTATTAGTTGTATTGATTTTAATAGTAATTATTATGTAATTCAGGAAAACAAACCTTGGTTTGGACTAAAAAATGTTTGAATTTAGCATAAAATTATTTTTTTACTATTTGTACTTTAAGCAAAACAGATCACTGATAATTTCTGTCTAGTTATGTTATAGTTGCAGCAAATGTTGTATAATATTTGCAAAATAGTCTGTATTTAAAAACATGATATATATATAACAAAAAGTAATGCACATAATAAATATTTATGTACATTTAAGTAATATGTGTGTTTATATACTCAGATATAAATGTGTATGTATGTAATCTGTATGTATTTAATATATTTATAAATATCTTTTTATACTTTTATCACATATATATATATAATATTTTCTCCTATAATAAAGGGTTTCTGGTAGAGATCTCTTTTAAGAGATAAGTTTTTGTGTACATTTTATTTTATATAGATTGTAAATTGTATTTTTTTCCTGGTACATAAATAAATAAATAAAAAATAAAAAAAATGTATATATATAATCTATATAACATGTACCTCCACAGCTCACAGTAGAGACCACTTCTTTTAATATTTGTTTAATACTAAGTATCTCATGAATAGCTATGTTCCTCCGATAGCCCCATGACTTGGAATCCACAGTAAATGCATTTTCCCATTTGTGTTTTTGCAGTGTACCTGTACATAACAATAAAACATAGTAAAAGTTTGAAATAAAATGTTTTTAATAACATCTCTTACCGGGATTGTATCTATCGTCACAGTTATAGAAGTCTCCGTGGTGGCAAGGGATTCCGATACCCCATCTATCGTTAACTACCACTGTGTCCTTCACTGGACTATCATTGTAGAGCCAAGCAAGAAAGTCTGTTGCTTTCCAGTATATGTCAAAGATCTCCCAATCCCCATCCGACCATATGACTGATGGTTGGTAATTGTTAACAATTTGTTTCAAATCTGGCCATAATTTATCATTTACATAATTCTGAGTTGTGAACAGATTCATCTTATCTTCATTGTAAATGGGATTGAACCATTCATACAGTGAATGGTACAACCCAAACTGTAAGTCTTTACTCCTCACAGCTGCAGCCAAATCTTTAACTAGATCTCTCTTAGGACCAACCTCCATAGCGTTCCAACTAAATGACCGTTTTGATGGGAATAGAGTAAAACCATCATGATGCTTACTTGTGAGCACTACGTATCTAAAAGAAATTTTATAGTTTTAATGTTTGATTATAGTTTTATTTTAAATTCGTTCGTCTGTTTAATTTAATTTCCAAAACTAACTTCGCTCCAGCTTTCTGAAATAAAGATGCCCACTCATTCGGGTCAAAAAATTCTGCTTTAAACATTGGAGCGAATTCTTGATAGGAAAAGCCAGGAGGATAGTTCTTCTCCATAAACTTTGTTGTTTTATTATCGCCACCTATAACAGAAGCACATAATATATAGATATATATATTTACGTACTTACTAAATTTCATTACTTACCTTTCCAATTGCTCCAGAACCATTCTGATCCAAATCCCGGTACTGAATATACGCCCCAATGAAGGAAGATGCCAATCTTAGCCCGATCGTACCATTCGGGCAAAGGCCGACTGTCCAGGCTATCCCAATTAGGAGAATACCTTTTTTGTTTACTATGTTGAGTTGTTTCTTTGCCACTACGACGACTATTTATTGCCACACTTGTTGCACATAAAAAAGATAGTAGCAGCCATACTCGCATCTTGCTTCTAATATAAAAATCCTTAAAATGCAAATATACATAAGCTTACATTAAATTAATATAACTATTACCTTGTAGGGTAATATATAATTATAAATTAGTTATATACACACAGTTATAATGAGTTATATATATTTATATATATATACATATTCAAATTTGTATTTTTACCGCCACACAATAACTTGATCTGATAAAAAAATCTAATCTTAAGAGTCAGATTGACAAATGATTCTAAAGAATAAAGATAAAAACCACAGATAAAAACTGAAACATTGAAGTTTGAAAATTATATAAATTACTATGCAACATGAAATAGCACAATAATTACCGTGTTCTCAGTACGATCACGTTTTATAAAATGATCCAGAAAACTGACTGTAGGTCAACTTTATTATTTGTTATCACTCTAGTGGTGCTATCGATTGTAAATTAAACAAGTTGACATTTAGCCATTAAAATAGTGTAATAAATACCATTGTAATGGTACAAAACAAGTCATAATTATTAGAATAAATTTGATGCGTTATTTTTTATTTGTGTAGTTAATTAATTCTGCGAAATAAATGACAATTACAATACTATCAATAACATTATACTGTTTTTACAAACAAATGTTATAATATATCTTTCCTATATATACATACAATATTTGAATTTAAATTGGAAGAGAATTTGTAATTAAATAAGTAAATTTAATTCCGAGACCACGCCAGTAGATTCTAGTTCCAGCCACAGAAGAACATGAAAACGCGTTGATTTATTATGTCCCAACAATTTTGCGTTTATATATTATACATATTATTATTATATTATTTATTGTATTGGAATTGAACTATGGTTGTAAGTTTTATTGAATATATAACCTATCCTTAACAATAATATAGAGGATTGTCGGTAATTTAACTGAAAGTAAGCGAAGCTCTTAACCGTTTGGGAGACCTTTTTTTGTGTTTAGTTGTATCCAGAATGCGACGAGATAATTAGCTAAAAATTTCTCATGTATGTTTGAGCCGAACGCGGATGTTATAGCGATAACAGATTGAAAAAATGTTTAGCCATTCAAAAGTTATCAAGAAAAGAAGAAAGGAGAGGGGCTCAGCTCAACACCCGCCGAGCACGATTGGCCGATCCCAGTTTTAATAAAGAAGTTATCCAATGTCTTTAAAATTTTCTTATTTTTACATTTTCTCGATTCAAGGCTGTCGCTCTTCACCCAGTTTCAGTTACAAATGGAGTGTTTTTAAAGTGTCTTTGCCTTGAGAAATTAATAGAATGCGCACTAATATTCAAGAGGAAAAAAAAGAAGAAGAGGTAATAAAGGCAAAGTAATCTCCAAATAATTTTGAATATAAATAAATCTTATACATTTATATAGGTGCTTAAATTGACACCCAGCATTCAATTTAGATTCAATTTTTTTTTCTTAGATTTACAACTAAGTAAACTTTTGTGAATATCAGTGAAACTAAGTTTGTTACCTAATTTGGAGTAAATTATGTAAAATTATAGAAAAAACTATTTTTTAATTACAGTTTACTGTGTCGGTTGACTGGTAGAGACTGCTTTAACAGTACGTCCGCCATCCGTAACTACAATTTCTTTGTGCAATAAAGAATTTAAATGAATAAGGTAAATGTGGGTAAGACCGCTATTCTTTTTACTATCTAAGCTGTCTTTGATCGGACCAAACTAATGAAAATATATATTTTGTTTGAACTCTTTATATTACAAGTCATTAGAAATATCTAAACTATTAAAAATAAGCATTACTTGCATTCCAAATAAGGCTTTAAACATTTTTTTTAAACCGACGTGTGGAAGGACTATAAGCCCTTTTAATAACAATAAAAAATATATATGTTATAGAAAATATATATAGAATTTTTTTTTATTGATTATAAAAATGTTAAAGGCTTTAAAAATGTGGTAAAGCCGCTTTTTATTTAATAATATATAAAGATATAGTTTCTTTGTTTTTTTCTTTTAAATAGTAAATAAATACAATCGGAATACCTCACAGCCTTATGGAACTCCTGAATTATGCGGCAAGCAATGCGAGAAATGCAAGAAATGGGAGTCCTGTGGAGAAAAACTAGAAAGAAAGTCATTGCAAATCTGGAATTTGAATACTGCATAGAAAAACCACGTAAAATATATTTTGATCAGGCTCTAATAATAATATAATAAAACTGTAGCAACGATAAATAATATTATAAAAGGTATTAAAACGTCTGATCTGCTCCCAATAAACCGGTGTATTTTTGATGAAGCTATTTTCTGACAGGTTCTGTTAAAGGAAATCTTTTAAATCCGACAAAGATGCTTTAATTTGTTGTAGAGATTTACAACAAATAAAAGCATTGTACAGATTTACAACAAATTAAAGCATCTTTGCTACTTAAACAAGAAGCTAAAATATAGCAAGGAGCTAAGATTGTCAAAACGGATTATAATGAAATTAGAATATGGCTTTCCCTTTCCTTATAACTGTGTAATCTATTAATTATTATATTTATATATTAGCTCTACCCATGTTCGTTTTGTCCTAAACGAGTGCCCCCTTCAGACCCTCCCTCGTGCAAAGCGAGCAATCTCAGAGATCTCGCAATTTGCTCATTAGTATTATATATAAGGACTTATAAGGATAAATATGACTATGCTTCCCAGAACGAACCTATTTAGAAAACAATACCAATGTAGAGAAGTTATAAACCAAATTATCTTCAAGTTTTCTTTCTTTCCGCTTTAGTTTCTTATTTCCTATTTATTTTCTTGCCAAACAGTGAAAAATACTGTAATTCTACATTTATTGTTAATCATAAAACACGCATTCACAATAAATAAAACGTCACTTTAAGTCGTTAAGTTACTTAGTAGTTCTTTAAAATTTTTATAATGGGATTCAATTATTGTTTTATTCCAAAAACTTTTTATTACAATTACTACACTCGTCCTCAACATGGCATGTGGTAAAAAAAATACTTATTTATTACATGTAAAAAAACTTCTTAATAAAATATATAAAAGAAACAATATTCTTGCTAGTCTCTCCAGATTACCAATATATTTTTTTACATTTTACATCTTTATTGTAATTAGTGAACTTTTAAATAGTTATTATTTAAGCGATTGTGACTTATTAGAATTTATGTTCTCGCAACGAACAGTGAAAACCACGATATTTAAGATTCCAATAAAACAAGTAAAGTATTCCTTGTCACTACCTTTTCTTACCAAAATATAATAAGAGGCTAAAATAACTTTATTTTTTTAACACCTCCTAAAAGTAAATTACTTATAAATAAAACAAATAAAAATATTATTTATTTTTTATTTAATAGTATAAAAAATCATAATTATTTTCATCCACCTCATGAAGAGTGGTTGCTCTTTATGAGGTGGATGAAGATAAATGAAGATGCAGGTTCAATGTTCCCCAGCTGGGGAGCATTGTCCCTGCATGTCATACACAATATTCTGGCAGAAAGTTCTATACTTCTATCTATGAAACTCACTTTAAATTTATAAGATGTTAAGTTGATATGTATGTATGTATGAACAAATGTCTAAATTAAAAACAAAATATTAAAATATAGTAAGTACTTGTTTTTATAAACATAATTATAATATAACTTCATAATTGTTATTTACATTTATGTATTAAGTAATTAAAATCATGATGCAATAAGAAATAATACAATAAAACTACAAGTAGATATGAAAATTTTCATTTATTGGATTGTATGTATGTATATATATATATATATATATATATATATATATATGTATGTATGTATACAAGCATTATTTACATATCAAGTTCTCACAGAATATTTTAAGTTACTAATTACATAACTGATAACAATAAGTAATAATTTATAATTTATTTATACTATTAATTAAATATATATTGTAATTAAATAATTATGTTACTCCAATGTCTTAACAAAACAAACAATGAATGTTTAATTTCATATACCTTTTATAAATTTAATCCAGCAGATAATCATACATGATACAGCACAGTACTTTTAAGTTAGTTTAACTTAATCTACTAATGACTAGAATGCCTTACTAACACATTATGTTGATTCGTCCGTTAATTACAGATTTTTACTTCATAATTAATTCCTTATTGTAAAACTTTCACTTTTATCCACTTCCACACTTGGAAGTGGCTGACACTGCTATTGATCGTCCACTTTGAATGTTGAATAGTGGCACGCTCCATTGATAATTATCTCACTTATACCAGATGTAGGTGGAGTGTGAGATGAAGGTAATGGCTCTATACTGGCTATTGTACTCATTATTGGTGTCGTGTACAGCTTACCGTTGTGAATATTTGATGCATGTGTTTGTGTGGTTGGAGCGTACACAGCACAAGTGTGCTGCTCGGGCCTCGGTTCATTTATCATGCTCATCTTTACTTCAAATATAACATCTTGTATTTTCTTTTTTGCAACCAATAAATTCTTTTCTCCTTTCAAAGATCTCAACTCATTTGCTACATATTCACCAAATACTGAAAATTCATCTCTATTAGAGGTAGGATACATTATATCTGATTTAAAGGAATGTAATAATTCGGTTCTAGCAATTTTAGGTGGTGGAGAGAGATTATCAAGCTTGCAGTCGGCCACTGAGCTTTCATTGTGAGATTGTAATGTGCCATTGATTTCAACATTTTCCTCCTGAAATAAGAAAAATATTCACATTAACTTACAAGAAACAATGATATGCGTATTATTTTGCGTAAAATGTAAATAATAAAATGAATTGTTAAACTAATTAATACTCACCGATTGTAATACTCTATACGGTTTGTTGGAGTCCTTCATAAAGTGCAAGTATTCGTAAGCGTACCAATTGCTTATATATCTTTCATTGGGACCTTCGGAATTAGCTCGGGCTTCCCGCGCAGACTCTCTGTTGTATTGAGTTCGAAGATGCTGTATTTTTTTTGTGGCGTCAGACACTGAAATTCCAATTATATCCGCTATTCCACGTAATTCCTCTTTACGTTTTTGTTTATCTCTGCGTGTATCGCAAAGCGACGGATTCCATATATTGGGGTTTAATTGCAGCAACTCGATCAATTTCAAAGTTCTGTCTTTAGACCACTCCATTCCACCAATCAGGTTTGACATAAACATTGGATTTATACATAAACAGAAACTAACATTTGTGGATCAATCGTTAGATCGTTCACTGAACTACACGTCTCGACAATTTTATCTGCTCCAAGCCACACCGACTCGACGGCCGACGAGACGATTGATTAGTTGTGAGAGCGATCCAGTGTTGCCATCATTATGATAAATAATATTTTTACGATCTTAACGAACTCAAAAAAATATAAATCTATAATTGAATTTATGTAAACAATATACTGCAAACATTTGACACTGTACTGGAAAATCATTGGGATCGAATATTATAAAAATGTCAAAAATCTTTTAGCAAATAACAAACCGCTTTAAGTAGTAGGTTCCAAAGCAAACAAAGCCAAAAAAAATATGAGTTTGATTGTTTTATTTAGCATTATGACCATAGCAACATACATATAATTTTTGTTTGTATGTTGATTTATATGATTTAACGCATATTGCTACTGACATGTGGGTTATTTTTCCTGGTTCATAGAGTAGGGAATGTAAGCGTCCAATTAACCTTAATGCGCGAAATGCGCAAAGAGAAAAATATATATATGTTCTCGAAATTGTGCCCTGCGGTTAAAAAAGGGTTTGACATTCCATTTAATAATAATAATAATTGATTTAATTTTGCTTAGCTTAGCTTTGGTCTGCCATGAAAACACGCTGTATTATTTTACTAATCCCTTATATTATAAATGTGAAAGTTTATAAGACCGTATGTATATTTGATAGTTTATAACGCAAAATCTACTGACCAGAATACGATGAAACTTTACAATAATATTGCTTATACTTCAAGAAAACATAAGCTTCAATATTTTAACATACAACCCAAACTTACATTTTAGGGAGAGTAGCGATGGACATGAGCTAGTTATAAGTCTAAAATTAGTGCAAATTTTTAGTTTCCATGCAGGAAACCATTTGCTTGTTGACATGAAATTTTAACATTTTCAGTACATGCATCATTACTAATAACAAAAATAGTATTACACATTCTTAGTAAGTATGTCCAAATTCTATCAAAATCATCAAAAATATATCAATTAATTTGTAGTTTTCATCGGGTTCTTTTATGACAGGATACTGAACCAATGATTATGAACGGGTATTGATTAGGTTTTTTTATAAAGTAAAAAAATGTTAGGGTAGTATTTGATAAACTAATATCTTATATTGAATACTGTCTCTTTAACATTGCATTTTGTATGTCTTATGAAATGATGATGAAAATAAAATCCCTGTATCTAATTCATTCTTGTTTATTTACAGACTACAACATGAGGACAGACACCCGTCCGTTATATTTACATTATTTACAATTCTCTCTAATAAAATGCACTATTTAACTGAAATATATTTAATAATACAATTTTATGATTTTTAAAATCACTCGCTTCGCTTGTCTTCCATTTTGAATGTATTTATATAATAATAATACAATGTGAATAAAAAAGACATTAAAAACTTATATAATTATTATTATGTTAAGAGTTTTGATTAAAATATAAATCATAAAATTGTTTTATTGAATAATTATGCAAAACTTAAATAATAGAGTTCATTGCCTCCGTATTACTAAAAGAGGAACTAAACAATAGGTATAACATTACAAATTAAAACAATTATCAACGGGTTGCCGGATATAAAAATTAATAGATCATGTATGTTGTTTTTTGTTACCGGCAACCCTTAATTAAATATACAAACAAAACAGTTAATTTTATAAACTAACAGTGTTATTGTTTTATAATAAATAAGTTTTTTGTAATCAGGTATGTAATTAAACCATAGATAAACCATAAATAACCTAAGAATACATCACATAGAACGGAACGTCGGGTGAAGCTCGCAACAACAACAAAATTAAACAAATATCCCAAAATAAACTAAATCACATATTTACATTATTTTTATATCAAAATGAAATCACAAGAGATTCAAATCATTTCATACAATTACTTAATAACTTCGCACTTAATATCTACAAAAATATATTTATTATTGGTAAAATTGATTGCAATTATATGGTAATTGATTAAAAAATAAAGCTGTCATTAATTATTACAGATTATACGTTACAAGACAATTAAAGTTATGCATACTGGGAGGTACGGAGCCAGTCAACATTATAAATAAGTCAACAAATAATAGACTTTACTCTTATAACAATTGACAATTCGCCTACATTTAATCGATGTCGAGGCCTCGTGCGGGATCCATGGAATACATTGGGATCAGGCTTTAACAACGGGTAGATCTTCCTTTCTACATCTCGTAACAACTAAATAAATACTAGCTAGCTATGTCTGTACACTCTTTATGTTACTTAAATATTTACGTGATATCGAGCGGTCGGTGCTCGCGAGCTCTGAAGAAGCCCTTCTCCGTGCGACACTCCCTGATGGTGACGGTCTGCAGGTTTACGGTGACGTCGGTGATGAAGATCTGGTCCGCGACCGGCGACCGCGCCATCCAGTAGGCGGCGTTGCGGGGCTGCGGGGCGGGGGGCAGGGGGACGCCGGGCGCTTCGCCCCACGAGTCCTCGTCCTCGGGCTCGGCGCACGTGGGCGGGGGGCGCGCGCCCTTGGGCTCCGCGGGCGCCGCGGCGGTGGGTTGAGTGTCCGTCCTCCTCTCTCTCTCTGGAGGAGTGTGGGCGTCCGCTTCTTCCGGGGAGTGAGGGGCTCGTCTGGGACCGGTCCTGGGGGCCGCGGCCTCCGCTGCCGGCGAGGCCGGCGCCGCAGCCCCGCCCGGGGGCGCCGCCGGAGGAGGCTGGCCGTGCGTCCTGCCGCCGTTCAGCTTGGAGGAGTCGTGTCGCTTGGCGGGCGGACTCATGGTGATCGTGACGCCGATTTTTCCCGATTCCCTGGACAGCACTTCGGCCTTGCGCTTCCCGGGCGGCGGGTGTCGCTCCTCGGAGCCGCTCCGCGCTCTCTCGACGGGGGAGTGCTCCCTCTCTCTCTTGCGGCTCTGCTTCTTCACCTCCTCTCCTCTCTCGAAGCTCTGTATGAGTCGCGGGTCGAGTATGTTCTCCTCCGGTTCCCAGGTGTTGTGCTTCGGCTTCCAGCCTTTCCATTTCACGTAGTACTCCACTTTATTCTGCAATGATAATAAACAATGGTTATAATGTGTATATTGTAAGTACAAGGCGGGCGCGCCGGGCGCTGCCGCTGCGTGACTGGTCGGTGTCGTGCCGCCGTGCAGCGCGAGGGGTTGCATAGCTTTGCGATTATTTTGCGATTCACATATTTTAATCGAGTTTAAGGGGTTAATTGAACTTTACTTTATATAAATATTAAACCATTGTTATTATTTCAGGAGAAATAATTGAATAGTAATCTTGTTAAACTATATCTACCTCAAGTAGGTACTTAGGGTCAAGTACTTAAGTTACCAACACACTATATATACCCTTTATCATTATATATATAAAATGTATACAATTATGAGGTGAAGACCTACATATGTATATAATTATTGAAATATCAAAAATTTTGGAAATGATAGTAATTACAATTAAAAAACTAAGTCGATTTAAAGTTGCCAATTTTGGGGAGCACCTGCTATAAACAGCTGTCGACTATCTCCCCCGGGATCGAACCCAAAACACCCCGCAACTAAACGTGCCGTTGGGAACCTACCTGCACACCATGCAAAAAGAATCTTTAACGTTACATACATAATGACTACTTTCGTGTAATTCCGTGAATAGTGCGTTTTTGTACATCAAGCGGCATGTGCAAGTCAATATGTTAGGTAACAGTCAGCCCGATATGGTGTCCAACTTAATTATATATAAAGTAAGCTGTCTCTGTTATTAGGTTACCTACATTGTAGTACGATTAATATGCTAATCAAAAGGTCAACTTGTTTTGTTAATATCAACCATAAACTCTTGCTATTATACCTACATTATCATTGTCATACCCTTATCAAAATTATGAGGTTGGTGATAACGATCTTTTACTCTTCTATCATATATCATTTCAGTGGAGATTCTTTGCCAAATTCTTTAAGCCCTCCAATCATGTCTTCTTTGAACTCTACCACGACAAACAACAAAAATAATTCTCATGTTTTCCATTATCAAGCTACTTGACCGGGTACATTCTTACTTAATCCACTCTCATCATCATCATCATCATCATCATTACAGGAGTTCACTCGCCTATTTATTAATTACGTCCTGTTAATAAAAAACAATCAATTAACAAACAATTTAATAATATCTCATATCGGACACCTGTGGCGACACAAATTACTTCAAGCGTTGTAAAACCCACAGTTTATCAGACCTTTCTCTTTTAGTGCTCTTTCATTGCAAACAATAACCAACTTTATTGATGGTACGTACAGTTCAATTTGCGTTGTAGACTGGTGCGGTTAGGGCGTTTCTAAAATGCACATCTGTTTGAACCCTCGCGTCTTATTGGTTTTAGTGATGAAGGGTGAGTCGGGAATAGCTCGCAGTGACTTTGTAGTGGCGTCCGCGTTGTAATGTTTTAATAGAATATTTATTGAAAATTAATATAGTCTAGAACATTCTGAGTAGGTATTATTATTAGCAATTGTGCTAGTAAGTAAAATGTTAACTATTTATTAATGAATTCCATACGCAATATATATTATAAGCAATAATAAATAATATTAGCAGTTTATTTTATCATAAGTAAAGTTATCTACTGAAACTTTTCGTTTTTTCTCAGTGCAACTAAATACGAACGTATGTATACTGATGAGAATACTATGAATGCTGTCATTATTTTATATTTATTTATTTATTTAGATTCACGCCATATCCCTTTCCGGGTAGCCAGAGACGACGGAGCGCCAAACGCTACGGTCCCTGCATACCTCTTTCGCCTCGGCCACAGACATCAACCTCTTTATACATGCCCTCCGAGGGGTCCTTATGCCTTTTACGTAACCTTCCTCCAGTATCATAGTTACTGTGTTTTCGAAGGTCACTCGAGGCCTCCTCCTGTCTCTCTTACCGCTCACTTTTCTGATATAATTTTTTTTACCGTTCTTTCATCACTCATTCGTTCGACGTGCCCAAACAATTCTTGATAACTTATTTATAGGTTTTAATATATATTTATAATAAAGGTTACTTTTTAAATTTGAAGGGTTGAAATCTTTTGATATAAAGCAGAAAAATTATAAAATAACACGATATTTAATAATAAAAGATTTGTATTGTCGTCGTATCAAATGATTCTTAATAAAATTTAATATTACATCGGCAGTTTTAATAATACACAATAACTGTTTGATTTTCCAAACAAAAGTTCGATTTTTCAACACAATTTAGACACAATTTAACTTGGTGCAAATTGAATGAGAATAACTACCATAAATAAAGTTATACCTTATTTAGAACTTATCTAAGGATTCCCTTAAAAATATTTACCAGAATGTTATCTTAAAAAATGTCTTGCCATGTATAAGACATCAATAAATATACGAAAAACAAGACTAAACTAAACAGGTAAGGCAGGTTAGTAACTTATCTAAGTAACCAAACGACTTCTATGATGTTATTATACGGTGAAGCTTGATAAACTATTCAAAAACCATATTAAAGACCATATAAGTAATAAGATAAACGCCAATATAGACGAACTACAAAAAACTTTATAGTGCACCGTCCATATACAGGAGCAATAAACATTACAAATGTCCATTCTTCAAAACTATACCCAGACTCGAAAACTAAACAAAAACTAAGAATAAAAAAAAAAAGAACTTAAATGGATCATTGGGACGTACGGGCAAGGTGAAGTCTTGCGTCTGTGCCGCGATTGGCCGGCGGGCGGGGCGAAGGGAGAGGGGACCCGCCCCCGCCCCGCCTCCCCCCACCCCCGCGACGCCCGAACCAAACCCACCACGATACCCATGCGGCCCGCCTCCCTCTATACCGAGGTATTAAGGTATATTTTCCCTCAAACTGGGCGTATATATAAAATGTAGTTTTTGATGGCTGTAGTATTGCCATGGGCGGACCACGTCTCGGGATCATAGACGCCAATTAGAGCCGATCGCAGTAATTAATGAGTTAATTAACAATTATAAATACGATACGTAGGTGATGTGTCAATTTGTTTGTTGGTATCGTCTTTTTATAAGCTGTAAGTAGGGGCGTGTGCTAAATAATAAGTCTATAAGGTCTTATACGATTAGTATGTTATGGACATTATAATTTTAGATAATTTGCGCAATTTACGGCAAATTACTGATATAAACTAAGAGATCTCTATAATAGATAAATAGATATAGATATGTAAGTTGTACTCGAAAATAGCATGAAAAACATCTTTATTTAATCATTTATAATTTCATTCTCAGTTCATACAAGCGCTAAGTAAACTAGTATACTAACGGCATAGTGTAAAAATGTTAGTGAGTTTAGGTTTATTTTAAACAGTACACTTAAAATTGGATAATAATGTAACGTAGAGCATACTAATGTAAGAAATAGGTATATTATAATATGCGGAGACTAAAATATGACGATAATAATGCATTTATCTTAGAGGAATGCAAATTAAGCTAAAGATACAAAGTCTAGGATGGAAAGGCACGGAAAAACTTATAGGCCTCGTCTAGACAGTCCTACCTTATAAGTATACTTATCGCAGTTTTATCACTCTTATAAAGTACTAGCAGGTTACCCGTGCTTCGCGACGGGAATAAACAAAAACAAAATTGACTTTCGTGAGTATTGAACCCATGACCCTACCCTTCACACATACACGCTCTATCCTCCAACCCATCATGACTCGCTATCAGTGCGAGACAGTCTTGAGTTTGATAACTACAGAGTTTCATTCCTATCGGGTTATAGGTACACTCTTGTTTCTCACATCGCAGCATGTTGAGAATAAACATAGTGACTGGCCAAATAATTTTAATTTCTACTGCAATGCAATGCAATGCAATGCAATGCAATTACGATAAATCTGGTATCGAAATAGGCCCTCCTGACACTTCCATTTTGACGTACACAAGTGATCACTGATAATGATTCAAAGTGGAAAAGATATAAATAAATAAATAAATAAATGGGAGAAGAGAGGGAGCGGTACCTTTGCAAAATCCTTTCTTGTTGCACCTATTCAATATGTCAGGAGTCTTGTGTACAAATTTCAGCTTTCTAGGTATTACAGTTTGGGCTGTAGAGTGATGAATGAGTCAGTGAGTAAGTGTCTTTGTGATTTATATATTAAGATTAATACTCGGAACCGAACTTTAATTCCGTTTCTTTCTTTGTCTTTTTTTCCGTTTTCGGAGTTATACGTGTCTGTTCTTTATAAAGCAGTTTTATGGCAAAGACAGGAGCTAGCACTAAACAATGTAAACCTTAAATTAAGTTTGTTACTTTTGAACGATAGAAAGTAAAAATATTAGCATTTGAGAGCTTTCTCTAAGACGGTTATAATCTATACTAATTTCATTCAAGCAAGCAGGAAGGTAAGCGTTACGTAGATTTATCAGTGTTAAATGTACTTATACTAAGATGTGTAACGGATACTACTACTGTTTAGGACTACCTAAACAATACTAACTTGTATTCGATCGGTTTCTACTACTAAAGGTAATATAACTAACTACCAATTTAGTAGTGCTTGCTACTAAGATATTGATAATTGATAAAACTTATGTTATTTGGGTAGTTCTCGTATTCGATCTTCTACTTAAAACTACCAATGGCGACAATGCTACTAACAGAAATGTATTGAGAGGAAACTTAGAGAATAATGTTATAACATTGATAAGATAAGAATAAAATGGACGAATATTGCGGATGGAGCGACTACGTTTCTCTTGAAATAGCATAGGCAATAAAAATAAGCTCTAAATTAAGCAAATATATTTTATATTTGCTTAATTTAGAGCTTAATAAATAGGTAACATTGACTATTTAACTTTACTAATAGTAATTCATGTGATAATTAAATGCCTTATAATTATATAAGTTATTTTAATGACTCAACAGTACAATATATTATAAACAAATTGTTTAATTTCCTTAAGTTTTTAGTAGGTTTGGTTGGATTTTTGTTGGATACTTGATAGATATTTACTATAATTTGTAGATAGTTAGGTACTACTGTATATTATTAATATACTAAACATGCTAACTCGTGTCTCATAAGACAAAATAATACTTACAGGCGAGGACTTTTTATTGATAGTAATACTTATATACTTATCTGAAGATTACATGTTCTATGTATAAATTGTTTATTTAACATTAGTATTAAAACTCGAAAAAATCTTTACACCATTTAAATTATTCATTACAGATTTTGTTACTAGATTTAAATTCAATAATTTTAACCCAACATTTCGTTTACCTTTCAGTTATTGTTAAGGAAGGCGATGTAGATATGTCAGTGTGTTTATTGTCTGTCACTATTACGAAAATCTCAGAAAACATTATTACTAGATACTATTTAGCTTAACATCAAAAATATTGAGAATGTATCGTAAATAAAGCCGTTAGCTACACTCCGGAACTACTCACAATGGCGCTGGTTATGCTTTACATACGTAAGTAGTTTGTTAGTGCCCGCATATATACATATTATACTGATCCGCACTTACTCCATTGTGATCAGCGCTCAGGTCAAATGTTAACTCTCACGCATTGTTAGACCTGCATACATTATTGGTGTTTTGTACTGTTTTTTGTTATAATATATAGATACTAGTATTCTTTCTATAAGTATTTTACTTTGATAGTAGGTTATATTAAACACATGGCTTATAAAAAATAGGTAAGAGTTAGTCGTGATATTGCAAAGCTACTAAATAACTCTGGTAATTCGTCGATAAACTATACATTTTTATTGAGAATACCTTAAAGTGTGATTTAAGTGTGAGTGGAATGAGTTAAATGGATATTGAAGTGTTGGACGCGCGCCAACCGACCAAATTGATGCAATGCAGCACCAGCAGCACTGAATATACCTACATATAACGATAAGTAATAAATCGATTGAAAGGGTACAAAATCGAGTAATAAGCGAATGATTACATCGTTATTTTATTTCACCGCAACGCTATCTAAAATCGGCAAGCCGGGGAGGGAGGACGTGATTAATGATCCCGGCTCGTACCCCACGGGGACCGATCTAGTTTAATATCTTCAAAGCCCTGAAATATTTACTCTATTTAATTCCATTTTGTAGGAATGCACACATTTTGAATATAAACGCATAAAAAACATGATATAAATAAACATGAAGGGTTTTTAATGCAATGAATTATGAATGAACTTGATAATTTAAAATGACCAATAAATAACAATTTATTGACAGCTCGTCTAATTAAAGAGGGGACAAGAAATTGTAAGAGATAATTCAGAAGCAGGAATGTCTGTCTGTCTGTCTGTCGTTTATTAAGAATTATACTACAAACCGATTCGATTGCCGTTACCAGGAATGAAGAAGTCTGACGTAGGTAAATAAATACATATATTATAAAAAGCACTCTAGTGATTTCAATTCCATTTTCATTTTAGCGCTGGATTTAAATATAATCAAATTGTAGCGTTTAATATTCAACCCTCTGGAAGCGCTAAAGGATGAAGGCGAGGGAGGAAAACGAAATTGCTGTAGGCGTTTGACGAACGATCGCAGGATTACACAAATACTGTTTATTTTAACATGGTCAGGTTTTAGATAATAAAGTATAGTTTCTAACCCGTTTTTAGTATTTTTATTTGTTAATTAAGTTTTAAATTCTCGTCTCAGTCATGAATATTCCACACACGTACTCGGACCTCCAGTGTGGTGTACGTGATGTCTAACGCTAAAGTATTTTTACATGTAGTGTAGAGCGCTCGAGAAGGTTGAATACTTTTAGCTAAAATGTATTTATTTATTAATTAATTACTTACCTACCTAACTTATGATATACATAAAGGAGAATTTATTGCTCCACTTCAGTTATTTATACAAAAATAAAATATCATTTATATATAAAACTTATTTATTTTATTTATAAAAAAAAACCATTCAATCAACCCTGGGCAATATCCGCGTATTCTTTTGTAACATAAGTACCAGGAGAGCAGAACTGCTAAAGAGTTGTACGTTGCTCGCTGTGTGTGAAGAGAAAATTGATATGTCAGACAAGGTAAGCAAGTTTGTGGGACGAGGCAGTCGCTTCACAGACGGCGCACCGCGCATGTCAGTCGGTATCCAGTTGTTGGGAGGGAAGGATGGTTAAGTATTTTTTCTCTATTACGTAATGTTTTTTACGTTCACGTTGAAATTAATAGACAAGCCAATTGGAAAATGTTTTCCAATATTAATTATCGAAATATTTATTTATAATTATTGCACACTACGATGTACTGCATATCGTGATATATATATATATATAATCGTTTTTTAAGAATATATTACTTTATTTTGGAACATAAATAATGTTACGTAATATTAAAATTTCGGTTTCACTTATCAGAACACGGTCAATGACTGACAATTCAATCGAAGCACTGTCATTGCGCTTGATGGGCACTTGAGCTACTGAACCGATGAGACCGTTGTGAAGCTACGATTGAATTTTCGATAAGACTTTTTGGAAGATATGATAATTAAGCGCTTGAAGCGCAGTTATTCTTTCTTATAGGTCAATTAATTGTTTAATTTTAAGCGTTCTAATATCTCACTAACAGTTCTCTCGATGCAAATTGAGAAAGTTAGTTGACCTAGCACTTGGTAGATTGGATAATGAAATGGCTGCATTAGACAGATGTCTGTTTACTCGCGCTTGAACCATTTATTCAGAGAGAGATATCCTGGGAGTTTATAGACAAAGATCGATAGAAACACACGGGTGGAATAGCTAATTGCACATTATAAAGCAACACTCGTCTGTGCAGTTAGTTGAACTTGAGTTGCAGTTAACAATTAGCTGATATGGTAGGTTTTTAAACGTTTTAGGTTATAAAGATACTTAAGATATAGTTATTCTTACCTAATACCTACAGCAATTTGTTTTAATATATACATTTTGATATTTTATTCATAACCATTAGTTAGATATATTCAGTGCCCATTTAAAATAAATTCTCTCTTCAGATTCCGACTAGTACCTAAGGAACACTCGAACAAATTACGACTTTCACGCTAAGTGGTACTTGTTCTAGACAAAGGGGTCTTCGGTTCTCAGCCTCCTTTATTCGCAGAGCAAACACTTGTGACACGGTGAAGCAACTTTATATCCCCTCCCTCTGGATATTTATATGAAACTATTGCATCGACATTAAAATAGTGTAGGAAAAAGCTATTCAAAGCGACATATTTATGTAGAAACCGGACAATGTGTTTGTAGGTTGTTATTATTCCGATAAAATCAGTGTATTTTGTAATAGTTAACCAATTAAGCGTGTATATGTATGTGTGTGTGTAAGTGTGTTATGCCTGACCGTAATAATAGAATCACAAATTTTAGCATATTATTGCAATGGTGTTTAGTATAATCCCGAAATAAATACGTCAGTAATAACTCAATTAAGGGGATCAGCCCGCGGCGGGTCGGGAGAGATAAGAAAAAACACAATGAACGGGTGCCTCTGACACGAGGGTCGGCCAGATATTATAACAAATACTCCCAATACCCCGACCCTTACTGCTACCCTTTCTATCTCTGATTACATTCCAACATTATTTAGACAACACATTTCTGGAATATTATCATTATTAATAAATCCTGATTATAATATATCAGCGTGATTGACTTATCGTGGGAAGTAACATTAACTCATCTTTATTAGATACGCATTCAAATATCTTCAGTTCCTTTGATGGTGTATTAACATAATAATGTAAGGTCCAAGGCATAACGACCGCCCGCGTCGAGAGACATTATTATAATGACTGCAACTCGCCTGATGCGCTACGTTTTTATTGCGCCCCGCAATACTTTGGCGCCGAAATGCTTCGAGGCGTTTGACGCGAATTAAAAAAAAAATATTAAAAGGTGTCGCGTTCCGCGTGTCAATCGCTATTGAATCTTATTGTGATATATTAGAATCGAAATTGCTTTGTGATTGTCGATCAGGTGATCGTTAGGTCGTCGCTAACGGAATGCGGTGCGTCCGTGTGCGTGGCAGACAATGAACGCTTTGATTGTGTGGGGACTGCAATATGACGTTTTCCCATTCACTACTTTAATATTCTGAGCGTACTCGTATGCGAAGAATGCTTTCTAAATTTAGGGGAAGCACTCACATAGGAAACTTTTTATATCGAGGGGTGACGGTACCTACCGGTGTATATAAGTTCTTAGTTATAATTAATCCTATAGTGTAGAATTGCGAAATACGTGGAGTAACCCCGCTCCAGTTGATTTAGTAGATTTTATTTGTTTAAAAACAATGCAAAAGTGAGTTTTGGGGTAAAGACATTACCCCAAAACTCACTTTAGCTTAGCTAAAAAGTTTAACCTACACAAGATTTTGATAAATAGGAAAAATTAAGAATCTAAGATGTCTTCTAGTGCATACCTACCTATTTAGGTAGGTACAAAATTTAGTACAAACTGATCTTAGGGGTTTTGAGTCATGTGAAGACAGTATTACTTCAATCTATAAGGATGGACGAACTAGAAAACTTGAAAAGTTACAAGACTTAGTCTGTTGATATATTCTCGAACTGATATTACTTTTAAATGTGACAAATTATAAACAACATTCCGCTCCATACATTCGTCGTCCCCTTGCACTTTATTCATGTATTGGGTTGGATGAAGTTACGAGGCTTTGTCAGGCGATTATTTATAGAAATATTTGGAGCTTTGTATCGCTTCCGACAGCAGCTATTCGTAGCTAATTGTTGATATCCTCACGCCTCGGGAGACGGCTTTTAGAGATAAAAAATAAAACCGTTACCGGAGTTTTAACTTTATAATCGAAATATTTCATCTACCGCTTTATCTACCTTTGACCCTAAGGTCTAACTATCAAAATTTTTATAATATCGTTATTGTTACCTATAGTTAAACCAGATGTAATGGTTATATGTTCCTGTTTTTCAACACTAAAATCCGTTATTTTATAGAGAATTTGGCATAAACTATTGTGTTCCATCTATTATAACACAAAATTTCATCAACTCCTTCAGGAAGTAGTTCGCGAATATTTATCCATTTAAAAAAATTCAAAACATTATATATATTTATAAAATTAAGCATTATTATGCAAAACAAATTTGCTTTCTTAATATTCAATAGTTAAGTAGAAAAATATATTAATTCAAGCCTTCATACCGTGTTTATTTCTCTACACTTGTAACTTTATGGAGGTACACTCGGCACTTACAAATTGATTTATTACAACAATGTATTTTACACATAATTAGCATAACATAAAAAACACTGCCATAAATATAATAATTGATGAAAATTTAGAAAAGCGCCATCTAACCAGCGATTGCTGAATTATTTTGTCAGCTATTTGACTTCCGTAAAGTATTGATATAGGAATTAAAAAAAAAAAAGAATATTATAGGTTGTTAAAAACGCATTTATTGCACCGTGATTAATAAGAAAAATATATTTTTTTTATTTATAAATACGTGAATACACAAAACAAACAAAAATGTACACGTGTTACAAGCGTTTCAGGGCATTTTTGCTTAGCACGATCTGCTCGACGCTGATTGGCTTACAATAATGGCGGGGAGCATGCGCTGTCGACGTGGGTTCGGTCAAAGCCGAATACTGGCGCGTTTACTTCGAGATACCAGGGCCACAGTGCTTTGAAGGAGTTTCTTTACGAGAAGCAACAACACATAGTAATATGAACCTTAAATCTTTAGTATAAAGATCAAATTTGTTTAAAACCTATATTTGGTTTATGTTAAGCCATTCCGACAGATAACAAGAAATCCTAAGCGCGTTTAAAAATAGCTCCTGTTGCCATTACGTATGATTTAATTTTGATATATTTAACATTCGCCGCGCTATTAAGTAGTTTCCTAAATTTGACAAGGCACTGGAGAGGACAGTGGGAACTTTTTAGTTTGGAGGTGACAGTAAATGCGAAACGGTAAGTGCATGATGAATGGATTAATAAATGAGCGCCATTGATTTTTTCGTTTAAAACTTTTACTGGTAGTAATAGGAATGTTTAATTAATTATCTAATCTAACTATGACATTTTTATGGGATTTGTTGAGGTTTTTATGTTTGTACATATAATAAGTACTGATTAGGGCCTTCGTAATATGGACGTGTACCTATTTTAAAGGAGTGAGGGGCCTTGCAATTTTAAGTGGTCTATTTGTGGGTTAATGCATCACTGAATGAAGAGACTAATAGTTCTACTCCCTCAATGTAGCACTTACCTAATGTACTCCAACAGTCTGTGACACGCATGTCGTGTGATGTGAAAACACACATGTCGTGTAATTGAAATTAGGTTTTGTTGCGAGTCGTGTCATTTCGTAATTTACTTCTACTTTGTAATCGCTAAGTATGGATCTCTACTAAACTTTATCAAAATTATGTAAATATAATAAAACAAAATATCTAACCAAATCGTATTCCTGAGTAATTTAGCTTAGTCTTAATTATTTTTATAATCATGATAGGCATAGATATAGTATTAAATAAGTAATCTTTTTTATCAATAAATAATGGTACCAATATTAGTATAGTTTAGTTAGTTATCTGTCAATATGTCAAAAGTATAGTTAATTTAAATTTGTCATTACCGTCCAATAGATGGCGGTAGGAGTACACAAAAAGAGAGGTGAATGTTTTATTATCAGTAAATAGTTAAAAATTATGTTTAAAATGTAGAAACTTTATTTTGCGTCAATATAAAATTCTATAAAAATATATTATTTTGATATCCTTCAAAATTATTAATATGGAAGATGAATATTGATTAATTTGATTAAATACTATATTAATAACTGTTTATTAAAGGACGAACAGATCCACAAAACTAACAGATAAAGTTATTGTAATAGCGTTAACTACTTTTCTTTACAACAAAAACTTTTTTAGGTAAAATTAGAGATCAAAAGACGCATAACAGATTTAATTATGTTACAGAATATATTGTTTTTATATGAAAAGTTGATTAAACGTTTCAAAAGACGGGCAGTTCAATGACACGTCACTAAAGTGACATTAGATATTAAAATAATTTTCCTTAGCGATTTATAGTAATGTAACTGTAAAGAATTAACACAAACATACAGACATACATGCATATTGTCACTCTTTCTCGTAAGGATAGATAGACTAGTCTTGTTACGACATACATACATACTTCTCCTGTCCTGACATACTTCTCTCTTCTTCTACTCTCACAAGTCCCTTCGCAATGCTAAAATAGGATTTAAATTACCATCTGACTAAGCATGACAAAGGCATGTAACTAAAAAAGTTCTGGGTATGGTAGTGGAGGGATGGCCAGGTAGAGGACGGCCGAAGAAAAGATGGAGGGATTGCGTGAAATACGATATGGAGAAGAAGGGAGTGTGTGCAGAGATGACGAGTAATAAGTATGAAAAGAAAAAACATACTGCGCCGACCCCAAAATTGGGATAAGGGTAAGATGATAAAACGAACATGTATGTTATCTATCTATACTATGTTTGTTATATTGCACTATTTTTTTAATAAGATAAAATAAAGTTCTAATATTTATTTGTGATCATTTGTTATATTAGAAAATTAGGAATAAAGATACGTGGATGAAATGTATTTCTTGAGTTAGAAAAATTTAATTTTAATCGAAATAGTAACTAGCTCATAATTACGTTTTCTTAGAACGTTATAAGAACCTATATAATAGGGACCCTTAAATAGTAGTCGTTACAATTATTGTCCGTTTGTTTGTTACTCTTACTACTACTACTACTACTACTACTACTACTACTACTACTACTACTACTAGTACTACTATTGCTACTACTTAAACTACTCAAATGTTACTAAATAGATTTATAAGGAAATTGTTATAGCATTATCTTATTATGCTAATCAACTTTATCAACCCTTATCATTTTACGGAAAAAAACACTAAAATTGATTCGGGGGTATTCCTAACTACAATAAAACTAGAATGGTATAAATTTTTAAGTTTTTTACGTTGGGGGAGAAAACATGAGGTGGCTGGCTACAGGTAGTTTTATAATAAAAATTTTAAACACCCTATAATTAAACTACTCGAAATGTTTTGACAATTTTTAGAACACAAGAGTTGCATAACAAAACCTAACACTTATTATACACCTTCTATAAAAATACGAAGCTATAAGCACCCTTATATCGTAGATATGTCGAAATATTCAAGATACTTATAATAAATATATATATTTTAAGTGATTCTTCCTAGCAGTACTAAAAATCATCCAATAACATATATCTTAAGGGTCTGTCTGGTTACAATTTTAGTTACCGATTTGCATACCAACAAATATAACACAAAATTTACCATTTTAAGTAATTGTACCGTTTTTTATAATGAAATCACTAATCTAAAAGAAAAATCTTAAAGAATATTAATTCCTTTTAAGAATCACTGAAATATGTATACATGAATACTTAATAATTGTCGCATTTTAAACCTATCTGATGGTAGTAGGAAGCCGAACTTAAGCTCCACTCTTATTATAGCGACCTGATTTACTAGTGCTTCCACCCATATTTTAATACTATATATTTTTGTCTTATAGTTAATAATAGTGACAGTAAATTTGGTTATTGACAACTATTCCCAAATATGAGAGATAACTCGATTTCGAGTATAAGGTGTGACTCCAAAATACGTGTTCAAGATCACTTATATCAGGAGCAATTAAAATAATCTGGAAATCTTTTTTCCAGAAGAATCCTTTGACATAAAGAGGGATTATGTAGTACATTGTACCATTCAATATGTGAATATAAGAGTTTTAACATCCAACATTATCATGCACATAATAACGACCCGTAAACAAACTATAACTTGTTTACAAACAAAATATTATTGTTTTAAACCATAACTTAACATGTAAGCGTAACATGCAAAATTATATTCAAACTAAATAAACATTATCGAGTTAGCAACATCAGGTTAGTAACACAAGTATTTTGAAACGATATTACAAAGACTAGACTGCCCTCCGACTGTTTCCAATGCGCAAACTTGTTTACTATCAAAAAATTAAATAATGTAATCTCAAGAAGGGGCATCATTTTAAGACGTATTCTCACTGCCCTTAATACAGAATATAAGCCAACGTTAGGGGAACCCAAGTAATAATAAAGGAATAACATGCGTATAAAGAAAACTAAAAAACCCTCGTGATCATTCCCGTACAGCTGCTCTTTGTATCACAATGCTCGGATTACATACACAAAATAAAAATTAAAATACTGAACACTGAATATTTTTATCTACAGAGAGCATTGTTAAGGAATGTTTATTTCGATGCAAGCGAAGCAGACGAGCTGTTATTGCGAAACGTTGAATTTACAAAAGCGTACCAAATTTATTAGGCGGGTGATATGTGATCACGAATACGAGTTTCGCAAGCCCGTTATATATTATTACTGACTGCTTTCGCAAAAGAAGTATTGCTCACCTTTCTAGTTCTTTTCTTCATTATACGCTCAGCGGCGTACACGCTGTCGCCGAGCTCCATCTTATGCATCCCCAGTTTGATAAATGGTACAAAACAGTCAATAAAATCCAGAAAAACACCGCAATCCAGTTAGTGTGATCCTATCACTGCATCCAATTTGTAGCGCACCGCAATCCGACACACATTTCTCTGTCACAATTCACTCAGTACACTGTCACTGTTCAAAGTTGCCGCGCGAACGATGACTTTATCGTTGCGCAGAACAACACGTCCTCTCCGTTCAAAATTACAGCAGAAACTGAAGCAGGGGGAGGAAGCTCCCGCCCCGCGCGTCCCGCGACCTCACGCCACTAAACCCCGACAGAGTGCGCTACGCATTCACAAACACCCGCTCGATATCTGTAAACAAGTTTTATTTTCATTAGCCTTTTGTATTTTCAGAGGTTTTTGCTTATGTATATAAGTTATAACATATGATTATAAAGTAGAGCGGAAATAGACAATCATTCATATTGAGTTTTATTCCATATTATGTAAAGTATATAATATAGTATATACATATATTATGTAAATATAATTTTAAAATAGATTAGTAATTTGTATGTCCATTTAAGTACAAAATTTCTTTATTTAAATTACCGTAGAGTAGCAACAAGGCATGATACAATATCAGTAGTGCAGCTAGTTTTAATATAATTGGAAATAGGTATATTGCGTTGTCAAATGCGTCTCATGAGTCGCGGTGTTGATGTCGCGGCGTGGCGCAGCGCGGTGGAGGCACGACGCGAGCGCGGCGTTGCCGCTCTGCGCCAGCTGCGAGAGAAAGACCGAGCGCCTACCCTATTATTTACGCGCGACGTTGCCGACCCGACCGGCCTACGTTGATTACGAGGACACCGCTTTTACGTTCGATCATCCGGCACCAAAACTACTAACTACAGCACGGGTTTTTCGGTCGCCTATCTCATTAATTAGATTTTTAGTAATTATGCGATATTAATATTGTCTCTACTATTATGCTAGTAAATACCTTATATTATCTGATGTACGGCAACTTCCACGAATTAAACACCAAATCCAGGAAACTGAGCTTTAACAAAGTCCATTTTATCGAAAACAGTTTTTTATTTTGCTGAAAACGGCGAAACGTCCAGTCCACTGTACGCACGTTTAGTAACTAAGGCATTTTCGGTCGTATCGAATCGGTTCGGCATTCGTGAAAGGTCGGTGTTTTGGGGTTCGCGGGGCGCGGGAGGGGGTGGTGAGAGCGAATAGGATTGGGTGGTGCGCTCGGGCGGCGGGCGACGCGTGACCGGAGCCAATCACGGCGCTCGCAGCCGCGCCCCGTCCGCGCCGGACTGGCCGCCGTATATCTCCCTCTCGCTCTACGCCACTTCTACGCTCGATCCGTGTTTTATTTTTTTGTGGCACGCAGAACTCATATAGAAAAATAAACGGACATTTTGGATTACGTGCGACGCCAAGTCTCCGGATGCGGGCGCGGCGTATATTTATTTATTCCATGGGGAGATGTTGTAGTGCAGATTACCCACGGCTTCGATTACGACAGGCCGGCGTGAAGTTCGATTTTGACAGATCATTCGTTTGATTTATGAGATGTTGGTATATTGTAGATATATTCCCGTAATGTTATAATGTACATGGCCCGTCTAACAAGTTATTGGAGAAATCTGTTTTTCTGGCGTCCTTATAAATCGGTTTTAGAGAAGCGTTGTAATCTGTTGTTTTGCCGCATTAGGCTGAGTTATTCTTGGATTATTATTCAATATAATAAGCCATGTAGCGTATTTAAAATCTCTTTTCTTCCTATGGCTTCTGTGTTTAGAGTAATATTGCCAATCTCCGGGTTGAGGAGCGCATTTGCCTGTGGACAATTAGACATCTAACATATTAAAATGTAGTTAAAATATTTACGTCACTAGACTTTAAACACACAACAACACAAATATTTTCTGTTATATGAGTGTTTGTAATTGAAGTTCTAAGAAGATTCTATAAATTATCAACTAAAACTTGCTATTAAGCCTAAAAAAAGGGCTGCAGAGTTCCAGTTTATAAAGAATTAGTCAACATTTCTATTAACCGCGGAAGACGGAATATGTTTTCTTCTGTTAAATAGTAGAAGACTAGCATTCAGTGGATACTTAATTCATTTCCATTCTTCTTAATAGCTAACCTATTAAAATAGGTACTATAATTTTTGTGGTAACCATTCCTTCTAGACGTTCCTAATAAATATTTCGACGCGCCGCGTATGTTTTCTTAGAAATTAATGTTCCAACGCCATGACGCAGAGTTTAGGTCATAACTCCCCCCCCCCACGAAGTAATCTTAACTCCCCCCACGAACTAATCATTACCTTGCATTCCTCATTGGATTTCGTTTCATTATGACATATTCAATAATTAAAAAATGTAGAAAGGAGGAAAATTATCTTAAAAAGTCTGTAAAAGAATACTAAATTGTAGTTAGTAGGAAAATTAAAATTAAACCTACAAATCGTCTCTTGAACAACATTGGAAAGGTCGGATTAAAATCAAATTGTAACCAATACACGCAAGGGGAATCCGTAATATAATTTTATTTAAACTTTGATACTTTATCTACACGTAACCTTATCAATTGGTCCGTGAGTCCACATCTCAGTCTGAAGAGTGGTTAGTTATTACGAACGGATATGTTTCTAAATATTTTAAACGCTGTACAAGGTATTTACAGACTCTTTACTGGAAACCATAGCGTCCATACTCAAAGGAGTTAGATACTCAAATAGGTTGTATAGTGGAAAGGAGATACTTTTTCTTGTTAACTATATAGCAAGTGTTGTACACGTATCCTAGATTGTGTATGTCCAGACACGGATTCCAGACAAATTATTATTTCGAAACAAAACAATTGTTCCTTGTTCAATTTTGATTGTTAAATATTGAAATTACACTCCGATTATTTAGTTATAACGTACCCGATGTATAATAAGTTTTGGCAGCTACCCGCATTTATTTAATTTAGTCTGATCTGCGACTGCGCCGAGCGGGTAAACAACTTTATGTCCCTGGTTCTTACTTCGCCCATTTGTCTAGTAGACTCTAATGACGGCTGGACTCTTTGGCATTGCGTAGAGACGTAGCTTCTTTGTGCGTCTTCTACCGCATTTACAACGGGGAGTGTTCCGAAGAACTATTCGATCTGATGCCTGCCGCCGAATTTCAACACCGCACAGCGCACCATCGCCTCCTTTACCATCCATACCACCTGGATGCGTGGCGATCCTCCACTGTGCGTTTCTCAAGGACATTTTTTCCACGTTCCACTCGCTTGTGGAACGAACTCCCTTCGTCGGTATTTCCTGATCGGTACGACATGGGTACCTTCTAAAAAGGTGTTTATTCCTACCTACAAGGCCGGCAACACTCTTGTAAATCCTCGGATGTTGCAAGAGTTCATGGGCGGCGGTGGTCACGTTCATCTGTGACCCGCCAGCTCGTTTGCCCTCCTCTTACATAAAAAAAATAAAAATAAAAATTACATCCAAGACTCAAGAGCAAATTTTCTTAACATTTACTTCTATTCCCTTTTAAATGATATTGTTTTTATTTGTGATTGGTATTTATGTTAATAAAGATTATAATTCAAAAATATTTCTCTGGAAGACAGGGATAAGTGTGCTTTATACGCGGAGGTATATTGTGGAGTTTATAAGATTAGGAGGAAGTATTGTATATATTTTCACATATATAAAAAACTGTTCTGTTTGAACATCCCGACAAGAAAAATATATTTAAATTTACTTAATATAAGTTAAAAAAAATGAAGTACTTAAAGAAAAGAACGCTGGAATGAAAATTTCTGCCCAAATATGGTACCGGACCCCAAGCAATCCAAAGACGGGACGCATTCTCCACAAATAGTTCTTATATCTATATCTTAATATAACAACAAAGTTTTAATATGATATATGTCTTATAATAAATTACAACCTGTCCGTCTGTCTATTACCGAGAATCACTTCGATTTACAGGATACCGTTTCAAACGTGGAGATATGTTATCCGACTTGTCTTAATAGGTATAAGAACATACTGGTACGACAGGAAAGCTAATATTAGCCTTAACATTATTAGTGAATGTCGGGAGAGAAATCGCGGCGCAAGCATATCGTTTAATTTATTTTGTCTTAATATATATATATATATATATATATATATATATATATATAGCTTAGTATATATATAGCTTAATATATATATAGCTTTGACCACATTACCAGTGACAGCTCTGGACTAGTGTAGTGACCTCCCGAAGGGACATCAAACTATCCAATTAATAATACGGGATATCAGAATAACATACCTACGACATACGTTCTATAGACAACTCTTATGAGAGTCGGGTCACGACTTAGCGTGATGGGTAGAAAAGGAATGAAGGATAGGAACTAAGGTATAACACAGGAACTATGATCAGAACACGGGACTACATCCTGACGAGCAGTGCCGGCGTTAGGGGGGCGCGCGATGGGGTGACGGCCCGGGGCGCCAAATTTGGGGGGCGCTGAGGTCTGGGGCCTCGGCCTTCTGCCTTCCGCTCTGTGTACCCTCAATACTGTGCTCTATGTGCCGTATTCACAATTCACAATCGGTTAATCGACTGTGAATACGGGACTTACGTTCCTTGACTTGATTTTCTTAAGTGGGCGCCTAAATACTTTTGCCCGGGGTGTTAGTAGCCCTAACGCCGCTGCTGCTGACGAGGATGCTGCGGGCTGCCTTCGCGTGGTTACCAGATTCCGGAGAAACATGGTAATGCCTCCTAATTCAGCGAGCGACTAATAAAAAAAATACAAATAATAATTTTGATTGGTAGATCACCTTCTTTAAGCACCATCAGAATAAAATAACGAAAAATAATTTTTAAAACCTAAAATTATAAAACGACACATTAAGCTATAAAGGTTGTTTAAATAAAAAGCCGTCCGTCTCCGGCGTCCCGGGCGCTCATCGGAAAGATCCTTATCTCGGCACCGCTAATGTATTCGGGAATTAACGACTTGGAGAATTTATAACGACTCTTTTATTATGTACATATTATTATTATTAATATTGATTGATCGATCTTAATATAATACATTAATTTATATAGTAATTTTATTCGCTAATATATTTCAGTACTAAATAATCTATGTAGTAATGTTATTTCGCGGCGAATTTTTAGGTTCTTTCCTATCGTGAGATAAAAGAACTCTATTTTTTGATACCGAACTATTACCTATTTACATATGTACCGACAAACCATAAAACAAGTTATTATATAATACATAGCATTGAAATTTCGTACTATTAACCAAAAAAGATGACCATAAAAGTTTCTTTTAATATCTGTATCGATTTAAAACTTACTACTATCTTGTAAAAGTTTTTATTGCAACCACGGCCAGTTTGATTCGTGTATGCTGCCATATTTGATGCTCTGTCAGATTCTCTCGATGCTGGAATTTGAAGTTACTTTTTTCATATTTTCTCCGCTACTTTACTGTTTTTCTACTAAATCTATTGTTTAAAGTAAATTAAACAGTAATCTGTGAGTTCCCTCAATGTCATTATATAACTACAATCGTGTGAACGTTATATTTATGTACCTTTTGTTTTAATGTAGGTAGTATTTATCAACTTAGGGACCGATTTCATTATCCAATTTTAAGTGTACTGTTTGACTTCGAAAATATAGTTAAACGTTAACCAATCTCTTCACTAATCGATGATAGTGTGCTAATTGAGTTAGTGCTTGGTGGATTGGATAAAGAAATTGCATTAGTCGAGTATTCGTATATTTATATATTATTTTTAAACATCGCACGCCGAGATCCAGGATACGAGAGAAATATAAACTATAACCTTCCAACATTATTTCCTATTAGCGTAATAAATAAACAGACACGCATTATTGAAATAATAGTTTAAAATATATAAAATATACAGTTTAATCTTAAAATAAAAAACAAAAAATTTAATCAAAGCATTTATTAAGAAATCACGCTCATATTTAATTTATTTTAATAGTTATGTATAAATCTTCTATCGTATTAATGGAAGCTATTAGCGGTAGAGGTCTATAGTACAGTATCCTCTACTAAGGCAGTAAATACCTCAAAGCCTTATTATTTATTTCAATTAATCATACATTGCATTTATGAAATGTCAGAGTAGTTGCACGGCTCCTAAATGAAGAGAACCGGCTAGAAGCTATAGAAGTAGCCTGTTAACTTATTTGTTAGTCTTGAGTATATAAAAACAATTTTGAATTCAAGCATAGGTACTAGGTATAGTTTCAAAGGAATACTATATAATATATAGTCGAATAAGTAGTTATGTGTTATAAATACTAATCTTTTCGTCTTAAACGATGTCCGTACAGATCATTCTTCATATTAATTAATTAACAAAATACCATATACAATAAATTTACGTTTTGACTAGCGGGGTGACATTGATTTGACCTTTATATGACTTTGATTAGATTAATCTAAAATCCAAATGTAGTTTAATTTATACATCTCTGCCCGTTATTTTGTTACAATATCCGTTAGTTGATCAGTAGTAATTGCTTTCCGTGACACTTTAAAGTAACTCTTTATCAGCTATAGACGGAATCTTGATTGTCTGTTTGTTTAGCTTCAAAGTGATAATATTTTTGTTGATTTATGCTATGCATGACGCGTTGATATAGTTGTGTTGACCAAATTACTAAGACCGTGTTATCTGATTATGTAGTTGTATGACTTTCCTCAATATTAATTTCACTATTTTGTTATAGTTTATAGTCCATCATAGACTGGTCAGGAAAAGACAGTGTTTAAGATTCAATATAATTAATTTATGTATTTAATATGTACTATAAATATTTATTTGTTCAGAGAGCAGCAAATAATCAAAGATGGCAGCGTCATTTTTGTTAATACTGCAAATATTTTATCGATGAAAGGAAAAATGAACATTTAAAACAAAAGACGAAAGCAATCCATTGAAGAGCCAACAAGACAATACCTCATAATCTATAATTATTAGGCAATAGATCATAAATAATGACAATGCTCAGACCGTAAGAATCCGGACAATGGCCCGAGGTGTGGACTCTTACAAAAAATATATGCATTTAGTGAAGTCGGTGTCGTATTTTAAATACGTACCTAATATTCGGTTTCAATGACAAAGCGAGGGAAAAGGTTTTTATAACAATGAAACTGAAAAGCACCCCGGCGTCTAAAGAGCACCTTTCCATTATTGCTAAATATAAGCGGACAGCGCTGGTAAAATATTAACCAGTAGACTATACACGCTTTAAAGCGGATGCGTCGCTTTTTTATGCTCGTGTTTAGTCGGGCCCGGCAAATAATGGAGGGTTTTGATATCTCTTATACAATAATGATTTATTAGAACTTGAACCTTATTCCTTTACGATAGAGTTGAGATCGGTTTAATGTTGTATCCTTTGTATTAAGTCTGGCTTACATAGGGGATACGAGTTGAACAAAATTGCGGGCTGTAATGATGCTGACAATAGGCGTTCTGGGAAAGAACTGGTTTTTGCAATGTCTGTGCAAATTTCTCAACATCGGGAACCAAGATGTGTTTCTTAATACATTTATAAATTAAAAATGCAAGTGTCGCCAACCTTTTTTCTACATTCGATGGAAAGATAGTTAGTTTGTTAAATTTATCATTGTTATATAGCTGCTACAATATTTAAAAAAAATCTGTTTGGGTGTCATTTAGTATTCGATGTCTCTATCAAATGTTATTTATATTACAATTTATACTATTCTATAAAGAATAGAGAGAAGTTTGTACTTTATAATAGACACAAAAACAATTTTTTTTAATGTAAGTTCTAAAAACTTTTTGCTCTCAAACAGTCATAAAAAATCTGCGATCTTATGTCTACGTCATGTCTATGTCATAAGAATGATACAAAAATTTTCACATTTAAAACTTATAAAATCGATATATCATCGATATTTATGCACTAAAATATGTTAGTAATGTAGTTTGTAAATGCATTTTATAACAAAAACTTGAAGAGATAATTAAAAATTACGGACAAACAAAAAAATGTTGTTTATTGTCGTCGTTTTCGAAGCCTTTTTGGTCGTGTCGTACACTCTTAACGATCTATACGTTAAATACTTCAAATATAAATGAAATAAGTCTGTCTTTTGTCAATAAAATTAAGTTAAGAAGATATGACACATAAATGACCTTAACGGGACGTCTTTTCTCATGTCCAATGTACAATTTGTCAATTTGATGTCCATACTAAAGTTTTTAAAAGGAATTATTTATTGTTTATTAATAATTATCTTTTAAATCTCAATGACGTGTCATTAACTTGCAGCATCTCTTCTCGAGTGTCTACAAGATAATGTCAAAACTATTTCAGGTTTATTTATTATTTTGATTACAGATTTAAGACGAAATATAATTTAATATCCTTATTTATATCCATATTATAACTTATATAAAAATGATTATTATTTATTATAATTAAATAGATAATAAGTTAATAAATACAAATATCATAGATATTTTAACTTTTATTATGATGTGTCATCAAATAATTTTCACCCAAAGTAAAGCCGACCTCTCCACGAACTCACCTCTGGGACCTTTAAAAATTTTTCTTTATATGATTTGATCTTGGTTCTAAAGGCTTATTAAATTATCTTTCATGAAAACTTATTAATATAATAAACAAATTAAAAGTATAAATATATCAGATATAAACGGATCTGTCAAAAGAATCACCGCTCATATAAATTAATAAAGTTAGACTAACTTAATGTAACTTATTTGTTTATAGATTCTATTTTGAATTATAAATAAAGTTTATAAGCTATTTTTATAATAACTGACTTATATACATAAGTATTTCAAAAAATATTACAATAATAGATAAAGTAAAAATAAATATTGATAGGAAATCAATAATTATTGTCGGAGTAGTATAGTGTAGTGTAACATAACTTATTAAGAATACCTGACTGGAGTCCCGTTATTTCAACTTACAAAGGGATTATTCCTTTTTAATAACTAACAAGCTAACAGACATATATGTGTATCATCGGGATACAGAAGAACCATTGTTTGAATATAAAGGGACTGTTTGCTGTGGATAATTCTCCCGTTGTCATGTGTTTGTTTGTACGTCATTTGAGTGTTATATTATATATGTAATATATATTAAATTTGTATTGTTAATAAATCAGTAAAATCATTATATTTTAACCATTGCATTAACCTGTCTAAGTTAGTATTAGAGTTTAAAAACATTTGTAACATTTTAATTTGGGCATAATCTTTCTTTGTACATATTACATATATATTTTTGATGAAATATATTTAATAACTAGTTGTTGTCCGCAACTTTGTTTACTTACATAAGTGTTTGATTGTTATTTTATATACAAACATACAGTCTACGGACCCGTGAGTTAGATAAGTCAATGATAAATGGAAAGTTTTATAAATATTGACATCTAAATATAGTTAAAAGCAAAACGGCGTGTTGTGAACCAGTTTTAAAACTATAATCAATCTCCCGTTATCGTCTCTATCTGTCGATCTACATATTATTTTACCAAAATATATTTTTATGTATACTAGAAAAAGGTTTTTTAAACCACAATTAGCTCCAATTGTAAATTAAAGTTTTTTTTTATTTTAGATGAAGTATTCATTTTTAGAAGGCATTAAAACATAAAGGCTTTAGGGCTTTTATTTATGACACACACACACACACACGCACATTGTTATTAAGTATTATCTATAAATATAAACCCGGTATTATCTCTTCATTGGATGGGGTGAGATGGGGTGTAGCGGTCATGAGCTTTGAACAGTACTTGGTCGACCCTTTAAGATTTACAAACATTATTGATTATTGCTTTATATATAACTTATCACGAAATTTACGATTTTTTTAATTCTATCTATTGGATACACATCCCTACATCCTTATTTTAAATACCTGGACGTATAAACGCTATAAAATTTTTATATTTTATCGTCAATTTATTATTTGTTCCAAAAAGTCTATTAAAAAGTTTATTTAAGTACTGATTAATAAATCTGTATTATTTATTATTGGTTATATAAACCATTTAATAAGTTATATATAAATAAGTTAAGTTAATTAAGTTAAAATAAAAAATAACAGTAGTCACAATACAGTCTGACCCGCGTCGTGTCGCGTGCCGCTGAGAGGAACTGATGGGTCAGGAGTCAGGAGTCCCCTCGTCACGGGTGGTGAATGTTTTATAACACGTACATACATACATACATATACTATACTTAGTGTATTTTTAATATGGACAAAATATGATGTTAAATTTAATGTGATTTAGTAAATAAATTTTATTTATGGCGTAAATAAAATTTTTGTATATTTGTTTTTTTGCACTTATTTTTTTCATAAATAAAAAGGATGTTTATAATAATGAATTTATTTAAAATCTAGACAAAAAAAATATATAAAATAAAAAATCAAAATTTATCTTTTTACATGACCAATTAGTCGATTGATTTGATAACGTATCATCAGTATTGTTTATAAACACAAAGAAAGTTAGATGATTTTTAATAGTTAACATTGAGAAAGACAAAGTGTATCTGTATCTGCGCTGTCAGTCGAGCAATTTATTTGACAAACAGTCTCTCCCGCTGTTACGATATTTACTTTACTTACATCATATTTACGTCATATCTAGGTCATAATCTTTTTTTTCTAAATTAGTTTAAAATATTAACGTGTATTATTATTTTTTTTATTTTTGTCATATTAATAATATCTTATATAACTATCCAATGAGTATACTTAACCAATTAAAACAATTTGTTAACATTTAATTATAATAGTAATTAGTAAAAGCACACACTCACTGGTCCTGAATCACGACGCGTTGGAACCCATAAGAGTGGAGATAACCGAGGGTGGGTTATGAAGCCGGCTTTTCAATTTCCGTCCGACCCTCCCTCCCTACCCCTCCCCCCTCGTGGTGTAATTTTATTAAAACGACACGGCTCCAGCTGAATTTTTATCTCTTCCCGTTTTAAGATCCCCTTTGAGGAACTATATTTCTATTTTGGGATGTGTGATTACTATTAGTGACTATTTTTATAAAAGATTTTGTTTTATTCTTGTTGGACAAAATTAATATATATAATAAAGAAATATATAATATTTATAATATAATAATATATATATATATATATATACATGAGTTATTAATTCATACATAGAATTAATAACTCTTTATTTTGTTGTAGGTTGTAGGTACTCCTATATATTTAAATAATGTTTTATTCTTTGTTTCGATATTACATAACTTATACTATATTTATTGAACTGACCCAAATAATGAACTCTACACAATTTGAACTCTACATTCTACATATTCATAGAGCAGTGAACATTTCACAACTCTACCAAAGTACGTGTTTTAATTGCCCAACTAACCGTGAGACATTGAATACCTCATGAACTGTATGTCTATAACTAACTTAACACAACCTTAGATATAGATATGGTGAATAGGACTGGTGGGATTATTACCTTACAGAATACTGATTAGATCAATATTTGTTTAGGTATAAACGCAAACGGGAGAAGACATTTAGGAAGGTTCACTTCAAAGTTTACTAATTATATTATAATTATATTATTATATAGTTATATATCAAGGGATAACTCTAGCATTGTGAAACCTTCGAAATGATTACCTATTATTGTCTTAGAGAGTAATATGAAAATTATATAACATATAACAAATATGTCACAAATTCAAATTCAATATATATTTAATAGAAAAACTATACATACTTAACAGAGGAATAAATTTAAGAATACCGATTAATTAGTCATAAATGTGTCATAACAATGTCATAAATATGTCATCAGCAGCAATTTATTTAAAACTATATTAGAGTAACTTAACAAACAAATATAGTTAACAACGGTGATTGATCCATATATATCAAAATTGTGTCATAACAATGTCATAAATATATAATTAGCGGCTTTTTATTTGAAAGTATACATAAATAACTTAACAGATGAATAAACTTAATAATGGCTATAAATAGTGGTATTAGCCACATGTCTGTGTTGAAGTGGGTCCCATAGTGTAATGGTGTAATGGTGTACGATGGTGTACGATGGTGTAAACGTCACGCTCCACTGCTCGCGCTGGCTGCGCTCGAGAAAGTAAGTACTGATCGCAGACCGTGAACTGACGCAATCAGACTTTCATAGACGCCTTTGTAACGCCATTGTTTATGTTACTTTATTGTTTTATTGTTTAAATTAAACAATTAACTTATATATCGGTTTATAATGCGTTAATTGAATTAATGAACAGGTAATAAATCAAATGATTTAATGTTTTTAAACTGTATGTTAATTTATTTGTTATTATAACCCTCTTAATTATTTGTCTATCAAAGTTGTTATTGTGTTTCAAACATGTAAATGTAAGATGTTTCCTGTTTGTGTTAAGACCTTGTCTCTTAAGGCTTCATATTTTATTGCTACACAAAGCGGAAGTAATATATTTATGGGACAATAATTTATGTATAATGACCTCCTGATTGGTTATAACATGATTTGTATGTGTGGTCACGCACACTAATAAAATAATATTTCATACGCATTAGTTCGTCATCATTAAGAATATACGAAGTGACCATGTATGTATGTAGTTGTATGTGTGTGCGTGTGTGTGTGTGTCAATGTATGGTATGACAAGTATGTCTAAATTGGTTTTCACATATGGTATACTCAATGTTGGTGGTGGTGAGTGCCGGAGCGGGATGCCGGAGCCGCTAACGAGCTGCGCACACGCACGCGCCGCTTCCTAGAAATTGGATTACCGAAGCTCTGGACTGTTTCATCACCTTAGATGTTTCTTTTGTGAAAGTTGGTTTGAATTATTGATACTTATAACTCTCTGAGTTTAAAAAAAGTTATCTTATATATCTTTATTTTTTTTATTTCCCAAGTTCATCCAAGTAATCATTTGAATATAGAAGTGAGTCTGGTTTGGTCTGGTCTACTCGGTCTGAGTGACCACTAAATTCTGTATAAATGCTACCGAGTCATCTAAAACAAATGTAAACACGTCTTAAATAGGCATCCTTCTGCTGAACAAAAAGCGATTGAACGAGAGAATTGAAGAGTTATTGCTTTTGCGGTAGGTGACATTACTTACAGAGATGTTCTAGCAGAGATAAGAGAAAAAGAGATGAATGGAAAGACGGATGTGAGATAAGACGAGATGGCGAATGTATAAAACTGGTATATACCCTAATAAAGTACAATTTAATTATATTCCTCAATAAATTTCCTCCAAAGGCTTGTTAGTCAACACCAATAAATAGACCACGCTTCAGTTAAATACAAAAGATTTCATCTCGAATCAATCATGTTAATACACGACTTAACAAAGACATTAACACACGTCAAGAGAAAGCAAAGAACATTTTGACATCCAACAATCGGGGGATTAAATCTAAATAATAAATAATAATCATAAGCCGTTCCCACGTCACCCGGAGACGGAGACGTCTTTATAAAGACGTATTCACATTGCGCACTTGACCCTTTCAGTGACGAGAACCGGGACGACGAATAAAATTATTAAAACGAACAAAACGATACCCTCTCACGGCTCACGCACACACACACCTTATTTGGACGTATCAAATGTAGTACACGCACACAGACGTACAACACGCACACGGAGGTCGTACCTGTATGGGTTATTCCGTCTACAGCGAACGGCGGTCTTAATCTGGAGTTGTGCCGCCTCTGTGAGTATTTTTAGCTCTGATGCGGCGCTTTGCCGACTTCGCGGGTTACGTATTACCGTTGATTTGTTCAAAGTAAATGTAATAGTGTCCGCGTTTTGTTGGTCGTGTTCAATGAACAAAGGACACAACAAACAGTCAAACAGACACGGCCAGTCTTAAACTAGTGCAGTATACTAATTTATTCATAGCTCTCTTATCTCTTCTGATATTGTAAAATAAATATATTATTGCTTAGTAATATATAACTGGTTCGTACTTTATAGGTAATTAAGATTATTATAAATTAAAATTCTGTTACAATTACCGTAAAACAAGTCTCTTTTGATAAAAACATATTTACGCAACTAATATGTTAAAACAAAAAATCCCTTCCTTCTTAAACTTTCTGTTACATTATCCCTAAAATAATTATAAATATAGGCGTATACTTCAAGGATAAGATAAAATTAAAAAAGAAAGAAATTAGGTATTTTATGTAAAAGTTAAGATGGATAACTCGGGTAGTTCTTCACAAGAGTTTGTTATTTAACAATATTATTATGAAACATAAATAAAATGTTACATATAATACTAGTATTATTGTTATTCAAATATGTCGGTATAAAAATGAGAAAAGCGATTAATATCCTTAAACGAATGAAAACGAAAAATCTTATAAAATGCATCGATATAAGAACATAGCTTTCCAATTGTTTTAATTTAAGGTTACAATAATACTGTAGTTAAATTAAAAATATTATTAACTAATATTTATTAGATTAAAACACTAATTTTAATAAAATAAATGTCCAGGTTAAACTCAATCTATTGTAAAGGTTTTAAACTACAAAGTTAACTTAACCTTCGTCAAAGTCACTTGTCGGATTAACCAATCTGTGAACTCGGATAGGATATCCTATCCTAATTTACCTAATCCGGAATTTAGCAATAAAGGGAAAGTCATATTAACATCAGTTTAATTTTTAGATTTCTAAATCGAAGAATTATAACTAAGGAACCTACGTTAGCTATCTGTGGTATGTTTAGTTTCCAACAGATACATAGCATACCTACACATACACACACACACACACACACACACACATACGCATAAATACAACCTAAAATAGTACTTAGTTACAATTATATACTTTGGTACAATGCGTATCTATCTGACGGTGATTTGAAAAGTCAAAGTTCACTTTTCTGGGCTGCCATTAAAAGACCGGGTTATTTAAAGATTTAAATCTGAAGGTTATTGTATCAGATCATAGTATCACCTTTATCTATCGGTATGAGACATACAGTCCTGCGTCCGTCCGTCCGTCCGTGTTGATTGAGTTAACAAATATTGTTTTAAAAAGTTACGGTAAGGTCTTAATAACTCTAGTTAAAACAAAAAAGTCACTAGTTTCTTAGCAGACCACCGTGAAACTTAATAATAATGTTGGTATATTCTTCCGTAACCTCATGTCTTTCATCTTGGTGTTCGTGCCTCTTATGACGATGATAAGCTGATAATCCGGTGAAAGAATAGTTTCAGAAATACCGTGTTGTCTGTCTGAGGTCAAATAAATAGGCATAATGGTAATGATGAAACAACCTCCTTTTTTATGTAAGAGGAGGGCCAATCAGAGTGAAACAAACTCTTGCGACGTCCGGGGAATATCAAGAGCCTGTCCGGGCTCGGAGGAGTAAATAGAACCTAGATATACCGCCGAAGGAAGTTCGTTCCACATTTTAGTGGTACATGGAAGAAAGGTCCTCGAAAACTGCAAAGCAGAGGATCGACGCGCATTCAGGTGGTACGGGTGGTATTGCAGGTATTGCAGGCGGTGATGAAATTCCTATTACACCATCCATTTGATCTGATCTCTTGAAAGAAAATGAAATATAAAGCATCCTTATTCTGTTATATTGATACGTTAAGATTATTGTCAATGAGGGATTTTCCTTTAACATTCGTAATATGTTAAACATTAACGTGAATTAAAGTATGTCTTTGTATGTATGTAATCTATCTATAATATATCAAAAACGTTATGGTAACCTGTTTATCCGTCTTTACGTGATTGGAACAAACATCCAGATTAACAGATAACCTTTCTAACACTTAAACTTTTCTATTTTCTTTTTATATATTCGAATATACATATATATATACTAGGATCCGCCAACAGTGCGCGGCGGGTGTTGAGTTGAGCCAGTCTTCTTTCTTCTTTTCTTGATAACTTTTGAATGGCTAAACATTTTTTCAATCTGTTTTCGCTATAACATCCACGTTCGGCTCAAACATACATGAGAAATGTTTTAGCTAATTATCTCGTCGCATTCTGGAGACAACTAAACACAAAAAATGTCTCCCAAACGGTTAAGAGCTTGGCTTACGTTCAGCTCAATGAAAGTTAATAGAAGCAGGTTCAACCTGTGAACCTCGTGAGTTAGCTGATGCTTAGCTGATAATAAATATTTTGAAATATCTTTTTAAAGAAAAAGATAGATTATAGATATAAGTATGTATTATTACTAAAAGAAAAAAATATATATTTCAATTCAATATCATTATTTGTAATGATTACTTCATTAATATATTATATTTCTTTCATTATAAGTCTAATAAAATTATAAGTAAACAAGTTATAAATGATAAGAGATGTTGATACAGGATAATCTATCGTTATCTTGTGATGTTTTTTTCCTTATTTCGTATTGATAATAATATTAATTATTGTTTTTATAAACGTGAGGCAACAGTCCATCGCTTGTACTGATTGTGTTACTTAAGTTATTATATTTACATTTTTTCCTGTGCATTGAAAAACAATAGCAGTATATAATCGGATCAAGTATTATAGGGATTTAATAACATTGGAGGTTACAAATTGGTTTAAGCTGATTTTACTGTACTTATTTTGATAAGCCTCTACCGATTATATCATTTTTAATGCGGATAAAACTATTAGTTTTATTAGATTGATTTATATATAAGTAATGATTTACGGAATTTTCTTTTAAATATAAAAAAAAGAAATCAAAATGATTGATGATGAAATATATATATATCTAAATGTATAAAATAAATGTCTGTTTGTAATTCCAAATTAATAGCTTTTAACAAAATGCATATGATAGATATACGGTATTTACATAACTGTCTGTTTGTTCCGACTAGTCTCTGAAACGGCTTAACCAATTATACCGATTCACTGATAACTAATGCTAATGAATAACTTAAGCTCCATTTATTTTAAAACACGTCGTGCGAAGTCGTGGGCAGAGCTAGTATAACAATATAATTTAAATTGTATCTTAAATATTACTTTCTAACGAAGTATTCGTTAAATAAACAGGTATAGTCAAACCTACGCTGCTGAGTGCTTCAGTGTTTGTTCTGTCATTAGCTGAGATTTACATAAATACGATAAAAAGATCGAATACACCATATCTAGGAAACAAACAGACACACCTACATACATTATCACACGTGTAATCTGTTACGTTTTTATATTAACACTACAATTTTATAGTTTCTTTATGATACGTTAATTGACTGCCTTTATTAGTTTAGAAGAACTAATGAAGGAATCAGAAAAACGCTGTAGTTGGAGTTAGTTTTTTAACTATAATCATACGTAAAAATGCGTTAAATTATCTTTTTAAATCTATTTCTTATAGTTTGGTGCCTGTTTTAGAGTAAAATAAATATGAAAATATCTTGAAGGATCATTTAAATATGATTACTGACTGCTCTTTCAAAATAATATGAAATGAATGAAATATTAGAATCTTCATTTTGGAGTAGGATGCAAGTATTCGTTAATTTCAAGTTATTTTATGTTAATTTGAAATAACTCGAAACTCCAGAACGATCTTCTCAATCGGGACAAGATGTTATTTACATAATTAAAAGTTCTGAGTCTTATATGTATATTTCTCAATAGGGATGTGTACATTTAAAACATGTTTAATACTGTAACTAGGAACATCTAAATCAATCCAATTTAAGAATTAATCTACCAACACAGGTAAATAACAGAATAAGCCATGGAGCAGTCGACCGCCAACAGTGACGTGGAATCGAAGGATGAATAAAGGTACAAAATCCCCATAACATCAAAGGCGTGTTCAGAATGTCAATCGACAGTCCCGCGATCGCGTCCTCGTTCCCATTGAATTTGAAGAGGCGACATCTGCATCTCAGATTTAAATTTGTAATCGCGGACCCCTTCATCAATGATTCATTAGCTTCGCCATTCCCATTACCATCACGTCCAGTGCTCCTCTAATCAATTAAAGGATGTACTAAAAGATCAAATCGCCGGTCTCGTCTCTCGACTCGCCAGTAACCGCTCATTATTTCTTCTCACACGTTTTTTATTGCGGCAACATTATACGTGGGTGTGGTTGTAATTTCCTTTCACCGACGTAAGGGCACACACGCAATCCCAAAAGTTGGTAAATCATTTTCGACCCTAATTCTATTCTGTTATATTCTAATTTAGAACGGCGCTGGTAGTCCTGATGAGGAGATGACTGATAAAATATTAAGTCTGCTATCCCTCTCCGGCGCGTAGGTCCGTCTCGGTCGCTCTCGCCGCGCGGACTCCACGAATGTTTTTACGCGCGCCGGGGGGCATAATGTTAGTTGTTTTGGCGGCAAAACGCTTCGGGGACCGCGTAACTTAATAATGCGAATGCTTCGAAGGGTGATCGTTGCAACATGTTTTATTTACGGCATTTCAATCGAATCTCTCGTCAGTTTTCCGCGAAAGCACGTTTTGTTTGATCGTGAGTCAGCATTAACGGGCAACGTGTGTGTGACAGCTCGTGAGGGATATTGCTTTATCTACGCAATATGTAATCACCTAATCTGTACTGCTATTTTTATCTCTAAACTTTTAAGATGGCACTGAACTTTCGTAAATAATTTTTGGTTCTTGACGTTTTATTTGTTAGAAAATTAAGAACCTTCTAGGAGAATAGGCCATGATTATAATCACCAAAGACATATTTCTTGTATCCACGTCAGCAGCCATGTATTTAAGTGAACCCATTCGGGACAGCATAAGCCGTGCTAACTAAAACAAATGGCTGCTTTGATCCCGCTCATGCTTTATTAAAACGAACGAATTCATGCATTACCCCAATTTCGGCGCGCAATTAGTGCACGCAATCCCCCGGGTGGGGAGGCACCCGGCTCACCCCCCTATTGGCCCTCTCGGGGTGGTTTGAGGGGAGGGGGCGCTAACAACGGATAGCCTTTGTAATCCCTCTTTGTTCTGTCCTATATCCACTTTCACTCCGGACAGAGGAAATGAAATTGAAAAATGATTTTGCTTTTAGCTGATTGTGGCTTTTTAAAACCGTTATTGAGAAGAAGCATAACTATCAATTTGATACGTCATTCGACTTTATTTATTTCTGTATTTATACGTTAATTATATTTATAAGAACTTAATTTATTACTGTAACAATAAAAACGAGAGCGCAGTGTCATTCGAAGGTCCGTTTTGTGACACGAAAATGACTTCTTAAAATAAATAATATATATTCATGGTGTAGTTTTTTAGCGTAATTTTTCATTTCTTGTAAGCAATTTCATTATACAAATGTGTAATTACAGAGTTTTGAGTGCAATTAAGCCCCATTAATATACACGACGGGCTGTTTGTGTGTCCGTGTGTGTGTTGTTTTATGCAGAATGTTTAATGTTTACGTGAAAGCATTGTTTATAAACCGGAACTATTAATTAAACGGGATGCCTTATTTATTTTCAAAACGCAAGAAGTGGTCACATTTTGAAAAGGTGCGTAATTTTGGGACAAGTTCGCGGGCGATACCATATATAGAGTACGCAGACTGACAGTTAGACACATTATCGTCCTCTTTCTGTCCTGGTCCTGGTAGATACCATCCTAGTACCCACTGATAAACTGCTCCTAAAGCTTTATGATGCGGAACTGGTATTTATTCATGAGACCTCAGTGTTTTCAGTTAGTCAACCTCAGTTCAATAGACAGACATGAAGATCTTACTAATACTCGACATGAATGACATGATATTTAACTGTCGATAGTAATGTAATAGAAAAATAATAAGTTAAAAGAGTATTCAGGGAGTTTTTGCCGATTGGTCTCCATCGATCTATTTTTCGGGACCCTGCAGTTACCATAGAGTAACGTTTCATAAGTGCAATATGTGCAAAATCTGTATTTTGATATTACTAGCAGCTTTGAACAAATAGTTTTTCTTAGATCCGCCATTAAAATAAGTTAAATTGTACAAATATTAAGTAAGTGACAGTTGAGTTCGTATTTAATTAAAAAGATAAACCCTCAAATATAATAAATAAATGCTTCGTTGGATAGGTTATGAATATAAAAAAAAATGTTTTCTATTAATAAATGCATTTTTTTGTCAGAGTGTTTCGTAAAAGAGTCTGTCTTTGGACGAGTGGACTTAAATAATGCAATGCAGGATCAAAGCGAGCGTTTAAAAGGATTTCATCCACCTTTGTGGATCATCCAAGTTAATGGACTTCTGGAGAGACTTTTTGTAAATGTCTAAATATTGTCCCGAACGTCAACGATAATGTCTAGACTTCTGTTAAATATATATATATATATATATATATATATATATATATATATATATATATATATATATATATATATATATATATTATATGTATATATGTGTTTTATTTATTATATGGAGGTCCTTTAGTCACCTCAACAAAACAGTGTGGCTATTATTCTTTTTTAATGTTAATTTTACTAATAGTAACTACAGTTGTACCTGTATTATAATACAGAAACAAAAAATTAGTTATAAAATGTGGGTAGTTGCACAAAAACTGTTTAATACGACAATATATTTCGTGATCAGTGTCACTTATATCAGATAAGTGACACTGTGTGACGACGTGTTCTCATCAGAGAACACGTCGTTAAAATGCAATACAATTTCACAGACAGACATTCCATATATATAAACTATGAACACTTAAAATTAATTGTATTTATAATTATGTCATTGAATGAATAATAAAATGATTAACATTTTAATAATTAGGTTGAAAATGTCATAACCATTCGATGAGATGATATCAAATTATAATTTATATATATATATTTGACGTTATGAATATTTGATTGCTCTATAAAATGGTTTGATAATGTGAGTGAAGGCCGGCGGATGTCGCTATCTGCGGAGCTGATCTCGGATCGAATGCCATCATGAGACATCGGGAAAATTACAACTATAATAATTGTTTTGCGACAACATACTAATATATATATATATATATATATATATATATATATATATATATATATATATATATATATAAATGTAATTTAAATGTCTGTATCTAATTCCGAATATTTAACATTTTTCTCTGTCTGTTTGTCTATCTGGCTGGACCGATTGTAACAGAATTATCGCTGGTTGATATATGTTATAAGGAGTGATTTATGCTGCTTTTATTTTAATAAACTATACGAACGAAGTCGTAGGCACAGCTATTATAAATAATACCAAAAAGAATAGATATACCAGAACAAAAATATAATAGATTAAAGATATGTATTAATAAAATGACATTGTTATGACATCATTATGATCTTCCAGTGTTATATAAAAAGCTATTAGTTTAAAGCAATGATATATTTAATATATAATCCAACGCCGACGCTGTCACTGATAGTGGTAGTGGGACCGACCGGAACACGTTTCTCCTCCATAAAATAATTATAATTGACCGATTTGTATTCCGATCTCGACAATTAACAGAATCAGAGTCCGATTTTGGACTACATAACTATATATGTTTTGTAATATTCGACCATGTTACAGATTAATATAGTTAACAGATAAGACTGTTTCGTATTTTTTATTGGTTTTTAATTCAAATATCAATGATTTTTCTCCAAAACATAGATCGAAGATTGATCTCAAATTGATAAATGGAGTAATTGAATAAGTATCATTTCTTATAATAACGCACTATACACGGCAGAGCTGCGCGTGCGCCGAAAAAACTCAGCCACATCTCGTTGGACCTGTTCCGTTGTTCTCAGAAGAGAGAAAAAAATAATTTGCCATTAAACAGACTCGGGAATGTCGTCAAGGATTTCAAGTTCACAAGATCGGTGCTGAAACATAGACCACGGCGGTACTTATAATAATATAGGTTTTAAACTGTTTAAACTTAGCAGATATGGTCCGGGGATGGCTAATTTGGACGCTTTATTGTATTAGGTATATCCATAGAGCGGAAAATAAAATGGCGCTTGAATTTAATTTTCTTCTACCTGATTAGCCTTTCTGCAGGACCAAGGTACACTATAAAGATTGTTTCTTTGAGCGAAAACAGGAGGAAGATCACGCCGTTCGTAAATAAAAGGCAATAAAAGTGTTGGGATGAACAGGATCCGGGCCGTGTCTGCCGCAAGAGAAGAGGACAAAGAAACAGACGATGCCATGGCAGCTTTTTTATAATTCTTTCAAACATTCCTACATACAGAATGAATCCAGAATTAGATCTGACGGCAATGTGGTCAAGATTTTTAGGTGATTTTAAACATTTTCCATATATTTAGTACCGTAGACTCAAATGTGTCAATATTTATTTAGATAGCTTAATAGCTAACAATAAAGGGTCATAATATTGTAAAATATTCACTCTATAATACCTGCGATGTTTGTGACGATTAAAAATACATCCCTATATTGGTCAAAACGCACTCCCTGGTTCAGAGGGGGAGCAATAGCACCCCTCCCTCCCCTCCCCCTTTATTGTCCAGACAATAAAACACAAACGGCAACAATCTCTTTGCCTTTAGTACCCACTGTGCAAGTGAAAAATTAATTAACCAACCAATAAAGGTCCTCATAAAGCAGCTTATATACAATTATAATTAATATTACTTTATAATATGAAAAAGTATCTTATTACCATAAAAACAAGAAAGGCAAAAACCTTCGTAAAAAGCCCCATCCGGTAAACTAAATAAAAACGGATAGCAAAGTAGGAGCGAGACGGGCATATGTGTGAAAGAGACGGAGCATCGGAAGCGAGATCATGTAACGTCCTATTTAAAGCTATTAACACATGATTGACGGCTGAGTTACCGAGAGCAAAAACACCAAGATTGCATTTTACATTAAAATTATTATTTAAATTGATATTTGCATCACAACTTAGATAACGATAGATTTATATTTATAATTATTAAAGTGACGAAACAGTCAACGTAACAAAAAATAAGCGGGAAAAAACTAGTACTACTTGCACCCGGCGTCGCCCGTGGTACATACATAAACTATATCACCTTTTAATCGGTGAAAGAATTTTTGAAAACGGTTTATTAATTTATGTTGATCCATTACAAACAAACAAACAAAGAAATCTTAAAAGATACATAGATATATATGTAATAATATCTTGCTTAATCTTTCCTTTTACGTGTAATGATTAAAATCATTAAAACTTATTTGGTAGTGATGAACTCAGAAGTGGTTGTGATTACGGCGGTACAAACATACATACATACACATGTACGTCCTCCGCCGGCGGGTAAACTAATTAACGCCTTATCAGTAGTCTTGTGTAGTTCGCGAACGAACTAGTTCGAAAGATCGCTCCCACAACTGAACTACGCGAACTGGATCCCAAATTTTTCGCTTCGTAGTTCGCTAGTTCGTGACAGATGAGTTAAGGAGACATCAAGTGTCATAGGAACTACTGACGTCTCGCTCGCAATCGCACGAAACGCTATCTGCCTCTCACTCATATTACTTACCGTGAGCAATGTAAACTATTTTGATCCATATTAGTATAGCATTAGCGACTTTAAAATAAACCAAACAAATTTACGATGACATTTTTAATATGCGGTAATGAATAAAATGGTTGCCTATTCAAATTGCGATTGTTAACAATGTTATTTCTAATTGTATAGAATATGTATAATATATATAAAGTATTTATAAATTTCAAAACTAAATTAATATATAAAGACGAAAAATTTACAACATAAACATTAAACCTATTTATTTACAATAAAAATATATATTTTATTAATTCATAGTTTTGTCCCACTTTTAGTGTCCAAATATTTTAAGTAAAAGTAAAATTTTTTCAATAATCTTGTCGCAGTATCAAACTACGACCGAACGAACTACCTTAAAATAATTCAATACAAGAAAAATCGTTTGCTCTTTCTAAAACTGATCCTGCTACGAGGAGCAAAGAGCTCAGAACTAAACGCGAACTAACGAACTAGAAGAGCGAACTAGTTCATTAAAAAAAGGCGAACTAGGTCGTTCGATCTCAGTTGCGAACTATTACGCCCAAGACTACTTATCAGACCTTAGATAAGCGGATTCGGTATTATCATTTTGAAGAAACCATTTCGCTTTCCGTTTTTGTGTTTTAAAATATGTATGTAGGATTTATGTTAAAATGTTGTAATAACATAGTTTGAGTTTTATAGACAGACAGAAGCTCTGTTAAATATATATAACTATGATACAGTAAATAGTACCATTAAGTCCATATTGAAGTTTTCAACTAACTACTTTGATATGGCGTTTTATTAACAATTATTAATATATTTACTGCTGATTAGATATTATTAAAAATATATATAAAGTAAATAATTAATGAATTAGGAAAACGGACAGAACCTGTACATTGTTATTAACATGACATGGATATAAAAATAATATATTTTTTGTATATTTATCTGTTTTTTTGTACCATAATTCAAAACTGCTGAATGGATTTTCGTGAAATTTCGTAATATAAATATTTGGATAGTTTGGTAAATATATAGATTTATTATTCTTTCAAATATTATTATATTTTGAGGAAAATACGACAACTAATCATAATAATTATGTCAGTTTTCTTATTTTTTATTTGCATTTTTTATTTAAGCCAACATATAGATCGAGTTCCTAAAAAAAAGTACCGGAAGCCACAAAAAAGTTACCGGCCTGTAACTAATGTAACTTATAATATGATGTATTTATAAAAAAATGCACCGTTGGGGGGCGAAGAGGACACTTATTTCACTGTCAGAATGTATTTATAAATTTAAAAAAGTTATATTGATTGATGTCCGTGTGTTTGTACATCATAATAGATGCCAACATGATGTATAAATGTATATTGTATTAAGTAGAACAATTAATTGATGAAGGGTTAATTGAGTCAACCTTTTTACAGTCCCGGGGTCGTGGTGACCCCATATTGTATAATCTAACCGTGTTACGCGTCTTGTGGGTTTTATGTAATGAAGTGGTTTGATTGCGTCCGCGATGTTCGTGTTCTATAACTTGGTTGCGTCATCTGACTTTACTTCTATCCCCGTATTTGTTGTTGACATACACACAAATGTATATGTTAGGTATTGGATGTTTTTTTCTAAAAGCACATAAAACTTCTTATATATATTTTTTTCTAATTTTATATAAAATCGTTTGATTCTACGTTTGTATGCATTGAATAACCTTAAAACTACAAGACTGTTATTAAGAATTCTTTCATCTGTCAAAAACTAAATTATTAGTGAGTAGGTAACCTAGACTTTTTATTTTAAAATTTTCACGGGATCGGGATCTACGGGAACGACGAAAATTATTTTTAACCCGTTAAAATAAGGCCTCTCTTAGAGAAATACGGTTCTCACGAACGCTTTTAATGTCAACGCGGACAGAGTCGCGGGCAAGCGCTATCTAACCAAGCTAAATGATTTAGATGACTATTATAACATCATTAATTATAAAATAACCAGTAGATAAAGAAAGAGAATGCTATCTCTTTCTACTTTATATTTTTGTTAACTAAAATAATACCATATAAAAACTTGTTCAAAGTTCCAGTATTATTCAAATAGATCAGGTTTATTATTACTTTATTATAAATAATATAATATCATCCAATAATTATTAAGTTATTCAATACTTATCATATATATTAGAGATCACAATGCGTGGTCTGTGTGGTGATGGTGATGGTGATGAGTGCCATTCAGTGAGTAAATGTTCAGATAATTATTATAGGACATGCGTTAATAGTCATAGTTATTGTTATTTCTCTTATATAGTTTAACACTAAACCTACCGACAATTATTGGATACCTGTTCCTACCGCACGCCATTAAATTGACCGGTAATTAAAAGTTATTTTATTATAAAACGCAGGTAATAATGGATATAACTAAAAGTAAAGAGTGAAGAAAATATTAAAAGCATATTCTAAGAATTGTCGTGTAGTTTGATAACGATATTATAAAGTTTAAAAATGTGTAAGTTTTACAAAAGTTTAAGAACGGTCAATTTGACCGGTACTTGGTTTAGTGTTAAATACATATAGTAATACAATTGTTAGCGCACTACTTGTAAATAAAAATAGCGAGTTAATTATCAACCAATCTTATTAACAGTCTTCTCATAGTATACTCAGAAATAACAGACGAAGATATGTCTTGTTGTTGTGACGTCATAATTAGTAATGACGTCATATCGCTAATATACTAACTGTAGCAATAATCAGTCATCTTTGGTCAGGATCAGGGTTATTAACAGAGCTGGACTGCTATTATGTATTATGTATTTTAAATTACCCCAAATATTATATTTTAATCTCAATTATTCTGATAACGATGAGTGAATAGTTAACCAGTAAATTGAAATGTTTAATAGATCTTGCATATTATCTGATTTGTAAACATTTTTACTTTTGATTGACAATATTCTGACCACTGTGTTTATATCTGTTAAATAGAATAAGGATCGTTTAGTAATTAATTATTACTTTATTGAATATCTATTAGATACTTAACAAAATACTGTCTGCTGTCAGCGATTTTGTTACAATTTTCTTACGATTATTATAGTTGATATACATTTAATAACGAGTATTAGTTTTTTTTTTTTTTTTTGAGGTTTAAAAATATTTTCCATATCTATGGTTCAAACCCCGTATGTCTGACTCAATCTAATACCGACTAAAACCAATCCTCTGACATCAGTATTCCCGATCCCCGCGGCATGGCCGCTAGGCATTACTTCGCGGGGGGGATTTAGCTGCAGCTCTTTCTGATAAAGTGGCTATCCGGGCCTGCTTCTTTCGCTACAGCTCTCTTTCTGCCAATTCCTTTAAAACGGTCATAGACAGGCCGAAGACGAGAATAGCATTGTAGCTCTCAGAGTTTCAGGATATATTTTGCATCCCACATCTTCTTCCCAATACTTCCTGGCTTCGTTTAATGAAGGGCAGACAAAGAAGACGTGCTCTGCATCTTCAATTATTCCACAGATCGGACAGTCAGGGAATTCTTCGTATTTGAACCTATGGAGATACGCCCGGTAACAGCCGTGGCCGGACATCATCTGGGTTAGGCAGTAGTTCGAATCTTCATGGCCCCGATTCTCCCATGGCTCTAGTTCTGGCATTAGCCTATGTGTCCATCTTCCTTTCGCCGACTTATCCCAGAGCGATTGCCACTGCAAGCTCAAGTCCTCCCTGGGTTCACAGCTCAACCGCAGGGTTGCATTTTTTGCTTTGATGCAGATTCCTCCTTCATCTGCTAGAATCGCAACAGGAACCATATCTACCGCTACTGCATTAAAGGCGCTAGCTGCTCGTACTGTGCTGATTTATGAACTGAGGCGATTTTCCGTCGGTATTCCTGCTTGCTCAGCACGTCAGAGAATATTGGGGTACATAAGCACTGACGTGATCACCGACGCTAATAGCTTTCTTCTGTCTTGCTTGGGTCCTCCGACATTATAATGAGTACTAGTATGTGTGTATTTCTGTATGTATGGATGTATTTTCATTAGTGCATTAGTGAAATGTATTTCACGTTACCCGCTCATAAAGTGTAAGTAAACGAAAATCTAATGAATTGTTTTATTGAATTATGAACTAAAAATATACAAAAAAATCTTTCCTGTTCATGCCTAACATTTAATAAATTATTTATATAGTTTTAAAACTATATAAATAATCACATTGTATTAAAGATATATACATAAAACCTCTTTTAAAATATTTGGCTACCGGAATAAATCGACTGCATTGTTGAACTACCGTAAAACAAAACACTGACCGGTAGCCGGCGGCATGACTCCACAACTTTATTAGTTGGTATCTCTTACTTGGCTACTGGTACTCTGATAGGTTGGTACTACTGGATTTAATTGAACTATTTACATTACAATTTTGTTAGTGCAAAATAAAACATTTTACGTCATTCAAAAGTACGAATAAATGTTTTAGAGTATTAATTTGGGTAAATAAATTTTAAGTTCAGTTATATTATCAATTTAATTTTAAATGTTAAATATTAAAATTTTATTAATTATTTTAATAAAACCAAAGATAATACCGTTTCAACATTTATTCAACCCGTCTTAATAAAAGCAATGACGAAGCATATTTTCGGTGAACTCGAAGTGCTCTGCCCACTTACTACTGGATATCCCTTTATTGGTACATTCAACTACTGTTTGTAACTCAATTAAGAGTATTTTTATAATAATAACAAACTTAAAAAATAAGAATATTTCTTATTTTCAACATTATTAAAAAATGTATAAAATGTTATATATGTGAAAGATATATATATATAACATAGTGTTAACAAAACATTGCTCCAGGTGAGGCTCGAACTCACAACCCCGGCATAGCTCACCGACACTGACGTATAAGTACCGTGCGCTAACCAATTGCGCCACTGGAGCCGCGGCAGACAGACACACAAACTAATACACATATCTATTGTTATATATCTCATTACTAAATTAAACAAATTTAGTTGTTATATAATATTCAAATAGATAAACACACGAAATAAATGTATATTATTTATATGGGTTTAAGAATATGTATATAAATAGTTATAGTTGTCTGTCCGTACGTCGTATGATAATTGAAAACACTTGGTAGTCTTAGTCAGCGGTTCAAATGCAGCACTGACGTCCATTGTCAAATTTCAGTCCAGAGACATTTAAATAATACTTATTATATAAGTATACATAGATTATAATAAAATTATATATATATATATACATATATATATATATATTATATACACCATGTTTAATACAAAGGTCCGTCTGTCTGAAGTCGGCAAATGTTTTAAACACACCAGTTATTTAGTAAAACAGTGAAGTGGTACGTAATAAAGAATTTTTTGTTACTTAACAATCTAAATAATATCTACACGTCTATCATAATATTATTTTGATTTATATATATAAAATAAAAAAAAAACATATAGATTATATATATTTATGCGAAAAAACTTATATTTCACCAAAATAAACGTGAAATATCAAATAATGATTTATAATACAATTCAGAAGCAACAATACAAGTCCGCAGTCAATGAGTACGGACAATAGTCCGCCACCGCGCAGTGAAACAATGACGAGACACTCCACTGTGACCGACCGCGCTGCGACGAGGGGGGTGAAGGGGGGGTGTTATTGTGTTCATTGCACAGTTAGGCTTAATAATTATATTACGATGGCTATTACCTATTTGGTGGAATTATGATAACACTAGCTTTGTCCGCTGCGTCTTTTGGGTGGTAAATTACAACTTTACTGTTTTTCTTCGACTTTGATCAATTTACACAGTATCGTTATAAATTTTTTAATTTCTGCGTGTAAGAGTAACAGACATTCATGAACAAAAACTTTGTCATATATGTATTAGTAGTAATAAAATGTATGGATGTTTTTTCGCGTACTTAAGTTTCCCGTGACTTCCTTAATCCGAGTTTCGGCCGAAGGCTATAATTCCTTCCTCTGTTTAATTTACAAATACAACTACTTCTTTTCATAATAACTTATTATGATAGATACATAATAGCCATTAACAAAATGTCAGTAACAAAACATTGATATATTTGAATTATACCTTGGACTTTTCTGTCTAATAAAATAGGACTGGATTGGCTATTGATAATCAAGATATACAGACAGACAGACACAGGTCAGATGATACATATAACATAAGAATATAAACACAAAGTGCATATTACGTATTATTAAGTAGATATAATTATTGGTAAACAGCTTACATTATAAAGGTAAAAGAAAACAACAGCTAGCGAGATGTAGAAAAATGGTTTGGAAACAATCTGTTATTTGTGTATACATATATTTGTACGCACATTCTATTATAACAACATAAACCCACATCTTAGTCATGGAAACCGAACTCCTGAGGTAAAGGGACCCGTGACCACGGAAAGAATGAAGACAGATTCCTGAGGACTCGCAGTTTGGATGAAAAGTCAAGTGAATGATATATGAATACCTTCACATTATATATGTGTTTGTTTGTCCCGTGATCTCTCTTTGCCACCGCATACAGCTGTAGTTTTACTTTTGACATTAATCAAAATTATTACTTATTAGACCATTGCTTAGCTATGCATATAAATATAATTGAAGTGTCTATTTGTATCCAAACTAACAGCATATCACTAAATGCGGTACTTACATTAAAAATCTTTTTTTTTTCATTCTGTTATCTCTCTGTTTACTGTTCCGACTAATCTCTGAAACTGCTGGACCGATTTTTAACAGGACTTTCATTGGGGGAGAGCTGATGTTATAACTAACTTACGCTACCTTTATTAAAACAACATATTCCTTGCGTAAGAAGTCGTGGACACAGCTGGTCAGTCATCATTGACATAACACTTATCGATGACTGACTCAAAATCAACACTATAACGAAGTATAAATTAACAATAAGTTAAGAGTGTCTTGGCGGTTGTTCTTGGAACCCTTTGGAGCCGTGCAGTTACTGACGGTATATATATGTATACCTATATACGGACGGACTATATATATCTTAAAATGTAGTAACAAAACCTATATTTATATATAAAAAATAAGTACTCAGTTACGTATCACCTATAAACGGACAAACAGAGACTTTGTGTTACGATGCTTGAGGAGTTAGGACGCCTTGCAAGTTGTTTTATTTACTTAACTTTCCTTTAATATATAATTATAATGAATTATTTCAACGAGTAGTGTCTAGTGTCTGACACGAGACCGAGACACGAAGCAGTGCTCGGATCATCTCTCGTCACGCTCTGTTTAATAAATGATACTGACCACAAATTAATATTAAACTACATTAAAATAAAATATATTAATAATTTTAATTATTCTATTTGTGCGTTGTACATCGGTACATACAAACATACCATACATATTTGGTTTAGTTTAATGAGAGAGTACGTATATATATATACATATATATATATATATATATGTTATATACAAGGCTTGGTTCCAAATCTTTCCTTCATAATGCTAATGTCTTATTGTAATTAATATATATTATTTGGTGATTTAAACTACAGTGAGGTAGATAAGAGGACCTTGGGCGCGAGGCTGTAGAGAGGCTGTAGAGAGGTTATTTGAAAGCGAACGGTCATATTATATTTATTATTAAATTATTTATTAACACTAAACCTACCAAATGCCGGTCAAATTGACCGTTCTTAAACTTTTGTAAAACTTACACATTTTGAAACGTTATAATATCGTTATCAAACTATATGATAATTGTTAGAACATGCATATAATATTTTCTTCACTCTTCACTTTTAGCTATTTCCGTTATTACCTGCGTTATATAATAAAATAACTTTTAATTACCGGTCAATTTGACCGCGTGCGGTAGGAACAGGTACACAAGAATTGTCGGTAGGTTTAGTGTTAATGTTAATATTATACCATTTCAAAATATAATTCATTTATTTAGTATTTGTTTAATATATTACAAATATGATATTATTAATGAAAGATGCTTAGATTATTGTAAAATAAAAAAAAATGGAATAACCTTATCAAAATCGTTCCAGTATTTCGTTATAGCGGTATTTACATAACATTTGATAAAATTATCAAATTGTGAGATGAGTATTGCGGTAAAGAACAAAAAATACTTAAAACTGCAAATTTATCTTCACAGCTGCGAGCGGCGGAAGCTGATAAGAGATTGCTTATCAGCACACAGCGCCACCTGGACGCTAGGTAAATAACTTATCATTACTATACTATACTATAATATACTTTATATATGTATGATTTATATCATTTATTTTGAACATTATTTACCAAGACAATGGAGTTTTTTAATCTTAGGATTTTTTTCAGAACCTTATCAATATTTGAGTACATCGAACCTTCTAGAAAGTTAATACTTATATTAGATAATTTAGTTGATAATTTGATAATATGACTTATATATATATATATATATATATATATATATATATATATATATATATATATATATATATATGTGTGTGTGTGTTTGTTCTTTTGTTGGTGAATAATTATGATATATTCAGTTAAAATACAAATATTCGTTCGCATTTTTTGTGTTTTTTTTCATTAATAAATTTAAATAATTATAATTTGTATACTTATTACGTAAATTGTAACTAAAAATGTATAAAATCGTAGTAAATAGTACCGTTTACCTTGCCTTAATATTTTTCTGAAGTTTTTAAGTATTATTCTGAATAAATAATACTTTAAAATAAGTATTTATTAGTGATAAACAAACAATACCTCCAAAGATTATGTCGGTATCGTAATTATCATAATTAAAAAAACAGATTTTACTTTAATTAATATTATTATAATTTGTTACTTGTTTAACAGTAATTCTTCAGGAATAAATTGATGTTAACAATGGCAGAAACAAAGAATCAGATGTATGAATCAATGAATCATGAATGCAATATGTGTTGTGAACGTGTTAGTGTTGTATGTATTGAGTTTTATTCAAAATAGCCTTAATATGAACGTGGTGCAGATATTTTAAAATGAAGTCGCGCGAGCGGAGTCAATGACTGCGTCGAGATTAGAAACGCGCTTTCTACTAGCGGCGGTCTTAGGTTGGACGCGACGTTGCCAGCTCGACTTGGCAGACTCGGAAAACTGCGGTTGCGTCAATCTCAATGGCTAATTAATTATCGTATTCAGAAGTGCTATTGAGAAATACAATTATGTACCTCGTGTGTATTGGATTGTGATCTGTGATTTGTTGGCGGATGTTGAGCGCTGGTCGGAGGCTGGTTTAGTATTGATGTTGTTTGGAGGTGAACAATAAATTACTTAAATGTTAGATACTTATTTTGTAAGAGGAAATTAACAATTTAGATAGGTACACCATTAGATCGGGAATATGTATTCTTGATTCTATTGATTGATTGATTGATTGATTAGTTATAAAGTAAATAACTTTATGTACTTTATAATATTTTGCAAATTTCGTGTCCTACATTGTAATGACCCTCAAAACAAATCAACACATCCTCGCGGCACTCTTTCCTACGAGTGTATTTTCTATTTGCGATCTTCTATTTACAATAATAATTCTAATTGCAACTTATTTATGCTTCAAGCAGATTAAATTTGAAATTCAAGTATTACATTTAATTGGATAAAGATTAAAAGTGAATCGATTATAAAGATTCCTAACCTTTTATGGTGATTGTTGCGCGTGATTTTAAATAAATTATTCACTTATGCGATATGAAGTGAATAAAACTGTAATATTAAATACACAAAGAATAATATACTGAATAAATATTAATAGTATTGGGTAGCTCCTTGAGAGCATTTACTCGCGGTTCGATGTTCGAAATATTGCATTCGATTTGGAATTCCAAATTCAAATTCAATTTTAAATTCAAATAAAATGCATATATTTTATTTGAATTTGGAACGTTATATCGTAATGTATGGCATTAGTTAAATGAAATATCAGTTGTTATTTGTTTTCCCGCTTCGTTTATGTTTTGCCGTTTAATTGTTTAAGTAAGAATTGTGTGTTTTTAGTGTATACGAGTTTCGTATAATAATATTGACATTATACAAAACAAATGTAGAAAATGTAATAAGAAATAATGTGAAAAACAGGAGCAGATTTATCTTGGAAGTTTTCAGTAAGTCGACATTAATATATCTAGCGAGAGAGAGAAAAAGAAAGAAAGAGATATAAATTCTAATCAAACCTTGTCGTAACTAATGCATGCAAATTACAAAGCGTTAAGAAAGCATACGTATGTTAATGACTATTGAGTTAATTGGATAACTCTAAACTTTGTTCTAGTCTCGCTTGTCCCAGGTACAATAAGACCCAAAATTATTGAGCGAAGCGTTTTACTGGAGACTTTTTACATTCTTTGTCATGGATTGGCTCGAAAACTACTTGACGGAAAATTATGAAACTTTGCAATCAAAAAGATACACAATAGGGGATGATCTTTAAAATAAAAAAAAATTAAAAATGTCATTAAAAAAAAAAAAAAAAAATTATATCATGTCAAAAAACTGATATCCCATTGAAGTCAATTCAGCTCGCTTCGCTCAATATGCAAACGGCACCCGAGATTTCGTGAGCGCAGCGAGTTGAAATTGAGAGTTTGTTGGCGCCCCTAGTAAGAATACTAGACGTTTCTTTCAGTTCCAAAAGGTAGGTCCATGGAGAAGTAATAAACGGATACCAACAAACTTGTAGTTTTTAAAAACGACTTTAAATATCATTTTGATGTTATACATGACGCGGGAAGCGTGCAACCATGTTTTATTAAGATAAAATAATTTTTGATATCAATAAATTTTTAGATTGTCTTTAGAAGTATTTTTGAAGGTTTTTAAAATTGTATCGTATATTATTTTATTATTAACTGTTTAATGACTGAACTGAGAGAGAGAGAAAGAGAGAGAGAGAGAGAACTGAGATTAATGTGGTCTTCGTATTGTATCAGACCTACACTATACTAAGTTGGGATCTAGATACTGTACTAATAAAGATAAATATATTTGTGAAACAAAATATTTCATTAAATTATACGTAGATGTATAGTTTGAATTGTGCGCGAACATGTTTAGTCACGGTATTTAAATTATAAATACACAATGAATTCATCGACACGGACGGGACTCGAACTTGCGACCTCCGCTATATAGAATGCTAAATTCAGTCTCTAAATGAAAATACTAAAATCGTGTACCCAAACCTTAATATAATTTGACAAGTGAGTAACAGCCTATGGATGTTTCTAGAAACGGCTTCAGGATACTCTATTCTATTCTGTTCTTTGTAGATGTTTAGTTCCATTCTAACACCTAAATCTCTATTTCTGTCTCTTTCTATTTCCCATAACAACATATACCTACATCGCACCTACATCATTGATGGTTATTGTGTGATGGTTATTATCAAGTAATTGATAACATTTATAACAGTATAATATAAATCGTTAATTTTATCAAACACACGGACAAATGATAATAAAAGAAAAAACTAATAAGGAAGAACTTCTAAATAGTTAATATTGTATTTTTATGTATTGGTACAGACAGATGCCTACGACGTATATATATATATATATATATATATATATATATATATATATATATATATGATATGGACAAAGATATTATATATATTTATAGGTATAATGTAACCTATCATGCATATTTGATATAAATTGATTGATTGACTGATTGATTATCTACAGATAATAATCAATTGCATTTATTTTAATATATACTGACAATGATCATAATACGAAATAAAATTTGAGTGTCTTTCGTTATTTGACATGAGTTATAAAAGAATATCTGCGGAGAATCGCGCGGAGAAGTGACTAGATTGTTTGTGGATACTTTAATAGCAAAAGATCGGGAGATGTAGCACTTTTTAATAAGAAGCAGGAGACTTAACTTCGATAAGAGTATTAATAATGCTATATGTATAAGAGATCCTTGAGGAATAACGTCTTCATACAACATTCTTGAACGAAATCACCTATTCTGTATTTTCGTTGCAACTTTTCTAAAACTTATTCGAATTCGTGCGTTTATTTTAACAACTAAAATCGTCTTCCCTCAGATGGAGAGAGTCAAAAAAGAGATGTACTAACACTATATGTTTACAACGAATTAAAGGATAATAGAACACAATGATAAGGGACTCATTATATAATATATGTACCTTATTTTACGTACCTACATTAAGAACAGACTTTCGGGTTAGTTGGTTCCTAGAAAAGGGATAGATCGATTGAATCAAATTTCAGGTTAACAATCGATCCGAGATTGAAAACAACCTCGATAACTTACAAATACAATCCATACGTCGGTTATTGGCACTGATAATGAAGGAAACGGATTGGATTGATAAATTGGATCAAGATCTATTATTAATTTCGTTAGACGGTTTTGATTGCGATATGCATTTCAATCTTATTTCATATAACCTTTCTTATCATTTTATTTCACTAAACAATTATCTTAGTAACATCTCTTGATAAGCCACAAGTATTCGCTGACGTCAGCATAGATTCCTTGAATTTTGATAATTACGATAATTATTTCTCGTTTGAACGATGATCTAACATGAAACATAAACATACAAACATATATATATATATATATGTATATATTCATACACATACATAATGCCAAAACATATTATATTAATTAACTTCGTGATAAAATTAATGAAAACTACGAATCATCAATCATTAAAATAAAAACAAGAAACAAAAGTGAAACCAATTAAATGTTTCAGTACATTATCGATTCAACAAATTGCTACACTAATGGCATACTCCGACTGCTCACGTTTTATCGTGGCTTAAATGATATATATTCACAATAATTCAAAGATATTGATTTTAATATCTCTGGACTGAGGCCGTCGTTCAGTATTCAGTTCAATCCAACGTGCGACCTATACATAGCCACCTGGACGGTCACATAGAAAGACCACTTATCATAACAAGGTCTCATGGAAATTTTATATGTAATAAAATGAACCCTACCCCACATAACAGAAGGACCATATTAATGCTCCCTTCGCTAATGGAACCCTGTCGCCCTAAGCTCGAGTCAGTATTCTGTTAGTATACAATAAATATTCGGCGCCAGTTGTGCCAGCGTACACACATATACATAGCGGTGAGAAGCGCTGTTGCCCGCCGGAGCGGCAACGTCGCGGCGCTTGACGACGGATTCCAAGCTAGCTTCAATTTGTGACGTTAATTTGTTAGAGTTCTAATCCGAGCTGCCACTTGAAAAGCAGTCTTAACTTATAGGAGTATAGTTCAAATTAGTCTGCTTTACACAGATACAACCTTGTCACACTTATACATTATAAGCAGCGAGAGGGTAGCGGGACGCGTGGCGTTAGTCGACGCATTGTGTTCGTTTTTTATGAGCACGATAGAATCAATGTCAGTTGGCAGATTTTTTATTTTACCGTTTTTTGGCCTCGTTAGCCGTGAATTAGATGAACAATAGTACTTTATAGAGCTGGTACACTTCAAGTGACAAAATAGTAACGAAATACAAATCGTACTATTAATAATATGTAAAAAAAGATAATTTCATACTGAATCTTATTACCTACATATATATATAGCTATTAACCCCGTCCTATAAAGCGACACAATATCATCTAATCATGAGCATTCCTCGTCACAAGGACACTGCTGACTGCTCCATGTGAGGTCAATACGTTTATTGAAAGGTCAGTGAGTATTATCAGTTATCACTCCGTCAAAATGACAATTTATTTTTTTAAAAGGTCAACATTTTATGTTGTCACTGAGATGTAGAGAATTCATCATACATATAATAATAATAAGTAATAGTAAGAGTCATTATAATCATTTCATCAACAAAAAACAGTAATGGCTTAATGAAAATGAAACCAAAAAAGCAAAATACACATATCAAGCCAAGTATTGCTTCAATTTCGAATAAAATTAAGAATAGTTGATATAACATAGTTCTGTACACTGACAGTAAAATCTGATAATCCGGCAGAGATCCGGTCAGAATACCTACTTGTATCATATTATTACTATTCCGGTTATACGACCGGTGCAATCCTTTCTAGAATATGAAGATATTTTTATAATAAATGTATTAAAAATAAATGCATTGACATGACGTCCGATAAAGAATATTTATAAAGAGACGAACTCACCAGCTTGAGTGTTAATAGATAAGAACTGTCATCTCTTATCAGTAACTTATAGTTATTATATTGAAAACTTTAGTTATATTATAGACAGACAGACAGTTGCTGCAATGGCAAAATGACGATAATTACCGAATTAAAGTTTTTAATTTGACAGATAAATGCTAGAAGCAACTCAATTTTTATCCTAATCTATCTTTAAGTCCATTCCAAGTGGTTACAATTATATATATAATAAATGAGTAAGAGATCGTTGTCTGTATATAAAAGATGGGAAAAACCATTACTGAGAAAAAAAACCCAAAACAATGATTGTTTAAATGTTTATCTGTTTATCTGTACGCTAATCTCCGGAACGGCTTTCCCGATTTGATGCGGATTCCCGGACGGTTTGTTTACCACTCCAGGTTTAGTGTTTGTTTTCTTCATATCCTTTAATAAATAACAAAGTTGTGTCAATTTAACAAATACGCCGTACTTATTACCTTATATTTAGCTATTATTTTGTGTATTTAAATTAAGATTGTTGAAAGTCTGTCGGACAAAGAACAAAACCCGCGAACGGAGTCGCAGACATAACTAGTGTACAAAGTCTTAAACTATTGATATACGACAAAGCTATATCAGATATATGACCTTTTGTTATAACTTTATAAAACTAAAACACGGTTCAGATTAAATATTCATTATTTTTACCTAAAAACGGCAATTCCGTCGTTTGTTGGTATTGAGCTGAGCGTAAGCGAAGATCTTAACCGTTTGGGAGACCTTTTTTTGTGTTTATTTGTCTCCAGAATCCGAGGAGATAATTAGCTAAATATTTTCTCATGTATGTTTGAGCCGAACGCGGATGTTATAGAGAAAACAGATTGAAAAAATGTTTAGCCATTCAAAAGTTATCAAGAAAAGAAGAAAGGAGAAGGGCTCAAATTCAGGCTTCAAGAAGTCTGTTGATAATATAATAATATTTGAAGATGAAGTATAAAGAAGTATCCGTGATGGTGACGGAAAGATCTACTGAGCTTAGCTTCACTAAGCTTCATATATAGGATCTGAGGTCCTGAGTTCCTTCTGGAGTGTGTATTCAAAATGACTGTGACGTCCGTTGGTTGATTGTTACGGACAGTCATATAGTTTTTAATAATAAACATATATCTTTCGTTTGTTGCTTTGTTCGGAATTATACCTCTTTTTTAGTTCTGAAAAACGCGTTTTCATATATCTCGTAGTTTCGCTGTCTTCATGATTTGCGTTCAAACTGACAAGATTATATTTATATGTATCTTTTTATGTATATTTCTATCTCTCTATTTACGAAGACGCTGAGGGTATTTTGAAGAGATTTGTTAATATAATATTAATATTAAATATTTTATAATAAAAATAGTAATCACTTCAATACCACGTTTCAATATTTACATCTATGTCGAGCTTTTTAGAGTTCAATATTATTATTTTTTTTCTTACTGATACCCATTTTTTGGCATAATTCAGAAAAACTTATTTGAAAATGTACTCAGTTCTTAGTGAAGGGGTACCGGTACTCATTGTATACCTAAATATTGTTATATTAAATAAAACATAAACATATTATTAGTATTTGTGGTTGTGGCAACATGGCATGCAAACGGATAAACCAATTCTGGTGTGGTTTTGAATTAAAATCATAAGTTTTAGGTGTAAAATCAAATTTCCAACATCAGCTGTCATGGTAGGCAATAAAAATACATGTTATACCAACACTTGATACATAAACAAAGAATTCACAATCATCGATTCGTTCCATGGTGACTACATGAAACAATTTGGATGACTCAACAATACAGAATCACTTCCGAGCGACTTCCATTGTGTCTTTCGACGAACATGATACCATAAACAAAGACTATTGCGAAAAATTATAACTCCATATTTTTTAGTTTCGTAATCAATTCCATAAATTTAATATAATAATTTGTTTGCGACAAAAACTGTTTCCAATTTCTCAATTGACAAAAGGAATTGTTTTGTCCAAAAAAAGTATTCGATATTCAAAAAAGGTTGCCGGTTTTCTGTAACTTTTTTCCAAGGACGGACTCTAAAAGTATAGTTTATATTATATCTGTTGTGAAATGTTTGTTTGTTTCAATATAATTTTAATAATAATATTAATACTGATTATATTCACTACACATTTTGTGGTCGAATAGTAATTTCGTTATTTTCCGCTTGTGGTGGTTTGGTGGTTTTTCCGCTAGTTTTAATAATAAATAGTATGTTATGAGGTAAAATCACAATGACTCCACGTTGCAAGTCTGGAGCCGGAGTTCGTTTTTTATATAATTAATTTGGTAACGGCTAATGTCTCGAGGGTCGTCTCCTTCATTGGGTTATCTGTTTTTATTTGGCTACAGACAGCAGACACAGAAGATACTTAATATTTTATTCTAGCAACTAGTAAGAGGCAAGCGTGTTCTTTATATAGCTTAGCTTAGCTGTTGCCACGACTTCGCTCGCGTTGAATAAGTTAAAAAAAATTGTAGTCTAAGTTACTCCTTATAATATCAGCTATCCGCCAGTGAAAGTTCTATAACCATCTGTCCAGCCGTTTCAGGTATTAGCCGGAACCAATAGACAAACCGCTCGACAGACAAAAGTTTTAATAATTGATTCGTTATGTAAGTAGCGTATACACTTTCATTAGCATTAAGTGTATATCTGTCAGCTTGGTATTACAAACAAACACTTCAATTTTATTTATATCTTAGATTATACCTACGAGTATGTGCATGTCTAGAAAATGTTTAAAATTTGCCCGTTTCAAGACGTCTGTCTACTATTTTCTTACACATATGTTACTTACCTTATTACTTCACCTGTGTCATATATAGAACTTGAGAATTATATGTTATATTCAGATTTCTTTTTTTTATGAATATTTTTTTATAATAGAGGAGGACAAACGAGCTTGTGGGTCACAAACGAGCTTGCGGGTCACTGATGATACGTGATAGCCGCTGCCCATGACTTCTTGCGACATCCGAGGATTCACAAGAGTGCAGCCAGCCTTGAAGGTGGGAGTATATGCCTTTTTGAAGGTACCCATGTCGTATCGATCTGGAAAAATATATATAACGGAAGGGGGGTTCCATCCACATCTTAGGGGTATGTGGAAGAAAGGTCCTTAAAAACCACACTGTAGAGGATTACCACGCATCCAGGTGGATATATTGGAGGCGAGGACGCGCTGTGCGGTGATGAAAATCGGCGGCAGCCATCAAATAGCTCTTCGGATTACTCCCCATGGTAAATGCAGTAGAAGACCTACAGAGAAGGTAAAAGCTGATATTGGGGTGATCCGGACCAGAGATGAGAACAATACTCGATGTGCGGCCGGACCTGCGCCGTATGGAGCGCAAGCCTTAGGCCAGGCCTATCATTTTCTCAGCTTAATTGTTAGAAATCTAAATTTGTCAAAAGTACTAAAATGAAAAAAAACTTTTTATTTCTTCATTTAGACAATTTTAAGATGAAAATGTATAAATTTGTACTTATTATAGTTAAATTAATGTATATTTATTTTAATTATTGCACACATTTGGATCAGGGCTTATCACAGAACTTCGCAAAACAATCTTCGTCTCAATGAGTTCAGTGTGATTGCAATCTTTTATACCAACTCCAATCTTCTTTATATTTCTATTCTCATTACGGGGTCAAGCTATCTTAATTTAACTTATTAAAATGTTCCTCCATTTTATTAAGCACTGCACAATATTGTGATTACATAGATATAAAAATCTTTGAATCTTGTCAAAAACTTACATGCTTTTTCTCTTCTGTTTTAAAGCAGTTCATACAACCTTATTTGGTATTCCCCCTCCCCCCCCTCCCAACGTTTAGGAGTCCGTAAATTATAACTAGGGGCGCGAACCGGACCTCGACTTTGACTCGTTGCGCTGGCAAAATCTCGGGAGAGTTCGGCGAATTGAGCGAAGCGAGTAACCCATCTTCAATTCAGCGTTAAAACTAAAACCTACAGCCAAAAAATATAGAATATTTTTTTTTTTTTTATTTTTTTTTTTATTTTATTTATTTATTTATTTATTTATTTCAAAAATTCTTAAAACTATATACATGGTATACACCATAAATACCACATCGCGATTTTTTTTTACATTGAAGCCGATGTCATGTTTTGATGATTATTCCTTAACGATATGAGTATATTTTCAGTTTTTTTTATAAACCATCGCAATTATCATCGCTATAAATGTGCAAAATTTCATTAAGATCGGTAAAGCCGTTTTCATGCCAACCCTGGACATGGGATGCAAAAAGTCTCACATAGAGCGCTCCGCTCGCTTCACTCAATAATTATTATATTTACATATAAATGTGTAGTTTTATCTATGTTTATAACTTTAGGTATTCCCTGAACTAAGATTGTCTGGAGGAAATGGGACAAATCTTTTGTATTTTCATATGTTTTTATGCTGTAATATCAACTATGTACAATAGAATATAAATAAGTGGTCTATGTCTGCAGCTCGTATACGGGCTGGCTCGACTCGTTAAATAATGACATTTGTATATCCAAGCCGCCCTCTGCCGTTCCTCGTATGTGAGTCGCCTTCCGTCTTTGTTTTTCACAAGTCCAGATTAATTAATAACTATTACTGATACACGAACGAACGGATTGTTTTTTATGTCAATGGTTTATATCTACATATAAAAAGTATATACTTAATTTTATTATATATATTTTTGCATTTATGTCATTTGAGTCTTTCTAAAGCTTTATAATTATATCGGTCTAAGAGAGTTTTTGATGAAATATATTTCACAAAACATCGTATTTTAAGCCTAAGTTTTTGAAATATAAAGAAAAAAACAATTTTCATGTCAAAAAGCAAAAAAAAATTAGTTAGTAATTCAAAATACCTGAAACCGGTTTGAACCGGTTTGTACAAGAAATATTATGTTAGGCATATATTAGTATGTAGTACCAGTCCAAGTATAACATTGATCACCTATAAAACACCGCACAGCGATAAAATAAGCCTATCCATTATGTTTATTATAAATATATTAATTAACACATCAAGCGATAAGGAAGCGACGGGCGACTGACGGCGTGCGATAAAATGTCGAGTGACAATCTCTCGACGGTGACAGCTTAAGTTATTCACTTGAATTTTAATTGTATGTCATTATGTCTGTCCGTTTATGTCTTTATTTTACTTGATAACTTTATAGTTACGTATATATCATACTAATGCGACGGTTTGTTAGGATGTCTGTATGTTTGTTACTCTTTCACTCAAAAACTGCTTAACAGATTTTGATGTAACTTTACAGTAATATATCCTAATCACACATGGGCTATAATTTTTGAAGATTTTGTGTAGTTTGGCTTACTATATAACGATAAGTATATAGTAAGTTGAACCATATTGTTCCATAACTATACCGTAAAAAATACATGAAGATATTGTACCGTAGGATTGTATGTCTTGTCTCACCACCCAATGTGGAAATTGGGATGAGCGAAGTCGTAGGATAAAGTTAGTATATAATAATACAAAAAAAAACTTTAAAAATATGTAAACTTTTTATTCTTTTTGTAAACTAGCTGTTACCCGCCATTTCATTTGCATGGTTACTTAGTTATTATATATTTTTATATAACAATTTTATGAAATTCGGTAAATTTAAATATATATAGTTTACATATATCTATCTACTAGATAAATTTAATCAAAATCCGTTTAGATCGTTTTGTATAACGAGAAACAGACAGAAGCTTAAAAAGGGCTGAAGGTGTTTAGGAACCTACATCATATACCTAAATAACAAATATCAATTACTTTTTTAAGTAAATAAATGTAAAGAACTCCTTACTATTTTTGACGTACACAAGCGATCACTGGTGTTGATATATATATATATACATACTCGTATATATTATTGTTACCAGCTCATGCTACCGGCGTTGTCTGTGCCGTGTGGTAAAAAACAATCTTGTTAAATCAGACGAATCAGACGGATGTCTTAGGTATTCTTCCTTCGGGAAGTGTACCTTTAAGGATATAACATACAATGTAGTTACATATACATACACATATATCATAATAATTATATACTAGTGTGAAAAGACAGCAGACATTGTAGATAGGCTATACTTAATGTAGGTATTATCATTTGAAAGTAATTTATGCTTAAGGCCTCTTAAACGTTGTGTCTTGAGGTTGTTTTATTGTTTGTAAGATGTACTCGCAGTTCCGTCTGTGTGTATCCCGGGGGATAAGAGGAGGCGGGCCTCCTCTTATCCCAATTATTTATATAACAATTTCTTCCACGTTCTTCTATTATATCATCTTCGTCATACAAATTTTGCTTCCATCCATGTCTTCGGATTCTCCTTCTCAGTCTCCTCTTATAATATTCATACAGTAAATTTCGAAGCCTATTATACTTGAGTCCCGATAAAGACGATTTTATATAGGTATAATGCTTTATTAATCGGATATCGATACGGTAGTTTAATAGGCGACCAGACGGTAGCCGGCCATTCCTCTAAATAATATACTAAAATGTATGTATGTATGTATTTGTGTATGTATATAGTTAGTTATATATGTTATATTCGTTTTTAGATTAAACAGACATATATATATATTAGGAAAACCATTCCTTTAGACATAAATTTATTATTATTTTAATATATTAATATATAAGAGGAAACAATTCCTTTCAAATTAAATTTATTTGTGAATGGAGACAGAATCGAAAACGTAATAAAATGAAAATGGTTACTTATAAATATATAAATATATATAAGATTATTTATTAATTGGTAAAATAAGTAATAAGCGAGCACCGACGGAAAGTATAGTAGTTTTTCTTAAGAATAAAGCAATTTTACGATCCATTGTGAGTGTTTTACGACTCCTCAACCGCGATTGACTTTTGACCATAAAATATATTTTCTATCGCTATTTACCGGTCCTTGTTTGAACGTTTTCAAGGTTTACGGCGCCCTCGTCATTATTATCGTAATATACATTGTATTTAATGGGGAATAGAAACAAAAAACTTTTTTAAACGCGTCCTATGAATTGAAAAATTCGCCGCCAAAATTGAACTGTCAATCTGACATTTCAAAATGTCAGACTGACTTTTAGTTTAATGAAATTAACCATTTTGTTATAAAAATGTTGAAATTATCTGTTTAAAAATTAGTTAAAATTGAAATTAAATTTTAAGTAACATGTTTAATTATGAGGTTAATTTAATAAGCTTTTTTTATCTGTTTTAACTTCTGAAGTATTTAAAATATACTAATATATGCCTAAAAATCCGATATTTCTCAAGTTCTTTTGTATTCCAACTTGCTTTAAGCCGCGGGCTTCTTTTATAATCTGTATATAATTTTCTCTGTTATTTATATAAAATACAAAAATATCAAAATGATAGTGCATTGTTTTTAATCTACCTTCAATTAAGGGTTGTCAATATTAATAACAAAGTTACAAAATCCGAGCGTACCTTCATTTTAGAGTGTCGTGTGTACGTTTGTCTCTAACAAAAATATCTTCATCAAGTATTAACTTTTATAATTGGTTTCTCTAAAAAATACAGGAAACTCCCTTATTCTGAAATAATTATGGTATTTGTGGGAAATTTGTTATATATATATAACATACATATTATAATATGAAGCAGTCGTGATTCTTAAGGTGTAATGGCATATTAGTGACCCAGTAATCAAACATGAATACGTATTTAAATTGAAGTTTTAGAAGGATACGTTTCTCTACGCGTATCCCAAGATATCGGGATACACGGGATGATGTTTCACTAAAAAGTCATGGATACACTATGTATTAACAAGAGACGCAATAGCTGTAGTTACTGATAAAAGTATGTCTTTTTTAATACTAGCTTTTTCTGCGACTTTGTTTGCGTATTTTTTTCTTACCATGCCTACAAAATGCGCGCATCCGATATTATAATGTAGAATAACCAATTTTAAATATATACAAAATACTATAGTATTTACTGATCTCTTATACAGTTTATCATTTGCGCCATTATATTAGTATATAGTAAGTTTCATCAAAATCGGTCAGACGGTTTTAGTTATAGAAATATATATAGAGAGACAGACGGATAAAAATGCGTATGACGATTGTTTATCGAAAGATTTAGAAAAACTTTACAGACATGTAATATATATATATATATATATATATATATATATATATATATATATATATATATATATATATATATACATGTAACACAGCAACACCTTATCAGTAGTAATAACTGATAATGATACTAATTATAGAGCCGTCCGTCCGTAGCCTTGCGACGCACTACTTGTGTTAATTATTAATTGATAGATAAGATAACTTTAATATTATATAATATATATAATACATATAAAGTTAAATGTTTCTTTTAAGATATCTCTGTGATCTTTAACACTAAACCTACCAAGTACCGGTCAAAATGATCGTTCTTAAATTTTTGTAAAACTTACACATTTTCAAACGTTATTATATCGTTATCAAACTACATGACAATTCTTAGAATATGCATATAATATTTTCTTCTCTCTTTACTTTTAGCTATTTCCATTATTACTTGCGTTATATAATAAAATAACTTTTAATTACCGGACAATGTGACCGCGTGCGGTAGGTACAAGTACACAAGAATTGTCGGTAGGTTTAGTGTTAATACTGTTGAGTGTTTGTGTGTTGTTTTTCAATAGCACTCATATATACGTTATTGTCCGTCCGTACATCCGCAATGCGGCGGTTCACTACACTACATCGTTATCCAATTATCAATGACTATATCAACACTTGCTTATTAAGATTTCGATTGATGTTTCTATTAATATGTAGATAATATTAAATTATTGTTATATCATTATGTTTGTTGACAAATATTATTTTCATGTTTCTATTTTGGGATTTTTTATAATTTTTATATAATTACTTGTTATTTTTTGTAGAGTAGAAAATTAATGGTTTGTTGATATTATATATTTTAATTTTAGTAATAAAAAAGTTTCATAATAATAAAAATGGAATACAATTTGTATTCACATATTGTCATAAAAGTGGTGTTACACACGTCACTAGCAAACACTTATTAATAGTGTCACCGTACAATGTATTCATACATCCATATGTGCCAACAGACCGGCCATGTATATTCCATATTCAAATTATCCTCCATCGCGAAATTAAATAAAGAGAGAAACAAAAAATTTTAATAGCGTCCCCACCCGCGGGACGTCATAGACTAGAAGGGCGCCTCACCCTTCCCAATCAATTGGAACCCCCGTCTATTACTATTCGCCGTCTCTCTCCAACATGCCCATCATACAATTCGCTATCCCTCTCGTAAACACGATCTGAATAACTCGAGAACTTCCAGCGACGCCTCGGGCGAACTCGACTATCAATGTTAGAATTTTTGTATTCCACGCCAAATGTAATTTGCGTTCGGTTATCAATTTATCGACCTTACTGCTTTAAAATAAGGTTTGAAATGTTTTTTTATTAACATTACTTTCGTAATATCAAGATTAATGTATAAATCGCGTCGTGTGATGAAAGCCAGATTACATTGCGTTGACGCTTTGGGCGGGAAAATGGAAATAACTTTGAAAATTTATTGCCCTCTGATATTTTATTTAGAAAGGAAAATTTCTGTCATCATTTTATATGATATGCCCGTTTGTAATTTTTTTCTTATTTCATTTTAATGTGTGAAATAAACTATTAGATGTCCATGTTAGTTCTGCTATATGATAGTTATAATCGTTATATTCCTATATAAACGTTCGTGTATTGTCATAATGACGCTGTTGATGTATTTTATGTTTGTATGTAGGTTATAGTGGTTTTTCTCATAAACTAGTGTTAATTAACAGTAGACTGTTTTAAAAAGCAATTAGGAGCCGACATGTGTTATGCTATAAAAGGAGAAAATATGCTATTAAAATGTCACTTGTAAGTCGTTATGACCTGCATTCAATGTTTTTGCTCTAACGTAATTTTAAAAATACTTACTTATTATAGATAAATATAATTTATATTTTGAATGTTACAGATAAAAAAATATAATTTATAGCAAAACTTATTTTTATGTAGTTGTAATATATATTCCAGTGACATCTAACGGGAATAAGCAAAGATCAATCCGAAGCTAATTGAATGTATGGAGGCCACGTGGCGATGGTAGCGGCGGCACGGGAGGCGCACCGAGCACCGCGCCACCTCGACCGACACGCAAACGATCTCTGCTACCAGGGCATCATAAATATAAGGAGATATCTGCATGCCGTTCTGACATTCATTCTCTGTCTCGCTTTAACTCTTGTCGAGTGACCGGAACGAAGTGATGCCATCAATTTGTATGTCTATTACAAATTGAATCCTATTTGATCGAGCTAGAATTAAATTTGCCATGTAATTAATTTAATTTACAGCGCTATTACGAACTGTACATTTTAATGATCGAATCCCCTCTTAGTGCGTTAGGAATATTAGTTTTCTGAGCATCAAATTAATTCTTGTTATATTTTGTAAACTTATGTTATCCTATTCTTCATGATGAGTAAGGATCATGTTTGCAAGGACATATTATAATTTTACTTGTCAATAAAATTTTCCCGTCCCACGTACCTACTACCTATCTCTACTACGTCCGCCGCGTTGTGTGTCGAGTGAGCTGTAAACGACCTGATTCGTTTTTTACTATCTAAAAACAAAATTATGAAATTGCAAATTAATTTAAATTATCCCGCTTTACTTTTAATTTTCCTTTATAAATTAATCAGAGTATGTGCAATTAAATTATAAGTAACCATAATAGAAATAGAAATTATAAAAACTAAAACAAAATAAAAAGGAAGTAGTTGTTAGCTATTATTATTATTATTATATTTTTTGTTTTCAATATACAAGATAAAAGTTATAAAATAAAAATAGTCGTCTAGTTTGTCGTCTTTTATGGGCGTTGTCTTATCCAGCCGGCTGTCCTTGTCTTGTTTACTCGGCAGAAGAAAATACCGCGTGCCACGGCTTAGCGGGCATAGTTACTAGGAGCGCAGAAACGTGAGGCGTTCTAATGACATACCCCAGCTGCTATGTTCTTATTTCAGTGCATTTGCGCATGTGTAAACACCGGGATAGTGAAAAAGCCTTAGCGTCAGATTATAATTTCTACCTTATTCACTTGAAATAAGATCGCAATTGGCACGTCGTGTTGTGTGTGCTGGCGTGATAGGAATGTGGAATGTATCTGCTTGCAGGATATGTTCGCCGGGTGGTCAGCGCGCACTGCGCAACTCCCCAGACACACGACGTCACGCGTAGATACAACAAACACAAGGTAATCTTGTCGGACGAGGTTACAACGCAAACAATGCCCGTCTGTCCAAAAGTTAAACGATACTTCATTATATATATGGTCGTATTATTTAAATTTACAATATAACGCCTTGGTGAGGAATGACTTAATTTAAGTATTTTACGACTAACGTATTCAAATTAAACATACATTATTGTTATTATTTATTTAGTTTTAATGATTGTAACTATGTCCAAAACAAATTTTTATCCGAACAAACGAATAGATAGCCAAAGACTCCAAAAATACTTTTGTTTTAGAGATACCTGAACAAGTAGCAAGCAATTAGTTATTATTTGACCTGTTTAGGGTTTATCAGTATTTTTTTTCATTAATTTCATAAACGCATTAACATTAACCAGGGCTTCAGAGGGTGTAAGGAATATCATCGGCATAATGTTCATTAATTATCATTTTCATTGCGATTAAACTAAATTAACATATAATACTCAAACTAGATCAAACTATGATAAATAAAAGGCACACGTAGTTGTTTTTTAATGCAGTTAGTTAACTAATGTTATTTTCTTGTAATGTATCTATTAAGATTCTAAGTATTACTAATAAACTAAACTTTGTTTATAAATTTCTTTATTAACTCTTAACAGCCAGTTAAGAAAAAAACCCATTGAAGAATCGAGGGCGGCTTGAAACATAAAACACCCATTAATTAAGTAATTATCCTACTTACAGATTATTAACATATTAATAGTATTTTCTCTTTATTATGTATAATAAAAATGGTACGGAAGACAAAAAATATAAGATGATTCTTGTCTTTACCTCTTTTTTCCTGAAATACACTTTTATTTCGATATAAAAAGGTGTTATATAAATAACCGGTTCGTTCTAGTAGTAATATAGAAATGATAAGAAAACTAATTAGATACCTGGCATACAGTTAGATTTTCTTAAACAAATTAGTATTTATTTAATTATTTCAGTAATTAAGCAAAAAAAAGCATTATGTATTTTTTTTAACAAATAGAATAGAAAAATGACATGAATCTGGTTTAATCTGGATGATAAATAGATAGCGAAGGCTAAAATGAAGCTATTCATATAATATATTCCATACAATCATGCTATTGTAAATGACATGAGCCAACCGTACATACATTAGAGCAGTTCTATAATACGAGCAGCGGAAAATAAGTCTTATAAAGAAGGATATACAGTATAAAATACTGTAAGATGAATAGGCGTCAACGATCTTTCGAATTGGCTTGTTATATGGAACTTGTTTTCTCCTGATAACTTCTGTGATCCTAGTAAGTTGCGTATAATGCGACAGGTCGCGGCCGCACCGCGAGCCGGGCGCGCTAAGGGGGTCACGGTGCCCCCTTTGAATTGCTGCTCTCTAGGGAGGGGAATTTACTAAGCCACTCGATAAGCCAATTCTGAATATACATGAAAAGAGGGAAATAAAACTTTATTTTGTTAAATTTGTTTTATTTTAAATTTAAAGAAGACTTAGGAGTTAATTTATTCAGTCTGGCGTAAAATATAACATCGGATATCAATTTCTCCGCTATGATCCTCTGGAAGCCGTCCAAGTCTTTCAGTTGGAGACCAATCGTTCTTCCAAATGCTACCGATTCGCTGTTTAACGATATCTCGTCGTCCTCTTTGTGGCATAATTCGTTACTGCTGTGTTCCGGTATGAAGATACTTGAAAGTTTTTGTTTCTTTGGCTTTGATTCTTCTTCTTCATCAAAAGTGTACTCACACTCTTCAAAACGCGTTTCCTGCAGAGTTGTGATACTAGTATAATATAGTCACATAAAATAAATAATTATTTAACTAAATTTTATGACGAAATTCGTAGAGAAACTCGATCTTGTCTGTTTTACTGAAGGTCAACTTCTGAGAAACAATTTTTAAATGCTAGTGTAGACAAAGATTTTAATGAATGCCTACTTCGAATGTATGGAAAAGAATACAATCTGACTCACATCACCCTCATCTTGCTCTTCCGTCTCTGTGCTGTCATTTGGTCTTTTGCCTTCAAAAATGTTAAGTTTTAGAAAGCTCAAAAGATCGTAATACCACAGTGTCGGTCGGTGTTCCAGGCCCTTTGCTTTTGCCGCCAAAACCTGAGAAAAACATGTTTGTTACATGAAATACTTCATAGAGCTATTTCTCTTTAGGTCTAAGTACCTTCTTATGTTCCCGTCTGTAAGCCGTTCTCATATTCTCAATCTTTTTCTTTAGAGCATCGAGCGTGGCGTCCTCTTGACAGTATTTAAATTTATCAAGCAGAACTCCATACGCCTGGTTCCTGGCCTCTTTGTTGCAATACAGTAGGTGCTGTTGATCCCACAGACACGGAAGGTCTTTGAAAAGTTTCAACAACTCCGTTATCGCTTTGTGTTCTGATGTGATCATCTTACGTCTGGTCCCGACACAGCCGGACGGCGTACTAGAGCTCGTGTCACATCTGCGACGTCGCCCGAACTTACGATAGGAGCCGACACGGTAGCTGCGTCCCGCTCTAACGCATACGTAAAGAACGGGACAGCAGGCACGCCAAATCGCCCCAACAAGTCGGCAGCTGTGTATTGCGCCCAGACGGTTTGTTTATTATTTTAACCTTCAGGTATTTATTGTCGTAAAATACAGTTTTTACATAACAATAGGTGATACTGCAGTACATGTATCGTATATATAAAACATTTAATTACTTGTTAATACGTGTAATATTTTAGTTTCAGAAATATGTATTGTTTTATTTATAAATCAGTTAATAATAAGACAATTAGTCGACGTGACGCTCCAAATCCTGAGACGACATTGTGACGTCACACCAGACCGAGGTTGAAGTGATTTTACTATCAAAATATTGATTTTTTAATCGGTATTTTACTATTTATTATTAACTTCATTGTCTTATACAAGTAATGATCATCTAAAATATATTATTTTATTTTATTACGAATAATATCTGTTTTAAGCTATAATTTAATAAGTAAATAGTAAAAAATAGTATATCTGAAAGACCAACGCCATCTTGTGTCTTAAATGTACAAATGTCAATAAACGAGTGACTGAAATGTATGTGGAATGAGTATATATTTTCTTTTTTACATGAACGAACTTAAAAATGGAGGATACTAAATAAATAATATTAATAAAGTTAATAATCTCGATAATATATAAAAGTAAAATATTTCAAACATATGTTACATATTTTTCTAATTCATGTTGGTTTTTAATTTAACTCTCAGGGTCTTAATTAAACATATTTTGTAAATAATAATATAGTTTACTTTAGGTACCTATTCTATAAAATTCAAATCTGTTCATTAGTTTTAACGGTAACGCGGAACATACACATAAACATACATAATTTATTAATGAAAAACAACCTGTGTTTTGTTAATTTCCAATCTTTTGGTATAACTCATGTTACTATTTAACCATTAGTTAAATGTAGCCAATACTATTATAAAAGATATATTTACACTAATTTTTTCATTCCGTACTTATAAGAAATTAGCACTCATTAGGTAATTACCAATTTACCTATCAATAACAAACCCGCTGAGATGGACGAAATACATTCAATCGGCTTTAAAGACGGAGTTTCAACGGACCTTAAAAATATTCTATAAAACTAAAATAAATATTGTTTTAATGTTCCGAGATTATTATTATTAAGGTAATACTTATATATATGTATATATATATATATATATATATATATATATATATATATATATATATATATATATATATATATATATATATATATATATATATATATATATTAATGCAATCTCTAAATGCTGTAAATGAATACATAACATTATGTACACAGACAAACCAAACTCATTGTTTCTGTAAATTAAGTTATTAATATATATATAATTAATTTTATAATAAATACATTTTTGTTTTAACATCAAAAGAGTCTTCAACACAACGCGCGGAATTCATTTGTACATTTGACTAAATCAAATTAATCGTATTAAAATGACGAACAAACAAACATTTTATAATATTACATAATAAAATACAATTTGATAAATATATCTTTAATAATAAATGATAAGAACCGAGCGAAATGTTATCAAAAATAATACCTTATCAAATACATTAAATTATACGTCTAACGTAAAGATAAATCTTTACATTGATTTGTGTATGTGTGTGTGTGAACCGTATATGTGTGTGTATATAAAAGTATTAAATCTACTTTCTCCATGTAAACTATAACTGCCAAGTTCTCCTCCTCTCCTCCTCCTCCAACTCCTCCAACGAAATAATTTACTTAAAGATTTTCCTTCCTTAGGTATTATTTTAATTATATACTTGTTAGACTACTCGAATGACCGACTTCACTCGTATAATTACGGGAATTAAATGAACCTACTACCTCTTTGTACAATGTTGTTTCTGTAAGTGTGAAGTAAATATACCTTCACATTTAGGTAACTATATTGTATTAACCGATCTGTTTGTTTGTTACGTTATACCTCTTTAATCGGGTGATTACCGTGAAATTGTACACAAAAGAATAGGGTATATGTTGGAAAAAATGTATTCCCGATGGATATAAAACTGAATCTTAGACATTTCGTCATACAGCGCGGGGAAAGTCGCCGGTAAAAGCTAGTAGTTTCGTTTTTGTTTCGTTTTTGTATTATTTATATAATAACAAAACAAAGACAAAGACAATACGAAGGTAGAGACACAAAAGTAAATCCTATGCTCTACTTACGATCAAGAGATGAAAGTTTTCTATTATTCTGTAGAGTTAAGACGAATTTTAATTATTATTATTCATAACAAGATGCTCTAACTCTAACTCTCATAACTTTCTTGCAAACGCTATGTAAATCCACTTATTCACGTTCCAATCAAAATCTGTTTAGCAATTTATTAGATTTTAATTAACGTGTTTTGATAAAATCCAATAAACTTTGTGGATTTTGCACGGTTAATGAAAGAATTGGGAGGTTTTTGAATAGACGATTAGTTTAATGTATGGCATGTAAAGTGTTTGTTAGTGTGTGTGTGTGTGTGTGTGTGTGTGTGTGTGTGTGTGTGTGTTTAAGAGGTTGTCTGTTTGTGTTAAAGTAAACAGTGAAAATAACTGCGTCTTACCAACGGGTCGTGTATTATTGGGATATATAGGAATAGACCGATACGTTTGGTATCATTTTATATGAAACTTGATTAAAAATAATTTGATAATATATTCGTATTTGAAACAAAACCATTAAAAATAATTTGATTTTATCAATTAATATCTAATTAATAGCTTATTTCATTCGACATCTTTGAAGATTTTTATCAAAATGTCCAAATTAAGGCCGCCCTTTTGGTTGAGTATTTGCGTACAAAGACCCAAGTCAAGGGGACAGGGGAAGGACGGCAACAGCGCATTGCTATTGATCTCGCGCTGAATTTAAAGCGCTTCTACCGCTTTATCATTATTCGTAGTCTAGACAGTATCATTAGATGAAGCGAACTTAACGCTTTAATAATCTTTGAAACTGTAACGCACACAAGTATATTTTAAATATCCATTATAACAGCTTACAGCGCGCGATAAATTATATTTAGGTTGGACGTATGATTTTGGACAGCGCTTGAAAACGTTTAGCCTTGTGAAATAACTACAGGTTGGAAAACGTGTATAGACGGATGTATGTGTGCTATTTTATAAATGAAATTAGTGCGAGGGCGTTCAAGATATCGGAATGTATTACAGGTAAAATGGCGATATAAATATATTTGAAGATATATAATAAATCGCATTTCAAAGGCGTAGTTAGAATAATTTTGTTGTATTTATATATATTCTTGTATTTTACAAAAAAACATTTGAATTTTTTTGTTATTACTTGAGTTTAGAAAAAATAATTCCTTAAACTAGTTATATTGATTAATTCCACAAACTAAACATAGTAAATATAAACAAATATCTATGTATTAGCTGTTGCGTGACGCACAGACAGACATGTCAATAACAATTTTTTACCTACAAAGCGTTAGTAACGACTTGAAAACAATATTGAAAACCAAAACGTTTATGTATGAACTACATACATACCGCCATTATATATAAGACAGGTATATAATGCTCAGATATATCAAGATACTGTTATTATCTGAATGTTTCTCTAGAATCCAAATTTAAAATGTCCGGTAAATATATCTGTCTTCGTAAATGTGTTTTTGTGGTGAACAGTTCCTTCCGTTGTTAGTGCTTCACTTAAATTGTAAATAAATATAGGATAAAACTAATGACACGGGCGGGAATCGAACCCGCCGCCTCTGAGAAACTGTTCCGTCATTCAGCCAATTGCTCTGAGACATCGTCGTCAGTGAATTGAGCTACCGTCTGTACCCTTCTTGATGTTTTTATTGAAATGGAGGTTGTTATTAAGAAGAAGAACGTAAAGGATCACGATACGGGAAGGAGGGAATGGTGTCTGAGTGTATGGCTGTTTCACTCAACATCCGAAATGTAGCTTTAATAGCTATTTCCGCTTCAAGCTATACGCTTTGAAATGATGATTTTATCCCGGTCGAGCCAGCCCGCATTCCAGCTCCAATCAAATGTTAAGTTTATATATAATCGAAAGAGAACATATTATTTTAATTGATTTATATATAAATGATAAATCATTCAAATTTTTCCTCTAATATCTTGATTATAATCCATGTTTGTTGTAAAAAATGCCGGAATATTTAATAATATATAATATATAAAGTGCAATAGTTTTTGTTAAATGCGTCACTTGTAAATAAGTGTTATATACCACAAGGAAATGTTGAAGATATACGAGGGGGGATCCAAAAGTAATCTACCTAGCTATGAAAGAAAAGACTCACGGGAAATTTTATTTATTGTTTTTCAATGTAGGCACCTCCTAACTCAATACATTTATTGCACTTGGATGGGAGTCCTTTGATACCGTCAGAAAAGAAATTGAAATTTTGCTCTGTGTAAAGTGCTGAAACAGCGTATTTGACTTCATCGTCTGAAAAATGTAACGTAGGTTCCTTCAAAAGTCAAAACAGGTACAAGTCGTTGGAGGCCAGGTCCGGGCTGTAGGTGAGTGGTTTAATTCTAGGAACCCCAACTCACTCACAGCAGGCGATGCAATGGCAGACTTGTGTACAGAGCGTAGTCATGCAAAAGCTGCACCTCGCGACTGAACTTCCCGCGTCGCTTCTCCAGTATCGCTGTCTTCAAATTTCTCAAAACCTCAGTGTAACATTCCCAGTGATTGCCTTCTTGTGGGGAAGGTAATCAATTAATAGCACACCTTTTATATCCCAGAAAATTGTCGCCATAATCTTCCCGGCGGACGGTTAAGTGCGAAATTTCTTCGGCGGCGGGGAACCCTTGTGTTTCCATTTTATGGATTCTTGTATTGTCTTCGTGCCAAAATGGTGAATTCACGTCACATCACCCGTTACTATTAGTACTATTACTATTAGTAGTACTATTTTTTTTTAAAACAGAACGCGGTATTCCTTGTGGAGGCGCTCCAGCATTCTGGGGACCCATCTTGCACTGACCTTGCTCATGAACAAACGTCCGTGTAGAATTCTCAAAACCGGTGATTCTGAAACGCCGCATTAAGTAGCTAAGTGAAAAGCTTTTAAAAGGCGGTATTGAAGCACAAGTTTTTTCCACCTTGGCGCTGATTAGGTGTAGTTGCTTCCCCAGGCCTTACACTACGCGGATCATCTTTAATGGATTCACGTCCAAACTTGAACTGTTTAGCCTAATATTTTATTATGAAATAGGAAGGTAAAGAGCCCCCGTATACTGCGATCATACGCTCATTAATGACCTTTAGCCCATATCCTTCTTTCACTAAATACTCGATATCGGCACGGTGCTTTAAACTAACGTTTTCCATATTACCTGCAACTAGTAATAATTAACGACTACTCTACTACTACTCACTACTAATTCTCACTAGGACAGCTGACACAAGTATCCCGATACGTAAGGACATGTCAGTGCTTGCACCAACCTGTTCCACCCCGCACTACGCGTCTATCATATCTAGGTAGATTAGTTTTGGTTCTTCCCTCGTATATATATGTGTGTGTGTGTGTGTGTGTGTGTGTGTATGTATGTATGTATGTGTGTTTGTATGGGTGTCCTACCTATCTATTATATACTTAAAATATGTTAAAGTTAGAATAAAGTCAAACTAATGATCTATTCTTTTGCTCTTTTCAAAACACTCGATAATGCATATTTATTAGTTTTCAATATACGCAGCAATATCAAAATTTTATTAAACTATTTTCAATTGGTCTTTATAATATTATAAAATCTGTAATTCGCCAGTAATTTGTAACAAAATATTTGTCAGAAGCCCGGACCGCGGTAAAAAATACATTCTTAGAATTACTGACTGCACACACAACACAAATATCCACACAAGCACGCACAAAAGAAAAATCTTCCAGCGGCTTAGGATTTTGTGACAAACAAACATACGTACATAATAATTATATCTAGCTACTGTTTACCCACGGCTTTGTTCGCGCATAATTAGATAGATAGTATGTTTCATTTTTACAATATAATAAATACAAGAAATGAAAAACAAACTCGTAACACCTTAATAATAAAGTTCCACAAGATATCTTAGACCTTCCTTATCTTAGATTTAAATCTAAATTCAAAAGTGTATTATTAAATAAATTTTATTGTTACATTCAAAGGTTTTTAGCGGATCAAAGCGAGTGGAATTTCAAAAATAATCAAATAGTGCATCATAAGACCTTGTTTCATCATAAGAATAATGTACGTACAGACAATATATTTATTGTATTAGAATGAACTAATCTTAAGCATATTTTACATACTAAGTATATATTAAATAACAGGAAAATGTGTTACAGAAAACAGTATTGAAGAGATCCTTGCGCAAATGGGTATGGTTTTCATTTTCAAGACCTTCGAAAAGATCAAAAGATGGCACCAAATTCCAAAGCCGTATGTTTATATGTCCTATCTCCTATCGACATATCTCAACAATTACGCTACAAACACCTTCAATGTTTTTTGTAATATTACAGCTAGAATTTTTGACTATCCGTCAACAAAAACAATTATTACTAGAAATTAAGTTTCCCGCTTGGACTTTGTCGTGTATAATTAAGACTTGCTTGCTGCTTATCGTGGATATAAAGGACAAGACCTTAATGAATATTCACAGTTAAAGCAATTAGATTAAACAAAACACATTCTATCCCGATAATAACAAGAAGATAAGATATGAAAGCCACAATGCTCTCCGTTGTAATGATGAACGTCACGTTGATTGTCTCATCGTGATGTATATTCTACATATCTGGGTGACGGTGAAACATTTCAGCATTACACTTTCTTGATAATTACTGCGGGCTTTTTAACTACACCTTTCCATAAGTCGGGAACTGATCCAAACAGCTCAAAGTCAACATTTCGATTTTTATAAGAACTTGCCCTTTGGCGCCTAAAGTTCGGTCAGTTTTAGAGAACACGGCCTCATCTAAGTAACACTCCGATATTGAGTTTCTTAAGAGTTCCTCAATTTTCCATTCTATATTTGAGGCAATCTTCGAAACTCCTTATGAAAATTCATAATTCTTTTAACGATATTTACGGCAGACATAGGTTGCATATTATTTCTTCAAAAATGAGAACAATGTAGCAAAGAAAGTTGACGAAAAAGCGGCAGCGATTGTGAATGTAACTTGTGACAAGTTACTTGTCCAAGCGGACGGAGCCGCGGGCAACAGCTAGTAAAGTATAAAATACGAATGATTTATTTGCATAAAGTCCTGAAACTAATATGCAAGGCATTTATTACCAAATAATTGTCAAATATTCTTACTCCGTGTGAGAAAATGACTTTTTAATGTGACCATTATGTTTTTGCACAACAGAATGGGTTTTTAATGTCCGTTGGTTTGTTTAACTTTTTATACATAATTATTGAATACAATTCTGCATTAATGTTAGTTATACCAAAAAATTACAGCTTCATTTATAGAGATGTAATCATAATATTTTTAATTTTCTCCCTTCATTTATTCGATGTTTTCTAATTAATTCATAAATATTTTAGGATTAATAAGTTAATTTAGTTGTAATTCAAAGACATGTTTCGACGGATATATTAATATTATGGAAATTAAACTCGCACTTGATAGTTAACTGTCGGTTAAATCTGTGAAGAATATTATAATTTGATCGAGACGAGAACGGAAACATTAACAGTTGGTTAATTAAAGATTACTAAACGCACCAGAGAGTTGCTTTGATTTACTTACGACCGATTCGTGAAAGTAAAGGTAAGTTTGTTATCCATGTTACATTATTCTTATCGTGCCCTTAGGTACCGACTCGTGGTATAAATTATAGTTTAATAGTTCGCCCGCACGGGAACGACGGCCATAAACACGTAAAATGCATGACCAATCAAAATACCAATGTCGGGTCACGCACACACTCGCACCGTGTACGCACTGTAAGGGACCCCTGTAACTATGTCGGCCGCTCGTGTGTGGGTATGAGAAATGCATTATGTTTATCTGTGTGCGTGTTCCACACAGACGCAGATGATGTATCCACTGAGATGGAACACGCGTTCAAGGGATAACGGAGGGCTTACAATTATTAAAGTTAACTAATTGTGGACATGACTTAGTATTTATTTTATTCTAATATTGTATTGAATTTTTTTACATAATTGCACCTATTTTCATTCTGATTTAGATATTATATATTAATTCGTATATTTCATAAATGAAAAAATATTATAGTTACCTAAAGTTACCAAAATTAAAGGAAAGTTCAAAACTAGTACATTAATAGGGTATGTTGTATTTTTTCCACTGCATTCTAATAATGCATACTTTTATCCACGTAGAACATATTTTCATTTTTATAAAAAATATATAATAAAATTCGGGAGTGTCCATCCTAATCCGCCGTCCAACAGGCGGCTCACAGAGCGAGCCCCCGCCCACATAAAAAATGACATCTAAATAAATCCATTAAAAGCGAAGCGCGCGCTCTTCCTGTCCGTAAGCCCCTTTATATCCACGTCCGTAAGCGCCTCTACCTCCGTGCGTAGGCGCCTTTATTTGGTCTTGTTTGGACAGCTCGCTCCGCTTTTGATTTGTGATGAGAAACATTCTTTAATATTTAATTAAGAGGTCGTTTCTTGTCGAGTAGTTGACATGTGTTTTATGGATCTGCTTTAAGTGTTAAGTGTTCGAGTGTTTGATGTGACGTGTATGTTATTTATTAGGTGCGTTTGGATGTTTGTTTGTCGTTATAATAAAGGATTAGTACTTTAACATGGTTTAACTGAATGTTTTCAAGTGATAGTGGCAAATAAATATAACTATATCTACACTATTTTAATATGATTTCTTTTAGTTTTTCTCTAGCGATCTTTTTAGGCATAGTCGCAAAAAAAACAATTGGCTTAAAAATATTAAAATAAATAAATACACAGAATTACAAATAAGCTTATACAGATTATACAGAGGTTTTATTTAGACAAAATATATTTTCTGTCACAAAAGATCAGGGCTGAGATGTCCATGGCTAGTATACCTACTAATAGCATGTAAGTAAAACAGGAACTGACAGTAACATTTTAAAGTTATGGTAGAGACACACTGTTGTGTCATGACGCATTCTGTCGTGACGTGATTTCCGTGTCATATATTATTGTATCAGATGACGTTCTTGTATTATTCCTAAATAATGATAATTTAACCTTTCGAATCTGTTAAGTGTTATCAATGTATCGATAAGTTTATAATATATATAATATAAATAATATATAATGTATTATTATCAAACAGTGCGTGAATGATAACAGATAACTTTATAAGTTTATCAAAATATATATTTATAATTTATTTTAAGAACAGATAATTAGCATCAAAATACACATGATATCAGTTGTTTTATTAAATGTGATTACAAAAGATAAATTTTTAATATTTGAATTCACTTACAAGACAGTATTTCTGTTTTCATTTCTTCAGAATTAAGAAACTCAGAAATCCTCGAATAATTGCATTCAATTATTTGTGAAACATGAAATTTATTGTGAACCAGAGAAAGACACTTTTATAAAACACAAAACATTTGTGTGTTGTGTTGTGGTGTTAGAAATTGTATTGCACCACAATAATAAATGTATATACTTTCTAATGACGTCACAACACAGTAGTGTGTTACCACCTTTACGTTTCATACATAATGTCCATCCATCATCCATCAAGCAAAAATACCTATTGAATAGATTTGTCTGGAATTACACACATGGATTATATCCAGGAACGGGACATCGGAAACTTTTAACCTGGATAAATATAAAGCAACGTACAATTCCTAACTGAAAACTGTCTGTTACTTTAATTAACTTTTCTATAATCGACTACTTATATTCGTCTTCAATGCAAGCGCAGCCGCGGGGAAAAGTTGTAAATAAATTTAATAAAAGCATCCGTAAAAGTTATTCTCAAATTGTAAGTCATTTTTAAATCTAAACGAATATATATTAAAATATATAAATATATAAAAAGTACTTATATATAATACTACATTATTATGTTATAAATATATATTGTATTTCTATAATAGAAGTCAGGATACCGGTATTTAGTTCAGCATTTCTTGGATATGAGTATAAATATAAAATCCGAACTCAACATTCCTCTGAAGGTATTTGTGATAAAATCTCCAAAAGCAGCCGCGATTGGAAGTAATCTTATAAATACTACCATGATATATTACTATTGACTTTTGTAGGTATTAAAAGACTTCTTAAATATAAAGGCGGTTTGAATAGTGTTGTAATTCATGAATATTTTTTTACCAATGCTTATAAAATTGAACTTTGTTAACCGACTTCGAATGAGAAGTTCTATGTTCTGCATCTGTTCGATTTCTCCGTCAATTTGGGAATGATTTTCAAAATTATTTTTTAATCCAAAGAGTGTGAGGTGTTCCCATTGAGACAAAGTCAGGATTTCATGAGGAGATCCCACGGAAATTAGGGACAATTTATTATATATTCATTATACTAATGTAATTCAGGTATGTCTGTCTAGATGTACAGAGTTGACTATCAAATGAATGGATGAGAACCGCGTGCACAAACAAACAAACATTTATTTAATATGACGTATATATATGATTAAGTATACTTGATATTATTCTTGAATGAAATTACTTTACTTACTGTTTTTATTACTTTAAGTATACGGAATAAAGGTTAGAAATTCGATAGAAATTTGTAATGGTATCTCATAAACTCATAGAAGAGTAAGGTTAATAACACTGTCTATTATAAGAATATTTCAATTATATCGAAATATGATGGTGGAGAGACCATTAGTGTTAATGCTTACGTCAGCATATACCGATAAGCTTCTATAAGTAGGATTTCTTTTTGTTATAAGGATACTACTGGCGAAGATCCAATTCTAAAATTCCTCCAAGGGTTTACTTCTTTCTTCTAACACCAAACAATTAGTGACAAACCTAGCTTTTATAATGCATATCTATACTATACGAAGAAAAGATTTGATTGTATGTTTGTGTATTGGGTGAACTCTAAAACTACTGGATATAAAATTTCTCCACATATCACAAGCTAAATTATCAAACACTAACATAGCATAATTTATCCTACATATTTTGAAATGAATCCTGTGTGATCCTGTTAAAATAAAAAACTTTATTAAAGTGACTGATAAAGAAATGCGATCCTAATGAATGTTCCTTTGTCACTACGGGAGTCGCGGGAAACTAGTATAATAAACGTTGTTTCCAATCCTAAGATGAATGTCAATTATATGAAAGTAATAAAATTGCGGAAATTTTATAAGTTTAAAAAGTTTGTTTTTTTAATAGGTGTGAAAGAGACAAAAATGTTATGTATTTTCACAGTTAAATAGTAAAAGCTAGATAGCTCGTTAATATTGTATAATGAATGTCAAATCCCCGGAGCGAAATGTTGAATTCATTAATTTAAATGCGGGAACCGTGGCCGGGAGGATTATCAACGGACGGGAACAACCGCGCTTTAAGGGAACTCTCATATTTACTATATATCTCCATTAATTAATGCCGGGATTATTTTTGTGTATATTAAATATATATATATACAAATATTATTTATATGAGAATAATTAACCCATGTCGCTAAGGGTTTAACAGACGTAAAACACGGATACGAATTAATTTGTATTTAATAATTATATTATAATAAAAATTTAATAATTTTGACACACATCATTTTTTTAAGTCTGTTACTATGAATATAAACAACACTCCTTATAGAACAACGAACAAACAATATACGAAACCTGAACAAATAGTTGACTTCGCGCAATACTTGCGAATGCGTACAGAACTACAAACCAAATACATTGATCTCCCCCGTCCCGCTCGCTGTCTTAATAAACGGAACCCCGCGGGTGTATTGTCAGTGGGAGTGGGGCTCGTGTTAAAGTGGTGGCTGTGTAGTAATGTAAGCGCATTAGAGCGAGCGGCGTCGCGTGACGTTAGGTACATTGACCGCGCTCTGAGCAATTGAGATAAGGTACACTACACACTGGGCGAATATTTAATATTCATAAATTATTAAATAATTAATAATTTGGTAAATTAGGGCTTTGTTTAATTATATTTTATAGTGTAAAAAAAATATTTGCACACTTATTGTACCACTACTTGTGAAGAACTAAAAGGGTTCCAACAATTTCATTAATTAAAATGCACTTAAACGATATTAAATTATAATATTAAAATTTTGAATATGCATTAAATCGCCAGTCTGTGGGAGGCCTAACCGGTTGCTCCATTATTAGGGTTGTCTCCGTCACGAGACATCATATCAATGAAAGTAGCGTTCTGAACGAGGATATAAATGTTTATATTATTTATTTATTCACGGTTTGATGACCCTGACTTAACCAATAAAAAAGTATTATTAAATTATTAATAAACATACCGTGAATTATATTATTAATTTAAATAAACAAAAAATAATTAATAATATTAAATTTTATTGTGCAAAAAAAAATATAAATAAATATATGAAAATAAAAAAATATTTTTATGATAAAAAAATTTAAATAAATTATAAAATTATCATATTTCGATAATTATTAATGATATGAAAATAAAAAAAAATCATTTAAATAATAATAAAATTGAATAATATAGCAGCCCTATTTCTAGACATCAACGAAAATCAGTCGGGGTCGACGACCTCCATGCAAACCATGCTAATGAGTGAAGAGGGTAACTCATCAATCACTCACTGCTCAGTTAGATCCGAGCACAGCCTTAATGATAATCTATAGATATCTAGATTACAGTTAGATGAAGTCAAAACCAACGGGGCATTGACACTCCTACAGACAGAATTCAATCTCTTACACATTTTTATTATTGTAAATATTAAAATGTATGTTTGTTTGTAAATATTTTAATGTATTGATTACATGAATAATATTTTATATATGAATTACACAGAAGCAGGTATAACCTGTTAATATTATTGAAAAGTTGTAACTTTGTAACTTTAAAGATTATTTAATTTATATAAATATGTACATACGTACATACTTTTCATCTGAATATATATATATATATATATATATATATATATATATATATATATATATATAAAATATATATATATATATATTCCTAATACTAGCTGTGTCCTGCCACTCTATTGTATTGCGTTTGTTTCAAAAACAAGAAAACAAAATCTATAAGTGTTCAAAATGTTCCAATTTCATAATTATTGTCCGCCATTGCAAAAACCATTTTTCTTTCTTTTCTCTTTCATTCCAAAAACTCTTTCTAACACTTGGTGTAAAAGAGAAATATGCACTGAATCGGTTACAATTATAAAAAATAGATATAGATAAGATAAGATAGATAACAAACATCTCTGAAACGGGTTGTATATTGTCAGGATATGAGCGCAATCCTTGGAAGCATTGTGTTTCTAGCGTACACAAACCAATAGCATCTTTATTTAGAAATAAAACAAATAACAAACAATACCAATTTTAGTAAATAAAGTCGCGGGAGAAAGGTGTATATTTTTATATTATTTGCCAAATCTTTGATGATATGTTTTATGATAGTAGAACTTTGTGATCTTCTCAATCACATTTCTTTTCATTTTTACTAATTTTTACCTAAAAAACAATTCATACTTATTATAATCGGTAAAATATAAATTTGTTCAAACCGTTTCAAATATTTTGTATTTCTCAGCCACATATCAAAATCATAAGGTTGCATATGACTTTTACGTTATTACTAAATAAAAATCACAAATTCAATTTATTCCAATCACCACTAACTAATAGTTCATTATGATTAATAAAACTCAGGAGCCCCATTCTCCTCACGGCGCTGTCTCAATAGCGTTTAACTGTATCAATAAAATAATTATCCAATCATGACACAATTTACTCAGATTGACCCGGAAGAGACTGTCTCGCTCGCACTTATACCCACAGTATAGCTATCTCGCTCCCTCACTCGGCTGAGCGTTTTGAGGACGGTGACACGTTTCGCTCGAGGCTTAAGGGTATTTGAATACTAAGTTCTTTGAGCCGTGAATAAAATTCTATAAATATATTCAGTTTTTCTTAAGCCGTTTTTGTATCAACGATTTGTATGTTTTTGTAATGAATGAATGGGTTAAATGATGTGGAAAATTCATATCAATTACGAATTTAACCAGCCGTGTTGTTAATCAATTATTTAATGATTAATTTATATTTGCGAAAGCAATCAGATATTATTGAAGCTGCAGAATTTATTGGAGTCGAATATTTATTTTTGAGAATTGAATACTTAGTCTTAGGTGTTTTTTTATAGATTTATAGATCGTTTTTTTCTAGATAGCTTAGAGATTACCTGTTATGTTCAAAATGATTGTCATTTATTTTGTTGTTGTTGTTGTATATGGAATTCTTTATAGATTTAAGAAAAAATAGTAAATTGTACAAATTTCAAGATATTTTTCGTAATAGACCTCAATAGAAAAATGTCATGTAAAATATTAACTTATGAAAATATCACAACTTGAGTTAATAAAATTTATAAATACTAGGATCCGCCAACCGTGCTTGTGCGGTTGGCGGAGCCCCTCTCCTTTCTTCTTTTCTTGATAACTTTTGAATGGCTAAACATTTTTTCAATATGTTTTCGCTATAACATCCGCGGTCGGCTCAAACATACATGAGAACATTTTTAGCTAATTATCTTGTCGCATTCTGGAGACAACTAAACATAAAAAAGGTCTCCAAGGTTCGCTTACGCTCAGCTCAATTATAGAAATTTATATAAAATAATCTGAATTTTAATTATTGTAAAACTAAACCAAAATAAAACTAAGTCTGCGGTCCGCCTACAGTAAACTAGTTGTGAGTGACCTCCCACTGCTCATTGGCACTGGCACTGGCACCGCTAACACTCAACAGCCTCGCTCATTTACTTACATTACCGTTTTATTTGACTCCGACCTATCCATAACAAAACACTTCACCATTCAATCAATAATTACGGGATAATTACGGGAGACATAATCATCATAAGTGATTGAATATAAGGCTTTGAGTTGTTTTTTTGACAGAAAAATGCTTATTTTGGTAAAGTTCGAAAAATCTGTTTTTTTTTCAGATTACTCTAGGATGTATTATACTTTTTTTATTTCATGATTGTTAATATGCCCACATGTTATTTCCTGAGTGACATGAGTTGACATGATCTGCTGGATGCTGCTGGTTATTTCATCTTAAGACTACATTGTCTTTCATCATTTTAAAAATTCCTGGCTGAAATATAAATAAGTTTAACACATCTGCTTTTCTCTTATTACAACTATTAATGGACCATGGTGGATTTAACCATGTGTGGAACTGTCCTTGTGTGTCTGTCTCCTTGCTTACATCACCTGAAATAATCATCAATCCATTGAGTGGTGGAGCCCAGCTACAGCAACTCGTATATTTTTTATTTTTTAAGAAGTTTTAGTTAAAAGCAACATAGTGACGTATCTTAATAAGATATTTGACAGAGCTATAACAACCTCCCTCTTTCTACTTCTGTTCAACCCCCTACTTAATTATGTATATAACGTTGTATGTTATATAAAAATCCTAAATAATTGAAGTAAGAAAAAAGTCAACTTTGGGAAGGAAATATGATTTCGTCTTTTAAATAAATTAACATATAATATCATTTTTTACTTTTGCAAAATAAGAAACGAAGTAAAAAAATCCGTAGTTTTTTTACTTTGATAGTCCGTAAAGATTCATATTTTTAATGCTCGGACAACACTTAGTGAAATGTTAATTAGGAAATATTTATTTTCATATTTTAATGAACCTTTTTCCAATCCAACCTTGTAATAATATACTTTTTCACTTAAATATATCTAGTTATCACGCATTGTGACCTATTTAAATATCTACCTTATAATATATAGAAGTAAAATTATTAATGAAATATATTTCTAGAGCAATATTATCTTCATAAATACAGTTCAGACCGGATATAACGACATTGAAGAGAGCGATAGTTGTTATACAAACAAAATGTCGAAAAACTAAATAAAAAAGTTATAACAAATATAAAGTGGATTCTGTGTATTTATTGTTAAATACACAGAATCCATACTATCATTTGCAGACGATCTCGCGATACTGAAACACGTAATCCAAAACAATGTCAGATACTTTTAAATGTTGTGGATGATTTCTAAGCTTGGACGGACGGATTGAGGACAAAACCCAATAAATGCTACAGTCTATGTCTGGGTAGGCGGAACACCAGATATACCTCTTACGATCCGGGTCTTATAATAGGCGGTAAGTGTGTTACTACGTTTCCCGACGCAGCTCTGATCAAATTCTTTGGTAAAAAAATCGTCTACCAAGGGCGCAATCCATCATTGGATATAATAGTCGATAGCTTTTTGAATGATCTTAAAAAGGTAGACAATCAACCAATAAGTAACATCCAAAAGGCTTGGATATATGATAATTATTTAACATCACGTCTAAATTGGCCTTGCCTCGCTTATGATATTAATAAGATCCTTTTGTTGAAGTTAGATGCAAGCGTCATCATAAGGACATTAAAGTCATGGCTCGGGTTAGCGCATCCAGTGGTGGACGCACTCTTCTACCTTATTTAGAGACCGACACAATTTTGGGTTAAAATTAAACCATCGGAACTCTATAAACACCTAAGAGTGACCAACAGACATAAGATAAAATTGCCGCAGAGCTAGAGTCACGATTTAACAAAGAAAGCAGGGCTGGGATCAAGTAGGTAAGAACAAGACATAGAAATAATAAAATGCTGTGATGATGATGATGCACGCGATGAGCCTAGAACTGCAAAATGAATGGGTGACCATAGGAGATTTTTGTATTCCACTAGCTTTGGGCCTCAGCATTATTAAAATTTTATCTTAATGCATTCCAAATGACTCTCCCAGATCAAAGTAACTTAGTAAGATGGGGCAAAACACCGAAAAATCTTGCAACATCTGTGGGGAAGCAGTAGGAAGCGCGAAACACTTGCTAGTAGGGTGTAGGGTACTTCTAAATAGAGGTTAATACTCGCGTCGCCACGATAAAGTATTAGAAATCAAAACGAGAAGCGGTTAGTCTTTCTGTAGCAAGAGCGTAAAGGGGTATAACAACCATCAAAATATCAGTAGAGTTCGTAAAGGCAGGTTCGTCCAAAAAGTCTAAACTAAAACCTTATTTCATCTTGGACGCATCTTCTGATTGGAGTCTCATGATGGACACGTATGAAAGGCAATACAAAATCTCCGGGGATGTTTGTGTTTCCTCATCTAGGCCGGACTTATTCCTGTACTCAAAACAACTAAGGCGCTTTATACTTGTGGAGCTTACTGTACCCTGGGAAACAATCATACCCAAAGATTATACATTTAAGCTTAACAAGTATTACGAACTATGTAACGAACTGATGAGGAATAATTTTATAGTTAATTTGTACGCTGTACGAGTAGAAGTAGAAGCGAGTGGTATAACAGCATAAACTCTCTACAACTTATTTAAGGATCTCGGCCTTTCGGCCTAGAATGATCATCAGTTCATTTCAACCTATTTCAAAGGCAGCTTCAGCAGGTTCTTACGATATTTGGTTAGGTAGGGAGAGGAGCGTGAACAGTGAAGGTGAGCGTGTATGCGCATAGTAAACCTACAGCTGGGTCGCAAGTCCCAGGCATTGTTTGCGCTCCTCTTCTTGCAACGCGATGGGCCCGGCACACGCACGGTGAGTCCATGGAATGCTAAGAAGCTTCGTCTCATATATTAAATATATAAATTTAATTGTTAATACATTATATACCATTTATTTTTTTTAATTAACAGGGTAGTCACTTTTAATAAAACTATGTATACATAGGTATTTAATGTAATTTTTTATCGAGCTTCCGATATCTGCGTGTAATTGCGTCGAAATATCGTAAGATATAAACGAGGTTCAGTCAATTTCACGTAGACGATAATGTATTTAAATGAGCTAGCTGTTCATTAAATTTTAAAAACTTATAAAAAAAGTCATTCAACGATCCAAACCTGGTCCCTCAAGGACCATTATTGTTAGTATTAGCAAAATTTTGCTGTTTGTCTCCTATGAGTTCAGAACTTTCCCGATGGATCCCGTCATAGAATAACATACTTTTAGTATTGAGTTATATATTTTTAAGCTCCTTTATTATTTTTAAGTATCATACAACCTTACAAGAGGTTGTATATATAACGGTAAAATTCTTTAATTTCAAGGCTAGCTAGATTCAAACATAATACAATCTTCAGATTTACTTTTTAATGTTAATTATTTATTTAGTTATAAGTTGTAGAAGAACGGAACTTTAGTTTTTAAAGAATTAGGAGGTTCTTACATTTGCTGTAATTATGAATGGGGGTACGTATTTTTAGATTCTTTATCAGATACAAAAAATAAAGTATATAATGCAAGATATTTGAATAGTTTTCTAACTGAAGTTTCATCAAAATCCATTAAAATTCAATCAATAAATATTTTCGTTAAGTTAAAATATTATTATATGTACAAAAATATCCCAATTTTGCACGGACGCAGTAACAAATATAGAAAAAGCTTAGAAGTAAGTAAAATATTTTTTATCTAAAGTAATCAAATAGAGATGATACTATATGTTATAACGCGTGTATTTTTATAATTAATTTATGTAACTTACTAGGTTTTTTAAAAAGCCTGTATTGTTGATATTTTTAAAAAGATTTGATTATTATTTCGTCTGTCTGTTGGTACACAAATGTTATATTAATATATATATATATATATATATATATATATATATATATATATATATATATATATATATATATATATATATATATATAAATGTCTTGTAATATATATAATAATATTAATTGGGATTAACCTTATCCGTTTGGGAGACCCTTTTTTGTGTTTAGTTGTCTCCAGAATGCGATGAGATAGCTTTAGTATTAATATTAGTAATTAGTTAAAAATTTTCTCATGTATGTTTGAGCCGAACGCGGATGTTATAGCGAAAACAGATTGAAAAAATGTTTAGCCATTTAAAACTTATCAAGAAAAGAAGAAAGGAGAGGGGCTCAGCTCAACACCCGCCGCGCACGGTTGGCGGATCCTAGTTAAAGAGATCAATTTCAATGTCTCTTTTCAACGATTATTTACACTGTGTTACTTGTTAATTATATATTTTTTATCATCCACAAAGGCATCACTTAGTAGACCCATTATATAATAAAAAAAATTGCGAGGGTATCTCGTCTGTAAATGTAATTTTGAACTATATATTTATATTAACGCGGCAAAATCTGTACACTTATTAATATATCTATATAAATAATTACTACGTGTTATGTAAGTGTTACAGACCGTTAAAGATAAGTTTTATACGAGTATTGTATGGTTGACAGATTTTGATAACAGGTGTTGTGGTGTTGGTGACTGGTGTGGTGATGGTTTATCGGTGCTTTTAACTCATAATTTTGACTACAAAATAAAAATAAAAATAAAAATAAAAATATATATTCTTAAATTAATGTCAAGTGATAAAGGTGGGTTATTACTTGGGTCGTAACAGACAAAGTCACTGGCAACGGGTAGTGTTATAAGGTTCCTGTGTAATACGTACATAAATAGCCGAAGAAATTTTTGTGTATTCCTTTAGACAGTCTAATAATGAAAATATGTTTTAATATATATTAAATATACTTAATATGATTAAAAATGTATGAAGAGTTGATGCTTTACTACTGACATGGAGATAAGAAGTCTAAGGTTAATAAAACATTCATAATTATAAACACTGTATTATTCGTACATCAAATACACACAATCAAGAATAAACAAGAACAAGAATACACAAGAATAAACAAGAATAGACAGAAGCAAGAATAGTTTTACGTTTTAGGCCTAATTTTATTGGTCATTTAAATTCAGACAGTTAGTGTTATATATAATCAAATATGAGTCTTATTTTATTGCATTAAGGTTGGTTATTCCGTTTAGAGTTTCGTTTCCTCTTCAGAGGAATGGTGTGAAAAGTTTAGCTCCATATTACGGCGGCTGCTGTTAGTAAGGTTTTATTGCTCGTGAATTATATTTACGATAAAATTGTCCAAATTAGCAATGTATGTACGAGGTGGACTCCAAATAACTTACTATTAGTATAAGAAATTTTTCAAAATATTCATAAAAAAAATTCTATATATTTACGGATTTGCGTTCCTCTTACAACGCGATGGGCCCGGGACCTGCACGGTGAAACCATGGAATGCTAAGAAGCGGCGGTATGTATGTATATATATATATATATGTGTGTGTTTGTTTGTCTTTAAAGTGAACAGCTTATCCAGGTCGCCCGCAGCGTAACTCTGCGGTCGGGGATCATTAAAACTATTTCGGGACTCCACTCATAGGGGTCCGTCTCAACCCGTATTTAACTCAAATAATAATTCTGCAGGTGAAATATATGTTAAATACAAAATTTCTCATTCTGTATACAAATTAGTAATTTTTATTTAATAGATACTCTATACTTATTATTTTATGATGATTTTTGTTTGTGTGTTGCAAATTTTGTGATAAAATTTAGAACTCTTTTTAAATCAGGGAATGCCGCATGCGAAGCTAGTATTAAAGCATGTGCATTAAACAGCAATTAGCTAGTAAATTAAATATATATGCTAATGTATTATAGGTAGTTAGTTACTCGTACTTAGTATCTTATCACTTCGTTATCAATTGACGCACACACTTCATGTTTCACATCATTACTGATTATGAATGGATTTTTAATGTTTTCTTCTGATAAAAAATAATAATAATATAACTTTGTTTTTAATAACTCTATTAAAGGTATTTTTATACTTTTGTTTGTGTTACCAAGTATCTAATTATAATGGTCAATCACACTAAATGTTTGCACAAGTGATCGAGAAGTATTTCACTTTAGTCACGGCCACCAGTTGTTTTGAAACTTGGTATGTGTAATTAATAACATTCACTGCTCGTGTGAAAACAATGACTATACATACATACATACATACCTACATACATACATACTGGTGAGATCTGGATTGTAGGAGACTCAAATATAACATCATTAGTAGATATAGGACATTACTTAGTAGCTATAGCCATTAAATGTAGACACCTTTATTTGAAAATTAGTAAAAGCAAGTTTAAAGTTATCGAAATACATACAGACAGACGGGTACAGTAAATAAATAAATTTGGAAAATTCACAGTCCATCTTAAGACGATTGTTACCACAATAATTTTTATATCGCTCCTTAAATACAAAAGGGTCACAAATCAAAAATAATATTTTATACGACGAAAATAACAAAATTTCGATAGTTTTTTTTTATTTCATATTTATTATCTGTTAAAGTAAGATGTTAATTTTAATTAGATACATTTTATGTTCTATCTATAGATAATAAGATCATTTTAATATGTTATTCATGAGGCTAAAAATGCACAAGTCTCTTTTGTATTCAAAATTTTGATGAATATCGTAAAAATTATGTCATAAATAAAAATATATTTTACAAAATAAATGGTGGTAAAATCATTATCGAAATAATTATATTCTAAGTCTTATAGTAGTAGGACAAAATATTTGAAATCAAATTGGTAATTGTGTTATTGTCGTAAAAAAATTAGTATTTTTAATACTAGGATCTGCCAACCGTGCTTGGCGGGTGTTGAGCTGAGCCCCTCTCCTTTCTTTTCTTGATAACTTTTGAATGGCTAAACATTTTTTCAATCTGTTTTCGCTATAACATCCGCGTTCGACTCAAACATACATGAGAACATTTTTAGCTAATTATCTCGTCGCATTCTGGAGACAAATAAATACAAAAAAAGGTCTCCCGGTTAAGAGCTTCGCGTACGCTCAGCTCAATTAACAATTACACATCACATTAATTTAAAAAAAATACTCTTATACTTAATTAATATTAAACTTATATCATTCCTCTTTTACTAATTATTATAAACTTCTTCAGAGGATATCAATTCTAATGGTTAAATAGAACTAAATATTTAACTGACATAATGGCGGTTTTGCACTGACGTTAGCTAACAAAATGCTCCAATGCAAAAATGGCGTTCAGCCGGTTTGATAATAGTACAGACAGACATGCATTAAGACGATTATGTATCACATTTTGGAATATATATATATATATATATATATATATATATATATATATATATATATATATATGTACAGACAGCTATATATATATATATATATATGTCTAAGAATTCCTAATAGTGTTTATTATATGAAATCACGTATTCCAAGTACTTTTACCAAGTTATTACTGTTACGTAAGATGGGACTACTTCGTAGACGTTCGAGTACTAATCTAAGTACGGCAAGTAGTAGTAGCGTCGCCATGACGAATATTGCAAATTGCTATCTAGGGTTGGCGATCATAGATTTTTTTAAATAATTTATTATGTTTATTTACCGTCACTTAATTATTTTATTAAGTTGGACTTAAACAATTTATAGGGGATCTAAAATGCCTAATATCAAGTTTTAACTTTGATAAAAAAAACTGTTTGTCTATTTTCAAAATAACTTGAGAATTACTAACATACATGATTCTTTCTAACATTTCAAGTTACTTGGCTAGGATCCAGCACTCCCGAACCTCCCCCCTCCCCCTTACTCAAGTAATGTAACCCAGAGATGTGGTTTTTACAAAAGTTATATGTATATATTTGTAAGTGTAAGTAAAATAGTCGCTCGCCACAAAACTCCTCACTGTCCTAAACCCGTGACAAATTTCCCTGAGAATTGGTTTTATTGGGGCTGGAAGTGGCTGTTCATTGTTATTTATGGCTTCACCTCAATTTACGAGACTGAAGGTTAGCGAGGACGAGATATATTGAAGGTACAAAGAAACCTCTCTCAAATCAAATTTAACATTCTATTTACTATCGGGACTTTTATAAACAGAAATAAAATATACTTCTACTATTGCAGTTATTAATTATAGTAATGCCCCGCGGTTTCACACGCGTAGATACCGCTCTTGTGGTAGTGGACTTTTAAATGGAATGTTTTAAAATTTTAAATAGGTGTTAAACGATCTTTAATATAATATAACTTAATGGGATAAGGATTTGTGTAGAGATATCAATAGTATGGTTTGATTACAGTCGGTACTTTTATCAACTCTAACATGTAAAATAGTTGTTATAGTGGCATAATTACCGTAGTTGGATATATGGTATGGACTTTCTTGTAAAGATTATTACCTTCTATAATACTGTAGAACATTTTTTGTTCTATCGTCAATACTTTCCGCAGCGCACGCCATGACAGATTTTTTATTACCAATTTTTGCACATCCCTAATAAATATTTTTAATCCCTATTTTTTTAAAATGTAACATAGCCTATGTCACTCCGTGAAGATACAGTTTTCTAATTGTTAAAGAATTTATGAAATCGGTTCAGTAGTTTTTGTGAAAACATTACAAACATACATACAAAAACACAAATATTTGCACTTTATAATATTAGTATGATTATCCCAAAGATAATAAATGTTACTTTAAACACCGTTACTTTCATACTTTTCACATAATCGAATCTCAAAATAAATACTAAATCCATTAAGATTGAACGCTAACAAAATGATAGCGGCCTTTCATGGCTTTTACACTTCCCCGAATTAATAATCGACAACCCTACAGATTTAAAGGATAACACAGTCTAATTTGAACCGTATTACATAGTTACAAGGTCGTGTTTTCACTAAATGGTGAATAAAATCGGAATGAAAGACCGTGTTGGAGTAATGACGCGTGAAATTGACCGCTATCGAAATGTTTCTCGAACTTAAGTATTTTATTTACAGTTGAATATTATATAGTATTTTTGTATTTTATACTACTAAGTATAAATGCAGACTAAAATGAAATATTATACTTAACTTAGCTTTAATTCTCTTTCTTTGATATGTTTTTTTTGTTTAATTCAAATTTGTGTGTTTTTTAATTAAAGAGATTTTTTTTGTGATTTTTGTGTTTAATTCCCTTTCTGCGTTCGAAAATTGTAAAGGTTTGATAAAGCCTTATACAGGTTAAGGGGTAACATCTCCCTATCTTGTTAATTATTATAATTAAACTGTGTGGTTTTGGTTAGGTTTTGAAGTAATTTTATAAAATAATTGCTTTTAAGATACTAACTTTTCATCATAACATACATACATACATACAAACTTACAACATTAGTAGGTGGTTCCAATGATAATTGTATGTAAGTGATAAGAAAACATATGTTATATAAATAGTCGCAGTCCTGTGTGATAAGGCACTTACCTGTACCAACTAAATCAGATTACCGACTCGCCCTACTTTGTAAGAGCGAGGGACTAAACGATTGAGGTACGGATCTGTTACTGCGAATTTTAAATATATATTTATTTATTATAATATTATGGCTTTTAGTAAATACTTTTTTATATTTTTTTATATTCTTGGATCTGACTGTTTAATATATTTTATGATATTATTAATTTTTTTTGTTTGTATGTTTTTAATTTGTGTGCGTTAAATATTACAAATAATAGAATAATTTAATTAGAATATAAATAAATAATTAAATGTATATTTCTTTAAGACAATTCGTCCTAACAAACAGTTACCGGGACTTTTCCTTCCGCTGCAAATAATATATCTATATCTACCGTCCCACTTCAGTCTAGGTATAGCTATTAGTTGCAGTTATTTGACATAGATTTAATTGACCTTAATTTTTTATGATTTCTTTAGAAAATCCCATTAACCCCCAGCCCCCCCCCCTCTTTGGAGAAATGCATCTAATAAAATAAATATTTACAAATAATCAGCATTTTTTACGATTAATATTGAAATATTAAAACTATGAAGAAAAAATCAAAATTATAAAAAAAAAAAATACAATAATATCTTCATTCATAGAAGAAATCAATACAAACATAAAACATCCCTAAATTAAAATTAAGATGACACAAAAGTATGTGTGAAAAATGGTTCTTATAATCCCGGGTCGGAAGTGCCTAATCCCGGGGGTCCCGGGATCCAGGATTGTCGGGGAGCGTAAATTAAACGCGACGGGGACGCGGTCGCTTAATTGCCAATTTCTCGTTAAGTACCCAATTAGCAACTTTGATTTTCAATTTATATCTTTTACCTTTCTCTTGTAAAGATAAAAGATTAATACACCAAAATAGTAATCAACAATCTGTTTCCTAATTAGTACCTATTATATATAAGTATTAGATTGATTTGAATATATTTTCCCTATTTTATGATCCTGTAAGAGCTTCAGTGTGTTCATCATCATGTTCATCACCAGTGGTGATATGATGCATTAATATACCTCAAAATATGATAATCAGAATACTATAACAATAAAAATGTTAATGTAAACGTAAAATGTACTCAAAAGTTGGTAAAAGAATGAAGTGAGTTTTCGTTGAAATGTCATTGAATAATGATAACAAAATAGGTTTTTGTGTTAAAATTGTATGTTAATAAAAGGTAACATACCATGAATTAAATTTATAATTATAATAAATTTTGTATGAGTTTCGCGTTTTATTCATTTTTTTTTTAATTTTTGCCAAAATCGTGTCAAACGTAAAACACCTTTTATAATTTAATTCTTCCTTACATAGTTTTTATATTAATATTGAGGTGTTATAATATTAATTCGGTTAAGGTAGCGGAGCCGGCAGCGGTAGTGGTTGCGGTAGTGCGGTAGAAAAAACGTTAGTGGTAGCCAAATTACAAATAGCGTTGAACGAAGCGGTAACAGTGCTGGAGGCGTTTTAAAAATTCACTACCGCTACCGCTACCGTTATTATTAACCCAATACCACCACTGCTATTATCGTTATTGTATCACTACCTCTTCCGCTGCTTTACGTTTTAACGATTCAAAGTCCGCTACCGCTACCCACAGTATTTCTGTTACCACTACCCGTCTTTCTATTGATAAACTGTAATACGGCTTATAATTAGAGTTATAAGGGGGTGGGGGGGAGGTAGATATCGTCGATGGCTATGACGTCACAAACTTCCCAAGAAACCTTTTTACATATAGGTATAAGCGGACTTAGTATATTCTGATGTATTTTATAAGGCTTCAGCATGAGCGATGTATGTAGGCTTCATTTTAGTCATTTTTTTCTTTATTATTGAAAATATATTTACAATTTATCCTTAGATAAAACTGAAAAATAATATATATGTATGAACTATATTATTGGTATTACATTTTCTCCAGACAGTAGGTTATTTGGCAACTAAAATATATTAATATTTTAATGATATCTTCACAAACAAATGCTAAATCAGTTTTTGTACGGGCGCGGAACCCTAACCGATAATGGAGGGGAGGCACGTGCTCTATCTGCGGTAGTGTTTATGATATAATCATACATACATACATCATGTAAACAGGGAAACATGTTTTTCATATTATAAATTAGATTGAAGCTACATGGAGCTGATTTTATTAAAAAAAACTTCGGTTTTAATATTTCGTACATTTATGTAATTTTATTTTTAACCAAATCAAACTTTGAAAATTAATATTCGCTTTAATGTAGTCCGCTGTCAAAGTTATTTAACAAGTCTTAGCACTCTTTGTGCGGAGTTGGTAAAGTGAGGGGAGACTGAAGTTCAAAACACCGTACAACTCCGTCCCTTTGTTGTTTGTTGTTTGTTTGTTCGTTTTATATTCATAACTTTTTATATAACTATGTTATATGTATGTTTATTGAGTGAATCGATTTAACGAGTATCGTTTAGAATCTGCATTTTTATAGTTTTTCCATTAAGTAACTATTTATAGTAAGAGATGGAGAAAAAGTTGGAATATAATATTTGTGGTTTTTGGTTTATTGTTTTGTTAGTAGGTACGTATTAACAATAATAATGTTTTTGATCTAAATAAGCAAAAAAATATATATTTTGTTTATTATTATTGTATCAAAATGTTATATTTAATATACTTAAAATAATGTAAATAAAATGGTTAAGAATGAAGCCTATAAACTACTAGTAACTATGACCTGGACACCTGGAGTATTACGTGGTTTATTGGTGAAGGGTTCAGCTGTACTGCATTTGGTGTTACGGGGGGAGGATCACATTATCTCAAGAATAAATTCCCCTTTGAACCCCCCCCCCCCCCCTCCCCCTTAAACTTATCTGTGAATGTCCAAGGTACCAACCACCTCATGACAGAAAACAAAGGTTTGCGAATTGATTAAGAATTAATGCTTCTGAAACTATTTGTTGTTTTATGCTCATATTTTCTGTCAGTTAAAAATATTCCGTAAACTATTCAGATTAAATATTTTATCCGTAAATCAATGATTACGGTCAAATTCAAATTGAAAATGTCTTTATTCAGTAGACTTTTACACGCACTTTTGATTCAAATATTATATTAAAGGGTCAGTGTTGTTGTCCGTGAGTAAGTTAGCAAGTAGACATTTACACGCATTATTTTATTGTCAGTTATTACATAAAAAAGGTGTAGTCAGTCCGTGAGTAGGTAAGCTACCACCGGAATACTGCTCTGCTGAAGAGCCAGCTTATATAATAGCTTTTTTAAAAGAAATTTAATACTTTTAAGAAATCTAACAATGAAGAAATAACAAAGAAGTGCTCTTTATAATGTAATATACATTATTTTTTGATATATTGTTAAAACGCTGACTGGCCATGTTTTTTTATCAGTACTGTGGAAACTGTTCCAGTCTGTGCGCAGTTGGCATTGAGTCGTTACGCTTCGAACCCACGATTACGGATCCCGGACGGAATCCGAACAATTCAGATACATTCCGACAATCAAATACCTGTGTATATATAATGTTATCAACAATAATACACGAACGGGCCAAGAAGTACACTTACCTTATCTTATCCTACATACAAACTTCTCATGTTACTGTTAGCATCCGATAAATTGTGATTTATTGTAGAAAAGATATGGCCGCAAATCACTTATCGAAGAATATTACCAATTTTGGCGTTATATCCCTCACTATACAAGAATTAACATATTAATCTGCAAAACGATGTTCTCAACTTCAAGAGATCAGTTCTTAATTCAATAACTGCGCTAATGATTCACTTTAACTTGCACTTTGCACTATGCACTCTTTGCACTCGAGGTCGTTTCCGGACTAATCAGCAATTAGATGCGTTTACTCCTTAGAATGTTAGATCACAAATTGGAACAAGACATCACCAGATAAACAAAGTAGCAGTACAAAATACCAGTAACCAGTATCCAAATTCCTCACTAAATAAAGTAGGGGAGAAGTGCAAATGGGTAACAGCAAATTTATAAAGGTTTTTCACATCATTAATTTAACCTAAAATAGAAGATGAACCAACGAAGGCATCATGTAAAGCTGATAATAGATTAAACGGATAGAAAGAAAAGTACTATGGTATTATTGAAATATTAAACTTCATCAATAAAAACATCCCCGCGGTAGTGGTATGGAAAAGTGATACGTCAAAAAAGTTAGTCGTCAATACCGTATCAAACGCAGTGAAGACAATAAAATATCTATTAAGAAGTGTGAACCGGTTATTACCGGTTATTACCGGCCATTACTGGTTATTAAACCGGCCGTACTCGACACACATGCTAGGAATTAAACTATTTATTGCCGTGGAGATGTTTATGTGTTTTTTATTACATTTTTTTTTGTATTGAATGTTTATTGATATGGTTATTGCGATTATTGAGTTATAGTTATCCGACTTGTCGAGTTGGAAGAGGATTAAAATGCGTATTTTGATATAATTCGCAGGGGTCATGTGTTTGTAGGCTCGGAGGGATTAGTCAATTAGTAAAACCTGCCCTCACTCTTTAGTATAAGCAGCGCCATCTAGTGATTTTTTAGTATTGTTTTGGTATATTCTTAAAGGAAACTTGTTTTTATGACAACACAGATTTATAAAAATTATTAGAGATTTAATTAGGGTAATTAAAAGTATTTTTTTTTTTAGTTTTCAATTGATATAAAAACGCTAAATTTCTCATCTCTGCAAAATCATTTTGTGGGACACTGACTGGATGTAATTAGTTCTTTATATGGAGTTAATTAAGTCAAAACTGTTTTATATTCCAGAGATACATAAAATCTGTATCGGGTCCAGTATAAATAGTTTGAGGGAATAAATAAAAAAGATATAAATTGGCCGGTACGAGCGCCGGTGCGTTTATTTCATTCAGCTCATCAATTGGAATCTTGTACGCGGAACGAGTTATGGTTGAGGTTCATTATAATGAAATTATTATATTATTTTGAAGATCATTTAATTTAATACATTAAAACGATGGTTTTATTTATTATGTTTTTTTTTCCTAATGTTCTCTGTAATTATGTTCTCCAATATTATTGTAACATTAATTATAACACTTACTCATAGTTAGTTAGTTTATCCTAGTACATATGACTTTAAGAATTACGCCCACCTTTTATATTATTTTGTGAATTTAATAAATAAATGTGAAAAATACCGATTAAACATTAAATCATGAACACCAACGCTGCCCCGATCCTGCCCTTCGATACCGTGTTCACAACTGGTTGTCGTGGGTGTCTAGGGGTATCGATTGACGTTAGAAAGGGACCGCAATATACACACACCACCGAGAAAGAAAGAGATAGATAACAACCTTCCAAGAACAAGATAGCATCAAGAAACACGTCGGAAGAGCGAGAGCACGGCGCAACATCAATAAAAGATATTTTCTTTTACTTTTAAAGTTTTTTTGTTACTTTTATTTATTCATAACACCTTTGTCGGTGTTCAGTCGCGGTCATTAAGTAAAATTACTTTTGGTTAACAGTAAGTTGTGATTACCGAATTGAAAGCAACTGATTTTAATTATACTGATATGGTATGTATGGGTGGTCCGAAATTGATTTTAAGTAAAACTTTAATATTTCTTTATTGGTATATTTCAAGGGCTATTCTCGGCGTGTTTAGAGAATGGTTGTTAATGAGTTAAGCAACCAGAGCGAAATAAACACACCGACATACCGACTGACTACACTTCCTTGTTTATTAGTGACAAAACTTTGCATTTAGTTTATATTTTAAGTTATTACCTAATATTGTAGTTTCCGAGTTACATCTTAACAGACTTACAATTTTGTATAATATAATTTTATGTTGCCCAATTAAATATTAAGCTATTACAGTAAAGAAAGAATTTGTTTGTTATAAATAAAAATAAACAGATAATTAACAGATAAATAATAATAGATTGTCGTGAATTTCCTATATCCATAACTAAGCAGTTATAGAGTGATAACACTTACCGTTATAGCTCTACTAATCTAACTAGCCCTCTCCCTTTTTCCACACGAGCGAAGACGCGTACAGAAGCTATATATAATACGTGAGACACTAAAACACTTTATTAATCACATGTTTTTTGAACCCCTCCATCCCCCCCTTAATATACGTAATGAGATTTTAGACTACCCTTAGCCCTTTGCAAACTGAGAGTTACTTTATTTGTTTGTTAGAATAGTACCTTTAATTATAAATATAATTTAATTCTGACCTATTAAGGTTACAGTCCCGCTTTTGTGATTTTCTTCAAGAAGGGGGTCCTTTTGAAAACCCCCTTTTGAAAGTTCCAGGAAAAGTGGACGATGCCTAAGAGATGAAACTTAAGTAAAAATTGTCTTCACAACTTCACAACTTGTGTTGTCAAATAACGAAGATACCTATAAATGAATGTTATTTATTACAACTAGTTGTGCCCGCGACTTCATTCGCGCGACGTATGTTTTTTCAAATAATAGCCTACGTTACTCCTTATAACATCAGCTATCCACCAATGAAAGTCCTGTTAAAATCCGTCCAGCCGTTTCATATATTAGCCGGAACAAACAAACAAAGAAAAAAAAATAAAATGTTTTTTTATGTAAGTAGAGTATATACTTTCATATGCATTTAGTTAATTTGGAATTACAAACAGACACTTCAATTTTATTTATATGTATTGATGGTATTATCAAATGATAATGTTCCTTTGTTAGGTACAAACAGTAATCTAGTCCAGTAGACGGTGTATCTAAGTCCTAAGTTCTATTCAAGTGACATCTTAAGTGAGTGGAATCTCAATGCAATGGAGCAGGAAGTATCCGAGACCTTGCATTTTTTACTTGTTAATACATTGTTCCATAAGTCCCGGGAGTAACTATGAAAACAACATTTTATCGGCCAAATTCTTTATTATTCATCAACATAATCTTCTTCAAATGCAATACAATCATTCCAACGCTTCTCTAACTTTTCAATGCCATGTTCGTAGAACGATTTGTCTTTTGACTCAAAATGACCCTCAGTAGCAGCGATCACTTCCTCATTCGAGCTAAATCTTTTTCCCTGGAGCATCTTTTTGAGATCCGCAAAGTGTCAGTAGTCGCTGCGGGTCAGATACGGCGAGTACAGAGGATGAGAAAGCAGTTGGAAGCCGAATTCGTCGAATTTGGTCATCGTTTTGATTGACTTGTGGCATGGTGCGTTGTCTTGATGAAAGATGACTTTCTTCTTCTTCACGTGTTGGCGTTTTTTCGCTATTTCAGCCTTCAAACGATCCAATAATACCTTGTCGTAGTCGCTATTGATGGTTTTTCCTTTTTCGAGGTAGTCAATGAAAATTGTACCATTCGCATCCCAGAATACGGACGCCATCACTTTGCCGGCCGACTGTTGTGGTTTTGGGCGCTTCGGGCGGCTTTCGCCGGTCGTACGCCATTCAGCTGATTCGACTTGACTCCGGAGTGTAATGGTGAATCCATGTTTCGTCCACTGTCATATATCGACGCAAAAAATCCTGTTTATTGCGAGCAAACAGTGTCAAACAGCTCTCCGAATCATTGATACGTTGTTGCTTTTGTTCCATTGTGAGCAAACGCGGCACCCATTTGGAAAAAATCTTTTTCATAGAAAATTTTTGGTGCAAAATAGTAAATGCACTACCAGTGGATATGTTCACCATCTTAGCTATCTCGCGCACTTTCATTTTGCGGTCACCCATCACGATTTTCAATACTTGCTTGGTGTTTTCGGGAGTTACTGCCTCATTTGGCCGACCCGAACGAATTTGTGTCAGCACGACCGCGTTTGAAGTCAGCATACCACCGATAAATGGTTGTTTTCGACGGAGTAGAGTCCGGATAACGTTTTTCAAGCCATTGCTGAGCTTTAACAGTGTTTTTTCCCATTAGAAAACAATGTTTTGTCAAAACAGGAAACTCGTTTTGGTCTGTTTTTTTACGATTGCAAAGGTAGCGTCACTTTAACCACTATAGCTTTCTGGGTTATGTTTCGAATTATATCAAATTTTGTCTGAAAGTTGATACTTCTGAAGCTTGGTATATAAATAGCATTATTAGCGCCATCTCTACGCTAGCCCCGGGACTTATTGAACGATGTTTTATACCTATTGTATATATTATTATATAATTGTATATAAATGTGATGGTCACAATAGTTTTTTATATTGTTTGTTTGCTTATCACTGAAACTAGAGATTTCGTGAAGCTTAGCGTCTGAGTTAGTGTGTTATTAAATATTTTACATTAGTAAAATATATTTAATACTTTCGGAAAACAATGAAAAATAAAACTAATTTCTTAAATTTTGATATTTACATCCGATGAAAGTAGTTAGTAGTAGTAAAGTTAGTATCTTTCTGCCATTACCTGGCATCTCCTTTTATACCGAAGAATTATATTTATATATAAAAATAAAATTAAAGTGTCTGTCTGTAATTCCAAATAAACAGATTTTTACTAAATGTAGGTATACGGTACTTACATAAAAATATACATTTTTAAATTATATCTGTCTGTCTGTCTGTTTGTTTCGGCAAATCTCTGAAACAGCTGGAGCGATTTTAAGAGGACTTTCACTGGCAGATAGCTGAGGTTATAAGGAGTAACTTAGGCTTACTTTTATTTTTAGTAACATATTCCGCGCAGACGAAGTCGTGTGCTCAGCTAGTATATAAAGGTTTACAGTCTTCATATACGCATTATATAATGTATTGGCAGAGAGACTAAATCAATTCAAAAGTTGCAGGTATCTTGTAGCCTTATACACGTTAAATTCATTAAGAAAAGGCTAGAGATGTATAAAAACACTACTGTTTTAATTGTTTAATACATTATGTAATTATCTCGGCATTAAAATTCACTTTTTAAAGTACTTATAAATATTTGTTAACAGGCATCCTTCCCCTAATTATTGTATTTTAAAAGGTAGGTATTCTGTAAAGTAGGTACTTCGACTTTAAAGAAAATATTAAACCAGATGACAAATCTGTATTTTGGAATCGCTTTTAAATTTTAATACATAATTTGTAATTCATAATTTTTGATTCATAATCAAACCTTTTTTAATGACATGTATAAGTTGTTACTGGTATGACGAATCTTAAATTATATAAAGGTTTACAATCTCTTAGTATATATTTTCAGTCATTTGAACCGACGACTTGAAGTCTAAGCAAACATCCAATTTCTCTACAGTTTACTTGTTTAATATTATATTAAAAGCAATAAAATCTTATTAATTGAGCTGAGCGTAAACTGAGCGTAAGTTCTTAACCGTTTGGGAATCAATTTTATGTAGCCACATCACATAAAAACTACTCAGTCGATCTTCATCAAAATTGGCATTGTTGTAGCCATTGTTGACGGGCTTCTACAGAAAAAACTGATTAATAAAATCTTGATTTGATCAAAAGTAATGGTCGAAAAACTGAATCCCCATAAACCATCTTAACTGTTCTCGCGCGCGCTTGCCGATCGTCTTCCTAGAAATGAGCTGGGTCGCTTCATCACATGAAAACTACTAGAGCGATTTTATTCAAATTTGGCACGAATGTAGAACTAATAAATAAGCATCTACCGAAAAAAAACAGGATGAAAATAGCTTGATTAAATCAAAAGTTAAAAAAGAAAAAACCAAGAAACTCGTGATTGCGTCGCTCGTAGTCTAACTTTCATGGCGATAAACTTTTTCAATTAATCGTTTTATTATTATTTTTATATATTTATTTCTTTTTAATCTTTTCTGATGGATTTTCTTGCGCTCAACTCAATTCCCAGCAAGCACGATGGGCGGATCCTAGTTAGTTTAGTAGAAGCGGAGAAACAGACGCGGTGAGTTACTTTTATTAATAGTAAAAACGTATAATTAGTAATAGTTTTGTATTGGTTACTCAAAGACAATCTACTTTAATCCGTGTCTTGTATAACTTACCTTTCCCTCCCTAATAATCTTTACCTTTAAATATTACAGCTTTCCCAACTTATCTTAACAACAGACGCGTCCAAGAACGTTTTCTTGTTTATCTGTCTGTCTCTACCCCTACGGCCTAGGCCTATCCTTATTTGAATATATTTGTTAATATTGGCCTATATCCGCCAACATTGGTCTATTGGTATTAGTTTTGGATCATCTAGTGATCATCTGTGCTATTAGTTTAAATATATTAAGAGCCTGTCTCAGACAGACAGTACCTATGTATATTATATATAAGTTTCTATGTAACTGATAGTTTAATAGAGATTATGGAACCTTTTCTAATATAAATTGACGACAATTTTGTTTTTGAATTCATTAAATTACAGAAACAAATAAGAATACATTTCAGCAACGTAAAGAATTGTACGGATAAGCGGGCGATTGTATTGATATAAAAAGAAACAATAAAACATAGTTCACATAAACTTATTATTTATCTTTATATAACCTGATGGATACAGTCCGTTTTAGCGCCGAGTCTACAGCTCCAACAACCCTCTCTCTTCATATTAAAATAACCATCCCTAGTCTAAAGCACAGAGTAATTAGCAAAAGCTGCCAAATAATAGGATGTAATATTGAATGAAATTAGAATAATAATCTATATAACAAAAGTCATTGTGACTGACTTTTGTTATATAGATTAAGTTAGTCTACGAGTCTAAGTAGGTAAAATAATAAATGTGAATTTTCTTATTAACATAACGCAGTTCCCAGTTTTCTTACTCTGTTATAACAATTATAACTGTAATGTAGATCGTTGCACATGAAACTCTTAAAGTAGTGGAAGTTCAAAGCTAATAAATCTTAACTCATGAAGAGATGCTAAGTCAACATTGAATGAACGAATGAATTGGCGAATGATTGATTGATTGAATGTATAAATGAGTGAACCGACTGATAAAGATAGCACAACAAATCCATAACTCCGACCGGGGATGGATTGAGAAAAATGTTAATACCACATCTTGGGCTATGTGTGTGCAAAATTTGGATGCTTAACTTGCAAGCATTTAAGAGTTATGAAGGGTACAGACGGACTGACAGACATCTGACGCTTTTATACTTAATAAATGAAACACAATAAAAAAAATCGTATTTCCTATTTAAAAAATTTAATACATTCTGCCTGTCTGTCGTAAAATAAGTCGGTACCTGACATTTCTCGATAATAAACGTTATGTAAAGGTTATAATTTGACTAAAATCGGTAAATGGAATGATTGAAAATCGTTATAAAAGGTTTCTGATATATACGTAATGTAGAGGTATATTTCGTTAACACTTATGAGCAGTTCTAGGGATTTCGTTAAATATATTTCGATAAATTTGTTGAGGTGACACTGTATTTAGATGGTAGGTACTATAATCGCTGGAAATAAAAACATTCAACTAATTAAAAAAAAAACATGGTAAAAAATAACTTTTACTATTTAATTTTACTTTTATGTATATTTCAGGGAATTATGCGAATATCTTTCTGGTTCTTAAACCTTCCCTTTGGAGCAACTAGAGTGACGTGTCATAATTATACACCTTATTAAAATAAGTAAAGTAGGTATCTATTTTGATTTGAAGTCAAATTATTTATATTATATATTATTACAGATTTTCTCTATTATAAAAATCGATTGGCGTATCCATAAACCGCGAAATCATAAACCAACACCATGGCGAATCACACCATCACACCATCACACCATGGTATTCAATGGCGACAGGCGATAGCTACGCAACACGAACGTTGTAACAACCATACAATTATACAATGAATTATATATAACAAAGTACATTGAACTTTACCAAATAAATATATTTAAAAACACAAAATTTCGTTGTTAAAACACATTTAATAATCGTGTATACATAAAATATTATTAATTAATATTTTTTTAATACTTTTCGTAACTATACCGTTTGAATTTCACGTAAATTGAAAATTCGATACCTATTTTGTATTGATATTTACTACAAAATACCCGGTAGGTATATAGATAGTTTGTTTATAGTGTGTATTACTAGATTAAACCAAATTTGTAGATAGGAAAGTCGGTATAATGGAACGGAAAAGCGAATTCGGTATTCTGCTTTCTAATGCTGTGAGTGAGTCTGCGCACGCGCACGATCCACTCACTGCACTGGTGTCGTGAAACAGGCGTCACGACCCGCCAGCTCTCACGGCATCATACTTACATAATCTCATAATTAAGTAATAAATGACGTCATCATTGTCTCATAATGTCATGTTTACATCTGACTTATTACAATTAGATGTTTACATCTGATTTATTCTTCTTAAATATCAAATCAAAGGCATACAATATAATTTTTTTTTGTAAACATTGTCAATAATTATGAAATATCTCTTGTATTATCATTGAGCGTTGGTAAACAAGTGTGGCCACTTGTAAACAAGTCGTGTTAAATGGCTCCGGTTCTATTTCCGTAAACATCCATCATCCCGTAAATTTGTTTTATTATCTTTAAATTCAAATGCTTTTACGAGTGTCTACATCATAACTCTATTTCGGTTGAATCGTAAATCTAAAGATGTTTTGGAATATGAAGATATTATGTATTATTTACACAATATTATTTATAAACAGAGGTAGCACGATCGAGTCCCGCTCGTGCTGATTCTTCATTATATATATATATGTTAAATTTTCTGTAAAAATTTATTTTATACCAATACTTATAACCATATATTGTATCTTCCAGTTACGTGAAGTGTTGACAGTTGATAATGATACCAGAAACCACCAGAAATATCAAACACATGGTACTTCACACCATGTGGTGTACGATTGACAAAACTGTCTATATGTATATACATATATATATATGTATATATATGTATATACATATATATATATGTATATGGCACCTAACTCAATTATTGAGCTTCTGGCCGGCTCTTAAGCAGAACAGCATTCCAGTGGTAGTTTACTCACAGACTACTACACTGACATTTTAGTGTAACAATTAATTCAAAAGTGCATGTAAATGCCTAGTTGAATAAAGAAAGATATTTTGAATTTTGTATTTAATTTACGACATTGACTTAAAATTAATATATATATATATATATATATATATTAGATAAGAGGTTTTAATGAGTATATATATATATGTATGTTCGGTCTGTGTATAAATAGTGAGATAGCGGCGCGAGGCCGCGGGTGGCTGCGGGCGCTGTTCATCCATTACCAATGCAAATGACACCCTATCGAGTCGAAATAACTGTACCGTCCACAAAACATATGTACATTTATAAAATATTTTTTTATATATTTCTCTATGTGAGAATTATTTTCAAAGCAGCAATTAAGTTTTATATATATTTATTAATATTGTAAAAAATATGTTTTTTTTTCAATATATTTTTAGATTATTTTATTGTATTATTAAAATGTATTTAATAATTGCAAAAAAATAGGGATTGTTCTTACTGGCGAATAAAGTACTACAAATTATTGTATCACATTATACTTAAGTTCAACTTTAATTTAATCATTAATTGTAATAAGTATAAAAAATCAGATATTAAATTATTATGTCAACAGTACGTTAAAATTTTCGACAGCGTGTTTTGCTTGCGTGTGGACCGCTATCTATACAATGAATCATCGAATCGCTTATACCAATATACATTGCTTCTTTTCTAATCCATACACATTTTAATTGCGTACCAAACGCGCAATGTAAAACGCGCCATACGATGCAATGGTATCGTGGTGCGGTTGTGTGTGTGTCGTGAGAGACGTGTTAGCAATCGGCTCACCTTCGTGCGACCTCGTGCGACCTCGTGTTTCGACACCGCGCACCGCGCACCGCACAACTAGTTATTGTTCTGCTGAAGGTTCGCCGCGCGCTGATTACTGATGAGACATTCTATTTTTGAAATCGATTCTATTTAGGGACTTGTTGTATGAAAAATAAATTTCTATTTAATAATATATTAGAACGAAATATTATTAATAATTTCAATTACAGAGGTATGTATGTGGTCAGGATATTATGTGACCTACCTCAAGAACTTGATATGTCATAAGAAACCATTCCGACTGGCTGCTTACATAAGTGGATCAACAAATATGGTTGCGTTCACACGATAGATTTATTTATTATGTAGAGAATATCTTCTGTTATGAGTCAGTAAGAATAGTCTGGTGATTAACTTATTATTGTTATGCATAATCATATAAAATAAAATGGTGTTCCAAATACAGATATAAATGATTTGTAAACCATTTCTAATTTATTTTGAAAATTCACAAACAGGGTTTTAATTTTTCATCCGAAATTGACTACACCCAAAGGAATGACCCTCTTCACTTTGGATTAAATAGACAATGAGCGATACCCGGTATTATTATGATATTATTTGTCATTTAACAATAATGTATAAAAAGGAATTACTTACATGTAATACATTGCTGTTTCACGTGTTAATTACATACTTTAAAAGATATTATAAAATTAAATTTATTTTATTAACTATTACAAAGATATCCGGGTAGTAATAGTTGACCTTAAAGGTTCTATTTACCTCTTACTTAAAGTATTCTTTGAAATATCTACAAAACTAACTCGTTTACATTTGAATATTGTATTTTATTAGTAGTTCCAAATTTACGGCTTTTCACTACATGCTTACATTTTTTTTTTGTCTGTCTGTCTGTTTGTTCCGGCTATCCTCTGAAACGGCTGGACCGATTTTAACGAAACTTTCACTGTACAGCTGATGTTATAAGTGATTTAGGCTAAATTTATTTTAAAAAACATATTGTGCACGAACGAAGTCATCTTCACAACTAGTTATAAAAATAACTACTTAACATAAGAGTCCCTTTTTCCAAAGTTCCCAAATCCTGTTAGGTGAGTTTGTTTTACTTATTTACGGGAATTCTTTCAATTTCACGGCGGCTTCACACTCCCCTGTTTTCCTCCATTTTCCTTTGTTGAATAAGTGATGTTCCCACCTCGTCCGTCTGTTTATACGCGGGTTATGTTTGGGGTAGATCAGATTTGTTTATCCATTAGAGGTGACATTATAAGTGTTTCATGGCTTTGCTTCAATTTGTCAATGTCCTTTGAACTTTTAAATTTATTTTATAATAATGTATATACTTTCTTTGTTAGTGTGGTTAAAATGGTTACCATAAATAAATTGTTAGTTCTTTAACAGTATTATTAAATAAATTTATTAATTAATATTAAATTTGACGTATTTTGAAGTATAAAATATAACATGTTGCCCGCTACTTTGCTTGGACGCAACACAGACATCGAACCCGGGATGGAAATACAGGAATCAAACCAAATTATTGCATTATGTATGTCCAATATATTTTTAAGTACTTCCTTGTACTGGTTCTAAGACATCGTCATGTTATGTAATCTATACTTTCTCAACGGGTTATAAAATGCAGAAATTGTTCAAATCCGAAAGCTAGTTTCGAAGTATTGCGTTGTAACAGACAAACACGTCTGCTTTATTACAGTATTATTGACCCATGTAAAAAGGGTTGCAAATGGAAATAAGGGTTTACTTTCCCCAGGGTATCAGATATATGGTATACATGGAAGTAGAACTTGTAAGTGATGAAATTTATAATTAAAGTATATCAGTAGTATAATATTCTACTACAACTACTACTACTATTACTAGTAGTAGTAGTAGTAGAATATTCTACTACTACTAGTACTAGCAGTATCTATTCTCTTCAGTACTAGATATTGTAAATAAAGAATCCTGGTTTGGATGTGTGTTAGTATGTTAGCGATGTTTAACACTAAACCTACCAATTACCGGTCAAATCGACCGTTCTCAAACTTTTGTAAAACTTACACATTTTTAAACGTTATAATATTGTTATCAAACTACATCACAATTCTTAGAATATGCATATAATATTTTCTATACCCTTTAATTTTAGTTATTTCCATTATTACCTGCGTTATATAATAAAATAACTTTTAATTACCGGTCAATTTGACGGCGTGCGGTAGGAACAGGTATACAAAAATTGTCGGTAGGTTTAGTGTTAACAAATATATAAAGGTCTATATATATCTATTTAGAGTAAGTGCTGTCGTAATGAAAGTTCGTCACCGTTCGTTACGAACCTATTATAATGTTTGTCTTTCTGTGCGTTTGCGCATTACTCGTTATCTTATTTCAAGTGTGAAACATGCTAGTACACATTGATTTAGAACTAATCACCTATAAGGGCTGGAATAATTTGCATTCATCCCTACGCTTCGCATTATAGCATCCAGGAAGGGTATGGGGATGGGACGAGATGCTTCAGATAGTTGAAGTACAGACATTTAAATCAATCAACCATTTATATTCAGAACCGTCCTAAAGCTGATGACACAACATCTACGATGTTTAATTGATGATGGTGATGATATAAATGATGATGATGATGATGATGATGTAATCGATGCACTGAATGCAATATCTATCCCGAGTTATATATTACGTGACAAAATGAATCGAGCGAATTACCCCGAACTTGTTCCTCGCTCGATGCCAATTCATTATCGGTCTTCCACTTCGGGCGAGTAACAAAATATCAACAACACAACAAACTAATTTAAACCCTATTTACATAACCATACAGTAGCTTTTAGATAGTTCATTAAAACCGATAAGACAAACTGGAAACGGACATCAAATGATTACTAGCCTCGCGTGTTCGTTTCTGAAAGTCGTATTCACGGGACGGTGTAATTAAATTGTATCTATATTTATATAGATATAAGGTTAATTTTCGTTTGTTAATGTTGAATGTAAGTTGTTTTGGAGCGCGGCGCGGTGAAGCAATGGGAGAGGGCGTGCAATAAATAACCACCTTTGAGACGTCACCGCTCTATTAAAATATATTCAGAGATTCCGTTTTTGCTGTTCTTTACACTCCAGATATGTTCCGAGCTCGCTTTTCAACGAATTATGGAAATTTTAATTAAAATATTTTTTATAACATTCATGCATTCACAATTATTTTAAGTGATGTCCTTATATTGAGATACGAGTTTTTGTTTTTTTTAATTAAAGACACAGATTTTACAATTATTTTGATGTGATATTACAATTCCCAAGTGCCTATTGAACATTTACTGATACCTTTAGTTAGTACTGCGACAAATACACAAGTAGCGACATCTCTTATCCATGTTTGGTACTATGTTAAAATATTTTTGTTCAGTTATTTTCCATAAAAATAATCAATGAACTTGTTTGTCTGTACATGTAAAATCAATATACATTTTGTATCATCGTTTTTTGAATATTTTAATTCAATAACCCTCCCTTAATCATGAACCCTTATTTTACGATATGCCATAAAAATAATCTTCGTAATGCAAGTATACCTAATTCTCATGAGACATTTGGTGAAAGGGTTATTATGATGGGTCATAAGTGTATTGACTTTGTCCAAAGAGTCATCAACCCCAAAGTCCTTAAAATATTCAAAGGGAAATCGGGCGAGTCTTCCCAAACTTGTATAACTATAGCTCAATATTTGGCATACAAAGGATGGCTTAGTTATCGATTTATTATCTTGGATATATAGAGTAGGTATTTTAAAGCTCTACGTAGAGCGTGTAAACATTGTAGTTATAAGCTCTCCTGTGCTCGAGTCCTGTGCAATCCGGGAGATATCGACAGCGCTAAATCACGGGACGACATTTTTTTCGCTCACCCTCACGAGTGCTGTCTCGAGAGATAGTGACTTGTACGGTCTGCAAACACACATTTATTATTTGAATATATATTTTTTTATCTTTAAAATTATTTATTTTTTTTATTCAAAAATGCGGTTATGATTACCCGGTATTAAATGAACTTACGGTATGATTTAAATCAATAAAATACATTAAATAAATAATCTCCAACAAGACGCGCAAAAAGTACTATTATTATTTTTTTGTTTCGTTTTCGTTTTAACATTGTATGGATATTTAAAAAAAAAACTTCTGAGTAACTTAAGTATATTAATTTATTATTTTTTTAAACACGATTGCTTTTAAGCATTAGAAAAATTTACTTAACAAGTGACATCTACATCTAAAATAGTTAATTAAATATAATATATTAAACTAAATGACAATGTTTGTGCTGTCGGTACCTGGGCGTGGCGTCTGCCTCATTATTTAGATATTAATCCCTCTCCCTCTCCCTCGCCCTCTCCTCGCTGTCACGTTCCGGCAGTTATAATTAATATACGATACTTGTTTGCTTCACACTTTACGAATAGAAAATAAAAGAATTTTGGGTCACTATACTACTACCTACTATACCTACGTCACTGTAGAAAAATAACTTTCAAATTAAGATACACTTTAATTTTGTCACAAAATTTACTTACTTACTCATTTTAGTTGTTAAGTATGTGATATGAGGACGTAAACACTTATTTTTATTCATATACATATTTGGACAATTTCAAATTGATACCATTTCTAAATAAAACTAAATATGAAGTACTCACCGTCACGTCAGTACCATTAAATCATTCCAGACCCTTGTTTGGTGTTTGTTTGGTCGTAATTGGCCGCTCCATACACGAGGGTCATCGTTTATAATTAAATTTGGTATTGCCATGTCAGATTTTTTACCAAATGAGATTAAAATGGCGGAACGCTAAGGTGATTTTGTATTTTATTTTATTTGAATATCATTTATATACTATAAAGGTTTAAAGATATATGGAGTCAAATTGATAGTACAAAGGGGAGTCAGACTCCCTTCTCGTCTGCTTCTCTCCCCACAGGACTTCGTAGACCATATAGACTCTTCTTTTATTGTGGATAAGTATGAAAATGTGCCTTATATTTCTTCTAATAACAAAGCTACCACGCTTCTGTCTGTTTTTCGCTCGATTGGTAAAGATATATGGAATCAAATTTATAGTTCAAGGGAGACAATCCTTTTTCGTATGCTTTTCTTCCCCCCAGGATTTCGTACAGCATATTTGAATCTTCTTTTATTGTGGATAAGTATGAAAATGTGCCTTATATTTCTTCTAATAACAAAGCTACCACGCTTCTGTCTGCTTTACCGCTTTGTTCCACTAAACTTTTTTTCAAACATCATTGTTTTCATTATCATTATTGAGTTTAGGAAGCATGGAGTTAATATAATTTATTATTCTCCAGAATATAATTTACGGAAGCTTATATGTCTGCTGATTAACCTGATGATATCAGATACTTGGTTTTATTTGTAGTTCAACTTTTTGTAACTTTATTTGTTATCTTTGGACGTCTAAAACCTTTGGTTATTTTGAGATCATTAGGATTAGAGAGGTGTTGTGGAGGAGGCTGAAAGAAAGGGGTTAGAAATCCAGTTCTTAAAGACTATCCAATCTATATCAATATAAGAGCTACTCCAGAAGCATGTTCTGAAGAAGGCTCTCCGTTCTAATCAGCCTTCCATTAATATAAAAGAAGAAACCTAACTATTAAGTATTATCTATTCATTACTATCCAATGATTCTTTGGATATAAATGAACTAAGCTGAACTTTATACCTTCTAAGATTTTGGATCCTTTTGGGACACATGAATTGCATATTTGCATATTATTCATGCTATGCATGCGCCATAGATATCAATTCGATAGACAGATATGTTCTACAATGATCGTCAATGTTTATTCCTAAACAAACAAAACTGCAATAAAATGTAAATCCCGACGTAAACACGGGATAGAGCTATTCTATAAACAGGACACATTTTACGAGTCCATCACATAACACGTGTTAGTGCATTTAAAGACTATTACCTATTGCTCACGACTTTGTCCGAATATCCTTAATATTAAAATACAAATTACTTTAAATATTTCGGAGATTATACCGAATACACAGACCAACAAACTTCAATTTGAAAAGGTGTTAAGTGGTGAGTAACTTGCGCATAATCGAAATAACACTATAATTTTATTTGATTGGTTCTAACTGATTTGCTCACATTAAATTTGTTTGTTTATCTGTTAATATCAAGTTTATATTGAGGTTAGAAGACTGTTTATTATAAAGCAAGGGTGGTGGATCCCTTCCACCCCCACCAAGCGTTGCTGGTCTTTAATAACTTTCTTTTGTGTATTCTATCGTTATATCATGGTCTCATGGCATGGCATGGCATAAAATATCTGTGATATTTTTTTAAACTGATTGAGAACTCGAATTATTATTTTATGTAATCTTGTAATTTCGTCTTCTTGTGATGCTTCGATCGTTATTGTGTCTGTCTGTATAATTGTACCTTCGTTACCCTGCTAACAGTGACCAGTCGTCTTGCTAGCCACGAATTTATTTCTTTATATTAATAACTAATCATTTGGAAGTATTTTTACAAAAGGGGTTCTGACATTCCCATTTGCCGTTCACTATTATTTCTAAGTGGGAAAGATATATAAAAGTATATATATAGCTTAGCTAATTAGCTTGTTATTTGTATATAAACCACGTTTCATCAATTGATATAGTTTCTTAGATGTATATCGGTCAAGTGTTACTTTGTTTTGATATACATTGTGTGTACTCGTCAATTGACACCTATCGTCGGCAGATTCCTTTGTCTGTACGCTAACAATTGCTAATTCTGTCTCAGCTCTTTAGCTGATTATCACCCTCCCTGCCAATTACGCAAGCAACTACTGTAATCTCATATAAGTATACGATATATTTGTTTATTTTCTAATGGTAATTATTAACATAATATTATATGGAATAATATCTTCACTTCACAGGTAAAACGTAGGTATTTGAATAGTCGTAAATGAAGATGTAATGATTATTGTATGTTTTCATTATTAAGTATTTATTGCGAATATTTCTCATCAGTCCCATTTGCAACACAAACACGCGCTTCATATCACAAGAGCGAAGCGGCAACGTCCTGTTATTACTGTGCAGCGGACACTGGATGCGACGTTGCCGCTCCGCGTGACACCGCTCTCGCGTCTCTCCGGCGGGCCCCGCAGTCTCGCTAGAGCGCTCATCAAACCGCTACGTACTTCGACACTATCGTCATGGATTCGAATTCCAATTCGTGTGAACTGCCCTGGACCAAGATTGAAATCGATCTTGAAAACGAAAGTCAAGTGAAACGCGAACCCCGGTGGCATTGGACCCCGGAAAACACGGTGAAACTCATCGAAGCGTTCGAGAAAGATTGCAAAGAGCTATGGGACATTAAACACCCGTTGAACAGGGACAAATGCGCGCGACAAGCCAAGCATGATTATCTGGCGAATATGTTCGAGACCACATCCGACGAGATTAGTCGAAAGTTACACAATTTACGGACGCAGTTTAATAACGAATTGAGGAAGATAAAACGCAAGCAGGCGGGGGGGGAGCCGGCTCAGGGGAACAGCGGGTGGGAGTACTTCGACTCCCTGTCGTTCCTAATGCGGGAACCCCTCGGCGACCCCCTCGATACCACCGTGGAAGGAGTCAATCTGGCGGTACGTCACTATTACGTCATGATACCGTCTTACGTCTCGCGCACGTGCGGCTTACGTCATCTGTTTGTTTTCTCTAGCAACAAGTTAAATAAATTGCATTTGAAGCAATGTTGAAAGTACTTAGTAGTTTTAATATATTATATACAGTATAGTTATGTTATGTGTTTGGTTTATTGATAGTTATTTAATGTATTTTGTGGGTAGTTTCCTTATAGCCATGTTTATGTGGTCATAAAACAATTAATCACCCAATGTCATTAGTGCGTGACTGTTATTTTGTATGTAAGTCTTTCACTGTGGACGGATCAAATTTGAATCCGATTACAATGTAGTAAATATTGATACTTTGTATAGAAATTACAGTGTTATTAGTACCTACATGTTATTTCTGAATGATACGATTAGTAAAACAGTTTACAATGTAGGTACAAATATTAATATGAGTATGATGATCAACTTTTTATAGCTTTATTTCATTTATTTGTAATGATTGAAATACAATAAAGAGGTTTATTTAAAAATATATATATATTTTTAGCGTTTTTTACGAAAATTCTGTGATTGAATGACGAATTATTCATTTTTTTTTTAAGAACGAGTATTATAACTTGTAACTCACAGCTGGCAGAATTCCAAGCTGACGAAGAAGTGGAGTTCGGTCTGGTCCGAGCCACCAGCTCGCCCGTCCGCAAGCCGGTGCAGAGGGTGGCGGCCTCCGCCCCTCCCCCCCTCCCCCCGAGCGCCCACCCCCTCATGTGGCCCGAGCAGCCGAAGCCGCGGCTCCGACCTGGTATTAATGCGGACGAATGCCAGGTGTGTCTATATATTATTTTTTTATTGTATACATATAAAAATCTTTGTAATTAAATATTTTATGACACAGTCCGTAATCAACATTTATTATATTTTTAATCAACATATATTATTTTATTCCTTTCGGTTTTATTTGTAATAATTATTACAATGTTATATTTAAAGCGATTATGATTTGAGTTCCATAATTATCGATTTCGCGGTAGATATGATATAATTGTTAATTAGTTTCGTTTCAGCGAACACGTGATTGCTTGATTGTGATATGGACGAGATTAATGTACTGTTTATTATCACTTATTAAGTACAATATCAGTATTAATATTAGATGGCAAAAAATACCTATAAACTTTGAATAAATGACATTGAGAAAGTCGTTTTGGTAGAAAAGAATAACTTAATTTCAAAATTTAACTGTCTGTGATAACTGAACATTTCACTGATAACATCAGATCTGACGACTTTAACTTTTAATGACGTTAAAAGATTATAAATTTTAATTTGATTTCTCTCTGACGTGAGTGGATTACTATATATATATAGAATTACTTCTGTTTGTTTGTTTATGAATAATTTTCTAATATATTATATAAAATAATCATTAAATCTATAACTGACAATTCCTTATCCATTAAATTAAGACCCAGTCGTCTATCGATGCCGGGGAGTGGTAATTGATGGTACCAAGAGTGAAGCATCGCTTTGAATAGAATACTTAATTATATAATACTATTCCTTATACAGAAATAAACATTAATTAATTATTATGACTTATCCTAATTATTGGTTGATACTGCGATTATTAATAATTTGACGGCAAAACTCAAATCCTTTTATATTGTGAGTTAAGTAGTGTCAAGTTCTTCAGTGTCACAAACAGAATTGCTATTTATTATATATATGTATATAAAGACGTTTAACAATTAAGACATCATTTATTTATATCTTTTCCACTTTGAATCCATACCAGTGATCACTTGTGTATCAAATGGGAGTGGCAGGAGGTATTCTTTTGATACCATACTAATCGAAATAAGCCCTACTATAAAGAAACTCTCGAAATTAAGGCTACGAGTGTTCCACACGCGTTGCTCTGAGTAGAACCACACAACAAACATAGTCAGGTTTTTTTATTGTGTTCAAAATTCAATATATTTAGTGAGCAATGTACTAACAACTGGTACCTTCGCAATGCATTTGATATGCCTTCCTAATGATTAAATTTTATTGTTATTGTTCTCAGATATTCGGTGACTTCGTTGCATCAGAACTCCGCACTCTCCGATCAGACGAATCCCGCAAGAGGTTGAAGAGGATCATCCAGAAGGCGATTCTGCAGATCGGTGAGGAAGAAGACGTGAACATCATCAGCGGATAGCGCCGGAGCAGACTTGCATCTGAGTCGATTAACTTATTCGACTGAGGTGTGAGTTTGACCAAATCAGAGTGATAAGGCCGAGTGTGATAAGTGATCCGACAACTTGGCATTCCGAGTTGTCGGATTTAACGACTGAAATTATGTGGCCAAGCTATGTGTGATAATCGCCAAGTTGCCATTTAATGACTGAAGACAATATGGCCAAGTTATAGTGTGATAATGGTCAAGTTGACTATGAAAGCTGTATAGCCAAGTTGAAGTGTCAAATTTAATGTCTTAAAGATATGTGGCCAAGTTATAGTGATAATTGCCAAGATAAGATATAGGTGCATGGAACATTATTTTAGATAGATAAGAAAAAAAAAACACTTAGGTTATTTTTAAAATTTTGTCTTTAATTTTGTGAATTATCTATTTTTTAGAGATATAAGTTTTTTATAAATATATGTAACGTAGTTTTTATAAACCTTTATATGTAATTATATAAATTAAGACATAACAATTATTGCAGTATTATTACTTAAATTGTATCATTAGTATATACTAAATGTATTAATCGCTTTATCTTTTAATACTGACATTGTAAACAATGATAAAGATAAAACTTTATCTATATCTTTTATATCTTTTTGTTTTTGTCAACCCGAAAACCATAATCCCTTTATGTACCCAGTACTATATGGGAACAAGTATTTCATTTTTGTTCGGATTTCATGGAATATTTAGTCTATTTCAAGTTTCTGTTATGAGACTTGTTGATAATTAATAGCATTTTTTCAAAAACATGTCTCAATAATGCTATTTCTTATAAACTTATTTAAAATATGTTCGTACATTATATTTATATTAATGAAAATATAATATAAGATATACGGAATACTTGTTTTATTAATAACCTGTTGCAGAACTTGATGAAACCCTAATTAGGATTCCATTTTATTTAAAAAAAAACAAAAAACTGTTGAAGTGAAATAAAATATTAAATGTTCATACATGACTAATACAATATACATATTAAGTTCTTTAGTCCAAAAAAAAATTCCATAACTCAATCAAGTAGTGACGTACCTAACCTTGCGTAAGTAACCTTACCTTAGTAAGTAAACCTGTACTAATTAATGTATACCACTAAACTAATTATCACCGGATGCTGTGAGCCATTCCTACGTGATTACATCTGAACCATTGTGAGGGCTGGCCCTTTATTGTGAGGGAATTGAGTTTACGTGAGAAGATTACATTATTAGACAAAACCAAAAAAGTTGTTATTTTTAGTGTTTGGTGTTGTTTCCGAATATATTGATAATTCATAATTTATTAAATTGATAGATATTTTCGTTATTATTAATGAGAATCGTGAATCAACGATTCCTCAAAATCGTATTACATTTATTAAAAATAATTATAATTTCAAATACTTTCTTTCTTGGGAGGGATTATCGTATATTGTAAATTTTTTAAAATAATATTTCGGGCCTAACTACAATCATTCTACTCCAGCAAGGCTGGCTGGACCGAAGCAGTAATACATTCCGACATTCCGACAGAAAATTACCGTGAAATATCCTATCCATTGTTGCCGCATTTCGGGATAGAGCCGCAATCCCTAAAACACATCCCTCAATGATTCTCCTATCCCTAATTTTGCACAACATTTGCAATCCTTTTGCTGATTGATTTTGAGCGACAGCGCCTTATTTGTAAAACGAAAAATTAAAAAAATCATATAGTTATTAAAAATTACCACAATAAAACTTCTCAGGAGTATTAACTGTATTCTATTTTTATGGTATTGAAACCAAACCCACCACATTCTTATTTATGTCCAAAAAATATCAAGAAAATGTTTTATCTTAATAAAGATGGGGGTTGGGGTCACTCGGGTCACTTATTCGAGTGGTGAAGCTGTCAGAAGATCCATCTCGGCCACACTGAAATCATCTGTTTGTCAGGAACAACTGCATTATTCTGTTATTTTAGTTGTTCCTTCAGTCATTCCCCTTAGGAAGACAGGAAGTCTTATGTGTGCTGTTGAAGGGAGAAGATTAAGGGCTTATTAAAGCATGTTAAACAAATTTTGTTATCTTAAAACTATTTTACCATCAACGATACATGAATTCAAAACATTGGATTTATGCTCATACTTCAAGTTTCCATCCATCACCATCACTTTGTGTGTCTGTATATATATATTTATATGTATACGTATATGTATACAGTATTTGGTATAATTGTAAACCTTGCTTTATAATTATTTCTCTATTATATGTATAGTATAGTAAAAGAATCAACATATTTCATTATGATATGATACACTTTACATAATAATTAATATTTTTTAGTAATCTGTTGTATGTATGCGTAAGTACTAATCTTCATTATTAGAAAAGTTACCTAAGTTTATCAAATTAAGTAAATTACTTCCATATGATTACCGCCTAATGGGTTTTGTCACTATGGCCTTTTTTATCCCTAATAATAGGAATAAACGAACAGACGGTCCCCTGTTGGTTAATGGTGACTGTCGCCCGTGGCCATCTTTAAATACGGCTAATTGTTGATATTGTTATCCTCAAGGAGAGAGGAGTATGAAGGAAAGGAATTACCGTATTCTGCTATTTTTATATAAAGTAAAATAGTATAATAACATTATTTTTATCCTGAAATAATATAGTTGTCGGATGTCTGATAAAACTCAAATCCGAGCGGATTTTCTCGAACGCAACCCAAATAAAAAACAAAGCCGAGTTTTACTTACGACCGTATTTATCGTTTCTCGAACACTCTGTCCCTTTCACTCATATTGATTAATGCGTTGGGCGTCTCGCTCGTTCGGGCGTCGACCCGGCCACGACACTCGTAGTATGTACACATACTGAGATTGAACGTAATTATTGACTTCTTTCATTGAGCTGAGTGAAGTTTTTAAATTATAATCATTATAAATTGACGGACAGACAGACAGGGAACTAACATAAATTATATACAAAATTACTAACTACTTTTAACTTTTATAATGTCATCTCAATAAAGATGCAACCTCATTTTATATTGCTCATTATAATAATTATTAAACATGGCGACGGTCATGCAAAAAGTACGGACAAAAAAGTATTTATATTTTTTTTATTAATCTAACAAGCGATAGACAAGACATCCATACAAACGTAGATAGATAGATAGTCAATGTGTGTAAAAGCCGCTTCTATTTCCACACTATCTCGTTCTAATTACCAGGAGCACATGACTCAGTAGATAGTTCGATAAACAAAGTACTCCGTGTGATAACGTGTTCATAGTTCTATACTTAGAACGAGATAGGATTATCTTATCCGTCTTTCATTTAATGTTTTGTTCTTGTTATATAACATGTAAACATATATTAAATTAAATGTTATGCAGTCATTTATTTATTAGATTTTTTTAAATATTAATGAAATACATTTTTAGTTGAAAAGATTTTTTTTTATATGGCAAAATAATTAACTTACCATCTTTGTTTAATTAATCCATACATATAAATAAAATTAAAATTTTGTGTCTGTTTGTAATACCAAATTTACATTTTACTAAATTCATATGAACATATATAAGTATAAACATATAAAAAACATTTTTTAATTTTCTTCTCTGTCTGTCTGTCTGTTCCGGCTAATCTCTGAAACGGTTATACCGATTTTAAGCGGACTTTCACAGGCGGATAGCTGGTACAGGGAGTAACTAGGCTAGTTAATTAAAAAAAAACCTATTTCGTGCAAACGAATTCGTGGGTTGAGCTAGTAGTAATATTTAGAATATCGTTATCTGCATAATATGTATTTTTACCTAAATATTAATAATTAATTTGTCTAGCTGATCGAATCCGCAATGAAGAGATCCACAGAATGGCAGGTACTAGCGAAGATGTCACGGTGAGAATGAAGAAGAACGTGCTCAGGTGGTTTGGGCACGTTGAACGAATGAGGGATGAAAGAATGGTAAATAGATTTATATAGGAAAAGTGAGCGGTAAGAGAGTCAGGGGGAGGCCTCGAGTGACCTTCGAAAACACAGTATCTATGATACTGGTCGTCTCTGGCTACCCCGCAGAGGGATAAGTCATGAAGCAAAAAAAAAAAAAAAAAATATATAGTAAAATGACAAGCCGATTTTTGTATTAAAGTATTATTTTAAAATAGAACAGTTTTGTTGTATTAAAAATTTCCTTATACTAATAAATAATTGCATTTCCTGTTTCCATTTATTTGTAAGGAGAAATTATTTTTCCCGCAGTTCGCTCTTTACACTTTAATATATTTTTTCAAATACAATGAAAATAATAATATTGAGTATTTCTGTTTCACGTGTATAAAAACCTTAAAACTGCCATATTTTTTTGTACCAAATGTGGATACATTAAACATACATAGTTATATATTATTTATTAGGTATATATATTTAAATATGTTTCCGCGTTATAATTTAAGCGACCGTATATGATATATAGTAGCTTATTCCCTCCCGCTTCGCTGGTCACACTATTAATTTGGATGTGAACTTAGGTTGCTATGGTAACCTTTGTCATATTATCCGTTGTCATCGTAACCGTTGCTATAGTAACTCTTATCCCAGCGTTAAGTATATAGCTCCTACAGGTGTAAAACTTGGCGAAATGCAAATAGTTTAGATCCGTAGAGATAGGAATTCCGTAAAATCCGTTCTTAGTGGACGTCTACGTCACTAAAGAAGTAACTATGTAAAATTTTAAGTTAATCGGACAGATAGTTTCGGATATTTCGTGATGAGTCAGTGAGTGGTAAATCGCTTATATATATATATATATATAACATTTGTTCCATATAGAGAAAAATACGAGAAAAATATGAAATGGAAATTTAAATAAATATTTCTGTGATATTTATTACTTCTTGTAGCTCCAACATTTTAAAAATTAATTTAAGGGTATTTATTAAAAATTAAGATAGAAGACGAAAACTATCAGATTGCACTGTTCAGTTGATCGTCTATTCTCCTAATTCTCCTAAATTTCCATAATTTTGTGTAAGTTTTATTTGAAGCTCGCATACGGGCTGGCTCGACCGGTATAATGCCACCCTCTCACAGAAAATCCTCACTACTCCTTGTGCTTTGGGTTCTTGTAAGTTATTTTCAACATATTTTAAATTAAAGTGTACCGTCTCCACACCTTCAAACTATCAGCTTTTTTGCCACACATCATAGATAAAAACAATAAATATTTAAAATAAGTACCTACAGTCGTATTTAATATAAGCAGTGTTAAATATAAAATTAATTTAAATAACTCAAAAATATTTTAAGAGTGAAAAAGAGCTTAAGATAAGATACAGGGATCCAATTTTCCTTATTTTATGGTTATTTAATAATGGACCCCATTAGTCATTAATTAATGTATAAACTAATTAAAAAGGTATAAATTAAAATTATAAACTGGAGAGTTTGATTGGTTATTCCAACAAAAACATAAATATAAAATATATGACAAAAAAAATAAAGTTTTTTGACCAAAACTTGGTGTAAAAGGGTCCTTATCATTAATATCATTAGGCACTCTTTGTCAGTTGTCATTAGTCACTACTCCCCTAAAGCGGTTTTTGTATTTTCCCGGAAAAAATGAGAAATTATCCGTTGTAAAAAGTATTATATGACTCAGATTTTAAGATAAATCCACCCTAGCTCTGAAGTTTTTGCATGAGATGCCGAGTGCTAAAGACTATTCTTTAGATATTTGTTTCTTGTTGCCCAAAATCTATTTTAGTCTTGCAGTCTTGGTCCTGTCTTGCATTGTCTCGCATTTTTACAAACAGTGAAATTTAAGCAAGAACAAGACTAAGTCTTCATGATTTGCAACTTGCAGTTAAGTAACACTAAGATTTGACAGTTATGGAGTTTGATTATTTAAAATTTACCGTTCTATATAGTAGTTTCCTAGTATTATTGCTACCAAATTTACTCGTTTTAAGAATAATATAGACCCTTGTAATATTAAAAGTTATTGTAATGATTTTGATAATAAATAAGTCATTTTAATGATAAAACTCAATACAATAATGATAAGTTACATACACCGAATATCGTCAGGACAACGTCGAACATATACGAGTTTTTTTATATATTTATTGAATTCATATTGAAGTTATGACGTTTGTCCGTCCGTCCTTACAACTGTGCTACCTACTTTATATGTGTAATAAATATATAAGGATTGTAATATATTGAATACTAAATCCATCATATAACTTACCTCAGACCGACTGGGATGATCAGAGATCGTAGGTTCGAGTGCCGTGTTGATAAATTTTTCATTCTATGTTTTTTAGTTTTTAATATTCACAGCATGGCAACATGATTAGATTTAAAGATTTGTTATTGTATTTTAAAAAAATGTGTATTTCGCAAAATTTAACAGTTCTTGGGATAGCCAGTGACAGCGATCCATTAAGTAACATAAACCATACGTTGCAGTAATTTTTTTATATAAAAGACCTATTATCAGACTGTCTATGTCAATATGTACCAATCAACTGTGTATAATAAATAGCAATAGGCCAATAGGATTGCAAGACTTGCAAGACTATGGCTGCAAGACCAAGACAAAGACTAGACTGTTTCGTTTTAATCTTGCATTTGGGCAAGAATATTAAGACATAACAATTATTTTCACTCACTATTTATGTACTCGTTACTATTTTAACGTATACTTTTTGTAAAAAATTCAAAATGTCGGCTAACAAATATTTGTTAAAGGTAAAATAAAGAATTACAATTTTGTTTAATTTTGTACAACTTGTTGTTAGTCTATTTACAAGAATTGTAAAAACAAATTCTTAATACAATAAAGGGTTTATTAACAAAATAACAACAGGTAAATCAATAGTTTTAAATTAAAAACGTCTTTTTTATTTTAATGAACAGTAGAAAAAAGATTATTAAGGATAAAGGAATAGAATACAATACGCACGGAGAATAAAAAGAAGAAATTTTATAAGAATAAGAAGAAATGAACGAAAAAATTTTTTATATAATTACGGAAAATCAACAAATTGAAAAGTCAAAAGAACGGCAAATAAACAGAGTTGCTATTAGACAAATATTATAAGATAAAGAATGAATGATTGCTCCACCGATATTACCTTTTAAGCCCCGACGACCTCATGTTACGCAATTAAACCTTTTTTATTATTACCATTCATTCCTTTTACGGCGCATTTTAATCGGCTCCTGAGCCATTTTGTTCGGGACCCGTCAACCGAAACTTTTGTAATGTTCCGGTCCTTTACCGTCTCTTTCGTGTATTGGCGTGGATGTATATCGTTGTCTCCGTCTATCAACCGTTTGGTTCTTTTGTGGCTTGAAGATTAGGGGACCTGGCACGTTCCTGAGAAATCGGCAGATGTTTAGCCGATGTTTGCGTTGATGGTTTAAACTTTGATAACGGTGACAATTGAGACTTAGAGGATTATAAAGTTCGCAAAATCATGCTACGTTCCTTGTTGGTAATTTTTTTTTCTTCACTTCTTATTCAAGTTCAAAAGTATGGTGTTATTTTTTATACTTATAAGGTAAAAAAACATATTCAGCAGTGAACGTATCCGTGTTTCATAGCATAGATATTTAAAGAATGATACGGTTCTATAAATATAAATAAATAATCGATTTATCATTTTATAATAATAAAACAATTATTTTTTCTCTTGGAGACAATGCGTCAATACAGGGATATATAAGTTAATAAATTCATAAATGTTAAACCACCTTATAGGCATAAATCACATAAATCACAATACTTACCTAAATAAATATTGATTTCTGTCTGTACTTAAACACATGTCGGCATACTCCAAACGTCTCAATAAAAGCGTTGGATATCATTTGTCATTAATCTGAACGGACTATAAATAAATAAAGGTTTTGAGTAAATAACAATAAAACGTCAATAAATTACCGCCTCCCATCGAGAATAATGTTCTATACGCCCACCCACGGATCCCCTCTCTGTACAGGGGATTCCAAGAAATCTAACATTAAATGACTAATTTCTCGTAGGTAACAACAAAACTGCCAATAGGAATAAACATATTAACAAAAAAATAAAACTCATATTTGTTTTTAGAACACGAATTCGAATTCGAATACTCATTATAATTCGAATGTCAAAGAAATTTTAAATTTAGAATGCATGCATGCGTTACGATTGTTTTTCATATATAAAAAAAACTAACAGAGTCAAGTGACATTCCCGTCGAGTCACGAGTGGGACAAACGACACGAACGAGAGAGCTCCTCTATCGTTATGCGAGCCTAGTACTTGTCACCAGTTTCGATTGGGCATTTGTCACCTTTGAGTGACACTTTTTTTTATTGACTTTTTTTTTTACTCTGAACAGATTTTTTAAAGTCTATTTCAATAATTTCTTTTTTGTGTTAAAAAAAGTATAGAATTTCTAGTCTTCTTTTTCTGTTTCTTTTTTTGGATTTGTTCCATTTTTTTTAATAAGTATGTTGTGAATTTACAATTAAGTAAATAAAAAAATATGATTTATAACAAAGAGAGTTGAAAAAGTCCGAGTCAGCCCGTACGTAGTTCGGCATAACTTTTTCCAACAAAGGCGAAAATTTTTGCCTCTGCAATTTTTGCCGTTCATTATGAAGGAGTGTTTTATAGCAAACAAACTTGGCGTCTGTGAAGTTGTTCATGATATTTACGACTTGAATTTTAAAGTTTGTTGTTGTTTTAATGTATGCTATAAGTACTTTTCATATGGAAATATACCGATGGTATATTGAACGTGTGCATTAATAATATATCAATGGAACTATACCACATAAAAGTCATGACAAATCTTATTAATATTCACATCATTGTCGGACCATAAGAATGCCGCTCGTATCTCGTCAACAATACGACCATGAAATTCATAACATTTTTACATTGAATCAAAACAAACGCGCATAGCCTTCAAATAGTTCATTCAAACGTTGACCAGATGAAGGCGGTAATTGACGTCGGCACGACAGGCCATTTAGTTCACTCAACCACTTCTGTAATACATCCACTGCAATCAAAACTACACTCTATTACATCTAAATAGAATACATAATGCATTGACGCAATCCACTTGCGTCATTACGTGCCGCGAAGGTAATTTGATGCCGTATGGTTAGAAGCGAAACATATGATTTATAATACCTGTGAGTGTGTGCGCGTTTGTGTAAGTGTGGGTGCGTTCAATAATACCGGGCATGCGCAGTGGCCGGTGCCGCCATCTGTTGACGGCCACGTGGGAGCGCGGGGAATGCGCATGCGCGGCTCCATCGATCCCGTCACCTTGACTGTTTAATAAATTCATGTATGAGCGATTCGTTCATAAATACCACTAGTCTTATTATGGAGAGACGACAATTGGATTGTTTGTTTTGATACAGGTGTACATTCTCACTGTTGGGGTTTATATTGGGATATATTATTCACTTTATTATTATAAAATAGGTTTAAACATCAATTACTGTAATGTAATCGATACATCACTGCAGTCACTAAAGTAAAAATCTGGCAGCGCATTAGGTACAGTCTGCATTTTGCGCTTTTGATAGTAATACACTCATAAAGACAGAAAAACAGCATAAAATGTACACCAACATACAAAAAATAAATCTTCAAAATATTTTATAAACCTTATAAAAACCTTAACTTAACCTTAAACAAAGATAAGGACAGACAATTTAAATTATTATTAGATGTATAATATATACGTTGCACTGATAAAGACGTAACAACAGATACATTTTTTGTTAAAATCGGTTAATTAAAGCCATCATTGGGTTAAATACACAAAGGTAAAAAAGACGTAAAACCACGGGAACTAATAAGTGTAGGTACTATTTAAAAAGTAATTATTATACCTAATTATCATATCTCATCATCAAGGTGCTTTAAAAAATATATTTTACATTATAATTATGTCAATGTGTGTGTGCGTGTGTCTGTGTTGTTTCTAATTGCATTATTAAGATTCATAAAAACAACTTATTATACAGTAGAAAACATTTACAAAAGGTAATTTATAATGAGAGTATACTAGACATGAGTTCAAGGTAGTGGAGGATACTAAACCCCTCCCCCCTGACTTAAGAATGACCTTATGATGACCGATAAAGTAAAAAATGATATCACATACTGTATGAAGTATGAATTTATCACAATTTAATGTTATAGTTTATTAAAAAAATCATACGCGAATAATCATAAAGGAATCGGAAGGAGGATTAGAGGAATTTTGATTTCAAACACAGACGGATAAAACGAAAAAGAAGTACAACACTGGTAGGTCCTTCAAGAATTGTACTGTATCAAACAAACCACTCCTTTAAAACTATGAAACATACAGAAACTTTACACATATATTATTTATTAACTTCAACTGTATCTTAAATATCGCAGCTCATCGTCTTGAGACAGATTTTTTAAACCTTCAATATGTTTAACATTCGAGTCTTTAACCCAGTGCTCTGCGAACGGCTGGATTCTTTGGCATTGCGTGGAGACGTAGCTTCTCTGTGCGTCTTCTACCGCATTTACAACGGGGAGTGTTCCGAAGAACTATTCGATCTGATGCCTACCGCCGAATTCCACTACCGCACAGCTCGCCATCGCCTCCTTTACCATCCATACCACCTGAATGCGTGGCGATCTTCAACTGTGCGGTTTTCAAGGACTTTTTTCCCACGTACCACTCAAATGTGGAACGAGCTTCCTTCGGCGGTATTTCAAGATCGATACGACATGGGTACCTTCAAAAAAGGCATATATTCCTTTCTCCAAGGCCGGCAACGCTCTTGTGAATCCTCGGATGTTGCAAGAGTTCATGGGCGGCGGTGATCACACATTAACAGTGACCCGCAAGCTCGTTTGCCCTCAAATAACAAAAAAAAAAGTCTTTCCGAAGTCACATAAACTAAATGTCTTAATAATTATTATTAATAGCATATCTTGATTTATAGTTATTATAAAAATATGCACTTTGTATAGGTAAGTATAGAATAATTGTTTTACATTTTTTTGTATTATAAGGAGGGCAAACGAGCTGGCGATTCACAGATACGTAATCACCGCCATCCATGAACTGTAGCAACATCCAATTCACAAAAGTTTTGGCGGCCTTGGAGGTGGGAATAAACGCCTTTTTTAAGGTACCCGTGTCGTATTGATCTGGAAATACCGTCGAAGGGAGTTCGTGTCATATTCAAGTGGTACGTGGAAGAAAGGTCCTTCAGAACCGCACAGTGGAGGATCGCCACGCATCCAGGTGGTACAGATGGCATCGGAGGCGAAGAGGCGCTGTGTGATGATGAAAATCGGCGGTAAGCATCAGATCGAATAGCTCATTGGAACACTCCCCGCGGTAAAAACCAATTATAATGAACCTTTTAAGTTAATTTAGACAAGATAGGTATTACAGTTTTTAAATGAAAGGGTCTAAATTTACAAAACAAAAGTCCCATGGACAGAGTCGCGGGAAACATACAATACATGATATACAAATTACAATACTTCGTCTACCCGTTATCGTTTAGTGATAGTGAAATATCCGACCATATTAAATATGTGGGTAGTAGGTTCTATTCTCAATATTAATTGAATAGGTATTATTATTAGGTACCATTTGCCTTCAAATCTGATTTATGTAATGGCGGCGACTTAATTTTTTTCATTTACAACATTCTACAACACTAATTATTAGAACAGTCCTCGTATTTGAAGAATAATTCAGTTAATTATCTACATCTATAAATCTATATCTATATAACTATAGACATACACAGGTATAGAATGGATTCGCAGTAAAGCCCTAAAATCCAAATTTTGGTCTGGACAAATTCGTTTTGCCAAAGCTGAGTAGGAGAAATAATTGAGTTGAGCGTAAGCAAAGCTCTTAACCGTTCATTTTGCTGTTTTACGACATCGGTAATTTTAAAACCTATAAATGTTTTTTTAGAATTTGGCACATGGCTAGATCTTTTACTAAAGATGGTTCTGCAAAAAACAGAACAAAAAAATTCAGTCTAGTAAAAAAGTTGAAATTCATTTAAAAGACAGATATATGGCTATAATTTTATTGATGATGAACTGATTTTCTTTTCAATTGAGATTCTAAACCGATAGTTGCTGAGCATGTTATAGAGCAATATTATATGCTAAGTTTGTTAGCATTAGAGAAGGGGAGGGCGCTCAGCTCAACTCCCGCAGCGCACGACGGCGGATGCTAGTAGTGTATGAATAACCGCTAACTTAAACCTTTGAAGTACAAGGTCCTATATCTCTAAACAGTGACAGCAGACTGAACATTGGTCTCCGATAAGAAGGATCTGTATTAAATAAAGCCATGATTGCATTATTTATAGCAAAAGCAAAAAAACTATTCTCTTGTCTCACATAATCCACCATATTGTCAATCAAGCATGTGGATAACTTATTACTTTACAATTTTGATTTAATATATATTACGTTAAAATAATTAATAATTACATGAATAGCCATTTTATTGTATTCTACCTTACAATAGTGCACTAAAGGCTAAAAGCACATACCACATTTATAAAGTAGGTAAATACTATACACCAAACTATGTATATGTATGGTTCTTACACCTATTTGTTATATACCTTAAACTACGATTGTACACAAAACAAAATGTATATGTATTCACAAAACATCAAGAAATAAACATATTTTGATTGAATAACAACTTAAAATGAAATTACTAAGAAAATTTAAACTTAAAGAGTAAATGTTTAAACAAACCCCGCATCTAACATACATACAAGTGGTATTGGTATAGTACTTACATAAGTTTGCAGCCTTTAGGAATCTCTCTCTAACTTGAACTATTACTTACTATAACTCTAACTTAACAGTTAACAGAACCTATCAGTTAAACAATTAACAATGCAGTTATTAAATAAATACTTACAAATCTTCTAAAGGTAACTTTCTCAGAGACGGAAATACAAAAATACATTTTATGTTCAAGTAACATTTAATATTTCGATTTTTTTTTTCATTTTCAACACTTTTTTTTACATTCTGGAATTCTTTTCTAAAAAAGTTTTTTTTTTACATTTTATAAAATAACCTAAAAAGACTAAAAAAATGCCAATAGAGCGTAGGCCAAGCGAGTGCGGGTGACGTCACAGGACCAGGGCATCATAAGCGCTCCGGACGTAAAAGCTCGCTAATCCGAAGCCACGCCCACTCCCTACGCCCTCTCCGCTTAGGGATACCATTGGAAAGTCCATATTTATAGACCAAGACACTGTTTATTACCAAATTGCTTTATAATTCATGTAATTATCTAAAACTTAATTTGTTAATTCAATTCGTTCTCATTGGTCGGCTCTAATCAGTAACTAACACTTACTGACTCTTTACACACACTTACAGTTATTAAATACGATACAGATTAGGTTTTTTATTAAAATAATATTTTTAATTAATTCAATTAATCGAATTAGTAACTTTTATGAAAAAAAAAAAAAAATTATAATATTGAAATGTAATCTTTTTTTTTAATTTCAATTATATAAAATATAATTATAATTAATTTCCCTAATTATCTCTATTTTAGTAGATTACTTTTTTTATTAAATACTTCCTATGATTTTTCTCTTAACCGACAACGCCATCTATTGACGACAATTCCGCTAAAGTTAATAACATTTGTCTACTACTGGAATTTTAATAGTAAAGGATGCATTTTGGAAATAAAATTTTAGATTCATATTTCTGTTTGTATATCTTATAATAACATATAATAGGCTAGGCAGTACCAGCGATTCTAACAAAATAAGATACAGGTACAAACTGAAGGAAGGGGAACTTTAACTCAATATGTTAAAGAAACTGTAGTACAATAAGTAATAAGATAAAAGAGGAGAAGAGAACACCTTTTTAAAAAGCATAAATTTAAATGTATGGTAAATTTACCATAAATAGTTGAACTAAGCGTAAGCGAAGCTCTTAACCGTTTGGGAGACCCTTTTTTGTGTTTAGTTGTCTCCAGAATGCGACGAGATATTTAGCTAAAAATTTTCTCATTTATGTTCGAGCCGAACGCGGATGTTATAGAGAAAACAGATTGAAAAAATGTTTAGCCATTGAAAAGTTATCAAGAAAAGAAGAAAGGAGAGGCTCAGCTCAACACCCGCCAAGCACGGTTGGCGGATCCTAATTATACTATGATAAGTGTTTGATGGTATTAATTATACCAGTAAGATACGTTTGGTAAAAACCTTTGAGGTGTAGTTTACCTTTATTATGGTATTTCTAAAAGGCTTCGATTCAAGCTCTATCCAAATAATTGTAGTCAACACTTTGTGTAAGGACTTTGTTTTAATGGCACTTATACTTGTGGACTAGCGTTTACCTTTAGGTATGTCTGTCATTCTTTTATTTACTATACTAGTTGTGCCTACGACTTCGCTCTCGCGGAATGTGAAGTTAATTATAACATCTATCCGTCAATGAAGGTCCTGTTAAAATCAGTTCGGCAGTTTCAGAGATTAGTCGCAACAAACAAACACACAGAAAAATATATATATTTTTATGTAAGTACCGTATACACTTTCATATGCATTTGATGAAAAGCAGTTAATTCGGACAAACAGACACTTCTATTCTATTTTTATGTAGATACAAATCTACATAAACTGTATGTATAATAAATTTTAAGTGCATCTGTCATCTGTTTAAGTAATAATCTCATTATGACCTCATTATCATAAGTAATCATTTCACAATTAAACAGTAATCTTAATTGACGTCAAAGCTTTCATTATTCAATACATTATATTAACCATAATGAGTATTGGATTAAATCATTAATCATTAAAATGAAGTCTCAAATCGGACCCCAAAGTACCGTGCGGTCCCTATAAGGGGAGTGGCCAAGGGCTTAGGGTGCGGCGGGGGCGGAGACTCCCGGGACTCCGCCCCCGGGTGGGAACTAACACGCCTCTCGACTTACAGATTTACACTTGGTTTTGTTATAAGTTTATAATACCTATTGTTAAGCTTAATTGAGTATCATGAATGTTAAGCTCATATAGGTGAAGTCAGTTTTTGGATGGGTGACCATTTTTTAATGGTATTGTCGCATGAAAAGCATTATTATTTATCTGAAGTAAGTTATTTTATAGTAAATCGTTATTTTATCTCTTTTTTATTACAAAACTTAGTTTTTTATACATAGCTTTTATTTGGGGTCATTTAACTTTAAAAAGATTTAAAGAATTATAGGCACCTCAATCTCATACCTCTTATCATCTATCGGTTTAGACCCAGGTATATGTATATAACGATTTTTACTATATTCAGTACATAGTGTATTGCTGACTAGATCTAGATGGTGTTAGATTAAAGCATAGTACCTAAATATATTAATGTAGAAATAAATTGCTAGAATGCATTTTGTAATTTTTAATCTAGATTCTAGTTCAGGTGTAATTAATATTTAATTACATATATTATATATATTAAGTTTTTTTTTATGTTCCACTACCTTTTGTTCGCGGCTTTCCTCGATATTTATAAGCGATTTTAGCTGCGACTTTGCCGGCATTTGTTCTTCGCCTCACCCTCCTTAAATCAGACTATTTAATTACCCGGACTCACTTCCTTCATCTTTTAAAATATTTTAAACCAAATACTTTATACATATATAAACTACAAAAATATAGCAATAATGGCTTACAAATACAAGCTGCATATATAAGTAAGTTACATATACTATTTAGCAAAGTAGACTGCTTAGTTACTTAATACGTATTACATGGTTATAACCGTAATGAAACAAACAGACGAACAAAATAACGATTAATATTCCATATTTAATAATAGAGTTTATAATATTGAGAAACAAACGAATTTGGGAGATAAAATGTAACTAGGGAATTATATTTTTAGTTTTCTTTTTGGGAGAAAATATATAATAATATACGAAAAACACTTAAATACAGAGGACCCTCCGGAGAGCATGTATGAAGAGGTTGATGTCTGTGGTCGAGGCGATTGAGGTATGCAGGGACCGTAGCGTTTGGCGCTCCGTCGTCTCGGGCTACCCCGCAAGGGATATGGCGTGAAGATAAGTAAGTAAGTACACCCAGAATTGGAACAATTTATTAGCAATTATTGATTTACACTTACAGACGTACAAATAAACCATTAATTTATATATAATAATATTAATATATTAATAATTGATAGTATTATTAATTTATTAACTTGTCCAAGACACGTAATGTTTAGGCCTAGACGTTACGCTCACATGGTTTGAATATTTGTGCGTCTGTTTATAGCTTAAACAATGGTTTGATTAACATATAAATACTTGTAAGAACCTGTGATTTTAATAATGGAAATGGTTGTGCGGGTGAAGACACAGGCGTAGGTTAGTATAGGTATGAGTTTGAAGATTGAAACTTCGTTACATTCTTATAATCTCCGTAATCTAAGTTATTATGTATGTGTGTATGTACGCAGTATGTATGTGTGTGTGTGTGTGTGTGTGTGTGTGTGTGTGTGTGTGTGTGTGTGTGTGTGTACATATACCTACCTATTCCGCTTACAAAGTTACAAATTACTAAATATCCACTTACAAAGAAATGCCAACACTAACTCATTTAGGTATTTATTTATTATACCAATTTGCAAAAAAACCATTTATATATTATTTACAAATAAGTGAATAGAGCTTTAAAAATATTGTCACCATTTCATTTATTACATATTAATAAAGGCGGTATCATGATACAGTATCAAAATCTACTTACAATAACATTATCTATATTAAACAGAGCGTTTTTGAAGTATCACAACCGCGTATCAAATGATCGCGTATCATTTATATGAAGCAGCAATAACGCGTTGGTGATACACTAAAATATGGGTAAGGCTGCAGAGATTAAAAGGGGTGGTAACTTATTGTAATTCTAGAGAAATCCACATTTATTAGGCAGATATAATACACAGACGTACTTACATTAACACTGACTATATGTTTATTTGAGTTAACTTTAGAGGCAAATATTATTACGGCAAATAAATTTTACGATAGATTGCCGGAATGCTCCACCTTATCGGACTTTGACGGAATGAGTACGCAAGTTCGGAAGCAAATCATTATTTAGTAGCAGTGGGGGGAGGGGGGGGGGGGTATTTATTAAGTATAGTATTAAAATTATCTTTCTTTTTGATTTTTAATAGTTTTTTAATAGTATACAATTTTCTTTAGCTGTTGCTAGGATCACACACAGGTCTTATTTTTAAACAATACTTATACTATTGCCAACAAGAAAGAGTATAGCACTTAACCCACGATGCCATTCCACAAACGCTTAGTGGATTACTTACTATAATATTTTTATACTAAGTTTAATATGCAATAAATAATTGAGCTGAGCATGAGCGAAGCTCTTAACCGTTTGGGAGATCTTTTTTGTGTTTAGTTGTCTCCAGAATGCGACGAGATAATTAGCTAAAAATTATCTCATCTATGTTTGAACCGAACGCAGATGTTATAGCGAAAACAGATTGAAAAAATGTTTAACCGTTCAGACGTTATCAAGAAAAGAAGAAAGGAGCGGGGCTCAGCTCAACACCCGCCGCGCACGGTTGGCGGATTCTAGTTAAAGAAAACTGACCTTCTGTTTCATATATATATATATATATATACATATTTATAAGCTACTTTAATCCTGTCAGTGTGTCACTGCAAATCAAATCTTAACCGGCGCAGCATCGAACCCGGGACTCAACACACGGACTTCACATTCATTCATCACTTCAGTGCTAATATTAATATAATATTTATTCATTGTAGTTTATTCAATGGTTCCTCGACACAGAGATTATTCTAGAAGTAGGAATAAAACTAACTTAACACTAAACCTACCTAGTATCGGTCAAATTAACCGTTATTAAACTTTTGTAAAACTTACAAATTTTTAAACGTTATAATATCGTTATCAATCTACATGACGATTCTTAGAATATGCATATAATATTTTCTACACTCTTTACTTTTAGTTATTTCCATTATTACCTGCGTTATATAATAAAATAACTTTTAATTACCGGTCAATTTGACCGCGTGCGGTAGGAAGAGGTATACAAGAATTGTCGGTAGGTTTAGTATTAATATTATTATATATTAAACTAGCTGTGCCCACGGCTGCGTTCGCATTGAATGCTTTTTAAAATAAATCTATGCTAAGTTACTCCTTATAACATTACCTATCAGTCAGTGAAAGTCCTGTTAAAATCGGTCCAGACGTTTTAAAGATTAACCGGAACAAACAGACAGATAAGGAAAAACATTTTTTTTTATATAGGTAAGTACTGTATGTACTTTCATATACATTTAGTGAACAGCTGTTAATTTGGATACACAGACACTACCATATTTATATGTATGGATTGTTTAGGTACTTATAGTTCCTAGTGCTGCGGTTTCGTCTGTATTATTAACTAATTTTTACCTATCATTAAACAAGTAAGAAATATAAATATATAAAATGCTAAGTTTCGTTATTATTATTGTAGTTATGAAATTATTACAATAAATTACTAATATAATTCAGTTTTTTAAATAAAATAACGTTTATTAACTTTAAAACAATAAAAATAAATGAATTAGGATTAATTTTATATTAGCTTAATATATAATAATATATTTAATTATATTTTCATTAATTTATTTGTACCAAGATTTGTACCAAGTACGGATATCTTAGGCCTACGGGAACTAACAGAGGCCCAAAAATTACAATTTAAATGAAATAAAAATTATAAAAACACATTTTTCCATTAAATTAAAGTCTTATCTGTCGAATGAGAATAATTTAAGTAAAATAAAATGATATTAAGGTAGGTGAATAAAAATTCCCGTGGTATTAGGCCTAAACTTGTAACACTTGGTCACACAGTCCACAATAACAATAAAACCATTGATAATTTCACTAAAACTTTCCATATCCTTATAAATAATATATATTTTAAATAAAACTCCTTTCTAATTTATACAATTACAAATTCGGCTCGACTCGCTCGCTTTCTCGGGTCACGTTGTACTTATGCACAATGGGAATGATATTGTCTCTTTCTAACCCACCAATTTATATATATAGGTGTCTCTGTCCAACAATGCGAGGTTGCCAGCTCGACGTGATTGAGCGACCTTGCCGGGTACGATGTTAAGTCTAGGTATAATTACATATTTTACGACTAAACTTCACTCGCGATAAAATATTTAAGATAACTAACTGATAATGGTGTTTTGTTTGAGTGTTATTTATATTATCATGTTCATATTGTAACCATTTTATATACCTATAACACTTATTATTTATAGTTTTATTATTTATTACCGGGTACGGTCATGGCTGCTGTTGTATTGTTACGTTGTGACAAACAAAGACGTACTTAAATTTATTAGTTAAAAGAAACTCAATAATAATTTACTTATTTATTATAATTATTGTATTATTATTTTTTTATACATATAATCAGAAGGAACTGTATAAAATTATTCTTTATAACATTTTTAGTAGATAACGGAAAAATACTTAATATCCTAAGATATAATATGACATCCTGTTTATATAATAATTATATATTATTGTGTAAAATTATAAAAATTCTATTCCGGTAGGACGTAATATGAAATTGTTTTTATTTTCTATTCAATACGGTTACAACTAGCGCCATCTCTTGAACTTACCAGAGAGTTACTCTTCCGCCAAAAAATGTTTAATTATATCCTCGTAAAAAGTTTCTGTATCGAGTAAAAGTACATACATACATATTTCATAAAAAAATATTTTTATATTTTTAATGTAAATCATTTTTGTAAAAATTTGGTAATGAAGTACCAATATCCGTCAATAATATGACAAATGGCAAACTGAAATACTGGACACGTTCGCTGGTTTTCTTAAAACATATTTTCACCATATTAAATAATAAGGTGTAAATAATGACGCAAACTAATTAACAGCTGTATAATGTATCTTTTTATAATAATCGTTATATTTCAGTTATATTAAGATAAGATAAAATTAACATAACATTAAATTTATTAGATAGCACGAAAGATTGTTAAAATTAGACACAATATTAATACTAGCAGGAAAAGTCAGATGCAAAAACCTGTATTAATATAAAATTATTAATTTTTTTTCATGTACTTTAATTATATATCACGAAAACAAAGCTTTATCGTAAGAAGATTACGATACGATAAGATAATAATATATGAAAATTATTAAATTGTTCAAAGCACACACATTACGATATAAATTAAAAAAAATATGTTATTTATAAAATTCTTATTATTTACGGTTTGTTATTTTTGTTACAATAATTTCATTTAAAAGTCAAATAAACAGGATTTTAACTAAGGAAGTGTAAATAAGTGTAATATATTGTATATGTGTAATATATGTATTATAATTTGATTCGGAAACTATGTTTTAGTTTTTAAAGAAATAATTAATATATAATAAAATAATAGGAACTATATATATATATATATATAAATATATTGTCGCCAAGAAGTACTGGACACCGAAATTGATTAATTGGTGATGAGGTGAATGATCAATAGAACGAAGCAGCTCATCCTGAACCGATAGCTTGCTTCATATAAAGCACGGATCAGACCTTACACGGAGCTGTTCACATCTTTTTAGCACACTTACCTCAATAACTATTTGTACCATTTGTCTTGGTACAGCGAAGTTCCATTCAGACAGTTTGACACCTCGGCTCTGAACTGATAGATCTTAAGCATTGCATAGAAACGTCATATCTTTGTGAATGTGTAACAGACCAACACTATATATACATATATATATATTTTAAATACCTTTAATCACAAGAATTAAGTCTTATTCTACAAATAAAACTAAATTTGAGCAAATTTTATGTTTTATTATTTTTTTTTTGTGTTGTGTTATCATTGAACTTTTTTAAACGGAGGGTTTCTGTGTTTTTTTTTTAACTCTTAAGGCTTGTTTTGTAATTTAATTTTTATCTAATCTTCCAAATAGATGAATCGATTTTTCCGCATATTGCTAAATATTTATGGAGTACCTACCTAAGGAAAGTACATAGACCAAAATTACGTAACTAATACATATAAATTTTTAAATTACCCCTCCATTTACCTACAGGTATCGCTACGTACTTATATACTTAGTTGCGTATTTATTACCTACTTTTCAACGTGTTTCCGTCGCTCCGGGCTCGCAGATGTTATCTTAATTATATATTTTTACGTTTTAGGTAATTTTAGGCATAATAGGCTTATATCTGCATAATTATATAACATTTCGGGAATCAAACAAATTATTTTATACCATTAACAAATAAGTTATACATTTATAAACGTTACATTATAAAAAAATAATTAAGCTCCAAATGCTGACTGACAAAAATCTTTTTTCTCCCTTTTTCTACGACGTTACAAATCTAAATGAGGGCAATGACACGAGTAAATCATAATATTGTCCCAAAAATGTGAATATCAAAAGCTAGAAGCGTAATCAGCCGCTATTGAATGATTCTCTAGTTTTGATACATGACGATAGATGGCTCCTCGAATACGTATTCACTGAATTTCACCCACCATATAACCTTGATTAATTGAAAATCGACCTTATCGTATAATAGGTTTGTTTTTGTATTATTATCAAATGATAATAAATCGTAGTACTTATAGGTTTATTTCTGGCTGCGGGAGGCGGACGCTCGGATGGATGTTTTTTTAGCCGTGTTTTTGTTACCGTCTGCATTTAGCCCGCGCTTCCGGCTATTGTGCAAGATCAGTTTAATCAAAGACCTTTTGAACAGCTTGTGGGAATGTGTATTGAAGATCTGTTGACTTAATTAAACAACTATTAAAATGATTAATAAATTAAATTTTGTCTTACGTTTAAGCATAGTTTTTTTTTTAATATGTTAAGACGTTTTTAAATTAATATACTTTATTGTCTTTATTTAATTATTAATATAAAAATGAGGAAGTAAGAACGTAACATAAAAATAAAAATGTTGAAAAGAACAAGTAACGCCATCTATTATTAGATTGGTAAACTAACAAGCTACTCTGTCACAGTGACGTTTGACAGAGTGGAGTGAAGAGTACATTGTGTGCGAGAGGGATAGAACAATAACATACGGTTCACATCGATTCGAGGATCGGCGCATGTCAAGTAAATTTCGCTGTAATAGCCATAAAAATATTTCATACGGCCTATATAAATTTCATAAGGTTTTTATGTTCAGGCTGGTTTTGATAGCTCTTATCTTTTATGAAAAATACATGTAAAAACAAAAATAATTAAAATATATTATATTAAATAAATAAATTACATCATTAAAATATGTTATAAAATTAACAACTTAGGTACAAAGTAATAAATTCTAAAAAAATGTAATAAAAAAAAATAAAAACTATATAAGGATTTATATCTTTTCTATAAAAGATACGATAAAAGGGATAGGGCACGTTTGCTAAAATCCGCGTAAGTAAATACGTAAGGAATTCGCAAACGTGACTCATATACCTAAATTTTATTATATTGCCCTCACTTTCTTACACACGTATTTTAATATTTCTATTTCATTATCTTTTCACTCACCCTCAACGAGGTTTATAGTAAAATTAGAATTTTAAAATTGGACTTTATTCAAAGGGGTTACGGTTGGTATTGCTCTGAATAGTTTGAAGAGGGAAATGGTGCGTGATATTTGATCACGTGTCTGTGTGTAAATTTAATTAACCCACACAAAAGCAGTTACAAAAGTACCATTATCAAACTCACTTGTAACTCGAAGAAGATGTAATTTATAGAGCAACACAAAATTAATGTTAAAAAGATTTCGACTCGTAAAGTGAACAGCGCATGACTTTGGAACCTCTGGTACCTTGTTAGGTATGGGCGGGATCGATTTTTCCGAATTCTGAGTCTACAAGTGAAACAAACCTCAAGTCGGATCTGACGATATTTTTTTTGGAATAAATTAATAAGATTTCCATCAAATATATTATTGTTTCTTTATTTTTTCCCTGCTTCGGTCTTTCTTTTAATATTTATTTTATTATCTAGTTTCATATGTTAACTATCGTTAACTCTAATTTTATATGCGGCTTGGTAATTTACTATGTACTAACTAAGGTTGATAAGTTTTTATTAATTTTAATATAAAATAGGTATAAATTTCTTCTTACAATATACTTCATTCTTTTCAGTTTTAACTGAACTGTTTAAGATAGTAGTAGCTCAGTTAGCATACCTACGAAACAATGTCCCTTAGGTCACATGTTCGAGTCCTGACTGCATTGAATCTGTCAATCTTTATCATTTAGAAAATCAAAATCATAATTTCTCAACATAATTAAAGTGCAATAGAGAAAAATAAACAAAAAAAAATTGAAACGCACATATCTTGGGAACCACATACCCTGTATACCTTACCTCACTCACACATACACTTCAACCCACTCACACACTCACACATCTGCATACAACGTAGACAATTCAGAGAATTCATTGACACACACATACTCATATACGGCGTCATGCAATTTTGAACCTTAAAGTCCCGACAGTCAGCACTATGCCCTACATTTACCGATCCGAGGGATAACCTCAAAATATGAGTTTTTGGACTTGAAAGATCATGTTATTGTGTGATGATGGGATAATGGTGATTATTGTATAACGTGATAGTGTGATTCGTAGATATAGATATAGATATATCAGATAGTTTGGTGTCTTCATGAAATTCAGTTCGCGTCAACCGGTTGGTGAAAATGTTTTCATGTTTTACGAAATTGTTATAAGTGACATCCGACAGACATGAGTGTGAGTATACATATATATATATATATATATACATATATACATAAATTTAAAATAAATCCAATTTAACGATATTTTTTACATATCTAGATTTAGAAATTTTATTAAGATTAATTATTATATATTATGTATTTAATTTTAAACATATTTTATATTTATATATATATATATATATGTATATATATATATTTATTAATTAATCATTAAAATTGCCGAAACGTGTTGTGGTTATCGTTATCTTATCACACTTACACAACGCTCTAATATAAAAGTTATATTAAAAAGCTTCTAATTCTAAACAAAGCTCATATTCAAATAACATTATTTCAATTAAAACCTTCTTTTAAAAAATTTAACTTTGAACATTCGACCTTTGGTCATATTTCAGACTGCATTAAAAAAAAAAATATTCGAAATTCAAATAAAGCATGATAATATAAGGGATAGTTTATAAATATAAAACCCTCTTTAAGTGATGAGTGATCAGGAAGATCAATATGTCTAAACAAGCTCAATTAAGGGGGTGAGGGATACACCAGTTGAATACGACATTGACCTATATACGGGTGTGCTTTTAAATGTTTTAGGGTTAAATAATCAAACAGAGAAGTTAGTTAATACATTTAGTTGTTTTAGTCAAAATAGTAGTTTAAAAAGTTAGTTAATTTTATAGTTAGTTTAGTTATATATATGTAAATGTTATTTGATATTAATTTGTTATGTAAGATTAGTAACTGAATTGGCTATTATTTCGTTTTTATAAAAGTAAATTTATTTTAAAAATTATGAAATATATTTCTTATTATATTTTATATTTTGGATTTATATATGATTTGAAACACTTTTTAATAAGGTTACAATATTAAAATATTTTTTATATAAATTATTCATGTCTAAAGTTTTTCATGATTTGATAAGAACCCCGTTGATAACAAAGACTAAAGTCTTGTCTTGTTTAAGATAACTTAATTTACTGTAAAGACAAGAGATGGCGCTGTTTTCAATTTAAAAAAAAATGCAACTTATTAGAATTAATATGTAATTTTATATTATTTATTGGAGCCAATACTATAAATATTATTTAAAGAATATTTAAAAATATAAATAATTTCAATATTATTAAAAAAACACAATATTCGATAAACCTTTTATAGGCAGAGTTAATTTAATATTAAAAGTTGAAAGCTTTTAAAAGGTCGCTTTTAGTGATGGCGGAATTTATTTTAAATATAATTTAATTGATATTTGCAGTTTAAATATATTGTTATATGTAGTATGAAGGGAGAGTAACATACTAACTTCAACAGAAAACATTACCTTTTGATACTACTCAATAAAACGACAAACATTTAATCTTATTTGAAAAACCATAGAAACTTGTGTATATATAATGGAATATTTCTTGTATAATTACAATAATATGTTTTAAGAAGATTATTTAAATGATTTTATCGTGATTTTATAAATACTAGTATTTTATCTTGTTTTCTCTCAAGTTCAATGTGTGGTAAAAGTCAAAAGATTTATTTGAAATATGTTTGCAGGGTTTTATAAAAGTTTTATTGGTTTTGAATTTGATTATCTTCTCCGTAACACTCGGAGAATCTCATTTTATATATACATATTTAGTTACTTATGTATTTTGTCAGGTTTAGGTATATAAGATAAATATTCTCTTTAATGTTTCAATAATTTTAATTAACTTTTCGAGAAGTATAAACATAGAAACTGAAACTTTTTAAAAATAATATATTAATTCAATTAACATTTTTAATAAAAATTATTTATTTTTAAATTTCGAATTATTATTAAATTTTAATTTATTAATAAATAAGTAGCAAAAAATAAGAAGTACAAATTCATAAGTTACATTTTTTTTAAATAACCACACTATTATTTCTAAATATTTTTTATAGATTAATTATTAATGATTATTCCTGGATAAATTCCTATGGCTATAAGGTTTCTTATTTCATAACAAATAAAAGTTTATACTTAGATAGATAATGTTAAGTAAAACTAACTGTATCCCTAATAGTTAAATAAAACTAAACCAGTTAGTGTACGTTTTATTAACAGTGTAGTAGTTAAGTTCTGAACCATGCGGTCTCAGGTGGACTGTGAACGGGGAGAGCTTTAATAGAAATTAAACTACCCCGCGCCTTCAATATAACAATTTAAGCTCCCAAAGATAATATATTTTGATGGTCATACGATAGCTTTTTTACTTTTATTAAATATATTATTAATATATTTATACTTTTATTGTTTATTTACAAAAATTTATAATTCGGTCACCTCAAAGATGATAAAAAATAAAATACATAACTTTAAAAACTATTCTTTTTATATCAATACATTTTTATAATATTACAAACCTCCTTTTTCAAGATAATGGAAAATGTAAAAAAATTTAAAATGTTAATTTTTCTATTTTTAATAATCCTTTATTATACAAAATAAAAAAAAAATCTTTCAGACACATTATAGTAATGTTATTTATTTTCAATGTGTTTTATTCAATTGTTATTCCAACATAACTTTGAAATTGTACATTCAACATAATTATTAAAAAGTGCTAGTATAAATGCGGGATACACTTGAGTTTCTGCGAGTATAACTAGATGGCGTTAGTGTATAAAACAGATCGCACTATTTATATTAAGTTATTAAATATATATACTTATCTAAACAATAAATATATAAAAACATTGATAATAATTCTATATATAGTTTTAATATTACAATTTTGTTAATGTGTCATCAAACCTTGATTACTAATTTTTAATTTAACACTAAACTTACCGACAATTCTTGTATACCTGTTCCTACCGCACGCGGTCAAATCGAACGGTAATTAAAAGTTATTTTATTATATAACGCAGGTAATAATGGAAATAACTAAAAGTAAAGAGTGTAGAAAATATTATATGCATATTCTAAGAATTGTCATGTAGTTTGATAACGATATTATAACGTTTAAAAATGTGTAAGTTTTACAAAAGTTTACGAACGGTCATTTTGACCGGTACTTGGTAGGTTTAGGGTTAAAATTCTCCCATTTTCATTGAAAACCCAAGCAGTTCTTCGGTTCGGTCTGTAGTTATAATACATAGTACTAGACAGTTTTATGAAATTCAATGTGACTTGTTAGAGTTCTTAACTTAGATGTACATCTTACAATGAATCCAAAAATTTGTATACATTTTAAACGATATATACCGAATGTTGCCTCAAAACAATTATTAAATGGAATTGCTACACCTAATAAGTAATAGTTCTGTCTTGATACTAAAATATTTATGACGAATTGTGGTCTATCATTGTGGTCTTTGATTGTGGTATTCGTAAACCTGAACTGCTAATGAACTGATAGACTTAACAGGAAGAATTTAATAACATGACTTACCTATTATTTATCAAGAATATAATAATATAACGTTAAATTTAATACGTAATAAAAAAAATAGTACGTGGCAACGAGCAACAAAAATCACTACACGTGTGTGATTCCAATCTACACTTAAGTACATGACTAAAAACATATAACACATCATATGTGTGCCTTTGATACACTCAGAGATATTTGATATAGAGTCTATACATGTTAGACTAAACGTTCCTGAACAATTATCTTTGCTTGGATGGAGATTATTGTCTAACCACGTCTCTAAGGCTTAATATTAATACCTATACACTGTATAAACTAGATAAGGGCTGTGACACACGATCAAATTTCTCTCACTGTATTGAAAAACTTGAAGTATAGAAAACAAATATATTAATATTTTATCGAGGATTGCAAAAAAACTTCCAACCTTACTTTTTTATAAATGTATATATATATCATTATATTATGACAATATGTATAGTACGTTAATGGGATTGCTCGACCACATTTTTGTATTTCTCAGAATGATTGATTTATAACTCTTCATACATTTCAGTATTACTTCAATATAATGTAAAATATATTTTCTATATCATACCATTAACTTTATTATATAGTTTGAAGTAATAGAAATGACCCGTATCTATTCTTTTCTATAGACTCTATAGATACTTACAACAATTTCTTTGAATAAATTGTTTAAACAAAAAAAAAAATCAGAATTTTTTAATAAACATAAATATGATTAATTACATAATATTAATAAGTATAATGTACATAGCACGGTGGTACAGACGACAGCATGAGTGACGATGTGTTTGAGGAGGACACTCTGCGTGCGCCCGCGCAGCGCAACACCCCCTCCCCCACCGGCTACAGGGACTACCGCCCCGCGGACACCCCCCTACGTACAACACTCGATGATGACATGCCGATACACAAGGTTAGTGTTATCTATGTGGAACCATTTTATTATACAATATTAAGCGTACTTTAACTCTAAAAATAGCCAGTTAAAGAACCTATAAATAATAGCTTGCCAACACCTCACTAAGAGTCGTACACCAAATAAATATAAAATAATAGTGTTGGTCAAAATATGACGTAAAAATGACTTAAAAATGACAATAAAAGTAAATATCTTTATCAGTTTACAAATAAAATATATTGTGATATCTTATTCCCTCTGTTTTCTAAAGCTTATTTGTGAAAGGCTTAAGTTTCTCTCGAACCCGCTAAGACATTGTAGTCTTTGATTTACTCGTATTTCAGAGTATTTTAGTAAATTTAGTAAGTTTATTCTGTAGGCTGTGGGCGGATGATGATTTAGTATCTTAGAAGTATATTTAAACATAAGTGATTACCTTAATATTGTTGAAATATTGGGTTGTATATCTGTCAAGGACAAAGATACATTGTCCTCTTAACTACAAAACTTTATTTTAATGTGTCACTTTCATTTAATGAATCATTTTAAATAATTTAAATAAATATTTTAGAAGATACGGCTATGAGTTGTTAGCGTTTTGACGAGACTTGCTAAGTTCTCTTAATATGGACATATTACTTAATATAAAATCAATTTTTATATTTAACATGGTCGTATTTGGTATTAAACTAGGGGCGCCAACAAACCGTTTTCATATTGAGCGAAGCGAGCCCAGTGTATTGACTCATCGTTTCCCATTGACTTCAAGGGGTTATCAGTTTTTTGACATGATATTAAAAGAAATATATATATTATTTTTTGAGTACATTTAAAATTTTTTTTTTCAAAACCATCACATAATGTGTGTCTTTTTGATTGCAAAGTTTCATAATTTTCCGTCAAGTAGTTTTCGAGCCAATACGTGACAAAGAATGTAAAAAACTCTCTAACTCTAGTCTCCAGTAAAACGCTCCGCTCACTTCGTTCACTTCGCTCAATTAAGATAAAAATGAGTTTAGGAGATATGAGACAACGAAATAGGAGATATCAGACAAAAACCTATATATCTTCTATGAATAAATTAACTAAAATATTAAGTAAAAATGTTTAATTCTTAATAAGCCTTAATGAAAACTGTCTAGAGCACTAACAAAGTAATTACTTAGCTCAAGTATAAGGTCTAAATGAATTATATATTACAAGTACCTATTTGATGCTTCTTGAATCTAGATTAGAATTTGGTAACGGCTCTGTCAGACGAATACATATTATTAGTATTATTACTATTTGTTTTTCAATACAAATACATACCCCCATCCCCACTTTGGGGATGAAATTAGAAAATACTGTCCTAGTTTAGTTCTAGGTCAAAATTAAAAAAGCATTTTTTTATGATTGTTAAACATGTAGGGTAAATCTCGTTATTATTTGTATAGAAGCTTTTGCCCGCGACTCTGCCCGCGTTGACTACAGCAGACAGTGTTTTAAGTAACGAAATTCATTCCACAATTTATTTATCAACTACTTGGTGAAAGAAATTGAAAATTTTTATGATAAGTAGTTTTCATGATCAACCGCTACAAATAAACTTACAAATTTTACCTCTTTATAATAAGTAATTGAATTAGATGCAATTAAAACCATAGATATAACCATAGGTAGTATTTTGAGCGTATGACAAAACTGACAAACAATAATTATAATATTTATAGTCTGTCTGTCTTCTATTATTTATGTTACGTGGTAACATGTAAAGAATATAATATTAATTTGATGTTTTGTACAGGTTTTATTTTAAGACATTCTTAAAATACAAATAACATAACCTTCAGTACAGTGCGGCTTCTCTTTACGTTTTGATATTTTCTTTATCCGGCTTGTAATTTAAGACCATACAATGAGCTCTTTAAGCCGCAGTCCACAAATGTTTAGTTTTTCTTTCTTAGACTTTTTACATAAATATTTTTATATGACACCTATTTTAATATAATATACCTACGTCTTCTATTTTAGTTTTATTTAATTTAATAATTAAGGTTGCAATGAAGGTTCTTTATACCGCAGTCCACAAATGTTTAGTTTTCCTTTCTTAGACTTTTTACATAAATATTTTTATATGTATTATTTTAATATAATATACGTTTTCTATTCCATTTTTATTTGATGTAACATTGAATAGTAAAGAAAAAGAGGGCAAAAAAAAATTCGTACCCATAAAAATTATTTGCAAAAAAAATATGCGAAATTTAAAATAAATATTTATATCATGTTTTGTTTTAGACTATTCTGCTGGGCGACAGCGGGGTAGGAAAAACTTCTCTGCTGGTTCAATTTGAGACCGGAAAGTTCCAGCCTGGGAACTTCTCGGCGACCGTCGGCATAGGATTCACGGTAAGTAATTTAACTTTTATATTCGAAGAAATATTTTTAGAACACTTTGGGATGTCCTACAACTGATTTAGATTAGTTTTAGATTTAGAACCGAGATATCTATGCTATCATAATTTATATTACGAATTGAATCTACATAAAATGTGTAATCTATTTTAATATGACAATATTCTATAGTAACATAACATTTACTTGAAGTGTTACTTATGTTATATGGCCAAAATTTTTTAATAAGTTTTATTCGGCTTTTACTTACTGAGTAACTAGTTACATCCAGATATATCCGGAAGTAACCAGATTATCCTCATTTATTTTACAATAACGGTCGGAATTTCAAATAAGGTCCTACCTTAAAACAAGGCTTAACGAAATTATAATAATAAATATAAATAATCTTTATGAAGGTAAAATAAAGTAATAATATATTAATGTGAATATGAAAACAAAGTTTCAATTAAAGTTGTTTAAAAGTAAACAAAATGGCCGCCGCACTAATTGCTTGATGCTCCAGTTGTCAAAGCATTTATGCTATACAGTGAAAGTTAGATTCATTAAATGTGTCGTTGGTTCGTGGAAATTTTAAATAAAAGTATATTTTTACCAAAAGGAAGTTTTTAAATCAAACAATTATTAATTTATGATTTTTCCTGAAATTTGTTTGTATAGATATCGTCAATCGTCAATTAAATTGACAAATATTGACCAATTTCAAATATTATAGATGTCGTCAATCATCAATTATATTTTAAAAATATGTGATTTTTTCAATTAAATTGAAACTTGTTTAATCTATTTGTGTATATATTATCAAACGTCAATTACATTGTTAAATATTGATCAATCTATCAATATAATTGACTATTAAGACAATGCACGGACCGTAACATATAGGATTTGGGTCAGCGAGTTTGAAACGTTGTTTATCACGATAATAGTATTATAATATTTTAGTAGGGGTCTAGATATAACCAAGTTCTAAGTACTAGTAATGGAATGGATCAAGATTGTTTAGTTTGTCATTTATTGAAGTTTTTCAATCTATTTTAGAACTTACGTAATCATAATTTTAGAGCCAGGTGAAGTAATTTTAGTTTTATTAAAGTTACATGATTTTAAAGTAATATATTTCTCGTTATATAAGATAAATACATTATTACGTATGTGTGTGTGTATGTGTGTAATATCAAAGGTAGTTTACGTGACGTGTCCACTCGTGTGTTAAAACTACACGCACGAACTAACAGAATATCATTGATTTGATATCTTGTATTTTATATATTATATTTATTTTATTTCATTTTACTTTTATTTCTTAACCAATGAGAAAATATTTGTTTCTTATGCAATAGATCGACAAATTATTGATTGACTGTATACTGTATACTGTATATATATATATATATATATATATATATATAATATTATGGATGTGAACTTAGGTTGTTGTGGTAACCTTTGTCATATTATCCGTTGTCATCGTAACCGTTGCTATAGTAACTCTTATATAGCGTTAAGTGTATAGCTCTTACAGGTTTCAAACTTCGCGAAATACAAGAAGTTGAAATCCGTTAAGATATGAATTCCGTAATTCCTTCACATTGGACTATAATAATTAATAATATAGATATATATAAATAGATGGATGTGGAATATAAGAACCTACTAATAAATTGTTACTTAGTAAGTCTTTTTAATTATCAATTTATCTTTACCAATTCTACTTTCTTCCTCCAACTACCCTTATTAAGTATATTGTATTGGAACCTTGTCATATTAAACAAGCACATTATCTTTATCATATATATATTTTTTTTTATATAAAAATCCCATGTCATGTTGTCTGTTTGCGCTAATATCCGAAACCACTGATCCGATCAATGAAATCTATTGTTTGGTCCAACTTAAAAGAAAGAATAGTTTTTTCCTTAATTAATTATCTTTTTTATTTCGAAGGAGATTTTTATAAAGAGCTTAATTAACTTCTAAGTTATATAAGTTACGAATTGGCTTTGTTGATACATTTTTAATGTATGTAAAGTAGTTTATATATAACAAAATGTTAAATAAATGTAACTTTAAAACATTTTTTATTTATATAACCTGTTTTATATAATGAAACAGTATATATGTTTTATATAAACGTCTGACAACTATATAACATACCTCTGAATAGTTTGTGACGCGGGTTGAAGATTTAATTCAACTATTCAAACTCCTTTTCAATAATATAAATGTATGATTTTATTTAATTTATAGAATAAAGAATATTTTTTTATGTATATTAATATCGTTAGTATATATTTATTGGAGAAGCTGGCAGTGAACAGTGCCCATCTTTATAATAGGACCTAGGAAGGTTTACAAGATAATTCAAGCTACTATTCTCAGTCTTAACACTTTAGCTACAGGTATTTAAAACATCTTACATGCACAGTAAAGTTCTTCATCTACTTTAGAGCACGCAATCTATACGCTCATCTCAACTATTTTAGTGATTTCCTATTTATGATGAAGATATTGATTATAATTGAAATATTTAGTTAATTAAATTGTTAATACTCACTTTAAATATTTATCGAAAGGATACTGATTTGTCAGTTTCTGATTTATAACAATATTTATTATAAAGTGGGTTCGCCTAATAAGGACCTGTTCCAAATACGGTCCATTTTTTCCACCTTCCCGAAATTAGACTTTATATCAAAAGGGACATCAGGGCTATGCCCAGTAACGAAACAAAAAAGCAGTAGCTTATTGCTTTCGTGATTGCCGTTTTATCAGTGGCTCTTTATATTACCACAGGAGCGGTCAACGAGTGTCAATTTATAAAACATACTGTTTGAATTTTTCCTATGTTTAGTAATAAATCAATTCTGTTGTAGTATTATTAAAATAATATCTGATTGTTATATCTTAACAAGGTCCACGCTGTTGTCTTGTAGTAAGGCCCGGACCTTGTTACAGTTACTAAGTCTTATAACTACTTTCGAAATAAATTTACCCTTTCGATTAACGTTACCAAAACATAACAATATATATAAAGATAAGTAAGTAAACATAGTAAATAATTTTTACACTTATTTATCTTTTACGCTGCTTAAGCTGCTATGGTTGTCATGATTGTTATTTTTTTAAACACCTAATAAGGTACATCCTACAATTGTATAAGTGTAATACATAAAAGGTCCAATATTAAGACTGAAAAAAAGATTAGTTACGTTTTGTGGTTTTCTTTACTAAAGCTAACAAAAAGCAATGCCCAATAAGGACCAGAGACGCATTTTTTAACTTTCATAACTGGCCTTGGTAGAATCTTGCTTTGTACAATATTTTCTTTTTAAATGTAGAAAAATTAATCTGATAATGATGTCATCAATTAACAAACGCTACAAAATCGATTTATAAGAATTTCGATATACCTGGCCCTTATTAGAGATATTCATTTTTTAAGTGTTAACTTACTAAAGTGACATTTTCAATATGACGACTATTTATTTAGGACAAAGGATTAATTATTAGTATCGCTTAATTAGTATTTATACATAATATATAAACTTAAAACCATTCAAATCATTGTTTGTGGTCACAGTACCACTTAATAGTACTCTGTAGTTTTAGATTGAATGTCCAAATAGTCCAACACTTAACTATTGTTCACTGTTCGAACTAATTACAATTCTAAAACCCTATTAAACTGTTTGATTATAATGTTAAGGAAAATCGAGTTTCAATTAATCTTTGATTATTTAGTGAATCGATTTTATAAATTGCTTTGAGGACTTAGTTTCTTGAAAGTACTCGATTAAGTGCTCTTATGTACGAATTTATAAAGTTATAGAATTATTAAAACAGTCTGATATTATGAAATGCTTCTTAGCTTAAAGAATATTGTTTATTAACTAATATATTCTTTAACATTTTCTCTTTTGGTGCTTGAAAAAGATGAGTTAAAAATATATTAATAAATATAGGCTCATGTACTTACAAAAACCAATTTCATATTAAGTGACATTTAGTCTCAATTATGAGCGTGTATAAACCAATCTGTGTTGTCACTCAAACTCAGTTCAATGCCGTTGCCGGGGCGACGGGGAGGGGAGGGGGTGGCATCCCTAGACGGGATATCTAGGATTTACGAGGCACGAGCAGTCGCTACACGACGCCCGGCGAACCGTCAGTCCCGCGGGAGCGCGGGAAGTGGCGCGAAGTTTTCGTGACAGTTCTTTTATTTTTAAATCTGATGAAGTGTTTTTGACTTGTTTATTATCAGCCAGTTACACGTAGTGTCATATTTGGTTTTATGTTTTTTAATTAATTGAATATAATATAATTGGTAAGGCTAAAAATTACCTTTCTTTTTTAATGTTAAAAGTAATTATAACTTAAATTACTTATAAAGAAATAAGTTTTTGTAATATTTCTAAAGAGTGTAATTATGCGCACGTCACATGCAAGCAATAATGGTTTCCGTTACCTAAAAAGTATTAAAACAAATTAAAAATAAATATTATATTATAAAAGCAAAAAAAGGTAACTGTACTAATTAATATTAAGTCAGATTTTTTTAAAATACTCTTACAACAAAATTAACAAATATGAATATAAAGAAATTGTTTGAAACAAATTATTATTTACAGTTAAATTCTTCAGAGCAGAATAATACAATTTGGATTTCTCATCCGCGTGAAATGAAACGAGATATTGGCTTGTTAGATATACCGTAAGGACATTTACATATAATTATATTGAACAATATATTAACAAATTTACTTAAAATTTAATTCAATATTCTGTCACATTTAAGCACTGTTAAATATTAAAATCTTTGAAGAGAAACGATCCTTTAGAAAATAATATTTCAATGATCACATTAATACAAGACAGTGAACACAGAACCTGAATCTTCATTGAACTGGTGTTAATAATTATTATTTGTTATATATAGATAATATAAAAATAATTTATGGCCATGTTCACAACTACATAGACTAAATGTACACACGTGTTAGTGTGTGTGGCCTTTATTGCGTCCAGTGGCCCGCGAAAATGGCCCCTACTCGTTTGCGCGCCGTTTTTTTACACAGAATAAGCTAAATAAAAATAAAATATTACCAGGTGTGGTTGTGGCATGTTATTAACAAATAAAATACCACAATCCAATCCCGAAATTGTTAGCTTTGTTAAAATATTTTGATAAAACCAGTTTATAAAAAAATATTGACTAAAGAAATACGTTTATATATAACTTCCAAATCAATAAAATAAAAATATTACGCATTTCTCAAATTTTATTTTTTATTTTATTCAAAAGTTATTTTTATTACCGTTTAGTTATTGTTATGTATAAATAACTTTATATGTAGTCGTTTCTTAAAACGAAACTCTTAATTAACTATTAATTATTTTTCATAATTAATCTGTAATTCTGGATTATTTATATTAATATCTAAAAATATTTTCTTATTAGTTTAAAAAATGTAAAACAAACCAAGTTATATGACAAAGCTGAGATGATACTTCTCTATCAATAATATAAACAGAGACGGTTAAAATAAATATACCAGGGACGCGAACAGGAGTTCGGAGTTCGGAGTTTAGTGTTCGGCGAATTGAGCGAATTGTCAATTCAGCGATCAAAGCTGAAGCCGACAGGCAAACAATATAGAATAATCAAATAACACATAGTAACGTTTGTAAAATTTTAATTATAAAAGTGTCGTTTAAATTAAAAAAATTCGACACGCGCATCCCATTGTAAACGAAATTTTTTTAATTTTTTTTTACAGTCTATGGGACTGTCTTTTTGGTGATAATTCCTCAACGGCATGAGTTTTATTACACTTTTTTTAAAAAACCATCGAAATAACCATCGCTATAAATGTGCAAAATTTTATTAAGATCGGTAAAGCCGTTTTCATGTGAACCCCGACATGGGATGTAAAAAGTCTCACATAGAGCGCTCCGCTCGCTCTGCTCGCTTCGCTCAATAATGTCGGTAAGGGTTAGATAGTTTAATTTAAAATCACAATATTGCTTTATGATATTCACATATTAATATAAAACCATTTAATTGATCAGATAAGACAATTATAACTTATAAGAATGCTACCGAAGACATGGATAGAGTGTTGTAAAGAAATGTTAAAGAGCCAAGTCTCCGTTGAGACGACGTATGATAGAAGGGATTGACATATTGGACCCAAATAATAAGGATAAAGGTAGTAATAATAATTTCATATATACTTAAGATTCTTCAATTACTTTCTCAATAAATAAACATTTCAGTTTATTACGGTTTAACTTCATTTATCTTTATTATTTGTTAAAATAATGTCTTTGATAAAGTTGTAATTTTATAATAAAAAGATTAATTAACATTAAAAATAAATAAAGTAGAAACTAATTATTAAACATTTTAATTATTTAAGTATAATAATAGTATTTTTAAAAAGTACTTGTAATAGTCTGGCGAACGTTTAAACGGATAAAGTTACGGAATATATTACGTAATTTCATTCCGTAAATTGAGATCATGATTACGGAACCAATTATGACGGTCTCAATATATCTGTTGGAACAATATGCTTCTCTAAGCTTAAGTGCATATTGGAGACGGTTATGCAGCAAATATTGGTTTATCGATAGTGATGACTTGACTTATGAGGATTAGATGTGAGATAGACAGGTTTTAATAGAGGCCCTGAGCATGTGGAATAAGGGGCCCCTGTTTATTGCTTATAGTAAATAAATAATTCGTTCCAAAATAACAATGATTTACTTAATTTAATTTTCATTAAAAATATATTTTGTTATCTATTCCGGGCCCCCCTGGGGTGGGGGCAAATCGGTGTGACTATAATAAAGGGGTAGGTTGAGAAATGTTTTATATTTGTAACAGATAAAAAAAGGTTTAATTACTGAAAGGGTTTTTTGTAATTGAAATAAACTCTATCCTTAATCGATTTTAAATGAGAATATCTTTAATCTTTCCATTTTTTTTATAAACATGGCGTATTAATTACAGTTTCATCGCAGCTTCTCATCCGCAATATGCATTTAATATATCGTGTGGTTTATGCAAGATCAAAAGTAAATACATTATCAAAGTTAGTTAATTTGCTCAAGAGATTCAAAGAGAATATATAAAATAATATAAAATTCAAAAAATATATATAATTTAATTCATCTACAAAGGCAAAAAGTTTATCAAACTAAGAAGCTTTGAAGTTCGCGATATTTATTTTCATTTATTTGCCGGAGGAAGGGGATTAAAAATTCAGAACCTATTATTTCATTGAACGTAACCTCAAAGAGCTATTATATTTAAATGTAGAAACAATATTATATTATAATATAAATATATAACAACAAAATAAGTATTGAATTAAATATTCCTCTTTCCATTAATAATACACAGACAAAGTCAAAGTTGCTTATTTTATTGCGCTTAAAAGTACATGGTTATTATTTTAACTCAATATTTATTAATTTATATTTCTCCACTTTGAATCCATACCAGTGATCACTTGTGTATATCCAATGGGAGTGCCAGGACTATTTTGATAGCATACTTATTAAAATATGCCCTTCTATAAAGACAGTCTCCAACTTAAAATAAGTCTACGAGTGTTCCAAACGAGCCTTGCTCTAAGAAGAACCACGTAACAAACTCAGGCGAGTATTTTCTTATTGTGATCACTGTTTCATAAACATTAATATAATCGAAATCGTACCAGGAAATGGACATGGGTCATACAATAAAGAAACTAAGAAATGGGATGGTCTAGTCGGACATCTTTTATTAGTGAGCAATATAGGAACAACTGGAACCATCGCAATCGATTTGATAAGTCTACCTAATGAGTAGTTAATAATAAGAAAAAATATATATATAAATCCTTGGCCAGTAAGATGACCAGTCAATAATTTTTATAGCAATGAGTTACACAATTCATATTTGAGAATTATTTATTAGGATTAGAAACTTCGTTAAATGGTTGCTATCATTCGTTAGTATGTATTTTAGTCTGTTTGTAAATGTCAAACCAAACCACGAGTTACAAGATGGCTTTATGTATAAAATTAATTACACCAGAGCTTTTAATGTCAATTAACGATTTAATCTCGACGCCAGTGTGTCTTCAAACTCGTAATAATTGCGTGCGCGTGTATATTAATATTGCTTATAAATGTTATAAATATATAATATATATATTAATACTAGGATCCGCCAACCGTGCTTAGCGGGTGTTGAGCTGAGCCCCTCTCCTTTCTTCTTTTCTTGATAACTTTTGAATGGCTAAACATTTTTCAATCTATTTTCGCTATAACATCCGCGTTCGGCTCAAACATACATGAGAAAATTTTTAGCTAATTTTCTCGTCGCATTCTGGAGACAACTAAACATAAAAAAGGTCTCCCAAACGGTTAAGAGTTTCGCTTACGCTCAGCTCAATTATATTTCCGTTTTTGTTTGTTTGTAAGAACAAATTTGGGAATCGTAAATAGAGTTATTTAAAAAGATAAGGTAATTTAAAAGCAAACAATATATACATAAGGAAGTATATTTTTAAATAATTCTAGAGCGTTGTAAAAACACTTGTTTATGCCAACTGCTTTACTTGGGTTCAACCAGACATACAAATGTTTTTTCTATCATGAATCACGTTTATGCCATTGTAATGACCATATCTTTATTATATTATTTAATTTGTTATTGAATATTGAATATTATTTTTATGATGTTGGTTTTATAATACCCTTAATTTGGGATTACATTAATAATGTTTGAAGTTAAGTTGAAGTTTGACCATTTATTTCAAAAAGGTATTTAAAAATTATTTTGTTCCTAAAGGGTATTGTTCTAGTTAGTGCCTATTCATTAAACGTACGACCGTCAAAGCGAAGGTAATTAACACGTTCAAATTAATTCATCCACCTTTGCTACTGTGTTTTCCAATTACCGCCACATTATCTCCTAATTTGAAATACAAAAACAAAAATATATATTTTTTAAATATAGGTATATTAAATTAAATATACCTAAATATAACAGAAGTATATATTTAGTATTATTAATATAGTATATATATATATATATATATATATATATATATATATATATATTTATTTATATAGTATTTGTAATTCTATATTTAACTAAATACATATGAAAGTATATACGGTAATAATATAAAAAATAATAATTTTTAATTTTTTTCCCTGTCTGTTTGTCTATTTGTTGACCGATTTTAACAGGACTTTCACTGTAATAGGCGATGTTATAAGGTGTAACTTACGCTACTTTTACTAAAAAACATATTACGTGCAAGAGAAGTCTTGGTCACAGCTAGTATTATAATAAATATATTAATATATACAAAAAATATATATTTAAGTATAAATGTGGAAGTTTGAGAATGAGAAAAGAGTGCGTCCGAAGATGTGGACGGAGTGCGGAAGCGGAGTGCGGACGGAGTGTGGAAAAGTAACATGGTAGTGCATTTTTTTTGTTTATTGGACATATATATACATATAACATTTTATAAAGGAAACTAAATTAAACAATAGTTAAAGAACGATTGCTACCTGTTAAGTATTATACAGATCGAATTAGTTTTTGTTTGTTTGTTTGTAAAAGTAAATAGTCCTTGTATACATTATGTATTATGAGAATATATTTATTGGTTTTTATTTAATAGTTTAAGAATATATGATATAAATAATATAATTTATATATTATACATATGTTTATGTGTTCCTCAATAACTTGATAACTGATTCGTGTGATTGTTTAAACAAGTATAAAACAACAAATGAATAAACCTGTCTAAACATTTCTCTCATACAATATGTTAATACTAAAATTATCATATTTCATGAGAACATTGAGTAATATAAATATTTTATTTAAAGCTTCATGTATTTTACGTAAAAACATTAATATTCAACTTTATAGATTTAGAATTATCAAAGAAAATTAAACGAATAAAAAATATCCAAAAAGAATCGGGTTTATCATCAAAAGTTAGAATCAGAGAATCATGTTCCAATAATATTTATTCTCATTTATTGACTTTTACTGTCAAAAGAAAATAATAATTCTTACTGAAGATATTTTTTATTTTTCTACGACAGAACCAAATGTAATATAACAATATGTTATTCTGAATATTATTAAAAATGCAGTTAGAGAATAACGATTTAAATTAAAGGATGTCTAATTGGTATCACAGTATTATATAATTAATATCGGGTATTGTGACATAGCTGTATTATAGTTAGTTAACTACGTCTCAGTTAACTGCGTTATGGTTAACTTCGTCATAGCTAACTGCGTCATAGTTAACTTCTTCTAGATGGTGTTTTTATTTATATAGAACATGCTATCATTTTTGTCTTGCAGTTCTTTAGATTTTAAGTTTTACACAAGCTTATTATTATTTAAATTTCGTAGAGGTTTAAACGAAGTATTCTTATAAAATTATTGTTAAAATTTCATGTATATATATTTATAGATATATATGTGTATACAACCACAGGCTTCCATTATTCTGCTACCAACAGCGGTACTGTTTTCAATAGCTATAAAATTAAAGCTCGGTGTTGGTTTATTTTTAAATGAACTATAATTACTTTCGCGCTACATAAATGCTCTCTCATATTATATTTTTACGTATATATATTATATGCTAGTTTATATATATTAAAATAATTAAAGTAAAAACTAGTGTTCTTATTATAATTTCTTGATATTTGTACTATACAGTGTTAATAATATAATTTTAATTGATGTAAAATATTGTGTCTCTAATGTCGATACGATTATTCTATGTGAGGTGCTATCTATACTTAGTGTTTATTTTCTCTTTCTCTCTCTCTCTCTCTCTCTCTCACTCGTACACATAAGAGTAGAGTTTAAAACAGTAGTTATCGAGGTCGTCCCTGTACCTTGTGATTACACACTCGCTTAGTTTCAAAGCGGAGTTAATTAAACAGTTCAAACAAGTCTACTCTAAAAAGCATTCTGTTAGCTTTAACTACATCTGTTTATTTTTAATTTGAGTTTGAAAAAAATGCCAATAACATCCAAGTCATATATATATTAATGTTAAGTATGTTGAATATTAGTTGTTTATTTGTTTAATTATAATTATTTGTACTCATTTAGTTTTGTTTTAGTTAAGATTCCCATACGGGATTTTTGACGTGTGATCCAAAAGTTGTTGTTCCGAGTCTAGGGTGGAGCAGACGAAGTCACTGTCAACAGCTAGTTTGTAATAAGAAAATAATAGATCACAATGTCAAATCTTATTCAGTACTATATATAAGTTGTATAAATTTCTATTACATGAGTAAAGTTCAATAGAACCTACATTTTATTAACTATTGTAATAATTAATATGATATATTCAACACGAGAAGCTTCCTTCCTATTTACAAAACTCAGTTCAATGCACAGTTAAATTTATGTACAATATTTTGTCATTTTATTGCACTAATAGAAATTTTGTTGCACGGAACTTAAAAGAAAGTACAAGGATATATTTTAACTTAATATTTATTTATTTATATTTCTCCACTTTGAACTAATCCCAGTGATCACTGGTGTATCAAATGTGAAAGACAGGAGGGCATATTTTGATACCATACTTATAAAATAAGCCCTATAGTAAAGACACTCTCCAACTTAAAATGAGTCTACGAGTGTTCCAAACGCGCCCTGCTCTGATAATAGCCACAAAACAAACTCAGACGGGTTTTTTAAATTGTGATCACTGTTTCACAAACGTCATTATATTTAGTGAGCAATATACGAACAATTATAGCCATCGCAATCGATTCGATAAGCCAACCTAATGATTAGTTAATAATAATAAAAAAAAGAAATAATATACGACCAGTCATCTATATTTTTTATAGCATTGCCTATGCAGTTACAGTCATAATTAATTTTATTAAGATTAGTAACTTCGTTAATTTGTTGGTATTGGTTATTGGTATTCAGATTATATAGATAAAAGTTTTATTTTAGTCTGTTTGTAAATGTCAAACTAAACCACGAGTTACAAGATGGCATTATGTATAAAATTAATTACACCAGAGCTTTTAATGTCAATTAACGATTAAACCTCGACGCCAGTGTGTCTTCAAACACGTAATAATTGCGTGCGCGTGTATATTACTAATATTGCTTGTATGTATATATATATATATATATATATATATATATATAATATTGCATTTCCGTTTTTGTTTGATTGTGAGAATAAATTTTGGAATCTTAAATAAAGTTATTTTAAAATGATAAGGTAATTTAAAAGCAAACAATATGTAGCTATGTAACAACACTAGTTCATGCCAACTACTTTGATTGGGTTACATCAGAAAACAGACACACAAATGTTATTTTTCTATCATAAATCATTTTTATGTCTCTTTCTAATTATAATTTCTAATTATAATTTTTTATTATATTATTTAATTAGTTATAGAATATTATTTTTTATATTGGTTTTATAATGCTCTATCCTTAATTTGGGATTACATTAATAATGTTTGAAGTTAAGTTGAAGTTTGACCATTTATTTCAAAAAGGTCCTAGTTAGTGCCTATTCATTAAACGTACGACCGTCAAAGCGAAGGTAATTAACACGTTCAAATTAATTCATCCACCTTTGCTACTGTGTTTACCAATTACCGCCACATTATCTCCTAATTTAAAATACAAAAACGTCAAATTACATCTTTTTTATACATATACTCAAATAAAACTGAAGTATCTACATATTTGTAATTGACTACGTTCCTACTAGATCGGCCCATTCTGCTATTTTTCCGTATGTTCCGTATGGCGGGGTTTTTGGGTAGACCTCGAAGAATTCGGTCTGCCCATTCATTTGTACCCGACTTTCGAATTTTGGAAAAATTTATTTACAGGAGGTCTTCTTATGACCCCCTGAGTCCGAAATGACCATTGGTCAAAAAGTTTATATATATGCGTGCGTGCGTCCAGATTCGACTTTTGTCAGCACGATAGCGGCCGCAGTTTCGCTTGGATCGCTTTCAAACTTTGCACAAAAATCAACTATCCAAAAATGAAGGTCAAAAATGAAAGTCAAGGTAGCTTTAACCAGAGAAATCCGGCCACAGGGGGCGCTAGGGCTTCACTTTTTCTGATTTCAGTTTTTTGACCATAACTTTTTCCCTATACAAAGAAGATCAATTGCGTTCATATTATATGATGTCTTTGATGAATACCTGTAAATAATGTAGATATTCATAATATAATTTATATCTTATATGTATGTTTGTGTTCCTCAATAATTTGATAACTGATTCGAGTGAATTGTTTAAACAAGTACAAAACAACAAATGAATAAACCTGTCTAAACATTTCCTTCATACAATATGTTAATATTAAAATTATCATATTTCATGAGAACATTGAGTAATATAAATATTATTTTATTTAAAGGTTCTTGTATTTTACGTAAAAATATTTATTATATTATTATTTAACTTATTAGATTTAAGATTATCAAAGTAAAGTAAACAAATAAAAATTGTTGAGAAAGAATCGAGTTTATCCTCAAAAGTTAGAATCAGGGAATCATGTTCCAATAATATTTACTCTCATTTATTGACTTTTATAATCAAAAGAAAATAAATAAATAATTCCATACTGAAGATTATATTTTTTATCTTTTCTACGACAGAACCAAATAGAACCAAATGAATATGTTTTGACGATTAGAAGAATTAAACAGTGTAAAACTATGTTATTCTTAATAATATTACAAGTCGAAGTTAGAGTAAAACTATTTAAATTAAAAGATGCTTAATTGATATAAAAATAATATATGATTAATATTGAATATTGTGACACATTCATACAGTTGGAAAGAAAACTAAAACGAATCTATCCTCCATCAACATGTTTGTATTATAGTAAGTTACTTGCGTCTCAGTTAACTTCGTCATAGTTAACTGCGTCATAGTTAACTTCCTCTAGATGGTGTTGTTATTTATATAGAACGCGCTATCATTTTTGTCTTGCAGTTCTTTAGATTTTTAGTTTTACGTAAGCTTATTATTATTTAAATTTCCATTTTTGTAGAGGCTTAAACGAAGTATTCTTATAAAGGTATTGTTAATATTTCATGTATATATTTTATAGACATATATGTATATACAACCACAGGCTTCCATTATTCTGCTATCAACGGCCGTACTGTTTTCAATAGCTATAAAATTAAAGCTCGGTGTTGGTTTATTTTTAAATGAACTATAATTAATTACTTTCGCGCTACATAAATGCTCCCACATATTATATTGGTTTTACATTTATTTATTGTATAATACTTTATATATTTTAACATAACTGTAAGAAATAGTGATATTTTTACTATACAATTACTTATTTGTTTTCAATAGTAGAATAATTAAACTATCTCTAGTGTCGATACGATTATTCTATATGAGGTGCTATCTATACTTAGTGTTTATTTTCTCTCTATCTCTTTCTCTCTCTCGTACACATGAGAGGAGTATAGTTTAAAACAGTAGTTAGCGAGGTCCCCGTACCTTGTGATTACACATTCGTTTAGTGTCAAAGCGGAGTTAATAAAACAATTCAAACAAGTCCAGTCTCCGAAGTATTCTGTTAGTTTTAACTACATCCGTTTATTTTTAATTTGAGTTTGAAAAAAGCCTTATGGATATCAATTAAGTTTGTTGAATATTTGTTGATCATATGTTTAATAATAGTTATTAGTATTCCTTTACTTTTGTTTTAGTTTCGATTCCCATACAGGGTTTTGGTCGTGAGATCAACAGGTTGTTGTTCCCAGTCTAAGTGTATCACGTTTTCATTTTTTAAGTTTGCCACCCCGTAAGGCACGAAAGTTCACTCATATTTAAAATCAAAAATAAAAATTGCTTTGAGCAATACAATATTACAACAAATTCTTAAATAAATGGATTGGTATATTCTTAATAGAGATGGGTAAGGTGGAGCAGACGCAGTCGCTGTCAACTGCTAGTTTGTAATAAGAAAATCAAACATATTCAGTACTATATATAAGTCGTATAAATTTCTATTACTTGAGTAAAGTTCAATAGATAATAATTTTATCAATTATTGTGATAATTACTATGATATGTTCAACACGAGAAGCTTCCTTCCTGTTCAAAAAACTCAGTTCAATGCACAGTTAAATCTATATCAACATCATTTACCATATTATGAGAAATAATTTTCGTATATAAAACATCTGTATATTTAACCTGATCACGATGTCGTGTCGTTTACGCTAATCTCCAAAATCACTGAATCGATTTCAATGAAATTTTGTAGATACCTATTGTTTGGTCCAACTTGAAAGATAGGATAGTGTAATAGAGATTACTCTATTAATATATCTTCAATATCAATATATTGCAAATTTGAAGTTTTTTAAACACAAAGGGTTCAATTTTTTCTAAGTTCAATAAGTTTCCAATAGATGGCAGTGTCAATAATAAAATTTTAAATGGTGTAAAATAGTTTATGAAGCAGCAGAAGAATTCGCTGGCAACACCTCGTATACATATACTTATTACATTTGTGTATTGATGAGTTTGGAATAATACTTACTAATTACTACGATTAAGATATATGTTTCCAATTAAGAGAAGAAAATAATTATGAAAAAATTTTTTATAAACACTATAATATTGTATTGTAGTAGTCGTGTTGTTTTCATTTTGTGCTTATTCTTTAGTGGTCAATATATATGTATATTCGGTATATATATTATTCGGTATATTCAATATATATGTATATAGTGGTATATTCGGTATAGCAGGTAACATCTAACGGCGTACGCAACTAGATCTTATATTATAATATTTCATATAATTAACGATGTTTGATAATTAATCAAATTCATTAAAACCTGTTTAGCAATATTATTCAGTTCTGTTTCAAATGGTATTGTTAGTATTCAAATCCATTATAATTATTGATTGTCCGCAAAATATACCAATATCTTCCAAGCTCTTCTATCATACGTCATCTCAAGTGAAGATATCTTTACCGTTTCATTTTTCACGCACTCTATCGGTTCTCTTTTTGGTCCCCTCTTTTCTTATAACATCACATTAAAACGTTATTTGCTCTTCGAGAGCACTCCTCTTATTGCCTCGCCAAGTATCAAAATACTGGGTCTCGACATTTCGAGCGGTTGTCAGTTTCGTGGTCATCTGGAGAGCAAGGCCAAGTTGGCCTCGAAGAAATTGGGAGTGATCAATAGAGCGAGGCAGTACTTCAAACCTGGCCAAAGACTTGCGCTCTATAAGGCGCAGGTCCGGCCATACATGGAGTATTGTTCTCATCTCTGGTCCGGATCACCCCAATATCAGCTTCTACCATTTGACCGCGTACAATGGAGAGCCGTTCGGATTGTCGGGGACCCACTGCTCTGCGAACGGCTGGACTCTTTGGCATTGCGTAGAGACGTGGCTTCTTTGTGCGTCTTCTACCGCATTTACAACGGGGAGTGTTCCGAAGAACTATTCGATCTGATGCCTATCGCCGAATTTCACTACCGCACAGCTCGCCATCGCCTCCTATATCATCCATACCACCTGGACGCGTGGCGATCTTCAACTGTGCGGTTTTCAAGGACTTTTTTCCCACGTACCACTCAAATGTGGAACGAACTTCCTTCGGCGGTATTTCCAGATCGATACGACATGGGTACCTTCAAAAAAGGCATATATTCCTTTCTCCAAGGCCGGCAACGCTCTTGTGAATCCTCGGATGTTGCAAGAGTTCATGGGCGGCGGTGATCATATACCAACAGTGACCCGCAAGCTCGTTTGCCGTCCTCTAACATAAAAAAAAAAAAAAAAAAAAAAAAATTAGGTTCAAATTATTTCATTTAAAATTATATTGATCTTTTTATTTTTTTCTTTTATATTTCTTAGGGTGGGGTGATTCATTAAAGCTACTGTTGCCAACAAATTCATCTGACACTTTTACGTTTTTTTTCTTATTTATTAAAGGATTAATTACTGTAGGGTAGTGATAAAAAATACATATTTGTAAAACCTAGTTATATTTTATTATCTTAAAATTTGGAAGTTTCTGACGAATTAGGAAAGTGGCAACTTAATTAGATCTTTCAAAACTAATTAGGGATGAGAAATTGAATGATCTATTTAACACTAATTAGGGAAGAGAAATTGAATGATCTATTTAACACTAATTAGGGATGAGAAATTGAATGAGATGGTCAAAGCAGATCCATGTTATGTGAATATATTGAAACCTACATTTAATAAAAAATAAATTGACACCATAATTTATCTGCTATCACTAACATTACGAGCCAGAAGACAAACTCATGAGAGCCAGAAAATATGTTACGCCAAAATAGTTATACATGTTGCTTAAAATAGTATGGTCCATGGATTTCAGTTACTCTTGTGTGTATTATAATCTTACACACACTCCTACACACACAAATACACCAGACTGACTAGTGATATTGAGAATTCAAAATCAATTTACCGCACTATAAATATATTATTTGTAATATATCAATAAATATATAAATACGGATCGCAAAATTTAACCACAATTAATTTATTGCAACAGAGTCGTGGTTCAATAAAATGAAACCGGGCTTGGGACAGACAGACTAATTAGATTTTGCTGTTTTCTGCAAACCTGACTAGATTTATTTAATACATTTAGAGTAACCTGCAGGTCACTACACAGATGTTCAATACGTATTGATTATTATCATTGTATTTTAAAAGTGGATTTTGCTTTTAAACGAAACAAAATTTTTGGAATACAATTTTACAAATATTGACTTTCAGTGCCATAATGGTAAGTAGTAGTTAATAATAAGTATTAAAGTCAATCGACAAAATAAAATGTAAAAGAATCACACTTACAATTAAAAATAAGGTTTTTAAGGATCCCCAAAGCTCACGTAGCGACATAACCGGCGACGACGGGAATATTGAGAAATATATATTAAATATTGAGAAATAAATGTAGTTGACTGTTAACCACAATAACATATAAAAATAAATTAAGATATATTATATTTGCTGTGTATATTGTTTTTTCCTATTACTATTAATTCTAAATTGGTTCTTCCCTAAAGATGGGTATTCCACAAGGATCTATTCTTGGCCCCTTTTTATTTTTTACCTTATATTAATGACTTTTTCGTTTCGTTTCGTTATGTGACATGGTACGTTTTGGTAATGATACCTTGCTTATTTTTGTACAGTTAAGCGTGACCTATCACACTATTATTCCTAATACTATTAATCCTAACTAATTATTACGAAGTAAACAGTACTCTCTATTGGTTTGTAGTTAATAATTTACTCTTAAATGCTAAGAAAACTTAATGCATAGAGTTTACACTTGCTAATATAAAAAGTAAAAATTTTAGCTTGCTTCTTAACAATAAAGTGTTAGAACTTCGTAGGCATAACTTTAGATAAAAAGCACCGGTTGAAAAAAGAGCTGTGCGGGCTATTTATAGTTTAAAATCTGAAAAATGTTTTTAAGAAATAGGTATTTTTACAGTCGCTTCTCAATACATATTTAATAACATACTATTTATACGCCATAATTTAAATAGTTATGTAAAAGACAGTGACAGACACACGATAAATACAAGAACTCGTAACGCCAATATTTCGTCTTGAAACAGTAAACAAATTTTTCATGTGCTTGAGTATATGCATGTATAATAAAGTTTCACAAGGTATCTTAGACCTTCCTTTTTTAGTTTTAAATCTAAAATCATAAGTTTATTATTAAATGAACCTTATTTTAACTTTCAAAATGTGTGGAAATGTGTGGAATTTAAGTTTGTTGACTTATTTGCAGGATCGATTTTATAACGTACATCATCTAAAATTTGTAATTTTCTTTTAAAAAGAGCAAATGTTGAGTTTCTGGCCGGCTTTTCACAGCACAGGGGCATTTCGAGCCGGTGGTCTCTTCATTGCTTGCACTGACTACTCACGGACTGACTACACTGACCATTTTATATTGTAATAATTAATGATTCAAAAGTGCGTGGAAATACCTACTTGTATAAAAATATTTTGAATTTGAATTATTACGTATATAGTAATTTTTGAAAAGTGGGGTTAAAAAAATAAGCAGAATATTGATTGGATATTATATATTATATATTGAATGGTTAATTTTATTTCTACGAAAATTACATATTTAACATAGGATATTATTTACACGTACTTGTATCAAAAACCTGCCAGGAATCCTAATACGACGTTAACAAGACACTTTATTTTACGATTGTTGGCCAGTAAATACATCTTTTTTGTAGTTTTTTGTGTTGTTTTTGTCGAAACGATATTCCCCAAATAAGGAAGATGCAAAATTAGATTTGATCATATTATTTGTTATATATTTAGAAAAAATAAATATTTTGTATTAATGATGAAATCATTACAAAAACAATCTTAGGATTAGAAACAAAAATAAGGAGAAATGTTAAAAATTATTAGATACTACACATACATATAAGTATAGATAACTTCATTGATTCCAATATTTACTGTAGTGGTTTTTATTTTAATTTTACCTCTGAACAGTAGTAATAATTTTATTATTATGGAAATTGAAATAACAATAAAATAAAATAATTTAACATTACAATAAACGAATTTACTTTCCACTACACTACATCCACTAGATAACTATTTGTCATAGTTAGAAAAGGTAAACATGTCAAAACTCTTTTTACAAAACCATTGAAGTTTGTAACATTTACGGTCAAACGAATATCTTTTACACAGAACAAAACATTTATTCACGTGATCGGAGACAGGATAATGGGTTTTGGTTTTGGTTTTGGGATAAGTATTGTTCAAACTTTCAATAAAATCATATTAAAAATAGCAATAGACCATTAATTTAATAGACATAGATATAATTATAAGTTTAAAAGTAGAATAAACATCGACCTGAGGTTAGTACATCAGGTCACCCTCGTCTAAATATAACACGTGATTATCGAGGCTCCTACAATTCACCCCACATTAAACATCCCTTTCATCATTCCACCGTAAATAAGTCATAAATATATATTTATTATATATATTAGCTATTGCCAGTGACGTCAGTTCCTTCCTACATTCACTTCTCCACAGAGAGTATTTTCAGTTCGCTTTTCAGGCTTGGTTTTGAACATTTTCGTAGTAGATAGAACAAATTCATTTCATACCTATTCTGGATGTTTTTGGTCAGCTTAGACAAGTAGCGATGTACTTAATCGAGTACAATGTTAACACACTTTAATTGCATCATCAAAGAACGATTGCCTTTTGGCTGATTTCCCGAAAGTTTGTCACTCTTTTATAGTCCACGGGGACGGAGCCGAGCGACGTAGTACATAAAATCCTTTAATTAGTATTTTATAACTATGTTAGGATTTACCTTATTTCTATAATACAATGTACATGTAATATTTATGGTAAAAAATATTATTTTATGAAGACATTTTCTGATGACATTTGAATGTGACATGCATTTGTATGCACTTGGATAGGAACGTAGAATTGAAATATATACAGAGTTATTTAAGTGACGATGGACTTGGCTACAAGGGAATAATTTCAAGTTATTAAGTTCCACGTCTTACATTGGTTAACAGAGCATATAAATTAAAGCAGCCTCTCGAAGTATTTGTGTAAACGAGTCTTTAGTTTTTTCATTTATTCTTGTGGTTAGACCTTTATATAATAAAGCATTCACTGTATATACTTCAAGATATGCTTTTGAAGGGCCTGCGTTTATAAGATCATAAAAGTGAACTCTGTATACTAAACCCACTCAGCACCTGAGATTATAATAAATGGACCTTTTAAAGTGTGATTTGTTCCAGCATCTTATACTTTTTTAAAACTTAAATTTGAAGATGATATTAAATAGTTGCTAGACTAAACAAATACTCTGAATTTCTTAAATTTTTGACTCTTAGACTATATTATATATACTCAATATAATGATCCTTTCAAGAAGCTAGAATAAACGTAAATTATTAAATTAAGTTTCAATATATATATTTCATGTAGCTTTGACAAATCCAGCGCTCTGTCGGCACTTCTCCGTAACCTCGTCACTCGCAAATTGGTTATGAAACGAAATTAATAGGATTACGAGGTATCCCGGATATTGATACACTGATAGCCAAATTATATTAGCGTGGGTGACAGATAACTCTGCTTCTGCACGAACAGACGGTAACTCAATTATATGGATGTCAGAGTTATTAATAGGCTGACGTTACATTTAAGTTAAATCAGATATTAATACATAAAAGCAAGTAAAAATTCAGTGCATTCTATACTTGAGGAAATGATGATGAAGATGATGATGATGAAAAACTCCCTTGCTAGCGTGTATTCAAAGGACATAAAAAAAAAATAGTCAAAATACTGTAAGTAAAATAAAAGGCAGGCAAAACTGTAGTCTTTGTTTAATGTAATATAATATTATTATTGAAGGTAGAAAAGTTAAAGTCGATAACAAATTTATTAACTAAGAGTGGATTTTACTCAAATTACATACTTTTCTGATTTATATCTGGGTCATTTAAACTTTTTAAGGGAACTTACAGGGAATATCGAATATCGGAAGTATTAATACGAATATCCGTAATGTAATCAATATCATTATTATTATTGATACTTCTCACTCACTCAGTACCATCTGAATAGAATCAACATTAATCTTCTTATCTTGTATGATGTATAGTAAGAATAAGTGAGAGTACATTGTAAAAGAAGCAAAAATATGTTTAGAATATTTAGTATACATTGTTTTCTTTATAAGTTCTTAATAAACAGCAAGTTTGATATTTGATATTACATTAATAGATCCTGGAAAGAAATCAATTCGTTCTTAGTATCGAATGAACATGAAATATAAAGTTTTTCAATGGTAGTTCTCTTTTCATCCTGCGGTCTTTGAAGCCTCGCTAAGTTTTAATAGAATATATATTTTTAGCTACATATTTATAATAACGTTCGTATTTTTTCTTTAATTAAAATTTGGTTTAAGAAGCTATTTAAATTATATGTTTCAAGTAAAACCTATAAGTTAAGTAAAAAGGTAAATTGAGTAACAGTTATCTTTTCGTGGCACCTCTGAATTATCTACATTGATTAACTATAGAGAAACTTTATGCAATATCTATGCATTTTATATCAACGACATTCCGTCTCAGTTCTTGTTTGAGACAATCCTAATTATTGACGAGTCACATTTAGTGATAGACTTCCTCAGCTTTAAACCCAGCACTTTTAGAACTAGAACTATCTCATTTAAGACTCAAAGACACACGACACACACTAACAAGGTTTAGTGTAAATAGCTACATCAATGAATACTTAAAAGACGGACGAAGCTTGAAAATATAATTTTTATATTTGACTATATTTTCGTTCCAGTACAATTAAGAGATCCACACATCTGTTGCGTTATTGTTAAGTAAAACCTTATTATCTTTGTTCTGTCACCGGCGAATTTCCATGCGAGTATCAAAGGGAAAAGCTTTCAAGTCACTCCCGTACCTATTGTTCTCTGATATTAAATTACCTTTCTTTTTTCTATAGCGAGCGCTGTGTTCTTTTGAATTCTTTTAAGCTTTAAATACTAACTCTTAATTTTCACTAACGGATTTTAATTTAAATAATTAGTAGCAAAAAATGTATTCAGCATCGTAAACTAATTTCAGCGGTTAGACGATGATTTACCTAATTAGCTTAATTTTCTATAATATTAAGTTGAAATCTTTTGAAATACATTTTCGAGACGTACACATTAAAAAAAACTCCTTTCATGATCTCCTTGCTATACCTGTCTGCACGTCAAGATGCTTTTCATTGAAAAGGTGGAGGTATAAAGTAATTAATACTTAAAATTAATATAAAGTAACTAGTCTACGAGATATTCACATAAAATAAAAGACTAAAGCAGGTTCGCACTTCTACGAATTAAGTTTCAACTTCTTATTTATCTCAAGATATTTACATTTTGTATTGTTCTCCATGAAAATAACAATTTTTAAATGACTTCTCCGTTGATATTAATAAATTGTAAAGAAGGGATCTCACACCACTTGTGTAGGTCCAGTTATAACAAACGTCATCCACACTCATATACGTACACCAACGTCTGTGGCATTCAACTAAACGTGAGGGAAACAGAAGATACGGGTTATATTTACACATTTAACCTGAAAGATCTAGACAAATGTAAGATATCATTAAACAACGTCACTGCGTCATATATTTTTATTACTGTTCCTTCAGAATTTGACCAAATTATGTTACTAGGTTGATTTTATTTTTACGCGTTATTCTCTCAATAATATATCACCCCTTCGGCTATTAGAAGCAGTATTAGAATTCATCTAAAAATATAAAGTTATTTTATGTGTCCTCAGCAAAAGCAAGAAAAAAAACTTAATTAGATTTGGAATTCGGAACTAATTTACCTGTCATTCTTAATTACACTAAAATTTTTATTTTCTAATAATAAATTTTGAGTAAAATGTTCTTTCTCTTTGACCTGTCTGTTTCTGTTACTTGATGTATTCATTACAATACATCCCATTGTCCGCGGATTACAACGACTTTTTTTTAAGTAGTAAAATAATAAACAATATAAATATTTTTATTTATAATCTTTGTCACAAACTGCTTTGTTATATTATTTAATTATGTTATATCAATAACTTGATAACTGATTCGAGTGTATTGTTTAAACAAGTACAAAACAGGAAATGAATAAATCTGTCTAAACATTTCCCTCATTCAATATGTTAATATTAAATTTATCATATTTCATGAGAACATTGAGTAATATAAATATTATTTTATATAAAGCTTCATGAATTTGACGAAAAAATATTAATATTCAACTTTTAGGTTTAGAATTATCAAAGAAAATTAAACAAATAAAAAATATCGAGAAGGAATCGAGTTTATCTTCAAAAGTTAGAATGAGTGAATCATGTTCCAAAAATATTTATTCCCATTTATTGACTTTTATAATCAAAAGAAAGTAATAACTGAAGATTATATTTTTTATCTTTTCTACGATAGAACCAAATGAATATGTTTTGACGATTAGAAGAATTAAACAGTGTAAAACTATGTTATTCTTAATAATATTACAAGTCGAAGTTAGAGTAAAACTATTTAAATTAAAAGATGCTTAATTGATATAAAAATAATATATGATTAATATTGAATATTGTGACACATTCATACAGTTGGAAAGAAAACTAAAACGAATCTATCCTCCATCAACATGTTTGTATTATAGTAAGTTACTTGCGTCTCAGTTAACTTCGTCATAGTTAACTGCGTCATAGTTAACTTCCTCTAGATGGTGTTGTTATTTATATAGAACGCGCTATCATTTTTGTCTTGCAGTTCTTTAGATTTTTAGTTTTACGTAAGCTTATTATTATTTAAATTTCCATTTTTGTAGAGGCTTAAACGAAGTATTCTTATAAAGGTATTGTTAATATTTCATGTATATATTTTATAGACGTATATGTATATACAACCACAGGCTTTCATTATTCTGCTACCAACAGCAGTACTGTTTTCAATAGCTATAAAATTAAAGCTCGGTGTTGGTTTATTTTTAATTGAACTATAATTACTTTGGCGCTACATAAATGCTCCCTCATATTATATTGGTTTTACATTTATATATTATATAATACCTTATATATTTTAACATAACTATAAGAAATAGTGATATTTTTACTATACACTTACTAATTTGTTTTCAATAGTAGAAAATTATGACTACGGGTAGAATAATTAAACTATCTCTAGTGTCGATACGATTATTCTATTTGAGGTGCTATCTATACTTAGTGTTTATTTTCACTCTCTCTCTTTCTCTCTCTCGTACACAAAAGAGGAGTAGAGTTTAAAACAGTAGTTAGCGAGGTCGTCCCTGTACCTCGTGATTACACATTCGTTTAGTGTCAAAGAGGAGTTAATGAAACAGTTCAAACAAGTCCAGTTTCCGAAACATTCTGCTAATTTTAACTACATCTGTTTATTTTTAATTTGAGTTTGAAAAAAGCCTTATGGATATCAATTAAGTATGTTGAATATATGTTGTTCATATGTTTAATAACAGTTATTTGCATTCCTTTACTTTTGTTTTAGTTTCGATTCCCATACAAGGTTTTGGTCGTGAGATCCACAGGTTGTTGTTCCCAGTCTAAGTGTATCACGTCTCCATTTTTTAAGTTTGTCACCCCGTGAGGCACGAAAATTCTCTCATATTTAAAATCAAAAATAACAATTGCTTTGAGCAATACAATATTACAATAAATTCTTAAATAAATGTATTGGTATATATCTTAATAGAGATGTGTAGGGTGGAGCAGACGAAGTCACTGTCAACAGCTAGTTTGTAATAAGAAAATCAAACATATTCAGTACTATATATAAGTTGTATAAATTTCTATTACATGAGTAAAGTTCAATAGATAATAATTTTATCAATTATTGTGATAATTACTATGATATGTTCAACACGAGAGGCTTCCTTCCTGTTCAAAAAACTCAGTTCAATGCACAGTTAAATCTATATCAACATCATTTACCATATTATGAGAAATAATTTTCGTATATAAAACATCTGTATATTTAACCTGATCACGATGTCGTGTCGTTTACGCTAATCTCCAAAATCACTGAATCGATTTCATTGAAATTTTGTAGATACCTATTGTTTGGTCCAACTTGAAAGATAGGATAGTGTAATAGAGATTACTCTATTAATATATCTTCAATATCAATATATTGCAAATTTGAAGTTTTTTAAACACAAAGGGTTCAATTTTTTCTAAGTTCAATAAGTTTCCAATAGCATGTCATATGGCATGCTCAAGATGGCAGTGTCAATAATAAAATTTTAAATGGTGTAAAATAGTTTATGAAGCAGCAGAAGAATTCGCTGTCAACACCTCGTATACATATACTTATTACATTTGTGTATTGATGAGTTTGGAATAATACTTACTAATTACTACGATTAAGATATATGTTTCCAATTAAGAGAAGAAAATAATTATGAAAATTTTTTTTATAAACACTATAATATTGTATTGTAGTAGTCGTGTTGTTTTCATTTTGTGCTTATTCTTTAGTGGTCAATATATATGTATATTCGGTATATATATTATTCGGTATATTCAATATATATGTATATAGTGGTATATTCGGTATAGCAGGTAACATCTAACGGCGTACGCAACTAGATCTTATATTATAATATTTCATATAATTAACGATGTTTGATAATTAATCAAATTCATTAAAACCTGTTTAGCAATATTATTCAGTTCTGTTTCAAATGGTATTGTTAGTATTCAAATCCATTATAATTATTGATTGTCCGCAAAATATACCAATATCTTCCAAGCTCTTCTATCATACGTCATCTCAAGTGAAGATATCTTTACCATTTCATTTTTCACGCACTCTATCGGTTCTCTTTTTGGTCCCCTCTTTTCTTATAACATCACATTAAAACGTTATTTGCTCTTCGAGAGCACTCCTCTTATTGCCTCGCCAAGTATCAAAATACTGGGTCTCGACATTTCGAGCGGTTGTCAGTTTCGTGGTCATCTGGAGAGCAAGGCCAAGTTGGCCTCGAAGAAATTGGGAGTGATCAATAGAGCGAGGCAGTACTTCAAACCTGGCCAAAGACTTGCGCTCTATAAGGCGCAGGTCCGGCCACACATGGAGTACTGTTCTCATCTCTGGTCCAGATCACCCCAATATCAGCTTCTACCATTTGACCGCGTACAATGGAGAGCCGTTCGGATTGTCGGGGACCCAGTGCTCTGCGAACGGCTGGACTCTTTGGCATTGCGTAGAGACGTGGCTTCTTTGTGCGTCTTCTACCGCATTTACAACGGGGAGTGTTCCGAAGAACTATTCGATCTGATGCCTATCGCCGAATTTCACTACCGCACAGCTCGCCATCGCCTCCTTTATCATCCATACAACCTGGACGCGTGGCGATCTTCAACTGTGCGGTTTTCAAGGACTTTTTTCCCACGTACCACTCAAATGTGGAACGAACTTCCTTCGGCGGTATTTCCAGATCGATACGACATGGGTACCTTCAAAAAAGGCATATATTCCTTTCTCCAAGGCCGGCAACGCTCTTGTGAATCCTCGGATGTTGCAAGAGTTCATGGGCGGCGGTGATCATATACCAACAGTGACCCGCAAGCTCGTTTGCCCTCCTCTAAAATAAAAAAAAAAATAAAAAAAAAAAAAAAAATTGGTTCAAATTATTTCATTTAAAATTATATTGATCTTTTTATTTTTTTCTTTTATATTTCTTAGGGTGGGGTGATTCATTAAAGCTACTGTTGCCAACAAATTCATCTGACACTTTTACGTTTTTTTTCTTATTTATTAAAGGATTAATTACTGTAGGGTAGTGATAAAAAATACATATTTGTAAAACCTAGTTATATTTTATTATCTTAAAATTTGGAAGTTTCTGACAAATTAGGAAAGTGGCAACTTAATTAGATCTTTCAAAACTAATTAGGGATGAGAAATTGAATGATCTATTTAACACTAATTAGGGATGAGAAATTGAATGATCTATTTAACACTAATTAGGGATGAGAAATTGAATGAGATGGTCAAAGCAGATCCATGTTATGTGAATATATTGAAACCTACATTTAATAAAAAATAAATTGACACCATAATTTATCTGCTATCACTAACATTACGAGCCAGAAGACAAACTCATGAGAGCCAGAAAATATGTTACGCCAAAATAGTTATACATGTTGCTTAAAATAGTATGGTCCATGGATTTCAGTTACTATTGTGTGTATTATAATCATACGCACACTCCAATATGTCACACCAGACTGACTGGTGATACTGACAAATTTAAAATCAATTTACCGCACTATAACTATATTATTTGTAATATATCAATAAAATATAAATACGGATCACTAAAATTCACCTCAATTAATTTATTGCAACAGAGTCGTGGTTCAATAAAATGAAACCGCGCTTGGGACAGACAGACTAATTAGATTTAGCTGTTTTCTGCAAACCTAACTAGATTTATTTAATACATTTAGAGTAACCTGCAGGTCACTCCACAGATGTTTACTACATATAGATTATTATCATTGTATTTTAAAAACGGATTTTGCTTTTTAACGAAACAATTTTACAACACACTTTATTTTACGATTGACGGCCGGTAAACAAGTCTTTTTTGTAGTTTTTTATGTTGTTTTTGTTGAAACCAAATTCCTCAAATGATGCAAAATTATACATTTGCATTTGCTAATATTATTTGTTATTTATTTTGAATAAATAAATATTTTGCGTTTTTTTCTTTCTTTAATGATGAAACCATTACAAAAACATCAATAGGATTAGAAAAATAGGGAGAAATGTTTAAAATTATTAGATATTATGCATATAAGTATAGACTACTTAATTGATTCCAATATTTACTGTAGTGGTTTTTATTTTAATTTTACCTCTGAACAGTACTAATAATTTTATTATTATGGAAATTTAAATAATATTAAAATAAAATAATTTAGCATTACAATAAACTAATTTACTTTCCACTATACTACATCCACTAGATAACTATTTGTCATAGTTATAAAAGGTAAACTTGTCAAAACACTTTTTACAAAACCATTGAAGTTTGTAACATTTACGGTCAAAAATCTTTTATACAGAACAAAACATTTATTCACGTGATCGGAGACAGGATAATGGGTTTTGAACCCTTGTTTACTTCACACTTCATAAATGTGAACAACATGTTTACATCATACTTCACTAGCTTTTTAATTTCAATAAACTATGTTAACTGTATTATATTCAAATGTCTACATTAAGTTTAACTGAAGTATTGTTCAAACTTTCAATAAAATCATATTAAAAATAGCAATAGACCATTAATTTAATAGACATAGATATAATTATAAGTTTCAAAGCTGAATAAACATCGACCTGAGGTTAGTACATCAGGTCACCCTCGTCTAAATATAACACGTGATTATCGAGGCTCCTACAATTCACCCCACATTAAACATCCCTTTCATCATTCCACCGTAAATAAGTCATAAATATGTATTTATTATATATATTAGCTATTGCCAGTGACGTCAGTTACTTCCTACAGTCACTTATCCACAGAGTTTTTTGCAGTTCGCTTTTCAGGCTTGGTTTTGAACATTTTCGTAGTAGATAGAACAAATTCATTTCATACCTATTCTGGATGTTATTGGTCAGCTTAGACAAGTAGCAATGTCCTTAATCGAGTACAATGTTAACACACTTTAATTGCATCATCAAAGAACGATTGCCATTTGGCTGACTTCCCGAAAGTTTGTCGCTCTTTTATAGTCCACGGAGACGGAGTCAAGCGACGTAGTACATAAAATCCTTTAATTGGTATTTCATAACTACGAGTATGTTAGGATTTAAGTTCGTTTCTATAATACATTATACATACAAATAGTTATGGTAAAAAAATAATATTTTATGAAGACGTTTTATGATGACATTTGAAAACAATTTGTATGCACTTGGGTAGGAACATGGTATTAGGTGTGTTGGAATATATACAGAGTTATTTAAGTGACGATGGACTTGGCTACAGATGGACTTATTTCAGGTTATTAAGTTCCACATCGTACATTGGTTAATAGAACAAATAAATTAAAGTAGCCTCTCGAAGTATTTGTGTACACGAGTCCTTAGTTTTTTATTTATTCTTGTGGTTAGACCTTTATATAGTGAAGCATTCACTGTATTCTTCACGATAAGCTTTTTAAGATCATAAAAGTGCACTCTGTATTGTAAACCCACTCAGCATCTAGAATATTACCGTAGATGAACCAATAAAATTGTGTTTATTCTCAGCGTCTTACTCTCGTTTTCAAATTTTAATGTGAAGATGATATTAGATAGCTGCTAGACTAAACAAACATTATGATTGTCTAAAAATATTGGCTCTTAGACTATATTATATATACTCAATATAATAATCCCTTCAAGAAGCTAAAATAAACATAAATTATTAAATTAAATTTCAATATATATATTTCATATAGCTTTGACAAACCCAGCGCTCTGTCGGCGCTTCTCCGCAACCTCGTCACTCGCAAATTGGTTATGAAACGAAATTAATAGGATTACGAGGTATCCCGGATATTGATACACTGATAGCCAAATGATATTAGCGTGGGTGATAGATAACTCTGCTTCTGCACGAACAGACGGTAACTCAATTATAAGGATGTCAGAGTTATTAATAGACTGACGTTATATTTAAGTTAAATCAGATATTAATACATAAAAGCAAGAAAATATTCAGTGCATACTATACTTGCGGACATGATGATGATGATGATGATGATGAAAAACTCCCTTGTTAGCGTGTATTCAAAGGACATAATAAAAAAAAATAGTCAAAATGCTGTGAGTAAAATAAAAGGCAGGTAAAACAGTAGTCTTTGCTTAATGTAATATAATATTATTATTGAAGGTAGAAAAGTTAAAGTCGATAACAAATTTATTAACTAGGAGTGGATTTTACTCAAATTACATACTTTTCTGGTTTATATCTGGGTCATTTAAACTTTTTAAGGCAACTTACAGGGAATATAGAATATCGGAAGTATTAATACGAATATCCGTAATGTAATCAGTATCATTATTATTATTGATACTTCTCACTCACTCAATTACCATCTGAGTAGAATAAACATTAATATTCTTATCATGTATGATGTACAGTAAGAATAAGTGAGAATACATTGTAAAAGGAGCAAATATATGTTTAGAAGATTTAGTATACATTATTTTCTTTATAAGTTTTTTTATAAAGAAAAAGTTTGATTTTTTATATTAGATTAATAGATCCTGGAAAGAAATCATTTTGAAATCATTCGATACTAATCGAATAAACATGAAAGATAAAGTTTTTCATTGGTAGTTCTCTTTTCATCCTGCGGTCTTTGAAGCCTCGCTAAATTTTAATAGAATATATATTTTTAGTTACTTATTTATAATAACGTTCGTGTTTTTTTATAATGTGTTTCAAGTAAAACCTAAAAGTTGAGTAAAAAGGTTTATTGAGTAATAGTTATCTTTTCGTGGCACCTCTGAATTATCTACATTGATTAACTATAGAGAAACTTTATGCAACATCTATCCATTTTATATCAACGATATTCCGTCTCAGTTCCTGTTTCAGACAACCCAGTCCACAAACCAATTATTGACGAGTCACATTTAGTGATGGACTTCCCCAGCTTTAAACCCAGCACTTTTAGAACTAGAACCGTGTCATTTTAGACTTAAAGACACACGACATACACTAACAAGTTGTAATGAAATAGCTAAATCAATGAATACTTAAAAAACGGACGAAGCTTGAAAATATAATGTTTATATTTGACTATATTTATTATTCCAGTACAATTAAGAGATCCACACATCTGTTGCGTTATTGTTAAGTAAAACCTTATTATCTTTGTTCTGTCACCGGCGAATTAACATGTGAGTATCAAAGGGAAAAGCTTTCAAGTCACTCCCGTACCTATTGTACTCTGATATTAAATTACCTTTCTTTTTTCTATAGCGAACGCTGTGTTCTTTTTAATTCTTTTAAGCTTTGAATACTAACCTTTAATTTTCACTAGTAAAACATGTTGTATGAAATTGCAATGATAAGATTGTCATAAGTGGGTAAGACGATTAAGTTAATAATACACGAGTAGCTCAAGAGCTATATTTTTAACAACGTAATAGTTATAATAAAATATTTTATTTATTTACCGCTTTATTAAAAAAGAATCTTTGTATTCATTTTCACAATTATCTTTCCTAAGATTTCTTCTCTCACAGATTTTAAAGATTTCAAGATGAAAGATACTTTGTAATTATACTTTATACCTGATTTAAGCCTTTGCAAAATTGCCTAACCAATGGAAGCGGTTTTTATTACTTAGTAGTAGTATTTATTTATTTATTAACTTTCACGCCATGTCCCTTGCGGGGTAGCCAGAGACGACGGAGCGCCAAACGCTACGGTTCCTGCATACCTCTTTCGCCTCGACCACAGACATTAACCTCTTCATACATACCTACCCTCCGGGGGGTCCTCATGCTTTTTACGTGACCTTCCTCCAGTGTCATAGCTACTGTGTTTTCGAAGGTCACTCGAGGCCTCCCCCTGTTTCTCTTACCGCTCACTTTTCGCTCACTTTTCCTTTATAGTAGTATTTATTGTGCGATATGTCTTATATATAATAATATATTTGGAGATGTCTTTGTACAGGTCATAATATCTTAAATTGTTCTTGAGTATCAATTATCTCAAATAACATTCCATTTAGACTTAACAATTAATAACTAAGTCTGAAGTATGAATTATGTTTATAATATACGACTACGAAGAAGTTCACTTATATTTTTATTAACGTATTGTATGTGTAAGTTTTTATAACATTTTCTCGAGTATTACCCATTTGAATAAAACTATTTTACCAATATACATTTATTTTTTTATTTAAATCTGACGTGTCGAATATTTTACAGCAATCATGTTCACGGAAAGATAATATATGAGTAAGTCAGTAATTCAGTTATTTGTCATCATACGAGTAGACATATTTTTAAAACAGATTTAATCAAATGTTGTATAAATAATATATAATATATATCCGTATTTAATATTAGTATTACTCATAAAAATAAAAATCGATCTACAAAATTAAATTTATAACAAACAAACGCAATCCATCTCTAGATTATTTGATTTTATTATAACATGTTTATAATTATCAGTAACGGATTTTAATTTAAATAATTAGTAGCAAAAAATGTATTCAGCATCGTTAACTAATTTTAGCGGTTAGACGATGATTTACCTAATTAGCTTATTTTTCTATAATATTTAGTTTAAATCTTTTGAAATACATGTTCGAGACGTACACATTAAAAAAAAACTCCTTTCATGATCTCCTTGCTATACCTGTCTGCACGTCAAGATGCTTTTCATTGAAAAGGTGGAGATATAAAGTAATTAATACTTCAAATTAATATAAAGTAACTAGTCTACGAGATATTCACATAAAATAAAAGACTAAAGCAGGTTCGCACTTCTACGAATTAAGTTTCAACTTCTTATTTATCTCAAGATATTTACATTTTGTATTGTTCTCCATGAAAATAACAATTTTTAAATGACTTCTCCGTTGATATTAATAAATTGTAAAGAAGGGATCTCACACCACTTGTGTAGGTCCAGTTATAACAAACGTCATCCACACTCACAACTGTACATCCACATCTGTGGCATTCAACTTAACGTGAAGGACACTGAAGATACGGGTTATATTTACACATTTAACCTAAAAGGTCTACACAAATGTAAGATATCATTAAACAACGTCACTACGTCATATATTTTTATTATTGTTCCTTCAAAATTTGACCAAATTATTATACTAGGTTGATTTTATTTTTACGCGTTACTCTCTCAGTAACATATCAACCCTTCGCCCATTAGAAGCAGTATTAGAATTCATCTAAAAATACAAAGTTATTTTATGTGTCCTCAACAAAAATAAGAAAAAAAACTTAATTAGATTTGGAATTCGGAATTAATTTTCCTATCAAATTTTAAGTGAAATGTTCTTTCTCTTTGACCGGATTACAGCGACGTTTTTTTAAAGTAGTAAAATAATAAACAATAATTTTAATATTTCAATTTATAATCTTTGTCACAAACTACTTTGTTATATTATTTAATTATGTTATATCAATTACTTGATAACTGATTCGTGTATTGTTTAAACAAGTACAAAACAACATATGAATAAATCTGTCTAAACATTTCTCTCATACAATATGTTAATATTAAAAATTATCATATTTCATGAGAACATTGAATAACATAAATATTATTTTATTTAAAGCTTTTTATTATTTTATTTAACCCTGTATAACTAATCACTCGTCGAGGCGACGACGTGCCACTTGACGAAATTCGAAATCACCTACTTCACTCCGTTCCCTGACCTTGACTCTTTCATTACCTTACTAATTTGAGTAAACAGTGCAGCCCGTGATGCTATTGGGTCCACGCGCATCATAGGATGTGCTCTGTGACCTTTTCGTCGTCCGCTGGACGAAGGTTTAGTAATAACAACAACTTTATTGTTACGGTACGTACATTAATAAATTCTTATATTTATTGTTTTACATATTGTAGATCTGCTTTTTATCGATAAATGTAGAAAAGTATTTATTAAATTTCTAATTTAATTTATTGGATTGATTTAAATAGAAAGTTTAATGCAAAATTTAGTAGTAAGTAAATTTTTGGTTCGGTTTAGATACACGGTACGGAGAGATGTAGAGATGTTTTCACTTTTTTATATTTATTTTAGATGGATTTGAGGAATCAAGAGGATCAGATTCGTCATTGGCTGGAGTCAGCATCGGAAAGCAAATTTGAAGGAGAGTAAGATCTCTCCTGAACATCGGAAACGGACGACAATTTAGAGAAAGATATTAGTTTCATTTAAAGCCAAATCCAACAAAGTTGTATTTTTATTGTCAACTATTCATGATCAACCTATTATTAATGAAACGACATGAAAACCAGAAATAATACATTTTTATAATAGCACAAAAGGTGCAGTGGAAACTGTCGATCAAATGTGTGCAAATATAAGCTCTAACCAGGAGACCAAGAGATGGCCGGTGTGTATCTTTTATAACATTCTCTATATATGTTCTGTTCATTCTTAAGCTATTCATGTCTGTAACAACATGAGAAATAACAAAAAGCCAATGAGTTGGCGCGATTTTGTAATGAAGTTAGGAGATCAGCTAATCAGGAACCCTGGCTTCGGCAACGATAACAGACCGTGAGTTTGAGGCGTAATATAAGGGTCGTGATTGAGGATATTCTTGGCGAATCTTCAACAATAGAAGCTCCTATTCCTTCTACGTCAAACGCGCATAAAATTTGCTATCTATGTCCATCAAAGGGCCGGAGAATGATCAAGCACCGTTGCACCAGATATAGAAAAGCTGTTTGTGGTCCACATAATGTTGGTATGTGTGGTCACTGTGTAGATTGTTATTGTAATATTAATTAGTACTTAATTTGTTTATTATAATCCTTACTTTTGTGCCATGAAACAAGTTCCTATCTTAATTAAATATTTTTTATTATATTTCATTGTTTTATTCCGTAGTCCGTTGGACGAAGGTGTAGTAATAATGTAACAATGAAAACAGTTTAGTTATCTAGGGTTAAACTTTTTAGATTTAGAATTATCAAAGAAAATTAAGCAAATAAAAAATATCGAAAAAGAATCGGGTTTATCATCAAAAGTTAGAATCAAGGAATAATGTTCCAATAATATTTATTCTCATTTATTGACTTTTAGTATCAAAAGAAAATAATATTCCTTACTGAAGATTATATTTTTAATCTTTTCTACGACAGAACCAAATAGAACCAAATGAATGAGTTTTGACGATTAGAAGACTTAAACAGTGTATAACTATGTTATTCTTAATAATATTACAAGTTGAAGTTAGAGTAAAACTATTTAAATTAAAAGATGCCTAAGATGATATCAAAATATTATATGATTAATATTGAATATTGTGATACATTCATACAGTTGGAAAGAAAACTAAAACAAATCTATCCTCCATCAACATGTTTGTATTATTATAGTTAACTGCGTCATAGTTAACTGCGTCATAGTTAACTTCCTCTAGATGGTGTTGTTATTTATATAGAACGTGCTATCATTTTTTTCTTCCAGTTCTTTAGATTTTTAATTTTACATTAGCTTATTATTATTTAAATTTCCATTTTTGTAGAGGCTTAAACGAAGTATTCTTATAAAGGTATTGTTAATATTTCATGTATATATTTTATAGACATATATGTATACACAACCACAGGCTTTCATTATTCTGCTACCAACAGCGGTACTGTTTTCTATAGCTATAAAATTAAACCTCGGTGTTGGTTTATTTTTAAATGAACTATAATTACTTTCGCACTAATTAAATGCTCTCATATTATATTGGATTTACATTTATATATTATAATATAGAAGATATATGTAAAAATACTTAAAGTAAAAAATAGTGTTCTTATTATAACTTTTTATATTTCTATTATACATTTACTAATTTATTTAATAATAATGACTACATGTAGAATATCTTAAACTGTCTCTAGTGTCGATGCGATTACTCTATATAAGCTGCTATCTATATTTAGTGTTTATTTCGCTTTCTCTCTCTCACTCTCGTACACATAAGAGGAGTAGAGTTTAAAACAGTAGTTAGCGAGGTTGTCCCCGTACCTCGTGATTACACATTCGTTTAGTGTCAAAGCGGAGTTAATTAAACAGTTCAAACAAGTTTACTCTTCGAGACATTCTGTTAGTTTTAACTACATCTGTTTGTTTTTAATTTGTGTTTTAAAAAAATGCCAATAACAGTTTTTAACATTTTAAAAAAATTGTCCGCATAATAAACCAATACCTTCCAAGCTCTTCTGTCATACGTCATCTGAAGTAGAGATTTCTTTACCGTATCATGTTTCACACAGTCCATCGGTCCTCTTTTTGGTTCCCTCTTTTCTTATACCATCACATTAAAACGTTACTTAGGTTCAAATTATTTTATTTAAAATATATATTATATTGATCTTTTTATTTTTTCTGTTATATTTCTTCTTACTTTGTGTCATTATAAGTCATAATGACAAAAAGTAAGAAGTGTGAATCTTTAAAGCTACTGTTTGCAACAAATTCATCTGACACTTTTAAAAATTTTTTCCTTATTTATTAAAGACTTAATCATGATAGGGTAGTGTTGAAAAAATACATATTTGTAAAGGTTAGTTATATTTAATTATATTAAGTTTGAGTAGTATCTGACGAATTATGAAATTGGCCGCCATCTTTCAATCCTAATTAGGAATGAGAAATTGAATGATCTATTCAACTTTTAATAAGCATGATAAATTGAAAGAAATAGTCAAAGCAGGTCCATATTATGTCAATATATTAAAGTTAATAAAAAACAAATATAAAATATCCATTTATCAACTCCTTAACGTCACTAACATTAGGAGCCAGAAGACAAACTCATAAGAGCCAGAAAATAAAATATTCCAAATTAAATATACACGTTGCTTAAAATAGTGTGATCCATTGTTTTCGGTTATTATTGTGTGTATTATAATCATAAACACACTCCTACATACACAAATATGTCACACCAGACTGACTAGTGACATTGACAATTTAAAATCAATTTACTGCACCATAAATATATTATTTGTAATATATCAATAAAATATAAATACGGATCACTAAATTTCACCTCAATTAATTTATTGCAACAGAGTCGTGGTTCAATAAAATGAAACCGCGTTTGGGACAGACAGACTAATTAGATTTAGCTGTTTTCTGCAAACCTAACTAGATTTATTTAATACATTTAGAGTAACCTGCATGTCACTCCACAGATGTTCAATACATATTGATTATTATCATTGTATTTTAAAAGTGGATTTTGCTTTTAAACGAAACTAAAAATTTTGGAATACAATTTTACTTTTTATATTGATTTTCAGTGCTGTTAATGAAGACTCGTATATTTTATTAATCAGACCATATTGGTAAGTAGTTTATGGTTAATAATAAGTATTAAAGTCAATTGACAAAATAAAATGAGAAAGAATCACATTTACAATTATAAATTCGGTTTTTAATTAAATCTTACTATAACGTTCAAGTGTTTTTGTGGATCGAAATATGTGGAACTGAAGTTGTTGAAACATTTGCAGGATTTATATTATAATGTATATCACCTAGGATTATTATATTTCTTTTGAAAAGAGCAACTGTAGAGTTTCTGGCCGGCTCTTCTCAACAGAGCAGCATTCCGAGCCGGTGGTAGCTAACTTACGGACTGACTACACTGACCCTTTTTTTGTATTGTAATAATTGACGATTCAAAAGTGCGTGTATATGCCTATTTGAATAAAGACATTTTGAATTTGAATTTGAATAAGTTATGTAGTAATTTTTGAAAAGTGGTGCTTAAAAAAATAAGCAAGAAAACGATAAAAATATAATACCATTATTTAATCGACAGAGAAAGAATTGTTAATTTTTTTATATGAAAATTACATATTTATCATAGGATATTTATGACAAATACTTGTTTCAAAAATCTGCCAGGAATCCTAATACGACGTTAACAAGACACTTTATTTTACGATTGATGGCCGGTAAACAAGTCTTTTTTGTAGTTTTTTGTGTTGTTTTTGTAGAAACCAAATTCCCCAAATAAGATTGACGCAAAATCACATTTGATAATATAATTTGTTATTTATTTTGAAAAAATAAATATTTTGTATCAATGACGAAATCATTACAAAAACAATCCTAGGATTAAAAACAAAAATAAGGAGAAATGTTTACTTTCCACTACACTGCATCCACTAGATAACTATTTGTCATTGTTATAAAAGGTAAACATGTCAAAGCACTTTTTACAAAACCATTGAAGTTTGTGACATTTACGGTCAAACGAATATCTTTTATAAAGAACAAAACATTTATACACGTGATCGGAGACAGGATAATGGGTTTTGAACCCTTGTTTACTTCACACTTCATAAATGTGAACAACATGTTTACATCATACTTCACTAGCTTTTTGTTTCAAATAAACTATGTTAATTGTATTATATTTAAATGTCTGCATTAAGTTTTACTGAATTATTGTTCAAACTTTCAATAAAAACATATTAAAAATAGCAATAGACCATTAATTTAATAGACATAGATATAATTATAAGTTTAAAAGCTGAATAAACATCGACCTGAGGTTAGTACATCAGGTCACCCTCGTCTAAATACAACACGTGATTATCGAGGCTCCTACAATTCACCCCACATTAAACATCCCTTTCATCACTCTACCGTAAATAAGTCATAAATATATATTTATTATATATATTAGCTATTATTATGTATATATTAGCTATTGCCAGTGACGTCAGTTCCTTCCTACATTCACTTCTCCACAGAGAGTATTTTCAGTTCGCTTTTCAGGCTTGGTTTTGAACATTTTCGTAGTAGATAGAACAAATTCATTTCATACCTATTCTGGATGTTTTTGGTCAGCTTAGACAAGTAGCGATGTACTTAATCGAGTACAATGTTAACACACTTTAATTGCATCATCAAAGAACGATTGCCTTTTGGCTGATTTCCCGAAAGTTTGTCACTCTTTTATAGTCCACGGGGACGGAGCCGAGCGACGTAGTACATAAAATCCTTTAATTAGTATTTTATAACTATGTTAGGATTTACCTTATTTCTATAATACAATGTACATGTAATATTTATGGTAAAAAATATTATTTTATGAAGACATTTTCTGATGACATTTGAATGTGACATGCATTTGTATGCACTTGGATAGGAACGTAGAATTGAAATATATACAGAGTTATTTAAGTGACGATGGACTTGGCTACAAGGGAATAATTTCAAGTTATTAAGTTCCACGTCTTACATTGGTTAACAGAGCATATAAATTAAAGCAGCCTCTCGAAGTATTTGTGTAAACGAGTCTTTAGTTTTTTCATTTATTCTTGTGGTTAGACCTTTATATAATAAAGCATTCACTGTATATACTTCAAGATATGCTTTTGAAGGGCCTGCGTTTATAAGATCATAAAAGTGAACTCTGTATACTAAACCCACTCAGCACCTGAGATTATAATAAATGGACCTTTTAAAGTGTGATTTGTTCCAGCATCTTATACTTTTTTAAAACTTAAATTTGAAGATGATATTAAATAGTTGCTAGACTAAACAAATACTCTGAATTTCTTAAATTTTTGACTCTTAGACTATATTATATATACTCAATATAATGATCCTTTCAAGAAGCTAGAATAAACGTAAATTATTAAATTAAGTTTCAATATATATATTTCATGTAGCTTTGACAAATCCAGCGCTCTGTCGGCACTTCTCCGTAACCTCGTCACTCGCAAATTGGTTATGAAACGAAATTAATAGGATTACGAGGTATCCCGGATATTGATACACTGATAGCCAAATTATATTAGCGTGGGTGACAGATAACTCTGCTTCTGCACGAACAGACGGTAACTCAATTATATGGATGTCAGAGTTATTAATAGGCTGACGTTACATTTAAGTTAAATCAGATATTAATACATAAAAGCAAGTAAAAATTCAGTGCATTCTATACTTGAGGAAATGATGATGAAGATGATGATGATGAAAAACTCCCTTGCTAGCGTGTATTCAAAGGACATAAAAAAAAAATAGTCAAAATACTGTAAGTAAAATAAAAGGCAGGCAAAACTGTAGTCTTTGTTTAATGTAATATAATATTATTATTGAAGGTAGAAAAGTTAAAGTCGATAACAAATTTATTAACTAAGAGTGGATTTTACTCAAATTACATACTTTTCTGATTTATATCTGGGTCATTTAAACTTTTTAAGGGAACTTACAGGGAATATCGAATGTCGGAAGTATTAACATGAATATCCGTAATGTAATCAATATCATTATTATTATTGATACTTCTCAATTACCATCTGAGTAGAATTAACATTAATCTTCTTATCATGTATGATGTACAGTAAGAATAAGTGAGAATACATTGTAAAAGGAGCAAATTAATGTTTAGAAGATTTTGTATACATTATTTTCTTTATAAGTTTTTTATAAACAGCAAGTTTGATTTTTGATATAAGATTAATAGATCCTAGAAAGAAATCGTTTTGAAATCATTCGATACTTTTCGAATAAACATGAAAGATAAAGTTTTTCAATGGTAGTTCTCTTTTCATCCTGCGGTCTTTGAAGCCTCGCTAAGTTTTAATAGAATATATATTTTTAGCTACATATTTATAATAACGTTCGTTTTTTTTATAATTTGTTTTAAGAGGCAATTTAAAACCTAAAAGTTAAGTATAAAGGGAAATTGAGTAACAGTTATCTTTTCGTGGCACCTCTGAATTATCTACATTGATTAACTATAGAGAAACTTTATGTAACATCTATCCATTTTATATGAACGATATTCCGTATCAGTTCCTGTTTCAGACAACCCTGTCCACAAACCAATTATTGACAAGTCACATTTAGTGATAGACTTCCTCAGCCTTAAACCCAGCACTTTTAGAACTAGAACCGTCTCATTTTAGATTTAAAGACACACGACACACACTAACAAGTTGTAATGAAATAGCTAAATCAATGAATACTTAAAAAACGGACGAAGCTTGAAAATATAATGTTTATATTTGACTATATTTATTATTCCAGTACAATTAAGAGATCCACACATCTGTTGCGTTATTGTTAAGTAAAACCTTATTATCTTTGTTCTGTCACCGGCGAATTAACATGTGAGTATCAAAGGGAAAAGCTTTCAAGTCACTCCCGTACCTATTGTACTCTGATATTAAATTACCTTTCTTTTTTCTATAGCGAACGCTGTGTTCTTTTTAATTCTTTTAAGCTTTGAATACTAACCTTTAATTTTCACTAGTAAAACATGTTGTATGAAATTGCAATGATAAGATTGTCATAAGTGGGTAAGACGATTAAGTTAATAATACACGAGTAGCTCAAGAGCTATATTTTTAACAACGTAATAGTTATAATAAAATATTTTATTTATTTACCGCTTTATTAAAAAAGAATCTTTGTATTCATTTTCACAATTATCTTTCCTAAGATTTGTTCTCTCACAGATTTTAAAAATTTCAAGATGACAGATACTTTGTAATTATACTTTATACCGGATTTAAGCCTTTGCAAAATTGCCTAACCCATGCAAGCGGTTTTTGTTACTTAGTAGTAGTAATTCGTGAGATATGTCTTATATATAATAATATATTTGGAGATGTCTTTGTACAGGTCATAATATCTTAAATTGTTATTGAGTATCAATTATCTCAAATAACGTTCCATTTACACTTAACAATTAATAACTAAGTCTGAAGTACGAATTATGTTTATAATACACGACTACGAAGAAGTTCACTTAAATTTTTATTAACACATTGTATGTGTAAATTTTAAAAATATTTTCTCGAGTATTACCCACTTAAATAAAAATATTTTACCGATGTACATTTATTTTTTTATTTTAATCTGACGTGTCTAATATTTTACAGCAATCATGTTCACGGAAAGATAATATGTACTCGTAAGTAAGTCACTAATTCAGTAATTTTCATCATAGACATATTTTTAAAACAGTTTTATTTAAATGTTGTATAAATAATATATAATGTATATCCGTACTTAATATTAGTATGACTCATAAAAATAAAAATCGATCTACAAAATAGATCCACAAAATTAAATTTATAACAAACAAACGCAATCCATCTCTAGATTATTTATTATAACATGTTTATAATTATCAGTAACGGATTTTAATTTCAATAATTAGTAGAAAAAAGGTATTCATCATCGTTAATTTATTTCAGCGGTTAGACAATGATTTACCTAATTAGATTTTTTTTCTATTATATTAAGTTAAAACCTTTTGAGATACATGTTCGAAACGTACACATTAAAAAAAAACTCCTTTCATGATCTCCTTGTTATACCTATCTGCATGTCAAGATGCTTTTCATTGAAAAGGTGGAGATATAAAGTAATTAATACTTAAAATTAATATAAAGTAACTAGTCTACGAGATATTCACATAAAATAATTAACTAAAGCAGGTACGCACTTCTACGAATTAAGTTTCAATTTGTTACTTATCATAAGATATTATACATTTTGTACAGTTTCCATGATAATAATTATCATTAAATGATTTAATATATCAACATATATTAATAAATTTTTAGTATCTGTCTCAAGACTGGATCTCACACCATTTGTGTAGGTCCAGTTATTAACAAACGTCACTCACACTCACGTACACACACGTCTGTGGCATTCAACTTAACTTGAGGGACACTAAAGATATGGGTCATATTTACACATTTAACCTTAAAGGTCTAGACAAATGTAAGATATCATTAAACAACGTCATTACGTCATATATTTTTATTACTGTTCCTTCAAAATTTGACCAAATTATATTACTAGGTTGATTTTATTTGTACGCGTTACTCTCTCAGTAACATATCAACCTTTCGCCCATTAGAAGCAGTATCAGAATTCATTTAAAAATATAAGGTTATTTTATGTGTACTCAGCAAAAATAAGAAAAAGATACTTAAATTAGATTTGGAATTCGGAACTAATTTTCCTCTGTAAAATTTTATTTCTTAATAATAAATTTTGAGTGAAATGTTCTTTCTCTTTGACCTGTCTGTTTCTGTTGCTTGATGTATTCATCACAATACATCCCATTGTTCGCGGATTACAACGACTTTTTTTTAAGTAGTAAAATAATAAACAATAATTTTAATATTTCAATTTATAATCTTTGTCACAGACTACTTTGTTATATTATTTAATTATGTTATATCAATAACTTGATAACTGATTCGTGTATTGTTTAAACAAGTACAAAACAACAAATGAATAAATCTGTCTAAACATTTCTCTCATTCAATATTTTAATATTTAAATTATCATATTTCATGAGAACATTGTGTAATATAAATATTATTTTAAATAAAGCTTCATGTATTTTACGTAAACAGATTATTATTTAACTTTTCAGATTTAGAATTATCAAAGTAAAAAAAAAAAATATTGAGAGAGAATTATCATCAAAAGTTAGAATCAGTGAATCATGTTCCAATAATATTTATTCTCATTTATTGACTTTTATAATCAAAAGAAAATAATATTCATTACTGGAGATTATACTCCTATTTATCTTTTCTACGACAGAACCAAATGAATTAGTTTTAATGATTAGAAGATTTAAATAGTATAACACTATGTCATTCTTAATAATATTACAGGCGGAAGTTAGAGAAAAACTATTTAAATAAAAAAAAATGCATAATTGATATCACAATATATAATTAAGATCGGATATTGTGACACACATATGACATTGTGTTGAAAGAAAAACTAAAACAAATTATCCTCCACTAACATGGCTGTATTATAGTTAGTTAACTGCATCGTAGTTAACTGCTTTATAGCTAACTGCGTCATAGTTAACTTCCTCTAGATGGTGTTGTTATTTATATAGAACGTGCTATAATTTTTTTTCTTCCAGTTCTTTAGATTTTTAGTTTTACATAAGCTTATTATTATTTAAATTTCCATTTTTGTAGAGTATTACGAAGTATTCTTATAAAGGTATTGTTAATATTTCATGTATATATTTTATAGACATATATGTATATACAACCACACGCTTCCATTATTCTGCTACCAACAGCCGTACTGTTTTCAATAGCTATAAAATTAAAGCTCGCTGTTGGTTTATTTTTAATTGAACTATAATTACTTTCGCGCTACATAAATGCTCCCTCATATTATATTGGTTTTACATTTACATATTATATAACACTTTATATATTTTAACAAAACTGTAAGAAATAGTGATATTTTTACTATACACTTACTAATTTGTTTTCAATAGTAGAATAATTAAACTATCTCTAGTGTTGATATGATTATTCTATATGAGGTGCTATCTATACTTAGTGTTTATTTTCTCTCTATCTCTTTCTCTCTCTCGTACACATAACAGGAGTAGAGTTTAAAACAGTAGTTAACGAGATCGTGTCTGTACCTTGTGGTTACACATTCGCTTAGTGTCAAAGCGGAGTTAATTAAACAGTTCAAACAAGTCCAGTCTCCGAAGTATTCTGTTAGTTTTAACTACATCTGTTTATTTTTAATTTGAGTTTGAAAAAAGCCTTATGGATATCAATTAAGTATGTTGAATATATGTTATTCATATGTTTAATAATAGTTATTAGTATTCCTTTACTTTTGTTTTAGTTTCGATTCCCATACGGGGTTTTGCTCGTGAGATCCACAGGTTGTTGTTCGCAGTCTAAGTGTATCACGTCTCCATTTTTTAAGTTTGTTTGCCCGTGAGGCACGAAAGTTCTCTCATATTTAGAATCAAAAATAAAAATTGCTTTGAGCAATACAATATTGCAACAAATTCTTAAATAAATGGATTGGTATATTCTAAATAGAGATGTGTAGGGTGGAGCAGACGAAGTCGCTGTCAACAGCTAGTTTGTAATAAGAAAATAAAACTTATTCAGTACTATATATAAGTTGTATAAATTTCTATTACATGAGTAAAGTACAATAGAGCCTACATTTTATTAGTTATCGTAATAATTACTATGATATGTTTAACACAAGAAGCTTCTTGTTCACAAAACTCAGTTTAATGCACAGTTAAATTTATATACAATATTATTTAATACATAATGAGACATAATTTTCGTATATAAAATATCTGTATATATAAAAACCCTGTCACGGTGTCGTGTCGGTTACGTTAATCTCCAAAATCACTGAATCCATTGTTTGGTCCAACTTAAAAGATAGGATAGTGTAATAGAGATTACTCTATTAATATATCTTCAATATCAAATTGCGAATTTGTGGCTTTTTAAACACAGAGGGTTCAATTTTTTTCTAAGTTCAATAAGTTTCCAATAGATGGCAGTGTTAATAATAAAATTTAAAATGGTGTAAAATAGTTTATGAAGCAGCAGAAGAATTCGCTGTCAACACCTCGTATACATATACATATTACATTTGTGTATTGATGAGTTTGGAATAATACTTACTAATTACTACGATTAAGATATATGTTTCCAATTAAGAGGAAAAACTAATTCTGAACACATTTTTATAAATACTATTATTATTAGTATAATACAACAGTCGTGTTGTTTTCATTTTGTGCTTATTTTTTAGTGGTCAATTTCTTATACTGGGTATAGCTGGCAATTTCTAACGGCGTACGTAACCAGATCTTGTTTAATTATTATTATTATTATTATTATTATTATTATTATTAATTTAATTTACTTCATATAATTAACGATGTTTGCTAATTAAGCAAATTCATTAAAACCTGATTAGCAATATTATTCAGTTCTGTTTCAAATGGTATTGTTAGTATTCAAGTACATTATAATTATTGATTGTCCGCAAAATATACCAATATCTTCCAAGCTCTTCTATCATACGTCATCTCAAGTGAAGATATCTTTACCGTTTCATTTTTCACGCACTCCATCGGCCCTCTTTTTGGTCCCCTCTTTTCTTATAACATCACATTAAAACGTTGTTTGGGTTCAAATTATTTTATTAAAAATTTTATTGATCTTTTTATTTTTTTCATTTATTATTCTTCTTACTTTTTGTCATTATGTCTTGGGTGATTCCTTAAAGCTATTGTTTGCAACAAATTCATCTGACACTTTTACGTTTTAATCTTATTTATTAAAGGATTAATTACTGTAGGGTAGTGATAAAAAATACATATTTGTAAAACCTAGTTATATTTTATTATCTTAAAATTTTGAAGTTTCTGACAAATTAGGAAAGTGGCAGCTTAATTAGATCTTTCAAAACTAATTAGGGTTGAGAAATTGAATGATCTATTTAACACTAATTAGGGATGAGAAATTGAATGAGATGGTCAAAGCATATCCATGTTTTGTCAATATATTGAAACCTAATTGATTAAAAAATAAATTGACACCATAATTTATCTGCTGTCACTAACATTACGAGCCAGAAGACAAATTCATGAGAACCAGAAAATATGTTACGCCAAAATAGTTAGTTATACATGTTGCTTAAAATAGTATGGTCCATGGATTTCAGTTACTGTTGTGTGTATTATAATCATACGCACACTCCACACACACACACAAATATGTCACACCAGACTGACAAGTGATATTGACAATTCAAAATCAATTTAACGCACTATAAATATATTATTTGTAGTATATCAATACAATATAAATACAGATCACTAAATTTCACCACAATTATTTTATTGCAACAGAGTCGTGGTTCAATAAAATGAAACCGCGTTTGGGACAGACAGACTAATTAGATTTAGCTGTTTTCTGCAAACCTAACTAGATTTATTTAATACATTTAGAGTAACCTGCAGGTCACTCCACAGATGTTTACTGCATATAGATTATTATCATTGTATTTTAAAAGTGGATTTTGATTTTTAACGAAACAATTTTACAAATATTGACTTTCAGTGCTGTTAAAGAAGACTCGTATATTTTATTAATCAGACCATATTGGTAAGTAGTTGATTATTAATAATAAGTATTAAAGTTAATTGACAAAATAAAATGAGAAGGAATCACATTTACTTAATAAATTATTATTTAATAAATTATATTTATTTAATAAATTCGGTTTTTAAATAAATCTTATTATAACGTTCAAGAGTTTTTAGTGGATCGAAATATGTGGAACTTAAGTTGTTGATTCATTTGCAGGATTTATATTATAATGTATATCACCTAGGATTGTTATATTTCTTTTGAAAAGAGCAACTGTTGAGTTTCTGGCCGACTCTTCTCAACAGAGCATCATTCTGAGCCGGTGGTAGCTTACTTACGGACTGACTTCACTGACTTTTTTTTGTATTGTAATAATTGACGATTCAAAAGTGCGTGTAAATGCCTACTTGAATAAAGATATTTTGAATTTGAATTTAATTTAAGTATATAGTAATTTTTGAAAAGTGGGGTAAAAAAAATAATCAAGCAAACGATAAAAATATAATAACATTATTTAATCGACAGAGAAAGAATTGTTAATTTTTTTCTATGAAAATTACATATTTATCATAGAATATTATTGACAAGTACTTGTATCAAAAACCTGCCGGGTATCCTAATACGACGTTAACAAGACACTTTATTTTATGATTGACGGCTGGGAAACAAGTTTTTTTTGTAGTTTTTTGTGTTGTTTTTGTAGAAACCAAATTACCCAAATAAGAAAGATGCAAAATCTTATTTGATAATATTATTTGTTATTTATTTTGAAAAAATATATAATTTGTATTAATGATGAAATCATTACAAAACCAATCTTAGGATTAGAAACAAAAATAAGGAGAAATGTTTAAAATTATTAGATATTACACAAACATATACATATAAGTATATAGACAACTTCATTGATTCGAATATTTACTGTAGTGGTTTTTATTTTAATTTTATCTCTGAACACTATTAATAATTTTATTATTATGGAAATTGAAATTACAATAAAATAAAATATTTTAACATTACAATAAACTAATTTACTTTCCACTACACTACATCCACTAGATAACTATTTGTCATAGTTATAAAAGGTAAACATGTCAAAACACTTTTTACAAAACCATTGAAGTTTGTAACATTTACGGTCAAACGAATATCTTTTATACAGAACAAAACATTTATTCACGTGATCGGAGACAGGATAATGGGTTTTGAACCCTTGTTTACTTCACACTTCATAAATGTGAACAACATGTTTACATCATACTTCACTAGCTTTTTAATTTCAACAAACTATGTTAACTGTATTATATTCAAATATCTACATTAAGTTTAACTGAAGCATTGTTCAAACTTTCAATAAAATCATATTAAAAATAGCAATAGACCATTAATTTAATAGACATAGATATAATTATAAGTCTCAAAGCTGAATAAACATCGACCTGAGGTAAGTACATCAGGTTACCCTCGTCTAAATATAACACGTGATTATCGAGGCTCCTACAATTCACCCCACATTAAACATCCCTTTCATCATTCCACCGTAAATAAGTCATAAATATATATTTATTACATATATTAGCTATTATTATGTATATATTAGCTATTGCCAGTGACGTCAGTTCCTTTCTACATTCACTTATCCACATAGTTTTTTGCAGTTCGCTTTTCAGGCTTGGTTTTGACATTTTTGTAGTAGATAGAATAAATTCATTTCATACCTATTCTGGATGTTATTGGTCAACTCAGACAAGTAGCGATGTACTTAATCGAGTACAATGTTAACACACTTTAATTGCATCATCAAAGAACGATTCCCATTTGGCTGACTTCCCGAAAGTTTGTCGCTCTTTTATAGTCCACGGGGATGGAGCCGAGCGACGTAGTACATAAAATCCTTTAATTGGTATTTTATAACTATGAGTATATTAGGATTTAAGTTTGTTTCTATAATACATTATACATATAATAGTTATGGTAAAAAAATATTATTTTATGAAGACGTTTTATGATGACATTTGAAAACAATTTGTATGCACTTGGGTAGGAACATGGTATTAGGTGTGTTGGAATGTATACAGAGTTATTTAAGTGACGATGTAGATGGACTAATTTCAGGTTATTAAGTTCCACATTGTACATTGGTTAATAGAACAAATAAATTAAAGTAGCCTCTCGAAATATTTGTGTACACGAGTCCTTAGTTTTTTTATTTCTTCTTGTGGTTAGACCTTTATATAATAAAGCATTCACTGCATATACTTCAAGATAAGCTTTTGAAGAGCCTGCGTTTATAAGATCATAAAAGTGCACTCTGTTTAGTAAACCCACTCAGCATCTAGAATATTTCAGTAGATAAACCAATAAAATTGTGTTTATTCTCAGCGTCTTACTCTCGTTTTCAAATTTTAATGTGAAGATGATATTAGATAGCTGCTAGACTAAAAAAACATTATGAATGTCTAAAATTATTGGCTCTTAGACTATATTATATATACTCAATATAATGATCCCTTCAAGAAGCTAAAATAAACGTAAATTATTAAATTAAGTTTCAATATATATATTTCATATAGCTTAGACAAACCCAGCGCTCTGTCAGCACTTCTCCGTAACCTCGTCACTCGCAAATTGGTTATGAAACGAAATTAATAGGATTACGAGGTATCCCGGATATTGATACACTGATAGCCAAATTATATTAGCGTGGGTGACAGATAACTCTGCTTCTGCACGAACAGACGGTAACTCAATTATATGGATGTCAGAGTTATTAACAGGCTGACGTTATATTTAAGTTAAATCAGATATTAATTCATAAAAGCAAGTAAACATTCAGTGCATTCTATACTAGAGGACATGATGATGATGCTGATACTAGTGATGATGGTGAAGATGATGAACAACTCCCTTGCTAGCGTGTATTCAAAGGACATAATAAAAAAATAGTCAAAATGCTGTGAGTAAAATAAAAGGCAGGTAAAACTGTAGTCTTTGTTTAATGTAATATAATATTAATATTGAAGGTAGAAAAGTTAAAGTCGATAACAAATTTATTAACTAAGAGTGGATTTTACTCAAATTACATACTTTTCTGGTTTATATTTGGGTCATTTAAACTTTTTAAGGGAACTTACAGGGAATATCGAATATCGGCAGTACTAACACGAATATCCGTAATGTAATCAATATCATTATTACTATTGATACTTCTCAATTACCATCTCAGTAGAATCAACACTAATCTTCTTATAATGTATGATGTGTAGTAAGAATAAGTGAGAATACTTTTAAAAGAAGCAAAAATATGCTTATGTTATTAGATTAATAGATCGTGGAAAGAAATCATTTAGCTATTAGTATCGAATAAACGTGAAAGATAAAGTTTTTCAATGGTAGTTCTCTTTTCATCCTGCGGTCTTTGAAGCCTCGCTAAGTTTTAATAGAATATATATTTTAAGCTACATGTTTATAATAACGTTCGTGTTTTTTTTTAAATTTAAATTTGTTTTAAGAAGCAATTTATATTATGTGTTTCAGGTAAAACCTAAAAATTAAAAAGTAACAGTTATCTTTTCGTGGCACCTCTGAATTATCTACATTGATTAACTATAGAGAAACTTTATGCAATATCTATCCATTTTATATCAACGACATTCCGTCTCAGTTCTTGTTTGAGACAATCCTAATTATTGACGAGTCACATTTAGTGATAGACTTCCTCAGCTTTAAACCCAGCACTTTTAGAACTAGAACTATCTTATTTAAGACTCAAAGACACACGACACACACTAACAAGGTTTAATGTAAATAGCCACATCAATGAATACTTAAAAGACGGACGAAGCTTGAAAATATAATTTTTATATTTAACTATATTTTCGTTCCAGTACAATTAAGAGATCCACACATCTGTTGCGTTATTGTTAAGTAAAACCTAATTATCTTTGTTCTGTCACCGGTGAATTAACATGTGAGTATCAAAGGAATAAGCTTTCAAGTCACTCCCGTACCTATTGTTCTCTGATATTAAATTACCTTTCTTTTTTCAACAGCGGACGCTGTTCTTTTGAATTCTTTTAAGCTTTAAATACTAACTCTTAATTTTCACTAGTAAAACATGTTGTGTGAAATTGTAATGATAAGATTTGTCATAAGTGGGTAAGACGATTAGGTTAATAATATACGAGAAGCTCAAGAGCTATATTTTTAACAACGTAATAGTTAAAATAAAATATTTTATTTACTTACCGCTTTATTAAAAAAGAATCTCTGTATTCATTTTCACAATTATCTTTCCTAAGATTTGTCGTCTCACAGATTTTAAAGATTTCAAGATGAAAGATACTTTGTAATTGTACTTTATACCTGATTGCCTTTAACTAATGCAAGCGGTTTTTAATACTTAGTAGAAGTATTTATTGTGAGATACGTCTTATATATAATAATATATTTGGAGATGTCTTTGTACAGGTCATAATATTTTAAATTATTCTTGAGTATCAATTATCTCAAATAACATTCCATTTAGACTTTACAATTAATAACTAACTAACTAAGTCTGAAGTACGAATTATTTATTTATTTATATACCAGGAAAAAAATACAATTTACAATGTATATAAAATAAAATGTACACAAAAAGGATGACTTATCTCTTAAAAGAGATCTCTACCAGAAACCCTTTATTATAGGAGAAAATATTATATAGTTGCGGTATAGGTACAATAAATATATATATATATATATATACTTTTATCGTATATATATATATACGATAAAAGTATAAAAATATATTTATAAATATATTAAATACATAAAGATTACATACATACACATTTATATATGAGTACATAAATATAATATATATACCGAGGACCTGTACCTGTAAAATACAGGGAGAGGAAGTAATTCTTCAATCTCAACTTAAAGGAAATAATAGTGGGGCAATCTTTGTACAAGTGAGGAGGTAATGAGTGTCAAAGTTGAGCGGCGCGAATTATGTTTATGATATACGACTGTGAAGAAGTTCACTTATATTTTTATTAAAATATTGTATAAGTTTTTATAACATTTTCTCGAGTATTACCACTTAAATATAACTATTTTACCGATATACATTTTTTTTTATTTTAATCTGACGTGTCTAATATTTTACAGCAATCATGTTCACGGAAAGATAATATATAAGTAAGTCAGTAATTCAGTTATTTGTCATCATAGACATATTTTTAAAACAGATTTATTTAAATGTTGTATAAATAATATATAATATATATCCGTACTTAATATTAGTATTACTCATAAAAATAAAAATCGTTCTACAAAATGGATCCACAAAATTAAATTTATAACAAACAAACGCAATCCATCTCTAGATTATTTGATTTTATTATAACATGTTTATAATTATCAGTAACGGATTTTAATTTAAATAATTAGTAGCAAAAAATGTATTCAGCATCGTAAACTAATTTCAGCGGTTAGACGATGATTTACCTAATTAGCTTAATTTTCTATAATATTAAGTTAAAATCTTTTGAAATACATTTTCGAGACGTACACATTAAAAAAAAACTCCTTTCATGATCTCCTTGTTATACCTGTCTGCACGTCAAGATGCTTTTCATTGAAAAGGTGGAGGTATAAAGTAATTAATACTCAAAATTAATATAAAGTAACTAGTCTACGAGATATTCACATAAATAAAAGACTAAAGCAGGTTCGCACTTCTACGAATTAAGTTTCAACTTTCTATTTATCTCAAGATATTTACATTTTGTATTGTTCTCCATGAAAATAACTATTTTTAAATGACTTCTCCGTTGATATTAATAAATTGTAAAGAAGGGATCTCACACCACTTGTGTAGGTCCAGTTATAACAAACGTCACCCGCACTCATATACGTACACCCACGTCTGTGGCATTCAACTTAACGTGAGGGAAACAGAAGATACGGGTTATATTTACACATTTAACCTGAAAGGTCTACACAAATGTAAGATATCATCAAACAACGTCACTACGTCATATATTTTTATTACTGTTCCTTCAAAATTTGTTCAAATTATATTACTAGGTTGATTTTATTTTTACGCGTTACTCTCTCAGTAACATATCACCCCTTTGCCCATTAGAAGCAGTATTAGAATTCATCTAAAAATATAAAGTTATTTTATGTGTCCTCAGCAAAAATAAGAAACAAAACTTAATTAGATTTGGAATTCGGAACTAATTTACCTGTCATTCTTCATTACACAAAAATTTTTATTTTCTAATAATAAATATTGAGTGAAATGTTCTTTCTCTTTGACCTGTCTGTTTATGTTACTTGATGTATTCATTACAATACATCCCATTGTCCGCGGATTAGAGCGACTTTTTTTTAAGTAGTAAAATAATGAACAATATTAATATTTTTATTTATAATCTTTGTGACAAACTACTTTGTTATATTATTTAATTATGTTATATCAATAACTTGATAACTGATTCGTGTGAATTGTTTAAACAAGTACAAAACAACATATGAATAAACCTGTCTAAACATTTCTCTCATACAATATGTTAATATTAAAATTATCATATTTCATGAGAACATTGAGTAATATAAATATTATTTTATTCAAAGCTTCATGGATTTTACGAAAAAACATTAATATTCAACTTTTTAGATTTATAATTATCAAAGAAAAGTAAACAAATAAAAAATATCGAGAAAGAATCGAGTTTATCGTGAAAAGTTAGAATCAGGGAATCATGTTCCAATAATATTTATTCTCATTTATTGACTTTTATAATCAAGAGAAAGTAATATTCCATACTGAAGATTATATTTTTTATCTTTTCTACGACAGAACCAAATGAATTAGTTTTAATGATTAGAAGACTTAAATAATATAACAATATGTCATTCTTAATAATATTACAAGTTACAGAAAAATTATTTAAATGAATGGATGTCTAATTGATATCACAAAATCATATCATTAATATTGAATATTGTGACACACATATGACATTGTGTTGAAAGAAAAACTAAAACAAATTATCCTCCCCTAACATGGCTGTATTATACTTAACTGTCTCGTAGTTAACTGCTTCATAGCTAACTGCGTCATAGTTAACTGCCTCTAGATGGTGTTGTTATTTATATAGAACGTGCTATCATTTTTGTCTTGCAGTTCTTTGGATTTTTAGTTTTACATAAGCTTATTATTATTTAAATTTCCATTTTTGTAGAGGCTTAAACGAAGTATTCTTATAAAGGTATTGTTAATATTTCATGTATATATTTTATAGACGTATATGTATATACAACCACAGGCTTTCATTATTCTGCTACCAACAGCAGTACTGTTTTCAATAGCTATAAAATTAAAGCTCGGTGTTGGTTTATTTTTAATTGAACTATAATTACTTTGGCGCTACATAAATGCTCCCTCATATTATATTGGTTTTACATTTATATATTATATAATACCTTATATATTTTAACATAACTATAAGAAATAGTGATATTTTTACTATACACTTACTAATTTGTTTTCAATAGTAGAAAATTATGACTACGGGTAGAATAATTAAACTATCTCTAGTGTCGATACGATTATTCTATTTGAGGTGCTATCTATACTTAGTGTTTATTTTCACTCTCTCTCTTTCTCTCTCTCGTACACAAAAGAGGAGTAGAGTTTAAAACAGTAGTTATCGAGGTCGTTCCCGTACCTTGTGATTACACATTCGTTTAGTGTCAAAGCGGAGTTAATAAAACAGTTCAAACAAGTCCAGTCTCCGAAACATTCTGCTAGTTTTAACCACATCTGTTTATTTTTAATTTGAATTTGAAAAAGCCTTATGGATATCAATTGAGTATGTTGAATATATGTTTTTCATATGTTTAATAATAGTTATTTGTATTCCTTTACTTTTGTTTTAGTTTCGAATCCCATACGGGGTTTTGGTCGTGAGATCCACAGGTTGTTGTTCGCAGTCTAAGTGTATCACGTCTCCATTTTTTAAGTTTGTTAGCCCGTGAAGCACGAAAGTTCTCTCATATTTAAAATCAAAAATCAAAATTGCTTTGAGCAATAAAATATTACAATAAATTCTGAAATAAATGGATTGGTATATTCTTAATAGAGATGTGTAGGGTGGAGCAGACGAAGTCGCTGTCAACAGCTAGTTTGTAATAAGAAAATCAAACATATTCAGTACTATATATAAGTTGTATAAATTTCTATTACACGAGTAAAGTACAATAAAGCCTACATTTTATTAGTTATCGTAATAATTACTATGATATGTTCAACACGAGAAGCTTCCATCCTGTTCACAAAACTCAGTTCAATGCACAGTTAAATTTATGTACAATATTATTTAACATATAATGAGAAATAATTTTCGTCTATAAAATATCTGTATATATAAAAACCCTATTACGATGTCATGTCGTTTACGCAAATCTCCAAAATCACTGAATCGATTTCTATGAAATTTTGTAGATACCTATTGTTTGATCCAACTTAAAAGATATGATAGTGTAATAGAGATTGCTCTATTAATATATCTTCAATATTTATATAATGCGAATTTGAGGTTTTTGAAACACAGAGGGTTAATTGTTTTTCTAAGTTCAATAAGTTTCCAATAGACGGCAGTGTCAATAATAAAATTTTAAATGGTGTAAAATAGTTTATGAAGCAGCAGATGAATTCGCTGGCAACACCTCGTATACATATACTTATTACATTTGTGTATTGATGAGTTTGGAATAATACTCACTAATTACTACTATTAAGATATATGTTTCCAATTAAGAGAAGAAAATAATTATGAACATATTTTTTATAAACACTATAGTATTAATATTATTAGTATACAACAGTCGTGTTGTTTTCATTTTGTGCTTATTCTTTAGTGGTCAACTACTTATACTCGGTATAGCAGGTAACATCTAACGGCGTACGTAACTAGATCTTGTATAATACAACTTCATATATATAATGATGTTTGCTAATTAAGCAAATTCATTAAAACCTGTTTAGCAATATTATTCAGTTCTGTTTCAAATGGTATTGTTAGTATTCAAGTCCATTATAATTATTGATTGTCCGCGAAATATACCAATATCTTCTAAGCTCTTCTATCATACGTCATCTCAAGTGAAGATATCTTTACCGTTTCATTTTTCACGCACTCTATCGGTCCTCTTTTTGGTCCCCTCTTGTCTTATAACATCACATTAAAACGTTATTTAGGTTCAAATTATTTCATTTAAAATTATATTGATCTTTTTATTTTTTTCTTTTATATTTCTTAGGGTGGGGTGATTCATTAAAGCTACTTACTGTTGCCAACAAATTCATCTGACACTTTTACGTTTTTTTTCTTATTTATTAAAGGATTATTAACTGTAGGGTAGTGATAAAAAATACATATTTGTAAAACCTAGTTATATTTTATTATCTTAAAATTTGGAAGTTTCTGACAAATTAGGCCAGTGGCAACTTAATTAGATCTTTCAAAACTAATTAGGGATGAGAAATTGAATGATCTATTTAACACTAATTAGGGATGAGAAATTGAATGATCTATTTAACACTAATTAGGGATGAGGAATTGAATGATCTATTTAATACTAATTAGGGATGAGAAATTGAATGAGATGGTCAAAGCAGATCCATGTTATGTCAATATATTGAAACCTAATTTAATAAAAAATAAATTGACACCATAATTTTTTTGTTGTCACTAACATTACGAGTCAGAAGACGATCTCATGGAGGGCCAGAAAATATGTTACGCCAAAATAGTTATACACGTTGCTTAAAATAGTATGGTCCATCGATTTCAGTTACTGTTGTGTGTAGTATAATCATACACACACTCCTACACACACAAATATGTCACACCAGACTGACTAGTGATATTGAGAAATTTAAAATCAATTTACCGCATTGTAACTATATTATTTGTAATATATCAATAAAATATAAATACGGATCACAATATTTCACCTCAATTAATTTATTGCAACAGAGTCGTGGTTCAATAAAATGAAACCGCGTTTGGGACCGACAGACTAATTAGATTTTGCTGTTTTCTGCAAACTAACTAGATTTATTGAATACATTTAGAATAACCTGCAGGTCATTTCACAGATGTTTACTATATATAGATTATTATCATTGTATTTTAAAAGTGGATTTTGATTTTTAACGAAACAATTTTACAAATATTGACTTTCAGCGCTGTTAATGAAGACTCGTATATTTTATTAATCAGACCATATTGGTAAGTAGTTTATTGTTATTACTAAGTATTAAAGTTAATTGCCAAAACAAAATAAAAAAGAATCACACTTATAAATTAGGTTTTTAAAGATCGCCAAAGCTCACGTAGCAACATAACCGACGGCGGGAATGTTGAGAAATATATATTAAATGTTGAGAAATAAATGTAGTTGACTTCTAACTACCGTGAAATATAAAAATAAATTAAACCATTGAATAATTTGCTGTGTATATTGTTTGATCCTATTACTATTAATTCTAAATCGGTTCTTACCTAAAGATGGGTGTTCTACAAGGAGCTATTCTTGGTCCCTTTTTATTTTTACTTTATATTAATGACTTGCCCTTTTTTTGTTAAAAGTCTATGTGACATTGTACGTTTTGGTGATGACACCTCGCTTATTTTTACAGTTAAGCGTGACCTATCACGCTATTATTCCTAACATTATTCCTAATTATTACGAAGTAAACAGTACTCTCTATTGTTTTGAAGTTATAATTTAGTCTTAAATGCTAAGAAAACTAAACGCATAGAGTTTACACTTGCTAATATAAAAAGTAAAAATTTTAGCTTGCTTCTTAACAATAAAGTGTTAAAACTTCGTAGGCATAACTTTAGATAAAAAGCACCGGTGGAAAAAAGAGCTGTGCGGGCTATTATATTAATTTAAAATCTGAAAAATGTTTTTAAAGACATAAGTATTCTTATTCGCTTCTCAATACATATTTAATTACATACTATTTATACGCCAAAATTTAAATAGTTATGTAAAAGACAGTGACAGACACACAATAAATATATGAACTTGTAACGCCAATATTTCGTCTTGAAACAGTTAACAAATTTTTCATGGGCTTGAGTATATGCATGTATAATAAAGTTTCACAAGGTATCTTAGACCTTCCTTTTTTTAGTTTTAAATCTAAAATCATAAGTTTATTATTAAATGAACCTTATTTTAACTTTGAAAATGTGTGGAAATGTGTGGAATTTAAGTTTTTGACTAATTTGCAGGATTGATTTTATAATGTACATCATCTAAAATTGTTAATTTTCTTTTAAAAAGAGCAAATGGTGAGTTTCTGGCCGGCTTTTCACAGCACAGGAGCATTTCGAGCCGGTGGTCTCTACACTGATTACACTGACTACTCACGGACTGACTACACTGACCATTTTATAATGTAATAATTAATGATTCAAAAGTGCGTGTAAATACCTACTTGTATAAAAATATTTTGAATTTAAATTATTAGGTATATTGTAATTTTTTAAAAGTGGGGTTAAAAAAATTATCAAAATAACGATAAAAATATAATACCATTTTATTTAATTCACAGAGAATGAATGGTTAATTTCATTTCTACGAAAATTACATATTTAAAATAGAATATTATTTACAAGTACTTGTATCAAAAACCTGCCAGGAATCTTAATACGACGTGAACAAGACACTTTATTTTAAAATTGACGGCCAGTAAACAGATCTTTTTTGTAGTTTTTTGTGTTGTTTTTGTAGAAACGATATTCCCCAAATAAGAAAGATGCAAAATTACATTTGATCATATTATTTGTTATTTATTTTGAAAAAATAAATATTTTGTATTAATGATGAGATCATTACAAAAACAATCTTAGGATTAGAAACAAAAATAAGGAGAAATGTTTAAAATTATTAGATATTACACATACATATAAGTAAAGACAACTTCATTGATTCCAATATTTACTGTAGTGATTTTTATTTTAATTTTACCTCTGAACAGTACTAATAATTTTATTATTATGGAAATTGAAATAACAATAAAATAAAATAATTTAACATTACAATAAACGAATTTACTTTCCACTACACTACATCCACTTGATAACTATTTGTCATAGTTATAAAAGGTAAACATGTCAAAACACTTTTTACAAAACCATTGAAGTTTGTAACATTTACGGTCAAACGAATATCTTTTATACAGAACGAAACATTTATTCACGTGATCGGAGACAGGATAATGGATTTTGAACCCTTGTTTACTTCACACTTCATAAATGTGAACAACAAGTTTACATCAAACTTCAATAGCTATTTAATTTCAATAAACTATGTTAACTGTATTATATTCAAATGTCTACATTAAGTTTAACTGAAGTATTGTTCAAGCTTTCAATAAAATCATATTAAAAATAGCAATAGACCATTAATGTAATAGACATAGATATAATTATAAGTTTAAAAGCTGAATAAACATCGACCTGAGGTAAGTACATCAGGTCACCCTCGTCTAAATATAACACGTGATTATCGAGGCTCCTACAATTCACCCCACATTAAACATCCCTTTCATCATTCCACCGTAAATAAGTCATAAATATATATTTATTATATATATTAGCTATTGCCAGTGACGTCACTTCCTTCCTACATTCACAGAGAGTATTTTTAGTTCGCTTTTCAGGCTTGGTTTTAAACATTTTCGTAGTAGAGAGAACAAATTCATTTCATACCTATTCTGGATGTTATTGGTCAGCTCAGACAAGTAGCAATGTCCTTAATCGAGTACAATGTTAACACACTTTAATTGCATCATCAAAGAACGATTGCCATTTGGCTGACATCCCGAAAGTTTGTCGCTCTTTTATAGTCCACGGGGACGGAGCCAAGCGACGTAGTACATAAAATCCTTTAATTGGTATTTTATAACTACGAGTATATTAGGATTTAAGTTTGTTTCTATAATACATTATACAAATAATAGTTATGGTAAAAAAATATTATTTTATGAAGACGTTTTATGATGACATTTGAAAACAATTTGTATGCACTTGGGTAGGAACATGGTATTAGGTGTGTTGGAATATACAAAGAGTTATTTAAGTGACGATATACTTGGCTACAGATGGACTAATTTCAGGTTATTAAGTTCCACATCCTACATTAGTAGATAAAGTTTTTCAATGGTAGTTCTCTTTTCATCCTGCGGTCTTTGAAGCCTCGCTAAGTTTTAATAGAATATATATTTTTAGCTACATATTTATAATAACGTTCGTATTTTTTCTTTAATTAAAATTTGGTTTAAGAAGCTATTTAAATTATATGTTTCAAGTAAAACCTATAAGTTAAGTAAAAAGGTAAATTGAGTAACAGTTATCTTTTCGTGGCACCTCTGAATTATCTACATTGATTAACTATAGAGAAACTTTATGCAATATCTATCCATTTTATATCAACGACATTCCGTCTCAGTTCTTGTTTGAGACAATCCTAATTATTGACGAGTCACATTTAGTGATAGACTTCCTCAGCTTTAAACCCAGCACTTTTAGAACTAGAACTATCTTATTTAAGACTCAAAGACACACGACACCCACTTACAAGGTTTAATGTAAATAGCTAAATCAATGAATACTTAAAAGACGGACGAAGCTTGAAAATATAATTTTTATATTTGACTATATTTTCGTTCCAGTACAATTAAGAGATCCACACATCTGTTGCGTTATTGTTAAGTAAAACCTTATTATCTTTGTTCTGTCACCGGCGAATTTCCATGCGAGTATCAAAGGTAACTTAATTTACGGGGACTGTGTCATCATGTCAATAAAATATAAATACGGATCACTAAATTTCACCACAATTATTTTATTGCAACAGAGCCGTGGTTCAATAAAATGAAACCGGGTTTGGAACAGACAGACTAATTAGATTTTGCTGTTTTCTGCAAACCTAACTAGATTTATTTAATACATTTAGAGTAACCTGCAGGTCATTCCACAGATGTTTACTAAATATAGATTATTAACATTGTATTTTAAAAATGGATTTTGCTTTTAAACGAAACTAAAAATTTTGGAATACAATTTTACAAATATTGACTTTCAGTGCTGTTAATGAAGATTCGAATATTTATTAATCAGACCATATTGGTAAGTAGTTTATTGTTAATACTAAGTATTAAAGTTAATTGACAAAACAAAATAAAAAAGAATCACACTTACAATTATAAATTAGGTTTTATAACATCGCCAAAGCTCACGTAGCAACATAAGCGGCGACGGCGGGAATGTTGAGAAATATATATTAAATGTTGTGAAATAAATGTAGTTGACTTTTAACTACGGTGAAATATAAAAATAAATTAAACCATTGAATAATTTGCTGTGTATATTGTTTGATCCTATTACTATTAATTCTAAATCGGTTCTTACCTAAAGATGGGTGTTCTACAAGGATCTATTCTTGATCCCTTTTTATTTTTACTTTATAATCATGACTTGCCCTTTTTCGTTAAAGGTCTATGTGACATCGTACGTTTTGGTGATGACACCTCGCTTATTTTTACAGTTAAGCATGACCTATCACGCTATTATTCCTAACACTATTAGTCCTAACTAACTATTACGAAGTAAACAGTACTCTCTATTGTTTTGAAGTTAATAATTTAGTCTTAAATGCTAAGAAAACTAAACGCATAGAGTTTACACTTGCTAATATAAAAAGTAAAAATTTTAGCTTGCTTCTTAACAATAAAGTGTTAAAACTTCGTAGGCATAACTTAAGATAAAAATTACCGGTGGAAAAAAGAGCTGTGCGGGCTATTTATAATTTAAAATCTGAAAAATGTTTTTAAACAAATAAGTATTCTTACAATCGCTTCTCGATACTTATTTAATTACATACTATTTATACGCCAAAATTTAAATAGTTATGTAAAAGACAGTGACAGACACACGATAAATACAAGAACTCGTCACGCCAATATTTCGTCTTGAAACAGTTAACAAATTTTTCATGGGCTTGAGTATATGCATGTATAATACAGTTTCACAAGGTATCTTAGACCTTCCTTTTTTTTAGTTTTAAATCTAAAATCATAAGTTTATTATTAAATGAACCTTATTTTAACTTTGAAAATGTGTAGAAATGTGTGGAATTTAAGTTTGTTGACTTATTTGCAGGATTGATTTTATAATGTACATCATCTAAAATTGTTAATTTTCTTTTAAAAAGAGCAAATGTTGAGTTTCTGGTCGGCTTTTCACAGCACAGGAGCATTTCGAGCCGGTGGTATCTACACTGATTACACTGACTACTCACGGACTGACTACACTGACCATTTTATAATGTAATAATTAATGATTCAAAAGTGCGTGTAAATAACTACTTGTATAAAAATATTTTGAATTTGAACTATTAGATAAATAGTAATTTTTTAAAAGTGGGGTTAAAATTAAGCAGTAAAACGATAAAAATATAATACCATTTTATTTAATCCACAGAGAATGAATGGTTAATTTTACTTGTACGAAAATTACATATTTAACATAGGATATTATTTACAAGTACTTGTATCAAAAACCTGCCAGGAATCCTAATACGACGTTAACAAGACACTTTATTTTACGATTGACGGCCAGTAAACAAATCCTTTTTGTAGTTTTTTGTGTTGTTTTTGTAGAAACGATATTCCCCAAATAAGGAAGATGCAAAATTACATTTGATCATATTATTTGTTATTAATTTGAAACAGTAAATATTTTGTATTAATGATGAAATCATTACAAAAACAATCTTAGGATCAGAAACAAAAATAAGGAGAAATGTTTAAAATTATTAGATATTACACATACATATAAGTAAAGACAACTTCATTGATTCCAATATTTACTAAAGTGGTTTTTATTTTAATTTTACCTCTGACCAGTACTAATAATTTTATTATTATGGAAATTGAAATAACAATAAAATAAAACAATTTAACATTACAATAAACGAATTTACTTTCCACTACACTACATCCACTAGATAACAATTTGTCATAGTTATAAAAGATAAACATGTCAAAACTCTTTTTACAAAACCATTGAAGTTTGTAACATTTACGGTCAAACGAATATCTTTTACACAGAACAAAACATTTATTCACGTGATCGGAGACAGGATAATGGGTTTTGAACCCTTGTTTACTTCACACTTCATAAATGTGAACAACATGTTTACATCATACTTCACTAGCTTTTTATTTTCAATAAACTATGTTAACTATATTATATTCAAATGTCTACATTAAGTTTAACTGAAGTATTGTTCAAACTTTCAATAAAAACATATTAAAAATAGCAATAGACCATTAATTTAATAGACATAGATATAATTATATGTTTCAAAGCTGAATTAACATCGACCTGAGGTTAGTACATCAGGTCACCCTCGTCTAAATATAACACGTGATTATCGAGGCTCCTACAATTCACCCCACATTAAACATCCCTTTCATCATTCCACCGTAAATAAGTCATAAATATATATTTATTATATATATTAGCTATTATTGTATATATATTAGCTATTGCCAGTGACGTCAGTTCCTTTCTACATTCACTTATCCACAGAGTTTTTTGCAGTTCGCTTTTCAGGCTTGGTTTTGAACATTTTCGTAGTAGATAGAACAAATTCATTTCATACCTATTCTGGATGTTATTGGTCAGCTTAGACAAGTAGCAATGTCCTTAATCGAGTACAATGTTAACACACTTTAATTGCATCATCAAAGAACGATTGCCATTTGGCTGACTTCCCGAAAGTTTGTCACTCTTTTATAGTCCACGGGGACGGAGTCAAGCGACGTAGTACATAAAATCCTTTAATTGGTATTTCATAACTACGAGTATGTTAGGATTTAAGTTCGTTTCTATAATACATTATACATACAAATAGTTATGGTAAAAAAATAATATTTTATGAAGACGTTTTATGATGACATTTGAAAACAATTTGTATGCACTTGGGTAGGAACATGGTATTAGGTGTGTTGGAATATATACAGAGTTATTTAAGTGACGATGGACTTGGCTACAGATGGACTAATTTCAGGTTATTAAGTTCCACATCGTACATTGGTTAATAGAACAAATAAATTAAAGTAGCCTCTCGAAGTATTTGTGTACACGAGTCCTTAGTTTTTTATTTATTCTTGTGGTTAGACCTTTATATAGTAAAGCATTCACTGTATTCTTCACGATAAGCTTTTTAAGATCATAAAAGTGCACTCTGTATTGTAAACCCACTCAGCATCTAGAATATTACCGTAGATGAACCAATAAAATTGTGTTTATTCTCAGCGTCTTACTCTCGTTTTCAAATTTTAATGTGAAGATGATATTAGATAGCTGCTAGACTAAACAAACATTATGATTGTCTAAAAATATTGGCTCTTAGACTATATTATATATACTCAATATAATAATCCCTTCAAGAAGCTAAAATAAACATAAATTATTAAATTAAGTTTCAATATATATATTTCATATAGCTTTGACAAACCCAGCGCTCTGTCGGCACTTCTCCGCAACCTCGTCACTCGCAAATTGGTTATGAAACGAAATTAATAGGATTACGAGGTATCCCGGATATTGATACACTGATAGCCAAATGATATTAGCGTGGGTGACAGATAACTCTGCTTCTGCACGAACAGACGGTAACTCAATTATAAGGATGTCAGAGTTATTAATAGACTGACGTTATATTTAAGTTAAATCAGATATTAATACATAAAAGCAAGAAAATATTCAGTGCATACTATACTTGCGGACATGATGATGATGATGATGATGATGAAAAACTCCCTTGTTAGCGTGTATTCAAAGGACATAATAAAAAAAATTAGTAAAAATGCTGTGAGTAAAATAAAAGGCAGGTAAAACAGTAGTCTTTGTTTAATGTAATATAATATTATTATTGAAGGTAGAAAAGTTAAAGTCGATAACAAATTTATTAACTAGGAGTGGATTTTACTCAAATTACATACTTTTCTGGTTTATATCTGGGTCATTTAAACTTTTTAAGGGAACTTACAGGGAATATAGAATATCGGAAGTATTAATACGAATATCCGTAATGTAATCAGTATCATTATTATTATTGATACTTCTCACTCACTCAATTACCATCTGAGTAGAATAAACATTAATATTCTTATCATGTATGATGTACAGTAAGAATAAGTGAGAATACATTGTAAAAGGAGCAAATATATGTTTAGAAGATTTAGTATACATTATTTTCTTTATAAGTTTTTTTATAAAGAAAAAGTTTGAAGTTTTATATTAGATTAATAGATCCTGGAAAGAAATCATTTTGAAATCATTCGATACTAATCGAATAAACATGAAAGATAAAGTTTTTCATTGGTAGTTCTCTTTTCATCCTGCGGTCTTTGAAGCCTCGCTAAATTTTAATAGAATATATATTTTTAGTTACTTATTTATAATAACGTTCGTGTTTTTTTATAATGTGTTTCAAGTAAAACCTAAAAGTTGAGTAAAAAGGTTTATTGAGTAATAGTTATCTTTTCGTGGCACCTCTGAATTATCTACATTGATTAACTATAGAGAAACTTTATGCAACATCTATCCATTTTATATCAACGATATTCCGTCTCAGTTCCTGTTTCAGACAACCCAGTCCACAAACCAATTATTGACGAGTCACATTTAGTGATGGACTTCCCCAGCTTTAAACCCAGCACTTTTAGAACTAGAACCGTGTCATTTTAGACTTAAAGACACACGACATACACTAACAAGGTTTAATGTAAATAGCTAAATCAATGAATACTTAAGACGGACAAAGCTTGAAAATATAATGTTTATATTTGACTATATTTATTATTCCAGTACAATTAAGAGATCCACACATCTGTTGCGTTATTGTTGAGTAAAACCTTATTATCTTTGTTCTGTCACCGGCGAATTTCCATGCGAGTGTCAAAGGGAAAAGCTTTCAAGTCACTCCCGTAACTATTTTTCTGTGATATTAAATTACCTTTCTTTTTTCAACAGTGGACGCTGTTCTATTGAATTCTTTTAAGCTTTAAATACTAACACTTAATTTTCACTAGTAAAACATGTTGTATGAAATTGCAATGATAAGATTGTCATAAGTGGGTAAGACGATTAAGTTAATAATACACGAGTAGCTCAAGAGCTATATTTTTAACAACGTAATAGTTATAATAAAATATTTTATTTATTTACCGCTTTATTAAAAAAGAATCTTTGTATTCATTTTCACAATTATCTTTCCTAAGATTTCTTCTCTCACAGATTTTAAAGATTTCAAGATGAAAGATACTTTGTAATTATACTTTATACCTGATTTAAGCCTTTGCAAAATTGCCTAACCAATGGAAGCGGTTTTTATTACTTAGTAGTAGTATTTATTTATTTATTTACTTTCACGCCATGTCCCTTGCGGGGTAGCCAGAGACGACGGAGCGCCAAACGCTACGGTTCCTGCATACCTCTTTCGCCTCGACCACAGACATTAACCTCTTCATACATACCTACCCTCCGGGGGGTCCTCATGCTTTTTACGTGACCTTCCTCCAGTGTCATAGCTACTGTGTTTTCGAAGGTCACTCGAGGCCTCCCCCTGTTTCTCTTACCGCTCACTTTTCGCTCACTTTTCCTTTATAGTAGTATTTATTGTGCGATATGTCTTATATATAATAATATATTTGGAGATGTCTTTGTACAGGTCATAATATCTTAAATTGTTCTTGAGTGTCAATTATCTCAAATAACATTCCATTTAGACTTTACAATTAATAACTAAGTCTGAAGTACGAATTATTTTTATGATATACGACTTTGAAGAAGAAGAAGAAGACTTATATTTTTATTAACATATTGTATGTGTCCGTTTTAATAACATTTTCTCGAGTATTACTCACTTATATAAAACTATTTTACCGATATACATTTATTTTTTTATTTTAATCTGACGTGTCTAATATTTTACAGCAATCATGTTCACGGAAAGATAATATATAAGTTAGTTAGTAATTCAGTTATTCATATCATAGACATATCATAGACTTATCATAGACATATCATAGACATATTTTTAAAACAGATTTATTTAAATGTTGTATAAATAATATATAATATATATCCGTACTTAATATTAGTATTAATCATAAAAATAAAAATCGATCTACAAAATTAAATTTATAACAAACAAACGCAATCCATCTCTAGATTATTTGATTTTATTATAACATGTTTATAATTATCACTAACGGATTTTAATTTAAATAATTAGTAGCAAAAAATGTATTCAGCATCGTTAACTAATTTCAGCGGTTAGATAATGATTTACCTAATTAGCTTATTATTCTATTATATTATAATAAGTTAAAACCTTTTGAGGTACATGTTCGAGACGTACACATTAAAAAAAACTTCTTTCATGATCTCCTTGTTATACCTGTCTGCACGTCAAGATGCTTTTCATTGAAAAGGTGGTGGTATAAAGTAATTAATACTTAAAATTAATATAAAGTAACTAGTCTACGAGATATTCACATAAAATAATTAACTAAAGCAGGTTCGCACTTTTACGAATTAAGTTTCAACTTCTTATTTATCTCAAGATATTTACATTTTGTATTGTTCTCCATGAAAATAACAATTTTTAAATGACTTCTCCGTTGATATTAATAAATTGTAAAGAAGGGATCTCTCACCACTTGTGTAGGTCCAGTTATAACAAACGTCACCCACACTCACATACGTACACCCACGTCTGTGGCATTCAACTTAACGTGAGGGAAACAGAAGATACGGGTTATATTTACACATTTAACCTGAAAGGTGTAGACAAATGTAAGATACCATTAAACAACGTCACTACGTCATATATTTTTATTACTGTTCCTTCAAAATTTGACCAAATTATGTTACTAGGTTGATTTTATTTTTACGCGTTACTCTCTCAGTAACATATGAACCCTTCGCCCATTAGAAGCAGTATTAGAATTCATCTAAAAATACAAATGTATTTTATGTGTCCTCAGCAAAAATAAGAAAAAAAACTTAATTAGATTTGGAATTCGGAACTAATTTACCTGTCATTCTTCATTACACTAAAATTTTTATTTTCTAATAATAAATTTTGAGGCAAATGTTCTTTCTCTTTGACCTGTCTGTTTCCGTTGCTTGATGTATTCATCACAATACATCCCATTGTCCGTGGATTACAGCGACTTTTTTTTAAGTAGTAAAATAATAAACAATATTAATATTTTTATTTACAATCTTTGTCACAAACTACTTCGTTATATTATTTAATTATGTTGTATCAATAACTTGATAACTGATTCGTGATTATTTAAACAAATAAAAAACAACAAATGAATAAATCTGTCTAAACATTTCTCTCATACAATATGTTAATATTAAAATTATAATATTTCATGAGAACATTGAGTAATATAAATATTATTTTATTTAAAGCTTTATGTATTTTACGTAAACAGATTATTCATTAACTTTTTAGATTAAGAATTATCAAAGTAAAGTAAACAAATAAAAAGTATTGAGAGAGAATTGTCATCAAAAGTTAGAATCAGGGAATCATGTTCCAATAATATTTATTCTCATTTATTGACTTTTATAATCAAAAGAAAGTAATATTCCATACTGCAGATTATATTTTTTATCTCTTCTACGACAGAACCAAATGTCATTCATTCTTAATAATATTATAAGCTGAAGTTACAGAAAAAAATATTTAAATTAATGGATGTCTAATTGATATCACAAAATCATATAATTAATATTGAATATTGTGACACACATATGACATTGTGTTGAAAGAAAAACTAAAACAAATTATCCTCCCCTAACATGGCTGTATTATAGTTAGTTAACTGCATCGTAGTTAACTGCTTCATAGCTAATTGCGTAATAGTTAACTTCCTCTAGATGGTGCTGTTATTAATATAGAACGTGCTATCATTTTTTTCTTCCAGTTCTTTAGATTTTTAGTTTTACATAAGCTTATTATTATTTAAATTTCCATTTTTGTAGAGGCTTAAACGAAGTATTCTTATAAAGGTGTTGTTAATATTTCATGTATATATTTTATAGACATATATGTATATACAACCACAGGCTTTCATTATTCTGCTACCAACAGCGGTACTGTTTTCAATAGCTATAAAATTAAAGCTCGGTGTTGGTTTATTTTTAATTGAACTATAATTACTTTCGCGCTACATAAATGCTCCCTTATATTATATTGGTTTTACATTTATATATTATATAATACTTTATATATTTTAACATAACTGTAAGAAATAGTGATATTTTTACTATACATTTACTAATTTATTTTCAATAGTAGAAAATTATGACTACGGGTAGAATAATTAAACTATCTCTAGTGTCGATACGAATATTCGATATGAGGTGCTATCTATACTTAGTGTTTATTTTCTCTTTCTCTTTCTCTCTCTCTCTCGTACACATAAGAAGAGTAGAGTTTAAAACAGTAGTTATCGAGGTCGTCCCTGTACCTCGTGATTACACATTCATTTAGTGTCAAAGCGAAGTTAATCAAACAGTTCAAACAAGTCCAGTCTCCGAAGCATTCTGCTAGTTTTAACTACATCTGTTTATTTTTAATTTGAGTTTGAAAAGCCTTATGGATATCAATTAAGTGTGTTAAATATATGTCGTTCATATGTTTATTAATAGTTATTTCTACTCATTTAAGTTTTGTTTTAGTTTCGATTGCCAAACTAGGTTTTGGTCAGGTGATCCACAGGTTGTTGTTCCCAGTCTAGGTGTATCACGTCTCCATTTTTTAAGTTTGTAACCCCGTGAGGCACGACAGTTCTCTCATATTTAAAATCAAAAACAACAATTGCTTTGAGCTATATAATATTACAATAAATTCTTAAATAAATGGAATGGTAAATATATATCTTAATAGAGATGTGTAGGGTGGAGCAGACGAAGTCGCTGTCAACTGCTAGTTTGTAATAAGAAAATCAAACTTATTCAGTACTATATATAAGTTGTATAAATTTCTATTACATGAGTAAAGTTCAATAGATAATAATTTTATCAATTATTGTAATAATTACTATGATATATTCAACACGAAAAGCTTCCTTGCTATTCACTAAACTTAGTTCAATGCACAGTTAAATTTATAAACAACATTTACCATTTACCTTATACATTTCATTTACCATATAATGAGAAAAAAATATATATAACCTGGTCACGATGTCGTGTCGTTTACGACAATCTCCAAAATCACTGAATCGATTTCTATGAAATTTTGTAGATACCTATTGTTTGATCCAACTTAAAAGATATGATAGTGTAATAGAGATTGCTCTATTAATATATCTTCAATATTTATATAATGCGAATTTGAGGTTTTTGAAACACAGAGGGTTAATTGTTTTTCTAAGTTCAATAAGTTTCCAATAGACGGCAGTGTCAATAATAAAATTTTAAATGGTGTAAAATAGTTTATGAAGCAGCAGAAGAATTCGCTGTCAACAGCTAGTATACATATACTTATTACATTTGTGTGTTGATGAGTTTGGAATAATACTTACTAATTACTATGATTAAGATATATGTTTCCAATTAAGAGAAGAAAATAATTATGAACATATTTTTTATAAACACTATAGTATTAATATTATTAGTATACAACAGTCGTGTTGTTTTCATTTTGTGCTTATTCTTTAGTGGTCAACTACTTATACTCGGTATAGCAGGTAACATCTAACGGCGTACGTAACTAGATCTTATACAATAATATTTCATATAATTAACGATGTTTGCTAATTAAGCAAATTCATTAAAACCTGTTTAGCAATATTATTCAGTTCTGTTTCAAATGGTATTGTTAGTATTCAAGTCCATTATAATTATTGATTGTCAGCAAAATATACCAATATCTTCCAAGATCTTTTAACATAAGTCATCTCAAGTGAAGATATCTTTACCGTATCATTTTTCACGCACTCCATCGGCCCTTTTTTTGGTCCCCTCTTTTTTTATAACATCACATTAAAACGTTACTTAGGTTCAAATTATTTTATTTAAAATTATATTGATCTTTTTATTTTTTACTTTCATATTTGGGTGATTCTTTAAAGCTACTGTTTGCAACAAATTCATCTTACACTTTTACTATTTTTTTTATTAAAGAATTAATCATGGTAGAGCAGTGTTGAAAAAATACATATTTGTGAAGGTTAGTTATATTTAATTTTCTTAAAATTGAGTAGTATCTGACGAATTATGAAATTGGCAGCCATCTTTCAATTCTAATTAGGGATGAGAAATTGAATGATCTATTCGACTTTAAATAAGCATGATAAATTGAATGAAATAGTCAAAGCAGGTCCATGTTATGTCAATATATTGAAGTTAATAAAAAACAAATATAAAATATCCATTTATCAACTCCTTATACGTCACTAATATTACGAGGCAGAAGACAAACTGATAAGGGCCAGGAAATAAGACATTCCAAATATACACGTTGCTTAAAATAGTGTCGTCCATTGTTTTCGTTTACTATTGTGTGTGTTATAATCTTACACACATTCCTACATACACAAATATGTCACACCAGACTGACAAGTGATATTGACAATTTAAAATCAATTTACTGCAATATAAATATAGTATTTGTATTATATCAATAAAATATAAATACAGTTCACTAAATTTCACCTCAATTAATTTATTGCAACAGAGTCGTGGTTCAATAAAATGAAACCGCGTTTGGGACAGACAGACTAATTAGATTTTGCTGTTTTCTGCAAACTAACTAGATTTATTTAATACATTTAGAGTAACCGGCAGGTCACTCCACGGATGTTTACTATATATAGATTATTATCATTGTATTTTAAAAGTGGATTTTGCTTTTTAACGAAACTAAAAATTTTGGAATACAATTTTACAAATATTGACTCTCATTACTGTTAATGAAGACTCGTTTATTTTATTAATCAGACCATATTGGTAAGTAGTTTATTGTTAATAATAAGTATTAAAGTCAATTGACAAAATAAAATGAGAAAGAATCACATTTACAATTATACATTCGGTTTTTAAATAAATTTTATAATAACGTTCAAGAGTTTTTAGTGGATCAAAATATGTGGAACTTAAGTTGTTGAATCATTTGCAGGATTTATTATTATTTATAATGTATATCACCTAGGATTGATATATTTCTTTTGAAAAGAGCAGCTGTTGAGTTTCTGGCCGGCTTTTCTCAACAGAGCATCATTCCGAGCCGGTGGTAGCTTACTTACGGACTGACTACACTGACCTTTTTTTGTATTGTAATAATTGACGATTCAAAAGTGCGTGTAAATGCCAATGTGAATATTAATTAGTGAATAAAGATATTTGGAATTTGAATTTCAATTAGGTATATAGTAATTTTTGAAAAGTGGGGTTAAAAAAATAAGCAAGGAAACCATAAAAATATAATACCATTTTATTTAATCCACAGAGAATGAATGGTTAATTTTATTTCTACGAAAATTACATATTTAACATAGGATATTTTTTACAAGTACTTGTATCAAAAACTTGCCGGGTATCCTAATACGACGTTAACAAGACACTTTATTTTACGATTGACGGCCGGTAAACAAGTTTTTTTTGTAGTTTTTTGTGTTGTTTTTGTAGAAACCAAATTCCCCAAATAAGAAAGATGCAAAATCTTATTTGATAATATTATTTGTTATTTATTTTGAAAAAATATATAATTTGTATTAATGATGAAATCATTACAAAAACAATCTTAGTATTAGAAACAAAAATAAGGAGAAATGTTTAAAATTATTAGATATTACACATACATATAAGGAAAGACAACTTCATTGATTTCAATAATTACTGTAGCGGTTTTTATTTTAATTTTACCTCTGAACAGTACTAATAATTTTATTATTATGGAAATTGAAATAACAATAAAATAAAATAATTTAACATTACAATAAACGAATTTACTTTCCACTACACTACATCCACCTGATAACTATTTGTCATAGTTATAAATGATAAACATTTCAAAATACATAACATTTACGGTCAAACGAATATCTTTTATACAGAACAAAACATTTATTCACGTGATCGGAGAGAGGATAATGGGTTTTGAACCCTTGTTTACTTCACACTTCATAAATGTGAACAACATGTTTACATCATACTTCACTAGCTTTTTAATTTCAATAAACTATGTTAACTGTATTATATTCAAATGTCTATATTAAGTTTAACTGAAGTATTGTTCAAACTTTCAATAAAATCATATTAAAAAAAGCAATAGACCATTAATTTAATAGACATAGATATAATTATAAGTCTCAAAGCTGAATAAACATCGACCTGAGGTAAGTACATCAGGTCACCCTCGTCTAAATATAACACGTGATTATCGAGGCTCCTACGATTCACCCCACATTAAACATCCCTTTCATCATTCCACCATAAATAGTCATAAATATACTTATTTATTATACATAAACTATTGCCTATGACGTCAGTTCCTTCCTTCATTCACTTCTCCACAGAGAGTATTTTTAGTTCGCTTTTCAGGCTTGGTTTTGAACATTTTCGAAGTAGATAGAACAAATTAATTTCATACCTATTCTGGGTGTTATTGGTCAGCTTAGACAAGTAGCGATGTCCTTAATCGAGTACAATGTTAACACACTTTCACGGCATCATCAAAGAACGATTGCCATTTTCTCTTTCGTTCTTTTATATATATTATTATTATATATTATATGTTATTTTATACTATAGTTCACGCGGACGGAGCCGAGTATATAAAATCCTTGTACTTGTAGTCCATGCCATTTTTAATTTGTTTTATAATTATTAATTTGATTTCTTTTTTTTGAGATTTTTGCCTGTGTATTCAGGCACAAGAATTACTTTAAGAAATACATAAATAAATATTCTATTCAATTGTGGTTCTTCAATTTTTTTTTCGGGGGCTCTTTATTTTCTTAGAGCCCAAAGTAGGTACTCTTCATTGTTTATTATTTGTCTGTTTCGGTTAATTTTGTAATGACCTTCTGGTCTCGGTTGTGTATTGCTAATTTCAAGTTGTAATCATTTATTGTCTTGTCCGTATTTACATTGTCTTTGATGAACGTCGCCAGCGCATCTTCTTGATGGTCCGTGTAGTAAACAAACGTCCTGGTGTGTCGGGAAATTATGAAGACGTTTTATGACGACATTTGAAAACAATTTGTATGCAATTGGGTAGGAACATGGTATTAGGTATGTTGGAATATATACAGAGTTATTGGAGTGACGATGTACTAGGCTACAGATGGACTAATTTCAGGTTATTAAGTTACACATCGTACATTGGTTAATAGAACAAATAAATTAAAGTAGCCTCTCGAAGTATTTGTGTACACGAGTCCTTAGTTTTTTTATTTATTCTTGTGGTTAGACCTTTATATAATAAAGCATTCACTGCATATACTTCAAGATAAGCTTTTGAAGAGCCTGCGTTTATAAGATCATAAAAGTGCACTCTGTGTAGTAAACCCACTCAGCATCTAGAATATTACAGTAGATGAACCAATAAAATTGTGTTTATTCTCAGCGTCTTATTCTCGTTTTCAAATTTTAATGTGAAGATGATATTAGATAGCTGCTAGACTAAAAAAACATTATGATTGTCTAAAAATATTGGCTCTTAGACTATATTATATATATTCAATATAATGATAGCTTCAAGGAACTAAAATAAACGTAAATTATTAAATTAAGTTTCAATATATATATTTCATATAGCTTTGACAAACCCAGCGCTCTGTCGGCACTTCTCCTTAACCTCGTCACTCGCAAATTGGTTATGAAACGAAATTAATAGGATTACCAGGTATCCCGGATATTGACACACTGATAGCCAAATGATATTAGCGTGGGTGACAGATAACTCTGCTTCTGCACGAACAGACGGTAACTCAATTATAAGGATGTCAGAGTTATTAATAGACTGACGTTATATTTAAGTTAAATCAGATATTAATACATAAAAGCAAGTAAAAATTCAGTGCATTCTATACTTGAGGACATGATGATGAAGATGATGAAAAACTCCCTTGCTAGCGTGTATTCAAAGGACGTAATAAAAAAAATAGTCAAAATGCTGTGAGTAAAATAAAAGGCAGGCAAAACTGTAGTCTTTGTTTAATGTAATATAATAATAATATTGAACGTAGAAAAGTTAAAGTCAATAACAAATTTATTAACTAAGAGTGGATTTTACTCAAATTACATACTTTTCTGATTTATATCTTGGTCATTTAAACTTTTTAAGGCAACTTACAGGGAATATCGAATATCGGAAGTATTAATATGAATATCCGTAATGTAATCAATATCATTGTTATTATTGATACTTCTCAATTACCCTCTGAATAGAATCAACATCAATCTTCTTATGAAGTATGATGTACAGTAGGAGATGTAAGATGTAAGTGAGAATACTTTTTAAAAGAAGCAAATATATGTTTAGAAAATTTAGTAAACATTATTTTCTTTATAAGTTCTTTATAAACAGCAAATTGTAATATATTAGATTAATAAATCGTGGAAAGAAATCATTTCGTTATTAGTATCGGATAAACATGAAAGATAAAGTTTTTCAATGGTAGTTCTCCTTTCATCCTGCGGTCTTTGAAGCCTCGTTAAGTTTTAATAGAATATTTTAATATTTTTAGCTACATATCTATAATAACGTTCGTGTTTTTTTTATAATTTAAATTTGTTTTAAGAAGCAATTTAAATGTGTTTCAGGTAAAACCTAAAAGTTAAAATTGAGTAACAGTTATCTTTTCGTGGCACCTCTGAATTACCTACATTTATTACCTACAGATAAACTTTATGCAATGTCTATCCATTTCCTATCAACGATATTCCGTCTCAGTTCCTGTTTAAGACAACCCAGTCCGCAAACCAATTATTGACTTGAGTCACATCGACTGATTGACTTCCTTAGCTACAAACCTAGGACTCTTGGAACTAGGACCGTCTCATTTTAGACTCAAGAACGCACGACATACATGAACAAGGTAGAAAATATAAAATATAATGTACATATTAGTCTATATTTATTATTACAGTGTAATTAAAAAATCCACACATCTGTTTTATTATTGAGTAAAACCTAATTATCTTTGATCTGTCACCGGTGAATTTCCATGCGAGTATCAAAGGAAAAAGCTTTCAAGTCTCTCCCGTACCTATTGTTCTCGGATATTAAATTACCTTTCTTTTTTTGTACAGCGAACGCTGTGTTCTTTTGAATTCTTTTAGCTTTGAATACTAACTCTTAATTTTCAGTAGTAAAACATGTTGTATGAAATTATAAAGACAACATTTTCCTAAATTAGTTAGCTTATTCTTGAGCTATTTATAATATAATAATAAAGGAATAATGCTTACATCAAATTTGTTTTCGCTATTATAGAATTTTTTATAAAGTATGCTTCTCCGCGATTATTTATTAAAAAAGTTCCTTGGCATTTTAATACGACTCTATCATTTATCTAAACATAAAATTATGCCAATGTTATTAATATTACAAGTAGTGGTTCAGTATAACACATGACGTGTGTGAAAAATAGTAGACCGTTTGTGAACACACGGATTCCCAAATCAAAAGAATGAAGGTGGGCTTTTCAACTTTAGAGCTGGTACCCTCGTCAATGTATCCTGACTACAACCAACAAATGACTACAGAAAGACTCTTTTAACAACAAATAAGAAATAAGATAAAATATTATCTTTCTTTAAAAACTCCTTTACCTTATAAACTTACTTACCACTTTATTAAAATCATCTTACTTAAAACTTATAAATTCTAAAGATTAAAAGATGAAAGATTCTTTGAAATGATATTTAACTGTTTTTCACCGTTAAGTCAAATCTAAGCAGATTTTTTATTTCATAGTAGTAGTATTTATTGATATAATTATCAAGATAAATTAATTAAACTAATAAATTAATAAATTAATTTAAATGAATACCTAAAATGTGAGATATATCCTATATAGGTATTATTATAATATTTATATATTTAGAGACGTTTTTTTACAATTCATTGGCTCAAGTTATTATTTTTTTACTGGAGTATCAGTTGCTTCAGTTTAAATTTTATTAAGAGTTTATAATTAACGACAAGTCTAAAGTTGACAAAAGATGTTATGTATCTTAACTAAAAGATATAACATATTGTATATGTTTTTTTTCTAATATTGTTCCGATGTACATCTATTTTTTTTTAATTTGAACGTGACGTTTCTAATAAATACTTTGTATTATCATAATAGTACAGGGAAAGATAAGTAATAGGTATGTCACTTATTATGTTATTTGTCATCACAGACATATGTAAAATAGTTTCATTTTTAAATCTAACCTTTAAAAGAATTCACCTTTCTTTTTTAATTCAGATAGCCCAAACCGTCGAAATGGTGCTCACCGCCGAGCGCCTTTTTTTAGAGGTCGTTCGGGACATCATCTACAGAAGCGGTGCCCATCAATATTTTGACATGAGTAACACACAACCGTATTCTCAAAAGTGTGCTCTTTCAAAATGACCATCACTTTTAATTAAATAAAAAAAACTGTGTCCACAAAAAAATCATAAAAAAACGTTATTTTTGAGCCTCGCAACTGCGTATAACCCCTTAATATACTTTCAATATTTAGTAGAAAAAAAATTGCATAATTATATTGGTTATACATTTATATATTATAAGATAGTTTACATACATTAACTTAATTGTAAGAACTAGTGTCTTTATATCAATTTCCTGAAATTTCTTCTAAACAATTAGTAATTTATTTTCAATAGTACAAAATAATGACTACTGGTAGAATATCTCAAACCTTGTCGTATCGGTACAATTACTATATATACTTAGTGTTTATATTCTCTATTTGGCTTCTCTCTTTGTCTCTCTTTCGTACACATAAGAGGAGTAGAGTTTAAAACAGTAGTTAGCGAGGTCGTCCCGTACCTTGTGATTACACACTCGTTAAATGTCAAAGCGGAGTTAATTAAACAGTTCAAAAAAGTCCAGTCTCCGAAGCATTCTGTTAGTTTTAACTACATCTGTTTATTTTTCAATTAAATTGAAAAAATGCGTTTACCTGTTAAAATAACGTAAATGTATGTTTAATAATTATTTCTTTTTTTTTGTATTCTATGATACAATATAATAGCAACGAGTAAAAGTAAGTATCTGTTTAACCAAAGGTTTAGTGTTTAACCAAAGGTTTCTCCGAGTCTAGCTTTCGTTTTCCGTATGTTTTTAACGTGACAGTTACTTAATATAGAGGTTAAGAAAATAATTAAGATAATTAATAATATTGTATTGTAATAATATATGTCTAATCGGAAAAATTATATCATTTCAAGAGACAAAAACAAACATGATTAAGAAATATAATTTTAATGAAGATTTAAAATGGTATATTGACACTGTACCTACCGACAATTCTTGTATATCTGTTCCTACCGCACGCGGTCAAATTGACCGGTAATTAAAAGTTATTTTATTATATAACGCAGGTAATAATTGAAATAACTAAAAGTAAAGAGTGAAGAAAATATTATATGCATATTCTAAGAATTGTCATATAGATTGATAACGATATTATAACGTTTAAAAATGTGTAAGTTTTACAAAAGTTTAAGAACGGTCATTTTGACCGGTACTTGGTAGGTTTAGTGTTAACGAGAATATGAATGTTAATTGATGATAGATGAATGGAAATGATCAGACTAAGTCGCTGTTAACAGCTAGTTTAGGATAAATATAAAATAATATTACACCAGTTAAATAGAGCCTACCTTTAATTAATTACCGTAATAATTACTATGATATAATCAGATTTCTTTTTCATTCTTCAGATTACAGATTAGAAAACAATTTATAGTTAAATAAATTTACAATATTATAATGAGAAAATATGTTCGCTTATCAAATACATTTATATATAAAAACGTCATGTCACGATGTTCGTTTGCCCCAATATCCGAAACCACTGAACCGATTTTAATGAAATTTTGTAGATATCTTTTGTTTAGTCCAACTTAAAAGATGGGACAGCTTTTATCTCGATTAATAAACTTTTTTTTTTAATACGAATTTAAGGTTTTTTATACATAAATAGTTTAATTTAAGTTATGTAAGTTTCAAATAGATTAAGATATATGTTTAAAATTAATGGAAAGAAATAAATCCGACAATATTTTTCTATATACATTTAATTAATCTGATTATTAGATATATTTTTATTTTTTTGTGCTTATTCTTTAGTCAACGACTTATATAACTTCCAACGGCATACGTATTCAAACCTTGTATAATAAATATTTCTTCTTATAAATACCGGTGTTTCCTAATCAATATAGTTAAAACGTATGTAGCAATAATATTTATTTATTTATATTAATTCATACCAGTGATCATTTGTGTATGTCAAATGTATGTCACGATATAAGCCCTTCTGTAAAGACACTCTCCAACTTAAATAAGTCTACGAGTGTTCCAAGCGCGCCCTGCTCTGAGAAGAACCACACAACAAACTCAGCCGGGTTTTGCTATTGTGTTCACTGTTTCACAAATGTCAATGTATTTAGTGAGTTTCAATTCTGTTCAAAATGGTATTGTTAGTGTCCATGTCCAATATAATTATTAATTTTCCTCGCAATATATTAATATAATAACTGTGTGGTTCTAAAGCTACTGTTTTCAACAAATTCATCTAACACTAACCATTTTTTTTTCTTAATTACTATACAATTAATTATGGTTGATCAAATGAAAAAACATATTTGTAAGGCCGAGTTATCTTTCACGAAATTAAAATTAAAAAGTATCTGACGAATTATGGAATTGGTAGCTTAATTAGATCGTTCAACGCTAATTAGGGATGAGAAAGTGAATGACTTATTCAAAGTTCATCCTTATTATTTCGATATAATGCATATTAAAGAATAAATAAATAATATATATATATATATATATATATATATAACTTTATTTATCCGAAATCACACTGAAATTTCGAGACAAACCAAACTAATGAGAGACAGGAAATTAGTATTCCAAAGTGAATTACTTTCATGTATCGAATTAAAATACAATTATAAAATTAAATGCATATAATATAAATTAAAATCACAGTTATTTCAACAAATGGACCCAGACGAATTGTGTTACCCTCCTAAATCCAGAATACATAATAAATATAGGATGTCACTCAAAATGTTGTGGTTCGTTGTTTTCGGTTACTGTTGTGTGTGTTATAATCATACACACACTCCTACATACACAAATATGTCACACCAGACTGATAACTAATATGGAGAAATTTAACATCAATTTACCTCACAACATACACATATTATTTGTAATATCTTTGAATAACATTAAATATATCAATAAAACATAAATACGGTTCACTAAATTTCACCACAATTCATTTATTGCAACAGAGTCATGGTTCAATAAAATTAAACCGCGTTTGAGACAGAAAGACTTATTGGATTTTACTGTTTGCTACAAACCTAACTAGATTTATTCAATACATTTACACAAACCTTTGCAGGTTACTCTAACTTATACTACACACTGTTAATTTCTCTCGACGAAAATTAAAATACCTAATTTCACAGAATGTTCCAACTATTTCGTATATTTATATAAATTAAGTATATATTACTATCCTTCTACAGTATATAAGTTCAATAGACTCATGTTAAATCAGAGCTAGCTCAAATAAGTGAATACAAACTTTGATCACAAATATTATAAAAGTGAAGTTTTGCTTTTTATCGGAACTAAGACTTTTGGAATACAATTTTGCAAACATTGACTTTTAGTGCTGTTACGAGTAATGAAGACTTAGTATATTTTGAATAATTGCTTTAGTAAATTATTATTAATAATAAGTATTAAAGTTAATGACAAAATAAAATAATTAAGTTAAATAAACCAGTTTAAAGAATATTTTCAATAAAATAAATGTAGTGACTTCTAACCGCAACGAAATATTTAAATAAAATATATTATTGTATTAATGGTAAATAAAGAAAAAATTCTAAACATGGGGTTAAAAAATAGACAAATAAAAAAGATAAAAATAAAAATGATAAATACCATTTTATTTAATCGACAGGGAAGGAATAATTTTTTCCTGTCCATGAAAATGACATATTTATTATAGAATATTGTTGACAAAGAGTTTTATCCAAAAACCTGTCAGGGAAATTTCAATCTTAAAGCGAGGTTTACAAGGCACTTTATTTTACCAATGATGGCCGCAAAACAAGTTTTTAAAAGAAATTTGCTTCACACAAATACGAACATTTTATCTTTTTATAGAAACCAAATTCCCCGAACAAGGAAGATGCTCTATTTTTGCTTATACTTCTTTATTTATTATGAATAAATAAATATTTAGCGTTCTTTCCTTATTTTAATGAATTAATTACAAAAACAGTCCTAAAATTAGAGACAAAAAATTAAAAGAAGTGTTTAGAAGTAATTAGATATTAGTTGCATTACATACATACATGCATATACATATACATATTACTAACGTATAGTGAATTAACTTTATTATGGCCTGAATATTCACTGCAGTGTTTTCGATTTCAATTTTATTACTGAATAGCAATAATAGAGTTTTTATTATGTATTTAAACAATATAACATTACAATAATCTAATTATCTTTTCCATTCTCCTACACCCACGAGATATAACTTTATTTTTAATAGTTACAAAAGGTAATGTAAATATGTCATCGCAGTAAACAAAGCATTGTAGTTTATAACGTTAACGGTCAAACGGATATCTTTTATATCGAACAAAACATTCATACACGTGATCGGAGACAGGATAATGGGGATTTGAACCCTTGTTTACTTCACACTTCATTAATGTAAACAAGATGTTTACTTCATATTTAACTATATTTTTATTTGTTTCCAATAAACTATGTTAACTGTATCATAATCAAGTATTTTTTTATTTTAATTTTATTCCATATTTTAGTAGCATGTGGAAGAAGAGTCCCGGAAAACCGCACACTAGAGGTCCGCCACACATCCAGGTCGTAAGGATGGTATTGCAGGCGATTACGTGCTGTGCATTGACGATATTCGGCGGCAGGCATCAGATCAAATAACTCTACGGTACACTCCCCGTTGTAAATGCGATAGAAGACATAGATGACCACGAAACTAACAGTTGCTCGAAATGTCAAGACCCAGTATACTGATACTTGGCGAAGCATTGAGAGAAGGACTCTCGAAGAGCGGAGATATGGCAAATGGTTTTTTATTAGTGGTAAACCTTCAAACTTGTGTCTTTTGGGGATTAAATTTTACGGAGTTCAGTTCACCCCATTGAGATTGGAGATGATCTCTGATGATTGGGGATGGGGATGATTGGGGAGGTTTTTTTTTCGGTACTCATCGACTTTTTCCCGAGAGTGTCCTACACGGCTGTCATTCACATAACAATGTATGTTGGAAATATCCAACATATCATTGATGTGCAGCAAGAACAGAGTTGGTGATAGCACGCCGCCTTGGGGTACACCAGCGTTAACCGGCTTGGGGTCCGTATAAAAACCGCCTAGAATGACGCCTGTATGTTCCGTCTAGTGAGAAACCTGGTGATCTACTTGCATAAACTCTCGAAAGCCCATAGGAAGGTAGCTTCGAAACAAGCCTCTTGTGCCATACAGGATCAAAGACTTTCGCCATATTCAGACTAACTGCCAAGTCATCTTCCTTGCTTTCAAAAAAAGCTGTGGTAAGGCCAACGATGCGTAAGATATAACAGAAGATCACCAGCCGATCGATCATGGCGAAAGTCATATTGACGGTCATTGACCATATGGTTTTTCTCGAGGGAATCTTCTTACGATGGGAGCTGTTTATTAATGATGTTCTCCATTACTTTGGAGAGAAGAGAGGTAATGGCGATAGGTCTGTAGTTAGCTAGGCCCGAGCTATCACCTTTTTTAGGGATCGGATGGACAAGACACGCTTCTATTAGACCGGGATTACGCCTTTAAGGTAGGAGTACCGAAATAGACGCATTAGCACTGATGTCAACACAGGAGCACATGTTCGGAGCAAAATTGGAGAAATACCATCTAGTCCACCCGCCTTAGTAACGCCTAAGAAAAAAAAAAGCTTTTCGGATGATTTTTTAGCGAAAAACTATTTCCGTCATGAAGCTCTGATACTGCGGGATGTTAGGCGGTGTCTTCTCCTGGTTGTCCATAGTCGAGTTTGAGGCAGAGAGGGTGCTCAAAAGATCGGTTCTATTTTTTTCCGTGTGGGCCAGAGAGTCGTTCCCAGTGTGCAATGGCGGTAGGGATGGCAAAAGTTGCTCTCAAAATTTTCTTAGACTGGCTTTGGAAACCGCCCAGAACTTCTAGGCGGTTACCTTACCAGCAGAGCTTTAATTTTGACGACATACTTGACCTTTGCTCTAGCAATTTGCTGTTTGAAGAATCTGAAGGCATGATTATATTTCCTCTTCTAGACTCTAGAGTTCCGATCCTTAGTGACAAACGCATTAGCTCAGGCTTGATACCACAGAGATTAGTACAAAAATTCCATCTCCTGTAGTATCAAGTATAGACAACACTTAGTATAAGTCAAGTATTATTCAAAGTAACAGAAAAATCATATATATATATAAAAAATAACATTGAATAAAGAGAAATAGAGATATAATTATGATTTGCAAAGCTGAATAAACATCAACTTGAGGTTAGTACATCAGGTTACCCTCATCTAAATATAACACGTGATTATCGAGGCTCCTACAATTCACCCCACATTAAACATCCCTTTCATCATTCCACCGTAAACAAGTCATAAATATACTTATTTATTATATATAAACTATTGCCTACGACTTCGGTTTCATCCCACGCTCTCATCTCCATCACGTACAGTAATTTAAATACGCTCTTTAAGCTTGAGGTTTGAATATTTTCGGAAGATGTGTTATTACGTAGAAATTCCATTTCTACAGTAATTTAAATACTTAGTCACACATTAAATTTTTTTTGATGTTTGTCTGTGGTTAGGTTGATTAATTATCTGTGACATGACTTCTCGTTCTATTTTAGTAATTAGATGTTGCCAGCTTGAGGATGCTGCGGATTACATTAAAAAGTTATCAATTAATAATGCTTATTTGTCTCCAAAGAAATTCAGTTATATATTTTTAAATTACTAAATTAATTATTCCTTTTTCTAATAATTAAGAATTTACCCACATTTAGTCGGACGTTCTGCGTGGTGTAGTAACACTATTCGCTTATTTGTGTTTTAGAATTAACCCGTCATGACCTTTCTAGTTTTTTCTATCCCGATATTCCTTTTTTAATTAGTAATTCATATTTATTATTAACCATGATTAAATTGCCTTTAAATGCCTGCTCCTCGTTAACATGTTATGAAGTTGTCTGGTGATGTTATACATAATTGTTATATACTATTATATTATATATCTTTAATTTCACAGTGTAGTGAAAGTGTTGTAATAATAATATACTTTATTGCAACCACAATGTAAAATAACAGTAACAATCGGAACAAAAAAACATTTAAACTATGTATACAATAAGGCGGTCTTATCGCTAAGTAGCGATCTCTTCCAGACAACCTTATATATAAGTTTAATGTGAGTTACATACATTGTCCATTGTCAGTGGCGCCTATGATTTTAATTTAAAAGACGAATATTAAGGATCTTATTCAATATAAGTATTTAAATTATTGACCTCAAGTGACCCACCGCTGAGTAAGCGGCATATTATCTATTGTATTCATTTAAACTGAAGTATTAATAAATAGAGGACTAAATTAAATTAAATTGGATATTTGATTTAAAGCAACCTACTAGTTACACGAACACTAAATTTTAAATATTACAGTGTATTAAATTAATAAAAAAAAGGTTATTTCATAATTGGGTGTTATTGGTTATCTTAGACAAGTAGCAATGTCGTTAATCGAGTAGAAAAAAATAAGACACTTTAACTGCATCACCAACGAACGATTGCCATTTGGCCGACTTTCCGAAAGTTTATTACTTTTTTATATTCCACGCGGACGGAGTCGGGCGATATAGTATATAAAATTCTTTAATTGATATTTTATAACTATGTAAGTATTTAAGACTTAGTTTAATAATCATAATGTTGTATAAAAATCGAAAGCTATTATTTATATATAATTTATTTCATATCCATTACCATTGTTTCTAAAACATAAAATAGATGTAATAGTGCTGTAAAAAAATGTTATTTTATGAAGACGGTTTTGGATGATATTTAAAAGCAATTTGTATGCACTTGGATATGAATATGGTATTACGCATGTTATAATATATACAGAGTTATTTGAGTGACGATGGACCTAGTTAGAAACCTGCAAACGGATTATTTTCGAATTCTGTATTAGTAGTAGAACAAATATATCTTTTGTTTTTTCATTCATCTTGTGGTTAACCTTTATATAACCAATATTCAATAAGATTTAAGATAAGCTTGTTAAGAGCCTGCGTTTATAAGATCATAAAAGTGCACTCTGTGTAGTAAACCCACTCAGCATCTATAATATTATAATAGATGAACCAATAAAATTGTTTTTATTCTCAGCGTCTTATTCTCGTTTTCATACTTAAATGTGAAGATGATATTAGATAGCTGCTAGACTAAACAAACATTATGATTGTCTAAAATTATTGGCTATTAGACTAATTATTAAGTTTAAGACTAATTATTGGCTCTTAGACTAGATTATATATACTCAATATAGTATAATGATCCCTTCAAGAAGCTAGAATAAATAGAATTTTTTAAAGTTTCAATATACACATTTCATATAGCTTTGACAAACCCGGAGCTCTGTCGGCAAGTGCCGGAGAAGTCTCCGTAACCTCATCACTCGCAAATTGGTTATAAAACGAAATTAATAGGATTACCAGGTATCCCGGATATTGATACACGGATAACCAAATTATATTAGCGTGGGTGATGGATAACTCTCCCTCTGTACAAACAGACGGTAACTCAATTATATGGATGTCAGAATTATTAACAGGTTGATGTTATATTTCATATATTAAGTACACTTTAGAATATATCTCTATATACACTATTCCATTGTATTTTATAAGGACATGATGATGATGATACTGGTGATGATGATGTTGATGATGATGATAAAGATTCTCTTCGCTAGCGTGTATTCAAAGAGCATAATAAGAAAAATTATTGTCGCATTATATATTAAATAATTATAAAAAAATATTCATACAAAATGTTTGGAATAAAATAAAACGCATCTAAGCCTGTACTTAGTCATTTGTTTAATGTAATATAAAATTATTATTGAAAGTTGAAAAACAAAGTTGAAAAAGAAAGAGGAATCTCCTCAAATTACAGATAGTTCTGATTTATTCAGTTTACCGTCATTTAAACTTTTTAACAGAACTTACAGGGAATATCGAATATCGGAAGTATTAATTCGAATATCCGTAATCTGAGTAATAATATTATATTGATTAAAATCAAGATTAATGTTCTTAATCTTTTATACATATTATAAATAATTATGATGGATAAGGGAAGATACGTTTTAGAAGAAGCAAAAAATATGTTTAGAATATTTTATATGCATTGTCTTCTTTGTAAGTATTTTTTATAAATAGAAAGTTTGAATATTATATATTAATAAATCATTCTGTTATAAGTGAAAGAAATCATTCTGTTATAAGTGTAGGATAAACATGAAAGATAAAGTTTTTCGATCGTACATCTCCTTTCATCCTTTCATACCTCTTGCGGTCTTTGATGCTTAACCAAGATTTTGAAAACTTTATGAATTTTTAGTTCGTTACAAATATAATATACATATATATTTGTGGTTACATATTTATAATGAAGTTAGTCTTTATTGACTTGTATTTGTTTAATTTAAATTATGTGTGTCTAATACTCTTAAAATTTAAATATTAAAAAAAAAAGTTATGCTTTCGTTCGCAACTCTGAACTACCTACAATTATTAACAAAAGGGTAACTTTTTGCAATATATATCCTTCAACGATATTCCGTCTTAATTCCTTTTTGAGACAAGCCAGTCAGTAACCCAATTATTGACTTAGTCATACTGACTGATTGACTTCATTAACTTCAAACGTAGGACTCTCGGAACGAAAACCTAGATAGCTATGAATATTTAAGGGATGGAAAAAGCTTGAAAATATAATATACGTATTTGTATATATTTATTATAACAGTGCAATTAAAAAATCCACACATATCTTTCGTTATTGTTGAGTAAAACCTAATTATCTTTATTGTATCACCGGTGAAATTCCATGTGAGTTTGAATTTGAATTTTCATGCGAGTTTCAAAGGGAAAAGCTTTCAAGTCTCTCCCGCACCTATTGTTCTCGGATATTAAATTACTTTTCTTTTTTTCTACTGCGAACGCTGTGTTCTTTTGACTTAAAGCTTTGAATTCTAACACTTAATTTACAGCAGCAATATACGAGTATGTTGTATTAAATGAATGAGTTTATGAAAATCTTATTTTCAAAAGTCGGTTAGACTATTCTTGAGCTACATTTTGAACAATGGAATAATCATAGCTAATTATTTTTATTAGTTATAATCGAAGTTGACATTGATGTACAAACTGAAATACTTCCAGATTGTTTCCTAGATGCTCAATCTAAAAGTTTTTTGTTTTCTTGTATTATTTTAATTACTAACAATAAATTATAATTTAACATTTTCAGAAGCAAGAAATTTTATCAGCAATTTTTATAACTTTTTGCGATTAAAGAATGATTGACCTTATTATTAAAATCGACTTTCGATTTTATTAAATCTAAAACCCTAAGAAATATTGTAACGTAAACATTTTAAAATGCAAACAGACTTCTTCAAGGACCTCTCTTGTATCTCTTTGTCTATTAAGATACTTTTCTCTGAAAACGTGGAAGTATAAAGCAAATAAAACTTGAAATTAATATAAAGTAACTAGTCTGCGAGATATATATATATATATATATATATATATGTATTTATATTTATATACAAATATTTTATATATCATAAAAAGTAAAACAAAATATCACCGAATATATACGAATTAAGGTTTATCTTCTTGCTCATCTGCAGATACTATAAATTTCGTATTGTCCTCTGTTAATCATAATTTTTCTATATTTTTAAACTCTCCGCCCGATGATATATTAATTTATTCTTTGTATCTGCAATATGAAGAGATCCTGGTGTGAGATCTCTTGTTGTGTAGGTCCAGTTATTAACAAAAGTCACCCACACTCACGTACTCCCACGTCTGTGTCATTCAACTTAACTAAAGGAAACAGAAGGTTTGAATTATATTTACACATTTGAATTATTCCCTTACCCTTTAAGGATAAGCAAAAAGTTATATTTCTATAAATGTACGATACTATTAAACGTGATTACAATCTTTTACACTACATCTGAGTTAGTGTCCCTTCTAAAGGTGACCAAAGTATTTTGCTAAGTACACATGTATGTAGTACATAAAGATGTTTTTATTTTACGCATTACTTTCAATAACATAGCATCCCTTCGACCCTTAGCAATATTACAAGCCATCTAAAATACACAGATAATCATTATAAGTGTCACCAACAGAAATACGACAAAAGAAGATAATACTGTTTTTTGAATGTTAGATTTGAAATTCTAAACAAATTTTCTTGTCATTCTTCATTATATTCAAATTTTAGAATTATTTTTGAGTGAAATACACTTTCTCTTTGACCTGTCTGTTCCCGTTACTTGATGTATTTATCACAATACATCACATTGTCCTCGGATTACAGCGACTTTATTCTTCACAGAGATAAACTCCAATGAAATATGCACGAATATTGTTTTTATTTTGTTGACCTGATAACTAATTTATGGTAAATATTTGGTAGTTTTATTTAGCATACTTATATTTGGTATCTGTATGTCTTTATATCTAAGTATCTATCTAATAGTGGTAACAGATAAGAGCAGATGTAGAAAAGAACGTGTTTCACCCACACAGCCCTTTTATAAGGGTTTAGTAAGAACATTGATTTTGAATAGTGGTTACTTTAATCGGATTAAAGGAGCAAATATTGTCTTTTTATATAAAAAATACTAGCTATTGGCAGTGGTTTCCTCTGCTACTTCATTAATTATTTTACAATAATTAATATATTATTATTAATGAAGATAAAATATATCCTATCTTTTAAGCTGGACCAAACAATCTACAAATTAAGCCGAAATCGGTTCAGTGGATTAGGAGGGTAGAGCAAACGAACATCGTGACACGGGATTTCTATGTATAAAAGTATACACAATGACCTATAAAGATTTATGTATTATATTAGTTGGTAGAGTAGTGTGTAAGTTCTATGTTAAGTGTCTTCAGTGGGTTGTATGGCGGGTGTCATTAAGATATTTAATTATCTTTATATTATCATCCTCTATTACAGTTATTTTCCACGAAACTGATATACAGGAGGTATTTAATAATCTTATTATTACGACCAAGCTCATCATTAATTAATGCAACTTTAAGCTAAATATTTTTAACAACTTTAGTTTACCTGTTAGTTATTATATGTCAACCAAAGATATATAATACATCAATTGTCAAAGTGCTGACATATTTCATAATGACATCATTGGTTGATTGATTGATTAATTTTCATTTCAGTCATTATATGGAGGGGATGAATTTTAAATACACGTAACATATTGTATAGGATTGCAATTACGAATACTGGTAAATAATATTAATTGATTATACCTATTCATATATTAATAATGATAAAAATAAATAGATTTTAATACTATATAATGTGTTCGGAAAGTTTGCAAATATTAGCAATTTTGTACATTTTTCATACAAGTACCGTATCAGGATAAATAGTGCCCGTGTCGGGAGAGGTTTGATACACATGTAAATAGTGGATACAGAGTACTTATATACAGACATGGTGCGAAAGTACATGGATCATACAAAACTTGTCTCGGTGAGAATCGACATCACTATCTTTGTTCAAGTCAGAGTCACTAATCTCTGTACCATCAGGTAGAGAGCTACTAATCTAATATGTATATAAAATATAATCCAATCCTCAGTTGTCTTCATCTGTCAGTGACGTCACAAAGTGTGTTCCAATTAATGAAATTACGAGATCATCCGGATGTTGATACACTGATAACAGAATTATACAACCCTTTACTTGAGGAATGGAAGTTAATCGATGATCAACTTGACAAACAAACGGTGGGTGATGTACTTAATACAACATTGTTATTGAAGACGAAGTATCTATCCACGGTTAATGAATTTATCTGTTGGAAGTAAATTGACTCCAATTAACAATTTACAGGCCTATTCTGATAAGGATCATAAGAAAATATAAATATAAAAGTTTTGGAGTAGATAGTTAAAGACTAACTTATAATTTTCTAAATTAATTGATATAATTTATTTTGAGATTTTACATTTACATTTTTATTTATTTTGACATTTCGACTAGTATTTGTTTTAAGAAAAATAAAATTTCAAATAATAAATATTTTTTACGTCAAGGAGTTAGTAACTTCAGACTAAACAAAAACTATTGAATATAAAAAAAAATACGATAAATTCATAAATTTATTTGTTAAGAATAATCATCATATACTATTTTTCTTTACTTGTTATGATCTTATTTTTTTAGTAACTTAACGTAATCGTTCAATATTATTTACACAAAAAATATATGTATATGGCATATTAGATACCCTGCTCTTAGAAACACTATAGGTATTTAGCTTATTAAGTTTATTTTCGGTCACTAGAGTTAGCTAGAGTTTATTCTAAGTGACATGGTTTCTTGAAATATGTTTTTCATACTTAATTAAATAAACTGTTTATTATAAACGACTATTTATAAGCTATTTTAGAACTTACAAACCATTGTTTTAAGGCAATCTATCGAAAGTTTAAGAAGCTTTTACCTGAAGAGCAAAATAACCATAGAGTTCAGTATCATTAGTAATTGAATGTTTTTATATAAATATTTTCTAAGTGACCTCCTTTGAACCCTCAGCGAACGATTGCTTGCTATAGGTAGTATCCTTCCTGTCCCCGGATGTAGCCGGAAATGAAAAAGTAATGAGGCCTTTGATATTCCGTGATCGTACAAAAGTTCATTACTGAAAATCACTTACATTTTCAATAAATCTTATAACCGATAAAGAGCCGGTAGGTATCAATGGAATCTCTTTATTTATAAATAAAATTTATAAATCCTACGTTAAGAAAACACTTATCCAAAATTTTATGCTTCTCATATTTTTTACGACTAAGCTAAGCTTAGATAAGCTAGCTCATAAGAATAGGAACATTATGAATTATTATAATGTAATTATATAAAAGATTATATTAATAGAAATGTATTTCTTAAAGCGTTTTTCACATTAAGTGAATATAAAAACAGAAAAAAACTATCGAACAACAATGTATAAGGGGATAACAATATATTTTTTTATATGATAGCTTATAAGGGTTAAACTTGAAAGCTTTTTCATTAAATACCTTCTTGAAAATGTGCTTATGACGTCACAGAGACAACCAGGTTTGTAAACACACTCATAACTCGACATGTACATATTAACATCATATGAGAATTTGTTTTAGTTATATTTCCATTGTTGTAAATGTAAACAAACGTATCCGATATCAAAAATAAATTATTTATATGTTACATGAATATATTTTTATATTAAAAGAAATAATAGTTAACGATTAGGTGAGTAAAGTAAAAAAAAATATAAGAAATTAAAAAATGGTAGTGATAATTCTTAACAAATAAAAGTATTTGCAAAACAGTTTTATTTACCTTAGATAATGAATAGTGTCTGAATGAGTAAGTTATTGCAAATTACTTAATTTTGAAAATTATAAGTTTTTTCTTTAACTAAAACTTTTGTAAATTTATATTGTCTAATGTTCCTTAAAGGCTCTCTTCGTTAGCATGTATGCAAAGAGCATGATGAGAAAGATTATTATCGCATAATATGTGAAAAATATACAAAATAATATTCATACAAACTGCTCTGAATAAAATAAATCTCATCTAAGCCTGTACCTACTTAGTCCTTTGTTTAATGTAATATAAAATTATTATTGAAGGTTGAAAAATAAAGTCGCTTTTTCTCAAATTACAGACTGTCCTGGTTTATTTATTCATTTAAACGTTTTAACGGAACTTGCAGGGAATATCGAATATTGGAAGTATTCATTCGAATATCCGTAATCTGATCAATATTATTATTATTATTGATACTTCTCAGTTATCAATTGAATAAAATCAAGATTAATGTTTTTAATCTTTTATATGTATTATAAATAATTATGATAGATGATGTAAAGTAAAGATACGTAAGCAAGTAATAAGCGAAGATACGTTTTGGAAGAAGCAAAAAATATGTTTAGAATATAAAAAAAAACTTACAAAGAAAACAATGCATATTAATGCATTGTTTTCTTTGTAAGTTTTTTTTTATAAATAGAAAGTTTGAATATTGTATATTAATAGATCGTGAAAGAAATTATTCTGTTATAAGTGTCGGATAAACATGAAAGGTAAGGTTTTTCGATCGTACATCTCCTTTCATCCTTTGATGCCTCTTGTTGTATTAAGTTGTAATGAATTTATGAAAATCTTATTTTCATAAGTCGGTTCGACTATTCTTGAGCTATATTGTTAACAATGGGATATTCATAGCTAAATATTTTTTATTACTTATAATAAAAATTTATGTGAATGTTGAACAAAATTATTTTCAAGACTTCGGTTTAAGGCGTCGCTTATTGCACATGACGTGTGTGTAAAATAATACACCGTTTGTGGATACATAGATTCCCACTTCAATAGAATGAAGGCAAGCGTATGTGTGTTCAATTATAGCTCAATTAAAATATAACTGATGTCCTTGTCTCTTTCAACAACAGATAAGACGTTAGAATATTATATCTTTCTTTAAAATATCTTTTATTTTGAAAACTTACCACTTGAGTAAAGATGAATCTCTTTATTAATAGATTCTTTTATAGATACCAAATTATCTTACCTAAGACTTGTTGACTCTGAGATTTTAAAGATTTTAAGATGAAAGATACTTTAAAATTTTACTTTATAACCGATTGCTTTTTTAATACTCTGGGCTAGTATTTATCTTATTAATAGAATTATTTGGATCAATTTTATGAAATTTAAACTATAATTGTGAAATATATGTCTAGTGCATTATTGTAATATATTTAGATATTACAATTAATAACTTAGTTTTATTTAGATATTACACGTTAATAAAACGATTTTATAATTATATAACATTGATACATATTTTCAAAGTCACTAAACAAAAACCTTTTAGGGATAAATTCGCTATATTGGATATTTTATTTTAACCTGACTTTTTTAATTGAGATGTATCTGTCAATTAATTAATTTATAGTTTGTTTTATTATTTACGTATCATAGATAATATATAATGTTTATCCGAACCTAACTTTAAGTGTTCAACTTACTGCGGTAACGTGCAGTGTGATGTTTGGTATATAGTTCAGTCTTATAATAGAAGTTGACATAGATGTACAAACTGAAATACATCCAGATTGTTTAATAGATACTCGATCTAAAAGTTATTTGTATTCTTGTATTATTTTAATTATTAACAACAGATTATATCACATTTTCATTTTATTAATTTCTGCAGTTAGAGATTGATTGACCCTATTATTATTGCCTTTTTTTTATTTTATTGACTCTAAAACACTTTAAGATATATTGTTAAGTAAACATTTTAAAGAGAAAACAGACTTCTTCCAGAATATATCTCTTTGTCTGTTAAAACACTTTTCTCTGAAAACGCAGAGGTATAAAACAAATAAAACTTGAAAATAATATAAAGTAACTCGCCTACGAGATACATATGTAAATATACATATTTTATATATCATAAAGAGTAAGAAAAGTAAAGCAAAATATCAGCGAATATATACGAATTAAGGTTTTTGTTATTAACAAATGTCACCCACACTCACATACCTACACACACGTCTAAGTCATTCAAGTTAACGTGAGGGACACAGAAGATATGGGTTATATTTACACATTTGTATTATTCTCTTACCCTTTAATGATAAGCTATATTTTTATAAATGTAAGTTACGAAACGTTACTACCATCTTTCACACTCATCTGGTTTACAGTCCCTTCTGAAGGTGACCTAAGTATATTGCTAAGTACACATGTATGTAGTACATGAAGATGTTTTTATTTTACGCGTTACTTTCAATAACATAGCATCCCTTCGACCCTTAGCAACATTAGAAGCCACCTAAAATAGACAGATAATCATTATATGTGTCACCAACAGAAATATGGCACAAGAAGATAATACTATTTTTTGAATGTTAGATTTGAAATTCTAAACAAATTTTCTTGTCATTTTTCATTATATTCAAATTTTAGAATTATTTTTGAGTGAAATGTACTTTCTCTTTGACCTGACTGTTCTCGTTACTTGATGTATTCATCACAATACGTGCCATTGTCCGCGGATTACAGCGACTTTATTCCTCACAGAGATAAACCTCAATGACATATGCACGAATATTGTTTTTATTTTGTTAACCAGATATCTAATTTACGGTAAATAAGGGTGTACTAAGAACTTTGATTTTGAATAGTGGTTACTTTAATCGAATTAGAGGAGCAAATATCGTCTTTTTATATAAAAATACTAGCTGTAGCCAGTGACTTCGTCTGCTAATTCATAAAATATTTCACAATAATTAATATACTATTATTAACGCTGCTATCTATGTATTGAAAACTTAGACGTCAATTAAATAGTTAATATATAAAAACAATTTCCAATAAAAAATTGAAATTGAATACTATTAATGGAGATAAAAGCTATCCTATCTTTTAAGATGGACCAAACAATTAAATTCCACTGAAATTAGTAAAGTGGGTTTGAAGATCAAAGGAAACGAACATCGTGACACGTGATTTTTATATATAAAGGTATACATAATGACTCATAAAGATTTACATATTATAATAGTTGGTAAAGCCTTTTAGTGTGTAAGTTTTACGTTAAGTGCCTTACGTGGGTTGTATAACCAGTATCACTAAGATCTTTAATTATCATTTTATAATCATCGTCTATTACAGTTATTTTCTTCGAAGCTGATATACAAAAGGTAATTAATAGTATTATTTTTATTACTAAGCTCATCATTATAGTATTTCAATTCTTAGGTTATTTATTTTTATGTAACGGTTAAAATGCCCGAAAATTAAAAAAATTAAAACATATATTGAGTTTTAAAATGAATAAATATATTGGACTTTAGTTTACCTCTCAGTTATCATACGTCAATTAATAATATTAATACATCAATTGTCACAGTCCCGACATATTCGTAATGACACCATTGATTGATTGATTGATTAAGGTTCATTTCAGTCACAATTATGGACGGGATGAATTTTAAATACACGTAACATATTGTATAGGATTGTAATTACGAATACTGGTAAATTATATTGATTGATTATACCTATTCATATTATAACTAGGGGCGCCAACAGACCCTCAATTTCGACACGCTGCGCTCGCGAAATCTCGGATGCTGTTTGCATATTGAGCGAAGCAAAAAATTCTTCACTCGCTTTTCATTGTAAAGCAGATTTTTCACATATACATAGCATACAAAGTACTTACACACAGACAGGGTGCAAAAATACATGGGCCATACAAAACATGTCTCGGTGGGAATCGAAACTACAATATTTTTGTTCAAGTCAGAATCACTAACCACTGCACCCATCAGGTTCTGAGACACTAATCTAATATGTATATAAAATATAATCCAATCACCAGTTGTCTTCATCTGTCAGTGATGTCACAAAGTGTGTTCCAAGTAATGAGATTACGAGATCATCCGGATGTCGATACACTGATAACAGAATTATATAACCCTTTACTTAAATGATGGAAGTTAATTGATGAATAACTTGAAAAACAAACGGTGGGTGATGTACTTAATACAACATTGTTATTGAAGACCAAGTATCCATCCACGATTAATAAAGTTATCTGTTGGAAGTAAATTGACTCCAATGAACAATTTACAGGCCTATTCTGATAAGGATCATAAGAAAATATAAGAATATAAAAGTTTTGGAGTAGACAGTTAAAGAATAACTTATAATTTTCTAAAATAATTGGCATAATTTAAAGTTTGTAATAAATTTATTTTTATTTTGAGATCTTGACTGGTATTTGGTTTACGAAGAATAAAATTTTAAATAATAAATATTTTTTACGTCAAGGAGTTAATAACTTCAGACTAAACAAAAACTATTGAATATTTAAAAAAATACGATATATTAATATTTTTATTTGTTAAGAATAATCATTATACCAAATTTTTTTTATTTTCTTGTGATCTTATTTTTATAGTCACTTAACGTTCGTTCAATATTATTTACAAAAAAATATATATGTATATGGCATATAAAACATTATTTTGTACATTAAGCACCCTGCTCTTAGAAACACTATACTTATTGTTAGATTAATTTTATTTTCGATCACTAAATCTGTTTATTGTAAAGATAAGTAACATGGTTTCTTGAAATATCTTTTTCATACTTAATTAAATAAACTGCTTAGTCTAAACAGCTACTTATAAGCTATTCTAAAACTTACAAAGTATTGTTTTAAAGAAACCGATCTAAAGTTTAAGAAGATTTTACCTGAAAAGCAAAATAACGAGGAGTTCAATATCATTAGTAATTGAATATTTTTATATAAATATTTTCTAAGTGACCTTCTTTGAACCCTCAGCGTACGATTGCTTGCTATAGGTAGTATCCTTCCTGTCCCCGGATGTAGCCGGACATTAAAAAGTAATGAGGCCTTTTGATATTCCGTGATAGTGGAAAAGTTAATTACTGAAAATCACTTATACTTTCAATAATCTTAAAACCGATAGATAGAGAGGTGTCAATGGTATCTCTTTATATATAAACAATATTTATAAGACCTACGTTAAAAACACTTATCCGAAATTTTATGCTTCTCATATTTTTTTACGACTACGCGTAACAATATGCACAGTCGGGACGTACAAGGCTAGCTTATTAAAAATAGGAACATAATTAATTATTATACTGTAATTATATAAAAATATATATCAATATAAATGTATTTCTCAAAGCATCTTTTACAAAAGTGAATAAAAAACCTATCGATAACTATGTATAAAGGGATAATAATAGCTTATAAGGGTTAAACTTGAAAGCTTTTTCATTTTATACCTTCTTGAAAATGTGCCTGTGACGTCCCAGGTATAACTAGGTTTTTAAACACACATAATCAACTATTCCTCATATACTCCGTTCCGTCCCATACATATATCCATATATCATTAACATCATATGGATTTTTTTTCAGTTATATTTCAATTATTGTAAAGGTAAACAAACATATCTTATATCAAAAATGAATTATTTATATGCTATAAGAATTCTTATATATATACTTATATTATAAGGAATAATAATTAACGATCAGGTTAACTAAGTAAAAAAAAACAAGAAATTAAAAAAATGTTGGACTGATAATGCCTAATAAATAAAAATATTTGCAAACAGTTTATTTACTTTAAATATTCCATAGTGTCTGATTGTGCAAATAATTGCAAATTACTTAATTTAGAAAATTATAAGTTTTTTTTACTATCTACTCCAAAACTTTTATATTCTTATATTTTCTTATGATCCTTATCAGAACACGCCTGTAAATTGGTAATTGGAGTCAATTTACTTCCAACAGATAACTTTATTAATCTTCGATAGATACTTGGTCTTCAATAACAATGTTGTATTAAGTACATCACCCACCGTTTGTTTATCAAGTTGTTCATCAACTAACTTCCATCCCTCAAATAAAGGGTTGTATAATTCTGTTATCAGTGTATCGACATCCGGATGATTTCGTAATCTCATTAATTGGAACACACTTTGTGACATCACTGACAGATGAAGACAGCTGCTGATTGGATTATATTTTATATACACATTAGATTAGTAGCTCACAACCTGATGGTGCAGTGGTTAGTGACTCTGACTTGAACAAAGATAGTAGTTACGATTCCCACCGAGACATGTTTTGTATGGCCCATGTATTTTTGCACCCTGTCTGTGTGTAAGTACTTTGTATGCTATGTATATGCGAAAAATCTGCTTTACAATGAAAAGCGAGTGAAAAATTTTTCGCTTCGCTCAATATGTAAACGGCATCCGAGATTTCGCGAGCGCAGCGTGTCGAAATTGAGGTCTGTTGGCGCCCCTAGTTATAATATGAATAGGTATAATCAATCAATATAATTTCCCAGTATTCGTAATTGCAATCCCATACAATATGTTACGTGTATTTAAAATTCATCCCATCCATAATAATGACTGAAATGAACCTTAATCAATCAATTAATCAACGGTATCATTACGAATATGTCAGGACTGTGACAATTGATGTATTATTATTATTAATTGACGTATGATAACTAACAGGTAAACTAAAGTCCAATACATTTATTCATTTTAAAACTCAATATGTTTTAATTTTTTTAATTTTCGGCCATTTTAACCGTTACATAAAAATAAATAACCTAAGAATTGAAATAATATAATGATGGACTTAATAATAAAAATAAGACTATTAATTACCTTTTGTATATCAGCTTCGAAGAAAATAACTGTAATAGACGATGATTATAAAATGATAATTAAAGATCTTAGTGATACTGGTTATACAACCCACGTAAAGCACTTAACAAAAAACTTACACACTAAAAGGCTTTACCAACTAATATAATATTTAAATCTTTATGAGTCATTATGTATACTTTTATATATAAAAATCACGTGTCACGATGTTCATTTGCTTTGATCTTCAAACCCACTTAACTAATTTCATTATAATAATATTTTTTTATATTTCCGGCATTAAGCTCTGACACCGCGGGATGATGGTGTCTTCCCTTGGTCGTCCAAAGTCGAGTTGGAGGCGAAAAGAGTGCCCAAGGGATCGGCTTTCTTTTTTGCCGTGTCGGCCAAAGAGTCATTCCCCATTTGCAACGGCTGTAGGGATGGCTGGCTAAAGTTACCCAGAGTGGCTTATGATAGCGTCCAGAATTTGCGTGTGCCATTCGGGTAGTTTGCCAGCTGATCCCCAATTTTGACGACATGCTTGATCTTTGCTCTAGCGATTTGCCGTTTAAAGAATCTGGAGGCACCGTTGTATTTCCTCTTCAGAACTCTAGAGTTCGGATCCTTAGTGACTAACGCATTGGCCCAAACTTAATAAGCCTGCCGTTTGCCAGCTGCTGCAGCCCTGACTGATGCATCAAACCAAGGCCGCGATCTGAAACCAAGTGGTACCACAGAGTTTGGTACAAATAGTTCCATGCCCGGTAGTATCACATCAGCTACAGCCGCAGCGCAGTCACTAGGATTATTGGAAGGGAAACAAATCGACTCCTATGGGTAGGATGCAAAAAAGGACCGCATTTCATCCCTATCCGCTGACTTGTAGTGCCAAACGCGTCGAGTCGCAGGTCTTGTGCGAGCCGCACGTTGAATGGGCACTCCATGGGAAATCGGGGATGGGGCCCCGGTTTCATCAAAGCCGGTACCCTCCTGGGGTATACTTTTTCGAGGTATCGCTAACATGTTTGCGAGGGGGGGGAGGGGGGTTTGGACTTCCGGATTCTCTCAGTCACCGACGGAACATAACCAAATGAATTTGGTTACTACACGTCGGTCTTCTGTGAGAGGGTGGTCCTTCCCCGGCCGAGCCAGCCCAATACGAGCTGCAGTCAGATAACTATAGCTAGCTAGCTCTACCACCTACCATCTTTACTCAAGTGGTAAGTAAGTTTTCTAAGTAAAAGAAATTTTAAAGAAAGATATAATAAGAATATTATAGACGCAAGATAGAATTCTTACGTCTTATCTCTTGTGTAAAGAGACGAGGTTATTAGTTATATTTTGATTGAGCTATAATGGAACACACACACACAGTCCTTTATTCTATTGACATTGAAATCTGTATAACCTAAATCGGTTTGTTATTTTTCACACTCACGTCATGTGCAATAAGCGACGCTTTAGACCAAAGTGTTCAAATTAATATTATTTAGAATTCACATGCTTTTATGTTGAGATAAATAAAGAAGTCGTATTTTGAAAATTCCAAGGAACCTATTGATAATAAAATGTCGGATTTTCAAAAATTCTATTACAACATAAAAAATATGTGGCTAAGATAACAAAGGCACACAAAAAAAAATCATGAACCAGAAATGAGAACCCATTATTCTTAGGTTTTTGGGATCGCTGAAACCGAATATGACAATAAAAACCAATTTTAGTTGCCCGTTTTCCCGCTAGCACCCCCTTACTACCTCTTAAGGGGTGAAAATTTAAATTTTTGTAAAAATCAAGATAGATGTGTATTTCTACGTTTTTTGGGATGCTGAAACCGAAAATGATAACTAAAAATTTATTCAAGACCTCCATAACTCATTAGCACCTTATTACTACTCCTTATGGGGAGTGAAGTTTTCCATTTTTGTATAAAATAAAGATGAATGTGTATTTCTATGTTTTTTGGTATGATGAAACCGAAAATGACAACCAAAAGTGAATTTGATACCTCTTTTACTCAATACCCCCTCCCTAACCACCTCTTACTGGGGGGTGGGGGTAGTTTCAATTTTATATAAAATTAAGATGTATGAAGAAATTTTAACGATTTACAGTAAATGACATGTTTATCAAACTAGTTTGAGGTTACTCTTAGCTCTTATATTAGAAATTCAAATGCTTTATCAATCAGAAGTATCTAATATATATTCATGATTTAATTCTACTCTTAGCGTAACCCAGGAACAACGGTGTAAATGGGATGTCAATATGTTAGCAGACTACTGTTGGAATTTAAAAAAAGATTTGCCAGAACACAAAAGAGCCAATAAAAGGAAATCACTTAGAAGATCTTTTGAAAACAAGACAGTTCGTTATCGTAGAAACAGGTAGATGCTGAATAGTGAGAGACAAGGGGACTCACTTTAATCCAGCACCCCAAAAGGGAACAGAAATCTACTATGTCCACGCCGTTGTTCCTGGGTTACGCTAAGAGTAAAAGTAATTTAATATCCGAGAACAATAGGTACGGGAGAGACTTGAAAGCTTTTCCCTTTGATACTCACATGGAAATTCACCGGTGACAGAACAAAGATAATTAGGTTTTACTCAACAATAACGAAACAGATGTGTGGATTTTTTAATTGCACTGTAATAATAAATATATACAAATACGTAAATTATATTTTCAAGCTTTTTCCATCCCTTAAATATTCATAGAGCTATCTAGGTTTCAGTTCCGAGAGTCATAGTTTGAAGTTAATGAAGTCAATCAGTCAGGATGACTCAAGTCAATAATTGGTTTACGGACTGTGTCTGTCAAACAGGAATTAAGACGGAATATCGTTGAAGAAATGGATATATATTGTAAAAAGTTACCCTTTTGTTAATAATTGTAAGTAGTTCAGAGTTGCGAACGAAAGTATAACTTTTAGACAATTTTAATTTTTAAGTTTTAAGAGTATTAGACACACATCATTTAAATTACTTCTTTAAACAAATACAAGTCAATAAAGACTAACTTCAGTATAAATATGTAGCCACAAATATATATATGTATATTATATATGTAACGAACTAAAAATTCATAAAGTTTTCAAAATCGAAAAACTTTATCTTTCATGTTTATCCGACACTTATAATAGAATGATTTCTTTCACTTATAATAGAATTATTTATTAATATATAATATTCAAACTTTCTATTTATAAAAAAAAACTTACAAAGAAGACAATGCATATAAGATATTCTAAACATATTTTTTGCTTCTTCTAAAACGTATCTTCTCTTATCTTTACTTTACATCATCCATCATAATTATTTATAATATGTATAAAAATTAAGAACATTAATCTTGATTTTAATCAATATACTTTATAATATTATTAATCAGATCAGGATCAGGATATTCGAATTAATACTTCCGATTTCGATATTCCCTGAAAGTTACGTTAAAAAGTTTAAATGAGGGTAAACTGAATAAATCAGAACTGTCTGTAATTTGAGGAGATTTCTCTTTCTTTTTCAACTTTGTTTTTCAACTTTCAATAATAATTTTATATTACATTAAATAAATGACTAAGTACGGGTTTAGGTGCGTTTTAGTTTATTTCAAACATTTTGTATGAATATTATTTTATAATTATTTAATATATAATGCGACAATAATTTTTTTTCATTATGCTGTTTGAATACACGTTAGCGAAGCGAATCTTTATCATCATCATCAACATCAACATCATCAACATCATCATCACCAGTATCATAATCATCATGTCCATACAAATCATAATCATATAAAAAAACATAATTTTAAGGCCAAGTTATATTTCATGGTCTTAAAATTAAAAAGTATCTGAAGAATTATGGAATTGGCAGCTTAATTATAATAGATCTTTCAACACTAATTAGGGATGAGAAAGTGATTGACTTATTCAAAGTAGATCCTTGTTATTTTAATATAATGAAGCGTATTAAAGAATAAATAAATAATATATATTATATAACATAATTTATCTGAAATCACACTGACATTTTGAGACAAACCCAACTAATGAGAGACAGGAAATTAGTATTCCAAAGTTTTACTTTCGAATACTAATTTAGTCTACCTGCCCCTATAGTCAACCATCCCCGGTCTCCCCGTTACCTAATATTCAGATTTATAAAATGTTTATAGAAAAATATTCTCGAAATTATTTCTTTCCATTAATTTTAAACATATATCTTAATCTATTTGAAACTTACACAGCTTAAGTTGTATGTATGTGTGTATAAAAAAGCATAAATTCGTAATAAAAAAAAAAATCGAAATAAAAGCTGTCCCATCTTTTAAGTTGGACCAAACAAAAGATATCTCCAAAATTTCATTAAAATCGGTTCAGTGGTTTCGGATATTAGGGAAACGAACATCGTGACACGAGATTTTTATATATAAATATATTTGATAATCGAATATAATTTCTCATTATAATATTATAAATTTATTTAACTGTGAATTGTTTTGTGAACTAATCTGAAGAATGAAGAAGAAATCTGATTATATCATAGTAATTATTGCGGTAACTAATAAAAGGTAGGCTGTATTTAACTGGTGTATTTTTTTTTTGTGTTTATTTATTTATTTATTTCTTGGGTAATCCAACAGTGCATACAAAATTTTAAAGTTACAAATAAATAATAAAGTTACAAATAATAATTTTCATAAATATTAAATATTATTTTATTTGTATCATAAACTAGCTGTTGACAGCGACTTCGTCTGATCATCTCCATTCATCCATCATAAATTAATAAATATTCTCGTTAATATACCATTTTAAATCTTCATTAAAATTATATTTCTTTATCATTTTTGTTTTTGTCTCTTGAAATGATATAATTTTTCGGAATAAACATATATTATTACAATACCATATTATTAATTAATTAATTAATGATTATTAAACATACATTTACGTTATATTTAACAGCAAAACGTTTTTTTTTTCAATTTAATTTAAAAATAAATATATGTAGTTAAAACTAACAGAATGCTTTGGAGAGTAGACTTGTTTGGACTGTTTAATTTACTCCGCTTTGAAACTAAACGAACGAATAGTGTAATCACGAGATATGGGGACGACCTCGCTAACTACTGTTTTAAACTCTACTCCTCTTATGTGTACGAGAGAGAGACAAAGAGAGAAGCCAAAAAGAGAATATAAACACTAAGTATATATAGTAATTGTATCGATACGACAAGGTTTGAGATATTCTATATTTTGTACTATTGAAAATAAATGACTAATTGTTTAGTAGAAATTTCAGGAAATTAATATAAAGACACTAGTTCTTACAATTAAGTTAATATATGTAAACTATCTTATAATATATAAATGTAACACCAATATAATATGAGAGCATTTAATTAGAGCGAAAGTAATTATAGTTCATTTAAAAATAAACCAATACCGAGCTTTAATTTTATAGCTATTGAAAACAGTACGGCCGTTGATAGCAGAATAATGGAAGCCTGTGGTTGTATATACATATATACTAGGGTGATTCAAAAATGCATGTAATTTTTTTTTTTTTTTATGTGGGCATTACAAATAATAATTTTCATAAATATTAAATATTATTTTATTTGTATCATAAACTAGCTGTTGACAGCGACTTCGTCTGATCATCTCCATTCATCCATCATAAATTAATAAATATTCTCGTTAATATACCATTTTAAATCTTCATTAAAATTATATTTCTTTATCATTTTTGTTTTTGTCTCTTGAAATGATATAATTTTTCGGAATAAACATATATTATTACAATACCATATTATTAATTAATTAATTAATGATTATTAAACATACATTTACGTTATATTTAACAGCAAAACGTTTTTTTTTCAATTTAATTTAAAAATAAATATATGTAGTTAAAACTAACAGAATGCTTTGGAGAGTAGACTTGTTTGGACTGTTTAATTTACTCCGCTTTGAAACTAAACGAACGAATAGTGTAATCACGAGATATGGGGACGACCTCGCTAACTACTGTTTTAAACTCTACTCCTCTTATGTGTACGAGAGAGAGACAAAGAGAGAAGCCAAAAAGAGAATATAAACACTAAGTATATATAGTAATTGTATCGATACGACAAGGTTTGAGATATTCTATATTTTGTACTATTGAAAATAAATGACTAATTGTTTAGTAGAAATTTCAGGAAATTAATATAAAGACACTAGTTCTTACAATTAAGTTAATATATGTAAACTATCTTATAATATATAAATGTAACACCAATATAATATGAGAGCATTTAATTAGAGCGAAAGTAATTATAGTTCATTTAAAAATAAACCAATACCGAGCTTTAATTTTATAGCTATTGAAAACAGTACGGCCGTTGATAGCAGAATAATGGAAGCCTGTGGTTGTATATACATATATACTAGGGTGATTCAAAAATGCATGTAATTTTTTTTTTTTTTTATGTGGGCATTACAAATAATAATTTTCATAAATATTAAATATTATTTTATTTGTATCATAAACTAGCTGTTGACAGCGACTTCGTCTGATCATCTCCATTCATCCATCATAAATTAATAAATATTCTCGTTAATATACCATTTTAAATCTTCATTAAAATTATATTTCTTTATCATTTTTGTTTTTGTCTCTTGAAATGATATAATTTTTCGGAATAAACATATATTATTACAATACCATATTATTAATTAATTAATTAATGATTATTAAACATACATTTACGTTATATTTAACAGCAAAACGTTTTTTTTTCAATTTAATTTAAAAATAAATATATGTAGTTAAAACTAACAGAATGCTTTGGAGAGTAGACTTGTTTGGACTGTTTAATTTACTCCGCTTTGAAACTAAACGAACGAATAGTGTAATCACGAGATATGGGGACGACCTCGCTAACTACTGTTTTAAACTCTACTCCTCTTATGTGTACGAGAGAGAGACAAAGAGAGAAGCCAAAAAGAGAATATAAACACTAAGTATATATAGTAATTGTATCGATACGACAAGGTTTGAGATATTCTATATTTTGTACTATTGAAAATAAATGACTAATTGTTTAGTAGAAATTTCAGGAAATTAATATAAAGACACTAGTTCTTACAATTAAGTTAATATATGTAAACTATCTTATAATATATAAATGTAACACCAATATAATATGAGAGCATTTAATTAGAGCGAAAGTAATTATAGTTCATTTAAAAATAAACCAATACCGAGCTTTAATTTTATAGCTATTGAAAACAGTACGGCCGTTGATAGCAGAATAATGGAAGCCTGTGGTTGTATATACATATATACTAGGGTGATTCAAAAATGCATGTAATTTTTTTTTTTTTTTATGTGGGCATTACAAATAATAATTTTCATAAATATTAAATATTATTTTATTTGTATCATAAACTAGCTGTTGACAGCGACTTCGTCTGATCATCTCCATTCATCCATCATAAATTAATAAATATTCTCGTTAATATACCATTTTAAATCTTCATTAAAATTATATTTCTTTATCATTTTTGTTTTTGTCTCTTGAAATGATATAATTTTTCGGAATAAACATATATTATTACAATACCATATTATTAATTAATTAATTAATGATTATTAAACATACATTTACGTTATATTTAACAGCAAAACGTTTTTTTTTTCAATTTAATTTAAAAATAAATATATGTAGTTAAAACTAACAGAATGCTTTGGAGAGTAGACTTGTTTGGACTGTTTAATTTACTCCGCTTTGAAACTAAACGAACGAATAGTGTAATCACGAGATATGGGGACGACCTCGCTAACTACTGTTTTAAACTCTACTCCTCTTATGTGTACGAGAGAGAGACAAAGAGAGAAGCCAAAAAGAGAATATAAACACTAAGTATATATAGTAATTGTATCGATACGACAAGGTTTGAGATATTCTATATTTTGTACTATTGAAAATAAATGACTAATTGTTTAGTAGAAATTTCAGGAAATTAATATAAAGACACTAGTTCTTACAATTAAGTTAATATATGTAAACTATCTTATAATATATAAATGTAACACCAATATAATATGAGAGCATTTAATTAGAGCGAAAGTAATTATAGTTCATTTAAAAATAAACCAATACCGAGCTTTAATTTTATAGCTATTGAAAACAGTACGGCCGTTGATAGCAGAATAATGGAAGCCTGTGGTTGTATATACATATATACTAGGGTGATTCAAAAATGCATGTAATTTTTTTTTTTTTTTATGTGGGCACCCTGTCATTTTGTTCTATTGGTTAAAAAATTTCTACCAAATTTTTTTTAGATTTTTAAAACAGGTTTTAGGGGTCGCTACCAGGGATGAAAAGTGTTAGGTTTCATGAACGGGTAAAAAATAAGTAATAACCTATTTTATTAAATAACTACAATAAAAATTTATGGATAACTACTATTATAACTAAGACTAGTAACTTAAGATGTTACTGTAGATTTGTTACAATCGGGGAATTTTCGTCTAAAGTCTTTGACCGCCAACAATAGGCACTGTTTCTGGTCTTCGTCTGTCGTATGAAGGCTATTGTACTCTTCAATCAACGATACTCCCCTCTCAGCTGTATCGTTGATAACTTTTAGACCCTTTACAACAGTCACACATTTTTTCTTCCTTTTTTAAAAAATCGCAGGAGATGGAGATACTTTTAAAAAACGTTAATGTGTGAGAAGATACGAAGTTTTCCAGGTTTTTTGTTGCAATAAGGTTTTGGTCCAGGATGGCTCGCTTTGGAGAGTCTTCTGACCCTTCTATTTGAACAGCAGCAACCATCTTTCGCTTAGTTTCCAAAGAAACTTGGTCGTCCGAGAAGGCCAAAGCTACAAGTTTTTCTGATAGGTACCAAAGGTGCCCCAACGCTTGTTTCATAGCAACTTTTGAAAGTGATTCATTCACTTTATTGTAAGCTAATAAATCCTTCAAAAGTTGTAAGTCATTCTTTGGCGCAGACCATGCGCAAGGAGCTTGATACCAGTATTTGGCGTAAATTCGTACAGTAAAAATGCAAATTTCTTTGATTCCTTTAATTTCCCTCTTCGTCAGTTTTAGTTGTTCCCGAAAAAGATATATTTTAAAAGAATAGATGGGCTTTGCCATCCACCTTGCCCGGTGGAGTCCAGCAGGTTGCTCGAAAAGATATACCTTTCTCAGGTGTTCCTCCCAAAAACATGATTATCAGGTTAAGTAGTTCCTTATAATCGCCTCGTGGTTGAAACTCGTTAAGCTGGCTTTCAGCAAATAATGTCATCTTTTCGGTAACATCTGCTATTTGTTTTAGAGTTTCAGGGTCCGCAGTAGTTGCCCTAAAGTCCTCTTTTAGTATTTTAGGCCAACGTTTTTGCAGTCTTTTGAAGATTTGTATATCTGGACCACTATCACCACTATCTGCGATTTTTTTTCGTCGCTGGATTCGCTGACGCCGAATAGAAGAAAAGCTAACGTTATACTTCTCAGCATCACAGCCAGCGCTCTTGAGAGTCGATGTTAATACCACAGCAGCTTTTCGATCGCTCAACTTAGCAACATCAAGACTTACAGCCAAACGGTCATCGATTAATTCTTTCCTCCCTTGTTTTCGCTGTGGCTTCGAGATAGACGGTCCTGACAATAGAGTAGCCGGCCGACTGTCTAAAGAGGTCGAAGACGACGACATTAAAAAAGGTTGGCTATATTACTACTTACTTAAAAACTAGCTCACACTTTATTGCGAAATTACAACGTTAATCTTTAAACCCTTTCTGTAGCTTAATAACCTGAAGACTGAAGAGGTTAAAAAACGTGGATAGTACGTTAGGTACCTGGTACATATCCAGTACGTAAGTTAAGTACCTGGAACATATCCAGGTACCTAACGTACCTTGTTTACACTCAAGTACAAAAATACACAAAGGCACCGCCATTTTGGTTTCCAAGGGGTGCAACCCCATTACCGTATATAACGCATTTTTCAAAAACTTTAATGGATGGTAGCGACCCCTAAAGTTGACTTAAATTGAAAAAAAAAAATGGGTCTATTTTTTTTCATATTGGAACCATATAAGACGGTGCCCCTATAAAAATTTAAAACTAGGATTTTTTGAATCACGCTAGTATATACCTATAAATATATAGACATGAAGTATTAACTGAAACTTTGTAATTATACTTCGTTAAGGCTTGTACAAAATGTACATCTTAATTTTAAAACGTGTAATGTGTGATAATTATGATTTCAAATTTTTTTTAATATCAGGTTTTAACATGAAGGTTTTGACATTAAACCTTTTTATTATCTACTAGGAATTTATTTTAGATTTGTCCTTTTTATAATTTGACTAAGTGAGATAAACAGAACCTGCTAAATCGATGTACTTATAAGAGTAAATTGAAGAAATAAAAGTAAAATCAAAGCCTGCACGAGGAAATGGTAGCGTCTTCTATTTTATATTCTAATTCCCTCTACATGTAGCTAACTTATATGGAGTTAACTACGTGTAAAAAACTTTGTTATTTTAAATAATATAAAAAATGACCAATTAGGGAAAACTATTTAAATGGCTATAAAGCTGCAAAACTGATATCACGAATACTGTAAAGGCACATTCATATAATTAAAAGAAAACAAAAAAACCCGAATATCTACGCAAATATAACTGAAATTAGTTAATTCATGTGGAGTTAAATAGTTTTTCCCAATTGGTAATTTTTTTATAACATTTCAAATAACATATAATAACAATAATGTAAATCAGATTTCATTTTCAGTGATGCGGAAACGTACAGATAAGATTAGAATTTTTTAATTTTTTAATCTACTGATTTGAAACAAATATATTATAAATATAGAAGACACTAAGTTATTTTGATTATAAAAGTCAATGAATGAAAATAAATTGAATTGAATGAGACTTCGAATTCTGATTTTATTTTTTTACATTTGAGAAGAAATTCGATTCTCTCTTAATATTTTTCATTTGATTAATTTTCTTTGATATTTCAAGATGTAATAAGTTGTATAGTATTCTATAACAACCAGATAACAACAAATATATAATCTGCAAGTAAATACTAATTATTATTACATTACTCAATGTTCGAACGAATATTTACTTTTATAAACAAACAAACAAAGAGTAGTGTTTCGATCTGTATAATACTTAAAGGTAGCAGTCGTTATTTTACTATTATTGTTTAAATTTTGTCTCTGACGTTGTTTAATAGCATCTTACATTTCTCTAGAAATTTCAGGTTAAATGTGTAAATATAACCCGAATCTTCTGTTTTCCTCACGTTAAGTTTAATGCCAGAGATGTGTGTACACGTATATGAGTGTGGGTGATGTTTGTTAATAACTGGACCTACACAAGTGGTGTGAGATCTCTTCATAATGCAGATACTAAGAATATCTTAATAATTTAAAGGACAGGGAGTTTAAAAATGTAAAAAAAAATGATTAACATAGAAGACAATACGAAACCTTAATTCGTATAGGTAATATTTTGCATTTCCTTTTATTATATATCAAACATTTGTATCTGGCGGACCAGTTACTTTACATTTATTTCAAGTTTTATTTGCTTTATATCTCTACGTTTTCAGAGAAAAGTATCTTAACAGACAAAGAGATACAAACGAAATCCTTGAAGAAGTCTGTTTTCATTGTAAAATGTTTACGTTACAATATATCTTAAAGTGTTTTAGATTTAATAAAATAGAAAAAAGTCAATAATAATAGGGTAAATCAATCTGTAACCACAGAAATTAATAAAATTGCTGATAAAATTTCTCGCTATTAAAAATGTTAAATATGTTGTTAGTAATTAAAATAATACAAGAATACAAATAACTTTTAGATCGAGTATCTATTAAACAATCTGGATGTATTTCAGTTTGTACATCTATGTCAACTTCTATTATAAGACTGAACTATATACCAAACATCACACTGCACGTTACCGCAGTAAGTTGAACACTTAAAGTTAGGTTCGGATAAACATTATATATTATCTATGATACGTAAATAATATAAAAATATATAAAAATTAATTAATTGACTGATACATCTCGTTTCTGTGAACATGTTTAAATCAAAGAAGTCAGGTTAAAATTATAAATATATGAAGAAGTTACATTCCAAAAAGACTTTTAAGTGTTTACGACTCGTGAAAAACTTAAAAAACATATATACCTATATTATATATTATATATTTATATCTTCATAAAGTCGTATCATTAACATGTAATGTCTAATTGAGACTAAGTTATTAATTGTAAAGTCTAAATATATTACAATAATGCATTAGACATACGAGTATCTCTCACAATTATAGTTTTAATTTCATAAAATTTATCTAAATAATTCTATTAAACAATAAATACTAGCACAGAATATTAAAAAAGCAATCTGTTATAAAGTACAATTTCAAAGTATCTTTCATCTTAAAATCTTTAAAATCTCAGAGTCAACAAGTCTTAGGTAAGATAATTTCGCATCTATTAATAAAGAGATTCATCTTTACTCAAGTGTTAAGTTTTCAAAGTAAAAGATATTTTAAAGAAATATATAATATTCTAACGTCTTATCTGTTGTGTAAACAGACGAAGATACCAGTTATATTTTGATTGAGCTATAACTAAACACACATACGCTTGTCTTCATTCTTTTGAAATGGGAATCTGTGTTTGTAGATAAACGGTAAATTATATTTCACACACACGTCATGTGCAATAAGCGACGCCTTAAACCGAAGTCTTGAAATTAATATTGTTCAACATTCACATACTGTTCTGTTAGGATAAATAGTGAAGCCGTATTTTAAAAATGGCAAGGAACCTATTGATAATAAAATGTCGGATTTTTTTATTATTTTTATTATAACTAATAAAAAATATTTAGCTATGATTATGCCATTGTTAAAAATATAGCTCAAGAATAGCCGAACCGACTTATGAAAATAAGATTTTCATAAATTCATTACAATTTAATACAACATGTATTGCTACTAAAAATTAAGTGTTAGTATTCAAAACTTGAAAAAGTCAAAAGAACACAGCGCTCGCTGTAGAAAAAAGGAAGGCAATTTAATATCCGAGAACAATAGGTACGGGAGGACTTGAAAGCTTTTCCCTTTGATACTCACATGGAAATTCACCGGTGACAGAACAAAGATAATTAGGTTTTACTCAGCAATAACGAAACAGATGTGTGGATTTTTTAATTGCACTGTATAATAAATATATACAAATACGTACATTATAGCTTTTCAAGCTTTTTCTATTCCTTAAATATTCATAGATTTAGCTATCTAGGTTTCAGTTCCAAGAGTCACAGTTTCAAGTTAATGAAGTCAATCAGTCAGTATGACTCAAGTCAATAATTGATTTACGGACTGGGTTGCTTCAAATAGGAATTAAGACAGAATATCGTTGAAGGAAAATGGATAGGTATTGCAAAAAGTTTTCTTTTAAGTAATAAATGTAGATGCTGATGACTGAAAGAATATCTTTCAGTCATTTTTAAGTTTTAAGAGTATTGGACGCATAATTTAAAATACTTCTTTAAAAAAATCCAGTCAAAAAAGACTTTAATTTCATTATAAATATGAAGCCACAAATATATATATTACATTTGTAACGAACTAAAAATTCATAAAGTTTTCAAAATCTTGGTTAAGCATCAAAGACCGTAAGAGGCATCAAAGGATGAAAGGAGATGTACGATCGATAAACCTTACCTTTCATGTTTTTCCGACACATAACAGAATGATTTCTTTCACGATCTATTAATATACAATACAATATTCAAACTTTCTATTTATAAAAAAAAACTTACAAAGAAAACAATGCATATAAGATATTTTAAACATATTTTTTGCCTTTTCTAAAACGTATCTTCGCTTATCTTTACTTTACATCATCCATCATAATTATTTATAATATGTATAAAAGATTAAGAACATTAATCTTGATTTTACTCAATTGGTAAATGAGAAGTATCAATAATAATAATAATAATATTGATCAGATTACGGATATTCGAATTAATACTTCCGATATTCAATATTTCCTGCAAGTTCCGTTAAAATGTTTAAATGAATGAATAAACCAGGACAGTCTGTAATTTGAGAAAAAGCGACTTTATTTTTCAACCTTCAATAATAATTTTATATTACATTAAACAAAAGACTAAGTACAGGCTTAGATGAGATTTATTCAGAGCAGTTTGTATAAATATTATTTTAAATATTTTTAACATATTATGCGATAATAATCTTTCTCATCATGCTCTTTGCATACACGCTAATGAAGAGAGTGTTTAAGGAACATTAGACAATATAAATTTACAAAAGTTTTAGTTAAAGAAAAAACTTATAACTTTCAAAATTAAGTAATTTGCAATTACTTATTCATTCAGACACTATTGAATATGTAAAGAATATAAAACTATTTACTAATATTTTATTTTTATTTGTTAAGAATTATCACTCTACCATTTTTCAATTTCTCATGATTTTTTTTACTTTAATAACCTAATCCTTAATTATTATTCTTTATAATATAAAAATATATTCATATAGCATATAAATATTTCATATAATAAATAATTCATTTTTGGTATCAGATGTGCTTCTTTACTTTCACAACAATTGAAATATAACTGAAAAAAAACTTTCACGTGACGTTAATGATATATGCAAATATGAACGGGATGGAACGGAGTATATGTGGAATAACTGGTTGGTTATGTGTGTTTAGAAACCTGGTTATCTTTGTGACGTCACAGGCACATTATAGAGGAGAACATAAAATGAAAAAGCTTTCAAGTTTAACCCTTATAAGCTATCATATTAAAAATTATATTATTATCCCTTTATACATTGTTGTTCGATAGTTTTTTTTACTCACTTCACTTCATGTGAAAAATGCTTTGAGGAATACATTTCTATTAATATATATTTTTATGTCATCACAGTATAATTATTAATAATGTTCCTATTCTTAATAAGCTAGCCTTGTACGTCCCGACTGTGCATAGTATTACGCGTAGTCGTAAAAAAATATGAGAAGCATAAAATTTTCGGATAAGTGTTTTTTAACGTAGGTTTTATAAATACTGTTTATAAATAAAGAGATTCCATTGATACCTCTCGGCTCATTATCGGTTATAAGATTATTGAAAGTATAAGTGATTTTCAGTAATGAACTTTTCCACGATCACGGAATATCAAAAGGCCTCATTACTTTTTAATGTCCGGCTACATCCGGGGACAGGAAAGATACTACTTATAGCAAGCAATCGTTCGTTGAGGGTTCAAAGGAGGTCACTTAGTAAATATTTATATAAAAAGATTCAATTACTAATCGTTTATACTGAACTCTATGATTATTTTGCTCTTCAGGTAAAAGCTTCTTAAACTTTCGATTGATTTCTTTAAAACAATATTTTGTAAGTTTTAGAAAAGCTTATAAATAGTTGTTTATAATAAACAGTTTATTTAATTAAGTAAGAAAAAGATATTTCAAGAAACCATGTCACTTTCACTTGTCTTTATAATATACAGAGTTAGTGACCGAAGATAAAATTAATCTAACAATAAGTATAGTGTTTTCTAAGAGCAGGGTGCTTAATGTACAAAATAATGTTTTATATGCCATATACATATATATTTTTTGTGTAAATAATATTGAACGAACGTTAAGTGATTATAAAAATAAGATCAGAAGAAAATAAAAAAAAATGGTATAATGATTATTCTTAACAAATAAAAATATTAAGATATCGTTTTTTTTTTTAATATTCAATAGTTTTTATATAGTTTGAAGTTATTACCGGTTTTACATAAAAAATATTTATTATTTGAAATTTTATTTTTTCGTAAACCAAAAAAAAAATACCAGGCAATATGTCTAAAAATATAAAAATGTTAAAAAAATAATTATAAACTGTAAATTATGCCAATTAATTAAGAAAATTATAAGTTATTCTTTAACTAACTACTCCAAAACTTTTATATTTATATTTTCTTATGATCCTTATTAGAATAAGACTATAAGTTGTTAATTTGAGTCAATTTACTTCCAACAGATAACTTTATTAATCGTGGATGGATACTTCGTCTTCAATAACAATGTTGTATTAAGTACATCACCCACCGTTTGTATATCAAGTTGTTCATCAACTAACTTCCATCCCTCAAGTAAATGGTTGTATAATTCTGTTATCAATGTATCGACATCCGGATGATCTCGTAATCTCATTAATTGGAACTCACTTTGTGACGTCATTGACGGATGAAGACTACTGCTGATTGGATTATATTTTATATACATATTAGATTAGTATCTCACAACCTGATGGTGCAGTGGTTAGTGAGTCCGACTTGAACAAATATAGGGGTTTCAATTCCCATCGAGACAAGTTTTGTATGATTCATGTATTTTTTTGCACCACGTCTGTGTGTAAGTACTTTGCATTCTACGTATATGTTATCAAACCTCTCTCGACACGGGCACTACTTATCTTGATACTGTAGTTCTATAAAAAATGTACAAAAAGTGCTAATACTTGCAAACTTTCAGAACACACTATATAGTATTTAAATCTATTTATTTTTAACATTATTTTAATTTGAATAGGTATAATCAATCTATATAATTGACCAGTATTCGTAATTGCAAACCTATACAATATGTTACGTGTATTTAAAATTCATCCCATCCATAATTATAACTGAAATGAACCTTAATCAATCAATCAATGATGTCATTATGAAATATGTCAGCACTTTGACAATTGATGTATTATTATTATTGATTGACGTATGATAACTAACAGGTAAACTAAAGTCCAATATATTTATTCATTTTAAAACTCAATATATGTTAAAAATATTTAGCTAAAAGTTGCATTAATTAATGATGAGCTTGGTCGTAATAATAAGATTATTAAATACCTCCTGTATGTCTGGTTCGTGGAAAATAACTTAAATAGAGGATGATCATATAAAGATAATTGAATATCTTAATGACACCCGCTATACAACCCACTGAAGACACTTAACGTATAACTAACACACTAAAAGGCTCCACCAACTAATATAATATATAAGCCTTTATAATTCATTATGTATACCTTTATACATAAAAATCCCATGTCACGATGTCCATTTGCTCTACTCTCCGAACCCAATGAACCGATTTCGGCTTAATTTGTAGATTGTTTGGTGCATCTTAAAAGATAGGATAGCTTTTATCTCCATTAATAATGTTCAATTTTCATTTTATATTGCGAATTCTCTCCAACAGATAGCAGCGCTAATAATAATATATTAATTATTGTAAAATAGTAAATGAAGGAGAAGACAAAAACACTGGCTATAGCTAGTATTTTTATATGAAAAGACGATATTTGCTCCTATAATCCGATTAAAGTAACCACTATTCAAAATCAAATTCTTACTACACCCTTATAAAAGGGCTGTGTCGATGAAACACATTCTTTCTATAACTGTTCTTATCTTATCTAAAGACACTCTTAATTAAGATACTTTTTAATAAAGGTAATTGATACCTTTTGTAGTTAAATATAAAGACATGCAGATACTAAATATAAGTATGTTAATAAAACTACCAAATATTTACCATAAATTAGTTATCAGATCAACAAAATAAAAACAATATTCGTGCATATTTCATTGGAGTTTATCTCTGTGAGGAATAAAGTCGCTGTAATCCGAGGACAATGGGATGTATTGTGATGAATACATCAAGTAACGGGAACAGACCGGTCAAAGAGGAAGTATATTTCACTCAAAAATAATTCTAAAATTTGAATATAATGAAGAATGATAAGAAAATTTGTTCTGAAAATCAAAAGTTCATATATTAATATGTTTAATACATTAATATATGAACGGACAAAATTATGATTAATATAATATTGAAAATTATGATTAATATAGAAAGAAATTTGAAATTTATAATATCTGAAGATAATTAAGAAGTTAAAACCTAATTCGTATAGATGTGAATGTTACAATCGTAGTGAATAAATAGCGTTTATATATAATGACTGGTAATTATATACAATAGTCTTGTAATAAATTATTCACTTTATCTGTATATTATTGATATAAATATAATAGCGGGTCAAAGTTAGTCAAAGTAACAAATACGGTCAACTGACTTCTTCAACTCCAGCTCTTCATCCCGTTGCTGTGGCACAGTATTTAAAATCGTGCGTGCAAAATTCTCACCTGTTCTTGGGATTAAAATTAAAAAATAAAACCTAACCTACGTTTGCTTTATTACTTTATCAAAGTCGATATATTATATAAATTGCTAATTATTATTAATTGTGTCAATTATCACAAGTGTTCAGAGAAAATGATCTTGACAGACAGACAGATGCAACAAAGAGAAACTTAAGGGGTATCGTCTTATGAATATACCTCAAAGTATTTTAGTTCTAGTAATTTATTTTAAAAAAATGCAATTTTTATCGCATATAAAATTCACTATAATCACTGAAATAAACGATACTGATTAATTTAATTGCTAAAAAAACGTAAAACTTACTTTTTTATTTTTTTGTGTTTTAATGTAGTTGTTATATTATTTATAAATAAAGAGATTCCATGGATACCTATTGACACTATCGGTTATAAGATTTATTGAAAGGGTAAGTGATTTTCAGTAATGAGCTTTTCTACGATCACGGAATATCAAAGGCCTTATTACTTTTTAATTTCCGGTTACATCCGGGGACAGGAAGGATACTACCTATAGGAAGCAATCGTTCGCTGAGTGTTCAAAGGAGGTCACTTAGTAAATATTTATATAAAAATATTCAATTACAAATAGTAGATACTGAACTCTATGCTCGTATTCTTCAAATTTAAAACAAATATTATTTTGTATTTCTGAAATTGATGATGTTTTATTTCTTTGCAATTGAAATTATTGATAATTCAAAACAATCATTTATACAAAATAAAATGCTGTTGCTTAGAAAACTCTAGAGTACTATATTTGGATCTGATCTTAGGTCACTAACTCTGTTTATTCAAAGTTCGTTTCTTACGTATACAACGTAAGAAACGAACCTTGAAATGTATCTCAAGTTTAACTTAATTATAAACTGTTTACTTATTTAAGTTTACACACCTTTACCGAATTCAAGCCTATAATATCGATACTTAGATCAAATTACAACAAGAATCTTCGAAATAATCATGGTGTTCCAATGGTTTCTTTGTTTATTTTTTCTTTATACGTCGGTTGCACTGTTTTGTGAAATCGCATGAAACAAGTGCAATAAGTTTTGTTTGGACAAATACTAAAAAGTACCAAATAATAAGTGGTCTAAAAGTAGGATAGTGTAACCTGAAAATGTCACATTTTGTTATTATTTAAAGAAGTACCCCCATCCTGTGATTTATATGTACCCTGTTTGAAGAAGTATTCTTATTCTACAGCCCTGGTTTATAGTTAAACCACTGTACAAACCATAAAAGTCTGGTATTTAGCAAAGAGCTTGCTGGTCGTCGTTGATGTCTGATCACCGCCGCCCATAAACTCTTGCAAAATTCACAAGAGCGTTGCCGGCCTTGGAAAAAGGAGTATATGCATTTTTTGAAGGTTCCCATGTCGTATCGATCTGGAAATACCGCGGAATGAAGTTCGTTCCACATTCGAGTGGTACGTGGGAAAAAAGTCTTTAAAAACCGCACAGTGGAAGATTCCCACGCATCCAAGTAGTACGGAAGATAAAGGAGGCAATGGCGAGCTGTGCGGTGATGAAATTCTGCGGTAGGCATCAGATCGAATAGATATTCGGGACACTCCCCGTTGTAAATGCGGTAGAAGATGCGAAGAAGGCACGTCTTTATTAATTTGATATGTTTATATAAGTTTTATAGCATATACAACATCTGTAATCCAGCGATACGTTGTTGAAACGAATATTTGCTACATAGTAATAAATAAAGACCCTATTTCATTACCCAAATTTAGGAACCACCAATCACAATCGCTAACACCTCACTAACAGCCTTTTCACTATGCGATGTTAATGTGCTAGGTGAGTTAGGTTTTGGTAGAGTAATCAAATGGCTGGAAATTAGATTTCCGATATACTTCAGAAATGTAATATCTGCGTGAATTCTCATATCCAAAATACAAATATATATATATTAGAATGGAATATGGAAGTTCAAAGCGAGCCTAAGGCTCTATTTAAATCCGTTTTCTAGTTAATTAGGAAAATTATATCTTTGTGATGTGTTTGAAACAGACGTAATACGATTTTGATTATTTATTAATTAAATATATATATATTTAACAATAAGCCTACCGATAATTCTTGTATACCTGTTCCTACCGCACGCGGTTAAATTGTCAGGTAATTAAAAGTTATTTTATTATATAACGCCGGTAATAATGGAAATAACTAAAAGTAAAGAGTGAAGAAAATATAATATGCATATTCTAAGAATTGTCATGTTGTTTGATAATTATATTATAACGTTTAAAAATGTGTAAGTTTTACAAAAGTTTAAGAACGGTCAATTTGACCGGTACTTGGTAGGTTTAGTGTTAATAAATTGTGTTACCGTTATAAGACAATCTGTTTGTTCTCAAGTCAATATCTTAAATCTATTATGTAGGTACCAAAATCATTTTACATACACACAGATTTACTTATATATATTGAGTGCAAGCAAACGCGCGCTATCTTTAATGATTTTCTTTTATTGTTCCTAAAATAACCTAAAATAATCATCAAAGTAGGTACGATATAGATTTCATAATATATCCAAAATAATAATGAAAGTAATATCCAAACCTAAAATAATGTTTTTTTAATAATAACTAAAAGAAAAAGTTTAGTAAACGTATAAACCAATAGACTAAAGTGAATAGACGAAATGTGGAATCCAAACGCCATAGACAATCGGCATATGGAGAAGCGCGTGGTGGTGGGGAGAGTGAGACCTACTTGGGCTCGGAACCTTCCAGAGACTAGAGAAGATGAAGATAAAACTGAACAAGAGGTGGGAGCCATGCCCCATAGTGATCCACCCTCCCCAACTGACACATGGGATCAGCATGGGAAACAGGAAGACAGATATGATGTCTTTGGAAAGGTAACAAAAAAATCTTAACAAATAATATTATATATTAACACTATAAAATAATTACAATTTATGTATAATAAGGTTGCTATTTCTAGGTGATGTTGCTCGGTGACAGCGGCGTCGGGAAGACGTGCATGCTTGTCCGGTTCCGGGATGGAACCTTCCTCGCCGGCAATTACATATCCACCGTTGGAATCGACTTCCGGGTACATTATCCAGTCCACGTGCAATTATGATGAATCTCAAATGATATTCATTAAACAATTGTAATTAACGGTCATTAAAAGGTTTTTGGTATTAACAAAACATGACGCGGGCTGATAATTTTTATTCGTAACCTATAAACATAAAAAAAAACAAATAAATGGTTGTCAGGGGTTCCAAGTTCAAACGGGCCACTCACGGAGACCCGCGGCCGGCACGTCGATACGCTATTGGTGTTAAAGTTTGGCGCGCTTTTTTCGATCCCGCCCCTCAGTCATGACAGCTGTGATTGAATTGACTGTTCCGCAGAGTGATTTATTGACGGTCTATTTTTTGTTAGAACATTTTTTTCCTTTTTAATTTATGGTATGGGATTCCGATAAAATGTAAATGATTTTTTAAATTAACATTACGGTTTGTGTGTGACGTTAAAGTCGTAACTGTTATTAGTTTAAGGACCTTTCTCAGTTGCTTTTATTAAAAAAACAAATTGTTTTTTTTCTAATGTATTATCTTTTACAAATTATGATAGCATAGCATTGTCTTTTAAATAATATTATATCATCAAGAAGCATGATATGTCCAATTTGTTAGTAATAGTTTTACTTTAAGCTACCTACCTACTTATCTTATTAATTAACATTTATTAATTAACAATAAGTTGAACTTTTCTATAAGATGTATTTAAAATACTACAACTATCGCCATCTATTTGCAGAATAAGGTAGTAACAGTGGACGGAATCAAGGTGAAGCTTCAGATTTGGGACACCGCAGGTCAAGAACGCTTCCGGAGCGTTACACATGCGTATTACAGAGATGCACACGGTATGTATTTAATCATTCACTTTTATCTATCACTCTTGTTTAATAAAGATAAATAAATTAAAGAAATAAACACCTAAATAATTATTTTCAATACTACTACCGCCATCTAGCGAAAAATACTTATAATGTTGCCTGCCGCGAAAAATTTTATTTTTTTTTTTAACTAAAATTTGTATTTTTCTCTTTACAAAATTATCAGCTGTAATTATATTTTGTACTAAACCGACAACCTGCTTTAAAACAAGATTCTTGTAAACGATTTTTACAATTTATGTAAAATATGAATATTTGTATAGACAAGACTAAATTCAAGTCTCAAAAACTACTTATAACATAAAAGTAAAGTATGTAACCTTGATATCAGTTATATCCGTTATAATAAGCACTAAAATGTAATATTAACTCTCAGCACTGCTGCTGTTATACGACGTGACGAACAAGACCAGCTTCGACAACATACGCGCATGGCTGGGTGAGATACGAGAATACGCACAAGACGACGTCGTCATTATGTTGTTAGGTAAAGTGACTTTCTACTCTTGCATTGTAAACTTTCCATAGTTTCTTTTTTTTATATTTCCGTTTAAAGAAAAGGTTGACTGTATTGGTTGACAAAACAGATCAGACGAAAAAGGTTTTAAATAATTTTAAATCTGCTAGCATTCTTATTTCAAAATTGTTTATTGATTTTGAATGTTCAAATCCCTTGTAAATGTTTAGTATGATGATTTAATGTCGGTACCACCCATCACTGCAATTCTTATTTATTCTTACATATCAATTATGATTTCGTTTCTGTTAGTCTTCTTCTTCTATATTCTTTCTATGAGTTTCTTGCTAATTCTCCATGGACCAAAACTTTGTAATCTTGTAACTAAAGCCATTTCATAAGTTTAATGTACGTCTAATTAAAGTAACATACTTCGATCTAGACTTTGTCATAAATAGTTTTTAAAGGCCGAAAAGAATCAAATCCTATATTATCTACATTGCCAAATACCAGTTACATTCCTAGCGGACACAAACCGTAGAAAAAGATACACCAACCAAGATAAGTGGAGCACTTCTATTCCAGGTAACAAATCAGACAGCGGGCTGGAGCGGGCGGTGCGGAGGGAGGAGGGGCAGCGACTGGCGAGGGAATACCAAGTCGCGTTTATGGAGACCTCAGCGAAAACAGGTCTGAACGTGGAGGCCGCGTTCTCGCACGTGGCGCGCTCCTTAGTGGCGAAAGCGAACCCCGTGGATAGTTCTAGACTGGCGGTGCGCGCGCAGCCGTCACAAGAACACCGCTCCTCGTGTCCGCAATGCTCGTAAATTGGCGGTCTTTTTGAATTTCGAACTCGTGTTTGACGTGTATATATATTGATGTATTTGTATTATGTATAAATGCTATTAAATGTATTGCTGGAAGCGTTTGTATATTATGTAAGAGTATTTATATAAAATGTACGGTAAATAATCTTCTGTCTTATATATAATCTAAATGTGCACTCATCTTTATATATATATATGTACATTGTCTTCGTCGACATGACGAGATGGGATGGTTTTGGTGCAAAAAATTCTGACACAATTTGAAAATTTTAAATTTCGAACACATTTTGTAGACTACGGATCAGATTTGTATAATTTTGCTTATACGAATTATTTTTAATGTACGAAATGTATTTTATTAAATTATATTTATTTTGTTTATTTCTATTATTTAAGAGTTTAATAATTAATAAAGAACGCCAAATATATGCACAATATTAATTTATATACATATAATATCTAAACAATCATATATAATTTATTATTATGTTCGCTGTTTAAGACGCTCAAAAAATATATTTTATTTATACTACCAGTTCCTATTCCTATATGAGTATGTATATTGGACACTATTAAAATTGATAAGAGTTCTGATAAATTATCATTAATATATCAGTTTAAATGTCAGTGGAGCCTTTGTTATATTGTATTTTTACTTAACTTGTTAACCGGGGAGTTCCCGTGCATATAACAGGATTATGATAAAGACAAGTATTATCGTAAATATAGGAACATAATGTATTTATAGTCTCTTATCCAAGCAACATATGTTCGTTTTGCAACAATTGCTATGACTATAATTATATTTTATTGACAGAAGTATTATTTTAGAGTCACAGATCCAAAACAACAGCTCCTCCTCCATCTTTGAATTTTTGGTATTATAAAATTAATTTATTACAACATTATTTAAAGACGTGTTTTTAAAAGTTTAAAGTGTGATACATTGAAATCATTAATTTAAAAAAATACAATAAATATATATATTGTTAGTTCATATATTAAATAAATCATATTATAAGGGGATTGATGTTATAATATCTTAATAACCATTCACTGTTGTGTTGAGTGTTGCTTACGCGATAATAAAGTTTTAAAGATATTTAATTTTTTTATTGACCTCAAACTCATCTAGTGGAAGTATATACAAAGTGACCTGCCATTTTCATTTCCATCTGTGACCCGCCAGCTCCTTTGCCCCCCTCTTACATAAAAAATAGTAATATACAAATAATACACTTCACTAAACCAATTTATTACATTACATTGTAATTATAATAAAAATGGTATTGTTTCTAAAACCTTAATTTCATATATAGGGTTTGGGGACTATGTGAGTGTGAGTGTGTGTGTGTGTGTGTGTGTGTATCTGTATGATGTCTTATTCATAATAATTAAGTATTGTTTTTTAAGTGCACTTTGCAATATTCAATTACCCTCCCCCCCTGAATTGCCAAGTAAAACCTTTTACGTAATTGTTACGTCAGACTGACTAAAGCGCCATCTCTTATATAAGAATTGACATAAATACATTCCATATAAGTTATTTATAAGACAATTCATTGTTTCATGGTATAACATAGGAGACATTACGTCATGATGTAACTATAATATATTTGTGACACATATATGACCTATATCTGATGTTAATTAGGGTTTACTTGAATACACAGCTTTCACTAAGACACTAGGACATATTTTTGAAAGTTAACTCAAAGTCAGATAAGTGGGGTATGTTTTTTTTAATCTAAATTTTTTATATGATTCTGAATATTGATCCTAAAATGTTCGTTCGTCCATCGTTCCGGTCCCCTAAAATTTTAACGGTTTCTAACGACTTCTAAAGGGACCACAAAATTAGGGAGCAGCATTTCTTTATGATGCGTCGGCATTTTTTACCTTATATATTTGTTGAAAAAATGAAAAAAATATATTATTATTATTATATATATATATATATATATATTGCTTTATTTTTAACTCTTTTAATATATAAACAACAAACAATGCAATGTAAATACATTATTTTTCTTACTAAGGCATACCAATTCTGTCTGTTATAGCCGAATTCAAGATTGGATTCGAAATTACATTACTATTGATTCAATAATATAAATGGTGTTGTTTTTAAGGCTGTTTAAGGCTCACACTTGCGCTTTCTCCTTTAACATGGGCTTTAACCAGTAGCGTGGCTAGACGTGGGCGAAGTGGGCCCTCACACACGCCCTCGTGCTTACAGGGTCCTTGCGAGGCCTTTTTAAATTTAATACCCCCAGACTTCAATTTTATTCATTCATGGCATCATTACATTTACTTTTTGATAACTTAAATTATATTTTTTCTATATTCTTCTACACATTCTACACTTTCTTTGTTTTCTAAATTTATTGACTCTATTGTTTATCCCCAGATCTCTCATTTCTCCTTTCACTATTTATGATTTATTTAATACTTTTCAATCTGGTTTAAGATTGTTTAAGACAGTTAAAGCCTTGGTTAATAAATATTCTACTGTATTCGTTCTCATTGACTTTAGTAATGCGTTTAATACCGCTGATCATGTTCTTCTCTTCGCTATTCTCTTCCAAATTAAAATCTCGGACTCTGCCTTATAATGATTTTCATTCTATATTCGAGGGCACCAGCCTATTGTGCGAATTTGACAAACGCAATGTCTGCTGTAAGATCATTATAGGCGTACCTCAAGGTAAAATATTATCTCCCTTATTGTTTTCAACATTTATTAATTCTATTACTTCCTTTTTAACTCACACCACCACCTTAGACCTTCAAATTGTCAGGCATCTATTTTTGGCAGCCCACAGCAACTAATGCACATATATTCTATCCATTATAATCCCTACTATTCCAAATATATTTTAAATTAATTTCAACTTGATACTCAAGCTCCAACAAGGCCTACGCTCCAGAACAAACAAAATGTTACCTATTCTTACACACGAAATTAGTTTCATATCTGATTCCTTCCTATTCCCTGTCCAACTATGGTACCAAATATATCAAACTATCCGAAGAGCATATTCTCTTAAATATATTAAAATACAGGTGAAAAATTATTTTACTATGTCAATATATGAAACTAAATTATTTAATATTTATGTATATTTGAGTATATTTGTATATATGTATGTATTTGTGTACGTTTATATGTGTTAATCGCTTGTGTATATCCAATGGGAGTAGCAGAAGGGTTTATTTTGATACCCTACTTAACGAAATAAGCCACTTCTATAAAGACACTCTCCAACTTAAATTAAGTCTACGAGTGTTCCAAACGCGCACTGCGCTAAGGAGAACCACACAACAAACTCAGCGTGGTTTTTAGTGTGATCATTGTTTCACAAACGAAACAAAACAATATATTAAAAGATATCACAGATTTAACCGCACCCAAAACAATTTTTTACTAATAGTTTTTGACCGGCCTAAGATAAAGATATTAAGTAGCCTGCTGTAGTAAAATAATTACATTTGTTATTATATATATTTTCCTGAATAGTTCTAAATCTATTTGGCGTGAACTCTCCGCGTTTCCATCATCCTTTAAAGAGCCAAATTCCATGTTAAGTATAAAATTATATTTGACTTAAAATTACAGATAAATATTCTTAATCATGTACAGAGTCAAATCAAAGTTTAAATTAAAAACTTTGGACACTTAACACATAAAATATCTAGTTAATAAAACATAATCAAGGACAAGTCTTTAATAATAAATCATATAAATATTATTCTACTTATATCTCTTGTCTTTAGGAACAGTTTAATTACAATATTTCGATTTTCATTATTTTTATTTTGTTAATTTTGATTGCACCATCCAAAATAAATGTTTCATATTTTTAATGATTAAAAAGAGAAATACATGTATTAATATCTCTTTTTTCATTTCAAAATACTATAAAAAACTTCTATTTTCCCGTTATATCTATATATTTTATTAATATACATATAACCTGAAAAATTATTCCTCATAAGAAATAGTACGTATATAGTATTTTAAAAAAAAAATTAAGCCTTGAATATCTAAAAATCAAAAAAGTCAAATACCAAATAAGAGCCGTAAGCAAACGTTATTAAAATATTGTATTTATTTAAATCAAGATTTTCAAATAACCCGCCATACTTCTCAAACTGTCATTCTTATCGATATTTGAATTTTGGCGCCACACATTAATGCCAACATTGAAATATACGTAAGTGAATCTGTCAGAAAACGTAAACTGTTTTTAGACGAATTAAAATGTTTGTTTTTTTGAGGTTAATTATTATAACTTTATAAAAAAATGCAACTACAGAACTGCAAAGATGTTGGTTAAATATTGTAAGTAATAAGAATGGTTATTTCAATTTAATAAAAAATTTAAATGTTATCTTGAAGTATATAAATATCTTGTCAAATAATTTTAGATTTGCTCAATTAATAATCGTCGGACTTTTGTAACATATCTATGACCTGCATTGAAGTAAACAACAATGTAAAAAAGATGTCAAAAATACAGCGGTATATAAATGATGAACTGTCATAACAGACACACAGAATTAATAAAAAAAAAGATATATACATATATTAGCTATATAGACTCAAAGTTTTTTATTAGTACTGAATAGCATTTTTTTCTAATAGCAGCCTTAGAACAAGTAAAAATAAGAATTACCTTAATAGAGTTAAATCTTACCTTATTACTAGTAACACCTTCATCGTTTATCAATTGTAATTCATGATAAAAATATAAAGTACTAACATGGTACACATTTTATTACTTAATAAATTCATTACATACGTGTTATATTAAAAAATATATACTGATAAGCAAAAAGTTTGTTACTTCTGACAAGTCCCACTTTTAGGGTTGCTAATGTTGGTATGCTTGACGCCACATTACGCGCACATGCGCAGAACGACAGGTGGTCGGCGACTCGACCCAGCTATTCCGACCGAACATCGACTTCTCATGCTCATCATCAGCCGCTATCGTGCCCAAGCAAGAACGATATGCAGTGCTTTGTGTTGAAGTGGTCGTGGTGACATGGCGTTTGTGTTTTAAGTGTTGTTAAAAGTGTTAAAACAATCAAAATTTTGTTTATTTACAATGAATGTGAATTATGACCGTGTTTGTCGACTGTGCTTGTCATCTAGATGCGAATTATTACCGATATTTCCTACCACCAGTTCGGATGATTTGGAACCTCCTGTCCTCGCTTCAAAGATTAATGATTGCGTGTCAGTTCAGGTATGTAATGTGCTAAATATGTATCAAAAAGGAGTTTTGAGTGAAAGTAGACCCTTGGTGTACGTGAGAACTCGTCATCCGGCTCAGTTCATTTAATGACAGGCAACGCTGCGTCTAGGTGGAGATGTCGTAAGAACGTCCACCATTTTGTAATGCTCCAAAGCTATCGTTCGACTCGTGGCCGTGTCGCGTCGCACTTCGTGCAGCCGGCGAGGAATGCTCGCGTGATGAGGGTCGGTTTTGGTATTATTCCCGCAGGTTCGACTGGGAAAGGGCCTAGATATTGCATGGCGTTGGCCATTGGGCGTATTGATTTATCGGACGAGCAGACCAGTGCAGCTCGTCCCTCGGAACGAGCGTCGGTGTCGGCGTGAGTGCGCCGTGCATGTGTGTGTACCTATATCGAGCGGTAAACCTCGAGGGGCTCGCTGGCGGCTGGTTGCCACTCGACTCGCTTCTACTTATTCGGTCGAGCAGCAGACGCTCGTCGCTCGCTATACCTACGCCTACTTAGTTTCTCCTCGCGTATCTATACGAGGCGCGGTTTCAACTCTGTATGACTACAGTATGATGAAACGCGCGCGTTATTTGCTTTCCGTTGAATGATTGTTGGTTATATTATTTCAGATAAGCGAAAATGACGACCTGCCAACTAATGTCTGCAGGAAATGTATGGACAATGTCAATAACTGGCACATTTTTAAAACAGTATGTGAAAGAACTCAAAACAAATTACAATCATTTTTAAATAAAGAGAGTAACCAACTAGAAGAGGTGGGTACACTAAGCTTATATATTTTTTGTATGCTTAAAATTGTGAGTTGGTTTTTTAAATTATTTTTATGGATTTTCAGGTGAAAATAAAAAATGAACCTTTATCTGATGAAGCTTATGATGAAGGAGTGGTTATTGATGGCTCATATCCTGACAGTGAAGTAAGTAATTTTATATGATTTTGTTGTTTCTTGTTCATATGAAAACAATCTTTATCATTAGGCATAATTTATATGGATAGATTTTACCTTACATTTAGTGTCAAGGACTTAGAACTGAGTGTGTATCATCAATTGTATAAGAAAACAAGTATAATAATACTATATTGAATTATATTATTAAATGCTTATATTTTTATTCAGTTTAATCTTATTAGTACATTATAAGTAAGATGTGATGTATAAGATAATTATTAAGAAAATATTTATGTTTTCAGAATGCCATCACATCGAGTAAAGTTCAGCCGGAGGGACCACCCATATTGGCATCGCTGGGGCTCACACCGAGAAGTGATAAGGTAAAGATTGTGTCCAATTCCTTATCATTGAGTGCTATACAGTTGTTTGATATTAAATGTAATATGACACTTCAGCTTGCACTTAAAATGTAAGAATTAGCATTTAACAGATGTTTTGGACATTAGTTAGAGAATAGTTTAACTGAATTAATTTCGTCCACAGAAATATGTAGACCCAAGGATGGATTGGCAACGGGTTCATGCCATTTTGAATATTGTTCAAGAATGTGATGTCATTGACTCACTTCAGTCTATGGAAGAATGTGATGTGGTACATTATTCTGATCACGATTCAGACTCTGAATCAGAATTATGTAATAATTCTATTGATGATTTCTTAGATAATAAGAATGGATATAAATGTAAAAGTGGGCAAATCCTCTCAAAAAATCCTATAGAAACATCTGTCGCTACAAATATGAAAGTAAAAGAAGTTACCGAATTGAGGAAACGGAATTTACCAGCACTTATAAATTGCCCTCAACCTAAAAATGCTTGGGAAATGCTGTTTACCGATGACCTATTGGAGCTTATTGTTACTTCAACGAATGCAAAGATAGTTAGAAGTAATAATGGAGTGGAAGCTACTAGTATTAGTGAAATCAGAACAATAATTGGTATTTTATATTATCATGCTATAATGAGACCCACACATCAGGAGTGCAGTGACCTCTGGCATCATGAATATGGAGCAGTTTGCATTCGAAATGGAGTTAAATATGAACGCTTTAAATTTTTACTAGAAAATTTAAGCTTTGACAATGAAGGCAACAATAGCGTTGTACAATTTGACGTCATGAAGCGCATGAGGGAAGTATTTGAGATATTTGCTCTGAATTGTAGAAATGCATTAAATGTAGGCAATCTAGTAGTGATTGATGAAATCATGGCACCTCTACAGGGACCTTGCCCATTTAGATACAATATGGGGAGCAAAAATATAAAAAATGGTCTTAAAATTATACTTTTAATTGATCCAGTCAACTTCTATGTGTCCAATTTGGATGTCATAACGGATCCTTATTTTGGATGTGAGGATATTGTATCAAAGTTAGTTCAGCATTTAGCTGGCACGGGTCGAACTATTATAATGGATAGTTGGTTTAAACTGCCTACATTTATTGAAAAGTTAAAAAGTGAATACAACCTGTATTGCATGGGTGCTCTTCGTCACGATGATGGAATTATTCCACCACTCTTTTTATCTCAGTACAGAAAAGATATTTCATGTATAAATGGATTTTTAGATAAAGATATGACCCTGAGTTCTTATTCAAATCAATCAAGAGTTATTAATGTTCTCACTAATGATCCTAAATATTATAAGCGAGGCAACACTACCAAGTGGTCAGCGGCCTCAGCTTACAAGAAATTTCAATCATCAGTGGAAGTGTTGGATGTTTTGATGCATTATTACACGACGATGCAACACACAAATGACTGGACGTTATCATTATTTTTCACACTTCTCAATGTAGCATCAATTAACGCTCAAGTTATCTGGAGTATGCATCAGAGGCGTGACGTGGTACAGCGTCGTTTGTTTATAAGAGAACTGGCCCTAAGTTTGATGGAAACAAATAAGCCTATGCCCATCTTCACTGATGTTGAACAGAAGAAGAGAAAAATCTCACCCAGAAATAGTTTAACTGTTATTAAATGTAGAAAAAGATGCAAACTCTGTATTATTTATTCTAAACGAGATCGTAGAACACAACAAATGTGCTCCAAATGCGGTACCTACATATGTAGGGAGCATACAATACTGTACTGTACTAATTGTGTATCATAATGTTATGTTATTACACTATCTGTTGCAATAATATCTCTTTAATAAACAAGAGGAAGTGTCAAATTACATGTTTTTTTTTTAAATTTACTATTAATATTTTTATTTACTTACTTGAATAATTTGGTAGTATGTAAAACAGATGTTGGTTATTCTAATAATTGGTGTAACAGAAAACCTTAAATTTTTCCTAGAGTATCTTGTTAATACCAATACTTAGACTACTATATTCAGGAAAATATTCTCATTTAATGCATCAATTAATGCCTTATTATCATTCCATAATTATTAGAGTAAAGATGAAGTAGATTTTCATCATTTTCTATAATATTAAATAAAATTAATCATCTGGTTATATTTTTTTTGCAAAAAAGACAATTGTATCCAGTACTTTTAAAATGTATACATAAAAAATTTAAATTAAATATTGTATTCATATACTTTGAAGTTATAAAAAGAAATGTTTAGAGGAGTGGAGATAATTTTAAGATAAAATACATAAATCTTTTAAAAACTATTATTTTATTTAAGCTGACCACAACATACTGAATAATAAATAATGCATATATAAATTAAATATTTTCAGGGGATGGATAGTGAAAAAGACGAGGACTACGAAGACGAGGAGGAAATGGAGCAGCAACAGTTCTCCAATGTTCCAAGTATGCCGGAAGTTTCAATAACCGTCATGAGACCGAGTGGTGAAACTCTTCACGCACGTCAAGGCATACAAGAAATCGCCTCCAAGGATTGCCTCGTCTGCGGTCGATCTTACAGATACTCCCACAACGCGCGAAGACACGAACTTAACGCACACAGTTTTGACAGGTACACAAATAAAATAACAAATAAAAAATCTCAGTCTCACATGCAACCAAAATTCAGGCCGAACCCATTCAACCCCAAAGCTCGTTTAATGCCAAATCCGATTAGCCACAAAATGCAATATCATGCAAAATCGATGCCGGGAAGAATTATGCCGCAGAGAATTATTGCGCCGCCCAAACCGATCCCGATCAAAACATCGAAAGCGTCGCAAAATAATTTGCCATACCCTCTACGCATAAAAGCCTTGAAAGATTTACAAATTAAAAAGAAAGAACCGCAAATTTTGAAGACGTTGCTAACATCTAAACCTGAAGTCTTGGTATCTGAGCCAGAAATAATTAACTCTGGTCCAGAGAGTCCAGAGACATTAATTTCCGAACCGGAAATAGCATCATTCCAAGTGGAGACAATTCTGTCGGAGCCAGATGGGTTTGTTAATCAACAACAAGAGGATGAGGAAGGAGACAATGATAACCAAGGACAACAATATGATACTGTGGATATGGAATCTGATAACGAAATTGAAATTGCCCGAGAGAACGAAAACGATGTAGATATTGATGAAAATCCCCTGATTGATACCGAAGAAAACCAACACGACGAAGAGAACAATATGGAGGAAAATCAAGATGAGAATGACAGAGATGACCACGAGGATAACGAGGATAGACAGGATGATTTAGTGAACAACGTGGATGGGGACGGTGATGATAATGCCAAAGAAAGTCAAGACGATGAAACCGAGAAAGAACATTACCAAAACATAAAAAATGAAGATAACGAAGAGGACGAAGAAATGCCAGCGTTAAACATAGCGCCAGTTGTTGAGATAAATGAAGATATGCAAACAAACTCGTACAACAGCGATGCGAATGAAGAAGAAGAAGCAGACGAAACTGTAGACCCCAACGACACAGTCGATGGTGATGAAGCAGAAAAGGACTTGGACCCCGATAAAGTGTACATCACTAAAACTCAGAGAGATTTTATTCTGAAATACCGTGATATTATTCAACAAATTAATACCAAAAGGTGCCTTTGTTGCAATAAAGAACATCCAAGACGGAAAGCAGTTATACAACACTTACAGAAAAATGGACATAAGGTTCCGAAACACACTTGCTATAATTGTGTTGTTACGTTCGGACACATCGGTGCCTTGCTCAGCCACATGAGATCTAACACTTGCACAGATCTATGGAAAATAATTTATAACGAAAACGGCATAACCGACGATATTGTATTGGAAGATAAACCTGACAATAAAATTCCGTATAAAGATGTTGTCAATGCCAGATCATACGCCTGTAAATTGTGTCCAGCTAAATTTCAGCTGAAACAATTTATAATGAAGCATGTCTTAGATGTCCACGAAGATGGTCAATCACGCGTTCCCTTTTCTTGCGTCCACTGCGGGATGAGATTTAAAGACAAAAATATTGGAAAAAGACATATTCGCAATGGAGATTGCACTGTTTACATCGCTTGTGAATTATGTTCTGATAAGTTCATGAACATGCAAGATTTCAATGATCATGCAGTTTCTGTACACGCCGGCAATTTGGATCCGGAAAATCAAACTAAATGTGTCGACGGTCGACCGACCGATTGTCCCATTTGCGGCAAGAAGAACAGTAGTTATCCCAATTTAGTGAAACATTTAAAAGCTGTACACAACGAAGAAAAACCTCACCATTGCCAACACTGCGACTCTAAATTCGAGCAAACTACTGATCTTAACAAGCACATCTATATGGAACATTCTGATAGAAGCTTGGGTATGCAATCCATTGAGCCTGATATGTCAATTGTTAAAGAAGAGGCGGAGGAATACCACTATTCTTGTACAGAATGCAATGCTATCTTTGAAACTGTGGATGCGTGGACAGATCACCAAGTAGCCGAACATAACCAGGTCGCTCATCACTGCGACCAATGTGAAAAGAAATTCCTACGTCCATCGGAACTTGCAGAACATAAAAATACTCACCTGAGAGTCAAATTTTATCCTTGCGGAGTTTGTCCCAACTCGTATAGCACTCCCCAAAAGCTAACAGAACATATGCAGCAAATGCATCCCGGGAGTGCCACACGCGGGGGTGATAGCGATTTCTATTGCGATATATGTGTAAGATCGTTCAAGAGTCGTCAAGCATACTCAAACCACATGCGTATTCACTCCAGAGTTCCCACTACCAACAGGAAACCTGGAGAATCTAAAGGATTTGCTCCTCAAATAGTCGGTAAACCCATAAAACAATTCTCTATGCAACCTGGTTTCAGCCCTTTTGTTCCAAATGCACCCTACTGTTGTGATATTTGTGGTAAAGGATTCATGCATAAGAAGAACATATGGAAACATAAGAAAGTACTTCATGCCGATCTTCTTAACGATAGGAATGACAGCGAGGAAAATACCATGCACGCGTCCACTGAGGAAGATGAATATAATGTTGACGAAAATGGTGCAATCTTGTCAACTCCGCAATTTAATAGTTTCAATTTTACCAATGACGCTCTACCGTATTCTTGTGAAATATGCTATAAACGATTTCCGATGAGGACATGTTTGTGGAAACACAAACGTGCCAAGCACGGAATTTCAAAGCCCAACGTTGGTGGTCCTTCAGAAACACAAACCCAACCATCATCGGCGGAGGGAAGATCGAGTTGCACCATTTGTAAAATTACGTTTTCCGATAAGAAGTCCTATTATCGTCATCGAAAAAATGTACACAAGTCGACCGTACAGATGTGCAAAATATGTGGCAAACCCTTGAACTCTACTTTCGAACTATACGAGCACCTCAGAGCTGCACATTCCCGTGAACTGCTCGGTTACAACGCCAATCAAGGGCCTAGCAAGTCTCAGGATGCTGCACAAGATATGGACGTGGAATATGACGAAGACCAAGACTCGGCCGACCCAAGCGTCGACTACCAAGCTCGATACCCCTGCGACACCTGTGGCAAGCAGTTTGTTGGGCTCTTAGCTTTGCAAAACCATCAGTGTATTAATCAGATCCAGTCACAGCCACAAACATTTGAATGTGAAATATGTCACAAGAGTTACACGTCCATAGCCGCTTTGAAAAGCCACCGTGGATGGCATTTACGCTCCCCGGACGGAAAAGCCGCCGCAAACAATACTGGGCTTTGGATGCCACAGAACAAGGTAACTACCAAAGTAAGCAAACATGAAGTTGTGGATCCCGTTCAACTCGCGCGCGTTCAGCACACAACGCCCGCCAGCATTGCTAAAAGAAGATTACCACCGGAAGTTGAAATAACCGTCGTAAACCCTAATAAAAAACTGCGGTCAGATGATTCGATCGAATTAGATCACCAGAATAACTCGTCCGGTGGACCTGAAGATAAATATTGCAACATATGCGATAAAGAGTTCACAAAGCGGGCGGCTTATCAACGCCACATGGACGAAGTGCACCAACCCAACTCCGTATTTTGTCCCGTTTGTGATAAGAGTTTTACACGTAAATCTACATTAATCGTTCACATGAAAAAGCATTACGAAAGCGGCGAAGGGACTTCGGGCTCTCAGATAGACGACGATTCGCACACCTGCGACGTTTGCGGGAGCGTCTTCGATAGCGCAAAATCTTTATTGTCTCACAAAAATATGCACCACGGGGAGGAAGAATCTGATCAATCTGAAGACGATGGCGGTGCGACTATCCTGCCCCCTGGAGAATTTACTTGCGCCCAATGCGGAGATGGAGTTGCGACTCCGCGAGACTTGATAGCACATCGCACCATGCACGCCACTCCCACCAAATTCTTCTGTAACATTTGTAAAGTATATTTCGCGAGAGCCCTGGACTTGTCCTCTCACACGCGGGCGAGACACTCTGACAACGATAAAGTGTTCTTCCCTTGCGCGATGTGCGACCGATTCTACATGAATAAGAAAAGTTTGCAACGCCACATCGAGATGGCTCACTGATCTTTGTTTTACATCCCTTTAAGCTAAGTCCACCGTTTGATAAAAAAGAGTGTCTTGAAAATGTTTTCCGAGTTAAAGAGTAGTTGTCAAACTAAGTGATATTAGAGTGTCATTTCCTAATTGTATATAATATTTGTAATAACTGTTGAGTGTCTTCAGCGAGACGGTACCTACCGATGTATCATTCCTTGGTTGACGAGCGGCGAGCAGAATTTTAATGGTTTATTTTAATGGTTTTTTTATTAATAGGTATTTGCTCACGTGTTTATTATTTATTTTATGTTCCATCGATGTGGATATTAAATATTTTTTAATGTAATGTTTCTTTACGCGCCGGTATCGAAAACAATGGATAGTTTAGTGATTACTTTTAATGTGGTAATTAAGTGGAATAATTATCTTTTTTTTTCTATATTTTGAATATTTGAATCGGGCCAAAATTTTGATTATAGTCAGTAACAGTCGCCAAGCGCGACTGTTTATATGTAAGTATGACATGTCCTTTGATTGTAACGTTAGGTTTATAACCGTCGGCTCTCGGCGTTTGCTTATTTTTTTTAATATGATTCTGTTTTACCTTAGACTGTAAATAGTTTATTGAATAGTAATTTGATTATTTGGATTGCGGGAGGCGAGGCGAGGCGAGGCAAGGTCGGTTTAAGTTTTATTAAAATGTACTGATTATTTTATAGTAATTTCAAATGTATATTTTATACAAACTAATAACCACTAAGGGCATCTCCTCATCTATGGTGATTTCTTTATGGCCTAAGTTTTCTTAATAATGGACTAATGAATTATGAGATTCCAACCGTAAATAAAATCATTGAAAAATGTGACTAATATTTTATGAATGCTTAAATTTTTCCATCAAGACAAAAATGACTAAATCATCAAATGTTTTTATCGAACTACACTCAATTATTTCCATTTTAGTTGTTTCACATATATGTATATTATTTATTTAAAAAAAAAAACTAAATATATTTAAATAAATAGACTTGCACGTGACTCCTATACGGTTGTATATTTTATAAAATATTAAATTTTATAAGTAATTCTAACGGGGCAGTTACGTATAAATACCATTTTTTTTTAATCCATTCAATGTCCAAATTGTAAATAAAATATCTTCAAGGCATGTTAAATATTCTGCAACGTATATATATTATACAAGATGGTTTTATATTAAATCCATTGTTAAATTAATTCATGTAATTATGAACGTTCAAAGAAATATTTAAAAATTGTGTTAAATACTAAAATATTTTGTAATTATTAGAATATATATATATATATATATGTCCATAGATGAGGTTTGTTTTTGTCATCTTTGTGGTTTCAATAAAGTGACTTAATTATAAATGGTTTTTTATTTTTTATGTATTACTAGCTGTTGCCGGCGACTTCTGCTGCCTCATTAACTATTTAATATCAATTTTTATCAACAACGCCATCTATTGATAACTTGTAGAATTTTAAAGTGAATTAAACCCTTAAAGTATAAAAAAATTGAAATTTTCAATTTAAGATCATTAATTGACAAAAAAGCTACCCTATCTTTTAAACTAAAATTGTTTAGATTACATATCTACAAAATTTTATGGAAATCGGTTAAGTTTTCAGAGAGCGCATACGAGCATCGTGACACGGGAGTTTTATATACATATAAACATTATATTAATGTAGGTTCTATATCCAATGTCCGAATACTTATAGAAATGCTTTGCTTTTCGGGAAAAAATTAAAATTTCAAATTGGAATTGTTTTTATATTTATCTATTTGTTTGTCTTAAAATAAAATTTTAAGTTTGGCAAAAAAGTAAAAGGTTATAAGATCTTAAGTTGGTAATTTCCTTGTGGTACAATAATTCATCCAATTCTTCATACAATGAAATACAATTTCTTATGATAAATTGCTATAGTATAATTATTATATATGTATATTTTAAAAATACACTATCTTGACCTAACCATTGCATTCCGTATCTGCCATAAAAATAGTTTTATGTCCTGAGTCCTGAGTTTTAAAAAGAAGGAATTTTGTCATCGAACTTTTTTATTTGTTTCATAACATACTAGTTGCTTCTGAGATATCTAATTAGGCCTCTTGATAGCTACATCTTTAAACATCTTGATAAATTTCCAAAATATCGGCTTAAAAGTACCCTAAGTTATGTCTATAAAATAATGATAAAGTATGAACAAAATAACTTACAGACCATGGTAATTTGTTACCTTAAGAGTTGTGACGGATTATTCCATCGGATCGGACTTATGTGGACACAAGTTCGAGTCCTGTTCATGTTGATAATGTTTTACATAGATGAAACACTCAAGGGTGTTATTGAGTTCAATAACTAATACACTTTAGAAAATTACAATATCATATGCTCATAGAATATAATACATTCAACAGATACGCTGGTAATCTATCTTTTAGTATTTGACCGAATTTAACCAAATGATGACCAATATGAATGAATTAATGAAGAATAACAAACATGAAAGTGCTGTTATCCAAATTTGTTCTAAGTATCTCTGTAGATACCAAACTATACCCTTTTACATGTATATACATATATATATGATTCTCTTGTTGCTAAAATTAATTTTACCTCTTACTGATACTATTGCCAAGTGAGTATAGTATAGTCATTATAATATAATATTGTATTCTATGTTGGGTGGCGCTGCTTATATTAATATAATTTAAATATGTCATACATAAAAGATCTATATTTGCTATTTACAATATGGGGTAGAAATTAATTAACACTAAACCTACCAAGTACCGGTTAAATTGACCGTTCTAAAACTTTTGTAAAAGTTACACGTTTTTAAACGTTCTAATATCGTTATCAAACTACATGACAATTCTTAGAATATGCATATATTTTCTACACTCTTTACTTTTAGTTATTTCCATTATTACCTGCATTATATAATAAAATAACTTTTAATTACCGGTCAATTTGACGGCGTACGGTAGGAACAGGTACACAAGAATTGTCGGTAGGTTTAGTGTTAAGAGATAAATTATTATTATTATTTATTATGACAAGGCCGTGTCATCCATTATCAAGAGTGTATTGTCTTTTTGAAGCAAAATGTATCGAAATTTTACTACTTCCCAGAAACATTGTAGTTTAGATGAGTTATTATACATAAAAAATTGTTATACTATTCAATAGACAGTGATTTGGTCTGATACTAATTTCTTCTGTCGGTTCTTCCTACGTTTATAACAAATAAACTAAGCTGATAGTACTGGTTGATTGAAAAGGTTTTTTTACTGTCAGCGTTATGAATTTCACATGATATTTTCAAAGATTAAAACTATATTAAAGACTATGTTGTTATACCATAATCTTTATATATTTTTAGTTACAACACTTACAATATGACTGGTATGTTAGTTAGTGGTATTTTTGTGAGGACGGCTTTAGTTACCCTTTGGTAAGCCGTTGTTATTGGATGGTTTTTAAAACAAACACATTATAGATTGCACAAAACATTTTAATATAAACTTAAAAAGTCGTACAACAATATGAAAAATTATTATTGACTAATTTATATTCGCGGACAGGAGAACCGCTTAACTATATTATGCAAATATACTATCTTTAACACTTCCTTCGAATATATCTTACAAAAAAAGAAAAATAAAAAGTATCTTTATTAATAAAAAATCTCATTACACTAAATTGTATTATATTAAACTTACGTCATATTATCTACAAAATACTGTAACATCTTGGCCAGTTTTTCAATCGAGCTCCTAAAGTTATATTACATAGTTTCAATAAGAATAGGGCGTTAATAAAGTACATATTAAGTTACTGAAATCATACAACTAGACTTAATCTAAATCAAAATATAAAAATAGTAAAAAAATAGTTGCACATTTCCGTATACAACTTGTCATTGTTGTGCATTGAAACGTGAGAGGTCCACACGGGGCGCACGCCTAGTATTAAAGCAATTTACAGATAATTTTGAAAAATTTACCTAGACTGAACTATCAAAAGAAATACGAATGCACGCCGTGTGGACACACATCGGTGACGTCACGCGACACGACCGTCGCAAGCAACGACAAGCTGACTACTACGCCCGCACACCTAAGCACAATATCTTATCGCTAACGTCGACCTCGATTGAAACACTGAACTCAAATGCCAAGTGAAATATAAAAAAGATAAATAACACATAGTATTTTATTCCCATGAATTTGCATGCACCCGTTAGTTTATGAATTGAGAAATATTTTTCTATCATTATTCCATATTCATGTCTTTTATAACAATATTATATAAATATACCGTACAGACTAAGACCGGCCGCCGCGGGTCGCCAGCGCGAGCGACCGGCGATGTACACAAGGACTAATATCTTCTTAAAAAAATACTGTTAGATTGAAACGTAGCTAATCCTATAATATTTATGTATATTATAATTATATTATAAGGGTACAATCGTACAAGTGATGATTACACTAGGTGAGATCTCCGACGCCTTCGGGCGGCCGGGCCGTCCGACCGCGTCCGACCGGATATGCAATTATTTATATATTTATTAATATGAGTACAGCACGTACCGGTAGTTAGGTACCACTATACACTTAGAAAGTATGAATTTTCAATATTAAAAATACGTAATTTCTCTATTGGCCTTTATTACATTCACGTGAAAAATTAGACATTTCGCGTACGAATATATTATATTATGTATACATATTTAAATATCAGTATTTATTTAGATCGGAGGACGTATGTATACAGGCTCGCTCTAGAAGGTACGTCGTCGTAAGCGCACGCGGCCTCTCGGCCTTTCGATCCCTTAAATCCTACGAATAATATATCGATATTGAACGAAGACATCCAAAAGTCGACTCGGCTTTAAATAGTACGAAAATAAATCGCCGGCGAGTCGCGCGGCTGATTATTGCTCCTATCGATAAATTTACACATCGACGTAACGAACGAGAATACAAAAAGTTATGGAAAATCGTACGGATATCACAAGCGGCGGGCGGCGCGGGACGCCCCCGCGAAAAATAAAAAAATAAATCGCGGCGCGCGTCTCTGTCGTAAAAAAGTAAACTCTATGAGGGGACCGCGCGGGGGGAGGGGCGCGCGGGAGGGGCTCAGTTCGCCAGCAGCATGTGGGCGGGGGGGGCGTAGGGCGCGGGGGGCGCAGGGGGTGCACTCTCGCGCCGCGCCAAGAAGTACGCCGCGGGGTCGGTGGCCGGGGACAGCGCGCGCGCCGCCAGCTGCTGCTGCACCGCGCGCTGCTTGATGTAATTGCTGAATTCGGTGGGCGACATGCGGTTGGCGCGCTTGCTGCTCGTCTTCAGCTTGGTGCTGCCGAACTTGGTTTGCGCGAATGTGGCAGTGGTGAAAGTCAGCGGCTGCGCGCGGAAGGGCGGGCCGGGGGAGAAGGCCGCCGGCGCTGGCGGTGAGGGAGCCGCGACCGGCTCCACGGGCCGGAAGCACTGTGCCTCTGGGTTAAATGCGCGGGTCACCTAGAATAAAAGATAATTTAAATCAGACATCTTATTTTATATGGTTGGACATAAACCTAACCTTGTACTAAATTGTACAAAAAATAACGACATTCAAAATAAAATATACTAATGTTAAATTTGTATCTTTCATTTTATATTACTATTCATTGTCAGCCGACAAAGTTAAGATGTAAAGATAAGGCACGTGACCTAAAAGTGTGTCTGTAAGATAAAATGAATATGTTTCATGTTCTAAGTACCTCTCTGTCGGTCCTCTCGTCGGCAGCGCGCTCGTCGCTGCTGAACAGCACCTTCACTGCACCTTTCTCACCAATACGGTACGACACCTCACCTGAAACCAATATGACACTTGTTTAAATACCAAATATAAACAGAACCAAATAACAAATAAAAACACCGAATTAATTAAATCCTCGAAAGCAGACTTGATCTTTGTAACAAATTACATATTATTAATGTTAATTTTGTCATTTTTTCAATCTTTGGTATTATGTATTGCTCCTAATTCCTAAGTACAAAGGTCATATTAAATAAGCATGTATTTAATGAATGTCGGTTTGATAGGAAGAAACTAATTTAAACAATGCCATTGACAAGGACTGTATCAAAAACGGTTATTTCAATGCGAATAATCCGCTCTTGTAATATTGAAGCCACACATAAAATTAAGTAGATTAATTAAAATAGCCGTGAAACGAGATAACGACTTTAGAAATAAATATAAAAGCTATTATATAAGTGACTTCTATTCAATATAATATATTACCTGGATCAACCCAAACAGCGAGATCTCTTGGGAGGTGTTCCAGCACGTCTCGGACTGGGACGCCGGATTCCCGGGCAGCTCTCTCCAGGACTGGGTCTAATGGACCTCCTGTTTTCAAGCACCGGAATGCGGACCCTCGGCATGGTCTGTCAGGGTACCAGTGACCCCTGAATTTGTCTTTCAACGCCTTTTCTAATTCCTCCCCGAAGATATTCACTCGTCGTCTTGGCAGTTTGTTGTAAAGGTACGATATGACAAAGTTAAGGGCTACTTGTACTTCAATATGCATCGTTTTTTCTTTTTACTGTAAACAAAGAAAAGTATTTATAAATAATGGTCCGAATCAATTGTTAAGTTGACTACCATATCGTCTGGATCGAGTTTCACAAGTAGTTTTATCGTGAGATATATCGTCAGAATCACAAATTATCTAAAGATCGATGTATTTTTATCTCAACGATAAATGAGAGAACCAGATAGCTGGTGGTTTACTAAATATGTAAATATAGATTGTCTCTTGATAAATATTCATAGGTTTTTCAATGAAATGAAGGCGTGGCTTCTCAATACATGATATTTTTAGTTTTTAAGTTACGGGCGAAAAGAAAAAAAATAACGATTTCAAAATCATGGTTTTGAGTTGTCAGGCAATTAGTTTAAACAAAAAGTTTCAACACATCTCCGTGCTATATGTACTTGTATAGATTAAGCAAATGATTCTCTCATTATGAATTTATAGGAGCTAATTTCAACCAATCGATTCACATTAAATCGATTGGGTTCTGCGAAAAGTCTGATATATTATTAGCGACTTTGAATTGATTTAGTAAATAAACACTGTGTTGTTTCTGTCCTATAAGGACTTATATAATGATATGTACATAACATAATCATTTTGTTATATTTATATTAATTTTGAATATCATAGAAGCGGTCAACGACCTTAATATTTTCCTCGTCTAATTTTATCTGTATTAAATTAAATGACCTTCCTCAGATACAGCATATTTTTAAGAAAAGATCAAAGAAAATGTCACACACAATATTTTTGTGTTTTAAACGAAAAATGTAAAGCGGATAAAAGTTGTTTAGTAATAAATGTTTAACCAATTTATATTCAAATATTAAATTAATATGTCTAAAATTTTTATATTTATTTCATATTTTGTTATATTCATATCCCAGTTTTTTCATCATCATCATCATCATCATCATTGTTTTTACTACAAACATAAAGAAACGTGTATGTAAATAGCTTTACTGTGTCTCAGACATTGTTTTGTTCGTCACGTGCTCTGTACGGTGGCACTTTACATTACGACCACGTGACGATTTGTTGTCAAGGAAAATACGTATATAATATGGAAAAATCGTGAAATGTAAATTTTTAACATATCAAAATTTTACTTTTATTAAGTATTTATTATAGTCAATTTTATTGTTATACTAGTTGTGCCCACGACTTCGGGCGGATTATGTTTTATAAAATATATTTCTTATAACATCAGCCAGTTAAAGTCTTCTTAAAATTGGTGCATTTCACAGATTAGTCGGAATAAACAGATAGACATATGGATTTAGTGAAAATCTGATAATTTGGCATTACAAACAGACATTTCAATTTTATTTATATGTATAGACTCAACTATTATATACATAAGTAAATATAAAGTAAATATATAAAAACACGTTCTACATTCTGACATTCGTAATTTTAGTTTATGTACAAAACCTATTTCCAACGTGACCGATTTTGATTTGATAATGTTCTGTCTATCTCACGTACCTAACTTATCTCATCTATGATTTACAAAATTATACCAAAAATACTGATAAAATATATAAAATTTTCCAAATAAGTTCAATTTAAGTTTCTTGCTACATATAAAAAATAGAGTTCATTAATAAGTTATATTATGTCGATTAAAAAAAAATAATAAAAGGATTGGTAAGTTATATGTACAGATTAATTTCCATAAAACTTACTTTAGAAAATTTGTGGTACAAATAATGTACCAAGGTCGTCTGACCTTTGACAAAATGTTAAAGATATCCAACGATTTATAATATTGGTTAAAAGCTTTCAACATCAAAGGAATGCCAATCTGTAATATTTTGTATTATTTTCATTTAAAAGCACAATCCAATTCAATCCAACCCGTAGGCCAATATTTAATAAACATTTTGTTTGATTTACGTACTAAAAGGTTTCACCGATAAATCACAGTAGCCGTAATAAATCAAAATCTATCAACTGTATCAACAGGTAATGGATTTCGTTACTTCAATTATATAACCGATCATAGAACTTTTTAAGGGTAATTTGTGGGGTAAATTACCCTTAAAAAGTTAGGGGTTAACGCATTATAAGTAATAATAGTTACCATATTAGAGTTTAAGCGATATTATATTATTAATCATTTTTTTGTTGTAATTAAATATTACATAATTTAATGAAAGCAAAATTTTAGATTTTGAATATAGAATTATAAGAAAAAACACACAAAAATATAGCTTGGAGTTAGATTACAACAAATTATAAAATTACATTGACACAACAAAAATATGAATACGATATAATATTACAATTGAAAATGCAATGTCTTATTTTATTATTGTTGTTAATCGACGGGTAATAAATAATGTTTTAAACAAACCTCGTAAACGACTAAATGGCATGTTCTCACGTCATTATCACGTGAAAGTAAATAGATGTAAATTATTACAACACATTAAAGAATAAATTTAGATAAATTTAGATTAATTTAAGAATATAAATTCTGTTTACGTAATATTAAGTATTTGGTATATTTCTCACTCATTAATAGTTTTTATTCTACAATACCTGTAATTTGTGTAATTATAGTATTTTATAATACACAATCATTCAATATATATTAAGTTCAGATTAGGTGAAAAATCTAATTATTATAACTTATTATGACAATAAAAATAAAATGAAACGCAATTAGAAAACAGAATAACTTAAAGTAAGACCCAGTTACACCTTTGTTATATAATTAGACTTATTTATATAAATCTTTCTTTTTATGTATATATATATACATTGTATTATACAGCACGAATTCTCGTGTTGCGGATACGCAAATATAATTATCACATATTTTGTCCGTGTTTACAATTTACTTAGTTAATCATAAGTCATGGTCAGTGTCTAACTAGTCAACATGTCAGCTAATTCAAAATAACTTATAGACAAAGTTTCAAAATCCTTTATAACCTAAATTTAAGCCTTTAAATTATATTTAAGAATTCTAAATAGAACTGAATGTTTCCTCACATAATATTTAGTCAGACCAAACAATTATAAGTACCTGGTAATCAAAGCTAAATCAATATAATCAGACCATTAGGATATAAGTAAATATAGACCGAGTGATTAATATCTGGTGTCGACCTTCATACATCATAGAACGTTTCGGCACTCCGAACTAGATCGGACGGACCAAATCATAAGCGATCACGATTTAATATTTTTAATGAAAATTATCGCCTTTATTACTTCTGATATGAAGAGGAAAGTCTTATAGACCGGTGAAGGAGGAAAAAGATAATAACTCCTGAATAAATCCTGCAGAAAACTAACAACCTATGGTTGTCACCTGTTAAAACCCCGAACCTAATAGTTGAAGCTGGTATTTACCAGAACTATGCCTGCCATTCATTGTATTATTTCAGTTTTGTACTATATTTCAATCTACTCTATTCTGCATTCATCATAGGTGAACTCAATAAAATTTTGCCTCTTAGCCGTATTGTCTTGTATAAGTAAGTACATACATAAATACAAATTAATTTACTGTTATAATAAAATATTGCGAATGTTCTATATCATTTACGCGTCATTAAAAACATGGCTGACAAATAAGATTGTTGAAAAAACCAAAAGCAATATATTTTCCACCAATGAGAAGGCTGTAATTTGTGCCATAACCACACTGGTGACCTTCTTGACGAGGGTTTAAGGTAAAACGGTGGAACTATTCACCTGGAAAGACTAACTGGATGAGTTGCTGTTATATTTTGTTGCTTTTTTGTATATTTTGTTCATGGTTCACAATCTATTTTATTTTTAATCAGTGATGCAGCACTTTTACACAGATTAGTTGTTTAGTTTAGAGACAAGATCTAATTAAATATTATATGTAATTAATTATATAATAAGTATATTGTATATTATGTATTTCGAAAAGGAACTGAAATTATGTGTTTATTTTTAATAATTTGAATAAAGTCAAGAGGGGTATATGTATATAAGAAGACATCTAAACATATATATATATATATATATATATATATAAAAGTAATGTTTAATTCATAAAACGTATCTTACATATTTACGATAGCTCAGAAAATATAGCGTAAGAAATTTGTTCATAAAAATTTTGCGACTCGAGAGATCGCAGACGTTTTTACAGCATCCAACTCATCTCGGAATCGATTCACGACAACGAAACTGAGCGTTGGCGTACGGCCTTTAAGTTCTGCCCTATTTATATCAGTAACCCAGTATCGATCCGGCGCCCCACTGAACAACCCCTTACTTAGCACGCTCAATAAAAACACTTATAACAATGATATTAAAGGCCACATTCCTGTGTACATTTATATATACTGTTAAAACTGTCGAGACGGAATTCGACTACTGACCGTAATTAAAAATATGTTATCCATGTGTGAATAAATTCACCCGAAATAGGATAATATTTGAAAAAAATGCATAAATTGGTAGTTTAATTTTCGATATATGCCTTTTATTTAAATAATTCAGATGCAACAGTTATTGCCTAGTTTACTATAAGCATAATAATTATTTTTAGTTATATATTATCTACTATGCTTTCAAAAATATTTACTATGGATAAATTAAATGAATTATTATCAAATTAAATTTATTATAGAATAAAATAAACTGTTTTCTAAATGACTACAGATGGCCCGTAATTGTTGTTGCTTTGAAAATAATGAATACAGAGAAGACTAGGACTTTATCTGGATAGAAATAAATAAAATAAAGCACTAAGAAAATATAGATAAATGTTGTTTGAGCGAGCTTCAAGTGACGAACGAGCTCAAGGAAATATTTTTCTCTATTTCTACTAAAAACAATGCATTTAAGAACTAATAATAAATAAGTAAAAATAGTTATATAAAGCTGCATTAAGTGGAATTAACTATCAATACATGTAAATAAAATTGAGGTGTCTGTTTGTATTTCCTAATTAACAGCTGTTTACTAAATGAAAGTTTATATGGCACTTATATAAATATATCAATGTTTAGAATGTTGGTCTGTCTTTGTTTGTTCCGGCTGGATAGTTGGAACGGCTGGACCGAGCGGATAGCTGATGTTATAACGAGTAACTTAAGCTACTCTTATCTAAAAAACAAATTCCACCTAAGCGAAGTCGACGGCAAAGCTAGTTTTGTTATATTACAACAAATAAAGTAAAAAATACTATTTGTCTGTCTGTGTCGTGTACATCCAATAAATCTGCTAGTTCATATAAATGGTTGCAACTTAATTAATTTTCATTTATAACTAACTATGATAAGCTGATATTTCTGATAAATGCAATGTTAAGCCAAGGCTCTCTTATCACTGCGTAAGGTTAAATACTTTAGCTATCGTAAAATATGAAATACGTTTTTCTTAATTGTACATATTTATATATAAGCTTATATTTAGCCTGCTTTATCTTGATAAGATTTTTTTAAAATATTTCAATAATAGTAGAAGATTACGTTTGTAGATTCAGTTCAGGATTCAGGAGATTCAGTTTGTATCTACTCGTATATATATAACCACTTAATGCTAGCTCACGTGTGGTGTAATTGTTGCCTTGATTTAGGACATTAAGCTACCTAACAATTATATGCAAGCCTAACTTGTTTATGTAAGTTTCATTTACCCATAAGTCAACACCATAATCAAACAAAACGTGGATTAAAGTATCAGTTTAAAATGACTTTGGTTTATGAAGTTGGTTTTATTTATAATCTGTTACTAATAATGATTATAAAAGTTTAAGTTTACATTTTGTAACTTAATATTCTAAGTTTCAATATAAATAAATATTTTAAAACCTATGTATGTAGAAAGTCATTACGTTTCACGTTCTCCTCGATTCGTGCCTAATGCATCCTAATGGATCCACCATCCGGCTCGAAGGACCGAAATTACTTTGTTTCCTGCCTAATATTTCTACTTAAGCCAATGATACGGTCATGAAGGCTATTTAAAAGGTATCCATGTGTAATAAGCCTTAATTATCTTCCTGCTGGGGTTGATATGACCAATTTATAAGCCATCGCCATCTGTTAGAAGTTCATTCACACTCGAATGAGAGATGTTTTAATATATATAACATATACGTACTTTATTTTACCACCAAAGTAACTGTATCTGTTAAATGTACCATAATTTATTTTGCTTTTCTTTAATAGACCCAAAACCAGGTACACTTGAACCTTGACAGGGGTCAAGTATTCCTGGTTTCATAATCATCTTAATTATCGATACTAATCTGAATGAAACGATAAAATTGCACGATTTCAGTAATTTTCAATGCGTTACCGCAGCTCGTTATCGCTATGCAAATTTTCTTGTCTACGAACTTTCACATGTTTTTGGATGTTTCTGATAGTGATGTGGGTTATCTCTGTTTTGAAACCGCGTGATGTATAAGTTTAAATGAACCTTCAGTCCTTGTGTTAAGGTTCTTGTTTCAACAACCTCGATATCCTTATTTCAAAACATGTTTTACTCAAAAGCTAATTGGAATTTTGTAGTCTTTGCTTGTTTTGTACTAAACTACCGCTTCATGAGCGTTTTAGTTAGCTTCAAATGAAAACATACATATAATGTCGTGTAATGAATGTCGACTGTAATAAAATACTCAAATTAATAATAATATTTTAAACACTGGAACGTGTAACTTGAAGGCACATTTATTTATTGTCTTGATATTTAAATTCCGTTAATTAAATGACACTTCATACGAGTACAAGTGTCAAAGTTAGTGTTTAAAAATACATAATATATAAAATATAATTAATTAAGCAAGGGCTTTCTATTAAAGGATGGTACATATAATTTTCTTATTAAAAAACTCACGCTCGCCTTAATTGAATGTCGCTTCAAGTCTATAATTTATATCGTATAAGCTGTGTGTACATTTCTTAAAATAAACGGTATGATGATGAAGAATAAACAGAGCTTGACCCAGTATTTAAACAAACAAACTAATAATATTGCTGAAGTAATATAGTCTTTAAATAGCTCTGCAAAATAACCTCATTCTGAAAGTCTTATCTGTAACTGCAGTTGTGATGACCTTTGAATATTTGTAACTACGCCTATCTCTGAGATTGCATTGTGATTTTTGTTTGTTTGTCTTTCTATGGTAGCAATAGAAGGTATTGTATAAACAGTTGAAGGTATAGATGTAGCTACTCTTATTACGGTCAAAATTATTCTATACTAGCTGTCCAACGACTGCGTTTGATATGTTTTTTTAAACAAAAGTAGCCTTAGTTACTCTTTATAAGTCCTGTTACAAGTTAGGGTCATTTCAGAAAGTAACCGGAACAAACAGACAGACAGATATATATATTTTAATTATTTTTTTATTTAAGTACCGTAAATACTGTGATATGCATTTAATGAAAATCTGTTAGTTTGAAAATACAAATACAAACTTCGATTAATAATATGTAAAGATGATATCAATACCATGCCAAATATAGCCGTTACATCATATAAATAATAGACTAAAGTACGAACATTCAAATGTAATATAATATTTATTTAAGGTAATTTATCCTATGACCTGCACAGAACTGTATGTCTGTATACATAAAGACTGGTCCACTGTAATTTTGAGCATGCGTTCCCTTTTACTATTAAGACAGATTAATTCCCTTCGTAAGTAAGTTGGTGATATTCTATAGCCGTTACCCGTTAGCCGTAAACAAAAACCATATCGATGAAGCAAAACCGAGACAAAAAGCTAGCAATTTATACACATACATACATATTGTTATATCAAGTCACATGACTTTGAACATCAATTATGTCAGGCGTGATTGATGGTTTAGCAAAAGCCTAAAACATCTAGAAGGATACAAGTATTGATCGATGGAAACTAAATTAATGTTAGATTAGATAGGCGGAAAATCATCTCAATTCATTTGATAAACAAAATATGTCTATTTTTGATATTTAAGATATTATTTAGGAGGTTTCATTTTATATATATATATATATATATATATATATATATATATATATATATATATATAAATAAAATTGAAGTGTCTGTTGTTCATTTCAATTTAACACCTTTTCACTATATACATAAGAAAGTGCGGTACTTACAAAAAAAAACTATTGTCCGTCTATCTGTTTGTTCTGGCTAATCTCTGAAACGGTACCGATTTTGAAATTACTTTCATTAGCTGATATTAGAAGGAGTAACTTAGGTTACTTTAAGTCGAAGGCATACCTCGTATAAATTAATTCTTTGTAATTAATAACAATACTTGTAATCTTTTCTGTAAATCGAAAAGTCCTTTTGTTGGTCGCTGAAGTATTTTTATAGATCTTTCAAAGTCACCGGACATAACTAGTGCAAAGAAAAGTTTAGTGTAAAAACGTTGTTCCTTATCTATTCGTATCAGTTACATTGTTTGCTGACGTTCGTGCTACATTTATCTTGTTAACAAGACTTTATTCCTGTCTTTCGCTGTAATAAAACCTAATTTAAATTCTGAATCATTTAATTATATGTACCCTAATTGTAATTTAAGTTTGTCAGTCTTTATTCTTTTTAATTAAATGTAATTTGAATATAATATTGTAGTGAATGTACGAAGTTAATTTTATGATTGTCGTATTACATATAAACAGGAATTTTATATATAGATAGGGGGCACCGAAATGTTGCAGAAAATATTCTTATATCCTATATGTAGGTAGTATATAGTTTTATCATATAACCAAAAAAATTATCAACATTTACTAGTTCTGAATCTAAACTAATTGAATACATCTAATTACTCTAATAGTCCATCGAAAAAACTTTGACGTTAAGAAATAACATCGAAAAATAAATCCAAGTTCAGTTAGTTACACGTCCTTAACAAAATTAAATTAATCAATAATAAATTCAAGAATTTAATTCATTTCAAAACAGTAAACAATAATTTAAAAAACAATTCAGTAGTAGATACAATTCAGTGATATAAAACAAGAAAAAACACATTAAGGCCGTAGTAACATATGTTATAGAAAGTTGGTTAGGGCGCGTTCGTTTTGGTGTACTTATGTGAATGAACAGGACAAACTTGTAGCTAGGGGTTACTGTATGAGACTGTGTTACAACCCCTAACAACCCCTACTACGTTCTAGTGTCGGCTCTAGTTTGGACTATAAACATTTGTGTCAGAAATATCTCTACTACCAACAATATTATATATTTTATTTATATTATTCCAAAGACCTCGATTGGGAACGGATTGAATTATTTATTATAATATAATAAGATTATATAGAAAAATATTGCCAAAATTTGAAAATTATGACGGTTATAAAATTCATTTTAGCTCGATATAAAGCAACCCTTACTCCGCAAGTTTGCAATGTGGGGCGATGACGTCAAAGTTTTCGCAGTAGGCAGTGGGTCTCGGTCGAGGGGAGGCAGAGATTGCGTTCAACGAATACTAGCACTTGTTGCTATATTCATATGGTTCTTAATCCCACAATAAAAAGTAATGACGTAATTGCGAAGCTATGAAACGAATCCTGTCTGTGGAAACTTAATAATTATGTTTTATATTCGTAGCGGAAATATGAGAAATGAATTGTAGTTCAAGGTATATTAAGATCTATGTTAATTGCCAAACTTCTGTAATGAATAAACTTGGAATAAGTTTGTCAGAAAATGTTATGATCAAAGGAAACGTATATTGATATTGATTTGAAACGTTTGATAAAATCGAGGTCACGTGGTGTTTTAGCAAAACTGTTCTGTCATTATCATTTTCCTTATCCGAAGGCTATTTATTTTCCTGAAACCATTAGTCTTTAAGGTTTGCTATAGTTGTGCTATTGATTGAAAATAATTTGCATCATTGTGAATAAATTTACATAATAACAAGAGGAAGATTTCTGTCCACGTTTAATGTATTCTCATTTACCGACAATGAAAATTATATAATACGGACGGACACGCTCTTTTAAATATTGTGTAGTCTCATTAATACACTTGGTTAAGTAAGGAACGACTGCGTCAATATTAAAAAGAATATACATTTAGTACATTATACCGCAAAATGTATAAAAATGTATCCTAAAAATGTAGTCCTAATGGACATTATTGTAATAAAGTGATGTGATTAAAAAGCCGATATATATCGATAAAATGACATCTTAGTAACTGGAAGAGTGTCCATCTATAATGATTAACGAGCCATTTATTCTGTATGTATCCCGGAGGACAGAGAAAAACGTGATTGATGTGGGATCGGAGGACGCAAGTTATATTTGCCCTCATTTCCTTCGTTATGTTTTCGGATGGTTGTGATAGATGGAGCTGGATGAATTGGATGGAATTGCTATTTGTATTTTCTATAACAAGTAAACATAATGGATAATAAACAATGAAACACAATTCGTTTCGGTAAAGAATAAGTAATATACGAATATTCGGTATTTGCGAAACCAGAGATGAAAAATCCGAATTATAATACTAAACATAAATATTAATATTCGGATTTAGTGAATATTCATTTTTCAGAATATTTTAACATTTTATGAAAAGGAGTGAACAGGATTTACATTATATGTCTAATATGGTTTAATGAAATGAACAAAACTGTTTTATTTTAACCTTGTCCATCACTATGACGTAAACCTTAAAAACTATATTTCGACTGAACGCCTAATTGAACAGAGGATTTGTGTTATTGGATGAGTGACTATGAATAAAAGGTATTGAATTTTTGTTCTATTCGGTTATATTTATAGCCTTTATAAGCAACCTTAACGGTACAGGATATTGTAAGATACAATAATCTTACAACTATTCATATCTCTTTATCTTTTCTGTTTATCGAAACATTCATAAAAATAATTGTAATGAAGGTATGTCTTGTTATTATAGTCTAAAAGATATAAATATTATAGGACGTAAAAATATAAATAATTGGATTACCAAAATCCTCAAAACTAACATGACATTCGCGAGGTCGATTCATAAACGCATTTGTTTTTCAACTGTCATCAGTGACAGCGTCACGCTAGCGCGCCGTGACATCACAAGGTCAGACGAGCTGAGCATTAAATTATATAACCTGTAAATACACAAGAAACTCGTCATCCTAATCTATGTATTTAATTACAAATACCAGACATAAGTATATTAAATTAAAGCAGGTAAACCTAAGTGAATTTGACCTTAATATTAAAGGTCAGCGAGGAAGGTCAGCGCTGATTGAAACATATGGTTGAAACAACACCTTTGGAGGGATAAATTACGAAACAGTTATATGAACTCACGTAATATGCCGCAACCTAAACACTCGTTATAAAAAATACATGATCACAAGTCAAGGTTGGCGCATAGCATTGGCTGACCGACGCGTTCGTTATTGGCAATAGACAAGCCGGGATTGCTATCCCAGTACACTATGTACTTAAATGTATTATGTTTTACATGTTTAAATAATTATTACTATTTTTTTATGTGTCAATAGAACGGGATTGCAATCCCTTAATAGCGGGATTAAAATGTATCAATTGTATTCCCTAGTTGGCACGCTCGGATGATTTCCGATGCGTGACGAGGCTTTGTATATATTTTTTCCATTTTAACCACCGCAGTGGAACGTAAAGGTCTTAGTTTGTTATTTGGCACTGATACTGATAATGGTTATAGAATAATTTTAATAATAATTTTATCGTATTATAATATTTATTAATATTTATTAATTAAGTTAGTTTTTCAGTACTGATAAGTAGTTGTAGTTTTAGAGAAGCAAATAATAGTTAATTACGAGTATGAAAATGAAGATATAAGACTTTGTGTTTAAACTGACTCATATTTTGATATATATTCAGTTGTTGATATCCTACGCATTTACAAATTTAAATGTTTATTTAAATGTATGTTTGTCTACTAATTTACGTACAAATTATTATAACATAATATTTACAGATATTCTTAAATACGTCATGGAACTGTAAGTATATAAAAATATATCACATGTTCTGCAAATTTCACATGTTTATTAAGTGAAGATGAATATTAATTTATTTTATACATAATTAAATTTGTAAGGCGTTTTATAAACAACAAAAAGGGGGGGGGGAATTGTTCTTAAAAACCTTTACCCTGCAGTAATACATTTAAAATGTTACGAAATTTTCTTAATGTTGTGATTTCAATAAATGAGGTTATAGAATTTATTATAAACACTGTGAAGTGTTAATTCTAATACATCTCAAATAATTTGTAACATACGTATAACGTGGTATGAACATGTGATCGTCTGAAGGCTAAAAACATTAGTAAGAATTATCGTTCATATATTTACCATGAAAATAATATGACCTCAGTCTGTACATGTAAATACACAGAATATAATATGTTTAAAGCTTTTTTAAAGTTACAATGTTGGTTGGTTTAAATTAGTTAAATTATTGTTATAATGAACCACTTTATTTAATATATTACAAGTCTTAATTGCAACAAAGATTGTATTATACCGGGGATAAAAAAATATCCTTTCAAACAAGGCTGGTCTTTTATACAATACTAGCTGTACACATGACTTCGTTCGCTATATTAAAAAAAAATATATCACCTTAATAATTTCTTATAATGTCATCTATCCGTCAATAGAAATCCTGTTAAAATCGGCTAAACCATTTCAAATAACATATTTGTTTATCTAAGTATATTTTCATATGCATTTAGTGAAAAGCTGTTAATTTTGAATTACAAACGGATACTCCAATTTTATATATATATATATATATATATATATATATATATATATATATATATATTATTATATTCACAGTTTTATAATATTACATTGTTATTTAATATGAAGTTTACAAAATGTATTAGTGGTGACGGATGCGTTTAAAGGTCACGTAGCCGACCTCATCATCCAATATCCTCGTTCGTTACCAACTGGTTACATCTCACTGCACTCGACTATCGCTAGTTCAAATCTGGATTTGATTTAACATCTTAATATATATAACATTATTCAAAAGGTTACAGAAATGTAATCTTTGTTAAGTTAGAAATTTATTAATTTAGATTTCAATCATTCTGTACCTACTACGTGTTTACTATTTTTGTAATTTTCATGTATTTTAAACGTGCCCTTGAAAAATGTATTACAAATGTTAATTTATTAATACTTGATAAGATATTTCAAGGGATTACTGACTGAAGGGACGTCTGTGAGTAAACACTAAGCCTATTTAAGTTAACAAGATTGGCTTCATAGAAATAATATTCTCGCTTTTGATAAACGTACCTTGTTTTAATGTTAGTAACTCGTATTATAAGATACATAATTTGGGATGTAAATTAATTTTATTATTATCTTAAAAGTTATTTATTTTACTTTGTCACATAGGTAGTGTATTCGTGTATGTAATGACGGTGACTACCAAGCCGAAGGTCGTGAGTTCGATTCCCAGAAAGAACAATTGTTTATATGATTTTAAGATTTCACTTTGGTTATATTGTAACTTTGTATTGGGAACTTCTTTAAAGAAATGAGATAGCAGTATCATAATAACTATAACCTATGATACTATAGTTTATTGATTTCGATCAAGGGCAGTAAGAGCAGTTATCGATATTATGGAGTTGGAACGAGCGAACGGAAATTTGTTCGTTTTGATAACATGCCAGTGGAATTTGTGAAACTACATTCACGTTTTTGGCAGCGGAGTGATGCTTTGAATAGTTCTGTTATCTCTAATTTAGATAAGGGTATGTTTAACGTGTTTACATATTCTCGGGATAGTGCGTGTATGAATATTGGGGCTAGAGCGGTAACAAATTTCGGGGCTAGTATCTATACAAATAATGGGGACAGTACGTTAATAAATATTGGGGATAGATAATTGTTTAATTTTATTTTTTTCTCTTCATATATGTTTGTAAACAATATAGATTTTTATAAATAATTGGTGTTAATTAATACTGAAGTAATTTTGTAAGTAATCTAATTGTAAAAGTAAACTATATAAAATAATACAGTTTGTTTTACCATCTTGGTATATATATCTGCACTAGCGCGCTAGTTGCTCAACACTATTTACATATGCATATTACTATTAAAATATGTCTGCTGTGTTTGTACATATGTATTTATACTATTGCTTTAGTATATTTTACATATAACAATAAGACAAAACAGTAACTAGAGTATGGGTACATTTCATTAATATTGTTATGGTTATGAAAAATGATTGTCTCGAAAGAGAGTTTTATTGTGATTTTTGTATTTTTTGTTATTGACCCGCGTCTGATTGAGGCCTTTGTCCAAATTTGCATGCATATATAATGTTGAGCTCGTGATGATGGAAAATATCGAACAGAAACTTGAATTTACAGCAGAATATATCTTCTCATAATATTTTCAGTTCCTTTTCATGTGTACTATTTTAATTTTCTAAATATATTTAAAAATATGTTATTATCTTGGCAGTAACCTTGAAACCACTTCATTTATAATATAATTTGAGACTTGGCTCATTTTCTCTCACGTATTAATTACCGGTAAGAAGCTTTCTACTTGAGAATGGATACAATATATAAATGTACGATAAATATTGCTATAAGAATAAATATAATATATAATCTAGTACATTTAATATTAATAGAATGTAAAGCGGAAAAATCTTTGATTAAAAAACACAATCAATACTAGTAATGGTATTAATAGTTTGAATAGTAATTGTATGAAGATAAGATCGCCTTCCATTCAGTAAATAGTTGAATTGCGTGATTAACATCAGGTGGTAACGTAATTAGACACGAAATGTTTGTTTTCTAATCGCATATAAATTGGTCTATGTGTGTGTATGTGTGAGTGTGATTAATAAAAAACTAATACATACTATTTTTAATATACTCCGAAACAAAAGTAATCATTGTAAATCAAGTAAATATTAATATTTTTAAATATATCTGTATTAAAATTACAAATTAATTCTCTTACACACTATTATTATAATTTTACTAAATTAATTTTAAAGGTTTTTGTTTATAAATGCTTTAAATATGTATATCGCTTCTTTGTCTTATCTTTTACTCCATTCTAACTGGTAGAGAATACGCTTAACATTAAGACGCCAATTTTACCCTTTTTGGATAAAAAATAATTAATTAATTATACAATAAAAATGCCACAAAAAATAATAAACCTTTTCTATTAAATACCATAACTATAAAGGTTTTAATTAATTGTTATCAAGGAAAAGGTATTGCCCTAAAGAAAGTGGAAAGGAAAAAGTCCAATGGGATTGCGTGAGGTCATAATTGTAATTGGGTCAATGTGGATACACTGATGGAGAGCCCTTCAATAGTTAAATATAACATTCAGGTATTAATAAGGGGTTTAAAAAGGTTAACTCTTGGTTTAACAGCTGTTTGAAATCAAATGGGTTTGAGTTTGATTGAGTTTCATAGTGAGTGTTATATGAAAATATTATTATCGTTTTTTGTTATTTATAGAGTAGATTTGTTAGCTTAAATAATCTAAAGAGTGCAAAAAAAAAACATAATTTTGTATGAAAATTTATATCTACCAGTATTTATGTATATCAAAATGTTTGTGTGTTTGTATATACTATGTTAAGAGGTGTGCTAAGTTGTCATGTAATTTACTTAATGAAGGGCGATCTTATTGTCTAAAAGGTTATCTCTTGAAGGGATTAAGTGTTATTCATGTGACCTTCGAATTAAATATATAAATCTATAGTATTTTAGTTGTTTCAATAAAACAATAAAAATACTATAAACTAGTAGCAATGTAAAAAACCGATAAAACGTAAAATATATTGAGAGTTTCAGTTGATAACAATTGAAGGAACGATAAAATCAAACTATACAATAAAAAGGTTTACTCAAATATTATATACAACCTTATGATATGTTTTTTTAATTATAAACAATTCTTAGAAATAGGAAACACTTGGGAAACTTATTATCTTTTCAAACGTGTGAATATCCGGTATACTATTATTGTTTTAAAATAAATTCATTGTTATTATGAACAAATTAATTAATTTCTTTTACTCAAATATATATTATTATTAAGTTTCTTAAAATTTTTAGGCTAATTTCAAAATATATTACAATAAAATATTAATATATTTTTATTGTCCTTTGTTAATAATTTATTATTAATAATTATTATTATTGTGATCAATATATTATATATTGCTGTAAGAAATAAAATAATTTTTTCTTATATACATATATACAATATAATATTAAGTGTAATGGAGTAATATTATGTTTGATTGCAGTTATTGTCATATAGTGTATGTATTTAATATATTTATCTGAATGTATGCCAGAACTGCGTATTACAATTGTATCATTTAGCTCTACCTGTAGGTCAAGATCAAGTCTTTAGCGGCCATCTGCCAGTACATAACTCATAAAATGCATAGCGCATATGTTTTTGAATACGGTAAATAATAATTTATGTTATCTGTTATATGTAAAATTATTTATAATATTCGTGCATACTGTAACTCATTAACATAACAGAAAAATATGACACGTCGTAGAAGCAAAGCCACAACCTTGGACAGAACGTTATCGCATTATTTATTCCAAGTGCGCTCAGAAGATCGTAAACTGTGAAAGTGATTCGTTTTCCTCTAACCACAATATTATAACGCATTGTAGACATTAAAGTAACAGATCATAACACAGATGTCACAAACATGAACCTGAATAAACAGTCCCGGCCTTGAACGCTAAGCAGATCGTTCGAAAATACGCGGCGCGTGGAAATGAGAACTATGAAAATACGAGCACGTGATGCTACGTACCTCGCGTACAGCCGTGTGGAGAAAATCGATGGTGCTCACTCGGCGTCCGGCGGCTGACTGAGCCAGTGTGTCAGCGGTGCGCGCCCCGAGCCTTAACCCGCCTGATATATCACAGAAAAAAAAATCACGGCACTTAAAAAAATATTTGGACACTGAATATTTTCGTTCAGGCGGTTGAGGTTTCGCTTCGCGAGTTCGCGGTGGATGTTGGATTGAACGTGCTCGCAGGTCGGCGTCGGGCGGCGGACTGGTCTGAGCAGCGAGCAGTCAGCGGGCCGTCATATCCCCGTCCCCCGCCGTGACGTACAGTGGAAATTAGAAGCTTCCCGAGCGAGGGTCGTCGGATGTAGGTCACGGGGACTGCACTCACTCCGCGATGCACACTTGACAAGTTTAAGGACGTTAATGTAAGATGGTCGCACGATTGGCTGTGCCCGCTACGGTCTCGTAGCCATGTGACGTACTTGGTTAATGTTACCTTTGATAAAGATCTAACCAACGCCCGCGCGGGTACCTTATTTCATTCAGGTATTCTTTTTTGAACCACAATAAAGATTAATGGACAAATAAATTTGACATTACATTTAAATAGATCACTTCTTATAATGTTATAATATTTTATTATTATGTTAATTCCTTCCTCAATAAGTGGAACATTGATGGAAATTATATTAAAAATAAATTTTCATAAAATATTAAATTTAAACTAGAAATAACTACATCGATTATTACTTTTATACAGAAAATATAAGAAAATTATTTACAATTAATATACCGAAATCCTCTATTTGTAATATATATTTTTTTTTTTTATGTGATAGAAGGGCTAACGAGCTGGCGGGTCACAGATAAAAAATAATAAATAGATCATTCAAAAGAATCATGTTTGGTTTTACTTTATATTTAAGTGCTATTTTTAGTCTGCATATTAAATGTGTTTAATATATTATTAAATAAATAAATGTTCGAATAATTATTCGTATAAACACACTAATTAAACAATATCTTTTATCAAAAACCAAATAATGATTTATTGTATAAAATTTTACAGAAAGAGAGAGAGAGAGAGAGAGAGATAGAGACAGTATAATTTTACATACATAATAATAAGTTATACATGAAATGTTTACTGAAACTAATATTTCTATAAATGTATTTACCTAAGCTCCTAATTACTGTGACAAATGCTTTGAAACCCATAAATTAATTGTTGAACATATATTTGAACTATACAATTTCTCTAATGTATTAATAATATTATACATGACTAGTTGTGCTCAGGAGTTAAAAAGTAACCTCAATTAATCCCTATAACCAGCTATCCACTAGTGAAAGTTCTGTTAAAATCGATCTAGCCGTCTCAGTAGTCGATACAAACGGAATGTCAATTTTTTTTTTAAAGTTATATACTATCATATGCGTTAGGTGAAAGGTTGTTAATGGAATTACAAATAGACACTTAAATTATATTTATATATAGATTAAAATTATTAATAATAATTTATTTTATAGTTGAATTACGTGTTTGCATAATGTATTGTAACTAAAATATTACTAAAGCTATAACTGTAAAATCTATTGCTATTGTACTAACCGAAGTTAAAATTACAATTCATAGTAAAATTAATGGTAATATGATATTTACCTCAAATGTTTTCTTAAAAAGTTTTTCATATTTGTATTAAAATAAAAGCATTCGAGAAGATTAAAATAACCTAATTATTAATTATATCAATGCAACGCGGTTTCACACGCGTAGATACCGATCTTGTGGTAGTGGACTTTTAAATGGAATGTTTTAAAATTTTAAATAGGTGTTAAACGGTCTTTAATATTTAACTTAATGGGATAAGGATTTGTGCAGAGATATCAATAGTATGGTTTGATTACAGTCGGCACTTATCAACTTTAACATGTAAAATAGTTGTTATAGTGGCATAATTACAGTAGTTGGATATATGGTATCGCTGATTTTCTTGTAGAGATTAATAAATTCTATAATACTGTAAAACATTTTTTTGTTCTATCATCAATACTATTCGCAGCACACGCCATGATAGATTTTTTATAACCAATTTTTGCACACCTTAGGTCAGATTATTTCATTTTTATTAGGAATCTCTATTTTTTTTAAACGTAATATTTTATGTTATATAGTCTATGTCACTCCGTGAAGATGCAGTTTTCTAATTGTTCAAGAATTTTCGAAATCGTTCCAGTAGTTTTTGGGAAAACATTACAAACATACATACAAAAACAAAAACAAAATGTTTCCCTTTATAATATTAGTATGATTTAGAAGTTGAAAATAACAGCATAGTGTTAATATTAATTTCATTCTCATTCTTCAATTTTCCATTTAATTCTGATTTCTTCATACAATGTTTTATCCAACAAAGGAATCTGAAAATGACTGGACCAATTTAAGTTCAGTTATCTCGACTCTAACTACACCAGCTGACATTTCAACATAAACGCTTTGAGATATAAATTGTCAACCCTATATTAAATGTTTAAATATACATTTAGGTATGGCTTAAAAATATAAAACAAGCCAAGAGTCTGTCGCTTCTCTCAGGTCTGTGACAAACAAATTTCCGAGCTGGTGGTAGGTTTGACTTTTGGTTTGGTTTTGGTTTTGCTGGTGGTAGGTTTGAATAGCCAAAAATATGTTGTGTAAAAGATATAATAAAGTTATTGATTTAAGAAAAAATATCTCATTTAATCTTATACTTATTTCTTATTAAGACTATAAACTTAAACCTTCCATTTCATGGACTGCTAATTCTGTCTATTCTTTAGCTTCTATTAGTATTAATTATATATTGTGAACATATGTATAGTCAATAATGATGACATTGTGATCTGAATTAGTAGTTACTTGTATCGAGGCCAGTTGTCATTGTTTAGCATAATTCACCACTATTACTTAAAGCATTGAACGTAATGTCATTGTCATTACGAAATACAGAATATATACATATTATGTTATATATGACCTAGCTGTGCCCATGACTTTGTTCGGGCGGAATGTTAAGTTAGTTCTTATAACTTCTACTATCTTTCAGTGAAAGTCCTGTAAAATCGGTTCAGCCATTTCAGAGATTAACCATACTAACAGACAGTTAGACAGACAGAAAAATTTTAAAAAATGTTTTTTTTACATATGTAAGTTTCATATGCATTTAGTGAAAAGGTTTAATTAATTAATTAATTTGGAATTACAAACAGACACTTCCACTTTATTTATATGTATAGATGTCATCAATACATATTTATAACTCAAAAACGGCTTTATCGACCTTGAGAGTTTGTAAATAGTAATGTGATTGGGCTAATGGTAGGCTATATATAATATCTATAAAACTTATTTATATATATAATATGTGTATTTGTATATTTTGGTAGTTTTGTTTTCGTATTATTTTAATTCCCATGCATATTATAATGTACAGAAGGCACGTGTGTGTGATTATGTTATCACTTTTTTAAGATTTATAAATTACTGCGGAAAAAGAATATAAGCAATTTTTAACGACATATCCTAGTAATTAGAATCTAAATATAAAAAAATATATATATTTACTACGCGTATGTACGCCCAGGAATTACTTACAGGACTTTGCACTGAATATTATTTGAAATTTTATGTTTTTATTATGATTAAGTCTTGTATGGTTGTCTTGTCCTGCTCGCGCACTGTGCAAAAGATTTTAAATGGTAAGTATTAATATTTTTATTAGTATTAAGGTACTTAAGAGAATATGGTTCACTGAACTTACCATTCGAACATACAAACTTTTTGATCACATAGAATCCTAACTATCTGTAAAATGAAGCAAGTTTATCCTTAAGATGCTTAAAGTTAAGATCACATGACAAATTTAGAAAATGAAAAAGTCAGCTGGGAGATTAGTTTTAGAACTAATTTACTCACATGTATCATACGTGCAGCGAACTTATATATAATGTTTTGATGTACCTACTGTCTGTGTTTTGACTTAGACTCACCCAAGACTAATGGAGTCCTGTCATTATACTTACGTAACAAATTATCTGTCACTACAAAACAATTGATTTACAAATAAAAACTTATAATAATAACCGACATTTATATTTATATGAGATATAACTTACATCCGAATATCTCTCAGTAAATATCAAAGTGATGGTCTAGTCTTATTTTAAAGAAATATACATTGGAGTTATGAATTTGTTCCAAAGGGTCCATAATGAAGGTCCAAAGAGAAAAACCGACAAAAGACTCCTTGGATACTCTTTTTTTTATTTTTATTTATTTATTTATTTATGTACCATTAACTTACAAAAAAAAATCAGAAAAATATACAATGACAAAAAAAAATTACAAAGGTTTAAGTTATCTCTTTAAGAGATCTCTGCCATTAATAAAAAAATTGTCAAATTTGATGAAATATTTAGAAGATTTCTAATGGATTTCTTCTAAATAGCTCCTCATAACTACGATTTTGGCCATAATTGACATTTGTGGAGACATCATTAATTTTTTTTTGTAGGTATATTATCTTAAAACGTGTAAGTAAAGTTATTGTTATGACTATTAAGAAATATAATCCTGAGTTATCACAAGTCTCTAATTTATAGTCCAAAGAGATTACCGACATGGTACCTCAGTTGTTAGACCGTTGAGGACGGAGGTCGCGGGTTTGAGGACTCGTGTTAATAAATTTAGCATTTTAAATAGTCGATAACAAACATGTTTATTTCACTGAACAGAATTTTAAAACGGCCGTGGACTCAAAACATTTATAATTTATCGACTATAAAACTATATATGTTAATGTTTAAAAACATATTTTATTCAAACATTTTTCAAGTTTGTGAAAACACTTATTTTACTCAGAACTTGATTTTATCAGATTTATTTATATAAGAGGAATTTCTCAACTGAAATTTCCTGACAAACTTCTAAGCTATCTTTAAATAAATTTAATCTGCCAGAAGGACACACAAACAGACATTTCGTATTGCAATAGTATATAGACAAAGATAAACAATTTATACATAATAAAATATAAGTTATTGTTGTGGTTAGTTAGATTATTATGTGCTATCATCATATAACAATTTTTCTAATGCATGCTTCAGAAAATTGGTTCTAAGAAGTTCTCACAAATTGTACACTTCAACTGTACATATATTGTCTTATTTTCTGGTTGTTTGTTTTAAATAAGTAATACGCTTTCTAACATATATAAAACTTTTCTGTTGAGAAGCATTTCATTGAATCCGGGAGTAACATACACTTCCTTATTTATTGTTTAATAAATATAAAATTAAACTTATTTTTACATATAAATTGTAAATGTAAATTATAATTCTAAAACTTCCTTTAAGGTCAAAGTTGAATTTATATTTCATATATATGTTAATAACATAACAAAAAGGATCTCCAAAGGGAATTTCATTATTTGGACGAAATGTATAACAAATCAATTCAAGTTTTTATTAAAATTCCGATCGCGTTCCCGCCCCAATGTATAGTGGAGCATAGTTTTATTAAGTTAATTTAAATATTTTTATACATGTAATGGGGAGGAATTAAAATATATATAAATATATAATTTCAAGTATATATTACCTTTTTATATTTTAGTGCTCACTTTCTTTTACTAGTATATGACATGTATTCAAAACTCAGCTTTTATTTGAAGTAGTAAAGTAGTATATTAGTAGTAGTAGTAAGTAGTTATAGTGTTGCAGTCGTGGAAAAAATATTAGTAATATTTTACCGTTACTTTATTTATTAACAAAACTTTTGTATATGCAATATCTGTCATATATCTTGAGATATTTAAAAATCCTTTATTAGTTAACGAATAATTGCATTATCTTGCTGACCCGTGTCAAATTTTCTGGTTGTAAAACAGTTACTGGTGAAATAATACTATGTGGATAATACAAAGTGTTTAGGATTTATTTGAGCGAAGCGAGCGGAGCGCTCTATTGGAGATTTTTTTACATTTTTTGTCACGAATAGGCTCGAAAACTACTTGACGGAACAATATGAAATTTTGCAATCAAAAAGACACACATTAGGTTAAGGTTAAAAAAAATTGTCATGTCGTTGAGGAATAATCATCAAAAAACTGAAATCTTCTACAGTACCAACATTGCCTACTACGATGAGTCATTACACTGGGCTTGCTTCGCTCAATATGCAAACGGCTTGCAAACGGCTTGAGGGTCTGTTAGCGCCCCTAGTGTATTTCTCGTTGGATGTGGTTTTTTTGGTTGCGTAGATCCGTAGATAGCCATGTTACTCGTTGATACATACATAAAAGTGATGTTATTCATACAAACAAACCACAATTCCCTCTTTATAACATTAATTAACGAAAATTTCTTTGAGATTACATCATTGAGATAAAAAAAGATAATTCATTTTTTAAGATAAATAGACTAGACTACGTCGCTAATCTTGTTACAGATACCATATAATATATGTAAAACACTCTGTTGCATACAATATAATAATACAAATAAAGTAGTTTAATTAAAACTAATTAATAATAAACTAAGTTATAGCCAAGAAGCGAAAGAAAATGTTGAAGAAGTGTAATATTTTTTAACAAACTTTAAGGAGTTTTTTTAAAATGGGGGAGATTGAAGTAATATTCAACGTATCCAATTGACCTATATCCAAGATATTAATGGATTGACGTCTGTCCTTCGTGTGGTAGGGACAAGTCAGAACATGTTTCATATTATTATGACCTTTGGGATAAACAGCTTACGCGGCTTATTGGGTTGACCTTTGTAATTAAGATAAAGGCCTTAATTTATGATATTACATTAATTAATATTAAGTTTGAAAGATTACTAAAAATAGAAATATCGAATAGTAAAGAAAGTCATTCCTTTCTGTTTGACATATATTTTTTATATATAATAATAATAATAATTTTGTCATATAACGTGAATAAGAATATAGGTGGATAATATATATATATATTTCACTATTCGTGAACGTTTATTAAATATCTATATGTAATTTTGATCTATGATTTTTGTTACTCCTTTTTATTTCGCTTTATTCTAATAAATCTTTTATACATTTTTAATATTTATTTTAATTTTACCCTCAAATCAAACTGATTCTTTAAAATATTCCTTTTCTAAAGTAATATCTTCCTATCTAAAGTTGTTGGAAGAAATCGGCTTATCTATATCTTTTACTTCCTAATCTCTATTTCCATCCTTTTACAAGATAAATTCTTATTTTTATAGTAAAATTGAGATTATCGTACTTCGTTCCGTTTCCTTTGTTATATTAAAATAATAGATTCAATAATACATTCAACCATTTGTGTATAATTTGCTAGTTTTATTTACTTTTTAACAACTTTGTAACATTTATTTTAAATAATTTGTACACCTTGAAAGATATGGAAAATTATTGTAACGGAAAACAGTTCTTAAATTTTTTCTGTAAATGTATAAAGTTTTACATTTCTTTTCGGCGCAATAAAAACTTTTACAGACTGTATTTTAGAACCAGCGATATTTGATATCTGAAACACGGTTAAAGGAAAAAGTTATGGATACTTTTACAAAATATAAAATCTTAAAGCCTGATTCGCTCGAGGCTCCATTTGCAGGGTACTTAATAAAATCTATACCTTTTTAGGGTCTAGAGAATAAGGCAGCGTTAGTTTATTAGATAGATTTTTCTCTTTTTTCTTTTATCTTTTCAGATCTTTTAAGTTAAATCACGTTGAATTTACAATGATATAATGTATTGATTTGTATGTGCCAGGTCACGAGGGCGAGTTTGATTAATGACACCATGACGTTTGTATTCAGTATCAGGGTATGAGGAAGTGAATGTAAATGTGATGGCTTTCAATAGCGTTGATGGAACTGTGTGTTAAATATTGATAACATTTTATTCAAACCAAATGTATGTCGCTAAATAACCTTTGCTATGTATAGCTGTTAAACTCTATTAACGTAATGAAATGTTTATCGAGTTAGCTTAGTTATATATAGTATTAAGCTATACATGTGCTATATCTTCTAGTAGTAATCTAAGTATCACAAGCTGAGAATAGAATATTATGCTCTCTAATGACAGCAATCAAAACTTGTAAGAGCTACTTACCTTATCTGAAGTTGAAAGAAACTCCATATTTATTAGTCTACTATATTTCCATGACCTTTTAAAGTTTTTTTTCGTATTTTCTGTTTTTTGCTTACCTAAATGTAGTAAACAACTGTAAAACGGCGCAGAAGCAATGTCCGTAACAAATTGTGTGCATTTCGAGGTCATTCAGGTGCATTTCCTTCTTCCTAAATGATAATGAAAAACCAGATTTAACAAAACACGAAGGGCGTGAAGGCTACTAACTATATAAAATGTTTTCCGATATACAGTGACCTTATTTTTTTGTGGATTACAAAAAAATCAATAGGGAATATTATAATGAGTGTAAAGTGAATTGTAGATTGCTTGTTTTTATTAAATCTTTAGATACATTTTCTTATTTTAATTTAGTACCTTTGTTTTAGTGGTAATGGAAATACCTTATGTCAATTTATCGGTATGTATTTATTATAATGTAATTTTTGTTATCTTTGTAATTAAAAAAAAGAGATTATTGTTTTCTTTGCGTACTCAAGTACACTCAAAAATGTAAAAATATATTTAACTTTACGATTATTTGCTTATTTTTTGTTTATCTATACCCACAAAGTACTCACATTTTGTAACTATATTTTAATAACAGGTTTTTAAACAGTGAAAGAATTGTTTACATTCAGCCCTTATCAGCTTGCATAAGGTGTTTGTTATCGGTGGTGTTAGGTAATTACCGTAATTGTTTTCAATGTTGAGGAAACTTCAATTGTATGCTATAACTTAAAAACTAACTGGTTTTTGGTTTAACTTAAGGTTCTTTATGCACGGGACTCCAAACTGATAAACGTTATTCTACCCATAGTTATTATGTTAAAAAACTTAAGTATAATATAAAAATATACCTTTATAAAAAAATAATATCAATGCTGAATATTTTTTTGCTAGCGAGGTTTAAATATAAAAATTTTTTAGAAAATTGATTTATGCTATATTAAGAGAACCATTTACTATTAGTCAACTCTAACTTTACAATATTTTACTTATCAATTTAACATTTTTTTTTTAATTTTAACTAACTATTTAACCTGTTATCTGGTATCTAGTACACATGGAAATTTAATTTATGTAAATTACTATAAAACTAAAAGGAACTACGTTCCTATAACGGTATTATTATAGAAAACCCAAAATATTAGAATTATTTACTTTATAGTTATACAATAAAATACGGGGTGGTCTTAGGACCTCAAAATTTAATATCTCTAGCCTTTCTGTTAAATTAAATCATTAATATGAATGAGTATCGCAGATGACAGCGGTATCGTTTGATACGGAAATATATACCCAAATTAACACCCCGAAAGAACAATGACAATGTTTAAATATTCTTATGGATTAAGATCTTCTGGTAACTTAAATTTCAAATATGTTTGAATATTTATATCAGTTTTATTATTTTTATTTTTGATTTAAAATAATAATATACTTTTTGATATTTGAAACTACCGTTTAATTCTTTTAAGGATCAAATTCTTTTATAAATAAATCCCTTTTTCCTTATTATTAATTTTTTATTATGAACTTTTCTTATTTTTCTGTTTACAATTTTGGTATTATTGTAAATTATGTATTGTGTTTAGTAGAGTCTATTGTGGAAGGAGTTCAGCTCAACGAGCTGGAGGCTGTGGACGGAAGAATGTAATTAAAAGATTTTTTTTGCTACCTGGTTCCTTTATCAATGATATTGCGTCAAAGATTCTAATAAAACTTTCATAAGTTATATAAACATCTCGTTTTGGGAAGTTTTACCGTTAGTGTGTCTTTGTTAGTGTCTAAAAAGTCAATAATGAATTGATGGATTATCATCTTTATTATTAATTATTTCGTCAAGTATAATATATTAAGGAATTTCATATTAATAGCAGTAAAGTGGTGCGTTAGATGGTTACATCTCTGGAATTAAGAGTCAAATTTGAAATTATTTTGAATTCTTAGTCAAATGGGGTACAGTTGAAATTATTTTGTAGCCAAATATGGTACTGATGGTTATATAACATCATATTACCTGAATAGTGTAAGAAATTTTCTTTTAAACAAATATATAATATTTCAAATCTGAACGTTTTGTAACGCCTTTCCGTAGTACACGTGAACGGAGTCGCGTACAACAACTAGTTCAAAATTAGCACATAAAACAATGCGTATATTGTTAGTTGGCCAAGGCTGGCCAATATTCATAGCGGATTTTCAGTCATAAATAATACAACACAAATGCTCTAGTTCCAAGTTTGCGTTTTAACCAATGATATCAGGACCCAGTTTGTTAGTTCAGGACTTATTGTGCAAAAGATTAAATCATATCATAAATATTATAAACAAATAAACCTATTTACATTTTATTACATAAATGAAATCATTTTAACTTAACTAAAGCGTTATAATAATTAATACTGTCAAAAATTACTTACACGGATAGAATTTTACTCTTATGTTTTCTATAAAACTATTTATTACTTATTAAGAAAAAGCAACGAAGGTAAGACAAAGAAAATTATTTATAAGATTATTTATTAATCAAAGTCGTAAGGACTCCATTTGGCCGTATCGGACGGAGAGAATAAATATAAATGTTCCTTCATTTATTATTGACTGTTCAAATAGAGTTACCTTTGAAATGCTGAATTAGTTTTGTGCTGGATAATAAAATCATTTTGTATATTATTGTTTAATTCAAGCGATTATTTTTAAGTACAGTCAATAACGAGTAATGAAGAATATGAAAAAGTAGCATCTTATGAAGATAAGAATGGTAGCAGTCTCAAATGGTTACATTAGATGTTATATCTATCTATAGAAAGAAGAGATTATAAGAGACACATTTATCTATAGAAAGAGAGAACTTATAAAAAAATGTATATATTATTTTTATTACATCTTTACATACTTTGGACAAATTAACTGATTATAATTACAAATTCTGTTTTATTATTATGTATTTTCCTAATTCTTATAGTCCGTTGAATACTATAGTAATATTTTTTTTCATTTTCTTTATCCTAATTCCAATGTATATTTTATAGATTTGATCCAAATCCTGCATTGTGATCGAGTTATAACACCATAATATAATGTTAATTATATTCATATTAATAACTTAGTTATATTGTTTAGAATTTAGTTGTTTTATTTACTACTTTTTTACGTTTACGTTTTATTTTATTTACTAAAATAATATAAAATGGTAGAGATCTCTCTTTACAGATAACTTCATCAAGTATTCCTATTTATATCTTAATCTTTTTCAAATACTAAATATAGTACATACATAAATAAATAATAATGAAAATAATCTGAAACATGGATAGATATATAATTTTTTTTTGATAATTTTCTATAAAAATGACATCAGTTTAAATATATATTATGTCTACATTTGATTCTTTGTTGTTTTATTTATATTTTTTATGATATTTCTCTTCTTAATTATAAACTTTCAAATTCAATTTAAGCTTGTACATAATGTATAAAGAAAAGTAATTAGTTCCAAGTTCTTATAGAAATCACGACCAAATCTCAAGACAAAGATAAACTCCCGTTAAAACATCAAGTTGTGAAGCATTAAGGAATAAGTGGATTAAACTGTAAGCTGAAATCTCATGAACGTCTCAGTTTTGTATTTGAGGTGCTTAAAACTCTTTGTATTAGGTAAGACAGTGTTCACTAACTGACTTACATTGTTAATGGATTGTTAGGTTTAACGTATTTAGGTATGTATAATTTTAAATTAAATAAAATCCTAATTATTTTTTTAATTATCTTCGTATATATATAAGAAATATAATAAAAACTTATTTATTTTACATATACCATAAACACACTATATATTTTGTTTAAGTGAACCGATTTTGATTAAACTTAAGATAAAGTCACTAGATCAATAGAAAAATATTTATTGCAATCAGTCTTATAGTTTCCGACATATTTCTAGGATAAACAGATACAAATGTTATACTTTAATTATATTACATAGGTGAAGTTAGTTGAAATTAGATCGAATAAATAACCTAAGTTGTTTTGAAGTCGTTTAAAAAGCAACAGTTTCATACAACCAAGAGATTTTTAATGATTCTAACAACACTTATCCCGGAGGCTGTGTTCAATTAATCTTATATATTGGGCAAGTTCGACTGTTCGTTATCGGGTTCACAAGGCCGCTGCAGCGCTTCACGACAATGATGGATTGCTTGATGGATTGTTGTACACTATCTAACTTTGTGATGATAAAACGATAATAAAACGATATTGAGTTCCTAGTCAATACCGAGGTGTGGTTTGATTCGTTTTTATTTTTTTTATAAAAAAAAACATTGTTTTCAAAATTTGATTTTTTTAAAACTATTTTACGTGATTCGTCTTTTTATTGCACTTATGATATTTTTTTAAATAAGTAAGTATGTCTTTTATCTTTTAACATTGTCTAATAATGTTCAATAAAAGAAAAAAATATGTAAGTCGGATAAATAACATAAAAAATATTGCAAGCAAATTGATACTCTGGAAAAGTGATTCTGTATTAAACACAAATTTCATAGATTTTTGACTGATTATATAATTTATATAAACTGCTTCCACATCATATTTATTATTTACAATATATTTACTAATGTTTCTCAATTCATAAGGATCTATATTTTATTTTAATGAAATGTTACTGTTTATATATTTTTTTTGGGTGTGGCGTTCGCGATAACACAAATGGTACATTCAGATAATCGAGATAATTTTGATGTCTCATATGAAAATTGTATTTTGTATGTTCATTGAAATAGTTATATGTATATAAATATATACATATTATAGATATATAGAATAGAAAAATGTGTTAAAGTAGATACTTTAACACATTTTTCTATTCGAAAGGGTAAAATATATTTATTGCTAAAAATAAAAAAATAACATATGTATTATTGTGATGTTTTTTACTAGCAAAAGGATTACTTTATTTTATGCGTGAAATAAAAATATATCCTATGAGAATAACGAATACTATTCTTCTTATTTCTATTAATATTTTAGAACTCCTATTTTTTACACGTGAACAAAGCAAAGGTAAAAAGCTAGTTGATTTAGACGTAATAACAATAAATTTATAATAAATATTAGTCATATATATATTATTATATATATATATATATATATATCAAATAACTGTTATATATATATTAATAAGATCATATTTTTAAGACACGAAACAGCGGGTTTTGAATGTATAATCCAGGCACTCAATGCCCCTCCAATAAGAGTGTTAACAAAGTATGCCCGTTTTTGTTTTATAGGGTTCGACAATTTTTAACATTGTGTTCCATATTTTTTTATTTTAACTTTTAAGCTTACTAAATATAGACAATTATTAAGTTGAAATTTAACTGAAATCTTAAAAGTATAATGAAAATACACTATATTTAAATTTTATTTTCTGAAAAGATTTGATTGTATGTTTGTTTAAGGTCATCTCAAAAACTATTAGTAGTAGATAAGTAATAAAATAAACAAAAATAATATCAACCACAAAAGATGACCACACCACACAAGTACATTATTTGACTATCAGCGAAGTGGGCGTGGTCGTAGCACAGTAGACTCCAAAGACCAAAAATTGTCAGAACTCAAATTTAACTAATTAGTCAAAGCTCAATGGCTAATTAGGGAAAGGTTATCAAAATTATTGAACTAAATAGCGTATTGATTTTTTAATATTTCTATCAATAATCGCCGTTTCATTCCCAGAAGGGAGACAAAGGAATTTATTACAAATTTAGTCTCACCTTCAAGTGCTAACAATTTGCATGAATTACAAAACTCCTCACCTCAAGCGAGTTTCTGATAGCGTCAAACACAAAAACTTATTATAACTTGGCTTAATTGATTTATTGAAGAATCTACCACTTTTATAATGTAATAAGAGAAAGCATTCATTTATTACGATCTTAAGATCAAAATAATCAAATTTATTGGCCTGTTTATTCTCTTATGATTATTTTTTACCACAACTAAAATAATAGTTTTTATATGTGGGTTTTTAAAATGGTTAAACTAAGTTTATATCGACTATTGATAAAAACAAACAGTTAAGAGTAATTAAGGCTCTATAATTTAAAAAAGCATGTATGATGAGGTTGATGTCTCTGGCTGAGGCGAAAGAGGTATGCAGGGACCGTAGCGTTTGTTTGTCGTCTCTGGCTACTCCGCAAGGATATGGCGTGAAGATAAATAAATAAATATAAATAATTAAAAAAAATATAATAAATTTCTATAGTTTTGCTTAATGATAAATAGAAATAGAAATATAGAGTTAAAATTTAAGTTATATCTATTAGAAATTATCATAATAAATTTCTATTATAAGTTCACAAAAGTTATCTGGTCGTTCCCGAGGGCATTAAAGGTAAATAAAATAGAATTAAAAGAGAACTGCCGACTATTTACTTAACTTTTCACGAGGCATCTTTTTGGAAGGTGAATATTTAATGCCTCTTGTAGAACAACTAAGGTACAAAATCGATATCAATACATATGGACTATACACAGCTAGCTATCCAGGTTTTGCTCACCACATGTTGTGATTAATTGATTATTTGTGTTCTAGTAGAATTATGTGCTAATGTTAGATCATCCGGATAATAGGTTAATGATAATGGAAACGGAAAGTCATTAAATAGATTGATATTAATATAGTTAATTATTAAAACTATCGTTTGGCCGCGGTTTTGACTGTCGACAACATTTACTTTTAAACACATTTTTTTATAAGTAAAAATTACAAAATTGATGAATCCCTGAAAAAGCATACAAACTTTTTAACTTGTTGAATTTAAATGTAAGATAATATACTTACACACTTTAAGCTTTTAGCTTTTTAACAGTGAAAATTAGATTTTTTTCAGTTCAGTAGTTTTTAAGTGACGCACGAACATACAGGTGAATGATATTTAAAAATATTTATGATCCATAAATTTTTCTAAGGATTCTGGCTCTACCTTCTATTTACATTTGATTTTATTTTATTCGATATACTAGAAATTTAATAACTATTATTTATTGTTATAATAAATAACTACTCAACCAAAAATATGTCCTACATTTCACATTTCCGGGAAAAATATTATCCAAATATTCAAATTGTCATACATCAGAAAAATTTTATTCTCACATTGATATGTGTCAATTCAGAATTTACTTCCTTATTACCTTTGAAGGAACTCGTCATAATTTTGTTTGGGATGATATAAATTTGTAAATGGTGTTTTCAGTTTTCATATAATATATTTTATTGTAGAGAGTCCACCCAAAGGTCATGATGGTAAGTAGGTCATTATGGTGTATGCAAATATGGACAGTTGCATCTGATTTACCATGAGGAATCAAAGAAGTATAAAGTCAAACTCCTAAATATTTTATGTTGTCTGTCTGCTTGTTTATAATTCCAAACTATTTTTGTGATTTTAACAAAAAATAGTATATATTAGAAAGATGTGATTAGTGAACGATAGGTTGTATATATACTATCGGTAAACTTTAAAAACTTTTTTAATACTTACACGACTTTAGAGGCGAAGACGCTGACAAAAGCTTGTATAATATCTTATTACGTGATATAATAAATGTATTCTTATGTATGTTACGTATGGAAGGAGCGGTATCAGGGTTATAACAATAACAAAGGCTGTGTAGGAGGATTTAAGCTGAGTTCACAATAATATTGAGATCCTAATATACACTATAAATCCAGTGTATCTGTGACCGGAAAGTTACGGTAGTTATGTAAATTTGTATACCTTTACGGTATTCTGTTTGTTTACTGTAGACGATTCTTATGAAGTTTAACAATTGATTTTCTTAAAATTGGGTTAAATGATGTGTAGTATATGGGATAGTCCGTTTAATCCTTTTCACTATACCTATTTGTAGGAAAGGCTATGTGCTATCTTATCAATTTATGTTTGTTGAGAAGGTATTTGTTGAGGTTTTATATTTATGACGCAGAGATAAAGGAACAAAATATTTGTATTAGGATAATCCAATAATACAGGCAAGAAGACTAAACTTAAACGGATAAAAAAGCGTCTTGACTACAAATTCTTTTATTTAAAGAAAACAGGGTCATAGGCGATTGAACGGAGGCAAAGGGGATGCCTATATCTTAAAATATTCAGGTCGTTGAACTTTGCCTTCGAAAATTCAGAGTATTTACTCCGAGCGATATTATATTATTAAATGAGATCGACTCTGGAGTAGAAAATGTACTACGGAAATTAGTTTTCCACATTTATTAGGAAACTGATTGAAATGTCAATCTATGAAAGATAATTTTAGAAATGTACCTAACGTTTGGTATTTTTATAAACGACAGCAATATTGAAACGAGATATTTACTTTATTTCAAATATCATCCAAATCTTTTTTCCAATAAGATGACATGTATAAGTAATGTCGCGACGTAATAAAAGTTAGAGCGGCTTGTAATAAAAACATATGAATAAAAATATATACGATCTCTGTTAAAATATTCCAATATTTTGTAAATAGTTTTGATAACCAAAACATCTTCAATCTTCTTCATTAAATATTTCGATTAGAACTCATTATTAATACATATATTAATTTGTAATAAAATTCTCCTATTTTAAAATATGGTATAAAAAAAATTGTTTTAATATTAAGAATTTTGATTGTGATTTGATACATTTATAAAATTTGTTTGAAGTCGAAACAGAAGAGATCAAAGAAGCAAATACTCGTAATTACGAAGCCACAGGCGATATAGGTGCTTATAAAATATAGGAATTTGTTTAATTTATTAAACAATATAAAATAATATAAAATAAAAATCACGGTTCCTTAATCTCAAACTATACAAACTTAGATTTATATATATATATATATATATATATAACTTTTGTAAATATAGTGAATAGTTCTATATTAATATTATTAATCAATACAATTACACATATCAAAATGCTATGACGACATATACACGAACAGATTACTCAGTTACTTAGAAGCTTATAGTGCAACATTTAATTAATGAATGAGCGAGCTTAGCTGTTACATGACGGTCACAATTAACATTGTCAACTGTCAAGTCAGCACATTGATTATATAATGGATCTTGAAGTTCTGATAGGAGTATATACTATGATCAAATATCTTTCTATATTACGGGTCACTGGTTAGTAAATGATTAATGGTTCCACAGATTTTTTAAACAATGAAGAAATTACAAGAATGTTACGGTTATTTGATAAGTGTAAACTTTTTTGTTAAGCTGTCCTATCGATCTAGAAATATAGACGTGGGAATTTCGTTTCATATTACGATCGTTAGTGGCAGACAGTTCCTAGAGAATAGGACTACAAGAATGCCACGCATGTACGTGGTACGAATAGTGTTGTAGCAACTCGCAGTGCCATTATTTAAGACAGCCGGAATATAATCCAGAAGCTCCTTTGAATAAATGCGATAGAAGACGCCCAGAGATCTGATATCCCTAAGCACTCCAAATTACCAAACTTGTATAAGGTATAAAACAACTATGGAACCCTCGGTAATGCGTGTTTACGAACTTGTCCTTATTGCCTTGGGGATACAATTTTTCTATAAACAATAGAAACTCGGTCAAGTGAAGTCGAAATACGCAATAGTTTTAAACAATGGAGAGGAATTTGTTATTGAATGACGATCTTTCTTTTATATTTATTTCTATAAAGTTTATTGGATTTCACCCGCTCGTGTAGGTTTGAAATACTTTTCCGAAGAACTCTGATTCTCGAGTATTATTTATTAAAGATATTTGTTATGTTATGACAAAATGTCTTTGTTTTGTTTCTTATTGTATTTTATTGTTACAGTAATTGTGATTTTATTTATAATAAATGGGTCTTATATGTAATGTAATGTAAAATAATTAACGTTACGAATACAACATATATATGTATATATAGTAATAATGACATTAATTATATATGAGCAGATTACTATTATTAATTAGTAAAGATAGGTATATCTAGTGTTGTAACTGATTAAACTTCTGTAACCAATTTCTGGTTTTCTTAAATAATTAATTTTATACATGCATAATTTGTTATCATTATTGAAATTATAATAAAATATATGTAATATACATTATTTGTAATTATAATTCAAGTATATTTTTTCTCGAGATAGATAAACAACCGACATCGCGTTTCATCCATTGTCCACGGCCGGTAATAGTTTTTATAACACTAGAGGAATCACAAAAGCATTGCCGGCCTCTAAGGAAGGACTTTTTTTAACCTATATATTACCTAAAAACACCATGAGTTGCCTAAAAACGTAACTTGTTCCAAATCCTGTAGACTAAAGAGTAAAGTTAAGTTCCAATATTATAACATAGGGCTAGTTTTTTTATAATATACACTCTAAACAATATGTGCTTCGAGTTGATAATTATCCCATAACTCTTTGTTTAAATCCCCCATAAAACAAAATAAAAATCTAATCGCAATTATTATTTCACGTTTCCCTTCCAAAATCCGGGCGTTGCGCTGAATTACGGATCCGTTGGGACGGAATCTACTCTGGTACTTATATATTATTCAATCTCTCCTCAGGTATGATGTTTATTAGTCTGAAAATAAATTCGCTTTTATGTCCAGTGACCTTTGTCGAGCGCTCGCCACGGTTGGCTTAAATGTTTGGAATGAGGTTACCGCTGCTGTTAATCAAGTTTTTGATATAAAAATATACGTGGCCATGCACAACAATGTCATATTATAACTGGCTGTTCCCAGTAACTTCGTCTGCTTTTCCATCTCCCTATCCCCGCTCAGGTAATAAGCTACGAAGAAAATATGAATTTTCAAGGGAAATAAGAAAGTTTTCCAAAAATCTATAACCATATAAAATTTTATCAAAATTTTTGCATGATGCACACACAGATAAGCAGCCAAACATACGATATTCATTTTATATTTAATGTATAAATTTTGCCTCGTTACTTTTTAATAAGTATATAAAATACGACTATGCTTTTTAAGTAATAATTCACTTCGGTTCAGGTGAAACATCATAAAGAATAATTTATAACAACAAAAAAAAAACTGAAATTATTGTTTCATTGTAAATTTACTTTTTATTTATAAAGGAACCAAATAAAAACTTAAATTTTCCGTCTTACATCATATCTCGTGATCGTTTTGTTTTCAAGGCAAAAAATTCTAGTTGTAGTTGAATGCACTCCACTGCACTGGCACTCAGCTGAAGCCGTTGACCCTGAACCAGCTGAAGTTTGAGGATTTCATCGTAAAAGAGATGTCACACTTCACTTTTTTTTAAAATTTTATTATTTTTATATAACATTATAAAGTACCAACTATATTAAAGTATCCCATACAGATTATTCTAAATAGACAGAGTATGACATAAAACATTTATATTTATTTGTAAATAGAAAACCTTTCAAAAATATAATGTAGTATATATTTAAATAACAGACTAAATTCTGTTAATTTATATTTTGCAATAAAAATGACCATATTCTTCGCAATATAAATGCTAAATGAAATTTTATAATACTATGTAATAATATCTGAACAATTGAATTTCTCGTAAAGTTGGATCGCTTGAACTGAGAGATTTCATCATAGTTTTAGGAACATATTTTCGCATATATATACTGTGTAATATCTAAGTATTAGTTATGAAAGATTAAGATTAAATTTCATAAACTAATATTAAAATAAATTTTCATATTGTTTTGAAATCATCTATTTCAATGTTCTGAATTAACATTCACGAATTATTCAAATATAAACAAATATTATTCTTATTTTTGTTCTGTTATGAATATGATACGTCATAAATTTAAATAAATGTTATCGTTTCATCTAGGTTCCAGCGTGTACCAATCGCGGGGTGAATACCCCAACAGACTTCAAAGCATACGCGATTGACGTACCCATAGCATATCCATGTTAGGGTTGTCGCTCGGAAAATTACGATGTATGAGATATGTTTAATTAGATAAGGGTTGTCACGCCAAGTATGTTGCAGTTAATTTAGTCAATGTTTTGTTTGTTGAATATTACATTGCTTACCGAGGGTTGTTGCTGTTTGTTTGGGGCATACATTTTAAAATATGCTATAGAAATGAATAATTCATTGGACCTTTCGTTTTATGAAAATAATATACTTAATTGAAAAAAGGTAATTATAGATCTAAAAACTAATTTGTACAAGATCAAGTTAATACATATTATAGGCATAATGTGCTTTATATAACTACCCTCTTGTAACATTTCTTATGCCAAATAAAAATGGTACTCCATAAAATCCATTTTAGGTAACAGGGAAAACCAGTATTCAACAAAAAAATCCAATGGTCCACCGACTGTACATTACAAAAGATGTGAGGCTTTTAGCCAAAAAATCCTTTGTCAGCTTGCAAGCGAATTTTTTTCCATGGCCCCACAGAATTTTCATCAATGCAAGGAATAGAGTTCTTTTGAATCATTAATAACATACAATCCGATGTTCATTTCAGGTGGCCTAGATGTATGATCTACTTTATCTGTAGTTGAATGACGTCACCTTTATAAAAAAAAATGGTTTTAGCTCCGTGGTTTTAAAATATTGTTATATTTTTTACGTTCAACCGAATTGAATTGTTCGAAATAAGTAAAATAAGAAAACCTAATTTAGGTATGATGGTCAAAAATATAATGTAAATATTGTAAATTTTTACGGTACTCTTTTTAATAAAATTTTACTACCCAACGGTCCAAAGATGTTATTATTGATGACCTGGCATATTATTTTGATATGAAAAGGTTGACACGTATACGAAGACCTTTATACCGTTTATCGCTTATCTATCACATGTCACCAATTTGAAGACCCATTTACAATAGACCCGATATATATTTTTATATTAGTAAAGATCAAAGGAACCGTCCATCTGATATGTGGACAACGTCACTCATGTAAACTGTTATCCAGCAAATGTTTTGTTACCCTTAATAGGTAGGAATAAAAAGGAATTAGAGGAAAAGGAGAATGTCTTGAGCATATCATTCTAAGCTTCACACACTGACACAAGTGTATTTGAGACTGATGGAGCCAATGCATACGACTTGCAGATCATTAGATTGAGTTAGGCTTTACTAAAATATATTTGAATATTTTTTTTTGTATTTATATTTCTTTCAACTGAATATTTACAGTTATCATTTTAAGAATTATGAACATAACAATAACATAATATTATGAATTAAAAATAATTATTATATTAGATTTTCATTTCGGATTACAAAATATGGTTTTCGTGGTCAGGAGTTTTTATTTATAAATCTTATATATTTTATATTATATGAAAAAAAAACAATCAGCACAAAAGACTTTTGTAAAATTATAATTCTCTAAAGAAAATTAAAAAAAACTGACAGCAGTTTAAGCTTGACAGGTTGACTTGAGTATTTAACAAGAAAAGAGGATATTAATAAAAATCGTATTTCTTAATAATATATTCTTTGATTTATATAATTTTATAATCATGGATGATATAGAAGGAAAGAAAAGTAAGGTGTCGATGTTGCGAATAAAAAGTCAATCAGCGACCAGATCACAAATGGCCCTGGGTCCAAAATCAACCAGCCGTTTGAAGGTCCGGAGACAGTCTTTTGGATTCTCTGGTGTACCCGGGATAAGGCCAGTGGAAAGGACTTCACAGGTTAATATATAATAACTATATTACCACATAGATACATAAGTTTTTAATTATTCTCTGTCACTAAATCGAGAATGACTCATGTTCAAGTATCTGATGAAATAATTCTTACTCAGCTCGCAATAGAGTTCAAACGTCCACCGTTATCCTATTTTCCGACCTATCAACTGGATTCTAGTTATGCATTTCATTTACCCTCAGTAAAGATGGCGACAGATGAAATACTTGATGAACACTTTACGGGACATAAATACAACATGCAGGTACCATCACCACTTTACTTCATTTTTGTTTGAACTGTCTTGTGAATGTATTTTCTTGTGAATACACGGAAATAGGTGAATCGATCACTATCTGTATCTCTATTATGTTGAATGATGACAACTTTGTTGTGTTTAATTATTCTCTAGGAATCCCCTGCTCTTGCCCTCCGTATTGCTGGTGAACTCATGCGCAAAGTCAAAGCAATGCAATTCAACCGGTATCGTGTCATCACTGTTGTTACAATAGCACAGAAAAGATCACAATCCTACAACAATGCTATATCTTTCCTGTGGGATCACGAGAGGGATAATTATGTAGATGTTCAGAGGGAAGTGAACTCAGCGTTCATACAAGTGACAACCTTTGGAGTGTACTTAGATTGAAATAAAGATTTGATTTAGCTCAAATCAATATATAGTTAGTTTGTATTACGTATATGTATTTATTATGTCTGGAGGGCCGGAGATTGTTAATAAAGTAGCATCTTACGCCCGATGTATTTTATGATATACCACAATAAAGTATTTATTGTAACGAAGTGTGTTGTACTTCTTAGAGATTGCGCTTCAATAAATATTTTTCAATTAACATTTAGTTTATTTTTAAATATAATTCAAAATTTTTTGTATAATGTGAAAATTTAAATATGAAGACAGAAATCTAATCACTTTAACAATTCTCTTCATTACACACTAAAATATTATGCGGGTTGAGATTGCGGTCTGCATGCATACTTGTAAATGTTAAAATGAACGTTGAAATTGCAAGCTACAGCTGTTATTTCAATTTGGTTCTTTTAAAATTCATTCCCTCATTTCAGAAACGATACGTTTCTTTTCTGTATTTGTATTTTCAATTTGTCTTTTCTTTTCTACGCTACGCTACTGTTGAATGTTTCATGGTGTAAATTACACCAGACAATGAATATACAATCACAGTCAGTATTACTGTTAATTATGATATCATAATATATTTTAAAAATAAATTTAAGAGTATGTTCTACTATGAGTTGGTTGGATAATATTTAAACAGAAATTTGATGCAAATCGTGTTATAACTTTAGTTCTTAGAAACTAACTCAAAGGAAACTTGAAGGCTATCGTTCTAAACCGTATACAACTTCGTCGGTGCCCGCATGAGACGGATAAACCCTTCCTCTTTACGAGTTAGGGAACTGGAGATACACGACTATTATAATATGAATAATTTTGATTTATGTATTCAAATTTAAGTGAAATAATTCATTACATATCTCTCAACTGAGTGCATCTTAGAGATTTTGTTCATATAAACGACTCAGCTTGATATATATAATGTAGAAGTAATAAGTAAATAGTAAATATAAATTAGAGCTGCTAACATTTATATTTAATTAGTCATGTTGGAGTTCAGTTTAAATTGTAGTGAATTGGCAACAAAGTGTGTCTGAAACAGTCTTCTTTAATTACATTTACAACAGTTACAGAGCGTTATTTGTTTTCTCTCTAAAATTGCATTAAACCTTTTACAGTGAGGTACATTGCAATCATAAAATTTTATTACCTTTCAGGTGATTGGACGGTGAAAACGTTGTTAAAGATAAAAGAGTACGTTACGAGTATTCTGAGGCACGTTCTTCAACGATACAAATTTTTATCTTCGCTGATGTTGCATATGTTTGGGATAAAAGTTAAATGCAAATGAACAGAAGATTATCCGTTAAATATATATTCATGAAAATAAATTGTTTGTTTATTATTTATATAAAATTTGAATAAATTTTGAATAAGCTCAGCTCGATGAACGTTCTCATTCTTAAATTAAAACCTAAATGAATTGGTTGTAAAGTTTTAATCAAGTATTGTTTATGTTACTGTTTCAGCTATTTATTATAAAGTCTGCGCTCTTTGTTTCAGTCTCAATATTTTCTATGCAAATGTTTTTATGAACGTTCCGACGATATCCGACAGTGCATGAGTTTAACAACTCTTATTGCTTTCATTTAGATTTTGACGCGAGCAACGAACATATTTACAAAGGATATTCCAGCAATATTAAAGAAGAAAAAGTAATGAAACTGAAATATAGACGACAATTTTGTATTTTAATTATTAATACTTTTAAAATAACTAATTATTGCTAGTGACTTTATCTTAAGTCATTATCTATAATTATTAAAAATTCTCAAAATAGATATTTTAAATTGTATTTAAGATCCAAATTTATTTTGGATTTTTTTAATGAAAATATTTGACGTTTCTTTACTAGAAAACGTCATATATAGAACATATTAACTTCATACTAAATTTCATTAAAAAAATTGATCTCCTTATTCGCAACAAATGAACTGACAAACAGGTAAACAGACAAATATTTTATCATAAATATTTTAAAAATAAATTTTATGAAGTAATCTGCTACGATAACCCCATGCATAAGAATAATTATTTTTCAAAATATTTTAAACTATCATATTTCAGCAACCTAGGTTCTATTAAGTTTATAATTTTTATAAAAAATAACAAAACAACAAACGTATTATAAATATAATTAAAATGTTATCGTCAGACAATCGTAATACAACTTACACAAGTAACAAGATTCATATAGCATTCGTGTAATTGTAGACTTGAATCTATTTCAGAGGACCTTCAAAAGTAATTTAACAGGAAACGGCGCGGCGTTTAAAGGAAACTTATTGTTCTGGCACTGATTTTCTCCTTTAATAAAAGACGTGATATTCGTCTTTCATAAATAAGTGTAAGTAATATTATAATTGTGAGTATAAATTTGGGTAGCTATCAATCATACATTAAATACTGGATATAATTTACACCCATTTCACCGTGATTCATGGACATGGAAACGGAAAAAATATATGATTTTTGTGGGAATATCCACCCCAGAGAATGCCAGGATACTATCTATCATATAGTTATTAGTTTTTTTTACACAGTTTTCTACCTCCTATTGGAATGAAGCCGCTGTTAAAAGCTAGTTTTATTATGATTTATACATAAAACCGAAACCCTTCCTTTGATTATTTTGTATTGGCCAAAAAGTTTTGTGTTTAATATTGAAAGGAAGCACTCATGACAGAAAACAGTTACATATTTCATGATAGTAATTAATTAATTTATAAAATAATGTTTCGCTTAACCACAATAAATATTGAAAATAAATATTGTTATTCCTGAATGTGTGAATTGACAGGCGTGAACGATAAAATTATCTATGATAATATTTTAAAGCAGCAACTTATTTGTTTAATAGCATTATTATGTGGAATTTCCTGTAGGATTTGAGAGTTTTTTTTGTTTATTATAGCTTATTATTAGTTATAGGCTGGATACCATTGAAACATTAAAACAACCGGTACTGGAAAAGGTATTGTTGTTGTGTTATTTCCGGATTCAATCCTGAGGAATCCGGACTTATGTTATAATGTTACATGTTTTTACAATTATTTCAGATAGAGTCATGAGTAACAGCTAGTGCTTTAACAAAGCAGAATAATCAAGCTTTTAAAAAATTGGAAATCGAGCGTTGAAAATATACCCAGTAGAAATATTCCGATAAAAATTCTCATTATGATATCCTTTAAGTAAGGGTCTGTCTTTAATCAAGACTGTTATCTTAGTACTGTATTCTTAGTGTAGTTGGACGCCAGACAATAAATACGAAAGTTTACTACCTACTATCTACCTAAGCATTTGTAACACAGAGAAGATTACTCCGATTAAATATTTATAATATTACCTTTCCAAGACTTTGTTTGTTTATTATTCCAGGTATTTTCGAATCATTTCTACAAGTATTCTATTTTGTTTTTAAAATCATTTCATAAAGATGCATTAATAAAACACAATGTTCAATTGCTTTTTCAATAAGAAATTCATGTAGTTGATTGAATATAACATGAATTATAATCAGAATATAAGAAGTAATTAAATTTCTATGTCAACTCCGTAATAACTTTCAAATGCATCGCTATGATTGATCTTTTGACAGCATGATACCTTCATAGGTGACCCACACCATTTTGACAGGTGTGTGTGTGATATAAAAAAAAATATCAAAATCAGTGTTTTTCTTAAAATTTTTAGTGAAATTGTACATCAGTTCTTTCTAAAACGTATTTATGTACTGTGGTGTGTTAAACTTTATTAGGAATCAATTACTCTGCTGATTGTTTTAATCTAAAAACACGGTGATTGCATGAAAGGTAAGATGGCGTCAGTTTCTGTTTAATTTTGACTAAGCCGTTGGGGTATAGTGGGGTATGATGCCCTGATGCCCTGATGTTTCTAAATCTATCAACTATATATCAACTTCATTTAATCTCATATACAGTGTTAAATTAATACATTTATATGTCTTATCAATTTCGTGGTGTTAAGAAATTTCTCAAAATCCCAGAGACCCCTTAAGATTTGATACAAAACATACTTTTATATTACGAATACATTTGTTACAAACCTTTTTATAAAGAATTTTCAATTAGCCTAATTTGCCACCTATTAATGTATGTTATTATAGTTCTATTGAACCAACTTGTTGTTTTAGACCAACTTACTCTCTATATAACAAATCTCCTTGTAATTCTTTGATATAACGAATATTTTCTAATTCCCTTCAAAATCGTTACATCGAGGTTGCGCTGTAGTATGGTAGATGTACTAAAATATTTCTTACAATACCAAGTTCAATGTCATTTAATTGTACAAAATATTGTTAATGATATTTCTCACGAAACATTCTTCTGTTTCATAAACATAAAGGTTTTCTCGTTTATTGCTCATTAGCGAGGTTCATAACACGCATTATATAGTATTGGTATGTGTAATATGTTCAGTTGAATTTTAACACTTATATAAAAATAATATGAATATATACATATATATATATTTAGTATATTTAATATAAGCTGTATGACCATGGACGTTCACACTTATCTTGCACACAACTGTTTGTAATCTGAATTCTTATTTAGCAATCACGACTTTGTGTGCTATTTCAAAAGCAAAAGCATCTCTGACATCTTTATTGGAATGTCGATTGAAGCTATTTTACATATCAACATTTAATCTATAAATGTAAATATAATTGAAGTGTCTGTTTGTAATTCCAAATTAACAGCATTTCACTAAATCCATATGAAAGTATTAGTTATATAAAAAAACTAATTTATCCGTCCTCCTGTCTATCTTTTTGGTCAGCTAATCTCAAAAACGGCTAGACCGATTTTAACAGGACTTTTACTGGCGGATAGCTGATGTTACAAGGAGTAATTTAAACTACTATTATTTTTATATTTTTTTGAAAATTCAACAATGAAGTCGCGGGTCCAGCTAGTTTTTTATATACCTAGTATGTATATTTTTCTTATTTCTGTAACCGTATTAAAAGCTTGCTAATAATATTATTAATAAAACCCCGCTAACCCTAAGTGGAGCAGCACGATATCATAATATAACGATATTCATATGAAAAATATTAAAAAAGATACAAATAACAACTTATAAAATAAAGTATATATTTTAGCTTTTTTGTTATTCAACGTAGTTCCATTAATATTAAGTTGGTATTTGTAACCACATATCTTTACGCCTTTTCTTTGTGACTGAAAATTGCTATTGAAAGATATAGGGATGAGGATAAACCAAATCCCATTCTTTAAGTGACAATTCCCCAGATGAGGCTCGGCGTTTTAGGATATCGCCAATTTATTAATAGAATTTTTATATAACTTATTTCAATAATAAAATTATAAAAAACTTCAAGCTATAAAAAAATCATATACATTTAAAACCTAAAACTAAAGTTAAAAAATATATCAAGAACACGTAAATTTTCGCACCACGTGAATTTGTTATACGTTTCAGTTCTGTGATAACGTTGTTATATAACAATTTATTGCACCATAACGTGAGCTGATAAGGAAATAATTACACAATTTCACGGTTAAACGACACTTCGTGTGATTGTTTAATATTTGTTACGTAACTAAGATAACAGAAAGTCATTAATCAAGGATTCATCGTCATGGTAACTGTTAATGTTATATAATAAATAACGAGTAAATTCGGAATTTTGATGAGACATTGTTTTTGATTACTATGCCTTATAAGACAGACAGAGCATTCTATATTAACGTGGTTAAATCAGTCTAAAATTTATTGATTTTAAGTATTTAAGAAGACGCAAACAAAAGAAAAGTATGAAAGTGTTTAATAAAATATATTTTATATAATTATTAAAAAATATTAATGTTTGTATAATAAAATATAATTGTAATATGTTTTTATTTAATACATTTAATATTACATACAATATTTTAACCTTACTAATATATACATGCTATTGATATAATAAATGTGAAAGTATGGATATTGTAATATTTTGTTGTCAGCTGTATGTATATATATATATATATATATATATATATATATATATATGCAATATGCAAAGAGGTTAAGTGAAAAAAAAAAGGTTATATACATATTAAAATCCAGACCCAGTCCAAGGTTTTTCATTCAATTCTAAAGCGTGAAATGGGGCATGAAGGTTTATATAGAAATCCGTAATTTTTGATTAATTATATTTCGGTTTGATGGAACGGAAGTGGTAGCGCCTATCTGTTAGTGGTAATGAATGGTTTATTGATTCGTTGTTTATAAAGCTAAATTCAATGGCTCCACTTCACTTTGAAAGAACAACCTTGACCGGAGGGATTTTGTTTAAATTAAATATAAAACGGAAACTTCATTAACACGGGCAAGGTTCGAGAAATACAGTTTAAAAAAATTGTATAATTGTAATTGACTTTCACGTGCGAATCGCTGATGTTGTAAAGAGTAACTTAGACTACTTTTATATAAAAATAATATTTTGCTCAAACGAAGCCGTAGGCACAAGTAGTAATATAATAAATCAACGGCACGTTTCTCCTCTGGAGTTGATAACCTCGGTATATATATAAAGCCTTGGCATTAATACGTATAAAGTAACATAAGTCAAAACAGTAATCCGTAGCTGTTTTATGAGAGGCGACGCGATGTCTTCTGAGCACTTATCCTTAATACAAGTCAACCATGACGACTGGACGCGAGTTATACACAGGGTAACTTTGAACAGAGACTAAAAATAAAGGTTTTATTTTATAAACAAGAAATAAAATTTATTATTTATAAAATAAAACCTTTTTCTCCTGTTTATGATCTATGTATAAGTTTCAATTAGTTAAAAATAATAGTACTGATTGGTACCGCATATATCCATATTCCAGAGATGTTTTTGATAAAACAATAATATATTACTCAGTATTTATTGAATTTTAAATTATTATATACATATGTATGAAAGCGATCTATTTATTAGAAAGTATTTATAAATTTGTATTAACTATCTGCTATATGTTAGCGAAGGGCGAGTCCCAAGCAGTAAAACCGTTAAGCTGAAAACTACGCTTCGAGGCGATTTGTTGTTTTTTTGAACGGACAACTAATGGATTCCCCAACGAATGAAACAAGGAAAAAAATATATCTACTCGATGCTTCAAAATGATTTTTCTTTTGAGAGCGCTTTCTATTTTAACGTTGTTTTATTTTCGCGTTATATTTAATTAAAATCATTTCAAGCTTTTAAAAGTTGAAATGGAGAATATATTTTTGTATTTTTATTATAAATTTTTATTTTGAATTCTGTTTTTTCAACATTTATATTGTTTTCGAGGTATTAATGTATCATATTATTTTATAAACAAGTTATTTTTAAAAATACAATATGACCTTTAACATATAATTTAATATAAAACCTTCAAATAATGGAGCTTCATTTGTAATTCCTATTAGGCCTGCGATAAATTTATCACGTCTGTTATGAAACTTATGTACTAATGTAAAATATTAAATATATAAATGATGTTATTTTTAGATATTTATGTAATATTTTGAATCAAACTCTAATAATGAAGTGGAAATTTTCCAAAACAATTTTAAAACTTATATCATATATAGGCATGTACGATGTACACAATTCCGATAGTAGAAATGGAAATAAGGATCAAAGAAAGGAAAGAAATAACATTTATTGTAAAAATGTCTGAAAATATTGTATTCATGATATTTTGCGAGTCTTATCAACAACAAAAGGTCAAAAGGATGTTATGTTTAAAAATACGTCGTATGTACGAAAATTATATTTATTATTTTATTCTATTTAGGTTTTCTTTATCTATCTGAAATAAATATATATTTGCTATTCTGTTATCTTTGTCTACTTTCAATAGTAACAAAACTATGGTCGATTGAACATTTGGGACAATAGAGAACCCCATACCTGTGAGATCTAATTTGTATAATTAACAGATTCTTAAACCTACGTATTGAAATAATAAAGAAAGAAATGTATATAAAAAATACATGAACTTAATTTGTAACAGAAAACAAACTTAAATTATTCTACCAAACATCACTAAGTCAACAGTTATAGATTTAGTTTATGTTAAAATATCTTGTATCACAAAGAACAGCCTGTGGCTTCGTGACGTCAGAGCTTGAAATGACGTCAAAGCCTGCGTACATGTGGGTCAATAGAACAGCTAGGCCCGGGGAACACCCGCCAGCTAGAAATAGGTCACAGTAAAGCGACGCTTACAAAATACCATTTCACGCGGCCGGGTTATTTTCAATTCTACTCAGATATTTTTATCTTAAAGGACTATATTGTACATAATATCCATGTTTCTATAACCCTTGTCCGAAGGGAAGACCATTGTTCTTATTTTGTAACAAAGGAGCTTTGTTTTTATTATTATATAATAAAAAGAAATTGTAAGAAAGATAAGAAATGCTTTGTTTGTTTTAACTCTAATTATATACCAAAAATTGTGGAATTATTGAGTAAATAATATATTTGTAATAATTAAAGGTATAATTAATATTTTATAGTATTACGAGTTTTTAAAAGTATTAATTAAAAGAAGGTCTAAGTAGAGTTTTCTATTCGCTTGTTAAAATGACATTTCTCGAAGACATAATGGAATTGGATCAAGACTAATTAGTTACATTAATTAGGGCATAGTAATTATTTTTAACCCACAATTTTGTCACAGTACATTGTATGTTACAATCATTAATATGCATTATTTCACGAAGATATTTTTAGTTTTAAACTTAAATAAATAAAGTAAATAATCTTTTATTTTATTAACAATGTTTAGGTAAAAAGAATACTCTTAAATTAATTAATCATGTTAAAAAATAATATATATAAAAAGTAAAATAAAACTAATTGTACAAATAGATAGAATTTAAATGACATCCCGAAAGTTTCATCCGACTCAGGTGTAAAATAACATTTCGGTGTTGGTGAAATATCATAGCAGCCTCGAAATTATTTTGACAAATTTACAAGCATTAAACAAAGTTGGGATCCTCTTTAATTTTAAGGACGCAGAGACCACCTGCTTTCCTCGTAACGTGTACATTTCACTGCATAGTAGGAAATATCTATACATATAAATGAAATTAAAGTGTCTGTTTGTAAAAAATATTTATTTTTTAATTTCTTTGTCTCTTTCTTTTGTTTTTCTAATCTTTGAAACGGTTGTGTCGATTTTAACAGGAGTTTCATTGGCGCATAGCTGATGTTATAAGGATTACTTCTTATTCTACTCTTATTTTAAAAAAAATTTTTTACGCGAACCAAGTCGTGGACACAGCTAGTATATAGTAAAAATTTCCAACGCAATTTAAAAGTTAATTTAATCTAGTTGGTTGTTATGCCCGTGAATTACTTTTTAAATTAAAATGTGATATTATTTTTAATAATATATAATATTAATATGGCCATAACGCTCAGTTAAATCCTAGGTATGACCCAGTTGCGTCAACGTTTATCAAATTAATTCGCTGAGTCGCCATACCATAGCTTATCTATATATGGTATATCTAGGATAATATTTAGTGATCAAACAGAAACCGTATATACTTTTGGGCGTTATAATATTTTCATAGGACGTTCCTTGAATAATACTATTTGGCTGCAGAATGTTCCCTAAAATATCAAACAGTATAAAAACATAATATTATACAAAGATAAAAATATATGTTATATGAATATTATATCTTGGTCGTCAAACTCTTCAATAAGAATTGATCCAGCCACGGAATGCTACGGTTCGTCAATAAAAATTAGTACGCTAGACGGACGTCAATATTACAATACACTAGATGTTGCCGGCGACTTTGTCTGTTCACCTCTTTCTATCTGACACAAATAGTAATTTATCTGTTATTATTTTTTTTTTACCAATCCTAACATTTTTAGTTTGATGCATTTAAACCCGTCCAGTAATTTACTCGTTATATTTGCACGGATAAATAGAAAATAGACAAACTGATATACATAAGCATAGAATTTTTTTTTAATCTGTGATATTTTCATATTCAATTTATCTTCCTTAAAAATACATACGATGTTTTTTTTAACTTTACTACTATATGTATAGATTGTAATAAGAAAAAAAATGTATTAGCCAATGTTTACAAAAGTAACACTCTGGTATGTAAATTTTCATCATATATTACATCGTTCGATCTATATTTTAAGTATAATTATTACCTTTGTTACATTATATGTATGATTAATTAGTAATATGGTATAGCTTATATAATATTGAGTCTAAAATTCCTTAATGTTAAATTATGTAATATGTTTATACAATAACAAGTTAGCTTAGTCAAATATATGGGGAATTGCGAACTAGTACCAAATGTAAATAAAGATATCTATCTATATAAGTAAAAACAGATTAAAATAGCTTTTAGATAAAATATAAAGGTGTAAAAGACGTTTATAAGTCGTTAGAAAGATTTTTGGTAACAAATAAGTCTGTATACAATATTACATTTAAGTCGACCACAAGTTAAGATATTAATTTCATATTCTTTGATATATATATTATTTTTAAAAACAGTATTATTTTATAAAAACATTTATTTATTTTATTTCTGATATTTTATTTTATTTCAGTCGTAATATCAGAAGATTGGATTTTTCTAATCCATTGATAACTTTTGAAAACTAATTATTGATTTCTTTTATTTTGTCTGTCTATAATTTTTTTCACATGTTATAATAATATCACGTGATCTTTCTTTGAACTGAATTTCTTTAAGATATTACATTTATTTTTTATTTTATTTTAAAAATTTAATAGAATATATTATATATGTGTATTTAAATGAGGCATATGTGGAAGTTCTTTATTCGCTATTATATTAGATTATACATAGAATAATTTTATTGTAATACTTTTTTGAATGATAATTTCTTTAATATGAATAAATTTAGTCTTAACATTGTTAGTAGTAGAATATAAGAAAAATCTGGTTAAATATAATAGATTTTATCTTATTCAAGTTGTAAATAAAAGTATTGCTTAAAAAATACGAGATTCAAGATGGCCTCCAATTCGCATTACTTACGGCACGTGTAATATAACCGTAAATATCTTTTCCAGTCTATCAAATATCAATCAATTGAAAATAAACATTTTTCAATTTATGCTCAGTGTTATATCGGGATACAGAAACTTGTCCCTCGTGATCCCTGATAATAAAATCTAATGGTGCTATATCCGGCGAGTGTGGTAGCCACATTAAGGGACTGAATGTGCCGGATAATGTTATTAAGAACTCTTGTTTATCCTGTTATGTAGTTTACTAGAAGTGTGGAAGAACCGGAATGGTAAATCGATTTATACTTTTATTTCAATATGGCATGTTATTAACCAACAATTTTGACCATTAAGTTCTATTTCTCTTCCAATGATTTGGGATTTTATCTTCCTTAAAGAGAATAATTAAGGTATCTTTTTTTCGTTATTGGAGATTAGTAAACACTAAGCCTTAAAATTATTGATATATTCATAATTTTAAGGTTTTACCTATCTAAATTTGCAATTTTTTTTTGCAAATCTATGTTTTTTTTAAAGTTAATAAAATTTTCTATTTAAAAATATATTTACAAATTAGAATTCTTTGAAAACTAAGACTGCTATTAGTATTTTTCTAATTGAATCTTAGTCTATTGAAAAATTCTTTTCAAAGTTTATTGTAATTAAGAAATACGAAGATTTTTCTTAAACCTTTAACAATTCTATCTTTAGCTTTTATATTATATAATGTTAGTTTTATCTTAGTATTTAATCTTAAATTATACTATACTAACACCGGGCTTGGTCTGCTAATAACAACAATGACAATAAAGACAAAGATGAATGTTTTTTAATATAATTCATTCATAGTTATTTTGTTTTTAATACAGGAGGGTAAGTAAGCTTGCGGGTCACTGATGATGCATGATCACCGCCGGCCATGAACTCTTGCAACATCCGAGAATTCACAAGAGCGCTGCTGGCCTAGGAGGAGGGACTATATGCCTTTTTGACGGTACCCATGTAGTATCGATCTTTAAATACCGCATAAGGTAGTTCGTCTTTGGTTTTTAAGTTAGATATTATTGCTATAGTTAATAAGTTGTAGTTCGGTTGCAGGCCGGTTTGACCGTAGTTGTACCACACTCTCACTGAAGAGTCTTAAAGTAGTGCCATTGATGTGTTTCGTCGTCCCTTTGCTATCCTTTTGTTGTAAACTTATCTTGAGAAGGACCTTCACTGTCCCCATCTCATAAATTTAATTAAATTGCCCAAACTTCTCAAACCTTAAGGAAATGAATTGCAAAAACGATAGTGCTTTTACCTAAGTAGTCAGTATTTTTAGAAATTCCATAATTTAAATAATTCACTTCCGTAAACAATATTTCAACTCGTTAAATTTACGTTTAATATATACTATAACCTACTTTTTAAGTGATGCACAAACATACAAACCGACCTGTAGAATTGAAAAGTGTATATTCAAGAATTTACACGCATTTATAAAGCTCCTAAACCTACTATGTTTTATAATAAGTATAAATATATTTAAGAATATAAAGTATGTCACAAGATATTTTACGAAATTTGAATAATTTTGTTATGTATTCATCCTTAACACAGACTTCAAGGTGACTTTTGGATAAAGTTTTCAGACGCATTAATTATGGTATTAATTATAATAATAAAATACTATAAAATAATATTTTTGTTGTGTAACGCAGAATAGTTATTAAATATTATTAATTAATATTAATTAATTAATTAATTGTACGATACTCTGGTCCATAACACTTATAGAATAAACGTAAATAAAAAAATGAAAATCCATGGATATTTGAGTACAAATATTATATAAAAGTAAAGTCTAGAATCTAGAATATAATAAAATACAAGAATATACTTATCAGTATTCAAGATGGCGTGCTGGGCTTAGACGCGAAAGTACTCTAGTTACTGGGTTACTCACTAAAAGATTATTGGATTATGCCGTCTCTGTATTATATTTAGAGAAAAGGCTGCGTCATACGTGAAAGAGTTTTAACTAAATTGCTTATACATAACAGTTTTTATTTATAAAACATTTAAATGAATATGAGTAATTACTTATTTTATTTTATATACCTTATGATAAAAACTGGTAGATTCTATAAAAGTAAGCGAAATACATATAAATAATTTCTCTTTACATAAAACTTCTTTACTTCATTCAGTTATTAATTTACTTAGATTATTAGATTTACTTTAAAGTTTTTGTTGTATTTGAACAGCATATAATAGAACAGATGATATCTTTATTTATTTACAACGACAGAACAATGAGAAAATTGCTGTTAACTTGTTGAGACATCGGGCTACGAGAACTCTAGTTGCTCGCGAACACTTACTTTTTACTGTTATTGCAAAAGTTAACTGTGTTTTTCTTAAAAGCTTAGGAGAAATTTTCTAATATTACAGTGTTATTAAAATGTTTATGGCTTGATTAAGAAGTGTTCTTTTACATTTGTTTTATTGGACTTATGGTATTTGGATATAGTTATGGAACTCCAGTTTTGAAATTATTTATTCCATTGAGTTGCAATTTGAATATTTTGAACATTGTTTTTGTAGTTCACACAATTTATAGTTTAGGATTTTACTTATGTTCATTTTATTTTTTGTTGGGTGCGCTTTATCTTGCTTACTCTGATTTTATCCGAGTAAGCCTCTACCCGCGTTGAGGTAAAAAGTAGCCTATGATAATGTAGCTTTCGACAGGTGAAAAAATATCTAAAATCGGTCTAGTGGTTTTTGTGGTCACCCAATCCCAAACCCAAAAAAATACATAAACAAACCTTTTCACTTTATAATATTAGTATAGATAAAATTTATGACATATTTAGATAGTAGCTGTTGTCCGCAACTTGTTTTATTAGCACTTTCTTTTCCTTGATACAAATTAAATAAAATCTACCAAGAAGTCTTCTTGTACTGTTTTCTAGTCAAAATCTGAAAATTGCATAGGTAACAATTTTCCTATACTTGAGATCAGTATTAAGTTACAACAACACAAAATGTGATGAAAATCTTTTTAGTAGTTTCATGTCATGTAGTTTTTGCAGTTAATTTTCAAGCCGTTAAACAGATAATCCAACAGACAAAAAAAAAAGAACTGTCAAAATACTTTTTAGACGCCTCAAAAACAAATGTTCAATATACACGAATAACATTTTTATTATATGAGTTAATGGAGTTTTAATAATAGTATCCAATATCTTGCCTGTTGTCATGCCTTTGTCTTTTTAACCTACTTTTTTGGACATAAGACTGTAATTTATAATCTAAAGCTGCGGTAATCTTGATAAATCGATTGTTGCTATGAATACTGATTATGATTAAAGTTGTATGTCTTATAGAGACGAGACGAAGCTTCTTAGCATTCCATGGATTCACCGTGCGGGTGCCGGGCCCATCGCGTTGCAAGAAGAGGAGCGCAAACAATGCCTGGGACTTGCGACCCAGATGTAGGTTTAAGGGGCCCCTTTACTATGCGCATACACGCTCACCTTCACTGTTTACGCTCCTCTCCCTACCTAACCAAATATCGTAAGAACCTACTAAAGCCGCCTTTGAAATACGTTCCAGAAATGAACTGATGATCGTTCTAGAAAGGCCGAGATCCTTAAATAAGTTGTAGAGAGATTTTGCTGTTATACCTCTCGCTCCTACTTCTACAGCGTACAAATTAACTATAAATTTATTCCTGATCAGTTCGTTACACAGTTCGTAATACTTGTTAAGCTTAAATGTATGATCTTTGGGTATGTTTGTTTCCCAGGGTACAGTAAGCTCCACAAGTATAACGCGCCTTAGTTGTTTTGAATACAGGAATAAGTCCGGCCTAGATGACGAAACACAGACATCCCCGGGGATTTTGTATTGCCTTTCATACGTGTCCATCATGAGAGTCCAATCAGGAGACGCGTCCAAGATGGAATAAGGTTTTAATTTAGATTTTTTGGACGAACCTGCCTTTACGAACTCTACTGATTTTTTGGTGGTTGTTATACCCCTCTGCGCTCTTGCTACAGAAAGACTAACCGCTTCTCGTATGATTTCTAATACTTTATCGTGGCGACGCGAGTATTTACCTCTATTTAATAGTACCCTACACCCTACTAGCAAGTGTTTCGCGGTTCCTACTGCCTCCCCGCAGATGTTGCAAGATTTTTCGGTGGCTTTGCCCCATCTTACTAAGTTACTTTGATCTGGGAGAGTCATTTGGAATGCATTAAGATAAAATTTTAATAATGCTGGGGACCAATCATGAAGCAGGGTGCGCCATCGTAAAGCTAATGGAATACAAAAATCTCCTATGGTCACCCATTCGTTTTGCAATTCTAGGCTCATCGCGTGCAACCGGTAATTATCATTTTCATCGTGCCGAATAAAGGATTTTATTATTTCTATGTCTGGTTCTTTCCTACTTGATCCTAGCCCTGCTTTATTTGTTTGAGCACCTATCATAAATTGTTTATGGAATTGAAGTCGTGACTCCAGCTCTGCGGCAATTTTATCTTTTGGGAGAGATGTTACAGTATCATCATTCGACTTTGAGATGATATGTCTCTTGGTCACTCTTAGGTGTTTATAGAGTTCCGATGGTTTCTTTAATTTTAACCCAAAATTGTGTCGGTCTCTAAATAAGGTAGAAGAGTCCGCTGGATGCGCTAACCCGAGCCACGACTTCAATGTCCTTATGACGCTTGCATCTAACTTTAACAAAAGGGTCTTATTAATATCGTAAACGAGGAAAGGCCAATTTAAACGTGATGTTAAATAATTATCGTATATCCAAGCCTTTTTGATGTTACTTATTGGCTGATTGTCTACCTTTTTAAGATCATTCAAAAAGCTATCGACTATTATATCTAAAGATGGAGTACGCCCTTGGTAATCGATTTTTTTGCCTAAGAATTTGAACGGAGCTGCGTCGGTAATAGTAGTAACGCACTTACCGCCTATTATAAGACCCGGATCGTAAGAGGTATATCTGGTGTTCCGCCTACCCAGACACAGACTGTAGCATTTATTGGGTTTTGTCCTCAATCCGTCCGTCCAAGCACAGAAATCCTCCACAACATTTAAAAGTAGCTGACATTGTTTTGGATTACGTGTCAGTATCGCGAGATCGTCTGCGAATGCTAGTATGGATTCTGTGTATTTATTGTTAAACTTAAACCGATAACCCCATTTCTTTTCGTTTTTAATTAATTTATCTATTAAAATATTGATCACTATGTTAAATATAATTGGAGAAATACAACAACCTTGAAATAAACCTATGTTGTAATTTAATGGTTTGGAATGATTTTCGTTTGTGATTATGGAAAATTTTAATTTTGAATAATATGATGCAATCATGTCAATTACTAACGTAGGAAAGTTATACCACCTTAGCGCGAACATCATCAGTTCATGTTGTACCGACCCGAAAGCGTTCTCTAAGTCTATCCAACATACCGTTATTTGTTTTTCACTATTTCTGGCATCTTTAAGGCTTTCCGATAGTAACGTGTTATGTTCGAGGCATCCAGAAATGCCAGGCAAAAACCCTTTCTGGTGATAAGGCCCGAAATATTTATTATTTATCATGAATTGCGTCATTTTTGTTTGTAAAAAAGAAAAAAATATTTTTGATATTGTATTTGTTAGAGCTATCGGTCTAGTGTCCCTAGGATCCGAGACATTGTCGCTTTTGGGAATGAGGACAAAAAGAGCATTTCCGAATGTTACCGGTGTTTGTCCTCTTGACCAGATTTTATCGAATATATTCAATAGATGTTTATGAATCGACGGACATTTTTTATAAACTATATAAGGGATACCATCCGGACCTGGTGCTGACTTAGATGGTTTCTTTTTAATTATTTTATTGATTTCCTCCAAAGTTGGTGGGTTGGCATGAAAATCTATGGATGGACTCTCAGGTTTTCGATCGTTGGGATCCCCATACAGCTTTTGATTTTTAGGCACTTCGTATGTGCTTTTATAATAATCAAAAATTTGCTCGTTGGTCAAGAGGAGTTTACCTTTTTCGTCTTTGAAATAATAAATAATGATAATAAATAATGCTATAAGTAATCGAAACAATATTATCCTAATACGAAATATATCTTAAATGTATTTATTTTAAGAGCTATATTTAAATGGTAAATACTTCATAATTTTTTATGTGTAAGCCATTGCTCACATCATATGTCATTACGTATTAGGAATAAAATTGTATGCATCTGCCGCTTAACATTTCGGATGAATCCTAAAAAATATTATCTTCATAGCCTTATTTTATTTTTTGTATTTTATATAACGAACATAAAATGTGATTAGTTGAAAAACAAACACCCACGCATAAAGTACACAATATGTACTTCCAGCTTTTATTATTAGAAATTCATTTAAGTTATTGGTAGAGCAAAGTCGAGGAACACAGGTAGGGTGTTAAAGCTTCACCCTCGATAATATTTGACGTAGCCCCAACCTTGACCCGATTACACCCCAATTTAACCTTACACTCACTTAAACGTCAGATTGCTTGCATTTGTTATTAATATGGTTAGTTCAAACAAATTTTAATATTTTAATTTAATTTAATTTAATATATTTTAATTTTTATATGTTAATATTTATGCATGATATATAATATAATTGGTATAATATAATTGGTAGTATTAATTGTTTTGAATATATTTATTTATGATTTTTATCAAAAGTCAGAGACGTATCGGATGGTTTAACATTTAATCTTAATTTGAGATAGGGAGAGATCTGTGAAGCTAATACTTGACGATTATTGAAGAACATTTTACAAATCAAATCAAATCTTAAGAAGATCATTCATTACTCTATTAAAGAAATTTCTGTATCAAATAATTTTGATAAAAACATAGTTTTGATTTTTGTATTAAGTAGAGTTTAATAAACATTTAATATAACCATTACTTTAAAAAATGAGAAAAAAATTTTTTGAGCGCTATTTATTACAAAATAATTTTAGACTCGCTTGTGAGTAGGATGAGTAAAGCATTGGTCAAAAAGAACTAATAACCAAAATACTATGAATACAATACAATGATAGCGGTACCATCTCTTTGTGGCGTATGACTGTGCTTTCTCATAGGCACCCTTTATTTCCTTTGGATGAAATGTAGCTTATGTTCTTTTCAGGTAATAGCTATCTATGTATCAAATAATGGTATTTGTTCTGCTGTTTGCATTAGCAAATCTATCCAATACATAAATCATTAACTTTTTGTTTGATTAACGGAAAAACAAATTTAAAAAAAATTGTTTCAACTGTCAAACCAGTTCTGATATATAACATTTTAGAAAATCGATCAATCACTGAATTTAGAGCAACGAGCTACTCGTTTCAGCAGGTTTCATTGCTAAAGTTTGTCTAAGCCAGCAGATGTTATTTATTGCTGTAGGGAACACGTACAAAGCAAAGACAGCAAAGTGTGTTATTATCATATAACAATATAAATCTTACGAGTATTATTAATACATCAACATTGATTCATTATTATCTTATATTAGTAAAATTAAAGTGTGTGTTTGAAATTTTAAATTAACAGCTGTTCGAAAGTCAATAAAAAAAATTAAAAAATTAATTTAAAAAATTGTTGTCTGTCTATTTATTTGTTTCGGCTAATCTCTGTAACAGCTGGACCTATTTTAACAGAAATTGTTATTAGAAGTAACTCAAGCTACTTTTATTTTAAAAAAACATTTCGCGTGAACCAAGGAGTGAGCACATTTAGTATTTATAGAAATTTGTAAACACTATTTAAATACCTATTTATTATTCTACATAAAATGATAAATAAAAGAAATGAATTATAATGAAATTTAATCATCTTCTTTGTTTCATCTTTATAGGAGTTTGTCTGATAATTATCATTTTGTAATGTAATATTATGTAATTGATGATTTACTTTGTTGTTTCTCTCTTTTGTCCTGTTTTTGTTTATTTCTTGACTCTGTTAGCTTTATTGGATTTATCAGCATCACCTTTTCGCTTCTGAAAGCGTCCTGATTGACTCCCTGAGTGTCCGTTAAAAATTGGAGTATAGGTAGAAAAACTTAAATATTATATTTGGTTCTCAAACACACATTAGTCTAAAATTCTAAAATGATTTCTATATCTATTTCTTAGGAAACTTTTGGATCCTATTATGAAATTTATCATTATTAGACAAATTCATCAGTTATTTTTATCGTTATGCGTGTGACGAAAAAAATAGATAAACAAAGGTGTGAAATGAAAATAATTTATTGAATTTTAGGTAACCACAGCAAAAGTTAGGAAATAGTATTATTTTATATTTATAATATATTTTTTGTCCCGCTAAAGTATTTATAATAAATACATTAAATATATATTTTGTTTAATACATTATTAGTGTAATTAAATATTGAATTGCTAATAAATTATGCATTGAAACTCTACTTTTCTTGGTTAACAATTCAAAACTAAAATACCTCGTCAAATAATAAATTCCGTTTCAAGAAATAAAGTTTACTTTCACTGTTAAATATTTACCTTTAATTGAATTAAGTGATTACACAGAATATATAATATCACTTAAAAGAGCTAATATTTGAAAACTGTATAAATGTATAATATGCAAAAGGTATGTTTATTATAATACATCATACACATCTAAGGACATATAATATGGGAAAGCAGCTCATACATCATTATATGTATGTCTTTGTATTGTGGACAATAGAACATCTATTTTAAGAATAATAAGTGAGATTTGTATTAAAAATATACAAAGGATTTACATCTTTATAAATGAAGTATATACTGAAATTTCAGCTTCCTACAAACATTTATTGATTATATATGGTATGACGTAGATGCAACAAGTCATGTACAGCCTTGAATGAATATGCTTTATAACTAAGATTATAAAGTTCAATATCGATTGGTATGAATTGTGCAGGTTTCTAGGTTTCCCAGGGATTGTAGAAAGAGACAGAAACAGTACAGGGATATGACGTAGTTTAATTTGGTTCGAAGCCGGGACGCACTCTGACATTTAGAAGGCTTTGTATCGTTTCGAATTATCGAGATTGCATCGTATTAAGTACGTGGTTTAATTGTATCGTCTATAGAATACTTTAATTTGTTTTTCATTACTCTTTTACTAAGCTTGTTTACTATTCAAATTAATCATTTATTCATTCGATTTTAAAGAAAACAAAACAATCCTTAGGAGCCTTTTTTCTAAAAAAACAAACCTCATTTTCTTTTGTTCGAAGTAGAAGCCTGTTAATGTTTAATTACTAGAACAAGATCAATCTAAAAACTAAAGAGTTTACAATACCTTTGAGTTCGATTTTTTTTTTGTTTTTAAGTTATTTTTATTATATACTAGCCGTACCCACGTCTTCGTTCAGGTTAAATATTATTATTCTTTATAAAATTATTCTAAGTTACTCCTTATAATATCAGCAATCCACCAGTGAAAGTCCTTTTAAAATCAGTCCAGCCGTTTAAATGATTAGTCGGAACAAACAGACAGACAGAACAATTTAAAAAATAGATTTTTTATTTAAGTACTGCATGTAATTTAACATGAATTTAGTGAAACGCTGTTAATTTGGAATATTTATAAATTTGTCCTTCTTCTACAATACAATTCAACGAATAATCAATTTGAGAACCTTTATTGATAAAGTAAGATTGTATCATGATAAAAAATATTCTCAGAAAAGATTTCCTACATCGTGGGTGAGGCTGCGGGCATAAACTTTCTAATAAATATAGTTTCAAGGTGTACTTTTTATGTTATAACACATAAGTATTAATATTTTTATATAAAAATACATTCTAGTCTATAATGAATAACTTCATTTTCTATCACAAACCTTTAGTAAAGGTCGGCCCGGGCTCGCTATAAATAGGTGCATTTATTGCACCTTTGCACTTTACACCCCTCCACCCACCCCTCGTTACTGAAGCATTACAGAGCTTCAGGTAATGTTACTTTATATAATATTCTACACTGATTGTTATTATTTAGTTTCTAAGTTTAGAATATTGTTAACAGTTTCTTCAATTAACATCGATGTATATAACTTTTTAATGCAATTAGAAATAAAACTGAAAATAAAAACTATTCGCTTTTCTGTTTTATATATTTTAAATCTTCCAATATATTTTAACCATACCAGTAAAAGATTGCGCCATAAGAAATATTCCGCCCACGTGGATCTGTATGCAGTTAAAAGTGTAACAAAGAGAAATTGGGACATGGTATAAACAAAGCATCGTGTCAAAAACTCTAAGACAAAAGCTTCCATCTCAACCTCTTGAAACATCTTAAGTATGTCATGTATATATTTACGGAATGTTATCTTTAAGATTCCAAAACAATGCTATTTGCGGCCCAGTCTCCGAGTCTCCGTGATAAACATGTGTCAAGATAGCGAGACATGGAGGATGGAGGCTATTTGTTTAGAATAAGGTCACGGCTTGTTTTGAATATATGTATTGAAAATTTTGTATTTTCATTTAGAAAAAAATATATATTGCGATTCGTTTTGATATATTTGACAGTGGTGGCTTTATAAGCGTTATTTTTTGGACGGTGTTTTACTGAAGCTAACATGAAAGCGGGTTTTTGCGATACGGTATAAACTATTCAAAGGTATTCAAATGTATATTTCGTTTTATAATATTTAGATAACAATTTAGATTATTCATTGTAGAAAAAAAAAATCTTAATTTGATTTGACTTATTTTAATTTCAATATTAACAAATATATGTAAATATGTCGATACAATCTTTGTTATATTAATTCAATGAGAAAGTTCTGGAACGGTGATTATGATAATGAACAGTTATTTAAAATACAGACGAAGCGTAGGCTCATAAATATAAAAGATCTGGTATAATAATTCAAGAATGAGAAATAATATGAAAGTCGGTTAGCGAAGGCACCTCGAGGTAGGAGAGGGATTTCATTGCCTCCTATTTATTTCTCTGTTCAATCTATTCTCAGTAATATTTAAACCTATACTTTTTGTTTCTTGTACCGACAAGAAAATGGGTAATTTTCTGTACTTTTTTATAAAATGGTAGTGTATACTTTCTAACAAAGGAAGTATTGATTTTAAAACTTTTTACTAAGTAACTTTTAGATTATAGTAAAATTCAAAATCATACATCATTAAAGGAGTGAAATGTAAGTTGGATCCAGCTGGTACGAGTTGGCTCGGCCAGCGCTATCAGTAAGAAGCTGGCTGTACCACCTGCTTACAAAAGATCGGTGAGAGATAGATAAGTCCAATACACTGAGTGAGAGAGTAGAATGAGAACCCCTTCCCTTACCCCTCCCTACTCCCTCCCTCTCTCTCTTCCAGATTCTCATGCTGTAAATATCAATATTATAAATTTACATCAGTGACGAAAAATATATACCAGGAGACCTCTTGCTTAGAAGAACCATGTTTTTATTTGCCTCCTTGTAATATAAAAAAGAGGTATATATTTTGACAGGCTATGAATATGACTTCAGTATTATTAAGTATTTCAGTGATGTTTTATGATATAACCGTCACTTTTACAAGATTACATTTTATTCTGTTGGACGTGAAAGTAATACACGCATATACAAGTGGGCTGGGTTTGACATGTGTCTTAAGTTATCTAAATTATCTACGTAATATTACTTAACGGTTAATGAAAATAACAACTATATACTCATTATTATACATTACTATTTTAGTTAAGTGACGATGAATTATTACCTCAAGTATTTCTATCAACATGACGATTTCGACAAAGTTATAAAATAAAATTGATGTATAATATCTTGTGTTTTACTTAAATATTAACATGAAACGTTATATGGCCGTGTTAAATATAGCTTCCAATAGCTACGTTACTACGTTTCCCAGTCCCCGTAGACTCGTAGAGGCAGGTAGCTACGCGTCTGCGTAGTCCTATTTATGTGTGCGTCTGTGAAAGTGTGTGTATGACCTAAATTCGTCGAGCCTTTATAAAATAGTAGCCGCTGGTATATTTGGGTAACTAACGCTTTTCCGTTTTAGATTTTACAAACAAAATATATTTTATGTATGCGTTACGTTACGTTCTGTAAGTATATCTTAAATATATGACAAATTGTTTCAATTAATTTTATACTACGTAACGTAATTAGTATTTGATTATTCATGTGTGTGATTAGTTTGTTACGCTTGACTTGTTAGGTAAATAACGTATGAAGTATATCTCATGTAATTTACAGAAAAGCTTCTAATATAAATATATAAATTTCAGTACATTATATATAAATATCAGTTATAGTTGGTAGAAAATATGTTATTTTCTTCAGATCTGTACATTTATTGATCTGAAACAATTATTATAAACAAAGATTTTATATTAGCCCGTTTCCATTTAAGAATATCATTTTATATTATGAAAGAGTTAAGTTTCAGGTAAATGAAAGTTAAACAATATAATTATATTGTAATTCAATCCATATTTGAGTGGCACTGAGTGGCACCTTTGCATAAAGTCTACAAGATTAAATTGAGCAGAGTCAGCACAGTCCCTAGCCGTGAACGCTGTCTCATAATGTCAGAGGTCGGTACGATCAATATTATCCAAATAAGAAAATAGAGGCGGTAGCGAATGAATGGAAGAGCGAATGAATTTAATGAATGGTCAATTAAATTCAAAATGCTGGCATGTCCACTTCAATATTCTATTTATATTTCCAAATTGACTTTTTTATATTGAAAGAATAGTAAATTCAGTTCAAGGTCTACAACATCAAGTGGTATGAGTACCCATCTTCATAATACTTCATAGCAACAGCTCAACATGCTTCATCGGTTGGTACAGCTAATGGTCATTTTTGAAAAGGTCACATGTTGGAATCTTTGAGGTAAAAAAAATTATCTTTTCAATCTGTCAAAAGCTTTTTACACAGAAAATATGTCCCTAATACCTATTTATATTTGTATTGAAAGCAGACGCTTTTATAAGTACTATCCGTATAAACGAATACTTCTACTAAATAAAAGGTGAAAATTCTTTTGATGTCCGCTTGCACGAAACACATTCTGGAAGTTGTTGAAGTTCATTGCAATGGCTCTGCATATTTGGAAGCCTGATTGGTTTGTCGCACAATCATTTCATTCGTTCATTTTCATTCTTTCTATCTGTGAATTTTAAAATTGTGCTATATGATCTGAATTCGAATGATTTAAAATTAATGAATCAGTCTATAATTTGTTAAAGAAAATATATTGCTTATATTCTTTGATAAAAGCAGACATAATTTTATTTAGTACCAACAATTTGTATAATAATAGCGATGGATGCCTGCTTTATGGGTGCTTCGACGCGCTCTCGGCAAAATAATTTAATATCGATCATCTGCTACTTTAAGGCTGGCTTTCGCTAACAATTTAATTTAAGTCAAAGTAACAACATTAATTTTGAAAGTGGGAATTAATATATTATATTTATATATTAAATTTAGTTCCCTTTAAAATACATTAAAAATCTATCTATTGATCAATAGACGTTCTAGAATTGCGATCGGAAAAAGCTTAGCACAGCAGCTATAAATCTCTCGCAGCTTACAAATTCATCTAACACAGTGCTCAATGGAACAATAAATTCTGCTAATGGACGAGTTTATTTATTTATACCACCATTGTGACGCTAACCTTGAGACCGCAAACATGCCGAATAGAATAGTGGCTTTGTTATTTACTAACAATCAATAATCTAATAACTAAAGGTAATATTATTAGGCTATAGACTGTCTTACGATTTAGGTAGTGTCTTTTATTCGTAATATGATTTAGTATGTTTTTGTAATATTTGGTATACAAAAATCTTTAGAATAAGAGGTAGCCGTATTGTTATCGAACAAATAACCGTTTTTTATAGTGCAAGGTAGATTTGTCTAATGAGAAGTTAATAGAGAATAAGATTTGTTGAATCAACACACAAATAAATACAAAATAAAATAGAAATACAGAGATTCATTAGAGATGTCAAGTTCATTTAGAGAAGTTATAGAAATTTTGAGGATATAATTATCTCAAAATATTATGTTCAGTTATGTTGAGAACACAATGAAAATAACTATGCGTAAGATAATATTTATACCTGAAAGCGGTCTTTGGTTGTTTTTTATAAAGATAATCTGATTTTAGAGACCTCATGTATTTTTGTATTACTGAAAATTTGTTTTACATTATGAGACAGCTCATAAAAACATTGATTTAACTAACCGGTCCCTTAACAAGTTTTCACAGACATCGTATAAAAAGAAACAAAACTGTTTTTTAATTTATTTCGCAATGTTTATTCTTCGAGATTATTTCTATAAGGAAAATATTTTATATAATATATTAAGAAAGGTGATTTATATTTATTTATGTCCATAAGGACAAAAAGGTCACAATGTTGCGGCTCCGTAGGCGTAAGGGTTAGTTAAGAATATACCTAAAGGTCAAATGACGATCTTTGTTGGGGATGAAGGAATAGTTTCCTTAAGATTAGGTAATAAAAGTTTTTTCTAGCACATAAATATACCTCTAAAAAAACCTTTTTTTAAAAGTAAATTACCTGGAAACTACTAACCTTTTAATGTTGTCTTAAATAGATATATATTACTTAGTAAATATTATGTGAATTCAGAGCATTCCATAACTCATACTATTAGGTAATATAAAGTAATTAATGGACTCCATTTCCAAATAAATAGCGGCTCACATAGAGACCCGCATTCCATATTATTTATGACTGATCAACATCTCGATACCTAAGTGACACATTCCTCTTCCTTCCCTCGTCCTGGATTTCGAAGCGTGTTTCAAATGTTCGGATATTTTCTCATATAAGTTTATTTTATTCTATGTCTTGATCGTGTCAGGTTTATCGCCGTTTCGTTGGCTGACAATTTAGAAGAATAGGAGCCAATGTAGGAATATATATGATTTTAAAATAGACTTTCATTATTAAAAAAAAATTACTATAAGAGTTATAAGGAAGTTTTAATACATATATGTAAAAAAACATTGTTAGTAGAAAGTTTTATAATTAAATCCACTGAACGAAAGAAGCGCTTTGTCTTATTAGTGTATAAAATGCCGAAAAAAGTCGTTTTGCAAGAAAAGTTTTTTCATTTTCAAATATTTAAGGAAGCCATTTTAAGGAAATACAATACGAGACAAATTCACTTCCAGCTCAAATAAAAACCCGCTTTATAATTCAAGAAGCTCTTCTTTATGGCCGATTTCAGCATTTCTCTGCCCATTCTTTCTAAATTTAATATTTTCTAAAATTTCTTAGGTAGTTTGTTACGACGGCAATAATTTCAATGTAACTATAATTAATACAATAATTTTTATAGTTCCTTTTATATTTACATCGTTTTATTTGATAATAATTTTTATCCATTACCTGTGAAGAAAAAAAAACAAATAAAGTCAAATTAAGATGAACCATCGAATAACTCCAAGGATATTCTTTAACTTACTCGAACTTACTAATTGTATTTTTATAGTATTGATTATTGAGCCACAGTAGTACTTGATATGGAATAATCCCTTAGAATAATAGTTAGTTTATAAAGTTTTAGTTTTGTTCTAAAAATGCTAAGAGGAGTCGAGAGACGAGGAAGTTTATAGTGAAACAACATGTGCAGAATTGCTAACAAGGTGATTATTGCCAGACCTGCATATCGTCAACATAGTACTCAGTTTTATACTGAGCTTTGTAAGAACAATATTGCGCAAAATAAGAGTTTTAAATTTTTTAAGCGATTGTAGGTGAGAGATTTGGACAATTTATTCTAAAAAGAATTCTACTGCCCCCAAAATAACTATTTGATTTAGTGATCTTTTATAATTTCTAGTGATTTTCAAAGCTGCTTATTGCTCAAAATACAGAAAACTTTCAGAACATCTATGGTTTTTTTTAAGACGTACTTTTTAAAAGTCTACACTTTTGAAAACAACTTTAAAAAACCAACGAGGATAGATTGAATACTATGTTACATATCATAATAAAACATTATTATATTAATAATATATTTTTTTAGGGTATAGGGCACTATGTATTAGCTATCTACAGTTACTTCTGTGACATTTTTTTTTCATTTATAACATCTACGACCGTGTTTAATGGTGTGGAAGATATCAAGTTTAAGTATATATTTCAAAATTTGGTTTATCATTTGAAATAATTTAAGTTAAAACAGTATTGCCAATATATATATTTTTTTCATTTTTACGTAGACATAAAGAGAAAAATTCTACCAGACAGGATTCGAATCTGCGACCTCTGGAAAACCCATCCTGTCGTTATGTCTATTTTCTATCGACTGCTTTGATTCGTTATTATTTAATAAATTATAACTTTTTGTTGTTATAATTTGTGAATAAAGCGTCAGAATGAAACGGTATGTGAAAATATCACAACATATATTTTTTTTCTGTAACTGTATATGTAGATATGTCTAACAAAGATACAAAAATTGATTAGTTACACTATATGTCTTACTTTCTAACGATTTAACATTATATCAAGTTGTTAATAAGCATCTTCCAAAGAAGACGAAACTATGAAGTCATTAATTCTTATGTCCCGTTCTAATGAATATTCTTAGGAAACACTTTCGACTCGTCCTAGTTTCTTCCAAGTTACTGTAGCGTAAAAAATAAATCGCACTTAACTTTTCGAGATTGTATAATTTAATTTCTCTGATTTCTAATTAATTAATAATGTTATGATTCATGTTTTTAAATGTTGACATATGAAGGTATTGCAATTCTATGCTTATAAAGTTATTAATAACTTCGTTTATATTTAGTATTTATTTATGATTGTACTTGTTATATATCTATAATTGACTTTTAATATTTAGTGTAACAAAGTGGAAGGAGATCGTAATTTAGACTTGCGATTTCCATTCACGTAATGGAGATACATAGGGCTCGGACCTATTCATTAGAATATAAATTATTGAACCTCAAATAAATTACGGAATAAAACCTCAATTCAGGTATTATTATTGGGTAAAAACAGGCTTTATGGTGAGGATGTTTAATTTATCTCTGCTTTTGTACTGCTATCGTCGACAAAGATTTTGTACACCCTAATCCCAATTCCTTCCCTTCTTGTAAACAAAGTAATCTCTCCGTGATATAATTTTAGATTATAAAATAGGATTTTTTTATGAATTTAAGTATTCATTAGACTGCTCGTATTAATAATTTGTTTTAATTCAGAAGTAATATATTTAAAAGTCCATTGTTCTCCAGCTTGAGGTCCATCGTAATCTCTTAATGATTCGGAAACTAAAAAATTTTCCTAACTGAGAATAAGCAAAAAAGTAGTCATTTCAGAGTGGATTTTGGGTAAATCCATGGTTTGAATCTTAAATGTATTAGTCCCTTCAAAATATGTTTAAAAGATATAAGATATTCATATCATTTTTATTTGAAGTTATTGTGACATGTTAACAATTAAAAGCGATTTTAAATAAATAATTTTTAACATTTAAAAGATCCGAATCTAATTATATATTATTATTTGAAAAAAATGAATAAATGGTACAAATAAATATAAATAAACATTAAATCTTAAAAGGTTTCAGCAATATAAAAACCTATTAAGAAAATGGTATTGTCTGCTATTACTCATAAGGGGCAAGAAATATTAATAACTTCTTGGTGTAATTAAAAATTCGGTTCTTAACTGTTACATAGCCGTGTCTTAAAAATTGTTCTCAAACAAAAGATAAAGATTTAAGGTTATAACGTTTCAGTGCGATAACTTTAGGCGAGGTTTCCGTAATGAGGTCTGTTTTTTTGCTTTTTTGTTTTGTAGAGAATTAACAAAGTTTCTTAAAGTTTTTTTGGAAATGGTCTTAAGTATAATATTGTCAAACATTTGCGTTACATTTTCGTTATTTTGTGTGTTAGTCTAAATGTACTAGTGTGTAATAAATTACCTTAAGCTTGTAGCTTATTTAAATAATATTATTATATTATTATAATATATAATGCGGAGGTATGAATTATTTGTACGCTTTTTAATGAAAAACTCTGAAACTTAGAAACTGTCTTTATTAATTAGTGCACTATCAGGAAACTAAATTATATTTGATAATAATGAATAAATCTGTTTATATGTGCATCATGTAGATTATAATAACGTGGATTTCGCGTATCACCTGTTTTTTTGTTAATATATACTTTATTAAAAAGATGAAAAACTTAGCCACTAAATGATGGTGTGGTGGAGTTGTTGATAGAATAGAATTATTCTTAGTATACTGATGAAGCCACGAAGAAAGCTAATACTTACATTAATTAAAAAAATATCCAAACACTATTAAAATATAATCAATAATAATATATAAGAACACCTAAAGAGAATAGAATTGCACAAAAGTCAATAACTTCCAGATAAAATGTGGTCCTGTCGCTTTCGGATCCACGTGAATGATAATTAAACAATTATACTCTCCTGTTATCGTGAAAATTTCTTGACCTTTCATAAACTCCTGATTTAATTTTTTTTGCATATAATTTTTATATACATTATATATTTTTTAACATAATTTGCAAATGTCAAACCACAACTTACAACATAGATACACATATTTACAAGCCAGAGCCAAAGTCTTAAAACAAAAGTTTATGGTTGTATTCTGTGAGGATTATTTGAATTTTAATGTAGGGGTCACCCAATTCTGGGTAACAATTTTCACTATCCCAAACCTCAGAACAATACCAGGCTCATATGCTCCAGTCGTCTCCGTTTAATTAATGTATTTTGTCCTAATTGTATTTCAATGACTATACAATAAAAAAAGTAACTGAATTTATTCATTTAGCGTTTATAAATTTATACTTCTAATTTGACTGTGTGATATCATTATTTTATTTATAAATTTCATGAATAGACAGAAAACATCACTCCCCATGATATGAAGACATCCATTTATGCTGTAGCCGTACGATCATGAGTCATTAGATGCTACTAGCGCGCTATCGTTAGAAGTAAAATATAGCTTTCTATCTACGACCAATTCATGATGCCTTCAATGTTCTTATAAAATTATTATTTAAATTATTATTTCCGTGTTGCAGAAGTATTATATTTAAATATGTTTAATAAGAATCTTGTACAATTCATCCGTGGCATCTTGCCAGATATCTTCTGTCGACCCTCAAGGGTTTAGTGCTGTTAACACATATTCTGTAGAGCAATATCAACATTTCTAAAATGAAACAGCTTGAAATCTTATAAAAATGTATGAATATATGAATACATGTCCTTTCCAGCTGTGACGTACTTTCTAACCTATTTTAATTCAGTTTTTGGAAATTTAAATATCTTTATTTATTTTAATAATATAAGGAGAGTAAAAACAATTCTTATTTTATAAACGATTTTACTTTTACATCTACTTTCATATATACATTATATATTTTTTAACATAATTTGCAAATGTCAAACCACAACTTACAACATAGATACACATATTTACAAGCCAGAGCCAAAGTCTTAAAACAAAAGTTTATGGTTGTATTCTGTGAGGATTATTTGAATTTTAATGTAGAGGTCACCCAATTCTGGGTAACGATTTTCATTATCTCAAACCTCAGAACAATACCAGGATCATATGCTCCAGTCGTCTCCGTTTAATTAATGTATTTTGTCCTAATTGTATTTCGATGATTATACTATAAAAAAAGTAACTGAATTTATCCATTTAGTTTTTATAAATTTATACTTCTATTTTGACTATCTGATATCATTATTTTATTCATAAATTCAATGAATAAAGAGAAAACCCCCATGATATGAGGAAATCCATTTATGCTGTAGTCGTACGATCATGGGTCATTAGATGCTACTAGCGCGCTACCGTTAGAAGTAAAATATGGCCTTCTATCTACGACCAGTTCATGATGACATTAATTTTTTCTTAAAATACATTTCCGTGTTTCAGGAGTATTATATTTAAATATGTTTAATAAGAATCTTGTACAGTTCATCCGTGGCATCTTGCCAGATATCTTCTGTCGACTCTCAAGAGTTTAGTGCTGTTAACACATATTCTGTACAGAAATATCAACATTTCTAAATTGAAACAGCGTGAAATCTTATAAAAATTTATGAATATATCAATACATGTACTTTCCATCTTTGACATACTTTATAATCTATTATTATTAAATATTGAAATATCCTTATTTATTTTATATATCAGGAAAGTAAACAAAATTCTTAGTTTATAAACTTTTTACTTTTACATCTACTTTCATGGTATGCATGCATTTTATAAATTGAACACTACTAGTTACCCGCGACTTCGCCCTCGTCTGCTATAGATAAAAATTTGAACAAAACTCGAATAAGTTTTAAAGTCCTGGCGGAATCAGGGTAACAAATAAAATAACCCACAATTATCACATTTATTGAGAAGGCAATTGAATACTTTGTAAAATTTTGTCTACACTTTATTCTGTTCAAAAGAATCGTAGCGTTTAATCAATGTGGGATATCCTATAACTTGACGCCTGATGGCCTTATACAAAGGATTTGTTTATATAGGTACTAAAGAAAGCCTTTATACATTTATTTATTTATTAAATCTTGATTGTACAAAAAAAATACTTTTCACTAATCAACCGAGAAATTTAGCAGTGAAACACAAAAGGTGAACAATAGAGAACAAACAAACAATACACACAAAACATACGTATATATATATATAAATATAGAATTATATATATACTTGTAAAACATAATTGTATAGTTAGAAATATAATATATTCTTAAGTATATATTATACGACAATGTGCCTTTTGAAACTGAATTATGTATCATTTGAGCTTGGAATTTCTAGGACTACAATGTTGGTTTCTATTGCCCCACCTATGTTGTAGGAGGAAATTACTGTAGTTTTCTTGTAATTAATATTTCCAAAGATTAAAGTGTAACAAATCGAAAACAGACAGACAATTATAGCACTATTATTAGGTAAAAAGAGCTGAAGTTAATCGAAATATACATAAAGTGAAAAATTAAATTATTGAACATAATTCTCGTTTCCTTATTAATAATAAACTAACAATATTTTTAGTCTTGCAAACTATAGAAAAAATTATCTTAAAATAATTACCACAAGACATAGATTTCTAGTATTTGTGTTTGTAATACTAATAGCTGTCGAAGCGGGACTAAGCGTAAATTGAGGCAATCAAATGAAATTACAATCCTTTGTTGTAAACATGTGGAATGTTTCTTGTTATTGTGGATGTAATTTACTATTCTATTGTAACAGTATACCTACTATGTTTGATTTATTATATAATGTTATATACCGTATACATTTATATGTATAACTATTTCAGAAACAGCGGTGTTTCATTAAAATTTTCAATAATAAATATATATATTAAAAATACTATTACAAATACAAAGGGACAGGACAATAATCCGGTCTTTGAACGCTGGACGATGAGTGTTAGTGACAATTTAATTTTGTGTTTTAAGGTATAAAAATACAAGAACTTTGAACCGTGTTAAATGTTTTTTTATAAAGAGCTAATATATTTATATATTAAAGAATAGTTTAAGTGATCCTATCGGTTTTATTCACGCACCCTTGCGATTAATAATTGTCATCCCTTTTTCCACGCCACTGACGATAAAGATAAGAAATTTCAGAATAAATCCAGGTCAAAGTCTAAAGATTAATAAATTATATTTCTAAACTAAAGCAGCTACCGACTACTAACCTTTAGATATTTATAATTACACCAAAGGAAATACATCTCTTTTTTATCTAAAATATTTTTAGAAGCTTAAGACTACAAGAAAAGCTGAGGGCATCAGTGGGAGAAATAAAACAATCCTATCCTAAGAATTACGAGTAATTTAACAACGTTTTAAAGTTGTGTTCCACAGAATAAATAACTTTGTACAATACCGTACTTTTACTACCAAATGGTGCGGCTTTTGGGTTGTGTATACGCATAGCATTTCTAATCCAGAGCTCAATGCAATAACATTTGGGGCATTTCGAAATGTGTCTGTAGGCAAATCAATTGGAGTTCCACACTAAAATATTATTGTAAATAACAAAAAGTTACAGATTAAAAATTAGAAGTAAAAAATATTTTTGTGGTACATAAATCTTGCTGAGAATGTTTTATCGTCGCCTTGATCTCTGTTATTCAACATTAATTCTGTTGAGGTGTATTCTCCGTTTCTGTATTACGAGCTGTAATGAGACGCTTTTTATACTTTTATTACTAGTTCTTTATATCAAGGTATATTGTTTCTTACCTGTTAGTGACGTTGGTGAAGAATTGTCGTCACGAGTACAGAAAATTTGGTTTATATTCACCAAATAATCAGTTGGTATTTTTAAAATGGCGCAACATTCAACTTACATAGATAGATAAAGCAGGTTTTTTACCTCTTGTTAAAAAGTCAAAGATTTTTAATTCAAGTAAAATATACAATGTATGCCACATTGCATATTTAAAGCATAACTCTCGTTGCACGTTTTCAAGGAATAGTTCCATCGAGAAGAACCGGTGAAAACTCAAGCTTTTAGCTTGGTATTAATTTATAGTCATAATTGGCATGTAAGAAATTAGTATTAATATTGTATTAATTTACTCAAATTTATACAAGTTATTTTAAGAAATGATTTGTTATATTTCAAAGCCAAATTTCAAGAATAAACGAAATATAAAATTGAAAGACTGCAATTACCCATGCTATGTACCCAATAAATATTTTATATTAGTAAATAAAACATTTGATATTACTTAACCATAATAAGACCTAATATGATAAAGGAAATATTATTGAATTTTAGTCAACAAGATTTCGAAATTTTAAATATAAATTAAAACAATTAAAACGAATGTGACTATAAACACAAGAACTAAAAACACTGCAGCAATCATCATTCTATAATTAGACTGTTATGAATAATATTTATATCTTTAAAATAAATGTACTCTTATACTTTTGTATCTAATAACAATACTATTGAGGAAAATTATGTTATTATATATAATAACCATACACCACGTTCCTATCAGCATAGGAAATGTAAGTTTGTCTACGCAATCAATTTTTGAAAATCTGATAATCATGTCCGTCTTTCCTCCGTTAATAATCCGAATATTAATATATAAATCCTAATGAGATTTTGTGCATGGCCTGGAATATTCATTAACATGTTTAAGGTCTAAATAGATAGAATTATTTTCTTTCTATTTACAACATGCCTTAAGACAAAGACAAGAATATATTATTAAAATCTTTTTAATATTGTTATGGTTATATGAAGTCTGTATGGTTTTCTAAAAGCGTTTAAAACTATTGAATGATGTAAATTACAGCGCACAAATCTCCTTCTACATAGACATTTCTATTCATACATAACTGATTCGTTCATTTAAAATACATTACGCAGGCCGGGCACAATCGCGATTCCAGCAGTACGAAACAAAGGTAATTTCGTGGTTAGCCTTAAACCCAAACTCAAATAGGGTGGTTTGTAAACTGTTTTAACAAAATATCAACTTATAAGAAGCATACAATCTAAAAGAATCTCTATTCCATCTATATAAGTACAAACTTATTGTTGTTAAATCTGCTCTGAGTGAATACTCACCGAATGGTAATGATGAAGAATTTTTTCACTTTTAATTACATTTAAATAGGACACTTAAGTATTTTTGTTGTAATTTATATGTATAGATTTAAATATAAATTATATATATAAGCTCAGTTTCAAGTTTCTAATTTAAGCTCCGTAAACTACATATCACTCAGATTTTACTAAGCAGAGAGGTCGATTTAATCTGTGATTGGAAATAAAAGAAGTAAAAAGAATTCAGGGCAATTGTTCGAGTGCCATTTTACACCGAATTTTTTTGTGCAACTGGAAATTCAAAGCCAAAATAGATGATCCACACTATATATGTAAATATATTGTGAGAGAACCAATTACTTCAATTGTACTTACGTTAGAATAGAAACGTTATCTTGTGAATTGTGAAAAATAAACTATAAATCTTGTACAATGATATGATAGATTTACACATGCACAGTGTCCTACCATATATTAGCATTTATTCCACCTAAATGCGACCGTCCAGCAGATTGCAGTCATATGCATTAATTACTGTTAAGAATCTTAGATGGTTGAAGATATACTATTAACATTGTTATGGCTTGAAAGTGTTATTCCTAAATTATTTGATTTTAAGTGTATTTTGTAATATTTATTCGTTGAGGTCATTTCTATACGAAAAATATTTTATATGATACATTAAGAAAGATGATTTATGTACATTTATTTATGGCCATAAAGACAAAAACGTGACAAAGTTGCAGCTTTTTAGGCGTAGGGATTAGTTAAAAATATACCAAAAGGTCAAATAACGACCTTTGTTGGGAATTAAGTAGTTACAAATACGGTATTAAATGTTTTGTCTGCCTCACGAAAATAGCTCTAAAAGCACCTTTTAACGCAACCTCTTTTTAAATGTAAATTACCTGGATACCACTTGTTATGCTATATATTTAGCCTTTCAATATTGTATTGTAAGTGACACATTCCTTTTCCTTCCCTCGTCCTGGATTTTGGAGCGTGTTTCAAAAGCTTGGATATTTGCTCATAACTTTGTTTAATCTATATCGTATTATAATATGAAATTAAATTTCTTATATTATTAGCATAATCATTATAAGGGTTACAAGCAAGTTTTAATATAAATTCAATTATATCAATTATTAGAGTAATTCTTTTTTATTTAAGAATAACATCATAAAGTAGAAAGTTTTACAAACGTAATCCACCAAACGAAAAGAGCGCTTTGGCTTATTAGTGTATAAAATGCCGAAAAAAGTCGTTTTGCAAGAATTTTTTTTTCATTTCCAAATATTTAAGAAAGCCATTTTATTGAAGCGAGACAAATTCATTTCCAGCTAAAATAAAAACCCGCATTATACGAGTAATTCAAGAAACTCTTCTTTATGGCCGATTTCAGCATTTCTCTGCCCATTCTTTCTAAATTTAATATTTACTAATATTTCTTAGATAGTTGGTTACGAAGGCAGTACTTTTAATGTAAATATAATAACTGTAATAATATTTAAAGTTTTATTAGACAGCCTTACTCCTAAATCTTACACCGTAATCCTATTCATCACCAGTTGTAAACTACCAGTAACAGTAAATAAAATAATAGTAAAATAAGATATCGTCTACTATATCACACGTTTTAAATTGAGTAAAGCGTCAATATGAAACACTATCTGAAAACTACACAAAGTAAACAATAAATGCCACAAGAAATATTTTTTTCTTGTAACTGTATAAAAAACAAATATTTTTTAGTTACACTATATAATATAATAAGCAAGGCTTCTCTAGTTAATATAACACGATAGCAAGTTGTTAATAAGCGTCTTCCAAACAAGGCAAAACTATGAAATCGTTAATTACTTTGTCCCATTCTAATGGATATTCTTAGGAAACACTTTCGGCTCGTCCTAGTTCCTTGCAAGTTACTGTAGCGTAAAGAAATAAATCGCACTTAACTCTTCGGGATTATATAATTTAATTTCTCTGACTTCTAATTAATTGATAAAGTTATGATTAATATTTTTAGATATCAGTAATTTTTTTTAGACAAAAAAAAAGTAAGAATACAACTGGATGGAACTTATCAAAATTAATTTTCCTATTACGGGTATCACACCTTTCAATCCACGGTTGGAATATTGAATATATTAGTCTGGTCCAAACAAAATTTGTTTGTTAATTAGATGTTTGAAATTGATATATTTTTTAAAGTGATTGTATAGTATTTCTTGTAAAATATTTTAAATGGTGTAAATATACATAAAAATGGCGAACATTAAATCTTAAAATGATTTAGCAATATAAAAACCTATTGAGAAAATTTTATTGTCTGCTATTATTTCTGAGGGCTTTCTCGAATGGACAATAAATATTAATAATATCTTAGTGTAATTAAAAATTCACTTCACATAGCCGTGTTTTAAAAAATGGTCCAAAAAAAAAAGATAATGATTTAAGGTCAATTAAACTTTTCAGTGTGATAACTTTAGTTGAGGTTCCCGTAATTAGGTCTGTCCTTATATTATTTTTATTTACTAGAGAATTAACAAAGTTCCTTAACGTTTTTTTACAAATGGCCTGAAGAATAATATTACCAAACATTTGAATTACATTTTCATATATTTCCTTACAAACTTTTATTAAAAGCCTTTGGTAAGGTTGAATTCTTAAAATTTTTGTTATTTTGTGTTTTAGTCTAAATATACGGGTAAGTAACAACTTTTCTTAAATTCATTTTATTTTTATTAGGTATTAGAATTGTTATTTATTTCATTGTTATTAATTGTTTGTGTGCAAGTAAATGAAAAACTCTGTAACTAATGTCTCCATTACTTCTAATTTTAACTGTAAATATCATCTCGCTGACGACTTACAGCTTTATATACGGACTGGAGTAAATTCGATCGCATCCGCAATATCCTCACTTAACACCGCTCTGGACAGCCTATCACTTTGATCTAAAAATTATGGTATTGAAGTCAATCCTTGTAAATGTCAAGCAATCACTATAGGTAGCACACACCGACTGGCAAAGATTGACTTTAATTCCTTACCAAATGTTATTTATAATAATAGTATAATACCGTTCACTTCTAATGTCAAAAATTTAGGAATATTTTTAGATAATTCTCTTAGTTGGAATGTCCATGTTAGAGAGCTATCAAGAAAGTTTTATAAAACACTTCATCCCTTGTTACGGCTCAAAAATTTTCTCCCCTTCAATGCGAAATTACAGGTAGTGAACTTATTGTTACTGCCTATTCTCGATTATGCAGATGTGTGCTATTTGGACGCCAACGAAGATCTACTTAATAAGTTTGAACGTTTATTTAATACCTGTTTTCGTTTCATTTTTGGCCTGCGTAAGTTCGATCATGTTTCGAATTTTAGATCCAAATTAAATTGGTTGCCCATTCGCTCTCGCAGGAATATCAGAATCCTGTGTCTACTCTATTCTCTTTTGTTTAATCCTTCCACTCCTTCGTATCTTAAATGCAAATTCTCTTTCTTATCTGATTCACATGACAGATCACTCCGCTCTTCTAGCAATTAATTACTGAGTACTCCTCTTCATCGGTCTGGTTTTGTGTCCAACTCGTTTGCTGTTACTGCAGTTCGACTCTGGGATGAATTACCTGAGTCTCTTAGAAAAGCACGCTCTCGAGAGACCTTCAAACGACAGGTGAAAGATTTTTATTTAACCAAAGAATAATACATCCAATCTTTTAAAAATTAAAAGCTTCTTAGCATTCCATGGATTCACCGTGCGGATGCCGGGCCCATCGCGTTGCAAGAAGAGGAGCGCAAACAATGCCTGGGACTTGCGACCCAGATGTAGGTTTAAGGGGCCCCTTTACTATGCGCATACACGCTCACCTTCACTGTTTACGCTCCTCTCCCTACCTAACCAAATATCGTAAGAACCTACTAAAGCCGCCTTTGAAATACGTTCCAGAAATGAACTGATGATCGTTCTAGAAAGGCCGAGATCCTTAAATAAGTTGTAGAGAGATTTTGCTGTTATACCTCTCGCTCCTACTTCTACAGCGTACAAATTAACTATAAATCTATTCCTGATCAGTTCGTTACATAGTTCATAATACTTGTTAAGCTTAAATGTATGATCTTTGGGTATGTTTGTTTACCAGGGTACAGTAAGCTCCACAAGTATAACGCGCCTTAGTTGTTTTGAATACAGGAATAAGTCCGGCCTAGATGACGAAACACAAACATCCCCGGGGATTTTGTATTGCCTTTCATACGTGTCCATCATGAGAGTCCAATCAGGAGACGCGTCCAAGATGGAATAAGGTTTTAATTTAGATTTTTTGGACGAACCTGCCTTTACGAACTCTACTGATTTTTTGGTGGTTGTTATACCCCTCTGCGCTCTTGCTACAGAAAGACTAACCGCTTCTCGTATGATTTCTAATACTTTATCGTGGCGACGCGAGTATTTACCTCTATTTAATAGTACCCTACACCCTACTAGCAAGTGTTTCGCGGTTCCTACTGCCTCCCCGCAGATGTTGCAAGATTTTTCGGTGGCTTTACCCCATCTTACTAAGTTACTTTGATCTGGGAGAGTCATTTGGAATGCATTAAGATAAAATTTTAATAATGCTGGGGACCAATCATGAAGCAGGGTGCGCCATCGTAAAGCTAATGGAATACAAAAATCTCCTATGGTCACCCATTCGTTTTGCAATTCTAGGCTCATCGCGTGCAACCGGTAATTATCATTTTCATCGTGCCGAATAAAGGATTTTATTATTTCTATGTCTGGTTCTTTCGTACTTGATCCTAGCCCTGCTTTATTTGTTTGAGCACCTATCATAAATTGTTTATGGAATTGAAGTCGTGACTCCAGCTCTGCGGCAATTTTATCTTTTGGGAGAAATGTTACAGTATCATCATTCGACTTTGAGATGATATGTCCCTTGGTCACTCTTAGGTGTTTATAGAGTTCCGATGGTTTCTTTAATTTTAACCCAAAATTATGTCGGTCTCTAAATAAGGTAGAAGAGTCCGCTGGATGCGCTAACCCGAGCCATGACTTCAATGTCCTTATGACGCTTGCATCTAACTTTAACCTTTAATAAAAACAGTTTCTGTTCAATTAAAAAAGTACTTTTATAGTATAAAAATATAACAATAACTTAGTTCTATACATAGAAGAAAAACATATGAAGGCATCCAATTATGCTGTAGCCGTACGATCATGTGTCATTAGATGCTACTAGCGCGCTACCGTTAGAAGTAAAATATGGCCTTCTATCTACGACTAGTTCATGATGCCTTAAATGTACTTATAACGTGTTTTAGGATTAAGTTCTATTAAACTAAAACTTTTAACAATAACAATATTATATTTAAATATGTTTATTAAGAATCTTGTACAATTCATCCGTGGCATCTTGACAGATATCTTCTGTCGACTCTCAAGGGTTTAGTGAAGTTAACACATATTCTGTTTACATTTATAACGTTTCAACATTTCGGGTAGAAATCTTATAAAATATTATGAATATGTGAATACACGTACTTTTCTTCTTTGACATAACATAACATATTTACTAAAATTTCATAAAATTGATATATCTGTATTTAACTTATGTATAAGTAAAGTAAAACAATCAACAGTGTTTTATAAGCAATTTCGATTAAATTTTACATCTACAGCTGATTAACATACGATTAAGGCATTTTAATTAACTGAAAATTACAAGTTTTCCATAACTTCACCCACGTCTTCTGCAGAAAGCCGTAATACATCCATTTAATAAATCTACTCGTAAAATCACTGCTCGAACTCGGGTAAGTAGCAAGAATACCTGCAATTATCACATTTTGAGAAGGCAATTCAATAAATACTCTTAATTTTCTTTTACAGTCTTATTCTATTCGTAAATGGTATTGCACTGTTACATAGCATGTGCTGATCGGAGGTAAGTTAATGTGAGGTGTCTTAGAACATGACGCCTGATGATTTTGTATATAGCGTGTAACCTTCCTGAATCAATGATTTTCTAAAATACATAAAGGATTTTGTGTGCCCCAATAGGCCTTTTGTGTTTAAAATATGTATTATTTGTGTTATGGAACTTGTAGGACTAAATTGTACCCCACGTAACTTGTACCTACTTGGAGAAAATAGTAAGAGTTTTCTTGATATTAACATTTTCAGAAATTTATCTGTAACAACAAAAACTGTTTTTTTTGTAGTATTAGTATATTAAATTAATTACTATAGAACTATAATATCTATAAAAAATTATCGAAATTTATATGAAGTGACAAACCAAAATTATTGAAAATAATTCTTGTCTCCTTATTGATAAAAAACTAACAATATAAAAATAATAATATAATTATCACAACACATAGATATTATTTATAGTATTCGTGTTTCTAATATTAATAGTTGTGGAAGCGGGACTAAGCATAAATTGAGGCAATCAACTGAAAATATTTTGTTGCAAACATTTTGAATGTTCCTGGTTATTGTGGACGATAATTCACTTTTCTATTGTAACAGAACATTGTGTTTGTTTTATTATGTTATGTTATATGCCCTATATATATATATTAGATACCGCAAAAACAGCCTCCAGCCAGCCTGTTTTTTTTGAATTACTATAACAAAAGGTATATCAATATACAATAAAAAAGTGGTTGATGATGGATGACCAGGCTTTTGCTCAGTAAAAACCTAAATAATAGGGAAATAAATTATGGGACTGGAGTCATCTGGTCTCGAACCGGGGTCTTCAGGTTTTGGCCCCGTCTGATTTCCTACCCTAGCTATTGTAACCTTCTAAGGCTATAACAGCTAGGGTAGCGAAATTTAACTCGCATTTTAATTTTACTTTTACGTCTACTTTCATGTTATGCATGCATTTTATATATTGAACACTACTAGTTACCCGCGACTTCGCCCTCGTCTGCTATAGATAAAAATTTGAACAAAAGACCTAATAAGTTTTAAAGTCCTGGCGGAATCAGGGTAACAAATAAAATAACCTACAATTATCACATTTATTGAGAAGGCAATTGAATACTTTTTAACATTTTGTCTACACTTTATTCAAAAGAATCGTAGCGTTTAATCAATGTGGGATATCCTATAACTTGACGCCTGATGGCCTTGTACAAAGGATTTGTTTATATAGGTACTAAAGAAAGCCTTTATATATTTATTTATTAAATCTTGATTGTACAAAAAAATACTTTTCACTAATCAACCGAGAAATTTAGCAGTGAAACACAAAAGGTGAACAATAGAGAACAAACAAACAATACACACTGAAACATTCGTTTATATATATATATATATATATATATATATATATATATATAAAAATATATAATTATATATATACTTGTAAAACATAATTGTATAGGTAGAAATATAATATATTCTTAAGTATATATTATACCACAATGTGCCTTTTGAAACTGAATTATGTATCATTTGAGCTTGGAATTTCTAGGACTACAATGTTGGTTTCAATTGCCCCACCTATGTTGTAGGAGGAAACACTACCTATTACTGTAGTTTTCTTGTAATTAATATTTCCAAAGATTAAAGTGTAACAAATCAAAAAAAGGCAGACAATTATAGTAATATTATTAGGTAAAAAGAGCTGAAGTTAATCGAAATATACATAAAGTGAAAAAATATATTATTGATCATAATTCTCGTATCCTTATTAATAATAAACTAACATTATTTTTAGTGTTGCAAACAATAGAAAGAATTATCCTTAAAATAATTACCACACGACATAGATTTCTAGTATTCTTGTTTCTAATACTAATAGCTGTCGAAGCGGGACTAAGCGCACATTGAGGCAATCAAATGAAATTACAATCCTTTGTTGCAAACATGTGGAATGTGTCTTGTTATTGTGGATATAATTCACTATTCTATTGTAACAGTGTACTATGTTTGATTTATTATATTATGTTATATATGTATATCTATTTCAGAAACAGCGGTGTTTCATTAAAATTACAATAATAAATAAATTTATACATATATATGTATATATAAATACATATATATATATTTATTTATTTATTATTGAAATTTGACTACTAACCTGTAGATATTTATAATTACACAAAAGGATATACATCTCTTTTTTATCTTTAATACTTTTTGAAGCTTAAGACTAGAAGGCTTTATGATTATATTGCAAGAAAAGCCTAGATCATCAGTGGGAGAAATAAAACAATCCTATCATAAGAATTACGAATAATTTAACAACGTTTTAAGGTAGTGTTCCAACCACACTTTCATAGAATAAAAACCTTTGTACAATACCGTACTTACACTACCAAATGGTGCGGCTTCTGGGTTGTGTATACGCATAAATCATTTTTTGTCTCAGCATCTTGAAAAGCATAGAAATTCACATCCATCTTAATTTTAAATAAAAATTGAAATTTTCACCCCCCGTAAGGGTTGGTGAGGGGTGTTAATGGGTGATAGAGGTCTTAAATTTATTTTTAGTAATCATTTTCGGTTCCAGCATCCTAAAAAACGTAGAAATACACATCTATCTTGATTTTATAGAAAAATTTAAATTTTCACCCCCTGTAAGAGGTGGTAAGGGGGTGATAGTGGTCATGAATTTATTTTTAGTTATCATTTTCGGTTTCAGCATCCCTAAAAACGTACAAAAACCCATCTGTCTTGATTTTATAGAAAAAATGAAATTTTCACCCCCTGTAAGGGGTGGTAGGGGGTGATAGTGGTCATGAATTTATTTTTAGTTATCATTTTCGGTTTCAGCATCCAAAAAAACGTAGAAATACACATCTATCTTGATTTTATACAAAAATTTCAATTTTCACCCCTTAAGAGGTAGTAAGGGGGTGCTAGGGGGAAAACGGGCATTTAAAATTAGTTTTTATTGTCATATTCGGTTTCAGCGATCCCAAAAACCTAAGAATAATGGGGTCTCCCCTCTGGTTCATGATGTTTTTTTTTTTGTGTGCCTGTGTAATCAGTAGGTATTTTTAAAATGGAGCAACATTCAACTTACATAGGTAGATTAAACAGGTTCATTACCGCTTGTTATAAAGTCAAAGATTTTTAATTCAAGTAAATTATGCAATGTATGCCACATTGTATATTTAAAATATAACTCTTGTTATACGTTTCCAAGGAATAGATCCATCGAGAAGAACCCCCAAGAAACTCAAGGGATACACTTGTAACTTAGTATTAATTTAAAGCCATAATGGACATGTAAGAAATTAGTATTAATATTGTATTAATTGATTCTTATTTATACAAGTTGTTTTAAGAAATGATTTGTTATATTTCAGAAGCAAATTTCAAGAAAAAGCAAATATAAAATTCAAAGACCACATTTACCCATGCTTTGTGTTCAATAAATATTTTATCTTTTAAATATTAAATTTTAAATTTAAATATTAATTATTTAAATATAAGTAAATAAAACATTTGCTTTTATTTAACCATAATAAGACTTAATATGATAAAGGAAATAATTAATAAAAGAAAGCTCTTTCAGTCGGCAAATAGTATTGAATTTCGCTCAGCGATATTTTGAAATTTTAAATATAAATAAAAACAATTAAAATGAATAAGACTATAAACACAAGAACTAAAAATATTGCAACATGCATCATTCTATAATTAGACTGGTTTATTGACTGATATTAATAATATTTATATCTTTATATCTTTATAATACTCTTATACTTTTGTATCTTATAACAATACTGTGGAGGCAAATTATTTTACTATATATACCAACCATACATCACGTTGCTGATATGAAATTGAAGTTTTTATACCAACTCAATAAATTTATGTAAATCTGATAATGGTTTTCGTCTTCCTATCATTAATACTCCGAATATTAATATATAAGACCTAATGAGATTTTCTGCATGGCGCGGAATATTCATTAATGTAAGATCTAATTAGATAACAATATCTTCTTTCTATTTATACAATATGTCTAAAGACAAAGAGAAGAATATATTATTAAAATATTTTTAATATTGTTATGGTTATATGAAGTCTGTATGGTTTACTAAAAGCGTTTAAAACTATTGAATGATGTAAATTACAGGGCAAAAATATCTTTTCTATTCATACATAACTGATTCGTTCATTTAAAATACATTACGCAGGCCGGGCACGATCATGATTCGAGCAGCACAAAACAAAGGTAATTTCGTGGTTAGCCTTAAACCGAAACTCAAAACGATGTGGATTGTAAACTTACTTAACAGATCAACTCATCTGAAGCATACGATCTGAAAGGATCTCTATTTATTTGTATAAGTACAAATTTATTATTTTTATCTCTGCTCAAACTATTCGCTAATGTTTAAGAAAGGATACTTTTAATTATATTTAAATAAGGCACTTCAGTATTTTTGTTGTAATTATTATGTATTGATTTAAATATATATTATATATATAAGCTTAGTTTCCAATATCTAGTTTAAGCTCCGTAAACTACATTTCACTCAGACTTTACTAAGCAGAGAGATCGATTTAATCTGTGATTGGAAATAAAAGAAGTAAAAAGAATTCAGGGCAATTGTTCGAGTGCCATTTTACACCGAAATTTTTTGTGCAACTGGAAATTCAAAGCGAAATTAAATGATCCACACTATATATGTAAATACATTGTGACAGAACCAATTATTTCAATTTCAATACGTTAGAATAGAAACGTTATCTTGTGAATTATGAAATAAATTATAAATCTTGTACAATGATATGGTAGATTTACACATGCACCGTGTCCTACCATCTATTAGCATATATTCCACACAAATGCAACCGTCCAGCAGATTGCATTCATATGCATTAATTACTGTTAATAATGAGGGATAGTTGAAGATATACTGTTAAAAGATACATTGTAATGGCTTGAAAGTGTTATTCTTAAATTATTTGATTTTAAATGTATTTCGTAATATTTATTCTTTGAGGTCACTTCTATATAAAAAATATTTTATATGGTACATTAAAAAAGGTGATTTATAAGTATGTTTATTTATAGCCATAAGGACAAAAACGTGACAAAGTTGCAGCTTTGTAGGCGTAAGGATTAGTTAAAAATATACCAAAAGGTCAAATAACGACCTTTTGTTGGGAAATAAGTAGTAACGAATACGGTATTAAATGTTTTGTCTGGCTCACAAAAATAGCTCTAAAAGCACCTTTTAACGCAACCACTTTTTAAATGTAAATTACCTGGATACCACTTGTTATGTTATATATTTAGCCTTTCAATATTGTATTTCAATATTTACTAAATACTATGTGAATTCAGAGTATTTACATAACTCGTACTATTAGGTAATATAAATTAATAATGGACTCAGTTTCCAAATAAATAGCGGCTCACATCGAGACCCGCATTCCACATTATTTATGACTGATCAATATCTTGATACATTCCTCTTCCTTCCCTCGTCCTGGCTTTTGGAGCGTGTTTCAAAAGCTTGGATATTTGCTCATAACATTGTTTAATCTATATCTTATTATAATATGAAATTAAATTTCTTATATTATTAGCATAATCATTGTAAGGGTTACAAGCAAGTTTTAATTCAATTATATCAATTATTAGAGTAATTCTTTTTTATTTAAGAATAACATCATAAAGTAGAAAATTTTATAGTGGATTACCACCAAACGAAAAGAGGGCTTTGGCTTAATAGTGTATAAAATGCCGAAAAAAGTCGTTTTGCAAGAAGTTTTTTTCATTTTCAAATATTTAAGAAAGCCATTTCAATGAAGTGAGACAAATTCACTTCCAACTAAAATAAAAACCCGCATTATACGAGTAATTCAAGAAACTCTTCTTTATGGCCGATTTCAGCATTTCTCTGCCCATTCTTTCTAAATTTAAATTTTTACTAATATTTCTTAGATAGTTGGTTACGAAGGCAGTACTTTTAATGTAAATATAATAACTGTAATAATATTTATAGTTTTATTAGACAGCCTTACTACTAAATCTTAAACCGTAATCCTTTTCGTCACCAGTTGTAAACGACCAGTAATAGTAAATAAATTAATAGTAAAATAAGATATCGTCTACTATATCAGACGTTTTAAATTGAGTAAAGCGTCAACATGAAACTATCTGAAAACTACACAAAGTAAACAATAAATGCCACAAGAGATATTTTTTTCTTGTAACTGTATAAAAAACAAATTTTTTTTAGTTACACTATATAATATAATAAGCAAGGTTTCTCTAGTTAATATAACACGATAACAAGTTGTTAATAAGCGTCTTCCAAACAAGGCGAAACTATGAAATCGTTAATTACTTTGTCCCATTCTAATGGATATTCTTAGGAAACACTTTCGGCTCATCCTAGTTTCTTGCAAGTTACTGTAGCGTAAACAAATAAATCGCACTTAACTTTTCGAGATTATGTAATTTAATTTCTCTCACTTCTAATTAATTTATGGAATTACGAAAAATATTTTTAGATATCAATAACCTTTCTTAGACAAAAAAAAGTTAGAATACAACTGGATGGAAATTATCAAAATTAATTTTCCTATTACGGGTATCACACCTTTCAATCCATGGTTTGAATGTTAAATGTATTAGTCTGGTCCAAACAAAATTTGTTAGTTAATTAGATGTTTGAAATTGATATATTTTTTTAAAGTGATTGTATAGTATTTCTTGTAAAATATTTTAAATGATGTAAATATACATAAAAATAGCGAACAATAAATCTTAAAATGATTCAGCAATATAAAAACCTATTGAGAAAATTATATTGTCAGCTATTATTTCTGAGGGCTTTCGCGAATGGACAATAAATATTAGTAATATCTTAGTGTAATTAAAAATTCGCTTCACATAGCCGTGTTTTAAAAAATGGTCCCAAACAAAATGATAATGATTTAAGGTCAATTAAACGTTTCAGTACGACAACTTTAGGCGAGGTTCCCGTAATGAGGTCTGTCCTTTTATTATTTTTATTTGCTAGAGAATTAACAAAGTTCCTTAACGTTTTTTTACAAATTGCCTGAATAATAATATTACCAAACATTTGCATTACATTTTAGTAATTTTCTTTACATACTTTTATTATTATAAAAGCCTTTGGTAAGGTTGAGTTCTTAAAATTTTTGTCAGTTTGTATTTTAGTCTTATATCCCGTATATATAAGTAACAACATTTCCTAAGTTCATTTTATTTTTATTAGGTATTAGAATTTGTTATTTATTTCATTGTCATTAATTGTTTGTGTGCAAATAAATGAAAAACGATTGATGAATGACGATGATGATGAAACGAAACGATGATTTTATTAATTTCCTCACTATGAGAGAAATACTTTATCCTTGATTAATTATATATAGATTGTTAAAAAATTACAAAACTTGGCCACGAAATGTCACTGTGGACGAGTTATTGACGAAATTTAATTATTGTTAGTCTGCGGACGAAGCCACGAAAAAAATATAATACTTACCTAAATAACAGGCTACTTTATTAAAATATAACCAATAATAATTATATCCTTAAAGAACCCTCAAAAAGAATCAAATCAAAATTCAATAACGTCGAGATAAAATGATTTCCTGTCATTTGCGGAACCACGGGAATGCTATTTAATAAAATTTACCTTTTTTACCTTTTACCGAGAAAATTCCTTGACCTTTCACAAAACCCTGATTTTATTTTCATTTGGAAATAAATTATTAAATATACATATTTCTTAATATCATTTTCAAATGTCAAATTTCAACTAGCAAATAACATTATTTGATTTTATTTATCTTCTATAATTCAATATTTAATTCCATAAACAAAATGAATGACAGATAAACAGAAATACATATTTACATATCAGAGCCGAAATCGTAAAAGCAAAAGGTACTTGTATTCTGTGAGAATTATTTAAATTTCAATGTAGAGGTCACTCAATTCTGGGTAAGGATTTTCATCATCCCAAACCTCAGAATAATGCCAGGCTCATATGCTCCAGTCGTCTCCGTTTAATTTACGAGTATGTCAATATAGAAATTCAAACGTATAGATGTTCTAAGGTGGTTATGCCTTAAATACCGGACAGATACACTTCCTTTAGTTTTAAACAATATTTAGTTTTTTCCTAATTAGATTTGTACAATGGCATTATACAATAAAAATAAAATAAAAGTTACTTCATTTTATTTTCTTTACCTTCATACTTCTATTTTTATTCTCTGATATCATTAATTTGTTTATAGTATAAACTATTAATTAAATATAAATTTAATCTAATAATATGGTTATTCATGTTAATATATAATTTATATATAGGCCAAATATTTTTTTAGTATTTAAAAACTGTTAACTTAAACGATTATATTATGTCTACAACTCAATATATTTACAATATAATATTAAGCTTTTATTAAAGAAGCTAATTTCAATATTTTTTACTTTCATTTCCAAAGCCTTTTACAAAAACAGTTTCTGTTCAATTTAATGAGTACTTTTATAGTGTAAAAATATAACAATAACTTAGTTCTACACATAGAGAGAAAACATATGAAGGCATCCATTTATGCTGTAGCCGTACGATCATGGGTCATTAGATGCTACTAGCGCGCTACCGTTAGAAGTAAAATATGGCCTTCTATCTACGACTAGTTCATGATGCCTTTAATGTACTTATAACGTGTTTTAGGATTAAGTTCTATTAAACTAAAATTTTTAACAATAACAATATTATATTTAAATATGTTTATTAACAATCTTGTACAATTCATCCGTGGCACCTTGACAGATATCTTCTGTTAACACATATTCTGTTTACGTTTATAACGTTTCAACATTTCGACTTGAAATCTTATAAAATATTATGAATATGTGAATACAGTACTTTCCTTTTTTGATATAAATAACATAACATATTTACTAAAATTTCATAAAATTGATATATCTGTATTTAACTTATGTATAAGTAAAGTAAAACAATCAACAATGTTTTGTAAGCGATTTCGATTAAATTTTACATCTACAGCTATTTGATTAAGGCATTTTAATTAACTGAAAACTGCAAGTTTTCCATAACTTCACCCACATCTTCTGCAGAAAGTAGTAATACATCCATTTAATAAATCTAAAATCACTGCTCGAACTCGGGTAAGTAGCAAGAATACCTGCAATTATCACATTTTGAGAAGGCAATTTAATACTTTTAATTTTTTTTTACAGTCTCATTCTATTCGTAAATGGTATTGCGCTGTTACATAGCATGTGCTGATCGGAGGTAAGTTAATGTGAGGTGTCTTAGAACATGACGCCTGATGATTTTGTATATAGCATGTAACCTTCCTGAATCAATGATCTTCTAAAATACATAAAGGATTTTGTGTGCCCCAATAGGCTTTTTGTGCTTAAAATATGTATTATTTGTGTTATGGAATTTGTAGGACTAAAGTGTTGGTTTCAATTGTTGTACCCCACGTAACTTGTACCTACTTGGAGAAAATAGTACCAGTAGTCTTATTATTAATATTTCCAGAAATTAATCTGTAACAGCAAAAACAGATTTTTAGTAGTATAAATATATTAAATTAATTATTATAGTACTAAAATATCTTTTAAAAATTTTTCGAAATCTATATGAAGTGAAAAACCAAAATTATTGAAAATAATTCTTATCTCCTTATTAATAAAAAACTAACAATATAAAGATAATGAAATAATTATCACAACACTTACTTATAGTATTACTATTAGATATTACTTATAGTATTCGTGTTTCTAATAGTAATAGCTGTGGAAGTGGGACTAAGCACAAATTGAGGCAATCAACTGAAAATATAATGTAGCAAACATTTTGAATGTTGCTGGTTAATGTGGACGATAATTCACTATTCTATTATAACAGAACATTGTGTTTGTTTGATTATGTTATGTTATATACCCTATATATATTTTAGATACCGCAAAAACAGCCTCCAGCCAGCCTGTTTTTTTTAAATTACTATAACAAAAGGTATATCAATATACATTAATAAAGTGGATGATGACGGATGACCAGGCTTTGCTCAGTAAAAACTTAAATAATAGGGAAATAAATAATGGGACTGGAGTCATCTGGTCTCGAACCGGGGTCTTCAGGTTTTGGACCCGTCTGATTTCCTACCATAGCTATTGTAACCTTCTAAGGCTATAACAGCTAGGGTAGCGAAATTTAACTCGCATTTTAATGATCCGACGATTTCTAAAAATGAAATTTCATGAAAATCTTTGGAGTTGTTTTCAAGATTCAAGATATATAGTTATATGTATATACAAGAATTGTTTGTTTAAATGAATTAAATTACAATTAAGGGAGAGGACCTAAAGACACATTAATCGAGTCTTAGAATTTTGTAGAATGAGTGTTAGTAACATTTTAATTTTGTGCTTTAAGGAATAAAAACGTAGGAACTTTGAATTGTGTTTAATAATTTTTAAAACCAACCTTATATTTATGTATCAATAGTTTATGTGATCTTATCGGTTTAATTCACGCACTCTTGCTATTAATAATTGTCGTCCCTTTTTCCACGCCATTGACGTTTAAGAGAAGAAATTCCAGAAAAAATCCAGGTCAAATCCAGGTCTTAAAAGTAATTTTGGAAGATTTACACAATGAAAAAGATTATCTTGACTGATAAAATATTTTTTTATTTCAAATTTTGGTTTAAAACTAATGCAGCTACTGATTACTGACCTTTGTCTGTAATGGTAAAAAAAAAAACTTTTTTTGTTCGTCCGTACATTAAATTTAGATATTTACGTCTGCACATAAGGAAAAATGGCTCTTTTTATCTTTAATATTTTTAGACGCTTAAGACTAGAAAGCATTTTGGTTGTCACAAGAAAAGCTGAAGGCGAAGGCATCAGAGCGAGCAATAAAACAATCCTATCCTGAGAAGTACAAATAAATTAGGCATTCTAATTGTCACAAGAAAAGCTGAAGGCATCAGAACGAGAAATAAAACTATCCTATCCTTAGAATTACAAATAATTTAACAACGTTTTAAAGTAAGGCTCCAAACACTTTTTCACAGAATAAATAACAATAACAGATTAACACCTTAGCGTTCTTATGGTCGTTCTTTTCAAATGGTGCAGTTTTTCTGTTGTTTTATAACGCATAGCATATCCAGCCTAGAGCTCAATGCAATAATATTTGGCGCATTTCCAAATGTGTCTGTAGGCAAATCGATCGGAGCTACAGACAAAAATGTTATTGTAAATAACCAAAACCATATACTCAAAATTAGAAGTATATTAAACTGTATAAATTTCTATAAAATATGATTTTGTGGTAAATAAATCTTGTAGAGAATTTATTATACCCACCTTGAACTCTGTTATTCAACATTAATTTTACTGAGATTTAGATTTATCTATTTCTGTATTACGAGATGTAATGAGCTGTAATGAGATGCTCTTTATATTTGTATTACTTTTTCTTTCACCAAGAAAAATTTTTGATACATGTTTGTGACCTCGTTGAAGAATTGCTGCCCTGACTAAAGAAAATTTTGATTATATTTACCGAATATTATTAAGTATATCTACAATATTAAATATTATATGTAAAAAATAATGACCAATGGGTTTTAAGTTCAAGAAAGGACAAAATATAAAATACAACTATCCATGCTAAATATTTAATAAATGTTTTATACCAGTAAATAAAACCTTTGCTATTTATTACTCAATAACAATAAAATCTAATATTATAAGGGAAATAAGAGAAATAATGGACAAAGTAAGCGTTTTCGGTTCGAATATTTTATTGAATTTTAGTCAGTAAAGTTTCGAAAAGGAATTTTATTTTATAAATAGAGTAAATTAAATGAATAAATTATGTCTTTAGTGTATGAAATTTTTTTCGTAAAATCACTCAAAATAATAACATCTTTATGAACTGACAAATACTCGAAATTAAGTCACAAATGTATTGAAATTGTAGGCCCATTCACAATGACCAAGTTGTTATTCCCAAATAGTAGTAATAAATAAGTTCATGATTTCAATTAATTTAGACCACGTAATCACTTTTGCATCCAAAAAAATGAAATGCTAACAAGACTACAATGCTACGGTAACTTTTTAGTACTTAAATGTTAGTGATATTATTTTGTAGATATGAAACATTTGCTTTCAATACAATTAATTAAATATATACTATAATAACTTTAATCAATGAGCAAAGATAACTTTCATCCTTATGTATTTCTATATTAAACTTATAAATATAACTCTTATACTTGTGTAGATACACATTAAATAATATCAATACTATTGAGGCAAATTATGTTACTATATATCAACCATACCAACCATACACCACGTTGCTGATATGAAATGGAAGTTTTTCTACCAACTCAATAAATTTATGTAAATCTGATAATGGTTTTCGTCTTCCGTCCATTAATACGCCGAATATTAATATATAAGACCTAATGAGATTTTGTGCATGGCGCGGAATATTCATTAATATAAGATCTAATTAGACAACAAAATTTTCTTTCTATTTATACGACATGCCTTAAAACAAAGAGAAGAATATATTATTAAGATGTTTTTAATATTGTTATGGTTATATGAAGTGTGTACGGCTTACTAAAAGAGTTTAAATCTATTGAATGATTTAATTTCAGCACCCTCCCCCTTACTACATGGACTTTTCTATTTATACATAAATGATCTGTTCATTTAAAATAAATTACGCAGGGCGGCTATTCCAGCAGTACGAAACAAAGGTAGTTTCGTGCTTAGCCTTAAACCGAAACTCAAAACGAGGTGGTTTGTAAACAAACTTAATAAAATATCCACTTATCTGAAGAATACGATCAAAAAGAAACCCTATTCCATATAAATAAAGTACAAATTTATTATTGTTATCTCTGCTCAGATTATTCGCTAATGATGAGGATTCTTTTAATTATATTTAAATAAGGCACTTAACTATTTTTATTGTAGTTTTTTTACATTGTTTTAATATATTTTTGTATATATAAGCTTGATTCCAATTTCTAGTTTAAGCTCCGTAAACTACGTATCACTCAGACTTTACTAAGCTGGGAGATCGATTTAATCTGTGATTGGAAATGAAAAGTAAAAAGAATTCAGGGCAATTGTTCGAGTGCCATTTTACACCGAAATTTTTTGTGAAACAGGAAATTCAAAGCGAAATTAAATGATCCACACTAAATATGTAAATATATTGCAAAAGAACCAATTATTTCAATTGCACTTACATTAGAATAGAAACGTTATCTTGTGAATTATGAAATAAATCATAAATCTTGTACAATGATATGGTAGATTTACACATGGACCGTGTCCTACCATCTATTAGCATATATTCCACCCAAATGCAACCGTCCCGCAGATTGCATTCATATGCATTAATTACTGTTAAGAATGTTGGATAGTTGAAGATATACTGTTAAAAGATACATTGTTGTGGCTTCAAAGTGTAATTTCTAAATTATCTGATATTAAATGTATTTAGTAATATTTATTCTTTTAAGTTAATTTTATACGAAAAATTTTTTATAAGATACATTAAGAAAGGTGATTTATGTATATTTATTTATGGCCATAAGGACGAAAACGTGACAAAGTTGCGGCTTTGTAAGCATAAGCATTTGTTAAAAATATACCAAAAGGTCAAATAACGAGCTTCGTTGGGAATGAAGTAGTTAAGAATACAGTATTAAAAGTTTTTCTGGCATACAAAAATACCTCTAAAAGCAACATTTAACGTCACCTCTTTTTAAATGTAAATTACCTGGAAACTACTAGTTATGTTATATATTTAATATTGTCTAAATTCTATATAAAATATTCAGTAAAAACTATGTGAATTCATAGTATTTCATAACTCATACTATTAGGTAATATAAACTAATTAATGGACTCAGTTTCCAAATAAATAGCTGCTCACATCGAGACCCGCATTCCACATTATTTATGACTGATCACTATCTCGATACCTAAGTGACACATTCCTCTTCCTTCCCTCGTCCTGGATTTCGGAGCGTGTTTCAAATGCTTGTATATTTGCTCATATGGCTTTGTTTAATCTATATCTGGATCGTGACAATATAGGAATATATACGAGTATAAATTATTAAATTAAATTTCGTATGTTATTAGAAAAATCGTTATAAGGGTTACAAGCAAGTTTAAATGCAATTATGTCAATTATTAGAGAAATTTGTTTTTTATTTAAAAATAACTTCGTTAAGTAGAAAGTTTAACAAACGTAATCCACCAAACGAAACGAGCGCTTTGTCTTATTAGTGTATAAAATGCCGAAAAAACTTGTTTTGCAAGAAAAGTTTTTTCATTTTCTAATATTTAAGGAAGCCATTTTTAGGAAGCGAGACAAATTCACTTGCAGCTCGAATAAAAACCCGCTTTATAATTCAAGAAGATCTTCTTTATGGCCGTTTTCAGCATTTCTCTGCCTATTCTTTCTCAGTTTAATTTTTTCTAAAATTTCTTAGATAGTTTTACGAAGGCAATAATTTCAATGTGATATTATTAACTGTAATAATATGTATAGTTTTAGTAGACATTAATATTTAAATTCATTAACTGTGTTGTAACCAAAAATACAAATAAAATATCAATATAAAGACAATGTTTTTTACATTCACATGAGAGAATAAACGAGAATTTAATTTAGCGCGGTAATTCGCAAAATGTCACTTTTAAATTTGTTAAGTAAGTGAGTCCAAAATTAGGTAATAATTTTCAGTATTTATATTCTAAAAATCGCTTTCTACATCAGATGTAGTAAATGCTTGTAGAATTTCAAAGTAATGCAAACGTTGTTACCGTAGTACTTTTGAAAACAAACTTAAAAGACCCACTAGGATAGATTCAGGACGATGTTACATGTACCCTGATAATAATTATTATATCAATAATATAATAATTTCTTAGGAATTAAGATATAATATATTAGTTATCTACTCCTGTTACATAATTTTTTCATTTATAATATTTGGAAAATTTATGATATAGATATACAAGTACATTTAATGGAATAATTAAAGTTAAATAGTATTTCGATTATAAATCTTTTTCTTTAAATTTAAAATTCAACAGGACAAGATTCGAACCTGCGACTCCTGGGAAAAATACTGTCGCTCTGTTAATCCTAACCGTCACCAGTTGTAAGCTAGCAGTAATAGTAAATAAAATAATAGTAAATGCCACTATTTAATTATAACGTACCTTTTTATAATTTTCGCTTTACTAAGATATCGTTTATCACAAAGAGACCAAAAAATAATTAAATATATTAGGTTTCCATAAAAAAATATTTTTGTTTTCTTTGTAACTAAGTTAAATTAGATCATCGTGTGTTTTATATTCACTGCTTAAATTCATCACTATTTTAATAAATAACTTTTCGTCGTTATAAATTGTGAGCAAAGTGTCAACATGGAACGGTATGTGAAAACAACACAAGGTAAACACTAAATGCCACAAGAGGTAACTGTACAAAAAACATTTTTATCAAAGATACAAAAATTTTTTAGTTACACTATATAATATAATAAGTAAGGCTTCTCTAACGAATATAATATTATATCAAGTGGTTAATAAGCATCTTCCAAACGAGGCGAAACTATATCATTAATTCTTATGTTCCGTTCTAATGGATATTCTTAGGAAACACTTTCGGCTCGTCCTAGTTCCTTGCAAGTTACTGTAACGTAAACTATTAAATCGCACTTAACTTTTCGGGATTATGTAATTTAATTTCTCTGACTTCTAATTAATTGCTAAAATTATGATTAATGTTTTTAGATATCAATAACTTTTTATTAGACAAAAAAAAGTTAGAATACAACTGGATGGAACTTATCAAAATTAATTATCCTATTATCACACCTTTCAATCCACGGTTGGAATGTTGAATGTATTAGTCTGGTCAAAACAGAATTTGTTGGTTAATTAGATGTTTAAAATTGATATAATTTTTTTAAGTGATTGTAAAGTATTTCTTGTAAACTATTTTAAATGGTGTAAATATACATAAAAATGGCGAACATTAAATCTTAAAATGATTTAGCAATATAAAAACCTATTAAGATAATTGTATTGTCTGCTATTATTTCTGAGAGCTTTCTCGAATGGTTATTGTCCAATGTCCATATTAATAATATCATATAATAGTGTAATTAAAAACTCGCTTCACATAGCCGTGTTTTAAAAAATGGTTCCAAACAAAATGATAATGATTTAAGGTCAATTAAACTTTTCAGTACGACAACTTTAGACGAGGTTCCCGTAATGAGGTCTGTCCTTTTATTCTTTTTATTTGCTAAAGAATTAACAAAGTTCCTTAACGTTTCCTTTAGAAATGGCCTGAAGAATAACATTACCAAACATTTGCATTACATTTTCGTAATTTTCTTTATATACTTTTAATGTTGTAAAATCCTTTGGTAAGATTGAGTTCCTAAAATGTTTGTAATTTTGTGTGTTAGAGTAAATATACGGGTAAGCACGAGGGTCAAACTGAAAGTTCTTAGAAAATCAAAAACTAAGCATTCTAGCAAGTTATTAGTTTTATTGTAACTTTTCAAAATAGCGTCCATTTACATCAATACATCGCTGCATTCGATGGAACCATTGAGAAAAGCACCTTGCCCACTCGGCCTTAGGGGTCTCTTCGACGGCGTTTTGAAACGCAGCCACTGCTTCTTCTGCGTCTATAAAACGTTTTCCTCGAAGTTTTTCTTTTATTTTCGGAAATAAATAAAAATCGCAGGGTGCGAGGTCGGGGCTATACGGCGGGTGACCCAGTAATTCCACGTCTGAGGTCACCAAATAGTCGATCGTTTGCCTGGCGGTGTGCGACGAGGCATTGTCATGATGAAGGAGGATCCTGCTGCGAGGTCGTTTCTCTCGAACTTTTTCCAAGACAAGTGGCAAACAATTGTTAGTATACCACTCTGCATTAACCGTTTTCTGATCCTCTAAGACTACTGTCGCGTAATGACCTGTCTTTCCGAAGACCGAGGCCACCATCTTTTTTCCAACACTTCGACCTCTCTTCACTTTAGTTGACAACTCTTCGGAAGGAAACACCCACTGAGCAGACTGTCTTTTGGTTTCCGGATCATAACAGTAAATCCAGCTTTCGTCACCCGTTAGTATGTCGAACGCAGTATTTGAGTCACCTCCGTTAAATTTTTGGATCATTTCTCGGCACCAATCAACACGGCGGAGTTTTTGAGCCTCGGTCAAATTATGCGGTATCCAGCGGGCACAAAGCTTCCTGACCGCTAAATGTTCATGGAGGATTTTGTGCACTTGACTCATACCTATGCCTAGACTTATCCGAATCTGCTGATAGGACATTCTTTTGTCAGTCTCTATCATACGCCGCACAACACTGATGTTATCTTCAGTAGAAGGCCGTCCCTCACGCAAATCATCGGTGAGATTAGTTCGACCACGTTTGAATTCATTAAACCAGTTGTAAACTGTGGCACGAGATGGGGCTTCATCATGAAAAGCCAATCGAAGTCTATCATAACTTTCTTGTTGACTTAAATGACATCGAAAGTCATAAAAAATCATTTCACGAAAATTTTCTCGGTTTAAATTCATTCTGACGTGCACAGACAATTTTCAATTTGCCGCCAAATCGTAAAACAAATGACAAATGAATGAAATGTACACTCAATAATATTGGTAAAGAGTTCTATTTTTAAAATTTAAACTATTTTTTTTACTCGTAATATAATGCTTTTAAGTGGTCAGTTCTAAAAACTTTCAGTTTGGCCCTCGTATCAACTTGTCTTTAGTTTATTTTATTTTTATTAGATATAAGAATTGTAATTTATTCCATTGTCATTAATTGTTTGTGTGCAAGTAAATGAAAAACTCTCTGACAAATGTACCGATTTTATTATTTTTCCACTATCAGATAAATACTTTATCCGTGATTAATTATGATGAAATTATTAATATGAAATTGTTAATTTGTGAATCATCTAGATTATAACAGCCTTGATTAGTTTTATTTTGCATATGATGTGTCTTTTTGTTAATATTAATTAATATTGTTAAAAAATTACAAAACTTGGCCACGAAATGTCACTGTGTGTCTAGTTATTGACAAAATTAAATTATTGTTAGTCTGCGGACGAAGCCTCGAAAAAAAGCTAATACTTACCTAAATAACATAACCAAATATCCAGGTTACTTTATTTAAATATAACATATAATAATATCCTTAAAGAACACTCAAATAGAATAAAATTTAACAAAATTCAATAACGTCGAGATGAAATGATTTCCTGTCGCTTGCGGAACCACGTGAATGCTATTTAATAAAATTTACTCTACTTTTACCGAGAAAATTCCTTGACCTTTTATAAAACCCTGATTTTATTTTCATTTGGAAATAAATGATTAAATATATATATTTCTCAACTTAATTTTCAAATGTCAAATAACTTTATTTGATAAAATTCCATAAACAAAATGAATGATAGATAAAAAGAAATACATATTTACATGTCAGATCTGAAATCATAAAAACAAAAGCTAGTTGTAGTCTGTGAGTATTATTTGAATTTCAATGTAAAGGTCACTCAATTCTGGGTACCTATTTTCATTATCCCAAACCTCAGAACAATACCAAGTTCATATGCTCCAGTGGTCTCCGTTTAAATAATATCGATATAGAATTTCAAACATATATATATATATATATATATATATATATATATATTCAAATTTATCCCCTAAATATCCGACCAATACACTACCTTTACTTTTAAACAATATTGTGTTTTGCCCTAATTGTATTCGTGTTGTATTTCAATGATTATACAATTTAAAAAAAATTATTTATTAAGCTTTTATAACTTTATAGTTTTATTTTTACTCTCCGATATTATTAATTTGTTTATAGTTTTGTATAAAGACCAAATATTCTTTTAGTAATTAAAAACTGTAAACTTAATATTAACTTTTGATCAAAGAAGCTAATTTGAATATTATTACTTTAATTACCCAAGCCTTTTATAAAAACAATTTCTGTTCAATTTATAAAGTACTTTTATAGTATAAAAATATATAAGTTAAATATAACATAATTCTATATAGAGAGAGGAAACATATGAAGGCATCCATTGATGCTGTAGCCGTACGATCATGGGTCATTAGATGCTACTAGCGCGCTACCGTTAGAAGTAAAATATGGCCTTCTATCTACGACTAGTTCATGATGCCTTTAGTGTTCTTATAAAAAAATACGTGTTTTAGGAGAAAGCTTTAATAAATTAAAACTTTTAACAGTAAAAGTTTTACATTTAAATATATTTATTGAGAATCTTGTACAATTCATCCGTGGCATCTTTCCAAATATCTTCTATCGACTCTCATGGGTTTAGTGTTGTTAACACATATTCTGTGGACGTTTATAACGTTTCAACATTTCTAAATTCAACTTGAAATCTTATAAAATATTATGAATATATGAATACTTGTACATGTACTTTCCTTCTTTGACATACTATAGAGTCTATTTACTAAAATTTCATATAATTGACATATCTGTATTTAGCTTATACATAAGTAAAGTAAAACAATTGTTGTTTTATAAGCAACTTCGATTTATTTTTACGTCTACAGTCATATGATTCAGGCATTGTTATTAATTGAAAACTACAAGTTTACCGCAACTTCACAAACGTCTTCTGCAGAAAGCCGTAATACATTCATTTAATAATCACTGCTCAAACTCGGATAACAAGCAAGAATACCTGCAATTATCACATTTTTGAGAGGGCAATTCAATACTTGAAAATTGTTATAGTGTTATTCTATTCGTAAATCTTGCTGGTCGGACGTAAGTTAATGTGGGGTGTCTTAGAACATGACGCTTGATGATTTTGTATATAACGTGTAACCTTTCTCAATTAATTTATATAAAGGATTTTGTGCCCTCAGTCATTAAAATATGTATTATTTGAGTTATGGAACTTGTAGGACTATAATGTTGGTTACAATTATTGTACCCCAAATAACTTGTACCTACTTGGAGAAAATAGTACCAGTAGTCTTGTTATTAATATTTCCAGAAATTAAACTGTAACAACAAGAACAATTTTTTTTAGTAGTATTAGCATATTAAATTAGTTATTACTAGTACTAGTATTACTACTATAATATCTAAAAAAAATAATGTCGAAATCTATATGAAGTGAAAAAACCAAAATTATTGAAAATTTGTCTCCTTATTAATAAAACACTAGCAATATAAAAACAATAAAATAATAAGTTCAAGACATATATTTTTGGTATTCCTGTTTCTAATAGTAATAGCTGTCGAAGCTATATATAGTTTCATTAAAATTTCAATAATAAAATGTATAACAATGTATAATAATATATGTAATATAAAAGGTATACAAAATAATATTAATACAAAGGACCTAAAGAAACATTAATCGGGTCTTTGAACACTGCACGATGAGTGTAAGTGACAATTTAATTTTGTGTTTTACGGTATAAAAATACAAGAATTTTGAACCGTGTTAAATATTTCTTATAAGGAGCTATGTATTTATATATCAAAGAGTAGTTTAAGTGATCCTATCGGATTTATTCACGCACCCTTGCGATTAATAATTGTCATCCCTTTTTCCACGCCACTGACGATAAAGATAAGAAATTCTATAATAAATCCAGGTCCAAGTCTAAAAATTTATTAATTTTATTTCTTAACTAAAGCAGCTACTGACTACTAACTTTTAGATATTTATATTACACAAAAGGAAATACATCTCTTTTTTATCTTTAATATTTTTAGAAGTTTAACACTAGAAGGCTTTCTGATTATATCGCAAGAAAAACTGAGAGCATCACAGGGAGAAATAAAACAATTCTATCCTGAGAATTACGGATAATTCAACGTTTTAAAGTAGTGTTCCAAACACACTTTCACAGAATAAATAGCATTGTACTATACCGTACTTACACTACCAAATGGTTGGGTTGTGTCATAACGCATAACATATACAACCCTGAGCTCAATGCAATAACATTTGGCGCATTTCCAAATGTGTCTGTAGGCAAATCGATCGGAGCTAAACGCAAAAACATTGTTGTAAATAACCAAAGGTTATACAGACTAAAAATTAGAAGTATGTTAAACTGTATAAATTTCTATAAAATATAATTTTGTGGTACATAACTCTTGTTGGGAATATTTTATCGTCGCCTTGAACTATGTTATTCAAGATTAATTCTGCTGAGGTTTATTCTCTGTTGCTATAGTACGAGATGTTATCAAATGCTCTTTATACTTTTATTACTAGTTCTTTATATCAAGGCATAATGTTTGGTGACGTCGTTGAAGTATTGTCGTCCCGAGAACAGAAAATAAGAATTATATTTACCAAATATTATTAAGTATAGCTACAATATTAAATATAATGTGTAAGATATGCAATGTATGCCACATTGCATATTTAAAAAGTAACTCTTGTTGTACGTTTCCAAAGAATAGATCCATCGACAAGAATCGGCTAGAAACTCAAGGGATACGTTTTTAATTTAGTATCAATTTATAGTCATAATTGATATGTATTAATTATTATGTAGAAATTAATATTCACATTATATTAATTTACTCTTATTTATACAAGTTATTTTAAGAAATGATTTGTTATATATCAGAAGTAAAGTTCAAGAAAAAACAAAATATAAAATTGAAAGATCACAATTATCTATGCTATATACTCAATAAATACTTTATACTAGTAAATAAAACATTGGTCAGCAAATATTATTGAACTTTAGTCAGCAAAATTTCAAAATTTTAATTATAAATTATAACAATAATAATTAATAAGGCAATACACATAAAGACTAAAAACACTATTTTGTTCCATGCATCATTCTATAATTAGACTGGTTTATTGACTGATATTAATAATCTTTATATCTTTATATCTTTATAATACATGTACTTTTATATTTTTGTATCTTATAACAATACTGTTGAAAATAATTATGTTACTATATATACCGACCATACGCCACGTTGCTGATAGGAAATGGAAGTTTTTCTACTAACACAATAATTTTTTTAAAAACTAATAATGCTGTTCGTCTTTCTTCTATTAATATTCCGAATATTACTATAAAAGACCTATTGAGATTTTGTGCATGGCGTGGAATATTCATTAATATAAGATCTAATTAGATAACAATATTTTCTTTCTATTTATACAACATGTCTTAAGACAAAGAGAAGAACATATTATTAAGATCTTTTTAATATTGTAATGGTTATATGAAGTGTGTATGGTTTTCTAAAAAAGTTTAAAAGTATTGAATGAAGTAAATTTCAGCTCACCACCCCTTTCTACATGGACTTTTCTATTCATACATAACTGACTCGTTCATTTAAAATACATTACGCAGGCCGGGCACGAACGCGATTCCAACAGTATGAAACAAAGGTAATTTCACGGTTAGCCTTAAACCGAAACTCAAAACGATGTGGTTTGTAAAGTTACTTAACAAATCAACTTACCTGAAGCATACGATCTAAAAGAATCTCTATTCCATCTGTATGAGTACAAATTTATTGTTGTTATCTCTGCTCAGAGTATTCGCTAATGATAAAGATGGGACATTTTTAATTATATTTAAATAAGGCACTTAAGTGTTTTTGTTGTAGTTTTTATATATTTCTTTAAATATACATTAAGCTTAATTTCCAATGTCTAGTTGAATTTCCGTAAACTACATATCACTCAGACTTTACTAAGCTGAGAGATCGATTTAATCTATGATTGGAAATAAAAGAAGTAAAAAGAATTCGGGGCAATTGTTCGAGTGCCATTTTACACTGAAATTTTTAGTGTAACTGGAAATTCAGAGCGAAATGAAATTAACCACACTATATATGTAAATATATTGTGATAGAAACAATTATTTCAATTGCATTTACGTTAGAATAGAAACGTTATCTTGTGAATTATGAAATAAATCATAAATCTTGTACAATGATATGGTAGATTTACACATGGACCGTGTCCTACCATATATTAGCATTTATTCCACCCAAATGCAACGATCCAGCAGATTGCATTTATATATATTAATTACTGTTAAGAATGTTGTATAGTTGAAGATATATTATTAAAAGATACATTGTTATGGCATGAAAGTGTTATTCTTAAATTATTTGACTTTTAAATATATATCGTAATATTTATTCTTTGAGGTAATTTCTATATGCAAAATACGTTACATTAAGAAATCTGATTTATATGTATATCTATTTATAGCCATAAGGATGGAAATGTGACAAAGTTATGGCTTTCTAGGCATAAGGATTTGTTAAAAATATACCAAAAGGTCAAATAACGGCCTTTGTTGGGAATGAAGTATTTAAGACTACGCTATTAAAAGTTTTCCATGGCACCCAAAAATACCTCTAAAAGCACCTTTTAACGTCACCTCTTTTTAAATGTAAATTACCTGGATATATATTTAGCCTTTTAATATTGTCTTTAATCTATATAAAATATTTAGTGAATACTATGTGAATTCACATTATTTCATAACTCATAATAATAGGTAATGTAAACTAATTAATAGGCAGTCGAGCTAAAAGGACGTGCCACAAAGAATGCCACAAATAATAAATACGAGGAAAGTTTACATTTTGTGACATTTTGATGGTAAAATCTTTATACAGAAGAGTCTTGAAGCTCTTGAAATATATGAACAAATAGAATACGGAGTATAAAAAAGTGTGACAGGAGTGCAGACGTGTATCGTTGCTCTCATAATAATAATTAAAAAAAATCTAAAACAATGTTAAATGTTTTTCAAAAGACAATATTAATGCAGTTATAATTGTATTAACTTTTCTACGAGTGAAGTGCTGATAATAGAGAAATAGTTGGTGTTTTTGTGTATAACGAGTTATTGACGGTACATGGACATAACGTTTAAAGTATCTACCGTCCCACTCTTTATTACCCATCATCGACTTAACTAATGTTAAAACATTAACCACTAATTTGAATATAGTGACGTTTCACATATCTGGTGTAGCGGTAAACGCTGTGAAGTGCAAGGGTTAAAAAAACTAGTTATTTCGGGTTCGAAACTCAGCGAGCAGACTCAACTGTCAAATTGAATTATTTCAACATATGTCCTGGTTCTGCAAATTGGAATCGGTGTTTGAAAAAATGGAAAATTTAACCGTCATCAGAATCGATCTGGAAGTTGGATCCAGATTCAGTTGTGGGTCACAACTTGTAAGGCTTTCAGCAAGACTTACTCATTGGAAATATTTTAGATATGAGTGTATCCAACTTTATTATTATCTAAGTATTATTTTTTTTTTTGGTATTGTTTATTGAATTTTATTATTGAATTATTTTTTTTTGTATAATTGTCTTTATTTGTATTTTTATAATTGTTATTTAATTTATTAAAAAAATAATTTAATTAATTTAATCTGTTGTAAATATATAATAATAAATTTCAATTGTAATGCAATTTTAATAAATAATAAGTGTAATAAATAAAATGAACGAATGCGGCGTTGGGGACCGTCAACCAACGCGCCATGTTCCGAACGGCGGGAGGTGGAGGACGGAGCTACAAATAGAAACTTGGAATGAAAGAGGAGGAATGGAACAGAAGATGAATGAATTATTAGATGTGATGGATATTCTGGATGTTATTTGTGTGTCTCAGACCAAACGAAAAGGCAATGATATGACCGATTTGCCTGGCAAACGGGTCGCTTTCTGGGCTGGGGTTCCAGAGGGTGAGCGAGGTTGCCAAAGTGTAGGCGTGTTGTTGTCCTTTCGAATGGTTAGTGCAATGGTAGAATACAAGGCCATCAACCCGAGGCTTTTTTGGGTTCGCTTTAGCTGGGGATAACAAGAGTATTCTTGTTAGGCGTTTATGCGCCAGTATCCTCAGCTTCAGTGAGCGAGCTCGAGGAGTTTTGGGAGAGTGTCAGGGATGTTCTAAGTAGTGTCAGAGATAATAAAAAAATTATAGTATGTGGAGATATAAATGGATGGGTTGGATCTGCGCGAAGTGGTTACGATAGCGTGCTAGGCAAGTACGGTGATAAGAGAGTAAATGAGACTGGGAAGCTTATTTTGGAATTTGTAAGGAGAAAAATTTGTTTGTGGCAAACACGATGTTTGATCACAAACAAATTCATATGTACACATGGGAGCGAGCGGAAGAAAGAAGTATGATTGATTTATTCCTAGTGGATCAGCGTATTCGAGGCCAAGTTATGGACACGCGAGTGTTTAGGGGTGCTGATCTAGGAACGGACCGTTATCTAGTCGTTGCTAGAATAAGAGATCTGTTTGCAGCCGCACCAAACTCTCCACTCCACTCCAAACTAGGACACGTCGTCCTAGTTTGGAGTCGAATTATCGTATAAGAAGCTGGAAGCTTCAAGATCCACCGATAAGAGAGGAATATCAAGAAAGGCTTTCCAAGAAGCTTGAAAGCTGTGATTCCAGAAATGAAAGTGCTGAAGTATGCTGGCAGAACCTTAGGAATGGTATGGTGAAAGTAGCGACAGAGGTTTTAGTAAAAAGCGTGATGAATGGTGTAATGATCAAGTGAAAGATGCTGTAGAGTTAAAGAAGAAAGCATGGCTGGATTATAAAGCCCCTGGTAAGGATAAAAGTATGAGAGAGATAAGAAAAATAGCGTACAAGCTGCAAAAGCACAAAACGAAAGCACTACTAAAGATGAAGCGTGAAAATTCTGAGAGAGAAAGGGATGAAAGGTTGACATACAACTTACAGGAAAACACAAAGCTTTTCTGGCGAGAAGTTAGCGGTTCCCGGGGTTTTTCGGTAACCTGTAGAATGAAAGGGGTGCTTTCGAAGAACGGTGAAATCTTAACAGAGCAAGCACGTTTTGCAACGGTGGGCGGAATTCTACAAGGAGACGTATGAATGTGAGGACGCCTCGGTCTCGAGTACCAGCAAAATGCTGAGTGCCGATGTAGCCGATGGTGAAATCAGTTTAGAACAAGTGGAGAGCGCGATTCGAAGCTTGAAATGTGGTAAAGCTGCGGGAGCAGACGAAGTTATTGCCGAGATGATCAAATATGGTGGGCCACGCGTCTTGGACTTGTTATGGTTTTTGAGCAATTTATGCTGGAAATCAGGGGAGGTCCCAGACGATTGGCGAGGTGCAATCATCGTTCCTTTGTATAAAGGCAAAGGTTCACAGATAGACTGTGCAAGCTATGGGGCTATCAGTTTGATTAGCTTGGGCGGTAAAGTTTATGCTAAAATATTAGCGAGAAGGATGCTAGAGAGATCTGAAAGGAAAACCCAAGGAGGTTTTAGACCTGGAAGAGGGTGTATAGATCAGATCTTTTCCCTCCGCATGATCACGGAAAAGTTTTTGGCCCTAAACCAAAAGGTTTTCTGCGCTTTTGTGGATTTGGAAAAGGCGTTAGACAGGGTTGTGAAAGAGAAATTATGGGAGATACTGCCCCGATACAATGTGAACGGACCCTTGCTACAGGCTGTAAAGTCTCTTTACAGAGATCACTCAGCCTATGTGCGAGTAGGAGCTGACATGTCGCCCTGGTTTGACATCCAATCGGGTGTTAAGCAAGGTTGCGCTATGTCAGCTTGGTTGTGCAATTTGTATTTGGATAGTTATCTCCAAGGCGTGAAAGACAGTGACATGGGAGTGAAAGTAGGTGACCTTAAGGTCAATTGCTTGCTATATGCAGATGATACAGTGCTCATTGCATCATCAGAATGCGATTTGCATTTGCATGTATTGGTCACCACTCTGAAAGATGGGTGTGAAATTAATGGTCTAAACCTGAATGCAGATAAGACGAAGGTTATTTGAAAAAAATTAAGAAAGAACAGTTTGTAAGATCAACGTGAATAGTAAAATAATAGAAAAAGTGAATGAAGCTGTATATTTGGAAAGTATGTTTAGCAGAGACGGAAGATATGAAATGGATGTGGAAAGGCGTATTGCTGCCGGTAACAAAGTCAAGGATGTTTTGGCTGCATTTTTGAGACGACGAAACGTCAGCATAGCTGCTCGTTTGACTGTACACAATGCAGTTTTGTTACCGACTTTGTTATACGGCAGCCAAACGTGGGTAACACAGAAGAAGAATGTAAGAAAGGTGAATGCTGTGGAGATGCGATCTCTTCGCCGAATATGTGGAGTCAGTTTAGCTGACCGAATCCGCAATGAAGAGATCCACAGAATGGCAGGTACTAGCGAAGATGTCACGTTGGGAATGAAGAAGAACATTCTCTGGTGGTTTGGGCACGTCAAACGAATGAGTGATGAAAGAATGGTAAAAAAGATTTATAAAGGAAAAGTGAGCGGTAAGAGCGACAGGGGGAGGCCTCGAATGACCTTCGAAAACTCGGTAGCTACGATACTGGAGGAAGGTCACGTAAACAGCATTAGGACCCCCCGGAGGGCAAGTATGAAGAGGTTAATGTCTGTGGTCGAGGCGAAAGAGGTATGCAGGGACCGTAGCGTTTGGGGCTCCGTCGTCTCTGGCTACCCCGCAAGGAATATGGCGTTAAGTTAAATAAATAATAAATAAATAAAGTAATTAATGAACTCCGTTTCCAAATAAATTGCGGCTCATATCGAGACCCGCATTCCACATTATTTATGCCTGATCAATGTCTCGGTTCCTAAGTGACACATTCCTCTTCTTTCACTCGTCTTGGATTTTGGAGCTTGTTTTAAATGCTTGGATATTTGCTCATATAACTTTATCTACGTCTGAATTGTGACAATGCAGGAATATATATAATATTAAATTAAATTTCTTATATTATTAGAAAAATCACTATAAGGGTTACAGTCAAGTTTTAATGCAATTATATCAATTATTAGAGAAATTCTTTTTTATTTCAAAATAACATCATAAAGTAGAAATTTTAACAAACGTGATCCACCGCAAAAAAATTTTTTTCATTTTCAAATATTAAAGGAAGCCATTTTAAGGATGCGAGACAAATTCACTTCCAGCTCAAATAAAAACCCGCTTAACAATTCAAGAAGCTTTTCTTTATGACCGATTTCAGAAGTTCTCTGCCCATTTTTTCGAACTTCAATTTTCAAAAATTTCTTAGATTGTTGGTTACGATGGCGGTACTTTTAATATAACTGTAATAATATTTATAGTTTTATTAGATATTATTATTTTTATTCATTAACTGTGTTGTAACCAAAGATACAAATAAAATATAAATATAAAGACAATGTTTTTTTATATTCACATGTGAGAAACAATGAGAACTCAAGTAAGCATGGTAATAAGCGAAATCTAAGTTTTAAATTTGTTAAGTGATTGAATGGGTGAGTCGTAAATTCGGTAATAATTTTTAGTATTTATATTGTCTATGACCAGATGTCAGATTTCGTTGAAAATAATAATATTCAGCCTTGTCTACAGTCAGGGCTTAGAAAAAGAAGAAGCACTACAACGGCGCTGACAAATGTTGTAGACGATATTTTGAGTGCTCAAGACGAGAGCAAGATCACAATCCTTGTCTTGTTAGATTTTACCCGCGCTTTTGACTTAATTGACATACCACTATTCCTTGCAAAATTACATTTCTATAATTTTAATTCCCGAAGCATCAGTTGGTTTCAGAGTTATCTTACCAACAGAACTCAAACAGTAGAAGTTACTAATGAGGATGGGTCGAAGTCCACGTCTGAACGTAAAAATGTTACGAGAGGAGTGCCACAAGGCTCCATCTTAGGTCCTATTCTTTTTTCCCTGTATTGTGCAGACATAATTAATTCCATAAAATTTTGCAATTATCATATTTACGCTGACGATATACAATTATATATTTCCTCTAAACCTAATGACTTTACCTTAGCAGTTAATAACATTAATGAGGATTTCATTAGTATACACATATAGTCACAGTCCAATAATTTAATGCTGAACCCTAGTAAAACTATTTTTTTTTATTATTGGCAATAATATGCATATAAAAAATATATCGTCAAGGCTTCCTAGTATATTTATAAATGATTCGCAAATTGAACGCGTTTCAGAACCACGAAATTTAGGTATAATAAATAATAGATAAGAATTTACGATTTGAAAAACATGTCATTAATTGTGTTCGCAATTGTTTTTATCGACTTAAACTGTTATATCGTATACGAAAATATCTAACCACCGAAGTACGAATTAGATTTTGTGAGGCGATTGTACTCTCTAAACTTAATTATGCTGACTCTGTTATAGGACCGAGGTTGCTTGCGAGTAATAAGACTCTCATCCAAATTGTTCAACACGCATGTTCTAGGTTTTGTTTTAATATCCCGCCGCGAACACATGTTACTTCCTATCTTAATTCTGCCAATATGCTTAAAATGGACTATAGAAGACGATTGCATCTGGCATGTCTGCTTTTTACGGTAATTAAATATAAGATACCAATATACTTTTATAATAAGTTAAAATGGTTAAGTGACTACAATCCGATCCACAAAACAAGAGCTGCTACTAACATGCTGTGCATTCCTTTGCACAAAACTGCTGCATTCCGTAATAGTTTTAAATATGCTGCCTCCGGCTGCTGGAACAATCTTCCTCCTCCATTGCGCATACTAAAATCAGAGATGACATTTAAAACTAAATATAAAAATAATCTGCTCCACATGCAAAAGCAGTAAGTAGTACTTATTGTATCTTATTATTATATTCCTAATCAAATTATAAATATACGTTAGGTATATATCTTATTTTACAAGTATAATTACAAAGTATATGAATAACTCTCCTTATACTTGCGAACCCATTTATAAAGCGCTACTCACTTATTATTATTTTTGTTATCAATATTATTCTATTACAGTTAAGCAGGGTATCATTGTTATTATTATTATCATCAATTAAAGTCACTACAATACGGCGGCCACTGAAAACCAGCGCTGGAGAAATATACTCCAGTAAATATATGTTGATATTTTGTTATTTTTATTCTATTATATTTTTTTTGATTCTTGTATTAAAATGTATTTTTATATTCCATGTTGATTTATGTCATTTCCAAATAAAGTCTTTTGATTTGATTTGATTTGATTTGATTTGATTTGATTTGATTTGATTTGATTTGATTTGATTTGTTTCGATAAATGCTTGTAAGATTTCAAAGTTTACCGTAGTACTTTTGAAAACAAATTTAAAAGACCCACGAGGATAGATTCAGGACAATGTTATCCATACCCTGATAATAATTATTATATTAATAATATGTTTCTTAGGAATTAAGATATTATATATTAGGTATGTACTCCTTTTATACAATTTTTCATTTATAATGTGATCATGGAAAATTTATGATATAGATATTTATTTAAAGATTTGGTTTATTACATGAAATTTTTAAAGTATTACCACTATACTTATTTTCCTTAAAATGTTATGTAAATTTAGAAGGCAAAATTTAACACGACGAGATTCGAACCTGTGACTGCTGGGAAACAATCCTGTCGCTCTGTTGACTGCGTTACAGTTACAGCTTTACTCCTAAATCTTAAACCGAAACTTTAATTATCATCAGTTGTAAACTGGCAGTAATAGTAAATGGCAGTATGTAACTATAACGTACTTTAATATCATTTAAGCTTTATTAAGATATCGTCTACTATATCACAAAGAAACCAAAAAAAATAATATAATTAAATAGGTTTCCATAAAAGTTTACTCTATTTTTATTTTTTGTAACTAAAGTTAAATTAAATCATCGTGTATCTTCTATCCACTGCTTAAATTCGTCACTAATTTAATAAATAACTTTTTGGTCGTTATATATTGTATAAATAATATATCGTTATACATTGTATAAAACATTTTTATCAAAGATACAAAAAAATTTTTGTTACACTATTTAATATAATAAGTAAGGATTCTCTAACGAATATAATATTATATCAAGTTGTTAATAAGCATCTTCCAAAGAAGACGAAACTATGAAGTCATTAATTTTTATGTCTCGTTCGAAATGTATATTCTTAGGAAACACTTTCGGCTCGTCTTAGTGCCTTGCAAGTCACTGTAACGTAAACACATAAATCACACTTAACTTTTCGAGATTATGTAATTTAATTTATCTGATTTCTAATTAATTGATAAAATTATTAGTAATTTTTTTTGATGTGACACATGAAGGTATTGCAATTATATGCTTATAAAGTTATTAAGTATTTTTTTTAGATTTCCTCCAATAAATTAAGAAACATTACTTCAATTCAGGTTATGGGATAAAAACAGGCTTTATGGTGAGGATGTTTAATTTATCTCTGCTCTGCTCTGTTTTTGTAAAAGATTATAAATATAAAAACCTATTAAGAAAATTGTATTGTCTGCTATTATTTGCGAGGGTTTTCTCGAATGGACAATAAATATTATTAATTTCTTAGTGTAATTAAAAATTCGCTTCACATAGTCGTGTTTTAAAAAATCCGTGCCCTCAGGGGGACACGCGTGGGTAGACCTCGTGTGTAAATCTTTTAAAATATAACTCACTACCTAAGAATAACACCCCTTGCAAGAATAAATTGTAATAATTTTATTTGGTTTAGTCAAAGGATTTCCTAATGGGTTGCCTTAAATTAGGGTAAAAAATAACCTTTGTATTAAAAATACTTGTGATGTAAGAATGTTTACCAGAGAAAATTTATGGATTTTTTTCCAATAATATTCGGTTTTTTTACCCCCATTATTAAGTTATTGAAGTTAGGTTTTCGGTTTATCTACATTAGTTTTAGGTATTCATCAAAGACATCATACAATATGAACGCGATTGATCTACTTTGTATAGGGAAAAAGTTATGGTCGAAAAACTGAAATCAGAAAGAGTGAGGCCCTAGCGCCCCCGTCGGCGGATTTCTCTGGTTAACGAACTTGACCTTCATTTTTGAATGGTTGATTTTTGTTCAAAGTTTGAAAGCAATCCGAGCGAAACTGCGGCTGCTATCGTGCTGACAAATGTCGAATCTGGAGGCACTTACGCATATATATATTGGGCGAGGTTCCCGTAATGAGGTCCTTTTATTATTTTTATTTGCTAGAAAATTAACAAAGTTTCTTAACGTTTTTTGTAGAAATGGTCCGAAGAATAATATTACCAAACATTTGCATTATATTTTCGTAATATTCTTTACACACTTTTATTATTTTAAAAGCCTTTAGTAAGGTTGAGTTCTTAAAAATTTGTCATTTTGTGTGTTAGAGTAAATATACAGGTAAGTAACAACTTGTCTTAAGTTCATTTTATTTTTATTAGATATTAGAATTGTTATTTATTTCATTGTCATTAAATATTTGTCTGCAAGTAAACTAAAAACTCTGTAACTAATGTACCGATTTTATTAATTTCTTCACTATCAGAAAAATACTTTATCCCTGCTTAATTATGGTGAAATTGATAATTTGTGAATCATCTAGATTATAATAGCCTGATTAGTTTTATTTGCGTATGAAATGTCTTTTTGTTAATATATAGATTAATAAAAAATTACAGAACTTGGCCACAAAATGTCATTGTGGTCTAATTATTGACAAAATTGAATTATTGTTAGTCTGCGGACGAAGCCACGAAAACAGCTAATACTATAACGAAATATCCATGCTACTTTATTTAAATATAACCAATAATAATATCCTTAAAGAACACTCAAATAAAATAAAATTTAACATAATTCAATAACGCTGCGCTAAAATGATTTCTTGTCGCTTGCGGAACCACGTGAATGATATTTAATAAAATGTACTCTACTTTTAGCGAGAATAGTCCTTGACCTTTGACAAAAACCTGATTTTATTTTCATTTGAAAATAAATAAATATATACATTTCTTAACATAATTTGTAAATGTCAAATCACAACTAGCAAATAACTTTATTTGATTTTATTTACCTTCTATGTCAATATTTATTTCCATAAACAAATTGAGTGGCAGATAAACAGAAATACATACTCGTATTTACATGTCCGAGCCGAAATCATAAGAACTAAAGCTAGTCGTATTTTGTGAGTATTATTTGAATTTCAATGTAGAGGTCACCTAATTCTGGGTAACGATTTTCATTATCCCAAACCTCAGAACAATACCAGGCTCATATGCTTCAGTCGTCTCCTTTTAATTAATGTCAATATAGAATTCAAACATATATATATATATTCAAATTTATGCCCTAAATATCGGAAAGATACACTACCTTTAGTTTTAAACAATATTGTGATTTGTTCTAATTGTATTCGTGTTGTATTTCAGTAATTAAGTTTGGTGGCAGCGAAGGATGCAAAAAAAAACAATTATTTTACAAAATTATATTAACGAGTTACAATTAAAACTTATAATTAATTAATACTGAAAAAGGTGATTCCGGTCAGCGATAGACCCAGGAATGAATATATTTTATCCTCGATTCCCATCGATGGTGAGAGTGCAAGCCGTATGGTGTCGTCTTCAGGATGCTCGAAGCGTGGTGTCAGCATTTAACCGTGTGAAACCAAGTTGGTGCTTACTATAAGAATTGCCCTTAGCTATGCTTTCGTAACACAGTGATAAACAATAAACAATAACAGTGATTCTCAATAATAAAAAGATAAAAGACCTAATTTTATTGATTTAGCTTTTGTAACTTTATACTTCTATTTTTACTGTCCGATATAATTAATTAATTTTTATTTTATATTTAATATAATAATAAGTTTACCTATCCATGGTAATATTTGTTTTGTTTATAGCTCAAATATTATTTTAGCATTTAAAAACTGTTAACTTTAATGTTTATATTATGTTTATAACATAATATATTTACAATTTAATATTAAGCTTTGATCAAAGCCGCTAATTTCAATATTATTACTTTCATTTCCCAAGCCTTTTATGAAAACAGTTTTTGTTCAATTTAGAAAGTACTTTTATAGTATAAAATATATATGTTACATATAACATAATTCTGTACATAGAGAGAAAACATATGAAGTCATCCGTTTATGCTGTAGCCGTACGATCATGGGTCATTAGGTGCTACTAGCGCGCTGCCATTAGAAGTAAAATATGGCCTTCTATTTACGACTAGTTCATGATGCCTTTGATGTTCTTATTAAAAAAAAATCCGTGTTTTAGGATTAAGCTTCATTAAATTAAATCTATTAACACTAACAGTATTATATATAAATATGTTTATTGAGAATCTTGTACAATTCATCCGTGGCATCTTGCCAGATATCTTCAGTCGACTCTCAAGGGTTTAGTGTTGTTAACACATATTCTGTGGACGTTTATAACGTTTCAACATTTCTAAATTCAACTTTTAAACTTATAAAATATTATGAATATGTGAATACATGTACTTTACTTCTTTAACATACCATACAGTCTATTTAATAAAATTTTATAGAATTGGTATATCTGTGTTTAACTTATATATAAGTAAAGTAAAACAATCGTTGTTTTATAAGCAACTTCGATTTAGTTTTACGTCTACAGTCGTATGATTCAGGCATTTTTATTAATTGAAAACTACAAGTTTCCCGTAACTTCAGCCACGTCTTCTACAGAAAGCCTTAATACATTCATTTAATCAATCTAAAATCACTGCTCGAATTCGGATAAGAAGCGAGAAGACCTGCAATTATCACATTTTTTGAAAAGGCAATTCAACTTTTAATTTTTTTTTACAGTCTCATTCTATTCGTAAATCTTGCTGATCGGAGGTAAGTTAATGTGGGGTGTCGCATGACGTGTAACATGACGCTTGATGATTTTGTATATAACGTGTAACCTTTTTTCAATTTATTTATATTAAGATTTTGTGTGCCCCAACGTGCCTTCTGTCATTAATATATGTATAATTTGAGTTATGGAACTTGTAGGACTAAAATATTGGTTTCAATTGTTGTACACCACGTAACTTGTACCTACTTGGAAAAAATAGTACCAGTTTTCTTGTTATTAATGTTTCCAGAAATTAATCTGTAACAAAAAAAAACAGACCTTTTGTAGTATTATTATATGAAATTAATTATTATAGTACTATAACACTATTTTTATTATTATCTAAAAAAAATATCGAAATCTACACGAAGTGAAAACCAAAATTATTGAAAATAATTCATCTGGACTCGAACCGGGGTCTTCTGGTTTTGAAACCGTCTGATTTCCTACCCTAACTATTGTAACCTTATAAGGTCATAATAGCTAGGGTAGTTTAATTTAATTACGTAATCTAATGAAACGAAGAATTCTAAAAATTAAATCAAGCCATCAACCCGAATCCTGAAATTGAGCCTGCATGCTAAATTTCTTGAAAATCTTTGAAGTCTTTTTTAAGATTCAAGAAATGTAAGTATATGTGTATACAAGAATTGCTTGTTTAAATGTATTAATTACAATAAAGGAAGAGGACCTAAAGACACATTAATCGAGTCTTTGAACTTTGTACGATGAGTGTTTGTAACATTTTAATTTAGTGTTTTAAGGAATAAAAAATTTGAATTGTGTGTAATAATTTTTAAAACCAATCATATATTTATATATCAATGAATAGTTTATGTAATCTTATCGGTTTTATTCACGCACTCTTGCTATTAATAATTGTCGTCCCTTTTTCCACGCCATTGACGTTTAAGAGAAGAAATTCCAGAAAAAATCCAGGTCAAAGTCTAAAAAGTAATTTTGGAAGTCATTAAAATTTTTATACAATATAATTCAAATAGTGAAAAAGATTATCTTAATTGATAAAATATTTCTTTATTTCAAATTTTATTTTAAAAGTGAAGCAGCTACTGATTACTGACTTTTGTCAGTAATTGTAAATTTCTTTGTTCGTTATGTCCGTAAATTTTAGATATTTACATGCACATAAGGAAAAATGTCTCTTTTTATTTTTAGTATTTTTAGACGCTTAAGACTAGAAGGCATTCTGATTGTCACAAGAAAAGTTGAACGCATCAGAGCGAGAAATAAAACAATCCTATCCGTTTAACGTTTTAAAGTAATGTTCTAAACACTTTTTCACAGAATAAATAACATGTAATAAATAACAATAACAAAATAATGCCATACCGTTCTTACACTTTTCAAATGGTGCACTTTTTCTGTTGTTTTATAACGCATAGCATATCCAGCTCAGAGCTCAATGCAATAACATTTAGCACATTTCCAAATGTGTCTGTAGGCAAATCGATCGGAGCTACACACAAAAACATAATTGTAATTAACCAAAGGCTACAGACTAAAAATTTGAAGTATATAACTGTATAAATTTCTATAATATATGATTCTGTAGTTCATAAATCTTGGTGAGAATGTATTATACTCACCTTGAACTCTGTTATTCAACATTAATTCTGCTGAGGTTTATCCATTTCTATATTACGAGCTGTATTGAGATGCTCTTTATATTTTTGTTACTTTTTCTTTTCATCATGAAATAATTTTTGTTACACGTTTGTGACGTTTGTGAGTACAAAAAGTTTGGATTATATTTACCGAATATTATTTAGTATATCTACAATATTAGATATTATATATATAGAAACTTTAATGATCAATAGGTTTTAAGTTCAAGAAAGGACAAATTATAAAATACCACTATCCATGCTACATATTAAATAAATATTTTATACCATTAAAAAAAAATGCTTTTACTAAACAATAAGATCTATCATGATAAAGAAAATACAGGATAATAGTAAGATTTTTCGGTTCGAATATTTTATTGAATATTAGTCGGTAAAGTTTCTAAAGGTATTTTATTTTAGAAAGAGAGTAAATTAAATGAATAAATTACCTCTTCAGTGAATTTATTTTTTTCTATAGGACTACTCCAAATAATAACGTCTTTATGAACTGACAATAAAACTCGACATTGAGTCACAGATATATTGAAATTGTAGGCCCATTCACAATGACCAAGTTGTATTTCCCAACTGATAGTATTACATAAATTTATGATTTCAATTAATTTAGACCACGTAATCACTTTTGTATACAAAAAAATGACATGCTAACAAGACTACAGTGCTACAGTAACTCAACACAATTAATTAAATATAAACTATAGGTAATAACTATATGAGTAAAGACACCAACTTTAATCTTTCTATATTAAGAATAGTGTATTGAAGGATATATATATATATATATATGTTAAGCTAATAAATATAACTGTTATACTTGTGTAAGATACACATAACTATACTATTGAGGCAAATTATGTTACTATATACACCCACCAGACGCCACGTTGCTGACATGAAATGGAAGTTTTTCTACCAAGGCAATAACTTTATGTAAATCTAATAATGGTTTTCCTCTTCCTTCCATTAATTCTCGGAATATTAATATATAAGAACTAATTAATTTTTGTGCATTACGTGGAATATTCACATTATACGTGTAAAAGACGTATTTACATAGAAATCTCTTGCTTTCTATTTATAAAACATGTCTTAAGACATGAGAAAAGAATATTTTTTTTAAATCATTTTCTTTTCCGGTATTTATATGGACATATAAAGAGTGTACGGTTTCCTAAAAAGCGTCTAAAATCATTTAATGACGTCTATTCTAGCCCTTAACCCCTTTCTTCATATATAACTAATTCGTTCATTTAAAATAAATTAAGCAGACCGGGTACGATCAAAATTCTAGCGTTACGAAACAAAGGTAATTTCCTGGTTCGTCATAGACTCAAAACGAGATTTTTTGTAAATTGACTTAATAAAATATCCACTTATCTTAAGAATAAGATCGAAAAGAAACTATTCTATATCTATAAAAGCAATTTTTTCTTAACAATGATTATTGTTATCTCCGCCCAGAGTATTCGCTAAAGATGAAGAAAGGACTTTCATATTTAAATAAGGTACATAAGTGTTTTTATTGTATTTTTTTTATATTAATATATATATATATATAAGCTTAATTTTCAATTTCTAGTTTACGCTCTCTAAACCACATAGTTTTACTCAGACTACTTATCTGGGAGATCAATTTATTCTGTGATTGAAAATAAAAGTACTGAAAGGAATTCAGGGCAATTGCTCTATTGCAATTTTACACCGACATTTTTAGTACCACAGGAAATTCAAAACGAAATTAAATGTTCCAATATATCGCTACTAACATTAGAATGGAAACGATAACTTGTGAATTATAAAATAAATTATAAGTCCTGTACAATGATATGGTAGATTTACACATGGACTATGCCCTACCATATATAATCATATTTTCCACCCAAATGTGACCGTCCAGCAAAATGCATACATATGTATTAATTACTATTGAATGTCGGATAGTTGAAGATATACTATTAAATTAAGCCAACTTTGGATAGCCTAATATAATAGCTTATTGAATAATTATTGAAGATAATTTAATAAACATGTTTAAGATAACACACCACCATCAACTAGTAAATAAATAAATATTATATAGACATAAATGTTACATTGTTATGGTTTAAAGTGTTATAGATAAATTATGATTTTTTAAATATATTTCGGAATATTTCTTATTTGAGGTTATTTCTATATGGAAAATATATTATATGACACTTTAAGAAAGGTGATTTATATTTACATTTATTTATGTCCATAAGGATAAAAAGGTCACAATGTTGCGGCTCCGTAGGCGTAAGGATTAGTTAAGAATATACCTAAAGGTCAAAGGACGATCGTTGTTGGAAATTATATAGTTTCCTTAACAGTAGGATCTAATAGTTTGTTAGCTAGAAAAGTTTTTATAGCGCACAAATTTCCCTCTAAAAGGCACCTTTTAACTTTACTTTTTTTTTAATGTAAATTAGATAGAAGAAAGGTTTATGTTAGAGGAGTGCAAACGAGGCGGCGGATCACCGATGACAAGTGATTTCCGCCACCCACGAACTCTTACAACATCCGGGGAATCGCAAAAGCGTTGCCGGCTTTGGATGTGGGAGTACACACATTTCATCAAGGGTTCCACGTCGTATCGAACCGGAAATAGCACCAAAGGAAGTACGTTCCACTTCTTAGTGGTATATGGAAGAAAGGTCACAAGGTCAGAACGCCATGCATCCAGGTAATATGGATGGTATTTTAGGCGATGACGTGATGTGCGATGATGAAATTAACATTCTTGCCATTTGCCAGCTGTTGCAGCCCTGACAAATGCATCAAGCCCAAGTTTGTTACAAATAGTTCAATCCCCTGTAGTATAACATCATCATCATCATCATCATCATCATCATCATCATTGGAAGGGAAACAAACCGATCCCCATGGGTAGGATGCAAAAAAGGACGGCAGTACATCTCAATCTGCTGACTTGTAGTACCAAACGCGTCGGGTTTTGTGCGAGCCGGAAGATGAATGGGTACTACACTCCATACCAAGCAATGATCAGAGGACCCTGGGGAGCCTTGACAGTGACCAGGTACTTTCCGGGATGTGTAGACAGCAGAAAATCCAATAAAGATGGCATATATCTCTCCACGTCCGTTAGAAAAGTATGCATCTTAACCAACTGGGACACACCGTTTGAAACAGCAAAGTTTAACACAGATTTCACCGCGTAGTCGGTGACACGTGACGCTAGACAATAGGTATTGTGCGCGTTGAAACTCCCGAGGATACCGATTTCGGCAGAGGGAGTCTGTGAAAGTAGGTCGTAAATCTTCGCCTGGACATAGCCCCAGAGTTGATCTGTTTCTGCATTATGGGACCTGTAGAGATACGCGTAGACTCTGACATGATCGTCTATGTCCATGCATAGCCAAAGTATAGACAGGTCCCCTACCTTCGAAACACTTCGAAACCTTACAAACTCATATATCGCGGCGTCTGGTATAAAATTATATTCGTGTTCATACCCGGAGTGTGATGGGTACGCTATGTCTAAAGTATTACAATTCTATATTTATAAACTTATAAATTACTTTTTTAGTTTCAGTATTATATATAGATACATAGAGCTCATACCTATTCACTAGAATATATATTATTGGACCTCAAATAAAATACGGAACAATATCTTAATTCAGGTTGAGATTATTGGGTAAAAACAGGCTTTATGGCGAGAATGTTTAATTTGTCTTTGCCTTTGTACGGCTATTGGTGGAGAAGGATTTTATACACCCTAATCTCAATTTCCTTCCCTTCTTGTAAACAAACTAATCTCTCCGTGATATAATTTGTAAGAATTTGTAAGACGCTGCTCGAATCAAAAATTTGTTTTTAAAACAAGAGTAATGTCTTTAAAATTAATTGTTCTCCTGCTTGAGCTTTTTCTTAATCTATTTATGACTAGATATAAAACAAAAATGCTTAAGCAATTGTAAGATAAAAAATAATTTGAAGTTTAAAAAAATTGGGTAATTTAAGTAATTGAATACAACTGGATGGAACTAAGTATTCAAAATTATTTTTCCTATTATTTCACACGTCAATTTCAAAGTGGATTGAAAGAGATCTTAAATCAGTTATTTTTGATTAGAGTGAAACGTCCAAATTTTATAGTATTTTTCATAAATTATTTGAAATGGTATATACATAAAATAGCGAATATTAAATCTTAAAATGTTTTAGCAATATATAAACCTATGAAATGCTATTATACATAGGGTCAATACATATTTATAATTTCTTGGTGTAATTAAAAAATCGGTTCAAACTATTATATAACCATGTCTTCAAAATAGGTCCCAAACAAAAGATAATGATTTAACTTTTTAATGCACTTATAAACTTTAGACTACGTTCGTGTAATGAGGTTTACTCTTTTCCTTTTCTATTGGCAAGAATTTTAATAGTTCTATTAGGTTTTTTTAAGAAAATTTCTTATGTATTTATGTTATTATACATTTGCATTATATTTACTTCATTTTGTTCACTTGCTTTTATAAGGTTGTGTTCTTAAAATTTTGCATCGTTTTGTTTGTAAGTCTAGATGTACTGGTGCGTAACAAATTGTCTTAAGCGACTATTTATTTTTATGATAAATTAGGGTAACCGCTTATTTAATTTATAGGACAATATATTGAATAGGAAATAATTCTTTGTTCGCCCGTAAATGAAAAATATAAAGCTAATGAACCGATTTTTTAAATTCCTTTATTTACTTTATCCTTGACTAAATATGAAGTTGTTTTTAATAAATCTTTATGTTGGTGAATCATGTAATAAGGCATCATGAATCAAGATTACAGTGAATTTGATTAGTTTTATTTGTTTTAATTGTCCTTTTGTTAATATATAGATTGTTAAAAAATTGCACAATCTGACCGCTGGCACAAAAATTAAACTATTGTTGTTCCGCAGACGGAGCCACGAAAAAACCCAAATATCACTTAAATTATTTAGACTTTTGGACGTTATTTAAATGTAGCCAATAATAATGTCCTTAAAGATCACTAAAAATGGAATAAAATTTAACAACATTTGAAACGGCGAAATAAAATTATTTCCTGTCGCTTGCGGAATCAGGTGAATGATATTTAATAAAATGTACAATCCTTTTACCGAGAAATTTCCTTGACCTTTGACCAAAATCCTAATTTTATATACATTTAGATATATTACTAAAAAAAAAAAAAATATTTCGTAACATAATTTTGCAAAGGTCAAATCACATAACAAGTAGTAACTTTATTTAATTCTCCTATGTATGGCTTTAATATTTTAAGTCCATAAAACAAAATGAATGACAAACAAAGAGAAATACATATTTACATGCCGGATCCGAAAACCTAAAAACAAAAGCTAGTTGTATTCTGTGAGTATTATTTGAATTTCAATGTAGAGGTCACCCAATTCTGGGTAACGATTTTCATTATCCCAAACCTCAGAACAATGCCAGGCTCATATGCTCCAGTCGTCTCCGTTTAATTAATGTCAATATAGAATGTTTAAAATATATGTATATATTCAATTTAATACCCTAAAAAGTAGACAGTTACATTACCCTTTTATGTAAACAATATCCTATTTTGTCCTAATCGTATTTCAATGATTATACAATAAAAATAAAAAGGAACCTAATTTATTCTATAATAAATTTATACTTCTTTTTAGTTGACATGACATTGACATCATTATTTTCATATTCATGTGAATATATACTTTGATATAGAATAAATATTTTTAATACTTATAAACCGTTAACTTAAACGTTTAAATTATGTATGTTTGTGACATCTTAACCTTTCAATATAACACTGAGTTCTCATCAAAAGAAACTAATTTCAATGTTATTACTTTCATTTCCAAATAGCCAAAAGCCTTTCATAAAAACAGTTATAGTTTTTAAATGTATATTTATAGTATAAAAAATAAATTAAATATGACAAGTAAGTTTAGAGAGAAAACATAGCTCCCATGATACGAAGCCTCCCATTTACTGTAGCGATACGGTCATGGGTCATTAGATGCTACTAGCGCGCTACCGTTAGAAGTAAGTAAAATATGGCCTTCTACCTACGACCAGTCCATGATGAGATTACTTTTCTTATAAACATATAAATTCGGTATTATAGGTATATATATTTTTTTTATTAAAATAAAATCTTAAACAGTAACAGTATATTTAAATGTTTTTTTAAGAATCTTATACAATTCATCCGTGGCATCTTGCCATATATCTTCTGTCAACTTTCAAGGTTTTAGTGCTGTAACACATTCTGTGGAGAAATAAAGTTTCAACATTTCTAAATTTACCTTGAAATCTTATAAAATATTATTAATATATAAATACGTGTACTTTCCATCTTTGACATACTTTACAGTTTATTTTACTTAAACTTTTGAAAATTCATATATCTGTATATTTAACATATAAGTAAAATGAAAACAATCCTTGCTTTATAAACGACTTTGAATTCTAATTTTATATCTGTATCCAAATGACGCATGCATTTTAATAAATTGAAAACTACAGGTTACCCGCAACTTTGCCTACATTTACTGCAGGAAGCCGTATTGGTCATATAATCATCTAAGGTTACAGATCGAACTCAGGTAAGAAGCAACATTATGCTCAAATACAATTTTTGAAAAGGCAAATAAACACTTTGCTAAACTCTTCTCTACACTGTTATTCTATTCGTAAGAGTCGTAGTGTGATTTCACATAGTATGTGCTGACCGGAGGTTAGATTTATCATTGTAGGGCATCCTAGAACATGACGCCTGATGACTTTGTACATAGCGTGTAACCAGCTGACGCTAAAATATGTACCATTAGAGCCATGGAACTTCTAGGACTAAAATGTTGGTTATAATTGCCCCACCTAACTTGTAGGAGAAAATAGTACCTGTTTTTTTGTCATAAATATTTTCGGATATTAATGAGTAACAAAAAAAAAACAGACCAATTATAGTATATTTATATATTATTATTTATTATAATATTATTTTCATTATTTTGCAAAAATATATATATATCGAAATCTACATCGAGTGAAATATAATAATAAAATAATTATCACAAGATTGTACTACTATTTCTAATATTCATGTTTCTAATAGTAATAGCTGTCGAAGCGGGACTAAGCGCAAATTGAGGCAATCAACTGAAATAACAATCCTTTGTTGCAAACATGTTGAATGTTCCTGGTTATTCTGGAAGATAATTCACTATTCTATTGTAACAGTATATTGTGTTTGTTTCTTTACTTTTTGTTATAAACCTTTTGTATACTCGTATATCCATTATGGACACCACAGAAACAGCCTCTAGTGTTTTATTAAAATTTCAATAACAATATATATTATAAAGGGTCTTATAATGTTGTACCTAGATCACCAAGCTTTTGCTCAGTAAAATCGTAAATTTATCATATTTTCCTTGTATTCAGATACTGTACCAGTTTTTTCATTTCCTAGAAACATGGATAAAATAAAAGAATAAGGTTTTCTAAAAATTAAACCAACCTAGACTGAAATATTGCCCCTGAAACCCACTGCTTACTAAATTTCGTGAAAATCATTAGAGTCCTTTCCAAGACCAAAGATATACACATATATATATGTGTTATACAAGAGTTGCTCGTTTATTGGTATTAGATTACCATAAAGAGAAAGGACCTAAAGAAACATTCATCGGGTCTTTTAACTTTGCACGACGACTGTTAGTGAAAATAATTTAATTTTGTATTTTAGGGCAGAAAAAGCAAAAGAACATCGAACCGTGTTTAATTTTTTTTATGACTGCTATATATTTATATAACAAACATAAACGACTAACATATATATATATATATATTTATATATAACAATGAATATTCTAACTGATACTACCGGTTTCATTGACGCACTCTTACTATTAATAACACAGGCACACAAAAAAAAAAAAAAGTCATGAACCAGAGGGAAGACCCCATTATTCTTAGGTTTTTGGGATCGCTGAAACTGAATATGACAATTAAAACTAATTTTAAATGCCAGTTTTCCCGCTAGCACCCCCTTACTACCTCTTAAGGGGTGAGAATTGAAATTTTTGTATAAAATCAAGATAGATGTCTATTTCTACGTTTTTTGGGATGCTGAAACCGAAAATGATAATTAAAAATAAATTCATGACCACTATCACCCCCTACCACCCCTTACGGGGGGTGAAAATTTAAATTTTTCTATAAAGTCAAGATAGATGTGTATTTCTACGTTTTTTGGGATGCTGAAACCGAAAATGATAACTAAAAATAAATTCATGACCACTATCTCCCCCTACCATCCCTTACAGGGGGTGAAAATTTCATTTTTTCTATAAAATCAAGATAGATGTGTATTTCTACGTTTTTTGGGATGCTGGAACCGAAAATGATAACTAAAAATAAATTCATGACCACTATTACCCCCTTGATCCCTTACAGGGGGTTAAAATTTCTTCATACATCTTGATTTTATACAAAATTGAAATCCCCCATTACGGATGGTTAGGGGGTGGTATTGAGTAAACGAAGTATCAAATTCACTTTTGGTTGTCATTTTCGGTTCCAGCATCCTAAAAAACGTAGAAATACACATCTATCTTGATTTTATAGAAAAATTTAAATTTTCACCCCCTGTAAGGGGTGGTAGGGGGGTAATAGTGGTCATGAATTTATTTTTAGTTATCATTTTCGGTTCCAGCATCCCAAAAAACGTAGAAATACACATCTATCTTGATTTTATAGAAAAAATGAAATTTTCACCCCCTGTAAGGGATGGTAGGGGGAGATAGTGGTCATGAATTTATTTTTAGTTATCATTTTCGGTTTCAGCATCCCAAAAAACGTAGAAATACACATCTATCTTGACTTTATAGAAAAATTTAAATTTTCACCCCCCGTAAGGGGTGGTAGGGGGTGATAGTGGTCATGAATTTATTTTTAATTATCATTTTCGGTTTCAGCATCCCAAAAAACGTAGAAATAGACATCTATCTTGATTTTATACAAAAATTTCAATTCTCACCCCTTAAGAGGTAGTAAGGGGGTGCTAGCGGGAAAACTGGCATTTAAAATTAGTTTTAATTGTCATATTCAGTTTCAGCGATCCCAAAAACCTAAGAATAATGGGGTCTTCCCTCTGGTTCATGACTTTTTTTTTTTTTGTGTGCCTGTGTAATTGTCGTCCCTGTTTCCACGCCATTAAAGCATTTTGGAAAAAAGTGTTATATCAACTGAAAACATTTTTTTTTAATTAAATAAACTACTAAATTTTGTTAAAAGTAACTATAAAAAAACCTTTTTCTTTGTTCTTTACCTATGATAAAATAAGATATTTATATCTATACATAAGGAAAAACGTATCTTTTTTATCTTTAATATTTTTAGAAGGTTTTACTAGAAGGCTTTCAGATTATACCGCAAGAAAAAGCTGAGGGCTATCGGGCGAGAAAACAATCCATCCTAAGAATAACGGATAATTAAACAACGTATTAAAGTAGTAAAAGGAATCCACTGAAATTATTGCAGTGCCATTTTAGACCGAAATATTACAACATGAAATTCAAAGCGAAATTATGTAACACAATATAAATGTATATTGATATAATATAATACATACAATACATAAGAATAGAAATCTTGTAAATTATAAATCTTGTACAAAGATATGGCAGATTTACACATGCACCGGTTCCTACCATCTATTCAACGCAAATAATTCAATAATTATTGTTAAGAATGTAGGGTACTATGCTCATAATTAAGCTAACTTTAGATAGCTCACTCATTTAGATAGACTCATTGAGTTATTATTGAAGATAATTTAATAATCAAAATTAACACATCCTCTTATCAAGGTACTACGTCTTATTTATTCTTTGAGTTTGTTTCTATAAGAAAGGAAAATATGATATATTAAGAAAGGTAATTTATATTGACATTTATTTATGTTCATAAGGACAAAAAGTTCACAAAGTTGCGACATCGAAGCCGTAAAGGCTTTTTAGTTAAGAATATATTTACCTATAGTTCTAGCACATATATATCCCTCTGAAAGACAACTATTAACGTTACCTTTTATGTAAAATGTATATTACATTGAACTTCTAGTTTTGTATTATATTTAGCAATTTAATATTGTCTTAAATCTATATAAAATGATTAGTAAATGGGTTTATTTGGTAATTCAAAGTAATTAATGAGATCCGTTTCCAAATAAATTGCGGCTCACATCGAGACCCGCATTCCATATTATTTATGACTGATCAATATCTCAGTACCTAAGTACCTCATCCTGAATTTTGGAGCGTGTTTCAAATGTTCTAATATTTTCTTATATAAGTTTATTTTATTAGATGTCTGGATCGTGTCAGCTTTATCGCCGTTTCGTTTGCCGACAATTGAGAATAAAAGTAAAATGTAGGAATATATATAACATTTTTTTTTCATTATTAGGAAAATCACTAAAAGAATTACAAGCAAGTTTTTATACAATTAGATATATTATTAGAGAAGTAGTTTTATAGTTCCTTCTAAATTTAAGTACTTTGTTTTAAGTATTAATATTAATTATTCTTTACCTGTGGTTTAACAAAAGACACAAACTAAATATTAATTTAAAAAAATAGTTTCTTAACTTTAAATGTACATATGTTACACGTATGACTGCTCAGACTCTACACGGTTCCGAGGCACATCGAAAAGAATTAGAATCTAAATAGAGCATGATACCAAAAAGAGACTAGAATAACACAAGGGTTGTAACTTTAAACATTTTTATTAATAGTCAGTTTATAAAGTTTTAGTATTAAACTAAAACTATTAAAAGACGAAGACGAGAAATGAGGAAGTTCATACTGAAAGAACATGTGCAAAATTGCTAACAAGTTGATTATTGCATACCTCATTTTTCTACTCAACTTTTGATACAAGAATGCGCTAAATATTTTAAATTTATTAAGCGAGTGAGTTAAAACAATAGGATTTTTTTAATTGCTAATTATTTATAGTGTTTATATTCTGAAATTCGCTTTCTACATAAGGTGTTGTAAAATTTCTAAGTTTTAAAATGTAATGTAAAGTAAGTAAGTAACCATAAATGGCCCAATAGGGCATGTCTTTTCAATGTATTTTCCTGTAATTGTACATCTAGAAAATATACAAAAAAATATATTTACACTATATAGTATATCTTGAAATAAAGTAAGACATCTCTATCGAATATAACATTATATCAAGTTGTTAATAAGCATCTTCCAAACAAAGCGAAAAATAAACTCATTAATTCTTATGTCCCGTTCTAATGGATATTCTTAGGAAACACTTTCGGCTCGTCCTAGTTCCTTACAAGTTACTGTAGCGTAAACAAATAAATCGCATTTAACTTTTGGAGATTATGTAATTTAATTTATCGGACTTCTAATTAATTGATAAAATTATGTTAAATATTTTTAGATGTTGGTACATGAGGTCTTACAATTCTATGCTTATAAAGTTATTAACAACTTAAAATTTTTACTATTATTATTATTATTGGGTAAAAAAGGATGGTAATTTATCTTTGCCGTTCTATCGCTATCGCTAGCAAAAGATTTTATACGCCCTAATCCCAATTTCCTTCCCTTCTTGTACAGAAACTAATCTCTCCGTGATATAATTTTAGATTATAAAATAGGAGATTCCTTTATGAATTAAAGAATTTATTTGACATTGCTTAATAATTCTTATTATTAATTTCTTTTTAATTCCGAAGTAATGTCTTTAAAAGTTAATTGTTCTTACGCTTGAGGTTCCTCTTAATCTCTATGATTCGGGGATTTAAAATAAATGCTAAAATAATGGTAAGGAAAAAAGTGATTTGAAGATTGAATATTTGGGAAAATTAAGTTACAGAATACAATAAAAGTGGATAAATTTCAAAGTGGATTTCTTGTGAACCCATGGTTTGAGTGTTACATATATCAGTCTGACCAAAACTAAATTTGTTTGTTAAACAGATGTTTGTAATTGATATAATTTTTATTTCAAATTATTGTTACGTGTGAGTGATCAAAAGTGATTTGTAGGAAGTTATTTTATCAAATTAAATTGTCGAAATGTAGTTGTATATTAATTTAGTAAAATATATTAAATGGTACAAATATACATATAAATAGCGAACATCAAATCTTAAAACTTTTCAGCAATATAAATAATAATAATTAAAACACCGCCTCAAACTGTTACATAGCCGTGTCTTAAAAATGGTCCCAAACAAAATGATAATGATTTAAGGTCGATTAAACTTTTCAGTACGACAACTGTCGGCGAGGTTCCCGTAATGAGGTCTGTCCTTTTATTCTTTTTATTTGCTAGAGAATTAACAAAGTTCCTTAACGTTTTTTTACAAATGATCTGAAGAATAATATTACCAAACATTTGCATTACATTTTCGTTATTTTATTTACTGGCTTTTATTATTATAAAAACCTTTTGTTACGTTGAGTTCTTAAAATTTTGCGTTACTTTGTACTAGTGCACAACAACTTGTCTTAAGCGACTTTTAAGCGACTCTTTGTTTTTATTATAAATTAGAATAGTCGCTTATCAATACATAGATTGTTATAATAATAATAACATTACAAAACCTGGCCACGAAATGTCACTGTGGTTCAGTTATTGACAAAATTGAATTATTGTTTATCTGCAGACGGAGCCATGAATATAATATTTTCTCGAATTACTTAAAGAAATGTACCGGCTACTTTATTAAAATATAACTAATAATATATTGTCCATATATTGTCTATACGGTAATCGAAAACATTAATTTTATTTAAAAAAACTGTAAAAGAATACTTTCTGAGTAAAGATAGTTAAAACAACTTCTGTATAACACTCACTGAACATCACTTATTTATTTTAATGATGTAGTATATAATATAAGTAGCGTATTGCATTGTTTAGTTTATTACATTTTATTGTTGTTTTATATAATACGTTTATTAGTGTGTTATTATTTATATGTATGTTTATTAATGTAACTTTACGCCACCTACCAATGTTTTTTTTTCTTTTTTAATACTTAATGTTTGTAAGGTAGCCTGGAAGAAATCGCCGTTAGGCGATAAGGCCGCCTGTTGTACTTTTTATGTGTTATTTTGTTTTTTTTTTTATATATTTTGTGGTGTACAATAAAGAATAAATAATATAATCAAATTTAGCAAGTTCAGTAATACCAACATAAAATGTTTTCCTGTCGCTTGCGGAACCACGTGAATTCTATTCAATAAAATTTACTCTACTTTTACGGAGAAAATCTTTGACCTTTTACAAAACTCTGCTTCAAACTTTATTTTAATTTGAATATAATTCTTAAAATATCTTCATATTTGTAAATGTCAAAATACATAACTAGCAATAACTTTATTTGATTTAATTTGTATTCTGTGTACATCAAAATTTTAAGTCCATACAAGAAAATAATCACAAACAAAGAGAAATACATATTTACATGCTAGAGCTGAAATCCTAAAACAAAAGTTAGTTGAATGCTGTGAGTATTATTTGAATTTTAATATTAAACAATTTTGAGTAAAGGGTTTCATTATCTTCAACCTCAGAACAAATCCAACCACATATCATAACAATCAATACCAATCATATGGTCCAGTTGTCTTCATTTAATTAATGTTAATATTGAATTTCAAACAAATATACAAATTTAGACCCTAGAAACTATCTTATCTACACTTTTAACAATATTGTGTTTTGTACCAGTTGTATTCGTATTGTATTTCAATGATTATAAAATAAAAGTAAAAAAAGGTTACTTAATTTGTTTATTTAGCTTTTAATAATTTATACTCCTATTTTTAATATTCGATATCATTATTACGTTTGTAGTGTATATTTTTTCTAATAATAACTTTATTCATGTCAATACTTTGTATACAGGCCATATATTCTTTTAGTATTTAATAAGTGTAACTTAAACGTTTACATTATGTTTATAACATAATATAATTACAATTTAATATTAAGTGTTGATCAAAGAATTATTACTTTCATTTCCCAAGCCTTTCTTAAAAATAGGTTCTGTTCAATTTTAAAAGTACTTTTATAGTATAAAAATATAAGTTAAATATATATTAAATCTATAAATAGAGAGAAAACATCCCTCCTTATGATATGATGAATCCATTTATGCTGTACCCATATGATCATGGGTCATTAGTTGCTACTAGGGCGCTACCATTAGAAGTAAAATATTGTCTTTTATCTACGAACAGCTGATGAAGCGATTAATGTCCTTATAAATACTTATAATTTCCGTGTTTGAGGAGTAAACCTTAAATAGTAACTGTATGTATGTTTATTAAAAATCTTATACAATTCATCCGTGGCATCTTGCCACATATTTTCTGTCAACTTTCAAGGGCTTAGTGCTGTTAACAAATATTCTGTAGAGAAATATCACCATTTCTAAATTCACCTTGAAATCTTATAAAAATGTATAAATATAAGAATTCATGTATTTTCCATCTGTGATATAATTTACAATTTATTTTACTTTAATTTTTGTATATCTCTATTTATTTTATTTTATGTAAGTAGATTTATTTTATAAGTAACTTAGATTTAATTTTTTTTCTACGTCCATGTGGTATAATTTTACTTCAACATAAATTGAAAACTACAAGTTACTCGCCACTTGGCTTGCCTCTGCTGCAGCAAGGCGTTGTATATTCAGATTATAAGTGTAAAACCACTTATCAAATCAGGATAAGAAGGATTATTACCCGTAATTATTTTTTTTTTTTAAAAAGGCACTTCTTTGCAAATTTTTCCCTACTTATTCTATTGTAAAGATTCGTAGTGCTATGTTATACATTGCTGGCCGGTGGTTAGTATTATTAATGTCAATCAATCAATCAATCAAAGGGACATCCTAGAACATGACACGTGATGACATTGTACATAAGGTGTAATCAATTATCTGTGAAATACACAAAGATTTTGTTTAGATAATGTATCTCTTAGCCATTATAGGTGTTTGTACCTTCTGACACTAAAATATGTATCATTTGGGCCATGGAACATAGAACTAGAATGTTGGCTTCAATTGGCCCTCTCAATGTAGGAAAAAATAGTACTAGTTTTATTATCTTAAATATTTAATGAACCAGAAGTTAATGTGTAACAACAAAATAATATTATGTAACATTTATTAAGTATTATAGTACTACAATATTATTTTTATTATTGTTTTAAATAAGGTTAAATTTTCAAATAACAAAATTATTGAAAATAACTCCTGTCTCCTAATTAAAAACAAATAATAACATATTTATTTTTGCATACAAGAGATAGAATTATCAATGAAATAATTGTAACAAGACATAGTTTTCTAGTATTCGTGTTTCTAATAGTAATAGCTGTCGAAGCGGGACTAAGCGCAAATTGAGGCAATCAACTGAAATTACAATCCTTTGTTGTAAACATGTGGAATGTTCCTTGTTATTGTGGATATAATTCAATATTCTTTTGTAACATTGTAGTATGTTAGTGCTTTACTATTGATTACTGACCTGTGTTAATAATAATTGTAAAACAATATTATCTTGCGTGTTATCTATATATAAACTATAGATATTTTTATTTAGACTGTTGGCAAAACGACTTTTTTTTTATCTCTAATATTTTTAGAAGCTTAAGACTAGATGGTGTTCCTATTCTACCAAAAGAAGGTTTGAGGACAACGGAGCGAGAACTAAAACAATCCTATCCTGAGCAAGTATTCAGTATCTTCTCAGCAGAGCAGCATTGATTGCCGATGGTAGCTTTTCACTAACTGACTACAGTGACCTTTTTTATTGTAACAATTGACGATTCAAAAGTGCGCGTAAATGCCTAATTAAATGAAGATATTTTGAATGTGAATTTGAATTTGAAACACACTTTCTCAGTATCAATGACATGATACTTACTAAACCGTACTAACACTTGGAAATGGTACAGATTTTGTGTTGTTTCATATCGCATCGCATATCCAACCCAGAGTTCAATGCAACAACATTTGACGCATTTCCAAATGTACCTGTAGGCAAGTCTATCGGAGCTACACACAAAAATATTATTGTAAATAACCAAAGGCTACGAACTAAAAATTAGAAGTATATTAAACTGTATAATTTCCTATAAAATATAATTTTGTGGTATATAAATCTTGTTGAGAATGTTTTATCGCCACCTTGAACTATGTTATTCAAGATTAATTCTGCTGAGGTTTATTCTCCGTTTCTGTATTATGAGCTGTAATGAGATACTCTTTATACTTTTATTACTTTTTTTTTAAGCCAAGACCTAAATTTTCGTGTTATGGTACATGTTGGTGACGTCGTTGAAGAATTGACGTGCCATGTACAGAAAATTACGGTTATATTTACCACATATTATTAAGTATACCTAAAAAAAATATGTGAGAGAATTATTAACTATTAGGTATTTTTAAATGCTTTTTAAATGCTTTTATTTAACTTGACATGTATCGGATCAAATCTTGTAACGCGAAATTTTAATACTCAGACTCAATGAATTTCGATGAAAATTAGAGCACATGTTCGGCTCCGGTGACAATACAAGTAAATGGGGTTACCCGAAGAAAACATCCCCTTTTGACTCCTGTTTGCCACCCCTACGTGTTTTTAATCGCGTTTTCGACCATATTTGTCGAATTTTATTGTCCGGGTTAAATATATTTCACGAAAATTAGTCTTTATGTTATATTTTAGTTAAAATAAAATACAAGTGGGTTTTATTTCTAAATGCTTTTTATTATATTAGATATACTTTAATTTTAATATGTTTATTATACACAGTTTTATTTATTATTATATCATCGAAAAAAGATTATGGAAAATAAAAATGTTACTCATGTCAAAATTTCGAAATTGCATGCAAATAAAAATTCAAATAAAAAATTACAAAAAAATATTTTAAAAAAATATTTTTAAAAAAATTACAAAAAACAAATAATGAAAAAAAATTTTTTTAAAAATGCTTTTATTTAACTTTGTAAAAAAAGAACTAAAAAATAAAAAATATTTTTTTTCAAAAATATCAAAAAAATTTATGCATATTTTGTACAATTTTTTTGTAAATAATTTTTTGAATATTTTTTTTGTAAATAATTTTTTGAATCAATTTTTTTGTAAATAATTTTTTTAATCAATTTTTTTGTAAATAATTTTTTGCATAAATTTTTTTGATATTTTTGAAAAAAAATATTTTTTCTTTTTAGTTCTTTTTTTACAAAGTTAAATAAAAGCATTTTTTTTAAATTTTTTTTTTTCATTATATATTTTTTAAATAGTAGCAACATTAAATCTACATAGCTAGTATAGCATAGGTAAGGCAGGTACTTTAGCTCTGTTTAATCATACATTGCATTTTTAACATGATACTCTTATTAAAACGAATCCAAAGGATACATTCATGGGGAAGAACCGGTAAGTAACTCTATGGATGCTCTTTTCAATTAGCATTAATTTATAATTTAGATAACATTGACTATATAAAAATTCATAATTGAAATATGTATTCACAATACAAAGGATTTATTTATTATATCAGAAGCAAAGTTCAAAGTTCACATTACAACTTTTTCTGGAAAATATAATAAGAAATGCTAAATAACTGCAATGCTAGTGTTAGGAATAAAGTATAAATTTGTTTCTTACCAATTATATTATTTCTTACATATGAGTAAAGTAAACTTTCTTTAAGTTCAAGTAATTAAATATATACTATAATAACTGAAATTGATGAGTAAAGAAAGTAACATTCATCTTCCAATATTAAGAAAAGTTTATTGACATAGATATATATGTTAAACTAATAAACTTGCGTATCTACAATACTATTATGCCAAATTATATTACTATATACCCACCATACAAACCATACCAAGTTTTTCTACCAACACAATAACTTTATATAAATCTAATAATTATTTTCGTCTTCCTTCCATTAATACTCCGACTATTAACATATAAGACCTTATGAGAATTTTGTGGAAGGCGTGGGATTCATTAACGTGTTCAAGATATAATTAGATAAGACATCTTGAGACATACGATTAAGAGAAAAATATATTATTATAATATTATTGTTATTGTTATGATTATATGAAGTGTTTATGGTTTACTAAAAGAGTTTAAAACTATTGAATGATGTAAATTTCAGCACACAACCCCTTTCTAGATAGATTTTTCTATTCATACATGAGTGATTCGTTTATTTAAAATACATTAGGCAGGCCTGCACGATCGCGATGCCAGCAGAACGAAACAAAAGGTAATGTGGTTAGCCTTAAACCGAAACTCAAAAGGGGAGGTTTGTAAAGACACTTAATAAAACATGCACTTATCTGAAGCATACCATTAAAAGAAAGTCTATTCCATCTGTACAAATATTTAATTTTACAAATTGTTATTGTTATATCTGCTCAAAATATTCGGTAATGATGAAGAAGAGACATTCTAATTATATTTAAATAAGACATCTAAGTTTTTTTTTGTATATATATATATATATATATATATATATATATATATATATATGTATATAAGCTGAGTTCCAATTTATAGTTGAAGCTCCGTAAACTATATATTTTCACTTAGACTTTACTAAGCTGAGAGATTGATTTATCTAGTGATTGGAAATAAAAGCACTGAAAAGAATTCAGGGCAATTGTTCGATTGCAATTTTGCACCGACATTTTTAGTACCACAGAACATTCAAAACGAAATTTAATGATCCAATATATCGCTACTAACATTAGAATATAAACGTTATCTTGTGAATTATGAAATTATTTATAAATATTGTAAAATGATATGGTAGATTTACACATGGATCATGTCCTACCATCTATTAGTATATATTCCACCCAAATGCACCAACCAGCAGATCGCATTCATATGCCTTAATTACTGTTAAGAATGTTGGTTAGTAGAAGATATATTGTTAAATTAAACTCTGGATGGCCTAATGGCTTGTTGAGTTATTATTGTAGCTAAATTATGTTATATATATAACGTTATCATTTATTCATTTACATTTATTCAATTTCATTGTTATTGTCTAAAACTGTTATTGTCTAATTAATATTTTTTACACCGACATTTATTATTTATTTATTTATTCTTTTAGGTTATTTCTATAAGGAAGGAAAATATTTATGTTACCTGTTGTAAAATGTAAATTACATAGAAACTTTATAACTGATCAATATCTCTAAGTACCTACGAGCAACATTCCTCTTCCTTTTCTCATCCTGGATTTTGGAGCGTGTTTCAAATGTTTGAATATTTTATCATATAAGTTTGTTTTATGCCATGTCAGGATCGTGTCAGTTGATGTTTCGTTTGCTGAAAATTTAGAATAATAATGAAATATAGAAATATATGTGATTATAAAATTATTATTCTTTTAATATGAGGAGAAAAAAATCACTATAAGAGTTACAAGCAAGTTATAGTAATATTATGTCAATTATTGAATAAATAGTTTTTATATAAAAATGAACATAAGAAGAACACCATAAGGTAGAAAGTTTAACAATCATAATCCTCCAAACAAAAGGAGCGCTTTGTCTCTGGTTTTAAGACAGTTTACGGAAGCACGACAATTCACTTCCAGCTCAAATAAAAACCCGCATTATAGGTAATTCAAGAAGCTCTTCTTTATGGCCGATTACAGCATTTCTCTGCCCATTCTTTCTAACCTTAATATTTTAAAGAATTTTCTTGGTTATTGTTTTACGAAGGCAGACTGTTATAGTATCTTCTAATATACTGTACTTCTAATATCTTCTTATAGACTTCTATAGTATCTTCTAAATTTAAATACTTTTAATAAATACTAATATTTTTTTTCATTACCTGTATTGTAACAAAAGACGCAAATAAATTATTAATATAAAATCAAAGTTTTTATACGTTAAATTACACGTTTTAAGGATTTCGAGGACCATCGAGAAAAATCGGCATATAACTGGAAGGATATTCTTTTAACTTACTTATTATTTATCATTTTGTTTATATTATTGATACATGAATAAATTAGAATCAAAATAGAGCATGATACTATAACGAGATTAGAATAACCACGCCACTACCAGTTCTATGATCTTATATTTACAATATTTTAGCCTTTTACAAGAAGAAGAACTTAAAAATAACAATGATAGTAATAAGCTTTGTATAGAAGAACGTGCAAAATGTGAGTTTTAAATTTGTTAAACGGTATATAGGTGACAGATTTAAACAATTTATTTTAAAACGGAATTCCATTAATCCAAAATAACTTTTTGTTTGAGGGAGCTTTTATTATTGCTAACATAGAAGCCGCTTTTTGTTCAAAATATATAATATTTTTAGAACATCTATTGTTATTTTCAAAGATGTATATAATGCAAAGGTAAATATTGTAGTACTTTAGAAAACAGTTTTAAGAGACTTACAAGGATGGATACAGGACGATGTTACATATATCCTTATAATAAGAATATAACTTATTAGTTATCCTCCTCCTTTTACACAAATTTTCACTTGTAACATCTACGACACTAACGAGGACGTCATTGGTTTGGAGGATTGATGATATATATTTAAATATTGGGTTTATCATTTGAAAAAATTGAAATTAATGAGTCAAGACAATAACTTTCATCTATCTATATTAAGAAAAGTTTATTGAAGGATATATCTAAATAAAGCTAATAACTCTTATACTTGTGTATCTTATAACAATACTATTGAGGCAAATTTTGTACTCTATACCCACCATACCAACCATGCCAACTTATCTACCTACGCAATAACTTTATATAAATATAATAATTATTTTCGTCTTCCTTCCATTAATACTCTGACTATTAACATATAAGACCTAATGGGAGAAAATTCTGTGGAAGGCATGGAATATTTATTAACGTGTTCTAGATGTAATTAGATAAAAATATTTTGCTTTCTATTGCAACATGTCTTAGACATAGGAGAAGAATGTATTATTATAGTATTTTTGTTAATGTTATGGTTATAGGAAGTGTGTGTGTGTGTGTGTTTACTAAGAGTTTAAAACTATTGACTAATGTAAATGTCAGCGCATAACCACATTTTAAACATTTTTCTATTCATACATAACTGATCCATTCATTTAAAATACATTATGCAGGCCGGGCATGATCGCGATTCCAGCAGTACGAAACAAAGGTAATTAAGTGGTTAGCCTTACACCGAAACGCAAAAGGGTTGGTTTTGTAAACTGACTCCATAAAACTCAATCTTGAACAAAGATATAGTAGATTTACACATGCACCGACTCCTACCATCTATTCAACCCAAATGCAACCGTCCAGCAATTTGCATTCATATGCATTAATTATTATTAAGAATATAGGATACTATACTCATAATTAAACCAACTCTAGATAGCTCACGTTAGACTCAATTGAGTTATTATTTAAGATAATTTAATAACCAGAATTAACACATCCGCTTATCAAGGTACTACGTCTTATTTATTCTTTGAGTTTGTTTCTATAAGAAAGGAAAATATGATATATTAAGAAAGGTAATTTATATTGACATTTATTTATGTTCATAAGTGTCGTAGCCGTAAGGCTGGTTAGTTAAGGATATTTACCTATAGTTCTAGCACACATATATCCCTCTGAAAGGCAATTCTTAACGTTACTTTTTATTTAAAATATATATTACATAGAAACTTCTAGTTCTGTATTATATTTAGCAATTTAATATTGTCTTAAATCTCTATAAAATGATTAAGTAAATGGGTTTATTAGGTAATTTAAACTAATTAATGGGAGCCGTTTCCAAATAAATTGCGACTCACATCGAGACCCGCATTCTGTATTATTTATGACTGATCAATATCTCAGTACCTAAGTACCTCATCCTGAATTTTGGAGCGTGTTTCAAATGTTCTAATATTTTCTTATATAAGTTTATTTCATTCGATGTCTGGATCGTGTCAGCTTTATCGCTGTTTCGTTTGCTGACCATTGAGAATAAAAGTAAAATATTGGAATATATATATTACTATTTTTCATTATTAGGAAAATCACTAAAAGAATTACAAGAAAGTTTTAATACAATGATATCTATTATTAGAGAAGTAGTTTTATAGTTCCTTATAAATTTAAGTACTTTTATTAAGTATTAATATTTTTTATTCTTTACCTATGGCTTAACAAAAGACACAAACAAAATATTAATATTAAAACACTAGTTTTTTTACTTTAAATGAATATACGTTATACGTATGACAGGTCACATTATACACGGTTCCGAGGCCCATCGAAAAGAAATAACTCTTAGCATATTCTTTTAACTTATTTATTAATTATCATTTTGTTTATGTTATTGATACATGAATAAATTAGAGTCCAAATAGAGCACGATACTAAAAGGAGACTAAAATCACCACGCCACTACTAGTTCTATGATCTCATATTTACAAAAGGGCTTAAGAATTGTAACTTTAAACATTTTGACTAATAGTGAGTTTATAAAGTTTTAGTTTTAAACTAAAAATGTTACAAGACAAAGACAAGAGATGAGGAAGTTTAAAGTGAAACAACATGTGCAGAATTGCTAACAAGTTGATTATTGACAGACCTGCATATCGTCAACATAGTACTCAGTTTTATAATAAGCTTTTGATACAAGAATGCGCAAAATATGAGTTTTTAATTTATTAAGCGGGTGAGTAAATAATTAGGATTTTTTTATTTGATAGTTATTTCTAGTGATTATATTCCGAAAATCGCTTTCTAGATAAGATTTAGTAACATTTTTTAAGATTTAAATTATTGGAAACGTACTCGTAACTATTGTAGTATCTTTGAAAATAATATAAAATTTTCATTTTCAAGGGACTATGGACGATGTGTCACAAATATCATAATAATCTAATATTTATTATGAACTAAGATATAATGTTGTAGTTACCCATTCTTGTTACAGTTATATATTATACCTTATAACTACGATCGTTCTTATGTGGGTGTAGAAGGTTAATGATATTGGTACATTTAAGGATATCGACAACGATTTGCCACAATAGAATGTTTTTTTTCCTGTATTGTACATTTAGAAAATATTTTAAAAAATATTAGTGACACTGTATAATATAATAAGTAAGGATTCTCTAACAAATATATAACATTATATCAAGTTGTTAATGAGCATCTTCCAGACAAAGCGAAAAATAAACTCATTTATTCTTATGTCCCGTTCTAATGGATATTCTTAGGACACACTTTCGGCTCGTCCTAGTTCCTTGCAAGTTACTGTAGCGTAAACAAATAAATCGCACTTGACTTTTCGATATTATGTAATTTAATTTCTTTGACTTCTAATTGAAGGACATAAATATGATTAATATTTTTAGATGTTGATACATGAAGGATTTACAATTCTATGCTTATAAAGTTATTAATAACTTTTAATTTTTACTATTATAATTATTATTGGGTAAAAACAAGCTTCATGGTAACGATGATAATTTATCTCTGCCTTTATACCGCTATCGCTAGCAAAAGATTTTATACGCCCTAATCCCAATATCCTTGTCTTCTTGTAAAATGTAAAGAAACTAATCTTTCCGTAATATAATTTTAGATTATAAAATAGGAGATTAATTTATGAATTAAAGAATTTATTTGACGTTGCTTAAAAATTCTTATTATTAATTTCTTTTTAATTCAGATGTAATGTCTTTAAAAGTTAATTGTTCTTCCGCTTGAGGTTCATCTAAATCTCTATGATTCGGGAATTTAAAATAAATGCTAAAATAATGGTAAGCAAAAAAGTGATTTGAAGATTGAATATTTGGGAAAATTAAGTTATGGAATACAACAAAAAGGGTATCGAGTTTAACGCAAATTAATTTAATTATAAATAATCAAAAATATTTTCCTATTACTTCATACATAAATTTCAGAGTGGATTTCTTGTGAACCCATGGTTTCAATGTTAAATATATCAGTCTGGCCAAAACTAAATTTGTTTGGTTAACAGATGTTTGCAATTGATATAATTTTATTTGAACTTATTGGTACTTAGGAGTCATAAAAAGAGATTTGTAGTAAGTTATTTTTGATGAGATTAATTAAACCTTTGAAATCTAGTAATATTTTTTTTTTGTAAATGATTTTAAATGGTACAAATATACATAAAATGGCAAACATTAAATCTTAAAATTTTAAAAACCTGAAAATAATGTAAAGGTTTTATAGAACAGTTCATAAACATGAATAATTTCTTACTATAACTAAAAAACCGCCTCAAACTGTTACATAGCCGTGTTTTAAAAAATGGTCCCAAACAAAATGATAATGATTTAAGGTCGATTAAACTTTTCAGTACGACAACTTTATGCGAGGTTCCGGTAATGAGGTCTGTCCTTTTATTATTTTTATTTGCTAGAGAATTAACAAAGTTCCTTAACGAATTTTTAGAAATGGTCTGAAGAATAATATTACCAAACATTAGCATTATATTTTCATTATTTTATTTACTTGCTTTTATTATTATAAAAACCTTTTGTTACGTTGAGTTCTTAAAATTTTGCGTTATTTTGTGTGTTATTCTAAATGTACTAGTGCGTAACAACTTATCTTAAGTGACTGCTAATTTTTATTATAAATTAAGGTCATTACTGTTGCAATATAATCAATATATAGATTGTTAAAAAGAATACAAAACCTGGGTACAAAATGTCGCTGTGGTCCAGTTGTTGGCAAAATTGAATTATTGGTTATGTGCAAACGGAGCCATGAATATAACATTTTCTCGAATTACTTAAAGAAATGTACCGCCACTTTATTAAAATATAACTGATAATAATATCCTTAAAGAACACCCATATATAATCAAATTTAACAAATTCAGTAATACCAATATAAAATGATTTCCTATCGCTTGCGGAAGCAGGTGAATTCTATTCAATAAAATTTACTCTACTTTTACTGAGAAAATCCTTGACCTTTTACAAAACTCAACTTCAAACTTTATTTTAATTTCAATATAATTCTTAAAATTTATTGAAATTAAAAATTAAAATACATAACTAGCAAGCAATAACTTTATTTGATTTAATTTGTATTCTGTGTACATCAAAATTTAAACTCCATAAAAGAAAAGATTCACAAACAAAGAGATATACATATTTACATGCTAGAGCGGAAATCCTAATACAAAGGTTAGTTGAATGCTCTGAGTTTTATTTGAATTTTAGTGTTACCTAATTTTGGGTAAAGATTTTTATTATCTCAAACCTCAGAACAATACCAACCACATATTATAACAATCAATACCAATCATATGGTCCAGTTGTCTTCATTTAATTAATGTTTAAACATTCAAATTTAGATCCTAGAAACTACCTTATCTATACTTTTAAACAATATTGTGTTTTGTCCCAATTGCATTCGTGTTTTATTTAAATGATTATACATATATATTATATTAAAAATAAAATAAAACATTACTTAATTTATTTATTTAGCTTATATAAATTTATACTTCTATTTTTAATATTCGATATCATTATTACGTTTGTAGTGTATATTTTTTCTAATAATAACTTTATTCATGTCAATACTTTGTATACAGGCCATATATTCTTTTAGTATTTAATAAGTGTAACTTAAACGTTTACATTATGTTTATAACATAATATAATTACAATTTAATATTAAGTGTTGATCAAAGAATTATTACTTTTATTTCCCAAGCCTTTCTTAAAAATAGTTTCTGTTCAATTTTAAAAGTACTTTTATAGTATAAATATATAAGTTAAATATAAATTTATTCTATAAATAGAGAGAAAACATCGCTCCCCATGATATGATGAATCCATTTATGCTGTACCCATATGATCATGGGTCATTAGGTGCTACTAGGACGCTAACGTTAGAAGTAAAATATTGCCTTCTATCTACGACCAGTTCATGAAACGAATAATGTCCTTATAATACTTATAACTTCCGTGTTTGAGGAGTAAACCTTAAACAGTAACTGTATGTATCTTTATTAAAAATCTTATACAATTCATCCGTGGCATCTTTCCATATATTTTTTGTTAACTTTCAAGGACTTAGTGCTGTTAACAAATATTCTGTAGAGAAATATCAACATCTCTAAATTCAGCTTGAAATCTTATTAAAATGTATAAATATAGGAATACATGTATTTTCCATCTGTGACATAATTTACAATTTATTTTACTTTAATTTTTGTATATCTCTATTTATTTTATTTTATATAAGTAGAGTTATTTTATAAGTAACTTAGATTTAATTTTTCTTCTACGTCCATGTGGTATAATGTTGCTTCAACATAAATTGAAAACTACAAGTTACTCGCCACTTCGCTTGCGTCTGCTGCAGCAAGGCGTTGTATATTCAGATTATAAGTGTAAAACCACTTATCAAATCCGGATAAGAAGGAATATTACCCGTAATTTTTTTTTTTTTTTTAAAAGGCGATTAACTTCTTTGCAAATTTTTCTCTACTTATTCTATTGTAAAGATTCGTAGTGCTATGTTATATATTGCTGGCCGGTGGTTAGTTTTATCAATGTCAGTCAATCAATCAATCAAAGGGACATCCTAGAACATGACACGTGATGACCTTGTACATAAGGTGTAATCAATAAACTGGGAAATACACAAAGATTTAGTTTATATAATGTATCTCTTAGCCATTATACGCCTTTGTATCTTCTGATACTTAAATATGAATATCTTGGGCCATGGAACATAGAACTAGAATGTTGGTTTCAATTGGCGATCTCAATGTAGAAAAAAATAGCACCAGTTTTGTTATCACTATTATTTCCAGAGATTTATATATAACACCAAATAACATGCGTTTTTAGAAATATTGTATTAAATCTATTACCATAGTACTATAATATTATTTTTATTATTGTTTTAAAAAAGGTAAAATTTTCCAAAAATCTACAAGAATTGAATATCAATATTATTGAAAATAACTCATGTCTGCTTATTAATAACAAATAACAACATATTTAGTTTTGCATACAATAGATAAAATTATCAATAAAATAATTATCATAAGACAGATTTCTAGTATTTCTATTTCTAATAGTAATAGCTGTCGAAGCGGGACTAAGTGCAAATTGAGGCAATCAACTGAAATTACAATCCTTTGTTGCAAACATGTTGAATGTTCCTTATTATTGTGGATATAATTCACTATTCTTTTGTAACAGTGTAGTATGTTGGCTCTTTACTATTGATTACTGACCTGTGTTAATAGTAATTGTAAAACAATCTTATTTTGTATGTTACGTATATATATAAACTATAGATATTTTTTTTTACTTTTGGCAAAACGACTCTTTTTTATCTTTAATATTATTAGAAACTTAAGACTAGAAGGCGTTCATATTCTACCAAAAGAAGATCTGAGGGCAACGGAGTGAGAACTAAAACAATCCTATCCTGAGCAACTATTCAGTGTCTTCACAGCAGAGCAGCATTGCGAGTCGGTGGTAGCTTCTCACGGACTGACTACAGTGACCTTTTTTATTGTAACAATTGATAATTCAATAGTGTAAATGCATAATTAAATGAAGATATTTTGATTATGAATTTGAATTTAAAACACACTTTCTCAAAATCAATAACATGATACTATACCGTACTAACACTTGCAAATGGTTGAGTTTTTGTGTTGTTTCATAACGCATCGCATGTCCAACCCAAAGTTCAATGCAACAACATTCGACGCATTTCCAAATGTATCTGTAGGCAAGTCTATCGGAGCTACACACAAAAATATTATTGTAAATAACCAAAGGCTACGATCTAAAAATTAGAAGTATATCAAACTGTATAATTTCCTATAAAATATAATTTTGTGGTACATAAATCTTGTTGAGAATGTTTTATCGCCGCCTTGAACTGTTATTCAAGATTAATTCTGCTGAGGTTAATTCTCCGTTTCTGTATTATGAGCTGTAATGAGATACTCTTTAAACTTTTATTACTTTTTTTTAAGCCAAGACCTAAATTTTCGTGTTATGGTACATGTTGGTGACGTCTTTGAAGAATTGACGTGCCGAGTACAGACAATTACGGTTATATTTACCACATATTATGAAGTATACCTACAATATAAAAAATTATGTGTCAAAATTATTAACTAGTGGGTATTTTTAAATAGTAGCAACATTAAATCTACATAGCTAGCATAGCATAGGTAAGGCAGGTACTTTAGCTCTGTTTAATCATCATTGCATTTTTAATATGATACTCTTATTAAAAAGATTCCAAAGGATACATTCATGGGGAAGAACCGGTAAATAACTCTATGGATGCTCTTTTCAATTAGAATTAATTTATAATTTAGATAACATTGACTATATAAAAATTCATAATTGAAATATGTATTCACAATACAAAGGATTTATTTATTATATCAGAAGCAAAGTTCAAGAAAAGACAATCGTCAAGAAATACTCCAAGTAAATCACATAATACTGTAATTGAAGGGTCATTTATAACGAGAAAGTTAAATTTCTCAACTCTAATATGAAATAAGTTCATGATTTCGATTATTTTATACCACATTACAACTTTTTCTGGAAAAATAAGAAATGTTAAAAAACTACAATGTTAGCAATAAAGTATAAATTTGTTTCTTACTAATTATATTATTTCTTACACATGAGTAAAGTAAAATTTTCTTTAAGTTCAAGTAATTAAATATATACTATAATAACTGAAATTAATGAGTAAAGAAAGTAACATTCATCTTCCAATATTAAGAAAAGTTTATTGACCGATATATCTATGTTAAACTAATAAACTTGCGTATCTACAATACTATTATGGCAAATTATATTACTATATACCCACCATACCAACCATACCAAGTTTTTCTACCAACACAATAACTTTATATAAATCTAATAATTATTTTCGTCTTCCTTCCATTAATACTCCGACTATTAACATATAAGACCTAATGAGAATTTTGTGGAAGGCGTGGAATTCATTAACGTGTTCAAGATGTAATTAGATAAGACATCTTGAGACATACGATTAAGAGAGAAATATATTATTATAATATTTTTGTTATTGTTATGATTATTATTAAACTATTGAATGATGTAAATTTCAGCACACAACCCCTTATTAGATAGACTTTTCTATTCATACATAATTGATTCTTTCATTTAAAATACATTAAGCAGGCCTGCACGATCGCGATGCCAGCAGTACGAAACAAAAGGTAATTTTGTGGTTAGCCTTAAACCGAAACTCAAAAGGGGAGGTTTGTAAAGAGACTTAATAAAACATCCGCTTATCTGAAGCATACCATTAAAAGAAAGTCTATTCCATCTGTATAAATATTTAATTTTACAAATTGTTATTGTTATATCTGCTCAAAATATTGGCTAATGATGAAGAAGAGACTTTCTAATTATATTTAAATAAGACATCTAAGTGTTTGTTTTTGAGTAACTTATATATATTATATATATATATATATATAAGCTTCGATAAGGTATATACATATATATATATATATATATATATATATATGTATATACCTTATCGAAGCTTATATATATATATATATATAGTTTCCAACTTATAGTTGAAGCTCCGTAAACTATATATTTTCACTTAGACTTTACTAAGCTGAGAGATTGATTTATCTAGTGATCGGAAATAAAAGCACTGAAAAGAATTCAGGGCAATTGTTCGATTGCAATTTTACACCGACATTTTTAGTACCAAAGGAAATTCAAAACGAAATTTAATGATCCAATATATCGCTACTAACATTGGAATACAAACGTTATCTTGTGAATTAGGAAATTTATAAATCTTGTAAAATGATATGGTAGATTTACACATGGATCATGTCCTACCATCTATTAGTATATATTCCACCCAAATGCACCAACCAGCAGATCGCATTCACATGCCTTAATTACTGTTAAGAATGTTGGTTAGTAGAAGATATATAGTTAAATTAAACTAACTCTGGATGGCCTACTAACTAACTAGGTAACAATAAATGTCACAAGAGGTATTTTTTCCTGTAACTGTACAAATAAATATTTACAAAACTTAATTATTTACACAATATATTCCAATTATCTTGAAAGAATCGTCATCTCTAAAAATCAAAACATTATCTAGTTGTTAATAAGCATCTTTCAAACAAGGCGAAACTAAGAACTCATTAATTCTTATGTCCCGTTCTAATGGATATTCTTAGGAAACACTTTCTGCTCGTCCCACTTCCTTGCAAGTTACTGTAGCGTAAATAAATAAATCGCATTTTTCGATATTATGTAATTTAATTTATCTGACTTATAATTAATTGATAAAATTATAATTAATATTTTTACATTTTGATATTACAGTTCTATGCTTATAAAGTTATTAATTACTTTTTTGCTTCAGTATTTAATCTTGTTAAATAAAGACGATTCTTGTTAAATAAAGATGACTATTTAATGTTTAGTATAACAAGTAGAAGGAGATCGTAATTTACAATTTCCTTTCACGTATTATGGAGATACATAGGGCTCGTACCCATTATTCATTATATTCATTAATTTAAATTATTGGACCTCAAATAAATTACGGAATAGTACCTCAATTCAGGTTAAGATTATTGGATAAAAACAGGCTTTATGGTGAGGATGTTTAATTTATCTTTGCTTCTGTACCGTATGTAAAGAGTTATACACCCTAATCATAGTTTCCTTCCCTTCTTATAAACAAACTAATTTCTCCGTGATATAATTTTAGATTATAAAATAGAATTCTTTTATGAATTTAAGAATATATTAGACGCTGCTCGTATTAATAATTTATTTTTAATTCAGGTTTGAGGTTCATCTTAATCTCCTTATATTTCGAGGATTACAATTTTGCTGAAGTAATGGTTAGCAATAAAGTGATCTGAAAGAGAAAAAAATTTAAGAAATTGAAATAATTACTGGATGAAACTTACTTATCATAATCAATGTTCCTATTATCTCACTCATCAATATGGCAGTGGATTTCGGGTGAATCCATGGTTTGAATGTTAAATATATCAGTCTGATAACAATATATTTCATATATGAAAAACATATAATTTTTATTGTAACTTATTGTAATATGTTAACAATTGAAAGTGACTTTAAATAAATTATTTATGATCAGATTAAAACATTCAAATCTAATTGTATAGTTTTTTTTTGTAAATGATTTTTAATGCTGTAAATATACATAAAAATGGCGAACATTAAATCTTAAAACGTTTCTGCAATATAAATACCTATTAAGAAAATTGTATTCTCTGCTATAAGTTGTAAGGGTTTTTCAAATGGGCAAAAAATATTAATAATTTCTTACTGTAATTAAAAATTCTGTTCAAACTACTACATAACTCTGTGTTAAAAATTGGTTTCAACCCAAAGTAAAGGATTTAAGGTCGATTAAACTTTTCAGTGCGATAACTTTAGTCGAGGTTCCCGAAATGAGGTCTCTTTTTTCTTTTCATTTGCTTGAGAGTTTTTTTTTTTGTAAATTATCTGATGAATAATATTACCAAACCTTTGCATTACATTTTCGTTAATTTGTTTACTTGCTTTTAGTATAAAAGGCCTTTTGTAAGGATTAACTATTAAAATTGGCGTCATTTTGTGTGTCGAATTGTACTGATACGTAATAACTTATCTTAAACGGCTCCATAATTTTATTACAAATCATAGTTGTATCTTATTTAATATATATATATGTATAATGTAGAGTAATGAATTATTTGTACGCTTGTAAATGAAATACTCTGAAAGTAATGATTTTATTGATTCCTTCACTAATCCTTGATTAATCATGAAGAAGGTTTTAATATGAAATCTGTTTATTTGTGAATCATGTAGATTGTAATAACTTTGATTAGTTTTATTTGCGTATGATGTGTCTTTTTGTGATTATATAGACTATTGAAAAGTTGCAGAGGCTGGTTATTAAATGTCGGTGTGATCGAGTTATTGATAAAATTGAATTATAATAATATTAATATAGCCAATAATAATATCCTTAAAGAACACTCAAACAGAATAAAATTTTCCAAAATTCAATATCGCCGAGATAAAATGATTTCCTGTCGCTTGCGGAACCACGTGAATGCTATTTAATAAAATTTACTCCACTTTTACCGAGAATATTCCTTGACCTTTTACAAAATCCTGATTTTATTTTCATCTGCATATAATTCTTTAAATATATATATATTTCTTAACATAATTAGTAAATGTCAAATCACAACTAGCAAACAACTTTGTTTGATTTTATTTACCTTCTATATATATCAAATTTTGTGTTCATAAATAAAGTGAATGACAGATAAGCAGATATACATTTTTACATGCCAGAGACGTAATCAGAAAAACAAAAGCTAGTTTCATTTTGTGAAAATTATTTGAATTTTAATGTATATGTCACCCAATTTTCATTATACCAAACTTCAGAACCAGGTTCATATGTTCTAGTTGTCTTCGTTTGAATAATCTCAAGTGCTTACTAAATATTCTTGAGTACCTAAAACTATCAACTTAAAAGATTACATTATGTTTGTCACATCATATAATTTCAATATCATTTCTTACATTTTCAAAGCCTTTCATAAAAACAGTTTCTGTTAAATTTAAAAAGTATATTTAAATATAAAACTTAAACTTTGACTGTGTTTTACATTTTTTACAAGAAGCCATATATTTATGTATCAATGAATAGTTTATGTGATCCTATCGGTTTTATGCACGCACCCTCGCTATTAACAAAATTGTCGTCTCTTTTTCCACGCCATTGACGTTTAAGATAAGAAATTACAGAAAAAATCCAGGTCATACTCTAAATATATAATTCACATAGTGAGAAAAAAATATCTTGACTGATTACAATTTTTTTTGTTTCAAATTTTATTTTAAAACTGAAGCAGCTACTAACTACTGACCTTTGTTAAAAGTTATTATATCAAAACCTTTTCGTTATTCTTTACGTATATTAAATTTAGATATTTATATTTACACTTAAGGAAAAACGTATCTTTTTAACCTTTAATATTTTTAGGGCTTAAGACTAGCAGACCTTCTGATTATATCACTAGAAAAGCTGCGGTTACAAAATAAAACAATCCTATCTACTACTAAATGTTAACTTTTTTCTGTAAGTTCAAGTAATTAAGTATATACAACTGAAATCAATGAGTCAAGACGCTAACTTAATCTCTCTTATTAAGAAAAGTTTTTTGACGGATATATCTATATATAAAGCTAAAAAAATCTTATAGGTATCTAATAACAATACTATTAAGTCAAATTATGTTACTTTATACCCACCATAACAACTATACCAAGTTTTTCTACCAACGCAATAACTTTATGTAAATCTAATAATAATTTCGTCTTTCTTCCATTGATACTCCGACTATTAATATATAAGATCTAATGAGAGAGAATTTTGTGGAAGGCGTGGAAAATTCATTAACGTGTTCAAGATGTAATTAGATAAGACATCTTAAGACATAAGAGAAGAATATATTATTACAATCTTTTTGTTATTGTTATGGTATTATGAAGTGTGTATGGTTTATTAAAAGAGTTTAAAACTATTGAATAATGTAAATTTAAGCACACAATCCCTTTTTTCATAGACTTTTCTATCATACATAACTGATTCGTTAATTTAAAATACATTATGCAGGCCGGGCACAATCGCGATTCCTGCAGTACGAAACAAAGGTAATTTCGCGGTAAGCCTTAAACCGAAACTCAAAAGGGGTTCAAAACTGTAAAGTGACTTAATAAAATATCCTCTTATCTGAGGCATACATAAAAAAGAAATCTATCATCTGTATACAAATTTATTTTTTACAAATTATTATTATTATCTCTGCCCAAAGTACTTACTAATAATGAAGAAGGGACTTTCTAATTATATTTACCATAACACTACTAAGTACTCGTGTTATATATTTTTAAAAGTATTTTTTATATATGTAAGCTTAGTGTACAATTTATAGTTTAAGCTCTGTAAACAACATATTTTCACTCAGACTTTACTAAGCTGAGAGATCGATTCATCCAGTGATTGGAAATAATTGGTAGGTAAAAAAATCCAGGGCATTTGTTGGAGTGCCATATTACACCGAAATTTTACAACATGAAATTCAAAGCGAAATTATATAATACAATATAAATGTATATTGATATAATATAACACATACAATACTTAAGAATAGAAATCTTGTACATTATTAAAATAATTATCAATCTTGTACAACGTGCAAGTATAAATCTGCCCTACGGTTCTTTCATCTATTCAACCCAAATAATTTATTAATTATTATTAAGAATATAGAGTACTATACTCATAATTAAGCTAACTTTAGATAGCTCACTCATATAGATACACTCATTGAGTTATTATTGAAGATAATTTAATAACCGGAATTAACACATCCTCTTATCAAGGTACTACGTCTTATTTATTCTTTGAGTTTGTTTCTATAAGAAAGGAAAATATGATAGATTAAGAAAGGTAATTTATATTGACATTTATTTATGTTCATAAGTATCGTAGCCCTAAGGCTTTTTAGTTAAGAATATATTTACCTATAGTTCTAGCACACATATATCCCTCTGAAAGGCAACTCTTAACTTTACCTTTTATTTAAAATGTATATTACATAGAAACTTCTAGTTATGTATTATATTTAGCAATTTAATATTGTCTTATCTGTATAAAATGATTAGTAAATGGGTTTATTAGGTAATTTAAAGTAATTAATGGGATCCGTTTTCAAATAAATTGCGGCTCACATCGAGACCCGCATTCCATATTATTTATGACTGATCACTATCTCAGTACCTAAGTACCTCATCCTGAATTTTGGAGCGTGTTTCAAATGTTCTAATATTTTCTTATATAAGTTTATTTTATTCTATGTCTGGGTCGTGTCAGCTTTATCGCCGTTTCGTTTGCCGACAATTGAGAATAAAAGTATAATGTAGGAATATATATAACATATTTTTTTTCATTATTAGGAAAATCACTAAAAGAATTACAAGCAAGTTTTAATACAATTATATCTATTATTAGAGAAGTAGTTTTAAAGGTCCTTCTAAATTTAAGTACTTTGTTTTAAGTATTCATATTTATTATTCTTTACCTGTGGTTTAACAAAAGACACAAACAAAATATTAATATACAAACAAAAGTTTCTTAACTTTAAATGTACATATGTTACACGTATGACTGCTCAGACTCTACACGGTTCCGAGGCACATCGAAAAGAATTAGAATCTAAATAGAGCATGATTCCAAAAGTAGACTAGAATAACACAAGGGTTGTAACTTTAAACATTTATTAATAGTCAGTTTATAAAGTTTTAGTATTAAACTAAAAATATTAAAAGACGAAGACGAGAGATGAGCAAGTTCATACTGAAAAAACATGTGCAGAGTTGCTAACAAGTTGATTATTGCATACCTCATTTTTCTACTCAATTTTTGATACAAGAATGCGCTAAATATTTTAAATTTATTAAGCGAGTGAGTTAAAATAATAGGATTATTTTTATTGCTAGTATATAATTTTAATATATTCTGAAATTCGCTTTCTACATAAGGTGTAGTAAAATATAATGTAAAGTAAGTAAGTAACCATAAATGGCCCAATAGGGCATGTCTTGTCAATGTATTTTCCTGTAATTGTACATCTAGAAAATATACAAAAAAATATATTTATACTATATAGTATACTATATCTTGAAATAAAATAAGACATCTCTATCGAATGTAACATTACAGTTGTTAATAAGCATCTTCCAAACAAAGCGAAAAATAAACTAATTCATTCTTATGTCCCGTTCTAATGGATATTCTTAGGAAACACTTTCGGCTCGTCCAGTTCCTTACAAGTTACTGTAGCGTAAACAAATAAATCGCATTTAACTTTTGGAGATTATGTAATTTAATTTATCGGACTTCTAATTAATTGATAAAATTATGATAAATATTTTTAGATGTTGGTACATGAGGTCTTACAATTCTATGCTTATAAAGTTATTAATAACTTAAAATTTTTACTATTATTATTATTATTGGGTAAAAACAAGCTTCATGGCAAGGATGGTAATTTTTCTTTGCCTTTATACCGCTATCGCTAGCAAAAGATTTTATACGCCCTAATCCCAATTTACTTCCCTTCTTGTAAAATATAAAGAAACGAATCTTTCCTTGATATAATTTTAGATTATAAAATAGGAGATTTCTTTATGAATTAAAGAATTTATTTGACGCTGCTTAATAATTCTTATCAATAATTTGTTTTTAATTCCGAAGTAATGTCTTCAAAAGTTAATTGTTCTTCCGCTTGAGGTTCATCTTAATCTCTATGATTCGGGAATTTAAAATAAATGCTAAAATAATGGTAAGCAAAAAAGTGATTTGAAGATTGAATATTTGGGAAAATTGCATTGCATTTTGGGAATATTTGCAAATTAATTTAATTATAAATAATCAAAAATATTTTCGTATTACCTCATACATAAATTTCAGAGTGGATTTTTTGTGACACATGGTTTGAGTGTTAAATATATTAGTCTGGCCAAAACTAAATTTGTTTGTTAAATAGATGTTTGTAATTGATATAATTTTTATTTGAACTTATTGTTACGTAGGAGTCATAAAAAATGATTTGTAATAAGTTATTTTTGATCAAATAAAACCGTCGAAATTAAGTTGTAATTTTTTTTTAATTTCAAATGGTACAAATATACATAAAATGGCTAACATTAAATCTTAAAACGTTTCAAAAATATTAAAACCTTTTTTAAAAACCTGAAAATAATAAAAAGGTTTTTTAGAACCGTTATTAAACATGAATAATTTCTTACTATAACTAAAAAACCGCCTCAAACTGTTACATAGCCGAGTCTTAAAAAATGGTCCCAAACAAAATGATAATGATTTAAGGTCAATTAAACTTTTCAGTACGATAACTTTAGACGAGGTTCCCGTAATGAGGTCTGTCCTTTTATTCTTTTTATTTGCTAGAGAATTAACAAAGTTCCTTAACGTTTTTTTTACAAATGGCTTGAAGAATAATATTACCAAACATTAGCATTATATTTTCATTATTTTATTTACTTGCTTTTATTATTATAAAAACCTTTTGTTACGTTGAGTTCTTAAAATTTTGCGTTATTTTGTGTGTTATTATAAATGTACTAGTGCGTAACAACTTGTCTTAAGTGACTGCTAATTTTTATTATAAATTAGGGTCATTGCTATTGCAATATAATCAATATATAGATTGTTAAAAAGAATACAAAACCTGGGTACAAAATGACGCTGTGGTCCAGTTGTTGACAAAATTGAATTATTGGTTATCCACAGACGGAGCCATGAATATAATATTTTCTCGAATTACTTAAAGAAATGTATCGGCTACTGTATTAAAATATAACTAATAATAATATCCTCAAAGAACACCCATATATAATCAAATTTAACAAATTCAGTAATACCAATATAAAATGATTTCCTATCGCTTGCGGAACCACGTGAATTCTATTTAATAAAATTTACTCTACTTTTACTGAGAAAATCCTTGACCTTTTACAAAACTCAACTTCAAACTTTATTTTAATTTCAATATAATTCTTAAAATATCTACATATTTGTAAATGTCAAAATACATAACTAGCAAGCAATAACTTTATTTGATTTAATTTGTATTCTGAGTACATCAAAATTTAAACTCCATAAAAGAAAAGATCCACAAACAAAGAGATATACATATTTACATGCTAGAGCGGAAATCCTAATACAAAAGTTAGTTGAATGCTCTGAGTTTTATTTGAATTTTAGTGTCACCTAATTTTGGGTAAAGATTTTTATTATCTCAAACCTCAGAACAATACCAACCACATATTATAACAATCAATACCAATCATATGGTCCAGTTGTCTTCATTTAATTAATGTTAATATTGAATATCAAACAAAGATTTAAATTTAGACCCTAGAAATTATTTTATCTACACTTTTAAATAATATTGTATTTTGTTCTAATTGCATTCGTGTTTTATTTCAATGATTATAAAATTAAAATAAAAAATGTTATTTAATTTATTTATTTAGCTTATATAAATTTATACTTCTATTTTTAATAATCGATATCATTATTATGTTTATAGTTTATATTTTTTCTAATAATAAGTTTATTCATGTTAATACTTTGTATACAGGCCATATATTCTTTTAGTATTTAGTAAGTGTAACTTACACGTTTATATTATGTTTATAACATAATATAATTACAATTTAATATTAAATTTTGATCAAAGAATTATTACTTTCATTTCCCAAGCCTTGCTTAAAAATAGTTTCTGTTCAATTTTAAAAGTACTTTTATAGTATAAAAATATAAGTTAAATGTATATTAACTCTATAAATAGAGAGAACATCCCTCCCCGTGATATGATGAATCCATTTATGCTGTACCCATATAACCATGGGTCATTAGGTCCTACTAGGGCGCTACCATTAGAAGTAAAATATTGCCTTCTATCTATGAACAGCTGATGAAGCGATTAATGTCCTTATAAATACTTATAATTTCCGTGTTTGAGGAGTAAACCTTAAACAGTAACTGTATGTATGTTTATTAAAAATCTCATACAATTCATCCGAGGCATCTTGCCATATATTTTCTGTCAACTTTCAAGGGATTAGTGCTGTTAACAAATAATCTGTAGAGAAATATCAACATTTCTAAGTTCACCTTGAAATCTTATAAAAATGTATAACTATATGAATAAATATATTTTCCATCTGTGACTTAATTAAATATTTTACTAAAATTTTTGTATATCTCTGTTTATTTTATGTGTGTAAGGTAAGTAGATTTATTTTATAAATACATGTATACGACTTAGATTTAATTTTACTTCTACGTCCATGTGGTATAGTTTTACTTCAACATAAATTGAAAACTACAAGTTACTCGTCACTTGGCTTGCTGCTGCAGGAAGGCGTTGTATATTCGGATTATAAGTGTAAAACCCTAACTATCCTAAATTAATAAGTTTAACCCCGGATAAAAAAAAATATTACCAGCAATTTTTTTTTTTTAAAAAGGCTATTAACTTCTTTGCTTAATTTTTTCCTACTTATTCTATTGTAAAGATTCGTAGTGCTATGTTATATATTGCTAGCCGGTGGCTAGTTTTATCAATGTGGGACATCCTAGAAAATGACACGTGATGACCTTGTACATATCATCATCAATCATCAATAAGCTGGGAAATACACAAAGATTTTGTTTATATAATGTATCTCTTAGCCATTATACGCCTTTGTACCTTCTGACACTAAAATATGTTGTAATATTGTAGTAATGTTGGCTTCAATTGGCCCACTCAATGTACGAAAAAATAGCACTAGTTTTATTATCTTTAATATTTCCAGAAGTTAATGTGTAACAACAAAATAATATTGTCACATACCTATTATCATAGTACTATATTATTATTTTTGTTATTGCTTTAAATAAGGTTAAATTTTAAAAGAATCTACAAGAATTGAATATCAAAATTATTAAAAATAACTCATGTCTCCTTATTAATAACAAATAACATCATATTTAGTTTTGCATACAATAGATAAAATTATCAATAAAATAATTATCATAAGACATAGATTTCTATCATAGTATTTCTGTTTCTAATAGTAATAGCTGTGGAAGTGGGACTAAGCGACTAAATTGAGGCAATCAACTGAAATTACAAACCTTTGTTGCAAACATGTTGAATGTTTCTTGTTATTGTGGATATATTTCAATATTCTATTGTAACAGTGTACTATGTTAGTGCTTTACTATTGATTACTTATCTGTGTTTAAAGTAATTGTAAAACAATCTTATTTTGTAAGTTATGTATATGTATAAAGTATAGATATTTATTTAGACTTTTGGCAAAACGACTCTTTTTTATCTTTAATATTTTTAGAAGCTTAAGACTAGAAGGCGTTCATATTCTACCAAAAGAAGATCTGAGGGCAACGGAGTGAGAACTAAAACAATCCTATCCTGAGCAAATATTCAGTATCTTCTCAGCAGAGCAGCATTGCGAGCCGATGGTAGCTTCTCACGGACTGACTACAGTGACCTTTTTTATTGTAATAATTGACGATTCAAAAGTGCTCGTAAATGCCTAATTAAATGAAGATATTTTGAATGTGAATTTGAATTTGAAACACACTTTCTCAGTATCAATGACATGATACTTACTATACCGTACTAACACTTGGAAATGGTACAGATTTTGTGTTGTTTCATAACGCATCGCATATCCAACCCAGAGATCAATGCAACAACATTTTACGCATTTCCAAATGTATCTGTAGGTAAGTGTATCGGTGCTACACACAAAAATATTATTGTAAATAACCAAAGGCTACGAACTAAAAATTAGAAGTATATTAAACTGTATATATTTCTATAAAATATAATTTTGTGGTACATAAATCTTGTTGAGAATGTTTTATCGCCGCCTTGAACTATGTTATTCAAGATTAATTCTGCTGAGGTTTATTCTCCGTTTCTGTATTATGAGCTGTAATGAGATACTCTTTATACTTTTGTTACTTTTTTTAAGCCAAGACCTAAATTTTCGTGTTATGGTACATGTTGGTGACGTCGTTGAAGAATTGACGTGCCGAGTACAGAAAATTACGGTTATATTTACCACATATTATTAAGTATACAATACTGTAATTGAAGGGCCATTTATAACGAGAAAGTTAAATTTCTCAAATCTATGATGAAATAAGTTCATGATTTCGATTATTTTATACCACATTACAACTTTTTCTGTAAAAATAAGAAATGCTAAAGAACTGCAATGCTAGTGTTAGCAATAAAGTATAAATTTGTTTCTTACTAATTATATTATTACATATGAGTAAAGTTAACTTTTTCTTTAAGTTCAAGTAATTAAATATATACTATAATAACTGAAATTAATGAGTAAAGAAAGTAACATTCATCTTCCAATATTAAGAAAAGTTTATTGACCGATATATCCATGTTAAACTAATAAACTTGCGTATCTACAATACTATTATGGCAAATTATATTACTATATACCCACCATACCAACCATACCAAGTTTTTCTACCAACACAATAACTTTATATAAATCTAATAATTATTTTCGTCTTCCTTCCATTAATACTCCGACTATTAACATATAAGACCTAATGAGAGAGAATTTTATGGAAAACGTGGAACATTCATTAACGTGTTCAAGATGTGATTAGATAAGACATCTTGAGACATACGATTAAGAGAAAAATATATTATTATAATATTTTTGTTATTGTTATGATTATATGAAGTGTTTATGGTTTACTAAAAGAATTTAAAACTATTGAATGATGTAAATTTCAGCACACCACCCCTTTCTAGATAGACTTTTCTATTCATACATACTTGATTTGTTCATTTAAAATACATTAAACAGGCCTGCACGATCGCGATGCCAGCAGTACGAAACAAAAGGTAATTTTGTGGTTAGCCTTAAACCGAAACTCAAAAGGGGAGGTTTGTAAAGGGACTTAATAAAACATCCACTTATCTGAAGCATACCATTAAAAGAAAGCCTATTCCATCTGTATAAATATTTAATTTTACAAATTATTATTATATCTGCTCAAAATATTGGCTAATGATGAAGAAGAGACTTTCTAATTATATTTAAATAAGACATCTAAGTGTTTGTTTTTGTGTAGCTTATATAATTATATATATATATATATATATATATTAGTTTCCAATTTATAGTTGAAGCTCCGTAAACTATATATTTTCACTTAGACTTTACTAAGCTGAGAGATTGATTTATCTAGTGATTGGAAATAAAAGCACTGAAAAGAATTCAGGGCAATTGTTCGATTGCAATTTTACACCGACATTTTTAGTACCACAGGAAATTCAAAGCGAAATTTAATGATCCAATATATCGCTACTAACATTAGAATATAAACGTTATCTTTTGAATTATGAAATTATTTATAAATCTTGTAAAATGATGTGGTAGATTTACGCATGGATCATGTCCTACCATCTATTAGTATATATTCCACCCAAATGCACCAGCTATCAGATCGTATCATATGCCTTAATTACTGTTAAGAATGTTGGTTAGTAGAAGATATATTGTTAAATTAAATTATATTGTTAATTCTGGATGGCCTAACGGCTCGTTGAGTTATTATTGAAGATAAATTAATGTGATATATACAATGTTATAATTTATTCATTTACATTTATTCAATTTCATTGTTATTGCCTAAAACTGTTATTGTTAATTTTTTTTTTTGTTTATTTTGTAATATGTATTCTTTTAGGTTGCTTCTATGAGGAAGGAAAATATTTATGTTACCTGTTGTAAAATGTAAATTACATAGAAACTTTATGACTGATCAATATCTGTAAGTACAAGCAACATCCCTCTTCCTTCTCTCATCCTGGATTTTGGAGCGTGTTTCAAATGTTTGAATATTTTCTCATATAAGTTTATTTTATGCCATGTCTGGATCGTGTCAGCTTCATCGACGTTTCGTTTGCTAACAATTTAGAATAATAGGAAAATGTATGAATATATATTATTATAAAATTATTATTTTTGTTAATATGAGGAGAAGAAAATCACTATAAGAGTTACAAGCAAGTTATAGTAATATTATGTCAATTCTAGAATAAATAGTTTTTTATATAAAAATGAACATAAGAAGAACACCATAAGGTAGAAAGTTTAACAATCATACTCCACCAAACAAAAGGATCGCTTTGTGTTATTAGAGTATAAAATGCCAAAAAACTGGTTTTAAGACAGTTTAGGGAAGCAAGACAATTCACTTCCAGCTCCAATAAAAACCCGCATTATAATTCACGAAGCTCTTCTTTATGGCCGATTTCAGCAGTTCTCTACCCATTCTTTCTAACCTTAATATTTTCTAAAATTTTCTTGATAGTTTTTAACGAAGGCATACTGTAATAAATTTTATAGTATCTTCTAAATTTAAATTCTTTTAATGAATACTAATAATATTTTTTCTTTACCTTTCTTGTAAAAAAAGACGCAAATAAATTAGTAATATAAAACCATAGTTTTTATACGTTAAATGACACGTTTGAAGGATTTCGAGGCCCATCGAGAAGAATCGGCAAATAACTGGAAGGATATTCTTTTAACTTACTTATTATTTATCATTTTGTTTATGTTATTGATACATGAATAAATTAGAATCCAAATAGAGCATGATACTAAAACGAGATTAGACTAACCGCGCCACTACCAGTTCTATGATCTCATATTTACACTATTTTAGCCTTTTAGAAGAAAAAGCACTTAAAAATAACAATGATAGTAATAAGCTTTGAATAAAAGAACGCGCAAAATGTGAGTTTTAAATTTGTTAAACGATATATAGGTGACAGATTTGAACAATTTATTTGGAAACGGAATTCCATTGCCCCAAAATAACTTTTAGTTTAAGGGAGCTTTTATTATTGCTAAAAGCCGCTTTTTGTTCAAAATATATCATATTTTCAGAACATCTATATTTATTTTCTAAGATATACATAATGGAAAGGTAAATATTGTAGTACTTTAGAAAACAGTTTTAAAAGACCCACAAGGATGGATACAGGGCGATGTTATATATATCCTGATAATAAAAATATAATATATTAGTTATTTACTTCTTTTACACAAATTTTCACTTGTAACATCTACGACACTAACGAGGACGTCATTGGTTTGGAAGATTGATGATATATATTTAAAGATTGGGTTTATCATTTGAAATAATTTTAGTTAAAAAAGTATTACTATTAAATGTATATTTTTTTAATTTTTACTAAGACATAAGCAGATAAAATCAACAAGACAGGTTTTGAACCTGCGACCTCTGGAAAAACCATCCTATCGTTATGTTTATTTTCTGCTTTAATGCGTCACTCTTTAATAAATAACGACTTTTTGTCGATATAAGTTTTGAATAAAGTGTCAACATGAAACGGTGTAAGAAAACAAAACTAGGTAACAATAAATGCCACACGAGGTATTTTTTCCTTTAAGTGTACAAATAAATATGTACAAAACTTACTACTTAAATTACTTACACTATATATTACAATATATCTTGAAAGAATCGTCATCTCTAATAATTAAAACATTATCTAGTTGTTAATAAGCATCTTTCAAACAAGGTGAAACTATGAACTCATTAATTCTTATGTCCCGTTCTAATGGATATTCTTAGGACATACTTTCGACTCGTCCCACTTCCTTGCAAGTTACTGTAGCGTCAACAAATAAATCGCACTTTTCGATATTCTCTAATTTAATTTATCATACTTCTAATTAATTGATAAAATTATGATTAATATTTTTAGATTTTGATATTACAGTTCTATGCTTATAAAGTTATTAATTACTTTTTTTGCTTCAGTATTTAATCCTGACGATTCTTGTTAAATAAATATGACTATTTAATGTTTAGTATAACAAGTAGAAGAAGATCATAATTTACAATTTCCTTTCACGTATTATGGAGATACATAGGGCTCGTACCCATTCATTACTTTTAAATTATTGGACCTCAAATAAATTACGGAACAATACCTCAATTCAGGTTAAGATTATTGAATAAAAACAGGCTTTATGGTGAGGATGCTTAATTTATTTTTGCTTTTGTACCGTATATTAAGATTTTATACAACCTAATCAGAGTTTCCTTCCCTTCTTATAAACAAACTAATTTCTCCGTGATATAATTTTAGATTATAAAATAGAATTCCCTTATGAATTTAAGAATTTATTAGACGATGCTCGTATTAATAATTTATTTTTAATTCAGGTTTGAGGTTTATCTTAATCTCCTTATGTTTCGAGGATTAAAATTTTTGCTGAAGTAATAGTTAGCAATAAAGTGATCTGAAAGAGGAAAAATTTAGGAAATTGAAATAATTACTGGATGGAACTTACTTATCATATCATCAATGTTCCTATTATCTCACTCATCAATATGGCAGTGGATTTCGGGTGAATCCATGGTTTGAATGTTAAGTATATTCTGATAACAAGATATTTCATATATGAAAAACATTATTTGTATTGTAACTTATTGCAATATGGTAACAATTGAAAGTGACTTTAAAAATTTTTTTTTATGATCAGATTAAAATATTCAAATCTAATTGTATATTATTTTTTGTAAATGATTTTTAATGCTGTAAATATACATAAAAATGGCGAACATTAAATCTTAAAACGTTTCAGCAATATAAAAACCTATTATGAAAATTGTATTCTCTGCTATAATTTGTAAGGGTTTTTCAAATGGGCAAGAAATATTAATAATTTCTTACTGTAATTAAAAATTATGTTCAAACTACTACATAACTCTGTGTTAAAAATTGGTTTCAACCCAAAGGATAAAGGATAAAGGATAAAGGATATAAGGTCGATTTAACTTTTCAGTGCGATAACTTTAGTCGAGGTTCCCGAAATGAGGTCTCTTTTTTCTTTTTATTTGCTTGAGAGTTTTTTTTTTGTAAATTATCTGATGAATAATATTACCAAACCTTTGCATTACATTTTCGTTAATTTGTTTACTTGCTTTTAGTATAAAAGGCCTTTTGTAAGGATTAACTATTAAAATTGGCGTCATTTTGTGTGTAGAATTGTACTGGTACGTAATAACGTGTCCTAAACGGCTCAAATTAGAGTTGTATCTTATTTAAACTATATAATATATAATGTAGAGGAATGAATTATTTGTACGCTTGTAAATAAAATACTCTGAAAATAATGAAATGATTTGATTGATTAGAAGACTAATTTATTAACCCTTGATTAATCAAGAAGACGTTTTAATACGAAATCTGTTTATTTGTGAATCATGTAGATTATAATTTTTGATTAGTTTTACGCGCGTATGTGCCATTTGTGATTTATAAAATCGTTAAAAAGTTGTAGAAGTTGGTTAATAAACGTCGGTGTGGTCGAGTTATTGATAAAATTGAATTATTCTTATAATGGAGAGATTGTTATATGCAGACGGAGTACCGGAAAAAGCTTATACTTAAATAACTTAAGCAAATATTTAGGCTACTTTATTATAATATAGCCAATACTAATATCTTTAAAGAACACTCAAATAGAATAAAATTTAACAAAATTCAATAGCGCCGAGATAAAATGATTTCCTGTCGCTTGGAACCACGTGAATGCTATTTAATAAAATTTACTCCACTTTTACCGAGAATATTCCTTGACCTTTTACAAAATCCTGATTTTATTTTCATCTGGATATAATTCTCTAAATATATATATATTTATTTATTTATTTATTTATTTATTTATTTACCTTCACGCCATATCACTTGCGGGGTAGCCAGAGACGACGGAGCGCTAAACGCTACGGTCTCTGCATACCTCTTTCGCCTCGGCCACAGACATCAACCTCTTCATACATGCCCTCCGGGGGGTCCTCATGCTTTTTACGTGACCTTCCTCCAGTATCGTAGCTACTGTGTTTTCGAAGCTCGAGGCCTCCCCCTGTCTCTCTTACCGCTCACTTTTCCCATATAAATCTTTTTTACCATTCTTTCATCACTCATTCGTTCAACGTGCACAAACCACCTGAGCACGTTCTTCTTCATTCTCACCGTGACATCTTCGCTAGTACCTGCCATTCTGTAGATCTCTTCATTGCGGATTCGATCAGCTAGACTGACTCCGCATATTCTGCGAAGAGATCGCATCTCCACAGCATTCATCTTTCTTACATTCTTCTTCTGTGTTACCCACGTTTGGCTGCCGTATAACAGATATAACATAACATATATATATATATATATATATATATAACATATTATAACATATATATATATATTTATCCTAACATAATTTATAAATGTTTAATCACAACTAGCAATAACTTCATTTGATTTTATTTACCTTCTATTCGTATGTATATCAAATTTTATGTTCATAAATAAATTGAAAGACAGATAAGCTGAAATTTATTTTTACATACCAGAGACGGAATCAGAAAAATAAAAGCTAGTTTGTTTCTGTGAGGATTGTTTGAATTTTAATGTATATGTCACCCAATTTTCATTATACCAAACCTCAGAACCAGGTTCAAATGTTCCAGTGGTCTTCGTTTAAATAATTTCAAGTACTTACTGAATATTCTTAAATACTTAAAAACTGTCAACTTAAATGTTTACATTATGTTTGTGACATCATATAATTACAATACCATTACTTTCATTTTCAAATCTTTAATAAAAACAGTTTCCGTTAAATTTTAAAAGTATATTTAAATATAAAAGTTAAACTTTGACTATGTTTTATATTTTTTTATAACAAGCCATATATTTATATATCAATTATTAGTTTATGTGATCTTATCGGTTTTATTCACAAACCCTTGCTATTAATAATTGTCGTCCCTTTTTCCACGCCATTGACGATAAAGATAAGAAATTCCAAAAAAAAACAGGTCATACTCTAAAAAGTAATTTTGGAACTCATTAAATTTTTTTTGTATAAAAATTCACATAGTGAAAAAAAATATCTTGACTGATAACAATATTTTTTTTATTTAAAAATTTTATTTTAAAACTGAAGCAGCTACTAACTGCTGACCTTTGTTAAAAGTAATTATAACAAGACCTTTTCCTTGTGCTTTACATCTAATAAATTTAGATATTTATATCTACACATAAGGAAAAATTTTTTGGAGCTAAAGACTAAAAGGCTCTCTGATTGTATCACTAGCAAAGCTGAAGTTAAAAAATAAAACAATTCTATCCTGACAATTATAGCAAATAGTTATATTTTAAATTTGTGTTCCAATCACATTTTCAGAGAATAAATAACATGATATTATACCGGACTAACACTTTTAAATGGTGCGGTTTTGTGTTGTTTCATAACGCATAAATATAATTTCTATAAAATATGGTTTTGTGGTACATAAATCTTGTTGACAATGTTTTATCATCGTGTTGAACTCTGTTATTTAAGATTAATTAAGAGTTATAATGAGATGTTGTACATACTTTTATTACTTTTTCTTTATGTCAAGGCATAATATTTGTAACATGTTTGTGATATCAGCGTTGAAACATGGTTGTCCCGAATAGAAAATAACGATTATATTTAAAAAATATTATTAACTATACCTACAATATTATGTGTAAGTATTAATGATCAGTAGGTATTTGTAAATTGAAGCAACATTCAACTAACATGGGTGGATAAGCAGGTTCATTAACTCTCGCTGAAAGTCAAAATTTTTTAATTTAAGTAGACATAATTACATTTTAACATTACTCTTGTTGTACGATTTCGAAGAATAGATCCATAGAGAAGAACCGGCAAGAAACTCAATGGATACGTTTTTAACTTACCATTAATTTATAACCATAATTGACAAGCAAGAGAATGGTATTTATACTATATCTATTTACTCATAATTATGCAAGTTTCTTAAGGAATGATTTGTTATAGAAGAAAAGTTTAAGAAAAGACAAAAAATACAACTAAAAGCCATGCTCCATATTCACTTAATATTAAATACTAGTAAATAAAAAAATTGCTGTTACTTAACGACAATAAGGGAAATAATGGATCATATAAAGGTTTTTTGGTCCGAAAATAATTTAAATATTATTTAAGAATTAAAGTAAATTAATTGAATGAATTATCTCTTGAATGTATTTAATTTTCTCTATACATCTAGTCCAAATAATAACATATTACTTTAAATTTAATCACATTATACTGAAATTGAAAGGCCATTTATAATAAGCAAGTTGTATTTCTCAACTGCTATTTTGAAATAAGTTTATAATTTTAATTAATTAAGACCACAATTTTACTGACTTTAGTAGTAAAGTATTAATTTATTTATTACTAATTATTTTGTAGATACTATACTAGAAATTTTATTTAAATACAATTAATTTATATAATCTATAACGATAATAAAACAATAACACCAACTTGTTCCATGCATCTTTCTATATTGAGATTTGGTTTATTAACTGATATATCTAGAATAAGTCTTTGGGACTCCATTTATATTATTCTAAATGATATTTCATATAAATAAATATAACAAGGAAGGTGTAATACAAAAATCGGTACAAATAAACATAAAATCGGTAACACCGTAAAGTAGAAAGTTTAACAAACGTAATCCACCAAACGAAAGGAGCGCTTTGTCTTATTAGTGTATAAAATGCCGAAAAAACTGGTTTTGCAAGAAAAGTTTTTTTGTTTTAAAACATTTTAAGGAAGCGAGACAAATTCACTTCCAGCTCAAATAAAAACCCGCATTATAATTCAAGAAGCTCTTCTTTATGGCAGATTTCAACATTTCTCTGCCCATTCTTTCTTACTTTAATATTTTCTAAAATTTCATAGATAGTTTTTTACAATGGCGGTACTTTTGATGTACTCGTAACTAGAATTACTGTAATAATGTTTATAGTTTATTTTATATACTTTTATTATATGTTAATTACTTTTATTCATAATCTGTGTTGTAACAGAAAACGCAAACAAAATAACAATATAACGAGAAAGTTTTTTCAACTTCAATTACATATACATTACACATATGAAGGGTCAGTGTATAAACGATTCCAAAAAGTAGATCCAATATATCAATTATATATTTTTTATAGTATTACCTACTGAGCCACAATAATACTTGATATGTAAGAAACAATTAGAATCGTCGTACTAAAGAAAGCATGATCCTAACGAAGACTTCTGTAACCACAATACGACTAGTTCTACGATCCCATATTAACATAAGGACTTTAAGCATTTTAACTTTAAACATTTGGAATAATAGTCATTTTATAAACTTTTAGTTTTGAACTAAAAATGCCAAGAGAAGTCGAGAGACGAGGAAGTTTATAGTGAAACAACGTCTGCAGAATTGCTAACAAGTTGATTATTGCAAGACCTGCGTATCGTCAACATAGTACACAGTTTTATAATAAGCTTTGGATATAAAACGCCCAAGAGTAAGTTTTAAATTTGTTAAGCGAGTGTGTTTAAACTTAGAAGTTTGTATTTGATAAAAATTTCTAGTGTTATTATTTTAAAAAAAGCTTTCGAATACATTTTTTTAAGATATAAAGTAATGAAAATGGAAGTATTGTAGTATCTTAGGACCCAAAGGATATGTTACATGTAATTAGTATAATAAATCGTGATTGTCCTCATAGTTGTCGAAGGTGGATGATATATTTAAAGCTTGGGTTTATCACATGAAATAACTTAAATATTTTCCTTTAAATTTTACGTAGATATAGCAAAAAATTAAACATGACAGGACTCGAATCTGCGACCGCTGGAAAACTATCCTGTTTCTTTGTTAATTACGTTGTAGTTAAGCCTTACTTGGAACCTTTTATTTTAAACCGTGATCTTAATTGCAGTACTATAGCTATTCAAAGAAACCGAAATATTATATAATTAAAAAGGTATCGTAAAAGTTGGTGCTATTACATATTCTGGCAACTACGTTAAATTAGGTTTAAATTGAACAATATTATGTAATTTAATTTATCAGATTTTTAATTGAAGGACATAATTATGATTATTTTTTTTAGATGTTGATACATTTCTTTGGAAGATATTACAATTCTATATTTATAAAGTTATTAGTAACTTTTTTAGATTTTGTTTTTATTCATGAGTATTTTTGGTAAATATAAATGATTATTTTATGTTTAGTATAACAAGTGGAAGGAGATCCCAATTTAGATATTCAATTTCCATTCACGTATTATGGAGATATATAGGGCTCGGAGCTATTCATTAGAATATAAATTATTGGACCTCAAATAAATTACGAAACAATACCTCAATTCAGGTTATTGGATAAAAACAGGCTTTATGGTAAGGATGTTTAATTTATCTTTGCCTTTGAACCGCTATCGCTGGAGAAAGATTTTATACACCATAATCCCAATTCCTTCTCTTCTTGTAAACAAACTAATCTCTTCGTGATATAATTTTAGATTATAAAATAAGATTCCTTTATAATTTTAAGAATTTATTAGATGCTGTTCGAGTAATATAATAATCTCATTTTAATTCAGAAGTAATGTCTTTAAAAGACAATTGTTCTCCTGATTGAGGTCCATTTTAATTTCTTTATGTTTCGCGAATTATTCTGCATACAAAAATCTATTAAAAAAGTGGTATTGTCTGTTCTTATTTCTGAAGGGTTTTTTCTATTGGGATTTAAATATTAATAATTTCTTGGTGTAATTAAAAATTCGTTTCCAACTCTTACAAAGCCGTGTCTTAAAAATTGGTCTTAAACAAAAGATAATGATTTAAGGTCGATTAAACTTTTCAGTACGATAACTTTAGGCGAGGTTCCCGTAATGAGGTCTGCCCTGATTTTCTTTTTTATTTGCTAGAGAATTAACAAAGTCCCTAACGTTGTAAGAATAACATTACCAAACATTTGAATTACATTTTTGTTATTTACTATACTTGCTTTTATTATTACAAAAGCCGCCTTTAAAAATGTATGTCATTTTTGTTTTAGTCTAAATATACTGGTGTGTAACAACTAGTCTTAAGCTCTCTTTATTTTTGTTATAAATTAGAACTGATATTTATTTCAATTAAACGATAATATAATGAATAGTAATTAATTGTTTATGTGCCCAAAACTCTGAAACTTATGAACCGATTTCATTGATTCCTTCACTACCAGAAAAATACTTTATCCCTGATTAAATATGAAGAAGATGTTAATACGAAATCTGTTTACATGTGAATAATTTAGATAATAATAGCTTTGATAATTTTATTTGCCTTTGACATAACTTTTTGTTAATGTAATTTATTAATAATTACAAAACCTGGTCACCAAATGTCGCTGTGGACGAAATATAGACAATATTAAAATATTGTTAGTCTGTGGGCAAAGCTATGAAAAAAGCAAACTAATAACAAGCTATGAAAAATAATTCTAAAACAAGTATCCAGGCTACTTTATTAAAATATAACCAATAATAATATCCTTAAAGTATACTCAAATACAATAAAATTTAACAAAATATTTTAACGCCGAGATAAAATTGTTACTCCAAAATTAGCATTAATTTTCAAAAACTGTATTAATTATGGTACATTTCCTTATCTAATGAAACATAGTAAAATAACAGAATTATTTAAATCCGACAGTACATTAGTACCTACTAACTATAGACCTATTTCTGTTTTAGCCTCATTTAGTAAGATCTTTGATATCAATATTCTCACTCAACTAGTTAAACATTAAAAAAAATAACTTTTTGCAAAATAAATATTTTGGTTTCACTCCTAGGCGCTCAACATCAGATACAGGAGTTGAGTTATTGCTGAATATTTTCGAAGCCTGGGAGGAATCACAAGATGTGTTTGGCATTTTTATGATTGATCGCAGCATCATGAACCTCTAATTAGAAAATTACATCATTAGGGAATTAAAAATAACTCCTTGATTTGATTAGACCGTATTTGAATGAGTGAAATAAAAAAATTGATGTAAATGGAAGACATTCCCCTAGATTATTTGTTAAAATGGGCGTGCCACAAGGCTCTATATTAGGATCTTTCTTATTCCTCATTTACATAAATGAATTGCCTTATCTTGTAAGGGAAAACATGGGATAGTGTTAGCTGATGATACTTCTCCAGTAATGGACAATCTAAACAATGCTCTCTTTGAGGTTGTACAAATGTTGTTTAACGCCTTTATCTCTAATAATAATGTATTAAAATTATCTTACCAACCGTGAAAAAAGTCAAAACCCGTTATACATACAACTAAATATTGAGGAAGCCGATTTAGTGAATTCTACTGTTTTTGGGCATAATACCCTTAGATGCAAAATTGTGATGGGGCCTTCAAATCTGTGATTTATCGAGCAGACTTAGTTCAGCCACATACGCGGTTCAAAGAATACGCCGATTGACTAACGTTGAAACAGCTAGAATAGTTTACTTTACTTTCATAGTGTCATGTCATGAGGCATACTTTTGTGGGATAATGCATCAGATATGGATACTATGTTTGTATTGCAGAAGAGGGCTGTTAGAGCAATATACAACATGAGGCCTCGAGAGTCATTACAAAATAAATTAAAGAATTAAAAATTATGACTGTGTACAATCAATATATTTATGAAAATTTAGTTTATGTACACAGAATAAATTTCAAAATTCAGTAAAAATTGTGATATACATAAAATTAATACTAGAAATAAAAATAAACTTGCTATGCCCATCACTAGGCTCCATAAAATAGGTAATTCTTTTAAGGTTAACTGTATACGTTTTGACAATAAACTCCTCAGTAAAGCCTTAAATTTGTCTCTAAATAAATTCAAAATATTTATTAAAATTAACTTGATAAAAAAAGTTATTATATTGTAAAGGATTACATTAACGACGATATAGCCTGGGAATGAATTGTATTTTAGCGCGTAACTAGTGACCTACGCAATTTTTTCTGACGCTGTTTGTTACTCTTGTTAGATTTACTGGCTGCCTCAAACCGCTGCCTTAGAAGTTATTACTTGCGGTAGCAATGAGAGCCGGGTTCCACACTTCCCTCAAATATGAGGATGGAGGCGATAGCTAACCCTTGCGTCATGCTCATGAACGGATGCTGCTGCGGTAACTGAACGTATTGGTAGCCACGGATTATTTTTTTCTTATTTATTATTAACTAAACATTACGCCAACTTATCGCATTGATTACGTTGGTTTTAGTTTTTCGTACATGACTCACTAAATATATTGACGTTTGTAAAATAGTCATCACAATAAAAAAATAAAACCTGTCGAAGTTTAGTGTGTGGTTTTTCTAAGACCAGGACGCGTTCGGATTACTCGTAGCTTATTTCGCTAAGTATGGTATCAAAATAGGCCCTCCTGTCACTTCCATTTGACGTACACAAGTGATCGCTGGGATTGATTCAAAGTTGAAAAGATATAAAAAAATTATAATAAAAACTGATTGCCTGTTGCTTGGGGAACCAAATGAATGATATTTAAGAAAATTCTCTCTTCTCTTACCGAGAAAAATACTCGTCCTTTCAGAAAATTCTGATTTTATTTTTATTTGGATATAATTCTAAAAGAAATATTTATATTTCTTAACAAAATTTTCAAATACTAAATCAAACTAGCTTTAACTTTATTTTTTTTTTATGTATAATATATCAAATTTAAAGTCCATAAAACAATTTGAATGTCAAACAAATAAAAACATATAAATATTCTGTAAGTATTATTTAAATTTTAATGTAGAGGTCACCCAATTCTGGGTAACGATTTTCATTATCCCAAACCTCAGAACAATGCCAGGCTCATATGCTCCAGTCGTCTCCGTTTAATTAATGTCAATATAGAATTTCAAACATATATATATATATATTCAATTTTATACGGTAAAAAATAACAGATACACTACCCTTAAATTTAAAGAATATTGTGTTTTGTCCTAACAGTATTTGTATTGTCTTCCGATTACTATAAAAATATAAAATAGTTATTTCTTTTCATTGATTCAGCTTTTATAAGTTTATACTTTATTTTTTGAGCGTTATATTATTATTGTTTATGGTTTTATCTAGTCGCATAATATGTTTATTCATGTGTTTATACTAGATATAGGCCAAATATTATTAAGTACTTAAACGTTTATATTAATATTATAAGAGCATATCATTTCAGTTTAACACTAAGTTTTGATCAAACAGACTTATATCAATGTTAATTGTTGTTACTCTTATTTAGAAAGCTTTTCTTAAAAACAAGTTTAAAAAAGAACATTTATATTATAAAAAAATATAAATTAAATATAACTTAAGTAATTTTAGAGAGCATCTATTTACTATAGCTATATAGATCATTAGATCCTACTAGGGCGCTACTGTTAGAAGTAAAATATGGGCTTCTATCTACGAGTACGACCAGCTCATGAAACGTTTAATGTTCTTCTAACAACTTATAATTTCGGTGTCTTAGGAGTAAACCTTAAACAACAATAATAATAAGAATAAGAAGTTTTTGTCCTTCTTCACACAGATATAGTGCATGTTTTTACAGTGTATGACATGGTTGTACAGATGAAATTTATTATCTATTCCCACATAGATAATAAATTTCATACTGGGCTCCATACTAAGGGACCTGTTCGACAGATAACTAGCCACTCCAACTCTGAACCAGATGGGGACTATAAGTACAATAGTATAGGGCATATATACATATAACAATTTAAATAAAATCTACAAACATTTGTCTAGTAGAATGTGTTAGAAAATATGCGTGCGCGTGTGTCAAAATGTGCATGTGTGTATGTATGTGTAACAACATGCGACAAAATAAATACTGAAGGTACATTAGGAGGGGAAAACTAGTCGATTTTTAGTTTGGACGTAATTTAGGGTTTTTAAGCAAATGCTTCTAATTAGTCGTATATGGCTAAGTTTTTGAATAATTTGTTGTACAAACGACTTCCTAGGAAGTGAAAGTATCTTCTAGAAACGGCAGTGTTTCCTTTAACGACCAAAGTGCATACTTTATGTTTTAAAGATTACCAGCATAAGTTGAGGGTTGGTAATCTATTGGAGAATGCTATTTTAGCACAATAAGAATAAATAATTGACTTATTGTGAAAACATCTAGCATAAAGATCTTGTGTAGGTAAGAATGCCCCAAATTTTAAGACTGTTCTTTGCATTCCTATTTGAGAAGTATGGTTTTTGGTGCACCTCCCCATATGGTGATGCAATAGCTTAAAATAGATTGGCATAGGCCAGATAAACCATTTTAACTGTGGTTTTATTTACAATGTGACGCAAGGTTTTAAAAATAAAGATAAGCTTACGAGTTCAATCATGACAGTCAGGTACTTGATATTTGAGGCTAAAGTGAGGTGATTATAAAATTGTATAAATATATGAATTCATGTACTTTTCATCTTTGAAAATTAAATGCTTTAATTTAAAAAAATATATACATTCTTATTGTGAAAAACAATCCTTATTATATAAACGACTTATATTTTAATTGTACATCTACATTCATATGGTATAATTTAACTTCAACATAAATTAAAAACTACAAATTTCTCGCCACTTCATTAGCGTCTGCTACAACAAGGATTTGTATATTCAGATTGTAAGTCTAAAATCACTGACTAAACCCGCGTATGAACATTACCCACAACTATATTATTTTTTAGAAGGCTATTAAATTAGTATAATTATTCCTGGTTTATTAGTATATTATATTTTTTTATTATATTATATACCCTATATATGTCAAATTTTGAATCCACATCCACATACTTCGGTGTTTTATTAAAATTTCAATAAACCAAGATATATCTATATGCATTAATAAAGAACTTTATTGTAATAGTAGCTGAATGACCAAGCTTTGCTTAGTTAAAACATGAAAAAAAAGGAAATAAGTAACCGAACTGGAGAAATATGGACTCGGACGAGGATTTTCATGTTTTGGAAATAATTTCATACTTTTTTTTTCTAATTGAGCTTTTATAACCTTGTGGCGAAGTTGGTAAGGTAGATATTGTAGCAGTTTTTTATTGCCTGAAAATACGGATAAAACGACGTTTTCTGAAAATAAAACCTAGCTAGATCTATTCATCGCCCCCGGAACCACGGATGATAAATTTCATGCCGTTTCCAGGTTTATTTATATTAATATCATACCATTAAACAAGCAATTCTTATAATATATTATTATTATTATAGCATATTATTCAATATACGCAAAATTGCTAAAATAAAGGGAGAGGACCTAAAGAACATTAATCGGGTCTTTGAACTCTGCAGGATGAGTGTTAGTGACAATTTCATATTGTATTTTAAGGTATAAAAACATAAGAACTTTGAACTGCGTTTAATATTTTATATAACAAGCAGTAAATATATTTAATAGTTTAAATGATCCTACCTGTTTTATTCACGCAGCCTTGCTGTTAAAAATTGTCGTCCCTTTTTTCACGCCATTGACGCTTAAGATAAGAAAAAAGCATTTTTGGAAAAAGGAATCGTAATCACAAGGAATTTTCTTTTTTAACATTATTTAAGAACTAATACAGTTACTACTGACCTTAAGAATAATTACAAAACAACCTATTTATTTGTACTTTATATTATATTTAGATATTTATATCTATAAGGGAAAACGTCTCTTTTTTTTGTTTAGTTTTTTTAGAAGCTTAAGACTAGAAGACTTTCTGATTATATCGCAAGAAAACTGAGGGCACCGGAGCGAGAAATAAAACAATCCCATCCTGAAAATTACGGAAAATTGTTACATTTCAAAGTAGTGTTCCTAACACACTTTCACAGAAATAATATTGTAATATAACGTGCTTACACTAGCAAATGGTACGGTTCTTGTGTTGTGTCATAACGCATAGCGTATCCAACCCTGAGCTCAATGCAATAACATTTGGCACATTTCCAAATGTGTCTGTAGGCAAATCGATCGGAGCTACACACATATTATTGTAAATAACCAAAACCACAGATTAAAAATTAAAAGTGTATTAAACCTTATAAATTTCTATGTAATATGAGTTTTGTGATAAATCTTGTTGACAATGTTTTATCGTCGTCTTGAACTCTGTTATTTAATATTAATTTTGCTGAGGTTTATTTTCCGCCTTTGTATTACGAGCTATTATATACTTTTATTACTTTTTCTTTAAGTCAAGGCATAATTTTTGTTAGATGTTTGTGATGTCCGCGTTGAAGAATTGCTGTCTCGAGTACAAAAAATTTGGATTATATAACCCAAATATTGTTAACTACTTAGCATACAACATAAAATGTGTAAGTACAACCAGTGGGTATTTTTAACGTGGATCAACAATAAATTTACATAGGGAAGTAAAGCAAGTTCTTTACCTCGTTTTAATAATTTAGATTTTTTTTTTTCAAACAAACATTGAAATATATTCTTGTTGAACGGTTCCAAAGGATAAATCCATGGAAAAGAACGGGCAAGTAACTCAATGAATACTCTTTGGAGTTAGTAATATTTTATAATTTTCATAGAATTTACTATAGATAAGAAGTCATAATTGACATACATGAAATTAGAATACACACTGTATCAATTGACTAATAATTATACAAGTTAAGAAAAAACAACTTGTAATAAAAAGACGACCATTACCCATGCTATATATTCTAAAAATATTTTATACTATTAAATAAGTTATTTGGTATTACTCGACGACAATAAGATCTAATATGATAAAGGAAATAAGGAGAATAATGGGTAAAAGAAAGCTTTTTCGGTCCGTAAATATTATTGAATTTTATTCAGTAAAATTTCGAAGAGAAATTTTATTTAAGAAGGAAAGTAAATTAAATGAATAAATTATCTCTTGAGTGTATTTAATTTACTCTATAGAACCACTCAAAATAATAACCTCTTTATGGATAGAAAAGAAATACTCAAAATTAAATCACATAGTACTGATATCGGGAGGCCATTTATAATGAGCACGTATTAAGCAATAATTCTCAACTGGTATTATGAAACAAGGTCATGACTTCAATTAATTTAGGCCACATAACCGCTTTTCCATACAAAAAAAATGCTTCAAAGACTACAGTAAAATATTCATTATATTATTTTGTAGATATGACTACATTAATTTTTTTTAAGTGCATTTAAGTATAAATTACAACAACTAAAATAAATAAGATGAATACACTAAGTTGTTGTTCTTCTTTCTATATTATGATTAGTTTATTGTGTGACCTTGTTAAATTTTGGATTTTTATAACAAATTTGACTCTTGTACTTGTATATCTAATAATGTTACTATTATATTTTAATTATATATAAAAATCATACGCTTTGATAATAAGATATGGAAGTTTATTCTACTAATGCAATAAGTTTATGTAAATGTAATAATGGTTTTCGTCCTTCTTCCGAATTCTCCGAATATTAATATATAAAACCTAATGAGATTTTGTGGATGGCTTGGAATATTCATTAACGTGTTCAAGATGTAAATAGATAGAAATCGTTTGCTTTCTATTTATTAAAGACATCTTTTGAGATTAAAAAAGAATATTTAATTATTATTATTTTGCTTTCAAGTATATAAAGCGTGGGTGGTTTTCTAAAAAGCGTCTAAAACTATTGAATGATGGAAATTTTACACAACCCCTTTCTACATAGACTTTTCTATTCATACATAACTGACTCGTTCATTTAAAATACATTACGCAGGCCGGGCACGATCGCGATTCCAGCAGTACGAAACAAAGGTAATTTCGTGGTTAGCCTTAAACCGAAACTCAAAACGAGGTGGTTTGTAAACAGACTTAATAAAATATCCACTTATCTAAAGAATACGGTCAAAAATAAACTCTATTCCATATAAATAAAGTACAATTTTACAATGATATTTTTTTTCTAATTATTATTGTTATCTCTGCTCAGAGTGTTCGTTAATGATGAGGAAGGGACACTTTTAATTATATTTAAATAAGGCACTGAAGTGTTTCTGTGTTATTTGTATGAATTTATTTAGATAATTTTTGATAAAAATTGATTTAGATATTTATATTTTGTTATACTTTTAAAGCCCAAAAGCTTAGTTTTCAATTTCTAGTTTTAAGCTCCGTAAACTGCATATTTTCATTCGAGGCTACTAAGCTGGGAGATCGATTTATTCTGTGATTGGAAATAAAAGTACTGAAAAGAATTCAGGGCATTGTTCGATTGGTGTGCAATTTCACACCGACATTTTTACTACCACAGGAAATTCAAAACGAAATTAAATGATCCACTATATATGTATATTGTAGTAGAAACAATTATTTCAATTGCACCTACATTAGAATAGAAACGTAATGTATGAAATAAACTATAAACCTTGTTCAATGATATGGTAGATTTACACATGGACCATGTCGTACCATCTATTAGCATATATTCCACTAAATGCAACGGTCCAGCAGATTGCATTCATATGCATTAATTACTGTTAAGAATGTCGGATAGTTGAAGATATACTGTTAAATTAAGCCAACTTTGGATAGCTTAATGGCACATTGAGTTATTACTGAAGATTATTTAATAAACAGATTTAAGACATCTTCATATCACTATCGAGTGGTAAATTTATAAATAATATATAAAAAAAAAACAAAGAAAGTTTGTTACTACTTTAAAGTGTTATTGCTAAAAAACAGGCTCCAACAAAACAAAGCTTATAACGCAAAACTGCAGATAGAGTTTGTACCAACACGCGTAGTTTCAGAAATAAAGGCCTCGTTGCGCTTCTTTTTATAACCTGTGACATACAAAGCCTGCTTCAAAAGTATTTAATTTTGTAGTCCATTTAAGTCTGTAATTTATTAAGTTGGAAAATATAAATTATTGTTTGGATTTATATTAAGATTTATTATGTAAAATTTAATATACACTTTGTTAGATATTCCCAATTTTGTTAGTTCTTTGAATCAATTTTTTTATCTAATATATTTAATAAAGAAAACAATAATTCCTTATATAAACTTAAATTCACATGTATGTATTTCCATATTACAATCGGTTTATTATATCATCATCATTCTGTACATACTCGTAGTAATATAAACCATTATTCTATTGTAATAAAATCCTAAAGAAATCGGTATTCGAATCTCCTATCATAAAGACGGCAATCACAATTCACTTACCGTCTATATCTGCATACAAAAACATTTATAAAAGCACCTGCGCCCAGATCTATTCTTACAATAGCTCAAATTCAGAGATGGCTATATAAAATCCGGGGCTAATAAAAGCTAGGGTTGTTTAAAGCGACAATGGCGCAACTAGGCAAGGGGCACATCCGGGAACGCGGCCGGGTCAAGGTCACGGCCCGCGGATCGATGCAGCTCCGCCCCCTCCCGGTACGAGCCGTTATGCCCCCCCTACGCCGCTACGGATCACGCTACAACGCTACGTATTACATGTTATATCTACGCGCTTTGAGATATTACTCGAATGGAAAATGTATGGTTGTAAGCGTATTCGAGTATAAGATAGCATAATATTTCTTTGAGACTGAGTTATGGAATAATTTGACAGTATAATATGTTTTTGTTTTTTATGTATGTACTGATATTCAAATGTCTTATAAACTTTGTAATTGTATGTATTATATGTACATGACATGGAAAAATATTTTTAGAAACAAGTTAAGGCCGGAAATTATTATTTATTAATAAAATTTTAATTATTATTACGTACACATTTAATTGGTACTGGTGATTACTAATACTGATAAGTAGTAGTATATACATATATATGTGTATATATCATTACTGTATACTATATACTTGGGTTATTCAGTGATTTACTATGTTTTTCCTATTCAAAATATTAACATATATATTAAAATCACGAAACAAAGGGCATACTGAACTGTATTTAGATTACCAAATGCACCTACATTTAGTATGCATTTCGCTTTGAGACCAAAGCTGAACGGAAACTAAACGTGCAACTGCAAAGCAATAAACCCACAAAGCCATTACAATTTTTTTTTATATTAAGTACAAGAATAATGAATACATTATTAAATAAAATGAGAATAATTCAATTACTAATACTTTATATCTAACTTAAATTAAAAACTCTAAAATGAAAAAGATATCATATAAAATAATGTACAATTTGGACAGTCCTGTTGAATTACGTGAAAAAGTTTAGGGTTACGGTAAATAAAATTAAAACATGTTCAACATACGCTTTTAACAAACCGTCATTTGCTTTGTATCTCATTTCAAGTATTTTATAACATTTTTGTTGTCTTTTTCATACATAACATGAGCTGGTATAATTCATTTGCTTTTACTTTGTTAAATGTTTTAGAAAATGCGATTAAAATATTATACAAACATAATTACTTGTTACTAATGTTTAATTTATATGAAGTAATTTATGAGAAGTTTTTACATATTGATAGTAGTATATGCTATGAGTATACTAAATTGGATATCTCAGCTATTATACTTAAAATTATTTAAGTATTTTTAGGCCATAAAATATTTTTTCAAATATTACTTTCACATGTGTAAATTAAACCATCCCTCATTCAAAATAACATCAGCAATGTTCTTTGATGTCGAATATAGGCTGAAAAGGAATTCATTAATTCCAAAACTCAAATGCTGTTTGTTTATTTATAAATCTGTTGCCTCACAGTGTCGTAATCATTTATAATTCTCTAGTGGCCTTATACAATCCTATCGTAACCTTGAGAATGTTTTTATTGCTAACGCGAGCGTCCACCCCTATACTTGGAACGGTCATGGTCGTGATATGTTTGCATCAAACAAGGGACATCCGCTCACCTCGCCAGCCGGCGCCCGAATGGCCTTCCTTTAGGTAGTGACTCGCGAGTGGTAGGGGAATGTTTACCCGTCTATCCCCTCCCCCCGCCGTGCCAGCTGAGCAGCGGCACGCTATATTTAGGTTGCGCTGTAAATATTCGCTCCAAGTACGGAAAGCGCCCCCTCCCACAGGAGGGTAGGTGGGTAGTTTTCCCGAGCTACATAAGCGGGTAAAAGTTGAAAGTTCACCAACGCCCGAGCGCAAGTTCGCACTGTTAGAAAATGTTTTCTTTATTTAAATTCTATTGCAACTTTTTCGCTGTCTCTACATTGAATTGACAATACCGATAGTTATTTTTTTGCAAAATGTATTTGGGGCGTTATAAAATAGAAATAGACTTTACCTTTGTGACAAATTTTATTATATTTTTTTTATTTGACAGTTTTAATTACTTTGTAGCTTATAAAATCAATAAGCTGTTTGAAGTAAAAACCAATTGGTAACAAATTTACGTCTGTTAACGTAACGATTCATTAATCTTTATTGCTAGCTGCTACAGGGGTCAATTCGGTTGAAACAACTCCCCAAAATTATCAATCTAATAAAACAAGCGTTTGAGGGTGAAGGCTGTTCCGAAAATGTGACATTCTCTTCCCCAAAATTAAAATAGATTACCTTTTGCCGTGATGGACTATTTGCGTGCGTGAACAAATTGTTTTAATATTTTTGCTTCATCATGACGCTTTGCGAAATCGTTAAAATATTCTTTTAAAATAAATGAAGTATAAGAAGCGAAATTAAATTATACTAAAGTACTAAAATAATCTACAAACAAGTTAAGTGTTAAGCAATCAACGCTACAGCGGACTGGCAGTCGAGGTCGCTTCAATTTGCGACTAACAAATATTGACAATAATTTTGTAGAGCACAATGACTTGCAATGTGATTTATATCATGATTTCCTTTATGGATAATAGAAACCTGAATGCAATCTTCAAAATCGTTTCTATATCTTTTACTTTTATAAGTACCATACTTCCATCAATTAACGCGCTGACAGTGTACTCATTTTCGATACAGCTGAATAAGTGCTCTGTGTTCCTTTAACTGGTGTTTCCTCCACAGCTTCCCCAGCACTGGGCTCATCATCATCATCAAACCAAGTAACGTCTTTGACTGTCACCTCAAACTCTTCTTCGTGTTTTGTTACATACCTCTCATGTTTGGGTTCATGGAAGCTGACAATATTAAGTACTGGGGCAGTTCCACCAAACGCAATTTTTTCTTCGTGACTGGTAATAGCTAGAATATTTCCTGGGGCGGGGTATGAGCAAGCAATATAACGATTGTGGAGGTTAATAACCTCTACGCAATTTGTGCCACTACCCCCAATAATACCGTATTTACCTTTGCGATTGAACTGGAATATTACATTCAATATTAAAATACATAAATATTTATTTCAATTACTTTTCTTGTAAAAGTATATTAAACATATATTAATACTATCTGTGTTTTTTTAAATAAAGGTAGCCTCAGCCTATTAAAATCAGTTAGGCCGTTTCAGAGTAAACGGAATAAACAGACAGATTTACAGAGAGAGAAAAAATTTAAAATTAGTGTTTTTTTATGTAAATCTCACGTACTTTTATTGAAAAGCTGTTATTTTGGAATTAGAAACAGACACTTCAGTTATATATATGTAAGAGATAAAATAATACAGCCAATAATTGAATAACCAAGACTTTATCAAGTTGATACTAACTATCTAAACAATATTCAACCGCAGTGACCTTACAAAGCGAAAACTTGTACCTGTTTCAAATTTCAATGTACTTAACAATTCATAGAATGGAAGGAAAACAATCCACCCAAAACCTCAGGACCGAACCTTACTTTATAATAATATAGCTGTTTGTGTTATATAACTAAACTATAATTATAATAACCAGATAGGATATTATTTTAGTTATCATATGCTCCCATATTGACTTTATCTAATTGGTATTAATATTAGAGATCGCATGCGGGAATCGAGGTTATCATGAATTTTACCTGTTTCGACCTCCAGTACCGACAGGCATATATGTATTCCCCATCAACATCAGGGCGTCTGTTCTGAACCCTGATAAGACTCAATCTCTTCTTAGCAACCAGATCCCAAACTGCCAGAGCCTCGTTCGGTTGCCAGCTTCCGGTAATGCAGTGATCTCGCTAAAATGTATTGAATTTTATTATTTTTAGTTAATAAATAAAACTATATACATTATTTCTTAATGTAGATCTTATGTTAAATATGAGTACCATTATTGATTAAACAGTAGAGGGCTTAGTTTCTTAAAAATATTGTATGAAATATATTTTACTTTTAAATTTTATTCATAGCGACCACTAAATTAAATTTTATAAAATGAAAGCTGTGAATTTTTTAAGAGTGTTAAAAGTTACGTTTTAACGAAACACAACACCAAGTTTTACTGTTAAGGCACACACTGATGAAAATTTAAAAATAATATACTTCAAAGGCTCCGAACTATGAGAGAACGTCAAAGTTGATAACGAGGGGAGACGAAAGATGAAAGATGAAACTAAGTCGACAAAGGCGGTGTTTTTAATTAAAACTACCTCGTGGTCTTCACTGTGTAAACACCTCAAACCAACTATATGAGTACACTAAGCGGTTTGACTTAAGATTCAAATTAGTAACAGGTTTTCAAAGCTCATATAACGAATACGTTTATAAACTTTCTCATATAAGCAAGCAGCAAAAAAGTAAATATAAAATAAATAATATATAACTTGAGCGGATTCATTAAATATTATAATGCCTTCACACCACAGGCCTAATTTGTTAACAACCTTCATTTATCACTCCCTTTTATGTTAAAGTAAAATTCAGCGTTTTTCGATTAATCTTACCAAAATTTCCGTAATGTGTTATATACAGGATTATTTACGTCATTACGCTACTGAAAGGCGAAGGTATCGCAGGTTTATATAAGGTCGATTGGTATCGAATCAAATACTTTATACATAGCTTTTAGTATTGGCTTTCGCTGTGACAAATTGTATGAAATGTCGTTTCTTTATTCGAAACTGAACTCTTTACGAAATGGAATTTTTAAAATAGGCCTAAAACTAAAAGGCCATTGAATGATTGATGGTTGATCAACCCTTGGAATTTCAAGGGTTGATCAATCAATCAGTGCAAGGCTTTTAATATAATTAATTGAAAAGCTATAAAATCAAGTATTCAGATATATAGCCGCTGTTATTGAGAGCGGTGAAGTAAATTTTAGATATGTTGGATAAGAGTTAAAAAAACAAACCATATACAATATTCTATAAAACTTCCAACCAATATCCCTCCATCATCAATACATCATGACTATTTTGTAAATGTTATAGAAAAGCTGTTTTTCAAATTATTTTTGTTATTTTTAATGTATTTAATAAAAACAACACAGGATGAGATTGGTTTGTTTAAACTCCCGAAGATCCCGTAGTTAATACTTTTGTAAATATATGATTTTTATTGTATTTGTGGACTTTGAAAGTGGTGTACTTGAAGTCATTAAAAGTATAGATTTCTATTAATCACATAAAAAAATAAGAATTTAAATTATTTTAATATTTGAAAAATACAAAAACTAGTATAATAACATATATATTAAATTACCAAATGGAAATACACTTACTCCACTTATATTCCTTAAATCTCCAACAAAACATTTACTCCATTATATGTTTCTCATATGTTCCTCAATCACACCGAAAAGATGTATCTTTTCACAAAATTGAGATTTTCCTAGTCCGTGATAAGTTACTTGTAATATGAGATAATCAAACCTTAAGTACACCATAATTTAAATATTGCCGTAAACCTTTAAAAAAATTACTCTATGAAAATAGGTTCTAACACCTATTTTCAAAGTTATTCATTTTCATTGTTTCTATGGGATGAGATCTCGTAGTTTTGTTCCGTAACTCTTCTATTGATTCCGGACTTTTTGTTACTGAACCGATTGGATTTATGAATTTGTCGATTTAGAGACGTTGTAATATCTTTTTAAAATTGTTATTACAAATAAATCATAAACAATTTTCAAAACCGTTTTTACAGGAAAGTGCACTTAATTAGGAACAAATTGGCGGAAAAATCTACCAAAGGAAAGAAAACTTCTAGTGCCTTTATATTTTTAATAAACCTCATAAAATAGAATTTACATATATTCCTCTAAATGTAAATTTGTATATTGCATTTTCATAATATATCATTATGTATTAATTTACCAACAAGGATGTCCTTTCGAAACGATTCTGCTAATGCTTAGCAGAATCGTTTCGTTTATTTCAAAAAATTCTATAATGTGATGGTTAAAAATAACTGTCATACTACTAACCAGCCACACATATCCCTTAACCTTATAAACTTACGACCTACACACAATGATAAATGAAATTGCTTTCATTAGTTGGTATGTCATTATATCTATATGATTTTGGAACGATTTTTTTAAATAATAATGATTAATGTCCCAAAAGGTGATGGCCACATTATTACTTACTTCTGACCATGAAGTTTGCAAAACTAATTGAAAAGTACATATTAAAAAAGTACAAATAGAAATATTTACAATAGATTTTAATATATATTTAATCAAACTACACAACTGGTTGAATTTTATAGTTTAAGTTTACTTATTAGTTTATTCGTATTACTAATTAATCACTGTTCCATTGTTCCATCTTAAGTACTTAAATTCTTAAAATAGTTTAGTGTATTATGAATACTTTTTAATTTTGAAATTAAACCAATATTTTCATTTATTCAGAGACTAGACTATGAAAAATAAAATAAAAATAGGAATGTCTTTTTGATTTATAAGATATCTTACTTAAATATAAAGGTCTACTAAGTACAGTTGACAAAAACTTACTTTTTCTGTAATATTTCTACACTCGTAGAAAAGTAGATAAGACAGCAATCACCATTATCATCTTTGAGAGACTTATCCTGTCTTATTCGTATATTTTTTCAAGTGAAAATATTTTTTGTTACCACTACTTACTTTGGACGTAACAATTATACAAATGTACATTAAAAATATAATTCATTTGGCAAGTTTTCGTTTAAAAAAAATATTTATTGTGTTTTATTTACTTAAAAAATATATTAAATTATTATTCAATCTTGGATAAAATTTAAGACACAAAATAATATTGTTTTAATGTTTTTTTGTCAATTATGTTAATTAGTACATGATAAATTTGCCAAAAATATTGAGACTAAAAAGCTGGAATATTTGTATTTTTCGAAATCGAATCGAATCGAATCGAGCGAATCACCCGCTAAGTGTAAAAATTCCATACGGGAAACTAAGAAAAATACTGTGATAGTTTCATTAAAAGATATCCTGATATCACTTAAAAGAAAGCAAAATAGGTCGAATGTACCTTTTCTTTACCTGTATATAATATTATTATAGAGATAAAAAAATCTATATTGTTTTTTTTTATTTTAATACTTGAAAAGAAAAAAATTAAAAATGCTATAGACGATAAGGAATATTTTAAGATGATTTTATATCGAAAGAAAATATTTATAAGTCTTCGTCGAAATAGACGAAGGTGCTCGCTCTACTTTGAGTAATGTTTTCAAGTGTTTAACAACTTTTCCAAAGAAAAATTTATGTAGGACAGTATTTTATGTAGAATAGAATTTATGACGATGTTAGTAATAGTAGAAGACATTATTTCAACCACGAAGCGTGAATTACCTTCTTTTTGTTTTAAATGAAATATAATTATTTATTAGCGTTTTTTCTTGTGGTTTCTCATACAACAAAAAGTATATATATATATATATATATATATATATATATATATATATATATATATATATATATATATATATATATATATATATATATATATATATATATATATATATATATATATATGCAATGAGTTTTTAAATCGAGAATCTGCCACATTTTTTCTAACCTAATTTCATTTTAAAATAAAATTTATTATGAACGGAGGTTGTTCGGGAGTACCTAAAATTATTCAGTACCTATAAATTTTAATACCTTCCAAAATTGGGCCGAATTAAAGCATATTTCGATTTTAAGTTTTAATGGAGCTTATATTATATGATATAGACGAAAAACTACTAAAATGATAATAATATTACTTACATTTAAATCAATGCTATCAGCACATATATTAACTCCTTCGAAAGTCATGACACATCCTACATTACATCTTATATCCCAAATCTGAAATAGAAATTTTAAGGTTTATATCTATTCTCATCGACCCATCCTTATCCTAATTATTTGGGACCAGCACAAATGTCAATTACTTCCACGCCGTCTATCACAGACAGCCTTCTTTATCATATTATTTTTCACGCACTCGACCTATGTCTGTTTTGGTCGTTCTCTTGTCACGATCATACTTAACTATATCTATAATCTTATTTAACATCCACCTATACTTATCCTAATTATCTGGGATCGGCACAATGTCCGTCTCTTTCAGGCCCTACGTCATTTCAGTGGAGACTTGCTTCTTTGTTATATATTTTTTTCTCGCTCTATCTATATCTTCTTCTACTGCTCTTTCCCTTATAACAAATTTACGATCCTTATAAATATATATTTATCCGACACTTTTTTTTTAACGACATGTTTGCTTAAATTTTTGTAATGAGAAAGAATTCCTAATAAGCGGTTTTAATGTTAAAAGCATGTTGGAATGCCGCTTCATGTTAGGTATACAGACGCTATTCTTTGTTGACGCTAAACGCTCAAAGGCGTTTAATAAATAATTTGAGTTAACCGCTAGCGAAATATTTTAATCTCGACAGAGACGCTCGAGTTGGGGGTCATTGACTTCCATGTTTTATTTAAGGAGCGTTTACACGATAACAGTAGAGTGACTCGAGCGAGTAAACAGATTATATTATGAAATACATTTCAGTTGATTACAACTCGCTTAGCTACTTGAATCATCTAAATGGAGCTTTGGGAATAAAACTCTTTCTAATTTAATAGTCATGTCGACCGCAGAGCTGTGTCAAAGCGACTCGTTTTTGTTGCTTTCCCGCGTTCAGTTGGTAAATTGTTTTTTTTTTACACGAGATAAAATAACATGGCATGACATAAGGTTAGGTATTTTTTTTATTTTGGCTATCCATGTGGTTGTTTTGTTAATTTGTAAGAGACTTTTAGTTGAAAAGATATTAATATTGCAATATTTACTTTATTTATAGATAAAAAATATATAATAATAGTGTCTGAATTTCGTTTTGTTTTTTTAACCCCAGCAGTTTTTAAATCGCAAACGAATTTTTTTATATATGTTGGTTAGTCTGTTTTTATATATATTTATAATGAGTCTAGAAAAAGATAAGTAATGAAAAAGCGGAATGTTTATTTTTAGTTGTTAAAAGACACTTTGTATAAAAAAGAAAAAATCGAATATTTTTTTACTTTATTCATAAAGATATTTCCATAAAGTAGATATCCGATACTGTTGTATTTACTATCTGTATACCTATTTCAAGGCTTTTTCTGTTTATCGATTTGATATTATTTCAATTTATTTTGGAATCTCTATTCTTTTCTATTACGAGCATCGTTTTATAACAAAGGTCTTTTTAGAAAAAAACTATATAAAATATATTTATCCGCCCCAGTAATAAATATGGCAAAAATTTATATCTAGGCAAATTATTATACCATAGTTAAGATAACTATAATAATCTTGTGATTACTATCGTTATATAAACAGCATATTTTATTTAAACATTAATTAATATATAAATCTGAATACCAGGTACTTCTGCTAATAATTACTTTATAAACACTATACGAATATTTTATACCCTCAGTGTGTTATCCCAGGCTCCGGTTGCGAACAGAAACGGTCTCTGGTGATGGCACCTCAGAGCACAAACTTGCCCAAAATGCATCCTCTGTAATTTCTTCGGTATAAACTGGAGGCGTAGTTTGTGGACCTTATACGTTAGACACGCCTGAAAGAACACAGAAACTTCATCTTGAACATAAGTATGCATGAGACTTTGTTTGTTCTCGTGTTTACTTCAATATTTCGTTGTAAACAACTAGAGCTTGTTATCAAGAAGATTTCTGCTTGGAGTGCTTTTGCAAATGTATCGTGCTGCGCTTTACGTAAAATGTATGATTAATTTTGTGTATGAATTATGTATATTTATTAATTTAATATTTATATAAGCATAAAATACCTAATATGTTTAAAGATAACTTTGAGTATAAATTTCGGTTGTGTATTTCTTAATGTTATTCCGTTAAAACCATCGGTTGGGGTTTTCGAAAAAACTTAATACTCGTACATGCCTCCGTTCTGTTAGAGACGATAATAAATAGAATACTAAATATTTATCGTAGTTACTAGATCAAGTGGTAGAGCGATAGGGGTGGACGTTCAGAGCTCAGAAATTTAAAACCTACCTAAGTTTATTTTTTTCGTTAATTATGTATTGAAGACGTATATTATATCAAACTTTAAGCGTATTATTATTAAATATAAGAACTCTAATGCATTTACATAGAACTTTGTGTCTATACGAAAATAATACGGAAACACGTACAACTTATAAAATAAATAACCGGATAACTTCTTCTTAAGTCGTTAACTGTCAGTACGGATTTTAGTCCCAGCCAGTACACATTTTAGTAGGGTACAGATAAAGTAAATAAGGGAGAGTTTTGATGTCCCCGTCATCTGGTGAAGCTGTAACTTGATAACGAAATCCTTGACCAGCATCAGCGACCTACTTTCACAAGTATCCTTACTTTTGAATAACTCGTAAACCCTATCTGATATTGCCTATAAACCGACATCACAAGCGGTTTTACGAGTTTTTTTTTGTAATCGCATTATGTACTGGGAAGTGTTTTTTTAATCGCGTCACAGTTGATTTGTTTTTTTTTAGAAAAAAATAATAATAGAGTATTAAAGGTATTTGAAATAACTTACTTATCTAACAATCTATCTAGTCTAATAGTTTAAACAAAAAAATAAAATTGGTTAATTGTTTGTTATTTATTGAAAATAAATATTTGGTATCCATTTCAATTTATTTTACATTTGTTTTGGCTATAAAAATGCGAGTTTAAAAAACCAATTAGGAATCCGTTGTTAAACTATAAGGTTTAAAAATAGTTACAATTAATATTATACTTGACGTTAATAATTTAATTTTATAAGATTCCCGCATTTTAAAAATAATCTCTATAACGCTTTACAAATTTTCGTATATACTTAAAGTACATGAGTTTTTCTAAACCCGTAACCAAAATCCCAACAGACCATCAATTGTAACAACAAATCCAATTTATACCTTTATGAGCAGTAATAAAAATAGATTAATCAATAATATTGTTACACTTATTACATATTACATAATATAATAATATTACAATACTTAAATACTACTTACAAACCACTTCAGACTTTTGTTAATTTAGAAAAACATCAAGAGTGTACTTACCTCTTGAGTTTCAATATCGTAGACCTTTATCGAAGTGTCAGCGTAACCCACAATGATTTTCGCCTGATCAGCTGTTACACCCAGGGACAGAGCTGGCGATCTCTCTAAAGTAAATAATAGAACGCTGGATAGTATTGTTATAACAAAGGATTGTAATTTGATCTACTATTCTTTGATTGTGAATGAAATCAAATATTTTCTTTTGAAGATTTAATATAATATTTATACATTTTTTCGTAAAACCAATGAAATAAAAGTTATTATATTGAAGTCTACATTCCATAACGTAACTTCAAAACTAAGCGAGATAAAGCTAAACGGGATAGCCTTAAGATAACGGCTGGAGAGTTTAATTAACCTTTCGAGCTTAACCCATTACGGGCTACAAAATGAGAACTTATATCGAATATTCTACAGAACCATTCAGTGAATGAGTGCATAATTTTAATATATTAAATTCAATTTCCTGTTAGTGAAAAATAAAAAACAACATACGATTAATAAATGGCGAGGAGGCGGTCGAGATGGCGGGCGCTCCATAAAACTGGGTGTTAAGACACTCCAAAGCTGGATCGGCACGAATGCAATACTCTGGAGGATCATCCGTTGACGTTGCAATCTGTTTTGTGGTCTTGTTACACACAGCCAATTAATTGTTTAACAATAGTTTTAATTGAAATCAAATAAGAATATCCAGTGACCATGTTGGGAAAATTGTATTAATTCAGCCATTTCACCTACCCAGCACTGGGACAAGTAGTCCACTAAGATCGTAAGAACATATAGTGAAAAGGGACCTTAGGGAATTACTACTCAGTACTGAGGAGAGTGGGAGTTAGGGATTTTGCAAGATTGTAGCGCTAGTTAGTTTAATGCGATTGGTGGGCACTTTTAAAACCTGCAATTTTTGTTGTCAAATAGCGCGCTTAAAATTAGATAAGGAAAGGGGGCTATAAGAATTGGTATGATTTTGTTATGTTGGCAACAGATTATAATATATGTATATATAACAATTTTTTATGTTTTATAAGTTAATATTATCTGTATTTATTTCTGTAGTAATGAATATTACTTTAGGTATGTCTATCCGATAGACAACGCCATCACTGCAAGCTGCATAGCACACTCTTTCTTCTAGCTTACTGTACTCCAGTGCATAGACTGGTCTTGGTGGAAATTGTATATTTCGCAAAGTTGAAAGAACTACCCCCGTACTACCATGTCGCATCTGCAAATGAATCATATTTACTAAATATATAATTATACATTTCCTATACACATAGCATTAACGTATTCGTATTCTTATTTAAATTAAAAATAAATCAAGATTAAAGATATCAAAATGTCGCATGGACTTTGTGAACAAGTCAACATCATTAAGAATGGAAGATTATTTAAATAACTTTTAACATTTCTTATTATAAAGATGGTATAATTAAAGTTTATATTTTATATATAATAATACAATAACAGCTACAGGTAACAATACTTCTAAACCAATTGTTTTATACAATCAATTGAAATCATTGTTTCTTAATGATATTATTTCACACCGACCGTAACAGAAGAGCATACAAATTGAACAATGAATATTCAGCAAAAAGTAAATCCGCTCAGTTGAATAGTTATACTACCTGCACCATCCCTGAGACATGACCCACAATAATATGAGCTCCATTGGGACAGTATGTCAAAGCCGTTATGGCCCCCAAATCAGAACAATACCATCGATTGTACAATATTTCGTTTGGTGTGTCTTTTAAAAACTTATAATCATTTTTTTTTATCCACGCGTTATGATTATCCTCTTTCGGTCCTTCATAAAACATAGGATACCAAATTTTTGGATATTTATCATTATTGTAATAGAAATGAATATTTTTTTTATATTCAGATAATATTTCGTTTTGCAACTCCATTATTATAAGCATACTAGATCGCTCCTATTTACAATGTCATTATAGAGTGGTTTATGGTTCTTTTTAACAAACCAATATTATAATATTTGTAAATACATGTATCTTAATTCTATACCAAAATCAATCAATCAATTACAAAGTAACGTAAAATAAAATGTATGTATTCATGGCTTTTAGCAACCGAATTGTAGGTACCTTAAAATATTATTTTTTATTTTAATTATTAAAAACTCTAAGCTAATATTGTACTTATACTCTTTGGTTATGCACAATACTTTTAAACGTTAACTTTGCAAAACATAATAAGTAATACTATTATTACAAATTCACCTGAATCAAACCAGTTGAGTGTCCCACTATTAAATATTCACCATCCGGACTATAAATCATAGCGCTGATAAAGCCCGTTTCGGATAAATAATTTAAACGTAACAAATTCTCGTTGGGGGTATCCCTAATAAATCTCTCCTGATTATCTTGTAGCCATGTCAGCTCCGTTAAACTTAAACTCTTCTCAGCAAATGAGATGAAACCAGAAAGTCCACTGTCATCTTCGCGTGCGAATTGCTTCTTTATACGATAACCATATTCTTTGACAAACACTTGAATATCTGATTCACTTTCAGACAAATTAAATCGACTATATGTTGATATGTTGAATAGACTTGAGGCCATTATGTAATTACAAGTAAAATACAACTTTTCTGTTTTTATTGTAATGTTTCAATCGCATGAGACAATCAATGATAATGAAAGCAAATGTTAAACTTCTTTGTCAATTTCATAAGAAAAAAAGTAAATAAGTGATGTTTGGGGATTATATCATGGAATAATAAATAATATTGTGTTATACTATACTACGATAAAGATATCTTTACATATATCTATACTTATCGGCTATTAAAGCATAAAAAATAAATACCACTATTGCAATAGTATTTGCAATACTAAAAACGATGGGAGGATTGGTGTTTATCTTAGGCTTTGCCATTTCTGTATTTTATATTTATTTCCCTAAGAATCAAAATTTAAGACGCTTAGATAAATTTAAAATCTCTATAGCAGGTCAACCATATTAATTTTTTGTACCATCAACACTATAAAATAAACGTTTCTTATAAAAGATATGTCCAAAATAAAAAATTATAGATAGTTTAAGGTTTTCATTATTAAAAGCAAAGAAAAATATATCAAGAAACAGTCAATATAATAATTTTAATTTTACTTTTTTGATAAAATTTTTACTGCGTACGTTGAAACGTTCACAAAAATGCCAGTCTGTCCAATATAATAAAAAGATTATGAGGGAGATAACAAATGCGATATTGAAACAAGGGTGAGCGAGCAACATATATAGCGTCCTGTCATAAACGAATGTAAACGAAAATTGCCGAACAAGACGCCATATTGTAATGTCAGGTTAGGTGAAGGTGGAGAAAGCAAGTGCTTTTTTTGTACAATATTTGTCTTAACAAGTGATTTATCAATTGTTTCGGACTACAAATCTCAAAGTATGTATTAAACTGTATTTGTTTTAATTGAAATATATATTTATTCACAATGTTAATGAAATCGAAATGTTGTAAATTGTCGGGTGTGGTATTTAGTTCATCTGAATCGGGTGTTCAACACTTTGTTTATTTTGTTATAATAATTTGATTTCCTTTGGTTACATCAAAGGTAATGTATATTGTGATACATTTGTAGGGATAGGAAAGATTTTATTTGTGTATCGTCAAATTGTTTATAAATCGATAGCGACGGCTGCGTCGTGAACTAGTTTCATAGTTTATTTTTTATAGGCGCAGGGTGCATCACTGCATCCGCTAATCATGAGTTATCAGATACCATCATCACAGAGCCGAACGAGTAAGTATTACAATAAAAGATCTTCATATTTAACATAAACAAAGTTATCTTATTACAGAAAACAGGTTGTTCTGTGACTCATAATATCTAAATTTCTATAGTATTTATAAAGTAGGTATTGTCAATACCAATTATCAATAACTGATAATTAATAGTAGTGTCTGTTACTGTATAAACTCTATTTACGAACTGTGGTTACTTTTAGATTTAATAAGATATAATTGAAATAAAAATTGGATACAATACAAAAAAAAATAATAGATTTACTTTCTAAAATAAAATATATATAATAATACAAACATAATATATTTTTTTAAGGTATAAATTAATGTTAAATTTTGTTTGTAGTGTCTCACAGCAACTATGGAGGCTCTGATGTGCCGATGGCACCTAGCAAGGAGCAACAAACTCTCATGTGGCAGCAGAACTCTTACTTGGTGGATTCTGGCATCAATTCTGGTGCTGCAACTCAGGTATGTATATCAATTTATTAGTTACATTCATATTAATATTACAGACTAAAACTATAAGACATTGGTTATTATTGTAATTATATATTAATAATATTATACAAGTTTTTCTGTAAATATCAAGGTTATTTCAAGGAATATTGATATACTTAAAACAATATAATTAAATTGATTAAGTTTCAAACTCAAACTACAGAATATGTGAACTAACAAAACGACATCTCGGAAAGACCAATAAAATTAACTTTATTATAATAGACACAGACCATATGAGTATAATTCAGAGAAACATTCATTTACAATTGTCTCTTGTATTAATTTACAATAATGATGTAAATGATGTATTTGGATACAAGTTTTATAATAATAATTTATTCGCATGAAATATTGTACAATACATTGACAAATTTGATTTCTTACATGTTTCCACAATAGACATGTAAATATTACAAAAAATATAAGAAATCTAAATATGTCAATAAATAAGTAATTAATAACTATTGAAAAAATAATTTTTTGAGTATTCACTTAGTAAAACTACATTATATATATATTATTTTAATTCTCTGTCAGTAATGATACTGTCAGTCTATATTACCCCTGGGGTAGGTTATAGGGAGGAGTTTTTAAAATCTGGCACCAATAATTAACTCCGGGCATCAAGTTCTACCGACCCGGAAAATCTCTCCTCTGGGGTGGTTTGCCCACCAACCACTCAACCCCTCTACCAGAGGTTTTAATGGAGCTTCTGTAACGAAAGAGTGCCTAGGACCTGTAAAAAACCATATATATCTATTAAAGTAAATAATTTAAAATTGCAAGTATTTTTTTTTTGTAATGTTAGCACTTGAAAAGGTTGGTTAAGTGGTCCCGCTCCTTACTCAGTCATCAACTTAGCTGTAAAGCATTCTATCACTACTCATAACTGGGTATATTCTTGTCAGTAATCTTCGTCTTCTACACTGTAGATTCTTTAACAAACACTGGATATTGCCGAAGACTTCACTAATTTAGTTTTTGTATAACCGATAATGGTCGTTTCTCGTATACTAATGAGAAACTATTAAATAAGTCAAATTGTATATGTATACTTAAAATGTTTCTCACTTCACTAATTGTACCAATTCAAATGCTTTGAGTTGACTGTAATTATGACAAGGTGTTTTGAAGAGATGAAAATTGTTGTTCGAGACGGTATACCAAATATATACTTTGACAGAATTCCCCTCACAGCTCATCTCATTTCCGCTCTCGAAAATCTGTCGCCGCTGCGCTTTCGAGTATTAGAGAATACTAATTTGATATTTGTCCCCATTCAGCTTTCGAGATTATGAAATGTTCTTACAGAATTGCTATTGCTGTTTTTCATAACAAGCTACCTGCTAAAAAGCATTTTTAGAAGTTTAAAGAATGCAAAATGGGAGAAGTCACTTTGTATGGAAAAATGTTTTTTTAAAAAAGGATTGTGTCATTTTATTCATCATTAATAAAATATTTTAGATAACAGCTAATTTTTAATATTTTGTAATATGGTCAACAGAAAATATTGATTTAATACATTTTCACAGGTGCCATCTCTTACTGGCAAAGAAGATGATGAAATGGAAGGAGATCAGCTCATGTTTGATCTGGACCAGGGTTTTGCTCAAGGATTTACCCAAGAGCAAGTTGATGGTAGGTTTTAAGCAAACTGTTGTCATTTTAATTACATGTTTTAAAAATTGTGCACCACTGAAGTTATTTATTTCTCTTGCATATTATTATGACAATAAAAAAAAAAAAAAAAATTATGCAGACATGAACCAGCAGCTGTCCCAAACACGCTCACAGCGTGTCCGTGCTGCCATGTTTCCCGAGACTCTGGAGGAGGGTATTGAGATTCCCTCCACTCAGTTGGACCCTGCTCAACCCACAGCTGTCCAACGTCTGTCTGAGCCATCACAGATGCTCAAACATGCTGTTGTTAACCTAATTAACTATCAAGATGACGCCGATTTGGCCACAAGGTAATCTACAACAAATATTATCAAATTTGATATGAAATGAATGAAAGAATTACAAAAAATACTTTTATTTTAAGTTGCACAAAAATATCAGAACTAAATCTTAATTATATTGCAGGGCCATACCCGAATTGATCAAGCTATTGAACGACGAAGACCAAGTAGTAGTCTCTCAAGCAGCCATGATGGTGCACCAGCTCTCCAAGAAGGAGGCCTCTCGCCACGCAATCATGAACTCTCCTCAGATGGTTGCAGCCTTAGTGAGAGCCATCTCTAACAGCAATGACCTGGAGACCACTAAAGGAGCTGTGGGAACATTGCACAACTTGTCTCATCATAGACAAGGTTTACTTGCAATTTTCAAGAGTGGAGGGATTCCTGCTCTCGTAAAGCTGTTAAGCTCCCCAGTAGAGTCGGTGCTCTTTTACGCTATAACAACTCTGCACAACCTCTTGCTACATCAGGATGGTTCGAAAATGGCTGTTCGTCTTGCTGGCGGATTACAGAAAATGGTGGCGTTGCTACAAAGGAATAATGTCAAGTTTTTGGCTATTGTTACTGATTGTCTTCAGATTTTGGCCTATGGAAATCAAGAATCTAAACTAATTATTCTTGCATCTCAAGGACCGATCGAACTAGTTCGCATCATGCGCACTTATGATTACGAGAAGTTGTTGTGGACTACATCTAGAGTTCTGAAGGTATGCATGCATATAATACTTAGACAAAAAAAAATTGCATATACTAAGAAGGTTTTGTGTATAAATAATTTTATATTCATGCAGAAAACATAGCCTAAAAAACATGCACAATCAAACGAATTTTTCAGGTGCTATCAGTATGCTCCAGCAACAAGCCCGCCATAGTGGAAGCGGGAGGCATGCAAGCTCTTGCCATTCACCTCGGCAACCCGAGCGGTCGCTTGGTACAGAATTGCCTTTGGACTCTGAGAAACCTGTCTGATGCTGCTACTAAGGTCAGTCATACATTTTTTGTAAGATTTTTTGTTAAATCTGTGATTCAAAATTGCTTGTTGGAAGGATGTTGAAACCCTTTAATATCATAAATAAAAACAACCTAATAAAATGTACTCTTATACAACGTGGAAACAAAATCTATCCTGATTACAACATATAGTTCATTATTATAAAAAAAAATGTATCAAGTTTAGCTACATATTCAATTATCAGAAGCTCGGTCTCTATTTATTGTAGAAAGTACTAATACTTGTTACATTTTAATTGCAGGTAGAGGGGCTGGAAGCTCTGCTCTCAAGCTTGGTGCAGGTGCTCGCTTCCACTGATGTGAACATTGTGACTTGTGCTGCAGGCATCCTGTCCAATTTGACTTGCAACAACCAACGCAATAAGGTAATATATTACATCAACTGCTACTCATAGAAAAAAACTACATCTAAAATAAACTCTTTTCTTGACCATCTATATCTACAAAATAAAAGAAAAACGATAAAAAAAGAAAATCACATAAGCTACAATTATTTCTGAAACTAGCCATAAAAATATGACCTCATTTTGAAATTGTTAGTAAAGGGTATTATTTTAATATTACTGTATGTGTCATTTTCAAACGTTATTTGTATTGTATGTTGATACAAAGTGGAGTAATATATTAGTGAGTCATTGTTATCTTGGTACAGAGCAGAGTAATATAACGGTGAGTCGTTTTTGTCTTGGTACAAAACAGTAATATAATATTGAGTCGTTATCTTGGTACAAAACAGTCATATAATAGTGAGTCTTTGTTACCTTGGTACAGAGCAGAGTGATATAACAGTGAGTCGTTTTTGTCTTGGTACAAAACAGTAATATAATAGTGAGTCGTTATCTTGGTACAAAACAGTCATATAATAGTGAGTCTCTGTTACCTTGGTACAGAGCAGAGTGATATAATAGTAAGTCGTTGTTATCTTGGTACAAAACAGTCATATAATGGTGAGTCTTTGTTATCTTAGTACAGAGCAGAGTAATATAATGGTGAGTCGTTGTTATCTTGGTCAAGAGCAGAGTAATACAGTGAGTCGTGTGCAGGTGACGGTGTGCCAGGCGGGCGGCGTGGACGCGCTGGTGCGCACAGTGGTGTCGGCGGGCGACCGCGAGGAGATCACCGAGCCCGCCGTGTGCGCGCTCAGACACCTCACCTCGCGGCACGTCGAGAGCGAGATGGCGCAGAACGCCGTCAGACTGCACTACGGACTACCGGTATGTTGATATCTATTTCATTTTGCTCAAAAGAAATAAAACCTTGAAAATTGAAAGCAGATTTCCGTAATCACAATAAAATATGTTTAGTTAATAGATAAATTAAATATTCACAGAATTTGAAATAAAATGTTATAAATAAATTAATTATTATAATTAAACTTTTATTTACCTATTAATAAACAAAGCTTACGTCGACATAAGTCCTTCTTCCAGGTGATAGTGAAGCTGCTGCAGCCGCCGTCCCGCTGGCCGCTGGTGAAAGCGGTAGTGGGTCTGGTGCGCAACCTGGCGCTGTGCCCCGCCAACCACGCGCCGCTCCGCGAGCACGGCGCCGTGCACCACCTCGTGCGGCTCCTCCTCCGCGCCTTCAACGACACGCAGCGGGTACACACTATACGCACTAACTTATTTATACCTTCAACGATACGCAGCGGGTAAACACTATACGCACTAACTTATTTATACCTTCTACGGCTCGCAGCGGGCACACATTATACGCGCTAACTTATTTATACCTTCTACGGCTCGCAGCGGGCACACATTATACGCACTAACTTATTTTTCCTTCTAAGGCTCGCAGCGGGCACACATTATACGCACTAACTTATTTATACCTTCTACGGCTCGCAGCGGGCACACATTATACGCACTAACTTATTTATACCTTCTACGGCTCGCAGCGGGCACACATTATACGCACTAACTTATTTATACCTTCCACGGCTCGTCGCGGGTACACACTTTATATTCGCTGAATCATTTATATCCCTATTGACTGAAGAAGGAAGTATAGTTGTTAAGTTATAAGAATAGTTTACTTATAACTAACTATTCTGCTACTGTTTGTATAAATATTTAATAATTACTTTCATTGCACCATTATTAAATATTACAAGAAATTCTTAAAGTGAAGTAGTAAAAGAATAGTAAATTTTTTTTTAAATAAACTTGATCGTGTTTATGGGAACTTTCTATCTTTCATTATTTATATATTATTAATTTTAATCATATGTGTATGTAATTACAATTATTTAGGGATTATTGACAAGCAAACAAACTCCTGATATAATAAATGAAACTATTGAATTCAATTTATTATAAATATTCCCTAGTTCCAAGCCATTTAAGCCACAAAAAACCAAACATATTATTCCATATTGATAATGATAAGTATAATATCTCTAATAATAATAATTGTATATCAGCAACGCACGTCGGTCCCGGGCGGCGGCGGCGCGGGCGGCGCGTACGCGGACGGCGTGCGCATGGAGGAGATAGTGGAGGGGGCGGTGGGCGCGCTGCACATCCTGGCGCGGGAGGGACTCAACCGCGCACTCATCAGGCAGCAGAACGTCATACCGATATTCGTGCAGCTGCTGTTCAATGAGATAGAAAACATACAGGTATTGATTATTACCATTAAATCGTATGTATTTTTCTCTATGAATATTAGAGACGTAAGTGTGAGTGACTTTCTAACAGCAGTGAGTGAATATCTTCAAATGTGTAAATATGTTTATTGATAATTTTTCTTATTTTCCATAAAGACTAATAATAAATATTCTTACCAAAATTCCTACAATAGACTCTTATCTAAGTCTATTTTAAAAAAACATTTTTTTAACTTTGTATGTTAATATGATATTTAATAAACAGTTACTATGTAATGATAAGAGGTCTTATAAACTACATATCTGAAATTTGAGACTATTTTTCAAATCTGTTTTAGTAATATAAAACGATTTCATTCATAACAATATTATAAATATCGGCAAGACACAGTCTAGTGAATACATTCTTTGTTGTTCTGTAACCCGAGAACTTGATCACTGTCAACTTATTAGTAATAGAATATATAATACTAATAATGTGATTACACAGCGCGTGGCGGCGGGCGTGCTGTGCGAGCTGGCGGCCGACAAGGAAGGGGCCGAGATGATAGAGGCGGAGGGAGCCACCGCGCCACTCACCGAGCTGCTGCACTCACGGAACGAAGGTAGTCGTACTGCGGGCGGAACCCAACTTATACCATAAAGAAACTTTTAATGATTCTATAATTGACGGGTTAATTGTAATAGTCCGTGATTTAAGTACGATATGAATTTTTGCAATGGGAATATATTTTACATTTACATACTCAATAATAAGAAATGATTTAAGTATGGTCTGAATAATTTCAACGGAATACCGGTATGACAACAATATTATTACTATAAAGTTATATATTTGAATATCTACTTATTATTTAATCTGTATTAGGTGTAGCGACGTACGCCGCGGCGGTGCTGTTCCGTATGTCTGAAGACAAGCCTCACGATTATAAGAAGAGACTCTCTATGGAGTTAACCAACTCCCTCTTTAGAGACGACCATCAGATGTGGCCTAGCGACCTCGCCATGCAACCCGACTTGCAGGTACCTTTTTGATATCAAAAGGAATATCTCAATTGGAGTAATGAAGTGAATTGTCAATTTATTTTGCTATCAATTTGAAATAATGCTTCTTTTATTTGTCCCCGCTCAAACAGAATTCCCATTCGATGTATTAAAAAATATATTTTAATTTGCAAATTTATTGTTACTGTTTGCAAAATGTTTAGTTTGCCAATCTATTGAACCCCGCTTGTGTGATGAATGTATAGGACATGCTCGGCCCGGAGCAGGGCTACGAGGGACTCTACGGGACCAGGCCCTCCTTCCACCAACAAGGTGAGTGGACATTTACTATGTTACAGAGTAATGTATCCAACTATGAACACGTTACTGACGGGTTGATCAATTAAAAAAAAATGTTACTGAACACTTCCTGTGTCGGATCTGTGCACTGATTACTCTGTGACATGTTTGTAACTGGTAGCCTAACATGATTTTGTATAAGTAATCGATGTCAAGTATGTAAAGTTGTATGAAGCACTTGTATGTAAAGTTTCTTTTTAAATATATTTCTCTCTTCTTTACACGCAGCTTAATCCGGGATCTATTTATCACTAAACACAGGTGATGGGATTATTATTATTACTGTGTGTGTTTATTAATATATTTGTTTATGTATGTGTGTGTGTGAAGTCTTGTTTAAATGTATAACAATTTTGCATGGTTTCATCCCGATTATAAAATGTTGTAAATTTGTTTACTGTTGTTAAATTATTTTATTATTGCAATAATATAAGTATGAAATGTATTATAATTATAATATACTAACTGTTGGCTTGAGGATATAAATAATGCTACCTTTATTGTTGGTTCCGGAAATATATATTTATATAACCCTGTTAATATCCAGAACTTCGTCATTGTTGTAATTTTTTGTGTATATTTATTATAAGTGTGTGTAAATGTTGAATTAATAATTATACCTCATCCGCTTCAAAGCACATTGATAACATTAATTGTATGTGTGTGTTAATTTGTTATATTTGTGATTGACACAGCAATTATTGTGACCAAGACTTTATTTCTTTAGCATTACATGTACTAAATAATAATAAGATATATTTAAACCAATGAATACTCATTAAATTGCAAGAACAAATACAAACTTCATATTCGTGGTTCACTTTTGATATTTAAATAAAAAATATTCATAATTTAATTTAATTTAATTAGTTCTTAATATATGTAAAAATTTAAACAATCATTAATTCAGTATAAAATTTTAAACTAACATTAAATTTAAATCCACTTTACTATGTATTTTATTTATAATAAACTATAATAATCTAATCTATAATAATTTCAGGCTACGATCAAATCCCGATAGACTCAATGCAGGGTCTGGACATCGGCGGCGGCTTCAACATGGATATGGACATAGGGGAGGAGGGGGGGCCGGCCCACGACGACCTCGCTTTCCCGGAGCCCCCCCATGACAACAACAACGTAGCCGCCTGGTACGACACCGACCTGTAGCGTGTACAAACATGGTTACTATGACATGTCAACTACGTGCCGTATGAAGCATCTAATTGGTTTTTAAATCATGATCTACTGACGTCAGCACCATGTACGGACATGCCTAATACTATGCCATGTTGTATGCCATGTCCATACATGCCGTATGAATCATTATTTTAAATGGTTTTTAATTTTTTACATAATGATACGCTGTTCTCTTCTCTGCTGTTACCTAAATATGAGTAAACTAATATAAATTGAACAAAAATTTCTGAAATATACTTGTATGGTACAAAGTGAGCATTTTCTTAAAATTTATAAAATGATAATGCATTTTTAAATTACTATCTCCGCAAATGTTTGTTAATGTATTAGCCTCATAATGCCATATGCTGGTACAATTATAACATGTAAATTAATACATAATCTCTGTGATAATTTCGGGACATAACAAAACAAGGGCAGCTAACAAAATGATATACGAATTTTCAAAGCATTGGTGGTGCTATGTTTTTAAAACTGTATCATTTTATAACAAACAGACAGATAGACGGATAAATATTCCCTGCATTGAATTTATCGATGATACACGGACGTATAAAATGCGTGTAATCGGAATATAGGGTATACATTACGTATATATTAGGCTTTAAAATTAATATTTTTTAGCGTTCGTTTTATTTAATACGTGCATTTAAGTGTGATTTGATTGATGTTTTGTTACAATTTATTATTTTATTTAAATAATTCATAAGACTGTTTGATTGCTAAGTATATTGTATTGCTTTGTCTGCCGGATGAGTTATCATTTCCCGAACAAAAAGTGATGTCTCGACTCGATACAATGTTGAGTTGTAATTTTAGTTTAAAAATCATTGTGTGTACGCCATTTTGTTTTAAAATTAAGGACGTATTTGATATATTAGTCGTAAATCACGCGCTGATATAATATTTTAAATTTGTAGAACAATATAAACTCGACGTGCGTGCACTTCGCTAAGTAGTTATACTGAAATAGTTTTAGAAGGTTTTATTTAAAGTAATATGTATGAATCACTGTTTTAGTGTTAAGGTGTGTGTACACTCACTTTGAATAGTGCCAAATAAAAAAATAAGCTACCAAGTTTGTCTCAATTATAAACATAATTCAATTTATCAGACATTTTGCGGTAAGTCTGGTGTAGTTGAAGGTATTGTTTGGTATGAACGCGCCCTCGTGTGTACGCACCTTAACAGTATGTAGGTTTGTGTATTACGATACTAGGAGATGCACACTAACGTAACGTACACGTAGATATAGATAATTGTAATCGTATATTTAAGATATAGTATTAATTGCGTAATTCCTGTAGGGTCCTCATATATAATTTTTCTATTTGTATCCTTAAGTACCTTACCTTTACCAATGTTTTTATACTAATTGAATTATGAAGACATTGCTGAAGCATGTTTTTTGTCCATCTGTATGGATATTAAAGTATCATTAAAACGGTCTGTGTTTTATTTCTTATACCTGATATTACCAAATTTGTTAAGGGGTAAGTGCATATTAAAGATACCAAATGCAAATTAAAAAAAATAATAAAGGTATTAAAGTAACAACAGATGAAATATTTATTAACCGATTCCTTGAAGGTGCAACCTCAATGAATCAACTACTTAGTAATATTAATGACTAATCTATACGTTAATATACTAGGATCCGCCAACTGTGCGCGGCGGGTGTTGAGCTGAGCCAATTTCCTTTCTTCTTTGCTTGATAACTTGAATGACTAAACATTTTTTCAATCTGTTTTCGCTATAACATCCGCAGTCGGCTCAAACATACATGAGAAAATTTTTAGCTAGTTATCTTTTCGCATCCCGGAGACAACTAAACAAAAAAGGTCTCCCAAACGGTTAAGAGCAAAAATAAGTGACAATGTAAATTAGTAACAACATTAATGCTTCCGCTGAATTGCGTTCTCAGTTTAGTAAAGAATTGAAAAAATAGTTTCTACTCCGTGACGTAATTAAACTAACTCATGTCAAAAATATCGTTTCCTTCAATCATCATCATTAAACAGTCGATTATCACATAAAATGCATACAAATTCATACTTTTTAATTTTATTAAAATGAACAGGTTATAGTTTTCCCGTGAAATTAAGAAGTTAAGCACAGCGACATCTAGTAACAATATGTCGAACTAATTCTACTTTACATTTGGTTTACCTACTTACTACATGAACTGTATAAGAAACATGGTATTTATTATTAGTTATATATTATATAGACATTTCGGATAGAGGAATACTCTTTCTGCATTATAAATTAATATACATTATGACAAACGATATCGCGGTAAGTTAGGCACTTTACATTTTCCGCTTTTCACGAATATGAACGATCCACCTAATAGCAAATGACGCGATCGCTCATATACACTTGAAAATGCCTGTTAGAAAACGGGAAAGATAAATCGCAAAAGGACACGAAGGAAAGTTTTTGAGTATTTAATGTAAGTACTGTTTTTTGGTTTTGTTATTTTTCTATGATTGGATCTTGAGTGGAACATTTGGTCGATTTGTATTTTTTTTTACATAAGTAGTGATATAGAATTAACAACTGTCATTGTAGAGTTGATATCATTACTAATATTGTAAATGAGAACTTCGTCTATTATCTCTTTAAGCTCAAACGACTGAACAGAATTTGATTAAGGCAGTAGTCTGCTTTAGGAGCCGAAAAAAAAGCGTTTTTTCAACAATTTTTTTGAAAGGGAAGGAAATGATTGCGGTAAACGAAATTTTGAGACGATAGTATATTATATTCAAGCTTTAAAAAACAATTTTTATTATTACAAATTATTGAAATTTGCCAAAGTTGTAACGATTTTTCTGGGGGGCCTGGAGTGTGCACTCGTAAATCGGTGCCGGTGATGGAGGTCGTGCGATGCATCTGAAACAGTGGAACCAAATTTTTTTTTAGTTTTTATAAGTTCCTTTTCTATATGAACTAAAAAAAACCGAAGAAATGACGAAATTCCAATTTTTTTCGAAGTTTGAATAAAAATTCCCTTTTTATGAAAAAAAAAATTCACTTTAAGTTGCAAAACAAGTAATTTAAATAGTACTTTTGTCCAACTTTTTTAGTTCAAATAGAAGATAATTCAATACTGAAGCTAGATCACTTTGCTTTTTTTCGATCGGACATATATTGTTTTTACTATCGCCGGCACCGTTTTCCAAAACATGTGAAAATTAAAACTCGAGAAAACGGGCTGTAAAGTTTTCGGTCCAAAAAAATCTAAGTTTTTGGATACTTACACTAATTAGATGTTAATCGGCTATCCCCGGGCCATACAATAATCCTTCCTCTTCTTCAAAAAACTCGTTTTGGCGGAGGCTATCCAATCTTCGAGCTGTCTCGTACAGCTCGAAGATTGGATAGCCTCCTTGCTGGAAAGTGATGCGCGCCGGTTCTCCCGCGTTATGCGCTCAGCATCGACGGTGTCAGCAAAATTTTCGCATTGCTGCCCGATGACAATATCGAGGAGGTGCATGGTAGAAAGCACAGCTGAATAGCCTTCGTTGAAAATGCCTGTCGCTATATTTGCTGCTATTTCGACGATTTTATAGCCGGAATTTACGTGTTTCGGATTTAGGCGCCACACAATCGAATTGAACGATTCGTTCGAATTTTGAGTGTGTCCGCCTAAGCACCGCGTCAATAAATCGTCATATCATCGCTGCTTGCTGCCTTCAACTTTTGCTCACTGCGACTCGTGTGTAAGTCTCCGTCGTCCGATGATACACTGGTAAAACGATTGTCGTAAAATTTTCGCTTTCGCGGTTCCGCAGCACGCTGTCTTTTACATCGATCACCTTTCGGGTAGCTAGACATTTCGATGTGCGCTCGGCAAAATACAAAATGAAACTGAAAGTTGACGCTACAAATAGCAGTGTAGAGGCCGATTCCGAGAGCTATAGTTTACCGTTACATTGTATACCGTTATCCCAACAACTACTCGACACAGACCTTCTAGAACCTCCAAATAATATTTCAAAGGACCGTTCAATCTTTTCAGGTATATACGAGTATAATCAAACAATAGAATACACGAAGGGGCGGAGCGCGCGCGCTCGGGTCTGCCCGAGCATTCGCACCTGCGCGACGCTCGGCCACTAAAACTGATCTAGCTTCGAAAATATGTCGAATTGGCCTCTAAAATTTTGAACACATATTCTTGGATAGTTTTGGAATAGATTTAAGACAAAAACGAAAAATCGATTTTTTGAAGCCTGTAAAGCAGACTACTGCCTTAAACTTATCAAACAAACTCAATGTATCATACATTGAATTCCGGGGAAGGACATAGGTTACCTTTTACTTATTTATTTATATATTTATTCATATACCTCATTATTACAAAGACACTTAAAATTATAAATTATGTACCTCGGATACTACTATTTACTATTAGCGGAAGTCGCTGGCAAAGTGAGTATAAACAAAAAAAGTTCAAGCAAGACTTACTTTTTATAATGAAACTCGATTGTAATTAACTAAATAACTCTTATACTGAACCATTACGCTTACTATAAGGTAATACTTATACACATAATAAATATTTACATGAAACTAGTTACTTGAATATAAGTTATATATTAGTATCGACAGATAACTCGCAGCCCGCAAATTGTTAGTGAAGGTAGAAGACCGCAACCACATGACGCAACTTCCCTGCCTTCGCCCCGACAGTTATTATGTACAATTAGGACTTAGACCACGCCACTGCACTAATCTTACACTAACTTCGACGTATGCATAAATAGTTCGCGTCTAATTGCTGCGGTGTTGACGGCAATTTGATCAGGTTCAACTTTAATTTTATACATTCTGCGCACTCTAATAATAAATTACCTGTCAAAGAGAACGAGAGAGAAATTATATTAAAAAAATATATTTTATATTGTTAAATGTAAAAGGAAAAATTTCTTAGGTGTTTTGCTTGAAAAAAAATTTATGTAAGCATATATTTGTTCAAAAGAAAATAGGTAATGATTTAAAATATGTGTTTGAGTTTACTAAATACTGATATGAACAAATAGTGTTATCATGTTAAACAGTTTAAGTTTAGGCAACAAAGTTTAACAATTAGTGTATTCAGAGAACATTGATAAGTGTAGCATAAAATAAAAATTTAATATTTTTAGTTCAATTTCGTTATAACCACAGTATATCTGTAACGAAAAATCAGTCAGAACTATAGTACCAAATAATAGTGTGACAAAGTTTAATTAAGTATTAAAAACAACACTTAATACTAACAGAACTTAGTAATTACTTATTTAAGTGCTATAAGGACTGAATATAAATTAATTGTTTATTACATTGGTACATGAAAATTAAAAATGTGCACGTAAAATATAAATAGCAAACTAAACCTACTAAAGAAAAATATATGTTTTTACAAGGCACATTTGTTTCAAGTTTTGATTTTCCATTTCTATTTGATGTTGAAACAACCTTGTTAAGGTACCGCCATTAAGTTCAGGTAATTTAATAAATAGATTTAACAAATAAATGTAAATCCAATGCAATTTAAGGACCTCAAAAATATTTGCTGACTTCATATGCTTGATCCGCTCTGTTTTCAATAAAATATCATAGACTTTTCAAAATAGTTCTGTATTTACAAGTAGTTAGTATATTTAATCAAATATCTTGAAAAGATTTTTCAAATACTTACGTTGATAATTTAAATGACATCTAAAAGTTATGAGTCCATAATACGTATACTACATTTTAAATAATAACAAAAATCGTATATTGTGTATTAAAAAACAAGTCTACATCTTCAGTGGAAGATAGATGTAAAACCAACAATTTTGTTTTTTTTATGCAAAATCTACGGCACTTATTTTCGGTCAACATATAGGTCTATTTACTCCAGAAATATTTGTCATTTTCATCGGAAAACAGAAATTTATTAGGTTTATAGTTACAATATTGACTATTGTAAATTTTAAGTGATAGTAACTTATGATTTGAGTTGACCTGCCAAGAAGTTGCTGGCAAGATGTACATAGCTTACAATATTTCGTTACCGGCAACATACAATTAAAATTAAAACCATGTAGATTATTAGCGTGACACACGCTTAAGTCCTATATTATTCACGGGGGAGTTTCCAAATCACAGTCTCTAACTAATAATCAACATGAAATTTACTCATGTATGTTTGATACGACTAAACGGTTTTCGGTCATTTCCCATGGAACTTGTAATTAGGCGTGTATCTGATAAACTCTTATTACCAGGATATAAAGGTTATGGTAATGTCGGTAATTATTTGAAATAAAGGAGTGAGTGTTGGTGATAATTATACATTGAATTGAACTTAAGTGTTGCAAGTGAAGATATTTGGTATATTTCGAAATATATATCTTTGCGTTTATAACTTACGCATAACTAAATGTATATTTAAATTAAACATCATTTAAAAAAATTACTCTTGCTCAATACAAGTGATTTAACGATAATTATAGGGTTGTAAATTATAGGTAAGTGGTTTAACTTCATCGTTAAAATTTTAACTAGGTTTCTGAAAAGTCCTTAAATAACTGGAATTTTTAATAACTAGTATAAAAAGCTATCAACTTTTACATTACTGAATAACATGACGTTAAACATTATTACTAATAAATGAAAATAATTTAGTCTATTTTTGTAAAAAGTAAACATAGGTATTATTTTTACTACACCACAAGAGAAAGCAAATTTTTGAACACAAAATACTTAATGCAAAAGCTATTAAAACAAAGAGTTTATAGGTTGCATCGTATCTCTCTGCAGTGAGTTTACGACTCTTTAATAAACCCAAGGGGGGTAGATAACATAATTTTTACGGTCAACAGTGAAAACGCATCTGTCCAGATCATCAGACTTAAAATTACTCATTTAATAATATTCTGTAAGAGAGTATAAAATTATAATATATTAATTAAGGTTTAAGGTCTAATAATAAAAATAAAAATTTGTTAAAAAATAATAAAATATTGCTTGAATTTATGAATGAAATAACTTTTTTATTATTCTTATTCTTTAATATCTATGTATGAATATAGAAATAAGGAAACATCATTTAAAAGTAAAAGTTTTAATAACAAAAATAAAAACAAATTCGATCTCAACAGCTGTTACCGGATCTAAGAAGGTTGTACTTTTTAAAAGCTTCTCTGTTTTATGATTATTTTAATAATATTGAAGAAACATTTTCATTTGATGAAACCAATATTTACATTACAAAATATAACTAAAAAAAGTTCTTTCAACATTCAAAAACATATGATTAACCTCGAAAGAGTGTAAGCAAGTCTTACATAAAGATTTATATATATTATAGTGTTAGTAGTAAAACATATAAGAAATCGACAAACAATTTCATTTAGAACAAGTGAATTTGAAAACTTGTTCTGACATGGTCCTGTAGCCCTTAAGGGTGACCGGGCTGGCGCTGACAGCCCACAATTACTACCGTCAACGGAATGTTAATTAAATTCCAGACGAAAGTTTATGTAAACTTTTATTTCGTAATTTTTCTTGTATCTCCAAAATCAAAGTTAAATTCAAGAATGACTAATTTGTTTTTTTTAATTAATTTACTTGTTATTTCTTAGTATTAATTTAAACAAAGTAAGGTTTGTTTTATTGAATTTTTCTATAGCAAATCAGTTTCAGACGTTCGGGTTTTATAAATATCCACTAAGTTATTCTAAAAAAACGCCGTTGACGATGTCATTATTTTAATAGCAATACCGTTTTAGCTCAATAAATTTTCCTTCTAAGATCAAAGTAAATTGATACTCTTTGCTATAATAACACTTCAATAGAAAATCACTCTATTTTCAGTGCAATTAAATAAGATTTGTATATAAAAAAATCTTTCGATCTCTGACATCTGACAAGATAATATTTTTGAAATAATAACTAATCCTAACTAGTTGCGAACCCGACTTCGTTCGCTGGGAAAATGTTTTTTAAAATAAAAATAAACTAAACTACTTATAATGTCATCTATCCGCCAGTGATAGTCCTATCAAAACTGATGAAGCCGTTTCGCAGATTATCCAGAAAAAACAGAGAGACAGACAAATTATTTAAAAATATATTTTTAAAATTTTTATACCTTATGTACTTAGCACCGTATAGTGAAAAGCTGTAAATTTGGAATAACAGACAGACACTTAAATTTTATTTATATGTGTAGATAATGATACGAGTAAGTATAAATAATAAATACAATACTATGCATTCATAATCGTTCGAGTTCACATATATACTTAGCCAATCAATTAATATAAAAATAAAGCTATGATTTCCGAGAAGCCTAGAATAACAACTTTGCTACTTATAGAATATAATATCTCTTTGACACCATTACTTTGTCAGTAATAGATATACCATATAAAATAAGATAAACAATAATTCCATACAACAGAAGTATCTAAACACGAACAAAATATGATCAAAATTTAATACAAAATACTGTTTGCTTATTTACATTTCCTCATTCGCAGTCAGATACTTAAAATTATCCACTCTCTTGAGTCATAACTGCATAGCACTCAATTCAAATTAGGCCCACTGCAATAAAGGAAAATGAGATTTTTTTACGAACGGAGAAGTTGTTTTTATTGTACAAAATCTCATTTTTTCCCTCTGCACTGATTAGGTAGTTCATTTATTCGGGGCGGATTTATTATGGGATCATTTATTTGTTCCTTGAAACTTTTCTCACAAATCATGACTTGATCAGAGTTGTTTGAAGATCGATTTTGTTTAACACAAGTTCATTGGCTCGTACTCATAACGCTTCATTATTATATTATTTATATATAATGTAATATCAACATTTCGCTTCAGGCTCTTTTCTTTCTTTGTCTGTTATTGACTTATATTTATACTAATATAATAAAGCTGAAGTTATTGTTTTTACTATTTGTTTGAATACGCCGATCTCTAATTATCGGAATAATCGGATTAAAAAATATTGAAATATATATTTTTGTATTTGTTAGAAAAATCAGTATCAATAAGTACAAGTATTATAAAGCGTTTTCCAATTAAAGTAAGAAACTATTACATAATACAAAAGTAATAGTGTTTTTATTCGGAACTAGATCAGTATTCTTTGATTAAAGTTGTCACACTCTTCTAGTCTAAGCGGACGGTGTTATGAGCAATGATATATGTATATATATTTAATTTCAATCGGGTTATTAATAAAACTTAGTTGAAACGACTTAAATATGTAAATTGTACTCATTTTATTCTAATCTGTTTAAAATACTCTTTCCTAGTCAACAAAGAACACTATTAATCAGATTAATTTAACCGAGCACAATTTTCACACAAGAGTTTGGACTTAAATTTGATTTTCTGGAAGCTTTGTAAGCATTTGCTATTCAAATCACTGTCGTTATAAGATTCAACAAAATATTGAGCATAAATATGCTTCAAAAAATAAATATATTAAAAAATATACTAGACTAATAAATCTATTATCGAATAAACAAGTAAACAAGATATATCGTCTAATTAAGAAATAATGAGTCTCAAGATTAGATAAACATAATAACAGGGAGACATAAATCTCTCAGCACCAATTATAAGTGTATGATTGTAATGTCCAAGGAATCGAAGTGTCGTCCGAGACAATGGGCCTTTTGGGAAATATTCACGACAATAATTGGGGTCGATTTGACCCCAGTCGAGACGGGTTCCTTGCATTTGTAAAGTAAATCCTTAAAAGTATATTCCTATTGTATCTTATTGGTGTTGTAGATAGAACTAAATATTATTGGACTTAAAAAATATAACTTGTTAGGTAGTTAGGTATTTATTACAGGGGAAATGTAGCTAAAGGACTTTATTTAGTGTTTTCTGTTTTTGTAAAGAGGTCACCCGTTACTTTACCTGAAAACGAAGGTAACCACGTAGCCACTCTGATTTAAGATGGCGGAAGTTTTAAGTTATTCGTTAGAGAAAACCTCGGAAGTTCAGTAAGCTGCGGTTTCGTGGCCGCATCAAAAAGACGGTTACAGAAGAAATATCCTAATCTGATGGTATGTTTACTTTGGGTTTCTATTTTCATTTTGTTTTTGATTAATCAGCTTAAGTTATTACGGTTATAGAAGATAGTTAGTTATTTGAATTCACGCCATCAACCAATCGATTAACCATCAAAAGTAGTTAGAAATAAGCATAAATCGATTAATATAATATAATTTATTTATTGTTTTATTTAATTATGTATCAATATTTGTCGTTGATTCAAACTTCATTACGCCGACATTGAAATGGTACTGCATTGTCACGACCTTTACAAACCGCGTCAATCAATGACAACTTCGCGAAACGGTAACACGAGGCAATTTGTGTTCTATTTTGAAAGGTGTCCCAACTTTATAATTGGTGTGGAGTCGTTCGGAGTTATTAGCGTTGGAACAATATCAGAAGCGCGATGTGGTAACAAAGGCTGCGGAGCCGGTGGATGGTATTGTCTATATTTCTATATCAATTGTTACGTCTGTTTATATTAAAAACAATAGATATACCAATAATTTAATTAGTATTATGAAGCAGTTAGTATATTTTTGATTAAAAATTGAACTTTTAATTAATTCTTTTAAAAACAGAAGACAATATAAAATTAGTAAATTATAATATTTATTGTACAATATTTTATTATATATTTATTATGGTTTGCTGATTTTTTCCTTTTACTATAAAAGTAATATTCATAGCAAACTTTGTCATTTCAAAGTTAAAATTAGCAAATCAATATCTCTGGGGAATGGCCGCGAACCTATCATACATTGTATGTTTTAGTTCTCTATTGACGATAAGATAATAAAACTAATGAAATGACTTGATAAGATAAAGATAAAATAAACCAATGTTGATAAATTATTATATAACAATTAATGCACATAACAAAGATTATTATTATATAAGCTGGATGAAATATTACCTCAACTTTTTTAATGATTTTATTGATTACAAAGTTTGATTTGCTATTGATTTTTCATTTATAAACTTTATTATTACTGAACATATTATTAAATTAAATATGGGACATACAGTACCATAATATTATTAATATTAAGATTTAGATCAAATATTCAGTCTTTCTTGATTATTTTATTTTTTTATAGTAGATAGTTAAATCCAGTTTATACATATATAATATAGATAACATTATAATCTTTAACTAAAGAACTTAAGAATAAATATGTTTCTATAGATAAAGTATTGTAATATTAAAATTTATTAGTAATATTTTCTAAGTGATTTAAATCTAAATCTAAAAATGGATTTGAAAAAACATTGTAGAAAAAGTCCTATAAGTTCACAAACAAACGTCTAAGAAAAACATTTTGCTTTTCAACACAAACTTTGAACACTTTGTTGGTGGTAGTTTAAATTTAAGTCTCCGCAAGTATTGAAAAGAGGTAAACTTTGTAGGTTCTGGCCCTTCTTAGAAATATTAGTTAAGGACCAATATTTTTCCTGTTACATTACAAGTTCCAACGGAGTAATGAAGAATAAATAAATGGGATACATTTGTTTATTGTCCATTCTTCTCTAATAGCTTTTTTTCAAGTTAGGTTCGATAGTGTGGGGACAAGCGACGGCAAAGGAGGGTCGGGGGGGAATCACGACAAAAACCGAACATAACCGAAGATTGACGAACTATTATAAATACCCTACAAGATACTAATTCATTATTGTTCTTGGTATTTATTGTTAATGAAATTGTGTATTTGTTTCCATGAAATATACCTAAAAGAGCGATTCAGGCATAACATTGTAGGTAATACATTAATAAGTGATGTGTTTACCGGTGAATACTTAAAATAGCAATTTTCACAGAAATATACCGGTTTTATACGAAAAACCATACAAACTTAAACTTAGTTACTATACCTTTCAAATTAGTAATATGACTTTTTAAGGATACCTTTTTAATTTTTTCTTGGTTTTAACTTAACTTAAGGCTTAAAAACTTTTATTATTACTTGTTAAAGATGTAAATAAGGTTAAAATATTTATTTATTTTTAAAAATTGTTAAATCAAAAAGCTTTTTGATTTTAAGTTTAATTTTTATTTGTCGTAACAGTTTTCTTATTTAAATATATTTCAAGGTAAATTTTTGTTTCTTGTTTCAATTCGGAATTTTGAAAGAACGGAGTAGCATAGGCGAATCTCATACAACTCATTGTATTGAAAGAGTCAAAAAATTTGAATGGGTTTGTATGATTTTTATTACAAAGACTGCAAAGTACATAAAAAATACTATGACCGTATTAATATATGTTAGATTTGCTTATTAAAAGTGTGTGTGTGTGTGTGTGTGTGTGTGTATTAATTAATTGAATAAATAGGTATTAATATATCCACCCTAATTATCTTTTCAACGCCGACGTCTCGTCGGGAAGTCGTGACCGCGCCGCTACACCTCATATTAAGAGTAAATCCTTTTAAATGCATAAATAATTTAGCTGACGTGGATTAAGAGTTTCATTATTTACACCGCAGTGTAATAAATTTGTTTTATTTATATTATTTTATCTAAATAACTCTGAAATACTGATATTCATATCCGCATTGTTGTCTTTATAAACCTTAAAAGAAAAACCTTAATACGTTTTGTCTACTTTCAAGTGTGTAATTATAATTATGGAAATTATAATTACAGGTAATTACCTGTGTAATTATAATGAATAATTTATTTCAACCAAGATGATAGAACATCAGACGTTGTTATGAATGTAGATGTAGAGATGTTATATCTGAATAAAATTGTATAAGTATTATGTAATATTATTTAAAAACTTCAGTACAATATTTTTATCGATACATTTTACACTTTCATCGGTACATCTTACACTTAATATAATTCACATTTAAGTGCAAAAAAATATACAATTAGTAGAAAACATATGAATGTTCGTGTCGGTGTGATAGCACTCCTGTCGTATGAGACGTAAACGCTACCCTCGTCTTCTGTTGCATCGTAATCCTCTTAATAGATTCCGACGGAGTACCTCTATATATATATATACCTTCTTAATGAAGCGAGAACTCATATTTACTATACAACTGACAAATAACTTGTCTAGTAACATGTATTGTATGAGGTGTGAAGGATTTATCTATTTGAGATATAAAAGATTTGCTTCAACTTATATAATAAGGAAAACCTGTATATACACATGATGCTAGCACCTCATAATTTAACAAGGTTTTAAAGATTTACATCTTCAAAGGAATATCACTATTATTAAGGACTGATATATTTGTATTGTATGACTATAAACTTCTAAGTACTTCATTGTATTTTAACTTTTATGCTCAAATATTAGATTATTCTCAAAAATTTTGCATAAATTACTTTATAGACATCAAATTACAATTCATTATGTTAACCCATTCTTTATATTTAAATAAAATTTATTGAAGCGTTTCTTTGTAATATCAAATTAACAGCTTTTCATCAACAATACACAAAGTATATACAGTACTTTCATTTAAAAAATCCGTCATTTTGTCAATCTGTGTTGTGACTAGTCTATTAAATAATAATTTTAGTAAGACATTCAGTGGCGGACAGCTGATGTTGTAAGTAACTTAGGGTATATTTATTTTAAAAAACATAATCCATTCAGACGAAGCCATGGACAAAGCTAGTTAAGAATACCTATCATTACCTCGATATTCAAGGGTAGAATCCTTTAAATTTGTAAATTCAAAAGCATCATAGAATTATTAGTGGCGAAGTTATTCTAGGCTTCTCTGAGTCCATACTTTATTTCTATTATAATATACTGACATGTATCTGCGTAAATTCAATATTATTAAAAAAAAATACCTTACAAGAGTAACATGAGGTTTCTTGCTAGTTTTTAATCATGGACCTATCCTTAGGAACCATACAAATAAATCGAAAGTCTCATAAGTGCAATGTATATATTTTCAGACTATACTCATACTCATAAAAAGTTAATATGACTACATAATATGTTATTTATTATTTATATTTCAAAAGTCGTTATTATAAAATGTAAAAACTAATCGTAAACAGATCAATTGTTTTCTTATATACCTCAGTGATAACCTAAAATGGAAGGCAATCCCAATTTATGACGTTGGTGGCAAATTTTTATTGTATAGAGATAGTAAACAATCATTTAATTATTAAAATATTATTTAAATTACTATATACTGATATTTAATATTATATATATATATATATATATAATATTATATAATTATATCTTAATCTTAGTTCTCTTTGTAGAAACTCTCTTTGTACAATGGAAACATGATATTTAGAATCTATCCTTAAAATTATGATTCCCTTCTACAAAGAGTAAGAGTTATACTAATATTTTCTTAAGAAGACACTCATATACCAAAAACTTAATAAAATAGCGTATTATTTAAAGTAAAAGATGGAAAATCATAACAAAATTTAGTTTTTTTTATTTAAATAAAGCAGCAATTAAGAATTAGTTACTATTAATAACATTAAACAATTAAAATTATGGGTAAGAATATAATAAATAAAATATTATATAAAAATGTGCGTTGTTCAATTTATTTTAATAACCTAAGAGTCATTTATACGAGGTTTCCACAAATACCAATAGCAATAAATCAATTGAAAAACGACTCTATTACTTATAGTTAGGGTTGATTATCATTTGCGAGAATAATAAGGGGTGTAGTTAATTAACATTTTAAATAATATGTATAATTCAAAATATTTTAATGCGACACAAAAAGGGTTAAGATTGTCACTTCTAAAAATCAGGGCAAAAGCAAAAACGTGTCATTCGTTAAATAAATAATGTTATTTAATTGTATACTACTGTGGTGCCAGTGACTTTATCTACCTCCCTCCTCCTTTCTCCTCCCACCCCTATTAATAAGGAATTAATTATGATATCAAATATTTACAGATTCTATACATTTACAGTTTTATAGTCACTTGAGTAAAGTACTAAGACAGCTTAGAAACATATCAAATTTAAATGAATTACAAACAGACAAAAAAATGAATTTTTAAAGTAGCAATATTTTACCAATAATAACGAAATGACAACTTACATCCGTAAGTATAATTGAGCTGAGCGTAAGCGAAGCTCTTAACCGTTTAGGAGGCCTTTTTTGTGTTTAGTTGTCTCCAGAATGCGACGACATAATTAGCTAAAAATTTTCTCATGTATGTTTGAGCCAAACGCGGATGTTATAGCGAAAACAGATTGAAAAAATGTTTAGCCATTCAAAAGTTATCAAGAAAAGAAGAAAGGAGAGGGGCTCAGCTCAACACCCGCCAAGCACGGTTGGTGGTATAGTATATGGTATAGTATATTTAATGTATTGAATCTATAACATAATAACTTAATAAGCTTCTCAATATTTTTAATAATATTGTACTGGTTAATAAATTTAATTATAAATGTTCAATTACTCATTTATTATAGATTAAAGTATCCAAAACGATGATAATAATTTCAAAATAATTAATGTTCCTTAAACTTTCATTGTCAGACAGAACTTTGTTAAGAGAATAATTGAATTAATCAATTACTTAAATTAATCAATTAATTGATAAAATGGGACAAATAATTTTAATAAAGATATATTACAGCTATTATATTGTTTTTTACTTGTAACAATAATTTTATTATTAAAATAGTTCGGTTGACTTTGAAGATTTTATAATTCTTTATTTCCGAATATCCTCATATTTTATTCATCATGTAATTATATAATCATTGTTGTAAGGTACAACCGTCCCCCCCTCCCTCTACATCAAAATTACGCACAACATATAATACATTTAAAAGAAAACTATCACGGCTAGAACTTTACGAGTAATAGTCGATTAACTTAAAATATATAGGTACTTTTGTGCGCTTACATTGCAACAATAATGTATAGAATTGTTTACTTTAAAAGGTCTGCAAAAATGCCTCTAGTGTATAGTCTATATATATATACCTATTTATCATTCGTATAGATAGATGATCCTTAAATTTAGTGGCGCGACACTTGACCGATTATTTTTAATTATATTATTACATTAATCTCTGATCTTCCAGATCGATTCTGAAATAATAAATAAAAATTTTTTAAAACGTATTAAGTATTAGGTAAAACCAGAGCACTATTTTAACAAAGCGTGAATGGAATTAAAATGTTATATTTGTATATAAACACTTATCCTTATACTTTATTATGAGTATTTGTTTTAAATATTCTTATTTATATTACTTAATAACACATAATTGTAGTGAAATGTCCATTTATAGATATTATAATGAAATGTTCGAAAGTTAAATGTACTTTAAAAGTTGATTGTAAGAAGATATTTTTCCTTCTGTTATACCAATCGAAAAGTTTGTCAGTTTTCTCAGTCTTATGAAAAGTACTTTTATGGCTTGCAACATAGAAACTATATTCAGATTGTATTTAAGAAAGTGTATCTAATTAAATCTGAAACAACAGTTTAAAATATTAAGTACTTCTTTTAACACTGAAATATAATTTTATTTCAAGCAATATATAAAATAGGATCACTATTAAAGATAATCAGGTACTAATAAGTCTTGGAACTAGAACGTATTAGAAACATTGTATACATCTTTACCGCTTGCCCAATATCCGCCATTAAAAATCTTGCTTGAAGGTTATATATAAGCTTCTAAAGGAATTTCCGGATGTCAATGAAATTAATTTCCCAGGTAGATTAATATTACATATTTTAACTTTATAATGTTGGTAAATTTAATTCTTACAAACCTTTTTCAATTATAATTCAATTAATACTGTTACGGAATAAAAGTTTATCAAACTTAAAAGTCAAAGTTACTTAATAATTTGATGTCTTTGTCCCAATTTTCAAAGTACATTTTCGGCTTTTAGATATTTATCATTCAATTAATTTTAATAATTATTTTATTATACTTAAATATAAGTATTAATATCAGTATTAATATCAGTATTAATATACATAATAAAATGATAAAATACCTTTATTTTCCACCTGACTGGAACGCTATATCCGCGTCTTTGTTGAAGAGTCAAGGGTGTTGTCCCGTACTATGATTACGTTATTCATATTTTTATTTTAATAATATATTTAAAATTTAAATATTTTTATATAATAATATATCCATATTAATGTAATAATATATTATTATTCCGATTTTTTGAACTAATTAATGTATTCATTTTTACATATTAGTAAATAAAATTCATCTAGAAATATAGAGAAGATAGTTAATTTATTGAAATATATTTTATATATTATAAAACCTTAGTAGGGGAATCAATTTGTAAGAGCTTCCGATAGAAGCCATATAATATAAGATTGACTTTTAGATATTTTCATCAAACACTAACGTACACGTTTACTTCAACTAATAATAGTTTATTTATACACACGCGTGGGTAGACCCCCCTCCCTTTCCTTCCTGGGAGGCATTGCGAAACGGAGATAGAAAATACACGGCCAGGGCAAATAATAGAGAATTATCGCTTCCATTTAAACGGTTATCATAAAACAAATATGTCCAACATTGATAAATTATTTAATTACTGTTTCTCTATGAGTTCTTTTGTTTTAGAAGAAATCCATTCATAGCATTTAGGACTGTTATACCATATATATATACAAATATATTATTATTATATAATTATATATGAATAATTATTAGTTAAAACTTTCAAATCATTTCTGTGATAATATATATAATTAAAAAGACATTGCCAACATGAAGATTTAGTGAAAATAACAGAAATGAAAATTGAATAATCCTCTTCAACTTACACAAAAATCCGTACAAACGTCAACAGTCTCTTATAAGCTAACTTTATTTATCTCGTAAAGTACTTGTTAATACTCAACCCCCGGGGTGGGAGTCTGGCTTCTCTGACTTTGATAAAGTTTGACGAGTCGCCCGACTTGTTGATCGACTTGTTTGTACACCTTGTTATCCAATTTCATAATACACCAATTTATCTAGACCTTCCTCTGAATATTTGAAACCATTATATTTGTATGGTTGAAGAGGGGAGTGGTAGGTTTAGATATGTTGTTTTGTAAACAAGTTTGTCGATTTATTGTTGGATTACAGTCGGTCAAAGGGGAGACAGGGGTGCGTGGAAATGCGAGAACATTTATAGACAAAACTTGTTTACACTACTTAAAGAATTAAATCACTTCAGTCGATATTTGCGTTAAAATTTCGGTTTGCGACTTTCTTTGTGTTTATAGTTTGATAGCAATTTAATCTTTTAGTTACAATGAATTAGGTATATTTGGAATAAGTCGATATATCTATAATAAAACTGTTTCATTATATAATAAATATTATATAACGAAGCAGTTTATTATATACCTTTTTTATTACATATTTTAGTATGAATGATACAAACATAACAACAACACAAATTTACACTAGTTCATACAATGAAATAAAATACGCAGATATGAATTGTTTGAATAAATAAAAGTATAGAAAAGTTAATTAAAAGAACAAGAGAAATTTTAAACTGGAACGCGAACATAATAAACAGTCTTACAAGTTATTAAACAAACTTTTAATTTGATCTTGTGGCCGCCGATAACAATGCAGCAAAGTTGTTAGGCAGAGGGGGCGCGGTGGCCGCCAATCTTTCTCACATTGCAGTACAAAATCGTACTTCTCAGTAAGAACACCTCGCAAAACTTTGTCTTAAGTAAACTCGCGAAAGTGCCGAAGTGAGCCGATCGTAGAACGCGCCCGCTCCGCTCCGCTCGTCGCCCCGCTTCCGCTCCGCCGCAGCCGCTACGCGATCCACAATCGTCTCCCTCCGCCAAACAAACGGACAAGTTTTAATGTTTTGCTCACAAAGTGTATGATTAAACGCGGAGAGCGGCGGAGAGAGTCGGCCGTAAGTTATTGATTTTCCCGACCGAACCCCCGTCGACTACGCGACTCGCGGTACGATTTGAGAGCTCTATGCGACTATCTCATTAGCTAAATCATATCAGATAGTCTCAAAACTACTTTTGTGAGTCTGTATCATATATAAAATACTTTTTGGGACAACTAAAAAAGTTTTTACCTTAAAAAGTAACTATTGTGAAGTTTTTTCGTGAAATTGTTATGAGAAAAGTTAGCAGCTGCTGCGCAATGGTACGCGCACCCTACAACTTCACATCGCTCTACGTTCCGAAGTTAACGCAAAGTTCCGCCATTTTGGAACATGCTCACAACCCACTTGTTTTATAAAGAAACTTTTTATTAATTCCTGTGGGCCGCGGAGTGTCAGTAAGATGTTTTGAGGTTATGCTCAAAGTCGATATACGTTTGTCTGACTCGGAACTGGTGTTTTTGTTTGTTTATTAGTGTGTTAGCGGGGTTTGTGAGTGTTTTTGAATATTTGAGATGTTGTTTTGAAGTGTATCAGGAGTGACGTTTCCCGGATGATGCTCCTGTGATTTGTGTTTACTTCAGCAAGTGAAGCGGACGATACTACAACACTTCTTAACCTTGTATATGAGCTGTACGTGTACATAAGTGACAGGTGATAACAACTTAACTTAATACTAGTAGTTTTTCCATAGTTTAAAAGTTGGGTGAGAGAAAAGTTTTTGACCGAAGTATTACGAATTCACATACTTGCGCGGTTGTGTGACAGAGGCTGTTACCAAACTTCTTTTGTGTTCCGTTGAGTATTAACTTTGTTTCTCCGGAAAATTTTATATTTAGAAAATATTTTGTTATTGTACGATACAATTCAATAAATGTATCGTGATAATATTATTTATTTACAAAGAAAAGGCTAATAAGATAGCAGTTTACTCGGAAATAATGTAGATTTGATTAAATTTCTTGGAATTGATCTCAGAAGGCATAAGCTTCGCTGCGTGACGGAGAATTTTAAAATGGTAATAAGTAAGATGTGACCTTGTCTTAGCGTGCAAGATCGATATCGGTCTTTATTTTAATATTATCTTTTTATCTCCTCCTTCAAGGTTACACTGTAACAAGTAAACATGAAAATACATGTAAGTATCTTGATTTCAAGATATTGGATTCTAATTTATTGATAAAAGCAATAGTTAAAAAAACAAACTTATTTCCATATATTACTTTGTGAATATAGGTAATATTCACAAAGTAATATTTGGAATAACTTTAGAACATTTATGAAGTTGGATATAATAAAGGAGCGTCATCAATATTGGGTAGAAAAAACTCGTTTGGATCATAAATAAAGTAAAAAGCCTACGATATTGGAGATCGTTTTATTGGGGACGCCATTACAAAGTCATTTCAGTAACCGGTCTCAGTCTCGGTCTATTGTAGAAGGAAAATCTTTCTACAGTCACGGCTCTCGATGGGACAACACAGATGAATATTGCCTGCCAAAGGACTTAAGTAAACTTTGTCCTACAAATAATAATTAACCCAATCCCGACTACTCAAAGTACAAACTCGTATAACAGTCAAGAAAGCTATGAAACTTTGTTAAATAACTTTTCAGATAACTTGAAGTTCATCTATTTGAACAAAGTTGTAAGCGGAATCCTACCGCGGGCTAATTCAATCTGTGCTCGCTTGTAATAAATGTTGTTTTCGCGTAATACCAATTGGGGAGTTAGTATACTTTGGCAACTTAAAAGTTCTGGACTTCACGAAGCAAAACGCGAACTTTTGTAGAACATTTCAGTGTAGTTAGTACAATGTTATAATGGAAATAAGCACTTCAAAATGGCGTTTCCTGCAGCTGTCTTAATAGGTATATGTATCAATTCTAAGATTCAGAACAAAGGAAAGGACGTAAATTATAAACTTTATATATTTGTTTATTTAGTTTTGTTTAATGTTAATACAAATATGAATGGCACGTTTATAAATATAATCATTTAGATATATATCGGAAAACTATTGGAATTAATTATATTGATTTTGATAGAACATGATATTGAATTATTAAACGAATAAACATACAATAAACATTTCAAAGGACGCTATAAATTTTCATATAACGACGTAGTAATTCAGTTATGTTATATGTAGGTCTGATATTCAGAACATACTTTAGATCCTGAATACACCGTAATAACTAAAACTACTGAAGATATTATGTTACCAGCGTTTATAAGGAAATATGAACCTTATGTGTTACTAACCAGAATTGAAATTACATCACAGGAGCGGATTTCAAGGGACTTTATGGTTGTCTCTTTATATTTTGCCCTGTTTCTTTTTACTTGCTTTAAACAATAAATGGCCTTCAGGGACGATACTGTCTTTAAGCTTTGAACAGATGATAAAAGTTTGCTTCCACCATACATGTTTTTTTTTAATATACTCGTATTTTTTACTTTTAAAAATAATTTTATAGTAATTATTTATTCAATTAAGAGTATAATTGAAAAAAGTATACTAAATAACTTTATAAATATATTAATTTAATATAAATTTATTTCGTATCAATTTACCACATCTAGATTGTATCCAGATTAATTATTATACTCGTATATAGACTCTTGAGAGTTCATTATTTTTTTATTACATTATTACAAGAATTCTATCGATTTTTCAATACACCTTAATAAGGTAGACAAAACAAAATATTGTCCTACGCAATACTAAGAGAAGTTTTAAAAATAGAGTATTCTATTTAATATAATTTGTCATTCAATTTGGAAGGCTTCATGTTTTTTCTAATAATGAGCATAATAATAATTAAAAAACGTATTCAGGATGTTCTAGAAGTTTTTGTACATATATATTTTTATACTGCGTCTTCATGAACAGGAAAATAAATCTGAATAAAAAAAGACATTTATAAATTTTTTACCATGCATGCTCTATTATGTTTACTATTTGGAGTTTTATATATAACTTTTTTTCTTTGCCTTCAGTTTTGCAACAAAAATATCGTACAAACCTACACAAAACTCCAATATGTAAACGCCCTTACCACATATCGTCAATACAAGGCGACTGTAAACAAACTGCTCCAATTCTATTGGAAATGAATCATGAATATAAAATAAGCTTTCTTAAAGGAAATGTTCATAATAATTCTATTTATATCCAATTGACCAAAATAAAAGCGTATATTTCAAGCTATTATTGATTCTATTAACGAAAACTATTTTAATGTGTATTAATATAAAGTTCATAATTTAATCAAAGTTTAAACTGAAACTTTAAACTTTGAATACAATTTTACAGTAATTGGTAAAGTTGAGTAATTAAAAATGTGTACATTTCTTAACTAATAAGTATTTTTTACCTTCTCGTCAAAAGTTATGAGCTAAAATGTTATGGACGTAAAGAAAATGTTCTTTTGATGAAAAACGATTTCATTTACATCGGAATTTTCCTGCTTTACATTTTAGAGAAATTGAAATTACAAAATTGTTTGGAAATTTAATTTACTTTTCTTATTCGTATTATAAAGTTACATAAAAGAGGTACACAATTTTATAAAACATGTTTGTCGGTATGTTGATTTCCATGACTAAAACGATGATATTAAGAATGTAGGGTAAAGACGAGAAGCTACTAAATATATAAACAGAGAAGTGAGAACGGTGTCTGTTAAATATTCTAAAAGTTTTAGTACCTCCAAGTTTTAGAGCAAAAAAAAAAATCACAATATTCTAGCAATTTTCCGCGACTCTGTTTATGTGGACTTGTGTACACATGACTGAGTATACAAGGACTTACTATTACTAAATTCAACCTGGCTAGTAATAGCTTTATCCGTATTTTGTTAAAGACAGCGTTCATTTTTATTTGATTTTATAATTGTGTTGACAGTGTCATGAATTTTATTTTATCAGAATAGACTAGTTTTCGGTAGCGTTTTCACCCTCACCATATAAGGTTTACCGAAATTATATTCTTTTTTTATATAATCACATATATTTTTTGACAAAATCAGTCAAGTTCTTGTTGAGTTATGGAAGGGCAAAATAGAGACAAAGAGAAAAAAAGATATGGAAAAAATAAAAGTATTTGTTCATTAAATAATTTTATAAATACGAGTAAATAATCTAAAAACAGATTAATATAGTAGTATAGATTACGTAACCTTGCCTGTCAGTCATCATTAGCTGCATGCGGCGTCTAGGCACATTTTACACGTATATTTGGTATATATTATAGTTATACATGAACAAAAAGCTTAAGAAAAACTGAGGGATCGAAATGATAATTCCTTGTCGTGAAAGTGCGAGTTAAAAAGTACACGAATAACAAAGTGAGGTCCCAATTTCGAATAATAATTAAATAGGACTTTAATGTTAGGATGAGGTATTAAATTTGTCATGCTTTTGGCGTGGCATTTCTGAATACGATACTTATATATATTTTTCTGTTGTGCACAAAACACGAAAGCGCTCAAGTTTTTCACCTGAATTGTAGTTGTTGTAAAAAAAACTTACTTTTCTGTTGGGAAAAATGCAAAACTTTATGTAACATTTATCTGTTGCATTGAGAGTTTTTATACACAACTTTTGATAAAACATGTTTTAGAGAGGTCTTTATAGAAGACACATGTTTCTTTCACCCATCGACATGTTCCATAGAGAGTCCAGCACAGCCAGAATACACAATATCCCGACACCCGCGTGCTGTTATCTGTATAGCAATGTTGAAAATATCCAAAATAATATCATCGATATGCAGAAAGAACGAAGTCGGTTATAACATGCCTTGTCGAACACCAGCATTCACGAACTGGGGGTTCGAACCAAATCCCTTGAAACGATCTGTATCTGATCCAGAGAGAAAGCTAGTAATCCATTTGCATAAACTCTCAAGAAACCTACAGGAGGAAAGAAACGCCTTATGCTATACATATTTGATGAGAAGATCGCCAGCTGATAGTCCACGGTTAAATCCAATCAAAACGATAATTGAACTTAACTAAACTAACGAAAGTCAAGAGAAGTCTGATGGCTTTAATTGCTTTACATTACTCTGAGAAGAAAGATGAACAAGAAGTGTTATGCATCAAAAGTGCAGCTCCGTATAATTAATTAGTTTTTAATAAAAGTAAGTATATTCCTAAGGGCGTCAGGCAGGTGGCCGGTTGTAACACTAAACCAAATCTTTTATTTTAATCTTCTTTCTTAATCTTTTAAGCAAGAGATATTGGTGAAAATACAAGTTTTATTATTGCTGGAATACCGGGAAAAGGAACGGTGCCAGAATTGTGGTGGATAAGAAATTAAAAGAGTGTACGACTGGGATGGATATTAATAGATTTTAATAATATGGCAAATGATGAATAATGATGTGGCAGAGGATGTGTTAGGCGAAACGAAAGGAAAAGGTAGGATAAAAAAGGAAACGTGGCAAGGAATCGAAACGTGCAAAAGGCTCTTAATCAAATCAAATCAAAGGCAGGAAGAATCGGATGATAATGATAGTATGAAAGAGGAGATGAAAATGTTATATGAAGGATGTAAGAAAAGAGCGAAAGTAGCTGTAGTCATCGATTAAGCTGAGGTGCAAGATGAATTATACAGATGTCTGTAGTTTCCTAAAGTTCAGACCTCTACTATAGTATAACGAAGGGTAGGGAGAAAAATGCTAGAGATGTCATACATGTAAAATGCATAATAGATGATACTGGAAAGGTATTGATGGGAGATGATGATAGAAAAAAGAGATAGAAGGCATATTTTGATACATTGTTGCATGAAAAAAATGATTGGAATAGTGTTGGGAAACCTGCATGTAAATTAGGGCTTAGATAAAGAAGTGAACGATGATGAAGTGAAGGCGGCCGTGCAAGGTATGAAGAATGAAAAAACTGTAGAGCTGGATACGAAACCGGTACCGATATGGTGGAGGTATTAAATGTGTTGAATGAATATGGATATAATTGCCAAGTTTTATTTTTCAATAAATTGCTACATGTAGAAGTGATCCCAGATGAATGGTGCAATAGTTAATTAGTGCCCATTTATAAGATTAAGGGTGATGTGTACATCTTCTTAATAATAATATAAATATTAGGTCCTTACATATAAAATTGGCATTTGATATGGGAGGTACAAAAAGTCGAATATTTTTTAAAATAATATATTTATTTATTCAAAGTATAAACAATTGTTATCTACGCACTTTTGCCATGTCGTAGGCAGTTTATCGATCCCTTTACTAAAGAAATCCATTCGGACGGGAATTAATAAAATCTTTGAAGGCGGATTTGACTGCCACACCGCAGTCTTGCTTGCTTGTTTGACTAGCGTCGGTTATTTAACAGCTAGCTTTTCAAACGTGATTTGCAATTGCTGACAATAGACGTTTGTCGTAATCGGCATGCCAGATTTGAGAAAACTGTATGACACTGTCACTAGTCCACCGTACGCTTACAAGTATTTTTTTTGTGTCAATTTTCGTTTAGGGTAGGATTTGGCTGGCTTCCGTTCGGTTTTATGCCTAATCGGGGTACGACGGATGCCACATTCGCTCTCCGCCTGTGTACGAGAAGTACAGACGAGTATAAACCATATTACACATGGTGTTCGTTGACCTCGAGAAGGCATACGACCAGATTCCTCGTAATGTGTTGTTTTTGGGCTTTGCAAGAGATGACTGGGAGGCACAGTCAATCAAGTATACGCGTCCGATCGGCATCTGAAAACACCGACAAATTCGATGTAGCAGTTAGTTTACGCCAAAGGCCTTAGTCCCTTCTTCTTTCTTGGGATAATGTATACTCTGACGTCAGACATACAAAAAGAGGCACAATGGTGCATGCTGTTCGCTGATAACATTGTTCTTGTCGGCGAGAATGGACTTAAGAGGCAAAGCAGACTGGGAAAATGGCAACAAAAGTTGGAGAGGGTTGTTCTGAAAATAATAAAAACTAAAAAGTGCTTGTTCTGAGATTTCAGCGGTGTTTCCAGTTTTGTTCCTATTTTGTTGGATAGAGTATCATTACAAATCTGCTCCGGCTATCTTGGTTTCCTAATACAAAGCGATGGCAATATTGACCGTAACGTAAAGTACAAAATCTACACAGGATGGAGTAAAGTGCGACAGGTCACAGTGACAACTTACGATGCCCGAATTTGCCTTAAACGAAAGGAAAATATCTATAAAACTATCATAAGACCTGTTGTCATGTATGGATTTAAGTCTTAGGCGATGAATGCGATAACTGAAAAGCATTTGCATGAAATGGAGATGTGAATGTTAAAATGGACGTGGGGGGGATAAGAAGGGATAGCATAAGAAATAAGTATGTTAGGGGAAGCTTGGGAGTGCCAGTGCCAGAACAAATTAGACTCATCGGTCATGGTATGGGCATGTTATACGGAAGGATAAAATACATGCAATTAAAAAATATTAGGAGCGAAAGTGATCAGTAACAGGAGAATATGGAAGGAAAAAGCACACTGCGCACACCCCAAAATTGGGATAAAGGCAAGAAGATGATTACTTTCGAGGAAATGGAGGTAATGGCCTGTCCATATGGCCAGATGTTAGCTAGATCTAAGCTGTTGCGATTTCAGGGGTTGAATAGGCGAAAGTGGTCTTCCATGACTATGCTTTTGAAATAGGAGTGCAAAAATAGACGTGTTATCCAACCAAAGTCGACTCCGGAGCACATGTTCCGAGCACGATTGGGGAAATGTTTTCTATGCTTTTCGACTTAAGAACGACTGAGGAAAGCTATAAAGTATCTTATTTGGATTTATTCAGGAATACAACGTTCGGTATTGACAGTGCGGGATGATAGCTGATGTGTTTCTGTGATCGTCCACAGTTAAAATTGAAGCAAAAAAAAAATCCTGAATGTCAGTTTTTTCCTTTTTTTTATGGGCCACGGTGACATTCACCGTTTTCAAATACAATAGGGTGCTGAACCCATCTGTAGATAACTGCTGTAATCCTTAAAACGTCATTAGGAATGAGTGGTTATTAAAAGAAAATAATGGTCCTCGCACGAAGCACGCGATGAGTATTTGTTTAAGTTGGCCAAAAATTTATACGCGGTTGATGCGGTACCAAAATTATATAGCATCTTTCTTCCAGATGCAGTGACCCAGTAGCAATAATTCCAGTAGAAGATCGTAGAAAGGTTACTAGGGAATGGTATTGCGAAGTTTGTCTGCCTCAAGCTTTCGGCAAGTAGAATAGCCAACGGAGTACGCGGCATTCTTTTCCTCCAAGATAACGTGCCCACTCAAACAGCTACTAGAACCATCGACTATTTGACATCTTAAGGGATATAAATGTTACCCCATCCTCCGTACAGCAAAGATTTAGCTCCATACAATATTTTTTTCATAAAAGTTAAAAAAAATGCTCCATGGGTGAAAATCTTAGACCGCAAACGTGGCCGTCAAATAATTTCGATGGTTATGCATATTGCAAGAGAAGTTTTTTAAATGTTTTGGAAGCTGATTCAGTCGAATGCATAAGTGCATAGAAGTGCGAGGGGAATATATTGAAAGCTATAAATAAAGATTTTTTTATATTCGTATTATTTTTCATTTTACTAAAAATTTTCAAAACAGCCCTAGTACCAGGAATTTGACAGACGACTCATGTGAGCGTTTATCAGTATTTTTAGGATATTTTTTCTGGACATTCACGGTTGCAAAGTAGTTAGCAGTACGTGACAAATTCAGTCAGTTTTGTCATTGAAAGACATCTCCAAAGACTTGGGATCGGATCTTTAACAGCACTAGTAACTCTGAGACGATTGTCCATGTCGAAGCATAACCAGCATTTCAAAGATATATAAAACAAGCCAAACTTTAGGACTTTATTAACACTGATACCTGTTCGCTAGTTACTGAATGATGTAATAGTTTATACCGAAATATAATTTCGAGGAGCTATCGAGACTTGCTTGAGATGAATGACTTGAAACTTAATATGCCAATTCCTGATATTGCAAATGTCAACAGTTATAGTGGAGTAGGTGCCGAGAATTACATGCATCCTTTACCCTTGGCAAAGGAACATGATACCAATTCTTCGTCAAAACTATGTTACTAAGTTGCGTGTCTGCATAGTCTTTGACCTAGTAGTATGCTACCTGTAAAGCTACTGGCCAAGGTTTAAATTTTTCTCCAAAAATCCAATTTATAAAATAAATCAATCAATATCATACTCGTATAAATATTTTGATGATATTGATTGATTCATAAATCATAATCAAAATAATGCTAGACCTGGCATTAGTGTCGTTTGGAGATTATTTGTGGAGAAGATAAGTTCTCTCCATGGATAGATTACACATACCATTCTTGCAACATCTACTTTTTTAAAATCTGATAACGACTACTTCAGCAAATAAAGGTCCGGCGACCATGTTTTCATCCGTTTGTGTTTTCTTATGGATTTAGAACTAGTACAAAAGGAATAAAGGGTATGATAATAAACTTTGAAAGTTAAATAATAAAATTTATTATAAAAATATATGTAATATAAGTAAATTCGAGAAATGAACCATTGAACCCGAAACAATAAACATTGAAAACTTTTGCATATTAAAATTTGTTTTTTTATTAAAATATACACAATATTTATAACTAACAAATGTCTAGAGCTGCTGATGGTTAACTTTTATGAGATTGTGGAGAAAATGTGTATTTATTATAATTTTCAGGTACTTTCTTTTTATTTCTTATAGAACAGCTATTTTAGATAGGATCAGAAGTAGCTGTTCTATAAGAAATAAAAAGAAATTACCTAAAGTAGTTATCCTATCCATTTTATCTTGTTATCTACACACATTACTTCTTCGAATTTATATCCAGTCTAAAACGGGTTAATCAATTTATAGTCTTGCCATAAATATTGTATTGTATTGTGTAAGAAAAACGTTTTTTTTTATTGTATGTAGCATTTTACTATTACAGTGTTAGTTTAATACATTAATATAAAACCATTAAAAATATATTCAGCTCATTCGAAGTTGTCTCCATTGGCTTCCAGTGTTTTAAGCGTTGAGGCCAGCTATCAATAACAGAACGAGCTCTTTCTATGGGTTAATTCTTCACTGCCAATGATATAGATGTTTTAGAGACTCCAAATTATCCTGCCTTTTACTATAAATCATAATCACAATGCGTATCTTCTAACCTGACTTTGATATCAACAGTTCATCATCAGAAAATACAAGTCTTTGGCCAGGCTTGAAATACTACCTCGGTCTATTGATCACTCCCAATTTCTTTGGAATGTTTAGACCCAATATTCTGATACTTGGTGAGGCATTGAAAGGAGTGCTCTCGAAGAGCGGAGATACGGAAAATGGTTTATTTTTGTGGAAAACGCACAAACTTGTGTCTTTTGGGGATTAAACTGAACGAGGTTCAGTTTACCCCATTCTGAGACCATCCTGAAGGAGATCTCTGAGAAAGAAGATACAAGTTTCTTTCGGTATTCATCGACGTTTTCCCGAGAGAGCCCTGCACGGCCGGAATATACCGCATCCCCTGTGCTGTCATCCGCATAACAATGTATGTTGGAATATATCATTGATATCCAACATGTCACATCATATCACGAAAGCCCTAGAGAGCCAGAGCCATATATAGGTGGTCATTGATCAACTGGTAATCCTCGAGGTACGTTAGGAGCTGTTTATTAATTATGCTATCCAATACTTTGGGGAGAAGAGAGGTAATGGCGATAGGTCTGTAGTTAGCTGGGTCCGAGCTATAACCTTTTTTAGGGATCAGGTGGACAAGGGCAATCTTCTATGAGATCGGGATTACACCTTTAATGTAGAAGAACGAAAATAGATGCATTAACACTGGGGTCAACTCAGGGGCACATGTTCGAAGCACAATTGGAGAAATACCGTCTGGCCCACTTTACTTATGAACGTCCAAGAAAAATGAAGGGCTTTTCGGATGATTTTTAACCGAAAAAGTTTTTCTGACATGAAGCTGTGACACCGCAGGATGATAGGCGTTGTCTTCTATTGTTCGTCCAAAGTCGACTTTGAGGCAAAAAGAGTGTCCAAGAGATCGGCTTTCTCTTTTATCGTGTGGAATGGCTAGCAAAATTTTCCCAGAGTAGCTTTGGAAAGCGCCCAGAACTTGCGCTTGCCAGGCAGGTACCTTGCCAGCTGATATTTGCCATTTGAAGATTCTGGAAACACGATTCTATTTCCTCTTAAAAACTGTAGAATTGGGATTCTTAATGACTAACGCATTAGCCCAAGCTTGATACGCCTACCCTTTGCCAGCTGCTTCAACACTGAGATCATTGGAAGGGAAACAAACCGGTCCCCATGGGTAGGATGTAAAAAAAAGGACCGCATTCCACTGCAATCCGCTCAATTGTAGTGCCAAACGCATCGCGTCGCAGGTTTTGTGTGAGCCGGACGTTGAATGGGCACTACACTCCGTGCCAAACAATGATTAGAGGAGCCTAGGGGAGCCTAGAACTTGCCGGGATGTGTAGTCAGCAGAAGATCCAACAAAGAGGGCATATGGCTGTCCACGTCTGGTAGACGCGTATGCCTGGCTGACTGCGTTGACCAAACTGGGACAGACCATTTGCCAGAGCAAGGTAAACACAGTTACACACGCAGTCGGTGGCACGTGATCATTCGGTATTCGGTATTGGGTACGTTGAAGTCCCCGAGGACTAAAACTTCGATGAAGGGTATCTGTGAAAGCAGATCGTCCATCTTCGCCTGGACTTGGTCCAAGAGCTGATCCGTTTCTGCATTACCACTAAGGGACCTGTAGAGGCACGCGTAGACTCTACGGGAAGACTGTAGGGACCTTCAAAAACCTGGAGGAACGAAAACGGAAGTAGATATTCTCCCTTACGAACACAAATACCCCGGCGTGTAGTATGAAATAATGTTCGAGTTTATAGCCGGGGTTTGATAGGTACGCTATGTCGCTAGGTTGAGATATCTATGTCTCCGTCAAAAACAACGAGGCGATCAAGATCTCTAGATGATAGTGGACGGCGTTTAAGTTGGAATGAAGTCTCTGGATGTTGCAAAAGTTCACATCTAGAGTGAAGCGGAGTGCCGCTGCATTGACTCGTCGTTTGCCCTCAGTAAATATAAAAAGAGATACTTGGCCCGCCCCAGATATAGCCATATATATGAGTTGGCCGCTAACCGTTGGCGGGTTTTATCAAAAGTAGCTGTGGATAACGCAAGATCCCAGTCGAGTAAGTCACGAGCTTAATAACAAGTTTGGCAATGATTTGCCCTATTTTAAAGAATCTGGGTGCACGGTGGTATTTCCTCTCTTGATAGTTCCATTTTGTGTATCTCATGAGTGACTGCCTTAATGCCGGCATTATTTATTTATTTATTTATTTATTTATTTATTTATGTACCAATAAAAATCACAAATACAAATAAAAAACAGAAAACAATTTAGTACAAAGGATTACTTATCTCTTTTAGAGATCTCTCCCAGTTACCCTTTGGTGTGAGAGAGGGAGTACGAGATAGTGCGGTACACTTATACTAAATACAAATACACACACACAAACACACATATAAATATATATATATATATATATATATATATATATATATATATATATATATATATATATATATATATATATATATATATACATTTGTAGAAAATACAAAAATAATAAAAATAAAAAGAAATACTAGTTATATTTCCGAAGATAGGTAGTGCTGCTTAACCCTTAGCTTAAAAGAGTTGAGGGAAGGGTTACCATCCAGAATACTCTGGGGAAGAGAGTTCCATAACCGAGCTGCAACAACCGAGAAAGATTTTTTGAAAGAAATAGTGTTGTAAAAAGGCACTACTAGGGATTTTGAAGTAACGCATTCACGAGATGGTCTCGTCCTTGGTGGCGTCACTTGAAAACGCTCATTCAGGTAAAGGGAAGAAGCGTTATTTAAAATATTAAAAAGAAGTGATAGAATGTGCACATTCCGGCGAAGGCGAATAGGGAGCCACTTTAATTGTAATCGATATTCGGATACATGGTCAAATTTGCGCAATCCGTCAATAAAACGAATGCACAAATTTTGAAGTCGTTCAAGCTTATCAAGTAGCTCTTCGGATGCATCTAGATAGCAAACGTCAGCGTAGTCGAGAAGTGGAAGGAGAAGAGTTTGTGCTAGCATTTTTTTAGTTTGTAAAGGAAGGAAATTCTGCAACCGTCTAAAAGAATGAAGAGAATAATGAAATTTTCTACTTATTTCATCAATTTGCGGTGCCCAAGAGAGATGACAGTCAAATATGATGCCGAGATTTTTTGACTGCTCTGTTATAGGTAAGGATATATTATCATAGATAATAGTGGGTAAAAGTGTATTATCAATTTTATTACGCAATTGCCGACTGCCTATAATTAAGGCTTGTAATTTTAGCGGGTTGACAACGAGGCCGTATTCTTCGGCCCACTGCTTAATCTTCCTAAGGTCATCGTTAACTAATTCAATTGAAGCATTAAGGTCGGCTAGGGATGTATGTCGGTACAGCTACAAATCGTCTGCATAGAGATGGTAATGACAAGAAATGACTTTAGAGATTTCATTAATAAATATAGAGAATAGAAGAGGAGATAGAACGCCGCCTTGTTCATTACGCGCCGGCATTAGTTTGATCAGAAATAAAACAAATTTGTCTTCTTTGAATGCAAATAGAACTACATCGCAATCTACTTCCCAGATTTCAAAGGTTTGCAAAATTCCACAATACGGTTTGGCTTAGCACAATGCTAAGCTATATAATACTGATTCGAATTAAGTCTTTTTAGTTTCACTGCCGTTCAAAAATATCCTGTAATCTTGACAGAACTGGAATATTATTGCCCAAGGAACCATAATCTAAATTCAAATGCCCGAGGTCTCTTGCGGATTGCTGTTATCACTTGCACACTGTGGACAATCAAGTTTCCTACATTGAGGACTATTTTTATGTGTCTCTACTCTCCATTAGATTATATCGATTTCGTGAACTTGCAGGCTACTGCAAGTTACTGCTACGGCTACTGTGCCTTCAGAATTCGCAATATTGTCGTGGCAATAAAACGATTTTTTCATTGAGAAGCTTTTTCGACCACTCCATCAACGTCGCCGTGTGTGTGTGCCCTCCAGTCTCTTGAAAGCTTTAATGTTTAATTTTAATCCTCCAACCACTGAAGGTATAACTGAACTTCAGTTCAGTTATACCTTCTACGAGTGCACCTGCTTAGGAAACTTGAACAGACTTTGTATGTATGTAAAATTAATATTGCAAGTAAAATCGATAGAGTGCTCCAATTTGTTCGCTGATATGCAAATGATAACCCTATACCCTTTAAACTTGTTTTTATACCCACAGTAAGTCCCGCAACCCTCGATACCTGAATCGATAAGGGGCGTTTACTTTGTTTGTTGTTATTTTGTTCAGAGGTCAAGTATGTATCTGCATATGTTCTTTGGTGGATATAATTAAGTTAAATGCTGTATTGAATTTTTTACTCTCAAGTATATTTATAATAAATTAATTGCGATATTACGTAGAAGTAGTTTTTTATTCGGTGAGCTGTATTAAGTTCTTTAGTTAAACTTTTCCATCTTCATTAGTGCGTTAGTTAGGTGTAACTTTTTTACTATGTAGGTAAATAAAACTTTGTGGTATAACCCTGGACCCTTAGTTATCAACGAAAAACAATGGAATAGAAGCGATTACTGAACAAAAACGGACAAAAAAGGAAAAGTTGTCAGAAGTTTTATTACCTGACGGAAGTTGGGAATCGTTTAAATCAACATTCAGTAAAAATAAATACGTGCAGATAAAAATTTACATTAGTATTTTAAGTGAAACTTATCTTACAATGACAATGTGTTTTAATAATCGTGTTTTAAATTAGTTATCCAAAAGTATTTAAACACATTAACGTCATGTACATTAGAGTATACAATATTATATTTAACCTAACTCCGTATCAGCTATTAAAAGTTTTTACGAGCACTCTTCATTCGCCAGCCTCTCCACTGTCTAATTAATCCTTTCTCATTACTGAGTCAGTAAAACTTCGGATAGCGGAGCTACTTAGCAAACTTTGTTACTATTGTTTGTTGGATATACGCCACTTTATTATATTCTTTGGTACTTTTAGTGCTAATAAAATAAATGTTATTTTTTCTTTAGTCGCTCGTTGATAGTTACATCTTAATAAAGATTCTATTCTAAGTAAATATAGAACTACGAATATATTTCAAAGTTATAAGTACTTTTATATTAATAAACACATTAGGATAATACTATTAGTATAGTATTGGGAACTACGTTTATATTAACTAAGTTATAATGACAAGCACCAAGTTAAAGGATAACTTTGTACTATAATGTGTACATGTGTAAGTTAAGATGTTCCTATTAGTATATCTGAAAACAAGATGTATAGTATAGCAATATTTATTAATAATTCCCATTTTTTTCTAAATAAAGACGATCTAGTTAATCTTAATTGGATAAAAAAGTTGAGTCATAAAGTCCAAAGCTTAAGCCCGTCAGGATTAACTTTTATTAGTATAAAACTTGTTATCATAATTGCTATTGAGATATTATTAAAATTTATAGAATAATTAACTTAAAACTTAATATATTCAATTTATAATTTAGTATCATAACCTGGGGATTAATTAAAATAGGTACGGGATATTAAAGAGCAATAGCTTTAAAATAATTTGCATATATCGGAGATCAACACAAACAAAACACCCACACGGACAGTATTTTCATTCACGTACAGCAAACTAACACTCACAAACAGCGCTTTCATCCTCCAAGTGTAATGGGAATTTTTAATTAACATCACTTGTAGTATAGTGATACATTGCAATCTATTTTTGTTAAAACCTTGCAATTGTTTGTAAATAAATAGTCCTGTCATTGTGTTACTAAACATAATACAGGATTTTTATTTCCTACACATTGAATAGAAAATAGAATTTCAAATTAATAAAACATAAAAATATACTTACATATTAAAATATAAGTTATTGGTTATGTTTCTTTTTTAATAAAAATGTGAATTAAATGAAAGGAAATAAAAAATTATAAATAATAATGTCGCTCCAAAGAGTTGAGTTTCGATAGAGCGATGTTGAAGTTCTTACATAAAGCTTTAAATTAAATTCTGGAAGCTCATACATTTTCAGATTTCAGAATACTTTATGATATTACATAACAAGATATAGATATAAATGTATAAATTGGTCTATTTATTATAATTTATGTTTATTCTAATCTATATATACTAAATATAAAACTCTGTAGGTATCTATGAGATGACAATGTTTATAAATATATATTTCTATAAATATGTGATGACCTGAGTGTATTGTTTGCATGTGGTTGTGATATATTTCATCTTTATTCGCCGGCTACATGTTTTAAGAAGAGCTCAGCACTACGCATTTTACTTCTAAAGAGGGTTCAGCTTATATTGGCAAGGAGAGACACATAAACTAAAATCCCAACAATCGTAGTCTTTATTGTAAAAATCTTTATTTATATTTAATAATATGAAAATATGTAGCAAAAGAAGCCGGTATATTTTATTTGTATTCTATTTTGATCGTATAATAAGATTAATTAGAAATAACATTATGTATAAACATTCAGGTTGAGGTTAAAATATGAAACGTAATTGTATCAACGAGGATTACACACAAGATGTAATAATAAATAGGGCTTCAATACACAAAGAAACCGATTTAAATCTCTATTAGGTGACAGCCCTGCCGCTAAAGTTACCGGGGCGCGGGCTGTGTTCAATAAATTGAAATATCTTCGTTTCATAACAAAATTGTAATTAAAAACTACAATGGGAGAGAAAAATAGCTTTTCTTTGTCTTTATTTAGTTGTTATATATATTATAACAATATATTATAATAATATATATAATAATTAAAGAAAAATAAAGAATTGCAACATGCATACGCGCTGCATTCACGGCGTCTATTATCCAAATGTCGCTTCAAAACTGACAGCGAACTGCGCAAGAACCCCGCCACTCACACATAAATCATAAACTCACACTAACAAGACAAAACTCAGACTACCTAGTGTACCTACAGAGTACTAGTTCCCTGTTAACCTCTGAAGAGTGTGTACGTCAGTTTCTGAACGGAAATGAATGAAATTTCATGAAACTTCAGTACCAACTGGATAATTGTATGCATTTATGTATTGCTTTATAACTGTATTGAATAAATAGCTATGAATTATTTATTATATTAAGATGATAAAATATATTAATTGTAATCTATGTTTTATGTAAATATTAATATACTTTTTCTATATTTAAGTAAATAGTTTTAAGTGGACAGTATTAATTTAGTATAAAATTAAAATTAATAAAAAAAATCAGCTTTTTTCTTAAGATAATAATGAGAATAATAATAATAATAATTATAATAATATATATGTATATATATTTTTTTATTTGCAGAATGTCACGAAAATCTCGTCAGGGCTACACCATCCGTCATCTCTTGCAACTCCCGGGCACGCGGTCGCCCGGGCCGCATCCTCCTGCACCCTCCATTAAGGTACGCTAATTTTATAATTAGAACACATTTTAAAATACACGTTCCATTTTTAAATTTATCTACCTATTTCTTTTGGAACAGCCAGTCGGTAAGATACCTACTTAAAAAGTTTTTAATCTGTTTAATAGTTTTTAACTTTTTAGTTTGTAAAGTATGGAAGTTTAAGTTAAATAACTTTCCATTGAGTTGAACGCTGAAATGTTTCAGCTGTAAAAAATATATTTATCTAAATTACTGTAATATAAAACTGTAATTTCTGTATTTAAGTTTATTTACGTTTTTCAAATTTTGTTATATTTTCTTCTGTCTGTCTGTTTATACCACCATGACTTAGAAACAGAAAGACTGATTTTGATGGAAATATATATGGTAACAACATGCCAATGTCAAGTCTGCGAAATCCCCGGGAAAGCCGCATGCAAAAGATAGTTAAATTATATAGATTAATTACATAACAATGTTAATCTTACAGAGATAAATGTTCTAATATATACTGACTATATATAATAAACTACTTTTGAAATAACACAATAATATGATAAATTTATTTATTCTAAATAACTTATAATTATTTACACAGAATTCAATAAACTATTTACAGTTGACACGAGAATAGTTATATGAAAAACCTTAGTTACACGTGCAGTTCCAATTGATTAGAGTTCCCTTAATTTAATAGAATTCAACGTATTTCATATTGTATTCAGACTAAATTTAGTTTGGATCGATACATGTTTTTAAATATTTTACGTCATATAAGTTCGTAATGATTACATTAATGTTAATATGAATTTGATTATATAAACTGTTTGAGACGGCGTCGGAATAAATAATTTATTAGCATAAAACTGATAGCTTTTGTTTCTTATATTATTATAAGAGATTTTTTTTCAAAGCTACGGATTATGTTTTCAAGTATTATATAGAAGTATATTATCTGTCTTATATTTTTTAAAAGATGTCTGCTTCAACTTTTCATCTTAATAATTATTATCTTCGATCATACAACGCTAGAGATTAATTAGCACGTCTCGGTTAAATTGTCGTAAAAACTTATCAGATTGTATATTTGTATTTTGACCTGAATGTGACGTCACAAACGTCACTTATGTTGGTTTCAACGTATCTTTGTTGTAGCGGCTCTAGCATGTTTATGCTCGAAGGCAATTACAGAATTGTCGAGGCTGTTTGACATCTATTATTGAAACTTTTAGCTTTTACTTGGAAACTCACCTTTTTCCAAGGAGTCACGAATTTCCCTGATAGAGGGCGCTGTTACAGGAGGGTAGGTTATATAGGGTGAGTCGCAGTTCGTCCTTTCTCTGATAGATGGCACTGTTCTCAATTTTGAAAATATTGCTTTTTAACTTGGTTTTAATACATTATATTATATACAATTATTATCGTTTATTATAAAATTGTTATAGCTGTTAAATTGTAATTTATTTATAATAATGGTAGACAATTAGTAATTATTGACACCTATTTCGAAGAAAGTAACGAATATATTAAGTATTTAATTACTAGTCGACCTAACCAAATGGAATTATTTAAATTTTACTGCATCAAGTTTAGTTCCAACTCGATTCTAGATTACATCACGAACTGATTTTGATTATCCCCAAACACAATAAAAAGGAGGAAATGAGGAAGTAGATTCTTTTACCAAACTAATTAACAGTAAACAGGAAATGTACACTCATTAAGAAACTAACTACAAACAGCACTAAAGTGATGATTAAGTTATTCAGGAAATGTGGAAAGTAGTTATAAACAATTTATTTATGTTTCTTACTTATTTTATTTTAAGACAGTACCTACTTTTTATTCCAAAGTTTTTATTTGTCAATTTGATAAATCAATCGAACTTGTTAAGTAAATCACAAATCGATTTAGTAAACGTTACTTACCCCTGAAGTTCTTCCCCTTCATCGCATTCTTAAGAAAACTATTTGAATTGGCCTTCCAGTATTATTTACAAAGCGAAATCAACTATTTATTTGCCGAAAGATGGCTTTGATCTCGCGATGACCGTGCAAACATACTATTGACCTTCCAACGGATGTTCTACGAAAGAATATGGTAGATATCTCTTGATAGATTTTAATTAATTTGACAATTGTAATAAGTAATATTGTAGTAGTATTTTAATAAAATAAAATTACTTACAATATTTTTCCATATTACAATGTATTTAAATAATTTTATATTCGTATATAAACGGATAACCCTTTCAATTTTAATATTTCATTATTACATATATATGATAGAATTAAAAATAGTATTAAATAAAATTAATAATAAGGTAATGTCCATGATATTAGAAATAGAAAAAGGGTTTCTTTTCACGGATAGCCGGCCGGCAGCCCTCGGTCCGTTTTGTCTACATTACTCCACCCTGTAAGAATTAATGTCCTTACAAGGGTAAATCTTTGCTTTACCCGAGATTGATGCGCTTTTGTGTTATTTGATATTTATTTAGTTTATTGGCTCTTAGACTGTTCTTTGTACAGTTTTAGTGGTAGTGTAGTAGTGTAGTGTTTTGTAGTCTGCATTTTAGAACACTTATTTTTGGTATTATTATTTAATTAATAACTTAAAAGGTTAATATGCGTTCATCACAACTTTTCTACACGTAGGATCTTGCAAGACTTGCAGTTATTATGTAAATTATTTCAATGTGTAAAGCAAAACTACCCATTTTACTTAGGATACCAAAATATCAATGACTCCTATTTCTTATTATTAATAGTAGGTATGTGTTAAGGACTGTACTACAAATTTTATATAAATAATAAAATTATTTATGTGTATGTCACGAGTTTTTTAATTATTATTATTATTATTATTTAAAATCTTTCTTCCCGAACAAGTAAGTAGTAATAAAGTATATTCATTTCGTAAATTTAAGACCAATAATAATAAAAAGACTTTATAATAGAAAATAATATTTTATTAAAAGCATTAAAGGGTTGTCATCTTATTCATTATTGTAAAGAAAAAAATTGGTTTTTATTTTCAAATGTATTTAATATATATGTAATAATAAATATTAATGCTAACATTTAAAGTAAATAATTTCAAATATCCCGAAGCGTAAACTGTTACACATATGATACATAGTTTTCAGTAGTACATAATATTAGGTATATTATGTACTATCTATCTATTTCAATACAACACATCAATTTGCTCAGCCCTGTTTATTTGACTGAAATAAGAAAATATTTAAGCAAATACATATAAATATAATTATTAAAACTAGACCTGAGATATTATTAAAGGACATAAATAGAGCTATCAGTTTACGGTGCATGAATATTTTAATAGAATTAAAAAGAAAAGAAGATCATTTATAAACGTTAACTCTTCCATAATGTTTTTAGTATTGTATTCCCTAAAAATACTTTTATAGTTATAAGTATTAACTATTAAGAGTCCAGTTAGTTGTTAAGTAAGTAACCAAGTGAACACATCTATTTGGTATGAGGTTAAATCAAGGAATGCCCCCCACTAGGAAGTGGGAGGCATTTTTAGACGGTAAATTCATCGTTAATCTGTTGAGTGTTAAGTGATTAAGCACTCAGCGGGCGGTCCGGTCTTTTATACGGCGATTTGTTACACAGTTACATTCAGGGAGGAAAAGTGATGTGAAATTATCGATAATATCGTGCTATAAAAAGAAAATACAAAAATATAAAAAAAGTTACTCACACTAACAATTATAAAAGTTTGTATGTTATGTCTGTTGTGAAATTCATTTTTATTAATAATATGTTGTATTTGTTTCAGGTAAAGTCTTTGTAACTATGAAATACTTTGAATCGTATTTTTTATTTACTACAAAATGTAGTTGACTGAGAGAAAAGGTAAGACAAAATGACATATATTCAAACAAGATGACTATTAAAAATCATTTGTTGGTCCGTTGGTATATCACATATAATGTTACAGATTGTCGCGTTCAATGTAAATAAATTTTGGTTGTAGAATTAATAATTATCTATATAATTTGTACATAAAGTAAATAAAAAAAAACACATACAAATAATAGACAAGCGATAACATTTTATTTTATAGTAATTTTCTCATAAACCGTTTTAAGATTTTTTATCGTATACCACAGTCATAGTATAGTAATATTTTTATCGATATTCGCATAGTCAATCCCTATCCGGAACAAGTACATAGTGTCGGTAATATTTCTTGGAGGCTTCACGCCTGTAATTTACCGCCGGCCACCTAATGTACGGTTCCGATTGAAATATAAAGAGTAATTGTTATTTATTGACTGCTGAGAGGCGGAAATGAATGGTTTAATGTGAATAATGCTTGTTTCCTCCAATGCGCTTTCTTTTACTAAAATGTGAGAATTAATTAATGTTAACACTAAACCTACTAAGTACCGGTCAAATTGACAGTTCTTAAACTTTTGTAAAACTTACACATTTTTAAACGTTATAATATCGTTATCAAACTACATGACAATTCTTAGAATATGCATATAATATTTTCTACACTTTGTACTTTTAGCTATTTCCATTATTACTTGCGTTATATAATAAAATAACTTTTAATTACCGGTCAATTTGACGGCGTGCGGTGGGAACAGGTATACAAGAATTGTCGGTAGGTTTAGTGTTAAATTCAATTATCCATGATAAAAAATGTAAGATAGTTATTAACGTTAATAGCAATACTTTTATAGAAATATATTAGCAATAAAAGCTAAACGAACCACTTGTATGCTTCTCAATCCAATAAAAGAGATAAGGTATTAAGACAATCGATTACGATAGCACATAAATTCGCAATGCAATAAGTTAGGTTCGAACATTTTAGGACGATATTGCCCCCGTGTGGCCACTTCGCGATAGAATCTAGTAATGTCTTCCGATCACGACATTGCGGTGATTGCCAATTCTTCTTAGAACATATGCTGAGAATACACCAAGACGTTCATAGTTTTAGATTGTAGAAGTAATAAATTGCTCTGATATTAATATTAAATGCAATATTTTATATCCAAATCATAATTATATTAAGATTCCATGTCTCATATTGAATTCCCTGCTATTGTTTAATGTTTAAGCTTAAATAGGGTAACATTTTCTAAGATTTTCATGAGTAGTAACCATTTAAATAAAAACATTTTACAGATTTAACTAACGTATATTTTTTACATTTTAAACTCATCTTTCAAATTCCTTGCAGTAATGGAAAGAGTAGATATAGGTGTAGTTATATTAAAATTTAATAATTATAATACTAAAGCGAAGTTTAAGCTAACACTTGGACCAAAATTCAAAAAAACCATTTGAAAAAACTTATGAGTCGATCTTAAAAAAGTTAATAAAATATTTTTCCTTAAAATAAATTTATTTCTAATTTTGTTGTTTGTTAATGTAATTTATAATTTGACAATATATCATAAAGTTGGTGGCGACATTTTGTCTTGAGGCAGCCTCGCAAGACGTGACCCTTCACCGCAGAATGCGAACCTCCTAACGAGTTTTTGAAAGCTCTCCTTACAACGAAACCATCTTAAAGGGATTTGCACTTTGTAACTAAATTGTTGTCTTGTAACAGATATATCTGATATTTAATATCATTTATTTCTATCAAATAATAAAAATAAAATATATTAAAGAACTTCAATAATTATTTGTCTTAAACACTTGATATATAACGTCTTATAATGGTGAAAGTTCAAGACCTATTCGAGCATAATGACGATGTTAAATAAGATATTACAATGAATATAACTCGAGTCGACCGTCCTCACGTATCCAAATCCTGTAATCCACACATTAAGTATTCATCTCGCAATAGACCGTTATTAAAACCACCTGTAAATCCCGAGGTGGTGTATCGCTAGTACGAGAATAACATTCCCTTCCTTGACTTTTGTCTCGAATCTCGGCACGTCTTGGACATCGGGGACATGTCTTACAGAATTAATAATAAGCCAGGGTGCGGTTTGGGCCGCAATGTGCCGAAATTTCTAACCCTCATTACTGGTCCTCTGCATCCACCGCGTGCTCCAAACTTTGGGAGTTCTCGCGCGCGTTCTCCCATTGTTTATAGATGTTGCCGACATCTTGGAGAGTTTTAATAGTCGCAGTGCAAATGTTTTGGTGTGATTTGAATGCAGCCATTATGTTCGTTATAATTGCACTGGATTTAAATTAATTAATTCACTACCATTATAATAATGTTATAATAGATTTTTTTTATTTACAACATAGCTTTGGAAAAGTATAATGCTTTCTTACATATTTTCATGTAATATATTTTTTTTTTCATGAAAAAAAAATTTACATCAGTCAAATCAAATTCTAGTTTGAGTATAGACGCAATAAAAAATCCTCTGTATTTTTCATCTATAGAGCAGAAATTAATAAGCGATAAAGCAAAAAAAGCACGATTAACAGTTCATTTTTATAATTAAAGTAGTAATTATTATATTACACTAGTAGTAGTGTTTACTATTTAGTAGTTAAGTATTATTTTAGAGAGTATTATATAACAGTAGTGTAAAAAATACTTACAAATAAAGGTTAAGAACAAGGTTAACATGTCAAAGTTAAGTAAAGGGTTACATTGACATGTTTTAGGCTTCGGGATACGAAACAATCATAATTGTAGAAAAAATCTTGTACTACTGTTTTTTTTGGACAAATATGCCAATTTAATCATTCTATGTTCTTTAATATCTGTTCCTTTTTTGAATTCTTATTTAAATTAAATTTGATTCTAAATTATACATTAATTAAAATCTTTCCACGTAAACCTACACAATTGAGTTCATTAAAAATCTTCGCTTTTAACGAAGTTGTAAGTAGTAAGACATTTACCTACCTCTCATTATATTTTCCGAGACATAAAAGGCATTTATTAAGACAAGCCTATCCGGTAAAGCGGATATTCATAATAATTTCACGACTGGGGTGAAAACATTCTCCTAAAATCAAAAGTTTGAAATTTCAATTACTTATTCGTTCGATGCGTGTGCTGCACGGGGTCTGGAGGAAATGAAATAACACTTAAATATGATTTATAATAGAAAATATTGTGTTATTACGAATAAGTCATTGTTTTCTTAATAAATCGTGCTTGTAAGGAAATGTTAATTTTAATTTAATGTGTGTGATGAATTTGTATTATTCAATTTGGGCGCACGTGCTTGAGATCAGTTTTACGTTATACCAAAATATTGTTTTGGTAAATAATATATATATATATATATATATATATATATATATATATATATATATATATATATATATATATATATATATATATATATATATATACATTTGAATTATTTTGACGTTAGCTTTTTTGGTCAAAAATTGTTATATGTTAGAAAAAATATACTTAAGTATTTTGTTATTAAAAATATTTTATAAAATTAAAACATTCTGTTCATTTTATTATATCAAAATACAATTTATTATATTTGGGCAACTTCTACTGTAGTTGACCAACATCTGCTGTCCCCAATTTTTATTCTCATGCGAGATAAAAAAAAGTGCTGCAATTGTACACTTTTTCATAAATATCTCGTTTGAAAAATTTTTTCTTCAATAAGTAACAGAAAAATTCTATGTCTGGATTTGTCTTTGTTCAATAATATTATTTTTATTACAAGCCTTACATATAGTTTTATATATTATGATGTTTACATATTTTTTTTTATATATTTCGTTTAACTTTATAGTTTATATGTATGTTCTTTGGAAATCCTATTTAAGCGATAATAATTTTGAAACAAAACATTAACAGATAAATAAAAAAAGATTTATTTCTCACAGGTATATTAAAAAACAATGATAATAAAAAAAACTATTATAAAAATAATTTTGTACAGAATTCAATATTAGTTATATAACATCAATATATTCGATTTAACAAAACAAAATTGCATAACAAATTTTATTCCCAACGAAAGGAAGGTTCTTACAAAAACGGAACAAAAGTTGGTCGTACCAGCGGCGTCCTCTGAATTTATATCGTTAGAAAACAAGAAAACAAAAGTGGAGCCGCGCCAAAGGTACATTATCTTAACAAAGTACAGCAGTTAGGTACACGTTCCACATCTGACTACAATAATTTAAATATGATAAAACAAAGTGAGACGCTGAGGCGAAGAATAAGGCGGGTTCCCTTAACTTATTTATAAATTCTTCCTGTATTCTTGAGACGCTCAAGACAGAGGGCAACCCTTCCCCGTATAATGCAATAAAAGGGGCACTCATATAAGTATCACCGCTTTACGTGTTCTGATAAGGGGATACTAATCCCTTACTCTTAGTATCTTTTTATTTGGATTTTGATTTTTGAAATCCTAGAATCAATTTAATAAATTAAAATGAATTTAAATACAATATACTATTAAATACATCTCTTAGTAAGAAATCTTCTCTAACGCTTTGATTTCACGTTAACGAATAAACGTTTTAAGTTAACGAATCGTGGTTAGAGATAAGAAAGATCTTAGCGGTTATCATTAACAAAAACAACTAAGCAAATTCGATACCGCAGTCCTTACGCCGCGTATCTGTGGGACGTCTCAAAGCTATAAAATTATAGATCAGAACTCCATCGACCCCGTGGCCTTTATTCAAAGCCACCGGAGCGGACTATCAAAGAAACTCTTCTTAGGAGTTAGCGTCTTAGGGTCGGTAAGTTTAGGGTTGAGAGATGCGGGTGGGGTCTTTTTGAATGTAAATAGTGGTGCGTGGGTCTCATATGAATTAAATTTAAGTAATTAATGGAGGAGCGTGCGGGTTTGTCCGTGCTATTAAGATCGTATCTACCATTCGTTTTAATTGCTGCAATGCGATTACCGGTAATTACCAGGTATTGCTATTTATGCATAACTAATTGGATAATCAGGGTTGATTATTTTTAGGGAAAACTTTCATTGCATTATAATACTATAATATTTTTTACTTGTCAATATTTTTTCTTCAAATTTGTAATTGTTATTTATAAGCGTTATTTTTATTATTGTTTATTTGTCGTCCAAAGTCAAGGTTCATAGTTTGTGTAGGTCTTAAGGGGCGAGTGGGTCATTTATTAATTATACTGAACCGTGTGTGTCGGGGGTTGAAGTCAACAGCTGAAGAAAGGGTAGCTATATTTTAAGATGTCGTCGTCATTTGGGAAGGAATGCGTGGTTTGGGTCAGGCCTTAATTATTTATTGCTAGCAACAACAGGCATATCTTGTTTACGCGTTTATGTTTTGACCTTATGTCTTTTGAGTATAGGTACTCATATAGTAGAATGTATCCTTATTTTATCCTAATAAAATATTTGAGTATTCTTATATTAACAAATATAATATAGTAGCTTTTAAAAGTCACTTTGTCCAAACTACAGAACTTTTACTCCCACACATATAGACATCGCCAAAAGTAGTTAATATAGCCAAAAAATTCCATTATCCCCATTTTGCTGTATATTTGAAGTTTGTACCAACAATACTTCACTATATTTTGAAAAGTTTTATCTAACACTGCTTTTAAGAATATGATATAAGTAGAACTATTAAATACTAAATAATTTTACACAAATTTCAAGATTTTTCATTCCACAACCAAACTCTTTTTTAATATTATTCTAAATATATGTAATATAAATCATACTAAGAAACAAATGTAACTTAATTTATATAATAAAGAAATCTTATTACACAATTTAACCTGATTGAGTCTTGAGCCATAAAATAGCTAAGATCTTAAAGTATTTAAGCATTTATAAGTAGTTAATTGGGTCTAGTCAAATTACTAACAAGACTGTTGACTCTATCAAGAGGTTGGAGCCTTAGTTATATGAGTATCTCTGCTGTAATCTTCGAACGTAAGTGTTGGTAATATTATTATTGTAATTACAAAACTTACTTTACATAAAGGTAAATACTATAAAATTTAATTGAGCTGTTATAATAAGTTTTCTTATGAAAATAAATATAATTTTCACTATCAAATTTTGGTTTTAAGTTAATAGTTTGACTTTTCAAATTAGACTACTTCAGTAATTTTCCAACCAAGCAACACTGGTTGTGTTAAATATTCAAAGAAGGACAAGGTTCGTCTCCGGGGTCGCTGAGACCCTCAGTTGGTAGAGCTGCGCGCTCATGCCTCCCTAATTTCCGATTTGTCGACCTAAAGGGTTGAATGATTAGCATCTGACTTGTCAAAACGCATCATGTCACCTTTGTTGTTGAGGTAATGACATCTATTTGATTATTTTAAATTGACTTCATTTTGGATATTAATGATTGGTGGAAGTTTTGTAGCCGCTGTTAATAGATATACTTAGAAAATGGTTTCTCAAATTATATAACAATACAAAATCATGTTAATGTACTAATTATTATCACTATAAGATATATATATATAGACATTTCCTTAAAAAACTGCGCAACTAGGGATTGCTGTATGTATCTTGACAAGTAAGCGAAACAGACATCCATTAATCCCTTAGATAATATAATATTCTCATTTTATCATTGGTAAATAATTCAGTATTGTCACGTTGACGGGCCTAAAGGGCCCCTGAGCGCTTACCGCCGTAATGATACGTGTAATCCCTACACGGCTGGCCTGTGACACCTCATGAATGTCTCATTTATCATCTGCTCTGTCATCGTTTATTCTTATTTTCTATTGTGCCTAATAAGTATTATTCTATCATTTATAATTGTAACAGAAAATACACGTAATCGTATATATATAGAGAATCGTTTATTACTACCACATGCATCCAATCGCCTGCAACAAAAAAACACATTTTGTAGTGGACAAATGAAGGTTAGAAATTTAAATTGTGGAGCGCGGCTGGCGACGTATCGGCTGTCACATTACCGCCCCGCTGTTATTATCAAAGTTTCTGAAGGGTCCCTCGCTCGCCGCCACGCCGACCACGGGAGACGAGTGTCCCCCGTCCAGAGTACCCACTACAGAGCACACAATACTTATTATATTATGTATTTTTCACCTGAACACACGAAAATAAACCTAATCTGTTAAAATATTATCTTAATATAATTATAAATTTAGACCATGAATACCATAATGGTCACTTTTTGTATGTTATTGTAACAAAGAACATTTTGTTTAAAAACTCCATCTCCATGTTCCGTTATCCTGAATCATCCAGGAGGCGCATATGGTAATTTCTTATTCCAATAGGATATAGCGGTCAGTCGCAATAATCCATCACGGGAGGTTATTTGTTTGTCCCGGGACATGTTTATATCATTTTACGTATTCCTTACATGTTTTTGATAAATATTTGTTTCCAGTCAGTTCGGACATGTCCAGGAATTGAATATCCGGTGGGTGGGATTTGATTGGCATGTGTTAGGAATGGTATAAAACCTTTTTGTTTTGAGGAAATATTACATGCAAGGGTTTATGTAATTTTCTGACATGTCCCACATTTGTTCGTATTAACTATAAATAATTTAGTTTGTCTACATTTAATACATATTTTGTAATAAGTTAAGTGACAAAAATAATCTACGAACATAGAACCTTATTATAAATAATGATTTAATAAAATTCACAACAACCTGTATATCATAGATTAATTAAGGCTGTACTCAGTATGAAAATTTAACGTAACAAAAATATACAAGGTCGTATAATGTTTAATTGTAAATAAGGGATTTAAAATAATCGAAATGCTTCATATAGAGCGTGGAACCATAAAAATATATAAATTTTCAATCAATACACCCTGTATTTCACAGATTAATTAACGCTGTACTAAAATATGCAAAATTAGCGTAACTAAAATACATTAATAAGACGTGAAGCATAACAAAAACTGTATCCCCTGGGCGGTGTACGTCATTACGTTTGAGGTTAAGGATCGCATGCATACAGAATCTGCCTTATCAGTTATGCATAATGCGGAGACCCCAAAGGTGAGCAAAATATTGCATCACCTAACCTACCATATATGGGATGTTCTTATTTTTTGTATTTATTAAGTATTATTTTTACACATATTTTTAAAAGACATTAAGGATATGAAATAAGTATCGATAAGATATTCGATTTACTTTTCTAAAATGCATGTTAATTGAATAAATAACAAAGCTGCAAGCACATTATGAAGATTACTATAAAACTCTTTAAAATTTCTGAAATATGAATAAAGTAAATAAGTTAAGGAAACAAACATAATATTATGAACATACTGTAGAACATCCAATGGTACACCGCGTACCAAACGTCAACCTGATGGATATTGTTCTGAATCTATTACACTTCTTTATTTGTCGCTGTGGCCGCTACATGCATATGAATGTTTTATATATGCAAATTGATACTTTATATAGAACTAGCTTGGTACAGTGGTTTCACTCGCGATGTATTTATTGTTAACAGGCTCATCTGATAATAAGTGAGGATGCAGGTTAAGATGTTACATACTAGAAGATAATGTTCATTTGTGATTTGAAGAATCACGTTGTAGACATTTCGATTTTGAAATATAAATATATTTTTATATATAATTGTCACGATGCTCGTTTGTGCTAATCATTGAAAGCATTGAACCGATTTCAATAAAATTTTGTAGTTATTTTTTTGGTCCAATTAAAAGATAGGATAGTTTCGCTTTCAAAGGCCAGTCTGGGCAACTTTAGCCAGCCGTCCCTACCGCCGTTGCACATGGGGAATGACTCTCTGGCCCACACGGCAAAAGAGAAAGCCGATCTCTTGGGCACTCTTTTCGCCTCCAACTCAACTTTGGACGACCAAGGGAAGACACCGCCTATCATCCCGCGGTGTCAGAGCTCAATGCCAGAAATAGTTGTTCGGCAAAAAACTATCAGGCAGACTCTATTACTATCAGGCAGACTCTATTTTCCTTGGACGTTCATAAGTCGAGTGGGCCGGATGGCATTTCTCCACTGGTGCTACGAACGTGTGCCCCTGAGTTGACTCCAGTGCTAACGCGTCTATTTCGGCACTCCTACCTTAAAGGCGTAGTCCCGGTCTCATGGAAGTGTGCCCTTGTCCATCCGATCCCTAAAAAAGGTGATAGCTCGGACCCAGCTAACTACAGACCTATCGCCATTACCTCCCTTCTCTCCAAAATAATGGAGATTATCATAAACCGACAGGTCCTAACGTACCTCGAGGATCACCAGTTGATCAATGACCGGCAGTATGGCTTTCGCCATGGTCGATCAGCTGGTGATCTTCTGTTATACCTCACTCACCGTTGGGCAACGGTTATTGAAAGAAAGGGAGAGGGTCTGGCAGTTAGTCTGGATATGGCAAAAGCCTTCGATCGTGTATGGCACAAGGGGCTTCTTTCGAAGCTACCTTCCTATGGGCTTCCCGAGAGTTTATGCAAGTGGATAACCAGCTTCCTCACTGGGCGGAGCATACAGGTCGTTCTCGACGGTTTTTGCTCGGACCCCAAGCCCGTGAACGCTGGTGTACCCCAAGGCTGCGTGCTATCCCCAACTCTATTCCTCCTGCACATCAATGATATGTTGGATATTTCCAACATACATTGTTATGCGGATGACAGCACTGGGGATGCGGTATATTCCGGTCGTGCAGGTCTCTCTTGGGAAAACGTCGATGAGTGCCGAAAGAAACTTGTGTCTTCAATAGAGACTTCCCTGGGGATGATCTCTGAGTGGGGTGAACTGAACCACGTTCAGTTCAATCCCGACAAGACACAGGTTTGCGCGTTTACCACTAAAAAAAAACCATTTCTCGTATCACCGCTCTTCGAGAGCACTCCTCTTATTGCCTCGCCAAGTATCAGAATACTGGGTCTCGACATTTCGGGCGACTGTCAGTTTCGTGGTCATCTGGAGAGCAAGGCCAAGTTGGCCTCGACCAAATTGGGAGTGATCAATAGAGCGAGGCAGTATTTCAAACCTGGCCAAAGACTTGCGCTCTACAAGGCGCAGATCCGGCCACACATGGAGTACTGTTCTCATCTCTGGTCCGGATCACCCCAATATCAGCTTCTACCATTTGACCGCGTACAACGGAGAGCCGTTCGGATTGTCGGGGACCCGATGCTCTGCGAACGGCTGGACTCTTTGGCATTGCGTAGAGACGTGGCTTCTTTGTGCGTCTTCTACCGCATTTACAACGGGGAGTGTTCCGAAGAACTATTCAATCTGATGCCTACCGCCGAATTTCACCACCGCACAGCTCGCCATCGCCTCCTTTACCATCCATACCACCTGGATGCGTGGCGATCTTCAACTGTGCGGTTGAAAAGTCCTTGAACTTTCTTCCCACGTACCACTCAAATGTGGAACGAACTTCCTTCGGCGAACTTATTTCCAGATCGATACGACATGGGTACCTTCAAAAAAGGCATATATTCCTTTCTCCAAGGCCGGCAACGCTCTTGTGTATCCTCGGATGTTGCAAGAGTTCATGGGCGGCGGTGATTACATATTAACGGTGACCCGCACGCTCGTTTGCCCTCCTATAACATTAAAAAAAAAAAAAAGTTTTATCTCGATTAATTAATTAATCTTCAATTGGTGATTGTGAATTTGAGGTTTTTTAATATATAAAGGGTTTAATTCACTTCTAAGTAATATAGAATTCTAATAGATGGCAGTGTTAATAATAAAATTTTAATTGATGTAAAATATTTTATGAAGCAGCTGACGAAGTCGCTGGCTAGTAATTAAATATTTTTGAAAGAACCTTGGTTTTACTTTTGTTTATAAAATGTATCAAAATCGATTTAAGCTTATAAATAATGAAAACAATAACCACGATCGAACAAAATCAAAATCAAATTCTAATCTTTATCTTCACTTTCTGATGAAAATGCTGGATTTTTTAATTTTAATGAAACGAAATTTTATATATATAAATTTAACTCTATAATAAAATGTCGTTATAAACGCCGAATCTTTGAGATCGTATCGGTTTCCAATTAACAGTGGCACAGTGAGTCTCATTATATTTTTAATTTGAGGGCGGAATCTCAAATTAAAGCGACGACGTCAAAGGACAGACTGCCATTAGAGCTAAATAATTAAAGAATTCGACCGTCCCATCTCCAGCAGTCGGAATTAAGAAACCGCTCCGCTTAACTTCGTCATTTTGATTTAGGTACCGCCTCATGTAACTTCGATACAAGTTTTTTTTTAATTAGAAAAGCTAAGTTCATTAAAAGACTCGAGTCAAAGTGTTTACATTCTTATATAACTTAGTATGGAAATGAAAGAAAATAAACTGTAAAATTCGATTTTTATTTACGTAAAAAAAACCCTATATATTATTTTCCATCTGAAAGAGACGAAAGTAATATAAAATGATATATTGAATATTTTATAACTAGAAGGTACTTAAAGTCGAAAAGTATTTAAGTAAGGCTAATGACATTTTATAAGTTTAATTTTCAATTTCGTCTAGACGTGTGAACGTTTAGATGCAAACTAGATTCATTACTTTTACAAACTTAGTAGTGGTCGTATCAACGGTGAGGTGAAGTAGTAACATTATTTACATATAAATTAAAATGTTCCACTATACGCATTTATATCAAAAGCCTAACAAAATTGAGACTTAACTTGATACGTATATACTTGAGTTTTACTTTGTATATTTAATTATTGTTATAAATTTCAACAATATTTGTTTTGCCTTATTATCACACGTTAAATATAATCAAAGCTGAAAACATCTTAAGCTATAACCCCATGGCGCAGAGGTACTGTTCTCGCGATGGTATTCAAATGGAATAAATCCAGGTTGCCGGGGTCTAGGACACCCTGGGGAGTGATCTCGACAGAGATGACCGCTCTAGGGTACTTGACACTTGGATGAGACGCCAAGTTCCCTTCAGACAAGCGGGTCAACTGCCAATCGTACCACAATCAGATTAATTTTCTTAAACAGAACCATAAATAGTATAATTTTTTACTATTATTTTACCAAAATCTTCTGAAAATATATAACAAAGATTATCTTTGTATATTAATGAAAGTAAAAAAAAAAGAAATGAGTTTATCTTTTATTTTAATAAAAAAATTCATTTGATTTTATTTTGAATCAATATTATAAATAAAATTATATTTAGAGCCGTGCTCAAGAATATATTTTTGGCAATGAAACGCAAGTCTGTGGGGCACATTGTCGCAGACAAATTACGATTCGCTCCTACAAGGGCTGGAAAGGGGTAATGTTTACATTTTAATGTAAGAATACCGTCGGTACAGTGCGCTCGTTAAGGGGATCATTTCTCGCCCGCAATGTGGATTAAATGCCTCTTTTTGCTTTCACTATTAATGAACTGTTTGATTAAAGAAGGTTTTCATGAATTCACAAATTAGTTGTTAAGTTTTTGTTTTGTTTTGTTCAAGTGTTAAGATTTAGTTTAGGATTACTGACCTTTGATTATTTGTTTAATAGACTTTATTTTTTAATTTTTAAGTAAAGTTATAAATAAACACGCTATCTGATTACAAATTAGGCTTCATTGTCGCAATATAATAAGCTGATTCATTAAAATGTTTATTAAGTTATCTTCCGTTAATACCAAAATAACTAGGAAAATACGATTCTTTGTTTTCATTAATAAAATAATATTGAAACTTGATATTCATAATTCACAACGATTCTCACTATAAGTACAATTTTGTGTCATAATATAAAAATATCTTTAAAGGGGCCATAACAATTTCCAGTTAATATTAATTGCTTTTCTTTCGTTACCCTTCCGGGGCCATCACTTTATTTCCCTCCAATTCGCCCCAAGAGGATAACTAGAACTTCAAAAACTTCCAATTATATTATCGATAAGGATTCGAAATAAATGGAAAAAAAGAAAAACTATGAAATTGGAAAATAAAACTTTTCTTTATTTATTGTTATCAAATAAGATAAAAATAATAATTACAATTAATCTAATATAACAACTATTATTACCACTCAATAAAAGAAATGTTAATTTTCTTGTTCTAACTAAATAAAAAAAATTGTTTAATTAATTTTTAAAATATTTATATAAAAATATAAACTTGCGTTTATTGAGGATAGATATTACAAAAAAAAGAATGAGAAGAAAATTGTGAATTTAAATCGTAAAAAAAGTCTTAATATATTAATTTCTCTAAAAGAGATAAAATATGAATAAGGTCGTCAATGTTATCATAGTTTTAAATTTGTTAAACTTAATTATTTGTTACTTATTTTATTAGAACCAGTTAAATAAAAAGTATATATAAATTTACATGAATATAAGAACGACGAAAATAATAAAATTTCTAACTAATTTTCTAATCTCAAAACCATATATTATTATAAAAAAAGGTATTAATAACTTAATAGTAAAATGAAAAATATCAATTGTATGGACATTCAAAGAGATATCATATACTTAAAACACATACACCTATGAATATGACACAAACAAAATTTTCAAACAATGTATCATTGAAATCCAGCTAACAAGACCGTCTGTCGCACGCTTCACACTTGAAATCAATGACAAAAACCAACTAAACATCCCCTCGAGTCCAGCTAACGACCAAACTGAGTTCTAATCATGAAACGTCAAAAATGGATATCGAGAATTGAATTGGAGCCTTCTTTTTTGTAAGGGCGGCGTTCAAATGGCCAGATCAACTCAATAAGGGCACGGCGACGTGTTTACTCGCAACCCACAACCGAGGGCTTTTTTACATTTTTCCAAACGTTATTTACCTCGTGTCGTAAAGGCATTGTGCCGACGAACAATGGTCGGGGATATGCTGCTTTTTTCTTTGTTTTAAACAATTTTTTCTCTTTTCCGAGTGTCCGTGAAAGCGCCGTGTTGCTATTCATTTCGATTTGGAACTGATCTGATGGCTGTCAAGTTGATTTGTTGCTTTTATTCTTTTAATCTTTATAAAGGGATTGTATCAAATATGCACTCGTGTTAATAGTTTTTATATTATCTAACTTAATAATAATTATGTAAATTTTAACAAAAGTTAACGCATCTTCTGAATCATCATTTCTATTGTCCATGTAATGAAATTTATTTTACGACGGATTCCCTTTCTTTGTGTCATGTCAATAACTCTATACATGTATTCATAGCAATTGCATCATAAAACGTATGTTTCAATAAATATTTATTAGTACATAGTTATTTATAAACTTTGTACTAAAATCTGAACTATTGTTAACTAAAACTAAAGCTTTTAGATAAAATTTTATAAACCGTATTATATTACTCTGTTATTATTTATTGCGTCTCACATTTAGATATTTTATTAATTATCTTAGTTAAACCATCTCTAGATCGTTATTTTGTTTAACCAATAATGATGAGTTGTCAAAGAGGCTTAACTGGGTTTTGCAGATAGATTAATATGTATATTTAATTCCTTCTTTTGTTGGTATTCATAAATTGTTACATTATTTTATTTTCTCTTCGATTATCGTCATCTGGACCAAGCAGTATAGCATATATATATATATATATATATATAAATTTGTAACATAAACTTAAAGGCATTTATAAAAGAAAAAGTCAAAACTGAAAAATATTTCATTGTATTCATTGCACTTCAACGAAAAGTCAATCTGGTTGCAAGTATATATAAATAGTTATGAATATATGTACATATATGTATGATAAAAAAGTAAAAATATGTATTATTTTTGTAATTGATACTTAAAAGTTAGGTAGGGGAGAGGAAGGGGGACTTAAATTGAATTTCGCTCCATCCTAAAACTAGCCTCAGGTCCGCAGTGTTAATAGGTTATGTACCGACGGCAGTTACTAGTAACTTAAGTACATACGTCTTATATATTTTATGTTATAAATATTTCTCACATATTTTTATCTATAAAATAATTGTATTAATAATAATTGTTTAACAACATTCATTCACGAGTAAACGTTTAATTTAATAAAAAAAGGTCAAGTTAAAGTAAAATAGTAAATTAATTTACTTAATGGCCTGTTACTTTATTGACTGTTATTCATAAATTTTTATTTGTTTTGACTTGTGAATCTGTGTTTGTATGAACCTTATTCAAGCTATATGTGGACTAGTAAGAAATGAAATAGTAAATACTTGACCGTTAATTAAATTCATTTACAAACGTATGTTTTGCGAAACATCTCAGTTATGCCTTTATAAAAAAACAAGTAACATAAAAAATACATTTATCGCCTCGAATATCTATACTTTTACTTCATTCTTTATTATAAAAAAAGAGAATTTTGTACAAAACACTGGTTTAATGCTAAAAGCATTCCTACCAGCCTTGGAATGTATGAGGATAAATGTAAATAATAGAAATGACGATATATACATATATATTATTATGTATACATATTTATTTTAAGTAATCAGTCGTCTTTACTTGTTAACGTAAACAGTGATGTAATGATGGATTGTTTCAACACCTAATCCATTTTTAGCCGTTTGTTAAAGCTAAAACAGAATTTGCCCGCTTAAATAATAAAGAAGCAATAAAAGCTTCGTCCTTACCCGTTTTCAATAAACACCTTTATCGATTATTCAGCCCGTCGTCCATACTTACATCTCTGAAGCCTCCGCCATAGACAGAAAGTTGGCAAACTAATTCACGACACAGGCATAGCTTGTGTCGGGTGGCTGGTAGGTGGTCGCCAGGCGATAGCCGGTGGCCGCGGGTGGGGGGCCCGGGGAGGGGGTGGGGGGAGAGGGGCGTGCCCACGGCTGGGCGGCGCCGACCAATCCCAGCGAACCACCCACCCGACCCCGCCCTCCTCACCTGCGCCTCACCATTAAGCCTGCTTTCCTTGTACTTTTTTCGCGGACCTCGTATCCGTTCGCTGGCGCCGTCTTTATTTTATTTTCTCCTTTATACCTCCTTCCCGGTTCGCCTCCTATTTTACGCCCGTCGTAGGTAGGAGAAAACCTTTTGTGAATACGAATGCTGAGCAGGTATCCACGCTCGTTAGTTACGGGCGCTGATATGTAAAGTAAATAAAGGTTCTTTGCGAGACGTCCGTGTAATGAAGCCAGCATTTCGTCATAGGTACTTGCGTAGGTATACAGAGATCTCTAATTAAAGGGCTACACTAAATATCCGACGGAGGCTCGCTTCTCAAAGTTAGCTTTACGAGCGTTGTCGCGGCGGAAAAGCGGGTAATAACTTTAACTTCCATATCGATCCGCAAAAAGTTCGTCATGAAAGTAATCTGAGGCAACCTTGCTCTACATTTTGTTTCAATGGCTCTAAGAACGGAGTCGTATGCAAGTGTCCCTTCCAGGGTGAACGATCTCCACATCGATGAAGTTTAACTGAACTTGGAAAAAACTTTAGTGAACTTTGTTCGCGCCGCGTGATTAGGAAGACTTAGTTTTGAAGTGAGTCGGGAACAGTTTTTTCAGTTTTGAAAGTAGGTGGCTCAGTTTATGATCCGGGTGAAAGTCGCCGCGGATCGATGAACTCCGGCCGGGGTCAACTCCGACGATCAAAGTTTGCTAATAACCAAATATAATACGAGAGGGGGAAGCACAGTTCTCCCATATTCAAAACAAACGAACCTGAAATACGTTGAAACATAAAACCGACCGAATGTCGTCTGTCGAGTTTTTGAATTCAGAAAACTATTCCATAGAAAAACTTTCCAGAAAATTCTAGATAAAAAAGAGAGAATTTTCGCTTATCTCGTATAGGCTTATCGGAGAGTAAGTTGAGTGAAATTCGTCGCAACGAATGTCACTGAATATTATCGTCGAATGATCACGGTAAACAACGTATGGCGGGTGCGGGCGATCAGAAATGAATTACGACGCAAAAGTTTCTCAATAATTTATTACCGTGCGTAGTCAATGCTGTAAATCAAGTTAGGGACACCTGATTTATATGATTTTTGGACGGATAGTTTATAAGATTTTGTCAAGAGTGTATTGATTTGAAAAGCTTTCAATAAAATAGGTATGTAGGTACATGGTATAAATATCTTTACATATACAAAAAATTTTACTTTGGTCTTTATAGAACTTTTTTTAAACATATTTATCCAGGGATTTAATACCTGAATGATGTATTAAAATACAATTTACATCTTATATATTTCATAACTAACTAATTTTAAGGTACTAACCTCAAAATTTTTTATTCTATTTAATACGTTTTATAATTTTGTTAGTTTTACTCAATAAAGATAACAAATAAAAAGCAAAGTTTATCATTGTGCAAAACTATTTAAAATAAATCCCATTTTCATTGATATCATACGTTGTTTTAATAAACACAAATATGTTTAGTTTAATTATGATATAACAAGCCAACTTTCCTCACTTTTCTCTACTGTGAAATGTAACGTAATTTTAACTAAAATCATTTATCATGACAAAAAATAAAAGTAACAGCTGTAATCCATTCTATTTCTGTATATCTCTCACGTTATCTCACCCCCTATAATGAACGGAGTGCAATGTTCCTATAAGAGTTTCATTGAGGTAAGATAAGAAACTTGGACGTCGTCGCATCAGCTGTTGCCATAAAAGGACATTACCACTAATACGATACAAAAAATATGTTATTGTTTCTGTAGTCTCTACTAAAAAAGTAATATAAATAAATCAATTTCGCGATCCATGTTAACCATCTTGTCGAACAAAATGTTAAGGCTTGTTCGCATTTGAATATAATTTGCTTTCTAAGATCCAACTCAAGTCCGGTCTTGCGGGTCGTAGAAAAGCTAACCAATTATTTAGGGGGCTTTCATCTACATTATCAAACAGGGACGTATTCTGTATAATAAATACATATATATTTTGATAAATACCTTTACTTTCTACTTATAAATATGTATCGTTTTTTATAATGTTCAAAATAACATAAAATATTATGCGTTAAAAGGCTGTTTTATTTCAAAGGTATAATTTTAATAGATTAATAATACTAGTTGATTAAATGTTTCTTCCTGTCCAATGTTTAGGTGTTAATTCCTCCCTGCATCGATAAGACAGTCTAACATTTACAATTTCACAACGTCAGTCTAAATTGTTACTCTGAATAAATTTCAATCAATTACAAAGGAGAGGTGTACGGACACGATAGTTTGAATATAATACTTAGACAAATCTCTTTGAATATTCATTCCATCTTTGATGTATGTTTAAGCGTTGCTATTTACCCAAAATCCCATAGTTATTTTTACTAAATCTGTTGTTACTAGTTACCCCTTCGAAACAATTAATTTAATACCTTCTGGAAGCTGCAAATATGCGTCAATAAATCATTGAATATGCTGAGCCATGGTTTCTTATGAACCATTGTCTAACATCGAGTAGGTAATTAAACGTCGGGCGATAACCATTATAACCCGCCTTGGCTAAACCTCACCAATATCGATCTAATAAATTATCTATAACTATTTTATCCGGATTATTGAAGATTGCTTTTGTGATAAACGGTTTTGTAATACTATTGTAAGACAGTTTGTTGTTGTGTGACTGTGGGCATTTTTATATTTGTGATTTTATAATGATATTAAGAAACTTAATTTGTACAATATAATAATTTTCTATATATTACAATTTTGCTATTTTTAGAAAATTTATGAGTGGTGTTGATAGTAAAATAATATATAATTCCCATTTATTTTACGGAAAGAAATTTACACAAAGTAAACTGACCAACAGAAATTCTGTCTGTCACATTCTTAAGATGTAGACGTTGCAGATATTCTAAAGCTATGTAGTGGTCTGTCCAAGAATGCTTACATCGCTTTAAAACTCCCTCCTCTTGCTTTATATCTTAAGACCCGGCAATATACAGACGATTATTGCCTTTAAGTTAGTGTTTTAACCAACATTTTGAAATAAAAACTATCGTGAGATTTTTAATTGGATTTCTCATGAATTATTAGGGTTATAAAGATGAGGGCCCTGGGTTTTGATTAGTTTAATTAGGTTTTATTTATATTTATACTATCAACGTTTATAGATTTTCTTACCCTCCATTTCAGTTATCCAGGCTTATTTAATGATACAAAATTAGCAAAGCCTGAGAGGCAACAAATATACAATTTGTTAATATATAGTTTGCGCTATATGCAGCTCCTATCTAGCGTCTAATCAGGCTTCACTTTTCCCAGTGGGATATATGGAGAATGGGGAGGGGGGAGGGGGGAGGGGTATTAATGGAATCAGGACGTGGTCACTCCGAGCTAGCTGAATCGGTCCGCTGATTTTAAAGGATTGCTAGGAATTTGCGACACGCTTCAAAGTAGATACGTGTGGTTCGGACTTCGAAATGCTTTCGTTAATGCCTAAACTTAATTTCGTGCTTAGGATTTCATTTCGTGTGGATATTGGTGCCGTTTGGTAAGAACGTGCTTAAAATCTCGCTTAGTACAGACATACGTTTTAAATTCGTTTGTGTAAATGTAGATTAAGCAAAGTAACAAATTGTTTAACAACTTTAAACATATCTATTTGTATTCATACTAATTGCGTTTTACTCAGTTATTTTATTTCTATGTAATATTATTGAAATTTAAGCTTAAAAGTGTTATAAAAATGCGTAGAATGAATGAATATTGCACCGACTCCAAATTATTAGTGTAAGGTTAGATGTTGATAACGATTCTGATTAGTCGTGTCAAAAGCAATAAAACACTGAATTTTTTGAAGGCCTAACAACTTTTTATAGCTTTCAATTTACTACAGAGGTAATAAAAGTAGCTTATAAGGTGCTTTAATTTAGTATATATAGAAATGAGTGTAAATAAGAGGAATCTGCAAGTCGTGAACACCTCGAGAACTTGGTCCACGGCCATCAGATGTTCGGTTGATGTGTGTACTGTAGCAAAGTTATTCACTGGCAATTGAAAGCGCCGCGAGCGACTCCGGTCCTAGCTCTAAAATTATTAACTGGAATCCAACATGAGTATTTACTTAATGGACACAAAGCGGTCACACCCATCGGCTATTCTGGACTATGTTGATTTAATTTAATATGTTATTATTAAAGATATTTCAAATTAAAGATTCTCTCATTTATAAAACTTTTCATCTACCACACATGTTTTTTTTGTCCTGACCAATATTGGAGTTTGACGCATTGCATTTCTGTCACGTCACAACCCTATTCAATTTTCAATAGCAAATATTTGTCCGCCAAGTTTTCACAAATCAGATTTAAAAAATGGATATTTTATGTAGATTCCACCCTTGGACCTATGCGGGTGACAAGTGTGAGTGGCTTCAGGCAAGGCCATTGTTGTATGGATATTCAATATTCCTTTTATACATTTCTAAGAAACCAATAACAGTCTAGAAGCCGGGGGAAGTTCTGTTTAATACTCTCAGTTATTTGTTGCAAAATATAACTTTTAAGAACTGTGAACTATCTATTGAATGATAATGTTGGAAAGAAATATAGCAGATACAAGAAATAAATTATTACTTTATACAATTGAATATTATATTATGCATATACAAGTATAGATTATATATATTTTTACAAGTATTTTTTTACTTGTCATAAACATAAACTTCAACAACAAGTGAACAACAGAGCCCTTCTAAAGGAAGGACCAATGAGTCGAATTTATGCTTTATGCAGTGGAAAATGATAAATTTATGTGCGTCCAGTTCCTGTAGAACATTCCGACGTCTTTCAAGGAAAATGTCTTGATTTTTATGGTTAGTACGGCACGTTTGCATAATTTACAATAGAATATATTACATCAATTTGTGGGAAACGCAGTTTCACTTCCCTATGGTATCTTTTTGATTTCATTGATAATTTACACATATTGATTCTCAGATCTTAATAATCTTCTTAGACCTTATAAATGCATACTTGAGCATCACTCTAATGTCACTCTAATTCTAATTTGATTCTTCATTAAAAAACTTATCAGTCATCTGTTCTATCGACGTTAAGCAAGAAAACATATTTTGTAATTTAAAATAAAGTTATTACCTTTATTCCTAACTCGTTTAGCATGTACCATCACAAATTCAATTTATATTTAAACTAAAATACTTTGGATTCAGGACTGTATCTATAAAAGAAAAGATAAACAAATTTCAGCTGGCTGAAGACAGATGGCAGGCGAGCTCACGTAGGACGTAGCGTTGCCTCAACCCTTCTCGGGTAATATCTTTAAAAGTTTCGCAGCCTCCCCTCCCAGGGGTCTCGCCAGCGATCTCTTTACATTTGCTACCTATCAAATACCATTAGCATAAAACGTTGTTACGAAAAATCTAGGAATCGAAATGATTGATATTATTTTATTAATAAAAGAAACCCGAAGATTCCATTCACAATTTTTTTTATTATTTTCCTTTAATCAATTTATATCATGATTCCACAATGTATACATAACTTTCATAAAATATATATCAGTATATAATATAATAGAATAACTTGAATGGCTCATTATTTCAAAATACATTTGCGATGAACATCAAAGATCTCAAATCGAGAGTATTTAATTTAAACTTAATTTCGTTTAAAAGATTATACACCACCGGGAAGGGATGATTGATTTAATTATTCTACTCCTTAGACGTGTCCTCTCTTATAATTACGCTTCATTACTTAAGCATCGCTTTTTCCAGACTAATTACTTAATATAAGTAACAAGTCATTTCCATCGGAGCTGAATGTTACAAGTAATCAATGATAAATAAGATCGAGGAAATAATGCTCTAAATAAAATGGTTCTTTTATCACCAAATTTGTCCAGTTTAATATTTAAATTTATAGATTTTTGGATGATTTTAGATAATGATATTGTAATTAATAAAGTTTTATGACTGTCATTAATGGTTTTCTTAGATTTTTATTTGAAATTATCACATAACATATGGACTAATTAATCAACAAATTAAGTTATATTTAAAATGATCTAGACGAAAAAACAATATTTTTAAACATTGAATAATGCTAGTATATCACATGTGAAACTATGAGTAGGATTAGGTCATTACGAGTATATCTATTGTAAACTCTCTCCAATTTTACTAAAAAAGGAATTAAACTATAAATATACATATTATCTATCCAAAAATCTAAATTTTAATATCAACAATGAAACGATCAAGGGAAAAATTATAAAATTATCTTTCTCCAGCGTGGATCATCTCAGTAAATAGGTCAGAGGACCCCCGCCCTCGGGACGCCCTGATAAAACTTTGGATCACAAACTTTTGTTTTGAGCACCTCAGGAGCCGTCGGATAATGTAACAATAAGCAGTATAAAACAAATCGTATTTCACATTTACTACTTTAACCTAAACCAGAGAAAAATATTTAATGCATCTTAAAAAAAAAACATTACTTGATAAATCAATCAATACTGAACATTGGTAACAATAAAACAAAAAACTCAATTTCAGATGTAAATTCGCTATCAAGTAACAAAATCTAACGTAAAAAGCCAACAGGAAAACAAACAGCGCAGTTTGTTGGAGGCAATCAGTTACTTTGTACCGGAGCCAGTGGTCTGCAACCACAAATAGGGGCATAAATGTGAATGGATGTTAACGTGTTTTTTACGACGGCTCCACCGACGTATCGTTTTGTTTGTGTCCGATATCTTTATGCCCCTCACCCCACGGATGGAATTAATTTTTGTTTTTGCACTATTTTCTGATGTGTATTTAAGATGGAATTATTACTATATTATTGAATGGTGTATTTTTTTATTAAAATAGTATTCAACTATTATGTATAAAGTAAATAATTATTTGTTGTTGTTGTTTTAAAAAAGCTGTAAACTCTTGTCTTGTCTTGTTAGAGAAGATGAATAACTCCGAAAATTTCTAATAATTCAAGTTACATCAATTATCTCGCATAAGTATTATGATGTTTCCTGTTTTTCTTCAAAACAAAGAAGTCGTCACCAAATAGGATCATACTAGATTGACAGAGGTAATTTATTTATAGGATTTATTGTCGTGTAGGGGAGGAAGAGCCAACATTGACTCTGTGTCGAAGTGTTTGCGCTGGGACTGACGTGTTCTTTTTGCGATGGTTTTTTCAATACTGTTGATTGAGGATACGTAATTGATACACTTAAAAGTAAAAAGTTAAGGCCTATTATTCTAATAGTAATGTATAATGTGTTTCTGATGTAAGTACGTCTTGGATCGCGTGGAATGTTTTTTTAAATAAAAGTAGCCTAAGTAGCATAAGCCTTACTCCTTATAACTTTAATTATTCGCCAGTGAAAGTTCTGTTAAAACCGCCCCAGCTATTTTAAAGGTTATCCGGTACAAACAGACAGACAGACAGAGTAAAACTTTATATTCTTTTTTTTATGTCACTACTGTATATATTTTCACAAACATTTTATTGAATTTTGTTAATTTGGAAATATAAACAGACACTTAAATTTTATTTACAGTGACAAATAGTTGGCTTTCTTGTTTCTTTGTTCTATTTTTCAAATAACTGTTACCCTTTCAATCGAGAATCACGGATAAAAACTGAAGTGTTATAGGGAGTAATGAATACCCAAAAATGCAATAATTACAGAGATAAAAGAGCGATATATAAAGGCTTAACTTATTGAAACATATGATCCATACATCAAAGGGTTATTTGAATGACGATCAAAGCATAGCAGGGAACAATTATTCGGTTTGCTGATGATAAATTGACTCCATAACATGAACCAGAGCACTTTTTGTCTCTACTCCCTGAGTGATGAGCCCTGCGGCGGACACATACATGTGGAGGAGGCTTCTTTAAAATATTATTATAGTTAAGAGAATTATATACTTTGTGATTAATTATTATATACTCAGGGATAAGTATTTTATGATTATATTTAAATATATACGTCTGTTGTTGTTACCGTAATCAACAACTTTTTGTATGTATGTTACTCGAGTGTTAAGGAACACAATCTTAAATAACCTCACATTTTTGTAGAAGTTATAATTACTATGGAAAACATATTCAAATAAAGATATGTATTTATTTGATAGTTTATTTTTAGTATTATATTAGTCCATCTCCATACCATGTAACCGCTCCCCGCGGCCTATTGTCGTGTCACATTAACGGGAATCGCATCATAACTCCCGATAATCTACTTTTATTGGCTCCGTTCGCTGCTTTATTACACAAATATTATATATCCTCGTATAGGGGATATTTGAGACAAAACAAAGACATATTCGAAAAAGATTTCACTTATTTTTGCCTTTTAGAAGTAAATAAAAATAAGACCTCTGTACACCAAGTTGAAGAAACTTGATTTTCAACTTGAAAACTTGTTACAAAGGATTTCAAGCTTACTTGTAATCAAGAATTGATGCTATACACAAAGACAAACCACGAAGCGAAACTTAATCCTCAAAGAACTAAATCTGTAACCAAGAATGAAAATTTTAAAACAGATAAAACCACTGATTTAAATAATGTTAGCATAAAGATCAATTTCGACAGCAATTATAATTGTTATTACTGAGAACAAAGGCCAAACTCGTTGTAATCACGATCAAACATTATACTAAAGACAATTCATTATTAGAGAGCAGTTATGGAGGCTATAATCGCCAGTTATCGCCCTTTTATAGCAGATTTTACGATGCAAACTATTCACCCAAGAAATGTACTTGTTCTTATCCTTACATCCTTTGTTAAAGATAATTAGAAGGGATATATATATAGTGATTAAAGTGCAAGTGCAATATATAAAATTATTAAAGTGCGTTTTTTACAAGTATACCATACAATCATATTCATAAATTTATCATGAATGTATTACGTTTTATATTACATGATATTTTGTATAGGTTTAAAAAGAACACCGTTCAAAGCTATTAAGTTGTAATAGTTGTTTACAGCCGGCACTCGCTGTGCGTTTCCAATATATTATGAGGTTGTCGGCAATAAAAAGGGTAAGGAAAAAATGAATAAAGCGGAAAACGTTAAAATAAAGGAGGCCGCGAATATATACGACTTCCTTGAGGAAATAATAATGCTGTTTGCAATTCATTTGGCTCTACCTGGTTACCCTCGCCTTTTTCAAAACAACGGATCGCCTGGCATTTCTTTTACGACCCTCCTTAGTTTTTTCTTGGAGGGACGCGATTTTTACTGTAAACCCTTTGCTTCCCGAAATCAAAGCTTAATGACGAATAACAAAAAGATAGTCGTAACTGAATTTAATGTTTACGAATGAGAAAATCTTATTAAATATGCTTGTAGTAAAGTTGTACTATATAAAAATCACCGATTACTATACACCGATACTAAAAATCATAAACCTTAAAACTTTTATATTTGTAATTTGATTTTATTATCACAATAATCTATACATGTAAATAAAATTTAAGTGTCTGTTTGTAATTCCTAAGTAACAGCTTTTTACTAAGTGCATATAAAAGTTTATACGATATTTAGATAAAAAAACATTTTCTTTTTACTTTGTCTGTCTGTCTGTCTGTCTGTTTGTTTCAGCTAATCTCTGAAACGTCGCGACCAATTATAACCGGACTGCCACATAGTCCATTTTTATTTTCAAAAATATATTTCGCGCGAACGAAATCATGGGCACAGCTAGTATTAAATAAAGCCAGACGACACTCTTTCGTCTAAAATCAAATAGAATATCAAAAATTCTCAGAAACCCCATTTTCCTTTACGCCGTAAGCCGACAAATGGCGTGTCGCAAAGAAAAATCAAAGTAACAAAAAGGCTTGCTTACATTTAAAAACGTAATTGTAACTAACCGCTCCCCCTTATTAATTTACCTCGTTTATTCCTGTCACTCCCCAATGTCACGTTTTAGTAGAAAAAAATCTCGAGTAAAATATTCATGACATTTCTTTTGGATTCTTATACTTTGTATAAATAACAGCAGAAACAAAAATATTTGAGTTTTATGCTTTATAAGGAATCAATAGTCTTCATTAATTATAAAAATATTTTTAAATGTGTTATATTATTAAAATCATGGTTTTATAAAACCTACAAAATGTGATCAAGAGTCTCAACCTGAAAATTTAAGTCCCTTGAGGAAGTCTCGAGAGCCTCTTACAGTCACTTAAAATGCTTGATGAGTAATAGACTACAGAATGTATATCTGACGCCGAAAACACCTTTAATTTAAATTTTTTGGTCAGATAGAAATCATATTTTTAGCTTTTTTTAAATTTAACATATAATGTATTAAGTTAAATAAAAACTTAAACTGTACTCAAAATAAGTGACAGTAATTATAAATCTAAAAAAAAAGTATAAATCCAATAATTTCAATTGCTATCATAAAATAAGATTTAAAAATGAACAACGAGAAGTTGCTATTTTGAAACATCAAATATAACTGGCGGAAAACGAAAATCCGTTCCGTCTGAAACCGCTTTTTTAAATCCCGGTAACAAGCCAATAAATCCCGGCGCATTTTTCTCCGTCCGGGATCCACCACCCCGAAAAAAGGCTTAGTGCGATTACATTCAAATTTACTTAACACTTAACACATTAAGCGCGTTAATAAAGATCTTTATTTGATTTCCTTATCATGCGTCGTCCGTTTTAATTTGATGATGCCCAAATTGGGTCTTGTGTAAATTTTATTATGTAAATTGTATCCCGAATATGATTAATTTTACGTTAGGACAAAGGATACGGACGCATTACTAGATTGGGCAGATGTTATTATTAAATGAGTGTAAATTAAATATATAATTAAAATTAATTTGTTCTTTAGTGGCACAAACATGGGTACAGGTAAATATGAAGTGGATTGGAGTTACTCTGAAGCTGAGCGAGGACTCTTTTAATTAATTAAGTGCTTATGTGAGTGAGCTGAGCAGTCGCGCACGTATTTGCTGATTAGACTCATAAACACACATCTGGGTTTGATAGCATAGCTGTAATTTACTCTTTAAAATATCTGCTTCATCATCGAAAATAAGACTTGTTAACAAGTACCTTCTAATTTATTGACAACAGACACCTGTTATCGGTCAGCCCTTATCGGTTGGAATCGTTTTGGATAATTAACTTGCTCTAAGGTTCGTTTGATGGTCAATCGGTCCACCCGGTCCATTGATTTTAATCAAAGCTTATGCGATAGGAAAATTATTGTTAAATAAGTAAATACGGTGAATCAAATTCGAGATACATTTTGTAATTAAATCTATACAACACCTTATATATATTAAAACACTTAGTAGTCACATATGCGTGTAAAGTCAACTTGACCCTAAAACCTAAAGCAATAAATTTTAAATATAAATTACTCACATTCGTCTAAGGATGGGTGGATTAATAATTACTATTCACAAATCACAAATGGCGGCCAGAAGGCGCCATGATTAGCGATACGTCACCGGTAAATATGGCAACACTTATTCCACGATTTATACTGGGGAGAGTGGGGTAATGGGGACACTCGGTAATAAATCTAGCCGAAGTGATTCAGTACAAAGTACTGAGCCCACAGTGTAAGCTCCTCGGTCAGAGACATCCATTCTGAGGCACCCACGAAATCCGATAATGCCTTGAGATTGTCCCGTCTTTCCTATAACACCTTCGATACCATGAAGCTGTATTGATAATTTAATGCCTAATCGTCTATAATTTATTCATGTCATGTAACTTTAACTACTTGAGCATATGCAGTATGCAATAATTTATCTACTACAGATATGTATACTTCAATTAATAAAATCAAACAATCTTTTCAATTTACACTTTATATATATATTTATTTTGATTTATTTTCTCTTTATAAATTTCATAATATTTTTTCTAATAGATTTAATGTATTTTAGAAGAAAACAACATTTTTATCACAATCAAATTTGTATTTAAAAGGTCAATGTTCACTCATGGCAATCTCAAATTAACTGTTATTTTTCAGTATTAATATTAATTATTTTTCGAAATGATGAGCGTGATGTTTTCGATAGTTCTTTTTGGTCACAGCAGGCATGAACGAGATAAATATATCAATTACCCTTTTACCGTTCTCAGTTAGATTTTTAGTAATACTTAAAAAGAGCCTCATGAACACAAAGAAAAAAGTGTCATAGGAATAAAAATATTAAATAGAAGTTAAGTAACAGCAACGGTTTTTATTAGGATAATGCTTATAACTTTGAAATAATACGGAATTAAATATCATCAATACAGGCAGGATCCAAACCAGACTTCTGCCAGGGTTGATAAATTCCATTACATATTACAAAAAAAGATTAATATATCTAACATGTCAATTGCAAATAGTGCATACAATATTAAGTAAAGATATGACCACATGTGTACAAATAGTGCTTATGTGAAGTAACCAATAAAGGATTTTAATATGTCAGTGGTGTGGCAGCGTGCCGCGTGTGCGACCCGGCCTCGGCTAAACTTAATCTATAAATCAAGAACTGAAACTATTTCGTAATTAGATCGTATTTAGGATGGGGTACAACACCTTCGGCTCCTTGAGAAAGCGCCTCCCAAAGGGTCCGAAGGTAAAGGCTCTATTGCCTTTCAAGTACCTCTTTAACGGCTAATATCCTTGGTAAATGGATCTCAAATATTTTGCTCCATAACCGTTAGGGCTAAGCGATGTTGCCATGTTTATTGCTTTTCGGTACACTGTCGAAGGGCTCTCATATTTATTTCATAATAATCGAATTCTTTATTATTTTACGAGTACATTATAATGAAATACAAAACAAATAATAAGCTTTCAAGTTAAGAGAATAATAGGTGTATTTTATAAAATCACCTTTGAAAATAATGAATTGAAAAACAAATATGTACAAAAAAATTAAAATCAAAACAATCGAGACATAAAGCCTCTTAGCAGAGCGGCATTCTTTTATTCTGTGAAACGCTTTTGATGTTGTGTACTTAGTGTTTCATAAGTTGATCCTATTACAATGTCCAGGTAACGTGGCGTCACAATGGAGTCGGCGGGACGCTAACAAGATTATAACTTTATTTTGTAAATTAATAAAAAAAAGCAGCGAGACGTGTGTTTAATTCACCCCACCTCACCCGCTGTGAGTGACATGACGTTAATGATGATGTACATAGACAAGTAGTTTTTTTTTTCTTTTGATCAGAACAAGAAATGATTTGTTTTGTTTCAGCCGGATAATTTGAAAAAGTATTTAAGCTATTTATAATAAATTCCGCTTATTGTCGTCTGTTTTTTTAATTCTCATAAAAGAATAATGTTTTTAGTTATAAAATTACATTCCAGCTAATTGTTGTTAGTTGTTATTTATGACAGTCGAATTAATGTTAAGGTATGTCAAGTAAATATACTAATAAATAGTGATATGTTTTCTCAGTCACGTCTCGGCAACACCGGACTCACATGTCATATAATCCCGTGTTAATGAAACGATAAATTCGTATTCTGTATGAAGTACACTTGTTCAATATTTCCCCTAAGAGTGACGCGCGTTGTCTCTCATTAACTTAATACGTTATGGTTTGTACTCGGGCAATATGTGCGAAATGAAATACTTGTATAACTACAGGCTGTATCATATTTCATACAAAAAGTATGCTTTAACATTGTTAATAACGAAAGAGCATCGTGAGAAAAAATACTTCTAACATAGTATTTAAAATTATTTTTAATGATTAAATATAAAGCAAAAATATTATTTTTTCTTAAAAATATATAAATATTTTAAGTTAAATAAAAGTTAAGAAAAAATACATACTGTATCAACATAGAAATCGCTCCCTGTATAATCGAGTTGTCATAAGTTCGTCTCATGTACGGACACTTGGCGTAATTTTATGTTTATTTCCACTAAGCCACGCGATGGAAGACACTAATTTACGAGTGACACAAATGAATCATTACATGCTTAGCTTTCTTGGGCATATTATGTTTATCAGTAAGCAGTAAATAGTAAACAAATAGTTTTTGATCTTTGATATTATGTACGTTGCTTGTCATTGTTGTCTGTTCTAGAAACTTTATGCATCTAAATAATGATGGTAAATTAATGATCAAATATACGAATACTAATGAATCATCCAATTAATAATACATTATCTCTATAGACGTTACTTCTATAAAATTGTGTGGGTTTTGTCTGTTATTTTATGTCTGTGCGTTAGAATGTAGAAGTTCCGCGAATGGACTTTAATGATACGGGTTGGACTTATGGGATACCGCCACAAATGTAAGTTGATTCCTGACACCCGGGGGAAATATGTGAAAAAAGTTATGGGACTTTTACATTAACCACTCCTTGAATCTTCAAACTCGATTACGTGTTATATTTGATTTCAGAAACAATAATACATATTTTAAGGAATATTTTAAAGCAACGTTATGTAGGTGTTAGTTTCTCTTGCGTTTGGTAACCCTCGCCAACTAACACCCCTGTCGGTATCTTGGAAATTAATCTATGATGGCCGCTGGTCACTAAGTTACTTAGCTGTATTTGTATTAATCAGGTCCACCTGCTGACTGGTCCTTTTAACTTAACCCTTGCTCACCTACGATTGTATGATTGTGCCAAATCGGCAAGATAATGCAGCGTATTTACTCTGATTCTCGTCGTTAAAAGTTTGGGGGCTGACGAGGGCCGTCGTTAGGCCCCTAATGGCCACCATTTGTCTTGTCCGGCCTGTAGTTGTACCCCGCTAATGAAATTATTGCCGCAACTATAGTAAAGGTTATAAATACCCCTGGAAGACCCGAGCGGACGCCACCTTGTTTCTCACTAATGGACCGGTCAAACTGTAAACTGTGTTATCAATGAAATTACAATTAGTGGAGGGGATAAAAATTACCGAGGGTCGGAAGTTGCATTTACCGATGTTTATCGAGGATATGAAAGTTATGGATGCTTCCTTAATTACATGAGCGTACAACAATAGTTGTTGTAATTTTCTAACGCTATTACTTAGATTGAAATAAAGATTTCTGTTCATGTTTTGATGATAACATCAACAATAAATATCTTTAAATCTAGAGAACAATGAACGATCAGTGATAAGGTGAATGTATGTCCGGTCACGTTGCAGTCGAAATGACACTTGCCGATGAGTTCGTAAGTATAAACTTGTGCGATATGAACACAATAAAGTGTGACTTTCTGAGTATTTCGGGAAATGTGTTGAGCAAGAATGCCATCTGCCTTGGACAATCAAAACTTTGCGGTAATGGAATTTTCTGCTTAGCGTCCGTCGTATTGCTTTAGACAGCTTCGCGACCCATGTGCTGTCTTGAACAATCTATCCAATATTTGTATACTTTAGAATAATAAGAATATGAATATAGTTGATAGTTCTAATAGTTGAAAAATAGAAGAAGTAAACTGTCGAGAGTCCCTCAAATTGTAGTAAACTCAATAAAATTAACAAACACGGAGAATGATTCTAGAATACAATCAACTTTTAAACAGATTAACATTAGCAAACAGAGAGTACTGAATAAAAAGTTTTTCATAAACACAAAATCAGTTATAAATAAGGTTGTTTGTCGACAACCGCTGCAAAGTGGCGGCCACATCAAAACGAGTCATCGGGCGCACCACAAAAGGGATCAGGATGTGAAATCGACGCTTTTATTGTTCCTTTACACATTGAAAAAACGCTCATCTCCAAATACCCTAATCTTTCTACATCAAACGATACCAAACCTTGATATTACACGCGTCATTTGAACAGTCTCAAAGACATTCCTTCGTGGGGAAAAATTAAAATAACAAAGCGAACAATGGATGTACAGCGCTCGACTGATTGCCGCAAACATCAAGCACACATTGCGACCAAGGAGCCGATAAAATTAAAAATTCTTTTCCGATTTTATTTCCTTTATAGTCAGTAATTTTAAATTTTATGATTATTATTTTTACATTAATAATGATATTTAGGACGGCAAGAATTGCATTATTACACTTGAAATTAAAACTTTAGACAGTTTAAAAACTGATATTTTATAGATTTGCCTTTTTATTTTGGTAAATTTGCTTATTTTTACATTAATTTAAGCAATATTAAGAGGGAGCAGAAACGTTAGAACTTGCACATTTATCTAGCAACTGCGAAGACACATGATGGATAAGCTCGCCGGCTTTTGTGTTCAATTTCCGAACGGTTACCTCCCAATACTGGGCGCCAACACTCACAGATTTTAAACGCATTCCGCCATTTTGTGGACCATTAGCCGAGGTAAAAGAGGCGGTGATTATGATTGATTGCACACACAATACGGTAACTTGACTTGTTGAATGGGACCCTCACGTGTGCAGCCATGTTACTTTGTTGCAAACTTCGTGAAATATTTCGTTACTTTGTTTGATTACAAAGTTGTTTTTAGAATGAAGCACTTCGGTAATCACCGGGAGTGCGTCAGCTATTACGTAATTGGAAATACGTAACATTGTTTGTTAAAATCTTTATTCGTAATGTAAATTAATAGGAATAATTATCAAAATGGCTAATAAATAGTAACTAGCTGTATTTATAATTGATTAATTACTATGTAATTGTGATGAATACTTTCTATCTGTTTGTTGCTTAGTAGGTTTTTATTATCACATACATAACATAAGAAAATTTTAAATCTTTGTTATTGTAGTAACTCGACTTGTAATAACTCTACTTGTCTTTTATAGATATTTTATTATTAATTTAATTTTATAACGAACCCTATTCCATCGAGACGGTAACAAGTACGTTTATATCTCTGAATATTGTATAGAGAGTTCTGCAGAACTTTAATAAAATAAGGCGCTATATTGAATCGAACCAATGCACCCATTGTGAGTGTCGATCGCCGCTGCATTGGAAGCAAATCGAGAATGAACCTAGATTAACAATTCCAAACTTGGCTTTAAGATGTTAATTTCAAAATGCCTGGCTGCCTCGATACCCCACACTAGTTAGAATGTAAGAACAGTTTCGTAGAAATCCTTTGTTATCCGACTCTAAAATAATATTCTACTTCAATTACTAGATTCTCATTATGTAATCTTAAAATGAAAACTTCATATTATTTAACTGGCAAAGAAATGATTTAAGAAAATACACCAATGAATAATGAAAAGCGCCGACATAACGTTGAGTTAGATTTTACATTTTATACAAATATTTGAAAAGTGGTAACACAAATAAGAAAACCATTTAAATTATTCAATTATTCTTTAAAGATGTTTACTTTACAAAGTTGAAATTATAGGATTGGAGATAATTTTTATAATTTTTATATTTATTTTAGTTTTTTATTATCATAATTATTTGGATAAATAATACGAATTACATGTAGTTTTATAATATACAATAAACTCAAAAAATTACTCAGAGGCACACTAAAATAAAAAATAAAAGTTTAAAAGTGATAGAATTAAAAAAAAAATGGTACAGAGACAGCAATTATTTTTTATCTCCACGCACGAGTGGGGACGGGAGGACGCCGACACATTGCACCCGCGGGAGCCCGCAGTTAGTGCACAAAAAGTAAGAATCCGAGGGGAAATCTGTGCTTTCTTGTGCAGGAATAGCTAACATTGTTTCCTTTTTAATGCACAATAGTTATAACAAATGACGTCATGCGGTACAAACTGGTTGAGATTATTTATTTTTCATGTTTGATTTTACTTTTTTTTTGTCTCGAGTGTAATGATTTTAATATTAGCTTTTTTAAAGCACTCTTGAAAATGACACTGTCGTGATCAGTGATCTGACACAGGAAGATATGTATATATCCTGTGTCCCGCGTTCTTTTATTTAAGATTTACTAAAATATTTAGTGCATACTTAAGGTCTTAGAATTAAAATCAACTTCCTGTTATATCAAAATTCAAACATTACACATCGCTATTCAAGAGATGCGAAAAACTTTCCAAATGTCTTTTTTATAATCTGTTTACTTTCTCCCTCTTACCAGATAATCCCTTATGTGTTAGTATAAGAATTTATAATCTTTTTGTATGTATTTTACCATCGTTATATCGATTAATTTCTATTAAAAATAAAGAATTCCTTATAATCAATATTATATCATTTCTTTATTCTTATTCAATTTGTTTTTTTAATACTTTCGTAGCAACTTAAATGATAATTTCGTTGGTAAACGTATAAAATAGATCCATTATCATGTAAAATACATTACATATCCAATTTAGTCGTTATCTCATGCTATAAAATACGACAGGTATATATGAGGATATATAAAAGTATTATTAAGCCTAATTCCTTCCGAGACGGAGCGTTTAAGTAAGTTTAACTGTACATAAAATTTTATTAACCCATATATGAAATAGTGAGACAATCTCAACTGAATCCGCGAAGCTTTTCGAGTCATTAGTCTCGTTTTTATTACTCAATGACAATAAACATGTCGTAAGCTATCGTCTGAAAACATTCCTTGAATTAGTTCCCCCGGTACCGTTATTACAGTTATCGTATTCGGTATAATCGATTTTACCACTAATATGATTAGATTTGTATCTTAGATAGATATTTTTTATTTTTGTAAAGAAGTAAAATAATAAAGGACAAAATAAAAACACCCTACTGTATCAGGTTATATATTGCTTACAATTTTGCTTACAGCGAAAAATATTACAGTACATTTTTCCGTAGAGCGTCTCATGAAACTCCTAATTTCTAATGGCCCATTTGCCACTTTGTCAATTGCTTCAATAAATAAACTCTGCGACTGACTAACGGTCCCGTCTAGAGCTAAATATCGTGTCATTCGTTTATTTGTTGCCATTCCAAGACGACCATTGGACGATAATTCACCCCTGGAATTTTTGTTTTCTTTTGTAGAACAAATAATTTGCTGCGACTTATAATTAATATTATTTGAAGGTACACAAAAAGGTAAGGTAGTATGATAATTTTCACATATATCCCGTTCACACGATACAGTCCCAGTGATGAATAAATGAAGGAGTTCAGAGAAGTTGAACCCTTGCTAGTCTGCAACTAAATTATAGTTCACACATCCGATCTATTAATAACCGGTATTCAGTTCCTGTTCGATAAAACATTTACGTTTACCGAAACTATATTTAAACTCTTCTACCATTAATTATAACAGCAAAAGTTAAAGCCTTTAGTTATTATAAATTGAATCAAAAATATCGATTGAAATAATTCTATTGAAATGTTTCATTCCATTTCTATCTGCAAATGGTGTTGACTCGAAATGGCTGAAAGCAAAGTTTAAATATCGTATCCTATTTTTGAATACAATTGGTATACCGAACTTTTTAAACGATGTTCAGTTGTTAGTATATTATACCATTAATAAAATACATTGAAAGTAGGGAGGAAAATATTTATCTGTAACCTACCAGGCTTTTTGGTATTGGTGCCTCATTAACAAAATATATATCTTTAAATTAGAGCTATACATGACTAAATCATTAAATTTAATTAAACATTACTTGGATAGAATAACATGAAGCATAAGTTAAAAATATTATGACTATTATGTGACTAAAATATTTTTTTTTTACTTGGAAATATTTCTTAACAATTTTCTTTTAATAAATATTAAAACACATTTGTTTTTTTTATAACCTTTGACGTCGTTTTAAAACCAAAAAGCATGAGTAATCAAAGTCGATGAAGTGTGTATGGATCACTAACCAATACGTTTTGGTAAATTTGGTAAGTGGTCTAAAAAGTTCAAAAAAACTAGCCTACGGAAAAAAATCTATTCATACCAAAAAAAATTCACGCATTTTAAAATAATATTTCAGAAATAGTGCAAGCATATTACTAAGCTAGCAAAAAGTTATTTTGGACTAACAGCGCTTTTGTAATTAAGGAAAATAAAATCACGTCCGCGGCAATGTGTTACTTCAGTTCAGAACTAACGTTCAGTTTCCAAAGTTTTCCTCTGAAATCCCGTACATAAAAGCCAGTGTAAACTCATAGATGGTCGCACATCACTGTTTATTTAAAGCCAGTTGAACGAGTAATTTCCCTCTAATTTTGGAATCGTAGCCAGCGCTTGATGTAGACATGGCACGTTCAGTACATTTGTAGGAAATGTTGAATTCCTACTTGTCCTTAATCATTAAATTGTAGATAGCATCGGAATTCAAACCTATTGCATTTGGACTTATAAAATTTAACTTACTCAATTTAGTGAAAGGTATAACCAAACAAAGTAAATACACGTAGCATGATTATATTTAACATATCCTTCAAGTTCTTGTTGTGCATTTAATTGATATTTTAAGTAAACACCCGGGGTCATAAAATTTAATTTAGCTCAGTCATCAGTCACAAGGCGGACTGAGGTCGCGTCACTGCTTCGGAAAGATAACGTGGGGTCAGACAGTGCACTAACTATCCTTACTGTGATGAATGTGCCCTTAACAGACCTCAAATATGCCACCGGTGGCAGTTAACAAACTGTTTGAGTAACCTTTTTAGTTTAATAATATCTCCATATAACCATATTTCGCCATATTATGAAAAGAAATCAAAATTATGATTTCGACGAAATCAATTTATCTTTAAGTCACCGACTTGAGCATATTATTCATAAGTTTGTTAACTTCCCCAACGGACGGTCCAAATGCAAACAAGCCGCGAATCGCGATATTAATCATTCAGTACACTTCCTTGTTATCGAGCGGCAGTCGTGGTAAAGCAGCGGTTCTCCTAATTGTGATTATCACTAACTAGGTGCTGACCGGCCTTGCGGCTGACCAATGGACGTTTTAATGCAGGTGTGGAGGGGCAGTTACAAATTTAATTACAAACCCTTAATCTTCTACCATAATTTATTTACGAAATGGATATTTATTTGGACAGACTAACAATTTTACTGCTTTTTTTAAAGTCTCCTAACTTATTCGACTATATTGAAATATTAAAATGTTCCTACAAAGCGTGCCAGCTCGTTACACGACGCAGTATTCACCTTACACTCACTCCTCATTAAAATTTGTACGACAGCTTCTAAATTCTACTCTTTTCTCCGCACCTCCATTTCAATATACAGGAAAAAGTGGAAGAGCGCTGTGTACGGAGTACCGAGCCGGGTTGGCAAAACTTTTGCCTTCCCATCCCACGGAGGGGGGCAAAAAGTGTTGCCGACGGGTGAGCGCTTGTATTTATACCTATGTCAGGGAAAAGTTTTCCGTGTTGCGGGGAGTGGTGTGAGGGACGAGGGTGGACGCATGCGCGGTGCTTCCACCGCAGAGCTGACGTGACAGTCCTTCTTAGGACTTTAGCCTCAACACCAGGGTGTTACAGTCTGTGTTGTAAAATCACGCAATATACGTAACTGAATGACATTTTACATTATACTAAATTGGTAAAACGACACCCCCTTACTTTCATAAGCAATGATAATAAAAGTAGTAAATTTATTTACCTATTATTATTAAAAATTTGATAATATATAATATGACTTGTTACTTTAGAATAAAATTCTGCAAAACATTTAGGTTAGGTTAATTTTTATAAAATATGTTGAAATGCTCATATAAAATTTGGTTCCTTGAAGATAATAACATTGCAATCGATACTACCAATCTCCCTCTCTCGTACCTAGCTGCTAAGTTATAGCAGCATATTTAGAAATTGATGTTGAAATAATAATCAAATAACATCTAACATAAATACCGTTTACCAAGTTCCTTGGGACTATATTATGTAATTTTAAAGACAGAAACTCATCATCAAGACAGAAAATCATATTCAGAATATTCAACTCTAACTGTATATTATACAGTGTAGTTTTAATCATTAAATGGTACTTTAGCACCATTTTAAATATGTAACATCGGTTAAGTAAGTTTCTTAAATCTTAATTAACTTCCGTGTGCACTAAGACGTTATATTTCAGGTTCGTTAAGACATGTGACGTATGTATTGTTGATGACGTCACAAATCAGCACGGCGAAGGCACCGTCTATGAACTTGAAACCGACTCGCGCGCCACTTTCCAACGGATTTGTTGCGACTTGTTGTTACTCCGTTTGTTACCAAACTAAATTTGAGTTGCTAAACTAAAGTTGTAGATATTTAAAGGGAACTTTTTCTCGGAGTCAACGGCCGCTTCGACCGTCCGCGTCACCCAGTTTCAGAGTACCTACGGAGTTATGGCAGTTGTTCGTAAACTACTTGGACCAGCGGGCAGAGGGCTGCAGTTGGAAGGTCATGGCGCTAATTTGACCTTGCCTACAACTTCTGCACGGTTGTTTAACTAGTTCGATGTTCATACCTAATTGTGTGTTAATGTTCATATGTGAGCGTCGTGAAAATACGCGTAACTTATTCTAGTGACTTCTGCTTTTGTTGGCTGTCTTAAATTATCTAAATACACACTAAAATAATATAAATTTACTTTATATATTAATATACAATAATATAACAACAATAACATTTATACAATATGATTATAAAATTTAAATAGGTACATACATTAATTTAGAAATGATGAATTCACAAATTTCTGTACAACAAAACATTAAAATTATACCAAATTGAAAATACTCGATTCCGTCGGACGGATCGGGACGACTTAATTAACTGAATCTCCATCCCGTCAAAGGATTCAACAAATTGGCCACGACAAAATAATGCGGAAGATAATAGCCGTTTAGACAGCACCGAATAACCGCCGTGGGCACAGCACCTGACTAACAAAATTAATTACAGCCCAATAAGGAAATATTAACCGGTCGCTTAATAAGCCATTCTCGAGGATACGCCACAATTAAATTGGGAGGGTCGCGGAGTCATTATTTATAAACAATAATATATCAAACAGATATTTTCAAGATGGCGCCCGCCGCAGCCCGAGCGATACGTCACGACTGCTTCCTGGAATGGATTGCGCTGAATACGATTCGTATTTTTATTACTGGAATTTACTTCCTCATTGTAAATAAGTTCAACGATTATAACGCAACAACATTCATAATAAAAGAAATACTTTCATTGCTTTCAGTTTTCTTATTAAATTATATCCGGTTCATTACTTACTAACATTTTCATATTGTTTTAAAGCAAAGCCAGTGCTTTGCTTTTCACAAACAATAATTATGTCGCAATTGGTAACAAAAGAAAAAACTATAACATTTGTTAACAAACTAATTATAAAAGCAAAGAAAATATTACTATTACGAGAGAACACAACTCAATAGCTAGCTGTGTACTGGTGTAGGCAAAACACGGCCCGGGCGGGTATTTATGGGTATATGACGGAAAAGTTTTGGAGCGTAGGAGCTAAAGCCATCGATTTTCAAAACTTTTTCATGGAAATAAACCTACTTTCGGTGTGTACGTGCGGTGTATCTGTGTGAGTGAGGTCACAAGACTTCAATTGATTTCAAGTCAATTAACTGTTTTATTTATTTCAAAATAGATAGAAGCAAATAATTAATTACTCTTAAGACAGATATGTGACTAATATAATACAAATGAAACATTAATGAACGAAGAACGACTTTTAAAGAAATGTAAAAAATAAGACATTGCACATTTTATACAATAGAAATATGATATGAAGTTTCCTTAGCGTATACTGTTTTCATAATTGGTATTGTGAACTTATTTGTTTTCTTTTAATATATAATTGCGGCTATGTAGATTATGATAATGTTATATCGGCATTAACCTGGGAAATAAGTTTTGTCTCCTGACATATCATATACGCGACTATCGACCGCGTGTATGAAGCACACACACATACAAATCGTCGTCCTTGTAATGGGTCCGCAAAGGAAACTTTTTAAAACTTTTCCAGCGAGGCAATATGGTTCGTGTTCTCAGCCGTTATGTTTTATTTAGGCAACGTTTGCTATCTCTCTCTAGACCAGAAAACTCGCATGTTTTAGAGTAAGACAGTCGTATTTTTCTCGCAAAAGCTTCTACGGGAACGATACGACTGCCTTGCCCGGGACACGAGATAATTATTTCTATTCTATCATTGAGGTTGTATTTTTAAACGCTAAAATATTTAGATATCTAAAAATATCCAATATTATACTATATACTATATTATAAAGCCTTATAAAATAAAATTCAGTACTTTTCTTATAAATATATATAATAATTCTAAAAGTCTGTACTTTCGTTGAAACAATATTTATAGTGTCAAGTGTTGCTGTTGGCTTAGCTTTTTTACTCGAAGGTATATGGGAGCAAGAGTGCAGTCTCATGGTGATCGTTTATCAAGATCGTCGTCTGATTGGGGCGAGGCTCAGCTGCGTTTTATTGCCGAATTACGTGCCCATTCAAATTTTAATTTATATTTCCTAAAATATATTAGAAAATTGATTTCTGAAAACAAATTATTGAAGAAGAATTTTAATTTTAAAAAATTTTTAAAAACTTTTTTCTTATAACCCCTGTTGCTATATAAATAGATGTTAATTTAATAACAATATAAACTTTAAATTTACATATAAAATTTACTTATATTAATGATAACAATATTAGTATGATTGTTTTGTCGATAATATAATGCAAATCATTATACAAACTTAGTAAATTTTAAAATATTAATAAATCTCCCATTTCCATTATGGCCTTATCCCTACAGCACTCACCTAATCTTTATTCTCGTTTTAAAAGCGGGGCATTATCAAATATAAGTCGATGTAAAATCGCGACCGGTCCAACTTTCCTCCATTCTGGCGGAGCTCGTAAATTAACGTCCATTGTTTTATGCGTTCTCATTACATAGATTGTTTTAGGGAGAGGTTATTAATCCTGTTATGATATACAAAGAAATATTTATTTTCATAACCGATTCAAGTTTTAAAGATAACTTGGATATAAGAAAAATATGAGTGTTAAGAGATTTCAGTAACGATTTGAAATATACTACAACTTTGTCTCTCAAATGATTGGATGGAAGGGCAATAGGTAATTTTATTTGTTCAAGTTTAAATCGGATTTCTGTATCGTTCCTGGTACGGAAAGTGTGCGTGTTCGCGTCGGATGTGGCAATCGGTGCATCTTGACGGCCAAATCTATCTACATCCGCCCAGAAGAAAGTATATTTCATTGTGTTACGACTACATAAGCTACAAATATTAATAATAAATCTATAATCTGATATTAAAATCACCTTGTTTACATTCCTAAGAACATATTTTATTATTAGCATTAATAGCTCAAGAAAAAGATAGTGATATCAATTATAATACCCAATAAAAGGATTACTATAGATTATCTATTTTAGTTTCTATTTAAGTATTTTAGCTTTTATATAAGTAAGTACATCTCACATCCAATGGTATTTTATTGAGTAACTTCTAAGTACATTATACAAATGTATGATCAATGTTTATAACTACTTTTAATTTATTGCTCAGCAAAGATACGTATCATAATTTACGTGTAGGATATCCTGTACAAGTACAGACACAAAGGAAGCGCTTAGCGCAATGCACTTCATGAAGTTAATCACAGTATATCAAATATGAAATCCAAGCCATTGCGGCTATGTCACGTGCGCATTTAACAACAGAAAGCATACTGTAAATTGATTCCCGTTTATACCACTTCATATGATACTCTGATATGCTGTTTTTAACGCATTTATAATTAGAATAAAAATTTTAAACCAATGTTACAAATACTTTTCTGCAATCTGTCATGAAAAAAAGTGATGTTGATGTCATCCAATATAAATTCACTTATACAAGAGTTACATGCGTTGCAAAAATATGTATTGTTGTATGTGTTTTAATGTAAATTATAATCTTAGAATATACATTATATGATAGATTTGATATAGTTTGAAAGTGACCTTAAATATATTTTAACATATTAATTAAATAATAAACGTATAGTGCATCTAATGTACAATTGGGTAAAGACTATTGATTGATATTTTTCTTGCACAATTATTTGCTGCATTACCGTGACTATAATGCTTTCAGGATTTATTTCGTCCCTGGAAAGACCGTGTCACGAAACGCGAGCTTGGCTGCAGTCGCATAAATAAGAACAGTAATTAACATTAGTCGCAACTCGTGTTCTAAGGCCGTTTTCATTTTATTACTCACAATATCTATTATGCAGAATGAATTGGTTTAGAGAGATTCTTTAACGTTTATTTTGATTGTTTCTGTCATTAAAAAGAAGTCTTATTTATATTGTACCTTTTTATGTAGTCATCAGATTACACATGACTACTTGATATGATATGACCGTTGACTATAATCTACTTTTTCAGGGAACAACATATAATGTTTTGTACACATCTTGACACTTGATTAAGTTAAGCATATATTATTTATTAAAAATCTTATATGTATTTTTTTCAAACTGATATTGATACACAGAATTTGTTAAGCAATATATCCTTTTATATTAGATCGCATTGCAGAAGACTGACTCATTGTACATGAAACAATAACTATGATAAATCGGATTATATATAAATAATGTTATGATTTACCTTCAGCGTTATCGTAATATCTGTTTATAATAGAGCCATAATTCTCATAACATGACAAATACGCACAAATTACAATAAAATTACACCAGGAAGTATAGCGACATTTAGCATCACGTGCGTTGTGTAACTGCCGTTCATTAGGGTAGTGTTGACAGTACATGCGTGCGCGCCGCCCGCGCCTGGCACGGCCCTATCGCGCCACCATCGATGACTAATAAACCGAGACTGCGTCTAACCAACTTACCTTTACGAGAGTTACACTTTTGTATATATGGTTATAAAGTCGAATTTATATAGAAAAAGCTGTAAAATCATTTCTGTTTATCGTATCGTAAGTGATATCAACAAAGTTTATAATGCGTTTGTTATGTGTTTTATCGCTTACAACTTAAAGAATGTTTTTCCATGACAGTCAGTGAATTACCTTGAAATTAGTTTCAGTTGTAATCGCGACCACTTCTGACGAACACTTATATCATCCCTTTGCCCCGAATTGAGCGGTTCCTGTCAGAATTCACATTGTGTACGATCGCGTACGATTTATATGTGCGTGGGAAATTATTTCTTAATTTCCTTTCATATCTAAATAATATCAAGTTTTCGTGTCAGATAAAATGTGTTCAAGGAATTTTCGCTTATTTTATATTTGTTTTATTGTTATATGAAGTTGTTATTTTAAGTTAGATTGAGTTTGGAACTTTATTATGGTAACAATATATATATATATGCCTATATTATTTTATGAGGAAAAAATTATGCCTTCTAGATTTAAGATTGGAAAGTTTTATCAGAAGACACAGCCGAGCACCTTGCGATTACTCATTTCGCAATAGCCCAAGGCAATTAAAAAGGAAGGGGTAGTGCTATCATTAAACGGAAGCGGCGGCGTCTTAACAAGAATATAATGCAATTTTAAAATAATCCCCGCAAAAAAGAAATTAATGCAGGCACCTCCCTGGATTCTCTTTTTATCTTCTTAATTGGTTTTCACATCTTCTAGTGTAAAAAATATCTTGTTCTTTGTAATCTCGGGCGATGTTTTAATAAATATAACGAAGTGAGCTCAAAACGGGGGAGTAAAAAATATTGCTGCCCTTAAATAAACCTTCACACTTGAAAGATCAACGTGGCTACTGGCGCGTTCAAGATTTATTGGGAAATAATTAAATGCGCCGCGCGACGCCTCCAAAGATAGTAATTAAAGTAAATTAACTCAAGTTTATATTCATAATGAATTTTAAAATATAAAAAGCGAGACAATCTTTATTATTTAAAATATTATATACTTGTATAGGTCGGTTATAATATTGAGAGAGTATACACAAAAACAATAGCAAAGCCTCAAATTGAAAGTAATGGCGAAGAATTGACAAATGTTTTTATTTCACGCTTATGAGCCAAGTTCCTGCGTTTTTCATCGACCAATACTATTGTATCCAGCTTTATCTTTTCTTAAGAGCCTCTTAGCAGTTTTTATAGTCAAAAGTTTGTTTTATTTTTTACTCTTATTTCGACTGCAAAATAGTTTTTCCTTCGATAATGTTCTTAACTGCTTCATAGGGATGGTTTTTTTTTCATTTAAATTCCTAAATACTTTGGAAACAATACTCGAGGAAAATTTCTTTCTGCTAATGATTATTTCACTATCAAGATCTAACTATTTAAATATTTTAAAAATGTTAATTTCTAGTTAAGTAGGCAAATTCTGAGAATTTACTATAACTTTATGAATTTGTTTTGCGAAGGACTTATGTTTGATATTTTAATGCATGTGTATTCCCAGTCATAACTTCACAAATAAAATCAAAACACTTTGGAACGACGTAAAGTAATGTAATCCACTCATAAAACCTCTATTAATCCTCTGCAGTGTTATGTCATCAACGGTAGCCGAAATTTTAATCACCCCCTATCCCCCCTCAACCCCCTTGACGCCGCAGGGCTCCGGACGACCGCCTTACACGATATTCCCATTACTTAGTCCATGGCGATAATAAAATTTAATATAATACTGAGGAAACGGATGCAACCCGATGCCAGACGACAACCGGCCGAGATTTTACGTATGAATTTACAGAAATTAAACCCTTCTATAAGAATTTAATGAAAAGATTAACTCTGTACATTTTTTTTGGCCAATTGAGACAAAATGAAAAACGAATGGATAAACATATGATAGTCATGAGTAAGATAGAATCTATGGTAAACATTTGTTAGAAAATCACCGATAAAAAAATATATATTTATTAAACTCTTCAATTCCAATATAAAGTAAACGTAAAATCAGAAAGCTAATGTTAACATTCAACATTCTTTGTGAAGCAATAAAACAAGTAGAGCCACATCTGACTTTACCGTGGAGCCGCGGGCTGTCGAAGGGTTAGGTGTATCTTTTGTGCGTCCATCTTAGGATAGGGGTCTGTTGTACCGAGAAAATTGAGAAATGGACCGGTTAACTTCGTTACAGCTCCCTGGTGCTACTGGATTACGGAGCGGGTTGAATAAAAAATATTTTATTTTACTATCGAAATTTATTGGCAGTCTTAGCAAAGAAGCAAAACTAAAATATTTTTCCCATCAGTCTTTATAAAAAGGATTAAATTGTGTAAATATAATCCACCACTCTTTTCTTATATTGTGTATACACATAGTATACTATGTAAATAAATGTTATGTATACTATGTATTACTCAACATATTTTTAACGTATACCTAAGTCAAAAAAGTCTACCCGCTTAAGTAATATTTAAACATATTAAGACAAGCAATTGAAAAGCTATTTAATTTGTATTCTACATTAATAACAGAATAAATAAAAATATTTAATTTTTCACGAGTGCCGAACGCAGGTAAGTTAATTGCCGAGTTGCAAAGGTTCAGCGAGAGAAGTTTTACACTTTTAAAACTTGGATGCAGTAAACTCATTAACCGGAGTGCGGAGCTTATTAGGTAAGGTACTATACACAGGTACACTGCCCATCAGGTTTAATATAAAGGAAATTATAGTCTGAAGGTATCAAGAGTACAGCATTCCATAGCGTAAACATACAATTTTTAAAATAACAAAAACTGATTATACAATTCTAATAAAAACAAGTAACATTTTTCTACGGCTTTTCTGATTTGATTCTAATTTTGCATATATTTTCTGTTCTAAATAACTCTTCTCCGCGTGCATTGTAAGTAAAATATGAACATATTATTCATACCTAAGTAATTTAGACATTCAGTTCAAAGCAGTGTTTGCTTTTGGGATGCAGACGTAATAAATCATATCAAATCGTGTAATTAACTATACACTAGCAGAGATAATGGTAGTGGTTTGAATATTATAAGAACTTTGAACACGCAAAATAAATTATTATACATTATTTTAATGCTATAAGTGTTCTTAATATATATTTAAATAATAAAGTAATATGTATGTGTGAATCTAAGTAGTAACTTTGGGTCTCGCATTATGACAACTCATAGCAACAAAAATCTCGCAAAAAAATGGTGTAAGCGCTGAGTCCAAGATTAGTGATAAATACTTTGAAATTATATAAATATATAACCAAATATGTTCGTTATAAACTCGTATGTAACCATGGCGTAAACTATACATACGTACTTAACAAATACTATCTACTCTAGTAATAAATATTATTTAGCTTAAAAAGAGAGTACCAGACTTTACGACTTTACTGTCAACAGTAAAATTAAGTCCTGAATTGATTTTATCCAATTCACTATCAAAAGCTTGCTATTTCAATTACAATTTTACTACGTGGGTTTTTAATATGTTTTAGGAATATATTAAATTCACCATTAAATAATAATTAGGAATTATCAAAAACAATTAGTTTTTAAACCATAGTCATATCTACTATTAGTATGTATTTTATTTTCATGATTATCTTTTAGTTTTAAAAATAAGTATCATCAAACGAAATTATCAGAAATGCTTCATATAACTATAAACATAAGAAGAAATATTCCACATCTCAGAACCGTACAAAATTAGAGATGCTTGTAAAGTCCTACGCTGGATGATAATGGATATTGGTTCCTAGAAGTGAAGAAACGCAAACACACAGGCTCTGGCTAATCGCTTAATCAAAATTTATTCCGCACTTTGATTTTAAATTTGGGACGCAACATTTATTACTGGGCCCCTTCAGCAACCCTTCGAGGGCGGCTTCATTATCGCGGATTAAGGCTGCGGAATATTTTATCGATCGCATCGACGCCAGTATTCATTTTCAATTAAGCTCCAAGTGTTTTATTAAGTTGGAGCGGAATTGATGAGTTTCGCGAACTTATATTTACAATGGCGTGTATGTAACCGCCGATAGATCAGTCGCTTGTCTTGCGATTTCGCGTTCCAAGAAGAAGGATAAAAACCTTTAATATAATTTTATTATGATAACATTTTTTAATAAAATTATATATTTATAAATACTGGTTTATATACCCCTTTTAAACTTAATAAAATACAATTATTATAAAGTATTCTCCGATTTATATTATTATATTAAAGAAACATGAATCAAATTGCATTCGAAATCAGTTATGTAAAACGTTCAGTTTAGTTTTCTATGTTTCAAAAATCGATATTCAATTCCAAACGAGATTCCGCAAAACAAGTCGAACAGATAAATTAGATGTTCTTTAACAAAGCACTGTTGGAACGGTGAATGCTGCTAGGTGACTTCAATTTCCTGAGCGGCCCCGCGGCCCCGACGTCAAACGTGGAACTTTTGAAGGCTTTTGCGTCATGAAATCCAGTGCACCGTATTTACACCATAAGCAAATAGGCTAACGTCGTCCAACAGACAAGCGTTTTATTTTCAGTTTTTTTTATAAAATTTATCTTATTAACGTTTTAAATTATCAATAAGAACAGACTAAATTAGGTATGAATTAATAAACTTTAAAAAAAAATTAAAGACTGAATTTTCACTAGACAGTTTCAATAGACAGATTAGTTAATTAATTTTAATATATGTTATATATGATTATCATCCAGAATTTTTAACGGTCGTTTACTTCTACCCGCTCTTCTCAGTCGATGATATTAGGACTTGAAGCGCTGCTCTTAATGTAATTTCCTTTGCAGGTGTATGTTGTTTTATAAAAATAATTTGATTTTTTGTCTGTTTATGCTTAAAACTCTTAATAATTAATACCTTACGTGGCCGATTTATGTTTTTTTTTTGCTTTCATTACTAACTAATAAAAATAATGTTTATTTTTTAAATAATACCACAAATATAACACTAGATATGTTTTCAACTCATATTTTTAGAAGCATAATTAACTTAATATTTATCATAGTCTGAGAGCTGTCAGAATATCTCCTTACCGCATTTACCTGGGTGCGCGGACGATATACTATTTGTCTGACGAGACGAAGCGGTATAAACCTGGAGTAACTTTTCACTCTACGCCATCGTGGCTTTGTCTAATCAATAACTTAATGCGTGTTGCATTTTGATGTACTATTTAGTTACCTGTTATTAAGGGTAATAGACTGATAAATTTATTAATACGGGATATAATATATGTATATAATACAATATCTGCATTGGCGGTACTTCTAACAAAAGATTTTTTTTCTGTTATGTATAAAATCACTTTTATACGAATATATAAACATATTTTTTTTATTATTTTTCTGCTACTAGAGGTAATTATTTATAGGACAGGAATAATAATTTAAATTGAAATATAATCTTAATGCAGTATGGAATGAAGAATTGAGTAATAGGATTGTCCCAACGTTTTTATCTATAACAGATAATGTCAAATATATTTCCAAATAACTCTTTTTAATAAATATTGAATTTCACTAACATATCAGTTGCATAATGCAGTAATATTGAAGCTGCCCGTCCTAAATAAAAAATAAGGTAAAAAGTATTAGGGAAGCAAAATAATTTCAACTGGTTGCGAGACTCATTGTTGGCGTAATAGCAATAGCGTCCGCCTTCACGAAACGAAAACTTTCAAAATGCCCTCGCTCGGGCCTTTATTAAAACCTACGGAGCATATTGCATAACTGACAGCAATAACTAAGGCGACCTCCACACCGCAACGAATTCAATATTCAGAGCGAGTTGGAAAGTTTTATTATTGCGGCGTAAATATAATGAGTGGAGGTGAGCCTCTGTCTGCAGGGATTTACTTCGACCGTTAAGCGACACTGGAATTAGCTTATGTGGGTATAAAATTTAAATTACCATATACTGGTATTAATTATATCAGTTGAACTTTAATAAAATACATAAAATAATTGTTTATTAATAATAAGAGCAGTGAAGATGAACAGTAAACGATCCATATTGTTTATAGTCTACAAAAAATGTGTCTAACATTTATAGCCTTTTAAAAAACATGAAATAATATTTAAAGCGGGTACATAAATCAACCTGCATCCGAGCTACGCATATTTCATACTTAATTCTTCCTGGTTCAGGTTTTGCTTTATGACCTGTCAGTCTTTTCGCGAGTTTACCAACACCTGTATTTTCAACATACTTTTTTTATGTTTTTTTTTCTATTATTTTATTTCCGAACAAAACATAACAATTATTATATGGTGTAAATTCTTTACAAATTCTTATGATATTTTACCATTTTCTAATAGAAACTTAAAAGGTAAAAGAAAATCGGTCCTACATCCATTATACGAGATACATCAAAATATATCTTATTCAAAGCGGTGAAATACATTTCCGAATCTCTTTCAGTTTGGTAATAAATCTATTGTTTTGAATCTCAGCTGCAGCATCCCATGGCGCCCATAGATTGCAATGTAGAAACGTCAGAGATTCCCGCCATGTAAGACGGTTAACCTTTAGCTAAAGGTACGTTTGTTAAACATATGAATGTATACTGCATGCGAACTAAATGAGGATATTTATAACCTTAATGAAATAAGGGTATAAATATCCTCATTTTCATTACTTTTACTTAAGAGATTATACTAAAGTATCTCTATCTCACACAATATGTTAACTGTTTTGTCGAGACAACGGTTTATAGATAAGCTCTTGAGAATTAAATTATACAATCAAATATCTTACTGATTATGAAATACGTTTATAATTAAAATCTTATATGAGAGTCTGAAATGAATATAATTTGAAATTTCAGAGCTCAGGGCGATTTTATAGTTATATTTGATCATACTGTCTGACGGTGGGTATCGTACCATGTATGGTAAATGATGGTTACAATAGAATTCGAATAAGTTCTGCAGCTCTTTGATTTCCAAATTCACACCCCGTTTACGCTCACTAATTTTCTTGTTCGGACACAATTTCGTGGACCCCTCACAATAATAATTTCGGGAAACTATTATACTCGATCCTCTCGGTAGTAATTAATTTTGCCTAAACCAGAACAATTGAAGCGTAAAGATTTGGTGGGCCGCCTCCGTGAGGACTTTTGCAAATGATAATTAATTTTCAATGAACTCTTGTATTTTTATTAGAAAATTTTAGATTTAATTATAATTTTGTGTACAATTTTCTGTTTACAATTAACCCTTTTAAAAGGGGGGCGGGTTGATTGTTGTTAACAAGTTATATTAGAATTATGATAAATGATAAGACCGAAATATGTCTATTTCAAAAATCTTACAATTCAAATTTAGCATTTATATTATAAACTGTAAGTTACATTCGCCATTTCCTTAGCCAACATATGCAATAACACGACATACGGACAAACTTCTGAGAACAAAGCCGCAGCTCGCCGTCTCTACCTAGCTATTATAGCATTGTCAAATTCATTCACCACCATGATGTACTTACCATGTAACTGAACTTACTACACAATAATAGAGGAAATATATAAATTTTAAAGTAAAGTACATATTATAAGTAAGTAATAAAATACACAATATATACTTGGATGTTTAGACAGTATTTTTTTGTTTCTGCTCAAGCAATCGTAATGTTTTAATTCCATTTAAATTATAATTTGCAATAAAAATACTAATATTAGAATAGAATCAAAACATATATAACATAGTATACCTATATAACCCATGTCATGTGGCTGACCGCCTACTGGCGCGTTTTCACCTGAGGCCTGACTTCCTAAGACTTCGCAACTTTGACGCCTGCTGCAAATACTAAGATTTGAATCGATAGCTCCGGAACAGTCGCCTCGCCTGACGTCAATAAATAAACTTCCTTTTCAATAACTTGTGACCACGATCGGGGACGTCGATAACGTTTCTATAACAAAACTTTATTTCTTAATTTACTTTAGTACAAATGGAAACCAATTGCTAAGTACTTTTAGTGATTTTACGCATTTACATAAATATTAAGAAAACGTAGATAGATAAAGTATTTCATTACACCCATAAATATAAAGAAAACAGAAATATAATTATAAAATCGATACCCAACTCAACTTTGCTAGAGTTTTTGCATTATAATTAACTACCGGGCCATACCGGCACGTAAGCGCCACGCTCTCCATAAATACACCAAGAAATCGGGACTATCCCCATAAATTCCTCTCGTAAAAGGCTCCGCGATTATGTTAGAGGGTGGTATTAGCAAAGTTTGTCCGATAGGGGGTTCTCCCTAATACATTTTTCGTTGATGTAACACGATTTTCCGACGTCTCCCGGTTACGTGATGGATTAAGGAGCTTGGTCTCACCACCATCGGATTAAGATGGGCCTTCAATATTTAGGGCATCAGCTAATATACAATGTTTGCTTGTCAATAGACCCTGAGTGCTTATGATCTGTAGGTAAATATAACAACTGTACGAGGGTACGGTACATTTTTATACATTCGCTTTACTCATATTAAAGCTATTTATATTATAAACAGCAGACACTATATTTTTTTTATATATTTTTGATACAATTTTTATTTAAATTGAATTTGAACAAACTATTTTGTTCAAATTCAATTTGTATTGTTTAAGTGTATAAAATAAATTACCTATCTGATGGTTTTGGAATCCCTTAACCCCTTCTTTAATATAGCGCACCTTTAAATATACTTTATTTTACTTTTCCACGGCTCAAACAATAATCATAAATACATTACACGCGATTGGAGATGTGAGCCTGTTCGTAAACAACGCACAATGCTATCTATATACAAATATATAATGAACTCTTTGTTTTTTTTCATAGGGTTGATTTTGCAATGTATGTAAAAATGTAGTAACACGCCGTGTATACTTTCACGCTATTGCCTATCTAACTTTGATGCTTCTAATAACAATGTTTACTCTAAGTATTTTACTTACATATTTTTTATTTATTTAAAAACAATATATTCAAAGATATTAACGTATCCATAATATGAATATATATCGAAATTACTTTGTAAATATATTTAATATTGATCATGAAAGAATGATTTAACATATTGTTTTCATAACATTTGTCCACGAGATCCTTCTGACCTCTAAGTAAAAGCGTCAAAGCGAACTAACAAAGTAATATTACTTAAATAGATATGTGTATACAGATATTAATAATTTATACGTTTTATACAAATGAAAAATTGCAACTGGCCTTAAATTAGCTGCGTATGTTTTATATTATCAGCAAATGTTAATTGGTACAAATTTTAACTAATTTCCCTTGCATCTAGAGTGGCAGCCCCCCGGACGTATAAATACTGAATAAGCAGTAAACTGTATTACTTCGACGAACCCTTTTCACTTGGCGAATTAGTAAAAAGCTACTGGGGAGTGAAAATTTTAACTTAAATGCTCCTGTAAGCTTACGTACCTGAGTGTGTTTGACAGTCCGAAGTGATTACATTGCAACGCTCTACCCTTCCTTTTGTTTGTTTTGATTCGATTAAATTTGATTTGCGACATTTTTACGATGTATGTTGAAGCTACCATATGTTATTCTGTTTTATCGCTTTTTTCATTGTTTACTGTTCGTTCGTGCAAATCACTTATTTGTGGTGAATATTTTGTAACGCAAAACATTTCTAAAATACCAAATGTCACAGTTTGGGTTATTGTTGATATCGTAACACTCCTAACCTAACACAACGTCAGCCAACATTATCACGCGTAATTAAAAATGCCAACATACTCGCAGACAAGCTCGGGGCTCGTCTAATTAGCAAAAAGTTAATAAACAGAACGTACGGGCTGACAGTGACAAGCTCCCGTGAAAATGCCAAGATGAAACACGTTTAATTTGCATACTCATTACGTTCCATACTCGTAACTAACGCACGGGTATATGTCTCCGTGGCCACGCTTAGTAACCTTACCGGAGCATATTCTTGTCTTAAATAATAAGAAAAATAAACACAGTTTCAGTCAAATAGAGAAGTGAAACGAAAAAAAACGAAAGGAATATTAATTCTGATGAAATGAACTTACACTGCCTTTTTAATATACGAAAAAATAATCTGATTCTAATAACATATGGATGTTAAATAATTGAATATTTACATTCAAAACTGAAAAACATCACCCTATCAAACAAGTCGTTAAGGCCATCTCACACTACCCGAGCAGCGACTGACCATCGATCTGTCAAATTAGTCGCCCTTACGATCGAGTGCACGAAGCGAAGACGCGCACTACTAACGAAGCCAATCAGAGTATACGTCATTCAATGGATAATCTATCATAATGACATCGATTTCCCATCTGTTTGTAGGGGTCACGACTCACGTGGGTCGCACATTGAGCCAATTACGTCATGTAAACTTCAGAGCATTATTTACAGGGGTTATATTATAAGTATGTAACACAACAGAAAGGACTTTATATTGTATGGTACAGCCATGTAATAAAAAAGTTTATGTTTTAGTAACTTTTATGATAATTTCCGTATCTCACGCGTCAACGCTAACCCACAGCACGCCCTGCTACGTGCCTAATAAGACGCTCTGTGGCCGCTCATTGCCAAACGCGCAATTAATGTCGCGTCACACATCAGTCTGGAGTGCGCTTTATAATTACACTTGAGATCCTTGTATACTTAATGCAAGTGGTTTCTAGAATGTCAAACTTAAGATAAAGCCATATTATTATTATTAATATTTTGTCAATCCTAATACGACTCCTTAGTATCCGCGATATGCTAACAATTATCAAGCTCAGATAGAGTTAATGTTTTCTTAAAAGTAATGAAAAATAATGTTGAATTACAATAGTAATACACATGATTATCATTTTCATTGCGAGTATATTCATAGTATCTTAAACTAACTCACTCATCCCTAATGAAGCGGCCGCTGCCGTCGAGCACCATAATGGTTTCCTCTCCGCCTTTGTCAAGACTTCGCAACTCTTACGAGAATAACTAGGAGTGACTAGCCGCCAACTTACTCTGATTTTCTTAAGCGGTTATAGTCATTGTTATGTGAAATAGAAAAACATTTACATAATACTTTTTTATTTAAATTTATGACATTCTGCTGTAATGGTTTTTTTATTATGATGAAGGATTAGTGGTGAATCTTAGATATTTTTAAAGACACTTCAAATATTTTCGTCAAATTTTTTAGTAACAATTTCTATTTTTCGCAAAGAAAATTAATCTTGAAGCAACAACATTTTATATAATTAACCAAAAACACAGCTTACCCTAAATAATATAAATACAACGTGTTTGAAAAGTCTTTAGAAATACTGTAAAGGAGACGAATCCCAGTTTATTTATCCCTTCGTAAAATAAACAAGCCTATAGTTCTTGACGACTTCTTCAAATTCATTCCATGCGAATATACGTTCCTGATTAAATACGCCCGCTATTTGTATAAGACGTAATTAAAGATGCGACGTTTACGTCTCAAAAGAAGCTTCATTTATTAATTTGTCAGCTAATATTTACTTCTAATAAATGTACGTGCAAACTTATTAGGCATCCTTTGAGATGTGAGGGATAAGATTGGTACGGTTGATATATAAAAAATCGATCATTACGGTTAAGGTATTACGTAAAATAACAGTTAATTTATGTAACAGATTTTATTAATACTAAGTATAAGACTACTTTCATTTTTAGTAGAAATAAAGAAATTAATAATTTTATCTTCTTATCCTTATTTAAAACTAAACTATTTACATAAACTTTATACCAAACTTCACGAATATAATTACAGAAGCGTCACCTGCGAACAAGGCGTCTGTATGCAAATCTTCCGCGAAAATTTTCTGCACCTTATTATAAGAATGCGAAAGTGTTCGCAACTGGAGCCGATTTTGAGATATCGCTTCATCTGATAATACGCCCTTCCAATTTCCGCGTTTTCATATATTCGGGAATAATATTTAGGGTGAAAATATTGGGCATAACTAATTTATTCGCTATTTCTGGGATACAAAATGAAGGTGTGCACAATATATTTTAATAACGCACTCTCCCGAGACTCCTGTGATACGGATAACGAAGTAGGAAACGCGATTTTTTACTCCACGCAGATGGTTGCCTCTGTAATTTAAAGAGGAAATTTCGAGGTCGTAAATTTACATTAAGGCAGATACGTTGATTAGATCTAAATTATATTCACTTATTACACAATCGAAGCATTTAGGTGACCATAATGGATCAGTAATAAAATATATATAACAAAAATCGTAAGTTCTGTTTGAATAAATTTATAACTTTAACAATGATGTTATTTTATTTCGACACTCACCTCTTCCTGTGTTGCCTTCGTTACGGAAATATGACGGGTCGGTGCGGTATCAACTCAGGTCGCGCCCGCAGATTGGATCGAGTTAATTTCGCTCCACAAACAAATTGACAAAGTTTAGAACGGGGCATATTTCTTCGCCCACCACCCCGCGCTCGGAGATTCTCGCTGGCGGAAATTAAATTTTACATCCAAACAGACACTTGCCACTGAACACGTGCCACAACATGCGGTGACGCGTCGGTTACCACACAGTATCTAATAACATTATATAGATTGTCCTAGTGCTAAAAATTAGAAATTTTAAAAGATTATAACAAGGTCTGTTATTCATGATAACTCTTTTCTATTTATGAATTTCAAAAGTTGAACAATTAAATAGAATAGTGGACATTTCTCAGACAAGCAAAAACAATGTGAGTAATGTGCAGAAGGTAAGTACATAAACGTTTACGGATTGGCAAAACTAATCCTAGCGCACTATCAAAATTGCAATTAAAAGCCCATTTAGAGAGTCCGACAGACCTGGGGGTCACCTCGAGAACGCACGAATTGGCCATTAGCGGGCGCTTCGGACCTTGTTTACACCACGCTTGCCCTAATGACGACCTTTACTCTTCCCTTCGTTAAGGCGAGCGAAAACCTCACACTAAAAGGCGTCCCGACTGGACAGAGGCGTGAGGTAAAGCCGTAATACAAGAGTGGGAAAAGGACAAAGGGTGATAGCTTTCGGATTATTGCCCAAGTACAAGGCTGTTAAAAGGCAAGCCGAGTGAGGCAGCGTCAGGGTTAACAAGGTTATTACGGGATCATCCCCAGTAACCGCCGACGTAAAAGTGTTAATTATGTTTAGAAAATGGAGTAATTTCCTACGTACATATGTAAATTAAATTTATGACCAAAATTAGTGTTAATGTTACTATAAATAATCACGAAAATATTTCCCCATACTTATTACATGTAACACTCTAAAATAAACTCAAATTCAATAAGCCGAAAAGGGTTTCACGATATTAAATACTGGGTCTATGTTTCATGGAAGTTCTTAAACCATTAAATTATGAAGTCTTTACTGTTTCTATAAAAATTATTTTGAAAAAAAGTATGAAGTTAAGAAAGATGTGTAAAACTTTACATATATAATATTAAAATTTATTTCAATATTATATATGTAACTTAACTATACTAACATTTAAAACATACTTAATACATTTATTCGCTAACTCACATCCTAACTCGTCTAGCAATGTAATAATTTTTAGAATTAATAAATAACCGTACACCATATGTGCCAACTAGCTATAAATCCGTGCATTAGGTGAAAACCTTCATTACTTAAGTCCGTAAAACCCTTATCCCATAACGTTAATAACACAATTACTATAAATCTATCATCACTGAACAAACACGGTCCGAATCTCAGCCTAAGCTAATACATTTTGTCCACACCCGTATTCATACTTAACGACTAGGGAGTAGTATTTGCTAAACACACACGCCGCCCGCACGAGCGCAATATAACCTGAAGATGGTCGGGTCGAGCCCCCGGGTCCTTCCCTAACCCGAGAGGACAGTAATTACGGTAGGCAAATTAAGCAGTAAGGGGCCAAGCAGCCCCACTATGTCCATCTTTGTACGCAGGTTTATTTTAGGTTATTCCTCGTCTTATTACAATGTAGCCCTCCCCTGCGGCGCGCTCACCTCCGCAACTGATTCGGGATGGCATCAGAGTTTCATTACGGTCTGTCGAAAACAATCCAGTCTAAATATCTATTCTTGGGTGCGCGCACTCCGAAATTACATTAGTCTGAGGTGGCGAAGGCTCGACTCAATTTGTTTGGTCGTAATAACGCAACGCTATCAGCCTGGCTATAATAAATGAGCTATTGTGAGAGCAAATCGGAGGAAAACGGTTTTACGCTGTCTGCTCGATTTTATAGTTGCCTTGAAGCTTCTAAGTTTGGGGAATTGTCTATTCGTATGAATATATTACATCAAATGAATATGAAGCAGCAATGAAGTGAATATAGAATTTAGGCTTTGTTATTGAACCACATAGAATATAATATAATGCCAAAGTGACGACGGTTATTTCGAAAATATAATTAAATTATATATATATGCCTATCAAACCCTTATGCGATTAAAAACAAAGTGATTTAATGACTAACTCTGTATTCAGTAATCTCATTGAATAAAAAATAGATATTTTATAAATTAAAATACAAAAATTATTTTCTTTTTTTTGTAATGCGTTAATAAATAATAAAAGATCTATTTATATGTCAAGAGCAATATATTAGCAATAAAAACTGATAGTTGACAATATTATCATAACCCATGATTTTAAAAGGTTGCTTCCACAATGGTGCCCTTTGCTCTTCTGGGATTTAAGAGCAAATATAATTTGTATATTAAAAAATCTAGAGATGACCACACTCGAGATGGTCACAAAGCATCTCGTTAGCAACCGTACGTGCCGCTTGTCACACACTTCAGCATCGGCCCTTCGTAAATAATGAGAGGGCTGCCCTTGACTGAGAAAAGAAATGTGGAGACGGCATACACATGACCTTTATAAAAACTCATTTAATACTAATTTTATCTTAGCCTATTTATTATAATGAATGACTTACAAATAGAACTTATATTTTTAAAGTGAATAAGTAATATATACTGTGTTAATAAATATTTAATAACAGCGTAACACAATAAAAAAATATCAAGTTCTTGTGCTATGTCACACACAGGATGTATTCAATAGTTCACATTAAAACTACCGCATCCACACAAATCGATACATACTCATACATTCAAAATTCTAACCCCTTGGGAACTAAAACCTACGTGGGGCTGACTTGTCGACGGACGGCGCTGAATACCTCTTAGATTGCCTCGCTCCTAAATATAGCTGGCCTGAAACAAGGAGTTGTATTAGCCGCTTCAAATAGGATTTCAGATATCTTAAGTTATAGTATGCTGACGAAGGGATCTTAATAGAGTTGCGTTAGTTATTATATCCATGGATTTATTGGCGATAGAAATGTACAATGGATTACTAATTGCGGTCCTCGTGTATTTGGGTAGTTGGGTAGTCCGTTACTTGTGTAATATGTATTTGGTAGATACAAAGGGTTTTGATTTGTAATCATTTGTTTACTGAATTATTGCTTAGTCTGCGTCACCTTTAATCTTTTGTACATATACTTGTATTAAAGATATAATATAAACAAAAAAAATTAAATCTTCAAATATATTGGTTATATATTCATGATATATTATTTTTCACCCCAAAAATACAGAAAAAAAGCTAGACTTAATGCTTAATACTATTTTCTACCAATGTAAATGATACAACATGATACAACAACAAAAACAATAAAGTACTTTACTTATAATAATTGGTATCCTTCAAAGCTATAAACATCAAAAATCGAGGATTGAAGTTTTGTAGTAGCTATTTACATGAATTAGCCGACATTTATGCCTTTTTCGAGAAACCGCAGCGTTACGACACCTGGCCGTCGAGAATTATAAGATCATTACTCGCTCCACTGCATGATCTGTTTTATCTTATTTTATAAAACCTACATTAATTACTTGAATATTTGATTAACAATGAATTATACAACGTACAATTTACAATACTTATAGATATACAATTATTTTAAATACTTGATGTATGATATAAATAATTAATATTCTAAAATATTTCTTTAATAAGTCTTTTGTGAAATAAATGTAGGCGTCAATTCGCTCGTTACGCGCCTCAATGCCTCAGGCCGGTATCCGAATGCCATCTTTTAAATAGCTCCTCTGTGGAGTATCTAACAGAGCGCTGGGAGTCGTGGAGCGTATGTAAATTATATGAAATACTTTAAAAGTTAAATAGTAACTAAAATAATAAAATATTTTTCTATACATTCATTTGTACAATAAAATCAACTGATAGTTTAATTGCAACCCTTTAAATAAGCGATAATTGTTACAGATATTACAAAATAATTATAAAAATTGTAATATAATAGAATATGTTATAACTTTATATAAAATAGTCTCTAAGGATTCCCCGTCCGCATGGCACCGTTTGTCTCCGGCGCACCTCCGCGCGTCCGATTTATTGCACAGTTTTGTGAACTCTTAACCGTTACGTGATCTGCTTCCGAATCCAATTTATGCCTTCCATGGGACAACTTTACCCGCCTATTCTTTACGACTCATCTTTATTCTTGCGTCTATTGATTTTAAATTAGAATTACCACAAAATTTTATTGAGTTATAATAAATTAAACCTATTTAGTATAGCTTGTATTACATACAATAAAATAAATGTACTTTTATTTTATATTCAATTGGTAGGCGTATTTGTACAAGTCTAATGTTTGGTGTACCAAAATCGTTCATTATTAAAAGCTAAAACGGCAGAGACGAATTGAGTGGAAATCAGTTGACCCAACCATTCAGACAGGATCCCTTTGTCCTAACAAAATAAATCCTAAATAATTAGCGTAGGATTCCTTCGAATTGACCGGGTGGTATTGAACAAATTATTTAACTAAGTCTGATCCTTTTTGACAATGGCTTATGTGGATTTATAATACGACAAATCTGTAACTACAAATATTAATAAATGCCTCTCTCCTAATATTTATACGGGACATTAATAAATAATTTCTGAATAACTCATTATATTTTACCTCATTACATTTGAAACGAGTATCGGAAGCCCCGGTCACCCGATGGGCATTTAGTATTATTATTTATTGACTCCCCGATTCAGTTTCCATCCAGCCCCTCAGTCCCCTCGCAAACAAATCGGAAGAAGTAATTATTAAGAATACTGCAAATAAACTGCCATCGGCAATTTTATTGGATTCTTGCTTCAATTTATGCAGGACTTGAAAGTTATGAAATAATATATTACAATAATGATACAATAAACACGTTATTTCAGTTTACAGTTAATTTATTTTTTTAATTTACAGTTAATTTTAAAATACCTGATAAATATATATATATATATATATATATATATAAAATATATAAAAAAGAAAGACCAAAATTATTATACATGTTATTAAATTGTTAATTTATATATATATATATATATATATATATATATATATATATATATATATATAATATCAATTATATTACAATACAAATACAGTTATAGTTTGGCTCTTCAATATAAAAGCCCCATTCGATTCAACATCGGAAATCTAAGCATTGGTAGTTTTGTTATTTTGCACGGCAAATCCTTTTGTTACTTGGATCCGCGTTAAATGGGAGGGAAGTTAGTACAGGGAGAATTCAATCGGCCGAATGGAGCAATCTTCGTTTCCTAATACTATGCATCACATCTACTCTTCTGTGATACGTGAATAAGTTTTGATAACCTCGACAATAGCACAAAACGGGCTCAGTATAAGAAAAAGCATAGGTCAACTTTAACTGGTGGTATGTTGGAAAGGAGAGCGGCGTCCACCCTAAATCTCACTCGCGTATAAATCAGAATCTAATATGGTTCGACAAGGCAGCTAGTTTTTTCCGTCTTATTGAACCTTTTCCGATCAAGACATGTGACGCCTGAACGTTTTATTTGTTTTTTTTTATATCTATTCAATTGACAGATACAATAATAATCTAACAAATTTAAGATGAAATATAATCGATAGGGAATATCAAATCATAGAAAGGACTTGAGGTTCTCTAATAATAGATCAATAATAGTTTCAATACTCTAAAAGAGACTACACCGGTATCGGTTGTCTGCGGCGAGCTCGGAAATTAATTCCATTGTCTACAAAAGCTGGTTAATGAGAAGTGTTTGTCGATTTCTAATATTTGCTAGTAACTATATACAGTCAGATTATACCGCATTGTCTATTTAAAACAGGTGGTAAAGGATATCTTATATTTTAGACGTATCTTATATTAAAAGAAAGGAAAGGTAAAGAAGTCATTTTTTTAAGAACAATACTTATCTCAATAAATTAAACAGTAATATAAATTACATAATATTTAATTGTTTCTTTCACGTACATTTTCATTAATTTCAAAAGATATAATATGATATAGAAAATCAAGTAATTATACACGAGGACCATCAAAATACTTAAAATCTCGGTCGAAGAACCACATAAGTGTTTCGCTCTTTTGCATGGACGGTACAGCATATATCTATACGCTTAGGTGGAATCCTTATTTCATGCTCCATGTCACATCTTATTGCCCCAGGTCCTATGAAAGCTCTAATTATAATTACTAATGCTCGCGTGCTCAAAGTTGTTGTTTTTGCGCTTTGATGGTACTAAGTGGTTGTTTTATAGCCATTTATGACCGTGTGTTTACTAACTAGAATGTATAAGTATTAAAATAATATATATATTTTTGTGCAATATTTAGACGTGTTGGTTAAGTGGTTAGTAATTCTAGTTGTTGATCCAAAGGTCATGGGTTCGATCCTCCCACAAGCCTCATTCTATACGTGATCTACCTATTTGTTCCGAGTGTGGGTGTATTTTAGTGTCCGTTATTTGTATCTTTGTGAAACCCACGCGACATAAGGATAATTTTCGTTTGTAGGTGGTGTTTCAAAAAATATAACGTTATTTATAAATAGCAGTTGACAGTGAATTCGTCTTCTTATCCAATCCAACTAACAAAGAAATACCAACTACTTATATTTCTCTATAGAGTTAATATAAACTAAATTATTATTGTATTTGTTTGTTTAGGTTGGTAAAAATAAGATTTATCTCGAACAATACTTAAATATATCAATAAGCTACCATCAAAATATTGTTTACAGTAATTTATAAACACTCTGAAAGATCAGACAAATTGTCATTACAGTTTTATTATTAATTGTACCATCTATCATTAATGAATTTTAAACCTTATTTAGGATGCTCTTAAATAAATTGCCGGAGCCTTTGATATAATGGAATTAACTTAATCGAATAGTTGTTTACACCGTGTCACTGAGAGCAATTAAAATTGTTTCGGAAGATAATAAATCATTCGCTAGAAGTGAAACATCACGTTGGTAGGCGATGGTGCACACCTTGCAATAAATTTTACAATTACTAAGAAATTCCAATGACTAGGGAGAGGGAAATAAAATAAAATTAATTACTTTCAGTACCTAACTCTGTAATAGTCTTTATTCCTAATTATATATTATTCAGTTTCATGTCTACGTTTGATTAAAAGAAATAAGTTTAATATATACATATTTCATGATTTACATGTTACATATGTTATGTTATATATGTTATGTTTACATTGCGGGAAATAACAAGTATTTGTGGCTTTTATTACATTTAATTATAAACGAAATATTAATCCAAAAAACATAAGTACTTCGCGATGTTAAGAACCTCTCATATTTCATTACGACCGACAAACCAAACTTGATTTATTCTTCATTTAGGCAATTTAATGATAAATATACAATATCGTAGCGAAGGTAATTTGTTCAACAGACAGCCTTAGTTTGAAAGGAGAAAATTAAGTCACAATTACCAGTACTTTAGCGTCGGTTTCCCGCTTGCTTTCAACCTTATTTCTCAACATAGTTTATTGTCTTTTTTGAATTTTGTACATTAATTTTCTACGCTTGTATTAATGTTATGGCGTTTCGTTTTAGACCACAACTTTTATAAGACTTTCGTTTGAACTTAATATATATTACAAATATAATATCATCTTTGGACTAATTCGTTTTAATTTCCAAGGTATTTTATTAAATTTAAAATCTAAAACCTTTATTTAAGTAGGCATTTACACGCACTTTTGATTTCGCAATTAGATATTACACTGTGACTTCGTTCGCACGAAATATTTTTTTAAAGTTACTTCTCATAACATCAACTATTCGCCAGTGAAAATCCTGTTAAAATGGGTCCAGCCGTTTTAGAGATTAGCCGCATCAAACAGAAAAGCAGACAGACAGAGACAATTTATTTGAAATTTAGTTAACAGTTGTTAATTTGGAAATGCAAACAAACACTTAAACTTTTATTAATATGTATAGATAAAAAAAGAATATGCTACAATTATTTCACAATCGTTAAAGATGTTATAATAAATGTTATGAGGGATCGGCATTGACTTGTGTCACATTGTGTACACACATCCGCACTTAGCGGGGTGTTAATTTGGCGATGACTGTCTCCGCAATCCGTCACCGCCTCGGGCTCACACGTCTTTCTGATGTCATATAAATGAGAATAAATTACGTATATATTATAGTTATATCAAATAATATACTACGCTCTATGCAGTTCATTTTAAATTAAAATTTATTTATCATAATTCTGATTTATTAAACAGTCCACTACTGATAATAACAACGTGAATAAACACCTAATGTAATAGTATATTTTTAGTTAGCCACGAATTTAAAATCAATTAATTACTAGAGAGTGTTTTCAAGTATTCTATTATAATATGAAGTCAATAGCTTTTGGACATCTTTTCCGTACGCAAATCGACGCTGTTCAAACCGTAATTATAAGATGAACAGAGGGTAGAATAATCGTGAGTACATGACTAGGTAACTTTGAACCCCACTTCAGATCGCGAGATGAGTATTGTTTTACTATGGATACTATTACTAAAGAACAACCGAAATGTTATTTTTAATATAAATTAGTATTTTAATAATTTATGTTATTCTATTGGAGTATATTTTTGATAAATATTTTAACGTCACTGAACAAAAGACTAATGAATACTACAGTAACGTAATTCTTAACTAAGTAAATACTATTCCTAAAAACTAGCTGACTATTACGCAATGACCATGACGAGGTATGACCATATTTTAAAACTAAACAAATATTAATGCTGATTCGTTATTCTTTTTGAAATTCTGCTGCAAATTAATTTTCTATAACATCCTAATACGAAATAGACAATTAAATTTAAACATATATATATAATAATACTCGACACTTGGAAGTCGAAACAAAGGTTGCCCGCGATAATTGGATGTGGCCGATCTGAATGCGCTAGACGCAACTTAATTGAGGTTTTAGAGTTGGGCTAATTCGCCCACCTCGATCCCGCCGTGGGGCTTCGTCTGCCTGGCTTCACTCCCTGTTGAGGTTAAGTGAGGTGATGCCTAACTGGAATGTATCATGTTCTTTTAATATCTACACATATAAATTATGTAAGTTCAGTGTAAAATCAATTTGATGTCTTGTTTTCGTATCCTAAATGCCTTTTTTAACATTATAACGTAAATTGGCATTCAATTTCCTAAATAAATATAGGTATATTCACTCAAAGGACATCCTAACAAAATAAAATACAAAGACTCCGATTCAGAATCCTCTCACGTATGGTGTAACAAAAAGTAACAACTAAATATTTCGGAAACGCCCCGATAGGTCGGGTGCGGATAACAAAAAGTGGGACTCCGTCCGAGGGCCGACACCCGCACAGATATGATAATCCCAAGTATGTAAAATAGTGAAATTTAAGGCCTCTTCATGTGAAGAATTGTGCTTGTTCGGTGGCAAATTATTCTAATACCGCCCTTTTATTCGAGGCACACTCTATGCACGGGTCACCGACTCCTCCAGCACTCATTTGTATTTCAATAAAACACCACTAACCCTATCTAAACAGTACCTCTCATATCAGTAGAGCTTGTTAAATAAGTTCTTTACCTAAAACGCAATGTATAGTTACTAATCAATATTAAAGTAAACCTAGACATAACACCTAGTATAATAGTAACTTAACTTTTTTTAATTTGTGGATTAGAATATTTTATATAAAAACTTTACAATAACCTTGTTTTTTGTTGTTTTTTTAAATATATTTAACATTATTTATTATTTCGTTATATTTTTTTAAATATTAACTGAAAAATAATAAGGGGAAAATATATACAAAATATTTAGTAAGTTACAAATTTAATAAACTCTATATGAGTAAAATCTATATATACTCTCATATACACAAAACGATCTTTAACAATATATTAAATTGGCGTTGTTTTTTTATGTTATGCCTCCCTATTATCAAGTGTTATTTCAGCATTTTCATTTTAGCATGATATCAAGTCGGTCATCCATTAATCAATGCTCAATGAATCAATTTGAATACATTGAGAACAACGATCCCGAGGTTTACATAAAGTTGTCTGTACGTATAGTATATACCTTATTCAAAAAAGACGCCTTTACTTGCTTACAATAACGTAACTCCCCTGTCACTACAACATAAGGTAAGCAATACAAAAGTGCAAATAACGTCGACGTATCGGTCCTTTGAATCCGGTCGAGTATATCGTCTCGTCTGTCCGATTTGCATGGAATCGAAAAGTTCACACAATCACATTTTCCTCATCAGCCTGCGGGGAGCATAATTCTTCCTTCCATCCTTCGTCTTCCTGTATCTACCCTTGCGAAAACCTCTTTTTGCCGGGGTTCGGCCGCCGGCACTGTTCGCGATACATAAATTTCCACGATCGGTCATCCCTTAAAAACAAGTTTAGCTCTTTATCCAGTGTCGAGTAAGTTAAAGAATGGCTCGCCCGTGCGTTACCCTCCGATTCGTTACGTATTCAAATTATTTCGCCATCCTGTTTTTCGTCCATTTGTGTTCCAATGTACCTACGAATTCTGTCCTCTTTTGTCCTCCTTGATTAATTAGGGCTATTTATTCAACTCAAGAACGGATTTTCTAGTTAGTTTCCTTAAATAATTCGGTGTATGTAGATATGTTGTAGACCAATTAGTTGCCGGCTCAAGACATTGTGTAGATCTATATCGGTGCCTAGGAGAGAAGCCTATGCCTAATTAATTGACCGCATCACGTGGCTAAGACAGACTACCCCTTGAGCATCAGACGGTCACCCCTGTCGGAGCAGTTCGCGCCGACTTACCGTCCTCACGTGATTCCCTCAACATAATTTAATAATAAGGTTTAAAGCCGTCCCTTTGTTCAGAACTGTTACTACGTGAACTTTGACGCAACATAATTAATTAGTCTACTATTTAAAACTAATAGCATCCAAAAGTAATTTAATTTTTTATACAGGCAAAAACCATAAATTTATTGAATAGTAGTTCATTTTAAATATTTATACACAAATTTAGTAAATGTATTTTAAATATTTTTTTACAACACATTTTTTACATCATTTAAATGTTTGATTAATTATAAATATATTAATATACTCTAATTATTGTTCTAATAATACATAAGTCGGGTTATTGGTAACGTAATTGAGGAAAAATTTTATAAATTCAAAAATTTGTAGCTTCACATTTCATTTATCAGACATATTCTCCATAAGAATCACATTTAATATATACGTTCGTGTTCCGCCGACAAACTGAAACTTCAACAGTAAGAGGGTGTTGGAAGATAAAGCCTGACCGAGTGCATGCAACGCACGTCCACTCTTTACAAATTCACAACTGATGTTAAACCATTCATATGGCGGATAAGTTTCGCGGTGCGACGAGCAGAATGCCGTGATAAGTCGCCACAACTCGACAATGAGGGAATCGTGAGTTGATTTCGTATTATGTAACAATCTCTGTTCTACTTTAGAATTCGCTATCTGTATATGGACTCTAGACTCGATCTAAGCCGTCTGTAATCTAGATACTAAATTTCACCCAAGCGAATTCTAATTCGGAGTACTTACTTGAAACTTCAATCCGGTGATAATTTCTAACTAGATACTGTTGTTTCAAATGATTTTATCTTTTAATGGTTCATCCCTTTAATGTCAGTTGTAGATAAATGACAAAACAATATGGAAAGGAAAAATATAAATGAAAACAAGATACTTACAAATCTTATAAAATTGTTACCTTACAAATCCCCCTTATTTACTTGAGCTGTATTAAATAAATCACTATTAATTCACCGTATCTTAAATTCCATTAAAAGCAATATGTCTCCATACTAATCATCATGACAAAAGTTTACGTGGACATGTCGCCAGAAGCATTAACGGATAAAAAAGTAAAGCATCCAGCGTAACAGAATATGTTCGATCTCAGAAAGCATGTCAAACATTTGATACATACAAAATACCATCAGACTAAAATAATACTTACATGGATGCGATACGATTTATAATAGCGTGCAAGATTTGGATTGTTAGAAGCTTAGTTGGAGCGTACGGGGGATTCAGCGAAGCATGGCGCAGTGAGTCATGCAGTTATTCAATAAGCCAAGACCGCTTGTCCGGATTTACAGCACCGTGAAAGACTATGTGAATGCAGTAGGGTTATCAGTTTTATGTGACATTAGAAGATGTTATTCCACATTATGCTGGTAAAATGTTGAATATATCACTGACTTTTATATATTACGCTTCGTTACATTTAGATTCTACAAACTCTTTCTTTTCTCGTATTATACATGCTATACATGGCTTATATTTAAGAACCGTAAATGACATCCTCAGTAAAAAAAAACATGAGAAATCACATTTATTGTCCTATAAAATTTATATCAAATCGACATGGGTCGGACCGGCTGTATCGATAAGATTCACAAATCATGTAACACGCTGCTCTTAAATCTTTCGAGGAGCTTATCCGAAAAAAACTGAACTCCATAAACGATAACGATAACTCTTTCATAATTATTAAAAAAGCTTAAAAAATATATCAATATAAATACTGAACTTAAGCGTACCTATTTAACCAATATAAAATATTTATTAGTTTAGTTTTAGAAATATATAAAAGTCATGAATGCCTAAACTATGTACATTAGTTAGCCGTTCGCCGAAACGAGCTCGGAACCACGACGCGGTGATGCACTGAAATTGTCAAAGCGAAACTCCACAGCCCGGTTTTACAACGCAATAAAATATTGAAATAAAATTTCGTCCGCGAACCAGCAATAAAATAAAATGCTAACAGTTTTTACGGCGCCGACAATATAATGAAATAATCGTAACGGCACTCGATGTCATATTGAATTGCCCAATAAATCTTCCTCGGGTCATATTGTCCACAGTCCTCTTGGCAACACTTTAATATCCAGAAATATCATTCCGATAATCGAACCCGCGCACACTAGCCGCTCCGTATAAATCATTCCCCCGCGCTTTGCTGTCGTTTATTTTTCAGACTTTCCATTTCCAAATAAAGTCCCTGAGCAGCGGGCCAGTGCTTCCTCTTTCCGGGGCGGTTTTTACATGATTTGTGGGCTGTCGGCCATTTCCCTTAATACTGTCAATATTTCAAATATTAATTGTTATAAATCACAAAACTTCTATAACGTTTCCGCTTTTTATAGCTATTTGTGAATTAAATTTAGATATAAAGAGTACGTTGACCGTTAATGTATTTTACAATGGACGAAACGAATTAACGATCATGCTAGGACAGACATGTTAAATTATGTAGGTACACTTAACGCGTCATTCTGATCACTACTTTGAAAAAGTTCCGCCCATAAAACATTAACAAGCACTCAAGAAAATTCCCGGGTTCTGCCCCGTTCGTTAAGTAGTGTCAGACGGTAGTTTTTCCCACCTCGGAGGCCACTAGAAGCCGGAGGGTCCCTGTCAACGCGATTGACCAGCCGATATCTCCCAAGAGTGTCGCCCTCCGGCCCTTCAAGCAACTCTCCGAGATCATCGCAAAGCCTTCAATTAATGACAAACAACGTTCTATCCTGTGCCCAATTTCCACTTGTCATTCCTATTTTACACGTTGACAGTTGGTATGGGTCATTCTATTCACAATTTAGATACAGAAATTCCCAATTGCAATAATCTCAATAATTTGTTTAAGATTTTAAATCAAACTATTTTAAAGTCTTAAATAGTGCTTTATAATAAAACCTGCAGCTGAAGCAATATGCATATTCCCAAAATGATTATATAATATAAATAATTACAGAAAAGTGCTTAGAATACGATATTTACGAGTAAATATTAAAGAAAAAATTAAGAGCATTGAGAGGCCAGAGTGGTATTTGGAAATTGAATGGTATTCAAAACGAAAGCCTGTAGACTTACGAGTATTGTGACATAAAAATTTTTCTTATTTGCAAATATTTTAAAACAAATCTAAAACATGTTTTTGCTAAAATTTTAACAAGCTGTTTAAATAAAACTGTCTTTAGGATTTAAGTTATGGTTACATATTTTTGACTCAACATTTAAATAATCACCATGGAAAATCGAATTAAAACTTTGTTTATTTATAATAATAGTATATACTATAGGTAGCCAATTGCTGATATAACTAAGAGATAAATATACTTCCATGAACAAAAGAAATATTTGTAAACAGTTATAACACAAAGTTATTCTACTACCACAACACTACGGTCGTAATTATCACCACAAAACACTTTGTGGTGTGCAGAGGAATCTTGTCCGATATTTTCATGAGGCGGAGAGCGCTTACTCGCTCGACGCGTATCGATCCGGGGGAGGGACAAGGGGGCAGAAATTTGGGAAAACTTTGAAAGTTTCGCGTCTAATTCAGGCGCACGCACACACCCGCACCAACACACCGGCTTAACCGCACACAAGCAACGCTGATACGGTTTTTGTTTTGTTTTGTGCTTGTTTGAAATGTCACGTGTCTTCACGTTTGTCTATGAATGAATACGATTTCACATAATCATGCAATATTTATTGAACACCGTTCTATAAATCTAAACTAATCGATATTTTGAGGTTTTTTTCACCTCAGTTACGATACGCCGCCATTATTATTAGTTATAAATCCACTAGCATATGTTAAATAATATATGACTGTTAATAAAAGAAATATTTTGATTACACCATTAATTTAACAATGTTTTATGTACAATGTAAAAGGCATACCATTTTCTACACCTAAATCATTGTCACACATTGTACTGAAGATCAAAGCCATATCATTATCAATTGTAGCGTGAGTGCTTTGTAAAAGAAAACAATTAAGAAGATGAGACTAGGGTGACCACAGCGTGTCGACGCCGGTGGACAATAGATCCGGAGACTGCCATTTCCTGTGTTACGATCAAAGAAGCTTTTTTCAACCAAGCTGTTAAATAATTAAACAAGTATTTGGTAACGCAACAATGACGACAGTAAAAAGCTCTTTTTAAATGTGAAACTACTATATTCCTTGAATTTCAATGGGTAAGATAATATAACCACCAATATAGAAAAAGCACAAAATAAAGTACATATGATAAATGATTAACTGTCATTACGTTAAAATATGATCAATATTAAATTAAATATAACTAAAGACTAAATTGTTATTCCACTTTCACTTTTATTCAAATAAATAGACATATAATTCATCCCCTCGGTTATATAAAATATTATAAACAATTATTTTGAATTTATACTGGTTATAATTTTTAAACATCCATTGTTGGGCGACGGTTTGTAAACAGGCGGCAAAATAAAGGAATTCCATTGAAAAGAAGCTTTGGTGGACAACAAAAAAAAATGGCCGCAAATAAAAAACAAAAGACTATGAGATCGCAATTAGCGTGATTTAACGGCCATTTAATTACAGAGTGATTAATGCGTTATTATCAAAGTCATTCTTTTTGTGGTCACCCTATTTTTGCTTTGATTTTATTTTAACAATTTTAGATATAAAAAATATATAATTTCTTAGGTTATAAATATTTATGCGAAAACACTTACTTTAATCAAACATGTACACGGGATCCTAACATGGTGAAGATGCAACTCTCTATTATTTCATAGGTATTTGTATCTTCTTAAAATATATACATTTACCCACAATATCGTAGCAGTAGTCTAGTCTTGTCTTACAGAAGTCGTCGTTTCACTTTATTTCGATAAACATGGTATCAAAATAGGATCTCTAGACACTGCCATTTGACGTACACAAGTGATCACTGGTATTGATTCAAAGTGGAAAATATATAAATATATTGAAGCCAACACGTTCCATTTAATTAATAAGATAATCAAATGAAAACTCATTCTTTAAACAATAATTAACTTAAACTTTTTACGCTGCAATAAATCAAATTATAAATAAATGACCATACATCTTAATTACAGTGAGAAGTAGTTACTTTTCTCTATAGTTATTGTCATTCTCTCCATTAGTGTAATTAAAGTATGCTCTTTTGGCAATCATCCTTTGTTATGAAGGAAGATATAAACTTAATTAGTTTTCAATGATACAATATCGCGGATTAGTATTATTTCATTTTATTAGATTTTATAGATTCTATGAAATATAAATAAATATAATAAAAACTTTTATCTTCAAACATATTATTTATTGAAATTTATTGCCTTTAGTTAAACCACAAAAAAATATAATGATTCACAGGCCGGTATGATGTGTACCAAAAAAATGTATATATTTTTAAATCTAATTTCTTATGAAAGTTTATACACATGTACAAATTTTAAACTAAGTAAGAAATAAGAACGTAGTAAGCACGTAGTTGACAGTGTACAATATTTAAGGTAGTTTAAAGAGTGGTGGCAACAAATAAAGCTGTTAGCTTCTAATCGGTAGTCGGGTCACGGCGACACACGGGATCAAGTGCACTCTTAGCAGCTATACATGAGATACGATTTCGGGATATATCTCAGGATTTCATTCTTAATAAAATAAATTGCAGCAATACTATTTATCAAAAAGAATATCCTATATTTTTATATATTGCAATTTAAAGGTTTGTTATTTTCTAAATGCACAAAGAATAAATGTTCTTAATAATTGGTACGATAAAATGTATAAAGAATATTTATACAATTAATTGTCGTAATGCAAGATCTAGGTGACGTAATGATTTTATATACGGATACGCATATAAACTTACGATATGTTGAGATTGATTCTGCAAACTCTAACCTCGTGTGTGCTAGCAAACATCTCAAAAGAAAACCGAAGCGAAGTAATAAGAAAAGGTAAGAGTGCCCCATTGAATGATAACTCCGAGTCTTTGTCTCCTGCGTCCGTCTTGACGAATCGAATTAAAAGGCTTATTGTGTCTACGTGACAGCTCCTCAACCCCTCGGCGTGGCGTTTTTGTTTCAAGCAAACTAAAATATTACGGACCATTCACTAGATCCCCAGCGAGGGAGCTTGCTACTTGAATTTGTACTCAATTTTTAACAGGGACCCTTAATTAAGAGTTGCTCTTTATTGGCAAGAGAAGTCTTAATGCGTTAATTGTCGAAATGCAATCTCGGATCCGTTTAATCATTTGAATGCTTCGAGTTTTAATTTTGAACGAACTAATGATATTTTCGTTTTGACAAATTATATTTTTAATAAACTTCAACTTTTCAATTTTAATTAATATTAAAACAGTATTATTAATGCGGATATTAATTGTATACTGATATTGAATTTTTATTTCAGGCATCTCTAAGGCATCGTCAGCCGTCACCATCCGATCAAGGTTAGTGTATTAACTTTTCTTTTAAAATATACGAACTATGTGATTGTATAAGAACATATGAGATACATCTTCGAATGGACACATTTTATTTACGTTTTATATTTATATAATATATAATATCAAAATTAATTTAACTTGAAGTAAACCAAAGTAAAGCTTTGTTATATCTTGACAGAATAAATCCCGGAAACATCAACTGCCATGTCCCGTAACTTGTAAAACATGTCTTAATTATTCATTACAACCCGCGACGCAGTTCCTTATAGACGCCGACCAAAAAGCCAACCATAAAAATATATAGATACTAAAACGAACACGCACATTAATGAGGGCTATGCAATATTTATACACAAGCTACCCTAATTGCTAGGGTGGAGAGTGGAAAAAATGGGCAATTTCACGTAATGTAATATGTATATTTAAGGTGAATTCCCAAAGCCAGTGTTGAAATTCGTCGCGGCGATACTTAAGCGAGACCACTTCAAGTTCCTTTTTGTTGCTGGCAAGAAAACTCCTCCACTTGGTGCATATATAATTAATTAATAACTTTACTAAACACCTTTAGTTCTACTGAATGCGTTAAATTATTGTATTAAGCTTCTTAAGAATTTTCAATAGATGCTTATATTCCTGTTACCTATATGTAATAAAAACAGTAAAATATTCTCACATTTTTTTTATAAAATCAACGTAGAAATGAAGTAGAGCATCACGGTCTTCGTAAACAATAAGTAGCCAGGATTTTTATTTTTTCAATATGTTTAGACGCTCGTCGCTAGTCCCCTCGCCGCAATTTCATCTTGACGGAAACCCTCAATCTAATGATACGCCTGTGTTAAAAAACACAAGGAAATTTAATAACGCCAGCCCACAGAATGTGAAAACAAAGAAAAGTTTAATTTCGACGATTCCCACATGCTCAATATCGCTGAGAAGTTATCCTTCTGTGAAAATTAAAAATCTCCGATGAAATTACAGCATAATAAAAATATGTAACCATCCTATACCTTAATATATTAAGGAAAACAATAACAAAGGAAAGTTAATAAAAAGCAACAAGCCCAAAAAATCTGCATATCACGAAATGGGGACTTTTACCCTACAGTAATTATCCGCTAAAGCTTCAACACATTTCAAAGGTAAGCAAATTAGTTTCGCACTTAATGGTCCGACAAAGAGGTTAAATCTTTTTAAAACGTTCAGTGTTACCAGGGCGCTATAACGGTGGAAAAAATATTTGCATAAGCTCACCCCGCATATATGCAAATCTGTCGGCCCGTACGTGGAAAGGCGGTAAAATTGTATCAAATTGTAGCAACGACACGTAGGCTTTGCCGGCAATTTGTCAAGCGAGCAATAATTATTTAAAGCTCCACCCCGCTGTGAATTAGATACACCGCTGGATATGGAATTTTAAAGAGGGTACCGTCAATCAAGAACAATATTTTTCTATATTTTATTAAAAATAGCAAAGAAATTGTGTGGAACTTCATAGGTTTAACATATTATGGAATTATTAAACTGTTGATATTAAAAACAAAAAGACATATAAAATTAATAACTTCACTTATGTTATGAAAATAAAATCTGATTACGTTATTAATATAAACTAAACTAAAATCAATTTAAATCTAAAATATAACATTTCAATTACCACAAACAACATCACGGCAACGTTCCGACGCCTTTCAATAAAAACAAACTGCAAATCGTCAAACGAAAGGCCGAATTAAACCATGAGGCGATGGGCCGTCCCGAAAAATGTTATACGCCACCTGTGGAACCCGTAATCGTATGCGTTGATCTCTCGTGGCTGCACTCGTGTCCTCTTCTTACATGGATGTAGGGAGTATCAACGTACCTCTGTCTTGTTGGAAAAAATATACGTGCCCATTTAATATTGTATTTATTTTTCTTGGTACAGTAGACCATCTGCTCCTTTGCGTAAAATCAGATTACAAATATTAATATAATATTTACACTACAGGCCAATAAAAAGATTTGGACGAAGATTCATTTGTTTTATAATTAAGAATATTTACAAGATATTACATACCAAATACTTAACTAAGCATGTAAAAAAATTGAATTTAAAATGTTAAAAATGGTGATATTCACTTCCAGAATTTAACTATCCATGGTTTGGAAACGCATCCACACGTTCAATTCCGAGCCAATAGCTCGGATTGCGGCGCTCAGGCAATTATCATTCACGCAATGATTTCACCGGACACTCGACAGTCCCCGACACACACCGGTCTATTAACACGCCCATCACATTTCACTCAATTGCCTACGGATTTATTGACTGCAGGGATTTTATTTGCAAACCGGAAAATTGATTTCATTTAATGTTTTGTTTGTCAATTAACACCAGCAAATTTTATATTTATTGCACAACATATTTATAATATAGTTCAGTTGGTATATTTATAAACATTACCATTTTCGTTAAATTTCATGGCTCTTTTTATATCTTTTATGAGTTATGAATAGTTTTATTGTATAAGAGAATGGTAAAGAACTCTCCTCAAGTAGCCGACAAAATTTTCCCACGGTTATGAGGTCTTAATAGTGAGTCGGTCCTTTATGAAGTCGAGCGGACACAATAACGATAAAGGTGAGCAGAAAATCCGGACAATAAAGTCGACAAAAAAGCTGAGTGAGGGCTAGTGCGGGGAAATAGTTCGTGAAATTTCGAAGGGTCCGGGTATACTCGTACGGGACACTTTACGACGGTCCTCTCAGTAAACCTGCCATTATGTTGGGTTAAAAGATCGTCCTATTCGCAATATAAAGATGCCGAGGCAAGATTTGTAGCGGGTTTATGGATGTAGAAGGGTTGTTGGATGCGGTTATTACGATCACGTCGAGTGGAGAGGTCGTATCATCCAGGAGTCAACATTGCGAATATGATGGAGGGCTTTGGGGTAAGAACCAAAAATGGCGGCTTATACTGTTTATTTTTAGAGTAGTACTTATTATTGTATTAGATGAACTTTATTTGTGTTTTATACTAAGATATGAAAAATTATTTTTATAAAAAATTATATAGTTAAATCGAATATAAATAAAAGCATTTAGGCTTGTATTATTGACTGTTATAATATTGCATGCATTATACCAAGTTCATGATCATAGTATTCATTGACCAAAACAAAGCAAAATTAGTATGAAATTAAAATACCATATTATCCAAATCATTATAGCCAAGATAGAATACTATTAGTGCACATACTGCTCGTAGCAAATTCTCTGCCAGAAATGGTATTTAGTTTTCAGGCAGACTAATTGTATGGCAATCGTGAGCGGACAGTCTAAACAAGCCCGCTCGAAGGCGTTTACAGGTGTTTGCTAAGAGCCCTCACGTAAACAGAACAGTTTACACTTCCTTTTGCTTTCCGTGTACTGTAACTTGTATTGTGGAGTGTTTTTCGTCTTATCTATTATTTACTTTATTGTACTTTTAAAGTTATTGCTTTTAAATATATGGTATAAGTTAAATATTTATTATTTGTCACTATGTTTTTTATAGAATATTATAACATTAATATTTATTATTGATTTATTGGTAGCTCTGAATTATGATAATATAGAATACTATATTAAAATAATCTAAATTATCTAAAACTAAAAACAATTTATTTTATTCGAAATTTGTGTATAAATAAACTAAATTGGTATATAATTTGAATGTAAAGTCTGATCGGCTACTAGACTGCGGTTGATATTCGACACGTCTCGGTCAGTTGCGCGTGAACTAGCCCTTTGAGCTCTCACCTTTCACCGCAAATGTTTTGTGCACAACCTCAAACAGGATGGATTGAAGAAATAAACGCTATAAAGGATTGCATAACTTGCAAAACGATGTATATTGTATAAAACTATAAAATCTACAAATAAAATAAAACTGTTTAATGCAAAATTTTAACAACAAAAAAATTTAAGTATTAAAATAAACTGTTAGTCCCACAAACCAGTTCGGTAAAACTGAACCAAAATAACTGAATATATTCAACAAAAATGGGAATTAAAATTTTCGAGACACAAAATATGTATTAGAATCAGCGAGCGGCACGAGTTGGAAGTTGGTTCGTCCGGGACGCGGTTTGGCAAAATATGCAGCGCTCGCGTATTCCTGCCTGCATATTACATGAGCAACTTTAACGGATTTCTTCAATATTTCAGCGTGGGAAAATTCCTTAGCTATCTTTACCACATTGGTTTTTCCGATATTTGTTTTTTATAGATTGTAACAAATATTATTACTGCTACTACTTTTAATTCAATGTTATATTATATGTTTTTACTTTGATTTTAGTTTGTTAGACAAGGTAGTTAAAGAAATTATCAGCAAGTAAGATTGTGACAGCTATTACCAATGACACAAAAATCTAATAAGTATTAGAGTTGTCAAGTGACACGGTAATCACAATAATATATAAACCAATAATAATAATAAACCATGCTGCTTTGAAAATAATCTTATCTTAATTTTTGTTGTATAATAATGTCTATACAAAAAAGGTGCACAATTAGAAATTAAACAAAATTATATAGTCAGATAAGCCTCCTACTGTTTTCATAAAATAAACACTATAAATTAAAATATAACATAAATGAAAATAATCTGCAAACTGTCCAAGTTCCCGCGGTATCTAGAACGCCGGGGGCCGTCCGACAATAGATCAGCTTCTTCCCTCCAGCACACCGCTTTGTGTTGAATACACAGCTGTATAATAGACGCGATGTGCAATGACGAGATTGCACTTGAGACTTAATTTCATTTCCTAATACACGCCACGTATTTGCTCGCCATACATTCATGTTTGCGCGCTACCGCATTCATTTTCTCCACAGACTCTCTCCATATTTTCCTTTTGTCTAGACGAAATCTTAACGAATATTTAAATAGACCGAGTACAGAACAGCGATTGTTTTCGATACAAGCAACTAACAGAACCGTATGGCGTATAAGATGGCATATCTTTAAATTGCTCATGTAAGACGAAATTAACCCTCGCCCACATCAACACAGATAAATCGGAGAGCTCATTTGCGGGCCTTCCGGCTGCCGCTCGTTACATCTTGATATTCTTTACCCCTTTACCGATACGGAGCACCACACGAGCAATAAATGGCGCGGAAGGAGCTCGCTATCGCACCGCCCGATATCTTCCATCCGAATTAATTTCAGAACGCTCCTCAGAAACGAACTTAGTTCGTGGACTTGTTATTTCTACGTGTAGCCGAGCGAACACGCGAGTTCTAATCGCGAAGAGTTGCGAGATAAAATGGCGACCCGTAATTACCATAGCGCCTTTCGAAGATATGTGGAGAATCTTAATGGTACGGTGGCTTCGTAAATAATGGGCTCTTATGGGAAAGTTGCTAAGAGCACTGTTTCGAATGTAATTTTAAGGGTTTCCTGCTCACGTGCTTTTAGAATAATGAGTTAGGCGTGATCACCTACACATATTATTCGTATATTATTTGCACATGTTCTAATGACGACGATTTGTATTTAGTATATCGGATAAACATTTACGTGATAGAACGTAAATTACCTGTAGCTTTTAATTTAAATAATTAATTACTTTAGTTTATATTAAAAATGAATATGTAATTATTTTATGATATAAATAAAAGAATATTGTTATTTAAACCCTATTATTCCTATTAATTTATAAGCTATGAACAAACCATTATGCCTCGAAAATCCGTGAGACAAAACGTTAAGTACGGTATCGCCCGCATCTTCAGGATGCAGCAACCTCGACATTTTCAGATACGAATGAATTATGAGCAGTTCTTAAACTTGTTGGCAATAGCGCTTTAACAGCGCTGGAACTATCCGCTTTGCAAAATAGACCTTGTCTTGTAAAGCGCTTAACATCTAGTCGGTAGCAACTATGGTAGCTGGCAGCACTGCGGTATCTTTTCATATCTGATAGCAATTAACAGTGTAGCGACTACGCTTTGCTATAATTTATGTTTTTAAAAATAATAAAAAGATAATTAATAAATAAATGGCTATTAAAACCTAATTAATATAAATAATAATGGTATTATAACTTTATTTTCATAAACTTTTACTGTAAAGTTTTCGCCAACCTTAATTTCAAACTAATCGCATTTTAACAGTAAATATTTAAGTACAGTTGGCGAGCATTTAAATCCACAAAGTGCACGGTTAATGCATTTTAAAACGTAGAACGTTTCTATTCACATAACTATATATACCCATTCCTTAGTACAATGAACATGTTCCTTACATTAGAACACTGTAAATTAGGCACCAAAAACGGTCTCATTTTCCACTCGAGTGCTACGGCTAATATTGTCTCGCTCTTGAAATATGCATCCTTACCTGCGGGAGTCGGCGAATATACTGTAATTGTTAAATATACTGCGTCGTTTAATCCAAGCTACATCTCCTGGAATGTTCGAGAATGCAGCCAAGATTTGCAGGCAGTCTGCGGCTATGAGACTTGGCCTCGGGCCTGGCGGTTAATAGTCAGCTTAACTCGCCTCTGAATTTCTTGATGGCTCGCATTAACTAATACAGCACCCGCAAGTAACATGAGAATCTGTAAACGAAAATTGAGCCTCGTTTACATATGCAAAACCTTTTTAAAGTTGTTACCCTCGAAACCTTCTTCAACAATCCCGCTCTGAACTCCACTGCAAACAGCCGTCAGGCGTCGTCGATGAAATTGCAAAAATGTAAAAGAGCTAATGTTTGCTCACCTTAAACCCCTTCCCGACCCCCACGTGCTGGCGTGACGAGCGGGATAAAAGGCTTTAATACACCCTCATCCCTTATTACGAAACTTGAAAAAGACAACAATATAGATCCAATGTGTCGCGGGCGCGGCAATCATACGCGCATCAAAGGTGTCGCTAGCCAAGTGTGGAAAAGGCTTTATGTAGCAACGTTTTGTTACATTCGGTAGGGAAATAGCGAGTCAAAGGGCTACACGTTATGAGATCTAGAACAATACGGATTGCTACAATCCCGTTTCCTTCGCGCGTGGAAATGATATTTGAATGTTTAATGAGAACTCGCAATTTGTGATCTAAGTGACGTCATCATATTTCGTTTGACATTGAAGCAGAAATATAAAGCCGTTAAGTTTAGTTTTTGGCGAATTTATATTATAAAATATCAATTGTCTCTTTCCACACAGTTTTTACTCAGCATATGGAGCTATCATTACCGCTTCGCTGAAAAATGTCACGATGCTTTGCAAGTCAAAACCCCTTAACCGAGTGACGGCTCTCACTGACTGCAGGTAAATGTTCATATATAAACGTAGTCGTCTATATCATCTCTATTACTAATATCGTTACAATTTAAATATTTTATTACAACCTTTTCAAAAACTTTACAACTTTAAAATATTATTTTGGTTTTAACGTTGTATCATTATTCCCTTAATTGACAATTATGATCATATATACTTATTAGTACCTATTTTATTTGTAAAAACGACTTCTTACTTTCATGATAAGATCATAACTTGAAAACGACTGTTCTATTTTAACTAATATTTTTAATGTTTTTTCTGAAAGTAGTTCTTAGATTAAAAACATTAAAAAAGAAATATTAAATTTGGTAAAGTTTTAGTTTATTATCTAAATTAACATTTAAGTGCCTTTTACTACGGTAAATATCTATTTTTACGTCCCAATAGCAAAATAGATTTTAACTTTAATATTTATTTTTTTTTTTAGTTTTTTTTGTATAAATATAAATATTAAATAATTGTTTATGATTATAGTACGAACGGGAAATTGACAGGCGAATTTCTTAGAAGTAGCTTATAAGATTTTAAGAATAATAACTCATTTATATAAATTTTAAAGGCATTTTTGTAAATTTAAAATTAATTGCGAGGTAAAACTCTCATAACTTATAATATGCACATTAAATAATGATCTCTGCTCATGACGTCGCTGTGGGGTTGCGGGTTGATTTATACTCACGTAAATGTCGGCCCAAAAGCACAGGTGTACATTACTGACTTCATTTTACATCTATTTGTTAGAAAAAAATAACAGAATTTTCTCTTTAGAATTGTTCATCAAACATTTTTATACATATATCGTGAGGGATTTCAATCGACGCGTCTTACATCTTAAGAAGTCCTCCCGCCCTCACGTCGTTAACGCGACGTGTGCACATTATATGGAATTATTTGCGACATCGCCTGCCTGTGACGCATTACCTTAAATTGACATTCGATCAGTCGCCATATTGTTTTTCGATAAACAGAGACAAAATTTTTTAGGTAACAAGAAAAGTACATATTAAATGAATGTTACTTTGTTGTGTAAAAATATTGCATTTTTAGGTAAAAATCAATCACTACGTAAATTTAGTATTCACTATGTATATATACTTCTTGAATGTTTTTTCAAATTTAAAACCACATAGAGAGTATCCTGTAATTTAGTTGTATTAATATAGAATTCCGGCAAGAGGCCGCAACACGTTGCCGCAAATTGACATTCAATCAGTGTCGCGACATTGTTTCCCTATCAATCCTTATTGGGAGTGGGGCCACGCTCCGCCGATATGCCGCCATCAAATCGCAATTTGTTTATGAAAATTTATTGTATTCGCCATTACCGGATTCTTTTCCTACGGGAGCGACCCGCGGAACGAAATCACCTTATTCAATTCTCTTTTTGCATACATCACACACGGTGTCTTGGAAGGGGAACATCGGGTTTTGTCTGAACACGTGAAACGCGTTTGGGATGCATGTTCGCCTCTTATTAGTCTGAATATCGGATCGCTTCTTCAAAAATTACCCCCAGGGTATACACCTTTCTTGTCTGCTCATTGCGTGTTCCTTAAATTGCGCTGGATAAAATTTTTAAGCTTCCTTTTTAATCTTCTGAATTCTTATATTTATAAAAAAATAATTCAATTATAAAATTTTATGTAATTTATTTTATAAAAAACGCTAAGCCTTGACAAATACATGGGGATCACGAGAAAATTTCCATTTGGATATGCCAAGAAAATCATTTATCAGAGTAGAATTAGTGAGTCACACATGCGAGATGTCGATGCTAAGCGACGCGAGCGATATGACACCGTTTCCCTTCTGTTTCGAGGATTTGGAAAAAGAATTGTCGCATATATCACCGTTAATAGGGCGAGGAGAGAGCACTACTTATGCATAATGCGACGAGGAAACATGCTATGCCTGAGTCGAATATATCAGAACTGGATTTCTAATGCAATAAATATACGAATAACATCTAACCGTTCTGCCTTTAGAGCTCTTCAGTTTGTTGTACTTGTTAGCAACTTTGAATTTTATATCGACTCGAAATATTACTAGGGGCGCCAACAAACCCTCAATTTCGACTCGCTGCACTCGCGAAATCTCGGGTGCCGTTTGCATATTGAGCGAAGCGAGCCCAGTGTATTGACTCATCGTTTCCCATTGACTTCAATGGGATATCAGTTTTTTGATATGATATTAAAAAAATACTTTTTTTTTGAGGACATTTTTCAATTTTTTTTTAAAAACCGTCATCTAATTTGTGTCTTTTTGATTGCAAAGTTTCATAATTTTCCGTCAAGTAGTTTTCGAGCCAATTCGTGACAAAGAATGTAAAAAGTCTCCAGTAAAACGCTCCGCTCACTTCGTTCGCTTCGCTCAATAAACTATTTAACAGAATGAAACTAACGTAGTTTTATAAGATGAGGATAGAATTAGTTCAAAAAATATCATTACTTTAAACAATAAAATATGTAAGCATATTACAACCCCCCATTTTCCCAAAAAACATGATATTAACCCCGTTTTAACATAACAATAACGAGGTGACGTGGTCGTAAACACAGCGAAACGATCTTCGTAAAAACGAACGAGGCGGTAAACATGGACAAGCAATGTCTTCGACGGCGAATGACTCCAGATGCAGTAAAGACGCTTTTAACACAAAATGGTACTTGTGAAAACCTAATTTTTATTACCTCCTGCTAGATTTTGGTGTAGAAAACACTTTAATTAAGGGGGAGGGTGGTAAGTTTTATGTCTTAATATAATATTCATCTTAACGATTTTAATTTTAATAAGAACTTTTTCAAACAAACACAACATATAAATACCGCTTATATTATATATTTAACCAACCAAAAACTATATTTCCCAATTATGATTTATGGCATATAAAATGTTAAACATATAATTAATCTGAATGAAAATTGAATATTAGCAAGCTTTATTTCAAATAAATATATTATTTGAAAAATGATAAATGTTTAATAACTTAAATGAGATGAAGAAAAACTCTCATGTAAAATATAATTATGTTTTTAATAAAATGTTTCAATTTTCTTTCGATTGACACTTTTATGGTAAATTCTAGTCAAGTAACTATAAATTCTTATTAAAATCTAAGCCTAATGCATTAAAGATAAAAGTTACCCCACACACCCCAATCAGTCGAAGATTATGCTAAATACTTGTAAGTATAATATTTGGAGACGCAAGACGCATACGTAACTGAGAGTTTATCAACCCCTCGGTAAAAAGCTGTTATATTTTCAACACATGATTATGTAAAAGAATTCCGCGATTTGAAAAAAAGAAAATGTGTTAAGACGCGAATAATTTGCATCTACGAATTTCTTTTAAAGTAAATTATTTATAACAGGATTTGTTGGTTAATATTGTTTACTACAGTTAATATATGGCTTACTTTTATATAGTTCCTGTTAAAGTTAAATGGAAAAATCATCAAAAACTATTGTGATATTAAATAATAATACAGACAATATAGAGGAATGTTACATTTTAGGTTTTATGGTAAATATTACATTAACCTTACAGGATAATCAGTTTTTATACAAAATAAATAAAATATTCATTCAGATCATTTCAATTCTCGCAAAAAAAATGAACAAACGACAGTTAAAAACAACACTGACACACTGACGAGCTGCGATCGCTAATTTTCTGACTCGCCAAACGACTTCCTCAACTTAATAACACAAAACAAATTACCAACGAAATCTCCGAGCAGCACCGAAATAATTAATCAAAACGTGGATCTTGGAAAAAAATTAAAGAAATAATCCTTCCAAACCGGTGGATGCCATTATGATTATTTAAATCTTCGGGACGACTCGACAAAATCGCGCGATATAGATATAAGACAGTAATAACCCATTTAGGAGGATAAGAAAAAGGGATGGTACTCATTAGCATATAATGACAGTAATTAAAATACACAAATAGAGCTATAAAGACCGCCCGGCGTTGAGGGGTTGTCTTCATCATCCACGAGAATTTATACATGGTAAATATTTTCATTGCGACTCAGGCAAGCCGTGGCGGAATTAAGAACGCTATTGTTTAATTTATTAATTAATAGACCTGATGTTTCGGTTGAGATTGTCGATTAATCGTGCCTTTGAAATCATTGTAATAATCATTTATTATTTATTAAAGTCTTATAGAAGACATCATTAATATATCCATATATTTACAGACATTTACAAATGGGTCATGTCATGGTTTGCTAAATAGCATCATAATCCACAATAGTCTTATATAATCAGCGTTAACAGTTTAAAATCAACTGAGACTCTTGAAATGTCTGAAATTATTTCAATTCATCTACAGTCTCGCTCTGCCGCCTCAGACAATGGAAGGGCTAATTACGAGATGTAAAGCTTTATTAACGCAATCGTGGTTATTAACATAAAAAAATAATATTTACTGACTCTCTTGACTGCGAAGCCTCTTAATTTTTGAATATTGCGCCATTAAGTTCAATGCTCCCTCAACCCTTCGTCTTACAAATGATTGCAGTGCTGTTACGCCTTGAGAAATACGATGAGCGTCAAGATTAAAGCTCATCAGTTGTTTTATTGAATTTGTGTAAAGCTAAATTTATTAGACAATCTTCACTGCATGATAATATTTAACATAGTTGTTTTCTATGACCATACTCGTATATCTATGTGATGTTTCCGGTGAAAGAAAATTCTGAGGAACTTGTTTTAAATTTTTTTTAAACGCTTCCCAATTTTTTTATGTTTATTGTATGGATTAATGCTGTACTTATTTCAAAAAAGTTAAACAAATATTTGTTATCCAATTTAATACCAAGAAAGGAAATATTTTATACATGTAAGTATTTATTACAAGGATTTAAGAATAAAAAAATATTGATTACAAGAATTTAAGAAGCTTTTCTCAATCTTAACTTAATATTAATATTAGCAGTTCACACACGTCTTGCAAAATTGTACTGTGGACAGAGCTGTCTTCCAGCTACGTCCAAATTACCCATTGATATTTTAATCAGAATTCCCATCACTGACTTCCAAGATTTTGCGATTAGCATATAAATAGCGGGTAAAATATGACATCAGCATTTTAATTTTTCGATATTACGAAGCGATTTACAAATTAGCGGGCAAGAAAAACGCTATGGCTTAAGAGGGTCGAACCATCCGCAGATGTTCTATTTAAATGTAAATTTCCTTCAATACGCTGACGACATGGATAAAAAATATAATTTTAAATCAACATATTTTGACAGCTTCATCAAATATTAATATAGAAAAGAATAGCTTCACCTAAATGAAATTAATTGTATTACAGTGTTATCTTTGGAATTATAAAGTGACACTGAAAAAGAAAAAGCTTAAGAGGATATTTAATCAACCTTTCAAACCGAGAGGGTGACAATTGCAGGCACGGAAAAAAAAGAAAGAATTCTTTTTCGCTGTAAGCAACAATAAAAGAACAGTACAAAGGTCCGGAAGTGGAAGTGACAGATTGTCTGCAGCGGTGAAAAGTCACACCTCTTGTTAGTAGACGAGAGATTAGCTCTCATTATAGCTCTTTATATAAATTAATTGATACTATTAGTGCTGTATATTCTTTTCTAACACCTTCCAAGTTCCGTATCATTTGGAGAGCGTTTGAAAATAATTTCTCATTCTTCTAAAATACTATCATAAGTTATTATTTGTTTTATTTTGTTGTGGAGATGAGAAATCAAATATTTAATATATAAATATTATACTGCTATGTGCAGTACATTTTTTCAAAATTTGAGAATGAGTAAAGAGCCGCCCCGCCAATCTTGTGAGTGTTGATGGGTTAAAAGTAATAAACCATATACATTTTTCTCGTGCTCTGCTTTTATCAACAAACAATGAAATAAAATAAATTCAGTACAGATGACACAATATCAAACAATGAATGAACAAGTCCAGGAACAATCAAAGACAAGTATTGGAACAAGAATTAATATATATAATATTGTAAGTAGTAATAAGATATAAATTCGTAGTATACATAGCAAACTCACTCTTTTCACGGAACAGCTTTCCTTTCTTACAATACGTGCATCTGATTTAATTAGCCAGTCTGAGTGAGTACGGAGTCTTTTATCCGTCCAGAATTCATTAATCCCCTTTTGCATCTCAAATTAACGAATCGATAATAATTGATTAAGTACCGCGCCGAGCTAAGGAACACCACAAAGGAGTCCATTCGAATCGCCCGCGAGGAAAACAAAAACAAACCTCTCCCTTTTTTGACCGAGGAGGAGAAATCTGGGCTTTGTTCATTTGCTCGGTAAACCGATAATTTCATTAAACAACAAAGTGGGTCTCCTTGGAAGCTCTCTGTAAACACGCCAAGAAGCCAATGTCCCCCAAGATGGAAAATTCATTTGGAGAAAAAATTTAAAACCAAAGCAGTGCAAATTAAGGTTCTCATCCCCTATTTCGTTTATTCATTTTAGTCTTAAATTTCTTATTGAAGTCGCCATGATAATGTTATTAAAGAAATCAAGTTTCTAATGCTAATTTAAAAAAGTACTATTGCATTTTGAAGTGTCTAATAATTATAATAAATTTAAATATAGGATTTAGGAGAATTTTAATATTACATTGTGTCTTATTCTGTTATTGGTTATTTTATTTTGTTTGTTTTTTCAATACAAACTGACATACTTTTAGAATAAAATCTTAATAGTACATACCCTTTACAACAATCCGGCTAATATCGTTTCCGTAACCCGAAACGGTCGAATTCCGGGCGTTAAAAATATCGCAGAGTAATTTGGAGCATTCGAGCAGCATTAAAGTTGGTAGCCAAATTAAGCCGAACCCCCGATATATTGCGTTTGTTCTTTTGATGCCGGTGAAGGGTTAAGCCAAGAATGCTTTGCTTTTTATACCAAGTCCAATAAACTGGGGGGAAGTTATATATATGGTTATAACGTTTGAATGGTCAAACAAGAAATATTGATGTAATTTTATAACTTAGTTTTACGTAAATTTTTATATATAGCCCCTGATATTACTTTTAACTATAAATATATGATTGTTGTCCAAATTCCACAAATTACGATAGGCAATATTTTTTTTAATTAATTGTATATTTTTGTTTATATAAACAAGTGTTGATAATTTAGTAGAATACAATAAAAACATAATCAATGCATTATAAGGAAAATAAAATAACAATATTTTGTTTAAAATGAATTAAATTCCACGTACGCTCACAAATAATGATTAATCCTAACCAATGAATTATATCTACGCTAGGTAATTATACAGAAAATACCATTAAATTAATAAATAAAACACAGGAGCGGGTCCCGTCCTATCGAAGCAACATAGGCCCCTCTGTCGAATAAATTTATGTAAAAATTTTCATTAATATTTTTGAGGCCGACCGTCCGTTGGCCCTTGGGAGTGGAAATCGAGTTCGCGGTTGCTATGGAAAAATGCAAACCGAATATTATAGGGTCCCTCGCCTTGTATTTGCTTATGAATACCACTCGTACCTGCCCGCATTGTGACGTATAGGTAAACATAATATGCGTATCGTGTACAAAAAAAATTGGCCACATTGTTTGGGGCCATTTCATTACTTATGAAACCACTCAATCATTTAAGTGTTCGTGGATATGTTTTGCCTCCGTACGAATATTCATTTATTGTGCGTTGCTTTTATGGTTTTTGGGTGTGAAATTTTATGTATATTAATAAATATGAAAATGCTAGAGAATATAATAATATTCTCTAGAATTTTCATATTTATTCTAGGTAACTTCCCATACAATAGTTTCTACCCCACCTTGTAAAAGTGTCCACTATGAAAAACGCCCCTAGATCTTGTGAGATTATAAAAGATTTGTGAGTTTCTAGTGGCGCTTGCGAACGGTCGAGCTTAAGAGATTTAAATCGCTCACTGGTCCGGAATGCCAGATACAAACAGTTTTTTTTGTGATTTATATTTTGATCTATATTTGAAATTATATGTAATTTTACGAAACAAAATTAAATTTAACATTTCTCAAAGCATTATAACAAGTGTATAAAGCTGTTTTGCTACTACCATCATCAGGATACTTTGTATATACACAAAGTATCTTTATACATAAAATATATTTGAAGTGTTACTTAAAAAAATAAACTATAAATCCTTAACGATATACGTTTAAATCTGTAAGAAAAGTCTTCAAGGTAACTTTTCTACTTATATTTCATCCTGTAAGGCCACAATGCAGCCAGAATCTGCGCGCCATATCTCAAGCGAACCTGTAAATCTTCCAGGCATTTTTATATTCGCCTCCCCGACTAAGGGCTAAGCAAGTCGCACCGTCCCAGATTATATCTTGACACATGATGGATGAATGGTTATTGGATCTCAACATTTTTATCATTTTGATACAGTCGCGGGGGCAAATGCGTTTTTATTTGCTAAAATTTTTTGCTGAACTATCTATAAACGATTCAAATACAACGAATAGTTTTCGGGAACTCTGTCCCTCAACATAATAAGGGCTTACTCCTGTTCGTGAAGTACATTTTCCATTGATCCACGAGAGATAATTAATAAAGTCATAAAATAAAGTAAGTCTGCTATAAATCGTAAAAAAACAACATTATGGCTAATGTCAAATATATATTGAGAGATGGTAATAAAATAATTGTATAATATTCGTAACAGCCTGAGTATAGAGGTATGAAATTGGCAATGTTCTCAGCGCCGCGTCTGACACTGCGACCCGATCGTTTGCACTCTTTACTACACCCCTATCTCACACTTCATGTCATGGGTACTGAGTAAGGTGTACAAAACACTTCCTTCATGATTTCATACATCATAAACATTTTATTTTGATCTTCAACAATATCTAATAAATTAATATAAAGGGATATAACTAAACTGATTCTTTAAGAGTCGACAATAAAATTCTGGTTATTGCTGAATTAAACAAATAATATCAACACATTGAAACGAAAAAAAATAAGAATAGTTAGCGTAGTGCTCAAGGTTTTAATGCAAAAATGTTAAATTCGATAATTGAAATCATATTCTGTGGAAATTAATAAGATTTCAAATTTATTAACATATGATTTACATGTGTTGTGTGTTGCTGACTGTACCAGTTATCCGCTCGCTTTGGCGGGTATGATACGTGATATCGTATAAAAATGGTGGCCGCGTCGGCGGAAACATATCAATTCAATTTGGAAATCGCTCGTGGAACACCGTGAAATAACGTGTCCGCTAAATCATGGACGCGATAAACATTTCGGAAGGGTTGATGTTTTATTAGCTGTTTAAGATATCATCTTTTTAAAATGATGTATGTATTTGCTTACGATTATTACTTCACATTTATCAAACAATATGTTAAGAAACTCTAGTAATATATGAGGCTTGCTTTGTCATTTTAAAGCATTCCTTGTTTAATAATCAATCTCAACAGCCGAAACAACATTTTAATATATATTTGGCTGGCAGTAGTTATCTCATTAACTGTCAACTGCATAAAAAAGAGTATCACTAAAAATTCATCGAGTCATCCAACGAGAGGGTATTAAAATTAAAAATGCACACGCGTCGAGATGCCTCAAGGAAAACGTGTTAAGCTTGAGTGAACCGTAAAATGTTAAAATACCCCTATTTTTAAGAGAAGATGAAGCATCTTTTGTGTCTTGAAGCTCTTATAATTAACTAATTAGTGAGTCTTACGAACTTGTCTATGTTCTCATATATTACTTACACATTAAAACTATAAATAAACTATTATGCAAAAACATATATATAAGACCACATTTAAATTGATTAAAGTTTTACTGTAATGTAAGTATCCAAAATTAGTAATAATTATCCCATATATATTCAATAATACTTTAATTAATCATTGATTATTCATTAGGCACTCTGGAAAATCCGCTTGCAAACTAAAACCGTTATCTACAAGAAATATACGCACCAAACTAGTGAACATACCGATATCAACCGATTTAATATCCCGCTCATAATTGAAGCAAATGTTCTTAAAACCCATTACGGTAGCTGGGAGACTCGATGAGCCCCTACCTAGGTAATGAACTCACATTATAAATGCAACGAGGCATCGCCTTCGATGCACCGCTCCGACGAGAAGAATTAATTCATTTGCATGTAAAACTTCACCTACGGTAGAAGATTAGGTATGTAAGACGCGGGATCGATAGAGGTTCTTACTTAGTACCGACATGATTCTATTATGAGTAGTAATGAATATCTTGTGTTTTCTGTTTTATGTAAAAAGTATATATATGTTTCATATATATGAGCAAATAAAATATAATAAGTTGCTCGGTTTTAATTTCATATGACTACCAGTTTGATTCAATTCTTATAAAAAAATAATATTAAAGTAAAGCCTTAAAAAAGGAAAAAAGATTCTCTCCGGCGGGGAATCGAACCCCGGTCTCCCGCGTGACAGGCGGGGATACTGACCACTATACTACCGAAGACCATGTACACAAGTTGAAATATATGGTTAGGAATATTTAGGTTTCACTTAATAAATTTAGATAAATTTATAATCTTTCTATGAATTATTTTATCTTCCTATATTTATAAATATTGTGTTGCTATTTATCTTATCTCACCATTGTTTTTATATATCATTTTTATTATTTTTATAAATATAATTCGCAAAATATACAGTCAGTGAAACTAAATTAGTATTATTGTTACACATAAATTTGTAATACATAGACTGGTATTCACAATCTTTACACACATTTTTAATTATATCATCTCAACTATTTACCACAAAGGACTTACCTCTACTGCAATAGTAGCTTAAATATATAGAATACGACTAAAAGGAACATTGGCAAAGTAGATATAAAATTTAGATAGTCAGATACTCTCTCTTAGGACATCTAAAGATTCAATTAACCTTTAAACATTCTCTTACTACGGGTTATTTTTAACGGGACAGGTCCCCTCAGTGGAGACCTCTTCCTAATTCCACGTGCTTCTCTCAAGCACTTTTTAGAGTCATTTCGCGCCTCTTGAGTACAATCGGATGCAAAATGGAAACTTCAATTTGTCAGAGGTGGGTTGAATATGACTTAGGGATCACTGAAGTTGGTTCTTTGTTAAATAACATTTTTATTAAACATTCTTTATATTACATTTAACGTTGGAGATCCTTGAATGGTGTTATGTTTTCAATTTATTGTGTCCATTTTTAGCAACATATAACATATTTAATATAACAACAAATTTGGCATAATTTTATTTTATAATAGCACACAATATGTACTACCAAAAAAAATTTATAAAACAACAAAAGCTAAATTCTAATCTGTAACAAGTATAACCTACGTAAGTGTCTAGCACTTAAAAAGAAAAAGAAATTAAACGCGATTACCAAATCCCGCCATTCAGGATTCATCTGATCGCCCCCCGGGCGCGCACTTATCATTGACATTAACTTTTTTGTTGTCCATAACATTTGCATAACTCTTAAACTCTATCGACACAGCACGCCTCGAAGCCCGGAGGCGACCCCGCAGCCTATACTTGTTAAGATCATTTTCAGACTTTGCGAAGTCTCTCGTCTTGGGAACTGTAAAACTGGGAGTAATTTGTAAATTACCTTCAACGAGGCGAGGTAAGAACGCACGCATCTTTGACTTCTTCCCCCGGTGGTGTATGAATACACAAACATTGAGGAAATTTATTGAATAACTGTGTCTGCGCCAATTTATGTTGATTTAAATTCCGCCATCTTTAACTACTCATATGATTTCAAATTTGCTTCAACATTTTAATAAGTAAATATTCTGTTTACACATTTGGTGAATTGGTAGGCACTTATGTTAATTGTTTAATATGTTCTTTGTGTTACATAATTATTGTTGATACAGCTGTAACACATTCACAAACGCATATTTAAATAAACAATCAATTTATTTGAAACAAAACAAGATAAAAACAGTATAATTTTTTGATATCTTAAAAATGTGAAGGAACAAAGAAAATTAAGTTAAAAATTGTGACTTATTGCGAACATTCATCACTGCTTGAATTTCAAAGATTAATATGAATTTGAATGGGACTATTTTGATGTCTGTCACATCCAGGCGGCCCTTCGGCTAACGAAGCTAATTCGGAGGTAATAAGAGTGCCGTTCGGCGAATTATTTATGCGGAAATATTTTGCAATTATTTTCATACGAAATAAAGTTTAAAGTATCCATTAAAAGGTTGTAAGTAAATTCTTTTCTTCAACTTTAATAGGATATTTGTTTTTATTTATTTTCTAGAAGAATATAATTGAGTTATCAATTGTTTTTACAATAATATTAAACATTTAAATGTTTTATTGAATAATAAACTTTCTACATAAATTTTTAACAATTAGTATATAAAATTTGTGAATAACGGAAAGGAACATTAATTATAAAAGAAATATATTTTAAGAAACCACGTTCAAAGTCGATCTAATTTATTTTATAATCCATCCGGCGATTATAATTTAAAAACATGAGCGTATACCGTGATAGCAAGATGGCGGATATCTTAATGAGAAGGTATCACTGGAAGCAGCTGTTATGATACCGGCCAGAGTGTCGCCGCACTCACCCTTAAAGAGATTTTTTTGATAACTTACTACGGAAATGGCTTATGGCAGGACAGCATTTTACAAAGGCTGAGTTTATAATAAATCTTTAATGACGATTTTGCCGACGTTAACTCGACACATCCATCAAAAAGTAAAAATATTAAATTATTATATGAATAGTAATCTACAATAAGGTAAATAGATAATTTCCTTTTTTTATATTATTCCCATTATTTTAAGATGATTAAGCTTTTTTATATTTGCAATAAAGAATATTCCATCTTCCCATACATCTATATTTTTTGCAAATTACTTAACAAACAATAATATTAACTAACAATAAATTGTTGAAGAATTGTGTCTTGAGCTCTTTATATTAATTTTTTATGAATTCGCTTAGTTTTATATTTTTATCCAAAATGAATCCATACTTTGTAGCCTCCAAAAACCATTGGAAAGGCGATCGTTTTTTTCTCGCCCCAACCTACGAAAAAAATAGGGGAGATTCCTATCTTGTCGCTTCTAATTTACTTATTCCTCTTTTAAAGACTTATTTACCTTCAAAATCCCATTGTATCAGGCGGGGCTATCCAGTAATAACGAGGCGACCTCTCCAGCGACGTGTCAACGAGATTTTTCTTAAAAAAAGCAATAACAATTTACATAAACACCCGGTCCTAGTTAACAGTTAATAAAGAAAACGATGTCGCAATTGACGAGGCTGTCTTTTTAAATGCTTTTTAGATGGAAATGTTGATGGTACATTGTCCTACAAGTTATTCTTTCCTTTGTTCGATAAAAGACGATTAAGATACCTATTTTACGATTGTTACTTTATCTTTTGTTAGTCCTTTTTTGTACCAATGTATAAATAATCACGATTACTTATACATAATTGTAAAAACCCTTTTTTTATTAACACTTAACGTTTAAAAAATAAATCTATTATTAACAACTGTTAAAACAAATACCAGTGATACATTTAACACGTTTCAAGTCTCATAGACATAGTACCAATTTTTTTCAAGAGTCCGGAATAAGCTCGTCCCTGATGGTGATTTAAGACTTAAGGTCAGAGTTTATAAATGCTTCTTCACTGACTCTTCTGTAATTTAAGAAGACACGAATCAATATGGTGCCTATTGAGGAGTTAAGTTTTTTAAATATTGTTCAGTAACAATAATAAAAGAGTGACAGGAGTAAGTGGCACATCAACCCCGTTCTATTAAAAACTTCCCGACTTTACTAATAGTAAGCCGAAACAAAGTTCGCGACGTTCAAGGTCGCAATTTAAAGTTTTTCGAAAAGTTCTTTTCCGCTCAGTTTTTTATAAGTATATAAATCTTTTTGCCGGCAAAGTTTTACAAAGTTTTTGGCCCAGATTGTCATCGATTTTTGTTTGAAGAGTTTGTTTTTTCATTGTTCTTCTTTCTTGTTTGACGGTTAATTCATAGAAAGTTTGCCGCCAGCACAATCGATAGCAGTCTAACTCGTTTGTAAACAAACTAACGTGGTCACGTGTTGAAGAAGGCTAAAAATATCAAGACAAATATAAAAAACAGCATAAATAAAGTATTTCCCCGCATTTTGTAAATGAAATCGAAAAGGCAATAGACAAAAAATAAGTTCAATTTCATGAACCATTTTTTTATACAAATGATGGAATCCTCACTATTTTCAGTTCATAAATATAACGTTTTCGCACCGCCTGTAAATATTTTCCCTATGATAAAGGCTATGCATGTGTCGGCCCGAGGGCTCTCATCACCTCGGCCCTGAATATTTTTGTATCTATTCAGCGACCCTCTGTCTCAACTTATGTAAATGCTGCCTAACACTTTTTCCTATTTTCTCGCATTTGCCGCACACAATACAGTGCAATTTGATGCCAGATTCAAACATTATCCGCATAGGTGAGCCCTCTCGACACTCGGATTTTCAAATAGCAAGAGCGATTTGCAGCTTATTTCGACGAGTTTGAATAAAATTTCCGAATCCATTTGTGACTTTTATTTTTATTCGACATTTAAATTTTATAATGTCTCGTCAAAAATGGTAATTCGGTAATAAGAAAGATTTTTTTTTTTATTAATTACTACTTTCGTAGACAAAGAACGCATAATGAATAGCCGTCCTCGCTGTCCGTCTTGGCTGATTTATTTCATGACTTTTCGGATATGCAAATGACATTAACATTCAAAGATGTAGGTATTCCTTCCCCTTAAGATATCCTCGGGACCGCAGAATGATGCCAATCCTGGGTGAATCTTAATATTTTATGTTGTGTTATTCCTTTTCTTTTTCCTTCCTGATATTATTTATTTCCTCTCCGACAATGAGATTCCCACTTTAGCGCGTAATAAAAAAGAATTATTGTTCATCTTTTATAGAACCCCGTTTTGCTTAGGTTAATGCTGTTTAGATTTAAAGTGACTTTAAATAAATGTTTCTGATGTTAAATTCGATTTGTAATTCATTACTTTGTTATAAATTACGAATAATGAAAATAAATTGTATCTATACATACAAATAAAATTTAAGTGTCCATTTGTAATTATATTCACTAAACTGATAATATGATAGTATATATACATATACAGTACCTACTTACAAAAAAAATAATAAATTTATATTATAAAAATTATAAATTGTTGGCTGCCTATCTCTCCGTCGGTCGAATAGTTCAGGCCATTCTCTCTAACTGCTAGACCGATTTTAACAGGACTTTCACAAGCCGAGAGCTGATGCTATAAGGAGTAACTTATACCACTTTTATTAAAATACACAAACCGCGCTAATTAATACAATTTGAAATATGAAACAAAACATTAAATTCTAAACATGCAAAATAAATAACAACATGTTCTATCACGAGTGATTAACAAGTCCCCGGGGTAACGGAAGAGTGGGAAAAAATCATCGACGTGGACCGAGGGAGTGATCGGGGGTATGATTGATCATACCCTAATTGGTTGATGGATGATGCACCGGCGAATATACTCCTGAACGGTGGACTACGAGATGGTCGGTCGAATAATATGGAACTAGGATTTTATTTAATTATTGTTAGATCTATTGAACAATACGTCAGTTTACAAAATCTAGAGAGACTGTTTTAATTAATGGCATTACTAAATGATATTTTTATAAAAAACGTTATTAATTTTAATAATATTACTCTCAAAGAATCTTTATATTTAACAATAAATGAATACAAAATATGTCAATGTTTACTTAATCATATGTAATATTGATGAAGCAATAAATGATACATAAAGCCGATATTAAGTAATAAATATCTTAAATTAAACATCAAGAATGTTACCAAGCCATCAAGTAACAGTATTTCCAAATAGTAATTAAATTCCGTAACAGTACAAAGCAGAAGATACGCAGCGGAACCTAATTTTCATAGCTGATTAGACTTACCCCACATGGGATCGTGATTACCTCACGCAGCCCTATTCAGTAATCGTAATGCATTAAGAAACATCATTTAACCAACATTAAGTTAACGAGAAATCATATTAACGGTTAGTTACATTGAGTAATATTTACATAATTAGTTTATTTTAGTTCTTATTTCTTAAACCAAAAACTATACTTTCAACGAATTCTTGAACATAATCATTTACAATCCCAATAAATAATATTGTCAATGTTTCTATCATGAAATATTTATTTTTTTCAAATCTACAGTTATTAAAAGTTAATTCAGATATTAAATAATAAATTGAAAGTCAGAATAAGCCCATCAAGTACACGATACCCCTATCACATGTCGGATGCACACCTATTACTCAGACGTCATCTCTGACAGAGACGTAAAAACATACACTCTTATTTGCCTACTATACTGATTAGCTTTATTGAAAAATGTAATTGCTTTTACTGTATCCCCCATGTTTATGTTACCATTTATATCGTAACTCGAAACTTTTAACAAAGTAAAATATTAGTTTTATTACAGTTAATTAATCAATTATAAAAATAACAAAACAGAATAAGGATGCAAATATAAAGTTTATAAAATCGACGTATAATTAACAATATTAAAAATAAAGGATTAAACGTGTATTGAAATATAAAATTAAATGTATCCTTATCGTTCTTTATGTTTCGATAAATATGAAAGGGTATAATTGAAGCCACATTTCAAACAATTCCTTGCATAATTAAGCAATAAATGACCCGTTTGGTACAAACAATACGAGCTCTTGATCGAACGTCGCTATACTCAAGTGCATATAAAAGCTGTCTAGAAAGTTTTGTCGCTCGCGGGCGATCGATACAGTAGGTACAGTGGCCGGGAATGACGCGTAATCAAACTATATAATTTGGGTTATTATGCCATACCAATTAGATAAGTGTCTTGATTATTCAATTAAATTATTGTAAGGTAAATTTAATATTATATTATATTATTAATATCCTTTATTATGTATTCTGTCTAATTATCTGATATACAGTATAGAAGCAACGTGTTTCTTTGAATTTTCTTTTGTATAGGGAATTATCCTGTAGTAACGTCGCGTGAGATCCGATAGCCAAGTTTTGCTTAATACATAATTGGGACCAAATCCCTATTGGATCCCTATTCGGGACATGTTTCTTAGTGTGTGTTGAAGGGGAAATTAATCAAATTAACCAGTCCACGATGGATGTAAGAAAACAAGAAACTTCATATGTATATGTAATGGCATGTTTATACACTAATTTTAATATCTAAATTTTGCAATTTCAGTTAATAAATTTAATTAAACAATATTCTTCATAAAGTCGGTTTGCTCCATTATATTTAAATAATTTAACTCACTAAAGTCAGGAAATAAATTTCTATAGGTAAATAATTAAAAGTTGAATTACACCCGCTTTAGGATATAAGTTCATTACTAGTTCTATAAATTGGCAGTGTCAGTAGCGGTGTAAAGGCGCGGACACACGCTCGGGATAAATTTGCGGCGATCGTGACGTGCGTGCTACGGTAATCCCTGTACGTGACCAGAACGGGATTTAATTGGACCTATATATTTAATTCTTACCTATTTTATTGTTTGATAATATTATCCCCAGAAAAGTACAAGAAAATACATAGTTCCTTTCCATTTATATAATTAAATCTTGCGCCAGACAAAGTTAGTTTGAATATATATAATAGGAGAAATAATAACTGTACAATATTTCGTACATTACTGCAAATTACTTGCCAACTCAAACGCAGCATTCGTTATACCAGTTAACCTCAATGTAACCGCCTAAGTTCTTTTCAATAAAGCTAAAGTGTTTTCCGTGCGCTTCTGTTTTCGTAGCGCAATTAAACTGCTGTTAAACTTCTTGCAGCAGTGTTTGTAGAGCACCTGAATGGTCCGCAAAAGTTGTACGGCACCGCTCCTTGTTTGCCTGCTAATTATCCCTACTGTGGATTCGAAGCCGAATCAGCGCACAAAACGCTGACCCGATCTAAATGGTCAAACGAGGCTAAGCGTTTCACCATTGTTTTCAACTACGACTTCCCGCTAACCCGCCCCATCACCATAGTGACCGCCTCCTCCACTCTATTATTTCATTGTATCAACATTCATATCGACGTCACGTGTAACTGTCGCTCGATTAAAAGAGGGTTGCCCGAAGCCAGTTTTGTCAAGGCTCTTTTCAAATTAGACTGTACAGTCCAGCATTGGCACTTCACGCATTTAAAATCAAAAGCGCAGAAGGGTTACATAATCCGAACCTTTTTCAGTGCGACTTGTGTTTGTGTGCACGTCTCGTCTTTTGTCACGTATTCTTAATTAAGGACCGCCGGCTGCCAAGCGACCCCACTCGTCACATTTTCATATTGATTGTAAGAGGGCTTCCCTCATATGACGTATATCGCATTGTGTACCAATAAATATTATAAATTATCAAATAAATCAAGTACGCACTCGTAATCAAAATAATACAAAGTGTAAAAACATCAAAATTGAATCTGTGAAGTCTCCCTTTATTTGCGAAAAAAAGCTCAGCTAATAAACCGCCGCTTAACCCTATGCGACAAAGCCGATACAAACAGAGTGACATCCCGTCTCTTCAAGAGATCTCGCGAAAAAATACGGAGGCAACGTGTCAAAGACACCGCGTATCAAGGGGCTCTTTGTTGCTTGATAAAATATTTTTTAAAGCTTTACTCCTTAGTGAATTGAGAGATTAAGTCCTTTTTAAAGAGGCAACCGGTCCCCGGAGTCGGGCGTGATCATTCCTTCTGATCTCATTTCCGCGAATGCTCTAGTTGAATGTTATTTTTTATTACTTTTATCCATTTTGTCTCTTCAATAATTGAAGTGACAATTAACAATTTGGAGTTCATGTTAAGTGTTTTGCTAAAATTTAAACAGCTATGTTTGTTGTATCTAGTTATTTTGAAGATTAACAATTATTTTAACTGAAATTATTCACACCAAAAATCAATTGATCGAACAAATTTTCATAAACAATGTGTGCCATATATCAAAGCATCCGTGGACAGTCGGTGCTAAGCCACAAGAAAATATGCAAATCGCTATAAGGCAGTAGGTAAGCGCTCGTAAGCCGTGTAATTATTCACATCGGATTTGCAAATCGCGCCTGAAGCGTTCCGTTTCTACACACGCGAATTAAACTGACCCTTAGCGTGCATTTAAATCAAAACACATGTGCTGAGAGCGGGTTCAGTCGGCCGCTGATTTTGAGATGAGGGCTTCCCCTTTTTGCGGGTCCCTGCGTCGATTCCTTGGCGGGCGATGATCGATACCCCGCCCCCGCCGCCGGCCGCGACCCTCCTTCCCTCGCTCTTAATTAGGACTCGGAATCTGCGGCGGACACACACGCACACATAAGCATCGGGTGTAATGTTAATCAACTTTCATTATGCACTAAGGAATTATATGGGTACGCCTAAGGAGTGATTATCCGCGTTAGGCCGCGTTCCCAACCAAGAAATCATACTTTATTATGATTCCGCATTCAGCTTTATGGTGGCACCTCGCGGGGCCGACATCGCATTAGAATTAAGTGAGCATATATCACGAGAGCGTAACGGCATTGTTCCTAAAGTAACCACCGGATAATTAGCTTTCCTTACTAGTTTAAACTTAATACATTGTTTATTTTTATAAATTACTAAACAAATATTTAATATATATATCTGACGACTTTTTTAATAATTTCATATAATCCAAAAATAAACAATACTTAACAAATATCCTAAAACATATAGCATTAGCCATAAAATATATAATGTGAAGGAATAAAAGCATATGCGAGAGGCAATTCAAATAACAGTTATATCCTAAACTTGAAACCCATGTTTACATTGGTTTAGATTAGACCGTGTTTGACCCGAGATATTACACGCTTTGAGCAAGCGTTTTGTAGTATATTAATTCTACTGAATTAATAACTATATTCATACATCAACAGATTAGTTTTGAACAAGTGATAGAAAAAAGATTTCAAATTAAAAATACTATGTAATATTTAAATCAATCAGACTTTTTAACACCTTAACAGTAAACTACTTTATAACAATAACTCGTTTCATATTATACCGTAATGATTTCATACAATAAGAAACCAAACAAATTATTTAAACGATTTATTTTCCGAGTCCGTTCATTTAACACGTGACCTTACGCCATAAACATCCAGCTCCTTAATACGAGGCCCGACAAGGTCTAGTAGTATTGAGCAATATCCTTTAATCTACGGTTATGAGGCTAAACCTCCAATAAATCTTTCACTTACCCACCCTTTAATAAACGCTTGTAATAAAATTTAATTGATCAAAGCGTAGTTCCTTGAGTATGATTTAGGAGTTCTCTGAAGCCTACCTTCCCACTGATAGTTTATAGTGGATTAATGACTGATAGATGAGAAAATTTGTATCAAGTTATAAGCTGAAAATAGTGTTCAACATCTGGCATTGGGTATACATTTAAAATGTATTATTAAATTAATGTATAATGAAGGATTTTATTCTGTATAAACTTTTTATCAGAGTATATATTAAACTATATATAATATATATTAATAAAATTTGCTCCAACAGACACTAAAGACTTGAAATGAATTACAAATTATTGTTTAACACAAAATATTATACTACCTCGTATCTGACATACGAGTAGGTACTCGTATGTCAGATACGAGGTAAGGTAATTGCCAAAACTTTTGCTTTTCTAATATATTGTATTATATTATTATCTATCTTTATTGTTATTTAATGTTTCCTATTCCCAAGTCAAAACTTCCTAATGTCCACAAATCAATCATAAAGGTTCCAGAAAACATCCAACAAACGCATGATAAATGAATTTTCTTGTTTCATTTTCTTCACGCGCAATTTATTTATTGTGTTAACTCCATATGATATCGCCAATTACTAAAGAGCCGTGACTTGCGCAGTTGCGATACTATTTTTGCTTAATATGTAGTGTCTTGTTAGGTTGGTAATCTTACACACGTATTTTCGCGGGCCCTCCAGCTAATGTAATAGATGAGGTGTTCTCATTAATTACAAAGAACGTCGGGACCAGCGGGTTGGCGGTAACTCGAACAAATTAATAAGATTATTAACTCCTTCCGACAAGTCATTCTTTCTCATACGTTTGAGGACTCAGCTAAGACCAAATTTGATAAGACGTTAAAAGTTATGGAACGTTTACCTTCATAATTGCTTATATTGTTTATGAGATTTATTGAAAAGGTATATATATGTATATTATATGCCACATATTAAGTGGAATTATTAGTATAACTTTAGTATAACATTTACTTACAGCATATTCTTTGTAAATAAATTAAGATATAAGCTTTTTGTAGTGTCATTGAGGCTGTCCCAACCATTACCATGATTGATTGTTAATGAAGTGTTAGGGCCATAGTTATTAATGACCCTCTGCCGCCTTCTTTATTTAGCCACTAACACCTATTTGCCCGCCACGTCTGATACACTGAAGTATAATATATCATCTCTAGAAATAGATCAATCAATTTAACGTAATATACTGTGACGGTCTTCACCCTTCATCTAAACACTTTTATATTAATATTATTGATGTTTACTTGAGGTTAACTTCATTTGTTAAATGATTATCTTTTTTAATATATCTGTATGTACCTTAAATTTATATTGATATTAATAATAAATTAATTCAAATGTTATAATTCTCATCAGCCCTCCAGAAAGGGGTTTTGTTTTATTTCAATTAATTCGCAATCACAAAAGAGTTTGAGACCGCAGCAGTCACTCTATCGTCGACAATTTAAACAGATGTCGTGTTAAGGAGGTCCTCTCAGAATATTCGTTTGGAATTTAAATTGCAAATTCGTGCGGTGGCAGGTGCAGCCTCACGATTGAAAGTCCAACCTCTCTTTCTATCAAACCACATAGAAACTCCCCCTCTCTTTCGCACGTCATTCAAAATCAACGAATAATGAACGTCAACAAATAAAACTCAAGCGTTACTAATTACTGGGCCCGTTCAAACGAAGAGAGGTAATCTTTGCACTTTATTTCAAAGAGGAAATCTTGAAGCTAATGGTGTTAATTTAAAATGGGCCGATGACTGTGATTTTTCTCGCTATGAACTTCAAACCGTGATTTATCGACTGTACAAAAGTGGCTTTTATAGCAAACGCTGTCTTTACCATTCCATAGATGGGCAAATGAATCTCATGTAAAATGTCAGTCACACACAAGAGGTTCTAAACCAAACAGAGGGTGTGATTCATTATGAGGGCAAGCGGTCGCAGGTAGTGCGCTCTAAATTAAAGTTTGGTTCATTCGCGATGTATATAGAAGTCACCACTTGCTCAGGCCGATCACGAATCTGCCTGGTCTTAATGAATGAAGAAATTTCGATCAACCCCTGCTCCACATACACTTGTCTACTCCTTACTTTGCTTCATAAACTACATTTATTTTATTGTACTATTACAAACATAAAATAAATTACATACCTATAATATACGTATAAGAATTTAAAAAAGCAGAGCCCATTTGTAAAACGAATTAAATCTCTCGTTAATCTTAGTCGTGAACCGAAGCGAACCTTCTTTCGTAGGCTAGTAATTAGCTTCCCAATTTTAAAGAGCGGCTCCATTCCGTGCCACCCATCAATCCGCTCCCCTGCCCGCGACCGAATCGATGATAATTAATTATTTTTGACATAATCACAACCAAAATCCATTCTGTTTTTTAGCTAATTCATGTCTCTATAATAAAACAGGACGACGCTTTTAATGCCGACCGGATGAAATTGATAAAAAATAAATAAGACTCCGCACAACTTTCCGCAAAGTCAAACAAAATTTGCTTACGCTGCTAGAAGTTACGTGATTAATAAGTTTTGAGACATTTAATTGATTGTTGCAAAATCGATTATCTTTGGTACTTTGGAATGTGATACATTCACTTTAGTAAACAATACCGAGGTACATTGAAACCCACGCTCCATAGCAGTGACAAGGGATCTTTGTTAGGTGAGAGTTACGTACAATCGGCAGGGTACTATGTCAATATTGGACACATCACATAATAGACCAAGATTCGGATGTGGGCAACTGTCGGATACAACAAGGCTAATAGATGTTAGAGAACCTCCAACTCGATACGATGTATACATTGATCATTATTGTAAAGACTATTTATTTATATTTTATTTCATAATTATTATACATTTAATATAAACTAACATTCTTGTTTATTGAAACACAAATATAACTAAACGGAATTGCACTCCCGTTTTGCGGCCAAAAAAGTAAATCACGATATTTTCCAATTAGCGCTGCCGAAATGAAATATTTTGATACACAGAGGGAGAATAAGAATATCGAGAATCACGAGCACAAAATGCCGGCAAGTTGTTGGTACTTAAAAAATACATAGTGAAAACATTAGGTTCCCTGTGGGTGGGTTGGCCCCGTGATTAAACTCAGCGAGGCATGCATAACGAGCTTCGTATGTTTGAACGCTTACGAATACTTTCCAAGTTGGTACGGACGGCGGTGAGGGTACCGCGACCACCTGCGCTTGTTTATTGCCGGATAAGATGGCTACTCGAATTTGCACTATTTGTTTAGGCTCTGACCTACTTAATATACATGAATAATTATAATCGATGATAACCGATGCGCATCTATTACACCATATTACAATATTATTTCAGATGGTAGAAAATTACTGCTAAAGAACATGGGTTTTATTAAAAATATAAATTCTAAACAAGGTAATGATTATTCTAAGTAAAACGGCATAACCATTTAAAATTAAATAATATTAAGGAGGCTATCATGATTGGACGGACACATGCTAATGCTAGAAGTTTTTAATTAAAAGCGTCCGACGTTAAGAGGCTACGTAATGGCTGATCCTCAGGAGGGATCCGATATTGGGTGTGTATAGGGAAAGCCAAAATACAAACATATTTAGGTCCGATACGTTGCGTAGTGTTCTCAACAGCTAATCACCGGACAGAATATAAGGATGCCAGTGTACACAATGGTTTATACCCCTTTCTTATTATTATTATCCAATATTTGTTTACCTTACTTAATCCACTGTAATTAAAATTGAAACGAAATTTGTATTTTCTGTTGGATTGAGATAAAACTTATAATTTCTTTTCGAGATAAACAAAATATTAAAATTTATTTAAAAGTCTAATATTTATTTTATGCTTTGTATTAATAATTATTTATTCCTTTTCCAGATGCGAGAGACTCAAACGATGTCAACACTGACAAGGTAAGTAAATGACGATTTCAAAATCGGTTTTAACTTAAAAAAACAACGTTCAAAAAGCACTCGGCTTCCCCCGAGTGCAATAGAAACTTTGCCGTCGACTTTATAGCCTGTGTGACCGCCAAACGTCGCCGAGGAAAAGTGCAAGCTTGTTTACTCATATATCAGTGGTAACGTCGGCATTTCTTTCTGATAAGCTCGCTCCCTCGCTGCCAATAAAGTGATTAAGCCACAAATTGTAAGGCGACTTTCCTCCCACGTTTCCTAGTGGAGGGATGTTTGCTATCTCGTTTTAGTACATCCAGTTGTTTTAGTGACAAGATCTTGTTTTTATATTTTATTCGATTTTATACTTTTATATTGACTATTAGAGATATATTTATTATTGATATGACATAATATAAAGAAAATAATCATTTAAAATTTAATTATCTAAAAATTGTTTTTTCTATTATCAAAATAATTCTGATTATTTTTTAAGTCCATTCCAGTTTCACATATATAACAACGGACAACATTTCGACTTCCCTATTTTTAGTATCTATCGAATCGCTCTATTACAAATAAATTGCTGTTTGAAATCGCTCCGCGTGTTATATTTCATACGTGCTGAGAAATGACATACGGTATTATTTATTACGAACTTTTTGTTTCGAAAATGAAAGAAGACATTTTTATGTAATTGAACCATGTTTTGTTAGGGATAGCTATAATGAGACCAATTTTCAACATATTTATAAGGAAATCCAAATTGCTTGATAACATCGATATAGGTTTTTTAGGTGCAAAAAAACAGCGTTTTTATTTGTTATAAGTCGTAGTTATTTTCTGTTCATGAATTTTCATATCATTGCCACGTTGAAATGAGGATAAACATTGTTCGAGTTTGATAATAGTTATATTTAAATTATTTAAATTGTATTATGATGTATCAGAAACAATATATTTCTAGATAAATTATTTAATCTATAAATAAATAAATAATAGTATTCTTTAATTAATAATTAGATTCTTTCAATTTACGAAGATTATTCTATTATGATTATGTTATTAATACGTCAACCACAGGAACCCGTTTTAAAAACACCCAGCATGATACGGGAAAGGTATCACAAGTATCATCTATTACTGTATCATATTAAAAACAATTTTAAACATGGATTCTTAAACTACAATTAACAATTTTTAAACCCACGTTAGTGTCAAAACATACCAATACCTTAATTCACATATAATTGATGAATATAAAACAAACACTCAATTCATAGTACATTAACATCCGTCAGCGAATAATTCAACATTACAACCCTCAGTGTAGCTTTTATCAAGGGTATTAGTAGGAGGCGCCATTACCTCTACAAATGACACTAAAATGAAATCTATTCATTTCTTTAGAGCGGAGTCAATCGAGTTTAATATTGTACAATTTCACGCGATCCGAACATTAACGTTGGAACACCGCTTTGCCGTTTCACTATTTATAATACAAACTGTAAATAAATAAACCTATTCCCATTATACCAGTTAAATTATTTAATATAAAACGTATTGGAGTTTTACATTTATTTATATACTAATAAAATAACAGCAGAGAGATATAGTTGTGCAGTTGAAGATTGATAACATGAAAAATTATATCTTATCAGAGCTGATACTACTTCAATATGTTTACACCCAAAAATGAAAACGTCAATCAACTCTAGAAATATGGAAAATTAAAACCAGGTGAATATTTTCTTAAATCACTGAGGGTACAAATACATTCCAGTTCCACTTTTTATATCGAAATTCTTAAATATTAAAATACACAAACAAAATTATTTATGTTATTAATATGTGCAAAATCGTTAAAAACGTTTATTTATTGATAAATTATATGACCATAACCCGTTGCAGTGCACCAGTTTAATCGATGTCGTCACGGGGTATAGATGTCGCGATAAGGTCCTTCAAATCAGTACCGGGTAAAATTTTATGAGTTAATTTGTTACGATGCATATCGCAGTCATATCTGCCTTTGACATATTAATCTGACAGACATAAAGCGTTAATTTTGTCAATGTCAATGAGTAGATTAGCCCTAAAATTATTATTATTTACAAGCTATGCCTACAACTTCTTTCGCTGGGAATATTTATTTAAAGAAGCCTAAGTTACCCATTCGTTCATCGGCTATCTGTTAAAACCGGTCCAGGCGTTTCCGAGATTAGTCAGAACAGGCAGACAGACAGATAGACATAGAAATTTAAAAAATGTGTTCTTTCATATTCATTTAGTAAAAAGCTATTTGTAATAATAACAATATACTCCTATTTCATTTACATGTTGTAGATTCAATACACTATACATATTAGGAAAATCACCTTTTCTACTACTTTCTTTACTAAAACGGAAATTCGACATTTTAATAAAAGAAAATCAGTAAGTAGGATTAATTGAAATCAAACGATACTCAAATTGCTTACGAAATGATACATTACTCTATATAATTTCGTCCTTAGTAGAAAGAAACATTCAATATTCCACTAAAGCATAGTATTATCAAAAAATTGGCTCCATTACAAAACTATTCGCCTTCTAACAATCTTGATCAAATAAAAAATTTACCTACAGAGGGTGACTCGTCTCATAGGAACTCAACGAAAAAATAAATTGGTTATAATACAGCATAATTGGCATAAGAGTATGTAATTTTATTCAACACATATGTTTTCAATGTGTGTGTAGATGTGTTGTATGCTTTCATATATCAAAGATTTTTTTCTTTATTAAAATTTAATATAAATACAAAAATCAAGCCCAAGACAGATGCTTTACTTAAATTATATATTATAAATGTAAATTAATATAAATATTGATTGTCCACAAACTTTTATACTTTAATATAAGAAACAGAAATCAGTAACTTCGATTTAAGTATTAACATAATTTTATACAAGACTATGAAAATAAAACTGAGGCGGCTGGATTCAGAGGCGATATTAATTCTGGAGCATTTTCTTAGATGAATACAATGGTTTTTATTGTTATGGAAATAGAGTCTAATTTTGTTTATTTTTTTAAACTAGTAGTTGTTTTTTAACCGCAAGGCGCATCGCTACGTGTCGTGTTCTTCGAATCCGAATGTATTTTTTTTGGATTTCCCTCAAATTATAAAATCAATTAGGCGACGTCGACATCATGTTACCGTCAAAGATTTTATTCAAGTTCTATATAATGTGGATGCATTTACATTACGGAGACAATATATTGTAGGTAATTAATTATTCAAAATTTTATTGTTTTCTTGTATGTATATATGTAAAATAATAAAATATTTCAAGAATAACTGAATATATCCCTTTAATAAATGTGATTTCCTTAAATTTAATCATAGCTGAGATTTTATAAAACACTGCGTTTCACTTGAGCAGTCAAAAACAATTCTTATTCAAATGAAACAAAAAGCAATTAACGGCGGAGATATCCCTCCGTCCTCGGAGGATACAAGAGGAGAGATTATTGAAAAAATAATTAATAAATATTTATGGCGTGCCACCTGAGGAACGACACGGCTAGGATTCCATTTTTATCCACTGCTCGAGTACGCATCTGCAGAGCTACAAGGGAAAGCGGTTTATTACGAATGCAAAATTTTCCATTCATATTCAAAATTTTATATCCCAATGTGGCTGGAGAGAGCTAATTTATTCCGAGGGAGCAAGGAGACGTCCCAGCACCTCGCGTCTTGGGGGGATTAAGCAAGGGTTGAGCGTTGCGAAATTGACAGGTGCCTATCAAAAATTACAATTAATAATTGAAACGCGGCAGTTACCGCCACCAGAAAAATTATATTGCCAATACATACATCCGCAAAACTAATTAACTATTTGAAAATGTGTCCAATTTCTGTCAACGAAAATTATGACCTTTTATTAAAACCAATGTTTAAAAATTAAAATACTTCTTCTTTGAATAGTGGCATTGTATTTGTAATATTCTAAAATTCTTAACAAAGGGATGGTGGTTATACACATCATAAAGTCATATGGGATGAACTCAGCTGATTACGTCACTGGTCCGTCCGTCACGCGACTGTAAACATCGCTCCGCATCGATTACCCGTTTTACAGCTGGGACACAGTTTAATGGCGGTAATCCACTACTAACGAAGTTTTACTGCCAGTTACGACTGGCAAAATACAGCAATCAGAATTTATCTACAGGACATTTCATTTCCCTAATTCGTGTACTGAGATTTACACAAATTTTACTGAAATCTCTATATATTTTTATTTTATATTCAATAACAGTTGCGTTAGATTACAATAAATTATATTTTTATTGTTATCTTAATTATGTGAATCAGAGAAGAGAGTGACCAATGAAGAAATGGATGGTCTAAAAATGATATAGTAAAGAATCAAGTGTCTACTGAAGTGTCTACGTACGATAAAAAGTTGGAAGAAATTAGCAAATAATGCTAAAAAGGACATAATAATTATGATATTCAATATTCTTGCCATAATAATGATATTAACCATCAAAATTTAAACCTGAACATCGGAGTTGATTCTGAATAAAAGCAAAATAAACGTACATCAAACAGATCACAAACAATCATTCAAACCTTCATAAAGGTCGACAGTTATTCGCAAGTGCCCAAAAAATGCATACGATAAATTGCCTCCAGCAACCGATAACTCATTGTGATATCAGAATGAACAAACATTGGATTTGAGTAACAAATGTTGGTACTCTATCAAAAAGTCAATATGTAGCTATGAATGTCCGATGTGGACGAAATAGGGACGATTTTGTTACCTTTTTTAACTTTTGTTTAGTGATGTATAACCTTTGATTATTATAGTTTAAGGAACTATTGTTTAAATACATATAATTTTTGAAAAAAGGATTTTTTGTTAAATATTTTTAAAAAAATTACTGTAAAAGCTACTCAAAATATAACAATACAATGTTTTAATATAACGATACAAAAATCTAATTGATTAAATTTAACGTTAATTATATTAAATAAATTTAATAAAAATATTACCAAAATAATATAATATAATAATGCATGTGGTGGTGTAGTAAAATTAAAACATATAAAAAGGACTAAAAGTGTATATGTATATATAAAAATAATCATACTACTCGTACATGCTATTTTAAAATTAAGAATTGAATTATATTTTACATTAAAGCAACCTACTTTACATCTCTAGATGTTCTATATCTAATTAGATTATAAACAATTATTGATTAATAGATTTAATATTTATTAGGCACACACTGTTTTACATCGAGGGTTTCGACTGCATTTCTGTTATCTTTTGTTATGAATGGAAGTAATTTTTCACTGACGCGAGCCTCGGGCGTCTTCATTCTGGACATTGAATTATTGGTTTCAATAAATGATTTATTTGTATCAGAACGTACTTCATAAAATTTATTACCAATACCTAATATATATATTTTTAATAAATTAGACTTTGTATGTAATAATTATTATTAACGTTATAATGAAGGCGCGGGCGCATTTTCATAATCCAACATTCCCCATCCGCGCAATTCCATCAAGAATTTCATCGCAACGTCGTAAATATTTTGTCCGATTAACCGTTCGACAGCCGCGAGGCGTAAGAAAATGTTAATTAACGAATCCATTGTTTCCCCGCCCGCCGGCTCCAAGATGGTGCCGCTTCCGTTTCCGCCGGCCGCCTTCTTTATGTGCGTTTCCCTTATTTTTACGTTAGACTGGTATTGTGGTGCGAGTGCGGCTCAACCGAGTATAATGATTTTAATTTCCTCTAATCAAGCCTTCGGCGGAGCTTAAGAATTCTAATCGTGCACGACGCCACCGCAGCTGACAGAAACATCAGCACTTATTCTGATTGCGACGAGTGTGGTCCTGAATAATTAATACGCCTTTATTTTGAATTATAATACGAAACAAAGCCACTGTGACGCGTTAATTTATGAATTGTTACAGCATCTCAAACTCTTAGGTTGTATATTGTTATGACGTTTGTTAATGTATAGATACAAGATTTGTAACAACATTCAAACTCTAGGTCTGTTGATAAAGATGTTTATTTACAATATATTAATTGCAATACATTTAGTTTATTATAGTTTTTATTCCGTAAAGTGAAAGCTCTATAGATTAAGACTACATGTCTTAGTCAAATTTATATATAACGCTGACTATAAACCAATGTTAGTACATTGATAGCCGTTATCAAAAAGATCACTGCGAGCAAAGTTTAATTATATGGGGGCGAAGAGCAACCCCTTCGTTCAATTCTCACTAACGACCACATTTCAGTCGTCTAAATCACAACCACGCCACTTGCAATTAATTTTTTAACTGCTAAATGTAACATTATGGAGCTTTCCTCCCGTTTATTACCACATAAAGGTATTCATAAATAGGTATTGTGTATTTTTAATATATATTGTAATAACTGCGTTTAAAGAATATTAAAGTTTAAATTCACCTCGTTGGTAACTAAAACAACTTAACTAGCTAAATAATGTATATATATTTATTGTAAAATAAGATTATTATTTATGCTTATAAATATTCTATATAAATTTATTTATTACAAATATTTTTTTACATCAATCTCAATTTTACCTAACAAGCGATAAAATGGTTATATTTAAACTCGAACAAAAATTCACGTTAAAAGATAAAATTTTCCCACATTTCATGCCATTCAGGGCATACCTTTGAAAACCATATTCGCGGTGTTTGCTGCGGTCCGTACAATTAAGACAACCCTTACAGGCAGTGCTCTGCATTCAAATGCGAAGCCCTGCCGCAATACACCGCTTAACACCACGGGATTCAGTGCGAAAATAACAGACTTACAAACCGTAGACCATAAATTATGTGGAAAAGATTAAATTCTAATGACTATGGCCCTTTGATAAAGCATATAATTCTGAAAGTTTCTTTTCTTAAAAGATATAATGTAAATTAGAATACGTCACCAATCGCTTAGTGCATCTTGAATTGTTGTAGTTGTATATAATAAGTATAAATCACAAAGTTATGGAGGGATTGGGTGCCCTTATACTGTATTTGACTTAAGTATCTCGACGATTTCACGTTAGTTATTGATATTACAGGTTAGGTATTGTTTTTTAATTACGCTTTAACATCTATATCTATACATTTAAATAAAATTGAAGTATCGGTTTGTAATTATAATTATTAGCTTTCACTAAATGCATATGAAAGTATATACGATAAAAAATCAACCTCAACAATTTTTACTGTCTGCCTGTCTGTTCGTTTGTTTCGATTAATCTCTGAAACTACTGGACCGATTTTAACAAGACTTTCACTGGGGACAGCTTATGTTATAAGGAATCATGTTAAAAACATCCGCGCGAACGAAGCCGCAGGCACAACTAGTTTACAAGTAAAATGACCTGCTAAGTAAGTATCGACTAAACTATTATCAAATATTATTGTTAGGACAAATATGAAACGTAATAATATTTATAACAGCGTAACAACTTCATATCCCTCATACTCATGACCCTCGAATAAATAATGCAGCAATAAATGTGAAAACGATTACAGATCAATGAAGCGTGTCTTCCCTCTCGGGGCGCAAATAAAAACCTGAGTACACACTTCAAATATGCTTTTCTTAATCGTTCTCATAAAACAAAGATCAGTATACAATCTCCCCCGCGGTTAAAAATATAAAACCTACCCCCATTGCTCATATCGGGTTTGTTAGCTCGATTTTTTCTCCCGCAAATTGTTTCCTATTGGAGACAAAATCTATATTGTTTAAACTCCGGATGTTATTTGAGGTAATCGGAAAAATAAATGGCACATTTCGTACACTCCTCGGTCGATTGACTTAACGAAATTATACTTGGGTATTTCTTTTATGAAATACAATTATAATACCGGGAATATATTAAAGAATATAAAAAAATAAGTGTCTGTTTGTAATTTCAAGTTAATTCACTAAATACATATGAAAGTATATACGTAGTACATAAAAATCTTTTTATAAATTTCTCTGTCTATCCGTATTTTAAAAAACATTTCAGCTGTGTCACTACCACATTTTATATTTAAAAAGTCTATCAAGACATCGCCTAAGGTACTGTCAAGACTTAAAACCTCCCTACAGATGTGTCATTGTAATTTGAGAGGGATGACGGATACAGCCACGATTATAATACCGTAATTTTAATCTTAACTTAGTTAAAAATCTTTCGTCCGCCATTACCATTAATCACTCTTGACAGACACTGTAATGGATATGTAATTAATATTACGTATAGATTAATAATTTTTTTTAATAATTAATTATCTATTTTAATGACATTTCAAAATAGGTTTGAAATTCATTTGCTTTTATTTCTTAAGAGGATATTCGAGAAATTTCTAAATAAAATGAAACATTTTGATGCATTTAATATAGTTTCAAGAAATTATTTATCAAACCAAAATTCTTACCTCGGTTATAAATACAAATTGAATTATTATTACAAAGGAAAATGCCCTCATCAAGAACAAATCTAAATCTTAATTGAACACCGACATTGAGAGATTTCAATTCAATTACTAAACCATATTTAGCGAAATCCAATCCCCTTTTCCTTGAGAAATAATATTATTCACAAAAAATAATACAAAACCGCGGTTAGGAGACGCCGATCGCTGTGTTGGTTTAACTCAGATCATTCGATGTAAAAGTTGAGGCCGAGAACGGAGGCAGGATGAAAACTTGGTTAGGCGAAACCCTCTAAAAATGATTGATACCAGAGCGGGGGGACGCACTGACGTCAAGTTGAACGTTTTAAAACGAATAAACGTCGAAGCGATGGAAATTTGAAAATGAAGATCATTAGTATTATATCGACCGATCCCCCTGCGTTTCATTATTACGATGGAATTTTTGCCCCAAGAGTTTTATTGGCCGCCCGTCAATCATTGGATTGATTTAGATTTAAACTAGCTCGAACAGACTCCGTAACAATGGCGTTCGATTTCAATCGTATACAACCAATTTCCGATCCATTGAACAATTGTTTGAAGACATGTTATAACATGGAGCATTTAGCCTTGGAGGTAACAAGTTTTGACGTGGTTTGTTTTGCCGAAATCTTTGTTCAGAATATAACAATTAGGTAGACAAAGCGGCTGGTGGCGGACGGTGTTATCGCAGCTGGTTCTCGCACACAATGCTCCAGCGACAATGCATGCTCAATATCTTTATGCTGCTACTGAAGGCCGATGCACCCGCTTGTTGAATCAGACTCCTTTGCTCCACGTTTAAGGTAATATCATAGATTATAAATATAGACGTGGCAGTCACTGGTCCTATTTATACTATTATATCTGACATTTAACTTTGGTAGTTACGTCTTTTAAAAGAGTTCAATTATCAAATACAACAATCAGTAACCACAAAAAAGCACTTTAATTCCACATCATTTTTATTGTTATTGTTTAATCAATGTAGTAATATATTACATATTTGTTACTAAGCAGACTAAATATGTATAACTATATGTTATGTATCTGTAATCTATGATCTATGGAACGTCGAGACACCTAGAAGCCGCCGCTTTGTGTTCACTTCCTCTCAGCGTCTCACGACACTCGTCCTCCCACACTCTTGAATGCACATTTGATGTTCTCCCTTATTCAAAGATAGCGGTAATAACTGCTTCATTTTCCTCTGTACCCCACTCAGGATTTTAATAAAGGAAATGTATTAACGTATTACTCTACCACTATAAATAATTACTGAAAAAATATTACGAATAAAACATCTCAAACCAATCAAATACTAAAACAAATTAAATTTAAAATTAGAACAATAAACATCAAAGCGGCCTTCCAAATAGTACAAATGTACACACAAAACGATTAATCACAAGCAAATTAACAATTCGTGTAACAAGTGACGCGTCAGTGAACATTCACGCAATGAACGTTGGCATGACACCTGCGGATGTTGAGTTTAATCGCATAAAGAGCTAATTGTCTGTGCGGATTCCGCAGGTAAACACTACACGCCCGTTCACACACTACCACAGATTCGAGCTACGAATATAGTTCCTTCGTTCTAAATTCAAATTATCTTCGTTAACAAGGCGGTTTTCGAAATAAGGTTTGTTATTTTTGTTTGTATTTTTATGGTAACAATAAAATTACATTTTTGAATCAATAATAATATTAGAATATTATTATATTTTTATAAACATAATATTTTTATTGTTTCTTGGACTTTTCTTTAATTATATATGAATAGGTTGAATGAATAATAATAACCTCAAAAAGCTAGGATGAATAGGTAAAAACCTTTTACACTATAATCTTATTAATGTAATATATTGTTTAGAGAACTTCGTAGCTCCATGTACAATACAAATGTACTCTATCGCGGTAATCGTCGATCGTGTTATTCGACATGGAGTGATTTAATTCGAGCAGATATTTATGAGCCAGCGCTTACGTTAATGGCAATTTGACTTAATAAAACATGTATATCATTCAATACCAAACTATTAATGTACTTAATAATATTACTATTAATGTTTTAATTTTATGTCTACTTTAATATTATTTAAAAATGGTATCCCCATTCTTCATTCACTATGGAGTTTGACATTTATATGTTATGTCAAACTTTTTTTTTTATATTTATGCTAAATGTTTTTATGATACAGCCTTACAATGTGTCAACACTGTAAGTATTTTATGGTATTTTTATTACAAGGGAGATGTTTAGTCAAATGAGAATACACAAAAAATATAGGGACATAAGTCTGCATAAAAATCGGAGTTATGTTTTATAGCAAACGTGCTTTGAATAAAGGCACCTAGATCCTTAAGGTGCGGGTTCTATAACACGAACTTATAATTATAAAATGTGTTACGTGCCATGTTGTCTGAGTAATTTAAATTTCTAGTTATTTGATATAACTATTTTTAATTGAATATTTATGAAATAAAATGACTAGAAATTTTAATTGTTTTTTTCCAAAAACATTGCAATAATGTGCAAATTACATTAAATATTACAAAAAAATAAGATTAAAAAAAAGAATTTGAAACTTCTTTTTTTTATGTTTCTGAAAAAGAAATGTTCGGCATTGCGACATATACACCCAAAAATTCGTCTCAGCAAGCCCACACTCGTGGACTCGTCGCCAACTCCTGCCAATTCTTTATTATTCATGGTAGGATCTCGTTCAGAGTGTTTTATATGAGCGACGATCGAGTATCAATTTATACGGAACCACCCGGTATTAGCATTTTAGGCCAACAATGTTTTACAAGAAATTGAAAATAAATTGATAGTTTGATATTTTACCATTGTATGGAAATATCTCAAACTATTGTTTGATAGAAATATTAATGTTTATAAAATTTATTTTGTACATATATATTCTAACGTGTATAATGTTTAGATAAGAAATCAAAATTATGAGAAAACATTAATGTTTTCTGTTTTAAAAATACCTATAATAATTTAATATTAATTAAAATTATTAAAATCGTTGCATTTAAAATTACTCTACATATTAATCAATAAATTTAAAAAATAAATACTCAAGAATTTACTGTACTGAAAGATTATTCTTAACAAAAAACTGCTACAATACTAAAAGTATTAGAAACATAGAAACAAAAACAGAAATAAGTACAAAGTTCAAATCCCGCGAATCACTCAGCTCATTTCATCTTAACAAAGCCATACGTTAAGTGGCGCTACGTTTACGAGTGTTCATTAATGATACGAACACACAGACGGATAAATTGCCTCCTGGAGGACATAAGTATTAAATATTGTAATATTTATCATCACATAAATATATAAAACAAAATATATTTTAATATTTATAACATTGTTATTAAAACTTCAATATCACAATGACAATTAGGATTTTTTTTAAATTGTTCTTTATGCATAAAGGTTTAATTCACTTCTAAGTTCTATAAACTTCCAATAGATGGCGGTGTTGATAAAAAATAATTGGTGTAAAATTGCTTATGAAGTAGCAGAGGAAGGCAACTACTTGTATATATATATAGTATTGTTTTCCCCAACACAACGAGCACTAGTATTTTACTAACTCTGATTTAATTAATAAAATAAGAGAAATATACATTTAAAACAGTAACTGCTGCTCCATAAGGGTGTCACGAGCACGATGCCGATTTTCGCTTAGTAAATGAGCATTCATTCCATTGCAATAGAATTTGTTTCCATTGTAATATATCTTGAATTAAAAATTTATATTAAACTATTATCCTTTTTGAGATAAGTTGAAAAAATCACTGAATGTTGCACTAATACAGAATTAATCTAGGTCCACGGTTCTAAAAGGTTCATGAAGGAAAATCGCCAAAAATTTCATTATACAAACCACTGTATAACTGTTTCTAAATTATAAAATAAATCACAAACTTAGTTATTACATATCAATTCAGAACAGACAAATTAATTGATTATATATATAAGAATTGCTAGATTTTCAAAACACATACATAGTCATATGTATGACTTAATCATAAAATCATTCAACTTCATTCAATTTCATTCAACTTACCACACAAGTTGGACGTACATCCTTAATGACCGTATGTATGACTTATTGATAAAACCATTCAATTCCATTCAATGTCATTCAACCAATCACAGCTAGACGTGATATAAATATACCGGAGTGAAATGGAAACACAAAGTCATGTATAGTTTAACTAACAAGGGGCTGTTAATTTAAATTTACTATCTTAGCGTCGCGTAATGAACGGGAAGATGATTGCTATAATGGGATTGTAGATTTCGTCGCGAAGTCATAAGTATTCTGTTCACTTCAACATACAGACATACCTTTATACTATATATATAATGTCTGCGCGTGATAAAATGAAACTGGATGTAACGTAATTCTGTTGATGTAAGTTTAACTATGACATTAAATTGCATGATGTTTGAATATATATATTTTTATATTCGATATTTTTACAGGGTCTTCGGAAATGAATCTGACATGATGTAAATCGGAGAAAAAAGCGCTACAGGATATATATTATCCTCTGAAAAAAATACGGAGACCAATAAAAACACGCTATCCTTATAATAACGTGGACGAAGTCGCAGACATTAGCTAGTATTAATAGACAGTATTATTCCGAATAATATACAACAATTTATAATCTGCACCTTTTTCTATATATTTTTATATATACAAAAAGTATTTTCCAGACATTATAAGGTTTACAGAATATAATAAAATTTTAAATCGAACAATTATTTAATATATCATAGACGACACAGGCATTATTAGCGATCATGTAAATTTAGTATGGTTGCAATTTTTAATTACTACCGTCTGAGCATCTGTCTGGAGACAATTGTGGCGGGCTGAGTGGCTGTCAGGTGACAACGGAGGCGTCGGGAGCGGTTAAGCGTGGCATTTTACCGCCTTTATGCATATTTGATGGCACCGTCATAATCTCTGCGAGGGTGTCTTACTTATATTCAATGTGTTGGTTTTTCTTAAAATTTCATCATATTTTAAACCGTTCTTGTGTGTTCGTTTATTTTTGAATTATCATCTTTACTATATATATTAAACAAATATTATATTTTTTTAATCATTTTTATTTATTTTTTTATTAAATTTTATAAAATGATATCGTATTATACACACAAACTAACTTTGATGAAATATTAAATTATTTAAACATTAATCCTACACGTAGCGTGAACACCGAACCTTAAATTAATTCTGTAACATTAGTAACCTTAAATAATCCGTCGTTTTAAGCCAAAGTCGATGAATTCGAAAATAATTACAGACATTAGAGGCATAATAAGAGTGCCGTATCAATTACTGGTCGTAAGCAAACAGGGTATTACGTGCTCAATATTAAAATCAAATTTAGGGACCGCCCCGCTTTAAACATCTAGATATAGAACATCGACGTATGAAAACCGGGACCCCAAGGTACAATCGGCAAAAACATCATTGCAAATATTAATATAAACTATTAATAAATATACAATTTATTATATATTAAGAAGTAATTATTTACGTCACATAATATCTAAAAAAGAATTACCAGGTAAAGTTTCGCAAGATGAAACCGTAAGAAGTTAAAGTTATTTTAATAAAAACATCTGAAATTATGTTATATTTCTCAATGTTTGAACATTTGCGACCCGTACTAAAAGAGTTGGTGACCACTGCGCAACATCAATTAAAATCGTATTTCGAAACCTCAGAACACGTCATGCTGTCATTTTCAAACAAAATCAAGCAACAATGTTCTATGTCACAATTTCTCCAGGGAGAAACAACTTTTATTGTAATAGCGTTGACGTCATGTGTTTTCTGCGTTATGTAATACAAACTTTTTATTATTGTTATTACATTATAACTCAGAACATTGGATACTATTTGCAATTTCTTATGTCAAGTATATTACAATTTCTTTCTTAAATTTAATCCCATAATGTATATTGTTACAGGAGCACGAGGAAATACAAATAACTCACAAACTCTTCCGTCCGTCGACATCAAAGGCGTAAGTATTTATTATGTTAACGATTAACAAATGAAATAATCCACAACCACAATATTATGGTAACATAAATAAATAAAACAAACCCAAATAATCCAAATAATGTAATTAATATAATAACTCTCAATATATTCAAATAAGTATAGACCATGTCTTAAAACCATCTCGTAAACCTATCCAATTGTCGGATACCATATTTATATTATTTATATGTAGTTGCAAATACGTGGGGAGCGTGATCCCCGAGTCGCTGTAATTATCGCGTGACTTATTGCCTAACAGATAACACGTACTCTTCTTAACCAAATTAATTTGACCTCGGCGTCTGGTGTGATAAAACTAAAATCAATAGAATAATCTTAATGTAATTATCATACTTTTTGTAATTAGTATTTCTATGTATTAAAGTATATTAAACAACAACAGTATATAAAAAAGCCAAAGCTAACTACACACTTCGTTAAATACTAGTAATTTACTTTAAAAGATTAATCTCTGAACGAAGTCTTTCTTGTGAATAAAATTGTGATAACATAATATACATGCATGTTTCTTGAGGCGATATGAGAGGTCTTATAATAATGGTAGTGACATCTGTAATGGAGGGTACCAAGTTTATCTTTCGAAGCTTGATCGTGACTCCCCGAAAGAGATTTCTCTAATTACACTGATTATGATTACGACCGTGACTTATTTTACCACCCCATGGGATAAGCCATAAAATATATACAATAAAACATATCCAATTTTCGAATTTCTTTAAAAGCTTTCTTGGCAACATTATAGAATATAGATACTTTATGAACATATATATTTTTTTGAATTTTATGATACTGCAATATTAGTTTACATTTTATGTTACATGTATGTAGTGACTGAATAAGAAGATAAACAAAGAATTGGCAAATTCTACTTCTGAGAAAATAGCGATCAACAAAGTAGTAGTAGTTGAATATATATGTATCGTAGCAGCCTCATGTTTTAAATAAAAATCTATATATATTCATAGTAAAAATCTGTACAGTAACAAAAATAACATCCACATGAGCAAGGTTCGAACTTTTGGGATACAATCTCTTAAAATAAAATGTGTATTTATAATTTCAAGTAATTAAACAAAAACTATAGAGAGAAATGGTAAAATTTAAATTAGCAAATATGATGAAAAGATGAAAAAGTTTAAAAAGCACAGGTCTTAAGTGAATTTTACAACCTATGTAACAAATCTGAAGAGATAATTTTGTTGCATTACTATGTTATAACTAAATAAAAGATTTTATTATAATAAATGGACATATTTTGTATATTTTTAAATTTATTTATCTTTACTTTTTGAACCTCCGTATGAAGGTTGCTTGAATGTATATTCACAAAGTAAATAATATACTAATAGAATAGGTAAAACACACAAATTTATTGAATTATTATATTTTAATGCTATTGGACTACAAACTTTACAACTTTGGTATTTATAATTCCAGTGGAATATTGATTATTTTATTAGAAATAATATTATTGTACTGTCTTTAATTTTACTTTACTGAATTTTATTCTATTTAAATTTATTATTTATTTTATATCTCTTCTCTTATTTCAAATAGTATAACCAAATGAAGTATTCTGTTCAGAGTTCATAGAAATATCATTGAAACTACAGGAAGAGTCTAGAATATTATAAAAACTATACAGCGGGTCAAAGCTCCTAATTTTTAAATTTATTAACACAATAATCTCAAAAGTTAGTTAGGCTACAGCGTTCAAACAAAGTAAATGAAGATACTTAACCTTGTTTGGAAGTTTGATCCAATAAAACAAAGTTTCGAACAAACGAATGCATTAAAGTCACCCGCAAACTGATCCAATCGTAATATCGCACTTCTAGACATCGAAAGTTAGTATGCATTGACTTTGAAAAGTCGTCCAAAACTAAGTTGGGTTATGTTTATGAAACTATTCGGATGCGGGTGTGTGCCGCCGATACACATGCAAGAACTCGCGCCCAACTCTAGGCATAGTTCGCTAAGTGGAACAGCTGTAAAACAAAGTAGCGAAGGGTCTAGGAACTTAGTGTGTACGTTGGCAACTATTCGGGGTCCCGAGCACATGTCCTTCGAAGGCGCGGCGGGAGTGACGGAGGCGTCGCGGCGCCTCGTAGCTTCACAACTTTGACAGTTTAATTCGGGAAGCACGGGTGCGGCTGACGACCGCGGCCGATTTATAAATAACTTTAACTAGGTTTAACAAAGTAGGTGTTGCGGAGGATGATAACGAAGCAGCGCCTACGTTCCGCCCTCCCCCGCTCTCCCCGTGCAGATAAACTTTTAAAATGACTTTGGAAGATTTTGAGCTTTTAATCGGTAAAGTTGTACAGACAGACAGTTCAGGCACAATCCTTGAACCGCTTGCGCCGGCGACGGCGGCCGCAAAACTTTGTTTTACAGGACTACTTTTGTTCTTGTTTCAAGGTTGGACTCTTAAAACAAACTCCGGTTCGACGGAGTTCGTGAACTCGGGCGCCAACAATTTACAAATTTCTCTCTTTCATAACAACTAACTGCCGCTCGGCGCGCGGCGAAAGTTGTCCTGCGTAGATCTTAATCGCATTGTCTGTTGCGCTCGCGGCTCGAACAGCTGATTGTGACGACAGAGTTTATCGAACTTTTGCATTAATTTGACTATAATATGAGTTTGAATATTGAATGGAACCAGTTAAAGTTACTTCTACAAAACTTTTCATCCAATAATGTGGACAGAAATATCATATTTGTATATAAAAAAACATTCAATTAATAATTTCCTTTTTAAGTATTGCCTGCGAAAAAACTGTTTAAACGACATCACACTGAAATGGACAGCAGTCGGCACCCTCTGATCCATTATTCAATTTGTTTAAGTGACACTGATACCGCGATACAGTGGTCGAAAAAAACTCGTCTGCCAAATTTGACGGCGCCCCCGGCGACCGGCGGCGACTTCTTTTTTCAGTTTACGCCTCACCTGCCAGGGGCTGTCGAAGTGGCCATGCGATAAAACATTGATTGGCTTTTAATCTAACGCTTTTTTTTGTTATTCCATGTATCTTTTATTAAAACAGTCATTTTATTAACGAAAAATAACATTAACCACAGTCGGAAATTGTTTCTTCACTTATAACGATTACACGTCAATACATGTTTCAGTACTGGAATTGTATATAATTCAAAGGAATCACATGAAGTATATAACATAAATCTAAATGCAGGTATATATCGGATATTCCGCGTAAATTTTACGTAACTAGAAATAAATAGGTTAGGTTGCGGGTGTGTGGGGCGGGGCGGCGTGGGCGCGGCGTGCGCACGCAGCCCCGCAGCCGCCTGCCAGGCCTGCACTCGGCCTCCGCATAGTCCGCGAATAGCGCTCCGCGAGTACCCGCGCCGCGGAGGAACTCCTCGACTCTCCGCACTCCGGCTACGACGACCTGCGGATAAAGTTTTCCGACGTAGCCGCGCTACGCAGTGCTACGCTCTACGGACTTTAACTTAATTCGTTTGTGTAGTGGATTTTCCTATATAAAAGAGTGAACTCGTGAATTTTTTTAACTTTAGTGACTTATGAGGGATCGATTCTTCTTATAGCGATGTCGGCCCTCGTCCGACCCGTTTGGTGAGTTCGATAACTTTTTTGTAAATTTTTAATTTTCCGCAATTCTGATTAGTATAAAATTTACAGTTCGTATTTCGGGATTTATTTCAGCGGTGTTACTGAAGAAGAAAAAAATTATAAAAAAAATCGTGTACGCACAAATCCCACGCTCGTAAAACCATTTCACGAAATGCTTTCAATACAATTTTTTTCGAATACGTTAAGCAAAATAGGAAAATTAACTATATGTATAATTGAATTATAAATATACTCTGTTAATTATTCTGCTTTCGGTTAGCATCAAGTAATCAAATCATCTAATCTGAGTCACGACGTGACTTTAGTTGAGAGAATACGTAACGGTGCGAAGACAAATATTTGTAAATCTACGTTCACACTTAGATTACCTTTGCACTGGTAATTTAGATATGAGATTTGTTTAAAATAATTATTTAATATTTTGTTATAATTATTGGCTTAATATTATTTTAAAATCCTTTGTTGTGTGGTTTTAAACTTAATTTGAATTTAGTTTGAACAAAATTTTATTGAATATTTTATTAAAATTTCAGAAATAAAATAATGGTTTATTAATAAACAACATTTAACGTTTACGATATTTTTTTTTTATAAAATTATGTTTAAGGTGTTGTTATATTCAATTTTTTTTATCTTTTACGATTTATATAAATAAGTTATTAAAATTTACTATTCTGTATCAGAACTAGCAAAATAATGGAGCAGTAGAGTGTTCATGAGATTTAATCAAAAAAATGAAGATGCAACTAATTTTCATTTATTATTTCTACGTTTTTAATGTACATTATATTTTAATGAAATTCCCAAAAGAACAATAGTTTTATTTTTCTACTTATTGTATTAGACTTTTGAAATTATCAAAAAATTTATATACCGCTACTATATTCATTATACATAAATATTGAAAATAATTTACAATATTTTTTTATAATATACAGTAACAAAAAATATTTATAAAAACTAAATAAAGAATATATTTTGAAATTACGTATTAAAATTGTGACTTTATTCTAAGTCACAAAAAACAAAAAACTAAAGAAATAATTAACAAATTTAATGAAAAAAATAATTATTGTTTTCTATAATTTTTCATGGACAGACTGAAATATATACTGGAATTATTATGTAGAATTAAAGAATATAAATATATATATTAAAAGTAACACATACATTCATATCAAACACTGTAAATACGCGTACAGTATGTATGTGTGTGTAATAACATGTATAACCCCGTAAAAATAGATAATAATAATAATACAAACATTTAACCCAGGTAGAACTCGCTAAACGGATTCCACGTATGATCTTGATAGCAACACAAATTGTTTCCACTGAAGCCGCTGAAGTTATCTGATGGGACACCGTCCCATACTTATTCGTGATTTCAACTAATCTAACACGATTTTAAACTTTATTTCTATGCTTTTAAGGTGTATTTCGACTTATTTCAATATATTTTTTATATATGTAGTGTAAGTTAAACCTCTTAAGATAATAATTTAAATAATAATAATATGTTAGATATTAAAGATTTTTATTAAAAATAAGATAAGAATATTGAAATGTTGAGTTAAGAAATAATAAAACATTTTCAATATTTAAATAAAATAAAAAATTTAAAAAAATTAGAAAGAATACGTTATAAAATGTTCGTCTTCTGTTCTGCCTTAAAGCTTTTCTAAATTGATTTTCTTTCTTCATGCTAACTAATTTTAAAACACCATCTATTCTTATTTTTTTAAAGTAAAATTATCGTATTTTCTTATAACGTCAGAAATAACAAAATAATATTCGGATTGCCAACAGGGGCCCAGGGCCCGTTGCAAACGTTCCGCACGGGGACTTGATTCACCGATAACCATCGCTCCAAGTACACCCTTCATTCAGGGATGTGCAATCTAATAATTTGAAGTTATAAAGTTTTATGCTATTTTCTGACAGTTAACGTTTTATAATATTTTTTTTGTTATTATGAAAAGAAATACAGTTTTTTAGTTGATTATATTTTTCACAAACAATAACCAATTTGTTTGACAAAGCATAAATATATTTGACACACAGAATTTGTAATATTTATTCTTTATCTATAAAGGGAGCAAAAATATAAAAATAATTTAAATTAATATCGTTATCTTTTAACGTCAACCTTAAACTTAACCATTAACTATTTCTTAAACTTCTATATGTATATTTTCATTTGTTATAAACAACAATCGTAGTATTATTATTTGAATGTTTTTTAACATTATAAAAAAACATTAAAATAAGACAATTCAGTATATTTAGTTTATTTACTAGAATAAATAAATTCACAAAAATCAATAACCACAAATGGCATTACCATTTCCAAAAATAATAGATCATGATAAAATCATTTTTGTTTACTAACCAGTATAATAAGATATATTAAAACGGAAACAAATATATTTTATTAGTCTTAAGGTATACGAAATATGAATATTTTTTTCCCCCTATCGTCAACCCTAACATTTAGTCGAGGGGTTGGGGCGCGTAGTTACAATGCACCGCGCTCGGTACCATTACCCCACTTACTTAAACTATTGCGATATTGATTTTACACTCATATGTTACTTTGTGCTTTTGTTTTTAATTCATTAATATTCTCCTAGTTTGGACGCTCCAAGTAAGATTAGATTTGAATAACAATTTGAAATTATATCTTGAGGAAACAGAAGTAACCGTATGATAGAAATTCGTGAATCCTGAGGCTTAAAACACTGGTGAACCTCTTGTGGCTCTTGTGAACCCTCGGATGTTGCAAATCCTCCTGGGCGGCGGTGATCACATATCAACGGTGACCCGCAAGCTCGTTTGCCCTCTTCTAACATAAAATAAAAACGTATAAATTATATTAAATCGTATCTATGAGTTGAAGAAAATAACGTTTAAAACCTTATTATTTAATTGAATTTCGTTTCCTAACAATATTGCATAAATTTAATAAGAGATTCTCTTTTAATATATAATCAATTATATCGTAAGTTATTAAATAGATATAAAGAATATATGCTATTTTAATTGGTTGGTTTAAAAATCTACGCTATTATTCATATAACACAAATGTATATGTAATATGTAATAATAATAATAGATAAAAAAACGTAAACGTATAACAATATTATACATCGAATAATAAATTTTAACATGTGTGCAGTTTAGTACATAGTAATCTTTTTTATGCTTCAAACAAAATCATGAAACAGTATTTTTATTATTAATATCAATTATTATACAAATATTATGTCAATTTAAAATAATATTTTGTTCTACTCACATATACTAATTTAAGATTGCTGATTAATTATCTTTTGATAATCTTTTAATAATTATATTTACATTGTATCCAACTTTAACGTGTTATGATACGAAAACTATATATAAAACATATTTTATAAAATGTATAACTTAAGCAAATTTCGGGGGATATTAACTTATTGTCGAGTAAAGATTAATCTTAAAATATCAAACTCAAACATTTTTAGTAGGAGTAAAATTTTAATTTCTAAGTATTTATCCGATTGTAATTTTAACTGTTTCTACTTTTTTTATAGCAATTGAGATAAATGGGCAACACCCATTTTATTTAAAATTATTAAAGTAAAATCTAATTTACGTTAAATATATAATATTTTTTTCCACCCCTTATCGTGTCCAGTTATCAGACATCGGCAGCCGCTATTAGCTATAAACTTAAGTTTCTTCTAAAGCCATTTAACACAAAACTCAATTTAAGGATCAGATCAAATTGGAAGAGTATTTATCTTCGCCGGGAGTCAATTTAAAAGCAAAATCACGCAAGCACACGACGCCATTATCGCTCGAGTGCGATCCTCAGGCCGCGCCAACTCTATGAATCTAATCCACGGGATTTAGCCTCTGATTTACAGTCGAACCGAGCCAACGAGGGCGCGACTGCTTGAAAGAAAAGTGATAATGTCTTAATCCTACCACACTCGAGTTTTCTCCCTCCAATTTTATGGTCGCGCGCCCAGACGGCACGTTTTGATTTATGATTTCAATAATTAAGAATTCTAAGGTGCAATTTGAATTTGAGTCGCGATGTGGGGCTGCGGGAGGTCGAGCCTGTTTGTTATTGCCGCGGGGCGAAAGGGTCGCCGGGTTACCTTTCATTTTCTAAGGAATTATAATGAGTTTAAGAAATTATAACGTCTTCTATATTCTAATATTTATGTACCTATATAAGCTCTAGGAAAGCAGAAATTATGACGAAATTTAATTGAGATCTCTCTAACATTTACCCTTTACCGATAAACATCTTTTAATTATAAATATATATAACATGAAATTTAATTTAATTTACGGTTGAAATGCACTTTATTATGAATATATCAAGATATTTTGTAATAGTACAGCGTCATGTTTGTAAGAAGCCCTTACGTCTTGGAATCTTCGCGTAATCCTAATTCGGCAATATAACCCGCTGGGTTTCCTTATATAGCGCCCTAATCTCAGGGCATTACAATTAACGCGGCCCGAGATAACCCAACACTCGCCACCCGCTGATAAAGGGTTCTACTTGTACTAGTTTAAACTGGTTAAGCATCTACCGCCCTTAGGGCGTCTATCTAATTACCCTACACCAACACACGCGTTTTCACGAACGCACATTATCGCGATACGGTATCCCGTATCCAATATTAAATCAGTTCCCGTTTTGGGCAATCTCGACTAAGTTTAGTGGCGACTCGGGTACGTCACGTCCGTAAATGTTTGCAGGATCCATAGTATTGGTATTTCGGCCTTCCGCTGGTCACCCCAGTTCAACCGCCAAGGGCCATCGATTCGCAACTAAAAGTATAGTTATTGAATTACCGATACAGACGTCCTTTGAATTACTTATGAACGTAACGAATAAAACCTTGGCTGTTTAAATTATAATTTTGATATTACCGATATGTTTTTTATGACTTTTTATTACTCATTTTTATATGTGTGTGAGAGTGTGAGAGTGTTTTTTATTATTTTATTAAATTGTTAATACAGAACTGGAGCATGTTCAACAGTTGCTGCATATAATAACAAAAACGTTATTTTCACTTTAAAAATATAAATTATAAAAAGGTATATTTTAATATATAACCTTATTGGTGCTAAATATATTTTTAATTAAGTCATAAAGTTCGATCTGTGTCATATTCTGCGTCAATGAAAAACTTTCACATAAAACTTTTAAAAACTTAATGATTTACACATATACATATATATATTATTCAACAGTACTGCATAAAAATATTTATTTAATGCGTGGTGCGATTTTTCTAATAAAAAATACTTTAATTCGTACATTTTTAGGATTTTGATAAATTTTAATCACTCGTCTTCAAACAGCAGAGAACAAAACTTAATAACCAATGAATTATAATTTGTAGAAGTAATAGTTTGATCTATATTGATGTATTTTCCTCTTACAACATGGCTTGATTAAATTTTAAATGGTCTGAAAGCTCTTGAGTGAAATGGTTTTTACGTGGGAACGATTTTTGTGCATTTTAAAACAATTATTAAGTGTTATAAATGTGTTGACGTCGTCTGGAATCGCCGAGAATCATTTCCGCGTAAAAATATTGTGGTTGTGGATGAAAAAACGAATCGCAAGTACACCCCTTTCTTATCGATGTTATTTTATTACTTTTCTACGAGGAAAGAGACTGATGGAACTGTTTGTTCCAGGACGGCCCCGCACAATACTCACACGACGCTGTCACAGATTAACAAGAGACGTCTGGAATTTGGAGTTGATATAGAAACTTTCAGAGTCAACGATAGAAGACAGGAACGCCTTGAAAGTGAAGTGTCAATGGACGACGACGCAGTAAAGCGGCGACGACGACTTCTAGACGACGAGCGTAGAGACGAAACAGACTCATTTTATCGTAATTATACCACACATCGGCCAAATATTCTTCGTCATCCAAATGAAGATGATGAATCACTTGTTGAAAAAACACAGAATGCTCTTAAAACCTTAAGTTGCTGGGCTAGAGATCATTCTTCAATGCCGAATGACGATAATGAAGATGCCAACGACTTTGATAATATATTCAATGATAAACGGTCCGACAAGATGCTACCATCATCGCCATCTCTATCATCTGACAGTGCCGACAATTCTCATCGAAGCTTTTCTATGCATTGCCAAAATGACGAACTAAACACTAACATGCATGAAATGGACATTGAAGACAATTCTCAGAGGCCAACCAAAATGGAGAATGATAACAGTATTGATCACTATAAGATAGACAAAAGTCCTAATCACTACAATGTAGATCATTTCGATGAACTAGCAGATTCATCGTCTAATGAATTAGAAATAGACATGTCAGATAGAAATGACGACAAGTACGAAGAGGACAGAGAAGCAAAACGAAGAAAGGCTGAAATTATCTCCGTTAATAAGCAGTCGCTTTATAATGCATATAAAGCGGCTACTGCTTCGTTACCATATTCAACACAATCTGCTTTTAAACCACCAGCAGAAGTTAAACACAAGATACACGGTTCCAGTTTTCCTAGCGAACCTTTTGGAGGTTATTCGAATGATCATGAGAAGAGTTCTATTCATAAAGGATCAAAGCAATACACCGTCCTGCAACCGGCAGCCGCCGGATCACGAGCAGCCACAGCTTTGCAGGAGGCCCGGACGGTTCCATCTGCCCAGCCCGCACGAGACTTACGACCCCTCAACCCTCTCTCTCCGCCAGTCGTCCGAGGTACAGTTCGTCTGACACCCATTGCCAACTTCTTAACGACACTAAACTTTGCGTTATGAATGAGTCAAAGTTTGTTTCAAGGTCGGCTGAGCTGATGATATCAAATTCAAAATAAAGTAGCTCTTGTTAACAATAACAAATAATATACGTATTCAATAAAGGTATATCATTTATGTGAAAATATTATACATATATATGATATTATATAGTTAGACAGTTTATTTGAATATGTGTCTTGAATTCTACTATATATATATATAGTAGGTATATTGTTTTAATAAAGGTCCTGAATGTTTCAAATATGTAATTCAATGGCCAGCATTTATATGTTGTTAAACTCCACCTACGTCAATATCGTACATAATGTATTTAGAGATTCCTCGTATGCTGGGTTTACGTCATGCAATAAAAACGGGTCAGGGTATTGGGCGGGGCGCAGTAGTAACGCCCCGCATCTCTTAAAAGAAAAATTGTCAGTCGGACCGCGCAGCCGCCTGGCGTTCTTTATTTTTTCTTTTAAGTTGTGGAGGGGTGGGTCCGGAGTGGTGGGCGGAACTGCGCAGGTACGCCCTGCGGCACGCCCGCTTCTATCGATCGACCTGCTCTCACCCACGCCCCACTCGATGATTAACAAAATACTAATTTGTTAATCGATTTGTCCGCAGAAGGCAACAAGTGTCCGACTCCTGGTTGCAATGGGCAGGGCCACGTTACTGGCCTCTATACACATCATCGAAGGTAAGAATGATGATTTCCATGCCTTTCAGACAACAGGAACTTCTAAACTAAACGCATAGAATGTACATTAAATATTGAAAACATTGGCACTTACAATACATAGGTAGGCAGTACAATATTGATGTCATACATCTATTTATATTTATTATTTGTTCATCAGTCTGTCAGGATGCCCAAGAAAGGACAAAGTCACACCTGAGAGTAAGTAATCTTGACTAATCTGAATGTAGCTTCCATGATTTATTTTGCAGGCTGAGTTTTATTTAATACTTTGGCGCATACGCCATCTTCTTATAATGTAATTCTATGTATCATTGATTGTCGTTTTTTATAAAAAGTATATATTTTGTTGCATTATTTAGTAGAATATTTATTTTTCATTTTCATCATTTGCTTAAATGTAGCAATATCAAAAAATCCTTCTAGCACTTTCCATTTGGTAGGACGATGTGAACTAGAACTAAAAGTCATAAAAAATATACAGATTACCAACGATAAGTATCTGAATCTGTATATCTGAAACTAAATCAACTTAAATTCAAGATTTTAGAAACTAAAACTTTTTTTATAAAAATAAGGTTCACATCACATTAAAATTTTAAAAAATCTCTATGGTTGCCTGTACATTTTATATAAATAAACTTATAGTATCGTTTTTTATCAGATTTATATATCTTTTCTTACAACAAAATATTATCAAATTCAGAATCGAATGCATGTGGAATATTTGTCAAAAAAACAATATTGTTCTTTAAGGCATCATAAATTATGCCCATCAAATAATTATATTTTAAAAATAGGTATGGCAATGAATTGGAGACTATTCAATACACGTTTTTTTTTTGGCTAATGTTTATCGGGTGTAAAAAAATGGTTTTTTATAGACTTGATAATAAATTCGGAATTATGTCACTGTTCACTCTTTATAAATAAAACAAAGAAAGCGAAATTAAATTCATATTGTTGACTTAGGTATGTGTGTCGTCATTATTCAGTCAGCCATTAAAGATAGTCATTAAAGATTACAGATTAGTGCTAAAAGATAGTATTTTCACGGTCTCCTTGAACATGAAACTTTCATCCACGATTAAAAAAAAATGTCGTTAAAAACAAAGAAGTCTGGTATTTATTTTATGGGGATCAGTAATAAGTATCAGTATCTCATTTATACAAGAAATTTATATTATTAATATAATTGTAGGATCTGGATATATTCCTGTCAATTATTTGGATGGTTATATGAATTAATCCTATTTTCATATGAAAATATACAGTATCTGCATTTTCTCTACTACTGGAGGTACTACCAACCGTTCGACAAATTGAGAATAAATTTTATCGTATAGGCATATATCTTTTCTTCATAGTGTCACTATTTAATATATACTGCAATTTTCAGGATTACTGTTAAAAGATGGAGAGCTTTAACTTGCGTTAGACTTGCAAAATAAAAAGTCTCACATAAGTTTTCTTATGTCATTATGTAGTTTAACTTTAACTGTGTGAATAATTGATACAAGAAATTAAAAATATCGGGCCAAACTTATTTTCATTTATATTGTCTAAAATCAAATAAAACGTATGCTCATTCTTTCAGAAAGCATTTCCCTGATATTCAAAAATAAATCCACATCCTTAAAACTGTCCCTAATAAAATCTTTGACCGACAGTATTGGCGTTGCACGAGACAATCCTAAAGTGTCCGACGCCGGGGTGCAACGGCCGCGGTCACGTTAGCTCTAACAGAAGCACTCACCGTTCTCTATCCGGCTGCCCAACAGCCGCTGCACGCAAAGCCGCTGCTCGTTCACAAAGAGGTCGACCTCCAGGTATCTATTATTCAAATACCGAAAAGACCTGGAAACCTATTGGAATTAAATGCTGATTAAAAATATCTTGTCCAGTCCAATTACCTGCACCAGCTCCTTCGACACAAGTGTCTGTAAGCACGTCCAGTGACAGTCACGCGTCGGAAACGTCCCGTGACCGTGAACGACTTCCAGCGGCTTCGCCGCAGAGTCCTGCAGTGAAGCACGAAGCACCCGAGCTGCTGGTGCCGAAGCGTGAGGCCGCCGAGCCCGAGCGCGACTCCCCCGGCATGGAGACGCGCCACGCCGGGTACGGCGCGCCGCCGGACCAGCGCTCGCCATACGAGCGACCTCCTGACGATCATGTGCGATCATACAGGTAAACCAAGATCTATGATTTAATCACCCACAGCACTATTTTCAAGAATGTTCTTCATATTATGATATTTATTGTTCTCAATAAACAGGACTAAAATACAATTGATCCTTAAAGGTATTTATTTCAATATCCTAGCCAAATGAATGAAGCCCGATACGGGTATGAAGCTAGGTGCTACGAAGGTGCTCCGGCCTTCGAGCGATATGACCCAGCTCAATGCCCCCAAAGGCCTTATGGTTGGGAGGAGGAGCGGTACCACGATCCCCATTTGCCAACGCCTATGAAAACCGACCAGTCAGAGCAAGAGGCCAATTCTGGGCCTATATATCCTAGGTACGTGCATTAATCTATTTCATATCTTCACGAAATTTCAGAATATTCATGTAGCCTATATGTGGTAAACGGGACTCGTTACTTAACCTAAATTTGTAGCGTATTTATAATCGTCCGCGGTCACGTTAATAACGTTACGAAAATATCCCAATACTTATAAGTCCTTGCGGCTTGTCTAGACCAATGTACCATTACGAAGCCGGTGGAGTAGGCGGCGTGGCCGGGGTGAGCGCTATGGGTCCAGGCGTTCCCCCCGGCTTCTCCGCAATCAATCTCTCAGTGAAGATAGCCGCGGCTCAAGCTCAGCGGCCACGAAGCCCCACACCAAGGGATCCTCGTGATCCACGTCCAGCTATAGATCTATCCACATCTAGTGGCAGTCCACAGGTGAGAATAGAATCGTACCCAAAAGTTATAGATTATATTATTCGTAACTAATAGCAATATGATAAAGCCCATTTATGCAACAGGGTCCATACGCATCACCGGTATACACGAGCGCCGGTGGTGGCAGTGGGGGCGGAGCCCGGGGCAGCCCGCAGCCGGGCGCTTCGCCCCAGCTTACGGCAAGTCCCCAAGTACCCAGTCCACAAGGCCAGACTCTCGACCTTAGTGTGTCCCGTTTACCACATAGGTGAGGCATTCTGTGCAATAGGTTAAATATAAATAGTTTATAAGTATCATCTATTTAAACCACCCGTGCACTAAATATTTATATATTCCTAAACCATGTGTCTTTTGCCAACAGTAGAAGTTTCCCAGGCGGTGTCTCATACAGTCGAGAATCAACACCAGATAGCGGTGGAAGCCATCCTTACTTAGAAGCTTATCATCGTGATACAGCGGGTAAGAAATTATAAGAAGTAGTACAACACCGTATGCTCATTATATTATATTTACATTTAACCTATACAAATTTGAAGTCAACAAAATACGGAGTCAAAAACAGGCATTTCATATTTCGTAATCCCCTCTCATAGTAGAAACGTACCATAAAACAAGATGTACAAATTAAAACAGACCGCGCTAATCACTCCCGCTAGCTTTGCGCCACTCGCTTTTGCTATTACTGCTCAGCAGGCGCTCGTGTCATCGTACATATGCGGTTACTGGCGTGAAACGTACAAGAGCTCTAATTAAAATGTAAATTGATACATTCATATCCCTGACCTACATTTTGTTTTTAATTTTATCAGTTGTTTGATAACTTCAAGTTAATTACAATATTTGTGTTTGGAAACGCATTTAATTATTATACGTAATATTTTATTATTGTTCTTGCTCTACTTTAAATGTTATTATAAATATTCCAAACTATTTTTTTACGTTATTGATATAAATTCGATACTTAAAATGTTTAATATTTTTTTTTTTTATTTTATATATATGCTGTTACGAAAACCAAGTTTAATGTTGAAGTTTTTTCATCGATAGAAGAATATAAGTACTGTATTTGTATTGAAAACAATCTAAGAGACCATAATTACACAGGCTATGGCGGTGTCAGTCCGCACCCTGTAGCCGGCTACGGGCTGGCTCAGCCGGATTACGCGGCCGCCGCCGCCGCAGCCGGCTACGGCGGCTACCAGTACCAGTGCGGCGCGTACCCGCCCCCGCCCGCGTACCCCCCTCACGCGCCCCCCTACTCGCCGCCCTGCTACATGCCGCCGCCGCACGCGCCACACGACAAACCAAAGGACAGCAGGTGAATATACCCTTTATGTTTTATAGATTATGCACTTAATTTGCTTGCTTCAATATTGTTTAACTAAAAGGTAAGTACAGCTGTATTTTTATGTACGATAGAGTACTTAACCTCATTATTTAATAAAATTATAATATAGATTTAGTCTAGGTTGTTCGGAATGTTTTAGTTCCAAAACAAACAACTTTTAAATATAATTTTAGTATAAAGTATATTTATTTCTCGGTAAAAAAAAGCTCTGTACTATAAATATACACTTGGAAATGTTTACAAACATACGAAAGTTTTTTAAGAGGGTCTTCACTGTTTATAAAAATCGGTCTTCTAGCTGTGTTTTCATCTTGATTCTTTCTTACATTGATTATAAATAGATTGGGTACATTTTATTTCAACTAAATATCAATTCTTTTTTATTAACTTTATAGACTAGATTAGACTAGAGATAAATTGAAGTACCTATACCCTGGTTTTTTCTGAGGCTGTGAAAGTCCAATCTTTTGATTCTGTTCAACATATAAGTACCACAAAGAAGAACCACAACACTCACAAATTTTCAGCTTTTATACGTGCAATTAAAACCTTGTCTTTTTTTACGAGTATCATATAGGTATCAGACCTTCACACCGTATCACAGACATGTATCACGATTAGTTTCGACGCAAAATAGACGTGATTATATGATACGCCGTTATGATAATGTATCTGATACTCCCTGATCTATAATTCAATCACCGGAATTATTGTAATAAATTGACGTAGTTTCATCAACGCTTTAATGAGGCGAGAACGATTGTAACAAACATCCTTTACTAATGATACGAGCGCTTGATACGGTATCCTTGACTCTGAGACGATGATACGATACAAATGTGAACAAGGCTACACTAAAATATATACAATAACATGCCCTAGATTTTGATTTTAAATCGGTAACATTATTTTACAACATTTAATATATACATACATACGTTTCTTTAGTAATATGAATACATTATGTATGTAAAATATTTTTTATGTGCCGTTTGTTATTAATGAAATATTTCTTTATCCTCGTACTCATTAAGTTCTTATCAAAAGATTTTTTTACGTTATATTGTTATCATTTACCTTGCAATTGCGTAACTTTAACAATTGATAAGTAGGTACCTACAACGTGAAGACCAATTTGGTAAAACCATGTTTAGACAGTGATTGGAATTACAAACAAATATTTTGATATAATAATATAATTAACATATTTTACGACATGTTTCTATTTTTAGCTTAATTTTAAAATTAATAAAAGTTTTAATTTAAATTAATTACTGGCGCGAGTATACACGGAGTGCACGAAAAATAATTAAACAAATCATAGTGTGGGATCTGAACGAAGCAACTACATACTCAATAGTCAGAAGTCGGTACTCAGTAGTCACATACTCGATCCGTCAGTCTAAATATACCGGCGGCCGCGTGCGCGTGCGCCGACCGACGGACGCTCTACACTCAGATAAGATATATACACAAACGTGCCAGAAAACTAACTATGCGACAAAACAGGTAGGATACCATTTATTAAGTATTTACAAAAAAATATACTATGATTTTACACATACATAATATACGCACGCTCCTGTATACACATCACTTTTACGTAAACAATGACCGTGTAAAAGTTTTAATAGTGTATCTGTTGCTATATTAGATTAATGATTTGATGACATTATATAAATATAGACGGAATAAAAAGTGTAGGAGGCGGCATATTAAGTTTAACGACTTACATCATAATAGTAATAACGAGCGTAGGTGACGCTCTTCCATTGATATAGTAGATGTTAATAGATCTGTTAATTTATTTACGTGTAGCTATCACCGCGACGACATTTACGGGAGACAGGGTTACCGTATACGCGAGTCGAGGGAGCTCATCCACTGTCCCGTCCATAGTTGCGACGGTTCCGGACACGTTTCTGGCAACTTCGCAACTCACAGAAGGCAAGCGGGAATATTTGCGAAAATGTACCGAATGCAAAACTACCAACCGAATACAGCATTAGAGTAATATCACTGACAATTTGTGCTACGTTCCCACTTTGCGAATTTCCGTCAATTGGTTCTTCCCGAGGTTTAGCTGCAAACTAACCGCATGACGGAACGCTAACTTCGAATGCACTAGACTTTGATTATGAACTAGATTTTAACAAGCTGTTGTTGTTTACGCGAACCGATCGATACAGAACTGTACAAAACAATTTGAAAACAGAATTTTATAAACAACGAACTTTTTCATTGTTATGTCGGATTATACTGAAAATAGAATTGGAACGCATAAACATTGCGTTAATTATAGTACAGAGATGTAAAGTGTAATAAATATTAAATGCCACACATGCGTATTATTTTTATCGTGGTAAGAGTACTTTCACATTTCTCCAAAGCAGAGTGTGAGAGTTTGAATACTTATTATTATTGTTGTCGATTTTTTATTATAAGAAGTTATTAATATTATTATTAATTAGACTATTATTTTACTATATTGTAATAAAGAGAACACATTTTTTTATTATTCTGTTTTTTAATCATCAGAAGACAAAATTATTTTTTGTGCATTACCTGATATAACTTTAATTTAACAATTGATCGCATGTTGTGTATTAATCGATTTTTTTCATTAATCGCACTGTTATATGTGTTATTTTTCAACTAAAATAAAAGTATCTAATTAATTACCTCCAGATAAGGTCATATGTATCAGTAAATAAAACTGGTTCTTTATCCTAAACACTTAAATCTACATATAAATTAAAGAAATCATTTGTTCACGTGTGTATTTAACATACATTATTTTTTAATGTTTTTTACGATACATACCAAAAACTAAAAAAAAAATCCAATCATAAGTTACAATACATTACTCCTCCACGGCATTGTAAGCAGTTTGTATATGTGCAGTCTGTCGGGTTGTCCTCGCGCTGACCGTTCACAACTGCAGCCCCACTCCCAAGAGCTGAAGTGCCCCACCCCTGGATGCGACGGCTCCGGTCATGTCACCGGGAACTACTCATCCCACAGGTCCCTTTCTGGCTGCCCCAGGGCTAACAAGCCGAAGAGCAAGCCCAGAGATGGCCAGGATTCCGAACCACTCAGGTGAGTTTTAGGATTTGATGGTTTGATAATCAGTCAAATTACTAACCATTTAAATACATAATGAATAAGTTATGTTGAAATAATTGGTTAAACGTAATTAACTCTACAATTATGATAAGAACTTTTTTAAAAAACGTATTTCTTAGTTCGACTAAATAATGAATATTCATTCATTTTATATAACATTTTATGTTAAACCTGAAAAATAAAGACTTAAGCAGACAATAAATACATAAATAATAAATAAAACATATTCGATTGTAAAACTAAATTGTAAAACGATCATTACGAGTTCAAATGATGGTAACTGTTAACAATAAGCTTGTTGATATTTACACGCTGCTTAGATGCCCTATACCGGGCTGTGATGGATCTGGGCATGCTACAGGAAAATTCTTATCACACAGAAGGTAAGAGACCTAAAAAACTGGTATTTATCCCAGGGTTATTCCACGAAAAATTATGATGTAGGAATTAAACATATTGTTAAAAAATAAGTATTCGGTGTGTTAATTAAGTCGTTTATCATTTTCCTGTTTGAAGACAGAAATAGTTTGTTTATAAGTAAAATTTGGTTGCCATTAAATTTTAGGTACTGCATTCCATATCATAAAATCGTCCATTTAATCTTTGAGAGAATATGTAGAGTATATGTAAATAGACAGTAATCTATCACGCCTCCGTCAGTAAATGTATTTAATTCATCATCTTTTCTTGTTATTGTTCCTTGTAAGGACGTATAATAAATAATATTATCTAAAATTATTTCCAGCGCGTCTGGTTGCCCGATCGCAAATCGAAACAAAATGCGGGTGCTAGAAAGTGGAGGGACTGTAGAACAACACAAGGCAGCCGTGGCAGCTGCGGCATCCGCTATAAAATTCGATGGCGTTAACTGTCCCACCCCTGGATGTGATGGATCAGGACATATAAACGGTTCGTTTCTAACCCATCGCTCGCTGTCTGGTTGCCCGGTAGCTGGGGCAACTACGCCGACGCCGCAACCAAAGAAACCGAAGTACCCCGATGATATTACGCCGCTGTACCCCAAACCCTACTCAGGTCCGTATTGTGTTATAATTACCTGATGTCATTATCATATTTTTGGGTTTCATCGGATTAGGATTTTCTCACCTCCAAGGTTGAGAAATAATATTGTCCTCATAATCGGATTATATAGAAAAACAAATGTTAATTTCAATGAATTAAAGTAAATGATTTTGTAACAGGCATGGACATTAACATGCAGACAGGCAATGGCGAAGATCTGATGACACTGGAGCAGGAAATCACTGAACTCCAACGTGAAAATGCAAGGGTCGAGTCACAGATGTTGCGTCTGAAATCGGACATAAACGCCATGGAATCCCATCTCAGCCATGGAGAAAGGGTAAATTTAGTCAATAATATATTTTATCAATAATAAACATTTTGCACAAATACTCACACAAATGAAAATTCGTCACGAAGTCACAAAACCAAAATTTATTAAATCTTTGTCTGATAACGTAGATGGTAGAGTCATGGCTCCAAACATCCAACTTTGAGTGCTAACAACATCTATCGCATGCATTTGTGAGTACTACTTCATTACTATGCGATACGGTAGTCACTCTAAAGAGGAGCCAAATTCCCGTATACTCTAAAAAATTCGAAAACGAAAAGAAATATAAAAGAATTTCCTTTACAGGAGAACCAACTCATCATTCACCGCAACAGCAATCTAAATGAATACTACGAGAGCCTCCGAAACAACGTGATCACGTTACTGGAGCACGTGAAGATACCGGGAGGCGGCACGGTCCCCGTCCCCGCCGCCCCGGGGACACCCGGTGCCGTGCCTCCGCCACCGCCCGGGGACAAACCCGCGCACGACAACTTCGACTCCTATCTGACCAAGTTACAGACCCTCTGCTCTCCCGAGGGCTACTGCCCCGACGAGAACCGACCGATCTATGAGACCGTGAAAAACGCTCTCCAGGACTTCACGGTGCTACCGACGCCGATATAAGGCTCGCCCAGCGCCGCCGACGGCGAGCGACAGTGATCACTCGGCGACTGCGATTGGCGGAGCTTATTTCGACTGAAATATACTATAAAGTCAACTCGAACGATCCTACATTATATTATGCTATTTACCAAAGGTGTACGTTAAGACTGACATAAATGTCAAATCGGTAGTGTGTTATGGATGTGTCCGTGTACGGAGTGAAGGTGCGAAGGATCCTTTGGACGTTATGTGTTCTATTTAGATATGATGTCTATTTTATAACCGTTGTATACGATGTGTGAATTCTTTAAGACATCACGTTACCATTCGAAAATTCGACTATTATTCATTAAGATGGACTTAAATTTAAATCAAAAATGAATTTTAAACATTGTTACTCGTGTATGCTTAAAATAAGTTAACGTTAGGAAAAGTTTATACAATCGTATTAAGGGATTTTAGCACTACACTACAGTCAAACGGGATCTAACGTGTAAATATGTACGTAACTTATTAATTAGATATTATGTTATAGATACCTGTCTACATTCGGAGCGGACGGTGTTTAGTGAAAATAAAAAAAAACGTTTTATCATAAAACCTATAGCATATAAGAATGTTACTCTATGTTACGTTCATACCGGGTATGTGCCAAATGCTCTGCAGGGGCACTCCACCGCTAACGTACTAAGACTATTATTGGTATGGATTTAAAGAAACGAAATAATAATTAACTTTTAGCGGACTCTAGTCAGTTTGTAAATATATTGTGAATACATAATAATCACGTCTCGAAAGACGTTCTTATTTACATTAGTAAATAAAGATCTCATTAGATCAAGTAAGTTAAATAATTCAGTCATTAATTGATAACCAATTTAGGTATAAATTAATAATTTCTTTGTTAGCCAATATTCACTTGCTGTGATTATGTTACGTGTTAGTTATTCATTGTTACCTTTGAGGATGTGATATCTCAGAACGAGGTGGGTTCGTGTTATTTTGCAATGTTTTATTTAAAACGCTTAACTCAAAAATGTGCAATTATCGTTTATAATATTAAGATAAGCAAAAATTCTGTTAAACATTTTACGAATACACATTGTCTCCAAATCGCATCAGTACACTGATCAATAATGATATTCGCATTTATAAAACCTACCTATTAATATGTTATTCTGATTGTCATATACGTTTCTGTAAAATATTGAGTATGTGTTGTTAAAGAGAATAAAAATAATAAATAATGATATAATTGTTTATTTATTCCATAAATCAACATAAGTTTCGAATGAAACGGTACTTGGCGGTGATCCTTAACCAGCATGCTCTAATTTTCGGTCTTTGGCCGTTGTGCCGTTCAAAATGCCGATATAGATCTAACATTTAAACACAGGATTAACGCAGCATGAATGGCAGCAGGTAAGAAAAACATTACGACTCCAGTTTTTACTGATAAAAATCCTGACCTGGACTTACCGTGTTGTATGAATAATGCAGGGTTATGAAAAGACACGACATGCAAATACATGATACTGGCATATAATAAGAGAATTTTTAAATACGCATGTGATTTGTTTTATCAGAAGAAGAAAACCGACCAAGACGTGAAAGAGTGTGTGAAAAAGATATGGCGAAGAAACATGTTTTCATGTGGCAAAGGCCGGTGATATTAAATGGTAGGATGGACAATGTTAGAGTACATACAGATATGTTAATGATATTATTACAAAATGGAAAATTAAGAAGTATAATTCTATGAAGTTTATTTGTTTTCATTTTAATTGCAGTATAATCGGAATATCTTTTATTGAAAAAAAATACTGACATATACGGACTTATTCATATTTCTATTTAATTTGTTTAAATCTTATATTAATTTTGGGAAACTTACCTTTCTATACTTGTTTAGTATTCGTTCTAAGAATTATATTCTTTTACGATTGAAATACTTTCATCACGCTTTAAATAATAAAATAAAAACGTAATAATTTTTATAATCTAGGCCTAAGTCTAAGTGTCAATACCTATTATATTATTTTTAAGTGTTACTTGATCTCCGTAGCTTAATATAAATAACTTTTATGACCCTTTAATATAGTTTAAATATTTTAATACTTAAACCGATAATCGTAAAAAGCAAAACAAAAATTAAAAACAATTTAAGCCCTACACAAACAGTGACACTAATTTATTGCGAATTGCTTTAATTTATTAAAATGATTATCTTATTATTACAAAATTAATAATCTTCGAACTAATAACTAGAACCTAATTAGTAAATTACTTAAAAAATATAAGTCTAATTCCTCAAAAATAACAAGAGTTTACAATTGAGCAATATCAATAAATCTTACAGTGAGAATCTATAACCTCTAAGCCTTTGCCTGCCGTTAAGCGAACATTATAAACAAACAAGTGTCAACCGTCAAACTCATGTATTAAAACTGTTAAATCTAAATGCCAAAGACGGAAACTAAACATGTGCGTTACAGTTGAAAAGTAATATATCTTTATATTCTATAACAAATATTAATAAGATGAAGAACCAAATTAAAAAACAAAAAATGGTAAATGTAAATGTGTTACGATAATAAGTTAAGTCTCATAAAACTTAAAATGTATTTTATCATGTAAATAATTCTTTACAGACACGATACTTTGAATCCGATGGCAATAATGAAGAAAAGTCTCAGAAGAAAGATGAAGATGTAAAAGTTTTTACGATTAAGAACACAGCAAAATTAGTCAACATTCAGAAATACAAAGTATGACCATGCATTGATACGTTTAAACATATTGTGTTGTGTTTGGAATTATATTGTTTTTAAATCTAATATTTTCAGGATAACAATATCAAGAAAAAAAATCCTATTGTTAAATCAAAAAAGATTTATTCTGGTAAAGCACCTATTGACCCTAAGAAATTGGAACAACATTCCAGAGGTGAAGGCTTTAGTGGAAAAGGTGTAGTGCATCCACTTCATGCATTGAAACTGAAAAAAAGAGAAAAAAAATACAAATATGCACAAGACCAAGCTGCTAGAGCCGATATCCTATTGACTGAAGGACAAGGGTAATAATTTTTCTTACTTAAAGATATTTCATTAGTGTTTTTAACTACTTAAATATTGCAATATAGTTTCTGACTATATTTATTTAATTTTTTGTTATAAAGGTTTTTAGAAGTGGATGAAGATAATAGGACAACAGGAATTACACAAAAAGTAATTGCTGACAATGTTGACATCACTGCTGCTACAAAAATATTTGAATTAAACCTAGATTTCGGTCCATATAATGCAAAATACTCTCGGAATGGTAGACATTTACTATTGGGTAGTACAAAAGGTCATTTGGCTGCATTTGACTGGATCACAAAAAAATTACACTTTGAAATTAATGTTATGGAGTCAATACACGATATCAGGTAATATATTGAATAATATTACATATATTTATTTGTGCGGAATGATTACTTCAAAGTAAACATAATCAGTTTCTCTGGCTCTTGTCAATTGAGCAACATTCTGAACTGATTGTAGCTTATTGACCGACTGAATTGACTACACTGATCTTTTTAATGTAATTATTGACTAAAGTGCATGTAAATACACTTAGAAAAAGATATTCTGAATTTGAATATGAATATTATGTCCTTTATTAATGATGTTGACTTATTTTTCTATTAAAGCAATTTTATGGTGTTATAATTATATAGTATTACAGAATTATTTATATTATTCATTATTTATTTTAAGCTGGTTGCATGTAGAAACAATGGTTGCGGCAGCTCAAAAAGAATGGCTATATATTTATGATAATACAGGAACGGAAATACACTGTGTTAAGAAAATGGACAAAATATTGAGAATGGAGTTCTTGCCTTATCATTTCTTACTTGCTGCAGTGGTATGTATATTATAATTATTGTTTTTTTTTTTAATTATGATATTATTATAATTGTTTACCACTTTTCTAGAATGAATTTGGATTTATGTCATGGCTTGACATATCTATAGGAGAAATAGTCGGTCATTATAATAACCATATGGGTAGGACGTCTGTGATGACACAAAATCCCTATAATGGTACAGTCTGTTTGGGAAATCCCAAAGGTGTTGTGTCATTATGGTCACCGACCTCAAAGAAACCCTTGGCTAAAATATTATGCCACAAAACGCCACTGACTGCTATAGCTGTTGATAACAGGGGCATGTATGTAAATTATTTTTTTAAAGAAATTATAAACTCAATGCCTTTGTTTTTAACTGATTTCGTCTAAACTTAGGTACATGGCAACATCAGGTGTTGATAGAAGTTTAAAGATATGGGACATAAGAAACCTTGATGGACCTCTGCAACATTATAAGTTACGAACCGCTCCAGTACATCTTGATTTCTCTCAAAAGGACTTGTTGGCTGTTGGTTTAGGAGAAACTGTTGAAGTATACAGGTAAAATAATTTAGGAAAGACATATTTATAATTGACAGCAGTTCAATCTTTATTATTATTTATTCTATCAATATTTTAGATTTTTGTTAGTTTATAAACATTGTAAAAAAGAAATTGAAATTGTAAAATTTTATAAAAATACCTTCTTGTTTCAGTAACTGCTGTTCACAAACAACAAATGGTCCTTATCTCAGACATAGAATGGCAAAATCAATAAAAAACTTCAAATTTTGTCCATATGAAGATGTTTTGGGTATTGGCACCAGTGCAGGATTCACTAGTATAATTGTTCCCGGTAAGGCATATTTTTATATATAATAAAATCAGCAAAAGAAAATCACATTATATTTCTTAATTATTAAAAATAATTAAAAAAAATATTCCACAGGCAGCGGTGAACCTAACTTTGACGCTCTGGAGAGTAATCCATTCCAGAACAAGAAACAAAGAAAGGAGGCAGAAGTCAAGGCTCTACTTGAAAAGATACCTGCGGAACTTATCACTCTCAATCCATTTGAAGTTATGGAAGTTGATGTTCCATCAATGAAGGATAGGTTAGACGCACGCAAGAATCTTTTGGTTTGTACTTATTCATTAATATTTTAGTTTTGTATGCATTTCTATATCTTAAATACAAAATGCAAACTCTGACTTAACTTTTTCAGATATTTATTTAAAATTCTTAATATATGTAATAATCCAATTTTTATTTTTTACTATTAATAACAGTAATTTATAAAAGTATGTTTTTTTTGTAGTATCTAAAGCCCAAAAAGGTAGACTTCACTCCAAAACATAAGAAAAAAGGAAAGACTAACATTGCCAGGAAGAAAATAATAAAAGAAGCAGCTCGAAAGGTAATGTTGTTTCTTAATTTTTTTTATTAATTAGTGTCCTTCTTAAGTTTAAAAAGGGAAATAAATTTTTGTTTTGAAATTATAGTAACTTAAAGTAATTTAACAATGAGATCATATAAATATAAAAATAGTTATGAATAAAAATTCTTTTACATTGATTTGAATGCTGTAGTAAAAATATTACTGGTTGCACTACCTTTTTTTAAACCCCAACACAAAGAAAAGTTTTTTATAAGTCTTCATATGTATGTCTTACATCATACCTCTCACACAGATGAACCAATTTGATTGCTTTTTTATTTAAACCCTTGTCAATAAAAATGGTGCTTACATGTTTGGGTGAAATAAAAACAATCATCTCCAAGATATTTCTCATTTAGTGATAGAGCACTGACAACATTTGGCAGTTTTTGATGCGACACAATATTAAAATTATATATGAACATTTAAGAATTTAAAATACTTTTTTCTAGGAATTTATTAACCAGACAATTGAAGTGAAGAAATTACTTAAAGAACCTGAAGAACAAAAAACAACTAAACCCAAGGAATCATTTGGAGTTTTAGACAGATTTGTTACAAAACCTAAGGTTAAGAAATAAAAATTGAATTAAATTTGTATTTTTTATTCACAATAACCTCGATTAACATTGTATACTTAATATTTACATTATTAATATAAAAAAATAATTGATCACAAATAGTGTAAAAAAAACTTTAACATAATTTATACAAAAATTTGTAATGATTGTAACAATATTATTGATTTGGACATGGAATATCAAATAAGTCACATATACCTTCCGTACCATATAACGAAAATGAAAAATCTTGTTTTGTAACCGGCGGACTTAATCTTAATAGATAGTCTGGAAAAAATATCATTAAATTAAAAATCTATTACCATACTACAAATAATATTCTATATATACATATATATAGTAAGTTAATAACTCACCTTGTGAATTTTTTATATTATTTTCTGCATACCATTCAACTTCATCATCCATGCTGTCATCGTCCACTATCTGAAGAAAATATTTTTTTAATGATATTATAATTCAATAACAAATATACAAGGTAATTAAAATTAAGGTTTCCGACTTATTTTTTTAGAAGAGAAAGACATTTGAAATGAAAATATTTGAAATAATTCACCCAATGTGTATTAAATTTGTACTCATGTCCAAATAAAGATCATGTAGTATTATGTGTTAACATTTATAAATACTACTAATTATTTTTTTCTTATTATATTATATTCCACATACCGTTTCCTTTTCAATATCGCACAATAATATAACCCCAACAGTTTCATTTGATTTTAGATGCAGAAAGTATTGATTCTGTTCTTTGTCCTGCAAGAGTGAACATAAAAGATTTTTAAATGTACAATGAAATATGGTTTAGTTTAAAGGTTAAATACATTTATATGGACAATTTTTAAATTGAAATTTAATGTGACAGCTATTAACAAAGTTATTATTTACATAACATATATATTTAAAATTATTTTACTGGAGTAACACCAAACTATTTTGAATGTAATACTTCTTGTTAAAACTATGACATACCTTAGCTAGTTGTCCTACAGCCAAATTAGCACCAAGCTGTGCTTCTAGAACCAAAACTTGACTATCATCAAAACAATTCTTAACATCACTTTGGGTGACATATGATAAGGCTTCATTATCGGCATCATCTAGTACATTCTTTATACTCTGCTCTATCCAATGCATTTGCCTAAAAAGAAATATATTATTAAATTGCTGTCAATTATCATGGTAGCATCTGTATGTAACAATATTTACATACTTATCTAATAGCTCCTCATGCTCTTCTAATAATCCTATTTGCTTTCTCAGAAGTGTTACTTTTTTTCCTATTTCTGATGTATTACCGTCAGGACTCGCGCCTCTATAATTTTATATGTTATTAATATTTATTATAAGTTAATTAAAACAAAGTATTAATTTAATGTCAATGAATATAAAATAATGTTTACTTACTTCCATTGTATACTATTTTTACTTCGCTTTTCTATCAAACCGATTCCCTCTAAAACATTGGTTATATCATATATTCGCCGTTTTTGTCTCACAGCTAGTAACTCGGTTGCCTGTAATAAGAATATGAGTAGTAGAATTTGTTTAAAATTCAAATTGTTTCTTAATCGACGTTAACTGACAGTAATATTAGCATCGCTTAGAACTTACGTGTTTTAAATCCAAAACTCCGTCCTTTGCTTTTTTTAGCAATGATACGAACCTTGTTGTTAATAACCCAAGTGATTTTTCATACCTTTTATAACCATATAACGCCTCTGCCATTTTGGCAATATTCAATTTTAATTAATATATAAGTTCACTCTTTCTTTATATTTTTGCGTTGAGGCGGGATATCTAAATTCTAAAATAAGTGCCTGCTTTAATGTTTACATGGATGCAGACTATATTCATAGAACAACAGATTAATAATAATAAAATACACTTCATACTCAGCCACCACTTAATTAATTATAATAAAAAAATGATGTTTATTTATTATTTAAGAAAGAGAACAAACCGAGAGCACAAGTAAACCTGGAGGTAAAAGACCACGCTGCTAATGGTCTCTTCCGTCTTAGTAAATTTACATGGTCTCAAATAGTACGTCGTCAAATGATAAAAATACTGGGGTTATCCGAGCCAGAAGCAAGAGAACTATTTCATATAAATGATGTTGAGCAGTCAGTAGATTCCAACATTAGGCAGTCATTCAATAAATGAAAATATACTTAGGGGATTTTCTTAGTTGCAAAGGCACAAAAGTCACGATTGACGTTTTACCAAGAGAGTCCTACACGGCCAGAATATATATATGTATATATCCCAAATGCCTGCAAAATGCCAAGCATAAAAATGAATACTGGGAATATTGAATATATAAATGATAATTCTCTCACTTTTACTACCAAATTAGGGAAAGGCCGGAAATAAATTAACCTTCAAAATCAAACCAAAAATGTTTTTCCACCCTTCGTTGTTTTTAAATTTTTCATTTACATAATGAGTCTTCCCGGAGATTCCAAGCCTATCTGTAGACAATTCATTACCAAGCATTAAAAATAGGACCAGAATGACATTCTCCAATCCCAATATATTTCAGTGAACCACTTTATACATTAAAGAATTAAAGACATATTAAAGTAAACAGTTTATTTTGTTTGAATTAAGCTGTAGTGTTTCAAAAGAAAAATCATTTAACAGTTAAATTCTTATGTCCAGATTCATTTAAGTAACTTGAATGATAAATTAAACAATTATTTAATAAATATATTTGTTCTATTAAATATTTTCGCCCATATATATGAGAAAACTTATTTAAATAAAAAATTTTATCCCAAATTTTCATGCTGCTTCTAAAATCTTAATTTTTTGTATTGTTCATACCATTACATTTCAAGTATTACTAAATAGTAACAATTGTTGACTTTAATTATACAATAAAATAAAAAATTGTTACAGTAAAATTGCAGGTGTTTTTAAGATAGCAATTATATATATAGACTGCTACTACTATTATGAATTACTATTCATTATTATACATTTCTATTTGCAATAATGCTAAAAAGCAAATCACACTTTTCCCTCTCAATCCTTAACATTTCATTTTGTTCATTTTCTTTTAGCTCTAACAGTCTTAATTGTAGCGATTCCTTCATTAATAACTTTTGCTGTTTCAACTCAAACTTCTCTTCCCGAATTTTTATATTTTTTGCCAGTACTTCATTTTGAATCAAATTATTTTGTTCTTCTCTTTTTAAATATTCAAGCCACTGCTTTTCTAAATTAATTCTACTTTGTAACCTATCAGACTCGATTCTATTAGCTAATCTTACTTTTCTTAGTTCAATCATTGCTTTACTCTCTCCATTTGATTTTAAATATTTTCTATTAGCGACTTCACTTTTTTGTTTATGTGTATCATTTGAGTAGTTAAATGTTTCGCTTTCTACATTATACTGTGCATAAATTTTGTCCATTTCTCCAAAATATTTAAACTTTATGAATTGTCTGTTATGTAGGCATTGCTTATATTTTTTAGTCAGTGCATTTATTTTCCATCTTACTTGATCGGGAGACATCTGTGAACAAAGTGTATTCCAAAAAAGATGAATTAAATCTCAATAGAAATGTTGAATGATTTAAAGAATTCTGTTAGATTTTAAATTAGTTTCAAAAACAAATATTTCTATTTATAATGTTAACACTCAATTCTATACCATTATGTTATAATTTCTTAGACTTTCTGATATAGCTACCCATATTCGTGTCTTCCTTTTGGGTGTTTCCAACATTTCCAATTTATTTTCATACAGCCTCAATAGAATAAGTGTTGTATTGTATGTCCACACTGCACCTAACATAGAATAGAATATTATTATATTTCTTAAATATAAAAATAAAATATCACAATTCTACACCTACTAGATCTTTCTCCACTTTCATTGCTAGCTAGGCTTTCATGACAATTGCTGCTATCAATTGGTGTGTTGTCATCCAAGTTGTCTGATTCTTGCTCAGCTTAAAGATATTAGAGATTATTATCAAACAACTTGAGTATTAGCGTATAATGCTAAATTATTTACCACATTGTAACGTATCTTCAACATACGCAGCATTCTCATTCATAGTTAAAGATAAAACATAACTAAGGTTTTACGACTTATGTTTATTCAATAAAATGTTTGTTACGATTAACGTTTAACAAATCCCTCAACCCAATATAAAGTTTGTTTACTAAATTCTTAATTATCCTCTATTGTCAAACTCACAAATCACAGTCGCTTATAATACTCTGTGTCATCAACTGACTATCAAAAACTTCATTATGATATGATAAAGATTCGAATTATGAAAAATATTTACTAACATAATTGTATTTTCTTAAATATACATATATTATTTATATTTTTTATATATTAGCAATATGTATGCTGAAAGGTGAACTGACTTTAGCTTTTATTTTGAAACAAAAACTTTATGACAAGTGACAATTTAATATTTGCTTGTATTTTTAAATAATAAATAATACTTAATACTGTTTAAAATATTCTTCTATTAATAAGTTTTTAAACAACTCTTGAATCGTTCTAAAAGTTCTAACAATATATAAAATTCGAACGCTAAACTTTAGCGTAGGCGAATTTATAACTAATTGTTTATAACTATTTATTTAGTTTAAAAATACATTTAATGGATTTTAATAAATATCTAATAGATTTACCTTGTATATTCAATCATTATGTATATATGCTTCATATTTAAACATAAGAATTTCATTTTTTAAAAATGAATAAAACAAAACTTTCAGTTTTCTTAGCTGATTCCATAATTAGTAGTGATGGCAGTGAATCGAGTTGTTGGAGTGATTTAAGTAGTGCCAAATCAGAGATATCAGATGAGGACGAGGAAGATACGCTTTTTTTTCCACTGATGCAGTATTTAATAAGATTGAGAAGGAAACGAATTGATGATTACTTACATATTGTGGAGTCGTGGACTGATGTAGAATTTAAGAATCATTTAATCCTATCCCGCAAGACTGCTAACAGACTCATTGGTACATTAAATTATTTTTCTTACAACATTAAATTTATAGGAAAACTGTAAAGTTAAATAATTTGTTTCAGATGACTTAGAAAAATCAGGATTTATAGCTTCACATAAGTTTGGTTTGAAGCCTTTGGAGCCAAAATTGTGCTTTTATATATTTTTGTCTTTTATAGTTTCCACTGAACCTCTCACTCCATTAGCAACTAGATTTGATATATCAATATCTTCTACATTCAGAGTAATAAGACGAGTTGTTGCATGGCTTTTAACAAAATTAGATGAAGCCATAAAATGGCCACAAGATTTTGATAATGTGAGGAACATTTGTGAACAATTTCACTTAAAGTCTGGAATATCCAATATGCTAGGAGTTATTGATTGTACACATATAAAAATTGAGAAACCTAAAACTGCAAGAGAATACTGTAACCAAAAAGGATATTTCTCCATAGTCTTGCAAGCAACAATAGATGCTAATTTACGATTTACAAACATTTATTGTGGAGAACCTGGCTCTCTAAACTGTGCAAGAGTGTTGAGAAAATCACCACTTTACCACACTGCAACACAAAACAGAAATACTTTGTTTCCCCATAATACATTTTTGGTAGGACACTCCGGGTACCCTGCTTTATCCTGGCTGGTTCCGCCATTTAGAGAAAATAAACGGCTAACATTGCAACAACGTGAATTTAATTCTCTTCATGCATCTTCTAGAAGACTAAGTGATAAAGCTTTCAATTTATTAAAAAATAGATTTAGACGAGTAAAATTGTTTACAGTTTATAGAAATACAGCATTTATTACTGACACAATTGTAGCTGCATGCATTCTACACAATTACTGTATGGATGAAAGTGAATATTTAGATGAATAAAAAAATATTGAATATAATTACACATTTTAATGTCTATTTTATTATTGCATACACATTTGAATATTATTTAAAGTAGAATATCAAGATATATATGGTATGAAATAAATATTTTTACCGTTTTATAGAAAATATAACCAAGATAACAAAATCTTGGTAAATGTTGGCCCAGCCATTTATAATAAATCTTAATTCAATACATAAATATATGTAATTTTTTATTTTGTTTTTTAAACATAAGAAAAACAATTTTTAATCTTTCTTTAAAAGTAAAACATTTGTTCAACATGTTCAAACTATTGGTCTTCTATCAACTTTCTTAACAATGCACATTTTTCCCTTTCAATTTTCAGAATTTCTTCCTGTTTCTTTTCTTTTAATTGCAACTTTCTTAAAGCTATTGACTGTTTGATTTCCAATTCTTTCTTTTTAAGTTGTAATTCTTCTTCTCTGATTCTCAGACTTCTTTCGTACCTTTCATCTCTAATTTGTTTTTGCTCTTCTTGTCGCCGAATATATTCAATCCATTGTTTATCAAGTTCAACTTTAGTTCTACGCTCAGCTCTAAGTTTCCTGAAGGGTGTTGAATTTTTAAAAGATAATTTTCTATTTATTTCATTATGATCTTTATCACCTTGCATTATACCAGATGCAAGTCTATATGTCCCATGGTCTTCATTATATCTTCCTAGGATTTGATGCATTTCATTAAAATATTTAAAACCTACAGCACCTTGGCCACTGTCTAAACAATCCTTATACTTTTTGGTAAGAGCATTGATTTTCCATCTCACTTGGTCTGGTGTCACCTAAAAATATAATATTTGACATTAAATTCAGAAAACTATTTTTGTATCATAGCCATTTATATTTTTAATTTTATTACCTCTATATGATAAGATTTTAGTTCTTCAGACATAGACATCCACATTTTAGATTTTTTTTTCGGATTATCCAACATATTTAGCTTTGTTTCATATAAATTTAATAGCATCAATGTAGAGTTTTTTGTCCAAATAATGTCTAAAAAAGTAACATTTTAATTTTAAAAAGTATGCAGTTTTTTTTGTAAAACAATACTTACTTTGTTTACTGGTTTCATTAGTTTCTACTTCGTCCTGATTTAGTTGATGAGTATGGTTATAGCCAGTTATGTTTAGATTTTGCTTGTAAGGTGATGCTGAAATTTAATTTTTTCAAGATATTCATGGAAATAAAAAATATTTATTTTTCGTTTCGGGAATTGTTAAAAAAATGTTTTATTTTACTTACATTGATTATCCAATATAGCCAAAACGGCTACATTATTATCAATACCGTCATCCATATTATTTAAATTTACGAGCTAGCCTAATTAAAGAATAGGGCTTTAGCGAAGCAAAATAATAAGATTATATTTAATATTTTTGGTTTCAATATGTCAATTCGATATATATAACATTCAACTACGATATGGAAGTCTAGAAAAAATATTTACTTTAAATAGCTTATGGACATGACTTTCAGATCTTTAGAATTTATTAATAATATAAAAGGTAGATAATAATATAAAACAAATTGCTGTCGAGATTTTTCCAATACAAGAACAATATAAACAACAGTCGCAAACAATATTAGTCAACAATTAACTGTCATCAAATATGTGTCAATTGTCGTCATATATTTATATTTTTTTAATTCTTCCTAAGGAAAAAAGCAAAGCCCTGTGGATCATACAGCCTTTAAATACCATCAACATATAAATTATATAAAACAGGAGTTGCTTGAGATAAATATAAAATTGGCCACACACAGCATTGAATAACAATTCAATGACTTGCTACAATAAAGTTAATATCTTAGTTTTATAATATGAACACGCTGCACTCGCAAAATCTTAGTAGAGGTCGACAAATTAAACGAAGCGAGTAACCCACCTCCAATTCAGCGTTCAAACTTCAAAGCTAAAAACCAACCGACAGGAAAAATATAGAATAGTCAAATATAACAGCGAAATTTTACATTAAAGTCTAAGAGACTGTAATTTTTTGGTGATTATTCAGCAATGATATGAGTTTTCTTTTATAAACCATCGCAATTACCATCGCTATAAATGTGCAAAATTTCATGAAGATCAGTAAAGCTGTTTTAATGCCAACCTCGGACATGGGATACAGAAAGTCTCACATAGAGCGCGCCGCTCGCTTCGCTCGCAATAATATAAAAAAAAAAAAAGCTTTAAACCTTTTTTACCAAAAATCCTGATAAAATTATAATTGATTAATCAAATAGCAAGAAGGGTGGAATTATTTTTAAATAATATTAACTGTATTATGTTATTATTAACTATAAAACTATTATTTTCGAAAGACACAAAATGCTTAGAATGATATGTTTTAACTGCCGTCTTTCAAGATTTTATATTCGATGCATCAATAAGTTTTGGCTGTCAATTTGACAAATGTATCAAGTGTCAACTCTTCAACTTGACATTGGTTGACGTGACATTGGTTAAATACTTATTTTCGTAATAAATAAATGATAATATTAATTTATTCTTCTTGGTTATAACCAAGATCTTTTTAACAACGATGGCTCATTGTGGAGAATTTCTCAAAAGTCACTTTCCGTTGATTGACGAAGAGTTAAAAAAATATGTTGAAGGTAAGGTTATAACATCAGCCTGCTCAATTTTGGTTTTGTTTCTTCATGTAATTGTCATAAAATATATGTTATTCATAATAATGATACATCTTTTTACTTTATGAAATGAAAGCTGCTGTTACTAATTTACTTACAATTATATGTTTACTTGCAGACATATTGGATAATAGTGCAGGCGAATTTGAAGATACTGAAGAAGTTTATGAAGCAGTAGGAGAAATTTTACAAGGAATTTCACAAAAATCTGAAGATGATATAAAGTAATACATTTGTTTCATATTTCTATTAATTAAAAGGCTTTTTGGCACAACAGTAGTGTGTAAATTAATAAAACAGCTGTAATATTTTATAACTTCTAATCACTTTTATTAACTTTTTGTTTTTATAAATATAATAAATAAAACCATTAAATAACTATTTAATAACAACTACCTAAGTAAATATTAAATTTTTTTTTTTTTTAACAAGGCAAAGTGTCCTTTACTTCCTTATAGAATACAAAACATATTTAAATGATGCCATAAATATTAAATTTTTATTACAATCCAACAGAGAAATATGCGAGATTCTACTGAACATGATGCAACCAGATAAAACAAATGGCTCTAATGGACCCAGGAAGGTATTGGATGCACCGATTACATTGGCATCGATGAACACACCTATCCAGGACACAGAAGATATGAAAAGTATATGGGTTCAAACTAGAGATGATAGTTTGGTAAGTAATACTGCAATTTATATACAATATTTTATATAATAATATATTTATTGTCATTGTTAAAACATTATATTTTACATATTTTGCTAATCTTTTAGAAAGTAGATGCGAAAAAATTAGAAAAAGCCGAAGCAAAGTTGCAACAAAAGCAACAAAAACACAAGGACGCAAAACTCCCAATCTCAGCTCCAGTATTACAAACGGCGACAGCTTCACAGGTTACATCAAAAAAAGATAGCAAACTTGAAGCAAAAGGTACAAACAGGACACAGGACATACGGATAGAAAACTTTGATATAGCCTACGGAGACAGGTAATACTCAGTAATATTATTACTTAGTCGCATTATTTACATACTGTGTGTACATATAAACTTGTTTGTTGATTATTCAAAGCGTATTTGAATAAATTATATTTATACATGTTTATAAATTATTGTTTGCTTTACCGCCAGCTTTATTTATTAATCGTTAAGTATATTATAATGATAATTTGTATTCTGTTAAGATTATAATATTTTTTTCATAAAATCTGAAGAATTTAGTAACCATCTTACTTACGTCTTAATAACAATGATAAATAAACAATAAAATTAATATTTTTCCAGAGTTTTATTGCAAGGAGCCGACCTTGTGTTAGCGTTTGGCAGGCGGTACGGCTTAGTCGGACGGAACGGGCTCGGAAAGACCACACTCCTCCGCATGATATCAAGCAAACAATTAAAGATTCCTTCACACATTTCCATTTTACACGTAGAACAAGAAGTAGTTGGTGACGACACAATAGCGTTACAGAGTGTACTCGAATGTGATATCCTGCGGGAGGGTTTGTTGAAACGGGAAAAAGAAATCACATCGGCAATCAATAATGGGTGAGGAAAATATACGATATTTATAGCGTATTTTAAAGGTTTTTGCAGTATGTAAGACTAATATCATTTAATTTTTGTCTTAAAAATTAATAATAATTGTTTTTATTGATATGGATTGAAAGATGAAATTTATATATTTTTTTAATTTACTGGATTTTAAAATACATATTATATATGTAATATTTAATATTCAAATGAGAGGCTTCGAGTGACCTTCGAAAACACAGTATCTATGATACTGGCGGAAGGTCACGTAAAAAGCACGAGGACCCCTCGGAGGGCATGTATGAAGAGGTTGATGTCTGTGGCCGAGGCGAAAGAGGTATGCAGGGACTGTAGCTTTTGGCGCTCCCTCGTCTCTGGCTACCCCGCAAGAGTTATTGCGTGAAGATAAATAAATAAATAAATATGTAATATTAGGGCATACATCTTACACCGAGTTCTGGAGTGGGCATGAACGGCTGCGACACAGTTTATTACTATTGTAGTCCTTTATGATATATATAAAATTTAATAATAATAATAAAAAAAAATCTTTATTCTTTAGTTCACTTTTTGTTACACAATTAAATATATATTTAAAAAATATATTTATTTTAATTAAAACATATATGTAATCTGTGCAAAAAATGTAAAACAAATTTAAAAATTATATCTAATAATAATAAATCCAGTTCAACGGATCAAAACCTATCAACGGAGCTGAGTGAGGTGTATGCTCAGCTGGAGAACATGGAGGCGGACAAGGCGCCCGCCCGGGCCTCCATCATCCTCAGCGGGCTGGGCTTCACTCCGGAGATGCAGGGCAAGGCCACCAAGACCTTCTCCGGGGGGTGGAGGATGAGACTGGCCTTGGCTCGGGCCTTGTTCTCCAAGTTAGTACTGACCCAAAATAAAAATGAATTATTCCTCCCACAACTCGCCTCATAGTAAATATATAAGTATATCTGATCTGATGATTTTGGGATTGTTTTCTTAAAATTTCAATTTCACACCACCCTTCACAGACCAGATCTCCTACTCCTTGATGAGCCGACGAACATGTTGGACATCAAAGCCATCATCTGGTTGGAGAACTACCTCCAGAGCTGGCCCACCACCCTGCTCGTGGTCTCACACGACAGGAACTTCCTCGACACCGTGCCAACAGACATCATGCACCTACACACGCAGAGGATTGACACATATAGGTACATATAATTTCAAATGAAACCCAATTTATGTCATCTAAGACATTCTAAAATGTTATTAAATTCATTAATACACGATAGCTCAGTTAGCGATGTTCTCGGGACGGATCTAATGGATCGTAGGTTTGAGTCCCGGTTGTGTTTTTTTTTGTATTCTTTAAAAAATATATAATAAACATGCATTTGATTGCATCTAAAGTTTCATAAAGTAAATTATTTTACTTACAGGTTTAAATATAATTAGATATAAGATTTGCGTCGTATAATTCGACCACAGCGCATCTTATCTTTGATTCTAATTTCATTTTATTGTGTTACTTTTATTATTAAAGTAAATATAAGGGAATCAATGTTCTTAGAATTTTAAATACATATTGTCTTAAAAACTTAAATATGCATAATTGGTTATGTTACGTTGATAGTCAAATATTAAATCAATAATTATTCCTATACAATTAATTTATATAAGGATCCAAATTCCAATATGGAGTCGGTAAAATGAAAATTTTCAACTCTCTTCTATCTTACAGCGTCAGAGTGATTATTATTATTATTTATCTTCACGCCATATCCCTTGCGGGGTAGCCAGAAACGACGGAGCGCCAAACGCTACGGTCCCTGCTCTTTAGCCACAGACATTAATCACTTCATACATGCCCTCCGGGGGGTCTTCATGCTTTTTACGTGACCTTCCTCCAGTATCATAGCTACTGTTGTCGAAGGTCACTCGAGGCCTCCCCTGTCTCTCTTACCGCTCACTTTTCCTTTATAAATCTTGAAGATTTGTTTCTCTGACAAAACACTTTTTATCCATCCACATATTTTCCATGAATAGATTATTCAATTTGTATGAACACAATATAAAAAATTTATAACGAAATACAATTCATACCTTTACCTTGTTTGGTAAGAGTGTACAGGGTTTATTTTGTTAGAATACTTACCACCGGTGACGCTGTCATGGCCAGTAGGGCTAACAGCAGAGACACACAAACAAAAAAAAAAAGAATACTTAGAAAATATCTTTAGAATGTGTAGTTAAGAGATTAACGTTGCGTAGAAGGAAAAAGGAATAATAAAGTTTAAGGGTATACGTACTGCAAGTCATCTAACTTCGAAAAACATATATATATATATATATATATATGTATATATATATATATATATATATAATACATGTTATATTTATATATATATATACGTCACGGATATAAAGTTTCCGTTATAAAGATTTTGCACAATTAATATATGTGATACAATATACACAATATGCAGTGAAAAATTTGAATCAGCATGTCTGGAAGTCGGTCTGTACGTCCGTATTGAACAATTAACACGACACGAGACACTGTTTGAACGGCCAAGTAACACTTCAGGGGTAACTACGAGCAGTTCCACAAGACGAAGACGGAGAAGCACAAGAACCAGCAGCGCGAGTACGAGGCGCAGCAGCAGCACCGCGCGCACACGCAGGAGTTCATCGACCGCTTCAGGTACAACGCCAACAGGGCATCCTCCGTGCAGAGCAAGATCAAGATGCTGGAGAAACTGTGAGTCCCACATACGTTACATATATCACATACGTTACATGTATCACATACGTTACATATATCACATACTTTACATGTATCACATACTTTACATGTATCACATACTTTACATGTATCACATACGTTACATGTATCACATACGTTACATGTATCACATACGTTACATGTATCACATACGTTACATATATCACATACGTTACACATATCACATACGTTACACATATCGTATACGTTACATATATCACATACGTTACACACATCGTATACGTTACATATATCACATACATTACTTATATCACAAACGTTACTTATATCACATACGTTACATATATCACATATATTATATATATTACATATCATAACTATTGTCCTGTATATATATCCATACGTTACATGTATCACATACGTTACACATATCACATACGTTACACATATCACATACGTTACACATATCGTATACGTTACACATATCACATACGTTACACATATCACATACGTTACACATATCGTATACGTTACACATATCGTATAGAATATATATACAAGAACTAATTATAAGACCCTTTATAAATAAATTATATTATTATTATAACATACTGCGGGCTACTGTTAATAAATTGGTCCATAAAAATCACTTTTAAAATACTTTTAAAAAAATCTTTTGATCTTTTTAAGTATATGTTCCGTTACCTTTCTGAGATCTATCAATGTGGATTAATCAACCAAAAATCATATATTCCAGGCCGGAACTGAAACCGGTTGAAAAGGAATTGGACGTGGTGCTCCGGTTTCCGGAGACGGAGCCGCTCTCTCCGCCCATCCTTCAGCTCAATGAAGTGGGCTTCTACTACTCCCGGGATAAGGTCATATTCACCAACGTCAATCTCGGGGCGACCCTGGAGTCCAGGATATGTATAGTGAGTATATTATTATATACATTTATAAATTACATTTTCTCAAAGTGGACAGGACTCGAACGTGGGACCTCTGTTTTTAGTAACTTGAAAGTTTTCAAAATTTTATATAAAATTATCTATTTATAGATTTATATAGCAATTATATAATATATATATATTTGCAAAAATATTTGAAATTGAATCTCAGCGCCATCTATTGAATACAACACAACCTAAAAGTAATATTAAAAAACGATGGAACTTATAGAAGGCAATGAAACCCCTTTATAAAAAATCAAATTCGTAATAAATAAATTGATAATTATTAATCGAGGTAAAGACTATCATTTAAATTGTACATAACATTAGATAGTTTAGGTAAATTAAGTGAAATTGGTTCTGTTTTTTCAAAAATCACAAACGAATATCGTGACACGGGATATATTGTATATATATACCAGGTAGGTGACAACGGGGCCGGTAAGACCACGCTGCTGAAGATCATAATGGGCCTGCTGTCCCCGGGGAGTGGTATCCGGAGCGTGCACCGCGGACTCAAGTTCGGCTACTTCTCGCAGCACCACGTCGACCAGCTCCAGATGGACCTCAACTCCGTGGAACTGCTGCAGAGGACTTATCCAGGTGGGTCTCTTGTATTTATCACATATCTATATATATATATTTCATTGTACATAACGTTTATTACTATTACAGTGTGTTAGTTTAATAAATTCATATAAAACCATTAAATGTATACATATATATCATATATATATCCGCCAACCGTGCGCGGCGGGTGTTGAGCTGAGCCCCTCTCCTTTTTTCTTTTCTTGATAACTTTTGAACGGCTAAACATTTTTTCAATCTGTTTTCGCTATAACATCCGCGTTCGGCTCAAACGTACATGAGAAAATTTATAACTAATTATCTCGTCGCATTCGGGACACAACTAAACACAAAAAAAGGTCTCCCAAACGGTTAAGAGCTTGAAAAAAAGCTTACTTGAAATAGTCTCATCATCGGCTACAGTACAGCCCTTCAACGTTGAGACCAGTTATCAATAAGGCGAAAGATTTATACGGATTTCTTCGAATTCTTTCACTTACTGCTTTGATCGCCTTTTTCGTACGAACACTTCGTGGACGATCAGGTATTTTCTGTCACAAATGTTTCATTGTGTCTGTCAATAGCCCGATACACAAACATTTGACTAATACCAAGAGTATGGAGGATTTATAAAATTGTATTTGGCTCCATACCTACTTTATGTAATGCAATCACAGCGATTCGGGTGTAACCCCACGCCATTTTAATATCACAAAATATTTTAAAATATATTGGCGCGAATATAAGAAAAAGTATGAACTATCGTATAAAAATTACAGATTCCAAATTCAAAAGTAATGTTTTGTTTATTTTTAATTGTAACTATTTATTGCAGGACTAAATATACCTTGTAATTCATATAATAGTTAAAAATTGTATTTAACATTCCCACAGTATTATTGTCACCGTAATCAGTATCATGTCATAAAAATGTAATTACAGACAGTAATTTAAATTATTATAGTTATATTGTATGGTATGGTTGATATATATATACAATCCTATGATAGGTAAAACAGTGGAGGAATATAGAAGACAGCTGGGCAGCTTCGGAGTAAGCGGAGACCTGGCGCTGCAGACCATCGGCAGTCTCTCCGGAGGACAGAAATCAAGGGTCGCCTTTGCCGCCATGTGCATGGGCAATCCCAACTTCCTAGTACTGGACGAGCCCACCAACCACTTGGACATCGAGACTATCGAGGCTTTGGGGAAGGGAATCAATAAGTACACAGTGAGTTTATATATTTATTTCCTTTAGTATTTTGTTTGTAACGCTATTTTTAATGTAAAATTTGTATTTAATTCACGTAAAACTGATTAAAAATATATATACGTGTCAAGTATGAACGGTTTTAGAATTTTAAAGTTTTGATAACCCTTATAACCATTTAAAAAATAATGAATTTGAATATGGAACGCATAGAAATTAAATCTTGTTTCTTAATTTATAAAAAAAAAAAAGTTTAAATATAGAACTCATGTGTATGAATATGGTTGCAGGGCGGTGTGATCCTAGTGTCGCACGACGAACGCCTCATCCGCATGGTGTGTCGCGAGCTGTGGGTGTGTGGGGGAGGAAGCGTAGCCAGCATCGAGGGGGGCTTCGACGAGTACCGGAAGATCGTGGAGAGGGAACTCGAAGCGAATAAATAGAGGATATGTTATGACCAATGAAAAACTCGTATTTATGCATTTCTTTTGTTTTATTTCATACCTTCGACCTCTCCTTCGTTAAATAGACATACAATTCCATAATGAATTATACTCGCAGATACCATGGCAAATTAAAGTATAAAATTAAATTATATTTACAAATTAAAGTTCGATACATAAATATACAATTAAAATAGTGACTGAAGTTAACGGAATGGTTAAAGATAAAAACTCATTCGGTTGAAAATATCAAATAATAAAAATTCATATGAAGCGATACAATAACATTCAAATTGATTGGAGCCATTATATAATTTCGTCTTAAAAATGCACGATTAAATTTATGTTAATCTATTTCTTGATGTCGGAGGGTAGAATTATATTCGAATACAATAATATATGATATAAGAACTGACTATTGTTAATGGGATGATAGAATTTATATAGAATAAATAATACATACAACATATCAGAACATATATGGCAACCAGTAATGGTTTGTGGTACAAATTAAAAAAGTAACGCTAGCAGATCACAAAACCTCTAAAACTAAACGATGTCCAGTTGGCAAAGACAAATGGCGGTTGATCACTCGTCTCTTGCTCTTGCAAGAGGGGGTCGTAGGATAAAAATATCTATTTACTGATGCTTCTTGCGCCTAGTTTTAGTTTTGTCGGCGTTTCTTAATACTTCAGCGTAGGAGAGCTCTAGTTTCCTGAGCTTGTGAATCTCCTGAGAAGCAGTGCTCTGCTTTATATCCCAAGAATCGGTTTCGGAGTTCCAGCTTTGATAGATCTTGCCCGTCCGGCCGCTAACGCTGGGCGTTGGGGAATTTATATTTTTGTTGTAGAATTGAAGAGTAGTTCCATTCCATTCGCCCTCTGTGGTTCTCACGAGTGGACTGATTTCTATTGGCCTGTAGTCTCTCCTCTTCTTATTAGTAGATTTCTGGTAAACAATTTTAGGGGGCGACGGGAACACGGGAGAGTCCGCTCCCTGACGGTCTTGGCTGTGCTTGCGGTTGCGATGTCTGGACTTCTTTCTAGTAGCTGCAATGTACTCCAATGGTTGACGCACCAGCGGTGTTAATACTCGTTCTTTTTCCTTCTCCTTGTCGTTTTCTTTTTCTTCCTGCTTTTCTTTATCCTGATCAGTGTCCTTTGGTTTCTCAGTGGTGCTCTCAACCTTCGGTTTGTTCTCCTTGTTCATTTCTACGTGATTTTGTTTAAACTCTTGCTTTTTGATGGGCTCAGGAATAGGGTGTTCATTTTCCTTTAGTGTTGGTGTTTCTGGAACAGTTATATCAGATACTGGAATCGATTGTTCAGACATTACAGACGACAATACGCTTTGGGTGTCATCAGTGAAGTTGCCTGGAGGTTCTTCTGTGGCGGGAGTTACAGGTGGTACCTTACCACTAACTGTATCATCCAGGAGGGGAAGCTGTTCCCCATCGTCTTTATTTTCGGCCGCCTTTTTGAGTATAGTAAATATTTCTTTAAAAAGAACGCGGTATTCAGGTCTATTACGGAAGCGACTATCCATTGGACTAGCATCATCGTAAATGCTAAAGCGATAGTCTTCTCCGTCCGCGATTGTACACAGGAAAGAACCTGGTCTCTCACGTTCTGTTTGAGTGGCTTTGTTACTGGTTTCATCTGAAAAACCAGAACTTGAAGTTTCGGCTTCTGAAAAGTCCGGAGTTTGAATAATCTTCTTGCGAGATGTTGGCTCGACTTTCTTTTGTTGATTATCTTTTTGGCCCTCTTCACCATGGCCGCTCTCTTCGTCGGTGTCTTTGACGCTGAACTGACTGAAATCGCCCGATGTTTGCAATTCGTCTTGAAGAGAAACTGGGCCAGATTGGTTTTGTGCGCCCGGCAATGAATTTGGTTTTTTTCTTATATTCTTGACCTGAGACAGCTGCACTTCTAGCAATGCCTCATACTTCTGTACCAATTCCCTGTAGGGATTATCATGGCCATCTTCTTTGTTTGCCCATATCCCTTGGAGCAACTTTTCCTTAGCATTCTGTAATACGAGTTTAAATACGTTAAAAAAAGGTAAATAAGTCGGTACCTATTATAGTTAGAAATAATAAGAAGGATTTTTTTATTAATGATTTTTGATCTTAAAATATTAAAATGATATGTCAGTTACAAAATGGGATGATTATTTCGATTTAATATATTATTTAAAGGAATAAAAAAATACAATTATTTTATAAAGAAGAAAAGGGAAGAGTTTCAAGAAATAAGTAGAACATATTATTGAGAAAATATTAAAATGAATGATAATGTAATTAATAATTAGTCAAAAATACACCCATTACTCCACAAATGCCGACTAATAGTTAAAAACAAAATAGCCGATAAAAGCACACGTTTACGAGATATGCACACACAATTTTGATTGCTATATTAGTTATTAGTACACATGTAATGATTTATTAGTAAATCGTTAGCTATCACAAAGTCGTTATGAATGATATCAATTAAGGACTTTGATTCCTCGATTGTAACATCTGATGAGCTGATCGGACACCTCCACCAATGAACATCAAATCTATTGTTTGTTAGCGTGCATTCTCTTAGTCTAAAAACGTGTCAGTAATGGACATACCTTCGACTACATGCGATATATCCAAAGAAAACTACTGCATATGCGCTTCATAATGCAAATGCAAAGCGTGATCAACAACATCAGGGGCAGTTGGAAAAGTTTTGTCGCCTAGAAACGATCAAAACATTGGTATGAGATTATAAGGGGATACCTACCGGTCTCTGCCATTACGACAAGATACGCTTACTCTATTACCACGTGGAGGTACCTACGTCTTAGATTTTATAAATGTTAGTCAAGTTAATGTTGCACATTGAAGCGAAATATTAATACGGTTAAGTTAGATTGACTAAAAGTACTAATAAAACAAAGAATACAGTTAAATAACAGACAGAACAGAAAGCGGAAGATACAATAGGGTTAGGGATCATGCGGGAAATATAAAATATTACATACATCAAACTTGACGAGTTTGCTGGTGACGTGGTCGTCTCTAGGGCTCTGTTGGCCGGGAGTGAGAATGAGAGAACTGATAGCGCTTCGGTCGTCGTCATCTCCGTCGAGTATAGACGACATATCGTCGCGCTCCATCCCTCGAAGACACCTGATGCAGAGCTGTCCTTGTCTGAAAATAAACAAAAAAGATTAAACCTGCAATGAGAATGTGTATTTTTAATTTAGCATTAGCAATACTCACCTAACTTCTTCAAGGATCGAAAATTCTTCATGCATAGATTTAGGCTCATCTTCTTTGAGGTTCCAGTTTCTTAATTGTTCCTGCAGTCTGTTGTTCTCTTGTATCACAGACGCTAGTTGTTCCTCTAGCTCTGTAACCCGTCTATGTTCTTGGGCGAAAGCCACTTTATTTTCCCTCAACTCATCACTAAGTCTAAGCAAATCCTCATCTTCTTTTGTCAGTTCTGGGAGAGGGACTGCAACTTTTTGAGGAGTGACAATAGTTGGTTTGGGTTGTGTTGTGTTTAGCTTTGCATTATCTGCCTGCTTTTGCTCCTTTTCTTTGGGTTTTTCTGTGGCTTCCGGCTTACGTTCCGCACGTCGCCTGACGATTTCTAACTGCGCATTCAGATCGTCCACCGTCTTTTGAAATTCTTCGCACTTGCTTTCCAAGCTTTCGATGGTGCTGCATAAACTAAAACAAAAAAAAATATTGTAATGTTTTATATATTAATTTAAATAAAACTTGAAAGGAAATCTGCTGTTTTCAGGAAAAAAAAACCACTTTATTTGTAGAGTAACAGCATTTATCAAAAACTTACGTCTTAATATTTTTTTTATCGGCAGCATGATCGACGGCGAGTCTGTGGTTAGCTCGCTCCAGGTCTTGGATGCTCACTTCTAGCTGTTCATAGATTCTCAGTCTTGAGTCGTTCACTTCGCGCAGTGCAACTGTTTGCTTGGTTAGATACTGAAATTATTACAAACATATAAATATTATCATAAAAAAAGTATACATAATTTATGTTTAATATTTTTATTAATACAATCATACTTCGATTTCCTGCGTTTGATCCTCTATGACATTCTGGTGTTGTCGCAGAGCAGTCTCCAATTCTTTATTCCTTTCTAGCAGCGTCTTCCCAAGTTCCGCTGCGAGTTGGAGATCTGTGAAAGAAATCGATAGTTAGATTAAAGATTAGTTTGTAGAAACTTGGAAAGTGTTATGCAAATGTAGTGAGAGCAACGCGGACGCGATGAAACAGAATTGACACTGTAATTATCTGATCAGATCGTCGCGTCAGACCGCTATCTCATTCCCGGCGTAATGACTAGCGACTGACAGCAATCTCATGAAATATTATTAGATTCTTACATTTCTTTGAAAATGAGAGAGTCTTTTATGAGTCTTATTTATACTTCTTGCCAATTTTATACTTCTTGTCAAAGTATTCGTTTTGATACCTTTATCTTAAACAATTGTTATTCCGATGGAAAAAAAACATTTTCTATTATTTTTAGTGTTTAATGACTATTTAAATAGTTTTATTTTTTTTAAGTCTAATCGTAACGGTAATTATAAATTAGTTTTAATAATAATCAGATTAAATTAGTTTTTTCCCTCGGACATGAGAACTTTTTGCAGCAAAAAGTGTACAATATATGTTGAATGACGCAGAAAGTACTATTTAAAATTAATTAAAAGTTTTTGTGAGTACCTAAGATGGCGTAATGTGGTTGTATTTTTATTTTTTTTTAATATTGAAATTGCTATACAATAATATACATATCAATGTTTTAAAGAAATCTGTATTGTTTTGACATTCAATTAAAAATATTCAGTGTATATATGAAGTTTGTAATAATGGTTGCATTTATTTATTTCATTTGAAATGGACGGTAGGGATAAATGAATTTGGTACTTTAAGTGGTCAATTTACATATGTAAATATAAATATGAACAAAACAAAAATATATACTTGCCGATTCAACCAAAATAAATAACAAACAAAAAAATGTAACTAAATGAAACAAATTAAAAATCACCGAAATAAAAAATACATATAAATATATTTATTTCAAAACATTAAAATATTAATTATTTGTAAGTTATAGTGTATTTGCCTTTATAAATATAATTGCATTCAGTTTGAAACCATCATAAATGGTTTTATTAGGACAGTTGAGTTTTTATTAGTTATTGGAACGCGCTCGGGTTGTTTGGCCATGTCGAACGAGTGATGAAAGAATGGTAAAAAAGATTCATATAGGAAAAGTGAGCTGTAAGAGAGACGGGGAGGCCTCGAGTGACCTTCGAAAACACAGTATCTATGATACTGGAGGAAGGACACGTAAAAAGCGTGAGGACACCCCGGAGGGCATTTATGAAGAGATTGACGTCTGTGGCCGATGCGAAATAGGTTATCAGGGACCGTAGCGTTTGGCGCTCCGTCGTCTCTGGCTACCCCGCAAGGGATATGGCGTGAAGATAAATAAATAAATAAATAATAATAGTTGAGACAAAAATTAAATTTAGTATTAGTATCGCAATGTCACGTGTTCTACTTCTTATAGTAATGACTACTCCGCTATCAAAGCGCTAACGTGAAAGGCAACACCAACCTTGTGAATAAGACCTCAAAAATGATAGGCCACTTCAACAGTAAACAATAATATATCTGTTAGTAAATATCTCAATACAATTTAGAAATGTGTATTGTAGGCATATGATTGCGGCATTTTTCGCTCTGAATAGTGTCTGTCTAGTTAGTGGGGAATTTGTGGCGAGTTGATACTTATCAAGATAACAAGAACATATTAAGTGCATTCCATTCACAGACAGACTAAATGTAACAACATAATATATATATTTGAATATTGAGTAACCACGTTATTTAAAACAATTAAATTATATTTGCAGAATGAAATATTAAGCCATTTAAAATAATAAGTAAATATTACGAAATTAAATGACCTCATTATTTATCATGGAAAAGAAAATAAAATTTCTTTTGTGACGGACAAACAATACTAATACTGACAATGGAAATTGTAATCAGTATGAATAGTAGGTACGGTAAATAGGTAGGGAGGTACTTTCTCCGTGCTTTACGAATTGAGAAGTACCCACATATACATATTTATATATATATATATATATATATATATATATAAAAAGATAATATAAAACTACAAATTTTTCATTGGGACATTACGTTGTATATTAGTACAGTAACAGTCTATAAAAATTCCATGTTCGGAGCTTAGACCACTCTATGTGCAGGATATGTTTATATATAAATCATCTCCTCTATGTAACTCCAATGTTTGCACAGATTTGTCTTGCTATGTTGTTCAAATACATGTAATATTTACAGTGGATCAAAGCCTTGGTAACGCGTGCCGGTGTGTGCATTCCAATAAACAATGTACAACCTTTAACTTTTGTTTTACGAAATGTGTTTTGTATTTTAATCTTACAAAATGTATATTTGAACGTCGTAATGTGTCGTCGTAAAAATAAATTAAAAAAAACATTTTGTTAATTAAATCTAACAAAATGTTTTTTTAAATTTACAGTATAATCTCGCTAATCCGGCACTTCGATAGATCGGCACGTCCAATAATCCGGCACCGGCAGTAGTCAAGAAGTTTATGAAATGATCCAACTTGCCCATAAAAGCTTTACTCGTACTTGACAATGCTCCAGGCCATCCAAATGAACAAGGACTTAAATTAACTTAAGTGATGGGAATATCTAAACCATCTTCCTACCGCCAAACTGCACACCTTTACTTCAGCCGATGGATCAAAATGTTATCCAAAAAGTAAAGTCTTTGTATAAAAATTTATTGCTGATCCATATTGTATCTCAGGATGGTGATATAACACAGAGCCTTAAAGGATTGAATTTGAAGGATGTTGTATTCTCTCTCGCTCATGCTTGGAATTCTGTTTCATCTAACTTAATCCAATCTTCATGGAAAAAGTTATGGCCTACAATGAATGATGTATTAGAAACAGAAGATACAGATGAATGGGATCCTGAATATAATCTGCCTATTACTGATTGGTTACAAAATCTATCAGAAAAAGGATTGGAGACAAGTGAAGAAAATTTAAATTCTTGCTTTGAAGGACTCGAAGAAACAGAGCACATTATGACAGATGAAGAAATTCTATATGAAGCAGTACAAGAAGAAAGCTTTGTAGAAGCATTGGAGCCACCAACTACTTCAACTGTAAGAGTTAAACCAGATGATGCATTGATTTGTTTCAATACCTGCATAACATCGGCAGAAGAAAACGGCATATCTGCTAAAGATATTAAAATTCTTCACAACATGCGAGAAAATGTTGTTAAGACTACAAGTTGCACAAAAGCAGACCTCAATTAAGGATTACATATTTTAAAACTAAGTAATTACACATGTACGTGTTTATTTAATACATTACATACATACATTTATTCCCTCTATGAAATGCTTTCTCTTACTCATTACATATGATTTTTTCACTATAACCCAGTAATCCGAACATTCCAATAATCCGGCACCCTCCGGTTTTTAATAGTGCCGGATTAGTGAGATTATAGTGTATTTTAAATAACAGACCGTAAACATTATATTTTAAGTACATATGTTGTTATTCTTCAATTCTTAGACAAAAACTAACCTTGGAATATAATGTTCTTATAAAACCGGTTAATAATGTAAATATTCAATTATTCTATTTTGTTTTGTTTCAAATAATATTATGGGTACTAAATTAAATTATAATACTTGAGTTATCAGGTTCAGAATAACCGAATTATGGATTGAGTTCGTAGAAAATTAACATAAAAACATGGGCAGTGCCTATGAAGTATGAACATGTACGCGAGGTAGCGAATTAAGTAAATACTTTATCTAAATAAATGCATCTACTACAGATATATTTATATAAGATTATATATAAAGATTAGCGTTATATAAGTTCAGGAGAAGTCCTACTTAGGTATTTTATTTAGAAGAATGAATAGGAAATCTGTTACAAACCTATGACATGGTAATAGAGAATTGATATCACATTACACACGGACAATGCACTCACAACCACAATATTATGTCAATATAATAATTGTAAGTCATAGGAAGTATAGAATAGAATTGCTGGATTCAAAATGGAGTAAAAAACACTATAACAACACTACGTATTAGTGATTTCTGTAGAAAAAACGCCGGTTTTAAAAGATAAAAGATTACTTACTTACTAATAATGTGGTAATAAATGATTTGATAATCACTTTCACGTGAAAGTGATTATCAAATTTATCACGATCTTAAAAAAATATTAATCACATTAATTTCAAATTAGGTAATTAATTGTAAATTAAATAAAAATGTACTTAAGAGAAAGAGAAAATGCAACAAGAATCAGGGTGTTGTTCAATATATTTTTATAGATGTCAGACTTTATCAAATACAAGTCAAATATAAATATACCTATTCATTGACAACAATAATAATAATCAAAATTAATATTTAAATATTGTTTTACAGCTCCATATCCAGGTTATATTCCCAAAACCGATATTCAGATTTTAACAAATATTGGTTTTCGGAATATCAATATTTAGTTATTAATGCTCGTTGATAAGACCCGATAAACTAAATCTAATATTTAATAATAACAAGTAATAAAATTTCCACTAGCATCAACTATTACTCGGTCTCATGCTTGAAAGAAATTCAATTAAATTGTCTAGTAACATAAATGTCTTCATTAGTTAAGTAACACCATACTTTAACTATCCGTTTATAATTTTATACGCTTTTTATGCAATTCATAAATAGTAATATGTTGTGTAAGAAACATGCACGGAAATGAATTAGAAGGTTGAGAATATAAAATAGTGTTAAATCTTCGCTAAGAGTATTTAATTGCTATATTAATCAAGATACGATGGATGATATATAACAAATAAAAAAGATAATTATCAGTATATAACAAGTGATTGGAGTTAATCTATTACAATTATGGTATAACCTGTTTGATGTAAATAGTTAAGAAAAAAGTATTTATATACGACAATTATTACCTAAAAAACAAATCATAGTCTTGTTATTGTTGAGAACGATAGAATAGATAGAATAGATAGATAGATAGATAGATTTTAACAATAGTACAGTATAGATTAAAATCAATAAAGCATAAAACGATATGATTTATAACTAAATAAAAATGGTGACTCAAGAGGTAGATACCATGGTGTAGTTTTGCTTATTTTTCGTGCATTACAAATTGGGCGCCGCGCAACCGAGCACCCCTCTCTTTTACGCAACTAACCTTCAGTGCCTTGCAGACACTCCAGTTCCACGGTATAATCCCATAGATCCAGGGAATTTAATCCGTTTAATTCCCACGAATTGAATGAGTCGCATTGTTCGTGTTCCTCGTTCATTATAACACTTTTTGTATATCACATATAATTTATAAGAGTGATGCAGCCATATTGTCGACGACGGTGCGGCGCGCGGCGTGCTAGCGCAGAACGGACTGAGCGTTGCGTCGTACAAAAACCACTGCAATTAAGTAACACGCCATCGCCTGTCCTCCCCAATCGCATTAATGATTATTATATTTGAAGATAGCAGTAATATTAGTGTTACCGAACGTTACCATTTGGCTGTGGCAGAAAAATTGAATTGCAGGGAGAAAGTCGCTATCAATCATGTCGTTTGGTATGGTAATACACGAACTTAAAATACTGGGGTATGGAAAAAAAACGATCCTAATCGCGTGGCTTTCTCACGCTTCATGGACCGCAGCTATCGGTTATTAAATCTATCAAAGTATTTGAAGAGAAATAATTATTTCTTATACTTTCAATTTTCTCGCCTTCTGCTGATAGTGTTCAAACATTTCAAGTTTCTCTATATTTTTTATGACTAAGAAAGAAATTAGGTTTCCATATAAAATTTATAGATATCTTACTTTAACTACAATTCTTTATCAATTCTCTTATCATCGAATGATTATTATTGTGTTAATGGCCACCGATAGAGCGTACGGATATACAGCAAATGCCGCGAAGTTGTAAACCTTACTATATAATAGTTAATTTAATTACAAATATAGAACCAAAATCCCATAAAAACGTATACAAGTTTAAAAATCGAATTCAATATTAAATTGTAAGTTGTAACTCAAAATACAATTACAAAGGTCACCGACCGGTCTCTGACTTGAAGGCTTGCGTTAATTACGCTTCAAATTTTAACTCTATTTATAAAAGTATATAACAACTTCACGTGTAAAAAGTATATTAAGTTTCGATTTGAAAAGAAAAAAAACCTTTTCTATTTAAATTAAAAGTAACGTAATATTATTGGTTACCATGGCAACAACAAAAAAGTATTTATACCTGTCCTGTAAAGTATACAAGTTTTAGACCTTTGCCATTATTGAAACGATAATGAAGTTGAATATAAATACTGTTGCATTATAAATGAATGTCTTTTCTCTAAATTATATATTCATAAAAAAAATATAATTGCTAATAAATTATTGGTTATAAACAGAAATATATTTATCATTTAATATCAATACTAATTAAATAAAGTCACCTCATTGATTTATCGAAACTGCGTAATATTTAGAAACTGATAATATATAATATACAACTCTTTAAGGTCGTAGACCCTAATCTAATGTCAATGTTGTTTCATTTGACGGTGTCATGATTCAATACCTACCTACCTACCTACTACCTAAGTTACTGCTAACGGTAGTTATGTATGTATGTATGGACTTAAATGATAGGATTTCATTATCTATGTCAAATCCATACATTAATTTCGCCTAGCGTCGCTTGTCATTTGTCTAGGCCCTGACGTTTGCAATGATTCCAAAATTTGTATAATTTAGTTTAGTTTTATCATATTAAAGGTGTGCTTATAACCGTAACTATATACACGAGGTCGACTGCTAAAATCTCGGCCAGTTTAGACTTGAAATACAGTATGTAGAATTAGCCTTGTGTTTGTTTAATTTAGGAAGAAAAATGTTTAATACTAACTTCCCAAATGCACATATTAGCAATTCAACGTCGAATAATATAAAACAAAAATCAAAGTCGCAAAATAAACAACTCTTAGATAATTAACCTGAAATACGAAGTTAACTAAAACACAAAGTTAACTAAAATACGAAGTCAACTAAAATACGTAGTTAATTGAAATATGTATTATATGATATAGATATAAAAGGTTTCTATATTGTTCTAGAACAGATACTGAGAGAAAATAACAGATTTATAATGACGAGTATAAAATATTACAAAAGTAATAAATAAAGATATAATTATATACTGAATAAATTATACAAATATACCAGAAAAATAAATAATTATAATCAAAGCTACAATAAATAACATAAATCAAAATTATACGCGCATTCACTAATATTTGAATAAGTTATTTACATTTAGATCGTATATAAACCAATAAATAATATTAATAATAGCTAATTTCTTAATGATTTCTCTAAAACACATAATCTATTTGCCGCATTGTGATTAATTAATATAGTTTGAAAGTATTTAACATTAGGAACGCTTCATTTAAATGATCATTATATAAGTCAGTTTCAAAATCTGTTCATGTATTGTGAAACTCATTGTCTCTGAATGTTAAAACATAATGAAGTCATGAATGAGTCTATAAGAATTGTGGTTTAATAAATAATGGGTACGTATTTTGTTATGAATGTCTAGTTTTTAGTTTTCCGAATGCTAATATTTCAATTATTTATTCAATATAGATTCATTCAGTTAGTAGAGGGGGAGGTGATGGGTGCAATTTTCCCTCCCTAGAATATATACAATTCCAAGAATGACACCCTTCACAAAATCCTGTTAATGTTTCCATGCTTTAATCAAAAATCTGTTATATATACCCGATAGCCAAGGACATGAAGAGGTTATTTTGGACTACCCGGTAGAATAGGGGATGGTACCACTTATCAAGAAACCAAGCCATAAAAAAATCGACCCTTGAACGAAACGAACTTGTTAATATTACCATTTATTACCAATATTTGTCTCTCAAGCAAATAAAACTATTTGTTGAACGTTTACTTAAGAGATATGTATGTAGGTTATAGGAATGTTTTAATAAGGCCTTGGCCACATGTGCAACTCTGAAAGTGAAACAAACTGGATCATGTGTTTAATGTTTACGTCGTTAGTTACATCAACAGTTCAGTTACGTTGAAGGCTGTTTTATTTGTCATATTAAGTATTCGTGACTGAGCACACACTGTGTGCATATTCCTTATCCATTTCCGTATAAATAGAATATAATTAATTACACCATTAAAACAATTTCTATAATAATATTAATTGTCTGAAGGTAAGATAATAATATCTTTGCGCAACCGCTATCTGTGTTACAACTTTAACCTTTGAGAAACAAATCAATACTAACAGGAAGGATGGAGAATATAATCTAAGTGGAGCACATTTTATAACAACACGATTTTCGCAAATGAGTGTACAATGGGCGAGGCAGCAAAACAATCTACTACTTTCTAAAACAAATTGATTCTACTTTCAACAAATTGCGCGGCGCGGCTCCCTTGCGCGTGCGCAGCCGAGAAACGAGACGATCTGACATTTAGGGTTCATCGTGGCCTTCCCGTGTTCATTGATTGGTTTATAATTTAGGATATTTACTATGATCTTATAAAAGATAATCTCACTTTCAAAATCATGATTTTTATCATTAATTTTATCAATTTTGAGTGATATTATCACTTAATAACAAAAATAATATGACTTGAATAATTTACTTTAAGAATTGAGTTACTATTTATTAATAATAATTCTATTACATCAATACTATTGTTTCTTTAAATTTGTTTGATGTTGTTGTTGTTTAATAATATTTCAATTTAAAGCGATATAAGATTAGAGAAAATAAAACGCGCATCATACTTAACCCCCTTCTTACAAGTGAGCCGCATCACTCACATGGGGTTAAAGATATAATATAATATACGCTATAATAATTAAGTAATCTCTACTAAAAATAATTAAAATATGATAATGAAGTGATATATATAATCGGTTTTAATATTTCATTGCCACCGGCGTTACAATCTCAGTTATCGGTTCAGACGATTAATATACACGGATTTGCTTTATCAGTATAACTTTTTTAAATATTTAATCATTACAAATATATTACTTATAATAAATACTACCAAAACACGGCTAGTTTCATTGTGAAAAAAATTATAGATATTTTTAGTATATACCTACCATATTTTGTCTTAATTTATTTGTATTCTAAAAATGTCATATTCTATTTATATTTCTTACACGCAGCCGTTTGAAAGTCAGGGGGTCATACTTATTAATTATATTAACATAATAATCAAATTTACTATATACGGAATATAAGATATGTGCGGTATTAACAATTTAAAAAATATATATGTAATAACGACCTGTTATAAATGATTCAAGTGGCCTCTGGGATAATACTGCAATTGCTCTAAAACAATATAACAATATTAAATGTGACAAACCATAGTATTATAGAATGAGACAAGATCTGTCACTCGTGCGATACTAACAAATAATAACAAGTTAGTTCTAACCTTGGTTTATACTCGGTACAAAGTACACTGACACCTAATTAAGTGACTGTTAATTTGACATTACAGATAAAAAATATATATTTGTGTCTATAGTATTGAAATAAAGGAAAAGAAACCGGACGTCGAGATGTTCAGTTCAAGGGCAGTTTTACCGGTTTTCTTGTGGATTCATTATAATAAACCGTAATTACAGAAGTGAATTAAACCTCCCCCTGCAATACATTATAGATAATCTATTACAGTACAAATACCATGTTTTTATAAGAATAATACTATATTTGCATATATTAAAGGTCCATTGTTGGATAATCACAGGTTATATACCTGTGTCTATAACTACTAGATAACAGGTTTAGTTTGGTTTGTGCAGATTGAAAAGAAATTTCTCAAAGTAATTATACATTTTACTTACACGTCACATAGAAAATTATATAAAAAAAATAAAAAATCCTCAGACCCTTAATTGAATTTTGATTAGTTTGTAAATATATATTCAAAAAGTGTAACGAGAAAGGGGTGACTGCGATTAGTTTTAAACGAAATTTATCCACCGTTGTTAATTACCAACAAATTAAATATATAATGTCAAATTATTTTTATTAAATAATAAATAATATTTATTATTAATAACCATATTAACTTTGTAACTGTAGGTACAATACTATTTCGTAATTATATAACTAACAAATTTTGCAATGCGACTTCGCTCACGACAACATAACTCCCATAATGTCACAATATGTCATGTTATTCAAACAACGCATTCCAAGTAACATGATGTTTGATGGATCACGTCGTAATTATGTGGAGAATTCCTATCTTTTTTCAACGAAAGAAAAAAGAAATTTTTTATATTGAAGGTATAGTATGTATATATTTATAATCATTGCACTATTACTACTTAAATGCAAATAGTTTGATGTTGCATAAGTGCAATGTAGGCCTAATTGATATCAATATCTTTGACTTTGACTATGACTTTCGTTCTTATAGTCTAGAAAATATATTTATTTATATTTTTTTAATTACACGAACACACAATTCTAAGGTGTTCAAGTAAGATAAGGTTGTGTCAGAAGCGGAAAAAAGTATAAATACTAAAGGAAGGTCAAACGTTGAACGAAGTATGAACTAAGAAACTAAAGTCCATATTAAAACGTAGCATCAATTCGCTTGACATTGATAGTATTAATGAGATTGCAAATTAATCTCATCTGCAATACAATCGATGCCATCCGACAAACAATACCGGGTCGGTGATTAGGAAGCGTTATAAAAACGTCTGGTTAAAATAAGCTTAACCGATTTTATAAGGGGAAATATCGATTTTAAAAACCCTATAAAAGTTTCCGAGGGGAGTAGGGGTGAATGCACGCAGTGGCACGCTACAAGGATCTCCGCCAAGGTTCGCTCGCCAAAACGAGATGACATCTGTCTCACGGCTGCCCTATCGACCAACCTTTACAAGTTTTTAGCGAGCTCTGACTCACGCATCCGCATTAAACGTATATTTCATTTGAGAATACAATTTTAACGAAACTAATTCTTACGTTATTTATATAACTGTTTATCTTGTGTGTAAGTAGTTGGTTTGATATATGTTAGCGTTAGATGATAAATATGATAGATATGTACATTTAAAATTAATTAATCAATTTGGCCTCCAAAGTGACCTAATTCGTATTCGTAATCATGTCGCGACAAAAGATAAAAGAAAATATTTGACATTAATAAAAATGTTTTGCAAACCACAGCTGATTGGTTATGCGCAAGTTCATTGTAATTTTTTATTACCGTTATGCTTATACGGCTAGGGGATATTTATTTAATGAGTCACATTCGAACAATGTGACAAGGAATAGTTTATTCGACACCAGACTACCGTCTCCATTTGCATAAAAATCAATACATTTGAATTTTGCACACACAGGACCATGTCATTACAGTTCCTAATGAAATACGACTGTTCGGTTGTTTAATTCTTTTATACCCACACTATATTATATATTTTACTTTTAATCAGTACTAACCATCCAGCATACATCTCCTAGAATTCGCGTCGTCCTCGCCAAAATCATCGAAGAACCCCTTTTCTTTCTTTTCCTTTGCTACATCCATCTTCACTCACAATACACTAGCATCACATAAATCACAAACAGTGCACTCTATCACAGATTTTGGCCATTTCACGAAATAATTTTCGAAACAAGCGTTATCACGTTCGAATGTAAATAATCGTAATAAAGTAAGCGACCGTCGCGCACCGGCCGTTCAATGTCAGTATCGACTGGACGATCAATTATGCGACACACTACGCGGCGTAAAGAGGAGTCGTGTGTCGCAAAACAGGCTCGGGCAAATATCTGAGGGGCGCATGCGTGAGGACCCTCCGGTTTAGTTTGAGCGCATGCGCGGGACGCCGCCGTCGATACCTACAATGGGGCGCGTGGCGTCGCTGGGTCGCTATGCTTCACTGATTCAATATCACAGATCAAAATTCATGCATCGATTTGAATTTTAGTTATTTTTCCTTCACAGCTATGACGTCAATAGGCAATGAGAGGGTCACTGTATAATACATACTCGTAGTCATCTACTGTAGATTAATAATAATTGATATATTCAAATATTTTAAATTACTTATTATGCATTGTTATTATTATTAAATGTTATTATTTTATATTATATCGGCCAGTGCAATGACTTAAAACTCATAAAATTAATTGCGCCTGCTAAATCGTGAAAGGCATATTGCTATTATATTTAACAAGGAGCTTTAGGATTTGAAATTAAACTACATTGTCAGTAATTTAAATTAAGTTAATTTTATACATACATTTATATTAAAAGAATTCAAAGATTGACGAGAGTTATAATAACAAACTATTGAACTTTAAAATCATTGAATATTTATTATTTGTAATTAATAAATTCAAAATCAAAAACTAATTCTGAAATATTATACATAGTACAATTTCTAAGAAAAGTTGGCCCATTGTTTCTTGGTTTAATTGTGCAGGTTTTAATACAATTTGTTACTAGGTAGTTAAAACCTAAATGTTAAACTAAGAACAGTTCAAGTTACTAAGCCTAAATTAAGTGATTTAAAATTTAGTTGGTCATTAGTCAAGTATTTATATTTAGATACATACGAGATTCACAAATTGTTGTATTATCTTAACAATTACATTAAAATAATTTAGATATTATAGAATCGTTTATTGGAATTAATTGAGCTGAGCGTAAGCGAAGCTCTTAACCAAACGGTTACACACAAAAGAAGGTCTCCCAAACGGGAGACCTTCTTTTGTGTTTAGTTATCTCCAGAATGCGACGAGATAATTACCTAGAAAATTTTCTCATATATGTTTGAGCCGAACGTGGATGTTGTAGTGAAAACAGATTGAAAAAATGTTTAGCCATTCAAAAGTTATAAAGAAAAAAAGAAAGGAGAGGGGCTCAGCTCAACACCCGCCGCGCACAGTTAGCGGATCCTTTTTTTTTTGTGTGTCTCTGCTGTTAGCCCTACTGGCCATGACAGCGTCACCGGTGGAATGGACGGGTGCAGAGACCCGCCCTTGAAAAAGGGGAGCCTGAAGGGCCCCAGGGGAACGCGCGTCTTGAGGGCGCCTCCTGTGAGGCTCGGACCACGGCTCAGGACGCCGTTAGGTTTGTGGATCCTAGTAAAATATATATTATAGGTTAAGTTCATAGCTACAATCGTAAGTACATAGTTCAGAAATAAGTTTAAATTGATTGATGGGAAACAGTTTTAAATATAACATAACTAAAACATTATAACAGTTAGCATTATCTTTATTATCTGTATATTAAAAAGATACCAAAAAACGAAGCGTATTTAATCGGCACCTGTGACGCAAGTCATTAATTATTTTAATCAATTAATTACTTTAATCGTTTATTGCGTAATGTGCTTTCAAATGATATAAACTGACCATTGTTTCTGAATGAAGCTTTGTAAAGCCTGTGATACACTTGGCTCCATTGTCCGTGTATTACATAAGTAATTGATATAGTTTGAACGCCTATTATCTAATTTTAGATTATATCTTCTTTTATTATTAATATTGTTATTGATTTATGGAATTGAGACCGGATTTGGATTTATTATTAATGTATTCTTTGTTCATTATTTTTATTATATTTATATTATTTATTTCAATTTATTGAGAACCAGCTGTGCCCACTTCGTTCGCGCGGTAAATAAAAGTAGCTTTAATTACTCCTTAGAACATCAGCTACTCAACAGCGAAAGTCCTGTTACAATCGGTCCAGCTGAGATTAACTATACCAAACAGACAAATAGAGTGAGAAAAATCTTAAAATATTGTTTTTATTGAGCGAAGCGAGCGAAGTTTTCTACTGGAGACTTTTTCACATTTGTCACGAATAGGCTCGAAAACTACTTGACGGAAAATTATGAAGTTATTCAATCAAAAAGACACACATTAGGTAATGGTTTAAGAAAAATAGAAAAATATCATGTCGTTGAGGAATCATCGTCAAAAAACTGATATTCCATTGAAGACAATGGGAAACGATGAATCATTACACTGGGCTCGCTTCCCTCAACATGCAAACGGCACCCGAGATTTCGCAAGCGTAGCGACCCTAAATTGAGGGTCTGTTGGCGCCCCTAGTATATATGTAAAGATGACGGAATACTTGCAAGCTTAATTTGTTGAATTCTAATCACATGTCTCATATAGTGAATATTCTTTATTAATATTTTGATTTATTATGACTGAATAATAAATGAAAGATACTCATGATTAAATTTGCTAATAAGTTTTTTCTAAAAGCAATTTTTTATTATTTTCAAATATTTATTGAATTCTAACAGGTTTGTGCGTTACTTGTAAGTTATGAGATCATCAAAAGTGTGACCCTTACCCGTGTTATGTACAATGATGTCATGTTTATGTCTTGTATATATTTTTATATAAGAAATCTGTATGTCTGATGTAAACAAATTGTATTGGTTTAATAGATAATCTATGATAAATTATTGTGTTCTTGTGTTTTTGAACATTCTTGTATTTACTGATTATGTAAAAAAATATAAGTTTTGATACAACTATTTAATTTTATATGTATGGTACCATAATACACAATTCTCGTTTATTTGCTTGGCTTTGCTTTGGATATATATACAAACATACTATATAAGCTATTTATCACTCGCTGACTCATCGCGAAATCTCCAAAACTATTTGTCCGATTAACTTAAAATTTTACATAGTTACTTCTTTTGTGATGTAGACGTCCACTATAAACGAATTTTATGAAATTGCTATCCCAACGGATTTCAACTTTTTGCATTTCGCCAAGCTTTAAACCTGTAGGAGCTATACACTTAACGCGGGGGTAAGAGTTACTATAGCAACGGTTACGATGACAACGGATATGACAAAAGTTACCATAGCAACCTAAGTTCACATCCAAATTAATAGTGTGCCCAGCGAAGCGGGAGGGAATAAGCTAGTATATATATGTAAGCGATTACAGATTACGATATAGAAACACAATTTGGTAGACTTTATAACATTTATTATGATAAATTAATAATTATAAAATTGGTGGAGCATTTAAATGTACTTCTTGACCTTAAAAACAGCTCATGTAAGTATAGATGTGTAAGAAATAGATTTGTTTGTAATACAATACAAATTCTAGATTTATTGTACTAAAATTTAATTAAATAAAACATATTCGCTTCAACTACTTAAATACCAAATGTTATAGGGATGAACTTTTGTCTAGAACATACAAATTGTAATTTTCTTAGTATTTTATTTGTATATATGTAGTATATTGTTTACATAATTTAAAATATTTATAGTATTTAATTTAAATACATTTCTATTAAAACGAGCTTCGAAAATAAATAAATATATTATTAATTTTCCTTGGTGTCTCTTGCAAATTTTTCGAAATTCATATATACTGATATTTTATCAAAAATTATATTCATCGTTTTTACAAATCAATTAAAAAATAATTATATTATTACATCAAATGAAAAACTAAAGCAAAACAGACAAAATTGGACACACCTATCACGAAAATTTCGAAAAAAAAAAACAAAATTGACAATCTTACCACACAGGTTAGTTTTATCAAATGGCTGAAGTAAAAACGAAAGTAACATTAATTAATACATCAAAGGTGTTGGGAATATACAGCTCGTAACAATGCAGACCCCACGATATTCCGATCCAACGATAACGGTTAGGAAGTTTTTATAATACCTTGATCCGGAACACAATACAATTTATTAACGTATCTCTTACATACAATAGCTATTAAAAGACTAATAAATAAAAATAAAAGAGTGCTACAAAAAAGATGTTACAAACAAAAACCTAGCGGTCATGTGGAAATATTTACTTTAGAATGATCACTTAATTAGTTTATTACAGTATTACAAAATAGATTACTTATATAAAATGGCGGATAACATATTAATGGATCAAATTAATCATGTTAAAACATACAACAACAATGACGTCCGATTATAATAATTTGTTTCGCATGACTAAGATAATGGGTCAAACGAGCACAATCTGTCATGAATGTATCAGATCAGTAGACATGCTCGCTTCGCAATTAAGTTATGTAATATAAGCACTGGCGACTTAAAATCTTCTAGCAAGAATAAAAAAAATTGTTACATTTAAAAAAAGAATCTATTAGTAAAAAATTATATAACCTCATTTTGACATTTTGTCATAATTTAGTACAGTTTGATTCCACATATAATACATCCCGTCAAAGATTACGTGATTTGTAATGAAAATGATCGTAATCATATCATTGTGCTAGAAATGATTCAATTTCGTGAGGATGTGATAGTGGGACACACATAAACCTACATACATGTACTTAGACGACTTTATAGTTACGACGCTTCAACAAAGAAACCATTGACAAGATGGAAGTAGTATAATCCCTCCATTTTTATTGAAGTTGCATCTGACATAATAATTAGAAGAAAGGAGGCACAGTATAAAAAAGTATATATATCATATTATTTTAGTAAATCTTTTTATACGAAGAAGAGGATAATATGTAGCCTTGGTAAGATTATACTGTCGGGAACCTCTGAAGAAAATCTTCCGAAGTCAAGGCTTTCAAGGAAGCACACAGAGTACTCTAATTGTTAGTGTCGCAGTTGACATTAGGTACTTAATTATAAAGTAACGCATCGTATAAATTATCGTTCATATCCGTTAAAACACGTTATAATTATCTTAGCAGAGCTTACAATTACCTACCTTCCTGAATACGCGGCCTTTTTTGCTTACAGGTTCTTACTTTTTTTACGTACAGGTTCTTACTTTTTTTTTACATACAGGTTCTTACGTAATGATGTCCGCTGCATGTAAATTATGTTACAGAGGAAATTAATATGTTGTAATAAGTCAAGCTGATCTGTGAAGGTATTTAATATTGGTATCATTTTTAATATATTTGTGCTATTCAATCGATTTATATGTTAATAACAAACAAATATGTGTATATAAAAATACTTTTCGTTTCTGTTATTGCTTCTAAAACAATGAATAGCAATTAACTTCTGTTTTGAGCATATAATAACATTTTATATGTACGTATTGCTATTTGTATATTTCAATCAAACAAAACACCAGACGAAGCGACACGAGAATCAAGACTTCAATTAATTTGGGTTTCAAAAGAAGTTTTATTTAAATATTAACACTTATACATAAACCATTTCAACACTGAAGTTATTATACAAATAATTGTATTGTTTCTACATTACACCATTTAAATTTGGGTCAATTCTATTTTGTGGTTGATAAAAACGGCTCCAACAGCTACTTATGTGTCATTGACATCTGTTTTAATGTTGCCAGTGCGTATTACGTGTTACAGGTTATTTTACAAGGACACTTAAATGGCTTCCAAGTTTCAACATGACCGTGACTGTTTTAATTAAATATAATTGAAATTATCACTGAATATCAAATTTAATTTTAATGATTTTTATATTTATTATACACTAGCCTACGACTTCGTTCGCGCGGAATCTTTTTAAAATAAAAGTTATTCTTTATAACATCAGCTATCCGCCAAAATCGTATTAAAATCAGTCTAGCTGGACCAAGCAGATAGACAGACAGGCAGAGAATAATTTTTATAAATAGATGTTTATATGTAAGTATGCATTTAGTGAATAGCGGTTAATTTGGAATTACAAACGGACACATCGATTTTATTTATATGTATATATTTGTGACATATTGTCACTTATTTCCGTCTTCCGGATACCCGATGCTCGTTGTAATGTTACCGTGATGATATTTGATCGAAACAGTCAAGTGTGAAGTATCATATTATGAGATAAAATTATAAACACCTCAAAAATATATACGTTTTAGAATATAAAAATAAATGTCAAGAAATTAATATGTATTATTTATGATCATATTTTTTAAGTTTTTTTTTAAATGTCAGTCACATGAAAAGGTTGGTTGGTTTTTGATTTTTTTTACATTGTCATTATTTTTTTTCACATAAAACGGTTGGTTGTTTTTTTTTTAATAAAAAATATTTTGAGAACACTTTTATTAAATTGCTTGCTTTTACTTGGTAGTAATTTTACGTAATTGCCAATTATACATTTAATTCAAGAAAAAATACTATTACAGGTTTGTAAGACGGCAACACCTACATATATTAAATTCCTTATATATCTGTTATGTTTGAGATTATAATCTATATATGGCAATACAATATAACTAGTTTTTGTTTGTTGCATTGTCTATAAAAAATCGATTTACTTTCGAACACGGCAAAGTATACACATTGTATAATTCGTATAATTTAAAGAAAATAGAGATGATATAATAGAAGCTAGGGCTAGTGTTACTTTAAATTCCATTATTAAGACCAAACTAAACTAAAGTTCATCGGGATCACATGTCAACTTTCATTAAAGTCGTGGTCTCAATCGCTGATAAGATAAGACTTGATTTAGAGGTTAGCGAAAGTTACAGGACTTGTAATTGCATGTTTCTGGAAATAATTGATTTATTATCTATCATAATAAGCTTTATTACAGTCATAATAAGGAAGATATTAAATTTTTCTCAATAATAAATACTAAACGATTTAGTGCATAGATTAAAAAAATATGATTGACATAAATACTTTTTTTTATTTTTTTTTGTTACATAATACGAATGTGTTAGCTTGATTGTAACTAGAATAAAAAAACTACATTCGTTTTTTTTTTAAATAGACTTAGTTACTTTTATTTTTTTATTTAATTATATAATGCCTTTTAGCCATAAGACCTTTTTGAATGTGACGTTCATAATTTTTGTTATTAACTTTTTCTTTCACAATTATGAAAAAATACCGGTTTATTTTTGGGACAGGTTAATATTGTTGAATCAGGTGTTTTGTAACTTGGATAATAACTGTAAGAGTTATTTCACTAAATATAATATAATATATAATATATTTTATTACGTCATATTCTATAGAATGGATAGACAGATAAAATATCAAATGCAAATTGTATTTACGTATTATGATCGTGAAAGTGTATTTGTCAAAGCCTTTGATACATCGATGTCCATCAGCTATTGTGATGATTTTCATTCAGATGATAAATTTTCTTTACTTTTACCTGTAATAGAAGAAAATCGGAAGAAAGTGTGTTTTATTTGATTTTAAGTGTTTTTAATAAAATCGAAAGTCAAGATACTTTTTTTTTTATATATATTTCTGTGTTTATATATTTCTTGTAGTACAATTTTCAATTTAGTATATTATAATTCCATTATTGTGTAATAGTTAAGTCAAGATTGTATGAAGGCAATACACCGTTTGAATTGAACTGACAAGTGAAACTCCCTGTAAAGACTTGAGATTAATCTGTTTCTAGATATTTTAATATCCGTCAAATAAAATAGAGTTTATTTAAATGTATTACGCTCGAATAAATATGGAAAAGCTGTAGCCAATTTAACTACACCTCTCATACGAGTGGGGTCAACATGAAATTGTGTATCATATTGTAAAAAGATGGAATACCCTACCCCTCACTTCCGCTCCATAACTTCCATCCAAGAATCCTTTTCCTTATGCTGCAAAAGTGGGAATGTAGACTTAGTATAAGATAGACAGTCTTTGCTTTCTTTGTTCTAGGTTAATTTAAAATCAATATCAATAGTGTTATTATAAGTTTATTAACATTTTAAATAAATATAGAATTAAGAATTCCCAGAGGTAGAAACCTCCTGTTCATGTCTATAAGTTGTTCATTCTATATTCATATAATATCATAGGTAGGTATTACGTAAAGTACCGTAAAATAATCACAATAAATTTCCAATAGAATATCGGTATTATATCGAGTTATAGGATCATAACGAATCCAAGTTGCACTGTCTCGTGCGCAGTTATACTCGTAGAAACTCATTCCGTTCCTCACAATCACGGCCATCAACGATTTCACACATTCCTAGAAAGGTATCATTAAATACAAGGGAATTCAAAATGTTGGTAAGAACGGCCGCCATCGAGACGACCGCGACGGATAATTTGATACACCTGGGATGAATTTGACGCGGTAAATACAACTGTGGATACGGAACGGGTTATATCATTTCTATTGCTTTAATATTATCTTTCTTTATCTTTATGTATATATATATCTTTTTACCACATTAGTATCAAAAATGTTGACCGAAAAATGGATAAGTTTTTTATCACAAAATTAAAAAATACATTTATCTTATAATTTTTTTTTCATTACATTTTTAAAATAATTTTTCTAAACCCATTGTATCATCCAATTGTCAGTGCACTATTTGACTCCAAAAAATTTGGAGTTCCAGTTACTATTTCCCTAAGAGACTTAACATTTCGTAATTAGTATCCCAGTTGAAGTAGCGCTCGATAAATCCTACAATGGCTGTAATCCAGGCGGTATAGTTTAACTCTATCGCTAACTAGTCTAATTTATTGATGTAATGTTTCCTTAAGATAATACCATTAGATAGACGTTCATTCCGAATGCATATTGACCAAACTTCGTGGGAAACTTTCTAGTGGGTCTAACAGCGAGACGTATTAAGAACGTGATAGGTCCGTTCTATCTGGACGCAATACCTCATTAACATAATCAGGGAAACGTTTATCTGAACTGTATTTAATTGCAATGTTATTTAGTGTACAATTATTAAAGGTCATTGACCTTTGAACCCTGTGCAATTTTTATTTCTCACGTCATGTTGTAATATTAATTTTCTTTACATTTCCCTGTGAAATATATTTATATTACGTAAAAGTAACTATCACGGTGCAGTAATCTTAGATACGATGAAGATAGTCATTATACATGTATCAAGGTTTAATGAATACATTGGAGGTCGCACCGGGCTTTCTAGACTGCGTGAGACCTAGTATTTTGAACTTATAAGGAATATTAACTCAACTGTCAGCACGTTCCACATCTAAATAAATAATAATATGTATTTGTATATAAAATATCCTGCCTTGTATTTATGTACCAATAATATATTCAAATAACAAAACTAAAGTAACAAAATGCTTTTTTATGTATTTATTTTATATAAATGTTTAACATTATGTATATATAACTAAGAAAATATAATATTTAAGTTGGTAAAATTTTGTCAAGGTCCAGCGACCTTTAGTGACTTGTAGTTAAAACTTACATACAGTTTGAGAACGCTTACATACAGTTCGAGAACACTTACATACTCGTACAGTTTGAGAACACTTAAAATTTAGTAGCATCGTTTTCTTCAAGATTCTTTAATACATATTTATATATACTAGCAGTGCACACGACTCTGTTCCTGCGGAATGTATTTTTTTAAATAGAGGTTACTCTTTATAATATCGGCTATTCGCCAATGATAATCCTGTTAAAATCGGTCCAACCGTTTGAGAGATAAATCGGAAGAAACTGATAGACAGACAGAAAATTAATAAAAATAATTATACGATTATATGCATTTAGTGAAAAGCAGTTAAATTGGAATTACAAACAATATATATATATATATATATATATATATATATATATAACTTTATATAATATAACTTTAAACATACATGTATCATAACGTAACTTGGTTTATGAGGAAGTAATTATTACATGATATTGACAAATCTCAATTCAATAATAACTGAGATGCATTTATTTGTTCGTATGTGGGTTTAAAATACAACGCGGAAAAGTTATTTAGTATCCTGATTATTGTGAAATGTAATGTTTAAAAGGTTATTTTGGATAAGTTATATAATGGAATTATATTAATTTGTGAGACTTCTTAAAGATTGAGGTACATTCAAAAATAACATGAATTTATCTTTCAGATAGAGGCTTTAAAACAGTACGATTTTACGATAGATATAGACAAAACTTAACTATTATTTTTGTCTGTAATAAAGCTATTACGATTACACGCACACACACATACATACATACATACACACACACAAACACAGTACCAAAAGATTAAGTAATCGATTGCAACATGTGCAGACACTGTCCTGTAAAAAGCGTGAAAAGTAATTGACAGAAACTCAAAGTAAAGGACCGGTTGGAATTATATAATACCGAAAACGTGATAGAGATGTTCATGAACGGAAACGAATGATGGAAATTACGGAACGAATGGATAACGCTACTGAGAATTAATAAAAAAATATGGACGCTAGTAGTACTAGAAATACTATGGGCGCCAACAGACCCTCAAATTGGACTCGCTGCGCGCGAAATTTCTGGTGCCATATTGAGCGAAGCGAGCCCGGTGTAATGAATGTGTGTGTGTTGTTTTTTAACGATTATTCCTCAACGATATGACATTTTTCAAAAAATTTTAAAAACCACCTAATGATAATTTTCCGTCAAATAGTTTTCGAGCCTATTCGTGGCAAAGAATATGAAATAGTCATCAGTAGAGCGCTCCGCTTGCTTCAATTAAACAAATTAAGGAGTAAGTCTTCCTATAGTGACCGCCAAGTCGAGGTTATCTTGACACGTTTCTATACGAAAATAAAGAGCCGCATCCATTGTGAATAAGCTTTTAAAAGCCTCGAAAAGTATATTAATCGAGATCATTACCAATGGTCAAGTTCTTTTGAAGGCAGGATTCGGTTCATTAAATTAAATTAACGAAAAAGTAAAAAACATTAATGTCAAAATAATTTGAGAGATGTTCAACCTTTTTCGAGATTGATAAAATAATTACAAAAACATAAAAAAGCTGTATAATGTAAACTATAGCTTTTGATAAAAATTCTTTAAAAAATTAATATGTCTTACTTGATCGCATTTTTTATTACCTTGATTTAAATACTTGAAGTTATATTATAAAGAATATATAACACGTATAATTACAATGAACGTATCTTTCCAATATAAAGCATTTCAAACGATCAATAAGGCTTGAGTTCCATTCATAGATATAATATAAATAAGCGAAAGCGATATTAATATCTTGAATGGTTCTTCAAAACGTCTTTATCGATTGTTATATGATTTATGTTGACAGCCATATAAATAATTTTGATTAAAGAATATTCTGAATTTGACGTGAGGATGGCAGACATTTTGTGTGGAATAAAATTCAATTATTACAAAGGAGTGAAAGTATTATGTCAATAATATTTTTTAATATTTATTTTAATTTAATATTTACTTACATTTTTGTGAACAACCTTTTTGGTAAATAACCTTTTAAAGTCAAATCCAATAAATTTAAAAGTCGTTTTATAACATTATGAAATAATATATTTAATAAATTAATCTTTGTCAAATAATCGATACACAATACATAGAATTAATTCATCGTACTTGCGTAACTTTGAGTTTTGAAGTTACGAAGTCATATCGTGGGAGGTACAGATTTACATTTACAAATAGGACCCTATGTTTCCGCATGTATTATTAATTTATTGACCTCAGGCACTTCCTTGATTCTTTAATTAAAATTTTAGTTCAATTTTTAACTATTATAAAAGACTTACACTTACCATTATTTGTTTAACTCACTTCTATGGATGTGTTAGACTAACTCTATATTGTCTGTGGCAATTAACACTTACTCTGTATTGTCTATGGTTGTATTTTACCTGAAACAAAATAAGCACATTAATAAGTTGTTATAAGGTGTGGTATTATTCGTGTTCGTTAACTATAACAGGACTCTAGTGAAATAACTTTTACCAATAACTTTATGAGACGCTGTAAATCCTCATAGTGTCGATTCTAGATCTACTTGAGTTATTATCCAGGTTACATAGGGCTGCCACTGTGAAGAACTTAGTTATAGATATTTAAAATCTATACATATAAATAAATTGAAGTGTCTTTTTGTAATTCTTTATTAATAAATTTTAATAAATTCATGTGAAAGTATATACCTATAGAAAAAATATATTTTTTTCTCTGTCTGTCTGTTTGTTCCAGCTAATGGCTGGACTTTCACTAACAGGTAACTTATGTTACATGGAATAACTTTTAGTTAAAAAGACATGTTCTGCGCGAATTCGTGGTGACTGCAAGCATATATTTTTGCAATTTTGGCAATTTTATAAAATTTATTTAGTATTAAGATTATAAAGTGGATATTTATTTTACTTGAGATCCTTGACCAAGATACTTCAAAATATTTACATATAAAGAAAAACAAACTGTTAAAATTTTAATAATTTTTTTTTTTTACATTACAAATAATATCACATTAAAATCTCTCACTAACCAGCGAAAGTGTACAAGTAATAGTCTTATTATTATTAATTATTATTAATGAAATGTAAAAGTATTTCACATAAAAACATATCCCGCAGCCCTTACAGGGCGTTGTCTGCGGCATGTTTTTGTACAACTTTCATTGCCGTTTTAGGTTCTGGTCAAAGACCTATCGTATTGCTTAACTGTATCATGTGTAGTGAAAGAAGTCGCAGTGGAATTTAGTATTAAAGTAACGATATTGCAAGGAAAACAGAATTTTTGATGTAAAAATGTATCCCACAACCATTATATGAAACATTGATTTATACAGTACTCAAACTATACTTCTATACATATATATATATATATATATATATATACACTTATATATGTATATGTATATATATACATATATATATATATATATATATATATATATATATACAAAGAAAGACAAAGAATGTAAAAAGTCTCTAGTAAAACGCTCGACTCACTTCTTTCGCTTCGCTCAATAAAAGTATGGTTTGAGTAGTTAAGAATATATATATATTCTTAATACTACTTTTAAAGATATGACAAAAACCTTTAACGCGCTACGGAAATGAAAGACCGCCCCTTATATTTTGTACCTGAATATAAAGACAGTTACACACAAATACATTTCATTTTATAAAAAAAACATTATTGAAGAGAATATAATATGTTATGTATTAGCTGACGATGTCGTCTCAATTTACATTATTTTGAAGTGACAGATTTATTATTTAATATTATCTAAATATTTAGTTTCAGTGAAATGTAACGTCAATCAATCTACATATTTTGTAACGGATATTATGTATTTTGATATAACAAATATAACTATGTTAAAATATATCTACAAAATAAAGGTACATGAATGATGTTATTGAAATATTGTATGTGTAGACTAGGCTTTATATTATGATCGTTAACTTCAAGTGCAAAGTCCCGGCACTCCAATTAAAAAGTGAACTGTCAGCTGAATTAATAGAAGACCTAAATGGCGTCCGTAATTTGTTAGTTTGGTGCTCTCTACTAACAACTGTACATCATTAATTCAAATTTATTAACAATATTTCTATTAATATTAATTATTCTAATATATACGATAGTAAACGGATGATTAATTTAATATATGAGCAAATAAGCATTACGATATTAATTAAACTGTAAACTAAATAATAGATTCTAGATTTCTATTTTCGTTCCGTTTATGAGGATTCAATATTTTAGAAATATATATTAAATATCTTCTCTTCTTCTATTAACTATCATCATACTATATTTAAATATATGAAAAATAGAAATGATAAAATCGTTCTAGTGAAGCACAAAATAATTTTTCGCATATAAGTGTTCGTACATAATACATGAAGTAAAAACTTTGTACCCCTAGATGAAAATAGTAGTTGGAGTATAAAGTTTAACACTTTAATTTATATAGAAGTAAATATTTTTTATAATTCAATAGAAATATATTAAATTAATAAGAAATACATATTACCACGAGTGTCACAAAAATCGATTTTAAGGTTAGTTGTATACGTTAAAACTGTCAATGTCAAATATAATTTGACGTAACGTAGATTGTCACTGACATAACAGAATAAGATTAAAAAAATATTAATACAATGATAATAGAGATGTATCCTTTTCAAAACAAAAAATAAATCATATAGATGAATGTTGATTAACAAACATTGAATTATACTCGAATTTCGACAACTTGACGACTATTCATAGTTACATAACGAATCAACGCAATCCTTGTTTGTCTATCCAATTTAAGACATTAATATTATATTTATTAAGAAAAGGCTTAAGGCGGGGAAGTGTTCATTATTGTAATTATAAGACAGTGATGTATCAATACAAGCCTCAGGATTGGTTCCGCCCAGATTATTTAGGAAGAATGTATTATTTATATTTTTAAGAGATTTTTAATTATTATTATATTTGATGTTGACTTTAACTCGTTTTATTGATTTGTAAGTGTTTTACGAAATACCAGAAGTACAAACATTATGTATGCTAAATAAATAATTTAGTTTCAGGTCATTTTGTGTTTAATCTTAGTAGAATGTTATATGAATTATCAATTTGTCTGTGTCATGGCATGACGTGTTCACGCAAACACATGTATTACTAAATATTTGTATTTTACACTTTTTAAGTAGGTTGGTAGGTACTATTGTTGACATATATACATTGCAAACAGATTTAGGTCCGTATTAAAATTTTTTTTAGATATGAGGTATACTTATTGTTGCCAGTTTCGCATGTTAAAGAAAAAACTCATATAATTTGATTACAAAACGATTACTGTCTGCAGATTTTATCTAAATCAACACTATTAAAATTCATTCTAAATAATAAATATTCTAGACACACACTCATCAGATCTCAACATAGTTTAGAAAGATCGAGACGAAACAAATATTATATCATGCGAGTATTACCTCAATCGATTATAAATTACACACGCAAGTCCACGAAACTAATAAAGTCTATAAATAAACAAAGCTAACAAGTTTGATATATATTGGGATATAAAGATTTTATTGTATACCATTATATTATAACTTCATAACACTTACATAACTCGTAGGCGTTGTTACGCTATCACCTGTTCTCAACAATACCATTTGTTCACTTTCGTTCAGTCTAGTTAACATTTTGGTGTATCGAGAGGAGTCGTGACTGGGTCTGTTCCCTCTTAACAGTCACGAGTTCAATGATAAAGTTTGAGTAATCTAGCTAATAAATAATCATGTTTAGAGATAGGTGTTTCCTCTCCTATCTTACTTCCCATTTATGTTAACTTATTTAATACTTTAATATTTGGTCTGAACGAACGAACTGGTCGAACGAACGAAATGATCGAACGAACGAACCAACTAGAACTGTTATTTGACGTATAATTTTCGATTGGTGTTTAAAATACATGGAACTGATCGAACGAATGAACGAAGTTAAAATGATTATCAAACTAGGATATTTTTTTTTATGTCAGAGGAGGGCAAACGAGCTTGCGGGTCACCATTGATCTGTGATCACCGCCGCCTATGAACTCTTGCACCATCCGAGTACTAAAATACAAGACTTCCAAAGGAGAGCACGATTGTTATTTTGCAAGTACGCGTTGCACCCGTAACACTAAATTCCAATAATCCAACCTTTAAAGGTCAGACGCTTATGAACATTTATACAATTATATTTAACAAAACACTTCGCTTTTTATCAATTTATATCTCGTTACGAATAACGTGGGAACAAAACAAACAACAAAGAAGATTCTCACATTTGTTACTAATAATATATTCATTAATTATTGCAATCTCATAACTGTTATAGACAGACAAAAACTAAACGGGAGTTTAGTTAAAAATTTTAAACTTTTAATCAAATTACAAATATATATAGCGTTACTTAATTTAGGCTCATGCCATGTGTTTCTAAGGTCGTATCCATAATGGTTTTTTATATTATTTTTAAGGTTTCATCGACGGCTAAGGTAATGTGATCTGAACCACATGACGTCGTCAGGGACACGCGACGAAATTATATTTCATATATGACCAATTTTACCATTTATGGCTTGATAATAATAGTTAGTTTGATATATTAGAAAAAATCAATTATGATTGAACATAAATTAGCATTAATGAGAACAGTGTAAATGTAAGTAATAAATAAGTACATTTTAGAATTCCTTAGTGCTTGCTTATAATTCATTTATCGTTTCGATTTACGATACGATTTATCGTAATGCATAAATTCTTTGAAACTAATTTCAGGATTGCCTTGGGAATGAAAATATATCTGTCTATTTTGTTATGTTTTTTTTCCATATCCATGATTGAATTACTGATATTATGTAATCTCTCCATCTCTCTCACTCCATATTATTGAACCTCCGACGCGTCAGTGCGGCTCACTCTTGGCCAAACATCCTATTAATAGGTGTTTTATAAAGAAATCAGTAAGTATATATTGCAATAGTTGATTGTATTATTGTTCACTACCAGTTTAATAGACTTCCTAAAATGTTGTTCTTATGTAAGTCTTTACAACTGAATACTACTAATTTTAGGTTAAACATTTTACTATAAGTGATTTTTTTATGTTCAGTTCACAATGCATTGTTTTTTTTTCTTTTATCTAGATTATAAAAGATAGATGATTGTGTAAAGATTTTTAATATTATTTGTTTAACCAAATCTCTTTTTTTAGTGGCATTTTTGTCTTTTTTGCTCCAATCTGAAGCTAATAGGGGTTGTCGACACACTGATCCTGTTTGTGGCACGGACGGAGTAACATACAAAGATATTTGTGAATTTAATAACGCAAAAACATCGGATCAAGATTTGCAAATTCTATATGAAGGGAGTTGTTTAAAAGCTAGAGTACTCAAGGGTCCAACTAAATTGAAATTTCGGAATATCCGACCAAATCACAAAACAAAGTTAGATCAGGAGTCGAAAAATTACTTTTTACATTTCAGAACATACACAAGAGATTCAAATGAGGTTTCATTGTTGGATAATTGTCCAGAAAAATGTGAGGCAGTGTGTCCTCATGATGAAGATGTTACAGACTTACATTATACAAGACCATGTCTGGATTGTTGTAATGAATGGTGATTTTATAATTAAAATACAATTTTTTGTCAAATGTAATACTTTGTAATACTTTGTTCTTCAAATTATTATAACAGCATAGTTACAAATTAAATACATTTTAAAGTGTTTCTTTGTATGCAATCATATTACATTCTTTACAATATGAATCCATCCTTACCACGTTATTTTCTGAACCAAATAGACTTTTTTGATTGAAAACGTCTTATGATTTTTTGTTTTAATAATAGCTCCTAAAGTTTTAAATCAATATTATTTTAATAGAAACATATTAAATAAAATAAAATCGCATTTCATAGGTATTCCGTCTCAAGAATCTTCATTTGGCGTGTTCTGGCTTTTATATTTTTATGCTCTGTAGTAGGCAATAAAATAGAATTATCAAATAATAAATTAATAAATAGTAAAAGATACTTATTCTTAAATATAAATAATATTATAATATAAAGCACCAATTTAACTTTCAATTCAGACAGAAAAAACAAATTAAAGAAATATATAAAAACACTTATTTAAATGTAACTAAAAACAAACTTAACGCGAAATATTTTAGGTTCTTTATCTCACGAAATAATTAAAACTAGGCAACTCAAGCTTGGATAATTTATACTTGTTATGCAATTTATTTTATAATTACAACATGAGTGATAAGATTAGGTGTTTAATTTCTTTGCACAGATTATGAATTCATTTCATCAAACGGTCAAGTGCAGCTCAGGATGAAGACGATAATATTTGTTACTGGTTTGTACATTCTATATTATTATATCTATTATACATAGAAAATAAATCTATTCAGTACTGACACATCGCATTACTAATTTTAAATACTTTTTGGCTATATAATTAATTGTTTTTATTTAATTAGTTTTAGCATTTACAACAACATCCTATTGCTACCACAGACCAATAGTAAACTGTGGGTATAGAGACACGCCGATGAAAATATGCGCTTCAAATGGACGGACATATACAAATGAATGTGATTTTAAACAAGATAAACTGTTTGTTGATAATAACTTGTATATCCTGTATAAGGGCAAATGCTATGACACTAAAGAAAAACATCGCTACGTTGAAGAAATACCTCCACCTCGGTACGTTATAGAGGAGGAGGATTCAGAAGAAACCCCAAAAAGGACACCATGGATGGACACATTAAGGGATATAATGATAGGGAAGGCACAAATCGCAAAAGATATTATGAATGATGTCAAAGATACAGTACAATCACTGTTTAATTATAAAAACAAGTAAGTTATAACAATCAAAATATATTAGATATTAATTCATTGGTGGATTTAACACTAAACCTACCAAGTACCGGTCAAATTGACCTTTCTTAAACTATTGTAAAACTTACACATTTTTAAACGTTATAATATCGTTATTAAACTACATGACAATTTTTAGAATATGCATATAATATTTTCTACACTCTTTACTTTTAGTTATTTCCATTATTACCTGTGTTATGTAATAAAATAATTTTTAATTACCGGTCAATTTGACGGCGTGCGGTAGGAACAGGTGTACAAGAATTGTCGGTAGGTTTAGTGTTAATTATTATTTTAAATATATCAATATTTCATTGTTTTCAGAAAAATAAAAAAGAAAATCACATTTAAGAAGAAAATGAAAAAAGGTTGTTATTATTGCCCAATGAAATACAGATATTAAAGGAAAACGTAAAATATTGTTCCAATATCAACTTAATACGGACATAAGCTTAAAGTTATGGAGTATACTTACTAAATACTTGAGGCAATAAAATATTGATGATTATTTCATGACTTTTACTATATCCTTATATAAAGTAAAATTATTATTATTTCATACAAATGAAATATGAAATACTGTATGAAGAGGTAAATGTCTGTGGTTTAGGCGAAAGAGGTATGCAGGGACCGTAGCGTTTGGCGCTCCGTCCTCCCTGGCTACCCCGAAAGGGATATGGCGTGAAGATAAGTTAAGTTAAGTTACTATTATTTACATAAAGAAGAGACAAAAAAAACTATAGTATCGATTACATTTTATTTATAAAAATGTTTTTAAGTCCTTATTTATGTTTATTGCTCTTTTTACTATTAGTTATCTTAATGCATTCAAACGATATTTTCTATTCAACCTTTGCATCTAACACCTGCCAGCAATTATTTCGAGGTCATTCCTCCCAAGCCTTAGGATATTCTAGGACTTTATCCAGAAGGTGTGTCCTATCATTACAGTCACAGTCAGGATATTAACATGAAAAGAATGTATAATCAAAATAAACACAAACAACATATGGATAAGACTTATTTATAAAATTTTAATTTTAAACATATTAATTGAACTCATTATACAAATTGTTATCTTCACGACTGTCAAAGTAATAAACGTATCCGACATATGATATCATTTTGTTTACTTTCTTACCGTACTTTGTACAGCGTCCCTTGTAAATGACTCCTAAAGATTTGTCTCGTTTTCTAGCATAATCAAGCTGGCATTCGTTGTGATATGTTTTTAAATCGTTTCCACAGACCGGTTGATATATTTGGCATGTTTTTCTACAATATCTCTTATGCAGTACATACAGATCCGGGTGACGTTTCTTAGCTATCAAAAAGCTTTTGTGATTGGGGTAATTTTGGAAATCCGACCCACATAATGGACCACTATATTTAGGTATGGGTCTTGGTAAAACATTTGAACAGTAAATTTCCGAAAGCGAAACTGAAAATATAAATATTATAAGTAAGTTATTGTAAAAATTAATAAAACACAAAGCTTACCTAATATTATGATATATTTATTAAAAATTAAAAATGACATTATTAAAATTAAAACAATTATTAAGTAATCGAAAAATCGTCAAATACGCTTTCACTACTGAAGTTACATTATACAATAATCACATACAAATTAATAATTTCAATATATGTATTGTTCGAAACATTATTAATTACGAAATTTAATTACTATAGAATGTATTATAAAATTGATTTTCCACTCTATCCTCCAGCCTTCGTCAGCATTAACACTAGAAAACACTGACCACGTATTTTTGAACACGTGAATTAGGAAAGGTGATTAATAAAAGGTAAATTAACACTAAATCTACCGACAATTCTTGTGTACCTGTTCCTACCGCACGCCGTCAATTTGACCGGTAATTAAAAGTTATTCTATTATATAACGCATTTAATAATGGAAATAACTAAAAGTAAAGAATGAAGAAAATATTATATGCATATTCTAAGAATTGTAATGTAGTTTGATAACGCTATTATAACGTTTGAAAATGTGTAAGTTTTACAAAAGTTTGAGAATCAATTTGACCGGTACTTGGTAGGTTTAGTGTTAATGTATGTTAATCCAAATACAACTTATTCTATAAAAGAAATTACAACAGAAGTATCGTCATGGAGGACTAGAAAACAAGTGAGATATGTATCATCTTACGACACCCACCAGTTACAGAACAGACTCCTACGCGTTTGACCCGCGGCTTTGTTAGCAACAATTCATTGCGCACTTATTTATATACAATAACACAGGCACACAAAAAAAAAAAAACGTCATGAACCAGAGGGGAGACCCCATTATTCCTAGGTTTTTGGGATCGCTAAAACCGAATATGACAATAAAAACTAATTTTAAATGCCCGTTTTGCCGCTAGCACCCCCTTACTACCTCTTAAGGGGTGAAAATTGAAATTTTTGTAAAAAATCAAGATAGATATGTCTTTCTACGTTTTTTGGGATGCTGAAACCGAAAATGATAACTAAAAATTCATGACCACTATCACCCCCTACCATCCCTTACAGGGGGTGAAAATTTCATTTTTTTCTATAAAATCAAGACAGATGTGTATTTCTACGTTTTTTGGTTTAATGAAACCGAAAATGACAACCAAAAGTGAATTTGATACCTCTTTTACTCAATACCACCCCCTAACTACCCCTAACGGGGGGGAGGGGGTGGGGGTAGTTTCAATTTTGTATAAAATCAAGATATATGAAGAAATTTTGACGATTTACAGTAAATGACATGTTTATCAAACTAGTTTGAAGTTACTCTTAGCTCTTATATTAGAAATTCAAATGCTTTATCGATCAGAAGTATCTGATATATATTCATGATTTAATTCTATTCTTAGCGTAACCCAGGAACAACGGCGTGGACGTAGTAGATTTCTGTTCCCTTTAGGAGTGCTGGATTAAAGTGAGTCCCCTTGCCTCTCACTATCCGGGGTGCTGAATTAAAGTGAGTCCCCTTGCCTCTCACTATTCAGCCTGTTTCTGTTTCTACGATAACGAACTCTCTTGTTGTCAAAAGTTCTTCTAAGTGGTTTCCTTTTATTGGTTCTTTTCTGTTCTGGCAAATTTCTTTTTAAATTCCAACAGTAGTCTGCTAACATATTGACATCCCATTTACCCTGATAGCGCTGTTCCATTGTCTTAAGATCCTGTCTGATGGAACCTTTCACCTTGCTCCTCACTGTAATCTCCTAAATTGGCCGAAAAATAGTAACCTTTCTATTTCGGAGGCATAGAATTAAGTTCAGCATCTTTTAAGCGTTTTACAAGACTGCCGGATGGATAACAGTATAAACAGAATTAAATAGAAAGCAAAAAAAAAACAAAAAATGAAACAACTTGTTAAGAATAGGACAAAAATCATGATTCAGTCTTAGTATCATAATAACAAATATATGCATACAATAAGGTTATCATATACTTTATAATCATTTTTTCTCTCAGCATCTTGAAAAACATAGAAATTCACATATTTTCGGTTCCAGCATCCTAAAAAACGTAGAAATACACATCTATCTTGATTTTATAGAAAAATTGAAATTTTCACCCCCTTTAAGGGGCAGTAAGGGGGTGATAGTGGTCATGAATTTATTTTTAGTTATCATTTTCGGTTCCAGCATCCCAAAAAACGTAGAAATATACATCTATCTTGATTTTATAGAAAAATTGAAATTTTTACCCCCTGTAAGGGGTATTAGGGGGTGATAGTGGTCATAAATTTATTTTTAGTTATCATTTTCGGTTTCAGCATCCCAAGAAACGTAGAAATACACATCTGTCTTGATTTTATAGAAAAAAATGAAATATTCACCCCCTGTAAGGGATGGTAGGGGGTGATAGTGGTCATGAATTTATTTTTAGTTATCATTTTCGGTTTCAGCATCCCAAAAAACGTAGAAAGACACATCTATCTTGATTTTTTACAAAAATTTCAATTTTCACCCCTTAAGAGGTAGTAAGGGGGTGCTAGCGGGAAAACTGGCATTTAAAATTAGTTTTTATTGTCATATTCGGTTTCAGCAATCCCAAAAACCTAGGAATAATGGGGTCTCCCCTCTGGTTCATGACGTTTTTTTTTTTTTGTGTGCCTGTGTAATCTATTCATACAATTAAAAACGGACAAGTGCGAGTTGGAAACAGGGTTGACGTACTTACAAAAAAAATATTGTATGTATTGTTTTAGAATTATATGTATTATGGTATATACTTATGTAAATTTATAACACTTTTACGTATTATTTTTTTTTGCAGTTGACACCAACATTGCCACACGCTGTTTGCAATTTAAATAATATAATATATATTATAGACATATAGCAGGTGATAGTAACGACTGCTAGTCAAGATATCTGCAATTATTATCACCAATTCAATAATAATTTATAAAAATAAAAATAATATGACTAATGCAAGGTTACGATTTGTTGTCCCCGTAATGGTTAGAAACATATATAGGATTATTAATCTTATTAAGGCATATTATAGTTATACAGAACCACATTGAAATCTATCAACAGAGATCTATCTACATCTTGCGAAAGGTGCTTCGACACACCTGTACTAAGATAGAATACAATCTATACATCTAAACATTTTGAAATATTACACACACATACACAAGTACACACACACACACACACACTCTAACTATAGTAGTTAATGAAATCAATGATTGATATCGTTTTTTGTTTAGTGTTTTTGTGAATTATTTCATACATATTTTAAATATTATTTTAATTAAGATTCATTATTATAAAACAATTATTTTAAATGAAGTTTCATTTATAACGGTAATCTTTTGTATCAAATTTCTATATAAATAATTTATAGTTGTTTTAAGAGTATCAAACGAATGTATCAAATTCAAAATATCTCCGTTAATTGCCATAGATTTATTGAACCAGGAGAATTAATACGATCTTCGATTTCGTTAACAATCATACTATAAATCATTTTTGAAATTTTTATAAACGCCATTTTGTATGGAATTGAAATTCAATTAATTGTGCTTATTCGTTGAATATTCTAATATGAAAGTTATTATTCAAGTTAGATAACTAAACTACCTGAACTATTTAAAATATTGTTTTAGTGTTACATAACAACAGATTATCAAATATAAATAACAAAACATATTATATATGTCGTTATTATAATTCTTTAAAAAATTACTCAGTCTCAGGTCAATTTTATTTTTGAATACTTAAAATTGTTAGGTATAATTTTTATTTCTCTATTAATTTAAATACTTAGACACACATTCTAATATTTATGTTTGTCGAAGACATTATGTTGATTAATTATCTGTTCACAGATAATTAAAAAGACTTAAATAGTGTGTGACATTCGTATTATTTTAGAAATTATGTTACCAGCTTCAGGTTACTTTAATCTTTAATCTGAAAGAAAATATATATATATATTATTTAGGTTCAGAGTTTGTCTTAAGACATAAATTATATAAATTCATAAGACATTGCTAAATATTATTTAAAAGTAGCTGTAATTTCAGATATTTAGACTACAGGTTACGTTGTGTTATTGCTATATTTAGTATTATGTATATTAAAATATTACCAAATAATAATGCTCATTTGTTGTCAAAAACATTCAGTTTAAAAAACTATTTAATATTATTAAAGTAATTATTTTAATTTCTGATTATTTTCAATTTACCCACATTTAGTTTGATATTCTGCGTGTCTAGCAACACTGTTCGCCTATTTGTATATTTTGAATTTTTAATTCGATGTCATGGCCTTTCTAGTGCTTTCTATTTTCTTTCTGGCTTCACTTTTTAACTAACTTTTAGTGAATATTGAAATAATTAATGTTTTAATAACTCTTATATGGCCTTGGTCCTTCATACATGTGTATTATTAATAATAATTAATGGGTTAACCATAATTCGTATTGCCGACAATCAGCAGCGGCGTTAGGGCTACTGACACCCCGGGCAAAAATATTCAGGCACCCCCTTAAGGAAATCAATATCGAGTATTAATTTTTTGCTGAACCAAATCATCTGACAGCTGAACATAGTTGTGAATACGGCACATAGAGCACAGTATTGAGGGTACACAGCGCGGAAGACAGAAGGCCGAGGCCCCAGACCTCAGCGCTCCCCAAATTTGGCGCCCCGGGCTGTCACCCCATCGCGCGCCCCCCTAACGCCGGCACTGCAGACAATATCCGGACCGTTTAAAATTTGTAGGATATCGTAAGTAATTTTAATTCTCACTATAAATCAGGAGGTGGTCTTTAGTTTTCATGACCTGTTTACATATTTATTTTGTTCTGTTTCGACATTTGACGACTTAGACTGTTGTATTGCTTGTGAGACTTTTTTTCCTCCATAAGGTATTATAATTTAATATTTGAATAGATTACGGAGTCATTAGTGCTATTTCATACTTTAACCTGTATATTATTAATTACAGGAGGGTTTTTTATATCACGCGAATATATTTTTATCGCGGTATACCTGAAATTTCGGGTCGTCGAACTAGATGTCCAGTTTCCTGATCCGTAGCTGAATGTGCAGCCTGCCCTTAAATGCCGGATCGTCGATAAAATATTAAGAAGTTATCTGGTGATGTAATTTTTTTTATATATTTGTTCAATACTATATATTAATATTCAGTCGTCTTGTACAGACATACAAGGAGGCTGTGTATGTCTTCGCTTGCCTATGATTTTAATTTAAGATACTTTTTCTGTCCTATTTATTTTAAGACTTGAATATAAATTGCTTCCTAAATATTAAATTTGATTAAAAATTACCCACACACACAAAAATGGTAAGGTTACAATTTTTTTTTGTGTCAATAACAAATAATGAATTTCGAATCTGCGACCTCTGGAATATCAGCTCCCTCTAGTAGATAACTGAACTATCGTGTCCGTATTAGTGTTTTATATTCTTAACTAGCTTAGATCACGGCTTCGCTTCACACTAAGTTCAACATTTATTTATAAGTAACATTAAAATATTTGTTAAAATGATGTAGTGTAAAAAAATCTACTTTAAATATCAGAAGCGAAGAAATATATATATATATATATATATATATATATATATATCTTTGATGAAAATCAACATTCTTATATATTTACGTTAGAAAAAAATATCGTTTTATGGTATTTATAGTTTACTATTTTGGAAATAATGGCTTACATAAAATATAGAGCTATGCTGTTATTGACTTTTTAGTTAAATTATTTAAGAGAAACATTTTAACTATAAATTATACTTCTTAACTCTTACGGTTCGCAAAGTTTTTCTCGAATTAATTGACAGCATTGTATTACGCATGATATATTAAACAATTACCTTAATATTTTTATAAATTTGAGTCTGTTTTACTTTGATGAATGATATTATTATATAATATATTCCGAATTAAAAATGATACACAGAAACGTTCTTTACCTAACAGATTTACAATCGGGAAAAAAAAGTATTACGATGAATAAAACAAAAATTAAACATTAAATTATTTATAATTCGTTTCTTTGTATGTTTAATTTCTTTTTTGTTTTTTTTTTACAAGTTTTTTAAGAAAGGAGACCTGTTGGACTCATGTATTTTTTATATAAGTAAGTAAGAATCGTGACTGTGAACTGTTAAAAACGTAATATTTTTTAAAAAACATAATCGACTCCGATAATAATCTACGGCGGAACTAATAAAAGAAAAGACATGATCTTTGCACGAGGAAGACGAGAGAACATTTATATTAATATATACGAATGTATGTATATGTAAGAATCACTTAAATATTACGTGAATTACATTTACTAACTGATTGACATGACATGTTATTTAACTATGAATTTAATAATGTTTTGACTCCAATGACTACCTATTTCGATTCACAAAGAAGCCATCTTGTTTTTTTTATTCTAAAGATGTTAAATTGTTGCTTTATTTTTATATTAAAGATTGTATACTTTGTTTTAAATTTTATTTTATTTGATTTTTTAGTTCGTTCAAAGTATGTAATTAGGTGTCATGTATGGTAGTCTATCTGTAATTATTTGTATATCTTTGCTGAATCAAGCTAATATCATGTAAAGGAGCCATTACAGCTAGGTTTTACGGTGTTTGAGAACCGGAAAATCAAACACCCACTTTTCCTCTCCCTGATGTAACTTCCGTCATTTCTCCTCATTCCTTGAGGTTAGTCAGGCATCTGCATGTACATTTTAAAAAACTTTGCGATGGTTCTATTTACAGTCAGGTTGGTTGTATCTATTAATTTTTTATTACCAATAGTAATAAAACTTACTGATAGTAAACAGTAAAGTGGTAGGATTAAAAAATCAATTATTTTAATTCCAGTTATCTATAAAATATATTAACTTCTGCAGTAAAATGTATCACATCTGATGACAGGCCGTGCGGAAACTAAATACTACACCGATTTCGATCAAAATCTTTTTAATAGTTTTTGTGACGCGATTCATAGATTTTTTATTCTATAAATTTTAAAACGTAATAATGACGTTATTTGAAAAAATTTAAAAGATTTAATTTATTTTTACCTCAAACTAAACCAAAGCTTTTATTAATTTATCTACCAAATTTGTTGATCACAAACTTCAAAACAGCACAAATATTTCAAAACATTTTAAATTTCATAATAAAATAACTGTAACGTCCAAAATGGCAGTAAACGGATACGTGACAGGATATTTATTATGCGCTCATTTTGTTATGCTAAGAAGTAAATCAACATGGCTGGAATGCGGCGCGTTAAGTAGTCTTCTAGCCAACCTGGTTGTTATTCCCTCGCCTATGTAGCACAATGTATAGATTAAACTTCTATCATTATATTAAAGTTATATTTCGTGACATTCAAAGTCACTATAATGTAGATTACACGCGATGTTTGTTGTTAATGCTAGCCACGAATTTCTTTTTTTCTTATTATTAACGGTTACAGTTGTTCGGACATTGCTCACTAAATATATAGACGTTTGGGAACCAGTGATCGCAATTGAAAAACCCGGTTGAGTTTGTTGTGGTTCTTCTCAGACTAGGACGCGTTTGGAACACTCGTAGATTTAATTATAAGTTGAAGACTGTCTTCACAGAGGTCCTATTTTGATAACTTTAGTATCAAACATTAGTTTAACACTAAACCGACAATTCTTCTATACCTGTTCCTACCGCACGCCGTCAAATTGAACGGTAATTAAACGTTATTTTATTATATAGCGCAGGTAATAATGGAAATAACTAAAAGTAAAGAGTGAAGAAAATATTATATGCATATTCTAAGAATTGTCATGTAGTTTGATAACGATATTATAACGTTTAAAAATGTGTAAGTTTTACAAAAGTTTAAGAACGGTCAATTTGAGCGGTACTTGGTAGGTTTAGTGTTAATACCATACTTATTTACTACCTACCTATTAAGACTACCTGACACTCTCATTTAATACAAATGTCATCTGATTAATTCAAAGTGGAAGAAAATATAATAAAACATTTAAATTGTATTGTACTCTCGATAACGCAAGAATAGTATTTCGATTTCATCATTTCTATACAGCTTCAATTAGAGATGAATTTAGAGTAACAGGTTATTGTTTTTATAAAACAAAGAAGATGTTACAATCAATCATAGTATTATGTAAATGTGTTTGATGTAACCGCTGAATTAATTTAAACCATTAACATACCTCAAATTGAATGAAGATCAAAAAGAAAAAACTTTCTTTTACGTTACGTTGTTCATAACTTTATATCAAATCTTTACGTAAGTTTAAAATATTAAAATGAACTACGAAAAATTTTAACCATTTTTTTTAGTTGTTTTCACTGACAAATATGAAACTGGAGAATAAAAATGAGAATTAATTATTATCGTAATATATAATGTTTCATAATTTTGTTCTATAATGTATATGTTATATATATATATATATATATATATATATATATATATATATATATATATATATATATATATATATATATATATATATATATATATATATATAGCAACTAACACTCGGACACCTTCACATGTTCAGTCACGCCCAACAAGGCACTCATGAGTGACATATCACGTTACTTAAACCTCAGAATCGCAATTCACGATATTTTTACCCTTTTTTTTTTTAAACAATAGAAGATTAAATTACCAAAAACAATGGTAACACAACACCTGATGTTTTTTAGTTATAATAAAAGATTGGTCGCAATATTTTTTTTGGTATTCAATTACAGATGTTATTTATTTATTTATATATTTTCCATTTTGAATTCATACCAGTGATTACTTGTGTACGTCAAATGGAAGTGACAGGAGGGCCTATTTTGATATCGTATGTATCAAAATAAGTCCTTCTGTAAAGACACTCTCCAACTTAAAATAAGGCTACGAGGGTTCCAAACCCTGGTCTGAGAAGAACCACACAAAAACTCAGCCGGGTTTTTTTTTATTGTGATCACTGTTTCACAAATGTCAATATATTTAGTGAGCAATGTATAAATATTATTTAGTTTTAAGTAAATCGGTGTTATTTATTAACCCGGTGCAATACGACCGGTAAATCTCGTTATCTATTTTCCTTCCGCTTCAACTAGTCCCATGCTTCGGTCAACGTCCTGATTTAAAAGTATTATAAGCACATATGGAGTTCTTGTATTGGAAATTAGAAAAAATAAGCTACATAATATAAATATGGCCATATTTCTTATTATAATTGTCATATAAATTTTCAATTTAGGTCCGAAATTACTTGCTTTAACTTTGTATAAAACTATGCAACAACACTAACACCGCAAAAGTAAATAGATTCTTAACTGCAGTGACCTACATAGTTAAGTATCAGTAGTGTGGTAAATATTACTGAGGTATTTAAAATTTATTTTCACACCGTGACAACTAGTCAGCTGTAACAAGAAATGTAGATGAAATATTTTTTTTTAATACTAATATGAACCAAGATAACACACAATTAGTTTGAATATACATATATACCATATATACATTTAATTTAATATACATTTTATACATTTAAATACACTTTGAATTTTTATATATATGTAAATATACTATGAACTTTAAAACACTGTGTATAATCTACTTTGAATACTAATAAATATTTCCCACTAAGGACGTGGACGGAGGCGGAGAATAATGAGTGAATGAGTGGTCCTCTCGAATAGGTAGTTATTATACAACTGGTAATACAACCAACTACTTAAAAGGGTCTTGTGCTTGTAGTTTAAATGGGTTTATTATTAATTTACTTAACATATATTAAATAAATAACAAATATATATATATTTCTGTACAAAATCTCATGGTTACTTTATTGAAATGTTAAACTTGTTATTTACAAAAATATCATTATGAAAGTTGCCTTTTTGTGATTAGTTTTTATATTATTACAATTTTGAGTTCCATTTCGCAGTAAAGTTCCGTCATTGTCCATAAAAAGGACATCCCTCACAGGTAGGTGCACATTTCCTCTACCTGTGAGTTAGACTTCGTTTGGACAAATATATATTTAAACCGGCTTTAAGTATTTCAAAATAACAGACAGGCTATTAATTTGTATATTTATTTAACAGCGTGCAATTATTGAAATGCAAAACTAGGTAAGCTATGAAGTATTTAATAATCGTCTTAGTATAATGATTACTATAACAGGATACCTAGTTATCTTAATAATACTGATAAATACCGTGACATTTACTATAAATAAAACTGATTTATATAATTACAAAACTATTTTACAAATTTAAAGTATTTTATATATATTTTTTATAATTCGTTTCCAATGAATACATTATAACTGTTAAGAGGCTTGTCTTGTAAAAGGTTACAGAATTTGGGTGTCCCTAATAGTTGAGACGTATACGAGTCGAGAATTTGGCTTCCGAATGTAACGGTTGTTTGAACATGTCAAGCTAGTTGGTATGCAACTAACACCTCCCTTTTCAAACTGAACCATTATTCAAAAATGTATACAACACACACACACACATATATATATATATATATAAAATTCATCAACACGTAAAGGACACGAGCAAACACGAGTCCCGTAACACATGTGAATTCTTTATTATATTTTAATTTTAATTTATATTTATCTTATAATTACATTAAATGTACAAACGAGGTCGTTTATTTTCCAGACTGTTTAAATTAATGGATGCGTCGTTACTTGTAAATATGTTGACTTCAATCATGATGTAACCAAGTATAATTTACTGGCGATAAAGGTTAAATTAAGATTCTTTAGTACATTATTGTTTAATAAATCGTGAGAAAAACATATTAAATAAGAATTATATATATAGTTGCGAGGTATAATTGTTTTATTACCTTTCGTTTGTTTGTTTGTTCGTTCTTTCATATTGTTAAAATGCACAAGCAATTTTAATAATAAAAAAATATCAGTTACAATGTGTAGAGTATCAACAATTACAAGCAATAAGAAATCTTTACAATACATTATTGATTAGGATTAAACGAATAAAATCTAAAACTGACTATGACAAGGTACGGTTAAGGAAAATGTAACTATATTTTAACTGAATGTCAAGAGAAGGCACTTTCTTGGTAAGTTAATATGAAAGAGAGATTGTGTGTTAATAAACATATATACACAAATTGGACGTTTACGTAACGTTTTTGACACTTGTCTCATTTAAGGGTAATACATTTTTTTACGTTTTTGTATAAAACTAAGAAAACCGTATAACCCTTAAATGAAAAACAGATAAAAAATTATGTAATTAAGAAGAAAGTAATTAAAGTAATATACCATAAAAAGAAGGTAGTTCAATTATTTTAAATATGTAGTAAGCACTATTCTATTTGATAGACAAAAATGATTTTAAATATTTTGAGAATTATAATCAGATTTTCGACTTAAGTAAAAATATAGTTTAATATAAAAATATGATGTATGAATAACAAATACTAATAATGTTGGCTCAAGTTTAATTAAGTAGAGCAATTATTTAATAAATGAAGGTATAACAACATTGTGTAGAAATAACTAAGACATTGCAATATGGAGATATTAATGCAGTAGAAATTGCATTGGTTTAAGTAACTTTAAAAGGCAATTATTGACCTATTATAATTTTAATATAAAACACATGTACTCTAAATTCGTAGATATATTAAAATTGACAATTCAGAAACGATACAGAATGTAGGTCTTCAGCAAGATAACAATATAGTAATGCGGGTACATTAGTAACCGCGAGTTTAATAATTTTCACATTTAATAATACTCAGAATCTAAGGTTGATTTTTTCTTTTTGAGATTTATAGCGATTAAAGGTGAAAGCCTAAAAATAATCTTGAAACATCTTATCAAAGATGAAAGGTGTGCTCGACAAATTTGCGGGTAGTTTGTTAAAAGAAACTTGCAAAATTTAATACTTTAGAAAATGCTAGACATTCACGTGATATACCAGAATAACATGACTCACCTGATGGCGTCCAGCATTCGGGACAATCCTGGCAAAGGGTCGACCAGTCGAAGGATAGGTCCTCAAAACTCGCCATAACTATGGCTTTCCCGTCTAGTCCACAAACATAATCTAGCTTACACAATCACTGAACGCCCGGTTTATGTCAATTACAATATAACCTTGGTACAAAGTAAACACTAAAATCAGTTGATGTTTATAGAGGTGTAAGTGAGCTCACACATTGGCGGCCGGCCGAGCACTGCGCCGGCGCATCGCTCCAACCCGCCGCACTCGCACCGAGGCTTGGATCTCGGATGTGTAGCTGAACCTGTTCCTATTCTCAGCGAAGCATTCACTCGGCGTTCTTTCGATTTCAATGAACCGTTTTAACGTTTTCTTTGAGTGTATATCATCTTAACGTAATATGACCGCATCTTTATTTCCTGTATCATTGATCTAATAGTTCTAATTTTATTGGCGATAGTATAATTTAAAATTATTTTTGTATTTGGTTACCTTGATTATAAATTCATATAGAATGGCGGTTAGAAGTGTCCTTTCGCACCCACGCACTTTTCATTGCTAAGCCGTTACGGACCGGTCTAAAATATTTGATTTGACACAGTTTAACCTTTAAACATGATAGTTATACACAACTGTATTATCTAATATTGATTTTGTAAGATATTATCGAACAATTAGAGTAATATATAAACATGTGCTATTCAAAAGACAGAACGTTCTAAACGTGTGTTCAATGTAAATGATTACTCAATTATATTTCGCATAAAGCATGGCATTAATTGCGAAGACGTTGCTTTAGCGGTTGGCAAAGCAGAAAGCGGCAAGTGAGCGCGATATTTACACATAAAATTAATTTTAAAAACCTTTTATTTACCATCTTATCCGCTGCTCATCTACGTATTAAAAATATACATTTTTTAAGTATTTGCTAATGGCATACAAAATTCTTTACACCCGATTATTACGCAAGTGATAGCCGTAAAAGTCGTGAAAGTCGAGATTAATAATATAATTACATTTTTTTTCTTAACATTTTAATGGCGGCGTCCTTGAACTATAGTAGCACAGATAATCAACCATGTTCAACAAAATGTAACACGTAATATCTGAGTAACTTTGTACAATCTGTGGTTCTTAAAATTACGAAAAACATTATTTTAAAATTTATCTCATTGTCTCATAAAACGAACTTATTACAAACTTTATGCAGGTATTAAAATCTATAATATATTTATAGCACACATAAAAATATAATAAAATAAAACACTCAAATTCCTACTGCAGTGCATTTATTTTGAAATTTTAAAACAAGTAGTAGAGATTGCTTGGTAATTAAATAGAAATTGCGATTTCTAATTCCTATGAAGAGCTCTTCTTACAGGTCCATTAGGGTCTTAATTTTCATATAATATACTATAATAATAACATATTAATTGAACTCTTAGACTTACATTGGTAATGACACGTACTTACGTAAGAAATGGGGCATATCGATTCATGTCTTCTAAGACGCGCACATTGTGTATAAATTATCACGTTTTTGCAAAACCAAATATTTCTTCCAAGAATATATATCATTAGAGTTAAAATATGCACTGAATTGAGGGTTTATGATCTGATTTTTAAAATACTAAATTTTAAGAATTGTATTAGTTAATTTGAACTGTTCGTAAAGTTTGAATATAAATCTTATTTTTGACTAATCTGAGATTTCTACTTCATGTAAATAGAAACATATTTTATGTACATTTTTTATTTGATTTTAAACACTATATAGTAAAAAAGGAAAACTGAAATTATTTTTAGTTAGTATCCAGAAAACACTTGACTATTAACTTAGATAATAATACAAGTTTCACGAAAATAATTGACTTCTTAAACTTGTCTAACAATAAATATATAAAAAAAGAAAAAAGGAAATAAAGAAAACTCAAACGGTATCTAATTATTTATTTCACATCAAGACTTAAACGTTATATTGGTTTATTCATTTTTAAACTTACGCAACATTTAGCACTGCTTTCATTCACTCACGAAGGCAATTCGTGAATAAACTTTTTATCTATATATTATTTTTACTTTTTGCCAACAGACAGAAAACCAGAAGTATTTGAAAAATATTTAGCGTTAGCTTCGTTCACTCGCGTCTCAGCAGCTTGAGGATTCACGATTTCAAGACCCTGCAACAAAAAATATATTTAAAGAATTTGAGCCACTATTAAATATAATAACAAATATTAAATAATGAACAACATATTAACTGTACAAATAAAAGTAAAAGGCGGTATAATTTTTACTTCTTTGACATTTGACATTTTTAAACTGCGTTCGGATACGCGCATATTTTTTATTTATAAATGTCACATCTGACTAGATTAAAAATCATACATACAATTATTTAAAAAAAATCACCATTAAAATTAGTATCATTTTGTAAGTTACTCTATGATTTTACTGCTATTTTAATTATTTTATAAACGAGTAGTAAAAAACGATGAAATCAAAACATACTGATGGCTTAATGTCGGTTGTCGTAGTCACGAGCGGGAGTACGTTCAGTAAGTACTAAACTCACTCGCTACATTCTCTATTATAATAATAATATCTATGATTACTGGACGTTGTTTCAACTCCGTCATACACAAGTAGATAAGTAAGTCAATGGCTCGCGATGACTTTTCATTTATTCGTAAATGTGCGACTTGTTCCCTGTTGCACTTGGCAATGGGTGTGGCGGCAAAAATAATATATGTTTTTATTATCTTTTCCTTTTTCTATCTTTCTTAATTATTAATTAATTAATCTTATGAAACCCAAGTATACTCTGGTCAAGAATAAAAGATCACGATAATAATTATACTGTGTGAGAATCGAACCCCACACCATTCGATCAGCAGTCAGCGTCACTAACCACTAGACCATCGTGAAATACAGCGTAGATATAAATTTGACTTTAGAATCATGTTCCAATTTTTTATAATAGTTTACAGATTAAATATAAAGAGATTAATATTTCATAACACAACATATCAATTTATAACAGTTAAACATCAAATATCATTGAACTAATTTAATTTTATCAGATAAAGTGTATAAAATTCAAATTATATTGTGAAATAGAACATTCGAGTCTACCTACATATATATTTTATGTATAAAAAAAATGGATTATCTGAAATAAACGGATATTATTAAAAAATAATAATAATAATAAATACTACTTCAGGTTAACCGAATTTTAAGGTCAATAACCAGTTATTGTATTTGATGAAAACAACAAAAAAAAAACCTGCCCGTCACTGCGCGTAGATTTAAGATGACTCGGCTCGGTGCTTTGACTTAGTAACGATGAGTCATTAAAAAAACAAAATAAATAAGTTTAATCAATTTAATATATCAATTGTCAATGTTAAAGAAAAGTGCAAATTGTGCATACATAGATTTGTGAGCAAAACTATCCCAAACTTGGTAAATATCCCATATATTTATGGGATAGTACTTACTTATTTATTTATACAAGTTATCTCGTATCCCGCGGCGTTGCGAGCGCATACATTATCTCCACAAGCATAACGGTGGTTGCAACTCGCATTCTATAACCAACGTTGGCCATAACGATGTGGTATCATACCACCTATTAGCTATAATAAGACATATGGCAAACGCACGTTCACTAACTGAGCCAACATATCCGCCAACATTACCAGTTTAAACCTATTGTATAGTGAAAATAGGCAATACTATACAGCAATACCACCCTGTTCCTTAAGGTCGTTAACACTATAGAATAGCAACGTTTAGCTTATTTAATAGAATCTAAAACCACAGGTATGAGGAACTGAGAATAACACTATTAAGATACATGCCTATGAAGGTTAGATGGAGATTGGCTCAGTAATTACTGTTTCATGACAAGAACATACACAAGTAATTTATAATAACATACCAAGAGTATGAAGGTATACGTTTTATACCAAACTGTAGTGGATCATAATTTAAAACAAATATCACAATATGGATCAAAAACCGTAATTTAAAACAAATATAACAATAAAACAGAATAATAACAAGAAACTGTACAATGACAATGAAAATAAATCTTAAGAAAACAAAACTACCGCAGATGAAATAGAAAGCACTACCTACCAATAGGGACAAAACGTGAATTAATAGTAATAAACTAAGTTCTTAGAATTTACTATTACCTTGCAACAAACATAACTTTGAATACAAACGATTGCGATTTGAAAACATCTTGTCAGAGCATTTAACGATATAGGAAAGGGCTTAATTTTAAAGACAACAAACCTAGGAACCGAACAGTGAAAGTACTAACCGGATCGTCTTAACACTAAACCTACCCACAATTCTTGTATACCTGTTCCTACCGCACGCCGTCAAATTGACCGGTAATTAAAAGTTATTTTATTATATAACGCAGCTAATAATGGAAATAACTAAAAGTAAAGAGTGAAGAAAATATTATATGCATATTCTAAGAATTGTCATGTAGTTTGATAACGATATTATAACGTTTAAAAATGTGTAAGTTTTACAATAGTTTAAGAACGGTCATTTTGACCGGTACTTGGTAGGTTTAGTGTTAAATACGAATGGAGTTTATTCTAGCATTCATGCCGTTTGTTATAATGTCCACTGCATTATTATGAATGGTAATTATATACAACAAATACATGTATTGTTTGAGGCTTTCTAAGTTTTATTATGTACTAAAATATTTCATTGGCATGTGTTAAAATAAATAAGGAAAGAATTTTGGGAGAGTGTCAACTATAGAAAGGTTTGCGAAATAAAATGTTCTTGAAACTTGCATGTAATAAAATTGTTTGATTTTTCTCAATGAAATTAATGAAGTTGTGAAGAGAAGTCGAAGAGGTAAAGGAAATATATAACTAATAAAAGCTAAAAAAAACATGTAACTAACAAAAGAGACAAAAGTATGACATCTATATCTAAGTAACGTAATATCTTATATTTTGGTTCAAAGTATCAACATAGAAAAATATTATTTTTTTTTGTTTAGAAATAAGCTATAATAGCAGTGAATAAGAAAGAATTGAAATTGCCAAAGGCACACACACACACACACACAAACACACTTGAACATAGTATGTGTTTTTTTGTAAATTTACTTAAGGTTTCCGTTATCAATCGTAAACAGGTTACGATGGGAGAAATCACAACGTTTGCGAGGGATGTGTTGAATATGGTTCGGTTCTAGAAAATGCGCTGAAGTTTCAGACGTCTGACTTATGACAATGCAAGTATAATATAATTATGGTAGGTTCTTATATATTTTATGTATTATAATAAAAATAAAATCGACAAAACTATTGAGCGAACACGAATTTAAAACAATTGCCAAAAAAAAAGGGGGACAATCTTAGAAAGTAATGTAACGCATTACGATATAGGAATAAGTGAAGATTAGATTTCTACTTTCGAAGTGAACTTGAAATACGTTTGCTCTAATAGCGAGATAGGTAGGTAGGTACTAACGACTAATACTCATCACATGAAAGCCGCTATCGTTATGTCTTGATACGATATTAATTTCTACATTCATACATGTAGGTAGTATAATAGTATAGTAGTATAGCCAATAAACTACATCCAACATACAATTTTATTCCTACAAAGTCACCATCACAATGAAAATCATGGTAAAATTGTTTTAAAATTACAATGAAAAGCATGGACCAATGTCTATGGACATTAATTTATAAATTAAAAAAATAATAATAAATAAATAAATAAAAAAAAATATACAAAAAAACATCAAATTTTCATAAGTTTTTAAACTATGACAGATAATTAGCCTTAATTAAGTAATTATTAAATAATTTCATTGTCATCTTTTGTTTGCAAATTATGCTTTTTATATTAACCGTGTTTTAATACGGAGAAAATAATAATTTTACGTTTATATAAATGTAAAAAGTCGGTCAACAATAATATAAAACTTATATTCTAGATTAATTTAAATATAAAAAAAGTCAATGAAATTTATTTACAAGTAAAATTTTAAGAAATACATAATCATATTACAATATTATACGATATATAAAAAGTATTTTAAGTCTTTTATAGTAGAAAATATTTTAAAGGCAGTATCATTATCCTATAAGCATCTTAAGGAGCGCTCAAGGGCTCGCCGCCTAGATTGATATCTGATACCATAACGATGCCCTCCGTCCGTCCGTCCGTCCAACCTATTACACTTAAAATAAATATTACAAGCTATAACAGCATAATAAAATAAATTGTAATATGTATTGCAATCATTTCTTATATGATACAATTTCCCAATTAGGTATATATATTATATTGGTATTATTATACTTGATTTATACAGACAAAGTGAGCGGTAAGAGAGACAGGGGGAGGCCTCGAGTGACCTTCGAAAAAACAGTATCTATGATACCTACTAGAGGAAGGTCACGTAAAAAGCAGGAGGACCCCCCGGAGGGCATGTATGAAGAGGTTGATGTCTGTGGTCGAGGCGAAAGAGGTATGCAGGGAACGTAGCCTTTGGCGCTCCGTCGTCTCTGGCTACCCCGCAAGGGATATGGCGTGAAGGTAAGTAAGTAAGTAAGTATTATAACATAGTATGGTGATCTTTTAAACTCTCTACGGTCGAATAACTCAGATCTAATCTAAGATTACGATCGGATAGCAATAATCATTTGGACCTATGGCTTGACCTTTAAACTCCGCTCAAACCATGTTATTTGTTCAGACGACATGTTATAATACTACCTACCGCTGGGAAACCTTCGTATCAAATTCTATCCGAAAGTAAAAAAACTAAGTAATTTTTAGCCCATAATTGTTTTAAAACATTTGATTTTAACTTTCCCTTAAATCGATAAATAGAAAGTTGCCGCTGTTTGAGGTATTAATGGCGCTAAAATGATTAATGATGAGAAATTATTATAATATTAGTATTAAATTTAAATTTGAAGTAAAGTGTAATCAAAATATATGAAATATATAAAAAAAAATGTTAAGGTTATTATTTTAGGAACTTTAATATAAGAAAGTTACATTTATTCTTATAAAACATTATATCAAGACGCACCTTTGTACCAGGTTTATATTTTGTGCACTATTTTTGAATTAAGTAGGTACCATGTGTGTATGTAAAGATATAATTAAATAAATTACTTAACAAATAAATAACAAAATAAATAAATAAATTATTTAAACGAGATAGTCAAAGTTCGTGTTAATATTTTATATTAACGAGTCATTATAAAATTTAAATAATAATTTTCTTGTTATACCTTATAAAGGTGTATTTCGTGTTTCATTCAGTTTTATATAAACATTTAACACACACGCACACACACACACACACACACACACACACACACACAGAGAGATTAAGACGTGAGATAATTCCTCAATTACATAGTAGAGATGACAATGGAACTCGTTAACTCGGTACATCGACACAGATACGAACGTAACTAACTAACCAACTAACTAACTAACTTTACGTGTGTTTATGTAATTTAGTTTTTTTTTTTTTAATACATCATTGATATCTTTTATTAAGTAATTAAAAGTGCAACGGTTATTGTGATGATGCTTTTATAATTTTTCACACGGATATTATACATACTAATTAGAAAAAAATATATATATACATAACTACTGTTAATGGGGTAATATTTGGACACGAATAAATAGTAGGGACACGTTGTGTCCTGTTATTTTTTGTAAGGACATTATAATGTCCGAGGTTAACTAACTGGATTGATTATAAGCTAAAACTGAACACGGCCACAACCATATTTGTCTATAGTCTATAGATAAGTCGGTTACATTTCGCTTCGTATCTAACGATAGGATCGAGCCGATTTATTGTTGTATCGTGTCGATTTTGAACACGCTCTTTAAGATTACGATTAATCTTGAAACAATTTATTTGTAATCAAAGGTCACAACAGTTTAGTAAAATTTATTTATTATTGCGGCATCGTTAATTAACGGGTCCGGAGTCAATATTATTGTAAATATTCCACCGACTTTAACTTTATTTATTAACTAGCTTATTTCCTCCCGCTTCGCTGGTCACACTATTAATTTGGATGTGAACTTTGGTTGCTATGGTAACCTTTGTCATATTATCCGTTGTCCTCATAACCGTTGCTATGGTAACCGTTGCTATAGTAACTGTTACCCCCGAGTTAAGTGTTTAGCTCCTACAGGTTTAGTTAATCGGACAGATAGTTTCGGAGAATTCGTGTTGAGTTAGTGGTAAATCGCTTATGCTTATATATATATATATATATATATATATATATATATATATATATATATATATATATATATATATATTATGATTGTAAAGCCAATTAATAATTATATTAATATTATTTACATAATACGTTATTGGAACATGGTATATGGATACCATCTGAACGATTTAATTGAAATGTCAATAACATACTTCTCTAAACAGACACAAGTATAAGATTATTCATTTAATTTAAAAGAAATATTACATACATAATTAAGATCGTAAGTCACATGCGGTTCTAAGGGTCGGTTCACACTTGTCAAGTTTCTTTTGTCAATAAATTAATAATAATTAACATTAAATCTACCAATCTACCAAGTACCGGTCAAATTGTTCTTAAACTTTTGTAAAACTTACACATTTTTAAACGTTATAATATCGTTATCAAACTACATGACAATTCTTAGAATATGCATATAATATTTTCTACACTCTTTACTTTAAGTTATTTCCATTATTACCTGCGTTATATAATAAAATAACTTTTAATTACCGGTCAATTTATCGGCGTGCGGTAGGAACAAAATATGAGGTTGAGGTTAATATGAATAAATGTTCGTATGTTATAATTTTTTGGTTAAGATTATTTGATCAAACTTATATATTATAATAATATATTCATTATACTAACTCTGTATTGACACCTATTAAAATATATTGTAGAAGCAAAAATATCGATGAAGTATACAATATTAAGTAGGGCCGCCAACAGACCCTCAATTTTGAGTGGCTGCGCTCGCGAAATCTCGGGTGCCGTTTGCATAATGAGCCAAGTGAGACTATGCGAAAAAAAATCGAACAGAGGACAGTATATAATTCGATTAAAAAAATTCTTCACGCGCTTTTCATTGCAAAGCAAATTTTTCAGTTTTTTGACGACTATTCCTCAATGACATGACATTTTCCAAACATTTTTTTTTAAACTTTCACCTAATGTGTGTCTTTCTGATTTGCAAAATTTCATAATTTTCCGTCAAGTACTTTTCGAGCCTATCGGTGACAAAGAATGTGAAAAAGTCTTCAGTAGAGCGCTCCGCTCGCTTCGCTCAATAATATCACAAACAAATACACATATTCACTTTATTGTACTTCGATTTTTTTGTAAAGGATTATTAAAGTAAAAAAATAATTAATAGCTCTAAATCAGGAGCTCTATTTTAACCAATCAGAACCATTAACACGATTTGATGACGAATTACTTTATTTACAATCAGTTATTCAAAAACCGTTTTTTTTTATTTTATTAAATAACTGTTCAAGTTTATAAATTTATATTTTTTTTCATAAAAACTAAATAGTAAATCCGCGATTCGACAAAAGTCGATAAAAGTATTCGTGTGAACGTGCCTTAATAAGTCACGGTTGACGTCGTTACGGGAATAGAGTTACAAGTTGCTCACCTGCAGAGGCGTGAAGGCCACGGAGGAGGCCGTCCCCGACACCTGTCTTCTTATACTGGTGGCACCACCGTACTGCTGGTTTTGCTTCTGCAAGTTCTTTTGTAACGTCTTGCTGATTCTAACTTTGGTCTTCTCGTCCACTTGAGGTAGACGGACCCGACCGGTTCGCGATTTGCCGATCGTACCTCTGGTATACCCCAAATCCTCTTGGTAAGCATCGTCTTCTATCTGTGAGAATTTATGAACATATTAATATAAGAAAACATCGTGCGTGTTATAATAAGTAACTCCATCTCTCACGACTGGATAATCTCACCTAACAGGTCACGAATAACCCACTTTTTACAAGTGGTTTATTATTGGAAGGGCATTTAATATATACATTGTTCTCATAGTTACTTTTGGTATTATTCTTCCTCTATAATATAAGTATTAAAACATCCCTATTCTGGGTACGTAAGTATTTGCTATTAATTGTTTTAAAATCAAGCACACACATAAGACAACGGGGGCATCACAAGTCTTCGCTCCACCAGGTATAGTTCCGGTCTATTTGGTGATGATATAAAAACTTTATGCCATTTCCAATTCCACTCATCCGCCGGCTCGAGCTCCGCTGAGCGCGACGTCACGTTTCAAATAGCTAGATATCGGTAATTATTACAGTATAACTATTTTGCATTGCAGTTTGTTAAATAAATATTGCGCATTTATTATTCCATGAATACGTTAACGCGTGTTGCATGCGTTTGTTACGTTGTCTGCTTATTACTTATTACTTTTTTTAACGTTAATAATACACCGGGAGGTTTTAGATCAATCGGCGTAATATATAATTGGGAGAGATAATTTTTTATCGGTTCTTAAACAAATTAAGTTAAATAACGATTTTTTTTTATCTAATATTGTTAAATGGAAACTATAACGAATATTTTATTATATGATTATATTTTGTTATGGCAGCCATGTAAGGACACTTTCATACTACTTGCACTACACGTAAATTAAAAAAAAAAACAAATTTTTTTTTTTTTACAATTCAAAAAGTTAAATGATTACTTTAAAAAATTCCAACAATACAAATTTTATTTAACAAACAAATTAACAATTTAAAACAGATGTTTAAAGAGTTCTCATTTTATATATATTTATAAATGAAATATCTTGTGGTTGTTATTTTTTTTCATGAACATGTTCAGCCATGATAAGCTTTATATTTATTAACTTCTTTTAATAAATAAATAAATATATATATATACACACATAGGTATATATATAATCCCGTCCGAATAAAGGTACTATGTCACGATCCGTTAATTAATCTAGAAAGTAGATATGGAAATATTTCTATATCATATATTATTCTGTATATAGATATATACAGAATAGTATACGATATAAAAATATAACATAATTTTCATAGCAAATTTATTATTATTTTCACTTATGCAAATAATTAGTAAGTTTATATTATATTATAGAATTATCTTAGTAGGGCCTAAACTTATTTGATCAAACATCGATTCAGATTTCCAAACTATAGAGATTTTGAATATGGAATATTTATGAACTAGACCAAAGTCACTGACCATTCATAAGAAAAAAAAAAACGTTGTATTAATATAACTACTTTAAGCAAAATATGAAAAATTTAATTGTTTTAGTACCAACCAGATACAACTTAGTACCATTACTTTTCAGTTTTAGCTGATATATTAATAATTGATACAAAATAAGGCTTCATACACACTATTTAATTATTACTTTAATGATACGGAGCAAGTTTTTTAATTATATACAATATATAATACGAATACTGTTTATTTTTATGTACATAATACAGACTAAATATTAGCTTTTAAAATATTTATCTATTTGTCGGTCTGTTTATTCACGCATTGCGTAAAAACTACACGCTTTATTGTCAGAGTCAATATATGGAATGTTTAACCGTAAAAAAAACCAGCGGGAATAATACTAGAACCATATTAATATAAACAACATTTTGTATGAGAATCTTACTTCTAGAGTTCCCACTGGAAGTGCAGATGAAGTCACGCGTAACAAATAGTTTAAATAAATAATTATTTCACTATATTTAATACTAGGGGCGCCAAGACTCTCAATTTCGACTCGCTGCGCTCGCGAAATCTAAGGTGCCGTTTGCATATGAGCTAAGCGAGCCCAGTGTAATGAGTTATCGTTTCCCATTGACTTTAATGGGATATCAGTTTTTTGACATGACATTAAAAAAAAATTATATATATTTTTTTTTGATATTTTTCATTTTTTTTAAACCATCACCTAATATGTGTATGTTTTATTGCAAAACTTCACAATTTTCCGTCAAGTAGTTTTCGAGCCTATTAGTGACAAAGAATGTGAAAAAGTCTCAAGTAGAACGCTCCGCTCACTACGTACGCTTCGCTCAATCATATTTAATAAAGTGTGTCCACACCCTAATGCGCCGGCCATCAATTACACGTTTCAATTTCAATTAGCTTTCACCGGGTGTAATGGAATTTTCATTATCAAAGACCCATTTCATTTCAGTAATTTATGTTATATACGCAATTATCTCGGGTACCTCGGTTCCAGTAGACAATTAATTATAGGTACCGAGATGGCATTATATGTTACAGTATAATTTATTTGTAGTTCTAAACAATTATAGTTTGTTACATACATTTGTTATTTAAATGTTAAAATGGTTTACACTTTTGTTTACAGTTTTGTTGGTTTACACTTTTGTTTAGGTTATTTAGTTGGGTGCATTTTGGTATTATCGACTCGATGTTTCAAAGATGGGCGGTAGTTTTAGTAATATGTATTTAACAACTACCCTCAATGATTGTACTGTGCGTAAGCGAAGCTCTTAACCGTTTGGGAGACCTTTTTTTGTGTTTAGTTATCTCCGGAACGCGATGAGATAATTAGCTAAAAATTTCCTCACGTATGTTTGATCCGAACTCGGATGTTATAGCGAAAACAGATTTTAAAAATTCTTAGCCATTGAAAAGTTATCAAGAAAAGAAAAAAGGAAAGGCTCAGCTCAACACCCGCCGCGCACTGTTGGCGTTGGCGGATCCTAGTAAATTAATTATTATTTTTATATATTATTTATTTCTTTATTATTATGTACGTGGAATAGCTTCTGGATCTCTGGAGGAAATCTCTTGCAGCTACCCCTGAGTCTAATTGTAATTGACTTAAGTAGGTACATTAAAATCGAATATATATATATATATATATATATATATATATATATATACATTTCTAGCATATCTGTCATTTAGCATTTGAGGTATTTAAGGTTTTATAGTAATGTCATAATTGCAACAGCTACGTACATGGAAGCTCCATGCAGTTAACATCATAGTTTCCTCACTTCAATAACATTTTAATGCGAGTGCTAATTACTGCTACGTTTTCCAATATTGTATTTGGAATACTAAAACTTTATAGTTATGCTATATCGTAAATATTTTATATGGGATTATAAATGTATGAAACTTTATTGATTATTATATAAGAAATATGGATAAAAAGAAAAAGTAAGACTTACTTCACACTGTCAACTTTTCTTTAAGTGTCAATTTATTTTTTTGTTTTTTATGTTAAAATTGGAAGAGCTATTCCTGCCCTGCTTTTAAGGTACCCATGTTGTGCGATCCGGAAATATAGCCAAAGAAATTTCATACCATTATGAATGACTTTGGTTGTCTACTATTTCTTATAAGTATCATAGTGTCTCTTTATTCTTAACCCTAATCGGTAGTTGGTAAATAACTCGAGTTAATCCAAGCGTCATTAACATCGTATTTCAAAACGGAAGGCTCGTTCGTTTTCGTAACTATACATTAAAACATAACAAAACAAAGTAATTGCAATCTTAATGAGATATTTTAACGACAAAATTTCAGAAACAATGACACTTTAAAAAATATAGCAATTCTTAAGTCGTTTAAGGGAGTTTTTTAACAAAAGTTCGTTGACACAATTTTAATAAGCAACGAATATAACTTTAAGATGTATATTTTTTTATAGCCAATGTTAAGATTACAATATAAGTTATTATAAAACTAGTAGTAGCTTTCGGCTCCAGTTATCACTATTTGAAGCGAAACAGAAAATTTCCGTCTCATAACACCCACGAGACAAAATTTATCAGATGAAAAAGTTATTTATCCAAAACAATTACCTCTATAATTAAAAAAAAAACAAAAGTATATATGACATTTAGTAACATTTTTCCAAACGGCAACTCCTTATCGCTAAAAAATATCAAATTATGAAACCTATAACCACGAGAAAAGTGACCTGAAGATAAGAAAAGCCGGACATCTTGACAGATATATGAGATTACTAGCAGGTTATCCGTGCTTCGCGACGGACGGCGAAAGTGAATAAGAGAGGGAGCGGAGGGGTAAACTTTGCAGTTTTTTAGCTGTAACTTTGGAACGGTTTGAACCTTTGCAAAATCCTTTCTTATTGCACCTATTCAATATGTCAGGAGTCTCGTGTCTAAATTTCAGCTTTCTAGGTATAACGGTTTGGGCTGTAGAGCGATGAATGAGTCAGTGAGTGTCTTTGTGTTTTATATATTATGATTTTGTGATGAAATATTGTGTATTGGTAATAAAAGTAACGTTACACTCACGTCGGCGAAGTTAAGCCTGTTGGCGTTCTTCCTGAACTCCGTCATGGCGTATCTCTCCTTCATCTTGCGCACTCTCTTCCCGCCGCGCTTCTTGCGACTCTGCTCTATGGGCTTCGGCAGGGGCTTCACGAACTTCACCGGCGGTGGCTCCTGATATATACATATGAATATTACAATATATAAGTACAACAAGAGATAAAAAGAGACTTGACACCATATTTGTAATTTAATGTATGTATGTATGTATTTTTAATATATTTTCAAGAAAATTGTGTATAACTCTTTTAATATGTAGATTTATAAAAAAAAAATTAAAAATTACCTGTAATTTGTCCAATTTCTTTTCAATCCCCTCCCTAAGTGTCCGTCCGATGGCTCCGTCGGTGCTCTCGTGGCACGCGTCCACTCTGGCGGCTAATGTTAACTTCGTTGACACAAGTTTGGCCGCTTTGTATCTTAACTCCTGTATATAGAACAAATTCATTATATCGTAAATATTGTATATATGTATTTATCAACCCTTTGCACTCGAGGTCGTTTCAGCAACTCCAAAGTGTGTATTACTAAAATTGCAGCTCTTTACAAATAAGATCAAATATAAAGAAACATATTCAAATAAGAAAATAGAAATAGTCATAAGCGCAATGAAATTTCCTGAAAAAATGGAGTTGCTGTCGAATCACGTCTCGAGTGCAAAAAAAAAAGGTTTAATTATTACCGGTGTAGTGTCTTGTACTATCTGTGAGAAGTATATAAACCCTGTGTGGGGGAGGGAGGCCGCTTGAGAGAAGCCCGATAATGTCCTCTTCTGTTGTCCCAGAGGTAACACATTGCAGGCCGGCATCTTGGATAACTTGGAGAGACCTCCCGCCACTCCGAGGATCTTAGCCGCCGTTGATGCACCTGGTTAATAATTAAAATAAATAATATTACTGTTGTGTTTATAATAAGACTGCCTTTATTATTAACATTATTTTAATAAGAATGTGTAAGTAGACGGTATATTAATACATATTCAGTATGACTGAGCTTAATATATTAGATGATGTTTTTATCATATATATATATATATATATATATTATCTAGTAATAATGCACAACTTACCGACAATGGCAGTAATATTTGGTGCTATAAACGTCATTCTACTCTCAACATATTCGTAAATCCTCGATTTGAAGTTGTTCAGTTCTGAGGCCATGTCGCATGCTTCAAAGATTTCGCTTAACTCGTGATCAGATAAAACTTTTCTAAATAAAAATACAACATGATAGAAAAATAGTAAACCAAAATTAAAAACAGATCTTTTTGATGGACTTTTCACTTTCTTGAATCATCTGAGATCATATTAACACTAAACCTACCGACAATTCTTGTATACCTGATCCCACTGCAAATTGACCGGTAATTAAAAGTTATTTTATTATATAACGCAGGTAATAATGGAAATAACTAAAAGTAAAGAGTGAAGAAAATATTATATGCATATTCTAAGAATTGTCATGTAGTTTGATAACGATATTATAACGTTTAAAAATGTGTAAGTTTTACAAAAGTTTAAGAACGGTCAGTTTGACCGGTACTTGGTAGGTGTAGTGTTAAAAGCAACCGTCTTCTTCAGTATTATAAAACTTAATATTTTATAAGCTTACCCTTGTGTTGTAGAAGCAGTAACGGAGACAATCATAATAGTAGCCTGAGTGAGAAAACTCTGCAGCGTTACATTATTCTTTGCTCTGTCAAGATCGTTGCCTAGTTCCTTAACGGTGCGAATATATTCCAAAGGCGTTATTATTAGAGACTCCAGTTCCGGAAACCTTTTTTGGTATTTATCACGAACAAATCTGTGAATAGTAGCTACAAACCAAATAGATAACTTGAGATTAAATGATATCTATATTAATTAATTAATTATAAAGAGAAAAGGTTTGATTATATTTTGTATGTATTGGTCCATCCTAATAATTACTGGATGGATTTTTAAACTTCTTTCATTTGTTGAAAGCTACATTATCAATGAGTAGCATAGGCTACTTTTAATCCTGATATTGCAATTAGATTAGAACCAATGCGGGTGAAATCAAAGTAAGTCGAGAAAAACGGATACCTATAAGATAAAAATAAACAAATCCCTTAATTCTCAATACAATAAGTCAAAAAAGTTAATTCCAAGTAAATATGATTGTTGATCATAAACATAGGTTTGGTCAACTGGTGTATATATTTAAATTTGAGTTCACTTTAGCATGGCCCATCATATTTTAAATATGAACTTTAATTTTTGTAATTGGGTTACCTTACCAGTTGAAATTCTTATAATGTGGGTACTATTTGCCACAAATACTTACCTACTTCACCATCAATTTCAACAGCAATGTTATTAGCTTCAACAATCAATTGATATTCAGGATCGGATTCCATCAAACCAGCAACTTCTACTTTCTTCCTATTGTTACCCACATTTTGCTCTATTTCAGTTACAACCTAGAATTTTAAAAAATGTGATAAATCAATTGATTATAAATGTAGGATAAATACATAAGATTTAAAAATACACAATAATTGCTAACGAATACCATAATATACGATTACTTTATAAATTTATATAAATATTAACCCTCTTAAGACGCTCCGAATCTCTTAATTTAGCTAACTCTCGAATTGAAACATTTTTTATTTCTTCTTCTTTAGGTATTACGGGAAAGGGTACAGCAAATTCATGGGATGTTTTGTTTTCTAGAATTGCTTCAAGTTCACCATCATCGTTTTCTTCTAAATCAGCCAATAATTCGTCCGCTAGCGACATTTTTTAAACAGCAAATTTTGCAGCTTATAAATGAATGTCTATAATATGATATATTAATTTAAAATATTATCTGAAAGAACTATTTAGTGTACTTCCACTAAATGAACAATTTTCCCAATAATAACAATATCGTTTGTTAGTTGTCAATACGCAAAACAAGAAGTGCTTGACAGCTATGTATGACATGGATGTAAAAGTTACAAACAATTGTCAGGGATCACCCTTCATAGACCATCTATAAACCAAATTAAAAATAGTAACTTGTTTTTTGAGCGAAGCGAACGAAGTTAGCGGAGCGTTTTACTGGAGACTTTTTCCATTCTTTGTCACGAATTAGCTGAAAAACTACTTGACGGAAAATTATGGAATTTTGCAATCAAAAAGACATGCATTAGGTAATGGTTTAAAAAAAAAAATTTAAAATGTCCTCAAAAAAAGTTTTTTTTTTTTTTATCATGTCAAAAAACTGATATCCCATTGAAGTTAATGGGAAATGATGAGTTAATACACTGGGCTCGCTTCGCTCAATATGCAAACGGCACCCGAGATTACGCGAGTGCAGCGAGTAGAAATTGAGGGTTTGTTAGCGCCCCTAGTTAATATAAATACAGGTAATAATTTTTTAATTCAATGAGTTACAAATTTAGTTTTTGGTTTTAAAACTAAAACGATATTAAGGATGTACACTAACAAAATTAGTTAATTTAATTAACGCTTCAATACATCTTTATATTGATAACATGAGATTTAGTTATTGTGTTTTAAATACACTAACTTATAAACTACAGTAATCGTTAACTTTTATATTAATTTATATGAAATTCTGGTTTTCGAGCAAAAAAAAAAATGGACAGCTGTATTGAAATAATTTTTCAAATATAAAATTTACGACCGAAAATAAGTTTATGGATTAAATTGCATTAATATTTAAGATAAATATTGTTATTCAGTATAAACAAAATAAGCTATACTATGAAATAAATTGTTAGCACCAATATATTGTGAAAGGTCGTTGAGAAATAGTTTGGATTACCCAAATGCAGCTTCTGTTGAATTATATTATCTATACAATTATGAAACTACTAACTTTAAGTAGACGAAGTACGAACTTATTTTAAATTGGCAACCCTGAAACCGTTTGCCATTTTTACCGTGTAAATGTATGTTTGAGGCCCGGAAAAGGCCTGCATTTTTATAATTGCGGTGTTATCGGATTTGTGAATATTTGGGTCACATAATATATCACAATGGCGTCTATGGCACTTAACCCACAATACGATGCAATCGGCAAAGGGTTCGTACAGCAATACTATACCCTGTTCGATGACCCGGCACAACGAGCAAATTTAGCTAATATGTACAACGTAAGTATTCAAAATAACTCCTAGGATAACCTTTTTCTTTTACCAATGTTCTTACGTGACCCCTAAATACATTTTAAAATATTTTTAGGTTATACTAGACCCTCCCGCCTAACAATGTCAAATTATTTTTAAAACTTCCGAAACCCGTAGCTTAACTTTATTGTTCTCTCTGACAATTGACATTCGAAATAACCTTTGACTCTAACAGAAACTCCTGTAAATAAATAAAATGCTTCTAAAGGTGTATACAATGTTAGCTTTTTTATAATTTCAGTGTTTTATCATTTTAGGTTGAAACATCTTTTATGACATTTGAAGGAGTTCAATTACAAGGTGCTGTTAAAATAATGGAAAAGCTAAATGTAAGTTTGTGAAAGTTAGTTATTTATTCTTATTAACAGTATTTTACATACAATCCAAAGATCAATTTGATCTTGTTTTCATTTTATAGAGATTAGGGTTGTATTATGTTTATAATGCATTATCTGGTATATTTTTCAGAGTTTGACATTTCAAAAGATCGGCAGACTAATTACATCAGTTGATTCACAACCTATGTTTGATGGTGGTGTTCTAATTAATGTCCTCGGGAGATTACAGGTACATTTTTATTTATACTAAATTTTGTCTTATTTATTTAAGATATCAATACAACCTTCGTAAATCCAACAGATTAACAATTTGAATGGTTGCTTTATAAGTCAAATAAGAAACAAATAGGAGTATATTATATTGGTCTAGTGCTGATACTAGTGCTTTGTACAGACAGATGATGATCAACCACATGCATACTTCCAAACATTTGTTTTGAAGCCAATAGGAAACTCATTCTATGTTGAACATGATATGTTCAGACTGGCACTTCATGATGTTTAAGGGTAATAAGTACGCATGTGTGTGCTCCTGGCTTTACAATTTATAATACTTTGTAAATAATACCCTTTTTCTTTGAATAATACTATTTCTTTTAATTTTTAAACAACTTGTATATTTAATATATTTTGTATGTTACAACTTAGTTTCTATAGAAAATTTTATTTAATCATCAATGTTATTATCCAGTTACATTTTATGTGAGGATTTTCAAATAAGACAATAGTAAATTCTCAATGGTCAGTTTGATCGATATTCTATCATTCCTAACATATATGTATTTATAATATGGTAGGTGTGTAAAATCCTTAACCAATTTATAAATTAATATTATACAATTTAATATTCAAGATACTGTAATGTAAATAAAAAACGATTTCTCATAAAAGATCTTAATTGGTAAGATAAAAGGACAAAATAATCTGTATGTAAATAAAAATAAATATAGCATTGTATAAACATAATAATCCCAAAGTAATGTTTAAATAATAAAGTAAATATAGAATAAATATAGAGTAAAAATACATTATTACGAGTAAATTTTTATGAGTATCATAATATGAACATTTAAATAATAGAATAATTGGTAGTACAACATACAGAATAACCTGCTCGTGCTATTCGTAGCGTGTAACCTTTTGTATTTTTTATTATTACTATTAATGTATTAATTTAAAACAATGCTAAATTAAACTTTGACCCTTGCGGGGTAGCCAGAGACAATGGAGCGCCAAACGCTAGGGTCCCTACATACTTCTTTCTCCTCGGCCACAGACATCAACCTCTTCATACATGCCCTTCCTTTGACTATCTAAATTAACCATGTAATTCAACAAAAACAATAAAAAAAAGAGTGAGTGAAAAAAACCACACAACTCAAGTAAAACTTCTTTTGCTCTATATGTTATATACATAATTTAATTTATATTACTTATATTAATTTTGTAATATTTAAATCTATTATCGTATTACATTGAAAATTAAATAAGCAGAAATTCTACTTTACTAATAAAGAAATGACCGTTCGCGTAACACTCCGTCCGCCTCTCCCGATCACACTATTCGTAACGCGCTCGTCACGCATTCATATGCTTACTCCCTAAGTCAAGCGTGCGTAAGGAAGTTTTATATAACTTATTGTGTCATCCGTGTTTATATTTTATTTTATAATATCACATTATATATAATGTTATATTGACTAAAGAGGTTGAATTGGTGAAATTTACTTATCCAGTAATAGATTTTATATCAACAATTATTGACAATTCCAGTGCGATGAGGATCCTCCACACCCATACATGCAGAGTTTCGTTCTGAAGCCACTCGGGGACTCCTTCTTCGTGCAGCACGACATATTCCGCCTCGGCATCCACGACGTCGCTTAATCTATTATTTATAATGCAAATTACGTAACGGTTATAACTTATGACTAACTTGCTATCATAAACTGCTTATGTTTCAGTTATCTAGGTGTAAGACGCTAGTTTGTCCACTGCCCACTAAATTCAAAATGTAAATTAAAATATTTGGCAATGTTTTGGCTTCTGATGAAATATTGATGGCTTTAGTAAGGCGGACTCTTTCAGTTACATGTATACATTTTATAAATAAATACATTATTTTGTAATTAAATTTGCATTCTCTCCTGAATATACATATGTATAGATATTATCAGTAGGTCAAAGCTACACTAATATTTTAAGAACAAGGTAATTATACTTACATGATAAAGACATTATCAACAGTTTTTAAATTGTCTGTTTGTGAATAAACAAAAGCTAGTTTAGTTATTGTATGTGATGGGGCGGAATTATCTCTGGTAAAAGTTGGTTCAAACTAAAAACCTAAAATGCGGGTTATGAGATAAATAAAACATATTTAGATGCTAAGACAATCATATATTAAGTAATAAATAGTCAAAAAATTAACAAAAGAACCACTGAAAACAGGTACATTATTTACCAATCTCAGAATTTAAGTTGCAACTTTAAAATCCTTAGACTACAAACACTTAAGTTATTGCATGCACTACTATGAAATACAGATTCATACAAACATATCCAGCTCGTCTAAGTGAATGACTAGGTTGTAGAATTATGCTCATATGCAATACCGTCTTCCTACACGTGTGTTATGTTTACCTTCACAGCAGTTAGCTTTCATTTTTTTATAAATTAATGTTTTCTCCAGTGTTTTTAATATGTTGAAATTATTTGTATTTAATTGTAATTACTGTTCACTCTCGAAGCAATTGATAAATCTATTTTTTTTTTAATATATTGTAAAACTGCTAAAAGGGAATACATTAAATCTATCTCGGATGTTGAAGACTGGAAGAGATCATACATGGCAAGACCGAGTGGTCTTATAACTTTGTATATATTTGTAAAAGCTATTTAGCCTCTCTCCACTAGCACTGTCCCGTTAATGAAATACAAATTGATTTATAAAAGGTTAACTGACACAATATCATGTAAAACTACATATATTTCTATATTGTTTCTTTCTTTAATCTATATACTTGTTGGTAATATTAGCTAATTTTAGAGTACTGTTTGCACCAACGGAATATTAAGATCAGAATAATACATAATGGTATTCAAATTTCTATGAGTAATGTAACTTATCTATTCAATTCAAAAATAAGACATTTTGTAATAATGACAAGATGACATCATGTTTTGTTATAACCTGTTTAAAAATTTAAATTTGTTTAAAGTGTATTAGAATATCTATGAGATACATATCATTATTCTTATTTGTTATGTAAATTCAACATTTGCAATATATATTTCATTGTAAAGCGATTAACGGAACAGTACTGGAACTTATCGGTCCCCGCCAACAATATTAGCGCATTAATAATAGTACCATAAAACTTACTCAGTTTTTGGGTCAACAAGCGAATTGTACGTTCGTTATGGGCCTGAGTTTAAATCTATCACAAGAAATACAAGAATTTGGTCACAACCTTAACAAAAAAATTACAATTAATTAAAAATATAAAACAAAATATGAGCAAAAATAACTCCTGTTGTTTTTGGGATCAGCAACTTGAATGAAATACAATTTTAATTACTGCATAACTTAAATAAGTTACATTGCTTTTGGAACACTGTTTAAAGGTAAACAAAATTTGTAAAGAGATAAAAAACAAAATAAGAGCCTAAGCCAAAGAGCTTACGGTTTCAATTATAGACATGAGTAAATCAGGTATAAATTGATGTCTTGGTACATCTTTATAAATTTCTAAACCTCCAAAGTATATATCTACAAAGTGTCTAAAATATTTCCATTAATATAACAACATTGAAGACAATTATAACATAATTGCAATTTTCTATCATATTAAGCGGCATGGAAGTATATTTTCATTTGTAATTATCTGTTAATTTTTAATACAAAAATTAAATATTTTTTGAAATTAATAAAAAAACTTGAGCATTTATCAGTAAGTACTTTAACAAAATATTTCACAATCAACAAATATGTAAAATGTATTTATTTGCCAAAAACGGTTTATAAAAAAAACAAAATTACATTTGATAAATAATAAGCACAGGTACAGAAAAATTGTGGCCGGCAATGACCGCCAAAAAAAAACAGATGTATCAACAAAACATTATCGAAATCGCGACTCCAAGTATAAAAGAAAACCCTGACAGAATTTTATGTTTATAAAATTTATTTAAATAAAACTTGAAAATTCTTGTCAAAGAGTAATATAAACTTTTTGATTTTTAATACAACCATATCTTATTTAGGGGCCGCGATAAAAATATAAATAGGAACTAAAATACTTGCAGATGGTAAACTCAGGCGCGTCCTTGTTGTTTATGCGTTGTTCTTCTTGCGCCTGGCGCCCGGCACGACCCCCCGCAGAGAGCGCATCGCCATCGCCCTGTTGAAGTGGTGTCTGTGGGTCTTGTGGTCGTCGTCGGTGCCGCTGTCCACCGATGACAGGATCACTAGCAGCACTCCCATCACCTGGCGAGTTATCAATTAGTCAAATCATTCATTCAATGTGGTTGGATTAATTAATTTAAATTATAAACATTTCAAGCCTTCCTTAGCATTATTATGAGTAGGATAACAATCTTACCAAACAAACAATAATAAGGAGTGTGTACACATGCACGGTGGCCTCGGGTATGTTTTCAATGTCCTTGAGCGCGATCAACGCGGGCTCGAAGTCCGGCCTCAAGTCCAGTGCATGCTTTAAGTGTACTGCTGCCTCCTGTCAATGTTATATTAATTTATAATATCCATAGTTTACATATCAAAATATTAGTAGATGGTAATCTCCTTTTTGTTTTTTATCTTTATTGTTATAATATCTTTTCCCATTAAAATTACATTTTATATTGGTTTTAACACAACAAAACTTACATTTTTAATTACTGCTACTATTTATTTTTTGTAGTTTGTATTTCATAATTGACTATATTTCATTGTCACAGTCAAATTTAATAACATTCTTAATGTTAGTAGTAGAATCATTTTCAAACCTACCTGATAATGTCCATATGCTTTGAATATCTCTCCCAGAGTAAAGTATTGCTGCCACGCACTGCGGTCTGGAGGTTGCACTTCAAGCGACCGACGTGTTAAGTAGATCGCGTCATCTAGGTACTGCAGTGTGAACAGCACCCGGGCGAGGTTTAGCAGCACCTGGTTGTGAATACAGTTTTATACTATTACCAAAATATCTGGGTAAAGATAGAGCATCTACCATTTTTTTGTATTCTAATAATAGTCATAGAAATACTAGTGAGATGGGCACAATTTGGACTTGCTTGTTTACTTACTTCAGCATTATATGGTGACACAGCAAGTGCCCGTCGGAAACACTCAATGGACTGTCTTGTGTCACCTTTGATTCTCCAGAAGTTACCAATTTGGTTATACAGCTGTACTGACTTAGGTTTCTCTCTTTTGGCCTTTTTTAGCCGTTTCTCTAATGCATTTATGTCTAGTTCTGTGACACCATTTTTATAGGATTTCTTTTTAGTAAATATTAGGGCAACCTGAGAACACATAAGAAGTGAATATTTGTAATTAGAATTGATAATGAAAAGTGAAATAAATAATTATGAAACTTTGTCTTAAATGAAAGAGTTTTCTCTTAAAAAGTAATTATTAAGTTCTAATTTGTATTAACAGTATTACGTATCTACTAATTAGTTTATGGAAATAAATTTTAATTTGTTATTTGCAATAAAACTAATTTTGTACCACCTTGTACCATACTAAATGTGTCACTATGGTAAACATTAAGATGTTTTTTAAATAATTATTTATGTATTTACATGGCAAACTAATAACTAAGCTATATGTGATGTGTTCTTATTATTGTAAGAATTATTTAATTAACATACTTGAGGTTCAGGTACATTAGGGTGTCTATGTCGGCGAGCAACCCCAACCAGGTTATCATAATAAGTAAAGTTAACTGCCTTGCCACAATCCAAATATTCATCATCTATATCAGAGATATTTGGTTCTGTTGATGTCTCCTCACCATTTTCTCCACCAGCCCTAAATTAATAAAATTGTTGTTGTGAGTTAAATAAATTATATATAAATATTTTAAGCAAAATTATTTTAAACTCTTTGAATTCTCTTTACTAATCAATTAGATTATATAAAATTTTAAAAACATACATTGTTTATTATTACCTTTGTTGTTCATACATCTGACAATCAGTACAGAACATATCAAAGCCATGTTTTGTCCAAGTATTACCATAATATACAGTTGATGTAATTATGTTGAATATAGAATCTTCTTCATTTATTTTCTGCTTCTCAGAGTCATCCTGAAAATGAAATATTGTTACAGACAAACACAAGGAAGAAAATCTATTTCAATATTACATTTCTGTGATGTTCAAAAGTGAAAGTGACAATAATAATAAGCACAATATAAGCTCCCCTAAAAAACTTTTTCCTGTCAAGGATAACAACTATATTGAATAGAAAAGTAGATAGATTGGTGACAATATGTGATACAATATTGTATACACAACTGATTATATAAAACGTATAACACTAAGACTGACCTGGGACAATGTATTACCATCAACAATCTGACCTTCTTCAACATCCAATTTCCAAATATTTGAAGTGCGAGAATTAATAGCGATAATTTGAAATGAAAATATATACAGAAACAAACAAGTCAAGTATGGTGAGTCCCACATTATGACTGGTGTGGTGAAAAGTAAACATGTAAAGAGCTTGGGGGTTCTTATTTAAAGCAAACTTTCAAGTCAAACAATTTATTTGAAACTGAATAATCACACAGCTACAAATTGTAATTGTAATCTTTCATTGCCTTATTCTTTATTTTGACAATTTAGAGAATACAGTGGGCCACAGAATAAAAAATTCTTACTGCAGTTTACTTCATATTTCGATTTATTTTTTAGTTTACGTAAATCTTTATAATCGACATAAGAAATTTAAAATCGGTTAAACGTTTATACCTTTGCTTTTTATTGTGTACAAATACTATCTTACGATTTTTTTTTTCTTAAATTTGATCGTAACTAATAGTTAGGATGTTATTTAATATTGATTGTCATATATCTCTTTGTATTCAATCATAACAATTTTATTTAGTATCCTAACTAAATATCTTAGGATAGATATATTAAAAACCACATCTTTGTGGTTTCTTTTAGCTTCTTAATGATTTTCACTTACGTCTTACTGACTTTTATTTACGTCTTTTATTAAAATAATATTTGCAGTAATTTAATACCTGTAAAGATTCCGATTTTTAAAAAATCTCCTCAACTTAATAATGTAATATTAAAAGTAGTTCAATTATTTTTAAGATATTATTTTATGACATCAATACCATATAATATTTTATTATTCATTCTGTATGATGAACAAGAGTTTAAATTAGATTTCGTTACAGTCACTGCAGTTGAATTTTAAGAGACCCAAATGTCACATATATTACTTAATATACTAAAACGTACGTAAAACATCCACACACTGGGGACCGCATAACGAAAATACCTTGAATAAATATACTTAACGTTTCTGATGCTACAATCAGACATAAAAATAATAAATCGTTATTTCCGTGATAATTGTACGGAGATGTTCGAAGGTCCAGACATTTAAATAACTAACTCAGGAGTTATTTTAAGGAGTTAGTTAATGGCAGGCCATTTCCCTATACGTTGTTCCTACTATAAAATTGTGTAAAAACACGATAACTATCGATAATACATAATCTGTTTAAAGGAAAACTGACAAGAGATACATGCAGCGGAGTCACCTATAAAATAAAAATGACATATGACAAGTTGACAAAAGTTGTTTTATAAAATATGCATTTTTGAATTTCGCTTATAATAATATAAGGCATATCTAAAAGATAGTTGAATTACAAACAAACTAATTTAGTTACTACAATACCATTTTTAAATGGACTGATATTTGTAAAACATGAAGAAGGAGCGGACAGGCGACAATTGTCGCCCATTTAAATTATAAGTATCTTAAAATCTTATTAATTAGTGTTTGATGAAGGTGAATAGTTATTTATGTTTTTTATTTTACAGCTCATCAAATTCTGAGTTTAACTGGAATAAGTTTTGAAAGAAGAAGTGTTATCGTAAGTGAAAAATTATAGATAAAATGAAAATCTTGTGTTCGTAAATTCATATTATAACATTGTATTTGCCATTTAACAATTGTTAAATCTCGGGCAATATTTGCCAGGTCTAAATAAATGCTGAATATTATTGTGTGTTTTACAGGGATTTGTTGAATTGACAATAGTACCTTTGAAAGACAACTTGAGATATATTCGTCTTAATGCTAAGCAGTGTCGTATATATCGAGTTTGTCTCAATGATCAGTATGAAGCCAACTTTCAGTATTTTGACCCTTTTCTCGATATTTGTCAGAGTGATCCTAATACGTAAGTATAATCAGTACATATTTATATCCCTGTTTAGGGGTTAAAAATATGTAACGTTATGATGATGTTTATGCTTGTTTGTGCATTAATTTTTGTATTATAGGAGATCTCTCGAAGTATTCTCTCAATATCACTTAGCAGCGGCACAAAAGATAGACCCAGATCACAATTCCGGTGAGCTTCACATACAGGTACCAGATGATGCAGCCCACTTAGTGGGAGAGGGCCGTGGTTTAAGGATTGGTATTGAGTTCTCTCTGGAGTCTCCACAGGGAGGCATGCATTTTGTAGTTCCAGAAGGAGAAGGAACTATGGTTGAGGTAAGAATAAAACTTCTATTATTTGTTATATATTAAAATTAAAAATATATATTTAAAACATTTTAAATCATCAAACATAATCATGAGCTACAGGAAGGAAGTAAATATAATTATTTGTTACAGAAATCTGCTCACATGTTTACATTTGGTCATTCAGCACGTCTCTGGTTTCCATGTGTAGATAGTTTTGCCGAACCTTGTACTTGGAAGCTTGAGTTTACTGTGGATGAGACATTAACCGCTGTGTCATGTGGAGAGTTGTTGGATGTGGTGTACACACCTGACCATAGACGAAAGACATTCCACTATGTTGTTAATACTCCAGCCTGTGCTCCAAATATTGCTTTAGCAATTGGGTAAAGTATTATTATCTATCACTTAATTAGATTAGTATTAGATTTTAAATTACCCAAATATTATGGATTGTGATTTGGACAATGGCAACACAATGGTATAAAATAGTTTTAAATGATAACATATTTTTTGATTATGATTTTTATTTCAATGAAATAACATAATTGGACTAGATATATTCTTGTGTCTCTGGATCAAATTATAATATGTTAAAATATTTATATTTTATTATTATTATAATTTCTTCAATTCCCAGGGATATTGATTGAACTTTGCTAAAGATCTAAAAATCTTAAATGATTACAAAGTATTGTTGTAGGCCCTTTGAAACCTATGTGGACCCACATATGAATGAAGTGACTCACTACTGTTTGCCGCACCTTCTCCAGATTCTTAAGAACACTGTAAGATACCTACATGAAGCTTTTGAATTTTATGAAGAAACCCTCTCTACGAGATACCCTTACCCGTGCTACAAGCAAGTCTTTGTAGATGAAGTGAGTATAGTTATATTCTTATCATGAAATTTAATTAACAATTTACTCATTGTTTTTTATTTAAAAAAATGTAATAACCATATTTATAAAATGTAGTTTAATGTAAAGGGTTGTCCACCTATTAAGTGAGTGAGTCAGTGAAATTCACGAAATGTTACAAGGCTTTGGGGGGGGGAGGCTAGTGTCGTGAGTTATCAAATGTGTCCTTTAACACACAATTGTAATTATTATTTTTATGTTAGCTAAAAAAAAATTAAAATTTATAACTATGTTTGAAAAAAAATTCCACATTCTGTATAAAAAAAAATACATGTGATTTTGTGTAGAGAGAATGATAACTGAAAGCTTCACAAAATATCATTTTGGGAGTTTAAATTTTCTACTAAAACATCACTCACCAGATGTATAGTTGTAAAGAGGCCTAATGGCTACAATCAAAAAAATCCAAATGCAAATAAGGTTGCTTGTCTAATAAGAAACCTTTTTATTATTTTGTCCCATTGAAAAAACTTGCAATCATTACCATTACCATTACCATGTTTACATCAAGGAACTGAACACATCGTTATTTCTAGACAGAAGACGACGCGACTGCATACACAACGATGTCTATTCTCAGCACACATTTACTACATTCTATAGCAATCATAGACCAAATATACATAAGCCGTAAAGCCATGGCTCAGGCTGTGGCAGAACAGTTCTTTGGCTGCTTCATCACCATGCAGAATTGGTCAGACCTGTGGCTAGCGAAGGGAATACCGGATTACTTGTGCGGTCTATATTCTAAGAAGTGCTTTGGAAATAATGAATATAGGTATTGGATACAGCAAGAGTTGCAAGAGGTAAGACAATCATATATCAATAGTTATTTATTAAAATACATTCAAAATCTTTAAGAAAAGTCTAATGCTTTTAGTTACAGCATTAATTATTCTATTTATTATAGAGCAATTATGTTGTTACAGGTAGTGAGTTACGAGGAGCACTATGGTGGAATAGTCTTGGATCCATGGCAGCCGCCGGCGAGCGGGGCGCGGGTGGAGCCCAAGGACGTGTTCTACTTCCCCGTGCGGAACGTGCACACCATGTCACCGAGATACATCGAGGTTGGTGTTTGGGCAAATATATTAAAGCACTTTTTTTGTTATAAAAAAACTCGACAGAGTCCACGCAGGTTATAGGTTCAAGGTCCGCTCCTGTTGATAAATTTCGAGATATATATATATACATATACACCTAAGTCTGTTTTTACACGGTCTTTTTTTACACGGTTTTGAAATAACACGGTTTGTAAATAAAATATTTTTTATTTTTTTTACACGATTATATTCCATTTAGCACGATTAAAAATTTTTTGGGCTTAATTTTTTTTGTCAAATTTAATTTCTGCGAAATATGTTCATATCACAAATTTAGGGGAATTCTCCTTTTTGTGCATTCAAGCAAATTTACTGGTCAGAGCAATTGAAATGTGTTAATATTTTGTGAATAATCTTCAATAAGTATGCTTGTAAAAATAAACATTGTACATGTGATTTAATTGAATAAACATGAATACTTGTTCTTAAAAAATAATTGTTTTTCACTAATTTTAATAGCTTTAGAGATTAGGAACCAATCACCTATTTTTGCATACGATCAATGTCTTTTTTCACACGTTTTTTTTTACACGGTTTTTTCTGGAACCAATTACCGTGTCAAAATAGAGTTAGGTGTATATATATATATATATTATATTAAATAAACAAATAAAAGCGACTAAAGAATAATTTTAGTATAGATTTAGATATTCATTTAAATCATATGGTACATATTATTTTTAACAACCAGTAATACCAGATACGGTTAACTTCTGAATCTTCTGATGTTATTTATTTTTTCAGGTGATGCGTAAAAAATCTCACCTAGTACTGCGGATGTTAGAACAGCGTATAGGCCAAGAGCTATTATTACAAGTGTTCAACAAACAGCTATCACTGGCGACGAACGCCGCAAACACAAAGATCGGTAGCGGCCTGTGGGGACACCTTCTACTGTCTACCAATCTGTTCGTAAAAGCGATATTCACTGTGACAGGGAAGGATATGGCGGTGTTTGTGGATCAGTGGGTCAGAACGGGGGGACACGCTAAGTTTCAATTGACATCCGTTTTTAATAGGAAAAGGTATATATATATATATATATATTTAACACTAAACCTACCAAGTTCTGGTCAAAGTGACCGTTCTTAAACTTTTGTAAAACTTACACATTTTTAAACGTTATAATATCGTTATCAAACTACATGACAATTCTTAGAATATGCATATAATATTTTCTAAACTCTTTACTTTTAGTTATTTCCATTATTACCTGCGTTATATAATAAAATAACTTTTAATTACCGTTCAATTTGACGGTGTGCGTTAGGAACAGGTATACAAGAATTGTCGGTAGGTTTAGTGTTAAATGACATCAAAAAAAGCTTTTTTTAATCAAGGTTAACTTTAATATAGTTATAAAACATATTTAAATGGTTGAACAGAAATACGGTAGAACTAGAAATTCGTCAAGACTGCGTCCACGAGCGTGGGATAAGGAAGTACGTGGGACCTCTACTGGTACAACTACAAGAACTGGATGGCACGTTCAAACACACGCTACAGATTGAGAACACTGTGGTCAAAGCGGATATCACGTGCCACAGTAAGAGTAGACGGAATAAGAAAAAGAAGATTCCATTATGTACTGGTGAGGAAGTTGACATGGATTTGTCTGCTATGGAGTAAGTATTAAAAAAATACATTAATATTTTTATTTTTTTGTGATCAATGCAACCCACTTTTCATATCAAGTACTTGTTTTTAATAGACTTTTATTATCTTCGGTCGTATGTTTATATTTAACGAAAACTTTGAACACGATATTGGTGTATTTCAAGATCTCGGATTATTTAGATTTTTTTTTTTTACTCGCTTTTTGACTCGCTGCGATCTCGGTGGAAATCTCGGCGAATTGAGCGAAGCGAGTAACCCATCTTCAAATCAGCGTTCAAAGCTGAAACCGACAGGCAAAAAATATAGAATAATCAAATATCACATAGATTTTTTTTTTTACATTGAAGTCTGTGGGACTGTAATTTTTTGATGATTATTCCACAACGACATGATTTTTTTTTTCACTTTTTTCTTATAAAGCATCGCAATAACCATCGCTATAAATGTGTAAAATTTCATGAAAATCGGTGAAGCCCTTTTCATGCTAACCCCGGACATGGGATGCAAAAAGTCGCACAGAGCGCTGCTCTCGCTTCACTCAATAATAATTAGTAGTTAAAAAAAATAAAAAAAGCACGCTTTCATAAAATCCAAAATAAAAAATAAATTTAAATTAAGAATTATTTTGCATTTATGAAATAAATTTTTAGTTTCAATTTATTTATTAATTTAATATATGAAAATAATACAATACTATAAGGGGGTTTCTTATTGTAATCTTATATTTCTAGCGACTCCCCGGTGCTATGGATACGTCTGGATCCAGAGATGTCGTTACTCCGGAGCACAGTGATCTCCCAGCCGGACTACCAGTGGCAGTACCAATTGCGTCACGAGCGTGACGTCACGGCCCAGAGCGAGGCCATAGACGCCCTCCACAACTACCCCGAGCCGGCCACGAGGAAGGCATTGACCGACACCATCGAGAGCGAGCAGGCCCACTACAAGATCAGGTGCCGCGCCGCCCACTGTCTCACCAAGGTTAGTGACGTCACTGTGACGTCATAACGAGACTTTTTATACATTTTAATACAATCATCTATAGGGAAAGACGAAACTATTCAGTATACTTCTTTCCTGTTTTTTTTGTTTTGTATGTATTCAATTACTTCTTTATAAAATATGACTGAATTTGTTGGCATTGAATTGTTTTGTAAGTATACCTATAAGGGTATGGTGAAATATAGAATAAATGAGCTTATAAAAATAATGTTCAAAACATGCCGGATCATGTTTTCCTAAAATTCTAAATAATTATTGTGTGTGTGTGTAAGTGTGTGTGTGCGTGCGCATGCGTATGTGCGTTCGCGAATTATCCGTTTCGTTTCGTTCGTTCTATGAATTCTGATAAGTAGCAAACGTTACCTTTTCATATTATATCTTTTGTTTTGAATTTTAATAATTTATAGAATAAACTAGAAGTTTGATTAATGTTATTATACGCAGGTTGCAAACGCCATGATAAGTTCTTGGGCGGGTCCGCCGGCCATGTTGACGATATTCAGAAAGATGTTTGGATCTTTTGCCGCACCTCATATCATAAAACAGAATAATTTTGACAATTTGCAACATTACTTCTTGCAGAAAACTATACCTGTAGCTATGGCTGGTGAGCACAATTATAATGATAATTTAAATTATTTTGTAAATATCATGAGTTTTATTCATTATGTTTTTACAGGATTAAGGAACATCCACGGCATATGTCCACCTGAAGTAGTAAGATTTCTGTTAGATCTCTTCAAATACAACGACAATTCGAAGAACCACTTCTCTGATAATTACTACAAAGCGGCTCTAGTGGACGCGCTGGCGGCGACCATAACACCTGTAATATCAGTTCTGCAACCTGTACGTAGGAGATAATATTTACATAAAATTTGTTCCTAATGTTATATATGTTGTAGCCATATTGGTAAAATTGCCATATACATGGTGTTAATAAATCGTTTATCTGAAAGCGCAAGAAAGAGTTTATTATATTATAAAAAAACTAATCTTTACACAGGGTGCTCCAATAACAGCGGAATCACTATCAGCGGACACGCGTTTAGTGCTCGAAGAGATAACTCGAGTACTGAACTTAGAGAAGGTCCTGCCCTGCTACAAGAACACCGTGACAGTGAGCTGTCTGCGCGCCATCAGACGGCTGCAGCAGTGCGGTCACCTCCCCAGCATACCTACCGTGTTCAGAGCATACGCGCAATACGGACAGTATATAGGTCTGGTCTTTATTGGGAACTGGTCTTTATTAGGAATAATTGATACCATAGTAAATAACTATACAATTATTGCTGATCTTATTCCCAGACGTGCGGTTGGCTGCGTTCGAATGTCTGGTGGACTTTGTGCGCGTGGACGGTCGCCCCGAGGACCTGTCGTCTCTGCTCTCGGCCGGGGAGGCTGACCCCGACCCCGGGGTGAGGCACGGTCTCGCCAGACTCCTCGTCGCCATGCCGCCGTTTGAGCGAGCACAGCGACACAGACTGGATACAGACGCAGTTGTGCACAGGTATCAAAACTAGTTAGAATCAGCCATACAAACCTACGGACCTATCTAGACTCCGTTTTGCATATAGAAAAACATACTTATAAAAGTCATGTTTTGTCCTTTATTACTTAGATTCTTTAAAAGGTTTATTGCCAAGTAAAAATGCTGACCTAACCTAGATGCCCAAATATATAGCCCGTACATAATTGTATGGCACCATCAAGTGAAGTCCCGTGTTATGGCAATGAACACATTAGCAGAGACAGGACAACGAGTTGTTAATAAATTGATATAATACAAATTATTTTTTGTCTATTTTATCCGCTGCAAATAAACAAGAAAAAAAATAACTTACTAAAGTGGTATAGCATAAGGTTTGCAAACAAAGATAAGATATAATATAAATAATAGCATCGCCTACACCGACCTTCCACAAACTACTGCATAATATCCATGTTAAGGTCAACATACATATATAAATTGTTACCTAACAAGTGCAATGTATATTAACAAAATTATCACTAAACCAATAAATCGTCTGTTCCAGATTATGGAACAACATAAACAGCCAATTATCAAATGACGCAAGGCTGAGATGCGATCTCGTGGACTTGTATTACACATTATACGGTCTAAAGAGACCGGTATGCGTGCCCTTGCCAGAGATACAGGCTATGATGAAGCAAATGCACCACAAGGAGAGGGAAAGACTGGACAGAGAGAGGGAGAGGGCGGAGAGGGAGAGAGAGAAAGAGAGATTGCGCGAAATGGATCTGAAACAGGTCATAAAACAAGAGATTGAAGATGTATGTTTATTTTTATTTATTATGTATAATAAATTATTATTTCACTCAAAGACATTCAAATAAACAAACAAGATAAATCATAAAATAATAATATGTAAATTGCAATTGTTCTCATTATATTTAGGTTAATTTCGATAAAGACTGACAGATTTTGTTATATCAAAGCTTATTTATAAATAAACAATATTTATTCTGTATGAAATATATATATACTACGTCAAAACATACTATGATGTGATAGCTCAGTTTGCAGAGCGACGGTTCAATACACCGATGGTAGTAGGTTCATAATTTTTTTTTTATAATTCGTTTAAAATGTTTATATCTCTGTTTATGTATGTATGTTTGTGTAATTCCAATAGATTCCAATTAAAGACGAGTTGGATATGGGTCTAGGGGAGCCGATGCAAGTGACCGATTTACCCGTGCCGATATCGAGTATCAAGGAGGAGGACGATAAAATAGACGTCACCACGATACACGATATGCCGATTAGAGTATATACCGTGAGTGTAATTTGTATGTCCGTCTGTTTAATTATTGAACACATATTTCATATTATGAAGACTTTTATATATATGTTTAATATAACAGCAGGAAGACTCCAAACGTGAGTTTTCATCAGACAACGCGGTGGCTCTCCCCGGTATACCCGGCTCGTGTGGTCCAGTGGGATTCGAACCTGGGATGTTCAAACACGAGAGGGACGACGGACCTCCCAAGGTAATACATCATCATCATTATCATCATCTTTACATCACCAGCAATCTTTTTAATGTGTCTTTTCGCAATAAGTACTATAGTTAAACAGTATCTAGGTCCACTTTCCTTCAATAAAGTCTTATTATGTAACAGCTAAAGGGATAAACTTATCCCGATCGTAATGTGTTATATTTTTATCTATAACTCCAAAGAAACTACTTATTTTAGAGAATAAGTGTATAAAGTGTATCTTCTCGATGTTGGATATAATAATAGTACATTATTTACAGACTATTAATTAATAGAACCTTGTTTTAGAAGTAAATTATATAAATTACGGATGGGTAAAAGATAATTTTCCCATTGTTTTATTTCACCACATATATAAGTTTTTTAAAAATTGAAACAGGCAAAGAAGAAGAAGAAGGACAAAAAGAAGCACAAACACAAGCACAAGCACAAACACAGCAAGGACAAGTCCAAGGAGAAGGTGCCGCGGCCGCCCTCCGCCGACGCGCTGCGGATAAAGGAGGAGACGCGGGAAACCCTTAGTTCATTCAGCTCCAGTCAAAGTCCCTCTGAAGATATATCGTCTATGCCTTCTAATATGAGTTTTTAATTTAATTAAATTATATTTTTCTGTTTTGGTGTTTTTTTTTTTACATTTCGACATTTTTTTAAATTTTAAATCGTTTAATAAAATCATGTACGCAAAATACGTACTATACAAAATATGATATTTTACTTGTTTTTTTTTAATAATATTATTTTATAACAATTTAATTGTTTCTGAAAAGACTACTCATAAAGATATTATAGTCTTTCTAAGAGATTTCATTTCTGCGGATTTAGGTCCAACTAATTTTCACATTAAAATAATCGCCTAATAAATTTTTAAACTGCTTTCTTTATCTATGACTATCTATATTTACTATATTACAAAAATATATATTATACTATAACTTTTTTCGATTTTTATGTTGCCTTACTACCGAATGAGGTGATTCAGAATCAAACAATGAAGTTAAAACAATTGTCGTCGAGAAGCAAATTATTACATATACATTTGTTTACATAAGACCAATGGTCGACTGGACTATATCTGTATGTATTGATAAGTATATTTGCAGTAGTGTGTATTTTTTCACTCTTTATTTCCTATCTCTTACATTTTTTGTTGGTTTTATCTTTATTCATATTTTAACTGTCTTCCAAAGTGAGATAATAATGTAGATTCACAATACTCCAATTTTGAATTTAACCCTTATCGGTCGTTAGCTTTTTACATGTGATTCTCGCTAGGTTGTAGGTAGTTCCGGTAAATATGCAAAAAGAATTTCAATATTGTAAGGATAACATTTTTGTTAGAAATTATCTATTTTTATTTATTTTACACATATATGATATTGAAATAATTATTTATAAGTTCTTAATGTATGATATTTTTTAAAACAGTCTCCAACATGAAGAAATGGTTTTCTACTGCACGTTTCACAGAAGTTACTGTTGTTTTTCTTTATTCATTTTTGGGCTCAATATATTAAAAAATAATTGGAAAAGGAAATTGATATACAACTGGAGATGTCAATTGCTCTGTTACCGATATTTAACTAATAAGACAATAGTGCCTGCATTTCACACAGAGCAAGTTTCGACATGTTTCGTCTTGTCACCTCCTACGTGACTATGTGACTTACGACCGCATCGACAAAGTACTGTTGTCACGTGAGAGGTGACTTACGACTGATAAGGGTTAAATATGGAATTAAAAAATTTGTTAAAGCCCCAGTTTAGCTATTTAATACAATATAGTATATAATTAAATTGCTCCGAAGCCACAGATTAGTATATTAAAAAAAAAGATTCATAGAAACATATGATAACACACAGCTTCTCCGAGCTAAAATACATAAATATTTAAGAAATTATTTTTACTTAATTTCTCTAATAAAATAATGTAATATCTTGACCTTAACCAACATTAAATCAAATGGGCTATTAAAATGAAGATTTTTAAAAACGACTAATACAATACACAAATTTATGTTCAAAATAACAATTTAAAAATTAAGTCTACCGCGTCACCATGAATATTTTTTAAAGTTTATCTGTTATCAGGCTCAATAACTGCAAAATATTTTTTCTTTTTTTTTATGGATGGCAACGAGCAGTCCATATGAAATTGAGAGGTTATTTGGACTATAAAGACTCACCGGCTTAAGAGCATACTTCCCCAGTTATATAGTCCATACGAGCTGCAGTGAAATTATTACAACTATACTACGATAAATATATACTCTTGCAGGCTGTTTATAAAAAATATAATACCCTGAAATGTCGACGTGCCTGTAAATGAAGCAGCGGGAAACAGCTTGTATTTAATTAAACGTTTTAAAACGTAAAATCATAAAAACCAATGAAATATCTTTTTTAAATTTAATTGCATTTTAATTACATTTTTATTTATTTGTACAATAAATAATTTTTTTTAACTTGTTAATTGAATTTTAATTGTTATTTTCTTTCATTTAAATATATATAATTGTTAAATAAACAATTTTTTATAATTCAAGTTTTTTTTAAAAAAGTTTTTGATCTATTGTATTTACATTATATAAATGAATAAAATAATATAAAATAGAAATATCGGATAAAAATGAGTCAAAATTTTAGCTTTTGATAAACTGGTTATAGCCGGAAATAAATTAAACATGACCTTGATAGTCAAAATAAAATATTTTTTGAATATTATGCTGACACTCGTAAAATTATTGTCCTTGATGTTTTGGATATATTTTTGTATATATATATATAAATAATAGCTACTTTAAACTTGTGACGATACACCTTATTGTGTTTTATAATATTTTGTTGTGTTTGATTGTAACTATACACACAAAGAAAGAAATAAGTTAGGTACTATTAAAGGAAAAAAACAGCTGGAGTTCACAATTCAATAGATAATTAAAAAAAAATTGGTAACAAAACAAGATAATTAACACCGTTTAATATTCAATTAAACGACCGGTAGAAGAAGTCGCAAATAAAAACTAGTTAATTTTGAGAAAAATTGGGAGCAAGTTTTTTTAAACTGGCATTACTGGTTTGGCACGCGCCATAATGTTGAATAAACCATAAAAATTTTAATAAATGATTTCGTAAACAATAATATAAAGTATTGAATCAAAGCTAAATATTATAAGCAGAAATTCGTAAAGAAATAGCCAATTGAGAAATAATTAATAATGGAACCATCGTCATTGCAGGTATAGAATTCTATTCTATCTAGAATTCTATAATTACAGTGACGATGGTTATAGAATTCTATAGCTACAGTGAAATATATAGAACAATGGAAACATCGTCATTGGAATAGAATTAGGATCCGCCAACAGTGCGCGGCGGGTGTTGAGCTAAGCCCCTCTCCTTTCTTCTTTTCTTGATAACTTTTGAATGGCTAAACATTTTTACAATCTGTTTTCGATATAACATCTGCGTTCGGCTCAAACATACATGAGAACATTTTTAGCTAATTATCTCGTCGCATTCTGGAGATAACTAAACACAAAAAAAGGTCTCCCAAACGGTCAAGAGAATAACACATTTTATAATAATAAATGATAATGTATTTGATAACATTAAATACTGCATAACCGTTCAAAATAACGGATTGCCGCATTCGTAACGATTCCTGATAAGTACAGCTTCGAAAAAAATTCGCTATCGGTCATCGACCTCATCGATTAGAGAATAAGATCGCGCTGTAATGGCGGATCTGTCGGGAAGGTAATTTATTTTAGATTGCCAGCTCTGCAATGACATTTCACATCGATTGGATTGAACATCAGTTGTACACGTAATACCACCACCATACCACCACACCACCATAAAATTAAAAACAATGCTTAAAAAATACAAAACAAAAATAAAATTACGAGCCGTTTTCATTGAAATAAGATTATAATTTCCAAAATTCGCCTTGACCTTGACTTCACATTAAACTGTTAAGATTATTACAAGTAATGACACGCAATCAATATATAGAAATAAATCTGTATGTAGAGACAGTGTAATAATTATTTTCATTTATTATTAATTCGATATTCGATAAGGTGCTTAATGAATGGGTGCAATGTGACATCATCATTTATAATCAATGAAATTATTGTGAATATTTATTTGATTAGGCGTGTTCTTTATGTAATAAATCTTAGATTTAGTTATAAATCAGTATCATTCATTGAAATTTTATCATGTCAATATATTCTTATGAAGAGCTCTGTCCATAGTTCTTTATACTATTATTATTTATCTTGAATGACTTATGCACACACACACACATATATAACACATCGTTCAATAATGTGTGTGACTAACTAATTAAAATAATTTTTTTTGCCAAAATTCGTTTTTATTCGTCAACATAGTCCCCTTTTAGGGAGATACAATCATTCCAACGCTTTTCCAATCTTTCAATACCGTCTTTGTAGAACGATTTTTCTTTGCCTGCAAAATAGGCTTCAACTTCAGCGATGACTTCCTCATTTGAGCCAAATCTCTTACCACGGATCATCCTTTTGAGATCTGCGAAGAACCAGTAGTCGCTGGGGGCCAGATCTGGAGAATACGGTGGGTGCGGCAGCAATTCGTAGCCCAATTCATGCATTTTTGCCATCGTTTTCATCGACTTGTGACACGGTGTGTTGTCTTGGTGAAACAGCACTTTTTTCTTCTTCAAATGGGGCCGCTTTTCAGCGATTTCATCCTTCAAACGCTCCAACAAGGCTATATAATAATCGCTGTTGATGGTCTGACCCTTTTCGAGGTTATCAACGAATATTATATCGCGAGCATCCCAAAATACAGAGGCCATAACCTTGCCAGCCGATGTTTGTGCCTTTGGACGCTTTGGGCGGCTTTCACCGGTTGCATGCCACTCAGCAGACTGCTGATTGGACTCCGGAGTGTAATGGTGGATCCATGTTTCATCCATTGTGATGTACCGACGCAAAAACTCCGATTTATTACGCTTAAAAATGTCCAAACAAGCCTTTGAATCATCGATTCGTTGTTGTTTTTGCTCCGGTGTGAGCAAACGCGGCACCCATTTGGAAAACACCTTTATCATACCCAAATGTTCGTGTATTATGGTGTGTACACTGCCTGCTGATATCTTTAGGATGTCAGCTATCTCGAGCAACTTCACTTTGCGATCGCCCATAATAATTTTCAGTGTTTTTTCAACGTTTTCCGCAATAACAGCGTCATTTGGCCGTCCAGTAGATGGAATATTATCGGTGTCTGTACGACCACGTTTGAATTCGGCATACCAATAACAAATGGTTCTTTTTGATGGAGTAGATTCCGAATAATGTTTTTCAAGCCATTCCTGGCATTGAACAGTATTTTTTTTCATTAAAAAGCAATGATAAATCAACATACGAAATTGCTTTGAATTAATTTTTTTTGAAAACTCAAAAGTAGCGTCACTTAAAGGACTGTAACTTGTAAACTAATGGTCGGATTGACATATAATTTTGACAGTTAACTTAAAAAGGTTCACACTTTCGAAAAAAAATATTGATTTAGTATTAGTGGAGTCATCTATGTGTCAGTTACACACATTATTGAACGAAGTGTTATATGACGAAGTAGAGACACACAAAAATAAAATAGGACGAGGAAATTGCTATTGATGTCTTTAATTTCCGAGATATAATATTTAAAATTAAAAGATACATTAAAAATGTTTTAATGTTTTCAGTGGATCCACTTCTACTAATACCATGATAATTGTAATGACTTGTAAAAAAAATTGAATTTCAATAAAACTTAATTACAAACTTTTTATTGTTATTGATTTTTTTAATAATTATAACTGTTTTGCAACTGTTTTGCATTAAAATGTGTAAAAATGATTAATAAAACAAAAGAAAATTACAAACAATATTTATCTTATTAACATAGTTTGAATCTGAAATAAGTTGAGATCACGCAATAGATGACCGAGTTGCGCGAGGTCTTTTAATGAATTGATTGATTAGAAAACTAATATTAATTAAACATTACACTGATATAAATTAATATTATATTAAAATAATTTTAATATTTAACTTAACCGTTTGGGAGACCTTTTTTGTGTTTAGTTGTCTCCAGAATGCGACGAGATAATTAGCTAAAAATTTTCTCATGTATGTTTGAGCCGAACGCGGATGTTATAGCGAAAACAGAATGTTTAACCATTCATAAGTTATCAAGAAAAGAAGAAAGGAGAAGGGCTCAGCTCAACACCCGCCGCGCACTCTTGGCGGATCCTAGTGTTAATAATCTTAATAATGCAGCCATTACTAATGATCTAATCTGATCAGTAATGTGAAGAATGTGGTCCATGTGTTTTGTTATTAGAATAGAAGTTACTTATGTTACCCCCTGGGGTATAAAAGTACCTAAAAATTTACCTTTTAATACATTTTTCTACCAAATATTTAAGACGATACGTTAATATTGATTACTTAATCTGATTATTCTGATTAGTTGATACCTGAGCTGTGTAACTCAACACTTCGACCTCAATAATATATATTGTTGACATGCTACTAAAAAAATAATATATATTTTTTTAACCTATTTCAATTTATTTATTATCTATAAATACTAATTATTACATTGAATGTTTTACTTGTTGGTTTTTTGTTTATTAATAAATGAAAAATTGCTTGAAACCATATCTAACAAAGAGAAAAATTTACATTTTTATTTTTAACAAAGATATAAAATCTCGATATGTCATGCCATGAAAAGCCAATAATGTGAAATCGATTATATATATTGATTATGCCTGCCTAATATTGATTGATTATGTAAGGCAGGCGAAACTGCGCGCAAAACCTAACTTATTATAAAGGAAGTATTCTTTTATAGCTTTGTAACATTATTAAAATGCTAGTCAAGGTTTTTTTATAAAATGACTAACAATCTTTTATTTTTATAATATATTTTAATAGTTATTTGTGTGTGTTTAAATGAAATGCACCGAGGTCAAATTATCATTAAATTATATAATATTAAAACCATAATATTAATATAACACTCTAATGTTATGTTAAATCAAAGAGAAGTCTTAAATATATATAGTAGAAATTATTTTAAAACAATATAATCAAAGAATAAAAAAAAAAAAAAATTTATATATTTTAAAATAACAAGTAAGCAAATCATCATAAAACAACAAAATTAAATTAAACACTCAGAGATAATGAGAACAAAATCATATATATAAAATATTTCTAGAACATTTAATAAATTTATGTTTATACTGAAGCATCAAAAATATCATAGGAAAAATATCATATATAGAAGAAACGGGTTTCGTGATAGTCGTTTAAAATAGATTGAATAGTAGTTAGTAGTAGTAGTTGAACAGTACAATAATTTTGGATTTAAAAATACAAACGTAACATGTTGATAAAGGAAGGTATCTTCCCTTAGATACTTCTAGGAACAAATATTTATCATACATACCCTTTCAAGGAATGTAAGTTACCCTTAATCCAGGTAAAAATATTTCTAACGCGGTTATTTCGGAGAACTAATTATCCCTAACAATATATTAAATTAATTTGTATCCTTCTCTTCGGATTAAACCAAACACTATACTATCTAGATTATAAGTCAACAAATGTTAACTAATTAATAAAATGTTATACTTATTACATAACATGATATAACATAATATTATGTAATAATATGTTTCCTTATATTTTAATATAATTGCATATAAGATTGTGCGTCAGTGATAAGGATTATAATTCTGATATATATATATATAATTTTTTTAGTACTACTCTGTTATAATATAGTTGAATAACTGGATAATTTACAGATAAAATACAGGAATTGTATCAAGATTCGTTAGTCTATATTAAAGCTTGATGAGACAACCGCACGCAGTAGTTGTGACTTGAACGACGAATAATAAACACGGTCCTATATTTTATAAATAATTAAAATTAAAATAATGGAGAATAAGTTAGATGTAGTGGTGGTTGGAGGAGGCTTAGTGAGTATTTTTGTTTATTTGAAAATTCAACTATTTTATTTTGTAATAATTAATAATATTTGTATTGTACATTTTTTTATTATTTCAAATTTTGGTAAGACCTGTTTACTTTCCCTTCAAAGATCTTACTTCGAATATTTTAGTGAATTTTATTTATTTTATTACGAAGGTTATTCAAAAAGTTTAAGGACATCATTTTTAAAAACCTTAATTTTAATTTAAGGCTAAATTAGAATCAGAGCAAAATGTCGGTTTTATAAATCAATTTTTCCAGCTTCACTTCTCCACTTCCTGTTAATATTAAATGAGTTTTAATGTCAGCAACATTAGCCTTATCTTACATTTTATTTAAATAACAAAGAATGGCAAAATTTATTAACAAAAGGGAGGATTTGAACCTATGACCTCTGGAAGTCTGTTCCTGTCGGTCTGCCAACTCTTTGATGAATTTATAATTTTTGTATTTCTGTTTGACGCTATCCTTAACTTGAATTATAGAAAAAATATCTCGTAAAAATGTCTTCGTAAAAGTGTTACATGATAAAAGCAGAGTCGGTAGTTACTTTTAGATTATAAAGTTTTTGTAATAATTCAAGTCAGATTATTATAAAATAAAGTTTTTGGAAAACCAACTGAAAAGTCACAATACGTCTGAATCGAGATAACTTTATGAGTGTTATATTTTAAGATATTCTATTTTCAGTTAAAAATTATGATTAGGATAAGTATACGGATAAGGACAAAAATAAAGAATGGGATAATATTCACGATTAATATTTTAATCGTTTTTGTAAAAGGAATCGGAATTTAGATAGTCTTATAAAAACATATAAATTCTAGATTTTTTTGTTACTAATTTATCTAAATGACTTGTCTAGACAAGTAAAACTTGATATAAGCGATAATTGCAAGAACTACACTATTGGCTTGTTGCAGCAAAAACACTTTCAACTTAGGTATGATTTTATTTTCGAGCGCTAATATTTTTAATACAACTAATTGTTTATTGAAGTTTTATACTTTACCCTAAATTCATTCCATCATTCTGATTTTTGTTTAGGCGTAAGTCAGTCAAGTCAATTACATTTAATACATATCTGTAAATAAGACTGAAATTTTGTAATGAAACCATGGTGTCTATGCCTATCCGTGTTGTAGTAGACCGACAACTATTATTAAGTTTTATATTAACTCAATTGTTTTATACATATATTTTATATCTTTTGATTTACTTTTGCTACCTAGATAAGCTGATATACCAAACTCTCATTTTGTTTTGTTTTAGGTCGGATCCCTTGAAGCATTGTATTTAGCTAAAAGAGGTCATCGAGTATCCATGTATGAATACCGTGAAGGTGAGCTGGTTACTTAATATGATTTTTTTTAACGGTAATAGAATTATTATCAACCTGCTTATATCCCAATTGACTTGGAATCATTGAATCCTATCATCAATATTCATAAGTGTCTGTTAGATGTGAATTTAATAATATATTTAATGTAGTCTAATTCATTTAAATTAAACTTTATAATTTTTCATATAGATATAAGAAAAACTCCTCAAGTTCGTGGTCGTTCAATTAATTTGGCGCTATCGGTGCGTGGAAGACGGGCCCTAAAAGGTGTGGGATTGGAAGACCAGATGGTGAACGAGCACGGCATCCCTATGAGGGCGAGAATGATCCATCGAACTGACGGCTCCACTTACTCTATGCCATATGACGCTAGAACTAAACAGGCATGACTTACAATTTATTAAAACCTATCTATTTTCCTCGGTTTTGTCCGCGTAGAGTATAGAAGGACGTTACGCATTCGGAACAGGAGTTCAGAACTTTTAACCGAATCTAGAACAGTGTTATCCGCTTTTGCCACATTCTGTGGAAGAAGCTTCTAACATTGTTTTTAAATACTGGTAAGGACCCTAGTGTAAGAACGGCTTATTCCAGAGATAGCGGCAAAGAAAAAACACGAATTTATTTTTATTATATTAATAATAATGTTATTTTGGATTATTTCTAGAAGTTGTAAGTAATATATTACACTAAAATCTTGTTGCGTAATGCAATAAGAAGTCAACTCCTAAAATTTTAACTGATAAATCGGAGTGAAAGTAATTTTAAACGCATCTGTTTATGGTTCTGTATTTTATTAATTTGTAAAGACAGTTTAACAATTTTTGTTGGTTAATAATAATATATATGTACATATTTTGTCTCTTGACACATTATCTGTTGCGTGAAAATACGAATACCTTTTTATATCTTGATTTTTGAGTTACTATCTATCAATGAGTTCTTCATTTTATAATTTTTGGTTACGCTAAGAATTAAATTAATAACATATGTGTTATATAAACTATAACATAATTCAATAATTTAATTAACATAACAAGAATATATATTTTTCTTCGTTCTTGTTCTCAAAACTCTATGTTTTTTACTCATTGGAATGTATAAATTTATTGCAACAGTTTTCGGCGTAAGCTGATTTGGGTTCCGTAGTTGACTAGGAACTATGGACATGACTAAATTGTAACAGTTTCGTTTTGTCCGTCCGTCTGTCTGCCGTCTGCAGCCTAAAAAGTTGTAATTTTGCATAAACATACATTTAGTGGGGTAGTAGATGTTTTTCGCTAAGTTGCCCTATTATTTGAGGTATTGTTTGTCTTTAAAAAGTATCGTGGATTTGCAAAAATAAAATTACGAGTAAGATATTCGTTTGCGTTAGCTTAATATTTAAGCTATAATTTGCAATTTTCGTTAGTTTCAAATGTCCCCTCCCTCCCCTTTAACAATTTATTTTGGAAGAGGCTTCAGAAGTTAACGAGTAATAGTTCGTTAATTTAGAATAATGTACTTCTTGTATATCTGAAAAAGTTCTGCAAAAATGTATCTATATATATATCTATTTACCTATCCATTATGTACAAGTACGGAAATGACACTTACAAAATCTTATAATTTTGAAATTTTTATTTTTCAGTGCATTTATTCCGTTGGTCGAAATTATTTAAATGGTCTCCTTTTAAAAGGTATTTAATATTATTTAATCTTAATGTTAAGTATAAATATTCATTTATTAATTTATGTTTTAAAATATCAGAAAAGTAATTTATGTTTTAAATTTTAGAATCCGAGAAATACAACAATGTGAAAAAATTCTTTAATCACAAATTAATACAAACAGACTCGAAGATGGGATCGCTGACATTTACTAAGTAAGAATAATATTTTTATAAAATATTTAAAATAGATGAGAATTATTTTATTTTATAGATATTTGAAGACATCTTCTATCTTTTATATTATATTATTTTATGCAATCCTTAAATGATATTTAGATGTATTTGGAATATATTGGATGGAATATTAACTTTGATTATTATCAAGTATATCAAGGGATATAAATATTTGTTACTAAATTGTAGTAACAACTTAAGTAACCACCGTTTCATGTCATTGAACTATAATAAAGTTTATTTTATTTTAAAGAATATTATTGAATTTAACCGAAGTTTCGTAAAATAACCGTTTTTAAATGTAAATATGAAAGTAAATGAAATCATATGATACTTATTTCAGCACTGAGACCAAGGAGACAGTGCAAGTGAACGCTGACCTGATAATAGGTGCTGACGGCGCATTCTCCGCAGTGCGCAAGGAGATGATGAAGCAACCCCTCTTCAACTTCAGTCAGGAGTACATTGAGCATGGATATTTGGAGTTGTGTATACCAGCGGGAAAAGATGGTGGCGTAAGTATAACTTTAACTTGATAGATCATTTGAAAGGATGATGTCCTATGTATCTTTAAGTATGTAGGCGTATTTAATAATAAATGTTTAACTGTGTCATATAATTCTACTATAACTATCAAACTAAGGTAATGTAAAATTGAAACAACAGACGTTTAAAATATAAAATTATACATTGTTATGTATCATTATAATGTAAAGAGGATTTCTGAATTTATTGTAGTATTTTTAAGCTGCATTGAATCCTAAGATAGGAAACTATATCAGATACACTTGACATGAAATTTATTAACGTAATTCTTAGAGAATCAATCATCTTCTTGCCGTGATCCCGATTTTGTATTCGGCGCAGTATGTTTTTTCCTTCCATACTCCTGTTACTCATCATCTCAGTACACACTCCCTTCTTTTCCATATCGTCTTTCACGCAATTCATCCATCTTTTCTTCGACCGTTCTCCACCTGTTCATCCCTCCACAACCATACCCAGCACTCTTTTGGTTACTTTCATCTCTCCTTTTAACATGCCCATACCATGACAGACGGCCATACCATGACAACTGGCCAAATACTATACAACGCAATTTTAAATATTCATAAGATTCCCATTCAGTTTCAGATGCCTCCGAACTACTTACATATTTGGCCAAGAGGTCAATTTATGATGATCGCTCTTCCTAACCAAGACTGTTCCTGGACAGTGACACTCTTCATGCCTTTCAAAAACTTTAAAAGCATAGATTCCCAAGAAGTCTTAATAGAGTTCTTTGAAAAATATTTTCCTGATTCCATACCATTGATAGGTGAAAAGAAGTTAATTGAAGATTTCTTTGCTGGATCTCCTTCACCATTGGTTACTGTAAAGGTAAGGTAAAAATAATAATTGTATTTTTTTTCCTAAATAAAGGACTGTACATTTAAATTACTAATTTCTTCAATAATTACATCTGTAGAAATATATTTGAATTGCTACTATTGATTTATTTCGACTTTTTAGATGCAAAGTTTATTTGAAAATATGGTATATGTGTAATAGTGCTGTTAGTGAAATATAATTTCTTTTCATTGTAGTGTCGTCCATATCATGTGAATGACAAGGTTCTTATAATCGGTGACGCTGCTCACGCAGTTGTTCCATTTTATGGTCAAGGCATGAACGCTGGTTTCGAAGACTGCACTTTGTTGGATCAACTGTTCCAGAAGCATAACGATCATATAACTAGCGTCCTTGAGGAGTTCTCTGCTACGAGATGGCGAGACACATTCGCAATTAGTGATCTAGCTATGTATAATTATATAGAGGTAAGATTATTAACTATAATACTTAGAAATATATTACGGAATGAATAGTACTTAGAACTGTTTTTTATAATGAATAATAATGAGATAATATATAAGTTGCTGCGAATCGAATGATAATTATCACAAATCATTGAATGCCTAGAAATTAATATTTTTTTTATTATTCTAGATGCGAGACTTGGTAAATCGGCCATCATATAAACTACGAAAAGCTTTAGATGACTTTCTGCTGTGGCTGATGCCAGACTCCTGGGTGCCGCTTTACAACTCTGTCACCTTCACCAACATGCCCTACAACCAGTGCGTTGAAAATAGACGATGGCAGAATAAGGTAAATAACAAATTCTTTTGTTTGGTTTGCTTTTTTAAAATCTAAATTCTTTTGTTTGGTTGGTTTGGTTTGTCATTATATAAAGTTACTAAGACAAATTTTTGACATGTCTGAAGTTTTTCTTGACTCTACAAGGATTAACAATAAAAACTTTTCTGAAAATCTAAAATAGCTTGATACCTTACAGTATTACCATTTATATTTTTCAAGAGATTCATGCAATGCAGTCTAGGCTTTAATAAATTGAAGAGTTACGAACTTGATACGCAAAATAATGGTATAATTAATGCAGTTCTTTAACCTAATTAGCCCTTTACTTTTGCTTTTCAGGTATTAACCATGGTAACATTATTCATCGTACTTTTAATTTTCACATTTTGCATTTACACTAGAAGATAAACAAGGTAGCAGTTAAGAAGACAAGTCTTTTTGGACTAAAATGAAATGATTGTGAGAGAAATTATTTTTAAATGTTATATAGAAAAATGGTAGCTAATGTGATTTAATAATAAAATTTATTTGTTATGGCATACTTTTTGACAATAATAAGTAATTTTTATTTCTTAACTTATAATAATTGTAATTACAGTTAGTAAAAAAGAAAAGACATTACTTCATATGTAATCTTCTTTTTGGTTTAATTACAATATATAATATTTAATTGTTTCCTTATTATAATAAATACAAATAAATTCCAGTTATTTCCAGTTTTTTTCTTTTAGTTTTCCAAAGATTCCATTACAACATTTTTGACTTTAGCATTTAGGAATAATAAGAACATATACCCAATTTCATATTAGAATCGAAGTCAAATATATATTTACTACTTTATGTAATTTAATTATTTTAAACAATAAGACTAAGAGACCTGGCAGTGATCCTTTCTATTCAAGGAGCATCCCCTGATTAAATAGAAGAAAAAAAATAGTTAAAAAAATTTAAAAACATGAAATAAACAATATAAAGTACACAAAATATTGAGAGGAAAAATTACAAAATAATAGAAAGTTTACTAGCCAACAAAACCACAAAAGAAAAAAAGTATATATTAAAAAAAAACCTAAAATTAAGCACTTAATATATAATTCAATTATATAAATAAAAGCAAGACTAAACCGCAAATCTACAAACAATATTAAACAAAAACAATAATTATAAAATCACAAATTAAAATACTATATATAACTAGGTATATAATAAACTATAAAGTTAAGTTCTAAATTGAATAAAATATAGTGATGATGAAAAAACAATTAAATTATAAATCTCAATGAATAAATATCAAACTGAACAAACCAGAAACAACAAAAAAACTTTGAAACAAAATATAACATAATCGAAACTAAAAGTATTATAAAGAAATATAAATAATAACTAATAACATAAGGTAGTCAGTTAAATATGAGAAATATTAACCCAACTATTTTTATATACGCAGTATATAACATTTAGAGTTTGCTTTATTGAATTATGCCAGGATAGATTCAACTTGATTTCGAGTTCAACTTGAATCGAGTTAGATTTAAATTGAATTTTGATTCAAATTGACTGTTCGAATCTTTTTTAAAATTTTAACATGCCCCAGAGATTACAACTGATTCTCTGAATCTGAATTAGAACAACGAACTTTATAAAAAAAATGAAACAAATTAATTTCAAGTTACAGTAATCAAATTTTATTAAAAGTATTGGCTAGAAATTTCACAAATATTCTCGGTAAGATCACGTCATGGAAGTTTGTTTGACTACAAAACTTTCGTACTTTTACTTCATAACCCAATCGACTTCATAACCCCTAAGTAAAGACGGCATAGCATTTGCCATATTTTATTAAAACGAATTTTGAATACTTTGCTATATGGTTTTGAACAGGCACTTTTTCTGGAATTAAATAATTATTTAAGAGAATTTATTCTTTATATATTACTTTCAACTAAGTCTAATGGTTTAATCTACGCACACTCCAAGGTTATTTGTTAATTATAGGTTTTTTTTCACTTCCTTAACATTTATCCTTATATTGTAGTAAACTTATACAATGCCTTCATAAATTGTAGTCTAAATGTTATTCTGAAACAAAACCTTAACTAATTGGAAACGCAAAATATGACAGAGATATGCTAAATATGGTACGCAGTTCATAAAGCAACCAATATGAGAAATAAAATTGAATCCACAACACAGAATATGACACACTTTGGATCCTTCTTTGAGATCAATAAATGGTAATTTAAAATCAGGGGAGTCTTGAAAATGAAGGGAGAAAAAATATATGAACCAAAATTTAAATAAAGCAAACATAAAGTATGAATTAAGAAATATGCAAATATGTTTTTCCATTTTTTGATAACAGTGAATAACATTAACATTTTCCGAGATTGTCTGGGAATATATTTTATCAAATTATTCAGAATATTGAAAGGTTAGAATTATGGAAAAAATTTATAAACGTTTTAAGTGATGTAAATATTAATTTTTATTTTGTGAATTGTTTTAATTATTATTTTTTAATTTTGTGTACAAAGGTAGTTGCGATAATAAATTATCGGTATAAAACCTTAAATAGTCATTTTTTATTTTAATAATTAACACATGAATAGCAAAAAACTAATATTTTGCAAAAAAGTATGAAAAAGTATTATTAAAAAATTGTATATATAAATATTTAAATTGTAATAAAAAGTACGTACGTCACATAATCTAAATGAAATTAATAGCTACAATAAATAAAAAAGGAATCAGTAAAGATGCAAATACCTACCTAATATAAATGCGGGAAATACCCGAACGAACTTTGACGAAATTATAAATGTTAATAAAAAAACAATTGATTTATAAGTAAAACGATTATTATTTATTAAAGAAAAGAAAATGTTAAATACATGTTTTTTACTAATGTAATGTTAATTACTAAAAAATTACAAAAAAGTGTGATTAATAATAATACAAAATGGTTATATAATTAAACATAAAAAACTTGTATCCATCCATATATCCATCCATCCATCCGAGAAAAGTGAATACAATACAGAACGAACAAAGTTCGTTTGTGAAAATCAAGCATCAATGTTATGTCTCAGAATCATATTTCTTAACAACAACCCTATTCATGCACTTGGTTAATCTCTATAATAAAAATAATAAAAGAAATAATACAACCTAAAAAGAGTATGGTAAAGTGTATCTTAAAATCTTGCAAATTGGAAGCTTTAAATTCACTGACTACTACAAATTGATGGGATATGTCTTCGGTGTGTTTCAATAACAAACCCGATTCGAAATGGTAATATGCATATCTTTGAAATTTCTCTTTCAAAGGAAATCCTCTATTAGTAAATATTGAAAAAACAAAATCACCTGTGCCGAAACGCCACCTGTCCAATTTAGGATGACCGAGTTTATCTAGATATTTATATTCTCTCTTATAATAAGTAGGTTCACTGACAAGAGTAAATAATTCGCTGTTCTCAGCGACCGCTTCTAGAGCAGTATCATCATACTGACATTCTTCCTGATTTTGAGATGGAAGTGTCAAATTGTATGTAAATTTAAACCAAGATCTAATTTTTAAACTTATACATGGTTTTAATGTTGGCGTATATATTTTATCTGGTTTAACAATCAATCCTTTTTTATCTGGCGCCGTAAGTAATCTGTAAAATCCTGTATTGTAGAAATTTATAATAAAAAATGTAAACCAAATCCATGTTATCATGACAATTTTTAGTTCTCGTATCTTTATCAACCGTTCATCGGAATGGCTGTTAAGGTATCCCCATATTTTTAGGGCTAAGAACTTTTTATTTGTCTTCCCAATGAACATTTTGTAAATAATAATCGTAGTAAAGGCAACAGCACAATAAGATACTAGTGTTAATGCCCATGTCGTTGTTCCGAATGCCCGATACACTATTCTCCAATTTTTCACACCACGTAAAGATGTATATACATTAAAATTAGCATAACAGTAACCCCAAATAAAATCATAGCAGACTGATCCTCTTTTCAACAATACGTAGCCACCGATACTAACACCCAATGGATGCTCAGTTAAAAATCTCAATGTACTAGTAGAACTGCAATTATCCACCACGAAAGCATATTTCCTTTGTCTTTCCACAGCAACAAATTGCAAATTGTAATTTTCACTTTCAGCAATATTTTTCATCATATACTGTTCTATTCCCGTGGGGCTGATGCCATGATAATGAACATTTTTACTTGTTTTAAAAATTACATTTGGTGGGTTTTCTAAAGACAATATAGTGAAAGAGCAGTTGCGAAGTTCGTTTTCTTTTTCCTTTCTATCTATTTCAACTTTTTCATGTTCTCTACAGAGATTTATTTTAACATTATCCTTGTTAACATGTCCACAACTATTGTTAAGGAAAGGATTGTAAGTGTATACATATATCTCATCTGTGTCTACTCTAGGTATAAGATGAACATGAAAGATGTTCAATTTGGACAAAATAGTAAACACTTCCAAATATTCTTCATTTTTTAAATGTTGTATAATAATAAAGAAATTTGCACTTGGAGTCCATGCGAAATCAAATGATAACTTATTAAAAACTTCTGTAAATTCGGTAATATTTTTTAATAAAAAGATATAGGCTTTTGATCGTAGCAGCCATTTTTGTGTTTGGGGAGATCTTACAATAAAATTGTAGCAATCTATGTCACTTAATCGTTGTATTAGTCGATCTCCATGGTTAATTCGGTGTATTAATGTGAAAAAGCTTCCACAAGGAACTTCTCGTTTTATCAGGTCCATGACGCATTCATGTTTAAAATTATTTATGCTTTGTAATTTTGAAGTCTTGCTTGTCTGAAAATAATTTAAACCCGACGGACTGGCCAGGACAGAGTTTCCATAAATTATTATAAGAATTACCAAGTTCGAACACTTCATTATCTTAGAGTTTTTAGATGCTTTAGGGCTTATACTAAATTAGAAATGGATTGATATTCTTTTTGGAACGAGTATTTAGCTTCAGTCACAATTTTAGCTTGAATGTAAGTTACATACCAAACAACAAAAACCATAAATTATTATATATTATCTGATGGTAAAGATATTTTGATTTCTATTTGTCATATAAAATATTATTAGTAACAAATTTTTGTAGCTGATGTCTTTTTAATAATATGTCGGACATATCATATGAAATAATATGGTTTTTATAATCGGAGACAATACATACTGATGTTCAATTAGTCCATTATATGAATGTTTAAGCGAAAAGAACAAGAAGCTTATTACTTAAAGAATTCTCCGATATCTGATAATGAAATTAAAAATGGGATTCTGTTTCAAGATTTTGATTCTGCATAGCTGTGCATTTGCTTGCATATTTTATGCAGGCTGCTTTGATTGCAATAGCACAACCCTTTTACTGAAGATTTGTCTGAATGTTGCTGAAAGGGCAAACCTTTTTTCCCTATCATCTATTATCTGTCATTCTTTCTACTCATATAGGATACAACTACATTTTAAATTAATGTGTCATAGTTTCTCAACTAATATTGTCATTTAAATTTAGTTACAATTCTTGATTGATTGATGTAAAGACGACTTGGCCATAAGTATTCCATTCCATAATATTTGTTATAGTTTTTTTTTTTATTATAATACAGGCAAATTATGTCGTCATCTATTAAAAAGTTTTAAAAGTAAAAACATATAATTACATAGTTTATTCAAGGGAAATTCAAATACATATTTTTTAATAATTGAGAGGAAATTCTTATAAATTGCCAGGAATATGATTATAAATATATATCTACAGATTTTGTATTTACAGAAATTACAATACATATCAAAAACACATGTTACATACTTTTTAGCTTACATTAAAACATCATTACGTGTTAGGAATTGCATTATTTTAGTTTTAAAACGAAAAAGGTTTAAGTTACTGATATTTAGAAAATTTATTTTATGTTATTTTGGTCAAAGATACCAAAGATACTTTTTAACCCTAAAATGCATGAATTTTGCTTTTAAGCTAACGAAATACATATGGATGAGGGATTAGCCATGTAATAAGGAAAAAATAATAATACATACATATTAAATTTCTTAGTATGTTAACAATAGTTATTATTTGATGGTAAAGATATTTTGGATTTCCATTTGTCATCTAATATATAATTTGTAAACATTTTCTTAATCACTTTTTAATAATATATAATGTAATATATGATATATAATTCAGATAATATAGCGCTCAAATGATTCTACAATGTTTAGCAACTTTTTGTCAATGTACGGTATTGCGTAAACTACGAGTTGTATAAGTTGCTTCAGACATTTCATAAGAAACTCAGTATTTATAGTATTATGTGTAATTTTCAGTTCGGAATCTTGAGAACGTCAGCTTTTTTAAAGGGTAGTTCTTTGGGTAGATGAGGTTCAGAATGTTGCTGGAAATTCCATATATTTTTGAGAAGACTCATAACAAAGCCAGTCTCTCGATTGTGAATTTTCTTCTTAAATTGTACAGATCTAACTAGATGTATAAAGATTGGTCTCTAAAGATTGGTCTGGTATTTACTTCGTTTTTCTTAAAAAGATACACTATACAATTTGTATTATCATAAACCCTCTAACTACTTTTCACCTAGGTATATGCGATTGATGAAAAGCAATAAAATATTAATTCTAGATATAGCCCTCAATATAAGCGCACAATTTCTTTAGTTAATTAGGAAGGATAAAATTAACTTGTGTATACTACTTGTCCTTATCCTCTGTCCTTTTTGTTGTGTTCCTGTGTTAACATTTCCAGTACTTTTCTAGCATAGTGTGTGAATTGTTTAATTTAAGTTTCCAGTGTTCGCTTATTGTTTGTAACTGTAAAAAATGCCACTCAATACAACTGGTGCAGCTAGGGCAGTGGCTTTATCTGATGCCGGGTAGCGCCTTTTTTTATTTTTTTTGAATTTTTATTAACTGGTGTTAGCCCTACTGGCCATGACAGCGTCACCGGTGGAAAGGGGGGGGGGTAGAGCCAACATCTCATCGTCCGTATACTCGGTGTACCTCGAACTACGGTACGGGACGGCATCAGACCATTTCGGGAGACAGGCTCATACACGCGCAGGCCAGGTTAATTTCGATATCGATGCACTTCAGCTTGAGATGACCGCTTCTTTATCAGCAACATGTTGAGAAATCGCTTTTGTACGTCTACTGAAGTTCGTACGCCTCTTTTTGGGGTGAGAAATGTCAGTGTGATTGAACGAACAATTAGGAGAAGATTTTCAGAAAGGAATCTGAGAGCTATTCGTTCAGCTCGTGCCCCAGAACTGCTCCCACAATACTGTAGAGCTAGACTTGCTTTTGCTCGAGAATATACTAACTGGTCTGCTTGGGAATGGAAGGACGTACTGTTTACAGATGAGAGCAGAATAGCCCTAAGAGGTCCAGATGGACGTCAGCATGTCTACAGATGCCAAAATGAAAAGTTTACTCCATGCGCTATAACTGAAACAGTAGGTTACCAGGGAGGATCCGAAATGGTTTGAGGAGGTATCTCTTATGAGGCTCGTACTAACCTTATTGTGTTCGATATAGGCAGTGTAAATGCTCAAACATACGTGGAAAAAGTCCTACAAGACCATGACATACATTTTGTACCATATATTTGTGACAACTTTAGATTAATGCATGATAATGCACGTTGCCATACCGCAAAGTCCGTCACAGAGTACCTTAATGAGGTCGGTATTTTACAAGTTACAAGTTATACAAGTTTTACCATGGCCGGCACGCAGTCCCGATCTTAACTCAATCGAGCACATTTGGGACAACCTCAAAAGACGTGTCCGAGCAAGAGTACCAGCACCTACGACACTAGGAGAGCTCAAGACGGCTGTGGTAGAGGAGTGGCACAATATCCCCCAATCTGATATCCAAGATATCATAGATGGACTGAGAAACCGGCTCCAAGAAGTCATTGGAGCCCAAAGCGGCATTATTAATTTTAAATTTTCTTTTTAATTAGACCACTTTTTACAAAATTAAAATTGTTAAATTTTTATCAAAAATTTTCCTAAAATTGATTTTTGGAATTTATCGTTTAATAAAACCGCTTTTTTTGAAGAATTTTGTTTTTTTTTTATCAAGATCTTAAAGGTAGCTTTTAATGTACCTTTCATGAAATTAGTTCTAAATTTGGCGATTTCTGTAAATTGAAGGAAATACAAGGTGGGCGGTTAATTGTACCTGTGCGTTTATTTGAATCCTGTTTTTATTAATCAATGTCTAAGAAATACATGGAAGCATAACAAACACATGTGGCTGAAGAGGGCTGTTTCTAATATAATCTCTTTTTTCCCGAAACTATTTTAAATTGCTGCAGTTAATTTCAAAATTCCTTGGTAGAAATCGTTGTATAGTTATTTTTTTAAATACTTTTAAAGACGATTTGTCACGCTTCTTTACTTTGTAATAATGGACGTCTGACGAGATGCTTTACGTGCTATGATTTTCTATGATTATAAATGAGGGTTAACCTTCAAGGAAGTTTTCGACAATTGACAAGCTGCTTTTGGGGAGTTACCTTTTGTGCTAAGAACAGTTAGTTATTGGTTTCGTGAATTTAAACATGGTCGAGAGAACCTAAATGATAACCCAGACCCGGCAGACCGACAACTGCAGTAACAGATAAAAACGTCAGGATGGAGTGGTTATTTAGACAAAATTAAAGCATTCAGCAAGCACTAGGAGATCTAGGTTGATCTAGATTAGATCACACGTAGATTCCAAGAACATTTGAAAGTTTGGGAAAGCCCTTCGTGATGGATACGCCATTTTCTCACAGAGTAACTAAATTCTGGTCCTGTTGATTGATGCAAATTGTAAGATCATCGTCCCAAAACGTCTCAAATATCCTAAATAATTATCGAGTTTAGTTATTTTTATATATTTATTTATTTATATCTTTTCCATTTTGAATCTATTCTTATTAAGAATCTTTTTAGGCAGGAGGGCTTATTCTTATTAATCTTGGATTTACAGCTACGATCTTCTCACGAAGCAGCAATCCACGCAATTGCTGTTTGAATAGGACGAGTTGTTTGTTTTTTTTTTCACGACAATCAGTGAAAAATTACTGGGTCAATACAGCAAATTAATATAAAATTATTACTTTACATTTTTAAATGGAGATTAAAAAAACACATCACGGGTTGAAGAAAAAACATTAAGCATATAGCAATATTAGTAATAACGGAGCTCCAATTCCAATTCCACTCTTCTCCAATTATTTAATGAAAATTTCAATAATTCATATAGTGTATCGCTGACATTCCAATTCGTCACAATAAATTATTATCTTGCATTTTCATTCTTTTGCAGCAGAATGATGGCTGTCCGTTATAATTGTGAGATGCGGATCCCTTCAGTGGTTTGAAATTTGAGATAAAATTTATTTAATTAATTTTTTAAAGTTTTTAGACTAAATATTAATAACAAAATAAAGAATGGTGCAAAATTAAATTGATTTAAAAGTTATTACATACAACAATCACACAATTATAATTTTAATTTTAACATTTCAAATAATTGAATATATATTTTTATATAATACTTCTCATATGTGCTGAACTAATGGTGCTTTTTTCCTAAATCTCTATTTATTTTATTCTTAACACTACAACAAGTATCTACTCTTAAATAAACTATTTAGATGGTTGTATATCTTTGTATTACATTATTTTCTCACTTGATTAATTTCAACAATGAAAATAATAAATGATATAACATAACCAATAAACAGTATAGTGAAGTGTATTTTAAAGTCTTGCAAATTAACAGGGTTAATTTCTGTTACAACATGAAATTGATGATATGTATCTTCAGTGTGTTTTAAGAGTAAACCCGATTCAAAGTGATAAAACGCATACCTTTGAAATTTGTTAAGCAAAGGAAATCCTCTATTGACAACAAGAGAGAAAATAAAATCATTTGTGCCGAAAAGCCACCTTTCCAATTTGGGATGACCGAATTTATCCAGGTATTTATACTCTCTCTTATAATAAGTGGGTTCACTGACAAGAGTAAATAGTTTAAGGTTCTTTGTCACAGCCCTTAAGGCAGTGCTATCATACAGACAATTATCCTCAATTTCAGTAGATAGCGTTACGTTGAATGTAAGTTGAAACCAAGCTCGAACTTTAAAACTTATACAAGGTTTCAGGGAAGATGCGAATAATTTTTCTGGCTTCACAGTAAGTCCTTTTTTATCGGGCGCAGTTAGTAATCTGTAAAATGCTGTTTCGTAAAAGTTTATAACAAAAAATGAAAACCAAATCCACGTTATCATGATAAATCTCAATTTTCCAATTCTATACAACTGTTGATCGGGATGATTGTTAAGGTATCCCCACATTTTTAAGGCTAGATAAATTTTATTCATCTTGCCCAGGAATATGCTATAAATGATAAAAGAAATAACCGTAACAGAACAATAAGACAGACTTATTAATAGCCATGTAGTTACTCCAAATACTTGGTAAACTTTTTTCCAATTATCTGCGCCGCGTACAGATGTGTACACATGAAAATTAGCATAGCAGTAACCCCAAATAAAATCATAGCAGTCTGATCCTTTCTTCATTAATACATATCCGCCCATGGAAATAGCCAATGGAAAACGTGGTAAATCCTTTAAGGGACCAGAATCTATACAATCACTCCTCGGGCTTAGAAAGTTAGTTCGTCGTTCCAGCAGAGTATATTGTAATTTGTAGTTCTCTTGTTCTGCAATATTCTTCAACATATACTGTTCTATTCCCGTTGCGCTGTTTCCACGATGATAATATTTTCTATTTGTTTCAAAAATTACATTTGGGGGGTTTTCTTTAGCGAGGACAATAATTGGACAGTTGCGAAGCTGATATTCTATTTCTGTCTGGTTTATTTGATATTTTGGCAGTTCCTCGCATGAATATACTTTGATATTTTCCTTGGCTACATGTCCACAACTATGGTTTTTGAAAGGATAATAATTGTATACATACACTTCACCGCTTCTTATTGTAGATATAAGATGAACGTGGTAAGTATTCAATCGAGACAAAATTTTAAAAATGTCTACATACTCTTCATTATATAAATGCTGTATCTCAATAAAAAAAATGGCTCGCGGATTCCATCCAAAATCTTTTGATAATATATCAAAAACTTCTGTAAAATCAGTTATATTTTCTACCAAAATAATGTAGGCATTTGAACGTAAAAGCCACTCTTGGGATTTTGGCGATCTTTTAATGAAGTTGTAGCAATCAGTGCCACTTAGTTGTTTTATCAGTGGATTTAAATTATTTGTGCCATCTACTAATGTAAAGAAACTTCCACAAGGTACTTCTTGTTTCACAATATCGAGGACACATTTGATTTCAATATGGTTTATATGTAACATTAAAATATCACTGTTTAATACACTGTTGTTTAAGGGATTCAGAGAGACAGATTTTATATAAGTGAATGTTGAAAATAACAGATATATCTTAAAAGACATCATTGTTCACCACTTTTTGTAACGGTTGCTTCACAACCCGTATAGGTGTTGTTTGTTGTATGGTATAGATTGTTGATGACTGTCAGTATTTATCTTTTATCTTTATCTATTGTCTCTATTTTTATGATTTATGATATTATAAATACAAGGTATTGAAGTGTCAATATCATTATTCAGTAGAATGAATGATTTATTGTTATATTAGATATATTTAAGACTTATCTGTGCCGTAAGATATAATTAGTGTTAAAATTTTATCTGATTCTCATATAATCATTATTTGCAGACAACCGTATATTTATGTATCCTTTACATAAAATATACTTATTCAGAAATATGAATTTCTATTTAATGTTTTTAAAAGAAAAATATTTATTTAATTAGTCAAATATATGCTTTTGCATTTTAATGAAAGTTCACTTCTAGGTTATGTTATATTATAGCAAAGTAATAATTGTATAGGTTGCTGAGAGTATTGATCATCTGTTCTTCAATTGTCAGATATTGAATTTCACACTATTTAGTTATATTTCACAGGTTTTAAAGACCCAAATTTTATAAATTACAGAGATATTCTAATGTACTTACAAACAAACTGATCTAACAACCATTTTGTTTTTTGCAATTGTAGTTAGTAACTTTAATTAAATTAATTTTATTAAACCTATCTGTAAATATATTAGGAATAATATATTAAGCAATGCAAACGATTCATTAGTGAATATATATGTATACTTATATATAACAATATAAAAAGAATTCCGGTCAACAACGAAAAAAGAATAAAACAGAACGCTAATGGGGTACCTATTCCTTAAGTTAAGGGCGTTCCCAAGACTAACATACGACATTCCGAAATTTAGCGACGAATCGAGAGTGTTCCCACCAAATTAATTGGCCCTTTAGATTTGACAAACAAAAAAAGAGCAAACTATGTCGACACTAATGAAAATTTATTATCAGGGTCTCGAGAACCTCTCTCGAAGGTCTTATTTAGCACTGCGAAAACGAGACGTAATACCAGGAGGTATAACTGCTTCCAAGTATGTGCGAGTATATAAAATCAGATTTTTTGTCAAACATTGTCTTATTGTAGTATTGTAAGTATGTTATTGTCTTTGCTGACAATTAATAAAAAGAAAATCCCACGGCGCTCAATATTTTTTCTTGATGGTTTTGAATAAAATAAATAAAATAAAATATCGAGAAATAAACAAATGTATGTATATAGTTATTTAATTAAATAACTCAAAATATACATTTGTTTATTCATTTATAATAAAATAATTCATTTTGACAACGTCAAGGCATAATGCATTTCAATGAAATGACATCAGCGCTGACACAAATAATAAAGACAAATTGTGATAAGAGAATCTATTTCTGCGAACTCACAAAAAACCTTGCTCGTTGAGCTAATGACGTGGCTTCTATATTACAGGTATAATCCAAATCCGAGGGTGGGGAAGGTTAGGAAGGCATTTTAATTGGCGGCTCTATCAAAGCCACTAGCGGTTAGTGGATATTCGACGAATTTGAACCGTGTGGTTTTTGATACTGTTATATAGCACTTTTATGGTTTTTGATGCATAATGATTACCTAAAAGAGATAGGAATTTCACTCTATATATGTTCTTATGATTGATCAAGATGTCTGCAAGGTACAAAACTAGACAATTCTTAAGTTTTTTATAGTTTTCGTGAAATTATCAAATCATTTCTGCCATGTTTATATGTTTAGAATTTTATGTTTTAAAACGTTTTCCATTTTGTTATAAAAAATGTTATTTGTAAGGTTAAAAACAAGAAGCTTTATTTTTAAATAATATTATGATGCATCGTTTATTTTTTACCATTAATCAGATCTTCAGCCCATTAGGCGATGATGGTGCAAAGTTAAACGCTCATTAAAAAAAATCATTCATCTATTAAACTACCTGCCAGCTACGCTAAATCAAAATGTAGTTTATTAAATATCTGTTATAAGGCCTCTTCTACAATTGCTACGGAAATCCAATTAATTGATAGAGATTGACATATATATATATATAAATATTTTTCTTTATTTTACTTAACACCAGCTCCATCTTCCTTTTACCTTGTTTCTTGATTGATCCTTGAGAGTATTTAATTAAAAAGGTTTTAATGAATTTTAGTATATTTATTGCATTGGGAGATTCCTTGATTACATGTGTTTTATTTACATGTTTTATATACAATAATAAAACAAATATCTACTAATGATGGAACAGATAAAAATACGTGACCCAAATACAGAATTAACTTACCAATATTGAAACTAGATCAGAACTTTAGAATCAACCATTTTTATATCATTAAGAAATTAAACGAATACCGAAAGAGTTAAATTTAAAAACCTTTATTAACTTTGCGGTATGCATAATTTTTGTCTACTTAAAGTATTAAAAACTGCTTTAGCTGCTCGGGTCCAAGGTACTAGCAATCAGGTTTACTTAATAACGTTGTTAGAAGAATATATAAGGTAGTACAATCGAAATACAGTATACATTTCTGTATCAGAATATTTTGCATATTCGACCAATTCATTAATTGGCGTATAATTCAATTCTCTCCTGTCTTGTTAATATACATTAATTTATTTACTGTTGATAATATATAATAAAATAAAAAAACTGAGCAGTTTTTTTTGTTTGTTTGTGTCTACCTCTTTAATTACCAGCCAGATTAAAAAAAGCTTTTTGCATTTGATAAGAGATTTAAAATTATTGATTTATATTATAACATCACTGTACTCATTGCAGACGGAGTCGCAAGGAAGTGTAGTAGTTTATTTATCGTGCATAATACTTACAGATGCGTTGGGAGAGCTATAGTAATAACATTTTTCGACAATAAATATTCGTCAATGTCACGTTCTAAAAAAATATTAAAGATTATATAGAAGATACATGTCCAAATTGTATATGAATCGATATTTATTTTCTTTACCGCATTTGTTAAGTGCCTTTGTGAATGAGCGAGCTGCGACACAGTAACCCAAGGCTAAAATATTGTTCAGGGGTCATTACATCTAATTTGTATTAAAACTAGCTGAATACCCCCCTTCAATTCTTCATACACGTAAATAATATAATATGATACATGATATGAAATTACACTAGGGAGAAGTCGGATGATTCTACAGTTTTTAATGTTCTTAAAACACACGACTACTCTATGAATGAGTGATTGATTAAACATCCAAGTTCCCATGAGTAATCTGAAACAATATTACGGTACCACATGTTTTACGGTTCCCCCTAAATAAACAATCAGTACGGGCACATGTGGTGCTATAGCCGTATTTTAATATATTATATGAACCTGGCACACTCCCATATTAATGTAAAATATACATTACGCGCGTAAAATTTCGAGATTTTGTCTTGTTTTATATAACCTAAACTTTTAGCAGCGTAACTTTTTTAAATATTTACCATAGTTATATATATATATATATATTTATATTCTAAGTCTCCAAGATGTATATTTAACTCAATTTAATAACTAGATTGTCATTTACTACCTACTTAAAAATAAGTTTTTCGGATTATTTTGACAAATGCAAAGGCCTTTTCGAAATTTAGAAGAATAGGAATTTTATAATAACTATTTTCTATGAGAACGTTAATATTTTGTTTTATAACATTTGTTAAGTATTTGATTCATATGTTTTATTAATTTATTATAAAAAAAAACAAATTAATTTATTAAATATACATATTTGTATTACGATCTAAATGGGCCATAAATGCATGATGAATTTTAATTGAATATTTAGGATTAATAGCATTCTAATGATAATTATAATTCCAAAACCGATACAACGCTGTGAATGTAACACGTTCCACATTATCCACAAACCAAACAAAGGAACAGTTGAATTAAATTGTGGTTATATGCGAATGGACCTAATAAATGGCAAATGAAAACAAAGATAAAACATAATATAAATTGTTTGTATGTGTTCTACATTTCGATGCGACATTTTGGGTTATTCCAAGCAATGTTGTACCATAGTTTCTGCATAATTCCGCTCAATACACATTCCTTTGAAGGCCTGGATATTCTGAATCGATTGCGTTCTGTTGCTTCCGGCATGTTTGACTGAACAGACCGTTTATAAAAGGGTAGTGAGTGATATTTACATTGTTCTGAACATTTTTATGACGGTAGAGACTATATATTTCAATATTGCGTCCATCCTTTCTGTATCTTTCCTTGAATATTTCCGAACTTATTTTATATGGATAAACCGAATGTTATATTTTAGGAAATAGTTTTTTATTGAGTAAGATCAAAATTTAGTTACCGTTTTGTTTGGTTATAGCAAAAAAATATGATCCAAATGCGGTGTAAATTTAACAAATTAAATTAGCATTAAAAATCTTGTTAAGTATTAAATTTGCACCCGGATCTAACTCAAATGGCTCAAAGTGATAAAGTTGACAAGTTTTAACCATTACGTTAATTAATTCGTCGGCAAAAACGTCGGCTTCTGGTCTGTTCGTGGGAGTGAATGTATTCAGGTTACAGTTAACATTTATAGAATTAACATAACTGTGGAAAGGTAATCATAACTTAATAGTGAATTATCATTTTATGGCCCATAATATCCGTGTTATGAGATGTGGGAAATATCACTGTAGGAGGGCAAGTGTGTGTTATTATTCAGTATTTGTACCTGATACTGGCGATTGGGAACTAATTATTTTAATATATTTTATTGTATCGAAATACAATTAGGAATTGGAATTATGTATTTATCGAATTAAGTATAAATCACGTCTTTAATTGGAAAAATATGTGAGTGTTTTAAATTAATGAACATAAAATACAATAGGGTAATAAAATGAATTTAGTGTATTTCAATGAACACGCCATTCCAACTCTTAGTACTGAACTGCATCTTAAGATCACATTTATATGTAAATTTAATGTAACTGAATTTTATTGCATCCTTCTTTTATCCTAATATCATCAGTTTTCGTTTTCGTAATATTGTAACATTGCAGTGGGCATATCGTTTTTGATCTAACCTCTGGAAGGTTATCAATAACCAAGGGAATATATGACAGAACATATCAATATATTCTTTATAGGTCATTCGGTTTAATTATTTAATTTATATAACTATGTATTAAGCGTTTCTTTTAAATATATTTTGTTTACAATATTTTGATTTAAGCGGATTATTTGAATAACGCTGGGAGGTCTTTAATACCATAATAAAATTATGATAGAATTATTTTATACTTTTATATTTAAATATCAGTTTAATCCTAGTAGAAAACTTACATTTTTCTCAATAAATTTAAAGTGTCTTTGTTATAAATTTGTATATAAATATAAGCAAAATCAAGAGAGTGTGGAATCTCGTTCTGTAATTTTGATAAATGCTAAGCAGTTTAGTTATGTGACAGGCACTGGTATGTTATATAAATGGTCCGAGGCTGAGGACCGCAATAGAGGTAAGGTTACAACAACCACCTATTATATTTACAATGTATGTATGTATATTTTTAAATCTATATACATATTAACAATAAATGTATTTTAAAATATGCTATATAATTTTAAAAATCATGTTTTATTTTATCATTGTTATTTATAGCTATTTATTAAAAATTTAAAACATTTACATGACTTAAATTTTTTACAAGACTGCATGGTCTTGGACATATTTAGTCCATTCTAAAACTTACATCGCCTTACACAAAGAGTATACTGAGGTCTAATATAGAGGGTTTATTGAACTCTGATATAAGGCTGTGTGTTCATTTCAAAACACGTGATTTATCATAAATTAGCGTGTTTATCTTTCCCTATTATGTGAGAGAACGTTTCCGAGTGTTCTATTTTAAACTTGTATCGTGTTGTTATCATCATAGCTTGTGGTAATAGGTAGAATTTGCATACGGTACATTAATAAGGAATTCATACAAAAGTTTGTTGAGATCATTTCATTTCAGGCCCCTTGATACATATCTTTTGACAGGCATCGAGAGAATACACATGCTGTCAGAACTTGAGAAATATTGTAGCCATTCATTTATTTTACATTTTCATTTTTATTGTTAAAAAAATATGTAAAATTTTACAATCATTATGCCATTTTAAATAAAACAATAATTGTTACCGACTCTTAAATTCAAAACCAATTTATCGCTGTTAATTATACCCTTAGTAAATGTTGCCTATGGCATTTTATCGCATAGTGCATTGTAAAGCAAGCCTTGCGAGTCGCGTGCGCCGGCGCAGGTCACCGCGGAATAAGATCGCTGCCGCGTTGTATAGATAGCAGACACGCGCGTTTCACCAACCTATTACCTGCTTATTCCTACTTAATGTTTTAAACTGTAAACTAAATACAATTTAACTTTATATTAAGTTTTCATGTTAAATTATAGAGTAAAATACAATAGATAAAATTAATATTGTTTTAATATAATTTATATTATTGAATAATATAATAATATATTTTGTATTGATTTTTGTTTAACGATTCCGGTAATAAATGTATGTAACCAACATTATAAGGAATGTAGGCTTTACGTATAAATGTAATTTGTTTGAGCCGCGTTAATTAATTAACAGCTCAAAACCTGATTCAATATAAATCTGATGGGACGTTAATCTGATACCCATTACGTGGGTGTCGATGGTGAATGATTCCATTATATAAATCGCATAAAATGTATATGGAACATAAAATGAAAATTTAAAACTATGCATTGTTTAAACTTTAATTAAATCTCAAAATACTGTTCTCAATTGTAACTTTTAAAGTTATGAAAATATTTCACAAATGATAACCATGATGGAAGTTCCATATCCGAGTTGGCAAACTATTCGATACGATCGTAACTCGTTCGGATTTAATTAAACTGGAATCTGATTACGATACGAGGAATGGGGACGCTTTTGGGAATATCTTTTTGTAATTTTGTATACAATATTTCCTGTTTTCAATCATGGTAATGGTTATAAATTCGTTTATTTCTATAATTCGGTAAGACTAGCATAAACTTGCATATGTTATGCATTGATATGTCTTTATTAAAATTTATCATATCTTGGAATTAAGTTACACATGAAAAAGGTATACCAAACGAATATAAATAAGAGAAATATTATTAAAGTTATTGTGAACCTTACGAGTATCTCTTGGGGAGTCTGTAAAGTAGTTCCTTGAATATGTTTACCATAGCGGTAGCATTTTTCTACTTCAAAGATATCTCGATTCGAACTTTTGCAGTAGATCTTTCTTTTTATACTCAAGAATGTTTCTGAATATAACAAAGAGGTCTTACTTTTGAAGTACTTAAGATATTGCAAGGTTTGTTTGAACAAAGGTTTTTAACAATTTTTGTAAAAAAATTTAAATTTTTTATCACAATGGTATAGATTTTTATTAATTATTTTTAATGATTTTATAACGTGACTTTTCATGTAATGAGATCCTTTTAAACAATCACATATAGTGACTATAAATTTAAAACCATTTATAATAAATTTAAGATCTTCGAAATTAAGGATTGATACATTATTTTTATTATTATTTAAAAATTAGTTAATTTTAATGAATGTTACAAACATTTACTCGCACATTACATAGCACACAACCAAACATTATTTAGCACCAACCTGTTAAACAATTCACGTTATGGAGTTCAGATATACCAATGGAAAGGATTTAACAATAGGCTCGCGCTCTTTGTTTCGGGAGCATACATTTCAAATTATTGTTGGGATTATTTAGTGTATAAATGTTTGGATAACGGGATATTGTTTGAGAGTTAGATATAACAGGAATACTTTAATTAGAAGCGCCTGTATTTTAGTAACTTATACAAGAAATAGTTTTTTCACGAATTTAAGTATTTATAATTTCTTTAAAGTTTTATTAATTAAAGTTTACTTTTACTTTTCTATGTAGAGCTTAGAGCGTTATCAAATGTTTAACTATTTATTAATAATATTGGATGTTATTGAATAAAACGAAAACTGCAAACTGTTAAAGATGATAAGTATTTGTCAAAATGAACATCAAATCCAAATTATATTTTGTTTAAAAAGAAAGATATGTAATCATTTTAATTACTTTGCAATTGTACTTACAACCAATGGCAACCACATACATATGGGTCGGGAAAGTAATTGATTTATTTTTAATATGTCCTCGGGTTGAATAAATTCAAATTGGCCCGATTTGCTTTACAGTATATATTTGTATAGCTATTTCAATCTGACCTTCAAATACAAGTAGGTCATAACGTACACTGTAGGCAAGATTAATGTGCTACACAAGGTGCGAAGGACGACGATTTCTCATATCTGACATGTTTCAAACACTACTTCTATGTATGAAGTATTAGGACTTCATAGATATTTGTTTACCTCCCAAAATATAAACACGTTATAAGAAAATACAGGATTAGACTTGTTAAGTTAGAGTGGAAGAATAAACTTTTTTTTATTTATTAAACATAATTTCACCTTACCTACATTTTAAATAATTTAACAATATGTATGAACTATTCATCAATAAAATACTTGGTATCATTTATAGCAATTATTTATTTTTAAAGTGTACTGTTTCTTAGTATTTATTAAGCACTAACTTGGTTAATATCTACACTTAAAAATATCAATCAAAATCACAGGACTATGCAATTTGAAATTATAAAAAGGATATTATTATCATGGATATTGTTTTAAATATAATATGTAAAAGTGAAAATGTATATAGTAGGTGAAATGATCAAATAACTGCATATAATAACTGCATTATGGCGTTAACCGTGGTTGCGGACTTCAAGTATCGACCGGGCCGTCGGCGTTAGATGTCCTCCATTACCTTTGAACATGAAACTCAATTACGATAGACTCTTTGTCAATACTAAGTGGTCTAACCAGTTACTATTCTATCAAAATTCAACATAACGTAATCAATAATCACAATTATTTTTAACGTTAAATTAGATTTTATTCCGTATAAAGATAATTTTAAAGAACATGTTACTCAATATATCAATAAAATTTTGTGAGTGAACGAGTTTCAGTTTATTAGATATTATTAGTAAATGATAGGTTATATAAATACAACAAGCATCAATTAACGCATTCAAATAGCTTTTTTACATTTTATTTTAAGTAAATGTGAACTTGTCCCACCTTCATCAGTCGTCACTTAGTCACTGTCAAAGTGAGTTATTCGTCAGTGAGATACACACAGTCAGATAGACGTAGAATGTTCTAACTTTATCTTTAAGCTTAAATGTATAAATTCGTTGAAATTAGTTTTACTTAAATTAGGTTTTCCTTAAAACAATAAGGCGGATAAGATTACCAGACGCTCTACTCGTATCTCTCGCTTGCAGTCCGGGTTAGACTTAGAATTGAAATAATGGTCACTCTGTAAACTGTAAAGGCATTCTAAGCTGGGTTTCAATTCAAACTAGTTATAATGTTATATTAATGTTTGTAATATTAAAATTCAAGTATTAATTAAAACAAGTGGATATTTAATTATTCCTTGGTTAGAATATATAGATATATATAGAAATATAATATATATATATATATATTATATTTCTTTTGCCTCGAGTATTCGGGATTTTTCGAAAGAAAATCTTTTGGTATAATCGCAAAATTACTTTCATAATTAAAACGCTAAGTAAAAACTAGTTTAATAGAATGTAAAAAAGATTGAGAATAATCGGAAAGCAAATAAAATGATAAACCTACGTTAAATTTATTTGCTTTATTAGATGTTACTCAACTTGTCTTTTCATTAAGCCAAACCTTTAAAAAAAAAATGTACGTGAATATATCTGTTTACTTTGTTGTTGTCTTTATAAAAAAATTATAAATTTCTTTTCACTTAGTAAGATCGCATTACGACCACTTGCTCCCAATCAGTGAGGTTAACAAATATTGGCGGTCTGTAAATAAATGGTGGGAGTGGTTTTTATTATCAAGTTTAAGATCGAACTTTGAAGTACATTTAAAAATACTTCCCAGAATGTTCCATTGATACTCTGATTACTATTACATATGCAACTTTAAGGTTTTTATATGAACAAATAAGAAAATAATAGAAAATAAACGAGAGCGATTTAATAATGCATATATATTTCTCTCTCTCCCTTTCTTTCTCTTTCTATCTTTCTTTCTCTTTATACTAAAAACCCGGTAAACCGTCACTTATATCTGATAGATATAATTTGCATTAACTGGTGTTATACACAATCTAATAATACTGAAAACCAGATATCCGATATTCAGACGTCCTCACGCAACATATGGCGAATAAAAATAACACATAAATTCGGTCAACGAATACCGTAACATTTAATATCGCTCCTTTAACAACGTATTCACTGAACAATAACTATATTCATTATAACTGAGTGAAATAACCGCCTGGAGGTCGGTCAGTCCGCAATCCCGTGATAGTCTGACGGCTGTTATCTTGGATAAGGCTTAAGGCGAACATTCCGATACAAAGAATGTGGGTCAGAACAAAATTATTATAAAAAACATTATGCAGTGTTCAACTCGAAAATATGTACAGGGATAAATGGAAATAAAGTTTAGGGAAGCTCCTCAGTTTGTGTTTGTTAGGTTTGAAACTTAATATTCCCAACTCACATTACGAGTACGTTTGTGTTTCCAACCAATTCTGACCAAATAAGGAAAATTTGTACGTTAAATATTTGTTTCATTAAGTACGTGTTTTAATTATGCTAATTATATTACTTGTATTATTTGATTTCTACTAACGAGTGATATATAGACAGAATTGCTTTACCAAATAAATTATTTAAAAAAACAAGTGCCTGTCAACTTTTACAGGACAGGTTTATACATATAAATAAAATCGAAGTGTCTGTTTGTTATTCTATATTAATAGCTTTTCATTAAATGCATATAAAAGGATATACTTACATTTATAAACTCATTTAAACAAAAATTGTCTGTTGGTCTGTTTATTTCGACTAATTTCTGAAACAGCTAGCCCGTTTTGAACGTCCGCTAACAGATAGTTGCTAGCTGCTTTAATTTTAAAAAGTATTACACTTATATAATGGAGACAAAAGAAGCCTTATTATTAGTTGACTTTATTTATTTATAAATTTATTTATTTATTTATTTACTCTTTATTGTGAACTACAAAAGGCAAACTACCTTTACTGAAAAGTCACAAGCAATAAGCTGTTTAATAATAGAAATAAATGTCTTATTAGTAATGCCTAACAATGGTGACATTTTATAGCAAACTTGACAATACAACGAGTTAACCAAATACATTTATCTTCAAAAGCACCGTTTTCATGAATAAAGCACATTGATTACACAATTCGAGCGCGACTCAGACAGCTGTTACGTTGAATACGAAATACCACGTGGTATTGTGTTTTATAAAACATAATTTAATGCAATTTTCGTCATAAAGACTTAATATTATCGGCTTACATTTAATTTATTCAAAATTAGCATATAATATTTATCTGTTATTTTTAAAGATAAGTTATTTTCCATTGTAATATGCCTTCCCAAATATACAGAACACAGTTTATAACATTTTGTTTATTTTTTTTTTCTTTCACATGTATCAGTTATGCCTTTTGGCGATCACTTACATTGAGCTATTGTTTCCAAAATGAAATCCGAAGTCCGAGAATTACGAGGACCAACAATACATTTTTCTCAGACGTGACACGAATACTTTACGACGCCAGGAGCCGCAACCGATTCCGTGTAGTGCAATTTTGTTTTCATAACCAAAAAAGTTTATTGCTTAAGATAAAATACTGCATATTACCTCATTTACGAATCACCTGCTCCGGGAGAATATCTCGGCTTAATGTTATGATACATTTTTTGGCTTGTTTCGTTTTTTACAATGTTGTTTAGTAAGTAATTAATTATATTTTTATAATCTTAAACAGTGTAGTGTGAATTAATATTTCAAAAGAGATATCAATATTATTTATAGACAACGTGTAGTTTATATATAAAAGTGATTATCCAGCATCCATCATGACAAACCCGAGGTGTCAAATAAGCCCGCGGGATGTTGATATAATCCAAGTCTTATTGAGCTTTATATATTACCACGTCTACAATTATAAGCCATAAATAGTACCGTTTCTAAATAAGCGGTGTTTGGTCGGTCCGTGGCTACCACTTACCGCGACCACTATTAGTCTTTTTATTATACTCGCAAGTAGAGGTATTGTGAGTGCTCAATTGTCTGGAACCATTTAGTTTTGATTAGGGCTCCCACATACTTTATGAATTTACATGTAAAGTTTTACAAATTAATACGCTTTGTTTTCAAATATTTAGCGGTTGTAAATTTAAATAAGATCTGAAGCGGTTAAATGGCGTTTAAAAACAACATTTAAACATAAGTTTATTTTATTCGCTTCAATATTTTATGTTATTATATTCTCAGGTTGATTTCTCAAGAGTGTTAGCACAAAGTCTGATATTTTTGGTCAATAAAGTATAAGACATTCGTGTCTTACCGTCCATAGCGAACCTTAATCAGCTTTTATGTGTCGCGCGCTGTTTTACGATTTCATGCGGTGTAATTGCTTTCATAGAAATTTATTTGTTATAAATGATGTTTTTAAGGTAATGTGGATCATTTTTTGTTATTCATTGCCCATATAAAACTAATAATGTTATTAAACATGGTGTTTCTTTTAAATCATGAGAGTTATTTAAATTTTATATACATATACATATATATAGAATAGAGAATGATAAATATATTGTTATTGATTTTTTAAAATTTCAAGTTGATGTTATTTTGATACAATGTAACGTATTTAGGTATGGAATTTAGGAATCTATATATATTTTTATTTATTTATTTATGTCTTTTCCATTTTTAATACCTGTGATCACTTGTGTACGTCAAATGGGAATGACAGGAGGGCTTATTATGATACCATACTCATCGAAATAAGCCCTTCTGTAAAGACACTCCAACCTAAAATTAAAGCTAAGGGTTCCAAAAGCGCCCTGCTCTGAGAAGAACCACACAACAAACTCAGCCAGGTATTTCTTTATTGTGACAACAAATATAATATTCAATAATTCAAAATATAAAATGACAAATATTCAACACGAACAGAACTTAAAACAGTTAATAAAATAATTTTAGCGGATTATATTATGATAATTATGATATACCAGATGACAAAATTGTATAAATTACACTAAATGAAACTAATTATTATTTTATTACAATAATATTAATAATTATTATTATATTATATTATAACATTGATTCTGAAATTATTATAATAACAATATATGTTATCTTCTTCTTTATAAATATATTACTTTTAATTATGGTAATGTAATTATCAACTTTAATTATTTTGGATTTATTTAATGATTCTTTCAAGATTACATTGACAATGCTAATTGTCCATCATATTTACACACTAGTAGTTGTCCGCTACTCCTCGTGAATTATGCACAAAAAATAAGGTTTACCGATTTACAATACTACAAACAGATGCAATGCAGTGATGCATTTAGTTAGAATGGGTCATTTGGCTCTCGGCCAGCGCGATTGTGATCAGTCTTAGCAAACGAACGCCGATACCCTAGTTAGCTGACTAACCACTAACTAGGGTATAGGATGGAGAGGCTTTTATGGTCACTTAATTATGCCTTTAGCTTCATTAAAGGTGAACCAAACGATCTCGAAGCTAAGACGGTAATCACCCAATTGCTACGAAATTTTATGGTAAGTTTAGGAATATTGAATTTAAATATGTTATTTCAGGATTCAATTACATTTTATGTATTATAATACAGTATATATAATTAGTTTATAATAATAAAAACTTTTGATAGGTAGCAGTTGTTTTATATGGATAAAGTAATAATTCATTAACCACATGTCAGGTGACACCCCCAAGCGTAAGCCTTAACCACTTCGCAAACGTAGGCGTAACCTTTATGTCAACTAGATGTAAGACATTTGTTTGTTTTATTACTATTGTATTATATTTAATGTTATTAGTTTGTCTCTACCATATTTCAGACTTAGATAACCGCTTTAATATTACTAAAGACAGAAATAGAGGGTAAATAAAATTCTTAAAAGTTCAAATAAGTATGAAGAAGTTTAAAGGTCAAAATTGTATAAAAATAATACAAGACAAGAGTTTTTGTCGTTATTAATAAGGTCATTATTCTATTTTAAATAATTAACTTTTATATTTTTAATATATTTTATAAGTTATTTTGCCGTAAAATTCGTTTTTTCTTCTGTAAAAGAGTAATCAGACCGGAATAAAATAAGTTTTTTCATTATCTTTCGTGTCTGCAACTATATACTAAAAGCGCCTGAGGGAATAATTAATTGTGAATGCTCAAGTAATTTTGAATTTATCAAACTTACGCTCCTGGCTGTTTTACATCACGCCCATGTGAAAAGTAATAATTAAATACTATACCAGATTTATCTATGTAAGTACTGTTACCTGTTTTATGGAGACCTCTATATATATCTTTCTGAGAACCTAATTAGTTTAAAAGATTCAAAAGTATTATTAAGTAATGGAAAACGGAAGTAAAGATTTTAATAAACAGAACTTATTTCACGTCTTCATGTAAAGTACAGACCTACATCTTTATAAAACTATAAAATAGTATTGAAATCTATTTACAGCTGTAAAAAAGTCATAAATCGTTTTATTGCGCCTCGAACTTATTTACTTAGACACGGAAAACAGGTCAGGGAACGTCGATGTGAAAAGAAAACTCACACCAACGAATCGTTAATAGGCCTAATAACTTCCTATGATCTCATTTCAGTGGGAAAGTAGGTATACGAGATATTCTCACCTATTCGATACTTTCGACAATATCTAGATTACACAGTATTATTAATAAATTATAGGAAAATGAACTCTACGTGTACCATATTATCTTTATCATGATATATTTAAATCATTTGTTATACTTACCATAATATATTAGATGAAGTGTATAACATGGTGTAAGTTCAATAAACCGTAACACATGTAAAACATTATTGTATACATTTTATAAAAAAGCCGCTTTGTATAAAATAATGCAAGATCACAGGTCAATACAAATAAATGGTCCCGTGAAGTGTTTGTGATTAGGGAAAATTGTTTTGGTCACGCAATCAGATAACGCATTATCGTTCATTATCTTCAGAGGTTAGTTAGATACAAAATTCTATATATACCTCGATTTAGTTAACGTTTTTCTATGACATTTTTATTATTATACAGTAAAAAATAAAAGTCCGATATCATCATACTTATTATATTATAATAGCGTAAATAATAATCAACATACTTATACAACGTGCAATCTTATGCTAGTAATAATATATTATATCTAAAGCAAAATCCGTCAAATTAAATGTAATGCAGAGAAACGAACCATCAAGCAGATATTTCTTTAAAATTGTATTAAAATATTGTAAATGTGAAACATATTTACAGTGTGTCCGCTATATGAATAACTTTTTGATATTTTTTATAACTTTAACGACATTACTTTGTAATTACGTCTGGAATATCTTATGCTAATAATTATCTTTTTATTTATTACTTGTCATTGTTATGTTATAAAACAATACACATACATCTCTAAGTGAAGTAACTAAGATTACTGTACCACAATCCATGATAAAATAAACTATTTCATATATAAATATCTTATTGATAAATATTTTTTAAACATATTGAGTAGATCAAAACTCCTATCTATCTGTATTACGTATTATGTACGTCTAACGTGAATATATAAAAAATTGAAATATATATTATTTTATACAATACTTTGTAGTCTTCATGTTTATGGTCTTGTTACGAAAGCATAGCCAAGGGCAATTGTTATAGTAAGAACCAACTTGGTTTCACACGGTTAAATGCTGACACCACGCTTCGAGTATCCTGAAGACGACACCATACGGCTTGCGTTCTCACCATCGATGGGAATCGAGGATAAAATATATTCATTCTTGGGTCAATCGCTGACCTGGAATCACCCTTTTTTAGTATTAATTAATTATAAGTTTTAATTGTAACTCTTTAATATAATTTTATAAAATAATTGTTTTTCTTTGCATCCTTCGCTGCCACCAAACTTAATTGGCGCAGTCGGTAGGATATTCGAGATATATTCGGTACGCGTCGCGTCAAGATTTCCCCTAATATCGGTGCGAGATCCCGCGTGACTAACCGATTTCGAGTATCCGAATCTACATACATCGTGGAGGCCAGCGGAGGTGAATCCGAAAATCGATTCGGCGAAGAAAATCATGTTCATGTAAGTACTCTGAATCTTTCAAGTCCTTACCTATCCTAATTTTTAACGTTATTCTTATCCTTTCAATTTATTTTATTATTCCATTAGATTGTCCAAGTAATTTAATATATAAATACTATTGTATATAATTTTTAGAGTGTTAGATTAGTGTTCAAAATTTTTCATCCGAGAGAAAACAGTAGCCGTAGTTTGTGTAAGGGTAGATCTAGCAGGCTCGATACTATAGACGAATTTAGGCAATTAAAAAAAATTGTTATACCTAATATTAAAATGTCTCAAGATATAATGGGTGAGATATACAAGTCACTTAGAGTTTTGCCTGATTTTGACGGTAACCCCATGTGCTAACAAGATTTATAAATTTATGTGATCAATTAGTACTTGCATATTTTAAAACAGAACCGGGTTATGAGTTAACCAATTTGGCCCTTAGTAATGGTATATTAAATAAGATTACAGGCTCTGCAGCTCGATTGATAAATTCCAAAAGTATTCCTGAAAATTAGTTCGGTATTCGTAGTGCACTTATTAATAATTTTGCTGACCATCGAGACGAGACCACTTTTATTTAACGATTTATCATTACAAACCCAGAGGTCTTCAACCCCACGGGAATTTTACAAACGTGTTCAAAACTTATTCAGCACTATCATGACATACGTAACGTTGCATGAAACCGTGGCTACTACATTCGAAAATTTCAGAAAAGCAAAAATAGATGTAAATTTTAATATTCAAAGACAACTCGGATATATACAAATTCAAAACCCACCTTTAAAATTTCTTATAGACACGGGAGCCAATCAGTCGTTTATATCCCCTCAAGTAGTTGAAAAATACTTTTCTCATTTACCTCTTAATTATACTCCATTTGAAGTTACGAATAATCATAATGTGTATAGACAAGACTATTCTATTACTTTACCTAGTTTCTCGGAATTTAAAGAAAATAATGACGTAACCTTTTTTATTCTTAATTTTCATAATTATTTTGATGGCATTATTGGTTTTGATTTGTTAAATTCGTGGGACACTAACATTGATTTTAGACGCAAGAAATTAATTACTAAAAATACCGAATTGCCTATTATTATGTATGACGCTCGAAATACAAATCTTTATGAAGAAATAATACCAGCTCAGTCATCCAAATTAGTGAAATTGCCAATAAACTCCAAGGACGGAGATGTATTTGTTCCTGATCAGATAATAAGTAATTGTTTAATTTCTGATTGCTTTACAAATGTGAAAAACAGTCGAGGTTTAGTACAAATTTCAAATAATTCAAAGAATGATGTAATCTTTTCAATGGATCGGCCTATTACAGCTGAGGTATTCAATATTGAATCTAAGCAATTAAAACAATTATCCGATCGTAAAAAAAGAAGTTCTATCGCGTCTCCGTATAGATCATTTGAACCCAGAGGAAATAGCTAATTTAAAAACCTTATGTGCACATTATTCGGATGTGTTTTACCTTCACGGAGAACCCTTAACATTTACGAACAAAATTAAGCATAAAATTAAAACAAATGATGAGATCCCAGTTCATGTTAAAAGCTATAGGTACCGGTATGTCCATAAACAAGAGGTTAGAAGTCAAATCAATAAAATGCTTGAACAAAATATAATTAGACCTTCGGATTCCGCGTGGAGCTCTCCTATTTAGGTGGTGCCTAAAAAGGCAGATGCTTCGGGTAAAACCAAATGGCGATTAAAATTATCCGAATACGATTTCTCAGTCATTTATAAGCCAGGTAAATATAATACAAATGCTGATGCCTTATCCCGTTTAGTAATTCATAACGAAGAACTAAGTTCAATAGCAGTAAATGCATCTGAAAATGACTAGCACTATTACAGCTTCAGAAGCTGATAGAGATAATTCTAATACCCTAACAGTTCATACCGACAATGAAAATCCTATTTTGGAAATCCCGATTTCTGACGAACCCCTAAATAAATTCACAAAACAGCTAGTTTTAACAATTGTAAGCAATATTAAAGGAAGACCAATAGTTTCTAAACCTTTTGAAACAGACACACGTATCACTGTTCAATTGTCAGAAAATAATCTCGAAGAAGATATCATTAATGTTATCAAAGAATATGTTCATCCCAAAATTAAAACAGGGTTACTCATAAATCCCCCATTAGCAATGTACTCGGTTATTCCCATAATACAAAAGGCTTTTAAAAGTTCAGCTATGAATTTAATACTAGTTAAAAAGGAATTGGAAAACATAAAAGAATACTTAAAACAACAAGAAATAATAAGCAAATACCACGTAGGTAAAACTAATCATAGGGGTGTTAATGAATGTCATCTCGCCCTATCTCATAGGTATTATTGGCCAAAAATGCGAGAGCATATAACCAAGTTCATTAACAAATGTATAATTTGTGGTCAAGCGAAATATGATCGCAACCCTATTAGACAACAATTTCGTATTGTCCCTCCACCGTGTAAGCCTTTCGAAGTTGTTCACCTAGATTTATTATCTATACAGAGTGAAAAGTTAATAAAAATAAAATGACCAAAGCTTTTAATTTAATTCATGAGTCTAGTTTAAGTTACAGAAATGAATTAACAAATACTCATAATAAGTCTAGAGAGCCCGAAAAGCAATTCTCCCCGATCAACAAATATTTATTAGAAACCCTTTTGCTGTTCGTCAAAAGATAGCGCCGCGTTACACACATGATACAGTTAAAGCTGATCTCCCGATACATATATATACATGCAAAAAAGGCGGGCCAATTGCTAAGTCTAGATTAAAGAGAGTTCTTAAATAAAACTTGAAAATCTAGATGATGGTCCCGGCATTTTACCTTTTAAACTAGGTCTTTGTCGCATAGTGTCTCATTATCACTCATTCTTGAAGTATATCGATATCCACGAATTGCAAGACAAAGTAAATACAGTTCATATCCAATTAAGCAATATAATCTCTAATCTTAATAATAAAACTTTTTCTTTGTTTGAGCCCCATACTAACTATTTGAAAGAAAAGCTTCAAGTCGTTATAGAACAATTGCAGTCATTTGAAATTAGCCGCTCTAAAAGAGGTCTCGTTGATGGTCTCGGGTCCGTAATAAAAAGTATTACCGGTAATCTTGATTACACAGATGCGTTACAGTTTAATAACGCAATAAGATCACTACAAGAAAACGATAATAAATTAGTTACGGAATTTAACAGTCATGTAAGCCTGACCAAAGATTGGATAACTCAGCACTCTAAAATAATAGATAAAATAGTAGATAATCAGAACAAATTAGCGGAACTAGTAAAAAAACATTAGTCTAAGTTACAGAATGTGCTAGCATTTACAAGGACATCCACGGCTCATCATGATGTCATTAGTTTAAGTTCTATTAGAAATATAATTAGAAAGCTACGTAGTATGTATGGTAGTAATAAAGTACTAGATATAGAGGCCCGAGAGTATTATGACGTAATACAATTAGGTTCTTATTATGTAGGAAATGAAATAGTTATAGTATATAAATTCCCAATTATAAAATCCCAAATATATAATTTATATAAGATATCCATAATCCCTAACAAAAATCATGAAAGTCTTGTTCCCCAACACCAATTCCTTGCAATCCATTTGAAAGATTTCAAGTACATAGAGGCTGAATGCCCGAAGTTCACTAAAGGGTATCTATGTGAAGAGATACACAACATACATAGTCGTACATCGCCGGATTCTGTAACAGCCCTCGTTACTACGCAGAAAAAACTCCCCGAATGTAAACCAGTCACCGTATCCCTACTTACGTCAGCCTACGAGAAACTCGACGATCGCCACTACACCATTAGCTTTCCAACTCTTACTAAAGTACGCTTGTCCTGCGATCAAGATATCTACAAGATGTTGCAAGGAAGTTATCTCGCTATAATTCCATATGATTGTTTCATTCAAACAACAGAATTCATCATCTCGAACCTCAACGATCGACTAAAAGATCAAGCCTTGAAGATAATAGATGTCCCTAATGAAAATATACTCAGTTCAGCAGCACATCTGATATTCAAATTAAACTTCATTAATTTGATAATCTTCACGCTACCAATAGAGAGGTTATTCTACAGTCACTAGTAAACTTGAGCAAGACCAACGATATAAGCATCTACCATACAACAATACCTTTATATACGTTACTATTCGGTGCATGTGTACTAATTAGCGGCCTTGCATACCGGAAATACCGACTTAAACATACGAAACACACCATCCAAATAACTCAAAGGGATGAATCAGATCTACCAGCGCAATTTACGACCAAGGTCTTCAATAGTCGCTGTTCTACGGGGGGAGGTGTTACGAAAGCATAGCCAAGGGCAATTGTTATAGTAAGAACCAACTTGGTTTCACACGGTTAAATGCTGACACCACGCTTCGAGTATCCTGAAGACGACACCATACGGCTTGCGTTCTCACCATCGATGGGAATCGAGGATAAAATATATTCATTCTTGGGTCAATCGCTGACCTGGAATCACCCTTTTTTAGTATTAATTAATTATAAGTTTTAATTGTAACTCTTTAATATAATTTTATAAAATAATTGTTTTTCTTTGCATCCTTCGCTGCCACCAAACTTAATTGTCTAGTCCGATTTGTTTATAGTGAAAAACGTAAATAAAATATGCGTGTTGTTCCTAGCAACGAAAAAATCAATAGTTGCTGTTGAAGTCCATTAAAGTTTTAAAATTCAATCCATACCAGAAATAAGTAGTCTTGTGTTCAGTTATAATGAATAAACTGTAATATATTTAAACGGCAGGAAAAAACGCACCTCATGCGATCATCTTCGTCATGTGATATATAGTATATATAACAGTAATTATAATCTTGATACATAAATGGACCAAACATAAATATTTGTATTGCAATTAAAAGGGATCAAAACTGACTATGTGGAGTAACTGTCATATAGTTCGTTTGTCTCAACATCGTTTACACAACAGCATAGGTAGGTTCTGTGGTAATCCCGCAGCTATTATCCCGAGTTGAGATATGGAAGTATCCATCAATACCCCAGTCTCGTCCCCAAGAGTTCTTTACGATCCAGTACTCTTCACCGTCCAGCTCTCCGTAGCCGACGAGGGTAACCTCATGGTCCAAATTGGTAGGACTACTGCAAGTACACATTTCTTAACTTATTTTTGACTTTAAACTCTTTTATAATAAGTGTAGACTACTTTGTTTTTACTAACAATACATTAGTATATACATATATATAATTAAATGATAATCACTTGCGAATGTAATAAAACTACTTAACTACTTTACTATTACTATAATTACTACTGTAATTCGTTACCAATTAATTATTGGCCCAAGAATAGTTTTGTTCATAATTTGATATAAGAATAAAATCATTATATTAATTAATTATTAAACATATATTGTCTACTTCTAGAAATATATCGGTAAGACAAAGAAAACAGGATACACGATGCCGAAGAGGCATTTTTTTAAAAAGAGTACAAAAATTTTGCGTCCCATCCCAGATAAAGTACTAGTAGTAATAAATAATATTCAGCACAATAATTTACTGTCTGTCTCGTGGACTGTACCTAGAGACGTCTCTGAGTGTTTTCAGAATAATAAATAAAGACTTAGTTACTTCGTTTGTCAAGTGAGTTATTTATGTTTGTCGAGGTATCTGTATTGACTTCTGTATTTTTATGTAACCCTTATATATTTATGAGATTAATATTAAATATATGTCTATTTAAGAGACTAAAAACGTACTCGAATTATGGCAAAAGTTTTTGTTTTGCATTTATGTATATATTATAAATCGATTGTTAAACTCACCAACTGGGATCAGAGAAGATCCCTCCATTATAGTATGATAGTGCATCAGTAGCTTCAATAGATACTGACAACGGTCCATGGTTAACTAAGGCCACCTACAAAAGTATGTAATAAATAAAAATGATATCTTAATAATAACATATTTCAACTGATTCTATTAATGAGTAGTTTTTATATTTCTGAACAAATTTAATTGTTTAAATAACCATTTGAGAGGTCTGTTAATTATACAGAATAAGATTATTGAATAATTTAACCAAATACTTCGTTTTACCTTGAGAGCTTCAACACTGAAGGGTGTGACGTCAGTAAATCCTTTAATTTGGTAAACTTGCGTCATATTTTCAATCTGACAGAAGCCATCCTTAAAATAATAATAAAAAAGTAGTGAAATGTAAATAATTTTATTTTGTTATTTGACTTTATAATGATGACGGCCTTTCTTATGTTTTGTTATAGTATAATCTTAAAAGGACTTTCACTTACTTTGTTAACATATGGTCCGTACTCCTCTTCTAAAGGCAACCCATATTTCATAATCCAGTGGTACGCTCCTGTATCTGTACCACCGTTACAACCCGAAACGCCAAAACTAAAAAATATAAATATAATATATTATTGTAGTTAAACCGTAGTAAAATAAATTTTTATTAGATAAAATGTAATACTATTTGTATTCAGCTTTTTATTGTATGTCTATAAATATATAATATAACAGAAAATGATGAATGTAAGAAAGTAATAAAGTAAGAAGGTTAAAAAGTGTAACTAACGCCCAAGCACAGTCTATAAGCGCTTGGTTTGCAAGCCTCAGAAGCCTTCCGCCATTCACCCGCGCCAAAGCTCCCTCCACCGCACTAGTTGTACCAAATGTCCAACAACAACCACAATCCTCTTGATCTAACACAAACATTAATAAAACTACAATTAGACAAATTAAAATTACATTACAAACATGATGTCATACTCCGAAACCACTTCTAGTTTAATAGAGCATAATTTCGTACTAAAATGGGTTTCATGTGTGAAGAAACGAATATCTTAAGATTAAGACAAATATTAAACTGATATTGATGAAACCCATTTTTTATATTTTAACCCATTTATTATAGTAGCAAAGCTATGAAACAGTTCCCACCTTTGACGGGTGTTACGAGTCCATACATTCGTGCATCGTAAACTGGGGGTAACGTATTAGATATTTCAGCCAGCTTCGATTCGGTGTAGGGAAATGGAATAGTACCGGAAGGTCCCTCTCGTCGTTTGAGACCCTTCCGTTTTTGCATTTCTTCATGGGTCAGGTCAGCAAACTTGTTTACCGCTAGTTTATAGTTATTATTTTTTTTGTTATGTTCTTGGATCATTCTAAAACAAAAAAATAAGTCGCTTTTAATATTGTTTCCATAAAAGTGATCTAAGAATTTTTTAACAAAATGTTGAAATAAAAAAAAAAACGACCTTAAATTATTTTGAAATATCACGCTGCGTTGCTCGTGTTCATCTTCTGCATAGTTTTTGTTATACTTCAGTTTAAACCTAAAAAATGTTTAATTATAAATATATCTAACAAAATATAAATGGACAACATCACTTATACACTTTTTACTTACTCTTCGAATGAGAGGTCTGATTCCTGGGGTTTTACAACATCGTCATTAGGTTTAGTAACGGTGCAATTGTCTAAAATAATAACATATATATTAAACCACTCGAAATTAATAATGTTATGTAATAAAAAAACTCTTACATGCATCTACGTTGATGACATCTTCATTAAAATCAGTCTGGAAGTTAAAGAAATTCCAAACGAAGTGCGTTTTTATGTTATTTATCCAGGTATTATAAATAATCTCCTCGTATCTACAAAATAAGATAATTTAATTTGACATAGCATAGAATGAAACATTGACTCTTCTGTTATACTCAATGGATTTTAACATGGCTTTCATGTTTAGATAATTTTATACAAAGTGAAGTACATACAACATGTTATATTTGTTGGAACATCTGAAGAAATAAACCATAAAAATATTATACAATAAATAACTCCTTTTAATCAACCTAAAAGTAATTAAAATATTTAATTAATTACCTAACTGGCGTCCAGGCAGACGATTTAGTATCTAAAGAGACCCATAAATATTTTCGTGTTTGAGAACTCGTATAATCTTCATCTTCCACAGAAGCGAACTTTTGAACTTCACCTGTCTCAAGTTGATCCTTTCCTGTAATAATTTAATATTTAATACGTAATTTTTAACTGTTTAAAATTATTTATCATATATACTCACCAACGTGGATAAAGTCGCCAACATCAGGTAGCACTTTATCGAGCTTCACCTGTTTGAAGATGGAACCTTCTGTACCCGTACATATTAATTCGTTTTCATACTCTTCAGTGCTTTCAGGGTGTATCTAATTATCAAATTATATAATATTATAACTCACTAGTTTTATTGTGTAAATGTAATAGAGCTTAAATAAAAATGTTTTGGAGTTTTTTATTTTTAAGAATCTTTATTTATTTTTTAGTCTAGTTGTATAGCAAAAGAAAAATTAGGGTTCACCTCATATTTTACGCCGTACGGAAAGGTGGTTTTCCTTTTGCCTTTAAATGAAAAATTCTTTACAGCGCCCTTGTTATAGTCCACCCTAGATTTCTTAGTTGTTCGCCTAAAAGTTAAATTATATTAAGTAAAAATCTGAACACAATTATCCATAACCCAAAGTTAATCAAATCCTGAGTTACATTGTTTATTAATATTAAAAATCCATTTTTATTACCAATACGTAACATCTTCAATCAATCCAGACGTAATAGACAATTTTTCAGCTTCAAATGTATATTTTTTAGGCCATTTCAAGTTTGGGAGTTCATCTTCTTGCACTGAAAAACTCAATAAATGTTAAAATAGAAGCCAAAAATAATAAAAAACCTTCAAATAGTCAATAAAATTACCATATTTTCCAGTAACTGATCCAACTATTAAAAGCGACAATATTTTCAATGTGAACCCATACATGATATCAGCTTTTGAATTCTGAATGGGATATTAATGATATTTGGTATTTTATAGCAGATTTTATCAGTTTGGACTAATTAATGATTATTGGTGATAACGAACTAGGATAAGCTTAATATTGTTAATTTGAAATTTGTTATTATTTATAATAATTCTGATTTTTAGTTTATATTAATTATTAAGTAACTTTTTTTAAATACAATATTTTTGACATCAAATATTATTTTTTGATATAAGACTTTTTAAGAAAAAGAAACTATTCTTAAGAATAAAAAAAACATACATAAAAACCAACCAAAACAACACAATTTTTCTTACTATTTTCATTTTTTATTTATTCTACATGAATATGAATATTATTTAAATGTACACATTAATTAATTAAAATATTACAGGAATTGATAAAACCAACTTATCGATACAGTAATTAATTATTAAACATTAAATTCATTAAAATTAATATTGGTTACATTTATTTTTATGAAATATATTATTCTGAAAGCATATTTTAAAAGCAAATTTACCAAGGGGAAGATATAATTTGATAAAATATAGGTGCAAAGAAGCCTCCATCAATAATGTCTTTATGAATTCATTTAATTATTGACAAGAACATTAAAGTACAGGATGGATATTAAAATAAGTTTATAAAAATATAAATTTCTTGATGGTTTTACCTCGTACTTAATGGCGGTAGAGTTTAATTAGTTCAGCTAGCTATTAAGCTTTTTAATTTATAAATATTTAAAGAATGGGTGTGTATCTTATTTATTTATAATTGAAATAGGAATACATATTAAACTCACTGTTACTTAAAATTAGATTTTTCATACACCCTTAATAAAATCTAATTATTAAAAAAACTAAGTAATGTTGTTCAATAAACATTATAAAATAAATTAGTTCTAAATAACAATATACTACTATAGAATATTCCAAGTTTCGCATTTGTTTTCCGCCATATATCCTAATAAGGCCCGCTGCCCACTGAAGCGTACATTTATGAACACTTTATAAATATTTTACGCTCACACTAGACGTAATGAATTGCACAAGTTTACACTCTTTTTACGCTTGTATAGCGCTGTTTCCTCGCACGGCTAAGTCATTTCAGACTCAGTGGCTGGTTAGAGTGAGTAAACAGCATCTATTTTTACACTGTTTACACTTCACGGTTTATTTAATGAATATATAATAATAATATACATTTATTTGTAAATAACATTGTACATTATGTTGACAATTTTGAAGTAGATCATACATGTTTCGTCCTTAATGGATATCCAAAATATTGTAATAAACAAAATTAAATTTTAATAGAATGTCAATGAATAAGAAATGTCACAAAAAATGTAAATGTTAATGTCAGAACTATAGTTTTAATATCCGCGCGGAATATATTTTATAAAATAAAATAAAAATTTAAAATAAAGTTACTCTTTATAACATCAGCTATTTGCCAATGAAAATCCGGTTTAAATCGGTCCAGCCGTTTCAAAAATTATCCGGAACAAACAGACATAAAAATGTCAAAAAAGTGTTTTCTTGTTTTATGTACCGTATATAGTTACAAGCATTTAGTAAAATGCTGTTAATTTGGAATAAAAACAGACACTTTTTTACTGACTGTAATTCCATTTTAGTGACTGACCAGTGAGGTTAGAATCATTTAAAAAACTTTTAGAATATAATACCAAATAAAAACATTTAATTGCTATTAAATGCTTTATTCTCTCATACAGACAGACAAAATTAAGAAACGATTATAATATACATTTTATAATAACGGTAAAACCAATCCTTGATGTAATCTCAGCCCCTGCCATGTCATGTCATGTTGGTAATCAAGACTCCTACTCAAGGGACAGACAGCATCAGCATATGAATGTAAAACTTGTTTCAGAAGATATAAATGAAAAATTGTGTATTTTTTTGTAATCTGTACATTATTTACATAAGATATACTTAAAGTTTCTAATAGAAAGGTGCCCCTTGCCCTGATAGTTGCGAATCGGTAAATTATAACAAGGCGCAGGTGCAGGCTTTAACATGCAGTCTTACTTTCTCGGTAACTTTGTTTTATGGACTTTAAAACTATTTTCATATGGAATAGCATTTCATACATTAAATACCATTTCTGATAACCGTTATACTTGAAATATATTTCAATATATTTATCCAGAGGAATTCAATATCAGACTTAGTTTACGATCAAGAAATAACTTTTAAAGACGGGTAAAAACTTACCAACTTGTTTCAAGTTTTTGTGGGATTCGTGACAGAGTAACGGTAACCATGTTTTATTGTTTATAAGATCAGTCATTTTGGACTAAATATTTAAAAAAATCTATAATAACAAAAGTTTAAATACAAACTTGAAATATATAATAAAATATTTATATTTTTTAAAACGAATTTAAACAATTTTATATTATATTTGTATTATAATTTTTAACAGTTTATAGAATTTAACTCCTGGTACAGGCAGACATACCTATATATATCTATATATGTTTAAAAATGATGATATATATATATATATTTTTTTTCAATTAATGTAATATTTTCCAATAGTTAAAAGTGTGGTCACCCTAGTGATCTATTTAAATCTGGATGGCGACTTTGGTAAATGCAAATTTCATCTCGACTGGAAGTGAAACGGTCCCTGAGCGACGCTTACAAGTTTGTCTAAACCACACTCCGATCTATAAACAGTCTTGATACTTTTATAGATTTTAATCTAAGCGTATTCCTATTAATTAATTAATTAATTGTTATAGAAAATACTTAAGTTTTTAATTCGATAAATTATTAACTGTGATATTACTTGGGTATACTGCTTTTGTTAAAATCACGTGTTAAAAATATAACATGTTTTTAGACAATTATAGTAAGGAAAGTAGATTTTTAATTTATTTCCTAATCAGCTGTAAGATTAAAGCGAATTTATGGCGGCTTATTACAGAAAGGTTGATCAGAAATTTAATTAAAACCCTTAATAGCAGCCCTGATTTATTCACACCGGTTTATTGACGGTTTTTAACACTCGCGGTTTATTATAACACTATTAAATATTTAATTATTTTATATGATATTATATGATTTATATATTTAATAACTGTATTTTAATAAAAAGTTATACATACACAACTTTGTCTATTAAATCTATTAATTCATTTCATTTAAATTATCATTAATATAACAGAACGATAAAATAATTGAATTAAGATGACGCTAATTAAATTAATGATGATGATGAAAAAAATAATTCAATTAATTTTTGTTTTTTTTTATATAAATTTAAAGAAATACATCTTGCATTGATTACAAACCTTATAATTCTTAATCTTAATATCTCTAGTACATCTTTTAATTAACTATTGAAATCTTAATAATTTTTTGAGAGCTCATGTAAAAAAAATATTAAAGTTTCTTTACAAAAAAACTCTTACAATTACTAAAACAGTTCTAGCTTGTCTCAAATTCCTTTTTGTTAGGTTTTTGTGTAATCATTACAAGATTTTTATCATCACCAGTCGTTACATTTTAAAGTATATCCAAGAAAGTTCCAAAAGGTGCCGCTGCTTTAATAAAAACTAATAAAACCTCGTGGTTTCTACAATATTAAAGAACTTGAACGTGAAAAAAAAGTTAAAATCGTGGCACGAGACACATTGACCCATCTATTTTGGTTTTATTATGCGGAGGAGTCCTAACATTTCGTCATACCAAAACAAATTTAAAGTAGTAAAAAATGTCAACGTTATTCTGTTACTCAAAAGAATCAAATTGGAGAACACGCTCCAACGACTTCGAGTCAATTCAGCAGTACAGAATTAATAGCTTTTGTATTGTGCTAGCGAAACTAACCTTTATCAATAGGACTGTAAGTTCAAATTGCATTGATAAGATATATTTTGTCCTAGTGGATTGGTAGGAGATAGGCGCAAAATGCACCCGCGAGCTGTCACGAACCTGGTTCCGTCGGTTCAATGACTGCCGACGTAATATAAACAAGTACAATATATTAAGTTAAAATATTATTTCGTAAATTTAAGTCTCTTAAAAACATTGGAAGCTATAAGATTAATTTAATTGATTAATATGTAATGTTTTTAAACAAAAAAAAAGAAATAAAAATAATTTTGTATCGAAGGTTAGTATATTTCAACTTCATCGTCCGTGGGTGTGACTTAAAAATTTAAGAATGTCGAAAAGCTGTCTTTATCTCTGAATCTTTTTCAATAAATATAAAGCTTCATGTTCTCAATCGTTATTTGTTTAAATCGAAGATAAAACAACGGACAACGGTATTTTTATTGCGTGATCATTAAGTTTTATACAATTTAATGTAATTTATGTAATGTTTTGACTTCCAAGTTCTTATAACACGTTAATGAACGGATGCTACAGTGATTTCTTGTTCTCCTAAATAGAGTTTGAACAAAAGCTCTTAATATACATTATGTACAATAAAATATACAAAAAATGAATTGATTATCAATTATTTGAAATAAACTGTCTAAAAAAGTAATAATGATTAAAGAAAAAGACCCAAAAATTTTATACTGTTATATATATTTCCAGCACAAGAAATAATATACCATATATTAACTTAAGGTTCCTACTATATAGCAGATACTTTAGTTTTTTAACAATATATATGTGTATATATATAGGTAGAAAAATAAAGGAAAACAGAATATAATAAATAATATTCTGCACTAATTAAGTGGATAACATATCTTTATGATTAAAGTAAAGAAAACGGACTCCGAAACAGGTTCCTCGAGCTAATTAAAAAAGCAATTTGCAAGTTATTTATGAGTTTAACAAAATACAGTGTAATAAAGATTATCGTATGAATCGTTAAATTTAAAATTAAATCTGGAGAGCTTTGTGAAAAAATATATAATTATTTGATAAATATAATAAATACAGTATAGTGCAGTACAGAGAGTACAGCTTCTATATATTGTGTTATAGATAAAAAATAGACTATTAAAAGACAATCACCCTAAGGATATATAAATCTACGCTACCGCACTCCAGTTCGTGACCGCGGCCATAAAGATCAGACTGTGATTATCGTATATTTTAATATTTTATTGCTACTATACGCCATGGAATGGATATCATAAATATAAATCACTATATATTACTTAATATCGTTTCAATTAATCTTCAATTGAATACGATGATAACACGGTTTAAAACAATGGTAACTTAGTGAGTGTATTTGAAAACAATCCACCATAGTGACGGAGTGGTATGGACGATATGATTTATTGATTTCTTTGGCCGCAAACAATGAAGTCGGTGTCTTTAGAGATGTTATTGACATTAGATACGATTGAATGTTATGTGTCCTCGTTGAATATATACTTTCGTCACCAATTCAAAAGGCATTTGTATGTTTTTTTTTGTCTAGTTTTTTGAAGTATCATCATTTTTATTAGTGTGTGTGCGTTTGTGTGTGTGTGTGCGTGTGTGTGTGTGTATGTGTGTTGAAAACTTAGAATATCTTTTCTAAACTTAACTTTTTGCAACCTATTGCCAATTGTTAAGAATATTAATTTGACGTTTTCTATATGAAATAAATTTTGTCGAAAAATATCGGTCGTCCCAAAAATATTAAATTTTTTAGTTAGTGTTACCGAATAGATATATAATGAAATATTATATAAGTGAAATATAACATCTCAAAATATTATACAAATACTTTTAAGTATCTAAAATGTTTGAAAAGGATTGTTGGCTTTTTGTAAACAAAATGTCAGATTTCAATATGAACGCCATTGGTTTTTACTTATAAATATTATTATAATGATTTATAATTAAATTGTTTTGATATTTTCTTGAGTAATCTCAATATATTCTACCGAAAATTCTAATGTTCTCAAAGTGAATAATTTATCTTATAAAAAAAATATATGATATGCGTAAAGCAAAATATAAATACGAATAATTTTGAAAAATACAGTCTAGCACAGACTCTTTATCAATTGCTTGATGCAGCAAGCATTAAAACATTGATATTAGAATAACGAATTCAGTGTTAAGAAACAGTATAACATTGGAAGTGCACTGTTTTTACCTAGTTTAATTCTAAATGGTTCGATACATTTAGAACAGACAAAAAAAGCTTTAAAGCTAAAATTGAAACAAACAACATTATCTTTTAATCGGAGTGTCTAAACAATCAAGATTATTCCAGTCAGATTATTCATACAAGAAGTCATAGCGACTTATCAAACCAATCAATTCACTTCAGACGTCCATTTGTTTAATTGTCTATAGACAGAAGCTATATGTTATCAGATTGTCAATCTCGGTATGTCTCAAAAGTAGTCCTCATAGTATAAGAGCTTACGCCTATATGAAGAAACCTTTTCTGTCTCTTACTGCTAGAATGTTAATATTTTACTTAATATTATTTTCCATTATATTTTTCTTATTTCACCAGAACACAAATACAAGATTTGATAAATTTACGTAGCCTGGCTTTTGTATAGAATAAGAGAGAATATTTTTTTGATGAAAATCACAAAATCAAAAAAATGGTGACCGGCCAACTATTTAAATCAATATTTTTTTGTTGGATGACTAAGGCCGTCTAGTAAAATTAGAACCGATAGCAAAGCTTTTAGATTAAAAAAGCAAATTCTGGATTGGTCTGAACCTGGATTAAGAGGAGTAATACATTTTTTCCTGAAAAGGGATAACAACTCATGCGGGTCACATGGCAACTGATCATCGTCGCTCAAGATTTCTTGCAGTATCTCTTTTGGAAACAGCTAAATTAATTCACTGATGCCGTTATGACCGTGGGTAAAGACATACTGTAATGGGTTCTTAGTCTATATTACCGTTATTTGTGTATTACGCCAGCATCAGACTTCCTCTGTGTGGACCAGTTATTGTGAATTTATTATTTGATGCACTGACATGTTGCGATCTTGTCGAGAATTCAATGACTCTTAAAAAACAAATAAAAAATATTTCTTAAGCGTCGTAAAACGCAATCTATAAATAAAAGTTTGTTAGTAAATAATATTGTTTTAGTTTTACGTATTTTAATAATTTGTTGTTTATTTAAAAGAGAAGCAAACTATTATGAAATAAGAATTAATCAGCTTAAAATAATATTTAAAAGTCAAAACGACAATTTATATCTTTTTTTAGTCTATTAATAAAAGATATTACATTTCTGTCTGTTTGTCGATTGCAGTGAGACTAATGGATTCAGTTTAAATGTTTGAGTTTGTCGGCTCTTTGTTGATTGTTTCTTCGATTATGAAATTAATCACTGTTTGTAACTGACAAGAAACTTAAGATACATTGATATATATCGAAGGATGTTATTAAAACGATTATCTCAACTCAGGGCCAAGTTGAATATGACTTTTCAATATAAAATAATATAAGTGAAGACTTCAAGTTGCAATAATTATAAGTGTCATATATAGACGCAATATATTTAAAAATACATACATTTTCACCGATACATATGCGATAGATAACATAATTAGTTAGACATTCTTAAATATGCAAGATGAATATTCATACACAAAGCGGTGCATCTGTTTGGTGAACTAAAAGGGAGATTAGATAATTTAAGACAAGATAAGGGTTAAGCGAGGGTGGGCTGGTTGTTGACTTGAGGTTCAACCAATCGTATGGACGGTAGCTAGCAGGTGTTCGGATGAAAAAACTGTGCGCCTATAAATAGAGTAGTACAAACTTGTCCTTCAATACACAATTAAAAGGGTTGTCTTAAGATATATATTTTGTATGTATTGAAACAAGATATTGTATTCAAGTTTTGCTGTCTTTTATTTTATTCATTCTTGGAACTTTTATCGCGATATACGTTTTCAATAAAATTAATATTATATATATATATATATATATATATATATATATATATATATATATATATGTTAGGCCCGAAGACCGAAAACGCTCAGTGGACGGAAAAAACGGCCACAACGCGTTCTGGCTGTCTTCAAATGCGCAGAACGCGTTTTGGCTGCTAATAAACGCTCGCAACGCGTTCTGGTAATTGTCGAACGGCCAGAACGCGTTTTGTTATTCGTCAAGCGCTCAGAATGCGATCTCAATGTTTGAGTCGTATTATGTGCCACTCTCTACCTGCGTACAATTGCATGCGTATTTTGGGATTTTTTCAACTAATTTTGAACAATAGAGGCTTACCGTTATTGGTAATAGTTATAAATTTTATGTACTAGAAATGTACAACTTTTCTTTTCTAATCATTTCAATAGAACATTTTATTGGCTACGTAATAAAGTGCCTTTACTTTTATGATCCTCTGTAATTAGTATGATCTTTTCAGCAAATTTAGGACAATGCACGTAGCGATGACTACATACAAACTTTTGTTTCAATTATTTCCAAAATGATACCAGTTTTCATTTTGGAAATATAACTAAATAACTAAAGGTATCCATCTAGGGATACCTTTTCGAAAATATTCCAACTTAAGTACATCCAATAATACCATGGGGTGTATTGATTTTGAGTATATAACAACGAACTTGAGTACATGAAAAATCAGTGCAATTCTCGTCAGTGCAGGGAAAAGATCAGTTTGTCGTTGACCAAGCAACTTATTAAACTCAATTGAAAAGTTTAACTTTCGTTAAAATGACTGATAAATCAGCGAAAGAATTTTTTTACGATGAAGTCAAACAATTTTTGATAATTGTGACGATAGGTCTGTGTTGTTATCTGAGGCAAAGTACAAATCGCTTGTAAAAGAAGTTCAACTTGCTCAAAATGCGCGCAAAAACAAAAGCGTTACGACATAATGACAATGAACGAGAAAGAAAAATTAATCAAGAAGCAATCCACCGATAGTGCACTGATTATATACTATTGCAGTTTTGGTGAGTTGTACGATGCCTTGAAGAAAGCTCATATTGATGTTGGTCACAAGAGAACTAGAAGTGAGAAAAAATATATGCTATTACGTATATCCTATTATCAGTGAGATATATCTATATAGAGTAGGGAGGAAGAAAATCAAAATTCCGTAGCAATAATTACATATACAATTTCTTTCTTTCGTAGTTATGAAAACTGAACTAAGAAAAAAGTACTGCAACATTACCAGAGAAGTCATCGATCGAAAAAATTGATTAAAGAAAGTGAGGTATCCGCGGCAAAAACTATTTATTTGTTTATTGTAAGTGTAAACGATATTGTACTGATAAGAAATGCACTTGTCGAAATTTGAATGTAAAATGTAATTCGAAATGTCATTCAAGCAGTATTTGTAAAAATAAGTAATGTTCTGATGTAATAATAAGTTCAAAAAACATACATTCTTTGTATTAAATTGTAGTCTCTGCGACTACGACTACGATTCAATTATTTAAAATTAACTGAAAAGATCATAAATATAGGTATATTTCGTACCTCAAAGTAACTTATGGGTGTAGAACAATAATCAAAATTATTATAAGTACAAAATGAATCTTATTGTACGCAGGTAAAGAGTGGCACATAATAGACTCAAACATTAAGATCGCGTTCTGAGCGCTTGACGAATAACAAAACGCGTTCTGGCCGTTCGACAATTACCAGAACGCGTTACGAGCATTTATTAGCAGCCAAAACGCGTTCTGCGCATTTGAAGACAGCCAGAACGCGTTGTGGCCGTTTTTTCCGTCCACTGAGCGTTTTCGGTCTTTGGGTCTAACATATATATATATATATATATATATATATATATTTAGATTTATATTTTAATTACAATATCGGAATATAATGGAGCTATATGTCAATAATATGTAGCCAAAAGAAAGGCCCAATTAAAATAATTAAGATTGTAATAACGGAGTTGAATAATAACATTTTTATCATTAATGAAATTTTCTATTTATATTAAGAATGATTTACAAACTTCTCAAATAACCAAAATGATATAACGTGAAACCTATTCCTTTATTCCAACTGATCTTTATTTTTATATTAACAGAACAAAAACAAAATGGTTTTATATGAATACACAACAAGAAAATATTAAAATGAATGTTAAATTGAAATGGCACACATTACAAAGAATGCGTTTTATTTCTGATTGATTTTTTGCAAATGATCTTCTTCAGATGTTCAGAATAAGATCTCGTCTTATACTCAAAGCTTTTGTTCAATAAATTGTTTAAAAAGGACGAATAAGAGCAATATGTAAATCTTGAAATATACTTTTTGGTATATTACGAGCTACTGCCCGCGTTTTTACTTGTACCCTCCCCTCTATGTTTAAAATAATAAGTTATCTAATATACTGGAGTCCTTGCATTTGTATTGTTATTGAACTTCGCCCAAAGAAATGTTTGTTTTCCCGACAATCCCAGGAGAATATCGGGTACATTTATTTTTCAAAGCTTGGTATTGTAATCATAGAAATAATACTGGCCATAACCAGCTATGGCATTCGGGTTGACGATTTAAATTTCATAGAATTTTTTATTTGGCCAACATGGGCCAGGCTTGGATAAACATACAACATACAAATATATTCTTATATTTGCTGTTCCAATTATGAAAGCGCATTAAAGCGATTTAAAGCGCAGTTTTATATTAATAAATGGAAAGTTGTACATGACATCACGCAGTAACCAGAGAAGTATGTTTAAATTTAAATTAATTTGTCGTTCACTTGATATTAATTGCATTCAAACATCTGGAAATGTGTGACTGTGAAATGTTATATGTAAAACATTTATTTATTTTACTGTTTGAAATGATTTTACTTATTATCAAAAATATTAAATACTTCGTTGTCTCTATAGATAAATTTTTTAATTCATTAAAAAGGTGTAAGAATCTTAACAAAATTATCCTTTGTTTTTTTTTGTATTCTTTTCTTTAGAGGACTTACTTTAAACATTAAGTACGGATAGCAATAAATGATTTTTATTCCTATCTTTTTACCTCTATCCGGCTTAATATAGAAATCGTGAGTCACTGTAATTACCATATCTGATTTTTGATAATGTCCCGTGACCAAAAGACGCTCTATAATGCTTGGAGATTTCAAATAGATAATTAGTTTTGGTCTGCGACTCTGTCCATTTTAAAAATAACCATGTAATATGACTTATTGGATTAAAAGTTACGTTTTGATGTACTCAAACTTTTGTACTGAAAATATTATAAGTATACTTTTTACTTTTTACTTTTATTGTAGGTATCCGATATTGACTAAACCATTCAATATTAAAGGAATAAAAAAACTATTAGTATTAGGTATTTCATTCATTCGATTCTTTGTTTTCCAAAAAAAATAAAAAAAATAATTATTTTTTCTAATTTGCAGTAGGGTAATTATAAATAATTGGTTTTCTCGAATCTATATACAAATATGGAACTCTCAATGATTTTTTTTTTATAACCCTGCATACCCTGCAACCCACAGATATATGGGTTTGAATTTTCTCAAGGGTTTCAGTTAAACAAATATGTATATAAGTTGCTTTTATCTTTAATTTATCTTCGTCTATTTGAAAAGATAACATTTTATAAATGTTATTGATAAGGTCTCCAGTGAGAGCTCTGAAACCTTTTTCTTTGATCACTATTATTTTTTAATTTTATCAAAGTAATAATAATAAACAATTTTTAAATTTTCTTTATTGTCACAATCATTCAAGTAAAAATCTTATATATAGATATGTTTTTGCAATCACCTAAAACCCTCTTAAACCAAAAAAACAAAACCACAGAGGTCTAAATAAGTTACAAACACGAAGTATCGTGCTCCCAAATTCCCCGTCCAATCACTACAACATATGAATATATTCCCCAAGCATTTACGAATTATGGAGGAGTTTTCTCGAAAAGAATTGAGTGGCCTTAAGATTTCACTCCCCATTCAATGTCGACACTAGAACACAATACAACACAAAACGGTAGGTGCTGACATCGTGTTTCCCTTACCCTAATCCAGCACTTACTATTGTCCAACAGCCAAGTAACTCTCACGCATTCAGATGAAATTGAACTCTGTAGTTAAGACAATAAGTCTTATAATATATTAACAATTAGGCCAAAATGTTTCTCTATATTTAGTGTTAACTCAAATTTCATTCGTTGTGCTTAATCAAATTGACTCTTATTTTAAGGACGTTACTTCTCTTTTTTGGTTGATGTTTTTTGAACAGGTGATGTATTTTTGGTTGTTTCGACAGCTTTTAGGATGTATATGGTACAATAGCTTCGACTACTGCACTTGTGGATGCATTAGTCCTTATTTAAGCTTTTAAGCTTTTAAGAAAAAACTTTATTTTATTTTGGAACATTTATAATTTTATAGTGATATGGAAATCAGATTAAATATGTCATCGAATGAGAAACAAGATTTTACGAAATTAAAATCGAATTTTAATTTAACCGTTTTACTGTTAAATTAAATTTGTGGTAGGGAAAGTTTTACGATAATACTATGGATATTTTTACTTGATCACTTGAATAACAGGTTTTGATGAGAGAAGGTATTAAGGCAGGTGTACCCTTTTTAAGTAGCAGTCACCTTTATCCCAAGGCTATTAATTAATATTGATGCTAAACTCGAACCACTGGATCCCACCATTTAAGACTATTCAATTAAAGACAGTAATTTTGAATTATACAAAAGTGTACGTGGTTATTATATTCTATTATTTCAGATATTTCAGTCGATTGTGCGCTTGAACAGATTTTGGGGTCAATTTAACCACTGCCATTGGACCCGCATAGCAACTAGTTCTAACTTACGCCAACAAGCCAATATAGAAGTTCAAAAACTTTTAATATGACCGTGGGAACTGGAAACCAGCATGTTACAGAGGTAAGTTAAGTTTAACTTGAGAGATTCACAGTAGCGAAGACAATAGCAGGAAGTTTTCTTTCGACGATCAGTCACGCTATGTGTTCTTAGTTTAACCGCAATAGTTTTTGTCGTATTGTCTCTAACAATGGCTTCTGAACCCGCTAACGTGTGTGGGGACCTGGAAAATTTATGTAAAATATATTTAATAATTCTAATTGAAGCAAAAAGATCTCTAAGTGTGATTTAAACATTTTTGTATTAAATAGTCGACACTACTAAAAATATTATTTAATGTATAAATTAAAAATATCCATTGAGTTGTCTGTCGATTCTTCCATGCAGTCCATTGGGGTTTTATTCTATGGAACTAGAGACTGACGTTTAATAAGTGCAATGTATGTCTGTCTGTATGATATATAAATCTTCATATTTTATATTTTGTTTTAATAAAGAAAAATAAAAGTTTTAGTCATATTTTTTTAAATTTATCTATACGTTTTACTAAGTGTTTATTAAAATAAAGCTAGCTATACCACTAGCAGTCGCCATCCGTCCTGCCCAGGCTATATCTACAACTAAAAAGTTCATAATATTTGTAGAAGACAGGGCCGTATTCAGGGGCTAGTGGATAGGGCTACGGCCCCGGTCCTCCACAGAACATAGGCCCCCACAATAAAGATAAAATAAAATATCTAAATTTTGACAAGTCAGCAACGCTTACGTTCTTTATACCAAATATTTTATTTTGCATTGTTATCGATATATCAGAAAGTCCTGATTGCAAGTTTTCATTTACTATAATTTTTTTTAAGATTTGACAAAAAAAAATCTTAATTAATAAGAATAATTAATTAAAGGCCTCCACTCTTTTGTTGCCCCAGGGTCTCAAGACTTTCAAATCTGGACCTGGTACCAGATATTAAATATATTTAAGCAAAATTATATTTTCCAGGTATTTAAGATAGAAAATTGTTTCTGAAAAGCCTAGTGAGAGTCCTTCAGCGAAACGTGATCAAGGGTTCAGTAACACTCTCTCAGAAAATTAAGTTTCGCACGAATATTAACATTATTTAAAAGAACACTCTATATTTTTATATTACATACTTTTTCGACATAAGCCATGGATACACTATTTGATGTTAAAAACAAATGTAAAGTACATAGCAATAAATTATTCAAAAGTATATAAAGTTAAGATACCAACCTATACATGCCAACTGCTGATTACGCATCGGTTCGCAAAGTAAGGAGAGGATCAGGTTAATCAACACTGCTTCACTGCAGATTGTCTAATCCTTAGGAATGAATTTACATATCCAATAATTTCTTTTATATTATGACATTTCTCTTCAACATCATTCTGATGATACAAGTAATAATAAAATAACTATTTTTCACAGCTGATAGCCATCAAACACAAGAAATCTTATGTCACTCATTATATTAATCAAAATATTTATTGTCACTAATAATACCATTTTATAGGATAAATATTTTATTCAGACTTCTCTCTTGTTAAAAGTAGCCCATTCGCTAAATTGGGTCATCAATTATCTCAAGCAAATTATACAAAGACCTGTTTAGCTGAGTCATTGTTCGCTAACGACCTTCATATCAGGGACGGGATAGTTTTATTACATTGAAGCTTATCGAGGATTTACCATTCGAAATGTTTATATATATATGTTTGCATAATAATGCATCTTTAGTAGAACCAGAAATGGTGTCTTTTTCTATAAATATTAAAAAATACATTTTATTTTTATTACATACATTTGCTCCTTCTACTAAAAATGTACACTTCATAACAAGATTTATTCGATACCTGGCTAATGTATTTGTATTAATAAAAAATAAAATAAGCCTTTCTTAGCCATATTGGATTTAGAAAGACGTCACCAATTTATAGTATTTCGTTCATCAAATCCTTTCACTTAATAACTATATCATAGGGGTTGCCTAATATTGAAATAATAATTCGAGATTTTGCGACATCCGCCATATTATATTTAGAATATCGTTAAATTACGTATTCTATTCTGTTCATCAAATACTTTCAATTGATATCTATTGTGTAATGATTATTAGTGGAAGATAAATTGATATTTTGTAGCGCTCGCCATATTGGATTTTAGACGTCACACATAATAGACCGCTGTCAAGAGAACTAAATGTTTGGGTGAAATTACATTTCAATCGGTTGGCGCAAACTGCTTCAAATTTAGTTTCGAGATTAATCCTCCACTGGAACATGTTAGTTTAATAATAGCTTCTAAAATGATGTTCCATTCATGTTTGTATTAAACAACGATAGTCGAACCAAAAAGTAAAAGTACGAGACATGACATAATTAAATAGTTAACATTAATGATAACAACATTATCATTAGAGTATTTTAATAAGTTCGTTCATTCATTTAGTATCTTACTTTATATTAATGTGGACTGTCTGCTCGATTAATAAAGAGGTCCTTATATGTAAATTGGTGCCCGGGTCACAGTAAAGGATAACATCACATACGAGCGTGTTTGTTAATTCAGAGCAGGGATCAACAATACAAACAATATGTACTTTAGCTAAAATGCAGCGGTTCTCAAACTGTTCTGGGATTAAACTTCTTCAAGATATACTTCAACAAATCGACATTATGTATGTTTTACTGTTAAATACTTGTTTTCTTTTTAAGTTACGCAAAAACTGAAACTAAAGCTAGTAGCTTGACCATTAATCAAGTAGATCGATTAATATACGTTCATAACAAAAAGTAATTTATTCTTTTCAGAACATTAACATTAACAACTCATACGAACCCAAGTTTTTTGAGGTCACTTTTGAAAACGCTGATCCAGGGGTTTATACTCTTGGGACTTATTTAAAGCGTTTTAATATCGTTCAATATTTTAATCTTTCGTTACAAATAATATGTAACTATATATGAGCCATGAAGTAAGTTCGTATATTCAGTTACAAATAATATTTAACTGAATATGAGCCATGGGCAAGATGGGTATATAAAATTTGAATTATTAAATAAGCAATAAAATGGCTGACATGCAAATATATGTTAAATGAAGTATTAAAATATCTTAATGTATATATTCAGTAGCTAAAAAACAAATAAAGAACTAAAAGTTGTGACTCAACACATTTCGTTTATTTATTCCGGTTACCCATTAATTATCTCCGCATACCACTCCCAATTAAAAGAATTCGTCCATGTTGGATTATTCTTTACTATAAATAGAATTACACTAATTCATAATTTCATATAATTTCATGTTAACCAAAAAAGTATATTTACAAGCAGGTGTTTTTTAATGATCTATTGAATTTAACTTTGTAAAAACTTAAAATGATCGTGGGATAGTATGTACCGTCAAGTTAAACCAGATGTTTGTCTATAATAAGCCCATGTCTTACTAGCACAGTGTGAAACATGTATGCAATGAAGCTTAGACAACAATTATTATCAAGACAAAACAATCTCATCTATATATCTATGAATACATTGATTTGTTTCATAGTGTAGCTATTGTGTTAAATATATATAAAACTAGCGTTTGACCGTGGCTTCACTTACCCTAATTTTTATATTGGTATGTTCGAAAATTGTAACTTATATATTATTATAATGTATACGATACATTATTGTAAAGTTTTACTAAGTCTATTTAGCAGTTTTTGAGTGAAAAAATAATAAATATATATATCCTCACAATTGTGGCTTTTAAAATATCAATATATAGAATATAGTAACAAATATGAACTACTTAATATACATAATTCATAACGAGTTATAAATAATTAAATATATTTATATATATACACATATACATATATAGAAAAACTTGAAATATCTTGACACTTTAAATGATTATAAAACATAAGACTTGTTCTGACTTGTGTTTCTAGTTGGACTAGTTTTAAGAGTAATTGATGTGTGCTTTTTCATTTAAATGGTTCAGTATAAATTGCTTTAAAAACATATTGTAATTATACTGGAATAGTTCATTCGTGGGATTATGTTATATGGAATGATAAATAATTTATATATTTATTAAATTGTTTAATTAAATGATGTTCAACCATCTGCAATGTTTTCGTCCATTAATTGTCATTAGTCAAATGTCGACTTGTTATTTCCAAATATCTTTGGTTTCAATTGAAATAAGCTTCTAATTACACAGAGGAAAGTAATATTTTATTCGGTGGCCCTAATTTATTCAGGGTCGATTAAGATTGATTGCGATGTTTTTAATGAAATAAATTTAATTAAAATTCCATTTCACAGATCAAAGACTTAACAATCTGAGAATACAGTTATATCTACTATCGTATATTCCAAATACGCTTACTTGTATATCGTTTAGAGGATTTGCTTATAAAATTAATGGAAAGAAATGTCTTCTTTGGTTCAACTTAAGTTCCGTTACTTGGTTATAAAGATAAAATAAAAAATTAACTATATTCATTAACAACTCCGAGCGCAATAAAAACAATAAACATAGAAAATTATTGCAAATCGTTCCAGACAATCATACACAAACTGAAGGACAAAGTTAAAAAAAAACATCTGTAAAATAAATACGTACTCAAAACCAGAAAAGGAATAAAGATGCGATGAGAGAATACACGACAATACCAAATTCGTCGCATGATCATATTTCTTTTAAATAAAATATGAAATATTGAAACCGGTCATACAATAATTATATACGTTCAATGCTCTTTGTAATTAAAAATGCTGGCATCACATTTCGGGCACGTTCAATCCGTATTAGGAGCAATTGGGTTGATGGGCTGAATTGGATACAGTTGATTAGTTAAGGCGTTCGTTTAAAATGGTAGAAGTAACTCCCAAGATTGTATCAAGGAGTGTTTGGGTTGTCATGTGATTATGTCATGTTTGGTTTAACGATTAATTTTTCTGTAGTTCCTTTAAGGTCATTTCGCAATTAGTGGTTCAAAATGCTTACAATGACTTTATCAAATTGACCGTTATTACAAACACCCTTTATATATCATCATTTCATTGTATTATAATGCCACATACAGGATGTGTTCAATTCATCGTATATTACGTCTCCGTGACTGTCTTTGTCGTCAAGTCGAATGATATATTTTGTGTAAGTCAAACACAAGAGAAAATTATCGCGTCAGCGGTCTGGAACGTTGAATGTGACTGATTACCCTTTCAGAGTAATATTACGTTTTAGATTACCGCCAAATATCTTAATATTTAAAATTAGATTGAATAACTTATGAAATAATACTTAATAAATCCTTCAGCTGTCAAGTTGACAATAAAAAAACATTGACTTTATTTTTTTTAATGTCATTAATAATTAATTTAGGCGAAGGAACCCTAAACATAATTACATTAATCTTCCGTCTTCAAATACGTGTTCAATTTCAAATCCTTTCCAATCAATAGTAGGCGTCATTTCCTTATCTATTTAAATGTTAATATAACGATATCCAATATTATAGGAATATTACGACCGTAAACATAAAAATATTTCAGTTCACGACAGGTATGTTGTTTAGTTCGTATCGAAGCGGACATTTCTGGACATTAAGAACTTTACACCTCGGTTTAAGAAGAGTGTGGGTGCGGTTATAATCTTGATCTTATTAAGGTAAATATATTATCTACGACGAAAATAAATTAAAAAATATAATATAAAAATTAATTACTTATTGTTTAAATGAACAAAATTATTAATTTAAAATTACAAAAAGTAATTAAGTATTGTAAAAAAATAAGAAAAAAAATATTATACATATTTTATCTTTCACATTGTGTGTAGAAAACTTAAGCCTGCCTTAAATAAATATATAAGTCATATATAACATCCAGAAGACTACTTTAAACCCTGGTAATTACGTCCTGAGGATTTTGTCTAAATAAATATTTTTTTATCGTTCAAATATACGACTATTTTATATTTATATGTATATAAATATTAGTATAATTGTCGTCCTTGTAATACTGAAGTAAGCTATAAAGAGATATCAAATAAATAAGTCAGACCAATGAAATAATATCTACAAATCTTGATAATATCAAAACTAGGATCCGCCAACCGTGCGCGGCGGGTGTTAAGCTGAGCCCCTCTCCTTTCTTCTTTTCTTCATAACTTTTGAATGGCTAAACATTTTTCAATCTGTTTTCGCTATAACATCCGTGCTCGTCTGAAACATACATGAGAAAATTTTTAGCTAATTATCTTGTCGCATTCTGGAGGAAACTAAACACAAAAAAAGGTTTCCCAAACGGTTAAAAGCTTCGCTTACGCTCAGCTCAACAAACATATTTTATAATAATAAATAATAATGTATTTGATAACATTAAATAACTGAATAACCGTTAAAGATAAAGGATTTCCGCATTCGTAACGATTCCTGATAAGTACAGCTTCGCAAACAATTCGCTATCGGTCATCGACCTCATCGATTAGAGAATAAGATCGCGCTGTAATGGCGAATCTGTCGGGCAGGTAATTTATTTTAGATTGCCAGCTCTGCAATGACATTTCACATCGATTGGATTGAACATCAGTTGTACACGTAATACCACTATTTCCCACAGATTCAATTATGTGAAAGTCGGAATATCCCACACAAAAACCTGTATATCTTTAGGAAATTATTTATGGATAAAACAACCCTGGGAAGTGCGAGGACGGTTATGTGGGATTCGCTGACGCAGAGAACGCTAGGACAACCCATAAAACCCAAAGGTTACTCTCATTACCTTAATCGAAAGCCACGGGATCTGTTCACACACACCGTGACGCCCGTTTGTTGTTTTTGTCCCAAAATATGTTTGACATTACAGAACGTAGGATTTATAATTTCTATATAGTTATAATTTTTCCATAAAAAATATCGATTATATAAAGCTGCTTTATGACTTAAGTTTCTTCAAATTGTACCAGTTTATTTAGGTTACCTAGGAGACTTTATTTTGCCCTAGACTAGCAATAATTCAGGTACCATTATCGCGGAATGCTTTCGTGCTTAATATTTGCAATACCACGACAAGCTGCCAATGTACTGAAAACACGCTAGCTTAAGCAAAATTATGGCAGTTATTAACGGTATGTTTGTTTAAAATTTGAAATATTAAAGTTTACAGAAAATGTATAAATTCTTGCTATATATTCTTATTTTATATTCACAATGTAATAATAATGTGTAATAATAGTAACAAAATAAAAATAACAAAAATGTTTTATTTAATACGTTTTGTGAAAATAAATTACAAAATATAATATATATTTTTTTTTACTTCTAAATGAAAGTCCAATCATAGTTCCCTGAAAGGGGAAGGTAGACAGAAAGTAGACTAATATTATTACAAGTCTCATCAGTAACAATATTAGTAGCCGTACTTGAAAAAATAGAGATAAAATAAATATGTATGTATTTAAATATTTTGCAACCTCGCTGAAGTGTTAGTACCAGTAGCGTGGTAGCAAGTGTAGTAGGAGTATAATTTTCAGCTCTTTTAACTCCGCCACAGCTGTGTACCATCCCGATGTATCCAACTGTCCGCATACATTAGTTCTGCTAGATAAAGTGTCTAATGCTTTTAAGTGGCGCTTAAATTAGAGCACGGATATACTCACATGACCCTATTAATAAATAAGAACATATTATAAGTGTAAATTCTCATTTCAAGATTTAGAATGTATTTTGCAACTTTTTTGATTTCTCTATAAATATATGTAAATTTTAAAACATGTATTATTATTCTGTTTAAGATTTTTTTTTTCAGAAATACAGAATGAAATTCGCAGTCAGTTGCGTCAAAAATTCCAGCTTTCATGTCTCTGTGGAACGTGGCTGGAATTAAAATTCTGTTCCTCTATGCGCTCCATCCATTTGTTGCAATTGTAGACATTAGACAAGTCAGTCGCAATGGATTATAGCTCATTATATTCAAAGTTACAATTTTATATATATTTGTTTATAGCTGGCATAACCTCCCATTGCTTGATCTACAATAAGGGGTTTCTTACCTTACCAACTGTTTATGTTATATGATAAACACTTGTTATATTATTATTTGTTCGACATATATCATCTGGTCGATAAAAAAAACAATTAAATTAACTCCTATGGAGAAGCAAGTAATAAGTTGCTTAACTCTTCCCAATCGAAAAGAGCGCCCGTGCCTAACACTGGGAGGTTAATAACTACTTATACGCTGGTATTGTAACAAATAATTAACATATAGACATTAAAATTAATTAATATTTTTTTAATCTTTTTCAGTTCGTAAGTTATTATTAAGTGACACGTTACTTAGATATTCATTTTATATCCTCAAACAGAGAGTTAAAAATATATATACAAGACTGCGAATGTATGATGTCTGTGAGGGTTGACATATTTTGTTTTATTTGTGCTAAATGTAGGGTAACCACTACTTATTAGCTACGTTGTTTAAGCCATTAAAAGTATTTACAGAATTTGCTTTGATTTCGTAACATAACTACTATTTTATTTACTCTAAAAGAGAAATCATATTCTATCATAATTATTTTATTACTTAAAAAAGATGAAGTATTTAAAATCTATTTATCAATTTGTACGTGAGTCTTTACCTAAATGACTTATGGATAGAAAACTCTCATATTTTATTATTTAGCAATTAATTATTGCTGTCGCATTTTAATTATTGCATAAAAGTAATTAGTCTTTATGAACGTAAATTGTATATTCAATGTAGTTTAAATATGGTAGTCTTACAAAACTACTGTAACAATACATAAAAGTAACGTTATAATAGTAAAGCTTTCTCACGACCATTCATATAAAATTCAATTAATAAACTATGTACATTTACATACCTCCCGTAAAATGAAATTAAATACATTATTACGTATACATAACAGAATATTAGAAATATTGTAACAATATTGTTTAAAAAAGCCTGCAATAAATATAAAAATATATTTTAACCTTATCAATAAAATAGTATAAAATATGACATTTATAGTATTTATATTATTATTTAAATTATATTTAAATTAAAATAGAACAGTACAAACTGGTAAATAAATACCTTTATGTAAAAAAAGCTCCAAATTTTGACTTTGGTTCGAACAATCTATAACAATTGTAAAACATATAAACTAAGAAATCTATCAGTTAGTTGAACATAATTTTAGTAATAGATTAAATTGTTAGTTTTGTAAGAACGAACCCCACGGGTCGATGTAGTTAATGTAGTACATAAAACAAAGACAAGGATACCATCCTGCTTGCAGTTCACACGAATACGAACACGTGGCGTTTGTTCCCACAAATATTACGATGCGGGTACATTCTACTACTACTTATTATACATTTGATATAACAAACGATAATGCTATTTATGTGTTGTATTTATGATCTAATTTCGCTTGTACATATTTTGATATAATTTTGTGGTGCATGCTAATTAGTAATCGATATATTGGCGTTATTGAGGTTTATCGATTAAGATGTTAAGAAATAAATATAAGAGGATGCTAGAGACGTATGTCAGTAAGATGACTTAAATCAAATTATTGTATTAAATAAGAATATTCTTCTAATAACATTTTCCTGTATAATTCTCTGTATATTCACGCCTGGATTGACTTTGCGTAAATTTCATGTCAATGTCCGTTTAGGCTATAATAAGGTGTGATAAATATTTTTATCTTAGCTGAAGCTGCCTCTTTCATAATGTAGAAAGACTGTCGTTATTCGCAAATATCTTTACTTGGCAAAAATAATAAACAATACAATATCATTTATATATAATCTTTTACAATTACCAAAAAATATGAATATCAATCTCTCTCTCTCAAGGTAAAAACTAACTAGAAACAAAACCTTTACCTATCTATCAGTCTGGATTATTCCATTACACTTGACACATCTGAGGGATTCATATCGCACCAGTGAAAGGTGAAAAACTGTTGAATTGTCAATATGACATAACGAGTAACAGAGACCTTGTTAACCAGTGTCACTTTTCATTCTTTTAAGCTTCAGCTTACAATAGATCTTGAAACTGCGATGTTTAAATTAACAATATGAAGAGGTGTATATAAATAATTATGAGTTCATTCGGCATTTTATTTTCTTATAGGATAGGTCCGCAACTTGTGTGGTACAGTGTACTATTGATACGTTATAAAATTTTTATCAATGTTTCGAATTATATCATCTAATGTGTTAAAATGTAGTCTCTGGCTAAAAGTATCTAAACACAATTTACGAGAGTCATTTTGGTCTGGACATTATCTAGTTCACGAGAGAGCGGGTGCTCATACGAATAAATTGCCAATTTTGCCCTACACTGTGTACTTTATTTTGAATTTAGTAGCTACTAGAACGTTGTTAAGGCAGGCTTAAATATTCAAAATAATATCATAAAAATATGTAATAGCAAAATAATAAAGCGGAATTTTGTTATTACTGGCTTTAAATTGAATAATATATGACTGATATTTGTAATTATCTTGATATCTTGTTAGATGTAAATTACCCATACTTCTTCTAGTCTTTTTACTTATTTTTCTTTATCTATCTATCTATCTATCTATCCATCTATAAAAACATTGACTCCCTTTAAGGAAATATTTTGAAATCACGCATAAGCTATAAATTATAAAACATATATTTTTAATTATATTAATTATATTCTAATAAACGTACAAATTCCGTTTAAACCGATTGGCAACTGTAACAGATTGTGTGACCTGAATGGTGGATCATCAATCATCTTAATAACAACTAAACCAATCTTAAGCAGCTACAAACGATATTTATTCACATTATATATTATATAATATAATTTAGCTTCATTAATTCTATCAGATTATTTTTAATTTGCAAATATTCGTTTACCGATTTAATACACTTATAATGTATAGCTGATAAAATAACACGATAAAGACTGTTCATAGCAGTTTCCTATACAGGCTGGAGTATTAACGGTTATATCCTCCCCTATTAGCTTTCACCGCAAGCGTTGATCGTATCCCGATAACTGGTAATTATCAAACACTTCATATTCATTGTTTCCTACACGATCCAATTAAGTCTTATACACTTACAATGTTTCTGCAAAAGATGAATTAACGTCATTCTGTTTAGTATTAATTAATTATAATGATCTTATTTCTTATAAAAATAAAGGTAACTCTATTTATTTGTGGAGCTTTATCAGTGAAGTTCGTAAAGCCTGTCCCGCCTTCGAGATATCCTTTGGATAGAATTTCGTTGTTATTTGAACGGCTCTTAGCGGTGGTCGGTCTTGTTCTCGCTGAGCTAACGTAATTTAATATCAAAATCAACGCCCACATAAAAACAACGTGTTTATTATGATAATGCTTATTCTATTTTAATACTCATTATCATATTGGAAAAGTTGTTTTGGGTTATAATTCTGTTATAATCTAAATTATAAAAGTGTGATTGTAATAAAATATATTTTTTATTACTTTTATCCCTTTGAAAGTTTTATTTCTACATTTTAATGTTAAACAAATTATTTGATTTAAGTTAGTGTTTAACTGCACCAATTATAATTACACTTGTAAATTTATTTTTTTCAGTTATGTATACATTAAATGAGTTAGTTTATTAGTTAGTTATACTGTATAAAGTCTCATTTTACATATAATATATGTGTATAATATATATGTATTTTATATAAGAGTTAAATTAAAAAAACGTTATCAACATTTTAAAATAGTTTATGTCATACAAAAGGACACGTTTACTTTTTTAACATTCCGCGTGCGTCGTATCATTTTGCATATCGTCTTCAAGCAATTATATAACTTAAGCTACAAGTCTAGGGTTTAATTTTGAAGAGCAGTATTTACCTTCCCTTAGAAAGCTTCAATATCCAGGTTCAGTATGCAAATTTTTTGTTAACCTTTGTTCACTTTAAACTACATTTAAGGTATATGCAATTTGCACTTTGTAAGTTCTATTGTCTGTTTAAGTTTAGAATATGTGAAATGTAATGACCTTTTCTGATAGGAAAATGCTAGTATATTCCTTTCTGTTATATGTTTAACTATCATTTATTTGGATTTTTTACCAACGTTTTTTGAAAATTCAACAAATATCAAATTCATTTCTAACTTTATATAACTTGGATGACATATTTATAGATGTAAAGTATTAGTTTCGATTGTGACATTTTTACAACATTATCCTATACTGCAATGTTAGAAGTATTTGTTTGGAATTCTAGAGAAAACTAATAGGTGTCACCTGCATCCGTTCAAGACGTAGGTTTTATTTTATTTGCTTCTTGCTTACTGAGGTCACAGGTTTATCTTCGTACTAATATTTTATTGTATATCTATTATTTTATAATATACGTAATAAAAATTAAACAAGTGTATTGACAATAAAAAAGACTTTTAATAAGCTGCAGATGTCTTAAATGTTTATCTCTGTAATGAAACATTGGATTAGAACTTGATTTTCTAAGTTAGGTGCTGATTTTGTTCAACAAAAAGTTAAAAACTAATTAGTTGTATAATTTATTTCCCGATCCGTCTTCCAGCCATTAAGTGATTAGATATATTCTATTGAAGTTATCCGCTTTGCCTCCCACGCGGCACCAAATTAGACAATCCTTATAAACCTTATCTTGAAACACAGATAAGTTGGACAAAACTTAATTTTAAGCTCCAATTGCTTTCAAATATCTATGACCATCGATCATTTCATTAAGATATCCGATAAATGGGAATTGTTAATAAATTAATTGATTGATATGAATTGAGAGGTTCTTTTATTGAAAGGGATCGTTGGAATAAATCTATCAGTAAGTTTCATTTTATTTAATAAGAAAACATAAATGTTGTGTTGTAAATTGTATAGAAATACAGATAATTACTATGCTTTTCTAAAATACGTAGCTCAAGTAAGCAATTTATTCCTACTCAATTCCCTTACCCGAGTAAAACGAGAGCATCTGGGCGAGTGGCATTCTAACAAGATTATGTTAGGGTACAGTGGGCAAAACAATCTAAAAATTTCAGCAATTATGACCTCTATTTATATTGAAATAAGAACTACTTTATCGTTTTATCGTGATTTGATATACTGGAATTCTCAGCTATAACGACCCAATATTTTTCTAAGAGTTAACCTCTTCGCATTTTCGTATACTTATTCTTACTAAAAACGTTTAATGTATTTAAATTTTGCTAATGGGGTAATAAAGAATTTAGCATACAATAGTATGATGTAACATTTTGTTGTTACATTGGTTTATTTCGTTATACATATTTAATAACTGTTTATTCTTGAATATTGTTTTAAAAAATAAGTGTAATACAGAAGAGAATGAAACAGTACAGTCCATAGCATATAATGCATTCAATTCGTTTTATTTCTTTATTTTAAATTATAGCATTACATACTAACATTACCGAGTTGGTATCAAACCCACTATCTTTAGAATAACCACGTTTACTAACAACTAGACCAACAGACCTCTAAACATATTTATTCCAGCGTAATAAATTACGTTACAATATTAAAGTACAGGACTGGAAAATACGCCCTGTAATAATTATTCAGAGTTATTATAAGATCGAATATAATTTCTCCATAGAAATTATTCTGCCATTTATCCTTAAACCGGTGACGTATTATATCCGTAGGAAATTATAACGAATGCATCCCATAAACAGCAGCCAGCGGCACTTGTGGGTGCCTCGTGAACGGCCACGCCTGACATTAGGTTGATATTTGAGTGCCGGAGAGGCGATATAGAGAGCGATAATATTATTTATTGTAGCCTTCTAAGAAAAATGTATTAGCAGACTAATAAGTGTGTGTCATTTCCTCCAACTATTTTAAAAGGTTCTCTAACAGACTTACTAAGTGTTATCTTATCAATTTTGCGTAAAATTTTGATGTTTTTAGACATTTATGAACTTAATTTTTATTTATTTATTTATTTAACATTTATGTGCACACAGAATATATAAAAAACAGAGTTATTTAAACGATTTTACAACGTACAAGGGCATTTTTATTGACATTATTGTACATTTTTTAAATTATTATTTTATTATTAATCAAGCTTTTAATCTAGCTATATTCAATAGCTTATTGTGTACCGAGTGCCTATAAATTGTGCATAAATAAATAACCACGTAAATCCCTCGAGGTGAGCTCGCGCCGGCAACTCTTGCGCAGCTGCAAATCTGGTTGATACTTATCTTTCTAGTCTTCAAGTTAAACTGGTACAGGCTTTCAGATTTAACTTGTATAAAGACTTTAATCAAAAGTTATATATAGAATCCTTTGATGGCCATAGGTATTTTTATAATAAATGTATGAATAGCATGAAAATTGTTAAAAATATACGAAATGAAATAATATTTCATTTTATTTTACAGGTTGTATTGTATTTTCAGTTACTATTATTCATCTATCATTATTCATGGAGGAATAAAGCAAGAGTACAGTTTTTAGTGACAGTTATTTATAGCAGAAAATCTATTTTGCTGAAAACTGAACAATGATAGATAGTGTTTGATGGAACGTCCCAAATTGGAAGATTGGCGCGAGGACTATATTGAATCACGGATTGCCTTTTTGAGTCAAGTCGCCCTGAAATTGTGAACAATTCTGCTCTAAATAAAACATTTGTTCAATTGATTTCAAAAGATTATTTTATAGCGACTAATATTTATTAAAATATATTTTATATTTTGATGGAACTGTAATGTGTAATATAAAAATTTGTTATACTTATTATTATGATAATGTTTTTATATTCTACAGCTTTTTAACGCTTTTTAGTTGTTACAAAATAAACATTAAACAGATTTTTGTTATAAAACCTTTAAAATATTAATTAAAGTACGATAAGAAAAACACATCAACTTACCAAATAATGATTTTGAACAATAATAATCATAGAAATAGAGAGGATCTGACTATAGTCTCAATATAACTTCAATGGAATATACGAGTACCATCCGCTCTATAAAGAAAACTAATTTATGTTAATAACAAAAGCATTCTTCAAATATAAAAATGCTAAAGATTTTGAGGATGTACATATATTTGTTACTCTTTCAGATGAAACTTTGCACTATTACAACAAAATAACATATGGGTTTCAATTTCACGATTTTGTATAATGTCTATAAAATTTAACTTACTTACTTACCTTCACGCCATGTCCCTTGCGGGGTAGCCAGAGACGACGGAGCGCCAAACGCTACTGTCCCTGCATACCTCTTTCGCCTCGACCACAGACATCAACCTCTTCATACATGCCCTCCGGGGGGTCCTCGTGCTTTTTACGTGACTTTCCTCCAGTATCATAGCTACTGTGTTTTCGAAGGTCACTCGAGGCCTCCCCCTGTCTCTCTTACCGCTCACTTTTCCTTTATAAATCTTTTTTACCATTCTTTCATCACTCATTCGTTCGACGTGCCCAAACCACCTCAGCACGTTCTTCTTCATTCTCACTGCGACATTTTCGCTAGTACCTGCCATTCTGTGGATCTCTTATGCTGACGTTTCGCCGTCTTAACAATGCAGCCAAAGCACCGTTAACTCTGTTACCGGCAGCAATACGTCTCTCCACATCCATTTCGTATCTTCCGTCTCTGCTAAACATACTTCCCAAATATACCACTTCATTCACTTGTTCTATTATCTTATCATTCACGTTGATTTTACATTCTGTTCTTTCTTCATTTCTTTCAAATATCAGAACCTTCGTTTTATCTGCATTCAGGTTTAGACCATTATTTTCACACCCATCTTTCAGAGTGGTGACCAATGCCTGCAAATCGCATTCTGATGATGCAATGAGCACTGCATCATCTGCATATAGCAAGCAATTGACCTTAAGGTCACCTACTTTCACTCCCATGTCACTATCTTTCACAAAATTTAACCATAATATAAATATAAGTATATATTCAGAAAAAATCCTACCCTCTGAGAACTATATTGGCCTACGCTGCCTAAACTATTAAGTTACACGAAGTTTGTACTGTAGGATTGTTTGTCTTATATAGTTCGAAATAAAAGTCCTTGACAGCATATAGGATCTCTTGTGGAAGTCACTATATACCTACGCGTATTTTTATCCGCACCAAAAGCTAGTTTAATACACGAGTATCTATCTATCTATCTATCTATCTACATATAAACAAAATTGAAGTGTCGGTTTGTAATTAAAAATGCATAGAAATTTACTTGAAAAAATAAATTTTATAATTTTTGTCTGTCTGAATTTAACTGAACTATCACAGGCGGATAGTTGATGTTATAAGGAGTGAATTAGTCTACTTTTATTTTTAAAAATATGCCGCGCGAAAGAAGTCATAAGCACAACTAGGATATAATAAACATATATATTTAGAAAACAAAAACTATAAAATTAATACATTCTTTGACACGTCCTAGTGGTACCTATAACTATAGATGCCTTAATCGCTGAATTATATACATCATGGTCTAATCGTTTCCTCAATGGTCCCCTAAAGCGACACGCTTCAAAAGCTATGAGCGACGCGGCTATTCATTAAATTTTTTTTCACCATTATTATTTGTGGCATCAACTTGAACAGACAACTGAAATACGGTATCTATAATCTGTCATCCGATTATCACTCTTATTCATGTACAGTAAGACTTATATTAGTATATACGTATGTCTTAATAAGAAGGAATATGATTCCATATAAATTAAGATTGGTATACTGTATAGGGATTGCAAAGTTCATGACTCAATGTTAATTGAGTACTTATGTTTTAAACGATCTGTGTCTCACAGAACTTTATTAATAAAAAAAATAATGCATTATAAAAAATATTTTTATACAAAATAAAAAATATTTCAATAATCTTCTTATATTATCAATTGTATTTATTTTATACAATATATTTTAAACCAATGGACTGTAGCAGTAGCTTTTACATTTAAAAGCACATAAAACAGTGATATATGTGGACGTTATAGCTTGATAAAATTACATATAAAACTTTTGATGGCATGAGTTTAAACATCAATGATCAAATAAAAGCGCTCACCATTTAATTGGGCACGGCTTGACGTGGGCGCTGACCAGACGATGACGTGACGTGGGCGTAGGAACGGTTTGTTATTTCGTGCAATAATTAGGTTTGCGTAATTTGTTTCACGATTCTCGTAAACTAAATCTTGTTGTGAATTCTAGTTATGCTTTGCGACACTTGTGAAATTAATTTGCTAAAAATATTACTGGCACTTTCTTTTTCGACGACATGTTTTGCAATTTCGAAACCCTATTCCTGGTACCTGGTACCTGGTTTGGTGCTTCGGTAGAATTCTAAATTAATTTTATCTGATATCAATTGAGTCTTTATTGCTTTTAAAAAGTATTTATTTACTAAAACAATATATGAACTTATAAGGATTATTGGAAACAAGCACCTAACTGTAACTGATTTATAACACCATAGTGAATGAAATGTGAACATAATAAGATATGTTTGTTTATCTAACTACAGCATCCGTGATACATGTAACTCTTAACGCAGAGAAGCGTACGATTTGTCTAGTTCCAAGACAAAGAGCCTTTCATTAATATAAATGATACGCTCTGAATTTATTATCCAAGTCTTTCAAACTGCCTGGATCATGTTGCTTTGGAAAACGAGTCCACTTAATTCCTTACGTTTTGGAAATGATTCGTATGATTAAATATTAATAAAATATCTTCTATCTCCATATTTTCGCAAATCATGTTCTTCATTAGAATTAATTTAAAACAAATGAGATTTAAGATAACATCAATACATAATATTAAAAGCTTTGTATAGATTACAAAACAATACAAGTCGGTATTGTTGTTGTAATTAGAATATTTGTTATCTGATTGGCCGTGAACGTACCGCGAAAGTGTACAAATGCAATATAATAGAGATATAATAAATGATAATAGAGAATTACTTTGCACAAAGGCTTATTAAATAAATACTATTGTGTGAAGAGAATCGATTTTATAAAAAAAATGCTTGCAAATTAACTAAAAAGTACCATATGTATTAGATATTTAACATTTATCACTGCTTGTTAGAAATCGAGCGCTAGTATGAATTACTTTTCAAAACTCTCCGACACTCGGAACTTTCTTTTCACAAGCACAGAGATTTCAAACAAGACAAAACTAGAACAAGTCAATTTAAAGAAAGCAAAGAAGATTCTAGAACATGCATTATCTCATCTAATTAGATGCATTCTTACGTCACATGAGGTCAATGACATTTCGCATACCACCCTCGATTATTCGTAATTGCCACTCGCCGTGGTCTCGCTTCGATAATCACAAGTTTTTATTGTAGGTTATTTTCAATGTACGCGTAGTATTTTTGCGCTTATATATTAGTTTAGTTTAGTTTTGGTTTTATCCATAATTGGTCGTTTGTTCCCGGTTGAAAACAGGCGATGCAGAACAAGTGCTGCACTAATGACGCAAAGAAACGATTAGGGTACCAACTTTCTAAGAATATTTAATGCCTTATAAATATTAATGATTTTTCCCTTTATAAAACATTCTTAAATGTAATTTAAAATGCAAAAATAAACAAAGGTTATTCACCTATTACCTAACATTGTTACAAAGTATCTTGATCTCTAATGGTTTCATTATGATCAATATATAAAAACACAGATAATTATGTAGAGTTATCCGTATACAGTTAATATGAGCATAATTGTTAATGAGCTAAGAGAATTTGAGCATAAATTACTACAATTTGAGCCGAAATGTGCTACCGATTCACCCACAAATGGCTGCGGAGATTATGTTAGTAGCCGCTCCATAATTACAGGCATTCTGCCAAAGTTCGGTAAAAATCGAAATTTACAAGTAAACCTTGTTTGTTATAAAGCACGAAAATACTTTCAATTATACATAATTTTAAGACATTCAATGATAGTGCATACAATGTCAGTGCACACGATGCGCATGATGATATGTTATGTTCTTTTTTTATATATTATAAAGTAATCATTAGGCGTGCTCACTAAATATTGATGTTTATGCAACCCAAAAAACAAATACCCGGCTTTGTTGTGTGGTGTTTTCTTACGTCAGGGCGTGTACACAAGTGGTCACTGGTATTGATTCAAAATGGAAAATAAATATAAATAAAATAAAATAAATAAAAATAAATGAATAAAAATTATAGCACTGAGACTGGGCGTAAACTATACTTTAAATATATACATTTTATTTTCTAATAGATTCACTTCTACTGAAAACCTGTGTTATATGTTAAAATCTAAAGTAGCCGACAAATTTTACTTCCTGAATATTTATAAATACTTTTACATCGTATAAATTAATAATATATAATGTTCTACAATTATTTTTAAACAAAAAAATTAACAATTAATATTTATTATGTCTATAAATCATAGTGCAAATAAATAAGCAATAAGAAGCTCCTTTAAATAAAATTAATAAATATTGAAAAATAAAATACCATAAGAAATACAATATTTTGCCAATTTATGCTAAATAACTAAAACGTAAATAAATATGTCCTTAAAACCACAACCTCGACTCAAATAACTCAAAATTTTGTTCCATTTTCTCGCATAAAGTCAGCCAGTATCACTTCATACTTCAAGCAGTAGTTGTTCGTGTCCCGCTCCCGTTATGGCGGCACCGTTTCCTTGAGGGTGCCCTTTTATAGGTACTGAAAATGTAAGCTCCCTACAGCTATAATTAGAAAATTCTAACTTATGCAAAAGAGAGTAACTTTTATTACAGATTTCTTCTAAATTTCAATCAAATTTCTTATAAAAAGTGTTCATCGTAACGAAAGTGTATTTATTTTAGCTTTTTATAAGACTGTATCATTGTGTCATTACTTTCAGAGACCAATTAAGGATTGGATATACGATTTAGAAAGAGTTTTTTTACATTTCGTTCTCAAGGTTTATCCGCGCTTAGGGAGAACTACTTCATGAATAGTTAAAACGGTGTTCTATCCATTTATGCAAAACGAATGAACAGCCACAAATCCCATCTGAATGCAGGTGACGTTGGACCACACACGGTAGGAATAAAATTTGTTTTATTTTATAAGTAATTTGCTACAATGTCTGGTAGTTTTTGCACGGTATGCAAATTAGAATTGCATTTAGTTGTGTATCTTATATTTAATCTGTGTCTATTAACATGGAAGTTCTGTGTATATGCATAGTTTTGAAAACATGGCCGTTACCCAAACTTTTATTAAGACCAAACTCTTCGCAATAATTTAAATAATTTAAATTACTTTCTGTTACAACAATTATAAATCTGTATGTTAATGTACTTAAACCCAAACTTTCATATTTAAAGAAAGGCTTTCTATTAACGTCCTAATGACAATTAAACGACCACAAAAATCTTTCTTTTGCAATATAAAAAGATTTTGTTGTGAAAGACTTAGATACAACGGAGAGGGAGTTTATTATCCATTCATAAAAACGTTAATGTTTCTTAAAAGGACAGGAAAATTTTGAATTTGAATAAAAGGTGAATAACAATGAAAACCATAAAATGTTTAAGATTGTTTATAATTTAACAGAATAAAGAATTCAAAATAAAACAATTAACAAACAAAAAATATAATATAGTTTTCGTCAATCTCACTATAAATTTAACTTAAGTTGGAATAAAAGTTGGAAAGAAATCGTCTCCTTTCAGGTATTAATAAAAGCTAGATGTAGTCAAAACTTTGAAGTATTGCAGTTAATTGCCGGGCATTAAAGTTTTAGGCAACTGTTCCTGTTTCAAGTTGGAAAATATTTTAACATTCTCGGGTGAATAGCGAAGTTTTTCAACCGCGACGCCTATTAGTGGCTTACATACAGAAACTTGGAAAGATGCGGTTTGATAAAAGAAGTTTAAATGAAACATATCAGGGGTTTGGTACTTTGTGGTTTATAACTAAATGTTTATAGCAAATTAAGTAAATATAGTCTTGTCTTGTCTTTTCGCATAAATTTTTTAGGTATATTTATTTTAGAAATTCCTCTTTCTAGGTTGTTTTAAAGAACCCAAAAGAACAACAATGTGTTTAACAAATTGTTCATTCTTTAACCTTTATGGACATTAAAAACTTTGTTTTTAAAAGGTTAAGTTAATTATTATTAATTAATATTTGTATAATAGAGCTTCTAAGAAAAGCTCTGAACCGTGACAAGTAGTATAGGAAATGTGTATAAAATAGTCATTACAACATCGCATGGGGCATAACTGTAAATGTATGTGAAATTGAACGACCTCCGTTTTATCGAGGTTGGTCACGGTTAGCTCAGTTGAAGTGATACCATTAAATTAGAAACCGTATTTTATGCGTGTTTATGCTAATGGTTAGTTTGTTAAAGTCATGTAGAGGTAAGAGCTTAGTGGCTTACAAAAGACATCACGAAATTTATTATTATTAACCCTTTAACATCTGTTCAGTATATTATCAGAAATAACTTCATAAATCTATCTATTTCTTGTAACCTAGCTTAAATGATCTCAATAAAATCTACTTAAGTTTGTTTAAATATAATTAGAACGCTCATATAATATTTCAATAGTAATCATGAAATAGATATAAGTATTACTATTTTAAGAACCTACATATATCTTGTGACATCTGGAACCGAGAATAGTGGTCATAAACGTAAAGTGCACATTTCACTGCGAGTAATTAAAGTTGGTAGTAAGCCAAAGCAAACGGATTCAAGTTATTAAAACGACATTGTTGCAGTTTAGGTAGACTCTTTACAGTAACTTCGACTCTAGGCAGGCCTTTAATCACTTGACACTTTATAAATAGACAAAGGCGGAAAGGATGTGTTGTTTGGTCTGTCTAATGAACCTCTAAGATAATATTATCTCTAGTTTCATGCAAAGAAGGATGAGAACTCCTTTAGTCTAGTGTTCCAGCTATGCCGAGGGGCTATTTAGAACACGTTTAGTCTGAATTGTAATTACTACTACTAACTTCATGTTTTAAAGACTGTGCCAAACCCATGCTTGTCATTGTATTGAGTTTACGTCCTTGTTTTACCGGTGTTACGCCTATACCTACTTCAAAATCAGTTTTTACTTTATATAATGTGCAAAAGGAAAATCAGCCCCTACTTGCACAGTTCCAAAAGAGGATATGACCAAAGAGAAAGTCGCAAAATCACCCTTGGGCTCATGGGTACGACCTTTTGTAGTCATTTGGGAAATTTACTTTAATAACAAGCTGAGGAGAATCGAGCGCGATGCTTTATTGTGAATAGCTCGAAAGCAATATTTAATTTTGATAATTTCGGTTATTATTTTCATTAGTGCTTAAGCTTCCAAACACCGATGAAATGGACGCCTGCCATATTTAAAATGCTTAATTATTATTTATATTAAATAAATATTATAATGTCTTGTTTTAAATAAATATTCAATAAAAAGAATAGGGCCCATTATAAAATATAAATATAACAAATGGGACGAAGTTTAAAAATATTAAAATTTAACAATATTTGGTAAAAATACATAAACGAAGAAATTTATTTGTTCGCAAAAATATTATAAAATGTATCCGTATTACGTAAATAAGGAAATAAATTAATTTGAAGCAATTTGTATCAATAATTTGAGTTGTGGTTTGAGCAATTTGGTGCTTACATTATTTTTATTTTGTTATATGAACTAGTTTTAATATCCTTAATTATTTTACAACTTTCAAAACTACCTTTCACTACACCATTTTAATATAAATTTAATTGTAAAAGTACATAGTATAACCACACCTAAGCTGAGGTTTCTCTGCTTTATTTGTCTTCTACTCGCGTTTTATTAACTTAGTCCAAGTCATGAGTTACAAGCGTTACACAATTTATTCACATTTTAAGGCAAGTATTCTTTGGACCAAATAAATCTTTATTTTTTCTTTATCTTTAGACATCTTTGGACACTATGTATCACCGTTATATTAATAATTTACATGTTCATTCGTCTCGTAGATAAGAAGACAATATAAATTCCAAATGAATCTTTGTTAAAATCGCTATTTATATATAAATTGGACCATAATGTAATTTAGTGCAGATTAATATTAGCACTTAAGAATGGGTTTCATCTCATAGCTCTTCTCTAATAAGTTAAATATGTTATAGTTCCGTGTGTAGTTGTACTTGTATAAGCTATTTGAATAATATTAAAGTTATAGCTTAAATGTAAATAATTATATTTTTTAAAAAGCCACACTATCATATAGATATATTATTTGTTTCGTAAATATAAATAAATTTAAAAATAAAAATAAGAATTAGAATTCAATAAGTTTAACATTAAAATTGATAACAATTTTAATAACTTAGAATTCTTTAGGCTACGGGGCATTACAATCTGATTTGTTGTCGGTAGCCTTTAGCACAGATTCCGCTCAGTAAATTATCTAAAACTCTAATGGGACTTAGATATTTATTCCAAGAGTCGTACGAAATAATTTCGCTTGCATCGCATTTTAGATTTAATCTTGGGTGTGGCCTCTTGTATATTGCAATAGTGTACTTTCGGACTCAAAGGAAACCAAGAAGTTTAATGAAATTAACTTTTATCTCCATTCTGTTCTGTTTTTCGATTTGTAAAATAAGTATAGAATCACCAGAAATGTGGTTTTCAGGGTATTAGCAGAATTTATATTAGATTTCTATTTGATTTAAATTTGTATTTAGGTTCCGATGAAGTTACAGATATGTTAATGTTATGATATCTCAATCCGACATTCTAAATCAAACCAAAGTAGGTTTGATAGTGGGCTTGCATAACATAATATATACAATAAACTATATTGCAAACACCTGCGGATACGGGGTCCAATATCAAATTATCATTTTGTCGGATCGTTTCGTGACTGGGCGCTGTCGTTTGTTCATTTATGCTGATAATGAGAAATAGTTAATATAGCAATAATTTTACAAGTGTCAGATAGATCGTTACTTAACACGCACACATAGATTATAAATGATAAAATATTATACATATTAAAATAACATTATAATTTTATAGCTTGCATTATAAATTGTTGTATATAAGTTATCCGAAACGACAATAGCTTAAAAGTTTTTAAAACAATATTATAAATTGCCAGTTCTAATATATTAATAGACATGTCCTTTTGTGTCACTGAATAATGCATATAATATGTTAATGTAATGGAAGTCAGTTTAAGTACTAAATTTTTGACCTTAATACTGATAAATTTAACAAAGGAATAATCGTGTGTCATTTTAAGGTCATCAGTATTCCATGGTAGGAGTGTCACACAATACACCCGGCATTCAATAAAGTTAATAGGTAGACTAAGCATTCAAATCAAATCTTTTATAATTCTGGGCATCCTTTGATTCTTTTGAGGCTGTATTCATTTTCATTCAGACTGTATTAGTACCGGTAATATTCCATGTCTTTGATGTTTTGATCTCTTTGTATTTTATTTTAAATGAAGACAATGATGAGATTAAAGGATTAATTTAAGTAATTTCTCATTTGAATACAAGAAATTAAGGAGATAATGTGTTTAATAATCTAGGTGTATATTCCTGCCTTACGTATATGGTATGCCACATACCATACTTATTAAAAGTAGTCAGTCCCACGCACTTTTGTAGTTTGCTTTTTTATTTAAGAGTAGTTGTAATTTCTTTACTAGTGAGATAATGGTTTTAATAATCTAGGTATATATATTCCTACTATATATATAAGTATGGTATCTGGTGATATATATAGTGCACTGTAATTTCCTTCTTTATTTTACATTAGTCGTAATTTCGTTACTGCTTGATACTGCTTGGATGATATATATCCTAAAATCTAATATAGAAAAACAATTTTGTAAAAAAAAACATTTTTGTTTGAAGTTTTGTTCTTAGTAACATTTAAAACAATCATAACATGAGGAAAAATATTATTTTACCTATACTAAAATCCCATAAAGATAAAAACTTAACAAAAGGTTGGCCGCGAATTGTCGCAACAAAGCCGGATTAATGACTACAGATAAGTTTCAACTGCGCACTGTATTGCAAAATGTAATCATAGATAGCAGATATGGACCACATTTGAATAGGCGTGACCTCACCGCCGCACCCTTGACTGCTTACATTGTCCGGTTAAGTGAAAGGATTGTTGGCTTATAATAAAATTTTATGCAAACTATCTAGAGCTACGTTTATATATAACTGATATGATTATACTTTCTATCTACACGCAAAGTTCTAAGATTGCTAAAATTACAGAAACTTATTTACCGAACCTACAAATCATAGAATGTAATCTAGCCTTGATAAAGGTTTGAATGATTTTAAGATCAAATTTATTTATGATTTCAGGTTTAACTCGAAATCTTCGAATAACTTTCTATATTCGTAACTTTTCTTACAAAAATAACAGGCATATAAAATAAGAAACACATATACATAAAAAAGTAGTGATAAGAAATAAAAGATCATTGATTTTAGTTATTAAAACCTATTTCAATGGAACTTAAATACAAAAATTTCACCATAAGATTCATGTCGCAATGCAAATAATTTAGAACACCAACTATAAGTCAAAGCGGAAAATCTTCGTCAATCAGTTTCTCAATAGCATTGAACATGTCGCAGCTGAGGGAAGTTTAATTGACAAGAACCGGTTGTCATTCTGACTTGACGATAAAACTGTTATTAACTGGTTCGAAGTCAATTATATCACTCCTTCAAAGTTGTAGTGTTCAAGATTACGCAAGGTAAAGTTGGTAAATTACCATGTTTTGTAAACACGTAACACCTTATTAATGAAGCAAATAGTAATTTCCAAGCAACCAGATATCGATATTGCTATAGTTAATAATAATATATTTTATACAATAATAGCTGCGACTACTTCTAACCTCGTTGAACCTTACTCACAAAGAAGTTCGCTGAGTGATATAGGCGGCGAAACAGATAGGCTTCCAAATTAATTGAGTGTCATTCCCAACTAGCGGATGAGGGATCAATCGGCGTTCTTTGAAAGCTTAATTATGTTTATTCTAACCCATTAACTGAACCAGTTCAGTTAATCGATCCACACGGCAAATTATAGGAAATTGTTATTGTGGGGCATCAATAAAAAACAAGCTTTATTGATGCCGTTAAACTTACAAGTCTTTGATTATGACATTCATTTTATATCCCGCATTGGAAATTACAAATGATGTTACTTTTTAACCTTCAATTATAATTAAGAAACGTACTTAAAAGGAGTGAATAATACCAACCATTTCATTGATAATATTCCATATCTATCAATCAAGACTAACTGCTATAGAATTAAAACTGCACCAAGTCATTCTAACTGATGCAGAACAAATTAAAGAAGAAGCCAATTACTAAGAATGAGTCTGCAGTTGGTAATCGATTAGAAATAAAAAGACCAACCGGGCAGGTGTCTGGACAGGAAACGCCAGGACCCGCCACTGCGGAGCGAATGAGGCATGTCAATGTTAATTAATCATTTAAGAAGCTTAAAGAAAATTTCATGCTACATAATCGTCTCATGTTAGGACGTAAAATTAGATCGCTTGTGATTAAAAGAATCAGATTAGTGGGAACGTACGTTTTTATCTTGTCATCGCCCTATTTTTTACCTATCTATTTATAGTAATACTATATATAATCGTTATATAAAAAAAAATTATTAACAAATTACTATGAAACTACTATATAAAATATTTCATGAAATCTTTACCTTAATAATTTTGTTAATTAAATAATTCAGTAATAATAACAATAAAACTAATATTTTAAACAGCATCATATATTTATTCTAAAATACCAAAGTAGTAGTCGTAGTAAATCTACTTTTAATGCATTTGAAATTGTCTTTTCTCCAAGTCGTTTGGATAATATATATTTTAGGATTTGTTTATATTGAATCTTTATTGAATTGAATCTTTTATAAGTAGAATGTTGTTTGCATTCGATTTAAGATTTTTTGTTGTAATCAAAATAATACAATCAAATAAATTCACGATAATTGAACATTACTACATTTACGAAGAGATTCCTAATCATACTATACCTATCCAGATTTAAGTTCATCTTAAAAGCTTTATTGCAATAAAATGCAAATAGTGTCCATTACTAAATTATCTCATCAACACGTAGTAAGGACATTAACCTAACATTCCTTGAATGCTAAACACGACAAGTCGCCATCTCGTTCAGATTTGCGTCCTGTAATGCATTCCATTTATATTCCAACATCATTATTCTTTTTTGTTCGTTGTGGTTTCGTCATTGAACACCTGTGTTATTATATAAAGAATATATATATCCTATGTCTGTGTATACATGTTATAACAGATAATATATAAGATATTCAGTATTTTAGCTTGAAAGTTAATGTTCTTTGTGTAAAGTGTATATTTTGTTATTTTATCAATGTATAAAATTTTTACAGCATTTATAAATATTACCGAATTTACTTTATATGTAATTGTTTAATTGATATAGCAATTATAGTTTTATAAAACATTTAATTTTAGAATTATAATTTTCCTGTTAACCAAATGGAAACAATCTAGGATTATTATTTAGAAGAATAACAAACTTTTTAGTGTTATATACAATTATATTTAAATAAATTTAATATACGCTTAAATCAATACCACTTTTGAAACAAATAATTAAAAGGAAATGAGGCAATTAATACAAATTGTTTCAATTTACAATTGTTTATTTAATAAACAACAATTCAACAACATTTGACTCGATGAATTTAAATATATAATATTTATTAGCTATATAAACACAACTTAAAACTAAAAGTATTCTAATATCACAGTTATTATTTTAAAAGGCCATATACAAAAAGCTAGGCGTGAGTTCAAAAACTAATTTGTATTTGCTAGTTATCAATTCCAGATTAAATTAATATCACAACCTATTGTATAAACGCATTAACAACAATATCCTTTATTGCACCTAATTTAAATTTGAAAAATATACGGAATGTAGAAATATATTGCATCTATTTTAATATAAAATCGTATAATTTTATACTACCTCGGGCAAAATTTGAAATGCGGAAAGAGAAAACAATGCAGTGAAAGGAACCTGTAACAAATAATATACACTTGTAGAAAATTTAAATAATAGAGAATTAGTTTGAAAAGATTCACCTCTGTAAAAATAAAGTTATAACAAACAAGTCATCTTATTATTAAACTCGTAATATATATTCTAAAGAATTTTTGCAAAATGGTATGTAAATGAAATAGTTTACCTCGTTGGATCATATCTGGAATCAAATCCCGGAACATTGATGACATTCCAAGTGTTCATAGTCTTTGAGTAACTGAAGGATATTTGGTCCCGGAAAGTTTCCGACATAAGAAGTTTCATTTGCTCCAAGTGAGAATGAAATTCTGGCACCAAAGTTAAATTTTTCTTCATAAGATGTTCTAAAAAGATTTCAATTTATTATTTTATGAACTTCTTTTATAATCGTAAAGAACTCATAGTGAAGATTTAAAGCATTTTCTAAAGAAGATATTTCTGAAAGAATAATTTTACCTATAATAAATCCCATGGATACGTCGTCTGGCAAACGAATACCTTCACAAATACTAATGAATCTTCCACCACTGTAAAATAAAATGTAGTTACAGACAATATTTTATTATATAATAAATGTTTGAGTAATGTATTTAATAAGAACCTTGCCACTGGTAACATCTTTAAAGCCAAACTTCTGCTTACACAAAATCCAGCGCCACCCGTCGCGAACCAAAATGAAAATAATAACTGCAACAATTAATATTTTGTAAAGACATATTATTAGGAAGGTTATTAATGAAATAAAATACTTTATTTTACAATACTGATATATTGTAATAAATACTATTTAATAAAAGGCGTTTTATGCAACATCGTGTACAATAAAAAAGTTATTCTTAAAATGGAAATTATTACTTTATGTATCATAATATTTAATAAGTTAACGATCTTTAAATTAAATACCTTATTAGTTGGTTTCTTGTATATTTTAACTGGTTCATATATAGAAGTTCTTCCGAGATACCAGTCTTCTTGATGGTTGTAAGTCTGAAGCACAGTGACCAATCGAGGAACGTTCACATAGTTGTCGTCATCGAAGTGACAAAACCATCTAATAGGAAAAAAATATAATGAAACATCGAACAAATGATAATTACTTAAAATAAAATGTAAGATTTAGAATGACCTCATGTAACAGTAAATAAATATAGTATAATAATTTTTGCGTAAGAGATTGGAAAGTTAATTAAATATTAATAACTTAAAGGGCATAAATATCTTAAGAAAATTACTTGATTACAGGGACTCATACTTTGTATAAATTATATCTCAAGATTTGCTTCGAGTACCAATAATTAGTGGTGCAGTATAATTTACTGGCATTACGCTTGGCGCAAATAACAGGAGCTGCGCCTGCGCAACCGAGACCACATATTGCAAGATGGCGTACGACAAATGACTGCTATGCTAAGTCATAACACGGATCCAATTTCTACCATATCAGGTTTTGCACTTAAGTAATTTAAGTGGTTTCATCTTATAAATATGGTCTTATCTTCTGAATCTCTGCTACGTTGGAATTTATATACATTTAAATTTATTAATATATATAGTTATGATATGTAAATACAAAGAAGGTATGTTAATTTTAATATGTATATATTGAGAGGAATATATAATACCTTTACGCGAAATTTGAATCTATAACATAATCTAAACACTCCTTACTACATAAAGTATAGAAATCAAAATATAGTAGATATGTTAGCCGTACAATTGTGCCACCCACGTTTAACAATTAAGAAACCTTTCAAGGTAATCATTTAGAATTGCTCTGGACCATTCACATAAAAATATACCGGTACACTAAATGAACATTCCTATTGTAAAATGACAGAAGCCAAGATCTAATTTGAGACAATGTTATTTTAAATTACCATAAAAGCTCAACTTCTGTTAACATTTTATCTCAAATTAAGTCCGGTATGGGATTCTGGGAGGTCCATCGTAATCATTATTATTATTATTGTTATTATTCAGCTTACGATCACAGACTTGGAATTTTATATCATCAGATATTTGCATAAAAAACTCATTAAGTTTTTAACTATCTTATCAATGAAAACATTTGATAATTACTTTAAAAGTTAAAAATTTACAAAAAAATCTAAAGAAAAAATGGCGGTAACTCTTTTAAGAACGTTTGGATGATTTAATATCTATTTATTTAAAGGTATTATTAAACAAAAATCCATGGGAACAAACGTCAGTTTTGTCCTAACAAAAACATTGTTAGAAGGATTGAGTAAACGCGTGAAAATCATTGTGAACCCATAATAATATTGGACTTGTTCTCAAAAAACCATTAACTCGTGTTGTGTTTATTTAAACATAACCTGGTCTCAGATTTAAGAGTCCATGACATCTTTAGTTGATGATTTTAAGATAACAGAACAAACAATGCAGGTAGAAGATGTGACGGATGAAATATTTTTTTTTTAATAATTTTTTGTTTGAGACTATTATTCAAAGACTCTTCTTACTTGAATATTAAGTAGTTTATTATTTAATCTATATTTCTAATAAACGTAAAGTTATTTTTTAAAAGTTTATATTTTGCTTTTGCGAGCTTTATTTAAGGAAGTTCTACCGAAAGTCAGATAAAAAAAAATGAATTTAATAAAATACACATTCACTTATTTCATTTGTAACATGATTTAAGAATAAATGTTATTATTTATCTCTTATAAATATAAAGAACTATTTAAATAACGGCCATGTTTAAACTATTCGATATGACAGTCATTAGCGTCCTCAAACAATGGCTCATGTTCGTTATTTACCGGACAAGCTTCTAAAAACAGAAGTTAAGAGCACCTTGTTTTTACTAAAAACAAAACGCACTCAAGCCAGTGGTTCGAACTGACCATCGGAATCAATGGTTTGATCTCCGGTCCGGAGCTAACGAAGCGTATACATATGGCTTCGAAGTCATTATATTGATGATAATTAACGAACGTCTTCATTTATATCGCCGGTAAAATGTTTTGATATATTTTATTATAATTATATTTGATGGATTAAGAATGTTTCGTCCATATTGAGTACAACTCATTTGTCTTTGTTAATTATAAGGCACACACCTACGTTATAATTATACCAGTGATTAATAGCGAGTCATCGCGCCGCGACAGTGCGACTACAAATTTAACTTTAATTGCATTATAATTGCCGTGAATTTATAACTATTAGTATATGGATAATAATGCATCTAAATGTTACTTAATAAAAATTATTTAGAATACTCAATGCCTAAGGCTAGTTTTAGAATGAAGCAAATCTAAGTAAAGGTTTTTTATGCCCATCTATTGAGAAAATATTTTTACCATTGTGACCTTTGTGACTGAGATGACTAACACTACTCGCTGAATATGTTCTATGTCGACACATGGTTTTAAAATTTTAGCAAATATACTGAGTAATGCAGCTAAATTAGTTTACTATACCTAGCATTTTCATATTAGTGTAAAAGTTAAGTACTTACTTTTTACCGCTTTCCAAAAAATGATCATATTCCACAGACATTTTGCAACAGAGGTGTTTGCGTTGATGCGACGCCGAACATTTCGTGTTTACCATGTGACCGTCTGGTGACAAACAAAAAGACAAATTGAAACCATATTTATACAAGTCTAAGGTTTAAAATTGATTGTTAAGTTAGGGATAACATCTTTGAATAGGTTTTATTATGAAATGAGAACAGAAATTTGCAAACTTCTGTATTACCGAAAATTCACATACAGAAAATTTATCATTCATTTTGATGTTGTTCCAGAGACAAGAAAGTTTCTGTTAAAGTAATCTCAACGACTCAACTTTTCTGATAAACCTTCGAGTTTGCGAGCGCACAAAGAAAACAGCAGATATTTCCAAATGACAATCAAAACAACTGATTATTTAAGTATAATATATTCGGAAAAGAATCCTACCCTCTAAAATTTACAGGAAATTAAACCAATAAAAATAAATTAAATTCATTCTCTCCAATTAAAATATGTAGGGTATATTTTTTGTTAAAAAAATGTAATTAAGAATTTTAATGAAGAAAGAACAATACTTACTTGTTTGGTTTTGCTGTTGTTGATTATCCGTGTCCGTGAAGAACCACGTCTGGAACAAAGGATATAATTAAAGAAATGTGCAAAGTATCTTTCAATTAGGTATTTTTATTTCAATAGACGTTCACAATAAGATAACCTTAACAGATCTATCTCTACGAAAATGAAATGAATAGTTTACTTCTTTTTCGGACAATTAAAAAGAAATATTAATATCCGATTTGAATAATAAAAAAATAACAATAAAACATTTTTAATAATAATTATATTTATTCACATTCTCGATATTAAAAAAATATAATTTTTAATGTTGTAGTATGCTTGTATAATATATATATTTACAAAAGTTCAAATTAATCACTGGAGCTTTGCTGTGGAATATAATCAATTGCTAGAACGTGTCCGACAAAGCGGAAATGCATATCAGTATTTATACTACAACACCACGGACACAAAAATCTCTTCACACCTGTACACAAATAAAATATATTTTATTTATGTTTGTTGTGAGATTAGAATCCTTTAAATTTACATTTCAAAGTTGTGAAATATTTCAAAAGAAATATATTTTTAACTATTTTTTGACAAAGAGAAGTGTCAAAATAAAGCCAAGACCTTTAATAGAAAATTTTGCAATATATTTCCTTGAATTTTATAATGACAAACCACATGTATTAAATGATAAATGAAAAATATAATCTTTTATTAAATGAAAATCAATAAAGGCACGTGACTGTGAGTCAAAAGCGACATCCAGAATTCATTTATAAGAATTGTAATCTCACATTTGTATGCATTTACATGCTTCCACGTATGCATAAATGTATTATAAATTATAAAATCGATAAATATAATATAAAGTAACATTCCAGTAATACTCAGGAATATAATTATAATAACAACTATACATAAAATAAATAATAATAAGCTTTATCTTCACATAAAGTTTGCTATATCTTAACTAATTATTTTAGATGTTATGAAATAGATTGTAGCAAATTTCTTATTAGAAAATAAAACAATAGTCGGAAACTTGTTTTAACTGGGGTAAGAACCGCCTTTGAAAGCTTACGATAAGAATATTTAGTTACATTAATGGAACAAAGCAAAACCAATGAGTTCTCGGAACACAACAGTGTAGATAAAAATATCTAAATGGATGATAAGAAGAAATGCGTTATGCGGAAATAAGGAATGTCAACGAATGAGTGCTTTATGCAATATATTGATCCTTCGTGAATATGAATTTCGTGAAATCTTAAGATCTCTTCAATATTATTTTTATCATACTTTCTTTTAATTCGGTTCATATTCAATTCTTTATAATATTATTTAATTACTTATAAAAATTTAGTAAAATATTAATATTAATAAATAACATATTTTATTAAGCATAATATTAAAACATGACATGAAATATGATAGTTCTAAAATTAATGCTCTATTCAGTTGTACACAAATCACATAAATATTCCATAAGTTTTTATACAAAAGAAGAAAAGCAGGGCAACAATCCAGTCACGTGGCGGGCGCGCGCCTTCGTGCCACGCGCTGCGCAAGCGCAGGGTCCGTACAATGGTTATTTATGTTGGTCCTCCGAGTCGGATTAACGGTCGATTATGCTCGCTCCAGATTTGGGAAACGGGCGGATGCTTCACAATTCAACACGACTAAACTTTGTTGTATTTACTTCTGAAATTCTGTGTTTTAAGACGGACTTTTTACTAAAAGCTTGTTACGTGAATACAAACATTTGTAATTGAAAATAGTTATGAGATATTATGAACTAAATAAACTATTTGTGTGCAAGCGACCGTTTTTTATCGTTTGTAATTTTTTACATAATTAAGAAATGTAAAAATTAAATTATAACATATATTTATGTAGAATTATTTTTATAAGGAAATAGAATCGTAAATTAAATCCTTTTCATAATAGTAAAATAGAAATTGCAATTAAAAGGCATAAAATATCTACAAAAGAGATTCCAACAGAGAAATAAACGTTGTGAAAGAACATTTGTCTATTATAAAAATCTTTTTAATATCCATTGTGTTCTGTGAAAATAATTGTGATAACACATCAAAATAGTAAATTAATATATACCCAGTTATTTTTTTTCATAATTTGTATGGTTTTAAAGACTACAAAAAAATTAAATATAACATTTTTTAATTTTTTAACTTGTCCTGATTGATTTACAATGGTATAGATTTTTTTTAATTCATTTTTTCTAAATACAATTTGATGGTTTTTGGAGATACAGAGAGGAACGCGAAGAAAGAGACACAAATATAAAACTCTTCACATTCTATTGATTAAAACTTTTTATAAATTTATAATCAATGAAACAGACTCCACAATAAGAAATCTTATCAAAGAGGGTTCGTTGAATTTTTAAGGTGACTTGTTAGACAAGTCCGTTGAGTTTAATGTATAATTTAGATATCAGGTTTTACAAAGAGTCATTTTGGCAGATGTTTGTCTCGTAGGGAGCGTTCCGGGACAGTGGAGACATCAGACAGGTTTATCTTTATTGCGTGTTACAAAAGAGGAAGGAGATAAAAATTCTGATTTTTCGGTCGTTTCTTCAGATTATTCGGAATTAAATTCGAATTTTTTAAATGTATCGTTACTAATTGTACATATTTTGTGTTTTTACAAGTTAATATCGGAGGTATTAAAAATTACTATCTGAGTTGACATATTGTGTGAACCCTAATTGTCATAACCTATTTATTACGGTATGGTCAGTGCATGGAAGATGTTCCATATAATTACAAGTTACCCACCAAGTAGCAGTGAAGAAGCGTGGTGAATTACGCTCCGCTTTCTCTATAATTATTTGAAAGATTGCCTTTGCCCAGCAGTGGGACATGCAGTTGCCGATACTTACACAGTGATAATATAATGAGTAAGAAAATATTTGAAAACAAAAGACAAGTGGTAGTTAATAACATTGTCAACAAATTAGATAAAGTAATTATATCAGAAAAATATTTACTGATAAGGACAAAATAGCTGTTAGAAACAAGTGCCTCTCTCTATCGATATACATATATTTATACACATATATTTTATTCTTTATATTGAATTGCATTTGTAGAAAATGTTATATTTAAATTTGTTGTTGTTAGTTAAAAATGTTTAGTTATACAAATGATTTAGTCTAAATGTTGCAAAGATGAGAAGCTTTAAATTTGCTAAGTTAAAATCTAGTGAACGGTTGAAATTCGATTTATAAAATAATAAATAACAAAATAGCAAGTACTTAAAACAGAAAGATATAAATTATAATTATACTTTCCACAAATATGTATCTCTAGTAAATAAAAAGTTAAGTTTACCTGATTCTTCGCCAATTGGAACCATGTCTTCAATATGACTGGCAGTCTTGTGTGTTGGTAATGTTTTGTTGTCTTAACACTAATAAATATATCATCCAAAGTTATATTCTTGATCTCTCCACTTTCTAAAATTGTTGTTTTAGTTACGGGTTCTATAGAAAATTCAGCCACTGACCGAGATTCTTGGAAGTTAAAGTTCACTCCTCCTTGATAAACAAGCAAACTGCTGTAACCTAAGGCTATCAGCAAAGCTGCAGCTTTAATAATCCTACGCCCACCCATTCCAAAGTCTTTTGAAGTCACAGAGCCTAGAATACAGGCTAAGTGCTAACACCTTATCACTCATCTGTTGCACTTTGTTATCGAAACACTATCCAAAGTTCGTATAACTTGTGCGCATGCGGCAAAGAACGGTTATAAACTAAATAAAAATGTAGTACAAGCGATACGCCCGCGCCGCCTTGTAGCCCCACCACGTGCTGGGAGCGAGATAACCGATAATATTGTCCCGTTCACTCCCACTAGGCCTACCTGCGCGTGCGCCTGTCTGCCGCCCGCGCAACCGCCGGCAGCTACACCCGTGTCAATAGCTCAAGTAATTGTTGCCTTCATCGATGGGTGCATTTTGTATGATGCATTTTACAAAAAGATTAAAGCCCTTGTCATAACTTTATTGTAAAAATAAGGTAAATAATTAAAATATTGAATCAACACTAAATAAAACAGATTTGGCTATATATATGTTTAATTTCTGGTAAATAAAAAAATATTTATTTTAAAATATATATTTATTACATATTTTGATTTTTACTAGTTTTAAAGTATGTATGTCTTGGTTCGATCATACAATTTTAATAATCATAAACAGCTATTGATATTTATTAATACATCATTTTGACTTTGACTTGATATATTTCACACTTTATAAAATAACGAAAACATTGCTATCTCTGGATTTGGTTCTTAAAGATTCCTAATTCATTCTAGACGTTGAACTAATATATTTTTTGAAGTTAATAGTATACGTATATAAATTACAGTAATTTTATATTTCAAGGTGGTAATGTAACCTAACTGTGGGTGGTAATGAAATTAGTCATTGTTGCATTAAATTTCACTCAAGCGGGATAATAGGTGTAAAATTTGTGGAATATCGTGATTGACGGCGAATTAAAGAATTTCACATTTTTTTTTCATCTACGCGTGATTTAATTTAACTTGTTATGGTCATATCTTCCGATTTATTTTCATGGAATGAAATTAGGAAATTTTATTTTTGTTCTTTTTATGATTATGAGGAATTTTGCTGTCTCATATTACTGTTATTTTCTATTGTTTTTTTTTCTACTTAATACATATGATTCTTATTTATTATTTCATAATTATTTTTAAGTCTGTAAAATAACTTTTGTTTACGATTGTAGTTGTTAAAGATAATACTGACTACTATTATCAGATCCTTGCGCTCAATATGTAGTTTGATTGCCACAAAGAGTTTTATCGTTAAATCCAAGAATTGTTTATTTTATTGCAGGTGTTTTAGTTTTATTAAATAACAAAGATTAAATAGAAGCAGATTGTATTCCTACATAACTAATGAGAAACCACACCACACACTGTTTACCGCGCCAGTTTTAATTGATACACAAACCGATATCCGGTTTATTAAAAAAAGAAATCGATTAGTATGACTGCTGGTAAGGCGTTCTATAATTATAGTAACACTTCATATTTTATAAATATTTTTTACGTTACATTATCTCACTATCTGCTCATTTGTCCTTCTAATCTTCTATCTTCTTCTTTCATTTGTAATGTCGTGAACATCTAAGCTAATATTTCCTTTTTTTTACCTTCTATCCTTTTTCATCATTATATATTCCCTCGCATATTTATAATAAATATAGAGGTTTGCATGTTTCTCCGGATGTATCTTATATATAAACACTGCAGTTAGAAAGTGAGCCCACTGCTAATTGCGGAAGCTTGTAATGAGGATCGCACACGTTAATCGTGGGAACAATAACCGTTTAGACCTCGGCTAAATGACTTTTAAAATTGATATACATATATCTGTGAACAAGCTTCTTAAATTATTAATGGTTATTATTGGTCATTTTGTTGGAGAAAGTTCAGAAGCTGTTAATGTTTACATAAAATCCTATGAATTATAATTTGCAGTATAATTATTTGGAATTTGAAAATGGATTAAAAACTATATTGCGATAAAAAAATTCGTTATAAAACTTAGTTATACTGGTTTATTTTTACAGGATGCTGAGGCACTCGCGCATTCACTGATATGACTAGAAGATTTGATTACTTAATCACTCACTCGTAGAAAAAACATCATATTCGACTGAGTAATCTCGTAATATGAGGCCTTGTCATAACGTGCCTTAGTAATTCAACGACGCGAAATCAAGCTCGTCCGTGCGTTTATATTTGATCACAACAATATAAGATTGACATAAACGTTTGTTTGCAAAAAACACTACATAATTAGTTAATCAAAATTATAAAAGTCCTAAAACTTGTAAGCTATGTGTTCCAACTTTCTTTTTAATATTAAATAGCTGGCTGTTTTGTTAGTTCTAGCTATCGCAAGTGGGTGAAATTCAACCATAATTCAAAGTTTGAATGTTTATGAAGGTTTGGAAGAAAACACTACTATCATTGAAATCTTTTTGATTCTGTTACGTCACCTGAACTTATTTATTTGACTTTGATAGTGTTAACGTAAACGTAAGATTTTCTCTTCTATTTGTGTGTGCACAATAGTGTGTGCAATGCGTTTTTTATTAATTTAATTCACTTGTAATCTATTTTTAATAAGAATATTATCTGCACTCCTTATACACTCGAGGGTCTAAGGAGGAGTGACACGAAATTGACATTTTTATTGTCAGTTTCGTAGTCATCTCGAGAGCAAAGCCAAGTTGGCCTTATATATTGGCCAATAGATGAAGGCAATATTTTAGGTCTGACAAAAGACTTGCGCTCTCTAAGGCGCAGGTCCGGAGTTTTTTTCTAATCTCTGGTCCGGATCACCCCAATATCAGGTTTTACCTTTTGACCGCGTACAATGGAGAGCCGTTCGGATTGTTGGAGACCTGGTGCTCTGTGAACGGCTGGAATCTCTGGCATTGCGTAGAGACTTTGCTTCTTTGTGTGTCTTCTACTGCATTTACAATGGGGAGTTTTCCGAAGAGCTATTCGATTTGATGCCTGCCACCGAAAATCAATCATTACTAGCACTACATTACCTACATTACTATCTGTACTACCTGAATGAATGGCAATCTTCCACTATTTTATGGACTTCCTTTCTCGTACCACTCGAATGTGAATCAAGCTTTCTTCGGCGGTATTTCTAGATATATACGATATGGGTACCTTCAAAAAAGGCATAAATTCACACCTCCAAATCCGGTAGCGCTGTGCTGGGAATCCTTGAATCTCTTGCGCTGTTAATCCTCAGACGTTGTAAGATCTTCATGGGTGGCGGTGATCACGTATCATTAGTGATCCGCAAGCTCCTTTGCCTTCATCCAATATAATACAAAAAAAAACTTTAAATATGCCAAAATTCTTACTGTCCGCTTATTTTTTTTGTATTAATGTAATGATTATAAATAAGTAGATATTCAAAAGTACAATAGATTTTTCATTAAAGTATTAGTATTCTTTTGCTTTGGGAAGCTGTATATTTTCATATTAAGCTATACGTTACAGAGACCACTTACGCCAATGAAGTGATTGGTGACGTCCGTGACGCTCCTATTATTCAATTTGCGTGTACGTTGACTGACATTGATCTGATCTTCGTGTAATGAAGCAAATCATGAGATAAATCAATAATATATAAAAAACAACACCGATATAATCTCACTTTGCCGGAATATGAGATTGCTGCGTACGAACTTTTAGTAGCTAATTGTATTAAAACATTGAAAGAATAATTATCAAAGAACTATTTTATTTGCTCATATGGCTATCACTTTTTGGTGATTATTCCGAGACTTTTTTGGATGTAAGCATGTAGAATATGGATGAATATGGTTGGATTTTCTTGCAATTCATCTCTATGCATCTACGGAACCTTGCTGTTAAAGTCTGGCGTTTATTATTGTGTATGGTATACTTTTGATATACTTATATATAAGTGTCGTCTAGCTTTTCTTTAAAACCCTTTATATTAGTTATAAGAACTAAACTTATTCGTTTATAACATAAATAATAATGAATAATATAATTTTCATTCTAAATATTAAGTTAAAGACATTTTCGTTGGTAGGTATGGTGCAGTATAAGAAAACCTTTAGTCTTGTCTAATATTAGTTCATTCTTGATATTGGTCGCGGAAATGTCTTTTGATACTTCAACCAAACAAATATCGTTTTTAGCAATCTTTTTAAGCCAAAAATGATCATGAGGACAGAGTATAGTATGAGTGCAGTCTATTTTTAGTACCTTGAACTTTTAGACCGATAGTTGAACTATTAAATCTTATATTAGTAAACGAATGATAGAATGATTGATAGATCTTATTAACAATAGTCGTTCCGTGTCATTACAAAGCTTATAAGATTGCATTTTGAGTAATTTTACTTTCAAATAATTCTACTATTTATTAAAGTCTAAGCTTAAGCCATTCTGCGTGACTTTCTTTTTCTCAGTCTTAGACTCATTTTTGGTAAAATAGTCCATTAGTTTGAACTCTATAATATTCACAACATCCTGTTCACGGTACAGGTCTAATCGTATTATAAAATTCTCGTAACATGAGATATCTAAAAGCATTTGAAACTGGCTCTATCCAGCGATGGTATTAACCTGACGTTAGTCTGACATTCAGTATCGGATTAAGTTAAGTAAATTCACATCTGTTATTTCGATACTTTTATTAGGTGTGGCATGTTTTGAAATGGGTCGTTTGAATATTATCGAAATAATATCTTTATTAAATTTGTTTTTTAATCCAGTTGATGGACACATCGAGAAGGTTTAAGTTATAAAAATATTTGTTTATTATATAAGTATTTTGTCACTCTATGTTTATTGTTGTCGAAAAAAAATACCTACAAATGTATTTATGATATATTTGGTTGAATTCGTCTGAATGTGATTAGTGTATTAATAAAAAGTATAAATATTATTCAGTTCTTAATTACACTTTTGTTGTGATTAGGCATTCTCGAGACAAAATAAAATGCATTTCTAAAATTAACAAATGATTTGTTTTTCTTATTCTATACATTGGTTATTTGTTTTACAAATAGTGTATTGTTTAAAGAATTAATAGCCGACATGGTCTATAACCATTAACGAGGATAATAACAATGTATCAAGTATTTTCTTGACGGGGAACTAAATGGTTTTGGAATCATATTAATGGGTGGTTTCTTGAAAGGCGACACAAACTACGGTTACCCATAGTTTCTGAAACACAAATAAAAGGGTGTATTTCCACTATACACATGACAATTTGTGGATAGTAAACAGTTAATAAAAGGGATAAGGATTGCATGTCTTTTGTTTTTTGGGATAACGAAATATAGTAAGTACAATGTTAGGAACAATGTTCGAAATATATTTATATTTTATAATTTTTCTCTTTTCGTTTCAAAGACAGTGTAACCTTAACAATAATAATAAAAATCAAAATAACATGTCAATATGTCATAACGTGATTTAAAGATTTGGGTTTTATCGGTAAGTGTATAATAACCTTAAACACAGCGGGTTCTCTATATTTGGCCCGAATCCGTGTATTTCACCTCATATAAATTAATTTTATGGCCTTACATTAAATTTTAGTAAACAAACATTCATTTATATTATTAATTTTGGTTGAAACCGCGTTTTATAGCCGAAAGTGAGCAAAACTAATTTGTTTACGAACGTAGCTCAGATGTTGGAATAGTATTATTTTTGTGGTTGACCGATTCGGTTTGTGAGTTATTCCGAACCATTGGGAAACATTTTTGATATTGTTTATGAATATAGTCTTTTATTACTTATTTTACAGGCATAATAACTGTTGAACCTTCCAATTAAAGGAACATAAGTATAATTTTTGTATTAATGGATATATCTGTAAATTTAAACGATGCTTCAAAGAATATTCTTCATTAATAAAGAATGTTTTAACTTTATACTATAATTAATGAATTGCTATAATATTTATCACATTAACTAATCTCTGTTTTGACCAGAATCAGGGGAGTATTCTGAGGTATAGAAAATAGTAAAATTTTCAAATCAAAATTTTAGGTCATTATCAGTTTCTCCAGCCCCCCGGTTTGTAGTTTGAATTGATAATATATAGTTTACATCCCCCCTCCCCTAAACGTCTTACGTAATTTATCATACCTTGTGCATTTTTTATTAATCTAAATTACATTAATTTTGATTCTGCGATTTGAATAAAAAAAGAATTATTGTCTTATATAGTATACAATTTTTCATCACTTTCTTGCAATTATTTATTTATGCAATTTTTTTAAAGTTACTTTGAAAGTCAAGTTCTAAGAGAATACATATAAGAAACTCCTCAAACAAATTGATTTCATTGTAACTTTCTGAACTTATTATAATAGATTTCTGTGCCCACAAACACATTCTGTTAATTTCATAAAAACATTTTCATCTTTATAGAAGTGTTTAGCCAATTACCTATATAAAAAAGTTACTCTTTCAATGAAAAAAGATGAGGAAAAAGAAAAATGTTGCTCGCTGGACGAATCAGGTATATTTTTGTAATACGTGACATCTTTAGTTATCCCGATCCATTAAAGGGACACCGACCCAAGGAGGTCTTATTTCGATTTATAACAAGTAAATCGACCGAAGTCGTAATCATCGCTATTGCCGATATCGACCGATTATCTGGCAACATTAACCGTCTAGCCGGCTGATCGGCAAAGTCGAGTACCAGTACTAGTATCGATTTGAGAAACAAATTATATTCTTACTATGTGACATTCACATATAGTACTATATAGTATAACCTGGGAACGGTTTTATTACGTATTTAATAGAATATAAGTATTAATCCAGTAAGACAGAATGTAATTGAATAACTTTTAACGAAAAATAGTGTTATTAGCTGGGTAGTGTATGTCAAAGTTATTTTTCTCACCGAGGAGAAAAATGACATCGTCCTCCAAAGTTACAGACGAAGTTTGTTGAAACACGATACAAAGTTAAATATTTAGTGGAACAACATGTTATTGTAGTGACATATAGATATATACTTATTGTTATTATATTTAATCCACTTTGTTGAAATAAACTTATTTTTATCTGGTTATTTTTAGGATACCACTTCCACCAAAGAGTTTATTTGGTTTTATATTTATGAAGGTTTTAATATCTTATGACTAAATACTACTAAAGTTAATAACAAACATACAGTTGAAAATTAAATTAATGACTGGAATAAATCATGGTATTAAAAAATAATATTCCCGAGTTATACAATTTATTTCAATAATAGTCCGTTTAGTAGAATTATGAAGTATTCATTTCTATTTAAGTACAATAAAATTTAATTACCGTGAAACGGAATGTAAATGTCGACTAATGTGTTATTTATTGGTGGAATCTGTTTAGAATTTATTTTAGGAGCGTGTTTCTATCACAGTTAAAATATTAAGTGCGTCCTCATTAATCGTGACTACGAGCTTATAGGACACGGTCTTTTGTATGTTTAATAAATCACTGGTTATTAAACATACGAGAAAAGCCCTGTAGAGTTATCAAATTTATTGAGGTGTTTTTGTTGACCAAGTAATTTTGTGTCAAAATTATTACCAGAATATGTTTATTGGTAGATGTTATGGCATTTATAACCAGCGTGGCCATGCTATAGCGAACAGTGTAACAGGTCTAGGCGAATTGATTTAAAGGTATTAAAGTTGGTACAATGCAGTCTTGTGTGTAATATAGCTGTTATACTGTATGCTAATTCTGATGATGATCAACCAGACCACGGAATAGAAAATCAAGTGGCAGTGCAGTGTACAGAGTTGTATTATAATCGCTATCACAAATTTAACATAAACGAATTGTTATATTTTCATTATTCATATTCATCTTCTCGCCCTTATCCCAGTTTAGGGCTTGACGCAGTATGTTTTTTCCCTCCATATTCTTCTGTTACTCGTCATCTCTGTACACACTCCCTTCTTCTCCATATCGCCTTTCACGCAATCCATTCGTCTTTTTTTCGGCCGACCTCTACCTGTCCATTGCTCCATACCCAGCACTCTTTTAGTTACTTGCTTGTACCATTATTAAACAATTTATTATATTTTGTATATTTCATTTATTCTAAAATTGGCGGATTTACGAATTATATGGCTTTACTGTTCCATGGGTTGACCGGTATATAACAGAATTGTAGTAGAAGTAACAAAATGAACATCAAACTACAAAAACTTTTTTTCATATAAAATAAAAATAAAAAAAAATTATAAGCTAAATCGATGTTTATGACAGATTAAACTAATGTAATGTAACTATTCCAATGTTAATGATAATAAAACTCCATATTAATAAAAACAACAAAAAAATATTTTATAGAAATAAAATAAATATGTCAATTATATTAAACTAGCTATTGCCAGCGGCTTCGCCCGTATTATTTTGATAAAAAAACAACCTTGTTATGTCGGATGACCTGTAATAGTTGTATCGCTCCGAACAAAACAAGTATTCTCTGAGAAGAAAACATTTATATATTATATTTATTACAGAAATAATAAATGGACCATTGCTTTATTGGAGTTAATGTAAAGCGCATCGAGAATAATTAATGTTGAAGTTACTTTACGCGAGTGTCCAAATTGTCACTCGCGCTCAACTAATATTTAAAACAACCAATCAGGAGTGTTTAAATCTTCGAGTTTAAAAGTACAAAATCCACACTCAACACTCAAGAGCAAAATTTCACATAAGTGCCAGGTGGCGTTTACTCTATCGACTTGGTACAAAATCTCTCACTGAACACTTAGTTTAAAGATGTTACTTACATTATTTAGGATACTCACCTAAAATTGTTATTTTGGCATATATCAGATTTACCACCCCATAGTGATATTATATTAATTAACTGTATATCCTTAATTTTAATCCTAAATTTACCTTTTGACGTTAATACTATACACGCGTAGGTTTGATAGAATCCAAACTTGGTTCCCGACCTCGTTATGTGCTTATAAAGGGTTGTTTTGTTTATGTAAGCTCTTAAATGATGTCCAATCCCTGACGTTAATTATTAATTATGCTTATTACTTCTAAAATATACACAATTTAGCTACAGCAAGTTAACTTTATCTTGTTGCTATAATAATATATTTTTTGTACAAATAATACCTTTTTAAAAAGTTATACTGTATTTTACATGCCCTGTGTATATCGCATACGCCCAAGGCTCTGTCCATTGATACAATATAATTACTGTTAATTTTTTGACAACTGCGTCAAATATTCAATGTGATTTTTTGGGATTTATTTATCATTTTATTTATTGACGTATGAAATAGGCCTTATATATTTTTTTTCGTTCTTGGATAAAAAATAAGGAAACGATAACAAGTTTTTGAAGAAACTTTCTTTAAAGGTAAATAGTTTATGAACAGAAATAAGATAGATATCTTATGGTAAAAAAAAAACCATTTTATTAAATTACAATATTGTTAAATAAACGAATTATTCTTTTAAAATATTAATATACAAAATAACAAAAGTAATCACAAATAAAACGTAATTTTATGTTATATTTCCTAAAAAATAACATAAATCAGACGTAAACAACAGTGGCATAGCATAAAATCACGAATCAAAACTTCAAAATATCTAGACTGAGTTATCGTGTTTTGAATCGAATAAACACATGAGTGCAGTGGATCCCACTGTTTGAAATTCATCCAAGGTTGCCTCGAGCTCGCTGAACGAACAAAAACAATAAATCGCGAAAACTGTGTCAAGCCATAGTTTCTGTGATTTATAGGAAGATCTCACTTTTTGCTCTGATGTATCTCACCAAGAATGTAGGTCTCTGCTTCAATGAGATTATTACTTTTTATAGTAATAAATTTTTAAAAGTTTTCCCGTTTAAGAGCTTACTGCCAATTAATAGATGTTTCAAAGAAATTGCTGCTAAGATTATATTAAATGATAAATTTCCAAAGCGACTCCGTTCTCGCTCCACTTAATCCAATGTATCTCTAGTATAAATATCTCATACAAATGTACGATTAGCTGCTATCAATAAAGTATTTCTCTGAATGTAGAACTATTAGTTCCTGTGAAAGCTCATGTATTTGTTTTTCCATAATGATAATATAGAAAATTTCTTAAAGAAACGAATATATAATAGTAATATTTTCTATTAATAATTGTAAAAAGAAGATCTAAATAATTAAGCACAGCTTAAAACAAGTTTATATTGCTTAAATATTGGAGATTAAACTTAGATGATTTCAAGGACAACTATCTGGTTTAGTGGTAATGCTCCAAATTGATATATTCCAAATTGAATAAGATTGTGATAAAAATATATGGTTTGGGTCCGGACGATAAAGATTATTGGTATCAAACCCTAGTTGAAGTAATTTACATATCCATTGGAGAAGTTGTGACGGGAGATGGGCGAGCAGTATAAAAATCATATAATTATCACCAGATTGTCCGTGTGCTCATTTATCAGGCCTAGTCACAAAAGGAAAACAAATCCATAAAACCAATCACCATGTGTCCATCGTACAGGCCACTGGAGTGTTATTTTCTAAACGTTAGAGAGATATTATACTTATTCGCTAAATTAATACTGTCATATACTGAGGGCTAAAACCGGACCTCGATTTTGACTCGCTGCGCTCGCAAAATCTCGGTAGAGAAGCGAGTAACCCATCTTTAATTCAGCGTTCTTTTTTTTTTTTTTTTTTTGTGTGTCTCTGCTGTTAGCCCTACTGGCCATGACAGCGTCACCGGTGGAAATTCAGCGTTCAAAGTTGAAACCGACGTGCAAAAAATATAGAATAATTAAATATTACATTGTGATTTATTTTTACATTGAAGTCTATGGGACTGTAATTTTTTCACCTTTTTTTTTTTTTTTTTTTTTATAAGCCATCGCAAAAACCATCGTTATAAATGTGCAAAATTTCATACAGATCGGTAAAGCCATTTTCATGGCAACCCTGGACATAAGATGCAAAAAGTCTCACATTGAGCACTCTGTTCGCTCCACTCGCTTCGCTCAATTATCATTATAGTAAAATATAGTTACAAAAATAAATAGTAGATATTTAATCTAATTAAATATAATTAATACTCATATACTTACTCCAACACTAAATAGCTAATTTCTGCTTCGCAGTTCGAGATAGTTTTTATAGCCGCTTAAAATATACGGAGACATTTATACTAAAAACAACATTGCTATAACAATATTTCAGGCGCTCACTTGTTTTTATATGGAGACTAACTAGTTATACTGTTTTGAATTGAGGCTTATATTTATTTATATAAACCTAATTAGGTATACGCTTATCGTTCTTTATTGTTCATTAAATATTCAAGTAGTCCTTTATTTTAGTAGATTAATTTACCATTTTTAAAACAAGAAATAAAATTTCTTACCTATTCGTTATATGTCAGCGATAAGCCATATTGGAGGTCGTTGGATTTGAACAGCATGGAGATTAAGTTATATCATAGTATGAAAAGTAATAGAAGATTTTGTAATATCGTTCAAATTATGTAATATTTGCAATAATAATAATATTTGATCTTAATTCAGATATTACATCCATACATACTCGTAAAATGATCAAAATAACATGTTTTACCTATACTGATGTTTATTATCTTCGTCTTATCAAAGTCAATATTTAATAATTGTTATCCTTGCTTTAGGTATTTATCAAAAAGACTGATGTTCCGAAATTGAATGTTATATTTGGATTAGATTGGATTGAATCTTAGTCTCTATCTAGAAGTACTATAGTATCCAGGAAGGTAATGTAATTAAGAGACGAGAAAAGTCTATAATATTATTTTGTATGTTTATAAAAAATATCCTCTAAATAAAAAAGTGTGTTAATCATCAATATTTTACCTTAAAAGCTTTAATAAAATTTGTTAGTATAACTTCGAGAAACTCATTTTCTACAAAATGTAATGTATAATTAATGTATGATGAAAAAAAAATAAATGGTTAAAAAGGGACCCTGAATAAACAAGCCTTTTCTTACTGGCATTATCATGAACACCAGTGGAATTAAAAATTTATATTTAACCCCCATAACAAAAGTAATTTTATCAGTCCAAAGAGAATTTTGTTGCTGTAGAACATATAATAACGGTTGAAAAGACCCTACAAAAGTCGCGTATTATTCTAAGCAATCCGCATCGCCATTGCCCGATGTCGGTATAAAGAAAAGGGATTTGTAGTTTTATTTCTCGAAGAAAGCAAGATAACAGCTAGAGGAAACAATAAAAGCAAATGAATAGCGTAGCAGACATAATTTACCTTACGTATAATTTAAATTGTTAGAGCAGAATATGTTGAAACTTATTTCATAAGGTTTTATATTACTTGAGTAAATATACTATAAACGAGGTTTGTTGACACTAAAACTGCGTGATTATGTTTGCTGTAGGTGTTTGTTTCGTTCGATTAACCCATATTGTATTAGTGGTACAAACGCTTGACGTCACGTTACGTCCTCGATTTTTCTATCAAGCGACGGGCATCGGGTCACATCGAGTCCCGCCGGTTCGCAAATTTAATGCGCATGCGTTAAAATTGCGCCAATTTCGTAGCTAGCGGCCTCTACCGGCGTTTCCAGTCCTCTTGCGGCACGAAAGAGGGATGTTGCGTCCCGCGAGGTTGCACATTACGAGAGATGTCAAAAATTTAAAAATGGAATAGTTCGAAAGTGACGTCGCTTCGAGTATAAAAATAAAAAATTATATCGCGCTCAGTTTTGAAAATAGTGGTATTGTTTGCGTTGCTTTTAGAATTAGGAGTGATTTTTTAGGATTAGTCCTAGAATTGTAACGAAAACGAAATACGGCTTCGAGTATTTAAGTATAGGATGAGCTAGTCTAGCTGCCGTGGTCGGCGTGGAGTCATTATTGTGGTGTCTGCATGACCTTGACACATTTTCCCGCGCTAGCGCTCCAACCTTGTTTTCAATTGCACTCTCTCTTGACTTTTGCAAACACCACCATTATTATAATTAGTGACGTTTAAAATAAATTATATTAAGTGTGAGATGCTTCGTAGCTTGAAAATAATTTTTAAGTTGATAAAGTATTAAACAATTGAAGATATAATGAAAAATGATGACTATAAGTTAATATGTATTTAAATTGACTGGTGTTAAATATAAAGTTCTTTTATAATGTTGTGACCGTTTCATTGGCAAGGTCGGCGACAATGGAAACTCCAAAAGGTAAGACATTAAAGTTTTAAATATTTCTGAATATTCTATTTATTTAATCATAAAATGTGTAAAGCAAGAAATATTCGATGCTCTTTTTTGTTTATTTGTTCTTGCTTTAACTTATTATATATATTTAATACAATTATTTAATTTTGTAAAATTTCAGTTTTAAAGATTTTTTTTCTTAATTTTTATTATAGATACGTAAGGATTTTTTAAAGGTGCGTTTTTATTAGCAATTTAGGTTTAATCTACGGTCCGGGTTCAGGGGTAGATCAAGAGATTAAGGTGCTGACCCATATTCAGTTCATTTTATTAAAAAAAACTTGAACAATAAATTGAAAGAACAAATGTATCTATAGATACGTATTTATGCATATATTTTTACGTAATTTATTATAAATAAAATATTTATTTCATGTTTATAATTAAATAACTACATTAAATTCCTACCCTCTTCCTCAGTTGTGATACTTCCAAGTTATCTTACCTGTTCCTATTAAGTAAATATTCATACATTCCGTCTCTCTGGTTGTAAAAGGAAAAATAAGCTAGAAAATCTGTTAACTTAGAAATAATTCAACATAACCAACCCATTGTTCTTTGTTCTAGAATTTAAGTTATTAATTACTTTATTATAATATACTTTGTAATTAACACGTATTACTAAATAATTTGCTTAATTTTTATTTTAATTACGTCTCTTTAGGAATAAATGTAACATTAAGTCATACCTATTACAAATGATTGGTACGTTATTATTTTTTATTGTATAATAAATAATGTTCATGTTCAAAGATTTTACATCAAGAATAATATTTTCGGAGGAATAAATAAGACAAAAGTATTTTTATTTTTTATTGTCCAGTGAAGAGATAAGTTGAAGACAACATTTCATATCGCTCAGTTGAAAAAAAATATAGTTGTAGTTATAGTTATAGTTGAAAAATAACTTGTTATACTCTACGTTTTGATAGTCTTCTTTCTCAATATTGTAAGAATTCAATAATATTTTTGCAGCGGAATTTTCATTTCATTATGAATATTAAAATGTTTTTATTTTCATACAATAACAACTGTAAAAGATATATTTTTAAATTTATAATATTATAAGCTACAAAAGATATTAAGGGATGGTTTCATGATAGATAAAAGATAGATGGATTAACTAATCTATAATTTAATTATAAGTAAAGTTATAATTGGTTTAATTATAACTTATATTATTGAGATCGTAACTTTAAAAAAAACTAAACATACAATTTATATAAATCCATAAGAATGTATATTTTCTAAGATATTTAAATTATCCTGTATTACGTCATTGTATGTATGAATACAATAGTTTGATACAGAACTTTAAATCTCAAATAAGTTGTATCTAAACCAACATTATCTAATCCTGTAGTCTCGGGGGGAAGATTGTTTAAACTGCTCTTTAAATTCTAGTTCCTACGCGTTGGTACAATTAACTAACTCACAAGCCCCTTTGTTTAGTGTCCCTGCATTTTATATGATTATATATCATATAAACACTTTACTACTATAGTTTGTGCAGTGAATTATCCGAATAATTTAATGTTAATTACTTTAGTTTTATCTAAAAAATGATGAAGTGATGATGATGATGAGATAGAAACGCGTGTTTCATTTTAATATAATTATAAGTTCATTTATCATAAATATCCTACATATAAATGAAAGTTTGTGAGGGTGTATGTATGTTTGTAACTCACGCAAAAAGGATAAACGGATTTAGATGAAACTTTACAGTAATATGTTAAAATTTAATAACATTTTGTATATTTTTTTCACAATATATACCGATAAGTATTAACTACGTCGGATGAAATCTCTTAGAATTCACCATAATGGAATGAGCTGCCTAAACCGTAGCTTCAAGATAATGTAGACTAGGATTGCTAATCTTAACAGTTCTAAATGAAAGTTAACGACACTTTACACCTTTCAAAGCTGGTAATAATATATAGTTAAGTGTGAAATGTAGTTCAAGACCTAAAAAAATCCAAATACAATTAACGCTACAAAAACAATCGTTTCTTTATATTATACTTATAATATCTAGAATAATTCTCTTCATTATATGATGAATTTGGTTATTACATCATAAAATATAAATTTAAGTTATAGGAAATAAAAGCTATATATAGGAAAGGAAAGCTTTATGTTATATCTAATATTATCAATAAAATAATATTAAATATCACAAATAAAGCTTATTGAAAAGTTTTATTTATTTTAAATATTACGAATGAACGAACGAATAATTTTTATTACAAAGGAAATATAATATGTATTCATCTTTTATAATTATTATATATATTGTGCTACTTAATTTTATTGAGCGAAACGAACGAAGTGAGCGGAGCGTTTTACTCGAGACTTTTTACATACTTTGTCACGAATTGGCTCGAAAACTACTTGACGGAAAATTATGAAACTTTGCAATCAAAAAGACACATATTAGGTGATGGTTTTAAAAAAAAAATTGAAAAATGTCCTCAAAAAAAATTTTTTTTTTCTTGTCATGCCAAAAAATTTTTTATCCCATTGAAGTCAATGGGAAACGATGAGTCAATACACTGGGCTCGCTTCGCTCAATATGCAAACGGCACCCGAGATTTCGCGAGCGTAGCGAATCGAAATTGAGGGTTTGTTGGCGCCCCTAGTTTATGATAGCTTTAATTGAAATTTAAGTATATATAAACACAATATTTGTAATAATAAATTGTCTTCATTTTAGAATTAGTTATTCTAACGATTGGGACCGGCTTCGTCAATTATATGTTAGTTAACTCAATTATTCTCATTACTTTTACTTAACGTAACAGAACTCATAAATACTTTACGTAACCCACTTACGAGTAGCTAAACTGGAAGGTTTCCTAAACATTGACCAATATCCATTTTCATATGGAGATACGTTTTACCTAAATATATTTTAGATTATGATTTTAAATCTAGAAGACTTATTATATAATAATGAATATTACTTATGGAGCTTGTTTTACGCCAGAATTACTGTAAATGAAAATAATTGAAATATCTTCTTTCTAAATATATTTTATAATATAATTTTAAAGTTTAAACTTTAAAACCTATAGGACATTATGGTATTTCTATATAGCATATTTTAGGCTCGATAATAAATTAAAATGACTTATTTTCATCCAACTCTAATATGTATTTCTTCAAGCATAAAACCACTTAGAGAAGATTCTCGAATCTTCTAAAACTATAAAGCCTACTAAGTTGAAATGTTGGCACGTCTGGGTTCCATAAACTTTATGTGCTTTACAAGAACGGCATTTTCAAAACGACCCCTGAGGGTGAGCGAATAAAGTTTGTTGAACTCTTTCGTAGTTATTTTAAACTTGATTTTTTGAACACAGTATTAATAAATTATTTATGGACGGATAAAATAACTATATCATTATATTATTTTTATTTTACATAATATGAAAATTAAATCTTTATAAGAAGTTTCTTGAATTTTTGTTGGTATTCTGTTTATATATCTGTATTCTGAAAAATAAGTTAATTCAATTGTTTTTATAGGATAGTTAAGTTCTTATAAGACATTTAAATTTAAGTAAATGCTCACAATATAATAAAACTGCTATTTCTCTAAAAGCTTTAAAGTAAATTAGTATTTCTTTTTATCTAATTCGTTGAAACATTTCAGTAAGATGAGGGTATCAACTAACAATGTCTGGGTTTTTGACCTCTTTCAGACTCACCTCCTATGACCTGCGTCTGCAAAATTGTTTAAGCTTATTTTTTGCACACAGTAATTTATCCATGACACTAGAATGTCCGCGTAAGTAAATTTACAAGCACACTTGTTTTGTCAGGTCTACTAGGTTTAAAAATTATTAAAATACTTTAGCAAGATTGCTAAATTCAAATTATGTTAGGATTTTATTATAATTATAAAAACCCAACCATAAATTTTATGCAAAAGCGAAGTATCTTTTGTAAACTACCTTTGTAGGCTAAGATACTTAACAAAGAACATAGCTGAGACAATTTGTTAATATATAAGAACATGCGGTATTGTTCTGGTGTAATCTACCCTGAAACTTTCATAAATGATATGAGCCATGATGTAAATTATAAAGCGGAGCATTTCATATTCATGAAGTAACGCCGCGGTGAAGGAGTTTAATGCTGTAAGTGAAATGTGATGAGACCCATTGTGTTTAGAGATGATCAACCGTGAATATGTTAAACACTCTCGAAACTTACTAACGGTGAACGATGTGAAGGTTTAATTTTGATTACAGCTTAAAGGTGATGATAAAAACTGGTTATTATTTGTTCATACTTCGAATATTTTAAATGTTCTTCTATAAAGATAAGAAAGATATACAGATATGTAAGATGAATTTTATCGATAGTAATGTAATTATGAGATGTAAAATTTTTATTGCTTATTTCATTTTTTACGTACAATATCTAATCTTATTAAATAAGATTATTATAATATTGTTTAACTAAAAGAGATAAAATATTGTAATACTGAGGTGAGTAGAAAAAAGGCAATTGAGGTAAACAGGAATTTGTGTAAAAGGGATTCAATTATGATGACGCAATTTCAAGGTGTTCCAAATAAGGCCTCCGTTACAAGGATTTTCCTTTAAACATTGTAATCTAAATAAACGATACGGGGAATATTATTATACTTATACACTTATTATAATATAAATAGAATAATTTAGTTCTAATCTTAAATAATGTATATTTATAGATATAAACTAAATTATATTATTATAATATTATTATGTCTGTTAGTAAAAACTAGTGCTTTGATCGCTCCGTTCATACTAAAAATACATAATAACCGATTAACAATTTATTAGATTAGATTAGATTTATCGATCTCTTTTATGGGCTAACATTTGGAAAAATTATTGAGGTATTATTTAAAATTTTACAAAGACAAACAGACAAAATAAAAAAAAACATATTCAATTGGAATTAGTGATCACAAAAATAGATCACAAAAAAATTGAAACGCAATCAATTTATAATCAGAACTAATAGATTTATATCATAGATTATAGATATTAAGATAGATAAAAAAAAACTAAACTGGCTGATTGACATTAGTTCGAACTAGGTTGAATTGAAGAGCCTTTAAGGCTTGGCATTAGGGTGAAGGTTATATGAGTGGGTGATTCTGAAGATATACTCAGAGAGAATCCTGTCTAACAAACTATTTTATTTGTAGATACAGCACAGACGAAGTTAGTAAGTTACGTCAGTTTTAACTTCATCCAAACCAGAGAGCAACTAGAAATTTCCGTTTATTCAGGGAATTATCATTTCGGCAATATTATCTCAAGTTTCCGCAGCATACCATAAAGATGGGACAGAGCCATAAAAGTGTTTTATTAACAGAATTATTACCAGCACATGTTAAGAGGTCCAGTGATGCAATTCTAGTTTCTCATAAATTGCAGGTTTATTAATTACTAAATATGAATTGTGGACATTAAAAAACTTTAATAAAATGAAAGTTTTTTATTAATTATTGTTACTAAAAGTAATAATTTAGATTAAATTTATTTAACGAGTAAAGAAACGTAAAAAGACTAATCCTATTGGTGACTTGTCTTCGGATTAGTGTTTGATTGTCTCAACAATCGATGTATGTAATGAAGTTATAGATTATATTATTATAAAGCCAAATAGACACACATATTTTTAAAAACATACTCTGTGATGATAGCGAATTAAGTTTGGTGGCAGCGAAGGATGCAAAGAAAAACAATTATTTTATAAAATTATATTAAAGAGTTACAATTAAAACTTATAATTAATTAATACTAAAAAAAGGTGATTCCAGGTCAGCGATTGACCCAAGAATGAATATATTTTATCCTCGATTCCCATCGATGGTGAGAACGCAAGCCGTATGGTGTCGTCTTCAGGATACTCGAAGCGTGGTGTCAGCATTTAACCGTGTGAAACCAAGTTGGTTCTTACTATAACAATTGCCCTTGGCTATGCTTTCGTAACACCTCCCCCCGTAGAACAGCGACTATTGGAGACCTTCGTTGTAAATTGCGCTGGAAGTTCTGATTCATCCCTTTGAGTTTTTTGGATGGTGTGTTTCGTATGTTTAAGTCGGTATTTCCGGTATGCAAGGCCGCTAATTAGTACACATGCACCGAATAGTAACGCATATAAAGGTATTGTTGTATGGTAGACGCTTATATCGTTGGTCTTGCTTAAGTTTACTGGTGACTGTAGAATAACCTCTCTATTGTTAGCGTGAAGGTTAGTTAAATTAATGGAGTTTAATTTGAATATCAGATGTACTGCTGAACTGAGTGTATTTTCATTAGGGACATCTATTATCTTCAAGGCTTGACCTTTTAGTCGATCGTTGAGGTTCGAGATGATGAATTCTGTTGTTTGAATGAAACAATCATATGGAATTATAGCGAGATAACTTCCTTGCAACATCTTGTAGATATCTTGATCGCAGGATACTTTAGTAAGAGTTGGAAAGCTGATGGTGTAGTGGCGATCGTCGAGTTTCTCGAGTAAGTAGGGATACGGTGACTGGTTTACATTCGGGGAGTTTTTGCTGCGTAGTAACGAGGGCTGTTACACAATCCGGCGATGTAGGATTATGTATGTTGTGTATCTCTTCACATAGATACCTTTTAGTGACCTTCGGGCATTCTGCCTCTGTGTACTTGAAATCTTTCAGATGGATTGCAGGGTATTGGAAGTGAAGGACAGGAATCTCATGATTTTCGTTAGTTACTATGGATATCTTATATAAATCATGTGTGGAATAGAAAAATTAGGAATTGATATACTATGATTATTTCTTTAACTGTATCATATCTTAATATTCTCTCGCTCGTATATTTAATACTTTATTACTGCCATATATACTACGTTACTTATTAATTATAGTTCTATCAGAGTTTAAATTAAAAACTTCATAGTCAGCTGTAAATGTTGTTTACAAAAGCTAAAAAATTCTGTAGCTTAGATATCTCTTATGATAACCGATCAACGTTATCGCTAGTTATGAGAATAGTTAGTCTTAAATCAACAAATTGAAATAATTCCTGGTTTTTTTTTAGATTTTGACTTATATTTTTTTACTAATGCTGCTAGGTCTATTTCTACAAACTACAGCTACTCGATTCTTTTGAATAGAAAATCTAAAACTAATTTAAAACACTACAAATAGACAAATAAAAAAATAATTCACTCAGAATATATCGATGTATGTTTTAAAGTTCTAAGTAACTTCAAAAAATACTTTTAATAGTAATTTACTTGAAATAAAAAAAAATACTTAGATTAGGTTAAGGATTAAGGTTAAAAATTAGGAAAGGTAAGGACTTGAAAGATTCAGAGTACTTACATGAACATGATTTTCTTGCCGAATCGATTTTCGGATTCACCTCCGCTGGCCTCCACGATGTATGTAGATTCGGATACTCGAAATCGGTTAGTCACGCGGGATCTCGCACCGATATTAGGGGAAATCTTGACGCGACGCGTACCGAATATATCTCGAATATCCTACCGACTGCGCCAATTAAGTTTGGTGGCAGCGAAGGATGCAAAGAAAAACAATTATTTTATAAAATTATATTAAAGAGTTACAATTAAAACTTATAATTAATTAATACTAAAAAAAGGTGATTCCAGGTCAGCGATTGACCCAAGAATGAATATATTTTATCCTCGATTCCCATCGATGGTGAGAACGCAAGCCGTATGGTGTCGTCTTCAGGATACTCGAAGCGTGGTGTCAGCATTTAACCGTGTGAAACCAAGTTGGTTCTTACTATAACAATTGCCCTTGGCTATGCTTTCGTAACAAGCGTGTCAATTTTATTTATATTTACACCCGAGGATGTACATGATTTATATGTGAGTTATAAGATGTTTATTATTGTTAGATATTTATTAACGCTTCTAGTTAGGTTAAGTTGTTTGAAAAAGTCATAAATATTACATTTTTGCAATTCAATATTACGAGTATATTAATGTGATATTCAATTTATAAATCATTTATTTTCAGTGTTTTGCAAGTAAACGTTAAACTCAAAGAAGTTAAACAAATAACATTGAAATTACTTTCATGAAGAACTGGTATAAAATAAATATTTCTAATGAAATAAACCATAACCTTCATTTAATAAAGGTATTTGTAATTGTACAAAGTATGAAATTTCCCACAGACTATTGATGTTATATTTTACCTTGGGGAGGATTGGAAGGTACTTTGGATATTACGAGTTAACAGGACGCATTGAACTGGTCGATTTAAATTGCTTTATGATTCAGTACTTCTGATTTAGTATAAAATTCAGTTTAATATTTTAAACCGGAATATTGAATATTTTTCTCATTTGTGCTAGGTTATTTGGTAAATTTAATATTAAATCTAAATTTGAATAATTTATAATATATTATATTACATATACTTTTTTTGTCATGCCAATGTCCATTACTCAAGAGAATGCCCTAAAATAAATTGGTAATTTTATTATTTTCACCATTTGTTACGTAATTAATATAATAGATATAAACCTATTTATTTTTAATAATCAGTTTATATTTAATTAATCAAATAACAGGACCATGAGTGTAGATTCTCTTGTATTATTGTAGAAGTTTATGGAATGGGTAACTTCTTATGACAAGATTCATCATATCATCAGATTTTATCACATAAAAAAAAACAATTTCGCAACAATTAAAAAACATTACAAACAAGATGTGGTGAAATCGGAGGAGAGTGTAAACGAAGAGTTTCTGTGGACATGAGTTGTGAAGAAGGAGTAGACTCGAGTAATTGACATGTATCTCAAAAGCAAACCTTAGTAGTAATTGTTGTCTAAGATTAGGAAATACACTCACTTGGATCCAACTTCCAACCAATATGACGGATATTATCTATAACAATCATACTAGATCCAATTATCTTGACAAGTGACAATCTAATTCCGAATCCCATCATTTTAGCAACTATTCACTTGAGGCCATCTTAGATTTATTTCTTGTCTATTTCATTGATATAATCTCCATATTCCTTTAAATTAAACGTTAATAAGTCAGTATCGTTTTATGGTTCATGTGGCTTCGATTAACTGTGATGTGGTTTGAGATGAATCGAACCACTAATGCAACGTGTATTCATCTGTGGTACCAGAGTAATAGTCATCGTTTAAATTGTGTGCCGTATGTGTTGCGTTGGTGCCAAAATAGATTTTGTTTTTGAAATTAAACCAAAATATTCTATGGTCACTAAAACTGTGATACCAATTAAGATTGTTTATAATCGGATCATTTAAAAGTAATACGGTATATAATAAAAATTATTTGTATGCCATCTATAATCATAGCCGAAAATATTTTTCTTACCAAATATGTGTGTATGGAAATTGTTTCAGAATTTTTTAAAGTTTAAATTTCATTAGTATTTCAAAATAAGGTATTCTTGACTTAAAAAATTTTTTTTTAGACGATCTAAATAATATCATTCATGTATGTTTTAAAAAAATATTTAAAATATTTATAATAACAACAAAGCGTAGGTATAGTTTCAAGGAAATGCAAGTCATTAATTTAGCTCTTAGAATAAATTAATTATTTAACTAACATGCATTTATCTAACATTTCACTATAATTGGTTTTCAAAATATAAATTGACCTAAACTCTAATTATAGAATAACTTTAGAGGAACCTTCTGATATTTCGGTATTCGATATTGTAAAGCATTTTGTTTCTTTTATAAACAAACTTTCATGATAGCGACCCTAGTTATAAAGCTACGTTCGAAAACCAATCTTCCATATTAATATCCTCTCCTTATAACACGTTTTAATAAATCAAATGATAATATTGTTTAACAATCATCTTTTTATAAAAAAAAAAAAATACCATTTATCTTAAATATAAAGTTAAAACACAACAATACCGCGATAAAGATGAAGTAATCAGCGTGTGGTGAGGGGTTTGACAAGTATAAATTACGGGCACACACTTTATCCTGTGTAGGAAAATCAAGTGAACAAATATTTTTTAAATCGAACCTTTGATTCAGCAGTAGAACTCACTAACCAGGTAGTCAGATTTGATTATAAAAAATACATGGTTAACTATTATATTATTTGTGTTCTTAAAAATGGTAAAGTTATATAGGTGGGGAAGGACAAAGTAAAATTTGTATATCAAACGTATCTGCAGGATGCTGCCCGGCGAGGTTGTTTAAGGTGAGCGGATAAAGCTGATGATTTGTGGCTTTAGAACTACGAAATATAACGAATAACAAAATGTATACCGTATATTTTCGTGACTAAAGTAAGTAATGTTAAAAAAGTCGACAATAAATATTACACTAACCTTAAAAAGTTTATTTACTGTACAAAAGTAAACCTTTGGGTATAATAATATGTTCGTGTCATTGCTGTCTAAACATTCAAGCTTTGCGGTTGGGTGCTTTGTTTATAAAAAATGCAACATATTTTGTTATTCAACCATCTCCCGGTATTCGACGGCTGAATTATTAAAATTTCGTACTGCCTGGTTGACCGCGGTGTTGATACTGACACAATGTTAACCAACTCGTGTGGTATAACTATCTTACAAAATATATAAATATATATAACCTTGTTTACTTTAGTTATGAAAGTGCATATGTGTAAACATAAAAGTTTATATATATCAATATATAAATAATCTCAGATGCTGATTGTATAGTCTAGCAACATTGTTAATAAATCATAAATTAAGTATATCAAAACATTTTAAACAAGTTTAACATGGTATATTTTATAGGAGAGATTCAATTTCCTGATAACTGCGTGAACGAAGCAGAGAGCACCAACTAGTTTGCAATAAACTTATAGTTACTCTATATAATAAATAAATAAGGTCAACATTTGAATGTGACTGTAATATGACTGTAAGAAAATTGGACCGCAATCTTCAATAAACTATTTGATAGTAACGATTGTACTTAAGGTTAACCTCATTTCATACTAACAACATATTGTAAGTTCTTTAACTTACCGCTACTATGTATATTACTAAAAGATTTACATATCAGATAATGTTAAATTTGATGTAAAAATGTAACTTTTCCGTCGTTTCATATGATTATTGGCTTTTGACAGTTTGACAGGTAAAAAAGCAGTACTTAGTGACGGACGGTCCTGAAAAAGTTGTTTTTCTGTGCCGCAGGTAGTTTTATTCTTCATGAAATGTAACCTATCTCCCTGTCACTATCCATGTCTACTGTGCTGAAAACTTCATGATTATCGGTGGAATGGTCCAACCGTGAAAATGTATCATACAAAGAAATAAACTCATGTATAGTATTGTTTGAAAAAATAAATATGAGTACGGTAAAAAGTTGCGTAATTATACAAAAATAATTATAACTTCTTACGTGTATTATATTTTTACTAGTGCTCGCCCAAATGAGGAAACCAATTGGCACTAGTTGGTTCAACCATAATTTTAGTCGACAACGATTTAGATAATAATACACCTCTTTATAGAATACTCATTATTCTTTGTTATATATTTACATTTTATTTTTATTCCTTTATTTCAGACCATTCACCTACACCAGACCTTCAGACCATTTTAATCTGACTATTTCGTACTGACTGGCATTGTATAAGTAATCAATTAATCTGATTTAATCAATGGTACTGTGTGTAAAATTTTCTGTTATTAATTAATTAATTAAGAAATATTAACTTTCAACACTTCTTCTCCATTTAAACTTTAACTGTGCCAAATTTCATATTCCGTTCCCGTATTTTTTGTAATATATATATCGGCACTGAGCTTAGAATTTATTGTTGAACATATAACGTTTAATTAACTTAATAGTCAGTATTTTAAATAAATCTTGATATACATTTTGATATACAAATTATACAGTATTATTCTAATAACAAGTCGACCATTTTTAGTACCTATGAATTGTCTGGTTATTGACCAAAATTTCTTAAATATAAAGTATTGCTTAAAAGAAATCTATAAAGTATTATATATTTAATATAGTACAATACTACGAGGCTCAAATAAAGTAACAAAAGTGTTAGGGTTGACATTTCCAAGCGGCGCACCTACAAATGACATATTCTCAATAAGAGTTGAGATGCTTCGTTTCCTATGAAAGCGTCACTTAACAATAAACTTTGATGTTATATTCATTAAACTAGCTGATTCCCACCCGCTTTGCTGGGCAAATAATAAAAAAGAATCACAAATTGTATGTGGGTAAATTGAAAATAATCACATATAATTACAAACTGTATGTGGGTAAATAGAAAATAATCACAATTAATCACCAAATGTTTGTGTTTAAATCGAAAATAATCACAAATAATCTTAAACTATACGTGGGTAAACTGAAAATAATCACATATAATCACAAAATGCATGTGGGTAAATTTAACATAATCATAAATAATCACATACTGCATGTAAGTAAATAGAAAATAATCAGAAATAATCTTAAACTATATGTGGGTGAATTGAAAATAATCACATATAATCACAAACTGTATGTGGGTAAATAGAAAATAATCACAAATAATCTTAAACTATATGTGGGTAAATTGAAAATAATCACATATAATCACAAACTGTATGTGGGTAAATTGAAAATAATCACAAAAAATCACATACTGTTTGTAGGTAAATAGAAAATAATCACAAATAATCACTAACTGTATGTGGGTAAATAGAAAATAATCACAAATAATCTTAAACTATATGTGGGTAAATTGAAAATAATCACATATAATCACAAACTGTATGTGGGTAAATAGAAAATAATCACAAATAATCTTAAACTATATGTGGGTAAATTGAAAATAATCACATATAATCACAAACTGTATGTGGGTAAATTGAAAATAATCACAAAAAATCACATACTGTTTGTAGGTAAATAGAAAACAATCAGAAATAATCACAAACTGTGTGTGGGTAAATAGAAAATAATCACAAATAATCTTAAACTATATGTGGGTAAATTGAAAATAATCACAAATAATCACATACTGTATGTAGGTAAATAGAAAATAATCAGAAATAATCACAAACTGTGTGTGGGTAAATAGAAAATAATCACAAATAATCTTAAACTATATGTGGGTAAATTGAAAATAATCACAAATAATCTTAAACTATATGTGGGTAAATAGAAAATAACCACAAATAATCACTAACTGTATGTGGGTAAATAGAAAATAATCACAAATAATCTTAAACTATATGTGGGTAAATTGAAAATAATCACAAATAATCACATACTGTATGTAGGTAAATAGAAAATAATCAGAAATAATCACAAACTGTGTGTGGGTAAATAGAAAATAATCACAAATAATCTTAAAATGTATGTGGGTAAATTGAAAATAATCACATATAATCACAAACTGTGTGTGGGTAAATTGAAAATAATCACAAATAATCACATATTGTATATAGGTAATTAGAAAATAATCACAAACTGTATGTAACTTACGGAACCCTAATAATACGAATAAACATAGTGAGAGGCCAAATAATTTTAATTTCTACTGCAATAGAATGGGAGGAGAGATCGAGCGGGGGGTAAACTTTGCAGTTTTTAAACTGTAACTTTGGAACGGTTTGGACTTTTGAAAAATCTATTCTTATTGCATCTATTCAATATGTCAGGAGTCTTGTGTCCAAATTTCAGCTTTCTAGGTATTACGGTTTGGGCTGTAGAGCGATGAATGAGTCAGTGAATCAGTGTGTGTCTTTGTGTTTTATATATTAAGATATGCTGAAAATATTGAATATTTTTTTTAATTAATGGTATTATTGTTTGTGAAATTTAATATAACACCTGGCAATGTAACAATCATTGAAATAATTTATAATGGATTAAAATTTTATAAAATATTATTTTACACTTACTTTTTTTCATTACAACGTCTATTATTCCCGATATTTTAAATACAGGGTGGGCCAAAAATTTTTGCACATTTGAAACATGTCTAGAAATAAAAGTACAAATGTTATTTTGTTTATGATTTATTTAACGTAATTATCTTTAATTAAAATTTATTTTTTAAAAATGACATCGTCGAGATGTGCTCCGTCTCGTCGTTGGCACTCCTGCAATCGACTACGTAAACTTTGGAAAACGTTGACACATGCTGCGAGGAATCGCGGCTATTTCCTCGTGGATGTTATCTTTTAATTGGGATATGGTCGTCGGTTTATTAAGGTATACTCTACTCTTCAGATATCCCCACAAGAAAAAATCGCAAGGTGTAAGGTCCGGGCTTCTGAGAGGCCATGGGATATCATCTCTGCGAGAAATCAATTTGTCAGGAAACATTTCTTTGACCACCGGTAAAGTCACGTTTGATGTATGGCATGTTGCTCCATCTTGTTGCATTCAAGTCCGGCTATTGTATCCTTCAAATTTATGCAACTGTGGTGTCAAAAACTCTCGCAACATTTTCACGTATTCCACTGAGTTGACAGTTACGTTATTTCCTTGATTATTTTCAAAGAAGTATGGACCGGTTATGCCCTTTGCGGATATGGCAGCCCACACTGTCCTTTTTGGTGAATAAAGAGGCTTTTGGTGTTTATAGTGAGGGTTTTCCGTGCTCCAATATCGACAATTATGTTTATTTACGTGACCATTAATGTTAAAATGGGCCTCGTCCGTAAACAATACATTCTCAAGGCTAGAGAATCGCTCCAGTATAGTGTCAGCAAATAACTTGCGTTGAATATAATCGTTTGGTTTCATCTCCTGTACAATTTGAAGCTTATATGGGTGCAGTTTAAGGTCCAAATGCAAGATTCGCCGCAGACTAGTTCTTGGTATAGCAAGAGCCGCCGACCGCTTACACGTAGATGATTCTGGATCGTCCCTTACAGAAATTTCGACCTCCCGAATGTTCTTTTCGCTTCTTCTTGAACGTGGTCGCCCAGTTTGTTTAATATTCGTTGTCGATCCCGTTTGCTCAAACTTTTTAACAAAAGCTTTAATTAAATTAACACTTGGACACTCACTTACACGTTGTAATCCGTATTCAACTCTAAAGAGGCGTCGTACAGTAACGTAGGAATCGTTGTTTTTGTAAAATTGTTTTACGCAAAAAGTACGCTGTTGTCCCGTGAAGCGCTTCGTCGTGACTAAAATTGCATTAAACGACGCACAATTTCCCGCCACCCGCGCGCCCCTAGCTCTCACGGTTTTGGAGAAATCAAGTGTTGCTATTTGCAAAAATTTTTGGCCCACCCTGTATATACCCTGTAAAAAAGTTAACTTTATTATTTTTGCCTTTTCGAATATAATATCAGTGTGGATAAAAACTATTTTTTCTTAAATAATCAATTTATATTTGACAATATTCATCGACTCATCAGATTTATTTTCACTAAAACAATAATAATTAAGTAGCAATTCAAAAACATATAAAACAAGATCTGGTGCAATTAGAGGGGAGGCCAAAAAAGCGTACGGGTCACTGATGGTAAGTAATTATCGCCTCCCACAAACTCTTGAAAAATCAGGTGAATTGCATTGCTGGTCTTGGTGGTGGCAATAAAAGTTTTTTTGAAGATACCCATGTCGTATCATACCGCCGAAGGAAGTTCATTCCACATCTTGGTAGTACGTGGAGAAAGGTCCATGAAAATAGCACAGTGTAAAATCGACAATGCCTATACAAGACAATACCTGGATGCGGTAGTACGGATGGCATTGTCGGCGATGAATGATGATGAAATTCGGCGACAGGCATCAGATTAAGTAGCTCGTCACAGAAAGTTCAGTTGTTCATAGAGTACCAGGTCCCCGATAATCCGAACGGCCTCCGTTTTACGCGGTCAAAAGGTAAAATCTGATATTGGTGTGATCCGGACCAGAGATGAGAACAGTACTCCATGTGTGGCCGGACTTGATTCTTATAGAGTGCAAGTTTTGGCCAGGCATTAAATATTGCTTCGCTATATTGGTCACTCCCAATTTCATTGAGGCCAACTTGAATTTGCTCTCTAGATGACCACTAAGCCGACAATTGTTCGAAATGTCGAGGCGTAGTATTCTGTTCCTAGGCGAAATATTGAGGGGAATGCTTTCGATTATACTGAATGAGGTTAAGTTCACTGCATTCTGAGGCCATGGATGTTTCCAAACATCATCATCATTCCAACATCATTGATGTGTAGGAGGACCAGATTTGGGAATAACAAGCAATCTTGGGATACACCAGCGTTCACGGGCTTTGGGTCCGAGCAAAAACCCTCGAGAACTACCTGTATGGACTTGGATAAACTCTCTGGAAGGAAGAAGGAAACTTCTAAAGAAGCCCCTTGTGCCATACAGGATCGAAGACTTTCGCCATATACAACTAACTTTCAAACCCTCTCTCTTGCCTTAAAAACCACTGCCCACGGTACATAAGATATAAAAGATGATCACCTGCTGACCGACTATGGCGGAAGCCATATAACCGGTCATTGATCAACTGGCGATCTTCGAGTGACGTTAGGAGCTATCGGTTAATGATGCTCTTTATTGTTTTCGAGAGAAGAGAGGGGATGGTGATAGATATGTTGTTATCATACCTATAAAGGTGTGATAATACATATAAATGTATTATCACATTCTTTACGGAACGGATGAATAACAGCAGGTTTCCATAAGACCGGACTACGCCTTTAAAATAGGAGTAACGAAATAGACGCGTCAGCACTGGAGTCTATTCAGGGGCACATGTCCGTAGCATTATTAGGGAAATGTCATCCGGCCTACTCGATATATAAACGTCTAATAAAAATGGAGTCTTTTTTTATGTTTTTTTTGTTGAAAAATTATTTCCTGTATTACGCTCCTACACCGGGGGATGGTGTCTTCCCTTGGTCGTGCAAAGTCAAGTTTGCACGACCAAGGGAACAACGGAAGCAGATATTCTCCCTTACGAATACAGATATCCCGGCGTGTGGTATAAAATGATGTTCAAAATTATATCCCGGGTATGAGAGGTACTCTATTTCGTTATTAACAGGATATCAAAATCATATTATCTATTTATAATAGCTTTTAAGAAATGTAGCAAAATATATACTTAGTATGTATAAATGAGAAAAAGCGTCGGTATAAAGTTTCAAGGAAATTCATGCCATCAATTTAGTTGTTAGAGTAAATCAATTACTTAACTAACATGAATTTATCTAACATTACACTGTAATTGGTTTCCAAGATATAAATTGACCCAAACTCTAATTATAGAATAATATTAGAGGAACCTTTGCTTGATATTTCGGTAACGAATGTTCTAAATTTGTTTTATTGCTTCTTTCGTAAATAAACTTTCATGATAGCGACTTTAGTTATATTGTTACGTTAACCAATCGTATATATTTCGGTATAACATATATATTTACGTAAGTACGTACGTACTTAAAGAGGAAATATATATATATATATATATATACTTACTACTTAGTAAGTAGTAAAGTACAATACTTACTGTATTGTAAGTCTTAATATTAGATGATAACCAAATAATCATCTTTTGATGATTATTTGGTTAAAAATTTTTAGAATTTATTTTGTCTACAAAAATTTTAAAAACAAAAATAACAGCAACTCATTAGAAAATAAGTAATCAAAGCGTCACGAGGAGTTTGACAAATATAAGTTTTAGAACCGAATTACACCCAGCCTAGGAACATGAAACCGAACAAATAACTGTTCCATGTGAAAATCGATCCCATAATTATAACCATAATAATTTGGTTCAGCAGTAAAACTCACTAACCACGAGATTCACAGGCAGTAATTTGATTATTACAAATTCATGACCAACTGTTATATTATTTATGTCCTTAAAAATGGTAAAGTTGAGGAAGGACAAAGTAAAATTTGTATATCAAACGTATCTGCAGAATGCTGCGCGGCGGTTGTTTAATGTGACAGCGGATAAAGCTGATGATTTGTGACTTTAAAACTACGAAAAATAACTGATAAAAAATATATACAGTATATTTTCGTGACTAAAGTAAGTAAATTTAAAAAAGTTGACAAAAAATGTTATACAACCCTTAAAAAAAAATATTGTACAATAAAATTTTAGCTATAATATTAGATCCTTACATATAAAATTAGCGTTCGGTAAGGGGGAACAAAAGTTGAATATTTTTTTATATAATATATTTATTTAATCAAAGTATGAATCATAGTTATCTATGCGCTTTTTCCATCTCATAGGTAGTTCATTGATCCTTTTACTAAAAGAACCATTATGGCGGGAATTAATAAAATCTTTGAAGGCGGTTTGGAATGCTCCTTCGGAGGAATTTTTTGTCTTGCAAGAAGTTATCCAAATTTAAAAAAAATATGGCATAGCGTTTTCGTGAAGTAGCAGTGGCGTAGAACGATTGACTAGGCTCGGTTGTTTAGGAGCTAGTTTTTCCATCATGGCTAGCAATTGCTGACAATAGACCTCTGCCTTAAGTATCTAGCCAGATTTGAGAAAACTGTAATGAACGACACTTGTGCTAGTCCACCAAACGCTTAAAAGTAACTTTTTTGGGTAAATTTTCGTTCGGGGCACGATTTGGCTGACTTGCCAGGATCCAGCAATTGCGATGAAAGTTTCTGATTATTATAGAGAATCCACTTTTCGTCATAGGTAATAATTCGATTTAAAACCCTTAATTATTGTGTCGGTTAAAACATGCAACGCAGTAGTCGACGTGCGTTTGCCGGTTTGCTTCACTCAATTCGTGAGGTACCCACCTTTCAAGCCTTTAATCTTTCCAATTTGCTTCACGTAGATTAAAACAGTTATCACTAACACCGCAGCTCATAGATAACTCGGACGTGGTTTGCGATGGATCCGCTTCGACAATAGCCTTCAATTCTTTATAATCAACTTGGGTGTCCGATCGTCCACGGGGCTTGTTCTGCAGGTCAACATTTGCAGAACGAAAACCTTACAACCGAAAACCCACTGTGTTTTCTTTCGGACGTGACCGCCATACACTTCATTAACCCTTCGAGTTTTTTCCGTAGCACTGGTGCCACGGTGAAACTCGTAATCGTAAATAACGCGATGTTTAAAGTTTTACATTTTGTGAATTGAGTGAAATAAAAGAAAAAACAGACAAACGACGTTTAACGAAACACAAACACTTGCGTAAATAGCTGTATAAATTTGAATTTGGAATTCCTAACTAAAGAGGAGATTTTTTTTATTAAAGTGGACAGTACGACAAAACGCCAATTTCATATGTAACAACCTAATAATAATATGTTCTCATCATTGCTGTCTAAACATTCAACCTTTTGCGGTTCGGTGCTTTGTATATAAAAAATGCAACATATTTTGTTATTTAACCATTTCCCGATATTTCGTACTGTCTGGTTGACCGCGGCGTCGATACTCACACTGCGATGTTAACCAATTTCTGTGGTATAACTATCTTACTAGCTCATACTACCTTATATAACCTTATTTAATTTAGTGCATAAATTTCAAATTTCATTTTAAAGTCATATCCGGATACGTCGGTAAGAGTATTGGAATATTAAAATCTCAGCCCTCAATACCATAAATAAATACGGATACTGATTTTATAGTTCAGAAAAGATTATATATAAATAGCTTTCAAACCACAATCAATACGTTTAGTTAAGTATTTGGATATATGATAAACAATATGAAATGGTTTAATTTATAGGAAAGATTCAATTTCCTGATAACTGCACGAGCGAAGCATCGCCAACTAGTTTGTGAAAAACTTATTTTCTCTTAAACTTAGTTACTCTACATTACGAGTATATTTGATCCGTTTGAAATTAGGTCAACATTCTAGCACATGACTGTAAGAAAATTGGATAGCAATCTTCAATAAACTATCTGATAGTAGTGATTCTATTTAAGGTTAACTTCTTTTATACATAGTATATAAAAAGGTACTATGTTTAATGTTATTTAAGATATTTAAATCAGATAAAGTTAAGTGTAATTTTAAAAATGTAATACGTAATTATAGTCTAGTTCATAACACTATTGCTCTCCCAATGGGATTCGACCATCATTTTAACCTGCAGCTATTTGGATATACCTGTTTAATATATATATATATTTATTTATATTTTGTTTTTTAACTTTACTACGTCAGATGATCCTATAACTCTGCGACTATTTGACACTGACATTCATAGTATAAATCAATGAATCTGAATCCAATGGTAGTCTGTGTAATATTTTTTTTTATTTATTTAATCTATTTTTAATGCATTATTATGTAAAATATTACCTGTACTTTTCTTCATATAAACTTTAAATATGGAGAATTTCACAAATTGGTACCAATTTTTTGCTTCATGTTAATGTATACTAGAATTCCGAGCTTAGCATTTATTGTTGGTACTCATATTAGATTTAATTAACTTAATAGTCAGTAACATGAACCTTGAAATACATTTTTAAATGTATACGAAGCTACTTTAAGATGAACAATAACTTAACCATTTTCGATACCTAGCAATGGTGTTTTAGACTAATAACTTATATTTATAAATTATAATTTATATTTATAAATTGAAATTTATATTTGTAAATGACTGCTCAAAAGAAACCTATAAAGTATTCTATATTCATATATATTACGAGGATCAAATAAAGTGACAAAAGTGTTAGGGTTGACATTTCCAAGCGGCGCACCTACAAATGACATGTTCTCAATAAGGGTTGAGATGGTTCGCTTCCTATGAAAGCGTCACTTAACAATAAACTTTGATGTTATATTCATTAAATATATCAAAAACATTTTACATTTATTCATATATACTAGATTTTTATATTAATGTAATTTAAAGTAAATTAAATGTATAAAAGTTATTTATATAAATTAAGAACATTTATATTAAAATGTTGAGGGAATGAACTAATTGTTTTTAAACTTGTATACATTTCCACCCGTGACCGTGTGCTGATGAAATTTAGCTGAAACGTCGGGAAACAAAAAAGTTATGTAACCTTAAATTTTATCGCGAAAAAGTGTAATAACAAAGTATGTGCAAGCAGTGTGTAAAAATATAATAACAATAAGACTTATTTATTTTGATATATTTATAATTGTTACTGATTATAATATTGTTTATATTTATCAATGTTAATAAATTAAAGTCTTGCTTGTTTTATTCAGTATAATGTGACGCCATATTATACCTGTATGAATATTTAGGAACAATTAATTAATTATTTACAAAAACTTTTACAAAACTACTATTCTAAAAGAATTTAAAAATATTTGTATATTAAAAAGTGTTTATAACCCTTTAGTATGTAAATACCATTTTAAATAGATAAAGAAAATATCAAATATGTATAAATAAAATGTCAACTCTCCTGGCGGAAGCTTTTCATTTTGCAAACTAATTGCTCTGTCGCTATGAATCAAATATTTATAGACTACAGTAGTGTACTTGAATGAAACAAGCATCGTTTTCCTTTTGAATCGAATAAATTGAATAATGAGAATTGTTTTGTTCTGGATTGATTTCATAAAAAAAAATCACTTAACCGTTTATCACACTATAAAAATTACCCAAATTTACCCATTATGATGATTTATCCATAACTTTTTTCTGGAGGTTTCAGTGCCCTATTTCAGGTCCTGTAAATGTGGATCGTTAGAAATCCATTTTTCTCAATTCATGATTTGTTACAACATTCCCCAGATACGTTAATGTTCGTAACGTATGTGTAAGTACATGGTAGAGAAAACGTTTCAAAATTGTACTTTTCTTTGGTAACGTAGTGATATTTTATCTTATTTAAACTGAAAGCATCTCTGTTAAATATTAAGACATCTATCATGATGTACAATTTAAATAAGACCCGCACATTTTATGTTTTATTATAGCAAAAAAACTACGTTACGTTGTAAAAAGGAGAACATTTTCTGCGGGAGAAATATTCTTTTAAACATTTACATTACGCTCACACAATATAATTTTTATTAAATTCATACCACAATTTCAAGAACTATTTTTTAATATCGAGATAGCAATTATTTCATATTTTATAAAAAAAATATCATGTACATATTTTGCATCTTTACATTTATGTTAGGTATAATTATATAGCACTATTCATATAAAATTTTCAATGTGTTGTATTTTATAAATTTATTGATTTTGATTGTATATTGTAGCCCTAATTTTTTCATTGATTCAGGAAAACATGCAATGATATATTAACATTGACATAGGTAGGTATCACTTAATTGATACAATATACTCAAAAAAGGAGTGTTGGGAGTATAATCAAACATTCGACTTTATAAATTTATTATATTTTAATAATTATAAGTACTTATCGACATTATTCAAGTAAAGGTGAGTCTAAAATATTTCAAACTCAGCGCACATCTTAACTTAGACGCTTAGCCATTCACACTGGAGCTTGGTGTTGTAGACTTTTTGGATAAGGGTTATGTAACCGATAGTATTGATATCGATACCGACAATCGTCTGATGTCATATCGTTCAAGATTCTCTAAAGCATCATCATCATCTAAATATCACTTAGGACCTACTACTTAGGCAAGATGAATCGAACGAGCCATAACCCTCCTTTGACATCGACATATATAAACTTAAGTTTGTTTGAAACTAAACCGAATGGTTAGATTTTTGTGTCACTAAATATCTTATGTAGGTAGATTAGCTGTAACATAACTGCAGTTTGTATTCGAGCTGATTGCACCGGCGCGGTACCATAATTTCAAAGAACCCTTTATAATTGAGAACCCTTCTTCTCTCCTTGTTCTACTCCCATATTTTATCCAATTCCTCGAGGTAGAGAATGCGTGTCCCAATTTATTATTTTAAGGTCTATTGTAATAGAGAAGGAGTATATAATCTAATCTAATAATTACTCTTACTATGCCATAAATATTGAAATATTTTGCCTCGTGTTTGTTTTCGAAAAGCGTTTGTAAAATACTTTAACAGTTATTGAAATATTTGAAAATAAAACATTTTGTATTTTTGTTTTTATAAAATGCCTATGTAGTCATAAAGGTTCAGTTCAATTTATTTTTAAAAATCATTCCTATCATCGTTTACAGGTTAGCTTAATTCAGCGTGAACATGATTTTATTTTAACAGTAACCAGCAACCAGGCTAACAGCAAATATTGAATATACATTTGAATGTATTTGATTTGAATGTTAATATGCTCAATGTGCGTGTTAAATTAAATTAATCCTTAAATTGTATAGAACACACAACTCTTCTTAAAAAACTTTAAATAAAAACATATTAATTTGTTTTTTTTTTAACGCGAGTTTTTTTAATCAGAGCCTAAAAACATAGTATTACAAAATTCTAACACAGTTTTGGTGACCTATAATGTATTTTATTCAGATAACATCTTGTATTCGTATACATATCAGTATTAGTCTATTCGTTGAATTAGAAGTCCATTTAAATTCTGTGGAAGTTGATTAGTTTACCTCATTTTTTTTGTTAAATTAACATTTTAATACAAATATTTGAAGTCAATCTTTTTTCAAATAAAAATGTCTGTGAATTCAACCCTCCGTGATTCGTCCCTTTGATGACTCTGTAAGTTTTGTTAATTAAAAAATGAGTTTAATACTTATTACGAACGATTCTAGACTATTTATTATTATAATTCGTACATTATTCTTCATCTGATGTAAATAAAACGTAAAGTACTTAATGTATATATTTTTATATGTATAAAATTCTTCTCAAGTGAATCGGAGCGGTGCCTCATTCCCAAGCCTTGAAGTATTTTCAAAGATTACTTAGAGAAATTTATCATTAAAATTTTATTTCAACTCAATACATGACATGACATCATTTTATCGTTCCAAGTAAGATTGATTACTCCACTGAAGCTCGACTCACTTTATTTTCTAGTCTGAAGGGAATAAAAAGTTCTGTTCTTGATGAGCACAGTTAAGATAAACGAAACTTTTCAGTTGAATATATATTTCTATAGATATTTGGAACTGCTTTGATGTTTCCTTTGTTGAAACTTTAAAATTACAGTTACATTTCGATGTAAATAATAAATTTGAATGCTGTAAATGAATAACAAAATTTTAATTTCTTGAATAAATAACACAATAGTATGTACTCCTTTAGGTTCCTTAATTTTGTTATAATTTAACTAAAATGTTGCAGTAAATTAATATTTGTTTTGCAGAACATAATTTACACGGAGGTAATTGCTTGAGTTCAATATAAACAAAATTAAATTGAAAGCAAATATCTCAAAGTAAACTATATTTACCTTCCTCTCTAATCAACTCTTTTAAGAGAACTTGAAATACACTTCCCTTAATTAGGTCACCTATTAGTAATTATGTAAGAGCTGAGGACTAAAGACTTTATTATCCAGTTTATATTGATTTCAGACATTATTTATTTTGTCACAAATATTTTAGCTCCAAATAATGTCAGATGCGCCGTCCTAATTAAGGTAAAATATAAACGTCTCCAAAAAATCACTAAACTGCTTTAAAATCTAATTTCCATTTTGAACTGACTATTTCCTTAATTGGGTTGTTGTATAATTAAAGTCTTGTAAGCTAATTTTGTGGCAATTTGTACAGCATTGTGTGTCCAAGAGATTATATAATGCAGTTAATTAAGGAGTATGATAATATTGTTCTTGAATGGTCGTCTCTTCTGTAATCTGCATAATGATCTGGGTTTAACCTGTGTTCGTAATAATCACAGGAAATCAATTATGGTTGTCAATTGACAATCATATTGATCTTAATTTGACAAATTACCATACACAAAACTCACTTGTTATCTTATAAATATACTTTAGCCTTAATTTTGAATTTGTGATAAAGTATAGGTTTTATTTTTTATATCTAATAATTTTGATGTTACAATAGCCTTTGTCTGAATTTATAATACCTTTATATTCCAATATTATATTGCTGATTTAATAAAATTTATTGTTACTGAAATAGGTCATATCTGAAGCCTACTTAGTAATAATTAAATTAATTTTCTTTGTTACAGATATAACCGCTATGTTAATCGGGTTTATCCTCGCCCTGATACGTTTCACCGACTGTGATATTGTTGACGACAAACATGTTTACCAAAAAGACACTACATTTGTCCAAGAACCGGAAACATTACCAGTCCTGCATCTAAATGATACTAAATGCAGAATATCAGAATACCAGTGTTTTAATAAGAGATGTATACCAATTAACCGATTTTGTGATGGTGGTAATGACTGTGGGGACGCCTCGGATGAACCCCGGCACTGCACGCGTAAGTATTTTTAATTCTGTGTATATTATTATAGTATAGAACAGCATAACATGTAACTACGACTAGTAAACGTTATTTAAAATTGTCAGGCGTTACAAACATTTTAATTATTTTTATCCGACGTGAAAAACATTAAATGCTGAATAAAAAATTTTTTACTGAGCGTTATTTTAACATGTCATGTAACAGTTGAACGGAAACTGCAGACTTGGCTGAGTTAATTCAATTCTGTTTGGGCGGATAGACAGAAAATATTCATCTCAAAATATCATAAAAGCTTAATGTCGTCAAACGAAAATAGGCTGTCTATTTTGTAATAATATATTTGATATATTATTTATTACATAGATATTTTTACATTTATTTTCGTATCCTACAAATAAGGTATATAAAAGATGAAATTGAATTAAATTTATGAGTTACTCATAATATACAAATATAAAATGATGACTCCTAAGACAGGTTAGAAACTGAAATTTAGTATTTACCTTTTATAATAAAGGGATTAACTGAATCACATATTGCAGACTAACCATCAGGAAGGGTGTTTGATAATAGATGAAAATTTGTATAGAAATCCGTAATTTTCGAAGCTTGACATTTCGTATTGAAGCCGGGTCCGGAAGCTAGTTTTGTTATACAAAGGGGAGAACTCGGTTTATATAGCCATTTATTTATCGTTTTGTATTGTCGGTACGTTTCTGGATAGCAGGTGAACGTTATATTGAGTTTATATTTAACTGTATTTTGTTATTCGATTGCAGAGGGTTCCTAAATGAAGATTGGAAAATTAAATACCTAAATGTATTTTGTTTAAAGTTAAAAATATATTTGCGTTTTATTTTTTATTAAGTTGCAATTTATATAGGTAGGTTGGTAGGTATTATATGATAATTTGTTGGCCAAAATTTTACATATAAATTGTAATTAAAGAAATATATACAAAATGAAAAATATCAATTTAGATGAAAAAGTTTATAAGAAGTCCCATTCCTTCATAATGAAAATATTAAATGAGACTAAATAATATACATATAAATATATTAAAATACCGACCAAGGATTTTTCTATATAAAATACTGCTGGAGCTCGCAGTTTTCTTTTCAATCCGATTGCGGAGAAAAGTGGAAAACGTAACTAATCCCTTTCAACACCTGACCTATCTATCTAACCTCCTTTCAGCTATCAGTGAAGTTTAGTTTCATTTTCTTTAAAATTCTTTTCTAACATATAAAATTTATACTTTGTATTTCTAGAATACAAAAGAAAGTTAAATACAGTGTTAGGAATATATTCTCAAGAGAATATATTTTATTCCCTCCCTCATAAAATTGGAAATGGGGAAATAGAAATATAGTACATAGTTCCTACTATGTACTATATTTCTACTTTCCTCTATATGTTTTATATTCTATATTACTCATGATATGGTAAGAAAATTGTAGAGATGACAAAGAATTAAATCACATCAAAACAACCTATCTTTTCCAATTATAATACAATTTGGTTTTCTTTGAATACCCTCGTAATTTGATTTCAACTCAATTTTGTTATTATTTGTGGATAACAATTACTTTTTTTTAATAAATATTTAATGTACAGATTTGACTAAAAATCTTTATTACACAACTAGCTAACCTCATGGCTTCGTTCGCGAAATATGGTAGTGAAAGTCCTGTTAAAACTGGTCCAGCCGTTTTATAGATTAGCCGAAACCAACAGGCAGAGGGTAAACAGAAAAAAAATGTAAGTAACGTATTCATATACACTTAGTGAAACCTATTAATTTGAAATTTCAAATATTTATATGACAGCTTAAATTTATATGATTTTATTTATATTTATATCTTCAATCAAATCTTAATATATATCTCGTCAAATAAAATTGGAAGCTATGGACGTAAATTATTACTTCACAAAATAATAATTTATGTAAAGATTTGGCTTAAAACCTTTATTAAAAATATCTTGTCCATAAATAAAATTTCAAATATTACGTAATCGAAAAAATAAAGTATATTTTTTCAATATCGATAAAATATAAAATAAAAATTTAAATAAATGTAAATTCATTTCGAAGTCGCGAACCCTCATTAAGTACGCACTCGACATATAAAAAGGGGTATCCGCAAGACTGCATGAGTGTTGGACTTCTTACATACACTGGATCAAGTAAAAAGTTCCTTTTATAACATGAGTATGTGGGTGATGCTTACTCCCATGCTATGTTCTAAGGTTGCTCATAATAAAACCTATTCAAGACTATTGTGATGTATTTTTTTTATGTTTTCATTATATAAATAGTTCTTACCATTTTAATTAAAGTGTATATGATTAAATATTGGATACTGGATAAAAGTTTAAATGTAGTCTGTTGCCTAAATTGAAGGCTGCTTTTAATTGTTCTAGTTTTACTATAACAAAAGCCGAATCTCGACATTAGTCTTCAGTATCGGTTCAACGCTTTCTGTTTCCGAATATTTCACTACTTTCCAAACTTCTGTTTTACTTTTCTAGTGGAATAAAATTGTAGAAACGGGTTGCCTTTTTACTTTTTCTTTGTTATTTGTGACGATGATCTCTTTTATTAATATATATTATTAAAACAATTCGCTCCGTGTATTATTGATTACGTCATAATATGTAATAAAAAAACTAATTTAAATTAACACAGTAATACATAACCCATAGTTATTTTCAATGAAAATATAATTTATAAAAAAAATATATATCTCTCAGCGAATAAAATAATCGAGTTTCTCAATGTGAGGACACGGAGCTTGAATCAATACGATTCTCCTCATTTCCTAATAGTGGACGATCCTGTCTCTATCAGATTCTTAATATACATTTAATTGTGATGTTCCATTTGTGTTACTTTTTTCTATTTCCTAAAGTATTTGTTTCATTAAACGATGTAAATGTCTTTGCAATTTTATGCTAAACTTGTATTACAGACGTAATGATACTTTTAAATAATATTCCATTAGAAGTTATCAAAAACAGGATTTATTATTTATATTTTTTCCACTAATTTAGAAGTTATTTGTTTAAACAAAGAACACTTGAAAATTTATTAATATTATGTTAAGAACTAATTTCAACTTACTCGATTTGTTAGACGGGTAAAAAGTTGCAAAGTTCCTCTTTACCTTTTTGTACTTGAAGGGAGGTTCTAAGGACTATTTTATATTTATTAAGTTTTTACTTTCTGAATAGCGTCTTATTCCCAAAGGATCATTCACGTACTTTTACTGTACTTAAGGTAATACCATTTATGTTGTAAAGTCTGAATACGTCAGATACCGCCATGTTAAATAAACGACTTATTTGTTTTGTATTTAATTTTGAAAAATGTGGTAATGTTTTATAGTAATAAGGAACTATACAGTGATAGTAATACGAAAACAAAGAGCCTTGCTCTTGAAAAGTTGTTAATAGTTTGGTAAAAATATTAATTTCAAGACTTAACTTTAACATATCTTTCAAAATAAAATACAGAAAAAAGACGCCTTTACAAAATGTGCAAAATAATTTCGTATTATTTTTGAAAATGAAGACATTTATTGAAATACTTTATTCAATATTGTTATTCATGAATACCGTCTTTTTACGGTACAGTTAAAGAAATAAAACTGTCTATAAATGCCTTTTGTATATATTCAGCTGTATTGTACGTATTGATAAATGATCGGCTTTTTAACAAAACGTAATACGTTTTAAAAGAAGGCCATATAACATCGGGAAATTTATCTGTTGAATCACCTTGTGATAAATTGATAGATATATTTGATGCTCTGAGAATTTGAATTAATACTGAATGACTTTTATCAACCTATGGAATTTATTTAGATATAAACATTTAAATAATAACGCTTCGCCCATTTCGCATTCTTAAAATGTTGTTACATTATTTACATTGTTGTTATTTTTGTCTATAATGAATATATTAGTTAACAATTGTTAAATAATTGAAACGAATGAATCATTTTGAACTATTTAAACTCAATTTAAACGAAATTCTCAATATCGATGAAACAAGTTCAATATCAATTGTTATTTTACCACTTCTCATTAAAAGTAGATAAATTATGTTTAATCCAAAATAATAGAAAGTTAATATATTTACAGTTAAATCATATAAGAATACAATAACTTATAACAATAAAACATTTTTCAAAACAATAGCATATAGACATATATTTAAATAATGATATCAACAATTGAAGCTCCTAGAAGACCTCGTTTCATTGAGATATCAATTAAAACAGTTCAGAGTATCCTTCGGTTCATTCAGAACGTAACCCATGAGTTTCAATGACCCTCATTCATTGTTTCTTTTAATAAATGCTATTATAGAACAATCGTATACATTGTATTATAAGGCTCTGTTTTTAATTACTCGTTCTGGATTATAAAAAGATTTTAATAAAATACTTCTTTGCTATAATACTATGCATAACAATTTCTTTATATTATTTATTGTATTATTATTTGTATCGACAAACTTCATAGGAACTTATATAGCCATGTTAAACATGTTTATAGACAGTTTTGGACATCAATTTTGATTGTGACTTCTTTGACAAGTTAAAAACATTAGTTAGAACTGTGGATAGAAGCCTAATTATTAATGCCGCAGTTCTGACACATGATACGAGTATGTTTAAAGTTACTACGAGATGGAACGTTCGTTCAATTGGTAAAACGATGGAAAGGTTTCTCAGAGGCTTACGGGTTGCGAACCCGTTTAAGTACAGTCCTTGTCGATGAGTTTTTCAATATATTTTTTCTATATATTAAACTTTTATGTACACACAACATATAAAAACTTATTTCAGCCGTACTTTGTGCAGAGGTACCGTTTATTTCAATGCAATGAAATCAATTAAATCTGTTCTGGTAAACCTGTGAGACAAGATTAGAAAACCGAACAAGTGCTAGACACCACCCGCCGAACTCTGAACTTGCAGCCTAATGTCACTTTGAAAATTTCATAGTTTAAGGTAAAGGGGATTTATCTTATAAGGGGATTTACCTTATCAATTTCAATTTGTTTGAGGTTTGTCGAAATGAACTTTTTTTAAATCATAGACCGCCGTATTTTTTTCAAGTTTATTTAGAAGTTTAATTTTTAATCATCTTCAATGGGTCCTAGACCTTAGTGTATGATTTTAGTTTCAATGCGATATCTCCAAGTGTTTTTGAAATGAAGGGTCTTGACAGACAGAGAGACAGAAAGACGGACGGTCAACAAAGTGATATACGATCACAAGGGTTTCCTTTTAAGGTAACCCTAAAAATGAGTGACAGTGTATGTGGTCACCACATAAAAACAATACATATCATATAAAGCTACATTCACGTTATTGCGATAGATGTAAAGTTTAGTTTCTTGTTTAAGATTCAATTTATTGTAATTTGTTGTTGGAAACTCAGAGAAAGCTTAGCAATGCAACAATTGCACTTAATCAATAGAACTTGCTTCAATATGGACGCCGATGCGCTGGATAAACTTAATCCTTAAAGTTGGATCAACTTCAGTTCTGTGAGAAACATTAGGTATAAAGTTTATTTATAAATGATGAGAGGGAATTATACGTCTTAATTCTTAAATTTGAAATGCAATTGAATATCAAGATATCTTTTAATTTTGGTAATAGAAGTAATTGATAATCGTGATTTTTTTTTATAATTTAATTTATTGATGACTCCTAGTTTTATGAGCCATTTAAAGTATGTTTTATAAATAATGTAGGTAAAATTAAATAAATAATCAATTGTGTTTTTTAACAATAATAACTATCATTTTCTGGACGATTTTGAAATCAAGGACTAATATGATCATCAATTCATACAATTAATTAATAATTACATAGAACTTTTCCTCGTTAGCAATTAAATTACGTTTTTATAATTAAGCAGAGAATCCTTTAAAGAAAAATTATTTAAATGAAAAAAATAATAAAAATAAAATTGAAAAACCTATTAAAATAGACACTAGGTGGGGTGCAATAAATTATTTATCTTTTTATATTTGTATTTAATTTTTAAATAAAACATTCTTGGAAATTTTAAATTGATAATAAAATTGTACTCAGTACACAAACAGACAGAGCTCTAATCCTTTCTTCGTCCTATGTTATGTAGGCCAGTAAAACGGATAATTAATAAAATTGCTTCATATTCGTTTAGATACTTATGTACTTAATACTTTTATCCGGTGGAGTATATACTATATATATAATTTAATAAGATAACATTTTTGAAACTTTAAAAGGCGTGTAAAGAAAACAATTTTAGCTTATATTTTATACAATTTTATCAGTTAAGCATAATAAGGTATCTTGGGAACATGGTAATGGCTGGTGAGACGAAGCTAATAAAATGAAGCGGTTCGTTAATTTAGCCCGCCTTCACTAATTTATTAAAGGTGGTACGAACTTTAGTGATATTGACTGTATCATCAGAGAAGTGAAAATACAGGGTTCTAAAATACAATTGGTGTGTTTTGATTTAGACAAATATTTAAAACAAATCTTTTTATAATTCAAATACCAGATGACGGAAGAACTAGTGGACGTTTAAAGTTGATTCATATAAATCTAAAGTTAGATCTAGCACTTTTTAATGAGGAAGTACCAATAAAAAGATTTAATATCGTGGCTACAGAAATGCTACATCTTTAATTAACTATTGATTAATAGACATGACATTAATAGACATCTAATAGACATTAAGGGATAAAATTTTAATTGAATGTAATAATAATGGTATGGCTGTTACCTATTTTTTCATATTCAAGAATTTTTTAGGAATTCAAAGATGCAATATCTATTAGAATAAAGAGATTATCATGATTATAGACATCCCAAGCAATACCACACAGAAATGTAACTTCTACCCAGACCCAGAAATGAGGCAATTTGCTTGATAATATGTTAAAGTAGAAACATCAACTATGAAATAGACGACCTACCCCAGACTTAAAAATCGAAAGGCAACTAATTATTTATTTCTCAAAACTGCTAAATTAATAATTTCTTTAACAATATTTAGAATCAGTGTAAATTACCTACCATAAATGAGCAGTGAATGGCCTTAACTTTATAATGATGGTAATAAATTAAAAAGAAAAGAAAGAACTAATTTCTTAATGGGAAAATGGTCCTTCAGATCGCCAATCCAACTTTAAATTAGAGAGATACTGAACGCACCTCCAGAACTCGTGACCCAATTGGCTTGTTATGTGATCCAAATAACTACAATTCTTAAAGGGTATAAAAAAGCAAACATGAAAACAGTATTTTCCAGAATAATAACTATAATTATAAGACATATAGACAAATTGAAATGTTTAAAATCTAGCTAACTCAAACCAGTCTTCAACATTGTCCCCAAAACCAAAAGCTCTAGAGGATTTAAATTAATTCAAGCACTATCAAAGAGTTCTTCGATCTTCTTTCTACCGAATGCTTTAATTTTTCTTAAATACTTTCACAAATTAAAATCTAGAAGTCACCTTAATATAACTATTATGATATAAATAAAAGTGTCTCAATATAAATAAATATATTTTATATAAAAACTTTTCCATACCAAAAACAAATAAAAACGCAAGCTTTTATAAGTTTTAAATGTGGTCACAGTGAATCCGGTTCTGTAGAGAACTGAATCCTTCATTATTAAATTGAAATGACGTTGCCCACAATTTTATCCTCGAGCAATGAAAGAAAAACAATATTCTCATTATGTGGATATAATTTTTATATTTCCATGAAAATGTACAATCGCCAGATTTAATGCATTTAAATTTTGTTACCTACACACAATAAAAAGAATCTAGTTATTGTGTACGAAACATATTACACAGCTACATTGCACAGCTACATTATATATACATACATATACTTTCATTGAAAATGTACTCTTACACTTTCTTGTATGTTTAATAAATTAGTATAAAGCTCGTTACACACAGTGTTAAGAGCCTGTGCTAAGCGGCTAGCGCAAAGCCAGGAGCAATGTCACACATTGCTTTCAATAGCGGGGTGCGGGCGACGACAGAAGCGGGCGCCGGGCGGACACAGCAGGGCCCGGGCGGAAGGAGTAAGAGTGGTAGTGGTGTGGTTCGGCAATCCAGCCAGAACGACTATGCTCACGCTCCTATTCGTACATACATCAATGATTCAATACAAATTTATTATACAGTCCACACTTTTATTCTATGGTCATCATCATCTGAATAGTCTGTTCTCCCTACTAGATAGGTACAGGGCACTGACTCCAACATATCGTCCTTCGAGCCAGATCCAATTCTTATCTTTGTTAAGGTGTGAATACATCTATAACAGGCAATCGATATTGGTTTGCATACAAATCAAATTACCTAAGCAGAATTGCGCTCACACACACACACATATGATCCGGTAACTAATTGGTAACTAATTTCGTGTGTTTGTATTGTGGTAGAGTAGATCTCTAAGTAAAATAGTACTTATGGTAACTTTTGTTTCAAATTTATGTGATTATTTCAAAGCAAAGCAATAATTTTATCTGATTTGAAATAAATTAAATAATAACAATAAATAATTTGAAATAAGATATATATATATAAGAGTATTCGGATAAAAAATGTCACTCGGCGTTATAAAATTGTATTCAGTGCTCTCTTTGAGTACCAGATGTTATTTAACGAAATATGTATATAATTTGTTGGTGTCTATTTTCTATCGGATAGATAATTAAAATAAGAAGAATTGAATACAAAAAGAAAGAAAGATAAAACGAATGTATTATTCATAAAATGTATAATTATTACCATAACAAAACCTTATGACATATTTTCTTTAAAGAAATGTCTTTTTCTTTAAAAGATGGCGTCAACGATAAAGCGTTCTAATTTTCAGAATATTGTATACCTGTCTATAAATTCTTGTTATTCCGTAACTAACACTAACAAAATAAACACAATGATCTCGTGACATGTATTGTATACAATCTATGACGTATGTCACACATTTGTTTATCTATCAAGGTTGAGGTTGACACGTTTCGAATAGCAATGAAAATTACTTTTGATTTCCTTGTTATACTTAGCCATAATATCTATCGATACATCTTATTATATTTAAACAAGCTCTTGCCACCGGCTTTATCCGGTACTACATAAAGCTTGTTTATATATGTTTTAACACTTTTTAAATTGTGACAGGAAACAAAATAAAAATATAACTTGGATACGTGAGTAATGAATAAAACATATATTAATAGAAACAAAATATACAGATTTAAGCAGTAGAACTTTTCGGAACCCAAAACCATATTAAGTCCGGGAATAAAATAATCGAGATATCCAAGTGAGGTAAAGTATTTGATATTACAACTAAATGTAAAAGCTTTTGAAACTAACAAGAAATTTGCAAAGTAAATCAGCACAGCAGGTGTAAGTCTGGACAGCACAGTTTTACAACTGGGACAGCGGAGTTGAGTCCGTTTATCTGCTACAGTGTTTACTATTTACTAATTAATTTCCTGCTAACCTTTCAAAGGAATTTGGTTACTGGAGTTCTAAAAAACGTTTACAGTTACGTATCAAATTTTATTAGTGTCGCACTAGAATTTCGTAGTATGTCAATACATTTATTATAGTGAAATAATAATTTTATTACAATAAAAAATTTAATGAAATTATTAATTAATAACTTTTAGGTTTATTTCGTAAACTTTTTCGTATTCAATATTTTGTTAATGTTTAGATTGTAATTAGTAATGTTTGTAATAATTTTATAATATCTAAGCCTTTGTTGAATAAATATTTAAAAAATGTAGAAAATGAACCAGCAGCAACTATTTTGTCAAGTAGGTTTCCATAAACTTAATCAGCACCTGGTCATTTACTGAATAAAAAGTTCAGGCCAAGTTCCAGTCTCAGTTTCCATTAAGCTAGATTGAATAGCTACTCGTAACATCAAGAGTTGTTTCGGAAACTTTGGGATCGTACTTTGAACATTCTAACAACTCATTGTCATTAATTTCAAACTTTTACCTTCAGAAGATAGTTTCCTTAATAAAAACTCATATATAAATACTCATTTATGATATAAGTGAAAAAAGATTTAAAAGGTTCATAGTTGTTCTTTTATAAATGTAAAAACACAAAAAGCTTGTAACTTATATTTAATACTCAAAGGTAAAAAATACTTACGAGTATCATTTATTTTAGACAAAAGCCACTTATTCTTATTAATAATAATCTACTGCTATTTAAATACTAAATAAATATCTAATCAATTAAAAAAATATATAAAGTGGATAAATTCATTATCACTCTTTAATAAAATTGAATTATAAGTTAATACAAATGCTAATCAGTACAAAAAATGTTTTTTTATTTGCAATAAAAAATATTTTATTGTATCTATAATAAAATATAATATGTAAGCAGTTAAATTCGATAATTGACATTTTATAATTGCAAAAGCCGTCAATTTTACTTTAAAACAGTTAAACAATAATCGACGGCGTAAAATTCTGACCCACCAGACAAACATTTACAAAACACTGAATTTACATGCCAGGCGTGAGCTGCACGGTACACAACATAGAACGATATGTACACTGTGATTGGGTTCCGTACCGACATGGCTAGCAAACAAAGTTTTTAACTTCGAAAACGCTTTATGCTTCAGCTTCAACTAACTGATTGAATTTGTGACCACAAAAATAAAATGTTTAACTCTTTGTTTAGTGATTTAAATGCATTTCTCTATACTGGTATGGTTTTTAAATTAGTTTCATATTTACGTTACTATTAAAACGCTACCGCTTATACCATCATCGATAACCATTTCGAAATTGAATCGAGGCCATTTTATCAAATATTTACTGACTTTTATTTTGTCAGAAATTAATTTATAAACGCTTATTGTTAGCAGTTATTATCAATATTTTAGCTTTGAATGTATTGGCAAAAATGTTGCTTGTAATTGGTATTCTATTTATTTTAAATGTTTAAAGCTACATCGATAGGTTTTGCTGGTTGTGCATGAAAAATATAGTTTAAAAAAGTCTACAACATCATTAAAATAGTATAAAAATACTTTCCTGTTATAGGTAAAGCAACTAAAACTATCGATTTTTTTTTAATAAAATTTATTTATAAATAAAATAGTAATGTTACTCATTCCAATTTATAATATATCTATTATAAAACGTACAAACTTACATACTTGCTTGTTGTAACATTAATTCAGGGTTGTGAGTCGATTGTAAATTATTCAACTTCAAAGTCACCAATATTAAAAAGTTTAAATGTATAAAGTAAAATACAGGGTTAGGAACATATTCTCTAGAGAATATGTTTATCTTTTAATCCCTCCCTTTTAAAATTGGGAAATGGGTAGATATATGGAAGTATTACATAGTGGAACTAATATGTTTTGTATTTTATATTACAATTTATATATTAAAAAACGTCATTTTTTAAAGATGACTAAGGTTAAAATCACGTCAAAACAACCAATCTTTTCTAATTATTATAAATTTTGAAGAGATTAGATTTTCTTTTAATAAACTATTTATTTGATTTTAACTCAAAGAAATTATTAAAATATTTGTAGACGTAATAATTACTTTAAAAAAAAAATTCGGCTTACAATCTTTATTAAAAAAATGTCCTCAATGACCAAAATTTTTTACATTATGTATCAAAAAAAATAAAGTATATTTTTTGAATAACGACAAAATATATATCAAAATTTAAATAAATATAACTTTATTTCGAAGTCGCGAACCCTCATTATGTAAATACACATTCGACAAGGGGCGTTCGCAAGACTGCATGAGTGTTGGACTTCTTACATACACTGAATCAAGTAAAAAAATCGTTTTATAACATAAGTTTGTGGGTGATGCTCACTTCCATGCTCTTTTAAAACTGCTCATAATAAAACCTATTTAAGATTATTGTGATGTTTTTTTAATGTTTTCATAATAAACAAAGGTAGTGCCGTTTTAATGAAGTAGTTTATGATTATATGCTGAATACTGTGAAAGTTTATTTGTAGCTTATAGTTTATTCTCTTTCTTACAAATATAACATGCGCACCGAATTTCGAGATTAGTCTGCAACATCGTTTCAATGTTCTTTGTTACTGAATCTATTTCGATTTACTTCCTAGACTTCTGTTTTACCTTTTTAGTGGAAAGGCTGCCTGTTTTTTTACTTTTTATTCTTGTTATTTGCGATGATTACTCTGCTATGTAAAAAATACATATTATTGAAAAAAAAAACGCTTCGTGTATTTTTCATTACGCCATGACGCGTATATTATGTAATAATGCATTACCCATAGTGATTTTCTTTCATATAAAAAGGTAGAATCCCTCTTAGCAAATAAAATAATCGAGTTTCTGTATGCGGGGACACGCAGCTTAAACCAATTCAATTCTCCTCATTTCCTAAGAGTGAACAATCTTATCTTTATCAGATTCTTAATTGGAAATTTCCATTTGTGTTACATTTTACTATTTAAGTATTTGTTTGCTCAAATGATGTGAACATATGAGTAAAATTATATAATACTTATATTACAGATTTGATGATAGTTTTAATTAGTATTCTATAAGAAGTTATCGAATAAATTATCGGGTAAAAGATTTATTATTTTATTCCTCCAGCTAGTTTAGAAGTTACAGAAGACTATAATCTTAATAATATTTGTTCAAAGAAAGTACACTTGAAAAGCTATATTTTATAAAAATTATATTAAGAACTAATTTCAACTTACTCGATTTGTTAGACGAGTAAAAAGTTTCAAAGTTCCTCCTTACGTTTTTGTACTTGAAGGGAACCTCCCTTAAGGACTATTTTATATTTATTAAGTATTACTTTCTGAATAGCGTCTTATTCCCAAAGGATCATTCACGTACCTTTACTGTACTTAAGGTAATACCATTTACGTTGTAAAGTCTGAATACGTGAGATACCGCCATGTTAAATCAACGACTGCGTTATTTATTTTGTATTTCAATATTTGAAAAATGTTGTTGTGTTTTATAGAAATGAAGATGTATAAAATTAAAGTAATATGAATACTTAACGTCTTTTTCTTGTCATCTTTTTTATGCTTTGGTCAAAACATTAATTTCAACAAACAGTACTTTCTCTACTATTACATATTCTGTTTTTAAGATAAAGTACAGAAAAAAGACGAATTTCAAAATTGGAATAACAATTTCGTATATAATTGAAATTGAAGACATTTATTGAAAGCTTACCTTATTCATTTTTACGTTTATACGGCACAGTTAGAGAAATAAGACTGTCTATAAATGCTTTTTGTATATATTGTGTGTATTGATAAATGATTGGCTTTTTAACAAAACGTAATACGTTTTAAAAGAAGGCCATATAACATCGGGAAATTTATCTGTTGAATCACCTTGTGATAAATTGACAGATATTTTTGATGCTCTGAGAATTTGACTAAATACTGAATGACTTTTATCAACCTATGGAATTTATTTAGATATAAACATTTAAATAATAACGCTTAGTCCATTTCGCATTCTTAAAATGTTGTTACATTTATTTTTGTGTATAATGAATATATTAGTTAACCATTATTAAATAATTGAAACGAATGAATCATTTTAAACTATTTAAACTCAATTTAAACGAAATTCTCAATATCGATGAAACAAGTTCAATATCGATTGTTATTTTACCACTTCTCATTAAAAGTAGATAAGTTATATTTCATCAAAATAATAGAAAGTTAATATATTTACAGTTAAATCATATAAGAATACAATAACTTATAACAATAAAACATTTGCCAAAACAAAAGCATATAGACATATATTTAAATAATGATATCAACAATTGAAGGTCCTAGAAGACCTCGTTTCATTGAGATATCAATTAAAACAATTCAGAGTATCATTCGGTTCATTCAAAACCTAACCCATGAGTTTCAATGACCCTCATTCATTGTTTCTTTTAATAAATGCTATTATAGAACAATCGTATACATTGTATTATAAGGCTTTGTTTTTAATTACTCTTTCTGGATTATAAAGATTTTAATAAAATACTTCTGTGCTATAATACTATGCATAACAAATTATATTGTTTATTGTATTATTGTTTGTATCGACAAACTTTATAGGAACTTATATAGCCATGTTAAACATGTTTATAGACAGTTTTGGGCATCAATTTTGATTGTGACTGCTTTGACAAGTTAAAAACATTAGTAAGAATTGTGGATAGAAGCCTAATTAAAGTTGCCGCGGTCCTGATACATGTTAAAGTAAAGTTACTACGAGACGGTACGGTCGGTCAATTGGTAGTACGATGGAAAGGTTTCTCATAGGCTTAGGGGTTCGCAGGTTTAAGTACAACCATTGTCGATGAGTTTTTCAATCTATTTTTTTTATATGTTTTACTTTTATATACACACAACATATATAAAATAAACTTATTTCAACCGCAATTTGTGCAGAGGTATTTCAATCGAATTAAATCAATTAAATTTCTGCTGGTAAACCAGTGAAAGAAGATTAAAAAACCGAACAAGTGCTAGACATCACCCACCGAACCTTGAACTTGTAGCTTAATGTCACTTTAAAAATTAATTAAACGGGAAATACCTTATCAATTTTAAATTGTTTGAGGGGTGTCGAAATGTATTTTTTTGGGTCATAGACTGCCGTTTTTTTTTAAGTTTATTTAGAAGTTTAAGTTCACAGCTTCAAGGGGCTGTAGGGGCTTAGTTTATGATTTTATTTTCAAAGCGATATCTCCACGCGTTCTTGAAATTAAGGGTCTTGAATGGTTGTCTTGACAGACAGAGAGATAAATGGAAGGCCGGTCAACAAAGTGATATACGATCACAAGGGTTTCATTTTAAGGTAACCCTAAAAATGAGAGACAGTATATGTGGTCACCACATAAAAGCAATACATGTTATATAAAGCTAATAATCATGTTATGGCGGTAGATGTACAGTTTAGTTTCTTGTTTAAGATTCATTTATAGTAATTTGTACTTGGAAACTCGGAGGAAGCTTAGCAATGCAACAGTTGCACTTAATCAATAGAACTTGCTTCAATATGGACGCCGATGCGCTGGATAAACTTAATCCTTAAAGTTGGATCAACTTTAGTTCTGTAAGAAACATTAGGTATAAAGTTTATTTATAAGTGATGAGAAGGAATAATACGTCTTAATTCTTAAATTTGAAATGCAATTGAATATCAAAATATCTTTTAATTTTGGTAATAGACGTAATTGATAATCGTGATTTTTAAAAAAATAATTTAATGTATTGATGACTCCTAGTTTTATGAGCCATTTCAAGTATGTTTTATAAATAATGTAGGTAAAATTAAATAAATAATCAATTGTGTTTTAAGAATAATAACTATCATTTTCTGGAGGATTTTAAAATCAAGGACCAATATGATCATCAATCGATAAAATTAATCAATAATTATACCGAACTTTTCCTCGTAACCAATTAAATTAAGGTTTTATAATTAAGCTGAGACTCATTTAAAGAAAAACTATTTAAATGTGAAAAATAATAAAAATAAAATTGAAAAACCTGTTAATATAGACACTAGGTGGGGTGCAATAAATTATTTATCTTTTTATATTTGAATTAAATTTTTAAATAAAACATTGTTGGAAAATTTAAATTGATAATAAAATTGTACTCAGTACACAAACAGACAGAGCTCTAATCCTTTCTTCGTCCTATGTTATGTAGGCCAGTAAAACGGATAATTAATAAAATTGCTTCATATTCGTTTAGATATTTATGTACTTAATACTTTTATCCGGTGGAGTATATACTATATATATAATTTAATAAGATAACATTTTTGAAACTTTAAAAGGCGTGTAAAGAAAACAATTTTAGCTTATATTTTATACAATTTTATCAGTTAAGCATAATAAGGTATCTTGGGAACATGGTAATGGCTGGGTAGAGGAAGCTAATAAAATGAAGCGGTTCGTTAATTTAGCCCGCCTTCACTAATTTATTAAAGGTGGTACGAACTTTAGTGCTATTGACTGTATCACCAGAGAAGTGAAAATACAGGAATCTAAAATACAATTGTTGTGTTTTGGTTTAGAAAAATATTTAAAACAAATCTTTTTATAATTCAAATACCAGCCGACGGAAGAACTAGTGGACGTTTAAAGTTTATTCATATAAGTCTAAAGTTATATCTAGCACTTTTTAATGTGGAAGTACCAATAAAGAGATTTAATATCGTGGCTGACCAGAAATGCTACATCTTCAATTAATTATTGATTATATTAGACATTCAGTAATAAAAATTTAGTGAATAATGATAATGGTAAGGCTGTTACTTTTTTTTTCATATTCAAGAATTTTCTAGGAATTCAAGGAAAATATGCATTATATATAATAAAAAAGAGATTATCATGAACATAGGCATCCGTCGTAATAACAAACACATAGCAAAGCAACTTCTACCCAGACCCAGAAATGCAGCAATTTGCTTGATAATATGTTAAAATAGAAACATCAGCGATGAAATAGTTGACCTATCCCAGACTTAAAAAATATGCTCTTAATTTGTAGGTAATGAAATCGAAAGGAAACTAATTATTTATTTCTCAAAACTGCTACATTAGTAATGTCTTTAACAATATTTACAACCAGTGTAAATTACCTACCATTAATAAACAGTGAATGGCCTAAACTTTATAATGATAGTAATAAGTTAAAAAGAAAAGAAAGAAGTTGTTACTTAATGGGAAAACGGTCCCACAGATCGCACATCCAACTTTAAATTAGAGAGATACTGAACGCACCTGCCAGAACTTGTGACCCAATTGGCTTGTTATGTGACCCAAATAACATACAGCTCTTAAAGAGCATAAAAAAACAAACAAGAAATCAGTATTTTCCATAATAATAACCATAATCATAAGACATATATAGACAAATTGATATTTTAAAATTTAGCTAGCCCGGAGCAGTCTTCAACATTGTCCCCAAACCCAAAAGCACTAGAGGATTTAAATTAACTTAAGCATTATTCAAAGAGTCCTTCGCTTATATAGTTTTTCTTAAATACTTTCACAAATTGAAATCTAGAAGTCACCTTAATATTACTATTATGATATTTATAATTAATAAAAGTGTCTCAATATAAATAAATATATTTTATATAAAAACTTTTTTCCCTACCAAAAACAAATAAAAACGCAAGCATTTATAACTTTTAAATGTGGTCACAGTGAATCCGGTTCTGTAGAGAACTGAATCCTTCATTATTAAATTGAAATGACGTTGCCCAAAATGTTATCCTCGAGCGATGAAAGAAAAACAATATTCTCATTATGTGGATATATATTTATGTTTCCCTGAAAATGTACAATCGCAAAAACAAAAAAAAAGAAATTTGGTTATTAAGTATGAAACACGTTACAGAACTATATATATGTATATATATTCTTTCATTGAAAATGTACTCTTACACATTCTTGTATGTTCAATAAAATAATATAAAGCTACACCCAGTTTCTTATCTTTGTTAAGGTGCGACTACATCTATAAGAGGCAATCGATATTGGTTTGCATACAAATCAAATTACCTAAGCAGAATTGCGATAACACACACACACACACACACACACACACATATGATCGGGTAACCAAGTGGTAACCAATTTTGTGTGTTTGTATTGTGGTAGAATAGATAGGATCTCTAAATAAAATATTACTTAACTTTTGTTAAAGTTTATGTGATTATTTCAAAGCAGAGCAATAATTTGATCTGCTTTGAAATAAATTAAATAATAACAAAAAATATTTTGAAATAACGTATATATAACAGTATTCGGATAAAAAATGTCACTCGGCGTTTTAAAATTGTATTTATTGCTCTCTTTGAGTACCAGATGTTATTTAACGAAATATATATATCATTTCTTGGTGCCTGTTTTCTATCGGATAGATAATAATTAAAAAAAAGAAGAATAGAATACAAAAAGAAAGAAAGATAAAACGAATGTATTATTAATAAAATGTATAATTATTCCTATAACAAAACATTATGACATTTTTTTTAAAAGATGGCGTCAGCGATATAGTTCTAATTTTTAGGTTATTGTGTACCTGTCTATAAATTCTCATTATTCGGTAACTAACACTAACAAAATAAAAACAATGATCTCGTGACACGTATTGTATACAATCTATGACGTATGTCACACATTTATTTATCTAACAAGTTTGAGGTTGATATATTTCGAATAGCAATGAAACTACTGTTACTAATATTATTTGATATTTTAAATGATTAATTTAAATAATTGCGTTAGTAAGAGTATATAATTTTCTTGTTATTTATAACCATAATATCGATAAATCTAATTAGATTTAAACAAGCTTTTGCCACCGGCTTTATCCGGTACTGCATAAAGCTTGTTTATATATGTTCTAAAACTTTTAAAACCTTTTTAAAATATGACAGGAAACAAAATAAAAATATAACTTAAATATACATGAGTCATGAATAAAACGTATATTAAAAGAAATAAAATAATCGTTAAAAAATTATAAACACAAAATCGACATGCAGTAGAACTTTTATGCAGTAGAACTTTTCGAAACCCAAAACCATATTAAGTCCGGGAATAAAATAATAGAGATATCCAAGGGAGGTAAAATATTTGATTTGATTTAAAGGAAGAAGAAATTTGCAAAGTAAATCAGCACAGCAGGTGTAAATCCGGACAGCACAGTTTTAAAACTGGGACAGCGGAGTTGAGTCCGTTTACCTGCTACAGTGTTTACTATGTACTAATTAATTTCCTGCTAACCTTTCAAAGGAATTTGGTTACTGGAGTTCTAAAAAACATTTACAGTTACATATCAAATTTCATTAGTGTCGCACCAGAATTTCGTAGTATGTCAATACATTTATTATAGTGAAATAATAATTTCATTACAATAAAAAAATTAATGAAATTGTTTATAATTAATAACTTTTATGTTTATTTTGTAAACTTTTTCATATTCAATATTTTGTTAATGCTTAGATTGTAATTGGTAATATGTTTGTAATGATTTTTAATATCTGAGCCTTTGTTTCTTAAATATTTAAAAAATGTAGAAAATGAACCAGCAGCAACTATTTTGTCAAGTAGGTTTCTATAAACTTAATCAGCACCTGGTCATTTACTAAATAAAAAGTTCAGGCCAAGTTCCAGTCTCAGTTTCCATTAAACTACTAGATTGAATAGCTAACATCAAGAATTGTTTCGGAAACTCTGGGATCGTACTTTGAACATTCTAACAACTCATTCTCATTAATTTCAATCTTTTACCTTCAGAAGATAGTTTCCTTAATAAAAACTCGTATATAAACACATTTATGATATAAATGAAAAAAGATTTAAAAGGTTCATAGTTTTATAAATGTAAAAAAGACAAAAAGCTTGTAACTTATATTTAATACACAAAGATAAAAAATACATACAAGTATCATTTATTTTGGACAAAAGGCACTTATTCTTATAAATAATAGTCTACTGCTATTTATAATTGATAATTGCTGTATAATACTAAATAAATATCTAAGCAATTTAAAAAAATATACTATGGATAAATTCATGACCACGGGCAGGACTTACACGATACGACACGATAGCTCAGTTAGTAGAGCGAAGGAGATGGTATCCACGAGGACGCAGCTTCTAAATATAGAAAATTAACAATGCCCCCCTTGGCAAATATGTATATAGACAATGTCAAACACATCTAATTTTATTATTATCACTCTTTAATCAAATTGAATTTTAAGTCAATACAATATAATATGTTAGCAGTTAAATTCGACAATTGACCTTGTATAACTGCAAAAGCCGTCAATTTTACTTCAAAACAGTGAAACGTCGAAACAATAATCGACCTCGTAAAATTCGGACCACCATTTTCCACCATCATTCCACCAGACAATTTGCAGAACTCTGAATTTACATGCCAGGCGTGAGCTGCACGTTACACAACGTAGAACGATATGTACACTGTGATTGGGTTCCGTACCGACATGGCTAGCAAACAAAGTTTTTAACTTCGACAACGCTTCAGGAATCAGCTTCAAGTAACTGTGATTGAATTTGTGAAAGCAAAATGAAAGAAACAGTTAAAAACCCGAAGTACCTTCCAATTTTTTTTATTTATGCATTAATTTCTTTGTTTAATGAGTTAAATGCATGTCTCTATAATGGTATGGTTTCAAAGTTGGTTTTATAATAATGTTACAATTAAACCAGTACCACTTATACCATCATCGATAACCATTTTGGAACTGCTTTGACCCCACCTTATCAAATACTTACTGCCTTTTATTTTGTTAGAAATTGATTTATAAACGCTTCTTGTTAGCAGTTATTGTCAATATTTTAGGCTTTGAATGTATTGGCAAAAAAAAACTGTATTTATAAATAAAATAGTAATATATAATACAACTCATTCCAATGTGTAATATAATTATTATTAAACGTAAAAACTTACTTGCTTGTTGTAACATTAACTCAGGATTGGAAGTCGATTGTAAATTATTGAACTTCAAACTCACCTACTCGTATATTAAAAAGTTTAAGCATATAAAATAAAATGCAGGGTTAGGAACATATTCTCAAGAGAAAATGTATATGTTTTAATTCCTCCCACATAAAATTGGAAATGGGAAAAAGAGATAGAAGTATTATATAGTAGAATTAATAAGTTTTGTATTTTATAGTTTAAATGATATGATAAAAACTAAAATTTTTAAAGATGACTAAGACTAAATCATATTTTTTTAACAGATTTGGCTTACAGTCTGTATTAAAAATATCTCGTCAATGGACAAAATTGAATATATGATGTATTCAAAAAAGTAAAGTATATTTTTTAAAATATAAATCAATATTTTAATAAATATAAATTCAGTGCGAAGTCGCGAAGCCCTCATTATGTAAGTACGCACTCGACATGTAAAAAGGGGTGTTCGCAAGACTGCATGAGTGTTGGAATTCTTACATATACTGGATCAAGTAAAAAATTCCTTTTATAACATAAGTATGTGGGTGATGCTTACTTCCATGCTGTTTTAAGCCTGCTCATAATAAAACTTATTCAAAATTATTGTGATGTTTATTTAATGTTTTCATAATATACAGAGTTCGTGCCGTTTTAATTAAGTAGTTTATGATTAAATGCTGAATACTGGGAAAGTTTAACTGTAGTTTATAACCTAGATTGAGGGTTGCTTTTAGTTATTATCTACCTCTCAAATATAACATTTTTGTATTTGTTATTTGTCATGATTATTCTGATATATAAAAAAATACATATTATTGAAAACAAAACGATTCCTGTATTATTCATTACGTTATGACGCGTATATTATGTACGAGTAGTAATGCATTACCCATATTGATTTTCAAATATTTTTATTTTATAAAAAAGTAAAATCCTTCTCAGCGAAAAAATAGTCCAGTTTCTCTATGCGGGGACACGGAGCTTGAACCAATTCAATTCTCCTCATTTCCTAAGAGTGAACAATCTTATCTTTATCAGATTCCTAATAAACATTTAATTGGAAAGTTCCATTTGTGTTATATTTTACTATTTTTATATTTGTTTTCTCAAATGACGTGAATGTGTAAGTAAATTTATATTATATTTATATTACAGATTTGATGTTAGTTTTAATTAGCAGTCTATTAAAAGTTATCGATAAATTATCGGGTAAAAGATTTATTATTTTATTCCTCCAACTAATTTAGAAGTTATAGAAAACTATAAACTTAATAATATTTGTTCAAAGAAAAAACACTTGAAAAGCTGCTATATATTTTTATCAATATTATATTAAGAACTAATTTCAACTTACTCGATTTGTTAGACGAGTAAAAAGTTTCAAAGTTCCTCCTTACGTTTTTGTACTTGAAGGGAGTTTCTAAGGACTATTTTATATTTATTAAGTTATTATTCCCAAAGGATCATTCACGTACTTTTTTATTGTACTTAAGGTAACAACCATTTATGTTTTAAAGTCTGAATACGTGAGATACCGCCATGTTAAATAAACGATTGCGTTATTTATTTTGTATTTATATATTTGAAAAATGTAGTTGTGTTTTATAGAAATGAAGAACTATAAAATGATAGTAATATGAAAACTAAACGTCTTTTTATTGTTATCTCTTTAATGCTTTGGTCAAAACATTAATTTCAACAAACAGTACTTTCTCTACTATTACATATTCTGTTTTTAAGACAAAGTACAGAAAAAAAGACTGTAATTTTCAAAATTTGAATAACAGTTTCGTATATAAATGAAATTGAAAGCGTACCATATTCATTATTGTTATTCATGAATACCGCTTTTATACCGCATAGTTAAAGAAATAAGACTATCTGTAAATGCCTTGCCTGTATTATACGTGTATTGATAAATGATCAGCTTCTTAACAAAACGTAATACGTTTTAAAAGAAAGCCATATAACATCGGGAAATTTATCTGTTGAATCTCCTTGTGGTGTTTTTATAGATATATCTGATGTTCTGAGAAGTTTCAATAAAAACTGAATGAGTTTTATTTATCTACGAATGTAATTGAATATAACCATATAAATGATTTTACATTTATTTGTGTGTATAATAAATATTTTATTTAATGGTATGTTGTTAAAACATTAAAAGGAATTGATGATTATATATCATTATATTTCACATATAAGATCACAATTAAACAGTTCAGAGTATCCTTCGGTTCATTCAGAACGGAACACATGAGTTTCAATGACCCTTCTTCATTGTTTCTTTTAATAAATGCTATTATAGAACAATCGCATACATTGTATGCGATAAGCCTTATTATAGGCTTTGTTTTTAATTACTCTTTCTGGATTATAAACATTTTAATAAAATACCTTAATGATATAATAATATGCATAATACTTTCTTTATATTGTTACTGTTTTTTTTAATGTGTACTTGTATATCCATGTTAAACTTAACATGACCAAATAGGTATATAGATAGTTTTGAACATTAATTTTGATAGAGTCTTCTTTTGTAAGTTAAAAACATTGGTTAGAGTTTTGGATTATGTCGTCTCTGTGTATAATATATAGATTCCTCTAGAATGGTCGCTCATTCGGTAGTATGATGGAACGGTTTCTCATAGGTTTAAGGGTTCGCAGGTTTAACCTAACCTAACCAGTGTTCATGTCTATTTCAATAAATTTTTTTATTTATGTTAACACAGAATATATATAAAAAAATATTTCAAAGAGTAAGATACTGTTTATTTCAATACTATTAAATCAATTAAATCTCTTCTGGTAGGTCTGGGAAAGAAAAGTAGAAGAATTGACAAATGCGTATCGGACTTGTTTACAGAGAATTTCGTATATATTTATAGTTTACAAACGGTTCTGAAATCGAGGTTTGAGCTATTCCCAAAACTTTGTTTCTAAAACCTTTATGTGACTAATGTTGGAAACTTCCCACTAGTTTTTCTGCAAAGTTTTCATAAACTTATTATAATTATTTTCATATTTAGTTTATTTATTTAGCTTCACGCCATATCCCTTACGGGGTAGCCAGAGACGACGGAGCGCCAAACGCTACGGTCCCTGCATACCTCTTTCGCCTCGGCCACAGAGATCATCCTCTTCATACATGCCCTCCGGGTGGTCCTCATGCTTTTTACGTGACCTTCCTCCAGTATCATAGATACAGTGTTTTCGAAAGTCACTCTAGGCCTTCCCTTTTTCTCTCTTACCACTCACTTTTCCTGTATAAATCTTTTTTACCATTCTTTCATCACTCATTCGTTCAACGTGCCCAAACCACCTGAGCACGTTCTTCTTCATTCTCACTATAACATCTTCACTAGTACCTGCCATTCTGTGGATCTCTTTATTGCGGATTCGGTCAGCTAGGCTGACTCCGCATATTCTGCGAAGAGATCGCATCTCCACAGCATTCATCTTTCTTACGTTCTTCTTCTGTGTTATCCTCGTTTGGCTGCCGTATAACAGCAAAACCGCATTGTGTACAGCCAAACGTGCAGCTATGCTGACGTTTTGCCGTCTCAACAATGCAGCCAGGGCACCGTTGACTCTGTTACCGGCAGCAATACGCCTTTCCACATCCATTTCGTATCTTCCGTCTCTGCTAAACATACTTCCCAAAAATACCACTTCATTCACTTGTTCTATTATCTTACCATTCACGTTGATCTTACATTCTGTTCTTTCTTCATTTCTTTCAAATATCAGAACCTTCGTCTTATCTGCATTCAGGTTTAGACCATTATTTTCACACCCATCTTTCAGAGTGGTGACCAATGCCTGCCGATCGCATTCTGATGATGAAATGAGCACTGCATCATCTGCATATAGCAAGCAATTGACCTTAAGGTCACCTACTTTCACTCCCATGTCACTGTCTTTCACGCCTTGGAGACAACTATCCAAATACAAATTGAACAACCAAGCTGACATAGCGCAACCTTGCTTAACACCCGATTGGATGTCAAACCAGGGCGACATGTCAGCTCCTACTCGCACACAGGCTGAGTGATCTCTGTAAAGAGACTTTACAGCCTGTAGCAAGGGTCCGCTCACATTGTATCTGGGCAGTATCTCCCATAATTTCTTCCTCACAACCCTGTCAAACGCCTTTTCCAAGTCCACAAAAGCACAGAAAACCTTTTGGTTTAGGGCCAAAAACTTTTCCGTGATCATGCGGAGGGAAAAGATCTGATCTATACACCCTCTTCCAGGTCTAAAACCTCCTTGGGCCTCCCACAACAGCCTTTTAGATCTCTCTTGCATTCTTCTCGCTAATATTTTAATTATTTTCGTCTTTTCGATTTACAAACTAATTTCAGTAATAACATTATGGTATTTTTTGATATCTTTTATTGTAAAAAGCATTTAAACGTTGTAAAATATAATAAAATATATTTCACAGCTTTAATTTTTTTGTTTCGTTCCCTTATATATTTTTTATGAATAATTACAAATATATAGTTTTTAGATTTTAAGCTTGCAACATAAAACCTTGTCATTTTCTTAATTTCATAGTTCTATTTCAATGAGAAATAAATTACCTTATCAATTTCGAATTTCTTAACGGGGCCGTTGTGTTTTTTTTTGTGACATAAACGGGCATTTTTTTTCACGTAAATTAGGAATTTATTTTTTTGCTAACTTCAAGGGGCTGTAGATGTGTATGGTTTAGATTTCAATTTGATATTACCACGTGTTCCTGCAATTCTTGAACAGATGACAGATAGACAGACGAACGGATAACAAAGTAATTTTATAATAGGGGACCGATTTTTTCCTTATAATGCATGGAACTCAAAAATGAGAGACAGTATATGTGGTCACCACAGAAAAACATTTCATATTAATATATAATATATATATATAAAGCTATATATAATGTCATTTCGATAGATGTACAGTTTAGTTTCTTGTTTAAGATTCATTTATTTTAATTTGTTGTTGGAAACTCGGAGGAAGCTTAGCAATGCAACAGTTGCACTTAATCAATAGAACTTGCTTCAATATGGACGCCGATGCGCTGGATAAACTTAATGCTTAAAGTTGGATCAACTTCAGTTCTGTTAGAAACATTAGGTATAAAGTTTATTTATAAGTGATGAGAGGCAAATAAAATTATTTATATCATTTTAGAATATTTAATGAATTATTGAGGGCATGTAAGAAGAGGTTAATGTGGTCGAGGCGAAATAGGTATGCAGGGACCGTAGCGTTTGGCGCTCCGTCGTCTTTGGCTACCCCGCAAAGGATATGGCGTGAAGATAAGTAAGAATATTTAATTAAAAAATTCTAAATTATCGCCGGCTATTATTATCTTCTATTTAATCCCAAAGAATCTTTTAAGTTTTTTTATTTCACAATCGTGGATTCTAAAGATATTAAAAATACATTACACTACATTTAAATTACATTAACAATGTTTTATAAACATAGCAATGTAGGTAAAATTTAATATTTATTCAATCGTTTTCTAACAATAATAAATATTATTCTCTTAAAGATTCTGAAATAAAAACAGTTATGATTATGAATCTATAAAATTAATTAATAATTTCATAAAGATTTTCTTCGTAACGAAATATATAAAATTTTTCTAATTATACAGGAAACCATTTAGAGAAAAATAATTTAAATTGAAAGATAATGTAAATGTAAATTTAACAAAATTGAACCTGTTAAAAGTGAAACCAGCTTGGGAGAAATAAATTCTCTAGAAGTTTCTCTTGTTTCATTTGGATATATTTTTAAATAAAACATTACACAAACTCAGTACACCAACAGCCAGAGCTCTAATCCTTTATTTGTCCATGTTATGTAGGTCAGTAACACGGATACTTAATAAAATATCTTCATACTCGTTTAGATATATATAATACTTTTATCCGATGAAGTATATAATAAATTTATGATTTAATAAGACAATACGTTTGGAAAATAAATTAATAAGCGTGTAAAGAAAACAAATTTAGCTTATATTTTATACAATTTTATCGGCTAAGCATAATTAGGCATTACGGGAACAAGCTGGAGAGAGGAAGCCAATAAAATGAAACGGTTCATCAATTTAGCCCGCCTTCAATAATTTATTAAAAGTGGTACGAACTTTTGTGATATTGACTGTATCATCAAAGATGTGAAATCTTTGATGTGAAATACAGGATTCTAAAATAAAATTGTTGTGTTTTGTTTGAGATAAATATTTAGAACAAATATCTTTTGATAACTTATTTATGTTAATACCAATTGATAAAAGAACCAGTGGACATAAAATATTCATTCATTTAAATCTTTATTTTTTTTTAATATTATGGCTAACCAAAATTTCTAGAATTTTGATTAATTATGAATTTTATTGGAAATTAAGTAATAAAATTCTAATTCAATACAAAGATAACGGTGTGGCTACCTACTTTTGGACATTCGAGAATATTCTAGGACTATGATATGCAATATCTATAATAAAAAAGATATTACATGTACATATTCATGCGACGTACTAACAAGCACATTGAAAAATACTTTCTAATCGGAACTAGAAATGCAGCAATTTGCTTGCTAATATGTTAAAATAGAAACATCTACAGCTATGAAAAGCACGACCTATCTCAGATTTTGAAAAATAAAACCGGTCTGAATTCGTGCATTGAATTGAAAGCAATTATTTATTTCTCAAAACTGCTAAATTACGATTTTTTTAAAGAAATATATGCAATCAGTGTAAATTACTATTAATAAACAGTAAATTGCCTAAACTTTACAATTATGGTATTAGTTAAAAAGAAAGGAGAGAAGTTAATAACTAACTAACTAAGAAAGAAATAAGTAACCTAATGGGAAAAATGGTTCTGCAGATTGCCAATCCAACTTTAAATTAGAAAGATACTGAACGGTGAACCTGCCAGAACTTGTGACCCAATGGGCTTGTTATATGACCCAAATAACACACAATATTTGAAGAGTATAAAAAACCAGTCAAGAAAACAGTATTTTCCCCAAAATCACTGGAGGATCTTACTGAAATTCATTTAATCATTAAAAAATTTCTTTGCTATTCGATCGACTGCTTTATAGAAAAGTCTTGAACTCTTTTACAAATTAAAATCTAGAATAATGAAAAAAATATAGCTGAAAACTATGAGAAACATTACAGAACTAAAATATATATTAAGTTAAAATTAACGTGATATTAAAAAAAATAAACATAAATTATAGACAGACACCCACTGTGCACTAAATATACTATAATAAATACGTAACCATGTAGGTATAACTTTTGTTTTCATAAATGTATAATTTTCTTACGTTTTATGTTTTATTAAAAAATATAAATTTCCTTATATACTTAATTTCGTTGAAAATATCTCGAATTTTTAACAATATAATGTAAAGTGTCTTAAATACAGTTTTTGGGTAGACCTCGAAGAATTCGGTCTGCCCATTCATTTGTACCCGACTTTCGAATTTTGGAAAAATTTCTTCACAGGAGGTCTTCTTATGACCCCCTGAGTCCGAAATGACCATTGGTCAAAAAGTTTATATATATATATATATATATATATATATAAACTTTTTGATATATATGCGTGCGTGCGTCCAGATTCGACTTTTGTCAGCACGATAGCGGACGCAGTTTCGCTCGGATCGCTTTCAAACTTTGCACAAAAATCAACCATCCAAAAATGAAGGTCAAGTTCGTTAACCAGAGAAATCCGGCCACATGGGGCGCTAGGGTCTCACTTTTTCTGATTTCAGTTTTTCGACCATAACTTTTTCCTATACAAAGAAGATCAATCGCGTTCATATTATATGATGTCTTTGATGAATACCTATAACTAATGTAGATAAGCGGAAAACCTAATTTCAATAACTTAGGGGTGGGGGTAAAAAAACCGAAAATTTTTGGAAAAAAAATCATAACTTTTTTCCGGTAAACATTTTTACATTACAAGTACATATTTTTAATAGAAAGGTAATTTTTTACTCTAAATTTAGGTACCAAAAATTTTTCCGTAAAGGGTACCGTTTCCGAGAAAAAAAATAAAAACCACATTTAGCTTAAAAATTTAAGGTAGGTAAAACCACGGCAACTTTTTTCTGGCAAATGTTCCCTCCTCGCAAATATTTTTAATAAAAAGGTTATTTTTTACTCTAAATTTAAGTACCAAAAGTATTTCCAAAAAAGATACCTTTTCCGAGAAAAAAAATTAAAACCACTTTTGGCTTGAAAATTTTTGATGTAAACAACGGCATCATGTGTTATTCTTAGGTAGTGAGTTATATTTTTAACGAGTTACACACGAGGTCCACCCACGCGTATCAGCAGAGCAATAATTTGATCTGCATATAAATGTAACAGTGTTCGAATAAAAAATGTCACTCGGCGTTATGAAATTATATTCAGTGCTCTCAGTTTTTGAGTACCAGATAATGTACTTATCGAAATATATACGTATATAATTTGTTGGTACTAATTTTCAATTGGAAAAAGAATTAAAAGACAGAAGAATTTAGGACATATTTTTTAAGATATAATCAATGTTATAATATTAATAAAGTGTAAAATGATTACCTTACGATTACTTTAACATATGCAGTACTATATACTACTAAGAAATTTTCTGAACCCCAAAACATATTAAATATGTGAATAGAATAATCGAGATACCCAAGTGGGGTAAAATATTTGATATTAACATGTAAATGTAAAAGCTTTTGAAACTAACAAGAAATTTGCAAAGTAAATCAGCACAGCAGGTGTAAATCCGGACAGTACAGTTTTACAACTGGGACAGCGGAGTTGAGTCCGTTTACCTGCTACAGTGTTTACTATGTACTAATTAATTTCCTGCCAAAGTGTTAAAAGGAATTCTGTTAACGGAATTTTAAAAAACATTTACAGTAACGTAACAAATTTCATTAGTGTCGTTCTAGAATTTTGTTGTATGTCAATACAATGAATGTGTTGACACTACAAAATTTTTAATGAAATTATTATCATTGTGTTACTAAGTAATATCAATATTTTAGATGTAAATTTGAGAAACACGCTTTTATAAATATTACCGTAATTCATCATTTTTCATTTGCATTTTGTATTAGTTTTATAATTATGTATACCAAATTAAGGTAATACATACTATATATAGTAGTAGTATATATTACATGGTATTACTGTTCATGTGTATGTATATATGTTTTTATTTATACATATATTGATTATATATTTTTATTACTTTTATTAAATTTTTATTAATGTTTTTTGGCACACCCACAACTCCTCTCCTGTAAATCCCGAGGTTGGCTGGCAGAAATGCCTTTTAATTTATTTTGCCATTTGTGGAATAAATTATAAAAAAAATAAATAATACTGTAAAGCTATTATCTGCGACTCTTACAGTACAAATGCAGATTTGATTGGTGTTTGCGTTATGTCTATTCATTTTTAATAATTCATATGAATCTATATAGATTAGAAGAAAATAAACCAGCAGCTACTATATTATAGAAGTTTTCCATGAACTTTAACAGCACCTTTACTAAATAAAAACTTCCTGTTAGGTTCTAATCTCAGTTTCCATTAAGCTACTAGATTGAATCGCTAACATCAAGAATTGTTTCGGAAACTTTGGGATCGTACTTTAAACATTCTAACAACTCATAGTCAATAATTTCAAACTTTTACCTCCAGAAGATAGTTTTCTTAATTAAAACTCGTATATGACAGGTAAATAAACATTTATGTTATAAATGAAATAATTTTTAAAAGCAACTATGATTATTCTTTTACAAATGTAAATAAATAGAAAAAGCTTATAACTTATACTCGTGATAATTATCTACTGCTATAGAATTAACAGTTGCGGTACATATCTGAACAATTTTTAATAAATGTACAGTTAAGTAAGTATTGCGAATATATTTGTAGAAAATGCCAAACATATCTAATTTTATTATTTAATAAAAAACTAATGGTGAAAACCGAATACTGAAAAGTCAATACAATTAGTACAAAAATCGGGATGTTTTCATGATTTATAGTAGAAAATACTATTGTATCTACAATAAAATATAAGAAATTGTCAGTTAAACTCGACAATTGACCTTTACTTACTTTAAAACAGTTAAACGTCGAATCAATAATCGACCGCGTGAAATTCGGAACCACCAGACAAACATTTGCAGAACTCTGAATTTACATGCCAGGCGTGAGCTGCACGGTACACAACATAGAACGATACGTACACTGTGATTGTGTTCCGTACTGACATGGCTAACAAACAAAGTTTTTAACTTCGAAAACGCTTCGGGCATCAGCTTCAACTAACTGATTGAATTTGTGACCGCAAAATGAAAGAAAAAATGTTTAACTCTTTGTTTAATGAGTTATATGTATTTCTCTATAATTGTATGGTTTTGAAGTTGGCTTCATAATTACATTATTATATAACGGGTAGGACTTATAACATTAACGACAACTATTTTGGAATTGGCTTGAGGCCAGTACATCAAATATTTACTGCCTTTTATTTTATCAGAAATTAATTTATAAACGCTCATTGTAAGTAGTTTTTGAATGTATTGCCAAAAAAATGTTGTTTCTAATTGGGACTCTATTTATATTAAATATTTATAGATAGATAGATTTTGTTGAAGAATATGGTTTAAATAAGTTTAAAATTTTATTAAAATACTTTCTTGTAATGTGTACACGTTATAGGTAAAGGTATCTGAAAACTATGGTATATTTATTTATTTATTTACCTTCACGCCATATCCCTTGCGGGGTAGCCAGAGACGACGGAGCACCAAACGCTACGGTCCCTGCATACCTCTTTCGCCTCGACCACAGACATTAACCTCTTCATACGTGCCCTCCGGGAGGTCCTCCTGCTTTTTACGTGACCTTCCTCTAGTATCGTAGCTACTGAGTTTTCGAAGGTCACTGGAAGCCTCCCCCTATCTCTCTTACCGCTCATTTTTCCTTTATAAATCTTTTTTACCATTCTTTCATCACTCATTCGTTCGACGTGCCCAAACCACCTGAGCACGTTCTTCTTCATTCTCACCGTGACATCTTCGCTAGTACCTGCCATTCTGTGGATCTCTTCATTGTGGATTCGGTCAGCTAAACTGACTCCGCATATTCAACGAAGAGATCGCATCTCCACAGCATTCATCTTTCTTACATTCTTCTTCTGTGTTACCCACGTCTGGCTGCCGTATAACAAAGTCGGTAGCAAAACTGCATTGTGTACAGCCAAACGTGCAGCTATGCTGACGTTTCGTCGTTTGAACAATGCAGCCAAAGCACCGTTGATTCTGTTACCGGCAGCAATACGCCTTTCCACATCCATTTCGTATCTTCCGTCTCTGCTAAACCTACTTCCTAAATATACCGCTTCATTCACTTGTTCTATTATCTTACCATTCACGTTGATCTTACATTCTGTTCTTTCCTCATTTCTTTCAAATATCAGAACCTTCGTCTTATCTACATTCAGGTTTAGACCACTATTTTCACACCCATTTTTCAGAGTGGTGACCAATGCCTGCAAATCGCATTCTGATGATGCAATGAGCACTGCATCAAATGGTATGGTAATTACTTTAATAGTAAAAAGTAATATATAACTTTAATAGTAACGTAAGTACTTAAATTAGATATGCTATAATCATTATTAAACATACAAACGTATGTACCAACCTACTTGCGTGTTGTAACTTTAACTCAGGGATCTAAGTTGATTGTAAAATATTGAACATGAAACTACCCTATTTTAAAACTTGAAATATATAAAGTGCCTGCTGTGCTTTATTGGTAACAATGATTTATTATAGATAATAACAAAATATTTTAAATCTATATTAAATACTTTTACTGGTAACCGTGATAAATAAATGTATGGGAAACGAAATAATTCAAAATTAATTAAACCACTTCCAGTTTATCATGCGACCTGCTTTCGTTATCCAGTTCGTCACTTAAACCAAAGTTTTAAACGCGTTACTCTAACAAAAGACATTTCCATAATACAATTGTTAAACTCATAATAGACATAATCGTTTTCAGTGCGACGACTTGGCGTAACGCCAATGCTGCAGCTGAGAGATTCATTCTTTAATATTTTTCTGACTTAATTCATAAAACCCACTGAACGGCTATGACCTAGAATATGGTTTAAAGATTTATTAATTCTGAGAGATGTTATACTATTTCATATTTGATCTTTATTTTGGTTTATTTTCGCATTCCTATTAACTTTTTAATATCCGTTCTATTTATACAGGGCGGGAGTGAGAAAAAAAGTGAGAGAGAGAAGGAGAAAGAGAGTATAAAATTTGAAAGAAAGAAGTAGAAAAAGAGAGGGACCTGTTTACCACTGTTTGGCTTGCTTATGAAAGCTAATCAGGAATATTTTACTCGTTTATATATAAAGTCAACGAGGTCATCTATTTGAGGCGTCATAATTTTGTTATGTCCAGAACCTATTCACAAACATTAAATTACATTGCAATGGTCATAATATTGTTATTTATATCTAGCTAGTTTTTTCACTTAATAAGTAAAACGGATTTCAACTCTTTATAACACATTAACACTGTGCTCATGTGATCAATGTGTTCCTTCATTGTTGCTCCGCCTAAAACTACTTCTAAGTTACGAGCGATCGTAAAACCCCAGTTGGAATACAGGCCTTCTCATACAATTTTTATGTTTTATAGCTCAGTTCAGTCTATTAAGGTTCTTCGAATGCTTTTACGATTTGAGATTATTTTTGTTGCTATATTACAATGAATTTAATGAAACGTCTATTGATAATGTTATCAACCTTGAGTTTCCGGTGCAACATAAAATTTTCATTTTCATGTCCTGTTTAGTAGCAGTTGGCATAATTCACAGAAGTATCTTTACTGCCATCTGTTTTAAGTAGCAACTACCTAACCGCAGTTCCTTATAATAACAAATGAGTATTCTTTTACTAACGCTTTAAAAAAAGTTAACCTTTCATAATATACCAATAATATCTTATCTTTAAATATATTTAAATATATTATATATACAGTAGTTTAGCACCCCCTAAAAATTTAGGGCGGTTAGTGGTACTCTTATCTTATTATCGTTTGAAAGGTCATCCTCGAGAGATTGAGGGATACCCTTTAGTAAAATATGTCCCTTTTACGAATAAGATTATTTAATACCTTATTTACAATATATGTAAAAAATTCTATATATAGCACATTTTATATCAACGAAGTTTTAATATTTTTGTCTCGCAAGATCTAATTTGAAAAAATCAACCCGAGTTTTTTAATTATACGTCATAATTTATATAAGTTTAACAACTTTTTTGTGATTAAGTTTTTTGAAGAAGTTTTATTACTTTAAAGTTTAAAAGTAGTTAAAAAGAAGTATGCCAGTAAGAGTCGTGACCGAGGCGTTAATGTTCCCTGGCTTTGAACTGTGGGCAGTCCGCCAAACTACCTCTAGTTTATTGATAGCGAGAACATTATTTTATTATATAATATCATAAACTATATAACTCACAGGGTGAGACATATACCGATTTAGATATAAATATAACATGAGGGTAGTATAAAAAGATTGTAATATTTCAATATCCACTTCACACGTACGTTACGTATTAGCGATAATAATTAGATTAGTTGAACGCGACCGAGCAACAAAGCGCTCGATCCTCGGACAATCGGATTAGTTTCGCGGATTTGAACAGTGACCCGGTTTTCCTGTAACGCGACATGTCATGCTATACTTTATCATTACCAACGCGGAAAATACATATAAAGTAACTTTTATCAATCAACGATCTTCTACAAATTCTTCATTGATTGTAATATTGTAATATCAGTACTGGAAATAAATTAAATAATAAATAGTAATTAACAGATTTCACTAAATACATACGAGTATGAAGGTACGTACGGCACTTTTAGAATAAAAAAAAAATCTCCGTCCGTCTGTTTGTTCCGGATAATCTCTGAAACGGTTGAATCAATTTTAACAGGACTTCCACTTTTAAAGAAATAACTTGGCTACTTTTATAAAAAAAAACATTCCGAGCTAATCAAGTCCTGAGCACAGCTAGTATTTAAATGTAATTAAAAAGTTGTTCCAAATTGCAAATTAGTTAACACAATCGAGTTATATGAGTAAAGTATACAAATTAAGTACCGAAACTTGAGCAACCTCAATAATAACTCCAAGCTAAAATACAGGTAAGTCTTCACAAAGTGTTTAGGATGGAAAAGTAGATAAATCAACATACTGAGCTCTTTATGCGATTATATTATAAGTATCTTCCCTTATGCTATTATGGTATAAGCCTGGCTGTAACTTTAGATTATTCGTTGAATATTTCCTTCGTATATGGTAAAAATTTTTATAAAGAAAACGGTTATTTTGTCAAATATTTCAATAGGAGGGATTTAGAATCCGGAAAATATATTATATTTAATTTAAATTATGTAAGTTTTAGTTTAAACTCTTAAAATATATATTTTTTTTTTATTAAACCAATGATTTATTGATGCAATTATCAAAGATTTAGCGAACGCTTTCATTTTCGCAAAATATGACGTATAAGTAAGTCTGAATTTATTATTGAACCTTCGACATAAAATAAAGTATAGAATTTACTTTATATATGTTCTTTAATTACTCTAAATGGTCTGACTATATACATTGTGGTAATTAATTCAGCAAAATTATCAGTAACACATGACCAAATGAAGTGTAACCTTTAGGTGTCATAAAAATATTTTTTACAACTGCATCTCCAATAATCAGCTTTAATAATTATTCTTCATTTTATATGAGGATACAAATCTGAAATATTATTTATTACTAACAAGTAATAAGACTATAGCTAGAAATGTAATACTTTCATGTATGTTAGAAATTATAATTCATTTACAGTTGAAAGACGTTTAATTAACAATTAAGACTGCATACAATCACAGTAATAGCTGCGGTCTGAGCAACTCGCTACCCGGGACCGCAATAAAAGATATTAAAATTTAAACAACCGCAGCTCACATACATATAAAGTTGAAATTTCTCTCGCTTCAGCTATTCTCTAGTGTTCCTCTATCACTTCCGACGTTTCGCGAGTGTGAAAATGAGATTTTCTTCTCTTTGTAATGTTAAAATGAAATAAACATGATTTTGAATAAACCCGGAATCAAGGATTGCTTCTTTGTTATTTACTGTTTCAATTACTTACTACATTATCAATGTTCAGATCTTTTTGTTTTTATGTAATACTAGCTGTGCCCACAATTTCGTTCCCGTGAAATATTTTCTAAAATTCATATAGCCTGAGTTATTCCTTATAACATTAGCTCTACGCTGCTCCTGCTTTAATCAGTCCAGTTGTTTCACAGTTTAGCCAAAACAAACAATCAGACTAAGAAAAACAGACACTTAAATTTTATTTATATTTAAAGATGAAACACTTTTGGTTGGTTTGGTTTGGCTCTCATCTCAGCTTTATGTATTGTGGTTAATATAAATTTTATTTGTATTATGTATGAAATATATTTATCGAACGCTATTTATGTTTGTATGTAATCTTTTTAAAAATTAAATAAACCATACACAAAAAAATGTACTGTAACTGCATGTACAAAAATCATTAGTAACACTAGAAAAAATGTATTGAAATATATGAATAAAAATATTTTCTTTTATGTTTCATTCATTCCAATGCGTCGTATTTCTCCGAAACTCGTTATGACTTGATTTAATTGTGGGGAAAAAAATAAACATCAAAAAATGTTCTAAATGATTATTGTCCACATGTTGAATAATGGGACATTGATATTTCGTCATAATTTCCTAAATAAATAAAATGGACTGATTTTATCGTATCTATTATGTATTTTTTTGGGTTCAATATACGAGTATATCATAGATCAATTTACTAAGTAAACTATATTTAAGATTTTTTCACTGTGGTTATACTCGATTCTGAAATTGACCTCTTTTTGGTTCCTTACTTATGCAATACTGCAGCAGACTGCGTCGTACAAAATGTCTGTATAATCTCTGGACAAGTGTACAAGCCAGAAGTGTTAAGCAATAGCAATTGAAATTTGTGCATCTTTAATCATTTTAGAAATTTCATTAAGCACTTTTTAGATCAAGACTTTAATAATATAAGACTTATTTTATGTTTTATTTTTGTTCTTTGAATGCCATTTATTTTGTACTTAAAAAATTATATGACCATTTGAGTAATGTTTTCCTCAAAGGCAATCATGTGATGTTTGAATGTTTTACAAATTTGGTGTAACTATATTTTATGTCATCTAACCGTATTCGTGTCTCAAGATTACGTATAGTAATATATATATGTATCAATATTATTTACAGTAATATATAGTAATGGCAGAATGACATCATTTATAAAACTTAAACCTCTTCTGACCTTAAAGTCTAAAGGTATATAAATAACGACAGCATTTATGTTTATAACAAACTTTTTGACGCAAAATGTTAAATTAATGTGAATTTAAATAATAGGCTAAGTTTAGTGTACTTTGCGAGTCAAGTGGCTCTCATTGGTGAAAGTCAACATTCCTTTGAGTAATATAAGTATAGCGGTATCTTTTAATACATTAGATTTAAATAATAACAATTGTGCTACAAACAAATAAGAAAAGTTTTCTTTTGCTATTTTTCTCATTTAAATATATAAAATTTTCCAGCCACAACTAATAATGCTAAGTCTTAGTTTAGAAGATTTTTCTTCTGTGTTTAGTGACCATACAAACAAATAAGAAATATTTCTTTGCTAATTCTTCTAGTTTAAATATACAATTTTTTCCAGCCTAAGCTAAAAAGGCTTAATTTAGAAGCTAAGCTAATTAGTTGAGAAGATTTTTTCCCCGTTATTAGCATATAAAAAACTCTGAGATTATAAAAAACTCATATAATATTAATATATATACTACAACTGCTTTTGAAAAAGGCAATATAAAAAAAGTATAAAAAGCGACAACACAGTAAAATCGCGAACTAAACACTCGGTTCCGTTTGAACACACAAAAGAATGAATATTTAAATGAAACACCCAAAACCGGGACGTATTTGAACGTTAATTTATTCCCTCTGGTCATCTCTGCTACATTACACTGCATTCATATTAAAAATATACCAAGCTGACACTAATAAAATATTAAATATCAAATATCATTGTTTAAATGAGTATATTAAATATTTTTTGTGTTCATCTCATTGCTGATAAAAAATATTAGCGAGGTGTCAGAGATTATATTGAAAGTAGCACATGTTCAGAAAGAGTAGGCGATATGAGAAATTTAAATAGAAAATTCCAAAGTGAGCAACGGAAAACAATGGTTTAATGTTGGTTCGTCCTATTTTTTAGTCGTATAAAAGCTTTCCAACGCTGAAATGAGATGAATGTAACTTTCGTGACTGCAATTCTAAGTAAAGGTCATCTGGATAGGAAATTTTATTCGTTATTCTAAATCAATAAATTATTGTAATTCTATATTATTCTTTTCAAGGTATTTTAAGATGAGGCACTTAATATATATGTATATAACATTAATTACATTTTATTTTAATTATTATTATATGATAAATACATACACAATTTCAACACGTTTATATATAAACATGATTTATCGTCTTATCTGTAGTAGATATTATTTTCAACTTGAAGAAGTTAAGCTTGGCTAATTTTCTGCAAGTTGCCAAACTTATTACAAGTTAAATTGAAACTGAGAAGACCTGCCTATACAGTTTGGTTAGAAATTCAAGCTGTGTATCGTTGCTAAATATAAATGCCCAGTTGAAACTTATTTTTGTGCCGGCGTTTTGAATTGCTTTAGTTTGAAATTTATAATGCAGATATAATTTCGATTTATCCGAATTTAGCAAAAGTTAAATAATTTGTTTGGAGTAACTCAGGTTTATTTTGGTAAATGAAACAATACTATATAAATATAAGTCATTTAAATATTGGCTTTGCCTAAATTGTCTTAAATTATTCGGAAATAAAAATGTATGATCAAGTAAAATAAGGTAAGCTCGTTTTAATGTATGCAGATTTTATGATTATGCAGAGGTCTCTCATCGAATAATTATAGAATATACGATACAAACTTCATGTAGAAAGAAAATATAATACTTTTCCCAGATTTTGATCTGATTCTTTTAACATGAGTTGTTAACAGTTTTTTTTCATAATAACGACAAATTTCACAAAACTTGAATAAGTCTTACACGAGCAATATTCCAAGAAAAATCCATTTGACCAAAGTCCAATCTGAGATTTAAATCGCTATTAGTTGGTAATGACTGCCTAACGTAATGTAATGAATGACTAACATAATAACGGAATACAATATTAACCGGATATAAGTTCCAATTCAAATACAGTTTCGGTGTTATATTTTTTTTTACTTTAATATGTTTTTTAAATTATCGTTAATTATGGCAGTTTATTCACGCATTCTACTAATATTATAGATGCGAAAGTTTGTGAGGATGTATAAGTGTTTGTATTTGTTACTCTTTCCAGCAAAAACTACTGAATTCATTTAGATGAAACTACACTAATATAGCTTGCACATCAGAATAACATAGTCTACACTTTTTTTAGATTTTGTGTAATTTGTTCGTAACATAAATATAAATATTAAGTAAAGCTAAATGAGCCCACAAATTGGAAGATATCCTAACCGATATCGAACTTAGCATTTGTGAAGCTGCGAGAACAGCTAGTTTCTTTAATAAAAAATGAATTATATCAAGAGATGTAAAAAAAGCGAGCTTATATTCCTTTCTGTAGAATAAGAAACTTTGGTTTAATCCGCCTTAACAGACAAAGTTGTATTTCATTCATAGGGTTATGTATAAGTAAATATGCAAATACAGGAATTATGGCATAATATATAAACACAATAAGGTCCAAAATCGGTTGCTTTTAGCATTAATTTTCGTCACAGCTATCTAAAAACTCATCAATCATGAAAAGTTTTTGAACTCTGAATATAATAGAAAGCTAAATTTTGGTGCTAAAATTTAGGTACTTGATCGAATATAATGTATATTTAATGCTTTGTTCCATTTACATAAATGTAACATTTTTTATTAAGTGACCTATCGTACTATAGTAAAAAAAGATAAAGAATCTTGTTTCAGACGAATAAGCTTGAATTAGCGATCAGTAATCCTTAAAACCAATTTACAAGTAGGTATTATCTTATCGTAATAATGAAGGCTTAAACCTACAACATGCGTGGGTTTCTTGATGTACACCTTAAGAGCACTTAACTGGTTTATATATAAAGTTTTGTTCAAAGCAGCTAGCTTATACAGGAATATTTTATTATATTACCTGAGTTTCGTTCTTTATAATTAAAAGAGTATCTTGCTATCTGTATGTTGACCACTGAAGTTAATTTCCTTAATATTATTATTAACCCTTTTATAAATTGCATTTTGTCGAACGAATCAGTTAAAAAATATGTACGTATATATGCAAATGTAATGTATTTATAGTTAAGTAAATAAAACTATCAGTCACGATAATATTATCGTTAAGCTCTGTTGAAATCCTATTCGAGCGAGTGATCCAACCACACCCAGCACCATGACCTAAGCCTTGTTTACAACTGGATTAAGGATTAACTGACATTCACATGCTGCATTCGCATCTGTTGCAAGTGTATACTCCGCTTGATACTGACCTATTAACGATAATGACCTTATTAATTTATTTATTTTGTAAAATTTATAGGGTTATATACGTAATATTACATAATACATAATTACTTTTTCTTGAAATGGAATTTAACTAAATGTATCAGACACCATTGTTACAGTATCTTGAGATATTTTGCTTTACTAATTTTATGTTACAGCTACTGCAATTGCGACATTGAAAAACACTTAAAAACGAGCAACAAAATTCTCAAAAGTAAGGAAAATGGTATGTAACAGTGTTAGGCTGATTCATATAATTTACGAATGCTTTTATTATAATGACCTTCAAATGCGATATTTTGTTTTCTCTGTACTTTTAGTCGTGCGGACACGTGTCGATTATATACATACCCTTTAAATTTTTGCCAAACATCTATTATTTTCTGTCGAAACATCTATTCGTTAGTATTAGAAATAACATATACCTCTTTAAAGAATAAGTTTTCGTGCAGTGATAATTACATTTCTATCTTTTATGTGGTGTGTTTCTTTTATTTATTTTTTTTACCAGATTTATTACAAACATACAAAACTTTTACGGTTTCCATACAATATTGAATTGAGTATACAAAAAATATTTAAAGGTAGAACAAAAAAGCATGTCAGATAAAGTAACTGCTCGTGTAATATTTGTGACGGTTTTAATCGTTTGTCGAAATAAAGAGATAGCTTTTTGATTTTACATAAAATGTTTTGTAGTGTCGTATTTTTAAAATACGCTATACCCTGTTTGTTAAATCTCTTTCATAGGTAAAGGTTTGAGGTCGTTACAGTTTTTAATTTTTTGTTGCGATATTAACAGAAAATATTTATATCTTTTCATTGCCCTGTAATCGTTTACGTTTATAAACAAAAAAACACAATTCAATGAGTGAAGTGAGTTGGCTATTGATTGTATTGAAACGTATTTGTCCATGACTATAACTTTTCTGCACCAAACCTTGTATCTTTTGCTTTGAATTGATTATATTTTCGGAACATATTTTACTTTTTTTATTTGCTACCGTCATATCATTATTGAACTTTTATTAATAATGAAAATTGGAGCTTTCTATATATAAACTTATATATTAGTTTATTAGAAGGATATTTTGCTCAACACAAAAATATTGAAATTCGCACGCAATTGAAAAGCTAAAAAATAATTAAAGCATGTCTCAAGTACCGATATAGTATTCTCCACATCAAATTTTGTATGGATGTTATGATGCAGTACATCTTCATCTCTTTTATTTAAAACTGGAAGTGGCTCAGCTATCCGCATACTCTTCATGCCAGCGACCTTACATTCATGCAGGTGGAGTCGGATTTAAATCAGAATCGTTACGTTGAAAACTCTTCAAGTAGAACTTTTGTTTCCAGGTCAATCTCTAAAAGGCAATTACTTAAAAAGCTGCAGTTTATTTTATATTTTACATACATTTATTTTTTAAATGCAAATCAATAAAATAGATAACATGTTCCAATTGTGGTCGACTATTAGTATAGACATCAAACGTTATATTTCAAAACAAGTAAACAAAAGGCCAGGAAAACAAATTTTATCGTTCATTGCTAAGTTAACAATGATATTGTGTGAGATGAAACACTGTATGAGGGTCCAGTGTTTGTGCCGATATTTGTTTGTTCTCTACACATTGAACTCTGCACGTAGCCTATATTAACGAAATAACTGACCGTATACATATTTTGCATTCAATATATATTTTTTTCAATATTCTTTCCTATAATATTAAACCTCATATAATATTTAAAAAATATTATTCGTTTAGTAAAATTAATATTTTATTATTTATTAATACTTTAATTACAATTGAAAGATATGTATGGTAACTAAATTTTAATTTCGGTTTTGCTAAATTGATCATTTTATTGATAGTGGACTGGACAACTTCGCCATCTATTGCATGTTGCGTGACTACAATCTCAAGCAACCAAGTTGCTCAGAAGTGGCATAATTACTTTAAGTAGAGTTTAGCTGCGAGAAAATGCAGTTCGCATAACATTTAGATAGATCATACTGCTCTTGCATTCTTAAGCATCCGAATCTCTTAATATGTAATTTCGTTCATTCCTGCCTTTCTCAGTGGCAACAATTCTGCCACTTCTCTTGTCTGAAGAGTATGAATGCTTCAGTATCAATTAGTTTAAAAGCTGTACAAAAGAATAAATATATTTTAAATTGTCTATATTTGCTATCCTGAAAAAAACTATTGCAACGATAAAAAACTGGTTTTCAGTTGGAAAGATAAAAATTGTCCACAGATATATTATATATAAATCCAACTCGTTAATGTTAAGCAATTAGCGAAAAGCCATTTCCATTACGACACATTGGTGTAATTGAAAACTCAACGGACACTAAAGCGATACATTTGTGTAACATAAAGCAGAACGGAAACAAAATGTCGGCAACGAGGATGTTTTTGGTTTGTAGTTTACTAGATGGCGTTGGTAAGTTAAAGATGGCGGGTGTAGCGCTATTATTTTTGTTTAACGGTAAAATTTTATAAAAGCAAGTTATATTTTTTTATTAAAAACTTTAAGTATTTTATTTGTTTCAAATTGTAGGTGTAGTTTTGGAATGTGGTAATAAAATATTTTACATAAAACAAACAAGTTTTTTCCTGTAACGGAGTTATTACTAACTTTACAGAAAAAACTGTACATAAATAATAAATTGTTTAGAGTATTGGTAATAAAAACAAGAAATTTCACATTGAACCTGTGTCAGACGTATCATACTACCGCAGTGAGGAACGAAATGCATCAACTCTAGAGCACTCCTACCACCAAGTGCTCGCTCCACAAACATGCATACCAATACAAAGCTGTCCCACTGCCCAAGTATCATACGCATTATTGCAATCAAAGAGAGAGCTTCTAGTAAAATGTCGGGTTTTCAAAGTAGTGCGCTATTGTTTTTCCAGCTTTGTTGTACGTGAATATTTTAGTTACATGAACTTTATCGTTGTTACTGCGGTTTGTGGTACGTTTGTTATATGTTAAGAGAATTCAGATCACGAGCATTTTGTGGTTTCGTGAAATTTGGTGCCGCTTTTCCAAAATTCAGTAGGTAATTTTCTACTTGCGTTATTTCTCTTTGTAAAGTTGAGATCTTGAATCAAATTTACAAAATAAATAGTACTAGTAATTAAACTATATATTTATATTTTATATTTATAACAGATATTTCAGACTAAAATAATATACCCTTATATACTACTACTACTACTGTACTATTTTGTATAACGTTTATAGCTCCTTGAGAAAAATAATTTAAATTACCCTTTATAAATTTAACAAAATTAAATACTAATATACCATATTTTATATTAATGAACTACCAAAATAAAGATTATAGATTATAGATAGTTGATTTACATACATAACTATTAAGGTTATATTATTTATTTATAATTTGATAGATTAAGAAAAGGCCCTATTTTTCAGCATTTCTAATAATACTAAGCAATAACAAAGTGAGCAACATTTATATTTAAAATCATCTAAAGAGTAGTGGCGTGATGAGAACGGTTGAAATAATTGCGTGTAGACGTGGATTTATGTTTATGAATAAATTTACCGGACAGCTGCACCTCTTCAGACCCAGTTGGTTATATTTAATTGCTAGGACATAAGCATATAAACGTTTATGTAATTACTGGCTATCTGGTTTATTATAGTAATATGGAGTTTTATGGAGTTTTTTAATAATTACTTATATATCTTTATGATTAATATATGATTTTTAGTAAGACGTAGATAACAATGTATTTCTATTTTTTTATATTTGGGACCTGTTAAAACATTTTACTGACCATTATTATTATCTCTATGACTTTAATAAAGTTTTCTATGTTAAAAAAATTATTGATTATTTTGTTTCCCTGCTTTTGTTTGACTATTTAAGTGATTTTTGTGTTCGGTAAATAATACGAGACAAAACGAATTTATGAAATTTATTTTAATTAAAACTTGCTATAGTAAACATATAGGAAAATTCTCTTAAGATTACGACAAGATATAAAAACTAAATTTATCGAAACAACTGGACCAATATTTATGAAATTTGTATTGTATATTATTAGCAATATATAGGCTTTTTATGGCGGAAAACATCATTGTTTTTATAATAACTTGGGTTGTTGTATTAAAAATGTTTTGATGAATATTTAGAAGGGAGTGAAAGAAACCTTTATGAACCAAAACTACATTGTACCGTGATGCTAACTTGATTGATCGATTATCGATTGTATAAATATTGTATCTTATTTGACGTTATCTCAATTGACAGACATTTATTGTTTTGACAATCAAGGTGAAAGCGCTGTCAGTACAACCGATGTTTGTTCCGCTCCTAAAACTTTACTCATTCCAGTCTCGTGTGTAATGTTCATTGTAATAAATATGTTTATTAAATCACGTTTTCGTTTTACAAAAGTTTTAAGGGTTGATTGTGATGTAAGGATTTTATCAAAAGGGCTTAAATAAAACAAATAAAAAAATTAAGAACATTTTTGTGACGAATGAAAAAAACATTATACTAATGAAAACCATCATTAAAATCAATAATTAATTCTTCGTCAATTAATAAGTATATATTTATATTTTACGTACGTAACATAACCTGAATCATTTTTACTATATTCCTATTTGCAAAACTCTTAAGGTTTAATGTTACTTATCTCAGACATACTGTGAATAAATGTCCTTCATCTGCAACGTAATATGTCTTATGAAAATTGCTCAAGGTACCTTTAAAATAATATAAAATATTTGTCTGTTATATTTTTAAAGGAGTATCATAAAATTCCCAGGGGTTTTCATTACCGAGAGTACATTGGCAGAGAAAAATCATAGCTGCTAAAAATATCTCACCTTGGCTTTGCCTTTATCCTTGACCCAATTTCTCGTAACTCTTATAATGTCTGAGAAAAGTATTTTTTATACGTACTTTAATAAGAACTATCTTAAATGCTCACTCGTAGCACTTTTACAGTTCTGCTCTTGCATTTTATTCGTAAGAGCTAAAGCTTTTTCTATTTATTTCAAGATAATATATTGCCGTGTTCACTTGAACGAAAATTAGCAAACATTTTACAGTCGTTTTATTACCCTGGTTAATATTTAAACATAAAATTGTGAAGGAACTGATTACGTTATGATTAAATTGAGTATTATGTCATCTCAGAAACTTTGCTCATAAACTTGAAATACGGGTTCATTAAAGGACGAAGAGTTTTAAGAGACATTATTTTATACATTTTTAAATAAAAGTAATCAGAGTTATGATGTAAATTATTGTAATATCTTTTATTTAAAATCTATAGTATTAAATTCGACAACTTAATTCAAACAACTTTGATTTAACTTCCCATAATTCTTACCTAAACCGTTTATAAAGTAATTTTACAAGTAAAAAGAAAAATTAAAACAGCACTCGACTCTAAGACCCCACATTAAAGTTAACGAGAATTTACCGATGTAATTTATTGTCATCAGGTTGCAATAAAACCTACTACGGCGACATCGGGCGCACTTATGAACTGGAACTACATCGACCGAGAGAAGATTTGGTACCGTATGTCTGCTTGCTAACAATCACTGCAGCTGGCGGCGTCCATGGAGATCTTGTACAGGTATTTATTTTATTTTAATTTATTTATCTATTTCATATTTATTCGGCAGTTTAAAAAGAATATAATATGTGTGATATATCATATTGTCCAAAAGAATATCAGATAAATGGCAGGAAGAAGATAAACATTTTTAATAATATTTAGGAGATAAAAGTCATAACTTAAGTTAAGTTTTCAAAATGTATTCATCTGCTTCAGATATTTTTCGGCAAAAACGGACTGGCCCAAAAAATTAACAAATGAATATATCTTAGTAATAAAAATGATAGATTAATAAAGTTACTATTTTTGAAGGACGGAAAGTTAATGAAATTATTTTTATATTAAAAAGTTTTCTATAACATCTATTAAATCATAAATCTAAGCAATAAATGTATTATGCAATAATATTTAATAAAAACATATTCGAATAACGCAGGTGCTCTTGAATCCATGAAACCTTGACATTACCCGAGATTCAACCTCGAGCTTGAATTTCGAGTTCAGTTTATAAAACTACTTTTTATATTACCACTTCTGTTTTAATAATAAATGAAAACATTTTTTCAACCTCTTAATTACATTATTAAAACAACAAACGTTTTTCTCTATTACTGTTCATTTTAAAATTGAAATATTAAATAAGACTGTAGTGTCTGAGTTTAATATTAAAATATATCTTGTCAGAGACTTCCGTTACCTAAAGTGTTACTTGCTGGAAGAAACATTACTTAATGTTACGCAATACCTATGATGCGAATAAATATTGATAAAATAAAAATCTTTTGAAGTCTGGCAATGACACCCTGGTTCAGAAATACTAATGAAATTTAAGTATAAAACAGAATTATACGAATTTTGGTTCAAGATTCTATATTTTTAAGAAAATATTTTTGTGTTATATTATAAGTTCTTTAATAAGAGAGCTAGCAAATGCAAAAACAAAAGTTATTGAGAAGATAGATCTGTAATACTTGCGTAAAAATAATGTAAATACTTATCCTTATTATTAAACTAAATATATAATGCTAAAAAAACTTTCTTGGTATTTCCCTGTCTGTTTGCTTTTGCTGTATATATTGATACAATTATTGAAAAATGTATAGTTACCTTAGGGTTTCGTATTATCTCATAACATGCATATCTAGATTATAAACTAATAATTTAGATAAATTTAATATAAAATATTAAAATTTAACAAAATATTAAAGTATACAACAATTTATATGGATATTAACAAAGTATTCGGATTTTTAATTTAAAGATAGGACTTTTCATCTTAAGTGTTTTGTGTTATGATCCACCCATTTACGAATGCAAGCGTTGTCAGGGAAGTCTGGGTGTATTTTAATTTTCATCCGCGTCTTCCATTCAGTGCTATGATAACAGACCTTTTCAGCCCTTTAAGCCTCGCAATTATGAGGTCACTTCACCTGCGTTTAACATTTAGAGTTCACTGTTGAATGGAAAAAAATGAGGTTTTTGTACAATTTTTTTTCTTTAAAAGCATTTAGCCAAAATGTTTGTTACATTTTTTTGAGGTTTGAGATAAAAAACAGTTTATTTTAACCTGATTTTTATTTTATAGCTGTTTTAAGGGAACCAGTTTTAAGGTAACTGTAATTCCGTTTCAGATAATGAAATACAACGCGTTAGGAATATAATTTATATTATTTTAGAAAATCAGATTATTTGTAATCTGGAATAATTATTCTGTTATTAATGTAAAAGTATTTAAGAAAATATATCAATCTTTTTATATTTTGTGAATAAAGAATTAACCTCGAGCCTAATGGCCTTTTTATAAGCTTCTTTTATTTCCGCTCTATTAAGGGTTCCGCGGTATAAAAAAATAGAACCCTTCGAATACCTTTCGAATGTTCGAATCTTTTTAGTTTGTCTTCATAATACTAAATTTAACTTCCACGAGCGTTGAATCGTAATGATTAATATATTTTATAAGCAATTATAAGGTTTATAATTACAAAATATAATTACAAAATATATTAAACTATAAAAGTGTAATTAATTTTTGTATTATATGTATATTGCTGCTGTCTCGTTTCATCAACTCATGTTGTCAAACGAAACAGTGTTTTAATTAACCATCCTTATTGATATGCTGTATTGAATTTCAGAGAAAAATAAATCGATAAAGGTCGTCGCCTATAGGTCATTAAAGTCAGAAAATATAAACGTCCTTTGATGTAGAAATACGGTAAGGGCGGATATTTATGGACATGTGACAAATGAACCCGAAACAGGTTATTGAAAATGCTCCCCAGAATATTATAACAGGCCTTTATATTTATCATTCAAAGGAACGTTTAAAAAAGGTTTTCTATTAAAGATATCATCAATTATATTGATATTGACAATTTTAAATTAAAAACGACGTAAATATATTATTTTAGACAATATATCTACTTGAAATAAAAGAAAGAAAGTTATATTTATAACATTAACATTTTTAATTTCAAAGAAAACATTTCTAAACAATGTTTTAACACACCACAGTTTGTAGTTTATTACTTTACTTCATTTACCACGACACCATTAGTTAAAATGTCGCAGTGTTTGAAAGTAATTTAAATTCGTTCTAGTATTTACTTCAAGTATACAAAATAATCAATAAGTACTTACGTATTAGTTAGGGTGGCTGTGCAGAAACATTAAAAGTTAGTAATTTGGAAACAAATAGAATTGTAACACGATATTGAAGAGATTAAAATTGCCAAAAAAAAATCATATCCAACTAGTCATTCCACTCTGGTTAAAGGTAGAGTCATTCACAAATCTAACTTGGGCTTCGAAATAACATTTGCAAATTATATAAATATCAATTATTATATATTCAACCGTTATCAAAAACTCATTTTATTTATTATTTTATTACATCATATTTTTAAGTGCATTTTTATAAGTATACTGTGCCCACAACTTCGTTCGCATGAAATATGGTTTAAAACAAAAGTTCTGTTAAAATCGATCCAGTCGTTCGTTACAGAGATTAACCTAAACAAATAGACAGACAGACTAATAGAGAAAAAAAAATATGTAAGTACCGTATATACTTTCACATGCAATTAGTGAAAAGTTGTTAATTTGATATTACAAAAAGATATTTCAATTTTATTTATATGTACAGATATATAAGATACCCTGAGGGGCGCTCTATTTGATATATTAAACGCAGACACAGACGAAGATCCAGTAAAAATTTTTCAAATTTTATCTTTAAAGGGTTGGGGGGCACCAAAAGTTTGTACAGAAGTACGTCGTTGCTGAAATTAAACATATATATACAATTTGACTAGCTATTTCCGTTATCAAAAAAATAGTTTATAAAGTAATGGAAAAGTATAACAACAATACCTCATATAACAATTGGTAGTATTACACAAAATCACCAACATTTTTCGGTGGAACAAAATCTGTGCCTTCATCAATGAGAACTGCAACTGGTTTTTATGAATATAAAATGAAGCATTATATTAATATCAAAATAATATTCTCAAGTTAAATCCGGAGTGAATTTTACCGGTAACGTCTTCCTGCAACCATCCCACCCAGACGAGCATTACGTAAAATATCCCCATCTATGAAATGAGAATTTTGATTAATACACAAAGTTAATAACTAAAATGGTCCATACGAAGTCCATTAGCTTAACATGTTTCAGAGATAAGTTTAATCAGGTTCCCGGGGATTTGGAATGCAAAGTAGTACATCATTTGTTACATTACGTTGCAAAATCTGGTATTTTACACGCATTTCTTTTAGACTCTTCCCAATAATCTACAGGACTATTATAGAGATACTTCCTATATGCATATATATATATATATATATATATATATATATATATATATATATATATATATATATATATATATTATTTAATGGTATACTTCATTCTTCATTTTAATAATAGTTAAAAGTTATAATTTGAACAATAACTCAAATGAAAACATTTGAATGAACCGTGTAATGAAAAGTTTTATAATTGTAAATAGACTAAATAGGAATCTGTTTCAGTGTCTCATATGAAATATATATTTTTTATTCTGACAATTTAATAGTTAAATAAAGTAAGCTTTATAAAGTTAGAATGTTACATATAAAACATTTTTACATGCTTTTATAAATTATAGTTTAACCTGTTGCCATTAGTTCTGAACCTTTTAGTTTCACAATTCTTGTTATATGAGAATAGGTAAAACGCTATTTTAAAATCTACATGGTATGTAATAGAAACTAAGCAGTACATATAAAAAGAAATTAAATAGTATAAATTATTTCAAAGTCAATTCACGTTTAAAACTTCAAGGTATACACTGATAAAACGTCAGACACACCACAGTTTGTAATAATATAATTGTAAATAATATAATTGTATGTAAACTGATAATAAATATTATATTTTTTTTACATACAACATTTTGTAGAATATATAATTCTAAGAAAATATTTCTTCTATCTATTAGAATAACACTACCACCATAGACCAAAAGTCCACGTTCCACTTTGCTACTGTACAGCCCTCACAAAACACTTCCTGAACACTTCGGCACTAATTGCACTGCGTTTATTAGTTTGTGGTTCTTGGAACTTTGACATCAATAGCCATCCTAATTATATTTTGACTTGCAACTACTTAATAGATATGAGTGTAAACTTGCTTGAGATACATAAATGCTGCTGAACGAATTTATGTTTCTTTTCTATGACGAGATGACAAAAGAGGAGACAGTTCCTTTTTCATAAATGGCATTACTATTAAGGAAAAGGGTCATGTCAAGGAAGGTATTAATGTTAGAGTACATTAATTGAAAAATTGAAGGATATTTCCATTCATACTCATCTTCTCTTCTGTAAAACCCCGGTCGAGTCATATATATAATTTCTATAACAAGACTGCTTCAAATAAATGTTGAGTCACTAAACTGTAAAATACTTTAACCTCATAATTTCCCTATTTCATTAGACGGTCTACAAAGCAGTTTTGTTAATACACAATCTGAGACTGCGCTTGTAAGGAAACAGGTCAACTATGGTTGTCCAGTGACCGAAAACATTTTTTTATTTCACGAACAAATAGAAATTGCTAAGCGAAAATGCTTTCATTAATCAAAGCTATATTTATATTATACAATACATTGCTGTAATATGTGATTGTAATAAAATAAATGTACTTTAGAAATAACAAAGAGCTCGTTAACTAAATATGGATATGAGTTATTTAATTACTGATATCAGTAATATTTGCTGTGCATTATTATTGTAACTACTCCTCACTATTTACTGATACAACAATAATATTATAATTACGTTGGTGATTACGAGAATAATCCCGTACACATTTAATAAAGTATATAAAAAAAACTCTTATAATTAACTACATTGTATTTTTATTTTATTTTAAGAAATAATTAGAATAATATTATTCTTTGATAAGCCATTTATAACGAGATTAAAATTATTTATGTTTCTTAAATAATACAAGATTAATGTTAAATTAAACTACTTAATTATTAAATAAAATCTATGCTTGTTGCGTTCTGATTTATATTGCAATGTATGTGAACTCACTGGCACGTGAAACTGTCTGTTACTGTTTTAGTGAAGACAAAGTGCAATGCCATAAGTAACTTGCAGCTTGGTACGCTGTTGTAACAAAAATTTAAGAAACAATAGAGAAAGTATGTGACTGACACATGAACAGAACTAAACAAAATATTAAACTATACATTCTACCATTTTTTATAATGTCAGATAGCGTATATTCTAAAATTAAAATTAAAGATACAGATAAGATAAATTGGATATATAAAGATAATTGAATTCGGATACAAATAAATATATATATAGTATAAAAGAACACATGAAAGTCTTCTTTTATACTAAAACCTCTATTTTTGGATACATTTAAAGCTATTTATAAATCTGCAATCAAAATTCAATAGTCTCCATTATGGCAGCTCGTAAATGGATATTGGAATATCAGCGGTTTATTGATGACGTCATCCCTCTGTAAGAACCCAATATCAATTTGAGATATTTCGATTTATTTATTTTGTGAATATTGTTACAAATTTTTAGCGTCACAAACTGCCTATTAAATTTATACACCCAATTTACTACTGTTAAATAAAATTACTTGAAATTTGAAAGGTGTTATTTAATTGATCTTGATTGATTGTTTAATTATTTCTAACAAAGATAATAGGAAAATTTTACTGTTTAATTATGAAATAAACTTACAAGATAAATGTTAAAATAATAATTACATTTTAGGGAATTATTTCCACAAAATAAAACATTAAAAATAATATAGAAATAAATATATTATTAAAATGATGTAGTGTTTGTTATATCCAGAACACTGGATCCTTTAGTATCCGCAAGTTCGAATGGGGCTTTATCATTGACTATTATCCACGTGGTCCCGCTCTCAGCTCGAGTAATTACATCCATTATCCCGGTTACTGCTGATGTTACTCTGAAAATATTATGGACCAGTTTAATCAAATCTAAACGTGACTCAGCTTAACCGTGGTTTTTTTGTTTTTTTTTGTTATTTTTTTTTAATATATTTGATTAGATATTTTTCCTTTTACTATCAGTTAAGGGAATAATTAACATGGCAGTGCTAAAATTTTTGAAAATAAGTTTTTCTGATATAAGATCCTTTCTCCAGTGGTCGTTTATGAAAAATAAATTTGGAAATAAAGTACATTTTTTTATTGAGATGCTGGTATATTTTTATTTTACCCTACCCTTACTTTAATAATAACATTTATGTCTATGTTATGTTATCGTCTTCCACCTGGCTGATATTGAAAACGATACGAGCCATACGCCTCAGGACAATTATATATATACATTTATGTAATACCGTACCAAAATCTAAATAATATACCATAGACACTACTTAGGAAATATTGTTTTATTATTTTATTTAAAATATGTATAAATATTACACCTCATTGTCACAAGTATTTTGTTTTAAATACTCTCATTATAAACACATGGAAGAGTCACTTAGTTTCAGACTATTATTAAACGAGTCATAGTTCTTATATTTTTCAATTCTTATATCTTTTTGTTAAAATACAAATAATGCCGTGTTATGTTGATTTACGGATTGCTGTTCAATATATGTTTGTAATAGTAATAGTCATGTTTAAGTCAAACACATAATATTTCAGATTGATAACATATTACATACATACTTATTTAGTAGTAATATCTTTACCTTAATAGTCAGAAATAGTATATATTTAACCGCAACAGAGGTAAAAATATATGAAGTAGATAAAACTCCTTACAAAATGCATAGCCATATATTAATGTCTAATTTTACACTCGGATACCAAGTGCAGTAAACCTGATATACGAGAAAATCTCGCTACGAAGTAACTTCGTATTTTATGCTAACGTCGTATACACCCTTTGGCATATTACAAGCGAATTTAATTTCGCAAATGTGACTGACATAAAGTATGGAAATTGGAACGTTTCTGTACGCGGCTCGTGTTTGCTAGCTAAAACATTCCAGTCACCCATGTCATTCATCAAAGCCTCCATTAGTGGACGAACTGAAGGTTTGTGCATGTCTAATTACAGTAGCTATTTTGAGAATTTCGATCGATTCTATGCTAATATAATATAATATAAAGTACGCTTTCCAGACTATTTTGATTGGATTACGGCAAAGCCAGAAGAAGGGTTTATGTTTTTAAACTGCCATGGATGTTATATTCATATGTCCTCATATATATTATACATCAGCTAACCTTGCTTAACAAAGTGATATCTTGTTTTGATTTGACTAGTGTAATATGGACTAATGTCATATGGGTGGTTAGAAGCGTCTTGGTTTAGCTCAATAATTTACATATTTCGTATTCTATTCGTAAATTATATAAAATTGCTGTTGGGTTTTAAGTAAGTGGTATTAGTAAGTAAGTAAGCAGACTTTAAAAATATATGGTGTCAAGATTACAACAGTATTGACTTATTGTTAATTATCTTTTCTAATTTTCCAATTAAACATTATATTGTACTAAATATAACAGTCTTCAAATCAACATTCCCAAATTGTGCTTACACAGCTAACGCTTGATCTCAGTTTATGTAACTAACTGACTTAGTTTAACCGATAATCTTATTAACGATACCTCAAACATGATACCCTGTTTATATAGGATTAAACATATTTATATTCCATATCCGTTCATTGCCTGACATCATTAAGTAGGCGGGTAAGTTAACTTATGGTAATATTTATATCATATCCTTAATAACAATTTCATTAATACACTAACTTATAATGTTTACTTTGGCTATGTGTTTTAAGTATGGACATAAAATATTTTCATTTATTATACCTCTGAGTCTCGAGGACTTCTTTACTAGAGTGATGAATATTTTCTATATAGTTAGATCTATGTAACAATGCCGTGTCAGTCGGTCCCAGAAATGCTGTGATTACACGAACATTTGTCCTCGAATACGGTTCTTGAATCTGGAATTTGATATATTGATTAGGTAAAAAAATAACACAGTTACTTTGATATTATATCAAAGATCTAAAGAACAGTAGGTATAATTTAGTAGCTGTAATCATGACTATAGATTGTTTATGAGCTGGCACGATACGAGTAAGTACCACCCTCTCACGAACCAACAGCTATCGTTTCGTATTGTTATTAACTTCCAGAAGTCCAAAACGCCCACCCTTCTGACCTGGGTGCCTCCATCTCTCTGTCCCTCCAAGGTTTTTTTTATTGAAAAGACATTTAATTTTTTTTAATATTTTTAATTAAGTACTATTTTTTTATCGTAAATATATTATACCAACCTCCATCTTCTTACTGAATTTAAGCAAGAGATTGCTGGGTTCAGTTAAAACGAGATGTGAAGATAAATTTAAAATAACGCCACCGTTTCCAGATTTATTAACACGCATCTCCTCCAAAGCTATGTATGTACTGGTGATAATTATGTCCTGTAAATATATATATTATTATTTACCTATCTCTAATATGAACTGGTAGACGATTTAAAGGAAAAATCTAGCAAGGGTCAAAAATTCAATATCGTAGCGAGAGTGTTATATGAATTTCTACCAAACTATATGAGGTCGTACTGATATTGCCTTCACACGTTTCATAGGCTGCTCCAATTTTGCTTTCAAATATACCAATAGAGAACGTGATCTTACAGTACAAGTCTTATAAAGTCATATAAAGGTATGGTATGTCATAAATAAATTGAACATATTCACAATTCAGTTGAATTATTTCTAGAAACAAAGATATGAAATAAATATCGTTATAAAGCAAAACTTATGTATTAGAAATGTTCAACAATTTATAGCTCAAGTTGTTTATAACCAAACTGAAAGTTGAATGTTTATCGGTTCAATAACAGATTCAATACTTGTTTTCAAACTTTGTTTGTTTTACACATAAAATTTACTTACAAAACTGGCATCAACCATCTTCTGTAACCTCTCATTATAAGCAACCGGTACGTTGTTTATAACAGCGTCAAGTCTTCTGTATTTATCAAAAACTTGCTTGTATGCGTTTAAAAGTTGATATTCGTTTGCGATGTCACATTTTATGAACTTTGCTTTTAGAGCACCGAAGTTGTTCAATAGTTCCCTCTCAAGGGCTTCTCCTTCACGCGCCGACACGTCTAAGAATGCGACGTGCTGTAATATTAAATTTAATTGAATTTAACTTATGACAGTTCTATAGACTGCTCCTCTAGGAATTGAAATGTTTGCTATCAAAATACTATTCTCAATAATCTAGTATTGCTGAAGCGCCATTGAACACACAGTATCTTGTTTAATTTGAAATCACTAACAAATATAATATTATGACGTACCATAGCATTATGTGAAACCAAACTTCGTATTAAACCAACTCCGATGCCAACTACACCACCTGTCACTAAAATCACTTTTCCTTCAATAGTCCACGAATTTACAATTTTTTCCATTATACCAATATAACAATTGATTACCCTTTACAATGGCAAATATATATCTAAAGTGTAAAAATAATATTAGTAAAAATGAAGCTTTGTGATGACATTTTTATCAATCAAATTGAGATATGACATTATCAGTTGATAAGAGACTACGGTCAACAATTCCACATTTGACGATTTGATTAACTATACTGTGTATTTACAGACTGACTTTATCACTAATAATACGTGATCGTTTGTTCTATTTGAACTAATTGATAATATTCTTCAAAATAACAAAGTTATTTATTAATTTAATAGCGAGAAATATTTTTAAATCGATGGATGGATTTTACAATATGGGAATTGATTGTTCTTTAAAAATTACAATGCAATGTTCCTTCAATATAAACGCTCAAAGAAATGGCATTTTCGATAAAATTTATTAAAATCCATTGAGTTTGTAAAGTGCTCCTCAAAGCATTGCTAACCGCGGGCAATCTCGTTCACTTTGAGTGGTTTCGGAACTCGCCACTTTTGTTTAAGGAAATTCCAGGTTCAGCTGTTTTCCTTTTAGCGGCTTTATTATGGTTTGATAATTAGTTATAAAATATATAATTATACGGGATTATTTAAAATTATTATATTTAAATAACTATTTTTAGATTCAATCCGCATACATAGGGGAAATTTTTTGGAAGTTGGCATTTCCAATGCTTTGCCGAAAATGGATAAAGTATGAAATGTAAAGTGAATTAGTGAAGTATGTGACTTTCACGTACTCATACACTAATAGTTTGAAAGTAGCACCGGTGGTAGAAAAAATGGGAAATGATCATTACTTTTGTTAGGTAATGCGAGGCATAAAAAATGTAGCGAGAGTACTGTTACAAATAAATGTGGTGATAAAAGAAGCGAGCGACCCAAGAAGACAGGGATGGAGTGGTTGAAAAATGATATGACTCGGAGAGTCTTTAATCATTAGAATGTTTATCATCTTGTGATACTTATTTCTTATGTTAAAAATTTCGGGATTCAAATAGAAACTAACCATTCCTATCATAAAATATGTAAAATCGTGAATATTGCTTTCTGATCGGAGAAAACAAACCACTTTCAGCCTTTTATTTATATTCATATTTATTTGGTAATATTACTTATTATAAATAAAACTGAAAATTTCATATATTTATTGGAAATAAGAAACAGGAAAAAGAGTAGTATGCTTTTTTTCTTCACAAGTAGAGACAAAAATATTGTTTGATGAGACAAGAGTAGATCCACGTGAAGAAGATAGTGTACTGGAAATCAATATCTAATTAAATTTCGTCAATACAACAACGAAGTAAATTTCAATTTAACTCAAATTAATTTTATACCGTAATAGGATTTATTAGGAATATAATTATTATAATTATATATTTTATCGTATATTCTTATTGGATATATTAAAAGCTTTTATGTAATACTGTTTTTATATCAAATATATCGTGTTTTAATACAGTATGTATTAAATAAAGTAATATTAATTTAATGTCTGGTGGTATTGTTATGTAGTCTATCATTGCTTTTATATTTATAATTCACAAGTAATTTTCAACTTAAAACTCGAAGTAGCTTTTTTGTACTAGCTTTGAGTTAATTTTCTACGAAATTTTTATTATTAATAAGTTTTTGACTAGAAACAGTTGTAAAGAAATTGTATTTTCTTATAAAATTTATTTTTTTATTGTTCTATTTAAAATTATTACTTATATTCATAAGCTTCATAAGACAATCTTGCTCTCTCTTTTTGTCCCTTGACTATTGTAAATTAGGTTCTAATTTAGTAATATTTTCTTCAAGTAATAAATAAGTAGTAAAAGAAAGTATTTGTGGTAATCCTTTCCGGTTTTTCTCAATTAGTTTCTTTTCTCCTCTGGAACTGCACAACTAAAGCCTGAAATTTCATAAGAGCAAAAATTAGAACTAGTCACTTTTCCAGTTTCACTATATACTATATTAAATACTATAGGTATAAATTCATAAATTTACTTGAAAATTATTATAAAAGATATGCAATACAAATTAAGTCGTCTAAGAGAACGAATTTCTTTAAAAAGACTTAATATATTATATGCGTCATTTAGTTTTAATAAAATCTTAAGCAGATATGCAAGGAAGAGTAAATTTTCATTCAAGTTGGTCGTGATAGCTTTCTTCCGATCGTGACTTAGCAATTTATGCAATGTTTGAATAGAACGATTTACAAGAGATCCGAACACAATTAATCTTCGTTCCTTGAGGTGGTAATATAACTTATTCCTCCTTTTACTTGAAATAGTAGTCTTGTTGCGTGATTTCTATTCTAAATATAGTTTACATTATTAAAGATACTATAAATAAAGTTGTCAATTACCAGTCATATTGAGTTGTGTATTAATAAAATAGTATTTTAAATACCTCTTTGAACTAAATAAATGATTTAAAGGAATATATTTGAGATGCTTATGTGGACATGAAATAAAATTCATAACTTTTAAGTTTTTTCATAATGATATTGTATATTATTAACTGTAACCTGTCATGTTTTGGTATCTAGGTAGCCAAAAACGAAGGTCTGAATAATTAACAATAAACCATAAATGTTGATAAATATTTATATATTGTTTTGATTTTTTGTTAGAATTAAAAATATATTATAAGTCAAAGTACTTCGCGGTAACTGCAATGTTATGTGGTTATTTTAACATATGTTACATTTACATATATTATATACATAAGTAAAACTACATTATGTACTACGAAAACTTAACCAAGCAAACGAAATTATGTCTGCATAACGAAATACCGCTACACGTAAAAACAAAATTGTGTGAGATGTATTCCGTCATGTTCGTTCCGATGGCGTGAAAATCACAATTTCAACGGAAGATATTCCACCAGTCTGATGAAATTTAAATGTACTCGTATAAAATATGACATTTGGATTTGCAAAAGGGAGTAGAAATATAAAATGGTCATATTTCCATCAACTTTGCTTAAATAAAGCATTCATTGTCTTGCAATCTCCTCATCTAGACTGGTTGTCGTGAAATAAAGTAGTAAATAAAAGTAATTTTAATAACTAATACTCTCGTTTTCTTTAAAAGAGTCTGTCGTAAAAGTAATCTCTAACATGTAAATAGCATTTGTAATAAAACTTTAATACGAAAAAGTATGTTCATATTTGGGATTTGAAATCAAAGCCGAGATGAAATCTTCAGATTGCAGTGCAGAGAGTATTATACAAAGATTAGTTATTCATAGCAGCACTTCGCTTCCACGATTCCAGCCAGGTTATTATTGCAAACATTGGCTACGGAAGATTATGTGGAATAAACTTTGAACATTTTGGTGAGGGTAGAAGTTGTGTTAGCGACTTCGGTATTTCATTACCAGCGAGACAAGTACAAGGAATGATGCAATATCATATTTCTTTTAAATAGATTCTGATAAATTCTAAAAAACAGTAAAAAGTATATTGGTTTTCCTTACTTAACTCCGAGTCGAGTACAAGAAGTAAATGACAGATTCTACTACGAGTATATTCTAAACCTCAGAAAATATAGGACTTATATAAAATATAATACGAATAAAATGGCATAATACAAATTTCTTATAAATAACTCTCCTACCTGCCACCTGAAAGTGACGAGTAAATAGAGAATTATTACAATATTCGGAGTGTTAGAAACGGAACATAAGCTGACATAATCTTATTACGTTGGATTCCACTCCAATTCACTTCACACAAGGGCTGACATATGAGCATAGTGACCTTTTAATATTTTTATGTCGCGCGTGGGCCGTTTTGCTATTTATAAACATATATCTGTTTTATATAAAATTACTCATATGCTACATTTAGTAACACAGGGTTAAAAATATATATAACATATATATATATATCCTTTGAAGGAAAACAGTTGCTTTACAGAAATAATAAAACAATTCTATGAACGTTGCAGTTAGTCAGTTTGGTACAATCGGTACTACATCTTTAACATTTATGAGTACGAGTATAGAATGGGCCTGAAAAAAAAAATTTACTTGTTGTTAAATCAAAGTCAAAAATAAGTATGTCGGATAAACAGTAACACAAAGAGTGCATTATTTTAAAAACGTGGATTGAGTCAATGCAAAGCAATTATTTTTATGTTTTATTGGAATTCAAGAATATTAATATTATTTTATACTTTGTAAATAATATTATATATTAATTACACGTAAGTTAAATAACTCAGTCATATATTTTAAATAAGATATTTTTTTTTGTCCACAGATATTATTTGACAGTTTCACGTTGGGCCGATTTACATCTTTTATTGATGATGGATGTCCAGATGGCTACATGCAAATACAAGAAGCCAGTCGTCCTCAAGTAGGCGGTTCCTGGTGTGGGACCTCCTGGGGCCCATCCATATATTATAGCGAGACTAAGTCTATTACGCTTATTATACGTCTGTTACACTTATCCAAAGAACAAAATAATTATAACTTTGATTTCCGAATGGCATACAAGGTTTTGAGGAAAGAATACGCAACTGTCAGATATGGTGGAACACCACCTTTAGGTACGACTAGAGATTTTATTTTATCAATATTGCATTTATCAATATTTCATTCTAAGCGTTATTTGAATGTGCAATATAAAAAAATATCTTTCTTTTATTCTAACAACATTTTTTTTTCAATCATAAATATAAATAATATTTACAAGTGTCGCTACTGGTTGCTCTTACTAAAATTTTTAGCATCAATATTTCCTATAAACATTTTTCCTTTTAGAGAGGCCATTTTTCAAACTGAGGCCAATGTTATACCCCGTAAACATATCACGCGGAGAAGATACGAACGTCGGAAGGACTACAAAAACTCCGGAGTATTACCTCGGGGATTTGATCTCAGGGACTTATTGCTCTCGGATCTTCAGTGACTGCGATCGTAAAAACTGTAGATTACAGTCTCCAAACTTTCCCGGAGTTTATCCTAGAAATCTTACCTGTTACTATGCGGTTCGACAACACGAAGTGCCTCAAGGAAAACATGCTTTAATTGTTGTTAAACAACCAAATGGACAGTTGATATCGATAAGAAGCCAAAAGGCGTTGTACGCGCCATCCCAAAATGACAGAGAAAGTAATGGTAGAGAATTGAAATTTTGGCAGCAATGCGACGAAGTACAAGATTATGTAACGGTTTACGATGGTTATACGACAAGAGATCCGGTTATATTAAGGTTTTGTGGAGGAGGAGTTTCAGTTCCAGAAGCAATCTCAAGTGGTCCTGAATTGTTAGTAGAATTTACTACTTCCCCTTTTGGCACATTTTTACAACCGGCTACTTCACAATCTCTTCATGGATTCCAGTTAGAAGTTGAGGTTAGATTAAATTTTACACTATTCTACTAGATTAAATTTTATGGTACATTTAAATTTATTATCTGTTAAAAATAAATACTACGAATTGCTTGATATCACAACTAAAATACAAAAATAATAAACTAAGAATTCACTGGGAGTTTAGTTTAGAGCTGTTAAGCTAGTTTTCCTTCATTATCAGATTGGGAGAAATCCAATAGCGGTTTGAGACAATCTATTATCATTAGCGAGACTAAATCGAAAGTGCTACGTGCCAGGCTAAACTAAATGATGATAAGCCATTGATGATAAACGATTGCAATTTTATCGGAAGGCTTTTATTACTATATTTATGATAGCTTTAAAAATTACGAGTATGGTTTGCAAAAGAAAATATAGCTCGTGACTTAATATAATTATTATCATAGTTGGAATGTTTATTGGAGTTGGAATCACAAATATATGCAATATACTATAATGATATGTAATGGAAAAAAATTATAGCTTGATTACATTCGAGTACCAAGTTAATCACATAAATTATTACTTCTAATTTTTGTTAAACCAATATTTGCTAGACAATAATTTTCAGTATTGTTTAATAATACGAGATCAAAACATTAAATTACGTTTAGTTATAGAATTGATCCAAAAAGAACTATTAACTATTTCAATATTAAAGTGTAATATATTTTGTGGGTAAACATATGTGCGCTAAAAGAAATGTTCCTAAATGGACGTCTGGAAACTTTTGTACGTTCTCATTGTTTTATTTTACCTCAACCTTAACCTTTTTCGCTAGAAAGTTTTTAGAATAAAAGTGCCCCACTTCCAAAGAACATAAAACGAGTTTGTTAAATTATTCTATATTAAATGAAACGTTTAAAAATTTATTTATGTTATTTTGGTAATTCGCCATTTCAAAACAATTAAAATTGTGTTCAAAAAATTAACTATTCTTATTTCAGGTGAGGTTTGTTGACCAACAATCTCCAACTTATGCTAAGAACAAAAGAGCTTGTGAATTTTGGATTCGGGGAACTGGTAGGGGGGTCTTGGAACATCCACAGCATTCACTTCCACCAAACACTACATGCCTTTATCACATGCAAGGAATCGATACATCCGGACCCTCAGGAAGGAATATAATTTATAGACGGCAATTCTCCGCTCCTCGATTTAGAGTCTGGTTCTCTGTATTAAAATTTTATGTTACAAACGCTATCAACCCCAATTTGCCTGAAGATGAGTATTGTGGCAGCCATTTGAATATTTGGGATGGGCCAATGAGAATATCTCCCGGTTGCAGCGATATATTTTGGTAAGTGGATACGATACTGAAAATAGTGATATTTATTCCATACAATTTAGAAGTTCATGTTTTATTCTACGAGGATGTAAAATTTTTATACGTTATGCAATAATATACGAAGCAGTATATCATTTAGCCTATGCTTTAAACTTATTTATATAAAATGTATAAGTAGCAAGTTTTAAGACGGTTGTTTTTTGTCCAGTGTTATTGTTAATGACCCACGTTTAATGATATCTCTTGAGTAGAACTAACCTTGACCCCTTCTAGATGACCTTCTTTTTGGAACATATATTCACTGTATATTAATATTATTTAGTTTTTATGATATATTATTATATTTTACATAATACTTAAGTGCATAAATCTCTATTATATTTTCTTTGATAAAATCAATCAATCAACCAATCATTTTAGACATTTATGTTAACAGATGGTGATTAAGTAACTAATATAATTAAGTTCTTCCATTATGTGTAATTTTTTTGTTAAGTCGGCCTTGATAATTATAAACAGTTACTGAAATTACATATCCCTATTTCTTACATGTCACTTGTTTATTATTTAACGCACATGTGTTGTTTACTGCAGTGATAAGGAACGGTCTGTACAAATGTCAAGAGCTACATCTGCTCAATCTGTGATAGTTGGACGACCACCAACAAATGCCACCCTTGTAGCTAGGTTTTGTCGAGAACGAGCTCCTAGAACCTGCGAACATGCATTATTACGACGATCTAGGGCATGTGCTAGAACAGAAAGTTTCTTATCTAAAGGAGATTCTTTAACTTTAGAATTAAAGTTGACCCAAGGAACCGCATTGAAGTGAGTTGTGTTTTTCTAATCTTTAAATAAACTTACTGTTACTTTAGTTTTTTTTAGTAATCTCTTCCCCTCTGTTTAAGAGACGTTTTTTTATATAATTCTTTTATATACTATATCTACTATAATCATGACGATCTTAAAATAGAAAAAAAAATACAATAGCAAATTCTAATACAATAAACTTTTCAAAAACTTAAATTCAGTAATTTCAGGCTTTTAATGACTTTCCAGACCAGTATTCTTCAAAGCTTTATACGAATTTGTGGATCTGCATCAGGACGGGGAGCCCTGGGGTAGGGGCCCCTGTTCAAGACGTTTTGCATCAAGATCTTTTCCTGAAGCCCCTCCAGACCCACCGGTCACTTTCTCTTCACCTAGAGATGTGTTTTTATATGGACGTGGTGGTGCTAAAAATATAAGGTAAGTTAATAGTCTTAAAATATAACAATTAAATGAATAAATTACATGCGATCCAGAATTATAAATTAAATAAAGTTAAAACAAACGATAAAAAAATCTATAAAATGCAAAATTGTTTTCAGTTGCACATATCGTTTTGAAGCAAACCCAGGAGAAGTGATTCGCCTCCGGGTTTGGGGAGTGAGGAACGGAGGCAGACTCTGTAGATCCGTGCATTCCGCTCACTCACCATGGTATCGCTGTGGAGGGAATCCCACCGCCGCAGTCAGGGTCTTCGAAAGACCCTGGAGAGATAGTGGGGCCAGTGTGCCAAGAGATTGTTTATGCAGGTAATGTAAACGATACTGACGTTAGCCCTAATATACAACTCTAATTATAAGTAAACCACAAATAGAGTACTTCTCATAACTTAAAATGTATTATGTTATTCCAGTGATGTCGCAGACTATGAGTTCACATCCACTTCATCTGTTGCTGAATTGAAGTTTGACGTTGTCAACATGACTGCCGTTGATGACTTCAGATCATTTGGTTTCGAAGCATCTGTCGAGTTTGTTAGATTAAATAGTGTCTGTGATTCAACACACAGAGTTTTTGGAGCAAGTGGAGAGTTAAGACTGTCATACTATCCTCCGATGTCCGAAGATGTAAGTTTTAGGTTATACATAATAAAGCAGTTTAGGAACTTACTAGTTATTTACTATTACTCTGTTTGTATGAACTATAAAAAGTTATAACACTCAAAAGTGTAATTCAGAACTACCCGGGAAAGTATTATCTGCATTTGCTACATTTTACAGGACGTATTTTCAATAATATGTTATGTTGTTTATAATGGCACATTCTAATGCATTAGTCAGAATGCGTTTGTAAAAATATTAAAAGCTTTATATTGGTTTCTAAATATTTTTCGGATTTTTATTTTATAACATAAACTAATATTTTCAGGACCGTTGTGATTTTCGTCCCTGGTTAATAGATCCTTCTGCAGGAAGATATCTTTATCTACAAATACAAGGCAGTCTGATTAAAGAACCAGAACTGGATAATTTCACTCTACAAAATAATATCACGGTTGCACCAGACTTAAGACATTTATGTCAGACTCAAAATCGTATCGCCGTCTATGCTGGCGGACTCTCACCAATATTTATATGTCCCAAGCCCCCAGTAGAGCAAGTAAGATACACTATATTAATTTATCTTATAGTATAATTTTTAAGGAATTAAATCCTTATCGTGATTAAATTCATCGTACTAAAATATCATATGTTATATTGTTTTGAAATTATATTTACAGGAAGACGATGTAGTGGAAGTTTTCTCAGAAGGCTGGAGTAAGGATGCTGACGGTCTGTCCCGTCACGTGCTATCTCCCGCGCCGGCGCCGGACCGGTTCGACTTTGAACTGCCGCGATCACTATCCGTGGAGCTCATCGCGGTGGAGACCGGGTCTTATTATATCACGTGGCTGGAACTTTCTAGAAGGTGATCTTCTTGAAATTTTGTTGTGATTAGATTATATTTTCCATGACAATGAACTTCACTTCACTTCAATGAACATGAATATGAAGTTCATTAGAGATTGGGCTTATTTTCTCCATATGTAAAGTATATCTACGAGTATATTTTGCAATTTGTTCTTATTTCAGACACCCTAGTCCTCGCGGTGGTGTGTTTGCTTTGTCGGGTGAGTGCGTGCATCGTTGTGCGTCGCTGGATGCCTGCATCGACCCCGCTTTGTGGTGTGACGGAGTGTCTCAGTGCCCCGATGGAGAAGACGAGCGACTGTCGCAGTGTTCCGCGCTGCTACGGGTGCCCGCTCACTACGCGGCCGCGCTACTCGCACTCACCGTGCTGGCAGCCTTCGCCGTGGTAAGTGCCGCAGTGCGCCTCGATCACACTCCACACACTAGATGGTGCTGGTTGTGCTCATTGTCTACAACAAACTAGATGTCATTATCCCAATCAAGAACACTATCCAGTTTTAAATTCTTAATTTTATACCTTCGGTCAGAATCTATAACAGAACGGTCTATTATTTATTAGGATTCACTCTGTTAATGCTTATCTGATTAAAGTAATTATTGACAAATTAATTTAATTATCGATGGGTAGATTACATCCTAAGTCGTTTATTACCTAGTTGCTTTACCTTTTGTGATTTGATGGGACCGACAATTACTTTTTTTTTATTATTTTATTTTCCCTAACAACTTCAAGCCCTTGAAGTTTATCAGACGAAAAAAATATTTAGACATAAAATTTCTTAACAGTTACAAAAAAGTGTTTTGTGGCAGTTTGAACATTTTTCGAAATTTGTTTATTTTACTTTTTAACGCTTTTATCACCACTGTTTTGAATATTAAAAAAAACTAAATTCACAAAAAAAAATTATATTGAATTTGCTCACAAAATGTCACATGAATTGGTATCCGGACAGACATACGAAAACATTTGTGACCAAGCCGAAATAAGGACACTTCGCTTCATTTGTCCTTGGTCAAATATCAGAGTTTTAAGGCTTTTTCTATTAATAATTTATTTATTGGTCAGGAGGCTATCACAATTCTTTATTCGTATCAGTCACTGAGAGATCAGGTAAAATCTAACAATTTCTTTCTTATTAAGTATAATTATGAAAATACTTAAATTAAATTTATAATTTACATTACAGATAGCGGTGATGCGTTCATGTCGTCGTCGTCGCTCCGCTCTGCAACAGCGACTCAAAAGTTTGTCTTCAGATACGGCGATCTTTGATGAAAAAGAAGTGATTTGCTGACCAAGCGAGGACTCTGTGCGATACGTGGAGGTGGACCGAGTCACCACAGTCTGACTGACTTCCGCACAGAGTCTGAACTATTATATGTTGATATTTGTCTCGTTGGCGCCTGTATTTGAGGCGTGATTTAATCGAATCGAAAGCTGTTTAAAACGAATGTTATGGGGTTGACGAAAACGAAATTTTCTTCTAAATTATATTCATTCTACGTACTAAGTTAATTATATTTGGACCAATGCAGTCGGTCGGTCTCCGTGTCCATGTTTTTAAATATTTTATTCCTTGAAAACCGTTCGATATTTTTTCTATTAAGATTTTAACGCACAAATCGACCGATCGACATGTGGCACAACATTTCATTTGTTATTACTCGATTGTGATTTTAAATGTTGTAAATAATGTAGTATTTCTTAAGAACTGGTTATTTATAATATAGTTTTTAAATAAATATCGTTGTGGCAATAATTTTGTTCACATTATAATAATAATAATAATAAACGAAGCGGTCGCCTGTGTTCTTGTCGTTGTTCTTAATTCGTATACGTGATTACGTGATAGTAAACTGCCATTTTTTAAACAGTGCTACCAAATTAATAAAAACGTTCAGTCAAAATAATTATTATACAATATTTGTTTTACAATAAAATATATCGTCTATTGACGAAGTTACGGTTAACGGCCAAATATCTGCCACTTTTGAATATAATTTTAATAGTTACTTAAAACTAAATCAATTAAACATTTTAAATAATATGTTAATATAATAATAAATTGAATAATATGTAAATAAAAAAAATTAAAATATTCATATCTTAGAAATGTATTAAAGTGATATTATAAAAAATATATTTCCAAGGGAAATTGTTTAAATCTATAATGTCGAGTTACTATTAGAGAAATGTAGAGAATTGAGATCCTATTAAGACACCTCGTTCTATCAATAAGATATTGTTACTGAAGAAGAAATTAGAAGACGATTAAAAAAAAAGTAATCAGACTTCGTTCACACTTGCACCGCCATCTTTGCTAACAAATCCCAAAAAATATTCAAATTAATAAACGATCCCAATCCAATTATTCCTACTAAAGGTTGAAATTACAATCTCTTTTGGGCATATGGATTAAATTTGAAAGGTTCTAGAATTGATTTGAAAGGTTCTAAAATTGATTGATCAATCTGGGATTGTCGATCGATTATTAATCCCGCATATGTACAAGTATGAACGTAAGTGCAAAATAGATTCTATATATATGATAACTGTTGGATTGTGCGAGGTGTAGATTGATAATGTGTTCTTTATTAGCTTGTATATTATTAAGCGATTATTTCGAATTTGAAGTAGATAATTGATTTTAGCGAAGGTTCATTTTGTATTTGTACAAGGTAAGTTAGTGAAACTGGTTTAGGATGTTTGTATCGTCTTCCATACGTACGATTATTCCGGATTTCTTTTCCTTATTTGCCGCCAGTATGAAATATGGTTAGTTTCCGGTAAGTGAACTAATTATCCAAATCAGGTGTTATCCTGGAAGACAATAATGATGGAAAATAGCAGTTTAAGCAGAGATACTACTTTGAATCGGTCATGATGACGAAAGTTATGGTGATATAAGAAGTTTTTAAAATAAAATTATTTATTGCATGAAATATTGTTTTTTATTTCAATTTGAAACATCGTCATTTGGGTTATGTTTTGGAAAGTAAAACCTTATCCTAATATGTATTAATATTTGTAAAAAATATACTCTTATAATATTCAACAGTAATTTACTTATTAATTAATTAACACCATTATAAATATATTTCAAATGATTTTTTTCATTAGTATTATTTTTGAACTATTGTTATCAGTAAATGTTATATTTATTAGTATAAATGATAATAAATCGATTTAATAATGCAAATAAATAAATAGTATTCACCAATTATATTACACACATTGCCACCTTGAAAATAGAAACGTATAACGTAAACGGATATTAAGTAAGAATAATTGAAGTATTATAAAATTAAAAATATATATAAAAAAATTCTTATAATAAAAAATATTCTACTGCTGTCATATATTATTCATTGAAAGACTCCTTCACTTAATATACTGAAGGCCTTCTCCACGTTACTAGTGATGTCCTCAGCCGGCCTCTCGGATGTGACTAACCATGTACTTCCACTTTTGCCGTTTTCCAGCGCGTGTACAAAACCACGTACAGCCGCGTCAACTCTGCGGAGCAAAGAATTTAATATAAAAATAACAATTTTACTAACCGTTTGCTAACACTTTTTTTTATAAATAAAAAAATGTTCATGGATTATAAAAAATATTTTTAAATTTGTATTATAACGTTTTCAAAAATTTTTATTTTCCGTTAAGTAACAAAATGTAAACACAAAAATTTTAACAACTACTTCATTATTATTGAATATATCCGTAATATCTCCTTTTAGGGAAGAATTTAAATTGACAATCCTTTTTTTTTTAGAAAATGATAGATTTTACTTAAGTTTAACCAATTGGTGAACTCAAAAATAGGATCAAATTTGGTTGAGTTCTACTTTTAATACATCCCTTATTATGTTATGTTATATTTACTTTCATATCTTTTATTTGTATATGCATCATTTATCATCGCAACCTATCCAAGTGTCGTGCAAAGACAACTTACCCGGTCGGTATTATTAATAATATAAATATATAATCAAAACTGTTCAAAACATACCCTTGAGTAGGTAATTTTTTCAAAGCCACAACCACCGCCTCCTCCAATTCTTTATCAATACACCCAACACGCTTAATTAAATTTGTGTCTGTTGTACCAAAACAAACTGTCACCACACGAACTCCAGTCCTGCTATAATTTTCCGTTTTCTGAAATATGCATAATTAGTTAACAATATAGAATACATCTATTAATACAATATATACATCTATTTACATTTTAATGACATAGTTGGACAACGTTTACGTTTACATTACATTTCTTGAACCTTATTTACGCAAAGATTACATGTTTTTATGAAGATTTCGAAATGTAACATACAGATGTCAATGCCTATAGTAACTAACGTATTATGATTAAGTGTCGTCTGCAGGATTTTTTTTAAATTTATATGCTGTTACATAACAATTTTATCCTTTATAATTATTTATGTTATTCATAATTAAACATAAATTATCATATAAATGTGCTTGTAACTGTAGAAATATAATTGTTTTTTTTCTAAAATAAAAAACACTATTCAGTTAAAAAGGCGTATTTTAATATAATGGGTAAGATTATAAATTCATAATGTTGTAGGTATTATTAAAGTTACAAATAATAGTATTCTGTTATAAATTATATTAATGTTAAGATTATTTTGCTCTTTGAACAATCATAAAATTAAATTTGTATCAAGTATTATTTCCTTGTATTTAATACTATAAATCGAAGTATTAGTAGTAGTAAGTATTCTTGTACTTTTGCTCTGGCTTCATACGCATCAGGGGTAACTAGTACAATAATATATAACATTGTAATAAAAGCCTTAGACAAAAAATATATACACATATTGTAGTGATGACAACTATTCTTATAAGATTCGGAATTGTTATATTTAAAATAATAATAATACTTTACAAAATTCCCTTCAATGGTATTAGAATGGTGATAAGAAAACTCATTAATTTATTATTAAAAAGTTCATGGTTTTTTGTCGTTTCAGTTAAATCTGTAAGTAATTCAGTTTAATTTTCGTCATTTTGCTTATTTTTGGTTTCTTTACATTATTCCTTTACATTTTGAGTATAAACACTGACAGAATTTAATCTTATTAAACGTATAGACAATTGATTAAATCCAATTTCCTTTGTTGGCTACTCATAATAAAATCAGTGACACTATATGCTATATATTCTAAGAATTCTAGTTAGTTTTTTTAAATACTCAAGTTATCGCATGATGCAAACAATAATTAAACTCCCATTATTTTTTCTTGATTTATTTCTCACAGACTTTTTCCTTGTGCATATCTTTGTATAAAGAACTACATTATATTGCACTTTGTACGTGAATATAATATTTGAGATTCGATTTTCTTGGATGCAGATCAACAGATCCTAACTGGGTGTCAAGTAGGTAACCCCGGGAATAGACTCGTTCGAATAAAAAAATATTTTGAAAAATATTATTCGTTTTTTTTTTCAATAAAAGTAAGAAGTGACATTGAAGACTACATAATTTGTAAATCTCAAAATTGTTTTGTGTATTTATGATTTTGTTTGCCTTAGATATTAAATGTCTGAATATTTATGTTCATGCAACTAAATATAGTAATATTATTGTTCAACAATATTCCTTAAGATTTACATAAAACTAAGTTAATATTGATATTCAATGTAAATAAAGGACAGAAACCAGACAATAAATAGACGGAGACGATCAGTAAAATATAGAAACATCTCTCAAACAATAATACAAATTATTTTCTATCATATTTTTTGCAATAACATTATACTCTTAACAAAACGAGAATGTTCCTGTCACGGAGATACTAAGTATCTAGATTGTATTTGTACGAATGATTAACCTCATAACTCAATAACAATTATGGTAATTAAGGATTAATGGATTTCAAGATTATTGAATACTGTGTGAGTAATTTCGTATTTTATTTACTATTTCACCTCAATACAATTATATTATTTTATTAGCTCTGTTCGTTGGGATAGAGACAAGAATCCCTCATAATAACACAAAGCGGTAGGTGCAAACTAAATAATTCACTTATCACGTTATATAACTATCATCTATTATCTTTTATACTGTTTGTGTTGCTACATATAAATGAGGTAACAAAACAAATAGAATTATAAAATTATATACTCCAATACAATTAATCTATTAATAAGAGAAAATAAAATTGGTAATGATAATAAATATTAATTATAATGCAAAATATAGTTAACGTTATAAAGGTACAAGTAAGTACTTATAAGATGTAATTAAAATGCCTAAATGTGTTTTCCTTGAATTCATTTAAGATGCCAAATGTGAATGTTGTATGGAAGTTAAATAATTTGCATAATTAGCAAACTTACGTCTATTTAAACTGGAATTATATGTACCATATATATAATTAAAATTTGCGTTGTACTAAAATAGGAGTACTTTTTTTGGCTTATTTACTATATTAGTTTTGTTTGTTAAGGTCAAAAGTTCTGAGAACAAGTATTTCAATTAGCTGAGAGTTTTTCCTGTTATGCTTATTTGTTTAAATTTGTATAAATTTATTTAGCATAACTATTTAAAGAATTAACTTTAAATTTAATTAATTTAATTATTTTATGAACATTAAAAGCGAATAAAAAGATAGATAGAAATTTTCAAATTGTATAGATTTTTTTAATAATATTCGTTTGATAACCGAATCTTGTACAAATGAGTTTATTAGACCAGGAGCGTGTATTTAAAAAAAAGATAATTCGGCCTTCATTATTTCGAAATAAAAAAAATTTTCGCAAAAGCAAAAGTATCTAGGAGCACATTTTTGATGCACAGATGCTTCATTTCAATATTTTTGAAAGAGTCTTATAAGACGCTATAGCATGACACAAACAATTTTGCTCATCGTATAAATAATGTTAGTAAGGATATCGAACTAAACATTTTGTTATTGATTCTTATCAGAAGACTAGGGTCTTCCCTAGCAGATGCTTGATAAGATTATCAATACAAGTATTTAATTTTATACTTTATTTTTGAATAGTCCTTTTCAGTTCATGTGTAGGCTTTTTAAGAAATATAATGCAATGCACACATGCATATATAAGTATATTCTTATATTGTAAAAAGTACATACACGTACACAAGTATTTTTATTCACACACACATACACACACACAAAAACATACAAATACGAGTATATACGAGTATGTATATACTTACGCCAAGACAATTGCTGAACTGTAATACTGCACTCTTAGTTGCGCTGTACACTGGTAATAAAGGTGTTTGAATCAGCCCCACTATGGAGGAGATGTTGACAATCGTGCCACCCTTACCATTTCTGTCCTTCCTCATCATTTCCAGAGCTTTTAACGACCCCGTTATTACAGCTGTCTGAAAATCATTGCAAATCTACTATTATCATTATGAATGATTAAGTAGTTGATTTAATCAAAATCGATATTATTTGTAATGTATTTATTTTAAAACTGTTTTAAAGAAAATGGTAGCAGAAATGTTTAAAACAACTAAAGGTAATGATTTAAACTACTAATAATAAAAGTACTGGTAAACACAAAAAAAATTATAAAAAAGCGTATCATAAATACACTATAAAATATGTTTTAGAGTATATTTCACTACGCTTGATTATTGTTTTTTATTTTTAGAACTAGAAAAATATTAAAACGATACAATAGGTAAGGTTATCGTATCTAGACAAGATATTCTTACCAATTTTAACAAAGAAATCTATGTATGACATCTCTTTGAAAACATTTCATTATATTTATTTTGATACTTATCGTACTTTACAGAACGTATAAGACTCCACTTAAAGTTTAGAAGAAGATTTATTTTTATACTTTGCGAAGTTATAATTTTTTCAATTTTTAAATTGCTTATATGTGGATGTAATTAAAACTAAATACTTAACAACATATTTTAAGGCTTAATTAAATGGACTCTGACGAAAAACTGGATTTTTGTTATTTGAATGGTATTTTTTAGTTTTATCTCATTAGAAACGAAATTAAGTAATCAATTATAATTGAGAGTCGTGAAGGAAAAATATCGAAGTAATATATAACTCAATATTTCAGTGTCATTTCCCTAACAAAGAAGAAATAAATAATATTTCAAGGCCATACCACGTTTATTGCTATTTCCTTTTCGTAGATTTTGGGGCTATCGTTCATAATCCCAGCATTATTTATAACAACGTCCAGATATCCAAATAAATCCACAGCTTCTTCGAAAGCATCATGAAGATCGTCACTTGTAACGTCACATTTAATAAATTTTACTTTATTCTCTCCATATTTTAAATTTAATTCGCTTTCCAAAGCCTTCCCTTCTGTTGTATTTATATCTAATATTGCAACATGCTGTAAAATAAAAACTTTAAAGATCAAAGTGGAAAAATAATCAGTGATGTCATAATGATATATCTTACTTGTTGATGTTAGTAGCATGAAAAATTAAAATTCGATTTACATCTTAAGTTAAAATTTTATTCAAATATCACAATGATAAATAACTTTATTTATTTCTTAATCTGATAGGAAGATGTGCTGCATGTTTTAATATTTATTACAATGGTATAAGAAATTGTTTTTATTGAGAATTGACAGAGTAAGTTAATTAAAATAAAAAATGTTTTCCAAAACTATATTGGTTTTAAAAATTCAAGACTTACATTTACAGTAAATCATAAAAAAAAAAATGCACAACGTTTAATGAAATCAGATCCTGTGTGATAACAACGTAGTCATACCAATCATCCCAATTACCGTAGCGCTAATAATAAATTTGGCCTTTACTTCATAATTTTTGCCCTTTCACTCTTGCTCAGTAGTTATGACAACAAAAATCAAGTACTATTAATTTAGTTCTTACCTTGGCTCCATTGCCTATTAAGGCACGGGTCACACCAGCACCAATACCATTGGCGGCGCCGGTAACCAGAACAACTTGATCCTTCACACTGTACATATCCGTCTGTTCACGAGCGCTTACGAAATTCGACTGTTTAAAATGATGCATGTAAAATGTTATAATACGCAGGATCTTTGCACATTCAATGCTATACTTAGACTATTTAAAATGGTCGATTATATCAATGTTTATTATGGAGGCATAACGTTTTAGCTGTTACCCTCTAATTCATTGGTTTTGTTACTACGATAATTGTTCAATGTTAATGTCTTAAAGAGATTGTAATTATTTCATAAGTTAACCAATCTTCCCAAAAAACGGCCGACCTTGGCGAAATATATGTATAGTGCACGATTGGACACGAATGAGTCATATTATTGGTTTGTTTCGTGGGTAGCCAACCACAATATTATTATAACAATACTAAAAAACTGACTTCATTATTATTATTCTTGAACCTCACGATCGGTAGGCTCGCACGATAATATAATACACAACTGATATAAATACAGTATTCTTATTTTTGTTTTACGTGACTAAAAACATAATAATTATACAATTCATAAGTATACAATATTATAATCAAAACTAAAGCATTCCCACGGAAGGTTCATAACTGCCTTTATGAAGTTTATATTTTTCAAACTATTGCAACTTCACCACATTTTTATTACAGGATTTACATTTTTTTATAAGATTTGTTATTTACTTACACTACATAAAAATGTATGTGTAAAAATATAACACTACGTACAAATATAACTAATATTTATTTCATTATTATCGGTTAGATTTTATATTTTATATATGCCGTAAAAAGCATAGTTATGTAATTTATTTCAAAACGTTATTACATCAAATATCATTAAAATCCGTCAAAAATGTTTGCGATATGATACAACAAACTTAAAAAGTAACTACCGAATAACTATGAAATGAAAAGACTCAGTAAGGATGACCTATTATTATTTGTTAATTTATACATAATTTTTCTAATTTATATCTGATGACAGTTGGCTATATTAATATTGAGTATATTAATACACATAAATACTATCCTCTTACAAACCAAACCATGAATTTCGATTATGTAATTTATATATTTTTTCTGTTATGGAGTTGCACCGACCTTGTAATTAGTGATGCAGCCAACTATGATCGTATACAAGTAATGTTTTACCACATTTGGTGTACGAGATGGTAGACACAAACAAGACTAAGAGAGCAACGGATTTAGGCATCAGTCTGCAGGTAATAAAAATCAATATTTTATGTTCAATGTAAAATAAGGATAAAAGAGACGCACGGGAACTTTTCAATACTTTTCAAAATGCTAATTTTTGTCGAACATGGTCCGAATTGTATGGTTTTTACGATCGCTTCTAAAAGTTATTGAACTAAATAAAAATGTTTTAATTAGAAAAATTGAGATCGATAACAGTTTCAATTATAAGAAATAACAATTATAAGAAATATCGCGACATGACTAGCCAAATTATTTATCAAGCAATGCTGAGGAACAATACACGATGTGTAACAAATATTGAAATTAATGTTAATGAATGTTAACTCAGGCGTTTCAAAAAAACCCACAAGATGAAGACAATAACTGCAAAGATAACATTGATAGGATTGTTTCCATAACGAGTAATAGTAATAATAAAAAATGTTTTGATTCAAATTCCTTTAGATACAGACGGAAAGTCGAAAAAAAACTACAAAACTACTATAAACAAATTATAATAAAAAAAAAATACAATTATATACCTATTAACTACTACAAGAATGTGTGACCGATTCGAAGTAAGTTAAAACGATAATTAATTAAAATATTATTTGAAACTTATATCTTAATATATAAACACAAAGACACTCACTCACTGACTCATTCATTGCTCTACAGCCCAAACCGTTATACCTAGAAGGCTGAAATTTGGACACAAGATTCCTGACATATTGAATAGGTGCAATAAGAAAGGATTTTGCAAAGGTCCAAACCGTTCCAAAGTTACAGCTAAAAAACTGCAAAGTTTACCCCCCGCTCCCTTTCTTCTCCCATTGCATTGCAGTAGTAATTAAAGTCATTTGGCCTCTCACTATGTTTATTCGTAGGATTAGAGTTCCGTAACTCACATACAGTTTGTGATTATTTGTGATTATTTATAATTTACCCACATACAATTTGTGATTCTTTGTTATTATTTGCCCAGCAAAGCGGGCGGGAATCAGCTAGTAATAAATAAAATGCAGATATGCATTCCGTTGCGATGACCTAATACCAGATCAGCAACCATTTTAGAATATTGAAGTAAAATATTGGTGGCATCTTCAAGCGGGGTACTGATGTCACTTATTCACCCAGTTGTTCATCGATGTTATCTTTTGATGTGGATAAAGAAGTTGTTAAATTTGTTTTGTTCTTTGTTTTTTTTTATTCGAAGCGATGTTAATAACATGTCCAAGGTAGGCTACTTCAAGTTTTAAGAATTTGGATTTATCTAATTAGATTTTAAAGTGGATTCGCGAAGTCTTTGAAATATATTTTTTAAATAATTCATATATTCTTGGAAGGACGTACTAAAAAACTATTATATTTATTATTAATTTTCTAAGACTCGTAGGATATTACCCTTCAACCTTTGAAAAGCAGATGAAGAATTTTTTAATCATATGGGCATACAATGAAATTCAAAATTGTCATGTTCTACATTATATCCTGTTTTATAAATGTCCTGTAGAACCATTTCTTCCCGGTAAAACCTACTTGCTAAATCAAGGGTTGTAAAATAATGACACTTCCCTAATTTATCATAATAATAATCATGAAATAATCATGAATTTTATAAATAAATAGTTTAATATTCTCCGGGTCCATAAATTCCTCAAAACATGGTAACGTTATCGAATATTCGTTTCTACATGTTGTATATACATTAGTAACTTCAATGAGGTTAGCAGTTGACTCCAAGGCTAAAGCGTCTATTTCGGCACTCCTACATTAAAGGCGTAGTCCCGGTCTCATGGAAGTGTGCCCTTGTCCATGCAATCCCTAAAAAAGGTGATAGCGCGGACCCAGCTAACGACAGACCTATCGCCGTTACCTCCCTTCTCTCCAAAATAAAGGAGATTATTATCAACCGATAGGTCCTAACGTACCTCGAGGATCACCAGTTGATTAATGACCGGCAGTATGGCTTTCGCCATGGTCGATCGGCTGGTGATCTTCTGTTATACCTTACGCATCGTTGGCAGCGGTTATTGAAAGCAAGGGAGAGGGTCTGGCAGTTAGGCTGGATATGGCAAAAGCCTTCGATCGTGTATGGCACAAGGGGAATCTTTCTTCTTCAAGGGGAAGCTACCTTCCTATGGGCTTCCCGAGAGTTTATGCAAGTGGATCACCAGTTTCCTCACTGGGCGGAGCATACAGGTCGTTCTCGATGGTTTTTGCTCGGACCCCAAGCCCGTGAACGCTGGTGTACCCCAAGGCTGCGTGCTATCCCCAACCCTGTTTCTCCTGCACATCAATGATATGTTGGATATACCCAACATACATTGTTATACATTGTTATTCCGGTCGTGCAGGTCTCTCTCGGGAAAACGTCAATGAGTGCCGAAAGAGACTTGTGTCTTCTATAGAGACCTCCCTGGGAATGGTCTCTGAGTAGGGTTAACTGAACCACATTCAGTTCAATCCCCTAAAAATACAGGTTTGCGCGTTTACCACTAAGAAAACCCCATTTGTCTTATCACCGCTCTTCGAGAGCACTCCTCTTATTGCCTCGCCAAGTATCAAAATACTCGACATTTCGAGCGATTGTCAGTTTCGTGGTCATCTGGAGAGCAAGGCCAAGTTGGCCTCGATGAAATTAGGAGTGATCAATAGAGCGAGGTAGTATTTCAAACCTGGCCAAAGACTTACGCTCTATAAGGCGCAGGTCCGGCCACACATGGAGTACTGTTCTCATCTCCCTTCTGGATCACCACCTCAATATCAGTTTCTATCATTTGACCGCGTACAACGGAGAGCCGTTCGGATTGTCCGGGACCCAGTGCTCTACGAACGGCTGGACTCTTTGGCATTACGTAGAGACGTGGCTTCTTTGTGCGTCTTCTACTGCATATACAACGGGGAGTGTTCCGAAGAACTATTCGATCTGATGCCTACCGCCGAATTTCATCACCGCACAGCGCGCCATCGACTCCTTTTCTATCCCTACCACCTGGATGCGTGGCGATCCTTCACTGTGCGGTTCTCAAGGACCTTTTTTCCACGTTCCACTCGCTTGTGAAACGAACTCCCTTCGGCGGTATTTCCAGATCGATACGACATGGGTACCTTCAAAAAAGGCATATAATCCTATTTCCAAGGCCGAAACGCTCTTGTGAATCCTCGGATGTTGCAATAATTCATGGACGGCGGTGATCACATATCAACAGTGACCCGAAAGCTCATTTGCCCTCCTCTAACATAAAAAAAGCGGTCACAGTTTAATGGAAAATTATAAGGTAATTAAAGTATGAAGCAATTGGTTGGAGTTCAAATTTTTATTACTACTAATCGGTTTTGGCATAGAATTTTGATCAAAAGTATTCCTAGGTGGTGGTAAGGAAAATATTAGTACGTGGTTTATAATTAGGTGGGTGTGCTCCAAACATTTCTCTTGTTCTAGTATGTATAGGCATATTATACATATTACACTGGGGTTGATTACGGTAAAAATTAAATTTAAAGAACTGTGACAGTTTTATAGGTCGGTATGTGCTTATTGGAAGGTGTTTGCTGTTTCTATCTGTACGTTGCTGTAACTGTTGCTATTCTAAGAAATATTTAATTCCTCTTGAACATATTCAAGGACTTTTTCAATAGTATCAGGGCGCATGCACCGAATTCGTGACCCTAAGAACTTTTTTGAGCCACGAACAAATATCGGCTTAGAAAATTTTTTTTTATATAGGTCGCGTTTAGCTTTAATTGTATCTGTGTACTTCAGTTTATTAACATAAAGCTTCATGTAATGTAACGTAAGTCTTTATCGTACTGAATAGCGTATGACAATGGCTATAAAATTCCTGAGGTATCTTATTTCCTTATACGGCTAATGAGACATTGTTGTACAAGGAGTCACGTCATGCTGTTTGGAAGTTGTATTGTAGCAGCAGCTGTTCTGGTTATTTTGTTTAACATACAATTTAAAAGGCACTATAAAAGGCAAATTAAATAAAATACAATTATTAAATAAACTTCTATTAATATCTAAATTACACCGACGGGCCTGCTGCGACGCAGAATCCCGATTACTATAAACTCAAGAACTACTTACTACTACTACTAAGCAAAGTACTTTAATTTAATTTTAATTAAAAGGAATTATAATTGTATACTTATTAATTAAAAGAAAGAAAGAAAGAAAAGAAAACCAATATAACAATCAAATAGGTATAGAATATTGTGGCCTTATCACTTTAAAGCATTATTCGATTGCAAAAGGCAAGACCGTCTGAGTTAATTGAAAATAACCTTGTAATTAATCTTCATACATGTGATAGGAAGAAGAAATAATAATAATATTTATAAAAACTTTAATACGACTATTATGTTAGTTATAATTCCGAAAAAAATAATAAATAATTGCTGCTTAATTATTTGCTGAAAACAATTAATGGAAGGGTTTCCGTCTAGAATACTCTGACCAAAGGGCTCCAGAAACGTATCTCTTCAATAATTAAAAGACTTTTAAGAATATATATTTTGGAAAAAGAGTCACAAGTCTGATCACATATCACCCCTATCACAGGGGTTTTGTGAATAAGGGTAGCACATTAAAGCGGTCAAGGGTTGAATTTTTGAACTTTAATTTTTATTGCCAAATTAATTTGGTATCCTAGTTTAAAATATGGTTAAGACGTGATAGTTTAAAAACATTGAAGTTCCTACACTCTGAATACAGTCCGTATCTGGAAGCTGACGGATCAGAATCGCTTGTTAATTTCGTTCATAAGTATAAAGAAATCCAGAAATCTTTAAAATCTATTAACTTTTACAAACTACATACGGCGGGCAATAGTAAAACAATATAGTTATATTATTATATATATTTCGAAGTGATTAAATATCTTAGTAATAATTTTCTTTTAAAATTTAAAACCTACACAATCCTCAAGAATCTCGTTAGCTTTTCTTAAATTATTCGTGATATCAATAATATCATTGTTTTGAACAAGCCACGTGCTCGCACTCTTTCCGTTTTTGTAAGAATGCACGACGCCCCTGGCAGCTGCGGCAGCACTGCAAGTAAATATATTTAAATTGAAAATTTATTAAAGTATAAGCATCTACACACACTATTAAAACGTCAATTATTACATTTGAAAAGTTTGTGTAGTCAGTCAGTGAATAAGCTACCACTTGCACGGAATGCTGCTGATAAGAGCCCGCCAGAAACATATGAATTGTTTTTTTAATATAAAAAAAATAAAATTTGACCCTTCCCCAACACACTTTAATCAATTATCACATACTAACGATAGTATGTTAATACTTCAAGTTTTTAGATTTCTGTACTAAAAATAAATAATAATAATGTCTGTAAATGTAATCGTAAAGAGAAATCTGTTGCTTGTCTTAGTTATAAACTTTTATATTTATAATGAAATAATTTTCTAACCTTTGTAATGCTTTCAGTGTTTTTAAACCATTCACTATTTCATCTATTTCTTTATTAAGTATATCATCAAATCCTATGCATTTATCTAATATTTCTGTATCTGTAGCTCCAAAGCACACTGTTAATACTCGTACTTTTGTTCGTGAATAAAGGAGGTCCATCTGAAATAAAATTTTAAAATTATTCCACATAGTTGATATAGATAGTGGGCCAAACACAGGACGTCAGTCTTACCCCCATTCGATTGCTGAAGTGAATAACAGCTCCTTTAGTCGCTGCATATATATGAGCTGCACCAATGGTTGGTGCCAATGCTGTTATCGAGGAAATGTTAATGATGGTGCCACCATTACCACCATGGTCCTCACGCATTAAATTAATTGCCTTCAGAGTAGAAGTCACTGCCGCAGTCTGAAAAATAAGTTAATAAAATATAATAAAGGCTTATACATGCTCCAAAACTTTTTAATTTATAATATTAGTAGGGTAAAGATTGTTAACAAACTCACAAAATTTATTTCTATTGTTTGTTTATACTTCTCTAAAGAATCCACAGCTACACCAGCATTATTAACAACTAAATCAAAGTTTCCATATTCTTCAATGACTTTATTAAATACATCTGTTAATTGGTCATCTTTTGTGACGTCACATTTAAAAAAGGCAGCTTTCCCTTTGCCATATTTTAAAATAACTTCTTCTTCTAGAGACATCCCCGAAGCTATGTCTATATCAAGAAATGCCACATACTGTAAAATAAAACATCATTTTATACTCTAGATATAAATAAAACAGATATAAGATAATGACAATATTTTCCTTAATCTTTTCCCAATATAAGAAGTCTAATGTATCTAATTCATCCATATTTATACTGATCAAACATATGTGCAGCTGATTTTAACTAGGGGAGCGTCGCAAATAGGTGAATACGTAAATGTGCATACACATATTTGGGACCATATATATTTAATATTAAAAATGATAAATAGAAAAAGATAAGATATCCAATTTAAAGAATATTGTTAGGTATTTAAAGGAATATGCATCACGAAAGCCATTACGGATAAGGATAAAGAACCAAACATTTTACTGACAAGGGTTACTCGAACCTTATTATAATCGTTCACAACTACACAATTAATAATAAATTATTCAATAATTCAATGTATAAATTATGCACATATATAATAAATATAAAAAAATTGTTTTTGGTCGCTACAACTTGAGGAGTAAAATGTCCTTCACTTTAAAAATTATGAACATTATTTGTATACAAATTCTTTGAATATTTCAATAAGTAGTTGGTAGAGCCTGGCTGTAGTTATTTAAGTGTACAGCTCGTATTGGGCTGGCTCGACCGGGGAAGGACCACCCTCTCACGGAAGATCGACGTGTAGTAACCAAATTCATTTGGTTATGTTTCGTCGGTGAGTGAGAGAAACCGGAAGCCCAAACCCCAGTCCCCTCCGCCCGCTAAACATGAAAGCGATGCCCAAAAAAATATACCCCAGGAGGGTAACGGCTTTACCGAACCCGGGGAACCCCTCCCAGAGCAAAATCTTGGGAATAATTCTCGGATTTTGCTCGGGCTGCCCGTCGTATCTGGGGCGGGCAATGGTATCGGGTATCGCCTTTTGTGGTTTTTTGAGGACAAACGACGAGTCAACGCAGCGGCACCCCGACCCACTCTAAATGTAGACTTTTGCAACATCCGGGGACTTCATTCCAACTTGAACGCCGTCCATTATTATCTAGAGACGGTGCAGCCGGCCGTGTTGTTTCTAACGGAGACGCAGATATCTCAACCTAGCGACACAGTGTACCTGTCATACCCCGGGTATAAACTAGAACATTTATACCACATGCCGGGGTATCTGTGTTCGTAAGGGAGGATAATTGCTACCGTCAACTTCAGGTTTTTGAAGGTCGGCATCTCTCTGTACTCTGGCTGCGCGTGGACATGGACGACCATGTCAGAGTCTACGCGTGCCTCTACAGGTCCCATAGTGGTAATGCAGAAACGGATCTACTCTTGGGCCATGTTCAGGCGAGGATTGACGATCTGCTTTCACAAACTCCCTCCGCCGAAGTCGTAGTCCTCGGGGACTTCAATGCGCACAATGCCGATTTTCTAGGGTCACGTGCCACTGACTACACGGGGAGATCTGTGTTTGACTTTGCTCTGGCAAATGGTCTGTCCTAGTTGGTCATGACGCACCGGACGTGGACAGCCATATGCCCTCTTTGTTGGATCTTCTGCTAACTACACATCCCGGAAAGTACCAGGTCACTGTCGAGGCTCCCTTAGGGTCCTCTGATCATTGCTTGGTACGGAGTGTAGTGCCCATTGAACGTCCTGAAACTGAAAACACCTGAGACTCGGCGCGTTTGGCACTACAAGTCAGCGGATTGGGATCGAATACGGTCCTTCTTTGCATCCTACCCACGGGGGCCGATTTGTTTCCATTCCAATGATCCTAGTGACTGCACTGCGGCTGTAGCTGATGTGATACTTCAGGGCATGGAACTATTAATACCAAGCTCTGTGGTACCACTTGGTGGCAGATCGCGGCCTTGGGTTGATGCGACTGTCAGGGCTGTAGCAGCTGGCAAAAGGCAGGCTTATCAAGCTTGGGCTAATGCATTAATCACTAAAGATCCGAACTCTAGAGTTCTGAAGAGGGAACATAATCGTGCCTCCAGATTCTTGAAATGGAAAATTGCTAGAGCAAAGTTCAAGCATGTCTTCAAAATTGGCGATCAACTGGCAAGGTACCCGCCTGGCACGCGCAATTTCTGGGCGCTTTCCAAAGCCACTCTGGGTAACTTTTGTCATCCACCATCCCTACCGCAATGCACACAGGGAACGACTATTTGGCCCACACCGTAAAATAGAAAGCTGATCTCTTGGGCACTCTTTTTGCCTCAAACTCGACTTTGGACGACCAGGAGAAGACACCGCCTATCATCCCGCGGTGTCCCAGATTAATGCTGGAAATAGTTTTTCGGCAAAAACTAATCCGAAATGCCCTCCTTTCCTTGGAAGTTCATAAGTCGAGTGGGCCAAATGGTATCTCTCCAGTTGTGCTACGAACATGTGCCCTTGAGTTGACACTAGTGCTAACACGTCTATTTCGGTACTCCTACTTTAAAGGCGTAGTCCCAGTCTAAAGGAGGCGTGCCCTTGTCCATCCAATCCCTAAAAAAGGTGATAAATCGGACCCAGCTAAGTACAGACTTATAGCCATTACCTCTCTTCTCTCCAAAGAACTGGAGAGCATTATCAATAAACAGCTCCTAATTCACCTCGAGGATCACCAGTTGGTCAATGACCGTATTGCCGTGAGCCATATTGCTATGGCTTTTGCTATGGTCGATCGGCTGGTGATCTTCTGTTATATCTTAAGCACCGTTGGGAAGCGGTTATTGAAAGCAAGGGAGAGGATTTGGCAGTTAGCCTGGATATGGCGAAAGCCTTTGATCGTGTATGGCACAAGGGGCTCGTTTCGAAGCTACCTTGCTATGGATTTCCCGAAAGTTTATGCAAGTGGATCACCAGCTTCCTCACTGGGCGGAGCATACAGGTCGTTCTCGACGGTTTTTGCTCGGACTCCAAGCCCGTGAACGCTGGTGTATCCCAAGGCTTGTGTCTCCTATTTCAGAACGGTTTGAACAGATCCTCGTTCAGTTTTTTCCCCAAAAGACACAAGTATGAGCGTTTACCACTAAAACAAACCTATTTTTTCATATCTCTTAGTGAACTCCTTTTCGAAACTGGGCCTCGATATCTCGAACGACTGTGGGTTTCGTGGTCATCTGGAGGGCAAGGTCAGGTTGGCCTGGATGAAATTGGGACTGATCAATAGAGTGAGGTAGTATTTCTAGCTTGGCCAAAGATTTGCGCTGTATAAAGCACAAGTGAAGTCACACATGGAGTACTGTTCTCATGTCTGGTCCGGATCACCCCAATATCAGCTTCTACCATTTGACCACGTACAACGGAGAGCCGTTCGGATTATCGGGAACCCAGTGCTCCGCGAACGGCTGGACTCTTTGGCATTGCGTGGAGACGTTGCTTCTCTGTGCGTCTTGTACCGCATTTACCACGGGGAGAGTACCGATTAGCTACTTGATCTGATGCCTACCGCCGAATTTCATCACCGCACAGCGCGCCATCGACTCCTTTTCTATCCCTACCACCTGGATGCGTGGCGATCCTTCACTGTGCGGTTCTCAAGGACCTTTTTTCCACGTTCCACTCGCTTGTGAAACGAACTCCCTTCGGCGGTATTTCCAGATCTGTACGACATGGGTACCTTCAAAAAAGACGTTCACTCCTACTTTCAAGGCCAGATCTCTCTCTAGGCTCTTGTAAATCCTCGGATGTTGCAGGAGTTTATGGGCGGCGGTGATCACGTCCATCTGTGACCCGCCAGTTCGTTTGCCTTCCATTTACATAAATAAAAAAAAAAGTATTATGTATTGTGCATAAAGTGTCTACATAATAAAACAATTTTCTAGATATTAGTATTTACAATCAATTTCAGTTTTATATAATCTTTGTAGATTGTGGACTTGCGCTCCGTCGAAAAAAAGTTTGTCAATTAATAAAAACAAATAAGTAAAAAAAAGAAGTTCATAAAAACATTTTATAAATAATATAACTTTATAATTATAACAAGTATTGTTTTTCAATCAGATACATTGAAATATTTCCAGAATCTTTTATTAAAGCTGGATACACCAACAAGCTTAATATTAACATTTAAATATGTCATAATGTTTTTAAATGCATCGTTATCCCTATTTATTTATTTATTTAAGCTATCTTCGTTATCATTTTTAGTAGCCAGCTCTTAAACTATAAACCCAATTTATAATAAAGATTTAAAGTTATAAAAACATAAGAACATTTAAAATAAAAATATTGAAATAAACTACACATGTTTCAAAACCAATCTGTAAGTTGTTAATAAATTACACGTCACATTATTTTAATTGTGCGAGTCTTTACATAACTAGATATAATAATTGCTATGTTATTTATTCAATCACTATGTTCTGAGTGTGTACCTGTTGATATTGTTTTATTCATAAAGGTCGTCGTGTTCTAATGATCAGAATGCTTGATAGTATTCACTACATATATTATACTGCTTTAATAATGTTTATTTCATTATCTGTACACAAAAAACAAATGAAAGTACATTTAAGTAATATCAAAAGTATTTTGGTTTAATTCATAAATCAACGTTTCGTTCACTAACACCATTTTATTTTTTGCAAAGAAACACAATAAGACAGGCTCAATAACTTTTAAAAGTATTTACGAGTTAAAACTTATTATATACAAGAATTTGCTAATATAATACATATATTTAAGATTTTGATTTTATTTTTACGTACAAATTATACGACCTATGATTTGTTAATGTTCTTTGTATTGTCTTTTGTTTACAACATTTCAACTACTGATAAGGTTATTAAGCCAATCTACATATCTATAAGAATGCAATGATGCAACAAATTTAACAACAAGGTTATCTCTATGACAAATTTTACAAAACAATAAGTATAATAAGAATAATAAACAAATAAATAAAAATATAAAGTAAACACGTGTTATATTCCTATATATTTGTGTTTATTAATTAATTCTTTCTTATATTCTTATTTGTTATAAAATTGTTAAATTCGCATTTAGTATATTCTCACAAACCGTGGAAACGCTGATTAGACACAGGTGCATTGTATCTTGTTAAAATCCCAGAATGTAATATCTGAAACCCTTGTTATTACATTTATTTCCCTGTATTCTTTTAATTATAATTTCATTTTATTATATTCATTCTTGTCTCCAACTTTGAGCAGAGATCACGTAGTTTGTAATTTAATTATAATTATTAAATATTAAGTCAATAATTTTGCATTCTTTTGGATCCTCCGGTTGTGACCGACGTAATTCAATATTTTTTCTATTATTTTTAAATACTTTGACTAGAAATAAAATCAAACAATTATTTTTATATACATTAATCGGTAAAAGAGTTGAACTTTTAACTTACCTTTACATTTTCCTTCAAGAACTCCTTAACAATATTGGCTCCTATCCCATTTGCTCCTCCAGTTACAATAGCAATTTTATTGTCAATGCTTAACATTTTAAACGTACGTTTAATGCTTAATATCACAACAACAATAGCGCAGACCAGAGCGTTAAATTGTATTTATACTTTATAGTTTTTATATCTCTGTAACCACACTACGTACGTAATTGAGAATCTTATCCGAATCTATAAGTAAAATTTTATTAGTAAATTGGTAAACTAACTTTTTTTTTCTTACTTTCTTTTACTTTCAATCAAGTTGATTTGTAGACTAAAATATCCTCACAATAACGTAGCTCCTTAAAAATTATTTAGATAGAGTAGCCACCATTCTGTAACAGACCACACACTCGCAACTTCTTAATCAGTAAAGTCGATATCCGAGCAATTGCACATCTATTTCAAGAGAGACTGTTCTCGATCAAGGCCTACTTAAGGTAACTATTTATTAATGGATCTAATTTCTAAATTTCGTAAATATAAAACAATAAATTAGTAAAAATATAAAAGTAATTCAAGTTGTTTTAACATCCGATCTAAATTCTTGGATTTGAGTTTTAAAATTTAATGTTTTAGTTACAATTGAGTCTTTATACTAGCTAGCTACAAAAGGATACGGTTTATTTATATATTAAAGCAATCTTATCTCTAATAATACTAGGAGTAGGCTAAAATTGTAAGCGAAAATTAAATATAATGTTTTACTTATTAGGAAAAGTTGCAATAGTATCCGGCTAATTAGGGGTTAATGGTTGAAAACTTTGAGATGAAGGATGATACAATGGTAGGAGATTTACTGTGTGCTTATTGGAAGGTGTTTGCTGTTTCCGTCTGTACGTTGCTGTAACTGTTGCTATTCTAAGATATATTTAATTCCTCTTGAACATATTCAAGGACTTTTTCAATAGTATCAGGGCGCATGCACCGAATTCGTGATCCTAAGAACTTTTTTGAGCCACGTACAAATATCGGCTTAGTAAATTTTTTATATAAGTCGCGTTTAGCTTCAATTGTATCTGTGTACATCAGTTTATTAACATAAAGCTTCATGTAATGTAACGTAAGTCTTTATCGTACTGAATAGCGTATGACAATGGTTATAAAATTCCTGAGGTGTCTTATTTCCTTGTACGGCTAATGAGACGCCGTTGTACAAGGCGTCACGTCACATTGTTTAGAAAAAATATTTATTAGAGATGTTCTAATACCTAACCAACTACCTGGAATACCATTAAAAATAATTGTAGCAGCAGCTGTTCTGGTTATTTTGTTTAACATACAATTTAAAAGGCACATATTATACAATTCGCTACCGGGCGAGTTATTTAAGCATTGCGTTACAATCTGATCACATACATTTATAAATCTTGTAAAAACATTAGGGTTTCTGTCAAACTCGAGCACGATCCTAAGGATTTTATAAAAGTTATCCGGATTTTGAGACATATTTAAATGTGTATCACTTGAATTAATTAAAATATAATTATTATCTAAATTACGCCGATGGGCCTGCTGCGCTGCAGAATCCCGATTACTATAAACTCTAGGACAAAAAATTTTGAAAAGGAATTAATACTAGGTTAGGAGCAATACAAAAATGCAATCACATATAATTCTTTCTTCCCGTCTCACAGTGTTTCGTGTAGAACATGCTAGGTGGACAAAATTATTTTATGTTATATAACAAGGCTTTTACTATTTTACATATAGGTAGTCATGTTTTTGTAATAAAAAACGAAAAATTGGTATAAAAACAGAAAATATATTCAAAAATATTATACAAACAACAAAAATAAAATTAAAAATACTAAATTAACCTAATAATCATCATCAGAGTCTTCTGATGAATCTTTTATAGTGTAATCTTCATCATTTTGTGGCATTGTGCGACAATATGATGACGATTCCGGCCTTGATTCTACTATGCTAGGGCTTACAATTAACTTTAAAACTTCTGTACATATTTTTTCCGGTTTTTTTCGGGGAATCTCTCGAAGGCTATTGATGAAAGAATCAGATGTTATAACTAACATAGACAGTAAGTCTCTATTCGTGGCAACACGCGAGCACTTGCGGGTGTTGTACTCCCTAAATCTGCGGCAATCTTTGTTACGTGCTTCCTGAGCCTCTTCGGAAAGCTGCCCAATCGGAAGCAATGCTGCTTTGATGACCTCTGTACTGTGAATTAATATTTTATGTACAGTAGCAGGCATACAGTACCACGAATAGAGACTAAGATAATGTCTTCTGGTTTTGAGACAAAATTTATTGAATTCCGCTAAGTTTATTTCGAATCCAGAAGACAATGTCCTCAAAATAACATCAAATTGTTTGATAATTGTAACATCTAACCCTGTGATGTGAGCACTCATCTCAGCATTCTTAAAAAAGCGACGGGCTGTGTTTCCATCATTTGAAGAACCAAATCCTGGCTTTGGTTTATCAACAATAAGCCCCATCTCGTTCTTAAATTTCAACTTGATTTCTTCGGAACGAACTTTGATATCTGCTTTGTCTTCGTCGCTTCTAGCCTGCCATTTCTTTATATTCAACTTGTAGCTGATATGTAAAAGGCATTCAAAGCAACGAATCCAAGCATGAAGTGTAGATAAACCAAAGCCAAAATGTTCTTGATTGCTGTTGAACTTCGCGGGATCATCGTTCATTGTTTTGGGGGTGGCGCCACAGATGAAACACTTTTGAGATGAACGAGTTTCTGTTAATGCGTTGCATACTTTTCCGTCTGTCATTGTCAGTAAAAGTTCGTGTTTCACAGAGATTTGAGAATCATCAAATTTGATAAGTGTTGGAAGAAGATCGTTAACTTCTTCCAACAATCTGTTTATCTCCGCTAACGTGAAGTCGTTCGTTTCTTTAGCAAATATAAATTTGATTGGGCGACAATACATTGTTGATGAAGGCCGAGGATTTTGCCAAATAATTTTGGACCCATCATATAACTTAAGGGGAACCAAAGAAAATACAAAAAGAAACTCGTCCGTATCTTCAGTGTTTTCAAATCTCTGTTTGTATGTGCTGTGCCCAGAACTTCCATCACATCCCCATTTACTAACAAGTGTAAACGATGAACTTGTTGGGAGGACACTGCTGATAACTTCATTCTGTGCTAATATTAGACGTTCCACTGTTTTATTTAATAAGGCTTGCAAATTTATTTCAGCACGAGTTTCTGTTATAGCAATGTGCTCCTCTGCAGGGTGACAGGCCTGTGTGGACTTTCTTAAACTAAAATATGACGGAAATACATTATGTCCTGCCTTCATGGACCACTTTCTTGTTTGTTTGTATGCATGCGTTGTTGATTTAGAATCTATATAGTAAGCTAAGGCTTCGTCACTACTTAACTGCCTAGGAATAACAGAACTGGTATTTTTAGACTTCTTAATATTATCTAGGTTCTCACTAATGTCTCTAATCACGTTGGCAATTTTTCTTTGGCCTGTTGAACGCACAGCAATTTCGGCAGCAGTCACTAATTCACTGACACTTCGCGATTCTACGAGATCCACAACGCGACGTTTCTTCGTCTTAAACGATGATTCTTCGAAATCTTTGCGAGGTCTTCCTGCAGGAGTCACAGCCCCACTCGATGTCGAAGGTTGTGACGCAGAAGAACTCGCGGTGAACTGTATGTCTGCTTCATCCAGCCACGTCTTGTTTTTAATTAAAAAACGCTCCTTCGACTTTCCTGAAGCCAACCATTTGGTACCAATATTATTTGAAAAGTTGGATATTTTCAAATTTATTTCTTTTCGGCTACTTTCAGTAATGTCACCAAAGTGAAATTTTGAAGAAAGGTAGACATATACACGCAAATTTTTTTCATTCTTCGTGTGTTTCAACCATTCTTCGAAAAAGTCTATCCTTGAAATGGAGTAAACGTGTTCTGAAAAAAAAAGAAAAAACATGTTGTACTCAAGTGTGCTAAATAATATGTGTATTTTTATATAGAATAAAGTTATTCCTATGATATATCTAAGAATTAGCCCGGATAGAGGTGAATGTCTGTAAATTTAGCTCTGTCAAAGTTTTTTTTTTGAAAAAATATACGCTAAAATATGTAATGTATGTTAAAATTACACTAAATATACATTTCAATAGATTTTGTTTTAAATAAATACTTATTAAAAAATAGGACTTACCCTCAGTATTAATATCCATCACAAACACTCACAATATTACTATAATCCACTATGAGACGTGCACGAAAGTGTCGCTAAATTGCAACTGATTGATTGGAAAGGTTGCATTAAACTCATTACCTGCCTTCTGACCTCTATGACTCATCAGTTAAACATGTGACAAACAACAGATTCTCGGAATTGGACTTTAGGGATGTTGTTTACGTTTTGTAATTAAGATTACCTGGAAATGATAACATGAATATTGTCCACCTAGCATGTTCTAGGCGAAATACTGTCGCGTCTGTAGGTTCAGGATACTAGCGATAACCTAGCAGTCTCTATTCTAATGCCCTACCGACTGTCCTTACCTTACCAAAACTAATCTAAATTAATTTTAATTAAAAGAAATTATAATTGTATATTTATTAATTAAAAGAAAGAAAGAAGGAAAAGAAAACCAATACAACAATCAAATAGGTATAGAATATTGTGGCCTTATCATTTTAAGGCATTATTCGATTGCAAAAGGCCCGTCTGAGTTACGAGTAACTGAGAATAACCTTGTAATTAATCTTCATACATGTGATAGGAAGAAAAAATAATAATAATATTTATAAAAACCTTAATACGACTATTAGTTATAATTTCGAAAAAAATAATACTTCTAAGTAATACTTCTTACACATTAAAGCGGTCAAAGGGTTCACATTAAAATTTATTTTTTTATTTACTTCTTGGACATAACTGAATGATTGCTATTACTTTTTATTACGATTTATCGTATTTAAGTTTTAAGCTAAGAACACGGATCTATTTCTCTGAAAAAAATTATATTCACCGACGTTTCGGCCAAATAGTAACAGCCGAGGTCACGGTTGACCTTTTAAACTTTAATTTTTATTGCCAAATTGATCCAGTCTTCCCGCTTAAAATATGGTTAAAACATGGTAGTTTAAAACTATCTGAATATAGTTCGTATATGGACGGTGACGGATGAGAATTGCTTGTTAATTTCGTCCATAAGTATAAAGAAATCAAGAAATCTTTAAAATTCATAAACTTTTCCAAAATACATAAGGCGAGCAATAGTAAAACAATATAGTAATATTTATATATATATTTTGAAGTAATTAAATAAGTTAGTAATGATTTTCACTTAAAATTTAAAACCCACATAATCCTCAATAGTCTCGTTAGCTTTTCTTAATTTATTCGTGATATCACTAATATTATTGTTTTGAACAAGCCATGTACTTGCACTCTTTCCGTTTTTGTAAGTATGCACGACGCCCCTGGCAGCTGCGGCAGCGCTGCAAGCAAGTATATTCAAATTTATTAAAGTAAGCATCTATATACGCCATTAAATCGTCAATTATTACAGTTGGAAGGTCACTGTAGTCAGTCTGTGAAAAGGCTACCTGTACGGAATGTTGCTGACAAGAGCCCGCCAGAAACATAAGAATTGTTTTTTTTTATGAAATTTAATAATGTTTTATTTATATGTAACTAAAAAATAAAATAAATTATTTGACCCTTTCCCAATACACCTTTAATTAATTCTCAGGTAATTAATGTTAGTATGTTAAGGTTTCAAGTATTTAGATTTCTGAACTAAAAATGAATAATAATAATATCTGTAAATCTAATCGTAAAGAGAAATTTGTTGCTTGCCTTAGTTATAAACATTTTATATTAATCATCAAATTATTTTCTAACCTTTGTAATGCTTTTAATGTTTTTAAACCATTCACTATTTCATCTAATTCTTTATTAATTATATCATCAAATCCTATGCATTTGTCTAATATATCTGTATCTGTAGCTCCAAAGCACACTGTTAATACTCGTACTTTTGTTCGTGAATAAAGGAGGTCCATCTGAAATAAAATTTTAAGATTATTCCACATAGTTGATGTAGATAGTGGGCCAAACACAGGACGTCAGTGTTACCCCCATTCGATTGCTGAAGTGAATAACAGCTCCTTTAGTCGCTGCATATATATGAGCTACACCAATGGTTGGTGCCAATGCTGTTATCGAAGAAATGTTAATAATGGTACCACCATTACCACCATGGTCCTTACGCATTAAATTAATTGCCTTCAGGGTAGAAGTCACTACCGCAGTCTGAAAATTAAGTTAATAAAATATAATTAAGGTAAAGAGTTCATATACTTACTCCAAAACTTTTGAATTAATAATATTAGTAGGATCTAGATAGTTAACAAACTTACAAAATTGATTTCTATTGTTAGTTTATACTTGTCTAAAGATTCGACAGCTACACCAGCATTATTAACAACTAAATCAAAGTTTCCATATTCTTCAATGACTTTATTAAATACATCTGTTAATTGGTCATCTTTTGTGACATCACATTTAAAAAAGGCAGCTCTCCCTTTGCCATATTTTAAATTAACTTCTTCTTCTAGAGACATCCCCGAAGCTATGTCTATATCAAGAAATGCCACATACTGTAAAATAAAACATCATTTTATACTCTAGATATAAATAAAACAGATGTAAGATAATGACAATATTTTCTCTAACCTTTTCCCAATCTAAGTTGTCTAATATATATAATCCGTTCATATTTATACTGATCAAACATATTTGCAGCTGATTTTAACTAGGGGAGCGTCGCAAATAGGTGAATATGTATTTGGGACCATATTTAATATTAAAAATGATAAATAGAAAAAGATAAGATATCCATCCATAGATTTAATTTAAAGAAATAAAATATGGTTAGGTGTTTAAAGGAATATGCATATCGAAAACTATTACGGATAAGGATAAAGAAAAAAACATTTTACTGAAAAGGATTACTCGAACCCTACTTTAACGTTTCACACTTTTACTTTTACGTTTTCAACTATATAATTAACAATAAATACATTATTTAATAAGTAGAAGCCTTTTTTAAATTTCACGTGTATAAAATATGCACATATACTAAATATAAAAAAAGCTTTCTGTCGCTACAACTTAAGGAGTAAAATATCCTTCACTTTTCTGTGAAAATTACTGTGAATTTTCTGTGAATACTTTTTGTTGACAATTTCTTTGAATACTTCAATAAGTATTGTGTGTTGTGCACAAGGTGTCTTCATAATAAAATAATTTTCTAGATAAAAATATCGATATTAATATCGATAAGATGTAGAATTTTTCAATTTCAGTTTTATATAATCTATAAGTCTCATCGGAAAAAAAGTTATTCGATTAATATAAGTTGATAAAATCATTTGTCAAAATATTTTATCATGATAATCAAAATAAATAATTTTGTCAATCAGATACATTCAAACTTTTCCAGAATCTTTTATTAAAGCTGGACACATCAACAAGCTTTGTACGAAATTAAATCAACTCAATTATAATAAATATAATATTTAAATATGTCACAATGTTTTTAATTGTATCGTTATTACTATTTATTTATTTAAGTTATCACCATCATTATCACTATTAATTACTTATCATTTTTTGTAGCCATAACTAAAGTATAAACCCATTCTGTAACATATATAATAACAACAATATTTAAAATAAAAATGTTAAAATAAACCACATATGATACAAAACATCAAAATCAATCTGTAAGTTATTAATAAATTACACATCATATTATTTTTATAGTGCGAGTCTTAACATAACTAGATATAATAATTGCTTTGTTATTTGATCACGAGGGAAATTTGCCTGCCTGCCGTGACTGGTCACTAATTTTGTTACCGATTACACCTTTCTTGACCCTGTACACAATGAAAAATGCTAAGCATAATAGCATGCATGGTTTAATCATTGAACAACCCAATGGCAGAAAAAAAGAAAACTGTGTACTGGGTCAAATAAGGGTCAGAGGTCACGTATGAGATTGTCACTCACTTTATTTTGTAGTCTGATTCAATAGCTTTTTTTTTATGTATTACACATTATTGTGTGATTTGTGAGTGGTGATAAGTGATGCGCATGCATACAGAGTCAATTAGGTGGTTATTATATAGTAAGGATTCACTATGTTCTGAGCGTGTACCTGTTAATATTGTTTTATTCATAAAGGTTGTCGTGTTCTAATGATCAGAATGCTTGATAGTATATTACCTACAAATATTATACTGCTTTAATACTGTTTATTATTAAGTATTTTGGTTTGACCAATGTTTTGTTCACTAACACAATATTTTTTTCAAAGCAGCACAATAAGACAGGCTCAAAAACTTTTATCATCAAGTCATCATATTTACGAGTATTAAACTTATTATATACCACAATTTGCTAATATGTGTAGTATATATAAAATTTTGATTTTATTTTTACATTTAAATGATTTGTTAGTGTTAATTGTATTGTCTTTTGTTTACAACTTTACAACTACTGATAAGATTATTAAGCCAATCTACATATCTATAAGAATGCAATGGTGCAACAAACATAACAACAAAGTTATCTCTTTGATTTTTTTTATTAATTAAAGTATTATTATTAATAATAATAATAATAATTTATTTCACTTCAAATAATCATCAATACACAAATAAAGTAGATATCTTCTTTTAAGGATAGTTAATTTATCCCTGTGCCAGAAGACTCCGCTCTTTCATAACAACATAATTATATCAAACTAAATTATTAATTAAATATTACAAGAACTAAATTATGAATTAAATATCACAACAGTCTATAAGGTGCAATGTATGTGTGAGTATGTGTTTGTGATTTTGAGTGTAAGTGCATGTGTGTGTGTATGTACGTGTATGCATATGTGTGTGGGTGTAAAAATCAACTCACAAAACGTAAAAGCAACTCCATTTCTTTATATTTCAGAGAAAGAAGTAATTCTGTAATGTTTTTTTACAAAACTATATATTCCTAGGATAGATCTGCAACTTGCGAGTATCAATGTTGTAAAGATAGCTTAATGAACTGATGACTGATAAAAGATGTTCTAATGATACTAGTAGGAACAGCAAGATCTTTTTTCCGTTTCAAAACTTTTTTATTATTATCATACGGAAGTGTTCTATGTTTCCTTAAAATCACATTAATAATATACAATTTTCTAATGGAAAGCACATTGCTCGTGATATATAGTTGATCAATTGGAAATGAAAATATTTATTCATTAGTCAATTGCAGATTACAAAGTTGACTGATATATATTGAAAATAAATTCGGATCTAGGACACATGCCTGGGTGATACCAAATGTAAACACGTTCAATATTTTAATTCGTTCATTATTTTTAAATACTCTGACTAGAAATAAAATCAAACAATTATTTTTATATACTTCAATCGGTAAAACAGTTGAATACTGTTAACTTACCTTTACATTTTCCTTCAAGAACTCCTTAACAATATTGGCTCCTATACCATTTGCTCCTCCAGTTACAATAGCAATTTTATTGTCAATGCTGAACATTTTAAACGTATGTTCAATGCTTAATATCACAACAACAATAGCGCAGAATAGAACGTTACACTATATTTATACTAGTTTTTATATCGCTTTAATCACAATACATTTGTAATGATAATGATTATTTATAATAAAAGTAAATAGAACAGCTATTACGAATATTTTTATATATTTAATCTGCACCTACTTAACAGACGTTTGACACGGACTTAAAGATAACAGAAACGTCATGAACAAGATCATCAAACCCAGACTTTTGTCTGATTGTAAATTTATTTACATACTTTATAAGTGAGTACTAATTAATTCAACCATTGAACTACTGAAATTTTTATTGACTATAGTTTATATATATATAGTTCATATGATACGTTGCAATAGTGGAACAAAATGGGCGAACTATTTAAATAAACATATAAAGCATAACTTGTATGTAAGTATTTCAGAATCTTATCGAAATCTGCAAGTATTTTTTTTTTAAATGTACACGGAGTAATAAATTGGACTTCTAATGGACACCTTACGCTCTCGCAAAGGGGTACATATATTTAAATGAGTTTGCAATAACAGCGATAACGCTTCATTATATTTGTTCGTTAGTAAGTTCCAGGAATTGTGTTTACCATAACTGTAATTGATAAGAATTTAGAATACGCAGATATAAAGGGTATAATTGTCTTGATAACAATGTGATCAGCATCGTCACATGTTTTAACTATTAAGTATACGATTGACTTAAGGAATGAATATGTAATAGGAAGTATAAAACTGACCCTAGAGAAAGAAAAAATGCACAAATTGTATATTTTTGAATGAAGGAATGCTGAAACGTCAAGAAAAGTTATGCGTATATTTAGGAGTATACAAAAAGAGGAAGAACTAAGAAAAGACGATTAAACATATTTTTATATGTCAAGAGCAAATTAGGCATTATTTTTATTATATATTTTTTAAGGCTATTTTTTAAATAAAACCAATTATAAAGATGTATATTTAACTAAAAATGTAATGCAATTTTTTTAGATAATATTTAACATTGATCACATCGTATGAAAAACAAAATGTAAATTTTATTACAGGTGGTCAGTATTTCACGTGTCTTTATTTCAATATTGGTACTATGCTAAAATATTTGTATTTGGGCATTTTAAAAAGAAATGAGTTTAAAGCTACAGTAATATATGGAGCAAATAAATTATACATTCTAATTTCGGAATCTCTAATGGTTCCGTATAAAATGATTGGTAATAAAGAAATTATTATTATATACAAGTTTTTTTTTCTTACTTTCAATCAAGTTGATATGTAGACTAACATATTTTCACAATAACGTAGCTCTTAAAAAATATTTAGATGGGGCAGCCACCCATCAGTAACAGACTACACAATGTCGCAACTTCTTAATCAATGAATAGTCAATTTCTTGAAATGTACTTGAAATGTAGATGTACAATTGATAATCAAGTAATTGTACATCTGTTTTAAGAGAGTGACTATTCCCGATCAAGGCCTACTAAATGTAACTACTTATGATGGGATCTGATTTCAAAAACCCGTAAATATAAAATAATATATTAATAAAAATAAAAAAGTAATTCAAGTTGTTTTATCATTTAACTACCGATCTAAATTCTTCGATTTGAGTTACAGTCTTTACAGAAGGAAACGGTTTATTTATATTTTATGGATATCGTGCCGCAGTCTTATCTTTAACAATACTAGCAGTAGGCAAAAATTGTTAGCATAAATAAATACAATGTTTTACTTATTAGGAAAAGTTGCAATAGTGACCGGAGGAGCCAATGGTATCGGAGCTCAGATCATTAAGGAATTTCTCAAGAATGATGTCAAGGTGAGTGGTGGTAACGGTAGCAATAAATTTTTAGAGAATAAATTATTTAAATAATTGTTTAAAGGAATCACAAGTGATTTAAAAATGTTGAAAAATAAAACAATAAAACGAAACAATCTTTATTAAAAACAGATTATCTTGATGCTCAAGTATGTAACGTAAACGATAATTTTTTCTTCATTTAGACTTAATAATTTTGTATAAATTATTACAAAACAGTATGTGGCGTTTCTGGACATCGATGTGACTAAAGGTGGGAATCTGGAAAATGAAATGACCACGAAGTATGGAGAAGGTAGAGCAAAATTTATCAAGTGTGACGTCACTAAAGATGAACAGTTATTTGACATTTTTGAGAAGGTTACAAATGAGTTTGGATCTATTGACGTAGTCGTAAATAATGCTGGCATTGCTCGTGACAATATGGATATGTACAAAAGGGAAATAGAAATAAATTTTGTAAGTTTTTCATATTTTGTCAAATTTACTTAACAATATTAATTTTGTTATTAAAAATTTTAATCTGTTAAGAATGAGTTATGTACATTATTTAAGCTATGAATCTTAAATCTCACTAAAAACTTTAAACCGATCTATTATTTCTTTTCCTAAAAATTGGGAATTTTATTCTTTATCTAAAATTTTTGCCATTTCCACAAAGATAGCTGTTTAGGAGGCGTCTCTGTAAAAATGCTTTATTTTTATATTATTAGATGAATTTCGATATTCTAAGTAAATTTTTTAAGTCCCTTTAAATATTTTTTATATTAGTTGTATAACGTTACGACATACAAATATACATCTACGTATACGATTTTATCACTAGTAGTTCTCCTTTCTTCGTACTGTTAAATCTATTAAATAATATTAATAAATATATGTATATAGTAAATGCTTTATCTCCTCTTTTTCAAGACGGCATTGGTAACATCTACTCTAAAAGCAATGGAACTTATGCGTGCAGATCGAGGAGGACAGGGTGGTACTGTGATAAATATTTCATCAGTCGCTGCTCTGACACTATTGTCACCAAATATATTCATATATTGTGCCACAAAGAGTGCCATATTACATTTTAGTAATTGTATTGGAGTAAGTACAATATTTAAGTTTTATAATTTCTTTAATTATTAAAGAATAAAACTGTTAGAAAGTCAAATATAAGTTTGTTGACTTTCTTCTTATTTAGTTTAGTAATTTCTTAGTATGCATATTTATTTAGATTTAATATATTTTTTTAGAAAGATGAATATTACCGCCACACTAAAGTAAGGGTCATAACGATGTGCTTCAGTGTAACTGATACAGAAATATTATCAACTATGGACAGTTTTGACGATATCGTTAATGAAGGATTAAAACAAGTTGTTGATACTTTCCACCGACCTGGATTTATACAACCGTAAGTTTTCAAGGAGTAATAAATATAATGAATTTGTATCTTTCCTACTTCTATAATATAATCACTGATAAAACAATAAAGTACAAAAATACAGGTGGTATGTTATTCAGTTTCTAATTCTACGACTTTAAAGTTTGCGGGCATACAATTTTAGATACTCGTTTCAATAATATTATATTCTAATTCAAGTCTATTTGGATGTAATACAAATATTATAGAAAACATTATTAGTATTTTTTATATTATTTTACATATACATACACATAAACTAAGACGAATGTTATTTCAAACCCCATTTTTAATCTCTTAATGTCCATAGACATTTGTCCATGCCTTTCATTGTAATTTTAAAACAATTTTGTTATGATTTTAATTGCGATGGTAACTTCGCAGGAAATTGTACACCTGCACAAGTTTTCAAAAGCTAGGTAAAGCTCAGTCATCGTACTGCAGTTTCTATTAACCTTATTTCACTGGGGAAGATCCATCTTCTCACAAAATATCAACATGTGGTAAAAAATCAATTTGGTTATTTACCGTCAGTGAGTGGGAAAATTGAAGGTCGGGTCTATATCTATACTCTAGTAATGTAGAAACGGATCAACTCTTAGGCCTTGTCCAGGCAAGGAATGACGATTTGCTTACACAGACCCCCTCCGCCTAAGTCGTAGTCCGCGGAGACTTCAATAACAATTGGACTTTGTGGCAGTGCGTAGAGATGTGGCCTCTCTCTTCTATCTCATTTACACCTGGAAGTGTTCCGGAGAGCTATTTATTCTGATGCCTGCCGCCGATATCCACCACCACAGTGCGTCATCGCCTGCGATTCCATCCATGCCACCTGGATGCGTGACGATCCTCTACTTGAAGGTTTTAAAAAACCTTTTTTGCACTTACTACTAAGCTGTGGAATTTATGGATGTCCTTTGGCTTTATTTTTTACGGACCTATACAACATGGGTATCTGCAAGGACGGCATTGCTCTTGCGATACCCCAGATGTTGAAAGAGTTCGTGAGCGGCGGTAATCACTTGTTATCAGTGACCTGCACGCTCGTGTGCCCTCATCTTGCATAAAAAAGACATTGATAATATAATATAAATAAACAATAAATTATCACAGTAGTGTTTGAAGTAAGTTTAAAAAATTGTGTCATACTTTCAGCCCTGATATAGCCGCCAGAGGTGTTGTAGAAGCATATAACAATGGTGACAGTGGAAGCACGTGGCTTGTTGATAATAGCAAAATCACTAATATCACAGACGATGTGTTAGAAGGTTATAAAAGTATGTCAAAGCACACAACAGTTGCGTCGTTATTCCCGTAAGGTGCAATTAATGTACTGTTATTTTACATCTACAAGTTATCTACGTTAACAAAGTGATTGATGTATTTGGATTACGTTGCATGTGAATATATAAAAATATTATACTTTATAAAACTTTTAATGTTTAGTTATAAATTCGATTGTGATATATATTAATACTAGAATTTAAGAATGTAAAATGTTATACAGATTATTATTGACATATATTAGTAAAAGAAATGAATATTAAATTCATAGCCTTTATTTTATTTTTCACGGCGTAACCACCCCAAAGTATAAAGTGGTACGTATTAATAATTTGAATAACAACATAAAAAATGAATTTATAAAGTGTCTAATTTAAATGAATCAACGAACGAATGAAAGAATAAATGACTATAATTATAAAAAAATCAATAAATATATAATTGTTTATCAATCCACATTGTAGTATTGTTATAATTAATCATATTTAGGTTATTTTTTAAATGTTTACAATATTTAAACATCCGTTCTATGTCATTTATATGAAAACTTTGTAATCCCTACAAATATCCATTATATTAATTTTCCAATTCCAGTCCGTACGTTTGGTCAAGTCACTTTTCTTTCTTTTAAAAAGACATTTATTTATTTATTCATTAAATCTTTATTGATCCAAAAAAATGGAACAAAGGGCGGACTTAATGCTACTCAGCAATCTCTACCAGTTAACCTTGGAATAAAAACAATACAAAGAATAAAGAATTGCAAGAAGCGGTATCAATAAAATATAAAATATATAAATATGGAAATATATAAATATATAATTATTAAATATATAAATATATAAGTATATAGATATAAATATATTTGTTATATAGTAATAGAATATGATATTAATGATACCTAAATAATAGAAATTGATACATAGTATATATGGGCGAAAATCATTATGTAATGATTATATTGTTTTAAAAATTCCGTAATTGTTTATAATTAGTTTTTAAACAATCATTCGTAATCACAAAACTGTTATTTCTCTAACTTCAATCTCTTAAAGACATTGTATTGTCTGATTGATTGGTGATTGGTAAATTTCACATCCAATCGGTTAATTTTCACATTGGATGTGAAATTTATTATTTAATAATTCATATTGTTGCACCTTTTCATGTTAAACATTTAAAGTAAAACTAAATTAGATTTATTATAACTCCAACATTCATTATGTTATTAAATAAACCAAACTTTATTTAATTTGCATCCTACGTGGTGCGCCATCTGTTGAAGATTCATGTAAACTTGTAAGAAATGGAGTTTATAATCTTAAAATAAATGTAATTTGTATAAAATAAATCATTGAGATTTAGATAAAATTCATTATAATATCAATTATAAAGATTTAACTATATTTGAAGATTTTATATAAAGTAATTTTAATATTTGCTTTAAACAAATTTTGATTGTTATTTAAAATAAATGTAATTTGTATTAAATAAATCATTTAGAGTTATATAAAATTCATTATAATATTAATTGTGAATATTGAACTATATTTTAAGATTTTATATACAGTAATTTCAACTCTTGCTTTAAAATAAGATTTGATTGTGACCACGCCTAGAAATAAGTATAAATATGGCTACTATTATTCAAATGCGTCATTCTTGTTTCTAGCAGTTGTGCGAAAATAAACTATACAAATTCATTTTCATTATAATGGACAACGAACACGGAATCTCTGACCTATCGCCGACATATACTTATTAACGTCATACTTAAATTTTCGAAGATTAAAGACAAAGCGAAGACAGTTATTAAGGAGACGATCAAATTTATTGAGATTGTTTGTAGAGATATTGGAGCAGCCGATATCAGCATAGTCAATGAGAGGAAAGATTAATGGATGGACAAGAGTTTTGATTCGAATAGAATTTTAGTGTCGGTACAAGGCTCGCACCGAGTTAGAGACTTAATGATCAGTAACATGAGTATTCCAATTTAAAGTTGTATCCAAATAGAGGCTGAGATTTTTTACAGATTGAAAGAAAGTGCTGCAAGTCTTTGTTAATCACGGCTATAACGATATCGATATTGTGGGGTGAACCATGTACCAAAATAGAGATGGGTCACAATTCTTTATGGACTTTAAGATTATAGACCTTAGATATAGGAATGATTTGCGCTTTGCCAGAAAGAAGGAAAGATTCCAGTGGAAAGCGAGGTATTTATTATAAAATTTAAAGCAGGGAGGATAATGTCAATTAAGATGACGATCATAAAGCAGGTTATATTATCCTCAGCAGCATTTGATTTTATGGAATGTATGTGTGTTTTATTTCCTCCTCAGAAATTAAAGAATAAAAAAAGGAAGTTATGAAAGAAATAGTGTGGTATTTTGAATTAGTGTTATGAACGGGAGTGGATAAGTAATGACGGTTTGAAATGTCTCCAGAAAATGTTATCAACATTTCAATTTTTCACTCATACAGACAAAACCAAAGTTCTCCAGGAATTACCATATAGTTGCAGTTGAAGAATTAGATATATTTGTGTGAATGTATCCGTTTAACAGCTCTTACTATTTGGTTGGATGGTTCTATTTAGAAAAACTCCGCAAATGCAATTTTGGAGGTTTAGGGTTAAGTGGTTTAAGATTTTAGAAAAGATATATTAGGCCTGGCTTCGGCGAATAAGCAGAGTTGAAAATGGCAACAATTTTATATAGGATGTTGTAGCCTATATAAATGGCAACACCGTCGCCACCCTTATCGCTACGGTCACATCGAATTAAAATATATCCTAGTGAGAATAGGCAGTAGAAATTAAGTTTCGTTTATGTCAACTATGGCATATGAGAATAGCGTGAAAAACATTGTCGGAAAAAAATGTTCAAAAATTCTAAGAAGTGTCGGGGAATGTTTTGCGCATTTAGGTTAAAACAGTTAAAATTATGAATAAACGGTCCAAGTTAGTGTAATAGTATATCGCGAAGAGAAAGTCCGTCGGAAACATTTAATAAGCAAAAAGGGGTTAAAACTATATGCAGATAAAAAAAATACTTTTATCAGACATACTGTAGCAAATAAACATGTCTTAAGTGATATAAGAAATAATAATAATTATAATAACAATAATTATAATACTTATACATACTAAAAATAATAAACTAGATAACAAAAATAATAATAATGTTAAAAATAATAAAATAAATTAATATATATAAAAGATATTCTAAAATCAATTACTAAATTAATTACCTCCATAACTTAATCTCTTCTTAACTCAATAAACTTATTAAAGAAGAGATAATACAAAAAAAAACAAAGAAACACACATATATGTAACTACAAATAAAATTCACATTCACACAGAAAAAGTGTGATTAAAAATAAAGGATAACGATTCATTTACAAAGCATAAAAGCCGACAAGAACGAAATAATAATAATAATAACAATGCTAATACTTAAAAAAAAAATTAAACTACACTTATATTCACAACTACAAATAAACAATGTAACTAGTAAACATATAATAAAACAATTCTAACAGTATGTACACATTAGATTAAAATAACAATAAAAGCATAATGTGTATAATAGACGATAGCCAGTAAAAGTGTATGAAAATATAATAAAAGTATAAAAAAATATTATAGCGATAATAATATTTAAAAGTAATATTACATCCAGCGACGTGTAAATAAGGTCTAACAAGTATAAAAAGGCCGTAAACATTCAGTGATAAATTTGACAGCCCATAGATAAACTATATATCATTTATAATCGGATACACACGCAGTATAACTTATTAGTCTATGATAACAAGTGACAACTGTCAAATATTAGTAGATTGTTATGAAAAAAAATATATATTACAAAACAGTTATAGTAAGGGAGAAATTAATATATGTATTAATTACAACTTAAACTTAAATTAAAAAGGGACTAAAGCCGCAGAGGTTGTGTATTAATGTGAGCAATAAATTAGTGGAAAATGACATATTTACGCGACACTGAATACATAGACACTGAATACATAGACATTTGTCCATGCCTTTCATTGTAATTTTAAAACAATTTTGTTATGATTTTAATTGCGATGGTAACTTCGCAGGAAATTGTACACCTGCACAAGTTTTCAAAAGCTAGGTAAAGCTCAGTCATCGTACTGCAGTTTCTATTAACCTTATTTCACTGGGGAAGATCCATCTTCTCACAAAATATCAACATGTGGTAAAAAATCAATTTGGTTATTTACCGTCAGTGAGTGGGAAAATTGAAGGTCGGGTCTATATCTATACTCTAGTAATGTAGAAACGGATCAACTCTTAGGCCTTGTCCAGGCAAGGAATGACGATTTGCTTACACAGACCCCCTCCGCCTAAGTCGTAGTCCGCGGAGACTTCAATAACAATTGGACTTTGTGGCAGTGCGTAGAGATGTGGCCTCTCTCTTCTATCTCATTTACACCTGGAAGTGTTCCGGAGAGCTATTTATTCTGATGCCTGCCGCCGATATCCACCACCACAGTGCGTCATCGCCTGCGATTCCATCCATGCCACCTGGATGCGTGACGATCCTCTACTTGAAGGTTTTAAAAAACCTTTTTTGCACTTACTACTAAGCTGTGGAATTTATGGATGTCCTTTGGCTTTATTTTTTACGGACCTATACAACATGGGTATCTGCAAGGACGGCATTGCTCTTGCGATACCCCAGATGTTGAAAGAGTTCGTGAGCGGCGGTAATCACTTGTTATCAGTGACCTGCACGCTCGTGTGCCCTCATCTTGCATAAAAAAGACATTGATAATATAATATAAATAAACAATAAATTATCACAGTAGTGTTTGAAGTAAGTTTAAAAAATTGTGTCATACTTTCAGCCCTGATATAGCCGCCAGAGGTGTTGTAGAAGCATATAACAATGGTGACAGTGGAAGCACGTGGCTTGTTGATAATAGCAAAATCACTAATATCACAGACGATGTGTTAGAAGGTTATAAAAGTATGTCAAAGCACACAACAGTTGCGTCGTTATTCCCGTAAGGTGCAATTAATGTACTGTTATTTTACATCTACAAGTTATCTACGTTAACAAAGTGATTGATGTATTTGGATTACGTTGCATGTGAATATATAAAAATATTATACTTTATAAAACTTTTAATGTTTAGTTATAAATTCGATTGTGATATATATTAATACTAGAATTTAAGAATGTAAAATGTTATACAGATTATTATTGACATATATTAGTAAAAGAAATGAATATTAAATTCATAGCCTTTATTTTATTTTTCACGGCGTAACCACCCCAAAGTATAAAGTGGTACGTATTAATAATTTGAATAACAACATAAAAAATGAATTTATAAAGTGTCTAATTTAAATGAATCAACGAACGAATGAAAGAATAAATGACTATAATTATAAAAAAATCAATAAATATATAATTGTTTATCAATCCACATTGTAGTATTGTTATAATTAATCATATTTAGGTTATTTTTTAAATGTTTACAATATTTAAACATCCGTTCTATGTCATTTATATGAAAACTTTGTAATCCCTACAAATATCCATTATATTAATTTTCCAATTCCAGTCCGTACGTTTGGTCAAGTCACTTTTCTTTCTTTTAAAAAGACATTTATTTATTTATTCATTAAATCTTTATTGATCCAAAAAAATGGAACAAAGGGCGGACTTAATGCTACTCAGCAATCTCTACCAGTTAACCTTGGAATAAAAACAATACAAAGAATAAAGAATTGCAAGAAGCGGTATCAATAAAATATAAAATATATAAATATGGAAATATATAAATATATAATTATTAAATATATAAATATATAAGTATATAGATATAAATATATTTGTTATATAGTAATAGAATATGATATTAATGATACCTAAATAATAGAAATTGATACATAGTATATATGGGCGAAAATCATTATGTAATGATTATATTGTTTTAAAAATTCCGTAATTGTTTATAATTAGTTTTTAAACAATCATTCGTAATCACAAAACTGTTATTTCTCTAACTTCAATCTCTTAAAGACATTGTATTGTCTGATTGATTGGTGATTGGTAAATTTCACATCCAATCGGTTAATTTTCACATTGGATGTGAAATTTATTATTTAATAATTCATATTGTTGCACCTTTTCATGTTAAACATTTAAAGTAAAACTAAATTAGATTTATTATAACTCCAACATTCATTATGTTATTAAATAAACCAAACTTTATTTAATTTGCATCCTACGTGGTGCGCCATCTGTTGAAGATTCATGTAAACTTGTAAGAAATGGAGTTTATAATCTTAAAATAAATGTAATTTGTATAAAATAAATCATTGAGATTTAGATAAAATTCATTATAATATCAATTATAAAGATTTAACTATATTTGAAGATTTTATATAAAGTAATTTTAATATTTGCTTTAAACAAATTTTGATTGTTATTTAAAATAAATGTAATTTGTATTAAATAAATCATTTAGAGTTATATAAAATTCATTATAATATTAATTGTGAATATTGAACTATATTTTAAGATTTTATATACAGTAATTTCAACTCTTGCTTTAAAATAAGATTTGATTGTGACCACGCCTAGAAATAAGTATAAATATGGCTACTATTATTCAAATGCGTCATTCTTGTTTCTAGCAGTTGTGCGAAAATAAACTATACAAATTCATTTTCATTATAATGGACAACGAACACGGAATCTCTGACCTATCGCCGACATATACTTATTAACGTCATACTTAAATTTTCGAAGATTAAAGACAAAGCGAAGACAGTTATTAAGGAGACGATCAAATTTATTGAGATTGTTTGTAGAGATATTGGAGCAGCCGATATCAGCATAGTCAATGAGAGGAAAGATTAATGGATGGACAAGAGTTTTGATTCGAATAGAATTTTAGTGTCGGTACAAGGCTCGCACCGAGTTAGAGACTTAATGATCAGTAACATGAGTATTCCAATTTAAAGTTGTATCCAAATAGAGGCTGAGATTTTTTACAGATTGAAAGAAAGTGCTGCAAGTCTTTGTTAATCACGGCTATAACGATATCGATATTGTGGGGTGAACCATGTACCAAAATAGAGATGGGTCACAATTCTTTATGGACTTTAAGATTATAGACCTTAGATATAGGAATGATTTGCGCTTTGCCAGAAAGAAGGAAAGATTCCAGTGGAAAGCGAGGTATTTATTATAAAATTTAAAGCAGGGAGGATAATGTCAATTAAGATGACGATCATAAAGCAGGTTATATTATCCTCAGCAGCATTTGATTTTATGGAATGTATGTGTGTTTTATTTCCTCCTCAGAAATTAAAGAATAAAAAAAGGAAGTTATGAAAGAAATAGTGTGGTATTTTGAATTAGTGTTATGAACGGGAGTGGATAAGTAATGACGGTTTGAAATGTCTCCAGAAAATGTTATCAACATTTCAATTTTTCACTCATACAGACAAAACCAAAGTTCTCCAGGAATTACCATATAGTTGCAGTTGAAGAATTAGATATATTTGTGTGAATGTATCCGTTTAACAGCTCTTACTATTTGGTTGGATGGTTCTATTTAGAAAAACTCCGCAAATGCAATTTTGGAGGTTTAGGGTTAAGTGGTTTAAGATTTTAGAAAAGATATATTAGGCCTGGCTTCGGCGAATAAGCAGAGTTGAAAATGGCAACAATTTTATATAGGATGTTGTAGCCTATATAAATGGCAACACCGTCGCCACCCTTATCGCTACGGTCACATCGAATTAAAATATATCCTAGTGAGAATAGGCAGTAGAAATTAAGTTTCGTTTATGTCAACTATGGCATATGAGAATAGCGTGAAAAACATTGTCGGAAAAAAATGTTCAAAAATTCTAAGAAGTGTCGGGGAATGTTTTGCGCATTTAGGTTAAAACAGTTAAAATTATGAATAAACGGTCCAAGTTAGTGTAATAGTATATCGCGAAGAGAAAGTCCGTCGGAAACATTTAATAAGCAAAAAGGGGTTAAAACTATATGCAGATAAAAAAAATACTTTTATCAGACATACTGTAGCAAATAAACATGTCTTAAGTGATATAAGAAATAATAATAATTATAATAACAATAATTATAATACTTATACATACTAAAAATAATAAACTAGATAACAAAAATAATAATAATGTTAAAAATAATAAAATAAATTAATATATATAAAAGATATTCTAAAATCAATTACTAAATTAATTACCTCCATAACTTAATCTCTTCTTAACTCAATAAACTTATTAAAGAAGAGATAATACAAAAAAAAACAAAGAAACACACATATATGTAACTACAAATAAAATTCACATTCACACAGAAAAAGTGTGATTAAAAATAAAGGATAACGATTCATTTACAAAGCATAAAAGCCGACAAGAACGAAATAATAATAATAATAACAATGCTAATACTTAAAAAAAAAATTAAACTACACTTATATTCACAACTACAAATAAACAATGTAACTAGTAAACATATAATAAAACAATTCTAACAGTATGTACACATTAGATTAAAATAACAATAAAAGCATAATGTGTATAATAGACGATAGCCAGTAAAAGTGTATGAAAATATAATAAAAGTATAAAAAAATATTATAGCGATAATAATATTTAAAAGTAATATTACATCCAGCGACGTGTAAATAAGGTCTAACAAGTATAAAAAGGCCGTAAACATTCAGTGATAAATTTGACAGCCCATAGATAAACTATATATCATTTATAATCGGATACACACGCAGTATAACTTATTAGTCTATGATAACAAGTGACAACTGTCAAATATTAGTAGATTGTTATGAAAAAAAATATATATTACAAAACAGTTATAGTAAGGGAGAAATTAATATATGTATTAATTACAACTTAAACTTAAATTAAAAAGGGACTAAAGCCGCAGAGGTTGTGTATTAATGTGAGCAATAAATTAGTGGAAAATGACATATTTACGCGACACTGAATACATAGACACTGAATACATAGACATTTGTCCATGCCTTTCATTGTAATTTTAAAACAATTTTGTTATGATTTTAATTGCGATGGTAACTTCGCAGGAAATTGTACACCTGCACAAGTTTTCAAAAGCTAGGTAAAGCTCAGTCATCGTACTGCAGTTTCTATTAACCTTATTTCACTGGGGAAGATCCATCTTCTCACAAAATATCAACATGTGGTAAAAAATCAATTTGGTTATTTACCGTCAGTGAGTGGGAAAATTGAAGGTCGGGTCTATATCTATACTCTAGTAATGTAGAAACGGATCAACTCTTAGGCCTTGTCCAGGCAAGGAATGACGATTTGCTTACACAGACCCCCTCCGCCTAAGTCGTAGTCCGCGGAGACTTCAATAACAATTGGACTTTGTGGCAGTGCGTAGAGATGTGGCCTCTCTCTTCTATCTCATTTACACCTGGAAGTGTTCCGGAGAGCTATTTATTCTGATGCCTGCCGCCGATATCCACCACCACAGTGCGTCATCGCCTGCGATTCCATCCATGCCACCTGGATGCGTGACGATCCTCTACTTGAAGGTTTTAAAAAACCTTTTTTGCACTTACTACTAAGCTGTGGAATTTATGGATGTCCTTTGGCTTTATTTTTTACGGACCTATACAACATGGGTATCTGCAAGGACGGCATTGCTCTTGCGATACCCCAGATGTTGAAAGAGTTCGTGAGCGGCGGTAATCACTTGTTATCAGTGACCTGCACGCTCGTGTGCCCTCATCTTGCATAAAAAAGACATTGATAATATAATATAAATAAACAATAAATTATCACAGTAGTGTTTGAAGTAAGTTTAAAAAATTGTGTCATACTTTCAGCCCTGATATAGCCGCCAGAGGTGTTGTAGAAGCATATAACAATGGTGACAGTGGAAGCACGTGGCTTGTTGATAATAGCAAAATCACTAATATCACAGACGATGTGTTAGAAGGTTATAAAAGTATGTCAAAGCACACAACAGTTGCGTCGTTATTCCCGTAAGGTGCAATTAATGTACTGTTATTTTACATCTACAAGTTATCTACGTTAACAAAGTGATTGATGTATTTGGATTACGTTGCATGTGAATATATAAAAATATTATACTTTATAAAACTTTTAATGTTTAGTTATAAATTCGATTGTGATATATATTAATACTAGAATTTAAGAATGTAAAATGTTATACAGATTATTATTGACATATATTAGTAAAAGAAATGAATATTAAATTCATAGCCTTTATTTTATTTTTCACGGCGTAACCACCCCAAAGTATAAAGTGGTACGTATTAATAATTTGAATAACAACATAAAAAATGAATTTATAAAGTGTCTAATTTAAATGAATCAACGAACGAATGAAAGAATAAATGACTATAATTATAAAAAAATCAATAAATATATAATTGTTTATCAATCCACATTGTAGTATTGTTATAATTAATCATATTTAGGTTATTTTTTAAATGTTTACAATATTTAAACATCCGTTCTATGTCATTTATATGAAAACTTTGTAATCCCTACAAATATCCATTATATTAATTTTCCAATTCCAGTCCGTACGTTTGGTCAAGTCACTTTTCTTTCTTTTAAAAAGACATTTATTTATTTATTCATTAAATCTTTATTGATCCAAAAAAATGGAACAAAGGGCGGACTTAATGCTACTCAGCAATCTCTACCAGTTAACCTTGGAATAAAAACAATACAAAGAATAAAGAATTGCAAGAAGCGGTATCAATAAAATATAAAATATATAAATATGGAAATATATAAATATATAATTATTAAATATATAAATATATAAGTATATAGATATAAATATATTTGTTATATAGTAATAGAATATGATATTAATGATACCTAAATAATAGAAATTGATACATAGTATATATGGGCGAAAATCATTATGTAATGATTATATTGTTTTAAAAATTCCGTAATTGTTTATAATTAGTTTTTAAACAATCATTCGTAATCACAAAACTGTTATTTCTCTAACTTCAATCTCTTAAAGACATTGTATTGTCTGATTGATTGGTGATTGGTAAATTTCACATCCAATCGGTTAATTTTCACATTGGATGTGAAATTTATTATTTAATAATTCATATTGTTGCACCTTTTCATGTTAAACATTTAAAGTAAAACTAAATTAGATTTATTATAACTCCAACATTCATTATGTTATTAAATAAACCAAACTTTATTTAATTTGCATCCTACGTGGTGCGCCATCTGTTGAAGATTCATGTAAACTTGTAAGAAATGGAGTTTATAATCTTAAAATAAATGTAATTTGTATAAAATAAATCATTGAGATTTAGATAAAATTCATTATAATATCAATTATAAAGATTTAACTATATTTGAAGATTTTATATAAAGTAATTTTAATATTTGCTTTAAACAAATTTTGATTGTTATTTAAAATAAATGTAATTTGTATTAAATAAATCATTTAGAGTTATATAAAATTCATTATAATATTAATTGTGAATATTGAACTATATTTTAAGATTTTATATACAGTAATTTCAACTCTTGCTTTAAAATAAGATTTGATTGTGACCACGCCTAGAAATAAGTATAAATATGGCTACTATTATTCAAATGCGTCATTCTTGTTTCTAGCAGTTGTGCGAAAATAAACTATACAAATTCATTTTCATTATAATGGACAACGAACACGGAATCTCTGACCTATCGCCGACATATACTTATTAACGTCATACTTAAATTTTCGAAGATTAAAGACAAAGCGAAGACAGTTATTAAGGAGACGATCAAATTTATTGAGATTGTTTGTAGAGATATTGGAGCAGCCGATATCAGCATAGTCAATGAGAGGAAAGATTAATGGATGGACAAGAGTTTTGATTCGAATAGAATTTTAGTGTCGGTACAAGGCTCGCACCGAGTTAGAGACTTAATGATCAGTAACATGAGTATTCCAATTTAAAGTTGTATCCAAATAGAGGCTGAGATTTTTTACAGATTGAAAGAAAGTGCTGCAAGTCTTTGTTAATCACGGCTATAACGATATCGATATTGTGGGGTGAACCATGTACCAAAATAGAGATGGGTCACAATTCTTTATGGACTTTAAGATTATAGACCTTAGATATAGGAATGATTTGCGCTTTGCCAGAAAGAAGGAAAGATTCCAGTGGAAAGCGAGGTATTTATTATAAAATTTAAAGCAGGGAGGATAATGTCAATTAAGATGACGATCATAAAGCAGGTTATATTATCCTCAGCAGCATTTGATTTTATGGAATGTATGTGTGTTTTATTTCCTCCTCAGAAATTAAAGAATAAAAAAAGGAAGTTATGAAAGAAATAGTGTGGTATTTTGAATTAGTGTTATGAACGGGAGTGGATAAGTAATGACGGTTTGAAATGTCTCCAGAAAATGTTATCAACATTTCAATTTTTCACTCATACAGACAAAACCAAAGTTCTCCAGGAATTACCATATAGTTGCAGTTGAAGAATTAGATATATTTGTGTGAATGTATCCGTTTAACAGCTCTTACTATTTGGTTGGATGGTTCTATTTAGAAAAACTCCGCAAATGCAATTTTGGAGGTTTAGGGTTAAGTGGTTTAAGATTTTAGAAAAGATATATTAGGCCTGGCTTCGGCGAATAAGCAGAGTTGAAAATGGCAACAATTTTATATAGGATGTTGTAGCCTATATAAATGGCAACACCGTCGCCACCCTTATCGCTACGGTCACATCGAATTAAAATATATCCTAGTGAGAATAGGCAGTAGAAATTAAGTTTCGTTTATGTCAACTATGGCATATGAGAATAGCGTGAAAAACATTGTCGGAAAAAAATGTTCAAAAATTCTAAGAAGTGTCGGGGAATGTTTTGCGCATTTAGGTTAAAACAGTTAAAATTATGAATAAACGGTCCAAGTTAGTGTAATAGTATATCGCGAAGAGAAAGTCCGTCGGAAACATTTAATAAGCAAAAAGGGGTTAAAACTATATGCAGATAAAAAAAATACTTTTATCAGACATACTGTAGCAAATAAACATGTCTTAAGTGATATAAGAAATAATAATAATTATAATAACAATAATTATAATACTTATACATACTAAAAATAATAAACTAGATAACAAAAATAATAATAATGTTAAAAATAATAAAATAAATTAATATATATAAAAGATATTCTAAAATCAATTACTAAATTAATTACCTCCATAACTTAATCTCTTCTTAACTCAATAAACTTATTAAAGAAGAGATAATACAAAAAAAAACAAAGAAACACACATATATGTAACTACAAATAAAATTCACATTCACACAGAAAAAGTGTGATTAAAAATAAAGGATAACGATTCATTTACAAAGCATAAAAGCCGACAAGAACGAAATAATAATAATAATAACAATGCTAATACTTAAAAAAAAAATTAAACTACACTTATATTCACAACTACAAATAAACAATGTAACTAGTAAACATATAATAAAACAATTCTAACAGTATGTACACATTAGATTAAAATAACAATAAAAGCATAATGTGTATAATAGACGATAGCCAGTAAAAGTGTATGAAAATATAATAAAAGTATAAAAAAATATTATAGCGATAATAATATTTAAAAGTAATATTACATCCAGCGACGTGTAAATAAGGTCTAACAAGTATAAAAAGGCCGTAAACATTCAGTGATAAATTTGACAGCCCATAGATAAACTATATATCATTTATAATCGGATACACACGCAGTATAACTTATTAGTCTATGATAACAAGTGACAACTGTCAAATATTAGTAGATTGTTATGAAAAAAAATATATATTACAAAACAGTTATAGTAAGGGAGAAATTAATATATGTATTAATTACAACTTAAACTTAAATTAAAAAGGGACTAAAGCCGCAGAGGTTGTGTATTAATGTGAGCAATAAATTAGTGGAAAATGACATATTTACGCGACACTGAATTATGATTAGACTTAAAAGATTTTGAGAGAAAAAATAAAATAAAAATGACACAAAAGAAAGTTTTAAGGCACTGTTACCTATTTCTTCTTCAAAGTTACGTATTTGGCAAGCTCAGAGTCAACTTTTGGAGGATCACTTGAATTTCAAGAATTTCCTAGTATTTGGAACTTGTTGCATTACAGAGTTCAATTCCTGGTGCGAGTTTAAGCTGTTTTATATTGCTTCTTTATTAAGAATTCGGCCAAGACATAATTTGTTCCCTTAAGATAAGTCTTATTACCTCAGATAACTAATTTAGTATCCAAATCACAAAACTTTATAATAATGGGACAATGTCTGTCATGTCAGGGAGTGCCAGGACGTCTGTAGGACCTAAATAATGATACCGTGACGCTTTAGATGGACATGAAAAATAGAAGATGCCACTGAAGACAAATCCTCACCTTTTTCTACCATATCAAATGTTTTCATAACTTCAGCAAACTGTTGCTGAAGTAAACTTAAAATATTCCAAACATGTTGCTTGAACATATCTTAAACGTAACATAGTGACATTGCTGGATGGAGATGCTTTTATTTGTGATTCAAACTCAGCCATATGTGTTAATAATTATGAAACCGCTGCCTCAGCAATGGACTCAATAATTGCCATGTTATTACTAGATTGTTGATGAAAAGAAGTAAGGTGGGCAAAATAAGATGCAGTTCAGTTGAAATTAATAATGCAAGACAGGTATGTGTAGGGGGGTTTCAAGTTTAGTATCCACTAATGGTGTTACAATTGTTAACTTAGCTTATACAGTAGCCTTAACCTTTTAATATAAAGTATATTGTACTAGATTAATTAAGTGTTAAGCTGTTTTTTTTTTATAAAGTAAATTAATGGAGCACAAAGTATTTAAAATATACATATATAAATACATATCTATTAAAAAGATATCATTATCTACATATAGATAAATATAAGTAATCTCAATATATGCTATGATTATTTATATCATATAATAAAACAAAATATGTTTAAAATAATTTAATTATATCACGATGTATGATAATTAAACTCCATTGAACACTTCAAAAATGCATACATACTTGTGGCATAAAAACTATCTACGATATGGTTATATATACTTAGATTTAATACAAGTTGTATGTTGTAATTGAATGTCATTTAAAAAATAAGTTCAGTCAGCATTCCATAGGCTTTCTTTATGACAGGAGTGATATCTTTTACAGGTCTGTCTTTAACAGATAGCCAAGTGCTACCACTTTCACCACGTTTAATCACTTCCACCAAACTGGAGGCTGCAGACTCTACCCTTAAATTTAAAAAAATGTTGATGAGTCAAAACTTATCACAGAATATTAAGAAACAAAAAAAAAAACATTAATTATTACTTTTGGAAAGGGTGTCTTCTCAATGCATCCATTATCTGGTTTTCTATTTCTTTGTCGAAATTTCCAAACATATCTCTATGTAAAAGAGCCGTGTCAGTAGTACCAAAACAAATGGTTACCACTCGGACCCCAGTCCTAGTAAAATATTTGGGTAACTAAAAAACAAATATTGCATTAAAATTTGATAATAAATATAAAACTTTATTATATAAATGTCTTGCTAGGGCATGGTTTCAACCAAGTACCAAGAAACCAATATTATTGAGTCATATATTCAATAATAGTCATTAGAACCGTTATGTGAGACTAGTGAGACTGACTGACTAGACTAGACCGCTAGTCTATTATTCAAATAAATATGGATTTCTAAATTTACCCCAATACAATTGCTAAATTGCAGAACAGCACTCTTAGTTGCATTATATATTGGCAAATATTCATTTTGAACCAGCGCTGCAATGGACGAAATGTTGATTACTACTCCCCCTTTGCCACCTTCAGCTTTATTCATTATCTCCATCGCTCTTAATGTACTTGTTGTTAGGGCAACCTAAAATAGGTATAAGATACTAATATTATATATAAAATGTTTTCAGCTGTTCATCATAATTATGAAGAACAACTTCATTCTATTTCTATAATTTTTCTGATAACGTTATAAGATAAAAATATATCGAATATCACGTTTTTTGTGAGCTAATTGAATTGTAACTTTGTTAAAGGAATAAGATTAGAAGAGATGTGGATGCAACTGGAACATCACAAGAAGGTCAAAATGTGTTAAATAGTTTCAGCAGAATGCAAACAGAAATATATCATAAGTCAATAAGGACCATTCTCATGTGGTACAGAAATAATCTCCTGCCAGGACAAAAACATGGGATCTACTCTTATATTTAAATGACAATAACAAATCTTTAATCCTTCAAGGCATTGTATACAATATCAAATACTGTTAATATTATTAATGTAATATAATAGAAAAAACTTACAACATTTATTTCAATTTCCTTCTTGTATTTCTCTTTGCTGTCGTTCATAATTCCCGCACTATTGATAACGATATCAATATATCCCTCTTCGTCGAGAACTGATTGATAAGAACCAAGTAACTGATCTTCGATTGTAACATCACATTTGTGGAATTTAACTTTGTTTACCCCATACTTTTCGTTTAACTTATTCTGCTGAGCTGTGCCAACTTCCTGTGCGATGTCCAAGTTAGCAATATGCTGAAAATGAAAGATATATATATATTTATTTATTAAGTACGACACAAACAAGGTCCGGTAATAATTAAACAATTTGGACAAAAAAAACTATTTTCAAGATAGTTCTTACACAACAGAGGTCTTAATTTCTAACCATGTTTTTGATGATGATTATACATCAATAGTAAAAAAAAATACAAAACGTCAACGTTATAATTTTAAAAACATTAAATAAACCATAATCTCATTATAAAATAGAGGGCTATATATAGCCACTACACACTAGGGGGATAGTCACTTTTTTGAATTTGAAATACTAATTTGCACTTTGCTACCCTTGAAAGATTGATAGTTATAAAGAAGAGAGGTTTTGATATCTATTCTTCAATAATGTACGAAAGAGCAGCTCAAAAGAGAGAATTCGATTTTTTTTCGTTTTCCATTCATGATATTTGTAATTATTAATTATATTTTTTGTCTATATCGTCGTAACTAAAAATATACAATTTTATTATTTTTTGATAACAATCTATATGTTGAATCCCGATAAGCAGTATAATATGAGCTTGCATGTTTTTACTTTTTTATATATTTAAAACTCTGTATAGTTTATTCTGGCAAATAAGCTATTCTACGGTGTTGCATGGTTTAGGTTTGCATTAAATAGATTAAAGTGTTTATGTTTTACTATTATACATTTTAATTGTGATAAATTAAAAGTTACAAAAATATATTATTATTGTTCCCGCCTTATCTCTACTAATTATTTTGTTTCTAGAGTACAATAGATCAATTTCCGTTTTAGCTCGGTGTTAAATAATAGGTTTTACTGAGGTTTTGATTAATTTCTATTTGCATATGACAAACATATTAGAAAGTTTTATGGAATTGAATTAAATTTCGAATGCTCGATTATATATAAATGTTAAATATATCGTGGTGGGTAGCGACACAGTAGTTTAATTATTGGAGCGACTGGACGGCTTTCCAGAGATTGCAAGTTCGAGTCCTGCTCTCTCCATACCTTTGTAACTGTATCTTTATTTAAACATGGTTAAGCTTATTTATAGTCAATTGCAAACAAACATGTTTCATTCATTATTTTCTAAATTTTTTCTTAATGTGTTTTGTTCAAAAATTAAACAAATTACAAATGCATTATTTCCATATATATTCGATTCTAGAAAGATTTCTATCGTGTTCTTTTTTGTAAGTTACTTTCCGACAACACGATATTTAAATGTAAAAACAATTATTAATGTTAACAAGAATATTGATAGTTATTGTTAGATAGTTTTTAAACCCATAATTTAAATTATTAATGTATTCAATAAAGAACTTACCTTAACATTTTCATCGAGTAATAACTCGATAACTTTAGCTCCGATCCCGTTAGACCCACCAGTGATTAAAACAACCTTATCCTTGAGATCGAACATCGTTACGAATGCTTGCCAAAATACAAAGAGAACTACAGGTCTAGAGTATTAATATACTCGATGGTTTCTGATTACATAAGTTATAAAGTTCAAAGATACGTCTCTGCGTAAATAAATTCTTTTATCAGTTTGTTTGCAACACTGATAGCGATGGTAAAATAATAATTATAAAAATGTTATAATCATGAAGATCAACTCTAATCATCACTCACGTGGAACGATACAAGTTGATATGAACCATTATCATTAAAATATTAAATCCATTTATTATAGTATCAAGTATTTATTTAGATTAAAACGCAGTAAAAAATAAATAATAAAACAATTCAGTTGTGGTAGGTTGGTAATCTTTCGGTAAGACACAGGTAGGACGGAATACAGTCGCCCTTGGATTCGTTGTTTTTTTTTTGCCGTCAGGTATTGCCATATAATCGTCCCGGCAATCGCTTTCTTGGCGGGTAAAGCATTTGTAAAAAAAAATCTAAAGCAAACAAAACAAATGTTTGTCGTTTTGAAAAAATATAAAATATACGTATAGGCTATGGTTTTCTTTCATTAATTTTATTTCTTCTTGAGATAAAGAAATATTATTATATAATGTGCATATATTTATGAATAAAAATAATAAAGTTTTTTTGGTGTCATCGTGTCAGGCTATTTAAAAGTAGCTGAGTTCTAAAATAAGCTGCCTGCCATTGCGATACGGGCTATTAAAAAATAACTGAGTTCTAAAATAAGCTGACAGGAATAATGTCAGCGTTGCAGAGTTATCCTAGAATATCATTCAGACTCTCCTCCCGAGTAGAGTTACAGAGTTAGAGTTCTGTTTACAAACACATAAATAAGAACACAAACTTTAAAGACACCTATTATAATAAAGACATCTTATCTATACTATAATACTTCTCTACGGTTATTTGGTTATATGGGCACGCTCCTATCGATACAGTAGGATCCAAACAGATCCAAACAGGAATGATTAATACATTATATACATTTTTATACAAACATTACTTTAATAAATAAAATGTAGTAACAATAACATCTTTTGGCATTTTTCTGTGATTAATTAAAAATACAACTACCGTTGGTGAAGTTCCGAAACGTTTCTAGATCTTAGCCGTTTGTAGAACGGGGCATTAGACTAGTTTTATAAATTTTTCAAACGCCTTAAAAATATAAATAGCAAGATATAGAAAAATAATTACAAAAATAATAAACGATTAGGAAATTAATAATCAGTACCAAGACGGTGCTTATTACAAATAATCACTTGGACTCAAACTTGTAGATGCTGCCAAATCTCTAAATTTCTATATTACATCTTCTTGGATTTTTTTAACAGAATTAAAGTGAAAATATATATTTATTTATATATTTCTCTTCATAATATTTTTTTATGTTAAATCTTGGTTTACAATAACACAAACAAGGATATTTCACGTCAATTTACTTAAAATTTGTAATAATATAACTACTACTACATAATTCTTTTCTGTGATTTATGGAAGTCATTTGCATTGTGTTCAGCATGAAAGTCTAATTAGAAAATTATATCATTATGGTATTAAAAATAAGGCTCTTGATTTGATTAGATCTTATGATAATATATATTGTATGTAAATGGAAAGTGTTCCCCTGGTTCACTTGTCAAAATGGACGTGCCACAAGGCTCTATATTGTTCCTCGTTTACATAATTGACTTGCCTTACCTTGCAAGGGACAAACTGTGATTTGTCGAGTAGACTTAGTTCTACCACATACATGGTTTAAAGAATACTAGAAATAAAAATAAACTTGCTATGCCCATCACTAGGCTCCATAAAATAGGTAATTCTTTTAAGGATAATTGTATACGTTTTTACAATTAATTCCCCAGTAAAGTTTTAAATTTGTCTCTAAATAAATTCAAAATATTCATTAAAAGAAAATTGATAAAAAAAAGTTATTATAGTGTAAAGGATTACAATAGCGACGGTGTGGCCTGGGAATAAATGGTATTTTAGCGTTTAACTAGTGCCTACGCCATGTTGTTTTTATTACAATTATGGCGAAGGGGAATATGATATCCCCTTTTCGGATTTAAAGAATTGATTGCGATGGTTCCCGTTGTTCGTACATATTTTACTATATTTACGTTTGTGAAACAATTATCACAATAAAAAAAAATCCGGCTGAGTTTGTTGAGTGGTTCTTCTCAGACCAGGACGAGTTTGGAACACTCGTAGCCTTATTTTAAGTTGGAGAGTGTCTTTACAGAAGGGCTTATTTTGATACGTACGATATCGAAATAGGCACTCCTGTCACTTGCATTTTACGTACACAAGTGATCACTGGTATGGATTCAAAGTGGAAATATGTGTATATAAATAAAATAAAATAAAAATTTGGACTTCATACATATTGAGACTTCAAACATATAAGAGTAACACAATAATAACATTTGTTCGATATAAAGGTAAGATAAAGATACGATAAGAAAGATAATTTGTACTAATAATACTATTAACAACAGATAAGTATTTTATTTAATTAATGTTAATTAAATAATTTATTATTTATGGATTATAGATTAATAATTATAAACTTCCTGAATGGACCTGAATTGGTCTTTTTTATAAATTGGTTGTTTGATATTATGATGAAGTAAGCAGAGGTGTAATTATTTTGTTAACGTATTTGCCTTTAATTTGATAATTGAATTAAAATGAAACTATGCGTTAAAGTACCTGTAAGACATAAAAATAGCATAGTTCATAACTCAGAATAAGCTAAAAGGATGCGATTATTTCGTTTCGTTTCGAACCTGATGAGGAGGGTAAGGATTGGTTATCTGCTAGTCGATAATAGATTGAATAATTTCTCAGTCCAAATCTTGATTACGTCTTCAGTCTAGCCAAATTACTTTCTTAAGCCCAAAGGAGAGTTATGGCCTAAAACAACAAATCTTTTTCCTCTGAGGTATTTGCAACATGTGTTTTTAGTGGATCGAAATGTATGGAACTTAAATTTTTAACTCATTTGCAGGATTGATATTATGTACTGTACATCATCTAAGAGTGTTACATTTCTTTTAAAAAGAGCAACTGTTGAGTTTTTGCTCTTCTCAACAGAGCAGCATGCCGAGCCGGTAGCTTACTCACGGACTGACTACACTGACCTTTTTTTTTATTGTAATAATAGACGATTCAAAAGTGCATGTAAATGCCTACTTGAATAAAGATATTGTATCTGAATTTGAGTCTCGCCAAATCTCACAAATTAACAAACACAATTACTTTACGTTTGTTAGAAAGTAGTGTAGTGCGCGAAATAAATCTGAGAATTGACACAAATTACAATTAATGGAAGAGAATTAGCGTAATCCATATTTTCGACAATGGTACCATGACATAAGTGATAATTACGGTATTCAACTGTCATAAAATAAATGAAATAAAAATAAATAACTAAATGAATAAATGAAATTCGTCCATAACGACCAAACAAGCAGCTTGGTACTTAATTTTTTTTGGGACCATTTCAAATAAGAGCATGCTATTGAATAGCCCTATTGTACCTTTCAGAATTATATATTAAGGCTGGGCTAGTACTAAGCGCCAATGCCGAACCCTAAAAATGGCCTGGAATTACCAGTGAGCTTCTTGATGGATTTATAAAAGCGTATTGAATCTGTCCTCTGAGGTTGTTTTATTACAAATTGTAAAAACCCTGTGGGATAGCGAGATATCATATTTATTCTATTGAATAGCAAAAACGGGGCTTGCTACATATATATTGTCTTAAAAAAAATTGTGAAAATGATAGGTACTGAATTGACAAATGCCGATGACTGTTCTCTTTTTCATTAACCTATTGAAAATCACAGCACACGTGGACCCTTTGTTTTATTGAATATAAATTTACCCTATATTACCAGTTTACCGATTTATGAGCAGCTATCTAATCAATCTTATGTAAATTGTGAATATTTTGCTAACACTAGTAACGATCCAGATGCAGTGATTTTATTGTAAATGTTTTAAGAAATATATCTACATACGAAAAGAAGCACCTTTCTGTCACAGTCGTCCAAAGTCGAACGAAGGAAGAACATTTTTTTCTTGTTGCTACCGGCGAAACGGAACGGAAAAAAAGATTTTTGATTGGCGTTTTCTAGTATTGCTTTCATACTGTTTCCCTCGGAGACTATTGACAGACTCTACTTCTTAAAACTTCATATATGAGGGCAAATAATGTAAATGCAGCACAAGGCTTAACTTGGGAATCCATGGGACCAGATGGTCTATTATACGAAATGGAATTAACAAAAGACAAAGATCAGGTCAATATAACAAAAGTACTAATTAGTATTATTGAATAAAATCTTATTCGTTTAGCGTACGGGGAGAGTATGCAGATTAAAGAGCAAGAAAATAATTGACTATGAAAAATTTGTAGCGAAAACTGACAAAGCAATTTCGCTAAACGAATATGCTCTATAAACATAAAGGAAATGACGTAGTATAAAATTCAATAAAGATGATAGTCGATAAAGATAACGGCATTATAAAATAGAAACATTCGCATTTATCATGTGAGCGAAGTCGCGAGGAACAGTCCGTCGATGTAAATAATGGTCACCGGTCCGCTACCTTCCCCCGCATCCCCTATTTTGAGATGAAGACATGACATTATTAAAACAAAACATTGTATTTTTTTATTAATTTAGTTACGTCAAATTGCTTTAACCAAGACGTTCAAATAAAAAAGTTAAGATCATTCAAGAACGAATCTTATTCAAAACCAAAGCGTTAATAATAATTAAACAATACTTTTCACCTAACTCTAAATAATTTTGTAATAATTATAGTAATAATAATCATAAGAAGCAAAGATGTTAGTATCATGACTGAACTTATTAAACTTGTTAAGAGTTTACCATTTATCATATAAATATTTTTTGTGAATTATTATCTAGTACTAAAATTAGGACATTTAATTTATCGTATAAATATATCAAAATAAGGGCGACCTTCGCGAGTTATATAATATATTTGATATTAAAAATGCACCAAATAAAAAGTTATTAATAATTATCACATGCTTAAAAAATTAGGAAAATTATCAGCATTGATTGGTCTGTCTGATAGGAGTTAATATTACTAAGCCGATTAAATATTTAAAAAGTATTATTATACCTCACATATAATAATAGAAAAAAACACAGCAAAGTACTGATTATCACAAAACTGCAGAACCCAACACTGTAATCATTGTTTCATAATTCATTCATTATAATTATTAACTTATCTATTAAGATTGTATCACTGCAATCATTTAGTAGGTACACTTATAACATATATAATTATCTTAATCTGGAATTAGTCTACAATTGTAAGTGAAGACACAAAGACAAAATGTTTACCTTACTGGATCAAGTTGCAATAGTCACTGGGGGGGCAAATGGTATAGGGTCTGAGATCATTAAAGCATTTCTCAAAGAAGGAGTCAAGGTGAGCCTTTAAAATAGTAATTCAATATAGTTATCAACGTTAAAGACAATATTTTTTATAATAAGATTAAACAAATGTTGACATCACACATTATTACAGTTATGAATAATATTTAAAGGATAATTTAAATAATATTGACATACAAATAATTTAATGACACACGTATTTTAAATTTATTATTATGACTGGTATTTTACTTTTTTAAAATATTTTTTAACATTTTAGTTTAATTAAAATGATTTGAATATTTGAATTGATATTGTTATTAACGTGTTATCAGAGAATGATAATAAATGAAGTAATGTATAAATTATATTTTTGGAAATAGTTATAAGAACTTTGTAAACCAAAAATATTACCAAATAAACACGAATATGAATATGAAGTTGAATGGAAAAGAAACTAATTCTGTGTAAGCAGGTATTTGAAAATGTAACATGTCAATATTTATTTTGATAATATATTTTCTTAATATTCTATTGCAACGTCCTTAAGATTACTTTTACTGATGACCGATGTTTTATATTTGTTAAGTATTAGATTAATATTAATTAATGTCTTCATAACATTAGAAAATTGCGTTCAGAAACTACTCCAATAATTTTGATAAAAGTTAAAACATCAATTTACTATAGGACTCCCTTCTTGAAAGGCAGAACTTTACTTCAAAAGAATCTGTTAACTTGAGTTCTAATTCCTTGCAATAGTTACGAAAATGGCAGTTGACAGTTACTTCGATAAGCAACTTTTGCTCAGCAACTCGTGCTACCAGAATGAGTATTCTGACAGCTGGTTGTCGTAGGTTGAGGACAAACGGTTGAAACAAAACTTCTACTTTTGATAAAATTAGAGTCACGGTCAATTTTTAATTTCTATTCCGAATACAATTTCTATCACAGTTTCGCTAGATACAAAAAATATTGATGATTGCGTTAGGGGCCCTAAGCATATGTCTCGTAACCAGTTATGGTAAGGATAAAACTTCCTGTTGACTAGGCTCTTGTTATATTACCTAAAAATTATGGCCGATAAATAACACCGACATTTAAATTTATTACTTGCTATTGCAAGACATTTAACATTTGGAGACCGCCAAGTACAATAGTACCCAAAGTTAATACATTATTATTTTATAGTAACCTAGACTTAGCCCGTGGCATTGCTCGCATTTAGTTCGATGGTAGGTTGGCAAATTCCAACTTAACCCGCAACTTTATCAAAGTATTATTTTTCATCATCGTGCCCGCAATGCACCGTATCGCCTTTCTCTGGACACACTACAAGAATACTGAATAACCTACTTAAAATATATTTCTAAAAACTATACGGTTTATGGATCTCAAGATATATAAACAGAATTAGAAAAAGTGGAATTCTAATCAGTACACCATAAGAGGATTGATTATCACCACTTTAAAAATAATTAAAAAAACTAATGGACAGGGAGTGTCAGTACATTTTATCAGTAGTGTAGCTTTTTTTAAAGTAGACAAATTCAACTTAAATATTTTTCAAAGCCGTTAATTTGCAAAACTGCTTAGTGAATATTATATATAATCAATGAATGAGATCTTTTAAAATCCAAATAAAAAAACTAATTTTATTAATAATTATAAAGATTTAACTATATTAATTTAATAATTAACCAAATCATTCTGTTCCAGATTTCTTATTCATACAATTAGATAGAAGTTCAGCAAGACAATATTCGAAATTTTATCTCAAGATAACAGTTTTTTTTTCTCCAATGTAATCCTATTATCGCATCCGTATTAATTATATAGTAATTAAGATGGTTGCGTTGATTAAATATGTATTTCAAATATTGTTTAAAAATATTATTATATAATATATATCTGATCCTCCTCAATCACAAATAGAACTAAACCCTGACCGACACCTCGTTCATAAATCTTGTGACGTTTGAACATACGTAACCATTCATAACCTGCTTTGTTCATTTATTAAGTATAGTACAAGATACTAAAAGACCATCTAGGGTAAAAACGGTTTTTAATCAAACCTAATCTTTAAACCTAAGAGACTACCTTTTCCTTTTCATGTAGGATTTTATTAATTTTGTACTGATTTATTGTTATAGTATGTGGCGATTCTCGATATCGATGAATCTAAGGGTACAAAGTTGGAAAATGAAATGATTGCAAAGTATGGCGAGGATAAAACCAAATTTTTCAAATGTGACGTCACTAAGGATGAACAATTATTTAGTATTTTCGAGAAAGTTATCGATGAGTTTGGAGCTATTGACGTAGTTGTGAATAACGCTGGCATTGCACGGGATACTATGGATATGTACAAAAAGGAAATTGAAATCAACTTTGTAAGTTATTCTTTTGCTAAATTTCCTTAACGTCAGCAATACACAAATCAATATTATAAATTATCATGTAAATGTTCTAGATTTAAAAACAATACACTTTTAAGTCTTTCAATGTCTAATCTCTAGTGAAGCTGAATTACTTTTTATGTTGCTAATTCTTTAACCAATTCTCCTAAGTCTTTTATAATAAGGATTTTAACACAAATGATTGCTATAAGTTTATAAATTTTCTCATATCAGACAGCTACAGTAACTTCTACTCTAAAGGCAATAGAAGTTATGCGCGCAGATCAGGGAGGAAAGGGAGGTACTGTAATAAATACTTCTTCGATAGCTGCTCTATCGCAACTTTCACCAGCTGTATTCGTGTATGGTGCTACAAAGAGTGCTATATTACACTTCAGTAATTGCATTGGAGTAAGAGCCTATTTTACTTCCAATAATACGAATATTATACTTTATTAGATGTGTAACTAAAATAATTATTTTAAATAACGTATTTTTAGAAAGATGGATATTACCGTCACACGAAAGTAAGGGTACTAACTATGTGCTTCAGTTTAACTGATACAGACATATTACCAACTATGAACAGTTTTGACGATATTGTTAATGAAGGAGTTAAGCAATTCGTTGGTTATTTTCATCAACAAGGATTTCTGCAAACGTAAGTCTTTTTCAACTCTTAAGATTATTTAGTTTTTACATGCAGAAATTCACATGGACGCAGAAAGTATCCCAATTAAATTATTTTTAAATTTGTTTTAAGAAATGTATACATTTTAAAATGCGTAAAATCTAGAAAAGGTTTTAAGTTATAGGGATATAACCTCGTGAGAAACCCATCCTTATCTTTATAAATATGTTTATGTTACATTCCAGCTCCGAAGCAGCCGCCAAGGGTGTAGTAGAAGCATTTAACAACGGTGACAGTGGAAGCACATGGCTTGTAGATAACAATAAGATCACTAATATCACAGATGATGTTACAGATAGTTATAGAAATATGTCAAAGCAAACAACTTTAGCCGCAATATTTTCTTAAAATTCCTGTGACGCCATTACATAATTCGTTTCCATCCTCTCTATTAAACTTAAATAAGTGAAATTATATGTCTAATAAAACTTGTGTCTTTAATTTTGATTTTTAAATACAGTATCAACTAATAATAAATGAAATAAAGCCTCTATTATAAGAAATATACTCGACAAATCATGAATACGATAACTACTGATTTATACTCAGATACAATACCCTGTGTATTGTATTTTTTTAGTGAAAAATATATATAAAACTTGCATTTAACATTTAAAATGCTCAAAAAAGCGTTGCTAAATTTAAATCAATTTATTTAAACGTTAATGTGTATATATATATATATATATTTACATAAGATAGATAGATAATTAAGATATTTTTTTAGATAATAACTAATACTGTGACGGGTAGTACACATTTAAATAATACTTTAAAGTATCGTAAGAAAGAAAATATATATTATGTAAAGTTTTGGTAGTGTTACATATCTATCAATGTAGCTTAATAAGATTAATGAGCTGAATGGATATATTAAATATAGTTTCCAACGACATTAAAATTTTAATTTAAAATCTTAAGGCTCTCTCTTAATATTTAAATAATACAATGTTACTTTATATATACATCGGATAATTTTTTTTTAGTTATTATAATTCATTGGAGGCAATTATACAATGAAAAGCCTAGTATAGAAAAGCGTCTTATAATATTTTTCAACCGGTGTTCCACTAGGTGGTATTTTATGTCAACTTATTTAGGCTAAATTTGAAAATGAAATTACGAAAACCACATATCCTGCTGGTAGATCAATTACAACTCTACTCTCTACGATAAAACGTACAACAGACGATTTGAGATAGTACAAACAATACAAAAAGAGGAACTTGACGCAATAAGCATTTAAAGTAATTATTTAAATTTAGGTAATTTCCATGACCACTCATATAATACGTACATTTAAAAATACAAACAGTGTAAATTTATAGTAAGAATGTGCAAGTTTTGGGGTGATGAATTTTGGAATTGTATCATGATATGGTATAAAAATTGTAAAACACACAATTTTGATATATTTATGTACTTTACTATTTGCAAGTTATATTGTTTAGATCTATTTATAGTGGTTTACGTTTTATCTTTTAAGTGTCTCGGTACAGATAAGCTACATATATAAATATATTCAAGTATTAGATTGTATATTTTATATTATTAAATGGACTTTAATAATATAAAATATCTAAAATATCTAAAATTCAATTAATAATGATTCGTGAAACTGGAATCAACAAATTGAGAATGGATAATTATCACTTTGTAAATTGATATTTTAAAGAATAATTTTAAAGAAAGGTAGTGGACATAAAAATATTTTTTCATATGCTCAGTAAATGATTCCGGTAACAATTAACACTGCGACCCATAGTCAAAATCAGCGCAAATGTGCAGATGTGATATGATATATCTTATTGGTCCACCTGGCACTAGTTCTATAAAATGACTTAAAACATACTCGACACTAAAAATGTTGTAGCATTTTAAATGCATTATGGACCTACGGAATACTACACAAAGAGCTAGAGAGAGAGAGAGAACTGCTTATCAGAAAGTCAAGTGGCATTCGTTGACAGTAAAACAGTGTAAATTGTATAGTTTTCCAACGCATTTGTCATTACTTTTGCTACGGTAGAAATGAAATTTGTATTATAACATGTTTAGTTTAGAAAATAAAATCACTATAATAACGGGAGGAGCAAATGGGATTGGTGCGGCTCTCGTAAAAGCCTTTGTGAAGGAAGGTGTGAAGGTAATTATACATTAAATATTGTTTAGGTTATGTGAGTACTACAATAAATATATATAAATAATAAATATAAGAGTATAAATAAATTTTCTTAACTGTATTCGTCCATATTATTGGTCAGTTAACAAAGGTTTTTTTTTTTTTGCAGTTTGTGGCCATTTTGGATGTGGATCATATTTCAGGTTTTAAACTCGAGGAAGACATGAAAAAAGTACATACAACCACAACAAAATTCTTTAAATGTGATGTCTCAAAAGATGAGCGATTGTTTGCCATTTATGATAAAATAATGAATGAATTCGGTGCAATTGACATAGTTGTAAACAATGCTGCGATCGCTAATGATACTCTAGAAACTTTTAAAAAACAAATTAACGTTAATTTTGTAAGTATCACATGTAAAACCATTTAAAAGACAATGTTTTCGTTTCATCAAGACGACGTGACTAATTAAAATACAATCATAATCTACAACCACTTGAACGAATGACGAAAAATATTTCTTGAAGAACACCGATAATAGTAATTGTATTGAAGGTACAAAAATGTGTTATTTTCTTTCAGACTGCTTTGGTATCATCAACTTTAAAAGCTTTGCATTTGATGAGAGTAGATCAAGGTGGAAAAGGAGGAACAGTTATAAATATATCCTCTACAACTGCTTTGATGCAATGGGCGCCTTCCCCATTCATATATACGGCTACCAAAAGCGCCGTACAACACTTTAGTAACTGCATAGGGGTAATTTTTCATTTCTTGATATGAATAATGAGCATCAAAGAATATGGTTGGTCGTAGCAGTACTATATACTTGAATTAATTGGTTTTCGATGCAATAATAATTTTAGGTGTTCTTATTTCGTTCTTGGCGTTCTCATTTTAGATGGAAGCATATTATAAACATACCAAAGTAAGAGTTTTAACTATGTGTATCGGAGTAACGGATACCGGAATATTGGACACACTTGAATCCTATGATGATATGATTACTAAGGAACTTAAGGAAATAAGGAATTTTAATAAAGCTCGTGGAACACTCCAATCGTAAGTATTTAAATAAACTGATAATGTGAAATGTGAATTTAAAACGTTTTATTCTTCTTAAGAAAGGAACATATATTTTTATCTTTGCCCACGACTCCGTTTCTGTTTAATTAATTTTCTCAGCAGGCAATAGAATTGTTAAATATAAGTTGTCATATAGATTGGAGCTCAACTTAAAAGAACTTGTCTAAATTTCCGAAATTATTGTTAACTAAATTATCAGGCAATTGAATAAAATACTTTTTTTAAATATGTTTATACGTATAACGTAAATCAAACGTAAAGTTGGTGTATGTATATGTTTAGATTGACACAACCTTTTTATTTATCGAATTTGAATTGTCAGATTGAAATAAAACAACCATTAAATCCTAAGTGTCGGTTACTAATAGGCTACTATAATATATTGGTGAAAATCGCATCCAAATGGGATAAGACGTTCCAGGGATAAAAAGCACAGTCAAATAGACAGATATTCGAAAATTCTGGTTTTGTAATTTTTTTTATCCAATATCTTCTGAGTGATTAGTCACATATACATTACACTTTACATTACATTTATAAATAACTTTTCTTATAATATCCACAGACCAGAAACAGTTGCTGAAGGCATCGTACATGCTTATAAAAACGGAGAGAGTGGAAGCACATGGCTCATTAATCGACATAAAACTAAAAATGTAACAGAAGATGTACGTAACGGCTATAACATTATGTTCACATCTCTTCATACTTGAGTGAGATTATTCAAATATTATAATAATAATAAGAACAATGTTTTTTTTAAAATGTAAATTACCACATATAAATGTTTAGTGTTTGAATATTCTAAAAACATTCTGGTAATACTAAGATTTAGGTGATTAATTTGGATATTAAAATTGTGAAAATTTCGATTTAGTAACCAAAATTATGGATCACAAAAATATATAAGGTTTTATATAATTAAACACATTTTAAGGATTTTCTTTATTTATTATGTTACTGAAATGTATTATTTAAACTTCAACCTTGTGTTCTTCCTCCCTACATAGTATTAATTTTCTCGAATGCTATATTATTTTGTCTTTTTTTAATAATAATTATATCATTCAAAAATAAGTTGGGCCAAGATTCCGTAGGCCTGCTTGACAACGGTCGTGATGTCTTGGACAGGTTTGTTTCCAATCGACAACCAAGTACTACCACTTTCACCATGCTTTATAACTTCTATAAAACTAGATGCTGTTATATCCACACTAAAATTAGAAAATAATCACTTAAAACATACGTAGATTGTAGATAAAATGTCGAAATATAACAATAAAAGAAACCTTACGTTTGTATAGAGTGCTTCTTAATTATATCGAACATATCATTTTGAATGTATTTGAAAAAATTTCCAAACATATTGTCTATTTGGTGATATTGTATATTAGTGACTCCAAAACATAATGTTACTATTCGGACTCCACTTGTTAAGAAATAGCGAGGTAACTGAAAAAATATGTAAAATGAAAAACCAAAATCAAAAATATCCTTATTGATTTATGGAATAGATATAATTCAAGAACGACTTTCTTCTTCAAAGATTTAACAGGCCATGGTGCTTAAAAACTGTGTTTACCTAAACTAATTGAAAATCTGTACCTATGTATTGAAGAAAGAACAGAATGTAAGATCAACGTGAATGAAAAGATAATAGAACAAGTGAATGAAGTGGTACATTTGGGAAGTATGTTTAGCAGAGACGGAAGATACGAAATGGATGTGGAAAGGCGTATTGCTGCCGGTAACAGAGTCAACGATGCTTTGACTGCATTGTTGAGACGGCAAAACGTCAGCTGCACGTTTGGCTGTACACAATGCAGTTTTGCTATCGACGCTGTTATACGGCAGCCAAACGTGGGTAACACAGAAGAAGAATGTAAGAAAGGTGAAAGCTGTGGAGATGCGATCTCTTAGCAGAATATGCGGAGTCAGTCTAGCTGATCGAATCCGCAATGAAGAGATCCACAGAATGGCAAGTACTAACGAAGATGTCACGGTGAGAATGAAGAAGAACGTGCTCAGGTGGTTTGGGCACGTTGTGTCGTCGTCAGATTTCTTGATACTTATTCAAAGAATAAAAAACACTCTCAACGTTACAATGCAGCATTTACTGTCTTACTTTAATTTCAATCTCTCTAAATTATAATAAGTACTAACAAATGTCTCAAAACTGTTTTGTATGTTATTATTTATCTTTATTTAAACCTACCCCAATACAACTGCTAAATTGCAAAACTGCACTCTTAGTTCCATAGTATATTGGTAACAGTTCATCTTGGTATAAAGCCGTAGCCGACGAGACATTGATCACAACTCCACCTCTACCACCTTCATCTTTTCGCATGATCTCTAAGGCTCTCAACGTACTGGATACAAGGGCAGTCTAAAATACATCTGATAGTTATAGAACAACCAAGATTACAACCATATTGATATATGAAATTTATTACATCATCAAATCACCATTTTCGACTTTTAACAGTTTTCTCAAATCAGGAAATAAAAAAGTAATTTTATCTTCTTTACTTTAAGACAACAATATTCGTAGAACTTAAAAATATAAAAGAGACAAACACCGATTGAGTTCATTTGCTCAAATTATTGTTTCTCCAACAAAGCACCTCTGCAAATCATCGATTACAACGAAATCAGGGTTTAACAAACACCTAATGCAAATAATTAGACATCAAAATTAAAATGCAATTAAAAGTGCCACTGACCAAGTCGGCGTCCATTACCTTCTTGGAGCGATATGAATTTGTTCAAAACATTTGATTCATACTCCTTGTATATACGAGTATTGTGTATTAACAATACTCAGCATTAATTAGCAGCATTAATTTTACTCAACATTAATTGTGTTTAAACCATTTGATCAAATAAAAATACAACAAAAAATTATTAAATAATTATTTACAAAAATTATTAAAATTAAAAGAAGAAAAGATCAGACACAAGTTAATTTTATTAAAATACAAAGCAATCTGAAAACATAGATTTTGGTTTAATACGTTACTATGTAATGTACCTTTGATTTAGTACGAGATAATTATCTAATAAATATGATTGAGTCTTAGAAAGAGGTATTGGATCCCTGGCATAAAGTATCTACTCACAAATCTATCTACTCAAATCTTAGACAATACGGCTTTCTCGAAATGTTGGTCCGATGGTTACTAATCCTGAGTGCTAAACGAACTGGATTCAACTTACACAAACGATATTGTTTTTGTGATCGATATTCTGAGATTTTTATTTTGAGTTTGGATCATCGTGAATAGTTTTTTTAGTAGTGGTGTAACGTAAGGTAGTCGCTTATCTAAACATAAATAGAAACAACGACTCACAAAGTTGATTTCAATTTGCTTCTTAAAATTTTCTTTACTGTCGCTTACAATGCCGGCATTATTGATAACAATATCAATATATTCCTGTTCATCAAGAATTGATTGATAAGAGCCAAGTAACTGATCTTCCTTTGTAATATCACATTTATAAAATTTTACTTTGTTTGCACCATACTTTTCGTTTAATTTGTTCTGATGAGCGGTACCCACGTCCTCAGCAATATCCAAGTTGGCAACATGCTGCAAATTTGTTTAGATACTAAAGATACTAAAGATACTAAAGATACTAAAGATACTAAAGATACTAAAGATACTAAAATAAAAATAAAAATAAAAAGAAAATTGTACATAACAATTACGAATATTAATATAAGGGACAGCCAACAAGATATGGATTAAATCAAATAAAGTTTATATTATAAAAGACTGTCGTAGAGGTGATGACTTACCACCTCCTAAGATAGAGGATATAATAAGTTACTCTAAATTTGATAGTGTTACTATAATACATACTAAAATCATATCATAAGGACGAATATTAAAAGAAGTCATAAACTTACTTTAACATTTTCATTAAGCAACAACTCGATGACTTTAGCCCCAATGCCATGAGACCCTCCTGTGATTAAAACAACTTTATTCTTCAGATCAAACGTCATAACGAATACTTGCGAAAATTATTAAACGATAGAAAATTCTTATACAGTGATATTTATAGCCTGTTTAAACATAAATTTAGTTATAGACGAGGTAAAGCTTAATATATATGGCTAGATATACACTTGTGTATGTGAATCCGAATAGAGAGAGAATTGTTTTTTTATGAAATTAATTTAACCAATGAATCAATAATTCTTTTTTTTTTACCTTTCAAAGCTTGAGTATTTGATTTATATTAATTGATATGATTCCACCAGCCGTACCGAATTTAGATGGTTGAATGGACTTTATAAATATGACTTAGGAATTATCATCAATATCATTTTAGTAACTATATTACATACAGACACATTATTATTGATTTGTATGGATTATTAAATAACCCTAAGTGTATCCAGGTGTTAAATAGTAATTGAATACAAAATACGTTTATAAATTACAATGTTAATAACGGAACCTTAACCAATAAGCCATAAATTATTTTTTATATCCTTAGTGTACAAAGTCTTGGCAGGCACTTTTGTTTTAACTTAAACTAAGGCTGTAAACAAACGGTGCAAAAAACGCACTACAACAGAGATAGAATATTAAAATTGATGATAATATATAACATAGTAAATCTAATATCGTTTTAACTTGTGTGTTGTAATGGTTATTTTTCATTCTTAACTATATAACTCATTGCTGGATACGTTATCCCGATAATATATACTAAAGCCTCTATTTTGGTTATAAAAATAATTTAGCTAAAAGTCACTTTTAGTAGTCATCTTAAAATATATATTTTTCATAATACTGTTATAAAAATTAATGGAACTGTGTGTGTAAACACTAAAAAAATATGATCGGTTTATTCGCTACCTTTATGTGATTCCTCTGCGTCCATGTAATTCGATGTTGCCAGCACATCTGCAACTATTATTATGTTGCAGATGTCTGGACCGTGTCATGTTGTAATCGTAAAATAAATTTAAAAAAATAGTTAATTCAAATCCAACATTTTAAATTTAATAACGCTAACATTATATATTTACAACATTCAATTCTAGTTCTAAAAAAGCTTAATACTCCATACTCCGACTACCTGTCAGTCTTAATTATTTTTGTTTACTATTTAAATTAATGTCATTCAATGTAAATTGAAACAGATGATTATGACATTTAAATCTAGTAATTATTGAGCTGAGCGAAGCGAAGCTCTTACTGGTCAAAAGTGTGTTTCGATGTTCGCCTACTCCTCCTAAGCCATTTGAGCTAGAGCTTTAAAATTTTGTATATGCATTCAAGAAAGTGTCTCACTCGTTTAGCAGTTCTTTGGTGACATTCGTGATTGTAGATTTTGATTAAATGGTCCAAAAGTGTCCCATAGATCAATATATACTTTTTAACTTAGCAATTCATTATAACATAACTTTGCTATAATAATTGTGACAGGCGTCAAAATAAAATAATTAGATATTGCACAGGACCACTCCTAAGGGCATTCTTATGTACGTTTTAGTGATGTGTTTGACTGCTGCTCGTAATTCTATTAATTTCAACGGTTATTTTTAATTGTTATACAAGTTCATAAAATGGTAAATAAATAATAATAATAATAGGACTGGTAAATCTTGCGTAATTCGTGAAATGATTAGACGGACTGAAGAGATTCACGGTCCTAATAGCGCACTATTGCTTGCGCCTACAGGTGTTGCGGCAAACAACATTAAGGGTGAGACTATCTACTCTGCATTGCGATTGAAAGCAAAGAACAATGCCTTCAACTCAGAGCTAAATGGGGAAACCAAGCGCAATTTTGAAACAAAAATGCAGTCCGTTAAAGTCATAGTGGTTGAATACTCAATGATTGGTATGAACATGCTTGCAGCAAAGGACTCGCGCCTGCGTTAAGGCAACTATGATCATAGTGATTATCCTTTTGGCGATTTCACTATGTACATGTTTGATGACCAGAACCAGCTACAACCAGTTCTTGATCGTGCTCTCTTTAAGAATTCTCTCTCCGATAGACCCCGTCAAGTACACGGCAAGCAAATGTACAATCAGTTCGATTTTGTCTTTCGTTTGACAACAATAATGCGACAGAGCGGAGACGAGCAAGCTGGATTCAGACAAGGCCTCTCAAACATTGGAAATGGTTGTGTCACTGAAAGCGATTATGTACTGCTCGCAACAAAATTCACTTCCAGGCATTCTCTAGGTGGTTTTGAAAATGCGTTGAGAATAATTCCCACAAATTCTCACATTCACGCCTACAACGAGGCTAGACTTTTATCATCATAATACTTAATCATATCGAGAATTAATATTAATCATTACTACTAAGCTTATCACTAATAAAAAATAAGTTTGCATTGTATTGCACGTCATCATCAGCATCGACCGCATCATCCGAGCACTCTACGTCATTGTCGGCCGTCCCGGGGCAACACACTCAACTGACAGCATCAGCTGCGCACTCTGCGCCACTGTCGGCCGTCCCGGGGCAACACACTCAACTGACAGCATCAGCTGCGCACTCTACGCCACTGTCGGCCGTCCCGGGCAACACACTCAACTGACAGCATCAGCTGCGCACTCTACGCCACTGTCGGCCGTCCCGGGGTAACACACTCAACTGACAGCATCAGCTGCGCACTCTACGCCACTGTCGGCCACCCCGGGGCAAAGCAATCAGCTGACATCATTATCCGAGCACTCTACGCCACTGTCGGCCGTCCCGGGGCAACACACTCAACTGACAGCATCAGCTGCGCACTCTACGCCACTGTCGGCCGTCCCGGGGTAACACACTCAACTGACAGCATCAGCTGCGCACTCTACGCCACTGTCGGCCACCCCGGGGCAAAGCAATCAGCTGACATCATTATCCGAGCACTCTACGCCACTGTCGGCCGTCCCGGGGCAACACACTCAACTGACAGCATCAGCTGCGCACTCTACGCCACTGTCGGCCACCCCGGGGCAAAGCAATCAACTGACATCATCATCCGAGCACTCTATGCCACTGTCGGCCGTCCTAGGGTAAAGCACTCAACTAACAGCCTCATCTGAGCACTCTATGCCACTATCGGCCACCCCGGGGCAACGTACGCCAATTTTAGTACAAACAAACAACTCTACGCCACTGTCCGCTACTGAACGCCGCGTTTCTCTATGATTATTACAGAAAATGTTCAATCGGCGGGAATTATTTTGGCGGCAATGCCGTTCATTCTGTTTATTTACATTTGTTAATCTATTATTGTTGTTCATATATTGTTGCATTAAACATGACCCGTACACCTCGACAGCAAATCGGACGGCATACACTTAATGATGTTTATCAATGAAAACACAAGGCAAAGAAAGATAGTAAAGATTTGGTGAATAAAGATATTAGGATTCAAAATAAAGAGAACCATGAACCTGTAGGCGTGTTGCTAAGTAAACACGTGGATCAAATTTTTGAGAGTCATGGTCAAGTCTTTGAATGACGGTCGGGATTACTTAAAAATGCTGGTGATGTGGAGCCATTTGTAGTAGGAGATACGTTAGATATTTTTGCAAATTACATAGAGAAAGGCAACGCAAATTTGTATGTGAGAGATCGCCGTGCAAACAATTCTGATCTGAAGAAACACTATCCCGACATATACTTTGGCAAACTAACTAACGACAAAATTAAATAACTGACTCCTAATGATGTGTTTATTGCATGTGAACGACGCCACTCTTATGTTGTATATTTTAAGTTTTACGAGGAACTACAAGTTTTCGATCCACTTACAGCAGAATGGTCGGACGTAAATCTTGGGCAAAATCGACAAGCGCCGGAATATGCATATATCATTAAAAAAGTTTTGAAAATTTCAAAAGTCAATATGTTGCATGGAGAGCAGACTGACAAAACTAACGATTGCGTCACGCGCTGTTTGAAATATTTATCTGTTTTTTTTATATATTTTTTTTTATTAATCTGTAATATTTGTTAAGAACCGTTGTTTCGTTAATTTGCATTGCTTTATAGTTTAAGCACGCGAGTTTGAGATCGCTCAGCTCCACCCGCTTGCGCGGTCCTAGTATGAATTATATAAAAACAAATAAATTTAATTCAATTAAAAAAATAGTTATAAATAAAATGCTTTTAAACAAAATTAGAATATAGTGATCATGATTACATATTACAAATATCTCAAAAATTTTAACAAATAAAAATATATATTTGTAATCTATAACTTCTAGTAAGAACATCAAGGTTCTTTGATTCATATACAATCACACTTTGACAGATCTAAAATGTGAGTAACAACACCAAGTCACAATATTCGACTGTGAGGAGTGAGGATGCTCGTCAGTCAGACTGGAATCTTGTATTTAATTCCGAATCTATTGATAATAAGATGGAAATATTCAATAATTTGTTGACCACATTATACGACAGGCATGCACCTGTGCGACCAATTAAAATGAAACATCTTCCTGCACCGTGGTTAACTAATGAACTGAGGACTTTAATAGCGAAAAAAAATCAAGCAAAATATAAAAATAAATTAAAAGACTCCGATACCAACCGCTCTAAATACCATAGAGCTCGAAAACGCTGTAATAATTTGGGTAGAGATGCCCAACGCCGCCACATTCATAACTCAATCGAAGATGGTAACACATCTAAAACATGGAAATTTCTTGAATCGGTTGGAGTTGGCAGAACTACAAAAATTCCTATCAATATTGACATTGAACTTTTTAATAAACACTTCTCTTCTTTTGAAATAATGGACAATGCCGATAAAGACCGCATACTTCATTATCTTTCATCTTTTCCAACTACAGATTTCTTATCTTTTTCCTTTTGTTCTATCACCGAATGTGATGTTAATAAGTGCGTATTATCCATTTCTCCAAATATTGTTGGTGCTGACAGTATAATCCTACCCATCCTAGATGTAAGTCACATCCTAAACTATTCTATTACCAATGGTAAATTTCCTGGTGCTTGGAAACATGCTCAGGTGATTGCAATACCTAAAAAGTCGAAACCTTTATATATAGGCGATTTTCGTCGTATCTTCATCTTACCCTTTCTCTCCAAAATCCTTGAGACCATCACTTACTAAGTCCCTTACAATCCGGTTTCCGTCCCGGTCATAGTACGGTTACAGCATTAGTCAAGGTTACCGATGATATTCGCTTAGCAATGGATAATAAACAGCTGACTGTTAATCCTGCATTCTAGCAATGCATTTAATTCTGTTGACTACGATATTCTGTGAAGTCTGTTACACACTCTTAACATATCTCCATCGGTGATACACTGGTTTCAAAGTTACCTCACTGGCCGGCGACAGCGCATTCGGCAAGATAAGTCCTTGTCATCCTGGTGCAATGTCTCGGCTGGGGTGACTCAAGGCGGCGTTTTATCTCCCTTACTTTTCGCAATTTTCATTAATTCCATAACTCAATATATATCTTCTCTCTTTCACATCTATGCAGACAATATTCAAATTAACCGCCATACTAAAGCTAACAGTCTGCATTCCTCCATATATGCCATTAATGATGACCTGACTGAAATTTTAAAATGGAGTTGTCTCTATGGTTTGAATCCCACTAAATCACAGGCTATTATTATTGGCAGACCCGGTATGATTGCTAAAATTGATAAGTTAAATCTCCCTCCGATCTTATATGACGGTATAGCAATACCATACTATGACTCAGCTAAAGATCTTCGGTTGTACTTAAACTAAACATTATGTTAGTCCGTTCACATAAAAGATCTTAGTAGGAAAACATTCATCGCAATGAATTCTATTCAGCGACTAAGATATTTTCTACCTATTCCTACCAAAATTATGTTAGCACATTCTCTCCTACTTTCTATTCTAGATTATGCCGATGCAAACTTTCTTAATTTGACCGAGGATCAATTAAATAAACTTGAGCGACTTCAAAACATAGCTATAAGGTTCGTATTTGGCTTGCGCAAATACGGGCTCGTATGGCCACATTTCACAAATTCGTCAACAGCTCAAGTGGCATACTATTCGTCGACGCCGGGATTTACACGTACTTTCTCAGCTGTACTGTGTATTGTTCCATCCAATTACACCCTCATACCTAAAGGGAGGATTTGAATTCCTAGGGCCAAAAGAAGATTTGAGATCGTCACAATTATTAATATTGAAAATGCCATTCCATAAATCTAAATTTTATAAGCACTCTTTTACAGTGCTTGGCAGAAAACTGTGGAACACTCTTCCTTTGTCTATACGGGAATCGAAAACATTAATTTTATTTAAAAAATCTGTAAAAGAATACTTTCTGAGTAAAGATAGTTAAAACAACTTCTGAATAATACTCACTGAACAACACTTATTTATTTATATATTTATTTTAATTATGTGGTATATAAGTAGTGTATTGCATTGTTTAGTTTATTACGTTTTATTGTTGTTTTATATTATATGTTTATTAGTGTGTTATTATTTATATGTATGTTTATTAATGTAACTTTACGCCACCTACCTGTACCAATGTTTTTTTTATTTTTAATAACTTAATGTTTGTAAGGTTGCCTGGAAGAAATCGCCGTTAGGCGATAAGGCCGCCTGTTGTACTTTTTATTTGTTATTTTGATTATGTTTTATTTAATATTTTGTGGTGTACAATAAAGAATAAATATATGAAATGCACTGGTTTTACTGAAACTTACTTTTACTTATCTTCCTTGGCCAAAAGAGCTACCACTTTGAAAGATTTTCGAAACTGGCAATAAGGGCGCGTACAAAATAAAGTTATAATTTCATGATTTTTTAAATACATGTTTTAAAAATAACATTTTAGTTCACTTTACTAAAAATACTTTACTGAAATTAGTTAGGTATGTTATGTTAGGTACATCAGATACGTTTTCTATTTTATTGAATTTTATTTAAAAAAGTAAAAAATAAAATAAACTGCAGCTTTTAAAGTAATTGCGTTTTTGAGATTGACCTGAAAACAAAAGTTGTACTTTAAAAATGTTCAACCGAATGATTCTGATTTAAATCTGTCTCCATCGGTACGAATGGGAAATCGCTGGCATGAAAATTATGCGGATAGCCGCGGTACTTCAAGTATTATGTAAGAGATGTAAAATTTTCATTATAACATTATTGATTTGGTAAATAAAAATATTGCTTTATAGACAATATCAATATTGGTAATGAATTGTAGTATATATTCGATTCGACAAATAATTAACTATGATATATTGATATGGATTTATTGTTTAATCAGCGCTCCCTGTTACTTTACGGTCAGTAGCCAATACCTCGAGAACACAAACAATAAATAGCTAATAAGATACACAATATGAACGTTTTTTGTTTTTGCTCATTTCACTGACAATACGAGTATGTTATATTTATCGTATAAAATTTTCAGTTAAATCAAAACAGCAATTTTTTTAACATGAATATAATTATCAAAAAAATAATCGTATACTTTAAAAAACTGTCACTTTAAAACTTTTTGTATCAACTCAAAAAGTTATTTTTTTTCTCGACGAAACTTTTAAGTCTCTAAAATATCATCCCATATGGGACTAGTTACTTTATAATATGACATTGAGTTTTGTTCTATGTTTAAATATTTTCTGTACTTTATTCAAGGTCGTATTTAACTAAAATCAGCACTTACTACAGGAGTGATTACTTTTATTGATTCAAAGTGGTAAAGATTTAATCTAGAATCTATTTTGGAGTCTTTCAAGAAGGTTTAGGTACAGATTCTAATATTGTCAACCAGTTTTTTGAACACTGTTGCCTACACTTTAGTTATGTAAGAAATTGTTATATAGGGTCTGACAAGAGTGCTACTAAATTGCTCAATACGCTTTTTTAGATATTAATTAAATAACAAGACTTAGTTTAGACTTCCCTGTTCAAGTCCGCATTCCATACTACATACATTCTTCAGACATTCTACATATCTGCCCACAAAGTCTAGTTTGATTGATCTAAATACTTGATATTACGTATATATTATTTTTAATGTTATTGATTATTAAGTGATGAATACAAATGAAGTATTATTGAATCAAATTTAACGGAAAATTCATATTAATATTAAGCTTAGTCATATATCATTATATTTATTAATAAATTGTGACTCTCAGAACATGGCTTAGATAATAATTATTTTTTTATTTAAGTACCTCAATAATAATAAAATCGTATATAACATAACATTAGCACTGCAATTGTATTTACCATATAGAATATAGAAACCTTAATTATTCCTTACATTGCAATAATTTCAAACACATCTATCTCAATGCTAACTACTGTGATATTAACATTTCTGAGATCCAATTTGAATGAATTAATATAATGGTATTTTAAATGATACATTGATAGGTATGTTATTTCTTTTTATATGCGGCAGACATTTATTATTGCGAAGACAATTTGTAAACTTACTTTTGTTTTGTTTGAAATATACTCATATACTGAACTTATAAGTGATATTATATTTAGATGATTACTTGAACGACCAACCGTCCAAGTTATATAAAGTTGTATTCAGTGCCATCTGTTATTGAATTTTGCAATTCAATTTATTAATATAACATAAGTACAACATTCAATTATATTTTAACATCTATTATAATAGTTTTTGGGGCTAAGATAACACGGACTAGTAATTATCATGTTAATCGTTTATAATAGATAATATGTGGATAAAGGAAAACATAATAGTTGGTCTCCATAACGCCAAGCTCCAGTACTTTGCCATAATTTCTTTAAACAACACTTTTCTAATTCTAGTTATAATTAATGTGAGGTTAGCTCTAACCATTCTTAATAAAATTTGCTTTCAAACGCAAAAAGGTTTCTTTAATCCTTTATAGAGATACAATAAAACCTCTTAAAGATATTTCATTTTAACAAACAAGAAAACTATAGAATAAATGTGGTCTTAAGATTCACTTGAAAAGTAAGTAGAAATTAAATGTATTGCCTAACTAATAATCCATTTAATGTCTCATATAAAATATCTTAAAATATTTCTAAAGGGACCTTCATAGTTGTAAAATTGTTGTAAACAATGATAATATTCCAAAATGTCACCATTCATACCTTATTTAATAAACATATTTAATACATATATTGCATAAAGAAATTAAATTTAAGAAGGTAAATGAAACACAACTTTCTCACAAGGAAATAATTATTGTACTGAATCACTTAAAATATGAGTTCAGTTAGCATTCCATAGGCTTTTCTGATAACAGGCGTGATATCTTGGACTGGTTTGTTGCTTATGGATAGCCAAGTACTGGCACTTTCACCCCGCTTGAGAACCTCAACCAAACTAGAGGCTGCTGATTCCACCCTAAACATTAAGAAAAGATGATTTCAATAACAGTCATTTTTAAAATTAGACAATAATTAATAATAAAATATTACTTTTGCATAGGATGCGCTTTTAATATATCCAACAGTTGATCATTAATGGTCTTGTCGAAATTTCCCAACAAATCCTTGGTTAAAAGAGCTGTGTCCGTGGCACCAAAACACATTGTTATTACTCTGACCCCAGTTCTTGTAAAGTACCTCGGTAGCTGAAAGAAATAAATATGGAAGTTGTAAAAAGTTTTTAATTATTTACAATAAAAAAAATATAAAGCTGCAAAAGCACAAAATGAAAGCACTTATAAAGATGAAACGTGAAAATTCTGAGAGAGAAAGGGATGAAAGGTTGACGAACAACTTCCGGGTAAACACGCAGCTTTTCTGGCGAGAAGTTAATGGTTTCCGGGGTTGTTCGGTAACCTGTAGAATGAAAGGGGCTTTCGAAGAGCGGTGAAATTTTAAGTGAGCAAGCACACGTTTTGCAGCGATGGGCGGAATTCTACAAGGAGATGTATGAACGTGAGGACGCCTCGGTCTTGACTACCAGCGTAATGCTGAGTCCAGATGTAGCCGATGGTGAAATCAGTTTGGAAGAAGTAGAGAGCGTGATTCGAAGTCTGAAATGTGGTAAGGCTGCGAGAGCAGATAAAGTTACTGCCGAGATTATCAAATATGGTGGGCCACGCGTCTTAGACTTTTTCTGGTTTTTGTACAATTTATGCTGGAAATCGGGGAAGGTCCTAGACGATTGGCGAAGTGCAGTCATCGTACCTTTGTATAAAGGTAAAGGTTCACAGATAGACTGTGCAAGCTATAGGGCTATCAGTTTGATTAGCTTGGGCGGTAAGGTTTATGCTAAAATATTAGCCAGAAGAATGCAAGACAGATCTGAAAGGCTGTTGTGGGAGGCTCAAGGAGGTTTCAGACCTGGAAGAGGGTGTATAGATCAGATTTTTTCCCTCCGCATGATCACGGAAAAGTTTTTGGCCCTAAACCAAAAGGTTTTCTATGCTTTTGTGGATTTGGAAAAGCCGTTTGACAGGGGGTGAGAAAGAAGTTATGGGAGATACTGCCCCGATACAATGTGAACGGATCTTTGCTACAGGCTGTAAAGTCTCTTTATAGAGATCACTCAGCCTGTGTGCGAGTAGGAGCTGACATGTCACCCTGGTTTGACATCCAATCGGGTGTTAAGCAAGGTTGCGCTATGTCAGCTTGGTTGTTCATTTTGTATTTGGATATTTGTCTCCAAGGCGTGAAAGATAGTGATATGGGAGTGAAAGTAGGTGACCTTAAGGTCAATTGCTTGCTATATGCAGATGATGCAATGCTCATTGCATCATCAGAATGCAATTTGCAGGCATTGGTCACCACTCTGAAAGATGGGTGTGACATTAATGGTCTACAACTGAATGTAGATAAGACCAAAGTTCTGATATTTGAAAGAAATGAAGAAAGAACACAATGTAAGATCAACGTGAATGGTAAGATAATAGAACAAGTGAATGAAGTGGTATATTTGGGAAGTATGTTCAGCAGAGACGGAAGATACGAAATGGATGTGGAAAGGCGTATTGCTGTCGGTAACAGAGTCAACGATGCTTTGAGTGCATTGTTGAGACGGCAAAACGTCAGCATAGCTGCACGATTGGCTGTACACAATGCAGTTTTGCTACCGACGCTTTTATACGGCATCCAAACGTGGGTAACACAGAAGAAGAATGTAAGAAAGATGAATGCTGTGGAGATGCGATCTCTTCGCAGAATATGCGGAGTCAGTCTAACTGATCGAATCCGCAATGAAGAGATCCACAGAACAGCAGGTACTAGCGAAGATGTCACGGTGAGAATGAAGAAAAACGTGCTCAGGTGGTTTGGGCACGTCGAGGGAATGAGTGATGAAAGAATGGTAAAAAAGATTTATATAGGAAAAGTGAGCGGTAAGAGAGACAGGGGGAGGCCTCGAGTGGCCTTCGAAAACACAGTATCTATGATACTGGAGGAAAATCACGTAAAAAGCATGAGGACCCCTCGGAGGGCATGTATGAAGAGGTTGATGTCTGTGGCCGAGGCGAAAGAGGTATGTAGGGACCGTAGCCTTTGACGCTCCGTCTCCTCTGGCTACCCCGCAAGGGATATGGCGTGAAGCTAAATAATAATAGTAATAATACAATTATTAACGCTCCAAAATTAGTTAGTCACTATTTCAACCAAGGTTTGACGGTTGGACTACTAAGGCTTTTTATTCATAGTAGTTTATGTATATTCAAATAGCTCGCTGTGTGGAACTAGTGAGACAAAAAAGTTGGATAGGGTGCTTATTCTATTGTACAGTCAATAACTTTAATAGTATGTTACTAATATACATCGTAGGGTTAGATAGGGATCTAATCCCAAATATTAATATGTTAATACTTTTAAACTAGCATTGAAATTAATCTTTACCCCAATACAATTGCTGAATTGTAGAACCGCACTCTTAGTTCCATAGTATATTGGTAACAGTTCATCTTGATACAAAGCCGCAATGGATGAAATATTAATCACCACTCCTCCTTTACCACCTTCAGCTTTACTCATTATTTCTATTGCCCTCAGTGTACTCGTTGTTAGGGCAAGCTGAAATACGATTTTGTAATAAGATAGTATTTTTTGCAGACTCCTTCTTATCGTTAGTACTAATCCTTAATCCCAATAATGTTATCTTAATAAGTTTATGACATCTTGTGTATTCAATAAAGGCATCAACTCTATTGTCAATATAATGTAACTCTTCTTGTTAGTTAGCTAACAACTAGTTCAAATAGAATTTGAAGTCCTTATTATATTTACTAAATTAAAGAATAAATGGAATCTTTGTGTTCAATATTTATTCATTATTTATGTAATAGTTATCTGATTACAAATTTAAAATTATAAACAGTAGGCTTATAGTTGTCTAGATAGATATTGTTAATTTCAAATCTAATCATAATATTAATTACAGTCGATAACGATAACTACTCGTATATCGTGATGTAATCAAAGAAAACTAGTGTTTTCTATTTCATTTACGAGTTTTACTCATTTCATTTTAATTTTGAATACTATTATAACATGTGATGATAGAGAATACCCACAAAATTAATTTCAATTTCCTTCTTGTATTTTTCTTTGCTGTCGTTCATTATTCCCGCGTTATTGATAACGACGTCAATATATCCCTGTTCATCAAGAATAGATTGATAAGAACCAAGTAACTGTTCCTCCTTTGAAACATCACATTTATAAAATTTGACTTTGTTTTTGCCATATTTTGCATTTAACGTATTCTGTTGCGCAGTTCCGAGATCCTCTGCAATATCCAAATTGGCAATGTGCTGGAAAAACAAGATTATTAAATATGTTTCTTTGTACATCTAGAATTAGAATTTAAAACTAACGGAAAAAAGTATAGTGTTATAAATTAACACCTTTGTGGCTAAAGAGTTATCTCTCCTAAACCATACATAATACGGTAGAAATATTAAGGATTCGTAACGTAAGTATAAATAAAATAACTCCAAAATGTATGTTTAGTAAGATAATAACAATGCCAACAAACTTAATCGGTGGTACTCGAGACTCGGAAACCATATTGGAACTATCACTAAAATTGATCTGCGTTTTAGGTGGAATTTTTCTTAAGGCCAAAGCATTAGCTTCATTGCTAAATACGAACCTAAACTTCTTTTATCTTAACAATAGAATGAGATATATCCTTCAAACTAAATTGTCGATAAATCTGAAGATTTTTTGCATACAGGTGGTGGTAGGAGGAAATGATTTGATAGCAAATTGTTAATAAACACTGAAACTTGTAGGGACAATAGTTAAAATCTCCCTTTATAATTGTATACTTATACGAAAAATATAATATTCCTGAAGATTATCAAAAAAAGAAAAATAGCCAATACGATCTGTCTGACGGTCTGTTATAAACACCAAGAACAACTTTTATGTTTCATTTTAAATAAAACTACATTCAACGGATTTAATTTGTTGTATTTTTTGAAGGATTTTATTTACATAACCGATAACAAGACGACGATAATGATCATGCAAATCTTTCTTAATTTATATTCATAGTGCGAATTTCCTAGTTTCGCAATTATGCAAAATAGAACAATTAGCAAAGTAGACAATTAGTATTTAATATTGAATAATAAATAAAACTGTCATAAGTTTATTTATAATAATTCTTCTAAACTAAACACTACTTTTGTGAAGATTATTTTTAATAGTTCATGATATCGATTACTTTTAAATATTATGATAGGTACTCCTAATCATAGAAGCTGATATGAAAATTGTTATGTGGTTATTTTATTGCTTATCCCTACGTCCAGTCCACTCGTTAATTATAAGACTTCGTTCCTAATATAAGAATTTACAATATAATTAATACAATAAGTCAACATATTAAATTGGATAAGTATTTGTATTGTTTGTAACATTCGTAGAAATTTTTAAAATCTTCCCCTACTATTCATGTTGAGTCAGGCGACAAGATTAGTCGACCAGGCGGTCACTACACCAAAATGTTTACATTTACTTTAAATCGAAAGATAAGCTAACGAAAAAGTTGTATGATATGCGAATTATCAAACATGTGAAAATATAATACGTTAAACTGACGTGTTTGTGTACAGCAACAGACAAGATATTAGAAAGCTAATGTTATAGATCTGTACTTAACAATTAGCAATTATCAACTAAGCTTTGTTCAAAATATAAATATAAAAAATCAAAATGATTAAGGACTTTGTATGAGTCCTTAACAAAATAAACCTGGTGCGATTTAGAGATTCACTCTCTGACGTGTATAAGTTAAGATGAGGAATGAAGCAGAAGGTATTGATTCATTTTATGGTGAAAAAATGGTAAATTGTTCGGATTTATTACTACAGAGTATGCTTTACAATGCTATGCAGTCAATTCTCCTTTTTAATTTACTTTATATATGTATAAATGGGTTCTTTGAGGAACACATCAAGATGCATATTACTTGATATATTAATAGAGTATGCGTCAATGGCATGTAATTCAGATAACATGATATTGTTGAGTCCTACAATCAATTGACTTGAGAAACTCTTCAAGGTTGGTGAACAATATAGTAATGCAGCCATTTCGTTATCCACTCTACCAATCACTAAGCCAGCTCGTATACTAACATCGTATAACGATAAGACTGTTATTAAGCTAGCTTGTATTTTGGATATTTTTAGCTATTACGGAATCAAATACGATACTTAAATTGGGATAATGTAATGGGCCCATCAACGCGGTCTACAGTAAAATTCGGATAAGAAATAATGATACTAGTATTTGAGTCAGATACTCATGAAAAATAAAATCCCCTTATTGTGCTTAGCTGAAATATTTTAAATGAATCAATTTTAGATATCTAGGATATGTCGTCAATTACAATTTAAATAATGGCTATGACATTTATATTGACATTGAACGTAGAGCGTCGGCTATAAAGATCAAACTGTTGATTCGCAGATATACTCAGCATATTGCCAAAAATTTTAATCAAGCAATCTATCGGTTAGCTATTAGCAACAAGCCTTCTGCAGCTTTCGCATTTAATAATAATATATATTTTTTTATTTCATACTAACATTCCTATTTAGCATAATATAAAATATAATTTAATATATAAAACTGTGTGTGAGTTAATAACAATGGATCTTAGAAACTACGTAAGTGCATTAGTAAATGCATTAAATGTGTTTTAATAACTATATTTCGCACAATTCTGTTTTTGAAAACTCTAAGTATTCAGAGGCTACTTTTTTATAATGGCATACTGTCTCGGTTACAATTTTGTACCAACTAACAACATTCTCAAGGCATTATTATATTTTATTTTATTAATATCTTTTTTGGGACTATGTCATTCACCTATCAAACCATTTGAGGTTGCTTTGAGACTGCCCCGTTACTGTATTGCATCCTTTATATAGCAAAAACAAAAGCCTCCATGGTTTAAAAAGCATAATGTAAAAAGATTAAGGCAAATGCAACAGTATATTAAAATGATATCTGACCGTTTAAACGGTCTTAATTAACATCACTTTAAGTAAAAGATACCAAAATGATAGCTTATTATTGTTATGTAATATAATATACTTTAATTATTAAAAGCATTAAATTTATATAACAATTATAACGCATTTTCGTACAATTTGTAAAAAATTTATGGCTTATCTTCAGTTACTTTTATTACAGCCCAATTATTATCTTATTTATTTTGAATGTCAGTTTGCTTATATTAGCTAACGGCCGTTTAATTAATGTATTTAAAATTTATATTTAACACATAAGTATTTTGCGAGGCCTAATTATAACATTTGTAGAAGCTTATTTCTACAAATATTGTGTATTACGTTATAAATAATTGTAAAAAAACATCCATTCATCATAGATCTATACAAGCTTTTACGCTTATAATATTAGTAAGATATAAGTTTTGAGGACTGAATTTCAGAAATATTGATTTCAGAACTGGTTGCAAAACTACAAATTTGTACAAAACCCTCAGTGGGCGAACCGAACCCACACTGGTCAGGCTTCTTAATTGAGACGCAATTCAATAATACTCACATAAATCGTAATAAATAAATAATAGTAATATATAAAACATATAACATAGAAAATCGTAACATTATTAACGTTAGTACAGAATGTATAAACAAGATAAATTAAAAGTAATTTATTACCAATTAAAATTAAAATAAATATGGAAGCATTTATTACAATATTATAATAAGCTTAATGTTACATACAATATTAATATATAAAAACAAAACCATATTGAGTTTTGTTCCGGGGGACGATGGAGCAAATGGTCCACATGGTGGTAAGTGGTGTCGGCAAGAAACGGTCTAAAGTTAAAAAATTATGACAACACTAAGACGAAGGGTTGTGGGAGACTAGGATACACAGAAAGTGAGGAAGAGTTCGACCAATGTACCAATGAAGCAGACTCAGACAAAATATGTATTACAGCCAGGGAAAGCCATTGCAGCAATGGTAATCGAATCCGTCTCGTGTTTAATTCTATATCAGACCACAACTGATTTTAATTATAAGCAAGTTCAAAGCATATAAAATAAGATAAACGTTTCAAATGCGGTTGTACTAGACTTGCGGGAAATACAATTATTGGAAAATCATATTGAATTTCCTGAAGTTTAATATCAAACATCAAAATCTATATTTGCGTTTGTTTAAATGTAATTCTATGCGAACTCACAATCGCAAACGAGAAATGTTGTTAAGCTATGTATGAGCACGAGCGTCATCTATTGTTAAATGATTGTACTAATCCTTTGCAGGAACCTTTGCAGTTATGCCAACAATAACTCACTAAAATTTCAATGAAATTTGGTAAACGTTATTTAAAAACAATTTAAACGAACATATTTTTATGTGTTGTAAGTTAAAATGACAAAATAATATGTGAAAAAGAAAACCTTTCTAAAACTCCTTATCTTTAATAGTTAGAAACTATTTATACATAACATAATACTAAATATGATAAGAATATTAATATAAAATAGAGTAACTGTTTTAATAACTTCCATCGGGTACAATATTTAAAAAAAATAATTATTTCTATAATTAAAAAAAAATACTCGTCAATATCATTTAGTTTTAGCTTTTAAAAATAACTGTAATTTTGAAAAAATATCATAAAAGCAATAACCGGTTCAGATTTAATTAAAAATAATTTATTAACATTTAATGCACTTACCTTCACATTTTCATCTAGTAAAAATTCGATCACCTTAGCCCCAATTCCATTAGATCCCCCGGTGATGAGAACCACTCTGTTCTTCAGATCGAACGCCATTGTGAATGTTTGCAAAAATAATAAATCCGGCAGGTCTTATCAACTCCATTATATAGCACGTGTGAGACATGAACTTAGCTATATGTTGCGAATGATGTTTGATTATATAATTGATTAACTTTGAGTGAGATGATTTTATCATATGTGGAATTTTATGAAAATAAACTAGAAAAAAATAATTCACAGTGTAGTTTTCTGTTTTAAGTATTTTATTTATTGCACTTTTTTATTTATTTACTTATTTATTTATTTCTGTACCATAAATAGTAATAATGACATTATAACAAAGAAAAATTACACAAAGATTAACTTATCTCTTGCAAGAGATCTCTGCCAGAAACCCTTGGTTAATGGAGATATTTAATTATATGGGTATACCAATATAATTAAATATCTCCATTATATATATATATATATATATATATATATATATATATATATATATATATATATATTTATACATATATATATATATATATATATATTTATACATATATATATATTTACATACGCAACTGTCTACACAATACAAGTACATATAACTAATGGATATGGATAAGTTTTTATTAATTTTTTTTGTTTTTATAAAAAAAAAATTGGAATGTCGGGAACATTTAATCTTATAATCGTACATGTTTACAATAAATCGATTCTGTAATTGATTACTGATAATAGATCTGGCCGATTTACATGACTCTTTTATTATAGTAAAAATAAGACTTGTTTATATGTTATAAAAATATTCATATTTTGAGATGCCTATATATTTAATTTTTATTGATATCACTTATTTACTTACACAACATATACATTTATATAGGAATTCAATTATAAATATCAACTAATACTAGTCAATAGGACGCAGTCAGTAATAATATACTAATAAAGATAGTAAATTAGAACTAAAGTAATCGAGATTATAAGATTAAAGCGCCTAGAGCTCGATTAAATACCATTCCATAATATGATAATTATTATCTAATACAATAACATGTTCTTGCTTTGGACAAATATAATTAAAATACTAGGATCCGCCAACCGTGAGCGGCGGGTGTTGAGCTGAGCCCCTCTCCTTTTTTCTTTTCTTGATAACTTTTGAATGGCTAAACATTTTTTAAATCTGTTTTCGCTATAACATCCGCGTTCGGCTCAAACATACTGAAAATTTTTAGCCAATTATCTCGTCGCATTCTGGAGACAACTAAACACAAAAAAAAGATCTCCCAAACGGTTAAGAGCTTCACTTACGCTCAGCAATTAAAACACGAAGTTATAAGAGAATAATCGTCAAAATATTTTTACTGTCATCCTTCAATAATATTTATCGGTGATGTTATCAGAAGCATGAATCGTAATATTAATAAAAGCCTAGATCCGCCACCTGTTTTTATGCAAGCGATTCTACAGTCTATTTTCTTACATTTTCTCACATGATTTTAAAATAATTTTAAAGGATTATAGTTGTAAACAATGGAGTCAACGTATTTTGGTATAGAACTGTAGACAAGTTAAGTAGGCCGCTTACCTTCTTACTTATCTGAGAAAAATATGTACAAACTCATATACAATATTAATTACTATGATATATTCTTAATGAGTTATATGTTTTAATAACATATTGACCTTTGTGTATTTACTATTTATACTTGATAATTATAAAAATGAATGTACACGTTTTGGCTTGGCTGTGCGTTTGTTATGTTGTTTATTTTTGTCAGATAAAAAAATATTATTAAAAAAATAAAAAATATAAGCACAAAGTTATTTTTAACACTGTTTATAAACAATACAATTGACATACAGGGTTAATGTTAGGACGAAGAGCAAATAAATGCAATCGTTAACATATTTATAAATAAATAGAGTCTCTATCGGAACGCGTCTTAGGTAGGTCTGATATTATTGTAAGAAATCAACTCAGGTAAAGATGTAACCTAAAAGAAACCAATAACAGTTAAGGTTTCATTGCTACTTTTACCACGCCTTCAATGGCTAAAGTAACCACTAGCACATCCAGTAGGGCAACTGCCATATCTTTTTTCCGTTATCGTTATCGCTATAGCCCCTCTTCGGCTACAGGTAAGGCTGCAAATATGCAAATATCGAAAGAGCATAATGCGAAAAACTTAGCTAATGATAATTCATCATCAAAAAGTACAACAATAAACTAATAGATGGCGCATAGACTGTTAGTTGGCCTGGAGTTTTTTAAAGAAAACTTTTAGGACATAAGTAAAATGGGACAAAATGGGATAGATATATTTATTAATATTATACGGAACATATATTTATTAATATTACACGGAAGTGTTTAGTACTGAATAAAATTTTCAAATCTGTTAAAAAAACTAACTATATTATACCAAGACCTATAAATGATTTACCTCTATCAGCTAGAAATTCATTTACATAAAAACATTTAAGCAGACTCAACATATATATCTATAAATTAAATAAGTAATAATTAATTAGTGCAAGTGACTCAGCATAAAATTTTTGATAAATTGTTAGGTATAGAGGACACCACTCACTGCGGCATAATCTTTCAATATATCATATCTAAGTAATTCGTAAATTATCTATCACTAGTTATAGTCTTCTCATAATCATTAACATTTTTACAAAATCTACATATATAATAATTCTTTAAGTGATCGCTGTCTGTACATAGAAGATATTTGGAAAAAAACATAAAAAAATAACTCAAGACAATGAAAATTAAATTTTTCGCATATTTGTCTGTTTAACAATGCGTTGTGCGGGCTATTATCTAGAATAGCTTATCCGATTGGAATGTTTTTATGGAAATATTATTGTAATCTTTACTTAAGATTTAGCGTTTCCTTTATTTAAATCGGTTAAAACATAAAAAAGGTTTTGCCAAAAAAAAAATATGCCGTACTAAGTTTGTTTATATATTCAAGAAATATATTATTAAGATACCTACTGTTTTGATAAATTGATGCAAAATTTTGCAATTCTGTAGTGTGCCGAAATATAAAATCCGCGCGGATGTAGTTGCGACCACAGATAGCAAATAATAATAAATGTTAAAGGGCTTAGGTTATGCCGATAAGATATTATATCCATTATTTTTAGTTCGATATTTAAAGCCATAATCAGAAAACGTCATCGCCCAACCTCTTGCTTATTTTCCAATAATGTAAATTTAAATTCTTCATCATCTGATGCAATCGCGCAATTGAACAAAAACGTCAGTCAGTAATAAATGTGTTGCATTTAAACCTCTTTTATCAGATGAAATTGTTAAAACATTTAGAAAATTAAATCCGAAGAAAACCGGTGATCTTTGGCGTACGTCACTTAAATTACTTGGCACTAGTGTAAATGACATTGGGGAAAATTGGGGACAAGTTATCCCTTATTTTCAACAAATGTATTGAAACCGGAATATTCACATATTTGATAAAAAAACAGTAAAGTTCCTTCTTTGTTTAAAAGTGGGAATCGGCTTGAACCCGGAAATTATATCTCTGTTTTACCAACATCAAGTAAGACATTCAAATAAATCATTCATAGTGAAGAATATGGTTTCACCAAGGGCAAATCAACAACTGATGCGGGTGCCACGCTTCTTAAGCCCATTTACGACGCATCGGGGTGTTTTGCGATTTGTCCAAAGCCTTTGATTGCGTGGACACTTAAACATTGCTGTGCAAAACTTAACCACTACGGTGTACGTAGCGCTGCGCTTGATCTTATTACCTCATACCAAGGAGTACGTTCCACGTTCAGAGTATTGAGTTTAGAGTTTAGAGTTTAGAGTTTAGAGTTTAGAGTTTAGAGTTTAGAGTTTAGAGTTTAGAGTTTAGAGTTCAGAGTTCAGAGTTTGACCGAATATTAAAGGAAAGTCGTAACGGGATGTTATATAATTTTTTTAAAAGTTTATATAAATCGAAGCAGCAGAATTAATAGAATCAGAATCGAATGCTTCCATATACTAGTTCGTTTAAACAGCAACAAACTCTTCAACTTTATAATAATAGATGAAAAAAGGCACATTTTTATAACAGTTTTAATTATGCACACTTATCCAAACTGAAATATGTATCAAGAGGAACAAAAAACTTACACTACTAACACAATTATCAGTATCATTATTTAAAAATTAGTTCATCTTTTACCAATCCCTTTTGTCTCGCTATGAAAAACGTTACATTGTATTTGCAAGAATTACAAATATTTAACAATCTGTAAAAGTGCCATAAAAATATATAGGCATAGCTTTCAATGTCTGTTCTATGAAATGTCCATCGAATAACTTACTCAGCAGGCGTTCCTAAATCATTATTGTCCATTACGATGAGTAATCAATCATAATATTATAGCAATAGCGGCATTCTCAGCATGTATTTAGGACTACACTAGTCAAAATCGCCCTAAAATATGTTTTTATTTATTACGTAATCGGATGTATTTGTCTTTGTTGCCATTGGTATACTTTTAACCAAAGTTCTTCCTATATCACGACTATTGCAACATAATTTATAATTGAACATTAACAAAGGCACAAGCTATTTCAAAAAATAATTAATTCATTATTTTTAGAAAATTTTCTTCATTTAAGTAAAAACATAATTAATACCACAAAGACTTCATTAGCTATCATAACAGAATTTTATCTGGATCAGAGTCAAAATTTATCAACTACAACAACAAAAATTAAGTCTATCAAAACAACATACAGCAAGTCATAGTGACATTGGAAGTATGTATCTACAGCAAAATTTTATCTGTTTATTTTAGTGTAGTGTGGAATGTGTTTGTATATATGATTGTACTATAATAATATTCTACGATAGACATATATGATTGCACTATAATAATAATATTCTATGATAGACGAAGGGACAAAAAAACTGTTTGGATCACTTTAATAAGGGAAGTACATAAACATGGGTTTAAAAAGCAATATGTTACAAAGAATTTTTGAGGGTGGTCCCAAGATAATTAATAGAGTCTACAGATTAAATTAATGGACTCCTAAAGGTCACAGAGAGAGAAGCACCTCAAGTATAATTTACATAAAACGGACTAGATTGCCTTATTCAACTTATATTAAAGATAACACTCTGTAACCAAAATACTTTTATTTTTGGGATATTATGGACGGATATTTTATTATAGTACTATAAGTACTATAATAAAATATCCGTCCATTATATTATTAGTCTTTTGACAGCTCACGCCCATGAAGTTCTGTATTGTTTACGTTAAAATGTCATACAAAATAATATTGTACTTCACGGAAGGGTACCGCCCACTTAGTGATTGCCACATGTAATGATTACTACGATTATGCCATCAATTACAAATAATTGGAAAAAAACAATGCTACGGGTATTAATTATATCTGCTAAAGAAAAACTCTTCTATAATGTTATATAAGGTGTAATTAATATGTTATTTAAATATAAATACATGTAAACTTTATACAGGGTGGGCCATGAATTAGTTAACATTTGAAAAAATCGTATAAAAAAAACCATTTAACATATTTTAGAAATAGTTTATTTACGAGAAAGCTAATTAGTTGTAATTTATTTTTTTTTAATTATTTCGTCTAAATGACCACCGTATCGGTTTTTGCACTCATCTAAGCGAGTCCTGAAGTTTTCGAATACTCTTCTGCAAAGAGACCGCGAGATCGCCGACGTCTCTTCGATGATTTTTTCTTTAAGTTGACGGAGTGTATTCGGTTTATCAAAGTAGACACGACTCTTTAAATAACCCCATAAAAAGAAGTCTGCTGGGGATAGATCTGGAATTCTGGGCGGCCATGGGATGTCACCTCGTCTGGAAATCAGCTTTTCCGGAAACATTTCTTTGACCACCGGCAAGGACTCGTTCGATGTGTGACACGTGGCTCCATCTTGTTGAAACCATGTGTTACGATTATAGCCAGCAAATTCCAGTAGCATCGGTGCTAAAAACTCCCGTAACATTTTCACATACTCGGCAGAATTAACAGTAACTGAACGGCCTCGAGAATCTTCAAAAAAGTAAGGTCCGATGATTCCTTTTGCTGAAATTGCAGCCCATGCAGTTAGGAGAGTGAAGTGGCCTTTCATGTTTAGCTTTGGGATTTTCGCTGCTCCAATACCTGCAATTATAATTATAATTATAATCTTTTATTTGCAGAAAACATGGCATACATAACACAATATTGTTAATATATAAGTACATGTTTAGTCAACGGCGTGACATGCAAAATTTTATTACAGACTATTTTAACTTCATAAAAATAACATTAACTAAAATTATCAAATTAAATTGTATTATATAAAATTACATTTAATTAACTAAATAAAATAAAATAAATTATACAAGATTAAATTAAGTCAAATAATTATATATCAAATAATTATTTATATATATTTTTACATCAAAATCACATATTACAAAATTCTTTTACGGAGTAAAAGCATTTGTCAACCAACCAGTCACGAAGTTTCACCTTAAATCTTAAGTATGGCAAATTTCTAATCGCAGAAGGCAATTTGTTATAGATGACTATCATCATGTGATAGCAGTTTTTAGAACCAAGAGCAGTCCTAATTTGAGGGTAATAGATTTTATTCTTATCCCTTGTATTAAATGATAGCACATTTCCACGAGTCTCGTAGTAGTCATGGCCAAATCTTTTCATAAAACACCCAAGTTCGTATATATAAATGCCTGGCAACGTAAGAATTTTAAGATGCCTAAAACTTGGTTTACATGATTGCATCGGATCCATATTACAGATTGCCCTGATGCACTTTTTTTGTATGAGAAATACTTTATTTATGTCTGAGCCATTTCCCCAAACCAAAATTCCGTAACGAAGATTTGATTCAACGTAACCATGATATGCCAATAGTGCTGTGCTCTGATCAGCAATCCTTGAAATTTTTCTTAAGGCATAGACAAATTTATTAATTTTTTGACATAAGGTTGCTATATGAGGACCCCAGGAACAAAATTCGTCTAAACGTACACCTAAGAAACTTATTTCTGTAACTTGTTCTATTCGTTCATGGGCACATGTTATTACGTTACCTTTAATAGACATTTTCCTATTCCTAAGCATCATATATTTGGTTTTTTTTAGGTTTATACACAAATTGTTCATTTTTAGCCATTCGTGCACATCTTTTAAAGTGTTGTTTATTTCTATACAATTATTATTATTTTTTATACACGGTACGATGATTGATACATCGTCTGCAAACAAAATACATTTGTGTTTTGTGCAATTAGGAAGATCATTAATATATATTAAAAATAATAGTGGCCCAAGAACACTACCCTGGGGTACGCCAAAAGCATTTATTTCGAAAGACGAGTTAAAATTTGTTAATATCTTTTTCTCGTTCAATTTCGAAATTTGAACAAACTGTTTTCTGTCTTTAAGATAGCTTTCCAACCATTTATTGCATACTCCACGTAGCCCATAGCATTCGCATTTTTTCAATAATAAGTCATGCGACACATAATCAAAAGCCTTTGTCATGTCGCAGAACATAACACAGGCTGGACTACCGCTGTCAATACACGATATAACGTTTTTTAGTAACATAAAAAGTGCCAATGTCGTTGATTTCTCTTTTTGAAAACCATTTTGCTCATTTTTAATTGTCTTGCATTTCGTAAGGAAAGTAATAATACGTTTGTGCATAATTCTTTCAAACACTTTAGAGATAACTGAGGTAAGTGATATAGGACGATAATTATTGATGTCAGTAATATTACCCTTTTTATGAACTGGCTTTATAATGGACGTTTTTAAATTTGACGGAAAAGTGCCACAGATAAAAGACAAATTAATCAAATAGCACAATATTGGCGACAACTCTTCAACAGCAACTTTTAGCACCATAGTACTTATACCATCCTGTCCGACCGATTTTGTGTTTTTTAAGGATTTTATAGTAGTAGTAACCTCTTGTGTGCTGCAAGGCTCCAAGAAAATTGATTTGCTGACTTCATTTCCTATCAGGGTCATTTTATTGTGTTTCATTAAGTCACACTTATTTTTTTTTGTCGACAAAGAGGTCGTTGAACTTATTAGCAACATCAACAGGATTTTTAATACTCATACTATCAATCACTATTTCTTCCAGATCTTTAAGTTGATTGAAGTTATGATCGCATCCTTTAATAACAGTCCAAGCAGCTTTGCATTTGTTAACTGACGCAGCAATATATTTTCTGTTTGTCTTTTTTTGGGCTTGATTAATACAAGATTTTAATATTTTAGTGAACTTCAAATAATTATCTTTATCTTCTATTTTATTCGTTTTGTAGCTCTTATATCGCAATTTTCTTTTTGTTTTGATGTCTGTTATTTGTTTCCATGTAATAGCTTTCATGCAGTCCTGAATTTTTTTTACGTTATCCTTACTATAATCTCTTACAGTAATAAAATAATACATGAGAAGTTGTGGCTTCGATTTTACATTAAAAGTTATAGTTTGACAAGTATTATGGTCAGACAACTCTGATTGAAACACACCTGCTGTAACTTCGTCTATGGTACTCGCTATATGGTCAATACATTTGTTATGTCTAAAGGGTTTATTTATATGGCATTTAATATTATAATTATCTAATAACATTATTAATTTCTTTGACACATTATTGTCAGATAGTAGATCAATATTCAAGTCACCGGCGATAATAACACTTTTTTTCGTATTTTTGAATGCATTCAGTGTTAAGTCCAAATTTTCAAATAATATATTTACGTCAGAGTTCGGAATACGATACACACATAGGATGATGCAACGCAGTTCAATTAGTTCAACAGCACAGCACTCAAACGTATAGACTTGAGCGAATTTTTTTACGTCTTGTATTTCTTTAGTTTTTAAATTTGTCCTTGTGAAAATACACACACCGCCACGTTTTACATCTCTAGAAAAATTAGCTGCTAAATTGAAGTTATGAAGTTTGGCATTAGCTTCAGAACCACTTTTTATAAAAGTCTCAGACAAACAGACAACATCCACGCACACGCTACTATCATTTAATTCATTTAAGTATATTTCGAATAAATTTTGTTTATTTAAATATCCCGCTATATTTTGGTGCAAAATGGTACAAGAATCGTTTTTATAATTATTGAAAAAAGGGACGAAAGGAATTTTTAGGTGTAATACTTACCCTGTTTTGGCCATGGTCCGAGTCTTCAACTAGGTTGCTATCAATGACCGTTTTGGGTATAACCTTAAAGTAATATGGAATGGTTCCAGGTTTATAAAATTTCGAATTGTGGTTTGTACCATGAAAGTCATCTACAACCGTTACCGACTTTTTGTTGTTCGTTTTAAAATAGAAAGGTATAGTTCCCGGTTGATTGACCTCCTTCACCCTATGTATATTAGTTTTTTTATTAAATTTCAATAAATAATTTTGGTAATAATAAGAATAGTCAATAAGTAAATTAATTTTTTTACAAATGTCAATAAAGTAGTCTCGTCTGGTTTTATAGTACCTATACAATTCAATAAATTGAGCGTTTTTATAGTAATTGCAATATAATTTTAACAAATTGTTTAACTTAATTTCGTTCATATAATTATTCTTAATTACACTTAATATAATAATTTCAACATGTGATCCAAATAAATTTATAATAGTACAAATGTCAATTCCTAGTTTAGAAGGGTTGCAGTCATTTTCCCCTAAGCATAAAATTACCTTATCTGCAGAATTTACTTTGGTATTTTTACAACATTTAATAAATTCTTCTGTTAATGCATTTGGTTTCGTTATTGACTCAATAATGTATTCTTCATATGTAGTGTTGTGTCTAGAATATATAAGATTTGATGCTAGATCAGTACATTGCTGTGTTCCAAATATCAAAATTTTTTTCTTCTTTCTGTCTATCGTTGAGCCCGGTGAATTATTCGCCTTAAAACTCCTCTTAATATTTTTTTTCAAATTATTATCCCCACATTTTTTTATTTAATTCCGAATCATTTGGTTTTTTTGCGGATTGGATCTGTCCGTTAGAATTATTATTTGTTTTCTCCGGAGTTACCGAGCTGCATATTTGGTTTAAGTTCTGTACAGATAAGCCAAGACTTTTTTTACCTTTTCGTTTTCCGTCAGATTTACTTTTCCTAGAAGTCATGGGCGTCGAATTTAAATATTTATATCTGTCATTTTTCTTCTCCAGCTCTTCAATGTAACGTTTCAATTTACAGTTTTCAGAAAGAAGTAACTCAATCTCTTGATGTGAACTTTGTAATTCTCCTTGTAACTTTTCTATGTTTTCGTTTAATTCCTGTATTTGTAAGTTACCAGCTCGTATAGACAAGTCAGGAACCGAGTACATTGAGTCATCAAGCGATAATCTGTTGTCACTGAGGGAATTTAATGATGATGTCAGAAATTTGTTGGTTTTTCTTTTATTTCTTTTAGTTATGTTATCGTTCATGGAGATGTCGAACGACATATTTATATTTTATTATTTATCTTATATTTTAATTAAATTATAAAATAATTCCATAAATATATTAATAATTATTTGCCAGTATAAACAAAATTATAATCAGAAATTATATTACTCTTATCGCCATCTAGTGGCAAAAAGCATAACCACAGTATTCTCAGTCAATATTTGTAAGGTAAAGTGGCGCTAGTAGTAAAGTTTTTCTATAAATTATACGAATTTTTATATATGGTATCACTAACAGCGTCACTGGTGGCAAGTAGTGGTATCTACTAATATTTGTTCTCGTCACTTCTATGTCGAAGTGGCGCTAGTTGTATGGTTTATATTAAAGGTTCAAAGTTCATTTTCTTTCAACGGTCGCGGAAATGTAATTTACTTGAAAGAATACGAAAGATATTGATTATTGTAACAAATTAATGCACAGTATTGTTCAATATTTGGAACCACTAATGTCTGAAAACTGTCTTCACTAATATAAAATAGTTTTAACACCACACAAAGCAGTCCACCAAAATTTGTTGATGTTTATCTCTCACTTAATATAATTTGTCACAAATAGTTTTGCTCAGTCACAGTCATAAATAAACTCGATTGCACAGGTATTTACACTATTTGGGTTAAACTTTTAATTATTTACGAAAATTAAACTATGATAACGATGTTAACAAAGCTGGGGTTGCCAGTCTAAATCAATCAAATCAATTCTGTTTGTTTACATGTCCATTTAGGTGGAAATGGGCTTCGTCAGAGAATAAGATGTTGTCAAAATTACTGAATCGAGTTAACATTGTTTCGGCATATGACTTACGCAAATTTAAATCATTAGGGTTTAGTTCTTGCACTATCTGGATCTTATATGGATGTAATTTCAAATCTAATTTCAAAATACGGCGTAATGATGTGCGGGATAATCCTAATTCAGCCGAACGTTTGCGCGTCGATAAATCGCGCTATCGATATCGTCGAATCTGGATCACGTCGAACAGAAGCGGAAACTTGCTGCACGTTCTCTTCGCTTCGAGAAGTCCGCGGGCCGCCGGTTTGTTTCACATTTAGTGTAGATCTCGTCTCTTCGAACTTCTTCACCCATTTCTTTATTAAAGGAGCACTTGGACACTGACTTAAGTCGTGTAAACCATATTCAACGCGAAATAAGCGTCTCACAGTAATGAGCGAAAAGTTGTTAAAATAGAACTGTTTCACACAGTAAGCACGTTGTGGCCCCGTGAAGCGATCCATTGCGACTAAATTTCCAAGAAGCAAGCTATTGCCCACGCCCCGCGCGGCAATAGTTTGCGTGGTAAGTTACATTTAAATGTTAACGAAATCTTGGCCCACCCGATATAATAACATTATATAATTATTTTTTTTCTTCTTAGTTTAAGGCATACAAATAAAACAATTCAATTAATTAATTAAATAAATTTATTTTATTAACACGAATCGTCGGAATAATAATTTATACTAGATTCGTCCAATGAGGAGTCTTCTGTAATATTAATGATTAACTCTTCTGTACATATACTAGGGGCGCCAACAGACAATCAAATTTCGACTCGCTGCACTCGCGAAGTCTCGGGTGCCGTTTGCATATTGAGCGAAGCAAGCCCAGTGTAATGACTCATCTTTTCCCATTAACTTCAATGGGATATCAGTTTTTTATCGATTATTCCTCAACGACATGACATTTTTATTTTATTTTTCTTTTAAAACCGTCACCCAATGTGTGTCTTTTTGATTGCAAAATTTCATAATTTTCCGTCTAGTAGTTTTCGAGCGTGAATGAATGTGAAAAAGTCTCCAGTAGAACGCCCCGCTCGCTAGGCTCGCTTCGCTCAATTATCAAATGCAATATCACGGTATGATTATAATAAATACCGACAAATCACAGGGGTTTCCATTTATTTTCAGAAAACTAAAGCAATATTAAATTTCTATATCTGTTATTACGTTTACGTAGGCAGGTACGTTATTCGATTAATGATATTACTATAATCGGAATGGTATCGCATTCGAGATTCTTAAGTACATCACTACACATGTCAATCATTGAGCTATCAAAAGACTAATAATATAATGGACAAAGTATAACAGTAAGAACAACTCGACGACCAAGGGAAGACACCGCCTATCATCCCGAATATCAGAGCTCAATACCAGAAATTTTTTTTCGGCAAAAAACATCAGGCAATCTCTATTTTTCTTTGACGTTCATAAGTCGAGTGGGCCGGACGGCATTTCTCCATTGATGCTACGAACGTGTGCCCCTGAGTTGATTGCAGTGCTAACGCGTCTATTTTGGCACTCTTATCTTAAAGGCGTAGTCCCAGTCTCATGGAAGTATGCCCTTGTCCATCCGATCTCTAAAAAAGGTAATAGCTCGAACCCAGCTAACTATAGACCTATTGCCATTACCTCACTTCTCTCCAAAATAATGGAGATCAATATCAACCTACAGCTCCTAACGTACCTCAAGAATCACCAGTTGACCAATGACCGGCAATATGGCTTTCGCCATGGTCGATCAGCTGGTGCTCTTCTTTTATACCTTACGCACCGTTGGGCAGTGGTTATTGAAAGTAAGGGAGAAGATCTGGCAGTTAGTCTGGATATAGCATAAGTCTTCGATCGTGTATGGCACAAGGGGCTTCTTTCGAAGTTACCTTCCTATGGGCTTCCCGAGAGTTTATGCAAGTGGATCACCAGTTTTCTCACTGGGCAGAGCATACAGGTCGTTCTCGACGGTTTTCTCTCGGCTCCAAGCCCGTGAACATTGGTGTACCCCCAGGGTTGTGTCTCCTACAAAGACCTTCTTGGGAATTATTTCAGAACGGTTTGAACAGATCCTCGTTCAGTTTTTTCCCCAGAAGACACAAGTATGAGCGTTTACCACTAAAACAAACCTATTTTGTCGTACCTCGTAGAGCACTCCTTTCAATACTGGGCTTCGATATCTCGAACGACTGTGGGTTTCGTGGTCATCTGTAGAGCAAGGTCAGGTTGGTCTCGATGAAATTGGGAATGATCAATAGAGTAAGGTAGTATTACAAGCCTGGCCAAAGATTTACGCTGTATAAAGCAAGTCAAGTCTCACATGGAGTACTGTTCTCATGTCTGGTCCGGATCACCCGAATATCAGCTTATACCTTCTGACCACGTACAACGGTCGTTCCATCGTTCGGTTTGTTGGAAACCAGTGTTACTCTGTGAACAGCTACTCTCTGGCATTGCAGAGACGTGGTCTTTTTATGCGTCTTCTATCGCATTTAGAATTTAGCTTGGAGTTTTCCGAAAAGCTATTTCATCGGATGCACGCCCCCGAATTTTATAACCGCACAGCACATCATGCCCTGCAATACCATCCCTACCATTTGAATGCTTATCGATACTCTACTGTCCGGTTTTAAGGATTTTTCTTTCACATACCAACTAAGATGTGGAAAGAACTTCCTACGGAGGTATTTCCTAAACGATACGTCATAGGAACTGATATTGCAAGAGTTCGTGGGCGACTGCGATCACTTGTCATCGGTGACACGCAAGCTCGTTTGCCCTCCTTTAACATAAAAAGGCATACGGCTGCTACATAATCGAAGTATATAAGGCAGGTACGTAAGGAAAGTACATGAGGCAACTATATAAGGCAAGTACATAAAGGGAGGTACATAAAGGTAATACGTAAGGGAAGTACATAAGGCTAGTATATAAGGGCAGTACATAAGGGAAGCATATAAGGACAGTTCATAAGGGAAGTATATGAGGCTAGTACATAAGGCTAGTAAATAAGGGAAGGGATATATATAAGGCTACTATATAATGCTAGTATAAACGGGAAGTATATAAGGCTAGTACATAAGGCTAGTAGATAATGGAAACATATTAAGCAAATAGATCCCCTATCGCTATCCCAAGTTCCATGGGAGCGGTGTGAATTAGCTAGTAGATGTAAAAAGAGGAACAAACAGCAACAGGAAAACTTGCCAAGGTTAATCGCCAAAATACAAATCATCTCCATGCCATACCTTCTTTAATGTAAGCCCCTAATAACTTTTTATACTATAATGACTTTTTTATCAAATTCCTTAAATTTATAATTTGTATTTATTCAATGAAAAATTTAAGGCTTTACTGGGGAGTTTATTGTAAAAAAGTATACAAGTAACCCTAAAGGAATACTTATTTTATGGAGCCTAATGTTAACCGTAAAATTATTTTTATAATTTTGTGTAAATAACATTAATAATATGGTAAAAGTGATTTAGTAGAAAATGGGAAGACGGAAGAATAAAAGCCGCAAAACTTTGCAAATATTTTTACGATTTTAATACGTAATAATTCCAGAACACATATATAATGTTGAATCTAGGTCACCGTCGATCGATCTTTATGATTCACTTCATTATTTATAATGTAAGCTTATTGTTATAGATAAGATAAGGTAATATTCAAATAAAATTTCGTTCATATTAATTTCCTTGACTTTGATTTTATTGTGTTTAGTCCAAGGGTCGTGATATATGTAAAAAACCTATATCGATTAGATTTGATTTGACGAAGTTTGTATAAAAAGAGACCATAGAAATACCTGGATAAAAAAAGTATTTGTATACAGTATACTAAGGCACGGTCAGAAACTAACTAATGTATACAAGAAAGTTCTAAATCATCTATCTTTTAAAACTCATACATTTAAACAAGAAAGAAAAAAATTTAATAGGGTTTGAATTTAAGAAAGTGCTTTCCTAAAAAAACTACATAAGTTAATAAGCATTTCATAAGTATATATTTTTAATTAATATAAATTGTGATGATTATATCCTAACTTTTTCATTGGCTTTAGCCGCTCAGTATTATAATATAGGGTTACCGTTATCAGATTTACTTGATTTGTGTAGTCACAATTTTTTCCTACATCCTATTTTTTATCGATATCCAACCATATTTTTTATTTTAAGATGGATATACTAATAGACAGACAAAAATTCAAAGACCACATTTGCAATGCAAGACAAGGAATTGCAGACAATGAAGACATTAGCTTGTCTTCTTCGTTTATAAAATTAGGGCTTCGAACACTAATATACTATAAACGCCATAAGGTGTAACGCCATAAGGCTCGAAGCCCTAAATTAATAAAACAAACATACGTGACGTCACGTTCAAGCAAATTGCAACGATAGACTGTTTATAACATACAAATATATGAAGTACTGATAAGTTTTAAAATGATTTTACCTGAACTTACTTTACTGAAAGAAAATGGCTGAATAAAGATGGCATCTAGTAAAATAAGCAACATAGGATTTTGAAACAAGCACCACGCTAAAAGAAAAATTAGAACATTAAAAATATAATCAGTGTGAAGGAAAAAAAATGTTTTTACTTAGTATCTGAGTCCTTATGAAAATAATATATATATTTAATATTTGTTAATTACATTTTATTGCAATTTTGTCGTCTGAACGTATATAAATAATTTCTACTTCAGATCCTTTCATTGGAGCTCATTTCAATATGTTATCTTAACAAAAACCAAACGAACTATAAAACAATTAGATGTACCAAAGACTTTTCAATTTCTTATTTACTCCTTTGCAAGAGATGAAAGAAAACAATAAACAAACCTATTTTTTGTTCTACTTTTTTATCGTATAACCTAATTTGACATTTCGTAACATATATATTTTTTTACTTATGAAACTTGAATAGAATAAACTATTTATAGTGCAATTTCAATTTCCTTGACTACTAAGTAGACCATTTACCATGTGCACTCAAAAACTCAGAACTCAACCGTCACGTTATAAGATAGTGATTATATACTCTGTGCCCAATTGTCTGTTGTCTGTGCTCATTGTACAGTGTACAGTTAGGAACTGACATTACATTTTATCTTGTTGCCACTTGTCATTTGTGGTCTGTGAGTCAGATTTTATAGTAGTCTGTGCTATTACGTATTTCATGTTTCGTTAGCATTTTGCGGTTCTGAGTATCAGTTATATTTTAGTGTAGTTTAAAAAAGTTTTCTTAAGATAAATAAAGTGTGTAACTAATAATATTCATTAAGCCAAAATGAATCCCTATCAAGTAAGTAATGTTTGAACTAGTGTGAATGAAAAATGATTAACTAGTGAAAATAAGCTGCCTTGTTTTGTTTATCACAAAATTAATAGAAGAAGCTAAAACGTTTGCGTCTATGAAGTAATAAAGTTTTTCTTTCTACACACCATTATTGTCGACTCGTTTAACATAGGTTATAAACTATACTTATTTTATTTTAAGGGATCGCCTCGATACCTACACAATATTGGATTTAGCAACTCCGCTCCGCAATCGTTCGGAAATCCGGCGCCAATGCCGGGTTTTCCCACGATGGGTTACCCAGCACCTCAACCTGGTTATCCCAACACGGGAAGTGGTTATCCTCCATCATCAAGCTACCCACAACAACAAGGATATCCTCAGGCTAGCTCAGGATATCCTCAGGCTAGCTCAGGATATCCTGGTGCTCAAGGATATCCATCCACTCAAGGTTACCCACCTGCTCAAGGTTACCCAACTGCTCAGGGTTATCCACCTTCTTCAGAGCATCAACCTGCTCAAAGTTATCCAGCCGCTCATGGGTACCAACCTGCTCAAGGGTATCCACCCGCTCAAGGTTACCCACCCTCCCAAGGGCTTCCAACTTCTCAACCATACCCTCAGTCCAATTATCCTCAAGCACAACAAAGTCCTGGCCATCAATCTCATCAACAGGGATATACCCACAGCGTGCAACATCGCCAAGCTTATAATACATCAAGTCCAGTGTATAATGAACCAAAGGTAAATTCAGCATACATACACAAATTCTTAAAGCTCTATTTTGTGATAAGCAAAACATTGGCTACTTATTCTTTTTGCATGCTTGTTTGTCTATTATAATTTAATTTGTTGTGAATTAATTTTAATGCCTATCTCCTTTTTTACTTTTGCATTCCTATATAATGTTTACAATTAACAATTATTCCGTAATCTTAACCATGTTGACTAAATCATTCTGTTTTAGTATGTACTCATCTTTCAACAAGTTAATTGATAAAAATATATATTTATGAGACATTTCACTCATTTCAATAGAATAAATTAAATAAAGATATAAAGTAACTTTCAATAAATAAATTTTATATTCATAGGTCAATATTTTATTTTGAATGATTATCCAAGAATAAACCATATAATTTTAATGTCAAGTTCTATATAGTGTATTAAGGAAAATGTAACAATTTTGTTATATACAAAACTCGATTTAATTGGCAGTAATCATGGCTTCCGTCACAATGGTAACAACTAAGTGATATGAGTCACTACTGATTGTACTATTTGATATGATTACATTTTGGTATGATTTAAATTAGCGACCTCACAATTGTTTGCTCTAAAAATAATTATGTGGTATCCTCTGTGATTGTTTGACACTACATATTTATACTGTAATGTTTAGCAATTGTAGACAATATGGGAACAAAATGAAAATAATATCCTTAGATTAAAGTGTTATTTATTTATATTTATTTTGTAAATAACAATTGATTTTTAATTATTTTTCCTTGCATTGTTTTAAAGTTATTAATAATTTTATTTGTAACAAAATACTGTGATTAAATTTATTTATTTTAGTATTATATGTCATGTTAGTTTCATATCACATATCATGACATTACGAGTTCAAGACGGGACCATACCTATACAGTGACTCTATTCAAGGAACAGTTTACTGCAATTATATTGTTATGCTCACTTCGTCTCCGAGTACATTTATCACAATAACTCAGTCTTGGTTCTGTTCCTCAATAAAATGCACGTAGTTTTTTTTTATATCAAATTTATCAAAAATATACAATATAAAGTAGTTTACTGTGTGATGTAACTTACAGTGTTTTTTATTTGTGAAATTTAAGTTAACATTATAAATATGTCCTCTGTAACGTCGAATTATAACATGCGCAGCGTGTATAGAGCGTCAATTGGTATAAGACGTGGATTCAAGTCGTTTCGTTATACGGTATATAATCGCCTTTTATGTTTGGTTGTTGGTACATTGCAGTGCCAAATAGAATATCATATACCAGTGCGAGACATAATCGACTTCCCTTTTGATAGATAACATTTATTTTGATCATATTTTTATTATGATTCATATATATGATATTATTGATATGACTAAATAATGGTAAAATAATTTATATTTTTTAATTAATATATCAATACAAATCGCCATAACATTAACGTTATATATATCCTAAGAAATTCTTTCTACTTTCTACAATGTGGTAATTCTCGAGTATTATTTGTCCAACAGTCAAAACCAACAGTTGTACCCGTCAACCCATTCGATCCAAGAGAAGACGCAGCCGTTCTTCGGAAGGCCATGAAAGGTTTCGGAACCGATGAGAAGTCGATCATTCAAGTTTTAACACGCCGAAGCAACGAACAACGTTTACGCATAGCCTTCGAGTTCAAGACCTTATATGGGAAGGTACTTATGGTTTTTATATATAGATTTATTTTTTTCCTAACCAGTTAAAACCAGCGGAGTGGAATTACGTTAATGTTCAAATGTAGTCTGACTCAATAATTATTGTGTAGTTAACTCAATGATGTGTAATGAGTAATCGGTCGACGTCATCGTGACTGTTACACGCGGGAAATGGAAGAAACAGATAAAAAATGCTAATAATAGTATGAACAAATATAGAAAATTTCGTTACTTTTTATATGGTTCTTGTTTGCGTTATTCCATTTAATAAATTAAGCTCGACGGTGTACACACCCTATATCGGTTGTTATTTCTGTTACTGTTTTGCCAATTAACAAATTACTTTTTAACAAATATTTATGGTTTTCGTGTTTTCATCGACAAGTCGATTATAACAAATTAAAAAGGCTATAATTAGCTAAGTGTATTAACACTTAAAAATAATTAAGTAATTATTGATTATATATATTATATTTATAATGGGAAAGGAAGAATTTCAAAATGTAATCCAGGTTTCAATAATAATATAAATTACTATATATTTGAATATCCTTAACCTTACTTCAGGCAGCAGTAATTCTTTTATATGTTATTCAGAAATTATGATATTTGTAAGTCATATCGCCTTACTGCCAATAATTCTGACAAAGAAAACTCTAAATATAGATCCAACTTAAGACGCTCATTTGTCCAAAAGCGAAGCGACGATCAAAAACATATTACAAATATCTATTTTACTATTCGTCTTAAGGACCTGGTATCAGATCTCAAAAGCGAAACCAGCGGTAAGTTTGAGGACCTACTGGTGGCTCTCATGACCCCGCTGCCACAGTTCTACGCAAAGGAGCTCCACGACGCCACCGCCGGCATCGGTACCGACGAGGATGTGCTGATAGAGGTCATGTGCACCATGTCCAACCATGAGATCAATGTCATCAAACAGGCTTACACTGCAAGTAAGTTATCTTTTTTTCTGTTCTGTTCTGAATTCTGTTCTCCAATTAAGTTATAACCTGTTCGCTAATTGTTTTATTTTGTCCATGTTACATACGCTTTATTCTTTTTCTGTTTGTTTGTATATTACGCAATAATGAGAAACCCATTTAGTTTTACTACGCTTTTATTAGCTTGACCTGTACGTAACGGAATCTTTGAAATAAATTTTTACCCATTTTGAAGGGCAAGCAAGATTAAAACTTTACAATTATCAAGAACCGATGACAATATACGATAGAACAAAAAAAAAAATTTAAAATAAAAACTAACCAAACTAGAAAGTAACAAATTATTTGAAAATTAATGTTCTTAAAGGAGGGTGGGGGGACATGATACCAAGTCAATTGATGGGTAGTATTGATTAAATGAATGCCTATATATAAAATGTCCTGACTGATTGTTTCATTAATGTCTAGACCGAGTTAGTGGTCTTAAATACATTCTTTTCAGACTATTTTCAAATGTTTCTTACGTACATTATTGTACAATAGCCCGCGATTTAATAATTACAAAAGAGATTCCACATTTTAAAACTTATTTAATGAAGCAATATTAAAAGTAAAAATTACCAACGAAAGTTAGGGAAGCAAATACGCAGGAACTAACTAGTCAAACACATATTGAACATTATTCTATAGTCAAGTCTCGTGATGTATCCGAGTTCTTTCCCAGGTTTTTCCCTGTATATTCTAAACCGGTTCGTCAAACCTTGACAATGTAATATTTTTCTATAAACAACTCGCTATCGGTAAAGAAATTCGTACACGTTAAAACTTTCGCTTTCTTCTACTTTTGTGTTTCGACACGGCTTGAATAAAGATCAAAATGAGGTCATGACTTTCATACTGATAATTCTTACTATACATATAACTGTGGTTAAATGTAAAGGTATGGAGCTAATATGATTATGAATTTCTAATAATTTAATTATGTACTTATTGTTTTTTAAAGGTTATGGTTTAAGGGGAAATCCCACGTCATAGCAAATTATATCTATAAAAGTTTTTTGTTACATTTTCTACATTGAACGTGTTAAAACATTAATTAATTAATTAACTGAGGCATACATACATACAGGTTTTGAAAGTATATTATCTATATATTATTTGGTAAACATGTGTTTTTTTATCAATTCATCTTAAACGTACAAAATCTTTTTCCAGTCACGATCTTAAGTACAACTATAAAATATGTTTACTTGCGCTGGTTACGTTATGATAATTTTACGAAATAATGTATTATTAGTATAACAAAAACAATCTCGTAACAGAAGATTTATAACAATTTATACTACATTTTGAGAACGCTTGCTCTGACGCGTTGACAATCGCAAAAGACCAAATTAGTATAACGTTCTGTTAAATAATGAAAGGATACAAGCAATAACCGAATGATATACATTACCGCGGTTCCACGTTCATGGATTCACTTGTCCTTGGTATGGTGTTTACCTTTTTACCTTCCGCTATGGATAAAATTTTAAAATAATATCAGTGTACACCCCCCCTTATATAGTATATTATAAAGGCATTTATATTATACATTCCTCATGTTATATTAATTATTGCAACATTATATCTATATCTCTATTGTGAACGTAGTAATGTTTTTTTCCTCAAATCGATGACTCATCAATGTAAGAGGAAAAAAAAAACTTTGGACGGCTTCCAAATGGCTTCGACGTCTCGTTGTCTGACTTGTGTATCCAATACTTTATATCTATCTTATTATTACATAACTTTCTTATATAAGATATTTTGCAGGGGTAGAAAACATTTTATCTAAAATAAATTACATGAATTATTTGTTTGGTATTTAAATGTTGACACGAAAAAATGTTTATAACCCATACACCTCATCCAATAAACAGCTAAATGTTTTCAAGATCATTTAATTAGATTACATATTACAAAAGTAGTCTGTAATGCACTTAATATTTTTTTTTATTACAGTATACGGAACACTCTTGGAGGACGACCTTCGCGGTGATACCTCCGGTAACTTCAAGAGACTTATGACGTCATTATGCATGGTAATTATTATATTTATTTTGGTAATGATGATATATAAGACAATTTGTAAGATATATATATAAGCGATTTACCACTCACTTCGTTAGGAGATTTCGTTATGAGTCACCATAACGAAATCTTCGAAACTATCTGTCCGATTAAATTAAAATTTTACATACTTACTTCTTTTGTGATGTAGACGTACACTAAGAACGGATTTTACGGAATTCCTATCCAATGGATTTCAACTTTGCATTTCGCCAAGTTTTAAACCTATAGGAGCTATACACTTAACCCGACGGTTAGGATGACAACGGATAATATGACAAAGGTTACCATAGCAACCAAAGTTCACATCCAAGTTAATAGTGTGCCCAGCGAAGCGGGAGGGAATATGCTAGTAGATATATATATATATATATAATGTAGTAATTCCATACAAGTATCTTAAAGTATTTATTATAACTTATGTATTTAGTATAACTTTATTGTTTGTGATATGATATATATACTATTTTATATTTTAAATATTTTATATAGTCAAAAAAAACTTTATTTCTTCATATTTTCTCTGTTAATTGACGTATTACGTCATTGTTTTCTTTTCTCTTCTATTGGTTGTCTGGTAAATAATTATCGTTGACTCCGCCAATTTTCTCATTGATGTACAACGAGTTTCATTAATTAAAGTAAATAAATAAATTTCAGGGCAACAGATCTGAGAGTTTCCACGTTGATCAGGCGCAAGCGAGAGAAGATGCTAGGAGCCTCTTGCAAGCAGGTATTCATCTTGTTTATTCTATATGAAGTCTTTAAAATTAATAGTTGTAAAGACATTATCTATGAGAAGTATTATCTATAAGAAGTAATTTCGCTACAAGCTAATAAACAACGCCTCCCCTCCCCCCCTTTTCTCCCCCCTATGTACATAATTTTTTATCACAGATAGTGTATCAGCTTTAAATATTTACAATGTTTGTGACCGATAACGGAATTACATTGATTAGAATATTTCTTATACCTTATATTAATTAAGAAACACTACAATATAATTGATATATTTTCCAGGTGAGCTGCGCCTGGGTACGGATGAGTCCGTGTTTAACGCGGTGCTGTGCTCCCGGTCGTTCCCGCAGCTGGCCGCCATATTCCAGGAGTACACGTTCCTAACCGGACACGACATCGATGACGCCATCAAGGCAGAGTTCTCCGGGGACCTGGAGAAGGCTCTTAGGGCCATCGGTGAGATGATGTTAACTTGTATCTGTAATATTATAATGTAAATCAATTTGATCAATGAATATTTGATAAAGTTTTATAGAATTATATAGATACATGAAAAGTTTGCACTAAAAATGTTACCGATAAAACTTTTGCTTACTATAAAAATAAATCAAAACAGAAAGTATTACTACATTACATAGTCTTTATATTTATTTATCTTTGAAATTGAATTGAAGTCTCCACATAAATTAGTTTGATGAGTTGCTACCAGTTATCAGAAATCACATTTTATGAACAGCTACAATTATCTTAGTCCATGTTTTAAATTAGATTTGTAATTTATATAGCAAAAAAACATGAGTCCAATAAAATTAGTAATGAAACTAACTATATTTATTGTTGTGATATTTATTTATTTATACCTTTTTAACTTTGAATTTATAGTAGTGATCATTTGTGTAGGTGAAATTGGAGTACCAAGAGGGCTTATTTTGATACCATACTTATCGAAAAAGCCCTTCTGTAAAGACACTCTAACTTATAACTCTCTACCTCTTTAAAATAAAGCAACAAACTCAGCCGGATTTTCTTATTGTTTATCCTCTCTTTATCTTGTCTTTACTGTTTATTTCACAAACTTCAATATTTATAATAAATGAATGATATTGAAGTTTACATGATATTTAATTACATTACAATATTACAGATTATATTATGTGGATGGATATTTATATATAAATTTTATACAATTACAACTAAAAATAGCAAGGAATATAGCCAATAGTTAACTTATTTAATATATATATCTATAAACTCATTACAGTTAAAGTGGTACGCAATAAGCCGTTGTTCTTCGGGGAGCGTCTCCACAAGTCCATGAAGGGACTGGGCACCAACGACCGGCAGCTCATCCGCATCATGGTGACCCGCTGCGAGCTGGACCTTGGGGATATCGCAGACATGTTCCAGAACAAGTACGGGGAGACACTGCAGAGCTGGATCGAGGTACGATATAAACAAGGAATAAATGAATATATATATATACTATAAATGTTTACATATAGAATGAATACGTCTACTCTACTTATCAAATAAATCATATCAAACTAATATGTAATCCCAAGTATTGTATCAAATATATTGTAACAAATCCACGGGATAAGTTTTGGGAACGGAATTTGAAGGTCCCTTTTTTATTATGGTTTTTAAATACTTTTGAAATACAATAGCATCATCTCCCTGCCCTTATCCCACTTTTGGGGTCGGCGCAGTATGTTTTTTCCTTTCATACTCTCCTGTTACTAGTCATATCTGTACACACTCCCTTCTTCTCCATATCGCCTTTCATGCAATCTATCTATCTTTTCTGCGGCCGTTCTCTACTTGTCCATCCCTCCGCTACCCTACCCAGCACTCTTTTGGTCACATGCCTTTCATTTCTCATAAGATGCCCATACCATGATAGACGGTTATCTCTGCATTCAATAGCTTATTTACTTAATACAATTTTTTATTCTATCACTAAATGATGTATAGAGTCAGTGATTTAAATTTATGTATGTATACAAAAGCTTGTATAATTTCCTTGTTGCAGGGCGACTGTTCCGGTCACTACAAGAAATGTCTACTGGGTTTGCTCGGTCTCTATTAGACGAGGCGTCGCAGAATTATATTTTGTCTACATTATTTCAAAGCCTTAGCTTAGTTTCGATGTTTATATCAACGTTTTAATTATAATAAGAATTTGTCAACAATTTTGACAAACAGCATTTTGAATATTTTTTATATATTACTGTCATAACGTATAGTCTCAAAAAAAATATTAATTTTATATCAAATTGAAGACCGTCCTTTTGATCTGTTTTGGAATTGATATATTTAAAAATATTTATATATTATTTATATTTATTCGTCTCATTCGTTATATTAAGATTATAATAATGTTGTAGAAGTTAAAAGTACATAAATAGTTACAAGCCTCTAATGCCTTGCTTTTTTATACAAATATTATAAATTGTGCCTTTTACAATATACAATATAATGTATACTATAATTTACAAAAAATGCCAATATTATTAAAAACTAAAGCCCCATATACTATTAGAAATATTAAATAAAAACACTAAAATTATTGACAAAAGACTAAGGAATTATTAAAAAATATAAGAGTTATTAGCGTAAAAATATTGGTTTGATGTTCAAAATTACTACTGCCTTAAAATTATATTCAGTGTAGATTTATCGTAATTTTGGGGTGAATTCATGTATGAGAATAGATTTTAAAATATAATTTTATATATATTCCATTTACAGCATGTAAAATGTTATTTAATTTTATGTAATTGCAACACTAAGATTAAAAATCTCAATATTTTAAATAAGTTTTTATGTGCTGGCAACACGGAATCTCCTCCCCACCTTGTTTGATTACTGTCACTAATTAAGATAAGTTATTACATTTTTAAATGTAAAGCCAGACCCGATTACATTTAGCGCTTTATAATTAATTGTTTAATGGGTTTGGCTGAAAGCGCTTGAATTGCTGTAAACGCTAAGTTTGTGGCCAATAAATTTTATATTAATATTTCCTAATTATACACTTAATCTGTATTGGTGTCTAATAAATGTTCTTATGACATCTTTTGTTTTATTTCTTGATAATGTATTGAGTGGTGCAGGAGGCAAGTGTAATATTATATATATAGCTGTTGCCAGCGACTTTGTCTGCTTCTTAAGACTATTTGACATCAATTTAAACTATTATCAACACCGCCATCTATTGGAATCCTGTGGTACTAACAAGTGAATAAACCCTTTGAAAAACCTAAATTCGTAATAAAATAATTGAAGATTATTAACCGACATGGAAACTAAGTGTCCTTTAAGTTGAATATAGATATCTGATCTACCAAATTTCACTGTATTCTATTCAGTGATTCCGGAAAACAGTGCAAATGAACATCGTGACGTGACTTTTGCATAAAGATAATGAATTTAAATATTATTCTATGTAATAATTAACTTTTGTTAGTAAATAAGGTTTTATTTCGTCAATGTCTAATAACAAATTCCGAAAATCTTGCTGATAGACCTAGTTCCCAGATTTGGAACATTCGTTTCTGAATTCGCGTTATCCACAGATGCGGTTCAAAATGACCAACATGCAACTCAACAACAACACACAACACTTGAATCTAACAAAAATTTGCCTTTGAACTTTAATATTTCACAAACGAATCTTAATTGAAAAATTGTCTGTGCAAACCCACTATATCTTTTTAAAACCTATCTAACAACACCTCACGTTTTGAGGTACCCGAGAAATAAAAAAGACACCACTATACGTGTAGAGGAACTAAAAGAAATTGTATTTTAAATATTCAACATTTTATTGTAACAGTTTGTCGAGTAATATGTAATTTCATGCCCAATTACTACTTTGTTACTGAGCCTAACTCAGAGAGAGTTAGGCTGCCGACGGACGGACAAACGGATATAACGAAACCATAAGGGTTCCTAGTGGGCTAAGGAACCCTAAAAAATTAAAACACTACATTAATACCTACTATTAAAAGTCCATAAGGTTTTATAAAATTAAAATATGTCTTTCAATTAATCATTTCATCTAGAACGTTCTACCAGTCTAATCAAAAACTCTGACATAAAGTTACGAGTACTTATCTAGCAATCTAAAATTTTAATTACAACCAAATATCGACTTAACAAAAGTTATACTTGTTATGATAATGAAAAGTCCTAGTAACAAAATATTTGTTTGACAGAACAGACTTGTGATGGATTGTTGATTATTAACAATAAAAAATAAGCTCCCAAGACTTGACGAATGAGGTATCAGATATGCAAACAAAATGCAGGCAATCATTTCTCTCAGACTTGACGTCATGATAAAGGAGTTTATTTTCGGTAGAACAATATCCGTCGCGTACTACAAATGTAAAATGAGTTCTGTTACGTCTTTATTATAATAAATAGATAGTTACTCAATAACTTTTATTATTATTTATTGTGTAAATGTGTAAATAGAAAGATTTTTATGGCTATTTTATTTTATTTTATTATAAGATTCTGCTTGAAAGTTTATCCTTATTTAATCTCATACCAAAGTTGATATGCGAGGGATGTTTAGATGTCATTAGTATTCCGTTTTGAGGCCACTGGCAAATAATGATTTTAGTAGCCTCTCGGTTTGCTAATAGACCAACAACTATAGTAGGTTGCTAACTTACTGACCATCCTTGTGTGTGTGAAACAGAATTACTAATCTCATATGTAATTATAGGAGTGAGTATCATTTAGATTTACGGAATGTCAGTCAACTTAGTCAACTCTTTCAATATGTCGTATTTAAAATTGATTAACTTATAATCTTCTAAAACACCAAAAGCTTTGAACTTCAAACAAATATTTCAACATTTAGTACACAATTTTATTTGGTTACATGTCAGGTATCACGTAAAACATGTAAATATAACAAATGTTAGCATTATCCTACAACGAAACATTGGACTGACATTCCCATGAATTGTAAGGAACGTAGGCGTCATCTCAACGTGTTGATATATACCATTCCGTTACGTTTACGACACAATATACTCGTAGCACCGAACAAGTCAGCTCTTTTAGACAATTACATTAATTTAAACTTTATGTGTGAGACAAGTGAATTGTTGAGAAGTGAATAATGCACGTCTCGTCTCTGTAATTGGTGATTACACTTGATTGGAACTATGGAGCGGCATTCAAATTTTAGACTACATATATTAAAAGTTTAAACGATCTCATATGTTTTTATCCTATATTTTATCCGACGTATATATATACATATATAATTAATTAATAAATATAAAGTCAAAACTTCTTTATTTAATATGTAAATATACATAAAGAATGTGTATAAGAATGTATAGATATTTCTGTTAATTTATCTCGCCTCTGTTTCTGGATTAATGCATTATAAAATAAAATAAAAAATGTTGGCAATAATTCAAATAATAAGTAACTGAATAATAGACCGAAATTTCAAGTTCATGTACAAATAAAAGAAAAAGTAATTCCGCAATAATGAAAATCAAACACTGTTTTATGTAGAATTGATAGACTTCAATAGAATGTTTGTATTAAAATAATTTTTATATTGAAATATATATCTATAAATTTATAGTAATTTTGTGTATGTAGGTAGATACCCTAATAAAAATATTATATTGTATTTATCTTTTGGTTTTTACTGTAAAATGACCCACAATCCCTTAGTCTATAGATTGTTCCAATAAATATATTAAATAAGAACATTAATAAAGCTTTTGAAGAAAATAAAAGTAAAAATCGTCACCCGCTATCAATCAAGCATGTAAAAATCAATCACGGGGTTTCAAACACCAATCAGAGAGTTTGACGTTAGGATACACTAAATAAATTCTATTTTCGGTTCTGGCATTTTAAATTGACTACATATATTTTGTTTTGTGTTTTTCCTTCATTACGAAAAATATAATTAAAATGCCCATTTTTGTGGTTGCGGTTTATTGTTATTGTTTTTTTTTTCCATGTGATATCTACTACTATATATAAAAAAGGCTACATTTTAATCCCTTAATACGATCTGATAAGTAATAGTCCACGATAGTCCGATAAGAATTAATAGTCCAAAAACTATATAGGTTTCACTCAGAAGTATTATTGAAATTTACTTTTAAATAAAATTATTAATATGAAAATAATAAAAAACATTTTGAAATACCAAACTAACTAAACTCAACTAAACTATTCTGAACTATTTTATTATCGAAAGAATTTGTTGCACGCAGAATTACATACAGATGGTGCAAACATTTCACGGACCTCACTACCGGCTAATTAATCAACCGCTTGGATTATTCGACTCGCGAAACCAAATATTGTTTCGGTTCATATGTAAATTCCCCGAAATCGTCTGGCATGTTAATATGAAGATAATTTCATATTTCAAATGATTTCCCGTCACATAGATAAATAACAAATCGCTTAGATCCATTATCTTAGCAATTTTGAAGAACACCAGTAATTATTGCTCAGAATTAGAATAAAATGTTAAAAGACACAATAAATTACTACTTCTGACTAAAATTGATCAGTTCTGTCAAAATTCTAAGATGGCTGTAGTTTTAATGGTTTTTTGACTATAATTATTATTATAATTAAATATTTTTGTGTTAACTTTCAGTTATAATATAATTAAGAATTACAAAGTTTGTAATAATATCAGTTTTTGCGTTATAGAAAATTTTATATACTATTTTGTTCCACTAGTTCTACTTATCAAAGAACTCTCAGAAACGGTTAAATACCTAACCTAAAAGAGAAATAAATAACTAAAATAGTCGCATAATTCACATTTGCTATAATTATATAATAAATAAGTTAATTGCTTAATTATATAATTGATTAAATTATTATATTTCGTAATAATTTTATCACGCTTAAGAAGTTTAAACAACATTTAAAAGATAAATATCATTAAAAATGTACCAAATTGAAATAATGATATCAATTGAAATAAATGACTCGAGACTAATGAACTACAAAACATACGGGTCTATATTTCATAAGACAATAGTGTTCATATTTTGATTTTTCTTTATTTCAAACAGCTCTGTACGTTTTGGAATTATGATTCATATATTAATCTCTTTTTCTAGATTTCTTTCTTTCTTGAGCGACTTAGGACAAATCAAGGAACGTCTTGCCGAATATAGTGTTGTGTGTTTTACCTGAATGATGACCAATTTTCCGCTACACGAGTAAACCGATGGGGTGATTCAAGAGCACACCAACCCTTCCGTTATTCTTTTTGGTCGAGGGTTAAAGATTGTCGAGATAAGAATTTATAAAAATATAATAAATAGATACTTTTTATATTTATTAACTCTATCACTTACGGAAACTATTATAGTTTTTGAAATTTTGGAGATATTAATATATTTATAATTTTATTTTCTTTTTCACCGTGTCATATAATATGTCGTGTATAGCGCATATATTTCAGTATTATACAGTTACTGTCACAGAAACCACATCGTTTATGAGACGGAATGAGATGGAAAACAAAGTTCGTGTTAATAAGTTCTGGCATTTCATTAACTGAATAATTTTCTATGGTTATTAGCTAAGTATGTTATATATGTCTTAAGATTTTGGAATTTATATGTACCGACTTACTTAAAGGCGAAAGAGAAAGACAGAGATATATATTTCTGATTTTATTCTATAAAACCTTCACAATAAGATTTACAAATCCACATACTGTAAATAAAAAGATCTTCATTTTATAATCCTAGTACTAATATCCGACTGATCACATGTCGAATATCAAATAAAGCGATGAAGAAAAAGACTAATATAATAAAAAGTACATAATGATATATTATATTGAAATAGATGCATACATACATACATACTTAACTGTTATTATCAAACAATTTTTTCTTGCTAAGTTATATTAGATACTGCGATTTTGTCCCATTTGGGTTGAGTAAAATTAAGTCATAGGCAGAAAACGCTAAGTGCGTTTAAGACATTAAAATATGATAATTACGCCTATTATTCAATATGTCATAATTAGTTATATGTCAAATAAAAAAATAATAAAATATATATGATATAAAACTAATTCATATATTTGTCTTCATTTTTATGTTATCCAGTTAAGCATATTAAATGCTGTCATATAATGTAGATTAATTTGAACGTAAAATCATATAATATTTAACTTTTCTATATATATTAAAGCGATTTACCACTCACTGATTCATCACGAAATCGCCGAAACTATTTGTCCGATTAACTTAAAATTTTACACAGTTACTTCTTTTGTAACGTAGACGTCCACTAAGAACAGATTTTACGGAGTTCCTATCCCAACGGATTTCAACTTTTTGCATTTCGCCAAGTTTTAAACCTGTAGGAGCTATACACTTAACGCTGGGCTAAGAGTTACTATAGCAACGGTTACGATGACAACGGATAATATGACAAATGTTACTATGATAACCTAAGTTTACATCCAAATTAATAGTGTGCGCAGCGAAGCGGATGGAATAAGATAGTTACTAATATTTCTGCTTTCCGTCATGAAAATTTTATTTTCCTAAAAAGCTTTTTAAAACGCTAATATAATATCAAGAATCTCATAAATCTAAAAATCTTGAGCAATAAACAAAACGGTAATCACATTTCAGAATTCTGTGAAACAAAACATTTTCCCCAATTTTCGTATAACGTAAAAGTATATTAAAGCATTTTCTCAAACGTAAACAAGATATAATCCACCAAACGCGGTGAATCGACGACTCATAGCAGAAAACAACTGGCCTTAAACATGAAATTATGGAAATAAAATTATTCTCTCAGTATTTCTACGTCAGAATCCTTTGAACGAGGAAAAGGGAATCTCTCTGGCAAATATTTGAGAAGCCATCGAACGGGACAATCGTCGACAATTGTCGTGCTGGTTGGTATTTTCTTTATACGGATAGTGGACATTCAATTGCTAATTTTGTATGAGGTGTTTGTCTTCCACATAGTTAGTAATGATCCATATTATAGAACAAACTATAATACTATATACATAACAGTTAAAATCAGGCAGCTAAAACATCATAGTTACAATTATGTAGTATTAATTATAACTGAATAAGATATGTAACTAATTTAGTTTAAAAAGGAAATAAAAAGTATTTTAATTTATTTTAAATTTGTTGATGAGAAGTGGATTTATATATATTAATTTTGTTGTATTAAAATAAACATGTGTTAAACAAATTCTATACATTCCGCCTTTTCACATTCAAAATCGACTGTATTTTAACAAGACGAGATGACAGCTGCGACAAGTGACTGACGCCGTAACTGTCTCCTGTTGCATTTGAATGAAAGGCGCAAATTGAACGTCTGACTTCTCTGTGTTCGAAATTTAAATTTTTTGTATGATTATTTATGGATTTAGTAAGATCTACAATTTTACTTTGAAATAAGCGGGATTGCTTTTTTAAAAATAAGTATTAAAAGAAATATAACGAAAACAGTTTTATTGTAGGACTATTCCTATTAAAATAATATTCAAAGCTTTGATTTGGAGCTACAACTCGTATAACAGTGTTTAAGTTACAACCGTTAGTTAACTTTGTTGATGTGCCTATTGATTGGACGAAGCCAAAAGGCACAATGCAAAGCTAACTATTCTCTAGCACTGATGACTAAAGACAGATAATATACAATAGGTATATATAAAACATATTTAGTTATATTTGTGTAGCTTATGTATCTAAGTATTTGTATACTTTTATTTGTCTGTACATAATATGTGTATATCGAATTGTATTTTTTTTTCTTTTTTGTCTATTCTTATTTCTTGCACTCCGCTTTCACACGTATTTTATTGCACGTTTTAGTAGAACGGTGTTGACTGGTAGAAAATGATTTAGCTGTACGCCCACCCTCTGTGCCTTTGTAGAGCAATAAATAATTTTACTAAAAAATATATGAACTTAAAAGTAACTAAGCCACAGCAGAAATTGAAACAAAATGAGGTTGCAATAATTTGTTAATATATTTTTATAAGTATAAGATTGATTATAGTATACGAAATTAAGATTGACATAAGCATAAGATAATGTTACATATTAATTAGACATTTAGTAGTTATAATGCTATGAAGCGTGTGAATTCCATAAACACAACAATCTTTTGGATAAGATTTGTGTTCAGGAGTATGTTATATTGAAAAGTAATAAACAGAAATAAAAAATAAAAAAAAAGTTCTTTATCTTGTTTACAACAAAAATAAACATTGACACTATTGTTACAGATATTAACAGATTGCTTAAAAAACTATAACAAATAGCATAATGTACAATGAAATGTATTACAGACAGATTCCTTACCAATCTGCCGTTTTATGAGGGGTCGACTCGCATTGTGATATAAGAAAGAGAAAAATAGTTTTTTTGTGTCGTTTATTCTCCATGTAGGGGTAACGTGTTCAAACACGCAGAACGTTGTTTGACGTCTGTATTGGTATGTAAATAAAAACGTGAAAAAAATATTTCACACTTCCTTTCAATACAATTTACGATTCATATAAAATATCTGATGAGATCTATACAATATTTTAACAATATATTTTTATGTATAGATATATACATATATATATATATATATATATATATATATATATATATATATATGTGTATATTAGATTATGGAATATTATCTAAATTTTCTCCATAGAAAATATTCTATTATTAATATTAATTTTCAAATACTTATTACTAAAAGCTCAAAGCTGTATCCAATATTCATTATGTATTTTTATTATAAAGTTACAAATTACTTAAAACAACTTTAGTTTTGTAATACATTAACGGCTTAAACAAAGCCACTAATCCATACAATTTTGAAAAGTTATTCAGGCATTATTAATCCCATACAAAATATATGTATAGCACCGCATATCTGGAAGCTTTTGTTTAATATTTTGATGATTTTGAAGTAAACATACTATATAATATATTAATTTTTTTACAATTATTTATATATTAATATAGATATAATAAATCTGTACTTACCTATGTCAAAATTACATTGAATTTATTTTAGAAATCTGTATGAGAGGCAATCTCGGGATACCATCATATAACCATTACCGTTTCTCTGAATTTCTATTGGAGCTTTGGGATATATTCAAAATATAGGGTCAGTTTATCTGTTCGGTTCAACTTTAAAGATGGTTTTGAGAGGTCTTACTTACCCTTAGTTTATAAGTTATTGATACTATCATATGTTTTAGTTTATTGAGGTTTTTTGCTTGCTTTTATTATTTACTAGCTTTTGCCCGCGACTTCGTCCGCGTTTCCGTCGTTTTTCGAAAAAAAATTAGCAGATGTCCTCCCTCATAGTTTTGACGTAACAGGCAGATTCACTTTCGTATTTTAGAAGGGCAATAGTAATATAATATGCCAATCCACAAAACTGTTGAAAAATATAAGTAACCGCAGAATATTATAATATACCCACGCTATACCCACGACTCGGTCAGCGTGTAACTCCTTGTTTTTTATTAAGATAATATATTGCTAATATTTTTAGATCAAATTAAAATGTTTCAGCGCAAAGCTTCTGGGTAGACTATGTTAAGAGTCGACCCGTCCGGCACGTGAACGTAAAGATTCCTAGAATTGCTAACCCGGGAAAGAGCGACGTATAATTGACCATGCGAGAAACAGCTAACACCGAGATCTACTCCAGCAACACGAAAAGTCTGCCCTTGAGCTTTATTGATAGTCATGGCATAGCACACCGATACTGGGAATTGCGTTCTTTTAAATTGGAATGGAAAATTATTTGGTATTATGGGAATTCTGGGAATAAAGACAGTTTCTCCTGCACCGCAACCTGTTAAAATTTGAGCCTCGATTACATTTTGTTGCAACTGGGTTACTTTTAGCCGAGTTCCATTGCAAAGTTGAGGTGGTCTTAAATTTCGGAGCAGAATTATCGGTATGCCAATTTTTAAACAAATTATATGAGAAGGTAGTCCAGGCATACTTAAAGAATTTAAAAATTCTATCGGGTAATTAGTGGCTTCTTGTTCATCAACCATTCTATTTATTGAACTATAAACTTTGCTTTCTCCCTGTATATTAGACAGTATTTTATTATTAATTTCAGATGCCTGGTCATTGCGAGGAGTCAAAATGGACCTTTCGCAAAGCCAAGAATTGTCCCTATTTAATATAATTGTTATGTCACCGTAAACCGAAGATATAAGATGTTGTTGGGATTGCACTATACAACATAACTCAGGTGTCAGAATAAGTTTTCCTAGGTGTAGTTGTGGATAGGTACCTTCACCAATCTTCAATAATGTATCAGAAAATTCACGATTATCCGCGTTGTCTCCAGTTCTCACTCGCATATTTATAGTCAAATGCACCGATTGTATATCACGCCACAAATAAGAGCTTTTCAGGCAAGCCCTAATCTCATCAGCTCGGGTTCCCCGTGGTATTACCGGTAAGGTTTGTCGGAAATCACCACAAAATAAAACCGTAATACCGCCCATTGGTCGATCATTTTGTCTTATGTCCCTTAGAGTTCTGTCTACTGCTTCTACTCCTTTTCGATGGGCCATCGTACATTCATCCCATACGATTAAATTACACTCACGCAATTCCTTAGCTTTGTCGCTATTTCTTGAAATACTACAGGTTGGACTTTCCGTGCGATCTAAATTAATTGGTATTTTAAACATAGTGTGAGCAGTCTTACCTCCTGGTAGCAATGTTGCAGCTATACCTGATGAAGCCACGGCAAGAGCGATTTTACGCTGATTTCGAACATAAGCTAATATTAATTTAGTCAAAAAAGTTTTCCCAGTTCCTCCAGGTGCATCTAAAAACCATATTGTTCCTAAATTATTCTGCACACTCTCGCACACGCGATCATAGACTAAGCGTTGTTCTGCAGTCATCATTGGGACACCGTTTTCTAATGTTACCAGCAGTTCCATTGGGTTGTAACCAATCTCTGCGGAATATTCCCTATTGGTAACCTCTCCGACTGAGGTTGGCGTTGGCAAACCATATTCACAAAGTGATTTACCGCCTACTGCTGTTAAGTCTTCCTGAAGAGCTAATAAGCACTGATTTATAGCCAGATCTCGAAAATTATCATTAGTTGCGCCTTCATTATTGTGAGATAAATTCCGAAGAAAGTCTTCTGCAAATTTTTCTTTATATTTTTCCCATAATTGGACAGGATCAGATAAATTACAAAATGTGAGTAATGTTACAAATAAATGGCGTAACCGTCGTGGATTATCACTAACACAGGATTCTGCTAAAGCGTCATCCCAATGTTGATCATTTTCAAGCAAATGACGCGCTTGGCAAGCTGCATGATAAGTTGGATAAACAACATCGTCTACTTTTCTCAAATCTATAAATGATGTTGGTCCTCGCACTGTATGTAATAATAATCTCAAATAAAAACACTCTGCGTTGTTAGGATGAACAGTATACACTCTACCAAGAACATGTTCTTTGAAAATACCTGTCTCGCCATCTACAGGCCTGCCTCGGCGTCTACGGTTAAAGACACCTCGTTGTTTATCGTAGGTATAATACGATGGAACTTCTTCATACAAAAGAGACTTTGCGAAATTATCAGTTTGGCAAAGTCGAAAGAATGCCAATAAAGTTGTTTGTCTAGGGTTCTCTAATCGTTCTGTAACATTTTCGGCGTTAAAATATATACGTTGACCGCCTTCCAGATGAACATCCAGATGGGTCACAGGTGGATATCTTTCGTGAATATTAAAACTTAAGATCCGCCACACAGCTTCTGAAGAGCTGATATATCTGCCTGACTGAAATCTAGTAACTTCATCATGTTCATTTCTTAACGCAAACGTAGCTTGGTCACTGCCCTTGTTAATGTACTTACAAATATATTTAATTGACTCTACACTATTACACATTTCTACATTTATGTGAGCTTGAAATGCTCTGGACAATACAGGCGAATACGGAACGACCCACCTATTATCTAAAGTAACCTGTTGTCCAGACATTCGCTTTTCAACAGTAAAACCACCATTGTCTCTTGAACGGCGACGATATAATGGGTATCCATCATGTCCTGTTACAGTTTCATCCACTAATGCTTTTGGATACCTTTTAGTGCAACGACCGTCTTGCATGCAAGGAGCATTTGCGTTAAATGCACCACATGGACCATGTATCATATGAGTTTTAACAATGTCGTATAACAGGGGATCTGCAGTCGGATCTGGAATTTCAGCACTGATTAATCTGTCTACATCATTAGGTCGAACCTTATCTTTTAACCAAAGCAAGATATGTGCGTGAGGTAAGCCGCGTTTTTGCCACTCAACACTATACATATAACACAATACTTCTCCAAAAATGTTATCTTTGGTAAGAAGATCTATCATTGATTTTAATTTTAAATGAAACACTCTTGCAATAATATCATGGCGGTCATGCGGTGCCTGACCCTCAAGAAGCTCCCGAGTGATTTCATCCCACTTGGGATTGGTAGTTACAGTAACAAATAAGTCGGGACGTCCATATTTTCTTACGTAACAAAAAGCGTCTTGAGTACGTTCATGCATGTAGCGTGGACCACCAGTAAAAGAAGAGGGTAAAATAACTAAACGACCCATATTCACAGTATCGTTATCTTGCTGCATGGCATCGCGAAGGTGCACGTATTCTTCAGCGCGCAGCTGCCTTTGATTAGATCGTATATAAACTAATCTTTCGGTTTCAATTTTTACGTACATGTCAACAATAAATTGATTAAATAAGCCACGAAAACGTTGAAAGTATACCAATCTATTCCGTCTCACTTGCAGGTGGTAACAATAAAATTGAAGGCATGACACCTTTTTATTATAATTAGGTGCGCCTGTGCGCGGATCGGTTTGGTATACAGCGAAATTATAACCATCTTCCCCTCGACAGTATATCATAGGATATTGCAAACTGTCGTAAGCCCTGTGGGTTTCGAAAATACGTTGCAAACGATTGTCTCTGGAACGTATAACGATATCACGCCTATCACATTCCTGGTCGACCAGTACTACAGCAACTTCATTCGTGGATGGAACGTTATGACGCCCAGGGTGTTCCTGAGTTGGACGCTTATCGGCATTTATAACAATTTTATAATTGTTATTACCATCTTGAGAAAGGGCTTCTAATGCCGATTTAAAACTGCATACGTACGAATTAACCTGATGTAACATGTTCTGAAGTTGTGAAATGAGTTCAGTATTTAAATTCGGAAAATATTGATTTCTTATATTCGACTGTTCGTTGTAATCGGATACAAAATATATTTGAAGAAATTTAGGTTGTTCTTCAGGCAAAAGGGACCCTATCAAATGGTAAACCTGACCTTGTACCTTAAAAGTAGGCATGAAAGGGCCTTCTGAGATTTGTTTAGCACCAAAGGATGTCATTTGGAATGCACTATTATAAGTGCGAATATTATCTAAAAACTGTTTGGATTGCAAATGTTCCCCTAAAAGTAGTGATTTTAAAGGTTCCGGTGGGTCTTCGAACGAAGGCAAATTTATTTTACCTCCAGAACAACAGAAACCAGCAGACTCCTTCCTCCACTTCGAAGCATTACAAAAGGAACATACTACGTTCATATCGCCTATTTCAGAAGATGATCTGTAATCAATTGTGAGGTTATAAGCAAACCCACTTTTATATTTATCGGACCACGCCACCGAATTTGTAGATTGATCTACCACGTGTATATCTAAGTCATTAAGACCATGTCGAAATCTATCTGCAGTAAGACGGGCCTCTCGCTGTTCTTCTGTTTCAAGCGACCGAATATTTTCAATTCTTAATCTTTCATTAGATAAAGTAATCAATTGTTCTTGTCTCAAAGAATTGTAATAATCGCGTCCCGACTCTAGTCGTTGTTCATGCTCATGTTCATCTTCAAGAGATCGAATCATGTTATGGTGCGCCCTATCATTTGTCAAACGGTCTTGATATTGAGTAAAAGTTTCAGATTCTCGAGACAAAATATGACGTTCGCGATCAGCTGTAAGCCGTAATTCCCTCTCAGTGAAGGTTTCGGACTCGCGAGATAAAATATGACGTTCGTGGTCAGCTGTAAGCCGTAATTCACTCTCAGTGAAGGTTTCGGACTCGCGAGATAAAATATGACGTTCGCGGTCAGCTGTAAGCCGTAATTCCCTCTCAGTGAAGGTTTCAGACTCGCGAGATAATGTATGCCGTTCGCGGTCAGCTGTGAGTCGCAATTCTCGTTGTAAAGCAGTTTCAGCTTCTCGGGATAACGCATGTTGTTCCCGGTCAATGGAACGCCTTAGCTCTCGTTGAGAAGAGCTTTGAGAAGCCCGTGTTGTAGCTCGTCTCGCTCTTTCAGCTGCTAATCGCATCTCTCTTTCTGGAGAGCTTTCATTAGCTCGAGATGTTGAGGCACTAACTCTCATAGAGTTTAACCGATGTGCTCTTTCCTCTTCCGATTCTTGAGAACGCGTCATTCTCATTCTCCTAGCTTGACTCGAAGTTCGAGATAAAGATGGTCGTTGTTTAGGTGGCATCGTTTATTTTATTTTTAATCGACGGTAACTTAAATTCTATTTAGTTACCCAACAAAAAACTTACGTCAGAGGTCCTAACTATAGCTAAGTATATAATAAATAGAATATAAATCTAAGTGCCTATTAAAACTAAAATAATATTCTAATCGAATTATAAATATGTACGTAGGTACCTACAAATTACAAAAGAATAAAAAATGAAAATAAAGCTATACTTAATGCGTGTGCAATACTATCTACACTTACCTACTTCACTTAAAAATGAATAATAAGAAATACCTACAACTACTGTAATTAATCAAAGTACCTATGCTAATACAAAAAAAACCTTAGATGTTCTAAGTACAGCTGCTATATAATAAAAAAATATAAATCTAAGTGCCTATTTAAACTTAAATACCTAATATTCTAATAGAATTAAACTAAGAAATATGTACCTACCTACCTACAACTTAGGTACAAAAAAAAAAGAAATGAAAATAAAGCTAAAACACGTGTGCAGTATAGGTAGATAGTAGGCAATATCTACCTATACCTACTTCACTTAAAAATAAATAAAAAATACCTATGAATACTATAATTAATAAAAGTACCTACCTACGCTTTTATCTACTCAATACAAAAAAAACTAAACATAAAATGCCCAAAACTAACCTATCAGTAACTAAAAATCTAACAATAATCTAATCTATCTATCTATTATCTAATCTAAAAATCGAATCTAAATCTACTTAAAAAGAAATAAAATAGGAACTATTAATAGTTAAGAATTAAACCAAAACTAAAACTAATTTAGAAAATAACAACAAAAGAAATTAAAATAAACTATTTAAAGACAAAAAGTCGCGCTGATAAGCACGGTTTATAAAATAACAATTATTGTCTGTCAATAAAGTTCAACACTCTGAACGCATCAACAGCCAAATATTGAATGACGCTTGCGCTCGCCTCCCGCCCCTTTTATACTCTGCCGCCGCGAGCCCCGTCGAGCGCGGCAACCGTTACGCAAAAATAATCCTTATAGCTTGATTCACTATTCACGCGCGATGTCTTGTTGGCGTATTTCATGTAAGTAAGTATAAGTTTGGTGTTTCTATACCGATTTCAATGATTCTTTTTTTATTGAATTGGTACTAATGTTTATTTTTTTTTAATTAGGAATGATGGTGAGCATTATTGGTTTTATAAACGTAAAAGTAAACAAATATAATAAGAAATCTCCGAACTGCTAAGCTATCGAGAGTTATGCGTGTTATTGTGAGTTAACTATAAAAGGTAGATATATGCTGTCTTGGAATATTTTTCGTGTATTTTTATGTAGAATATTTCCGTTATACATAGTTTCTATGTAGCTCTAACCATTAAGGCTGCACACGCGACGGAAGCTTAAAAAATCAAGCAACTTCTCCCATTTTCTCAACATTTCCTTTCACTGCTCTGCTCCTATTCATTGTAGTGTGATGAAAAGTATACTATTACCTGCCCAGGAGTATAAAGAATAATTGTACTAAGTTTCGTTAAAATCCGTCGAGTAGTTTTTTTTTCTATAAATAACATACAAACAGACAGACAGACAGACAGACAGACAGACAAAAATTTTTTTAACTGCATTTTTGGCATCAGTATCGAACACTAATCACCCCCTGCTACTTATTTTGTAAATATATTTCATGTACAGAATTGACCTCTCTACAGATTTATTATAAGTATAGATGTAAAAGGTTATAACATTGATGCATCTCTCTTCATTTTTTGAAAAATAAAACAATACTTTTGTGGGCTATAAAATAATTTTAATTAATTTGAGATTTTATTTGAATCACAATCTCCTTCACAAATAATATTAATAATTATATATACATATTTATTTGGTTACAACTTCTCTTTATAATACTAAAAAGTTGTTTATTTTTCTATTATATATATATAAAAGGGCTATGAGATAAATACTTCGGAACATAATTCATTATACTTTGTTTCCAATCAACAACTCATTTCTATTTGCGCTCTGAACCGAATAAAGAATATCAAAAAGCTCATCGAAATGAAAAAGTTATGGGCTTAAAACAAAATATTGAAGGAATTTTATGAATTAATATTTTCCTAATGTACATTTTTAAGTAGTTTATATATTATTTTTTGTATAGTAAAAGATATATTTTTTTCTTTTAACATAAAGTGCTTTTTATTTTATAGCACTAAAATGTTTATTCGTTATAATATGTTTAAAAAAATTAACAACCTAAAAATGGTTGGAGTTACTTGTGAATTACAACCAGCTGTTTCGGCGAGGAAACGGTAGTAAGTTTGTTAAAGTTGCAGATTAGATAGGATTAGATAGGCAGCTAGAACAGCTTCAGGTGTACCATAGCCACTAGAATTTCTCACCAGAACCAGAATTGGAATCCGGTACTGTCCCGGACAAATCGTCTATCCATAACTGTAATAATGAGTTTACCTTATTAAATTATAAATATTGCCATAATGGAACTCACTAGGTAAAGATTTTACAACGAAAATAAAAAAAAAATGTAACTGTTAATCATCCTAAATTTTAATAAGTATAGATACAATTATTCACGTACTATTTAATGGTCTTTGATAAGACATGCCTTTGCATTTTAATTAGTTGATTATTTAGTTCAGTTGCAATTTTCCTTTCTTATCTTTTATCTGAAGATCGCTTCGCAGGTAAATAAGGTAAATAAATAAACAAATCGAACGCGTGAGGTAAGATGTATGTTTTTGAAATTTAAATAAGAAAGTTAAATACAAGTATAATTGAGTAAACATATAAAATTAACAGTAAACATTTTTAACAAGTTTATCTTTGATTTGTGATCAGGTTAAGGGTTCTCAGAGTTTGATTACTTGATGTTTACTAGACTTTTTTTACATCAATTACGTCACTTGATTTAAATGAGACTTCAAGATTATACTCGATTGTAAATAAGCGAAAAGATGTCTTCATATATGGATCGGTACTTTTATAAGTTGTAGTTATATATATAGTTATAGTTGTATATATAATTAGTTATATAATTGTTATTAATACGTTGTCATGCCATTATGTAATTTTACATGAAATTGAAGAAACACTAATCAAAATTTAAAATATTACTCTACAACTATTTTATAACAATGTTGACAGGTAAAAATAAATGTATTGCAACCTTTACATAATATCATTAAATAAAACTAAAAAAAAAGTTTGAAATTAAAAAATATACCCTTAAAATACATAAGTGATAGGTTTTATATAAAACCGAGATATTAATAATAACTTAGGATTTAATGTGAAGAAAATACACATAAAAATAAACTATCACAGCCCAACCAATAGTTAATGTATAAACTAAAATAACAGCTTCAAACTCTTCTTCATCTACAAATCAATTAAGCTTACTTTAACAATAATTATTCGCCAGTCGAAATAACACGCTGTGAGAAATGCAATTATTGTTCTCACCGGCTTAATAAATTCTATTAAGAGTAAATTAAACGTTGTTATTATTCAAAAGCTATCTATAATTTTGTACAAATTTAAAAAGAAGGTAACGTATTATATCTTTTGGAGAATATGAAAATGTGTTTCATTTTTCATCATCAGTTAACTATTACGTTTATAACTAAATTGATATTTAATAACTGTTAAATAAAAAGTATATATTGTAGATTAAATCAAATTTTCTCAATATGAAGAAATATATTCACCCAAAAATACATTTACTACGAACTACGAATGCTTCGTTAGAAATAACATTTTGTTTGTTTGTTTGTTCTGCCGAAGTTGACGTCTTTCGTTGTTTCACGAATATGCAAACATATACTTTGGACTTATTTGATTTACATTACAAACTTGTATTTAATGTGGTATTGTTAACTGGTAACTAGTACGAAAGTAACTCCACCAACTAAATAAATAACATCTTTCAACAGAATTTGTTTTAGCTTTTGCATACAAATAAGTTAATTTAGTTTGTATTATTATTAACTATTTTAGCATCTGTAGTTATATATACAAGAACTTCTAGAACTTTTTGAAAATAAAGTTTTATAACTTTTGAGTACATTTACGAGAGCTGTCTTAGCAAAGCCGTCGAATTATTTATTTAGTATTTACATATATTATGTAAAGTGCAAATAAAAATAAATATTTACTCCTCAACTATTGTTGTTGTTGTTGCAGGGACCGTAGCGTTTGGCGCTCCGTCGTCTCTGGCTACCCCGCAAGGGATATGGCATGAAGCTAAATAAATAAATAAATAAATAATAATAACTATTGTTCGGAAAAAACATTTATAACTATATTGTTTAGTAATATTTTTCAAAGTAGATATATAGAGTAGTAAGCCCTTAGTGATTCGATTTGAATATTTATATTGCAAAATATCATTATAATTTATATTATATTATGAAGTTTGTTTCCTAAATAACATTAATATTGACAATAAATTTCAAGTTTCTTAATACAAATTTTATATTTTTACGTCATATTGTAAATGCTTGTTTGGTTAAGGTCGATCCGGAAACAAAATGATTCTTATAATTATTTTAGAATTACTTCTCATGTAAAATTAACATGTACATTTACATGTACTTACGGTACAGTAAATCTAGTTTAATTTATCTAAGACAAGCACTTGTCCGCGACTCCACCCGTGAATAAAAGATGTTATTAACACAACCACAATCTGGTTCCGTTTATGAATTCATCTCTTTCAACAAACTATATCTATGAATTAATTTCTCAATTTGCACGGTGGTTTGTTCGTGAAATGTAACAGATAAAAAACATTAACACAGTAACAAGGACAGTTTTACATTTATAATATTAGATACTAGCTCTGCCCATGACTTCGTTAGCGCGGAATATGTTTTATGAAATAAAAGTAACGTAAATTGCTCCTTATAATATCAGCTACCCACTAGTGGAGGTTCTGTTAAAATCGGTCCATCTGTTTCAGTAATTAGCCAGAACAGAAAGACGGCAAAAATGTTCTTTTTTTTATAATAGTAAGTACATCCATTCATATGCATTTAATGAAAAGTTCTTAAATTGTAATTATAAACAGACATTTCAATTTTATTTACATGTATAGAATATATATTAAGGATAATTTAATATTTGTCTTTTATTGTATTGTCTCCACTTAATAAGAATAAGCATAATGTTAGGCACGTGGTTATATATCAATATAAAAACATTATTCTGAGGTCTATTTTTAATGAATAGAGTTATAGCTCTATTTTTCCTCTACTTCTATGCCTATAGAGGCTGAGTGGTATTTACTTTTGTTGGTACAATTTATATTATCTGTGTGTTATTAGTATACATTATTTTATTATCTGTATTAACACTGTTAATGTCGAAATAAAACTCTTTTGAATCAAATTCTTCTTTACTTTTAAAACATCGAGAAAATAAAAATAGTGTCTTATATTTGTTTTACACAAACGTATCATTTGAACGACGACGGATACTATTTTTATTAAAATATTACAATACCTGAAATATGTCGGACCCTTTTTATGCTGAGGTCTGTTTATTTTACATACGCCCGTATTATAGGTCCTGTGGTAAATCATGAGGGCTGTTTGTTTTTGTAATATTAATTTATATTTGTTTTTCTTCGGTTAAAAATATTATCTTTTGTACATTTTTAGATCGAATATTAATTTTCATTATATATATATCTCTTTATGTTTTTTACCTATTTATTTTCTATTTATTAGGCTGTGTACAACTATGAAATAGGTAAACTTGTTCTAAGGAATGCTATATCGTTAATGATAAGAATAATTGCGGTGATGGAACAGAATAGCTACTGTTAAAGAAAGTAAAGTCATGTGTTCTGTAATCCCCGTGGCCTCTTGTAGGTTAAAAAAACTTGCAGTGGAAGGACGTTGCAGTTAATCTCAATTCAGTAAACACTATTTTTAATATAATTTGGATTCCGAACTTAGCATAACTACATATAATACCGGAAAATGATTTGGTGTATTTTTGCTTCACCTTTTTTGTCAGGCACGCGGTTTCTCTTTCGAAATTATAATAAGATATCTATGCATACAGAAAATATACATATGTTATACACTTTTTAAAATTCAGTGTTAATTTAAACTTTTAAGGAGAGATGATAGACTTCATTGCAAAAAAAGTTTTAAAAAAATTTATCTCTCCGGCGGGGAATCGAACCCCGGTCTCCCGCGTGACAGGCGGGGATACTGACCACTATACTACCGAAGACTTGAATAGAATTTTGAAATTATGGACCTGTAACTTCAAATGTATTTGATTCTTAACTTCGATAATGAGATTATAAGGCAAGATTATTTTTACTAGTAAAACTATATTTTAGGTGGGATCATAGAAATTTCTATTTATAAGATTACATCTAAACATGTTGAGGTCAAAACTATGGCAAGGTTATCTTCTTTATTTACTTTAATACATACTACATACATACATACTTTATTACATAACTAATTTAATATACTTCTCTTTAACTTTCTTATAGCTAATGATTTTGTAGCCATTTAACGGTTTTTTAGTTGAATTCATTTTTATAAATTAAAGCAGAGAAAGGTTACTAGTAAAATAACTTGTTATGTCCGTTTCAAACTTCATTTTCTGCAAACCTTGCAAATCTTGAGATCGTGTCGCATGGACCTGGTTTATGGAATATTTCATATTTAAAAAACAACAGTTAAAATGAAATAGTGTTCCGAAAATCATAACATATTGCGTTAGTATGCCTAATTTTATCCGAGTTGCAAATTCTCATAAACTAGCTATTTTATGCATTATAATTGAAGTTTGCTATAATTGGACCTGTAGGGAAACAAATTTGCATCATAAAGTGAATCGATTTAGCGCAGAACTCAGACCGCCTGAGTTTCTATTCGCGTATATTACGGAAATACGTGAATTTCTTGTTATTATCAATGCCCAGCTGCAGGCAAATTCATTTGTTATATATGATTCACCCGCTTTTTATTGTATATAATCATATAATTTCCTATGCCTGTTGGTGATCGTGCGTGAAAATTAGTTTCCTGTACATTGTAGTTTATATTTAATAGATCAAATATTTTTTCTGTTTTTAATTGAAAATCAGAGAATTATTCGCATCAAATATATTTTATATGAATTTGATAATAGGGTACAATGTAATAAATTTCATCATTTATTGTTCATTACGTTTCACACTTGTCATGTGTGAACGAACAAACATAAAAAATATTATTTATTATATATATTATTTTAATATATGTATAGATAAATAACTAAATATCACAAATAATAAAAAAAATCCGTGTCCGCAGGGGGACACGCGTGGGTAGACCTCGTGTGTAACTCGTTTAAAATATAACTCACTACCTAAGAATAACACATGATGCCGTTGTTTACATCAAAAATTTTCAAGCAAAAAGCGGTTTTTATTTTTTTTCTCGGAAAAGGTATATTATTTGGAAATACTTTTGGTACTTAAATTTAGAGCAAAAAATAACCTTTCTATTAAAAATATTTGCGAGGAGGGAATGCTTACCAGAAAAAAGTTGCCGTGGTTTTACCTACCTTAAATTTTCAAGCTAAAAGTGGTTTTTATTTTTTTTCTCAGAAACGATACCTTGTACGGTAAAATTTTTGGTACTTAAATTTAGAGTAAAAAATAACCTTTCTATTAAAAATATTTGTGATGTAAAAATGTTTACCAGAAAAAAGTTATGATTTTTTTTCCAAAAATTTTCGGTTCTTTTACCCTCACCCTTAAGTTATTGAAGTTAGGTTTTCGGTTTACGTACATAAGTTATAGGTATTCATCAAAGACATCATATGATATGAACGCGATTAATCTTCTTTGTATAGGGAAAAAGTTATGGTCGAAAAACTGAAATCAGAAAAAGTGAGGCCCTAGCGCCCTCTGTGGCCGGATTTCTCTGGGTAACGAACTTGACCTTCATTTTTGGATGGTTGATTTTTGTACAAAGTTTGAAAGCGATCCGAGCGAAACTGCGGCCGCTATCGTGCTGACAAAAGTCGAATCTGGACGCACGCACGCATATATATATATATATATATATATATATAAACTTTTTGACCAATGGTCATTTCGGACTCAGGGGGTCATAAGAAGACCTCCTGTGAAGAAATTTTTTCAAAATTCGAAAGTCCGGTACAAATGAATGGGCAGACCGAATTCTTCGAGGTCTACCCAAAAATCCTTGCCCGCAGGGGGACACGCGTGGGTAGACCTCGTGTGTAACTCGTTTAAAATATAACTCACTACCTAAGACTAACACATGATGCCGTTGTTTACATTAAAAATTTACAAGCAAAAAGCGGTTTTTATTTTTTTTCTCGAAATAGGTATCTTTTTTGGAAATACTTTTGGTACTAAAATTTAGCGTAAAAAATAACTTTTCCATTAAAAATATTTTCGAGTAGGGAATGTTTACCAGAAAAAAGTTGCCGTGGTTTTACCTACCTTAAATTTTCAAGCTAAAAGTGGTTTTTATTTTTTTTCTCGGAAACGGTACCTTCTACGGAAAAACTTTTGGTACGTAAATTTAGAGTAAAAAATAACCTTTCTATTAAAAATACTTGTGATGTAAGAATGTTTACCAGAAAAAAGTTATGATTTTTTTTCCAAAAATTTTCGGTTTTTTTACCCCCACCCCAAAGTTATTGAAGTTAGGTTTTAGGTTTATTTACATTAGTTATAGGTATTCATCAAAGACATCATATAATATGAACGCGATTGATCTTCTTTGTATAGGGAAAAAGTTATGGTCGAAAAACTGAAATCAGAAAAAGTGAGGCCTTAGCGCCCCCTGTGGCCGAATTTCTTTGGCTAACGAACTTGACCTTCATTTTTGGATGGTTGATTTTTATGCAAAGTTTGAAAGCGATCCGAGCGAAACTGCGGCCGCTATCGTGCTGACAAAAGTCGAATCTGGACGCACGCACGCAAATATATATATATATATATATATATATAAACTTTTTGACCAATGGTAATTTCGGACTCAGGGGGTTATAAGAAGACCTCCTGTGAAGAAATTTTTCCAAAATTCGAAAGTCGGGTACAAATGAATGGGCAGACCGAATTCTTCGAGGTCTACCCAAAATATTGTAATACAAACAATATACAAACCTTGAATAATTGTAATAATTTATCTCAAAACATAAAATTGGTCATAAATTTGACATTTTATGGACTTCTCCGGATCAAAGGCTGCACAATCTAATCACAGTTGACTTTATTTTTAGTATTTTTATAAAATTCGGTCTCTTAAAGTAAACATTGAATATAATTGTTATTTGAAAAGTCGAATGTAAGCTCGAGGACCAAATCGAATCACGTCTGGACCCGTACGGAAGGTACTTTAAACGTTCTTGACGATAAATTTAAATTCTTAATAGGAGCCGATAAACGGGTCTATTTTGGGAAACTTTTCTATAATACAATTTCCTCATACGTAATAAAGAACTTAAATTCATTTTATTTATCGTTTTAGAATAAAACCTTTGTTTATTTGGTATAGATAATTTAATATGATGATATCGGAAAACGTCATCGATTTTTGAAAAGTCAAATTTATGATATGTTTACAAAATTTTTCATAAATTTGTAAATAACATATATGATTAAATATTTTTGATTTCATTTTACAAATATGGCAATGGCGGAAAAAAAAAATGAGTACCCCGCCAGCGTGGAAGCGGATAGGCGGCTGCTGCCTTTAGAAACATGGGAGGACTATTTAGACTCCCTTATAGAGATTGCTGACCTGCGAAACCTTAGGAGTATTGATTCTGCTCGTACCATTGCTGCTCTTGGATATAGGTAAATGAGATATGACAATATAAGATGAGATGAGATGCGATGAGATGAGACAAAGAGAGACCCGAAAACTTCAACATTTTTTTTTCATTATTATTTTTTAAAATTAGTATTATGTTTAAGGCGTTTAAAATACAAGTTAGTTAGTTATATATTAACGTTTTTGTATTAAATAACTCACCTATTTCAGGGCTAATGGTGATACATTAACAGAAAAGGAATTTTACAAACGTCGGAAAGTTATACATAATATTGTATTTCCTGTTTTGAGGCCGTATGTGTTAGTAAGCGAAGGCGCAAACGTTGAAGACCCTTTTAATAGAGAGCTGGCGGTTCGAGAACGAGCGAATCGAGTTGGAATATTACAGGTAAAAAGATTACCAAAGGTAAAAATTATTGTAAAATGTGTCTACAGTTTAAATATATATAAATAATAATCTAACTTTACTACTCGGAAGTAGTTATATTATACGCGAAAATGCAAATATAATACCTCAAAGTTTATAAAAGTTGAAGAAAATTGAAAAGAAGGAATTACATTTAAAGTTTGCACCTCACGCTGTCGGCTAAATTTTAGAAGCGGTTTGCATTTTAAGATAAAAGAGTTTATGGAAATGTTAAAGTGAATCTAAATTGCATTCATCATCATTATTACGTATTACGTAGATGGCGACGTAAGACTAGTTGAATCACCGCGACTTGCTTCAGGCGGAATTTCTAGAAATATTCTCTTAGAAAAAAATATAAGTCCTAAAATATGTATGCATATTTTAGAATGTACGTACAGTTTAGGGACTTATTAAAACTAAGTAATATTTCAAATTAGTATAAAAATTTTATAATGTGATTATTATTTACTATTATCCTGAATTATATTGAATTATATCGGATATACTTAAGTTAAAAAAAACTTAAAAGAAAAACAAAAGGTTGGATTATTAGTGCAATTCCAATTTCCTACATTAAAAAGATGATCAATAGCAATGTTATGCATACCGGTTATTCCACTTTTTTGCTTGAGCTGTGACGTCACGTTTAGGCAAAACAAAATCAATGTTGGTTTCTAAGATTGAAACGTTGAGAATACGCGATGCCGTCTCTAGTAAGCTCAGCGTGTCTGTCAAAGTCAAAATTGAAAATAAACCGGACAAAGTTTCTCATCTATGCAAACTATTAAAAAGTGAAAAAATATTGTTTATTGTTTTTAGATGTTGTAGTCTTAGCGGATAAAGTAGCAAGGAACAGCTAGTATAATTATGGGAGGCACTGTGAGAGAAGCTAGTTATAAAACATTTATATTAAAACATTTTACTGTATGACGGGCCATTTACATTATAGCAGATGAATAATATAATTGGTGATTAATTGCTTCCTAATTATGTTTCGTTTGAAGTCTGCATTTTACTATCTATATTTCAGTCTGTGATTTTCATTCGCCACTTCACTAAAGGTGGTTTTGAAATATCCGGCTACATTGATTACGCTCATCGTTTGATATCGGAGGATTGGGCACTATTTTTCAGAGCCAACAAAATGCTCTGGCCAAGGGACAATGATTTAGGATACTATCATTGGAGACACGGCACTGTGAGGAGCAATATCAGTAGAAATTACAAGGTAGTTTTATCTTAATATGACTTTAGTATGTCCTACTATATCATACTCGTAGTACCGTTACTGATTTTGTATCTGTTTTCTATACCTCAAGTAATTGTGACATAGAAAATAAATGGGAACGATGATTAAAAATTACTTTCGAAATAAAAAAAAAACCGTCCTTTAATAAAGATGACAAAACTTATTGATACCTATTTCCCAACAATACTGTAATGCATTGTGAAGACAGAGGTTTTTATTTATTCTCATAAAACACAGGAGTTACGATGGCACGTATCAAAAAAATTTTCTTTATGAATAATTTTCTATTCTTGTCTCTCCATTGCGAAATGTGCTAACATTTTCTCTTACTTTGATGAGTTTATAAAATTGTATATTATTCTGACTTTGAAAACTGACATTACTTTTATTAAACAAAGTATATACATAAATATATATATATTTGTTTTTTTCTGAACAATGTCACTAGAATAGAAATATTTTTATCGTGTTAAAACAATTACTTTAGACCGCATAAAAAATATTAGAAAACATTTTTGATAATAAACAAGAGCCTCTCTTCGTAGCCAATAATGGATCCAGATCGAGGTCTGCTTTTTCAAAACCGTCACGATCATAAGATCATATGCCCTGACCCTCAGCAGGACCCTGGACAGAACACCACCAAACAAAGGATATACTCACCAAAGTATACTCAAATTGAAATTTACGATCATGTCGTTAGAAGAAAGAGTTAATAATAATGTCATATTCGTAGTAACTTTTATATTAATATATAATATTATGGAGTGTACAATAGAAGTTTGTAAACAAAAAGTTATAAAATTAAAACCGCAGAACTGGAATCAAATGGAACATTTTCGGGATCACTTTTATAATTTTTAATTATAAAATATGAGTATAAAGACGAGAGTAGTAATTAAAGTGAAGGTGGATTTATTAAATAATATTTTTGGTATATCGTAATGCTTCATGAATTTATTAATAGATTATAATTCAGTGAAATATTTTGTAAAATAAAATTTTTAACCAACTAACATAATGTGTCACAAAATAACTATAAAAACAATTTATGTTATGTTATTTATAACTTTGGTTATATGAGAAATAAATGGCTTAAAGATATTGTAAAATATTTATTTTCTTATTAAATAAACATATAGTCTTAATCTATATAACTTTTGCAGTTTAACGTAAATAACTTCTTATAAAATGGCCTTAAACTTAAAATAAACTTTAATTATTTGTGAGAACAGAATAAATTCTGATTAATATACTGAATGTGATGAAGCAAGGCGTGTTCTTTTAGCCGTTTCTCTTGAAGCTTTGTGAACTATTGAAGTGCGTAGTGTTATACCAAATATGTCTTCATGGTATCGATTCTCGTCCTGTATAAGCAATAATTAATTTTATTAATATATAATGAGGACTACACACATATCTACACTATAATTCCATCGTTTTTTATATTGGAGTTAGCTATAATATAAATTTGAAAATTACCATCAAATATAATATAAAGTCGCTGGCATCCTCTTCCGATAAATTACCATGATTTCTTATAACTTCTTTCAATTTGTGCTGTACTTCTTCCGCCATTTTACAATCTCCGCAAACATAAAAATGTCCTCCCTCTTCTAAGAGCAAACGCGAAATATACGCCCCTTCCTCTTCAAGCAGGGCTTGGACATGCTTCTATAGAAAAAAGTGTTAAATGTATGTTTAATAGTAGCCCATATGGTCACAAATTTTTAACAAGAAAATCAAAAGAGAATTAAATTAAATAAAATAATTAAAGAACTGTCCGAAAGTTTTATTTAAAAATACTCATTAGATAAATTTACATCACATTAATCATTTTTTGTTAAACTACAAATAAAAAACATCTGCCAAAGATATAAATATCCCTTTTAAAAAGTACTTACCTTACTGACACCTTCTTCCCTAGATAGCGCAAGCAATGACTTTGTCAGAATACCATCAGCTATAGCTTCTTCCTTTTCATCTCTGTACAGGTCCATTTCTTTATATCTGCATCCGAATAATAAGCAAATTGGCCCATGTTTATTTTTAGACATCTCTACTTGACATCTTCTGTGTTGCCAGAAGCCTCTGAATGGAGCGATGCCAGATCCGGGTCCCACTAATATGAGTGGTACGGATATATCTTGTGGCATGTGGAAGCTAGGTGCTCTGTCAAAATAATAATTTTATAAAAAACACCACTGATAAATAAGTCAGTCAGACACATAATAACAAAAGCTAGGAAAGTTTAAACAATTTGTTTGAAAAATGTATTAAATTGACAATCAATTCAAAATCTTATAGAAACAAGAAATAAATTATTGAACATTTTGTCTTTCGTACCGTCTTATGAATGCGTAGACAATATCGTCGGGCTTCAAGCTTTGCAAGTACGTTGAACAAACTCCATAATGAATAGATCCTTCTCCATCTACAAAGTTTATGTTATAGAAATATCAGCATTTTATAAATTTATAATTAAATATAAAAATTATTTGCTCATTATAATATTAAAATATATTTTCATTTTTGCAAAACTAAATGGTTTTTAATAAAATATAAATACAAATGCACTAACTTTGAGTTCTAAACGTAACAACGGCAACAGTCACTTGAATTTTTTTTGGATTCTTTAAAGTTGAGGACGATATGGAATAAAACCGTGGTTGTAAAGGCGGTAACAATGCTGCGAGGAGCGATGCTTGAGGCCTGCAAGAAGGAACTTGAGCAAACACTTCGGCTAAATGTGGAAAATAGTGATGTCTCCAGTCGTCATATTTATTTGAATCCTAGAAATAAAGATGTCGTTATAAATTTATAAAATACATCAACTAGCTATAATTATTCATCCGACTCTTACTTCAATCAGTTCTGTTAAATAGTCAGTCTCATTTTGATCGCTACACGCCGACGCTAAATATTTTAATACTTTTGTCGATGGAGGTGTGGTGATGTCAAGGAAACGCGTAAATATTTCACGAATTGTTACTGTTGGTATGCGCTCTTTTTTCTCCCAAGTTTTTACGCGCCCTGAAATATATAAAAGAATTTTATTGCCTTCCACCATCTATTCGTTTCTACGTGATGATCTGTTATATATCAAATTCATAACAACATCGAATTTTGTACGGGCATTTGATGTTTTCTGTTCGAAACCATCTATATATATAGAATAAAAAATCATTAATAAAATCATTGGGCAGAACTTACGGAGACATTTAGGAAACAGTCCCATTGTTTTATCAAAATAGCTATCATGTAAATAAGTTATTGTTATTTTTCTGATGTAATTAGAATAATATATTATTTTATAAATAAAACTTGGTTGGAATTATCGCTGGACTAATTAAACTATGAAAGGGAAACTAAATGAAAGTTACAGAACTCCGGTCGAAAAACTAGCTTTTGTCATACAAACTTCTCTTTAGTTTTATTATGAGAAGAATTATTTCTTTTTGATTTGTTTGTTTGTTTGTTTGATTGATAAGAATTATTGCTTTTACCTGTAGGCGTTAGAGTCTCCTTCATGACTTGGAGTTGAACTGTCTTATCACAATTGTCTATTCCTTTTAAACGTTCCAATACTGCATCAACAATTTCCTTACGATTACACGGCATTATGCCAACGTGATCCCCTGGATCATATTTTAGTTCAGTCTAAAAAAAAAACTTGTATTTATTATCAACAATACTTTTCAATAATATATATTTACAAATAATACATACTTCCGCTTCCATATCAACATACACTGTAGCACGATCGTCTGTGAGTTCTCCTAAGTGTTTATTTTCCTTTATTTTAAACGAAATAATGTTCTTTTTGTAACTATCTTGTAGGGCGGACTGCATTTGAGTTTTATGGTCGGACCTACCAAATCTTACTGTTTCCTCGCTCAACTGCAGCATCCCAAAGGACTTTTTAGCATCCTTAACCATGTCATTTTCTTCCAAACAAAAAGATTCACAAGCCACCTTAAATTTTAAGTTATATTTTAAATATTAAAAATGAATAAGTAACAAACCAAATATATTACATAAATCCAACCATACATGGAATATATTTGAGGACCACGATCGGAATTGTTGTTCTTGTCCGCTCATTTCATCACCACAAGTCAGTTCCAGAAGTCTTTCTCCACCTAAGTCTTCAAGTACCTTGTCCATTGTTTTCCCAAAATTACAATATTTTGGGTACACACTTGAACCCAATGCAAAGACGGCAAAGCACACATTGCTTAAAGGTCCAATACTTTCAACGGTCGATGTTGCAGTAACACTACCTAAGAGTTATTATAAATATAAATAAATACAATAAAGTTATATTAGGCAACTAAATATTTGTAGAGCTCTATATTAATAAGTATTTTTAAAAATATTTAAACAAATTATTTACTTAAAATACAAATTAGGAAAATAATATTAGCAATCGTGTTACCGTAAATACAATTACTGCAAACCATATGAATCGTCGTGTTAAAATAAAAATGTATCAAATATACACAAGTCCGACCAGTAAAGTAGTTTTATTTATTTAAACGGGTACTTGTGAAAATCATAGAAAATAAAAAAAAATGCTTACTTTTATTGGACTCTAATCGTGATAATTGTCTTTTAAAGTCGTTTCCATTTGTAGTTTTACACGACTCCATTCGGGACAGTTGTTTTTTATATTCTATAGTCGGTGCCATTACACTGTTTGTTCGCATTAATGTTTTCGGAGTTGGTACCTTGACAACACTAAAACAATATTATTCATAAAATATATTCAGTGTTTTAATTACTATACCAGCTAATACATGTGATATTTGTGTGTAGATATATATAAAGTGGTAATTAAGTATGTTCGTTATTGAGACAACTAATGAAACAGTATCTGAGATTAATATTTATACATTATTATAACAAACAAGTTATACATATTAATGAATGTTTGTCACCATAAGTTGCGACTTAATTAAGCCACAACTTAAATATACCAAGGGTGATATTATGTTTCATTTCTAAATCAAAAGCATTACAAGTAAATCGTAATTAACTATATACGGGTACTAATAACTATAGCATAGTTAACTCACCCGGCACTATCTGTTTGATCTCCATATTGTCTGTCATTATATAACATTTGAAGTAGATGTTTAGCAAAACCCTGTTAAAGATATATAGTAAATTAATTTTCTGCAATAAATGGATAACAAATATATTGACATCTGCGACTACTTATCGCTATAGTGTGAAAAGTAACACCTTTTTATTACAAATTGCTAGTTATTTATTATATCTTATATTACAGGGAATTCTTATATAGGCGTCATTAAACATCTCCTTTAGTAATCATTCTCATATTTTATTTTAAATACTTTTATAAACAGTAATGTTGGTGATGTTAAGCGGAGTTTCTCATGACCTCTGCTATTAAAATTTATCCCGATAAGAAAATTCATAAGGAATTTTTATTTTGTAGCTAAAGCTGTAAGCCGTTGCCATTCGCTATTATCACGGAATATCCTTTAGTTAATCTTTTAATCCATCTCTCAGTGACTAACCATAAACAAGCTGTGGATTTAATACTTAAATACCCACTACAAAGAATTTCTTCTTATAAAAATAACAAATACAAACAAAGTTATATCAATGTTCGTAAAAATAAAATACTAAAAATAAACCAATACCATACCTCGCCATTTGCAGGAGGTTCCCCATTGCCAAAAGTAGAAGTTACGATCAACAAGAGAGTTTCGTGTTCTATCGAAAACACGTCGTATTCTGACATACAATGGACCTTAAATACAAAAATGGTGTCTTTATTTGTTGGGTTGGAAGGAAAATATAAAGGATATATATAAAACGAACTGCAAAAATTGTGACCTATTATTTTTTAATAAATAAATATATTAAATGCCCCCTATAAATAGTTTTATTGTATAAAGTAGAAAAGTTTTTGAAAGTAATGATTCTTAACTTACCTGAGCATTAAATGCGTATCCGAAAATCGTCCCTAGCTCCTTAGCATACTGTTCAGATTTCCCTGTCTCAGAGGCATATAAGATAGTTGCTTTGATTCTCTTGGAAAGTGCTTGACCAAAAAGTTTGGACGTAAACTTGACGGCTCGAGCGATTTGCTTGAAGTGAAACTTTCTGTGTCGGGGTTTGTTGTCTTCTGACTTTGTCCACTGATGAGTCTTCCACGCGGGTTCCTTAGAATATTTATTTGTTAATAAAACAATATATTATTTTAATATCAACTGTTTTTTATTATTATTTTTAATACTCACTTGGTAGTCATATGATGGTCTCACATAATATAAAGCCATTTCCTGGTGAAATACTGAAGTTAATGAAGATGACATTGGAGGGACAATCCATATCCAATCTGATGGACAACCGCCTCTATAAATTAAAACATGAAATATATGTGTGTAAAAATAAACACAATGTTAACAATAACTATATATAATATTTCCTTTTCTTTGATAATATTTTGCCAGAAATGGTTACCTGCTTTTGTTTTCATTTTCTAAATGCTTTATGAACTGCTCAGATGCGGAATGATGGTCCACTATCGATACATTGTCTCTATGGAAACTGTGTAATACTGCTATGTTTACTTCAACAAGGGCCTGATCTTTCCACAACGAAACATAAGAATTCGTATCTAATCCCATCTTATTAGCCACACTCTGTAATAAAATCACATACTTTATTAAAAGGCATAATTGAGCGAAGCGAGCGGAGCGCTTTACTGGAGACTTTTACACATTCTTTGTCACGAATAGGCTCGAAAACTACTTGACGGAATGTTATGAAATTTTGCAATCAAACAGACACAAATTAGTTGATGGTTTTAAAAAATAAAATAATTTCGAAAAATATCAAGTCGTTGAGGTATAATCGTCAAAAAACTGATATCCCATTGGAGTCTATGGGAAACGATGATTCAATACACTGGGCTCGCTTCGCTCAATATGCAAACAGCACCCGAGATTTTGCGAGCGCAGCGAGTCGAAATTGAGGATCTGTTGGCGCCCCTAGTATTAAATTTATTACCATAACTTATTACGTAAGATATAATTATATCAAGAAATCGTCACATTGACGTTAAAAAATTCAATTACCTCAATAATATTTAGTCTATTAGAATCACTGAAATTACGACAACCAATCTCAGTGCCCATGTACCAGCCGTTAAAAGCAGTCCCAGTAAACTCCAGTCCACCACAGTCAAACCGCATGTTAGATACTGCAGGTAAAGCATACCATTGCAGTCCTAAATCTCGAAACCAGTCGTATCTGTAAAATGTTATAGCGTTAGCAGAGTCGAAATGTATACTATTTATTTTCTATTTATTTTTGTTAGCTTGTTTAATGTTTAATCAATTTGGTAAGATCACTTTATAATTAATATTTATCAGACTTAATAAAGATTAATACCAAGTTTTGAAATCTTTGTCGGACTTTAAGTAAATTAATATTTAGGAGATTGAAATTACGTTGTAAAGTTATTAATTAATTAAGATATCTTACTTGGGATGCTCCATTTTGACCTCCAGAACTATATCACGGGGTATGTCGAAGTATTCAGGATCTTTACCATCAGCTGACACAACCAAAGGTAGTATATCCCATGCGGTACGGGGCGGTTTCCAACCAAGTTTTATGCATACCTTCAATTAATGTATAATTATTTATTTTGGGGTTGAAACGGAACTTGTTTCTTGATTGCACATAGTTTTGTTTTATATATTTTTTAATAGTAATACCCACATGCTACGCATATAACTTTGTTTATATGTATAGACGTATATATTTACCACAAAATTTTAAACTGTCAATTGTGATAATTTATTACCATATTATATCTTTACAGAATGAAATGTTAATAAATAGATGTAAGATAGAATAATTAAGATCATTCTGTTTATTCCCAAAAGGAATCCCTTTTATCCGTTTGTACATTAGTGGTTTAGTATTTGCTATCAAGAGAGCATTTCGATGGCGTTAACGATTTAGATTGTGTTTTATTAGACCAAGAATACAATAATATTGTTTTATTGTTGGTTTAGAGTCTGTTTTACAAAAGCTATAAAAGCTTTTTGAATTAACGTTAACAATTTATAAAGTAGAAAGTGGTGAATGTAGTTTTAAAAGCAGTCCTTATTTTGGGAGAAAGATATCCTCTTTTACTCGTCTTTTACTTCTACTAACCCCAGTTAGTGCAAAGAGGTAAGTTCTGCTTTGAGTATTTAAACTGGAAACTCGAAAATACCCCAGAGTGTATAATATAATTTAAATTCTCTTATTTCGAAATTTAATTGTGGTTTCATTATGAAACAGTTTTAACACTTACGAATATTTAACTCCGGTTTTATAATTACAATATTATAGCCTATTGTCTTAAGTAGTGTGTAAGAATTATAATTGTATTAAAAAGATGAATTGCTTTATTCCCATGAGAACCACAATGGCGTGTAACAATAATCTATGTTTAAGTGTCTGGGAGTAAGTGAGAAGATACTACATAGGCCTATCTAAGTTTATTGACCTCTAAAGTATTTGAACGATTGCCGTTATGTTTAACTGTGAGTCATGTAATGTTTAATAATATTTTTATAATATAATATATAATATTAATATTTAAAAAATCCTGTCTGTATAAGGTTAAAAGAAATTAAATCATTTAATTATAAAATTCAATAAGGTTCGTATAAAAAGTTTTCACCTATATATATAAATTTGTATAAGATAGCAGTAAGCACGTTAGTTTATTCAAATTAGTTCATACCTCTGTAAATTCGACTCTTCCAGGATCCCCCAATATAGAACCATCTGGTTCAACATATCCCGCGTAGCTAATGAGTTGAGCATTCCATATTCTATAGTCGTGCTTGCCGTCTGTCCGTTGTGGAAATATTGTCATTGCTGATCTGAAAAATATATTATATACAACATATTCTCTATATATACAAAAAGTTGATAAGGAGTATCATATTGTTTTTAAATATTGTAATATTATTTTATTGTACAAACATGTACAAGTCAAACGGTATTACTGATGTAAGCTGGATTACATCCAGCTACTTCAGTGCATTTAAGCCTCCATTATCTGTTTCAGGGTCGAAGGTAATAGCTGTTTTAATTGTATAATATACGTCGCGAACATTCTACTTTATTTCACATTATATATAACAAAACCTCGTTTTAAGGTCTCATTCTGTTACAGTTTGATTTTATAGTCAACGAAACGAAAATATTAAACTAAGCTACGAAATATTTAGCGTGTGTTTAAATAAGGTAATATGTCTATCTATGTCCCGTAATAACGTCCCGTGATTACGGATAGTGAAATTGGGCAGAAACGTGGAAAAATAAACATTTAATTTTTAAATCAAAGCGACAATAACCTTCTGTCAAAGTTTAGTGTGTACGATAGTTAACCAAATTTAATATTAAACTAGATATCAGAAGCCAGTCAAACCAATAGTATTGAAATTAAAGTCACCATCAAATCATCATCATCAATCAATCAATCATCAATCAGGTAAAGATTTTCTTCATAATTGCGGAAAATATATAAAGAAATAATAAGCCCTGTAAAACTGGAACACCTTTTTTATTTTATACCAAACATATAAAAAAATATTTAATACATAAAATAATACTTAAACCTTTATGAAACACGTTTCAGTGAATTTTAATTTAGTACAAATAGACCTTATAGCGAGGTGATGCTTTATGCTTGCACCTATCATCATTTAAATTGGATTTTGAAAAGTTATTTGAATTCATGTATATTTTGTGATTTATGGTTAGTATCGCTTGCATCTAACAGTACACTAAATAAATTGTTATAGATATGTTAAATACAGGCCTTTTTTTTCAATTACGAATCGAAATTATATGTGTAGATATTTAATACAATTTCATATTTACAACAGCTTTTATGAATTGTATACACTCTCTTAAAGTGAAAAAGTAATATTGATATTTAAAAGTAAATTTTCAAACAGATTTGTATGTAAATAACAGAACATAAATAACAATATCGGAAGTCCCCGGGATTTTCAATCCATATTTCGGTACAAAAAGAAGCATTGTATTCGCAACAAGAGGTATGGAGTCATTTGTTAATTTTCATTCAAAAATGTAATAGAATACGAAGAGTTTTCTTCTCAATATAACCAATTTTCTTTTATTTCCATTCATTCATTGAACGCAAACCCCTTTAATTGGATCTCTTATAACTGTCACCAATGTTATCATTATACAAAATTGAAGTTCTATTCATTTTATAGGCTTTTGTGTATGTGTCACAACCAAACATTTTATTAGGACCTGTTAGCCGAAATATTATGTAATATGCCAATGAATTTGTTATTGTAGGTATTAAATTAACATTATATAATTATTTGTAATTTGATTTATTCCTAAACATATTTTTAAATTAATATAATTATAATTTTATTACGAGTTTCAGCGACTCAATATGTTATTCCTTTCTTTGTTAATATGTGATTAAAAAAATCAATTCATACCATTATACTGTTATAATATACATGTTAAATCTCTATAAGCCAAAAATTAATTAAAATTGACGACTTAACTTTTATACATTTTTGAAATTAAAACAAATTGGTTATCCAACAACAACCTGATTATAAATTTTATCAAAACTAAATTAATACAATTGTATCCAAAACAATAACATGCAATGAATTTTACGTTTTTTTTCACTTGCTGATAATTTTAATCTACTAGGTATAGTCTTAGATAGTAATGTGACATGGAATTCTACATTGATATAATTAAAGTTTTTTTTTTTTTTTTTTTTTTTAGGAATTAGCAACATTTAGATTACCCGTGACAAAATGATGGCTTTAGTAAAAAAAAATACTTATTGTATAGACTTATAAATACACAATAAGTTACCGATTGATATTTAAGAAATTAAAAAGGACACTATTTTTTATAATAAGCTGATATGAAATGTGTTTTTATAGTTATGACGAATATTTAAAGGATAATTTTAATAATATTGACATACAAATAAGTTAATGACACACGTATTTTAAATTTATTATGTTTTTATATTATTTGTCTTTTTATATTTTTTGACATTTTAATATAATTTTGTTTGATACTGTTATTAACATGTTATCAAATAATGCTAATCAATTAAGTAATATATAAATTAATTTCTGACGAAAGATTTGGAATAATACCTAACCGGTACATTTATATTTGAAGAAAAAGTTTGAAGATCTATGTAAACCAAAAATATAATCAAATAAACATGAATATGAATATAGGAAGTAAAACTTTATAGAAATGTTTTATAAAAATATATAGTACTATTTACCTTATATTTCCTTTGTTTGTGGCGTATTTGATATGATTGCATAAGGATTCAAACATACCGCTTGCAGTAGTCACTGCTCTGCAATCGAATATCTGGAAAAATCATAAATTTATACAGAGTAAACTTTGTTTTGTTATGACAACATTTCATTGAACGTCTCCAATAGAAGTCAGAGCGTGATTTTGTTATTTACATTAAAAATCATGTTACCCTTCTAATAATATCATGTACACTCATTATAAAGTTAGCGTCCTTAAAAGCCTTGTTAAAAATTTACTTTGGTTGTTGTTACAAAATATCCTGACTTGTTTTCTGTACACGTTCTTTTCTATATTTATACAATTAATTATTCTTAGTGTCCGTTTTGTAGAAAATTTTGTGACCTCATAAATAAACAATGTTTATTTTAAAGCTTGTATAAAAATATTATAATTGTATTACTTTTATAAGTCCATTGTGATCGGTATAGCGGATAGAGCTTTAACTCAGGTAAGGTATTAGATTACGTTTTTTTAATTTTATGGCAAGACGAGACGTAGGAGCCTGACTTATCTCGTCTTGCCTCCTCTGAAATCAATTGCTGCAACGTATTCGGAACTACAATTTGAGAGCTAAAAATGTAATCCAATATCTGGGAGATAAATTCATCGGTAAAATAGTTACTATTTTCATTATTCATGACGATGTGAAGGTAAAAAAATAGAATCTTCACTTTGGAATATACCCAGAATATAAATTTATTCTTATACATTTTTAACCTCTAACTAACACCTAAAAATATATTGTCTTGCTCCTATGCAATGTGAAAAAAGATACCTTAATATTTGTACTATTAGTTAAAATAAAAAAAACAAACCTGTAACTTCTTCCATTGTATGCGACCAATACATCGCGTTGCGTTTCTCCAACCGAGTTTTGCGCCGAATACCAATTCAGGAGTTTTTAGTTGATATGTACCATGTTCTTTTAACTCCTTTTCCACTTCTTGTATACGTTTTACATGTGCGTCTGTGTCTTCTCTACAATAATTATAAAAATTCATTAATAATATAATTTTCAATGAACTTGTAGTGCTTCATCATAATTTATTATTATATTTATTTAATAACCAATAATTCTTGTTATAAGTAAATCTAATTATAATAATTTTTCAAGTAAATGATGTAATTTATAATGAATTGCTGCGGTTAATTTACTGTTTGCAAATTACGTTTGTAAATCGTGGGAACTAGTTGTACCATGAGTTGTTAGTTTCACACCTAATTTGGTAATCAAATTACGGTGGTGCTGATAATAATGCTAATATACCTGCGTATTGATGAGAAATATTGTCTAAGAAACACTTGGGCTTCTTTATAAACTTCATCAGCTGTTCTCGGCGTGTCTCCTCGGTTTGGAATACCCATTATACTACTCTGGCACACTTTTTCTGTGCACATCGTGTTCTGTGAGGGAACCAAATATTATAATTTATATAGTTATGAAGAAATTTTGAGACACTTGAACATTGTGCAAAATCTTCAGCCGATGACAGTGTACTCTTACACGTATAGGTTTTAATAAAATATACAATTACATATACCCATACAATTTACTAATTATTAGTGTTAAAAAGAATTAAAGTTATAAACCCAGAAATATCTACCACGAGAGCAATTCTTACAACAAACTTGGAGATCTCTACTTAAAAAACATGACGTGAACTAATCAAGATTGTCTCGAGATGTTCCCCCGGGATACGTTCGCTGAGCTCAGGTTATCTTGGTTCATGTAATTTGTAGTTAAGACCAATGCGGTTCATTTTGAACCAACACTAGCTTTAAGAGCTTAGTGTGGGTAATCAGGAGTAATAAGTGTCAGTGTGAATTTCTTTATATTTTTTGTAAGAAATATGGAAGTGTAGTGAAACTAGTGAACTATTTTATTAAGAACGTCTATAAATAATTTCGATTATACCATATCTTCCTTTTATATAAAATCAGGAAATAAACGAACAAACAGCCTATCACGTGGTAAGTGATTAATCGTCTATTGACATATACAATTACGGGAAGTTATAAATGTAAAGGAAATATAAATTTATTAGAGGTGCAGGGTGAGATAAGAAAGAGTTTGAGAGATTGATCTTGCAGCAATATCTATCTTGTATTAATTTACTTTTTATATTATTTTGTTGAATAGTAATTATAACTGGTTACTTTAAATTTATCCCTGAAGCTTTTTCTGTTCAAAAATGCATTATTATTATTTTTATCCCGACCGATTTCCCCTTTCTGCACAATACCTCAACAATTATAAGATTAATCTTCCAGTAATCTAAGACAATTGGCTAAACCAATAATTTTCCTGTTAGTGAGTTTCACAGACGCCATTCATAAATTAGAAGACCCATATCAACTCAATTACAAATAACGTCAAACCTATTAAAATTAATTAACATATCTGAAATAGCCTTCGGGGAAACGATTCCACTTCATGGTACAATGTTTTAAATAACTGAGGGTTATTAGTATTAAATACATAATATACTACTATTAAATACAAAATATTGCATTAACAATATATATAACTTTTAAATATTTAGTTATTAAATAAGCTATTCAATAGAACACATCCAAATAAATAAGCCATTCAAGTACCCATACAGGAAAATTGCAATGTATAAATTTATTGCAGATATTGATTAAGGAATTAGTTTATTGCACAGCGTATGACCGCTGTTCAATTTGTCTTCATTTATACAACTGGTGTATTAAACAATGATGAAAGTTTCACGCTATCTCAATTGAAATAAAGCGACGCTCAACTAAATGTTTGTTTTATATTAAACCGAGGATAAATTCTTGCAATTAATATTGTTTGAAGTGTAGTAAGTATAAATATCGTTAAGATAAAGTCTATCCTAAGATTATCGTTCTCGGTTTTTTTTTACTTTTTTTAAGGTTTGTGGCATTGTAAAATTTGTGATACTAAGACTGTATCGAAATTATGACCTTGAAAAATATTTAAAGTAAGTATACGTGACATTTTTGAAACATCAGACTATAGATGCACAATTTCAATGGAAGGATCCATTGAGAAGTAGGAGTCAAAAATTTGTGGACACTTATAACTTAATTTTAATTTAATTGAATATTACAAGAAAAAGAAAACTTAAATAAATAACTTAGTCACTGTTTACATATTCGTCACATTGAATTTTGCACGTTCTGTATATCTGATTAGCTGCATCAATTAATTTATTTACATATTCAAACAATTTGAATATTTATATTTAATAAATTCACTAATTATATAATAGATATCAATCCGGTTGTCTTAACAAAATCAGAAGTATTTATAAATAAAGTGTTATAAAAGAAGCTGTTATGCACGACTGTAACAATCATGTAAACATAATTCATAACACCATTCATAAAAAGAGTACTTTTAATCTCAATGTAATGTTATCGAGCCTTACTGAAATGTTTGTTACCTCGTGTATTGCCTTGTCCGTATGTAACGTACCAACAAGCTTGTAAATTGACTAATCAGCCTCTTGTCTCCCTTTGTTTATCCACATTATTACTCTACCCCTACTATAGGTCTTAATAATATAATTGTATTATAATTAAATATTTTATTTACTATGGTAGGAGTAATAAATATATTATATGTAGGATAAGTTCTGAATTATTTGTTATCCAAAACCTTTCCTTATTATTGTTAAAAAAGTAAGTCTAATTTAAAGATTCAAAAGACATTGAGGACATTAAGTAGCTATTTGTATTCAGATCATTCTGAACTTAATTTACTTCTCAAACTAGTTTATGATGATCATAAAAAAATTAATACTAAATAAGATACTTATCAACCACGTGGTTGGTATTAAGGAAAATAAATACACAAGAAACTCCATCCTGAGAAAACAAATTATACCATATAAAATTACTCGTATTTCGAATGCATAATCTGGAACGAATGCACGTAATGAGTATCAAATGATTTTCACAGACCAAAGGTATAACCGGATCTGGGCAATCGTGACCACAACGTATGTACCGTGAACAAACGGGTTCAGTGTACTCAATACCGTTATTATCAGCAATTGAACTACTGAGACGAGTTGACATGGCTTCATGTTTCATTAAAGGTAATATCGATTTCCAATTGTATCTTTTTTGGTATAATTCGTGCCTCGACAGTAGATAATCTGATGTCAAATTCATCTCGTACCCGGATGAAATATATTTTACCATCGGTGTTAAGTTAATAATTATTGATCTATTTTTTATGTAATTATGGTTTTATGGTTAGCAAAAGATTATAAGGTAAGGTTTCCCTAAGAATTAAAAAAGGGGTGAGCTGAGTTCTGCATCACCCCTGAGTTGCATGCATTTCAGTCGCAAAATCTACGTATCATTTATGTTGCAAATTCATATGTAGCTAGCTATATACTTGATCATCCTATAACAATGGGATGGGTTTTCCTTCTTTTTTGTCGACATCCCAGACATTCAACGGTTATATTTTTATTTATTTACTCTTTATTGTCCAAAAAAGATACAATAGGCGGACTTAATACTAAGAGCAGCCTCGACATGTCAATCCGAGAATACAGTTATCTGTAGATAAGACAAGAAGATTATATACAGTATACAGTTAAATTATATAGACTTAAATAATGTTTAATAAATTAAGTTATTATCCCATTTATTAGTAGATGCCAGAGGCCCTATTGAAAGCTTTGATATTTAAATATAATTCAATAACTTCCCTTAAATTTTATAGTAACTTCTCCGTAGACCTATACTTTGGAGTCATGAAACTAATTGATTGTTCCGTATATGTAAAATTAAGTATTAATTTCAGCTTTGAATATGCTAATCTATAAATATCAGTTTTTTATTATAATACGTAAAATCTTTATATAATCGTTTTTATTTAGTTTTTTAACACCTAATTCTCCATGTCGACATAATAGACTAGTTGACGGCAACCTTATCTTTTTAATTGGGTGATGACTGTACTTTTTATCATCTATAGCCATCACATGAAATCTAAATATTTGAACGGTGATTATGTTAGATTTATTACCCATTCTGTCATTGTACCAACAAAAAACATAGATAACAAGTTATTGCGTAATTACTTTTTTAATCGGTCTGATATAATACAAATTAAACCTTAATAGTTTTATGAATAGTATTTTTGAATGCCGATATATTTTATTGTTTGAAGACAATGTATTCCCTTATATATTGACAATATTAATTAACTACTTGATAAAATTTATCGTATTCACTAGGAATATATAATTTATTTATTGGAAACGTTAAAAAAACATTTTAAAATCAAAAGATATATTTTATAGTATAGTTAAATTTGCACACAATAGCTCATGAATAAGAGACGTAAAAATGTACCCGGGTATTCTCTTTGCAATCTGATCTGCCTTCATTGAAATAAATCAAACAAAACGCCAGACGATTCGGAATTATAACCTCGGGATTCCCCGCATCCGCTTTGTCATGTTTTATTCTCATCTTAGTATCTTGATTGCTTTTCTTTAATATTTTATTTTAAATAGCTTATTCATATAATTTTTAAACCGCTTAAAGACTAACAGACGTTTTATATGTATCCCAAAAAGATGTTATAAAATTTATTAATTGAAAAACTAAAACTTTGTTTAAAAGAAATATTTAAACATAGTTTGTGTGACATCTATGAATATTTGATTAATTATTTATGTATTGATACTTTTTTACTATTCATGATACAATTGTGTATATTTTGTATTAAAAACTAAACTTTATTAATCACTGGGTTAAGGTATAAGAAAGACGACAAGAATTTATTTCAAATCAATCAAAATTAATACAATATAAAAATATACATTTGTCTTTTTAATTTCACTCAGTATTCATCAATCGTGAACTATAATTGCGTAGTAATTTTCAATACCTGTAAGCGTCATGTTCCAAGTAATCAATTACTACAACAAGTGCTTGGAAACAAGTTCATTATTTACTTTTAATGCGACTTTGTCAGTTGTTCTTTGTGTGGAATTATCGCGGTCCTGTATGTTGGTTTAGGTGTATTTAATCGAAAATTTACTGCGAGAACAAGGTATAGAAAGTATTTGTAATAAGAATCTCTTATTTTTATAGCTTGGAATTATATTTAAATAACATGTGTGTATGGTAATATATTTAATACAATCACAATATTTCACGGTTATTAAATGTATATAATAAATGTGTTTGTATTACAGTCTGTTATTTTTAAAATAAATTTTATAAAAATTATGTAAATAACTGTTAAATTTTTTGTAAAATCTTTAAATAATATTATCCTATTCAATAGTATATTTTTTATGTTTATAAACATAGTACTTTATATTAAAATAATATATATATATATATATATATATATAATACTTTATTACTTATAACTTTTTTTATATTTTACAAATGTGAATAACAAATTATCACTAGGTTGAATGTTTTGTGTTGTTTGTACGTCTCTTCGCAGTTATCTGCTAAACTGGTTCTGATTTGTTAACATCAATTTCTGTCAATTTTAGGAATTCTGTTTGACTCACAGTGTTTCTCATACTTATAAATTTTTGTAATTCGATTATTATTTAAAAAATATTATACGACCTTTTATGATTAACAGATGTTTCTTTTTAAAAAAATTACTTACATATTTTGCTTTTAGGCTCTAAAATTTTCTTATTATTAAAGTATTCTAAAATCAATTTGTAAATGGGATTTGGACTGCCTGTAGGTGTAGTTGTTAGTGATCCCGCTCAAAGGTCGTGAGTTCGAATTTCGCTCTAAAAAATTCTATGTGAGTTACACAGATTTTTATTTAAATTTTAGCACTTTTTTCGTTATTTATGTTGCTGTAATCCAATACAGGGATTATTTAGTCTGAATATACAAATGAAATCGAACATTATTTGTAATAAAATTATGTATTTACCTGCATGTCTTATTACTTCATTTGCAATTTCTTTCAGCGATTGCGAGTATCCAAAATGGGTGAATTTAATATTCAAATAATCAAAAATATTATTTTCATAGTCATGATGAATATTTAAAAAATCTTTTATAATATTAAATTAATTAAGAGTAAAAATTTTTATTTAATGTTTAAATTTGGATTCGTTAGTTTTTTCATATTATATGCAACATATAAATATATGAAACAAATTGACAGCTGACACGGAGTCAGGTCTGGTCTGGTAATTTGTAAAATTATTGAAATTTTACAAATTAGATACAAAAGTGAAACCTGAATCAAGTCACGAATACACTGAGTCATTTTCTGTGATACTATAAAATGAAACATTATGTATAATTGTTTTTATCAGGCTCGCTGTGAAATTTTAAGACATAATTTGAAAATGCTAAAAGTTTCTAAATCTATAGTATTTAATAAATAACATTAAAAATATATTTAATTGAAAGGTGTATTCTACTTACTTACTTACTTAGCTTCACGCCATATCTCTTGCGGGTTAGCCAGAGACGACGGAGCGCCAAAGGCTACGGTCCCTGCATACCTCTTTCGCCTCGACCACAGACATTAACCATACATGCCTGCCGGGGGGTCCTCATGCTTTTTTCGTGACCTTCCTCCAGTATCGTAGCTACTGTGTTTTCGAAGGTCACTCGAGGCCTCCCCCTGTCTCTCTTACCGCTCACTTTTCCTTTATAAATCTTTTTTACCATTCTTTCATCACTCATTCGTTCGACGTGCCCAAACCACCTGAGCACGTTCTTCTTCATTCTCACTGTGACATCATCATCAAGTGTATCCTGCATATATTTATTACAATGACAAGTTTCTATTAAATATTAATATATAGGTGATTTTGTTTTTATAAATTTTATAATATCATATACAAGGGTTCCATAATAACTTTCATCTGAGTTGTTAACAATGAACGCTATATAATGCAGCTATCAAACAGTTGTCTCGTTACTACCTAATGAAGTACACAAAACCGATCAATTGTTTGCTATCGATAATATCAATCATTATCTCGTTTAAGATGACAGGTTATTAAAGTATGTGAAAGTACTTTCAGTACAGTCACCTACAAAATATAATTACAATTGTGAAGTGTAGATAATTTAATGCATACTCCTTTCTAGTAAATCGAAATACCTAACTATTTATTATCTTTGAAATTTGTTAGAATGAAGTAATAAAATATGATTTTTTACTTTAACCTCATTTGATATGTCAGAAAACTAAGGTTTTACCGTTATATATATCGAGTGAAAGTAGTGTTTATAAGTATATAACCTTTATACTATTTCTTTGGTATAACTTTATATAAGGCACTACATATAAGTATCTTCTCCTTTTATCACCGCCCACTAACGTTGTCTTGACTTTTTGTAATATTTTTTATATGTAATAATAATGTCACGTTTAAAAATTCTCCTTAAAATGAGTTAAATCATCTCTTAATTTGTTGAACCTGTACTAATATTTTACGAAAACTACTTTTAAAATACAACAAATTGTTTTTAAAAACCACTGAGAGATCTGAGTAATTACTATCATTAAAATCTTTAAAGTATTCAGTATAATATTATATAATTTGCTAACGACACCTTTACTCTGTTACTTACCGGGTTTCTCAGACTTATATTTTAATATTAAGTCTTTAAGAAACCATAAATAAAAAACTGTAGGTGGAATCTTTAAAATATTAAAACCTAATAAGTTTTCATCGAGGACGTTCGTCGGATATTATTAAATTCAAAGATTAAAAAATTATTTACACATATTCTTTTTAAACAATTCAAATACTACAGTGTAATACAAAATATTTTCCTTCATAATACACATCAAATACTATTTACTGCAAATTGCTTTATATTTGTTCTATAACGGGTACAGCGAATCGGATTAAATTAATTATGTTAACTACAAGTATACATTGGACTCCACATTTGGTTCCAGATAACAAAACAACGCCCATTAGCGTTTATTATGCAAATATAGTTTTAGATATAGCTTATTATTGTTAGAGGTAAATAAAATTATAAAGAACCTTTAAAATAATTACAGCTATTATCATACTGGGGATTGCCAAAACCGTACAATTGAAGCAAATCTAAATCTATCATGAACCAGTTCAAACCAGTTATGCAAATTATTTAAGTATTCTGATGACATATTGGACTCGGAAACAGACCAAAATAATTCTTGAACAATTCTTTAGTTAGTCCCTAATTGAGCCTCGAAATTCATTAAATAAATGCCAATTAAACTTGTATTCTTAGATGTTGGTATAACCCGGATTAGGTAATAGTATTGTTAGGTTCGAGAATTATATTTTTCAATATTATCTATATTATATTTATTTTAATATCTTAAGTTACATGTCCATGACGTTATAAATGCAATGTATGAATAAACTTTAGAATTTCGTTTATTATAATATAATCATTAATTATCTTAAGAAATACTTAATATTTTATTATTATATATAATAATATATATCATGCTATATTATAATGTATTGTATTTGTTATTATATTATATGATTGTAGTTATATTTCTGGATTTATATATATATATATATATATATATATATATATATATAAATATATATATATATATATATATATATATATATATTTTTTTTTTTTCTGTTTTATTTTTGCACGCCTACCAATGTTCTCTCATGTACATTCTAAGGTTGGCTGGTAGAGAATGTCTTTGTGGCATTAAGCCGGCCTTTTGTGCATTAATTTGTATGTTGTGCAACGAAGAATTAAATAAATAAATAATACTTCATATTTTTAACAAAATGCTTAATTGTTTTAATTTGTTTGAATTTATGGAATAAGCAAGTAATTATTATATATAATTGACCTTACAGTACATTTTCTTATAAGATTATTAAACTTGTAAAAGTATTATTGTGCATAGGAGATTTTATGATTTTATAGATCCAAACATCAAAATTATTGTAATCTTCGCATTCATTGAGTAATATTCTTTAATTAGAAACACTAGTCATATGTATTGGCTTGTCTAAACATAAGAAAACATGCTTTTATTAGCGCCGTCGTTTAGATGAGCAAAAATACTCGCTTCTTTGTAATATACAAATAATAATGTTTGCTCATCTGATGGATGCATGTTTGTAAATATTTATTCACATAAATAAATAATATATTTCATTCTTGATACAAGTTTATAATAAAAAACATTGACCCCATATCTTAAATACATCGAACTAAATTGTCAGTATAAAACTATTTTATAAAAAACAGTAGATGGTATCACCGATAACTCCGCCAACTCAAATCTCACATTGAGAGTATGACAATGGAGACCTATTTTTTGTTGTAATTAAATACCGGACACATGAACTTTTTTAAAGTTACGTTAACTCATATCTAAATGTATATTATGATCTTATAATATGATAAACGAGGCGTAAATTTATGTATATTTGATAGCATTTTATAATTATCGTATTAAGAAAACATAAAAGAAAATTAATGTCGGTATGATTTGTATCATTTGAAATTATCATTATATGTGAGTTCTGTAACAGGAAGTACTTTTTTTAATTACGGAGATTTTTCCTTATACATTGTTATTATAAACCAAGACCTAACCTAACTCAGACTTTGTTGTTTATTATTAAAAAAAAATACTCCACAAAATTTGATGAGCGAGCAACTTAATTAAATAATTTTACAAAATATATTAATATCGTATCTTATCTCAATATCTTATTCTCTTTATCATTCTAAAACTTCAAATGTATTGACAAAAATATATATATTTTTTGTTTATTTATCTACCAGATAGAGTGCAAACAAAACATTACAAAACTTCCATAAAAACTATCCATGTTATATATGAATTATTCTTCCTTTATAAAGAATGAAGTGGCAAAAAATAAATGCTATTACAAAATTGCTACAATGATAAAATAAACTTCGCTTTTATATAAACTTACTTTTAGACATCCATAAATATATAACTATATGAATTTTTTTCACGTATTTTTTATATTAAAGATTTCAAAACCCTTTAAACTTCATAATTCAACACATGTTAGTTGTTTGTTAATAATATTTCAAACTAACAATCTGTTAAGACTCTTTGAACGGAGTGTTTTGCTTCAAAATATATTTCAACGTCCGAAAACAGTGTTATTAATTGATCACAGATTCACTCTTATTCACGAAACTCGAGCGCATAATTCAAATTTGATATTAATTAATGTTACCAAAGTATATTGTAATTAAACAGGAAATATAAGTATATTGTAATTAAACATAGTGTTTAAAATAAAAATTACTTACAAAACTTCCAGTTCCTTCGATTTGTGACTGAAGGTTGTCAAAGTTTTCCTCACCCACCAGATGATTTTTCAGCCGTATCGGCTGAGGAACTTTCAGTCTCAGATTCGGTTTTCCATTTTTATGATTATCAACATTACCACTAAACGGACAATGTCCATTAACACGTCCCGTCACGGCCATATTATTTAATTTGAAATCTGTTTCCATGTTATCGAATTTTCACACTTATTTATTAGACACGAACGCTCTTACAAATCTCGCGATCCCGTGCGTTCTAACTAAGATGTGAGCTGCAGCAAAATATATATGTAAACGGGTGTAGGTTCGATTGCGGACTGAGTTTGTTGTCTCGGCAACCGGTCCGGTCCGCAAAAAACATCAACAACACTCACGTCACCATAATAATGCTATAAATTAAAATAGTAAAACTATATCGTTTACGGACTTTCCTGTTTCAATCCGGCATGTTTTTTAGTTTGTATAATCTGTCGCTAAACCTTGATGAGATATAAATGTCACTATTTTATTAATGAGAGTTTGTTTTTTGATAAGACTACAAACGAAGTAAAGGAAGGAAAGTTCATTGCGTAATAAATCAAAATCAAACTTGTTCTTCTATATGTGATATACTTATCTGAAATAATAAAATATTTAATGCAAATTAAAACTTTTGAATATTTATAATATCATTTACATTCCAAGTTTAATTACTTTGACTTAATATTGAATATTTATATTTCCTATTTTTCAACTATTTACTCTGTCAATATCCATATCAGGGTATTTATAGGTTTTGAAGGTTGTCACTGTAATCTGATGAAACGATTACCGGCAGCAATTCCCGGTAGAGATATTACCGTTTTAATTATAATGTAATATTTAAACATAAAATAATTATGAATTAAGTATATATTTTTGTAATAAAAACAAATACACTGAAATTATAGCATTAGTTCGACATTTGTTGTTGAGTTTTATAAAATTTTAAAAATTTAAATTTGGTAGCAAATATTACGTAATATCACTCTCATTATTTAGATTAACTAGATTTTTTCATGACTTTACTCGTGTAGATAATCTTGTTATTAAGCAATTTTAACTGCGTCCGTTGCATAGTGAACAAGTGATTACTCCAAAATGATGAAAATTAATTAATTAATGATTGATTGATGTAATTGTGGAAGTCGAAATGATAAATTTCAAGTCATTAACTGAAACAGTGAAATATAATGATTAAAAAGTAACTGATCAATGATATTGATTTAAAGTGAAATATATATATAGTTAGATCATATTTTGATGATATATTTAACATTTCTATTAAAATGATGATACAGACAGGTGTGGGGCATCCCTTATTTTGAGTTTGGAAATCCAAGTCATGAGTCAATTTACTGCAAACCACATGTATTATAAGTTAATTACGTGTATGACGTGTTGATATATTAAATAACTTGACGTATTTCTTAGTTTTAGTAAATATATATATTATATTAGTAATATTGTAGTTTTTTGTATATTTCACGTAACATTGTTTTTATAATTCGTTTTATAAAGAAATTTGCATCTATTGATTATTTATGCATTTTTGCGATATTGGATTGTTTACTTTGACACTTTTCCTCATACGTTGTCGTCTTTTTAATTTTAATTTAATATTATTTTTAGGTATATAAAATAATTTTCCTCTAGTCATCAGTTTTTGATAACTATCATTATCTACATAGAATAAATAGGTATACTGATTAAAATCATATTTTAATAACAAAACTCTATATCGTTTCGCTCGTTTAATATTGTATTTTATTGTGTAAAAAACATTTTATTAACTACTGTAATATGAAAAGTATTATCAAAAGTAAATACGAACTTTCTAAAATATACACTACTCATTCAATTCATATTGAGTTAAATCCTTCAAGAATAGGTTTATTGAAGTTAAAGATTAATTCTTTGTACCATTATTACCATTATGGTTTATTAAGTGGTAAATCAGTTCAATTGATAGGCACGAAGGCGTGAATTCAACTCACAAGAGGTTGATGACCGGATATTGTCAGTTTAAAACGCAGTAAACTAACCTCAGCTTACTGCATTTGTCTATATATATTATTTATCATACTCCTACATGTTCATAATTTAATAGAATTATTATTTTGATAAATAAAATACTAAATAATTAATGAGTAACACATTAGAGTATGTTAGATTTTAATGTAATACAAAATCAATCATTTGCTGGCGCTTTATTATTTATAAATAAATAGTTTTTATAACTTATAGATATATATAGCATCATTTCTAAATCAAGATGCAGGAATGTTTTTGACTATGCCACGACAACTTCAATCCTCTGATATATTATCATCCAACTTGTCTTCATAAGTCTACATATAAAAGTAAGTATTACAGTAAAATTAATAATGACAAACCCAAAGGTTCTTCCCATACTTTTCCATTTATACAGTTTACACTCATAATTAGGAAAATATTGATGACAATGTGTCTACGTGAGGGTTGTCAGATGTTTTTAAATGACTTAATAATTACTGACATATATATTCATAATAAGCTACGATATTTAAAAAACAAATCTCTCGTGTTACCAAAATAAGGAAATGTCCTTTATTTATCCTGTATATATTTCTAATAATACTCTTATTTGTTGGCTTTTGTATTTTATATAATTTTTTTTTTTTTTATTAAAGGAAACTTTGTATTATATATAATTTTTAAAACTGTTTCTAAAAATAATATTGTAAGAGTATTCACATATAATATTCACATATAATATAATATTCACACGACGAAATAATGTCTATAACTAATACTTATTTAGAATAAATATATGAAGGTACCGAGGTTCATAAATAGAGGTACCGAAATATTAAATACAAACCCCATTAGATCTTGTCAGTTCTTGCTAGTATAAAGCAGGACATACTTTCTTATGTACATCAAAAGATGTGATTATTCGATTTTAATACACAATTAATATCATAAGAAAAACTCGAGAAAAACACGGACCTATATTATTCGCATAATATTGTTATATACCTACTGTGTCAATAATGTTGATTATCTAAGCGGAAAATTGTCTTCTATCAATCCAATTAACGATAGTCAAGGAATTATGAAGTTAATTAAGAAGACTTTGATACAATACTTCAGCAGATCGATATTATAAGGAATAATAAATAATGTAATATTTCGTTATGGCCACTGCGATGCATATGCATATATATATATATACATATATATATATATATATATATATATATATGGCTAATATGAATTCCAATACCAATTATATTCTAGTTTAAATAAACTATTTTGAAAGTTTAAACAAGACAAAAATAAACGTTTGGTTAAATCATTTTGAATTCAAAGTTATTTAACCTTTTTGAATAACAAGCGTGACGTCTGAACAGCTTGTTAGGAATTAGAAGTATTAGATTAGTGACTAATACTTAACAATACTAGTTAAAGGAAGAGGAAAAGCCCAACAAAAGGACATTGTATGACGCTAACACTAAAGATCAATGTCCTTTCACATCTATACATAAAAATGAAATTGAAACGTCTGTTTGTAACTAAAAATTATCATTTTTCACTAAATAATATATATTTTTTGTTTATCTTGTTACTTTTATTTTCAAAACATTTACTACGAAGTCATGGTCAAAGCTTAAGTTAAATGTGATTTAAAATTTAATAGTTACACTGTTACCAAGAACTGAGTTATTTACGAGGTCATTAATTTATTAATCTCTCACTAAGACCTATTATAAACGAATATTAATTATCATATCATTGAATTGGACTTATATATTCATTATTTTTATTTATTAATATTAATCTCACGAGAAATAAAACAAATATTAGTCATTACCGAATATTAAGGAACTTTATTTGATAAATAACAGACAATTTATAATCCAATATTCGCAAATATTAATATTATTATACAGTTAATTTTCATAATTAGTGGAAATAGTGCTAATAATTTGATATGAATCTGATAATAATTTAGTCCCAAGGGTGCTTTAATTTAACGGATACAATTGTAAATATCGGGTAAAGACAGACATTAATATTTTTTATGATATAGATATATTGTATATAATATTTAAAAAGGAATAATAGAAAATATGAATACATTTCTTAGATCACAACATTCACTGCTAATAGCGTAGAAGAAATAGGAGATAAATATGAACTATGAACTATATCTAGAATATTAAATTATCCTAAAGTTCGATTAAGTCATCAATTAATTTGGCTTAATATATTTAATCTTAAAATAATTTCCATATATTGTTATATGTTGAAACTTTCATTAAAATATTCAATAATAAATGTCTGTATATTATTTACAAAGATCAATAAAGCATTTATACATATATTTTTAAATAAACTCTTTTTTTATATTAATATTGAATTTATGAAATTAATACAAATTTATAAATGCATTGATTAATAATGTTCATTAAAAGTATGAATAATTTTAATATATTGAAACTATCTTAACAATTTGGATTAAGTTCTAGAAGTAAAATGTATACCTATATAATTTAAACGATTTTTCGATATAAGAAAATGTATGTGTTTTAAATTTAAAGCATTCTAAAATATTAATTATATTTAATAATTATTATTTATTTGATGTTTAATTTGTGCGTAATAAATTTTATATCTGAAAAATAAAAATATATAGTTACTATTTACATTTAAAATTAAACGATACACAACCTCGAAGCCTGAAGGCAGCAACATTCTATTCGTACTTGAGGTGCCTTAACTTACTAAAATAATAAAAATAAAGAATGGTTTCATTCGATAAATTCGAAATATAATTTAAACTTTATAGAATTATAGCATTTTTTAAATTTACCGCTTGCCCCATGCAAGAAAAATATGGAATATACTATATAGGGACAATCGAAATAACTTTATACCAGATTTAAAATAGACTATATCAAAGAACAAATAAAATACTCCCATACTTATATTTAGTTAAACGATACTTGAAGCTGGACCACCATAGACTTGATTTATAAAGCGCTGCCTCAAGCGCAGATAATAATACAATAGCTTTAATCCATGATAATATTATAAACGATATAGTTAAGCTTGTTTGGTTGAGTGGATGTGATTTGAAACAAAACGAGACGACCGGCGTCATGGCTGTGCTGCGACCCTGTTTCTGCGAGCTGATTCACGGGAGGCACTGTGAACTTCAGCGGTACGAAGCGTTATCCCAAAAATGTCCTCGTGGTATCGGTTTTCCTCCTTGAATGTTATATACAAGTTAATAAATGAAAATTACAACTTCCTGAAGTAGAATACAACTTCCTGAATAAGATGTTAAATTACCTTAAGTAAAAACATGAAGTTCTGAACTTGTTCGTCCGTCATGTTGCCATGTTTCTTGACAATCCCTTTAAGTTTTTGTTGTACATCTTCAGCCATCTTACAGTCACCACACACGTAGAAGTGTGCTCCTCTATTGATTAATAAATCATGAATTTCTGCTCCTTCATTCTCTGCACACTCCTGAACGTACATCTAAAAAAATATTTTTTTATGACATATGGTAATATATAAAAATAAATAAGCGTGATAATCAAAAAAGAAAAAATGTAATAATTTTACCTTAGGGACATTTTTGTCTCGAGATAAAGCAAGAAATACTTTTGAGAGGACTCCCTCTTTCAAAGCGTTTTCTTTTTCATCTCTATACAGGTCCATGTTTTTTGTTCGACATCCAAAGAATAACCAAACGGGACCAGCATTGAGACGTGAACGAGAATTAAGAAGAGCTCTACGGTGATGCCAAAATCCTCGGAAAGGAGCAATACCTGTACCAGGGCCTATCAATATAAGAGGCACGGAAAGGTCATGTGGGAGATGAAAATTTGGAGCACTGAAACAAACAAAACAAATTAGTCTCCAATAACCTATAATAAAGTTGATTATATATGAAAGTGTTTACCTCCGAATGAATAGACAAACTTCATCCCCAGATTTACGATCCATGAGATAATTTGAGCAAACACCATAGTGGACAGGACCTTCGCCATCTGTTCAAACATGACATCATTCATATGCAATATGTATATAAATAGAGGTCGAGACAAGATAACTTATATCGTAGATATTAATAAACGACGCATTACTAGGAATGCCGTATAACAAACGAAATTAGAACATGTTATAATCGCATTTCACTGAAATTCATTCTCACGTATTACACGGAACTGATATTATAAACTGTTCTTTAATAGATATTACGCCGTCAATTATATTTATTTTTACAAACCTTGAGTTCTGTATGTAACTACGGCAACTGTCAGATGCAATCGTTTTGGGTGGGCGATTGGGGATGACGAAATTGAATAAAATCTTGGCTGTAAAGGTGACAACAGAGCAGCAAGTAACGAAGCACTAGGTTTTGCTGAGGAAAATTGATCTAACACTTCGGGTAATGTTGGATAATTATAGTGGCGCCAATCTTCGTATGCGGCTGGATCCTGCACAAAAAATGCATCTGGTTTGATAAAAACTATACAGTGAAATAAATAATCTCTAATCTGTATAAATAAAATGTAAAGTGAATTTATAAAATTGTAAAAATATAAATCACCGTTGAAAGTATATTAAGTTGTTTTCGTTCCTCTTCATTGTCACAGGTTGTTGCTAAATACTGCAGAAGAATGGTTGTTGGTGGGGTTGTAATGTCCAAAAAACGTGTGAAGAGATCTCGAACACTCACAACTGGGAGCTTTTCATGAGGTTCCCACGACTTAACTGGACCTGTTAAAAACATTATGAATCTTGAATAATAAAAATGTATTATTACATATTCCTTTTTATTATTTGTTATGATGTTAGGATGCACAAATGTATGTATGTAATATCAATTATATTTAATTACCGCTTGATGTGTGAGTCTCTTTCATGAGTTGCAATTGTAATGGTGTATCATAATTATCAATGTCCTTCAATCGAGCTAACAGGCTATCCACCAATTCTTTACGATTACACGCCATAATTCCAACATGGTCACCAGGATCATAATTAATTTCACCCTGAAATATTATCTGTTGTATTAACAAGTTCCTCATTATTTCTACGTAAATAATTTTTATTAAGGCTAATATACCTTAGGTTCCATATCAATGAAAATAGTAGATCGTTCAGCAGAAGTGTCTCCTAAATCTTTGTTTGCTTTTACCACGCAAGTGACTAATTGTCTATTTAATGACGATTGTATAGCATCGAGAAGTAGGGGTGGTTTTACATCAGGCAGAGCGAAACGCACGGTTTCTTCGCTAAGGGCTACAGTTCCAAGGGCTCTTTTAGCTTCTTGTAAGGTTTCATCGTCATCCAAACAGAAAGTTTCGCACGCGACCTATTACATAAAAACGTTAAATATTGAATAAATGATAGCGCCATTTTGTTAAATTATTTATCAGTTTATTCAAATAAAAATAAACGCGGTGAAAATGATTCTTATCTCAGTAAAGGCAATGTTGTTATATGTATTGAATTTAATCTCGGGAACAATATTTTATTACATTATTCATGACTTTTGAAATACAAATACAAATTCTGTCGTATAGTTAATGTAAATTATAATCAAACGTGTAGTTAAAGTTAATTAAGTCTGTGAATGGAGAACCGGTTGTCAGCCTATTAACAATAGCTACTTACGTTAAAAACACTGGAGGCCCATTTCCGGAACGCCTGGTCTTGTCCGCACATTTCGTCGCCGGTTGCAAGGTCGTGAATTCGTTCCCCGCCAAGGTCACCCAACAGTTTGTCCACATATTTACCGAAGTTACAGAAATTTGGATATGCACTCGAACCGAGGGCGAACACAGAGAATCTTACATTGCTCAAGGGTCCAAAACTATCTATGGATGCGGCATCAGTTGTGCTACCTGCAATATCTTTTTTATTATATTTATTATTAAAAAATAAGAGAAATATGTGATAAAAAATCAATAAAATAATATTAATTTAAATTTTAGTTTATGTACCTTTTAATGATTCGAGGCGGCTGAGTTGCTTGGGGTTACCGGCGTATCTTTGGAATTCAATTTGGCTATTTGCCTTTATAATTGATTTAGGCGTTAATAACTGTGAGCTCCTGGAAACAAAATTGTTATCTTGAAGATATTATAATAACAGGGATATTAGCATTATTATTGAATATTATTTCTCACCCGGACGTTTCTTCCCCAACTTGATCCGTATATAAGATTTCACAAAGATGTTCTCCGAAAGCCTGTTGAAATTGGAATTTAATAATGTACCAATATCACATTTAAAAGTTTTTATAAATTTATTCCATTAAATTAATAATATAAAAATACACTAGTAGTATATAATCATAACAATTTGGTATTGATAACTTGTGGGTATTTTTTATTTTTTATTTTATTGCTACATAAATTTTTTTAAGACTCAGCAAATAAAGCCATGAAATAATTAACCATATAATCATTGTTATATCAATATTGAGGTACTTTAAATGAGGGTTGCCTTTAACTATTGCTGTAGCGTATATTTACAGTAAATAATATAAGCACATTCATACATCCTCTATTTAATAGTTAAATAACATCTTATTTATTAGGTATGTTAGTATTAAAATAAAAAGTACTTACCACCCCATTTTCTGGTGGGTCTCCGTTCCCGAAAGTCGACGTCACAACCAATAAAAGTGCTTCGTGTTCAATGGACGTGATATCATAATCCATCATGCAATGTACCTATAAAATAAGGTTGCTTTAAAGTTTAATATGTGTTATATTACGATGTATATATTGGTATATAAAAAATTGGGAATTATGTTTATATTTATAAAAAATCCCGACAGATTAAACGAAGGAATTATTTACTTAAGTACCTGCGCATTAAAAGCATGTCCAAATATGACCCCTAATTCCTTTGCATACTGTTCAGACTTCCCAGTCTCGGTTGCATACAGTACGGTGGCTTTAATCCTCTTAGAGAGTGCTCTACCAAAGAGTTTGGATGTAAATTTCACAGCGCGTGCAATCTGTTTGAAGTGGAACTTTCTATTTATAGGCCTCTTCCCAGTGATCGGCTTTGACTTCTGCCATTGATGGGTCTTCCACGCTGGTTCCTGATAAAAATGGGAATACCGGGAACACCGATTGTAAATAGTGTGTATAATTGAATGTATTAAATATTGAAAAAAAGTTATTCGATAAAAAACCGTACAAGAAAAATAAAGAAAGTTGTATTTCAGTTAATTCTTTTCTATTCGGATATTAATCAAAATCCAACCTGATACTCGTAAGCAGGACGAAGATAGTACAGCGCCATCTCTTGATGGAACACCGGAGTGATGGATGAAGACATCGGAGGAACAATCCATATCCAGTCTGCAGGACACCCAGACCTATACGATCGAATTTATAATAACATCGCTATATTTAACAAATATAAAATATTAAATTAAATGAAGGTTAATTAAAAATGTGAGTTATATAAAGTTAATACAAATAGTTTATAATAAAATAAATTCTTTTCATTTTTACAAAAGAATTTCTTATATAAAAAGAAAGAGAAGGTGTTCTAAATTTTAATAACCAACAATTTTTTATAATACAAAGACTTAAGACCAGCTTGTTTATGTGTGGGTATGTGTGTGTTTGTGTGTATCAGTGTGTCAGCTATGAATCCCTTGTGGTTTAAATCGTTCCCATTTGTGCGATGCGATTAATTTAAAATTTAATTGAAGTTGAAGAAACATAACATACTTAATCAATTTTATAAACTTAATTGAAGTAACAATAGTTTGTTTTATATTATTTAAAATCACACACTCTTACAAATATGCAAACGTGAAGCTTACTTTGGATACAACTTGTTTTCATATACTATTAAAACGTATAATACTATAATAATTGTTAGTAATATTTAAAAAATCCATTAATATTTAAAATGTTTATTTTCCATTGTTTTATATTATCTGAAATACTAAAACTAACTGAACTATTTTTAGAATTGTTTATAGACTTAATGTCAATATTTATTTCAGTACCTACACTGCTACAAAAAGGACTTTGCTTAGACAAAAATAAATTTGGTACAAAATTCTAATGATACTCTCATATCATATAACTCGCTTAACATATAACTCACAACAAAGGGTCTGCGTCGTATAAAAGCGGACGTGAGACCTAACCTAGTCGTATCCACAACCTAAACAACAAATGCTCCTATAAAAAAGATCAACAAACATGACGTTTATTAACAGCTGTTTATGACAGCAAAATGCTACGTAGTACTGTATCATATTTTGTTAAGTAATATTGCGTCTTATTTCGCTCCAATTCCTTCCACATTGATTACAGTAAACCAGATACAATCGGTCACACGATTTGTCTTACCACATGTGGTAACTCACATAACATTAGCAAGGCTCTGGTGATGATAGTTTAATGGTAACAAGATTATGTAGTTACATTGTAAATATTATGATATACTTGTATTCATTTGTGATTTGTCATGAATACATTTTTACTTAATAATGGATATTAAATTATTCATAATTTCAACTGTCTATTGTTTTAGCGGGCAGGGGGTCTATCTATTGAGCTAAAGATAGTGGGTTCGGTTCTCATTCCGGACAGTTTGTTTTTGTGATTTAGGGATTGTTGTTTTAAAACTCGGTGTTTTCTATATCTGTATTCTGTACATTGCTAAAACCTCCCTCAATACAGGCATTATTTCTCGTTTTAGGAATTGTTTTATGATAATAGGATTGATTTATTCAAATTAACGCATTATATTAAAAATAATTAGCATGGTTATTAAATAATCGTTGTGGAAAGGAGTGCAAAATTTAATCAAACAGTAACTTTAAACTTTTACCTTAGCCGGTTTTCATTATCAAGATGCTTAATAAAGCTCTCAGAAGCCGTGTGGTGATCCACGATGGTTGCATTTTGCTGCTGGAAACTATGCAGAACTGCCACGTTGACTTCAACAAGAGCCTTGTCTTTCCACAAAGTTACCGGCGTTCTAGTGTCCAAACCCATTTTCTCTGCTACTTTCTATTTTAAAATTAGAACAACATTAATAAAATCTATAGAAACACTAAAATTGAAAAGTAATGTTTCATTCAAGTTTCTTATTTACAGACAAAAAATTAAGGTTGATACAAACCTCCATCATATTCAAGCGGTTGCTATCACAGAAATTTCTACATCCAATCTCAGTACTCATATACCAGCCGTTGAAAGCATTTGCAGTGAACTCAATGCCCCCACAATCAAAACGCATACTAGATACTGCTGGTAATGCATACCACCGTAGCTGCAGCTCTTTGAACCACTCATGCCTAAAAAAGGTCTTACTTAATTGTTAAGACTAAATAGTATTTAAGTGGTAATATTTGTCGAGATTTCATATCCATATTCCAATATATCCATTAGAAAGAGGTAGAAGTAAACATTGAAATTATACTTCTTTATGTAAATATAATGATGCGAAAGTGTTTTTGTATACAATCTGGCAGTAATCAAATTAATTGCATCAACAGAAAAAAAACACGTCTTTTGTTTAAATCACCCCATTTAAGTGAACAAAGTACGCCCATTAGTGCTTTAATTAAAACCTATGCGACTTCAGTATTGACTGTACAAAAATGTCTTCAAGAAATGAAAGAAAATTCTAAAACACATTTCTCCTATTTCTGTCTCTGTGATAATGTAAATAGGCACGCTCCTAGACTATTAATTAACTATTCCGGTAAGCGCAGTGGCCTTATCAAATATTTTTAAAACAATTTTATTTTACATGCAACAGTGCAATGTGCTCTTATTCTTTTAAAATTATCTTTCTCATTCAACGTAATAATTCTCTAATAAATATTTTTCTAAGAAGAAAAAAACAATTTTCCTTTTATCAACCACTCAGTACTTATCACATTACAACCAGTTAACATTATCAATATCGAAACATTATTGAATGTGCTCGGATTTATGACCAATAAACGCAGATTGGAGATCACTGGACCAGTTTTACGATAAGCAATCTGTTCTGTATGGACGCTGGTCGCCTATTTGCGGGCCTTTACAAAGCACAATATGCATTCTCCGACTTTTATGTTCGCATAAATGTAAGATGAAAAACGCGACGTGTCCTGTAAGTAGCCGTGTGGGAAATTTTGTATTTGTGAGCAACAAGACTATATAATTATTTCTGTATTCTAGTTTGGAGCCTTTGATGATTTATTCAATCTAATCCATTTTTTAATACTCACGTGGGATGAGTCATATGAATTTCCATGACCAGCTCTCGTGGGATTTCAAAGTAGTCCGGATCTTTTCCATTCGCTGACAGCACAAGAGGCAGTATGTCCCAGGCTGTGCGTGGTGGTTTCCAGCCCAATTTCAGGCACAGCTAAATCATAAAAAATAGTATTAAATCAAATTTTGTAATAATTAATGGTAATATATCCAAACTTATCCGGTAACATGCTTAAAGATTTCTAGAATCAAGAACCTTTGGAAATGGAGTCGTAAATTTTATACCTGTGTTCTTGAGGTTTTAAGCAAAAGGAAGTCTTATATTTCTTGTATTTTATGGACGATTTTATCTTTCCTGAATTTGTGAGATATTTGAGATAGAAATAGTAAACTTTTATTTTCCTTCACTTCTTGTGTCACAATTTTCTTATTGAAATAATATTCTATTATATTGCCTTTTTTATACTATCAAACATAACACTTATTTATAATTAAGTTTGGAATCAGTTACCTCAGTGAACTCGCAGTGCATGGGGTCTCCCAGTACTGTGCCATCTGGCTGCTTATATCCAGCATAGCTAATGAGCTGACTGTTCCATATTCTATAGTCGTGTTGGCAGTCTGTGCGTTGCGGAAACACTGTTATTGCTGACCTGTAGATAACAATGTTTATTAAAATTTATGGATCTATAATTGTGACAACTTCTATTCTTACAATTTATTAATTTTTAAACCTCTAGTGCTAAAAGACGGGTATCGTAAGCTTAACGAATGTTTATCAGCCTATGGTATCAAGCTTCCAAACAAATAAACTTATTTCTTTATTTGTTTGAGAGATGACGACAAGATGACTTTTAACTAGAGTGTTTTAGTTCACATGCAAGAAAAACTGTGAAGTCCTTTAAAGAAAAAAAAACATTTGATGGAATTTATTTATTGTACATTATTTAATATTGTGTTTAAAATAAATATTTAGTTTAAGACGTACCGAATGTTTCCTTTGTTGGTGCTATATTTAATGTGGTTGCAGAGCGCTTCAAACATTCCACTGGTGGTGGTGACTTGACGACAATCAAATACCTGTACAGAAAATCAGATTAAACTGACAATACACATAACCATCTCATAAAATAGTAATGCAAATCCTTCTCCTTAGTTTACATATAAAAAAAAGTGTTAAGATCAAGTAAAAAAGTTATAAAAACTGGACAACCTACGTAAAGCAAAAGTCGTAAGTGTTTTAATATGCTGTTTCACATTTTAATGCAGAGCTCATTTTAGTTACATGTTTCATTTTGAAACTAATTTAATAATATAAACGAATATTAAAAACTTAGAATACCATAATTATATTTTTTAGTGATTACAAAAATTAATTGTATTATTATTTAAAGATAATTTGAGTATTTTAAAGAAGAATCAAATAATATGTAAAGCATGTAATAGGATGTAATTAAATCTGGAAAAGGCCCAAATAATTTTTAATTTATAAATTTGCTATAGGCTTAAACATCGAACATCGATCGAACACATGATAAATAATATGCCATGTTGCCAATATACTACTTAATCAACGGTAACAAACATAAATTTGTAACCCATGTAATTACGTAATTATAAATATTGAAACCTTCAAAAGAACGAACGAAATTGGATGAAAGTAACTCATTCACTTAAGAAGATTCAGTCGCTGACAAACCGAAACTCTCACAGATTACCCAGCAATCTATTTAAGCAATGTAATTACGAAATGTATTCGCGAATTACAGGGAGACTTAAAAGTGGTCTCACTAATTCCGACCTAAGTCCTTATTCCGATAGAACGACTGAATGAAGGCAAACGAATAAATTACTTGTAATGTCGTTACGTTCCGACTCAATCAAGCGTTCTAATTAGAAAAATATTGAGGCGCTCTAAGTTTATGAGTTTCTGAAAAAAATAATTGAGTATCGATTTTTTTATCGTTTTATAACTTCCCTTTAAGAATTAATAATGTAATATAATTAAGCAATTACTTTATTTGTTGCGGTAATCAAGCAATCAATTTGATATTTTAATATTGTGTTTTACGCTAATAAATTAGTTAGTCTTATATATATAAAAATAATAATAATATCTAACTTCGATAAGAAACGTTATAGTGGTTAAAGTAAATCCAAAAACCGTGATTTTTTTTAAGAAAAACAGTAGTCATGGGCGAGGAGTCAATTATTTTGGTAAATTTCTTTAATATTTAATTATTATTTTTAATTATAATAACATATGTAGTATCTTAAAAATATATAATTTCATACTCATACTGTCAAATTTTGAATGAAGACGAACTTTGTTCCCGACTTAAATGAAGTCGATTGTGGTCGTTATGCAAAGTTCAGTGAGATTACCGCCATAATGACAAGAGCTTACAATATAAGCAATTGAAGTTTCAGGGAAGTCATTTAAAAAATATATCATCTTATGGTCCATATTATTCAAGTTATACTCTTAATTTCACTCTTAAATCCAGACATCAAGAAATGTTTCAAACTAAATATAACGAATTTCAAAATAAAGATGTTGGAACTGAACTGTCAACACGAGTTCATAGAAAGTATACCTTTACATTACAAATACATTTACCAAAAATGTTATTAAATAGAAAGTATTTTTTTTACATCTAATTAACGAACTGACAAATAAATACCTTTGTATAACGTATATTGTCAATAATTATCGATGCATTTATGATTATTTTACGAAAGACAACTGCATTAATTATTTTAAATAGAAATTACCAAGTTATTCATAAAAATGTGTTATTACATTCAAAATTTATTTATAATTTTTTTACTTTGTTAAAACGAATCATAGACAAACTTAATCTCTACACATTTGATGTAACAAGTATTTTCTGATTCTCTTCAAAATCATTGCAAGGTTGTATGTAGCGTATTTACATTTACTAAGTGGATAATTCATATTAAACTATGTCATTAAATGCACATTAAACCTGCTTAATTAAATTTAAATGAGAATATAAAATGTATTTTATTCTACTATCCCTTTATATGGTTTGTTGCATAAAAATTATATAAAATCTATAATCTAATCAAGTTAGTTTGTTTAAGATTTTATTAATTGAATTAGATGTTATTTCAATATCTTATAAACGTTTGTAAGGTGTTGTAATTTATAAAAAAATGTGTAGAAAACGTCAAACCAAAATTTTTTATGAAACTCATTAAATATTCACATGCTAGAAACCCTAAAATTGTAATTAACATTAATAAGAAATATCATTTTAAATGTACTAGTATAAGTTTTTTCTTAAACTATTCATTGAATTTATGAGTAACATTAACAACTAAGTATTATATTGTTTGTGTTACATTTATAATTTTAACTCTATTCTTGAACAATAAGTACGACAGTTAGAAGTCTAGCAAAAGAGTATTTAACGTTATTAGTTACGTGACAATGTTACAGACAAACAGACAAAGATAGATGTACAAGAAATAATAATATACAATATTACAACACGAAATGACAGCATTAATTGATATAAAAAATGTTTACATATTTCGGTAATTAAATTGAGTATTTAAAATATCTAATTTAATTTAGACTGATATTTACGTTTTAACACTAAACCTATCGACAATTCTTGTACACCTGTTCCTATCGCACGCAGTCAAATTGACCGGTAATTAAAAGTTATTTTATTATATAACGCAGGTAATAATGGGAATAACTAAAAGTAAAGAGTGAAGAAAATGTTATATGCATATTCTAAGAATTGTCATGTTCATAACAAAATTAACCAATTGAATAGAATATTTATTTATGTATTTATTAAAGTAATTCTTGTGCCTGAATACACGGGCAAAAATCTCAAAAAAAAAGAAATCAAAATAATAATTATAAAACAAATTAAAAATGGCATGGACTACAAGTCTATGGTAAATTTACAATAAAAAAAAAAAAAAAAAAAAAGAAAAGAAAGAAAAAAGAATTGTCATGTAGTTTATAACGATATTATAACGTTTAAAAATGTGTAAGTTTTACAAAAGTTTAAGAATGATCAATTTGACCAGTACTTGGTAGGTTAAGTGTTAAGAAACGTCAAACCGAACTAAAGACTTATAAAATTAACACAATCGTAAACAGGTTAAATTTATCAACAACATTTGTGTGGAATCTACACGTTGTTACTTTATCGATAATAGCTATTTAATATTATTATTATTATTATTATCTGAATTAGCAATAATCTTTAAAAAACAATGTATAAATACTTATTTAAATATTACAAGTAGAATAGTTGATCCTAATTATTGAGAAACCAATAACATTTTAATAATTAATAAAAAACAATAAATAAATACGTATTTCAATATTACCAGAAAAATAAATATATAAGATAAAAATACAGAATAGTGCAATAAAGAAATGGTTACGTACATTTTCTTTTACGTTTTGTAAAAAAAAATTTTTTTTGAACCCATCGCCTATAGAAGTTAATTGCTAGATATGACATGATATGACAAAACCCGATAACAGAAAGGCCTTATTTATTCTATTTATAAATACTTAAGAAATCCCATTAAATAAACAAACAAATGGTGTAAAGATTAAATGTAAAGACTTATTTTTAATTATTAAAGCTTATAATATAAGCGAAAGAATAATTAAAAAGAAAATCTCAATATAAATTAAATTGAAGGAACGGTATTCAACAAGCAGCATTCTAAACACCGTCACCTGAACTATGCCAAATAAACCTCGTGTAAATTAACTTTCGGCCTCACTGACGGAGCAAGAATGTGAAAACATTTTTTCATTACAACTAAGGAATAGTTGAAAACAAACTAGTTAATTGCCTATGTTTTTGTACTGGTGCGAAATGAGAGTTTTCTCATTAGAGTCGGCAAGTTCGTTTACGTTTGCCGTGAACGTTGTTACAAATATTGATTAATTTATCATTTTTATTGCTTTATTTTTAGGGTTCTGTACCTTTAAAAAAGTAACCCTTATAGCATCTTTGTTGTTCTCCCATCTATCTGTCAGGATCCTTAATTTCGGGAACGCTTGAGAATGTTGAGTTGAAATTAAAACCAAACCAAAAAATAAAACTTCTAAACAAACGTAATAACGGATACGATCGTTTATGCCACAAAAAACTTATGCATATTTCAACACTCTCAAAGGAATCAAAATTGACAAAGAAACATAATCAAAATGACGGAGAACTTTGAATTTTATTATAAGTTCGGAGAAAAATCTAAAACCATACATTTTTATTTAAATCTTTAAAAAGTATTATAAGGTCTAAATTTAAAAATTAACCTACAAAGTTAAGTGTTAAATTTAAGTTAAGCAAAACTAATTGTAATCTACAATTTTGAATAGGCCCTCATTGGCCGACTCGCACTTGTCCGTTTTATTTAAGTAATTGATCTTAATTTTTACAAAGTAATGTCACTTAGACTTATTTGTTTGTAAATATGTTAAACTGTGAAATGAACTGAATGAATAAATAATATTATATATTTAATAACTACTGAAAGTTTATCTAACTATATAGAACAGATATGATTAAAAAGTTACTACGCGAACCATTTTCTATAAGCGATTTTTAGTCCTAATAAAAGCCTAAAATCGAACAATTGTGTGAAATACAACTCTATATATTTAAATTATAGCCATACCTTTTATTTATATATAAGGATTATCATACATTATCTTTTTTAATATATAAGGAAAAAACTCCAGCAGTACTCGAATCTGTAAAATCTATAATTATTTTACAATCATAAATTTCGTATTAAATTAACATACCTGTAGTTTAGACCATTGTATTCTGCCAATACAACGACTAGCATTCCTCCAGGCTAGCTTAGCCCCGAACACCAGTTCAGTGGTGGTGAGTTGGTATGTTCCAGACTTCGCAACTTCCTCCTGAACTGCCTTCCAGCGGGCCTCATGAGCTACAGTATTGGCCCTAGACGAAAAGAAAAAGTTATTTAAAATTATTAAGCAGAGTATAAGTATTTACCTATGTAATTACAAAATTATTGTAGCAAATCCATCCGTCAAGACAAATGAAATAAGACATTTTTTAAAACTACTTATTAAAACTGGAAATGAAATACCCTCATAAAACTTTAAGTTGTAGAAGGTTTCTTAATACTACATAATTTATTGATATAACAAAAAAACATCTTTTAGTAAAGATTCTTTAATCACCACATCCTCATGTGGCGATCATTCATTCCTTGATGATTCCAGAAATTGGCACATTTGAAAAAAAAAATCTCTATATTAATAAGTATTTGAGTTTTCATATGTTTTTATAAAGTTTTACTCGAGAAACTGTAAAGTATAATTTGATATTCATATCTTTTCGCTTCAAATCTCTCTGCGGATAAACGTTTATATATAAGGAAAAACTCAATTAAAAACTTTTATTATTCATAGATATTTCTTAATTTATTAGATAAATACACTAATATTTTATAAAGAAAATTCATAAGCTACGTTCGTAAGGCATTTCGAAATAATGCAAATAACCATTACAATTTTAAAAGTATATAGCTTATTTCAATGTTAGTATAAGACTGTTTCAATTTCAAACTATTTAAAGTCTAGACTTCCATTGGACCTCATAACTGAATAACACTTCAGTACCTGTGTTGATTTTCTATTACCTTCTTTCTACCTTCATTCTTTTGTATTTTATTTCATTCATTTCCTAAACTCTGGTATCGATTGTGATATTTTATATTTAAAATAGCATAAAAATAAATTCAGAATTGGTTATTAACCAGTCTATTTTATTACCTTCGAATAGAAGCAAAGTATTGTCCAAGAAAGTCATTGGCGTCATTGAGAACCTCTTCAGGGCTCCGTGGCACGTCTCCGCGGCCGGGTATCGCCATCAAGCTTCCCAGGCAGGCTTTTTCCTTGCATAGTGTAGGCTGCGGACAAAATATAATTATAAATTCTAATACAATAGTATATTACTAAGGAATACATTACTAATAATCAATCGTTATTTAAGTTACTTTTAAACATGTTGTAACGTATTCAATAAATTAATCGAATAAAGATACGGATTTATTATTTATTAAAAATTTAACAAATACTGTTAAAAAAAAAGGAATCTAGCGATAATTTTATGTAGTGAAAATGAGATTTCGAAGGCGTCTGATTGAATTGAAACGATGAAATAGGTTGCAAATTCGTTACAGAAAATAGTAATTACCATTTTCAAGATTGTTTTTATTATTAACCGACTTCAAAAAACAAATATAAGATTAGTTTTATCTAAGAAATATTATATGTATTATATAAGTTTCGATTCACTGTACAACCTTAAATATAAAACCACCGAATTTAAATTTAAAGGACTCAAAATAGTAAGTGATAGAACATAAATAAAATTATTTATTCAACTAATTATATGAATAGGAAAATCGATAATACATACGTTTGATGGCTAAACAGTTTTGGATTAAATCAATCTTACCTAAAACACAGACAAAAATTCTGGACATATATTTAGGAAAAGCAATTTCTTCAATGGTTTTACGACGTTCAAGCGAAGTGTCCATAAAAGTAAGTAATGTTTTCATACAGTCCCAATGATTCTGTTCGAACACGCATCACGTTTTCGAATGCCATATTCTCATTTAATAAATTATATTCAGAATCTAATAATTTTGTTTTAATGAATTCAGCGAGTGGTACTTGGCGAAATCCAAAATTTGATGCTCTCAAGTAATTATTATTAATAAACTATATTATCGCTGTCTCTTTCTATCTACTATTTGTAAAATATAGTGTTATAAAAATTAAAAATAAAAGGTAGGTTAGGTTCTGCCTTTTCTGTAATTATTAAAAAAAAACGTTTATTTAAATACTATTATATCATAAAATATTAATTTGGTTAATTCTAAGGCGCAAGTAAATGTAAATATTTTTTTTTACAAATATTAATTTATTTTAAATGTTATGATGATTTTGTAACTTAAGTAACTTCTAAAAGTTGTTAAAAATTTTTGTTTAGTTACAATAGCATTTGCTACCACTGAAATTGAAGAAATCAAAAAGAAAATCAAATATGTAACAGTTGAACTCAACAATAAATAATTGTAATTGTTGTAATAGCCATTCGAACTAGTCATAGCTACAGGAATTCAGATTAATTATTTTGCTCAGTAAAAGATAAAGAGATTTTTGACTTATATTTAAATTAATAAAAGTTTGAAGTCATATTTATTTGCACTAATTATTGCCGAAATTAACCAGAAGATGCAGCTAGGTCTATAATTAATATTTTAAATGTAATTTCGTAACAAATTTCTTAAAAGTTAAAGGTTTGCTATAGAAACATTTCTTTGCCTATCTAAAATAGGTATATGTTATATTTATTAAAAAATATCAGGTAATTCACAGGTTTCGTCTCAAGCAGGTGTCAAAAAACAAAATAATTTTAGTTTATATCAGGAAATTCATATATTTTTTTTAAATACAGCCTATGATATGTATTGTGTGCTGTTTAAACGTCTTATGGACACGGATAACGCGTGCTTAGTCAATGTAAATACTATTATTTAAATAAATATTATTAATAATATGCGTATTTTAATATGTTTTATGTAATTGAATCACTAGTTTTTAACTATGATTTTTTATTTTTTCTGATGAACTGCCTGATGGAATGTTTAATTTTTTATTAATCCAAATAAATATAATAACATATATATTTGTTATTGTATTATATATTATTTATAAGAAATATATTTTTAAATAAAGAAATATTGTTACACAAGCCTTGATCACAATAATTAGATCGACATGTACGTAGATAATATTGATTTATAGACCACTTTGTAAAAGCTTTTAAATCTTTTATGGTAATTCCTTGATAGAATTGTAATTAAACCGACGTAGTCAAACTATATGATATAGATAACAATTAAAGTCAGTTCTATTTGTATAATTAAATTATTCATATACTCAGATATATAAAAATTGTGACAAATAAAATGAAACACAGAAAGACAGGGGATTATAACTTGTATTATATGTTTATATTGTCTTAGCGCTAACTCAAGTATGTCTACATATAATGTCGAAAGTGCAACAAATGTTAACAAAGTTATCGTCACGTAGGTTCACATATTGCATTGATAAGAAATAGATTATTTTATGGTGTTTGTTCTTAAAATCCATTTCACAATTTTCTTGGATCATTGTTGTCTTAAAATATGAATATTGGGTATTTATGACTCATATTTTAAAAATATAATTATATTGTAATAAAATAGCAGATCAAAATTTATATTATATTATTTATATTAAATGTGACGATCTTTATGTTATTAACTCATATTATTTATGCATTCGAAGCCAAAAATTCGAGTTTGATTTCGAGTGATTGGGCTTCAAATCAATATTATAAAAAAGAGAGAAAGAGACTGGAATATATTTTTTAATAGCACTTACCGCACTTGGGCATGGTGTATCATGCAGACGGTCATACAAATACTCCCTAGATTCATGGTTTTTCAACACTTTGGGTCTTATAACTTTGCGCGGTTGCTTTCTATCGAGCTTTTGTATCTGAATCTTAAACTCTTCTTTCATTTTCGCGCCATTCTGTTCTTTAATTTCGGCCAAAACAAGATTGTCGATAGGACAAGTTTTGCCCTCGTTGGCCACTGAGGGAATTAGGCCCTCATCATGTGCAATAGCCTCCAATGTATTATTAATAACGGTGTCTGAGTTTTGTATAACTCCGGGAGCCATTTTAACTTTTGAAATGAACTAACCGTTATTAGATATAATTATAGGAGGCTTTCGATAATAAGTAATGAGGCGCAAGCCAATTCGCGGCGCACTAATCACAAGTAAGTGTCACTCGTGTATTTATAACAATTTTATCGTCCGTGGCGAAACGTACTAGTTTGTTATTAATATTTGCAAACAAAGATTCATATCTTGATTTGATGAGTTGCGGGCGCAGAAGAAGGCGAAGTGTTGTCAAGTGTTTAATACTTTGCCTACATTCTTTTGTTATATTATATTTTTATTATATAAATAGGACACTATAATCATGTAAGATGCGTGAACTAAATCAAGAGTATTCTTTGATTAGTTCGGATTCTATTTGGTATACGATAAATTTCGTCATTCTGAAATATTTTTTTTTTTATTAGGAAGTTTTTTTTATATGATCTTTAAATAAATTTGCAATGTATATAGTTTATTGGTTTAGTAAAAATACTTAAGCATATTATAATTATTTTTTCTATTCGTTTAAACTAATGTTACAGTGTTTTTTTTTGTTTTAAATAAAAATGTTCCCTATTAGTTTGGGAGATGATGTATTTTGTATTATTAAAAAGTAAAATTCATATTAATTACTTCTCATCAGCAATTAATTAGTTCATAGTAATTTGCGTCTGGACAGCTGCCTTGTGTGATAATGACCTGAGTTGCTATAAGAACTGTGACTCCAAATGTCTTCGAGTGACTGAAACTGGAAACTATGTTGTAAGTGTTGCAATTATTTTCTGATTGATGTATTTGAGAATGTTTCTAGGTTCTCTTATAAAATGTATAGATTCACCAAGCTTATTCAAACTGTATTGCATTTCTATAATTAATTTATCCAACATATTTAACATAACTGTAATTGAAAGCTTAAATATGAATATCAGTTATATTGATTACTTATTTATGTAATATTTAAGAATATGGAAAAATATCACCACTTCTGATCGTGAAGTCCTTAAATTATAGGTCAATTTAATATATATAATTTCACCATTTCCTTTCGTAGTGTCGTACGATGCGACAGAGGGAGTGGTGTTCTGAAGGAAGGGCAGCAGCATCCCCTACGTATCATAACACTGCGCTGCGACCACCAACCCACCTGCCAAGCGTGGCAATTCCTGGCAACAAATTGGCACCTAATTCCCGATGGTGCCATTGCTCCTGGCTAAGGTAGCGGCCAGTGCAACAACAGCTTGGCAAGGTGTGCTAAAAATACCCAAGAGAGATCCGGCTACCATTACCACCGATAATTGGCCCTGGCAACATATAACGTGAAAACATTGCGGTCTGACGAAAAGTTCTTGGAACTGGAAGAGTTGAATAGGTTAAACTGGCGTATTTTAGGATTGCCCGAAGTCCGTAGAGAGGGAAAGGACACTATAAGTCTTAAGTCAGAGCGCGAGCAACTGTCCCGAGGAAGTATCGGGTTTCTTGTTCAAAAGTCAACAACATTGTCAAGATCGAGAATGTGTCGACTAGGGTTGAGTAACTTATACTTAGGATAACTAAACGTTATTAGTATACAGGAGTAAGCCCCGATCGCGACATATCTGATAATGAGGTGGAGGCAAAGTATGAGAACGTTAGTGAAGCCATTAGTGCCTCTAAACCTCACTATACCGTTGTCATAGAAGACTTCAACCCAAGGCTTTGCTTTAATGAACTGCGGGTGGGGTAATTCGGTGTTTGACAAAGGAATCACCAGGATCATCTGCTGGCTAGATTCTTGGAGAAAGTGGGTCTCTTCATAATGAACTCTTCCTACAAAAACGCGTGCACAGGAGGTGGACCTGGTTGAACCCGGACGGCGTGGTGAAAAACGAGATTGTCTTCTTCATGTGGACGAAAAAGCAGATATTTAACGATGTCTTCTTGAAAACGCGGTAAAAACAGGAAATGACCACCTAATTCTACGAGGCATGTTATATATTATATATCATATAAACCTCTTCGAATGCCTGAAGAGCTGATTTGAAGTTTTTTAAGGGCCGCCGTACATATGAAACAAAATTATTTAAGAACCAACTATCAAGCTAATGAAAAAGGGGAAAAATATGGTTCTGCAATCTTCTGATGAAGCGTCCAAAAAATTTCTGACTCGTGACTTGCTCGCCATCGATCTGTCTATTGGCCAGATCCAACTGGCAAAACTGAAGACCGATGACGGCAGGATTGCATCATACAAATTCGAGATGATGAGAGTGGTCGAGAATTTCTACGGGTAGTTATATTCTTCTATACCGAAAATCTTCCGGATATCAGCTAGTTTGAGATTAGTTTGGCTATCAAATAGATCAGGAACAACAAGGTGACAGATAGAGATGAAATAACGGGTGAGCTTCTGAAGGAAGGTTGACGATCAGAGTTTTGACAGCTTCAGAAGCTATTTTATACAGTGCTTTACGACGCCAAAACGCCACAGGCTTTGAACAGGAGTGTGACGTGTGCTGTTCTTCAAAAAGGTGACAATGCCTTGCTGAAGAATTACAAACCCATCTCACTTCTGAGCCATGTCTACAAGTTGTTCTCGAGAGTTATTACAAATCGTCTTGCTTGTAGGTTGTATAACTACCAGCCTCCTGATCAAACCAGTTTCTGTAAAGCACCATAGACCGCATATATACGCTGTGGCAGATTATGAAGAAGACTGAAGAGTATAATTGGCCACTATGCTTGCATTTGTAGACTATGAAAAAGCCTTTGCTTTGGTCGAAACTTTACTGGAAGATGTTTTGAAGATCATGGACTGGAGCGGTCTCGGCATCAACATAGCGACCACATCACTCACTTTCGGTTTACCGATGACATAGTTATAATGACTGGTGGCAACGAGCCGGTAGATGCGGCGTGGGTAGATCCCTCATTAGATTAACTGACAACATATCAAGGTAACGGGAAGTCGCTGGTACGCGCAGTGCCAGACCGGTCATCGGGGCGATCTTTGGAGGAGGTCTATGCCTTGCAGTAAGCGTCTACAAACGGACAGGAAGAAACAGAAGAAGAATTTATTTTTAATTGAATGTGACAATCAATTTAGTGATTTCACATAACAATGCTGAATTTTGAAAATCCGACTGTGTGAATACCCAATAAAATACATAAATAAAATAAAGGTTTTTTTTTCTTGTTTTTTTTTAAACAAGCTACACCCTTTTCATAAAATAAATCTTAAGTTTAACAAGCATAGAAATAAAGGACACATTTAACATACTAAAATAAAACAATCAGTGGATCGAACCCATGACCATTCAGCAGTCAGAATCACTAACCACTACATTAACAGACCGTAAATTGACCTTATGTAAGAATTTTCGATTTAAACCTCTGTATAGCATAAAAAAAATACCTTTCACATCTTTTTGTTTAGAAAAGGTTCTAACAAATCGATGGTCCCTTAATTTAAAAGATTCAAGTATGGTTTCGTGAAAATGATTACTCTTGTCTTGACCTTAATAAACAATTAATTAATTGTGTTACGTTATATATCAGATAATAAAACGTGGTTCATTATACGAAATTTCTTAAAGCAAACTCATGAATTCTAAATATTGCCAAAAAATCTGATATAAAATTTTAAATAATGTTACAGAAAATATACATTAGTTCACAGAAGTATAATACAAAACCGATTGATATTCTTGTGGAATCTTTAATAACAGATTTCCAAATCAAAATTCGTTGTCAATATTTCAAAAAAATAATATATTTAATAATTTACTCAAAAAAACTGACATCAACGTTTATTGAATACTGTCAAAACATTATTCAACCAACTCACGTGCTTTTATTTACAGTTTTTACATATTTGGCTATCACAAAATAAATGTTATTATAGCAAATAAATTTTACTGTCACCTCAAATTACTTGTTATCGGTGAACAAATGAAGATTGAAGTCATGTGCCATTTAATAATATTTGTACGTGGATGTATATCTAGTCATCATGTTTGCTTGTGATTGATTTTATTTATAATTGTCCAAGTGTCCGTAAACTTACATAAAAAAATTCTGCACAAAAACGCATTATTTTTTAATTTAATGGATAATATTTGAAACGAATGAGAATATAATAAATAAATCTGTTAATTGTTATAGCCAATTCACTGTAAATGGTTTGACAATCTTGACTTGCTACACTGTAACAATTTCTATGTTATTGTATTGTATTCTATTAACATTAGTTCAAAATTAAGGCATTGTAAATTTAGTGTTAAGTACGCCCAAAGTTAGAATCTGGCTCTTGTAAATATGAGACCATTATAAAACTATTAGCGGTCTGGTTAGTTGTTACACATATTTAATTATTATTATGACTCATAAAGTCTTAGTCATAATTATGGGTAAAATATATAAAAAAAATAATAATAATAAATTAAAAAGTATCCATAGGACTTCTTCCTAGCTCAGCTCCATGGACTATCCTTTGGAACCGTGAAACTAGAATCTGACTATTAGTGCTATGTATGTCTATTTGAAACAAAAAGTTTTGAATTTTGGTTTGATCTTGAGGTCCACTACCCCATCACAGAAAACTGGTATGATCCAGGTATTTTAGCTACCTTACGTTCCTTTGCAAATAGTTTATAACACAGTTTAAATTTCTTCTACATGCTACGGTATATTGGCGATGGCAATTTATACCATAATCCGGTCTCCTTCCCCCCCCCAATAAAGAAATTATACAATATTTGGTGTTTGTAAATTTTGATTTATTATTGTATTTAAGAAGAAAGGTGATATTATCTAGTAGGCAGTATTATCTTAATATTTAATGTAATAATACATAACAGTTCATTGTCTTGCTACAAATATATAAACTACAATGTAGCTCTATTATTAGCAAAGAATAACATTGTTGGAACTTATGATTAATTTTTTGTTTTGTTTAATAGTTAATGCAACTAGTTTGACTTAAAAAAAATAATATCTCATTTAAAGACTCCATCTCTTGTATATATCCTATTCCTAACGAGTACGTCGTAAAATAAATATTCAATTTAATTATTTAGGTTCTAATAAGAAGATTCTCACGCGTAGTCGAGATACGTGTACTTTATTACTAATAGAGGACACGTGTCTAATATTTTTTGTAACATATAATTAAAATTCAAGCTGATACTGATGCTGATAGCTGATGTTATATACAGCCTAGGCTACTTTTGTTTAAAAACATATCCTGCGCGAACAAAGTCCTGGGCACGTAGTATTAAATCAAATTATTAAACATCATATCTATGAACTTTATGGTCCTCTGAATCATTACATAAAACTTTTTTTAACGACAGTTGTTGCATAACTGTATAAAGCGTAATGAATTAAACCGCTGAAAACAACTTTATGTTAGGTTAGTTAGTCTCATGAAACAGTATCTCAGTTTTAATGCACTTTTCATGTTTTTATCTTTATCTTTTAATACATATAATTGTTATATTTATATTTTATTCTAACATTAAAATATTTAAAAGTTTTTGCTAAAAGTAGAAGTTAGATTTTTTTTACATTACCCTAAATAAGGTAACATAATTTTAAAAGTTGTCAAAACTTGTTTATTTTTATTTTTAATGCTATCTGTTGTTAAATAAAAAAATAATATTAACACTTTTGTTCAATTTGTTTACAAATTTATAATGTGTTTGAGTGCTTAAAATGCCGTAAGTATACACGTGTACGCTTAGCAAGAATCTGTAGTTGGATTACGAGCCACAACATGATACATATTTTTAAATTATGAGCGAAGATAACATGATGCAATTTTCTGGCACAAAACACACCGCACATGTAAAAACATTTACAACAAAACATTCCATTGAGTTTGTTTAGTTTATTTTCGTGGCCAGAGAACCATTGGCAAAGTAATTATCGTTACAATGTTTCAGGTTAGATATAAAATGAGATATGTTAAACCGTGTATATCGGCCGATGGAACATAATGTCACCTCTATAAAATGTTTTTTATGTTCGCGGAAAACATATTGTCATAGTTGATAATTGAATCTAGGATTCGTCAAAGGTAAGATTTTCAAGATTACTGATCCGGCTACTCCATCGCTTGTGGTTGAACAAGTTGAACGTTTTCTTTTATTCTAATTATGAACTCATCTATAACAATCGAAATATTTTTTCGTTTAAATAATTATTTTTATATGAACCACGACAACCATAAATGTAGAATATAAAAATTCTCAACAGACAGCACGCGAACCTGCAAACTATAGGTATCTTATATACAGTTGAAAAAAAAAATTATAATAGCAGAATACTTTCCAGTAGCATTACGTCTTTAAAAGAGCAGTATATGAAATTATTATATATATTATACATTTTATTTAATACGTAGTGGTATTTTCATAAAACATCTATACTAATTGCTAGGTTGAGATTAGTTTAGGTTAAAAGTGCTAAAAATATCCTAGCAAAATTTGCACGTTCAGACGTTGTAATTACACCGCTGCGTCACAGAGTTAGTAATTAGTGAATCCGGCGGGAAAAATATTTAGTGCAGTGAATTTTCTAAGAATTTATTACGATGAGCACTTTTTAAATTTTAAAGCTTATTTTGGTAAATATATATTTTAAAATTAGCTATTACGTTATAAAGTTTTTTAGTTGAGCTTTTGCAGAGCTTTACACTTTCTGTTAAAGTAAGGTAAAATATGATTTATTAATAAATATATTCAAAATTACCTTCATTATAACTAGCCAGAGAGGTTATCCTGATAATCTCGACATGATTGTATCGATGTTTTATTTCTACCCGATGGGTATTAATAAAAAGTTAATCGCGCGTAAAAACTCGACGCACATCCATAGAAACAATAAAGAATAGAGGTTATTGTTTTTTTTTAATAATAATATGAAGACATATTGAATTAATCATAACTATTATTTATTAATAATATTTCATACTAATATATATTTTTTAATGAAAAAAACCCTCATTCTTTTCCCAAAGTAATTGTTACACATAAAATGTAATAAGACCACAATCGTCTTAGATAAATCAAAAATCAATCCACTTTGTACAAAATTGGTTAGGATCTATCTTCTCAAATATTAATGGTTTGCCGCTTCTGAAATATTAACAATTCTATCATAGGCCGGCCGCATCGTAATTAATATAGCAGAGATATTCCAAGGGCTACCCACATAAATATTCATCGTAGCTCCCATAAGACCAAACGTTACCTAGATTTGTCTCAATCTTATCTAAAGATTAACTTAATAAATAATTTTAGGTAAGAGTCGGTTACTTAGGCTTTTACGTTCACTTTTCTACCCCAATAATTAACTTCTCGATTTAACTGAAAATAAAAACAAAAATACTCCATATTCCTATTTAACTAATTTAATAAATACAGTAACATCTATTATTAAAATTATTATTGCATTTAAAATTTACAATATTAAGGTACTGTTTTACTTCGTGAGCTTAAAGTTTTCTTCTCTCTTTTTTATTACAGAAAGTAAAACAAAATTTGGTATAGACAAAAACAATAGATGTTACCAAATGAAAGAAATATTAAAATATTAAAGTCTGCATCCATTTAGTATACAAACAACACAACAAAATTTCTTGTTTCATTTGTCCAAATAAGTTTATAAAGAGAATTATTCAAAAGTACCAATATTTGCAGTTATTTATTATTAAGACATTCGTCGAAATCTCTCTTTGATCCTCCTATTAACATAAAGCATCGAATAGTCTTTGTCTTTTAATATTTAAAATGTTTGTCATTGTAGCGGAATATTAACTTAAATAAAAATATAGAAACTGTCAAAGACAGAATCTGAAAAATTATCTATTTATTTAAATAGAAATGTATTCGTATTTTAAAGTGCATATCATCAATAATGTTATAAGTGTCACCTGTTAAGAAGTATTTTAAAGGTACATCTTTATAAAAATAGATATTTTAACCAAAATAATGAATAAATTACCAGCGATGTGTGAGAAGATAATAATTTTAGGATTATATGAAGATAATTATCAAGGCTTAACGACCGTTTACTATCTATTGGACGTTAGACGACGTGAGTCTTTAAGGACTATTTATATCTTACTTGAATCATTATATTGTAAATAAAATAGTTTGTACATAACAAGAGGATACAAAATAAATAAACCTTAAATGAAAGCATGGTTCAAATTATCACGTGAGTTTAAGTTCGATCAATATTTACAGTGGTATCAGATATGTACGTAACAAAACATGTGATGTGCAAACACTCAGAACAGATTGCTATAAAGCCGGTGCGATCTCACCTGACAGTTAATATGAGTATACTCACAAATCGCAATCAACCCGAATTTCAGATATATAATATTTAAAAAAATCGACCTTTAAAAGTACCTCCAATTAAAATAAACTTTTATTACCATTTTGGTTATTATAAAAGAAAAAAATATATATATTCTAACATTTACACCTAATATAATCCAGGCCGAAAACTATGCCAAGCTTGTATCGTGGGTTCCAGATAACAATTTTTATTTGTTTAATGTTTTTACGAAAAACATTTTTATTGTATGGGGATCGAGCTATACACAGAGTGGAGACTGCGTTAATCTATACATATAAATAAAGTATGTTTGAAATTACATATTATTATTTTTCACTAAATGAATGTGAAAGTATATACGGTACTAACATAAAAAAATATTTTTCATATTTTTTTTGTCTGTATTTCCAGCTAATCTCTATAACAGCTAAACCGATTTTAAAAGTTTCACAGATTTTTACTTTAACTGGCGAATAGTTGATGTCAAGGTGTAACTTAGGCTAAGAATTTATTTTAGAAAAATATATTCAATGCGAGCGAAGTCGTGGGCATAGTTAGTCAATTATATATTTTAACAGCAACACCAATAAAAGAAGAAATAAAAAGGATATGTTACGGGACAGAACGCTTTAAGCAAAAACTAGACAACTTAGGTGGATACTTAACCCATTTTAAAGAAAAGTTAGGGGAATAATAGAAAGAGAATTTCTCCCTCGTGAATGTAATACTGGTGTCAGGCGTGTTTAACTATTTTTTATTGTCCTTTTTCAGTTGGAATTGCTGTGTTTAACATAATATGTGTGAATCTTTACAAAAAAACATACAGGGTATAAAATGTTAATATCACATATAATTTATTTGTCCATATTAAAAAAAAACCATTTTGTATTATATTTGTTACACACATACATTTTAAAATAAAATATATATTTTTTTAAATATTAAATAACTTCATATCAATAAAACTGAACGGTATATTTGTAATTACATCGAAATAAATTTACAGTATATTTTACATTTTCCCGAAAGTTCCAAATTCTATGTATTACCGTGTAGGTCGAAAAGGTTTTGATTTATATAGCAATCTGGATTTTACTCAAATTACTGGATCCACTTGACGCAAAGGGATTAAATAACGAATAATGAAACTTCATTTTTCAGACCCCTGTTTGACTTGAGTTAGTACATTATAGTATATATAAAAATAAGTATAATATTTATAAATTGATATTGTGAAGTGCTTTTGTCTAGAGGTAAGTGTTTATTTTGTTTCTCTTTTGTTATATATTTGTACATATTTTTATATATAAGAAATATTTATTGAATAAAAGAATTATTATTTTTCAAATCACACAAAATATTCTGTTGTTATTCATGTATTGTGAAGAAAATTACATTAACATAGTAATAAATATATAATCATATTCAACATAAAAAAATATAAATGAAAAAAATTGTCAACTCTGACAATTGTGATAACAAATCTGATAAACCTTCGTTTCCACGAAAGACGATTTCCTTATTTTTCAGAAATAATATAACGACCGTTTATATACAAGATAACATATGGACTAAAGTTAATGTCAATCATGTACGTCTGACGTAGCAGTACCTATGCATGCCGGTTGATGAGTCTAGGGTTCTATTTACCACTGACAAATGGTTATGATTAATTTTGTAAGTTTGAAAACACCTTGGCTCGTGTAATAACATGACTGTAAACGTCAACCTTGCTAATAACTACGGTGTGTTAGTCACAGCATTCACTCCACAAGTGGTAAAGAGACTTTGTGGAGTGAATGCTGTGAATATCCTCGATGTACCTCAATTATCAGATTTTCCAACGAATCTAACTTTGTGATTTTTATATAATAAATTCAATATATGCTAAATAAGATATAGACCAATAATACAATCACAATAATTATAACCATAATTAATTCATAATAACATGCAAATATCAAATCAAATAATTTATTAGTTTAGTAAATTTAATGCCAATATCGTTAAATTTAATCACGATGAGGTCGTTCGATCAACAAGCAATTTGAGGTCCCTTACGATGGTAGATAGAACACGTTCTTTCAAAAATAATTTAGGTGTTTAAAAATAGTAACATAAGTTTGGATATTAAAAGTAATTAGTTTTGTATATTGTACAATTATTACTTATATGTGTACTAAAACTCTTGAAAAATGTCACATTATAAGTGTCATTTATAAAGTAGTTACATCAAAGGATGTTGCCGTTTATATCTGTTGATTGCAGTAACAGCACCACAAACGGATTACGCGCCGGATATTGTCTTATCTGCTCTGGAACCTACATATTTCTACTAGCTACATAAAAACATATTTCAAGTTTTATTTTGTAGCTGCTTTGACGCTTGTTTACTGGGATAATATTTCATGTCATGAAAAGGAGTCTTAAATATCTCGCTATAAAAAATATGCGCTATATTAATTAATTATTAATCAATTAATCTTGTAGTCATCTCGTTAATTTATTTGCAAAATATGATACTCATAATCAAGAATCATGTTTTCGTATTACTTTTTTCTAATTCTGTTTTATGCTCAGGGCAAGAATTTATCCGGAATTGGATGGCATGAAATATCGTTGGTGGAAAGTGAGTGCATACATTGCACTTCGAACATCCTTTTCGTAAAAGATAGGTCTTAGAATTTATTTAACACAATCACAATTAACAAAAAAATTTCAAAAATATTTGTGAAAATAAATTTACACCAACATCGTCAATAAATTCGTACAGACCCGAAGTTTAAATTATTTAGCATTCATTTAAGTCGCTGTCAAAATAAAATAAAAATTAATGTTAGTTGCAGTCTTTACTCCATTTCTATTTAGTTTATATCATAATAGGCAACATATTGTAACATTATCACTAACGTTCCAATTCATGCACTTAAAGGTGAGTATTTGAAGATATAGTTGCGAAAATAAATAAGAGGTCATCGACCCGTAATCAATACTGATTGTATCAAACATTTATCACACACTTGGATTTCACGTGACTTGTGGTCTAAATTGAAATAATAACAAAACAAACCTCTATTAAATACTTTACACTTACAGACAATGTAATTAAATTGTATCAACATTGTAAGCATTATTCATTGAACATGTTTAGACAAACAATTATGCAGGTGACGGGCAATTTAAGATGGGATTGGTAGAGGGATTGCTGTTAGCCTGAAACCAATTATTTGGTAATTGGCAAACGGCAATAGTGTAATGCTTTCACTCTACTGCAGGAACAACTGATTGATTGACAGTTATTAGCTTATATGGATTGTATTACTATTTGTAATAATAAATCCTTAAACTCGTATTATTTTAACATGTTCCAGAAAAAATCTGGCTGACAGGCAACATTCCTTTTGTCTTTTGGTCTATGTAATTGCATATTCAATTAAAACAGATAATTATGAAAAGTAATCATTTAAAGATTGGACGTGGTTTTTGTGGCAGACATTTCGGATGTCGTAATACGCATAGATTATTTCTCATCACCGAGAAACATCGTGGAAATGATATATATATTTGTTAATAGTTTACAATGCGTAATGAAAGATCAAAAAGTTATCTTAAAATACACAATACTGATTCAATTTTTCTTATTCAAATATTTATTTAAGTCTTTATTATTGCATTATTTTTGGTATTAAAACACATGTAAATAGTGTGAATACTGTTTACTTAATAAAAAATAATTTTATACGAAAATAATTACGTATCAGAATAATATTTCCTGTAAGCGTTTTCTTTGTCTCTAAAATTATTTGTTTAAGGTTTTTCACTATAACTATTTCATTTTTACAAAATAAAGCTTGAAATAACATGAGAATTGAGCGATTTGTTTTAAAGAATCAAGTTAGTTTCAAACATCAACAAGCACAACATCATCACTTTACAATCAAACAAGTTACTCAGTATAGATAGATACTTTGTATGATCTATAATAATCCACTAATAGAACTACTAATTCTAATACTCTTTGGAAATAAAAATGGAGCATAATCAATTAAACTGGTAGCCATTTAGATATATAGATAACTATTTTTCTTCCACACACTGGCGAGAATTAGAAATATTTGGTATGGTAACGATATGGCCAATTCATGATGTGGTTTTTATTGTTGTTTTGCTAACGCCACTTGCAAAATACCTGTGTAGCATGAACCTCTTAAGGGAATCATGATGGTACCCCTTAATTGGTCATAATCAGGAAAGAAAATACAATATATATATATATACACAAAAATCAAATAAATAAATATCAAATATATATAAAAATATCTAACACCATAATATGCCCCAAGGAAAGGGGACTTGTATGTCTTGTGTGTTTCTATTAAGATGTTTAGAGGTCCTGATGTCAGCGCGAACATTAATGAGAACGATATAATGCCGACATGTGAGTATTATAAGCACAACAACAATAACCACAATTACAATACATTGCTTACAAATCATATTTCTAGATATATAACAAATAGGGCTGTACAAATAGGATTGTTGAAATAGGGCTTGGAATGCTGTTCTTCTGAGAAGAGCCACTCAGAACTCAATATTTGCTCTTTTCAAATGAAATTTAAAAATGTTGATGTATACACTATACTAACAACCTTATAAGTGTTACAACACATAGCTCTTTTATATAAAGTAAATATAGAATTAATTTTGGCAACAGTGTCCCGTAATGAAATACCATAAGATAAAATATAATGAAAATAACTAAAACAACTGAGTCAAGCCGTATTGACGTCCGATAATTGTCTTACTTTTTAAATTGTAAAGACGGCCGAGCTGACTATGTCTGGAGTGTGGAAATGTGGGGGTTACACTGGAACTTTTTGTCTAAAGTTATACCTAAGAAAATTTGTGAGTCAGCCATTTCTTTCACTTCATTGTTAAGGAATAAGCTACAATTTTGGCTTTTTACACTAGGAAGTGTAAAGTCTATGCATTTAGTTTAATTAACATTCAAGATCAAATTATTAATTTCGAACAAATAAAGAACACGAGACAGAGCACTATTTATTTCATATATAATTATACATTAAGCTCGACTTTATAAATAAGCGAGGTATCATCTGCAAAAAGTACAATGTCACAAAAACCTTTTACAAAAGAGCAAGTAAAAGTAAAAATTAAAAGGGGCCAAGAATAAATCCTTGTGGAACACACATTTTTAGATTTAGAATTATTTACATCAACCGCCTAAACTCTTAAGGTAGAAGGCAATAAGATCAAATCAGATATCTGTAACGTTTTCAATCTTATAAAAATATATTAATTAATATAATCTATTACATTCTGATGTAATAAATCTTATCTATTATTTTATTATAATAAAACTAAAATTAAAATTAAACAAATTTCAAATACTTTTGAATCAATTGGATATTTATTATCTGAAAGGGAGAACTAATATCAAACGTTTGAAACGTAGCGAGCGAACAAGCGAATTACAATTTATAAACAATACAACATCTCTCAAATAATTACATACTTACCATTAGGTATATTTGAAAAAAATATGAACATATTGACAGCCAAATTATAAGATAATTCATTGATTCCAGTTTTAAATAATACACAGGTTAAATAAAGAAGATTAATCGAATTTATTTTTATTTTTGTTAAATTTAAATTTATATTCGTAATCTTTAAGATAGCCCTAGTTTTGAGTCTTCGAATTAAAAACAAATATTTATTCCCATGTTTATATTATATCAATAAAAAATAGTTTGGATATTTGTTTCATCATTAATATTTAGGATATTTATTCGGTTTTTGATTATTTTAATATATTTATAAACACTGACACAAATTGTTATTATCACTTCAAAGGAATAAAACACTTAATGCTTGCAACACTTACTATACATTAGTACCACAATTAGAAATTCACAAAAGATTAAATTTGGTCAGGAGTCCTTACAATATAGAATACCAGGTGCTAGCAATACCTGAGGTCTGATCGTAATATTAACCTCACAGTTATATTATACCAAATGAAGGTTTCTGCTATATCGAATTAAATTTACAATATGGACGTATAAAGTTAGTGACCTCTTAGCGAAACAAATAATTATTAATTATAAGGGATGCAAGGGGTTTTATCGCGAAATCTCGTAATAACGAATTTGTTGTTGACCCACGATTGTAATTTCAGATTTTAGATTCTACGTTGTATATTATTAATATTATGTTAAAGTGCGAATCTGCTAAATTAATTTAATTATATAACTTATATTTAAAATAAAAGGAGTACTGTATTTATCTCCCTCTTAGTAGGTAATAAATAGTAAAAAAACCTGAGATTTCGTTGCAAGTACATATTTAAAAAAGCTTTGAAACGCTCTTTCCGCATACTCTATGTATCAAGTCAGTGAGTAAGATAGCTTTACGATATACAGAAGAAGAGTTTATTTTTATATAGTAAACTATAATAGGTTTATAATAATTAAAGATCTATTTTTACGGATTTTAATGTTACTTTTATTGTCGGATTGAAAATATGAATTGTTTTAAAAACCTTAATTAATTTGCTTCAGAGGTTCTCGAATAAATGCTACTCTGCTAAGTAAAATACAAAAAACTCCATGTTGTTATAGAACAGGAAGTTAGCTTAGTATTAGTTATAAGTAAATCTATTTTTCAAAAGAAACGATTATAACCAATCACCCGTTTCTGTTTTAAAGAAAAATAAAAAAAATCTAATTCTTCCATTAGATATTGGCAAATTTCTTTAATAATGTTCATATGCATAAAATATTAATTTGGGCCGGATTAGCTTTATAAATGTTTTAAACACTGAAACCGAAACGATAAGATGAAATCTGGAAGGGACTTAAAATTGATTTCGAGTCTCTGAGGTTTAAAAAATACATTTTTAATATCTAGTATTAAGAATGATAAAAATTTCGTCTCGCGAAATTGTTATGTCTTAGATTACCATTTAAATTATAAGACTTTGTCCATATACTTTATTACTATTACTATTAAAGTATGTTATATTTATAAAACAGTTTAGTGAACTTAAGTACATGTAACTTAATGTACAGAAAATATTATCAAAGTTAATTGACCACAAATGTTTATGGACGTTGTAAGGACGTTGTAAGTATTACTACAATTAGTACTTGTGTATTATGAAAATTAAGCAATTAGAAAGTTCTTTGAGCAGCGATATTTTTCCCAATTATTACTACTAATAATAATTTTATTTTATAATTTAATTTATTATACTATACTTCTGGTTTTGATTAACACTAAATGTGGACTTCTTAAGCGGAATATCCGAGCAGCATAGATTTAAGCCAGCTACGGGCTCTTCAGTTTGCTTTAATTTAGACATCTTTTACAGTAACATTTTTAAATTATAAGCGATGTATTTCATACCGCATTTCGATACGATATTAAAAGGTCACTTTGCAAGAGTAAGAATAAAAGGGCAAGTTTTAAATAAATTATTATTATATCCTTCCAATAAAAAGTTGTATTTTAGGTAAATCAATCCAAGTCCAACTAGAACTTCGGATTAATATAATTCAACGTATGCCACAATAAGCACTACATTTCAAGTTATCCAGTATTATAAGCCGAATTTCAGGTAGAATTTTAATTGCTGTTGCATCTTATTACAGTAAATATGAGTCATATATTTTTATAACATTAGTTATTTTTTGCATACGTTTAAGGCATTTTAATTCAAACTCCATATTTGTATTTCTGTTAAATAAAAGTCAATTGTAAACAATCTTAGTCTTAAAATAGAATATTGTGTTACTGATAAAAGAAAATATTAAACATATTTACTTGTTGTCTAGTGCAGGTTTGTCAATATAAGTGACATTGGTGTTGTTGCAGAGATATTTATTCGAAGTACAAAAGTTTGCCACCATTTTAAAAATAAACCATTGTTTTTTTAGTCCATTTAGGCCTAATAAAAATTTCCTCAGAGATAGTGGGGTATCCCCATGATTAACCAACAATCAACAAACGGCTTGAGGCAATTTAAAACAATCAACCAACAGTTGCAAATTAAATGAAATGTTGTAATATTAAATTTCAAGGTTTTTTTATTATGAAAGTGCATACATTCTATTTAAAAAATAATAATAATAAATAGTTTCGGTTCTAAAGACTAGGTACAAGGAGTGGAAATGAAAATGATTTTTTATAGTATATTTGAGACAATGCTAATTGGTATATAAGAACCAATTATAGTTTAAACTGTGCGTGAAACCGAAATTAATAATTTAAGATTGGCAACCAATGTTAAAATACATAATATATAAATTTATACAGATGTCATTTTATAAATCTGTAAAACGCATTTTGTCAACATTTAGCATCCATTACATAAATCCCTAGAGTTGTCAAGCATTTGTTACAATCCCTGTGTGAGATCGGCTAACTGTCGGTCGACACATCGTCAGCCAACTACATGTCACTCATTAATTTATAATTACAGGTATGTTATATTACAAACTAAAATGTACCTGAAAAGTTTAATGATTTGAAATCAAACAGAATTTTAAATTTTATTTTTGATATTGTCTTATTTAATAAATGTACCGGATTTACCTCAATATTAAAAGTTAATCTTTAATACGAGACAAAGTTGCAAATGGATAGATAATGTTGATGGTAAGTGGTGAATGAAATAAATGTGTTTTAAGTTTTCAGAAATGATGAGAGAGGACTAGAAAAGGGAGGGAAGGAATAGTAGTTTGGGTTACTACCATTCTTACCGTATACAACATAGCCAAATGGAATTGGGCGACTCAGCCTATACGAAAGCAGTCAAATAACTACAGCTACCATTTAAACTTGTTGCTTTACTAGGACAGACTCCTTTACATATTTTATGTAAAACGTCTTATATAAAATATCTTTATTACCTCTTTGTATTCACTTGCCTTTAAAAAATATATTTAATTCTACTATTGTTGGATATAGTTTACTTTTTATTTGTCCTTTGTGAAATATAGTTTTTATTATTATAGTCATCTAAATGCTTATCTAATAAACTAATAATAATATTATATTGTTAGAAAAAGATTAAATCTTGAATTAACTATTTATTTTGGGTTTTTAATTAATAACATATTATTATATTTGAGATTACATGGAATTAGTTTGTGTATATGATATAGTATATGACCGTTATTAGCTTATGCGCTTAAGCTCAGTATATCGATATTAATTGGTGGGTTGGCAATTTGGTATGGACCAGTGCTTCTAATGTGATTTAGGTTACAGGCGAACTGATTACACTAGAGCGTATCTGTGTCTACACGTTTTTAAAATATTGTCTTATATAATATATAATTTCGACAAATATCTTTTTATAATATATAAAATTAATTTAGGTGATGCTTAAAAATGGTATATAGCTATCTACTTATCAGAATTGCAAAATAGAATAAAAATAAAAAATGTATGATGTATGGGTTAATTTGGATTAATTCTTTAACGTCTTAACTAATTATAGCTTTGCCGAATCTAGTCGTTTTGAACGTCACAAGATTAATTATTTTCTGGAACATGCTATTAATATATAAAACTACATTAATATACTAACATATGTAAGATTAATTATAAACATTTCTCTCTATAAAAAAACTTGGTCAATATATTATATTTTAGATAATTAATATTTACTTAACTAATTCAATTCAAGTTCGATGTTTCTGACGGAACACTCCGATATTATCAGAACTTGGGAACAACATTCAATATTAAATGACAGTTAAAGGCCGGACGCTACAAGTAAGTAATAATATATTAAAATATAATTTATTAACGAAATATTGATGAAGTATTGACATCAACTTTCATATTGATGGATTGGATATGATGAAATAACATTTACTTGTATGTCGTGTATATTGGTTTAGTATCCTTGGAATCGATTTAATAAACTATAAAAATTTGGTCAGTTTGTCTTAAAATTATATCTTCACATAATACTTAGATAACTTTCTTTTAACATTAATTTTTCCATTAAAATAAAGCAAATTATTGGTTTAGATGGTTCATTTTCAAATTTAAATAAGTGTTTATGAATAAATAGTATTTTTTAAATAAGAAATTGTTAAATAGAAGTAACAATATAATATTATATAATAATAAATAATTATATTTATTAAAACATTTCTAGCTTTGTAGCTTCGCTCTCATGTTATATCTATTTAAACCAAACAAATCGAACGTTGTTGGGATAAAAAGTTACTGCCTGTTTCCAGATTTTACTGTGTATAGACCAAAGTCTATATAAGTGGATCACTTTCAGATTTATAACCTTTAGGGTTCAAGTAAAGTGAGTGTGGTTTTAGTAAATAATTTACTACTACTCCATCGTAAAAACGAATTACAAATAGTTTTGATACTAGCTACATCTCGGTGTAATTACTATAAATAATAAGTAATATTTATATATACACACACACACATATATATATATATATATACACATATATATATATACACACACACAAATATATATATATATATATATGTGTGTGTGTATATATATATATATGTGTGTATTTTATTTGTCTTATATTTTTTACCATTTTGTCACCGTTTTGGGTATGTTATCAATTGTGTAATTGAGAATTTTGGGATCATTAATTCTATATTATTTTTATAATCGATTCACTAAAATAAAATATCAGTTATGTATAACTTTGTTTTTAATTTATTACGACCGTGGCGTTTGATGCAGTTATGAACAGATTCTCCACTTATATCAATTATGAATGTTGAAGTATAAGAAGAGCACAGAATCTGGACCCCTCAGGTCAAGATACTTGTTGTTGATGTTGGTGACAATGTCTGCATATTATATATAATCGTTTTTTCTTTGTGGATGAAGCTTTCAAATATATAGTCGGTATAGTAAAAATATTGTCACTGAAAGAATCAGAAAATCAGAAAATTACACGTACATTACAATTACATACGTGAAAGTCAAAATAAAGAATTTCGTTGTTACGAGTTTTGCGATTAAACCCCTTGCGTTCTGCCTCTTTGTCCCTTATAATTAATAATTATTTGTTTTGCTAAGAGGTCACTCAATTTATTTATCTAAATCGTTAATATAATTTGTTATAACAGATATCTTCATTTGGTATAATATATTTGTGAGGTTAATATTACGATCGGACCTGAGCTATATCTAGCACCGGTCTTCTAGCTAGTCTTCCATACTTAATACTATTAATATTTTCGTTATAATTGTATGTTTAAGACAGTATAATCAATAAATAGAGCTGTATGTTTGCTAATTATAACTTAATATTTTCTTAATCTCAGATTCTATATACGCGCGTGGGTGTGTGTTGTGTCTGTGTGTATTTGTCAGACAAATATTCATAATTTGACAGTTATACGAGATAATATTTTTAAGTCCTAAACTCAGTGTCGTGTAGTAAACAGATCGCCTGTGATCTATATCACATTGGAGGTAAAGCACTGATCCATACCAAATTGCTATCCCACCACTTAATAGGTACATATTGAACATAAACGTATCACCAAATATTGATATATCCCTTTTACATTACTGTTGTACAAAATAAGAGTAAAAAACTAAACATTTTTACTTATAAACAATAAACTTTTAGCGTTAATATTTTTTTAATATTTCAGACTTTATGTTTAAAACATATTTTAAAAAATCTAAATAAAAGTAATGGATAACAAAAACTTACAAATTAAATGTATTAAATAAACCAAGGAAGTCAATTATCAAAAGATAAAAAAAATGCAATTCGTTTAGAAATATTAATACTTTATGTTTAAGTAGCATATCATTCCAAAATGGTCAATACCATTTCTCTAATTAGTACAAGCATGTTGGTCGTCGACCGACAATTAGCAGAACTAAAACATTCTACTACATTGTTTTTATTTTTAATTAGGAAGCAAAGGTAACACAGAGAAATGAAAATTATATATTTTAAGTCATTACAGGAACATACAGTATGTTTTTGCTAACTTTAGTATAAAGTATTAAATATATGTATCTAAAGTCTTATTAATGCATCATACACTCTCTGGAGAGATTGTTTTATAATATTGTTATATCGTTTATATTAAATGTAGTGCATTTGCAAGTTTAGATATTATTTACTTAGATTCATAATGTCGTTAATTATGTAAAACATACGACATTATAGGATAGTAATATGTTATTGTGGTCGTTAAGTATGAAGAAATGCAGTTTGTGGTTGATATTTATTTACAGGATATATGTTATTGGTGTCTGATTATATTCCCAGTTTATGATAAAATATATATAAGAAATATTTCTGTGTCAATTTTTTAAAATTATTTGTAAGTTTTTGAAAGCTTTGTTATCAAAGCAATTATAAATAACTTGGAAATAATGCTACCTCTCCGATCCTAATTGTGTATCAGTATTGAAAACCATATAATTTAGAATCTGTTAATAACTAAAGTATTATCTTAAACTAGAATGGATAGAGTTTTTAAAATAAATAGAATATAAAATATAGTAGATGCAGCTAGTTTCAAAACTACGATGTAGTCTCTTGGCACTCTACGATAGAACAGTCATAGATATATCTGCTAAGAAATTATTGCCTAAAACCATTACGCTTTTCAGTTGAAGTCTAGTTGTAAATCTGAAAGTGCATGATTTGTTTGCATATAACCTGGAAATAGACACTAACGTTTTATTGCAACATTCGGTTCGCTTGGCATTAAATATACACACGAGACCGATGATACGAAGATAGAAAAGTTTTAACAAATATATTTATTAGGATTGAAACCTAAAAGTTTTGTGATGATATCATAAACTGAAGAAAAATTTACACATCTTCATCATATAATTAATTTTTCCAACGATAATACATCTACACACACATTGAAGTAAATGTTATTTCATCATATCCAATCAATCAATATGAAAGTTGATGTCAATACTTCATCAATATTTCATTAATCAAACTATGTTTTAATATATTATCAACTACTTGTAGCGTCCCGCGTTTAACTGTCATTTAATATTGAATGTTGTTCCCAAGTTCTGATAACATCGGAGTGTTCCGGCAGAAACATTGAACTTGAATTGAATTAGTTGAGTAAATATTAATTATCTAAAATAAGATATATTGACCAAGTTTTTTAATAGAGAGAAATATTTATAATCAATCTTACATCTATTAGTATAATGTAGTTTTATATATTAACAACATGTTCCAGAAAATAATTAATCTTGTGACGTTCAAGACGTCTAGATTCAGTTAGGCTATAATTAGTTGCCCTGAAGACGTTAGATAATAAACTAAGTTGATACATATATCATACAGATTCTGATATTTTTATTATATTTTGCAATTCTGATAAAATAGATAGTAACATACCTTTTTTAGCACAACCTAATTTTATAATTTTAGCACAACTTAATTTATGTAATTATATATTATATAAATATATTTGCAAAGTTGATGTTAATTATATGTTATATAAGACAATATTTAAAAAAACATATAAACACACATACTGTCTGGTGTAATCAGTTTGAATGTAACCTAAATCACATTAGAAGCATGGTCCATACCAAATTACCAACCCACCAATTAATAGCGATATACTAGTTTAAGCGCAGAAGCTGACAATGGTTATAAACTATACGCCATACACAAAAAAACGGAATCCACAGAAAGTATACAATCTTAAGTATAATATACATATTATTAATTATAAGTCAACAAATTTGTTACGCGCAAGATTTATACTTCTAAGATTAGTTGTTTATTAAATAAGAGTTCAGATTACTTAATATTTTCTGGTAGCAACGAAGGTGGCAATTAAAATTAATTTATTTTATAAAAGTTATTACAAAGTTAGAAATAAAACTACTATAATTAATTAATCCTGAAGAGAGGTGATCCAGGTCAACGATTGACCCAAGAATGCCTGTAATGCCAATAGTTCGTTTCACAGGAACGCGACCGGTGTCTTCATTTAACATATACGCAGAGCCTTTAATATTCTGCACTTTTACTATGGGTAATTGGGTTTGAACTTATTATACAGATTTGACCTGACTATGATTGCGTAACAACTTTATAAATGAATTATATATTTATAAAAGTAAAATAAAGTAGTAAGTAAGTAGTAGTAAAGAGCTCTTCCATAGTAAAGAAAACACAGATAAGAAACAAGGCTAAGCGGTAAACCTAGCTAAATCGGAGTAGTTCCACCCTCCCACAGGATCACGCCGTAAAGTTGTTAGATATACGAGTATAGATTATTCGTATGATGATGTAGAGAGCTGAAAACACTAGCTACTCTCTTCCCCCCCCTTTTCTAGTCTCATACATCTCTCATCATTCGTCAAGGCTTGCAACACATTCAATGGTCTGCTCATTTGCAATACTGCCTCATAAAAAAATCAAGTTGAACCTTTAACATTAAGGTACATTTTTGTTACCAATAACCTTAATTGAAAAGGACAACATTAAAAGGATTATCAATTCTGTTTGAGTTGAAATCGTTAAATTTTTCAGGTACAGTCAGTCATATCGCTTGTAAAATATCTCTTAGTCGTAATTAACGCTATGTACGTTGGCGGATGATATGTCGACCGACAATTAGCCGAACTCAAAACGGATTATAACAAAAGCTTGCTGGATTCATGCAATGGATGCTAAATGTTTTTAACATGCGACTTACAAATATATAAAATAACATATACTATATGAATTTAAGAGTTCTTTTAAAATAAATATAAATACTTTCTTTTTATAATAAAGAGTATTTTGAGAAATGATGTCAATCTGTTATTTATTTATTTACTTAATCTTTATTTCAAAAAGGCATAATAGATCGACTTAATACTACAAAGCTTTCTCTACCAGTCAACGCAGAAAAAAAAAATACAAATTATGCAATACTATCTACACGTGTGGATAGTAGTATAATAAAAACTAATATATACTTAAATGAATAGAATACTTAGCTAATAAACATAATATATAAAAAAATATATATAATCTAAATTTGGTAATATATATATGTAGTAAGTCCTTAACATTCTTACCCTCTTAGAAGAACTGTGACAGTTGTAAAATAATGAATAATTATCACAAAGTTAGTGTATTTCTACTTCATTTTCATAGAATATGATTAAAAAATAACATATTAATTCTCGAATTAAATTACTGTTACACATTGAAACTCATTTAAAAACAGAAATACATATACGAAACCACAATTACTAATACAAACAAGGACATTTGTAAACCTCTTAATTAACACGAACCTTATTTGCAGCACCGACCCTTAGCAATTGTTCATCAAAAATATTTTGTGTATTTTAACATCGCTACGCGATTTGTGATTTTCCTGGACTTGGATATATAAAAAATACTATAAAAAATGCATATTAATTAATCATGTAAAAAGTACATATGGAAGATTTTTATAATTTCCAAATGGGCTAGCTATTATTATTTGCCGTTTCGGAAGTGCAATGTGCATACATTAGTAAAAAAAAACTAGAATTTTAACATTACTTCATTAAATTTGTAACTGTTGGTTGAGTGTTCTAATTTAGTCTCAAGCTATTTTTTCAACATTGATAATGATATAGGCATAAGCATGTGGTTATATCAAACCCAAACCAACAAAAAATAAACAGCACTGGCATTTCATTTGTGCACACCTGGTACGCTTTTATATAGTACCGCCGATAAATATCACCGCAATAACACCAATGGCATCCAAACCAGCACTACACAACAAGATAAAAATACGTTTAATATTTTCTTTCCTCAGCAACTAAGTAACAGTTCAGTAAACGAAATAATCTTATACCAATATTGTAATGTTCTATTTTAAGTTTGTTTACAATTGACTTTCTGTGTTTTACCAGTAACATAAATGTGGAATTTGAATTTAAATTACTTAAACATATGCAAAGAATAATTAATTTTGTCCGTATGCAATATGCATGTGCATATGCAAAATTCTACCAAGTCCATTAAAATTGGATTTACAATACTCGTACTAGACAGCTTGAAATCTAATGCATGTTATGATATGTGTTATATTATATTCATCCAACAAGTATATTAGCCTAAAAATTAAATTTAAAAATCAAAAGTTTATTTAAAGCACCCAATAATACCTTAATAAAAGCATACTAAATCCCTTATAACCTAAAACGCTTATTTAGATTTACTGAATGATCTTTTGGTGGTTTAATCCAACGCTGCTTGGAGATCGCGTTTAAGATGTCTATATTAAGCCTCCCTCAAAATCAGAAGTCTAGAAATAAGTTTAATTATAAAACATATTAAATCTTAAGAACACTTTATTTTCACACGCATCACCATTTGTGATAATAATTCCGTACCATTTCGCTACTCCACTTAATTTTTATAGTATACAAGTTCAAATTGTAGTAACGTACATTTTCCAGTCCATAAACATTTGTGGTCACATTTCTTGGATAATATTTTCTGCACATAAATCTGCCTTTAAGTTTACAAAACTGTTTTGAAATATAAAATATGTATTAAAAAAAGTAATAAAATATAATGATAAAGTATAGTCTAAATTGTAATTTAAGCCATCACAATTTCGCAAGAAGAAATTTTTATCTTCCTTCATATTGGACATTAAAAATGTATTTTTTAAAACCTCAGAGACTCGTAATCAATGTTGAGCCCCTTGCAGATCTCATCCCATGCCTTCGGTTTCAGTGTTTAAAACATTTATAAATGGAATCCGGACCAAATTAATAATATATGCACATGAATATTAATAGGGAAATTTACCAATATCTGAAGAATTTGTTTGATTTTATATTTTACCTCAAAAACAGAAACACAAGGGTGATAAGGTTTGTTTTGAAAAAGAAATTTGACCAGTCATAACTAATATTAAACTTCCTAAAACTCACCGTATGTATTTGGCTGTTTCAGAATGTAATCCTATAATAGCATTAAATTTTTGCCTATTTGCTTTGTAAATTATTTTACTTCTCTGAGTAGTATTTATTTGAGAACCTCCGCAGCGAACTAATGAATAATTTTTAAAACAGTTTTACTCTGACATTAAAATAACGCAAAACTATTATACATGCAATTAAATTCTGTAAAAAATATCTATCTTTATTTCTATTCAAAGTTATTTGTAAAATATCTTAGAATGTATTAAAATAAAGTCGTTTTCTGTATATCGGAATTGGAAGCTATCTAAGTCACTGCTTGACACATAGAGTATTCGGGAAGAGCATTTCAAAGCTTACAAGATTGAATATGTTCCTCCATGAAACGAAATCCGGACTTTTTTGTTTTTTTAACTACTTATTAACTTTCAGTAAGAGAGAGATAAAGATGCTACTTCTTTTATTCTAAACGTAAATTTATATACATAATTAAATCATTATTTTAGCAAAATCGCTCTTTAATCTTATATAAATAATATACAATGTAGATAGAATAAAATATATGAAATTACAAAGGCAAAAATCTTTGGGATCCGTCTATATAGACTATCTATATATCCCTCTAATGAGCCTCCAATAGCTAGCTATCGCATTGTCGCATCACCGGATTATTGCAAAACTATCACTTCTTTCCTCCATTAGCTTAAGAGTCATTCTAGTTTTTTTTTCTGCTAGTATGGAAAATACTTTTTGTATACAAATATTCAACCTTATTTTTATTGATTACATATAATATAATCACGAGACTAAATATTTATTTATAATCATTAATTCAATCATCAAGACTCTAAGTTAGGCGTATTTTTGAGACGAAGGACATATTTTTAAATAAATTAAAAACTTGTCAATGATAACACTTTTTTATTGATATTAATGGTGGTAACAATTTAGTACTAACTTTTAATAAGAAAATATGAAATTGGTTTATAACCAATGAGATTTTCCAATATTTTAAATATACCTCAAAAGCAAGGTATCCAAGGGTTCCTGAACCAATAATTGATGAAATATCTAAACTACTAAAATTATTATTAGAAGAAAATTTTGCACAACAATTTTACTATTGAGCAATTATGTTGTGCTGCCGCTTATATAAATCTATATTATGATTAAAAATATTAGCTATTTGATTCTGTAAATATTTTCAATATAATTATATGTATAAATCAAGTCTGTTAAGTTAATAGAACTGTTTGCTGCTTATTATAACTTAATATTTTCTTAAACTCAGAGCCCATGTGCATGTGTATGGGTGTATGTGTGTGAATATGTGTATGTTAAGTAAAGTATTCATAATTTAACACTTATACGGGACAATATTCTTAAGTCCTAAGCTAAGTCTCGTGTATTAAACAGTTCGCCTGTGACCTATCACACATTAGAGGTAAAGCACTGGTCCACCAAACACTTGGTGGGTTAACACTTTGTAGTTAACACTTTAAGCAGAAATATATTCGGAACTTTTGGTATACTCCTTAAGGTCATATAAGTAAATTGTATTAAATGAGAGTTAAAAATAAAACTTACTTATTTATAAACCTCTCTATTTCTTTAACAAGATAAACTTCAAGATGTTTAAAAAAAACCTTAATATATTATAAAAACATCCCGATAAAAATAGTAACACAGTAGTAAATAATTATAAAATATAAAGGCAATAAAAATCGCTTATAAATATAAATACTTTATTTAAAAGTCGCTTGTCATTTCAAAATGGCTACTGACATTTCTCTAATTAGTAATATGTATTCTGGCTGACGATGCGTCGACCGACAATTAGCTGGACTAAAATATGGATATCCATGTCCAAGTAATAAATGCTGTACAAAATTAGAAATTAATACAATTTTTAATATGGAAAACAAAGGTATCACAAATAAATAATGACATACATTAAATATTTAAAGACATTAACGGAATATACAGTATGTTTTGTGTGATTTTTTTAGTATAACATATTAAATATGTTTGGAATAATACAGTGTATTAATAAATAGCACTGTTTCTTTAAGATATATAAAAAAAGTTTGCTACCAAATAACCAAACTACTCATATATTAAATAAAAAAATCCGAGAAGTGACATTAGTTTGTATTATAATATTTTGTTATGATAGCATAATTAATATATATATAACGTTTTCAATCTAACGGAAATAAAATAATTATTTTCTATCATATTCAGATGTAATAAATATTATCTCCGGTAAATAGAATACTGTTTATTGCATAATAATGTTCTTACAGAAAGTTATTAGGAAGAGCCGCTTATCTGAAATAACAATGAATAATTGAAGATAATATTATTGTTTTGTTAAACTAAGTTAACTACTGATTTCTTACAACTAACATTACATTTAATTAGTATCTTAATTCAAATTATTATTCGTTTACTTTTTTGTAGAAATCACTTTTAAGTACTACATACAAAAATTATTGCAAAAAAGTTTAAGTTTTAGTTTATACGAGTCCAAGATTGTTAAGAAAGATTGTAATACTTGTTTTTTTTTAGCCAATGAAATGAATTCGAAAATTTTGATATTATTTACGTAGATTAATAATATGAATTGTTTATTACATACACTACACTATGGTAATAGGTTATTGTGGTTGTTAAGCGTCAAGAAATGTGGTTAGTGGTCTAGCTTTATGGTTGGTATTTAGTTGCAGAATATTTGATTTATGACTGACTAGTTATTATTTTTGCTTTGAAAAAAAATCCTGTATGCGATAGAATAGTCATAGATGTTTTGGCTACGAAGTTATTGACCAAAAGAATTACGGTCCTCACTTGAACCCTAATAGTTATAAATCTGAAAGCGGGTGATTTGTTTGGACTTGTGCATACATAGAATATAACCTTGGTTTGTTTAGGTCGTCCCAGCATATTTATTAAACTATAATGTAATGTAATGCGATGCGATGCGATGCGATGCGATGCGATGCGATGCGATGCGATGCGACGCGACGCGACGCGACGCGACGCGACGCGATGCGATGCGATGCGATGCGATGCGATGCGATGCGATGCGATGCGATGCGATGCGATGCGATGCGATGCGACGCGACGCGATGCGATGTGATGCGATGCGATGCGACTCGACGCGACGCGACGCGACGCTACGTGACGTGACGTGACGTGACGTGATGTGATGTGATGTGATGTGATGTGATGTGATGTAATGTAATGTAATGTAATGTAATGTACTGTAATATAATATATATTATATAATATTATATTATCACCAAAACGATAATACATCAATGTGAATGTTATTTTATCATATCCGATCCATCAATATGAAGTTGATGTCAATACTTCATCAATATTTCGTTAATCAAATTATGTTTTAATATATTATCACCTACTTGTAGCATCCGGCCTTTAACTGTCATCTTATATTGAACGTTGTTCCCAAGTCCTAATAACATCGGAGTGTTCTGACAGAAACATCGAACTTGAATTGAATTAGTTGAGTAAATATTAATTATCTAAGATGAAATAAAAAATGACCACAGAAATATTGATATTTTTTTGTTTTTAAAGAAATGTTTATGATTAATATTGCTTATAGTAGTGTATAAATGTAGTGGTATATATCATTATTTTTTTCAGAAAACAAAAATTTTATGACGTTCGTGAAAACTAGATCAGGTTACGCTAAAAGTTGTGCTGAAGATGATAGAGGATTAACACAAATTTATGCATATAACATATAGATTCAGTTGTTTTATTGTATCTTGTAATTCTGATAATATACAATAAACAACAATAAACATTTAAAAACAACACTTAAAATAATTTATAAAACTAAATATTATTAAAAAAAATGGCAAATTGGCAATTATATGTTATATAAGACAATATTTCAAAAATATACGCTCACACATAAACTCTCTTATTAACAGTTCTCTTTTAAGCTTCTCTTTCTCTTTTAAATCACATTTTACATCACATTAGAAGCATTGGACCATATTAAGGACCCACTAATCAATAGCGAAATACTAAGTGTAAAGGCATAAGCTAACAAAATCCAAGTAAAATATAAAATCTCATATATAACAATCGTATTATTAATTTTAAACCAAAAAATGTGATTAACTCAAGATTAAAACCTTTACTAAGAATACAATAGTATCGTTTCTTTACTAAATAAGAATTCCGATGATTTTATAATTCGATTATATATTTATTAGAAAGTATACATAGAAGGTAAACAGTTTCAGGAGTAGTATTTTTATATAAAACTTTTTATAGACAGGTAAATATAAAAATGTAATAAAGATATGCAAGGCCTATACGTTTCACGTAAAATATGTAAAGATCTCTGCCATAGTAAAGAAAATACAGATAAGAAACAAGATAAAACGGTGAATCTGGCTATAGTTATTTGACTGCAACTTCTACTTTATGTCACTATTCTGCCATTCAACACATTTACTTCCTCCACCACTTACCATTAGGTAAATTGTCTGCCTATTTGCAATTGTAAATATTGATTTTTTTTTAACAGAATTTTATCTTGTAAAAATAACAATATATACCTTTAATATTGAGGCCAATAATAAAAGTACAATAATTCTGTTTGAGTTAAAATCATAAAACTTTTCAGGTACATTTCAGATTGTAATATAACTAGTAGCATACCTCTAATTCGTAATTACTGATATGTATGTTGGCTGACGATGCGTCGACCGACAATAGGCCGGCCTCAAACACGGATGATAACAAATGCTTGACAAATGGGGATTTATGCAATAGATGTTAAATGTAAGCAAAGTACTGTTTACAAAAATATAAATTGACATGTGTGTAAAGTTATTAGTTGTTAAAAAATATAAATATAAATACTTTCTTTTCACAATAAAAATTTACACATGTAATTTATGTTATTTTATAAATTAGATAACTTAGTCTACTAGAAGATAACAATAGTTTAATGAAGGTTATTTTTAAAGTTTTATTTAAAAATTTAAACGATTACTACATTTAGTTTCATACATTCAGATTAGAAAATAATATATTAATTATCAAATGAAAGTGCTGTTGAACATTGGAACTCGGATAAAACAAAATAACATATACCAAACTACAATTACTAATACAAACACAGGACATTTGAAAACCCCTTAACGAATACAAACATTATTTTGAGGTACACCGCCCCGTAGTTGTAAATCAAAAAATACTTTGTGTATTTTAAAATCGCTGCACGATTTGTGGTTTACCTGAAATTATTAATTTCGGTTCCACGTTCAAATTGAATTATATTTGATACCCACATATCAATAATTACTTTCTTAAAAAATAATAATAATAAATCCCATAATATATATGGAGTTTCTTGCCATTTTCTTCGTCTACCTAAGCTTTAGCACCGCTACTATTGTCTGCCGTTTCAGAAGTGCAAATTTTCAAGAAAAAACTTGGACCTTTAACATTTCAACAATAAATTCAATTTGCAATGTTAAGAAACCTTGAGGATACCATACTAAAACCGACTAAAAGATTACGATGTACAAGCCTCTATTGGCTCTTGATTTTTTAAAATCCCGGCATGTTTTTAAATTTATCGCTGATAAATATCACTGAATTACAACCAATGTCATTTGTATCTTCAAACCTGCACTAGGCAACAAGAAAATAAATATATTTAATATATTTTTTATCAGCAACAAACAGTTCAATGAACAAAATAATCAAACACAATATTCTATTTTAAGATTGTTTACGATTGGCTTACTCTGGCTTAACACTAACTTGACTTATATCAATATGACTAATATTTATTGTGCTGATGCAACACACATTTAAATTTTACCTGGTGGATTGAAATTTGGTTAACAATACAAAGAGAATAATTTCTAACGCTTATTACACTATACGTTGCATTATACTAATATTATTCCGACGAGTATCATCTTCTCGTATATAACTACATTATTACATTAGTTAATCTAACTTTTGCACAGAGCGTTTGAGATAACGTATTAAATAGCGTTAGGAATTTGAATGGGATTTTTGATATCTGAACCTGATATATTTCAAAAATACTATAAATTATTTCTCATTTAAAGCTTTACTAAAGGGCCCAGAGCTGGCTTAAACCTATGCTGCTTTAATATTGCGCCTAAGATGTTTACATTAAACCTCCATCCAGGCCTAAGGCTAGAAAAAAATTGATTAAAAAAATTTGCCCAATTGAATCTTTAAAATAATTTTATTTTCTAAGAGATCACCGTTTGTAATAATTTTTCCGTACCATTTGCTCCGAGATACTTTCCAATTGCTTATTTTTTTATAGTATACAAGTTCAAATTGTACTAATGCTTACAATTTCCCGTCCATAAACATTTGTGGCCACATTTCTTTGATAATATTTTCTGTATATAAACCCCTTTCAAGTTTACTAAACTATTTTTTAAATATAAAACACTTCACTAATAATAGGAATTAAATATAATAACGATGTGTAATATAAATGGTAATCTAAGCCAGTATAATTTCAAAAGAGAAAATTTTTATCTTCCTAGATATTGGACATTAAAAATGTATGTCGAAAAAGCTCAGAGATTCTGAATTAATGTTGAGCCCCTTGCAGATTTCATCCCATGGCTTCGATTTCGGTGTTTAATACATTTTTAAGACGAATCTGTACCAAATTAATAATTTATGCATATCAATATTACTAAGGAAATTTACAAATATCTGAGTGAAAGAATTTGATAGATTTTATTTAATTAACTAATACTAAACTACTTAAAAGACACCCAATATATAATAATAAATAATCCCAATAACCCAATAATCTGAATTCTTTAAGAGGATTTCGATTTTTTTGTATTTTTAATTATTTTACTTACCAAAGTAATATTTACTTGAGAATTCTTCAGTGTTTTTTAAAACAATACACAGTTTCAGACTGACAACAAAAGTAAGCACATTAAATAGCAATAGCTAAAGAAAAAAATCTTTGTTTCTATTCAAAGAACATCCCAAATTTTTATTCCTAGTCTACAGTTATTTGTAAATTATTTTAGAATGTACTAAAATAAAGTCTTCTGTATATCGAAATTGGAAGCTATCTAAGTCACTGCTTGACACATAGAGTATTCGAAAAGAGCATTTCAAAGCTTCCAAGATTGAATGACTTTTAAAACTATTTATTAACTTTCAGCAAGAAAGAGATTAGGATAGTACTTCCCATATATATATTAACGAATCCTTCATTTAAAATAATTATTTTTAATAATTAATATAAGAAACGTACAAAGTAGATCAAAACATAATTACAAACGCGTTGTGATTAAATCCCTTGCATCCTGTTCCTTAATCCTACATATAATTAATACCTGTTCTCGCCCGGGATCACTAATTTTGTTCGTTTAAATCGTAAATTTAATTCGATATGGCAGAGACCTTCATTTGTTGTAATATAATTGTAAGGTTAATATTACGATCAGACCTTAGGTATTGTTAGCACCTGGTCTTCTACGAGTATATTATAAGGAGCCATGACCAAATTGAATTTCAGGATTTCAAATTGTGGTTACTAATATTAAAATAATTGTTATAACGGAATCAATATCCTAAATATCAATTATTAAACAAGTTTTCAAGCAAACTTTTTTTTGATATATACACGAAATAAATATTTGTTTATTTATGACCAATAATTATTGAAGGACTCTAAAGCTACCTTTAAGGTTGTAAAATTTATTGTTTGTATTATTTTAAAATGGCAATGAATTATACAGTTAATTTTTGCTTTAATTATGTTCTTAATTCTTTGAAACAAACATAATGACAAATATGTTTTGTAGTTTGTTTTTGTTATTTTTAGTATTTAAAAATAACAAACTACGTTACTCGCTACGTTTTAATGGCTTCAAAAATATTTACAGCTTTTTTATAATCCTTGCATAATTTAAATATAGTATTTTTTTTTACCATAAGATATATATTTGTTATTACAAATGTAATTATTGAAATAAAATTGAATATTTTATTTTACTAAATACATTTAACATACATAAAGCTAATTTATTAGTATCAATAGTGGTAACAATGTAATGGTAATAATTAAATGAAATTTAGTTTCCAAATAAACTGCCAGAGTATTGAAATATACATAGAAATGTCTAAAAGTATAAAATAGGTCTAAACTCTTAGAAGAAAATATTTAATTGATAATTTCACTGGTTAGGTCGCTCATTTTACGAATATTTTAAATATACCTCAAAAGCATGAAATCCAACGTTACTGATCCAATAATAGATGAAATATATAAAATACTGATATTAATAGCTGAAAGAAATTTTATAGGATCGTTATACTATTGGCAATTTAACGTGCTACCTTTTTTTAATGAGATATTTATATTATGATTTCAAATTTTAATAATTGTTTGTATAAGTCAGTTAATATGAGTTGTTGCTTCAAATTTTAACTTAATCTTTTCTTAATATCCGATTACATGTATACGTGTGTATATATTACTATTATACTATATTCATAATTTAACAGTTATACGAGACAATATTTTTAAAAAGTTCTAAAGTCTCGTTTAGTTAACAGTTCGCCTGTGACCTATAATCACATTGGACGTAAAGCACTGGTCCATACTAAATTGCTAACCCATCACTTAATAGCGATATAGCGATATACTGAGCATAAACATATAAAATATTGATTTACTCCTTATAGTCACATAAGCAAGTTGCACTAAATGTAAACTTGTTTATTTATAAAGACAATGATACAGCATGTGTTATGTTAAGTGTTCAGTATAATGCATTAAATATGTTAACAACTAAACAGTGTATTAATGAATAACATTGTTTGTTTAAGATATCTACAAATAATGACTTTGTGACCAAATAATCAAACTCTACTAAATAATATTACCGTTTAATTTTATAACATAGAACAAAATAAAAGCCTTCTTCGGCTTTGTACTGAAGTAAGTTTGTATTCGGAAAATTCAATTTGTAGCTATATGACAAGTGGAGGTACAATTTATTATTTGTAATATATTTTTTATACTCATACAAGTGATATATTTGTAACGTTTTCAATCAAACAAAAATATAACAATTAATTTCTATCAAATGTATTAAATCGTATCTTCGATAACTAGAGTACTGCTTATTGTATTTTAGTTTTCGTCTTAGAGAAAAGTACAACAACAGCCGCTTATCTGAAATGAAAATAAAAAATTCAGCGTAAAATTATTATTTTAGTTACACTAAGCGGACCACTGACTTTTTATCACTAAAAATTATCTTTGATTATCTTTCAATAACTATTCGTTTATGGTTTTTATAAAAATCACAGATAAAACGTATAGCAAAATATATTTAAAGTGTTGGTAATTCAACTGACTCATTCATTCAGGATTATAATAGTTGTGTTATCTCGTAGTAAATTCAAATGCAAATTCAAGTTATTTACTAATAGATATTATTTACCAAGGTAAATAATGTCATAAATTGTGTACAATATACCATATTACATGATATTGATAAGTTATTGTGATCGTTAAGTGTCAAGAAATGCGGTTACTGGTCTTGATTTGACATTTACGTAGTTGAAGATTATTTGATTTATCAATGTCATTATTCCCAATTGTAATTATTCCCTAATTTGAATAAATTAAATCTAGTAACAAATATTTCTTTAACATTTTTAAAAGCTTTATTCACAAAAAAAAGTAAATATATACAACTTGCAGGCGACATCCCCTGTGGATTCTGTGTTTTCCTTATACTTATCGTACATATTATAGATATATGTTAATAACTTATGTTTTAAACTAGAATGATTACGAGTCATAGTCCTAGAAAACATACATTGAAAACATAATTATATATGGATGATATTTTGTTTTAGATACATTTAAAAAGGAAATTAAATTGAAAAAGTTATAATATAAATCTTGTCTTCGTCTTAGAATTCTCAGATCTTCAATTAATAAGAAAGAATAAATTACAAGTAGTAACAAAAAACTAAATAAGAAACATAAACTAAATATCAGAGAAAGAAATGTTTTTCTAATGTTTTATTAATATTAGAATAAAATAAAATGTTAATAACTAAAAAGTTTTCAATTATGATAGTTTATTCTTGACATGTAATAGTTAAAATTTGTTTTTATTAATATTTGATTATTATTACTTTTTCCTTGTATGTCTTTTTTTGTTGTATTTGTTTTTCTTTTACCAGTTTTATTTTTAAGTTACATTTATTTTTATCTTAAATTGTTTGTTTGTCAAATAAAACTAAAAAAATATATAATATTTTTCTATATCAATTTGTTATTGATAATAAGTTTAGAGCTTTATAATAAATACAGTGATTAAAGACTAAAGAATTTATGTTTTTGAAAAATAATTTTAGCGAAAAAAAACGAGTAACAAATTTGCCACATATACATCAAGTATGGTGGTAGATGTAAGTTCAAAACTATGATTAGGTCTCATACCTCTCTACGACAAAATTGTAGTAGATATTTCTGCTACTAAACTTTTGCTCAAACCATTACTGCGCTCGCCACTTGAACTACTAGTTATAAATCAAAGTGGATGATTTGTTCGAAATTGTGCACACATAGAATATAACTTGGAAACAGACCGTAACGTTTTATTCCAACAACTTTCGATTTATTTGGAATTAAATAGACATACCAATAGAGCGAAGCTATGGGATAGAGCTGGAAATATTTGAATAAAAACACTTACTACACTACTAAATACATTTTCTTTACTTTTAAATCGCGTTTCATTTAATATTTATTTCAATTTGAACATGTATCACCCAACTCAATAAATATTTTTATTTCAATAATAAAACGTTTAATGATGGTTATCTTATCTAATAATTGGAAGAAAAAATCATCACATATTCATTCTTTAATTAATCTTTCCGACGATAATATATTAATATACACGAAGTTCAAGTAAATGTTATTTCATCATATCCAATCAATCAATATGAAAGTTGACGTCAATAATTCATCAATATTTTGTTAATCAAACTATGTTTTAATATATTATCGCCTACTTGTAGCGTCCTGTCTTTAACTTTCATCTAATGCTAAATGTTGTTCCGAAGTTTCGATAACATCGGAGTGTTCCGTCAGAAACGAATGAACTTGAATTGAATTAGTTGATTAAATATTAATTATCTAAAAAGATAATAGGAAAATAAAAATGTTAAATAGGTTTTTTTATATAGAGTAGTATTTATATTATATGTGTTACAATAATAATGTAGTTTTATATATTAATAGCAAATAATTAATCTTGTGACGTTCAAGAAGACTAGATCAGGTTGGGCTATAATTAGCTGGGCCGAAGATGTTAGTATATTAGTTGATCCATATTTAATGTACATTCTGTTGTAATCGGTTTGCCTATAACTAAATTACATTAGAAGCAATGGTCCATACAAAATTGCCAACCCACTCATTAATAATGATATAGCTTAAGCGCATAAGCTAATAATGATCATAAACTGTATGCCATACATAAGCTTACAACATTTACAGAATATGTAGCATCTAAAATATAATAGACATATTATCAATTATAAACCTAAAAATAAACTCGAGATGTAAACCTTTGCTAAGAAATAGTATTATTAGTTTACTAAATAAGCATTCAGATAACTTCATATTTTGATTATAAATTTATAAGAAAGTATAGATATAAGGTAAACCATTTCAGCAATAGTAGATTTAAATATAAGTTTTTATAGACAGGTGAATATAAAAAGGCAATAAAGATATGCAAGACCTATACGTTTTCCATAAAATATGTGAAAAATTCTGTCACATTAAACAAAACAGATAAGAAGCAAGTTTTAGTGGTGAAACTAGCTGAAGTTATTTGACTGCATACCGCATGGGGTAAACCGCCCAAAGTAGTACCAACCTCCTTATACCTCCTCCTCCTTATACCTTTCATACCATAAAAAAGATAGCCGGAAACTCACAAACTTTTCTCATCCTTTTCTAGTCCAGAACATCTTTCACCACTCCTCAACATTTACTTCATTTACCACTTACCACCACCACCAAGAAAATCACGTTCTCATTTACTTTTAAATTTGTCTCACAAAAAAAAAAAATATTTAATATTGAGTAACGCATTGTTTCCAGTACCTTAATTAAAAATGTCAATATTAAAAATAAAAAATATGATTCTGTTTGAGTTCAAATCATTGAAATTTTCAGATTCATTTCAGATTGTAATGTTACTAGTAACATACCTCTGTTTCGTAATTAGTGATATGTATGTTAGTTGACGATTAGTCAACCGACATTTAGCCTGCCTCAAACACGGATTATAACAAATGCTTGACAACTCTAGGGATTTATGCAACGGATACTAAATTTTGGGAACACGCATAGAAATATATAAACTGACATCCGTATAAGTTTATTCGTTTTTAAATAATATAAATACTTTATTTTTATACTTATACTATAATTTAATTATTGTAAATTTTTTTAATTATTTTAAGATCTTAGAGTCCAATAACAATTATTGGTAATAAATAAACAAATATTTATGTCGTGTTTATATTATACCAATAAAAAATTGTTTGAATACTGGCTCACTCATTAATATTTAGGATTTTGATTCGGTTATAACACTTATTTAATATTAGTACCACAATTTGATATTCTGAAATTAAATTCTCTTTTTAATATACTCGTAGAAGACCAGGTGCTAACAGTACCTAAGGTCTGATCGTAATATTAACCTTACAATTATATTACACCAAATGAAGGTCTCTGCCATATCGAATTAAATTTACGATTTAGACGAATAAAACAAGCGATCCCTAGGGGAAACAAATTTGTAGGATTATTTTACTATTAGCAATTTATCGTACTAACTTTTATAAATAAGATATTTGTATTATGAGTTGAAATTGTAATAATTATATAAAACAATTAATATGAGTTGTTGCTTCTAATTTAACTTACTCTTTTTTTAATTTCAGATTCTATGTATGTGTGTGTGAGCGTGTGTATGTGCATATGTATGCATAAGTGACAAAATACTCATAATTTAACAGGTATATGAAACAATATTTTTAAGTCCTAAACTCAGTCTCGTGTAGTTAACCTGTGACCTAATCACATTGGTGGTAAAGCACTGGTCCATACCAAATTGCTAACCCATCACTTAATAGCGATATAGCGATATACTGAGCATAAACATATAAAATATTGATTTACTCCTTATGGTCATATAAGCAAGCTGTACTAAATAGAAACTTGTTTATTTATAAAGACAATAAAGAAATATACACTTTAGTATAACGCTTTATATATGTTTTAAACTAAGTAGTGTATTAAGATATAAAACATTGTTGCTTTAAAGTATAAATAAATAAACTTTTTGCTACCAAATAACTAAACTCTATTAAATAATATTACTGTTAATTTTTAAACACCGAACAGAAAAAAAGTGAAGGAAGTTTGGATTCCGAAATTTCAATTTGTAGATATATGACTAGCGGTAGTACAATTTATTAATTGTTATATATTTTTTATACTCATACAAGTAATATGTTTCTAATGTTTTCAATCTAATAAAAATATAACAATTAATTTCTATACTACTCAAATAGATTAAATCTTATCTTCGATAAATAGAGTACTGTTTATTGTGTATTAGTTTTCGAGAGAGAAAAGTACAAGAACAGCCGCTTATCTGAAATGAAAATAAATAATTCAGCGTAATATTAACGTTTTGGTTACACTTAGCGGACAACTGACTTTTTATCATTAATATTATGTTTGATTACTCTTTCAATAGCTGATCGTTTAGGGTTTTTATAAAATCACAAGTAGTATAAAACGTATTGCAAAATATAATTAAAGTGCTGTTAATGCAACTGATAAATTCATTCAGGATTGTAATAGTTGTGTTATCTCGTTTATAGTAAAAATATAAATAAAAAACATAATTATATATGGTTGATAATAGCTATGATATACCTTGTTTTCGTCTTAGAATTCTCAGCCGTTCAATTATTAATAAAGAATTAATTATAAATAGCAAAAAACTGACAAATCACAAAAACTAAATATCAGCAAAAGAAATGTTTTTTTGGTGTTTTATTAATTTTAAAATGAAATAACATACTAATAATCAATGAGTTTTCAATTATGATAATGACATGTAATTCTTAAATTTTATTTTTAAGTTATATTTTTTTATCCTAAATTGTTTGTTTGTCCATTAAACCTAAAAAATACATATAATATTTTTTTTATATCAAATTGTTATTGATAATAAGTTAAAAGTTTTATAATAAACAGGTCTCATTCCTCTCTACGATAAAATAGTCATATATATTTCTGCTACGAAACTTTTGCGCAAACCATTATTACGCTCTCCACTTGAACTACTAGTTATAAATCAAAGTGGATGATTTGTTCGAAATTGTGCACACATAGAATATAACTTGGAAACAGACCGTAACGTTTTATTCCAACAACTTATTTCAATTTAAACAGGAAACACCCAACTCAATAACTATTATATCAATAAACAAAATGTTTGACGATGGTTATCTAACGTAAATAAGTAAAAGAAAAAAATCATCACATATTCTTTCTTTAATTATCTTTCCAACGATAATACATCAATATACACTATTGAAGTAAATGTTATTTCATCATATCCAATCCATCAATATGAAAGTTAATGTCAATACTTCATCAATATTTCGTTAATCATAGTTTGTTTTAATATATTATTAGATACTTGTAGCGTCCCGCGTTTAACTGTCATATAATATTGAATGTTGTTCCCAAGTTCTGATAACATCAGAGTGTTCCGACAGAAACATCGAACTTGAATTGAATTAGTTGAGTAAATATTAATTATCTAAAAGAATAATAGAAAACATAAAAATATTGACAAAGGTTTTTTTTTATATAGAGGAATATACGAATTACTTAATATTATATATATATATATATATATATATATATATATATATATGTATGTATATATATATATACAACATTAATGTAGTTTTATATATTAATAGGATTTTCTTGAAAATAATTAATCTTGTGACGTTCAAGAAAACTAGATCAGGTTGTGATATTATTAGCTGCGCTGAAGATGTTAGTATATTAATCTTAGTTGAACCATATATAAAATACATTCTGTTGTTTTTATTTAGCCTTGCAATCCTGATAATAACATGGAATAACAGTATTTTTAAAACGTATAGACACACATACGCTCTATTGTAATCAGTTTGCCTACATCTAAATTACATTAGAAGCACTGGTCCATACCAAATTGCCAACCCACCAATTAATAGCGATATAGCTTAAGCGCATAAGGTAATAATGATCATAAACTATATGCCATACACAAGCTTACAAAATTCACAGAATATAGAGCATCCTAAATATAATAGACAAATTTTCAATAAACTAAAAAGAAATATAAGAAATTACAGATATAGGATAAACCATTGCAGTAACAGAAGATAAAAAGATAAAAAGGCAATAAAGATATGCAAGACCTATACGTTTTCCATAAAATATGTGAAAAATTCTGTAGCAGTAAAGAAAATAGATAAGAAGAAAGTTTTAGTGGTGTGTGTGGTGAAACGATCTGAAGTTATTTGTCTGCATACCGTATGGGTTAAATCGCGCAGAGTAGTGACACCCTACCACAGAAAAAAGTAATTAGATATATAAGATTTTTCTACCTTTAGACCATAAGAAAAAGGACCGGAAAGCCACAGAACTGTTCTCTTCCTTTTCTAGTCTCGTTCATCTTTTACCACTTCTCAAGACTTACAACATTTACTTCATTCACCACTTACAACCAAAAAAATCACCTACTTTGTCTCGTAAAAAAATAAAATGAATCTTTAATATTGAGTAAATCTTTGTTTTCAGTAGCTTATTAAAAAATGACAATATTAAAAATAAAATTTATGATTCTATTTGAGTTCAAACCATTGACATTTTCAGGTACATTTCAGATTGTAATGTTACTAGTAACATACCTCTAATTCGTAATTAGTGATATGTATGTTGGCTGATGATGCGTCGACCGACAATAGGCCGGCCTCAAACACGGATTATAACAAATGCTTGACAACTCTAGGGATTTATGCAATTGATGCAAAATTTTGGCAACAGGCATAGAAATATATAACTAACTGACTAACTAAATATATAAATGCCTAAAAATATATAAGTTTATTAGTTTAAAAAATTATAAATACTTTATTTTTATACTAAAAAGTATTTTAAAGAACCATTCCAATCAGTTATTGTAAATGTTGATATAATCTGAGGCTCTTTCTTTAGGGTTTTATTTAAAATTTGGAACAACTGTTACATAGTTTAATTGTATACAATGTAATTATAAAATAACGTATTAATATTTGAATGAAATTACTGTTCAGTGAAACTTAATTAAAAATAGAATAACATATCAAACAACAATTACTTATACAAACACAGGACATTTGAAAACCCCTTAATAAATAAGAACCTTATTGTGAGGTACAACGACCCTTAGTAATTGTTCATCAGAAATATTATGTGTTTTTTAACATCGCTGCGTGATTTGTGGTTTACTTGAACTCCAACTATTAATTTCGGTTTCACGCCTAGTTATTTTTTTCATAAATTTATTATTACTCACTCAAAAGCCATACTATAAAAAAGGAATATTAATAAATCATTCAATTAGTACATATAGAGTTTTTTTGACATTTCCACTTCAAATGCCAAATCAATGGAATCGCTAATATTATGTTCCAATTCGTAAATGCAATGTATTCAACTTTGTAATAAAAGACTTGGACTTTAACATTACTTAATTCAAATTGCAACGGTTGGTTGATTTTTCTAATACTGCCATTACTTCAAGTCGTTATTTTTTACGTTGGGAAATTCTGGTAATACTATACTATCGCAATAACATTTGGTTATGTTGTACCACGGATATATATATACAGCAACACCACCTTTTCCATTTATATCTGCAAACCTGCACTAGACAACAATTAATAAATATACAATATTTAATATTTTCATTTACTTATGTGGCTTTACAGTAACGCATATAAGGAATTTGAATTAAAATAGCTTAAACATGTGCAAAAAATAGTTTATGTTGTCCGTATTTATCATATAAAAATATATGACACATATTTCTATAAAGTACTGAGATGCAACACGCATTTAAATTCTACCTAGGTGATGGAAATTTGGTGTACAATACTGGAAAGTTTGAAAATACTTATTATGGCAGATGATACATTATATTTCCAAAAGAGCATTAAAATGGGGAATGAAATATATCACTTATAGTTTATACCTACCACACCACCTACTATAAATTAATTATAAATAAGATCATACTAAATCCCTTATAACCTAAAATGCTTATTAGATTTGCTAAAAGGCCCACAAAGGCTAGGTGATCACGTCTAAGATGTTCACATTTAGCCACAGTTTAATTTCACAACGAAAACCAGAAGTCTAGAAATGAATTAAATTATAAAACGTACACCAATGAATTCTTTAAATTGATTTTATTTTCAAACGTAACACTCTTGAAGTAATAACTCCGAACCATTTCGCTGCTCTGAGAAACTTTCCGATTGCTTAATTTTTATAGTAAACAACTTCAAATTGTACTAATGCTTACAATTTCCCGTCCATAAACATTTGTGGCCACATTTCTTTGATAATAGTTTCTGTACATAAACCTGCATTACCACTTTTAAGTACTAAATTATGTTTTATGAAAATACTAATAAAGTGTTTTAAAATGTAATCTAAATGGTAAATGGTATCACAATTCCGCAAAACGAAATTTGTATCTTCCTTCATATTGGACATTTAAAATATATTTTTAGAACCACAGAGACTCGGCATCAATGTTGAGCTCATTTCAGATTTTATCCCATGGCTTCGGTGACAGTGTTTAAAATATTTATAAATGTAATCAGGACCAAATTAATCATTTATGCACATGAATAAGGAAATTTACCAATATTTGAGTGGAATTTGATTGATTTTGTTGTTTACCTCGAAAAATAAAAATACTGATCTAATGCAGACATTGTTTCTTTTGAAAAAGAGATTTATCACTACGAAACTTATCAAAATTCATGCAATTTGTTTGGATATTTAGCCTGTAAGTTTTTATATTACAGCAGAGAGTTTTTTTCGCTTATTTTACTTAGAATAAGCAGAGTATGTATTTAAGAACCTTCGAACCGAACTAATTATTTTTTTTTAATGCACAGTTAACAGCTTCAAAATATAACTAAAACTACAACAATTAATATATTTATTTTATACTCAAAAAAATATTTAATATCTATACATAAATATTCCTAGTGTATAGTTGTTTTAAAATGTTTTGGGAAATATTAAAATAAGGTCTTATACTGTATATCGGAATCGAAAGCTTTCTTAATCCAAAAAGCAAGGAAAGAATTTTTTAAAGGTTACACGATTGAATATGTTTCTTCTTGTAACAAAATCTAAGTTTTTCTTTTTTTTTTACTATTTATTAACTTCCAGTAAGGACGGTACTTATAGTATTTTAAATGAATTCATATGCATAAATCCTTCATTTAGTGAAATCACTCCTTTACATAATTTAGAATTTAAATATGATATTACAAATACGAGTCAAAATAAACAAATTTGATATTACGAGATTTTGCGATTAAACATGCAAGGGGCCTCTATATAATATAATTAATAATTGTTTGTTTCGCTTAGGGATCTCTTATTTATTCGTAAATTTAATTCGATATGGCAGAGACCTTCATTTGGTTTAATATAATTGTAAGGTTAATATCAGACCTTAGGTATTATTAGCACCTGTTTTCTACGAGTATATTATGACCATGACCAAATTTAATCTCTTAGTATATATAATAGTATAGTAATAATTAGTGAAATTCAAATTATCTTACTAATATTATAATAAATGTTATAAACTTTAAGTATTTTATTCTGTTGAAATGTTTGTTGAATAGCGTCACTATTCATAAATATATAAATAAAACATTTTGTAAATAAATAACTTGATTATGAAAAACCTGAATTACTATCCTATTTGTTTATTGATATAATATAAACATAAAATAGATATTCATATATTTATGACCTTTATTTATTCAAGGAGTCTAAAGCTACTTTTAAGGTTTTAAAATTAATTTTGAAAATTGACAATGATTAAATTTTCGTTTTTATTTCTAATTCACGTATTATGAAAAAATGGTAATAAATTATACACTAACTTTTGCTGTAAATATGTTCATAATTCTTTGGAATGAAATGAAACCTAATGAAAAGTATGTTAATATTTGTAGTTCATATTTTTATTCGCTCGTTCGCTCGATACGTTTGAAATGTTTGGTATTAGTTCTCTCTTTCAGTTCATATCCAATAGATACAAAAAATTAGAGCTTTTTCATAATCATAGCATAATTTAATTAAAATAAAATTTATTTATACACCATGAAATATAAATGTATTAATATAAATGTAATTATAGAAATAAAATAATATATTTTATTTATATAAAATACACTTTTTCATAATACATAAAACTAATTTATTGTTATGAATAGTGGTAACATTTAAATGAAATTTTGTTTCCAAATAAATTATCAGAGAAAAATTTGAGGATAATTTTATTACTATTAATCAATTTATTTTGCAAATCTTAGCTATCCGATTTTGTAAATATTGTAGTTATAATTATACGCATAAGAAAGTTAATATAATTTGTTACTGCTAATTTTAAATTAAAGTTTTCTTAATCTCAAATTATATATATATTTGTCTACTTATATTTGTGTATGTGTATATATATCTGTGTATGTGTATATATATGTATGTATGTGTACATATGTATGTAAGTGCGTATATATTTTGAATGTCAACAAAATATTCAAAGTTTAACAGGAATACGATACAATATTTTTAAGTCCTAAACTCAGTCTCGTGTAGTTAACAGTTCGCCTGTGACCTATATCACATTGGAAGTAAAGCACTGGTCCATACCAAATTGTTAAACCACCAATTAATAGCGATATACTGAGCTTAAACTTATCATGAAATATTGATATATTCCTTAAGGTCAGATAAGAAAATTGTACTAAATAAGATTTAGAAATTTAACTTTACTGTTATAAAACTTTCTATTTCCTAACACATACACATATACACATACTCTGATAAATATATATAAAAAAAATTATTCACAAAAACGTACTAAAAATAAAAGTGTAAATAGGAACAGGAAGAAAATCCATAACAATTATAAATTATAATAGTTACTTACTTGGACACTAATCCAAAATAGTTAAAAATCATATCTCTAATCAGATGAGCCCAAACAGGATAAAATCAATGCTTCATAAAATTAGGATTTTCTACAACTAATTTAAAATATATTAAACAAAAAATTCAAAAACATATAAATGGATGTTTGCAGTATAATATATGTATTATCCAAATTTTTATTTGATATATAATGTTAAATATGTGTACTTTAAGTAACGTAGATTTTGTTGTATAAACTATCAATCTCTCACAAATTAGTAACATAATTAATAACATAATGTTATTTCAAAATACCTCTAGCAAAAAAAGAAGGAAGAAAAGCAATTAGTTTGTATCCCAAAATTACTGTAACACAGTGGAACTTAATTAAAATCACAATAACGTTACCCAAAACAATAATTACTTAAACAAACAAAGAACATTTGTAAATCCCTTAATCAATACGAACCTTATTTTAAGGTTCGTCCTGCCTTAATTCCAATCAAAATATATTGTATTCAAATAACGAAATGCAATTTGTGGTTCATTTCAACTATGTTACAATGAGTATTATATGTGTATAAATTTATAGGATTGTTTTAATTTTGTTGTATCTGATATAAACTTACAGTAATCACCAAATTTACATTGCTTATAGATTGTTTACCCTATCATTATTACTTTTATTGCATATTAAAATATAATAAGTTAATTAAATACAGTTAAATACATATTACATACTCGTAAATGATATTTAACAATTTTGTAGGAAATAGTTATTATTACTACATAATGACTCATAGTAAAAGTAAAGGCATATTATCCCAAATTTATATTTATGAGAAGAAACATATTCACTCAAGAAAAAACATCATTACATGTTTTATCGCCCTAGGCAGTTAATTTAAAATAAATACTTATTAACGAAATAACTATTCAATTAACAGGAATTAAGTCTCATTTTACAATCTTAGAAAAGTTTTTATCTAAGTTTTTTATATCAATGAACTGTTCAAATTTGATCATTTTTCAATTCGTACCTCAAGTTAGGTAGGATCACTTTAGAATCCATTAATCTGTTAAAAAATAATAATTTGTCATAGCCATGATTACAGCAAATCTCGTTGACGTATTATAGTTAATTTACAACATAAAAATAGTTATTTTTAATTATCTAAGTTTGAATTTAAAGTATATATTTAGAAATAAATTAGATAGAGATTAGAATTAGTTTCAGATCTAAAAAGCAACTCACGTCGACTACAGCGATCTGGAAACATACCTACAATAGGGAAGCCCCATGATTGCATAAAATTGGACACAATATTCAAGATATAGTTAGTATTCTATGTGCAAGCTGAACTATTTGCTCTAGAGATTGGAATCATCTAACACATTGACTTTATACACGGACAGACATTTCTTCTTTTAAAATGTCCAATTATTTCAAAATATATTTTGAGGGATTTACAAGAAATGAAAAATATATATAGCAAAGAAAAAAATATATATAGCAAAGAATAGCAAAAAGTTTTAGTTAAGTGTTGACCATAATTTTGTACCTCTTTACTTTTCCGGTCCAGTCAATTGCTTAATTCCTATGGTATTTAAGTATAATTAAACTTGTGCTTATAATTTTCCAACTTGTGAACTAATAATTTCTTGCTGAGTTTCGTTTGTAATTTTCATATATATATTTTACGTTCATGATTTTGTCATAAAATCTTAATAATTTTGTACATATAAAATAACTTAAACTAAAAATATAATAACAGTAATAAAATAATGACAAAGTCTTATAAACTAAGTAATAATCTAAGCCAACGATTTCGCAAGACAAAATTTTATCTTTCTTGTTATTTGGCATTAAAAATGTATTCTTTAAACCTCAGAGACTTGAAATCAATCTTGAAGCCCTTGTAATTCCAATTCCATCGCTTCCATGCCAGTTTAAAATATTTATAAATGAAATCCGGAATAAAATGATTAATTTATGCATATGAATATTAATAAGAAATTTACCAATATCAATCCAAGTGGAAGAATTTTTTCAGTATTTCTCTGTCCCAAACAGCGATGAAGCAGTAGAATATATTTTTTATAATTCTTATCTTAGCTCAAATAAGAAATTGTTAAAATAATTTGAATTAAACTCTATTTCGGAGTAGTTTTAGTTTTCTTACATCTTTAATAATTTATTTTTTCTAATTAAAAGCTTTATAATATCAAGAATCAGATGTCAAGAATTCAGTCAAGAATCGGATGTCAAGAATTCGGATGTCAAGAATTCAGTGTGGATAATCACTACATTCAGAAAACTCAATATGTGAAATCAGTCTGTCCAGTCAGTTAAGCTATGTACGTTTACAAATATCTTTTATTACATCTAAATAATAACTTAAGATTGACCGACTGTTGTGTTCTTTTAAACATCCGTAACGGATATTTATAAATTAATTAATTCAGTTTACATTTCTTTTATTAATCTTTACTTATATTAGAGAGTGTTAGAAAAATTACTCCGAAAATTCTATAATATACTGATAAATGATAAAGTATTTGAAGGAAAACTATTTAAAGGTATATATTTAATATATAATGATAACTCGATAACTTGATTTCGTAGGTAGTGACATGATTCTGCTGCTGTAGAAATTTTGAGACTTATCATTAAAAAATTGAGACAAATAATTTTGACCCGGGTTTCACGGTAATCTGTACAGCTTGACCGATTTTTTACCACGATTTTTTCTTACATTCTTATCGTAGGTGATCTACTTTTCATCACGAGTGATCAATCTCTTTAAAAATGGTTCGATTTTATTACGTCTTAAGATAGAATCGCAAATGAGTACACGGTCCATTAGGTTTATTTCTGTGAGTTCATGTGGCACCTATATATCGGCCCTTTTTTGGTTAGCCAGCCTTTTTCAAATGGTTTAAAACTGTTTTATCATCAATTCTTAGATTTTCAGCTATATCGTCACTACTCAAATGTCGATCATGCTCCACTTTTTCATAAACGTCATTTTTATTTTGCCAATTACTTCATTGAATTCACCCATTTTGACGGACAAAAAAAGAACAAATGAAGAGTGGCTGGAAACTTTCTTTTACGTTTGATTTATTTTTTATCTCACGTTTTAATGGTATCTAAACTAGTCAGTGATAACAAACGCAACAAAAAGGTTTTATTAGATTTTTTTTGTAGAAAATACGAACATTTCCCCGACCTATTATAATATATTTTAAATTCCAAAAATACTTCTATCTAAAGTTACATATCTACAACTCTGTCCCTTATAATTAATTACTGTTTATTTCGCCTCACTAATTTTCGACCAAATCATAAATTGAATTCGGTATGGCAGGAACCTTCATTTAATATAATATAATTGGAAGGTTAATATTACGCTCAGACCAGTACTAGCTAACACCTGGTCTTCCAGAAAGATCTATTAAGAAATTCAATTTGAATTTCAAATGTGGATATTATAAGGATATTGATTGAAATGTTACTTACACATTATACAATGACTTGTTATATCGCGAATTTTCATAAATCAAGAAATTGCTTAATAATGAAAAACTTAATCAATTTCTAAATTACCAAAAGCTGACTTGACGATAAAGGTTCAATGTGTTTGGTAAAGAATATTTACGTCATGTTTTATAAAAGGTTTCATTTAATATTGATATTAATAAAAGATTATTTATTATACGTATATTCCATTTGCTTAAAAACATTGACATGTAAGACAAATGCAAAATTTAAAATCTTTACTTAAATTATTCGCCAAACTTAAAGTTAAAATTTAAAACCTTCCTACAAGAAAATGTTATAAGGATAGTGTGTTTGTTTGTGTATCGTAACTCTGAAACGGATGAACGATTTTTATTCATTTTTTTTTTCTTTTGCTCAACATTAAATTTAAACTTTGAACCCCTAAAACAGAACTCGAAATTAAAAATCCTAATTATAAACTTGAATATCATTAACAAATAATTATAATCGACACTAACTGTGAAATTTCCAAATATTTAAGTACCATTTATTTTGGTCCATCAAATACCTAACGTTCACTTCGCGAAGTTAAGTACGCACCGTTGGTCTTAATTGAATTTCAATCATCGTCCATACATATCATAGCTTCATTGTGTGTTAATTTAAAAAAATATTAGTTGGCAATCTTAAAATAAATAATGTTTTAAATACTGAACATATTAAAACAACTATTAAATAATAAAAAAAAATATATATTATCAGCTAACAATATATATTCATATTTAAAAAAACATAGAACATATATATTGATTGTAATATAATAATAATATAATATATTTATCACATGAAATATAAAACAGTTACCGATAATATGCGAAGTGTAAAAAATAATTTTAGTTTATGAAAACGTGGTTCGAAAACAAGAGAAGAAATAATGAAATAAATAAAAATATTCAACATTTTTTTTGGCAACCAGATGACAATCATCTGATCTTTTGTAAAACAGCATAATAATTACTTACTAAAATAAATTAATTAATTTATTACACTTACAATTAAGATAAACATTATTAAGATTTTTTTTTTAAACATAATTGTATTTAGAATGTTTTTATAATCCCTTAAAATCATTTGCGTTTCCAGAGCAATACCAACCCAAGAAAAGCTGGAATGCTCAGAATCTTGAATGAATGAAGAGTTATGAATATTTAAAGGCAGAAGTAATTAGTTTCTGAAAATCTTTGAACTTGACTATTAGGACATCGAATTTCAAAATATTATAGAACTGGACGAGTGGATAGATCAATATTAATTATATTAATTCTTTCTTACCAAATATAGATATTTGAAAAGTACTCACAAATAAATACTGCTCCATTAAGTGCGCCGATACGACAGGACGTTTATTATTTTTTATCATTTATTTATAAAAAAATAATTGCCACTTTGTGTATTTATCTACCTTATATATATATTGTATGCCTGCATATATGCATTATGTATGTTTAGTAATATATAATATGTCAAATAATCCATTGTGTTTATTTTTATTGATTTGTATTGGTAAAATTATAGGAGCAAATCAACCGCAAATCTGACTTGGACAGTTTTCATTAAAGACTAAAAGTTAAATTAGACATACTAGACATTCAAATATTTGACTGTGAAAAGCGGGACAAGTTCTTAAGAAACGTTCAGAATCACAACTACTTGTTCAACTGCAGCTACTTTACAACTACATTTAGTTCAGAGAGAAAGCTGTGTCAATACAAGTTTATAACTAAGTTAAGTATATATAATATTATGTTATATTCAATAAAAGAATTCTTTTGGAATCATTTTTTTATTTCTGTTTATTTTATTAAACCATTACAATTATACAACGCTCGCAAACACAAATTTTATCATACTTTATAGCAAATACGTAGTAACTATTTAATAACAACTTATATATTATATAAAATTATATACTTAATAATAACTTTAACTAAATTTTAACAACAAAAACACTTTCGAAACGTCCGCCACATGTATTTATTACAATAGGTAAACATTTATTTTGTTTCAATTTTTTTGTTTTTTTTTTAAGTTTTGTTTTCAATTTCTGCGATTTACTCCTTTGGTACCTTGTTAAAAATAGAAGAATATTTGACCAGACTTTCTTTCCATATACATTATTATAAAACTGCCCACAATAAAAAATATGTCTTTACAAACGCATTCTTTGAAGTATCCATCGCTGTATAAAAACGTAAAATCAATTTCGGATTACTGATTCAGACGTATGCAAATAGAAATGAAAATTTCGCTCTTTTTTGACACAGGGAGCAATATCGGCGGTTTACTAAAAACTACAAGTTCTGTTTATTTGATACAAACAAAATGATTCAGAGTGTAACAGGGGATATTTTATATAGGTACCCTATATGTTTGTATTACTAGATTTAAATAACATGTATTGAAATCGAATCAAAAGTTTTACATTAGTTTTAGCATTTTTAATATTTATACTTTATTTTACTTAACTTGCGCAAGAGTTTTTTTACATTTGGATAGTATGTTCTAATGAATACTTTTTATGATAAAAGGAACAGCTTTGCAAAATGAGCCTTAATGGGTGGTATTTCGGTAGGTTTGAGATATGATAGTGTTGTAAAAATTGTCATAAGAAATAAAATTGAATTATAAGAAAAATCTATGTTAAATTTTCTAAATAAATATGATGTCTTGTTTTACATACGAATTTTTAATATAATTTATATATTTATTTTTATTCAATATTGTAAACCTTTACTGAAAGGTTTAACTCCGATAAAAGAATAAAATATTAAAAGTAATGACATCTAAACTAAATGAAAAACACTAATATAAAAAGAAGAAATATTTGTCGTTCGTAATTAATCAATTACTACTGAAAAACAAAACAAATCAATTAATAAATGAACCGTATTTATATACTATATTTTAAAATTTATGATACGGTTGAGACAAGTCTGTTTGTATGCTTTATATAATTTTTTAAACTGAATTTTAACAATTTGACATTCAAATAGTAATTTATGAATTTTCTTCTTTAAAGAGATGGAATCTACTACATAAAGAGGTATGATTATAATAATCCAACAAACAAATTTTAAAACGCAAAATATTACCTCATCCATATAAATAAGCGTACAAATTAGTTTATTAAACATCCATTTGCATTACAATTACGTTTATATTAGCATAAAAAGTCCAACATAGGATTGGGTATTAGGTAAGGACCCGGTATTATCTACTCAGTAACTTTGTACACTCCCCGACAAAGGGACTTTATGAAACTCCAAACTTTTAGCATAAGTGCCATAAATAAAATCCGTCACGATCATTTTTATATCCACAAATACGACTCGTATAATGATGTTGGAATCACAAAACAATCATTCTAAACCCTTGTTTGAAAAATATTCAAATGTATGCATTATTATATCGTATAATTAATTAGTCTATAAGACTTTTATTAAAATATGGGACCATATTATTATTTTTTATACTATAAAAATATAGTATAATTTATTGTAAAAACTTTGCAAAAAATTTATGTTACTTTTGCACCACCAACTTTAGTTTGAGGACTCAGAAACATATAAATTATATTGAAAATAGTTTTTCACCATAGTTGGGTTTACAATTTGGAACTATTAAGACTACTAAACAATCAGAATGATATTTACATTTTCTAGTCCACTACCGAAAGGTTGTAAAAGTCTTATTTTGCAAGAATCCTTATATCTTTTTATGCTTTATTTATAATGAAAATATATTTTCATTTCTTTAAACACAAATGTAGAAGTATTATTTTTAACACTAAAAGTATCCAAGATTAATGTCTTATATAAAGTTTTCTGAAGCAGTTACGAATACTGCACGATCTATCGATTGTAAAGTCTACTTTGTACTTTGGAGTTATTTATTACGAAACTTTCTACTAATTGAATATAAAATTAGCATTTAATTGATTTGAAACTTAACTTTCAAGAAAACACTGATTTATTAATTGGGTCCATTGTTGTATTAAAATCACTCACAACATAAAAGCGGAAAGTTATGATTCCTCATCATTAAATTATTGATTAAGAACTTATTATATCAAGCCTTATGTATAATAGACAGATATATAAGATAATATTTCAGAAAATTTTAATATATAATAAAAAGGAAAGAGAAAAGAGTCTACCTTTTATAATATATTTGTCTTTCTCTTACATTATAAACAATTGAAAGACAACATTACTAACAATGACAAGACAAGACATGTATGTTTGTAACATCGTATTTTTGGAGACAACAACTATCATTTATTCATTACCTTCATTACATGTGTTCACATAATACTAAGTAGAAAGTATGAGTTCTCTTAATATCACTTTCACACACACATACATATGTACAACACTACATTATTAAACTATACAAGTACAGTGTGGAATTAACTTCGTAACACAACTTTTATTTAACTTTACTCCTAGTATTCCGATAGAAACCAATTCACAATAAACACACTAGTCCAAATCCAAGACAGATTTTAAGATCATTAAGCGGTGTATACATATACATACTATGTACATACATATATGTTATATACAGTCATATATATATATATATACAAACATGCATATATGTTAGTCATTTTAAATATCATTATCAAAAAATATAATTTTCTCCTCGCCTGTTTTTAAATTACACTCATTTACACAAATAAAGCAACACTTTTCCGTAATATAATCAAAACCAACAGGAGGTCTTTTAAAATAACGATGTTACTCTTTCAATTCTTCAGACACTTAACGCTCTACTCGGAGTAATAAAAACCCTTAACTGGGTTTAAACTCGAGTACTGAAACTTTCTTTATATTCTACAAAAACTAGAAAATTTAGTAGTCTTTCCTCCTTTATACAACTTTAACCTTTCATGTGTTAACTCGGAATTTATATTATTTCTATTGAATTCTTCACATATTTTCGTCGCTTTTCATAACCGAGAATCTGTGAACTTTAGTAAAAAACATTCTATGTAGACTATCCATTTATTTCTGCATAAAAAGCTATGTACTGTTTATGGAGTAGGCAAATAAAGAGAAAACAAAAACTCAACAACACGGGAACTGTCCGTTTGTATGGAGCCTCTAAATAAGCGACTTTTACCTGTGTATAAACTAGATTATTTTTTTTATTTTTTCACAACACACCATAAATACTCTGAGTATATTATTAAGTTTATTGTAAATAACTTTGCGTATCAAAAATATTTGTTGTAAAACTATGATACTTCTTTGAGAAAATGTTATCCCTCTATTCAGTGCAAAAACTTTGAGAAGCACTCACGATTTTTATATTAAATAAGATAGTGTTATAAATAAGTTAGATAGAAAAAAAAGCATACTTATACAAGATATCTAGCACTTGTTACTAGTGACAGCATCTCAAGCAATATTGTCGGCGTTTTAATTTTAATTAACTTTATGCAAATAATTGAGATGGAATATAGTCTATTATGTTATAAAATTATGCTAACAATACAGCTAGTAAATGTAATCATAATTGGTAGATTAAATCAATCAATATTAATACAATTACTTCGAAGATATAACTAGAATACTATGTCCGCAATTACAAATTTAATTCGAAGTGAGAAAATGTAATAATTTATTAATTAAACAATATATATCCATTATTCATACTTATATTATAAAACGATAGTTTGTTAATTTTTAAATATGTAAAAGCTAATCTTCAATTCATCAGAGTTCAAACAATATTTTATGCACATTTAGAATGGACTTTCAATTATATGTTAAATATGTATACTAAAAGTTTTTCTTGTAAACATAATTTAGAGTAAATTGTAGTAATTGAAGCTAATAGAGACAGAGTCGTGACTAAAAAATATTTAAAAAGAAATAATATTAATTTGAGAAGATTAATGTATAAACCTCCTTTATAAAATATTCTATTTAATTTTACTTGCGAATAATAAATGACTAGTTAGTACAATAGTATTAACATAGTTCTTTAAATGTATATGTAAAGAATAAAGGCAAATGAATGAAAACAATGCTTTTAATTTGCAGAGGAAGGTAAGAACTCGCTTGATTTAAAGCCCAGCTTCCGGCGATGGGTCGGGGGTGTTGGTGATACGCGAGCTTACTATATATATATTTCTTACATATCGCATTAAAAAATATATATATACACCATGAGGTGTATATATATATTTTTTTAATACTTAAAAAATATTAACATTAAGATCAAAAAAAGATAAATAATATGCTGATTAAGAAAATAATAAGTAATCATACTTGCAGTATTTAAATGTAACAGTTGTATCTAAAATGAAGAATCTTTATCCAAACTATCTCATCATGTCGCCCGTAATACGAATACTTTTCTCTATAATATTCAAAGCCTTTGAAGATTTGATTTGAACTACAATGCAAAACTTCCAGTTCCTTTGAGGCATCATCTAGAACCCTTATTAACATTTTTTATTACCTTCTATTTAGCTATGCTAATATTTCGCTTTTTGGAATGTGTTAATTTAATAATAAAATATCAATATGGATTCATAGGTTTCTACAAATATTTTTCTAAGGATTTGAAGGCAAAACTAGAAAAAACGAAAATGAAAATTTCTTTGGAAACAATTACAGATTAATTTGCAAATGTTGTTGATAAAAATTGTGACCTAAAATGTGTCAATTAATTACTAATTTTAATATATTTAAATGAATAGCTGTTAAATAAAACTGTTACATAAAATGAAAGAATAAATTAAAATATTCAAACAAATATCTGTCTTATAAACAAGTAAATATTTAATTTCCGTAATATCCATATATAAAAATAACAACACTATTATAATACACCGATAAAACCAAACCAAAATAAACAAAGCACAAAAAAAACATAACAAAGCTATATAATGTACAAGAGGTGGCTTTATAATCACAGAAGCGATCTCTACCAGGGAACGTTGAGATACAGAAGATATCTTACACTAAATAATACAATACAATAATATTAATATATATAATATATAAATTAGGATTAATAAATTTCTTAGAAAAAATTCTTAAATATAGCAAAAAGTTTAGATCGTCCTACTTGGACGGTAAAGAAATTCAATAAGAGATAAACTTTAATAGTGAATTCGTGTAAAATGTTAAAATGACGTAGAAATAAAAGGAATTTAAATATATATATAATTAATATTTAACAGATTACAAAAAGGATTATTTGCAAAAATTTTAATCAGTCGCTAGTTTCATGACCCCACGATAAGAGCTTTGAGATGTACTCGTGTGCAATAATATTGTTTGCAAATTCATATTTTCCTTGAAGACTTTTTATTTTAAAATTAAATAGTTTCTCCATTGCTCCAGTTATGTTCAGACGATAAGGAAATTTGTTTTTAAAATATATTTATAAGATTTTAATGAATCAAAATATGAAATAATCAATGAAAAGACAAAGTAAGCAATATGGATATCTCGACTCCTCGTGAGTTGTGAATCAGTAGCTTCAGGGCGATGGGGTTATGATAACGTCTGAGTTAATAAATATATTTTTACAAAAATAATCGTTCTTTCTCTAATACGGTACACAATTAAATACAAGTCTTATTGCCATATTCAGTCACGCAGGAACTACTCCGCCAATGCTTAACCAGTTACATTCCTGAACTACTCTCCAGTGAAGTGGACAAACATTTAGGTAATAATTTTCAGTTAATTGAACTTCAGTGAATGTTAATCTAATTGATGGATTAAATCAATCAACGCTTAATCCAATGTAATTAATTTGAAGGCAAAACTCATAGAATTTGTCATATCTATCGTAGATCTGAATCAGTCATTGATTTAGATATATGAAGTTCGTTTTCAGTTGTAAATTGAGATACCGTTATAAAGGCCAAAATACAGTAATAAGTTCACTAAGCTTTTGAGGACTAATATTTTACATTAGTCAAAACCACGAGTTAAAACTTGTATCTACACCATATTTGTAGAATAATCAGTGTTTGTAGAGTACTTTTTATAATGAATCTAAATCTAAAGCCTTAAGGTGAAAAGAAACAATGCTCTGGCTTTAATATCTCCGGGTAAGTAATATCTCGGCGGTTATTTCTACCTCACAGCTTCCGGCGATGCGTCGAGTGTGGTTTATACACCATTTTACTGATATATTTATTTATAATCATTTCTATTACATAATTTAAGATTTATAAAACAATGTTAATTCTAATCATAAGTTACTTTGAGAATTTGATACAATTGTTATTCATTTAGATCAATAAAAAATATTTTCATAAATTTTTTACATATATAATACAACCATCTCATCCACTTGGACAATGTAAATTCACATCAGCAATAAAAAGCACATTATTTAAAATAAGTTTACATTATTCATACAAGCTATATTGGTACAATAAACTTAAAATCATTCAAATGAATTGCATATGCGGTTATAAAAACAACCTTACCAGTTTCAATAAACTAATATTGTATTGATATTCTTTTTAAATGATTGGGATAGATTTAATCAATTCGTTCAATACAATATTTAGTCACTACAATAGTCAGTCAGTCGATAATATCATCATAGAATTAATAAAAAAAAAATACTAACGAATACTCCTGAAAGTACATTTGATTGAAACATATATTTTCTTTTCATTAACGTCAATTAAACATCTATGGGAAAACTTTTACCTGATTAGAAAGGGATAAAGTAGAGTAAGAAGGAGACAGAGAGAAGAGTAATCCATCTCAAATTTTCTGGGGGCAGGTAAACTAATTTTCTCTTAAGAAGTGCTATAATAATCGAGTTAGTTCACATATAGGGTCAAGAGATAATTACAATCAGAATTATTTTATGCTATTTTAATGATGAAAGCTTTTCAGTAATTAATCATTCAGACGTACATGAAAAGACTTCATATTGCGAAAATACAGTGTTATAAAAACGTTAACATTCAAAGCAGCGCTGTAAAACTCTAATAAACTTTAAGTAAAAATTACTTTACGATTGCACAGCCTGCTCTCAATTACTATTCGAGAAAACCTTGATTTTCCATATTTATGAATCGAGATTTGTAACCTTTTAAAGGTAATGGCCTCATTTAACTTAATTATATGTATAAAATATCTGATTAGTTAAAAATAGTACTTAGTTACTTCGATAATTTAAATATATACTCGTAAATCACATTTACTTCACACTTCGTTTGACATAAATTTAAAAACAACTTTTTATAGTTATTTCAAAAAGTAAAACTTTGTTAAAGTGAGGCAAGTTTCTTTTATAGCGTTTAAATTGTACGCCTATTAATAATGGCTCTAAATCTTAAAGATCATTTTCTTCTAATCTTATGAAATACCTAACTTTTTAATGAATAACGTACAAAATAAAAACTAAAAAATTCAGTTCAGCTGCATCTATAATATTATTAGGCCTCGCTGGTACATTTTTAAAGAAAATAAAGCCGTTTTTATATGTAATTGATCTCAGTTGGGCGGTTGGACTACTTGGGCTTCCCATCTGGACTACTTGTCTATTCTCTTTCTTCTATTTCTTTTCGTCAAAGGTGGTACATCTACCTACTAGAACTGTATTGTAAATGACTCGTTTTGGCGATACCAGCATGATCCAAACAGTCATAATAAATAGACTAATGCTTTTTAATAATTCGGTAAGGAAATAATAATAGCTAGTCTAATAAATAATCTAAATAGTTTATAAAATTAAAACAATAAATTGTCATTACTAAGTAATACGGCTAGTATCCAATTCCATGTTAGTTCACATGTCACAGGTAGACAAATAAAGAATGTGATAGTGAGTGGATTTATCCTCCAAGGATACATTGTGATAGTTTATTTAGGATACCAAAAACAAAAGTAGATAAGTAGTTACAAGCACCTAACACATTTCTATTTATAGTAACAATATATGGAATGTTAAGAACAAGGTAATTCGTTAATCGTTAAGTCCAAATTACTTAGAAATAAATTAAATTAAAAAAAGCTTAAGTCCTATCCATGCAAGGATAATTTTTGTTTTCAATTAATTTTTTTTTTTTTTAAGTATAATAATTATATCTCTATTAATCTGTTAATTATATATTATTATATGAAAACATATTTTAAGATTATTACTTATTTATGGACCTACACTAGCAGTAGCCAAGAAACAAAGAAATGGTATGTTGTATGTATGTATGTATGTATGGTATATACAATATTAGACAATTTAAAAGCAAGTAAATAATTCATAAGTAATTTATATTTTGAAGACAGACGAAAAAGAAATACTCCGGAGTGAATTCAAAACGACGGCCTGCTTCTGAATGATTAAAGAACAGAATAAGTAATCACTGGATTGAAGTAAAAAATTATTTAACAGGATTGTCAAGAGTTGTGATTGGCTATCTATTACCATATTTTTTACTAATTAGCTTTGATAAAACCTGATGTCACTCTTATATATAAAATTATTGTACGGTAACTTACGACCTATTTTTCTTGCTTTCAATGTCATAAAATGAAGTAACCCGTTGCCAAATTGTCATGTTCAGTTAATCGTAAAAGTGTAAAATATTTGTTTCCTTTGAAACAGATATTAAAATCAATATAATAATCATCATCAATCAATATAATATAAAGAAAAACTTAAATAATTAAAATCGGCACAACAAAACGCATTTTATATATAAAAACAATTTCAAAGTTGCCCTATAATTAGACAGATACTACCCGCTTATGGAGAAGTTTGGAGTTTATAACTGCATCCCACGGGACTTCGTTTCATTCTCGTATCCCCAGGCTTATTTTGTTTTCAAGAAAATATATGACGCCATTGTGTGTATTGATGTATGTACGTGTGTGTGTGTTATGTGTGTTACGTAATACGCTCATGTTTTTGCATCTTCAATGCATGAAGTTTATTGTGTGAGACGAGATACGAGTACGATTCAATATTTCATGTGAATACGCCGTACTCGTATGCTGATTTAGGATATGCTCATTGATGCAATTCACTGGGAATATCATTCATAAAGTTTAGATATATTTCTAGTAGCAATAATAAGATTTTACCTAAAATACTTTACCTAATTGTATAGATGTTTCTTATATAATATATTCTTTCTCCGGAATCTATAAAGGTTTTATTTATCTCCACCTGCTCCGGTGTCTGTAATCAAATCTCATGAGTTGATTTGTACCACTTCCCATATTTGGTGAAGCTACATCTTAACATATGCCAATATTAGAATATTATAAAAGTATAACAGAAAATTTAAAGGAATACTAGCCAACATGCAATTTTCATTAACAAATTAGAACTTACGAATTTTCCTAAGTTCTAATTTGTTAATGAAAAATGATACATTTGTATCATTAAAAAAAAATAAAGATAAAAGAAAGAAAATTTCATTGAATATAAATTAGCTCGTGTAGAAGTTTTTCTTTCGACGTAAATATTTTGTTCAAGAAATATCATTTTATTCGTACGTAGAAGAATAAGTAGGGATAAAAAATAAGAGGCATAAAGAAAAGTGTAAAAGGAGTTTATTTAGTCACTTTTCTTTTCTTTAAATATAAAAAAGGTTTCATTGTAAGACATTTATTTTGGGGTATTTTAAATATTTATAAATGATTTATTTCTGCTTTGCTTACTGAAACTGGAGTATTAAATAAGATCTATTTGATGAGTGAAATAATATAATAATTTTAAAACTAAAACTTTGAATATCAATATATATATATATATATATATATATACTAGTTGTCTGTTTAGACCTTACTCCCAACAAGATCATCCAAACCCCCCAAACTGTATTTGCGTTGAATTTTGTACTTATTTCTTGCAGGATTAGTTTATATCAATAATCAAGATAGATATTAGAAAAAAAAGCTTTAATACGCTAACGATTATGATCTGAAGTTAGCGCTTAAATAATAAAACAGAACCTCGAAATGTTAACAAGGCAAGTAACTTGAAGCCGAGCATAATTAATTTAAAAAAGAGTACCTACTGGCATTAAAATTGAACAAAACACTCGGCTTATAAACAAAAACTTTTGTAGACCACGCAAACCAGACTTACAAACTGACTTTTAATAAGGTCTAAGAATTATTAAATGAAAAATTCATTTCGAAGTTCGTTGCATTTTGTTTATGAATATCTAATGTTCAACTTTCAACAATAACAATATTGTTCTCCTAAGTTCTGCTAACTCTCTGACTTATAAAGATATATTGACTTTTTTTTAGAAAAGTTTATATTTTTCGTTTTTCCGGGTATGTGAAGTATATCCCATCTTATTTTCTCTTTATATGTATTTTTTTTCCATTCTTTAGAGATATCAGTGCATTTAATAATACTAAATTTGGAGATGCCAAATGGCTACGAACGACAGTACTAGTTACGACCAGTCTGCTCGTTTGCTCGTTTTTACCCAATCTGCTGTGTCCGCAATCCGTCTGTTGTCTGATAGTTTTTACCCAATCTGATACAGTATAATATTCCTCAAAGACACACTAAGTTCAATGTATCTTAAAAAACACACTAAATATGAATACAATTTATCATTCAAGTAATATACATATATCATCTTCACAAACAACGATATTAAACCATTTATAAACAGCTTAATGTGCTACACATTCAAGATAAATAACTTTAGTAAATATTAGTTATAACTTACTATTAGTTAGAAATAACATAGTGTAAATGCAATTCAACTCAGTAATTAAGTTTGTATGAGAACTGTTCCAGCATCTGTTTCTATTGCACTATTGCATCGTCAATTATATTCTAACGACTCTGCAACCACATTTTGATGAGTTTTAGTATCTGAGGATTCAAATATTTATCTTTTTAAAATTTGCATATCTCGTATACAGTTATGGTAATAAAAATGGTGCCATGGGATTGTACACTACTGCTATTAATGTAGTGTTTTTTACACGATATATTCTATTAACATAATCATTTTCAACAGAAAATATATGTTAGTCAAATCCATTTGAAAATATACGATTATAAAAAATACGCATTGGAGACATCCCTGGAGACTTGAAGACCGCTATTGCCCAAATTAATTGATATATTAACCAAAGTTGAATTTATGTTAGGACATTTTAATATATTCCATTGGATATATTCAATGATAGCTAGTAAATATTATATTATATATTATAATTTTACATTATATCTATATTAAAACTATTAGTTTATGTATCTGAGTTTAAATGAGTCAAAAATACATGGTTATTGTAACGCATATAACCGTTATATTGTTTTATTATATTATTTTTTATTATCTAAAAGTTACAGAAAGTACCACTTCACTACAAATTTTCTAATAACTTACGGCTTGTTAACCAATGGTTAGACTGAGCGCTAACAAACTTAACAACTATGACGGTAGACAGAAATAGTATTTGTTAAACGTATCTGATATTTTTTTATGTATATGAAATTAATAATTCATGATCATAGACGAGACTCGAACCTGATACCTTTGTGATACTAAATTCGTCGCTCTTTTTTTGCAATATATCTAACATTTATACAGATAATCTCAAAAGTATCAGATAACAATAACATTTATATTAGAAATAATCTAACCTAAATTACTGATACGCAATTATTGAGTTTAGTATTTAATCAATAAGTACAAAGATACGTAATCAATAAGTAGGACAACCAAATAATATAACTAAATTTAAATTAATTAATAAAAATTACCTTAAAAATGTCAACATTATAACGAAGAGGGAAAATGATACTAAAAACATTGTTAAATTTTAAAATTCATTGTTTCATGCTGTCCCCCGGATAAAAGTAAAATAGAGAAAAAAATGATTTGTTTACCGTAGTTCGAGGATATTTTACATTTAATAATATTATATAACCTTTCAAAAGTAGTGAAATATGTAGTTTAAAAACCAAATTAGGTCTAAAAATTTTTTTGTAATATCACTTACCTTTACAGGTTTTAATAATTTTAATACGAAAAATAAATGCCTTCATTTTGTGTAAACCTAAATATAATATAGATATTAATTAAATTAAGTAATATTTTAATAAAATAATGACACAATAGAGAGAAATAATTTAAAAATTAATATAAGTTACGGTAAAACTAAATTATTTTACTGTACTGACTGGGATATAAAATATTAATTGAAACTTAATGTCTCATTTTACGTAATATATTTAAATAACAACCATTATTATACTATCATAAACTAATATTCAATATTAATAATATTCAGATAATTATATTCAAATATTATTATTAGATTACAAATTTATAACGTGGTCATTTGCATGAACATTTTGCATTAAAATTTTCACTATTCACTGAATAGCTTTATTCCACTGCAGAAATAATGTGTTAAAAAATAAACATTGCAATAAAGAAATACAACACACCAGTGGCGTTGCAAAGACACTATTTTCAAAGCTGTCAACATGAAATGAACTGATAAATAAAACACACAAAGAAAGTTTAAGTAATTCATTCAATCTTATCTACTTTAAATATATTTTTTTGGGGTTTTTTATGTCTAAATGTAATACGTGTTATTATTATACATAGATTTGTGTTTGACAATTTATCTTTAATATACATTTAATTGAAAGGACTAGTCAAAAGCGAATGATACGAATTTTTAATCAAGAGAGAAAATACAATTATATTACTATACATAAAATGTATACATTTAAATAAAATTTAAGTGTCTGTTTGTAATTCCAAATTAATAGTTTTTAAATAACGCATATGAAAGGATATACGGTACTTACATAAAAAATCTATTTATATTTTTTTTCTCTGTCTGTTAGTTCTAGCTAATCTCTGAAATGGCTGGACCGATGTTAATAGGACTTTTACTGGCGGATAGCTATTGTTGTAAGGAGTAACTTAGACTACTTTTATGTGAAAAAACATATTACCCGCGAACGAAGTCATGGACACAGCAAGTAATAGATAAATGAGGCTTAAGTAGTTTTAAAGTATTCTTAAGATATACAGTAGTCATATTTTATGTCCTTTGTAATGTGGTCTCAAGTAAATGTTGCTTTCATGATAAATAAAATATAAAACTTTACTGAAAAGTTGTTTGTTTGAAATAATTGTTATTTTAATAACAAAAAATATACAGAGTCGTATATTGTCTAGTAAAACCCATCAGAAAAAAATCAAACCGGTTCAATGTATGACAATAAAATACAAAAATAAAAAGTTAAGCCCTCCATATTGAATAACATTGATAAAATTCTAGGAAAAATATTTATAAACTCTATATTGTTCTATTATATTTAATACAATTTATTGAATAATAGTAGAAATATGAGCAAAATACCCAATATGTTTTAAATTTCTAGGGCCGTTTAAAATGAATTAAAATTTTACTAAAACTTTTTTGAACGGGACTTTAATATTTCAGTCAATAAGTTAAATATTCATTTATTAAGTTTATTCTAAAATTGAGGTTATCATCTTGAAATACAAAAATACGTCATCAGGTTTAAAATACCAATTAGATAATAATTTCTATGTCAAATATTTGTTGTATTTTTATCAAGCAAGTAATTATAGTATTAGTTTGAGTTGTTAGTCGTCTGTACCAACAAAATCTGAACTAAGATTTTATTTTAATTAAAACTAATGTTTTCTTTATTTTACGCTCATTAATTTTAAAAGTTACTCCTTAACCACTTAACACCGTAATACCCAATTATTACAAGAATTAAAACTTTGTATTTTTAATTAAAGTTTGCAAATTTTTCTTTGAAGTAACTTTCGGCGTTTAAGAATATAAGTTCCATAAATAATGTTGTTTTATAGTGTGAATATTTCTTAATAAAAAGCGTGAAATGATTTTCCGAACACCTTATTTGAGTTTCTTTAAACCAAGCTCTGAGATGTAACTGTATCCCAAGTCTCTTCCAAGGGTATATATCATTGACTCCCGTTTTGCATACACCCTTATAGTGAGTCAGTAGCTACCTAATAATTTCGACGTTTTTTATGATTGCTAGGACTTTGCAAGAGCACAAAATTGAAGTACTATTATTGTACTTGATATAAAATGTTAAAAAAATACAATTATTCACCAAACTTTTAATTAAATTTTATCATATTATCTTAAAGGGAAAAAGTTATTTCTGTTCACTTTTACCTTTTTACCTTTTTCAATAACACACAAAATTCTATATAAAGACGAAATTTTATATAAAAATGATCGTTATAGTAAATAAAAATTATTTTTAAATGTAAAGAGGTTTAAATACACAGACAAGATTGGAGCATTTAAAAATATGCAACATCTTAACGAGTGCTTTGCACAGCATCTTGTTTATTCCACTTTGAATCTCAAATAAATTATCAGAACTAACATTTACTCTAATACTATTTGGTAATACATACAAATAAGCGGGATATTCCTAATTTCTTCTACAGTTGCAATTTATTACCGATATAATATAGATATTTGTCTGTTTATAATATTTCTATAATAAAACTAATTTTTGAATACTAATTTTCTATTTGTGTCTGATTGTAATTTATATTTATATATATTTTATTTGAAATAACAGTATATTATAATGTTTTATCGATTACTTTATGACGTTAGGATCATTTTTGTATTATTCTTATATAGATAGATAAGAACAGTACAGTAAAGTACCAAAACTGAGGCGGCCTGAAAGACACTGTGTCAAATAATAAATAATAACATTTTCTATTTTCTCATTTATGGCAGTTACTTTAAATGTATTTTAATGACTGTTGAAATGTATACGGATTTGTTCCCTTACAAACGAATAACACTCATATTAAGGATTTTAATACATGTTTATAAATGACTTCCATCTACAGCACTAGAGTAACACCTGTTTATAACTGTTGAATTAATCTTCCAGACTTCTAGCTCAAGTAATATGATTATTAAATTTGATTGACACTAAGTATGACCACGCTATAATTATAAAAAATATTTATTTTTTTAATTAATATATATCATTACATGACATGTATTAATTAAAAAAATAAGAAGATCAAATATTTGATATAAATGACAACTTTTTCAAAATAATCCACAGTATCAACTAATAACTATAATAAACATATATAAATAATAATGATTATTAAAGAAATGGCATTTTATATTATTATATAATTTTTGTTTCTTTTATTAACAGACATGACAGTATGATCTCAAATCCTTAACTGTACCTCTTTAAAAATAGGGTGAAGGGGAGCTCAACCCACTTCGCTTAATAATAGCTTCATTACGTCAATCGTCACTGTGTAACTAAAAATAAAAACCTGCTTATAAAAAGAAAAATAACTGTATAAAATTTAAAATTATTAGCGAAAAATAAACTATAAAAGAAGTCTAAACTTTGTTAAATTTTTGTTAATGCTAAAACGATCACTGACGTAAATAATAGATACACTTTTCAATATTCCTGTCAATATATTTTTTAAATCTTTAGAACAAATATCACTATATTTAAATTTTTAATATTTAAATAAATGTGTAAATAAATTATCGCAAAAAAAATCCAATGCAAATTCAAATGTAATACGAAATATGAAGCAAGTTACTCATCAAGTTTACTTGTAGACAAATTGCGGTGTTAATTCACAGCACTAACAAACTCAAATGCTAAGTGAACTAAAAGAATTAATTAAACAAGTACAAGTAACATTAGTGCTGTGAACAACGCACTTGCTCTTTGTCTTACTTAAATCTGTTACTAAACGTATGACCAACACAAACACGAACGAATTTGTAACAATGTCCCGCGAGACATAAACCGAGATTCTGTTGTATTTTACACTCTTGTTGATATATTATATCAAGTGCTTAGTTTAAGTAACGTGTTGTTGTTTGTGGTAAGTTAAGCTATAAGCATTTAAAATTATCTATAAATGTAATTAAGTGATAGTTTTAATAAATAATAAAAAATGCTACTAACCAACAAGTGAAAAACACGACTGCCGCCTCTGTCGGTCTGCCCAAATACTCTGACAACTGACATACCAGGTTATACCCAACCATGAATGAATCTAGCATTCTACATGTTTTAAAAGTGTATGTAGGGATTTAAATATTATACCACACATACTTAACATTATGGAAAAAGATTTGCTAAAATAAAATTTATTATATTAAATTATATAGAATAATGTTAAAATTCATGAGAACGAGTACATTTACATAAAACTAAATTAATCGTTATAAAAAGCAGCTCTAGTTCTTACGTTAGATATAAAACTGCTAGTGTAAATAAGATTAATAACTCACAACTTCTTGAAATTTACATAACATGCACATCAAAGGACTCGTTAGGAAGCAGCTCTTATTAAGATTATAAAGTTTTTTCATGTACTTTGAATAATAAGATGTGTAAAATAATTACTTAGATAGATAATAAGTATTAAAATAATTAATCTAATATCTTAAATAAAAAACTAATATCTTATATGAATAAATAAATAGTTTTACCAAATTTATATAAATATTTTTATTAAAATTGTGCATTTAAGTTTGTTGTTGTTGTAACTATTTTTTAAAAACGCATTCATAATAATTTTATACAGAACAAAGTCAAAGTCAAAGTTAGCTACTTTCATGTTACAATTAAAAATAAATCTTTCCTTATTTTAATTACTACTCGTATATAATATTGTATAGTATTCATTTTAAACCAATTTTGGATAGGTATTAATCGAAAAGGATGAAATGAAAGCAATCCTTTTTTTCCAAGTTTCCATGGTGTTTTTTTTAGCAACTATATTTAAATAAATATATTCGTAAATAAATAAATATATAAATATATTCGTAAATGTTAAAGTTCTTATGCTAATTGGATATTATGATGAAAGATTAGTCTTTTATTCAAATAATAAAAAGGTCCAAATCACTACACCCTGAAAGAAAGGAAAACAGGAATGCAAAATAAATATTTTCATTATAAAATTCTGACAAATATTTAAAAACTTTTGACCTATAACTGACCTGATATATTTTTTTCATTTGAGCTGATAATACAGTTTTTTAGAGATAAACCGCTTGGTTTACTTTGCCTGCTTTGCATTTATTATCCGGATATTGAAGGCTGATTAAAAAGGAAACTAAAATATTAACTCTGTTCATTCAAAGCATGCAGAAATTAAACACAGACAGGAAATTTACTTGTGTAATTAATATTAAAAGTTTTATAGTTGTACTAATTTATAATTAGTTTAATACTGGACCGTTCGAAATACAGAAGTCTTGTTATAGCTGTTAGCTAGCTTGTTATTTTTAAGTTTATTGGGTAATGAGATATAGCTAGCAGTTGTTTTCTTTATATTTTTAACATATTTTAATCATTATATTTTGTCTTTTGGTAAAACATATCCATAAATTGATCGATTTCTAAGTAAAATCTTCTTTAATTTTTTAATTTCATTTATTATTGTGATATTATTTTTTTGTTTTTGAATACACTGTTTACAATAAATATTAACAAAGCCTAATAGAACTGAATCTTGCTGTTATCTATTATTATATATGTTGAGGTGATATATCACCAGTTTCACAATTTTTTAAAATATCTTCTTCTCTACATTAAAAGATCATCATCCACCTGTCTTTATCCGAATTATGAGAAGTTGGCGCAATACATTAGTTTTGACATATGGCAATTAATTTTGATAAAGTATATTCTCTTACGGCCCTTAGAATGGAGCTGTTCTATTCTAAGCCTAATATATTATTATTAAATTACTGTTGCTTTTTTTTTCATTTTATTTGCAAATTTTTGTTAGTTCTTACTTCTTTATACATAATATTTTCAATTCTGAAATTTTTTAATTAAAGAATTGATTGAATTGGTGATCTAATGAATGAGCTAAATATTTAAAATTATAACCATTAAATTAAATATAATAAATGTAACAATTTAAGGAATATTAAACAACTTTAAATTTCCTCCTCTTATTTATTAAATGTGGATTGGGAATGTTTAGATATTACATTTCTTTGTAATCCCAGTTTGACGTGTTAACAAACGGTTTCCAAATGGCAGTTCTTTTATATCCATATAAGTTATGTTGCGTTGATAATGATAATTTATTTTTATTTTTTTACTTATATTACTTAATGTTTACAAATATATAATAACAAACAAAAAGTTTTTGCACGGTATTCCTAGTTCCCTTGAAAGTGTTTACCGACATCATAGTGTATGTTAGAATAAGTAAACACGTATGTATGTGTGTGTGTAACGGCTAAGTAAATTTGTCTTCCTTATGTCGAACTATGTCTAACAAGATGCGCTGTAGCACGTTATCAGAGCTGCTGCTACTGGTATATGATGTGAGCTATTTAACAAGGACATAGTTTATAAATTGAACCACATCATTAAGTGGTGGGCTAGCTGTTCATAGTCTTAAACGCCGAATATTCATTAGTTTATACACCATATCCTATACTAAACTAAAATAATTTGAAAATGTATTAACCATCAGCGTTGGAATGGTATCCTACGACTTTATAAATGACCAATAACGTCGTGGGACCGTGAAAACATTATCAGAATTCAATTCATATCATTATAAATTTGATGATCTTGAAATAATGCACTAATAAAAATAGCTTTTCAGTTTTAAACCTGGCACTGGTGGTGTCACTGATGTTTTGAAAATTTGAGTGTCTTCGGCCCTGAAAACGTTATCACCACTTTTAAATACAATTATTAAATATATAGACTTAAGTTTTATTGTTGCATGCCAGATTTTACTCTTAATTTATGTTCAAATTCCATTTTTCTTAAAATATTATTATATTCATAAATATCTGTACATTTAATAAAATTTATAAATGTTTATAAGTAATTACCATGTTCGAGACACCGGACGTGCGGGAAACCTCGAGATATCGTCATAGTGAATATAGACCTTTATATTAAAATTTTACAATCATTTATACAAGTATATAAAAGTAAAGTTAACAGAGAAAGTCTATAATTTAATTTTATACATTTCAATAACAGTATAATAAAGATAAAGAAATGATCGCACAACGTATCCACTTCAAAAGATCAGCTCTAAAATATGATTATGTTTGCTATGAAGTTTCCAAACCACAGCAGTAAATATTGAACGTACGTTTCAATATTCCACTCACGAAACACGCTACTCAGATACCTGTTCCCAACTGTATTGCTTTTTAAACCAACAAGCCTTATCTCCAAAAGTATTATCATACTGACACTGACGATGTTTATGCATCACAACACCTTGTTTTTGAATTTGCTAATGAAATATTGAACAAAAATGTAATACAAAAGATATAAGGGAAGTTACAGATATTTAACACTCATCACGTGTACTTGTATACAAATTCCGGTATTAATTCAAAACACTATATTAAGTGATCTAAAAGAATTAATTAAACAGCTAAAAATTACATTAGTGCTGTGAACAATGCACTTGCTTTTTGTCTCACTTAAATCTGTTACTAAATGTATGACCAACACAAACACGAACTAATTTGTAACAATGTCCCGCGAGGCATAAACCGAGATTCTGCTATATTTTACACTGTTGTTGATATATTTTTGAAGGTTTAATATAGTTGAGGCTTAGACTAAGGCGGAAACTTATTATGAAACATTTTATATATTTTTTTTAATTCTATTTTTTTTTAAACAATTACATTTGTTATATATGTTTGTCAATCAATATTATTTACAAACTCAATATTTCTATACGAATTTTTTAATGTTTATAAAATATTAAACAAATCTTGTATCTTGTTGTGAAGTATACTTATACCGTTGACTGCTTTGATACTATTTTTAGACCTTTGTCTTACCTTTTGGAAACATATATACCTTTTTAAAGTCTCATTAATGTTTTATATAAAATAATTAATTAAAACAGATTAGCATTTATTATTTAATTACTTTAAATAATGTTTAGATTCTTAGTTTGTTATTAACAGCAGAAATATGTATTAGTAGTTCAATAAATATCTCTCCATGCCCCGTTAGAGGTTTTGTTCTCTATCAGTTAATTAACAAATTTTGTGGCTACCTCAAATATCAGTTATAGAAAACAAATACATTTTCGGTATTGTGTAGGTACTTCAATCATAGACTTCAAACATCACTCGTTGTTTATCTGTCGGTTCATCAATTTAGATTTACATCTAAAATATTTTTATTTGTTATTTAAATAAATATTAATAGAATTATAAATCTTTTTTAATCAAAACTTTTATAGTATAGTATAGTTTAATTTAAAAGCATTATTTACAAACCTTAAGTTAAATTACAAAATGCAATCAATTCTTGAAGAATCTAACAATTAGATTAAAGTAGACTATTCATTTCCTAATGAAATACTAATACATACAATTGATTTTTTTAATATTCATCATATATTTTTTATTTCTGTCCTCTTTAAAGTATTTATTGAGGCGAAGCGAGCGGAGCACTCTACTGAAGACTTTTTCACATTCTTTGTCACGAATAGGCTCCAAAACTACTTGACGGAAAATTATGAAATTTTGCAATCAAAAAGACAGAAAGAAAGGTGGTTTAAAAAAAAATGTCGAATCGAATCGAATCGAATCGAAAATATCATGTCGTTGAGGAATGATCATCAAAAAGCTGATATCATTAAGGTCAATGGGAAAAAATGAATCATAACACTGTGCTCGCTTCGTTCAGTACGCAAACGGCACCCAAGATTTCACGAGAGCAGCGAGTTGAAATTGAGGGTCTGTTGGTCCCCTAGTATTTTATACTCTTATTAGTAATTAGTATTTAGAACATACGTTCTATAAAAATATATTTATAATAATTTGATTATGTTTTTGAAATTCTTTTGTTACTATCCCTTAACAAATTCCAACTACAATATTTGTATATTGCGCCTTGTTTACTTTTACCATAGCATATCCTCAACCCATTATTTATGACTTTGGTTATTAAGTACGATTCTAGATGTCATATATTTTTGGACATGTTACACTCTTAGTGTGCAGTAGGAAATTGTATTGTTATTATGTTTTTATATTTAATTATTAATAAAAGCACTTCCCAACTTTGATTTATGTGTAAACAAAAATACGCTCCTACTATTAAGCAAATAGAAAAAACTGTCAATTAAATATTTGTTTCAATAGGAAGGATTCAAAACAAATAAATGTAGAAACAGGATCTTGTTTCGTGAGATGACAGAAGGTGGAATGTCAATGAATGCGTTAAATTGCAGAGAAGTATTCGAGCGCTGGCTTCACCTTATCAGATTGATCCAGTTTATATCAATTGATATATGCTTCATTTAGAACAAATTTAAGTGACTTGGTTTTTGAATTTTTTTAGGTTATTAAGTATATATAAATAGTATGTATTTATAATAAAATTATATTTACAGAATAATAAAAATATTTATGTCACAGTATGAGGTTCAGACATAATTTCATTACAAAAATAGGTATTTAGACACCTTTCCTTTAACTTTTCCATAAAATTTAAGTGTCATCTATTGCACATCAAGTATTGCATATAATATAATTAATATTTTTATACCTTCGTCGCTGGGTATAGAGATCAGAGTATACACAAAGTAATATCTATGGAAAAATTTAATTCACAACTCATAGTCACTAAAAAGAATTCGTGGTCAAATTTTAATTAAAAACTCAAAATTAAACTTATAATAATTAGAAAATTATGATGAGAGATGAGATGAGTAGTTAGCTTTTTAATCTAATAACAAATTTATCGAAATCACTAAACTCCTGGAACGAACCATAGATCTGGTATCTATCTGGTAAAGAAAATAAAATAGCAATGCGAAATAAATATTAAAAAAGTTTTTATCATTTGGGATGATAACTGCAAGTTTTCAGAGATAAACCCACTTGGTTTACTTTTTTGCTTTGCATTCATATTTCTTTATTTATCTGGATATTAAAGGCTGATTAAAAAGTGAACTAAAGTACTAACTTTGTTCATTAAAAAGCACGCACAAAATTAAACACAGACGGGAAATACACTTGTGTAATTAATATTAAAGTTATATAGTTTATAAATTAGTTTTGTACTGGACCGTTCGAATCGCAGAACTCGTGTAATTATAGAAAAGTATAATTGTTTCACTGTTTTGGGTAACGAGATATTGCTGTTTTAATACGTATATTCTAAGTATGTTTTAATCACATTATATTTTGAACTTTCGTTGCTCATGAATATTGATCAGCCCGAGCTTGATACGCCTGCCTTTTGACGGCTTCTGCAGCCCTGACACAAGCATCAAACCAAGGCCGTGATCTCAAGCCAAATGGCACCAAAGAGCTTGGTATAAATAGTGCCATGCCTTGTAGTATCACATCATCTACAGCCGCAGCGCAGTCACCAGGATCATTGGTAGGAAATTAAATCGACCCCTATGGATAGGATGCAAAAGAGGACCTTATTCCATTCCAATCCGCTGACTTATAGTACAAAACGCGTCGGGACTCAGGCTTTTTACGAACAGGACGTTGAATGGACACTACACTACCGTACCAGAAAATGATCGTACGGGAACCTCGACTGTGCCCTAATAATTTTCTGGATGTGTAGTCAGCAGAAGATCCAACAAAGAGGGCTAGCTAGTAGCTGTAACTGTTCACGTCCGACGGACGATTGTGCATCTTAACCAGCTAGGACAAACCAATTGCCAAAGCAAAATTAAACACATATTCGTTAGTTCTCCGTCAAAAACAACAAGACCTATTCCACCGTCTCTAAGTGACAATGGAGGGCGCTTAGGTTAGAATGAAATCCCTGGATGTTTCAAAAGTTCATATTTAAAGTGGAGCGGGATGCCACTGTTTGCCGTCGTTTGCTTTCAGAAAACACAAAATGCGATACTTTGCCCGTCGTATCTGGGGCGCATCGCACCCGAGCAAAATCCGAGAATCATTCCCCCGATTTAGCTCGGGGAAGGGGTTCTTCATCTTCATCAAAGCCCATACCTTCCTTCATGTCATAAATTACAGGAAAGTGAATTATTGAAATATTGCACTTATTATCCTTTTTAGTCACTTGGCACTTTCTTTGGTGGTGCCATTAAGGTTTTAAAATTTTAGATCTAGTCCTTTGAAAATTCATGACAGATTTTCTTTTTAGTTCATATTTCAAATTATTTATTTCTTAAAAGATAAGATAACGGTCATACATATCAACACCTTTACTAAAATATAAAAGTTAACAAGCAATAATTATGTTCAAGACTCCGGCCCGGTAAGGAACATCGGAGTTGAAAAATATCCTAATAGTGGTTAGACATGTTCTTATCAAAATCTTATAATTATTTATATTCAATAATAAAATTAACAGAGAAAGTGTATAATTTAAATATATACTTTTTATAAAAGTATAATAAAAGTAAAGAAATTATCGCTCAAAGTATAGTTTTAAAATATTATTGAATACCGTTCAATATTCTACTCACGAAACTCGCAGCTCTAATTCCTGTTCCCAAATGTAACTGTTTTTTAAACCAATAAACCTTATCTCCAAGAGTATTATCATACTGACATTAATTATGTTCGTGCATAAATCGTCTTTGTTTTGAGTTCGTTAATGGAATATCGAATAGAAATATATAACGTAAGTTACAGTCGCCATTTTACACTCTTAACTTGTATTTGCATACAATTCTTATATTAATTCACAGCACTAACAAACTCAAATTTTAGGTCAACGAGAATAATTAATTAATCAAGTATAAGCTACATTGAGCTATGAACAACACACTTACTCCTTGTCTTACCTAAATCTGTTATAAAATGTATGACCAACACAAACAAACAAATTTGTAACAATGTCCCGCAGGACATAAACCGAGATTCTGTTGTATTTTACACGCTTAGGGATATAATACCGAAAGTTTAATATAGTTAAGGCTCAGACTAAATTTGTTACGAAATATTTTATAGCCTTTTTTACGCTATTTTTATAAAACAAAATTTTATTTATTATATATCTTAATCAATATTATTGTCAAAATCCATATACTAAGACCTATTCTTCCTTTTTGAATTAAAAATAAAAGATTAGTTTCCACTTAAGCAATGTTCTGTAATACCATTGACGATTTTATAGTTACTGATATAATTTCTTCGTATCTTTTTAAACATCATCTAGGTAAATATTTACCTTTTTATATTTTTACAAATGTTTTATCTAAATTATTAATTTAAAGCAATAATTATCAATAATACATTATTATTAATATATTATATAAGTAAAAAAAAGTTTTCTTAACTTATAATTAACAGCAGAAATATATAGTAAAGATCATGGAGAGAGTATGCCCAGTTAGAGGTTGTTGTTCTCTATCAGTTAATTAACAAAGTTTGTGGGTCACCACAATTATCAGTTATAGAACGCAAATAGGTTTTGGATATTGTGTAGTTGCATATAACATCAACCATTATTTGTTTGTAAGTTCACCGATTTAGTTTGACCTCTAACAACTTTATCCTTCACCTTTTTTATTTGTAAATGGATAATTTACATATAAAACTTTTTTAATCATTAAAGTTTGAAGTTATTTAGAATCATTTTCTGTAAACCTTGAAATAAATTGTGAATCAGAATCGGTTCGATTAAATTGCTTTATTACATTCTTTAAAAGGTTCTGAGTCTAAAATATTAGTATTTTGCGCTCCCTTTACAGCTATAATTTTTGTGTACAAAATAATAAAGTTCTGCAAATATAATAAAGTTGTTGAAGTATATAAATATAATAAAGTTTTAAGCCTATCCTTAAATATGGGCATTCCCTTGACAAATTCGTAAAATATTTTAAATTAACTAATCCAATGACAATATTAAGTAAACAGAAAGTACTTCCAACAAAATATTTGATACTATGAAAAGGATTCAAAACAAATAAATTTACAAATAAGAGTTTGTTTCAAGCAATGTCAATGAATTAAATTGCTGAGAAATATTCGAGTTTGCTTTAACTTTTCAGATGAATCCACTTTATATGACTCTTGGTATACGCGTGATTTATAACAAATTTAGGCTACACTGACCTCTGAATTCTTGAGATTATTTAATGAAAATAAACAGTATATATTTGTAATTAAATATTATTTATAGAGTAATAAATATATTTATGTAAATAGATTAAATTAACACGCATTGATAACAAAGATTTTCCATAAAATTTCAGTTTTGATCAAATACATAATGGATTATCCAGAATAATATTATATTTACAACTTTTTCATATCCGTCAAGTATACATTTAAAATCAATATAAATTGATACATATATTCGGTAACTATTCTATTAGTATCTTTTAAACCCCTCCAAACAATTTGTTTCCGGTAAGCGAACAGCTTTGCGTCAATTATACCTTACTGGGTACAGACTACAAGGTGCACACTAAAAGCATATGTAATATTCTTTGGGAAATTTTATTTATAACTTCTAATCACTTAAAAGAATTTGTAAACTATGATGATTTATAAGCTTTTTATTCTAATAATAAATAGATCCAGATCACCAAAGTCCAGAAACGAAGTATAGATATCAGTAAAGAAAGTAAAATAGGAATGCGGAGTGCCAAATTTATTGGTAATTCAATAACAAATATTTAAAAACGTTGAGCTATAACTGACCCAAAACTAAATAAGTCTTAATCATTTGGGATGATAACTACAGTTTTTCGGAGACAAACTCGCTTGCTTTACTTTCTTTACTTTGCAATTATTATCTGGATATCGAAGTGATTAAAAAGTGAAGTAAAATATTAACTCTGTTCATCCAAAGCATGCTGAAATTAAACACAGATGGAAACTTTACTTGTGTAATTAATATTAAAGTTATATAGTTTATAAATTAGTTTTGTACTGGACCGTTCGAAACAGAACTCGTGTTATTATAGAAAAGTATAATTGTTTCACTGTTTTGGGTAACGAGATATAGCTGTTTTTATGTATATTCTATAAAGATTATTTATATTAGTTGATATTTTTTTAAACAATTAATAGTATAGATTTCATTTTTTTTGCTATGTTCCTTATCGCAGTTTGATAGATTTATAGGAAATATTAAGAAAACCTTATAAAACTGTTGATGTTATCTGTTATCGTCTATGGTGAAGTACTTATTACTTGTAAGCAAAATAATATCATTGTCTTTTCATGATTACTATTATAAGTTCCTCAACCACCTGTTTTTATCCGAAATAATAGTCCCCGCAATACATTAGTTTTGACATGTTGCAATAAATTTTATCAACCTTAGAAATATTATCAGAATTCAATCCATATCTCTTATTATGAATTTTGTCATTAAAAATTCATTGCAAGTTATTTCTTGAACTATTCCACTTTTCATAATAAATCTTTAGTTCCATTCTAACCCTGGTGATGTAGCAAAGTTTTTAAAAACCTGAAAACACGGTCACCACTATTAATGACAATTAATAAATACACACACAGTAATTTTAGTGTTGCATGCCAGATTTTCCTGTACCAATACATTTACTAAAGTATTAAAAGTTTATAAACGACAAACTTATACGGGACGCCGGACCGGTGAAGAGTGTCAAATTTGAAAGATATCCTAATGACATCTCCATATTAAAATTCTACAATTACTTATATTTAAGTAAAGTTAACAGAGAAAGTCTGTAATATAAATATGTACTTTTTTATAACAGTGTAATAAAGGTAAAGAAAAGACCGTTTAACGTATACCATTTCAAAAGTTCACCTTTATAAATATACTTAAACCATTATTGTTTACGGAGAAGTATTTAAATCATGGCAATAAATATTGGATGTACTATTAAATATTCCATACACGAAACACGCTACTCTGATGCCTGTTCCTAACTGTATTGCTTTTTAAACCAAGATACCTTATCTCCAAAAGTATTTTCATACTGATATTGACGATGTTCCTGCTCACATCATATAATTTTCAAATTCGTTACTGAAATATCAAACCAAACGTAACTCAAGATATAAGGTAAGTTAAAGTCGATAATTAACACTCATCACGTATACACTAAGAAACGAAAGTATTAAGTGAACTAAATCAATTAATTGAACAAGTACAAGTTACATAAGCGTTGTAAACAATGCAATAGCACTTTGTCTCACTTAAATCTGTTACTAAATGTATGACCAACACAAACACGAACAAATTTGTAACAATGTCCCGCGAGACATAAACCGAGATTCTGTTGTATTTTACACTCTTGTTGATATATTATCGGACGCTTAACATAGTTGAGGATTAGACTTAAGTTGAACTTTATTATGAAACACTTTATGGCTTTTGCTATTTTTATAAATTACATTTCCATTTGGTATACATTTCAAACAATATTATTAATATAAATTGTTTGTGTGTTTCAATTGTAATTCAAAATTCAACAAATGTTGTTTCTTGTTATGAAATACCAAATAATAATACCTAAATACTAAATATTTTTTTCCTACGCTTGAAATATTTTTTTAGGAAAATTTAACTTTTATATAAAAGAATAAATTAAAATCATAATCTTTATTGTCAGGATAGTATTTATTATTTTAGTACCTTAAAACAATTTTACTTTGTTATAATTTACCGGAGAAATATATATTTTAATAAATTTCTCTTCGTGCCCAGTTAGATGTTGTTCTCTATCAGTTAATTAACAAAGTTTGTGGCCACCCCCAAATATTAGTTATAGAACGCAAATAGGTTTTGGATATTGTGTAGACATATACAACATCAAACACTGTTTGTTTGTCTGTTTACCAATTTGGTTTAAAGTCTAAAATCTTTATGAATCTTTCTATTTGTAAATATATAAATATATTTTAATTTTAATTATTCTTTGGATCAACCTATAATAAATTTAAAGAACTTTATCCGTACATAAATTAATTTAACCAAAACAAATCTAAAACGTTTATATCATACTAAATTTTTGTCTTCCATATTTGTTTATCTTTTAATACATTAAACGCATAATATTAGTATTTAATATAGAAAAATTTGGCTTCATGCATCACAAGTGACAAAACTTCTTTATTTTTGTCACTCAATATATTTTACAGTTATAATTGTTGTGTTACAAAAACGTGCCTTTAAGTATAATAAAATTGTTGGACGTGTTTTAAATCTATCATTAAATATTTGCATTCCCTTTACAATTTCGTAGAATTATTTAATGTCAATTGAGAATAAAAAGTACAAAATATTTCTTTCAATGGCAAAAATTCAAAACAAGTAAATGTACGTATAAGATTTTGTTTCATGAAATAAAAGAGAGTGGAATGTAAACGAATGCGTTAAATTGCAGAGAAATATTCGAGCGCTCGCTTCAACTTATTAGATTGATCCAGTGTATATGACTCTTGATATGCTCCTCTTTTCGAACAAATTTAAGTGACACTTGTCTATGGTGTACTACTACTGTACTATTTAGTAAAAAAAACAATTTTGAATGTTTTTACAAGAATAAATTATATTTATATAACAGAATTAGATACACAAACATTTATTGATAACACATAGATAGATTATAACTTCTATACCTTGACTATAAAATTTAGGTTTATCAAATGCATATCGTCTACAATATTAAAATAATATATTTTTTTTTACGTTCACTTAGTTTAAATGAAAAATAATACAATTATATACACATATACGATAATTATTCTATTACTTAAACTCGCCAACAAATATGTTTTTAAGAAGCAATTATGTGAGCAGTTATTCCTACTTACTACATTACTGTAGAATATACGCACAAGTAATACGAGTATACATCGCTAAATATGTATATTGCAAAGTAGGAAATTTAACTCAAGTATCAACAGTGCTAGATCACAAATAAAATCAAAGTTTTATTTCATTATTTTATCACACCTCTTTATATAATCGTAACATAAGATATCTTATCTTATAAACATCAACTCGCTAAAGATGTGAGATGGGTATCTTTAGCGAGTTACCTCCTATCTTTTAATTAACTTTTAAAAAACGCCTTACGAACAGCTAAACACAATGGATATACCGACTAGCTAGTAAAGTTAGTATAGCTCTTTAGTAAAACTGTTCGCTGGTTGTCACACTTTTCATATAATACGTAACCATAATAGGTGCTTAACGCTGACCATCAGCCTGTTAAGAGTTGCACTCAAATGATGAACTGAGTTCTGAATTCTACAGATTTATCTCTTTCACATGTATTTGAAACCACCACATATTATTACACTGTCTTTTGACAGTTCTTTTCCATAGCCTTACTCTTTTGGCACTTAATTATTTATTCTTTATATAATATTTATTTTCTAATAATAACTATTAATTAATTGTTTAAGAGGATATGCGATATCTTCCTTACAGGAAATCTATTAATAAAATTGTCTGCGCATCAGCCTCTCCCTCAGTCTATTTTTTCGACTATCTCTCTGCTCTCATATTCTGTCACAATTAAGTAGTGTGAAAATCTTTTTCAACCTACTTATATTATGCTATATATTAATGAGACATATCTTTTCAATTTACCTTAATTAAAAGTTTTATTATAGTAAAACTTATATTATAAAAAAATAACTTAAATAATAATATCCTATAGAAGCAAAGACAATGTATGAAATTTTGCTATATTTATAAAAATGATTTTTCATTTACCTTTGTTTTAATGTTAATTTATCTAGCGCACATGTAATTCAGTTGTGTAATTCTGAAATTTGTTTGACTGAAAATTATTATTGAACGACATTTATATAATTAATTAATATAAAAGCGCTTTTGAAACATTGCGACGGAAACAGCTTGCTTCCGGCATCATAAGTGACAGCATTTTGTTTATTTAGCCATTATATAGTAATTATTTACGAAACCGTCTCTTGGTGGTTAATTTGTATTATTCGAAATAAAAAAGAAAACAAATTATTACAAAATTAACAATTCTTAAGATACTGCACCTTGTTTTCCGCCTGTCCATCTGTCTGTCAAGACACTTAATTTGAGGATGGCGTGGAGATATCGCATTAAAATTAAAACCATATACTAAGATCTACAGCTCCTTGGTATAAATAAAACTTCAAAATTTGGCTTGCAACTCAGATTATATAAGTTCAAGAAATATAGTGCAAACTATAAATTTGTAATTAAATAAAAAAATCGAATAGGTGGTCAAAATTTAAAAGAAGCTACAATTAGATGTGAGGTATCGTAAGAAAGGGCTTGATGTTTACCTTGAAAACATACTTTACTTATTTTTATACTTCAGAAAAATGACAAAAAACACTAATCTTTTATCTCAGAAGTCTATGAAGCATAAAAACTGACATAATTACAGTTAAAAGATAAACATATGTATATAGAAAGTTTAAAGGAAAATAGTTGAATGTTTCTAACAAGAATAGTTGTTTAGAAATTATCTAAAATCAAACAAAGTTATGTGATTGGTTATCATTTTCGACTTTATCTTTATGACATTTCTGAAATCTTTTATAATTAATTAATTATTGACGTAGCCCTACTTCGAAACGAATATTTGTTTTCTTTGCAATGAGAACAAATTTTATACAAATAAATGAGCACATAAATTCCTACTTTCGTGAAACAGAAGATAGTGAACTGTCAAAAGACCAAAAAATGTATAAACATAAAAATGCTATAAAATCATTACATTTAATTTTTGACCATATTTATGATAAAATTATATATTATCACTTCTCGAACCTATGAATTATAGTAAGATAAGTCCTATCCAGGACATGGAATGGATTACTTATCTCATTGCAGTTGCAATTTAACGTGTATAAATTATACATAATAAAATTTAATACTGTACATAGAACATATTTATTATTATATTTTATTCATTGTACAATTCCTGACTACGAACTGTACTAATAACATATTCGTAACATTAAGGTTAAGTCCATTCTTTGTATATTATGTAATATACAGTATACTGACCGCTTAGAACAATCGATAAACTACATATATATACACCGGGTAATTTCGATAACACTATACGAGTAATTACAAAAACATTTTTAAGGCATACAATACGTGAACGCAACCCAATTTTCGCTCGTAGATTACCAAAGAGTCGTTTGGCTTTTTCGCATGATACAGTCTATTGTTCAAATTTGGCCTATAAATTTTACGTATTTATTTTCCTTCCTTACAAGTTTTCTATTTTCTTTAGCAATAACGATTTATCATAATTTCTTCACGTAATTTTAAGGGAAAAGTTTTAAGTAAAAAGTCGTGTGAAACAATTACTTTAACTTATAACTAAATTAAGTTAATAAATATAAATATTGTCGTCATTTTGTTTATAATTTTATGTTCTTTAACGTCACAGTTAAAACTGTTATTAATGAAACGACATAAAAATATATAACTGCCAATTAACTCGTCGACGTTCTCATGTCATGAAATTATTTCAGTTAAAATGTTTGCATTTGAATTTATTTTATCAATATTATTTACTCAATAAAATTGTACGAAAAATATTTTATATTTTCTGTTTATTTGTTTTATATTTTCTGGAACTACTGATCGGGTTTGAAAGAAGTCCTTACGAAGCAAGAATAAGAGACTTCTTAATATATACCAAAATATTAGTAGTTCAATAAAATCAAGTACTTCTGATTTAATGATTCGAATGTATAAGGTCCTCATATTGTCCCTACAGACGGAGTCGCGGGCAAGAGTTAGAATGCAATAAAATTTGAAATTATTTATAAACATGCTAACTATAATGTTATGCTTTACCTAATGCAAGAATGCTAAGCAAGACCGATGAGTAAAAGTGGCAGACTATATGATTATAAACCTAGTATGGCCATAAATACAGTTACAATTAAAAATAAAAATAATATTACTTTTGCATTTGGAATCTGTATTTTTTATATGATTGTAAAATATTTTGTGATATTAAATGTACGGTGATAAAGATAACCGAATCGCTGTGAATGCATTACATGAAGTAGGTATGGAGTCAAATACAGTTTTTAAAATCCTCCATACGCTTGGTATAAGTTGAATGTTTGTGTACCAGACTATTAATGAAATGAAACCTCCATTGTTTGTAAGAGAAAAGGATCTGACCGTTCAGGTAGTGTTTGTACGAAGAAACAGTAAGGGAAAAAAATCTAAGAAATCCTTTTATCTCAAGATGAAGGTATCTTTTAGAACCATGTCGCGTATTTTAAAATATGACTTAGGACTTGCACCCTATAAGAGACGCACCTGTCACTTCTTAACTGAAAATTTAAAAACGAATAGCGTGGTAAAATCAAAACAACTATTCAAGCGGTACGCGAAGGGCGGTTACAGAAAAATATTGTTTAAAGATGAAAAAAAAATACAATTGAGCAATATTTTAACAAACAAAAAGGTATCAAAACATCGGCACAACAAACAAGTGTATCAAGATACCATCCATTGACACTATTATTTTTATCATAAAAGCTGGAAAATCTATATAAAAGTTATTATTTTACATTTAAGCTATTGAAAAACAATCCTAAGTAGATATTTATTTCAATGGGAAGGATTTAAAATAAATAAATGTACAAATAAGATTTTGTTCCATAAAATGAAAGAAAGTGGAATGTCAATGAATTAAATCGCAGAGAAGTATTCGAATACTCGCTTCAGATTGATTCAGTTTATATGACTCTTGATATAGGCTTCATTTAGAACAAATTTTACCGACTCTGATGTTTATTAAAAATATTTAGTAATACCAATAATATATAACTGGAGATGTTATTTTCTATAATGACAACTCGTTATTCGTTAAAATGTTTTTTATCTACTATAATTTTAAATTCAGCCTTAAATTTAGCTTACTTACTTTTGTCTCAAATACTTTATATAAAGCTTTTCTTACTATCAAGTTATTATTTGAAAAGCAATGCAACTAGAGATATGATGGTAACATCACGTATGCTTTATAAGAATTGTGTTTATAAAACCAAAGAAGTACTTGTCAGTGTACCAGTTTGTTAACTACTTTGAACAGTGTTCTAGTTTCTAGTAAAGTGTAGAGTGGTTTTAAAAACAAAGACAATTTAATGACACATAATAACTCGTGAATATTAGGTTATTTATTATATATATTTATTAATGTCCGTGTTTGTAAGTAAATTTTTTTCGTCATCTACTTCCTTTTGAAATGAAATCCAAATTGTAATGGAAAAGATTTTTTGAAATTTAATCCAGGAGTCCTCAAGACCATATCTTGATAAGGTCTAAGATAAGAGATAAGATGTATTGTCAACGCGTTCTGCATTCTGAAGTCTGTGGTCAAACGGATATAAGACACCGATGGACGTTTTACCCGAATCAGACGAAATTATAATTCAGGTTCCAACCCTTCAATACCAAGGAATTAATGCTTGGATAGTTTATGTTTAAAACCACAACTATAAAGAACTTCATTAAGCATGTAATAACGACGTTTGATGAATATTGATTAAATACTCATAATTGACTTGCCTATCTCATGTATAGCAACATAGACACAAATCCGGGATTTGTAGAACAATGCTCAGAAACTTAGTATGTATACAGTGTTCATCTGGACTTGCAACCGGGAATACACGATACGCTCCATAACAGAATCATTTTTGAGACACGAACAAATGTATATAGAGCAGGGCGCAACTTAATTTCAGCTGCTAAATTTCCAAGAATCTGGATGACTTCTCCAGCATAATACTGTTCATTGTTTCAAATTAACCACATACTTTAAACCCTGTTCACCCGTTACCTTAAAAAGTTCCTTTTTTATTTCACTAAATATAAAAAAAAATGTTTTAATTAATTAATTTTACAAAAACAATGCAATAAATTAAAATAAACAGTATTGAATAGTTGGTTTATAGGAAAATGCAGTGAAAAAATAATTAAAAAGTCAAAGCCTTCTCACATTGAAGATTGAGATTAGAGATAATTAAAAATTATTTTTTTTAATATGTGGCCTACATACATACATTTTACACAGATGCATTTTCGCTCATTAAAAGATTTTAAAAAAACATGAATCACTAGTTAAAAAGTAAAATTCTATGTTAACTGTAGAAAGACTAAACAAAAGTACATCTTGTACAAGTCAACAAATTTTAATGTAATTTATTTATTCTTCTACCGAAAAGTACTAAAGGAATTAAACTAAATATTATACGCTCTGAATAATATTTATAATGACTTAGCATTATAAATATTGCCGTCATTTTATTTATAATTTAATATTTTATAACGTTACAATTAAAACGATCATTAAGGAAACGACATAAAACTATATGACTGCCAATTAAGTCGTCGACGTTTTCATTTAATGAAATCATTTCAGTTAAAATGTTTGCAGTTGAATTTAATTATCATTATTGTTTACCGAATACAGATTGACAAAAAAATATACGTTGCTTCGAAATTAATTAATTTAATCATTCAAATATTTTTATAGAAACACGCTTGCGTAACATGAAATATCAAATAATATATTCATTATTAATTATATGTATAACTCCTACGACTTTGTTCGCGAGGAATATGTTTTATAAAAAGTTACTCTTGACATCAGCTATCCGACAATAAAAGTCTGTTAAAATAGGTCCAGCTGTTTTAGAGATTGGCGAGAACATTCAAAGAAAATTAAAAAATATTTATGTAGTTCCGTATATTCTTACATATAAATTTAATATAAAGCTGTTAATTTAGAATTACAAATGGACACTTAAATTTTATTTCTATGTAAATAATATATATATATATATAGGATTCTTATTTGTACTTATGTATTGCTTCTTTATCTTTCTTCAATGAATAAAGTATCATTCCAAACTCCACTAAGGAAACTGTAAATATAAAAGAAACGTTGCATTCAGACTTCAAACAGCTGAACTTAAAAGCCATCCGTAACTTACTTTATTAGGTACTCCGAGTGCCTTTATCAGACTTATAAACCAATGCCGGTTTAAAAATCGTCTAGTGTATATCTAAGCATATCAGCAGCTTTTTAAATATATAAAGTACGTTTAGACACGTTTAGCCATATCTAATTTTTATATTTATTTAAAAAAATATATTAAAAAAAATATCACTGATTTATTATAAATGAATCCGTCAACGATTACCTCGAATTTCTTTATAGTGTATATTTCATTCAAAACTATATATAGATATATATGTGACTATGATGGAGGTTAACGCTTTGTAGTTTATAACATTCTGAAATATTGTACTTGTATTTATAATAAGTCGAATTATACAACGAAAATAATAAGTATTGATATGCTACCAGTCTGATTTAAGTTATATTATAGTTTTGTGCGACCTAGTTCAGACACACTCCTTGTTGCTCTATTGGTTTTCTACTTAAGCGTTATAACAATGAATTATTGATGTGGAAAGTTATTATGCATTATAACACACATGTGATAAAAATAACTATATTTAAAAAATATTTCAGTTACATCTTAATACAATAAAATAATTTCATTTTCTGTTCCATCACAATTAAATTTAATATATTTTTAATAAAATTCAATCCACTTATAAACACAAGCAACTATTTAGTTTACAAAATTACTAGAACAGTGCATAAATGTAATTCATCATTCGTGGATTCAGCAAAGCTGGCTCTGCTATTCTGATTCGTACGTGAGGTCAGAACAATTTATTTCTTTATATTTCCGTGACTAAAAAGGGTAAAGATACTTGAAGAAACTTCATTATATTTTGTTATAAAACCGAATTTAAAGGTAAGAATGTTAAATAGTATCTTATCATAAATCAAATTAAGCTGGATGATAAGTATAACACGTAAATGTACTTTGATAGTCTGATAAATCAGAGTGCCTCCGCTTTGGTAATGTTAAATCTATTGACATTGTCATATCTTAATATACTTATAAATACATATAATTATTATATTAATTTATACATAGAAAGATAAATCTGTGTACGGATTTATACTGGAAATATTCCAACTCTTCTAGATTCTAGATATATTTCTTCTGGCTTCAAGTAAATAGTATATATGTAATACATAGAAGCTTCATATTAAAAATAAAAACTGAACATTTTTTTAAGCAACTTGTTGCTGACTGTTTTCTTTTTATTATGTTACAATCAAAGTCTTAATATAAAATTTGATGAATTTTATTTCCAAATATCCATCTAAAATGAAATAAAATGTTTTTTTTATCGACTTTTAGCTTACTGTTCTCTTTTAATTGTATTCCAATCAAAATCTAAATATAAAATTTGATTATTCTTATTTCCAAATATTCATCTAAAATAAACATTACCCAATAAAATTGATTAAATAATATAATTAATTAAAATTTTGCATAATTTATTATAGAGCAATTATCGTTGTATGTCTTAATTAGAATCACTTACCAAGTTACTGATGCCATAGAGTGTGTCATAGGATTCAGCCTTAGAGGCGACATTTCTCAATTTGCACGGCTTCTTCAAAGGCGGCGGAAGCTGCGCAGGCGCATGCTTGGGAGACGTAGATGGCTGCTGTTTTCCTCCACCCTCGCAGGCCACGTGATTTGTTGTTGATTTATTATCTTTCTCCTTTAATTTGCTATTATGGGTCAAATTGTTCTTAGTAAAGTTCCCGAGCTGCTCAAACATGCTTGATAAGTGTTGGGACATCATCTTTGCAGCTTATTTTTATCGACACTATCAACCGAATTCAAATAGACGTAAGTTCATGACTGATTTTAGAATGTCATATTTTATTTCACTTCACTATCTACAAATAAATTATTATGAGCTGGAAAATTCATCTGTTAAAAAAAATGTTGTTATTTTATTTAAATTTTATTGGATATTAGCATTTATCTTAAATTCAAATAGTTTAGGTTTATAATCAACAAGAGAAAACATAACAAAATCAATTAATTATTCAAATATAACTCAATATTTGAATAAGCTTTTGAATTTTATTTGATGATTTGCCTAGTGTATTTTTTAATTCCGAAACGACTAATTCATTATTTGTGTCCCACTAATTATTGGATAACAATGGTTTACGATTTCATCTTGTAGCTTATAGCTTATTTCGGTTTATTTTGATTTATTATTGATTATTTGAAACAATATTAAGAAAATTTATTTGCATGTTATATTAATTAATATAATATAAAATTGTAATTCATAATTGTCATTTCATGAATAATAAAGAATAAAAAATATTTATGAGGAACATTAAAGATTTTATAATTCTTTGATTATTTGTTTTCTGAAGACAGGATGGAGTCAGATAAGCAATTGAAGTCTCAATAGTGCCACGTGAATCCGGTACGAGACAACTCGTTCAGGGCTGGTACAAACATTAACTCAGTTTTTTACTTTCTGACTTTTCAAAACAATTTTTCTTCCTATATATTTATTGTCATTTTATTTTAAGACCCTGTGATGAAGAACATCAAAGAATAAAAACGGAAACCTTGATATTTAAGGAGTTTTTCAGTGATAAAAATATTATATATTTTTGATAGTCATCATTTCCACAAAAAAAGAACGTTATTATATAAAAATTCTAATGAAAATAAATCTTATATCAGCCACCACTTTACTTAATACCACTTGTTGTTTAAATGAGAAAATTTTCTCAACATCCGAAAGGCTTCAAAAAGAATGTTGGACAAAAAATAATGAAGCAATATTTTGAAAGCGTTGGGCCAAAACAAAGCCTGTAATAATAGCTTTCAAAGTTGTATCAGAGTTTGTTCACATTATACCGTCTGTTTCAGCCCACATTCTAATGTCGCTGGAAACTCATTGAATAAACTAGAATGAATGAGACTTGTTTTTTGACATTCGTGAAATGTATACTGCGAAATGAAAGTTTATTCTTACATGAAACGATATAACTATTTAGCAATGCAATTGATACGATAAAAAAAATTGTAATGAATAATCGTTTGGAGTAAAATCTAGTTAATATAACTTTTCTCAAAAGATAAATTTAACATCCAACTTTCCTCTTCCTTTCCATACTCTGTTCATCTCCATTTTTCATTGGTGACAAAGCATTTGCCTTTTTTTTGCAAATGCATATGGGTGATGGCCCCACTCACCATTAAGTGGCTCGTTTACCCCACAAAACTATATACAATTATAAGATATGCTAACTATATAATTAACCGAAGCTAAATGACATTGCCGTGACACAAGTAGGTCTTGTGCCAACATTACAATGGAAACAGTTGTAAGACAAGATCGCAGTAAACTTGCCTTATCTTGTCTAAGTTTGGAATGACACTTATCCACTTTTACTTGCCAATCGTTGGCACGCCAATATTTATTGTTGACAGGAAAATGTCACGCTTCACCAAAATTACAGAAACACTCTTCCCTACTAATATTATAAATGCCTCTGTCAATTCTTGGAATGTTTCAACATTTTTATTTTTATTACAAATATCTTTTATTTTGAATAATTGAATTTTAAAGAAAAATATATGACACCTTTTTCTTCCTAAGATAATTATGATTCTGGTTTTCCAACAAGAGAATAATTATACTATATCTTAATTATGTAGAATTGTTGCAACTTTATTCAAATATTGTTGGATTCGGTATTCATTTGAATATTTTACGTAAAATTAAATTCTCTTAACGTTGAGAACTGGTGCTTTGTAATACTTTTTGCGTTTATCATAATTGAATTGATTTTTTACGATCGTCCTTACGTTTTTATTAAATGAATATTAATAAATTAATTTTGTATATATCACTCCAATTTATGATTATAGAGTTTGACATTTACATACTCTGTGGCTTTTTTATAATCAGCGGTGTTTATACAGGTTAGACTTGATAGTGGTTCATTACAGAATTTATCCCACTAGAACAAAAAGTTTACACAGGTTTAACTTATTAATAGTGTTCCATTACGGGATTTTATCCCACTAGAACAAAACAGCTCGCATCGAAGTACATCTTTGCTAGATTCGTAAGCTTTATGACTTCGTAGTTTCCAAAATTAAAAGTAAACTCTAAAAGCTTTTAAATGCGTAAGTAGTTTTAAATTGAAGCTCCATTTATACATATACATTTTATATCATATACCTATTTGCTTCGAACATGTTTTTTGTGTTTTATTATTTCTTAATATATTGTTCATATGCGCTTTAAAATATATTTCTATTATTAATTATGTAATTACGAAAAATTTTTTTTTTTGAATTTTATACACTGACAAATCATTAACAAAACAATAGAAAACTAAATCTATCATTATAATTTTTTTGCAACAAATTGCATAATATATTTTTTTATCATATCAAATTCCTCATCCAAAAAAAAATAAACACGTCGTGACAATAACAAAAAAATAATTTTATGATATGTATCAAGATGTCATTATTTCAGGTCCATTAGAGCGTAGCACCCTTTATGATAACCGCATATTATAAAATAATCGACGGAATAAATGAAATGTCGAACGCTCAACCCTTTGATTCCTGCTGTTGACACATTTAGGGTTAATGACAAGATAAGTAACTGAACAGCCTTGAAGCGGTTATAATGAAGTACAAAAGTTTGTTTAATTAAAAACTTATTATTAATTTGAGGTTATTTGATAAGAATTATTTATTGATTTGTGGATTTTTGTAATGTTAAAGTATACATTTATTTATTTATAATTATCGGATCGCTTTTTATGAATATTATTACAATTTATAAAAATGGTTTGTCGTGGAAGAGTCAATAATGCTAAAGGGTACAAAGCATGTAATAGAGTCTTAAGAGATTATAAGAAAACGGATTGAGCAGGTCTGCACTAAGATGACGTTTAATATGAAAAACGTGGACGGAAATGACATATTGCGTCGACCCCAAGTAATTGGGATAAGGGCAGGTGGATAAAGGAATTCAATTGTAAATATCAGAATACTAAATTGACTGAAAATGAAAATAATATAGGTAATGTTGTATTATTTTTATATAGCTTACATTATAGTCTTTCAATGTGAACACTACAAAGGAGCTAATCTCTACGCTGGAGCTAGATTAGCTGTGTACGTTTAGATCCAAATCATGACATGAACTCTGATGTATGAACTCGCATTTCCCTCGGGATATTATACTATGGTATTCGCGATTTTAATAACTCTAACCACAAAACAACACGTTCGCAATTTATAAATAATAAAAGTGTTGAACTACGAGATTACATAACATGTTTTTATATATTTCACATCAGACGAATATTAAGAAAATCTAGAATATGTACTGGTATATAAATATAAATTCTTAGAGACTAGTTTCAAGATATTTATTTATAAAAGAATTCATCATTTCTTATTTCTTTTTACATTTCATTTGATTCTTTATTAAACATTTTTACAATATAGTAAAATTTAAGTTATCTATAACATACAATAAGAAAATATTTTTCATACACTACCAAGTGTGTTTTAAAAAAAATCTTATATCTGATAATACATTTATTGAGGAAGGTTGCGGACTAATAGCTCAGTACGAATTTTAATATCAGTAAAAAAAAAAAAAAAAATAAAGGAAATGTTGCGGATTTCTTTATATAGGGTTTGATAATTAGTTTTTTAATTAGTTAATGTATACATATATATAAATTTTAAATCGAGTTGTTGCGTAAGGAAAAAAATTTTGCAATATTTATTAAAACTATTCGCATAAAAATCACCTTAATTTATTCTAAAACGGGCATATTCCTATAATTTCTTTAATATAATTTTCTAGACGAAGTTATTAAAGAATTAACCTTGTTAGTTTTTATATTTGATAAATTGAAAAGTTTTGTAAATGTGAAAAGTAAATCAATTTAGGATAAAAAAGATAATTAGTAACACTATTTCATACAATATAACTACCAAAAATATTGCTATGAACAAAAAAGGTTAACAACTAAGTTCCTTTAAAAACTTTGTCAACGTTTTGAATATAAAAAAAATCTATTTTAATAAATAACCACACTTCTATTAAAATATATTCTATGAAATCTTTAATAATTATTATTAATTTAATTATAATTATTTTATTAAATCAATACAATACATATATATCATTTAATTTTTCGTAGACACGATATTTAATAATGTTAAATTATATATTATAATGCGGTCTACGTAAGGGCTGGTCTAATGTTGCCAAAAAGTCAAATATAATTAAAATAATGATAATCTGACCTTCTAACTCACTTGTATGTCAATTACTTTTGTATAATTAAAAATATGTAATAGTTTAAAGCATAAATATATAACCTTTTCAAGTAATAAACACTAAATCTGATAATTTCAATATAATAAATATTAAAAATATGGATATTCCCGACTGTATCTATAAAATATTGTACAAAAATCTTTATAATATTAATTGTTAAGATTTTTTTATATATATTATAAAATATCTTATTTGCAAACCAATTTCTATTAAGAAAAATACAATTACAATATATTTCTTGACTAATTTCAAAGACACTAAAATGTTTTTAATTGTTTCAAAAGACGTTAGCAAGTGGCGTCTTTTTTCATCATAATCTGCATAACAAGTGAAGTACATAATAGCAGTACAAAGTATGCCGGAATGGTTTTAAAAGCATGTACGTATGTGTGAATAAATTTACTATAACATATTGTTTTTATGTGAGCCAAAGTGACCATTATTTTATATCCTATCTATATATATTTATCCGATCTCCTTAACCCTTTTCTTGTCGTAATATCATCTATACGTTTTGTAGTAATTGATTGTGAGTATCTTCAGTCAAAATCAATTATTATATTATCTGAACATCTGTATTAATGCTAACAGTTATTGATACACCAATATTAATAAGATAAATCTATATATCGTAATGTAGAAATAAAAATAAGATTACAAGACATGTATATTGATTTTAATTAAAAATATTTTTCTATAACGTCAGATCAAATACTTTTAAAACTTCGAGGCATTCTTGTGTAATTAAAAAATAAATTAAGAACAAAGTTTTGTAACAAAAACAAAAGATTATGCAATACTTATATATTATTTCTTTGATTTTTTTTTTAATAACATTTTATGTATCTTCAAAGATTTAGAATTCTATGTAATCGTCTTTATAGAGACGAAGAGATTATAATTGTGTGAAACGAATTATATATTACTATAATTAATTATTATACATATTATAAAACTTGCTTATGCGACGTTATTAAAGACTTTTTTATAATATTTGATAATTTAGCCCAGTTATTTATTGTTAAGGAGTTTTTTGTTAAGCATATATTTTAATATCTTTTAAATTTAAATTAGATACTTAATTTGGAATATTTTTTTTATATTCGTCATTTATTTTTATGTTAGGAATATTGACTTTTATTTCGATGGGATAATTTAAAAAATTTGCCCTAATAAAATTTTTAAATTAATTTGATAATATTATATTAATTTTATCAATCAATCAAATAATTTTAAATAATTTATAATATAGTTTTATGACATGTTTTTATAATCAAAAATTTTTCTTTAAGAAAAAAAAAATATTTTACCTACAGAGATGAATTTCCAGCCAGAAAAAAAGTTTACGAAAGTTAAAAAAAAAACTTTTAAAGTTCCAAAACGATTGAGAAAACGATCAAAATTATTGATGATGTTTTAAAGTTTTTTTTCACTACGATATATATATACAGTGCACCGGATGCGACCGCATATAACTGAGGGTCCGCGGCAACTGCTTCAGTCTTCATCAGTTGTCGACGATGGCAAGCATCTCTTCAGCGTGCATTCTGCGCATGCGTCACCTGACTCCTCCCACAAAACTTTTTACCCAAAATGAGAGGTAATGTTCGTATAACTCTGAAAAGTTACCATTAAATTAAATAACGTCTATAAATCCTAACATTTTTATTTATTTTTTATTTTGCACCAGATATTATTCATTTTATCAGAAATTTTTGTCTTTAATGAAAAAAATATAACTATATACATATGTTAAATTTGACAAACATTTTTTTTAGATTGTAAGGCATTTGACACATAAATACGAAAATATTTGATCAAATTATTTTAAATTTATAATAAAAACTTGATATCAAAGTTATTATATGAAAAGCGAACTAACAACTAAAATACTTTATAAATATATATACTAGGAATACGCATTTAATTCACCTTAAATAGAATTAAAATATAATGAGTAATATTTTTAGCATTTAGTTCTTTTAAAATATATAATTTTCAATATAATATATACTCAAAGTAAAACTGCCATTAAATAATACAAAACAACAAATTACATACAATACAGTAGAACTAAATTGTCAAGGCAAAAGTATTTGTTTGAAAGATTATCTCTGGGTTCAGAAAGCGGAGAGAACGTGACGTTTTTCACGCTTGGGACCTAATCCCGTGTTACATACATGAAATAAACAATAGGACAGGTGCAGTCTGAGTGGGAAGACTTGTAACTACATCTATCATTATTGAAGAACATTTTTATTTAATTGAAATAAATAAATATAATAAAATCAGAAAAATTTGCATCTCATTAACGAACAAGAAAGATTTTTAGACATGATTTTTTAAGTTAGAAAGTTACTTATTATAAGTAATATTTACTTTTTTTTATTTATACATAATAATATTTTATTGACTTTCAAGAAATGTAAGCGCATAAAGACCCGCTTACATATAACATGTGTCACTTAAGTTGTACATTACAGGGTAAAGGAAGTTAATATAAAATAACAACCGTCGTGTTATAAACCGTTCAGATATAAAGGCTTCGAAGCAGCTCTAAACCGAAAATATACACAATTTTATCCCCTGTAGTGACACCACGATATAAAATTATGTTAGGACTACTCCCGAATATAAAAAGTAAGAAACTAATGTTTAATTTTCTTTAAATACTTTTTCGTTTTGTAGACAGACAGGCACTTATTACATATAGATATTATACTGAAAGTATAACGAATGTTAATTATAATTGAGTACCTATTTAGATATATCAATATTAGTAAAGATGCAACAGGTAAAGAAACTTACTTAATTAGAATTCGTATTAAGTAACTATAAAAAAGCGAGTCCTAATTACTTAAAAATTATGGTTATAGTACATTAAAATGACGGTAAAATGTACGTACGTTTCAAACAGAAATAACATCAGAGTTTTAATGGGGATGATATGTTTTTATGGCGTATATTGAGGAATTAGTACTTGGAAGCAGTAATTTTGAGGACCGCTGACCCTAAAAATTAATTTATTCTATTTAGAACATTATAGTTTAAATTATTATTGTATTTTATTAGTCTTATATCCCGTATTAATGATAATTTTGATAATGAGTTTAATAATTGAATTAATAATTTAATGAATGTATGTTAAAATGAATTTATTCACAGTATACAAGTCTGTGTCACAAATTAATAAATGAGTGAATTTCAATCAACAAGTCACTCTTTACGCTATCTTTGTACCAACGTTCTCATTACTTTTAATTTATAAATACCAATACCGAATTATTATACTCAAAACTCACCCCTATCTGGTTAGCTTTATGGTTATAATCCCTTACCTATGATGTAAAATTATGCCGTCCGTTCAGTTTTATACTCATGAAATAGCTTTGCTTGTGTCCGGCATAAAAAACAATTATTAAATATAAATATGAATACTTTTAGTACTTATAAGGATATTTGGCAAAGGATTTATTCTATAATTTGTAGATAATATATCAACGAATTATAAAAATAGACTTAATCTTTAACTATGCATGTAAAAAAGCTTATGCAAAACTCCCAGGGGAGGGTGGGAACGGTTCTGTGTGTCTTCTGGCAACATACAAGATGCTGCCATTTTTAAAGTTACCCTCTAGACCAGGCGGTTGCCGTCGCCGTCATAGTGGGACACCACGGGAACGCTTGAACATACAACCATGGCGTCCCGACGGACATATCACCCAGAAAGTACCCTGGTACAAGAGACAACTCCACGTCTTTCTACCTAAAAAGATAGCCTGTGCCCTCCCACCGCACCATCTCCCAGGGAGCACTCATACCGCTCACAATCCGACCGGACTAGTTCAAGTAAGATTTATAGAGGACAGGAAAAGGATGTTCTTACCAGCGATAACCTCCTACATTACAAGTAATGTTTCTAAAAAGTAATTACTTCTTAATTTTTACTCAAACCCTTTCACTAGAAGATTTATTATCAGAGATTGCTCTTAGTAATAAGACAGTTTTTGAATATTTTTGCTGTTTGAACTCCGCTTCTATATGTTTCCTAACTTCGATGCATGAAAGTGTTTATACGTCTATGTATGTATAATATTTTTATATGAAAATACTTTAAATATTATATTACAAATAAGATAAGATAAAGTTACCTAATTTTAAGTTGTGAGACATAGTTTGAAGTACACCTAGAGTTTTGCTTTCCGAACTTACACTGCCAGATTACGGATACACATTTAAAATTATATTTTAAGATGCGAGGTGGTAGAACCATCTTTTTTGCTGAGTATAACATCCCTTTTTGCAGTCCATAATCGACCATATCCCAAAAAATAGCATCAAAACAGATACAGCCTATAGAATATTCAATATTAAAGTATTCACTTCAGTTTAAATAATATTATGAGACTTCCACACTTTGATGATCAATCGATTATCAATAGATACTAATACCGGTATTGAGATCAAAGGGATTGTTCTTATATAATAAACGATAATAAATCGTTGACATTTTAGAATCTCATCTCCTTATATTAATTAAATCTCAAAACCCCTTCAAGTTATTATATTTGTTAAAACATTGTAACAAACAAACAAGGGTGTTGTATTATAGACTAGCTGTGCCTACGACTTCGTTGGCGCGAAATATGTTATTTTTTAAATAACATAGCCTAACTTACTCCTTATAAAATAAGCTATCCAATAGTTAAAGTCCTATTAAAATCGGTCTAGCCGTTTTAGAAGTTAGACGAAACAAAGAGACAGAAAGAAACAAAATATAAAAAATATATATACTTTTGTATGGTTTAAGGGAAAATTTGTTAATTTGGAATTACAAACAGACACTTGAATTTTATTTATATGTATAGATTTATCCTTGTTTGGATGCCGAAAGACAGTCCATGGCTTTATACTGAAGCTTTAGATAATATATAATACGTGTTTTTGTAAATATTTGATGTTGCATATTTTTGTTAAATAATATATATATATAGGTTGTATTAATTTTATTGATAGGAAACGATTACATAACATAATATATTTTTTTATTTCTATTGAACTAAAACTATTATTGAATAATAAACAAGAATAGTTTCATTAAATTTAACAATAACATGTCATCAACTGTCAAATTGTATTATAGTTAATAGTTATAGTTATAGTATATCAGAATTTCTATATATATATAGGTTATATATAGGCTTTAGAGTATAAAACAGATTGCGCTATGACCACAACATATGTAATCCACTTTCTTGAATGTTCAAGAAACTTTAGCCAATTTTGTAAGTTCCTTTGATACTAAAATGTATGTTTAGTATGTTTGTACTGGTATTCTTTAACTCTTTTTATCTATTTGGAAGACATGAGGCTAAATTTAAACTGAAATATATTTAAAAAATTTATATGTTGAAATTGTTGTTTGTTTATTTTTTTGTGCATCAAGCAAAGTCAGTGCTTAGGTAGTGTAGAGATAGCTTTATAGTTATACTGGAAAAAATTGTAATAGAAATATATCAGCATACATAAGTATGATGATAGATAATTTAGTCTTAGTCCCATTGCAGACAGAATAGCGGTTAAGAACTAGTAAGCTAAATATGTAATAACATTGAAAAAAATAATCAAAAGATAAAAATTTTAATGTTAGCTTGTAATTTTTTTTTGCAAAAAATCCAGAAACACCGCTACAAAAGTGTGCTAAATTACATTAAAATCGATTAAGGGCAAGTTAATTAAATTACTATTAAACGATTTCAATGAGCCAGTTATGCAGAATGTAGGTTAAATAATAACGTATATAACACTAAGTTTTATTCCCGACTCTGTCCGAATAAATATATATCGTTTATATTTATAATTGGACTTCCAAACAAGAGTTCAATATTCTGTTATCTGGCACTAAATCCATAAATATTATAATAAAAAATAGGAAGCATAAATAAAATAAGCAAGATACAATCCCTCAAAACTAATAATAAAGTATTTCTTAGGAAACATCGAAATGTAAGAAATATTAGTGGAAAACCAAAAAGAAATAAAAAAATACCTCGATTCAGTAGTGCATTCAACGCCATTTATCGAATCAAACCAACGGTTGTTGGAGCTCGTCGTGTCGTGTATATATATATATATATGTCTCTCTCTCTCTGTGTGTGTGTGTGCGTGTGTGTATGTGTGTATGTGTGTATGTGTGTGTGTATATATATATATATATTTATGACATATAGCGTCCGTTTGCAATCAATATCTCAAACAAATGGAAAGGGAATGGAATGTGTAAGCTGTAGATAAAGGCACCTCAGTTCTCTTTCTACGTATATGAGTTTAAAACCGTTTTTTAAGTTAATGGTTAATATAGAGAACTTAAACCGATTGCAACAAACCTATGAGATTAAAAATAGCCTATATACCGATGGACGAATTACATCCTTCACGTATGTCTCATAATATATTCGTATTTATTCCTCTCTTTAAATTAACCATTTATTGGAGGTTTAAATTTTTATTATCGTATTGAAATGGAGTTTTATTAATTACACAAAGTCATTGTTTTTTTTTATAGTAATCACATATTTAATTGTTATCTAGATATTAGTTAATTAAAAGAAATATTTAATCATAGATTATTTATCTTAGACTTTCATGACTTTTACAAATACACACACACAGACATAATTTAATAAAACTGTTATTTAACTCATATTACTTTGGTTTACTCGTAACTGAATTTAAAACTGAAGTTAAACTTTTCTTTTAACCCGACGTTTTAAATTTTTTGTGTTTAAGTGAAAACAAGACGTAGTTATGTCTGTCTGTTTGGTAATAACTGAAAAACTAATATGACAGTTATATGTATATGATCTAATTACTGATTGTCTTATTACTTTTTATTATTATTTGTTTAGATTGTTACTATGTATGAATCCATAAGAATAAGTTTCGAGCAAACCATTCTGCCTATTAGACGACGGCTTTGGTATCATATCAATGAAATTCATTGCCACAAATTTCAAGCCTATTTTATAATTGTCTGCATTTCATATTATATGGAATACATATTTTTTAGGCTATTTTGTATTGAATTACTACGATACTTGTTGGTTATTATTTTAAACACATTTTAAGTAGGTTATCGGTGGATACTATTAATAAAAAAAGAAATATAAAGAGTATAGTAGGTGTTACAATAATTATAGTAGATTTGGAAGAAAATAATAAATCTTGCACAGTATATTTGATACAAATCTCATACGTGATTCTTGTTAAATAAACCAATAATATTAATATTAATACACATAAACTAGACCTGAATAATTCTTATAAATGATTACTGAATCTTTCAAAATTCAAATTTTACAAACAGAATCAGCACATATTCAATTTAAATAAAAGCATAATACATTAAGATACACAAAGTTCAAAGATTAAACTTTTTCATGACAGACGTCAAGCCAAGTAAAGCGGATTATACTCAGTGGCTTGTTTAAAATAACATTCAAAATTCACAATACTGTTGTGGTTTCACAAAAGTGCATCACCTTCTTTAAAGAATTTGATATAAAATGGTATTTATCTCGCTTGCAGCTATCGTGAACTGGAGCGTGGTGATGCATGTGGTGGAAAATAGACGCACACGATGGTGCTTAGCTTTGATAGTTTACATTTTATTAAACATTTGTTTGACATGGGAGAACTGAGAAATATTACTCTGATGAATTCTGTATATTAAATAAAATCATTTTTATTTTATGACATGTCCAGAGACATGGTATATCTCAACGATTTCCGTAGATAGTAGCTCTGGAACAAATGAATTTTCTTAAATTGAATTGAATTATATTTTCATTTTGTCTTTTTAAAACACTTTTTTGTATAAAATAGGTTTATAATATTATATATCAATATTGTATATTATTGTTTATGAAATAATTACGTTTGTGTAACAAATCTTTTTTGAATTTGAGATTATGAAATAGTTTAAAAGTAATCTTTTTGATTTCGGTTGCTAATATTTGCTAATTTAATTTATTTTTTCATATATATATTAACGGTTACCTGGTTAGTTGATAATATGTGGACAATCAACAATACACTAGAGAGAAGCCTCCATTTCCACACACTTAACTGGTGTCTGGGATGTACGAAAATAATGAATGCGAACTAATTTATGAATTAACTTTTAACAATAAAACGATTACAATTTTCATAATGATAAGACTTGTAACTTAATTAATAAAATAGAGGTCTCATTAGTCTGTAGATACGTCAAACTTTGATTATAAGGCATCTTGCACCTTTGCACATTTTTAGTATAGGTATATTCATATGCATATTATATAGAAATATAAAAAATATACATGTAGGACATCTTTTGAGCACTCACAATATTTATTAATTAGTTATTTCAAGAATGTTTTGCAATAATCAGCTATGCTTAACATATACGATAATAATATCAAATATTATGCCGTATCCATAATATCTAGTTCGTGGCCAGTATAAGCGCAACGTGTTGATGGATTTGGTTTGCTGAAGCGATCAAGTGATGACCAGCAGAGCATCACTATCCCTCATAAGTCAATTCAATGCCTATTTTTTAGATTATTTAGTTTTTATTATACAATTGAAATAAATTCTTAATAAACAAATATTAAGTAAATAAATGTATGTATATTAAAAGTATATAATACAATACACTAAAGGTTACATAAACATATGATAATAGGGACATATATATTATTACAAAATAAAGGATAGAAAAATCAAGATATTATATACATATATCTAATGGTTATACTGTAAGGTGTCGACTACTTTTATCCGATAGTTAGCCGTCGTTTATCCTAAACATTATCTTGAATGATTAGTAGTTAATGGGGTTAAATTTTTTGGTGACTTCTATATGTGACGAATTTTACATCAATCACGGTTAACGTGATTCGTATCGACTCGAATACATAGTGCTCGTCCTGTCAAATGGTGTTGCGATAGTTGGAAATACGATGCTCAAGGAATAGAAGAAAAATAAGGGAGTTTAAGGTACAGGACTGAGAAGAAAGAGAGTTATGATATGGCAATGACTCGATCACATTTAAAATATAATCTTTTATTTAGCTTTGTGTCTGCCAAAAAATAGGTTTATTTAAAACTAACTACTGCTACTGACACTGCCTGCTCCGTCTTGCTCATATTATAATTTATCTATTATAAATGTATACAAATTCTTTTAGTTTTAATGTAATTACATATTTTGTAAGCTTTTTAAATTTGTTCGGTAAATTTAGAGAATTTGCTAGAATGAAAGATACGATTTAGACGATTAACCAACTGCACAGTAAATTGTAAAAAAATCCGCACAGCAGCGTTATTGTATTATACTTATAATAAATTTGGATTTCAAGTTGTGGCTTTAGTTTTAGAATAACTTCTAATTTACAGGTAGTTGTGATCAAAGTTAGACGAACCATCATACCCTGAATGTGATTATTTACAAATAATCTGGTTCTAGAGTTGAAGAAAGAGTTCAAGAATTTATTTTACATTAACTTACCTTTAAGTGCAATAAAGTTTAATTCTTCTATCCCTTGAGGTTTAGAAGGTTTGTTTGAAAGTTATAAATAATTATTGAGAACAATTGTTTTAAAAATGAAATCAAATAAGCTGAGTTTGTTATTAGCTAATGAATCACAGTTCACAGATGTTGCAACCGGAGACTGTGGTCGGACATTCTTAAGTCTATAATAAAATTGTAGAGAGCTTGTTACTTCTTTTTGATTGGTAATAAAACTAGAGTAATCAATTTTATAAGGATAAAAAAGGTAATATAAAAGGGAGAATTTATGTTAGTCATGTAATAGTTGTAATGGAGAAATTCATTTCATATTTGAATTATATTAAATTTATTTAAAAGCAATATATAATAATTTTAAAAAACAACAATATTTTCGGACATCATCCATATAATAAAAATTAATTAAATTTAATAGCAGATGAAATCATCTACTATTAAATAAAATTTATTTATTGCATAAATAATTTACAGTATCTTTAAATGTATCACATTTGCTAAAAAATCTGTGACTGTTTTCAAAAAAATATGTTTCTAATGATACTGTACTTATGATATAGGTTTAGATTTCTTACTGCCTCGACAAAAAAATCCACACCATCAAACATTAATACAATCTTAATTTATCTAAGTTATTATATTATTAGATATCACACAAACAATATATTTTGGGGAACGGTGTTTATAGCATACTATTACTATCACACATATCATATGTGGGTCACTGTGTGAGTGTAACGGCACTCTAGTTATCAGACACAACTAACTCAGCAGACATCAACGACGACAATTACGAGTCGTATTTTCTCCGCAACTTTTATTTTACAAATACGATACACAATTCAAATTTACTGAAAGTCTTACAGATCCTGAGGTTTTATGTCTATAAATATACATAAGCTCACAATATATCCCAAGCCTATTTCCCTTAAAAGATAAATTGGACAGTCGCGAGCATAAATTTCAACACCATTAATATTGTATTAAAAGAAATATAAGATAAAGTTGAAATTGCAGGGTTGTAGTGGAAAAAAAAATATTTTGCCTGTTTTGATCGGACGAGGGTCCTTTTTATCACGACTCAAAACGGAACGTGAAGACATTTAAAATTCCTACTCTTATTCTGTTGACGTTGGGTAGAAATATATAATATTTTTTAGGAAAATCATTGAAACAGATTTCAAAAACAGACGTGGTTAAATAAAGTTGTATATCATTTATTATAAATTCAATTTGTTTTTGTTAAAACAGACAAAGAAATCTAAATAACATTATTAACATTATCGTTTTATGAAAAACTATCTTTTACCCCGAAAGATAAAACTTGTGTATGTAAAAAGATAACATTTTAAATACTTTTCTTTGGGATAATGTTTTTTATACTCCGTCGTCATTTACCAAGACAAAAAGGGTGACAGCAGTCGCATAGACAAATAGGACATTTAGGTGGACATGAGACAATAAGGTACTCTCCAGTGACTACGTGTTTGAAGAATGAAATATTTTGTCTTACAATTGTTTAATACAATAAATATGATAAAAGAAAAAAATCGAATAATGTTGTTCTTTTTATACGTGTTTCCTTCCCCGTTATTCTTTACTTAGATTGTTGATTATGTATTGGAATATTATCATCAAAGTTACTGTCAAATAATGTTTCTTTATCTTTACTCGAGTCTACTAAATAATGTAATATATATATATGTAAAAAACGGATTAAACATCCTTTAATTTAATCAAGTTATAAATTATGAGAGAAAAAAATTATTTTCAATATCTGAAATTTAATTATAGTTTTTGGTATTTTAAGCGATAAATAATATTATAAAAAACAGCCTGTATGTATGCAAAGGGTCTATTATGAAGGCAATTACTTTTAGTGGGTGCGATAGCAGGGTTTGAGTTTTGCTTCTCTATAGGGTCTTTTATTAATTTGACATTTTAATTAATGTACCATTTGTTACCTCAATATCTTTATTGCGTAAACAAATATATAAAAAATCACTAAAAATAAATTAAATTAAATTTATATTAATGTTGTCTGATCAGAGAAGTAAATATTAGAAGTAAGAAAGGAAAGGAAAAAGAAATCATGCACCAACTTAACCTCTATATAACATATTATAAATTATTACGAATTATTGATATAATAAATTATTTTTTAATTACCTTCAAAATCGTGATTGTAATCGTAAAGTAGAGATTGCACTGTATTATACTTTATTGTATGTAGAAATGAAATGTGAATAATAACAGCATTTTTATAGTAGCAGATATTTTTGTAAATACGGTTAAAATTGGACGTTTTCGTTAAAAGCAATCACGTCCAAAAGCGAAAGGCCAACCCTAATTGCTTTTATTGAACATTATTTACCTGTTCTGTTCGATTTAATATCAACATACCTTAATTTTTATTTTATTTCTTCTCTATTCATTGTCAAATTATATTATTAACCTGTATTCAAAATTAAAACAAAAGCCCCAAAAATTGTGTAGTGATTTTCTTTATGGTAAGACTTTAAATTGAATGTATATGCTTTTGGAAACCCCATATATCAGGTCGTCTTTCAACATAGCGGGTTAAGATCTTAACCCTGCGACAGTTAAGTAGACCTTTGCCTCGCCTTAAGGCGTTAAGAATTTTTTCTTATATTACTCTTTTCGATGTACTGAAAGTAGTTTGTGACTTTCATTTCTCTTTTTACCAAACGTAATGTGATTATCAATTACCTTGGAAAAATGGTACTCCGATAAAGGTTACAATACGTTGACAAAATTTAAAAACGGAAGTTTTTAAAAATGTTAAATGTTACAAAATTGGAGGTAATTTAAAGTATGAATAATTACATTTTTACCGTTATTGTTATTATCCTATGACATTTATATAATGTATTTAAATTCAATTACGTGTCGTTCGTGCTTTAAAAATGTTTAGTATAAATTCGATTATTTAAGATTTAAGCTTCGATAAATTAAAAGCTGTCTCTAGACAGCATTTTTTTCTCCAGCTTTGTTTGCGTTTAATTATCGTCTCAGACCCGATGGTACCTTTTGTGACGTAACAGAATCGATATCACAATTTATTGACTTCGCCATTCGACTTTTTATATCTCTTTGCGCGCTTGAAAAGACTTGTCAAGTGCCAGAGTCATTTCATTGTTTTGGTTTGAGAATTTGTTTGTTTTTTGTCAATATGACAACAAGGACGTTAATAAATACAATGAAATAGAATACTTTACAACATAATACAGTTTAAAAAATATAGACGCTGCCTCATAGCAAAGATTTGCTTTATCTTTTAAAGCTAGGCAGCTAAGGCTAACTTACAAGGCTGCTCCACTACGGTTTGACGTATTACAAGTTACAGATAGATTTGTTGCATTATTCGTGTTTCCCCAGGAAAGTTTTTGAAGACTCAAAACGTATTCATCGTAAAAATATGTTTTGTAATGGGTTGATTTTGAAGCCGGGACTTTTAATTCAATTTCAATCAGTATTACTTTACTTTACATCAAGAAAACATGGTATTAATCATGTATGAAAAGACGAACGAGAAGTGGATTATATATAATATATTACAACTAGCCGTGCCCACGATTTCGTTGGCGCGGAATATGTTTTTTTTAATAAAAGTATTTTAAGGTACTCCATATAGTACGGACTATCCGCCAGTGAAAGTCTTGTGAAAGTCGGTTCAGCCATTTCAGTGATTAGCCGCAACAAATTCATAATTACACCTAAAATTTTATTTTTTTAATTTATGTTTAAATGCATTTAGTCAAAAATAGTTAATTACATTTTATTTATTTACAAACAGACATTTCAATTTATTTATATGTATAGATATAGTGTCAAATGTTCTAACTTGACGGTGGTTCAGTGAACCGAGATCTTGAACCGATTGAAACAAACCTATGAGATTGAAAATATCTTACATACCGACGGACGGATTACATCCTTTACGAAAGTCTCATAATATATTCGTATCTAGTCATGTCTCTTTAAATCAATGCTGTATTGAAAGTTTCAGTTTTATTCTCTATTTAAAATTGAGTTTTTACATTACATTGTTATTTTTAATGATATTACCTATTTAATTGTAATCTATATTTTTATAATAAATATTTATTAATATTGTATTTATTTAGATTTTATAGTTTTGCATACACTTTTAAATAAAATATTTTAACGGATTTAACTCGTATATACTGAATACATTTTAAAATTTAATTTTAATCCGACTTCTGAAATTATTTGCAGCGATTGTGTTCACTGAAAAACAAGATGCAGGTTTGTCTGTCAGTCAGTTTACTAGTGACACCAGTGTATATAGTTTTACTTAAATACATCTTTTTTTCTTATTTTTAGGTTATTATTAAATATCCTATAATTCCATACGAACACGTTTATTAAAAGCAAAATCGTAGAGCAAACCATCCCGCCTATTAGGCGACGAATATGGTCTCACATCAAAGAAATTCATTGATACATATTTCAAGCTGAGTATTTTATACATAACTGTCAGTAATTATTTTTTTCAATATCCTTTTTATGATATTTTATATTGAATCACAGCGATAGTTGTTATTTATTACTTTTATCACATTTTAATAAAAACTGAAGTATAAAACGTAAATGTATTGATTGTCAGGTGACGCTATAGTGATTGACATTTTATATTAATGAAGGATATATTTGTGTAAATAAGCATAATAAGTAACATGTGTGTCGATAATTTTATTCAATAGGTTGAGTAATTATTCTACCTGACTGTACTGATTTGACAGGAGGGAGTGTCTATGACTGCACCAAAGATTGTATATTTACTAAATACACGTAATAAACTTACTTATAAACATAAATATATATATATATATATTTATATTATTAAAATAAAATAAACCTGTATTTATTCAATATCATGTTTTTAAGCATGCAATATTAGTAGATTCCTGCATAGATTAATCACCGATTAAATCATTTGTCACACAAATGGACGCCTGAACGAGCTGCAGCCAGGTGTAATACTTATTTATGATATAAATACAAGTTATGAAGTAGAGGCGGAAAGACTGTGTACATATTTGAAAAAAAAATAGAATCTCAAAATACTACAGATGTCCGAAAGGACGTGGCCGTGACGCGGGATCGGAGGACATTAACTTGACAATAATATTGAAAAGACAGAGGTTTGCCAAAAAATGTTGTCTTTAGTTTTTAATTATTATAAAATTTATTTGATAATATCAAATATTTTTCAAAATATCATAAATAGATTTATAAACATGTTAAGGTTGCTAAGAATTTATTTTAGTTAGAGTTTTATCAGTTACTATAATAGAATATAAAACAGCCTAAAAAATACTGATATAAATATATAATGTAGAACATGTTTTTACTTCATTAGTTGTATATTTAGTATTTATTTTTATTGAAATTTAACCTACAATTCTTTTTCAATATTTTTTCCAGTACAATTCATGCTTAATAAATCTTTCACATAATTTAATATTTAATCTGAATCTCTTACGTTTATCGTTAGATAAATTAAATATAATATTAATACAGAAACTAGACATAAATATTTCTTAGTAATAAATATCTAATCTAAATTGTAGATAAAAAGATGTATCGTACACAATGTTGTAAGATATATTAAGATACAACTTTTCCTTTGATAGAAATCAAGCACATATCCAGGTACAGGATTTTAATATGTGGTATGTTTAAATTGTTTAAAATTAACAATATGGTTGTGGCTTCATAAAAGTGCATCAGCTACTCAGTGTTTGATATAAAATGGTATTTATCTCGCTTGCAGCTATCGTGAACTGGAGCGTGGTGATGCATGTGGTGGAAAATAGACGCACACGATGGGGAGCTTAGCTTTGATAGCTTACATTTTATTAGACATATTTGTTTTATATTCATTTTATATTTGAGGTAATTGGGTAATATTACTTTGATGAATTTTACATGTTAAATAAAATAATCTGTATTTTATAAGTTTGGACATGGCATATCTCAATAATTTCCATAGATCATAGCCGTGGAATAAAGAAATTTTCTTAAATTGAAATCGTCGTACTTACTTACTTACTTACTGACCTTCACGCCATATCTCTTGCGGGGTAGCCAGAGACGACAGAGCGCCAAACGCTACGGTCCCTGCATACCTCTTTCGTCTCGACCACAGATATTAACCTCTTCATACATGCCCTCTGGGGGTCCTCATGCTTTTTACGTGACCTTCCTCCAGTATCATAGCTACTGTGTTTTCGAAGGTCACTTGAGGCCTCCCCCTGTCTCTCTTACCGCTCACTTTTCCTTTATAAATCTTTTTAACCATTCTTTCATCACTCATTCGTTCGACATGCCCAAACCACCTGAGCACGTTCTTCTTCATACTCACTGCGACATCTTCGCTAGTACCTGCCATTCTATGGATCTCTTCATTGAGGATTCGGTCAGCTAAACTGACTCCGCAAATTCGGCGAAGAGATCACATCTCTACAACATTCATCTTTCTTATTCTTCTTCTGCGTTACCCACGTTTGGCTGCCGTATAACAGCGTCGGTAGCAAAACTGCATTGTGTAGAGCCAAACGTGCAGCTATGCTGACGTTTCGCCGTCTTAACAATGCAGCCAAAGCACCGTTAACTTTGTTCCCGGCAGCAATACGCCTTTCCACATCCATTTCGTATCTTCCGTCTCGGCTAAACATACTTCCCAAAGATACCACTTCATTCACTTCATTATCTTACCATTCACGTTGATCTTACATTCTGTTCTTTCTTCATTTCTTTAAATCGTCGTATTTATATATTTTCTATTTGAAATACTTGTATTGAAAAAATAAGCTCATAAAGTTATAAAAATGTAATAATTAACTATGGTTTTGATATAAATCTTTTTGAATTGGAGTTTCTCGAGTTAAAATAATTCACAGTTATTTTTGGAATCCTAAAATCGAACTTTTTAGTTTCGAGTTTATTTTTTTGTAATGACGTTACTTAATTTGTTTAAATTATAAATATGTTGTATTGTTTCATTTAACGTTTATGTAGTTAGTTAATAATATGTGGACAATCAACAACACACTAGAGAGAACATCCATTTACACACACTTAACTGGTGTCTGGGATGTGAGAAAATAATGAATGTTAACTATTTTGTCACTATAATATTGGCGATTATTATGATTCGACTTTTAGCTCAATTAATAAATATTTTTCTTTTTGCTTTTTCTTAGCGGAGGTACACTCAAATACACATCGTATTAAAATATAAATATATGTATAAGATATATAGAAATGTTTATTTATTTTTTATTTAAAGAATGTTTCCAATTTGTGAGCTTTTCTTACATTATATACAATAATATTGTCAAATATTATGCCGTATCCACAATATCTTGTTCATGATGAATATAATCGCAATGTGTTGATGGATTTGGTTTGCTTAAGCGATAAAGGGACTACCAGCAGAACACAAACCGATTCCTTGGAAAAACAAGGCCAAGTACCTAGGAGTGACGCTGGACAAACAGCTAGTATTCACTTCACATATCGAGGACGTTCGCAACAGAGCGGCCTTTATCCTAGGGCGACTTTATCCCCTGTTAGGCAAGCGGAGTAAAATGTCCCTTAGAAATAAGGTCACACTTTACAAAGCCTGCATACGCTCCGTCATGTCCTATGCAAGCGTTGCCTTCGCTCACGCGAACCTGAAGCCCCTTCAGGTGCTTCAGAACAGATTCATGCGGCTCGCCACTGGAGCACCGTGGTATATGCGTAATATCGACTTGCACAGAGACTTAGATCTACCGACGATCGCACAGTATTTCAAGGGGCTCTCCAAAAGCTACTTTGACAATGCTGTGGGACACCCAAACCCGCTGGTGGTTAAGGCCACAGGATACACGGCCCGTAAGACTCCTAAAGTCAGAAAGAGAAGACCCAAGTCGGTACTTTTCGACCCGGACGACGCGATTACGTTAGGGAACGCTACGTAAAAGCGGCAAAGCGAACATAAATACTACACATACACACACACACAGCGTCTTCGCCGGCGAAGACGAGGCCCCCATCCAAGCACGTTGCTCCGACGTTCTGCCGTCGGAGGACGTTAGTGTCAAATTCTAACCCACATCCAACCCTCGCTTCCCACCTAACGGCGTCCTGAGCCGTGGTCCGAGCCTCACAAGAGGCGCCCTCAGGACGCGCGTTCTCCTGGGGCCCTTCAGGCCCCCCTTTTCAAGGGCGGGTCTCTGCACCCGTCCATTACACCGGTGACGCTGTCATGGCCAGTAGGGCTAACAGCAGAGACAAACAAAAAAAAAAAAAAAAAAAAAAAAAAAAAAAAAAAAAAAAAAAAAAAAAAAAAATACCAGCAGAACATTGCTGTCACGGTTTAAGTTATATTGTTTTTATTATACAATTTAAATATATTCTTAATAAACAAATATTATGTCAATAAATATATGTATATTATAATATAAGTATATATTACAATACATTAAAGAGACATAAAATATGATAATAAGTACAAAGTTATTATTCGAAAATAAACGATAGAAAAATCAAGATATTATATACATATATACATATTTACATACATATATACATATATATAATTGTTATACTCCCAGGTGTCAACTACTGTCCTTTATATTAAACATAATTTTGAATTATTAATAGTTATTGGGATTAAAAGCTTAAATTTATTAGTGATTTCTATATGTGACGAAATTTACATCAACCACAGTTAACGTGACTCTTATCATCTCGAATAGATAGTGCTCGTCTTGTTAAATTGTATTGCGATTGTTGGAAATATAATGCTATCTTGAAGAAATAGAAGAAAAATGAAGAAGTTCAGGGTATAGGACTAGGAAGAAAGAGAGTTATGATATGGCAATGTCTCGATCATATTTAAAATTTTCTTACCTCTATGTCTACCAAGCAATAGGTTTATTTAAAACTTGGTATTGCTACTGACACTGCCTGCTCCGTATTGCTCAAATTATAATTTATCTATTATAAATTTATACAAATTCCTATTTCTTTAGTTTCAATGTAATTATATATTTTGTAAGCTTTTTAAATTCGTACGTTAAATTTATAGAATTTGCTGAAGTGAAAGATACTTTTTATACAATTAGCCAACTCCACAGTAAATAGTATAAAAGCCGCCTAGTAGTGTTATCGTAATGTACTTATAATCCATTTGGGTTTCAAGTTGTGGCATTAATTCAGGATTACTTCTAATATACAGGTAGGTATGATAAAATGTTGATGAACAATATCATATCATGAACATGATTATTGACAAATCATCTGGTTCTCGACAACAAGCAACAAGAGTTCAAGAATTTATTTTACATTAACTTACCTTTATGTGGAATAAAATAAAGTCTACTATCCCTTGAGGTTTAAAAAGTCATCTGTTTTAAAAATGAAATCAAATAAGCTGAGTTTATTATTATCTAATAAATCTGTTCACAGATGTTGCAACCGGAGACTGTGGTCGGACATTCTTAAGCCTATAATAAAACTGTAGCGAGCTTGTTACTTCTTTTTGTACGTTGGTAAACTAGTGTTATAAATTTTATAGATTAAAAGAGGTAATATGACAGGGAGGAGGAATATTTCATAAAAAAAATATTTTAAGTATCTCTGTGTCTACCACATTTACTGAAAAAGATATGATGGTTTTTCAAAAAATATGTTTCTAATGATACTATACTTATGATATAGGTTTAGATTTATTACTGTCCCGGCTAAAAAATCCACACCATCAAACATGTATTAATGTTTGATGGTGTGGATTTTTTATCTCAATTTATTTAAGTTATTATATTATAAGATATCACACAAACAATATATTTTGGGGACCGGTGTTTATAGGATACTATTACTTATCACACATGTCATATGTGGGTAACTGTGTGATTGTAACGGCACTCTAGTTATCAGACACAAATAAACTCAGCAGACATCAACGACGTCGAGTTGTATTTTCTCCGCTTCTTTTATTTTACAAATACGATACACAATTCAAATTTACTAAGGTCTTACGGATTCTGAAGGCTTCATGTCTATAAATATACATAAGCTCACAATTTATCCCAAGCCTATTTCCCTTAAAAGATAAATTGGACAGTCGCGAGCATAAATTTCAAGAACATTAATATTATATTAAAAGAAATACAAGACAAAGTTGAAAGGGCAGAGTTGTAGTGGAAAAAAAAATATTTTGCCTGTTTTGATCGGACGAGGGTCCTTTTTATCACGACTCAAAACGGAACGTGAAGACATTTAAAATTCCTACCCTTGTTCTGTTGACTTTGGGTGGAAATATATAATATTTTTTTGTAAAATCGATGAAACAGATTTCAAAAACAGATGTTGTTAAATAAAATTTAATATTATTTATTATAAATTGAATTTGTTTTTGTTAAAACGGACAAAGTAATCTAAATCACATTATTAACATTATCGTTTTATGAAAAACTGTCTTTTACCCCTAAATATAAAACTTGTGTATGTAAAAAGATAACATTTTAAATACTTTTGTTTGATATAATATTTTTGTTATTCCGTCGTCATTTACCAAGATAAAAAGGGTGACAGCAGTGGGATAGACAAATTGGATATTTACGTGGACATGAGACAATAAGGTACTCTCCGGTGACTACGTGTTTGAAGAATGAAATATCTTGTCTTACAATATTTAATTCTGACTTATATCTGAAATGTTTAATACAATAAATATGATAAAAGAAACAAACCGAATAATGTTGTTCTTTTTATACGTGTTTCCTTCCCCGTTATTCTTTACTTAGATTGTTGATTATGTAAAAAAACGGATTAAACATGCTTTTTTATTTAATGAAGTTAGAAATTTTGAGACAAATAAATTATTTACAATATCTGAAATTAAATTAATTTAGTTTTTGGTATTTTAAGCGATGAATAATATTATAAAAAATAGCCTGTATGTATGCAAAGGGTCTATTATGAAGGCAATTACTTGAAGTGGACTTTGATAGGAGTGGGTTTGAGTTTTGCTTCTCTATAGGGTCTTTTATTAATTTGACATTTTAATTAATGTACCATTTGTGACCTCAATATCTTTATTGCGTAAACAAATATATAAAAATTAATTATAAATAAATTTAATTAAATTTATATTAATATTATCTGATCAAAGAAGTAAATATTAGAAATAAGAAAGGAAAGAAGAAAGAAATCATGGACCAACTTAACCTCTATTATAACAAACCTTGTATTATAAATTACTACGAATTATTGATATAATAAATTATTTTTTAATTCCCTTCAAAATCGTGATTGTAATCGTAAAATAGAGATTGCACTGTAATATACTTTATTGTATGTAGAAATGAAATGTGAATAATAACAGCATTTTTATAGTAGCAGACAGTTTTGTAAATACGGTTAAAATTGGACGTTTTCGTTAAAAGAAATCACGCCCAAAAGTGAAAGGCCAACCTTGATTGCTTTTATTAAACATTCTTCACCAGCTACCTGTTCTGTTCGATTTATTATCAACACACCTTAATTTTTATTTTAATTCTTCTCTATTTTTAACTACCTTGCAAAAAAATGGTAATAAAGGTAATAAAATAAAGGTTACAATACGTTGATAAAATTTAAAAAACTGAAGTTAAAATGTTAAATGTTACGAAATTTTGTATGTAATTTAAAATGTCTATTGATTATTATATTTATACCGTTATTGTGATTATTTTATGACAGTTATATAAAGTATTAAAATTCAATTACGTGTCGTGCGTGCTTTAAAAATTTTTAGAATAAATTCGATTATTTAAGATTTAAGCTTCGATAAATTACAAGCTGTCTCTAGATAGCATTTTTTTTCTCCGGCTTTGTTTGCGTTTAATTATCGTCTCAGACCCGATGGTACCTTTTGTAACGTAACAGAATCGATATCACAATTTATTGACTCCGCCACTTTTTATATCTCTTTGCGTGTTTGAAAAGACTTGTCAAGTGCCAGTGTCATTTCATTGTTTTGGTTTGAGAATTTATATTGTTTGTTTTTTGTCAATATGACAACAAGGACGTTAATAAATACAATGAAATAGAATACTTTATAATATAATACAGTTTAAAAAATATAGACGCTGCCTCGTAGTAAAGATTTGCTTTATCTTTTAAAGCTAGGCAGCTAAGGATAATTTACAAGGCTGCTCCACTACGGTTTGACGTATTACAAGTTACAGATAGATTCGTTACATTCCCCAGGAATGTGTTTGAAGACTCAAAAAGTATTCATCGTTAAAATATGTTTTGTAATGGGTTGGTTTTGAACCCGGGACCTTTAATTCAATGTCAATCAGTATTACTTTACATCAAGAAAACATGGTGTATAAAGGAAGAAAAAGTAGAAACAGAACATTATAGAGAAGGAGTGAAACCAAAGGCGAAAGTCAGTTACTTTGTATACTCGTGTATAAAAAGAACATCATTATTCGGTCTTTTTTTTATCATATTTATTGTATTAAACATTTCAGATATACTTCAAAATTAAATATTGTAAGACAAAATATTTCATTCTTTAAACACGTAGTCACCGGAGAGTACTTCATTGTCTCATGTCCACGTAAACTTCCAATTTGTCTATGCGACTGCTGTCACCCTTTTTATCTTGGTAAATGATGATGGAATAAAAGAAACATTAACGCAAACTAAAATATTTAAAATGTAATCTCTTTACATACACAAGTTTTATCTTTAGGGGTAAAAGACAGTATATTCACGAAATGATAATGTTAATAATGTTAATTAAATTTCTTTGTCCTTTTTAACAACAAAAATTAAATTTATAATAAATGATATTAAATTCTATATAACCACGTCTGTTTTTGAAACCTGTTGCAACGATTTTACAAAAAAATATTATATATTTACCCAACGTCAACAGAACAAGGGTAGTAATTTTAAATGTCTTCACGTTCCGTTTTGAGTCGTGATAAAAAGGAGTATCGTCCGATCAAAACAGGTGAAATATTTTTTTTAAATTCAACCTCCGAAATCATTAATTTTTTCCACTACAACTTTGCCCATCAACTTTATTTTGTATTTCTTTTAATGCAATATTAATGTTGTTGAAATTTATGCTCGCGACTGTCCAATTTATCTTTTAAGGGAAATAGGCTTGGGATAAATTGTGAGCTTATGTATATTTATAGACATAAAGCCTTCAGTATCCGTAAGACCTTTAGTAAATTTGAATTGTGTATCGTATTTGTAAAATAAAAGAATGACGCTACTAATTCTATAATATAATTCTATATAATACTAATTAATTAACTATGCTACTAATTCAATCATCATAAATCGTTTTATTGTTAAAAGTAATGCATCAAATAATTACACTTAATATTTTCTTTCATCCCAGGAAGTATTTGCAAATATTTTACTATCTATACAGGTAAATAAAATTTAAGTCTGTGTTTGTAATTCAAAATTAACAGCTTTCACTGAATACTTATTATATACAACATATTCCACGCAAAGTAGTGGGCACAACTATACAACTACTATATAATCAACGTCATATAACATGTCATGTATGTGATAAGCAAAAGATTAAAACTATATTTTCGTGATGACCCTATAGTATAGAAATACTGATTGACATTGAACTAATAGGTCCCGGGATCGAAACCCACCCATTTCAAATTAAATTTGTAGAATGAATACTTGTATTTTTTGAGCCCGGACAAACATTCCCGTAAGAAACATGAATAATTTAACAAATCTAGTTGTAATTCGTAAACCACCCGTAGTGAAACCGTCTGGAGGGTTAGCCTTCACTTTAGAAGAAGTGACGTGCAGTGGTCTCATAAAACAAATCTTGACATTCATAGTTGAATCTATATTTAGTTAACTATTTAAGTAAGTATTTTAATAACAATGTATTTATTAGGAAATTGAATTTTATTCTCAAACCAAAATAATGAAATGACACTGGCACTTGGCAGGTATTGTCAAGCGCGCACAAAAATAAAAAAAATTGCAATCGATTAGTTTTCATATCGAGTCTGTTACATCACAAAAAGTATCATCAAGTCTGATCCTATAATTAAAAGCAAACAAGCCTCGAGAAAAAATTGCTATCTAGAGACAGCTTTCAATTTACCAATCAATCAGCTTAAATCTTAAGTAATTTAATTTATCTTAAAACAAAGTTTAAGCCCACACGACGCGTAATTGAAATTAAATGTTTGATATACATGGCATACTATAATTAAAATAACCGTATAACTGTTATTATTCGTTTACAATTTTAACTACCTTCAAAAATGTCTTAACACTATTACGGGACTGCAACATATATTTAACGTTTTGAAAAAACTTCAGTTTTAAAAATATGTTATAATATCATATCCCGAAATTGTAACCTTAATAAGCTTAACATGTTTGCCCAAGATGTACGGGAGATATATATATATATATATATATATATATACATAGATTTGGAAATATATATATAAATGTAAAAATATAATTGATTACAAAATTGAATTTGATTTATTTGAAAAAAAAATATTTACCAAAAAAATCATCAATTCAAGAATTCTAAGTTCACATCCAAATTAATAGCCCAGCGAAACGTACGGCAATCAGCTAGTGTATATATATATATATTTAATTTAAAATCTTCTAGAGAAGATAAAAAAATCATTGCACTATATTAGGAACCTGTGTGTGAATAAAAACTTACTTACAAAAAAATATGACTGACAGCACTGACCTTTTTTCATTGTAATAATGGAAAATTAAAAAATGAAACTCGAATTATTTAAATTGTATAATATAAACTGTGTAACTTAAAACATACGTATTAAATTGGCTTATGAGTAATAGCTATTTCCTGCTGGTAGTCACTTAATCGCTTCAGCAAACCAAATCCATCGACACGTTGCGCTTATATTTACCATGAACTAGACTTTATGGATACGGCATAATATTTTACATCTTTACCGTATATATTAAAAAAGGCTCATAAATTGAAAATATTCTTTAATGTTAATTTATTCATTATAAATTAACATTTCTATATATCTTTTTTATATATTAATATTTTAGTATGATGCGTATTTGAGTGTACCTCCGAGTAAGAAAATGCGAAAACGGAAAATATCAATTAATTGAGCTTCACGTATTCTGCATTCATTATTTTCGTACATCCCAGATACCAGTTAAGTGTGTGCAAATGATGCTTCTCTCTAGAGTGTTGTTGATTATCCAGATATTATTAACTAACTACATAAAAGTTAAATGAAACAGTACAATATATTCATAATTTAAACAAATTACGTTAGTAATAAAAAAAAATTAACCTGAAATTAAAAAGTTCGCTTTTTAGGAATGGAAAATAACTGGGAAAGGGAAATAACTTATTTTAACTTGAGAAACTCAAATTCAAAAAGATTTACTCCAAAATCATATATAATTAGTACATTTTTATAACATTATGAGCCTATTTTATCTACACAAGTATTTCAAATAGATAATATGTAAATAAGACTATTTCAATTTAAGAAATTTCGTTTGTTTCTGAGCTACGATCTACGGAAATTACTGAGATATGTTATTGTATATTTATGATATGCATATTTTATTATATACATTATTTTATTTAACATATAGAATTCATTAAAATAATATATATAAATGTTATAAAACAAATATGTTTAATAAAATGTAAACTATCAAAGCTAAGCTCCCCATCGTGTGCGTCTATTTTCCACCACATGCATCACCACGCTCCAGTTAATGATAGCTGCAAGCGAGATAAATACCATTTTATATCAAATTCTGAGAAGCTGATGCACTTTTATGAAACCACAACCGCATTGTGAATTTTTTTAAACAAACTACAGATTAAAATCATGTACTTGCATATGTGCTTGACTTCTAAGAAAAGACCAATTTAATATGAATATTTCTTACAATGTTGTGTACGACACATCTTTTTATCTAAAATCTAGATTAAATATATCTTTATAAGAATTATTTAAGTCTACTTCATTTAAATTAATATTATATTGATTTTAATTAACGATAGAGGTTAGATATTCAGATAATATATAAATTATGTGAAACATTTATTACGCATGAATTGTACTGGAAAAAATATTTAAAAAGCATTGTGGGTTGAATTTCAATTTAAAAAATACTAAATCTGCAATTAATGAAGTAAAAACACATTCCAGTATATATATTTAATCATACTTATATTTATAGCAGTATTTTTATGCTGTAATACAATATTACAGTAATTGATAAAAATCTAACATAAAATAAATTCTAAGCAACTGTATTACGTTTTTAAATCAATTTATTAAATTATGAAAAATATTTGACCAAAATAAATAGAAATTATAGTAAATCTAAACTGATCATAATATTTTTTGGCAAAACCTCAGACTCTTTAATATTAATGCCAACCTGACAGTCCTGCGATCGCGCGTCACGTCCGAGTCCTTTCGGACATCTGTAGAATTTAGAATTCTACTTATTTTTTAAATATGTACACAATCTTTGCATCTCTACTTTATAAATTGTATTTGTATGATAAATAAGTATTACACCTGGCTTCAGCTCGTTCAGGCGTCCATTTGTGTGACAAATGATTTCATTCATAGCAACTTAATATAATATATATATATATATATGGTTTTAATTTTCTCATTTTCTGCATCCGATTACACCTTTGGTGCAGTCGTAGACACTCCCGCCTGTCAAATCAGTACAGCCGTAAAATATGGCGCTATTTTTATTGACTGTTTTGTTTGTGTGCGATTTGATCGGTAGAATAATTACTCAACCTATTGATTAAAATTTTCTACACACATTAACTTATTATGCTTTTTTAACACAAATAATCCATTCTTTCATTAATATAAAACGTCAATTACTATAGCGTCACTTGACAATCAATACATTTAAAATTTTTTAATTCAATTTTCGCAGTGATTTAACACTAGGATCCGCCAACCGTGCGCGACGGGTGTTGAGCTAAGCCCCTCCTTTCTTCTTTTCTTGATAACTTTTGAATGGCTAAATATTTTTTCATTCTGTTTTCGCTATAACATCTGCGGTCGGCTCAAATATACATGAGAAAATTTTTAGCTTATTATCTCGTTGCACTCTGGAGATAACTAAACACAAAAAAGGTCTCCCAAACGGTTAAGAGCTTCGCTTACACTCAGCTCAATAAAATATTCTAAAAGGGATATTTAAGAAAATGAAATACAGGCAGTTATTTATAAAATATTCAGCTTGAAATATGTGGCAATTAATTTCTTTGGTGTGAGACCATATCCGTCGTCTAATAGGGGGGACGGTTTGCTCTCCGAATTTTCTTTTAATATACGTGTTCGTATGAATTTATAGATACTAATAAATCATCTTTTATCATGAAATCATGTAACAAGTCGGGTTAAAATGTATTTAGTATATAAGAGTTGAATCCGTTACAATAGTTTTATTTAAAAGTGAATGCAAAACTGTCAATTTTTTTTACACGAGCAGTCTATGGGTGAATCATACCTGTCGGACCGCCAGAGTCCTGCGTGTTCAGTATAACAATATTTTTAGGATGTTGTTGCGGCTGCCTCCATATTGCTCCGCATCACACATGTTTGCAGAAGCTCATACGGATAGCTATGGAGCAATAATTCGTAAAAAAGTCGGCTCATTGCTAAGAAGATTGAGAGACAGCAACAACGGCATCCTCAAGATGATTGCTTCACGTATTGACTGTCCGATCCAAAACAAAGTGATGCGTATAGTAATAGGGCAAGAATGACTTATTTTTATTATTATTATTTTTTTTCTCTTATTGTTAATTAATTATTTTAACATTATACTCGTAACTTGTTTTTTTTCTACAATAATGTTTGACAGATATAATTGATATTTAAGTGAAAATAATGATTGAAATTAAATGTTAAACATATGTGATAATTTTGTAATTGAATTTGTAATAGTAATTTGTAATTGTACTAACACTAGTTTTTAAGAAATATATTGTTACGAACACTATATGGACTGGTCCTGAAATAAATGATTATTATTATTATTATTAAAACTATAAAATCTAAGAAAATACAATATGAATAAATATTTATTATAAAAATCTACATTACAATTAAATTGGTGATAAAATAACATTCAACGTAGTTAACGAAACTCCATTAAAAATAGATAACAAAAAAACTTAAACCTTCAATAAGTTTTGATTCAAATTGACATGACTAGATACAAATATATTATGAGATATTCGTAAAGGATGTAATCCGTCCATCGGTATATTTGCAACTTTCAATCTCATAGGTTTGTTTCAATTGGTTTAAGATCTCGGTTCACTGAATCGTTGTCAAGTTACAAAATTTACTTCTATCTATATACATAAATAAAATAAAGTATCTGTTTGTAAATCCAAATTAACAATTTTTCACTGAATGCATATGAACGTACTCGTATATAGGGTTCGTACATAAAAAAAACAATTTAAAAAAATTTTGTATGATGTCTGTTTGTTGCGGATATTATCTGAAATGGCTTTTATATATAATCCACGTCATATAGCATATGACGGACGTGATGTCATACTAGACTAATACTATGTTTTCTCGCTGTAAAGTAATACTAATTGACATTGAATTTAAGGCCCCGGGTTCAGAACCCACCCATTATAAAAATTATTTGTACGATGAATACTTTTTGAGTCTTCAAAAACATTCCTGGAGAAACACAAATAATGTAACTAATCTATCTGTAACTTGTAATCCACCAAACCGTAGTGGAGCAGCCTTGTGGGTTAGCCTTAACTGCCTGCTTTAAAGATAAAGCAGATCTTTGCTATGAGGCAGTGTCTATATTTTATAAACTGTATTATATTGTAAAGTATTTTAGTTTATTGTATTTATTAACGTCCTTGTTGTTATACTGACAAAAAACAAACAATATAAATTGTCAAACTAAAACAATGAAATGACACTGACACTTGAAAAGTCTTTTCAAACGAGCAAAGAGATATAAAAAGTGGCAAAGTCAATAAATTTTGATATCGATTCTGTTACGTCACAAAAGGTGCCATCAGTTCTGAAACGATAAATAAAAGCAAACAAGACTGGAGAAAAAAATGCTATCTAGAGACAGCTTTTAATTTATCGAAGCTTAAATCTTTAACAATCGAATTTATACTAAAATTACGACGACGATAAAAGCACGAACGACACGTAATTGAATTTAAATACTTTATATAAATTTCATAGAATAATAACAATAACGCTATAAATTTCGTAAAATTTAAAATAATAATGATAATAATTACATAAGTTTTTTGAAATTTTATCAACGTATTGTAACCTACCTACCTGTAAAGGATTATCATTTTTCCAAGGCAGTTGAAAATCACATTACGTTTGTTAAAAAGAGTCATGAAAGTCACAAACTACTTTCAGTACATCGAAAAGAGTAATATAAAAAAAATCTCGTAATGCCTTAAGGCGAAGCAAAGGTTTACTTTACTGTCGCAGGGTTAAGATCTTAACCCACTATGCTAAAAGACGACCTGATATTTGGGGTTTCCAAAAGCATATATACTCAATTTAAAGTCTTAAAGACATAAGAAAATCACTACACTATTTTTGGAGCTTTTGTTTCAATTTTGAATGAAGGTTAATAATATAAATTGACATTGAATAGAGAAGAAATAAAATAAAAATGAAGGTATGTTGATATTAAAGCCAACAGAACAGATACCTAGTGAAGAATGTTCAATAAAAGCAATCAGCGGTGGCCTTTAGCTTTCGGACATGATTGCTTTTCACGGAAACGTGCAATTTTAACCGTATTTACAAACTATAAATGCGAAAATAACATTCGATATAGAAATTATTCACTATTAATTCTCACATACACATACATACATACACATACACATAAAGTATAATACAGAGTAATCACTATATAACGATTTTGAAAGGAATTAAAGGATAATTCATTACATCAAAAATAATTCGATGCAATAATTTATACTACAAGGTTTGTTATATAGAAGTTAAGTTGGTTTATGATTTCGTTCTACTTTTAATATATTTACAATGAATTTTCATATATTTGTTCACGCAATAAAGATATTGCGGTACCAAGAGGTATATTAATTAAAATGTCAAATTAATAAAATACCCTATAGAGAAGCAAAACTCAAACCCACTCCTATCGAAGTCCACTTCAAGTAATTGCATTCATAGTAGACCCTTTGAATACGTAGAGGATATTTTTCATAATATTATTCATCGCTTACAATAATAAAAACTATATTAAATTACATGAACTTCAAACATTGTAAATAATGTATTTGTCTTAAAATTTCTAACTTGATTAAATTAAAGCGTGGTTAAATATTTAAAAATAAAGATTTTTTTTACATTTGAATTTATTTATTTATTATTTTACATTATTTAGTAGACTCGAGTGTACGATAAAGATATATTATTTGACAGTAACTTTGATGATAATATTCCATTCCATAATTAACAATCTAGGTAATAACGGAGAAGGAAGAAAAAGTAGAAACATAAAATTTACTTAACTGCGTAAGACGATTTTGATCCATAGAGGAGTGAAACCAAAGAGCGAAAGTCAGTTACTTTGTATACTCGTATATAAAAAGAACATCATTATTCGGTCTTTTTCTGTTATCATATTTATTGTATTAAACATTTCAGATATACGTCAGAATTAAATATTGTAAGCCAAAATATTTCATTCTTCAAACACGTAGTCACCGGAGAGTACCTTATTGTCTCATGTCTACGTAAACGTCCAATTTGTCTATGCGACTACTGTCACCCTTTTTATCTTGGTAAATGACTATGGAATAAAAAAAACATTAACGCAAACTAAATATTTAAAATGTAATCTCTTTACGTACACAAATTTTATCTTTTGTAGCAAAAGACAGTTTTTTCACCAAATGATAATGTTAATTAAATTTCTTTGTCCTTTTTAACAACAAAAATTTAATTTATAATAAATGATATTAAATTCTATTTAACCACGTCGGTTTTTAAAATCTGTTTCAACGATTTTACAAAAAAATATTATATATTTACCCAACGTCAACAGAACAAGGGTAGGAATTTTAAATGTCTTCACGTTCCGTTTTCAAGTCGTGATAAAAAGTAGTATCGTCCGATCAAAACAGGTGAAATATTTTTTTACAATTCCACCTCCGAAATCATTTATTTTTTTTTCACTATAACTTTGCCCTTCAACTTTATCTTGTATTTCTTTTAATGCAATATTAATGTTGTTGAAATTTATGCTCGCGACTGTCCAATTTATCTTTTTAGGGAAATAGGCTTGGGATAAATTGTGAGCTTATGTATATTTATAGACATAAAGACTTCAGTATCCGTAAGACCTTAGTAAATTTGAATTGTGTATCGTATTTGTAAAATAAAAGAATTACGCTACTAATTCTATAATATTATATAATACTAATTAATTAATTACGCTACTTATTCAATCATCATGAATCGTTTTATTATTAAAAGTAATGCTTCAAATAATTACACTTAATATTTTCTTTCATCCCAGGAAGAGTTTGCAAATATCTCGCTATCTATACATGTAAATAAAATTTAAGTCTGTGTTTGTAATTCAAAATTAACAGCTTTCACTGAATACTTATTATATACAACATATTCCAAGCAAACAAAGTAGTGCTCACAACTAGTTTTAGTATATTGTATATAATCCACGTCATATAACATGTCATGTATGTGATAAGCAAAAGATTAAAACTATATTTTCGTGATGACCCTATAATATAGAAAAACTGATTGACATTGAACTAATAGGTCCCGGGTTTAAAACCCACACATTTCAAATTAAATTTGTAGAATGAATACTTGTATTTTTTGAGCCCGGACAAACTTTCCCGTGAGAAACGTGAATAATTTAATAAATCTAGCTGTAATTCGTAAACCGCCCGTAGTGAAACAGTCTGGGCGGTTAGCCTTCACTTTAGAAGAAGTCCCGTACAGTGGTCTCATAAAACAAATCTTGAAATTCATAGTTGAACCTATATTTAGTAAACTATTTATCAACAACAATGTATTTATTTCCTATCCTTCTTATTGTCATACTAACAAACAATATAAATTCTCAAACCAAAATAATGAAATGACACTGGCACTTGACAGGTATTGTCAAGCGCGCATAAAAATAAAAAAAAATAGCAAAGTCGATTAGTTTTCATATCGAGTCTGTTACATCACAAAAAGTATCAGCAAGTCTGAGCCGATAATTAAAAGCAAACAAGCCTAGAGAAAAAATTGCTATCAAGAGTTATTTTTAATTTATCGAAGCTTAAATCTTAAGTAATTGAATTTATACTTAAAAAATTTAAGCACACACGACGCGTAATTGAAATTAAATGGTGGATATACATGTCTTAGTGTAATTACAATTACCGTTTAACTGTAATTATTTGTTTACAATTTTAACTATCTTCAAAAATGTTTTAACACTATTACGGGACTGCAACATATATTTAACGTTTTGAAAAAAAATCAGTTTTAAAAATATGTTATAATAACATATCCAGATATTGTAACCTTTATAAGCTTAAAGTTTTCCTAAGGTGATTGAAAATCGTATTAGTTTTCTAAAGTCACAAACTACTGTCACTATATTGAAAGGAGTAATACGAAAAACCTCTTAATGCCTTAAGGCGAAGCAAAGGTCTACTTCACTGTCGCAGGGTTAAGATCTTAACCCGCTACGCTGTAAGACGACCTAATATTAGGGGTTTCCAAATCTATATATTGTATATATATATATATATATATATACTCATCACGAAATCTCTGAAACTATTTGTCCGATTAACTTAAAATTTTACACAGTTACTTCTTTTGTGACGTAGACGTCCACTAAGAACGGATTTTATGGAAGTTCTATCCCAACGGAATTTAACTTTTTGCATATCGGCAAGTTTTAAAACTGTAGCAGCTATACATTTAACGCCCCCAGTTAACATAGCAACGGTTACCATACCAATGTTTCTTTTAGCCACAGTTACCATGACAACAGCTACCTTGACAGCGGTTTCCATTACAACGATTACCATGGCAACCAAAGTTTAGATGAAGTTGGGGGGGGTGCAAAAAGTTGAATTATGAAAATAAAAAACTGTCATAAATAAAAATACAAGGACGTAAAAATATAATTGATAACAAAATTGAATTTGATATATTTTAAAAATAAATTAATATTATTATAAAAAATAAATTGTCCTTAGTTATATGCTGGCGATTTTTTCGTGTTGTAAGCCTGTTGTTGGGGATCCCGATACATAACGGGAACGCATCCCAATGTACAGTACCTCATAGGTTATGTGTAAATCTGTGTACTCACTGACTGGCATTATAATTATAAGTTCACATCCAAATTAATAGCCCAGCGAAGCGGGTGACAATCAGCTGGTGCATATCTTCTTACACAATCTTCTTCGACAATCTTTTAGATAAGATTTGCGTTTAGGAGCAGGTTATATTGTAAAAATTTAAATGTAATAAACAGAAATAAATAAATATATATATATATATATATATATATATATATATATATATATATATATATATATATATATATAATTTAAAATCTTCTAGAGGAGATAAAAAAATCAATTCACTATATTTGGAGCTTGCTTTTTAATATAAACTTACTTATAAAAAAATAAGACTGACTACGATGACTTTTTTATTGTAATAATTGAAGAATAAAATATGAAACTATAAATATTTAAATTGTATAATATAAACTATACAACTTAAAACATAGGTATTAAATTGGCTTATGAAGGATAGTTATATTCTGCTGGTCATCACTTGATCGCTTCAGCAAACCATATTCATCAACACGTTGCGCTTATATTGATCACGAACTAAATATTATGGATGCGGCATAATATTTGACAACGTTATTGTATAAAGTAAGAAAGGCTCATAAATTGGAAACATTCTTTAAATAACGAATAAATAAACATTTCTATATGTCTTATACATATATTTATATTTTAATATGATACGTATTTGAGTATACCTACGCTGAGAAAAACGGAAAATATTAATTAATTAAACTACAATTCCAATCATAATAAAAATCACAAATATAGCTGTGACAAACTAATTAATATTCATTATTTTCTCACATCCCAGACACCATTTAAGCGTGTTTAAATGGATGCTTCTCTCTAGGGTGTTGTGGATTGTCCACTTATTATTAACTAACTACATTAACGTTAAATAAAATAATACAATATATTCATAATTTAAATTAAGTAACATAATAACGAAGAAATAAACTCGAAGTTAAAAAGTTTACTTATTAGGCACGGAAAATAACTGGGAATTATTTTAACTCGAGAAACTCAAATTCAAAAAGATTTACTCCAAAATTATTGATACTTACTACATTTTTATAACATTATGAGCCTATTTTATCTATACAAAAATTTCAAATAGATAATATATAAATACGAAGTTTTCAGTTTAAGAAAGTTGTTTTGTTCCAGAGCTACGATCTACGGAACTTACTGAGATATGGGTCCAAACTAATAAAATATACATTATTTTATAAAACTTGTAAAATTCACCAAAGTAATATTTCCCAGTTCTCTCATAAATATAAAATAAATAATAAATAAATAATAATATAAAATGTATATAAAACAAATATGTGTAATAAAATGTAAACTATCAAAGCTAAGCTCCCCATCGTGTGCGTCTATTTTCCACCACATGCATCACCACGCTCCAGTTCACGATAGCTGCAAGCGAGATAAATACCATTTTATATCAAAATTCTGAGAAGCTGATGCACTTTTTTGAAACCACAACTGCATTGTGAATTTTTAATGTTATTTTAAACAAACCACAGATTAAAATCCTGTACTTGGAATGTCCTTGACTTCTAACAAAAGAAAAGTTTAATCTGAATATATCTTACAACATTGTGTATTTTATCTAAAATCTAGATTAGATATATATTATTAAGAAATTTTGAAGTCTAGTTCATATATTCATATTTTATTTATTTTATTTAACGATAAGGGTTAGAGATCCAGATTAAATATTAAATTTTGTCAAAGATTTATTCCGCATGAATTGTACAGGAAAAAATATTAAAAAAAGCATTGTAGGTTGAATTTCAATAAAAAAATACCAAATCTACAATTAAGGAAGTAAAATACATTGCAGGTAATAAATTAATATCAGCATTTTTTATACTGTATTATGTTCTATGAAAGTTATTTATAAAAAATCTAACATTAAATAAATTCTAAGCAACTGTACCACGATTTTAAAATTATTACGACATTTTGAAAATATTTGACCGAGGGAAATAAAAATTATAGTAAACCAAAACTGAACAAAATACTTTTTGGCAAAATCTCTTTTTTTTCAATATTAATGTCAAGTTGAAGTTCTCCGATCCCGCGTCTCGTCCGCGTCCTTTCGGACATCTGTAGAATTTAGAATTCTATTTATTTTTTAAATATGTACACAATCTTTACGTCTCTACTTTATAAATTATATTTATGTCATAAATAGGTATTACACCTGGCTTCAGCTCGTTCAGGCGTCCATTTGTGTGACAAATGATGTAGTCGGTGACTAATCTATGTAGGAATTTACTATTAGGCCTACAACTTTGCTCCCGCCGTTTTATTTTTAATTTTAAAAATAATATAAACAAAAATGGTATCTTATTTATGTTTTAAAGTATTGTATTGTATTGTATTGTAATCAGATGGAGCAACATCTGGAGAGTATGGCGGGTGAGGTAGAATTTCCCATTTCAGTGTTTCGAGGTACGTCTTGACTACTTTCGCCACGTGAGGTCGAGCATTGTCGTATTGCAAAATTACTTTTTCGTGTCTATCAGCGTATTGCGGCCGTTTTGCTTTTAATGTCCGACTCAAACGCATTAATTGCGTTTGATAAAGTGCACCAGTAATTTTTTCAGAAGGTTTTAGCAGCTCATAATAAATTACTCCAAGCTGATCCCACCAAATACACCAAATACAACATGACCTTGGATCCGTGAATATTCTGTCGAAGTGTCGCCGTAGGAGTGTGGCCGGGCAATCCCCGTAATGTGCGTCGCTTAGGGTTGTCGTAGTGCACCCATTTTCGTCCCCAGTAACTATACGATGAAAAAATCCTTTTCGTTTTTGTCTTTCAAGCAGCTGTTCACAAGCAAATAAACGTCGCTCAACATCTCTTGGTTTCAACTGATACGGTACCCAGTATCCTTGTTTTTGGATCATCCCCAGCTGTTCCAGGCGTTTTGATACTGCTTGCTGAGTTACCCCCAATGATTTTGCTAGCTGTTCTTGAGTTTGGCACGAGTCTTCATTAAGTAAAGCCTCCAGTTCATCATCTTCAAAAGTTTTTTCTCTGCCACCGCTATGCCGATCTTCAACAACAAAATCACCGCTTTTAAAGCGCTGGAACCACTCGCGACACGTTCTTTCACTAATACTTCATCACCATAAGTACTTGAAATAACCCGATGAGCCTCAGCCGCCGATTTTTTCATTTTGAAATGAAAAAGTAAAATCTCCCGCAAATGACGTGAATTCGGTTTATAAGTTGACATATTTAATTAAGTGTAACTATATGACGCAAACAAAAATTAACTAATATCGATGTAAGGTTATATTTATAGATGTCAAAACTGATGGAAAACCACTGTTATTTATTTATTTAAACTATTACTGGCTACTAGCGCCATCTTTTGGAAAACGGCGGGAGCAAAGTTGCAGACCTAATAATATTGCATGTTATTCATAACATAAATATATATATATATATATATATATATATATATATATATATATATATATATGTGTCTATATATATATATAGACACTCCCTCCTCTCAAATCAGTACAGCCGTTTTAAAATATGGCGCTAGTTTTTATTGACTGTTATGTCTATATAAGATTTGATCGGTAGAATAATTACTCAATCTATTGAATAAAATTGTCTACACAAATGTACTTTATTATGCTTATTTACACAAATATATCCTTCATTAATATAAAATGTCAATTACTATGGCGTTACTTAACAATCAATACATTTACATTTCAATTAAATTTTTATTAAAATCTGATTTAAATAATAACTAGCAAGTATCGCAGAGATTCAATACCAAATATCGTAAAAAAGATATTTAAAAAAATGAAATACAGGCAGTCATTTATAAAATACTCTGCTTAAAATATGTGGAAATGAATTTCTTTGATGTGAGACCATATCCGTCGTCTAATAGGCGGGATGGTTTTCTCTACGATTTTGCTTTTAATATACGTGTTTATATGGTTTTATAGATGACAAAATAATAAATAATAACACAAAATAATAAAAAACATGTATTAACATAAAACTATATATAGTCGTGTTACTACAAATTGACTGACAGACAAACCTGCATCTTGTTTTTCCGTAAACACAATCGCTGCAAATCATTTCAGAAGTCGGGTTAAAATTTAAGTCTCAAATGTATTTGGAATATACGAGTTGAATCCGTGAAAATAGTTTATTTAAAAGTGTATGCCACACTATAAAATCTAAAAAAATATAGTATGTGAATAAATATTTAACTTAAAAATTTTGATATATTATTAAATAATTAATATTATTAAAAATATCAATCCTTCTAATTTCTTACCAAAATCCATTTTAAATTGATAATAAAAACTTAAACCTTCAATAGATTTTCAATTTAGAGATATGACTAGATACGAATATATTATGAGACATTCGCAAAGGATGTAATCCGTACGTCGGTATGTGAACTGTTTTCAATCTCATAGGTTTGTTTCAATCGGTTTAAGTTCTCGGTCCACTGAGCCACCGTCAAGTTAAAACATTTAACTCTATAGATATAAATAAATAGAAGTGTCTATTTGTAAATCCAAATTAACAATTTCTTACTAAATGCATATAAACTTATATACAGGTCTTACTTAAAAAAACAATTTAATTTATTTTTGTATTATTGTCTGTTTGTTGTGGATAATCACTGAAATGGCTGAATCGACTTTAACAGGACCTTCACTGGGAGACAGCTGATACTATAAAGAATATATTAAACTACTTTTGTTAAAAAAAAAATCCGAGCGAACGAAGTCGTAGGCACGGCTAGTTGTAATATATTATATTACACCCACGTCATATGACTTGTCACGCAATTGATGTCATACATGACCAAAACAAAATTTTGTAAAGGAAATTAATACCGATTGACATTGAATTTAAGGTACCGGGTTCAAAACCCACCTATTACAAATTAACCCATTAATTATATGAACGATGAATACTTTTTGAGCCTTCAAAAAAATTTCTGGAATAATTTAACAAATCTATCTGTAACTTGTAATCCGCCAAACCGCAGTGGAGCAGCCTTGTGGGTTAGCCTTAACTGCCTGCTTTAAAGATAAAGCCAATCTTTACTATGAGGTAGTCTTTATTTTATACACTTGCATTTGGTAAACACAGAGCTAAAAGTCACAAACTACTTTCAGTACATCAAACAGAGTAATATAAGAAAAATCTCTTAATGCCTTAAGGCGAAGCAAAGGATTACTTTACTGTCGCAGGGTTAAGATCTTAACCTGCTACGCTGAAAAACGGCCTGATATTTGGGATTTCTAAAAACAAATACATTCAATTTAAAGTCTTAGAGACATAAAAAATCACTGCACTATTTTAGAGCTTTTGTTTTAATTTTGAATATAGTATAATAATATAATTTGACATTGAAAAGAGAAGAAATAAAATAAAAATGAAGGTATGTTGATATTAAAGCAAACGGAACAGAGAGCTGGTGAAGAATGTTCAATAAAAGCAATCAGTGGTGGCCTTTTGCTTTCGGACGTGATTGCTTGTCACGGAAACGTCCAATTTTGACCGTATTTCCAACTATCTGCCACCATTAAACGAAAATAAGTATTTTTAACGTTTTTGAGGGGCATTAAAAAGAAGTGCATTTTATCTATGATTTCTTTCTTCTTTCCTGCTTCTCTGATCAGATAATATTAATATAAAATTATTTTTTTATATTTATAATGATTTTTCATATATTTGTTCAAGCAATAAAGATATTGAGGTACCAAGTGATATTAATTAAAATACATCAATTAAAATGTCAAATTAATATTAGATAGAGAAGTAAAACTCAAACCCACTCCTATCGAAGTTCACTTGAAGTAATTGCCTTCATAATAGACTTTTTGCATACATAGAGGATATTTTTCATAATATTATTCATCGCCTACGATAACAACAGCTAAATTAATTTAAATGAATTTCAAACATTGTAAATAATTTATTTGTGTTAAAATTTCTTACTTGATTAAATTAAAGCATGGTTATAATTTATTACATTTGTATTTATTTAGTTTTTAGTTTGGTTTTTTTAGTAGACTCGAGTTTATGATAAAGATATATTAATTGACAGTAACTTTGATGATAATATTCCATTCCATAATTAACAATCTAGGTAATGAATAACGGAGAAGGAAAAAATTAAAAACATAACATTAACTTAACTGCGTGAGATCCATAGAGCACTAGTGAAACCAAAAGCGAAGGCTAGTTACTATGTATATATAAAAAGAACATAATTATTTGGTCTTTTCTTTTCATCATATTAATTTTATTAAACATTTCAGATATAGGTCAAAATTAAATATTGTAAGACAAAATATTTCATTCTTCAAATACGTAGTCCGGAGAGTACTTTATTGTCTCATGTCCACGTAAACGTCCAATTTGTCTATCCGACTGCTGTCACCCTTTTTATTTTGGTTAATGACGACGGAATAATAAAAAACATTTAAAATCATTTATTAAATTTATAATAAATGATTTTAAATTTTATTTAACCACGTCTGTTTTTGAAATGAGTTTCAATGATTTTACAAAAAATATTATATGTTTCCACCCAACGTCAACAGAACAAGGATAGGAATTTTAAATTATCTTCACGTTCCGTTTTGAGTCGTGATAAAAAGGACCCTCGTCCGATTAAAACAGGCGAAATATTTTTTTTACAATTTCATCCCCGAAATCATTTATTTTTTTCTACTACAATTTTGCCCTTTCAACTTTATCTTGTATTTCTTTTAATACAATATTAATGTTCTTGAAATTTATGCTCGCGACTGTCCAATTTATCTTTTAAGGGAAATAGGCTTGGGATAAATTGTGAGCTTATGTATATTTATAGACATGAAGCCTTCAGAATCCGTAAGACCTTAGTAAATTTGAATTGTGTATCGTATTTGTAAAATAAAAGAAGCGGAGTAAAAACGACTCGTCGTCGTAGTTGACGTCTGCTGAGTTTATTTGTGTCTGATAACTAGAGTGCCGTTACAATCAGAGACCCACATATGACACGTGTAATAGTAATAGCATCCTATAAACACCGTTTCCTAAAATGAAATTGTTTGTGTGATCAATAATCTCATAACTTTAGTAAATTGAGATGGTGTTCATGTTTTACAGGGTGGATTTTTTAGCCGAGACAGTAAGAAATCTAGATCTATCTACGTTATAAGTATTGAATTAGAAACATATTTTTTGAAAAACCTGCACATCTTTTTCAGCAAATGTGATAGATTTAAAGATGCTGTAAAATATTTTCTTTATAAAATATTCACATAGAATGCAATAAATTTAATTTAATAGTAGATGATCAGATGAGTCCATAGTAGATGGACTCATCTGAACATTTTTTTTTATCAGAACACTCTGGTAACAAAATATCTTAAGATACCTTCCCTTTCTTAGTTTTAAATCTAAAATTGAAACTTTTTATTAAATTTATCTTATATTATAACGTTCGAGAGTAGTCAGAGGACCGAAATACGTGTAATTTTAGTTGTTCACTCATTTGCAGGGTTGATATTATAATGTGCATCATCTGTCATTTTTAAATGAATTATATTTTTGAGCAACTTTTAAGTTTATGGCCGGATATTCTCAGCAGAGCAGCATTCCGAGCCGGGGGTAGCTTACTCACGGACTGACTACACTGACTTTTTTTATTGTAATAATTGATTTTTTAAAAGCGTGTGTAAAATGCCTACTTGAATAAAGATAATTTGAATTTGGATTCTGTTTATTTGTTGAGCGGAGCGCTCTTTGTGAGACTTTTTGCATCCCATGTCCGGGGTTATCATGAAAACAGCTTGACCAATCTCAATGAAATCTTGCACATTTATAGTGCTGGTTATTGCGATGGATTATAAGAAAAAAAAATTAAAAAAATCATGTCGTTGAGGATATTACGTCTTTTATTTATATAATTTATTACTCTACTTTTATTACCCACGTACAAAAAAGACGTAACAAGCCCGCAACAATTTTATTATAGGCCTAAGAATGTCCGACCATAGTCTCCGGTTGTAACATCTGTGAACTGATTTATTAGATAATAACAAACTCAACTTATTTGATTTCATTTTTAAAACAGATGTATTCAATAATTATTTATAACTTTTAAACAAACCTTTGTAAACCTCAAGAAATAGAAGACTTTAGTTTTAAAGGTAAGTTAATGCAAAATAAATTCTAGAAGTCTTGTTGCTTCAACTCTAGAACCAGATGATTTGTCAATAATCATGTTCATGGTATGATATTGTTCATCAACATTTTATCATACCTACCTGTATATTAGAAGTAATCCTTAATTAATGTCACAACTTGAAACACAAATGGATTATAGGTACATTACAATAATGCTACTGGATGGCTTTTATACAATTTAGTGTGAAGTTGGCTAATTGTATAAACAGTATCTTTCACTTCAGCAAATTCTATAAATTTAACGCACGAATTTAAAAAGCTTACAAAATATGTAATTACATTGAAACTAAAGAAATAGGAATTTGTATAAATTTATAATAGATAAATTATAATATGAGCAAGACGGAGCAGGCAGTGTCAGTAGCAATACCAAGTTTTAAATAAACCTATTTCTTGGTAGACATAGAGGTAAGTTTCTTCTCTCTTTCTTCCTAGTCCTATACCCTGAACTTCTTCATTTTTCTTCTATTCTTTCAGGACAGTATCGTATTTCCAACTATTACAACACCATTTAACAAGACGAGCACTATATAGATAGCACTGTATACTCGTATCGTCTTGAGTATTAGTATCGATGAGAGTCATTTTAACAGTGGTTGATATAAAATAGAAATCACCAAATTTTACCGTTTAACCCCATTAACTATTAATAATTCTAAATTATGTTTGAGATAAACGACGACGAACTACGGATAAAAGTAGTTGACACCTTGCAGTACAAACATTATGGTAGATATATGTTTATATGTATGTAATAGCTTGATTTTTCTATCGTTAAATTTCGAATAATATCCTTGTCCTTAGTAACATATATTCAGGTCATGACCTTTAGTGTATTGTATTATATACTTTTAATATAGGTACATAAATGTATTTACATATTATTTAATTATAAACGATATAATTCAAATGTTTTATGAAAACGGTATAACTTAAAACGTAGGTATTAAATTGGCTTATAGGTGATAGCTATGTTCTGCCGGTTATCGCTTGATCGCTTCAGCAAACCAAATCCATCAACACATTGCGCTTATATTGATCATGAACTAGATATTGTAGATACGGCATAATATTTCACATTACTTTTTATATATTAAAAAAGGCTCATAAATTTGAAACATTCTTAAATAACGAATAAATAAAGATTTCTATATGTCTTATACCTATATTAATATTTTAATAAGTTGTGTATTTGAGTGTATCTGCTAAGAAAAAGCAACAACGGAAAATATTAATTAATTAAACTACAAATCCATTCATAATAAACTCCAATATAGACATGACAAAATAATTAACATTCATTATTTTCGTACATCCCAGACACCAGTTAAGTGTTTACAAATGGATGCTTCTCTCTAGTGTGTCGTTGATTGTCCAGATTTTGGTAACTAACAAGATAAATGTTAAATTTAACAGTACAATTTATTGATAATTTAAATAAATTACTTAATTACAAAAAAATAAACCCGAAATAAAAAAGTTCACTTTTTAGGTACAGAAAATAACTAGGTATTATTTTAAATCGAGAAACTCAAATTCAAAAAGATTTACTCCAAAATTATTGATACTTATTACATTTTTATAACATTATGAGCCTATTTTATCTATACAAAAATTTCAAATAGATAATATGTAAATACGACGATTTCAGTTTAAGAAAGTTGTTTTGTTCCAGAGCTACGATCTACGGAACTTACTGAGATATGGGTCCAAACTTATAAAATATACATTATTTTATAAAACTTGTAAAATTCACCAAAGCAATATTTCCCAGTTCTCTTATATATAAAATGTATATAAAACAAATATGTCTAATAAAATGTAAACTGTCAAAGCTAAGCATTTCATCTTGTGTGTCTATTTTCCACCACATGCATCACCACGCTCCAGTTCACGATAGCTGCAAGCGAGATAAATACCATTTTATATCAAACTCTGAGAAGCTGATGCACTTTTATGAATCCACAACCACATTGTGAATTTTTAATGTTATTTTGAACAAACCACAGAATAAAATCTTGTACCTAGATATGTGGTTGACTTCTAACCAAAAGAAAAGTTTAATATGAATATATCTTACAACATTGTGTACGATACATCTTTTTATCTAAAATTTTAATAAGATATATATTTATAAGAAATATTGAAGTCCGGTTCATATATATTAAAAAAAATATTTATTTATTTAACGATGGAGGTTAGAGATTCAGATTAAATATTAAATTATGTGAAAGATTTATTACCCATGAATTGTACTGGAAAAAATATGAAAAAGCATTGTAGGTTGGATTTCAATAAAAAAATACCAAATCTACAATTAATGAAGTAAAAACACATTTCAGGTAATATCTATCAGCATTTTTTATGCTGTATTATATTCTATTAAAGTAATTGATAAAAAATCTAACAAAAAAAAATCCAAATAACCGTATCACGTTTTTAAATCAATTTACGAAATTTTAAAAAATATTTGATATTATCAAATAAATTTTAGAATAAATCACAACTAAATACAACATTTTTTGGCAAACCTCTGACTCTTCAATATTAATGTCAACTTGACAGTCCTGCGATCCCGCGTCACGTCCGCGTCCTTTCGGACATCTGTAGAATTTAGAATTCTATTTGTTTCATAAATATGAACACAATCTTTCCTTTTCTATTTTATAAATTGTATATATGCCATAAATATGTATTACACCTGGCTTTAGCTCGTTCAGGCGTCTATTTGTGTGACAAATAATTTAATCGGTGAGTAATTACGAATTTACTAATATTACATGTTATTCATAACAACGGCACGTTAAAAAAAAATTCTCACACTCTGTATCTGATTACATCGAATCTTTTGTGCAGTCATAGACACTCCCTCCTGTCAAATCAGTACAGCCGTATTAAAATATGATGCGTGTTTTTATTAACTGTTACGTTTGCGTGCGATTGGATCAGTAGAATAATTACTCAACGTATTCAATAAAATTGTCTACTTACATGTTACCTTATTATGCTTATTTAAACAAATATATCCTACATTAATATAAAATGTCAATCACTATAGCGTCACCTGACAATCAATACATTTACGTTTTATAATTCTATTTTTATTAAAATGTGATAAAAATAATAATTAAGAACTATCGCAGTGATTCAATATAAAATATCATAAAAGGGATATTTAAAAAATTAAATACAGACAGTTATTAATAAAATACGCAACTTGAAATATGTGTCAATGAATTTCTTTGATGTGAGACCATATCCGTCGTCTAATAGGCGGATGGTTTGTTGTACGATTTTGCATAGCGCATTAATATACGTGTAAGTGTGGAAATATAATAAAACGAAATAAGAGAAAAAATATTTAAGTATATTAAAACTATATATAGAGGTGTAACTATTTAACTGACTGACAGACAAACCTGCATCTTGTTTTTCCGTGAAAATATATTACAAAATTAAAAAGTATTCAGTATATACGAGTTGAATCCGTTAAGATAGTTTTATTTAACAGTGCATGCAAAACTATAAAATCTAAAAGATACAATATTAATAAATATTATTAAAAATCTAGATTACAATTAGATTAGTTATACCATTAAAAATAATAATCATTCTATGTAATTAACAAAATTCCATTACAAATACATAATAAAAACTTAAATCTTCAATAAATGTTAAATTTAGAGACATGACTAGATACGAATATATTATGAGACATTCATAAAGGATGTAATCCGTCCGTCGGTATGTAAGCTATTTCCAATCTCATAGGTTTGTTTCAATCGGTTTAAGATCTCGGTTCACTGAATCACCGTAAAGTTAGAACATTTAACACTATATCTTTACATATAAATAAAATGAAGTGTCTGTTTGTAAATCCAAATTAGCAATTTTTCACTAAATGCGTATAAACGTATATATATACGGTTTATAAAAAAACTTTTTTTTAAATTTCACTTTGCTTGTCTGTTTGTTGCGAATAATCCTAAAAATGGCTAAACCGACTTTATCAGTACTTTCACTGGTGGACTGATGATACTGGTATAAGGAGTACCTTAAACTACTTTTACTTAAAAAAACATATTCCGGGTAAACGAAGTCGTAGGCACGGCTAGTTGTAATATATTATATATAATCCACGTTATATAGCATGTCATGTACGTGAAGTCATATATGAGTAATACTATGTTTTGTTGATGTAAAGTAATACTGATTGACATTGAATTAAAGGTCCCGGGTTAAAAACCCAGCCATTACAAAAAATTTGTACGATGAATACTTTTTGAGTCTTCAAAAACATTCCTGGGGAAACACGAATACTGTAACAAATCTATCTGTAACTTGTAATCCGTCATACTGTAGTGGAGCATCCTTGTGGGTTAGCCTTAACTGCCTGATCTTTGCTATGAGGCAGCGTCTATATTTTATAAACTGAATTATATTGTAAAGTATTTTATTTCATTGTATTTATTAACGTCCTTGTTTCCATACTGACAACAAACAGATAAAATAAACTCTCAAACCAAAACATGTGTCATTTCGTACACTGGCACTTGACAAGTCTTTTCAAGCGCGAAAAATATAAAAAAGTTAATAAATTTCGATGTCGCTTCTGTTACTACACAAAAGGTGCCATCAGTATTGAGGCGATAATTAAAAGCAAATAAGCCTAGAGAAATACATCGAATCTTAAATAATCGAATTTATACTAAAAAAAATTAAGAAGCACAAACTATTTGATATAAATGTCATAGGATAATTACAATAACGGTAAAATAGAATTATTCGTGAACATTTTAAATGACCTCCAAAATTTTGGATTTTTTAATATTTATATTACAGAACTTCTATTTATATATATATATATATTGAAGTTTTTTGTAACTATTTATAGATAGATATATATATATATCTATCTATAAATAGTTACAAAACACTTCAATTTTCTAAATATTGTAACCAATTATAAGCCCACTCTTTTGTACAAGGTTGTTACCAATCGTATTACGTGTTTAATAAAAGAAGCTAAAAGTCACAAACTGCTTTCAGTACATCGAAAGTAGTAATATAAAATCTCTTAATGCCTTAAGGCGAAGCAAAGGTTTACTTAACTGTGGCAGGGTTAAGATCTTAACCCGCTGAGCTGAAAGACGACATGATATTTGGGGTTTCTAAAAGCATAAACATTCAATTTAAAGTCTTAGAGACATAAGAAACTCACTACACTATTTTTGGAGTTTTTGTTTTAATTTTGAATATAGTATAATAGTATAATTTAACATTTAATAGAAAAGACACAAAATAGAAATGAAATTTAAATTTGATATTAAAGCGAACAGAAAAGATAGCTGGTGAATAATGTTCCATAAAAGCAATCAGCGGTGGCCTTTCACTTTTGGACGTGATTGCTTTTCAAGGAAACGTCCAATTTTTACCGTACAGTTTTCACAAACTAAAAATGCGAAAAAAAATTCACATACAATAATGTACAATACAGTGTAATCTCTATCTAACGATTTTGAAAGGAATTAAAGGCTTATTCATTATATCAAATAATTCGATACAATAATTTATAATACAAGGTTTGTTATACAGAGGTTAAGTTGGTCCATGATTTCTTTCTTCTTCCCTTCCTTACTTCTAATATTTATTTCTCTCTCCCTCTATCAGATCATATGAATATGAAATAACTTTTTGTCCTAAAATCTCTAACTTGATTAAATTAAAGCCTGAGTAATTCGATTTTTTTACATTCATATTTATTTATTTTTTATTTTACATTATTTAGACTTCAGTGTATGATAAAGATATATTATTTTACAGTAACTTTAATGATAATATTCAATTCCATAATTAACAATATAACATAGGTAATGAATAACGGGGAAAAAAGAAAAAGTAGAAACAACATTAACTTAAATGCGTGAGACGACTTAGATCCATAGAGCACGAGTGAATCCAAAGGCGAAAGCTAGTTACCTAGTATGTATAAAAAAACATCATTATTCGGTCTTTTTCTGTTATTATATTTATTGTATTAAACATTTCAGATATACGTCAGATTTAAATACTGTAAGCCAAAATATTTCATTCTTCAAACACGTTGTCACCGGAGTAGTACTTTATTGTCTCATGTCCACGTAAAAGTACAATTTGTCTATGCGACTGCTGTCACCCTTTTTATCTTGGTAAATGACGACGGAATAAAAAAAACATTATCCCAAACAAAAAAATTTAAAATGTAATCTTTTTACATATACAAATTTTATCTTTAAGGGTAAAAGACAGTTTTATATATATAACGATATGTGTATGTGTAATAATGTGTAATTATGTTATTTAGATTTATTTATCCTTTTTAACAACAAAAATTAAATTTATAATTTAAAATGTAATCTTTTTACATATACAAATTTTATCTTTAAGGGTAAAAGACAGTTTTATATATATAACGATATGTGTATGTGTAATAATGTGTAATTATGTTATTTAGATTTATTTATCCTTTTTAACAACAAAAATTAAATTTATAATTTAAAATGTAATCTTTTTACATATACAAATTTTATCTTTAAGGGTAAAAGACAGTTTTATATATATAACGATATGTGTATGTGTAATAATGTGTAATTATGTTATTTAGATTTATTTATCCTTTTTAACAACAAAAATTAAATTTATAATTTAAAATGTAATCTTTTTACATATACAAATTTTATCTTTAAGGGTAAAAGACAGTTTTATATATATAACGATATGTGTATGTGTAATAATGTGTAATTATGTTATTTAGATTTATTTATCCTTTTTAACAACAAAAATTAAATTTATAATTTAAAATGTAATCTTTTTACATATACAAATTTTATCTTTAAGGGTAAAAGACAGTTTTATATATATAACGATATGTGTATGTGTAATAATGTGTAATTATGTTATTTAGATTTATTTATCCTTTTTAACAACAAAAATTAAATTTATAATTTAAAATGTAATCTTTTTACATATACAAATTTTATCTTTAAGGGTAAAAGACAGTTTTATATATATAACGATATGTGTATGTGTAATAATGTGTAATTATGTTATTTAGATTTATTTATCCTTTTTAACAACAAAATTTAAATTTATAATAAATGATTTTAAATTTCTAAAATCTGTTACAACGATTTTATAAAAAAATATTACATATCAACCCAACGTCAACAGAATAAGGGTAGGAATTTTAAATGTCTTCACGTTCTGTTTTGAGTCGTGATAAAAAGGACCCTCGTCCGATCAAAACAGGCGAAATATTTTTTTTACAATTCCACCCCCGAAATCATTTATTTTTTTCCACTACAACTTTGCCCTTTCAACTTTACCTTGTATTTCATTTAATACAATATTAATGTTCTTGAAATTCATGCTCGCAACTGTCCAATTTATCTTTTAAGGGAAATAGGCTTGGGATAAATTGTGAGCTTATGTATATTTATAGACATAAAGCCTTCAGTATCCGTAAGACCTTTAGTAAATTTGAATTGTGTATCGTATTTGTAAAATAAGAGAAGCGGAGAAAATACGTCTCGTCGTCGTTGTTGATGTCTGAGTTTATTTGTGTCTGATAACTAGAGTGCCGTTACAATCACACAGTGACCCACATATGACATGTGTGATTGTATATTAGTAATAGTATCCTATAAACATCGCTCTCCAAAATTAAATTGTATTTGTAATGTCTAATGTAATATAATAACTTAAATAAATTGTATAAATATTTTACAGGGTGGATGTTTTAGTCTGGTCAGCAAGAAAGCTAGATCTAAATTATAAGTATAGTATCACTAAGAACGTTATTTTTGAAAAACCGTTATATCTTTTAGAACAAATTTGATATATTTAAAAATACTGTAATATTATTTATTTATGAAATATTTCCATAAAATGCAATAAATAAATTTAATGTAATAGTAGATGATCTCATAAATTATGTTGTTTGTTAAAATTGTTGTATATTTTTTTCTATATTCATTCGTAACAAACACTCATAAATCCAATATGAGTCAAAGCAGAAATGATTTCCTCCATTACAATGATTACATAGCTAATATAAACTCTCTCTGTCATATTACCTCTTTTAATTTATATAATTTATAACACTAGTTTTATTAGCAACGTACAAAAAGAAGTAACAAGCTCGCTACAGTTTTATTATAGGCTTAAGAATGTCCGACCACAGTCTCCGGTTGCAACATCTGAACGGATTTATTAGATAATAACAAACTCAGCTTATTTGATTTAATTTTTAATACATATGTACTCAATAATAATTATTTACAACGTTAAAACAAACTTTTCTAAACCTCAAGGGATAGAAAACTTGAACTTTAAGGTAAGTTAATTCTCTCTTGAAAACTCTTGTTGCTTCAAACTCTAAAACCAGCTGATTTGTAAATAATCATATTCATGGTATGATATTGTTCATCTAACTTCGATCATAACTACCTGTAAATTAGAAGTAATCCTTATTTATTTTTATTTATTTATTTATTTATTTATGTACCATTAACTTACAGAACAGAAAATATACAATGACAAAAAAAAAAGTGTACAAAGGTTTAGCTTATCTCTTTAAGAGATCTCTGCCAGTTACCATTCGGCAAAAAGGAAAAATTAAAATAACAATGCGGATTGGTACGTTAAAAACATAAAAAATATAAAAAAATATAAAAAAACCATGTAAAATAAAAAAAAAATTAAGCAAATTTAGTATCATTAATATAATACTACAAAACAATTAATATATATATATATATATATATATATATATATAATACATAATATTTATTTATTTATTTATTTTATTTAAATTCTTTATTGCACAACAAGGTACAAAGGGTGGGCTTAACGCTATACATATAAATTAACACATACCCTATACAACATTATATGAATATATATTTTTACACACTATATATATACTATTATACATATATAAATATTGGCATACAAAAATTACATACTAATTTAAAATATTAATTATGATGAAGAGGAGAGGTAATATTGTTTCAGTCTAAGCTTGAATGAGCTAAGAGTTGGATTTCCATGAAATATGTTACCCGGAAGAGAATTCCAAAGACGAGCCGCAACGACAGTTAAAGAATTTCAATAAAAAGAAGTATTAAAGTGAGGCACTTCCAGAGATTTTAATGAGACACACGAGCGATGTGGTCTTGTTCTGTATGGGGTTAGTTGAAAACGTTCACGTAAATAAGAAGGAGAGGAGTTATGTAAGATATTATAAAGAAGAGAGAGAATATGTACTTTCCGGCGAAGGCGGATAGGGAGCCACTTCAATTGAGTTCGATATTGAGATATATGGTCAAATTTACGCAGTCCGTATACAAAGCGGATGCATAAATTTTGAAGTCGATCGAGTCTATTTAGCAGCTCCTCAGATGCATCTAACTAACAGACATCAGCGTAGTCGAGCAATGGTAACAGAAGTGTTTGTGCTAGTATTATTTTAGATTTTAAGGGAAGGAAGTTCTGCAACCGCTTAAGTGAGTGAAGTGAGTAATATAATTTCCTGCTAACTTCATCAATTTGAGCTGACCCTGAGAGATTACAATCCAGAATAATTCCCAGATTTTTAGATTTGTCGACAAATGGTATTAAATTAGAATCATAAGTCAGGGAAGGTAAATTTAAGGTAATAATTTTGTTGCGCAATTGCTTGCTACCTATAATCAGGGCTTGTGATTTCGTTGGATTAACAAGGACGCCGTATTCATCAGCCCACTTCTTAATTCTACTGAGATCACTATTAAGAGCTTCGATAGTACAAGCCAGATCTTTTATAGTAGTGTGACGATAAAGCTGCAAATCATCTGCATAGAGATGGTAGTGACATGAAATGACTTAACTAATGTCACAACTTGAAATCCAAATACGTTATAAGTACAATACAATAAAACTACTGTATTGATTTGTACTGATTTTTTACAATTTACTGTGGAGTTGGCTAATTGTCTAAATCGTACCTTTCACTCAAGCAAATTCTCTAAATATAAGGAACAAATTTAAAAAGCTTTCAAAATATGTAATTACATTAAAACTAAAAATTGTATTTGTATGAATTAATAATAGATAAATTATAAATTGAGCAAGATATAGCGGGCAGTATCAGTGGCTGTAGCTAGTTTTAAGTCAACCTATTTCTTAGCAGACACAGAGCTAAATAAAGGATTCTATTTTAAATGTGATCGAGGCATTGCCATGTCATAACTCTCTATCTTCCAACTCCTGTACCCTGAACTCCTTCATTTTTTTGCACATTCCTTACGGATAGCATCGCATTTTCAACTATGGCATTACCATTTAACAAGTCGAGCACTATGTATTCGAGTCTATACGAGTCACGTTGACCGTAGTTGATGTAAATTTCGTCGCATGTAGAAGTAAACAATAAATTTAACCGCGTAACCCCATTAACTATTCAAGGTTATGTTTAAGATAAAAGACAGATAACTCACGGATAAAAGTCGTTGAGAACTTGCAGTATAATCATTACATATATGTATATAATATCTTGATTTTTCTATCGTTTATATTCGAATAATACCCTTTTCCTTAGTATCATATATTTGTGCCACCTTTAGTGTATTGTATTATACATTTTTAATATACATACATGTATTTACATATAATTTTTTTATTAAGAATATATTTCGATTGTATTATGAAAATGGTATAACATATAACATCGGTATTAAATTGGCTTATGAAGGATAGCGATGTTCTGCTGGTCATCGTTTGATCGCTTCAGCAAACCAAATTCCTCAACACGTTGCGCTTATATTGACCACGAACTAGATATTGTGGGTACGGCATAATATTTGAATCTATTATTGTATATATTAAAAAAAGCTCTTAAATTGGAAACATTCTTTAAATAACGAATAAATAAACATTTCTATACCTTCAGACATGTCTTATATTTATTTTTATTTTTAATACAATTCTTATTTGAGTATAACTATGCAAAGTAAAAAACGAAAAACATTAATTAACAAACATAGCTGTAACAAAATAATTAACATTCTTTGTTTTCGTACATCCCAGACACCAGCTAAGTATGTGTAAATGGAGGCTTCTCTCTAGAGTGTTATTGATTGTCCACTTATTATTAACTAACTACATAAACGTTAAATTAAACAATACAATATATTCATAATTAAAACAAATTATATAACCTAATTACAAAAAAACAAACCCGAAATTAAAGTGTTCTCTTGTTAGGCACGGAAAATAACTGGGAATTATTTTAACTCGAGAAACTCAAATTCAAAAAGATTATTTAAAACCATAGTTAAAAGCTATTTCAAAGAGTTAATATAAAATACGACGATTTAAATTTAGGAAAATTCCTTTGTTTTAGAGCTACGATCTACGGAAATTACTGAGATATAACATGGTCAAACTTATAAATTTGAATTAAACTTTAACATTATTTTATTTACAATATAAAGTTCATCAAAGTAATATTACCCAATTCTCTCATATATAAATCTATATTAAAAAAAAATTTGTTTAATAAAATGGAAACTATCAAAGCTAAGCTTCCCATCGTGTGCGTCTATTTTTCATCACATGCATCACCACGCTTCAGTTCACGATAGCTGCAAGCGAGATAAATACCATTTTATATCAAATTCTGAGAAGCTGATGCACTTTTATGAAACCAAAACCTCATTATGAATTTTCAAAGTCATTTTAAACAAACCACAGAATAAAATTCTATTCCTGGATGTGTCCTTGACTTCTAACAAAAGAAAAGTTTAATATGAGCATATCTTACAATATTGTGTAAGCCACATCTTTTTATCTAAATTCTAGTTTAGGAAAGACAGATCGAAGCAACGAGTTTATATGTATATTTATAAGAAATATTGCAGTCTAGCTTATATATATTATATTTATTTTATTTAACGATAAGGATAACGATAACGATAGAGGCGAGGCGATATTCAATTGTTTGAAAGATTTATTACGCATGAATTAAATTTAAAAACAAAATTTGTGTTGAAAAAAATATTGAAAAAACATTGTAGGTTGAATTTCAATTTAAAAAATACCAGATCTACAATTAATTATAGATTATATATTTATATCAGTATTTTTAATGCTGTATTTTTTTTTAAAGTAAGTAAACCAAAACTGAACATAATAGTTTTTGGCAAAACCTCTGTCTTTTCAATATTATTGTCAGGTTGAAGTCCTGCGATCCCGCGTCGCGTCTGCGTCCTTCGGACAGCTGCAGAATTAAGAATTCTATTTCCGTCTCTACTTTACAAATTGTATTTATATGGTAAATAACTATTACACCTGGCTTTAGCTCGTTCAGGCGTCCATTTGTGTGACAAATGATTTAGTCGATGACTAATCTATGCAGGAATTTACTAATATTGCATGTTATTCATAACAACAGCATATTGAAAAATACATGGTTATTTTATTTTAATATATATCTATGTTTATAAGTAAGATTTGATCGGTAGAATAATTACTCAACCTATTGATTAAAATTGTCTACACACATGTTACTTTATTATGCTTATTTACACAAATATATACTACATTAATATAAAATGTCAATTACTATAGCGTCAATTGACCATCAATACATTTACATTTCAATTCAATTTTGATTAAAATCTGATTAAAATAATAACTAGCAAGTATCGCAGTGATTCAATGCCAAATATTTAAAAAAATGAAATACAGGTAGTTATTTATAAAATACTCAGATTGAAATATGTGGCAATGAATTTCTTTGTTCTGAGACCATATCCGTTTTCTATTAGGCGGGATGGTTTGCTCTACAAATTTGCTTTTAATATACATGTTCGTATGGATTTATAGGATATTAAATAATAACACAAAATAAGAAAAAAATATTTATTTAAGTAAACTATATATAGTCGTGTCACTAATAAACTGACTGACAGACAAACCCGCATCTTGTTTTTCAGTGAACACAATCAGTGCAAAACATCTAAGAAGTCGGTTTAAAATTAAAGTTTAAAATATATTCACTATATACGAGTTGTATCTGTTAAAGTAGTTTTATACAAAAGTGTATACAAAACTATTAAATCTAAAAGAATACAATATTAATAAATATTTATTAAAAATCTAGGATTGCAATTAAATTAATAATATTAATAAAAATAACAATAAAAACTGAAACCTTCAATAAAATTTTGATTCAAAGAGAACATGACTAGATACAAATATATTATGAGACATTCGTAAAGGATGTAATCCGTCCGTCGATATGTAAGCTATTTTCAATCTCATAGGTTTATTTCAATCAGTTTAAGCTCTCGGTCCACTGAACCAACGTCAAGTTTTAACTCTATACCTATACATATATAGTGTCTGTTTGTAAATTAACAATTTTTACTAAATTCATATGAAAGTATATACGGTTCTTACATAAAAAAAAATAATTAAAATTTTATGTGTGATTATCAATTTGTTGTTGATTAGCCATCACTAAAATGGCTGAACCGACTTTAACAGGACTTTCACTGGCGGACAGCTGCTATAGGAAGTACCTTAAACTAAAAAAAATCATATTCCGCTATAACGAAGTCGTTAGCACGACTAGTTTATATATATTTTATAACCCCCACGTTATATGTCATGTCAAGCATTTGATGTCATATACAACTATTACTATATTTTCTCGATGTAAAGTAAAGTAATATTGATAGATATTGAATTAAAGGTCCCGCGTGTAAAACCTGGGGAAACACGTATAATGTAACGAATCTATCTGTAACTTGTAATCCGTCAAATCGTAGTGGAGTAGGCTTGTGGATTAGCCTTAACTGCCTGCTTTAAAGATAAAGAAAGATAAATCTTTACTATGAGATAGCGTCTATTTATTTATTTAAATAACTTTATTGCATTACGTGTGATATAAAAGAAGCAAAAAGTCACAAACTACTTTCAGTACATCGAAAGGAATAATATAAAATCTCTTAATGCCTTAAGGCGAAGCAAAGGTTTACTTTACTGTCACAGGGTTAAGATCTTAACCCGCTACGCTGAAAAACGTCCTGATATTTGGGATTTCTGAAAGCATATTTATTATTTATTTATTTGATTTATTTATTTGAACTATTACTGGCTACTAGCGCCATCTTTTGGAAAACGGCGGGAGCAAAGTTGTAGACCTAATATATTAATTTAAATGAATTTCAAACATTGTAAATAATGTATGTCCTAAAATTTCTAACTTGATTAAATTAAAGCATGATTAATCAGTTTTTTTTTACATTTTTATTTATTTATTTTTTATTTTACATTATTTAATAAACTCGAGTATATGATAAAGATATATTAATTTATAGTAACATGAATGATAATATTCCATTACATAATGAACAATCTAGGTAATAAATAAAGGAAGAAAAGTAGAAACATAACATTAACTTAACTCATATTTATTGTATTAAACATGTCAGATATACGTCAGATTTAAATATTGTAAGTAAAAATATTTCATTCTTCAAACACGTAGTCACCGGAGAGTACCTTATTGTCTCATGTACACGTAAACGTCCAATTTGTCTATCCGACTGCTGTCAGCCTTTTTATCTTGGTAAATGACGACGAAATAAAAAAATATCCCAAACAAGAATATTTAACATGTAATCTTTTTAAATTTTATCTTTAGGGGTAAAATACAGTTTTTTTCACAAAACGATAATGTTAATACTGTTACATATTTAGATTTCTTTGTCCTTTTAACAACAAAAATTTAATTTATAATAAACAATATTAAATTTTATTTAACCACGTTTGTTTTTGAAATCTGTTTCATCGATTTTACAAAAAAAAATGTATATTTCCACCCAACGTCAACAGAACAAGGGTAGGAATTTTAAATGTCTTCACGTTCCGTTTTGAGTCGTGATAAAAAGGACCCTCGTCCGATCAAAACAGGCGAAATATTTTTTTTTACAATTCCACCCCAAAATCTTTTTTTTTCCACTATACCTTTGCCCTTTCAACTTTATCTTGTATTTCTTTTAATACAATATTAATGCTGTTGAAATTTATGCTCGCGAGTGTCCAATTTATCTTTTAAGGGAAATAGGCTTGGGATAAATTGTGAGCTTATGTATATTTATAGACATAAAGCCTTCATAATCCGTAAGACCTTTAGTAAATTTGAATTAAAGAAGCGGAGAAAATACGACTCGTCGTCGTAGTTGATGTCTGCTGAGTTTATTTGTGACTGATAACTAGAGCGCCGTTACAATCACACAGTTACCCACATATGACATGTGTGATAGTTTATATTAGGTCTACAACTTTGCTCCCACCGTTTTCCAAAAGATGGCGCTAGTAGCCAGTAATAGTTCAAGTAAATAAATCACAGTTGTTTTCCATCAGTTTTGACATCTATAAATATAACCTTACATCGATATTAGTTAATTTTTGTTTGCGTCATATAGTAACACTTAATTAAATATGTCAACTTATAAACCGAATTCACGTCATTTGCGGGAGATTTTACTTTTTCATTTCAACATGAAAAAATAGGCGGCTGAGGCTCATCGGGTTATTTCAAGTACTTTGGTGATGATACTATTAGTGAAAGAACGTGTCGCGAATGGTTCCAGCGCTTTAAAAGCATTGATTTTGTTGTTGAAGATCGGCATAGCGGTGGCAGAGAAAAAACTTTTGAAGATGATGAACTGGAGGCTTTACTTAATGAAGACTCGTGCCAAACTCAACAACAGCTAGCAAAATCATTGGAAGTAACTCAGCAAGCAGTATCAAAATGCCTGGAACAGCTGGGGATGATCCAAAAACAAGGATACTGGGTACCGTATCAGTTGAAACTAAGAGATGTTAAGCGACGTTTATTTGCTTGTGAACAGCTGCTTGAAAGACAAAAACGAAAAGGATTTCTTCATCGTATTGTTACTGGGGACGAAAAATGGGTGCACTACGACAACCCTAAGCGACGCACATCATGGAGATTGCCCGGCCACACTCCTACGGCGACACCTCGACAGAATATTCACGGATCCAAGGTCATGTTGTGTATTTGGTGGGATCAGCTTGGCGTAATTTATTATGAGCTGCTAAAACCTTCTGAAAAAAATACTGGTGCACTTTATCGAACGCAATTAATGCGTTTGAGTCGGGCATTAAAAGCAAAACGGCCGCAATACGCTGATTGATAGACACGAAAAAATAATTTTGCAACACGACAATGCTCGACTTCACGTCGCGAAAGTAGTCAAGACGTACCTCGAAACACTGAAATGGGAAATTCTACCTCACCCGCTATACTCTCCAGATGTTGCTCCATCTGATTACCATTTATTTAGGTCGATGGCACACGGCCTGGCAGGCCAGTGCTTCGATTCTTTTGAAAAAGTGAAAGAATGGATCGATTCTTGGATCTTATCAAAGGATGAAGAATTTTTCCGACGCGGGATTCGTTTGTTGCCTGAAAGATGGGCCAAAGTAGTGGAAAGTGACGGACAATACTTTGAAACATAAATAAGATACCATTTTTTTTTATAATCTTTAAAATTAAAAAAAAAACGACGGGAGCAAAGTTGTAGACCTAATAGGATTATAAACACCGTTTCAAAAAAGATATATTGTTTGTGTGATATCTGATAATATAATAACTTAAATAAATTGAGATTGTATTAATGTTTTACGGGGTAGATATTTTAGACGGGCCAGTAAGAAATCTAAATGTAAATCATAAGGTTTGTATCTTTAGGATAATATTTTTTTAAAAACCGTCATTTCTTTTTAGCAAATAATATATTTTATAAGGATTTTTATTGTCGTATGAAAAAATTCATCTGAAGTATGTAGTGGTTATTTAATATTTTTAAAATATAAAAATGATTTTTATAGCTTAACTGTTACAAATAGATATATCCTCTGGCAAACTTCTTTGTAGATCTTTGTAGAAATTTAGGACACATTTCATTAGGACCTCATTTCGTTTATCTTTAACTATTTAAACAGCTCACGCAAAGAAAGGAAATTTTTGAGACGTTTTTTTTACAATTTGGGTAACATAGCCGGTTTTTTATGCACATGTCTAGGTTTGTTTAACAAGTTTTGGGGCAAATTCGATACAAATAAACAAACAAACAAATAGTTCTTCTTTATAATATTAGTATAGATATAATTAATTCTATTTTATTAACCGTTTGGGAGACCTTTTTTTGTGTCTAGTTGTCTCCAAAATGCGACGAGATAATTAGCTAAAAATTTTCTCATGTATGCTTGAGCCGAACGCGGATGTTATAGAGAAAACAGATTGAAAAAATGTTTAGCCATTCAAAAGTTATCAATAAAAAAAGAAAGGAGAGGGGCTCAGCTCAACACCCGCCGCGTACGGTTGGCGGATCCTAGTATTAGTATAGATATAAGTAGATAATATTAGTGTAGATATAATTAATTATATTTTAAATAAGTATTCATCGCCTTTTTTACAATTTTCAAATACTTTGGTTTTGAATTCAAAATGCCATTAACCATCAATCACTGAAACTTCTGTTTAAGATAAACGACGGATAACAGTCGTTGATACCTTGAAGAAAAACCTTTAGATATATGTATATATGTTTATAATAGCTTCATTTTTCTATCCTTTATTTTCAAATAATCCTTGTTTACTATATTATCATAGGGTATTGTATTATATACTTTTAATATACATACATGTATTATTGTGTTTATTGTGTTTATTTATTAAGAATATATTTCAATTGTATTATAAAAATAGTGTAACCTAAAACGTAGATATTAAATTAGCTTATGAGGGATAGCTATGTTCTGCTTGGTCATCACTTGATCGCTTCAGCAAACCAAATCCATCAACACGTTGCGCTTATATTGATCATGAACTAGATATTATGGATACGGCATAATATTTGATATTATTATCGTATATATTAGCACTGCTGATTAACTCAAAACAATCTTGAAATAACTAATAAATAAACATATGGATAGCTTCTAAAAGTTAAATGCATTTTTTTTGTTTTTATATATTGTGTACCTATACTAAGTACATGAGTATACCTATACTAAGAATATGCAAAAACTGCAAAGATTCCTTAGAATCAACATTTGATGCATTTACTATTTCTTTATATAAAATTTGGTTCATTCATCAAGAAAATCGTAATCATTTTATTATCAAACGTAATGCGTAAAATAATGAACACTCAATATTTTCTCATATCCCAGGGTCGAGTAAAGTATTTGAAAATGAATCGCTATCTATATTTAAAAATAAAATATAAGAGTCTGTTTGTTATTTCAAATTATAGGCTTTACACTAAATGTATAAGAATGTAACGTGAACAAAGTCGTGCTAATGCAGCTAATTTTACTATATTATATATCATCCACGTCATATTGTATATCATGTATGTGATGAGTAAATGACTGCAAAAATATTTTCGTGATGACACTATTGTGTAGTAATACTGATTGACATTGAATTAATAGATACTGGGTTCGAAATCCACCCATTTCAAAAATAAATTTGTAGAATAAATACTTATACTTATTGAGCCTGGACAAACTTTCCCGTGTGAAAAATGAATAATTTAACAAATCTTACTGTAATTCGTAAACCGCCCGTAGTGAAACAGCCTGCTGTTTTAGCCTTAACTTAGAAGGTCTCCCGTGCAGTGGTCATATAAAACAAATCTTTACTTTCATAGTTGAATATATATTTAGTAAACTGTGTTGTAAAGTATTTTAACAACTATATATTTATTAAACTTCTTGTTAACATACTAACAAATAACAAACAATATTAATTCTCAAACCAAAATAATGAAATGACACTGGCACTTGACAAGTCTTTTCAAATGGCAAAGTCGATTAATTTTCATATCGAGTCTGTTACATCACAAAAAGTGCCATCAGGTATATATATAACGGAACTATACTCTATAACGGGACTGTTTATGTATATTTACAGTTTAAAAAAACTTCAGTTTTAGGAATATGTTAAAAAAATTTGGTCAGGGTTAAGATTTTAAAAGCAAAAAAAAACATATATTCAAGTAAAAATCTTCTAGAGGAGATAAAAAAATCAACTTCAATTTGGAACTTGTATTTTAATAAAAACTTTAAAAAAATACGACTGACTACTATTGCTATAATTGAAGATTCAAAATTATTTAAATTGTATAATAAGAACTGATTAATTGAATTTGCTTACGAGTAATACCAATGTTCTGCTGGTAATCGCTTGATCGCTTCAGCAAACCAAATCTATCAACACGTAGCGCTTATATTGATCATGAACTAGATTTTATGGATACGGCAAAATATTTGATATTATTATTGTACATATTAAGAAAGGCTCATAAATTGGAAACATTCTTTAAATAATGAATAAATAAACATTTCTATATGTCATGTATACATATATTAATATTTTAATATGATGCGTATTTGAGAATATCTGCGCTAAGAAAATACAAAACGGAAAATATTAATTAACTAAGCTTCAAGTCCCACCACAATAAACACTAATATTGCTGTGACAAAATAACTAACATTCATTATTTTCGTACATCACAGACACCAGTTAAGTGTGTGTAAATGGATGCTTCTCTCAAAAGTGTTCTTGTTTGTCCACATATTATTAACTAACTACATAAACGTTAAATTAAACAGTTACAACATATTTATAAATTAAATTAAGTAACATAACAATATAACATAAAAAAGAAATAAACCCGAAATTAAAAAGTTTACTTTTTTTTAAATGAAATGAAATTACTAAGATATATGATATATCTTATAAAATATTTATTATTTTATTTAACACGTAAAATTTATTAAAATATTGGTTTTCAAATCTCTCATATATAAAAATCTGTATAAAACAAATATGTGTAATAAAATGTAAACTATCAAAGCTAAGCACTCCATCGTGTGCGTCTATTTTCCACCACATGCATCACCACGCTCCAGTTCACGATAGCTGCAAGCGAGATAAATACCATTTTATATCAAATTCTGAGAAGCTGATTCACTTTTATGAAATCACAACTGCATTGGGAATTTTTTATATTATTTTAAATAAACCACAGAATGAAATCCTGTACTTGGATATGTCCTTGACTTCTAACAAAAGAAAAGTTAATTCTGAATACATCTTACAACATTGTGTACGATACATTTTTTTATCTAAAATCTACATTAGAAAAGACAGATCGAAACAACGAGTTTATATGTATATTTATAAGAAATATTAAAGTCGAGTTCATATATTAATAATATATTTATTTTATTTAAGGATAAATGTTAAAGATTCAGATTAAATATAAAATTATGTGAAAGATTTATTACGCATGAATTGTGCTCGAAAAAATATTGAATTAAAAAATACCAAATCTACAATTAATGAAGTAAAAACACATTCCAGGTAAAATATATTTATATTAGGATTTTGATACTGAATTATATTCTATTAAAGTAAATAAACCAAGCTGAACATAATAATTTTTGGCAAAATCTCGGTCTTTTCAATATTAATGTCAAGTAAAGTCCTGCGATCCCGCGTCTCGTCCGCGTCCTTTCGGACATTTGTAAAATTTAGAATTCTATTTAATTTTTAAATATATACGCAATCTTTCCATCTCTACTTTATAAATTGTATTTATGTGATAAATAAGTATTACAACTGGCTGCAGCTCGTTCAGGCGTCCATTTGTGTGACAAATGATTTAGTGGGTGACTAATCTATGCAGGAATTTACTAATATTGCATGTTGTCATAACAAGGGCATATTGCAAAAACACATGTTTATTTTATTTTAATAACCTTTATATATATTTATGGTCTTAATTTTCTTAAACTCTGCATCCGATTACATCTTTAGTGCAGTCACAGACACTCAAATCAAACCTGTCTGACTGTCTGTCAAATAAGTACAGCCGTCTTAAAATATGGCGCGAGTTTTTATTGACAGTTATGTTTGTATGCGATTTGATCGATAGAATAATTACTCAACCTATTGATTAAAATTATCTACACACATGTTACTTTATTATACTTATTTACACAAATATATCCTTCATTAAAATAAAATGTCAATTACTATAGCGTCACTTGACAATACATTTACGTTTTATAATTAAATTTTTATTAAAATCTGTTAATAATAATAACTAACAACTGTCGCAGTGATTCAATGTAAAATATCATAAAAATAAAATTAAAACAAATGAAATACCGACAATCATGGCATGGCATGACAGAAATGGCTTGTATATATATACAACATATATATATGACGTGGATTTTATATATATATATATATATATAAAATCCACGTCATATAGCATGTGACGGACGTGATGTCATATATGTTAAGACTAATACTATGTTTTCTTGCTGTAAAGTTAAGTAATAACTAATAAACATTGAATTTAAGGTCCCGGGTTCGGAACCCGCCCATTACAAAAATTATTTATACGATGAATACTTTTTGTGTCTTCAAAAACATTCCTGGAGAAACACAAATAATGTAACGGATCTATCCGTAACTTGTAATCTGCCAAACCGTAGTGGAGCCGCTTGATGGGTTGGCCTCAACTGTATAGCAATCTTTACTATGAGGTAGCGTCTATATTTTATAAACTGTATTATTTTGTAAAGTATTTTATTTCATTGTATTATTTTCCTTGTTGTTATTCTGGCAAAAAACAAACAATATTAATTCTCAAACCAAAACAATGAAATGACACTGGCACTTGACAAGTCTTTTCAAGCGCGCAAAGAGATATAAAAAGTGGCGGAGTCAATAAATTTCGATATCGATTCTGTTACGTCACAAAAGGTAGAACCAGTTCTGTGCCGATAATTAAAAGAAAACGAGCCTAGAGAAAAAAATGCTATCTAGAGACAGCTTTCAATTTGTCGAAGCTTAAATCTTAAATAATAGAATTTATACTAAACATTTTTAAAGGACGCACGACACGTAATTGAATTTAAATACTTTATATAAATGTCATAGGACAATAACAATAACGATCTTAATCAATAAACATTTTAAATTACCTACAAAATTTCGTAGAATTTTTCAAACCTTTAGTGTTTCAAAATTTTATCAACATATTATAACCTTTATAAACATATCTTTTTTTAAGGTTGTTTAAAATCACATTACATTTGGTAAAAGAAGAGTTAAAAGTCACATACTACTTTCCCTACATCGAAAGGAGTAATATAAGAAAAATCTCTAATGCCTTAAGGCGAAGCAAAGGCTTACTTTACTGTAGCAGGGTTAAGATCTTAACCCGCAAGTTTGAAAGACGACCTGTTTGTGGGTTTCTTTAAGCATATACATTCAATTTGAAGTCTTAGAGATATAAGAAAATCACTGCACTTTTTTTGGAGCATGTATTTTAAATTTGAATATAATATAATAGTGAAATTTAACATTTGATAGAAAAGACACAATATAAAAATTAAGGTACGTTGATATTAAAGCAAACAGAACAGAGAGCTGGTGAAGAATGTTCAATAAAAGCAATCAGCGGTGGCCTTTAACGTGCGGACATGATTGCTTTTCACGGAAACGTCCAATTTGGACCGTATTTACAAACTATAAATGCGAAAACAACATTCGATATAGAAATTATTCACATTTAATTCTCACATACTATAAAGTACAATACAGTGCAAACTCTATTTAACTAATTTGAAGCGATTATTCATTATATCTAAAACAATCCGATACAATAATTTATAATACAAGGTTTGTTACACAGAGGTTAAGTTGTACCATGATTTCTTTTTTTCTTTTCTTCCTTACTTCTAATATTTACTTCTCTGATCAGATAATGTCAATATAAAATTAATTTTATTTATTTATAATGAAATTTCATACATTTATTCACGCATTAAAGATATTGTACCAAGTGGTATATTAATTAAAATGTCAAATTAATAAAAGACCCTATAGAGAAGCAAAACTCAAACCCACTCCTATCGAAGTCCACTTCAAGTAATTGCCTTCATAATAGACCCTTTGCATACATAGAGGCTATTTTTCATAATATTATCCATCGCTTACAATAACAAAAACTATATTAATTTAAATGAATTTCAAACACTGTAAATAATTTATTTGTCTTAAAATTTCTGACTTGATTATATTAAAGCATGGTTAATCCGATTTTTTTTTCCATTTATATCTATTTATTTTTTATTTTACATTATTTAGTATAATTGAGTTTATGATAAAGATATATTATTTGACAGTAACTTTGATGATAATATTCTATTCCATAATTAACGGAGAAGGAGGAAAAAGTAGAAACATAACATTAACTTAAATGAATAAGACGACTTTGATCCATAGACCTTGAGTGAAACCAAAGGCGAAAACTAGTTACTTTGTATATATTAAAAGAACATCATTATTCGGTTTGTTTCTTTTATCATATTTATTGTATTAAACATTTCAGATATACGTCAGAATTAAATATTGTAAAACAAAATATTTCATTCTTCAAACACGTAGTCACCGGAGAGTACCTTATTGTCTCATGTCCACGTAAACGTACAATTTGTCTATCCGACTGCTGTCACCCTTTTTATCTTAGTGAATGACGAGGGAATAAAAAAAACACTATCCCAAATACAAAATTTTAAAATGTAATAGTTTTTACATACTCAAATTTTATCTTCAGGTGTAAAAGACAGTTTTTTCACAAAACGATAATGTTAATAAGGTTATTTAGATTTCCTTGTCCTTTTTAGCAACAAAAAAATATTTATATTAAATGATATTAAATTTTATTTAACCACGTCTGTTTTTGAAATGTTTCAACGATTTTATAAAAAAATATTATATATTTCCACCCAACGTCAACAGAACAAGGGTAGAAATTTTAAATGTCTTCACGTTCCGTTTTGAGTCGTGATAAAAAGGACCCTCGTCCGATTAAAACATAATTTTTTTTTTCACTACAACTTTGCCCTTTCAACTTTATCTTGTATTTCTTTTAATACAATATTAATGTTCTTGAAATTTATGCTCGCGACTATACAATTTATCTTTCAAGGGAAATAGGCTTGGGATAAATTATGAGCTTTTGTATATTTATAGACTTAAAGCCTTCAGTATCCGTAAGACCTTTAGTAAATTTGAATTGTGTATTGTATTTGTAAAATAAAAAAGCGGGGAAAATATGACTCGTCGTCGTTGATGTCTGCTGAGTTTATTTGTGTCTAATAGCTAATGTGCCATAATAATCACACAGTGACCCACATATGACGTGTGTGATAGTAACAGTATCCTATAAATATCGTTCCCCAAAATTAAATTGTTTGTGTGATATCTAATAATATAATAACTTGAATAAATCGACAAAAAAATTCACCCCGTAAAACATGATGTATTAATGATTTATGTATTCATTTTTAAGTTGGGACAGTAAAACAGATCTAAATTTTAAGTATAGTATCATTAGAAACATATTTTTGAAAGATCGTCATATCTTTTTGTGCAAATGTGATAGATTTAAAGGTCCTTATAATATTTTATTTCTGAAGTATTCCCATAGAATGTAATAAATAAATTTAACTTAATAATAGATGATCCCATCTACAATTAAATTGATTTTATTTTTTATTATTTGGATAATGGCCAAAAATTAAGTTGTTTGTTAAAATTATTCTATATTTTTTCTATATTCATTCGTAATAAATACCAATAAATCCAGTATGATTCAAATCAGAAATGAATTCCTCCATTACAATGATTACATAACTAATATAAACTCACCGTGTCATATTACCTCATTTATTCTTATAAAATTTATAATAATAGTTTTATTACCAACGTACAAAAAGAAGTAACAAGCTCTCTACAATTTTATTATAGTTAAGCCTATAATGTCCGACCACAGTCTTCGGTTGTAACATCTGTGAACTGATTTATTAGATAATAACAAACTCAGCTCATTTGAGTTCATTTTTGAAACAGATGTACTCAATAATAATTATTTATAACTTTGAAACAAACCTTTCTAAACTTCAAGGGATAGAAGACGAACTTAAAGGTAAGTTAATTCTCTCTTGAGAATTCTTGTTGCTTCAACTCTAGAACCAGATGATTTGTCAATAATCATGTTCATGATATGATATTGTTCATCAACATTTTATCATAACTACCTGTATATTAGAAGTAATCTTTAACTAATGTCACAACTTAAAATCCAAATGGATTATAAGTATAATACAATAACACTACTGGGCGGATTTTATACAATTTACTGTGGAGTTGGGTAATTGTCTAAATCGTACCTTTCACTCTAGAAAACTTTATAAATTTAACGAACAAATTTAAAAGTTTGTAATATATGTAATTCCATTAAAACTAAAAAAATAGGAATTCGTATGAATTTATAATCGATAAATTATAATATGAGCAAGACGGAGCAGGCAGTTGCTACTGACACTGCCAGCTAGCTAGTTTTAAACAAACCTATTTCTTAAATTAGACATAGAGGTAAGCAAAGGATACTATTTCAAATGTGATTTAGGCATTGCCATTTTATAACTCCCTTCCTTCCCAGTCCTGTACCTTGAACTACTTATTTAATTTTTTTTTTCTTTATGGAAGAGGAGGGCAAACGAGCTGGCGGGTCACAGATGACTTGTGATCACCGCCTCCTATGAACTCTTGCAACATCCGAGAATTTACAAGAGTGTTGCCAGCCTTGTAGGTAGGAGTAGACGCCTTTTTTGAAGGTATCCATGTCGTACTGATCTGGAAATATCGCCGAAGGGAGTTCGTTCCACAAGCGAGTGGAACGTGGAAAAAAGGTCCTTGAGAACCGCACAGTGGAGGATCGCCACGCATCCAGGTGGTAGGGATGGTAAAGAAGTCGATGGCGAGCTGTGCGGAGATGAAATTCGGCGGCAGTCATCAGATCGAATAGTTCTTCGGAACACTCCACGTTTTAAATGCGGTAGAAGACGCACAAAGAAGCCACGTCTCTACGCAATGCCAAAGAGTCCAGCCGTTCGCAGAGCTCCGGGTCCCCGACAATCCGAACGGCTCTCCGTTGTACGTGGTCAAATGGTAGAAGCTGATATTGGGGTGATCCGGACCAGAGATGAGAACAGTACTCCATGTGTGGCCGGACCTGCGCCTTATAGAGCGCAAGTCTTTGAAATACTGCCTCGCTCTATTAATTACTCCCAATTTCTTCGAGACCAACTTGGCCTTGCTCTCCAGATGACCACGAAACTGACAATCGCTCGAAATGTCGAGACCCAGTATTCTAATATTTGGCGAGGCAATGAGGGGAGTGCTATCGAAGAGCGGTGATACGACAAATGGGATTTTTTTAGTATCAAATCCATCAACACGTTGCGCTAACATTGATCGCGAACTAGATATTATGGATGCGGCATGATATTTAATATTATTATCGTATGTATTAGGCAGGGCTGATTAACCTAAAACATTGTTGAAATAACTGATAAATAAATATATGTATAGCCGTATAGATAAATGTGTATTTTTTGTTTCCATATAATTTGTACCTATACTAAGAATATGCAATAACAACAAGGATTCCTTAGAATCAACATTTGACGTATTTACTATTTCTTTATATATAGTTTTGTTAATTAAGCTACAATTTCAATCATTTTATTATCAGACGTAATGCGTAAAATAATTAATACTTGCTCACATCCCAGAATCGAGTAGTGTTTGCAAATGCTTCGATATCTAAATAAAATAAAATTTTAAGTCTCTGTTCATAATTCCAAATTATAAACTTTATACTAAATGCATAAGAAAGTATATACGTTATTATTATAAACAACATATTTCACGCGAGCAAAGTCGTGGATACAGCTAGTTTTACTATACTGTATATAATCCACGTCATATAACATGTCATGTATGTGATGAGCAAATGACTACAAATATATTTCCGTTATGACTCTATAGTGAAGTAATTGACATTGAACTAATAATTCCCGGGTTCGAAATCCAACCATTTCATAATAAATTTTGTAGAATGAATTCTTATATTTTTTCAGCCCGAACAAACATGAATAATTTAACAAATCTAACTGTAATTCTTAAACCGCCCGTAGTGAAACAGCCTGTTAGTCTAGCTTTAAAAGGTCTTCCAAGCAGTGGTCATATAAAACAAATTTTGACTTTCATAGTTGAATATATATTTAGTAAACTGTATTATAAAGTAATTTAACAACAATGCATTTATTAACCTGCTTATTGTCATATTAACAAGTACCAGACAATATAAATTCTCAAACCAAAGTAATGAAATGACACTGGCACTTGACAAGTCTTTTCAAGCGCGCACAAAGAAAAAAAAATGGCAAAATCATTAATTTTCATATTGATTCTGTTACATCACAAAAAGTATCAGCAAGTTGAGCCGATAATTAAAAGCAAACAAGCCTAGAGAAAAAATTGCTATCTGGAGACAACTTTAAATTCATGAAAGCTTAAATCTTATGTAATTTAATTTTTACAAAAAAATTAAGCACGTAAGATGCATAATTGAAATTAAATGTTTGATATAAATATCATAGTATAATTACAATAACCGTAAAATTGTAATTATTTATTTACAATTTAAACTACGTTCAAAAATTTCTTGTCACTATTACTGGACTGTAATAAATATTTAACGCTAAAACTTCACTTTAATAAGTATATTATAAAAATTTGATACACAATTTGTAACCTTTATAAGCTTACCATTTTCCCAAGGTGGTTAAAAATCATATTACGTTTGGTAAAAAAGGAGCTAAAAGTAACAAACTACTTTCGGTACATCGAAAGGAGTAATATCGAAAAATCTCTTTAATGCCTTAAGGCGAAGTAGAGGTTTACCTTACTGTCACAAAGTTAAGATCTTAACCCGCTACGCTGAAAGACAACCTAACCGTTTGGGGTTTCCAAAAGCATATATATATATATATATATATATATATCGCTTCAGCAAACCAAATCCATCAACACATTGCGCTTATAATGATAATGAACTAGATATTATGGATACGGCAAAATATTTATTATTATGATATATATTAAAGCAAAGCTGATAAATTGTTAACATTCTTGAAATAATTAATTACTAAATATAGCGAGTGCCCAAGAGATGTCCTACAGGTATATTTTTTATATTTCCATATAATACGTATATGAGTGTACCTATACTAAAAATGTGAAAAGGTGAAAGATTCCTTACAATCAAAGTTTGACGTATTTACTGACTAATGAGACCTCTATTTTATTAATTAAGTTACAAGTCTTATCATTATGAAAATTGTAATCGTTTTATTGTTAAAAGTTAATTCATAAATTAGTTCGCATTCATTATTTTCTCACATCCCAGACACCAGTTAAGTGTGTGGAAATGGAGGCTTCTCTCTAGTGTGTTGTTGATTGTCCACATATTATTAACTAACCAGGTAACCCTTAGAACATATATTAAAAATTAAATTAAAATAGCAAATGTTAGCAAAACAAACATTAAATTAAATTAGCAAATCTTAGCATCGAAATTAAAAAGATTACTTATTACTAAACACTCGTAATAATTTCATAAACAGTAATATACAATTATTGATATATAATATTATAAACCCATTTTATACAAAATAGTGTTTTAAAAAGACAACATGAAAATACAATTCAATTCAATTTAAGAAAATTCATTTGTTCCAGAGCTACTACGGAAATTATTGAGATATGCCATGTCTCTGGACATGGTATAAAATAAAAATTATTTTGTTTAATATGTAGAATTCATCAAAGTAATATTTCTCAGTTCTTCCATGTAAAACAAATGTTTAATAAAATGTAAACTATCAAAGCTAAGCTCCCCATCGTGTGCGTCTATTTTCCACCACATGCATCACCACGCTCCAGTTCACGATAGCTGCAAGCGAGATAAATACCATTTTATATCAAATTCTTTAAAGAAGGTGGTGCACTTTGGTGAAACCACAACCGCATTGTGAATTTTGAATGTTATTTTAAACAAGCCACTGAGTATAATCCGCTTTACTCGGGTACGGGCTTGACGTCTGTCATGAAAAAGTTTAATCTTTGAACTTTGTGTATCTTAATGTATTATGCTTTTATTTAAATTGAATATGTGATAATTCTGTTTCTAAAATCTGAATTCTGAAAGATTCAGTAATCATTTATAAGAATTATTCAGGTCTAGTTTATGTGTATTAATATTAATATTAATATTAATATTAATATTAATATTGTTAGTTTATTTAACAAGAGACATTTAAGAGATTTATATCAAATATAGAATACTGTGTAAGGTATATTTTCCAAATCTACTATTATTAATGCAAAACCACTATTAAGATTATATTTTAAATCATACATTTAAAACTGTGAATTTTTATTCTGTTCTTTTATACAATTATATTAACTGTTAAAAAATCCAGTTCCATAAACAAAAAGCTAGAAAACTTTTTTCCGTGTTTTTAAATATATATTTATAATTACTAAAAATATATGACATTTACAAATAAATTATACAGTAAATCAAATCTGAAGATAACAGTTTTTTCCAAACAAATAGTAATGTCATCTTGACAGTCCTACTATTCCGCATCCACAAATGAATTTTGGACATGTTCAGAATTTATAATGACATAAAATTTTTAAAAACCCATACTAATTAAATAAATACAGCCATTTTTAAACATGGCGGCCATTTTTATTAACTATTATATTTTATCATGATTTTTTTTTTACAGATATAAAATGCTAATTATTATGACGTACCTTGACAGGTGCGTGATACTTATATTTTTTATAATTTTATTATCCACCGATAACCTACTAAAAATGTGGTTAAAATAATAACCAACAACTACCGCAGTATTTCAATATAAAATACCCTAAAAATATGTATTCCATATATGAAATACAGACAATTATAAAATACTAGGCTTGAAATATGTGGAATGAATGAATTTCTTTGATGTTTTACCAAATCCGTCGTCTAATAGCCAGGATGGTTTGCTCGTAACTTATTCTTATGGATTCATACATAGTAATAATCTAAACAAATAATAATTAAAAGTAATAAAACAATCAATAATTTGATAATGTTATTGACATTTCTTTGTTCATTTTGATAACAAAAAATAAATTTATAATAAATTATATTAAATTTAATTAACTACGTCTGTTTTTGAAATCTATTTCAACGTCATAATTTTGAGGAAATGTGATCGATTTAAAGATACAGTAAGATTTTATTTAATAGTTCCATAGAATATAGTAAACGAAATAAATTTAGTAATAGATGAGATGAATAACTTGGTTTCTGTTTCTTCGAATGCGGATGTGGATACTGCAAAATACTCTGTTGCATTTTAAATCTGCTGTGTTTTGAAAAATGTTGCTCTAAGTAAATATTGTTTTACACATCACAGATAAATTACTGACAAAGCAAAACTGTATCCCTAAATGATATATATAATGACAGCAATATAACCAAAAATATCTCTAAGATTTAAAAAACAATTATTTAGATTTAAAAAGCAATTAATTATAGGCAAACTCTACAAAAACAAACATAACAGTAAACCCAATAAATACTAATTCATATCAAACATGATTTTCTCCATTACAATATATCTATCAAAGACTCACCCTGACATATTACCTTTTATTTATAGAATTTATAATATAGTTTTATTACCAACGTACAAAAAGCAGTAACAAGCTCGCTACAATTTTCTTACAGGCTTAAGAATGTCCAACCACAGTCTCCGGTTAATTAATCTGTAAACTGATTTATTAGATAATAATATACAGCTTATTTGATTGCATTTTTAAAACACATGTACTCAATAATTATGTATAACTTTGAAACAAACCTTACTCAACTCCAAAGGATTTTATTGAACTTAAAAGTTTAGATTTCGTTAATATTTAATAAATTGCTAAACTGTCATTGATATAAAACTAATTTCATTAAATATACAAGGAAGCATTTTACCACGTTTTTAAATGTAAATTTTGAGTTACTAAATATATTTCACATTAATATGAAAATAAAAGCGAATAAGAAAACATAGTAAATCAAAACTAAAGATTATAGGTTTTGGCAAACTGCTGACTTTTTATTAGTAAAGTCAACTTCACAATCTTGCGATCCCGCGTCTACAACCTTCCATTCTTTGCGGACCCATCTAGAATTTAGAATGACTTTCTGAATTGTATTTATATGAAAAATAAGTTTTGCACCTGGCTTCAGCTCGTTAAGACGTCAATTTGTATGACCAATTAAATATTCGGTGAGTTTAATCTATGCAGCAATTTACTATCCAATATGCTGTTATGATATATTGAAAAAACTATTTTTTTTTATTTTATTAACCTGAACAGCCCCGGTAGAATAATTTAAATTTATTGAGTGTTTATACACTACACATACGTTGTACAATTCTATTTTTATTAATAGTATCTATGCTTAAGCCACTACAAGTGTGATAAAAATAATAACCAATTGGAATCAATGTTTAATCCGTTAATTAATAATATTTTTATTTAAAACTGTGTGTGTAAAACTAATAAAACTTGAGAAAATACTATATGATTCTACATTTCCTTAATTTAACTAATATCTAGATTATAATTGAATTTGTAATTATTATAAAGTTACTTATATTTTTTGAGCCCGGATAAAATTTCCTGGGTGAACATGAATAATTTTACATCTATCTCTAATTTGTAGACCGCCTATACTGTCGCAGCCTTTTGGATTAACTTTAACTTTAAAAGGAGTTCCGTGCAGACAATGGTCATATTATGGTGGTAGATCCTGGCTGTAGTTTTTTGACAGCAGCTCGTATTGGGTCATTCCGACCGGGGAAGGAGCACCCTCTCACAGAAAATTGACGTGTAATGACCAATGACTTTGCTTTGCGAGAGTTTATGCAAGTGGATCACCAGCTTTCTCACTGGTCCTGTATGTTCCACCCAGACGTTCTCCGCGTTCTCGACGGTTTTTGCTAGGACACCTAGCCCGAGAATGCAGATGTACCCGTAGGCTGCGTGCTATCTCCAACCCTGTTCCTCCTGCACATCAATCCAATATGGGTACCTTCAAAAAAGGCTTTTACTCCTACCTCCACATACGGGAGCGCTGTTGTGAATCCTCGAATGTAGCAAGAGTTCATGATCGGCAGTGATCACGTAAAAATAAGAAAAAATAAATCTAGACTTTCATAGTTTTATTTATTTATTTATTTAAACATAAAACTTAATTCTAACATTACAGTTATAACCAATTCGTTAAAAAAAGTTGACATAAAACAGTAAATACAAAAATTCTGACTTAAATTACACTAAACTAAATACAATAATAAAAATATATATATAATTAATCCACGTGTAAAAATTTAAATTAAAAAAAAATTAAACATCCATATAATAAAATTTAATACAAATTTAATTATTTACAAATAATTATTTAACATTTAAACCTTACGAACCCATTACATGTCATGTTTAACAATGTCGCAGCAACTTGGTGCGCGCGGTCGGCAGCGCCAGCAGCGGCGGCGGACGTCGACGCTCGATATTGTTAGGAGGGGCCGATATCTTTAACTCTGCCAGAATTTCCGGATTATTCAATTCACCGCGTAATACTGTTACCACAAGTTTAAACAAAGTGCCGAGGGGCGGGCGCGACTGAAAGAAAGCAAGGAACACTTTCCAGCGTTGAAGTGTAATCTATTCCTGTGACTCCACTCGACAACGCTGTCAATGTCATCTTGCAGTCTACAATGGTCCGCCATGTCACTTACCTCGCGTTCCAGCTTCAAGTCGTCAGCATACATGAGGCAAGTAGACTCTTGAACCACCTCCGGTAAATCATTATCATTAAAATGAACTGGAGTGGTCCTAAATTACTTCCCTGACTGACGCCAGATCTTGTCTAGTACTGTTCCGAAAGAAACCCACCACAGTCAACGTACTGTCGCCTGTCTCGCAAATAGCTGGCAAAAAATAACAAAGTATGCTGCGTGCAGCCCACTCCCGCCAACTTCTCCAACATAACGTCCTTATCAACAGCGTCGAATGCCTTCCGAAAATCAAAGTAGGCAACATCCACCTGTTGCCCCGCATCAATCGCCGTCACCAGTCGCGTCATTAAATGCAGCAGGTTGCCCGCTGTCCCCCGCCCAGGGCGAAATCCATGTTGTGCGTCAGATAGCCGAGCTTTCACCTGCGCGTACAATTCATGGTGGATAGCAGACTCAAACACCTTTGCAATCGCACACAGGATAGCCACCGATCTATAGTCACTCGGTTCTGGTCCTCCTTTTCCCTTTGGCACTGGTACCACTCGGGTGAGTTTCCACCTATCAGGAAATATGGTGTTAGTTAGGCAGACATTGAAGACATGTAGCAGAGGCTCCACCAGTGTAAGACGACAATCCTTAACTATGTAAGTTGGGATTCCTTCTGGTCCAACTGACCGTTTCGGTGCTAGCCGCGCGAGCGCTCGGGACACATCCACCTCACTAAAGCGCGCCAGGTGCATTCGCGCGTCGTTTCCCACTGCCGCGCTCACCGTTGACACATCCAGTCGCCCCGGCTCCGCACTGTACACAGAATAGAAGTACTGGGCAAGTTCATTTGCACAGTTCTGATCTGAAATAGTTCGCCCATCACTTATTAATTTACACCGCGTAGAAATTCCTCTCTTTGATCTTAAAAACCCCCAAAAAGCTTCGGGCTTCTCAGCGAGATTGTTCTGGACTCTCTCCTGATAGAGGTTATGAGCGCGTGCAGTCTCCACCTTCACTTTCGTCCTGTACCGAGAAAACTCCTCATAATCGCGGCGACTCTCACTAGTTTTATATTGTTTATGTAACCGGTGTTTTGTCTGTATATTTTTAATAATATCTGTGGTATACCAAACTGGATAAATATACATAAAATTGTTTAGTTTGTGAGACTTCAAAGGGACACAGTTGTTAAAAACGTCATTAAGTTTATTATAAAATAAGTTTAAAACTACATCAGGATCAGCGGCGGCAGAAGTGGAGACAGCGACAGCGAGTGGAGGGTGGTACGTATCCACCGGCTTCAGCGCCTCGTCTGCCACCACCACCCTAACGCCGCCACGAGCGTTCAGCACCAGGTCCAGCTGTCGACCGTTACAATTTGAAATAGTATTGCACTGAACAAGTTCACAGAAAGACATAAAATATTCATAATAACCATGTACACTACTATAATTCGTGTAATTAAGTTCAAATTAAAGTCACCTAAAACTACAACCTTATTTTTAAAACTCACACATATTTGTCCAATTCACCCGAGCATTACTAGGTAATCATTTTCCCGAGACCTCGGTGGAATGTAAACTACACAGCGCGCAAACAAGAACCAACCACTTATATGAACTGATGCACATACCAATTCGAAATTATGTCTATCTAAATGAATATTGTCAGGCACTGGTACTTGTCGCAACTCGAACCGAGGCGTGGCCGCCAGTAGCACCCCGCCCTGCACCACGGAGTAGCTGGGTGGCACGATCTCCGCATTACGAATGCCCTCATTGCAGCCGGTCTCGATGATCGCGAACCAGTCTGAACCCGAAGATTCAACCAAAGATAAAAATTGCTCAGTCTTCGTTCGGAGGCCTCTCACGTTTTGATACAAAATATTAATCATTTTATCGTTTCGCAACTTGTCGGGCCTGTTTTGGCGCTCGAAAAAACAACCACTCATTATATTCGGTGTCTTTAGGCCATACGTTAGGATTATACAATTTGTCAATTTTTTTTTCCATTATACAAATTTTAAATAACGCGTATCCTCTATCCGTTTTATGTTTTATCTTACTAACTATTACGAAGCTGCTTTCGCCGAATATTTCTTTTACATACTCAGTTATGTCTGTTTCCGTAGTGTCTTTAAGAAGTCTCCAGACATGTAAGTACTTCTTACGTTCAACGGCCTTTATTTTTATAACCGACGTATTTATTCCCTTGCTGATGGAGGTAATTTTTCGAGTATTTATACAGCTTTTATCTGTGTATAGATTCAACTATACATTGTAAATACAATTTACAATGTATAGTTGAATCTATACATTGTAAATTATATTATATTGTAACTGTATGTATTAACTGTTTATAACACTGTATTTATTAACCTTATTGATGTCGAAAAACAAACATAAATTCTCAAACCAAAACAATGTAATCACATTGGCACCTGACAATTCTCTTCAAACGTGCACAAATAAAAGAAAATTGACGAAGTCGAGATTAATTTAGATATCGATTCTAAATATTCACAACAGGTGCCATCAATTCTGAGCCTAAAATTAAAAACAAACAAGTCTAGAAACTAAAATGCTATCTAGAGACAGCTTTTAATTTATCGAAGCTTAAATCTTTAATAATCGAATTTATACAAAAAAAATAGAGCACGCACGATACGTAATTGGAATTAAATATTTGATATTAATGTCATAGAATAATTACAAAAACAGTAAAACTTAAATTATTGGTAAACATTTTAAATTACCACCAAAATTTTCTTAATACTATTCCGGGACTGTTTAAAGTACCGGAAGTTTAAACATAATGTCCTCATATTTTCCCAACCTTTGTGCCATTTTCTCAAGGCGGTTAAAAATCATATTACGTTGGTTAGAAAAGTATACAATATATATTCTATTTAAAATCTTCTTGAGGGATAAGTTAAAATCAATGCACAATATTTGGAACTTGCGTTTTAATTGTGAATGTTCATATATATACTAATAAAAAACTATATATGACGTATAGGATGTATTAGGATCTATCTCAGAGACTTCTCTAGTCCATGAATTGCCCGTGTGCAATTATTACCCTAGCACCCTCTAGTTACCGCGCGGTGAAAATGGAATAGGGACGGATGTTAAGATTTCCTTTTAAATGGTATATGAATAATAAAAAAAAATATACAAAAAAATTGGCCGATACCCCTACGGTTAACACTGTCTCCAAGTCTCTCTCTCTATATAAGATTAAAACAATTTTCTCAAGTCACCGCGCAATTTAAATATTCAAAACCAATAATTATTGAGCAGTTGAAAGTATGTTTCAGATAAACATGAATTAACTATCGGATAAAAGTCTTCAGTTGCGTGATGATATAATTCAAATATGTTTATTTGTGTATAGAATATTTTATTTAATTTGCTATTATTATATTTTCTTAATATATTATCCTTGCTCTTAAATTCATTTATTCATCTTAAGAGCATTATATTATACATATAACTTTAATTAAACATATAACTTTAAACTATATTTATATAATATTTCTTTATTAAAAAATTACAATTGTATATTAAAAACGCTTTAATCTAAAAAGTAGCTATTAAATTGGTTTATGAGGGATAGCAATGCTCTGCTGGTCATCACTTGGTCGCTTCAGCAAACCAAATCCATCAACACGTTGCGCTTATATTGATCATGAACTAGAAATCATGGATACGGCATAATATTTATTTTATTATTGTATATATTAAAGCAAGGTTGGTATATTTGAAATATTCTTGAAATAACCAATCAATAAATATATCGATAGCCTAAGAGATATCCTATATGTATATTTTTTATATAGTATATGCAAAAGAGAAAGATGCCTTAGAATAAAAATTGTACTAATTAGACTTTTGTTATTATTCAAGCTACACTCCAATCATCATAATAGCGATTTTTATATTTTATTATCAAAACTTATTTCAGAAAACAATTGTAACTATTTTATCACATCCTAGAGACCAGTTAGGTGTTTGTAAATGGACGCTTCTCTGTAGTGTTTTGTTGATTGTTCACATATTGTTAACTAACTAGATAAACGTTAAACTATATATTTAAAATTTAATTAATTTAGCAAAATATTAACAACTGAAATTAAAAAGTTCAAAAAGATTTGTTACTATAGTAATTACTTCATATACAGTAAGATATACTTATTGATATATAATATTATAAACCTATTTTGTACAGACAAGTATTTAAATAGATAACATGAAAATACAATTTCAATTTAAACAATTCGTTTGTTCCAGGCTTACGATCTACGGAAATTACTGAAATATACCATGTCCAAACTTATAAAATATACATTATTTTATTTAATATGTAAAATTCAAAGTAACATTTACAAATCCTTCATATATAAAAAATATATAAAACAAATATGTTTAATAAAATGTAGACTATCAAAGCTAAGCACCATCGTGTGCGTCTATTTTCCACCACATGCATCACCACGCTCCAGTTCATGATAGCTGCAAGCGAGATAAATACCATTTTATATCAAATTTTGAGAAGTTTATGCACTTTTGTGAAACCACAACCACTTTTATGAATTGTTTGGTTTATATTTATCAATATTATATGTACTTTATTTCACGACAGACATTAGAGATTCAGGTTAAATATAACATTCTATAAAAAAAAAATATTACGCAAAGATTGTACTTAAAAGATATTGAAAGAAAAGGTACATTTTCCATATAGTAATTTTACCAAATCTACAATTACCACAAATCTACATAAAACCACGCCCTAGAAGATACTTTTAATCGTATATTTATAACAGGTCCTTCAAAAGAATGAATATATATAATATTGTATTACACTAACTAATAAAACTTCTAGTTCAATAAAATACTTTTACCACGTATTTAAATTACTAAAAATATTTAACATTAATAAAAAAAAATTATAGTAAATCAAAACAGAACATAATAATTTTTGGCAAACCTCTGACTTTATAATAGTTATGTCAACTTGACAGCCCTGCGATTCCGCGTCCACAAAATACTATTCACATGTCTAGAATTTAGAGTTTATTTTTTTTAATACGTTTTTTTACTTATTATTATTATTTTATATTACTAAATTGTCTTTGTTTGAGAAATAAGTATTTCGTCACCCGGCTTTAACTCGTTCAGCCGTCCATTTATGTGATAAATGTTTTAGCCGGTGTAGTTAATCTATGCAAAAATTTACTAATAATTAATAAATAAATAAATAAATTTACATTTATAAACATTAATACCTTATTTAAAAAAGTATTCATTATTTATATTTTCATAACTTGTTTAAAAAAATGTATTTATTTATTTGACTTTTCTTCTCAAACTCTGCATCCGATTACATCGAATCTTTGATGCATTGTCATAAACACTCCCGCTTGTTCAAGACTGACTTAAACGCCATTTTAAAATATGGCGCGCGTTTTTATTAATGGTTACCACCTATCGCAGTTATTCTTTACAAAATATACTAAATGGATACATGTATGAAGTAAATTTTCAGAAGTCAAATGAAACAGTCATTTATAAAATAATCGAATTGAAATATGTGGCAATGAATTTCTTTGATGTGAGACCATATCCGTCGGGACGGGATGGTTTGCGCTACGATTTTGATATTTATATACGTATTTGTATGGATTCATACATAATAATGAATAAATAATAAATTTAATAAATAATAACATATAATAATAAAACAATCAATAAGTTCGTGCAGTTAAATAAAACTATAATATTAGTCCCGTCACTAGTATACTAAATGAGGGACATACAATTTGTTTTCCCGTGAACACGATCGCTGCAAAGAATTTAAAAGTTCAGGTTATAATTTAAGTTTAAGTTAAGTTATTATCTCAGTATTATCTTGTTAAATCCGTTAAATAATAGTTTTATATAAAAGTGTATGTGTTGTGTTAAACTTATAAAAATCTTAGAATAGGTACTATATGATTGAATATTTTTTTTAGAAATCTAGATCACAATTGAATCGGTGGTGTTATTATTATCATCAAAAAATACAATCAAATAGTAAAAACATAAACCTTCAATAAAATTTCGATTCAAAAAAACACGAATATATTATGAAATATACCTAAAGGATGGAATCCGGCCGCCGGTATGTAAGCTATTTTCAATCTCATAGGTTTGTTTCAATCGGGTCAAGCTCTCGGTCCACTGAACCACCGTCAAGTTGAAAAATGTAAGTCTATTTTCTTATTATTTTAAATTTATTTCTATACATATAAATAAAATTGAAGTGTCAGTGTATGAATCCAAATTAACAGGTTTTTAATAAAAGCATATGAAACTATATAAGGTCCTTACGTAAAAAAATATATATTTATTTAGCTACACGCCATATCCCTTGCAGGATAGCCAAAGACGACGGAGCGCCAAACGCTACGGTCCCTGCATACCTCTTTCGCCTCGGCCACAGACATCAACCTCTTCATACATGCCCTCCTGGGGGTCCTCATACTTTTATATATAACAGACAGGCAGAGAGACAATTTCATTTAAAAAAATATTTTTTTTAAATGTAATTGTCTCTGCGTCTGTCTATCTGTTCTGGCTAATCTATGAAAAGGTTGAAACATATTCCGCGCGAATGAAGTCGTGAGCATATCTGGTGCTAGTATATTATATACAATACCTCATATGGCATGTCATGCATGTGATAATACTACTACTACGCTTTCGTGTTGACCATTTAGTGTATTAATTCTGATTCACGAATTAAAGGATCCTAGGTTCGAAACCTACCCATAACAAACAATGTTTGTACAATGAATACTTTTTGAGTCTTCAAAAACATTCATTGAGAAACACGAATAATTTAACAAATCTATTTGTAGCTTGTAAACCGCCTTACCGTAGTGAAGCAGCTTGGTAGGTTAACCTTAACCGCCTAAATTTTAAAGAAGCAGTGATCATTTACAAGAACAAATATTTACAAAGATATTGTAAAGTATTTTTATATCGCTTTATTTATTAACCTCCTTGTTGTCATACTGACAAAAAACAGACAATATAAATTCTCAGACCAAAACAATGAAATCACATTGGCACGTGACAAGTCTTTTCAAACGCGCAAAAACATAAAATAAAATGGCAAAGTCGATTAATTTTGATATTGATTCTGTTACGTCACAAAAGGTCTGAGCCGATAATTGAAAGCAAACAAGCCTAGAGAAAAAAATGCTATTTAGACAGCTTAAATTAAAAGCTTAAATCTTAAAAAAAGGAATTTAAACAAAATAAAAATAAAAGTAATTATTTTAGAATCATATGTATTCAATTTAAAATCTCCTAGGGTTGATAAAAAAATCAATGTACTATTTTTGGAACTTTTGTTTCAATGATGAATGTCCTTAAAAAATATATATATAGAATATATTACGGTCAATCTACAGGAATCAGGAACATCTTTAGTCCATGTAACAGCCGTGTGCAATCACTACCGTAAGCGCGCGGTCAAAATGGAATAAGAACAAATTCAAACATGTACATAATAATGTTATATCGATATTACAAAATTAAATAGCGGCCTGTAAGACTCCTAAAGTCCGAAAGAGAAGACCCAAGTTGGTATTCTTCGACTCTGACAACACAATAACGGTATGGAATGCTACGTAAAAGCGACAGAGCACGCATAAACAACACACACACACACATACACAGAGCGTCTTCGCCGGCGAAGACGAGGAACCCGCCCAAGCACGTTACTCCGGCGTTCTGCCGACGGAGGACTTTAGTGATATTTTTTTTGTCTAAAACTCTTTTTGAGTACACGCTGCATTCTCACTCACTCTGCTTCCAGGTGAGAGGAAGGTGACGTTGATGTAGGACTCTCACCCCCTAAATCAGACCGTCAACATATCGCCGTATAGAGGAGCGACACGGGAACGCTTGCGCCCGCATTCGTATTGTTCCAATGGCAGGCCGCGTGAGCGGCTACCATCTTATTTATTATTTTATTTATTTATGTACCATTAACTTACAGAACAGAAAAATATACAAGGTTTAACTTATCTCTTTAAGAGATCTCTGCCAGTTACCCTTCGGCAAAAAGGAAAAATTAAAATGACAATGCGAATTGGTACGTTAAAAACATAAAAAAAAAACACGCAAAACAAAAAAAAAAATATGTATATATTTTTACACACTATATATATACTATTATACATATATAAATATTGGCATACAAAAATTACATACTAATTTACATATATTATTTATGATGAAGAAGATCATCTTCCAAATGGAGCGGTGCAAACTGTTGACAGGAATGCGCCCCACTCTAGTAGCCGGCTTGTTTTGACGCGTGGAGCTCCCCTGCCCCCGCCCAATCCAACCGAGCCAGATTTGGATAACCTTCTACACCAAGCCGACAGCAAAACACACTCAGAATCAAGGAGTCCCGATCCAGCTCACTCCGTTCGACGCCAGACCCCGGAAGTGGTCCGAACTTGATCCCGCCGTCGGCGGCCACCACCCCGCGACAGCCGCGGAATACAGACAGGACAGGCTACGTTGGGTGCCCCCAGAAGCATCCACGACTGCCTCCGAACCCTCACTATTGAATGCACTCCACCGCCACACCCTGAGCGAATAGTCCGGCCCACTACTCCCCGCAACTCCTCAAAGAAGGCCACCCCGACATACGAGCCGAAAGAAGTACGCAAGTCCGCAACCGCTTAAAACTCCCCACGGGTGGAGGATCCGGCTGGCGAGACCGGTTCAACTACCCCTAGGGGAAGCGGTGCAGGAAATGCAACCTCGGCCTACCCGCCACCTCGCGTAACGACAACGATACCATAGGGGATCGCAGCGTAATGCAAACCCGAGCCGCACAGAAGGCGCTCTCAGGACGTGCGTTCTCCTCTTTTCAAGTGACACGACTGGTGATGCTGTCATGGCCAGTAGAGCTAACAGCAGAGAATATACAGAAAAAAAATGTAAATAATTGGCGATTCCCTCAAACATCGTTACGCCCGTGTAAACCATAGTTAAAGCCGCCTCTGTTCTCTCTCTCACCAGTTAATTTAACTATTAAACATCAATATCTATTGATCATTTAAAACTATATTGAAGACTGGTCACTAAACATTTTAAAGCGGCTTAATTTTGGTACAGTAAATTTGTGAATTATATCTTTGAATTCTCCTATATCTATAGAACTCATTTATTCATGTCATGACCTCTAAAGTATTATGTTAATTATATAACTTATACATATATTTCTATAATATTTATTTTTCAGAAAGTATTTAATTTTTTTTTTTAATTGTATAAAAAGTAGAACCTAAAACGTAGATTTTAAATTGGCTTATGAAGGATAGTGATGTTCTGCTGGTCATCGTTTGATCGCTTCAGAAAATCAAATCCTATAAATGTCGCATAAGCGCAGTATGTAGTGTTTATAATATCATGTACATGGTTAATATGAATTACCCATGTATTGTACTAGACATTATGAACACCGCATAATATTTGACATTATTTCCGGCATTAACCACTGACACTGCGATACGGTAGGGGGTGTTTTCCCTTGATAGTCTAAAGTCGAGTTTGAGACAAAAAGAGTATCAAAGAGATAAGCTTTCTCTTTTGCCGTGTGGTCCAAATAATCATTCCCAGTGTGCAATGACAACAGAAACGACTGGCAAAAGTTTCCCAGAGTGGCTTTAGAAAGCGCCCAGAACTTGCACGTGCCAGGCGGATACCTTGCCAGCTAATCCCCAATTTTGACGACATGCTTGAACTTTGCTCTAGCAATTGGCCGTTTCAATATTCTGGAGGCACGATTATATTTCCTCTTCAGAACTCAAGAGTTCGGATCCTTAGTAGCTAACGCATTAACCCAAGCTTGAAAGCCGTTTGCCAGCTGCTGCAGCCCTGACAGACGCCTCTAACCAAGGTCGCGAACTGCCACCAAGTGGTACCACAGTCTCTGGTATAAATAATTCCATCCATTGTAGTATCGCATCAGCTACAGCCGCAGTGCAGTCAGTGAGATCATTCGAAATAAGATATTTTGGGGACCAACTATTTTATATATATATATGTATGACAAATATGACAATATGAGAAAATGTAGTTGTTGCAAATCTACGGACATTACTTGTTCAATCTTAAAAAACATACATCAATTTATTTAACATATAAAATTCACCAAAATATTACTCAAATGTTATTATAAGTTACAAAAGAGAAATAAAACAAACGAAACCATAAAAGCTAAGCACCCCATCGTGTGTTTTTATTTGCCACCATATGCATCACCACGCTCGAATTGAAGATAGCTGCAAGCGAGATACATACGATTTTATATTACATTCTAAGAAGCTGATGCACTTTTGTGAAACCACAACCGCATTGTGAATTTTCAATGTTATTTTAAACAAACCACACACACACAGTGAAATCCCCTGTACTTTAATGCTAGCTTGACGTCTCTCAAAGAACGTTTAATATGTATGTATCTTTGAACTTTGTGTATCTCAAAGTATTGTGGTGTATCTTTTATGTATATTGCATGCTGATTTACTTTCTATAATCTAGAATTGTGAAGACTCATTAATCATTTTTAAGTATTATTTAGGTCACTTTAATGTATAACAACAGTATTGTTAATTTATTGCACAAGAGGACATCTAAGAGATTTGTATCAATTATAAAATTCTGTGTAAGATTTATTACGCAAGTATTGTTCACGAAAAAAATGAAAATGAAAAACTAAAGAGCAATGTCCGTACATATTTAACTTAAACTTAACGTAACACTCCGAATTATATTTTTTATTCATGCATTTATAAAGGGGCGAGGCAATCAGCTTCATAGTTTTATTCTGTAAATTCTTTTATACTAACTGGGAAGAAATCTAGTTCCAAAAAAAGCAAAATAAATACTAGAAAACCTTTTACTACGTTTATAAATGCATATTTAACAATTCAAAGACATTTAACCACAATATGTAATTAAAAATATTAAACATAATTTTTACAGTAAATCAAAACAATTTTTTTGCAAATCTCTCTTTTTAATAGTAATGTCAACTTGACAGTCTTGCGATCCCGCTTCCGCAATTTTATTCCATTCTTTTTGGACATGTCCAGAATTTAGAATGACATTGTTTATTAAACACATACCCGATCTGGCTCCTCTACTTTATATTATTGAAACATATTTATATGAGAAACAGGTATTGCACCTGACTTTTGAGCGTTTGGCCGTCAATTTGTGTGACAATGGATTTAGCCGGTGTGGTTAATCTTTTAGCAATTTAGTAATATTCATATTATTCACAAAAACAGCAAATAGGAAAAATTATATTTATTTGGCATTGGTCACCACTCTGAAAGATGGGTGTGAAAATAATGGTCTAAACCAGAATGTAGATAAGACGAAGGTTCTTATATTTGAAAGAAATGAAGAAAGAACAGAATGTAAGATCAACGTGAATGATAAGATAATAGAACATTGAATGAAGTTGTATATTTGGGAAGTATGTTTAGCAGAGACGGAAGATACGAAATGGGTGTGGAAAGGCGTATTGCTGCCGGTAACAGAGTCAACGGTGCTTTGGCTACATTGTTGAGACGGCGAAACGTCAGCATAGCTGCACGTTTGGCTGTACACAATGCAGTTTTGCTACCTAAACCCAAACGTGGGTAACACAGAAGAAGAATGTAAGAAAGATGAATGCTGTGGAGATGCGATCTCTTCGCATAATTTGCGGAGTCAGTCTAGCTGATCAGAATGGCAGGTACTAACACAAAATGGCAGGTACTAGCGAAGATGTCACAGAGAGAATGAAGAAGAATGTACTCAGGTGGTTTGGGCACGTCGAACAAATGAGTGATGAAAGAATGGTAAGAAAGAATTATATAGGAAAAGTGAGCTGTAAGAGAGACAGGGGGAGGCCTGGAGTGACCTTCGAAAACACAGTATCTATGATACTGGAAGAAGGTCACGTAAAAAGCAAGAGGACCCCCCGGAAGGCATGTATGAAGAGGTTGATATCTGTGGCCGAAGAGAAAGAGGTATGCAGGGATCGTAGCGTTTGGCGCTCCGTCGTCTACCCTGCAAGGGATATGGCGTGAAGACAAATAAATAAATATAAATAATATTTATTTGATTCTTATAACCTATTTAAATATAAATAATAAGGACAAATAAATAAACATTTATTTGTCCTTATTCAGAAGAAACCAAAATAGAGTTTAAGAACAAACTCTGCATCTGATTACGTCGAATCTTTGGTGCATTGTCATAGATACTCCCGTCTATTTAAATCATTACAGCCATTTTTAAATTTATCCTGCATTTTATCGACTATTTTTTTTGTGTGCGATTCTTTCCTTAGAATTAATACTCAAACTATTGTTTCTCTATAAATATGTAACCATGTTATGTTAATATAAATACAAATTACTATTACGTCACGACTTATTAAACGTATAGGTTGTATAAATCTATTTTTATTAAATATTATCTGTCGATAAGCTACAAAAAATATTAAACAACAACTACCGTAGTTATTCAATACAAAATATACTAAAAGTGAAACATATATGACATAAATTTCCAGAAGTAAAATTAAATACAAACACTTTTTATAATACTCGGCTTGAGATATGTGGCAATAAATTTCTTTAATATGAGACCATATCCGTCGTTTAATAGGCAAGATGGTTTGCTCTTCGATTTTGCATTTAATATACATATCGGTATGGATTAGTATACAATAATAACCTAAAATAAATAAACTAATAAAACAATCAATAATTCGATTATTTAATTATAACTATTATATTAGTCATGTCATTAGTAAACTGACTGACAGACAGACCTACATTTTATTTTCATGTGAACAAAATCACTGCAAATAATTTATAACGTTGGGTTAAACTTTAAGTTTAAAATATATTCAGTATAGACGAGTTTAATCCATCAAAGAATAATTTTATTTAAAAGGTTCTGTGAGTTATAAGATTCCTTACATTTCCTTAAAATAAGTAAGAGCTTGATTACAAGTTAATGCGTATTTATTATGAAAAAAAATGAAAAAAAGGATTTATACATCTCAATTTGATATTAAAAACTAAAACCTTCAATAAAATTTCTATTCAAAGAGACATGACTAGGTTAGAATCCGTCCGTCGGTATGTAAACTATTTTCAATCTCATAGGTTTGTTTCAATCGGTTAAAGCTCTCGGTCCACTGAGCCACCGTCAAGTTAGAACATTTAACTGTTTACATATAAATAAAACCTGTGGGTCTGTTTTTAAAGGGTCCGTAACCTATCCATTGTAAAAAAACATTTGTACGATGAATACTTTTAGAATCTTCAAAAACATTCCTGGTGAAACACGAATAATTTAACAAATCTATCTGTAACTTCTAATCCGCCTTACAGCAGTTTATGTCACTGTATTTATTAAAATACTTGTCATACTAAAAAAAATACAAAAAATATAAATTCTCAAACCAAAACAATGAAACCACATTGCCACTTGACAAGTCTTTTCAAACGAGCAAAAATATAAAATGAAATGGCCAAATCGATTAATGTTGATATAGATTCTGTTGCGTCACAAAATATGCCATGAGGTATCTGAGCCGATAATTAAAAGCAAACAAACCTAGAGAAAAACTGCTATCTAGAGACAACTTTAATTTATCGAAGCTTAAATCTTTAATAATCGTTTTTTTTATTTTTAAAATTAATATCATAAGATAATTACAATAACAAAATAACTGTTATTGTTTCAGAACATTTTAAATTATCTTAAAAAATCGAAACTCTATTACGAAGCTTTTATGTATGTTTAAAATTTTAAAAACCTCAATCATAAAATGTATTTGATAAAAATTTTGTCAACAGATACCCTTTGTAGAACCCTTTGTAAGCTCACGATTTTCCCAAGACTTTTGAGAATCGTATTACATTTGATAGAAAAGGAGCTAAAAGTCACAAACTATTTCCACTACATCGAAAAGAGTAATACACGAAAAATCTCTTAATGTCTTAAAAACCACCTAATATTTGGGGTGGCAAAAAGCATACATATATACAATATAAAATCTACTAGAGGATATAAAAAAATCAGTGCACTATATGAGATACTTGCGTTTTAATTCTTATATACTTGTAAAAAACATATATTACATATAGATTATATAAGGATCTGTGTCAAAAATGTCTCAATAACTATTGATCATTTGATATATTGTTTAAGATAAACGACTGTTAACTGTCATATAATAGTCTTTGAAAGCTACGTGACGATAAACCATAAGATGTTTAAAATGGCTTGATTTTTGTATAGCATTATATATTAAATTTTATTATGATCCTTGGTCTTAGATTGAAATCTTAAATCTTAATCTTATTGCCTCTTGCTTGAATCAAAGGGTCCATACGGTTTACGTAATTCTAAATCAACTGTTTCTTACCTAAAGTTGGGTGTTTCACAAAGATCTATTTTTGGCCGCTATTTATGTTTACTCTATATTAATAAATTGCCCTATTTTTTTTTTAAATCTATGTGACATTGTCAGTTTTGCTGATGATATCTCGCTTATCTTAAATGTTGAGCGTGATAGGATTAATTGTGACGCAGCAAATAATGTTCTGTCTCGTGTCTTTCATTGGTTCAAAATTAATAATTGAGTTGAAATAAGGAGTTTACACTTTCGCATATAACGAAGTGTCTGAGTGATACTACAATTTTCTGAGGTATAACTTTAAATAGAAAGCTTCAATGGAACCCCATCTTGCAGCACTCGTAAGCAAACTTAGCTCGGCCGTCTTTGCAATTAGAAAAATTTGACAATTAACGGAGATTAACACGACTCGACTTTATTTCAGTTATTTTGATAGTATTTTGTCTTACGGTATTTTATTATACCGCAGTGCTGTCAAAATTAATTCTATATTTATTTTACAAAAGTGAACAATGCGGGCTATTTATAACTATTTATAGTTTGAGACTCCCTGAGGAATGTTTTTAAAGAAATAGTTATTTTTACAATCACCTCTCAACACATATTTATTACCATAATATTTATACGCCAAAATTTATATGCTTTTTGCTTAAAAAACAGTGACAGACACACATAAATACAACAAATAAAAATAAACTCATAACGCTTCAAAAAGTTAACAAATGATTATTATATATGTCTACACTCAATATCAGTGTACACATATATAATAAAGTTCCAGAATATGTTATATCAGGTGGGCCAAGAATTCGTTAACATTTAAATGTAACTTACCACGCAAACTATTGCCGCGCGGGGCGCGGGCGCGAACGGGGGCAATAGCTCGCTGCTTGGAAATTTTTTTCGCCACAACGCGCTTACTGTGTGAAACAGTTTTATTTAAACAACTTTTCGTTCATTACTGTGAGACGCTTATTTCGCGTTGAATATGGTTTACACGACTTAAGTCAGTGTGCAAGTGCTCCTTTAATAAAGAAATGGGTGAAGAAGTTCGAAGAGACGGGATCTACACTAAATGTGAAACAAACCGGCGGCCCGCGGACTTCTCGAAGCGAAGAAAACGTGCAGCAAGTTTCCGCTTCTGTTCGACGTGATCCAGATTTATCGACGCGCAAACGTTCGTCTGAATTAGGATTATCCCGCACATCATTACGCCGTATCTTGAAATTAGATTTGAAATTACATCCATATAAGATCCAGATAGTGCAAGAACTAAACCCTAATGATTTAAATTTGCGTAAGTCATATGCCGAAACAATGTTAACTCGATTCAGTAATTTTGACAACATCTTATTCTCTGACGAAGCCCATTTCCACCTAAATGGACATGTAAACAAACAGAATTGCAGGTATTGGAGCAGCGAAAATCCCAAAGCTAAACATGAAAGGCCACTTCACTCTCCTAAGGTAACTGTATGGGCTGCAATTTCAGCAAAAGGAATCATCGGACCTTACTTTTTTGAAGATTCTCGAGGCCGTTCAGTTACTGTTAATTCTGCCGAGTATGTGAAAATGTTACGGGAGTTTTTAGCACCAATGCTACTGGAATTTGCTGGCTATAATCGTAACACATGGTTTCAACAAGATGGAGCCACGTGTCACACATCGAACGAGTCCTTGCCGGTGGTCAAAGAAATGTTTCCGGAAAAGCTGATTTCCAGACGAGGTGACATCTTTTTATGGGGTTATTTAAAGAGTCGTGTCTACATTGATAAACCGAATACACTCCGTCAACTTAAAGAAAAAATCATCGAAGAGATGTCGGCGACCTCGCGGTCTCTTTGCAGAAGAGTATTCGAAAACTTCAGGACTCGCTTAGATGAGTGCAAAAACCGAAACGGTGGGCATTTAGACGAAATAATTTTTAAAAAATAAATTACAACTAATTAGCTTTCTTGTAAATAAACTATTTCTAAAATATGTTAAATGGTTTTTTTTATACGATTTTTTCAAATGTTAACTAATTCACGGCCCACCCTGTACATACTCTATCCTTTCTTAGTTTTAAATCTAAAATCAAAAGTGTATTATTAAATAAATTTTATTACATCATTAAACAGTTTTCAATGGAACGAAATGTGTGGAACTTAATTTGTTGACTCTATCTATTATTGTTAAATTTCTTTTAAAACGAGCAACTGTGTGGTTTCTGAGCGGCTCTTCTTAGCAGAGCAGGATTTCGAATCTTTCGGTGTTAGCTGACTCAGGAACTGAATACACTGATCTCTTTACTGTAATACTGGATGATGAGAAGAAAAAAATAAAGATCCCTTATAATCAAAATGCAGAAAACACATTACAGAAAGTTAATAATTTTTTCGTAAAAATAATATTAAAAACACTATTTTTTAGGTATCCCTAGATGTTAATGTAGTATTTACGTTTAAGAATATTTTTCTTTATATCACAATGCATATTGTAATATAAAATAAAAATTAAGGTACGTTGATATCAAAAAGTACAGAGCTGGTTAAGAATGTTCAATAAAAGCAATCAGCGATGGCCTTTCGCTTTCGGACGTGATTGCTTTTCACGGAAGCGACCAATTTTGACCGTATTTACAAACTACATGTGACTATAAATAATTAACACATTATAAAAACATTCAATAAAGATATTGTTATTCACATTTCATTCTCATATACAATAAAGTATAATACAGTGCCATCTCTATATAATGATTTTGAAAGGAATTAAAGAATAATTCATTATATCAAATAATTCGATACAATAATTTATAATATATTTGTTATATAGAGATTAAGTTGGTCTATGATTTATTTCTTCTTCCCTTCCTTACTTCTAATATTTACTTCTCTCTATCATATAATATGAATATAAAATTAATTTCATTTATTTACAATGATATTAAATTAAATATATTGAGGTATCAAGTCGTATATTAATTAAAATGTCAAATTAATAAAAGACCCTATAGAGAAGAAAAACTCAAACCCACTCCTATCGAAGTCCACTTCAAGTAATTGCCTTCATAATAGACCCTTTGCATACATAGAGGCTATTTTTCATAATATTATTCATCGGTTACAATAACAAAAACTATATTAATTTAAATGAATTTCAGATATTGCAAACAGTTTATTTGTCTTAAAATTTGATGAAATTAAAAAATGCTTATTTATTTTTCAATTTCCAAAATTTAGTAGACTCGCGTTTTTGATACAAATATATTATTTGACAGTCACTTTTATTGCAATATGCCATTGCGTAATTAACAATATAGGTAATGAATAGCGGGACAAAAAACAGTATAATTCACTAGAATTACATTCAATACAATCAATACAAATTCTTTTATAATGATATCGTTTGTATATACGTCTTCGTTTTGTAAAAATGCAAAATCATTGCGGGATAAAGATCAATCACACTGATCACAACGTCTTTGATCATCCTGATTAAGTTAACTACCAATTCTGATTAATATTATATATACCATTTTGGTTTGTTTGTTCGTTTGTAACGCTTTACTATTCAACCGATCATAATAATATTTTAGATGAATTTCGTCAAGGACACAGAAAGAAGAGAATTATGAGTTATATTCCGAAAAAGTAGAGAAATAACATTACACTGCGTAAGAAGACTGATCGATAGACCACGGGTGAATCCAAAAGCGAAAGCTAGTTACTTTGCATATATGAAAAGAACATCGTTATTAGGTTCTTTTCCATTATCATATTTATTGTATTAAACATTTCAGATATAAGTCAGAATTATATATTGTAAGTTAAAATATTTCATTCTTCAAACACGTAGTCACTGGAGAGTAGCTTATTGTCTCATGTCCACGTAAACGTACAATTTGTCTATCCGACTGCTGTCACCCTTTTTATCTTGGTAAATGATGACGGAATAAAAAAGCATGATCCCGAACAAAAATATTTAAAATGTAATTTTTTTACACACAGAATTCTTATCTTTAGGGGTAAAAGACATTCATTTTGATAATAATTCTATTTATAATCAATGATTGACCGAAGAACGAATACTGAGGGTAGCGAAACGTTTGTCCGAAGGACTACGTTTCCACTAGATAAGCCAATTCTGCTATTTTTCCGTATGTATTTCAGTATGTTTGTTCCGGTGTAGACGGCGTATTTTTTCCTATCCTATCCTATCGTCACGAAAATCGGCAGGCGTATTCTTTGATTTATTTGAATTTTTATGTCGAGCCGTTTCTTTGATTGGGCAAAAAAATCAAAAATGGCAAAATTTTGTTTTTGGCCTAGCAGGAGCAATTTTCTCCCGCTCGCCACAAAAATTAGTGATCATGTTCTTTAAGTTATTAAATTTTTTCCAGCCATTTTTCTTACTGGGAGGAAAAATCCAAAATGGCGGTGATTTATGTTTTTGTTTTGGCGTAGTAGACGTATTTTATATGCAATCGTTACGAAAATTGGTAGGTGTGTTCTTTGAGTTATTTAAATTTTTATGTCGAGCCGTTTTTTTTTGCTAGGGCGAAAAATTTCAAAATAGCGGATTTCTGATCCGTACCACAAAATCAGACTTTGCGGCAGCTAGCGGGCTGAAATTTCATCTAAGTATTCTTTGCCGAAATCCAAGGTGTTTTTTTGTTATTTCGGGGCGGCCATAGCGAATTATCAAAAATTTTAAACTCCGTTGTTATTTCGTGGAGCCAAATTTCGTTCGGTAGTTATATACCTACATACATACATAGGTATACTTATTCCTTTTTGGAAAAGGCATTTAAAACATTGTCTCATCCCCTAAATTACTGAGGTCTACTGTTCACAGAACGACTAGTATTAAATTAATTTTACAACATCAGTTTTTGAAACCTAATCAAACGAATCATCAACGTTCACAAAAAACAATTTCAAAAAAATATTTTCACCCAACGTCAAGAGAACAAGGATAGAAATTTTACGTGTCTTCACGTTCCGTTTTGAGTCATGATAAAAAGAACCGTCGTCCGATCAAAACAGGCGAAATATTTTTTTTTACAATTCCACTCACGAAATCATTTATTTTTTTCCACTACAACTTTGCCCTTTCAACTTTATCTTGTATTTCTTTTGATACAATATTAATGTTCTTCAAATTTATGCTCGCGACTGTACAATTTATTTTTTAAAACCTTTAGTAAATTGTGTTGTGTGTCTTATTTGTAAAATAAAAGAGTCGGAGAAAATACGACTCGTCCTCGTCGTCGTTGATGTTTGCTGAGTTTATTTGTGTCTGATAAGTTTATAAGTGCCGTTACAATCACACAGTGACCCACATATGACATGTGTGATAGTAATAGTATAATATTGTCAGCATATTATACCATTTTCACAATCTTTCTACCATTTTCCCAAGGTGGTTAAAAATGGTATTACTTTGGTTAGAAAAGGAGCTAAAACTTTCTCACTACATATCTACTACGAAAAATCTCTTAATGCCTTAAGGCGATGGAAAGGTTTACTTAACTGCCGCAGGGTTAAGATCTAAACCCGCTACGCTGAAAGATGACCTAATGTTTCCAAAAGCATATATATAATCAATTCAAAACTTTCTAGAGAAGATAATAAAATCAGTGCACTATATTTGGAACTTGTATTTTAATTGTGAATGTACTTATATATACTTCTAAAATATATATATGACGTATGAGATTTATAAGGATCTGCTTCAGAGACGTTACTAGACAATATAGCGCCCGTCTGCAATAATTACCGCAGGTGTTCTGCTGGTCATCACTTGATCGCTTCAGCAAACCAAATCCATCAACACGTTGCGCTTATACTGGACACGAACTAGATATTATGGATACGGCATAATATTTATTTTATTATTGTATATATTAAAGCAAGGCTGATAAATTGGAAATATTCTTGAAATACCCAATCAATAAATATATCGATAGCCTAAGAGATGTCCTATATGTATGTTTTTTATATTTCCATATATAGAATATGCAAAAGAGAAAGATGCCTTAGAATAAAAGTTTTACATATTAACTGTCTAATAGGACTTTTGTAATTAAGCTACAATTAATTCCAATCATCATAAAAATTGCCATCATTTTATTATCAAAACTTATTTCAGAAAACAATTAATATTAATTTATTTCTCACATCCTGGAGACCAGAAAGTGTTTGCAAATGGACGCTTCTCTGTAGTGTGTCATTGATTGTTCACATATTGTTAACTGACTAGATAAACGTTAATTATATTTAAAATGTAGTTAATTTAGCAAAATATTAGCAAGTGAAATTAAAAAGTTCAAAAAGATTTATTACTATAGTAATTACTTCATATACAGTAATATACAACTATTGATATATAATATTATACACCTATTTTAAATAAAGAAGTATTTTAAATAGATAACATGAAAATACAATTCAATTTAATTTAAGAAAATTCATTTGATTCAGAGCTACGATCTACGGAAATTATTCAGATATACCATGTTCAAACTTATGAAATATACATTATTTTATTTAATATGTAAAATTCAAAGTAATATTTCCCAATTCTCTTATATATAAAATCTGTATAAAACAAATATGTCTAATAAAATGGAAACCATCAAAGCTAAACACCCCATCGTGTGCGTCTATTTCCCACCACATGCATCACCACGCTCCAGTTCACGATAGCTGCAAGCGAGATAAATACCATTTTATATCTAACTCTGAGAAGCTGATGCACTTTTGTGAAACCACAACCACTTCTATGAATCGTTTAGTTTATATTTATTAATATTATATGTACTTTATTTGACGATAGACGTTAGAGATTCAGGGTTTATAACACAGTCTATAAAATAAATTGTAAATCAAAGAATTGTACTTAAAAGATATTAAAAGAGTATTGTAAATACATTTTCCATAAATAAATTTTATCAAATCTACAAGTAAAACCACACACCAGATTTGTAACGGATTTCACAATCGGCTGTGTATTTAGATTATGTATTATATTGTATTATACTAAATAATAAAAAATCTAATTCCATAAAACAAATACTAGGAAAGCTTTTACCACGTTCTTAAATGTATATTTTATATGTTAATAAATAAGTATTATTTCAAAACTGAACATAATAATTTTTGGCAAACCTCTGACTTTAATAGTAATGTCAACTTGACAGTTCTGCGAATCCACATCCGCAAATTCCTTTTCACATCTAGCATTTAAAATAGACATTTTTATTTATTCCTTTACAATCTGTCCATCTCTACTTTATGTTATTAAATTTTATTTGTATGAGAAATTTATATTGCACCTGACTTTAGCTTGTTCAGGCGCCCATTCGAGTGACAAATTAAATACAGTAATTTACTAATATTGCACGTTATTCATTAAAACAGCATTTCATCGAATCTTTGACGCTTTGCATTAAATCTGTACAGACATTTGAAAATATGGCGCGCGTCTTTATCAATTGCTATATTTGTTAGGTTAAAGAGACAGTGAAAATATTGATTAAAATTACCTATAAACATATTACCATGGTATGCTTACTTAAATTTCTAATTAAATATTGTTAAAAAATTACAACAGGATTTCCTCTCCGATATGTTTTTATTACGAAAAAAAAAGTCGAGTGAAGCAGTTTAAAGTTAAAATTTAAGTTTAAATTAGGTTTTTATTTCACTATATATCTCTTAAATCCGTATTTAATAATATTATTAAAAAGTGTATGTGTTGTCTAAAACTCATGAAAATCTAAGAAAATACTATATGACTAACTATTTCTTTTAATAATCTAGATCGTAATTGAATCGAATTGATCGTGTTATTATTATCATTAATAATCAGGTAGTAAAAACTTAAACCTTCAATAAAATTTCGATTCAAAGAGACATGACTAGATACGAATATTTTATGCGACATTCGTAAAGGATAGAATCTGTCGGTCGGTATGTAAGCTATTTTCATCTCATAGGTTTGTTTCAATCGGTTTAAGATCTCGGTCCACTGAGCCACCAAATTTTACTCTATATATAGAACATACAAATAAAATTGAAGCGTCTCTTTCTGAAATTAACAGGTTTTCAATGAATGTGTATGAAACTATATACGGTCTTTACATATTACATATTTTTTTGGTCTATTTGTTCCAGCTAATATATGAAATGGTTGAAACATTCCGCGCGATGAATTAGATGGAATTCGAGGAGTCGATGGAAACATCTAATCGGGGGCATATCTAGTTCTAGTATTTTATATGTAATCCACATTATATGGTATGCATATGGAAAATAAATGACCAATATTATATTTTTGTAATAACCCTATAGTATATTAATACTGATTGACATTGAAATAAAAAGTCCAAGGTTCGAAACCCACACATTACGAACAACATTTTTACAATAAATACTTTTTGAGTCTTCAAAAATATTCCTAGGCATACACGAATAATTGTTATAATCCGCTTCACCGCAATGGAGCAGCTTGGTGAGTTAGTCTTAACTGCCTAACTTTAAAAGGAGCAGTGGTCATATACAAGAACAAATATTTACAATGATATTGTGAAGTATTTTTATATCACTTTATTTATTAACCTCCTTGTTGTTATACTGAAAAAATCAGACAATATAAATTATCAGACCAAAACAAGGAAATCATACTGGCACTTGACAAGGCATTTCAAACGCGTAAAAACATAAAGTAAAATGGCAAAGTCGATTAATTTTGATATCGATACTGGTACGTCACAAAAAGTCTGAGCCCATAATTAAAAGCAAACAAGCCTAGAGAAAAACTTGCTATTTAGAAACAGCTTTTAATTTATCGAAGCTTAAATCTTAAACAAAGGAATTTAAACAAAATAAAAATAAGAGTAATTGTTTTAGAACATTGGGGTTTAAAAAAGCATTTGTATTCAATTTAAAATCTATAATTTATATAGAACTTTTGTTTAAATTATGAAGTCCTTATATATATAGAATATATCAACTATTAATCTACAGGAATCAGAAACATCTCCAGTCCATGTAACAGCCGTGTGCAATCACTACCGTAGCGACCTCTTGTAAGCGCGCAGTCAAAATGGAATAAGAACAAATTCAAACATGTACATAAAAATGTTATATCAATATTACAAAATTAAGTAGCGGCCTATAAGACTCCTAAAATCTGAAAGAGAAGACCCAATTCAGTACTCTTCGACCGTGACAATGCGATAACGATAGGGAACGCCACGTAAAGCGACAGAGCACACATAAACAGCACACACACACTCACACAGCGTCTTCGGCGGCGAAGACAAGGAGCCCGCCCAAGCACGTTGCTCAAGCGTTCTGTCAACGGAGCAACGTGCTCCCCACTTCCCACTCTTGTGGCCGGCGTATTTTGATGCGTGGAGCGCCCCTGTCCCTGCCCAATCTGACCGAGCCATATCTGGGCAACCTTCTACACCGAATCGACAGCAAGCCGTACTCAGAGTCAAGAAGTCCCGATCCAGCTCACTCCGTTTGAGGACAGACCCCGGAAGGGACTTGAACTCGATGCCGCCGTCGGCGGCCATCACCCCGCGACAACCGCGGAATACCACCAGGCTACGTTGGGTGCCCCCAGAAGCATCCACGACTGCCTCCGATTCCTTACTATCGAGTGCACCCCAACGCCACACCCTAAGCGAATAGTCCGGCCCACTACTCGTCGCAACCCCCATCTGACTGCCACGGGTTACAGCCCGCAGATTTTGCACACCTAAGGAGGCACCCATGACTGTCCCCGAATATCCGACTATCGTGCACGCGTACCGTACCGCGCCCGGCAGACCGAGATTCGAGCTTTTGTACATCGCTGATGATCCCTCAAAAAAGGCCACCCCGACATACAGGGCCCGAAAAGGTAGCAAGTCCGCAACCGCTTGAAACTCTCCACGGGTGGAGGATCAGGCTGGCGAGACCGGTTCAACTACCCCTAGGGGAGGCGGTGCAGGAAATGCCACCTCGGCCTACCTGCCACCTCGCGTAACGACAACAATCCCATAGGGGATCGCAGCGTAATGCAAACCTGAGCCTCACAGGAGGCGCTCTCAGGACGTGCGTTCTCTTCTTAACAAGTGACACTACTGGTCACGCTGTCATGGTCAGTAGAGCTAACAGCAGAGATTTAAAAAAATGAAAATAATTGGCGATTCCTCCAAACATCGCTACGTCCGTGTAAACCATAGGTAAAGCCGCCCCTGTTCTCTCTCTCACCAGTTAATTTAACTATTAAACATCAATATCTATTGATCATTAAATATTTTAAAACGGCTTAATCTTGGTACAGTTACATTTATGAATTATATCTTTGAATATATGAATTTTTTTAAAAAAGTATTAAAATTGTATTTTTTAAATTGTATAAAAACGGTCGAACCTAAAACGTAGATATTGAATTGGCCTATGAGGGATACTCATATTCTGCTGGTCATCGTTTGATCGCTTCAGCAAATCAAATCCATGGTGCCTAAGCGCAGCGTGTAAAGTTTATAGAAAGTAGTAAATGGTTAATGTGAATTACCGATGTACTAGATATAATGGACTCCGCATAATATTTGACATTATTTCCGGCATTGACCTCTGAAACCGCGAAATGGTAGGGGATGTTTTCCCTTGATAGTCTAAAGTCGATATTGAGGCAAAAAGAGTAGCCAAGAGATTGGCTTTATCTTTGCCGTGTTTGCCAGATAATCATTCCCAGTGTGCAATGACAGTAGAAACAACTGGCAAAAGATTCCCAGAGTGGCTTTGGAAAGCGCCCAGAACTTGCACGTGCCAGGCGGGTACCTTGCCAGCTGATCCCCAATTTTGACGACATGATTGAACTTTATTCTAGCAATTTGAAGATCCTGGAGGCACAATTATATTTCCTCAAGCTCAAGAGTTCGGATTCTTAGTAACTAACGCATTTACACAAGCTTGATAGGCCTGCCATTTGCCAGCTGCTGCAGCCCTAACAGACGCCTCAAACCAAGGTCGGGAACTGCCAGCAAGTGGTATCACAGTATCTGGTATAAATAATTCCATCCCTTGTAGTATCGCATCAGCTACACCCGCAGCGCAGTCAGTGAGATCATTGGAAGGGTAACAAGCCGGTCCCCAAAATATTATAAGCCTATTTCATATATATACGACATATATGACAATATAAGAAAATTTGGTTGTTGCAAACCTACGATCTATGGACATCACTGAGATATGAATTGGTCAATCTTATAAAATATACATCAAAATATTTAACACATAAATTTCACCAAAATAGTACCCAAATGTTATATAAATTATGAAAGGGATATAAAACAAATATATTTAAAACAAACGAAACTATCAAAGCTAAGTACCCCATCGTGTGCTTTTATTTGCTACCACATGCATCACCCAGCTCAAGTTGAAGATGAGCTGCAAGCGAGATACATACGATTTTATATTAAATTCTAAGAAGCTGATGCACTTTTGTGAAACCACAACTGCATTGTGAATTTTCAATGTTATTTTAAACAAACCAGAGTGAACTCCCCTGTACTTGAATGCTAGCTTAACGTCTGTCAAAAAAAACGTTTAATCTATAAAAACCATTAAACAAATAATTTTTACAGTAAATCAAAACAATTTTTTTGCAAATCTCACTTTTTAATAGTAATGTCAACTTGACAGTCTTGCGATCCCACTTCCGCAATTTTGTTCAATTCTTTTTGGACATGTCCAGAATTTAGAATGACATTGTTTATTAAACACATACCCGATCTGGCTTCTCTATTTTATATTATTGAAACATATTTACATGAGAAATAGGTATTGCACCTGACTTTTGAGCGTTTGGCCGTCCATTTGTGTGACAATGGATTTAGCCGGTGTGGTTAATCTTTGCAGCAATTCAGTAATATTCATATTATTCACAAAAACAGCAAATAGGAAAAATTATATTTATTTGGCATTGGTCATCACTCTGAGAGATGGGTGTGAAAAAAATGGTTTAAACCTGATTATAGATACGACGAAGGTTCTGATATTTGAAAGAAATGAAGAAAGAACAGAATGTAATGTTAAGATAATAGAGCAAGAGAATGAAGTGGTATATTTGGAAACTATGTTCAGCAGAGACGGAAGATACGAAATGGATGTGGAAAGGCGTATTGCTGCCGGTAACAGAGTCCACGGTGCTTTGGCTGCATTGTTGAGATGGCGAAACGTCAGCATAGCTGCACGTTTGGCTATACACAATGCAGTTTTGCTACCGACGCTGCTATATGGCATCCAAACTTGGGTAACACAGAAGAAGAATGTAAGAAAGATGAATGCTGTGGAGATGCGATCTCTTCGCAGAATATGCGGAGTCAGTCTAGCTGATCGAATCTGCAATGAAGAGATCCACAGAATGGCAGGTACTAGCGAAGATGTCACGGTGAGAATGAAGAAGAACGTGCTCAGGTGGTTTGGGCACTTCCAACGAATGAGTGATGAAAGAATGCTAAAAAAGATTTATATAGGAAAAGTGAGCGGTAAGAGAGACAGGGGAGACCTCGAGTGACCTTCGAAATCACAGTATCTATGATACTGGAGGAAGGTCACGTAAAAAGCGTGAGGACCCCCCAGAGGGAATATATGAAGAAGTTGATATCTGTGGCGGATCGTAGCGTTTGGCGCTTCGTCGTCTCTGACTACCCTGCAAGGGATATGGCGTGAAGATGAATAAATAAATATAAATAATATTTATTTGATCTTATATACAAAGATGTTTATTTATCTGGTTTTTATATATAAATATGTTTATTTATTTGTCCTTATTCAGAAGAAACTAAAAATAGAGTTTAAGAACAAACTCTGCATCCGATTACCTCGAATCTTTGGTGCATTGTCATAAACACTCCCGTCTATTTATATCAGTGCAGCCATTTTAAAATTTATTGCGCATTTTATCAACTATTTTAGTTGTGTGCGATTCTTTCCTCAGAATAAATAGTTAAACTATTGTTTTTCTATAACCATGTTAGGTTTATTAAATTTTTTGATTCAATATAAAATGAAAAATTTACAAAGAAAAAACTATTTTTATTAAAGAAATAAATATAAATTAATATGACGTCACTTGACAGTTTATACGTATAGGGTTAATAAATCTATTGTTATTAAATATTACCTATTGATAAGCTACAAAAAAGATTAAACAACAACTCCCGTAGTTATTCAATACAAAATATACTAAAACTAAAACATACATATATGAAATAAATTTCCGGAAGTAAAATGAAATACAGACACTTTTTAGAATACTCGGCTTGAGATATGTGGCAATGAATTTCTTTAATATGAGACCATATCCGTCGTCTAATAGGCGGGATGGTTTGCTCTACGATTTTGCTTTTTATACACATTTTCGTATAGATTAATATAACCTAAAATAAATAAACTAATAAAACAATCAATAAATCGATTATTTAAATATAACTATTTTATTAGTCATGTCAGTAGTAAACTGACTGAAAGGCAGATGTTATGTGCTGTACGTATGTTTACAAAATATAAAAATACTTATTTTTAGTGACTATTATAAGTGGTGCAAGCTGTACTTTTCCTGTTTTCTTTTTCTTCTTTGTTTTTTTTTCTCTTTTGTTTTTCTTTTATTATTAGTGTTTAGTTAATGTTACATTGTTATTGTCATTTTCAATGAAGGCACAGTGTGACCAGGCTCAAAAAATGGCAGCTATAAAATATCAGCGTTGAGAGTATTCATATCTCAACATAAGCTGAGTGGTCATCCAATTCGGATACATAGGAAATATTTTTATTTAAGTGAATTTTATTTGTATTTAATTTCTATATGTGTACCTAAAAATTTTTAAATTAATGTCTGTTTAATTTCAGAGGTTAGTCCGACTAATCTCTGAAACGCCTCTAACAAGACATTCTCTGACAGGTTAGTGACGTTACAAGGATAACCTTAGACTACTTTTATTATCAAAAAGCTAACGAAGTTGTTGGTGCAGCTAGTTCTAATATATATATATGTGATTGATACACATACTATATTTTTTTGACAACTCTATAGTATAGTTACACTGATTGGCATTGTATTAAAGGGTTCCGTGTTCGACACCTACGCATTATAAAAAATATTTGTACGATGAATATTTTTTGAATAAAATTTCAAAAATATTCCTGGGGAAACACGAATAATTTAACAAATCTATCTGTAACTTGTAATCCGCCTTACCGCAGTGGTACAGCTTGGTAAGTTAGCCTTAACTGCCTACCTCTAAAAGAAGTCTCGTGCAGGCAGTAGTCATATTATATGAGACAAATATTTACAGCGAGGTTGCATCTATATTTTATATACTGTGAAGTACTTTTATAACACAGTATTTATTAATATACTTGTTGAAATACTAAAAAAATACAAAAAATATAAATTTAAAACCAAAACCATTAAATCACATTGGCACTTGACAAGTCTTTTCAAACACGCAAAAATATAAAATAAAATGGCAAAATCGATTAATGTTGATATAGATTCTGTTGCGGCACAAAAGATGCCATCAGGTATCTGAGCCGATAATTAAAAGCAAACAAACCTAGAGAAAAAATTGCTATCTAAAGACAACTTTAATTTATCGAAGCTTAAATCTTAAATAATCGAATTTTTAAGGCACGCACGACACGAAATTAAAAATTAATATAATAGTATAATTACAATAACGAAATAACTGTAATTGTCTCAGTACATTTCAAATTATCTTCAAAATTCGAAACTCTATTACGAAGCTCTTATGTATGTTTAAAATTTTAAATAAACCTAAATTATAAATTATATTTGATAAAAATTTTGCCAACAGATCCTACAATTTGTAAGCTCACGATTTTCCCAAGACGTTTGAGTATCGTATTACATTTGATAGAAAAGGAGCTAAAAGTCACACTTTTACTACATCGAAAGGAGTAATATACGAAAAATATCTTAATACCTTAAAGACCACCTAATATTTGAGGTTTCAAAAAGCATATATATATTCAATTTAAAATCTTCTAGAGGATATAAAAAAATCAGTGCACTATATTAGGAACTTGCGTTTTAATTGTGAATATATACTTGTAAAAAATATATATTACCTATAGATCATATAAGGATCTCTCTCGGAGGCGTCTCCAGTCCATGTAGAGCGTAGTGTAGTTACCTCACGGTCAAAATGGAATAGGAACAAATGTTAACATTACTATATAAATGATATATTACTATAGAAAAAATAATTATATAAAAATTGCGTTGCCCCAAAAACAGCTGCGCCAGTAACTATTATTCAGTTAAAATTATGTTTAAGATAAACGACAGTTAACCATCGTAAAATAGTCTTTGAAAGCTACGTGATGATAAATATATATAAGATGTTTAAAATGGTTTGACATTTGCATAGCATTATATATTCATTTTGGTCTTAGATTCAAATCTTAAATATTGATCTTATTGCCTCTTTCCTGAATCAAAGGGTCCAAACGGTTTACGTAAATAATTCAAATAAAAATATGGGTGTACTGAATACTGAATATGGGTGTTCCACAAGGATCTATTCTTGGCCCCTTTTTATTTTAACTTTATATTAATAACTTGCCCCTTTTTGTAAAAGATCTATGTGACACCTCGCTTATTTTAAATGTTGTGCATGATAGGATTAATTATGATGAAGTAAATAGTGCTGTGTCTCGTGCCCTTCATCAGTTCAATATTAACAATTTAGTCTTAAATGTAAAGAAAACTCGAGTTAAAAATGGAGTTTACACTTTCTAATATAAACAGTACTAAATGTAGCTTGTTGTTGTACACATCTATTATTGTTAAATTTCTTTTAAAAAGAGCAACTTTTGAGTTTCTGGGCGGCTCTTCTTAGCAGAGCAGGATTTCGAATCTTCCCGTGGTAGCTTACTGCCGAACAGACTACACTGATTTTAACAATGAACGAACGAACAAACAGACTACACTGATTCTGTAATCATTGACGATGAAAAGAAGAAAAAAAAGATGCCTTATAATAAAATCTAAAATACATTACAGAAAATTAGTAATTTTTTATTAAAAATAATATTAAAATCACCATTTTTTTAGGTTTTCCTTGACTTTAATGTAGTCTTTACGTTTAAAAATATACATTTTTATATAATAATGCATACTGTTATATAAAATAAAAAATAAGATATGTTGTTATTAAAATGAACAGAACAGATAGCTGGTGAAGAATGTCCAATAAAAGCAATCATCGGTGGCCTTTAGCGTGCGGACATGATTGCTTTTCACGGAAGCGTCCAATATTGACCGTATTTACAAACTATATGCGACTATAAATACGAGAAAAACATTCAATAAAGATGTTAATATTCACATTTCATTCCCACATACAATAATGTATAATACACTACAATCTCTGTCTAACGATTTTGCAAGGAATTGAAAGGTAATTCATTATAATATCAAAAATAATTCGATACAATAATTTATAATACAAGGTTTGTTATAACGCTGTTCTAATATTTACTTCTCTGACCAGATAATACTAATATAAAATTAATTTAATTTATTTACAATGAATTTTCTTATATTTGTTGATATTGCGGTACCAAGAGGTATAATAATTAAAATGTCAAATTAATAAAAGACCCCATAGAGAAGCAAAACTCAAACCAACTCCTATCGAAGTCCACTTCAAGTAATAATAGACCCTTTGCATACATAGAGGCTATTTTTCATAATATTACTCATCGCTTACAATAACAAAAACTATATTAATTTAAATGAATTTCAGATATTGCAAATAGTTTATTTGTCTTAAAGTTTGATAAAATTAAAGATTGCTTATTTATTTTTTAATTTCCATTGCTTAGTAGACTCGAGTATTTGATAGATATAAATATATTACTTGAGAGTCACTTTTATTGCAATATGCCATTGCGTAATTAACAATTTAGGTAATGAATAACGGGGAAAAAAAAACAATATAATTTACTAGAATTACATTCAATACAGTCAATACAAATTCTTTTTGATTTGATTTAATTTTTAAAACAGATGTACTTAATATTTTTATAACTTTGATGTAAACCTTTCTTAACTTCAAGGGATACATTTTATTGAACTTAAAGGTTTGGGTAATATGAAATTATTAAACTCTTTTTACTTAAACTTTGAAACCAGATAATTTTTCAATTATATTCATCAAAATTTGATCATATTTGTGTAAGTAATTATTTATAATTTTTATAAAATAAAACTACTGGCCGAATTTTTATACAATTTAGTTTGGTGTTGGCTTATTATCTATGTCAACTATAGGATACATTTCACTCCTACATTATCTAAATTTTAGGAAAAATGTTAAAAAATTCGTAATATATGTTTGTTTTTAGTTTTCGTGTAATTATATCTTCGTAATATAATTACACAAAAACTAAAAACCTACACATTTGTATGAAATTTGAGATATTATCTGTAGATAGATTATAATTTATTACATTGCCACATCATAACTTTCATCTTTGCCAGTCTTGTATCGTGCATTTTCCTCCATTTCTTCAGGATAACATCGCATTTACAACTATTGATGATATCTGTGGGCCTCCCCACTTAACTGACAGCTATTTGAGTCAAGAAAAATCGCATTTCCCCTTGTTGACATAAATACGTCACATATAGACACCGTCAATGATCCTAAGTGTGAAGACCTTAACACCAAACAAAACTCTTTCCCATCTAAATTAGTAGTTGTGATATAGGACTGGGAAAAAATTGTTATTCACACATTATTTATAATATTATCGTTGTGTAATAAATATACTTTTTGTATTTTTCTTTAAATAATAGAAAATTTTCCCTAGGAACATATTGTAGGATTTGTTGTTTCAGAAATTAAACTATCTGCATTCCAAAGTTCGATTAAATCTGTGATGTTTCATACTGTATATATTATTATAATTATTTATAGATAAGTACTCGTATTAATATTTTTCGAATTTTCAGATAATTAAAGTTAAATTATCAAAAGTAACAAGTGCTGACAGTACATCTACTGGTTTTGAATTTAAATGCGACAATAGACGCACTTATATTTACAAATCACTATAAACTAGAGATATGCCTAAGGAATATAATAAATTTAATTTATTTCCATAAAGTTCTACAATTATTTACTGGACTTAGATTCAAATCTTAAATATTAATCTTATTGCCTCTTGCCTGAATCAAAGGGTCCAAACGGTTTACATAAATAATTCTAAATCACCTGAAGATGGGTGTTCCACGAGGATCTATTCTTGGCCCCTTTTTATTTTAACTTTATATTAGTATATATTAGTAACTTGCCCCTTCTTGTAAAAGATCTATGTGACATTTTAAGTTTTGCTGATAACACCTCGCTTATTTTAAATGTTGTGCCTGATAGGATTAATTATGATGAAGTAAATAGTGCTCTGTCTCGTGCCCTTTATTGGTTAAAAATTAACAATTTAGTCTTAAATGTAAAGAAAACTCGAGTTGAAAAATGGAGTTTACACTTTCTAATATAAACAGTACTAAATATAGCTTGTTTCTTAGGTAACATTCATTGTTAACAATGAAGTATTAAAACTGATTAACTCAACAAATTTATTAGTTATATCTTTGCAGAGAAAGTTCCAATGGAACCCTCACCTCTCAGCACTCTTAAACAAACTCAGCTCGGCCATCTTTGCAATTAGAAAAGTTAACAATGACAATTAACGAACGTTAAAACGGCTCGACTTTATTTTAGTAATTTTCATAGTGTTTTTTTTTTTGTCTTACGATATTTTATTATGGGGCAGTGCTGCCAAAATTAATTATATATTTATTTTACAAAACGAACTGTGCGATCTATTTATAACTTAAAAATTAGAGACTCCCTGAGGAATGTTTTTAAAATAATAGGTATTCTTATAGCCACCTCTCAATACATATTTAATAACATAATTTTTATATGCCATTTTTTTTTTGTTTTAAAACATTGACAGATACACATAAATACAACAAATAAAAATAAACTCGCACCGCCTTAATTTCGTTTTCAAAAAATTAACAATTATGGTCTTGAGTTTACATATACATAATAAAGTTCCACAAGATATTATAGACCTTCATTTTCTCAGTTTTAAATCTAAAATCAAAGGTGTATTATTATATACATCTTATTAAATCATAAAAGAGTTTTTAGTGAAACGAAATGTGTGAAACTTAAGATCTTGACTCATTTATAGGCTTGATATTATACTGTACACATCTATTATTGTTAAATTTCTTTTAAAAAGAGCAAACTTTTGAGTTTCTGGGCGGCTCTTCTTAGCAGGGCAGAATTTCGAATCTTCCCGTGGTAGCTTATCGCCGAACAGACTACACTGATTTTAATTCTGTAATAATTGATGATGAAAAGAAGAAAAAAAAAGATGCCTTATAAAAAAATCTAAAATACATTACAGAAAATTAGTAATTTTTTATTAAAAATAATATTAAAATTACAATTTTTTCAGGTTTTCCTTGACTTTAATGTAGTCTTTACGTTTAAAAATATACATTTTTATATAACAATGCATATTGCAACATAATATAAATTAAAACGAACAGAAAAGATAGCTGGTGAAGAAGGTTCAATAAAAGCAATCAGCGGTGGCCTTTAGCGTGCGGACATGATTGCTTTTCACGGAAACGTCCAATTTTGACCGAATTTACAAACTATATGCGACTATAAATGCGAGAAAAACATTCAATAAAGATATTTACATTCACATTTCATTCCCACATACAATAAAGTATAATACACTACAATCTCTGTCTAACGATTTTGAAAGGAATTAAAAGATAATTCATTATAATATCAAAAATAATTCGATACAATAATTTATAATACAAGGTTTGTTATAACGCTGTTCTAATATTTACTTCTCTGACCAGATAATACTAATATTAAATTAATTTCATTTATTTACAATGAATTTTCATATATTTGTTCACGCAATAAAGATATTGAGGTACCAAGAGGAATATTAATTAAAATGTCAAATTAATAAAGGACCCTATAGAGAAGCTAAACTCAAACCCACTCCTATCGAAGTCCACTTCAAGTAATTGCCTTCATAATAGACCCTTTGCATACATAGAGGCTATTTTTCATAATAATATTCATCGCTTACAATAACAAAAACTATATTAATTTAAATGAATTGCCGATATTGCAAATTTATATAATTTGTCTTAAAACTTGATGAAATTAAAAATTTATTTTATTATTGTTTAGTAGACTCGAGTTTTTGATACAAATATATTATTTGAGTCTAGTAGACTTTTATTGCAATATGCCATTGCGTAATTAACAATATAGGTAATGAATGACGGGAAAAAAAATATATAATTCACTAGAATTACATTTAATAAAGTCAATACAAATTCTTTTATAATGATATCGTCTGTATATACGTCTTCGTTTTGTAAAAATGCGAAATCATTGTAGGATAAAGATAACAATCAAACTGATCACGTCTTTGATCATCCGGTAGTGAATAATGTATCTCCGTCAAGTAACTACTAATTCTGATTAATATTATATATACGATTTTGGTTTGTTTGTTTGTTCGTTTGTAACGCTTTACTATTCAACCGATCATTATGACATTTTGCACAAATTTTGTCAAGCACACAGAAAGAAGAGAAATATGAGTTATATCCCGAAAAAGTAGAGAAATAACATTAAACTGCGTAAGAAGACTTTGATCCATAGACCACGGGTGAAACCAAAGGCGAAAGCTAGTTACTTTATATATATAAAAAGAATATCGTTATTATCGAACAGAACAACATTATTCGGTTCTTTTCCATTATAATATTTATTGTATTAAACATTTCAGATATGCGTCAGAATTAAATATTGTAAGTCAAAATATTTCATTCTTCAAACACGTAGTCACTGGAGAGTACCTTATTGTCTCATGTCCACGTAAACGTACAATTTGTCTATCCGACTGCTGTCACCTTTTTTATCTTGTAAATGACTATGGAATAATAAAAACATTATCCCAAACAAAAATATTTAAAATGTAATCTTTTTACATACTGAATTCTTATCTTTAGCGGTAAAAAACATTCTTTTAATGAAACGATAAAACAAATATTCAATTTATAAAGAATGATATTAAATTATTTTACCACGTCTGTTTTTGAAATCTATTTCAACAATTCATCAACATTCACAAAAACAATTTCAAAAAATATTTCCACCCAACGTCAACAGAACAAGGGTAGGAATTTTAAGTGTCTTCACGTTCCGTTTTGAGTCGTGATAAAAAGAACCCTCGTCTGATCAAAACAGACGAAATATTTTTTTTTACAATTCCACCCCCGAAATCATTTATTTTTTCCACTACAACTTTGCCCTTTCAACTTTATCTTGTATTTCTTTTAATACAATATTAATGTTCTTGAAATTTATGCTCGCGACTGTCCAATTTATCTTTTAAGGGAAATAGGCTTGGGATAAATTGTGAGCTTATGTATATTTATAGACATAAAGCCTTCAGTATCCGTAAGACCTTTAGTAAATTTGAATTGTGTATCGTATTTGTAAAATAAAAGAAGCGATGTACGATTCGTCAATTGATGTCTGCTGAGATTATTTGTGTCTGATAACTAGAGTGCCGTTACAATCACACAGTGACCCACATATGACATGTGTGATCGAGTGAATGATAGTAATAGTAGCCCATTGACCTCCAATCAACACATTAAAATAAACAGCTCCCAAAAATTGTATTGTCTGTCAAAAATAAGAGTTTATTAAATTTATATGTTAAAATAAATATCGATATACAATATTATTATTTCGTTCGTTCTATTCGCATTCGTGTTTAAACATTTTTTATTTATAATTATTTCTAAAATGTTATTAAGAATAGCATGATTAAAGTAAATTTCAAATATTAAAATATATACTTTAATTAAAATACAATTGTAATATAAAAATAAACTCCTAAAAGTAAAGATTACATTAATATCTAGGGATACCTAAAAAGAAATAGTATTTTTAATATTATTATTACTTAACAATAACTAACTTTCTGTAATATGTTATTGCTACACACAATAACAAGGCGTTAAATGAAGGCATATAACAGGTAATGCGTCAGATAAAACGTATAAAGGAAATCAACAACTGTACTATTCATTTATAATATAAATATTGAATAAATTTTGTGATTTTAATCTGTGATTTTTCATTAATAATAATATTTATTTTCCAGTTTTATTAATCTGATAAATGATATGGCGATCTAATAATTTAAAAACTTAATTAAATATGTAATTAGGATTGGATTGATATTTCACGGTGTGGATTTTTAGACGGGGAGTGAAGAAAATGGGTGTTAGCCATTGTAAATATAGGAAAACCGTCATAATAATGTGATAGACTTAAAGATACTGTAATACAGTAAACGAAATAAAATTTATAGAAGACGAGATGAATAACTTGACTAAAATTACTAATAAAGTAAAATTCCTTAGCGATATTTAAAATGAAAGCATAATAACCAAAAAATTAATCCCCAAGAAATAAAAAGCGATGATTTCACTGTATTAAATAATTTCTACCAAAACAAACATACCAGTAAATCCAATACATATTAATTAGTATCAAAAAAACTATTTCCTCCATTACAACTGTTACACAACGGTCATAGACTCCCCATGTCATATAACCTTTTATTTATAGAAATTATAACTCAAGTTTTATTACCAACGTACAAAAAGAAGTAACAAGCTCGCTACAATTTTATTATAGACTTAAGAATGTCCGACCACAGTCTCCGGGTGCAACATCTGTGAACTGATTTATTAGATAATAACAAACTCAGCTTATTTGATTTCATTTTTAAAACATATTTACTTTACATTTTTTATAACTATGATGTAAACCTTTCCTAACTTCAAGGGTTATATTTTATTGAACTTAAAGGTTTAGGTAATATGGAATTATTAAACACTTTTTACTACAACTTTGAAACCAGATAATTTTTGAATGATAATATTCATCAAAATTTGATTATAATTGTGTAAGAAATTATTAAAAATTATTATACAATATAACTACTGGCTGGATTTTTATATAATTTAATTTGGTGTTGTCTTTTTATCTATGTCAACTATAGGACACATTTCACTCCTAAATTATCAAAATTTTAAGAAAAACTTTAAAAAATTGTTTGTAATATAATTACAAGAAAACTAAAAAGCTATAAATTTGTATGAATTGTAAGGTATAATACTCGTAGATAGATTATTATTTACGCAGGACTGAGCATTCGAAATTCCTAGCAATATTTAAATTAAATAAACCTATTCCTTAGTTTACATAGAGGTAAGTAAAAGATTATATCTTAAATATAATCGAGAAATTGCCGTATCATAACTCTCTTTTTTCCCAGTCCTGTATCCTTCATTTTTCTCCCATTTCTTCAGGTTAGCATCGCCTTTGCAACTATTGGTGATACCTATGGGCCTCCCCACTTAACTGACGAGGATCAGCTATTTGAGTCAAGAGGAATAACGTTTCCCCTTGTTGACATAAATACCTCACATATAGACACCGTCAATGATCCTAAGTGTGAAGACCTTAACACCAAACAAAACTCCCATCTAAATTAGTAGTTGTGAAATGGGGACACTGTGAAGAAATTGTTATTAACACATTATTAATAATATTATCGTTGTTATAGCTACATTTTTGTGTTATTCTGTAAATATTAAAAAAAAATCCGTTGGAACATCTTGTAGGATTTGTTGTATCAGACAATAAACTATCCCACTCAAAACACTGATTAAATCTGTGATGTATATATTATTAGAATTATTTTTATGTGTATTCATAATTTAAAAATGTTTAAAAAATTAAAGTTAAATAATTATTAAAAGTAACAAGTGCTGACAGTACATCTACTGGTTTTGAATTTAAATGACAATAGACGCACTACTGCGCACTTATTTATATTTACAAATCACTATCAACTAGAGATATGCCTAAGGAATATAATAAATTTAATTTAATTTCATGAAGTTCTACAATTATTTACTGTACTTTTTTTTGTTTATTCCTACGAAGATATAACAATAAGATATAGATAGTATTTTATATAACTAACTTCATTTAACATTATTATTGCTTAAAGAGAAATAAATGATTATAATTAAAATATAATTATTTTTGTTAATTACGATAAATGTACCTGTCATAATAATAGTGAGTCATTCGAATCGATGCGTGGACCCGGTACTTTACTCTGATGATAAAGGGTTGAGGTTTATCTCATTAAAAATTCAGGAAGCATATATGGACAATATCAATATTTATAACACTATAAAAGAATACATTTACAAGTCCAAGGTTATATATTTCGTTATATAATTCCATGTTTTATATTCAATCCACAGTTTTTATCCTATACTTAGTGACATTTAGTATTTTGTACTTGTCTGAAATATAAGACAAAAAACACTCATTTACATACTCACTCATACCTTTTATCAAATCTAGAGATGATCTTTTAGGCTTATACACATTTTTTGCAAGGCATTTTATTTAATATTCACAGCGAGTCGGATTAATTTAGTGGAAACAATTTTGCATATTTCACTGAATTTATCATAAAAGCATGTAATGTTTTATTTTTTGATATAAATGTTTCATATTGTATTGAATATATGGTAAAATCAATGTGGAATTTATAGCATATATTAAATATGTCTGTATACTGTTAAAAGAAAGTGAGCAAAGAAGCAAGTCTCCTAACGTGTGATAAAAGAGGGTGAAGGGAATTGACATATTGCGTCGACCCTATAATCGGGATAAGGGCAGGATGACTATCAATAAATTAATTTATTATTTTATTCACTTCAACTACAGTTGTTACATTTTCTTTTCAAAGTTTAACCAGTGTAGATTCAATTCTAAATTTCTATAATATTTATACACATTAAGTAAGTTACTGGTTACAGTTTTTACTTGAAATGGTACTGCATAATGCTACAAAAAGGTTCTATGGGTTGTAGCATTATATATTAGTGAACATATTCTAAAACAGGAAACTATTGAGCTAGAGTAAGTTTCAAAGATTATACGAATATTTGATCAATAAATAAATAAGTAAATTAATTTATTACTATACAAGCACAAAACTACGCTTTTAAATTTAATTAGTTAATTTTATTGCGAAAATGAGAGGCTATTAAGAATTATAAATGAAAAGTAAAACTGATACTATATTAATTTATATATATGTTTGGGTGATAGTACTAAAAAGTTCTAAAAACATTAACTACAATAGTGACAATAGACGAATTATAATTGAATGAATTCTGTAATCCATAATGGAATTTTTATATTAATTTAATACCAATTACAAATTAGTCAACATTTAAAAGAACCTCAAGTTACCTAAAAACTGATACTGACTTGTAAATTTACCTTCGAATCAAAACGCAGTTTCTTTATCGCGTAATTCGTTAGCATCTGTCCGTTAATTGTGAAAGCTACTTATTTTTATTTTACAATACTCTTTTACTAACTAAAACTATTTATCTGATCTAAGTTACGATTATATGGTAGTTATAAAAAAAAGGCTAATTGTATGTTTATATGTAATGGATAATCTCAAAAACTACTCTATATATTTAATAAACTACTACTACTGCTACTACTAATAGACTTCAGCTAGTAGTAAAAATACGTAACTATATCTTAATATTCAACAGTTGTATGAGCCCATTTATACTAACACATTTATCAGTGTTAAATATCTAATAACGTTAATTCGCTCTCAATGAAACAATTTGACTTGCGCAGGCGCATTTGTATGTAAAAAATGAACAAATAACGATCCAGACGCACTGAATCAATTGATATTAACGCATCGGATTGAGCCACCTGATAAAAAAAAATGTTATAGTGATATAAATAATAGTTAAATAAATATTTAATAGTAACTTTAGATATTTTTTTTTGTAATATTAAATTAGTAATTTGTAATAATAAATAAAAAACTACTGACTGTCAGGAAATTTATGTATACACAGATTATAAAATAGTTTACAAACTATTTCTAGAGAACAGCGGATTCGTAGATAATAATATTTATTATCTTTTAACTAAATGTAGATATATCTATTATTTTGCACATAAGCAAAAATAATTGTAGCTTATAGTTAAATATACATAAATATATAAATAATACTATAGGTAGGTCTAAAAATTAAAAAATATATATCTCTAGAATTTTATTTAACTAAATTAACTTATATTTACAATCTCACATAATATGGCGTTTACTTTCATTACAAAAACGTCAAAGCTTGATAACCTACCAACTCTAGTGACTTTGAGCATTGAATAATAAACTTTACAACTATATTATGAAATTTGCATACGATATCAATTTATTAAACAGTTTGACACAATTTAAAATCTGTTTTCAATTAAACAATAATAAAAAATGAAGAATAAACAAAGCAAATTGTTTTAAGTACAAAACCCAATTACAATTAATTTTTGTATCCGTAATTACAAGATTTAGGTCTAAGATCGCGTGTTCTGGGCAGTGTTCGTTCGGCATTTGGCGTTTGCAAATTATATTACACTAAATATAATAACACTATCACAAAGTTATCACATCCACATCACATCACATCACACATAACAAAACATTCATCACAAATAATAATTTGTAATAAAGATGAAACTCAAACAATTACTTAGAACTTAATCAGAATCATATATCGAAAATTTGTTCGAAATTCGTAGATGGATATGAAAATAGTGGAGGATCGTTTCGTTATATCTTTATTTTTAATAATATTCGTATCTCGGTCAACCCATCCTCATGATGTTGCGACGGCGAAGCAGTCGCTGCATGGCGTAGAACACGCGATCTGACCCTCAATATGGACACACTATTCCACCAGCGCCAGGGAAAGCGACAGCATCTGGAAAATGAACCCTGCAGATTTCTTTGAATGTCTTTCCCTGTCTTGGTGGCCTCTCTGCATGTCTATACCCATTATAGCCATTATTATAACCATTGTTGTAGCCATAGTTGTATCCATAATTCCCATATCCACTATAACCGTATGATCGTCTGCCGTTACCGTTTATCGCATCATAGATGGCATCGAAAAAAGGTGCCGCCTCAATCGCCACGACGGCAATTAGCAGGACGAAAAACAAGATTCTCATGGAAGACATCTCGCGGAAGGGAGTTAAGTGGCAATTGTTTCAATTCGGTTGACGGTCAATGCGGCCTCGGCGCGCGGAAGCTCTCGGCGGTGGTTAACTCGCGAATGGTGCCGGGTGCTCTTATTTCTCGCTTATATACCGACCTCGGATCATCTGGCTGGAGATAAACAATGCGCACGCGTCGGGTTCACGGCCCCTAATCGGGAATTGCATTGAATTGTTTACTACAGCCTGGAGTACGGGATAGAAGAAAAGTAAGCACGTACTAGGATAGGGAAGTGTTTGATATCATGTGTGTTTGCGTGTGTGTATTTCCATGTGTGGGTGTGTTTGTGAAATAATATATAATTAACATTACTCCGGTCTATTTCTTTTTATAAAGATCTTGTTACAATTTCAAGATTCTATTAATGAGTAAGTATTAATAAACTATTAATTCATAGAACATTGAAATACTTAGTTGTCGTTTTCCTTCAATTGTAGTATTATCCTAATTAGTCATTTTCCAGAAATGTTGACATGACCGTGAGTAATCTCATTACCGAGTGGTACTATAAATAATAAAATTAAATTATTAATAAAATATTAAATCATATTCGAACTATTATGTTTATAAAAGAAGTAACTTAATTTTATTACAGTAAACTATAGAAAATGTATATTTGTTATTATGTGATTAGTTCGTAATCGTTTCTACTATATTAATATTAAAACTAAATTCAATATAAATCTAATATTTTTAATCTACTAATATCTAAACGGATAATTCTGTTAATAACATAAAGTAAAACAATCCTTGCAATTACATAATTCCGAAACCTGTATACCACATTCACTTGCAAAAACCTTTTCATTTTAAACGTTACAAGGGTATGATACTATAGATTATATATTTATTTAATGGTATTATACATTATGTCATAAACTTTCATGGAGGTACTCAGCTTTCTTGAACTTGAACGCGAACAGTGCATTCAACTCTGACCGTGAAGGCTTTAGCGACCTGTTGATTTAACTTTCTTCACTACATCATTTTGACAAACAATACAAAAACTTTTTCTTTATAAATATTTTGTTTTCCATAATATCTATAATATTGTCATTATTAATTCGACCTTTGCCTTAGTATCAAAATTATAATTTTAATTAATAGTCAATAACAGGTCAAATCTGTTTAAACCGCGAAAATATTATTCACTTCGTATTGCGTGTAATTAAACAATAATTAATTATAAAGATTTTTATAAAACGAAATATTCTATTCGTAAATAAGTAGGTTATTAATAATTCTGAGATGTAACAGAAGAGACAAAGATCGAAAACAAATTATTATTATCTCGTTTATATTTCTATTTCGTATGATAGAAACAATGATCTCAAATGAGATTTCTAAAGGTCAGTCGTGTGAGATAACAATTTTTTTACCTTGTTATGTTACATGTACAAATGCCCCAATAGGGACAAAATACGTGTCAAATATGATCAAGAAATACAATTGCAAATATATATATAAATATGTATGTTATCCGTGTCTATGACTACGCATTGATGTATGCTATAGTGGATAATAATGACTTTTAAAAAAGCTCACGACGAAAATTGTCCTAACAATTATCATAATATTAAAACTAAAAATTTATTCTCTAAAAAATCACAATTTAAAATAAATTATTATCGTATCTGATAATTTTAAGACATACGCTTATATTGTTTTCTATAGTTTAAAATATTTTAATATAAATTCAGTTTATAAAGTCTTCCTGACTTTAACAATCAAAAGTTCAGAATTTACTTCTTAATTCTGCTTTCTAATGAACTTTGTATCTTGAAACTAACTGAAATGGCTCTTACGAAATACGATTGCGTATAATATTGTAGTTTCTTCAGCGTATTCATATATTATAAGTCATGTTCGGAGTCAAAGTTTATTAATAACACATTCACGAGGCTTTTGCACCTGCATAATACAAAGTTGAGCAATTTCTAAACTTCTGATTGATTAAGTGAAATAATAGTTGACGTGGTACATAAACAAATAAATGTAATATATACGAAGACAGAACGAAAGGGATCTTACCTACTTAAAAATGATATAGAGTGACTTATCCATAAAAAAATATATTCAATAAAAATTCAAACCAACATTAAACTATCCTATATATATTGATCCGATTGGGAATAGAACTCGGAACTGTCGATTCTCGAACATACAGGCCTTATGGGCCAGGGTATCTATAAGTCCAATATGTATAAGACCATCCCTCTTAGAGCAAGCCACCCTGAACTTACTATTAATAGAAAACACATTTATTTGTCTACCTTACAAATTCGATTTGAAATATAACTCAAATTCCACTGCAATTCAGAAAATAATCCTTCAGTAAAATATACGTTATATGAAGTTAAAAAACTTTTCAACACTTACATTAATAATTAAATTAAGCTTAAAACTTAAAATTTTTAGTATAAAATACATTTATAACATTTTACTCGTATCTTTACACTTCAAGCACATTCAAGGGTCACTTGAGCTTTTGTTACAAAATAACACCTCTTATAACAATAGGATAGAACTTGTTACATTATTTGGTTAGGATAAACGAAGGTTTAGACCTAACAAAAACACAGTGTCACATTATATCACCTACTTCGTGTAAAATATAATAAATTATAAAGATTTGTAGAGTTTTTTCTTGATTTTATATGAAAAAAAATTGTTAGGGTATACTAAAAATACACTTCTTTAACTGTTGTTATAATATTATTTTTGATATTTTAAAAACATATGATTAATAGTTTGTCTATAAATTTTTATAAGCTAAATATCATGTAGCCATTTAAGTATGAGCAGCAAAAATATTACTACAAAACTTTTCTGTTAAACACATGTTTGTGAGTTCATAAAATCCTATACGATCCTAATACAACTATCGATATAGGTTAGTTGAACATAATATATTATAATATAAAACGTACTTTTATTTCGTTATAATAAACCATTATTAAACCTTAAATATAAAATAGATGACATATCGGAGCCTGGAGATCGTTTAAAGACATTCATCTTTTGTTCCTACATTAATATGTAAGATGCATATAAGATGAACCATATATTGCACCACGTAGCGATATTATTGCACTTCCTTTTAGATAATATTCATAACTATTATGACCTAATTATAACATAATTATGACAGAATTAGAACAGTCATGATAAGTGGGACTCAAGGTGTGGTTCAGTTTATTAAAATCAAAAATCTTATCGTCCTAAACATTGTTACAATTTAATATTTGTAAATAATACTTATTAATTTATTTAATAGAGAATAATAATATTTAATAGAGACAAGTTCTATTCCATAATTTTAAGCTAATAATGGGACTTTACTGGTGACGAAGATATAAGGGAGCGTACACGTCATATACAGTAAGACAAATATGTCTTGATATGTGTTTATCCTCATACAAGAGTTGAATATCAAACAAAGGATTATAAAGAACATTCCAAAGTGTCATATTATTATAAAAGTGTATAAAATCTTTACTTAATGGACCTCTTTATATTTATTACGCTACTTATTGTTACTGCGTTTATAATATAAACAAATAATTTACATGTTAATAACGTATAAGCTATATTACTAGTACAATATACTTTAATATTCTATTCTTTATTGAGCGAAGCGAGCGGAGCGCTCTACTGGAGACTATTTCACATTCTTTGTCACGAAAAACTTTGTCAAAATACTGATATCCCATTGAAATCAATGGGAAACGATGAGTCATTACACTGGGCTCGCTTCGCTCAATATGCAAACGGCACCCGAGATTTCGCGAGCGCAGCGAGTCGAAATTGAGGGTCTGTTGGTGCCCCTAGTATACTTTAATATTCAGGGAAGTATGTTTTTAGTAAATTATATTAAAAAAAAAATATATAAAATTAAATATAAGTTCTTAATGGAAAAATATGTCTTTTTCACGTTATATGTTCCTGCTGTCCTATCCCATGATGTACACTTCCCCACATCTTATATAATATACATATATATCCCAGATTACCCCAATTTCTACTAACGTGTTTAAAATATTATACAATTATATATAGTTCTGCCCTAACTAAAAATACCCACAATTCTGACTAGTATTACTTTAAAATGTAAGTATATATTCGTACTTTCGTTTTATAACATAGGTTTGAAACAAATGATAAATGTAGGAATAACACAGTCAGTAAAAGAATCATGAGGCTCTCAGATCCTCGTGATTTATATGTTTCTCTCGCTTGATTTATGATATTATTACCTCTGTTGTATGTTGAATTACTTCTAATTTATTGGTAGACAAATATAATAAAGACAATGTCTTCAATATTAACTTTCATTATGATCTAAGCAATGTTACAAATTTTTTGTTATCTTAAAAAAAGTTTACTTACAATTCTGGAATTTTCAAAATAACAAAATATTTTATCTTATAATAGACAGGACGTCAAAGATTTTAAAAATATTAAATATTTCTTCTTCGTATAATGAATATATAAATAAGTATCGTTGCAGCAAAATGATAATTCCAATAGTGACCGTGTGTAATGTCCTTTAAGGGGTTGTCTATACACCCCTCAAATGGTGGACTGCTTGTTTGGAAACAGTTTTGATTTATATGTTTTAATAATAATACTATTAAATTGTTCACATTATGTTGATTATTTTTACATATAAGAAAAATTTTTTTTTAATTAGATTACATTCTAAATAATATTCAGTTACGTTACTTATTTAGAGAAAGATAGCTATGAAAAAGTTGTGTTTATGGCTTAATTTAAAGTATACATTACGCAAAAGTAGCTTTACAAAAATATATAAAATATTACGATGTAATTAAATATTAAGTTCTTAAATTTTCTAAAGCTGTTTGTATTTTCTTTTATTACTTTGGACGGATAAATGATTATAAAAATAAACTTTATATGTAATGTTTCATAATATTTTAAATTTAAATTGGAGTTTTATGTGTATATTTCTGCTAAAATAAGATACCAATTGTAAATTCTCGTCAACTAGTAATTTTGGTCAGAATTAAAAAATTTAATAGGTGTAACGGATATGCATAGCATTTATTTTTTCTTCAACATATAAAGATTTTTATTTTCAACTTGATTAATGCTTTATATATATATATATATATATATTTGTTTGCCGTGTACTGAGAAATTTTTTAAAATCTTATAATATTTTATGACATCATCCACTTGCTTTAATCTCGGGGTCTATTGGGGTCACCGTATATGTCAATCTCTTCCACGCTTTTCTATCACACGTTATCTCAGTGTAAATTTGCGTATTATGTTATATATAAGTGAAGACAACAAATGCTCCGACATTTACAAAACACCTCGAGTTCTGTACCCATGACTTTTTCTAACGTTTTAAATTCATAGTTTTATAACATTTAAAAATTAGAATATAAACGTTAGAAAAGTCGTTTAAAAATAACGTTTAAATATTTTTATTAATTTAATAAAATTAAGGTACATATTAGGATAAGGAAATATGAATATTCTACTCCCACCTACAGTATTTCTGTTTTAATTACAAAAAACAACCGAACTTAATCCAAAACCAGTAAACCCAGAGCCGTAAAGATAAAAGCAGTTCTATTATCTAACCTTTGCTCTGAACTATGCGTTAATGTACGTCATAATGCCCACTTTTCTTTATGGCTTTACTCCTTGCACTAAAGCTATTAAATGCTGAGGTTCACAGCAAGTTTATTTACACAAGAGATGGATGTCGAGCTAAATAAGGAGGTAACTATTTGTCACACATTTGTTTGGTACACCCATAGAAGTACAAACTACACTATTAGCTCATTTCAAAATGCCAATAAAACAAATAGAAACTCGAAAACCTAACGGTTGTATAAAAAAATTATTAGGTTTTTATAATTTGTAATATCCAAATATTTTTATTATTTCTATTCCTTAATTGTTGTTATATATATTTTTAATGTGTCACATTTCTTTTGTTATTCAACTTAATAATAATGTTTATAGCCCTTGGTTAAGCGCAAAATCCAGCTCCACATTGTGTAGAATGCACCAAAATGGACAATGCGGAAATACTATAACATATATATATGTATGTATGTATATTCGGTTGAGAACACGTTGAACAGTGTAGCGATGACAGAACAACTATCAAACTGATCGCCATATTTACTTTATTGATATTTTTATATAATTGTCCTTCAATTTGCTGTTGATTTTCAAAAGATCTTTCATACAACCCTTGTCTTGACAGTTACGAACACAAAAAGGAACACATAAATCGGCGAAGCCGTCCTCAAATGATACTCCATCATGAGGCAATTATATCTTATTATTACAAATATCATTAATATAATACATTTTAGCATGCATTTTCATTAGAAACTTTTAATTAATAAAAATGTAAAATTGTTTCAATCTAGTTTCTACCTAAGTATATTTTAAAATACAGAAAATATTTATTATTCTAACAGCTATCAGATAGACCGTTACTAAACCAGTACTACTAAGTCATGAGTAATTGTGCAGTCTCACTGTTACAGGGTAAATGGGGGATACCCTGATGTTAATGTTAATCATAATATATCATCATATGATTATCAAGTATGGTGACAGAAACCAGCCTTCACCTTCATGTCTTCCGAGTTACATTAATATATAATTTCTTCCGTTTCGTCGTTAAAAATGTTAATTGGTATATTTATAGAACACGTTTTTTATTTAACAATTCGTCTCCAAAGATATATTTTATCTTAATATAAGTATGATTATAATAAACCTCATGATCCATGGAGATAATTATTAACAATTTAAATCGAACTTGAACCATATACAGACACCGTTTTAAATCCAGCGGAAAAACAAATTAAACACCATTGCCAAACAAATTTCTGCATCAATCATCTTAACGGCCTCTGATATAATCACCAAATTCGCTCTAATGTTATCCAGTGACCTTTGGGACAAATATTACTAACCAAGTCAATGTCGTTCGATGAGAACGATATCTGAATCACCAGCCTTCATTTTGTCAGTCCTCCATTTATAATTAATATAACATGTATAATTTCTATACATAAAATATCGAAAATAAAACATCTTAATATGAAAGATTTCTAAAAGAACTTTTTTGTATGTTTATTAAATGTTTCGCATTTCATGTAAAACTTTATGAAATTTGTTATAAAAATTTACACTTCATCAATATTTTTTTGTTATAATATCTTATTTATTTATGTATAATAATTTACAACTGATGATATATGTAAACAATGAACAAAAGTGTACAATTTTTTCATTTCTATTTAAGATATTTAATAATTCATAACATTCTTATGGTAATAATTAAAAATTTAAAGATTTAACAGTAGGTTAATCGCAGATCTTCATTACATATTAATATTATGTTTACAGAACACCGCTTTAAGTAATTTCGGTTATATATTTAAATAGCTCTGTTTGTATGGGAAATTACATGACGCATAGAAAATTATACGCAATATTTGTTCAATTATACGAAACCTTGATCCATATCACTTCAATGACCATCGAATGTGTGATAATATTCTCTGAAACTTAATCTTATTCATAACATTTGCAATAACAATATTATACAAGGAAAAATATTTAATTATAATTAAATTATATAGTTATTTATTTCACTATTCTTACTATTCTTTTGCATAAATGATAATTGTCTACTATTTATCAAACACGTCTCAGAGTGCGATAACCTTTTTACTTTTACGGCACTGTTCTAAAGATGTATTCAAATACGTGTTATATATAAATATTTTATTTACTTACGTAATATAAGACAGTCATTACCCTAACTATATCTCTGCACTAGTGACTTGTTAGGATTTAGAGTTTAAGGTCAGGATTGGTTGGGTTATTAGATCAGTCTGGGGTCGGTGGCCAGGGCCGGCGGTCGGCCTTCACGTCACTATATAGTGACGACATTAATGCAAACATTTCATTATCCAATCTACCGAGCGCTAGGTCAACTAGCATACTAACAACGTATAGTGAAAAAGCTGTTAGTACGCTGTCAGCTTGTGATTGGTGGACACTAAATCGCTGTTAGTACGCTTAAAATTGTGTATTGAAATGGATCCATAACACATAAATGGACGACAAAAATGATATACAATAATCATTGTAATAAATTAGTAATACTAAATACGTAATCCATGAAATATTACTTCAATCTCATTGCTACAGGATAAGTAGAGATAGAACCATAAATAATAATAGGTTTTGTTTGTTCGTCTGTGTGATTATTTGTCATCAATAGTATTAAAATAAAACAGTTTTGGAATTTAAATACATATATTTTTTTTCAGACTCTTTTCGGTTATATGTCAGAGACCCTTCAGCCATAAATTTGGTTTATAAAACGTATAAACCTTTTTTAATGTGGCACACATTTAAAATTCTTGAAACCTTAATCTAATTTTTATTTTATATTTAATCATGTATTGTATTTTAATTTTTAATTTATTTATAATTAGACAATATGGTGTAAACGACTTTCTAAAACACAAAGTAAAAAACTAATTGTTTTTTAAAAATGCGAATATTAAAATTAAATAACAATTTTACATACAAACATATTTTATAAAAAATTATGATCGCTTGTACTTGTGTTTATCGACTCGCTTCAGTTTCGTTTTTTTCAGTGACGTCGATTTATTTAACACTAATAACAAAATAACTTTAACTAACCTACAAATAATAAAAACTAATGACAAAATAATAACTAAAATTCCTATTTTAAAGACATCTAGTAGCAAACTGCTGTACCAAGGTGTCAAAACTGCGGGGAGTTGCGGTACTTCGCCATATTTTGCTACATACTCTGTCCAATAGATGGCGCTGTCCATAACATTTATAGGTCTGTCATGAAAGATTTTCGAAACATGTTGAGCTTTTTGTTGCATCCTATAACAAAAGTAAAAATATACATCTTATTTAACATACAATGAAATAAATTCATACATATATTTATATACAGATAAAAATCAGTAAATATTTTTATTTTTAATAGTCATTGTTTTAACAAAATTGGTTAGTTAATTTGCTTATAATTTTTATCTATTAAATAGTCGGTCACAATTGCTACGTGTATTGGAATAAAACTATTTGTATGGTATATAACTCGTATCAATTCACATTTAAACTTTCAGGTAGAACTACAATTATTTTTCAATAATTGTTATAAGTGTTCTGGGAGAATGACCGTGTAGATTTTCATATATCAATATATGATTTACTTTATCAGTATTATTTTATCACTCAAAAATCGTTATATTTACAAATGAAGAAATCGTGAAATCTTAAAACATGTCTATTCATATTTATCGTCTGCGACACTGACATAGGTCATTGTTCTAGACTAAAGACAAACATTTTACTGATAGTAATATAAAATAGATAAATAATAATGCAAAAGTAAGGATAAATAATTAACTTTCGAAAACTATACTCACTTTTGCGATGTCAATCGTTGTATCGCATCGACCAAGCTCTTAGAATTGACTTGATTGAAGTACATTCGAATACCTAAACCGCTTTCTTCCACCGCCGCCGAGTTAGAAAACTGGTCACCGAAGAACGGTATCGTCAGCAACGGCTTCCCACAGAACGCTGCTTCAGATAGACTTAACATTCCCCCGTGTGACACAAAAGCTAGTACTTTGGGATGACCTGGAATTTAATATATTACTAATATTATAATATAGGACTTTGTAGTTAATTGTTGTTTGTGTTATTATCAGTGTATTATTAATTAACTAATAAATAAAGAGTTATTTAATCTTAACGACTATTTACTAAACGTATTTAATCTCGATTCTGTGCAACCTTATTATATCTAATTATATAATATTTATTTAAATTGTTATATACCATTAGTAATTGATATTCATAAATAAACTGAATAAGTCAATATTTTGTTAATGCCGAATATAATTTCTATGTTGTGTTTTGGAAAATAAAAGTATTTTTGAGTATGAATATTTAAAAACTATTTATAATCTCGTGTCCTAATTTACATATAAAGTATTCATTTATTCACTTTAATGTTAATAGTGATAAGTTATTTTTCTTAATATAAAACGAGTCAAGGATGTGGTGTAAGTCGTAATAATTGATATTATAATGTAGTAATTTGATAATTTTTATTTACCTTCGTAATCGTTCGCTCAACGACTCAAATTTTATGTTTGCCGTCTAAAAACTACAACGTGAGTTATCTTTCTTAAACTATTACTAGAAATATAAAAAAAACTCCCGGCAAATTCAAGATTTAAAATGCATTTAATTTTAGATAATATTCTTTTCATGAAATACAAAATTGCTATGAATGTAAAATTGTAGAATTTCAAGAAAGTATTTCCGTTTAAAACAGTAATGATGTAAGTATACTTATATTTTTAAATTAGTTTGCTTTGTCTTTATATTGAATATGTCTGTTACCTACACACTTATTACTATACCGGTAAAGTGAGTAGAAAAAAATGTAACGTAATCATTAATTATTTTAAACTGTAGCAGAAAAAAAACAGATTTTTTTTATGTCAAATGTCAAAAAGTGATGTCAAAAATTGTCGATAATCATTATATTACGACTTCACGTTTGAGTTGATATCAATAATATATTCATAAATTTAAGAGTACATTTTGTTAGGTAAAATAATTTACAGTGTATCCGTATTGAGGATGTTGATTCAATTAGATAATATTCTTAACCTCAACCTTGCGGTTGTGATCGTCAGGTGACAGCCGGGCAAGGCCCAATCGAGTAACTGACCTGTTGTTTCCGCGTGAACTTCCTTATAGACTTAGCAGTAAAATGATTTATTACCTAACCTACACTATAATAGTTTCGATTTATGAACAAATTAAATATGTATCCATCAAAAGCTGCGGTGGATAAATCATTTTTGCTATTTACTTTCCCGAATAAATTACTGTTCCACCGTCCCTTGTTTCTAGCCACAATTATTAATCATAACCGAAGTATTATTTATACTTACATAGTATATCTAGTTGAGAAAACCAGGGCTGGATGAAGACGTCATCGTTACCGGCTGGAAGTGATGAATTTTCTAATTTCCAAATAACTTTTTGCGGAATTCTTTTGAACGCAGTCAAAAACTCTTCCTTCTTATTTTTAGACATCGTACTAGATTTTAAATTGGAACCGAAACTAACGTAAATTACTCCGTGTTTTGCAGAGGATAGAAACTTTTCAATATCCTGTAAAAAAATGTTTAATTAAAGCCTTCATACAGGCATTTTCAATCTAGGATAAATTGTAAAAGTACGAGCAAACATTCAACGTGCTTGACATATAAAATATTCTAACGGCATTCAAGCAATTTTATAATGTCATATAGTAAGGTATGGTGTAATACTGCAACTAGAGATGTAACCTAATTCATTTTAAAATATAACAATCATACAACTTTTGATTTCTTTCTTGTTTAACTCACCTCTGAAACTGGTTTCGGTTTTTCAATGTGGATGCCGCCGATCTCCAGGATTTGCGGCGGTAACAAACGGGCTCCCGTCACCGAAAAGTGTTCATTTACAAACATCATTTTCATCCTTTCTTTAGCTATCTTTTCTAAATCTAATGTTGCTTTTGGAACGTGCTTTTTAAATACTTGAAATATATTTTTCTGAATTTGCCACCTTCCAAATGTATTCATATAAATATTCATCAGGTAGTTCTCTATAATTTTCAATGGTGACGGATTGATTCCGATATTAGAAAAATAAAAAGCATCTGACGTTGCCTCAAAAGGAATTCCAAGCCTAGGGTATGACCAAGGTAGTAAAGTATGCGAAGTTATGCCAATAATAGGCGCATCGTACATCGTCCCTGCAAACATAAGCCCGCAGTCACTCATAAACTGTTCCACAAATATCACATCGAATTTATCTCCTTTTTGCAGAAATGTTCTCATATAGGGGTTCGTAAAAAGGTTTTCACAGTCATCCAACACACTGTCCTTAGTAACGGAGAAGTGAATGAAAAAATTTTTCAAGTGCATAAAAGTTGAGTCAACATTTTCGTATTCCGACAAAAACGGCATATTTTGTTTAACAGGTGAACTAATATCGATAAATGTTAAGTTTTTGGGAGGGTTACTTTCAGAAAAATTATTTATAACTGTAACAGAATGTCCACGGTAAGCCAGCTCCCGAAATAGAGTCTGAAAAGCCATATAATGGCTTTTAAGTGGCTGTGACACGATAACAAGAACGTTCAAAGCCGACACATAATAGATGTGTGATATAACTAAAAAGTTTAATAATAATAAAAGCTTTATAAGAGTCATTTCGGGGTCAACGATCTCGGAACTTTATTTACGATTACACGCGAGGTGACGGTCAACCTCGCCGCCTGTTCGTTATTAACTGAATGAGATTGAATGACTGACTTCAACGCAAATTTCCGTTACTATATTAAATGTTATCTCTATGCGTTATCTTTAAAACTTGTTCTTTCTAATTATATTTATTGTTTTTGTTAAGAAATTAACAAAAATTAACTATTATAATATATACCTGTATTAAAATAAAAAAAAATCGTTCTATATCGAATGTTTTAAAAGATTTATAAACAGTTTTGGCTAAGTTAGTTCTTTGTTTCAGTTAAGTCAACATAAAGGTCAGCATCCAGTTGTAGTGAGTCGGAGGCAGACTGTAAATGGGTTTTGTGATCTGCAGATTGTTGTTCCTAGTCTTAACGTACTGTATATCCATTATTATGTTTGAGGTAATTGCGAATTGAATCGAGGAATCGCAGGGATTATTCTGTAATTTACTTGTTTTGTTTTTTAATAATACGATTATAAATTTACCCAATAAAAGTATAAAATATGCTAATAAGTATCTTAATATAAGTATCTTTGGTTATATCAGAATGTAAATTAATATAGATTTGGATATTGTTGTCAAAGTTTTATCTGTAGCTTAGTCCGTGGCAGCGCTCGCGTTTACTTCGACATTGATCAGTAATTTTAAAACTTTTATTTCTCTTTTCTATATCAATGCGTCCTGCGTACAATAGAAATAGAGAACCCATTTAAATTTCATTTTTACAAAATACACACAAATTGTAAACATGATTTTTTATCCAGGTCAATTAATTTAATTATAGAAAAACAGATATATAGACACAAAATAAAAAAGTAGTAGAATGTGCTTCATAAGACGATGACAACATTCAGGAATAAAATCAAATTTACAAACAGAAAAAACAGATTTATATAGCTACTTCCTTTGCGCGAAATGTTTTTTAAATAGACACAACCTAAGTTATTCCTTATATCATTGTTATCCGCCAAGATAAGTTCTGTTAAAATGGGACCAGCATTCCAGAAATCAGTCGAAACAGGCGACAATTTTTTATTATGTAAGTACCGTATCTATTATCACATGCATGTAGTGAAAAGCTGTTAATTTGGGGCCATGCTAATTTTCTCTGTATCGTTCCAATTTTAGTATATGTTCTGCCGAAGCGACGGTGACGCTGTCATGGTTAATAGGGCTAACAGCAGACATACACAAAAAAAATGTTAATTTTGGAATTACAAACCGACACTCAATTATATGTATATGATAAATACAGCACCCAGTTATTTGTATATTATACAAATATAACCAAAGAATCATGAAAATAAAAACAAATCATTGTCATTCCACATTTATTTACAGAATTAAATATATAATAAATATATGATTATTTAATTGATAAAATATATATTATAAATTAATAATTACATATAATATTAAAACAATCTCTTTTGTACAATATACAGACAGACGGCTAAAAAGAACAGAAATGCAAAGAACATTATCACTTTATCTGTGAATTCTCGTCTACCATATTTCTTCAGTAATTTGCTCGACTGTGATATTGTGCTTCCCGTGTTTTCAAGTTCCGATTGTGTTCCCTGAAATTAATTATATTAATATAACACAAAAAAAAAAACAAAATCTTTATATAATTTCTTAGATATCTAGTTTGGTCCAACTTAAAAGTTTTAGTTGAATTTTTAGTAACGCTAAGACTACAATTTCATACATCATGTTTAATTTTTGTCTCCATATTAAACCAAAATATATCAAACCTTAGGATATTTCAAGATATATATATTATATTAGGTAAAAATTAAAGGATATTAAAATGAGACCAAAGCTTATTTTAAAGTAGATGTTATATTTAGCATAGTATTAAATATTTGTTTATTATTTTTTATACAATTACTAAACCCTGTCCAGATTCTTGTCTGGTGGTGAAAAAATGTTTCTGAAAGTGTTTGTCTTATTTATATATAATAATTGTTTTTCATAATACGTACATGCACTGCCGAGCTTGATGAAACTAAATTATCTAACGTATCCTGACTCCTTTGTGTTGTGGCCGCTAGCTGTCTACTGATTGATAGTAATTGTTCCGTCACTCCTGAAATTATTAAACATAACATTTAAAGACATGTCTGCAATAGAAATTACATATAGTTTTTGGTATTTCATAAACGTTTCCACTATTTTAAATTGTATTACAATTTAAATTGTACTAACATGAACATGTATGTAACAAAACTAAATAAATAATATTATAAAAATACAATAAATATGTATAACCTGTAGACATTTGCAGCAAGCCGTCTCTATCCACCTTCTTCTTTCTGCTCCTAACACCAGTTTCATCTCCATCCACTGATTGCAGAAGGTCATCTCGCTGAGCTTTTTCTATAGCAAACATACTGCTTATGTTTGCTTCTTTAAATTCTTTTAAAAGACTACAACACAAAGATCAAATATTTATAACAAACTATTTTTATTTATCTATTAAGTGTATATAATTCTCAATCATATTTACATTATTTTTTGTATAAACATTTAATTTACCCAGACAGTTGGTGCCTCTGTGATACCAACTCCTGATAATATCTATCTTCTCCTGCATCATTGGCGTAGACTTCCAAATTTTCTAATTCATCTCTAAGTAATCTTATTTGAAGTCTCCCTTTTTCATTTAATTCATTAAGTACTCTCATTGAAGCTCTACATTCCAAAATATCCTAAAAATAAATGTTTTGTTATAGAATATATTCACCATTTATAATACAATTATATTTTATGTGGAATTGACTTGCCTGTATTATAGCTTTCACTTGAAAATGATATTTCGCTAAATTTTTAAGGAATATCTGAAAAGTTGAATCAGGATTATCTAATTTTAAACCGTGTTTTTGATTAAGTCTGTAATGTTTTAAATCCATTTTCAAATTCATAATTATTATTTGAGAAAGATGACTATAAATTATTTAAATTCCTCCGATAAAATAAAACAAAATCATGTATATAATATGTACACGAAATTTGATGACACTAAACACAAAGTTGACGCATGTCATCTTAATGTCATTGTAAAAATTAACGTAGAATCTATGAAGCAAAGATCAAAGTCAAAGCATCCAACCTGCGTCTGCAGTCAAAAAGCGATAATTAACTTGAAATAAAATGTTCTTAATTTTCTTCTACAAAAGTGTATTGTATTTATAAAAATGTACAAATATTTTGATAGGAAGAAATCCCAAAATTCGATTGGAATCCTATCCAAGCTGATGCATTTTTCATATTAAATTATTTACATTACCATAACAATATGATAAGGATATGTTTAATCACTTATTATTTAAAATAATTTAACATGCTAATCCATACACTTAACCTACTTATGTAGAAAGACAGCAACAACCCAGACTTTAAAGAGTACGAAATGAGAATACACCGTTACAACACTATTGGTTGCCTGAATCGTTTCCTGCAATGCAATAAACATAGAGACAAACTCGTTTTTTTTTCCGCTCAGATCGTATCACGTACCGTATTGGACGGTGATGGAAAGCTTTCTTTTTTTAATACTTTATTGAACTATATTAACTTTCAAAGTTAGATCAAAACTCTAATATACAAGCCAAGCCTAGATCTTATAAAAAAATAAAATAATTAGATTATGATTTTTACTAGAACACGATTTGAAACATATAATATTAAGAAGTAACAATGTTAATTATACATCACAGGCACAAAACTAAACATTTCATAGCTTAAGGTGCATCACCAAATATACTGTTACGAGGAGAAATCTTTTCTTGTTCAGTTTTATGAAGATGCTAAATCTTCAAACTCTTCATTCAGATACAGAAGGTGATGTGCTTTGTTTCCTTTTAAACTCCGTCTGCAAGTTGGACAAACAGCCCTGACCCTGATCGCTGTCTGAAGACAATTCGTACAAAATACGTGGCCACAAATAGTGGATGATATAGAGTCTTTGCCTAAATTATTGAAGCATATTGGACATTTTATCCTTAGGTATTTCTTCTTACTTATTTTTGTCTTTGCTTTTCCTTTTTTGGCTTTCTTTTTTTTAGGAGCATTAGTTTTGAGAAACTCAACGCCAGGAGTCATTGCTGAATTTGAATTATAAACGGGCTAAACCCTTAGTAATATTTCACAAATAATTTATTTTGTTACACCTGTTTTTGACACTTGATATGAAAGAAGTCAGACGAGAATTGGCATAAAAAAATATAATAATCACAAAGGTTATAATGCAGAATTGAAAAAAATGTGTGTGCATAAACCAATAATCTACTGAAGAGTTATACTGTAGACTTATATATTATAGACGTTTGAAGCAACTGTGTAGTAGCTACGTTACACACATTGGAGTCATCTTCCCTTCTGAGTGTTACGAGTTGTAGGTATCTCGTTGATATTTTATGTCAGAAATTACTACAGACTTGTTGACTGCAGTTTAGGACAGCAAACTTACTTTTTACTAAACTTAGCTCTAAACCTTCGAGATAAAGGTGATTTTTGCGATAGTTTTTAAAACAATTATCTAATACTGCACTGACATGATCCAGAATATCAGCTTTGGTCTTAGCGATAGAAGTCAGAATGTTATCTTCCACCAGACATTCTTCCGCTGTAGCGGGAAGAATGTTTGGCACAAGCGGCCTGGAACAGCTTTTCAGAGCGCTTAAAACATATATGATAATGTTCTAAACCAAAGGTTTTTCGCCCCTTTACCTACTTACTTTAACTATTTTAATTGTGCCATTTATTTTAAAAAAGCCGATATTATATATACAGTAATACCCCGCTTGACGCGAGGGATACGTTCCAAAAAAAATCGCGTTAACTGAAAGTCGCGTATAACAAGGTTTATGATTAAACATAGTCAAAAAATATTACAAAAAAATACAAATCATTTTAATCAATCACTTTAATTCTAGGAACACTTTATGCAATACTTATTTTTTACGGAAAAATACACCTATTGTTGATGACTACATTATATTTATACACACTCTTTCGCGTAATTCCAGGCATTTGAGCGCGAAATTTGCATCCGCGTTATAGTGAAACCGCGTATAACGGGATCGCGTAAAGCGGGGGTATTACTGTATTAACAAATCGATACTAAAAAAATGCATATCTCCATATATGCATTTTTTAACTACAAATATAAAATTTCTGTTGGGGCGTTCAACCCCCACTTGAAGGTATATTATAGCCTTAGAAGTTTATAGTCATAGTGATATTGTACATATTAGTAACGACTTCATCTGTCCCCCGACCCATCCTTATAGTTGAGTAATACGCTACCTACCAAGACATTCAATTTGTACCAGAAATATGTATATTTATCTTTTTTGTACTCACCCATGAAAATAAAAGGCAAGTATCCTATTCACTTGTATAAATTATCCATTACTACTTATTATAATACTTGAAACATTAATTAAATCCATAACTTTTTGGGATATTTATTTTATTACACAGCTTATGATGTCTGCATTTTAGGTAATTAAAATAAATTATTATAGCTCCTACTTTATTGACGAAGATATGTTTAACTAAAACATGAAAATAGAAATGCAAAAGTGTTTATTAAAATATTTAGTTTTATAATTTAATCCACTACATCGTTTAATACAGCGAAAATTGAGTAGGCATTGTAAAGGGCCTGTAAAAGAAATATATTTAAATACCAACCATTAAAATGTAAACATATATATATATATATATATATATATATATATATATATATATATGTATGTATATATTTACCTCGCTGTATGTCTGTATACACATAACGGCCATGCCTCCAGCGCTTAACATCAGTGGTCTTTGGGCAACTCTGATAACAATGAGGGCGTCCTTCTGCATATCCAAGGGCCAGGATGTCCAACCAGACTCGTAAGCCGCCTGGGCTATACCTGTACTCTAAAATACCAACAATAATCCTACTAACATAACCCCTCATATATTCCTTGGTGGTATGAGAAAAAACTTATATTCCTTGGTCATAACAAAAGAAACGCGTACATTCCTTGGTCATAAGAAAAAAAATCTCGTATATTTCTTGGTCATAACAAAAAAAACAAAAAACAACAAAAACAAAAAAATATATATAATAAAAACGCACCTTAAAAATCTCGAATAACTAATAAGTTATTCTAACTAATTTTATTTTAACGTAAAAATATCTAAAACTTACTTGAACAATCAATTCATCTCCTAAATAACAAAAGATATAAGCGTTAAATAAAGCAAGACCGAGGAATGTTAAGAAGCTTGCTAGTAAAGTTTTTTCGTCCAGACCGACCTGCAAATAAGAACTCCTTACAAATATATAATTTTATTTGTGAAAATTTAATTATATTAAAATAATAATAAATCTACAATTTTATATATGTTTATGTGAAGTCTCGATTTTTTGTTGACATATATTTTTTTAATTATATTTACAGGTATTTTATTACTTACAACTGTGACCATGATCGCGTTTAAACACAACTCTACTGTAACAGCCAGGTTTTGGATCAAGAAATATTCTTTAAAAATATCAGTGAAAACTCTTGAATATCTGTAAGAATAATATTATTAAAATTTGTTAAATTTCCTTCACATAACAAAAAATTACCTCATCAGACGAACGTGTTTCTTTACGATTGCCTTAAACTCATCTCGGACGTGTCTCTCGCTTTCATTAGAATCAGACATTTCCATGAACCTCTCTTGAAGTTCTATCAATTGGTCGCAAAAATACATTATAATACTACACACGATCCCTTGAAGAGCAAACGCCCTATACATACAGGGTAAAAAACAAATTGCCAATATCTGCGCAGATAATAGCAGGGACATCCTATCCTTAAAAGGGTCGAAGGGCATCCAAGCCTCAACGGTCATTTCAGATTTATATTGGCTCAGTAAACTAAAAGCAGAGACCAAGGCCGTTGAAACAAAACTGATAACAATGACATGAATTGCCATCAATTTCTTTCTGTCATCACTGACTTGGTCACCGGAATTCTTGATTTCGTCGATAAGAATTTTTAATTTATATCTTTTGTTGACGAAGAAGAATACTTTTGAGACGAAATTATAGGCGACGAGCGTCTTGTCCAAATTGGACATCAGTATCGGTAAGTCGCGTCTGTGGTTTTGGGTTCCAATACCAGTTATTATTATATAGATTATGGACAAAATATGAAGTGTAAATTCGTATATTTTGTACATTATTTGTTTGTGTCTCGGTTTATCATTTTCCGGCCACAGGCCAACGTAATAGAGATATTTCAAATTAAAATCAAATAAATCACTTTGGTATACGGTCCTGAGGAAAGACATTTTGCGAATGCAAATACTGAATTATCGAAGTTGTTAGAAGTTAGTTCAATTTGAATGCAATTTGAATTTTAAATTTCTTTTAATACAAGATTATGGAGAAAATTAAGTTCAAATAAATGTACATGCTACATTTTTCTTTTATAAATTGTTTTTTTTCTTTATATAATTTTTAAGGTAAATAAAAATGCCATCAATTCTAGTACATAATTTTAATTTCAGTCCATGAATACATTTAGGAGAAAGCCTCGTGAATGAAAGCGAACTTAGTGTTTGTGAATCGCGACATATATTTACATTTAGTTCTCAATAACTTAACTAGTTTCTTTGGTCCACAGCAGTATAGGTTTAAATTATGTCTGAAAAAGAAATTTAAGTCAATATTATCCTCAAAATGCGTCTACAAAAGAATAAAAAAAAAATCTCACCCTGGATACAAATGCACCCAATATCCAAAAACTTTATCCCAGTGCGGTCTCCCGCGTCTCACCCTGCATCCCACCAACGGATACTTCTTCGATATATCAAAATCATTATCATTTATCATTAATTTATCATTGACACAATCATTCCGCTTCATTTGTGGTGTTTTTTCATTATTCTCCAACACATTGCTTACATCGCCCTTCTCATTGATTATTACCACATGACTCTTTTTAGGAATATTACTACTTGTGACATATAGTTCTAGATGTAGTCTGTCCAGTCGGTTTGCGTTTCTTAGTTTTAGTATAACATTGTTAGCTAGTTCTGCTATCCAAGTTAGTTCTCTCTCTGTTCTGACTATCCATATTAGGTGGATTCTTCCAGGTAATTTGTTTCTTGGGTTTCTGAAATCATGATTTAGGTACTTTTTTATATAAATAGTAATATTTTAGAAATACCATCAGAATTATGATCATCATTTTCTTGGAACTGCTTGCATCACTTGCATCTGTTTGCTCTCATTTTGTATTTGTTATAGACTTTTGATCATCTAATTGCCCATTATATTTGTTATCACCAGATTGAGAATTAGTTTTTACTTAAGCATCACTAAGTACAACAATACGGTCACCAGATTTGTGACCTCGATTTCTTTGATCAGTAATAAGAACTACATAAAAAAAAGTAATCCAACTCACAGGTACATGTCCTCGAGCAAAGCCACGAAGGGAGTCACTCCCACACCAGCAGATACCAATAGCGACACGGCACTCACACACGCAGACTGCAGCGGGCTGCAGTACGGACCATCCACACACACACTGCAACACATACTTATAGGTCTAACGGTAAATTTATATATATATATAAGATTTGTATGGGAAGATGTAATATTGCAATGGGAAATCGAACATGGACACCAAGTAAGAGAAGGACGAATTGTGGACCACACAATGAATTCCAATATATATTCTTTTGCCAGCAAAATAATCGGTGTTCGACGGTAGACAGTTTTAGCTCATCAAAACTGTCATGAGTTGCAAAATTTTGCGTTGAATAACAATGCATGAAGGAGAAGTCATAATGACGAAGAAAAAACGATTAGGCTTATTGATACATAAATGCAGTTATACAAACTATGTCAGAAAAAACCATGGATTAAATCGGGTTTACAAATATTTTACGTTACAAATAAATAAAATCCAAAATCTTAAATTGGTTCACGATTGCAATTTGAGATATTTATCTTTCGATATGTTATTGGTAAAATGTATCTGTAATCATTTGACTGGAGTGCTTTTACGTATTGTTGTTGAAATCCATCCAGTCATACAGAAAGAGGCAAAAACCGTTTTTCTATGTGTTCTAACCTCCAACATTCGCATTTTTTCGCATTCGCATTCTTGGTTTTTTTCAATTTTTTTTTTGTTTGCAGATGTCCATAATCGATAGACAAAAGCAACTTATCAAGTGAACCGTCTATTAATTTGTCACGAAATCAGATAAAAATATAATGGTATGCGTAGGTTTTTTGGTACTTTACAGATGTTCGAAAAATAACACAAAATACCAATTCTTACTTTGCATTATATGATCCCTTTTCTTTTAGTATTTTTTCCAACGCCTCGGTCCAATCTCCTTTAACCTTGATCCAAACTACGAACTCTCTTTGTTGTTCTGTGGGAATCTGGAAGGAGTATAATTTTGAAAATAATCTCCTTGCCAATGTGAAAAGAGACAAGACACACATGCATACATACACACCTTTACAACAGTGAAGGGATGCCACTCCACGAGAGATATATCCTGACATTGAAGCAATATGTACTGACCGCTACGACACTGTAACGCCTCTTGTGATGTTAAAGTTAAACTTATAGTATTACCCGCCATGTGATTTACCTAAATACACAAAATATAAAATTACCTAATAATAAGGGTAATTTAAACAAATACTTAAGTTAGGCGCCACAAATAAACATCCGCCATTTTGGATTTAGAATAAATATTAGTTAAGCAATTTTTAAAAGGTTAAAAAGAATTGAAATGGTAAAATACAGATAAAGGTATTAAATAAAAGCTTTTAAAATGTTTTTTTTTGCGAACCGTCCGAACGATAATAGGATTATAGGATGATACAAAGTTTAATCGGTTAGTGGACTTGATACTTCAATTACTTGAACTACGTAATTGTAAAAAGCTTACAGATATCAGTTAAAGTTAAAAAGTAATTTAATAAAACTATTAATATATTTAATTTAAATGTTATATGTAATATGAAATTAACAAAATAAATAATGAAATCGAATAGGAATCGAATCGAATCGAATAAATGTAAATGAATCGATGAAATTAAATACTTACATTGACTATTTGTACTCTTGAGAGATTTCTTGCAAAAATTCTCCAAAGCATGTCAATTAAGAAACAGCTTAAAGGAAATGCCATCCATAGCCACGTCTGTCAAGTTCATTAGAAAAAATACATATTTCATATACTTGTTATAGTTGTTTGATAATGATAAAGAATATGGCAAAAAAAATCAGAAAGTGTAATGGTTAACATGAGGAATATGTACCTAGTATTATATCAAATTGAGTAGTTCAAGCTATATGGTGCTGTAACTAAAGTATTACGATCAAAAAGTAAGATGAAATTGTTATTTAAAGCTCCAGGAAGGTAAGTAATTTTTTCTAGGTTGGTAAGTTTATCTATAACATTTGCCGAGTCTGTTTCTCAAAACGTTTAATGGCCTGAATTATGGGCGAACAACTCTTGGTTCCTTCATCATACTGTATTGGTTCTTCGCAACTTTTTTGAAAAAACCTCGTTCCCAGTCGCCTTATTTGGATCCAAGCGACTTCTGGCCTAAACTCAAAGGGCCATGCGAGAATTCCGTTTTGACACGATTGAGGAAATAAATACCGAATCGTACGTCTTGAAGGCTGTACTGGAAAAAGACTATTCCGACTGTTTTGAAGACTGGAAAAAGAGTTGCCAAAAGTGCTTTTTATAGGACGAGGATAACTTTGAATGGGATGAAATTGATTTGGAAGAAAAAATAAAGAATTTACTTTTTATAGACAAAGTCACCTTACTTTTTAATCACAGTCTTAATTACAAATAAAGATTTACTAAAAGAATATATTTTTAAGTTGTAACGAAAAGGGATGTTCGTTTGTGATTAACTTATCTTTACTAAAAGCACCTTATCTAATCTAATCTAGGAAACGAGTTGTTACTAATCGTAACGTATCTAATAGGAAGATTTAAATCCAAGGTGGAAGAACATCCTTTCTAGGGTTAGTAAATATATATCTGTACAAAAGATTCATCTCGTCAATGAATTGATAACTAAGAGTTGATGTCTGCTTTTCTTTTTCTTTTCATATCAAACGCTGGGTGATATATTCCAATTAAGGACATTGTAACCAAAGAATTTAAGTGATTTTTTGTGATTTCTTTGATCATTCATGATTTAACTCATGTTTAATAAAACTGAAGTTAGGAAATACAGTTTCTTCAGTCCACACTGTCTCGAAAGCCATAAAAATTTTGGTGTCCTAAACTATTCCAACAACAAAGATTTTTATTTCATATCTGGTTACGTGTTTAAAAAGACTCTCCGAAACTGAAATTCTTCTCGGAAGTAACTTGGTTAACTTTTTTTTTATACTGTTATTTAATGAGTCATCATTAATATTTTCCGCAGTATGTTAGACAACGTCTACGCTAAATTCGAATAATAAAGTAAATGCTGAATGAATTCTATAACCAAAAAAACTTTATTCAATCAACCAATAAATTGAAGCCAATAGTATTGATATGTTAAATGTTGATTACAGGCGGGACCGGGACGCCTCATAAACTCTTTTATAATTCACATAAATGATAATGTGGCCATGAATTTGATCAAAGATTTTAATATGGCACGAATTTGTTTCTACTTTCAATAGAATTCATTGCATCATGAACTAGTGATATTAGGTGTCGTCTTCCGGGATGAGATTAAAGTCGAATGATTCAAGAAACCTGATATTTTGGTAACTTGTCCTTTCAAATTGGAATGGAAATCTATTAATAATTTTTTTAATAGATAAAAACACGAGACATGACAGGATACTTCATATCCCAAAAAACGGACTAATCGACACCAGAATCTCTATATATATATATATATACGTAAAAGATAAAAAACTAAAATTTTTTATAGTATATACGAGGGCAAAACTGAAAGTTTTTAGAACTGGCCACTTAAAAGCATTATATTAAAAAAAATAGTTAAAATTTTGAAAATAGAACTCTTTACCAATATTATTGAGTGTACATTTCATTCATTTGTCATTTATTTTACGATTAGGCGGCAAATTGAAAATTGTTCTGTGCACGTCAGAATGAATTTAAGCCGAGAAAATTTTCGTGCAATGATTTTTTATGACTTTCGATGTCATTTAAGTCAACAAGAAAGTTATGATAGACTTCGATTGGCTTTTCACGATGAAGCTCCATCTCATGCCACAGTTTACAACTGGTTTAATGAATTCAAACGTGGTCGAACTAATCTCACCGATGATTTGCGTGAGGGACGGCCTTCTACAGCGACGACTGAAGATAACATCAGTGTTGTGCGGCGTATGATAGAGACTGACAAAAGAGTGACCTATCAGCAGATTCGGACAAGTCTAGGCATAGGTATGAGTCAAGTGCACAAAATCCTCCATGAACATTTAGCGGTCAGGAAGCTTTGTGCCCGATGGATACCGCATAATTTGACCGAGGCTCAAAAACTCCGCCGTGTTGATTGGTGCCGAGAAATGATCCAAAAATTTAACGGAGGTGACTCAAATGCTGTGTTCGACATACTAACGGGTGACGAAAGCTGGATTTACTGTTATGATCCGGAAACCAAAAGACAATCTGCTCAGTGGGTGTTTCCTTCCGAAGAGTTGCCAACTAAAGTGAAGAGAGGTCGAAGTGTTGGAAAAAAGATGGTGGCCTCGTTCTTCGAAAAGACAGGTCATTACGCGACAGTAGTCTTAGAGGATCAGAAAACGGTTAATGCAGAGTGGTATACTAACAATTGTTTGCCACTTGTCTTGGAAAAAGTTCGAGAGAAACGACCTCGCAGCAGGATCCTCCTTCATCACGACAATGTCTCGTCGCACACCACCAGGCAAACGATCGACTATTTGGTGACCTCAGACATGGAATTACTGGGTCACCCGCCGTATAGCCCCGACCTCGCACCCTGCGATTTTTATTTATTTCCGAAAATAAAAGAAAAACGTTTTATAGACGCCGAAGAAGCAGTGGCTGTGTTTCAAAACACCGTCGAAGAGACCCCTAAGGCCGAGTGGGCAAGGTGCTTTTCTCAATGGTTCCATCGAATGCAGCGATGTATTGATGTAAATGGACGCTATTTTGAAAAGTTACAATAAAACTAATAACTTGCTAGAATGCTTAGTTTTTGATTTTCTAAGAACTTTCAGTTTGACCCTCGTATATACAAAATAACAAAGTTTGTTATAGAATATACACAAAAAACACAAACACACATTAAATAACGGTATAAAAAACAATTTTTAAAATGTCATGTTGAGGAATAATCGTCAAAAAATTGATTTCCCATTGAAGCCAATGGGAAACGATGACTCATTACACTGGGCTCGCTTCGCTCAATATGCAAACGGCACCCGAGATTTCACGAGCGCAGCGAGTCGAAATTGAGGGTCTGTTGGCGCCCCTAGTTAGCTATATTTCATATACTTTTGCGATATAATTAATTGGTATTGGCTGTATCGCTAAAAGCTCTAAATAGGTATATTCAATTAGATCCTTACTAAGTGCCTCTACGTAACGTAGAAGCACTTTATAATATAAGTTAAATGTCACGTTATGATAAAATTAATATTTAATTAAAGTAATTAAATAAATAATAAATTCTTACCATAGATTTAATGGCCGCAAACTTCGGTGTTTCTTCAATTGTTGTATTCGTTTCATTTATGTAACTCGTTCTTTCGTCCAATATTTCTTCTTTCAAAACACCACTAGAATAGGATTCGTATCAAAATTTACACATATATAAAAATATCTAGTAGCATACATGTTATAAAACATTAATAATTTAAAAAATTACTTATAAATGACACCTTTTTGATGTTTTTTGGTGTTTACAAATTTAATTTTAGTATTAAAATTAGTATGTGTATCTGAAAAACCTTAAAATCTTGTAATATTATAATGAGTTTTAACGAATTCTTTTACATCCGACCGTAGGAAGAACCTTATTTGATAAAATTAAACTTTAAATGTTAAACGGATTTCGTAATCAGTAAATCTACATTTCTTAACCTTAGTTTTTATAACCCTAGTAAGATTTATTGAGCGATACGAGCGTAGCGAACGAAGCGTTCTACTGGATTTTTTTTTACATTCTTTGTCAAGAATAGGCTCCAAAACTACTGGACGGAAAATTATGAAATTTTGCAACAAAAAAGTCACACATTAGTTGATGGTTTTAAAAAAAATAATTGAAAAATGTCACATCGTTGAGGAATAATCGTCAAAAAACTGATATCCCACGAAGTCAATGGGAAAGGATGAGTCATTACACTGGACTCGCTTCGCTCAATATGCAAACGGCACCCGCGATTTAACGAGCGCAGCGAGTAAAAATTGAGGGTCTGTTGGCGCCCCTAGTATTTTAAGAAAAGATATGACCACACTAGAACTAAATTGCTAACTTACCTTAATATTACCATTTATGGTAATAATAATAACTTACCTTAAGGGATGTACCATCAGCAGCACCATGAACGGTAAGTACAGTTGGTGGGTGTACCAGAACGCGTTGTACACCCTACGTCTGATCACTCTACTGGATGTTACACCCATACATAGTATTATAACTAACATTGATACCCCGGTTATGCCTGCTACACTCATCAATAAGTTAAGGGGACTCTGAAAAAAGCGTTATATATAAGAAAAATTAAGTATATCCTTAAATGTATAAAACAGACTTAAAGTTATATAATATAATATCTGATAAACAAACACTCAAACGAATATTTCTTTTATTATCAATTGCTAATAACCTATAAATATTTTCGTTTGTTTATTTGATATTTTTTAAATTGATCCCATTTTGGTTTTATTTTATGTCTAAATAAGTAAATATTAATTCAATATTTATATATATTATATAATCTTTAAGGTAGTTCCAACATGACTTTGCATTCGGACATATCAAATGCTATTGTAAAAATACTAGACACACACACACACACACACACACACACACACACACACACGCACGCACGCACGCACGCACGCACGCACGCACGCACGCACGCACGCTCGCACGCACGCACACACGCACACACACACACACAAAATCTAAAATGTATTATTATTGATTTATATTTAAAGAAACCAGAACAAATTAGTCAATAATATCGTTCTTACAAATGCATATAAAACAAAAATATTAGTACTATCAAACACACATCTTTTCGTCGAATACTAATTATTTCCTATACCATTATCATATTACAATTAACAAACAAAAAATTCATAATACAGACGTGCGTAATGACGAAACAAACAATGTATTCAAATAAAGGCTTTAACAAACCTCGCAAAGAATACAACCAGCAAATAAAGTATACGCTTCATTAAATTGTATAAAAGAGTGCACTATACACTGCGTCATGATATAATTGCGAGACATGAGTAGTTTTCAACATGAGTAGGGTTACATGACAAATTTGTCAGCTAGACTACTTAACAAATATTAAAAGAACAACCTGACACATGTACCTCCCACCTCACCCCCATTGAGTATTATAATTGTGTAATGAATCATTATAAGTCACCCATTGAATACCATCGTAATGAGCTTACATGACAAATTTGTCAGCTAAACTACTTAACAAATATTAAAAGAACAACCAGAGACAGGTACTGTATCCTCCCCCCCCACCTCACCCCCATTGATTATTATAATTGTGTAATGAATCATTATAAGTCACCCATTGAATACCATCGTAATGGGAGCATAAATAATGTAAACTACAAGCTCAGCTTATCATCGTTTTGCACTTTACTGTAATGGCCGTGCACAGCACTTCATCAGATACGTTATTAATTCAATTATTCTGGTGCATTTGTTTCTATTACCACTTTATTTTTATTAAGCTTATTAAGCGCATTATACAACAAAATATGAATATATCGTCAAATATTACGCTATTTATATAATTGCTGAATTATTTTCAGCTATTCTAAGAAACTAGAACCTTTTTGCAATTCTCTTAGAAAAGATTTCCATTATCTCCCTTCAGCCACGGGCTACTCGCTAGGGTGCTGACAATACGTCTTCACTGTACGAGTGTTTGCACGCCCTTGACTCGTCGCTTGCATTAATTTACAACCCTACCTCATTTCGGATGTCTGCGTGGGGAAATTAAAATCTGGACCATGCTTTACTTAAGCTCTTTATGTACTCTCCAAATATTATATATTTCAGACTAAACGAGACGAAACATAATATTTACTGAGAATACTAATTCTGTTGGTTGGTTGGTTGGTTGGATGGTTGGTTGGTTGGTGGTATTTACGAGTTTATATTAATTCACAAACTTACCTCATTTTTGTATCTTGCCATATTAATCTCACTCCTTTGGTCATCGTATCCTCGTGAGAAGTTATATAAATTCACGAAGTGTGATATGGAATGTACAACTGTGAATATTTATAGTACATATAGATGAGAATTTATCCTGGTAGGTCATATAATTCGGGGATACAATGCATGTAACGAGCATTAAGTATATAGATTGTTAAAAAGGGGGTGACTGAAGACGTGGATGGAGTGCGCGAAATTAAATGGCAATGAAGCCTCCATTGAAATGACGTATAGAATAGAGAAGAAGAGATTTTATATTGCGTTATAATATGGGATAAGGATGGATTATGGACATATCTATAAACTCATACTGAACATTGGTTAGGCTTTAAGTTTTGTAACTTTTATTCCATGTAATACAGAGCAAATAGCTTTTAACAATTGTTTGTATATAGCAGAAAATTAGTTCCTGAACTCATAAATTAGGTGAGTAAACTATGATTAATGTTTTATAGTTTCAAAACACGCGAGTGGTTAAATCGTTAATATTTTACCCGGCTTATTATGTGAAGAACTGATTATATTATCAAAGCAATACAATATGCAATAAGTTCTTTGTGTTATTTTCTTACAGAACAATGTTTTGTGCGTTGATCGTACACTACAGTCTAGTATAACTTGCTAAGACTAAGTCTAAATGGTGTCGTGAAGTTAGCCTTTGTCTGAAGTACATAATGGCACACAAGAGCCGTTTAGGTGCAAGTCATACTCCCTTTGTTAACATTTAGCTAATTTTGATTTACTTGAATTCTGTATATAGTTTCTGGATTTAATTAAATTCCATTCAAATAATATAACCTAATCTAAAGTTAAATATGGAACTAAATAAATAAAACTTACCACCGAATAATAGAAGTGTTATCGCAACACTCATATGAAAGCTCTTAGCTTTCTCCAGCCACAGGAAGAACAGTCCAGGACAAAGTTTAGACATAACTCTATATAATAATTGATTAATTTTCTTACACAATGGCAGTAAGACTAGCGCACAACACAGGTTGAGAACTGTAGCTGTACCACGAGATAAACAGAGACCAAGCTGAAAATAATATATAAAATATGTTTTATTAATATAAAAATATACTTTAATAACATTAGATTCCACAATATAGTGTTGTTCACGGTTTGTGCTTGGTTTGGTTTCGATCTTATAAAAAATTTTAAGAACCATGAAACCGGAAAAAAGAACTTAATTCATATTTTCATTAAATTTCGATCGTTTTCCATTACAGTAACGAGACATCTTTAAAAAATCTATTCGAGATTGAACTTATGTTTAAATCGACAAATGATTTAAATCTGAATGGTAATTTACTTAAAGACCTGATACTATCGACCCTTATACATATTACTAGCTGTTACCCACAACTCCGTCCGTGGATATAGAATACAATATATATTGTAAAATGTAAAAAAGATATTTTTTTAAATAAGACGAGTAGTTTCGGAGATCTTACATCCGAACTTACAAACTTATATGTAATTTTACACTTACCCCCAACATTCGTCTTAAATAGTAAAACTGACGGCCGTACAGATAAAATGTAAAAGATTTGTAAAATAAATATATAACTAATGAGATCCATGTTATCTGAAACAAAGATATAGATTGATACATATTAAAAGTAAGTAAGTCTATGTATAATATTAATTTAAACTAACTCAAATATATATTGTAGGCACGCTTCTAATAAAAACCTTACTTACAATTTAATTAAAGGAATATTCGATTCTTTAAAATATTAATAATAGTTTTCCTATCGCTTATCGATATATTAAATATTTAACAACTGACACGCGCTGATTGATCATTCCTGAATGGACTTTTTAATTCATACTTTCAAGCATACACATCCTAGAAATGGCTTAGCGAAAATATTTTGAAACCAACATATGTTGTGACGACACGTTCAGGCAAAAAGACAAAACGATTTATTTATTATCGTGAAAAATTCCATTTTCTTGAATACAAAGTGCATTTACCATATTATGTAATATTTGGCGGCATTTCACTTTTTGCTTGAACTTGAACTGAAAATATATTGAAACCAACATATGTTGTGACGACACGTTCAGGCAAAAAGAAAACGATTTATTTATTAATAGTTCAAATTCCACTTCCTTGAATACAAAGTACATTTATCATTATGTAATATTTGGCGGCATTTCATTTTTTGCTTGAACTTGAACTGAAAATATATTGAAACCAACATATGTTGTGACGACACGTTCAGGCAAAAAGAAAACGATTTATTTATTAATAGTTCAAATTCCACTTCCTTGAATACAAAGTACATTTATCATTATGTAATATTTGGCGGCATTTCATTTTTTGCTTGAACTTGAACTGAAAATATATTGAAACCAACATATGTTGTGACGACACGTTCAGGCAAAAAGAAAACGATTTATTTATTAATAGTTCAAATTCCACTTCCTTGAATACAAAGTACATTTATCATTATGTAATATTTGGCGGCATTTCATTTTTTGCTTGAACTTGAACTGAAAATATATTGAAACCAACATATGTTGTGACGACACGTTCAGGCAAAAAGAAAACGATTTATTTATTAATAGTTCAAATTCCACTTCCTTGAATACAAAGTACATTTATCATTATGTAATATTTGGCGGCATTTCATTTTTTGCTTGAACTTGAACTGAAAATATATTGAAACCAACATATGTTGTGACGACACGTTCAGGCAAAAAGAAAACGATTTATTTATTAATAGTTCAAATTCCACTTCCTTGAATACAAAGTACATTTACCATTATGTAATATTTGGCGGAATTTTATTTTTGGCTTGTGACGTCATGGTCAGGCAAAACACAATTATAATGTTGGTTTTAAACGTAAATATTGATGCCGTATCTAGTGCGTATATGATCGAAGATTCATACATTTTTTTTTTTGACGTATGATTCATTATTCTTTCTGATCTGAGGGGTTCTATAAAACAGATAGTTATTTTATAAATAAAGAAGTACATTTTAATGACTATCAAACAGCATCACTATGAGCGTATCCAATTTATATGATGAGTTCTTTAAGTCGCAGAATTTCACAGAGTTTATTTTTGAAACTGATTCCTTTCCTAATTTCCTTTCTGATTGTTAAGATAATTAGTAAACAAATTGAAAAAACTAAACTGAAATCTTTAACCGAGTGAATTGATTGTTTGCTATTCATTACTGTAAATAATAAATTGTTACCTCAATTTCACATAATATTGAGATGTATGAATAAAGAATAAAGAACTGGTATTATAACATAATTTATGTATTATTTACATATGAATATAAAAAAAAATTAACTTTAAAAACTTATAAATAATAGTATTCTGAAGCTATTATCCACATATCCAGGGAGCTAGCTAGGTTTATAGTTGAAGAAGTTACATGAACTAGAATATGAACATGAACACCTGAGAAACTTTGACATGTCTAACCATAAAAAGGACATGAATCCCAGCAAACGAGACGTGCGTCGGATGTTTAACTGGAACAGAACACTCGAGAGCAGACGCTATTCAGATCTTACGCGTATTCTGTACTCGTATAACGCTTTGACAGCCCACTATTGAACAAATGAATAGACCGATGACAGGGTGTGGTGCGGCATTAATTAATAGATCATGCAACGTTATCGGCTTTCAATTTACATAACAAAGTTATTGATTCATTTATTTATTTGTTACATCTTTGTTAAACGAGAAGGTAGAATGGATTTATGCTATGCGTCTAGCAGTCAACAAGGAAAAAAAATATATATAATTTTTTTAGCATTTAATAAAAAAAAGTTTTTAATATATATTTTTTTAAATTATTCAAGCAATATTCAGAATTAATGTTTTTTTTATGAATTAAGTATTAATTATTAATTAATACTTAATTCATAAAAAAAAACATTAACAATATAAAAATCATGACAAAAAGGTTTTAATATAAATTTTAAATTTAACGCTCAATATGAAAAAAAAACTAGTAAAAAAAATTTGTAGGGATGTTGAAAGTGACGCTTGTAAGATCGTGTAGTAGGTCAAAAGTCAATGAAAGTACACTGAGACAGTTCAAAGCTTACCTCTATCGTGTTTACGTTTTAGTCTTTAAAACTTGTTTAGATATGATATTGTAAGTTGTAATTTACTCTAGGTACATATAACAACCATACGAATTGTAACTTAATAGTTATAATTTAGTAATAAGATATCTATATTTTTGTATAGTAAATAATTATATCTTATTAGGAAACCAAGTATGATATATGTAACAAGAATCTACATAATGTGGTGTATTTTCGAAGTATTCTTTATTCTTTCTATATTAGAATGTTAGGTAATTTTAATAATTAAATTTGAACATTATCTTATAAGGAAAGTATAAGAAGAAGAATAAGAATTAAGAATAAAACACATACTTATCCTACTACTTTGTATAGTTAAATTTTTTTGTAATTAAATATAATAATATTTTTAATAATTAAAGATTCGTACTGAACTCTCCCAGTATGTTAGTTTACTAAATTTATATAATTACGCCTATTATTAATTATCATATAAATTTCCTCTACGTAAATATTTACTGATCACAAAATAAACAATCTGTATTGCCTTGGTTCAAACTGATTTAGTCTTGACAAATTGATAGCGATAAGAACACCTGGGTCTATTCTTGTCTTTGAAACTCATTTTTCAGTATAGAAATATATTTTATATACTAATTTATTATTCAGTACATTATGAAATTTATTTATAAAATATATAAATTATGAAATTTTTAAAATAATATTCGAAATTTAAAAAAAAATAGTTTTTTTATCACATTTATTAATGCATTCTCAATGTGAATGAATTCCTAACGCTTAATTCTTTTAAAAATAGAATACAACAAAACTCATTCGGTCCCAACAATAAACACGACGGGCAGTTAATAATTCACTACATCGCCGGCTCATTTGGGACATGCAAATTTAACGACTGCAACAATGACGTAATGTATATATTTACAGTAAAATTATATCTAATGAGTAATACTAAAAGTTGATATCATTTATTTCTTGGAATTGCATAAGAAAAGGGCACGCGAAATAATTTCACGATAGCTTCTTTTGGAGTTAAAGAAACTTATAATTTATTGTTTTGAAAGAATTATACTGTTGTAGTGATTTATTTTTGAAACAGATTTATTATTCTGTAAAGAATTGTTTTATTTTTTATTATTGTTATTTTATTTAAGTATGTATTTATTTTTCATGTTTTTATAATTACTTTAAACCTCACGAACAGCTATTTCTCATTTGACCATGTATCATCTTTATTTTTACCGTCAATTAACATAGTAATAAATTAATAAAATAATATTTGAAAAATAATTAACTTACCAAGTATATGCGTGTCCTAATAAATGCACAAAAACCACACCAGTTCCTTGCCATATTAAACTTACTTAAAATCTAAAGACACCGCTTATAATGACATTTTAAAAATAAGTTCGCGCCTATTTATTTTTTTTATTAAATTTGAGTGTAAAGAGCCATTATAACGTAATGTGTAGGCGACGGAGCGGCGTGTTACTGCCGGCGTGGTCGCGGGAGAAATATACCGAGATTTCATAGGTCATCGCTTTACTCCCTGGCGTAGTCCAGCTGTTGAATGCGTATAATTACTAGCGTACTAAAGCTCTATACATAGACTTACAGGTAGGTATTAGTAGTAATGTAGTAATATACGAGCTATATTCATTATATTTTCTTAATGACGTATATATTTGTAATAAAAAAAAATGAGACTTCATTTTAAATGCTTATTCAATTTAAAGTCGACAGCATATACAATTTTTCAACACTTAATGCATTTAACGTATCGAAAGTTTTCTTGTTATTAGAACTATTTGATATATTTCTATCAGCCATCTATGTACATAATAATATTCTAAACAGGGTAAATCTGTATTCCTTAAAGGATAGAAGTGCTTGATAAAACTAGGTTTTGTGAGATTTTACTCGTATGGGCATTTAGTTATTATTAAAGAAGAAGTAATCCAATCAGGTTACTCTGAGAATCAAAGACAAATCTTAGAAATATATGAGTTTGTTTCTTTCGTACCAATTTGAAAATAGTGTAACATTTGAATTGTTTAGGTTTTAAAATATTTACAATAACTTATGTACAGTAGCTCTCGAGCTAGATAGCTGATCATGAGAAAAGCTTCTTCTTCTACATTTTTTGGTTTTTTATCTTATATTAAAAATATTTTAATGTTGTTATTCTTTACAAACGAATTAATAAACTTTATAAAGTAATTGGGCCAACGGATTAAAGTATACTCGGAATTAATTTAATTTTTATTATAAATTAAATTTACAAAGTGCACCACTAGCTTAAAAAATTTGCAACCTATTTTACCTATATAATTTTATTAAGAGGCAAATATGGCCCTTGACACCAATGGCAAAATTTACTCTTCATAATAAATTAATGTTTAATAAATATTGGGCTACCCCGCAAGGGATATGGCGTGAAGCTAAATAAATAAATAAATAAATATTGGGCGATGGATTCAAAAAGTTAATCCGTAATACTGTAGAATTTCCTGACAAAAAATTGTTTAATTTATTACAATGTTACTTAACACAGTGCATATTTAAAACTTAATTCAGAGTTTAGAGTCTTAATTACCAAAGTGGTCCAGATGGAAGGAGGTCTATGTTGGCGTGACAAAATATTATAATATAATTTTTCTAAACGAAATAAGTGGGAATTGATAGTTTCCTCGTGCTGTGAGTAGATGTAATTATAGTAAAGTTGAATGAAATCACTTTTTAATTTTCATGAATTGATACTTTTTTAACATCCACTCACACCACAATTAATTAATTAACCAAATTTCCTAATTTCCATAGTTAGATTTTCTTAATCTTTTTTTTTTTTTTAATTTTGTTAATATGGTATATATGTAGCTGCAGGGAGGGCAACAGAACCAGCTAAATTTTGAAAGTGATCTATGAGGAAAAAGTGTAGGACCCTCAGCCATACGTTACAAAATTAATGACCAATTTTGTTGCATCTGTGATTTTCAAACTAATAAAAAAATAACGTTTATTTCATCTGTTTATGTCAAATTGACATTCAATAACAAAATTCGAAAACAGTGCACGAGTGTAGTCTATGTTCGAAAATTTGAAGACAATACAGACGCTTGCGCAGGCCTTCATTGTTTATTATTTCTAATCTTTAACTTTAAGACTTATGAACAAAATTAAGTATTAAATAAATCACAAAATATGAAATTGTAAAGTGGCTGTTTTTTATATATATTTTTAAAATGAATCCTCCATCACCATGGAAGACTCCAAACGAAGTAATGCAACTCCACAAGTTAAAAAAACGAAAAAAAGCGTTACAGGCAAGTCTTGACATATAAATAAAAAATAATAAACTATAGTCATATTTTAAAGAGAAGAAATGGTCTCTTGTATGTTTGATTGTAATGAATTGCTGCAATATCTATTAAACCTATTCAAAAAAATATTCACCACCTGTAAGTTATAATATCAAGGGGTAAAATAAGCTAATTTTAATCCCAATATTTCCACAGATAAATTTCAATAACAGTACAAATTAACAGATTTTGTAAAAAAAAAAGAATGTATTATGCTAAAGTTTCATAGAAACAGAGAATCAGGGAGCAGACAAAGTCGCTAGCAAATAGCTAGTATTAAATATAACCAAAAGGGTGCATCTATTCTAGTTCACAATATAAATAATTTAAATTAATATGTTTTTATAATTAGGCAATTTGTGGTTTTGAATATAATATTATACAATACATTAATATGTATTGTACCAAAATTATGTTATAATATTTAAATTACAGGAACGCATGAAACAACCCTCATGTTCTATATCTGAAGAAGCATCTAGTCAAAAACCTATAGATTTAGATTTCTCTAGAATTCTTAATGGAGACAAGAGGAAAAATCCCTTTTCCAAGTAAATATATTTTATACAAACTAGAAAATTTTAAAAGAAAGTATTAAGTATTTATTGTTTTCTTTACAATTTTATTTTACAGAAATAACATTGAACAAAATAAAAAAGTTAAACTGCAATCTGCACCATTAGAAGAATCAAATGATAAAACCTTATTTGCAATTCTCAATTTACCTGCCAAGCTAGAAAAGCCTCCACAGGATGTTGATACTGAAAAGCTCTCAACATTTTCAAATTTATTACAGAAGTTCACAGCAGATCATACTGTTGAAACTGTGTGTATATTACATTACTAGATTTTTCTTTTTATGTTATTTCTACCATTATATGGCAATAAATATTTGTGTTATTATAGAAAGTGGAGGAAAAGAAATATAAGCACTTGACAATAGACTGGGCGCTCAAAACTAAACTGCGGTTAATGTCAATCAAACCATTCCCTTGGACATCAAAATTAAAGGCCAGTGAAGAAGCATCTGGAATAACAGGGTATAGTATATAAAAGATAATAAATCACAAATAGTATCAATATATTATATGAGTAAAATATTAATGGTTCCTATTAGTTATTCTCATTTTGGGTTTGCTTTATGGATAATAGTTGGTGCTACAATATTTACATAATTTTGAATGTCTCTAAAAATAAATTAAGTTTTAATTCAGAATCCCTATCTAGCTTTGTCCGCTGTCTAGATACTACATCATCAACACTAGACACATCTCCTCGAGCGCGTTTTCACCAGACCTGTCTGTACTGGCAACACCCCAACTTGCCCTGGGTATCTCTGTACCCAAGGACATTGGGCAAAGTTGCCGCTACCAGCTTCATGGCCACTCTTGAGGAAGCTAAACAAGGTTTAATGACCGAATGGAAAGAGAGTTTTCGGTCATTATTTCAGGTGATTTTTGTTATATATCTTATGAAATGATTATTTATATACTTATAAATTATATTAGTGTAGTCTTATTGAACAAAAAATTGTCTTAAAAATCGTACAAGTTTCATACAAAATTATTGTACTCTCAATTCTATTTTTTTTTAATGTTTAATTTTATTTCCATTGCAGCTAGTTCGTGCTCTTCACTGCCCGTACTTCTACGTGTGTGCAAACTCATTCACGGTGTTGTTCCGCGCGGGCGGGCTGGGCGGCACAACTGAGCCCTGCGCGCTCCTGGCGCCCACCACGCGCGGCCTGCGACAGGCACTGCGGCAGGAAGGTGACTTCTATACTTATTGTTTATATGAGTTGTGTATTCGAGTATACATTGGTAAATATAAACATATTTACCAATGTAATGTATCTTTAATGTGTAATAGTTACCTAAAATGTATGTCTACTATTATGCATTAGGCTAAATTGTGTAAATTTAAACAATGTGTTTGTCTATAGATGTGGAATTCACCATGCCTCTGAGGCCAGAGCTTAAAAAGAAATTCAATAACTCAGACGAGGAAAAAGGCAAGAACTCGTCCTTCGACAGTTGCTACGACACTATGGACGACGTGAAGGGAGAAGAGAAAAATTGTTCCGGCGACGACGAAGACCCGGATGAGTTTCTATCGCAAATGGGACTCGAGACCGAGGAACTGAGACGGATTAATAACGCCCAAGTAAACATATTTGACTATTTCATTTAAATATATACAAATTTATTTATTTATCACTGGATGCTGATCATTGTAGGCCCGGCTCGGCCACTCGGCGGAGAGCAGCGTGGACCGCGCGGCGGAGTCGCTGGCGGTGGTGCGGGGAGCGGACGCGCAGGCGCTGTTCAATTTCCTCCTGAACTGCCGCTCGCTGGTGGCCTCCAACGGCCCGCTGGCCGGCGTTCCACCCACGCTGCTCGCTCCCACGGCCTTCCACGGAGGCACTTTGCAGGCGCTTAAGGTATGATTCAATTTTATCGACATACTAATGTACGCGTTGCAGTGAAGGCAAACCCTATTTTATTATTGTTAATCGTTATTGTGAAAGACCCAGTAGAAGGTTATGAAGGTGCATATAGCGGGCTACGAGAAAAAATACATGTACTATGTATACGACTATAAGTAGACTGGGCCACATCAGTAATAAAAACTAAGTTATAATTTGAAATGTAAGTTGAGGAAGGCATAAAAGACATGTTAATCCAATTTGTTAAGGAGGATTGCAGTTAAGGCGATATTTGTACTTATTCCAGGTTAAAGAAAATATAATTAATGCTGAAAATAGTAAGTACTACTCCATAGAATTACGAGGACCCATTCTGCCCACCACGCTGCACACATTGTTTAATGTTCTTAAGACTAGTACTACGGCGCAGTTTAGTGCAACATTTGCACATCTTCAACCAACATTGGCGTTTACTTGGGCAGCGAGTAAACTGGCAGGTATATTATTTATAGTAATTGATGAGTTTGAAATTAATAAACTTGGTTCATTTATATTGACGGTTATGTAATCAAAATTTTTTTTATTTCATCACAAGTTCATCAAGTTGTATATGTAATAGTAAACATTAATAATAAAAATCTTACAAACATTGTCTTTCAATAATTGTTATATGCTTTTTTTCTGTATATGGAGTAGCTGTACTTTAAATTCATCATAATATATTACTTAATATATCTTATTTTGTTTTAGAGGAATCTTCTAAGGAAAATGAACAGAACCATTTCACAAAGGCATTCAACAAAGAAAATTTGTCAGATTGCGGTATAAATGAGGATATGCTGCAACTGTTTTGTTCTTCTGACCCCTGTATAATCAAATCCCTTGACAGTGTTAAATATAATTCAGAAGACGATACATTTACCTGGTGACATTTGGTCACAATCTTGGTATTAGTACAAATATTTTGATCCAAAGGAAAATCATGAATTTGTTATTAAATGAATTACATTGTTTTTTGATAAAATAAAACATTTTTTTTACGTAATTGTATGATTTATTCCATTTTCATTTTTGGTAAATTAAAAATAAAGATTTCATAAGTCCACAATCACTTACGCAATAGAACAAGATTCATACAGATCAGGATGAAATAAATAATATTGTGAGAGTTCTGCTCTAGTATGACGTAATATTATGTTACCTAACATAACTGCACTAATCACTAATTATCACTTCAAACCCAAGGTGGAACAGGAATCTTCGGAAGCTTAAATCTAAAATATTCATCTAAGCGCGATGCTGAAGTCGCTCACTGAAAGAAAACGAGAGAGTATAATACAAATAAGTTTATTATATCAATTAGTATTTTTTTTAAAATAAATGTTTATTTAAAACTTTTGTTCATCTCTTAGTAAATGTAATAAATAATGTATATAAAGAAAATGAAATTAAATGTATTACCATGCATACATGTCAACTTGATTCAAAACGGATATTCTTTCCGCGAGCTTATGATTTCTGAAATAGACAAAAAACATTAAAACTGATAAAATTGTACATATAACATATTCATTGTTACATTCAAATTGCAAAACAGTTCAATTCAATAACGTATTAGTAAATACAAAAAAAAATGTGTAACAAAATAATTACATTGGAGGCGGTGGGAGTGGCGGCGGGCGGTTGCCCGGGCACAGAGTACTGCGGGCGGAAGTTGGTGAAGTTGGCGGCGGCGGCCGCGGCGGGGGAGAAGCCCGGAAGACTGCCGCCCGCACCGAAACCACCCGGGAACTGCGCCATTTGAGCTGCGGGGCAGTTAAGATCAAAGTTATATGTTGGAGACTATTCTAGTCAATGCCCGTGTTAATAAACAACACAACACTGATAATGTGGAACCTAAAGATTGAAATGTTCCTTGGTAAGTATTGCATACCTGCAGGGACGGGGTTCCCGGCGGTGGCGGCGAGGCGCGACAGTATGGACCGCTCCGACATCTGCAGGCGCTGTGCCACAGGCGGAATGCGCGCCAGTGTGGCCGGCAGGCGGGACACGTCTGACTTCATGTCCGACAGCAACTCCTCTAGCTGGTTCAGCACCTGCAATGTACGGGAGTTAGTATAGAGAAGAAAGCTATATAAATTAAAGGAAGACAAATAAAATTATTTCACAACTTGAAAGGCTCCGATATAATAAAGTAACATTTGAATAAAAAATTCTTGTTTTTTATTTTTTTTACAACATCTATACAGTTAACGGAAAGTTTTGTTGATGACTTACCTTATGCAAGACGGCATTAGCAGGCTTATTCCCAGCCAGCGACTCCTTGCTGAGATGCTGGTGTGACTCGGCGAGGCACTCCACCTCCGCGAAGCGCGCGTTGAGGGACATGGCGGGGTGATTGGGGTCCTGCGTCAAGTTGAGATACGCGGCACGACGGAGCTGCTCCTCGATCACTAGCGCCTGCTCTAGCAGCTACGAAAATATTCAATAGTTACATAAATGGTTCACCAAAATAGCACTTGATCAACAACTATATTCACCTTGAACCGTCTAGCCAAGAACTTGTTCTTAATTTCGAGGAAGTTGCCCTTGCCGACGTCCATTTTGAACGGCTCGTTGATGATTGCAAAGCGTAGGTCATTCTGTATGTCCTGCCAGCGACCATAGCCGTGCGTTACGATGCCGGCCAGAAGCCAGTAATCGTGTCGCCTGTGCCAGATCTCATACTCTCTACCCGGAGCCGCGGCGCGCTCCTCGTTCAACCATAAAGTGTGCAGTTCAGTAAAACCTCCGTCTGCAATGTTGAACATAAACTTACGTCGCTCCACCTTGAGATCATCCTCCTCTTTGACGATCACGACGTCATCGTCATCCTCGTCCTTCTTTTCATCTTTAGGCTTGTCTGATCCTTCGGAATCAGTCTTATCACTTCTCGCGTCTTCCTTTTTATCGGATTCTTCCTTTATTTCTTCTTTAACTTTTTCGTTGTCTTCTTTCTTTTCCTCTGACTTCTCGTCTTCTTTGGCTGGTTCCTCGTCAACTGACATTCGTCTTTCGTCCTTAACCTCTTCTTTAATCTCTTTTGTCTCTTTCTCCTCTGTTTTATCCTTCTCTTCTTTAATGTCGCTGGTATCCATTGGTTCATCTTTGTCTTTGCTGTCTTTTGAATCAGATTTGTCATCCTTTGGTTCTTCCTTCTCATCTTTCTCTGAGCCGCCCGGCGTAGGTGCTTGTCCTGAAGTCTGGGTGACTTGTGTAGGTGCGGGAGACGGTGCTGCAGATGTAATAGGCGTTGCTGTAGAAGGCGCTGGACTCGGAGCGGCACTCTCAGCACCAGCAATCTTTACTGGCTCTACTGGTTTTCGAATTAATTCAGGCATACTGTAATATCCATTAATGTGCTCGAACTCCTGCACTTTCTTTCTTATCAGACTCATAACACCAATTCTCGTTAGAACATGTTGTCTTGATAATCCTTCTCTAGGTACACCATCGGCAAATGTCTCTGCATTATCGGCGCCAGGTTCGCACAAATGCCTCATAAATAGAGAAACGTATGCTTTGAAATTACGTTCTGATTTTCCTCTGAGATCTCTTACAAGCCATTGCGAATTAAAAGCATCCTGTGGTGGCATACCATACCTCATAATGGCATTAAGGAAGGATTTGCGTTGTCTTGCATTAAAACCGAGTACCTCCATATTTCCTCCAACACGAGCAAGCAGCGGTGGTAGCGGACGGTCTCTTTCCTCTCTTCTTTCGAGACGTCTCTTACTACGACGACTAAGCAGGTCACCATTATCATTCTTTTCATCGAAATCGTCATCTTCTTTATCATCTTCACTACCTTGAGAGAAGTCAGAATTATAGTCTGAACCATTCTCTTGCCAAGTAGTATCTTCTCTGTTTTCTGTCTGAGCGACAATGCCGTCACTGTAGTTAACTTGCTTTCGAACTCTTTTACCTTTTCCGAGAGTTCTAGCTTGATCTTCTTGGTGCTGCTCATAATGATGTCTAAGTAGCTTAATCCAATAAGCTGGGTCAGTATTTTCGGCTTCCTGTTTAATTATCTCAGTGTCAACTTCCTCTTCACCGTCTCCCTCTTTGGTTGAATAGCTGGCTACTTTAAAAGAGCTAAGATACTCATTCGCCCATGACTCTTTCTGCTCAATTCCTTCTTTCGAACGATCAAGTAACTCTGAAACTGCTCTATCGTCATAATGAATAGCTTCCTCTTTACCTTCCTCCTCTTTAAACAGTTCCTCTGTACCAAATCTTAATATATCGTCTAACTCTTGTTTAGTAAAATTGGCTCCTTTACCACCCATGCCGGGACGCACCACCAAATGCGTTAACATCATTTTTCTCTTCGCGACTTGAGTTACTCTTTCCTCAACGCTATTGCGTGTTACGAACCGATATATCATCACTTTATTGGCTTGACCGATACGATGTGCTCGCGAGAACGCCTGAATATCGTTGTGTGGATTCCAATCAGAGTCATAAATTATAACAGTATCAGCAGTGGCTAAATTAATACCAAGACCACCAGCCCTGGTCGACAAAAGGAAGACAAATTGTTGAGCGCCCGGCGCGTTAAACCTGTCTATAGCTTCTTGACGAATTGTACCAGTAATGCCACCATCAATTCTTTCGTATTTGTATCCTTCACCTTCCAAGAAATCTTCGAGGATATCCAACATTTTTGTCATTTGAGAGAAAATAAGGACTCTATGTCCTTGTTCTTTAAGCTGTTTCAACATCTTTGACATAAGTACTAGTTTCCCAGATGCCTTTACCAAAGCTTGTGTGTCATAGTTACCGTGAGGTCCGAGAGGTGCTTCTTCGGCCGCCACAGGGAAAAGATACGGATGATTACAACATTTTTTAAGATCCATCATTACATTCAGTAAAGATACAGTCTGACCGCCGCTCTTAGGATTTAAAGCTTCATAGTTTCTAGTCAAGATATACTTGTAATATTTTTTCTGCATCGGAGATAATTCCACACGTACAATGAACTCTGATTTTGTTGGCATGTTCTTTAATACATCAGCCTTAAGACGCCGCAGCATATGGGGCCCCAACATTTCGTGAAGTCTCTTGACCTGTTCCTCTTTCGACACGTCCGCAAACTCATTTTGGAAAGCGGCAAGGTCATTAAATTTATCTTTATTTAAAAAGTTCAAAAGATGAAACAACTCTTCGAGGTTATTCTGTAAAGGAGTACCAGTCAATAACAGTTTGTAGTTAATGTGATATCCAGCAAGAAGCCGGAAGAATTTGGACTGGTTACTTTTTAGCCTGTGAGCTTCGTCAACGACGAGAACAGCCCAGTCGATAGAGCCAAGACATGTGGAGTCAATTGAAATAAGTTCATATGAAGTTAAAAGGACATTGAACTTTACTTGGGACTTTATCTTAGATGGCCTTCCTCCTCTGTTGGCACCGTCGTCAAATGTAAGTTCATTTTCCCGAATAACTGCTCTAGAATCTTTATCACCAACATAAGTTATACAGTACAAATCTGGGGCCCACAGTTCAAACTCTCTTTCCCAATTGATAATTGTCGAAAGAGGTACAGAAACTAAAAATGGTCCCTTACAATGTCCTTCCTTAAACAACGAGTAAAGGAATGTAACAGTTTGAATAGTTTTTCCGAGACCCATTTCATCAGCGAGAATGGTATCGATTCCTTGTCCCCACGAATATCGCAACCAGTTGAGACCTTCCAACTGATATGGGTGAAGTTGCATTCCAGTTTCGTAAACAAATGGAGGTTGATCTTCATATTTCTTGTTAAGGTTGGTTGTAGGGCGATCGGGCGGGGGATTATACTTCCTACCCTTAAACTGTAAGCCGCTACTGCTCTCATCGTCGTCAATATTATCTTTATTCTTACTCTTTCGACCGGCTTTCTTGCCTTTACTTCCTTTAGTTTTTCCTTCAGAAGTGATGAAGGCACGCATATCCTAGAAATTGAAGAAATATATAATATTGAAGCAATAATTATATCCATTCAATGTGACATGCAAATAATTACCTGATAATAATCGAGGGCATTTTTCAGTCCAGCTATATCTTCATGCTCCGATTCCCAAGTTGCCTGATCATAGGATAGATCCCGCCATTTTACCAAAAAGTATGTTGTACCATCGCGGGAAGTGCGGTGATTGATCACACGGTGTACTATCAGCCATTCCGGTCTCACGCCATACCTACAAAAATCAAGATTAAATCTTTGTAAGCACACAACAACAATTATAAAAAACCTTTTAAGGAACTAAAAATAACTATCTATCCATAAATACCTATAGTATTTTTCCTCGAGCATCTTCTCGTCATTATTCTGATGGTGTTGTTTATTGTGCTTGAGTCTGCGGCGTCCCTCGCGCTCCTCCAGCTGGTCGTCCAGCTTGGGCGGCTCCTCGGGGTCTGACTTGCGCATGTAGTAGCGGTACATCAATGGGTGGAACACATCCAGCTGGAGATCATAATTGTTAAATTGAGTAAAATATAATAATTTAAATTATAGCTTACCACTTCATTTAAATTGTATTGAATACTTTATATGCTTTTGGTTGTAGGCCAGCTAGCTTACATATTTTAGTAAACCAGTCATTATTTCTTAGCTTTCTTTTGCTTTGCACTAAAACAGTTATTTCTATACACACACCTGTATTTCAGAGATCCAACTGCAATGCCAGTAAGAGCGCTCGTGCCATTTGACAAAGAACTCTCTTGAGCGTGGTGCCTTAGACTTGGCAGGCTGTTCCTTCCACCGCCATGTTAATATTTTTGCCACCTTTCCATCCAAGGGTGGACACTGCAATAATTAAGATATTTATATATAAGATATTCTGAGCTTAAGTGATGATTTGTATGCAGTATTGAAACTCACACTACATCGAGGACATTTCCACTCCCCATCTGGAACTTCTTCCAATGGTGGATTAAGACAAAATCTGTGATACGCTGATGGACACAGGTCACAACATAGCAATTCTCCACCATCTTTGCAAATTCTGCAATAATGTTTATCATATTAATAATTAAGCAATGCTCCTTAAACAATCACTCATGCAATTTAAATTACTGGATCTATGTGAATAATGTGTTGTTCTAACGTTGTTGTAAAAGACTAACATATCTCCATATTGATATATCTAATAATAATAAAAATAATAATTAACCTGCAGAACTCCTGATGCTCGTCATCGGCCTCTTGCTCTTGGTTGCCCTCGTCCTGACAGTACTTGCACGACCACCGTCCCTCTGGCGTCTCCTCCAGCTCAGGGTCCAGGCACACCAGGTGATAAGCGCGGGGACACGTATCACATAGAATTATCTCACCGCCTTGTTGACATACCTGAGATTTATATTACATATAAATAAATTCTATTAAAATATAATAAACTCATAACATCTAAATTTCGTCTATATTAAAGTTCCACATTCTTAGAACCTTCCTTTTCTTAGTCCTAAATCTAAAATTAAAAGTGAATTATTAAATAAATTGTATTATAGTATTCCAGAGTTTTTAGTGGATCGAAATGTGTGGAACTTATGTTGTTGACTCATTTGCAGGGTTGATATTATAATGTATACATCTAACATTGTTAAATTTGTTTTAAGAGCAACTTTTGAGCTTCTGGCCGGCACTACTCAGACGAGCAGCAATCCGACCCGGTGGTAGCCTACTCACAGACTAACTACACTGACCCTTTTTATTGTAATAATTGATGATTCAAAAGTTCATGTTTATGCCTACTTGAATAAAGATATTTTATTAATATAAATATATTAAGTAATTTAAATTAACTAAAATTAAAAACAAAAAATGTTCTTATTTTACCTCACAATAATCTTGGTGCTCCTGTTCTCCCTCGGCACCATCGGGGAATTTGTTGGTTGATTTAGTTTTCTTCTTTTTCTTACTCTTGTTTCCGATTTTAGTCTTGGCTTTCTTTTTGGGTTGTGGCTAAAAGATATATATAATTTATAAAGAAGTTTATCAGAATTATAATTGATAACAAGCAAATTCTTTATTATTTTTCTTTATAATGAGCTACTCTGTACATATAGCATTAATAATTTCAAATTGGAGGGTTTTGTTTCTCTATTTTCTTTTACAATTGCAAGAACCATTCTCTATTACAGCTTTGATAAGGTAATATTAGAAATATAAAACCTTAAACCTTGACTGATATAAAATGATCAATAAAATTAAATTCGCCATTGTCAAATGATATCGTATAATGACTTGGATTATGAAAATAAAGCTTATGAGGAAAACAAAAAGGTTTTATAGATATTTAGGTATAACATTAATATAATTTGTAAATATTCCAATATAAACAATTTCTATAGTTTAATACATATTACAATATTAAAGGAAATGCTTGCTGAAATGATCTCAAAAATAAATGTTTAACATTGTCGTACCGGCATATTAGGATCATCCTCTTTCTGTTGAGGCGCCTCCTCCGTAGTGGCGGCGGCAACCGGCCGCGGCTCCTCGGACTCCGCCAATAATTGTTCAAATTCTTCATCTGAATCTGTATTCGCACCCGCGCTACCTTCTTGATCTTCCTCCTGTAACAAGAACGGTAAATTTTATATGATATTACTTTAATGTTAAATCTTAAACAATAAAATATATTTAAAGTATATGTACTCACGCTACTCGTGCGCTTGCGCTTGCTGAACTTGATCTTGAGCGTGGGCACCTTGGGCTTGCGGCCGGGCTTGCCGCGCGGCGTGTGCTTGGGCTTGCGGCCGCGCTTGCGTGGCGCCGGCGTACCCTCGTCGCTTAGTTCCTCCTCCTCCGGTTCGTCAATTGAATCCTCGATCTGTTAATAATAATTTTAGTCAACACATGAAGTTTGAAGAAAAAAATAAATATACTAGACTTTTCGCTCAAGATCGCGTAGGCTATGTGCGTTAAATATCCACAAAAAAAAATATTACTTTGTATTTGTTTTATATTTATGAAATATGAAGCTAATATTTGAAATGTATTGAATATATAATATTAACAATAACTCAGAAATTAAATATAATAATAATTACTTTAGGCTCTTTGGGCGTGCGTCCCGGCCGCTTGGGCACGTAATCTGATGTGGTGGACGTATTAGTGTTTTCTTCAGAACCCATGTTCTGACTACCACCGTCCAAGTGGGGGTTTCTCTCGCAAAATAGACGCCATTTCGCCGCCACCAGCATCATCAATTTAGACACTGGAACCTATGAAAATAACGATATACTTACTAAACTTATAGGAAGCAATTAAAAATGTATAAAAAAGAGTAAAATTTTTTAATAACAAACATTATAAAATATTTTTGACGAATTCGTTAACATACCTTAGGATTTTCCTTAACTATAAGCGGGCGAACATGTTGTTGGAACAACTTGTAGCTCGTTAAGTTTTCGAGATCCGCATCTGAATACTGAATGTCAACGTCTGTAAGCCCGAATGTAGAGCAGACTTCTTCAACTGTGGGCATGCCTGTTAAAATAATTACTCTATAAGAACCCCATTTCATTTGTAAAAACAAGATCTTTTTATTATAAGTAGTTCACTCATAAGTTAACCTATAATAGAGACCATTAATTATAGAAAATGTTGAGAAAAAAAAACCTCAGGTTAAAATTATATTAAAATCGCCTTAATAATTCTGTTTCTGTTGTTTATTCTAAGAATTTTGGTATTGTAAAAAAAACTTTAATATTACAATAATTCATGATTGTATTATAAATACCTACTTATAAAAATTGAGATGTAACTAAAGCAACGAATGATATTATATAGGTTTATTATTACGCAACTTTCTGACTCATAATTAATTCAAAATGTAAATACGCAAATAAAAACTAGTACATTGATATACAATTGTTATTCTTGGGGTTTATTGCATTAAGAATGTAAGCTTACGGGATTACGATTTTCACTAACTAGGGGCGCCAACAGACCCTCAATTTCGACTCGCTGCGCTCGCAAAATCTTGGGTGCCGTTTGCATATTGAGCGAAGCGAGCCCAGTGTAATGACTCATCGTTTTACATTGACTTCAATGGGATATCAGATATAACAATTTAAAAAAAAAAAAATTTTTGACGACTTTTTTAAAACCATCACCTAATGTGTGTCTTTTTGAGGGCAAAATTTCATAATTTTCCGTCGAGTAGTTATCGAGCCTATTCGTGACAAAGAATGTGAAAAATTCTCCAGTAGAACGCTCCGCTCGCTACACTCGCTTCGCTCAAAAAAATATAATATTTCTATGTTAAAAATGATAAATCTCTACTTTCCAGCTCACTACGTACAGACAACTTATTTTACAAAGATGGATGAGACTGAAAATTGTATTAAGATTCCCAGAAGACATTGTCGAGATTTCTAACCCGCTACTCATATCTAATACTAACTTCTACGTTCTTTTTCTAACAATACATCATTTTCTAAAAGATATCTTAATGTCGATATAGATAACCAAATCTCATAGTAAGTTTGCCGTAAGCAGATAACAAGGAGTCGAATCAAATAAAGCAATTGGGACTATGTATTTATCTTATAACATCGCAATTTATTTATCAAGTTCGTCCTACGCTCTTAATATATATAAGTGCGTTAGGTCATCCATTATTCTATACCTAAAGTTATCAGAAATTATCATGCGACAAAAATATTAAAGTAATTTTTTGTTTAAGACGCACCATATACATATGTCAAGGCTTTGACTGCCTTTAAATTTCACATATTAAGTGTATATATATATATATATAATTTACACAAAAGTTGCTACAATTTTCACAATTTGTCATATTTTGGCATAAGTTGCTTTGTTACAAACAAACAAATATATTATAAACAAAGTTGAGTTTGAATATGCACTTTTATAAAATAATTGATTTCAAACCAAGTGATTCTATTTATCTTATATATACAAGATTCGATTAACAAAACCATTGACAAAGAATAATTCAGGTCAATTTTAAAAATATAAATAAAGGAAACAAATTACACCAGGACTTGGAACAATATGTATCACATACAACTGATCCTAGTGGTCCTAGATCTAACTAGACTAAAAGGTTCTTACACTTTTGGTTAGGGTCTTTTTTTATGTTAAAGGAGGGCAAATGAGCTTGGCCTGTAATGGCAGGATTGTTTTATCACACAAAAAAGGTTATATATAAATATAATAATAAATAAATATTTATTTGTATGTTAAACTCACCAGAACCCGAATCGGACACAGCCGGTGTGGAAGTATTGTGTTTGCTTGTTCGTCCTTTTCGGGATTTCTTGCTCGACGACACAGCGCTAAGGGCGTAATCGCTATCGCCCTCTGCTTCAATCTCCAGACCAAAGTCATCATCCTGATTACATTTTAGTGTTATATGAGACTGATAATAACATAAATAAATGTTTTTCACAATTAATATTTTCTACATTAATACTTAATATATGTATTAAAAACGAATCTAACATTAGGTTCTGGTGGTAGCAAAATCCAATGGGTAATGTATTAGAATACAATTCATTTCACTTTGTATTTATTGGATTTAGTTTAATAAATTTTAGTTAATACTTTTGATTTATTTTTGATTAAGGTATACGTAATTTAATAATATACATCATACATACAGACATAGTAAATTAGAATATACTGTTGAAAAAGTATTTTAAACAGGTCTATATCAGAATTTTAAAACATTACAACTGCATCTGCATAGAGTAAAAAACAATGTTAAAGATTTAAGAGTTTGGAGTATTTTAGTTTTAGTTATTTTATTAGTTATTGAGGAGTATTTGATATTAATAAATATCTTGACAATATTGTTTCTTAATAATACATTTAAGTATTATACATATATAACAATAAATATAAAATTATAATCACAAAAGTACTTACTTCCTCACTCTCATTTTTACGCTTCTTCTTTTTCTTCCTTCCCTTCTTCTCTTCTCCTCTGGCTTTTCTTTTCTTTCCTTTCTTTTTCTTTCTACCATCTTCAGGAGAGTAGTCGTCATCTTCCTATCATTAGAAGAAGATAATGTAATGAATTAATTAATCTATTTTTTTTTCTCAACAAAATTGTAATCTTATAAAGTATGAAATAATGGAGACCACATTAATTAATATATTATGAATTTAAATGATTAAAGTGCAACTGCACTATTAAATTGTACAGTATATTACTGTATTTGCAGTTTAATCATTCAATCTGCATCCTTTTTTTTTAAATCTTTTTTAATATGTTATTTTATATATTTTTTTAAATTAATTTTAAGCACTCCTAAAGTAAAAAAAATTATAAAAAAAAAGAAAAAAAAATTATAAAATATGATAAATTAAAACATACCTTTGGTGGTGCTTCATCACTCTCGCCTGAGTTATCAATCTGACCCTCACCTTCTTCTACGTCTTCGTCGCCTATAACAAATATTTACAAAAAAAGTGGTCAAACCAGTCAACATGCCTTCCACCTGCAAACCTTATCTAATACATGAAGATCATTAATTTTAGCAAAGCACGCGCACTCCTAGATATAAGGTCACTAATCCCTTTGTTTGGCGGCGTCCATTTTGTTAAGTAGTAATGAGGGGATAATGCATGTTCTTTTCTGTCACAAAATGCCACATAAAAATATTTACAATGGGGCCATAACAAATAAACCAATAAAACACTTAATCACATATCACTTGAAGGCACTTTCATTTGTATCTGGAATTATGATTGAAGGTTTACCATAAAAGCCGACTTTTTTCAAATTTTAATTGCTTACCGCAAGTAAACATATGATACCGCTATTCGCGGCTTACCTATGACATGCTAGGAAGAATATTGAACCTTTACCTGCGAAAGATCCATCAACCTCGTCATCTGATGCCATTACACTACGTTACAACACAACTTATTGATAAAAGAAAGATTTTTGTCTAGAAAACGTAAAGGACGCGCAGTTTTTGCGACAAATGGTAATTAATTCAGAAATTGATGCCGCCGTCACTACGATGAACTAGCGTGAAATAGCAAGCTTCACCTTTCTCTTTCATACATGAAGAAAGTCACAGATAAGATATTGAAAAAAGTTATTATAAGCATGTATGGTTTAACACCCGTTTTTCATTTAGTTTATATAAGGAAATAAATAACTCATTACTATACAATATTTTAAGAAAAGTTAAAGCAAAAAAATTTTAAGAAATAAAATGTCTTTCATTTAGTTTTCATAGGGCAGCACAGGTACCATCTGAAATGCTATATTTGGAGTTGGATTCAAGCAATAATATTACTATTTATTTTATCTAAATAGTCTTAATAATTGTTCATTCTTTTGCTGGAGCTCATATCTACAGATGTTAGAGAAAAAATATATATTAATAGAAGAAAGCGAACGAAGTGAGCGGAGCGTTTTACTGGAGACTTTTTTACATTCTTTGTCACGAATTGGATCGAAAACTACTTGACGGAAAATTATGAAACTTTGTAATCAAAAAGACATATATTAGATGATGGTTTTAAAAAAAATTTAAAAATGTCCTCAATTTTTTTTTATATCATGTAAAAAAAACTGATATCCCATTGAAGTCAATGGGAAACGATGAGTAGATGATGAGATGATAGTAATACACTGGGCTCGCTTAGCTCAATATGCAAATGGCACCCGAGATTTCGCGAGAGCCGACTCGCTGCTCTCGCGAAATTGAGGGTTTATTGGCAGCCCTAGTTACATATATAAAAAATGATCGTTTCAAAATTTAAAGGTACTTAAGTACCGAGGATCATGAAAGTATATGTCCAAATAAAGTAGTAACACAAAAAAGAACTTTTTAGTAACATAAGCAATTTCAGTAAAACTATTTTTAACCAATTCAAGTTGCCTACAATTTTGCTTTACACCAATGTGTCTACGAGAAGATAATATGTGCTGTTCCCCTCGTCTGGGAATTAAAAATTGTATGGGACTTATATCCGTTAAAAATAATTTTGTTTAAATGTATGTACTTGTAAAAACCGAAGAAAATATGTTATGTTAACTGCAGAAATTCTCAATATTACTTGGCGTATTAATTATAAAACTGACTTGGCTCACACTTAATTGGTTCTCAACTGCCAGCTTTATATAACAAATTGGTGAACATTAGCCTATTGTGGTGGATTATTTATTATTTATGGTAGTATTTTTTATTCTGATTGTCCTCATTTACAGCACTACTTACTTCTACTGTTGGTCATATTATCAGTCAATGTCATTTGTCAAACGCTTTTTCAGCTGCTAAACTTAGCTTTTGCTGCGCATTCTGTAACACAGATTTTGAATCTTAATTTTCGAACTATAATTGCAATATTGATTTTTGATTCATCTGTCATTCAAGAGCTCGGTTATAATAATAGAAATTTGGATCAAATTGTAGTGGTCTGTTATTATCAATCGTGATTTAACTGATATTAGTTTAAAGTATTATAATAATTTCTTATAAAATGAATGCTCTTTTGGATTACGGTTCATCTTCAAGCGCTTCAGAAGAAGACAGCGGCGATGACGAGAAGTAGGTTTTAAGACGAAATGAATTCATTGTAGAAAAATACATGTAATACATAATAATATAATTTTGAGACCAATATTAAAACGTAAACCTCGTAGGATAAAGTCAGAAGATCAGGCAGATGACAAACCCAGGTTGCCAAAGCCCGCGATAGGAGAAAACAGTCTTCATACTTCAGTTTTCTCCAACCCTTTTGCTGCAGCTGAAATAGCTAAAGCTGCTATATTAGAAAAACATGTGAAAATGGTATATGTTGACTTTCTATTATCAATTATTTATTATTATATATATTATTTTGTTGCTTTCTATACTAAACTATCTTCTGGAAGAGTTTATTTTATTTAATATATAATTTTGCCAATATGAAGGTACTTAATACAACTTGTTGGAATAACTTGCTTTCATGCTTTCATGGCAGCTATGGCTTTACTGGTGCAAAATTCCTTTAAACCATAGATAGTCAAGAGCTAAAAACACATAAACTAGCCATTATCAGCAATTTACACAAATTTTAAGATAAAAAATAATTTAATTTAGATGAACAATTTTTTTAAAGGAGTTTTGATTTATATATACTAACAAATATAAATAAAGATTACCAGATTAATGTGACATATTAACATTTTTATTTTAATATAATTTAAAGTTAGTTATTTTTATTTATATATATAATTGGAATAGTAATGTATCCAATATTACATACAATCGTGAAGTACATAGGCCATGAATGTTAAGGTTTCAGGTAAAGACAATACAGAAATGATAAATGGGAAGAAAGTATGCTGGAACTATAGAAAGGGTAAATGTCGATTTGGACATAACTGCAAGTATGCCCATGATTCAGACATTCAAAAAACTGCAGAAGAGTTAGAAGCGGAAAAGCAGGTCATTATTTAATTTTTACACTTCTTTACGTTTATTTTTAAAACCTCTAATAGGAACCGACTTTTTTTTATATTGGATACTTTTTTACAGAAATTGAAGTCTGTTGTATGTGAGGGTGCTAGTACAATGTCAGCTGCTCTGCCACCTAAAGTAATATTGGAGACATCTCTCCCCACAGACGATGAGGTGTGGGAGGGAAAGTCTTGCAAAAAGAAAAAACGCCCTGGGCTCTCCCAAGGTCTTGTTCCAGGACAGAAGGTCATCAAATTGTATAAGGAACAAAAAATTAAAGATGCTACTAAATAAGTCTTTATTTGTTGTGATTTATTTCCTCTATCATTCATTTGTTAGCAGCCAAGGAAGAGAAAAAAGGCACAGAAATTGTGTTTGTTATAAAAAAATACAACTCTCCACTAAATATTTCCTAAATATGCAAGAGATGCTGTATTTAATTGCAGACTACTCGGAAACTAGTACTGGCATTTGAACAAGCATTTTAAAAAAATGCAGGTCATTTTTTTGTTAGTAGTTCTAAATGTATAATGCAAGCAACTTGGTCACTACATAATAACTTTGAGAAGGATTTGCTCTATTTATTAGTAGTTGGTCTAGATATAATTATTATCTTAAGATGACCTCTCATAAACTTATCCATTTAGAGTCACTGTTGTCTACTTTCAAAATCTTATGAGGATTGTCATTGTTTATTTCTAAACATAAAAAAAAAGATACTTAACCTTGTGCAGTTAGAGTATGTTCTGTCTTATGTTAAATGTATTTTTTTAAATTTAAAATATTCAGTAAGAGATAAATAAAAATTAAATTTTAGGCGCACATTGTCTTTATTCAAGAATAAGTGCTAAGTACAAACATTCAATGTTGAGATTTACTAAAGCCTAAGGTTGCACCTAAACGATTAATCTTTAAGATCATTCTAATAGTTTGCGATATATGGGATCGCCTCAAATAAGTAATCCAAAGTAAAGTCGGTGCAACCCCGTGCAATTAGACAGTTGCTGAAGTGATGTTAAGCTGAGATAACTCTTATATAATATATAGCACAGCCATTTAACAATGCTACCGTGGTTCCATAAGAACTATATTTAGCTACGACCCCTGTGTAGCTAGTAACTTAAATAAAATCGAATCTAAAAGGTTTCTTGATATCGATTTTAAGTACATAATAATATACAAATAATTCACATGTAAAACTCAAGTGTAATGTCTACGCAAAATTAATTAATTACAGCATTCTTTCTCTAAAACAGCGATGATACAATTTAATTTTAATTTCATCAACTTAACGGTGACACGACATCAAGACATTAAAACTTTCAATTATTATAATATGTAATAATTAGAACATATTCAATACAAATGCTTTATATATAATAAAAACTACTGAAAAATATGAATCAGCAAAAATACTTATTTTTATTATTATTATTATTATTATTGCAGTTTAAGTAATGTTTAAAATACACAGTACTGTGTGAACATGTCAAAGGCACAAACAATATAAAGAATTCATTATACAATGAAATATCAATGTGGTGCACATACAATGCAATTATTTACATGAAATATATTTTGTTGTCAAGAAATACTATAAAAATAGTTGTTTTATTTGGCATAAACAGTCATATGGATAAATAGGTTCATAGTAATTAATGATTTCAAATTGAACATAATTCATATTACATACATATTCCATTGAAACTAACCATCTACTATTCTCATAGTAAAAATATTCTACATAAGTTTTAAAACTTGTATGAAATATTTTTAATAACAAGAACCGGACCTCGGATTACAGAATGGAATATTATATAAATATTAATACTTAAATATATACTACAATGCAAGTTTATATTTTAGTAGCATCTTTGGTGACCTTGACTTCGCTGTTTTAGTGTTGTTTAAGTCGGTATCCGGTGTATCTCCGTTTGTTGGTCCGTAGCCATTTTTATGATGTCCGTTCATTTTGTTGTATCCGTTCCCTCGCTCCCCTCCAAGTCCAGCTATCTTGCTGTAGGTGTGACCTATCATCTTGGTACCACCATGACCGTTCACTTTGTCTACATCGTGACCGTTATGTTTCTCGGAATGGCCGTTAAGCTTCTCGGAATGGCCGTTATGCTTCTCGGAATGGCCGTTATGTTTCTCAGTGTGGCCGTTATGTTTCTCAGAATGGCCGTTATGCTTCTCAGAATGGCCGTTATGTTTCTCAGTGTGGCCGTTATGTTTCTCAGAGTGACCGTTTAATTTATTAGAATGGCCGTTAGAGTCTGTACTGTGACCATTGTTACATTTCGTATGCCCTGATAAATCAAAAGAATTTTTATTCGACGAATGTATGAACGCTAATACGACACTGGCGTAATTATGTTAGTCTCTAGTTATGAACTTAATTGTTAGTGTCCACAAATAACTCTCGAACGACATTAGTCTCTAATGCCGCTGTCGGTAAGTATATCAGAGTACGAATGGCCCAGAACGACAGCTTTCGTATCTGTAAAGTTATTTTAACTTTAATTCCCAACAACGGGACACTACTGGATGCTAACACATACACGACAGTGCAAGACACCGTGAGACACTAGACAACGGGATACTAACACACACTAGGTAAAATAATGTGAACAAAACATAATTAGCTACAACAACTAATAGGATATGTTCATTCTAGTTCAGAACACAATTACGCCAGTTGTTACAAATACACACATGCATAAATAACATCGAGAATAATTATTTGATAATTTATATATATTTGAAAAGATTTTTCTTTCTTGTATTTATTAAGTCATTAGTATAGAGTACGAAGTAGAAGATTTTACTTTAAAGTATTTATAGCCCCATTCATGCAGCAATCAAAAAGTATTTAGTAAATTCTGATAATATTTTAAATTGCTTTTTCATGATAATGTAAATAATGAATGTTCTCGTCAAGCTTAATGTGCCGGAGAGCCAACAAAGAATAAGAGCAAAAAAAAATCTTCACAAACCGTTTCCGTCTGAGCCCGCGTAGTACCTCGTCGACGTTTTCCAGTCCTCCTTCAGCGACAGATTGTACATGGAGTAGGCGGGGTCCCCGGTTACCTCCTTCTCTATAGCCAGGAACTTCGGTAGAGAAGCCAACAGGGCGTCCTGGTCGTACGTCCCGCTGTATGTCTCGAGCAGCACCAGACCTCTACACCTGAAACACAAAGCGTTCATTCATGTAACACGGTTACTATTATTATATTATTCCATATCTAATGTCGATCGTCACCTGGGATGCGTAGGCTGGCGGTAGATGTCGAGCTGGTAGTACTGGTTGTTGTATATGAAGCAGCGCCTCTTCTTGAAGATTGTGAAGTGGGCGTCGTCCCTCTGCGGCAGCATGTTGAGGTAGTCGCGGTGATTGAGCTGCGTGCGCACCTCCACGGACTGCCCGTTGGTGGGGTGGAACTTGCGTACGGTGTGTATGTACGACCAGTGGCCCTTCTGACCGCGCTTGCGGAGCCGCACCTGGGCCTTCCGCACGTCGCTTTGCAGGTAGTTGTGGACGACGTCGAAGTCCTGGAAGGGCGGGAACTCCGCGTCCGGGAGCAGCGGCGGGCGCACGAGGAACTTGCGCTTCTTGGAGTTGACGTTGAGGCGGTCGCCGGTGTCGAGTCCCACGCGCTGGCACACGCACGCCAGCAGGCGGTTCATCTTCTTGTCGAAGTCCGTGGAGTTGTCGATGACGTCGAAGTATGGGTGTCCGATCCACGCGGCCGCCGCGTTGTAGTCCAGCTCGCGCGCCAACTCCACGCCCTCCGACCGACACGCGTGCTCCTGCACACACAGATTTATTATTTTACATGACATAAAGATACTTTGTAATTAACGGTTTTAATATAAAGTAAAAAACACAACATTAGACTTGTTTAATATATTTATAAACACTAACATAATATAAAACTTGGAAGAAAAGGAACCTAACATATTGGAAGGGGATTTGGCAAAAGTCTTAAAGACCTACCACCAGAACGACGTCTATCAACGACTATTGTTTTCCACTTGGACTGAAGGAAAAAAATGAATACCACCCACCCTGCTATATAGACGGGAATGTTGGTCAAAGAAAGGAATACGTGAAAAGCAAGTGCACGCTTGCTTGAGTAAAAATAAACATAGATAAGAGTATGTAACAGATAGTTTAAAACTTGCAACATTGATAGATAGATAATATGAAAAATAAGTCTTAGTGGGGTGACAAAATAATTATTGGATCTGTACTTATTGAGCTGAGGGTAAGCGAAGCTCTTAACCCTTTGGGAGACCTTTTTTTGTGTTTAGTTGTCTCCAGAATGCGACGAGATAATTAGCTAAAAATTTTCTCATGTATGTTTGAGCCGAACGCGGATGTTATAGCGAAAACAGATTGAAAAAATGTTTAGACATTCAAAAGTTATCAAGAAAAGAATAAAGGAGAGGGGCTCAACACCCGCCGCGCACGGTTGGCGGATCCTAGTATTAGTTTGGAAACTAACAAGGTATTTAGGGGATATATACGAGACGGAGAGACAAGAGAGATACATAAGACAGCTAGTAAAGACGTAACAAATTATTTACATTAAAAATAACATCTACTCGATAACATATCTTATAATTCCTGGATTTTTAGTACATATTTTGTAAACAATCAATCGTTCAATGTCACGGGGCCGATAGATAATACGTAATGTTGGCACATCGCCAGTACTGCTGTGATGATAGCAATAATCCCTGCATTCCACTATCTTATATTATAATAAATCACATCGATATAGGTCAATGATAAGGGGCACCTTACGATACGCTTTCAAATATTTTTGATAATATCATTATAACATGATTAAATTAACAAAAACAGTCTTTGTGTACAAATTTTTATATTATACTAGCTGTGACTGTGACTTTGTTCCCGGGAAATAGTTATTTTTTAATTAAATTATTATAAAATTATTAACCTTAATTATTCCTTATAACATCGCTTATTTACCAGTGAAATTCATATTAAAATCGGTCCATCCGTTTTAGAGATTAACCGGAACAAACAGACAAAGAAAAATATTTTTAATAGTTTTTTTTTATAAAGTACCGTATACACATTTTTATACCGTACCGTAGTACCATATTTCACATGCATTTAGTGTAAAGCTGTTAATATGGAATAACAAACGGACACTTCAATTTTATTTGTATGTATATACATTGTCATCAGATATTATATGATTATATATAATACAAATGCATATATATATATATATATATAGGAAACTGTAAACAAACTTTACGTAACGTGCTCGTCACGTTAATTTAGCATACATTGAAGTTTTATACCTATTCTTTGTCACGTTGAAAATCACGTGATTATATTTTTATTAATATTTTATTTTAAGACATCAGCTGTTATCACTTGTGACAAAATATATATTCATTAACACATAACATACATGAGATTTATAAAAAAAATAAAAGGAAACAATAGAAGTAGTTATAATAACCTGACAACTGTTAAATGATATATAATCTATTATATATATATATACAATTATGTTGTTGGTTTATGTACGCTTTAAAAACTCAGAAATTACTGCACCGATGAAAACTGATATACAACCCGTGTCATAGATGCTTTATATCTATCTTATCTACATCTATTTTCTTATAATTATAATCCATACAATGAACATTACACGTGGCGTAAAGACGAAGAATTTAAAAATGGAACGCATTAAAAATGCGGGGGAAACAATTTTAAAATTCGAACGTTTTTAACACTTATCTACTTTTTTTTAAACAAATACTAGCTAAGGACAATTATTTCTCATCCATGACCAAACCAGAATTTTATATTATTTCATTATTACCTCTGTGGAGTAGAAGTCTTCTGCTCCGTTAGCCGCGGATACCATATGAACGATGTGATTGTATCTGTTGTCGCGAAGTTCGACGCAATTCCAGTTGTTAGCGTTCATCATTGACTCCCATTTCTCCTTTGATATAACTGAAAATATATTCGTCAATATAAGTTTATCAGATTAAAAACCTTAGGGTTGATTGATTGATTTGATATCTCATAGAAATGTATCTGAAGTGATCCTTATAAGCTAGAGTACTAAGATATTCTGAATATTTTATTTTCATACGTAGTTTATTCCAATATTTTTTTTTTACATCGAAATTCATACACTCGTTTTTAACATACTAGCTATTGTCGGCGACTACATCCGCTACCTCTTTTTTTACATCAGTTAAAAACAATTAAGTGATTTCAAAGAAAAACGCAAACTATAGTAATATATGACACGGAACTTTTATATATAAAAATTATATTTTTTAAATTCTCAAATCATTCTGTTAGATTTATATAAAGACATAATATTATTATTATAAACAAACTTTATTTAAAGACAATGTCAATGTTAATATAAATGATAGTTTATATTAACGTAAGGTTCCTTGTAAGTGTGTGTCAATCATAAAAGAGATATCGTTGATGTAACGAGATAAACATTCATCTCTGTATATAATACCTATTACGTTATGAATACTTGTATGTCTATATGTAAGTCTATACTATTATATATATAATAATTGAGCGAAACGAACGATGTGAGCGGAGCGTTTTACTGGAGACTTTTTACATTCTTTTTCATTCATTCACGAATTGGCTCGAAAACTACTTGACGGAAAATTATGAAACAATGCAATCAAAAAGACACACATTAGGTGATGGTTTAAAAAAATAATCTTTTTTTTAATATCATGTCAAAAAACTGATAGCCTGATATCCCATTGAAGTCAATGGGAAACGATGAGTCAATACACTGGGTTCGCTTCGCTCAATATGCAAACGACACCCGAGATTTCGCGAGCGCAGCGAGTCGACATTGAGGGTTTGCTGGGGCCCCTAGTATTTTTATATACATACTAAATATATTGGTGATTATTTATTTATTGAATCTTTAATGTACAAATTTTTTACGAATGGCGGACTTATGCTAAAGCAATCCATACCAGTCAAGCAATGAAATGAAATACACAAATAGGGTTGTCACTTGTATATAAAACTATCATATATTTCCACTTTATGGGAACAATAAAATACTTTTATTGCACAATAAACGATACATATTATTGATTAATTACGTTTTTAATAATTTTAATATCAACATTGTAAGATTCATTGTGAATACTCCATGTACTGAAAGCATTAATTTGATTATAGTTTGTAAGGAGGCCGTACATTGTTTAGCAGTGATAGTAGTGTTGTACAGTGCACGAAAAACAATAAAAAAATAATTTCTTAAACATAATAATAATAATAAATACTTCATTTTGACACAAAGTACTTTTTTCTTTAACTTTTAGTAACAAATGACCTTTAATGAAAAAGAACAAAGTGGCAACCCTAAACACTCGTTTGTGTTACAATACAGAAGATATACAGAGAGATACCGGGACAAATAATATATATATATATATTACTTATACATATATACATATAGTTATACATACTTATATGTTATAAATATTTTTCTTATACATATTAATATATTTTTCTTTAAGTAAAACTGCAATAATATAATTGTATACTGACATAAAAAAACACCTTTTTTTATAAATAGTTTAGCATTTAGAAATACTAAATAGATATAGATGAAATCGATTTAACTTACTCTTGTCTAGACACAATTCTACAAATAGTTATGTTCTAATTGACTTTGAAACTATTTGTAATTCTTTTGTTTGTTACTATTATCTTTAGTACAGAATCCTTTGTATATGTTTATTAAATGAACATTATCCCAATTTTAGGGTCGGTGTAATTTTTTTCCTTCCTTACTCCCTACATACTCCCTTCCTCTACATATAGTTTTACGCAATCCACCCGTCCTCTACTTTTGCATCAATCCACTTCCGTACCTAATGACATGCATGCACGCATTCATCCCTCATAACATGCCAATACCATGAGAGATAGAAAATACCTTTTACCCTATCGAGATCTACATAGTTAGCTGAAGGCCTTACTAATCAATCATGTTATTTATATAGAAGAATGATTTCAAATAGTCAAAAATTTCTTTAGTATTAATAATTTCCGTAAATTATATAATACCGCAGTATACTATATATCTAATCTATACCTTTTCCAAGATTTGTACTATCTTTTAGTAAAAACCGTACAAAAATCCGTTCAGTAGTTTTTGATTAAATCAATTACAAAATCAAAAATCTTTGATGAAATTGAAAATAAGTTTCATACAAAACATTTTTTCATTGTCAAAGCTACCATTTACATAGAGACAGATCATTTTTGAGGTCTTTGTATAGAAAACTTACATGCACTGGCGTCCATGGCTCCCCTGTCGCATATGATGAGACAGTTCCTCTGACAGGATCGTCCCAATTCGAAGAACGTGTTCTCTATCTGAATCATTGTTTTCAACAGATTTTCCTGGAACTTGATCGCTGAAACAATACAAAAAGTATAAATCGAAGTAAATAATGTAATAAAATTACCATTTACCATGTAATAACATTTTTAATGTAGGTATGTAAGTGTCGAAATCATAACTCAGTGATATTTATTGAGCGAAGCGAGCGGAGCGTTCTACTGGACACATTTTCACTTTCTTTGTCACGAATGGGCTCGAAAACTACTTGACGGAAAGTTATGAATTTTTTTTTTAATGTCACGTCGTTGAGGAATAATTGTCAAAAATTGATATCCCATTGAAGTCAATGGGAAACGATGTCATTACATGGGCTCGCTTCGTTCAATATGCAAACAGCACCCGAGATTTCGCGAGCGCAGCGAGTCGAAATTGAGGGTCTGTTGGCGCCCCTAGTATATGTATATATATATATGTATATATACACAGTTCTAGACATTTATATTATTGTAATATATAGTGATGCATGAGAGCAATAACAGGGCATGAAAAAACTACGTAATAACATCACGAATCCGAATGTATCCAAGCTTTTTAACTTTTGGAATAGAGCCAAATCGAGTACAGTATGAGTACAGGACAAAAGCGTCTGTCTGCGTTAAAGTGTATATATATATATAATATTAAAATCAAAACCATGATATAATCGTACAATTTAGGACTATGTTTATAATAATTATTGTACCGGTGTGTATTTATTTATGTACTCAAAGTACAATAACGCGACCTTGATTAAAATTGCTTATGATAGTGTGCGGTGCAATAAGTAGGTACTTATTCAAATGACCAATAATAATTATATGGAAAATATATATATTACGTATGGTGCATGACATTACTGTTTTATAAAGTACGTAATGAAACATAATTCATTCAGATAGATATATATATATATATATATATATATATATATATATATATATATATATATATATATATATATATATATATTTTAATGATAGGAAAAACTATAACAGGAATAAAGAGGATAAAAATTAGTTATTTTATTTTGTAATAGTTTGTTTAAATATTTTCTTTGTATAATATAAGCGTATCCAGTTATAAAGGTTTAAACAGTGACCAGTTTCAGCGAGTCATAACGACGAGGTTACTATTAGAATGGAAGATCCCTTAGTACATATATCCCATAATAGAATATAGTAGGTATTTTAAGCCTTACTGATATAGCCACTGAGATATTTTATAAATAAGGGTTATTACATTACTATTGGACACAAATGTATGACTTATATTAAACTATAATATAATAGAATTACTAAAGACAATGAAATAGCTTTCGGAAACTTGTGCAGGTGACTACTAGGTTTTAAAATTACAATGAAAGGCATGGACGAATGTCTGTGGATATTCATTTATAACATTAAAAAAAAAACATTGGACCCAAATACGGTGACTTCAAGATATATATATAGTATAAATCTACGCTAAACAATAATAAGGAACGATGGAAATTCTAGACCGATCCCATTACAGTAATCTGATCTGTAAACAGTGTATGATATCTTTTCATACAAAGACAGTTACCAACTATTCCAGTATATATGAAAATACTATAGGGGTTAACGCCTTGATGTGTCTCTTTTCAACACTAGTGTCGTGTATGTTAGCTGTGACCGTGATAGTTGTATGTACGTTATTTTCAGCGTCTGCCAATGAACCTGGGCAAAGTCTACACTAATCACGCCTCCTTTTCTATTTTTCGCTCTACTCAGAGACAATATTTGTTTTTCTTTTTTTAACTGTCTTGGCGCGTGAATAGAATTAATAAAACAAACCGAGGTTAGAATAAAAAAAAAAAAATTAAAAAAAAACTGGCAATCAATGACGGAGGCGGTCAGCTGCGAAGGCGATTTATGAATCGTTAAAAGAGATTTAGAATCAAAGAAGATAGCACATTAGTATCGTAAATTACATTTTTCATAGCTTCCTTTTTTTTGTACTTTTCTTGAACATTAAAGAAAAGAACAAAGAGTAAACGTGTAATAACAAAAATATCGATATCTTTAGTAAAATATGAAAAGCAAGTGTCTTCGAAAAAAATTTATACATATATCTTAAAACCTTAACAAGTCATTTTTGTCATATATATGACAAATTCATAAATTAAATAGAAAACCTTAGTCACTAATGACAAAGTACGTCTAATACAAATAACTCCTTCGTCTTTTGCGGGTTAAATAAATTATCGATTCAATTGTAGTCTGGACATATTATAAAATCGATATATATAAACAGATACTACTATATATATATATATATATATATATATATATATATATATATATATATATATATATTTTGTGTACAAACCTCTCTAAACATTCGCCATCCATCAGTAAAGTACAACGCAATAAAACTGCTACTAAGCTGGTTTTACGGCTTCTTCCATTGTTATTACCTCGACCGTGGTTTATAGTTACGTATACAACCAAGAGAATTTTCGTTTCATATTCTAACATTATTTATATTATTTAACATATAAAATTAAAACGTGTATCCGATTATAATATTAATTGGGACATTAATTAGTGAGAGGTTAACGACCCTATAATAAAATATATTAAATTTCGATTAGAGTTCTTTTATTATAATTATCGTATAATTATTATACTGCGATCTATTTTTATAGTGAATTATGGTATAATGGATATTGATATCCGCATATTATAGGTCGTATAATAGGTCGTATTTCCCATACATTGAGCTGAGCGTAAGCGAAAATCTTAAGCGTTTTGGGAGACCATTTTTTGTGTTTAGTTTTCTCCAGAATGCGACGAGATAATTAGCTAAAAATTTTCTTATGTATGTTTGAGGCAAACACGGATGTTATAGCGAAAACAGATTGAAAAAATGTTTAGCCATTCAAAAGTTATCAAGAAAAGAAGAAAGGAGAGGGCCTCAGCTCAACACCCGTCGCGCACGGTTGGCGGATCCTAGAGTACCTATATTTAGTGTTTACTTCAAGTTGTGTATTTTCGAAAGCGATTTATATAGTGTTTGTTTAAGCTATTAATATTTATTGGATAATAAATTTATAACTGTGTAGTATTTGATATCACTAAACTCAAAATGTTATAAATATAAAAACGAGTATATATGAGAGATAAGTAAGTGGTCTCGCTTCACGGCATCTGTCGCAAGATTATTGAGCTTCAAACAGCTGATTACTTTTAATATACTATAGATAAAGTAAACAATAACTACGCATTTGATATCATCGACTAAGACATGCGTTAAGAACGATCACATATCATAGGTAGGTAATGTTATTGTGGGTTACGATCGAGATATGAAAGAGAGAGAGAGAGAGAGAGAGAGAGAGAGAGAGAGAGAGAGAGAGAGAGAGAGAGAGAGAGAGAGAGAGAGAGAGAGAGAGAGAGAAAGAGAGAGAGAGAGAGAAAGAGAGAGAAAGAAAGAGAGAGAGGGGGATATAAGATTAAAGTTTTTTTTACTAAGTAGGTATATACCTTAAAGAGTTTAATTCACTGTCTATAGAATATATATGGTTTTAAATACAATATTTATTTGAGTCAATACATAATGTCAACAAATATTAGTTACGTCTTAACTGATCTAACACATACACACACACATAGAAAATAGAATAAACATGGAATGTTGACTCTTGGTCGTTTTGACACACACACACACACATAACACCATGTATACAAACACAAAGTTATGAATCTTAAAAGTACCACTCCTGAGACAGTTAAATAGAGGAAGATATTTCCTTTAAAATTTCATTTTCGAGTAACATCTATACAGATCAGTATTTCAAATTATTTACGAATGATTTGTTATTTTTCATTTCATATCATAAAAAATTGTATATAACTATGAACATAGTACTTTTAATAAGTAAAAAAAATCTCGTAAACAAACCTATAATACAAATTAAACATCGCTTGTATTGTTTTCTCTTCTGGCAGTAACCGGATTTGTATTCTATCAATTCTTATATAAATGAATATTGTTCCCCTACGATTCACCAAGTTGAATGGTGTCGTAGTGAAATCAATAAACAATACCATTTCTAGGTCACTTTTGTAATAAAAGAATTCTCTCTTCGGTCCGTTACACAAAACTATTAAAGAAACTTCAATCATTTGATAAAAAAAAACCCCAACCAACGTGGATTGTATTGATTTTTTTGACGAGTACATATAATAATTAAATTCCGATAGGTCAAAGCCATCAATTCCGTTCCAAGGATCAAGGGCCGTAAATGTTTTATGGGAACCGTACTGAATTTAATACGGGTCGATTGTATGATGGTAGGCCGTTTCGTTATACAATTTTTAGGGCACTATTTTTTACAATACGATGTTAGTGTGCTAGTTGTTGCAAGCTTGCAATTGGATAATGACATGGCTGCTTAAGACTTAAGTTATGTTGTTAGTCTAATTCTGAATACCGATATGATATCATTTTGTATATATTTATAGCCATCCTTAGAATAGGTAATTAGAGTAGATCGTGGGGTTATCATTTAGGGTCAAGACGTATACGTAAAAAAAAACACTACTCATTATTTTGGTTAAACAAATCATACAAGAACATTAAAAAAAATGTATTTCCCCATCGCGTGATCCGAATCAACAAATTGTCTTTTAATGCCTGCTATAATATTAGAGTTGTTTCATGACAAATTGCTTTAAAAACAATTTATTTACTTTACAGCTGCTGTTGGTGGGTAAATTTCTATAGGAATTTGGCATTGTTATCGCTTTAACTATGGAGAAACGAGAGGTGTATAGTAATTTTGTTTATACCTATTATACTTAAACATTGTGCTACGAAGAGTAAGAATATGTAAAACTGATAACAAAAGAATTGAAATTTAAAAGGTGCTATCAAATTTGCATCACAGACGAGACGGATTTTGATAAAACTAATCAGACCAACTGTTTATCTTAAGGGGTCATTAACTTGAAAATATTGTGTCTTCATACTAAGATTGAACCATCTGATATACAAACAAGTAACAAAATACAGAGCAACCTTTTAGAAAGAGAAACTGTTTGGTTTCTGGCCGGTTCTTCTCAACAGAGCAGCATTCCGAGCCGGTGGTAGCTTACTCACGGACTGACTACACTGACCTTTTTTAGTATTGTAATAATTGATGATTCAAAAGTGCGTGTAAATGCCTACTTGAATAAAGATATTTTGAATTTGAATTTAACGAGATTGTTAAAATAGAACATGGTTTATTTAAACAAAGTAAAAAGATATATTAATAATTTTATTCATCTCAATTCTATATCTCCTGACTAAGTTATAGCGAACGTTTTTCACTTATAATAAATGTAACACACTTTAATAAAAAATATTGTATTTCTGTTGTCTGAATAATAATAAACTTTATGTATAAGACAAAATTAGTAAATTAGAACAAAAAATTATATTAATATTTGCAATGATTGAAAAACTCTTTATAAAAAGATTTTTGACAAATGTATTCGTAATGTAAAAGCTACTTTGGGAAGTTCTTGGGTATTTCAGTATTTCTACAATCTGTATATAATCTACAATAAACGTCTGGCGTGAATAAATGTTTGAATCAAATTGATTAATGAATCAATTCAATGATGAATCGCATCGCGAATAATATACTAAAGCAAGAAACTATCATGTCTTAAAAGATTTAATTTGATTTATACAATGTTTAGGCTCAATTGAACATATAAAATGTTGCATATAATAATTTCTCATTAAACATGACGTCAATAGAAACTAAAATAGATAACAATAAACTAATTAGTTCGAGAAACTAATTAGTAAGAGATAAAAAGAAGAGAATGCCATGACACGAGCGTACATTTGAAAACTATTGTATCAAATTCATATATACGTAGAACTTGCATGATGGTTCAGAGCTTAAGACTTCTAGATAGTTCTATGATGAACTAGCGATATACTCTGGCTTTACGGCGTAACTCACCGGAGTCACCTTGCCTCGCATGCGCCAATGCGGCAGCGGCGCACCGTTTGCAATAACCCCGACACTTATCGGGGATACGTATCTGAGGTTCTGTTACAAAACTCAATTACATCCATTATATTTTTGTATATATATAAAAACTTTTCGATCACGTCGTCAACGATCTATATAATGCAATAGAAAACGGACACAAGGTTTGTTCTTTTTTTTTTTTTTTTTTTATTTCTGCTGTTAGCCTTACTGGCCATGACACACGAGGTTTCAAATTAAAAACCATGAAATACTTTACAATATCGATTTAATTCAGACATTTTCTATTTTAAACGTAATTTAATCATTTGAATATAATTTTTATCATATCGGAGCTGTTTATTGTGATAAATAAATAAATAAATATATGTAAGTAGAGGAAGTAATCTTTTAAATGAAGTAAACAAAACAATATAACAGAACATTTGTTTCTCGTTTTCACCGGATGCGTTTGCGTCATTCGTTGATTTAAAACCGACTGAAATGAGATGGAAGCGAACCGATTATCAAGTTACAGCCGCTTCGATCGTGATAAATAAGCGTCATGTTTGCTCCAATATTCCATTGTGGTCGAATTCATAAAAAAGGGCAAGTTCGAGTAGCATTCTAGGTTATGTGCATACAACGTTACTGAGAAACATTATTATACAATGACATACCAAAGGATGTATTTGTTTAAATACAAAACATCGTCGAGAATCAGTCCATTCAGAATATAAGGCCGAGCAACATACTTGTTAACTACGAAAAAATAATCAGCGAAAAAGCTAACGGTGTCCTAAATCTACCTTATAACAACAAAATATCAATTAATAAAGATTTTGAATTATAGAAGAATAATAAATAGAATATGTTATTTTCAAACAATGAGATTCTAAACTTAGTTGCGGTAATAAACTCACAACGGAGAGCAAAATGCTAAATTGCTTCTGCACTCTGTCCAACATGATAATCAACAAGTGAGAATTATTTTCAATCATGATACGCTTCAACGTGTTTCGTTATTATTATAATGTCACTGAATATAATTAAACCAGATCGTTCATATAGAAACATGTGTTATTATTTGTTGTGATTCTTGCTACTTTATTACGAAGTAGCAACTTAAAAATATATTTATTAAAATCGGATAATCACACCAACAAAAAAACAAAAGCATTTCACGTGTCAATGTCAAGTTTAGCTATAAAGATATGTACAAATCGGATAATCGTACTAACTAACAAAAGCATTTCGCATAGATGTCAATGTCAAAATTTTGGTATGAATTCCGCCGAAAATATCGATGTTTGTATTGGCGTACCGTCTTATAAACATAACAATGCACTTTGGTACTACAGTATATAGATACATTTTAAATATGCTTTTAGACGTGAACGTGACCGTGAAGTAAATGCGTCAAAGATATCTCGCGTCGCTTATCGCGAAGCCACATAAAAGTACCTTTCTTTAATAATTCTATTTATACATGACTGAAACAATATTTAATATATCTTGGTATGTAACAGAAACGATTACAACATGATATTATTTTAATTAATATAAAAGTGTTATCATGTGTAAATAAATAATCAATTAATAATAATTACTTGATAATATTAATTGATGAACGGATATATTAATTAAAAACAAATTGTTATGCAAGTAACACACCTCCCGCCCACAATGGCACTGATATAAGATCACGCGCTTGTAATGGGTAGTGGTCGTCATTACGTCAAAAGAAAGAATCGGTCATTCATTTCGCGATTCATTCTTTTGCTGCCAGCATTTTTTTTAATGTAGTTACAAAAAGTTTTAACTAAAATAAAAACATCTATAAAGATACACGGGTCTCGTAAAATATGACGACTGTATTTACATAATGATAATTATAAATGAAGCGGATTGGCAGCATATTGTCTGTTTTTAGTTTTCAATAAATTAATATATTTAAAGTATAAGGAAGGAATGTTGAAAAATTTTAAACCATGAACCTGATATATGTATTATAAGGATAAATTACCACTTTATTTTAAAATACTTATTAAGTATGTTTTTTATTACAAAAAATGCAATTATCATCAAAGAAAAATATTCACAACTATGAATCAATACAACACATTGGAAACAAACTTGGCAGTTGAAAGAATTCGACCTACCTTAATTATCTACCTCCAAATATTAGGAAGGCGTGTCCTAACCTTCTGCTATTAGAGTTACATAGCAAAGATTTTGTTTTTATTTTGGCTGAATAAAATACAATCGGTTACAAAAACCACAAGATTACATAGAAAAAATCATAGTTATGACACGAACAGCTTATTTATATAAATGAATTAGAATCTTCTATATATAGGTACTTCAATATCTAATATAGAACTGCAAGATAAAACTCTATTGTTTATTGTGAGTATGACTTCACGCCTTTTGCGCGGGAAAATAGTTATTACGACAATTTGTGATATACAAGTTATACGTACACATTATATCATCAGTAGCTAATCTTACGTTTATAAACAAATTAATGCTTCATTGTTGTTTTAGATAAAGAAAATTTATAAACCGTTTAAAAGTTTTGATAAAAAAAAAACTATAGCAACGATCAAGGTTAAAAAACTAAGATGGAGGGAAAAATAAATAAACTTAGTCTATTATTGTGGTACAATGACGCGAAAAATTTTTGTAAAGCAAATTATTATTTGGCACGACTAATTTTAACGACAGCCAATGTCAATTGTCAATTAGTCGTCACGTACATATATCCATGTTTATATAAAACATATTAGACATATTTTTATATAGTTTTATAATACTAATATATTATAAAGTAAATTGTATTAATAAATATAAATTAAAGCTTACCTTCATCGGGGCTGAGATCTACAAACTTTATGCCGCCACTGAAAAAGAGATTTAATAATTATAATTAATAAATATACAAGCTTCAACTTTTTATTAAAAAAAAAACTGAGTTAATAATTCTTATTTACTTTTTAAACAAAAGTTTCATATATTATATAAAGATTTTTTTTTTCACATATAAAATTTCTTTATAAAACAACTATATACTTCCACATGTTATAAAATTTTACAATAAATAATAAATTGTAATTATGAGAAAAAAATTGGATTGAAACATTTAATTTAATGGTAAGGTAAATCCTTTTTGCATATTCAGCAAAATGCATATTAAGAACAAATTATTCTTTTGGATTTCGATAAGATAAGCATTTTTTACAATATGTATTACATTTTATATATGATTTGTATAACATTTGATAAGCTAAACAATAGATACTTTAATTATTATATTCATTATCTTATAATTATTAATCTTATAAGATTTTTTAGCACAAAAAAAACTCATAATATAAATGAGATATTTTTTTTCATTTAGACACATGGAGAAAACAACCTAAGTAAATAACATGTATTTAAAAAAGTCTGATTAACAATTCATCTAGAAAATTTTCTATTTAAAAGAAGAAAATATCTTTTTAAAATGAATAATGCAACATTCACTTCCAGGAGTGAAAAAGTTACACTTCATACCTTAAGAGGACGGTAGCCGTTTCCGGCACCCGGAACACCTGGAAATAAACACATGTCGCACAATGTTCTATTGGGTCTCCTATTGGAGAAACCACACTCTGTATGAACCGCAATGGAAACACTGACTGAAGTTCATATTATGAAATTATTGATAAGATTTATTTATAAACATCTGCTAACATGGGTAATTTCATAAACAAATATTTAAGGAATTCTACAGAAACCAAAGCTTTTTTTAATCATAATTGATCGTAAATTGAAAATAATATTATGTTTACCTTCCATCCCAAGTTTTCGAAGAATGTGCTGAGACGGGATTGTCCCGTAGTTTTACCGCCGCAAGGCCCTGTTTAGGTTAAAGAAAAGAAATGTGGATTGTATAAAACCCGTGCCAAGTTTCCACGTGTATTATTTATTACAAATACAAATAACTAAAATATATATATATCAATCGAGAGGATGCATTTACAACAATTATTAATAATACTCTCATAGACATTTAATAATCAATAATTATTATTGTTGCACTATATCATTATCAATAATTTGAAATCTCTTACCTCCAGTCAGTACCAGCTTGTATACAATTTTCTGGGATTGATTCGCCATTTTTCTCAAACGCATAAATAAGAATTAATTCTAAATTAAACTATCAAACTTACGGGGCACGTGAATATCATAAAAATGGGAAATATATAAAAATACTAAAAAGAGCCATCACAGCAAACTTCGCATCGCCTGACAGGCGGGCGACGAAATGAAATTTGAAAGTTGAAAGACAAAATTCGATTGAATGAAAAATTTTATACGCAAACGTCAAAACCAGAAAACAGATAAAAAATAGTAAGAATGTACTCAAAATACACAGATAAAAAATAAAAAGAAGTCTGTCGTATTCAAAATGTTCAATTAAGTCGGTTAACATTTCTTATAGTGGTAATTATTATACTAGGGGCACCAACAAACCCCCAATTTCGACCCGCTGCGCTCGCGAAATCTCGGGTGCCGTTTGCATATTGAGCGAAGCGAGCCCAATCTAATGACTCATCGTTTCCCATTGACTTCAATGGGATATCAGTTTCTTGACATGACAATAAAAAAAATATTTTTAACAAACATTTAAAAAAAAAAAAAACCATCACCTAATTTGTGTCTTTTTGATTACAAAATTTCATAATTTTCCGTCAAGCAGTTTTCGAGCCTATTCGTGACAAAGAATGTGAAAAAGTCTCCAGTAGAACGCTCCGCTCGCTACGCTCGCTTCGCTCAAAAATATATTGCAATTCTTGAGGAAGTTTTAAGTAAATAATACTTTAAAGTTTAATGTCAATTGATTGAAATATAACGATCACTGTTAAAGAGGTCACCCGGTAACCTGGTGGAAGTTTACTAGTATGCAACGCGTAAACCAGAAGAGATACACTAAAGTAATGTACTAGAGAATTGTAGATGTACAAAAAATACTACAAAGAAGTCTGCTTTATCATATGTCTATCTCTTATGGTTAATTCATAATAACTATTTCAATGTTCAAAATTTAAATTAAAAATATTACGTTATATTCGAGGCTGTTCTTCTTTTGTTCAGCAGTCTTAACGCTTATCTATATAAGTGCATATTATAGATTTAAAATTAATACGCCACCAAAAAATTATTAGCTCTGCGAGTCCGCGCTCTTTCCTTGACATGATTAGTTAAAATTCTAAGTCTAAATTCTAAGGGAAAAGAGAAACTTCAGGAAGCGAGCGAAGCCACAGGAAAAATATGTATTAATGTAAGATTAAATATTTATCACATAAAGCCCAGACTCTTTCTAAACAATGTAATGTTTACATGCATTGCACGTCTTGCATCCTCGACTTTATCTTAACCCTACACTAAACTTCGGCTTTTAACTCAACTCAAATAATATTTTACACCAACTGCTACATTAGCAGATTAAATTAATCACCATTACGATCGGGTGTGGAGCAAAATTTAATATTTCTCGGGCAGTTTCACTGAACACTAACTGGTAGTACCTAATAAAGACGATTGACAAAAGAGCCAACAAGCTCACAATGACGACGTCTTCACTACTAAAATATTTAACAGCTTGAATGTCGTCTTGAAGTGTCTAGTTTATTCTAAAGTGCAATTCATCTGAAATTTAGAATTCCAAATCCTTTTAGAAATTAATATTCTAAATAAGTGCACCTGCCAAGGAACGAAAGTTCTTTTGTTTTTTTTTCACAGCAATAGATTATTCATAATATTAATATATTATTTACAGATAAATTATGCGTAATGAACGAATATAACGATGTGTCAGAAAGTTAGAAAAAAATTGTAGTATGAACTATGAACCGTAATTGTATATAATATTATGTATGAACGTATGATGTGATTTATTTTTTTAAGGAAAAATATTTGAAATAGTTTTCTCTCATGATAGAAAAGTTTTTATGAAAGTCCTAACTTATTTAAAAAGCTATGAAAAATTGTATATAACTTTCTGATTAGAAACAAAGATGTTTTTGAACAACTCCTGGCTTTATAAGTTTTCTTTGAGAATTTAAATTTTTTTTTCCCGACTTTTTTAGAAGACTAGGTATCTGTTTTAATGTATTGAAAGCCGTGGTTGTTGTCGATTTAGTTATCCTTATGCCTAGTTTTAAGGGCCGAAGGGAAGGTCATTTTTTAAAATCTTTACCAATATATCAAAAATGTTAGTTCAATTTATTTAATCAAAAAATTTAGTTGTATACATTAAAAAAAGAATTGATTAATTGTTCATAGCTTGTTAATATTAACAAGGTTTGCCCATTTAACATGTACAATTTTGTCGGATCATGACCCATACCCATATCAACGCCGGGAAGCTATGAGTATTTGGAAAGCTCAATAGATTTATCTTTAGATATGTCGCGAGTTACGCCTCTGGCAAAAGTTACTATGTCATATATCAGTTGTAACTATGGGATAAATTTGTACAAAACCCTGGATTAGCGAAACAAAATCGTCACATTTGTTCTTTTTTTATATAGGAATTATAGGTATTTGATTAATTAATTTAACTTATATTTAATTATTTTGTATTGTGGGTACAATAAATATATTCAATTTGAAATATTTACAATCACTTAATTTACACCTAGGGCTGAAATTTCCAACATACAAGTATATGGAAGCAGAGGATTTTTTGAATTTGTTGCTGTCACTTTTATATTTAGAAAATCATTTTCCACTGAATCTGGCATTCTTTGTAAAATCAAGAGCAGTCCTGGAATACTCTGCCAGTATTTTCCTAAACAACGATTGGTCTTCTCTGTATATGTACTTTCATTATTTGCTTCTCCATCTAAAAAATTTATAATATAATAAATTTATTTATCTTATAAATCTTAACACTTTAACGACCGGGCATGCCAATTGGCATCCTAACCAATACTAAAGTTAACTGCCCGGTCGTTAGTGTTAATAAATAATAACTTGTATATTACCACAATCCGGAACTTCTTGATCAATCCAACGTGTCTGAATATTGACACATATTACACCTACTGCCAATTCTTTATTTATATATTTGCATAATAGTACCAGCTTATTTAAAAAATGTAACCCTGAAAATATTTTAATTTTCAATTAAGTGTATGTATAGTTCAAAATAACCATTGGTTTTACCAATCTAACTTCGGTGCATAATTGCAATTTATTAAAAAGTATTTAAGACTATTAAACTTATTAAGATACAAGTCAATAAAATACTGGAAATTTAGAAGTTAACTTTTAATGAGTTTCACCTATTTTATTATCATCACCAAAATGTTGCAATGAAAGACATGTCAGAGAATCAATAATGACTAATGATAAGTTTTCAATTACTATTGAATTGTTTTTTATTTTTTGCAAGAATTCTATCAGTTCTTGAATTGTCCATATATTTACTATTTTTATTTTGAACATTATAGTTGCCATATCCTGAAAATGTAGTTTTAAGGCTTAATTAGTAAACATAATATTATTACACACTAGATAGCAAGAATAGCTATGTTGTACTATCACTAATGATGACTTAAGTCAAATATTGTTCAAATAACTTATGTAATCATCATAATCAAAAAGGTTTTCAACTTTTTTAATACAAAAAATATTCAGAAGGATAATTTATAGTACCTTATGACTGTATCCATTTGTGTCCAGTATCTTTTGGATTCTTAGTGCAGAAAAATCACCCTTAGTACTTATATATAGAATTGTGTCATTGGTATTTTTAACACAATTCACAGCAATTTGCATACAAAGCTGAGTTTTACCAGAGCCAGCCAATCCACATATTTCAGTTATAAAACCTACTGGAATTCCACCTTCTAGTATCCCATCTAATCTAAAAATACATATCTTGAGTAATTCTGGGTAGTATTTAGATTTTCTTTAATAATTTCAAAACAAGAATGTTTTGCACCTCTCTACTCCAGTTTTAATATTCTTTCTGGTTGTAAATTTTTTTGTATGCAGTGTAATTCCACTTATTGGTTGTGCTGAATATTTGTTCAAAATATCGTCTCTTATTTCCAATATTTGTGGCAAACTTAATTTAGTAAATGTAGATAAATTTTTGGTATCCTCTTGAAGAAAATCTAACTGTGTACAGATGCGGTTTTGCGTTAAAAGTCTAATTACATTTTCTGTAAGATGTGGTAGTGATTCTGCTTTTAGTTTTATCATCTTAAAAATTGAACAAAAACAAAAAAAATGTTATTTTGAGTAGTAAAGAATAAATATTTCGATAATATTACGACCACATCAGCGAAAAAGTTTTATCTTCAATTGATGGTTGAATGAAATTCGATGCACAAAGCTCAAAAGTATAAATATTTGTTATAACTTTTATCGTCAACAATAAATATTGTGTAGTAAACAAACATCTAGTCAATTTGATTATTGAATAGTAGGTATGAAGTGTAGAGGTAGTGAGTGCCTATGTATATAAAGTATAAACTGGCGCTATAAGTAAAAACGATGTTGTAAGGGAATAACTTATAATAGTAAATTAAATTGTTCTAATTCATGTACGTACTATTTTTTAAAAAAGTATATTAGGATAGGATAAGTGGATAATCTATTCTACAACCACTAGTAGTGTAAAACCTGATATTTTTCAATTTATAAAAGAATTGATATTTGAATCTTAAATATAAAAAAATTTAATGCATCCTATTCACCACTAAGAAGTCAAGTCGAATCAAACACTATGTAACAAAATCTTATTAGTTAAATGAATTGAATTAAGTCCCTTGTCATATTGTGTTTTTTTTTGTTTCTTAAACAGTACCGGTATAAATTCTATTTTTAAATATATAGAATGATTTACGGAGTTGTTAGTTTAATCTAGACTACACTCAAAATCGAATGCAATAACCTGTATGTTTTAATGTACAGTAAACATATTTTATGGTACCAATGCTAAGAAGCCAAAGCGGACATTATAGACAGTTAAGATGGAAGCTCAAACGCCCGCCATTCTTGTTTGCTGTCAAAATCTGTATTCAGTTGTAATGTCGTGAAACAGTTCGTATTTTTTTAATTTTTGCGACGATATTGCGTAGAATTTTAGTTTTAACTAGGTTATAAAAAACTTTAGTCATGTCTAATATATCACTGGATAAGGAAACGTTTTATAGACGTATGAAAAAGCTATATGCGGCATGGAAGGTATGTCACAATAGACACGGTATATTTTGAATTCCTTTTTATCGTTTTAATTTATAATTCTATTTAACATTCCAGGCTGCTGCTGATTCCAAGAGTGATGATGTTCTGGCTAAATGCGATTGCTTGGTATCTTGCGTCGGTGTGGATGAAGACACTCTTTATAGCAAGTCCACCGCATTACAGGTTTGCATTTTTAGCACGTACTAAGTGCGTAGAAACATGCTATTATCATGTTTTGATAGATCACACTTAAATTTATAGTGTTTCATATACATATTGGCTTCTTAACTTATGATATTTTATTGTATTGTTATGTTTTTTCTATAGACTTGGTTGTTTGGATACGAGCTCCCAGATACCATAACAGTTCTTTCGGAACAAAGCATGTGTTTTCTGGCAAGTAAAAAGAAAATAGAATTCCTTCGGCAAATTGAAAATAATAAAGAAGAAACAGATCTACCTCCAGTAAAACTCTTAATAAGAGATAGAGTATGTATTATAAAATATATTTCATTTTATTTTAATTGGTGTATGACAATCATGCAGGATTTAAATATTTATTAGAATGTTCAGTTAATATTTTTATATTATATTTAATTCTATGTGATATTGGTAAAGTATTTTGTGCCCTCTTGGCAATACCAAAAGCTATTTACTAAAAGAATTTTATATTATTACACAGCTATATTAACAGAGATAACTATTTTTTTTTTTTTTTTTTTATTCTGTACATGAGCTAACAGCTGGCATTTTAGGTCTTTAGATATAGTTTTTTTTATTATTACTAAACTTTCTATTCAAGTATCTAGTATTAGTACTCATATCGAGAAAGATATATATATGATTGTGTCTGAACAGAGTGAAATTGTCAAAGTGAAACCGTGTACTGTGGTACACGGTTTCACAGGTTAAACAGTATTGAAGTTCATACCATTCATCTCTAATTTTAGAATGACCATGATAAAGAAAACTTTAATAAGCTTATACAAGAAATAAAAAAATCCAAATCGGGCAAAACCTTGGGTGTTTTTGCAAAAGACAATTACCCGGGAGAGTTTTGTGAAAGTTGGAAAACTGCAATGAAGTCTGAAAAGTTTGAAAATGTTGATATAAGTTCATCTGTCGCTACTTTCATGGCACCTAAAGAAGATTCTGAAATTATTACTATTAAAAAAGCCTGTTTGGTAACAGTTGACGTTTTCACAAAGTACTTAAAGGATCAAATTATGGAGATTATAGATTCAGACAAGGTGATTATTTTTATATTTATTTTTCAATCCTATTGTTTATAATAAATTTGTTGGATTCTAACAAGACTAACAAGTGGATAAAATATTTTAAAAGTGCACAATAATTATCAATCTTTAACATAATATGCACATTGTTTTATAGAAAGTAAAACACTCCAAATTGGCTGAAGGTGTGGAAGCTGCTATAACAGATAAAAAATATGTAACAGGAGTAGACACGAGCCAAGTGGACATGTGCTATCCACCGATAATACAATCTGGAGGAAATTATAGTTTAAAGTTTAGTGCTGTGTCGGACAAAAATCACTTGCATTTCGGTGCGATAGTGTGTTCGTTAGGAGCGAGATACAAGTCATACTGTTCTAACATTGTGCGTACATTGCTGGTCAATCCAACAGACAATGTTCAGAGTAATTATAATTTTCTATTAAATCTTGAAGAGGAGGTCATGAAGCATCTTGTATCAGGTGCCAAGTTGTCATCAGTTTATGAAGCTGGCTTAGCATTGGCTAAGAAAGAAAAACCTGAATTAGTGGATAACATGACAAAGACATTTGGGTATGTTTGATAACCCATCAATATTATAATTATTATAATTTAATATATGTAGAATATTTAATTTAGATACAATCATTGAATAATACATGTTTTTTCAGATTTGCTATGGGTATAGAGTTTCGTGAAAGTGCTATAGTGATTGGACCAAAAACATCAGTTGTCGCTAAGAAGGGCATGGTGTTTAACATTAACATAGGGTTGGCTAACTTGACCAACACTGCAGCAACCGAAAAAGAGGGAAAGGTAAACAAATCAGTTCATTATCTCTCATTCAATTCATAATGAAATTCAAAATGCTCATACTGACTAGTAAACTTAATGTAAACAAACTGATAGTACCATACATTACAGACATATGCTCTATTCATCGGTGACACCGTACTAGTGAATGAGGAGCAGCCGGCCTCTCTACTCACACAATCAAAGAAAAAAATCAAAAACATTGGTATATTCCTCAAAGATGATGATGAAGATGAAGAAGAGGAGAAGGAGAATAAAACTGAAATTTTAGGTGAGTAGAATAAGAAATGATACATATCTTTGAATAATATTTACTCTACCACTATTGATGCAACTTTAATATAACGATACTGAAGAATATTTGAAAATATTCATTACATCAAATAATAAGTTTGAGGTTTTTTATTTAAAGGTTAAGTTGGTCTACAATTTATCTTAACAAAGTAAAAAATATATATTATTTTCAACTTTAAATAGGTATCTGCCGACTCTGTTTTACCAAATTCTACCCTTTTTTTCTTTCTACCCTTAATTTGTTGAGAATTATTGACAATCTACATTATGTAAAGGTTAAAGGCATAATTTGTATGAGCTCTGTCCCAGTTTTAGAGGATTAAATTTTTTTTTAAACCAAGGAGATCGTTATATTGAGGTTCTTTATGTTAGTGTACATTCATTTTATATGATAGCTGTCATAAAAATGTTTAAAATTAAAAAGAAATCTAAATATCTGTGAGTTATTACAATATTCGTAATATGATACTGGTTGGTAAACGCGTCAGTTATAACTAAATGACAATATATAGGGACATGTATGTATCTATGTATCTATTAATATGTGCTTTGATGTAATGATTGTAAATATTATGTTACATTTTCTATACATATTATGTTAAATATAGAACCTTTTTATTTTATTTTTTTTTAATATTTTTTTTAAATATTCTGATCAATAATGCCGTTACATAAATAAATTATGTATTCGGATTTATGTGAGTGTGTATTTGCTTATATAATGAAATAAAAAAAAATGATTCCAAGGTCTCAAAAAGTCTTTTGTATAATATTTTATATCTTAACTATTCTATAAGGTTTGCTATTAACTGTCTAATGTTTTATTTATTTTTTTATTTTCTTCCATGCAATACCATTGGATGGATAGAAAATGGAGGTGAGTTAAATTTTTAACTCGAGATATGCATGGTTTTGTGTGAATAATTAAAGCACAATGGACCTAACGCTTTTAGTTTACATTAAACTAGAAGACATTATTTTGTATGTTTTAATGTTGTATATTCTAACGTAATGCAATTCCTCGCATCCCGTACTATCCACGTTAATATCACGCGATACGTTTATACATTGTTATCATATTTTAAACATTCTCAGGAAGAGGAAAGAGAACGGCGGTAATAGAATCTAAACTTCGAACTGAACACTCCTCCGAAGACAAGCGTAAGGAACATCAGAAAGAACTGGCAATAGCCCTCAATGAGAAGGCGAAGGAGAGATTAGCGAAGCAGTCGGGCGGGAAGGAGGGAGAGAAAATAAGAAAAAGTACAGTCTCATACAAAAGTGTTAGCCAGATGCCGAGAGAAAATGAAGTTAAAGAGCTAAAATTATACGTCGGTCAGTATATTTATGTTTCATAAATCTTAGTTTATTCTCTAAGTACAATACTAACGGTATATCTTTCAGATCGTAAATATGAAACGGTAATTCTGCCGATATTCGGCGTGCCAGTACCATTCCACATATCGACTATTAAGAATATATCTCAGTCCGTGGAAGGCGACTACACGTATTTGAGAATTAATTTCTTCCACCCCGGAGCCACGATGGGCAGGAACGAGGGCGGCAACTACGCGCAGCCCGACGCCACCTTCGTTAAAGAAGTGTAAGTTAAATGTATGGAATTTTTATTTTATTTTAATTATATATTATCACCATTAGTTACATATTTTATTAATTAAGTATTTGAGGTATTTAATTTTTTTTTTCCAAACTTTCAGTACGTATCGAAGTATAAACACAAAGGAGCCCGGTGAAATATCGCCGCCATCTTCCAATCTGAATACCGGTTTCCGATTAATCAAGGAGGTTCAGAAGAAGTTCAAAACTCGAGAGGCGGAAGAGAGGGAAAAGGAGGATTTAGTCAAACAGGATACCCTAGTGTTATCACAAAATAAAGGAAATCCTAAACTAAAAGATCTGTACATCAGACCTAACATAGTCACGAAGAGAATGAGCGGATCCCTGGAGGCGCACGCCAACGGGTTCAGGTTCACGTCAGTGAGAGGAGACAAGGTCGACATTCTGTACAATAACATCAAGAATGCCTTCTTTCAGCCGTGTGACGGAGAAATGATTATCCTTTTACATTTCCACTTAAAACATGCCATCATGTTCGGTGAGTGCTTTTATTTTAATACTTACAGACATAATATAGTATAATATCATTATCTCAAAGATGATTGAAAATTAGAGCATTATTTTGACAACCTTCGAGATAAATTAAAATTGCTGTACTGAAAAAATATATGCAAGTGACAAAACTTGTATAAAAATCCATATTTATTGTGCTATGTCATTTAAAAATGGAACGCTCTCTTACTGCGAAACATTACAACCAAGGAGATCATTTATCAAAGGTTTTATTTAATCTTCCAATAAAAGTTCTTACTACTACTTAGTTTATATTCGAGCACATCACCTCCAGGTAAGAAGAAGCACGTGGACGTGCAGTTCTACACGGAGGTGGGCGAGATCACGACGGACCTGGGCAAACACCAGCACATGCACGATCGAGACGATCTGGCGGCAGAGCAGAGCGAGAGGGAGCTGCGCCACAAGCTCAAGGTCGCCTTCAAGAGCTTCTGCGAGCGCGTCGAGAACATGACTAAGCAGGAGGTGGAGTTCGACACGCCCTTCAGGTCAGTCCACTGGCACTTTTGATGTGAACAAATTGCCTTGAGGCGTCTTCTTTATTCTGAACTCATAAAAGATAGATATTATTTTATGAGATTTTATTTTATTTAAAATATTTATTGAAATGTAGTTGTTTAATGTTGCTTACGTTGATAGTTGATTTGTCATATAAAGAAAAATCCTTGTCCCCTGCATGCAGCTCTTCGTTTCTATTATATATACGTGTGTATTTGCGCATGCGTGCGTTCGTGCGTGTATGTGTGTTTTTGTGGATGAGATTCGTGTACCAGCGCATCATGCGCGGTCGTTAGTATTACTTCATATTGCATATATAACCTATTTCCTCAGAGAACTGGGCTTCCCGGGCGCTCCGTACCGCAGCACGGTGCTCCTTCAGCCCACCTCGGGCGCGCTCGTCAACCTCACCGAGTGGCCGCCCTTCGTCATCGCGCTGGAAGACGTGGAGCTGGTTCACTTCGAACGAGTGCAGTTCCATCTCAAGAACTTCGACATGGTTTTCGTGTTTAAGGATTACGCCAAGAAGGTCGCCATGGTCAATGCTGTGCCCATGAACATGTTAGATCACGTCAAGGAATGGCTTAAGTGAGTGACTTTTGGTGTTTAAGTTTTAAAGTTATTATTATTTATTACTATAATTAATTAATTTATTACTATAATTTTGTCAGTTTTTAATTATATGGTTTTTGTTATATTTTTATTACAGTTCGTGTGATATCCGGTACTCTGAAGGTATCCAATCTCTCAACTGGACGAAAGTCATGAAAACTATCACCGACGACATCGAGGGTTTCTTCGACAACGGCGGCTGGTCGTTCTTGGACCCCGAATCCGATGCAGAGAATGAGGCACAGGTTTGTCATGTACTTGTCTTATAAAAGATCAAAAACTAGTATAACCAAAGATTGTTTATATTTGAATAACAAAAATTCTGCAGATATATTTTAATTAGATGGGTAACTTAATATTATTTTAACATCAATATCGTAATGTTTTATCGATATATCGTTACTTTTCAGCATGATGATGAGTCTGAAGAGGAAGACGACGCGTACGAACCCACTGATGCTGAGTCCGAAGAAGAGTCGGAGGACGACTCTGAATACGACTCTGAGGCTTCCGATGTGTCCGACGGCTCGGCAGACAGCGATGGCGGTTAGATTAATTATTATTTTGTTAACATTTAGTTACCAAGATTTTCTTTTATTTGTATTATATTATTTTGTTCTATTAACATAGGCGAAGAGGATGAAGAATCTGGAAAAGATTGGTCGGATCTTGAACGCGAAGCCGCAGAAGAGGATAAGAAAGATCGCATCTACGACCGACCCACCACGGACTTTGACCGGAAACGAAAGGGAGGGAGAGACAGACCGCGCTACGACGAAGACGAGGGACGCAAGAAGAGCAAGCACGATAAGAGTTCACACCACAAAAGTTCCAGTTCGAATCACAAAAGTTCAAGTTCAAATCATAAAAGTTCAAGTTCAAATCACAAGAGTTCAAGTCACAAAAGTCCTTCCAAGCATAGCAGTAGCAGGTGAGGGAATATAACTTTTTATGTTTCTAAACTGATATGATTTCTGATGATGATAATAATAAAGTATTAACTTTATTCAGTCCGTCTAAGAGAAGCGACAAGCACAAGTCATCTCACGACCGCTCCCGGGATCACAAGTCGAACGGCAAGTCGAACGGTGATCACAAGTCGCACAAGCGATCTCGCGACGACAGCCGCGAACACGAGCGCTCCTCCAAGAAACACAAGTACGTCACTAGTGTTTAGATGTCGTTATTGAGTTACAATAGTACCAGTTTGTGGAATTAGTATTAACATACTTTACTCCAGAATTGACTTGATATTATCAGCGACTTTGACTCTCCCCTTTCGACTTTTAATCATTTAATGTGGATTTTAATTTTTCTATAAGATTTTCATTATTAGTTATTATTTATACTGCCAAAGGTAATGGTATAATTTAATAATTTTCAACTGGTTTAGTGCTATTACATTATGGTAATTAGTGCAATTATTGTTACTGGTAAAAAAAATGGGGGTGTTGCGATTTAATTTAAGCGCTATTACTTCTTCCAAAATTATGTTGTCTTCCTCCACTTATTGTGTCTTCAGCTTTTATTTCTGGAACTTGATGTGAAAGGTATTAGGATGCTTCATGAATATCCCCTATCTACTGAGTATTTGATGTCTTTAGGAACATTTGATACTTTGTGACTTATAATTATCATGACTCTTTAGGAAATTTCCCTTGAACCACTAAAGTACGATATCTCTTGTTGTCTACCTATCAATTACATAATGATTACTGACACATTGACACCGGGACCAGCCTTATAATTGTAGATTCTTCTGAACAAGTGTCCATGGTCAAATTGGCTTAAGGGTTATCTCAGCATGACATAATTTACGCTTTATATAAAATTAGACCACTTAAAATATATTTTACTCTCATTATAATTAGTAACAACGCCATTATGAATCTATTTTGTCATAAACCATCAGCCAGCTCCTTTGTCGACTAACAGCGATTGGTATAGCTAATGTCACAGTTATTATTATTAATATAATGCAAAGTATTAAGAGGAATAAGTGCATGTATCAAATAAAACTACCATCTCTAATAAAATAGGTGAATTGAGTGTGTTTTAAAAACCTTTATTTTTTGTTTCAGGAAATAAATTCTGAAGATTGAACTCAACCTGCAAGAGTCGAATGTTTCAATTGTTTAATGTTAGTTATTCTTAATTTTATTAGTTAACTTTGTTTAAACCTGCTCTCCATTTGCGTTGCCCGTTGAACAATGGGTCTGAATGATGTATGTTTGTAGATTACCATAATTCCAAGTGATTCTAATTTAAATTATACCAAGAAAAACAAAATAAATATAAGGATTTATTACATTTCTATTTCATTTCTCGATTATTTTATTAAGAAACTATATAATTCCTCAAAATATAACTTAACAATCTCGCAAAGAATGATTTATCTTACACAAAACTATAAATAACATCACAAATATCAATTGTACATTATTTACAGAAAAAGCTAACTAAATAATGCTACATTTGTAGATACTACTGATTAGTAGTCTGTTCTATATCTGCATCCTGTGCTGCAACAAAAGGTCCTCTCGGCAATACTGTTATTCTCTTTGACTCTGGGAGCTTGTTGACATCTTGGGATTTAGTAGTTTCGCTATGTTCCTGCGTTTCGCTTGAACTCCAGTATTTCTTATTGACTAGCATCAGTAACATTAGCGCCGGTAGGTGTATTAATGAAAATCTGAACAACTTCCTGGAACTACCACTGTCTGATTTCTTGTAAAATCCCCAAGCTGAAATAAAAGTTTTTATGTAACATATTATAACTAATATAAAAAAATATTTTTATATAAACAATTATCTCACCTAAGTACATAAAATAAATATTCAGTGGTAAAGACTCAAGGGCAAACCACATATTGGTAACTTCAAAGTAAGAAGAAGCGATGCATGTGGCCGTTATTACACCAGTGTGTCGCAATGCTACTCTCCTGCACAGAGCTAAACAAAGAGGGTTAATTAAATAATAGCAAATAATCTATACACTTACAAATCTTAAACATCTCAAATCATACCGGGGTCAGTGACCGCCATCATCCTGTAGCCGGCTCGTGAGTAGTCAGGCCTGAGGTTCCACGAGAGTGCATTGAAGTGGGGAAACTGCCAAGAGTATAGAACCACGGCTAGCACCAACGCACCTGCGTCTAGCTCACCGCAACATCCCGCCCACCCCATTAGAGGAGGGATGGCACCCACTGTGGATAAAGGTATATTATATCAGATATTGCTTAGAGTTAACTGAATACTAGTATATTGGAAAAATAGAAAAAAAATATGATTCTATTTCGCTTTGGACATTAGAACTAAATTATACAATGAAAAGAATAAAACGTTTTTTAGAACTGTGATTGTATTTTAATATGGCTTTATAGTTAATTTAAATTTTGGATTACAATATAATTGACACATTGCTATGTGAAATTTCTAGATACTAAAATCTAATCAATAATAAAAATAATAAAAGAGGATCTCATATAAATTAAATACAGATGTCCCATAAGTCTAATCTTTGTGTTGTGATGTAACTTTGAAAGTAAAGGACCTATTTGGATTTAGTGTTTTTTGTTTTAATATGGACTGACTGCATATCTTTTTGATTTTATTAAAAAAAATGTATTCTGGCATTTAATAATATAAGTTCCAGTGGCTTTTTTTTTTTGTATATATGCTTACCAACTGATCCCAACCAGGTGTTCATTATTGATATTCTCTTCAATGGTGTGTATATGGATGTATAAAGGACAAGGTTACCAGCTCCCAAAGCAGCAGTCAGGGGATTTACACCAAAGTATAATAAACTAAGGCCTGTCATGCTTGTCGCCGCTGCAAATCCAATTGCATGAACTGGTCTGCAATTGATAAACCATTCAGTTGTATACTTATTCTATGAATTACAAAATTTTACACAATATTGTATCTGATTTTACAATCCTCACATTTAACTCTACTTTTTAAAATAGAATAATGATTTGTTTATTTAAAAATGGAATAATAAGTAGCCATGTTATAGAAGTATGAAATTACTTTATTATAGCCACAATAGTTTAAGAATTTTTAAACCAATTCTTTTAAATTAATTTATAATTCTAAATTAATTTATTAATTAAATAAAATTTACTTACTCTAATAATCCTTTCACGAGCACCCTATTCTTTGTCCGTGACATCTGTGCATCAAATGGTACTTCATGGTACTGGTTGATGGAATTAGCAGCTGAACTTACTAGGCCTGTGCCAATGGTGGTTAGGGTGAATGTTGTCAAGTCAAATGGAGCCGGAGCTAGGGCATATCCAGCCATTGAGGTCATTACTACAAGTGCTATAACAATATTAATTATCAGTAACTATGTAAAGTTAATAAAATGATACTGGGGATTCACAAAATTTCTGAAATTATCAGTTTGGTTTGTAATATATTTGCATTTGATAGCTTATCTATTAAGGTTATAGGATTTACAAAATCATATTACCATCTCATAATCTATATCCTAAATGCTTTAAAAATATTACAAGTATTTATAGTTTGTTTTTTACAATTTCACAAAATGTCGCTGATATCCATAATATTGTTTCATTTGCAGCTTTAATAGTAGTTGTGTACTAATGTACTAATGATGTAACAACCTTTTGTATTTAATATCAATGGACTTATTGGTAATAGCTTGTACTATATTATAACATTGTTTTTTAATAGAAAATTTTCCTTATCTTTACTATGACAAATATATCAATATGAAGTGGATATTTAAACACTTACAAGTAAGCCTGAACTTTGATAGCATCATACTGTATTGGCCTAAGTTATTCTTGATGTCATAAGTGGGAGTCTCTTTCCAAATTCTAGTGTCTTGGGGTACCATTTTTTTCTTCTTAGTTGCTGAGGTTTGAGTTGTGAGGGGAGGGGACAATTTACTATTTTGGTAACATGATGTTGATATTCTAGAGACATGCTGTATTGGATTATTGAACTGGAAATAAAGTATCTGTTAATATATTTTAAATGTTAACAAATTATATATTAACATTAAACTTACACCAATTTTTAACAGCACTCTCTTGTTTAAGAGTCCTTGTCTCAAACATAGAGAACATTGTGCCACTCTTAAGTAGGACATTATGGTCAACTAAAAGTCTCTCGTCCACATTCTAAAACATTAAATAATAATAAACACGATACTCGTGCAGGAAATCCCAAGCTTGTGGTATGTATTTGAGTTTAAGTGTCTGAATTATTATTTGTATAACCAATGAATTATCACTTTTAATCTTTATATAACTAAAATGAGTGGAGCTTAACAAAGATATTATAATATATCGAAAAGATATAAGATCGAGTTTATTTAAAAAATAAACATGATAAGACACAACCTAAACCATAATTTATTACCGTTAATTTTTAATTTACTCACATTAGGAATACTTTTTGGAAATCAGTATAATAAGCTACACTATAGTAGACAAAACATTGTGTGATCAATTATCAAAATATTATAGTAAAATTATATATAAGAGGTTATTTAGGTAACCTGACAGAAGGCCGAACTCTGATTTCTGAAGGACGTTTATAATTTACGTCATATCTGCCGTATTAGTTTTACTGCAGTGTTTAGAAACTGTTCATTTTTACAATTGATAATATGTATTTTACTTACAATATAATAATAGTTTTGTTCAAAAGAATAAATGAAAATAGTATAATTTTGAAAAAAATTAAAATAAAATACCTATTGTAATGTAATAAGTTGTGTAGAGTTAACGTAAAATAAATAAAAAGTTATTTTTAAATTATAATCATTATAAGAAACCTATAAGCAACTAATAATAATAATAATTAATTAATAATAGTTTGCACCCTCAACCGATTAAAATGAATAAATAATATATGTATATTTACTTTGACTATATGGCAACTCTGTCTTTTTTTGTTTTTATTTTGATTCGATCGAGATTCGAACACGGAACTTACGGAAGTGGTTGGTTCTTGTTGTTGACGCTCACATTGCGAAACATGTCTTATTGCTGTTTTAGAACTATATAAAAATGTCTAAATTATGGTGAATAACATATTAATCCCGCGGGACAGATGATAATAATGGCTACAAGAGGTGAAAAAGGAAATGGAAATGGCGAGGAACAAATCGTCGAGGTAAATCGATTTGCCCTACTTTTCGTTGACAGTTAGGATAAACTTGACCTGTGTTATGTGAATAAATATAATGGGGATTTCAGACTTTGGCAGAGGTATTCCGGTGCTTCATTTGTATGGAGAAGCTGGTGGACGCCCATCTTTGCCCTCACTGTTCCAAACTCTGTTGCTATGCCTGTGTGAGGCGATGGCTAACAGAACAAAGGTCCCAGTGTCCGCATTGCCGTGCGGCTCTGCATCTCCATGAGCTAGTCAATTGTCGCTGGGTGGAAGAAGTAACACAGCAAATTGAAACCATGCAACAAACTAATTCAGTGTGCCAAAGAGAGAACTTTAGGGATAGGTAACCACTGTCTTTAATACTTCATACGTGAAGTTTTTTTACAAATTTTTTATACATTTTGTTTATTTATAGATGCCCGACTCATCAAGAGAAGCTAACTGTATATTGCTGGACCTGCCGTCGCTGTATCTGCCACCAATGTGCTCTATGGGGTGGTACCCACACTGGTCATACTTTCAAACCCTTGGAAGAAGTATATGAGCAGCATGTTACTCAGATCCGAGATGAAGTCTCTCAACTTCGACGTCGACTTATGGAGCTCATTAGTCTTGTGCAGGATGTGGTAAAGTATCTGACATTCTTGACATATGAATAATATAACAATAAATAGTATACTGCTCTATTATCCTTAGAGCTAGTAAAGTAATTATTGAGTATTAATGAGCATTGTATGTAACATGTAATAAACATTATTGCCATTTACATAAGTATATTGGAATGGATTACAATTGGAATGTATGACTTAACATCTGTTGTCCAAATTTGGTATTTCATGACTATTACATGACTTATTTTATATGGATCATTTAAATAATTGATCTAGATAAAAAAGATTAAAAAAAAACATAAATTAATCTAATCTGTTTTATAATCTGGGAGCATAAAGGATGCACTTTCACCGTGCTACATTATACTTAAAAGGAGGCTAAGTAAAATCTGTACGGCACAAACTTATTTCTCTGTAGAAAGTGAAGGAATTGTGTCACTACATAAATCATTGTTACTGCTCACTTATTCAGCTTGAAGTACATTATTATGTTTTATTTAAAATTATCATAATATGATATAATAATATCAAAATGATTCATAGTATATATTGATAATTATAACTTTATATTTATAAATAAATTTGGTCAGAATAGTATTTTCACTATGTAAGTTAAGAACATATTTTACTAAATTTAAGTAATACACTTAAGAATTTTTAGTAATTTTAAAAGTTATTAAGAACAGATGTTATAAAATTTCACCCTTATTTTGCAGTATTTTAAACAATAACCAAGAACATATTTTATAAAATTACACAAAGGTGTTAAAAGTTTAAAATAAACCTTAAATGTATGTATTTTATGTCAAGTAGGTGGAAATAATGTTGGGTCATCTTGGACTCTAATTAGATTTTAATATTATATAAACAAGTTATTTTTTCTAACTTGACTATAATTTCCTTATGGATATTAATTGAAGTTTCTTTATTTATTTATGTTCAAAATGTTTAAATGAAACATGACACAAATCACTTTCATTTTTGTGTCTTGTATATATGTAAATATTTTTTTTTACATTTATTTTTTTTGTATATAGGAGAGAAATGTGGAGTCCGTACGCGCTGCGAAGGATGAGCGTGTCCGCGAAATAAGGAACGCTGTAGAGCTGATGATCTCTCGGCTCGACTCGGCGTTGAAAGCCAAACTGCTCACGCTCATGGGACAGAAGAACAGCCTCACGCAGGAGACGGAACAGCTGGAACACCTCCTACAGGAGATCGAACATCAGCTTCATTCTAGCACTAGGTATTACAATTATTATAAGTTGGAATTAAGTAAGGCTCTAAAAGAGCTCGCATTTTTTAACATGCTTTTATTATCTTCGGTCGTATGTTTGTATGTAAATGAAATTAGGAACACGATTTTGACGTAGTTCAAGATGTCGGATTAATCTGATACTTTGCATTATCAAGGACTGATGACAATGTAATAATAATGTAAATATTATAATTTAATTTAAATATATAAGTATAAATGTCTTGCAAATCTAAAAAAGCGTGGGACGCATGGTGTCAATAGATCACTTAGAAAGCACTTTCTCCTTCCTTACATTATTCTTAATTTATATTTATGTAAAACTAATTAGATATGGTAATATAACAGGTCAGAACTGATAGCTAAAAGTGGCGACCTGTCTAAAATGATACATCAAGTACGTAAGAAACCTATGGCGAGCTTCGTGACCGCCCCTGTACCGGCCGATTTTCATAGGCAAGTACAATTCCACAAGTGAGTACAATTTCCTTTAACCCCCCAACCCCCTACAAAAATATGATTTCTTTTTTTTTCTGTTATATCTACATACAAATGCTGCTAATATAATATTTAAATAACAGCGAAATCGTCCCGAGCTACGACAGCAGCACGTTCCCGCTGACCAACTTCACCCAGCTGCAGCACGCAGCGGCGCCCGTGTACTCGGCCCCGCTGCACGTGAACGGACTGTGCTGGCGGCTCAAGGTGTACCCCGACGGGAACGGCGTGGTCCGGGGCAACTACCTCTCCGTGTTCCTGGAGCTCAGCGCCGGACTGCCCGAGACCTCCAAGTGAGTTATGTGTTCATATATTATTACTACAACTGTTTTGAACGTCTCCCGGTATATTGATTTTGTTGGTCTAATCTTTTCACCGAATTTCTAGTTCTTTGGTTTAGTTCCAGTCAACTCAAGAATGTAATTTATAATTATTTGGACATCAATTAATGGGGATGGTATAAAACAAAAAAAATATATAGTATTTGAATTAAAATGTATACAATTAAGCTGATTAGTAATATTAAAATAACATAATATGCCCCCAAAATGCCTCAGTAAGTAACCCAGTGTTTCGTGATTGCACGCGGTACTGAGCAGGGTAGGCAAGAGGTGAGTCGTTTATCTGCAGTAGTGTGTGTGCTGTGCTGACTAGACTGTGCTTTGCCACTGCTTTTACAAAAGAACCATTAAAAGTAACTTAATAAAAAAATAATTACCATCTTTTGTTTGGTGGTGGTCAAGCATCATTGGATAAGATCAAAATTAAGGCTTTTATCAGATATTGTACAGATTTATTTCCATCCGTAACATGTTCGTGAAAGTTCGTTCGTTCCCAAATGTTAAGTGTTAGCTGTTTCGATCATTAGGCCTCTGTGCTTCCGCTTAAAAATGTATGAAATTTTCTTCTGGCTGAAGCATTGTAGCTGAATATTCTTTCTACTTGTCTCACTAGACTACATCATCACACAATCAAGACTCATCACAGTTATTTGAAATGAAATAAATGATATAAATGTCTATGCGTTCAGTAATATTTTCTACATTCCATGATAAAAAGATGTGTACTGAAATAGAAATAATTTTCTAGATACGAATATCGTGTGGAGATGCTACACCAAGTGTCCCGAGACCCGTCCAAGAATATAGTACGAGAATTCGCATCCGACTTCGAAGTGGGAGAGTGCTGGGGATACAACCGCTTCTTCCGACTCGATCTGCTCGCCAGCGAGGGATATCTTAATCCAGACACCGACACACTCATATTAAGGTTGTTTAAATATCAATAATTATCATTAGCGGTAGTCTATATTTCTTAAAGTAATTAATATAAATTTGAACTAGATTCCAAGTTCGTCCGCCTACTTTTTACCAACGGTGCCGCGACCAGCAGTGGTACATCAACCAGCTGATTACTATGCAGAACCAACACATTCTACAAATTAATGATCTCAAAGAGGTAAGATAATCTAATAAAGTCGAATATTTTTATTTTAATTACAACTCTTTTCAGCTTTTATGAAATATTTTATTGTATTTACTAATTAAAAAGTATATTTTCCAGCGCCTAACACTAGAAATGTCACGGAACTCCATAGCGGCAACCCGCGCTATTCCCAACACTGTGACTTCACAGGCCGACGACAATCCCACACAGAACAACCCCGTGGACGGGAACAGCCTCAGCGACCCACTCGTCTACAACCAGTGGAAGTTCAACACGCCCCACAGCGTCATAAGTGGACAGAGACTGACCAGCCCGGGTACTGTGATATATTATACATGGGGTTTATAAAGTTATTCAATAATAAATTTAATTAAAACCATTGGATAGGCATTCTGAACACGGCTCTGTTCGACGAGTCTTGTAGCAGCGTCTGTCGTAGCGTGGTGGGCGGTATAGGGGGCGGGTCTATATGCTACGGGGACTACGGCGGAGAACGTTCAAGAGCTGCAGCGCAGCACGCGCTGGATTCGCCCTACAACTTACCTTCTACTTCCAGGTAAGTTGTCTTACGCTTAGCAATATGTGAAAAGAAGATCATCTTCAATTATTTTACTGCTGGACAAAATTATCTTTTGATTGAAAAGGAAATGTAGGTAGTAGAGCATGTTATAATTTCTGAGATATGCAGAATAATCAATGTTTATTTTATTAAGTGAAAGCCTTCATTTGTATCAAATATGAAAATTCTCTCTTTAAAGATTTTTTCAATATATAAGTAATGTAAAAAGAAAAACTAATATCATAAACATTAATACAGAATTGTTCTTCCTATAAAATTACTAAAATGCTGAATAAATGAACTATGTTTTGACACTCCAGATCGGCCAGCTCTGTGCAAGCGGGAGGCGGGGCCAGCGGAGCAGCGGGTGGCGTGGCCGTCGGCGGGGACAAACTGTCGCTTGTGTCTCTGCACACGCTGCTGAGTGCGGCGGGCGGCGCCCCGCGGAACAGAGCGAGACAGCGACACGAGCTGCCCACTGCTGACTCCCCGCTTATGGGTACATTATACAAGTCTTACCGGAAACGAATGACTTTATTTCGGTACTTCATAATTACAGATTGGTCAGATCAGAAATTCTATACCTCTATAGAGGTATAGAATTTCTGATCTGACCAAAATATATTTTATTATATTATTGGAGTTCAAGTAAGTATTGAAATAAACGTTTTATTAACATAAAAAACTTTTCAGCGGTAGCCAGTACTCCAGTTAGCGAAGTGAATTCTGCAAGTGGCACTGCAGTGTGTGCTTCGTTATCGTCACCGGAGCTGAGCACCGAAGGGGCGAAGGCCGAGGCCGCGCCCACTAGTCCCGAGCCGCAGCCCCAAGCTCCGTCCGAATCAAGCAGCGACACTGGGGTAGGTTAAGATAAAATTATTGAATTATTGCAGGACAAGAAAATGTTTGCATAAAAAATTGGTTTATTTTTAAAATTTGCTTATGAAATTAATTTCTTTTCTGACAGGATCTAATGTTCAGTGAGTTAGATGGCTTTGTAGATGATAATAACCCAAGTCACATTGACGAGAACTCCAACGAGGAGAATGACGTCGACGAGGAGACTATGTCCGGTGAGTCTTATTACAAGCATTCTTTAATATTGTAATGTTAGAATGTTATTTCGTTAAATCCACGATTATAAACCCTCATTCCTTATATTCCCGAGTTACCATGTCTCCACAAACCCCCCCAATCCCCAGAGGGCTCATCCGGCAGCGGGTGTTCGTGGTGCGCCCTGGACGAGCGACCCCCATCCCCTCCTCCCGGCTCCCCCTCCCCCCCGGGGTCGCTATGTTCGGAGGCGCCCGCCCGGCGCCGCCTGCGTCGCGCGGAACCCTACCGCCGGCCGCACCCTCGCACAGACTCCGCCCCCTCCTCCGCTCATGTTGGATGTGTTGCTTTGTATCGCATCACATAGGGTTACCAACATCTTACCCCTTTACACCTTCAGCTTAACTATTGTATCCAAATAATTTTAATACCTTTTGTCTAGTTAACATTGTATTCAGAAAAGAGAACAACAGACTAAATTAAATACAATTTACCCATGCCATACTTGTTTGGAAGATGATTTTTTTATATTTATTGTTACTATAATTTTTAGCCTTCTTCTAAATATTTCTTTAGTACCTAGAATGTGTCAAAATTTAACAAATATAAATATATGGTAATTTTATTTGAAATAAAAGTGTATTTAATTATTTTGAAGTAGTTAATTTTAGAATTTGTTTTCTGTTTAGTTTATTTTTGATTATTCGTTGACATATCTTATTTCTGTTTTGTGTAATAAAATCATTAATATTGCATTTCGTTTATGTAACAAAACTTTTAATTTTTAATTAAAATGCAGTAAGTACTTTATGGAGTAAATTCAATTGAAATGTGTAAACTTTCTAATATACAACATATTTTTTTATTACTACAATACTCACAATATCATCTACGATACAGGCGAAAATGATATAGAGGGCGCGTGCTCCCGCTCGGACGCGGGGGACATACTGAGCCGCCTCCTGTGCGCGGTGCACGGGCGGGGTCACTCTGGGGTCACGCCGGCCGGCAGCGATGGGCCCCTCCCCCCCGCGCTCGCGCACGTGCACGCCCACCCGCCACCTCCGCCCGCGCGCCTCGACGACCCGCAGCTCTCCACTGCCGCGCACACCGACATGCTGCTGCTGAATCTCATGAGGATAAACGGCCTGACGCCCAAGTGCCCCAAGAGCGCAAAGCACGGTGAGTTCAGGTCACTTGAACTTAGAGATCGAAAATAACTTGTATGTCATGTCTTTCTTTTTTGCTAGGCCCGAAACGCAATTGGTCGTCGTCTCAGACTGACGCGCGCCCCTCCCCACCTAGTGCGGCTCCCGGGGGAGGTGGAGCGACTCCCCGCCCTCGACCCACACCTGCTCGCGCCCGCCGACCGCACAGACCTCGCAACCCCCCACTGTCGCCCGGACAGATGCAGAGAGACACAGGCGCAGGTAAAACTATGTTTTTGATCAAGATGCGAGTAAATCCCCTATTATACAATATTATTTACCTCAATAATATTTATCCATAGTAGAAGTGTTCTCACTTTGTAAGAACTAGATTTTGATACTCTTGTTTGTTAATACACATTTTATCAAACTTAACCCTAAAGTGATCTATTAATAATAAATTAAGGGTTTATTTTAAACAAATAAACATGAAAATATATTTTTTAATTATGTAAGATCGAGCTCTGCTGCCAGCAAACATGATTACATGTATTATTTTATAATTTATTCCTTGCCTTGTTAGTGCACTGTTTTTTTATTATAAAATAATTCTTCAACAGGAGCGAGCTGGGCGTCCTCCCCCGGCGCCGGCAACTACTGGGCCTCCGCCTCCTCGCTCAGCGACACCGACGACGTCGAGGTCATACTCGACTACAACGTAATACGCACTAACTACTAATACTACACATATTATGGACTACATACTCGTATATAATAGTCGGGTCCTCCTCGGACTGAGATACTTTTGACTGTAACACGAATTCTATTAAGACGGAAGAACTAACTTTCACTAACTATTTATTCACTTCTTCCTTTCTATAAAGTTTAAGCTTTAGAAATATTATATACAGTTATTTATCATATTGTTACCCCACAATCTAGCCGTTATAAACCAGCTAAATATAATTATTTACAGGACACGCTATTCGACATGCTGCTGAACAGTCTCTCCCTGGAGGGCAGCAGCGTGGCCGAGTGCGATGACGCGCCGCCCGTGCAGCCCTGGAGCCCCGCCCGCGACCCGCGCGCCGACTGACCCACTCCACCCCGCCCACACCCCGCGAGGCCCCGCCAACACCGCTCTAGGCCCCGCCCAAGGCACCCCTCCCCCCGCTACGCGCACAGCTACGAGGACCTGCAGCACTATCGCAGAGAGTATCACCATTGATAGCCGGATCTGGATTTGTTTAGCAGCTATTATGTCCATCGTTAATCATTAAGACCCAGTTTCATTCTATTATCCAGATATTCCATACATTTTCGTTGGAACGATTGTAGTTCCAGCGTTCCGATGGGAACGTTAAGGTGTTTTTCATTATATGTAATTAAAATGAAGCTGTTGTGTGTGGAAAATCTAATCTACTCAACAAATTTGAGGTGTGAGGTGTAAATGTGGTAAAGGACAGTGCTTAGAGAAGAAACTGTATTCGTTTATTATAAATTATAACTTTAAATCAGATTCGTCAACTTAATTTGCATAATTTAATGATTATACTCAGTAGGGTGTTAGAGCAGAGGACTCGCTCGGGCCCGATACGGCTTAGTTGATATTTAGAATTATTATTATTTTATTGTGTGATCGAGGTAGGCTTAGTGTCTGTGGGTCATTGTATACTCGAAATTTGATCTCCGATATCGTTAAGTTATTCTCATGACTCGTTATTAGATCTCTTAATAATTAAACGTAAATGTGTTAAATTCGAAGCCGCTCCACGTTGAATCTTAAAATATATTTTTATGTTAGAAGTAAAAAATTCTCAATGTATTAAATGATATTTGTAACTTTAAAAAACATATATTTTCTAATATTTGAAAGATTATATGAAGAATAAATATAATTTTGAAGTATGAACCAAATTTGTATTGATATGTTTTATAAAATGCTATTAAAGTTTGTTATAAATGTTGTGATAGTAATGTATGTAGCTTGGAGTAGTGCTGTACTGAAAGTTCAAAGTAGTGTCAAGGTTAAAGCTGAGTTAGTGCTTGTTTACGATATTATCAAAGCTATGTATGATTATTAATGTATATAGTAGGTGTCGACCGCAACCCATGGTACAAGAACTGTTTTATTTAATATTAGTATGTATTTGATTGTCTAGACTCTTAGAGGGTTGATCTTGGTGTACTAGAATGGAAATAAAGAATGATAAATGCATTTTGTTTTGTTATTTTCTACATCGTATATGATATACGAACTGCATGTGATGTGATATGTTACGTCAAGTTTTCTTTTCCTTTTTAATTTGCCTATTTTCACTTCTTAATGTGTTATAGAAACCTTTTTCAAATTACTGTAATAAAAAAATTTAATTATATATTTCTTTCTTTCTTTTTATCTGTTCTATGTGGTCACTTGTGTACGTCAAATAGGAGAGAGAAGAGGGTCTATTTTGATATACTTATCGAAATAAGCCCTTCTATAAAGACACTCTCCAACATAAACTAAGGAGCGGGTCCCAAACGCGCATCGTTCTGAGAAGAATCACACAAGAAACCCAGACGGGTTTTTTTATTGTGATCACTGTTTCACAAACTGCAATATATTTAGTGAGCATATATAACAATTCAATATACGAAGAAGTAGAACCATCGAAATGATTAGTTAATAATAAATAAAAGAAATTCGTGGCTAGCAAGACGACCAGCACCCGTTCACCAGCATAACGCAAGGGTCAGCCATCCCCCCTTCGCCATACTTGATGGCAGGGGACAACTCGACTTCCATTGCTACCGCAAGTGATGACTTCTAAGGGAACGGTGTGATGCAGCCAGTACATCTAACAAGAGTAACGAAAAAATTGAGTAGGTTTTTAGTTTAGTTTAGTTTAGCTAAAATACAAATCATTCCCAGGCCATACCGTCATTAATTTAATCCTTTAAACTATAATAGCTTTTTTATCAAATTCCTTTTAACATATAATTTAAATTGATTTATTAACCAATTTAAGGTTATTCTGGGGAGTTAATTGTAAAAACTTGTATTTTTTGGAGCCTAGCAAGCAATTGTATTTGATGGGCATAGCTAAGCTAAGCCTAAGTTTATATTTATTTCTACTATTAATTTTGTGTACCTCACAATTTTTATTGAATTTATTAATATTTTTGTGTAAATATTAATTTTTCATTAAGGGGTTATATACAGTTAGAATTTTCAAAAAAATCGTTTTTTTTTTTATTTTTTTTCTTAATGTACATATATTTAATACATTGATTGTAGTCATAACTTTCAATTTATTTTTTAACGACTCTCGTCACCTTGTGTTGTAGATTGCTCGAAAAACCCTCTCCTGCAGTACAAAGATAGTATCCATATCTGATGCATTACCCTATTATAGTATCCCTTATTATTATTATTGCTGTGAAAGTAGCTAAAGTAAACAATTCTAGTTGTTTCAATGTTTGTCATTTCTCGAACCGTTTAAGCTGTAGAACTACGTCTGTTAATCAAATCGCAGATATGACGGCTCCATTGCAATTTTTGATCTAAGGTAAAGATAAAACACAGTAGAATTCACTAAATCTAGTTCCTTATTTTTTCAATGTACGTTGGTTTTGTCTTTTTTGACGTTCGGTAAAGTGAACATCACAAAGAGCATTATCTACATCGTCAGGTACTGATTGCTGTCTGTTAATTTTAAAAGTAAGAGAAGTATCATCAGCAAATAACACTGTTCCATGTTTTTAAATATAAGAAATAAAAAAAACTCGTAACGCGTAAACTTCGTCTACAAATATTTAACAAATCCTTCATGGGCTTGAGTGTACACATATATAATAAAGTGCCACAAAATAAATAATTCTATTTACTTAAGAAAAAAAATTTATACATTAACAAAAAACGAAAAGAGACCAAATATGTTCATAAGGGTAGATTTGTGAAATTCTAAGTTCTTATTTTAGATATACAAATGCTTTAAAATGTTTTTTGTTTGTTTCAAATTATGGCTTTTAACCTCTGTAATCAACTCCTTTACTAACTAATTACGAATACAAGGCAGGCCGTTGGACCAAATTCTCAATGTACTATAAAATATGTTAAATACTTCGCATGAAATCAACTCTGTAATTTTTTTTAGAATATTAATTTTATTTTGACATTCTCCTATAATGTCTAGGTTTACTGTTTCATAAACTTTAATTAAGTTAGTGTTTAAATAAATGGTCGTAGTTATGTCTAAATTTTTAGTGGATCGAAAAGTGTGGAAATTAAGTTCTTTGCAGCGTTGATATTATAATGTATACATCTATCATTACTAAATGTCTTTTAAAAAGAGCAACTGTTGAGTTTCTGGCCGGCTCTTCTCAGCAGAGCAGCATTCCGCGTCTTTGGTAGCCTATTCACAGACTGATTACATTGACCTTATCTTTTTATAATAATTGAAAATTCAAAAGTGTGTGTAAATGCCTACTTGAATAAAAATATTTTGAATTCGTATTTGAATTTTTCCTCACAAGGTAAGGCAAATCATTTATGTATATGAAGAACTAGAAAATCCTAATATAGAGCCTTGTGTCAAGGGCCTTCTTTCTAATTCCATAATGATGTAATTTTTTAATTAGAGTTTCATGCTGTACGCAATCGAATGCTTTCGATAAATCATAGAAAAAGCGGAACGCATCGTGTGATTCCTCCCAGGCTTCTAAAATATTCAGCAGTAACTCAACAATCTGTTGTTGAGCGACCAGGAGTGAAACCAAACTGTTTAATGCAAAATGTTATTTTTATTAAAATGTCTAACAAGTTGAATGGGAATATTTTTTTCTAAATCTTACTAAATGTGGATAATACTGATAGTGGTCTATAATTATTTGGATCAAATGTACTGAATGAAGGATTTAAATACTAATGTTTTTTTACTATTTCATGAGATCAGAAAATATACCACAATCTATGCATTTATTGAATATTAGGGCTAAAGATTTAGTTGTGGTAACTGGAATATCAGCAAAAGAAATACGGCATTTTACATACAATGGTCTAGATATAAATTATTGGACAGAATATAATTGAATTTCTTTTAATTCTATAAAATATGTACTTATTATGAATGAACGTAATATTTTCTTCACAGGTTTATTTCTCTTTCCATCCAAAGGGCATAAAGGCATTTGAATGGATATAAATGATACAAGTGTTGTTAAATTGTTTTAATATTTTATTTTCATTTCTCCAAAATATACACAACGACAAAAAATGTAAATCTGGTTTAAACCACGTTTCCAAGATGTCTTTGATAGCGACTACGCGAAGAGCAAGAGTTACTTCGAATACAAACGCAGACAAACTAACATTACAAATCAGTGAAATAGTTTATTAATCATAAGTAACTTCACTGTCCCTAAAATATATGATATATTTACAAAATAAAACTTTAAAAGGAACGCTTTGCAAACATTCAACAAACTTGAGATCGTCTTAACTTAAGGATGGTATTAAAATTTTTAAAAAATAATGAACGAAATTCTTAAACATTTTACAGACGTAATATTTACAGAGTAATTATTACAAGAGTTCATCGAGAGTACAGAGAATCACGTTTTACACCTTCCGCTAATAAATAACAATCGAATTTAGCCTAAAATACTTTTCTTTGATAAAAAAAAAAAAACAATAATAATAATTGCATTCAACAAAGCTACGATAACAAATTTAATATAAATTAAGAATAAAAGAAATATACAGTTTTTACAAAGTGTTGGGGATCACTAATCATTATCACTGTACTGTGTCGCGCTGACGCCACGTCACGTCACGTCACGTCACGTCACGTCACGTCACGTCACGTCACGTCACGTCACGTCCTCGTGACGACATGCGCGGGGCCTACGTGAATGTGAATATAATAATAATAATAATAATCGTATTAAATGTGTCAATATTTACAATATAACTCTATAAATTGCCTTTTATAATAAAAATGTAAGGCTTAGTCACGTACGAGCTATCGTTACACCAGTTTACATTCATAATATTTGAAAACTGCCAAATGAACCACTAAGAGGTAACTTCGAATATATAAAATACCTACTTATCATTGAAATTGTGCATACAAATTTATTTCGCTTAATTGCGCGGGCAAGTGGGTGTGTGCAAGTAAGTGATTACAATTTTCAATAAAATTACTTATTATAAAACTCCAAGAGTTCTTATCTTAATCTTAAACGAATAGTACATAAGTATATAGTGGTGTTGTAATGTTCAGGTCATATTTAGAATACCTTTTGGTATTTATCACTTAAAATAATATTAATGAGCCTTCGGGCGTGTCTAATTTCAACTAATTATATACTAATAGCACTTATTAAAATATATTATGCTGTTAAAAGTAAAGTCCGTTTAAAGTACTTTAATACCTACAGAGGGAGCCTACGGATCGTATATCGTACCAAAAAAAATAACTACCTTGTAATACATCCTTTAAATAGGTTTCTTTTGCAATTCATATATCTATCGGCGGCCTCCGAACCGCCGTTCAGTTTACATAATCATTATGTTCCTCCACGAGTCATTTTATAATCATTCTTTGGCATTATTTAGTGAGCTTAGTTCATTGACGCTTTTCACTCATCTTCATCTCATTAGTCGTATGTCTATAATTTACTTTCGTCAATATAATATAAAGTGTATTGCACTACTCGAATAGATAAAATTGCAGATGAATCACTTTTGTATCGTATTATTATACTATTTTAAATTTTCTAGTCTAAATATTTTTCACACGGTCGGCGACATAAAATACAGCGAACGTCGATAACGCTGGGGCGAGAGCCAAAATTAAGAAGCGTACCGGGACAGTACTGAGTATTATATACGGTCGTTATACAGTATTATAAAAAGTTTGCGTCTTAATCTATTCAGTCAAAAGAATCAAACCGATCGATAGCCTCTCTAAATATGCGAGTCGGATCCTCTTCCGCGCTTCACTCGCGCGTCTTCATTTCACGTAAAACTCAAAGTATAATTTAGCACGCGACAGACAAAAAGCACCAACCGAAAGGTACGCACCGAGGAGTGTCGATGAACTAAAAGAGATCCGGCGGCGCGGTGCGCGGTCACACGTGCGACTCGAGCGGCGCCGGCGCGGGCACTGCGGGGTGCGAAGCGGGGGGCGCCCAGGCGGCGGCGGACAGGTCGGGCGAGGATGTGCGCGTGTGTCTCGCCGCCCAGCCGTCCTTGTCGAAGTCCTTGGTGCCGCCCACGGTGTGGCGTCGCTTGATGCCGCGCTCTGGCATGCCGTTTTTGCGCTTGAGCTTTGTAGAGCGCCACGCGCCCCCCTCGCGTCGACGAACCACGTTCCACTCGCCCTTCTCCAACTTGGTGGGGCGCTCCGCCTTGCCTAGTGACTCGGAGCGCTGCGGCCGCTCGGTGCGGCAGTTGAGGCTCTCGGAGCGCAGCACGCGACCTAGTGAGCCGGCGCGTCGCGGGGCGGTACCCGGGCCTGCGCCCGTCTCTGTCGCACCGCGTTCGTTGTCGGGGGCGTCGCCGCCGGAAGCCTGGGAACGCGTGTCCACATCCTTTTCGTCATCGTGACGTGCGTCCTCACCCGGGCTCTTCTTGGGGCCGGAGTTCTCCTTCTCTGAGTCGTCGGTATCGTCCCGGGCAGGCACGCGGGGCGGGGCAACGCGGGGGCGGGGCGCCGGCCAGCGCGCGTCGGGCTCGTCGGAGGAGGAGGAGCCCGAACGCAGCCAGGCCGCCTTGAGTTGGTCGGCTCGCGGGCGTGCGGGTGAGGCACCTCGCACGGAGCCTGCCTCGGACGGGGATGCACTGGACTTGCCCTCGTCGGCGTCGTCCTGACACTCGTCCGCGTACGGGATGCTGCCGTCGTCGAGCGGCGAGGAATTGTTGAGCGAGCGCAGCTTCTGGTCGAATGTGCTTGTAAGGGAGGACACCAGGTCGCCCGTTTCTATAACAAAATGAAAGTGTCAGTCTCCCTATTTTCACGAATTGAACACGAAGCGGTTAGAGGTCGCGCGTCGTTACTTTGATGGATGATGTCGTGTGTATGGTGTATGCGGCGGGTAGAGCGCAAGGCTGGCGGCGACGCACGAGCGGTAAGCCGTGCCGTCTGCAGCCGCCGGTTAAGCGTTAGGTGATGATGAGAATCGTAGGTCTCGTTTACGTCCACTCGATCGGTTTATTGTTATTACAAGGAGGTTTAATGAATTGAAACGCCGAAAAGAGTGAACATAAACGTCAAGCTTGTATTAAACGAGACGTCGGCGACACGCACACACTTGCAACACGCACGCTCACATTCCTATACCTTTAAATGTGGAAAAAGAAACTGATTGCTGTATCTACTCTCTGACATCAGTACTGGATACCTAATAGAGCAAATAACATATACTTTACATAAATGTTACATACAAATCGAGACAAAGTTATGGGATAAAACCAAATTCAGAGTAAAATAAATTGAGACTGTAACAAAATATGGTACATACCATCTATAGAAAAGTTGTTAAAGGCGTGCGTATGTCGCGATATTTCCTGCCTTCCGCGGCCCAACGACGTCACTGACTCCATTTCAATTCTAAAGAAATAAGAAATGATTTTTTAAAAAATCATAGAGAGTTAAATTTTACACATTAAGGAATGAACATTCCATTATCCTTATTGAAAGAAGGCTACACTGGATGTACATGATATAAAAGTAACTCACTTGTTGGTAGTTTCGTGATGCTGCTCCATGTAGTGCGGGAGGCCGTCGTAGTGCGCCAGCGAGGTGACGTGTGTGTGTGCGGCGGGGGAGGGCGGGGAAGCGAGCGGGGAGCGCGGAGGGGAACGCGGGGGAGAGCCTCCCGGGGAGCGTGCCTTCTCCTCCCACTTCTTATCGCTCTTGCGCGGCTTGCGCTGGATCTTGCGGTTTGCGGCCGATATTATCGAGGACACTATGTCGCGGGTGGACACGTCTTTGCCTGCTAGTTAATTAAAGAAGTTTTCGTTATATTTACGTCTAGTTGGATATTAAGTTTTAATTTTGCTCAGATAAGATGTACCAACCTTCAATTTTTTTGACGTTGTGTATGAGCAGGTCACGCGAGGGTGCGGGCGCGGGGGTGAGGGCGTCGCCGGGCGGAGGGGGCTCCGACGGGGGACAGCCTTCCTCCTCGTCGAAGTACCATTCGTACTAGAGATATTAATTACATTTAGTAACTTGTACAATTTGAATGTAAACTTAAATATGTGCACATATAAAATTCTTTAATGACCGTATAACTTACATGTGTTAAGAAGGATTCGATTATGCGACACTGACTGGACATGTCGTTGACCATGGCCAGCATGTCGTCGCTGGCCGCGCGCACCAACGTCGGCCCGAACACGATGGCCAAATTTCTTGCCTCCATTTTATTGAAAGCGGAGTGTGAGACCACATTGCGCAAATGTTGAATCAGGTACTTGAGTGTTTCGTAGTGAGCCTCGGGCAGAGCGTGAACGAGTCGCCGCAACTCGCGCGCCCTCTCGGGGGAACGATCGGCCGCTGTAATTAAAACCAAGTATTAAATTATTTACTAGGTAAATTTTTGTATCACAGTCAACATTTTATGGTCGTGATCTAGTATGTAATCTATAATACGGGTAATGTTACAAGGTACATGTTTTTTTTGGATACAAGTGACGGTGCTTTCCTTCTCGGTGGATGAACTCACCTATGAAGGCGGGGTAGAGGTGCGCGGTGAGAATGGGGTCCGGCAGGCGGCGGAGGTAGGCCTTGAGCAGGCTGGAGGCGACGTGTACGTCCGCCCAGCGCGCGTCGGCGGCCGGCGGCGGCTCCCCGCGGTCTAGCGCCGCCGCCAACGCCGCCACACCCGCAGCGTTACCGGGCACGCGGTAAACGCCCACAGTGCGGAGACCGTACGCCTAGGCGAGAGAAGGCGTTATTGTCTTGACGGTCCGACACATTTTATCCTATTGTTGTAGCGTTGATGTCTATGCCGCCACCGAAAATTTATAAATAGATTATCTTGACACGTTGAAATTAAAAATGTTATATACCTCTACGGCATGAGCCGGCAGGGTGACCGCTTTGGGCACGAGCGGATGTTCGGGGTCGCTTGGACAGCGCTCAAGCGGTGCGCCGAGCCAGCCCGTGGCGGGGGGCGCGGCACTGGCGCCGCCGTGCATGCGACGCAGCTGCTTGGCCATGCGACCTTTCCATGTCTTGTTCTTGGGTGACGACGGCAAAGTCGGCGTTGGAGGACCTGGTGAGGGCGACAGATGGTTGTGAAATATGTATTTGTATTATAATTTTTAAAAGTATATTTAGAGAAAAATTTTCTCTACATCTCTTTTAGTAAAACGGTTTTATTTAAATTAAAATGTCTTCGTTCTTACCGGTGGGCGACCTGTTCCTGCCTATCTTCTTGCTGCGCTGAGGTGGGAGAGGAGAGGGGCATTCCACCGCGACGGGAGCAGTCGTGGTGGTGGCGGGCGCGGACGCAGGTGCCGGTGGAATGGACACCGGTTCCGAAGGTGGCGGTTCTGCGGAGTGGCGCCGAAGTGCTGCAAGCCAGCGTTGGGCATCTGCCGCGCCTTCCGCCTGGAAATGTTTAACAGAAATTCAGTTATGATTTTAAGTACTGACAATGCTAATGTTAATATTTGTTGTTGTTATTTTTATCCCAGATTTTTCACCTTGACGATATTATTGTTCACTTTTAGAATATTCTATGTTCTAGATCGTACCTGTAGCAGAAGTTCTGCACCTGCAGCGGTAGTGACTCGTACGACATGTTTTCTTTTAGTGTAGTCGTCTGCGAGTGCGGCGAGCGAGTAGCGTACGTCAAGAGCATCTCGTGACCCTCCCTCTGTGACCGCACCTCCCGCCCCGGCCGTCCCGCTCACCGCGCCTGGGCTCTAACGAAAGACATAATACGTTAATGAAATATAAAGTGTATTTTATTAAGACAATTATTTTTAGGATCTTCCTAAAAAGTTAATAAGAGAACATTATCGCAATAATAAACATGACAGAAATAAAACCAAGGTGAATGTAAATTTAGCAGACATGAGGGAAACTACAAAAGAAACGATTTGTAATCATCTTTCAACGCCACTGATTTGCGGTGTACTGCAACCGCAACTTCGGTTATTTGCTGTTATTATATTTCGTTTAGTTTATGTTTCGTCATTATTTACATAAGTGTCATATAAAACGCAATACACGACAAAATTTATTTAAGAAACTATGGATATATAAACAGATTCCTATAATGGGTAGTATTTATAACATAAGAAGTACGAATTCTATTGAAATGATTTGATTGATGTAGTTTTTAAATCGCTTCAAGTTAACAAATTAAAAACTCAAATCCCTTACAATCTTTTTGATGTCCATGCCCTTATCAAAGTTCATTTAAAAGAGTGTTTCGAATTATGATTTATATAATAGCGAGGCAAAGACCGGTGTCTAGATTTTAAACGACACGCGACGTGTTTGAGATTGAAATTTATTGCGCAACCTTCGAGACACACAAACACACTGAGACAATTTTTTAATTAAGCCCAAAGCGCAAAGTCGGCCACAGTGATTACTGTTTCTCGGAACTAACGTTTGTAGTAGCAACTGTCGTTGAATAGAAAGAATAAATAAATCTAAAGAGACACTTTTGCCAAATTATAACAGTTATTTATACTACAAATAATATCACGATTATTTATTAATGAGATAAGAACAAAAAAGACAAATTTCAAATTGAGCATAATAAAAATAAAAGTGATTAATTTATTAATTTCTAAATTTATAGAATATTTTGTTTTTACTCTTCAAGTATTACAAAAATCAGCAAATTATAAATTACCATTAGGTACTAATTAAGTTCAAGCAAGTCGTGCTGCTCTCACGGATCTGACATAGTAGCTTTCACCCCCTAATTACTGACATTATGTCAACAAACGGGTAGATGAATCAGAGAATTTCGACTTACTAGGGTCACCGATGAATTAGTTTTACAGTGTCATCTAACAATTTCATTTGATATACAAATGGAACTTTGTTATAACTTGCTGTTCCATTTGTAAAAAACATAAATCATTTTGTAAAAAAAAGGACTGTGTAAATATAATCAATAACTTCCAATGTTTTGCGATAATTAAAATATAAATAAAATTTTCATGAATAATATAACAATATAAAATATTGTTTAAATTTAAAAACGACAACCCTGCCTTGTCTTGTCTCTTATTAGGTTCGTGAATGCGGCATTAATCAAATGAGAACACAAGTGGGTTACAGTGGGTCGAAATGAAATAAGAGGTAACGTCTAAATAACCTGCACTTCAAAAGATAATCTCGCATTCACTTTCTTTTTGATATCGTTTTAAACGACTTAATGCGAGGCGAGATTTATTTAAACGACAACAAAGTTATGAGAATGTCTAAGTTTATCTTTTGTTGTCGAACAACGAAATGTGTCACTGTGACTAATGCGAATTGATCATTGCGAGTATTGTTACTTACACTTCTTACACTTGACACTGATAGAGATCTCGATTCATATTTAGACATTGCGTCATAAATGATATTAACACGATATACGTATTACTTACGGATGTAACAAGAAATGAGATTAACCTAAAAAAACACGAGTGATCAGATCATTGATACAGCGGATGGTCATTGCACACTCCTCCCACGCCGATCGCATAATACAGACGAATCGACACTGTCAGTTACGGTAAGTAGCGCTTGTGGCTTAAGATCGGACACACCGAATGAAATTGAGAGTAATATCTTGCGGTTATTACATGCCTTCCTTGTTGACTGAAGCTTCCGATAATAACTATCTGGAGGATGCAGTTATTACTATATAATTTCATGATCATTTTGACCAGTAAATCAATATAACGTACTATTTAACAAAACCAAACAGACAATGAAATAGCAATAAATATTTATACGTTTAAATACCTTCTAACCTCAATAGCTAGAAAAAGCAAGATGTTAAACTTCGATTGCGATCGCGTAGAAAAAGAGAGGATAATTACAAACCGACGCGTGCGCATGACGATATTAACTTATCGTGCTCCGATACCATCTCCGGCCTCGGCATTTTGATGATGTGAGAAAACAGTCATGCTTTCGATAGTCTCGAAAATTACTGGTCGCGGTCGATAAGAATCGAAGATTTATTGCGTCTGACACACTTTCGTTGTCGCTGTGAAAAAAAAATATTAAAAACTTTGTTACGGCGAGAGTGTTTCGTTCTTGACCTGTTAGCAACGATGCAATTAGAGGGTCAGCGGGTGTCCAAACCATGAAGTGGTCTAGTGACGTAACGCGTGCCGCGAGCTGGAAAGACACTAACAAACCATCACCGCGGCTCCACCACAACCGCAAGATTACTTGACGGAGCGGATAATAAGTACAACGTTACAATGAACGGTTCATAACATTGTTATGAAAATATTAACGACAGTATTGCGGTTAGATATACATTAAAATCTTTTTCTAATGTCTAGTATAATTTCTTACTAAAGTCACTAATAATTGAATTTATAAAAGATGTGCAATTGGTTTTCGCAATTATCGAGAACGACATTAAAACATTCGAAACTAAGCGGAGTAATTAACCCCAAACACATCCAGATAACGAAAAGCCTCCAGCTATGGATCGTAATAATGTACTTTTGGGTCAATCGTCTACTCATTGCCTTTCAATACTCATAAATCGAGATACGTTGACGCCCATGTCGAATTAGATTTGAGGTTGTTAATATCTTCAAAAAAATATGATCATATCTCAGTAAACGAGTCTCTTAATAAATTTCTTAATTAAGATAGTTATTAATAAACTGGTTGTAAGATAACGTCTTAATAGGTTTATTGTATTTTGAGAACTGCGTATTATATGTACTTTGTTATTATAATATTATTTTGGTAAAATAGTCAAAGCTAATAAAATAGTACATAACTTTTAATGAAAGTGACCTTAGAAAACGAAATTTTAGTTGCAATGCGAATTTTAATACATGAGTATTAATAAATAAAACGGAAAATAATTCTCTGCCAAGTTCTTTGGCGCCAACGAATAATAAAATTATATTATTACCTGTATCAACATTATTAATAACAAAAAACGAACTGGTTATATCACTACAGTAAGTCCGATAACACTATCCATTACACATATTTAAATATAACACTTCTTTTATTACCGCACTGCGCTAAATAAATTTAGTTGCTGTTAAAAATAAGTTTTAAAAGTAAAACGACGTTTTCTCGTCGACGAACGAAACGCGAATGAATCTTACCAGTATGTCGGTGTACCAGAGCGTCATGGCTTGGCTGGAGTCCATCCGCATCAGCGCCAGACGAGACGCGTCTTGGTCATTATCGAAGCTTAGCATTAGCGAGGTACAACTGTACACAGTTATATATCCTGATATACACTCACGGATTCAAAAAATTTTAAGTCAGTTTAAGTTTCAAAATTTCAGAAACTAAAGTCAATTTTCTTTCATCCCATCGACCGGTGATTTGTATAATTTTGTAAAACAGTATTTTCTAGATATGTTTGAATTAAGTTTGAAATAAAATTCAAACAATTCAACGAAATAAATAAAAATCACCGGAAGTATCACAACCGAGTTGCGGGCGGGCGGCTCTCGCGCGCGCCTGAAGGACTATGGCGCGTTGAGCTGCGTCTGCGCAGAGAAAGTGCTCCCGCGCAGACTCCTCGGCGTCTGCCAAATCGTCGTTTTCACGGTTCCGAAATTGATAGTCTTTTCCGGACGAGTCGCTCTACACAATGGGGCCAACGTGGCGCCACTTTCTTTGCTGTTGTTTTATTTGTCTATTTTCATTTCGCTTTTGCGTTAAGCTCAATTTTATGTCACCATGTTAAAAGCGGTACATTTGGTGTTGTGCACATTAATATGGAGCTAATACATAAAATACATTATATCATCGGCGCTGTCCTGAACGCGTAAGATATCGCAACGCGGCTGTGACCACGTAACACATAATAATTTTACGACGTTGCGTTTGTCATCACAGAGTCATTAAGTTGTAAAACGTCGTTGTTTGAATTGTGTAGTTATTTGAAATATCTTCAAATGGGCATCGTAAGTACAAATTATGTGCAGAATAGCAGATAACATATTATAATAATGCCGATTCGTCACACTTTTCCTTCGCACTAAGGTAATGATTATAATGTTTAAAGATCATATTTTACATATTTTTTATAGTCCAAAAGGTAAAGTTATTAAATTTAAATAAATAGCAGCCAAGAATACACAAATATGATTTAAATCTACTGAATCAGAATATATATATGTAGGACATAAAAAAATCCTGGAAATAAAAAGTACTTCTGATAGGCATCTTCCGTTCCATATTTATCGTTTTAATTCTTCTTAGAACACATTAATATAACCTATTATAAATCTTTTGCTTCTAGAGCACACGAATCCAGCGTTGGTAGAATTGTGACAAGTGTCACTTTTGCATCCTCGTTTTCTTCAAGACATTTTAACTTGCCAACAGCTTCGTGGAATTCCTAATTATGTATAGAATAAAAAGACACTCCAATTTCGCAAAGAAACGGTCAAATATTTTTTTACGCCATTGTGCCCTTTGGCGTTACTCCTATCATCATTAATTATTTGCCTAACATATTTTTTTAAGTATTTTTATTTGGGTAAACAGTTTTGGTTCAAAGCAGTTATCTTTTTGACATTTATTTTCTATTTTTTTTTAAATTTTTGCGCTTTCTATTAACCCAGTTTCAGAGCGTTTATAATCGTTCATTCAATGAACCATAAAGTACGTTAACCTTCCTCGCCCACCTACCAGTATATTATATCTAATTTGGAATAAATAGAAAATACATTTAGCACATTCATAGTCTGTTCAAACAGTTGTATCTTTTGATAGAATATAATTGTTCAATGTAAGAAAAGAAACTTATCATTGTCTTATAATTGAAAGAGAAAGTTTGCATCTTGATGATTGATCCTAGAAGCTGGATGGCTATGATTTATAGCTAAATACTTCTTCCTATTATCATCTGTTATTTTATTAACGCCACCGGTTTCCGTAATATTTTTACCCTTACGTAATCCGTACCTCAGCTGTCACATAACCAGTGTCTATGAAATGCACTTTACATTGTGAGTTGTGACTAAAAGACGATTACCATGAAGGCTTTACGATTATTATTGTGGTGACTGAAAACAAACTTTCCTTAGTAGGCGTTAACTTAGTGCCAATATAATCGTTTGAACTGCTTATCTGTTTGATATATATATATAATTTTTAGTAAATATTGAATTTTTCTCAACATTTCATATCTCTGCTTCAGAAATGGTAGCTCTAAATCAGATCTGTTATATCAATACGGTTATTAAACGAATGTAGATGTGGAAGTGCTTTATTTTGGTACCTAATCTAGACACAGTTGTGTAATATCTAGAAAGTTTGTTGTCTATCCGTTTGTGCAATGAACATTATATCAAACAATCAATGCTTGGAGTGATACATATCATTCATAACGAAGCGTGTATTGTTTTAATAGTAATAATAATTTAAAGAATAATCACGATTATACATTACTAAAATAAAAATCTTCTCTTCTTACTAAGAAATCATAACATTTTACAAATTGGGTAACTTTGTTGCTGCTTCATTTGATTAATATAAAATGTAAATATTGTCATCATTTATATCTCATACATAAATACTGCTAGTAAACACGCAGAGTACCTACACAGAGACTGAAACTATTAAAAACTCCAAACTATTAATGCACAATGAATGTCATTAAAGAGCTTCAGATCAGAAATTGGATCAGTTAAAACTGAACTAACAAAATGAGCTCATTTTGAGTATCTACAGTGTATGTATGTATGTTACGTCAGGTATGCACGTCATGACATAATGTAGGTCAGATTATTTATAAATTTATGTTTACAGCCTATTTAAATCTATTTACGATGCACAAATGTAATGTAAACCTAGGTACTACAAAAGTTATAATACTATTAAATTCATTCAGCAATTCGTAGGTGATTCCGTTGTAATAAAATATGTTTTCTTTGATGTTCTGTTATTATAAAATAATGATCCAGATATGACGCTTAATAACGTCGATCGTAATAATAGAACTTGAAATCGTTATAATACCGAATCACACTTCCTAAATTCCTATAGCGATAATGAAAACGACAAAAACAAACAAAGAAAGTTGCGTTAATTTTATACTCAACACAAGGTACGCGTGTCCGTTACACCATTATCGATGTAATTATAGTGTGTTTGTTGTTCGGTTCAGTCGAGTCTTCGGCTTTGGATTTCGGCCTACATACGGCGACGCCTCAAAGAAAACCAATCGCGCGTAAATGAACTGGGTTACTTTTAAAATTAACAATTAAATTGTCTGATTTAGTTCTTTTGTGTATCAATAAATTTAAGAAATTGAGAGAGAGATAAAAGAAAATTTTAATATGACCTACCTACTATAATGAATTAATTGCAATAAATATTTGTTTTTAGTCACCATTTAAACATAATATTTTTCTAAGATACTAAGAGTTTTAAATAGTTCAAATGATGTTCTGTTTTAAACAATTAATAACGAGAAAGTAGTATTGAAATAATAATTAGAAAAACCGAAATGCTTCCTTGAATATTTCATACTAGGTTTTCTTTTTATGTATAAAATTTTCCAAATAATTATAAATATATTAATATTGCGAAAATATGTTTAAAATTACACACGCTGAAAACGTTACAATACGCGGAGTCGCATGTAATTTGGCAATTAAAATTATAAATTTCAGTAAGCGGTTCTAGTGAATGATTCATTGTACGCTTTCTGTGCAATTAACCATAGAAAGTAAACCATTATAATTGGTGTACATCCGTCAGTTTGTTCGTCTATTCAATATATTGACGTGGAAACAGTACCTGAATTATAAGCGTAGGTGAAGTCTCGTACTGTAATTATGAATATTTTAACGGTTGATTATCTAACAAGGTCTGAAATATTTTGTTACTCAAAAAATTTTCTTTTTTTATGACTAATAAATATATAATTTTTTATTTAGGTATTAACGAAAGCAACATTATATATAAATAATATTTCAATTATACCCATTTAAATCAAATTAAAATGTAAATTAAATTTAATATATATTGTATATACTATAATGTACAAGTAACGAGTTCCACAATTGCCGTGTATAATGACACCTCACCGCAAAAAATACGTTATATAAACAATAAATCGTTGTCACTCGCTAGACTATCATTACTGTCAATAAAACTTTACAATCTAAACAACACTCTATAGTAATATTAATTCAATAGACAAATTGGCATGTGTGAATGATTTCTAGTAGATCTATATCTATATATATAAAATAGAACAAGGAGGTCGATTACCCCGGGAGCGGATGGAGACGCATTGCATGCGCATGCGCATCTCGCGGTGTAACACGCGCTACGAGTCACGCCTGTAAAACTATCATCGGGATTGTTATGATTACGTTCAAATATTCTCCTGATACTTGGGTGGGGCTATATCTATTATTATCTTTAAGATTATTTTTAAACGTGTAATACAAGTTTGTAATCGATGCTAAATTCTTAGATAGATTAGAATTTATCTATTGTAGTAATAGTATTTGAAAAATTCTATTTTGAATTTCCTAAAAAAACTAATGTTATGTGCGAGTTGTCACGTGCGTTCAGTCAAAGATTATACTTTACTCATTGCTTATCTAATTTACAATTTTTATCTTTCACCTAATGTTGTTTAAATGATTCTAAATATTACATTGATAATACATATACGAACGTAGTAATAAAAGACATAACATCTATCTGTTTCCTTAAAGAGTTATATGGACGTGCATAATAAGCACATGTGCGTTTCGCAGAAGCCAGACACTCGGTCTGGTTGCGAGCGTTCATATTATGCGATGCCATGTGGTCACCGAGAGTTATGCTGCTTACACACTATCTTAAGACTTTCAGTTAATGAATGAAGAAAGAGGCAATTTCAGTGACACGCTCGAGATGTTATTTTAAATTAAAACCACTCCGTTCCATTTGAGTCCTGAGCTTTATAGCATTTGTGTATTGTGAGTGCTCTTTGCGAATCGTAATTAAATGAACGTTGCAAAACAATTCAACACGATCTAATGAGATATGTATCACTTGTATTCACTTGAGATTCGCATCTGTAATTTGTGATCACTTGCTATTGTGAAGCTAATATCTTGGGAGTACTATTGTTTGTTATTGAATTCTTTATTTCCTACATTATTATTGACAGTTTTATAACGTTGCGTGATCGGTGCAATTAATATTACGATTTAGATTATATTCCATGTCATTAGTCAATAAACTAAACCGTTTTATCTTCATAAAGAAATCTTTTATAGACGAATAAAATTTAAATCGAGTAAAAGTGTTATGTAATAGCCATAATAAGTGCACATAGAAAAAAAATATTTACTCGTCGTAGTAGAGTCGTAGCAGAGTCTTAAACAAAACACCTTGTGGACCAGCAAATTGCGTGTATACACATGCAATGCATTTAATGATCGCTCCAACAAACTACAGATTAAAAGATTAGCTCGTGACTTCCACAGCGTAAGGCAGGACTAGAAGCATCCTTTCGTGGAACAGCGTGAGACTGACAATATAATATAGACCTCAGCAAAATGTAAAACAGCGCTCACAGTCAGATGTGTCGGAAATAGGACACTGTCGGCGAAGACAACGTGATCGGAATCATTTATACTAGGATTATAAGTTTTGGTTACACAATAAATCTTCTCAGTGGTATTAAGTGTTAACGAATATGTTGATACCTTTTAAAAACACAGCGATAAATCAATATTTATCATCTATTCTATTCATAGAACTACTTCTATTCTAAAATTAATATATATCTACATATACGTTAATTGATGTAGTTATGTAATGTTGAAATAGTAAACTAACTCTTGGCGTTAATGAAAAAAAAAAACGAACATAACTAATACTATATATATAAAAATACATATATAATTGTGAGTAAATTATGATGTTTTACGAAACCACTGAAAGGAGTTAAGAAATAAGAGAGGCTAGCCAAAAGCATAAATATTAAATGATAATATAAAGACGTCCTCTGTTTACAGAACCGAAATATTCTTTAACATCTTTAAAATTCAAAGCGTTGCTCGTGAAGAAATTCACGTACGCCACTCGTGATACGATTGTTTTATTTATATGATTTACGAAGAGCGACGTTGGAACTAACAAAAGAAAATGATGAAAAATGGATACATTTTTTTCCATCTAAATCTAGTGTAAACAATAATATCATAAGATCAAGTTATATTATATCGCATGCTTTTGAATTATCCGCTCCATCTGATTTCACGGTACTTTAAACATTTTAAAAGCTATTAAATTACCGCTTCGTTTAAACAAAAAAATAACCTTTTCGTAGTGCATTTATAATAATAATATGACATACCATAATTCTGCTTTCACTCGTGTTGTAATATTTGTTTGTGGCAAATAAGTATTTTCGTTATAAATTTAGATTTAGATAATTAAACTGCCCATTTATCATAGACAAAGGATACTCCCAAGATTAAATCGCTCCTTATATTAATAGAATTCCAAGACTGGTTAGAACCGTCTAAATTGGACACCTAATTTAATTCATTATGCAGTATTATGTTAGTTTCGCTTTACTTGCTGCGAGGCAGTCGTATCAATCTACATACGCAATCCGGCACGCGATGTCAAATTACAATTTACATCAATTACTAATTCTTATTTAACATGCGATCGTCAACTTCCTCTTGTTTTATTGATGGGTCCAGCGCGCTGTACAGGTGTATAATTATTATTTTTAGGTTTCTTTTTTTTCAAGTATATAAATAACATTCAATTGCCGGCTGGTATTATTTTCCATGATCAGCGGACACTTATAATAATATATCGTTTTGGATCCTCTGATTTTGCGATAAATGCGTAAACATAGAAATTAATAAACTATTTTAGAACAAGGTTACAAAAGCATTAAATGCAATAATATTTTGAAATGCTGTTAAATGAGACAGCTAAGTGACACCAAATTACGATCAGTGGAATTTCAGTCAAGGTAAAGGTTATGTCGGAAGCTTAATATTTTTAACAATACGTCTTTAATATGTCACGTAAGCTTCATGGTCTCAAGAGTTTATTTGATGTACGTACTTCCCTCTATTAATAAAGTTGTCTAAATACGTCTGGCGTAGTAAAATATGCTTTGGTTGCTTTTATCTCGCACACAGTAATTAAAATAACAACTTTATTGTAAAATAGAAGGTTGACGGTCCGGATGATTTATTCAAACAGTTGGTGCCCTGAAGTGTTGTTTTAAGGACGGACAGAATTGTATAATGTATCGGCCATTGATGGCACGCGTTCACAAATAATAATATGATATCGAGTTAGAACGACTCAAGGATGAATAGTGATTGCGTGTTTCAGGTTCGATTTGCAGGTGGGTCACGCGCGTTCGCCGCCGGCATGGCGTCACATCCTCACTCAATTGGCCACTATAATTAATAAAAGTATTGCGCCCGCGCAAGGTAACGCTATGTTCGGTAACCGTCGGCATTTTGACGCATTGTTGACGTTCTCGAGGACTATTTTTTTTTTGGTTCAGACAATATCGTTTAAAAACAATCGAATTCGAGCGGTGAATCATAAATTTTTGACAAAATGTTATCATTCCAAGACTTACATTGTACGTCATTGTGCGAATACAATGAAGTTACTTGGGTAATTTTACCAATAGCAGATAGTAGTTTCGATAATTTCAACTGTTTAAAAAATATGTTCCGCATGCGTCACAAAGTGAGCGGCGATATCTTTAATCTCGTTTTTATGAAATATAATAACCATGTCCTGCCTTTCATAATGGAGCCACTTTGACTGCATTCCTGAAACTAAAAGATTAAGACTATGCCATTTATCTTGAGACCTTTAAACGTTGTGTTTGATGTGTTGTACCTTCACGTCCCAGTCTTTGAGGCTTGACAGGCTCCTATCAGCTGTCATCTCCCGCCCATTATGCGCTGAGAATAGACATGTGACCTCCGCAGGTTGTCTGCAAGGCCATATGCCTTCCCAATCCAACCTTTCGTATTGAATATCGACAGGTTAAGACCCCGCCGCGATTGTTTCGTTTATATTCAATGGGTATTCGTTGTATAAAATAAAATGGAAGGCGCTAATCATTGTAATTACTTTATTATCTTACGTTGAAAACATGTTTATTATATTAATAATTGTATATTATTAACAGTTGTAACCGCTGTACACTCTCCGCGACCTATAAATGCCGTTAAAGGCTAGTTGTTAACGTGTATGATGTTAAATAAGGATCAACGTCCTTATGATATAGAGCAGATACAGCATCATACGACGGATGACAAACTTGTTAACAATCTTTTGATTTATACCTCGAGTACTTTAGCCGGTTGCTTTATGTCACAAAAATAAAAGCTTCCGCCGACAACACTCGACTGAATGTTCTAAAGATATCTAAACTAATATCATCATAATTTGAGCTAAACATATTTACCATCAGGTGGTTGAGAGCAATATGTAATAACTTACATAGGTTTTATAAGTAACACTTAAGAAAAAACACTTTAGAGTTGTCGTATTTCAGTTATAAAAGTTTGGATGCATAAAAATGTTCATTCTAACACATCGTTGTGATAGAATTTATGATGAACAGATTTTCTAAGAATATAAATATATAAATAAATATAGCGGGTAACATTAAATATTAAATATTTTTATTTACTTAGAAAATTTGTCATTATAAATTAAAGTTAATGTTTGAAATACTATGATTATTTTAGCAAATCGCTGATGCAACTGCTAGGTCCCTAGGGCGATTCATAACCTGAAGAAAGTAATTCATTAAAATGGAAGGTGCATTGTCAATAGCTTTCACTGGCTGGAGAAATTTAACGATGAATTGTGATCCATTTCTACAAAAGGTCGCCGGTAATAACTATTTACTTTGAAGGTACAATTAACAATTATAATTAAATCCCATAAAAACATATTAAATATTAATTAAATATTATCGTAAATATATAAAGAGTTGTTAATCGTACAAAACTTTAGGATTATAATGTGATATTAAAAGTACGTTGCCTCGTTTACAACTAAGATTAAGAAATTAGACGTTAACTGAAGGTCTTTTGTTAACATTTTTAACAATGAATTTGCAATTCTTCCAAAAATTTTTGTATGAATAAAGTTAATCTCCGGTTAAAAGCAATTTGCGGTATAATTTCATTAAAAGCGCCGAGGACGTTGGCCCGGCCGGCTCTAAAGAAATTTCATTGAGGAACGCTTTTGCAATTTTACTCGAGATGCCCTCTAATGGTGGAGCATTAGTCGAATCGTTTCTTCGACAACCTTTTTAATAACCAACATTTAAAATAAGGTTTTATATTCACAATACAAAATCAAATATAATCAATTAGATTTATTTTTATATAGAGAATACAATTGTAACTAAATGAACACTAAGCTGCTTAGTTGAGTAGTACTTATTACATACAACGTAGACACATATTTAGAACGAAGCCCACTAAGATCGTAGCGATTCTAAACAGACATATATACAAGTTTTTATATGCATAAACACAAGGATCATAATGCAATAATACCTTATTATACAACTATACATATTCATATTACAATGCAATTATTGTATAATGCACCTTATTCAAATAGTCATAAGAGTTACGTGGTCGCTATCGGTCTGGCGCATGTGCATGTACTAAGGCTTACGACACACGTGCGACAATTAGGCCGTGATAATCGAGCAGCAAACCACGCAAACTATACCGTTGAGTAAGTTAGGTTGCAGCTTAGATGTGTAAAGACAGCTTTATTATTTTTCAGAAATACTTTATGTACAATATTTGCATTTTTTAAATATTTTTAGTTGATGTACCAACTAATTCTGTATAAGGTATCTCACGTACCAAAATAAAAGAAATGTGTGGACCTACCTTAACAGTTTAGGGTTAAGACTCGGGGATTCCGTGTCTGCATACAAAAGTTTTATTTGTATATGTATATTAATATCCTGATTCTTAACTTAATATTTAATATTACAAAAAGCAAAATTATCTTTAATATGATACTTTACAGACCCGTTAAATCTAGACCATCTCAAAAGTCATATAAAATAACAGTTAAAATACATATATAAAAATATTGCAACTAATTTATTCAAATATCAATATTGACCCACATCTACGCTCCTGACAATCCTTTTAGCCCGCACGAGCGGACCCCTATGGTATGAATATTCAACGACTCGTTCCAACCGCCGGCTTTGCTCGATAGGTATATGATAAACACGCAAACGGACACCTGGGTAAATGATAAACATCGACCCGTGGCTTAAATAAATATGGTGAGTTATTAATCTAGTAATTTTCGTTTACTGTATGGTTAAATTAAATAAAATATTTGACAACTATCACGAAACGATATTAATATGTATCGAATTTCATAAAAAATATGTATGACCAAGGATTCTACCATTTAGTTATTATACACAAGTTGCGTCTGTGTTTAATTATTTCTGATCATATTGCGGACATATTTAAAACAGAACTCTCAAATATTAATAACAAATCTAAATTATCTAAAGTAAACCTTGACATATTTAGAAATACCGACGTGTAGGTTCTAATTTTATACACAACGAGTAAAATTAGCGAGCCAAGAATTAAGAATATGATATTACAATAAACAATGAACATTATGGCCACATTAAAAATAATAAACTATAGGAAAATATTTGTAATGATCTGATACAACCAACGTACATACAAATATATATAAATTGATTGCAAAATAAAGACGTGTCACAGGAAAACGTCCAGTGCCCGTATTTGGTGACCGAGGCTATGATGATGAATGAGCTTTTGTTTTTGTTTACTGCACGGTCTCAATCATAACGGCCGTCGAAAAATATTCGATGTTAAATAAATATCTCTATATGCCCATAAATGGTATAACGAATTACGTAAAGGAGCTCGCCGGAGTGGCCTCGGAACCAGTTCTCGTGGGGCGGGAGACGGTGGTTTTTGCGTGAATTTAATCTCTATTATTATTATAGTAAGAGCAATGTTTTGTTTCATTTTGTACAGGACCAGTTTCGCTGCTCCGAGCAAGGTCCCGCCATAGACCCGGTCACAGGGACCGAGGAGCATTGCCCTCCATAGAAACCTTTAATAATTTTCTATCAAAACCTAAACTAGATAAGGTATTCTTGAGTCTTTGGCACTAAAAATCTTTCAAATTTTTGCAAACTGATTTATTACTTTCGTATATTTTGTTGATTGAAATAGTTAATTACTTTCGACGTTATTAACAACGATAGATTTTCTTTAATTATGAATTTCCTTCCTTCAATGTAAACGAACCAACTTTACAGTGAAATTTAAATTTGATGTTGAAGTAATTACGACGAAATTATATTTCTAGAAAATTATTTTCCTAACAATCTTAACTTTTAAATATTTTTTTAGTCATTATATTGATCAATAAAAGGAAAGGACGAAAGTGACCAAATATCAAGTAATCACTAATAGAGAACAAAAAAAAACAAACGAATTTAAGCCAATACAATAAAAAAATTAATAACAATTTTGATTTCTATTACGATGTTATTTAAGTGAAGAAAAAGTTCTTCACTTAGTAATCATAAAAGTGAATAAGTAAAACTTAAATGAGGTAACACCAAGGTTTTGTGAATGACGTCAAAGCGTTCACGCGCCGACCACGCGCGCTACACGTCCAACCCCAACCCCTAAAGTGATTTGTTCGGACACATTCAGGTCTTCATCAACTGAATTCTAATTTTCTATCTACCGCTATCTCACTTTTGATTAGAAATAGTGACTCGTATTATATAAAATAATTTATTATAATGGACTGTATTTTTTTTATTACAACAGCTTTTTCTTAAAAAAAATATTTCTACAACACTTATTATTTATATTATTGATATTTTTCTACATTGGAATAACTTATTAAATAACATAGTTTTTAATTTAAAGATTGTATCAAAAACATAAAAATACATTTTTAATTGAAATTTATTTTTAACGTAATAATATAAATTAAATTTTCTTTTTAACCCGAAATTTTTAATATAATCCTCCCTTATTTATATTTTCTCCACGAAATCCCTTACAATTTGTAAATAACATAAATAAATAAAAATGACTTTACTCAATTGTATTACAATTTTCTACATGATATTCCCGACATATTAAACTCGTCTAATTCGGTAATACTCGTATATATAAAAAAAATATATTATCCTGTTCGATACAGTATTACCAATCTGATAATTAAAGAAACAAGAAAACCTATGCATAATAAGCAGAAACAGAACGATAACAAGAAATTCTATTTTGATATAGTTAAAAATGTTATAAATTAACAACGAGAATGTTATCTGTATGCAAAACATTTACAAGATGGAATATAAATTATTTGATATGTAACATTACAACGTTGAATGCTCTCCGCGTTGAAAGGAGTCTGGGGACGCATCTATTTTATATTTATCTCCATACTATCATCTGTGTTTACTAAATTATTCTCGTTCGCGTCACTGTTTTACTATCGTATCGTATAATTTCTTTTTTATAACTCTCCTTTAATGAAATGCTGATCGTAAATTTTATCGTAACATCAGATACAACGTAAGTTACGATTTATAATATGAAATAAATAAATTAATGAAATATTTTATTCCGGCAGATACGTTTTTATTTTGAGGCTAGTATTATTTAATTTAATGAAATTCATAAACTTACGTTCTTAAGCAATTATATGAGTATTTCCAAGTACGTAATATATGTATAATATTTAACAAACATTAAATAAATTAATTAATCATATCCAATCAACATATTTATATGAGGAAAACATGCCCGTGGTCCTTACCCATGATCCAGTGGACCCCCAGCGCTTAAGTCTCTTCCCGAAAATATTCTGACACTGCGAGAGACACGAAACGGAGGCAGCAGGCTGTATCTTACCGCTAAAACTATCAACCCTGTCCAGCGTCATCGTCCAAATTAAATCACATCAAGTCCAATAAATAACATGTACACTTAATAATAACGCGCTATTATAACTCGAGACGTCCGCGTACCGTTAGCAGGGACGTCCGTGCGTGTCGGAGTCTTTAACGTGAGTGTGCCGGTCCCGTTTTCCTCTAGCCGGGAAAGCTTCGCCCGCCCAAGCCAGCGGCACGGCCGGCGGATGGGTCGTTAAGTGGAAAAGCATTGGTGTCAATGTGACTTTATAACAAATTACACGTATTACATGATGTGACCACACCAATCAGATGGACATTTTTCTTTCATGTAAACAACGTTAGGCAAGCTTTTATAGTGCACTAAATTAAATTAGAATTTATTATATTTATGATGATTTTAGTTTTGAATTTCCCAATTTCACCTTCGCTATACAACTAATGTATCTTTCACCTAGCCAAGATCGTTAAAAGTTTTTTTATTATATTAATGTTAGAGTAAAATCGGTCATGGTCATGGGGCGAGCACTCCTCCTTTATTAAAACGAATAGATACTACTAAAATAAGCTCATAATATCAATAATTTTAATAACAGGTTGTAGATACATCACTCTTACTTTTGAAAGAACATCACGCCGCGGAAGGCGTATATTATAAATGTATAATAAGAATTCAATGCTTTGTGTGTAGCTATAATTATATAGTATCTTTGCAGTGCTTTGGACGAAGCTATCGTAATCAATAAACTACGTAAGATTTGAATTGCCTTCAACTTGGCTCAGGATATCATGTCGCATTGCAGAAGGAATGAAATATTAATATAACATATTTTTGGACATCAATCGGTCAGATCAACGACACAACAATCGCAATTGTTTTAAAAATCGATATTTAAATCATTTGATAAAATTTTACTGAGGATAAAAATTATTTGACATATTGTATAAAATATGTATGATGTGAGTTGTCTTAGTATATAAAAAATAACAATATATTAAAAATAATAATAAATGAATGCACCTTGTTAAATACTCCTCATCGTTAATGTAGGTTGTCGTTAAGCTGTCGTGTTCGTCGCCTATTAATTTTGGCCAGACCTTGACCTTGCTATGAGCGACCTTAAAGCAGAGCCACTCCACATAGTAATTAATTAATTACCAAACGATTCGCACTAATTACCTCGATCTGATAAAAATGAAGCTTACAAAATAGCGACGTAAAACCTTCGCTTAACGTATATAGAATATTAAAAAATTCTTTATAAATTGGGCAACATCCTTTAAGAGTACAAAACATTTCTGATAATATTTCTGAGTTTCTTTCTCTTGTTAGTTAATAAGAGAAACATTGAAATTTAATTTTGTAAATTAGATTTAATCAACAACATAGCTTGCGATAGAATGTGGATATTCTTGTTTTAATTATTTTAATTATAATAATATGTTAAGGTAAATTATAATGCAATATTGAAATAGTATCGAAGTAGCAGATTTAGCTAATCAATTTTTGATTGACTGACAGACTTTATTGAGATTTATAGTATTGTGTAGTCTTTTCAATATACATATTATATTTTAGCGTATTATTAATTTTAAATATTTAATTAAATTTACAACTATTAAATATAATAGTATAAATCTGATCATTGAATCATAGAAAACATCCTTTCAAATTGTATTATAGGAAAAATTTTCTACAATTTCACCTTGGAGCCCACCACCGCAAATAAATATCGCTCTTCGACGTTTCCGAGTTTATTTAGTCGTAAGATAAACAAACAAACGGATACCTTTTTTCGCAGTACGTTACACTGAGGTGAGGGGAAAAAATATTAAAGCAAAGTAAACAGTGTCGACGGCCAGTCGGTCCTTGACCATATATGAGGTACTCCGCCTTTGATGTATAAAAAACTTATATCTGATAATATTTATATAATGAAATGATTGATTATATTTCATTATAAATATCATATTCACAAAAGAACTACACAAGTGTCTGGTCTTTGTAAAATATTAAATAAAAAAATAAAGATTGTTTGATTGCTGGATTTTTATTTACGTAGAGTTACGATTCTAAAGAAAAGATATTAAATTTAAAAGCATTTAATAATATAGGTAATTAATTTGAGTGTTATTATTAATCTATTGTTAATATATATCATGTAAAATTAGTATGATACTTATATGGACACCGCAAGACGTAAGCGAGATTGACTGACCGCGTTGTAATATTCACAACGTGTGGCTGTCGTTTGTAGTAATTTTAAAATGTTGATATATAATATGTATATATATATATATATATATATATATATATATATATATATATTTGTTTCTTTGCGTCATATTATAGTAGTTTAGATTGACTTTAAATATTACCATTTGTTTAATAATATTAATTTTTATCTTACATTTATGTATGACTATGGAGTAAAAATATAAAAATATTACAAATAATACTATATTTTGTAATGTTTTTCTCTTAATTTTAGAATTATCAGCTAGTCATAAAATAACTCGCAATCATTGTAGATAATAAAGTGTTAAATCTTTTTAAAAAAAATGTCTACATTTGTAAATTTTGTTATTTATCATTAAGATACAAATAAAACTTAGATTCAGTATTTTCTTAAATAACAAATAAATAAGGCATGAGATCTCTCTTAAAAATTACTAAAACAAAAACAGATTATAATATCCAATCAAATCTCCCAAATAGACATATAAATCATAACATTCGCATATAAAAAGATATATGCGTCTATAATTCTATCAAACTGCAACCCGTGACGCTGTCTCAATAGAACAGACAAATGCGAGCGGTTAAGTTCAAAGCGGTTCATTTTACTCTTACATTGTAGTGACGTCAAAGTCCTCGCAGATGATCAATAACCGTCTAGTTCTGAACCAGTGTGTAAACACTGGTTCAGAACTGGATCATGGATCATATTATACGTTAATTAATTAAAAAATATTAAAAGACTTACAATATCCACTCTGTATACGTGTATAGTTGAAAATGTTTTACCTGTAATAAAAAAACAACAAATTATTAATTTATTATTAAATAATTTATATTTTAAAGATATTGATAAAAAAAATATTAAACCTAAAAGTGTTTTTGATTTCAAAACAAAATAACATCAAAGTATCAAGGCGTTGACATCGTATAACCACTATATATAATAATTTGAGTTAATGTCCGCAGTTAAGTCGGTTTGTGTATTATGTAGATTGAGACCGGGTTAATAAAAAAGTTGTCGCCGACACTCGTAACCCAGATATCAGCGGTAATTCAATCATAACATATTTACGTAATATATATTCTGAAATAATCTGGAGATTCATTAGTTATGATTTTAACTACCAAAACATATGCCAAATATATCAAATATTATATGTTAAAAAATCTTGAAGTACGGCCATTTACAAATTCTATAATACTTGATTCATTGAGGAAATATTTACACAATATATATTTGTTTGGGAGACCTTTTTTTTGTTTTTAGTTGTTTCCAGATTACGACGAGATAATTAGCTAAAAATTTTCTCATGTATGTTTGAGCCGAACGCGGATGATCTAGCGAAAACAGATTGAAAAAATGTTTAGCCATTAGCCAAAAGTTATCAAGAAAAGAAGAAAGGAGAGGGGCTCAGCTCAACACCCGCCGCGCACGGTTGGCGGATCCTAGTATATTTGTTTTGTTAAAACTGTAATACTTGATAGGTAGACAGAATGACTCATATACATATAATATTATGTCATATAATTAGTATTCTAAGATTTATCAACCATAATGATAAAAAAATATCAATAAGAATATTATGTATTTGCACGTGGTTTTAATTACAAAAAATAATTAGGAAAAAAAGTCAGTAACATAATATTATGCATATTTGTAAAATTACAATGGAAAATTCAATGAAAACGATAGATGAAATAAGGTGGAAAAAAATGATGTTACTAAAATTATATTCAGATCTATGCGTGGTGTGGCGAGACTAGACGAAGTAAGAAATGAGTATGTCACAGGTAGTTTGAAAGTAGCATCTGAGAAAGAAGATAAAAGAAGTAATATTTTCTCGTGGTATGGCAGAGGGGTGAAAGCCATGTAACGAGAAGAGTTAAGAAGAAAATGGATGGTTGTAAGAGTTTGACGGAAGAAGACATCGTGGGAGTGCGTGAAGAATGATATACCAAAGAAGTCTTCATTGAGATGAAATACGATAAAGAGCATGGAGGACATGTATATTTTGGGCAGACCTTGTATAATTGCAACTTGGGTTTACAATAGAAAAACTCAAAACACTTCTCAATGGCAAAGCAAGTTAATAATCCTTAAAAACAATATATTCCTCATTTATATTATATACAATTAATTTATATAATGTATGTTTGAAATTTGAAATACCTGTCTTTAATACCATAAAGGATTTTGCACATTGTATGTATTGTATTTGTCATTTAAATTATTTTTAGATTGTGTCAGAACAGTCATTACTAAGTCAGCAGTCGTGACTTGGCAGAGCTGCAAATTTTTTATACGAGATCCCATTGTCTCCGACACTAGCAGCTTGCATTCTGCTAGACTTTCTAGGTTACTCGGTACTTTCAGATTCTTTTGTTCACGATAAAGGGTGCAACATTGCCTTTCTTTTTCCTTAACAAAGGGAATTATACTACTTTAGTGATAAAATTCATCAAGTCGACCGCTGATAAGTAGCCAACTATGGTCATAAATAAAACGACTCTGATATTTAAGTAATTCTCATTCGAGCAAGGCTTAAAATTTCTCATATTGAAAATTGTTTAAACTCGAATATAGTACATGGAATGTGTTGTAATTGCTAACGAACAAAAAGTGGATATTTTATCAGGAATATATTTACTTTATACCGTACTATAAACAGATTGTAATATAAAAATAATAATATAGCTTATACAAGAATTATAGTAAGTGTACGCTACGAATAGTAATCTCAAACAATGAGTTCTGATCCCTCGAGGAATGATTGATGTACTCCAGATTAATCAGTATATATAAAATCGAGTCGAATCGTTCAGGATTTATAAACAATTTATTTAAAATTGTTCCACCACATTTAAAATTATAGTATTTTCAGAAGCAAACTTTAGTGTGTAACAAAAGTGCCCTCATATGTGAAGACTAATATTATTAATCGTTTTGTAAATGGATTTTTAATAGTTGTTTTAGAAATACCAGGCCAGCAGGAAAAAGCTCTAATGATGGTGGAGTTCTTATAAATTGACCACGAAATAGCATGTTGAGTGAACACGCCAGTTTCCTTCGACTGCGGTGTCGAGATGTAGGTTTATAGATTTTCAGAAACGATCTAATATGACCATAGTTATCTATCGTAAACCATGCTTGAAATAATTTTATGCGTGTCGTTATAATTCTATATTCACTTATTCCTCTGTCGTTACTGTTCAATAAAAACAAATTTAAGCTTAATATATAATAATCATGTCCGAATGTACGACAGACTATTCTGGAAACGTCAAAATTAAACTCCGAGACACACCATCAAATCTCTTGAAATGTACGAGACGATGAAAAATTTAGCGCTTTTATCTCAATTCGACCAGGAAACCGTTTATTTACGACGTCTCCCCGGCATTGTTGGAATCAAACAAAGCAAATTTTGATGCGTTAGTTTATCTCGATTCTAATTTGTTCCTTTGTTTTGACATCTGGGTTTCGAGGACAAACTTGTCCTCATATTCCTTTTGCGATACAATTCACACACTTCTCATTAAAACGTCTCCACGTCCTTGATTGTACCGCCCTCATTTCCGAGGGTTCAAACTTAAAAGAATATAGGTTATATTCGCCGAATTCGATACATTCATCTTCGTAGAATACGTCACAAAAGTATGCGAGCGAGTATTGGAGCGAGTTGAAACATAAAACCCAATTAGCGGTTGAAGACACCGCGTTATTATTATAATGAGTGCGTAAAATATAACTATATTTTTAGAATAGCAAAATAGATGTTTATTAATAGACGATATTGCAAAATACATGGCCGAATTATGTCAGAACGCATTCGTTATGAGGAGAGTCTTACAGTGGAATGGAGTTAGAACTAGGAACTGTCTGCTGTGAGCAATATAGGTTGAAATATAAACCAAAACCGTGACGCATAATACTCGTGTACACAGCATCGTTGTTATTTTCTACATTTTTAAACATAATTCTATTTCAGTACACAATGGTTGCGCTGCACGTGGTATCTAATTTTGTACCGTGGTTCTGTGGTTATCGGGTATTCTCTCTCACGTGTACTCGTAATCGCCAACACCCACACATTAATTCTATAAGCGTTGTCGTATTTGCTAAATATTAAGAATTCAATAAAAAAAAAAACAAAGAAATAACGTATAATAATCTATCCCAGTGATAATTAATCAAACACATCGCATCGTTCGCTATTTGGGGATAAATAATAAACGAAATAAAGCAGGTCGGTGGATCAGCTTTAATGAGCTTTACATCGGTATCCGTATTATGTGCGTCCTCGTTTCCCGGATTATTATCTCGTAAGGTTTTATTTACATTACATATTATTATTCAACTATAAAAAAATTAATTCACCATCACTTGTTTCAGATTTAAAATATTTTGCAATTGTATCTTATCGTAGCAACGGAATTTGCAAACCAGTTTAGTTAAAAGTTAAAAATATAGGCAAATAACTTCTATTATAGACCTTCCCAACTTCTCTGTTGAGATAATTTTAAGCTTTTAATAAAACTCGCTAAATATAAGTCTTGTGTTTAAAGCAAAAAAAAAGAAAAGAAATGTTAATATTATAATTAGAACATGAAAATCATAATATATATAGTTCACTTCCTATTGGGTAAGCTGTACGTCGGTTTATTGGGTGAAAATAAATATGATGCTAATTTTGTTCTTGTAAATATTTGCACATCCCAATTTCCCCATTGCTCAGTTTCGTTCCTTAGAAACCGGATGTTGTGTAAAATTGCGAATACATTATTATATTCTAATGATTCTATGCTTTCGACAGTTTGTGTGTGTGTGTGTGTGTGTGTGTGTGTGTGTGTGTATACCCATATTTTAGGCTTGGAAATGATGTTAGATCTGAATCTAAAACGAAGACTATGACAGAGTTTGATCAATTTAAACCTTCGCCTGCACCTATTGTATGCAGTGGTCTTTTAACCTTGTAGCGACATCCGCTATTCCCTGCATAATGGCCCTTCCAATCACCAGTTTAATTTTATTATTCGATGTGTCAGGGTTGACAGACATTTTATTTTTAATTACTATTTCTTTTCTATCTTACACACTTTTCCTATCGATATGATGGCCGAGTTTGACGACGGTTATTTAAAACATTAGTTTTGTTAATTTATTTTATGAATTTCAATTATATTAATAAAATATATATTTTATTCCATTTAAAATCGTTGTTATATTAATTATTAATTTGTGTCACAGAACAAAAAAGGATTTTATGATCCCTAATTGGATTTGATTAAAAACTTTCACCACGGCACCGCCGCGTGCCGCTAAAATGAAAGATGACACCGTTGGAGAGAAACATCCGTCTTTGAGATTTATTATAAATTTTTAAATACTCATCAGTTTTATTATTTTAATTAAATTATAACCCGTCTTAATTTTCCTTTCCTGTTATGATGAACTTCACGATATGTATGATAAGTGACCTAAAGAAATCAACAAAAAAAACATATTACGAAACAACAAACACAGGAAACGTTTAGAGTTACTTTGCATTAAAAGCACCGGCTGTTCGGAGAAATTTTGAAGACTTTTTTGGACATAAATTAAAATAACAATATGAGAAATGTATAAAAATAACCCGTTTTTAAACTGAGTTTATAAAAATAATAATAAATAATCGCCAAGACATTAATATTACTTATATTAAAGAGGCTTTAAAAGGTGGATTACCTCAATCCTTTCAATCCATCAGAAAAGTTACCGCCATGTAAAAAGAAGATGAAAAAGAGGATCAAAAAATTTATTATTTTAACACAAAAAGAAATAATAATAAGAAATAGATTCATCCAAAGTAAACCACAATAAAAATATAGAACAGAAGATCATCCATTGCTAAAGTATGGTAATTGCTTATAATAAATCGTTTTATAAAAGCATATCAGAAATAATTTATTAAATAAATTTTAAACAGATTTGAACCAAAACGCTGAATTTCAGTTCGTTGATCTTAAATAGAGACTTAATAGCAACAATCCCGCGGGATAAGGATAATTTTCTTTAGAAATAACATTTTGAAACAAATCATTAATTCATTGAACTCAACATTTCATTGAAACAAACTTTCTAGAGCATATGGCGAAAATTGAAGACAAAAACAAGAAAAAAAATGTTTTGTAACAATGTATAAAAATAAAGATGGTCTTGATTAGGAAAAAAAGAATATTACTTCTATAACTTTTCAACCAAGTATGGAAATAAGTATAAAGTCAACTAGATCTCTTGAAACGGTATTTCAAGTCATATAATAAGAGTTCTTTATAGAAATGACTTCAGAACGAAGTGTAGGTGTCGATGTATTAACACTAAACCTACCAAGTACCGGTCAAATTGACCGTTCTTAAAGTTTTGTAAAACTTACACATTTTTAAACATTATAATATCGTTAACAAACTACATGACAATTCTTAGAATATGCATATAATATTGTCTTCACTCTTTACTTTTAGTTATCTCCATTATTACTTGCGTTATACAATAAAATAATTTTTATTTACCGGTCAATTTGATCGCGTGCGGTAGGAACAGGTACACAAGAATTGTTGGTAGGTTTAGTGTTAATACAATAAAGGTACCACAAATCGGCGGGTACAGGACGATCTCATTATAATGGATGGAGGATGACATTTCTTAAATGTCACAAAACCGATCAGAAATATATATCCCGAATAAATCCGATTTTAAAATACGTGCAAAATATAAAAAGATGTACGTACATCTTTTAATATTTTGCACGTTTTGAGGTAAAAATATATTTTGGTCATCCATCATTTACGTTATAAATTGTAATTTTTGTAACAATATAATTATATAGTAAATAAAACAATAGTAATAATAAAAGTAATATAATAGATTTAATATTAATGTTTTTTTCAGAAGAGGTTATGCATGTATGCATGCATGCATGACATTATGCATGTGATATCTAAGAGATTATAAATTATGAGATGAGATGACAAAATTATGGAGATAGATAGAGATATACCTTAAATACCATACTCGAACCTGATTATCATTATTTTATTATTATTACATAACGTATATAAAGAAATCAATTAACAAATGTCATTGACCTCAAAACTTTCGTTCACATCAATTAATATGTACAAAAGTAAAGGTGACACACACACTTTCCATTTAAGAAGATTCATTAAAGGGAAAGTGATATATAAAACCAGACCCTTTGTTCTACGCTTTTGTTTCTATCAATCAACATCACAGGGGAGTTCAATGACCGGTTCTGTACGGAAGATGTTGTGAACTACAATCTTAGATTCAAATAACATACACAGATTCGTTTTGATGAATATAATAATATAACAATAATGATATCCTTTAAATATATATATATATATTATAAATTTATGAAATATTCACAACTAGTTTCATCCAATATTAATAAATAAACTCGACAGACAGACTCGTCTAGGAGCTGTCAAATTAACAAAGACGATTTTGTTTTTAACAAAACGTCAACACTAAATCAAATTGGATATCAACGAACAAATTTCCAAAAAAAAAAAAAATAACCAAACTTAAGCAACAAGTTTCTTTGCCTAATAAGTCTAGACTATAGATGAAATGATCGATCAGTTTAAACTACTATCGATTTGTTAAAGTCGAATGTGAAAAAGTGGGTCGTCCGAGTTTGCATAACGCATAGTGTCAAAGAAGCCTCATTAACGAGAACTTTTCAAATTCATAAATTACCAATTAGAAACATAATTTGCAATATTTTTATTATATGTTTATAAATTTGTCAAAATAATATTAAAGAATTTAGAAATCGTTATAATTAACTTGTGTACACATAATACGTTAAGACACATCTCCTTTAGTAATATATTTATTTATTTATTACACACACACACACACACACACACACACACACACACACACTCACACACACACACACACACACACACACTCACACTCACACACACACACACACCACAAACACATATATCCTATTTAAATTTATAATTGAATGGTTTCATAGCTCTATATTGCTCAAAGTTATTTATAAACTAACAATAACTAATACGATTTATTTTAAGAATATTTCGATTCATAACAATACTTATCCCACGTCATCAGTGGGGCGAGTACGTCAAAGCACCCCCACACTCAATTTCTCTCCACTTTATTACTATACTACCGTTTTACATTTTCCTTTAACATTAAATATATTATCAAGAAAAGCTGTTAATTTTAAATTAAGTAGCTTTTCTTTAACAACAACTGTTTACGATAATAACACTAAATTTAATTATATTCGTTTTATTGTATCCTAAATGCAGTATATGTAATATGTAAGAAAAGTAGATAAAAAACCGAATGATTTATTAAAAAAAAATAAAAATTAAAGATATTTAGCTCTCTTGAACCGATCAACATAAAACAATAAATTATCATAAATACGTTCCGAGAAATTCTATATATAAAATGTTTGTTGTGCTGTCGTTTTGGAAGTCTTGGAAGGAAATTGTTGTAAAATCAGTTTAAATTATTGCATGTCGTAAATTAGAGTAGACGGTGTGTTTGTTATTTATGATATTATTTTATTTATTCTATAATATGTATAATGACACACGAACCTAGAGCACAACTTAACTGTAGGTCTACAGTTTCTTATTGTGATTTCAAATATTTTATTATTAAAAAAAATATTACAGCCTTCATTATTATCAATATATTTGAAGTAATATTATAGTGAGATCGTATTGCAAAAAAAAAAATATTACAGCCTCCATTATTACCAATATATCTGATAATATTATAGATCGTTCTCAAAAATATTTACATCCTTTCGTCACAAGCCCTGTAATTAATCTTACTAACCAGTCTGAATTACTTACTGAAACTTACTGAATTTGATACCAAAAACAGTAAGTTAGTGTAAACCAATCACAAGCTAATTATCAGCTTTTTCACTACACGATATTAGTTTGCTAGTTGGCCTAGCGCTCGGTAGATTGGATAATGCATAAACATTTCGATGCATTGATTATTTTGCTATAAACATAAACGTCTAGACGTCTTCAACCTTACAAGTCATTTCATCAATATTTATATATAACGTCATTGACGAACAGGTATTGTAATGTAACGTGTCTGTAGAATTGTCGTCGAGTTTAAATAAGTTAAAATATATTTCACACTAGTGGCCCGTCCCTACTTCGCGCGGGTGGATATTCCTTTTTAAATAATTTGTTGCAATTTTTGTTACACCATTATTGTTGTTTTAGTAGGAATCCTTACTTTTTTTTTGTAATTAATATAGCCTGTAGTGATTAGTGTAATGTAGCAATCAAATGGTGAAATACGTAGAAATCGTTCCAGTAGTTTTTTGATCTATTTCGTTACAAACATACATACACATTCCCTTTTTATAATATTAGTATAGATAACAAGTAAATTAAATGACATATTACATGTGTGTTATAAAAAAATTTAAACAAAAATTATATAAAATATATTATTAATGATGTACAAATTTGTAGTATTCGTTTGTGATGTTAACTTTTAAACAAGTTTGCAATCAAAGGTGTAAAGTAATCGCTTCAACGCTACTACGAGTTATATTATTTACATATGTAATACGTAACAAGTTTCTATAAAAAAAACCGGGACAATAAAGTTTTATTTTGCTACTTACGGATCCATGGCTGTATACAATCACATTAAAAAAATAATAAACTAATTATAAAATTACATATAGTAAATTGAACGCTAGCAAAGTTCCTATTATTCTGATAGTTTGTATCCTTTGGATAAAACTTTGGTCCCTGAATCGAACCCCGACCTTCCCTCTCAATGTCACGTTGTAATTAAATGACTATAGTGGTAACATTTCCAAATCCCGTATATATAGAACGCGAACGCTTATTACATTTCGCACTTCGCAATTTACATTTAATAAATTGCGAGGCTCGCCTAGATTTATTTTATTGCTGTAGGAAAATAAAAGTTTTATGCTGGAACGTATCGCTTCGTAATGTAATAGATTTGTGATATATATTAAATAATTTTATAAAGTTATTTGTATAATATACTAATTGCAGGCAAGTGGTTAACAGAAATTAATAGCTACATAGTTTTATTAAAATGGCGTTCTAAAAACAAGTGTCCGAGGAGGAAATGTTAAGTGGAATTTAGAACATTATTGAATGACACTATTCGGTCGTTAAAATAGACGAGATCCGAAATAACGAAAACAAAAACTTTATTTTTGGAATCTGTATCTATCGAGTTAACTGAACCGATAATTTATTTAAAATTATTACGTTTCATAACAATTGATGCGTATGAGTTTAAAAATAATACAATATTCTACAGTTAGGAATTTGTAACTAATACATGAAAGTAATGTATCATAATTAGTAATGAAACGTTGTCGGATAACGCAACGCGCTACTCACATATTAATTTCAAGATGTAGATAATTTTGTTGATAAATGGAGTACTTACTGACTTTATAATATACCGATCGCACTATTTCATAACCGTTGATAAACAACCGCGATATTCACTGGAGCGTGCTTCAGGACGAGTTTCAAAGCTAATACGCGATCGAATTAACTTCAATAAAGAAATATAAAATAATTAAAATTATTATTATTAAGTTAGATTTTTATTTGTCTTTAATTAAAGTCTGTCTCTACACAACATTACCTGATTTTAATGAAACCCAACAGATACTCGTAATTACAGCTCCCACGTCGGATATTAGGGATAAAGACAACGAGGACAACAAAGAACACATTACTAGGCGACCCCAATTATCTGCTTAAGCTTTCGCAATATTATATATGACCTTTTAGTAAAAAGACCCTTGATTGTAGGTCAGCTGAAGTAATAAAGGAGACGATGGAAAATTTGGAAGTCTGTTTACAAATAGGGTGTTTTTATGGAGTGACGCAAGACTAACATTAGGTTTGATTGCGACAGGGACTCCAGCTGAGGATTTAATCCTAGTAATGTAAACTGACAAGTATCAGGATGTTTTCCAATGGAAAAATAGTGGAAAAATACTGTAATGGTGACTTTTACCTTACCTTAAAAATTTACAAACAGTGATAATAAAATAAAAGTTAAAGATACACACAAAAACAATAATATTTTGTATAATTTCATATAATTTTACGTAAGATTATAATAATAGAAGAACCTATTCTGTTTGCTTCGTTTGATACTATACGAATTAGCAAGATTAAAATAATATTTTATTAATTTTGCCATCAGGCCCGAGGCACGGTTCCCTTAATCGAATTCGATCCCGAACGTCTACAGTTATATCATTTGACGTCACGGAGCCACCCTCACGAGCAACACCAGCGTGAATTTCAAAAATTATATATATAAATAGAATAATAATTTCACTACGTTATTTTTAATACGAAGAACTTTGAAATCAATTCGCGTTATAGTATTTTTATCCACATGAATTATTTATATTAAAAAAAACATTTAAATAGAACCAATATAATCTTTGGTGAAGCGAAATTAGATAATTTAATGAGAAAATCTTTGTTACAGATTTTTCATGTAATATTTAGGTCACAGTCTGACGTAAACGTGATGTCGAGAAAAGAATTAAAGAGGAGAGCTAATGAATATCGGTGAAGTGGCGAGGAATGTGCTCCAATTGCGGTTCGATGCTTCGGTGGTACATATTTTGGAGATAACAGTCCGAGGACTGACACACTTAGGACGGTATACAGAACACATTAGCGGTTACATTGACATGTTGTGACCGCGCGTCGGTGACATGTAATTACAGATTACATCTCCTGAGATACAAAGCGATGTCGTAATTTATCAAAGAGATAGAGATACACTTTCCTGTAGATACATGCGTTGTTGCTAATACATTTTTTAGATGATAATTGCTGACAATTATACTAAAGTAGTTTTAATTTTACTCCAAAAAAAAAAGCAAAAAAAAAGAATTGGAATTAAATTACAAGAGATTTCCCTAAATACTAAGCTTTTACAACTCAAAATAAACACTTTTCACCTACATAATACAACACAAACAAACTGTTACCAGTATTTTTCAACGTAAACCTAATAAAACATACCGACGGGACATAACTCACGTAACCTACGCAACGTCAACGTAACGTAAACGATTATGTGGGGCGGGAACTTGACGTGCCCGATGGGATCCCAGTCCAATTCCGATGGGGATTAAGAGATTAGGATCCCGTATCTAGGACGAAGCGAAGTGTAAAAATATTTCGATTATTTAATGTTCTATTTCGACTTATAACATAATATTATCGTATCATTCTTTAGATCGATAGAAAACATTTTCATTATAAAAATATTACAATATATTAATAAATATTTAATGATTAAAACCACTAGTAATTCAAGTTATAATTTAAAATATCAAATAACCTACATCCGTATACAATCCTTGATACCATTTAGAAAGGGGTCGGAGTGACATTGACCTAAATTCACATTCTATTTCGCACTAAATCTTCTCAGAGACGCATCAAAAAACATCAACAAACCTAATAAGCTTAACACTGAAATAGGTTTAAACTTAAACAACCTTCAAAAGTTCCAACACAATACCTTTTAAGACGATATTAAAGACGAAGATTTATATTATCTTAAAAGATCTTCCTTCCTTTCATGTCTGTGGATAAATATTGAATACTTATCATCCAACATCCTGCGATCATTAGCAAAAATATAAACGACATAGTCATTATCGTATTGTCTTTATATTTACATTTTATGTTTAAATTTTTCATTCACTCTCTTCTCATCTTGGACATGCGTTTCCTGGACTACAATATAATATATAATATTTTTATTAAAACTCATTGATATCTTATTAATCGAAGGATTTATTATTAATTTATTTATTCACATCACGTCCTATAAAAATATCGATAAAATATATATATGGTCAATATCCGAGCGCGAGTTAATAATTTCGGCTAGTCGGTGTATCGATTAAAAGTATTTTACGACACCGTCCGACATCCATATAGGGGTGTCGGTCGCCGCACACGTTGTGAGACAGAAAGCAAAAAGCATAGCGCCCTCAAATTAAGTCTCCGTCAGCTATTAACGACGTACCTTAACGCCGGAGGAAGTGATTACTGTTTATTCTTATAATTGTCGAGGCAGGAAGCGCTGACTTACTGCGACAAGTTAAGCGGCCGCCTCGCGCCGGTCAACGAGATGAAGCAATTTATCAAGGGGCAGATAATTAAGTGAATCCAATTATGAGCAATTTACGTCGGGATGGACGAGGCGCGGACGAATCTGTTTTGACAGGTTCGTTACGTTTTTTTTATAAAATTTTTTTTAACCAGATTAAGGTGCTTCATACGATTTAAGCAACGCTCGGTAAATCACATTTAAAAATTTTCCCCGAGAGCCGATTTGAGGGTTCATTACACTTTGTTATTGCTTTCGTCTCCGATAACCTTTAAACAAATTTGAGCTTCAAAATAAATCAATAGAGATTAGATGGTTGACATATAAGTAAATCAAATTGAAATTTAGATTTGGGACTCAGTTTACAAACAAGATATAACCTTTGCTGTTATTTTATACTTAAAGAATAAAATTATAATTTATAGGAGACAAATCTAAATATTATCAGCACTACAATACGTCATTAGGCTCTGTCGTTAATTTAATGTTTATTAATTTGTATAATATAATTATAATAATTGAATAATATTAACAAAACAATGTGATCATGTGCCTACGCTTTAATTCCTAATCGAGTTGAGTGGAAATATCTTAAATTTTACTATTAATAACAAACAGAAAATTCACAAAGACTAGCAAACAAATTTAAATACATTAAACATATATATACATACGTTGTAAACATTCCTAACTGAAGATACAAAGTAAACGTTAAAGGACCTCGAAGAGACGAAGTGCGTAAGGTTCGAAACAATCCCACAAGACAGGCGGACAGCCCACACCGGATGATCATCTTCACCTTGTCTCTTGAGGTGGGACGATGTCGGATATCCAGATTAATTTAATTATTTAACTAACAATAAACAAGAAACATCTATAGATAACTTCATTGTTTACGTAAAGATTTATGAATGGCTTTATGCACAAAATGAGATGTTATTCTATTTTGAGAACGAATAAATTTTTGTCTCCACGTCGCGTTGTTTAAGCAACTCATCTGTCATTTCACCTTTGTCGTATTCGTGAAGGGAGAAAACATTTATTTCACGTGTCGCAATTTAAGGAATCTTCTAGCTAGTAATATACGAGTACATGTATATATCAAAACAGTATAACAATGGAAGATATCCCATAAATAAAAAACAAAAAAATCTAGATCAATCAATGTTAAGATCAACTATGATCAACTATTATTTAACGAGATTAATCCGTTTCGCTCCCGACACCAGTCAATCGTAACGTTCACTTCACGCTATTTGCCACTAGTTCACGCCGGATTAGTGTTTTATACACATACCAACATACATTTATACCTACAGTATATATAGTTAGGTTAACGGTTTCGGTTATCAATACTATAATGCATTTGCTACGTTTTTCTTATCGATTTACTTAAGGAGTTAACAGATATACGGCAAAAATTACTATTATAAAATTATTTATAGTTAATATCACTAGCAGTGAAACAAATACTTATGCATTATGATAAAAATATGCCTGAGTGTCGGCCGAAATGCATGAATAAATAAAATAATAAGAAATAGCAATTTTAATATATTAACTTCGACGTTGCCTGCGGGGTTGAATGGGAGATGTATGGAGCGTTTGTCCTTGGTGAGCTCTGATGCCACATAACTTATTTAAAACGCTTTCTACTGCATTACTGTTTGTAAATTTACAACTTAAGGCTACTGTAGACAGTATGATGTACACGTATCTGTTAGTTTTTAATTTAAGAAAACGACAAGTATTCTTAAGATGAATAGGCTTAATAGCTCTAAAGAGGAAGTCGATGGAATTTTTAGGTTGATTTATTAACGATAAATCACATCCGATATCTAATTATTAAACACCAAGGGTGTCCAGAATAGAATAACTATAAAGATACCTTAAAAACGACAGACGGATGCGGTCTACGTAGAGATCACGGTCTAGTAATTACAGAATTAATTACAGCCAAGGCAACGTCGAAAATTACGATCTAAGATAACGATAACAAAAGTAAAATAAAAATATCATTCCCGAGTAATTTCACGGCCGCTATGGATACCATCATATAGAAAGTAAAATAAGCTGTATAAGAAAATATATTATAACATTTTAAAATAGTGTGTAATCATCTTTAGTGCTATTTCCATAGCTTAGCCATAAATAGTAACAGCGAACTCAGACAAGGCAAGGTGTAGGTGTCCTGCTTTAAGTATAATCTCATAATAGATATCTGGTTATTATAAGTGCATTATACGTATAATTATATCATTAAAAACAAATGCCTCTTATAATTCAATATCGTCTCAAAAAGTACATCAGTTACCTCATAAGAAAATTTGGTAACCGGGTCACGAATGTGATTCCAGTCTGATGCACAAACAATAACGATTCTTAATACTTAATAAAAAAGCTAATTTGATAATTGTTACCCTTAAATCATTCGTTTAAGTGACTTTAAATCTTACGGTTTCGGGACGCGGAGGAATCGTGTCGACGGTAAATCATAAGTATAATAAAATTTAATGTAAACACCTGATATATAACCTGTAATTATTTGGGACATAAATAAACCAATAAAAAACATTTTCTCAAGTAATCTCTCTCTCAACCAATCGTAAATCAATTGCTATCACTATTTTCAATAGTCAATGTTATGAAATTTATATTTTGTCTCCATGCACCTGCCTTTTGGAACCGTGCAATAGAAGTCTACTTTTCATACGTGTAATGTATACAGTGTTGATATATAAAATTTTATCTTACAGAAACAAGGCTATCTCTGATCACATTCGAACCTCAATATACTTCTATCATCCGAAGAAATCATCTTTAGACAGATTCCTATAAACTAAATTCACTGTTATTGGCACTGATAACTAGAGAATCGATATGCAATTTCGATACTATCAAAAATTGGATCAGGATCGATTATTACTATCGATATAATAATAGATAGAAAACGGTACCGAATATTGTACATTTAATACACCTTCAATACTTACTAATCACTTATATTTATTCGGTGCAAATATAATTAATATGTATTTAGTATAACGAGTTCATTATTACAATTAATAATTTATTATAATAGATTTATCGATTTTGTATTTAATATTTAGATTAAGTGTCGCTTTAAATATTTATATATATAATTCATGTCTATTTGTATAATATCTTGTGTCAAGAGTCGATTGCAATGAAATGGTCATACACTCGGGTCGAGCTGTTAAAGTGTTGTTCGTGTTATCTCAACTAATAAAAGTCTATAAATGCTAGCTTTCAGTTCTGAGAACCACCTAAATCTAACAGAGGAATGTCTTCCGTGAAAGTGAAATTTATATTTAAGGAATATAGTTCTTATTATAATAGTGTTAAGGTATCGTACGTAAAGCTAAAATATAGGAATATCGAAGCATTAAAACGATGCTCGGTTATTGCGATGAGAAATATGTAGGTTGTATTAATGAAATGGCAAAATGGTCTTCAAAGAAAATTAAGTTTATTACCACCCTTTGATCCGACGAGTTATAACATTACATAAGTTATGAAAGATTTATATTTTAAATTATTTATACGTATTATGAAAATTTTGATTTATGTTAATCAAGTCACTATTATCATCAGTGTCGTTCTAAATTATTTCAATGTATTAAGTAATTATCGAATTTATACACTGTTTATTTGTATGTCAGTATTTTCTTATAATGCCTAGGATAAAAAAACGTGGCATGCCGCGGGATAATTGTTTATTTTACGTCTTTTCCTAGCAGTGATATTGGAGTTCGTTTTATGAACCTTGAGATATAATTTACTGTTTAAATTAACGTTATGAGTAACGAGAGAAAGGTGACAGTTCTGTTACGTAAGCAACTGACTTTAAGTAACTATTCTGACATTTAATATAACAAAGGTTACGCGAGTAACAAATAATAAAATTAAATGCATAACAACGAACAAATACTGATAAACGTTATCTACTGTTTAATATTAAGCGTCAGTAAATTAATTTTGTTTAACGGTACGATTTCTGATACGTAAGAATTAAATTGAAGAAATATATTATAATACTTTTGTCTTTAAGTACAGGTTAATGTTTAGTCTGAAATAATATTAACACATTTACATGTCTCTCTGTGTGTGTACGTATTCGTGCATGTGTGCGTGCGTACGTCATTCATGTCTCGTAAATACGCAAGTTACCATTTTTTTCTCACACGTACAAGCAAACAATACGTGATTTAATGAATGTCATAAATCGTAAAGTACCTACACGCCGGATTTCATAATTAAATATACTTTAAGGTAAAAAAATTAAGGACAAGAAAATTTATGATTATATTTTCTTTATTATCCTCGAAGTGGACGATAAAATATACGAGTGTTTTTTCATTTGAAACGTTACAATAAAATTCGCATCTATTACAATGGGATCGAAATTCGTTAGTTCACAGTTCACGGCTCGGGCCGGCCAGGTGCGGGCGTGTGGACGGGAAGTGATATAATTCGTACGATAAGAAACCAACTTGTGGTATGGTATTCTTTTGGCGATAATTAGGAATATATTTACATTTCGTAACATATTAAGATAGCGATGTATATAATGAGGTCGTAACCATACGGTGTACGTGTCATGTTTATTGTATTTAAAAATTATGATAATTTTGGATACTTGGCATTGATACCGTAATATATAAACTATAAACACACCTGGTGTTATACCAGTAAGATATTTTATATTATATTCAGGGAATTGTTTATAAAAAATACTAAGTAATCGTTCGATAAACATTTGTATTATTAAAAACGATAACGGGAAAAAAATTCACAAAAAACTATTTGCTAAAAGCAATCAGTTTTAAAAATATTTGTACTACGACTTATAACTCTGGACAAAGTTGTTAAGATTTTAAACTGTGTAAATATTATGTCTAGTTCTTGGAATATAACAATAATAGGCTTAGAACAAATTCTATTTAAATTAGAAAAAAAATATATACAAATAAATCGGTCAAGGATAGCAAATATTTTGTAAAAATTACTCTAAAAAAACTCATGCGACATATTTGAATTCAACATTTACAAATATGACATATTTGACATGTCATATATGAGACATATTTGATAAATATTTATAAGATTCAGATTCTGTACCAAACCAAAATATGTGAATATTAATCATTTGATGACAAAGCCATAATATATCTGCCGATAAAATAGATGTGATATGCGAATATCCCGACTATGCTCATATATTAAAAGATGAATCTGGACTGACCTGAGTGGGATGGTGCCTGTAGAGATACAGCTTGGTGCCCTGCAGCATCACCCACACCTGCTTCCACGAGCGGTCGCTGGCGCGCTACAAACAGACACACGTACCGTTTTATTATATATACTGATGGTATTATTTATTCTATAACAACGAAAAATGTTGCAAATATCTATTGCGTTTGCACAAATTATGTTAGAGAAAAGTTTAAGAGATTTAAATATTTTTAGCATAAGTCATAATTAAAATGAGTAAAGTTTAATAATTTAATTAATAGATTTTATAACAGTTATTTACCTTTCCATTGCACACCACCATTTTAATCTGCACGTTTCCTTGAACATCTGCTTCTACAGCTTCAGTAATCTCTGTATTCTCTTGACCCTTTTTCTCTGGACTGTGTGTGAAAAACACAAATATTACACACCATAATTAAATATCAATTATTTATCAATAATTTATTAGTAAGTCATAATACGAAAATACATAAAACACAATATTTACAGTTGGTAAGTTTTTGATTCGTTTAGTTTCTTACATTGAGTACCTTATTATTAAAATTATCTTTGAAACAAGCTTTGAGCAATATTAGTTTTCGTTGTATGTAACATTCATGGTCTTTCACCTCCTTAGTGAGCTGTCCCTTATTGAACTTTAAGTCGCTTAGTGTTAATTAAGCTTCATTTGGAGTTCGTTTTGTTAGAAGCATTTAAATAACAACCTTACAAGAAACAACATCTAATATTCATGCTGACAAAACAACAATGCTACGAGACAAAGAACATGCAAATTACAAAAATTTAATTAGTCATCATAACATGCGAATTTCATTAAATTTTTCTTCCTCTTGTTTATTTATATGATTAAATAAAATAAATCGTTATTTAAGTGAAATATACAACGGAACTGTGCGATCTGGTTCATAAGAAAAGGCTATAAAATATGTACACATTTTCAATAGCAGTTGATAAGGTAGGTAGCTCGGGATATCGCCATCTATGATTGTAACCACACAAGCTTTTTATTTGAAAATACGGCTAGGTTACGAGTAGCGCCATCTATTATCAGTGTAGCCACACAAGCGTCATAAATTTGAAATGTAGCTTGGTACAACTAGCGCCATCTATTGTCACTGTAACCACACTAAGCATGTATCGCACATGCGACGTACCGCGTCGGCACCGAAGCCTGCGGGTCGAATATCCGCAGCAACGGTGTTATGTCCTCTGTGAATCGTGGTGGGCGCCATTTGCGGTAAGCACTGCGTTTTATTTCAAAACACAGATACAAAACATGATAAACGATAAGATAAACACGCATGTTCGGTTAATACCACGATATGTCTATCTACAACAAACAATGTGGTATTGACACATACAAAATGGGGTGCTTTACTTCTACAACGAACAAATACATGTTAATTTCATAAATTGTACTGAAAGTTAACTACAAGTCGGGGTCTACTGGACAGTCTTACGGGAACAGATCACTTACATATGCCATTTTTAGCTAATAGTTTTACTTACTACCACGTAATATAATTCAAAACAATATCCTCTTGAAACTACTTCAATTATCCCATAAGCATATTTCATCTAAACAAAATGTGTTACATGTATGTAGTATAGCGACATCACTATCTACTGACGATATTAACCTATGGCAGATATAAGTGATAACAATACCAAGTGAATCACATTGTATATACCTTCTAAGTGCGTTCTGATCGCTCTCGGGCTCCACGTCGCTGTCCAGATGCAGACGGTCGCCCCACGTCGCTTTGAGGTACGACACCCTTCGCATCGCACGCTCCTCTTCTGATCGTGGAAAGAGAAATTTGAGATGAAGTGTAAAATGTCAACTGTCTACAGAAGCGCTAATGAGATATCAATACTGACCTCCCATTTGAGCATCCTTTTTATGTCGTCTCGTAACCAAGTCGTCGGCAAAACCTGCAGTAAATTATGAGTTTTAAGAAATTATAAAGAACATATTTTTAATGTTAATATATTAAACATCGAGTGACACGAACGGTTAGTGGCATTAGTAGCACACGTAGAAGCACACACAACGCATTCCGTTAATAATGCTGTCAGCGAAGAAATAGGTTAGATCCACAGTGCTCCCTCCCTTACATGATTTTCGATATATAAAATACATTATTCATGCAATCGTAATTTTTTTACGATATTTGTTATATCCACTTTCGAATTTATCGGATCACGGATCACGGCACAATTACAAACTAGGTAAAATGAATTGTAACATTTTTGGTCTGAAACGATCTCTTCCAAAATTTCGTGAAAGGTTATCTATTCCACGTCGAGTGAATTGTACGGGATATGTTTTGTGGCGAAAAATGTGCTGTGGTACAATGTGAGCCCTAGAACTGAATCGAGCGATGACGGGAGGGAGCGAGAGCATTCCAAAGGACGAGGCGTCTGCGACATGGAGACCTGAGTCGGCGGGCGTGGTGGGCGTGGGCGAGCCCGACGTGTGCGCTGAGCCGGAGGAGGTGGGCGGCGTGGGCGTGAGCGTGGGCGCGAGCGCCAGGCTGAGCCGCGTGGGCCGCGCCGCGCCGCCCGGCAGCGACACGCGGTTCATCGCCTCCATCTGTTCTCTGTTCAGCCCCATGCGTCTCTTCGCGTGACTGCCATCTTGGGGCGGAACATTCCATTAGCTGAGGTCTCGCCGGACGCCGTGTTGCATTTTCAATGGCAAACGTTACCGCCCGACTTTAAGCGTGTTTGCATTGCCCGACCCGGTTCGTATCGTTTAGCGATAGATGGCGTTGTTACGTAACGTGTGGTTTAATATTCTTAGCAAAAATTAGATTATATATATTTTTTTTGTAACAACATCATCCATTAGTGGGTAAACCCACATTTAGTGGCCTTCATATTTAAATACCTCATATCGAGGCGTACATGGTATAATAGTGAAAATGCAGCAAAGCACAAGTGATTATTTCAATCCAACCTGTCAATTTTACTTACCACAGTTACCTTATACGTTACAGTATAAGAAAAAATAAACCAAACTTTAAAATAAATTGAGTAAAAAAACTAATCTATGCGGTAGAGCCTCAGTCAAATAAAACACTAAGCGTCGTGACGCATAGATGAGTCCTCACCTGTGGCATGATGTCTTCTAATGGGTAATCCTTCACTACCGGTACTATTTGACCTTGTTCGCATTTGAACCTTTTCTATTTCTAAAAAGACAATGACAAACATGAAATCTACAGTTAGGGTGATAAACTAATAAATACGAGGGCATCATTCTAACCGGGCGCGTATCCTGCCGGGGGCGGACAATGGAGGTGTTTGCTGCCGGTGATCATCAACTGGTTGCCCGACAGGCTGCCGCCGATGGGCGTCGACTCGTCCACATCTAGATCTGTATAGAAATAATAACATCAACAGGAGCTCGAGTAAAGTTCAAAGAAGTTGCAAGTTCGGCTGTCATCGAACACCGATGGCACACCTCTCTGAGGCTGCACGTCGAGGGAGCGCGCCTCCCTCCTGGCGGCACGCGTCTCGAACTCCTTCCTGCGCAGCGCCACGCTGGGCTCGAGCCGCGGCGCACTGAGTCGCGCCAACTCACTGCGTGCCACCTCCGTGCGCCGCTCACCCACGCCGCGTGCCTCCTCCAGCTGGCGAGTACGTGCCGTCACTAGCTGCAGCTCCGGCACCGGGTACCTGCCATGGAACCGATTTACAATGTGAGATATTATGATTAAGTTGAAATAGATTGGTCGGTAAAAACACGATGTCAATAGCGGCGACGTTAAGAAATCGAATCAAAGTGAACTGTTGCAACTCTTATGATTTTTTTTGAGAATTACAAAACTAAATTACTCGACTTAAAGGGGATCACCCTTGAGTGCAAGATACGGGAGATGGTAAAATCTCGATATTAAGAAACACATATTATTACCTATTATCTTGGTTACTGGAAGTCAGATTATCATCTCTGAATTCGCCGGACGATCCGTTACTAAGAGTTCCGATGTTTGTGCTCTGAATGTTAGGCGATGTCTCCTGTATTTTAGACAACGTGGCCACGAACTGACTTTTGTCTTGCTTTAATTTATTCTTATCGTTATGCGTGCCATTTAATTCCCCATAGCCGCTGTACGTTCCGCTGTCCACACTTGTGGCACATTCGTCGGCTTTTAATTCCTGGTGTTGCGGTTGGAGAAGGGAGGGCGGTGGAGAAGATGCAAGCGGCGGAGATGAAGGAGGTGGAGGCCACGCCTGCTTTTGTAACTTTTGTGGCCTGGCGTAGAACTCCTTCTGTTTGATCGGCGGTGGGGCGTCAGGGGTGACCCACCCGGTGGGTTGACTGGGACGTCTGAGGAAGGCCTCCTTCTGTTCCAGACTTTTTCGTATTCGGGATAGGATAATCGAGTCGTCTAGTTCTCGGCCCGTGAGTGTCGAGTTCGAGTCAAACGAACCGAGACTGTCTTTACTCTCCGTAGCCGATGATGGGAGAGAAGTGTCGGATTCTCTCCTGCTGAAAGATAATTGAATTCATATTATGAACAATGCAATAACAAATATTATTGTAAATTATTTATCTATGAGATGTTCTTAACAGAACTATTCCTATATTCTGATATTGATTCTGATTATTTCTACTAATAACTTAAATTTGATTGATGGCTATGAGCTACTAACCCATCGTGCAAAAGATAGTGCGGTGTGTTGGACAGGCGCGGTGCGTCAAACCGCGAGGGCGGAGGTGCCACGGTGGCGTACTCCGGGTCCTCCCGGTGCCTGGCGGCCTGGGGCGCCGGCAGCGCGGGTAGCCGCGGCCGCCGGTACGCGTCGAACAGACGGGACTCGTGCTCGGTCACCGCTGGCATCTCGATCGGTCGCTGGTTTGTCTCTGGATTATATGCTGCTTCGCTAAAATACTGAAATCGAAATATTACCATGTATTTTATTTACTTAGGGGATAAACAGACTTAACCGCCAGTAAGTAAGTAGTGATCTGTGTAGACTATTAAAAGTAAGATGAAGATGCTATTCTTGGGCAGTAAAAAAATAAGAAGGGAAGGTTGGATAATAAATTGAATATTTTTTTAAAAGCAAATCTGTATACTTACCCTCTGTAACAAATCGTGGTCTCTCGGCACTACGGTGAGCCTTAGTATCTTGGGTTCCCTTTGCGCTAACTGCACGACCCTCGCGTATGGAGCGCGAGAGCGGCCGCAGGCGACGGGCTCGCCGTTGACTGCCAGTACCCGGTCGCCGGCGCGCAGCCCGGCCGCCGCCGCCGGCCCGCCCGCCCGCACAGACCTCACGAAGATCGTGTCCATTGGAGCGCCCACCGCGCCCACGGCCAGGTGGCGCGCATCCTCGTATAACTCCTAAAACGTCCAAATTATTTTTAATCACAACTGTTTCTGTATAACGAAATCACCTACAAACTAATTTTTTATCTTCCAAATGGTATTTTCTGTGTCATTAATATTTGGCAGTCACACGATATTTAGTTGCCAAAACCGATAAATATTAATCAAATACTTGTCCAAAAGCCGGTTTAAGGTTGTCTGACCTGTAGCTGTTTCTTTTAATAAATCAGAACACGAAAATGAGTGAGCTTTTTATTTGGTAAAACAATTTGTCTCAATATTTTTAATGTGATATTCAAAACTTAAAACTGTAGGGCGTGTTATATATTATAAAAGCAAAAAAACTCACGTTTAACGACTCCGGCGGGTAAACAACGAGGTGTCTAAGCGTGAATCCGAAGCCGTGTCTGGCGTCGGGGCGCTGGATGACTATCGTGCGTGGGGCTGAGCAGTGTGTCGCGGGTGCGGACGATGGCACGGCCGGAGGGGGCAACACCGCGGGAGCGTGGACGATCGGCGGAGGCTGGGAACAGAAGATTAAACTATTTTAACATAAACAAACAGAGCGATGAGCAGATGTGGCGTCGATAGAATTTTCGACATCAGATCATAATTTAGGAGATGAGCAGACGCTCGCTTATTGTGTTCTGCTACGGTGTCATAATTTAACTTACTATTACGAAATAATCACATTTCAAAGGTAATAATAACCATATTTATATTCCTTGGAGAAATCTAATAAAATCCAGGGAGCGATATCTAGTTAGGTACGTGTGTCTGATGAGCGACCCACGCTCTGTCCCGTCGAGATTGCATATGAAGAGCGTGGTACGATTGGTGACGCTACAATTAATTCAAAATATGTATCGCAAATAGCTGCATGTCTCGTGTGCACGCATATTTATGCATATTATAATGTTCACCCGTTAAGATCATCGTAAGGAAGTTATTTGTGTGTAATGTAAGAGGTACTTAAAATTTGGATCATTTAATTGTCTACATGTCTTATAATAATAGCCGTTAGGGAAGCCCTAAAATACGGGAGTATTCAGTATTACAGGTATCGTGTTACAAAGACAAAGCCCTTACAAGTCAACTATAACCAGATTCTCTGTCCACGTTCCCTTCCGGCATTGTAGGGCTACTTTAACTCCTACAGGTAGCATTAGCAGTATCCCATGTCGAATAAAAATGTATGACAGTCACTTTTTAAATACAAAAGAAAATCTATTCTATTCATACACATCTCTATGGTTACATACAAAAGTGCTATAAATCATTTTATACGACAGGAACTAATATTTACGTAGAGTTGGGTCAAACGATTACCCTATGGTTATTTAAGATTATCGAACTACCAACGCAGAGATACTTCAGTTTTTTTGTCATTTTCGTTTTGAACTTAATTGTAAGGACGTAAAGGATAGAATCCATTGAAAGAGCCAGTCATTAAATCGAAATAGCTTCTGTACGTGCACTTTGATTATTCGCTAACAGCTTTATTGATGGCATAATATTGAACTGCACGGTTTAATTATAGAGGGTTTAACTTTATACTATTAGCGTCGACGGTTACTGATGATGTTGGGTTACTTAATAACGGTCCTTAAAACTGATAAAGGGATGGGTTTTGAGAGTTATTAATGATCTTACCTGTAACTAAACATAATAAAGTATCAAGAATATTCACGTTATTATAAGTAAATTAACAGAAACTATAAAAACATCAGGAAGAAGTTTTTTTATAACATACATTGCGTTTACGAAACATCCGATTCAAGTTGCAAAAATATATACATTTAATTAAATTTTATGTGGATCATGGATGCACCGTCAACGAAATAATAGGTATGTTTATGAACAAAGAAACATCTAAAATAGAATATTTAGTCATTGTGTTGGGAAATTATCTTCAAATTACTAAAACGATTAAGTTAAGGAGATTACAGAGTCAAAGTACTCTACGATGATCATTACTATATCCGCTCTCTTAGGATATTGGTGGAACATACAAGTTCAGTAGTAAAAAAAATACATTATAATTAAATGAAGTAAATCTACATTTTAATTACTTGAATGACGGGCAACGCAAGGTGAATACATATAACGTATATAAATATATCAATATAGTATCCGAATTTGAGATTTACTATTACACAGAATTCCTTTAAAAAAGATGTTTAAATACACAAAACCACCCGAAGCTACTCTAGTCATTTGCTTGTGTTAGTAACGTAGCAGCTCCCCAGACGCTAAACCTATGCAAGTGACCTTCTCCGTAAATGGACGACCTTAGAACTATGTATTGTATGTTTATTTTGACGCCGTATCCTCTTAACCTACAACCTTGAAATGTCGCCCACCCTTTTAGTGTTAACATATTTTGTGTATCTTTCTTGATTACTTAGTTAGGGTTGGCATTGCATCAATAATTAATTAGCCCGATTTACTTTTCTTCGAATTTATGATTTTAGTATAAAAAATAATTTTACAACAGGATTTGTCTGTAATTTCAAAATAAATAAATTATATATTAATTGTACCCATAAATGAGGAATTATTTCGAAAGTGAGTTTGTGTAATTGGTTAAATTTGATAAAAATCTGTATAAACTATTTTAATGTCTTAAACACTTATACTTAAATATATAATAACTGAAATTTACATTGATAAAAATTTCAAAAGAAAATTTCCATTTCAGATAAGCAAAACGGCCTTTCGCAAATATTAAATATTTAAATGTATTTACGCCAACGAACGCCAACCCTAACTGCACCCCGAGTGGCTCGTAAAAAGTTATTGCTCCCCATTTCGCAGTATAAATATTTACGTGCAGCGTATGTCCGGTGTAGGTATAACACAGGTCTCGTACCCGACCACCGGAACCACTTTCTTTGACGCTCATTTTTTTGCTCATCCACGGAAAAGCTGAATTCACTTCACTTATATGTACGTACGCAACCGTTAATCATTGCATTTTTACACTATTAATTTTAATTGCGTCTGGACTTAAATGGTTTATAAACAGCGTTATATAACAGAAATATTATAAACATTCCTTAATAATATTATTAACAAAATATATAAAAGGAAAACAACAAATACCTACTTTTCGAGTGAGGTTGTTAAATATTAAAAATATTTCATACCACCTACATACACTTCACTACTGGTCTTATTTCGAATTAACAGTTTCAACTGACAGTTATTTGTAAACCTTACCCTCCTATAAACGACAAGGCCATCTTTGAACAAAAGGGAGCAGGCTCGAGTCGTGAGGTGAGTAACCCGGACGTAAAAAGTAATGTGACTCCCGGCCTTGGTTTTATTAGTTTTTTGCAACCAACATCCAAATAAGAAGGGAACGAGATAGGGAAAGGAAAAAGTGTAACGATGTTTTTGTCGTGATCTTGATTAAATAACATTAATTAACCACAAGTATTATAATGTTGTGCCTTAATTAAATATATCCTAATTATCTGTCTTATATTTTGCGGTATAAGAGTAACTCGATACGAACTCAACTCAACGATAACTATATTTTTTTTGTATAATAAATTGTATACATTTACGCAATCGTAAACTACAACTGTAACAAGGCTGTTAGGACTTGTGACATAAAAGCTTTTTGTAACGACATTCTAGATAAATACAGATTTGACACTCCCAGATTATTTTGACGTACTGAGGATAAATGAGACACTAGAGAGGGAGGATAAAACAAAATAGTTAGGTAATGTTGCGTTATAGTAAATATACAACATAATATAATATATAAACGAGGGAACTTCCCGGCCCGAAGGGCCGAGAAGGGTCAAATGTCACATATGAGTTTGGCACCCACCCTATTTTGTAGCCTGATTCATTAGCTTTTTTTTGATGTATTACACATTATTGTGTGATTTGTGGGTGATAAGTGATGCGCGTGCATACAGAGTCAATTAGCTCGTTATTATATAGTAAGGATTATTTCAAATCTGCAAATTTCATTGAATCAGTTACATTAGACAAAATTGTAATAAATAAATTCCTCAGGAAGATTTTGTTGAGACATATTTCTTAAAGATAACTCTTTGCATTAAAAGTTTTCCTTCGGCAAATCTCTTGTTGTTATCTAGTTTTCATCCGACAATGTTCAAGATATGTTTTCTATAAAACTAATTATTATCAACAGAATAACATCACCTCATCGGCCGTTGTCAATAATTATTGTAGTTATATGAAATGTAAGTTATAATCGTTAGCCCGTCGAAAGATCAATTTACTGATAAGTGATAAAATCAAGCTGAATTGCTCGCATCTGAAGAGAAAACGACGGTGTGATGGGAAAACAGACCGACGGGTCAAACAGGAATTTTATCTAGGCTTCGTTGAGATAGCCGATCTGGTAAAAGTTCACCGATCGAGATCTAACAATGTTCAATATATAAATAAAATCTAAGTGTCTCTTTGTAATAACAAATTAACAGCCTTTCAATAAATACAAATGAACGTATATACCTACGGTATTAACATAATTATTTTTAAATTTTTCTCTGTATATCGGTTTGTTCCGTCTAACCTCCGAAACAGCTGGATCGATTTTAACTGGACTTTCACTGGCGGATAGCTGATGTTATAAGTAAGTAACTTTGGCTTCTTTTATTTTAATAATAACTTTCTGCTCTAACGAAGTCGTGGGCACACACAACCAATAATCATAATAATGAAATGAAACATTATAAAGAGGCACAAATAAGAAAATCATTTAAACACAGACACACATCAATAAAATATTAAGCACAGAGCATTAGTCAAAGAGAAAATACTAATATTACATTTCCGTGAGCTGAAGGTGTTATCTAAGGAATTAAATACGAACAAACATTAAGCTAGATATCCAGGTATTTCCTAGACACTGAGCTGAACGTTGAAAAGTGACCGTATCCGTTGTTAAATCGACCCGGCGATTACATCGCTCATAATTGATATACATCGATTTATGATATCGATATCGATACTCGGTATATAAATACAGCACTAATTACTCACGTAATGGCACCAAAGCGGTAATTGAACGAGATTTTATAGGATGAAAAAAAAAAGCTTCAATAACTCGAAATCGTATTAGGACATATACGGTAAAAGATAAAAATTTATTAGATACTTCTATCCATATTCATCATAGTGATAGTTGGTCTCAAAATGATTTTTATTGTGCAAAAAAACTTATATAGTAGAAAATCGATTTCCAATTTTAATGTCGTTTAAATATAAATGGTGTAACAGCGTAACGTTAATTGCGTATAACTGATTAGCGTATTAAAGCGATAGACAGATATTTGTAATACCAAGCTTATCTTGACACAATCCAGTTCTTATTTAATCAATTAAAATTAAATTTATCTCGCTTAAATATATTAATATTAAAAATTAGAACGGAATTATAAAATTAAATGATATTAAATTTAAAATTCAAATGAAAAATCCGACTTTGTCAAATATTTCGTCACGTTCTTTTCTGATTATGACATCAAATAGCATAAATAACATTTTGTTATAGCAAAAGTGCATTTACAATTCAATAACAAATTTGTAACGCCAAAAGCTCGTTGCAAGCCAATAAACAACTACACTCCGTAGCGACAGGAACGAACTGATTTATAACCACGGTAAATATACCTTAATTAACTTCCTCACATCCAATTACTTACAAAAACATTGACAAACCGACTTAGAATATAATATAAATTACATTATTAAACCAAAATAATAATATATAGTAGAGGTATCCGTGAAAATAATAATTTGCATTTAATTCAGTGCGTAATATCAAATGGCTTGGCTTTTATCAAATTGGAAGTTTCCAGAAAATTTTACTACACTTTATACATATATGATAAGATTAATATTAATGTATTTACACTGATAAGATATCACAATATTTTAATACCATACATACACTTGATCATACGTTATAAGTGTGTGGAGAATTATGTCTATAAAAGCCAATAATGTAATAAATAAGTCAATACAATAACAATAAATCTAAACATATAAATAAAATTTAAGTGTCCGTTTGTAATTTTACTTTATGCATATTAATTTATATACGGCACACTTACATAAAAAAAATTGTTTTATCTTTTTTCTGTCGGTCTGAAAGTTTGTTACGGCTAATCTCTGAAACGGCTGGACCGGTTTTGACAGGGCTATCATTATTATTATAAAGAGCAACATAGACTACTTTATTTAAAAAAATATGTTTCGAGCGAACAAAGTCGCGGGCACAGCTTATATATATATGCAATGCGTTGCAATGGACAGAAGCCGAATAAATGTTGAGTATATATATATATATATATATATATATATTCTCATTTACTTCTATTTCCATATCATCAGATAATTTATTCAAAAGATAATTTTCTTTTTTAAAATCTTACTATTATTATATCTCGCTACAATTTATATGTGAAAAAAAATACTTTGAAGAAAACATTATATATATATATATTTAATTTATATGACAGACATAAAAAATAACATAATAAACCATGGAGAGTATGCAAAACTCTATTCACCGGAGTGAGGGCAGATCAAAGAAATGTCACGGACTTCACCGGGATGGAAGTAACGAGATATTTATTTATAACAACTATAATATTTATAACATGTGAATGTTAAATCAAATATTTATATACACAAATATATTTGCCCACCACTTCGTTGGTGAGGAATGTTTTGTTAAATAAAGTTGCCAAAATTACTCCTTATAACATCAGCTATCAGTGAAAATCCTGTTAAAATTGTTCCAGCCATTTCAGAGATAAGTCGAAAGACAGACAACAAAATTTTAATTTATTTTTATTCAAATATCGTACATTATTTCATATGAATTTAGCGAAAAGCTGTTAATTTTATATAACGACACATCAACTTATATACACAATATATTATTTTTAGTATTTAATAAAATAAAAAAAAAATCTATTACACATTTATACGGTCAGACGAGTGCAATATCTGGAGACGTCATCGGTTATCTAACATTAAAAGGGAGGGGGGTGGGGGGGTTACGAAAACGTCTGTCAATTATAACAATGTAGAATTATAACGGACGGGCTCTGTGCTCTTTCGTCAGTGTCTATCACAGTGATTTATGATCGCTTTCCAAACCAACGTGAATGAATGAATGAATAAGAACAAAGATTGTTTCAACACACTAATTGCGGGGGTAAGACGCCTGCAACGAATATGTGTTTACATTTAGTTACCAAATAATTTTAATTAGTATGAATTATTACGTAAAGTCGCAATATTGTTAATACCATTGGCCAACGTATCGTATGATATAGGATTTTGCAAACGCCATTTATCTTATATGAATTAAAGAAATTATATTTTACCTATTACCGAAATTATTTGCTAATAAAAACAACTTCTAGCAAATGGGTGTTACGAGCGAACAATGATATATTGCAGTTTCTGTGTAACTACTTATAATACATGTATAGAAGCTAAAATGAAATGATTATTAATTTTGATTATAAATACATATAAATAAAATTGAAGTCTGTTTGTTCATTTCACTTCGATTCCAAATTAACGGCTTTTTACTAATTGCATCTCAAAATATATACGGTACTTAGATGAGGAAACCTAATTATACTTTTTTCTCTCTTTCCGTCTGTCTGAAGGTTTGTTCCAGCTAATCTCTGAAACGACTGGACCGATTTTAATAGGACTTTCTCTGGCAGATCCTTGATGTTATCAGGAGTAACTAAGGTTTCTTTTCTTAAAAAAAACATATTCAGCCTTAACAAAATCATGGTCACAGCTAGTATTTATTATAACACTAAAGTATATTTAATGTATAACAAGAAATGTAAATAAATACTTAGAAGGTAAATTCCATAATGTCAAAAGAAGCCTAAGTGGCATGTTGTTGAGACATAGTGCGTCGTAAGTTAATAATCGCCGATAATCCCCCATGTGCCGACAAGACCGGTATTGACTTTCCAACACGTGACGCAAACTACACACAATATAATCCAATTTTTATATGTCTTACATCGTCTTTATATTCAACACATTCCAAAATTCGAAACCTATGATATAATGCACGACGTTCGTGTATTAATAAATTTAGAGTTGCATCCATTTCCCGGCAATGAATCACTCGGAGCTGCGCGGGCGCATCCAGTGTGCCGATTTCGAAAATAGAACAAGTTGACACACATAAATAGTATTAGCTGGATCGTAAATACGTGAGTCGGACGATGTCTAAATAGGAGGGAGTGACGTTAAGTTTTATGATAAGTGTAGCTGATGTTCTATGTCACATGAGACATGAATATCAGATCGGTATATTTATTATATAGTAAATATCAACGACTTTTATTGCTGTATCATAATAGATACTCTTAAAATGTATAAGCTCTAAATAGATTGGTGGGGTTCTTACGATCTTCTTCAAATACACGAGGATTCAAATATTACCTGTAACAATAAAAATATAACAATAAGAAAAAATATAATAGAATAGATAATCTAATATATGTCGTAATAAAAAACGATAAAAATAAATAATTAACCTTTTAGTCAACTTAAAGGTAATGTAAACAAGAATTCTGCAATAAAGCGGAACATAACCGAGGTACACGGGAACGCGCTTAGCACAACACACGTTTTAAAGCGAGTTTTGATGTTTTCTAGACCTTTAAACTACAAAACATTTAAAGGAACAAGAATTTCATTAGATAAATACAAGTATCTAGGTCAGACGTGTCTGAAACGAATCCGTTAGTAAAATTGAAGAGGGAAATTGTATACAAAATGACAGATATACAAAGCAAAATCAGTCATAATACGAAATCCTTGAACGTTAACAATTTAATGATTAGGTACAGGATGTCTTATTTTAGCGTTCGATGATCTATGCCGTCTAGTCGTCACTATTAGTTACATGCCGACTATTACTTAATCAGTTCGTCTCTGGAGCTGTCCGCAGGAAGTCCTCCCACATGTCCAATCAAGAAATTCTGATAACCGTTACTTTGTAGCTACCTTTATTTGCTAAGACGCGACACGGACTTCATTAACCTATCCCACACACGAGACATCGTGCTGAGGATTCGGTTTTAACAAGTTTGCATCACATTCCTTATTTGAAGATTGCTGCTATTTTATATATATTTATATTACTGAGCTCAGCGTAAGCGAAGTTCTTAAGCGTTTGGGAGACCTTTTTTTTGTGTTTAGTTGTCTCCAGAATGCGACGAGATAATAAGCTAAGAATTTCTCATGTATGTTTGAGTCGAACGCGGATGTTATAGCGAAAACAGATTGAAAAATTGTTTAGCCATTCGAAAGTTATCAAGAAGAGAAGAAAGGAGAGGGGCTCACACCCGCCGCGCACGGTTGGCGGATCCTAGTAACAAATGTATGTCCCGGACACTTATAGACTTTTATATCAAAGATACATCGGTAATCATATATGTATGGTTAAAAGCGCTTTATCGTCTCGTATCATATTCGCAGTTTAATGAATTAATATCCCTATATCAATGGAGGAATAACCCGCGGCTGGAATGCGGAATAGCTCCCGGCAATTGACATTATCCACTTAAGGGCTTCTGTTGATCTATTTATTAAGAAGTTGTACAAGTTGAGAGCGATGTCAACGGCCATCATGTTAGAGATGTTTAAAAACGTCATAACTACAATATTTTTGTAAGATTTATTCAAAAATCAAAAGCAGGTAAGACAAAAATAATCTCATAACCAATGTTATGCAAAGAAAATTGCGAGGAAAATAGAATGACTACTGAATGCATTCATTCCATCAAAATCAAAGCAAAGACGCTAAATGTACCGTAACTAATGAACGCATGGCTTTTAATGCACTTAATTTATACCTATTACTAATGTCTGCACATTACCTAGACTAATAGCTGTTGATCTCCTCGATTCTTAATAGCCGTGATAAAAATCAAGTTCAAGTAGAAGTAGTCGGCCCATGACATAAAGGGAGACTAATTACTCTACGGGCATAAAATATTTTTAATCGTATATCAGACATATATATAAATATATCCTTATCGACTAACAGTACAAAGTAGCAAGCTAAAGGTCAATGACCGAGCCGCGTTTAGGATAATTAGTCGTTACTTGCTAACTGTAACTATAATTCATATTTTAGTTACAACTTAGGTATAAAGTTTAATGTTAAAGTTCATTATTCGAAAAGCCAGCCGGCTTTAATGTATTTTCCGATAACCGCAACAGTAAATTTTGCGTAATAATAGCGAGAAACAAACTCATCTACAACGAGAGTTACGATTACGACCGAAACCGAAGTCACCGAAATAATCTAGGCCGCTCGTAAATTGTTGCCAAGCTGAAACAAAAGATTGCGCAAACGCCTAAGGGAGAAAGTGACGTATGATACCCCAACGAAGCTACACCTGTGCTCCATATTGTTTCGAAAGTTCTAGTAACGTCCAATTGCGTAATACCTTTTTTTTTGTAGAAGGCCATGTCTGGATATCTTTTAAATTACTATAATTTTCTAATATCTCAAGAACAATTATGTTACAATAATGAAAAATTAATTTAGATACTAATTTTGTTATTATTTCGATATGATAAAGCGAATGATTTTTCTTATAGCAACCGATGATTGATGGCTTACCGACAAACAATAGTTTTGTTTTGATATGTATGTAGATATTTCATCTCAAAAAGTGAAAGTCGATAATCCTCCTTTGATAATGCTAGATCTTAATCGATTTAAAATCGGTATTATATTCATTGAAAAGTTTAATTTCATTATAATTCGGTATATCAATTTGTTTGTTAATGTGATCTGTATTTGATTGTATCAAAATTTTCTTATCCAATATTAACAAATACAATCTTAAGATAAACTTCTGGAACAAAACAAGTATAATATTTTATCGAAATATATAAATAAATAATAAAAATTGTACGATCACTTGTGACCTTTTAATATACATAAAATATAAAAGAATAAATGGACCCTTAATATTCCAATTATTATGTATATTGAAAGTAAAAATAATTCAAGTTTGACAAATAAACTATATAATATATTCCATGTCACAACTAATCCCAATACATTTTTAGAGACACAGCCACAGGTAATAGGTAATAAAAATATACCTCGCGATGTTCTACAAAGTAAAACAACTTCGTTTAATATAATATTACTTTACTAAGTAAATTCATCTTAATTGTCCATAACTCCGGTAATAATTCAGAGCTTAGAAAGCACTCGGTTCCTTTGAATTGATCGTAAATAATCGATTTAAACATTAGTCCTCTCTCCAGATTTGGCTGTGACACTAAAACGTCATTAAAATATTATTCATAGTGTTCCCTCGATATATGGTAAATAGATTGTAGGTGCAAGATGCTCCGGCTATAAGATTAACTCATAAACCTTCGAGTACAACCACAACTATTGGTGGAAAACCAATATAAAGAAAAGAATTACAACTGAATGTATATAGGATAGATATGATTCGAAGTAAAACTCAAATTAAATTTATAAACATAAACAAAACTATAACCTACGCAACTGTATGTGTAATTGGTTAAAATTATTTTTTTACGACTGCAGCGACATGACGGCAGCAAAACGAAAACAGTGACGCTATGCGCGTGCGCACATCATCTCACAGTAGTAGCAACAGTATAAAATAAACGATAAATTTCCTAACCCACTCGAATTATTCGACGTCGGGACGAGATATTTTAATATTTATCTTTGAATGAATTTAATTTAATTGACACTTAATATAAACATTTCTTATAAAACCGTATACATTACAGAGATTTATGTTGAGCATTTTCTCTATTTTGTATTTGTTTCATATTATTATTTGATGTATGTTACTAATAAATATTAAGTTTATTTGCATAAGTTATGCGTTGTATATTTGAAAGTAGATTACTGTCGTCGGGTAAATATATTTACAGAGGAAATATAATTTGGTGCGGTTAAAATAAAATAAACTAGTAAGTTTGCGCAGCAGTCACTTAATTAAACATTTAATTCTTTATTTTTATATTGTATTGAATATTTACAGATCAATAAAAGTTATACAAAGAAAATGATATGTATTATACTAGCTTTTACCCGCATGTTTGTTCGCATGGAATAAAAATTTACTTTAAAAAATACTCAAAAAATGGCAATCACATTATTTTCAAAGATTTGAAAAAGTATTTAGCACTTTTAATAGCACTCATTAACACTATAAATAAAAATTGTATAAAAAACGTCTTATAAAAAATTTTATAAAGAAAACTAACGAATTAAGAAAACTTTATAAACAGTGCCATAAAAGGAACTGCTAAAACATACAAGTATCGTTATAACGTACCAACAATAACAAACATTTCTTTGGTAGTTACATAATGTTGTACTAAATGGGTATGACAAAGCTCGGCCACATCGGTTGTCAAGAATAATCGGCCGATTTTTCTGGATTATCCACCGTGAGTAATAAAAATAATAATAAATGTCACTTTCGTGATTCTGATTGACCGTTACGTAATAGTGACGCAATACGAGCTTTCTTACGGTCAATGTCGCGTACGAGAACTTTATGTTTTTGCTTAGTGATTGTTAGAATAAAACAAAATAGAATAAATAAATATTCTACATTTATCTATATATCTAAAATAATATATATGCAATTTAGGTAGCACATACATCTATATACGTTAAGATATTTAGATTTCATAGTTTCACTTTCAGGAGTAGGAATGAACGAATAATCTTGTGATAATCGTAAAAACTATAAAAACTAAACCAACCCGGATTGGCTTTTTATTATTCCTATTAGATAACAGAACAGCACTTACGAGTATTATCCAACGATCAGATAATAAGATCAGGTCAACAGCCTCCATCTGTTCGTAGTATGGGGAGTGACAGGGCAATATTTCATTCTTTTTTCATCAATCGCAGCCATTGTGTTGTTATTAACGAGTGTACTTGATGAATGTTCGAAAAAAAAATCACGTTTTCGCTAATTGCATGGATGTAACAACAAAACTTTTCCGCAATTAATTCTAGCGATTTTTTGTATTAGTAGATAAACGCTTGATGATAATCACGGGTCATTGCCGATGTGGGATCTGTTAGAGGGTATGTTGGATATGGCCGGAGTGCAAACTCCATTATAGCGTCGGTTACACACCATAAAGTGGCACCATGGGATCGCTTAAGCACACCACCACGTCAAACGCTTTTATTATGTATAATATTATGTGTGTGTATCTAACTTGAACACTTAAAAGGCTAAAACGAAAGCTTCTTATTGTAAAGGGGCGGAGGGTAAATGCTAATTAATTAATACATTATCCGATCGCTGAAATATTTATTAAACCTAATTGCGTTTGAAAACAGCTATAAATTTAGGTTTATCCTGTTCTGTATTTGCTGTGGTCGTAATTAACCAAGATGTTTGTGAGTGGAGCCATCAATCACCTCTTGAAAATCACCCCAAGGCTGAAGTATTTTTTTCTTGTTTCCTCACATTGGCCGGCATCCAAAGCAAACCCACCGCGCGCGTCAATTTGTGCAAGTCATAGTGGACTGTCAATTTCAAAATAGCAATTTATGACACTCGGAGAGTCGTGTGTGAGTTTTATATGAATTGTAAATTATTTTTCTAGTATTTATGACGTTTGAGATATGTGACGTTCCGCTGAAAAATTGATTTTATACACAAATTGTGACACCCTTGACGTTAATTATTTATTAAAAATATTATACACAATGATAAAGTGTTTGAAATTTGTAAAATTGTGTATATTTTTAGAGTTTGTGAATGATAAATTATGCATGAGTTGAAATCATATTAATTGACGCACGATTGTTGCACGACGATGTAATTACGTCATAATTGTAATTATAGCGAAGAATTAATACATATAAATCACATATATTTATCATTCAACCCTAAAGAAGCACGATGTTCTATGTTGGTGAGTATTGGAGCAATGCAACAAAAGTCAAAATCTTTTAAAGCTTCATTTTTACTTTTTCAAACTTCTGCATGTGAACTACCACCCTTTATACCCGTAACTATAATTGGCTTTGAATTGACGGGTCCAAGAGTCTACTCCGGTCGAGATCAAGATGAAAAAAAGAATCTTTTTATAATACTGAATATTTTGTCGATGATGTAAAAGTAAATATATTTTCTTCATATAATAAATGACTTTCATGTCTCAAACGCTGCCAAAAAGAATATTGACTGTTCCGCGTTCTGCTCTATTTAGTATCGCTCTAATTCCAGTCAAACTCATAAACAAAGACATGGCCGTTGTATTTTTAAATCAACACCAGTAATGTGATCCGCAAAATATTTTGATAAAAACTGCATTAGTTTTCAGCAGCGTGTTTTTCTATTGGTAACTCGAGTTTAGTGTTTCTGCTTTATTTGAAAATACTGATGTATTTCTAGAAAATGGTTAACTAACATTACTTTAAGGATTTATGCACACAGATTCGTTGGGTAACACTTTGTTAACGTACACCTGCAAAATAATTGTGAAAACACCACTTTCGTATGGTATTTAGTCAATTAAGTCAAAGTCATGTCTATGACCATTTCGTGACTTTCATATGACCATCAGACGAGAAAGCACAAAACGGCTGAATGTTTATGGAAATAGTATGAATAGGTTAAGAGGTAAAGAATTGTAATCGTAATTAATTATAGGGTGTAATATCACGATGTCGTGAGCTTATATGAGGTGTGTCTAAATGCTGTTGAATCATTTATGTTATGTGTAAACTGATACAACGAATCGTGATCTATGTTAATGTGAGATTCACTTTTATATATATTAGATATGCATCATAATATAATGACGGAAGATAATATTTATAAGGAACTGATATTCATGAATATACAGTACTTGACTTTTATATTTTGTGTCTTACGTTTACGTCGAGGCATTTACGATCGCTCGGCGTAGCGGGAGCAATACTTACATTTGAATTGTTGTCTTATTATAAATATTAGATCGGTTCAATTCGGTAATGGAAACAAATACTAGATATCATGAAAGATTGTTGTGTTGTGTGTCTTTGTCTATAAATACAACATTTAAAGGCCCCTAGAAGTAACCGGTATCATCAAAGTCTTTGGATACATTAAACTGTCGAAGTGGAAGATACAGAGACTTGATTATTTTAAATAACTTCTAACATGTTAGCCATGTTGTGCTTAAAACCATAAACACGAGCAGGATTTGAACTTGCGACCTCTGAAAGCTCGATCCCCGCGATCTGGCAACTGAGCCTTGATGTGTCTTCTCTGGATATACAATTATATTGTACACTGAAATAGTTAATATTATTTACTATATAATAAAACATGAATTTATTTCGTATTTTGTATATTTATAAGCACCAACCTCTGAGGTAATAGATGGGGACATAAACACTTCTCATTACAGAGTCGTACGCGCCGTTGTACCATTGGAATTGGAGTACTTGACATACAATTGCGACATTCAATACATTATCCATTACTAAACGATTTATAAGCTAATGAGCCTTGATGGTGCAGTCTAGTGTTTATCAAAAATAATGTCTTATATTCTATGTAATGAATGGGTTTTAAATAATGTTAAATACTTTATTTCGATAAGTATTCGCATTTATTTTATCAACAAATATGAAAGTGCTAAATGTATATGTTAGGAAAGTTGTAAACAAAATAAAATATGAATCAAAATGGTAGAATTTTCGAATAATAGAAAAATTCTCGTCCAAAGTATATGTAACAACAAAAAATTTACGAGTTTGGTGAAGCACTAAACTATGAATTATAGAGATGACAACACAACAAAAACTAACTTATATCGTAACATTAATCGTCCACAAAAAAATACGATTAACATAATAGCAATCCATTCGCAGATTAATGACTCCATGTTTAGGACACACCTACTGGATATGACGATATTTAAGAGCAAGTTCAAAGTGCAACGACCTCTGTATTATCTCATACTTCGAGTTTGCCTTGCGTATCGTCTTGCTAATTCTACTATTAGCACCTACGCGTTAGCTGCGATAGGATGAGAGAACATTGGATTTACCTATTATATATCAAGATACTTTAGGGTAATCATAACCATATTTACATTATTATAATAGATACTTATACGTATAAAAATATTGTAAACTTGTGGCAAGTAAGCTTTTATTTAATTTGTATGCAGGTATTGTAAATTCAAGCTCTAGATGTTATCTGAAATCAGTTTTATATGAATGCGTAGTAAATATTTATTATCTACGATTTATGTCATAGCCGGTGCCAAGTATGAGATTAGCATAAAATAATTTACAAGTATTGTTAACAGTCGTGTGTATCCAGAGTTGTTACCTTCGGCTCCCCGGTGTTTCGAGTGGGCGTGCGATCCGCCCTTACCTGATTTATTTTGTTCTAACTTATCATACGACTTTGGTTTTGCATCCTCAGTGGGTGTTTGACAATCTTGATGCCGACAGATTACTTTTATTTTTCATATTTTTTTTTTATATTTTCCTCATCACACTATATTATCGTTCGGAAACGTCTAAGTTAAAACATTGTATTTGTTATCATATACCTTGTCACACATAGCTAAATCATGTTGCTTCTTATTATAAATATATTACGCAACTAATTACCACATATGTTACAAAACACTGCAATATAAAGTCATTATAATTATATAACAAAACTGAATGTAGTGCATATATGGAGAGGTTTTTGTCTTATTAATTAGCCATCCTTACGTAGCATCATTTAGTACCTAAGTGTTGACAGCTACGATGGATGATTGAAGATTGTTTGCGGATAATGTCAATTAGCGAATCCGTAGACGTGATCCGTCTTAGTCGACACATATGGGTGTGAAAGTGTTATGCAACATAATTATACCATATTGATTTTATTACCTATCCTAGATATTCCTATTCCCTTATGCAACGGTTCTTGCACAAATAATAATAATAAATCTAACGACTGCTTAATGATTAGTATAGCATAAAATAAATAACACAGTATTAAACACAACATCTAATTATAGTTATAAAGTAACAATAATAAGGATGCTAGCATTGACATAACTGAGAAATTCAATTATAATTATATAAAACGAATTACGTCTTCATTGATATACCCACCCCGTATCGTATACATGACGTATAAGGTAAAAACACCATCTGTTGTCACGTGTTAATCTTGATTAGCTCTAACCACACTGAAATATTATACCATATGTCTTAAATCCACATGCTGTTTTGTAATCTCCGTAAACGTGTTAGAGTTTAAATTAGGACCGATCTCCTGATATGGAAGTGTCAGCATTAGAGGCTGTCCGGTGGCAAGTGGATTGATGGATAGACTGACAGAGGCTAGGCCAGGTGCTCATGGTTTCTAGAGAAACGATGCGATTACTTCATATATTTAACGCAAGGAACGGAGGAAAGTTGCACGATGTCGTATAGATATTTAATATAATGATAATCGCTCGCCTGTTGCATAATTCTATAATAAAATTACTCGATACATCTGATACTTTAATTGCTCGACTGTTAATAATTCTCTCGATTGTAAAGTAGGTTCCAAAGCACATGATACACAAGTTTCCACTTGACTTCGTGTAACCTTTATGTGGTCAGTGTGTCTCGACGTACTTGCCTACTTCGAAAACGGGGCGGCCTTTAAGGTACGGAAGGTATACCTTATCCTTAGATGGCCTGACAGTTTCCGTTCGTTCGGTTTTGATTACACATAATATTTTTATACTTTTTTATATAAGAGGCTTTTGTATCGTCAACTGAAAGGATATTATCTATTTTTTTTGTTTGGAGTGTTTTTTAAACATTTTCTTGGTAGAACAGCCCCAATAAAATCTTACAAATAAATATATAAGAACGAATTTATATTAACCAACAAAAAAAACATTATAATCGATCGATCCATTCGTTGGCAACATATTTATAATAAATACAAACATCCAAGTAGAAGCTATCTCAAATCAAAATAAATAATATACTATAGTATGGTGAAAGTATGCAACCGTATATGTTAGTACTTAGTTTTATAGTCCATCCACACGGTAACCATAAATAGCAATAACCGTAATAAAATATATAGTCAATAAACTATTTGTTACTGCCTACGCGATGAAGCCTTCAATGATAGCTCGTTTTAACGACCATCTATGTTACAAGGAGCATACCTTCTCTTAAACATATACTATTTACTTATAAAAACTTTATTGACTCGTATGTATGTACTGAAGCATTAAAATAAGATTGACTTATGAGGAAAAGGTGTTTGAAAGCTTAATAATAGAATCAATTCTTAACGATAGATTGTCGTAAAACATGAAACATTGTATTGATAATAACAATGTTCCACGAAAATCTAAACTACAGAACTTACAACCCAAAGTCAAAGTCAACGATTTTTATTTAATTAAGGACTTTAGTTGAACGGTGCCAAAGATTAGGACCATTAAGAACGAGCCGTAAGAAACTTAAACACTTTAAAAAGTTGTTATCGAAGTGTTAGATATGTAGGTGCCGGTCAAATACCTCGAATTCAACTATTAAAATCGAATGCTTTAAATTATGTTGTAAGTAATTAACTTGTTACCTATTTGGTAATATTGATTAAATTTATAATTCACGGCGCAGTGGAGCAAATAAAAGGTCTGATAGATTGTATATAGATAAGTCCAAATTGCGACTCAGATAAATCTGATTGTGACATTCTCTGGTTAAACCTAATTTGTAAATAGTAATTTATATATTCTTTGATTATTGTATTTCGTAATTGACACATAAAAATAATATATATTTTTTTAATATAATATGTATTTCTTTATTACTAGTTTTTACTATGTTTATAGATCACACCTTTTAAATAGACGAATATTTGATGTAACATATAAATAAATTGAAGTGTCTCTTTTTGATTTCAAATTAACATCTTTTCACTGTACTTATATAAAAAAATATATATAATTGTCTGTGTATCCGTTTGTTCCGGCTAATCTCTGAAACATCTAGACCATTTTTACAGAATTTTCACTTGCGAATAGCAGATATTATAAGCGGTAACTTAGGCTACATTTATTTAAAAAAAAATATATTCCGCGTGAACAAAGTCTCGGGCAAGGGCAGTTCAAAATAAACATAAACTAAACCACACAGTAAAGCCTAGAACCAACAATACAGTAACAAATCAACTTACGCTGTTACGATAACACGCGATAGATATCTATCTGAAAGAGGCATCTTTGCTCGTAAAAACCATTGTAAAGTTCATTGACACCCCGTGATTCATAGATCCACTTTTATCTCGACAGAGAGTACACTAATGAAAAACTTATCAATGTTAATTGTTGGTTTTATGTCTTTTGTTTGATCCCTGTTTTATTTGCTGATTTTTTATTGTTTATAGTGTGTTATTTTGATATTTACTTTTTAGTTTTTTACTCGTTTTCGTCGATTATAATTCATATAAATTTAATTATTAATGAATGTTTTATTACGCACTTATTGTCGTCGTCATCTTTTAGGTTTTATTCCACGTTCATCGTACCCCATATGCAAAGTCATGAAAATAAGGTAAACCTTGATAAAAATATAATAAATACCTATTAATGTGTTTCTGTTTGACCGCGATGAGATCATTATTAATAAAATATTAATTGATGTTCCCGGCCGTATAAAACTTTTTTTATTATAATTAAAATATTAAAACACTTTGTTGAGAGTTCCTTTTAAGGGCCTTAATGTAGCTTATCAGCTTAGAAAAAAAAGAATAAACGAAAAGATAAGCTGCCGACTATTTATACACACCTGCATCACTTAAAATAAACTAGCAAAAAGTGCATAGCATAGACCGAAGCATCGCTATACAAAAAGCGGGTTCACAAACGAGCGCTGCGCCTGCGCATCGAGAGCTAAATACGAAAGGTGTGAAATATCGATGGAGCCGTTAAATGTACCGTGTAATGTCAGATAGATATGCAACATTCCTAATAAATGTTTCCCCTTACAACTATTTGCGAATTATAAACAGACAGAATACAAATTACCATCTATAATGTATAACTATTTATTCGATAATAAATATTTTTTGTGTGTGAAATACATTAAAGCAGCTGTTTAGTTACATCTATTAAAAACAGGTGACCATCCGTATAAAGAATATTTATAGTTTTTGCGACAACTATTTATGTTTTTAATTATAATAAATATTTAGTAGACAAATAACTAAATTAACGGTTTCGAGAAGTGTGATCTAGACGACTTTAAAGTAATTAAAAATACTTCTAAAGGAAACTCGTCCTAGCTGCATATACAATAGAGTTTATTTATGGGTGATAATAATACAATCGTAATGGACGATTTGTGTGACAATTGAAAAGAAAAATACGAGGCAATGAGAAAAGAGGAGGACCGTAATATCTGCGTGGCGTGAAATAGTAAACTAATGATTTTGGAATCATCACAGTGATTACGTTTCTCACGCTTTCAACGCTCTCTGTAACACGAGTTTCTTGTAAACCTCGATGTACATCGGACTCGAATAAACAAATTACAGAGTTAGTAAATTGTCGTTTTAGGTACGATGTAACCGACACTTGTTGAAGTAGATGATAAAACGTGTTGGTGTTACAAGTATCACATTTCTAACCACTCGAATGAATACTAGGTTTAACGTTTATGCAATATTGATCGCCAGTAAATTTATTTACAGTTTTCTCCCGTAAAATGTTCTTAAAATACGTAACTGCGCACGAGCAAACCGCTAACTCTTACTCCATTACATATTATATTTAGTGAAAGTTGGGAACGTATTGATATGAAAGCATAAAATCTCAGCAGATTTCAAAAATCAAACAAGCACCTGAGTTTAGGATAAAACAAAAGAACAATATCCTATATCGTACAAGTTTGAAAGAACATTGAAAACAGACATAAATGTATCAAAACAACTTTATAAAATTGTGAATTAAGAGAAAGAAAAAAAAATAATCGGAGAAGAGTTCATTAAGCCGCCACGTGGTGTGGGTGTAAACAAACGTTTTAAATATATAAATTAATAAACATCTCGAGCAGGAAACCCTTGCGTGGTTAATAATAGGGTGTTGTTGCGCAGACGCAGGGACGCGGACACGCGTGCGAATATTTGTAACAAAGAACACGAATGTTGTACAAACAAGTAATATGATATAACGTTAATTCAACAATAACAGATGTAACATCTAAGTGTTATAACATTTTAACAATCCCACATACGGTTATTACCTACATTTCAAATTACGCTACTTGCCCGAGCGAGAGCGATGTTTCTTCGTTTCAAATAAAAAATGACTGTATATCCGGGGGATCCCCGTACATCCAGCTGTTTATCGCATTTTTTAGTTTTATCTCGTTTTTGGAATATTAACATTTTAATTGCAAATTTAACGGTATTGAAAGCTTTAAAAAATCATTTTAGAGCCATTTTGAGAAAAAATCGAAAATATTTCGAATTATAAAAAAAAATATTATCCTTATTAAGATGCAACTTTTTTGTTCGAACAACTTCATTTGATAAACTTCAAGAAATCGGGGGTAGAATATAATAAAAAAGTCAGATTTCCTGTCTCTAAATCTATACGTGTATCTATATAGAGAGCCACTAATGTCTCTCTGCACATCTTATATCTAGAAACAATATACGACATTGTAAATATAAAAATTAAAAAGACATTCTCACCAATCTTCATTAAAAATCTAATTTATCGTTAACATACCTGAAATGAAACAAAGAACATTTATTATAGTATTTTCTAACACTTTGAAGATGTTACAGTGAGAGTGAGAATGAAGAAGAACGTGCTCAGGTGGTTTGGGCACGTCGAACGAATGAGTGATGAAAGAATGGTTAAAAACATTTATGCAGGAAAAGTGAGCGGTAGCGGAGAGACAGGGGGAGGCCTCGAGTGACCTTCGAAAACACGGTATCTAAGATACTGGAGGAAGGTCACATAAAAAGCATGAGACCCTCCGGAGGGCATGTATGAAGAGGTTGATGTCTGTGGCCGAGGCGAAAGTGGTATGCAGGGACCGTAGCGTTTGGCGCTCCGTCGTCTCTGGCTACCCCGCAAGGGATATGGCGTGAAGCTAAAGTAAAGTAAAGTTCTTACACTAAGAAAATTTAAACATAATATTTCAGGTAATATTAAAGCTTTAAAACAGTAGTATGTTCTATCTCGCTCATATAGTTCACTCATGTAGGTACTTCAGGTATGTAATCAATCAAACACCTATATATTATATGACTACAGATTACTAACAAGGTTCTTATACATTATGAGCGTAATTACGATGTGATGATACGTGTTTCATAAAGGCCTATAACTATCGATTTATATTATTATTTAATGTAACCATCAAGTGACACTTAAAAACTTACACTATGTAAAATTATATGAAGACTAACTCTTACAAGTCTTAACTCCCGATGCCTTTGTACTTAACAGTGGTATTTAAGGAAATCTTTTACTGAATGGAACTACATTTATTATACATATATATATGTAAGTAATTCACTATATATACATATAACATAACTTAATTAAGAAACCACTTCACGTAGATAAAGAACTATATGGAGCAGTGGCACTTTCACGCGACCTTATTATATTACTTTCTCGATCAGAAGGATATGAAGAAAGTATTCAATAGATACATAGATAGGGCGATAATTGAATTACGCTTTCTGCAGTCAACTATCAGTGTCAATGGCAGCCTTGATAAGTTATAATGGATTTCTATTTCGTTTGTATATTTAATATAAATAATATTGATATTCAAAATTTACACATTTAAGAATCGAACCAGCGACCCAGAGACCACCGGTTCTTAATATCACATATCAAACATTAACACATACTTATCGATTAAGTAAAATTTCTTAATAACTATAATATTTGCAATACTAATTAAATTAAATGAATTGGCAAATATAAGAATTAGCATTCAAAATCAATTTAGCAATCGAAAACTTATTGATTTATAATATTGATACATAAATAAATAATCAAAGTAAATCCGAATCGTGGGAAGATCTCGCGACGCCTCCGGCCGGCGCCGGAGCACCGGAAGCAAGGCAGCGCTATCGTAATTACTTAAAATTTATTCAAACAGATCAATTTATCAAAACATAATATGAATATTAATCATAATTATAAAACCCTAATATAATTAATATGTAATTAAAATACGATAACAATTACTCTATTCAATAATCACATGTATACAATATCTATTAAGAAATCATTATTTATCATGTTATTAAAATTTCATACAATTTCGAAATTATAAATCATGTATTATTTATTAACTAAGGTTTAGTCGTTAATCATTTAAAAGTTGTTTTAATTGCCTTCCATCTATAGTTATATATCAATAATAAAATCTATAAAAACGGATATTACAAAAAAAATATAATATAGAAATGGTAAATACGTTATTGGAACTTATATTTTAATCGAACAGATTTCCTATGAGATTTCTTGAAAAATATATATCTAAGAAATATAAAGGAGGCTTTATATCTGTACAAGGTTGTAGAGCTAAACATTTTCCTTACATATAACCAGAAGATATGACGATTTTTTATTAACATGAAAGTCGTAGAATTATGCAAATTGCTACAATTATTGTGGTACAGTACTACGCTCTGAATGTGAGTTTAATGCTCGGCCTGCATTGCGTGTAAACTACATAGTTACATACATACCATAGAATTTATGTATTTTATTGTTTTATGAGGTTTAAATTAGTATAAGTTATGTTACATATATACGTTTATAAGTATTGTATTTAATATGACACTTAAAAATTATTATTGCAATGTTATATTAATATAAAAATGTTGTTGATAAGTAATAAATTTAAATATATACGTGATAAGATTTCAAATTAATTAAGCGCACCGGGCGCCTTGTCCACATCTAAGATTTATACCGTAGTTCATTTTCAATCTGCTGCGTTGCTATAAACTAGCCGTGACCACAGCCGCTGTCGTCGGATCTTTAACACCGAGTACTTAGATTTATTTTTGTTTATCACTGTGCATAATTACCTTAGCCTTTCAAAGCTTTTTTTATCTTGCAGTCACCGTCGCCCTTGTTGCTTAGATAATAAGATCTCTTTTCGTTTTACACAGTGAAAAACCCGATGTCTCGCCCTGGGCATGGACACGCATATCTTACGATCTTCGAGGTGTACGCGGAGTGTATTCATTACTCTTCGGTAGTATGTGTGTAAATAGAACGGAAGCTGTATATACATAAGTCACCATAACAACTTTTCTTATAGCCGGTTGCTATAAACTAAAAACAATTTACAGAGCGGAGCAAAAAATACATCTACCCGGCATTAAAAATGCATTTTTACTCATTAAAACGTTGAGGTAGGATTAAAAAAGTACGAAATAACAAAGCGTTAACGTTTCCCTACTTCAGAGTTCAGACTGCCTCCGCCGTCTACCGCTATGAATAAAAATCCAGCTATGAAAAATACATTCTACGATTTAAAAATAGACGGTGCATCGCTTCAAAGGGTGCTTGAGACGCTTTGTGCAAGTTTTATCTCCGGACTCTCTGAAGCGTTAAGGGGTGTTAGTTGACTAGTGGTCGGGGTGAACGGACGGGGGATTGTCGTAGGTCACAGATTCTCAACCTAGATTACTATTATGAGATACTTATTATTCACATCTTGTTCTATCTCAAATATAAAATACAGATTCTGATCTTTATTAACGTTTTAATAAGATATGATGAAATAGAAAAAAATAAGTATTTATAGTACAATATAATAACAATAAATACCTTATTAAATTATCATAATCCGGATAATGACCAATTAGCTAGTGCTTTACAGAATAAAAGAGACAAAAAGACAGACAATGAGTAATGTTAAGGAAGGGATAATTTTATAACAGAAAAAAAGTAGCAAGCAAACAAGTTTCAAGAAATCGTGTTAATTGTTTATTCACAGATGTTATATGCAATAAAAAGATGTATTTTAATTTAAATATATGTTTAACGCAACATGCAACGACGTTCAAAAACAAACTTACAATCAATACAAGTTATCTATAAAATTGGACGAGGACAAAACAAATAATATCTCTCAAATAGAATCTCATATAACTATTTGCGCACACAATCTGCATACAATCGACAATCAATCGACATAGATGCGAGAACGAGGGTTACATTCAGTGAGGGTCAAGTGTTCCCATGAGAATTACCGTGACTTATCGTGACTGGCTTTGGAGAAATGTGTTAATATCCCTTTATTTCTAATGAAACAGGACAAATAGGCTATATCATGAACAATGAATGTTGATCGAGATTTTTAATAAAACAATGTAGTAGCTACGGATAAGAAGCACTTCTAAAGTACAGAAAAAAAAAAGAAACGACAATGAGAGCCTTCACACACGCGCCATTGTACTGGAGAGAATAAAAACCCAAGGACCGACATCAAAAACGTCCTCTCCTCCGCATTTTAACTACTGAAAGCGACTGGTAAACAAATACTAGCAACAACATTTTAAAAAGATACACTGTAGAGCCATGTAGGGATCCGATGAAAATAAAAAATACCTATTCGTAAGGGAACTGTCGTTATATTCAGCTCGGATAATATTAAATTATACCTGTACCTACACTTGTACAATAGGCAGGCGGGGGTTAACTTATAAGGTTATTAAAAAAACGAAAAATAACTCAGCAGGGAGCCCTTTAGCGAGATTAATGTACTTGGAGTTGTATTTGAGAGGTGAATACATAACGCAAATGTTCCCTAGTTTGCAGTGGTTGAATTGAAAATAGGGTCGCTTTAAGGTCGTTCGTACACACACGAGTTCGATAATTACTATTCCCAATACTCGTAATTACCGCCGCCATTGCAACCACTTTTGTCAACCCTGAAATATGCAATGCATCTATCTACATACGGACCCTTGAATTAGGAAGGACCTTGCTCACGGTTCGTGTAATTTTCAAGTACACATTCGCCTCTCAAAGCTTTTGTTGACGAGTGCAACAAAGATCTTATGAAAGTCCCCACCCTTTGATAGGGTACATGAGTGTCTCTCTAGGGGTGTCGAAGATCTGCACTGCAAAAAATAATAAAAGGCTACCCATTGAAGTATTGATTTATTTTCTGATTGTTTAAATTTTCATTTAGACTTTTGAACATTAAGAACACTTTTTTTATAAATGTCTATTTAAGGAACAGTTAATGATTGAATCATGAATTCAAATTCGTTAGGGCGGGGATAAATAAACTTTATAACGGGGTGATGTTAGAAATAATTCACCTTTCTCCACATCCCATCAAGCCGAGGATGGACAAGCACCAGCACACGCACACTCGAGCTAAAATAAACAGTAGTCGTAAACTAGAAAGACTATAAAGCAAACAGATGCTGTAAGGAGCAACAGAATAGGAACGTGATGTCCTCATAATATACCGTAAAATATATATATATATATATATATATATATATATATATACATATGTGCATTGCATAGAAATATTAAGGTTATAATATCATGATAAATGTTTATTAAAAGAAAGATATATATATACATCTATACAGTATATTCCAATTAATTATTGCAATTCTATGCCCTACAATGGATTGTAGTTTTTAGATTGTATATAAGCTACAGAATAAAATAAATTTTAAAAATAGTAACAATTTATTACAATTTGTAGATCTACTTCTATACAATACAGTCATAACTATAACCACATGAACCAACAAATAACTTTTAACCTCTTAAAACGAGGCTAGATTGATAAACCGTTATATTCCAGGAAAATTGTTAGAAATCGTCTTCCTAGAAAACACCAGGTCACCTTTCACATGAAGTAACAACTGCGTTTTATATATAATATCCATATACCAACCATCGAGATGTTCTGAACATTTATTGGGCTATCTCTTTATTAAACCATTCTTTCTTGACTCAATAAATACGTTACCAACTCATCTATTTATAGGACCGGAGTAATTCGCAGTTGACTCACTGTCGTAGTAAAAGGGCTTACATGATATGTCAATTCCAGAAACTGAAATAAAAAGATCCTTAAGTTGTGAACGATAAGGTCGTTAATTGAGGGAAAGTTTTTAAGAACTTATTTTATATGGTAATAAATAATAATGGCTCGTCTTTGGCCTTCAAGAAATTAGTCAGCGTCTCGGCACATTAAATTGTAGTTTTAAGTTGCGGCCAACGGGCGATAAGAAATTAATGACCAATAGTCACTTTTCAACATTATTTTCAATATTTAGTAATAATTTCAATTCATCATTTATAATTTATCTTACTTTTTCTAAATTACGATAGAACCAAAATCATTTTGTAAAATTAATAAAATAAATTGTAATACAAAACAATTCACAATATGTAATTTAGGGACAGGTATATTCCTTTAAATGCGTAATTACTGTAACCGATATTTTATTATCTGCATAATTTTATATAGACTTAAGAAAATGTTTACTCTTGTAGGTGCAATGTCCTCGAATTTAAAACAAACGTAGGTACTGACCGTGTCGCGGCATCCACAGTACTTTACTTATTTGGTTTTACCTTCATTTCATTAATTCGATCGAGAGACATCGGCTACTTATTAGTAATACTCATCAACAATAAAAACTTATTTCGCAAGTAAATTACGCATTACAATACTTAAGCCTCGGTGTAGAGATGAGTTCATACTTTAATAAAATATTACATTACCACAAGACAATCGTACGGAAATATATTATTATGAAGAAGAGTTTACTTACATTAAGTCTAATAATTCGCTAAAAAACATACTTAGTTAACAGCCATGGTCACAACAAAGCCTTGAATACAACCAACAGTTATTATACATCGTATTAATAAATACAGACACATACTTCAGTTATAAATTTAACAAATATACTATAATTATGTACAAAACAAATCCTTCAAAAACATTTAAAGTCGTAAATTACTCGTAATGGAAGGAATCCATCCATAGTAGAAGGAGTGTATAATTTCATTGATTACCTGTAATTATGTATCTTCGGCTTTAATAAACACAGGGTGAGACTAATTATAATTGTCATAACACACGCGATAGTTCAATTTGTATTGAGTTCTGATCGGATAATGAAAAATGTCTCATTACACTAATGCCCTGATATTGGTTTAAAAATAAAGTACCTACTATTTTTATATCAATTTTTTTCTGTCTGTACATTAGATTTTTTTATTGAATTGTTTTTCTCTTTCTCTGTCTCTCTGTTTGGATGTTTCTATTGTTTCAGAAGCGTTTGACCGATCTTTACATAATTTTATATAAACCAAGATAATGCAATGGCGCAAATGTTTGACCAAATATAAGATAGGAAAACCTTATGGTATTTTGCAAAGAAACAAATTTTAAATAAATATTAATCTCTATAAGCTGAGTGGGGGGATTGGGAGCATTGCGGATGAGAAAAGATAAATAAACTCTTGGATCGATATCAAAGTAAGAACGAGCGAAGCCACGCGCAAAAGCTAGTTGATTAATAAAATTTAAATGTACAAATACGTTAGTAATAAAAATAAGATTTACGTACGGCGTACTTTAACTATGACCGGTTTAACCACAGTATGTAGGAAGTTTAATAATAAACGTACAATTTCACAGAGCGCTGGCTCTGAATAATTGATATCAAAATTATAGTGAAAGCTGATAGTGAATTCAACCTCGAGTTACGTGGTACGTGATAATGATTTGATTTGAAGTTCATTGTTCTGTGTGTTTATTTATTTATTTATTTTAATCACAATTTCCATATCTCACAAATGCATATGACTAACCAGGGAAATGAAAATATTTGAGAACTTCTTTCTTTTTTATTTAATTCTTAGCAAAAAAAATTAAACATAATTTTATAAAAAAATCAATCACAAGTTGTTATTCACAAAAATATAATCCACCCTTCCATAATCATAACCATAAAATGGTAAAATACATGTAGGTAGCAAACTACGAAATGGAATGTCTTGAAGTTAAAAATAACGTATGAATAGTCCATAATATACGGGAGCAAAGACACAAGGGTATAAAAAACAAATAAAATGACCATTTGAACATTCAAATGTCTCAGTTCTTATTCCGAGGTCGTTTATTTAGATACCTGTTCCTTGGACCTTTTTATCACGGACCGTTTAGGTCTTGTTTGCGTTGAAAATGTTCTCTGCGGTATAATTTGTTTGTAATGAAATTGGATCGGTTAAATATTACAGGATATTAGGCTATACAATAATGAATTCTATTGCCAATAACTTAAAGGTTATTATAGTTAGCGTATGTTTGTTTATATTTAATTTATTGTGCAGCGCTATTTGATGACAATTACTCCATCAAGTTGTCGCGTCGTTTTAATGAATAATGGACGATGATAATTTTATACTCACACGGCTGAGTATTTTTTATGTAAATTTACTTAAATATTTCGAAATTTACTTTAAAGTCGCTGACAATGACGCTTTAGTTGTTGTAAAGTAAAGATTATAAATATTTAAACTTGTTTTACGTACCTATTTAAAGATAGAGACGTAACCTTAAATAGCACAATTGTCGAGAATAAATTGATGTAGGAGTCGTTTAATATTTGTAATTTTCATTTAAGGATAATAACTTATCAGTGACGTAAAATAACTTATAAAATATTATATCGAAGTTGAAGAAAATAAAAATTCTATGTTTAAATAGATCCCCGATATGAATTTTATATTAAAATGATTTAATTAATCTTTTGACGTAGTCTTTTGGATTATCAGTTTAATAGGAGGTGGAGTCGCAGGTAAAAGCTAATAAGGTAATAATAAACGACACGTCAGCTTTATTTACTACATAATATAGTTAAATTCACACATGTCTCTTTTTATTAACAAAAATGGGGAAAAAATATATATTCCACATGAAATTTTATTATGAATTATATTTTCTATAACATAAAAGTATACATATATGTATTTTTTTAAAAGCATACCAAATATTAAAGTTTAATGGGCACTTAAGAGTACCTTGGCACAATCGGTAGATACATTGCGAAGGTAATATTTTACGATTTAGAGTTACTGCACACAAGCATCCCATGGGTTTGCCAAGAACCAAATTGAAGTCGATAAATAACATTTTGGGAAAGGTGAAGGATATATTGAATTAATGTCCAAATTATTTGAGCACGAAATATAAACAGTATTGTCATAACAAGCATGAATTATAAACTAAATGTTACCTACACGGTATATAAGATTCGAAAAAAATCCAATGAATTTCATCATTATTCTGAATATTAATGGTTACATCACTTCAATTGGGTCCACGTGCAGACCGACCGATATGACACTACACACAGATGACATTGTAAATTGTAAACATATATATTAAACTTTAAATGTTCTAGAGAGACGATAAAAATATTCAGTGCATTGTTATAAACTTATTTTTTTATATTTACTTATACATTTTAACATTTCAATGGTTTGTTTGATAATATTTTTAATTTAATATGAAACGAACGAGACAAGATATGTTCATATTCGACAATCTCTGTACATCTTCTTATCTTAACTGAATCGATTACCAAAACATGATCTTTACCTTAATATAACTAGGATTTGTATAATAAATATATCACATTATTACGCAATAGTAAACCAAGTCAATTCGTCATCTTATTGTCATTCGATAATAAAATCGCAAAACACGTGAGGGCACGTGCTCATGCGCTATGAATGGATATGCTCTATGAGAGTTACATGCTAAGCGCATCCACACTTACATCATGTATTTACATTACCTCCGTTAGTTGAAGTGAATTAGTACCAAACAATGCAATTACTTTTATTTATGTTTATGTTCCTTTAACAATAATATTTAAACCCCTTAAGTAATACTAATGGCCGCATAATTGTTTAAAAATGTCAAAAAGGCCATGGACCAACAAATAGGACATCCCATAAATTGCTTAAAAAATAAAAATCGATAATCGATTCGAATCAATAAAACCGGATAACCGTTCGGTAATGGACTGATAAGTAAAATCGAAGGTAATGACATAATGAGGGTACGAATCGTTAATAATGAAAAGGCATAAAATGCATTAATACAGGCAGCCTTAACACCTCTCATTGAATATAGTAAATATAACGTAATCGTTTCACACCCGGTTTTACGGCCTCAATGACCATAAACAGGTAATTTTGAAGCTTCATACGTTTTTTTTCCTACAGACTTTTATGAAATTCCGTGTTAAACAGAGCCGAACGAGAGAACAAAAACAAACGAACGATTCTCTTTTATGATAATTAGTGTTAAGCAACGAAATTCGAAAGCCTAATGTGTGAGATTACAAGCTAGCTTGTAGTTTTGTTAACGTGCTTTGGAGTTGGATATTTCATCTATATTTATTAACATATTAATTTATATTATGATCAAAACTGTTAACAGTGTCAACATACTTTATTTCCTATACAGTTATCCTAAAAAAAATAAAACACAACCAATAAATGACTTTAATCTTAATAAGATTTCTGGCGATAAGAATCTTAAATGTAGTAAAACGAAAAAGTATAGAAATTTTGAAACAATAGCTAACCGTTGTAATCAAATAATAATTTTTTAACGCAACCCGAGGTTTAGATAACATGATAACGCTAATAACATTACATCATTCGTAACGGAAGTATCACGGATATTTTCCTGTGTCGATAATGAGATTGTAGTATTTTTACATCGTTTTGATGTATTTTTAATAATTACCCTAAATATAATACAATTGGTACTGGAACATATATTAAAAGACACACACACATTCAAAGATCAGAAAGATGGATGATAAAACGTATCAAAATGCATTTCTTCACGGCTGTGTTTATATACAAAACGCTTGTTTACACACATAAATAAAAACAAATAAAGAAACTGCACAGTCACGTTACACTTGAGGGCGATGACTCCATAACACCGGTTGCACAATGACTATATCTGAATTCTTAATTGATATAAATTATAACCAGCTAGAACGGCACCGCGAACAAAACGGTCTTTGTAACAAAAAGCATAATAAGAACTAGGACAATAGTTGTATAATAATTATAATTAAAAGCGAAAACGGTAACCATATTGTCTTAAATGAAAGTGAACAGAGAATACAAATTATACTTACATGGGCTATTATTATGTACATTAAATAATATTATTTAAAAAAAGAAATGCAACAAACACATACATATTATTTTCTAATCAGATATCTCATTCATAAAGTTGAACGAACCTCGTCACTTGTACGCATCATTACCTCGAACGACATTCAAATGTTCCATTCAATGGTACCAAGATTAACTTTTGTATGGAAAAGTAGAAAAATAAAAGCGTTTGAAAAGACGGCATCAATCACTCGGGACACGTTGAAAGGAGAGTTGCATCAACACTTTCACTGACATTATCATAAATCAACGGACTTGTATCACGGATTGCGGCTTGCAGTGAAATTCAAGGTTAGCACCAATGTAATAGTACACAATTAGATCTCACCGACGTCACAACAAACGAAGCAATATTTTGCAGACAATTCTGGGAAACGTGTTTGTTGTAAAGCTCTCAACAACCTCTTTGTTGGTTGTATAACTAATGTTTGGACAGATTGAGTTTATTGCAGATTGTTTTAAGCGTTATATCCAATAAATATGAGGTTAATATAACCAAACATATTATTATTATTAAAACAAGACTAGATGATATTAAAATACGACCGACATTTGCTTTATTCAAACGCTGATAAAATAAAAACTAAACTTTTATATTTACTTGCTCGGTTTCTTTATAATTATCGTAAAGGTAAAGTGCTCAACAAACAATGCAACTTCGTTCGTCGTACAGAAGGGATAAGAAAAAGAAAATTAAGCGCATTTTATCCAAACAATGCATGCTTCTTACGCAATGTAAAACAAATAATCCATTGTTGAATCCAAGTAAATAGAAACTAATGATGTTCTAATGAATAAAGATGTCATGCCACTTATAGCAATTTAAATAGAATTATAGACTTAGCGCCTCCCCGTTAACAGCAGTTTATTGCGATTCTTTTGTCATGAATCATCGTATTTAGAGTCGCATCGTAGAATACAAATGAACTAAAACGTAATTATTTTTGTGTGACTCAATATCCAACTATAGAATCTTTCCTCAATACAAAATGACATCTGAATAGTGCTGGTACTGAAGGGAGAAATGACATGGTATTTGAAGTACTACAATGAAGTGAATAACAGAATAAGTCCATAGAACAGAACGACTCTGACGGTATTCTAACAAGTCGGGAAACATTACCAAATCGTCGAGTAACTTAAAAGTTCGAAATTTAAAAATAATCTCAGATTTTGCACTTAGGCAAGTAATGCCTAATCTCGTATAGTTTATTTATAATAAATATTATTAATAACATAATATTTAATATGTATATAATGAAGTACATACCTATGTGTAGATTCATAAATAGTATATTTGTGAGAGAAATATCAACACAATTGAATGGAAAGTCAGGGTTCGATGTTGTAACAACTTCAGTGTCAAAGTTAAACAACTCCATTACGCAAATTTTTGGCAAGAAAAGTGACTCACAGATTTTATTCATTCGTTTTTGTCTCTACCTGGAACTTACCTGAAAAATAAAACACATAAAATATTAATTTGCTAAGAAAAAAATATAGATTAGATTCTTTAGAATATTGGATTAAGCAAGCAATAGGTAAAAAGTGTGATATATTTGTAATTTATCTCTAGAATGCCCCGATAGGAACTCAAGAGAAATTAAATCTTATTTTTTTTTGCTTTATTTATTTATTGAATCCTTAGAAAAGTAGTACTGTGGGGTAGTTATTGCTAATTATCAATCTCTATAAATGAAAACGCAGAAATATTATATATAGTGTTATCATTACGAATTATATATACAATATATGACAAATATATACAATATAGATATAGACACTAAGCTATAATAATAAATACAATTAAGTGAAATAAAATTAATGAATATATATGTAGTGAGGCCGACTAGTATAGGTCACGGCACCCTCGACTTTAACAATAAAGAAAAACATGACTGTATAATAAATATAAGCACAACTATATAAAATAATCAGCAAAATAATCAATTTAAAACGTGCAATGCTGAATTCAGTAATTTCGAAAACAATTTATCGAACATGCTCAATTATCATAGCACAGAAACCTTAAAGGGCACAAAATCATGAAATTACTGCTACAAATAAGTTTCAAATTATGTCTGATTCATCACAAATTGACAATTACCTTTGGTTTTATCGTGACTTAGTGGAAGTATGTACGTTTATATATTACAGAATTTGCTAAATTACTTATTTTGTTAAACATATTATTTAAAATTACAAAATACGATCATTTATTTTTGACCAAGTAGCCTTGGTATTAAGAAGCTGCTATAAACAAATTTACAAGAGGTTTTTTTATATTTTCTTTGATCTCACAAAAATCACCGTAATACTAAAAAAGTTAATTGAATTTTTACAAATCATTTAGCAAATTCACTGATTCCAATGTTCATAATACATTTATCAATTAAGATCAAAACATGTAGCGGTCTTTTGATGTATTGTAACTGCTATGCTAAAAAATACGACTTATAAATTATAAGGAAAATATATTTAGAGGAGATAATAATATGAACAGTTGATAATGGTGAGAGGGAGACATTTTTAACAAATGTGGCTAGAACAATTGTTTAAGTAAAAGGAGGGCACTTGGGTGTAAGTCACTGCTAACAATGACCAATGTGACTGGCAAAGGAAGTGTTACTACAAGTTAAAGGACACTGCGGATTTTAAATCTAAATAAACATTGAGTAAAACCAAAACTGTACATAGACCTATCTTTTTTAGCTTTATACCCTAAAATATTATATCATTTGAGAATAAAATATTCAAATATTCGAGAAACTTATAATATACTGCACAGTTAAATAAATAATATTAAAACAGTTTTATATGCAGTAAGCAGCCACCCTACTAAAGAAAATAAGAAATGAAACAATACAAAAAGAAAAACCAAATAGTATTTAGTAAATACGCCGTCAGTACCAGACTTAAAGAACATCCGACTCAGTTCCGATAGCGAGATAGAGGACAGCGGTTACGAAACAGCCTCGATACGATCCGACTTTCGAGATGTTTGTCTGTCCGACTGCGCTCGCTCGGATAACAAAAACTGTGCTTACGTAAACTCACTCAGTCCATCATCAAGCTTTCTTCGTACAGACCGCAATAGGTGCCATGACTATTATCACAATGTTTATTTTGCGTAATTACATGTTCACGTGTTCGATAATGATGATACATGTCTGATTATTATGATCACTTATGTTGTTATTAAGTTGTACTTTATGTCTCTCTCAATTGCTGTTACATCATTTCTATGTTTTGATGTCCAACATATATAAGTGAGATGTGCTAGTGGTGGTAGTTGTCCAAAACGTCAACCGCAAGACCTATGTGATATTACAAATATGCGATTTACATAAGAGGTGACGCAAATGGAATATATATAGAATAGTATTCTAATGTGCATATAAAATTTAGGCCCGTTACTACCAAATAAGCTCCATAATTATTTTATAAGATTAAAGGTGATTGACACATGTAATGCTCACAGACAGCCTCGCATTACATAATATTTTTTTAACAATTCTCTCCAAAACATATATGTAAAATCTGCATCTAAAAGAAGTTCGAATTTCTAGCAACAAAATACACATATCTTAACTACGGTAAATATTAAAAGTATAGCTAAGAAATTGACAAAACTTAAATCAATAGAAGTACAAAATATGATATATTTAGAAAATTAAGGAAGGAAGCAGACCTCACATTCTTAAACTTCAAAGCAATTACATAAGTGATATAAATAATGACGGCAAAGAATAGGTTAAAGTCACGATCTATGCCGGAAGACATTCCGATATTGTCTTTAGAAATAAAAACAATGTAGAAAAATACAAACATAAACGCACAATTTTATTATATTTAATTTCAAAAGTTTCAGAAAAAAACAGAGAATCTCTAAAAAAGGAGGTACATAATTTTCAATCCCTCACATTTCTTAAGTACGAAACATAAATTAAATAGTGAAATATATATGTCTGTGGAGGAAAATGAAAAATTATTTGAAAGTAAATGCGCGACGTACAGAAGCCGATCGTGAGTCACGCGGGGCATAGTAATACAAACATGTTAATTATTGTGACTTACGTGGGTTTACGTTTATTTACACATTTCTACATAACACAAGACACCTTTAATATGTTAAGTTAAATAATAAAGCAACTTTCATACTCATTTATATAATTAAACGATATTTTTTTCAAGTTAACAATTGGATAAAGTGGTTATTAAATTAACTAAAAAGACAACTTATAAATAATATATATATTTTTTTAATATTATTATATTAAGTCTGCAAGTAAATTATGCAATAAATAGAATCACGCGTTTCATTAGATAATCTATCAAGCATGGTCCGAGTGTGGCTTATCTTATATATAAATGAGCTCTGATAAAACAGACGGTAGGAGCTAAAGGTTGTTCGATAACACACTTAGTTATGGATTAACATAATTGTACATTCAACAATTCAACATGTATTGAGGTGAACTTTGCTTGTACTTGTAATATTTAAGGCACGGAATTTTATTAAACAAGTTTTGTAAATAACTGCTCGTAAACGTTATTTTTGAAACAAACTATATAATCATTTTTCGTCACCAAAAGATGTTCTAATGATCGGTTTACCCGAAATAGATAGAAAGCAAATTCGTACCGTATTGAAAACAATATTTAAGTAGCACCAGTTTAGATTTTTTCCTATTGTATTCCATATCCTGTGTGTACACTGATAAAATAACTAAAGGAGAAAATTATACTACATATATTACATAAAAATATTTTTCACACAAGCTCGCATGAGATAAGTAGTGTCTCCAAACTTGAAATATATTTAGAAGTATAGTAAAGTTGTTCTATGTAAATAATAAGTGTATTAGCCAGGTATTCCCGAGGTGCAATAGACGACCTATTGTGTTGTCACCAGCTCCATGTTCACTTCGCCGTGATGAATATGCGCATAGAAGGCGCGCGGAGACTAGACTTTGGCGCGTAAACGTTAGACAGGGGAATTGCAACTTCAATCACATTTTACCTTTAAAGTATGTTTGAATTTCCTGTTTGCAAATATGCATGGATTTGAAATAAAATTTAGATTTGCAAATATTTTGCTTAGATATTTTATGGTACTGTATATTCCGTTCAAAATTCAAAACGTATTCTAAAAAAATCGAATAAGCGAAGTTTTTACATTAAAATAAATTTGAAGGCTAATAAATATATATAACTGAAGAAGTCCTTAAAGATGGAATTTGAAGGACCCGGTGTTAGTTCGAAGGCGCGCACGCGACCACGCGCCGCTTGCGCCTGCGCCTGCGCACGATTTGGGTCAAGGCAGCTCTCAGGATTGCTCTGAGAAGATTGTTACAAATTGCCGTAATTTAGCCGATCTAGCGTCAAAAGTTTATTTGTAAGGATTATATTTAATAGACAAGTTATTTACGATGACAATTTAAATGACTCAACAGTCAATTATAAAGCCAGCGTCCATGTGGATACATATAACTATCATAATTATCACATACATTTTATGCTATTACTTCAAAGACCCATTGGCCTACACGAATATACTCTATGATTACAGTAATTGGGTAGTTCCGAAAAATTACAGGTATAATAAGACTTATATAAGGTCCTATTAGAAGGTCACTTGTAGAAACTTCATGTTCCAACTCTCACCTTGCTCTAAAAAAAATACTCACTTAATGTATATATTTAATAAAGTTACTTTGTAACTTATAATTTGTTATAAATATTTTTAAAAATCGTACTCATATAATTAGAATAGAAACGACGAAACGGGTTACTTTAAACGAGGTTTTAGAGGTCAGATCGCAATCAGTTGGTTAATAACTAGATCTTTATTATTATATTTGTACGCATTACAGCAAATGCTAATTATAATAATAATCCAAAAGAAACCGTAACTCTCATCTACTCGTTGGTTTTAATGTACTTACCATACTACTTTCCTGGTTGACCTTCTTCAATATTTTCTTCATCATATAGCAGTTAATTTATTATATTATATGTTAATCTGACAGTGATTATAAATTTATTTACCTGATACAGTAGGAAGAAAATATTCAACAAATACTAAAATAATATTAAGAAGAGGGTAGATTTGTATTTATGTGTTTGTAATGAGTTAACAAAAGCTATTACACCGATTTAAGTAATATTTTTCTCCTAATATTTTATCGGGTTCAAGACCGATGGGAATGAAACTGGTGTAGGTCGGATTAAAAAGCGCTACGGGGTGTATATTATCCCGTCCAAATAAAAAAGTTTCTCACAGAGACAAATAAAAAAAAACGCGGTCCTTGCAAACCCTCACGCGGAAGCGGTCAACGTTGACGGAGTCACGGGCAACATTTCGTTACAACTATATTGGTAACATGTATGGTTGTGAGTGGAGTCCGCTTCAATTTGGAGAGTCAGTGTACCGTGAGAACAAAGACAACAGGTGATATATCAACATGTGCAGTCACGCATTGTGAACACATACCCAATACTACACAAGTAAATGTAACAATAATTACCGTTGAATCATTTGAGTAACGGTTAATAAATGAATTATTAACAAATAATAAAACCTAACCAAAGAGATACAGTATAAGAAAATGTACCATGTCACAAACAACATTTTAGAAATAAAAATAAAGTTATTGAAAACCTGTTAATTATTATATTAAATAAAGTAATCTATAAATAAGGTTCGAAACATTCTATTAGATATCCAGATGATATTGAAAAGGAAGTGATTCGCTGCGCTCTTAGTCACGCAGGCCAGATGTAAAGACGTCAATGTAAGGGAAGTACAGACATTTCTCTAAAGAGGGTGTGCGTCCGACTGTGTCCAGTCGCTCCACCTCCGGGGAACATAACAAATGTTACATCGAAATATATAACTTAATTTGATAATAATCATAATCGATGGTAATAGTATCTGTTAGTAACAATAGCTTTTATTAATTTATAGAGTTCAAATTGTTAAAATTTTAAAGTCATTTATAAATATGGAAATGCGATTAAGAGTACCGTTAGTTCCCGTTGTTTTATATTCTTCCAAAACTGCAAGCAATCCATCAAAAGATTAAACGAATGACAGTAGCAAAATAACTTTATCTATGACGAATGGGACAGATTACGAAGGGAGACTTGCGAGCTTCATTTGTAATAATATGATTTGACACACATACCAACCAATACGAATAGAAAACGAAAGCATATAAATGATGCTTTTAAGCTTATAACCCGTGGGTTTGCATTGTCAAGAGAAAATCTCGATTCATCATGTAGATAAGGGAAATGCAATTTTGTTGGACGTAATTTGAATAATCCATTATTTTACTACCTCACTAGGCTGACGAATAAAGCAGTAGAAGTTATTTTATTTACATAATATAATAGCGTGCGAAATTAAATTGTCTAATAAATATTGATGAAAAAAAATCTTAAATAATTTCGGATGATGTTCTTCTGTTTGTTTTAACCACAAAAAATATTGAAGAGATTTTAAGATACCTTTTTGAGTGAACATTTGGTATACTTTTCTCTACCTAAATATTAAAGGAAAACAAGTTTGAGAAGCTATAATAAAGCTTAAGCTGTTTTGTTTTTATTTTTTATCTTAACCAATGTATGGCTATAGAAAATGATTTTATGTTATCCTTATTGAAGAGTTACTTTGCATGTGTAATGTAAATAGTAAATTTCACTTTTATATTTTTGTGACTATGTAATTTTAAAATAAGATGCATTTTTATGGGGCCGTGAGAAATGATGTGAGATAATAATATGTTAGGGATGGCTGGCCAGAGGGCGTTTGAAGAGGGAGAGTTTTACTCCCCGCCCTTATATAACATAATGAAAGCCAACAATGAGCGCATGCGCTGTGCATTGTGATATTTGAAGGGAATTTTTTTAGTAATTTTATAACAAAGCATTGCACAAAACAATCGGTCAAAGAGTCGGGTCACGCTTTACGGCCTGCAACAATGGAGGTGCCGAAATTAATGAACAGATTGACCGGATTGTTGCGAACTTTTGTTTTGTGTAAGAGCTATTCTTTACTTTTCCCTTTTTTTTCACATCACTCATATTTTGAAAAATAATAAAATGTATAAACTGCCATAGTTGGTTAAGCAGCGAATACTCATATTGTTTTGTGGATCAAAGAAGTACATCTGAAATATATTTTTTGGAATATAGATGTAAAAAAATAATATATATAAATTGTATTTTTTTTTAAAACACGACCTTTTTAGACAAAATAATAAAAAAAACATTCTGTATAACTTGAAATAATACCATCCCTTGATGTCTAAAATTCCATCAACCATCAATTTCGGAGGGACGTGAACACCAAAAAGCAACGTCAATTTAATGAAGGCTGCAAATTGGTCTGCGTGCAGACGATAAACACATCAGTGCATCGGACTCGCTTGACGTGCACGTGACCGCCTCTGCTCCTGGCTTTCCCTAATGCAATATCGTCTGCACTCTGCACGCTATTAATGATGGGATGAGATGCAAAATTTTATTACTTGACTAGCTATGCCCACGACTTCGTTCGTGCGGGATATGTTTTTAAAATAAAAGTAGCATAAGTTACTGTTTATAAAACCAGCTATTCGCCAGTTTGGTGAAAAATGGGTCAACCGCAACAAAAAGACACAGACAGAAAAAAATGTTTTTATGTAAATACCGTATATACTATCATATGAATTTAGTAAACTGTTATTTTGGAATTACAAACAGACACTTCATTTTTATTTATATGTATAGATATGTCGAGACATCGTACATAAAAATACTTTGTTCTAAATAAACACATTTAAAAATAAATACAAATAATTTTCCATTCGACATTTTTAATAAATACTGTGTAAAGAGATACGATCCAATATCACACCACCGCACTAATCTAACAAAACATTGTCTAGGTGATAAGTAGATAAGCCAATCGTATTTATTTACGACCGTTCCACAATGACACTAAACGCCTAAAGGATTTACAAGGGATTCCCGTCAAAGAAACGTAATGAAAAATGGAATTTATCACGTTATAAATTTTCTCCGGGCATTGTGCAAGAATAGCCAATAAATTGTCACGCTATTGCAGCGAGGGGCGATGCAACCCTTCATATACGAAATTATTCTGCCGAATCCGAATATGATGGGGCGATTCCCCCCACCTCGATAATCCTGTATCATTTAACGTAAAATTTGGGTGTTAAAACAAAGCTTGTCTGCAATAGAATATTACGATAAACTTTCATAATATTCACAAATATAAACATCTTAAAACCATCAGAAATAATATTAGATTTCAAAATGATAATTACAACGACCAACAGAACGAAAAAATGTAATCAAAAAAGTATTATAGCAATTTCTGGAATAGATAATAGCGATCAACAAAACGATGCGCCTGCAGATAGCGAATCAAAAGGCCGATATTGTCAACAAGTTTACCTGCAATTTGTATTGTAGTACAACATTGGAACATAGTACGGTATGTCCGCGGACAATGGATCCTCATTGCGTACACCGCACTGCAGCGGATATTATGTGCGTTCGAGCGAAATTAACATGAACCGCCTTGTATCCTGTGTGTGCATCTAACTGTACTGAATCCATAGGGTTGTCAAATCTTATATTGATCTACATATTCACAATTTATAGAAAATTATTAAATTTTATCCATCTCACTCAATTTTATAACATCATGCTCATCATTTGTAAGTTAAAAACGATCTATCAAAACTGGTTCGTGCATTACGGATCAGTGAACAAATAAAAGAAAAACAACTCACAGACATCTTCCTTTTTAAGATTCTTAATAAAAGAAACAAGTGGTCCGTCAAATCCAACTCAGTACTGGAATCTTAACTTTTTGCCTTGACTCCAGTACCTTAACGAACACGATTTGAAGTCAAATAAATGTATATCTGATCATACATATAAATAAACAGTTCAGTTAAATCAGAACAGTGAGTGAATATCAACAAAAACACCTTAAGGTCATACGTAAGTAATCAATCAATGCGACCATTGCCACGGCAGATAAGACGAAAATAAAAACACACGTGCAGTGTGATTGAACATTTGTTTTGGAAACACAATCCTTGTGGGTGTAGAGTAAACAAACAGTACTTTGCATTTACTGTAATAATTGAGGCCCAGTAAGCAATGCATAGATGTTGCGTTTTTTTTTAAATAATAATATTTGTATGTTTTACTTTTAAGTAAAAAAAACAATAATCTTTTATTACTACTGGTAATAAAAATTATATTTTTTTGATTTTTAATTTTTGAACCTCGTTATTTGTAATCTTAATTTGTACTACGAGCTTTAAAGTATTAAAATTCAGGGAAAACAAGTGCATAAAGTTCGCTTATATAGTGACCGTTATAAAATTACGCTTTTATTTAAACTAAAAATTATTTAAATTAACAACTTGTAATTTTATATAATTTTTATAATGAAACTTATTTTTGAGACTATAATATTAAATTTTATAATTAATCTCACAGACAAATATTGATAAAACAATACTATAAATATAATAACAAAACAATCCTAAGTGACGTACGTTTAATGATAGGTTTAATGACTTCACAATTAAATTTATATAATTTCAGAGATAGTACTGATAGTATGTACAGAAGTATCTTAGTAAATAAGTGAACGTATATAAAGCAAGGTCAGTATCAATCTGCAAATGTCCACATGTGACCTCCTGGAATGGATCGCTCGATTGCACCCTATTTGTCAATTATTTTTTCATTCTCCGTTTCAGTTTATCGATTGTGTGTTTTATTAGCACGGCTTTAAAATGCAAATTTGCATGCGTGTGTTAAACGTTTCGTATGATTGATAACTATTTCGATGGCAGACAGCCTTCGGGCAGTCACAAGTTCAGGTCAACGATGATTATCCATTGAGCGACGAGGCCGTCAACCGTTGAACTTGCTCGAACTTGCTTGAACCTTAGATTTTATAGAAAGCATACATTATGACGAATTAGAAGAAAGTCGGACTTAGCATTGCGTTAAATGATTTAAAGATAAGATAATCTTTAAAATGAAAGAATTTAAAAGATGTCCGTCTCTAGATCTCACCCGACTCACGAACCATTTACAGAATAAAATTAATTATATATAATCAGCGAATTGAGCATTCTTCGCGCGGTTTACATTTTATGGAAGAAATTTTTTTAACAAAAGAACTAAAAGCGAGAATTCATAACAATTAAGGATAGTATAAGAAAGATTAATTGAATATTTAAGTGGACAAAAACAAGTGGATAATTGCTAAATGTTTAAGAAATTGTATTAATTCACATATAATTTTAAAGACAACACTTTTAATTTTATTATCGTCTTTTAATTTCAGACATTATAAACTAGTTCAGATTCTTAAAAGTATTGTAATTGATTGATGTGATCAAGTGACCGTATCAAATGCATTCTATACACTGTAGTATCATATTTAAAATATCCCGTATAATAATAATATACTGAACACATATAAATTAATAAACGAAATTAAATGTTTTTAAGATGGAAGCAGAGATATTGCATCGTTCTTATATTTTGATTACATTTAAAATCGTTTACACAATGCGAGCATATCTTTAATCTGATAATTTTCAATTACAAAGCATTTACTACGTTTACGCAACTACGTTGATGTCGAAATAATTTCTGTGTACGGAAATGTTAAAATTTGCATTCAGATATAGCTGATGTCGCAAATATTATGCGGAAGAATGTTTTGAAGTTATAAAATAACTATCTAAATAACTCAGCATATCATTATTGTATTTATTATTATTAAAACGAAACTTTTACATTACATTTTATATTTTGCATTACAGTGCATTGAATAACATATCTGATGTATCATTGCTTATTCTTCATTTGTAATAACGCAGGTGTATTCAAGATGTGTTTTAATCTTAGTATGTAGTGTCGTTGATCGTTTGGTTTGCACATTAAGAACTAGATAACTTGTTTGTATCATCCTTAGATATTTAGCGTCGACTGGATCCAGCTTCCGAGGAAGTCCCGTTATGGCGCGGCGATAGTGGGTTAATTAATGAATAATGGATTCACCGCAATATTTCACTGTTTTCTCCGTCCGTTCATGACAGTGAGCGGAGCGAGGATGGTTTGATTTGTGATTTAGATACGTGATCTACCAGAGCCGACGTCCGACACGACAGCAGGAAAAAGGCGGAGTCTGCATTAATGAAATCGCATTAAAGCTTTAAGCTGGTCTTTTAACTTTTACATTCGTCGTAAATGAAACGGGAAAAACCAGATCTAGAATATTAGCCGGTTATAATAAAATTTTCCATATTTGATGTTAAATGATTTGTAGAAAAACTTTAATGAGTATTTAATTAATTACTAACAACTTATGATTAATTTGATGTATGGTCAAGACGCGAAAGCATACGAGTTAAACCAGGTAACTTAATGAAGTAAGTTGGAGCATTAAGAGAATTAATTTGCTCTAACTTCTGTTCGACGGCGCATAAGCTTACCTGTTTGTCTCGTCAGCTTGCAAGTTACGACATTGGCTACCACTGCACTAATATGGGGTCGAGCAGCTGTCGTTTTTTAATGATACCATAAATAATGATGCCATAAAAGAACACCCTCGCTCACCTGTACCGACCATGTTAGTTGTAGAATATCATTTTCGCTATCCAAATTGCATTTGACGTCTTGAAATAAATTAGTTGGGAGCATTTGTTGTTGTGTATTTGTCGTCTCATAACGGATATTCATTGATAAAAATTATCATTTTTTATAATGGCCGTAAGTAAATAATTTAGAATGCGTAATGGAGAATATGTATACATTTTTCAATACTTATTAATTAAGAATAAAAATTATATTTTATTCTGATTTTTCAAAATCCGATTTCTTAATTCTTTCGCCTAAACAAAAAACAAAACACTTTACTTACATACTTTGTGATATAAAATGTACAAGAAGAACAGATGCGACTTCAAAAGTTTATTCTAAATATCTTTAAATAATGTCCATTAAATAGCTGAAACGAAAAAAGCATCGTTTAAACATAGACAAGAAAAGTATTGGAGTGGTGAGGACATCATAAAATTTCTACTACAATAGAATCCGACAAAATGTCCAACCGTTTTATGTTTTCCGTAGCTTTATCTAACATTTTATGTAATAAAGATCGTTCCTCTTTGATGTTATTTGATGAGTAACACACATTCCTGTCATATGGAGCTGAGGATCGAAAAGTGCAGGGATATTGCTGCACCGTTACCTCTTAACGTTAAACTTAAGTGACGGGCATTTAAATGTCGTGACATTTAAATGTATCTAGTTCAAGAAACAAAACAACCATCCTCGAGATTATTTTTATGTCTTAACGGGGTATTATTAAAGAAAATCCATAACACGACCGATAATAATAAAATGGAGAAAACGAATGCCTATTTATATTCATTTATGTATCTACAATTATCGAACCGTTAAAAAAAAAAATTAAACAATAAAATTATCCCAAAAGAGATATTATAAAATTAAAATTCTATTTAAATGTAAGGCATCTGCAGTTCCTTTTAAGGGTACTTGTCTTTTCTTTTCGAGTCGTCTTCGTCAGTCTGCATTCCGAATGCCCTTCGAATGAGGCGGGAGGGAGACATCGAAAACTTTTTATCCCATTTCAACCGTTATTCAAAAGTTTCGACGATCTTTAAAACTTGTTCCTTCTACCTTATAAGTATAACCGTGTTCCAATTTTCTAGTCCGTACACATCATACACATTTTCCTCTTTTTTTTTGGTCCCCACACGATCGAATGACATATTGGTGTCAATGCAACAATAAAATTTTACCTGCATTTATTTATAAGAGCTACGCATCGAGTTTGTTAAGTCGTGTGAATTGTCGCCGCAGTTGAGAAGTTTACCGATAACCGACCTCTTAACCAATATTTGCCAATATAAATTTTAAACATAAATTCATTTAATAAATGCAATTGATTTCGAAACGTAAAACAAGTTTACGTTAATTAATACGAAGCAAATAAAAGAAATATTAAATTTAATTAAAAATTAAGACATTGAAAAATTCGTAAAATTAAATCTGCAACCAACGGAATCGATTAGCTAGCTAGTCTCGAATAGGTCATCGAGACCGGTCGGCTCCAATTTCTCGATACGCTTTTCGGTCGGATGACATGAATAATTAAACGTAATGCAAACTTTCGGTAGACTGAACGTATTGTTAACACAATCCGATGACCTGATGGCACCGATCAACATTTTTGTATGCAACGTGAAGTTTGTACACTACCACGAATGGTATTAGTTTAACACACTGCTCCTATTAATTTTATAAAACGTTCAGAGCAGAAGAAAGAAATCAATTTATGCGGTCGCGATAGAAATAGAATTTAGTGAGTAATTATTACGCTTACAAGCCAAGGTTACGAAAACGAGGGACCTACATACAAGTGTAACGTAAACGGTCCATGGGAAGTAATAATAAACATTAACAATGAGTGTTGCCGTTTGATGTGTGCGAGCGCGTCATAGCTCCGGCCGCCACTCGTAAAACTAATTTCGTTGCTGGTAATTGTACAGCAGACTGCACTCAGATTAAGCAATAGCAGGAAATAAACGACCCAAAATATCGCACGGGTATGTGTGGTAACAACCTTTCATTATATCAACTAATATTTTCGTATTAACAATTTTATGCAGCGATATTCGAGCAAGTCTGATTTTATTAAAACCATATTAATAATGCGGACTCAAACCTGCGACTTCTGCAATTTTACCCCCGTTGCTCTGCCAACTGAGCTATCACGTCTTTGCCCATTTTAAATAATAGGACTTCTTTTACTAGGCTAAAACACGGCTAAGATGTTTATAGATAGTTTAAATCATTGATTATAGAAAACTAATATTCTGCAGGAGCTTTATTACATTATATCTTTAATGTTCCACCCTACGTAACTTATCCCTAACTAAATAGTATACTTTCATTTGTTATTCACAACCCTTTCGTTTATACGGCAGAGGAATTATTCTGCCCCCTTCTGTTCATTAGATTTCGTTTAATTATTTAAGCTTCCGTTCCACTTACTACTATAATTGTCTTTTATGGACAGGTTCATTTCTTAGATTTAAGTTGATCTAATCCTCTTTTATTTAATAATTTGTAAATCACCAAAAATAAAATTTTTGATCTCCAAATTTAAACATTACATACTGATAATAAATATTTTCATTGCGGTCATCAGAAAATAGTCACCCGGGAGACATGTATTAAGATGAAGCGATTAAGCGCCATCTCGGTGACAGAAAATCTCTACGCAAATACGACTTTACACTGTCTACAGAAGTTTCATTATAAAGGATAAGACGGTTTGGCATCCGCTATATTCTGGCTGAAGGCCAACGGGCAATTGAATGAGTGACGATTCGAAACGACCAAAAAACCAAACCAGGGGTAGACGGTCACGTTCACTCTATTTCGAGGAGGTCGAATGCTGGAGTGCCCGTGAGTCAGAATCGTTTTGCCACTCGAGATGAAAACCCATTGAACTACCTAGAGGAAATGCGTATCTGTTTTTGATAATAACCACGTTCATCGAGCACCGGTTCATATTTAAAATTCGCATTACTAAGACACATGACTAAAATAAAAAACGATACCAGATTTATAAGGCGAAATATTAAAATATTATTCCTAGAAATGGAACCATTAAAAACTGATTTTCTAGAGACTTAAATTTTCATAGCCTAAGAAAATACTCGTAATAACGTAAATAATAATAGACATGGACTACTTACTGTTAGAGTAGTATCAGAAGTGTTTATGCGACACACTATGGGCAATCCTATAGTAGTGTGTCAAACGTGACATGGGAACAGAGTGTTCATTGTGACCACACGCGTACTATTTGAACTCTTATCCTGCTTCTAGGAGTACGAATGTTTGATATTATGTGTATATATCATTTATCATACATTGGTTAGTCTTATGAAGTGCATTTCGTACTATGACTTGTTACACAATAGATAAGATTTATTTCAATTAAGATCCGAAATTTCTTAATATATATGTTTAATATGATAAATTCAATAATGTGATTTGTTCTATAATAATATGACATATGTGACAATATGACGGGGAATCAGGAAAATTACAATTCATCATATTACATAACCATTGATGTATATTGTTCTCTACATCAAGTGGTGAGGTCTGTTTTAGTATGAGTAAGACTCGGTTATGATCTCATCTTGAAATAATTACTGGGTATATTTAATATTAGTCTTCTTGGTAAAATGGGTATGTACCCATTCTTCTCCTTCTGCGCACCAGTGCTATGTAGCACTGGGGCGCAGAAGGAGAAGAAATCGTAATTAATTTTAAAATTATACTTTTCAAGTACCCGTTTAAATTAAGAAACAAAAATAAATACAGTGAATTATTCAAAATAATATTTTAAATTACTCAGTTACGTTTCATTCATACAAAAATCGTTTTTAAAAACTGTAGCGTGTCGAAACACGTTTAATATTTAAAAACATCCCGTCATGTCAATGTCCAAAAAAATATGAATAATTAATTTAGAAAAAACAACAAGTCAATTAAGAGATTAAACAACAGGAATTCGATACGACTGAATTGATAACGTTCCACTGACCTTGGATTGAAATACGCAATGTAACGATAACACATGCGGTCCCACGCTTCATATAAGGTTACTTAAATCATTTATCAAATAATATCTATATTAATTCAAATATTATTATTAAATAAAAATATAATTATATATAATATAAACGAATAGGACGTACGTGGAATTTGTATAATTTATACAAATAACTATCGACGAAAATATAATCATATCAATCAATATAATGTTATCGAGTTTCCAATTGTTCAATAATAATCCTATTAAATTGGACGAGGAGGATAAAGTATGTTTTTTGTTTTTAAATTTAATTCATAAAACTTATTAGAGTAATTTCAAGTAGATAGGTTAAAAAAAAAGTTATCCAGTTTTTTAGATTATATGGAAAATTTATTGAAAAGAAATGGATTTAAAACGTATAATGCTCAAGTCCTAAAAAATAGTAATCGGTAGAAGAAATTGATTGACGTTTGATTAAATGTTGCACGCAGACGAGTTGCATGTTGCAATGTATTGACTACCGAACGTAACTAACTACGAGTGAACAAAAAATAGTGTACGATACTTCATATATTAATATTGATGGTTTTTTATTAAAGTGAGAAATCGGTGCGATAACAAGTTATTCTTCTATAGATTACTAATATTTTACCAAACTAAGAATATAATTTCAAAGGAAATGTAAAAGAATTTTTATCACCTTAGAAACGTCGATGTTGGCGTTCATCCAATTACGGATGCTGACGCTGTCACCAAAATTTTAGCTCTATCATCAGAACATTTGCCAGAGTTTGTATTCCAAATATCACAGTACTCGATAAAACACAATAAACAACAGCACAATGTCGATAAAAGTTTCGATTGATACGAAAAACACAAAACGCTAAAACCAATAAAGTTCTTTCACATCACGTCAAATATTTGTTTTGTCACAGGTGCGTGAGCTTAGTAAATAAAAGTGGAGCCCGATGCCGGCACTACACGTGCGTCCCCGACAGAAAACCGCGAATAACAGTCGATAAGAAGTGCGGGCAATGAAACGAACGCCCCCTCTACAACGACCGCTGCACGCTCCTCGCACAGCGAGACTGACGGTCCGAGACGACGCGATACGCCGCGCACCGACGCATCTTCACAACCCTTCGAAACACATCCCCGCACTCAACATCGAGCCTATGCACTACACTTTTTATTATAATTAAAAAAACGAGGACGTTTACCGCATTACTTCAAACCACCATACGTTTAAGACATGGAATCCAACTGCTTTTTCTCTTAACCGAGTAATTATTCAAGCCATTTAAGGCACAGAATTAACGTAAAAGAGTAAATAGTAATCGTCTCGTCTTGGATTCTCGTGAGAATGCCGATGCGAGAAGATGTAAATGATAATCGTTTACCAATTAGGGCGTGTAATATCTTTTGAGTCTGAGCTTCTAAAAGACAAAAGAAATATTCTAATACATAATTGACATAGATAATTGAAAAAGGAAGATCAACTAGCGTGCAACGTGTATTCTAAGAGTAAAAGAGAAAACAATAGTAAAATAACAAATGAAACTTAAATAGCGGATAGCCGCAAAGTGTGCCGTATCCTTCAGCTAATAAGCGGATGAGGAGCGGTAGACGTCAGGATCACGTAGACACAACGGTACTATGCAACGCACTCATTATAATAAAACATACCTACTGCCGGGACAGCTGGCACATGTTATATTAACAGTAATTCTCGAAATTCGAAATCAAAACCTACAAGGTCAATTATCTTTAGCATTTAATGTAGATTGCCTTCGAGTAATTAATTCAGTGAAATCGATGGGTTGATCAAACGTTGCATAACACATGATATAAAAAGTACAAATGTAGTTGTGAACAACGCTGGTGATTTTATTACAATAATTAAAGAATTTATACGTAATTGCCAAATTGTAGATATAATTCTGTATATATATTTGTATAATACTTTTATCAGTTTCATTTTTTAACAATCGTGAAGCGATCATTATAACAGCAATATGTTCAGTGGTTTATCGACACTTGTCGCACTGGAGATCGGATATGAAACAATAAATACAAACATGGTCTAAAACCATTGGATATAGACCTATAATAATAATATTTTCAGCTTAAAATGAAATAGTATTAAAGGAACAGTAAATCCAGGAATAAATATATAACCTAATTAAGGAACATAACGGTCTCAATGCTGTTATAAATCTTTTTCATATCTTAATAACAGTTCCTTTTGAATTGCAAGTAGAGCATTTTTAATGATGCGATGCCCGATACTTCCGCGAGTATATGAGATACGAGTAAATAAAAACTGCACCACACACACATACACACACACCCACACACATTATAATAAACTTGAAAATATAATTTCAGTGCAATTCTAAAATCATCACAGCAACAGCAAAGTTCCAGCCATTGTTAAAAAAATAATAAAAACTCTAACAACACATCTGTGGATTGAAACCATAAAAGTAAATAGCAAATAAAAACCAACAACAATATAGAAATATAAATCTTGATTGCAATTCTTTAAAGTCGCAATGTCTATTCAACTATTATGAACTTTTTTTTTGTTTGGAGAAAATCATCATCAATCAGTAAAACTAATTGTCCATTCATTCTAAACGCTATGCATCGGCAAATCATTAAAAATAATAATATTTTATCTTTATGATAAATGACCACAACCAAATGACCCGGTCTTCTGAATTCCTATTTAATTGTATCTGTTTTCTCGTAGCCGGCGTGCGATGGCTTATCGGGGATCTGTAAAGACGAGTGTAGCAAATTCTTTCTAGTAATGGAGTAGCGAATTGAGTTTCATTTTTTATTAGTCTTATAAAAATGCCAGTAGCTCGTTACCTCGTTAGATTCTTCTTGATTATGATTTATATGACATTAAACAAAAATATAAAACTCGTTTTTTGCGAGGAATGCAATAATGACCGATTTTGAATACTAGATGGACGTGAAATAAAAAGTCTGAGACGTGAAGGAAACTTCGATTAAATTAAGATTTTTTAATGATCCATTTCATACAAGTATGTATTCTAGTATTATTACGTCTTTACAACCAGTTACGTCCAGGTTTTTTTTTTTGTGACATTATTTTTTTATCAAATGAACCAGCATGGCCATGTTTTAGTACGACATGGTCATGTTTTTTGGTTATATATTGATACTATGTATTCGATCAATATAAAGTCATATCGTGTACATAAATCAACGTAACATTATTTTCCCATTTTCGACAATCAATTGTCCGGCCCGGCGGCACTTCCTTTTAAGACTTTCTCTTTAGTATTGTTGTATCGGAGGTGCCGAGCGATTTATCCGCGGGAGTTTATCGTTCGACAATTACACGCCGGGAATCGAACCCGTAACCGGGCAATGTACAAATTTCTAATCCGACATGATGGCATTAAGTTTATAAATCAAATGGCTGTAGATATTCTCTTAGGCGTTAAATATACTGAACTAAATATAGTGATATATTAACAGTAAGTTGGCGTCACAAATGTAACATGACAGGAGATTAGAAATAGCGTTATTTCCTCCGGTTGTGGAAGTGTATGAGGTAAACGTGATGTTTACTTTATAGTTATTATATGTGAAGAGCGACACGTTTACATTTTTGAGGAAACTGATAAACGACTTACGTTATATTGAGTAACTTTGTTATTTGTTAATCTCGGTACACTCAATCCGAAGGAAATAGCATATCACGTACAGAGATAATGAAAGCAATTAATAGCAGGCATGCTCTTGGTATCTGGTAGCTGGTGTATCGAGGTAACATTTCTCTAGCTAATTGATATTTGCATAGACACTCGTTAGCGGAGAGCGAACAAGGAAGCTGTGCAGGTTACAGCGGTGACCTTATAAAATAGCACACAAATTAAGCTATTAATTTATGAATCTAACTTACAGTGTTCTACGCTGCACTCAATGATTTATTACTAAAAAGCACATATAAATTTAAAGTTATATGAGAAATGAAAAATATTCTATGCGTATATTTCAATAGGATACATAAAATTATCAACATTTTTAACCTCGAGAGTATTACGGGAGAGCTCTCCCGTCTGATTGCAGTCGCATACCTCGTCATTAGTTTAAGTGCTCGTGCCTCCGACCTGGATCTGACTAAATAACACGAGGAGGAAAAAAATACGTATACAATATTTTAATACCGACTATAAATTCAGATATCGAATTTTATATCAACACTGACATTTTTGTACAGTTTTAAACCTTACCACATTAAGTTAAGTTCTATTTTTGCGTATCAATCTATATATGCGCCCAATTAAGCTGTTTTTTATACTCGCGGTGTTAAATCAGATGTGCTCACGATTGACCCCCATGTCAAAACCACGGCAGCTTGTTATACAATGTACCTACGATATCCGATAAAACATTTCCAATATATAAATAAATACTTCACAAACAGTTTAAGTAAAATGTAGTATAAAGTTTAAAATCTTTAATGGCATAATCGTGATCTTATTTAACTATAAAAATTAACTTTTACACAGATCATGAGTTTTATGCAATAAGATATTACCTGAGTACAATTTACGACTACTTAAAACTTTATATTTCCCGTATTAATTTGTTTATGATAGTTGGATTTTAATAGTTTTAGTCCCGTGCTTACATTATTTAAATTGCCTATCTCATTTCCGACATACGATGATATAGAGTTACCTATGTACTGCGTCGCATATATTAATCAAATAATCAAATAATAATCACATTTTTTTGTTACACTTAGGAAATGTTATGAACCATAGAATAGAAATGAAATAATATTTATTATAATAAATCCTAAATAATGTAATTAATTTTAAGCTATAAAATATCAAGTTAAAAAAGATCTAAATTATTTATTTCCATTGGTATATTTTATTCGAAGGTTTATATAAAGTTTCATTTATTGGCGGGTGGGGGGGAGTGATTGATGAGAGCCGTCTTTACAATACCTTCAAACAAATTGCAATGTTTTAGTTTTTTGGTTTAAAATTATTTTAATTTAGTTATACAATATAATTTTTTCTCTTTTTAACTTGCAGAGAACTCTCTGTTAGCATTAAGTCCGCCAACTGTACTTTTGTTAAGACATAAACAAAATAATTAAAAAAAAACAGCTGTATCACTTACATATAATAATTTAATTAATTATTTTTTAAGCAGTGTATCGGTTACCTGTAACAAATAAATTATTAATAATATCTTTGTCCTTCAAAATCAAATACCGATTTTATGTAATCAAAAAACAACCACACGTCTATTGACTTATAGTTTAATTTGCTTTGATGTTAAAATATATTGCGTATTTAAATTTTTCACTATTCATATATATTCCAAGTATTTACAGCGACCATTGCTAATTCAAGCTGACAATTAGGTACGTATTAATTTCGTTGGAATGTTTCTTTAATTATTCATTCATTAGTGATTTATTTTGACATTAATATATTATTTGTTTAATAATGAATATATATATATATATATATATTCATATATAACAATGTTAAGAACTTAATGAGAAATGTTTATTGCTTTTCTAATAAATAAATGACAAGATGTGGAGAGAATGACGTTATAATTAAGGCACTATGTACATAGAAGTTTATATTACGGCTTTAATTAAAATGTTACGTATATAGTTTAAACATAGTTTTTGTAATGTTTGTTTGCTTGAATCACGTAGAAATGACGTATGACAGGCTAAGTAATATTAATGAGAGGAATCATTCACTCCGGCGATAAACAAAAAAACTGGTTTGAGATATAATTATATTAAAAACTGGAGCAGATATATATATGTATATATATATATATATATATATATATATATATATATATATATATATATATATATATATATATATATATATATATATATATATATATATTAACATTTCAAATTAATTAATTTTATATGACAGAACAAACAAAGTCTTGAAGTTCCTTTTAATTATAAAACTAACTACAAAGTTTTAAATATTTTTTATTATACGCGATTAAAAGTAGCTTGCTTCTATACAAAGATTTCATAATAATAATAATAGTTACATTATAGCGTTATGACAACAAGGATATATTAAACACAGGATAGAGTATATGAGGACAATTTATCACTTTATGTATGAAGTTAGCTTCAAATATCTAAATTGGTTTTACGCGAATGTAGAAATAACTACAACTGTAAGATGCTCATTTAATGTTTGTATTTTTTAATTGTCCAATGATAAAAATGCCCATATTTGAGAAGACATACCTTAATATATAAAAAAAATAATTATAATTGATTTCAAATTAATTATATCAAAATACGTACTCCATTTAAACGGTCGCCGAGAAAATAAATACATATAAATTCACAAAATAATGATTCTAAAATTATACGGGTTGGAGTGACTGAGAACGCATTCTATCTAGATCGACATTTCGCATCCACAGCACTTGTTTATACTTGGAAAAATAGTCCGCCTTAATGGAATACCGATTCCATTGTTCGAGACACCCCCATTTATTTAAAACGAATGAAGTGAACACGAAGAGAACAGATGTAAATCAGCGTAGAGTAAAGATCAAGGTCCACCCGATTATATTATTTTAATAAATTGTTTTAAACAATGAATAAGTCAAGTCGGGGATCTTGTACGATAAACATCTTCAACTTGTCGGTTACTTTCAATAAATCAAGTGACTGCAAACTTTTTTTAAGAAATATGATTGTTGTAAATTATTTTTCGGTTCGGTTAAGAACACGGAACTCATCGGCGAATAACACATCAATAATAACAACAATGAATAATAATATTAATATTATAATATTTTTTGTTTCAAATGACAATAAAATTTTAGACATGTCAAGCGAAAGCAAGAGAGCGAGAGAGAGATAGTGAGAGGGGAAGAGAAAGAGATAGAGATAGGGCAGGGGATCTTTTTTGCGAGATTTGAGTTCTGTCCGTGTTCAGAGAGAGGGAGCTTTTTAGCGAGATTTGTCAGTTTCCAGTTCCGCCCATGTTGATACATTTTTCTTTAATAAACAAAGATTTGAAAAAATTGCTATTAATATTAATTAGTTAAAAATGAGTAAAGTAAATAAAAGCAAAAGCTCAAGTAAAGCAGGCATGGATCACTTGCTAATAGAATGGGGTCAATTAATGTATCCCCGACGCATTCCGCTCCACTTAACGGTGAAGAGAAAACTTATTGTTTTATATAATCCGGTCTATTAATACAGATATTATCCAGTTCAGCGGATCGTTAAGTTTTGTAATAAAAAACTATATAAGTAAGAGCATTATATATATTTTTTTCTATTATTTTTTACGTACATTCTGCAAGATTTTTAAAGTTATAAATAACATTACAATAGATAAGGAAAATGCAAGTCCTAAGCTATAAAATATTTAATTGTCAATATTAATGAAAGGTTATAAGGGTGGAATACACTGTAATAAAAAAAATATACTATTTTTCGTGTGCACACACCAAATTTAGATTCAAAAATTCCATAGTCAATATTAAAATATATAACATTATGATGTTTATTGATTTTTTTTTATTATTATTCTAGTTTTTAATATCATAAAATAAATGTAAAAAAATCCTATAATAAACATAGTTTGCTTCAATTAATTATGGAAAATGATTATTAACATAAATATAACCAATTAGTAGCCTTGGTTATAGTAGAAGCCTTGTCGATTTGATAAAAATACGTATCATTTCCGCATGTAAAAAAAATCTCAATGAATATTCAATACAGAATGATTCATAAATTAAAGAGAAGTGTATACAAGTACATGTTTTTCTAAAACTCTTATACTTTACGTTAACTTGATGTTATTAGTGAAGGCTCATCACGGAAGGTTGTAGGAAAGACGTCACAACCAGCACTTAGTGTCAATGAGTCAGGCGATGGTTATCACCGGGACTCCGTGGGCGAACAGGGCCACAATTAAAACCACCCACGTCAAAGACAACAGGAATAGAATGTCGAAATCATATCTTCGTTATTTGACAAACAAACAGTTTATTGCTGACATTCAATAAAACCGGAACCATATTAGATTATCACAATAAACAATAGTAATATTCTCACTAGACATATATTTGTTATGTATGTTACCACGACATTGTTTGTCTGTTTTTTTAGGAGCTTTAGTTACTCCCTATAACATAAGCTTTTCCTCAGTGAAAGTTCCGTTAAAATCGGTCCAGCTGTTTCAGAATTTACCCGGAACGAACAGACAGACAGAAAAATTAAAAAAAAAAAGGTTTTATATGTAAGTACCGTATATAGTTTCATATGCATTTAGTGAAAAGCTATTAATTTAGTATTACAAACAGACACTTCAATTTTATTCATATAAATATACGCTTTCCATCTTACATACCGGCTGCAATTTATCTTTATAACGCACAATAACAGTTAAGAAAATTTCATTGGAAAAAAAATTTCGTACTTCATTATTTTTAAGTACCTTTACAATATACGTAGCCGCGAATATTAAACGATCGGACAAGTCACGTCGTCTCACGACTATGTCGGTCCGTCGGTGCATCCATCATGGCTTTATTGTTTTTTTGTTTGATCATCTCCTTGCTGCGTCGTTTATTCAGCTGTCATGTCATGCAATCAACCGATATAAATATTGAAATGTATTTAATGATTTACCATTAAAAATATATATATTTATTATTATCTGTGCTGCCTTTTGTCGATTAATATCTTATGAGGAAACTGTGAAAAAATGTCTCCGGGCATAACGAACAAGTACAGAATCTGATTTCGTTCAGGTAATTTTTAGTTTTTTTTTGTTTTTTAAACTGATTTCATACTACAAATCAAATGTTTAAACAGACAAACAGCGAGTATTGATCATAATATATATACAAAGTATATTGTAATATAAAGTAACGTAAGCAAAGTCTGCTTCTGATATAAAACAACACGAACAGCGAGCGCTCTTTGATGATCCAATAAAGATAATCGAGAAATACACGTCACTTGAAGTGATTGGCCACAGTACTAGCGGCGCGTGCGCTTTCCCTCTCGAAGACCGGTCTGGATGGATCGTTTCCGCAGGAAACACGCCGAGTACCGGTCAACCGGGAACCCTAAATACAATTTATAAAAACTTACATTATCACACTTTTCTTGCGTGATAGATACTCTGATTATAATCGTCATGAGAGCATATAACTATTCTTATAAGAAATTATTCTCATAATAATTTTTGAGTGTACACATTTATATCATAAAATCCGTGAAATTGATTACTATACTTAATCTATAGACTATACTTAACTTTGAGAAATCTATCCACAAGCTTACTAAGCATAGGAGCAAAGTAAAAATGTGCTGAAATTATGCATTTTAAATATACCATCGAAGTGTAATGGTAGCTTTATATCGAATAAACATAATAACAAATACAACAACATAAAATTAACATTTAATACCAATTTACATTATCATTTAAACTTATAACTATGTATATAACAGGTAAAATACAAAATACAAAAACGAGTTACGAGAAGAAAATCACAAGGAACCAACCGCTTTTACTAATATAAGTGCGCATTAATTTATAATAAATAAATTAAAATATACATTTACATTTGAATATAATTAAACATTAGCAATACAAGATCATATAAAGTTAATCGAATCACATTAATATAAAGCATTATGTCCCGTCAATATCCAGTTGTTAACACTTAAACATTCATTTAAAGGACCGGCCTCTCTGATGTGTGACAGACGGCGTGGGAGGCTGCAGTCGTTATTAGATAACATTAGGGTTACATTTGTAAACCTGAATAACGTTTTGTTGAGTCACATTTCTATAGTAAATTATGCAACTCGAACATTAAAATCGATAAGTTTTATGTTTAAAACTAACTACGTCTCGCGGCTACGTCTATGTGTATCTTTAAATCTTTTCATTGGTTACTTCATTCTCCTGTTCCGTGTCAAAATATCTTTTTAGAGCAAAGAATATATAAATATATTATATATATATATTCATAACTAACGTAATAAGGTAACCGTCAATCAAGTCGGATGACATACACAAAATAGGTCATCAGTCATCCTGCCAATATGATGAGTTGTGTTTTATATATAGGTAGGTATGTATATAAATTAAAGATCTTATAACAAAATTTTTCTAGTATATAAATAAAATGTAACGTCTTTATATTTGACGATTTTAGATGAAATGAAAAAAGTTTTTATAAATTGCAAGTAAAAAAGCACGAATTTTTAAATTCCAATAATTAATACAAAATATATGAAATAAACAGATCGAAAGTTGTTTTCAATATCGAGGTATCGACGATGATTTTTATACGACATACATTTTGATATGAAATTAACGAAACGTAACGAAACGAAAATAATTTATATCCCTAGTAGACCCGACATACAATTAAAGATATCATCTTAATATGATATTGGACTTCATTAAGAATTGGTTTAAAATCAACAACGAAAACGTATTAAATGCAATAAAAAAATAAAATACAGGAGAGGGTATTTTTATAGTATAAAAATAAATATATTTTAATATATATAGTATATTAATTGGTCGATTATTATAATGAAATATTTATTTGCTTATATATTTATTTCTCCTCAAAAGTAGAATAATATCATTAGCTAACTTACACTTTAGAATGTATTTTTATAGTATAAAAATAAATATATTTTAATATATATAGTATATTAATTGGTCGATTATTATAATGAAATATTTATTTGCTTATATATTTATTTCTCCTCAAAAGTAGAATAATATCATTAGCTAACTTACACTTTAGAATGTATTTTTATAGTATAAAAATAAATATATTTTAATATATATAGTATATTAATTGGTCGATTATTATAATGAAATATTTATTTGCTTATATATTTATTTCTCCTCAAAAGTAGAATAATATCATTAGCTAACTTACACTTTAGAATGTATTTTTATAGTATAAAAATAAATATATTTTAATATATATAGTGTATTAATTGGTCGATTAATATAATGAAATATTTATTTGCTTATATATTTACTTCTTCTCAAAAGTAGAATAATATAATTAGCTCACCTATACTATAAAATCTCAAAAACATATTTTATTAAATATAAGACCTATTCAAATGAAATGAAATCCAATTTAAAGACATACAATAATTGATAAAGCTGATATGATATCAAATAATACAAAAGCAACAGCTAGTAATTATCCACCAAGTTTACGCACCAATAAAACACGAATTAAATATTATAGAAGAAAACTGCAACATTAAAGCCTCGAAAGCTGCAACATTAATTTAGTTACTTCGGTGAGATCGCAAATGCATTGATAAAGTTAATACGAACTGGATGACGCAATATTATTTACGATTATTAAAATGGACCGTAGAAAGTGTTTGGGGATATTAAAAAATCATAACGTAAGTAACTTTATTACGTTTTGATCTGTTGTTATGAAAGAGACTTTATAATATAATATAATTAATAACACTGTTATTGAGTTCGATTTGATTATGTCTAACAATGCATTGATAATAATTATATTACAAAATTACATAACCGACTCATGTCTGCAACACGACTTAATTAATTAGTTGTTGTTAATAAAAAAATATATATAATTGGATTTTAGTTGATCATTTTATTTTGCGATAAAGCAGATAAAAAAAAACCAATGCCATGCATTAAATTATATTATTCAAATCATTTAATTTATCTATCGCTCCAGGAACTGTAAAACTGACACATCTCCAGCGCTATCTATGTTAAGTAACATAAATGTAACTACGGTTTGAATGACATAAATACTTATAATAAATCAAAATTATCCTATTCACGAATATTAATACAGTATAATATATATTTATACGCTAACACGCCGCATGGTATCTAACGAGCAGTCGCAATAGGCGCGTCGTGTTAGAATTTGTAGGCAAAGGTTAGTGATAAATAATGGCTGAGCTTTCTACAATGAGGGCACAGATCGGCGGGACCATCTATCATTACATTACATTAGCACGGCTCAACTCCTCACTTTCACTGATAACTTCGGTTCCAATTATGCAATTTACAGGGATACAACGAGTGTTACGTCAGGAATCGTGTCTGAGGATGATTGATCATCCGGTCCCTAATTTGATGTTCCCAAGAGAAACAAAAGGCGAAGGTGTTTTGTTTGTGCGACATTTGAATTGCTAAAACTACGTTGAACTCTTGCTGCCATTAGTTATCTTAGTTTTGTAGTTAAGATATGTCAAAAAAAAATTAAGCAATCATTTTTTCTAAACAAATATCGATTAAAACAAACTTAGCCTGTGGAGATTGAGACCACCGTTAGACTACTAATCACTAGGCCAATAAATCATCAAATGAAGATAATATTAAACAAATTTTTGGTATTAATAATATTACAATCATAACTCAAACGCGGTAACAACACCGAAGTGGTGCTACAACCTGTGTAACGGAATAAAATTCCCCTACAGCAATGTTTCTGTCATGTTTCCGTCCGGGTTACACTCGGGCGGCTGTTTTATGCCGATGTCAACTGGATTTTCCGACGGTGATAAGGGTACTTTCATATCGACCACGACGAAGCCCTTGATATTACTAATTTTCGATATATAAAGAAAGAATAAAACAAAAGTTATAGAAGTTTAGTTGACCATAAACTTCAGTGATAGTCAAGATGACACACGACTATTTTGTTATCTGTCTCAAATACTAAATGTACTTTAAAATTAGTATTTAAAATGTCTCAATTGTCATGTTCAAGTTACTGGGTGTGCAATATCGATCATATTTTTATCTCTTCGCATGATTCATGCGAGTGCGACTCGTTTAAAGTATGAAAGTTAAACGCAGGCGCCAGAGTTTGGTCTTAATGGTGTCGGTGTGTGGTCTGGTTGGAAGTAATTACTTCGCATGTTCGGTCAGTGTCAGGGTGATCACCCTGCTGATTTGGGCATAGGGCTAGCGGCCACACAACTTGAGATCACAATCTCTCGATTGGGAAACGAGACCAATTAAGGGAAATTGTCGAATGTGCGCAGTGATTTATGGTCCGCAACGATTTTTATTGTCGCAATTAGCAGTGACATGTACCTAGGTTTATCTTTAATAATAACTCTTTTTGTAATTACGCTGAAACAAAAAATGTCGATGCCGTTCGAATATTGACTGTAAACATTCCGATGAATTAAAAAAAATTACATTAGTCCAAAAACGAACGTCTTAATGATAATTAATGATTATTTTTCGTAGTGGGCGGTATACAAATATTTAAAGCTCCACATAGCAATTAATATCAAGGAGCTCTTATTTTATATTTTGTTTGATTTTACACGGTTGATAGGTTACCTTATCACGCGACCCAGAGCGTGTGGAACCCACAATCCCCTGGATATCTTTAATTGTTCTCATCAAAACCACCAATTAAGACATTCTTATTTCTTTTAATTAAATTCAAAATTATAAAAGACTCCGCCATCGCGATTATAAAGCGATCGAAGATCGAAGGAAGCCAATCAATTCAATAGTACATATAAACAGATACCATCGGTCCTTCTCAACAAGAATCATAGACATTATTGATATGCAATATTAGTAAAATGTCATTACTTAGATAGTTTAATTTACCATGTTATATAAGTAATAGCCACTTAATCTTATAATAAGAACATGCTAAACAATTTCAAACTTTATGATATGGTAATAAAATCGAATTTATGATATCCTGCGTCAGGTCAGTTATAAGAAAGGGAATACACCTCTAGTGTTATCTTCTAAATGCTTTCTACTATCCATTCATGTTGTTCCACTACTTTAATATAATGTATTCAATATATTATTATGGTCATGAACTAAACTAAGAGTTATTAATGGTCCTAGAACAATATAGTGTAGGGTTGTTGGATTGTCGCCTTCTGAAATTGATAAAATAAAGATCTGTAATTCTTGCTCGCTCTTCTTAACAAGACTAATGTTTCTCACTCAAAGAAAAAAGGTTATTTCTTGTTTCCAGAATAATTAAATGCCAAAATCCAAATTAAGCTTAACCGAAAACGACAAAACGTCAAGATTGCAATAAAAAATACATTTGGTCATGAAGTTAAATGAGATTTGACAACCCTATTTAAATCGTGATAGAATCCTGTTCAATTTTAGTTTCAGCGGCTTCCGATGGGAATCTTAATATTTAGCTTCGAGAGAAATACGCCCACAACGAGAAGAAAGTGAATCTTCTCACGAAAACTTAATCTTACAAACATGAGTGAGAGCGCATTGGTTCAATGAGCAATCTTTAATAAAGAGTAAAAACTAAATCTAAATCAAAACTTTCATCTTCGAAGTTAAGTAAATTAAATTATGTATATGAAACAACAGTAAAAATTATTATAACTTTTATGGTAAAGTACGTAATACAAAATTTTGAATAAATTTTGGACGTATTAATCTTAACACATTCGTGACTGCTGACGTGAATTTACGTCATTTAAAATTCTTTTCCTAGTTTCCGTTAACGTTAATTCACGTCAGAATTAGAAACGTAGAAAATTAACCGAGCTCGAATGTGTTAATATAACTTAAAAAATACTAGTCTTATAAAGCACATAAGCTTTCGTTTACCGCTACGCTAACGTAGACAAACAACGTAATCGCTCTGATTCTTCGTATTTTGTAATAGTTATCTTAAGTAACCTATCTTATCCAAATATATTTACTTTATCTTTATATACCAAAAGTTGACTTATAAACATACATATATACATATAGGAAGAAGGAAATAAACAGGACATTGATTCTTAATAAACCTAAACAAATACATCAAGAGATTATTCTTTGTAAATGTAATAAAATATTCAAACAAACTGTATAATGAAATAAATGATACGTACATAACATACTTAGTAGTTTTATATTTATTTTTCCCTGTCCAATCCTTTCAAATCCTTTAATGAGCGCGAATTTAGTGAAAAGTTTGAGTTTGAGCTTTGAAGTAGTTTTCAAGAGAGTTACGGTTCAAATAAAGTTCGAGTTCGGTTGAACCATATAATTGTGCTCGGTGCGAGTAACTTCCAAGTACGTTTTCATATTCCTAACGCTAATGAGTTTTATATTACTCCAGACATTCATTGGTTTTAGTTTTCAAACTTGGCACTTACTGAATATTTAAAATGTGGAATATTTTTTAAAGGATCTCTTTTGCAATATACAGAGTGTGTATATATATATACTATATAGAATGATTTCCTCGTACACTCTGTATATTGCAAAGAGATATATATATATGTTGCTGAAGCGCGAAGAGATGAATATTTATCTTAAGACAGGAAATTACAGCAGCATCCCAAAACAAACCAAATGCAACCGTTGATTATACATAATAGTTAAATTTCTTATTCAGTACATAGTAATGATACTGAAGATGTTGATGTCGGTATCTTTATAAGATTTAAAAGTACAAGTCATTATTAGGAAAATAGACAGGAACGTCTACGATTTAACCTCTAAAAAGATATACTAGATAATATTTATTAAACTAAAATCAGCAAAACATACACTATAAGATGATAAATGATTAATAATTTTATTCACTTTCATATTTAAGATTAAAAACCTTTTGATAACATTACAATAAAATATTAAAAGCAAACAAAATGTACGTTTCATATAAATATAACATCAATAGAAATTTTATAGTCATAAATACTTTTAAATTATTGATCAAAATCCTTTCAGCGGTAAGCGATATAGAGGTCGAGAGATCAGCTTAGAGATCGCTTCCACCTTACAATAACCGATGCCTTTACTTCATCCACCTTATCTACGGATCCATTAAAATTGCAATTACGAAATAGTCACAAAGCACTTAGTTATCCGCTTTTACCGATCACCGGGTGTACATAACCGTCCTATTGGATATTAAATAGATACGAGTAGATACGGAGGCCGGTAATGCACAGATCGCCGAGCACGATAATCTGAACGCATCTAGATTTCGAACTAAATGTCATTGCGAGGTCCGTGAAAGCAAAATGGCAGCTTCAATTTCACTTGTCATTCCACAAATGAGTTTTGTGCATCATTTAGAAAGTCGATCCTGGTAAATTGAATTAATGGTGTTCGGATGCTGGCTCGCGGTGCGTGGTGAAATCGTTTTGGATCAATCTTATGGTTGTTTATTATTACTATCGCCGAAATTGCAGTACGGAGTAATGTAATGGCAGTATCTGATTCAATTTAGATAATATTATATTTGTATTGTTTTTAACAAATAACATTAATGTATCCCTTTACCAATATTTGGCTTTATATGACGATTTATTTTAAAGATCCTAAACGATTTTAATGATATAGCATGTGTAATAATCCAGGAAAATTATTGGTGATACAATTTTCGCACTAAGGAAAAAAAAAACATTCTTTTACAGTCCGGTATTTCCTAGAGAGTCTTTGAAATTTGTGTCACGACTGCAAATGGACAAAAATGTGTTAGTAAAAATGTAAGACACGTCTATTCACATATATGGGTCGGTATGAGTGTTTTAAAAAACATGTTAAATACAAATTCCCAGAGTTTTCATAAGAAACAGGAAAAATCAGAAAAATATTTTATAAGTCGCTCTAAAAATGTACACCGAGATCTTTGTCAAGTTATCTTGTATGGATCTAGATACTCGACTTGTCAGGACAAATGACGGATCATTTAATACGAACTGACTCACCGAATTTACTGAATATATAAGGAAAGATTTATCATTTCACTTTCTAGCATTAATCTTTTTGTGTCTCATCTTTACGTACCTGAAAAAGAAAGAAAACATATTAGAACCAATTGCATTTAAATAATAATAAATTTTATTTACCGATCGTTAGAAAACACGTGCTTCATTTTATACAATAAAATAAAATAAACTAACTTAGAAAGTGAACGAATTTAATCAAATTAAGGAATTCCATCGTTTTTTTTTATCACGATAATAAAAATATTGATCGCGTCTATTAAGCCACTCCTCGACATACACACGTATGTAAATAAAACGTTCGGAGATTCGTTCGTTCGTTTCGTCTCGATCTCAACTTTTACTTTTATAGGTTTGTTTAATTACGTAAAATCTTCAATTCATTTGTCAATCGTGTGTTTGGACGATTGGGCACTCGACGGAGCGCGAGCGGACGTTTAAAACAACTTTATTTAATAATCTTTATAGTTTTTATTTGATAGCTTTCTTTAACATATTAATAAAATTACACAAGCACTCAAATTATATAAACTAATTTATATCGACGCCCGTCTGCGGCTATTAAATAATATTGTATGGACGTTTTTTTTATTCAATATTTGCATATTCAATTATAAAATAATAATTATACTTTTATAATGTTTTAATTAAAGATATTATTTTATCGATATATAGACAGTATTGTTTTATATTCTTTTGTTATGTTTATAAGATCTGTTAAGGTTTGTCAGGGTTCAGTGTCAGAGGATGCAACTGAAGCGGGGTATGACAATAAACTTTTCATAAAATTCAAGTCTGAACAATGCAACAATATGTTTAATATACGAGTATATTTTTTAAACCATTGAAATGCTTTATTTAATTTTATTATGTCATGTCTTAGATAGTCAAAAGATCGCTTACAATACGTCGACATCGACTACACAAGCGATGATAGAAATAGTTATAAAAAAAATTCGTAGATTGATTTGACATAATTTCTAAAATAACTTGTCTTATCTTTGAATATATTACACCAGACACGGACGGACAACTTTAAAAACGAGCGCGGCGAAGATGTTAAAATAATTTAGTTACATAACTTACACTAATTACTCGAGACGCGATCATTATTCGGCTGTTACGAAAGCGTTTATCAAAGCTTATAAATTAATCATGTCAATATAAATAACATTTGCTGACAATTCTATTTAGTTCTATTAAAAAAAACTAGTCATGTACAAGTAAATAGTCAAGTGTGAAGAGGTTCGGTCGAGCTCACGATGAAAGTTTTATTGAGATGTTGCATAACTCTTTTATATAGGTGTGTTGCGTTACGAATTAATTAATTTGCAATTCTAATTACATTTAATTTATACTTATTTTTAACGTATATCAAGTTATATTGTACTATAATAAAAATTTTGTGATTATATTTTTTAAAGATGTCTTTGTTATACCGGATTGAAAATATAATACGAAAACACAATATGAAACTTTTAAAGTATCAGATCAAGTGATTATAGCACATTTACTTTTTTTTACACAATTTCATAGTTTTCGTTCTATAGTTGCATCACCAGTGCAAAAAAGTACCCGGTAAGCGTTATATGGTACTGTATATGTGTACTGGAAATGTAAAACGTCATAGAGACGAGTTCATTGCGGATTATGGTAAGAAACTATAGAAATAAATTAAAGATTAAAACCAACTTCCTAGTCTTACCGGTTGCAAAACCACCGCTAGCTCTGATCGTAAGTAATGATCAATCGTAAGTGTCCAGCGTCAATCTTTCCTGAACGCCGGTCGCTTGATACGAGTTGGATATCACAAGACAAATAATATTAAATACATGCAAAACTAATATCTTGTATTTATAAACATAATTGTTTTAACCTTCTCCGAGATTAAGATCCATATACGGTAAAACAAACGCCTTACGAGTGGTTAACATTGCAGCACAGCGGGGTGCTGTTAGATGACTGTTGCTGCTGCATTACTTACTTGTAAGTTACGTTGAACTCTTCATTACTATATTCGTATTTTTTTTATCATTTTATTGGAAAAACTACGCATATATTTTAAGCTAGTAACAAGACATGTTTCGATTAGTTATTTTGGATTTTTTTTTATCGACTTTTCAAACTTATGTCAATTCTCATAGTTGATAGTATAAATTTTCTATATTTATTATTATAAATAAGATTCATCAACTCACTCTTGCGATACACACAAAACGACACCTCGTCAAGTTGTGTTAGCAATTTAATTCATCAAAGATTAGTCCAAACGCGTTGCTTAATGTTTTTCATAAAAATAAGTTATTTTCATTGGTTTGGAAAATAAACCCATAATATTAAGAGTTGATTGATATTTAAATATAACCGAAGTATTATAATAAATGATTTAATTACAAAATATTATGTACTTAAAACATAAATTCTCTTCCTCTTCTATATAAACTTGGATTTGAATCTAATACAAAATTAGTAATAGGATCTTTGATAATATAAATAGAAAGACGGAACACAATTTATTATATCAATGTTAGGATAAAATAACAAACGAGCTGACACCAAACATTTATTAACCATGCTAATAAGATACCGTAAAATCTGGGCGCGAACAAACTAAGCCCGATGGAGATATCGATTTCACGGACGAATAAATAGTTCTTACTATGATTAAAATATCATTCGTTGGTAACTTTCACTCTGATTGTATGCAAAATAGTGTGTTGTTAAATAAACAATGTAATTTCCCAGAGTCGGGTGCGAATCACATCCAAATACGGTTGGCGCTGGTGTCCAGAGCCTTTCAGACACGAGCAGTTTACCTTTTCTCCCCCGAAGCGTTCGGTTAATGTAAGCAATTGTAAGACACTAAAATAACCAAAAACGTATTTATTTATTTTATTCGCAATGCCTTAACTCGCAATTTAAATTAAAACAATAAAAAAAGTTAACGACTCATGAAATTTTATATGTGCACTTAAAATCAGAGTAGAATTAATTCATAAAAGACATAACATAAGAAATATATTTTCGATTGAGTACAGTGAAAGCGTCTGTCTGATAAGGATTTTATAATGAAAATTTGTCACAACACTGAAAGAAGCGAGATAAGGTTTGAATAGCGATATTCATTATCTCAAGTGCTGACCGATAAGTTTTGCCACTTCATAACAAAGACAGATATATTGCACCGGTTTCATATATTCTGAAATATTACCTCGTTACCAGATCTAGTATTTAAGACTGCACAGTAATGTATGAGTGAAAACTCACTTTATGTAGGTTTCAATACTTACAAATAATATTATGACATATTTATATATTTATTGCTTAAAAAAAACTATGATTTGGTAATAAATAATAATTTTATTTTACGCTTATCTGCCTTGCTTTAACTTAACGATATGGAGGGAAAACAAAAAAAAAAAATATCTTATAATTTAAAAAGGCAATAAAAACCATTGTCGTATCGAAAGCTATAAAATTATTATATACAAGAAACAATGACAATAAAATATCTTAATAAATTATTATAAGACATTTAGTAATATAACATACATTAAACATTACCATACTTATAGGTCAGACGACAGTTATTCTTCGAATTTCTTTTTTGCGGATACGTGTTGTAAAGACAGTGCTGGCATCTGTTTGTGTATTTCCTACATTTGTCAATGGTCAACACGAATTCTGTTCCCAATTCGTGACATTTCTGGACAATGTTATTCATTGGTCTCACGTTCTTAAGTTCAAACTGAAGGTACATTCCGCTATTTATTTCGTGTGCATGAATAATACATATTGCCAAAAAGGTCCGACGCCTTTTTAGGAGCTTCGTCTCTCGTTTATCAACTCGTGCCATGCTTTACATAACTTCCGCGGTTCTGCTCGCAATTGATAGGTTAACCAAACTTGTGTGTAAGAAATGCTTTAGTTTAAAAGAGATTTTAATGAGAAGAGATGACTTTTACTCAGAAGAATATTCGAAGATTTAAATATATAGTTTATATAAATCCGATATCAAAGACTATATGTATTGGTCAAGTTATTTAACAGACTTTTGAGGAAAATATCTAATCTTAGATTTCATTGGTGCTTCTGAACTGCGACGATCTTTCGTGGTGTCGTGCAACATAGTAGGCAACACCTTGTAATATACGGTATAATTGTGTCATGCATTAGTCTGATGTGATGTCCATAAAGAAAACAGCAGCTTTATAAGCTATTTACTAATAATAAAATACATACATTTGTCTAAAAGGCATTTAACATAAAATAATACTATTTTTCAACCGTTTATTTTCCATTGAAATGGACATTTTTAAGATGTTAATTTAATGATCAATTTTGTTGGGGTGGTCTGATGTCACGAGAACCGAGAGTTATGGTAAACGACTACCGAAAATACCAATGTACTGAAAACAGTGAGTACAATGAAAAAATACGTCCTAAATAATTGATTCGATGTCCCGAAGCTATCAGTCAGCATTTTCTCTTATATTTTACTTACAAAAGGTTAAAAGTGCTTATAACAATACAGAAACATTTTAATTTTAAACCTATCTTTTGTGTCAACGGAACAAAGAAATAACTTTCGTGACAAGATTAAGACAAATGTGCACTTACTTTTCACTTTTACACAAAAAAATAATAATTTTCAAGCCAATGAATAGGCAATAGGTATCCACTTTGACACTAATGATCTTTCATTCATACAGTCTTTAATATGTTACAAAAGATAAAGATGATACGCATTTCTGTAAACATCAAGAAGTAATTGTAAAGTATCATATATTTATTACGCAGCAGTTAAATCATTCGACGTTATCAGATGGTCACGGTTAGAAATGTGAATTGACTTTAAACATTAATCGTATAGGACGGGCAGGTACTGGTATGATGACACAATCGCGGAATCAATCATAGTTTTATTGCGTACGCTTTCACCTCCATAGTTGGTGGTGCTGATGTCACTCCCTTTAAGGGCTGACGATTTGCGACCTTCCTATTGGCAGATGTATTCACACGGTTGGATGTGCCTATTACTAAAATATTACACCTCATTATCTCGGTCTGAGCACGACTTGTGTCACAATTGTATAAGGTTACACAATACTATACACAATATATTTTATTTTTAATACCTCATCTTAACAAGTTCTTTACATAATAACGTATATGGATTGTGTCATTGTTTTTAATAAAAAAAAGTTGATTAGATCAGTATCGGGAAGAAATATTTTTCTCTTACGCGCTTGTAGGACACGAGAAGGAAATACAATTTGAAAATAACATCGTTCCCATACAATGCAATATTAAATAAATGAAATAGATTGTTTCTGCTTCGTATTATTTAATATAGGATTAAACTAAGTGAGCTATTTCGAAAAGAAATTCTTGCATAAATCTCATATCTCTATCGAAGTTTCAACTCAACAAAGGCGAAGTATACTTTGCGAAATGTTCAGAGTAACGTAAAGGTCACTCTGCAGGTGAACAAATCATTGTTATTAATACGTAATAGTATCCCAGAAATGTGGTGCGAATTAGGTGAGAAATAGCAACTTGAACTTTATATTATAACACTCTAAACTATTAATTATTAAAATACAAATACACATACACACACCCTGTTTATATAAATTATTGCTAATTTCAAATAGTAATAACATAAACAACGCGGAAGAGGTACCAGTGTAAGATAAGATAAAGAATATTCTAACATTAGTTTCAAAACAGTCTAACACATCAGCGTGATTGACACCGCGGTTCTCGGAAAACACTGGCTTAATATAAATATCAAGAAGGCAGAGATTTGAAGTGAATGATATGTTATCTCTTAAATCTGCCAAAGAAATATAAACCTTACGAACACTGGATAAGATATAAAATATTTTTGGACGGGTTTAACATTTGCGAATTCGTGATCTAAGATCGTGAATTGGATTCGACGCGCGGAAGTCAATAAACCAAGACACCTACACGATTCATTGTTAATTATTGCGGATTGTATCGCTCTTAATGACGTTCATATAAATATGAGGCTTAATTGTGAGAAATTTATCAGCTTTGTGTACTTAATAAGGTTTTAATTTACCTTTTAAAATCTTAAAAACATTCCCTGTATGAGAAATGTGTGATATACTGTCCTCATTTTTACTTTCAATAACCACATTGACATTAATATTTGTGGCTTTGAAATAAGATGTATTTTTAGATACACAATAAAACCACAATTACATTTTCGCTTTTTCAACAATGTAAAAACAACTGGAAACTGAAGTAACGTAAAGCTTGCGTTACATTTTAAGTTTTACGATTACATTCCACAAAAAAATATACAACCAAGTACTTTGTTTACGGTCGTAGTCGATGTGTTAAGCGAACAATAAAGATTTTTTTTTTCTCATTGGCCTAACAATGGCGGCAGTAAATGGATTTCGTTTAATAGCACATGCGCAACCATTTAGGGTTGATACTTCGTAGGAAAGTATAATATTGTTTTTGTATTGGTTACAGTTGTTCACAATATAATTTATTTTAAATATATTAATATTAATGAAATCTCAGTAAGTTCATCAACCCTAAATCTATTCAAGGTTGAGTTTAGCGCACCAATAACACTATGACACGTAAAAAAAATTCGCCTTTATCAAGTTTATTCCATTCCATTGACAATGCTAGGTGAATTAATTATATAATCAGGGCCTTTCTTATCACTGCTAACATAACTAATAAAGAAATTACCGCAAATATAAATGTCAATTTTTATTAACAAACTCCTCTTTATATATCGCAGTAGTCGACAAATCATACAGCCGTACAAGACACCAATAAATCGTTCGATATACGAACATCGGCCATTCATCTCGCAACGGGCTCGACAAATCCTCGAATGATCCAGACTACGGATATGGCGCTAGATATATCAAACAAGAAATAGTGGACATGTTACCTGGAAGTGGGAAGTTTGCGACTTCAATAGAAAACATTTTAATATTTCCGTGGCTGTATATACGTTTTGAAAGGGAGAGATTTTAGATTGTATGAACATGGCGATAAATTCGTGTGGGCAAAATAGATAAAACACGAGAGAATTAAATTAAACAGATTATCTTTATAGAGACACAGAATTTAAAGATTTTAGTTTAAAGACAAATATAAATCTACAAAGTTCTCAAGTTCCAGTTCAAAAGACACGTAATCGGGTCACTAACTCAAGACTCTACGAAAACATCAAAATGGTTTCAAACGATGCTGCATACTTCATGCATCGAACAATGCATATTGTTCCGCGGCCTGCAGTGCTGGCAGCGCTGGTAAGACAATACCAGCTTCAGTAGCGATGGATGCAAAACTATGGAGAGTTAAGATCGAAATAACTCAGAGCTATAGTAATATAACGGCCGCGTAACTTTTGAATATTCAATGTTTAATTTATACATTTCATCGAGTATTTATAATATTTTTGGTTTTTACATATAACATGATCCATCACTGTAGAATTTTATTAAGAAATGTTTTTCCAAGCGGAACGTTTGCTGATTTCTTTTTCAAAGAGTTTACATCGATCACAGAGCTTGTTACCAATCTAAATCCAAGATTTAAAAGACGTCCTGTTATACTTTTGGCACCGGATGCCGTAGCTCATTTCTTTCGATACACAATGGATCAATGTGCTTTTTTCGTTTCTTGGAAATATGCCAAATAATTTGCTATTGTTTAACCCAAGTTTTTATTGTTATCTCATACGCATCTGGTATTATGATACGGGAAACGACGGTCAGTATAAACTTATTTATATCTGTTATCAGATACTGTTAAAAATACATTAATATATTTCGTACAAATATATTTTTAAATGTGTTTAAAGCACACCAAAACTAGTTACACAACAAATTATTTTTAATATACAAATTCTATATAATTATATAATATTAGATAGACAATCACCTGACGCATTACGATCCCATTAAAACAATGGGCATTGTTTAGACAAAAAATATTAAGCTCCTTGACACCTTAAATATTTAAGATAAGCCTTTCTATAACATTGATGTAAAGTCAAACCTCGCATAATAGAAGCACGATTTACAATGGTGTCACGTAATAAATTACCTACACTAACTGTTAAAATGAAATACAACAAAAAATATCTACCACGGTAAGAAAAGCTCAATAAAAAAAACGCAACACACTCTAGACGTAATTGCTTTTGTAATGGAGCCTGTTATCGAAACTACATAAATAAGAATTTAATATTTTTTTATATTATATTGTTACAAAATAAACATTTACTCAAGGATATTCAAAATCAATCTTAGTTTAAAAAAAAATGACTTACTTCATGAATAAATACGATATTAATGAAGTAGAAAATTATTACTATTTTGATATAAATAAAATTTTGTACATTATACATAAAACTTTGAATAAAGTTAATTAAATACTATAACTGGAAGCGTAAGAAAATGACAACATTCAAAATTTGGTAAGTCGGAGACACTTGCAGCGATTGTTTTGAAACAAAGATTTTGTAAGATATATATTTTTTAATCTTTGTTAATAAATGTGTATATAGTGTTTATTACTTTAGTAGCACTATTCACTATACTATATAATCCTTAGTTTCTAGGTGAGTATATTGAAATACGATTTGTAGTATTTATTTCCAATTATACACACTAAATGTCCCGGGGATCATTTAATAATCATATATTATAGAAAATTACGATACCCATAATATATTTCTCTTTACGTAACGTGATAATAAATATTATTTATCTTAAGTACATCTATAAATTAAAAAGAACTTTATCTAGATTGCCTTTTATTAACATTAATAAAACGAAAGTAAGCGAGACAACTGATGGATTTGTCAAAACCCACGCAAGCACTCAATCAAAACCACATGAAATATATAGAGAAAACAAACGCATCTGTTTGTTTGTTCGGATTTGATTATTTGATCAAATAAAGTGTACTTGTTACTTAACGGGGAAGAATTGATTTAGTGTTATTGATTTGTTTCCTTGAAACAGCTCTACATTCTTTAATTCTTAATGATTATTTATATTTTGCTATTACTGTGTGAACGTGTGAGTGATTACGCATCTCTGGAATTGTTGATATAAGCTTCGAGTCTTGATTTGCGCATTATAATCATAACAAGGAATAGAAAGCTGCCAATATCGAAATACGTCAAAACTGACATTCGCTATTTAAAGTTTATTTGATTCGAAACTAGCTTTGCAGTTCTGCGCTTGATGATTCATGATATGCATGTAAAAAAACTATAAATAAGTAGTCCCAGAGATTACGTTCCAAGGACTCTTTATAATATTAGTTCAGATAGTCACGTCGGCCAATGCTAAGCAGTTCGTTAGCGGGTGTTCACTCGACGCGCCGGTCAGTTATCTATGTTGTGTTTATTTAAAACAGAGATATATAGCTGTGATAAGATCCAACCGATCCGGTGAGTTAAGGTTGGCGTTAAACAGCTCATGCGAAAGGGTTTTTAGTGTTAAGTGATAATTGCTATTTTATTAGAACTGGTCGATTGCTTTAAAGATAAAAATATATTTATTATACAAACTTATTAGTATATATCTATGATAGATATATATTATAAAGCTAATAGTATGGTAATATTAACTTGACAGTAAATCATTTAACAGCAAATGATCCGTGACACCTGCGCACGCGCTGCACTCTTTCCACTGATTATAGTTTACAACGTTCGAATAGATGAGAAAGGGTGAAAAAAATTGATTGAACATTGTGTAAAATTTATATAAGCCTTTATTGTTATGGTCGGTAATCTTGCAAATATTTTTTATCAGTTTTAATATACACGGCATTATAAAAACTGCGCTCGTGGTTTTTTCTTTTACAAATTATGTTTTCACTCGTATTTTTCAATACGCGGTATAATCGCTTTTATAGACTGCATCATTGTCGTACGAGGCATCGGTTTCTGTTAATGCACTTTCACTTCTTTTGTTAGTTTTTTTGCGGGTGTACATCATGTCAGGCCGTCATAGCTATCTGTCAGACGATAAACCGCTTTCTTATCTTCGTATCGATATGGTATTGTTCTTGCGGTGGTATTCAAGTTCATTGACTTATTATCGATTGTTTAGATGCCTACGTGCAATACCGACCTCCATTGTAAGTTTAAGGTTTCGAAATAATACAACTAATTGAATAGTCATAGATGAGCTTATATTAGTGATGGTATATTATTTTATGTTTGAAAATTATCTATAAGAATGGTTAGACATATTAAGCTTTTTTAAATGTCGTGCTTCTAAATTCATGCGGAGAGTGGCGATACTGTCGCTTATTTGGTAAAGCGACGGGACTATTTTCCGCAGGACGCACATTCGAGTCTTGCTCGTGTGATAAGTTTTTAATTCTAAATTTATTTAAAATGTAATTTATATTTAATATATGTAGTTAAAGTTGAGAGATAACCACCGGTTGCATAAATGTAACTTTACCAAACATGTAACTTTAAATATCCGTGGCTAGCTTATGCATACCGGTATCCAAATTTGGATTTAAACGTAATCAGACTTATACAATATTGCGTACTAACGGATCTATCGCCTAAAGTGTCAACTATTCGAGATGAAAAAAATTGTGTAATGCCACATTTCGTATATTAATATTTTTATTACTTTGTTTTTTTTCTAAATAATGTAGTGTAAGTTATAAATTTATTAGTATTTTATTACAGTTATTAAACTGATTTATAAGTGTAATAACCATTACACCCCGTTTGTCGTTTGACGGAAAATAATTATAGCGAATTAATTCAACGACATATTTTCAAGAATACGGTTGTTCGCTTTCGAGTTATATATTATTCAAGTATTTTCTCTTTTAATTTTCTCGTTTCATTCATATTCTTTTTCAATAAAACATATCTTTTTTTAGTTTCATATAAATTAAAAACTTTAACACTCATTAACTGATATTGATATACACATATAATTTTTTTCTCACAGAATAGAAATGCCAACTTAATGATAGGACATTTTTTTCGACTTATTTGTGAACTATTAGAGATACATTGACAAGACGTACAAAGTTTTTAGATAGATTTTAAACAGAATTCATTTAGTTTAATAGTTTCTTAACATCGCAACAATTAGCTAGAATTGTTTTTTTTTTCTTTAACATACATAATTATAATGAGTAATAAAAATTTAATCGTAATTATAAAAATTGCACATACTATTTTAAAAAAAACTTATAAATAAAAAAAATATTTCGAGGTAATCTCACAAAACTGTCTGTAAATTGTTATAAACAAAAACTCAACCTACCTGTAATGTGTTATTATTTTATTAATATAATGATCCCTAGCTTCCGCGGAGTGGAGCCTTACCTTGAGTACCTACCTACGGCGTCCACATCACAACTGATATGCTCTTTATGGTAGCATCTTCGTAACTGTTATTAACCGATTATCTTAAAAAGCGGCCGACATCTTAAGTGTTTTGTACTTTATAAATATTTGCGATAATTATCGACCAATACGAAAATTGGACAAGTTTTTTTTTTTAATTTATTTATCGAGTTAAATTATTATATTTTAAACGGTCCCGTGTATTTATAGTTTTTGTTGGACATTCATTATTCCGAGAGTTTAATGTTCGTATTACTTAACTGAATTTATGTATAATAATTGAATATAAACGGGACAGAAATAAATTGTTGAAAACGTAATATATTTTATTAAAAAAAAAAAACAATTACTTCTTTTTACAGAACGGATACTAAACGAGTATACGTATTCTATGATTAAAATATTCGTTGCGATTTTTTGTATTATGTAACTACAATTATTTACGATCATATTATTGTAAGATCTTGCTGTTAGGAAATTATTACTGAATCTATTACGTAAGAATAGGATCATAATTCCTTCAATTGGCATGTTACCAAATATTTTTCGGTAATTAAGTACAGAAAAATAACGTCATTTTAACATCACTAAACTACTGGATTAGTTACGAGTAGAGACATTCGAGTATTATTATAAACCTTATTAAATTTACTAAATCGGTAACTTCATTAATAGGTTAAGCAATATTATATGAACGATTTTGTTTTTAGGCTGTGAACAATATATTATATAAAATAAAACAGATATTAGGTATGAAGTAAAATAATTATAATAAATAAAATGCAAACATCCCAACAACAAGATTCTTCTCCTGTCTATACATACAGTTACATTATCACACAAAAAGGATTCTCGACACTGACGTTAGTTGCAAGCACAATACTATCATATATTACATAATCATACCAAATGATAATCATCTTTATGAAAATAAATATAAAGACCAAATTTATGTGCCAATTATATCTTATGTTGCCAACCATACAAATGGGTACCAAATTACACGGGTGTCGGAGAAAATACGTGTGGGCGGTCTCGGTAAAGTAACGTCTATCTTAAATTAACCTTGAGAATATATATAGAATCTTTTCCACCCATATAGATATATTCCTAATTAATAATAGATAGATCTATAGATAATAGATAAGAGATAGCATTTAGATATTCAAATAACAAATTATAATTATAAATCTTTTGTAGTGTTCAAGCATCGGCTAGATAAGGAAAACAAACCGGGCAGTAAAACTTGTAAGTAAATTGCCATTCCAATATTCGTATATCTAAGGGATAATTCTCATAAATCTAATAATCGAAGGGCTATCACAGTAGCGGATAACAAGCAAGTTTGTTGCAAATGATCCTAAAACAATCTCCAACAGAGACATTACGCTGAAGCGACAATAAAATGAGCTGTAAAGTCAAACTCACTTTAGGGTGGGGCACGAGTCGATAAATGTTTAGTCGATAAGTGATGCTGCTTAGAGCGGATAGACGCCGACTGGCCCCATTTGTACCGCGTTACTATGTTAATGCAGACGTCCCAGTCACGAAGCCGCGCCGAGTTCAAATACCTATTAATACATAACTGGTTATGGTTGAATTACAAACTTTGTTTACAACATGTTTTGACAAGTAAAACATTATCAGGTAGTATAGGTCACAGCAGCATTATTTAAATGTTACAATAACAGTTATTTACGACGGTCCCCTTTTAGGCGAGGTATTGATTTAAAGGTTTAGTTAGGTAGTAGTGTACGCGAATAAACTAAAGTTTCAATAACAAGTATAATGTAAGGATGTCTTAATATCGATAAAAAAACCTAAGTTAAATAAAATAAACTTATCAGAATAAAATTCTTAAATTATAATATCATCGTGGTTACACAAAACCTTATAGTACATTAACACATATTTCAAAGTAAATACAAGTCAATTTGAAGTCAACTTTGTTGAAATGTAATTCAAATATATGCAATCGTTTAAGCTAACAACGGTAGCACGTAAACTTTTAGATAGATACAATCACAGCCGTTGTCCGTATAAGGACCCCGATAATAAACCGTTGCAGCCAAACAATGCAACACCGATATCGTTTTCACTTTTATCGATAAAATCTGATCGATATCGAGACGATAATGGTGATTCACTATGATATAGGATACCTATAATCGGGTACAATAAGCCATTTTATATCGAACATAATGACTTAATCAAAGTAGAAAGTGCACTGTTCTGTGTCAGTAATAATACTTTTATGCAATGAATTAGAGGCGGTCACCTCCATTGCGTAACACACAATCAGATATCGCCCAGAAGTGAACAATGATTCATAATTAGGGCGATGAGTAAGCTTCACCAATCTCCGCATCCTAAATGAAAGTATAGTCAACTTTCGAATTAAATTATACTATTATAAGGCAATGTTAATACAAATCCTATGTATATAGTGTTTGATATATTTCATATTAATAAACGTTGATTGGAATGCAAATTTAATTCACATATAATGGTAAGTAGGAAACGAGTGTATCTACAAACAGAAGCACAAACAATTTGCAAATGTAACCTGTAAACACATTTAAGGCCTACGTACTTTCTATGCGGGTGCGTAGGCGCGGACTGAGCCTTAATTAATGCAATTGCACATAAATGCATAGAAATAAATGGAACGTATTATAAATATGAATGTATTCAAAGTCAATGTGAAGAGAAAAAATATTTTAGCAGAGAAAATGAATAATTTAATATTTAATATGTAATATAAATAAAGGCGTGCGTTTTTGTCAATGTGTACATAGAAAAACTTTAGTTCTGATTTGCGTTTAGGAAAATATAAACCGATAACGATACTTATCCACTTTACTCTAACACAGGTAGTCATTTATCGCCGGTGAACTTTATCAGTCATTACTACGGATAATAAAATAAACGGCTTTCCCCACTTAGCCTCACCAGATATAACCCAGAACCTGGAACCGCTAACTCCGTCTTATTTTATACATTTTATAACATATGACCTTTCCTTGTAAGATGTGAAAAGCACATCTTTGTCTAATAGATGTTTGGATGGAATGTATTTTGCTTTGTACTTATAAATTGTTAAATGGAATTATATTCAATTATCAACGTATAATTCATTTCCAAAACTTTTATTCTCAGCGTTATCTAGATAAAGTATTTTTGCAATAATTTAATCACAATTACCTCATCTAAGATAGCACGAAGAAGTACGACATAACACACTACATGTCACGTTTCTCAACGATTAATTAGCACAGCACAAATGTTAACATGGGCCAGAGAAAGCATTGTTTCGGTTCTGACCCGGACGGGGCACCCGTGGGAAGGCGTGGGCGGTGTGGGTGCTGAACCAATCGAACATGACTGTTTGTTAGACCATTACTTGTTCTGAAGCCATGGTTATTAGAGATGAGTAAAAACATAGAAAAGAATTTTGACTTTGAATCAGATATATAGTTACAATAATTTCAGCATACAACTTCACATAATGTGGAAGGATGAAAAGAATGTAACGGGAATAATCTTAAAATATTTATAAAAATAAATAAATATTTATACAAAGAGGACGACCGTAGTTAAAAGAAAACATGGTATGTGAGAAAATTGATATGGTAAAGAAGTAAGTTTCAACTCTGATGACTATTCATAGAAGATATAATATATTATAGAGACCCCAAATAATTGTGATAAGATCAGGTGCATATTGATGAGTTGTTAATATAAAATATAGATCTTTCAAACAAAACAGTAAGACAATACTGATTGAACATTAAATATCCTATAATATAAATTCTATTGTTATTTCATAGCGTTATGCCATCTGGGTTATCAGTAGATAGCAATCACTAACACCTCTTGATTGAATAATGTTACTAGTTCACACCGAGTCGCCGAGGTCAGATGAGATCGCTTGTGAACCAGCTGATAGAGATAACCGATCTGTTACCGTGCGTGATTTATATTGTTCTTAGAAGATTAAGCTTTCTTGTAATGTTTCTATGAACATTTTTTAAACGTTCTATAACAATAAATAAAAATATTGACATTTAACTGTAACACTATAATTACGTTACATAAAATATAAAAGTAACGTTACTCAAAAACTAGCCATTAATTAGAGAAATGAATAAGTCTATCCAACAATCGAGCCAGATCGTGATTCATTTGTGGTATAGTGACGTAAAGTGTTACGATATCGATGGTCGATAGTCAAGGCTCGTTGTATAATCGAGGCCCGCGGGTATCGATTCTTATCAGCAGACGCGTTTTGTGGGCGACGCCTACGAGTATCGCAGACGTAAGGATAGACTGTAGGACACTAATATTGTAGACGGTGTGTTTGTCTGATCACTTGTATTGAATAGAATGATATAATATATATATATAATTTTAAAGGAATTTTATTCAACTGAAAAACTTAAGGGCTTACATGTTATATAAAAATTAGGAAGTAAGTCATACCTGAAACAAAAAAATATATATTATTATTATTTGCAACACTCGAGTTTGTTTTACAAGTTTATAATATGGTATTGTTATTAATATTAGTAACTAATAATGTTCAATGAAAATTTAACCATGCACTTTCCTTATTCTATATTTTGTTTTGCTTAATTTTATAAGCTTTAAAATAAAAACTATTAAAAAAAATCTTTTTTAAAGAGAAAATTCTTACAACGTATCTTATGAATAGATTTTTTTTGTATAAAAGTAAAACCACTAATGATCTGGTTTTACTTTTATACAAAAAAAATAAGCTTAGTTTGTTTAAAACCCGAAGCCTCAATTAAAATTAATTCACTAACAATTAATATAACATATTTTACCTCTATTCATGTCTATTATACTTGAATAGGAAAAAACCATTAGCGGGCAGTTTTGAGGTCAAGAGAAAAATGCAAATGCATTACAGGTATGGAGATATGTTGAGATAGTGAGTGAATTTCATATAATATATGATCATCACAAACGTCACCACGATTATCTATTTATAATTTCATCACTTAAATACTCTTTACGGAATCACCGACTACAATGTTTGTACCAAAAGGAATATTGAATAAATTATCAAAGTATCGCGTGCTTGAAAGTAAGGCAGACTGCCATTTCCCAGGGCGGGTGGTGTGTTTCCCGCGAGGTCACGGCCACGGGGCTTGGAAGGATAAATATTAAGGTCAAGGCTTCCTGACATTGATTTGAACAATAATAACTTTCTATTCATCATAATACACTATAAAACCTGTAGGAAAGCGACATCTTTTTCCAAAGGGTAGAATGTTTTTTTAATGAAACATAGTTATCAGGTATTTTCGTACTAAAAGGTTCGCTGTTGTCATGCCGCACCTAGAACCACCAAAGGTAGCAAATATCGGTCAAGGTCAAAAGGAAGGGTAGGGTGGGCGGATATGGAACACAAAGCTTTCTCTACACTTTCATAACACGTGGGATTCACGAGCACGCAATTTAACTTTTAATTGTTAACTTTCATATAGTTATAATGAAAACATAAGAGGGCTCGTCTAGCTATAAAATAAGCTTATGATAAAATATTTACCTCTATCGTTAATGGGCTTCAACTTGGGATTTAATTACATTTTATGTTCATTAAAACTATAAACTAAAACAAATTGCGTAAGTATCTTGGGCACAGGAAACATTTATAATAATTAAATTTATTATAATTCACTAATGCAAAGCGATGTTGAGGCGCTATAAAATCTGGAATTAATAATAAAATAAAGGAAATATATAATAATAAATTCTAAGTCTTTAGTATTAAAAGAGAAAACTTAATTAGGATAAGTCAAACACCTAAAGATTAGGTTTTATTCGGTAATATATTTATTGTTACATAGATACATGCATACATTCTCTTCAGATTTCGAGCTATATATTCTATCATAATTTATATTTATATATTTTTCCCTCAATAACGCAAAAGGTAATGGATGTATTTGTATTAATTTTTGTACTAACGCCATTATCTGAAAAAAAAGGACATGAGTTTTTTAATCCCAGAGAAATACAAATTCTTAAGGGAAATAGGTGCAGCCACCTTCAATCACCAGAGTTCGCGTCTGCTACTTTAGAAATTACTTTTGTATGTAAGCCTCTATTACCCTTCTTCTACCGAACGAAGCTGCAGGTAAAACTTGTGTTTATGTTCCTCTACTTCATCAAAGTTGTCATTGACAAAATAGTATATTTATGCATCATTCACTGCGGGCAACCAGTTCACAAAATGATGACAGAGACCAAATACCTGATCTGGGTCTTGAAAACCTTTAAGCATTTAATGATATACGGTCAACAGTTTTTATCGATATTAAGTGTTACTGCAAAAATAAACATCAATATATACGAATGGTATAAAATTGGCACAGACTTTTTGCGCTGAACGGACATTTCATTGTAATTTTGCTTGTGATGGACAATTACAACAATTAAATTACAATTTCAAAAGTATGTCGAAACGACACTGCATTAAGCTATTGCCCCATTAATTATGGGAAACAAAAAAATGTGGAAAGTTAAACAATAGGATCAATTAAGAAATATTCGAATTACCGTGGAATTTCGATTTAAATATGCAGTTATGTAGTAATGAACATATAAAAACATAAATAGTATGGAATTTAAAAGAATTACATTCGACCGTACGTTGAGAGAAAATTACGGATCGCAAGAAACAATGGGCGATGCAAATTGAGAACGCCCGATGCATTTTATTTATTAAGAGAACGCAAAAAAGAAGCTACCTGATCAATTGAACGCACCATAAAGGGTAGCCCACCGTACGCTTTTATGGTAGCCTCGGTGCTGTCAGGGAAATATTATAATGAAAAACGAGACCAGGAAAGGTTGAACGGGATTTTAAAGGAATTTATAAAATAATTCTTAATAGGTATACAAATGTTGATAGTATTTTCCTTATTCATTGGATGACGCAATAATTTTAATGTTTCCATCATTTCGTACTATAAAATTTTACACGGATTATTTTATTGCAGGTTTTATTATTTTCAACGGTTTTACAAAACTGTAATAATCATTATAATATCCGTAATAATAATATTCAAGTAAGAGTTTAATTTCTGTCGTCATAAACTAAACAAGGCCCACGCAGTAGCAAGAAAGCGATTTGTTCCAATAAATACTACTGAACAGTTAGTAATAATTCATACTATTAGTCGAATTTCGTGTTCCAGACACCAGAGAAAGTAGTCCGCTACTGGTCTTCACTCACAATGCGCCGGCGCAGGACAGAGACGACAAGCGGGACAGACTTATTGAGCCAGCAGTGAAAGCACCGTCATAAAATAACTTATTATGATTTAATTTTACTGATTTCAAGAGTTAAACATGTTTCGAGAACTGTGACTTTATCGATGGAAAGAAAACGAATAACGTTGTATTTAAAATGCACTCAAAATATGTGAAAATGGTTTTTTCAATAATAGATGTTGAATGCAATCCCCGACATACCCTTGATACAAAATCAATTTAAATTAACTTGAAAATCTTTTTTTTATGGTCGTATTATCATTGTTTTATTCTGTCAAAAATAAGATGTTGTCTGTCAGTTCGATCATTAAAAACACCTTCATGTCTTGTACTTACATGTTTATTATATGGCATGTAATACATATTCACTACCACCAGTAATTTTCCTCACGCTGAGGTGAAAAACGTCCTAAGGCTTTGTGGCCTGTAATAAATATAATAGTAGTTTCTGTAGTGAAACTAATGTAATATTACAAAGTAAACATTTACAATCCCACATATACTTATACGGTGCTATTTAATATACCACACATGTTATGATATATAAGCATAATTCAGAGAGACATGTTTCTTAGACACCATTAACGGAAAACATCAGAAATGACATTAAAACAAACGACGTGGTGGAACAAGGGAGCAATAAATCTGTCTAAGAAGGTGCCTGAACTCGCTAATTCAGACGAGTGTGGAAACTAATGGGTACTGTTCTTATGAATAACGCAATGAAAAGCTGTGGGAGAACACTTCCTGATCCACCCACACCACACAGACGGGAAGGTTCTAGAAGCCATTGTTGCGTTCCGAAATTAAGATTTACAATATAATGATAGTTATCACTTTTAAAGAAGAGTTTATTAAAAATTTCGTTGTATGTTTTATATCTATTATTTATTTATTTGCCGAGAGAATTATAGCGGTTACAGAAAATTGTGATTGGTCGAAAAACGGTTTTAGAGCTCTATTCTCCTGATATCTACTGTCAGTAGGCATTTAATACTATTTATATCCTACATTCAATATTCATTGTGCGGTCTACGTAAATATTTACATGAAATGTTTACATCTTATTTAGGCTTAATCCTCCTATAGAATCTCTAAATTAGTCTTTGAATGGCTTATTTTTGCAAACTTGCCTTATCTTAAGCAGGAAGTAATCACAGAAACAATAACGCCTACGTGCTACGTGGATTCGATGCAATATTGTTTGGTAACAACATTGTTAATGCGTAATGACTTGTAACGAATGTGTAAAACCGATACATCTATAAACACAATGAGATGAATATTTTTATGAGCATCGAACGCTGTTGAATATCATGTTACGGGACTGATTTTAAAATCGTAACAAAGTTGTAATATTGAAAACATTATCTATTTCTTTGAACAGGTAATCATAAGACTTTCATAAGTTTCACTCGGAATACATTCACTTAGAAGAAGATTACCATCGAGAGCATTTCGAAAGGGAACTACTATAGGGTCAGTTTTCTCAAGTACGAATTAAGGTTGCGGTTTCTGTCGGAGGAAAGTAAATGTGCTGTCTTTGCTCCTCAAAAGTATATTATATAATTACATATAATTAAAGAATTCTAATGACGGGTTACTCAATATGACCAGTATGTCATAGCAGTCGGCCATAACAAAATATATCTATACGGATTACTTATTTAGATGTGGTTGATGTAAGAAAATTTCTTGAGGAAATTTGCGTACCTTACCCACTGGTAAGGTAAGAACACTTTCTGTAAACAATAATGAATTAGGCTTCAAAAGAAGGCCTGTGTCCAGATGGATATATGACCGATACTCAATTTAAACATATTATAAATAGTTTAACTTTAAACATATTATAAATAGTTTAACTTTATGCAAAAAATGAGATATGCTTAGTATTCATAAAAAATATTAGTTCTCAAAGTTGAAATAGAAATACGAATTTAATAACATTTATATAGAACATTACAATTTGGCGAATTTTTACACTAATCTCCAGGTGAGTCTGAAAGACGCAGGTGTTGGATAAATTAGCAAAATTCCGCTTTAGATTCAGTAAGAGAATTTTGATTGAGATTTTTAGATGAAATGAATGAAATATAATATATAATATTAATATTTCCCCATACCTAATGAGGATGATGAAACGAAATATTTGCAATCATTTGCATGAGGAAGTAAAATAAAGCAACGTTACAGAGGGTGGCCGCGATATTTAGCAAACGTAATATACAGCTCAGATTAGGAATAACAACAAACTTCCTAGATACAACTGCTCGAACAAGATAACTAGGAAATATAGATAGATGTAAACGGGACCGAATAAATTATACTAGATACCAAATTAGAGTTGATGTAAGAGTAACACGTGATAAGGCACACCGTACGGTTCTAGTGTAGTTCAGTATCTATCTGGATCATAAATCCAATGGTACACACACTGGAATCGGTAGCAGAGACAGTGTCGACATCACCGTATAATTTATTATATCATTTTATCTGCAAACATTCGCTCACGACATGCGACCTAAAACAATAGACTGCTATGGGCCGCTGCTACTTAACTCAAATATAGACTTAACTTCAAATAAAGTTAACTTAAAAATATATTTTTAATTTAATAATAAAAATTTTACTTTAAAAATTATACTTATCAGGAAAGTATGATCGTAGTATAATTTCGCGTCTGTAGTACACTGACTAGAGAGATATAATGCGTTTCAGAAATATTTATTAACTTAAAATAAATAGGGGGAAGTCCCACAGTACCGAACACTTAAGATTGAGTGGCAATAAAAAAAAAAGAAAAAGGTTAATAAAGATTTATTTTGTGCTATACTCTTCTCAACAATCATACACATTTATAAAAATCAACGAACAATCAATAGAATATTAATTTTAAATTAAAACAAAACATAATCATTGGCATCCAAATTTGGTTTTTTAAATTATGGCACCTAGTACCGAACACAACTAAAAAATGGCACATATGACCAAACATCCCTAAAAAAGGTGACATCTGTCACATATATATAGTTCAGAGCACTCTGGAATATCAGCGCATGCCTCGTGAGCCCACTCCTTACACGAGTTGCACTGAATCCAGTCCTCATCATGTCCTTCTAGACAAACGACACATATATCTTGCTTAGATTGGGATTTTTGCTGACAATTTTCTTTCAATGGTAAAGCTTTAGTCTTTTTTATCTTATCTTTTTTATTAGTCTTCTTAAATGAACCACGAAGTATTTTTTTTTCTTCTTTCTTTTTCTTTTCGTTTTCTTTCATTTCCATAGCAAATTTATAAGGTGATGAGGTAAGGACTTGGCTTTTCTCAGCCTTGCGTTTCCTTGCTTGAGCCCTTTTCTTGGTAGCGTCTGGCAAAGGTGAAATATTTAAAATCGCTTTTCTCACAGAATCAAGACTAGTAGAAGGTTCAGGTGATTGTCTCTCGACGGTTGCACTCAGTGAACTTGACGGAAAGGCTTTTCCAACAGAATCCGGGTCTTTGCTCGTATAAGGTTGAGGTGCTAGTTCGACATTTGAATGACTGCTAGACTGATAAATCAGACTTATGGAATACGGGTCTTCACTAGTAGCAGGCTGAGGCGTTAGTTCCTCGACATCGGTATGAGAAGAACTAGACGGATAGACTAGTGGCCTATCATTCAAATGTGTTGTAATATTTTTATTTGATTCTTCAATTGGAATATTTGTCAGTTCACTTGGCAAGTAATCCAAGTCACTAAAAATATAATTGTTAAATGGATATATTCCTGTAGATTTAAAGCCAACTGCTGCTATATCAAAACGTGCTACCTTTTTGAAAGCATCCGAAACGAGTCCAGCAATGTCATATTCAGTGATTCTAGCTCCTGCATTAGCTCTTATCCACATCCCACATTGTTCGTTATAGGCATTCTTGAACGGTTTCATGAAAGATCTGTCCAAAGGCTGGAGCTTGTGTGTTGTATGAGGTGGCGAGCTAATTAGGTGAATATTGTTTGTTCTGCACCAGTTTATCACCTCCAAAGTTTTGTGGCTGCTGTGTCCATCAAGGAGAAGCAAAATTGGGCATTCCTTTGACGGGCGAGAAAATTTTGTAAAATGTTGCAACCACTTCAAAAAAAACTCGTTGTTCATCCAGTCTTTGGGCTGTGCAACACCCACACTCTCAGGAGGCGAATTTATCATCAGACGTTCATGCATCCTCTGACGCGGAAAAACGAAAAAGGGAGGCACAAAATTACCCGTGGCACTCATACAAAATAAGATTGTAACGTTTTTCCCTCTTTCAGCTGACGTAAGCTTCCCTACTTGACGAATATTCTTCTTAGCCATAACTTTAGAGTGCATTTGAACGGTTGTAACCCCTGTTTCATCGCAGTTATATATATTTGACGGTGTGAAATTATGTTTATCTAAAAGAATTTTTAAATTATTGAAGAAAATATCCACCTGTGCTTTATTGAATCCAACTGCACGCATCAAACTGGTAGACTCTGCTGTTCTCAATGATAAGCCTGGATGACGTTTCATAAATTCATAATAAAAGTGTTTACCAGCAGTATTTTTCTGCACATTGAAGCGATGAGGTATCTTGAGCTGAACAGCTAAATCAAACGCTAGTTTTAAAAATTCCTTTTTTGTTAATGGCATACACCTATCAGCCAAGTCCTTGATATGTGTTTCTAAGACATTTTCATACTCTGACGAAAAGGTTTTTGTAAATCTCCCTAAAATAGGTTTTAATTGTACTTCTTTTCCTTCTTTTAGGAGTTTAAGCTTGTCATATAAAGTGGTAGTAGGAACACCATACCTTGAAGAAGCTTCCCTTAAGGACATCTTCTTTGTAGTTATATTTTCAATGGCAAGTTTTAAATTTTCGGGTTCCCAGCGTCCTTTCTTCGTCCTCTCCATTATTAAATAAAGGATATTATCTGAAATAATAGAATAAAACCCTTAAGATTGTGTAAATTTAAATAATAGTAATAAAATAAATGTTCGGACGTAGGGGAAAAAACATTGTTCGGTGGTAGGGACTCATAGACAAAAACTTATATAAGTATAACTACAAATTTACTTATTTGATACCAATTTTAAACATAAAATTAGAAAAAATACTTACCAAATATAAATTAAACACTAGTATAAATATCACAATAAGTAAATCTTGCATTAACCAACGTTTTCTTATTTGTACGTGACGTTCCCTTTATGCGCAAAATGTACGCAAGCTCTCTTGTCACTGGTACGCGCACGACTAAACATTCCTCGTACCACGCGGGGATTTACTACCTCTGTCTCTTTCGTTTTCACTGCAAATGCCCGTATTTATTCGATTCCTTGCTGTAGGTATCGTATGCGTTCGGTACTACCGGCCGTTCGCCGCTAGGGGACTTCCCCCTATAAAAACTTTAGCAATATTTAGGTACATTAAAATGATATAATATATCATATCTAATCATATATATCCGATACATACGGAGAGATCGTAATCGTGATCGATTTTAAAATCAATACAGCGGGGGAATCGTGCACAAAGTGGGCGTTTAACCTTTGGCGGAAGGCGTGCGCAAGCGCATACTGCGCGCCGAGCCATCCATCACCGCCACTATCTGAAGCAAATTAACCTAGCACAGACGCCACTGCCATTATCTAACAATTTTACACGACCCTTTCTTTCTTAGATTGTACAAGAATATAGGGTTCAATTATTTTGGTTGGCTGTTAACTATCCTGTGTCGTTTACAAATCGCTCGAAATGCACGGTTTCCCATTCCCGAACGTCTATGTATAATGGTAATCTCATAAACATTATTTTATATTACTTAGGAATTTTCTGAAGTAAATTGCTAATCGAAATGTAATAAAAGCAAATTAAAGGTATCACGAATTAAATTCTCAATCTCGGTCTTTAAAAACTAGTCACCGTATCGATACCAATTACTAAAGTCAACAATTACGTAATCGCCTTTAAACGGTTCAGATTCTTGAATGGATACGAAAAACGAGAGCAATTAAAACCTTTTGTTCTAGATTTAAACCCTCGATAGAAGGTTAAGTGTACAAATAATTAGTGTCAACTCGACTTATGTAATACCTACCGACGGTGATTTATAACCAATTACGCTTAGAACTTTAAAATTGATTAAGATTATTTGGATACACTTAAAATACGGCAACTTTGTATATATAAACGTATAAGTTATAATAAAATTGTAATGAAATTGCTATTATAAAATAAGTCGTATACATTTGTAACATCAGTTATAGAAAATATCTGTTCTTATTTATCAGATATTCAGCGTATTTTATTGAGTACCAGCTTTACCCAGTATACATTACTTATTAAATTAAAAATGTATATTAATTGTCTAATTTAATAAAAATCTGTGTACTACCAAATATCTTGGTTTGGAACCACCACTTTCGGATGATTGGTATGGGAAAACATAGAGGACAAACAGGCACATTTCATATATATATATACATCTCTGTATCTAAGAGATGGTGTAAGGTAACGTTTAACTTCATGCCTATAATTGTGAGTGACGTGCACTTTATTATAATTATCATCATAATGTTATATGATTTGCAAATTGCATTTATGGTTGGCGATTTAATGAATAAATTACACGCATTAAACTGACTCCTATGTCCAAAGAACGATAATACTTGTGACTAAATTGTAATTAAATTATACATTTCCTATCTATGGAGGTATCTAATTAAACGATTATGTGTAGAGTAACAAGCCCCTGTCTCTATTTAAAAGATATCTTTAACTACGCGGAGCGTTAAAAAGGTCGCGGGTAAAAGCTCATAAATGTAAGGGAAATTCATTTAAATATATACATATATATATAGAAAATAAAGGTATGTATACACTAATCATTTAAAGGGTGAACGGTGACATTTAAAATAACCTTAACAAATAATTTTGAATGTATAACATGTAGATATTATTTGAATGCTCGTATCCGTTGCCTGAATCGGTTCAGTCTAAAGTTCAAGTCGCAGCAGGTACATTTACGTAATGTCGCCGTGAACTTTCTCGTAGACCACAATAAATCAAACCAGATGTACCGTAGATAATATTTATGAACTGAATAATCATTTGTTACTATAAATAGATCACGTTCCCGACAAGATAAAACCATAGCACGAATACAAACGAAACAATTTTAATTATATATTACGCGATGTAAATTATTAGCTTTGATATCTTTTTTGTTACTCGACATTTTGAATGTTTTTCACAGGCCGTTTTCACGATAATCATCCGGCCATAATAGACCCATATTGCTTAAGAATAGGCTATATAGTACTCATAATATAAAAAAAAATCATTATAAAATATAATTCAATAAAGCTTTCTTCATATCACTGTACGCACGAGCCAGGGGCAACGTTTTGTGTAATAACTGTAATATGTCCAACATCTTTCAGATATGCAACGTGTAGTGATGAAGAAATCTATTAAACTCCGCGGCCGGCGGCTGCTAAAGGAACTAATCTTAAACACCACCAATTACCCGCTTTCAAAGTGACAATTTATTGTGACAGGTATATACTTTCGTATAATGATTTTAGTATTAGACAACATAATCCGCCGGTGGTCGTAGATTGAGAAGCGTACGTCATATCTGAATACATTAGCTATAGAGATAAATTTTAATGTAGGTATCTAAGTAGATACATTGTTAAATTAATTATGAAATAACAGTCAGTAAGTGATTTTAGATAATGAAGTTACATAACACAAGTAGATAAAGATCAATCGATAAACAACATCTAAAATAAACATTACCTAACAACTAAAATGTTCATAGTATTATATTATATTATCAAAGATAAAGACATCAATATTAATTAAATTACATAATCATTACCAACTTGAAAATGTCAATACAACGTGCGGCGGCTTGTGTGTTTTAAATGCAACAATGGTCTCAAACAACAATATATAAGTATTATAATCGCCTGCGTACATTTCCCGATAGCGGGCTAGTTAGTTGAGGTGAATGATCAATGTAATAACAAACACCAGATAAGGTAAATATCGATTTATAAGCCCTTACGACACTAGATCCGATCAATCTCATTCCAGTCACGATGCACTTTATCTTCCTATAAAAGCTAATACGTCCTCAAATTGACATGGATGGTATAAGTCAGGTTGTCACGAGTCTCGGTCTACGGTAGTTGAGGAACATTCGCAATATCTTAACAAAATTACGAAATATAATACGTTAAAGGCTCTCACGTATATAAAGTATTATTAAACGATGACAATCGCAATTTATTTTTACAGCACTCATCGATATCGGTTTTATTAATTATAAATAAAAAATTGATTTATCAAAAAACCTTGTAATAATAAATAATTTATGCTAAGGAAGCAGTTGCTCTCGCGTCGACGACTTCCCGGACCGAGGGTGTTAATTTACTTGCAATTAGCAACAAAGTCACTGGAGAAGATACGAAATCATTTAATTTTACGATATTCATGTATCACTTTGTATCAATCAGCCTTGTTCGAAAGGGCAAAACGATTTCATGAGAACGTGAAAAATCTTCTTCATCTATCTCTCTTATAATTATTTTAACCCGCCATCTTTGGTAATCTTATTTCACATATATCTTCTTTTTAACACATTTTGTTTTTAAATGATAAAATGTGTATCGTATTAAATTGAATTTAAAACTATTGTTGTGTTACGATTTATTGTTCAGAGATTGAGCTATAATATATAATCTCGCATATAAAAAAATATAAACATATATCCTATAATCTTTATCCTAGAAAGTACCGATTCTAATGATTCATCACGACACACTAAGCTATTAAGGGGCAAGCATAAATTATTTACCATCGCCATTAAAATAGCGTCAAAAGGAAAATCAAATATGTTTAATTATAATTTATTATTATACAAATAGCTTTTTCATTCTACTTTAGCGTTATCAATATAATTACAAAAGGAAAAACAATAATAATAAATTTAATTCAATCAAGTTATAAAGTCAATTAAAATTCACCATTTCCTCCCTATAAAGTATATTTCTCTGAATAAAGCTCACTTAACACTGACCAGGTAACCCCAATACCCTGGATTTCCGTAACACCAAAGTTCCGACACTAATACCGGAAACACGATCAAATTATCTTCAACCGCCCGATTATAAATTAATTAGATTGCATTTTATCGACCGAGATTAAACATATAAGGATTAAAACTTAGAAAACTTGTTAATTTATACATATTAAAAAAGCTTAATAATAATAAAAAATAATGACGATCGAATATTTAATATATATAAATTAAGGGCAGCAAAAATTATTTTTTTTCCCTATATACCTTGGATGTTATCACAATATGTAACGGCTTATATATTAGAGTACATTGACCCGTAATCATCTTTCACTTTCATAGTCACATCTCTCAGGGCGCCTCGTTACGTGCTAGTATCGATTTACGATTCGCGATGCTCTTCGTATTAATGCGTGGGCGTCTTTGTGTCTGTGGTCACGGTTACACGTTACTACATCCGTAGCATGTTAAAGCCTCAATGGCATATCAAATAAACATTATTTACATTTATAAAACGAAAACGAATCTTAACAATCGAATATTAAATGTTTCTAGGTATATAACTATATCGATTTCTTCAAATGGTCTTTTTAAACGGTAATTTGATTTGTTTACGGTTATACTAATTTTCTTTAAACCGCAGAGATAGTATTATAATCGTGAAACGTCTATTAGGGTGCATGCACACTTTTCACTTAATGATATACGCAATCACGCCCGGTGATTTATTTCGAGAAGCTAACGCAGATATTCACACGTTTCTATGTAAATTTCTAATTCGATGGTTTTCAATTAGGATTTCACTTTCCCGTTCTCTAATATAATGAACTGAGCCTTTGGTGTATAAGGTGAATAACAAGCTTTCTAAGCCTTAAAATAATTATGAATCCTACAAACGCAACATGTATCGACTTAGAGAACTCTACATACTCACTAATTTCTAATATAGGTCAGTGAATGTATAACCAAAATTTACTACTAATCTATTATTAAGAGGTATTTTTAACTATGTAGTACCTACACATTGATATAAAAACATTTTACGGATTCAAATTAACTCGTAACAAAGGATTGAAATAAAAAATGTAATCCAATACACAAAATAAGTATGTATATCAGTGCATTCAATATCAAAATCTATATTGAAAGTAAGTTTTAAACAAAAAAAAATTCTTTATCAAACTTACCACCAGCTCCAATATTTATTTGGATCTGAGAAGTGCTGACGTCAGAAACAAAGCGGGCTCGTCTTTTAAATTACATCTGCAGTAAATCTTAAAGTAGCCCGGCAGAGCGCTTCATACTCAGGGTGCATCGTATTCTAGATATTATGCAATACTATATTAAAATATATTATTAAGAACCTTTAAACATTTGTCATGTTAATTTTAAAGTGACAGTTAAACAGCACAAAGCGACTTCAACTAACAAAGCTACTGAATTATGTTAATGAGAACACGAAATTTACATCACAATTTAATGTCAGTGTCTTTAAAAATGACCCATTTCATTGTTCATCTCTATAAGGCACGGCCTCAAGGCGGTATTAACATAATCGTCTTCTCTATATATTCATATGTATGCCCTTATCGAGGTCTAACGATACTTTAGGACAGATTAAAATTAAAAACAAACGGACTATATGTTTATTCATTATCTAACCACTATTTACATAATTAAAATTTTTCATATTATACTTCGTACATTTTACATCTACATCTTTACGTACTAACGTACTTACAAAATATCAGTGTTCGTTAGAAAAACCTCGTCATAATACTGACATTTATGAAAGAAACCGCGAGAAACCGCGAGACGGTTTCACTTAATAGAAACAGATTTCAAGGTAGTGAAACGATGCTGGGTTTAATATCTTAAGTGCGGTTATGGTTCGCGTAGCTTTGAAAATATTTCACAAATATAGCAACAGACATATTTAATTAAATTACTGTTAGAATTTCAAAAAAAACACTGCTTTGCAAAGAAAATGTTAGGAAATTTATTATATTAAATTATCATAACAAGAAAATCCTCTTAACAGTAAAAAAAAAACTTAGGACTTTGCTATGTATGTTTGCCGTGGTGCGAAGACGTGGTGTGAGACTGGTGGGGTTTGACTTTAGTCCGACAAAATTTCTTCTTTAGTGCAAAAGGAGTCTACACCAAAGACAAATTGTCGTAATGTAAGCAGAGAAATAAAGTGAGGTGCTTACTACCTGTCCTAGTCTTTTGGGAAAACCACAACACAAGCTCTAAAAATGACGGTTTATGTGAAGGCAAAATTCCTTCAAAATATTTTCTACTTTTTCATTGTAATTCCATTTAACATGTTAAACTGTCTCTTAGATTTAAACCAATCAATCAAGTATCAATCTACGTTGCAGTGGGCGTTTCGACGTTGACTAAGTGTTCGTTTGAACTAAATAATAAATATCATTCGTACAAGACTATTTAATATAATATTGTGATTCGTTGCTATATTGTAAAACTAATAAATAGCTCGATAAGATGTTCAGTTCTAACTTCAAAGAAGAGTAATTTATAAATATCTTTCCTATTAACTTAAAATTTTACATAGTTACTTCTTTTGTAAAGTAGACGTCCACTAAGAACGAATTTTACGGAATTTCTATCCCAACGGATTTCAAAATATTTCAAGTCAATCGGCCTTATAGCTATATTGCTACAGAGGTTTCGCGATGAGTACCTACGACATAGATGGAAGTAAGAGTTACTATAGCAACGGTTACAATAGCAATGGTTACCATAGCTACGCTTACCATACTAATGTTTACCATAGCCACAGTTACCATGACAACGGATACTATGACAACGATTACCATGGCAACCAGAGTTTAGATGTGGTCGGTGGGGAGTGCAAAAAAGTTAAAAATAAAAATTGGCAAAAAAATCAAGGGCGTCAAAATATAATTGATTACGGACTTGAATTTGAAATTAAACATTTTATCAGTACAAGAAGTCTAAGTTTACATCCAAATTAATAGTGTGCCCAGCAAAGCGGACGGGAATCAGCTATTATATATATATATATATATATATATATATATATATATATACATATATACACACGCACAAAGTTGTCATAGCAATTGATAGTAAATTGAAAAGTAAACAACAATAAACAATAAAAATAATACTACCATATAGAGTGCACTTGACCAGAAGCGGCACTAAAACCATAAAAGACTAAAAACCTCTTGAAAACCGATATTACGCACTCGACTTTTTACGTGGTGCTCCACTGCAGCCAACAATCCTTAACGTTCTGACTAAATATCGGGTTTCCTAACCAACGGAAAGAAAGCCGGCACTGTATTAAAAATATTAAAAGTCTCAGAATTTACTAAGACGTAAATACTTATCGGTAGTCACTAATAAGCCGTAACAATCTAAACAAATGAGCCTCTATATATATATATTTCAAATTAACAGAGTTCTATTAAAAACATACCAATCAGATATAAGAATATCATAATAACTAAATTATCATATTACCAGTTAGTGCGTCAATCCCATATTTCATGCAAATTTGTCATAGAACTGTCAAACTAATATGAAATAGCAAATATAACAAACACGACATACAAGGGCGTGAAGCTTTACAATTAATGAAAGCTCCTAATTATATAACACAACACAATATATACATATAAAATCTAACATTTAACTAATAACTTATATAATAAATGTATGCAAAATATTTAAAAAAATCTAATACAAGAAATACAAAAATTGGTGTTATTAAAACAATTGTATAATAGATTTGAATTCATATTTAAAAGAAACAAGTTCATAAAAATATATTCTCGTATTTTTGTTACAACATTACGTAAGAGAAATGGACATCGTAAAAATCATGTAATAACAACAATTTATATCCGAGTAAGAGAGAAAGTCCCGAACAAATCCAATAGTATTTATTTACCAATATAAATTGTGTTATTCTTATTTTACAAACGTATCGATCGCCCACTCATCTCCGGGCGGTCGTATTCGACTTATTAATACTAACCATTACGGATCATTGAATTTATATTACGACAATTTAAAACACTGACAGAGTAATACGTTCATTGATAAGATTAGAAAATATTACTTTTTTTTTTTATTTGACACAAGTGTCACGAGATTGAAGACGACGATCTAAAATTACAGATATATCGCAGTACAAAAACAAACACAAAATACAGTTCATTATGATTAGAAAGATAAATTTACATACAATGTTCGTAGCGATTGTCGAATATCTATTATTAATTATTGTCACTACTATAATAGAAGTACTACCACTGAACGTGAACTACCGTTACTTGTACATAATAGAAATACATCTACAATCTTATGAACAATTGCAATGCAATAAAAGCAAGATAAACGATCAATTTCAATAAACGGGCCACAGGCGGTAGAACTGAACTGTTAGCGAACCAATCGAATGGTCCATCAAAGGCACAAGTGGGATCATTAGGGACCTTAACGAATGTAGGACAAGCTGTAAATTGGATATTATGATAACATAACGGAGCTCCAGCGAATCCTTAATGAGCCGTAAGATTGAACACAAATTAGCTCAGATTTATTAAACGCTCTAATGAAATTTAGACTAAATTTTCACGCTTTATTTGACGCTGTCAGACAAATTTAGGCGTTAAATGCTGCGGTTAGAGAGGACTCGAATCGTTATAACAAAAATTAAATTAATATTATTCCTTATTTATCTATTACATTACAAAACGCAGGAATCACTGCATTGATCTTATGAAATAACATTTTATTACAAAAAATATATAGTTTAAAACAATTCCCTGCATCGATGACCGTAAACGTAAAGTATTTCGCCGCATCTAAACTGTCAGATCTGAGATAGGTATCTGGCTACCAACGCGACATTTGACCGACTTGCAACGGATCGCATTCGGAGAAATCCCGCTGATCTGCCCTTTACTCGTTTAGATATCTGACAGCTTATTCCAAAGGTTAAGACCCTGCTCCGTCGTATAAATTGTGATATCATTATATTTTACTTTAGAATGTTTAAATTATCCACATTCAAGAATATCTTAATGCTAACTTTAGTCGCAGTGTAGGTTATTTGTATATAATTTGAAGTTTTAATGAAAGTATATTAAGTTGTAAAGTTTCGTGTCAAGGACAGAGCTCCTCCCTGTCTGGTCGCATGGTTAGCGCCTTTCGGGAACTGAAACTGGGTCAGCTGTCATCCGACGGTTTATTACTTTAATGAAGATACCCACAACCTGGGATTTAATCTTGTAGGATTTATGAAGGTTTATATTACGACGTAAACCTTTTCAAATGATGCTAAATATAACACTGAATAACAACAGTAAAAACAATTAGGAACAAAGAAAAAAATCTCTATAACTTAACGCCGGTGACACACATCTTAAATCAATCGTTAAATGAATCAGTGATTCAATGAGACGTAATTACTTCACCCGGAACGCGAGACTGTGGTTTCATACAATACAATCGCGTAATACGAAACCGACATGTATTTTCCGTGGCGCCGCGCACACAACATATTCACAATACCATTGTTATATATGACTCAGATCGCTATCGCTTTCGTATTGATGCATAACGCCATATCATCGTTCTGATAAATCATTAGCATACTTGATATCTGGCAAGGAAAGTGTCGCCCACGTATCGACACCAAACATGTTCGCTTTTGAATCTACGGTGTCTCTTAGACAGATTGTTTTATAATTCACCTAACACTTTCGCTTTGAGATATCATTTTATCAGCCGAAATATTTATCTTGTATGTGACACGGGAAACAGATTTTACGTCATCTCACTCATTAATCTCTGTTAGAATAAATTGAATTTATTCTAAATGATATACGAATATAAAATCTGACTTTTGTTGCAACTGTGATACGACGAATTTATAAATTTTAATCGCTCATAAATTCTCATAACTTTCGAATCTGTAGACGAATAAGGAATTAATTTAATACCTAACCAATTTCAGCACTTTGTACCATAGCCCGTTATAAATCGAACTGACTTCTATGTTACGTGATCCGCTTAAAATCCAAAAGCGGTCTTAACAATGCAGTTCAGTGATAAAAACTTAAGAGGGTAACCGGTGAATGTTGAGCTCTCTCGGACTTGTCACGCTCGTTTCACCGTTAATCCTTAGAGATCCTCATAATAACAGACCAAACTTTTTGTGTTAGACCTTTTGATTGATTCGATTCACTAAAGGCTTGTCAAGTAGATTGATTTATAAACACAAAAAAATATCCGTTAGGTTTCTTAGCCTCGACTTCGATCTGAATTTAATTACATGAAATTATAACGTTTCTAACTTCGTTGTTTTTATTTTGTACTATTGTTAGTTTTAGGTAGAAAAATCTAACATTATAGTATTAACTAACCTGAACATCTCTCCTCATCTGTGGTATTCTCGAAACAGGAGGTTGTACAGACTTCATCGGCGCCGGCATTCGTACTGGAGGCGGCATGTAAGGCCGGGGTCCTGGCGGCGGAGGCGGAGGCCGGGGTCCCTGAACCACCGTAACCGAAGGGACGAGGTGCACCGGTCGGCGGTCTCTGCCCTCTGACTGGCGTCGCTCCCGCGCCTGCTCCCTGGCTTGCTCCCTGGCCTGCTCCTTGGCCTGCTCCCTGGCCTGCTCCACCATGGCGAGGTGCTCGGAGGGTCGTATGAGGCGCGGGTGCGTGCGTGGACGCGGCTCGGGCCGTACGCTGGGGCGCGGCGGAGCCGGTGGCGCACGCGCACGCCGACCGGACTCCGACTCGTCCGTCATTGGTGCGCGCCAATCTGTTAAGAATAATATTTTATTAACTCTTGTTTGACTTTTATTTTAATATTATTATTTATTTATTTTTTATTTATTTTCATTTATTTAAAATATATAATTTACATACATAGATTACATACATACATCATACAAAGTAAATTGCCACAAAAACCTCTCAGAAGTGATTGTTTGCAAGAAAAGTATTATTTTTAAGTACAGTACATAAATAGTAGTTTATGTTATGTATTCAATTTTAGTTTGTATTTAAGGTAATTTATTTTAAGTTTTCAATCTATAATATATTTTTATCATACAACAGTTTTTTCACTCACTAAAGTACGGTTGATTTAAGTAGTATTGTTTGAGCGCATTGAAATATTCATTGTTTTTACATTTATAAAGTTTTTTTTAATAATCTGGTACGTTATTTAAAATGTATGTATGTTATTTTAAATATTGTTATGGTGAAAGAAACAAATTTGGACAATAAATTTTAAATATTTCATATGCAGGGACGTGTGATGTATGTATTAATATTTCAATTGCCATAAAAACTATTTAATGTGCCTACTGTGGGGCCACAATTAACTCAATTTACTCAACTCAACTCAACTCATATAATACATAAAATTACACAAATGAGTATATAAGTATTTAGACACCGTGAGGTCTGTTTGTAGCAAAAAAGTATATTAAGACAAACTTAAAAATCGAAACAGGGAAGGCTAGGTTTGAATAAAAATTTTATTATACCACTTTAACTCGGGTATTGAATTACATTTCAAATCTTAATATTTAAATTTTAAGCCGCTTTTAAGACAACTTAACTAACATTTAGTTATCCTAATGTTGGTGTGTTTAACTCATTTCCAAATTAAAAGACTGTTGAGAATCTCAAAGATTTTTCTAATAATAATATTAGAAAATAATATTAGATTCATATCTCTTCTCTTGAATTCGTTAATAGTTAATTTTAATAAGATTTGCAACTAATAATCTCATATCGAACAGATTCTAAACATATTACGCCAAAAAAAATCTTTACGTGACTTAGGACTGTTTATTTCATAAAAGTACTGATATATAAATTGAAATCGTGATCAAACAAATAAATATAAAAAATACCGATCGAATTAAGTGTTTATAATAAAATACATAACAAAAATAGATTAATATAAACAAACGATTTCAAGAAACAACAATAATATAACAACAGACTGTCCCTCGAATCAATTTTAGATTATCTACGCTTTATTGATAATGGCGGCAAGTCACGAATAAAGTACAATATTTTTGTTTTTGTTTAGATTTACATGTATCATTAACATTTATATATCAATATATAAGTAACATTTTAACTGAAAACATTATAGGTAATCGTTTAAATATAATCTATGTTTAAATAAAACATTTTATTACAAGTACATACAATAATGCAGTAAAAATAATAATACGTATAGCTATTTATAACCCACGATTGTTAGATTTGTAATTAGCGCCATCTATGTCTATTACGTGGAACTCGGAAGGCAGGTTACTTACATTCATGGTTTGCGTAAAACGCCCGAGCCGGCGACGCGGCGTCTACGCTTACAATACGTACATACATTTTAATGGCTCCTTTTACAGAAATCTTTGTATTTTCCACCCATTGACGGCCGTTATGAAACTTATTGTTCGGCTCCAGGTGAAACATCTGTTTGTATTAAATATTAATGCAAATTGTGTTCCCGAACAACGGCAATTAAATCTTTTATGGCAGTCAACATGTTATTAACAGATGTCGTTTTTTAAATTAACTTTCACAAAAAAAAATGCTTAAATATATAAAAATTACCTACAAAGCTTGTGGTCAATGGTCTAGAATGAATGGAGTATAGACACTAAACCAAGTAACATATTTGTAGTTATTCTCAGTAATTTACTAAGTATTTATACCGTAATTAGATATTATTTACTATACCGAGCATTCTAGAAAGTCAGACTAATCAAAGAAAATAACAGTCAACTTTACTGCATTTCTGCTATACATTATTATATGCATAAGTATATATTATATATGAAATAATTAATAATTTATTTACGGTAATATACATCCAACATTTATTATCTGTTTATCAAATAATTATGTGCTAGGTATAGGAAAAGAAAATTTTTTTTTGAATCACTTAAGTTGTAAGAAATTATATTTAATTTATTTATTCTTTTTAATAAGTCTGTACAACATTACACTGTAACATAGTTAATGAGATTCCGGGAAACTGCGAACCCTATTCCTGGAAACCAAAGAACTCTTGGATATAGACGACTGCTAGATGTTTTTCTTCGAACACATCTGTTATTTTTCTTAAAATTAGTTAATGACAATTTCATAAAATCATTTGATACTTAAAACTAAAAACCCCCAAATCAACAGTCTTCTTTCAAAAATTCCTTTATACAATACAAAGGAAAAGAAATCAAAAGGTCACAATAGACAGGCGGCGCTTACCTCAATCTATCCGGTTTCTCCGGACCGGTCCGGACCGAGCAATCAATTAAGTGTTAATTAAACGCGTCCCGGACATGTTTAAACGTAAAAGAAACAAATAATTAACATGAAAATAAAAATTAGATATCAATAAAATTTTATTATCAATATAGAAAGTATATTTTTTTACGGACCTAATTTTAATATTACGATTGTGTGCACGAAGCCTTATTTAATAATTACGATTGTGTGTACGAAGCCTTATTTAATAATTACGATTGTGTGCAAGGAGCTTTATTAAAAATTCTGACGTTCTTTGGAGATTTTCTAGCATTAACAAGGTTAACAAGTCAAGGTATAACACGTAGCATTAGAATAGAAAGTAAGTATATTTTTTACACAATTACATATTAATTTTATTATTTAATCAAATTGCATTCAAATAAAAAATAGATAAAGTTTTGTAACTATTTTGTATCAAATCAATAGTTTTGATTTACAAATACAAACTGCAAACTTTAAAGACATATGAATATTTAGGTATTTCTGTTTTACTTTTAATTTTAATAATTATTAATAAATTAAATAAAACGACTAATAATAATGCATATAAATAAAAAACATTCTATAGAAACAAAAAAAATAACAGAAACGAATCTAACAAAATATTCATACGTGTTTTATACGCAACATTGTAAACACGTACGAAGGGACAAACAAAATAGCACAGCACAGACCTCAAGATCAGTTCAATAAACACTTCAAACAAAGGGCTCGTTTATCGTATCTTCCAGTCATGTTTGCAGTCCGTTAATACGTGTAACCGACAATTTACTTGTCGATAAGAGGGAATTATTAACACAACACAAAATAATTAACAAACACCGCAAATACTAGCAACGAATGCATTATTCTCCGTCGCTATGGTGATACTGTTATGATTTTCCCTCCAAAATAAACGCATGCGCTGGATATAATATCGTGTTACAGGTTAATTTAAATCTTATGTTATTGGGAATAAAGACTATTTTTGTTTAACGTATTAGTTGCGGGGTCGCGTGCCTTGCCCCACGCCACTCGCTCTTTTGTGATGATAGCCTCCAGAAGTAATTTTCATATAGATTGTATATCTACACGCGAGGTACGTGGAGGGGTAATTGTTAAGGGTATTTTCTTATTTCTTCCTTGAAACTGGATTGCATAGGGAGCATTAAGACTGGAATTCCGTGAAGAATCTTATATTAGTTATTAGTTAAATCGCGTAACATATTTCATAACGTTGGCGGGAATCCAAACAAAAAAAAATATAAAAACCTTTACAGAATAATAAAACCAATAAAGATAGGAAAAAATGTAAATTAATTAGAAAATAAAAATAAAATTAGGGTCGTGTTTTTAAGGCACTTTGGAAAAGAAAAAAAAAAGATCAAAGCGATATGAATACAGATAGTGCGATACATTTTAATGAGATCAAAACCAAGTATGGGGGGAGGGGGGTGGAAGTATCAAATTCTTGGTAGTAGTAACTTGAAAGTAACAATAAACGAAGTCCTTTGTTAATGATTCTCGGTATCACATTTTGTTAATGAAATTATACTTTTAAAAATTATAGTCAATTCGGTGGCAACATTTCTTTTTTTATCTTTAATAAAAGATAAGGATAAATGCAACCCACGTAACGTCCAGGGTGGTCTCACCCTCGAGCACCCACGCCCGATAATTACCTATGACTTGAATACTGATTGCTTTTGGCTACCGTTCACATATTAACATAATGAAGAGTTATGTTCATTTGACTTTATAACAACACGTGATAATGGGTACTATACCTACCTGTAATAAAATTTTGCATTTTAAGCAGAAACTAGTAAATATTGAAGTAAATACAATATATTTGGATACCAACGGTAAAATGAATCAGTATCAATTTATTCGAATTATGAAATGGTACAAAATATATTATTATTTTATTCCACCCGCGTAACCGCCCCCTTCATTTTGAAACAGCTGTACCTAACAAGGCATATTTGTTTTTGCAACTACCTTCATTATTTTGAATACAATTTTAGTTACTTTAATATTATAAAATTGAATTCATATTTAAAGTTTGAAAATAATAATAAAGAAAGAGTATATTTTAGCAAGTTGAAGGAGCTTCTGAGAACTTCCGAGTACCACAGATACCAGTTCGCAATATTTAATTGTACCATCATGATATTGAATTAATACAAAGGCTTAACCATTATTCTTGAGTAGCGGACCGGATAATGGCTCTTGTGTTATTGGAAACGGAATATTGGATAGTAATTGAAAACCGAGATCTAGGTAATTGCTACAATTTCTCTGTTACTAAGAAAATAATTATTTGTGCTATTCGAAAATAATGATCAGTTCGGTTTAAAGAAAATAAATCAAGTATTTCTGGTATAAAATAATAAATATAAAATCTATTTGAAGAAACATTGTTATTCATCAAAGAATGATTTGTTTGGAAATTAAACATCTAAATAATTTTATAACTGACTTGTGAGGTTATAAATGCAAGAGATTTTTACGGCGCCTTTTAAGGTAATAAAGTAATTTGTAATATTTTTCATTGAAGTGTCAATATATACGTTATATGTTAACAGCACGTAACCGATGCCTCGATAAACCAACCGGGCGGCTCATCAAAGCAATTCATAACCAAGATACTTGCGACAGATGTCCCGAACCGCGGCCGTCCGACCCCTTTTATTATTAAATATGCACATTTAAATAACATTATATATAAATATTTAATAACGAATTTAATTTAAGCAATTTTTCATATTCTTTCACGATCAATCTTTATGACTCCTTTGTTTACAAACACACGAGAAACAAGTATATTTGGAATGCGTACATGTGAATACAAAGAATTATCCCACGTGGGAATGAAATTCATAACTTATTAAATATTTAATTCCTAACTAAATTACAATTATTGTGAAGATAACAATACAAGTGGATCGGTTAAGAGTTGCGTGCGTGTGTATCAGACACTTTAACGGTAGCGTTAACGATGTCTTTGTTACATGATCTAGATGACCCCAGCGATTACCAAACCTTAACACGAATACGATTTAGAGTACGATAACGTGGGAAGTGCTAATGCAACTGCTTGGGCAGTGGTGTATGAGATCGTTTAAGTTAATTTAATATGGTACATGGGATTATAGCAACCTACACTCCAAAATTCGTTGGTGCTGAATAAATTGACACAATCAAAAAAAAAAATGAAAGACATTAAAATGATAATTTTCTGAATCAATTTACCATCTGCCGATAATGTCACACCTTTATAAATAATTAATAATTTTGAATAAATATTATCGTACGTGTAGCGTTTTACATAAATTGTTTATAACGGTAAATAAAAGCTTTTAATTGGTTAAAATTAATGGAGACGGGGAGCATAAATCTCAGGGAAAGATAAATAGCGCATAGACTTATCCGGTCACGAGAGAGCATCTTACAGATCGCGGGGATGGTGTGAACGCCGTGCAGATTGTATCTGTCAACCGATGGCTCCTAAGATATAACGAGCACGAAATTCAACCGGAAATAAAATATCTTTGGACGTAAAACTTTCTATGGAAAAAAGTTACCAGCATAGACTAGGCTAGACGTCTTTCGAGTAAAAGATTATTTAGTTTTATGATTGCAAAGTCAAGAAATCGAACGCCTTTCTCTCGAGTGCTAACAAATGAGTCGGGATGAAACAGACGTGATTTATTTATTCAAATCCGATGCACTCTAATGCCGGTCACGTCTCCCCTTGATTTGTATTTGAGGCACGAACAAAGGTGTCGCTGATTTGTGATCTGCTTGCACTCAAGTGCTTGTACAGTGTGAAATTATTGCTATAAAGAACATTAAGATTTTAAAAGAGATTAACGACCATTATTTTCACTTTTAAAGAGCATTATAAAAATAAGAATAGGAACTTTCTCTGGACTTTGACATCAACTTCACTTTATTTCAGGAACAAGTACTAAACTATAAAATATTCAATAACCATAATTGTATCTATACTTCATCTATGATGAAGATGTTTTCGAACTTTATTATTTCGAAACCATAACCTATTCTGAATCCCATTATCAGCTGCACTTGCATCATAGCTAAAGAACATTTTAGGCGCAGACGCAAATCATTGAGGTATTTGATGAGCGCGTTGCGTTTGGAACGATTGCTCAAACTTGAGTCACGACCGGATAATTCGCACGTTTGATATTTGGCATTTGTAATAACGCCGTAGGAAACGAATTCAAACATAAACTAATTATTTATACCGGTGTTAAAAATCTTTGCAAAAAGTTAACTTTTAGCACGTGCTGGAATTGCTCATAGAAGAATGACGTCCGACATCACGTAACAGAGGCTAACTTTAAATCATCACTCACCGTATTATTAGAATGATATCATTTTTTAATATCGGTCCTCTTACGTATTGATTATATATGTGAGTATACGCAAAAAATCCAATACAAAGTTTTTATATAAACCAGAAATACGTGATGCATTATCGAGATACATATTTGGGTGATTGGTCATTAGTTGAAGTGGAGTCACTAGTTTAGAAATCATGATAAAAAATACTCTTATTTATAACATGTAGCTTTAAGTTGAAGGTTCTATTTATTGTACGATAAATATTATATGAAGGTGGTATTTGTTCTTATATCGTGATTCAGATCTGAAAACCTAATAATAGTTTTGCATATTATTATTATTGCATGAAACATTGTTTATTAAATTTATAAATACATGTTGTTTAATATAACAGGGGAGGCCCTTTGTCTGCGGATTATCCCAAACACAAATACACTATTAAGTTATTAGACCCCTCAAAGAGAAGCCTAGCTTTGACGTGAGCAGCGGAAGGGTTGTATTTAAATGTCGAACTACCCTCCTACCCGTGTAATAACTGTTAAGCCTGTTACGTAGAGCATAATAAATGATTTAATTAACTTCCATTTGTTTCATTAAAACGCTAAGCCAAGCTATATATATGTATGTAAATATATTAGTAGGCAGTGATCAAGCACCTTTGAGTCTAGACTTATGCTGACGAGGGCACACCCGTGTTACACCGTTATCATTACCAGCTCATTCGCTAAACAATTATCCTACTAACGTTGCGCAAACGGGATATTACTATCTCCGTTCGGTGTTATAAACCTGATTTATAGATGTAAAACTATACCTCGTATTTCGATTATTAGTAGATTTATATCTCAGTTTACTACATACCTGATGCATCTAAGAAATTATATTCAAATTATTCTAATTAATATAAAAAGCGGTTATGTTATAAAATCATTAATCTCTATAAATATTAACAGCTATCGATCATTGCATACTGGATAGATTATTATACATCAATAATATTATTATGTAGTTGTAAATAATTTTTTATTAGCAGGCGTCAGTGTAATGGGACTACGTACTACGGTTTAGGATTGTTTAATTACATCCCGCAGTTGAATAAACAATAGTTACTGGGACGACATCAATATGTAACACCAATCACGTGTAATGAAAGCTATGGAGTCAATGTCACTATTAGCGCTCTGATTGGTCGGAGCCTTGCTATACCTTGTTGTTAATTCATCTATTGCGGTGTAATATATGTATATAACACGTTGCTATGTTTGTTAAAGTTAAGTCATCGACCGCGTGATGCCAATTATAATACTCCCCATACAATTAGCAGAGGTCTGTCGTTTGTCTCGAGAGCTATCTTTCTTTATTAGTTGAATTTAATTCGTAGTCACGGCGTAAATCGTGATAGGCCAATGGTTGGAACACGGCTGAACCATGTTTACCCATATCAGGGAGACCACGTTGAAATTCACAAAGGAATTTGACTCACATTGATTCGTTACTGTTATATTTAAAAACACATTAATAATAATAATAAACATTGTATGTCTTTACCATTATTAACTCTTATTATGAAGCTCATTATTAATACGAAAAGAATAGTATAATAACAACTTTTAAATATAACCATTTCTATATTATATTACAGTTACAAAGATTATTATAATTAATGATATCATAAAAAGGATTAAAATCAATCACCTGTAACGTAAAATGTATTAAAATTTACGCCTACTACGAACACAAAACAATAAAGCATAATTAATTATAATAGTTCCTGTTTGTTACATGTTTTATTCCACTCGTATTTGAACTCTATATAAAACGCTTTCATTATGTAAATCACTTCCCCTTTAGTATAATATAATTAGACAATAAAACGAAACGTAACACCAAAAAAGGCATAAAACTTTTAATACTTAACGACTGTTATTTATATTCATGACGTTTTTCTAAATTAATCGTCGATTGAATATTATTAATAAAAGATTATTCTTAACTTTTAAGTAAAATAATCACAAAAACTGACACCTTAATGGATTAAATTCTTTAAGACCCTTATCATACATTTGCAAGGAATATTAGTTTGTTAAAATTCTCTCCCCTATCAGAATAATTCAAAATGGCCTCCAATTTTGTGCTTTGTCATAAACAAACGAGATAAAAAACTTATTCATAATTAGCAATGACAATTATGAAAAGAAAATATATTTTGCATATTTATTTTCTAGTAGATTACATTATTATCTAAGCTCCTCCACAAAGATGACTATAGATATAGATGTATGAGACATTTTTATTTATATTTTCGATGTAAGAGATGAAGCATTATGTTATAAATACGGATGTAATCAACAGATGTGTTAATAATTATTCATTGCTTAAACTTGTTTTTATATGCAAAAAATATGTAGCAGTGTTTTAAAAGCCTGTATTACAAGTGTTAGGTACGTCTCTGTATTAATGATAGTACACGTACGTAGTAACGCTCTAGTGTATCACAATATTGGACCCTACAGCTACGGAGTGAATCATTCGGAATTCAGAACATTAAATGCACTTGTACAAAATACAATGCACGCATAATAGACCTAGTGTTACTAGCACGGACAACATTAATAATGCAGAGCGCTATATATATATATAGAGCTTTTTTCAAGTTATTACTAAGGACTGGTAACCAAAACAAATTAATTAAGCTCAAAATAAAAAATTTACAGTCAATCTTTAACACCAGATTTTATTGATAAATAAAATGAATATAAGTAAATAAACTCGTTAATAAAATACTAATTTCTAATTAAAATGATAACATTTAAAAGATATTCTGTCTCTTCCAGATATTGTGCATCAAAGACAATCTACCCTCAAGCAAGTTAAGGGACATTCTAATAAAGACGGGGGTGTCACCCCCAATTTGACAACCCCTGTACTCAGTAACACAACTTACAACCATCGGGACTCTCCTGACACTAAAAAGAAAGTTAATTTTGATGAGGGTAGGTAAGTAATTAATTAAAATTATTTTCATTTTATGACCATTTGTTATTTAAAGTCGTAAATCAAAGACCCATAATTCTACCGTGATTGTAATGAAAATACATATAGTAACAGATTACTGTAACTAAAACATTTTAATCAAATTTCAAAGTCCCATCAAAATCTGCCAAGTCCATTTGCTGATTGGACGTTAAGACAATATTCGTATTATTAGGTAATATGATAATACGTAGTTATATTGATATAACCGACAAAAAGATTACATTATATATTATGCTATTATGTAAAATTTTCATTAAATCAATCTCGCCAAGTAATCCCACATCGTATCCGCGGCTTGTCAATCATTTTCTCACACATAATATAAATTCTATAAGATAAGATGAAACTATTTCTGACCATTAGTAAGACGATAAAAAGAACGTAATCACCTCTTTGATCGTGTTTATTGACGTAGATAATACATAATATAATATAAACATTATGCGAGTACCTAACCACTATATAAATAAAAAAAATGCGTCATTAATTAATTTTAATTTAATTTATAATAATCTTTTCTTTCTATCTATTCTAAAACAGTACTTTAGGTGACTGTTAACTCCTAACACATCTTTTAATTAACTAATTCCGTACAAACAAATAGCTATTATAAGGATGAGTAATGTTTATAAGATTATATTATTATTATCATAATTATGTAACATTATACCATACGACATACATATTAGACACCAAGATACATTTCATTTCATACGTTACGTTATCGAACGCAAACACATGAGTTTAACGGCTTAGCTGAACGATAAAATATCACCTGTGTAAATAAAAAAACATTTTTTTTTATTAAACTAAATTATAAAACAGTTACAAATAAAACACGCAAGGGCTTACTCCTTAGGTATTATTCGCAGAAATCTCAAGAACCAAGTAATTTGTTTTTGGCCCGACGAGAGGTTCACGACCACAATGTGTCAACAACAAGAAAATATGAAAGTATCAAGTTACAATTTCTGCAGGACTGATAACATCACAAAAAATATATACATACATGTTCACTTTCCGTACCTATAGAATTAATTTATTCATATACAAATTCTAATAAATCAATATAAGTAATAAAATAAATCAATCGTAATACAAGTGAAGCCTGAAAAATTACTAATATGTGATGACGTCACAAAGCAATACCGCAGTGATGCACAAACACAAAGAAATATAAGAGTACCTTTATTATCGTTTAACTCATACAAGGACGGTTAAGAGGAATTTACCGACTTTAAAGAGGCGGTATGTCAGATAATATTGTACTTATAATTTACATCTTAATATTAATGAGGAAGTATTAAATATATATAAAATAATATATATGAGAATCACTATTATTATTCTGGGAACTTCAAAACGAGATAAGGTTTATTTTCTTTTACGTTTACTCAAAAACCAACGTTTTTTACCAAGACTTGTGGTTACATCATGTAATTGCCGATAGTATATTCAAAATTAGCTTTTCTTTACACTTACCCAATAGGTACCTACTTTAATATTTTTGCAAAAAGAATTGCGTTTTATATATATTTGCAAACATAATAAAGGAGTATACAATTTTAATGGCGGGGTTACTGAAGGGCAATCAAAATCCAATACAGCATCTAACATAACGATCTCAATACGACCGCCTACTGTCGTTTAACGAGACGAGAATATTTATCATACCATCTATAATCGATTTTATATCAGATAAAATAACGAATTTCTCAACAAAGCGTTTTACTGTTGACTTATAACTGGATAATTTAATGTAAAAATAATTGCATTTATCTACATATATTACATTTATTTTAAATCTATTTTTCTATTTGATACGAATTATATTATTAACTAGCTGATTTCGCTGAGCACACTATTAATTTGGTTGTGAACTTAGGTTGCTATGGTAACTGTTGTCATAGTATCCGTTGTCATCGTAACCGTTGCAATGGTAACCGCGTTAAGTTTATAGCTCCTAAAACTTGGCGAAATGCAAAAAGTTAAAATCCGTTGGGATAGGAATTCCGTAAAATCCATTCTTAGTGAAGGTCTACATCACAAAATAGTAACTATGTAAAATTTTACGTTAATCGGACAGATAGTTACGGAGATTTTGTGATGTGAATCAGTGAGTAGTAGGTAAATCGCTTATATATAGATTACTTCCAATGATGTAATGTAGAAATAATTTCATTATTTTTTCCTTGAAGTATACAAATCAACAGCGAGTCAAAACATTAATAACAATCGAGTATACTAAGAAATCTGATATTGATATACCAACAAAAAACTGCACAATAATCAACCGTACGTATAATTCATTTAAATTACACGCGCGGGTTGGTAATTGATTATAATAAAAAAATCTATTAGATAAGAATAATAACGATATATTTAACTTTAAAACAACCAAAAATTTTAAGGTTTCGCTTACAAAAATAATCACATGTCCCATCTGATTGGTAGTGGAGCGAAATTCCTCCGCTTTGTCAACTACAACAACAATGGCTGAATAAAAATTACCATCGTACCTTTGTAATAGACACACTAAATCATCGACCGCAATTATTCGAGGCAGATAAAAAAAAATGAACTCACAAATCATTTTAACGATGATTATTGTAATCTGTGTAATTTCAAACTTACGATGACGGCATCATCCAAACAAAAAATATAGCATAACCATAAAATTATTAACACGTGCGAATTCTACACATATGTATACTATTACGGAACATTTACGTTTATCTTTGATTACGTTACGTTACGTTTAACTATTACGATTGTTACGGAAACATCGTTAAATGTGTATGTATAGTTTTTGTACGAATACGTACCTACGTTACTGAGATAACTAACTGTATTAAGAAATCATTATATAAACGTTTTATTCATAGATAATTATAACATAATAAAAATTATGAGATGAATTAACCGACTAATAAACCAAGTGATCTATATAAACGTCCATTCATTAGTTCTAATTAGAGCAATGTTAATGTAAATGTATACAGCGTAGGCTGGGTGGTATAGGCGTAACAATTTGGCAGTACGCAGACACACAAGACCGGACGGTTGATTGATACGATACAAATACATGTTTGAGGCATGTGACAAACAGAAACAGAGCATCAGCGTGATGGGAACGAAACAAAATAGATACGTTATTTTGACGTACAACGTGATCGTTGTCTTTGTATGCTTCCGTGGTTTCTATTTCTGCTCTATTAGTACTGTTATAGTTAGTAATATTAAAAATGGTAGTTTCAGTCATAATAATTAATTTTCTCTTCCAAATATAACAAAACACTACCAAAAAAATAATATTCCTTCTCCCATGTATCCTAAAACTGGTTTATAAACTTCTAAGTATAACAAAGGTTCCTCGATTTAGGTTATTAACCTGGAGCGAGACTGAGCTAAAAAACCCTAGCCCGCGCAGCGTTACTACGATTAAGATCTAGACGTGAGCAGTCACCCACCACCATTAACGTCAGAATTATTATTATATTTTTTTCATTTATTTCACCACGCGTTTAATTCCGAGCGCAGAAAAGTAACAATAGTATTAAACTGTTGCACCCAGGCGTTGTTCTGCTGATGTCAGTGACCCATACAAAAACTATTATTTGCGAGTTCATACACATTGACCTGGTTGTATGGTAAATTGCATTTGAATTTATTTATCACGATTTCGAGGTAATAAATAAAAAAATCTACAACCTACTTGATGTTAGAATATGTTTATTTCATATACCTCTAAGATTAAAGGTTTTTATTGCTCAAACATAATCTTTTTCTTGTAAAATAAATGCATGTTAGCAATAAATGCATTGCTAACATCAATTTTCTTTCTCTTACATTAATTAATTCTTTAAGAAATATTTCGATCTCAATTAAAAATTTTCATTACAAAATTTACATTCTAAATTATAAAGCAGTCAATTTACTATCACGCTTTATAAAGAAACATATTCTTATATATCTTTATCAAAACATTAATTTTCGAGGACAGGACAGACAATAGTCACCTACTTCTTATAGCTAGGAATGTTATACACAATTTAGTATAAAGTTTGCAAATCAGCACTTGATGTAGACGAATTAAGTACCATGTACACGAGACAATTACATTGAGATTGTTATCTTTAAAAACACAAAGAGCGATTCGAGTCTTCGTAGTATTACTTTATCAGTTACCGTTAAAATAATATTGACTCAAAACATAAATAAATATAATCATCACATTTATATATTATTTAATTAATAAAGAATACAATAATATTTATCTTTTTTATATTTATTTACTTCAAAAGATAAGTCACTATAAATGTCTATTATATCAAATATTTAATGATAATTTTTATTAGAACACAACAAGTCAAACCGTTAATATTTTATTATGGGTCACGAGTTATCTGTTAATAAATCATTCAAATAGTGTGATAGGAGATTAGTTAAAAACTCTCAATAATGTAATGTAATGTTTGCGATGTCAATTGTATATGCTACCGTAAGGTAGACGACCGTTATACAAATATGTACATAAAACGCTAAATTTATCACCTGTGCGATGAGTACACACGCCTTGGACTGATACAAGCACACATGGGACAAACATACTTTTATATATATATATAATAAACACTACCTGAAAGCTGTCTGTACATAAGAGATTTTTGGGTGAAATTAACGGGGGTTTTCACTAATGAATGGAACCCAAAACAATGTTTTTTATAACTGTTATGTTAGTCTGTTTATATTTGCGTTTGTGTGACTTAATCTCTGGATCGGCTTATCCGAATTGAATGCGGTTTTCACGGATGTGATGAGCTTCACTCAGGATGTAGAGTTTGATTTATCAAATCCATTAATAAAAAAACTTTTGTTCTAAATTCGATAAAAATAAGATTTTTTCGTTGAACTACCTCAAACTCAAAAAAAAAAAACAAATTCAGTGCGAAGTGGTGGGCACAGCCAGTTGTTTATTAAAATTACATACTAATAATTCAATATACATAAGTAATAATAAAACAAAATAAGAAATAGATAATAACAATTAGAATAGTACTTATTAGTCCATCTTCCTTCTGCTGTATAAATTTGTACTTACATAATCAAGTAGACATTTTGACAGCAATATAAACTTCCTTCCACACAATCTACTAAAAATAACGAGTTATATAGCAGAGTGATGTTTTTCGTGTCACGTTCCTATTTTTTGTTAGATAAACATTAACGTAGTCCAACATCGGTAGGGTGACCACAAAAATAAAAACATTCGGTTTATCAAAGTTAGACAAGTTTAAACCTCAAACCAGATTATTATCTCTAAGATCTAATTAATTCAAAAATTATTTTGGGTGTCTGGGACGTTTAGAGGTCATGATGTTATTGACTCGAAAAATTAAAATAAAATATTTAATAATATATACATATATAGCGAAATTATGGTCACTCTAACAAAATTCAAACCAGAGCAAGAAAATAAGTTCCTAAGTGCGTAATAGTAAGTCATTAAGTGACTTTGAAAAACCTTTGTACTCTCGACCTCGCTACAATTGCTTATATATTTATATATTTGGATCTTAAATACAAGTGACATAATAGTTACAATCATAAACTAAAACTAATGAAACTAAAATTACACACACATATATATATATATTGTAACCACTTAATATAGACAATACGCCGTAAAACGTCTTTCAAGATACTTGTCACAATCTTAAAACGTCTAATATATTATATATAAAGAATGTTACAAACAAACAAATCAATATTTAATACATTCATCGGAAATTTATAAAATTACGCAAAAAAATCTATTTTTCAAAGCATTATATATTATATTACATGCAATATGCTCGTTAATTTCAAAGTTTAAGTAAAAAATTTAAAGGTTAATGACCTATTTTCGAAAAAGCTTTCATATATATATTCGAATGAGACTTAATGAAATTATAAATATTTTGTAGTCAATTTAAGGTATAACGAGTCACGCTTAAAAAATTTCCAAATACAAACACTTAGCTCTGGTAGCGTGTAGACACAGCCTTATAATTAACACCTCACAGTTGGTCGACTCTATGTCAAAGTCATCTTACATATAAGGTTGTAAAGCGTAGGTCAGGATTGTGATTCAGTGACATATGATTCTTGGTTAAGGTCTTTTCTCGCTGCGATCTTTTTGCATAATCAGTGTATACAACCCAACCTGTAATGTCATATCATTTCTTTCTATAGAGATAATTTACCTATAAACATTTTCTACGTCACACTTATTGTTCATATTTCATATGAATATTTATATTTTTTATGTCATGCAGGTCACCGATGATATTATGTGATGACTACTGCCCTTGAACTCTTGCAACATTCGAGGATTCACAAGAGTGCTACCGGCATTGGAGGTAGGAGTAAACGCTTTTTTGAAGGTACCCATGTCGTGCCGATCTGGAAATACCGCCGAAAGAAGTTCGTTCCACGTTTGGGTGGTACGTAGAAAAAAAGTCCTTGATAACCACATTGTGGAAGATCGCCACGCATCCAGGTGTTACGGATGGTAATGGAGTCAATGACGTCCTTTGCGATAATGAAATTCGGAGGCAGGCATCAGAGAAGCACAGAGAAGCTACGTCTTTATGCAATGCCAAAGAGTCCAGCCGTTCGTAGAACTCATCCGAACGGCTCCGTTGGACGAGGTCAAAAAGTAGAAACTGATATTGGGGTGATCCGGACCAAAGATGAGAACAGTACTTCATGTGTGGCCGGACCTGCGTTTTATAGAGCGCGAACGTGGTTCGGTTTTAGCTAATTCTGAGACCATCCCCAGGAAGGTGTTTATAGAAGACAAGTTTCTTTCGGCACTCGTCGACGTCTTCCGGAGAAAGCGCTGTAGGGCCAGAATATACCGAATCCTAACTGCTGTCATCCGCATAACAATGTATGTAGGAAATATCCAACATATCATTAAAGTGCAGGAGAAAGTTGGAGAGTTGGGGATAGCACGCAGCCTTGGCGTACACCAGTATTCACGGGCTAGGACCTGAGCAGAAACCGTCGAGAACGACTTGTATGCTCCGCCCAGTGAGAAAGCTGGTGATCCATTTGCATTAACTCTCAGGAAGCCCATAACTTTACTTTAACTTATTACACTATATATTAAGGAAAAAAACAGATATACCTGAACCAACATTAATCCGACTTGAAAATTATAACTCATACACCGATTTACAATATAGTGCGTATACTTTAGTGCTATATTTGTAAAAACAGACGACTGATCCCATTAAATTTCGTTATTTAATGGCAAAGTATGTTCAGACTAGACAAACCGTTTAGAAAATAGAACGAGAACATAATCGTTTGTAATCGTCATTTGGAATAATAGTCTAGTCGTACGAAACTTATATATAATAGAATCATTAATCATTATAGCGTATCATTTCAATACAAAAAAAACTTATTACTATTCTTTAGATTAATCACATAAATTCAATTACCGACAATAACCTCTAAAGTATTTGTAACAAAAATGATTACTTCTTATTCTTTGAAATAAGTCCATCAATAGTCAAAAATATTACGAGTTATCACAGGAAAATAAACTATAGCTGTGATAATATAAGTCGTATAATCCATTAAATCTTAGCTTTTATTATATACAGTAGTTAAGGTTTTGTGAGTTGTATAGTATAATTGGATTATTAAAACTAAATTATCATGATATTACAAAAACGGCAATACTTTATTACCATTAATAGCATTACTATTGGTACATAGTACCTTCTTTAACTGAGATGAGTTAAAACTCTAAAGATTTAGTCTAAACTGGGTACATTAACGAAACAGTGTCACAAATAAATCTGTAAACATATTGACGTATACACATACATGACACGTGTTGCCAGGTGTACATTGTTAAGTTTCAGACACATTTTTGGCAAGTATGAACGAGCGTTAGGAAATAGTGTAAGAGATGGATGATGCCCGCCCCTTGACAGGCTTGCATTCAGGTCATTCAAACTAGATCTATTGTATGATGGTGTTATACAACAAAACTGTAAGACAAAGTAATTTAACCAACGGTAAAACGTTATGATGTATGTTTGTATATGAATATATTTCTTTAAACTTATTTTGTATTTTTCTTTTCATTGCTCTTGGCCTCTTAAGAAAATAACAAACATATGACGCGGTTAAGTATAAAAGTTTAAATTTGATCACAATTAACAAACTTTTAAAACTTTCTTTGCCCGCGTTATGTAAGTTAAAAAACAGTCTTCTTCTGTTTTCTGGTTATCTCAAACAAATTTTCGTCTCCTGAAGGAATTACTATTCTACATCTTTTTCTGTACACTTACAAAGTGGGTACAAAATTTTAAAATAATAAATTGTGTAACAAACAAACTAACTTTAGTTTTAGGATACCTTAATTGTACATTTTCCCTACATACTCGTAGATGGACAAGAAGTTCTTTGATCAAGAGACGAGATTGTCCGTCCAATGATCACGCAGACTGAGGGTTTCTTACATTGTATTAATCTAAACGTAATATATTCCATGAATAATGATGATTAGTGTACAATAATTCGTAACAGTATTTATTAATTGCCTTCTCTTAATGACAGTATTGATAACGAGACAGACTTCTTTTAAGTAACATAGTTAACGGTTTAAAGGTCTGTTAACTGTACTTTATAGTATGATTACACACTTATCGATAAATTAACTTAAAACAGATATTAAGTATAAAATCTTCCTTATTACCAAAGCATTAACTGATGGAATGTGTTGTAGTAATAGTACAATGTTACTTACAGTAACAGCACATTAATTACCTGAAACAGATAAAAAAACCATAAAAAAAAAAACAATCAACAAAATTTTACATACTAAAAATCAGCTGTTAAAATACAGCTCAAAGCGGTAACAGCTTGTAATACGGGCATTACCTTTAAAATACAATAGTTGTATTTACCTAAAAATCTCTATAACATTACACCATAACAAGGTGTAAGTGGTTTAACAACAGTTATTTGGCAACAACAAACACCGATTCTGGGGCATTCCATCACGCGCTGTCCCGCGGCTATCAGAGTGACGGTCGAATAACTAAGATATGGCTCTTTAGATATCTCACCAGACATATATAGTAATGGTAAAGTATAAATCACTTTTATAGAGTTGTATTGTATGTGAATAATAATTGCTCGACTTTGAATTGCAATTATTAGATATAAGGCAAACAGTTATACTAGAACAGCAACAAAACGTATACATAGCTCCATCAGAAGCAGTGGGTGTTTCAAATCAATAATATTGTTTCTACTTCTGGTTCTAATTTGAAAGCATCTAAATTTACTAAAACAACAAACATATACCTAATAACAAACACCCATATACCACTTTAGATCGTAAATTGCATCAAACAAAGCAACAGTTCACTAGACAACTTAACCGGAACAACTGAGTATGCCCGCGGTGGTCGCATGTGTGTGTGTGTATATATGTTTGAGTGTGTGTGTGAAAAACTTACAAAACTGTCAATTAACATAAATGACATTGAAGTACAGAAACCATACAACATATCTACGGACAACTGTATAATAGAGTCGTAAATGTCATATTTGCAATTATCTCGAACACTTCAATGTTAATTAATATATATTACACATTAACGGCTGCAAATATCACAGACACACAATTAAGTTGTACGCTAATTACTTGAAAAACAATTAAGATATATTTATTAATAATTACAATAACAATTTACGTCACATTCATTATTTTAATACTTCCTAATCACAGTGGCGTTTTCCCAAAGCGATACGGATCCCTAAAACTATGTACAATAACAATTTCAACACATACATTTATATTCATTGTTAATGTAACGCAAGTTGAATCAACAGAAAAGAAAAAAAAAAAAGGTAACGGCAATTTTTACGAAAATGCCACCTGTCAAAATGTCTCTTATGTCATATCTTTATAACGTCTTTGAAGATATCTTGTAATTATTACTTTCGAAATATCTAGTGGGTTTTATTTCATACGTGGGACGGGCATAGTTGGCACACGCGATATAGTCGATGCTTAGACTACAACAGATAATAATTTAATGGTTACAGAACCGGACCGGTTCACACCCGACCGGACGACCGTAGCTCGACAGACAATGCATATACGGTACGGTTTATTTTAAACCTCCAAAAAACACCCCGGTCAAAAAAACTCATCCTTTATAAAAAAAAAGCGTCTAAACACAAACGCACGATATCCGTGATAAACTCAGCCGTCACGACGGAATAGGGACTTAATTACACGAGCCCGTGAGAACGCATAGTGACCTTGACTTTCAAAATATGTCTGAGTGTCAATATTAATACAACTATTTAATACTTAGTAAAAATATTAAGAAGCAATTGTCTCTAATAATACCTTAACTTTTTTATATTTTCGACAGGTCAAGATCAAATAATATAATAATTTTATTGAGCAATTTACATATACTATTATACTTTAAAATTATTACTTCCATAATAGAGTTCTCAAATATATCTTTAGGAATGATACTAACAATAAAAAATATTAAACAAGGTCATGGTCAAACAGTCGAGTCATTATCTTTGTTTAAAGATCAATTTGTTTATAATATAATATAATAGTTTTAAAAGGTCTTTCCGTTTTTTTATTGTTTGTTTTTTTTTAAAGCGAATTTAAAAAATTAGGAAGCGCTTTACAAAAAAAAATTTGATTAAGTGATTGTAGCTCTTTAATGAGGTGAGATTACGTAAGAAATGTTGTACTTGTACAAGTATATCCTGTTCTTCGACGATAAAATATAATATCTATAAAATATCTTACAATTTATCTTACAGCGGAACTTACTTGTTCTATACGAAGCTAATTAAGCGAGACCGAGTGACATTTGAGCAATTGTTAAAATACTCAAACCTAGTGCCTACTTATTGCAATATTATTTAAAACTTACATGAATCGGTTTAAAACTTGAAATAAAAACCCGCCAAAAGACGGTTACAAAACTGGCTCACTGTTTAATGCAGCGGAAAAAAAAAATGCCAGGAATTGTGTAAGGTTTCGATCGAATTCAACGGGAAAGTTACCCCGTGGGTTTTTGCGTTTAAGGTCGTTGACATGACAATTGTTAGTCATAATTTTTTATTAAAAATTTCGCAATAGCTTCGTTGTTTTTTTATATCTCCCTCTGACCTTAAAGTTACAGAGAGTAAAATGATAAATTTACAGAGGTCCCTTTGTGTTAGTAAATTGGAAACGTACTCGGAAATTAATGTTTATATCAAGCATGAAATAACAAAACCGCCACGGAACTGAACACGGAGTTCATTCAGAGTCTAATATAATTAACACAGAGGAAATACCTACAGCGCATACTAATTAAGATTTCAGTCTTACGCCTCGGACATTTACATACAAACATTAATTGGTAACGTCGAATTTACATACGGAGGCGTCTTGAGATTATTTTAGGGGAATCCATATTGTAATAGTACAAAATAAATATTATAATTTTGATATAAAAATTATAAACTGGTCTAAAAAGGCTGACGGAAGAACAAATTCTTTATATATTGTGAAATCACCAAAAAACAAGTTCAGGCCGACGGAAATAACAAGTAAAACTCGATGACAGTTTAATTAATGTCTAATAAAGATTTAAAGCTAATATCCGATACTTTCTCGAGACCCACTTCACAATACGGAGGTTGTAGGTACCTACTTTCCGTTTCATTTCCAAGCGTGTATACAATTACAAGACGACAATTCAATTATGTATATTAAGAGGTAAAAACTTGTAAGGACACTCACTTTTTAATGTTACAATCGAATGTGATCTTGAAACTTTAGACCTCGCATCGATCATTCGATATATTCCCGATAGTGAGTATCGATAACGATGCTCGATTTTTATTGCATTTAACATTAATATCTCGATAATTTCTGATATGTTTAAACATGAGGTCATCAAATTATATATTTATATGGAGTTTGGAGTATAATTTAAGCGCTTATTGGGAATCTATATTCGGACTAAAATAAATGAGTTTGGCAAAGCTTTCCCAAAAAGTATTTATCGGTCACTGAAAAAAAAATACACGAACGAGATTTTTAAGATTGATTTTGAAAGAGCACACACAGTACCTCAAATGTAGGACACGTAACACAGAAGGAAGTACGCAATTTACAATAATATACCAGATCTTATTGTCACGGTGACGAATCGGGTGTTATTTAATTTAATTTTGAACAGATATAAAAATTAAACCAAATGTCAATCTCATGACTAATTCGCGGTTACGATAAAAATAAAAATTACTCTTAATATTTATCTCCAACCTTCGATCGCGTATTAATGAACATAAACAGTTAACAATCCCTGCATTACCAAAATGTCACGGTCCGATAACGTTTACATTGTACTTTAAATGTGCAATTCTTTTCTTGTCAATAGTGTAAAAATCACGATTTTATTGTTTTTTTTTACCAATCAATATTTGACCGGTGATAAAGTTCCTAATGTATCGTAGATCAATCAATGTAAATTAGTGAGTTAGTAGCAGTCCAAGTCCCCTTTCGTTTGTACGTTTTGTTGTCCCATTGTGACGTCAATTGGCAGAGACGCTCGGGTTGCGTAAAGTCGTACTAAAAAGGGATTAGTACGGAAATATTAAACGGAAAATACAACTCATTATCGATATGAACCCAGGAATGATAAATTAAGACCCATCATATGTTTTATTAAATTCCAGATAATGTTGAATGCAGTTTATTTGAATAATAGGTTTAATCAATCACTGTATGCACAGTAAATGCAGTCATAGTAATTTAGGCCTAATACGGGAGCGTGGAATGAGCAGGTTAAATATTTACATCTAAACAGACGACCTTGATGTTACGATCGTAAAGTTGAAGTTATCTGATTAAATATAAACTTTGGTAGTCTTTGTGAATAGTAGCTCCATAGATGAATACTAACTCATCTACTTAGAATACTTGTAGCTTTAATTTTAAGTTAGAGAGTGTTTTTGCAGAAGGGCTTATTTCAATAAGTATGCTACCATAATAAGCTCTTACCACTCCTATTTGACATACACAAGTGATATTAATTCAAACTGGAAATAGGATAAAATAAATTAAAAATTACAAGACATTAAAATTTTGACTTATTAGTTTCTCATAAATCCTAAATATTATTTTCATAGTTTTCTATTAGGTTTTTTACTATTTTCCTTGAAGCTGACCAAAGTAGAACTTGTCACCTGACAAGTTAACTTGTATGTGCATATATTAAAATTAGAAGCATAAATCAAACAAAACAGACCGACTGACTGACACTGACTGAAACGTTTCAGAATAACAAATCATTTGTATATATAAAAAAAAATCTTAGCATATACATATTGTAAATAAATGCAAGTTTATTTTCAAGACTCATATTTACATAATGTATAAGAAGAGATATCTAACATATTTGTTTATGTGCGTGGGATTGATTAAACGAATAGAAAATTACAAATCATCTAACAAATCGTATTTCTAACATGTATTTATTTATTTATTAATATCTTTTACACTTTGAATCAATGCCAGTGATCACTTGTGTATATCAAATGGTAGTGGCAGGAGAACCTATTTTGATACCATTCGTAGCGAAATAAGCCCTCCTGTGAAGACACTACAATTTATTAAATGAAGGCTACGAGGGTTCGAAACGCGCCCTGGTCTGAGAAGAACCTCACAACAAACTCAGCCGGGAAATTGTAACTAGACAAATTTAACATATTATATGCCGAATATATATTCTAGTATTAATGAGTACTTGGGCTTTGTACATACAATAGTAAACAAAATAAACATCCTAAACAATCTATATTTTAATAGTATTTATTTAAAACCGAAACAAAACTTTTAAGACATAGTAATTGAGGTCAATTAGACCTATCGCAATTTAACAACGAGTCATTCATCAATGATTACATAATTATACTTAAAAGCCTAAGTGGCAGAAAAGCCTTTAAAGGTATTTGACCAAATTGTTTGAACTTAGCAGAATTAAATGTTATGCAATATTAAGTGGAATAGAATAGCCGTTAACTTTAAAATGTTTTTAACGCCCTACCCACATTATTTTAATTTGTGTCATCACACATCGTAACATATTTAACATTATTACACAATATTTATTGGACAAAAAAATATGAGAATCAAAATTTCAAGCTCACCTGAATAGATCTTATACAGCGATTCCAGCAACCCTTGCATCATTTTTTCAGATTTTTCTATAACTTCCTCACACTATTAGAACACTAAAATTAATCTAGTTTCATTAAATAATAAATTTGATTAAAATGAACAGCATGACTTCATTAAATAAAACATAATGCGACGTGTTCAATCATCAATCTACCACACTAACTATACACACATGCCGCAATCTGTAACACGAGATGGAAACAAGAAAATCAATATTAACACCAATAAGATGGGAAGAAAATTAATTTAATAAGTTGAACGACCTTCGAATGGATGGTGGTAAAGGTAACGGTAACAACAGCTGGATCGTTATCATCAATCAGTTTTGCGTAACTATATGTTAGCAATTACATCGTACACTTTTACAAACCACCGGTCGTAAGGAATGCAACATTGAACAGTTAGAATGGATCGTCAATGAAAAAAAAAGATACAAAACAACATTCATGTACACTAAAATAAAATTGAACGTAAATGTTGATATTTACATTAAATGAGCTATAAAGGAGTCTGGTGTCCGAATTGTTAAAATTGCTTTAATTTTAATGATACATTTTTAAATCGCACACAGACATCGCTGACAGCGATGTCCAGTTTAATGTAGACACTAATGACACTTTATACGGTGGTCTAGTAAAAATGAACATAAAATTCTACAAACTGACATTCATACCTCATTCTTTACATTATGACAATACAATACAAATTTACAAACTATTATGACATATTATTCAAGCGACAAATTCAAAAAAACTTATATACAATGTAACAAGGGCACAAGGTCCAATTTAAATCTGTTCAATGGATCTTCGGTACGGAAGACAACATTAGTGACATACTTGAACGTCTCGATTTATTTATGGACATCTGATCAAATTCCAATAACTTTTAAGTACCATTACATTATGTTAATTCAATAACGATAGGAAATGTTTCGTAGAATTCATGTCGGTCCTAGTAAGGTTACATTATGTTAAGGATCATTCATCATTACTGGAGAGAAAGCAACAACTGTTATTCATTTATCACCGGGAAGGAGTTTCACAAATGTGACAATTCATTTCTCTCTAAAATGAACCAGACAAATACCTAGATGTTATCTAGATTATAGATAATGACCCACAAAATATAACTGATGTTGATGAGAAGAAAATTAATTTAAGATAGCTGTAACTTCAGTTAAATCTCGAAGTGGAACAAAATTTTTCTAAAAAAAAAAATACAATTCACTGTCACAAATTAAGAACTTAACATCACTTAACAAATCTGTCACATCACTTATATGGTCACATATTTCCGAGATAGCACAGGACTTGGAGAAGGCGGTACAGAATAGCGGGATACTTATCATGTGTTAGATATATCGAGCGTGTGAGTGGTTCCCGGTCCTCCATCACGGGTACGCGCCCGCGCCGTCCGCGGCTCGCCGCACCGCCGTCGCCACTGGCGTGCCGGGATTATTTATAAATTCACACAGACAGGGGGTCGTAGAATTCGCACAACTTATGGTATTCAAATGCCCGGGACTACAGCAGGTCGCACCGGAAACTAAAGTTTACTGAACTTCATTCTTTGCGCGTCTATCCTAAATGTATCCTATACTTCTTATTTTATTAAATATTTTTCTAAAGTAGATTAAGGACCATTATTTTAGAACTGAAACTTTCTGAAAAGTGCTCAATAATTATAATCAAATATTTTTAATTCCAACACTGGTTGATATGTCACGTTTTTCTTTGAGATGTATACGAAAAGAATATTGGCTATTGACCAATAATACTTAACATTTGTTTTAAATAGATCAGGTAATATATTACCTGCGAATGCCGTCCCTCAGTATACCGCCCACATCGACAGGTGTTCCGATATTGTAGAGATCAACAGTCGACTGTTGTAATGGTGGGCGAAATATCAGTAACACCTCTGGTGACCTTCATAAATTAATAAAAATATACAAATATATATTTTTATATCCAGAACACATAATTACTAATCTGATATGTTTCGAAATTCCCTACAACTAACATTAATACGTCAATTAAACATGTGTTTCATAACAAGTATTGTCGACATACCACTTAAAAGTAGTGCTCATGAGATTATGCGTTGAAAACAAAACATATTCATCTCAAGATACATTTGTACAGATTAACCAAAATAGTATAAAGAATGACAAATACTAAGATTACAATGAATCACGCTTCAGCACAACAAAAGAGTCTTGGCACTGTAACGATTGCAATTCATAGTTTCTTGACAATCGAAGTCTAAAATTAAAACAATAGAATGCGCACGGTAGTTATTCTAAAATAGCGATGTCATATCGTATTTCTAATATTTAAAATTACTCAAAATATTACAAAAAAAAAATAGGTCAATATAGAATAAGACAGTTTCAGGAATAGTGAGGTGCAAAAATTTTTTGGCACCAACTTTCGTCTGCATTATACGGATAATTACGACATTCCAGACATATCTCTGTATATAACTGTATTAAGTTAGATTTTTAGAAGTGGCACATGGTTAAATGGCCGTCCGCTCCGTGTGCCATTCATTCATTACTCACGTTACATCTCGCTGATCGCCACGATTTTAGTTCACTCCCGACACCCGTGCAGCCGTTTCATTGTAAATTTTATTGCTCATAAAGCATTCTAAAATTCTCAACATGAAACTCGTATTTTAAGAATACGTTCCCGGTATTCTATAACGAATACAAATTATGAAATGTTATTTATCTCTAACGAGAACAAAAAAAAACTTCAAGGTTACATTACCGAAGGTGGATTACCGACGTGAGTTATAGAAGTATACACATAATTATTTGTGTTCTTTGCGTGTCAGAATCATCAGTCGTGGAATCTGGGTAGACGGGATTACCACGAATCCTTTGTTTATCCGTTCCTTCGTTTACAAGAACAGGTGAGCTCGTTTTTATAGATACAGAATAGTACATCTCATTTGTATACCTTTTCAATTTCAGCGGTCCCAATATAGATCCCGAAGAAAATTGCAGATAATTTTGTTTTTGATTTAAATAAAATTATAAAGTTAGCATTTGATAAATCACCGACAAACAACCATCATAGTGAATTAGTCTAAACTTTGATAGATAACATTGCATGTGTCTTTTATAAGGACATCCCATAAAGATTTTCAAGGTAACTTCAAAAGCATTTAGTTTTACAGTAATTTCCTAACCGAATGATCCAAAATATCACGATACGAAAAACCAATCTTATGTAGTATGTGATTAAAAATTTAAAAGTAAAACATAAATTTCATTCAAATGTATATTCACAATGAATATTAAAATATTAACAATCCCATATCTGTTTACTGGATACCATATCTGTTTACAATAATCAAATTTCTATTAATTCTCACCTACATCTTCGCATTCAATGGCTAACGTTTCTATATATATATATATATATATATATATATACAATGCTTTAATATCTCGTTATCGTGTTAACTTGTAATAATTTACGTTAATATAAATTTTAAAAGCAATCGCATCTAAAACTTACTGTCATGGTCACAAATAAGTTAAGTCGTTTCGCTAGCCAATTATCCAGTACACGTATTTAACATAGCAATAAATATTGAGAACATTAATTCTTACAATAGCTCGGTGTATATATATATATATATTACTGTGTCATATCACTATGGTTTGTATGTATATTTATATATCAGAATTAAAAAAAAATACATGTAATCCAAAACAAAAAAAAACCGCATTATAAACAATAAAAAAAATAAAGAACAAAACTAAATTAATATTTTAAAAAAACCTTTATCTTAAGTAATCATAAAATATATGAACTTTACAAAAATATAACCTAGATTAAAATTTAAATATCAAATATAATTAATATATTATGTAATATCCTCGTATGGCACTTGACTAAAATTATAATAATCTGGTAAATAATACTAAATTGCAACATCCCGTGTTACTTCATGCTCTCAACGAAACGTTCCGACAAAACTGGTCGTTTGTGTCAATGGGGTCATATTAATTGTGATTTGTGTCACCGCACGATGTCCTAAGATCCGGCAGTCGGTTCTTATCCAGGTATTGTTTTTAGTATAACTCGATTTACTAACTAGGATCCGCCAACCGTGCGCGGCGGGTGTTGAGCTGAGCCCCTCTCCTTTCTTCTTTTCTTGATAACTTTTGAATGACTAAACATTTTTTCAATCTGTTTTCGCTATAACATCCGCGTTCGGCTCAAACATACATGAGAAAATTTTTAGCCAATTATCTCGTCGCATTCTGGAGACAACTAAACACAAAAAAGGAACGATTCTCCCAAACGGTTAAGAGCTTTCCTTACGCTCAGCTCAATAATACTGCTAGCTATGGTATAGCATATGTTATTAATTCAATAAATATGAAAGAAAACTGTTTACCAATTCTCAGACACAGCTAAATTCAAACATAGTAGATTTTTAAGACGATTATTTAAGAGCAGCGTATTTTTAAAAACAATAATATAGGTAGGAGTAGTTTGTCAAGTAAGAACGATGGTATAATATAATTTGAATTAATTATCTATACATATATCTATATAAATAAAATTAAAGTGTCTGTTTGTAATTCCAAATTAAAATATGCATTTATATGCTCTTTCATATGCATTTATATAAAAGTATATACAAAACTTGCATTAAAAAAAACAGTTTTTTTATTCTTCCCTGCCTGTCTGTTCGATTCGATTCTCTGAAAGGGCTGAACCAATTTTAACACAACTATCACTATTTTAAAAATCATATTCAGCACAAACGAAGTCACGGGCAGAGCTAGTTCTCAATACGAATGTTATAGAAGAATCATTGACACTCGTACATAATGCGTAATGAAAACAAGGACGCAACATGACACATGCGACAGTTGCCCGCGTTATAAAATATTCACGTGTGTATTTTTAATTCATATACGTTCATATTAAATTTTATATCTTTGTATCTTTATTGCTGCTTTCTTTATTTTTTGTAAATCAAAGCTTCGTCTAACTTATAATTTATTATATAAGAAAAAAAATACTGACATGTCATTTTTAATTTTAAAATTTTAACAATAAGTGACTTTTATATGATTTCGACAATGCTACATAATGAATCAGACTAATGAATCAATCCGATATGGTCTAGTGGCTAGGATACCTGGCTCTCACCCAGGAGGCTCGGGTTCGATTCCCGGTATCGGAAAATCTTTTTTTTATATTTAAAATTTTGCATCTTTTTATAGTTCCAAAGTGAAATACTTTAATAAAAAAAAACCAACAATATATATCTAAAGTCCTTCATACTTTACTTACAGATACTTTTTTCCTTTACTTTGCCTCATTAAAAAAAATCATTTAATACCCGTAATTATAAAGAACAGATGAGGTTGATATCATTTTGTTAAGTATAATCTCGAAACTGCATTAAATACGCCAATATAGGTATATTTAAAATAGCTTAAAACACAAGGGCATTCCTCCCTAACGCTGTGGTCACAATGGGTGCTAGGCACTTTATTACCCATGAACGCAGTCGTAAACAATTCGAAATAGACGGTTCCTTGCCCCGGCGGGGACGTTAAAACTTTATCCGATCCACGACCGACTTTCCTTCTCAAAATATTGGATTCGATGTAAGATATCACATATTGTTACAATCGCCTGTGTGGGACTTAAAGAACAAAAAAAAATCATATAGAAAAATGTTTTAAATAAATTTTAATGTTTAACATATTCTTTAAACGATGTAAATAACGTAGCGACTGCCGATGTTATTTATTTAAAACGGTGTTCTCGGTTCTTATCGCTAAAATGATTTACCTGGAAACATTTTTACAACGTGTAACTGATAATATATTTACTGCTGTCGTGTATCCTTGTTTTATCTTCTGCCCTTCCACTAAATAGAGAGAGACGGACAGTATGCACAATTTATTTGTCCTCAGACACGTTATCACACTAGGTCACAGATAAAAAGGGTGAGTAAATATTTTAGTTAAATCTAATAGGTTGAGGTTGATAGGATGACAACATTTTATATAAAGTAAGCATACATTTTAAAATATTTAGTTCTTAAAATTTTATATGCTAGAACAACGACAAAAATCACTAAAAATACAAATCTAACAAATTCATCTCGATGTCATCATCCGATATGGTCTAGTGGCTAGGATACCTGGCTCTCACCCAGGAGGCTCGGGTTCGATTCCCGGTATCGGAAAATCTTTTTTTTTATTAAATTAAATAATTTTTTAATCGTAAAACAACCTTCACTTTTAAATCGATTATAAAAATACGATATTTATTGACAAGAAAAAAAAAAATCAAACCTTGGCCAATTGACTGTTAAAGCACAGTTAAATATTTTTATTGGGTACATTATTTGCTATCGTGACACGATTGAGCAGATTTTAATCGATATTAATTAACATTAATTAAACGTAATGAACATTCCCCCGGAGGTTTCTTATAATATTCATTTTAGTACCTATCTGGGTCAAGTGTTGCAAGAACGTGGATCGTATTGCTTTTAATGATAATCCTTCAATATTTCACTTTTATACTACAATTATTATTGACGAATTATAATTTTTTTATATACATTGAATTAATTTATTTAAAATAAATCTTGTAAGATATATCTCTTATTATAAGTAAGAACTATGGATACAGATTACACTATTATATTTTTGATAGAACTGATGACAAAATACATATTTCAATTGCTGTGATTGTTAAAAAAGTTGTGAAATAATGACTCATACGGCGTTGCAACTCTTAACTAAAGTTAAGGGTTTTATTTAAATTTATCCCTTAAGGGAAAAAATTTTATATAAGTTATATCTGTAGGAGCATAGTATTTCTCCATTATAAGAAGCGACTAATCCAGTATATGATGTAATCCATTTACAAATCTAAAAAAATAAAGAACAATTGAAACAAAGAATGCGAACGCTAGATAAGTTTGACCTCAATACGCTAATTACATCTTATATTCGGTACCTCTAATTAAGAAGTTGTCTTGATATTAGAATATGTTATTATGTACTTTATACGATAGCCGTCTTACACACGGACATGAACATGTTTCGACATTTTTAATAGACCAGGTGGTTGTTGGCTAACTAACTAGTATTTATACGAAATCTTTGGCAATTACATTATATTTATATCTTTGTATTGAAGTAATGAATCTTAATTCTTTCTATAAATATCGGTCATTTTATAAAGACATCGGAAGGTCGGAATGCGCTTCTGTACAATAGACATTCTTCAAGACCATTACATTTGAATACATATAAAGGTAATAAATATGTATCATGACTACATCACATAATGGCGAAGGTGTTACAGTCCTTATACTATTGTAATAGAGGCTATATTCCTATGAGGGTATCATTGGTGGTTGCAACTCACTTCCGACCGCAGCACTCCCCACGGAAATATTATCCTGTGGAATTCAAACTTCCTAGCAGAATATCAAGTGTCCTTGCGAATTGATTGATTTTAGAGGTCTATCACATTTGACAGTTTAAACCGTATTATAGTATTGTAATCAGAGGACAATCAAAATAAAAGAAAAATCCATTACCAATTTAAAAAATACTAAAATAATTTAAAGATTCTTCATAAACCAATCACCGAGACATGGCCTAAAATAAAAAGAAACGCTTATACAATGTTAATAACCAAGAAAGTTATTCAGACAGGCGAAAAATTAAAATACAATTAACAAATTACTCGTAAAGGGCATTAAAATTAAAAACATATTAACGTAGCACCCGGGGCACGCTGCGTATGCTACACGCGTACAATGAGGATGGCAAAGAATTCTTTGTCCCCTCATTAGCGAGCTTTACACTTTCACTTGCGTTGAATTATTTATCTTTAGGTGATAGGGATACGATGGATGTATAACTGCACATGCCCCAAAGGTCACACATCACTGGTCGCAAATGCCATTTCTCTCCGTTTACGGAGGTGACAGCAACCGCACCCCACCTTACCACAAATGCCATACTTGAATGACATGTTTGTTGATGAAACAATAAAACATCGACCATCCCATTATATCATTATCTACTTTAAATATATATATATATATATATATATATATATATATAACATAATATATAACAAATTTTCTTGAGTCTTACGTAATACGAATTTTTAAACGTATTCCTCAATCGTGAACTTTAATAGTATATTTATGTGTAGTTGCAAAATTGAAACAAGTATTGCGTCGGTATCATTGAAAGACAGGATAAGTGAAATAATTCTCAATTGGAACCAGTTGTATGTATTTCCTTTGGCCCCATTGCAAACCAATGACTGCTCAATAGGGTTGTACGTCAACAAGTTAAGATGTCTCCTCAAAGCATTTTCTAGAGATTATTTGCTAATAATGTATAAGATTCAAAAGTTAACACCCCTGAGATGGACATGATACGATTATATCTAAATGGATCATTATAATATAAAACCACTTAAAATAATGTAAATACAAAGTTCTGGACGGTGTTGACAGTGCAATTTTTTGTAAAACTTGCCCGAACATTTGTACATCATTTTAAAGATTTATAACAGCAACGACTTCTACCTGAATTTATATATCCAAAATGTTTGAATCAACGTTACTTTGTACAAAGCAGACAATAACAGAAACCAGTAGCATTAGACCGCCCCAAGCGGGCATCGAACCTGTTCCATCAAATAAACTATTCCCGGAGTGAGGCACAACAATTTACGTTCCAATGCAATAGCTGTTTGTGAGGCAATCACGGACACAATGAAACGAACCAGCCACGAATACAAAACACAAACAAACAACACTTAATAAAAACGTTTAGTTTTTAGACTAGCATAAAATTTAACATGAAAGACAAATCGATTTGATTACGACTTTAATTCCACTTCTGTTTTATTTTAACTCTAATTGCTTCTAGTTTGTTGATATGTGCGTTATACAGAAATAGTGTAAGAGGTGAAATATTTAAAATGTGACTTTAATCTCTTATTACTAAATAAATACAAATCAAAGTTGATATGTGTTCTTAGATGTCTTATTACTAAATAAATCCAAATAAGTTGATATCTGTTCGTTATACAATTAAAACTATGAAGCAATACTTTCAAATAATACGTTAAAGAATGCAATGCATTACAGAGCAAGACGCTACAGAGGAGCGGGAACGACATTATAATCTGATGAGAAAGAGTATCATGAAACCGCGAATTGAGCAAAACTTAAGCAAATTATTTCTGCTAATTTCCGAGAACAAAGCGGGGTATTGTTGCCACAGCTTTGTCTTACTCGAAACAGACAACAAGTCGCTTATATACATACACAAATAAACGTTAATGTTGAAATTAATTGAGATTAACATAAGAATTGGAATATATTTTATTTTAAAAAATATAATATTTAATAACAAAATTATATATGTTTCGATGAGACACCCGATACCCAAAAATGTAGTACACGTCAAAACCACGAGTCCTTGAAATCGATCTAACCGCATACGACAACCTAGTTTTGTATATTTAGTGAAATAAATACCGTGCGGTACACAAATATTAATTAACACTAAACCTATCAAGTACCGGTCAAATTGACCGTTCTTAAACTTTTGTAAAACTTACACATTTTTAAACGTTATAATATCTTTATCAAACTACCTGACAATTCTTAGAATATGCATATAATATTTTCTAAACTCTTTACTTTTAGTTATTTCCATTATTACCTGCGTTATATATATATAATAAAATAACTTTTAATTACCGGTCAATTTGACGGCGTGCGGTAGGAACAGGTACACAAGAATTGTCGGTAGGTTTAGTGTTAAATAACTCACACAGAGTATAAGTTATCGTTAAATATAATAAAATAAAATACGAAATAAGTAAAGAAATCAATAAAGTTTTAAAGTATTAAATCGTAAATATAATATATGTATTATAATTATCTATATCAATATATTTGTTAAAATAATACGTAATCCAATACTTTATTTTATTTCGTTATCACTGTTTGTTTTCTCGACGCTCGTATGTATGTATGGTATGTCCGTGTTTATACAAGGGAGGAGTTCATAATAACACCAGTTACAATAACACCAGTTACTTAACGCTTTTGAACCTTATACGCGGGCTGGTTAAATATAAATCACACGTTAACTTCACTAAACAGTTTACAATAAATAGTAAATAGGTGGATACGTAACTAAACTTATTTGTATAATTCTTTTAAACTTACTTAAGAATCGAACGCTGTCTAATGTCTGGAATAAGGTACCTACATCCTATTTCTGGAGACCCAAACATTTGATTCAAATATACAAATATATATATATAATATTTTGTTTGAAACTTAAAACCTCTTTTAACCTCTTTTTTCATTCCAATAAAAAAAAACTTTTACGTCATTGGTCAGTATCGAATCGTATATCCGTTGTAATCTGTTGATCTGATAGTCGTGATAGCGCTCTCGCCGACGCATTCCCGTGCACCCATGAATAGTGAATTTGAAAACGAAAGTTAAACTATTTGTTACAAATGATTATTTAGTCTGAGATATATCATTCTATTTTGTGGACGTAGTAAAAATAAAAAAAAAATCGAGTTTCTTAATCTTTATAACATAAAATAATTTGATATACCTACCACTTGCAACACAAATCTATGGAGTAATTATTACCAAAGTAACCTTAATGACAAAAATTATAGTTCAACAAAACTTTACCAAATTTTCAGTCTTCTTACTATATGTTGATTGATCGGTAAAAATGTCTGTCTTGTGTCATTTTATTTTATTAACAAATTTTTATAGTATTTAAAAATTGTCCTTTACATATAACATAGAATAGGAACGGATTACTCTTTTTACAGGTATACCTATATTTAAGAGTCAACGACCCCCAAATATTTAAAACATCCGCCCGGGTTCTGACACGGCATTGAATAACAAGCTCTAAATTGTATTGATGTGTGATTCACCGTCCACAATACGATAATAATGATCGGGGATACGATGCCCCCGATATCGGAGACATATTATATATACAAAATCCATAATAAAAATACCTATTTTACTATTCAATACAAAGAGGTGAAGAAAAAAGTCTTTATTGAAATTGTATGCGAACAAGCGTGCAGAGAGTTGAGAATAGAAGCGAAAGATGTCAGGATCTTAAAGTGGAAGTTCTTTGGAAAGTGATCATATGTTTGTATGTATGTAAGTATGTATATATGTATGTATGTATGTGTGAGTGTACGTAAAATTGTATCCCATAGACAGCAATGTAAAGGATGCTGTAACAACTGTAAGATAATCAATCATAAGAACTAACTCCGAAAAGACAATTATTGCATTCTCCTCATGTTCCGTCTCAATAAAAATTATTATTGATACAGTTGATGAAACATCAATTTATTATTGGGCAATGTGATACGTATCGAGATTCATCCGTAGGCACATCACACGACCCACATACACGGTTATGATATTAATTGAAAACATTTACACAAGTACCTACACATAATTAAATCGAGTAGTTAATTATTTCAATTATATTAATTATATTGAAATACTTAAGAAATACTTTTGTCTCTTATTCCTGTAATTATATATATATATATATATATATATGACTGTGAAATTGAATCCTACAATAAATGATTTTAATTTATTGTAGGATTATATATCAATTCTCAGCTACCACATCCTATGTTACGGTAATATTAAAAATTTGTTTATTCAATATTACAAGTAATCGAATCGAATCTAATACAGGAAAAAAAAGAATATGGTTGACACAAGTTTCTTATAACAATTTAAATATTATCAACGTTTATATAAATGAAATACCAAATCCATATATAATATCCTGTTAATAATACCAATCTGACACACTGCAGTGTGTGCATGCCTTATCTAACCGCCGAGGTAACTGGAGTCATGATAACATATACAAAACAATAACCAGGCCCTATCTATCTATACATATATCTGTATGTCGCAATATCGTTCTAAATTTAAATATATATATTTTTTTATCTAAATATGTTCATAGGCAAAGATTTAGTCAGGCATGAGCTATCTGAGGAAGGCGTAACGAATGAAATTGGTGATAACACACGAGCGAAACTATCAGCTTCATACAAATTCCAGATGATAAGCATTAAATAAAAAAAAATCAATTAATGTTACATCTCCATGTACCTACTCTCGTACGATATCTCCTATCTCACCAAGGTCACAGAGATACGTCGCTCCACATCCCACGACCACCGATATTAAGATAGCTTTGTATTTGAAACTTTTGTATCAAAAATTCTCACGTACACACATACATTGTAATTTTGTAATACCTATTATGAGACGTTTAATATAGTTAGTTTTGTGTTTAGTTTCTTGTACAAAATATATGGAAAGGAAGCTAACAGTAACAGACAGTATTAAAAGTAATTGTTACAAACCCGTGTTTTGATTTATACTTAACATCATAATTCGATATACAATCCGAGAGAGATAGATAGATAGATAAATAGATAAATAGATAGATAGATAAAATTGTTCAAATAGATTTCTACATACTTAATCCACAAGTAGGTTATTGGCTTCCATCGGTGAAGAAACGAATAGTTATTTCAATCTTTAGTATTGAAAACTTGATAAGGATTGATTATCACTCAGTGACGTCAACAAATGTATGATCCAATTAATAATGAATATCGACTGTCCCTTGACCCGATGGGCGCCGAGATCCGACCACCTGACCCTATCAAGAAGTAAAATTGACTTAAACATGCATAAAATATTTATGCGCATACCTACACTTATTTTTCTCTTCCGTACGTAGTTTTTTATTTGTCGTAAAAAAAGTTATGTAGTATACATAACTCATTAATAAGATTAACTATAAATTTATGTCAACATTTACGTCGTTTTGCATAATACTTAACGTTTAGAAGAATTGACTCATAAATTCAAACCCGTCCTCTGTAATTACCTGTAAATATAACAAATTGACGCGTAGACACGAGTCCAGTGTGCCGACACAAGTACGAGTACGAGTACAAGTACCTAGTACGTGTGTGTCGTACATAGTTAACGGGAAAACATTCACTGAGAGCCTGTTAGAGGAACTTGTAACTACAAACTCCTTAATGATCGTCTTGTTAAACATCTCACTTAAGGTTCTAGAAACGTACCTATTTAAATAGTCAAAATAAGGAAATGATTGAGATACTGTCGATTCTTCGACTTAACTTTGCCGACAAAGTCTTGACTTGGGATAAGTTTATATAATATTTAAATGTTATAATGGTATTAAAGGCAACATCTATAAATGATTTACGACTAAATAAAGGATTTATTAAATTCAATTCGTAGGTGACTATAATACAGATATTACATATATTTTCAATGAACTTAATTTAAATTATAAACTATAAATATTTGGACGTAACAATTCCAAGTTTACGATAGCTGTTTATTTCGAGAAACGTATCTAAAAAAACATTACTGCTATCTGAAGTTATCAAGAAAAAAACACTAACAGAAGCGAATCTGACATGGTAAACGTCAAACGTTTCGAAATGTATCAGCTGGATACTATTGGTATTACTTTTTTACGGCAATGTTTAATGCGTATCTAAAACGTTAAAAAAATTCTAAAGATTATAAGCATATAAAAACTAAATTGCAATAGGCAAAAAAAATAACAAAACTAAATAAAACTTCTACGAAATGGTTGTGAATCATCGGTATAAATCGATATCGTGTTTCTGGAGTCATTTTACAAAAACCACCACAGAGGCTTCGAAGCTTTGAGGAAAGTGTTTCATTAGATAGATTGGCTTCTTTAAAAAAATATACACCGCGTACCTATATTCTTTTGCGTATCATTTCATATCGCCGAGATTACATTGTAATGTATTGAAATATTATGAATAATAATTTGAGTGTCAGACGCCCAAGTTACCTTTCGTTCTCAAACATAAAAACATACTTTTTTCGGGATAAACGCGAAGTCAACAGTAACGAGTAAGTAAATCTTTATTTGTAGGAGGGCAGAAGGATTGTCATAAGTGCACAAGACTGGCGCCGTTTGGGGCTAATGAAGTCTTGTTATGTTAAATTTTACTGGAGCAATGCACCGTCGAGCTGCAATGTTGGGTAATTAAGGGTCGGTGACCCATGCAATTCTCATATAAGGAGCTAGAGATTTCGCTTGCCACTACCCACGTACCTCGAAGTACAGTTAACGTCATTATAGACCTCATCACATAAATTTTACATATTTTATAGCGAGATAGGAAAGTAACATTCTATTAGTGTCTTGAATTAAGAACCTCACGATGTTATATTAGATTTTTTTCTATTTTCACGGCAAAAAAATGTTATACCATATTTAGGATAAAAGGCTTATCGTCGTGTCCGATGCCTACATTCCATAACCAATCGTTACCGTGATCGTAAACGCATCGGCATTCAAGTGTCAAGGTGGGTATTGTCCAAAACGAGTCGGCCCTGTTCCCGGTCCGCTTTTTGTTCATATACGTGAGACTCCGCGGCGCGTCTTAACGAGCATCAAACCAGTTCCACATTTCTCCGCGTCACGCCAAATCTGGTAGTAAATACTTCAACACTACGACTCATACTCATACTCTCACGACTTAACCGTCATATCCGTAAAGCCCATGTAACTCCACCGGTGAGACCTAATAGTTTAATATAATTACCGAGGGTATTAAGTTTCAGATCTTCATTATATTATAATTACATACTTTCACTCGGCGGGTAACACGAGCATGCCGTAGTAATTGGTTTGAATGAGTGGACTGCGAGCCTGAGCGACAATTATTGACATTATAATGCCAAAGGTGGTACATAAAAAAAAAAAGAGGATAACGCAAAACTTTCCTTTCTCCTTCTTGGAACGTAACCCGTTGATTACAAAGCTCATCGGTCTCTGGTTACTAGCGACCTTTTTTAGATTGAGTCGCGATAAAGGATTTAAATATATATATTTACTTCCTATAAATACATAAAGAAAATTACATTTAACAATACCCGTCAAAAATCCGTTTCATTATGTACAGTGAAGTTATTTAAAATAATACAAAGAAATAAACTCGCAAACAATAAAACGACACTTTAGCGTCGAATTGCCAATTACATGACACTAAATGCAATGCGTCATGGTATATGAATCATTTATTGTAACAGTTATATTAAAAATTATATAAGAAATAAGAATTCATTTATCTGTGTGGAAGCGAATTCTAAATTGACAACTAATATTTCAATACGACATCTAATTAATAAGCAATTATTCCGACTAATGGTAGGTTGCTTCGTATAAACGATAGAAATGATTTATAGTCAGCAAATAGGCATAAAACACCTAACCCGGTTTGACTAGTTAGGACGGAAACCTAGGACCTAGGCGGACTTAATTAACAGCATCCTTAAATGTCCCGACTTACTTGTACCGCTTGTTTGGGACAGCCGACATCATTTGCATACTATTTTATATATAAATGAAATGCATTTACACTAATATAAGCAGAATATGTATTATAATAATAATCTAGTTTTAAGACCGATTTCTACATGATGTTTATGAACTAAAATAGAAACCTGTTATTTGTTAACTTATATCAACATTTACTTTACATTGCAGAGGATATTATAATCTTATTTAATTAGAAAACGGTACACAAATAGGCGCGACTATTACGTCCTAGCCCTAGTCCTAAAATGGAGTAGGCAGTTCACCTCGACGGTCCAGCCTAGATAACAAACAAACGACCTTTGACAATCATGACAATCATGATTAATCACGGCATACTAATATATTGATATGTCAATACTTATCAACGAAATTGTATAAACAATAAATCATTGAGTTTTCATTCAATTAACCTAAAACCAAGCTTGGGCCAAACCTAACATTTTGATTACAAATCGCTTAAAGGTCGAATATACGTTGTTAAACAATGTAAATTATAATTCGAGATGCAGTAGTAGGGACACATATTATTAGTTTGGTTTGTATTTACTACAGTATATCGATCCAATAAAAGCTGCGATTCTGATTTGTCCAACATAATCTAAAGTGGTTTTCAGTGATAACAGAAATAGTGTCCGGACGCATTTTGAAATACTAAAACTGATTTGTAATACAACTTTCTAGAAAGTCAGCTTTTCACCAGTTAGGATAAACTTTTAATTGATTTCAATAATATAGAGTTGGACAGACAGAAGTCGCATTTACGTCAATCTCTATACTCATTAATGTCCATATTATTTATGTTAATCTCAGCTTATTCTGTTTATAAATAAATAACAATAAACTCGTAACTGATATAGAAAGCTGCTATTGTGTTTAAAGCTGGCTTTGGTAGAGGGCGTGTGTATGGTTATGACATTAATTAATTAAACCGATAACCATGTATTAAAACCTAACCTTTTTTTTTCATTTGCCAGAATTTTATTTAAGATTAAAAAAAACATTAACATTTATCATAACAATGGTGATTCACGCAATGCACTTTCCAGTCTCTGCATTGTTTTTTTCTTGCACATGGAGTTTCAAGATGCAGATGTTTCTTAAGGTATTTCTTGTCGTAATTAGTTTCTACATTCATTCATGCACGCGTACACATTCTTTTATGGTAATGATATTATTATATTAAACATGAAATCGCCTTAAACTAAACTAATAATGTCTACCCAATTACATATTGCATCTTGAGGGATAACAAACAAACTGTAAAGACATATTAATTAATATTCATTCTTCAATATAAAAAAATCTGACCAGAATGCATCTAACACATCACGGAACCGCTACAAGGACTTATATTTACATGAAGTGCTCACCTCAGGATATGGATATAGGTACGAGTACGACTACTTAAGATTTATTTTTAGAGATGCAATCAGTCCATTTGACAGGATGTTTAGTAATAAGCAAAACGTTCATATAATTACGTATACCGAGAATCAATGTACGCATTTTTTTTCCCCTCTTTCGTGTCATTAAGGTTAATACTTTTTAAAACTAAGAATAGATACAAAATTTTTAATATATCGCTGTTTAACTAAGTGTATTGTAGGCCTTATATACAACATAGTTTTTCTCATTTATGTTAGTATAAAAAATGTGATACATATATAGATATAGAGCATAGCAACAAGGCTCTTAATTGAATCATCATTTTGACATTAGCGATATGGATCTGTATACATTTTTGGTAACAACATTCGTAATAACAGGTATATAGTGTCATATTTATGTTGTTTATGAGTTGAGCTTAACAAATGATATATGGATGAAAGATTTTAGATAATCAAAAATTGCGATTGTGGCTCCTATCAAATTACCTAACAAGGTATCAATGTAACAAAATAATATTTTTCATATCGTCTATCTGTAACAATGTTTGTAAACTGGTTTTTATATTGTTTAAGGAAATAATATAAAAAAAATACATACAGTTATTAAAGTTATAATACTTATGACGTCATGGCACGTGGGCGTCGAGTTTTGCAGATCTTTTCGACTTAATAAAATGTTACCACGTATTTTGGTACCTACTTGTAGATATTATAATCTAAAATTACGTAATTAGAATAACATTGTTTTTTACTAAAAATGTTTTGTCAACAAAAAGTACATTATTAATGGTTACCTAGTAACGACGCGGCAAGGATGGTAGCGAGGACCTACAAAAAGTATTTGGATAAGCTCGGCGCGTCCCCGGTGAGCTTGTTTTAGTTCAGACCCTTTTTACTTCCCGCCGAGAGGCAGGAGGCTTGCATTCCCGCGGTACGAAGGCCCGCTATTACACCGCTAAGCGCCAACACAAAACTCAACGAACATAACCCTTACCTTACGAATAGAGCTACAAGAATTAAAAATAATGGACTTTTATCTCATACAAAGCAGTTTAGTATTTTTGAAGGCGCTAATTATGGTATATACAATCGTGTTTTTGATAACAACCGTTACTTGACATACAAAAGTAAACTAACATTTCGCCGGTAATACTGGCTTCACATACAAATAGCGACTTGCGTACGGATTAAGTGGGACATTGATAACTTGGTGCTATCAGCAAACCACAGATAAATATTAAAAGGTTTGACTAACCTGATGGCTCGGCGCAGTCGCTTAAAATCCAAGCTGCATATTAACCTCAAAAAGCACTTTAAGCACGTTTAAGTGAACGAAGGTCACGGTTATGTTATCTTGCATAATATCACTTAACCTTTTCTCCAGTTATGGATAAAAACAATACACGATCAACGTTTACTGTTAATGCTGTTATCATAAACACACGAATGCACAATTCGTTGCACGTTTATTTCTCAACAAGCGACACGAATGTCCATTCGAAACCCCATCAGGTCTCATATTTTCAGTGTCCTCTACACAGAACAAGCACCATTATAAACCTGATGTCATTAATTCTATGCAGTTTACGATAAAACATGGCACAGCCGTGCACTGCACTCCGTCAGACACGACGAATATGGCGGATGAATTTGAACTACGCTTGCGCCGCCGGACAAGCCTCGCTGTCAGTGTCACAAAACCATTAGACACAGTAACGCCATCTTTACAAAACTTGCGGAACTTTTACACAGCAACACCTTACATGTCTTGTTTATCTTTATAAGGTCATAATATTTCTGGTAATAACACTAGATGGCTCATTTTAATGCTTTTTTACATAAGCAACAATGGCTTTTGGAATGTCATATAGATATTAATTTTGTTTTGTTTAAATTATATTGTTTTGAAGGACGCTGATTTTAAACTGCATTACAGTAATAACTACCAGGAATAGTTATATAGCTTAATTCATTGGCTTATCAAATGTTTAAAATTTAGTAATAAATAGCGAATTATCATGAAATTTCTCTGTATATAGCACATAGCAGACCAGTATTTTATCCTGTACAGCGGAGAGGTTTTGGGCGCAATGCACAAAATTGGAATAGATGGCTGCTTTAACACTATTTAAGAATGTAGTTCCTGGCGGTAAGAAACTATATGCGCGGGACAATTAATGATTTGCCCCTTAACGTAAATAAGCAATCTTCAAAACGGTCGAAGTATTTGACTCGATTGTATCGCCTAAACTTAATTTGTAAATTGTTTTAAACAAATTAATTCGTTATATTACGTACTATAACTGAAACTTATTTATTTATTATTAATGTAATGTAATAATTACGTTTCTAATTATATTTATAAGTTTTTATATCGCTGAAAGTCATAAAAATAAAATCGGATATTAATTAATATGTTTCCTCTCGATTAGAATAGTTATCGATTAAATTACACTAAAATGCACATCCCTATTTTTTGATTTCGCGATTCTTCGGCAATACACGACAATATCTTTCTCAGTCTCACATGGATATTAATTCAACAGCTTATAGCCTCTCTCTTCTATGTACTAGCAAACGCAATGACGTTTAATTTTTTTCTTATTAATTTTCATATTCCTTATCATATTTAATTCACACATCAATCAATCACATCTTAATTTCTTGTTTAATATTGATTTGTTTTTCATTTTACATCTAAATTCTCTTGTATTTGTTTATTTTATTTTATTTTATTTTATTGAGCTGAGCGTAAGCGAAGCTCTTAACCGTTTGGGAGACCTTTTTTTGTGTTTAGTTGTCTCCAGAATGCGACATAATTAGCTAAGAATTTTCTCATGTATGTTTGAGCCAAACGCGGATGTTTGAAACAAACAGATTGAAAAAATGTTTAGCCATTCAAAAGATATCAAGAAAAGAAGAAAGGAGAGGGGCTCAGCTCCACACCCGCCGCGCACGGTTGGCGGATCCTAGATTTATTTTATTTCAAAATAGTATCGTTTACATTTGGTTGTGTTAGCTTGGTTATTGGTTAAAATTGATTCACAAAAAAACATAATTAGTTACTATAAAAAAAAATTACATAAAATCTTGTCCCTTAATCAACAATAAAGTTCAATATATATATATATTGTGAACATTTATGTTATATGGACAATAACAGTTTTCTGCGCGAGTGTACATGCGTGAAAGTTCGGAAAGCCTTGTTTCAGAATGTTTTTTTGTGTGTCTCTGCTGTTAGCCCTACTGGCCATGACAGCGTCACCGGTGGAATGGACGGGTGCAGAGACCCGCCCTTGAAAAAGGGAGGCCTGAAGGGCCCCAGGGGAACGCGCGTCCTGAGGGCGCCTCCTGTGAGGCTCGGACCACGGCTCAGGACGCCGTTAGGTGGGAAGCGAGGGTTGGATGTGGGTTAGGATTTGACACTAACGTCCTCCGACGGCAGAACGCCGGAGCAACGTGCTTGGATGGGGGCCTCGTCTTCGCCGGCGAAGACGCTGTGTGTGTGTGTATGTGTAGTATTTATGTACGCTTTGCCGCTTTTACGTAGCGTTCCCTAACGTAATCGCGTCGTCCGGATCGAAAAGTAAAAGAATGATCATAACTCAACGACCCTACAATACATCAAGACGTGGAACTTCGGCGGTATTTCTAAATCGATAGGAAATAGGTACTTTGAAGAATAATCTTAAAGTACTTTGATGACATGACATGCCTAAATACCGCCGCCATGTAAAGCTATACGTTGAATATCTGCTATTTTAACAAAGAATAACTTAGGGCGAGTGTATAGGTGTCATTTCTTAACATTTAAAGCATTAATTAATAATAAAAGTGGTAAAAATGAGGAATATAAAAATAAATCAATTATATACTTTACTACTTACTATACTAGTTGATTCTAATTGTTCAGAACGTAACCATAAATATAATATTTTATAAATAAGAGACATTTTATAATATATTGGAGAAATGATTAAATTAAGAAAGCAAACATACGAATTTTAATATTATATAGTTTGTGATTCTTTCTTAATAATATACGATTTGAACATGCAACATTATTTTCAATACTCATTTTGGTGAAAGGTAAATTCATCCAGCAAGACAAGGTTAAATTGGAATTCTTAATAAATAAACGATTATTTAAAGATATCAGATAAACTATTTATATTTAAAGAGAAAAAATTGTACAAAAACAAGGCACTAATGGCCAGTTATTTATAAAAAAGAGTTTTTTTAAAGTGGTCCTTATTTGACACTAGAGTTTTTTTCATAAAGTACAAACTGAACTGCAATATCTTAGATATTGAAATTTAAGAAAATCATTATATATAAATTACAATTAAGTTACTTACTTACTTACTTACCTTCACGCCATGTCCCTTGCGGGGTAGCCAGAGACGAAGGAGCGCCAAACGCTACGGTCCCTGCATACCTCTAACAATTAAGTTAGAAGCTTGATAATAAAACATAAATTCATAGAAATTAGTATCGTGGTTTGTAATGTCTTAGAAAAAATATATGAATTATACTCGTAGGTAATCTATTTTTTACTTTGAATTGAAACAAATTATAGCTTTGTGCAAATTTTTATTATCTTTAGTAAAGAAAATCACAAAACGCTGCTAATTAGCCACAGCATCAATCCTTGAAATCAAACATCCAAAAAGTCGCAGTAGCGCCATAGGAGAAGACATCATGACACCATTGGTATCATTTTCTCCCAGTGGTTGCCAAGCCGCGCGGAAGAAAATCACTATTATATTGGAACATGAGAATCTTATTCACTAAAAATACATTAAGAAAATATAAAATCCTTGAAAGTTTCAAAAAATGATAAGTATGCAATGGATTTTTCAAAAGTACCAAGCACTTTCTTTGATTGCTTTTAAACTAAATTTTAAAAAGTCCCAAATTTGCTTCCGTCAGATACAAGATAAGAGACCAAAAGTTCACTAGAACACGGATTATTTAAATAAACCTCCAGTACAATAGGTGTTGGAAATAATTAATAAACATTCAAAATTGTTATCCTTAACTTAACCGAATTTTTCACTGGTTCCTATGAGCTCTGAATATCTTACAGATGACTGCTATTAGTGCAGATATAAAACTTAACACATTAACACACATTAAACTTAAAACTCTACGGAACCCGGTTGAGAAGTACGATTTTTGTTACTTTTGATATTCTTCCGTGCTAAAAACATTTTTGACCAATAAAAAATCAAGTTGTTCCCCAAATTAAATACCCCTTTTCCTACCTATCATTAACTACACAATTACAATATCTGATTTTCGTTCTTTCGTCTGGAAAGTTGGAATATTATTATAACAAAACCAACACGTCTTCATAGTTTAATACATTCTCTCTCTCCCTCCAACTCTTTCTTACCTTAAAGATCGCATTGGTTATATTCATTACAATTTACTATAGAACTTACACCCCTTAATGAATTAAAATAACAACCTCCGGTAACATATAATCTTATTGCATTTCTTTTTACCTTAAATTTGTGAGGTACTGGAAAGCATTTTTGAAATAGTTTGACGCAACATTGTTTATCTATTTACTTATACGAGTATTACACTACATATGACACTACTTTTTTTACTAAGTAGACTTTCTTTTGTGATTTATTTCAATATTTTTATACAATTCATACCATAAATAAGATTAGATGCGTCATTATGATTTATCAAACTAAAGTCCAATTGTGGAGGTAATTTATTTATATTATTGATTGATTGATTGATTTGTTTTATTGTTTATTAAAAAAAAATAACCTGGCAAGTAAATATTGATTAAAAGATTTTAACCAGAAGAGACTATCTGAAGACAAAATGTTTTTCTCTATGTTAAAAGTAATCTAAAATAAATGTATATACATGTTTTATGTTATGTAAGTCTTTCTTGTATAGTTTTACCTTAATATATAAGTATAGCAAATAAAAAAACATATATTTATAATAACTTTTAATAATCTAGATATATTATTAAGAAAATAAACACACAAAATATAAATTTATTAAACATATAAACTATTTTCTCCGAGTTCTGTATCGCAGTGCTATAAGCGCGAGCAGGTGGAAGGCGAGGTACAGCACCACTAGCGCCATCACGTCAGTCCAGAACTTGCTTTTAACAAAGTCGTAGACTTCTAGAACCTCCTGCCCCGAGCTGACGCAGGGTGCTTGATTTGCTGGCAATGTACATGCTGGAAACGATTTTATACAATTACTTTTATGGTGTATAATTTGAATACCTACTTTTTAAATGTCAACTTTTAGTAACTTTTTTAAAAGGCGGAAAAAAAATACTATTGAAATAATTTATTAGGTGAATAATACTGGTACTTGAATATGACATGAATATTTTTAACAAAGCAATATTTATGTGGGGATTCCCTCTAAGCGCCTGCAATATTTTTACCTGACGTTTCTTAGAATTGTAAATGGTCAATCCGATAATAAACTATTTAGACAGTTATTCAAAGAAATTACTCCAAGATTGTAAATAACAAACTTGTCATATAAACTAAATAGTTAAATTTTATTATTATATGATCTTATATGATCAGTACGTTATATTAGTTTAATATGTATTAATTAATTAGAGTAAATGAAATATGACCATTTTTTCTGGTAGAAGAGATTTTAGAACAATCAAATCGTAGTACCCCAGTAAATAAACTAGGGACGCCAACAGACCCTCAATTTCGACTAGCTGCGCTCGCGAAATCTCGGGTGCCGTTTGTATATTGAGCGAAGGGAGCCAAGTATAATGACTCGTCGTTTCCCATTAACTTCAATGGGATATCAGTTTTTTAAAGGAAATAAAAAAAAAATAAATAAATAAATTTTTCATTTTTTTTAATCCGTCACCTAATGTGTGTCTTTTTGATTAAAAAATTTCATAATTTTCCGTCAAGTAGCTTTCGAGACTATTTGTGACAAAGAATGTGAAAAAGTCTTCAGTAGAACGCTACGCTCGCTTCGCTCAAAAAATAGTTATGTAATGATTACACAGAATTTAAACTACTTACTTATATTCTGGACTCCTTCCCACTGCAGGATACTCATTGCTTCATTGGAGTACATCAACCAAGACATGTGTCGTATCCATGACACGTACTTGGGTATGGAGCTGAAAAACGGTCATATTATTTATCTTAAGAAATTTTTACCAAGTTTATTTAGCACCAGCTTAAAGCTGTAACACCAAATAATAATTTCGATCAGAAACTTTAAAATAATTTATAATATTTGTGATAGAGGTTCAAACTATATTAAGGTAGGTTAAAATTAAACAGATAGATAGATTAAGTTATATAAATGTTTATATTTACCTAAGTTTAATAAATAGTCCGGATGTCATCATGAGTGAGTAATCAAATGGTACGAGGTACGCGATCGCGAGCGGCATCGAACCGAACGCACAGGAGAAGAAGGAACCTGGAAACAGAAAGACACTTAACATAATTTAAATGAAAATAACAGCTTTATAAGAAGAACTATAACTTACAATCGTTTGTCTTTATTTATGGTTATTATAATATAAAAATTTATGGATAGATTTTGTTATTCTATTTAAAACGCGGTCAAAGAACACACAAATATTGACCTTTTGGAATATATATTATAGCGACGAATACATAATATAAGATTTATTTAAATATATTTCTTTAGACAATAAAGAAAAAAATATTAACATTCAAAACAAAGAATATCAGTAATGAAAAGGTTCGAAGAAAATGCATAACATCACACGACAAATTGTAAAAACATTCTACAACACACACACACACACACACACAAATACAACAGACAGTCGCATTAAATAAGTACATAGGGTACCCACCGCATGCGATGGCCACGTTGAGAACCAATATGGCGAGCAGCACCGTGAAGCCAAACGCGTAGACCGTAGCGCGCAGCCCCGCCACCCAGTACACCACGAATGTGAACAGCGTCGGCTCCACCACCAGCCCCGGGAACTGGGGTTGAAGTATTCGTTAGTCAGCCAATCAATTGGTCGAGATGGAATTCATATAACCACATTTTTCATTGAATTTACATAAAAACAAAAAAATATGTCATCAAATTTAATTGAAACGAAATAATTCAGAATCATTTATTTGAAAATAATTTTGGAAACTTGGAAGCTCAAGTAGGTTTTTTTAAATGAAATTCTCTTCCAAATATACCAAGTTCAAAAATTCAAAATATAAAAAATACCAAAACCCATATTAGAGATTTATTTATCAACTGCATTTACGAAATTCTTCTCAAGTGACGATGTTTACACGTGCTACAAAATAGCACTATTTACATACGTAGCCCATAAAAATCCACTTAGGATTTATTTATTCCAACAAAAAGTCCTATTTCAAATTTATTTTTTATAAAACAATTTATAATACGAATATTAGGATTATTTATAAGACTAATCCTAATAGCAGTTTATAATATATTTACCAAAGCCAACATCCTGGACACATAATAAACAGGCGTAGAATACAATCCAGCCTTTAGTTCCCTCTGCAGCATGGGGAACTCCTCGGGGAACATATGCAGGACAGAGTACATGGGTGCGAAGGTATTCTCCGCGATGATGATGAACAACGCGCCCTGAACGTCCTGGATGCCGGCCTGCGTCAGCCGCGCGGTGCCGATGAAGCACAACCCTGCAGTTAGGGCTATAGCCTAGGATAGAAATAAGTAAATAAATTAATACTCGACTCATGAAATTAAAAAAATAATATTTATATTATTTAATATTGTAAGAATTCTGAACACCATTTGTGTCTATTATTATTATGTTAAATTTTGCTTAAGATAATATATCTGAGATTTGTCTTAAATATATAATCTTAATTAATGCTAATATGAAACTTTATTTATAACTGATAATACTAAATTCGATTTTTAGATACAATTTAAATCACACGCATAAAAAAATATTTAAATATATAAATACTGAACTTAAACAAAATGATGATGCAATTTTGACTTGTATATAATATTAATATAATTTAATTGATTTGATAATTACATACCAATTTCTGTAAAATACGCACTAACTGTACTCTAGGGTCTCTTATGATTATTAGTAGATATCTGTAGACGAGCCAAGCGATCTTTGTGTGGACCAACGGGGATTTGTAATTATTAAACTTCAACTTCTTTGATTGCTGAAAAATATATAAAAATTATCAATACCATAACCAAAATAAATAAAATTCGACTTTCTTTTCAATAAAAGAGAAAAATAAGAAAGAAGAATAAATAAGAATTAAAACACATATTTTTGTGCTTCTCAACCAACCTCATCCTCGTTCTCCATGAGATGAAACTCCAAATGGATCTCCATATCCAATTCCTTAGCGGCATCGCTTACAGCGAATCTATCGCAGACACTCTTTATAGCTTGTCTAGATGCACCTTCAGACCCTGGTGTTAGTGCCAGCACTTTGATAAAGTAGTCTGTAGGGTTGTACGTGATGGGGCATTGGTAGCCCAAACTATGGAACAAATTTGAAAAACTGTACAAAAAGAATATTTTGTAAAGTGAATATAAGCCTACACGTCGACAATAAAAGTGTTTCTAAACACTACCGAAGCTTAGCGATGTTAAATACGAATGATTAATGAGAAACGCGAAGTTAAGACTTATCTTAAATTGTTATCAGCGAACACAACTAAAACTATAATTATTCTGCAAATTATAAATTAAAAATTGTTAGCCAATAACACTTAGATATAAAAGATTGCGGATTGTCTAAGATAATTTAATAAGCTATAATTGATTTATTGGATACTACTGCATCTTGCCAAATTTGGAATAATTCCTTCCTTATCAAAGAAATAGTATCTTTGATAAGAAAGTACCGTAATAATAGTACTTTCATTTTAAGGACAATATAAAAGATAAACAAGCCCTTGAAAGTAGCCGCCGTCTGACACGGCAGGAAGTCGAATTAAGGTCAGCTATTACCACGTCGTTTAGAACGGGAGACAATTGTATACCAACAATGTCTCTGGCGCCACTGATATAATTCAAATTGGAATTAGATTTATGAACAAATTTTCATAACTAACAACTTAAATGGCAACTGATTTTTATATGACTTGGGGTTCTTAAGTCTCAAGAGCAAACCTTTCAAAAAAGTTAAGCGCTGCGGATGCATTTCCAGCAAATGCCACTCTTCCCTCGGCTAGAAGCACAAGTTTGTCAAACAGGGCCATCAGTTCAGAAGAAGGCTGGTGTATCGTGCATATGATCGTCTTGCCCTGCACTGCACTCGCTCGAAGTAGCGTCATCAGTTTTTGTGCGGATGACGAATCAAGGCCAGTTGTGGGCTCATCACAAAATAGAAGTCCTGGATCTGTTAATAACTGCAAGGATAATAATTTACAGGATTTTGTCAACTATCAAAGCTTATGGATAATAATTTATACAAGCTAGTTTTTTTTTATAAATAATTAATAGTTTTTTTCTGGCCCTATAACTCAATCGCTATTTATACTCTATACCGCTATTCTTCCTACAGCTATACCTTCTCATACTTAAATGAATAGATGTATTTCCTAATTCTTCTCTCTAATCATTCTCTTGTTTCATACATTTCGTAATATATTTTTTTCATTTTATATTATAAACATCATAAATAAATAAATCTTTTCATATTGTTATAACCTAACTCAATTGCTTTTTTCGTCATGCCGTCGGAAATATAAGGATTTCTGAAGGCGTTGTGAATTAGCGTGACTATAATAATAGGTAATAGCTTAGAACAAAAAATTAAGTTATTTTTTGTTTTTAAATTTTATATATATTTATTATAAATTTTACCTCGGTAGCAAAGGCAAGACGTTTCCTTTCTCCTCCCGAAAGAGTTTTCTGTCCGTCCAGACCTCCGATACGAGTGTCCCGTGCTCCGTACAAAGACAGCTGTCGGAGTAATTGATTGACCCTCCGTTTTCTTGCTAAAGGTGAGGTTCGCCGGTCCATTCGCAGTCGTGCCTGACCACAGCATAAAAACATCGAAATAAACATAAAAAGTTTAGGTAAATAAGCTTACATGTAAGTACTTTAAAAGTTATTGTATTATACTCTCCATATATTCGACATTTGTTCACAACTCGTGAACAATATAAATACTAAACCCTATACTTTTATAGTTTGTTAGCACCTTTACACATATCCTTTGCGAAATTTAAATAACATGTAGTATCTCTTCACTTCTGTGCCATATTTCCTATCTATTCCCACACTCATTTTCACCTCGAAGAGAAAAAGACTGAAGAGGAAAGTGGAATTAATATTTTTGTCTTCCCCACCGCAACAGAGAATACAATATCACAAAAATTGTGATGAGATACACGGATCATTTTAATTATCTAAAGTTATAGAGACTGAAGTCTGTGAGTTCAAATTTTCCGACTAAATGGATCATATTGTATATAAATATTCGGAAAAAATTAAAATCAAGGCATAATATATATTTAAATATCACCTATTTAATTAGCATACTGTATAGTGTCTTCAAAGTATTATAAAGATAATATTTATCTAAGCTAATTCTTCCATTAAGAAACGAACCCTCTTCAAAAAGATAAGACATGTTTTTTTGCTGATGGCTTATTAATGTGTAATTTTTAAAAGGTTTTGAACAACGCAATTTGATCTAAACTGGTTTCGATGTGAATTGGTCATTCCTTATAATATTTATATTTTTAAAATATTTGTTATATATTAAATGTTACTTAGTTGTGTATTTGATTTTATTAGGGGCTTCGGCAATTGAGAATAAGCCGGGATTTAATTCCAGGTCACTGCTTTTGTGTCGTAACATGAGACTGACAAGAAACCACAAATTAAGTATTTGGAAAATAGGTCACAGTATATACATTTTCAAGAACTTATTAGATGTAAACATGCAATGATACTCTTAATTAGACAAAACATATTATGTTAGTCAATATTGTAAAAATTATTAATGTTATAACCATCCATAGCTTGATATAATAAATATATTGAAACTAGTTCTGCAGAATTGGCCAGACAGGTTGGATGGATTTTCAAGAAATGGGGAAAAATTGAAACACTGACCTCATTTATTGGATTTCTTGGTAAGGTATTCTTAGCTGCGATACGGAAGATACAAAATAGATGCGACCCAAACATTGAGAAATTATCTATTAACGATTGAACTATTCTCTTTCTCCATTCTAACTAGCTCTTCAGGTATTGGAAAGAGTAAGACACTGAACCGAAGTGCACACACACACTATACGTTATTTCATGTTTACTATATATTAAGATCCAAAATTGTAACATAAGATATAGGAACAATATAATCTGTAGTTGTAGTGTAGTTGTATAGTCGTTTAAAACTTTCAAGATCACACAATAACAGACCAATAGTTGTTTTATATATATAGGGTAGAAAATATATAAACCATTTATATAATTTGCTTTTTTATTACAACTTCATATACTACTTTATCGCCTTTGTGTACATGTCATCACCTGCATTAATACGTATTATTTACAAGCTATGAAAAATAACATTTAAGAATATCGTAAGCATTATAAAGATTAATATATATAATTAATTATTAATAAGCTTGTAGTAGAAATACTTCAATTTCCTTTTACGAACCTTATAATTTAGTATAGTTAACAAGACTATGGTTTTGTGCTGAGAAATATTAGTATATTAAGGTTATTATTACTGACAGAATACTACAATCAAGAATTATTAAGAAAAAATATTTTTCTCGTTTCTTTTACATAATCTAAAAATAAAACAAGTTATTGTTATTTTAGTATCAATTTATAGGAAACCCAATAGAAATTTTTTATGCCAGATATCAATATAAGACTATTACTTATATTTATGTCTGAGAACATTCTGAAGAATTTTTTTAGTCTCCCGAATTAGTACTAATTTGAATATATAAAAACTATTCACTAATCTTATCCTAAGTCTTAAACCGGTAGATAAAATATATTATATTTATATAAAAAATAATTAATTTTTAAAAACAAATTAAAAGCTAATTCCTCGTGACTTTAAAGGCTCATATATTATGTTGATTTAAGTATTTTATTTTTCATCGACCATGAGTTAGTTATATAATCTTAATTTTACGTAGCAGAGGTTCGTTGTAAAAGTTCGTTACACCTCAAGTGTCAAATCTTCAATTATAAAAGGAACACGTGCCATCTAGACTCAACAGTCACTTGGTGTAAACAATGCAAATACTTTTACTAAATAACATTCAACATATTATAATCTCTTAAATTAGTATCCCAGTCGCCACTCACAGTCAAACATTCATTCTTCAAATATTAACATGTAGTGTTGAACAAATAAATAAAATTGGGCATTATTTCTCAATTTATTTGCATTAACGTGGGTTTCGAATATAATTGCAGGCTATACACAGGAAACTGAACATCCAGGACAATAGCCTGTGATGACTGCATTTGTCAAAACAGGACAAATAGAAATTTTATTTCAATAAACATGTACACTGGCCGAGAAATGACGGCAATAGGAATTATGATTATTCCATCATATTTTATCAGCCCGAAAACTAATTGCAAAGTAAATATCGGAAGTGCCTATAGCAAAAACTAGAAAGATCATGACCATGACCATGACATGAAATTCAAAAATTCTAAATATGCAAATAAGCAATTACTGTGTAAAAAAACACACAAAAAACGTCACACTAAATGTACGCACATTTAGTTTAACAATTGAAAATAAACACTAATTAAAATAATAAATTTAGTAATATAAAGATAAAGAACTGATTGTCTTTGGAAACAAAAAAGTATTATCAATGATAACTTTAATATATAAGCAACTATTAATACTAAATATATTAACAAAACAACGTAGGCAGCATCTAAACATCTGAAACGAATGACCGCTACAGTATATATATATAACTTAGCAGTTATCTATCGTAACTTATAGCTTAAGTAAAACACTAAAGTTAGATAATAGAATAGTATATATTTTTTGTATATTTTTGAGCACCTTAAAGTATCATTCAGCTTTATAAAAGAATACGAAATGTCACACACTAAATAAGTCTTTTAAACTTTATAATTAAACAACCCGTGTACGAAGGAAAAATTAGAGTCTGACTATAAATATTACTATGGAAGTGAAATTTCTACGTAACAATTTTTGTCCCCTTAGTTCTAGTTGATAAATTATTTGAATAACGAAACCGCCTAATAATTGAACACCGAAATAACACGACCATTATAAATCTAGGCATCCTAAAATAAAAACTCGTACCTGCCATTAATCTCTGATACGATTAACATAGCTCTTTTAATGTTCTTAGAATACGATAAACATATCGGTTTACGAGGATAAAACTCATATTCTCTGATGGGACATAATAAAATAATTTTCTGTCGAATAAATTATCAATTTGTAAATTCTCATCACCACAATTCTGGGTATAAATCCAACTTCAGATTATGTATTTTACAACAGAATTTATGCACCTACTAATATTATTGCTTCGACCACGACACAAATAGCGTAAACCTGAGCACACAACCATTTATTGGAACTTTGTTAAAGTTTTGAAAAATTATATATTCACATGAAGCCCCTGTCATCTACCTATGAGGTTAAGGGTTACAATTGAAAAACTTTCATCATCATCATCAAGTCAGTCTATAGACGTTGGTCAAGACATTGGTCTCGCCCATAAATCGCCACGAGGACCAGTCTCGCGCTGCCCGCATCTAGCGACTTCCCGCGACCTTGTTTATGTTGTCGGTCCATCTAGTGGGGGGTCTATTAACACAGCCTCTACCGGCTCGTGGTGGTCAAAGATTTTTCTATATTAAAAAAAATATAAAAACTTGCACAACTCTTACGTAAATTTCTTGCTAAGTTAATTAGTGTTTTTTATATTTTTCACCTTTTGAAAAAAATTGAAAAACACTTGAAAGAATATTTTGAAGTTAATATGAATGATGTGACTTTTATTTTCTTTATCTCTTTAAAAATATTACTTATATTCACCATGTAACTTTATTAATTAATTCAATGTTTACTCACAATAATTTTATTGCAAGCTCAAGCTTAAAGAAATATCTTCTCACACTGACTGAAATGGATTAGGATTCATTTATTATTTTTATTTATAATTTTATGTGTGATAAATTAATATACATTTATATTACAACTTTAAATATAAATGTATATTAATTTATACTATTATGATAATAATCAAATCACATTTTTTTATAATTTTATTTCTGAAGACGATCAGAAGTAGTTGCGACTTTGTTATGTGTTTAGAATGAAGGGGAAATTTAAAACAATTATTTTGAATGAAGGAATGAAGGACGTGTAATTAGAAGAGTTTTGAAAGTGAAATATGATATGGCAAAGCGACATGTCCTCTCTCAGATAACGTATGTTAGACCCTGGAAGAAATTAACATTTTGCGTCGACTTCAATTAGAATTAGGTGGTACGCAAAGAACACAATACTAATACTACTATTACTATACTACTGTACAATACAATACCACTATTTATGAACAGACGCGCCACCGTGCCACCTACCGATAAACGGGTACTATTTAGAACCTTGGTTCTTGTAAATAATAATAATATTCAACCAATATAATGTTTTTACAAGCTCAACGTGAACAAGAAAATAACACTCAAAATGCTAATAAAGCAGCGAACTTTTGCACAGGCAATACAATGATACTAAAAACACATACTAACTGAGTCAATTCCCACCAACCTTTCCAGCCATTTTATTCAGGGAATGCAGAGTTTATAAGGTTTTATTTTCATTTATTTTTAAAGGTTCCACTCTAGGAATCGATAAATAAGATGTCATTGTATTTAAACATTAAAAAACTAAATACATTTTTTATTCATTTAAATCAATATTCAATAATAAGAAAAGCTATCCACATCCTTTATTAGATAGAATTATTTTAAATATAATTATTTCGGATATTATTATTTATTTGCAAAAGGTCATACTGAAGCGTGCCAAAAATGCTAATTAAAACGAGTTTTTTTTTATTAACAGGAAATTAAATATTAAAGAATATCAAGATATTTAATACATTGTTTTTTAATTTAAGGTTAACTAAATGTATTTCTAAAGACCTTAATAAAAAGTAAAATTTTCTTATAACTATTAAAAAACAAAATCTCCCACTGAGTCTGTCTGTCAATCTATTCACTATAAGCTATTTAAAAAGCAACTAAATATTTTTTACACGGGTTTTTAAAGAAAACAGACTACATTTAGGTTTTATGTAAATTAGTTGAATTATGACAATAATTATTGGGATAACGTGAAATCAACGCGAAGGTGACGCTGTAAAAGTAGAACTAACAGCAAAGACAAAACAAAATAAAGCCAAAAAATACCCAGTCTAACAAACCAGTTCTAATAAAATGGCACGTTAAATATGGCAATTGGAAAAGCTATTTAGCTGAATACATCCAATTCTTATCAAATTGATTTTATTATAAAAGATTATTCACAAATATCCCTATTACTATATTTGAAGTATAGATATATAATACATATAAATCTAATCAACATATTCGAGACAACAAGCTGGTGAGGACTACGACAGACATATGCTCTACTAGGCATTATATACTCTACTACCTACCGGACCAAAGCTGACGCGACTCGATAATTAATTACTAAGTATATTTATTATATGAAATTAAATCAAAATAATACTTCATTGTCATTATTTTGCTCCTGAGCGCCGCTTATTTTTATATTAATTAGTGTTAACATACTTTTCCTATACAAAGTTGTTACCGTAAATTGTTGTATTACAACTGGTTTAATTGTTGTCTTGTTAAATTTCATTTATCATAAAAATATTTCTACTTTATTCCATTCTGTCACTATAATAAGCTTTATAAGCTAGTGCAGCAATTTGACACTTTTTTATAAACTACTACACGCATCCAGAAAGTAGATGAAGTATACTTCTCAATACATTAGTTTATTAAAATAAAATTGTCGAAACGTTAGTTAAACTAATTTATTAGTTATATATAACATAGCTAACAAGCTAAGAAACCCTATAACTTAAGTCTGTCCACGCGTTTGACCGGTAATTTTATTTACGTCACACTCCGGTCACTGTTGAACCTTATCACGACAAAGATATTTTGTTTATTATTATTAATCAGTACATTTAAATTCAATGAATTAATAATTAATTCCTACTTATAATAATTGGTATGTTTATAGTTATCTAACTCACTTCCTAATGATGATAAAAATCTAGTCAGTTAGATAAACTATATGGAAAAATATGTAACTGACACTATATATTAAGTATTTATAATATTACCGGAACCTTTTTTTTTCTTGTAAGTAATTTTATTAAAAGTGACTTTCGAAAAACGTTTTAATATTTTGTAAGTTATTTAAATACTTAATAATTAAATTTCAATTACATTTCTGGTAGTACACTGCTTTCTCTGTTGGCGCACCCTCGTCTAAGGATACCTTTTGCTATAAACGATAACTTATAATATAATATCTAAATTCATACCATGATAGTGAGGTGTTCCAAAACGGTTAGATTCTCCACGAACAGTTCATCCTGATGCATGTACCCGCTCTCTTTGTGCATGAAGTCTCCTATCGGGAGACAGTTCATGGCGACGGTGCCATCCACTATTGTGTCATCTACAATAAATATATTTATTAATAAAAATTAAAAAAGAAATGTATTTAAATATGAATCAACAAGAAAATTTAATGTGGAATTCAATTCTAAAAAATATTTGTAGTAACCAAAGTCTCTAAGCATTTTTAAAAAGCGTTTTAAAAGGTGTAAATTATCTACTTAGAAATGTAGTACATTATACATTCCGATATATATTAATAATATATATATATATATTTTTATGGAATAGGAGGGCAAACGAGCTGGCGGGTCACAGATGATTTGTGATCACCGCCGCCCATGAACTCTTGCAACATCCGAGGATTTACAGGAGCGTTGCCGGTCTTGAAGGTGGGAGTAAACGCCTTTTTTGAAGGTACATATATGTAATATTATATATATATATATATATATATATATATATATATATATATATATATATATTTTACAGTGCTCGCCGCACCAAACCCTTCTTCCTCAATATCTCTCACCAAGATATCCGGGAGAGATCGCTAAGCAATAAGACCGCCCTCACCAGCTTTTTAAATATATTCGTAATTCCACTATCGAAGTGTGAACAATAAAGAATTAATTACATAAATTAAAATTTAATTCGGAATCGAGATTACCGATAAATATTTTTTAAATAATGATTTTTGAACCCATTCCAAAATGTTACTGAGCCGGTTTATAAATTATGTAATAATTTTTGAAAAAAATATTTACATAACGAAAAGATAAAATTTTGAAGGTCAGCGTTTTATTAATACGATTTGAATTTTTAATAATTTACGTAACACAAAAATTCGAATTAATTAACCTATTACATATATTATTAAAATAAAAATGTCACTAGACGAACCAATCAGAAGAGCGCTTAGATTTTGATATATTGATAAAGCCCGAAATATCTAGGTAGTGCCCTAAAAGTAGTGCACTGAATTTGAGATCATTCGATATAGTATGTATAATCATCCAAAAATTTTATTATTATAATTTCTATAATTTTAGCTTTTAGAAAGCTAAGGTTTTAAAATCTAGAAGTTTTTTTTTTAGTTGAAAAAAAATTATCTCAAGCGGAACTAAAAAAATGTTTCTTAGAAAAATTTAAAACCAGTTGTCAATGTTATTTATTAATGATAAGGATGTATGTTTTCGACACGTGCCCCTAATTTGAATTTTGATATTTTTTCATATAATTATAAAGGAGGATTCATTAATGAGGCCGGTTGGCACGTGCCTATAAAAAAATATTCAAATACCTTTTAGTCGTTATCTAACTTAAGAAGTAATAAAATTGATAATAAAAATTGCTTTTTTGATAAAATATACAAAATATATAATTCAAAAGTCGTAAACGTTAGAAATTGTTCGTATTTATTTACGAGTCAGATAAAGTTTTATAAAAATATAACTAAAAAAGTAAAAAAGTAAATATAAGCAAAAAGTAAAAAGTAAAAGTAACCAAAAAAGTAAAAAAAATACTGACCAGGACTCCGATGTGCCAACGCGCTCATCAGAGTTGTTTTCCCGGCACCGCTGTGGAAATACCATTATTTACATCTACTTTAATACATTTGCTAAAAATGTTTCTGTAACATAAAGTCAATCAATATAAAATATTTGAAAATTACACTTAATAAATAGCACTTGTAATTTTACAATTAATTAAGACCTTTTTTAATATTGACTTTTTAAATTACTTACTCTATTTTGGATAATAAAAATGACTATAATTTGTTTTTAAAATCTATTAGACTATTATTCTCAGGGTCTATATTCAAAGAATGATCAAAAATATTCTAAGAACTCACATTTTAAACGAAACATGATATAAGGGTCAATATAAAGGTTTATTACAATTACAATAACTAAATTTCTCTGTATCGAGGTCTGTAACACTACACCGACCATAGCCAAGGCGAACCAAGTAATGTAAGGTAACCGACTGAATATTCTATTTCACACTTTGACTATTGTTATATATTTAGTGAGGTTGCGAGATTGGGAAAATTGTTTACCTAACTTTCTATTTCTATTATAAAAAATACTCCACTCTTTAAATTAAGAGAAATTATACTGAATTTGCGATAATGTTTTTATTTTGTGACAATTTTCTTAACATTCTGATTGGATCTGTTAAAAACTAACATTTAAAAATTCTTCCCAATCATATTAACACATTAAAAACTGAAACAATGAGTACAAAAATGACAAAGTTGGAAATAATATATATTGTTCAGAAAGAAATATATAAATTACAATATATAATTACGACAACAAAATAGAAAAGTAATAATCAATTCTTACCTGGGTCCCATCAACGCAACCAAGGTACCGGGCTTAGCGATACCGCTCACTGCAAATAACTATTAATTTAATATTTGTTATAGTTCTTTAAAACTTATACAAGATAATTTATTATATTTATTATTGAGCAAATTTTAATTGAAATGATACATTTTAAATAAAATCATTTTGAATATATCTCCTGCCTACTTATTCTGCCGACCCCTTTTGTCAAAACAAGTACATAGTTAAAAAAAATATTGGACAAGTGCGTGCCTATCAAGAGTTCCGTACAAATTTGTAGGTAACAAATAGTTCCGGTATCAATGATCTAACCAGGGGCGTAGGAACGAAATTTTTACTGGGTGGGCAGGTTTGAAATCGTCCCCCCCCTCCTAGATTTTAATAATGTCAAAGAAAAAAAAGTTCTACAGAAAAAAAAAAATGTTCATCAAATCAAATCAATGTTCAATGTTCAATCAAAATAGAAAAGGTCCATTTTGTCGTGAAAAGCGACCTTTTTGCCTCTAAAATGGTCTTGAACAAATTTCCATTGAAACAATAAATGTTCAATTTCAAAATTTTAATCCTTTGAACAAAAAGCATGGGTGGGCAATGCCCACCCTGGGAAATTTCTGGGTGGACAGCTGCCCACCCTGCCCACACGGTTCCTACGCCCCTGGATCTAACCTTATTTATCCACATCAAGCCATTTAAATTAAAATAATATAAATTTTGCCCTTTCTAACACTATATATTTTATGATTTAATTACAAAAGTAGGTTCATATTTTTTCTTAAACTTGTACCATAAGACAACGTTGCTTACCAAATTTCACAGTTTTAGGTCAACGACAACTACCCCATTAATTTTAATTCCTTTGCAAGTCATGAAATACGCCTACTTTATGCCATAAATGGTCTTATCTTTTTTTCATCTTTATCTCATTTTCAAGGGGCTTTAGATCTTAGCATATATAGGTTTTAATTTCAACTCGATTTCTTTTATCACTCCCTAAATTGGCCTCGAAATACAGACGGACGGACAGACGGACAACAAAGATACGGAACCCTAGAAATTAACCCGACAGTTTTATCCACGTGATCAATGTAGTAAAAATTGATTATATAACGTTGAATATTCGTAGGTCGAGCGGAAACTTTTATTATTTAAAAACGACATAATTATTGTCGACGCATATATTTTGATGATTTTATTAATATAATGAGTTATACATTCACAACATAAGATAAATTGTTGATTTAATTAATGTCATTTAACACAATAAATTTACAGATAATATCTCAGAGCGAATTAAAAACAAGTTCATAACATTCGATCGTTATTACTTAATTAGGCGAAAAGAAAAAGGTTTTTGCCAAAATCCTTTTACGAATCAGAAACTGTGATTCAGTTTATTAGTAGACAAGTAAAATCTTTAAAAGAAAAGTCCTAAGAATCTAGATATCACTGAAAAGTTATTAACATACCATTGTTGACTAATCTCTTAAGCTTTCCGTTTTTAAGTTTGATATGTACAGTCAGGTCTCGCCACACCAGGGTGCACGGGGCGGGGGTGGAGGAGGTCCCGAGGAGTTCCTCCACCTCCGCGAAGTACGGCTCGTCGTAGTGTTTAGGGTAAGTTATCCCACTATCGACATAAAGCATCCCGGCTGGCAACAGCTCCTGTAGAAAATATGAGAAATAAACTTGAAGCCGACTCATCTTACGTCACATCTATTGGCCCACATCTGTCATTCTATTGTCATTAGAATTATCGATTACAGACTCCGCTTTCATTAGAAATATCTTATTTATATAATAATACGATTGTTATTAATATAGTAGAAACCATTCATAAGATGCAAATACATATATCAGTAATATAATATTCTAATACCAATACAAAACAGGATATTAGTATAACACTAAAATTCTTGCATATATCTTTTCCACTTTAAATAGTGAACGCGCACTGCTCTAAAAAGAACCACACAACAAACTCAACTGGGTATTTCTTTGATCACTCCAAAGTAGAGGAAATGTTATACCATTAATTAAAAACATTTGTTTCTATGAATTAAAATTATCAAGTTATTAATATCAATAATGAAATGTGATATATTTTACAATCACATTACTATACAAATACTAAAAGGCATATTATCTTAGTGTGATAAAAACGATTTATAAATATTAGTATTTATAAATACGTCAGGTTATTAATTCATTTTATTAAGACTGAGATGTCCAATACCAATATTTTAAAGGTCATCCTTGATTTTTTTATAAAATCATATAACAATAATGATTTAATATTAAAATGTGTCTGCGTGGAGGTTTAAATTTATTTATCGGTAAACAGTATGTATGACAACCTTTATTACTTGTAATACTTGTATTATATATATATATTATGTTGTATCACCATTGTACATTATTGCACAATATTTCTTATTTGTATTTAGTAAATGATATAAAATTATCAATATATGTGTGTACAATTTGCATTACTATAGTACATTCATGGAACTGTAGTGGAATGGAATTGTAATAGCGGTACTAATTGAGATCAAAGCGTACTTCACTCAGACAATGGATAAGGCCATGGATTGTTCGTCTGTCTGTTAGTTTAGACTAACCTACTAAATTACAAAAGTTACATAAATAAAATACCAATAATTGACAAGAACAACATATACAACTCTATAAGGCGAAAAAAAGAATTATTTATTTATAGAAATGTAGTAGCAGTAATCATTTAAAAGATATATGGGTGTCAAGACAACTGATGACTTAATTAGACTATACTTATTTTTATTATAGACAAGAAACAGATATTATAATGATATATCATTATGTTAAATGCTTGAAATGAACTTACAAATTGCTGGTGATTATTTCACAATATTTCAAATTATATTATCATTAAATATACAAGACATTAATTAATTAAAATTAGAATTTTATTATTATATTCGATATTCTAAGGATAGTTTTCTATTAGTATATCGTCTTTCCTTCCTTAGTATTTACGACGATCCTAGACCTAGACGTGTAATCTTCATATTAATATTTACTTTCTGTAACAGCTTATATTTATATATTAATATTTTTTATTATCGGGTAATATATATTTATATTTATAATTATAAAACCATACCGAAATATTTGACAATTTATGTTTTTAAATTTTCTTATTTAACAGATTTCTTTTTCTCTTTAAAATCGAATAGTTTTTAAATCTATTAGTCTTTTTATATTTATCTAGAATTGTATTATTAATATACGCTACAATTAATAATACAATACTAAAATAAAATTAGTTAATATTTAAGTAAGTAAATTTATACACAGTCTCTGAAAAAGTCGGGTTAGAATGATATTTTAATATGATACTTTTCATCGTTATTATAAATAAGAGAAGCTGCCTCATTACTTACATGAGTGTCATCAGCATTATCGTGAATTGAATTGTTAAGGCTTGAATTTATTGAAGAATCCGAAGAGGAGTCGCCATTTTCATTCTTTACCACAGCACGCATTTTATACACAAATATAACGCGTAATTTCTAAATAAATAGTAACATTTTCTCGGGAGCGTTTGCAGTCGTGCTCGCACCACGCGCTGGATTACGATTGTAGCGGACTGTGATGGCTATGAACGAACATTTACGAGCGACCAAGGCTCGTTTCCCTTCAAAATTTTATACAATCTATCCTGAAAACTGACAATAGTGGCATTGCTTTTAAACAATACACAATGTATAATAACAACGTATAACATAACATCGTATATACAATATTTATATATATATTATTTTTTGCAACAGCTTACTTAATTTTAATTGGATCTATTTTTAGTTTTATCGAGTATTTGATTGACGTTGCACTTTTTTATCGACCGTGAATCTATAAATAAATCAATCTATAAATAATCTGATCCGTGATGTTGCAGAAATTACTTTTTTAACATTAATGTTAGTCGTTTTTATCTTAAATTATTTAATTGCAGATGTATTTTGACACGATTTTTAATTAATGCTTTCTCTTCATACATTTTGTTTGTCACTTTCCTTGAATAAAGTTAAAAGATTTAATGTGTTATTTTTTTTTAAATAAACCGGTTGTTACGAGACAGATTTAAACGTTTTTCTTTCAGAGAATAATCATCAATAAATATATATACATATTATATATTAATATTAATTGTCTTAAATTATTTGATTATGTTAATAAAATATTATATAATATTTTATTGTTCTAAGTTATAGCCGCCATATTTGCAATGAATTCCTGCCGGTTTTAGGTTTAGTAGTCAGGCGGAGTAGCGAGCAATAGATCATATATATATACAATTATTTCACTACTCACTATGTACTATATGATGTATGTAGTGTTATATAAACCATTATTCGATGGTCGTATTATAATAGTAAAAATATTTTGGTTGTTACCCTGAAAGCAAAAATTTAACCTTGTTTTACGACCTTATTCTTAATAAATCGAAATGTATCATTGGTAGAAAGTCAAAAACCAAAACTCAAAATATTTAATTATTAAACTTTGTAATTTTTAAGTATTTTATTTCTTTTTTACGATTAAATAAGTTGACAGTTGACTTAATAAAGTAAAAGTTGAATAACAATTTATGCAATCGAAGGCAATGCATTAAAAAATCAAGTGTAAAATAACATTTTTTTTTTTACAATTCAATATTATTTGTATTTATTTATTGATTTATATTAATTTAAACCACATTATATAATATAAAATATCTTTATACTATAATGTGATTTAAATTAATACGAATCAATAAATAACAATAAACGATACACTTAAATTTATATTAAATTTAAAATTATATATATATATATTACATTCCACAATACATAGTATAATTGGAAAGTCTCTAATAACGTGCTTTTATCATCAATATGTTTTTGTATAATAAATCTTTTGTTATTAAAATAAGTTGTCTAATTTTATCTAATAAGTAATGATATAAATAAATATGGTCCCATTTTTATATATTTACAATAAATGCATGCAATTTTCACTCTTGTTATGGATGTTATAAGTAACTATTTCCCGTGACTGATTTTGCACTTTAGTTATGGGTACAATGATATATGATGCGGCTTAATTACTTATAGTGGCTTCTGTGATTATAATTAAATATACTACATTATTCAAAAATAGTTTGCTTTATTGGATTAAGAGTAACTTAATTTGTGTGTATTTTTAGTTTAAATAAACAAAAAAAATAGTTGAATATCGCCTACATGTGTGTGTGTGTGTGCGTGAATGCGTGCATACGTGTGTGCGTGCGTGCGTACGTGCGTGTGTGCGCGCGTGTGTGTTTATGTATGTGTGTGTGTGTATGTTTTTTGTATATTTGTATAATGTTTAAGTTTTTTTTAAAATTATAGTCGTAAATTAAAATCATTAGAGACAGATACATGTACTTTTTAAGTATTCTTATCATTTTATTTACATACTGATAGTTTTATATCCTTTAAAAATGTATCAAAATTTATTTCTAAGATTTGACTTAGAATATATATAACTGTTTAATCGAAATAAGTATGAAATAAATATAGATTTTAATACAATAAATAGATAGTATTAAGATAGAGGATGACATTAGCCTTTATCTCATCTAAAGCGTCTATTTAACATGCAATATTCATTCCACAGATAATTTATTACTTAAAATTCCTTCTCACTCTACTACGTTATACAAACTCCTTCACAGTCCAAACCTCTCTAGAGTTATATTCGACGCTCTCAATCTCTGTACAGTTTCGAAATAAGGGGTCAAATAAGGGTCAGAGGTCACGCATGAGGTTGGCCCACTCTATTATGTAGCCTGATTCAATAGCTTTTTTTTTATGTATTACACATTATTATGTGATTTGTGGGTGATAAGTGATGCGCGTGCATACAGAGTCAATTAGCTCGTTATTATATAGTAAGGATTATGTATATGTTGTATTAATATTATTTTGACAGTTGTGCTCCTCTTCAGTCTTTACTTGTTGTAACTCCTATGATGTTGAGGTACCTGGAAGAGATCGCTTATTAGCGATAAGGTCACCTTTTGTACATTTTTTTGTCTTTTTTTCTTGCTGTTACTATGTACTTTTATTACTTTTTGAGGATGTGCAATTTAAAATTCAAATTATTATTATTATTACAACTAAGTTTCCATTAAAATTGGCAATGTATTTTTCTATTACCTCTGTTCCAATTCGTGATCAATAATAAGGATTCTGTGGACTGAAAACGATCTGAAGTATTAACAAATAACGTGGCTAACCGCACACTCAAATTCTTGCGGTACATATTGTATTATGATATGCCAATATTCCTAATTTTATAATAAAAAAATAGTTTTATTAGTAATTGTTTTTTAATTATTGTATTCAAAGCTGCTGTTATTATCAAAAGGCCAGGAGGTACTGAATAATTTAGGTAAGACTGTCCGTCTAGAATAATTAAAATAATTCAGGTAATAAATTGTCTATTTAGAATAATACTAATAATTTAGGTAATATATATTGTCTAGATAGCAATATCCTTATAATTAATATGTCCATGTGGTTGACGCTAAAAACCCTGATAGTGCTTTAGAGTTAATCGCTCGTCGATTGAAATTGTTGTTATATAAGAAAAAAATGCATAATTGTGTATTATCTTTTATAGTTCTGATAAAATCAATTTATCTTTCATTTCAGTTCGTCATGTTTTATTACAAATAATATATGCACTAAGCTTTTTACAGTCTTGGCCATTTAACTATTGCACATTTTTTACAATCCATCCACTTAATTGTCTTTATTAAAAGTAAAGTATATATTAACACTAAACCTACCGACAATTCTTGTGTACCTGTTCCTACCGCACGCGGTCAAATTGACCGGTAATTATAAGTTATTTTATTATATAACGCAGGTAATAATGGAAATAGCTAAAAGTAAAGAGTGAAGAAAATATTATATGCATAATTAAAGAATTGTCATGTAGTTTGATAACGATATTATAACGTTTAAAAATGTGTAAGTTTTACAAAAGTTTAAGAACGGTCAATTTGACCGGTACTTGGTAGGTTTAGTGTTAATTTATTGATACCAGTATAGAGATAGCATTTTAATTTAGTGTCCCCGGATATAAGATTAGTAGATGGAGATCTCTTTCTTCTTCTACTCGTTAAATATTTAAAGGTATGTATGGTTCTACTATTTTATTATTTTTTGGATTATATAACTACTAATTATTGACTATTCTTAATGATTATGAGCACTTAGTTTAAAATGCTTTGATAAGTTACTCTAAAATAAAAAGAATATTAAAAAAATAAAGGTTATTAAACCAAATATTTCTCAACATATGGTTTAACAGCTGTTGTCTTTATTTTGTCAATCTGATAACAGTATTACTTGTTATTTGCTATTCATAAGAACGCCTATATAGAGATATCTTTTTAATAGAAAGCAGTATCAAAATAAATTAATTTAAAATTTTTAGTGCAATACACAGCATTTGTGTTAAATCTATCTAGAAATTAAATTTGTTTTTCGTTTAATGTCAGACAATTTATTTCCCACGTTAAACGGCTTTTTAAAATTTACATATCGAGATAAAATGAGTGATATTTAAGAATTATTTGATGAATTTGATAACCTTTTTATATAATATGTTTATAACACTATATGAACCTAACAAATATAGTAAGCGCCTTTCGACAAAAGCACAGCAATGTATAGAAAATTCTTTCTACAGACAAGTAAATGAGAAGAAAAAAGACGAGTGTAAGCGAAGCTCTTAACGGTTTGGGAAAGTTACTTTTGAAGCGATATCACATAAAAACTATTAAACCGATTTGAATTAAAATAGCCAGAGCTGTAGAGCTTAGGAATGGGTATATTTAAAAAAACAGAATTAAAATATCTTATCCGTTCAGAAATGATGGTCAAAAAACTGAGGGGGCTCAGTAGGCCTAACTAATGCTTTAGTAGTCCACGTCCTGCAATTATCCAAAATAGATAACTTTATGTAAGCTCGCATTTTGTAAATTAATATAAAATATATAAAATATTTAAAATCAACTCCTTGAATTTTAATTAAATACTATTGAATATTTAATTTATTTGATTTAAATTAAAATATGATAAGGGTTATCTATATTACGAAAAAAAATCCATTTTATTTAACATATATAAAAATCTCCTGTCACGATGTTTGTTTGTGATCTTCGAAACTACTCGTACTAAACCGATTTCAATAAAATTTTGTAGATATCTATTGTTTGTCTAAATTAAAAGATTGTATAGTTTTTATATTTATTAATAATCTTTTTTTTTTATTGGGCATTTAAGGTTTTCGTACATAAAGGATTTAAGTCACTTCTAAGTTCTATAATTTGCCAATATGGCAGTGTTAATAATAAAATTTTAATTGTTGTAAAATATTTTATGAAGCAACAGTCGAAGTCACCGGCAATCACTTGTTTATATATATGTAATACAACTTATAATTAACACTGAATAAGGAAGACGCACCTTAATTTATATGCAGAATATCTAAGTGCAGTTATGTTATCATAAATATATTTAAATATTATTCTCTTGTGTTAACTAATTTATTACATACATAACTAAATAAATGTCTAGGAATTATTTTAATGCTAAATCTACCAAGTACCGGTCAAATTGACCGTTCTTAAACTTTTGTAAAACTTACACATTTTTAAACGTTATAATATCGTTATCAAACTACATGACAATTCTTAGAATATACATATAATAATTTCTACACTCTTTACTTTTAATTATTTCCATTATTACCTGCGTTATATAATAAAATAACTTTTAATTACCGGTCAATTTGACGGCGTGCGGTAGGAACCGGTATGCAAGAATTGTCGGTGGGTTTAGTGTTAAAGTAATATTATAATAATAATAATAATATTATATGTTAAAATATTTTTTTTTTCTGTTCCGTCTGTCAGTTTGAGCTTAAGCATTTTTGTAATTTTAAAGTTAGGTAGAGGGACAAATATTTATATTCTGTTAATATTTCACGTTCTAGTACAACGGCGGCTTGAGCCGTGACTGAATCTCTCTGAGGACGCACTCTCCTCTCCCTTAAGGCTCCACCTATTCTCTAAGGGTCTCCGTCGGTGACACTGTCACGGTCAATAACAGTATTGAAAACATATAAATAATAGTAATTCCATGTTTAATTTATTTTAATGTTATTTTTATATGTTATTTAGATATAAACATTTCTCTTGTTTGAAATAAGAAATTAGGTTTTAGAGGATATCCCAATATTACTTCCCAGAGAAGATATCATATTTTATTTTAATACATCTTCACTTAATAATCACAAACGAAAAAAAATAATTCAAATATGGTTCGGATCTAACTGTTATAGAATATTTAATCGGCGATGGTTGCATAGAACCTTAGGTTTAATTATTGTTACTCTTGTTGTGGTCGCTAATGACCCTAGTAATTTTAAAGCGACCTATAATAAAAATCAAGAATTTTCATGATTAAGTAGACAAAGAAAAAAACCATATAAAAATATATGTTTATTTACAAACCAGAGGACATAAACAGAAATAACACGGTTAACAAAAAAATACAATAAAAAAATATTAAAATATAAAAAAAAGTTAAAATATTAACAAAGGATTAATAATTAATAAAACAACTAGTGGTGTTAGTATAATATATTTCGGCACCCTGTATGTGTATGAATGGATGTAAGTATGTTTGTATGTATGGGTGTGTGTGTGTGTGTGTTACTTCCCGCGTCGCGTCCTCCACAGCAGGGCGCAGTAGGCCAGCAGTCTGAAGCCCACGAACAGCAGCAGCATATTCACGACGTCCATTGTGAAGTCTTGCTGTTGTTATGAAAAGAGCAAAAAAAAAAAATTAAAAGTAGCTGAAACAAAAAGTGAAGAAATGTGATGATGTAGAGAAGTTACAAATTAACATTGTGATAATGTATTCTTATTGTGTGTGTGTGCGTGTGTGTGTGTGTGTGTGTGCACATTGTGATAATGTAATATTATATTCATAAGTGTGTATGTCTTTGTGTCTTTATGTGTGTGCGTACCTCAGAAAAGCTGAGCGTAGTGAGCACGACGTCCCCGCTGGCGGGGCAGGTGAAGTTCTCCCGGGTGCAGGCGATGCTGGTGACACCCGACCACTGGTTCACCAACAGCGCCTCGTTACCGTACCGGAACCACGACAGGTATGAGATCCACCCCAGGTATGGCGGAACAGACCTGGACGAACACAACATTTTATAGATGATGATGATGACTTAGATGATGGTGATGTATGGTCCTGGACAAACAGACAACAGCTTATAGATGATGATGATTTAGATGATGGTATTGGATGACCAGCTCACCCCGAGTTGAGGAAGAATCCTCCGAACAGCATGAAGGGTATGATGATGGGAGGACCGACAGAAGCCGCCATGCTCACGCTGCTGCTGGCGCAGGAGATCAGGTAACCTGGAAAGATGATAAAATGAAAGATATAATCATTAATACATTTTTTTATTTTTTTTAAACTAATTTTCAAAAAATGTTTTGAAAAATATATATTTCTAATTATATTTTCTTATAATTTATTTTAAGTTATTATAATTTAAATGGAAATGAAACCTGAATGCAAATAAGACGAAGGTTCTGATATTTGAAAGAAATGAAGAAAGAACAGAATGTAAGATCAACGTGAATGGTAAGATATTAGAACAAGTGAATGAAGTGGTATATTTGGGAAGTATGTTTAGCAGAGACGGAAAATACGAAATGGATATGAAAAGGCGTATTGCTGCCGGTAACAGAGTCAACGGTGCTTTGGCTGCATTGTTGAGACGGCGAAACGTCAGCATAGCTGTACGTTTGGTTGTACACAATGCAGTTTTGCTACCGACGTTGTTATATGGCAGCCAAACGTGGGTAACACAGAAGAAGAATGTAAGAAAGATGAATGCTGTGGAGATGCGATTTCTTCGCCGTTTATGCGGAGTCAGTATTGGCTGACCGAATCCGCAATGAAGAGATCCACGGAATGGCAGGTACTAGCTAAGATGTCACGGTGAGAATGAAGAAAAACGTGCTCAGGTGATTTGGGCACGTTAAACGAATGAGTGATGAAAGAATGGTAAAAAAGATTTATAAAGGAAAAGTGAGTGGTAAAAGAGACAGGGGGAGGCCTCGAGTGACCTTCGAAAATACAGTAGCTACGATACTGGAGGAAGGTCACGTGAAAAGCATGAGGACCCCCCGGAGGGCATGTATGAATAGGTTAATGTCTGTGGTCGAGGCGAGGTATGCAGGGACCGTAGCGTTTAGCGCTCCGTCGTCTCTGGCAAGGGATATGGCGTGAAGATAGGTAAGTAAGTAAGTATAATTTAAATGGAGTCAAATCAATGATTATTTATATAGAGTCAGAAGGTAGAGCGTCCCATTATTTGTTGTATTGACTCTACCAAAACACATTATATGATTCTAACCTATTTATATATGTTATTCTGTAAGTGATCGCTGTCTGTACATACAAGATATTTGGGACAAATGATTACTGAAAATGATGATTTTATGAACTTTTGTCTATTTGTCTTTGCTTTTGTTCATGCTAATATCTGGAACTCAAATACATTTCACAGATGTATGTTGAAATTGTCACTTACAGTTTAATGTTTTTATTTATATATAAATAAAAAGTTACGGCAATTTTATTGCTTTGTTTTAATTTCGATAATGATATTATTAAGAGACTGTTTTGTTGAATTGCATCATTTTTTACCAATTCTGTAGCCTGCGGACAAAAAATCCGTACGTAGTTGGGGGAATAACTAGTCTTTAGTGTTAAAAACTTTATGTAATGCTATTATATATTATGCTATTAATAGTGATGTTTTAAACATTCTTACATACACACACACACACACACACACACACACACACACACACACACACACACACACACACACACACACACACACACACACACACACACACATACACAGTATAAATAGGTATTAATTTAATAAATCCTTCATGGATTTGAGTGTACGCATATATAATAAAGTTTCACAAGATATCTTAGACCTTTCTTTTCTTGGGTTTAAATCTAAAATCAAAAGTTTATTAATAAATAAATCTTATAACGTTCAAGAGTTTTTAGTGGATCGAAATATTTTGAAACTTAAATTGTTAAATCATTTGCAGGTTTTATATTATAATGTACATCACCTAAGATTTATTTATTTAGTTATATTTCTTTTGAAAAGAGCAACTGTTGAGTTTCTGGGCGACTCTTCTCAACAGAGCAGCATTCCGAGCTTGTGGTAGCTTACTCACGGACTGACTACACTGACCTTTTTTATTATAATAATTGACGATTCAAAAGTACGTGTAAATGCCTACTTGAATAAAGATATTTTGAATTTGAATTATAAGTGTAATTGTGTAATAACTATAAAACTGGAGTAATTAAAACTTTACTGATAATAATTCTTAGTTTTTAATTGTTTTATGGCTTTTTGAAGCGTTATTAATTTATAAGTATTCTTTTGCAACTTTTTCTTAAAATGATTTATATATTATACATTTTAGTCGCAAACAAAAATGTAGTGTTAGTCTAAATATAATATTAACACATTAAAATGAATCCTTTTTTATTTATTTAACTATTTTTACCTTTATTTATTTAATAATTTCTCGTATCACAAATTAATATATACATAATAGAATATTAAATTAAATTAAATTAAATTTTTAAAAGAATTGAATAAAATTGATAGTAAAATATCGAATATTTTGCATAAAAACTTAAACTTAAGTATTTTTTTTTTATAATTACCTTAAGAAGGTTTCTATTGTGTTATATTTGATAGTGATAGTGTAATCAATACTCTGATGAGGTTCCCACGGTGTTGGTGTCACGTGTCGGTCGCCCTACTTTGTATATTTGAAATGTATATACTACTTGTTATATTTTGTGCTTTTCGTTATTACTCAATTTTACTATTTTTTTTTTGTGATTTAGTTTTATAATTGAATTGTTTTTTTTTAATTTCTATTTTTTTTTGGTTTTAGTCGCGATTTTTTAATAAATTAAAAAATTCGCTTTTTTTTTTATTTGTAAAAGGTGCATTTTTTTATGTAATCATGTTTTTTTTAATTTTTATTTTTAATGCAATCAATATACTTTAGTTCTATAATAATATTTTTTAAAGAAAAAAATGCATTTTTTGTTATTTTATTCGTATTTTTTTTTGTCAATTTTAACGTTAAATACGTATTCTTTATTTTTGTGATCAAATTAATATTTTTTTGTACAAAATGCTAAACATTTATATACAGTATTTTAAACTTTACATCGAGAATTAAACTCACGTTTTTGAATCTTTTTTTTAAATGTATAAAATTTTTATAACTCCATTAAAAATCCACAAATTTAATGATAAAATGTTAAAATAATCACAGCAATGAATCAACCCTTAATGAGGTTGTAAACCTTATTCGGAGGTTGAGAGAACCGGTATGTAGAGACGCTCTATCAAGGTTTTGTAATTTATGTTAATTAGTTGTGTTGTAAGGGCATTTGATAATTACCAAATATTATTAGAGTTTTAATTTTAATTTTGACTTTATTACATCTAAAAAACTGATCTGGTTTATTTTTAAGGATACCTTCAGTTTATAATCTAAAAGGACTTTAAACTATGTAGTCCATGTATTGGGTTTTGGTGATGGTTTTTTAAACATACCAATAAGAAACATAAAATATAACCAAATTTAAAATTAACTTAAAAAATGTGGGATTCGAACCCGTGACCTTTTGATCAGTCATCAGTCACTAACAGTCACAGATCAGTCATGAGCCATTAAACAAATAATAGTATCATAATAGTCCATTACTCACCAAAGGAAGTAGCAACATTGGTGATGAGGGCGGCCAACCCTGAGGCTATGAAGAACCTCTCCGGGGCTGGGTTGAGTCCTATCATGTAGTAGGCCACGGTTGTGAACACCAGCGGTATGGTCGCGAAGACCGGAGCCTCCGCCAGCGTCTTGGACAGGAAGTAGACATCCGCGCGATACATACCTGACTGATGCTCCCGGAGGAAGATCGGCAGCTCCGAACAGAACACCTGGGGTCAAGGGTCACTTGTTTAGCCGATAAGTAACTATTGCTTTTTGTGGGAGCCTTAAAAATAGCCACCAGATAGTTCTAAATAGTTAATTAGACCCTTATCTGGTATCTGCACCCATATCTGGTAAGACCTGGATAGGCCTGTTTGTATATGTTGGAATTGGGTTTTGTGCATATAATAAAAATCGTTTAACATAATGGAATGAAGTTCTGAAAATACTTACATTAATAACCGCAAAGATGTTCTGGAAAGTCATATTAGTGAGGAACATGAAGATGGCTCCGTTGATGTTCATGACGCCGTCCTGATCCAACTCCTGGCCGAAGTATATGATGCCGATGAGCAGCGCTACCATCTGGAAATAGTATTGTTGATTATTTTGAGTAGTACATGATCTACATTTGACATCACATTTATATCACATCCCCTTGATATGTGTGATATAAGATTTTCAACATATATCAAAGCACGGTCAGTTGGATGTCACAGTGATAGAATGTAACTCACGATGGTCTGCAGGAATCGCACTTTGATGAGCATGGGTTCCTTGGTGACGGAGAGCCAGGAGCGCCACAGCACGGCCCTGAACTGAGCGCACCATGGGGCTTTGTAGGGGGAGCGGGACCGGCCAGAGGACCAGGGAGGGGTCGTCCAGCCCGAGGAGATCTTGCGCTGGAGATCAGATAAGTAGCACTAAGTTAGCATAGTGACACCTGAGTTTATTACTCCAGATAAGTACGAGTCGTTAGAATAAAGCTTGCTTTCTTTAAATGTCCATTTCAGTCTAACCTCATGATAAATGGCGTTCTCCGCCTCCGCGGCCAGCTTGCAGCCGATCTCGGACTTGGCGAAGGCGGTGCAGACGGTGTCGATGGTGTGCCTGGTGGTGTCGTCCCGCCCGGGCACTCCGGCCAGCAGCTGGATGTAGTGGTCCGCGGGGTTGTAGTTGGCTGGGCACGCCGCACCCAAACTATACAGATTGGATATCCGTTCAGTTGCTATTTTCAGTTTATTAGTTTTATTAATTAGTCAGACTTATTATTGACACTTTGTAGGAGATATTTAATATTTTTAGTAACAAAAGTTATTGATAATCACCTCTACGATCGACCATCATATAATAAAAACATCGATATTTTTGTTTTGTAGCTGAACACATATTATATATATATATATATAAGTCCACTAAAATACTCACTCTCTAAAGAAACCAGATGCTTGGTCCGGAGAGCCAAGAAAAGCGACTCTTCCCTCCGCCATTATTAGTAATTTATCAAACATCGCGTACAACTCTGATGAGGGCTGGTGTATGGTACATACTATGGTTTTGCCCTTTTTGGCTAAACCACTTAGTACCTGTGGATATTATGGTTATTACATATACAGACATACAAATATATATTAGATGTTAATTTTAATACCTGAATAACATTCTGGGCCATAAAGGAATCCAATCCAGAGGTGGGTTCGTCGCAGAACATAAGTGGAGGATCGGTTAGAACTTCACTGGCAAAGGAGAGCCTCTTCATCTCTCCTCCAGATATACCCTTCAGTCTCCCCGGGATGCCGATTACTGTGTTCTGGCATTTTGATAATGCCAGCTGGAATTGATCTTATTGCTAAGTATAGGCAGACTTTCTTATGTACTATTATATAGTAATTATTTGGCGTAAATTTATCTATCAATCTTCCCTCTGTCTCTTTCTCTATCTCTCTCTCTTTCTCTCCCTCTATCTCTCTCCGGATTATTCAATTCAATAGATTCTACTAAATTTATTATCAAATCGAATATATTTATAACTAGATCAGCCCATATCATTAGATAAAGTATTTTTACTATGTTTATATTTGGACTATGTACAATAATTTAATGTCGTTCTAATACTAACATTGACTAAAAAATTAACTGGTTTGGATATATTTGAATATTCATTTTCGTTTTCATAATAAGGGAAGTGACTATTAATAATCTGTTATATATTGAATATTTTATTAATAAAGACTTTATTATCGTTGTATTCTTCCTACACTTAATAGTGTCCAGTTTACTTGAAACACGACAACACAATCCGATTATGACGTCTTGTTGCTTCGGTTACAGACATTTTAATCCAGTTACACACACACACACACACACACACACACATACTAAACTAACGAAGATAGTAGTTGAAATATAAACAAATTTCGTAATAATTACGGCGTCCCGTAGACTAGTCGTCCAAACCGGTTTTTACCGGATTTTTCCTATGTTATTTTGTATAAAGGTGTAATTTGTCTTCAGAGCCGTTTAGAATGTAGCGGCATATTATTTGAAGAAATATGAAATGCATTATTAATATGTATGAAGAAAATTTTCATATTAAAAACTTCTATTAAGAATTAACGTTCCAGAATCAAGGTTGACTACTTTTGTTCCTTACTATGAAAACTGTGATTTTTATATGTATAGAAATTATTAGATTTGAATAAATTTAACATTTTATTTATATTTCAAATATAATTTTATTTATTTAAATAACTTGATACTAGTTTTAAATTATAATAATAAGAACATTTTTGTTTAAATGTCAATATTAGTTTATTACAAAAATTTCTTTTGGAAAATTAATTTATAATTTTAAGCATATGGATATTCCTGTCAATTATTTATGTATAACTATTAACATTTTAAACTTTAATATTGAACCTGAAGTATCGAACTGCTATGTAGCAATCGTGTTCGAAATAAAATAAACTGAGGTTATATTATTTATTAAGAATCCCACGTTCATACAATGTTCATAACATTTTTTCTCTTTTCAGAGTCTTTTAGAGTATGTTATATAACGAAGCCAAAGAAGTTGTTATTTTGTAACGCTTTATGTACTTATTATTGAGCTGAGCGTAAGCGGAGCTCTTAATCGTTTGGGAGACCTTTTTTGTATTTATTTGTCTCCAGAATGCGACGAGATAATTAGTTAAAAAAGAGAGGGGCTCAGCTCAACACCCGCCGCGCACGGTTGGCTGATATATATATATATATATATATATATATATATATATATTATTCTATGTTTAAATACATACCTCAGATATGACTTCTTGAACTCTGCGCATCCGCTGTGCGTAAGGTATGTGGCGGTCCATTCTCACTAAAGCCTAAAAATAAATTATTTCAAGATACAACCAAATTTAAGTATTTTAATTCATGAATATTTTTTATTATATCCTAATGTTAAGCTTCACATATAGAACATACACACAGCAATTATAGAACAGCACAGAACAGCACAGAAAATAAATCAATAATTTAAACGGAGCTGTCGCGTGTACCTTAAGATTAAAATATGGCGCCGACCTTCATAATAACATTATATACCATTATATACTTAGTTAAATTGTATGCAAAATTATTTACTTGGCATTTATTAGAATGTTCTTAAATGATATTATAACTAACTGTTGTCAGCGACTTCGTCTCTGCTTCATGAATTTACAAAATTTTATTATTAAAACCGCCATTTTGAAAACAAAAACGTAATAATACAAAAAAATATTAGCCGTAACTTAAAAGATAAGTTACGATTATAACCAAACAGTAGATTAAAACAAAATTTCATTAAACAAAATCGGTTCAGTAATTTCGAATATGAACGCAAACGAACATCGGGACAGAGATTTTATATACAAAGATAATTTTAAATACTTAAGAAACCTGTATCCAAAGTATGCGATACTAAAAATATATTATACTAATAGAGTTATTATTATGAATTCTATCAGATATAATCAGTAATAAGTTCTTCATAAGGATGCTATTTGCATACGCCTCTGAATTAATTATTTTCCTGTATACATGTCATGTCAGATAATTGCTTTATGAGCTCTGACAGGTATATCAAGACGCGGGGTTTTGAACACCGTTGAAATATAAATTGCTATAGGTTATTAGCGTTATTATACTATAGAACCGGATCGGACCGAAACGAACCGAATTGAAACGGAACGGAATGAACCGAACCGAATTGGATCGGTTCTGTTCGGACGAACCGAACCGAACCGGATCAGACCGAACCCAACTGAAACGGAACCGACCGAACCAAACTGAATTGGACCGGTCGATCCGGACCGGACCGAACCTAACCGGATCAGACACGACCGAAACAAAAATTTCAATCAGCTTACCTGGAAAATTAAATGTTCTTTCACAGTAAGTGTTCCAATGAACAGGTCCTGTTGCTGGACATAGGCGGATAGAGCCGCCATTGCTTCAGGGGTCGCCGGCTGACCGTTCAACGCCCTAGTCCCACTAGACATGACCCCGCTAGGAGTCCTGAATGTTAGTGTGTTTAATAGTGTCGTTTTGCCCGCCCCTGAAGAACCCATGAGCGCGAGTAATTCTCCAGGATATGCTGCACCGTTTACTAAAAAGAATTTTGAGCTTTATAAATATATTCATATTACTATTGTTTGTACTGACAAGTTCAAGATTAAGTGATCTTACTATATGGTCTAAATGCTTGCTGCATCATCTAAAAATTTTTTTTGGTTTATCCTAACTTTTCGTCGACTTAAACTTGTTACATACTCATAATAAAATATTATTATTAATAACAATCACGTAACTAACAATACGCTTTAAAATCATGTTATTGTTATACAATCTTGCAATATATATTTTATTTGAAATTTTTTAGCAAAACCTTTAAAATGTAGTCTATATAGTTTCTCAAATTAATTACAACAAAAGAAATATATGAAATACATTTTATTTTTTAAATTTAAGTTTTAAAGATGTACTCATAAGCTGTGATATTAATATTACAAAAATGGATCTTTTTATATAGAATTTAAAATCAGCATAAACACTCGAACCTATAACCTTTACTTTAATATTAAAATAGGAACAATTATAATAAAACTTACCATTCTTGAGTAACTGTTTCCTCTGCTGGAACATGCGATTATTGGATCCCCTCCAGAAGTTCCAGAACTTCCTATTCCTCGATCTATCCTCTGTGGCGAAGGCGTTAACATCCGCCCAGGTGTAGGTAACCTTCTCGGTGCCGCCGATCGCTCCATAGCTTCTTGGTTGGGTAATTGCGAGAGTGACTTCGCCTACACTGGCTCTAGGACTGTCGTTTGGTGACGTGTCCTAGAAAACATTTTATATAGGATGATTATTAGATAACTTGATATTATTATTAATATATATTATTTATCTTTCCATAGATGTATTTAAAAAGTTATATTTTACATCCAGCCTTTATACATTTGTGAAACCGCTTCTGAATTTTTTATAAACGTGTCAAAATATAATTCGATCAAGCCATTCTTTGCCTTAAAAGGATTGTGTTCTTGGTAAAAGGTTCTGCAAAAACTTAATTCAACCTTTTACGTCTTATCAATATCATTATTATATTAATTTAAAATTGTTTTAATTGTATAAATTGAATAAATTTTACATTTTAAAATATATATATTGCTTTAAAGGCGCAATATCAAAAGGTTACTTGAAGGTCAATTAATTAAAGAACATTCTTCCAAATGACCGAGTACAGATAGATCGATGGCTAATTGGTTTAGTATTTTAGTAGCTCAAATATCCAGGCCACGCAAAGCCGCATGACGATACTAGTAATCGGAGCGGAGGGAATTAAAGCTACTCGTACATATCGATTCGACCGGACATATCATCTTTCATGAGAGCTATTTGAACTATCTGTCTGTTGTACCGACAATATCGACGAATTCCACTTTGATAGCCACAAATTAATAGACTAATATATGGCAACATTTACAAGTCAGTACCTATAATAAATATTTCGAATATTTCAAATTGGTTTTCGACCTTTGAACGTATAGAAACTTGTACTGTACGGTTTTTTCCATGTTAAGAATAATATGGGTTTAAAACTGAGAATGTCATAACTAGAGCATTATATATATATATATATATATATATATATATATATATATATATATATATATATATATATATATATATATATATATATATATATATTTCTCTCAGGAGTAGTACTTTTATGGAGTTTTTTCAAAATTTCGTTATCATCGGTTGTTGGTCAGGGGTCAAAGCGTGAAAGTCTAAGAATCAAACAAAGTAAGAGTAGGTCCGACTTCATTTATTAGGTCTACCCTCCTGGCGTATCTAAAAGGTGGCTTAAAAACTACACAAGGTTTGGCCAAACCAATGTTTATGTTTTGAGATGAAAATGAGACGATTATAGAGAGAAAAGTATCCTCACAGTTAACTAACACCATAGTGTCATCAATCTTTACTGTGGTTGCTTATAATAGTGGCTAAATATTTTTTTTGTATTTACTCATGATAATGAATAAATTATAGATATCATATATTATAAATAAATTTATATATAAACTTTTTTTTATACAACTTCACCTAATCGTTAATATTATTTCATAAAATAGAAAAACTCCTTACTACAAAAAAACATTTTGTTAAATACAAATGGGTATTTTATTTAGCATAAATTCAAAAATTTCTTGAAATACTTACTAAATTAACACCTACATTATATATGCTCTGAATTTTATGTTATAATAAAATTTATATTTCTCAATCATATAATATCTTTTAAAAGCGAACGTTAAACATAAAAACGTGACTCGCCTCGACTTTTTATATCTTTAACATTATTAAATAATATATACAACTAGTTTTATTGATTCCCAAATTAGGTACAAAAAGTGGACTGCATATTTTAATACGGGTACATGTAATACCAACAGAATTTAATAAAAATATATTTAAAAAAGTTGTTACGTGTTTAATATTTAAGATTTTACAATAATAGTTACTAAAATGGTTGTCTGTTCATCTGTTTTTTGTAAACTGATTTTGATTAAATAATGTATGGCTATAGCCTATTACTTGCGCAACATATAATGTACTTTTTACTCTAGATAATTATCTCATTTTCTCGAGATGACACAAAATTTACTTGGGATATAATCAATCAAAAGTACTGGATCGATTTTAATGATATTTAGTGTGATCACCATTATTTGTGTCAATATAATGCTTTGAAGCTCCAAGTATTTTCTCAATATCACGAAAATAAACGATAGATAATTTCTATCCTAATTATAAAACAAAGGATCTTTATTATTTATTATAATTGGCTTATTATCTAAGCTTGCGAAACAGTAGTGTACATACAATACTGTTTCGAGAAAAAATATCAAATTCATGATTATAATAATTCTTGATAGATTCTTAAGAGGGTGGAGGGAGTTTCAGACGAAGACACTGAAAAGAACTAGTAACACGTTTTGTAATATAATTGAGCTGAGCGTAAGCGAAGCTCTTAACCGTTTGAGAAACTTATTTTCAAGCAACATCACATAATAACTACTGAACCGAATTGGCAGAGCTGTAGAGCTTGGGAATGGGCATGTTTTAAAAAAAATTGAATTGAAATATCTCATTCCGTTCAGAAATGATGGTCAAAAACTGTTTCTCCCATAGACAACGTTATCTCAACTTACGCGGGCTTGCCGATCGTCAACCTAGAAATACGTTTATAAGCAATATCACATAAAAACTACTAAATAAATATATATATATTTTATTTAAAAGGAGGAGGAGGAGGAGGAGGGGGGTTCAGCTCAACTCCAGCAGCGCACGGCGGCGGATCCTAGTTAAATACAGATTTACAGTTACAAATCAGCAAGTCTATTTAAATGACTTGAAATCTCAATGAATCCTCAAACGTTTGAATGAATTGTACTGGAATTATGAATCGTCATTAAATATATTTTAATAGAAGCATCAAAAAAATATTAAGTTTTATAAGAATAATCATTTTTTTAAATTGTTTTTTCATTAACAATAATAATTACGATAAAGAATGCATTATGTAATGCTATCTATAAAAAAATTAAAGTTTTAATTTGGTTTGTAATTTGACTCTAAAACTACTGATTAAAACAAATCACCTGTCATTTATAAGCGAGTAACTTTTATCCCGATATTCTCACGGGATTGCGATCAACTGGATTGAAACTGGATTGAGGTGAAGAAAGCGCCCCTAAAGATAAATAATATAAACCTACAATAATAATAAATATTATGGTAATGTTTGTAATAAAGTTTGTTAATCGAACATGATTCGTGAAGTTTTGCATACAAGTTGTTAAGGGTGCAGAAAATAATACAATACAAAAGCGAAACCGTTGTAAAAAGCTAGTATTATGAGATAATACTAAATACCTTGTCTGTAGAAAAACAGATAAATTTATGTTCCTAAATTTATTAGATAATATGTGAATTATTAGAGACGAGACGAAGCTTCCAGCATTCCATAGATTCACCGTGCGGGTGCCGGGTCCATCGCGTTGCAAGAGGAGCGCAAACAATGCCTGGGACTTGCTTCTGGTGTAGCCGTAAATCCCCTTTACTATACTTTAAGTATAGTATTTTTTTTGATAATGTTGTGTTTCCCACGATCGGTTTAATTAATTTCTTATGAGGATTAAGATATTTCGTTTATATAATTTGTGTTAACCCACAATACATATCATTCTTCATGTTATAATTGTTTTTATTTACAGACTTACTCGTTTTGCAGAAGTATAATGCATGTAAAAGAAATCTTATTTCTATGACACCTTACCATCACAGAAATATGCAGATGCAGGAAGCAACTTATTGGACACAATTCATTGAATTGGTTGTACAATGGACTTACTATACTGTTGATCCATTGTTTATCTAAGCTATATCTCCATGGTTATTCCTACATACTTCATTAAGGCTCTATATTGTAACGTATACACTTGTAAAGATACTTGGGCAAGTCCAAGCTTGAAGGAGTAAGTAGTAACATTTGTAACAAAATAATTAACGAAATTTTTTTACATGTACAAGTATTAAAAAGAGTTACTACTTTCGTTTTCAATCTAGTGCAAACTTGTGTTTCCGAAAGTTTACTTTAACGTGTGTATGTATGTATGATCACCTAAAATGGTGTATTCTAAGTCTGAACTTGCGCAAGTAAATCCCAACGTTTGGGTACCATTAAACCATCAATTTGTTTGCTCCTCATATTGATTGTCTTTGGTCGTCTTGAAATATATCAAAAAGTTTTCAAAATATCTGACTATAATAATTATAAACCTCTTAAACAAATATTTTAAATTTTATGATAAAAAACTAACCAATAATTTGTGAACTAATTAGTTATTACAATAACGTATTAAAACCGGCGGAACGGGATCGTTATAACAAACTTGTTTTTACTTCATAGTTTTAGAGGACAGATCTCAATTTAGTTTTGTAACATAAAAAAAACTAATCTTTCCTATTAGAATATAGATTATGATTAAAATAGATTCATGTTCTTAATATGTTAATCATGTGAATGTATTTTAGATACATTATAGTTCCACGTGTTCTTATTTTATTTAATTCAATTAATGATATTGATTTTTTTATATAAAAGAAACTTTATTCCATGTTCCAAGCTAGCTTAGTTATATAACTACGTATTCTACACTAAAGTTAGTCTTCATATTTTCTTATATGTTCATAGTAACTTTTACTTAGAAGACATTTTGATGTCTGATAATTAAAGATGTCTCTTTTTACTTGTTAACATCTCATCAAACACACGATTCCATATTGAATTTAAATTTCATAAAACCTACGCGTCAACCGGTTTTGAAGCATGAATTAATTTGTTCAGTATTATTCCATAGCGACTTTAAACAATTCCCGAATAGCGCTTTAATATTTAATATTTTATTAAATATATATTAAACAATATTTTTAAATAAAAAATATCAGTTTTCAAATTGGTAATTATTGTGAAATCTGTTTACAGATATAGTAATTTGTTTCACCATATCTTTTAGTTAATAGCATACCTGAGGAGAATTGTTATAAGTAACACGTTGGTTATCAACGGAGGAGGCTATCAGGGGCTCGTGTTCTTCAGATCCGGCGGTCATTTTGTAAAACTTTTTAAAAACAAATATATATTATTTTTATTAAAACAACACCAACATGTTATCACTATTTGAAAGTACAGTGTTTTTTTTTTTTTATTTGGGCGGGAAATCAATGTGACAGCGCAAGGTTTAACCGCGTCTGCCAATGATGCGGTACGCGTGGCGGTGTGCCGTGCACTGCCGGTCCACACCTCCTTCCACATTACAAGCCATGTTCAAACAAGACTCCTCTGTAACTATTTGTTAATGTTAAATGATAAGAGTGCACTGAGATGTATCTTGTTGCGTTATAATCCCTTCACTATCTGATTTGACTATAAATTTAAATTCTCTAAATAAATAAAGTAACAAAATAAAAATAAACATAAGAATGTAAATGTTTATTCAAAAAAATCATATTTGAGATAGCAAATAATTATTCGGTAATTTATACAATATTTAAATGAATATCCTTTATTTATATGATTACAAATGACACATGACAAAGGAACTATTGTATATAGACTTGAGATGTTTTATGAGACTTAACATTAATTAGCGATATGGCTAACATACTCATTCATATCATAACCGGACATCGGATTATATGTTCACAAATAAAAAATGCATTATTAGCTAAACTTTTGCCTACTACATAAAAAAAAAACAAATAACCTTCAATGACAGATGACAACCAAAAATGCTAAAAATGACAATCGTACAATACACATAACCCGATGACTTACAATAATCTTACAAACTACAATACGCATTACACAATCGACAATATTTGGTGAATATTTCAAGCTGGATACTTAAATGGAATCATGCCATCATACGACATTCACAAAACACATTCAAAATGGGGCTATTAGCGTAAAAGTTGTCTTAAACTGACACATGTTCATTCAACATTACGACAATTCAACTGCGGATTAAGAAAACTTTTACACCGGTCGCCCTTATAACAACAAGCGCTCGTAAGCTTAATATATTACATAAATAAGACTGTATTTACATTGCACGAAACAGAGTCCGCGTACTTAAAGGTATAATTTCAGTTATTTAGCACTGCGCGGGAAGATTCAGTTTAATTAAACACTACAACATTAATTATCATAGTTACATGTAGAGCACGCATGTGAGACACGCACACATACGTACCAGTGTTACGCATGTGTGAGACACACACACATACGTACAAGTGTTACGCATGTGTGAGACACGCACACATACGAGCTAGAGGTTTGTAACAGTGAAAAGGAAAAAAGATTTTGATATCAAATATGTTAATAAGATACCAGAAGTTGAGCGGCATTAGTTGTATTTCATTTTTTTTTTATTATAATTACATTATACAATACTTTTAAATGATAAATGACAGCTAACACGTTAATATTTTAATGAAATTAATGATAAGACGTACAATAATCATTATTCTATTTCATTATTCATTATTAACTGTATATTATATATATACAAGCTGTTGTCAGCAACTTCTCCTGCTGCTTCATATTCATATTTAATTGAAATCGGTACAAACTTCAAAGATTAGAGCAAAAGAAAATATATATATATATGATTTTTTTCTTGCTGTTATTATGTATTTTTATTACTTTTTGAGGATGTGCAATAAAGAATATTATTATTATTATTATTATTATGATATAACATATAGATTATGTTAATTCATTGATAGTCTGAGACGTGTTCAAGGATGAATCTTTAAATCGAAGACTAATACGTTGATTATAGATATAGATTATAGATATAGAGATATTTTTAGTTTGAATGTAACATTATATATACCCTATTAATAAAGACTTTTATGAACGGTGAGACAAATTTGAGGATGATTTTATGACATAACATATATATATATACAAATATGTTATTTTTTTTTATTTTTATCATTATTTTTTAAATATACAAAGTCGATTATTTTAATTTGTAATAGACTAGCTGTGCCCGCTACTTCGTTCGTTAGCTGTAAATTGGAAGTCCTATTAAAATCGGTGCAGCCGTTTCAGAGATTAACCGGACCAAACAGACAGACAGAAAAAATTGAAAAATATATTTTTTAACTACCCTATATACTTTCATACGCAATAATGAAATCTTATATTGGACTTACAAACAGACACTACAATTTTATTTATATTTATATATATAGATTACACCAACAAATAGGTACTAAATAGGTGATGTAAGTGAACATGATACTGTAGAGTCCGACCGCACGACTATCGAATATCAACCGGCGAACTAGACTAGACTCGATATGCGATCCAGAAAATACACAACTTACTACTAAAATATATGATATGATATTAACAATTTAACTGCAAGAAAGATTATACATTTTTAATCTAAGGTCATTGACCCGAGAAACAGTGGTCACCACACGAGTCATAAAGACCCCTTCACACTCAAGTATCAATGAGACAGATAAGATAGATCGTTTGGTGTTAGCCGTCATTTCTATTTGTATAATATAGAAAAAACTATGTGGTATATTTTATAATAGCGTCTGGTATCTTCAACAAGCGCTTATGATACATTTAGACAAGCGCTTTAGCGCTTATGATACAAAACGGTAAGTGCTAAACAAACTATGAAACTAATAAAAAAAATGGTACCGTCAGTACACGACACCATGAGGTAGCCTGAAGTTATATATAAAAAAAAACTTACAAACAAAAAACATCGTTCCCTTTATCAACATAATACTGCTATACTAAAATAACTAACCATACTAAAAGCTATTCTCACCTACACGAGAGCATTTTACTAACGGTCGAGTCGCGGCGGTCCGTACGTTTAAAATAAACCGAAAAATCTTACAAACGACACGAGTATCTAGAGCTAAATTAAATTATTAAAAAAAAAACATCGTTCCCTATGAGCCCGGTACCCACCGCCGCTCTAAGTAATCAGTCTTTACACAACCCCGGGCTCACGTGCGCGCCTCCAATTTAAAAGAACCGCCAAAACATATTAAAAAAAAAAAAACAATTTCGAATTTCGAATCCGTTAGACGACAACGGACAGTACCGTACGCTCTTATCACAGCCAAATGACCGCCGCCCTCGAAAACCATCCGCGACCGCGCGACGGCTCCATGGTTAACTTCGCTTACATTTCCTTAGTTCAAAAAAATTTCAATAGCACAACACGAACATTTAATAATTATTATATTATCATTGTTATATGATGATTGTGATTATTTATTGTAATTCATATATAAGAGTTTAAGCTACGCACATCCAACTCAACGTGTGTGTGTGTACGTTGCAGTGGTGTGTGTATTTAGCTATAGTAATTTACTTACACACACACACACACACACGCACACACAACTGCGTACGTATTATGAGATGCATGTAACTTATAACCGTATTTAGCTACTATTATTATAAGTATTGAAGTTATTCTATTACTTTATTAAATATTGCAAAAATTTTCTGAGCCACGACATTTCACTATTGTCTTATCTGTGGATAAAATTAACATATAAAAATCGTACTTTTTTTCTTTTTAATTTGAACATTTTTATATAAATAATTGCACTTTATTGTATCGATGGCTCTCGGTAATATATAAATGTAAGGTAAAAAAAAAAAACAAGGTAACATTGCACTATTATAACATAACCAACATTATTAATTTTAAGCAACCCGTTGCGTTTCCAGATTTCTAATTCGTCTAAGCATCAACAGTACATCCGATAATAAGCCTAATTATTATCGCTACAAAGTTCACAATCGCCTAAGATTCGATATGATTTAAAATCGACTTTCAGGCCGTAGCTAAAGTTAATTTCGTACTAACAAAGATCCAATATTTTTGAACTTTTATAGCTACGGCCATGAATTTCAAACCAACTCAAACATCACACGCACGTGTCATGCGATCGTTCTAATAAATACGTGTTATCAATAATATATTTTTTTATATTATAATTACGATATTGAGCTCTAAGCGTAGTCTAACTGTGATTAACAGAACACCTTATACGGAACCCATTATATTATTTTTAACCGTCACTTAACGTTCGTTTCATTTCAATTTTCGAATCCTCTTCCGGGGGTAGTCTTGACCAATCCATAGCCGCAGAGCTCACACGCGATAATGTACTTTAATAGTACGACACAAGGTCGATTTTCAGTGTCCGCGTGGAGTGATCGAACGGCGCTTGCTTTTTTTCAATTTTCCGGGGATAATATTAAACCTAATCCAATAGAGTCCATAGCCGCAGAGACCACACGCGATAATGTACTTTAATAGTGCTACGCAAGGTCGATATTCACGTATTCACAGTGTCTGCGGCGAGTACTTGGACGGCGCTCGCTTGAGCCGCCGACTCATGGGTCACTGTCAGTTGTTCTTGTCGAAGTTGTGGAGCGCCCAGTTGAAGGAGGCCGTCCACGAGTTCTTCACGGCCTCGTCGAACTTTAGACGGAAGTGCTCCATTGCTTTCTCCTTCGACAGATCCATCACCTGTTTAACAGATCTATTAATACACGTCTTAAAGGTCAATTCGGAGGCAACTATCGCAAGATTAGAGCTTCTATAATAATCTATTCATTTGAAATATAAAAGTTACACTGAGAATAAATCGATTTACCTGCATTTTAACATTTTATTGGACGATGAAACGATTTAAAAGTACTTAAACATATTAAAAAAGTGAAATACATTTTTATATTTTAACTAAAATGTTAGACGCCATTGGAATAATAAAACCATCATTTTTATAACAGACAACAACATGAAAAAAAAATGTAAAAAAAAAATCAAATTATTGTTTGTTATGTTTCATTTGTATAATATATGGCATATCGGATTGAGATCATTTTCATTTGAACGTAATTATTAAATCATAAATTTATAAAGTATCAAAAATGAAATATATTAAAAAAGCACTCAATTTTTATATTATTTGGACACACTGCTGTGTATATATTTTGATATTTCCACACTTATTCATAAAACAAAGTGATTAATTGCTTCATTAAATTCTCATTATAAAGGCAGTTTGTTTATTGCACAATATTGTGCAATATAAAAAGAAGTTAAAATTGAATTATTAAAATTTAATTAAGCCATTCTTAATTTTTTTATAATGCACCAAATGTAGTGGGAGATAATAATTGATTATTTAATTGAACAGCAATTCGAAGCTCGCTGGTTCATAGACTATCGTAGAGAAAAACTAATAGTAAATACTTCGTTGTGCGTTAGGAGTGCTTACTAACAGTATATAGTACGGTAGGGTACGGTACAGTACGGTACAATAGTGTATGTATCCTCACCAGTGTCTCCCGCAAGTACTGCAGGTCCTTCTCCGAGCTGAGCTCCGGCAGCCCCGTGGAGATCATCATTGAGAACAGCGACAGGATGAGGTGTCCGTGCGACCGCAGGATGATGAACGCCTAACATACATGGTAAAAATACATCATTATGTGCTCTTTTGGAATATATTTACTTCACTCCAGCATTACTTCACTAGTTTACAACAAACAAAAACAAAAAAATATAGAATTTTGAAATTACGTATTGAATTCACACGCACGCACACGCACACACGCACGCACACATATAAATGAAGAAACCCAGAATTTTTTTTTGATTTGAAATAATCGAATATTTGTTATAAATTTTGGAAACCTAAATGTTCATACTCCACCCTTTTCGTATTGATAATATCAATAATAATAATAATAATAATACAATATTGGTGTGTTAGATAAGTAGACTGACCGTCTCGCACAGTTCCCTGAACTTCTTGAAGTCGATGTCGTGCACGCCCCCGCGCTGGCCCTTGTTGATGACGTGTATGAAGTCGTGCGTCAACACGAAGGGCACGCGCTCCCGCTTGAAGCCGTACTTCTGCTTGAAGTGACCCAGGAAGTGACCGAAGTCGATGTGGAACAGCTGGGAATTGATACTCTATTAGTATTGTTTGAAAAGGATAGATAATCTTCCATATAAGAAAGATTATTTTTGTTTAAGAGTGTTCCAGGATAAATTACTATACAAAGTCTTCCATTTTTTTATTAAGAAATAAATATTTCATTGAAAACTCATTCGTATTAAAAACATTTTATACAGATTAATAGACCTGACGAGTGAACGAATTTTGTAGAAATCTTATCAAAATTATTTTTTTAATTTTAACCGAACAGATAGACACAAAGGATAAAATTCTCAAAAATGTAATAATATACTTTGAAAATGTGTTTGAATAGAATTACCTGTCCACTCTTTTTAACCATGATGTTGTCCGGGTGTCTGTCGGCGATGCCGAGCACGTAGGTGGCGACGCAGTAGCCCGCGCAGCTCATTGTGAACTCCTCAACCGCCTTGTTGAACGACTCCTCGGAGGGATTCTGCTTTCTCAGCCATTCTGTTAATTATACTCGATTATTTACAAGATAATTTCTTTATAAGATAATTTTCAATAGTTAACACTAGCCACTAGCTGTCGGCCGCCCCCGCTTTGCGTTTCATAAAATACATTACAAGTAAGATATATAAAATTTTGTCCATCCTTGAGTAGGAAATTTCACAAAACTCTATAATTTCATCTCAGGTAAAATCAAAGTGATCAAAATAAAAATTTCGCCCAAATTCAGTTTTTACTTTAAATTAGTATTTTTTGTTATACTTTGTGGTTAAAAAAAAAAACATAAAATTCATTCTGCGTAATTTTTTTTAATGATAAAAATAATCTACTGGCTGAGTTTTTTACCTATAAGAGGTACAGTTTGAAAATGTGTTTTTTGTGAAATACGTTAATTTGTGAAATACGTTATTAGACCAATTTAAAAAAAATCGCATCTCTTGTCCTTATAATTCAACAGATATCGTGATGAGTCAGAATATAGGTGGAAATCTTTTATATATAGAATGTATACATTTTTTTCTCGTAATTAAACCAAAATAATTTCTTTGCTAACGATCTGTTATTTTTTTCTTTCTATATAAACACATACACAATTAGGATCATAAAGAAGAAAATACAGCAGTACTTCAAGTGGTACCAACCAACAAATACAGCCTAAATCGCTTTAGTAAAGCACAAGTACTCACGGAACAGGTTAGCCTTAGATATAGTGGAGGCGGCGTTGAAGAGCGCGCTCTGCTTCTGTATGTTGGCGACCGTCTCCGCGTCGTCCACCACCTCGATCATGCCCACCGCGTACTCCATGGAGATGCAGTTGTACGGGTTCAGTCTGTGTACCATCACACCCTATTAATTAACTAGGGGTGCCAATAGACCCTGAATTGCGACTCGCTGCGATTGCGCAATCTCGGGTGTCGTTTGCATATTGAGCGCAGCGAGCCTAGTGTAATGACTCATCGTTTCCCAATAACTTCAATGGGATATCAGTTTTTTGACATGACATTTAAAAAAAAATTTTTTTTTCGCCGACATTTTTAAATTATTTTTTTTAAAAACCACACCTAATTTGTGTCTTTTTGATTGCAAAATTTCATAATTTTCCGTCAAGTAGTTTTCAAGCCTATTCGTGACAAAGAATGTGAAAAAGTCTCCAGTAGGACCCTCCGCTCGCTTCGCTCAATTATGATAAAAATACAGTATAATAAGTTATAGGGTTAGAGAAGGGGTACAAAACGTACTGAAGTACCGACATCGATTCATTCGGCATTCGTTGCGGCAAGTAGGAAGGGCGCTGATTCGTTGTTTGTTTAATACTTTGTTTTTACTATAAAATTTTTGTAATATTGGATATTAGAGCGTTATTCTTTTTTAAAATAAAATTAAATAAATTATTATTACGTAGGGTAGATATATTTATTTTTTCTCCTTCTGACCCTAAAACTACATATAAAACCAAATTTATAATTGATTTTAAATTTCAAATTACGTTCCATCTGGGTCCAGAGCCAGAAGAAAGTCAAGTTAAATTTGTTAGTGTTATTTAAATTAACTTACACTTCCTATATAAAAGATATTAGCTGATTCTCGCCCGCTGCGCTGGGCACACTATTAATTTGGAAGTTAGGATATAGTATCCGTTGCTATGGTAACCGCGTTAAGTGTATAGCTCCTACAGTTTTAAAACTTGGCGAAATGCAAAAAATTGAAATCCGTTGGGATAGGAATTCCGTAAAATCCGTTCTCAGTGGACGTCTACGTCACAAAAGAAGTAATTATGTAAAATTTTAAGTTAAACGGATAGATAGTTTCTGAGATTTTGTGATGAGTCAGTGAGTGGTAAATCGCTTATATACATATAGATAATAAAAAAATAACCTAAAATCGTATCCCGCGTTCTTCCATAGGCGGTCCATGATCCTCAACATCTGCAGGGTGAACATGTCCTGTCTGAGGTCGTCCCCTATCTTCAGTATGATGCGCACGTCGCTGCCCGTGGGGTCCACGTTGTTGAACTCTAATAGAAGAGGACGCATCTTGCTGTCCATCACACGACATCTCTCTGGTCTAAAAATAAACACAAATTTATTATAGCTGGTAAGAAAAATATTAGAGTAACTAAACCTAACCTTACAGCAAGTGACCAAAACGTACCGCATTTGTCGAGAAAGGGGTGTTATGGTTAACAAAATATTTGTCAAAAAACCACATGAAAAAATAAAAAGGACCAGTCACTCAGATCCCTCATAATTACTATCTGCCATATCGTTGGCGGGGTTCAATATACTGATAGTGTATGGGTATATAAAGCGTCACGTACTTGATTCTCTTGCAGACGAGGCTGGGCGTCAGGGGCGATACGAAATCCGCCAGCGTGTCGACACAGTGCGGCTCCGCGAGATGCTGCTGAAGCGCCGCCCGCGCCTTGCCGATCTCCTTCTTCTTGAGGATGCACTGGCTTGCCCCTGGTTACAGTTTAGTATATTGAGGTTTGTGGAACAGTGTTCAAAATAAAGAAATACCCAGTTCAGTTTGTTGTGTGGTTCTTTTCTGACCAGGGCGCGTTTGAAACCTCGTAGCCTTATATTGAGTTGGAGAGTGTTATTACAAAGGGGTTTATTTCGATTAAGTATGGTATCAAAATAGTCCTAACACACCTAATTGCGTAGACAAGTGATCACTGATTGATTTAAAGTGGAAATGATATATATTTACTATTAAAAAGGACATAATATTATATAAAAATGAGTTAGTCAGTGTATACAAATATAAGTTACATTTAAGTTTGTCCAAGCAGGTGATTTGTCTCATCAGGCTACTGATGTGGTCCTGGCAGCCGCGGCAGTACGCCTCCAGCACCAGACCGAAGCGCACTGACACCGCCGGCACGTGCATTTCAGATCTACAACAATTAAATTATTTAACTGTTTATTAATTGTATGAAATGATACTTTTACATTTTAGTAGCTGTTTAATTATAAATTGTATTATGTTAAGATGTTTTCAGTCTCTTGCCGCTAGAGGCGCTTATGTTGCTATTATTATCTATGTCATTATCTGTCTTGTCTGTAATTTTACTTCAGCAATAAAAGTGCATATATAATATTAGAATTCTTACTTTAATTAATATCCGTTAAAAATAATAAACTAAATCCAATAGTAGTAAGCCATAGTTTGACATAATACTTGATATTATGTCATAATCATTTGCTTCTTATTATATAATTGTATTATATTAATCATTTTGATAGAATAAAGGTTGCATATAAGAATTATATATTTATCATAATATAATTATGAGTACGATCGTTTTAACTTAGTCTAGATTTATGTAATATGTTTTTGTTAATACTTTGATAAATTAAAACACACACATACATACCGTAGATGCCAAAACAGATAGTGTCCGATGGTCATATTGTTAAAGGCGCGTTGCAACAGAAACACGGACAGGTCGCACATCAAGTACGACTCGTGCTTCAGCGCTTGAACCAGCTGCAGGAGGTAAAGGAGCAGGTCTTCGTCGCTGTAAAGATATTTAAGGTGTAAAATAAATAAGCAACAATAGTTCGTCTAATACATTAGTCCGAGCAAAATAAGAACTAGCATTTCCATTTAATTATAATTCTATACAATTAAAAGTAATTCTTTTATAATCTTTATATCTTCCGTTCTATATTAATTATCTCTTTTCTAAGGTATGCAGTACTACACACAAATGATTTGAACTGGAATCTGTTAAGGGACTCCAAATCAGTAATATATATGTTAAAAGTACCTGATCTTAACGAGGCAGTCAACAGCGAAGCTCCTGACGGCGGCGTCTGCGTACGCATAGTCCAGTAGCTCCAGCGCCGCCTCCACCCTCAGCGGCGGCCATGACGTCAGCACGCGCGCCGCGCGGGCCGCCTCGCGACGCTCCGTCCACTCCACGCACGACAGCAGCTTGGGCAGCAGCTCGGGGGCGGCGCAGCGGAAGTACTCGCTGAGGAATAACGGCAATGGATGAGAACGATTGAGAAACATACATCGATATCACTGCGGAATGGCAAACAGGACAGTTTAATGGTTTTTTTTCTGCAATGTGCATTAGTTGAAATGTAAGCTGGTGAGGCACCTCTAGCACGTTATTGTTATATATAATTTTTTCTTGCATGCTGTGGTTAGCTATTATCGGAGTTGAAATTTAACATGTATCATGGTGAGCATTGTATAATTTTAAATTTAAATTTTAATACTGTATAATAATAAATAAATATGCCTTATAGAGACGAAGCTTCTTAGCATTCCATGGATTCACCGTGCGGGTGCCGGGCCCATCGCGTTGCAGGAAAAGGAGCGCAAACAATGCCTGGGACTTGCGACCCAGGTGTAGGTTTAAGGGTCCCCTTTACTATGCGCATACACGCTCACCTTCACTGTTCACGCTCCTCTCCCTACCTAACCAAATATCGTAAGAACCTACTAAAGCTGCCATTGAAATACGTTCCAGAAATGAACTGATGATCGTTCTAGAAAGGCCGAGATCCTTAAATAAATTGTAGAGAGATTTTGCTGTTATACCTCTCGCTCCTACTTCTACAGCGTACAAATTAACTATAAATTTATTCCTGATCAGTTCGTTACACAGTTCGTAATACTTGTTAAACTTAAATGTATGATCTTTAGGTATGTTTGTTTCCCTGGGTACAGTAAGCTCCACAAGTATAACGCGCCTTAGTTGTTTTGAGTACAGGAATAAGTCCGGCCTAGATGACGAACACACAAAGATCCCCGGGGATTTTGTATTGCCTTTCATACGTGTCCATCATGAGAGTCCAATCAGGAGACGCGTCCAAGATGGAATAAATACAGTGTGAAAGCGAGCGAACACATATATCGACCTCATTAGTGACAGTATTTTAAATTATCTAAGGGGGGGAGCATCCTCCTTTCTTTTTCAAATTCTAATTCACAATATCTTTATTCAAGTAGGCATTTACACGCACCTTTGAATTGTCAATTATTACTTTAAATAATTCAGTGCATATAACAAAGTCCTTACTCTTTGCAACATCATATTTTATACTTTTCTTTTTAAATTTCCTGGATAATTTCTTTTGGACATTATTTTAATCGAAATATTTTAAACTCAATATATTTTATATACTATAAGATATTACGTAAGCATTAATTTTGTGGATTATTTTACGAGTAACAAGACCGTTGCCGGTCTTCACCAATATATATGACGGAAACTCACCGTGAAGCCCATATACCCTTCTTCTCCTGCTCGTGTATCTCGTATAGGGTATCTCTCTCTGCGGCTAGTCGTAGTTTCTCCAAGTCCTCGCTCAGTTTGGTCGCCACGTCCGGCGAAGCGTTCTCTAGCTGCTCCGCGTACGCCTTCACCGCTTCTTGCTTTGGGAATAGTATGGGATATTGGCAGTCGTAACTGAAATAAATGTTAAGTTGTAAATATAACAAATCAATCAGGACTTTCGAAGGGATGACCTAACAACTACAGTAATACAATGAAGTTTATAAAAAAATAGGATGGCAACACCACGATCTACCTTCCACCCACTTTGAGAAGCGTACTTAGAAAGATAAACATAATGGCAACAGCTTCCTCATCGACCATCGACCTTCCACATTAACCTTCCTCTCACTTGGAGAAGTGTACTTGTAAAGATAAATACGATGGCAACACCACGATCGACCTTCCACTCACTTGGAGAAGCGTACTTGTAGCGCGGCGCACGAGTCCTTGTTGGGGTTGGAGACCACTGTCCCAAGGGGATGCAGCAGCAGGTCGTCGCCCTGCGTCTCGTCCGCCACGTGCGTCCACATGAACAGGGTGACACCGTCCGTACGGAGCTGCTCCTTGTAGTCGAATATCATCGTGTTGGCCCACGCCAGGCGATTTATTGCATCCTATAATATATTGAGTATTATATATATTGTTTTAATTATTTAAGTGTTTCAAACTTTTATATCGCCTCTGTGTTATCTTTTACTATATTCTCAGGATGACTGGTAGAAAATGCTCTTAGCATTGTCCGGTAATTTGTGCTTATTTTTTGCATTCAGTGACGGTATCTCAATATTGCTATAAAAGTGGAGTCGGATCGCCCGACAGGGCATTTATTGGTTGGCTTTGATACAGAATGGTCATTGTTATGTGTCGCCTCTATTGTTGTGAGTAGTTTTCAAAGTACCCTCGTGCGATTTATTACTGTTGTGTAATTAACGGCACAGACAATTACGATTGATTGATTGATTGATTGATTGACACCGCGTTGTTTGGTATTTCTATTTAAACTTAATTCTGTTTGAATAACAAAAACTTAGTAATTAATAAATTGTCATTCTTACCACTAAAAATATATATAGCTTGAGTAAAGCTTGAGTTTTACAACGAATAGTAGTAAACGAAACCCTACCTTGCTGCCCTTGGTTTTCCGTTTGTTCTTCGCCTTCGATATCTCGTAGATGACGAAGCACAGGCGGGCCATCCGCGGCACGTTGCACACCTGTATGGGGAAGAGGAGCTCCTCGTCCCACTGCGCCTCCCCCTCCCGCGACACCACCGCCACCCGCGTCTTCTGCGGCTCGCAGAGGGACTTACCCCCGTGGTAGATGCCCGCCTGACACACCACCTATACAGAACATCACTATAATTCTTATATCTATATATATAAATAAAATTGTGTTTGTAATTCCAAAGTAGCAGCTTGTTAATAAATGCTTGCGAAAGTATTTACGGTTCTTGCATAAAAGAAGATATTTTAAGTTACTCCTTATAACATCAGCTATCCGCCAGTGAAAGTTCTGTTAGAATTGGTCCAGTCGTTTCAGAGATTAGCCGGACCAAACAGACAAACATACAGACACGACAAGTTTTTGAAATTGTTTTTTTATGTATCATATATACTTTCATATGCATTTAGTGGAAAGATGTTAATTTTGTCTGTGATAGTATTTGATAAATATATACATATATATATATATATATATATATATATATATATATATATATATATATATATATATATATATAATATGTATAACGTGTCCAACCTCCACATGTCTCCCGGGGTCCACGTTCAGACCTCCGACCGTCTGTACGATACATGAGTAATTCTTTTCTATCTTCCACGACGATTCGTTGTTTTTCTTCTTCCTTATTGTATTAGATTGCTCGGAGGTGAGTCTCCGTCTCTCGGGCAGCAGGTAATGTTGAAAATCATAGCCAACTACTGCACGGAGAAAAAGAATTTATTAAGTTCACAGTAAATAAAAAATCTAATTATGATTAATAATTAAACTTACGTGGTATTTTATCAATACTGACGGTCATCACTTGAGGGACGCCGTCTCTGGCGAGCGTTTCCTGGATGTACAGGAACTGTATGAGCGGATCGTCCCCAAGGAGGTACTCCTCGCGACCGCACACCTATAAACGTGATATACAATTTCATTATAACTTGTAAATAATATAGTAATAATATAGTTTAAAAAAGAAAAAGACACGCTTTCATAAAACCCCATGCTTTTTTACAATGCTATAAATTTTTGTTCTTATTTACACTATTCTTAATGTAAAATTATTTTTTACTTTGTATATTTTTTATATTATTGCATTATCATCGGTCCTTGATACGTTTGGAAAGTTTAAAATTAATCCCCCATCTTGAACGTCAGTCGTGTTCTAAGTCTCCGTTACATACAAACATACGACCGACATATTTATAATGTTATTTCACATAAGTTATAAATAATTTTAGGCTATAATATATGTGGTATGTTGATAATTTTATTGATTATTCGTACCTTAAGCACATAATTCCTGGGATGCTCCCCGCGCATGTTGAGTGAGTTGGCCTTCTTCCTCATCACCGTCTCGATGTGCTGTTGAGGAGTCAGCGTCACGGGCACGTTGGACGTGAACGAGAACTGAAACATTACACATATACATATTGAAATTATATATTCTTTATTTATTTATATCTTTTCCACATCCAATCAATACCGGTGATCAATTGTTTATGAAATGGGAGTGGCGGGAGAGCTCATTTTGATACCATACTTATCGAAAGACACTCTTCTGTAATGAGACTCTCCTACTTAAAATAAGGTTACGAGGTTTTTAAACGCACCCCACTTTGAGAAGAACCATCTAATTATTTAAATTATTACAGGATAAGAAAAACAATTCAAAGTAAAAATGTTAGGACAATATTACTTAAAAAATAGTTTTTTTATGAAATAAAAATATTTCTTTTTATTTCTTTTAAAAATATTGTATATTCATATTCATTTACTTATTTATATGTATATATATTATTATTAATATTTTTCTGTATACAAGTATGTATATATGTACATATCTAAGTATTTTATATGCTATATTATAGATCATTTATTAAATACCCCTTAGATTTATCTATTTTCAATATCAGTTCTTTCTTATCTTCTATTTGTATTTAGTATAAGTGTACCACTGTCTTGTACACTGTCTCACACCAAAGGGTAACTGGGAGAGATCTCTAAAAGAGGTAAGTAATCCTTTGTGACTACATTTTTTGTATTTGTGATTTTTATTGATACATAAATAAATAAATAAAATATATATTTGTTTCACGACTTTTCTATTATAATATATATTATCCAGCCAACAGAATAATTACGTTTGACCATCTACCTTCGACAATTTATCCGTGAATATAAGAGAGAGAGTATAAAACAAAACGTAAATATAGAATATCATATGCTTTAATAGAGGAAATAATATTATGAATGGTTCTTTTTTGTATGTAAGAGGAGAGCAAACGGCGGTGATCACTAGTAACACATGATCACTGCCGCCCACTTGCAATATCCAGGGAATCGCAAGTGTTGCCGACCTTGAAGGAACCAAAAAATAAGTATACAGTAATACCCCGCTTTACGCGACCCCGTTATACGCGGTTTCACTATAACGCGGATGCAAATTTCGCGCTCAAATGCCTCGAATTACGCGAAAGAGTGTGTATAAATATAATGTAGTCATCAACAATAGATGTATTTTTCCGTAAAAAATAAGAGTATTGCATAAAGTGTTCCTAGAATTAAAGTGATTGATTAAAATGATTTGTATTTATTGTAGTAATTTTTGACTATGTTTAATCATAAACCTCGTTATACGCGAATTTCAGTAAACGCGATTTTTTTTGGAACGTATCCCTCGCGTAAAGCGGGGTATTACTGTACTGGGAGTATACTCCATGAGGTACCCATCTTACCGCTTATTTCTGAGTGGTACATTTGGTTGACTAGTAACAAATTCTTTGCAGCTTCAAGTTCGCCAATTAAATAAACATTATAAAATTACAACATTATATAAATAACGATCCCAATCATCACAGAAATTTATACGTATATTTATTATTTATATACTAAAAAATAATAAAACTCCGCACCGGATATATATTGTTAAAATAAAAAGATTCGAGTGACGTTGTCAAAATAAGACCTTGTTTAACAACTATTATAAGTTTCAGTTAAAATATGCTAAAATCACATTTTAATCTTCAGCAAGATGAAGAGACGGAGGCTCAAGAAGAGGCACATAGACTTGCCGAGCTTGGGGAACAGGGGGGACATGAACAAATCGAGGAGGAGCACGAAGAATTGGAACAGATACCAACGTTCACTGAAAGGAAGTTAAATAGATCGGAAATAAGCATCAGACTTAGCCTACTCGGAAAAACAGCAGAGGGGGACGGGTAATTAGACTTAAATTAACTGATTTTGTTATCTTAATCTAATATCACATTTTAACAGGTACACATATTTGAAAGCAACCTGCACCGCCATGAGTTTAACAGATATCACGGCGATAAAAACCTTCAAACATTTGCAATTCGTGGACGTCTCCAACAACAACTTGAACATCGACAGCCTACAAGCTGTCACAGAACTACCATTCCTCCTCCTGATACACGCTGATAAGAACGTAATAAACTCGGTCGCATTGAGAAAAATGAAATTCATGCAAGTTATCATAATGAATAATAACAAAATAACAACAGTTCGAGACGTCTACCAACCTGAACTGAGCACGTTGGAAGTTGGTTATAACAAAATAAGAAATATATACTTCGATAGCAAAATGCCACAAATCAAATGTTTAGATTTCCGATACAATTTAATACAGGATATATCTGATATAGATTTTCCAAATCTGGACAGTTTGTATCTAGCAGGTAACAAAATCTCGAGTCTCGTTGGTATAGAGAGATTAATAAATCTGAGAGTTCTCCACGTAAGAAACAATCCGATTAAACTTTTGAACGGATTCGACCAGGAAATGAAGAAGTTGCAGTACCTCAATTTAAGGAATTGTAAAATTGCAACACTGAAGCAAGTTAAGAAATTACGGGTGGGTGTGAATAATTTTATACAAAATATATTTATAATATATTACAAATATCAAATGGATAATTTCGTTTCAGGTTTTATCGTCACTGCTCACGTTAGTAATGAAAGGGTGTCCGTACATGGGTGGGACGGGTGAGGAAGATGCTGAAGTTGGTGTTGAGGAAGAAGACCCTGAACTGAGGGTTGAGGTGTTGGCCGCGTTGCCGAGGCTTAAGCGGCTTAATAAAGGAGTAGTTACACCAGAAGAAAGGTTTTTTTTTATAATATTGTTTTTTTTTATATTACAGTTGGTCTTCTTAGTAGTTTTATATAAACGGTAAATTTTCAATTGATTTTTTTTTAGGGACGAAGCAAAAGAACTTATAAAACAGTGGATCGAAGAAGGTGAAAACGATGAAGAAGAAATTCAGGAAGAACAAAATGAAGAAGAATCTAATGTAGACTAAAAGTGGCTAAAAGTAATAATACTGTTTTTTTGCCGTCATGGGCAAAACAGATGAAAAATATCTGTTTTACTTTAGGACGAGTTTTTTACATTTAAATATTTTCCCTTTTAGTATAAATAATGATGATTATATACCAACATACATACACAATAGAGGCACAATAAAATAATATTTATGAATGTTTTTTTTTTCCTTGAAATAATTTTAGTATAAATAGTTTTAATAATATAAAAATCATTAAAATTTATTTAAAAAAAATAAAAACAAAAAAATATTATATATTAAAAAAACACAAACCTCGGTATTTGCTACTTTAGTAACGAGTATGAAGCAGTTATTGTTAAGATGACTTGTTAGTGTGATAGGAACAGTTGGGTTGTCGGCCAGTCTCGGTGGGCAGTGGTACTTTAGCCTTTCCAATCTCGTACTTTGGGTCCGCTTTAACAAACTCTCCTCAGCTAAATATCTCATTCGCATACGAAAGTCATTCACCTCCGAACTCCTTAATCTATCAAACTCATTTAAACCTGAAAATTAGAATAGATGTTATTTAAAATATTCGCAATTACTAGAATAATTAACTTCAGAATTATTACACACCCATTTTTTTTTACACTTTTTAACTATACATTAGATATTATAATTTGTCCAATTTACCTTTTCCAATCAAATGACTGATATGTGTATTTAGCAATTGCTCTCCGGGTCCTTCAATGGATCTCTCTATAACCATGAGCACGCCAAAGACAGGCCTAATATCACGGACTCTTTTGTTCTCATCATCAACCTCTTCAGGAACAGCCAGGGTGTTGATGAATTGAAAAACATATCCTGACATCTCATGGAGCATCCCAAACAAAGGCTGTTTTCCGGCAAGATCCCATAGCTCCTGAAATAATTATTCATATTATTTATATGAACTCTGGTTTGATAGTATTGGTTCAAATTCAGAAGAAACTTATTACTGCTGAAATATCAGGAAATCAAAATAAGTAATAAAACTTTATTTTGTTTGCTTGAAAAATAAATAGAACAATGGTTACCATTGAAAATAAACATTGGTAATTCCTCTCAACATTAGCCAAGTGGTAACCATTTTATAGTTAGATTTTTATGGTTTATTTACTTATGGGTTGATTTTTAATTTATCAGAAATTTTTAAAGAGGAATCCCTTTTTTCACTTTCAATTATTTTTTTTGTTTTCTTTTGGTTTTATTAAGAATTTGGTTTAAGTTACATTATATAGTTATTTGTTGTGCACAGATGTGGCTTGAAAATAAAGCAGAAATAAAAGTTTGAAATATCCACCAAGCCCCAATTGGTCCCAAAACTAAAGACAGTAGATATTTTGCCTTACATAATATTATTATGTTCTTAATTTCATTTGTGTCACACCATAAAAAAAAAACAAAATTTAAAACAATATTACAAATTGTAAAAAAATCCTGAACCGTGAAAATAAAATGTATCCAAAACAATAATATTGTTTTCAATTTAAGAAAATAAGTTTATTATCCTCAAGGATATATATTTTTAAGCAGGCCGTACAGAAATATCAAATTGAAGTATTAAATTGTTAAATTAATATGATGAATTGAAGAATAAGATTAATGACAATAAAGATTGTAAATAAATAAGTGATCTACTTTCTAAAAATTTAAGCTGACATATCTATACCCATTACACAATAGCTTGACCTACTTCTGGAGCTAAGAAACAATGTGTTGACAATGAGTCATGTTAAGATCAAATTTGCATCAGCACTAACCTCCTTGACATCTTGAAGAGTTGAATCCCAACTCACAGTTACTGCAAGATATATAGAATTTGGCATCAGACATGTCAACTCCACATAGTCGGAGGGCGTGGACATCCAGTAGTCCCATGTATATGGGCAACTCGGTGCAGGAACCATTGTTATGGTAAATTTATCTCAATTTACACAAGTATTGTAATGGTAAAAAACATTTTTAAGACTTTCACTGACAAACACCTCACATGGCAATTGCCTTATGTTTTTAAACTGAAAAAAATATGTGGTAAATATTAGTCATAAATATTAAAAATGCGATGTTGAATCATAGCATTTCCTGGTATTTTGATTAGGGTTCATATCGCCATTCGAAATAAAACTGTCAATTATATTACACAAACATCATTAATGAAAATGTTGATAACATTGATTTTTTCGTTACCTCTTAATAAATGTTTACATAATTTATACGGCCACTCGAATTTAATAAATATCACTTAATTATGTTTCTGAGAAATTGTAAATAAAGATTAAAGATTACGTGCAAGTGCAACAATCTACAACAGGTACCAATAATTAAAAAAATTAATAAATTGTTTATGGTCTTTTTCTTATCTACGTTGTAATAAAAATATTTCTCATATATTAAACTTAAGAATAAATATAAATCTATCCTTGATCTGAGTTTTAACGAGTATAAACCATTTTAATGGTAATTTTCTTTTCTATACATTTTAAAGGTTATTTTAGGTACATTTCAATACCTGTTAAATATCAATAAGTAATAAATTATGCTGAAAGTCCATTTTCCATACAGTTAAAATGTCAATTTCTCTTCTTCAAATAAGTAAACACTAATTTAATTAATATTAAATAAAATCTGTTGTAAAATAATTAAGAAAAAAGTTAATATATTAAAGCAATTGATGATTTTATTTACATTTTTTAATTTAATTTTTAACTGACTTATTTTAATTACTAACTATCACCTGACTTAAAAATCATATGCAGAGGACCGAAGCCTTTTGTTTAACGATATATAGTTTTATAATAAGAAAAAGTTACATCTTATTTCAGAATGTGTTCAAAATACTTTTACTCACAACTATAAAAACATTTATCTTTATACCATTGTTGAAAATAACAATTATTTTATTATTAATGTAAATTAATAATTATTGAAATAATGATTCATGGAATAAATTGGCAGTGCAACTTGCAGCACCGAAATTGTGGCATAGGCGATAATTAAAAAAATGAACATGTAATATTATACAAATATTTTGTATACCCGTCATTGTTTCATTTCTGCCCGTGTAATGAAAGTACAATTTTATTGGCATGTTTTTCTTTTGACCAATATGCGTGCCATACAACGATATTAAAAGTACACTAAATAATAAAGGAGTTTCCTTCTTTGTATCCATATTTGGACTTGTTCATTTATTTATACCATTTGCAATTTGAATCAACGCCAGCGATCACTTGTGTCCGTGAAATGGAAGTCAGGGTAGCCTATTTTGATGTTATACTTATTGAAATAAGCCGAAAGTTCCATTCAGTTCCATTTTTTAGAATTGCCAGGTTTTGTCGTAATTTGGGTATTACATTGTGTATTTTAACTATTTTCTTATCCTATTTGGCTAAGAATTGGATTTTATTATACATCTTGACATTTTCGTTTTTTTTATTTAAAATTTCAATTGGTAAGTGATATTGAAAGTTTCTGTAAACGAGTTGTAGATTGAATGTATTTTATTTGGATCTGATGGTTTTCACTTTCAATAGCTTATAATTATTTTTGTTATTTATCGTATTTGCCTCCCATTTTGTTATTCGATTATTAATGTAGTAATTACTAAATATTATAATTGAATGCTACCTAACCTACAACGGCTCACACAATCAATTTTGACTAATGACACAAGTCTCGTGACACAAATGTGACAAAATTCACGAATCACGAATGTTATCTTCTCACACTACAAAAGAATGAATTAAAACTTTTTTGTATAGAGAAAATGTTTGAGCATTCAGTGAAAGTTCCAAGACATTTTAAAATAGCTTCTAATATTTTTAAAAAGGTCTCCACTGAGGGCGGCAGCGTGAAAACTTTGTTGTACGACGATAAACTTAAGCATTTCGTAAGTAATAAATAAATTTTGTGTATTTTTTAATACTGCCGGTGACCACAATGTTAAATTCCACTCTTACAGAGAACTAATGTGCTTTACGCACTTATAACTGAAACGATAAAACATGCCGGTGACATAGATAGAATTTTTGAAAATTCGGGTATTTTGGTGAATGAACCGCGTCTAGATCCTTGGCTTGCTAAGGTTCTTACCGCCGAACTGCTTTTTGGCAAAAAGACTTTGCCTGGAAAAAGCAAGCCCGAACAAACAATTTTGTCATACAAAGACCAGTTTGAAAAATTTACGAGTGAAAATCCAGATGACGTGAAATCTAAAGGTAATATTCTCTTTTTCAGATATAATCCTACCATAACTTAAACACGATGGCAGAAAATGACAAGGGCCCCCTTATTCCGAGAGAATCGCGGCTGGCAGCCCTGGCATTAGCTAATTTATTTTTGTATAGTATAGCAATGTTTACGTTGCCGTTCGTGGCATTTTTCGGTGTACGTCATATTCTGACTGACTATTACCCTGTTGATCAATTTACAAGAACAGTTTGGTCTGTAATATCCGCAGTAGTTATAGTTAACATTATAATATTCCTATATGCATATAAAGCTTACCATGAAAAAGAATATGATGAGCATGGAAATGAGATTGATCAGCATAACTACAAATCATCCAATGAATCAGAAAAAAGCTCATTGAACTTGAAGAATGATTGATATTTGTATTCTTGCAGCATTCCATTGTGATTACAATAAGTATTAGTACCAAAAAATTATATATCTTGGAACTCAAGTGTATTTTTTTAAGCTGAAATAAATAGATTCTATAAATGTTATCTGTTTTATTTGGTAAACTAGTATAAATATAAATTTCTATTCAAATATAAATATAAAAACTCTATTGTTAAATTTTACTATGTATGTTATAAAAGTTATTAAGAATTTTAATTATATTGCCATCAATTATTAATAACTTAAGGCATGGTCACATTTCATTATTGCAGTTAGTTATATTTATATCAAATATATTTTGATCATTTATATAATTATCAAGGAGATTTAAATTTATTTAATATAGTAAAAATTATATATCTAAGAAACGTTTTTTTTAAATTGTACATTTCTAAAATGGTCTTTTCAAAAACAGGCAATAAATTAGATGGACATGTTTCAGCATATCAAAATAATGACACAAATATAACCTCGTACATTGTCTGTCACAGTTGTCCGCAGACCTCGCTACGTCCGTATCAACACTAACCTATTAACCACTTCGGATGCAATAAGCGCCTTTCAAGACGAAGGATACAAGTTTATAAGATGTACATCAGGTTCATATGATGATTATTTGAAGCAGATCGCAAGCTTGACGGAATATGAATTCTCTCAAGACTATCACGTCAAGACTGTATTTGTGTTTGCTCCTGGCACCAAGCTACATGATCATGAGCTGTATTTAAGCAACCAAATAATTTTGCAGGATAAGGTATTGTTTTTAATATTATTTAAATTATTATCACCTCTGTCAATAGAGTTACCATGTTTCCTATACCTCTTTATTGTTCTATCATTTTGTATATAATTTTACTGAGACAAAGACAACATGTATTAGGCTTCTTTGGAAAAGCCTAATCAATATTTTTAACTTTACAGTATACAAATCGTGGTTTGAAATTATTTATACATTACTTTGAACAATATATATATTTTTTTAATTATGCAACGATGGCTTTTTGTTGCATAACATAAAAAAGACATGTAAATATGTTATTGACTATATATATATAATTAATAATGCTGGTAGGCTACTGCTCTGGCAGTCCACCTGCTGTCTCCGCCCCCAGGTAGTGTTGTATTAGACATGTGTGCGGCTCCTGGAATGAAGACCACCCAGCTTGCAGCATTCCTATGTAATCAGGTGATTTTAATAAAAACTTCATATATCCAATACCATGGATTCAGGATAATTTTGGGCTTACTGTTACTCTGTCTTATGGAAATCAGACCTACTAAGAAGACTTCACGTGATTTCAAGTAATCCTATAATGGTTAGCAACCAAGAGATTCAATAAAATTTAAAACACTTTTAATTAATTAAATTGATTTATTGAAGTTGAGTTAAAATAATTATACAGACATCAAAATGTTGTGAATATACTCGTGAAATTACAGATTAAAAGTATTCTGTTAGTAACAAATAGGTTTTAATAGCTTCGAATAGAGATTTTGATAATAGTCTTTGGCCGCGACTCTGTCCGCATTGCTATAAGTCAGAGTATGGAACTCAATTTTTGTATTGGTAGAAGAGATCTTGAAATCATAAATATTAACTAATTAATAACCTTTACAATATTATTACAAATATCGTAGTATTCTAATGTTGTAATTAATTTTTTTTTTTAATCTACAGGGAAAGATTTATGCGGTGGAAAGGAATGAGAAGAGATATGCAACTCTATGTGACTTTGTTGAAAGTACTGTCTCGAAATGTGTTCAGACCATACATAAAGATGCGTTGGAAATCAAGAGAGGCGACTTTGATGATGTTGAATATATCCTCTTAGACCCTAGCTGTTCAGGATCTGGTAGGAAAGATTTTCAAATTCTTATTATCTTTTTTAATACATTCTAATAATAAAACTTTTAGGTATGGAACTGTGTGTACACAACTACATTGAGGAGACCAGACTGGCAAAATTAACATCGTTACAAGAAAAATTTTTAAAACATGCAATGAATTCGTTTCCAAATGCAAAGCGCATTGTGTACAGCACCTGCTCGTTGTACACAGAAGAAAACGAGAGAGTAGTAACCAATGTAGTAAAGACTTCCAGAGCAAAGTGGAGGGTGCAAGATGTTAAGGAACTATTAAAGGGACAGTGGAATAATTTCGGTTCTGGTATGTACGGTAGTATGGGAACGAGGTGCCTATACGCTAAACCGGAATCCGATATGACGACTGGATTCTTTCTAGCTGTTTTGGATAGAGAACAGAAAGATGAGACTATAAATGACAAAGAATCATTACGTGTTGATGATAAAATTAATGACAAACATGCATCTAAAGACGTAGTTGACACAGAAATGACTGCAACAGAAGTGCATAATGAAACGGATGTAAAGATAAAAAAGAAAAATAAGAAGAAAGAAATTGGTTCTGATATAATTGAAAGTTCAGAAATTCCAGACGTAGAAGCTGAAAACTTAACAGAAGATAACATTGAAATGAAAAAGAAGAAAAAGCGAAAAAAGAGTAAATCATTGGATGATGATAATTCGGCTGCCGTTAATGAAGAATTACAAGTCGATGATGCAGAAGAAGAAGCAGCTATCAAGAAGAAAAAGAAGAAGAAAAACAAAAATAAAGATGAAGAAATAATCGCAGGTGATTCTGCAACTAATTCTGTAGAGAACATACCAGAAGATACAATTGAGAGAAAAAAGAAGAAGAAAAACAAAAATAAAGATGAAGAAATATTCGCAAGTGATTCTGTAACTAATTCTGTAGAGAACATACCAGAAGATAAAATTAAGAGCAAAAAGAAAAAGAAAAAAAGAGAAGATATTGAAATACTTGATGATATTCCTAAAAAGAAAAAACATAAGGAGTGACAATTGTAATAATATTAGTGTTTTTTGAAAGGAATGAATAAATATTTTTAGTTTTGATTTATTTAAACCTTATTTAATGAAATCCATATTTTTATATTTGAATAAGAATACCTTTTTATTTAAATATTTTCTAAACAAGGGAAAGTTTTATCGATTCTGACTGGAAAGCAGAATAATTAATACGTATTATAATAATAAAATACGTTAAGTGACCGTTGTTATAATAAATGTTTATTCGGTCAGGGATCTGTCTTATTCCTCACATTTTGTATCTTGCAATCCGTGTAAGAATCTTAATATATATATATATATATCTTAATACATTACGTGTCACGTTGTTTGTCCGCGATGGACTCCTAAACTACTTAACCGATTTTAATAAAATTTTCACATCACATGCAGTTTGATCAGACTTAAAAGAAAGGATAGTTTTCATCTCAATTCATAGTCGTTATATTATTTTATTGCAAATAATTTGTTTATTATTCTAATGGCAGATGTTCTTTTACCGTTACCCCTTAAATAGTTTTCTACACTAATATAACAAGAAGCATAGTCACAACAACGCGTGGCCAGGTCGGCTAGTATCTTATATATTTTCATTAATTAAATTATATATATATATATATATATATATATATATATATATATATATATATATATATATATATATATATATATAAATAAATATTTATCCTGTTAAAAATATCAGTACAATCATTTTAGATCCACACATGAATTTGCTAGCTTAGGAGTAGCGCCAGTGACAGAAAAAATTAGAGGTAGCCGTCTGTCATGGTATGGGCATGTTATGAGGAGGGATGAAGAGCACGTGACCAAAAGAGTGCTAGGTATGGTAGTGGAGGGATGGACAGGTAGAGGACGGCCGAAGAAAAGATGGATGGATTGCGTGAAAGACGATATGGAGAAGAAGGGAGTGTGTAAAGAGATGACGAGTAACAGGAGAGTATGGAAGGAAAAAACATACTGTGCCGACCCCAAAATGGGATAAGGGCAGGAAGATGACATGAATTTGCCAAATTCTTATCCTTTTTAATGTAACGTCTTTCGTAATATCTTAGAATAACAAATTTAAACTAGTTTGTAATATTACGCTATTGTTACCGCTATTACATTTATACAATTATACTATGTGACAAAAAAAAACTGGAATGCGTGTTTAAATACAAGTTACAAAAACAGACGGCACGCAATATCAACGAGATATATGGACCTCAAGTCGCACGACACCGACCTCATAACGATGTGAGTAATAACATAATATATATATTAATATAATTTAATCTTAATTCATGATTGTTAAATAGAAAAATAGAAAAATAGAAAAACAAAAAGCCTCGAAAATAAGCCTAAATATTGACAATGAACACGAGACAAGCACTAAAGCTTGCTCAGTTGTTGTAGTCTGACAACGCCACATAACAGGCCACAGTACTTTTTTGTTTAATAATATAGTTTTTTTTAATCTATCACGTCAATTAACTCTGTATGTGGATGACACTTGTCTTGCTTGTTTGAATGTGAAGTGGTTTCCCTGCTAAATAAATGCGGCTGAAACCTCCGTCACAGGGAGATTCAGTATCACAGGGGATTGATAATCGGTATGATCCTAGACTCTGTTAATGTACAAAAGTGATCTCAATCTTAGAAATGAACCTTTGGAGACTCTTTATAGTCCCCTCTTTATAGTTCATAAGCCCAGGATATGTAACCTGTTGGAAGGACTACGTCTGAGAAGTCACCTGGGAATGCAACCTTCGGGCAAATATACATGTAACATGCATCAACTATAATCTTTGATGTTTTAACTAAGTCTGATAAAACATCAAAATAAGTAAATATAGTAAGTATAATATACAGTAAATATAGTAAGTAAATATATCACGAAAGTTAAGAACTTACTACTTGCAGACAAGATTCTTGTATATTATCATTGGATCTTGTACAAACTTTATCTCGTCTAGCCAAGCCATATCAACAATAGATTGGAATAACGTTTAAAGATTTTATGACCTTTACAGTTAACAATATAAGGGTGATTTTATAATTATTACGTTTTAATATATAAATAGTTGCTCCACGCTAGTTAGAACACGAACAGTTACGTGTGTTCTTATTCTGATTGTTTATGAGTTATGCTAATACATAGATTGTTTTTGATAAAACTCTTTACTTTGTGATAAATGGAATAATTATAATTTTACAACCACATAATTTTCATTCATGCTTATGGTGATCTGTAACTAAAGACAATATGGCTGCCTCCTCTATTACTTTGAACAGATAATAAAACGTAATATATCTAACCCTCATCAGAATAATAACTTTAAATATTGCACATTTATATCTAAATCAAAACTAATCAGTTTTATTTAAAACATTTAGTTTAACGTGAGTCAAGAAACGCCCTAATTAGCCCAAGGCCGATGAGTAAAAGAAAAATTAAATAAAATAATAATTCGAAGGGCAATTGAACGTGACCTGAATATTTACATGAAAGATTGTTTTCAACCGCTTTAGAGTTAACAAAGTATGCCATAACATTGTTACAGAGTTTTTATAATACCTAATAAATTTAATATAATGTAGTTTAATAGTAGACCTAGTTCTAAAGAACATTTTAATTCGTTTTTAAGACATTCGTTCCAAGAATTTCGTTTATTCCTACTTACAAGGCCGGCAACACTCTTGTAAATCCTCGGATGTTGCAAGAGTTCATGGGCGGCGGTGATCACGTCTATCTGTGACCCGCCAGCTCGTTTGCCCTCCTCTTACATAAGAAAAAAAAGACCTATTAAAAATCTTAATTTCAGTAACAGATGTAGTAAAAAAGTTTCATCACATGCGTAGAATTCCAACCCGCGACCAATAGGTATTTTAACACGTCATTTTGCTAATTGAGCTACTATGTATGTTAATGAATTATGAATTCTATTGACCGGTAAGTAATTTACAAATGTATGATTTTAACTTTAATAAATTTAAAATTATCTATGGCTATATCCGATTTTCAGGTCCAGAATGTTATTTAGAAAGCAACAGCATTTAACAAAAATGTTATATTATGCATGTTTCTTAATTCACTTCTTTGAATTTATGTAAACACTAAGTTACGATGCTCCTGAAAATGTATTAGATACATGAATAAAGAATAAAACAATTTTTTTTATATAATTATATTTCAGTAAAGTGGACTAATATTTATATCCCTACAAGTTCAAATGTTACATATGAAAAATGTTTCGCGACGGATTGTTCTAGTGACGAGTGACAAGTGACAATTGAGTACGAGTCCGGCGAACAACATTTTAATTTCATGACATACTAACGTACAGTGTACACGTATTACTTACATAAATTAAACGTTAATTATATTAATTTTGCTAGAGAATGTTGAACTAAAAACCCCAATTCTAATGACACACTAATTTGATGTATGTTTGAAGATTAATTAATAACAATTATTTCTTTTATATATATTAAAATGTTGATATCTTATAACGGATCGATTTATTCAAATTTCAATACGTTATTGAGTCTGTAAAATCATATTTATCAAGAATATAAAATTGTTTTGGTCACTCGCCATTTTGCTGTTTTATTGTAAAATTGATTCAGTAGCTTCAGACTATCTCTAACACAATTACAAATACGAGTACATAACATTTTTATAGTACATGTTCCAATAAACTTAATACGTCAACACATAACTTAAAATGTATAGAATTTTTAACTTATTTCTAGTTTAATATTCTTTTAAGTCTATGTTTCTTCAAAAGTTAATACTGAATCACAAAGTTAATGCCGAAAGCATACTGAAAGATTTTGATACAAGTTTTCGTATGACTACAAGTTTTTCCAAATAAAACCAAATAGATTGAGAATCCACCAACATAAGTAACATTTAAGTAAGTATAAGAAGTTGAAAATTAAGAAGAAGAAAAATTATTTAGTTAAAATACAACATATAAGTATATTTTGATCTTGGAAATAACAACTCGGGTTGCCTAGCAACGCGATGCTGGGCGTGTCACGGCTAGGGCGGGCACATCTCTGACCAGCCAATCAGAAATGGATGCGCAATTATTATGACAGTGTCAGTCACCACATGTCACCACCATATCAACAAATACAATATAAAATATGTCTTATTTGCACGCAATAAGGTAGAGAAACGTTTGTACTGTTTATTTAATATTCGGCTTCCGTTATTGGTTCTCCTTAATGATTTTTTATTACCTATATTCTTTTCAAATATAATAGCTTTCAGCTTGAGTAGGTACATGTATTTATTTACAAGGAATCTATATAAATAAATAAAATTGAAATGTCTGTTTGTAAATCCAAATTAATAGCTTTGTACTAAATGCATGTGAAGGTATATACGGTGCTTACATAATATATATATATATACATTATATTATTTTTCTTTGTCTGTTTGTTTCGGCTAATCTCTGAAAAATCTGAACCTTTTTTAACAGGATTTTCATTCGCTAGCTGATGTTAAAAGAGTAACGAATGCCACTTTTATTAAAAAAAAAATTCGAGCGACCGAAGTCATGGGCACAGCTAGTATTAAATATAATTAAATTAAAGAGAGCACTTAAAAAATAATGTCCTTTGATTAGTTTTAAAATAATATCACAGTTTAAATCACAATATAAAATAATAATTGATTAAAGTAATAAAATATTTATGCACATTTCATGCATTCAGTAATTACACATAATAATTCTGAACAGTTATAACCAAGAATAAAATTATATATGCAAAATATGTAGAATAATGCAAATGCCACAAGTGCCACAAAAGTGCCACAATATAATGAAGTACTACCGTGTAATTGCGTTTTTCTTGTGCACACAGCACGCCTGGCATTAAATAGGGCACTAAAAATACAACAATTAAGAACCTTTATAGTATAATTTGTTAAAATCTTAATTAAAATCTCCTTATTTTAGATTCCGATCGGATTTTTACAATATTTACACTTATATTTAGATTATAAATATATTAAATAATATAATGCTTATTTCTTGTTATATTATTAATGTAATATTTTGCAAATAAATCAAATTAGGGAAGGTATAAGAAATATAAATTAACAATATGATTGATTTAACATATTGCGGCTTGAGTTTCTTTTGTAACGCAACGTTCCAATTCATCATAACAACGATCAAATCATTTAAAATATACCGCAGTAATCATAATACTGGAAAATAAAACGATTTAAATCGATGCATCATATAAAGTAATCAAAAGTGATGACTTTCATTCGATTCTGACTCATTCGATTATTACTGAGAAACTTAATGCGACTTTTAAAATTACTAGATTACTGTTTCTAGACATGAAGTCCCATGAAGTAATCGTAGATAGGCGTAGCGTAGACAACCCTCTACGACATCGTAGCTGTCGCCTACGGATAAAGCTTGGTTACTTTAATGTAATTGCGTTAGTGCTTTATGTATATTATCTTGACCTTATTAACACTAAACCTACCAAGTACCGGTCAAATTGACCGTTCTTAAACTTTTGTAAAACTTACACATTTTTAAACGTTATAATATCGTTATCAAACTACATGACAATTCTTAGAATATGCATATAATATTTTCTTCACTCTTTATTTTTAGTTATTTCCATTATTACCTGCGTAATATAATAAAATAACTTTTAATTACCGGTCAATTTGACGGTGTGCAGTAAGAACAGGTACACAAGAATTGTCGGTATATTTAGTGTTAATATAAAATAGGTTTTATATTAATATATTTGATATTTATATATATATATTTTTTTTGTATATTTTTATATGAATGTATTTTTAATATATTTTGGCTTTTTGCTATACTAATAGCGATGAATTAGCGCATTATTAACATAATGAAAAATTACGTTTAATTATTGGACTAATAAAAAAACAACCTTAGAGGGGGAGAAAGAAATATATCACGCCACGTAAAAACTAACCGGTGTGGGCTTCTATGAACGATTGACGGTAAATGTGCAATACACCGGTAAGGGTACCTATTTTATAACTTTATATAAAGTATTAAAAATGTATAACATATGAATATTAGTATGGAATTCATTATACTTTTTGAACACAGCTAATTTGATGTATACAGTATAATATCAACCCTGAAAATGAGTCAACGACTTTAGTTCCACACATTACGATTTACTAAAATGTTAATTGAGCTGAGCGTAAGCGAAGCTCTTAACCGTTTTGGGAGAGCTTTTTTTGTGTTTAGTTGTCTCCAGAATGCGACGAGATAATTAGCTAAAACTTTTCTCATGTATGTAAAGTTATCAAGAAAAGAAGAAAGGAGAGGGGCTCAGAGGGATCTTAGTATAAGATTTATTTGATAATATATTTAACTACTTAGCAACATAACTTGTAATACTTACTATAATAATATCCAATCAAAAAAGTGTTTTTGATTTTGATTCCAAGCAGTAAAGCAGCACCTTGCTTAAAACTGTAATAAAAGTAATTGAACGGTAAAGTAAAATATATATATATATAATATAAAATGCGTACATATATTAATAAATTAAAGTTTTACTGGTATTAACAGTGTAACGCGCACGGGAGCGCCGGCCGGTCACCCCACTACAGTGGAAGCCTTCACTCCATTGCGCTCTCAAAACATAACCGGACGACTTCAGGACACAAATAAAGCCTGTATTATCCTTCACTTTAATAACTAAAGTACTTAACTATTATAAATATACATTATTTTTAGCGTATTAGTTTACGTTTTGAATTATTTGCTCATTTGTTTTGAGTGGGATTGGTGATAAATGAGTTTTGGAATTATAAATGACGTCTGAAGAACCAATGGCGTCTGCTGTCGTAAGTTTTGATTTATTTACTGTTAATAATAACATTATAACTAAATATATACCAAAAGTTATATTGATCATAATTTATTTATTACGTTTTGGAATACTGAAAGAGTTATCTCTTCTTGGTTATAAATAGTTAGTTTTGTTTTGATACATATTTAAATTAACTAAAAAGTTATGTTTCTGAGATACATTTTACTGTTTTTTATGTTAGTTATACTATTTATTTTTTTTATTCTAAAAAGCAGCTGACTGCTAGTCAAATCAGAATAGTAAAATGCTGGTATAATTTTTCGTCTGGGGTCTTGCCCGCAATAATGTTCAAATTATTACAGTTGTTAGAAAGTATTCTTAAACCTTTTGTGCAGTTTAAGTGTCTTATAAAGTATCGATAAAATAAAATTCTCTTTGTTTGCCTTCGATTCCTTCAAAATATATTATTGTATGAATCATAACATTTCTTTTTAAAACTATTATAACATAATGAGGTTACACAAAATCGTGCCTAGTGTTACTTAGTCACGCGGCTGGACTGAACTCGTTAAGCTTATCTAGATAATCTAAGATGAATAAGCGTTACCTTCATATATTATGGATATTATTATGTGTCTTATTTTAATTATTCTTCTATAACACAATCTTGAGTTATCTATATTTAAGATGTATAATATCTTGGAGATGGTTCTTTTGAATTTATCTTTTAAATTCAATACAATTCTTTTACGTTCAATATATTGTATTTGATTAAATAATCATAAGATTATTTTAATCTATAGCTAGTATATCGTATCCAATCGAAGTCATGAATGAAATCTGTAACATGCGTAGTATCTAACGGTAGAGCGGCGCTCGCCCAGTCTGCGGCGAGTGGTCGCTCGTGATGTCGCGTCGTGTGCCCGTGAGACCGCGTCAACCACGCCTCCGTCCGCAGGTCGCCCCGGAGCCGACACCCGCACCGGAGCCCCCGCCCGCTGACCCCGACCCCCAACCCCCGTCTGATGACGAGAAATCACCAGACTGGAGACCATCTCGACCCCCATCTCCGCCGCAGAGACCAGATGATGCCTCTGAAGGATCAGAGGTAACCCGACCAGCCAGACCCGAACCGGCCAGCCGATACGCCAATCTCAATTATTGGAAAGCGAGAAGAGTTACCTTTTATAGAAATGGAGACCCGTTTCATCCTGGAGTCGAATTTCGTTTCAAGCTGGGAAGGGATTTGGTATCCATGGACGCACTGCTCGATAGATTATCAGAGAGGTTGGAACTGCCACGTGGTGCGAGGTTTATCTTTGGAATGGACGGTGATAGGAAGTACAGGCTGGAGGAATTAGAAGATGGGGCATCCTACGTGGTTTCTTCATACAAGACGTTTAAGGTAAGATTATACATAATTACTGCTGCCAGTTAACTGTGGGGTTAATCGTTGTTAATCACCACAAACAAATACATTTAATTTGCATGTGGCCCATTACCTAAAATCGTTAATTAAATCTAGAATAATGTCGCAAAATATTCATACGCACTAATAAATTTGATAGATTGTTTAGGAGTTTAGGCGAGGCCATGTCCTCGCTGATGTAGGGCGCAGGATAAGGGCCACGCACCGAAATTTGCATTTTGATTGTCCAAGTTTGTTTAACCAACATCAAGAAACCGCTAATTGTTAATGAATTCCGCCTTCATATAACAGGAAATTATAGAAATTACTGACTTTTTGGTTATTCAATACAGGCTCGTTAAGTGTATTTTTTGATTTTATGAAAGAGATTAAACTTGAAGTATATCAAATGACGATTATGGTCAAGTTAATTTACGTAAACAATATAATACATTAGTGCTTTATAGTTACATATAGTCTTTTATTAAGCGTTATAGTTATAAAGCTGCAATACTAGCAAGTTACAACGACATCGGGGGCAATGCACCACCTTGCACTTAATATGTATCAAGGCAAACGCGCTCACTTCACACGAAATGTTTAGACTTCAGACAATATAACGAATTTATTTAAACATTTTAAGTCTTTTCTATCTTATTCTACACACACATACAGATACACACCTATAAACAATGTTACAAAAAGAAACTTTTATTTATCCAATTATAATATGTATTTTCGAATGTATTCTAAATGAACATTTTGATGTAACTTTAAATAAGAAAATATTTACAAATTAAATAATAAAAAAATGCTTTATTAAAATATGCTGGTATTAAAATATTTACGATACTGAATACAGGTTATAAAGCAGGGTTACTATTTAAAAAGTGTATATAATATATTTATTTATTTATATATATATACTCAAATTCCAAGTCATTTTTTTTCTATTAAATAAACATTGCTTTTATTTACCATCAAAGGATAGGTTGCTCGAGTTATAAGGGCAAGAAATCCCATAATCCAATAGCTATTTTTTTATAAGTTACTTATTTAATTGAAAGGATTTGACCATGCTATCTCTTTGCCTTCTCTTCTTAGACTTAGACTTGCTCCAACTTAGACAGTTGGAGCAAATCTAAGACGTACACTAGCATAGTAATTGTTAGCATTTATTTTATTTTATACACATAGTATAAAAATATATTTATATATTAAACAAAAAACTTTGTAGATGCTGTGTCATTATTTATATTGTAATAAAATATTTTAATGATATTGGTATATATTTTTATGACAGTTTACCTTCGCATGTAATAATTTATTTTATTATAATGAAATAAAAATTCACTTAAGACTTTGATATATTTCGTATATATAACAGGTAAATAGAATTATAGGTCAAAAGTGTCGCATTATGTCCAAATAGAGAAAATATAAATCATTTTAACAACTCAAATATTTCGTTTTGTTGACTTTATGAATGACATCAACAATTGCAAATATATATCAAAAGATAGTAGCTAATATAAACAAACAAAAAACCATGTCTTTAATGCTAGACTACTTAAACTGAAACATTCATCGAAACAAAACTCGAACCTACGGACCTTTGTGAAACCGTCCTGTCACTGTAACAATTGAGCTATCGCTACCTCTATAAATCTGTATTGTTTTGTATATATATATATATATATGTTTTGTTGGACAAGTAACGACATCTATTTGTCATATATGACGATATATAATTCATTTTATATTATATTACACTTATATAAACTTTAACGTTGTTACACGTTTATAGAATATCAAACTTAGCATTTCATACTATAGAAATTATAGATAGAAAAGAATATATCTAATAGACAGACAGACAGATATAATAGAGAATATATCTACATTATGGATAAAGTAAATTTTTCATCTATTAGTCAATATTTAGAATACCTAGAACAATGAGTCAAATGGATGATAAAAACGAGCTTCCATTGTTCAGAGGTCAATTAAGTAACACCAAAAAATTCAAAAGACTTTGTTTCAAATTAATTTACGTACTTGAATACCATTTTATAATAAAAATGACTTAGCAAGTCTTGAGCTATATCGATAAGATGCCGCATTTTTGTATTAGAAATAATAAGAAATTGGTTCGTGAAAGTCTAAATTGGTTATATGACCTTGACCGCAAGTCTTGGTCCTAACCACACGAACAAACTAACAGGGTCCATGCTAAGGTGAATTGGGAATTATATTAGTTGGTATAATCTTAATATATAAAACACAAAGACACTCACTCACTGACTCATTCATCGCTCTACAGCTCAAACCGTAATACCTAGAAAGCTGAAATTTGGACACAACACTCCTGACATATTGAATAGGTGCAATAAGAAAGGATTTTGCAAAGGTCCAAACCATTCCAAAGTTACAGCTAAAAACTGCAAAAATTATAACGTGCCTGTTTGATACCTCCTAGGTGGTGTGGAAATTTAAACAAAATGTTTGATCACTTTCGCCGTCGCCGCCGCGAAGCACGGGCAACCTGCTAGTATTAAATAAAGCGTAGATCGCTACGCCGTAGTCGCAAAATTATTTAACTAGCTGTACCCATGACTTTGTTAGCGTGGAATGTTTTTTAAATAAAAGTAGCCTAAGTTATTCCTAATAATCAAATATCACATAGCGAAATTTTTTTAAAACATGAGGACTCCCCGGATGGCATGTATGAAGAGGTTAATGTCTGTGCCGAGGCGAAAGAGGTATGCAGGGACCGTAGCGTTTGGCGCTTCGTGATCTCTGACTACTCCGCAAGGGATATGGCGTGAAGATAAATAAATAAATAATAAATATTTTTTTTATATTGAAGTCTATAGGACTGTAATTTTTTGGTGATTATTCTATCTGATATTTTTTTCACTTTTTGTTATAAACAGCCCTTTCAAAGATTGGCTAGAACAAACAGACGGACAGAACGAATTTTAAAAAATATTTGTTTTGTAAGTACGGTATATACTTTCATATGCATTTAGTAAAAAGCTGTTAATTTGGAATTATACATACATCAATTATTTATATGTATAAATGTACATACATTTGGTATTATTATAACAAACTATTATAAGGCGTTTAGTTATAATTTTGTGTAATTAAAAAAGTAGCTTACCTTAGGTATACCAATCTTTATAATGACTAAGCAGCTATTTAATTATTATTCATATATGCAAACCTACATTGATAACCGCCATATTTTATATTTTTTATTATTATTTAGTCATGGGGTGTATATTTACCATTTATGTTATAAACTTAAAAGTACTTTCTCAGGAAAAATATTAAAGGGCTCCACGTGATGTTTTAAGCTACTTTTTTATCCCCCCTTCCCCTGATATTTTGTGAGGTTGTTTCCCCCTCTCCCGTACCCAAAGCCACGTTTACATATAGGTATTATCTAATTAAATTCTGTTTCATTGAGATTGCTGATTGTTTACGAAGGTCAAAAATAATAATTAAAAATATATTTTCAACGAAAAAACAATGCAGGTGATATATCACTATACCCCCTCCCCCCCCCCCCCAATGGCCTTGTAATATTTTGTGTTTTTTTCGGAATCTTTTCCCCCCTTTTCATTCTCACGTCATTACTCGACAACTCCAAAGTGTTTTGAGGTAATCAGATTATGTATCTTAATTTTAATTATAATATTAAATTAATAAAAGATAATATAATGAAGATTGTATACAAATATTAATATTATTGCCTGTATAATAAAACACTGTATTAATTATAGTTTACATTACAGATACACTTATTATTTATAATTTTGTTTACACGAAATTACTGTTAGGAATATTGTTGATTATACCAATTCACATTTCATTTTTAATACCTATTAAATAATTCGATATTATTAACCACTATATATAACTGTATATAACTATATATAACTGTATATTAACTGAAATCTTACTTGATCACGAACATTTATGCACGTAAATACATAAATTGCTTTCTTTGTCTATAAAACTGGAGGCCGGCGCTGTCCAAAACGTGGATATAGGTCAGGCCGATACTCTGTCTGTACGTGATATTGCGAATATTACCTTCACCGATATTATATTCAATAAATAATTATAATGTATATATGTACGTTAAAGAAATATACTACTAAGTTATTATCCTAAAACGAATTCGTTTAACTTGTGTAAGTAAGCAAGGGTGTAATTTCAGTAATACATTCTGAGCCGTCGTAATTCTTGTAGGTAAATTTAAAACGATCATGTATTAGAAATTACTGAGCAATTTGAGCATTTAGATCAAGGTCCGGTTTACCTTCGCCTAATTTCATTTAATTTAATGCGTAATCCTGAATCGCCTTATCGGCTAGCGTGTGGCGTGTCGCTCGCTTTTCCTTAATATTCGTACACGTGACCCCATAAAGGGCTTAATTGTGTACTAGTTCCCGATGTGTATCGCCAAGTCATAAAGTCAGTTAGGGGTTGCGTGGATTAGCTGAGATTGACCTTGGCTGACCGTCCCTCGCGCCAACTCCGTATTCAAATCTGAATAGTTGCTAGCCTTCTACCGTCCTATGCGCATACTCTCTCCGTGCTATTTGTTACTTTATTGTAATGTAATAGAGAACTATTTTGTGTGTATTCACAATTGTTAGGTTCATACAAAGTATTGCATTGCTTTTGTTTTGTTGGTGCGGATTTAACAGCTGATCTAGTTGGGTTCAGTGCGGCGACCAGAGACAACGACGTTCTCTTATTGTTGTTTTTTTGTTTTAATAATTTAAGTGAAAGTGCATCATACGTGATAGTGAGTGTCAGTATATATGTGAATAAATTATATGAAATCGAATCAAGTAAATTGAAACCTCTTTAACATTCATCCTCTATACTATGGCATAAATATTATTTTTTTATGATATTTTTGTTTATCAATACGGAAATGCAAGTAACCGCGAAAGTGTTGTGACTTTATAAAAATAATTCGCGCCATAAATTTTTTCTTAAACATTATATTCAGAATTTTAATCTAAACATCAAATTGTATCCGAGAATGAAATTTCAATGATATATAACAATAATAAATATTAAAATATACTTTCTATCACTATTATGAAATCAAAGTAAATACTTAATAAAAACATCTTAAAATAAATCTTTTAATATTAATAACTTACAAGGTAGGTACGTGACCAAGTAACTTGAACAGTCGCGTGACATATTCGATGTATCCCGTTGACAGCTCTGAAGAAAGAAATATTGCACAAAAAATACTGTTTACTTTATACCTTGGTGCGTAATTAAAAAAAAACAAATAAAAAGTTAACCGCTTTTGACAGCGATCTGTCATCTAGAAGTAAATTTTGACAATTGAGATATTAATAATAATCATGATCAAATATACTATATTATAATTAAAATATAATTCAATAACCGTTATACATATTATATAAATCAGTTTAATCTCTCAAGGCGACCCCAAGGCGGCATGAACCTCGTAATTTTCATCATGTATCGCTCGTATGCAAATCTATGCATCGGATAGCTTCACAGACGTCACTGCATAAAAAGCGTTATTTTATGCTATTGTCATGGGTACTTGAACTTGCAGGGGTTGTGAACGCTAATGACATTTAATATTGTCGTTTTTCTCTGTTATTTGTAATTTAAAATATAATACGACTTTTATTTAATTATAATTTAATTAAATATTAAGTTAAAGAGACGAGAAAAAACCTACTTATTTTAATACATTGACTTATGTTGACAAACTATATAGTTCAAATATGAATTTGGTGAGATTAATATGAAACAATAAATTTAAATGACTAAAAATAACATTAGGCGCTTATGTCAATTATTTTCACTTCAATAAAGATTATTCCATAAAATAAAAAGCTTAAACACAGTTAGACAATCACTGTTCATAAAAACATCTAAAATAAGTATATTAAAAGTGTTAAAAACAAAGAAACGAAAGTGTGGCGTCCGTGTCGAAGCCGCTGGTTCAGTCCAGCTGACCACATGCTGGACAGCGAGGAGGAGACACCCTTCACGGTCATATCCCTCCCAGTTTACACCCCTGAACCACCTGTGAGTATGACCCACTAAATGGTATGACCCACTAAATAGTATGACCCACTAAAATATAACTTGTGTAATTAATAATTATAATTGCCTAAAATAATTTCAATGTAAAGGTTTTCACGAAAAGTGTTTTTATTACTAATCGTATTTTTTTTAAACATTCCTAATATTAAATCCTCATTTCGATTTAAATAAAAAAAATACGCACAACGATTAGTATTGTTATCTAAAATGTATATTATACCTACTCTGTTGTATAAATTATGATATTAAATATTTCTTTGTAAATGTTCAAAACGTATCACATATTAATAATGTGCTGTCAAGAATTCATAATGAAGTAAAAAAAAATAATCACGATTTCACTTTTATCATAACTTATATTTGATTTATACGTAAAAAAAACGAATAAAAAATTTGGGTCACACGAAACCTAATAATTGTAAAAAAAGAAAAGAAAATGCATCTCAAAATCCATCTATATCTATAATGGTGATGGTACATCGAATAATATATTAAACACACAAAACACCGCAGTCCACTTGCTATGCAGTAATTTCAGACGTGACCTCGTTCATACATATTCACTTTTACGTATCAAACGAGCCATTACATATCTTAAAGGTTTTCGGTGTAATAGGGGGTTTGTTCTTACGCATTTGCTTCCATTTGCGTCCTTGGCAACATCCACCAAGGACGGTGTACAATTTGGGCCCTATCGTAGTTGTTTACGCAGCCAGTGGCTGGCTGTCGCCGCTTCCAGACGGACGATCTCAACAAAATATCGCGAATAAGAATACGGTATTACTCTAAAAGTAATGAAAATTTGAGAATCATTGATAATATGGTAAGTGGGATTTTTGTATTGCAGGTTGGAAATTTACAAAATACTGATGTAGTTCCATGGAAAAAAATTTTTTGCTTTAAAAAATTACATTCCCTGCAACGTGTACGTTTGAATAGTTTGTAAGCAATGTTATGGTGGCGTGGTTAAAGGAAAGTGGGTTAAGAATCGTGGCATTTATGAGAAATTATAAAATAGCCGTCATCGAAGGAATGGAATGGAATGTAGCGAAATTGTTTATGAAATATTTCTAACTGTTATTTGTTAGTTGGTACCGTTAGTTGGTTTAAGTCAGAGTGGACGCAAAAATCTCTAACAAATATAGACTTACTCGTAGCTTCAAATAAACATAGATTAAAATTTAAGGAATTTTGAATCAGCAAAAAGAAAACTTTATCAATCTTTTTGAAGTTCACAATAGTCTGTACAAGATGGAAATTTACCATGTATTGTTTGCATAATCACGAATCAGGCGAAATCGTGTCAGGGGCGAAGGTGTAGGTACTTTAAACGATTTAATATAGACTACTTTATTGAACTGAATTCTTTACGTAGACTAAACTTTAAACTATAACTTATTGTTTAACTATTAAATAAAACATTTTAAATTAATGTGTTCGTTTTAAATTAAAATGTCTAATTTAAATTAATTTATAACACAGGCAGCAAGTTACGGTAAAAAGAACGGTATGTGGTACGGGGGCACCGCCACCGGCACCAGCGGGTGGTCGCGGGCGGGCACGCGCAAGCAGTCGGTGGCCGAGTCTGACGCGCCCCCGCCCGGAGGCGGCAAACCCACCAGTGGCAGAGTGATACGGATTATCAACAACATGGACCATTCTATACAGGTTTTTTTTTATAAAAATAATAGTTGCCAGTTTTATTGTCATACTGGATGTCCATGTCAAATCTCTTTGTTTTTAAAGTATTTTTTAATAGTGGCTAGCATTGTCGTTATAGGTACTGGATGACCATATCGAACCTTTTTTTTTAATATGTTTTTTAATAGTGGACAGCTTCGTATGTATTTAAGATGACAATATTAAACTTCTTTCTTTTTTATATAGTTTTTATAGTGGTCAAGCCAGCTTTATATGTGTTTAGGGTGGCCATATGTAACCTCTTTGTTCTCAATAATTTTTTTGATAGTAACCGGCTCTGTATGTATTTAAGATGACCATATTCAACCCCTTTGTTTTTAATATATTTTTTAATAGTGGCCAGCTTTGTATGTATATAGGATATATTGATCCTCTTTTTGTTTTTAATATATTTTTTAATAGTGACTACCTTTGTGTGTATTTAGGGTGACCATATCTAACCTCTTTGTTTTTAATATAGTATTTTAATACCTGACCACTTTGCAGGTATTACCGACAACGACATTAAATCTCTTTGTTTCAATATTTTTTTATCAGTTGGCAGTATTGTTCGCATGGCTGTTAATCATACGAAACAAAATTTTTCACTTATAAAAATTCCAACTCGTTAGGAAAACTGATTCATGACTAAAGCAATTTAGTAACAGAGTCGTTAATGCAAATGTATTAAACTAGACACATTAGGCTGTATATTTAAAATGTGTTTTTATTAACAGTTAGGTAAATAACAATTCGCTGAAAAAAAATATAACACTAAAATAATAAAGCACTTCAAGCGCTGCACGAAGCTTTAAAAATTTGAATTTCATATGTATTTTTTATTTAATCCGTTGCATAAATCAACGATAGGTGTAACCGTATACTCAATCATATGTTATAATTATAAAAACATATTATACCTAGCCGTTCTTTTGAGGTCACGCGTAATATGTGTTATTATGCTTTGAGAACGTTATAATTGCGGCGATCATGGTATTAATGAAGTTTTTTTTGTTTCCACAGTGTCGAGTTTTATTAAACTTACGTACAACACAGCCCTTCGAGGAGGTTTTGGAAGATTTGGGTCAGGTTTTAAAAATGAGCGGTGCTAAGAGAATGTACACTATAACTGGACAGGAGGTGATTGATAATAAGGGAATAAAATATATGGTCTTAAAGACATGAAGTCATTTAAGGGTGTTTGTTTCAACAGGTTAGAAGTTTTTCTCAGTTGCGCAACGAATTCGCTGACGTGGAGACATTTTATTTGGGTACAGCGATGGTACCACCGGCTCTCAGTCCAGGGATAAGTGCACCGCTACCCATCGAATCGCCTATAAGAAGGTATTATTATAATATTTTGATTGAAAAACTACACTAATTAATAATACTTTAACAAATATTTCTAACCTTAAAACGTTTTATTAAGATCTATTAAAAAATATTCTAATCAATCAAAAACGCGGTTTAAGTATGGTAATGTTTGGAGCCAGTTATATCTGGTATATATCTTGTTAGATCAAGGTCCCGCGCCAATGTGTCTGCGGTGGCCGTGTCTGAGGACGGTCGTCGTCGCGCCCGCAGCAAGAGCCGCCCGCGCGTGCTGTACGCACCGGAGGGGGAACTGATACGGAACTCGGGTTAGTGTAGTGTTTAAGTAATCTTTTCAGATTGTGTTTCATTCTTCCAGTCCATACATGCTGTCTGAGGAGGGCCTGGTGATTCGCATACAGGTTTCCTAGTACCAGATTCTCGCAATCATAACTATTTACTAGTTTTATTAATTATTTATAACTCTATATAGTTTTAAGAGCAAATAAACTTATTATTATTATAGATAATTGCAATTATAAAATATTACCATATGACAGTTTGTTTCGTACATTTGAATAATAAATAATAATTCAAATAAAAAAAAAACTGTCTGAATGAAGAAATTCTTAACGTTCATATTGTTTATTATTTAATATAGAATTTAATCTCAATTAGATTTTATCATAGGTATGAGGTTAAGTTTAAAAACACGCTTTTTAGTGTAATTAGTGTATCCTGTCCTTTGAACTCAATGATAGAAAAAAATATTGTGAATTATAAAGTATTATATGGCTTAGAAAAAAATAGACAAGAAACTAAAGGGGACATATAATATTAAATGCTTCTAAGAATAATTAAATAAGCATTACATATATGATAAAACATCCATATCGTCTTAGATTACACCCTCCTGGAAGTGCTGAAGGAGGAGCCAATACGTGTAACGATAAGGGGGTTAAGACGCACCTTCTACCCACCCATCCACCACGCACCCATCGACAACAGCCCACCCGACAAGAAGATGCAATTGGAATGGGTGTAAGATATTTCATATGCATAAAGCTATTTTATTTCATTTCTTTTAAAATATCTTCCAAATTTTGAAATTTTTTTCTTTTCACAGATATGTTCTAATAAGATAATTTTGCCTATATTGTTACATTTCCTTCAAGATGGCTTCCAAATTTTCTCATTTTTTCTTTTCACAGAAATGTTCTAATAAGATGGTTTAGCTACTTTATTTTATTACCTTCAAGACGGCTTCCGAATTTTGTCATTTTCCAGAAATGTTCTAACGTGAAATGTTGAAATAGTTAACCAGTACGATGCACAGTCCTGAACACAGCTGGTATTACAGTTACGGTTACCGCGGTTCGGACTCCCGTCGGAACCTGTGGGTGCTGCCGACGGGTGAGCTGCTGTACCACGTGGCCGCCGTGGCCGTCATGTACGACCGGGACGAGCACGCGCAGCGACACTACACCGGACACACCGAGGACATACAGTGGTCATTACAACAAAGTATTCGTTTTGTAATATTGGTATTATTGTCACATTTCAACCACGTGTTACTTTTAATCATTATATTTTTAGGGTTTTTGTTATTTTACTAGAGTAAGTACAAAATGTGTCTTCAAAATTATGCTCCTAGATAAAATTTTGTTGATCTACTCAACTCAACTCAACTTAGCAGTAAGCATTAATATTAAATATAAATTTCGAATACGCACAATAGCCCATTAAAATGTAGGAGTTTAAATTTCGAATGCAAAAAATGTATTTTTCGATTCTGGAACGTCATGTGTGATTTTCAAATTTGGAATCAGCATGGAGCTTCACCCGTCCCGTGAGCTAGTGGGCAGCGGGCAGCGCGCGGGGCGCGGGCGGCGCGCTCAGGCCCACGTGCGCATCTGGAGCACCGACACCCTGCAGACCCTACACGTGTTCGGGATGGCCGAGTTCGAGGCCGGCGTGTCTGCGGTGGCCTTCTCGCAACTCGTGAGTGTACTCATATATAATTAAATTGTCTTATAAATTTTACTAGTATACGGGTTAAGATCAAATCTTTGCTTAAGTCAATCGTTTTAATGTAAATAATGCTCTCCCTTTAGTTTCTTATATTTTTTCACTATAAATTACACTTAAATGCCTATTTCTAGTCGCCAATATTATATACACTACCTATTTCTCATGTTTTAAGAATGGAGGTAGCTACGTGTTAGCGGTGGACGCGGGCCGTGAGAGTATTCTGTCAGTCTGGCAATGGCAATGGGGACATCTACTCGGTAAAGTTGCTGTAAGTTCTAACATTGATAATATATCAATTTATAATTAAAATAAAACCTTTTTGTGTATAATAAATAAACGTTCCTTAATTAAATAATGAAGAAGCGATAACTAAGTGAAACTACAAGCATACGCCGTATATCAAATTAAAAATAATTCACTTTAAAGTAGGCACGGATCCAAAATCGGTAAACAAAGACATTGGGCACAAGTTCAACATAATACAGGACACGCCCACCTCTACGCGGCTACGTCAGAGCTACGAGACTCTACGACACGATATAAATAATAACAAGTGATTTTAATCCTTATCCTAATTGACTAATAGTTCAAATTTGAATGACAATATAATAAGCTAGTTGACTAAATTATTGCTAGGCAACTAGTGAAACCAATAGAAATGTATGTACACATAAAGAGTACCGCTTAAAAGTATTGCGTCATAAGTTAATGTGTTTTAATTTTTTTTATTCTTATCAAGTTTATTATTGATTTAACTTAAGTTTTTTTTAAGTTTGAACTTTTAATATCAGAAAGTTGCTATTACTTACCCGTAGATCATAAACGGACAAGTATTTTTAATATAAGTTGCTAAAAAACTATTCATCGAACTCCAGAAATAAAGAGTATTTTTCAATACGCCATATTTTTGAATAAAAATCGTCCTATTCTTAGCAAATATGACAAAAAAAATCTAAAGATTTTTCTTTTTTATTTTTTTCTGTCATATATAGATTATATTAGCTGTACCCGTGACTTCGTCCGCTCAGAAAATGTTTTTTAAAATAAAAGTAACCTAAGTTACTCCTTATAACATCAGCTATTTTCAAGTGAAAGTCTTGCTAAAATAGGTCAAGCCGTTTCAGGGATTAGCCTTAACAAATAGACAGACAGACATGTCTGTGTGTTTGTTAAGGCTAAATTTTAAACATTGTTTTTTTGTGTAAGTACCGTATATACTTTCATATATATATAGTGAAAGGATACAAGCAGACATTTCAATTTATATGTACAGTAATCTCCCTATAATACGGTAGATTTCATTCCGCGTTATAGGAAAACGTGTTGTAGGAATATTCATGTATAACACGCTCATATGACAATATAACGCGTTAAGTACTAATAATTCACGATTAACTTTTCTAGTTTTAATTTTTACTTTATTTTATTTATTTTTATAACAACACAATGTGCAAAGATAAGCGAAATTAATTATAAAACGGGAAAAGACTTGTCATGCGAGGGACTGAAATCGCGTTATATGAAAACGCGTTATAAGAGTACCGTGTTATACCTTGTTACTGTATATATAAAAATATACCAAACCATCATCATTAAATCCGACATTAAATAAAACACCAAACTCTTCTCTTATATTAGTACTTATACATACATTAACACTACTAGTACTATATATAAAACATATTGTCCGTCCGTTCGTCAGACCCTACAGGAGGAGCTGACAGGCGCAGTGTTCCACCCGCTGGATGACAACCTCCTCATCACGCACGGGAAGGGACACCTCGCGTTCTGGAACAGGAGGAAAGATGGATTCTTCGAGAGGACGGATATTATTAAACCCGTGTGTATTATTACATTACCAATAAAATAGTTCCTTATTAAAAAAAACTCCCACTTATAAATCTAGTATCCGCAAATTGCAAAAAGTAATTTAAAATATGATTTATTTATTAATAATAATATATTTTACCATAACATATTTATATATAACATTAACAGAATAATGTGGGTAGTTGAATAATTTGGTAATATTTTGAACGCAGCCCGCCCGCACTCAAGTAACGGCCTTGCAGTTCGAACAAGATGGCGACGTTGTGACGGCGGATAGTGACGGGTTCATCACTATTTATAGCGTCGATAGTGATGGGGCTTACTTTGTCCGAATGGAATTTGAGGTATATTAATTATAGATGGATTTTCGTTGTATATAAAGTCTATTACATATTATGTTATATTTTAGGGTCACGTTAAAGGTATCTCTTCGCTAGTGATGCTCTCGGAAGGAACTCTTATATCAGGTGGAGAGAAAGACAGAAAGATTGCAGCCTGGGACTCCTTACAGAATTATAAAAGAATAACGGAAACTAAGGTACGTATAAAATAAACAGTATGTCGTTATTATATAAGATATTAATTCGATGATTTAGTTGCCAGAGTCTGCCGGTGGAGTCCGAAGTATCTATCCTCAAAGGCCAGGAAGAAACGACGGCAATTTGTACATCGGTACGACCAAAAATAATATATTGGAAGGATCGCTGCAAAGGCGGTTTAACCAGGTATGTATGATCAATAATAAATAAACAGTCCAAGTGTGGGTCTCGGATCTATCTTTTAAGATTTAGACAGAATTTATAATATAAGTAAAAAAATAATAATTTTAAGTTAACATCCCTTTACTCTTAAATTTGTTAAGTCTATTTAGTTTATAGTTTTTCTATTAAAGTTGTATGTATGGAAGCTTTAAGTTAATCGTTTAGTTGAATGAATAAAAATTTTGCATTCCAAAATTTTACCAACGAATCACTTAATTGAAAAATGGTTTTTGCAAATAATATATATTTTTTAAATATCAAGGGGGTATCAAGAAAAAACTACAACCCCACTATACGTGTAGAGCCTTAAAAAATTTTACCACTTTGTCATCTTAGCTGTATTTATGTTCATGCTAAACTACGGTCTAGCACAAAGTCAGAGTAAGACATGACGAAACTATAAGTGTTCCAAGTGGATGATAGAATACATAATCTAAAAGTAAAAACTATTATAATCCTTTCAATTCTTATCAGGTACTTTTCGGCCATCACAAACAATTAATGGGTCTAGCCGTACATCCGGACGACGAGATGTTCGCGACGGCCGGCCACGACAAGAACATAGCGCTCTGGAAGGGACATAAACTGATATTTGCGACACAGGTATTTCGATTATCGATTATTTTATCGATAGCCGAATCAATTATTAACTATTATTAATTCGTAGGTGGGGTATGAGTGCGTGTCACTGGCGTGGCATTCTGGTGGTGGGGCGTTGGCCGCGGGAAGTACGGAAGGGCATTTGGTTATCTTGAACGCTGATGCCGGAGCTCATGTCGCGACTATAAGGGTCTGTGGGTCCCCTCTCAACTGCCTGCAGTACAATTCAGGTACAGTTATTACCATAAAGGTGATATGGCATTCTACCGTTCTAATAATATTGTTCTTCCAGCGGGTGACGTTCTCGCCATTGGTTCCCAGAACGGTAGTATATATTTATTCCGCGTATCTCGCGATGGCTTTTCGTATAAGAAGTCTAATAAAATTCGTGGAGCTCAACCGCTAGTGCAGTTGGATTGGAGTCTGGACGGCAACTACTTACAGACAGTCACAGCAGACTACGATTTATCGTTTTGTGAGTGCGAAATGTTCTAATTCGAGAATTAATTTCACAGAAGAGCATTTTCTAATGATGTCCATTTCAGGGGATATAAAAGCCCTATCGCCAGAGAAGAGTCCCATCGCGATGAAAGACGTGAAGTGGTCTACCTTTAATTCAACAGTTGGATTCCTCGTATCAGGTATACCGAGTTTGTTGAAGTGTTGGTTGTTAGACGTTCTGTTTTGTATCATTCCTTACTTGTATGTTAAACATTGTCTTCCAGGAATGTGGAACAACCGCTTCTATCCAATGACGTCACTCATCACCGCCGCCAGCCGCTCGGCTGCACACGACCTCCTCATCAGTGGAGATTCAGATGGATATCTACGTTTATTTAGGTACACCCCGCACTTAACCCTTTCCATTCAAGACGTGATTCTCGGTCACCACATCATTATTACAGCAACTTTATTTTTTTCAAGAAATTTTGATGCGTAGTATTAATGATATTTATAATTATCTTTATCTGGAAGCATCCGCCTACATGGAGGACTGTATAACCTTTGAACAATTCACTTCAAAATGCTGCTTAGTCCACGCGGATAAAATCTCGAGTGCAAAGTGTTAATATATTTTATTACAATATTATTTAATAAATAACTATATTTTTGTGGTACAGATACCCCTGTGCCAGTCCAAAGGCAGAATACAACGAGATCAAGGTGTACTCGGGCGCGGTCCACTCCGCCCGGTTTCTGTTCAACGACCGGTGTCTAGTAAGCTCGGGGGGGTCGGACGCGGCCCTCATGCTGTGGGAGCTGGTGGACGACTAGCGCCACGCGGCGGCGCTGCCGCCCGCGGTCGTCTTGGCACCCCCCACCCCCTCCCCCCCGCCACCGCTCGCCCTCCACACCTTCCGAGTCCTGAACTTCGAAGAGCTCGATTGAATGATTTTGATTTTGTCAATGGATTTTGAATTTCGAATCCGGGTTCACCGGCTTCCGTGAGGTTCTACGAGAGTTGATCGACTCTATTTTGAATTTCGAATCCAGTTTTACCAGCTTCCGTGAGGACCCGCGAGAGTTGATCGCCTTTGAAACAGATCTGAGATCTTAATTGAGATACGATTGTATATTTAATATTATGCGTAGCGTCACGTCACTGCCATTACAACTTTGCATGTAATAGTTTCTAAATTATCTAAACACGATTAATGTAGTGTCTTATTTAATTCTGTATTAATAAAATTGACGAATATAGCAAGAGATTGCGAGATTGTTGGTTGTTTCTATCTATATCTAATAAATAGAAGCACGATAAAGTAAAAATAATATACACACATGCACTAAGTTTAATGCAAAATGTGGCGGGCCACTTTTATTTCTGATTTTATACGGAAAAGTTAATGTTTTCTACTGACACATTTAATACACGTGACAATTTTGTATGTAGAATAAATAGGAATTTTAACTTTTTATTTACATTCTATAAAACAATTAAAAGATTATTCCGTTAAGTTTGTATATATTTTTAATTTATTATAATATTGTTTCATATTCTAGTCGTAGTTATTTATGCAGATATTTTTAAAGATTATTTCAATTTTAGGAATATTTAATTATAATTATTACATATATCATACTCATTAATATATACATAATCGAAAATGTGTTTTATTTATCTCTCCTATTTCAAACTTACCTTAAATTAAACTAAAATGGATTTTACTTTTGGAACTTACTTTTCATAAATACCTTAGTTTAAAAAGAGGTTAGACAGCTCCTTAAATCATGACCTAAAAGTATCATCAGTTATCATGAAAAACTTGGATGTATATGATTTTAAATATCTATGAATATTTTTTTATATAATAATGTAATCAAAACATTATTAATTATATATTATATTTTTTTTATTTTCTTTTATTTTAGAGCTTATTTGGATATTTTCGTTATAATTTATTTGTCGATTAATTGACGAAATAGACAAAATCTATCGTTATTAATAATTCAATTTCAATTTCCTTGACTAGAAGTGCCAGGCATTTACCATATTGTGTAATATGACTATATGCAGTATTCCATTATTTTTGTTAGAACCGTGAGTCAAATTCAGGTATAACACAGTATCAATGTTGGTTTCAAAAGTAGTTACGTTAAATGCTCTCGATTCGGTTTTTAGATTGTGAATGCTCCAAGCTGTAAACTGTCAGTGTAAAAGTGTCAGAAGTGTCAGTGTCACTCACTATTATAATTTATAATAAGTTAGGTTGTATTGACTTATCAAGTTATCATTTATATTATGTACAATAATCAAGCAGGTATATACAGTATTAATAAAAAAAAATTGAGGTTTCAATAACTATAACTACTTTATTTCACCATGAAACCTCGCCCGTGTGGCTGTAAAGGATGCAGAACATGTCTTGTTTGTGAAACAATCTATGGAGCAGATGGACTCAAGAACTCATTACCGCTAGATAAAGACAAAGGTTATGTGTATTGTCCTTTCTGTAATAAAGCCTGGAGCGGCTGGGACATAGACTTGTATAAACAACACCCAAACCATGAAGGCAAAGCAATCACTTATCCAGGTGTTTACATAAAATTAGACTTTATATCCGAATATGAAGAAGAAGAATTAATTAAAAACATCGATGAAGTGCCGTGGGACATTTCACAGAGCGGTCGGCGTAAGCAAAATTATGGACCAAAAACTAATTTTAAGAAGAAAAAAATAGCTCCAGGACAGTTTAATGGATTTCCTAAGTTTTCCCAGTATTTACAAGACAGGTTTAACTCCTTCGATTTATTAGAAGGATATGAGGTCATAGAGCAGTGTTCTCTCGAGTATGATCCTAGTAAAGGTGCCTCTATCGACCCTCATATTGATGATTGCTGGGTTTGGGGAGAAAGAATACTTACTGTGAACTGTTTGTCGGACTCGGTCCTAACAATGACACCATTTAAGGGTGAAATCAAGAAATACAATTTATACTGTGCGGAAGAATATCCAGCCGTAGTCCAACCTGATGGGAGTATTGATATGGAGCTCAAAGGAGGACAAAGTATGTTTGAAGCTAGCAAACCAAAAGAGGATTTAGATATTATAATAAGGATTCCCTTGATAAGGTACTTTGTTAATTATAACATAGAATGTCAATAGACATTAGCCTATTGAAATATTCTGAGCAACACATAATTTTGAGTGTTTTTCCTTAATCCAAATGTCTAAATATAATTAATTCTTTTACAGTTACATAGTTTTTATATTTTAGTATTAATTCATTAGCACATGTTATCTAGAGATTTGTCTGATGATGTTAAACAAATATACTTTACAGGAGATCTCTGTTAATAATTTATGGCGAATCAAGATACCATTGGGACCACCGAGTCTTACGTGAAGATATTACAGCTAGAAGAGTGTGTCTCGCCTATCGTGAGTTCACTCCCACTTACATGAACAATGGTGAAGATAAAGCAATTGGGAAGGAGATAAGAGATAGAGCAAAACATTTCTGGGATCATAGAGAGAGATATAAAGAATATATTGACTGTGAAAAGTCTGCAGTTTTATAATACATTAGTATTAAATAAATAAATTTATTTAACATGTTTTTTTTAATATTGTGTCATCAATTGTTTTGGTACTGAAATAATATTGAGCAATAATTGACTTTGGAATGTAATCTTATGGCTGGAGTGTAAGGGAAAATTAATAATTACAAAAATAAATTTTACTTATATACTTTATAAGTCTGATACAGTAAATTTTTTTAGACTACCCTAAATGTAATGTATTTTTCAAAAATTATTAAATAAGCACTAAGCTTTTATTATTGATGTTTAAACACAAATAACATAATTTTAATAGATTTTATGTTTATAATTAGGCAATGCTGCTTTCATGTGGAGGAATGTACACGCTGCCCATCGGATCGGTGTTCGTTTCCTGACTGTCCCTAGTCTCTATAGTTTCCTGGTCTTGTTCACGGGCAAGGATCATCTGCTCTTTGATCTTCCACGTTAAGAATGTTCTCTCACTTTTCATCTTACGGATGCATCTCGCTAGAAGTAGTGCGAATATTATGCCGAGCAACTGAAATAGGATAATTTAATTATTCTCCCCATAAAGCTAATAAACCTTGTGACTATAAGAAAGTTTTGTGGTTTTGAATGTATTTCTGTTACATTGAAAATACAGATTAAAAAAAATTACAAGATTTTCTTGTCTTTAGGCAGACTATCCTTATACTATTAAGTTATTTAACTCACCTGTATAAACATAACCGATACGCCAAGCACTCCTATCACGCTAGCGTTCTGTATAAATAGGTTCACGATGGCAGTTTTACAGCTGTTTTTTCTAAAGGAGATGCAGAATTCGCCTGCAGACGTGCAGCAGCTCTCGGGCACCACCAGCGCCACCGGGTTGCCGTCCACATTCGATGTTATCACCACTGTTGACTGGTTTGTAAAGTCCATGCCCACGTAATCCAAGTACGAGTTACTTCCGCAGCAGTTAAGCTGGAATGTAGATTATTAGTTTAATATCATATACATATATATTTTTTTTAAACCTCAAAGTTAGTAAAAAATACGTTATGGTATATTTTTTTTGTTCTGAAAAAATATAAGGTAGAGTTTTTGTTAATAAGGTAGTCGGAATATTAATCTCAAAAAAAAGTCACGGAATAACTTCTAACTTAGAGATTGTTCATTGATCACGTGATGTTTTTGTTAAGAAGATTTTAAGGTGAGTTTCAGATAAAACCCACTTTAAAATCACACATTTCTTTTTATACAGATCATTATTTCATTTATATTACCCTTAAAAATTAGCATTATGATATGATTTTTTCGAAACTGCCCTCGCCCCTCCGCCGCTATTGTGCCTTACATGATTAATGGAGGATCCTAACTATGGGCGCCAACAGACCACCAATTAAAAAAAAAATATATAACTAAATAATAAAAGCGATTAAAAAAATTCTTCATGCGCTTTTCATTGTACTTGTCAAGTAGTTATCAAAGTGAATAAGTCTCCAACAGAGCGCTCCGCTTGCTTCGCTCAATGATTTGTAAAAGGGAAGTCCCCCAGAAAAACGTTGCGAATTTTTATAACGATTATAACAAGGGAAATCCCTAACAAGACACACGGGAGCTTAATTGCAATTATAATTTTATACTTACAGTTGTTTGTAATCTATCGATTTCCATTTCAATCTCGGGATCCGTGACGTAGCTCGAGAGGGGTATATAAATTAAACTCTTCACGGTTTCCGTTTTTAATGTGAAAGTAAGTATAACCACTACTAATTTTAAGATAAGCAACAAAGTCAAGATGAGCGCGTACTGAAATAAAGATATATTATGTATGTACACGTACACAATGAGATACATTATTTATGTTTTTATTGTTCGTAGAACCATGTCAAGTTTTAAATAAATAGGTACAGTATGAAATATTATTAAAACAAATAACAATCAGGATTCGAACTTGTGACAATATCCTGGGCAATATTTTATTATCCTTTTATTTTTATAAGGTTTTCAGCGTTTCCTGCTTATCCCAATTTCTCATATAAAAGTTAAATAAATCAATGGTTTGAGCTACAATTTGCAAATTGAAAATCAGCCATATCTTATATTAGTTTGAAATTATCAGTAGACATTTTCTTTGCAGATTTATTTAAATTTTATTAGTAGATAGAATACAAACAGCATTAGCGCCAACGACATAATTTCCATATAAAACATCTTGTTTTAGACAGTAATTCTTTTTTACATGTGTATAAGTATATATACAGAAAGATAAATTCAAATCATTTAGTTACAGCTATATTTAAACACATGAACTTACTATATTCACCAAACAAGTGCTCTGTTTCAAACTGCCAAAGAAACCGAACAGTGTAACGACAAACAGGAACATCCCTAGAATAATGCTTAGGACAGATGGCGTAAACACATTCCCACTCTTGGCACTTTCGTAAAAGAATGAGAAGCTGTGGTACTGGGAATACACTGAGAATCCAAGAACAATCATCAACACGGCGATTATCTGGAATAATAATAATATAATTTATTGATTAAACATTATTAATAATATATAAGTGAGCGGTAAGAGAGACAGGGGGAGGCCTCGAGTGACATTTGAAAACACAGTATTTATGATACTGGAGGATAGTCACGTAAAAAGCATGAGGATCCCACGGAGGGCATGTATGAAGAGGTTGATGTCTCTGGCCGAGACGAAAGAGGTATGCAGGGACCGTAGCGTTTGGCGCTCCGTCGTCTCTGGCTACCCCGCAAGGGATATGGCATGAAGCTAAATAAATAAATAATTACTTATGATATCTGGTATATTTTTTTCTGTCCACATAAACGCGGCTAGTATATCAATAATAATAAGCAATTGAGTTTTGACATATTGATAGAGAAATCGTATTTTTACTAAGGGTTTTATCTCTATATATTACTGTAGAATTTTATAGAAATACCTGAAAGAGCAACCATCTTTGACATTGAATATTAATTGCGGGTATAATTGCTCAATGTATGATTACTGTCTTTATGTAAATAGCTCTAAGAAATATATGTGTACGACATTGCAATTTAAGTGTTTAACTGAAATTGCAATAAATTGCAATTTCAGTCTAAAAGTCACTTTATGATATTTAACTACTATGTAATATAAATTTTAATGGTACAAATTACGATATATTATTGACATATTTATATTAAGCTGACTGTCGTCAATAATATGCCATTTTTTATAGGTAGAGGTATCATTTATTGTTTATCATCTCCAATACACTTGTTTACTTTGTGGCAATGGAAAGTCCTTTGTTCTAAAAGAAATAAATTCTAGAATAAACCTTAGAGAGAAACGGACAGGAAAAGAAAATTATTCTTTACTTATATTGTATATTACATGCATTTACTTGTATTTAAAGAATGCACACTAGGTAATCGCTTCTAGGAAAACTCGATAAGTCGCTATATTGGAATAAATATGGTTTTTATTTATTAAAAAAAAAAAAAACTTACCATAAACATAGTTGTGATTGTTAACAAGAGAAATCTTATAGATTTCATGTTGTATTCCGTCTCTGTCTTCGAGAACTTCATTTTGTTACTATTCTCTCTATACACCTTTGAACACTAAATTCTTAATAGAATCACGAGTAAATGTACCGCCGCTGATAATTTAATACAACTGATAAAACTTGACAAATGGATTACTTTACTGGGCGTTAGTTGCGAGTTTTTATCGATCCAAAATGTAATCCTTTATCTACAACATTAAAAAATTGTTTTGTTGATATATCACTTAAAAATAAATCACTTAAAATGGCTGTTAAACACTATTTGCTTACAGCGTGCATTCTAAAGGCGAAGGTAAAGACTAATAGATAAAATATGATAATTATTATTTATTACACAATGAATAGTCGTGTTAGTTTATATTGTTTATTATAACAATGGGGAAACTAGTCTAAGAAACAGTACAAATTTATTGAGTACTGTCTGTGACCATGAATTTGCGCGGAAAATGTTTTTTTAAATAAAAGTAGCCTAAGTTACTCTTTATATAATAAGCTATTCGCCAGTGAAAGTTCTGTTAAAACTGGTCCAGCCGTTTCAGGGATTAGTCGGAACAAACAGACAGAGTATTTGTTTTTTATGTTACCTATAAACTTTCATATGCAATTAATGAAAAGCTGTTGATTTGGTGTTACTAACAGACACTTCTATGTTATTTATATATATAGATAATACTTAAAGGGATATTGTTTTTATTTCGAAACGTTTTCTTATCTTATCAGCAATAAAGGAGGGTAGATTTAAATATCACATTTGACTATTCTGCCGTATTAGATAGTAAAAACAAAATGAAAAAATATAATTATATTCAAAGTAGGACATTCCTTTATTAATCGCCAAATGTACTATGATTATCTTCAAACAAACAAAGGATGATAAGGCCATGCGATCTATATTGATACCTTATCATTATCCTTATCTTGTATCGTGTTGGCGGAAAGTCGTGTATATTTAAAACTAGACAATGTACTGATTATACGCAAAACAAGTATTTTTATTTCCTAGAATTCGTTTTAAATCGTTATATTCATTTGATATAAAATGAGGGATGAATATTTGTACACCTGGTATGTTATCTTTGTAAAATACATCTGCTAATGTTGTTATCAGATTGCCACCCCTGGGACAGGGAGAAATGAAGAATACTGGGAGGGGGTGGAAGGTTTATGTGATAATTGGAGCTTCCAGTATATAGCATTCCCAATCACCTTGTAAATAGTGTATGGGGATTTTTTATGTAGTACAAGTAGTCTTCTATAGTAGTAATACAACGTCCCGGACCAACCGTAAGACTTGATAGGTGAAATGATTGTTACAAAATTCGATACTATTCAAAATATTACTAGGGGCGCCAACAGACCCTTAATTTCAACTCGCTGCGCTCGCGAAATCTCGGGTGCCGTTTGCATATTGAGCGAAGTGAGCCCAGTGTAATGACTCATCGTTTCCCATTGACGTCAATGGGATATCAGTTTTTTGACATGACATTTTTCAAATATTTTTTTTTGTCGAACTTTTTCATAAATTCATAATTTTCCGTCAAGTAGTTTTCGAGTCTATTCGTGACAAAGAATGTGAAAAAGTCTCCAGTAGAACGCTACGCTCGCTTCGCTCAATTACTGTAATCTTAGATAGCACAGAGCGACCGAAAACTAAAGCCGAAAATGCGTCTAAACATACTTAAAGTTAAAATCATCTCTGAAATATAATTCTTTATTCCAGTAATGGATTTAAGATAGTGTCATTAAAAATAGTAATTTCTGATTAAAATTTGATAATTAATTATATTAAAAACTCACGTATAATTAAATATACAAGTATGCCTTAAATGTAAAGTTAGACTAACTCTTACCCGTTAACAGATAATACTAAAAACATTACTTGTTGTTATCAGACTCCATTAAAATAAAAAAAAACAATATCCTTCAAGAAGGAAAATAAAAATGTCATTTTTATTCAATAAAAATATAATTTATATTTAAATAAGACAATACTTTATTGATTTATAATATTTTTGTGATTTATTTCCATACATACCGTAATGTAAGTATAATAAAATATTGTAATTTCAAATATATTTATAATTAACTTATCTAATTTGATAATTCAATTAGCTTTGTTAAAACTTATTAAATAAGCCTCATAGAATAGATATATTTTCTAAAATATTACTTAAATGTAATCTGATATAAATCAGAACATTTAAAACATATGATTTAAAAATTGCAATAGATTAATAAAATTATTTATTAATATTAATTCAATATAAAAATTAATAGACTTCATGCAGAAATGTTGAACCCAGCACAATTTTTTGTAAGGTGATATTTTAATAAAATGTGTTATTCAGCCCTAATTTGTATTTTGACCCTGGAAGGGTACATAGACTATGGGTTTGTGTTTTTCGTCGTTAGGGTTCAGGGACGTGTAAGCGTTGATCATGCGCTCTTGGATCTCCCACCTCCTGCGCTCGCGCTCCGACTTCGCCTTGCGAATGGAACTGGCCAGCGAAAATGAAAACACTATTCCAATCACCTGTAAAAATTACATGAATTATGGTAAAATTGGATAACATGTAAACAGAGTTCTTATTAAGATTTTATGCATTAATAATATGTTTGTAGCGAGATAAAATTTCTGTATTTTTTATGTTATTTTGTAAATTTCCTCCACAATAAATCGAATTTTCACATAAACCGTGATCAAAAAAGTGAGTAATTCATTAATAGACTCATTCAATAAACTCCCATTAAACGTGAAAATTTTAAAATATAATAAATTTAAAAGATTTGTTAAGGATCTAAGGGATACTACAATATTGCCGAATATTTAGATCATGATGCACAATGTATGAAGCACTATCTGCCAAACTACTTCAAGATTTATTATAAATGTTATTTTTGTATTAAGTATGTATGGCTTTTAAAAAGGAAACAAGACAAGCCCGCAGAGCTTCTGCCGCCAGCTCTTCTCAGGTAAGTGGTAAATTGCTTTTTTTAGTGGTAGCTTTTACAATGAAAAATGATTTGTACAAAACTGACTTTCAATAAAGATTTCCATTTGAGATCAAAGCAATGGTAAAATGAACTAATAAATAACAGTGTTTAATATATCCGAGTAAAATCCTTAAAAAATCTTGCATTTTGTGTATTATAAATTAATAATATAAGGATAATAGTAACTCACCTGAATAAATGCAATGGTCATGGCTCCAGCACCCAAAAGGCCTGCGCTCTGGTAGATCAAGTACGTGATCCTTGGAAGGCAGCCATTAGCGTATAGCTTCACACACTCCTCATATCGAGCGTCTCCGATTTCCTGGTAGCTGGTCTGAGCACAGCATGAGAACGGAACTGTTACATTCCTGACGTCAATACCAGTTTTGTTCGCTTTCACTTCGCCCCAGTCCAGATAACTGTCAACACCGCAGCAGTTCAACTGAAATATATAAAAAGGTTTTTCTTATTAAATTTTAATTAAATATAAATCAATCATTTGATAGTGTAAAGTGGGATTATTAATCTATTCACCCTGCTCTGAATAAAGTCAAAGGCGTCGGTGACTTCAGGATTCTTGTAGTACAAAGGCAGAGTATCTCTGAGCTTCTCATCGAGCATGCCGGAAACCTGTCCACGTAGGGTGTAGGAGGTGATGGCAGCTGAGATCTCCAGAACCAGCACCAAGCTAAGGACCACTGCAAACTGGAACAAAGATCGATTCAAAAGTGTAAGAACCTTCTTTAAAACAACTATCTATTATATATAGCAACTATCGTTTTTAAATAATATATTTTATTTTTTTACAATGAATCACACTGCTAGATAAATAAAATTATTAATATAGGTAATTTGCTTTGATAAAATACTAAATGACACAAATAGATCTTTAGATAGTGATCGAAATTAATATGATAATTTAAATAATATATTTAAATGATACGTACAATATTGACCAGGCAGGTACTCTCTTTCAAGGCACCAATGCATCCAAACAGCGACACAAACAGCATGATGACTCCGATGGCAATGATGAAGGTCGCTGGGGAGAACAGCTGGTAGTCCAGGAAGAAGGACACATCGTAGTAAATAGCGTAGATAGTAGTACCCACTGAGATAATAAGTGCAGATGTGAGCTGGAAGAAAAATATTATTTATTAGTCAGTGACAAATTTTTTTGGACTATGAATATAATTCTTGTAGTATTTATAGATTTTTATGCCTATAGAGGTCATTATTGTTTTGTAATTTAATGTATTGTTGGGTATAATTAAAACTAGTACGACCTGAGGTATCAAAGTAATCTCGACCTTGAGAACACCTTTGACGGAGCGATTATATCGCATGGAGTGGTATTGATTTTTTATTCAAACAACAAGTTCATGTATCACAATTTTGTTTTGTTTTCGATGTAGTCATAGCTGTTATTTAACATAGTAATGATAATATTTGCTATTTCCATTATTACATTCACAAAGTGAATATTATCAAAACTAGTAACTCTCAGACAATATCTCCTGTTATTTAAGTATATGTTAAAATATAAGTAATTATAAATATACTATATTATATACTTATAACATTAAGATTACGAGGGAATGTAATATTTTATGTGTACAATATGGTTAAATATGTATTTATTATTATTAAATTTGTTATTTATTTACATATATATATGTATATATAGAACATACGTTGTCTTTAGGACTTATATTGCCATGTAATGTGGAAAGAAGAAAAGCCTGTAACGAATGAGTCTTAATATGGATACAAGAGAAGAGGACTCCAACGAAGGCATTGATGGAGTATGAAATACCCAATGGAAGAAGCCTTCCTGGGGATGACGTATGATGAAATTGACATGTTGCGTCAACCCAAATAATTGGGATAAGGATGACGATATATTTTGCTTCGTAACGTTGACATTTTAGTATTATTAAAACCTAATATGATATATAATATCGTTCACTTAATATTATTTAAAGTTAAAGACGATTGAAGTACAAGCTTTTTATCTTTAGAGCAATTAGTCATGTATAATATATCATATATTTCATACTAACAATATTGGACAAATATGTTTCTTAAACAATATGTCAAATATAGATTGAATAAAAAAATAAACTTTATATATAAAAATAGACATATATAGAAACGCTATTATTAATCTCTAACCACTTATGTGATAACAATATATATTAAATATATATCAATAAAAGATAAATGATATATATCTTTAGTTACCTTTAAATACTTTAATATTTTCTTTTTTATCACTTATAACTTTACTATTTTAATGGTCATTAATATTTATATAAACATCTATCTGTGCCCACGACTTCTGTGAAAGTTCTATTAAAATCGGTCCAATCGTTTCTGATATAAGCCGAAACAAACAGACAGGCAGGCAGAAAAAATATATAAATATATTTTTATGTAAGTACCGTATATACATATACATACATATGCATTTAATAAGAAGCTGTTAATATGGAATTACAAACAGACACTTCAGTTTCATTTATATGTATATATATTTGTCCGTTAGTGTAATGAAATCTTATGGCACAAGGTTGAATTAACAGCATATCGCGATGGTATTTAATACTATGACGTATAATGTAATACATACAAACTAACTCTCTTTATCTATAGTTTATAGTTAAAATATGTCATTAAAAGAATGATGTCATCATTTAATAGTTCGTGTTTAATTTTCCATTAGCCATTATCAGCTCTTCAACTTGTGAGTCAATAAAATATTATCTTTTCTTATTGTTATTGTGAAATTGATTTACTAAGATATTTGTTGCGAAATGTGTTTTTACGTATTAAATATCGAAATTATCATAAAAACAATACAATTATATAACATTTTTAGTTCAACAATAGAAAAGAAACCTTGGTTTATAATTATTTTCATTTGCGTTGTACATTTATCACGGTTCGCCTAAACTCCAATCTCGTACGCCACATCACTAACTGATAAGGAAATATAATAAAAATCAATAATAACTCACCACGAATATAGCTGTCACACACAATAGCATATACTTAATGCATTTCATACCAACTTCTAGATTGTTCTGTGCCATGTTTGAAACCACTTTACAAAGCAACCACTAGCGATACACTGAAAAAAATAAGGCACTTTTCAGGTTTGTTATCACGTGATAAGGTATCGTTCACACGATGACTGTTCAGGTTTTTTATACTATTAGTATGTATTATTTTATGTTAAATATTGTTGTCGCGTTTGACTATGGCTTTTTACCTTCGATGGGGGTGACCTTCAATTTATATTGTGACGTCACTTGCCAGTTAATTCACTGCCTTGTGTTTCTGTACTTTTTATAGTATATTTATAATTATATCAAAGATATCTGTTTCTGTTATGTTATACTATTGAATATTGATTAACTTTACGATTAGTTTTATTTTTAAGGTTCGTATAAGTCTTAGTTATCTTTGTTTTATACCTAATGTCCTAATATACTTCTTTATTGATACGCTATCTTCGTTAAACAGGTGCATCCAGGGTCCTGTGTCCATCTCTGTCTAAACAAAATTAAACATAGTTGTGACGCAGGTATTAGTTATTAAGTAGTATCTGACACGGATCACGAATCATGGTTTTTATATATTTTTTTTCTATAAACCAATTTTGGTGGAAAAAAATTAAATGTTGTAAAAACTTCCACTCCTATACCAAATATATTCATTGTATTTAGATACTTTGATTTGATAAATAATCTACAAAAGTAAAAATTTTTTTTGGCTTACAAAACTTTCTGTAAGTAGAAAATTATAATTTTTACACACTCATAATTTATTAATGTTTGCAAACTTAATTTCTTATACTCTTTAACAATATTTAAATATTCAAAACCTTGAAATGTAATAAATATTAACAGGAAGCCATCCTTTAAAACTACTATTTATTCTTAGTATTCTACCACTTATAAGATTATGGTATCATGTTGCAGTACTGGGGCTGGGTCAGTTTTCTGGCCTTGTGATATTAGATCAGGATTATTTTATAAGTAAATTAAGCGCGTCAAAGGTTATTACACCTCACCTATATTTCTTTTTAATTTAGACAATAATCATATAATATGCATATAATTTTTATTATTATGTTATTTATGTTTAAATACATATATAAAGAAAAATTCACCCACTATGGCCATTTTCAAACCCAAAACTTCCGGAAAACCGTCTCGTCTTTACGTCCAATGAGCAATCGTGTCGCGGTTATTGATATGTTAATTCAATAGTTTATTATGATTTCTCTTATAAGTAAAATTAACTAAGAGATCTGAAATAAAACCTAAAATAATTGAATTACTTATAGTTAGAGAGAATCCTGACCAAAATACATATGTAGGAACATACGAGTATGTAGTTTCTCTTGCTCACTTTTCAGTGTCTGTCTGGGATAAGTTCATAGGCAGGTAGGTTATATTTATTTGTAGTGGTGGTGGTGTGTAATAAACCCACACAGGACAATTAAGAGATGTCATATTTCCGTTCCTCAAATATCATAATAACAAAATAGTAGCAAAAAAATCTGTTTATTAATTTTGTTTCGACCAATTACTGCGAGTTTATTATATTACACAGAGTTTTTAAATATTTTAATTATTATTGTTTATTCTCTTCAGGTACAATCTGTTTGATAGATTTTAATGACTTTCTTGAATAAAAACTTTCAACTATAATTACAATAAAACAAAATCAATGGACAAATTTTAATGAAATGCGGCTTATCATTTCGGTGATAATATCGAATGTTCTCACCAGAGATTTTGTTAACATTTTATGTGGAGAAACATCAAAAAATTGGTTTAAAAAATTAATTACAAAATTTTTAAAAATATTATTATTAAAAGTTTGTGTAACGATCGTACTTTAAAAGTCATAATAACTCCCAATTTTTTCCCATATTTAGGATTAAATTGAATTAATTTATTTACATTTAATACGTTGATGAATTATATAATTTGAGTTGGATGAAGGGAGAGGCCAGACGACGCTTTGACCAATATTCTTAAATAATATGAAATTATATCAATCTTGAGAAACCTTTAATATTTAATCTAAATCATTGCACATTATATAATAGAAAGACCAATTACCATAATATTAATAAGGTTTGGTTTATTAATATATGAAATTGCAATTGGATTGGATTGGATTTTTTATTGGAATTTTGTTAATAAACAAACAGAAATGCACAAAATCATTATAGTAAATCTAATAATATCAAAATATTATCCCAGGAAATTGATTTAATAAAGAATGTTTAATTTCTAATAACATTTTATTTTCAATTAACACTTATCAATACAATAATATTTGTTCGTATATATATCCTACATAACTTAATATCAATAACAAAGCAAATTAAAACTATTATATATTATTTTTTACATATGTCCCAAAACAGAATTTACATGACACACTGGAAGTAAATCTTAAAAGAAATGCATTTGTTTTTAGCTGTTTTTTCCTTATTTGTTAGACTTCTACTCTGACTAGGAAAGTTGTCAGATAAAAACTAAAAGCAAACAAAACCTCACATTAAATTAAATAGATATAATTTATTATATAATTAGTAACTAAACTCTCTAAGAATTTACTTAAGGAAACTCTCTTTCTTGTCTGGTTATATTTGCCAGCCACACCGCACCCGCCACCGCTAAAGCCTGAAAATAATATTATAATAATATTAGCAATATTCTTCTTCTTGCCCTTATCCCATTTCGGGATCGGAGCAGTATATTTTTCTTTCCATACTCTCCTGTTACTCGTCATCTCTGTACACACTGCCTTCTTCTTCATATCGTCTTTCACGGAATCCATCCATATTTCCTTCGACCGTCCTCTACCGGTCCATCCCTTCACTACCGTACCCACTCTTTTGGTGACATGCCTTTCATCCATCGCCTCCATCGCCCAACACTCAGATCCATAAATAACGACAGGTCTTATAATGGTTCTATAAATTGTAGTTCTTTTTATTATTAGTAACAATAAAAACAACTACAATAAACAACAGAAGTCAGATTTAGTAGTTACATGATAACACTTCTAACAATATAAGTTATTCGTAGCACGATTTCCTATTATGTAAAACATATATTCATTACGGACTCAACATTTACATGAATAATTGTAACATCTGTGTAGCAACTTGCTATTAATAATATAATAATCTAAAAATTTCTTAATCCTTTTCCGGTAACATAAAAGATATATACATACATTTTAAAACAATTATTCACCTGCATTAAAACCAGGAATACACCGGCAATCCCAATAGCTGAAGCGTGCTGTCGGACCCAAGTGCCGAAGGCGTCTGAGCAGCCGGAGGTGAAGGCGGTGTTGGTGTTACAGACTAGGGTGCTGATGGTCCCTGGCTGCCGATTACAACAGCTCACTGGGACGCCGCTAGAGTTCGTGGTTCCCAGCGGGATGAGCCAGTCACTCGAGTTCGTGACTCCACAACACGTGAACTATAACGTTAAGGATCAAAGTTGGAGTGACGTCATTGAACAGTTGGCATATCAAGTTCTTTAAGGAAATTTATTTTTCTTCATGTCTGAGTTAATAAAAATTGCAAGTAGGTTGTCTGTCTTTGAAAAGGTTAGAATTAGATTGTGCAAGAAACACCAAAGAGAGGGAGAGAGAGAAAGAGTTGGGCTTCTGTCTCTCGCTCTTATTTTTCACTATATTAAACGCTAATGCCCATATCTAATTCCGATATTGAAGTTACTTTTTAACAATTTTATAAACCTTTTATATTCGTTTCGTTATTATATTGTTAGACTTAAACATATTCTTAAAGGTTAAGGTATAATATTGTTTAAAGCTTACATCGGATTGTACTTCATCCCACAACTTGGTGACTTCGAAGTTTTTATCAGGTCCGTACAAATCCATGGTGCTGAGGAGTTGCTGCTGCACCAACGCCACCGTGCTCCCGCGCAGCACGTACCCAGCAATGCACGCTGACAGTTGGAATATAAACATCACCATCATGGCGGCTACGAACTGAAATATTAATAATAAACATTGTAATTTTGTTTATTAATATATACGGTTCTGTGGTGTCATTTATCTGGGTTTTTGGCCTCGTAAGACCTCCTTGGGGTCCTTAGATGAGTAAACGGCCCCAGGTTTACTCCTTTAAATGTAAATCGTTTTATTATCTGAAATATTTTAACCGGTACACGCTATTTTGAGGTGTGTTATTATACGATCTTGTGGTATCATTTATCTGTTGTGATTTTGGCTATCTGAGGCCTCCTGGGAGGCCCCTTAGTAGAGTAAAGGGGCCCCAGGTTTACACTTCTTTTTTTTTACCTCCTGAGGCTTCCTGGAGGGCCCTTAGAGTAAAGAGGCCCTAGGTTTACACTCCTTTACATGTCCAACACCTTATTATCTTAAATACTTTAACTGGCTCAAGCTATTTTGAGCTGTATTACTATATCTAAGAGATTGAAATTCAGTACATAAAGAAAAGTAAACGATAAGTATGCATTATCAGATGCGTCACGAAAAAGGCATTAATCATTTAGTTGTCCGATCCTTTTCTTAACACACCTATCTAGTATATGTATTAAATCTATATTCCTTAAGTCACGAGACAAACAAGTCGATTAATAAAATAAAGAATATAGAGTGAATTACTTATAATGAAGGTTACGTAAATAATTTTAAAGACGTCATATATTTTATTAATATTATAAGTATTTTGTATAAGATATCAAATATTATGTTTAACTAGCTCCGCCCACGACTCCGTTCGTGTAAAATATGTATGTTTTTTAAAATAAAATTAACCTAACTTATTCAACATCCTCCACCTAAGTGAGTGCTGTTAAAATCGGTCGCAACCTTTCATAGATTAGACGGTACAAACAGACAGACAGAGATTTTTATTATATGTACTTTTTTGTAAATAAAGTATATATGGTTACTTTGATATGCATTTAATGAAAAGCTGGTATATTGGAATTACAAACAATCACTTCAATTTAATTTATATGTATATATAGATTAGACATGTGTATTCTATTATGAGAGTAGGACGCTGTCGTCGCCAAACAATTAAATGTGAATACCATCTAAATACAGACGCTGAATAATTATAAGGGCCCGTCAGACCGGGCTACTTACGCTATTTAGCTATATATACATTTCTTTCGTATTTATACTAATATAAGTATTCACCGACTTCTATTTGTGTGTCTATTAAGCTCTTAAATCATCATCATCTCATCTTATCTTCCTGCCCTTATCCCACTTTTGGGGTCGGCACAGTATATTTTTCCTTCCATACTCTCCTGTTACTTATCATCTCTGTACACACTCCCTTTTTCTCCATATCGTCTTTCACGCAGTTCATCCATCTTTTCTTCGGCCGTCCTCTACCTGCCCATCTGTCTTCTACTACCATACCCAGCACTCTTTTGGTCAAATGCCTTTCATCTTTCCTCGTAACATGCCCATAGCATGACAGACGGCTACCTCTAATTTGGTTGTTGTTATCACAAGTCAGGGGTGTCCTTTTATCATTATTGAAGATCCACCGGTGACGCTGTCATGGCCAGTAGGGCTAACAGCAGAGACACAAAAAAAAAAAAAAAAAAAAACCTCTAATTTTTTGTCACTGGCGCTACTCCCAAGCTTCCTATTCTTATTCTTCTTCATTCTTCCTATTCTATTATCTATTAAGCCCTTAAATAATTTATTAATTCCCTAAATATATGTCCAAATCAATATTTATCACTTACCGACATAATCACGTAATAATTCTCCATAAAGGCTCCATAGAAACCAGCGCAGGATATGAGCAAAACGATGATTCCCGTCGCAATACAGAATGCTGGGAGGGAGAAAAATCTCTCCGATAGAAATTGGTGGTAGCCATTATACGCGGATTGCACAGAGATACCCACTGATAATATTATAATACCGGTTACCTGAAATACATACTTTAATAGCATCACAAAAAACACAAATTAAAATCCACACCACTCACCAAAAACAGAAAATTAACTGACACCAAAGTGTATTTGACGGTCGTGAAAATTTTAGCCAACATTTTAAACGACCGATCCACACGTGACGAGTTATGTACTAGTTTGGTCGGTGTGATATTTTTATCACAATCTTGATAAGGAAAACAAGCAAATTTATCACGCTCGAGGTTCAATTTATTTTTCCATAACTTTTTATGTGACAAATATCTTAATATTTTATAAAATAAATTGTTATATTAATATTAAAACAATATATAACACGTAAATATCTTATCTTATCTAAACCAGGTGCATATTATCTAGAGAGATTTATTTGATACGTAGAAAAAGTCGAACACTACCAACTCTATTCGAGTATAACATGATAAGCTATTTATTCATTTGGTTATGACCAATACGAATATAAAAACCGGAATGTTAAGATAAAATTACATTAAACAGGAAATTAATTAATTCCATAATAGTTATGGCTTTGTAACTGATAGACGGAAAATACTTCAATTCTTTTGAAGTGAAAAAAATCCGTGTATTATAAAGGTAATGCAATAAATAACACATAAAATTTTATTAATTTATATACTGAAACGCATTTTAATATTAACTGGTAAGACAATGTAATACTTAATATTATAATACTGTAGGTATATATAAATTACACCCGTGTTTTGATAAATATATGTAATATGATTTGTACATATCTTAAATTATCTTAATGTCACAATTAACTATAGTCAATGTTTTATAAATCCGTTTATACAGTTAGGAACAAACATAAAATGAACATATATATATATATAATTATGATTCAAGTTCAACTTCTTCAAATCTAGATCTGTAGGCGAGCCAGCCTCCCGCTGCCGTGATAAGTATCTGAAATTAAATAATTTTTTTTTATGTAAATAGTTAGTAGTAGTAAGTTAATATGTACATAAATATCCGAACGCTTAGTTCAACCATCATTTTACTTATCAATTACGACATTTCTTCGAAGGCAAACAAGCGTGCTGATCACTGATGGTGATCATGGCCGCTCACGAACTCTTGTAACATCCGGAAAATCACAAGGGTGTTGCCGGCCTTGGCGGTGGGAGTATTCCTACGACTTATTCAAAGTTACCCGTGTTGTATCGATCTGGAAATACCGCCGAAGGAAGTTGATTCCACATCTTTGTTATGCGTGGAAGAAAGATTCTTAAAATCTGCACAGTAGAAGTTTGCCACGCATCTAAATGGCATGGATGGTATTGAAGATTGTGACGTGCAGCGGTGATGAAAATCGGGACTATTATAGTAAAAACTGGGATTCTGAGTCAATGACTATAAAAAATGTAAATTCATAATAAATTTAAGAGTATTCATGAAGTTTCTTGCCCGTTCTTCTCCATGGAGTAGTCATTTGGAACCGTGGAACAAGAGTGGCGTCTCATAAATGTAAAAAAAAATGACTTAAAGTTGATTTTCGTTTATTAAAATGTCAAAGTTCAATCACCATTGTTTCTATTGCTCGACCCAGGGTCTGTGATGGCCTTAGGATTATATTTATAGTTCTTATGTATAATAAATTATCGCGAAGAACTTAATGTTTATTTACTTTTAATGACATTTACAAAACGACGTAAATTATTTTTTAAAATATATGCAATCCTATCTGTTTTCACGTTTTTTCTTGGACTTCATATGCGGTAAGAAAATTGGTCCATATTGTTCGAACCTGGGCTCGAAGAATACCTATTATCCTTTTATTTGCTAGTTTTTAAAATGCCATACAAAAAGAGAAGTGTAATATTTAATTTATATTATCTTAAACCTTCCTCAAAACCTGAAAAATCAAATCCAAAAAGAAAATCCAACATAGTCAAGATTACTGTGAACAAACAAACACTTTAATTTTACAATATTAAATATCATTAAAATGAAACTACAATAAATTCACCTGTAAACTTGTAACAAATGCTCCAGTAACACCGATAACGTATGCTTTATTCCCGAGGTAGTCCCCGAGCACCGCCGCGCACCCGACGTTGTATGTTTTATCGTATTTACACTCAAACGGGGATATTGTCCCGAAGTCGATGTGGCAGCAGCTCACCGGGATACGATCGGTCGTCCAGTCTGTATTACCACTCACCCCGCAGCATTGGAACTAGTGGTCATAAAAATACTATATACAATAATATTCAAAATTACGCATAAAGGGCCCTTTACACAATACAATTTCAAGCGCACTATTTGACCCCAAAAATAGCGAGCTAAATGTTCACCGATCACAAACTTGATGACACCATTCCCTCTATGTGATGTTAGTGTGCTAGATGATTTAGTAAATTGGATACTGAAATGGCTGCATAAAACACATGCACATGCACATGCACATACACACAAACACACACACATAAATACATCTTTTTCAAAGTAAATTAATCCATTAGCATTATTATCGAAAGAATTAAGCTGTCTTTTGTCAAATATATTTATGTAATTTGTTTTTTATTAGTAAACACTTACAGCACTCTGTAGATTGTCCCAGGTAACAGTAATTTCTGATCTACTTCCATATGATTGTAGAGTTTGGGACATCGGCCTCCTTATTGTGTTTGCAGCATCACTTTGAAGATTGAATCCCATTGCAGTTATAGAAATCTCAAACACAAGTACCACGACAAGCAATGCGACATACTGTAAAAATATAAAAAAACTGATAAACACAAATAACAAAATCAAATTAAATCTAAAATTATAATATATAATATAAAATAAATTTTATGATCTTATTAATATTTTTTAATTTTTTAAACAAAACATTCATATTTCTTAATGAGATAACATGACGCCTACGAAGAAAAAATAGCAATTTTGCTAATTCAGTATTCACTCAATAATATGAATTTTATTACACCATTACACTTGAATTACTATAGATAAAAAAACATACCCCAGCAATAAAATAAAACTGTTCTGACCACGCTCCATAAAATCCAAGTATTGCGATAAATAAAATTATGGCACCAGTCGCAATTACGAAGTTTGGGAGAGTGTAAAATCTATTCGTAACTAATAAGGAGTACTCCTTGAATATAACAAGAATTGACACACCGACTATCAGAAGAAGTATCCCTGTAAGCTGTAATAAGTACATGAAAAAATTTAATATTATACTTTTAAATTTTTATTTACATTTTATATGCATAAAAAGTTCAAATGGAATGCTAGTCTTACCAAAAACAATATATTCACTGCTGCCAAGGAATATCTCACAGATTTCAATAACTTTGGAACCCTCATTTTAAACATTTGAAAAATTGTAATGTTTTACTAGATGCGATAAGGTAACTGAGTCTGAGATGACAATTTATCAATCTTTCTGGTCAGTATCAAGCTTATCTTGACATACATGATATAATCTTAATCTAAGATACTTTTAACAATATTAGCCTATATTAACTTAAGTTTTCAAATAAATGAATAATACATTCGTTGCCCGACACAATAACACTTATGAGAATATAGGAATTGCATATCCGATCATATTGTTATTATGATCAAAGAAAGACATATCTACATTAACCACTTATCGAAGTGCTTTAAACATTTGATTCGCTTTTCCTTCCTAAAAAATATCTGTGGTAAATGTTATTTAAATATAATAATGAACAAATTCGATGAATCCTAAAAAAATAAGTCAATAAACAATTTTACTACATAGTATTAATGATAGATTTTGAAAATTAAAATATTTTTGCGTATTGTTATTATTTACAACTGGCAACATTGAGTATATTGAGTCATACTCTTATGTATATTTGTGTTTGATAGTTGGCAACACGGTTAAATTATCAAATATCAATTTCGTTCGGAGCTCGTAAAGGCGTAGAAGGCGAAACGCTGCTGTTGTTTGTTTTATCAGTATAAACATAATTTGGCGGTAAGTTGAGATTTTTGTTTAAAAATTTTAGCTACATGTTAAATGTTATTGATATACATATAGTCTTTAGGGGTTTTTATAGTGCCTAAAAAGTGCCTTCTACTGTTGGCTGTTGAGTCAACATCATAAATCAATGTTTTGGCTTCGCATTTGCGCAGGAATAAGTTGATTCTTTTGTTTCAGATTTTAAATTTAGAAATACAAGGAAAAAATGGCTATCGGTGCAGGGATGTCTTGTGTGAAGTACCTGCTATTTTCCTTCAATCTTTTGTTTGCGGTAAGTTTAATGTTCTTTGATAAATTTTTCCTTGTTAGCGACTCGTCGGGGCGGTATCCGCCTCAATGTCTGTAATCGTATCCTTTCACTTTTTTACGCTGCTCATAATTAAAACGCATGACATACTCTTTAACATGTGTTTTTAGAGTATATTTAAATTAGGTTGAAGGCATTGAATATTATTATTGCACAACATATTCAATACGCGCAGCCTACTTTTAAAGATATTATTTTTTCTACGAAACAACAAACCTAACTTCTCCATAGCAATAAAGATTCATTTTTTTTATATCATTAATGTTATAATACAATCTTTTCTCCGAAACCTTTTAAATATACTTCCATTAAGTTCTCAAACAGCAAATATTTGTACAAAACCTTATTGAGTTATTTATTTCCAGATAACAGGACTCATTATCTTCATAGTTGGTATCAAGTCTGAGATCAATGCCCATCCCTTCGTAGACCTCACGGATGAGAGCTTCTACACATCAGCCCCTGTGATCCTGATCATAGTGGGCTTGATTGTGTTTGTCGTCGCCTTCTTTGGTTGCTGCGGAGCGGTTAAGGAGAACCATTGCATGATTGTAACGGTAAGTCAATATACCTTCATATACATATCAACTATATTTGTGTGTGTGTGTGTGTGTTACTCATTATAACACAACATGGTTCACTTTAATATCGGTTTTATCTATATCAATACAGATAATATTGAAGAGTACATGGTAAATAAATATAAGTTTACTTCTCTATATACAGTCTATATATATATATATATATATATATATATATATATATATATATATATATATATATATATATATATATATATATATATATTTGTACCTTATTGATAATAATTGATAAATTATATTATATTGATATTAAATTTATCATCTTTCATTTATTATTAAACAATGTTTACAAACATTTACGGAATGACTTGTTTATGTCTTTCTTCACTTTGAAAGAAATAAAAACATTCATGTTTATTAAAAATTTAGCAATAAATATTTTAATTACAAAACTATTTAATTGATTCTTTGCTAATTATCATTATATTGATAATGATAATGTTATTACTATTTTAGTTTCTAAGTAATTTGGAAATTGATAACTAAGTAACTTTGGAATGTCTAAAAGACAATTTAAGTATGATTTCATAGTAATTGTTGGTTGAATTCCTGTTGATGAATTTTTATTATATACTATTTATTTATATAGGTATATTATATATACTAATAATTATTGTGTAAGCTTTGGATACGCAAACGGGTTTATCACAGTTTTATATATATATATAGTTCTTAGAGAACCCATATTGTTAGACAATCAACTCAAGCAATGCGGAGACAGTTACTCATATGTCATAATATTATTTCAATTCATTATACTGTCTCAAACGTGTTATGTATTATTATGCATTTATTGTTTTTAATTTTTATATTATCAATAACGTATATTTACTAAATATTCCAGTTCTGTTAACACTTCATCGACCGGTACCCTATTTATCGGCTTTTCGATTCCTTACGCTCATCGACCGGTAGCCTATTTATCGGCTTTTCGATTCCTTAAGCTCATCGATCGGTAGCCTATTTATCAGCTTTTCGATTCCTTACGCTCATCGAACGGCAGCCTATTTATCAGCTTTTCGATTGCCAGCTCTTATTGACCGGTAGCCTATTAATCGGCTTTTCGATTCCTTTCACTTATTGACCGGTAGCCTATTTATCGGCTTTTCGATTCCTTACGCTCATCGACCGGCAGCCTATTTATCGGCTTTTCGATTCCTTACGTTCATCGACCGGTAGCCTATTTATCGGCTTTTCGATTTCTTACGCTCATCGACCGGTAGCCTATTTATCGACTTTTCGATTCCTAACGCTTATCGACCGATAGACATTTATCGGCTTTTCGATTGCCAGTGCTTATTGACCGGTAGCCTATTAATCGGCTTTTATCAGTGTTATCAACGGTTTTTGTTAATACAGCGCCAACGTCGTTAATTATTTGCAGCTTTATACTGACCTCTCCAATTTTAGCACAACAGAACACAACGCATAGCGAAAATTTAGGGGGTACTGGGAGTAAATTCGGGCGCGACTTACCCCGTAGTTACTGAGTGGCCTCAACCGCAACCGGTCGATAAGTGTTAATCACTTTACGCTTTATGAAATATCTGTAATCCGATTAGTTTGTTAGGGTCGATTGTTAAGGCTTCCGTTCAACCCCGAGGGGTAATATCATTAACGTCGACTCTACACATAGTAACCAAACCACCCTTTCTAATTACTAATATTATTTATTAGATGATATCTTTGATAGATTAAGAGTTCTAAATGGTGGACCTAAATTCTTAACTCACGTGCAATTGACTCTTTATGAGATGAACTTTGACACGCGTCTTTAAACGGATGCTTCCTTTCGCCTTAATAAGACATTAATGGACCCATTTGTATGACTTCGTAAAGAGACACGCAACAAATATAATATTTTAACACTAAACCTACCAAGTACCGGTCAAATTGACCGTTCTTAAACTATTGTAAAACTTACACATTTTTAAACGTTATAATATCGTTATCAAACTGCATGATAATTCTTAGAATATGCATATAATATTTTCTACACTCTTTACTTTTAGTTATTTTTATTATTACCTGCGTTATATAATAAAATAACTTTTAATTACCGGTCAATTTGACGCCGTGCGGTAGGAACAGGTGTACAAGAATTGTCCGTAGTTTTAGTGTTAAACAAACCACCCGATAAGAGCTTAGACATAATAATATACATAACCTGTATATAATAATATATACATATAAATAAAAATAAAGTATGTTTGTATCCAAATTAACATTTTTGACTAAATGCATATGAAAGTACATATATAAAAAAAATGATATTTTTGATGTCTGCTTTTTGTCCGACTAATCTCTTAAACAGCTGGACCTATTTTAACAGGACTTTAGCTGGTGGATAGTTAATGCTGTAAGGAGTTGGCTAATTTTATATAAAAAATGAAGTCGTGGGCGCAGCTAGTATATAATAATATAATGTTAGTATATTAATTGCCGAATAATTTTTAAGCATTCTACATATTTAATTCCACATTTACTGGAATGAGGAATACTTTTGATTATAAAAACCTCTCCGATACAATCCCGACGGAACGACTGGATTTCTGGAACGTATTCTATAAATAAGTAAATATATTTTTGTTTACCTTTTACTAAAACGGTATGCTATAAACTAAAAAATGTCTGTCTTTCCAAAATACCTTCTAAATAAATGTAACTCAAATATTTATATATACATACATAAACACACTCACACACACACACACACACACATACACACACATATAAATTGTTTTAGACCGTTCTTAAAAACATAATAATTAAAGAATCCATTCACCTCCGAAATCATTTGTTTCGGATGTCAATGTCTTTAAACAAATGTCACCGACTGTAACAAGAGACAGACATTCAAATGACAACTTTTATATATATATATATATTTAAAACAAATAAAGGCCCAGTCCAATGTATACATTTTACGAGTTAATATTGTGAAATAGAAACAGATCGCTGATAAGAACCATCGGTGTAGCGTTCAATGTCATGGAATTATAAAATTTAGCCTTGAATTATTTTTATTTTATATAACTATGGTGGGAGGGCGGGGGGGGTGATTTGAACTCATTGAAATCCTGCTTAAAAAATAGTATGTATCTAGATTTCTCATTCAATAATGAAATAAAACATTAAAATGTTTGAACGTAAGTTAGAAAGAGATAGAGAGATTTGTTTACTTTTTCTGACAGGGTGAATGCTGACGTAAATTAGAAAGAGATGTGAGATTTGTTTTCTTTTTCTGACATGGGTGTTAATAATTGGTAAAACTGTATAGATAACACTAGAACGGTCTCAGCTAAAAGTGAATCATGCCAATACAAATATAACACTATTAATTACTAAAAAAGTTCTTAATATATATAAAACGCTATAATACCTTAAAATAATATTTGTATAATAACAGGAAATAGTCGAAACACGTTTTATATTATCCCTATCGTGAATCACAATGACAAATATAACTAAACAATCCGTCCCCATTTTATGAATAATTTAGTTTGAATCATTTGAATTAAGTAAAAACCCAGTAATGACAACTTTTAATAACTTATTAAATATATATGAGTAATATTCAATACAATTTATTTGTATAATACTTTAAAATATTGTTATACGTCCTTGTCCTTTCAACCAGATAATGGCCATTTTACAGTATCCAATTTTAATACTTCATCGACCGGTTGTGGTTGAGGCCACTCAGTAACTACCGGGTAAGTCGCGCCCGAATTTACTCCCAGTACCCCCTTAAATTTTCGCTATGCGTTGTGTTGTGTTGTGCTGAAATTGGAGAGGTCAGTATAAAGCTGCAAATAATTAACGACGTTGGCGCTGCGAAGTTATAAAAAGAGCAACCCACTGACAAAAACCGTCGATAACTAAAAGCCGATTAATAGACTACCGGTGAATAAGCGCTGGCAATCGAAAAACCGATAAATAGGCCACCGGTCGATAAAGTGTTAAGGGCACTAATTGTTCCCAAATAATCAAACTCGCTATCAGTTCACTAACAGTCTTTTCACTTTGCAATCTTAGCGGGGCCGGATTTAGGGTAGGGCACAATTAAGAACAAAACACCTACTATGATGGGTCAGCAACTTTTACGTTTTTCCTCACATTTTTTTTTTAGTATTTCACTAAGAATACTTGTACAAATAATAATATTGTTATATTAAAAAAAATCATTTACTATCACTTAGATTTGATCCTGCATTTCAGTGGCAAATCTTTTTTGATGGGCGGGTGGGTACTTTGGAAAATAATCCAGACTTTCAAAATCCGGCCCTGGATGTTAATGTTAGCGCACCTAGATTATACAACAAAATGGCTGCATAACTATGACGTAGTTTGTTTGATAAATAAGGAAACACCATTATTTACGCTTGGGAAAGTAACTTATATTAAATAGTATATAATTGAGCGAAGCGAACGAAGTTGACGGAAAATTATTAAATTTTTTTTTTTAAATGTCATGTTGAGGAATAAACATAAAAAAACTGATATCCTATAGAAGTCAATGGGAAAAAAAATCGCGCGAGAAATTTGCTTTACAAAGAAATCTTCTACATTACCGACATTGTACACAAGGATGAGTCATTACACTGGGCTCGCTTCGCTCAATATGCAAACGGCACCCGAGAGTTCGGGAGCGCAGCGAGTCGAAATTGAGGGTCTGTTGGCGCCCCTAGTATAAAATATGTTTAACTAAATAACTCTTTACGAATTATATAACATAGTTAGGTTGCACACGTAAATATATGTAATTAGTTACTCGCTACTTCCAAGTATTACTAGCAGGTACTAATGACAATGCAACATTCGAGATTTTTCATAATAACCTGTTAGATTAGATTGGATTAAAGTTTCATTACAATTTAACCAGAATTCATGCCATTTTTTCAATTACAAAATCTCCCTATACCATAATTGACACACAAGAATTCAACATTTAAAATAGATACTATAAACGAAATATAATCAAAGTTGGATAGGTTTAGATAAGATTGGATTAAATGGTTGTACATAATTTGTTCTAGTTCTCGGTGTTCCTGCTGCTGATATTCATCGCGGAGATGGCTGTGGGCATCGCTGGTTACGTGAAGCACAAGGACCTGGAGACCTCCATCGTGCGGACCCTCAACGAGTCCATCACTCACTACTCCACCGACCCCGACGTCAAGAAGAACTACGACATCATCCAGACCGATGTGAGAACAATTATTAAGCATATATGAATTGATCAATTTAATTTGCTATTAGGGAAGTTCGAATCTTGCCCGTATTAACATTTTTTTTTACTCTATACAGTATATAACACGGTATATATATACCCTATAACACGGTACTCTTATAACACGATTTCAGTCCCTCGTATAACACGTGTTTTCTCTCATATTATATTTCTATACTATAAAAATTTATTTCGCTTACCTTTGAACATTGTGTTATAAAATTAAATTAAATAAAGTAAAAATTAAATTTAATTAAGTTCCTTCTTAATATTCCATTTGAACCGCTTTTAACGAGTTAACGAAACGGTAACGAAAAGTTAAACAAGAATATTCCTACAACGCGTTTTCTTATAACACGGAACGAATCTACCGTGTTATAGGGGTAATAACTGTATTCAGTTAAAATAAAAAAATGTAATTTATAAAATTTCTGTTCTATGATAAGTAAAATAGTGACTATCCGGTGTTAGATTTCAATATAAAATCGTATATACTTTATTGCAATTGTCATTTGATTTAAATGTTATTCTATGCCAGTACAGTGACCTCGCTACCTTCCGGTGTGACACTATTCTACGGACACAACGCAATATGTTTTATACGATTCTATTACAATATCTCAATAGATTATTCATAAACGAAAAAAATATATACGTTAGGTTCGCAAAATCGCAAATATCTTTATTAAAGTAGGCATTTACTTTTAATAAACATATTTGATACTCCAGATGCACTGCTGCGGCATCTACGGGTACGAGGACTGGGCCCGCACCAAGCAGGAGCTGCCGAGCACGTGCTGCGACGCTCACGAGCTGGTGTCGGGTGCGCCCGAGGCCTGCACCCCGACTTCCCCGACGTTGCATGCGCAGGGTTGCCTGGACCTCATCCTCGTGCGCCTCAAGGACATCGCGCTGGTGCTGGGAGGAGTGGGAATCGGGATTGCTTTTGTCCAGGTCTGTTATAGGACTGACCGTATAATGAGTCCAGTTTTATTCAGAAGTCAGTGTGCCTAGAGATTTTTTACCAATTACCAAAAGTAAACTTCGATGCTGGTGCTGGGAGGAGTGGGTCTCAGGATCGCCTTCAAGCATTTCTCTAGGTATAGGACTGACCGAAAAAATGCTCATGCGAATGCAATGAGAATTAATTATAATTATTACTAATACAAGAAACAATATCTAAACATTAAAATAATTCGTTCTGTCGTATTAAAAAGCATAAAAAAATTATTTGTTTAACATATCTTTAATTTATTTTTTTAATATATTATTATTGTTCCAGCTCCTCGGCGTGATATTCGGCTGCTGTCTCGCTCGCTCCATCCGCAGTCAATATGAAACAGTCTAAACTAAACCTTTCCAATCCAATCCAATCAAACACCTATATATTTTTTTTAAGTAAAAGTCCAAGATTATTATTATTTTTTTATTTCATTTAAGTTGAATTTATTTTATATAAAGATGTATTTTAATTTTTCTTTATGGAATTGTAACATAATCAGTAGCGAGGCGCGGCGGCACAAAGGATTGCGAAAGCGCGCTCAGAGTAGAAGACTGATTTTTTCGAATATTGGTAAAAAACCAAATGAATTTAATATATGCACTTATCACAGATAATATTAGTGTTTAGATTCATATAATTCATGGTAGATCAATGTTTTATTAATATTTGTTTTGTATGACGCATGTTTTGGGTTCTTCCTTCGTGTGTCATAAAAAATAAATGATCCTAGAATATTTTTAATGTTTTAATACCTATTTATATTTATAATAAATCTGTATATTGTGAGTGGTGTTTTATTTGTAAAAACTTGTTTGAAAAGTGTAGCCATTGCTGTTATTCATAAAAGACCCACACCAGAAAGTTAACAATATTTTCTTAAATTCATTAATCATACACCATGTAATATTTACGTAGGTACGACGTCATAAACGGTCCCCACGTGGATTGTTTTACGGTATAATTTGAAGTTTTCCTTTTAGGCCGGTAGGCACACCGAAACTTAATTGCTGAGATAATAGAATAGATAGAAGACTGGAACATGTAGCTACAATATAAAAGGGTTTTTATTTTAAAATTTATCAACATGCCCATTGCACGTATAAAATGAATGGTACTTAAAAATGGAAATATTAATCTTGATAACTTAATATAAAAGCTGGATATGTCAAATATTTGACCAAGTCAATATAAAAAAAAAACACTAAAATTTCATGTTTCATTAAAAATTTAAGCTAAAATATAAAAATGACTCAGATGGGATGTCTATAAAAATCTAACTATAACCTTATAAAATAAATATATAACATCCAATTTCCTTCATTGAATAAAACTGAAGGAATCATAAATCCAAAGATCAAATGTATCATTGCAAAGCTACAACTGCAACCGAATATCGTATGTACATAAATAAATGAGGTGATTTTAATGAAAACATTGTAATTTATAATCGTTTAAGACTTATAATGAACACTTGATATAACAATAATAATATAAAAAGATATAACTTGATATAAAAAGGAACATTTCATTGACCAATTGCCTTCTCGATCGTCATAATACAAATAGCTATTTATATTTGGCGGCACTAAAACAAACGTCCGCAAAATCACCTTTGCGAGACCTCCATTATAACAAAAACAAAACGATAAAATAATCTGAATTATAGTGTAGTTTAGCGTTCCGTTTTATCCTTAAAGTTTTTAACACCAGCTCCTTTTACAGATTTAATAGTATAACTATAACATATGATTTTTAATTGTCTTAATCATCCGTCATCCGTAACGACAGACTGAAAAAAATTTTTCGAGATGAGCTTATAACCTGACTCAGATTATATTATATTATCATTGTCACATCTAAAATATAAATTCTACAAGCAGACGTTGAGCAATTAAACCTAATACTTTTCCCTATACACACATGAGTTGTTTGAAACGAAATCATAATACGCAACTAACACCTAAGTAGCAGGTGAGCGGTATAAAATAAATTACTCAGTAGCATTATTAACGAATATTACTCGATACAATTCATTAAGTAATTGAAGTCTAATAATGTTAGACAATTTTTGTTGTTATATAAAACATTTTTCCTAAACATGCTTTTAAATTAAAGCATTATTTTTACAATTTGCTTTGAGATAAATCGAAGTTGCTGTACTGACCAATACATGCAAATAACATCCGCAAAAACTTATACGTAAATCCATATCTGTGGTATTTTAGCGGTAAAATAAATGAAAATTAAACTTATATTTGCCGTGTAATTTAAAAATAGAATGATCTTTTATTCCGAACCATGGAAATTATTTACCAGTTTTTATTTCAATTCCGTTCTGACTTACAAATATAAAGCTCTTAATTTTCTGTCCTCCGAGATCACTTTGGCGGCGTGAGAAATTATTGAGCTTCGTTGTTCGTCATTGACTTAGAAAATTATAATTATTTAATGTATTTGATAAAATGATTTCGTGTTTTTAAAGTAATGCTTTAATTTTCAAGCATGTTTGACAAGCGTACTATACAAGCCTTGGCCGCAACTAGACATTGATAACTCTTTGCTGGCCTCTGCAATAATGTACTATTTGGTGTTTTCTACAAATTCTATAATAGCAAAATAATATTGTAGTTACAACTCATTGTATTAACCTATAATTTTCCCCTTAGGGAATATATTTTTATTCCTTGATCCTGGAAGGAGCGTGATGAAGTCTCAAGTCAGTAACTAAAAAGTATATCATAAAGCTAAGTGTTTAGAGTTTAAGAATGTATGTAGTTATTATAATATAAAAATAAAACAACAGGTAGTGTTCTAGTTACACACATTTTATTTTCCTATTTTATACCATGATATAAATTTTAACAAAGGATGATTATAGGGTTCAATTAACCAACATCGAGTTTAGAGGAACATCAGTCGCGTCGACACAGCACGAGCTGTCCGAGCGACCCATCGCGAGTCATAGTATAAAATAATTAAAAAAATCACATCGACAAAATATATCCCAGTCACGAATACAGATGCGGTATTCACAAATGTCGCAGGCATCTGAATTTCACAGCACCAGTTACTTCCAACGAAATCAATTCTAATACTTTTTCACCAAAACATTCATATACACGCGACGTACACTTGGCTAAAATTACACGGCTAAGTTTATACTTTATAGCTAGGGTTAAGACATTATACATCACCTAACGATAGAATAACTTACAACTAACAACTGTTTACATTCTAAACGGAATATTTTAGGTCTTAAATAAGGGAAGCGGCAGCGTGGAGAGTTTGGCACGGCGCTACTTTCATACTCACGGATACTTTGATATGTAGGTAAAAAAAGCCTGGATCCATCACTAATACTTGTATACATTCGGTAAGCTCTTCACTATAAAAATAAATAAGTTTTATATATACTATGTTGGCGATAGTCTTAAGAACTCGTGTACATATAAATGTCAGTGAATGCAAAACAAACACGGGACCCGAATGGTAATTGCGCTAACAAGTGAAATCAAAATTCAAATAAATTTTTAACTTAATATAATTGAACTATCTAAAATTGTCAAAAACGAATTTTAACTAAATCACAAATTTCATAATTAAATTTGTTTTAAATGAAAAAAATAATTTCAAGATCAGAAAAAAATAAAAATTTTGTTACAAATACTAGTTCTGAATTTAAAAAAAAACTTTTGAGTGAGCGAGTCAATTAATAATTTGAAAATTTCTCCCAAATATAACGACTAGATTCATCTCAGTGAACAGTTAAATTTATAAGGCTTAAACTAATAGTTGCAATCACACCGCGAGTGAAATTATTCTTCACAAGGTACACATATACGGTAGATAAATACAATTATTAGATAGTGACATATTTATTACTGGTTCGTATGTATATAAGTTTGTTACAATAAAACCAAAACTGTAAATGAATTCACATTACAAACTCATACAACAAGCTAATTATTAAATATTGAGTATTTGAACTATTTCAATACTATACATGCTCCATTCTAAAATGCATTTATGGCAGATCCAATATAAACAATGGTGATTATAATTATTTATAATATTCAAGACATTGATACACGTCCCGTCCCATACCTGCGGAGCGATCGGTTTACACAAAGGACAATTCATTGGCAGTTGAGTAAATCTTATAATTAACAGTTAAAATCACAAGTCACCAACCAATCACGAGACACATTGCAACATAATAATAATAATAATCCACGATTTATGGTTATGAGACTTAAGTAGAGACAGTACAAGTGTTTGAGATCACACGTGGCAAAATTGACTCAATCACTTTTTATACTACATCGATAATTTATAACCTACGCTGCATTCAAGCAGCTAGTAAAATCAACAGAAAAGTAAATTTATAACTAAAAAAAAAAGACTCGTCGCCTAAAATAGTAGTAGTATTCAAGCGTTGAAAAATTCACATTAATTGCAACTAAATATCAAGCCACATTGATAGTATGCATACGTTTAAAATCACAAAAAAAATAATAATAATACAGTCCGTAACAATGCACACTACCAAGTGGACAACGTTAGTCCTATGTAGATAATTGTAACAGATTAATCACATTTGCAACTAAATATCGTTAAGCCGTAGTATGCACCCGTGCTGGATCACGGGTGTAGAGTGTTAGAACAGTATGGCTCGTGACGTGGAGTTTGACACATCATGTGGCGTAGCGCTTGGTCCAGAGGCGCGCGATGCGGTCGTGTTCCTCCCTGTTCTGCAGGTACTGAGTCGCGATGCTGCCTACCAACGGGTCCGCTGTAACAGTTCCTTTATTATTATCTCAATATTTTTTTTTATATAATAGAATTGGAAGAAAGTGAATTGTGATATATATAAGTTTTTGTAGTGATATTTGTTTGGTGGTCTAAAAGTAGCTTTCAAATAAAATATGTAGTCAATAGTATTATTTTTAAAACATATTCTATTGTACTTCATTAGTTCTAGGCGGTATTTGAAACTTTATAGCAATGTTTAAATGTTATTATAGTTTGTAGACTGACTACCAATTTGGCTAGTGCCAAATAAACTACATAGTTGTAGTTTATTGATAATTTATTTTCACATCGACAACAACAAAAGGGGGCAAAAAAGAAATGTAAAAATGATATTATCTATGTTATTGATGTCATAATTGTCATTTATTTGTTAGTTTAAAGCCATATATATCCCACTCATTGCATTATTATAGTTGTATAGGAATATAAACTTTCAAAAATCGTCATATACCAATTTTAATACAAATGTAAGGTAAATTAAGACATGTGTAGCAAATTGCGACAACAATTTTTTGTCCATCGTTATGAATATAATCTTGTAACAGGTAACATTCAATTTGTTTACTGATTATAGCACTGACTAAACATAAATGAAAGGTCATTAACCCACATATTGAGCTTATGAGCAATATATTTGAGTAAACAATGATAAATTTCAAATATCATATAATATTTATTCAATTATTATGACATTTAATTAGTAGATATTATTATGACTCAATTTAACTTGAAGAGATATTTATATGTTTTTATACCTATTACCAGCTGTTAATTGATATAAGAAACAGAGGTACAATGCTAATTCTACAACACTGTAAACAAAAATGATTCAGAATGTAGAACTTTATATTTTAAATAATAATAATCATGTCTTAATTGAGCAAAGTTCATCTTCCCTCCTTCCACAAAAAGTAAATCTACTTACCAGGGTTACAGTCAGTCAAAAGTGAGCATATGGACAGAAGAACTTTAGATATAGTCAGTGCCGGTGACCAGTTGTCTTTGAGTATGTCTAGACATATTACACCCTGGCTGTTAATGTTACAGTGGTATATCCTTGTTCTGAATGTCACCTGAAATAATTAGTCATAGTTAATTAATGATTTAGTGAATAACAATTCTAAAACCACCAACAAATTAATAGTAATTGTCATTAATGCACATAAATGTTTGATATCAAAAAAACTTAAAGATTGTTAAATAAAAAATAAAGTTTACCTTAGGTGGTTTAAAGGGATATTCCGGTGAGAAATGAATATCTAAAAAGAAGACTCCACCTTCATACACCGAACCAGGTGGTCCCAAGATTGTTGAGACCCATTCATATAAGTTATCACCCTTGGGTCCCGCACTACAGTTTGGTGGGGGATCTAATGTGATCTCTGCCAACTCTTTCTGAATCCTCTTAGCTGATGTGCCAAGTGCCTTCGACATTTTAGGATTAGGTTTGTTTTCTTTAGTTTCTGGTTTATCTCCAACTGTATTTCCACCTCTGCCACGTCCTGTGCCACTTCCTGATGAACCAGATGCACCGGACATTATCTAAAAGCACCTCTAAGGCTAAACTAAACAGAAAAACTATAAAAGCAGTTGCAAAGTAATGTTCTTTCAAAGCTAATACTAATGTTTTGATTACTTTTACAGAATGCAAACGAAACAATAACAAATAAGGCAACAGAATAAGATTAGTCAAAACTTTGTTACATGCATTTCTTAATTAAAACTTCGAAGTAATAATTGAAACTAAATAATTCTATTGTTATTTAAATTAACCTGTAATAGAGAAATTATACTCTGCATATATATTTGTTAAAATTGAGATAAAATACGATATATAAATATTTAAAACCTTTATTTTAGTCACTTATAACAAAGTCGACTCGAAGAGAATTTATAACTTGAAAGTTGTGAACTATAATTATTATTTCAACTGTTATTTACTTTGCACTTAATTAACTTTAAAGAGTTTAATCTCTATAGACAAATAACGATCTTATACTGCATACAGCAATTAACAAATAAATAATAATACAAGTAGGGTCTTGTTATGTTTGGATAAAAAAAGAAAAATGTAGGTAGTTTTTTTGTCAGAAATGAACACGAACTTTAGAACAAAGACTTTCTTACATCTTTTGATCTGAACACTATTTCATTGCAACCAAATAAAACTAGAAAACACAAATTAAGTTCAAAACTAATCAATTGAAAAACTGTATAACATATATAATGGTAAAAGATTATTTTGTACCTTACGAATAACAGTCGGCCATCTTGTGGGCTGGCGTTATCCGATAATTTACAATTTTTTGGTTCACCTCTGTCGTTATTCTAAATAAAATATATATTTCCACATACAACCACAATAGAAGATAAAGAAATCCAGAATATGTATATTTTTTTGTTATGATAATAATAGAACTTCGTGCTGGATTCTTCGAACTGCGAATGGCAAATAGGAAGCCTGCAACTTTTCCACGGTTTTAAGCAAATATTATAAACGTACCAAGACAAAAATAAACAACATTGTTATACCTTATTAACTATAAAAGATGATTATTATCGTTTTCGTAAGATACGTCAGAGCTTCAATCCACTTCTACCACATTTCGTCCATTTGTACATCACCCTCACCAACACAAAATTTACTGGAAGTCACAAACGCACACACATTAATTACTTTATAAACATAATATATTACATATATATTAGAGAACTGTAATTAAATTAGTTTAACTTACATGTTAAATGTTAAATCTAATGGAAAGTTTATCAAATATAACAAGTAATAATTTTAAGTATTAATCTAGTAGTCCACTAAGCACAACCACTTTCCGACATGTTTATTAAAAAACCGGTATGTTGCCATACTGTATATACAAAACTTGAAAAAACGTAATCAAAATAGATTTAAAAATAAAATAATAAAAGTAGCTTAGAGAAAAACATCAATTATCAATTAATATTAAGATATTTTTTTAAAAACATTTTTGTATGGATGTCAAAATGATATATTTATATTTAATACTTTTGAAGATTTATACAAAATGAATTATTTTATAAAAAAAAGTATTTTATAAATGAAAGCATAGATAAAAAAGATTATTTTATTCCTGATATATTTTTAATTATTAATATAAGCAAAAATGCTTAACCCTTACAAACAGACAATCATGTTAATATATAAATAAATATAAAACACAATCATGAAGTGGGTATTAAATGTATATACCAAAACATTAAATATCTGAATAAAAATGGATGCATTTAAGATATTTCTTTGTCTAAATTATAAGTAAACTAATACATACTAATATCGCCAAATAAAAAGAAAATAGATCGAATCTACTGCAGATATAAATCGGCCATGAACCAAATTTTATCTCTCACAATTGGATTTTCAAATAACCTACCTGGAGAAAGAGTAAAATGAGTCTGCAGAACATTTATGATTGATAATTTGATAAGTTAACCGTTACACAGTGCAACTTGTAGTACATTTTTGTTGTGTCTGGTTCATTTGTCAAAATGGACGTGCCTCAAGACTGTATATTAGGACCTTTGTTATTCCTCATTTACATAAATGACTTGCTTACTTTGTGTGGAAAAAAGATGGAACAGTACTTTTTGCTGATGATACTTCTCTTCTTCTCTTCCCTGATGTTGTACAATGATTAAATGCCAATAATCTGTTACTAAACGAAAAAAATAACCAAATGTATTAAATTTACCTTACTAAACGTCTAAAAAGTCAAAACCAATGTATAATTAAATAATGAGGAACTAGGTTTAGTTAATACAGTACAGTGCCCAACAAAGTAGTGTTGGGCAATACCTTAGATGCAAACCGGTTGACAAACATTGAAATAGCTAGAATAGTTTAGCTACTTTCACAGTATCATGTCATACAGCATACTATTATGGGGTAATGAATCGGATATTGATACTACCTGTACTACAGAAGAGTACTGTTCGAGCAATCTACAACATCGACGAGGTCACGAGAATTGTTGAGGAATAAATTCAAAGAATTTAAAGTTATGACTGTGTGCAATATATTTATGACAATTTATGTACACAAAAATATTATTTAATTAATTAAACATTGTTATATACACAAAGTTATTACTAGAAATAAAAATAAATCTGCTATGCTCAACACTATGCTCCATTAAATATGTAATTCCTATAGGGTTAATTGTATACGCTTTTACAATAAACTCCCCTGTGAAGCTTAAAATTTGTCACAAAATCAATTTTAATTATCTATAAAAATAATTTGAAAAAAAGTTATTATGATATGATAATGAAAGAAATGTTCCTGCTTTGTTTTACTATTGGTAAGCATCATGTTGACTAGGAGTTAGTTTATAAATTAGTTGGTACTATTTATATATCCTTTTGCAAAATTCTGATGATAGCTCTATTAAGAGTCACATCTGTTCAATTTTGAATTCGACAACTATGTTTTTTTAGTTTCAATTATTTTATGAAACATTGCTGCAATATACACATACAATATTTTACGATGAAAAAACTATGAGATAACCTAGCAGTTAACTTAGCTATACTTCACGTCGATTTCTCTGAGAATTATGATTAGAAGTGTGCACAAGAAGTGCAGTCCATGCATTTTGGCGGTTGCCGCAAAGAAATTTGTCTCCATACAGCTGTTTGTTATACCTTTGATTTTTAAAGGATTTTCAACCATTTTCAGTTTGTACCGTCAGCGAATGCTTGAGACATAATGAGACTAGGGTTACCTTGTCCCTCTTATTTGAAAAACACTAAAACAAATTCCGTTTATTGACACTACATTTTCAATCCGACTCTCCTTCTTTAAGGTATAGGAACAATAATATGTTTTAAATAATTACAAAAATACACGAATATTATCATCAAATCTCCAAAATAACTTGGAATTATACGAAGTCAGGACTTGGAAAGGGTGCAACGAACGATGTAGGTACTGTCCTTTAAAGAAATGCTGATGCTCTTGTGAAATATAGATCGCACGTTAACAGTTTCTCTGCATTCGTGACATTGTGCAGAAGAACGTAGAAAATGTGATAATTTTTCATATTATTATTATTATTATTATTATTATTAATGAGAAAGAGATTAATAGAAAATGGAGAAGACAGAGTAGAATCGATTTCTAATAACTTGAAAACTTTTAAGGGTGGAGTTGGAGTGGAGTGGGTTGGAGTTCACCAAGTTTTTTAGCAAAATTATAAAGATACTATGAGTTTTCAAAATGCAAGTTGTTTCACTTATAAGGATATTATATGTTTACATGGGAGGCAAGTAGGATTTCAAAAAAATATACAATATGGCAATAATACTCCTAAGTTTAAGAAAGATGACGTCGTTTTCTTGGAAACAACAAAAAATAAAGACATCTTGCAAAATTTGCTTAATTGAGCGGAGCGTTCTACTGGAGACTTTTTCACACTCTTTGTCACGAATAGGCTCGAAAATTACATGACGGAAAATTATGAAAATTTGCAATCAAAAAGACACATTAGGTGATGGTTTTAAACAAAAATTTTTGAAAAGTGTAGTAAAAAAAAATAATTTAAAAAAATGTCATGTCAAAAAACTGATTTCCCACTGAAGTCAATCGGAAACGATGAGTCATTACACTGAGCTCGCTTCGCTTAATATGCAAACGGCACCCGAGATTTCGCGTGCGCAGCGAGTTGAAATTGAGGGTCTGTTGGCGCCTCTAGTTAGAGTATGTTTCACGTCGTTGATCTACATCGTCCATAAAAATTTTATCAGACATAGAAAATCATATACAACCAAAGAAATAATAAGAAAGAAGGATAAATATATAAATAAGTTAATTAAACATCTGTTAAACTAGTTTAAGAACGATGTTATTTACTGCTAAAACTACATATATACATTAAATAAATAAATACGCTAATATAACAGACTATACAAATAAGATGATGAAATTTCAAGATAGGATGCACACAATAAAAATAAAATAAACAAATGAAAAGGTATTTTATTTTTAATATCTTAATTACCATTTACATGATGTCATTACCGTTACCAGTGCCATCTTTACCATCGTACTGTTGTCTTTACCATTTACACTTAAAGTTTAGAAAACGCAATATCTTTAAATTCTTACGAAATGGTATCATTGTCATGGTATCTTAAAATTCATACCAAATTTTAAGATACCATGTTTCATTTAATATTTAAAGCAAATATCTATACTTTTCCTTTTAAAAACAGTGCTACCAAACAATAGGAATACAAAATTAAAAATTTGCTCATTTTGAACGATTTTCTCGGAATCACCCGCTAACTCTAATATTGATGCTCCTGTGTACAACGCACACCCTGTATTATTGGTAAAGCCGGATCTGACCATGATTAACTTCTCCATTAATGAGCTGCAACTCACTGTTTTCACTAAAATTTATATTTCATTTCTTATTTAATCATGCTATTTCAATTATGGTCATGACAGCTGTTCTATTTTCCATGATATTGTTCATCTATAGCATTCTCCGTCTATAGTTTTATAAAATTTCTATCTATGATCTTTAAAGTATTCGCTGTGTACAATCTGTATTCGTTCCAAATTAAATTAATATTTCTGAATTGAACCCTGATTGACATTTGACAAGTTTCACTTTTAAAATCAAGTGTCGTACGGCTTACGCATCTAAATTGTATTTTTTATAAGAATACAAGTACTATTATTTATTTATTGTTTACCTAAAATTATATTTTTTGCATACGGTGACTGAAAATCAAGCAAGATGGGGAAACGACAACATCAAAAGGATAAAATGTTGGTGTTTTAAATTCGAATACTTTTTAACATCACAACAATTTGTAGTCATATATTATCATTAAATGTTTATTCTTAGGTACCTTACATACACTGAATGGACTACGATATACGGTGGAAAAAGATCAGGAACTGCAGTGGAAGAGGACACGTCCTTTAAACGTCTCCCGTTTGACCACTGCTGCCTTTGTTTACAGCCTCTTGAGGAACCTTACTGCGATGCTGACGGAAATGTATTTGAATTACAAGCCTTAACGGAGTTTATTAAGAAGTTCAAAATTAATCCAGTCACGGGAAAAGTAAAATATCTTAATTTATATACATTTAAAAAAATTTATATATCACGTAAGTTTTACTTATTTACATAAGATTTTTACTACATCATATTTTTTTTTTTCAGAAAATAGATATCAAAAGTTTATTAAAGCTGAACTTCTCAAAAAATGCAGAAGGTGCTTACCATTGTCCAGTTCTATTCAAACCATTTACAAAAAACTCCCACATTGTGGCAATACGTACAACCGGCAATGTGTATTGCTATGAAGCAGTTGATCAGCTTAATATTAAGGGCAAGAACTGGAAGGACCTTCTTGATGATACTCCATTTACAAGAAGTGATATTATAACTATACAGGACCCAAATAATTTGTTAAAATTTAATATATCTACATTTCATCATATTAAAAATAATTTACGAGTTGAAACAGAAGGTGAATTATGTTATTGAAATCTAATTATGGTTTCTGTTTATTGTTATCTCAATAAAAAATATGTTTTTAAATTGGTTACAGAGGAAATTGCTCTTAGAAAAGATCCTCATGCAAGATTAAAGACGGTATCAGCTGAGACAAAAGACATTCTACAGGAATTAGAAAAAGAATACAAAGCACCAGAGGCTAAAGAAGTTAAAAAAGAAGTAAGGATAAGAATTTATTGATCATAATTACTCAGTAACTGAAGTACATACATGCAACCTATTACGTAGGTTATATTTTATGCTAAATTCAATTGGTGTTAGGTAGCAGACAAGTTTAATGCAGCTCATTATTCAACTGGCATGGTGGCTGCCAGCTTTACATCTACGGCAATGGTGCCGGAAACTGTTCATGAAGCAGCCATCATATGTGATGATGATATTAAATATGATATGGTCAAGAAAAAAGGTGAGCAAAAAACAAATTTACAAACAAAATAGAAAATTAATTTTTGCTTTTTTAGATAATTTAGTTTTGAATTAAAGTTAATGGCTAATTTTATAACTTACTGCAGTATGATAGCTATCTAATACTAAATATCTAAATTTTAATAAATAATTTAATTGCATTTCAAAAACCCACTAATTATGGAAAGAAATGTGACAATGGAGAAGAAAAGAAAAGTTAATTGGTAATTAAATATAATTTTGGTCATCAATATATTTTTTTTAGGATATGTCCGACTGGTAACAAACTTGGGACAGCTAAATTTTGAATTGTACTGTGATTTGACACCCAAAACGTGTGATAACTTTATAAAATTGTGTCTAAAAGGTTACTATAATGGCATTAAATTCCACAGATCAATAAGAAATTTCATGGTAAGTTTCTTTTTTTAATGTATTCATCCATATTTATTTTATTTATACATTAGTAACTAACTTGTTAAACTTTTTAGATCCAAGGTGGTGACCCTACAGGAACAGGATTAGGTGGTGAATCCATATGGAAAAAACCATTTGAAGACGAAGTAAAGCCAAACTTACATCACACAGGCCGAGGGATACTTTCAATGGCTAACTCTGGACCCAATACTAATGGATCTCAATTGTAGGTTTTTACACTTTAAATAAGCAAAATTAAATGTAACTATCAGAAAATATTTAAACTATAAAGACTAAATTAAGTTATAAAATTCTTGCAGTTTCATAACATTCCGTTCCTGCAAGCAGTTAGATGGCAAACACACAATCTTTGGTAAACTGGTAGGTGGTATAGACACGCTGACTGCCATGGAACAGATTGAGGTGGACAACCGTGACCGACCTATACAGGATATAGTTATAGAAGTGGCTCAAGTGTTTGTGGACCCTTTTGCCGAGGCTGAGGAACAGGTAAGGGATCCTTATTTTTTATTTCTAATACTACTTTTAAAAGTAAAAATGTATATTGAAAATTAATTTAATGCAGGTAAAAAATTGATTTAAATTTAAATGTGTCTTTAGCTTGCTGCAGAAAGGGCATTGGAATTAAAGAGGAAAGCAGAAGCAGAGGGACCTGGTGTAAAACCTAAAAAGGCATTAGCACAACCACTCAAAGTATTCAGAAGCGGGGTCGGAAAATATCTTAATATACAAGAAGTGTCAGGTCCAAACAAAACACAAAAAAACCAAGATGTCCCTGCAAAGAAAGCCAAAAAAGATAGTAGCTACAAATTTGGTGGATTTGATTCCTGGTAACCAAGAAAAGTTAGGAACGGTCATCGTTTAACCCGAACATAATTTTAAATTCGGATGAGGTTAGAGAAATATTTAAACCTTACATAAATAACACTGTAATTATGGTACAATAAATGATTATACAGAATATAATTAATAAAATCACAATTTAATACTTTTATTTAATACCTAAAAACAATATTTGCTACTAATTAAGCTATGTTATATTATTAATAAAACTAGACAAATAACAAGTGAAATGTGTTACAATTATTATAAATTTTGTGTTACTAAGTAGTAAGATACAAAATCAAAATTTATATTTCATTTAAATGATACTTATTTTATGAATGGTATAATTTCTTGAGTATCTTTATAATTTAAAGCTATAATATAAAGACAAACACCCTTTTTATAGACATTTTATAAATATTACATATTAAACTTGAAACATTAACAATTATTTACTAATTTATCTATTTTAATCCAATATTACAAATCATTTCTCAAGTTATAAGCGAATGTTACAGGCTCATTGAATTTGTTATGTAGCTATGTAAGCATGGCAATCTTTTATTTATTATTAATTTCTGCCACTAGATGGCTGAATTTATAATGAACTATCGAGTTATGTAGCAATTACATTAATATAAACTTTCTAATTGAACTATGTTTAAACAACTTATTTTATATTCATAGCAAGTGATTATAAATAATAACCAATACAATAAATCTAAAAAAAATAATGTATATGAGGCCCTCTACATGCAAAGATTAATATTTCTGATGGACAAGGACTAAACAATTAGACACTTAAATAAAATTAGTTTAATTGTAATTGGGACGCCGCCGAGCAGTTCTCTGCTTGTCAAATCTCATTTCCATTTCTTCTAACACCTTTGGGGTGTATCTTACAACAAGTTTCACAGATCCCACAGCTTGCTTTAATAATTCAACAGCCTTTTCATGATTCTCCCCTTCAACTGAAACTCCATTTACAGAGAGTAACTGGTCACCTCTTTTCAATCCACCATGCCGATCTGCAACACCACCAGGAATTATTCTCGAAATATAAATAGGTGAATTCTGCTCCTTGCCGCCCATAACGTTGAAGCCCAGGCCTTCTTCCGTTTTCGGCAACTCCACAACTCGGGGATGAGCATGACCTTCTGCTGCAGCAAAAGCAGCTACCGTTGCTTTAGCAGTAGCCGAAGCTCTTATGTCTGCTGAACCTTGAATATCCACTGTTTCATACACATGTTCATATACTTCTCTCACAGCGTTTAAAAAGTCACTTTGTAACACTTTCTGAAGCGCTGCTAATTTGGTCGCGGGCACTTCACCACTTTGCTGAAGTTTTTCGAGCAATTCAATTGCTCTTTTAATGTCTCTTGCTAAAGTTAATTGCTCCGCAGTGGTACTCATGTTTATGTATAATTACAAATAATGGGCGTAGGAAGTATACAGCAACTAATTTTGTCAAAATCAATACGATTACCGATTGATATCTTTCACAGTTGACATTGATAAGTGAAAGTTGACGTTGACACTTTGGACTGTCAAGTCTGAAACTGTTACTGGAACCTTCTTTCTTCCAAGGCAGTATATAGGTTTTCGCTTCAGAGCTTTTGCAAATTACATGATTATTTTCTGTCATAGTAAAATATCTAATATTTCAGGCTATAAACATTAATGTTAATATGTTTGTAATTGTAAAACAATGTATATATATATACTTCCTAATGACTATAATATATATAATAAAACAAATAGTGTTTTATTCAACTCTAAGATTGACCGACTATATTGTTTTATAATTTAGGTAATTTTTATATATTATTTTAATTGTATTATATACGGCAATAGGCAATAGTATAGATAATATCAGAAAAAGATATATTTACCTGTTTATTCCGTTCCAGAGTTTAATAATGAATACTAAATAAGAAATGTGTATATTGGTGTGAAGTTAGTAAGCTAGGGTTAAAAACGGACCGAAATGTAAATCTGGATTTTACTAATCAGTGGTTGTAATTTAGTTTTATGAAACTGATATAGAGTATTTATATAAATTAATCTATTGAATGATATTATATAGGTATAATATTATTCAGAAGATTAATAAAAATAATTATAATACAAAATTTTGAACGCAATAATTTGTCAACAAATCATATGACATAATCAAAATGACATTTTCTCAGTTGTGCCAATCTAAGGAATTTTGCCATATATGGTATAAATTTTGTAATTTTTATTGTAATTAAAAGTAATTATAAATATCTGATTTAATATAGTATATTTTCTAACGCTAATTTACGATCTTAAAGTGACAATATTTGTTGAGTGACAATGGATGATCTAGGTAAGTTTTATGTTATCATTAACCTGTTTGTCTTGTAATGACGTGTTTTATTTGGAATTAATACAATCACGGCCGTTATTTATAGAATAAGCGAATACGCGACAATATTTTCCATTTTGATATTGATTACGAATAGTTGCTGTTAATACGTAAGTGTGATTGACCACTTACTACATCCTTATGTAGAACAACAAAAGAAATTCTCTATCTTATCAGTAAGATAAAGATTTAATATTGCTGGTATAACAATAAATTAGTTAATATTTACTTAATGGTAGAAATAAATAAACACTGTTTAACAATCAACTTACTTGAAAGCGGGTTTGTTATTTTTTTTATGTAATAAGGTTTAAAGGTATTATTATTGGTAAGATGATGGCTTGAATGGATATTTTAAATGTTATAGAAGGTAGTTTTTTTTTAAATAATAAATCACTAACTTGACAAAAGTAGGCACAGAGTAAGTAGGCACATAGTAATTAATTCAATTCCACCAGAGGATTTTGGATCTTATATACAATTAGGGTTGCACCAAAAATTTGTTATTTATTTACGTTTGTGATATCCTATTGTAAAACAATGATCTTTTAAAGTTTAAAGTTTTATAATTCAGATTAATATACATTTCATGTCATTTTATTCACCAATATAATAAATATGTATATACATAAATATTTCATTCAACTATCCTCTATATAACTCTTTTTTTTTTATATATATTTTAATATAACAATAATTATAAAAATATGACTAATCACTATCGCTTAATAAAGTAAAGAAGTATAAAAATCAAAAATCATTTATTTTGAGACTAAGCAAATAATATTATTTTAAATAAACAGTTACACCTCAGTCTGTTTTTACACGGTAGATTGGTTCCAGAAAAAACCGTGTAAAAAAAGACATTGATCATATGCAAAAATAGGTGATTGGTTCCTAGTCTCTGAATCCTATTAAAATTACTGAAAACAAAGATTTTTTAAGAACTCATACTCATACTCATGTTTATTTAATTACATCACATATACAATGTTTATTTTTACAAGCATAGTTATTGAAGATTATTCACAAAATATTAACACATTTCCATTGCTTTGACCAGTAAATTTGCTTGTATGCACTAAAAGGGAATTCCCCTAAATTTGTGATATGAACATATTTCGCAGAAATTAAATTTGACAAAGAAAAAAATAAGCCCAAAGAATTTTAAATCGTGCTAAATGGAATAAAATCGTGTAAAAATATTAAAAATATTTTATTTTCAAACCGTGTTATATCAAAACCGTGTAAAAATAGACTTAGGTGTATTATACATAATTACTATTATAGACGTCCCTTTGTTTGTGTTTTACATTGGGAGTTGATTTATTGAGTTGAGGAACTGAAACTTATACTCACCTGAGAGAAGGCTTGGGCAATAGGTAACATATTCTAATTACATACACCCCACTCTATGAAGATTGTTAATTCTGGGCTAATTAATCACTAAAACCCTAGGGGTACATCCATTAATGATGTGAGGCTCAAATGGAGTAGGGGTTTGAAAACAATCATAGAATATAACAAGGGTTTGTAGGGTGAGAGGCTTGTAGTGATATATGAAGTGTAGTTTATTTTTGGTAAAACATTTTTAATTGTTAGCTTTATGTTAGTTGAAAACAACCTTAAAATAGACATTTAAATATGTATTTACAGATGAAATAAAATTATTGAGCTGAGCGTAAGCGAAGCTCTTAACCGTTTCGGAGACCTTTTTTTGTGTTGTCTCCAGAATGCGTCTAGATAATTAGCTAAAAATTTTCTCATGTACGTTTGAGCCGAACGCGGATGTTATAGCGAAAATGGATTTGAAAAAATATTTAGCCATTCAAAAGTTATCAAGAAAAGAAGAAAGGAGAAGAGCTCAGCTCAACATCCGCCGCGGTTGGCGGATTTAAAGTATTTAAAGAGAATAAAAAAAATCGTAAAAAAACTGTATAATTTTGACTAGGGATAATTAAAAATCACACCATGTATCATTAAGGGAGGGATGAAAAAGTTGTTATAAAAACATCACATGATTGATGGACTAATCTTACTTCATAAAAAAAAATATGTTTTTAGTGGTTTGAACCCAAATTTATAATGAAACAAGGATATTACGTAAAATTCCTGATCGGTGTTCCGATAATAGATTTTGATATGATTTACGATTTACGGAAGTCGCCGCACCTCGTAATATGACAAGGCCCTAATGTTTTTAAGTTCAAGGACAAATATAGACAATCAAATTCTCATAAAACATTTTTGCATAGTGGTTAGGTCAGCTATAGTTATGTTAATGAAAGAAGAGTTAGTATAGATAAGTATAACTATGATATTTTTTGTCGTATTTTCTAAAGACTGATATAATTTTCATTTTACTTTTACGTCTTTTTTTTTTCTTCCTCGGCATATTACGTTCAATACTGTAAAGATATATCGTTCTTATAGTTTTATTTTTAATTTTAACTGTTAATGGACACATCAATAAATTTCATTAACGACTCAATATTTTAGACTCGACTCATCTTCACCGGAGCAATATATTATCGATAATTAGAATCCCTTTAGTGAAGTGAAACCAGACTTCGGCATAGCATCAATTTAGTTCTATTTTTTGTACAAAATAAATCATAGACAAGTGTATCATAGTCAGTGCCGGCGTTAGGGGGGCGCGCGATGGGGTGACGGCCCGGGGCGCCAAATTGGGGGGGTCGCTGAGGTCTGGGGCCTCGGCCTTCTGCCTTCCGCGCTGTGTACCCTCAATACTGTGCTCTATGTGCCGTATTCACAACTATGCTCAGCTGTTAGATGATTTGGTTCAGCAAAAAATAAATACTCGATTTTGATTTCCTTAAGTGGGCGCCTAAATATTTTTGCCCGGGGTGTCAGTAGCCCTAACGCCGCTGCTGATCATAGTAAAAAATATACAAAATGGCGTCATATTTTAGCTATGACGTTACAAATACCCATAAAATTACCATACTAATCCAATTACTTTCCCTCCGCCCATAAATATGTCATGCAAGGAAAAGCTAATTTTATGGTACAATTAGCTTAATTATTAAATACTGCACTTGTTAATAGCCTGCTGCAGGTCGTTATAATCTGTTGAAATAAGGACACTCCTATCTCGTAAATTTTACAGTCTTCAAATTTATCTTATTATTCTATAGATTATGGATTCAGATATTCGTTTAAAACTTTAACATTATCGATTATCTATACATATAAACAAAATTGAAGTGTCTGTTTGTAGTTTGAAATGGACAGGTTTTTCGCTAAATCCTTATGAAAGTATATACAATATATATATATATATATATATATATCTGTTTGTTTGTTTCGGATAATCTCTGAAACGGTTGCGGATTTAAACAGGACTTTGATTGGCGGTTACCTTATTATATGAGTAACTTGGTTAGTTTTATTTTGAAAATCATATTATGGGCGATCAAAAGGGTGATCACAGCTAATTGTAGATATAATAAAAAATACATATAGTTTAAGGACAGTTACTGAATGTTTGTTTTTTTTATTAAATAGTATGTCATTACATCTTACCAACTAATCCACAATATGGTGTCTGATTGAGTCTTAACGATAAAAATATTTTTGACTATGTAAAACAAACTTAATTGTCGTCAGGAATATATAAAACACAAGTTGAGTTGTTGATATTTTACTCAATTGTAATGAATCCACATAAAAACGTGACGTCACAACGCAGGTCGCTTCCCATGAGTGGTGTTACCTTCCCGATGTCTGTCAGTCTGTTAGTATTACACGCACCGCGTAGCTGGTTGAAGCCAGCTTTTAAGTTTTGTACAAAAAAAATATTAAACCTAAGTTCAGCTGTAAGTTTTTTAAATGTGTGTCTTTAGTTTTTTTTAATGAGACTTCTTTCCTCGAAATATTTTATTCGCCCATAGTTACTTTTATTATTTCTATTCTCTTTTACGTTTATTTATATGATTGTTAATGTGTTTATGACAATGGAATATGTTATAACATAATTTTTAATAATGATAAATCTTTGATCCTTGTGTTGTTGTGTCACTGAGTTAAGATAACGCGAAGTCTAAATAATCGACTCGAGATCAAACAAATATTGCATCAAATATACTAATTGCAAGATAAACAAAAAAAAAAAACAATAATTGATTGATTGATTGATTCAAAACCATATAACTACGAATATAGTTAAAATTAAAAGCTATATCTTGTCTATATGGTCTAAATGACCAAGGTAGTTTTCCTATTTAACTATATGCAGTGTAAGTGGATTGAGTTAGCACCGGCACCGACGTCCAGAATAAATATTGACTTCCTTATTAGTGCCCTCACCAGAACAATAGTCACGTTAACGTGCCACGTAAATCTATCTCTCGGTGTAATTACTTTTGTAAACTATTAAAGATTTCAGCTTTCATTTATTTAACACCTACTTTCGAAATATGTTAAAACATATAAGTAAAAACACTGAAAAAATATTCTATAGGAAGTAATAGTACGTTTTAGTTCTATTTGTTATTTAATAGACTTATATTATTATATTCATCCCTTATATAACGAAATTGAAAGTAGTGGTGGTGGTAGTGGTAGTAATGCCTGCGTTATCAAATGTTACTAAAGTCGACGCTTATTTAGGCCCAGCAATAAGGCTATATATATATATATATATATAAAATTCTATTAAATTATCGCAGAGCGTGTAATTGTCGGTACTTTTCACAGAATATTTGAATTCTAATGTGTCTATAGGTAATGCTAAATATTCCTTACATGTTTGTAAAACAAATTTTATTGTAAAACAAATTTAATTGTAAAACAAATAGAAAAAAAAATAAAAGCTAACCATAATAATTATGAAACGTCTGTTTAAGACACGAAAAAAAATATCTTATGTTATTATAACTTAAATACGAAACTATGTTTTTAAAAAGTAAGTGAAACTTTGATTCATATTAATGCACAAATTTACACGCACAAACAAACGAATCAAAATGTTCACCACTAATTAGTGCACTAAGTAACTTACGGCTTTTTCACAAGATATATTAGCATGCTAGCAGAAATAGCGCTTGATAAATTGGATTACGAAACGGCCGTCTAACTAAGAATGATATTTAACCTTTGCCCATTTGTAATTGTTATTCAATTCAACCTCCTTTGATATGTCTAATTTACAATCATAAACCTAATCTATAGATAAGATATAGTCTTGTTTAGATTGTAGATGGTAGTCAAAATATATTACCCAACATTTACTGATCAAAGGGTATAAAGTATTTATTAAATGGTATTCTAAAACTCTTAACACTAGTGACAGTGGCACGTGGATCACAATCATTAATGTCAAACTGTAAATTCTAATTTAGTTTCGTTCTGAAATTTAAAAGCGCTGTCTTATCTACCGATTTACGGCGTCTGTGGTAAATTTAATGTTATATTATATTTTTAAACGTTTTCTTGCGTTTAGTTTTGTATCTTTTATGAACTACATTTGAATATCCGAGTATTTTCAATTTTGTGTCCGGAAACATTTTAAACGGTTTTTTTTTATTCTTTCTCTATAATCAATTATATATATATTTTTTAAGTTAATATAGTGTTTTATTCTTAATATTTACTATATAGTAACGCTTTAATCGTACTAAAAAATCTATTAAAGATATTGGAATACATGTCTTGCATAATAATGCGGTATTATATTCTAATAATTATTACATATAAAAATAGTAGATAATTAAATATATGTATGTCGCCATTGTTTCCTCGGTCCCATCAATAATTCACCGTGACAAACACATCCGCCGAGCGTGGAGAAATGTGAGACAGTGAGAGTGACGATCTGTCACATTTCTCCTCGGTTTTATGGCGCTTATTAGAACGAGAGCGTCGGCCCTTTGATCTATTTCACGACTAAATGCCACCTCATAAACGTCGTTAATTACATGCAGCTACTGGAACTAAATTAATTATGACCGCATATATCCACATAAGATGTTTCTTTAAAACATTAATTGGCTATAAGATTGGACATGACTTTACATGTTAAAATATTATAAGGATAATATACTTTAAATCTACCCTTGACTCTGATTTTGAAGAATTTAATCGTTTTGTTGTATACTTATAAATAATATCCAGCCGGCACGGCTGGAGTTGCATGCGCCGGCGCCGGCGACGCTCGTCGCTGTAGCTTAGTTGTGACTGGGACGCGTTGACGAATACTCTGCTCGATGAACACATAGCGTCGAACATGTCCTTTTGACACTTTATTATCGATACAATAACATCGATATACATATATCCTTATCATCGACAATCGCGTCATTATCTCTACCGACCTTGAGACTCAACATTTATTACTCTTATCAGCTTGGATTAAATGTAATTTTGGCAGGTGATTTCTGATGTTTGCATCGTGATGTTGTTTTGTTTATATATAGTACTATAAGTGTAGGCTGTGATTATGGTGCGCTAACATTTGTGTTTATCCCGTGGGTGTTTAATATATAAATCTTTAACGTGATTGGTCAAGATGGATAGGACAATGTACGGCAAGGTGTTACCGGGTACTTATTATCCGTTTCGCTGCGCAATGAAGGAGAACGGTATATCGCCGGGCTGTGAGTATTATATTATTATTTATTATAATTATAATTTATTTAGTATATAGCTGCGCGTGTCTTGGTTACGGATGATAGCATTCACTTACAGTTTCATTTATCCATCCATCCATCCATCCGGTGTAGTTTATTTTTATTGTGAGGTGCGGAAGTGCACTACTGAATTAATCGGTACTAAACACTGCACTACTGTTTATTTACGGTAGTATCGAGTGTACTATTGATGTATATGATATATCTTACACTCAATGTGTTCAATGCCAACGTTATTATTTATAGATTATATTATGTTAACATTGTAATGTGTTTGTAAAATTTTTGTCAGTTAGTTTTGATATTTTGTAGTCATTTCTGATTATAGAAGTGGTTTTATGAATTTTATATTTGACAAGCTGTGTCCACGATGTTTTTTAAATGGAGCCAAAGTTACTCCTTGTAAAATCAGCTACCTAACAGTAAAAGTTCAGTTAAAATCGGTCAAGCCGTTTGAAAAATTTGCTGGCACAAACAGACGGACAATATTTTAAAAATGTTATTTTTATTTAAGTAACGTATTTCATGTGAATTTAATGGAATTAATTTTGTAATTACATACGGACACTTCAATTTTATTTATATATATATATTAAAGTTTGCACGTCTTGACGTCATTAATAAACCTGGTCTGAGGTCATCCTAATTGTTACGGAGCAGGTTAATTTAGTTTCATTATCACTATCGCGGTTTTATTTTTTCTCTTCTTTTATGACCTCTATTTTTGGAAGCGCTGACCTTTTTTTTTTAAATACATTTCTGTATGTTCTTTTTTTTTATTTGTAACTAATTATTTAATGTCAGCTGTTGCCAGCTTCTTTACCTGTTCCCGAATCTTTTCTTATAATAATAATCTTATTTTTCATTGTTTAAAAATTGTGAAATATCCTACATCTATAGTTTTATTTTTTCCGTTTTTGAGTTTGAGAACTTACGATACAGACATACATATATATGAGAATTTCTTTAACAATTATTCTCAATGTGTAAATAAATTATATATTTTTTATTTGTTTCAACATTCTACTGTAATAGAATATAGATAACATATTTTTTATATGTCAACCTTCATAAACTCGTAAAATATTAAAAATGACATCATATTTGCTATAAAAATGTCGTAATGTTTTAACTTAATCATTTAATTTACATTTAACAGTAAATTATTAAACAAATAGTTGTTATTGAAGTAACAGTCGTTTATGGTCACTCTAAGTTATGACTTTGTTACCCTTTTCTCATGTATTAAGGTCGCCCTTATCATGTAATGCAAATTCAGTTTTGTTCTGTCGTCTGACATCAGACACGTGATAAGATTACTGATATCTGATTAAAATAATTAGTTTTAAAATCTTTTAATATTTAAATAGTATTTTTGAGCGAAGCGTTTTACTGGAGACTTTTTACATTCTTTGTCACGAATTGGCTTGAAAACTACTTGACGAAAAATTATGAAACTTTGCAAACTAAAAGACACACATTAGGCGATGGTTTTTTAAAAAATCGAAAAATGTCGTAAAAACAATTTTTTTTTTTTTAATATCCTGTCAAAAAACTGATATCCCATTGAAGTCAATGGGAAACGATGAGTCAATACACTGGGCTCGTTTCGCTCAATATGCAAACGACACCCGAGATTTCGCGAGCGAGTCGAAATTGAGGGTTTGTTGTTTGTCCCTAGTAATATTAATAAATGTTTTTTTTTAAACCGAAACAGAACCCTACATTTGAAATTCGAGCATCAAAACTAGTAGACACAATAGCTCAGTTTTAAGTGGGACTTGACTGTCCGAGAGGTCGCGGGTTCGAGTCGTGTTTGTGTCGATTTTTATTTCTATGTTTATTTTTATTTGATGTCCTCGATCTATAAAGTATAGTAATACATGTTCATAAACTTAAGGACAAACACCAGATGGCATTACCGTGATTCTGCATTCATAATATATTATGAGGGTCTTCTTACGCATTTGATTTATAAAATACATATATATATATATATATATATATATATATATATATATATATATAATTTTTACACACATATCTCAAGGTTCCGCGGTTAAACCGCAAATCATTCATTCATGTTTCTAGAAATGTTTTACTTACGTTTTACTAAGAATCGAAATGTTATTGTGATTCATTATAAATGAGATGATTTTATTAATTTAAATCAATATAAATGAATCAAACCGTTAACTAGTATTTTGTTGTTGTTTTATTGACATTTAATTCTCCTATTTCCTTACGTAATATGTTTATTTTATAGTTTTCTCTGTTATTAATACATAAATGTTATGTAAGTGGTTGTATGTTTGTTAATCCGTCCGTCGAATCGTGAGGTGTTAAATATTGCTTTACACTTGTTTGGCAAATATTTGTTATATATTTAAGATTTATGTTATTGAGAAAATATATATATATATATATATATATATATATATATATATATATATATATATATATATATATAGATATATATATATATATATATATATGAAAGGAATATAAAATAAATAATTAAATTTAAGCGTTTTACAAATCTATGTAGTCTAAAACATAGTTATATCTTACTCTCTCTCTCTCTCTCTCTCACTCACTCACTCACTCACTCACTCTCTCTCTCTCTACCTCCCCCCCCTCTTTTTCTCTCCCTCCTTCCCTCTCTCCCTCTCTCTCTCTCCCTGTTCCTTATAACTCATCAAGGTTTAGTTACGTATTGCTAATGATGATGTACCATCACCACCTTCACTGGTGGGGACTTCGTTACATCAAGTCTCCCATGTTCTCGTCTCGTGCCCTACGAACAAAAAAAAATCCTAAATTATATATAAAATTAATATAAATTGTCACAATAAAATGATTATAAATTATGTATTATTTATTATTAGATATTCCTTATAACCGAATTTTATCTTAATACTAGCTCTATCCGCGACTTCATTCTTACGGAATATAATTTTTAAATAAAGGTAGCCTAAGTTAATCTTTATAATATCAGCTATTTACCAGTGAAAGTTCTTCTTAAAGGGTCCAGCTGTTTCAGAGATCAGCTGGCACAAACGGACGGACAGAGATATAGATTATTTTTTAAGCTACATGCTTTCATATGCGTTTAATTTAATTTGGATTTACAAACAGACATTTAAATTTTATTTATATGTATATGTAAATGGTAGTGTTCATAAATTTAGTTTTAATATAATATATTTTGATAATTATTTATTTAAACCTTGACATATAATAAAGGAGGAAAAAATTTTATTTACATTTAAAGGGAATCAAGTTTGCAATGAAACGTAATTATCTTAACCTTGTAAAGGTCGAGTGACATAATAACATATGGTTTGTCCTATCCAAGCACTATGTTTTACTTAATTGTTCTGACAAGTTAAATTCTATTCAATATTAATATTCAAAATATCTTTATTCAAGTAGTAGTAGCACTTTTGAATCGTCAGTTATTATAATAACAAAGGTCAGTGTAGTCAGTCCGTAAGTAAGCTACCACCGGCTCGGAATGCTGCTCTGTTGAGAAGAGCCGCCCAGAAACTTAACAGTTGCTCTTTTCAAAAGAAATATAACAATCTTAGGTGATGTACATTATAATATAAATCAAGGGAATGGAATATGGAGTAACGGTCGATTTACTTGTCAGTTGCTATCTGAGATTAACAATAACGAGGGGCGCCAACAGATCCTCAATATTTCATAATTTTTCGTCAAGTAGTTTTCGAGTCTATTCGTGACAAAGAATGTGAAAAAGTCTCCAGTAGAGCACTCCGCTCGCTTCGCTCAATTATACCAACGATACGTTGATTTCAGAGTCAAAAGTTTACTATTTTTTGTCATTAATGCAAATGTTACTCCGATACTTTTATCGTTGGTATCTTAAAATTGATATTAATAATCGATCCCAATCTTATTGAAATACTTGAGATTTTAATTGTTATTACTTTTTTTGAATTAATAAATTATTTGTGGATTGAATTTGTAGGACGCCATTTTAAGGTAATTTCAATGTATATACGGGATAATGAATTCTGTCCGATAAATAATTTGAATTATTTGATTTTTAAATTAATGTGTGTGTGTGTGTGTGTGTGTGTGTGTATGCGTGCATGCTTGCGTGTATGTGTGTTTCTGTTTCTGCCTGCGGTTATGTCTGTTACATTTCGTATTATAATTTATAATATATATATAACCAAAAGCTTGGCTACAATCGGGCTTTATTGGATTAAAAATAAGATAAAACACAATTTTATTTTTAACCACGGTAAAACATAATTCATAAACATTTAAATACACACAATCAAGCTGTGTCCGTCCGTGTTACATACGGTGATCTAAACGTAAAACCTCATGAATATTCTAATTAATACAGTATTAATTATTTATAACCAATACATCTCAAGACTGTAACCTTCGATAATCTATAATAATATGTTACAAAGGCTTTATTATATAGTGGACCTATGGGTATAAGACTATAACACTTCCTTGAGACAACAATGATCTCGTCAAGGGATGACAACACCATGGGAATATTGTATGTATTTGTGTCTCTGGGGATTTTCTCTATATCTATCCATATTGTTATAGATTCTGATAGAATAGAGTTGCAAAGATTTAACAGAGTATATTATTGAGCGAAGCGAACGAAGTGAGCGGAGCATTTTACTGAAGACTTTTTACATTCCTTGTCACGAATTGGATCGAAAACTACTTGACGGAAAATTATGAAAGTTTGCAATCAAAAAGACACGCATTAAGTGATGGTTTTAGAATTAAAATTGAAAAATGTCCTCAATTTTTTTTTTTTTTAACATCATGTCAAAAAACTGATATCCCATTGAAGTCAATGGGAAACGATGAGTCATTACACTGGGCTCGCTACGCTCAATATGCAAACGGCACCCGAGATTTCGCTAGCACAGCGCGTCGAAATTGAGGGTTTGTTGGCTCCTCTAGTTATTATTATTTTTATATTAGGCCAAGCAAACGTTAGTCTGGTTGCATGTTTCCAAAGGTTTGTTGTATGGAGAAAAACCGATAATAAACATCGTGGAATCTCTTTTAACATATTAATTTATTGTAGCACTGCCAAAACCTAAATCTTTATTGAAAATAAATTTTATATTATAAAAAACATTTTTTCACTGTCAAAGCAACCACCATCTCGGAAGGAACTGCTGTCCTGAGAAGAACTGGCGACAGAAACTCTCATCTTCTGATTATTTTTAAACTATTATTAAAATCTAAATTACGGGTTCACATATACATATGAATAATGCGTGTCCGTTTGTAATTCCGAATTAAGAGCTTTTCGAATGCTGTTGCTGCTAAATGCATATTAAAGAATATACTTACATAAATAATAATATTGATGTATCTCTGTTCCGTCTAAGCTCTAAAACGGCTTTACCAATTTTAATAGAACTTTCACTGGCAGATAGCTGATCATATAAAGAGTGCCTAGCTTCTTTTATTTTAAAAAATATGAGTGGTTTATAATAAATATAGAAGTAGCCTGGCAGCGAGCGCTTCGTACCCAGATATCATAATGTCCGAAACGTTCCTTAAAAAGTATTGAATTTGATACTAAATTCTGCATTTTACACTGCAATAAGACTATTTCCTACGTGTTAAAAGCCATTGACAGATGTCAGTAATTTTTTTATTTGCAACATGATACACCTACATACGAGTACAATAACAGAATCTGACCAGAAAAGGCGAGTGAGTCACACTTGCGGAAGGTCAGAGACGAAAGGCTGCCTAATAAGGTCGTATAGGCTGTCCGGTTGTACGTTTATTTAATATGGAATATTTATTGACATATAGAAATAATGAGTTCTCTCTCTCTCTCTCACTCTCTCCCAGGAGAGTTTAGCATTTTCTGAATAATGAGTTAATTCAATTAATATTACAGTTTTTTTATACTGTGTATAAAAATACTGTTTTGTTTACTGCCGCTTGTTGGTACAAAAATGACAGTATTTTTAATCTATATACATTTATATATATATATATATATATATATATATATATATATAGCTATTTACCACACACTGACACACCACGAAATCTCCGAAACAATCTGTCTGATTAACTTAAAATTTTACATAGTTATTTCTTTTGTGACGTAGACATCCACTAAAAACGGATTTTACGTAATTCCTATCCCAACAGATTTCAACTTTTTGCATTTCGCCAAGTTTTAAACATGTAGGACCTATATATACACTTAACGCGGGAGTAAGAGTTACTATAGCAACGGTTACGATGACAACGGATAATATGGCAAGCGGGAGGGAATAACCTAGTACTTTAATATGTCTTATATATTATCATAGTACGACTTACGAAAAAAAAATCTCATTTTATAACTGGAATTAATGACTAACCTCTTCTTTAGTATTTAGCCGCCTTTTTTTAACTGTCACTATCGATCTAGATTCTAGCGCAACGTGTTTCATTAAAATTCCTAGACCATCTGTGAGCTTAAAGCCCTGCCCAGACTGGCTTCTATAAATATATATATATATATTTATATGTATAATCAAATAATTTTCTTTAATGATTTAATGCATTAATAATAATAATTCATTTTTAAAGACAACTGTATGCTCAAAAAAAAAAAATCGTTTTTTTTTAATATTTTATTATTGTATATAGCAACACATGGATACATTTATCGTATTGTATCCACCATTGAGTAATGCACGAGGTTCGCTGGAACAGTTCCAATTAGTATCTAATTTGCACCGATATTACTGAATGAACTAAATTCGTTTCGGCTGACACTAGTGTTTATCTTTGGTTTTGTCTGATTTTCGTTTCTATTTTTCAATAGACTGGAATCCATTTGGAATCAGATGACTGAATGGTTTTTTTTATATATATTTTCCTCTTTTAATGTTATGTCAAGATAAAGAAATTCATATTTTAATTTTAATTTTTTAATGTTGTGATATTAACAAATACTGTAACAAGAAAATTAAGTAATTAATTATACTATTTTAACCCCTGGATTAATTTGCCTATTCTTTTTAAAAATCTACTGTTTTTTTCTCATGAAGGTGTAAAGCTAGAGTTACGATATTTCATAAGCGCAATTATTTTTAAATTTATATCTTTATATGTAAAGTAGGTACTAGAGTACTACTCTCTATAAAATGATGATGAACTAAAAATGTTATATTGTTATTTATCTAGCATTTCGACCTACTTAAGATAGCTGTTTTTGTTTGATATATATTTTTATTGCGAATTGGTACATAAAGTTTACTACCATTTTAATTTATATAAAATAGAACATAAAGCAGACGAAGTCGCTGTCAATAACTAGTATTTTATAGATGGGAAATAAAATGTAACAATTGATAGTTCATTGTTGTTAAGTTATTTCTTATGTATTGTTATAGAAATTTCTCAAACAATCGAGAAACAAATCAAGTGTGTGTACAATAAGGAAATACGTATTAACAGAGAGTTTAACCAGAAGTTATTTTCTTGTTAACTTACGGGTTTACTATAGTTTGTTTAAACTTCAATGGATCGTTTTAGAAAGTTTTATGTTTTGTTCAGGTACATTTCATATACTAGGGGCGCCAACAGAACCTCAATTTTGACTCGCTGCGCTCGCGATATCTCGGGTGCCGTTTGCATATTGAGCAAAGCGAGCCCAGTGTAATGTAATGATTCATCGTTTCCCATTGACTGACTTTAATGGGATATCAGTTTTTTAACATGACATTTTGCAATATTTTTTTTCGACATATTTAAATTTTTTTTTTTAAAACCATAACAAAATTTTATAATTTTCCGTCAAGTAGTTTTGGAGCCTATTCGTGGCAAAGTATGTGAAAAAGTCTCTAATAGAACGCTACGCTCGCTTTGCTCAATAAAAATTCGCCAATTTAATCTAATTTCAATTTTGATTACAAAATGTATGTATACAAAATGTCATAATTTTATCTTATTATTACAAAATAATGTTATTTTTATTATTCTTATATATAATCTATTTTTTTTATATTCACAGACAAATAGACAGACAGTTATTAATAGTTAGACCATATGGTTACTAACTCGTGATAAAAATAATTGCTATGAAATTTTCTTTTTCATTAAAATTTTTATAGTCATATAATAATAAAGGTGCTGGTAGCATAGTGGTTAATTGTGACTGCTGAATCAAAGGTTGTAGATTCGATTCCCATACCTAACAATTTATATTAAGTGTATTCTGCGTAACTTGATACGTTTGTGAAAACTCCTCTAACACAAGAAGCCTTATTCTGGAATAAGTTTCATCTGAACTTATAAATATATTTTATAAGTTTCATCTAAATTTTTACATGAATAATATTATTTTTAAAGACAATATTTCTTTTTAATTGATATAAAAACAGCACTCTTGGCAGCCGGTTCGAGGAAGGAATATTTAAAAAAAAAAAATTCGTCGGACGGTCGTCTAACGTCCTAATTTTCTCATCGCCAAATACTTTTTCACTCGGTCCCTTTATTTCTGTAGATGTTTATTATTAGTTACCTACGTTAACACTAAACCTACCAAGTACCGGTCAAATTTACCACTCTTAAACTTTTGTATAACTTACATATTTTTTAAAGTTATAATATCGTTATCAAACTACATGACAATTCTTAGAATATGCAAATAATATTTTCTTCACTCATTACTTTCAGTTATTTCCATTACTACTTGCGCTATATAACAAAATAACTTTTAATTACCGGTCAATTTGACGGCGTGCGGCAGGAACAGGTATACAAGAATAGTCGGTAGGTTTAGTGTTAAAAGCAAAACTTTATCATATTTTCGACACAACCGATCTGTTTGACGTCTGTGTCCACTGTTCACGTGATGGCCGGATGCGTGCGCGCAGATTAAAAATCACTAGAGTATTTTTTTTAATAGTTTCAGTTCGTTAGTAACATATTATTTATTTATATTGTAATAATCTTATGATGAGAAAATTAAAAACTAACTACTTAATTAACTAGAACTAGTTAGTGTTTTTTAGTTAAAGAAAAAGGAATTTTGTATTTTTTTTTATTTTACAACTTACTATATGTATATATAAGGTTTTTTTAATTCTATACTTTTTTTTTAATCTGTGTTGTTTTTGTTTTTAACTGAATTATAACCGCATAGATTATGTAATAAAATTTTAATTTACTTTATTAGATTATATTTAGAGGCGCCATCTACACATATGTAGCTGACCTCTTTCGAGCTTCGCACCACTTACGTTCTTTCAAAATGATGCAGTATGTTGTATGATGTGTAGTTCAAGCTTTTTACGTAAGATGGCGCTAAACAGTTTTACATACAAATACAAATTTCAATATTTATACCTTTAAATATTAAAATATAGATTCATTAACTGAAATATATATTTTATTTATAAATATATATTTTAAATAAATTGCCGGTCTGTGGGTGTCGTCAGTATTGTGACGTCATGAGGTTATTACCCTTTCAGTGCAGTGGCACCCCGAAAAAACTGCAATCACCCAGACACCTTGAACCCTGCGGTCAATAGACATTACTATTGTGTAGTTTTCCTTAATTACTTGCAAAACAATGTCGTCCGAGTACACACTAATATATTAGAGTTCCATAAATGAAGCACGTATTATTTTGTATAAATATTAATATAATATTTATATAATAATAGTGTTAATCTGTGACTCGTTATAAACGGAATGTGTTGTGTAAAAAATAATAACATTAAAAAAAAATATTCAATCACTTCTTATTATTGAAATATAAAACATATGGCTAGAGAACGCATTCCATAGCGAACATTCTGGATCATACGTTCAGTTCTTCTTTAAATTTTGTTGTGAATTTGTGTTCGATTTTCGAATAGCGCTCGTGTTTCAAAATGGCGGGTAAGAATGGAGTGAAATTTATTCCTTTTTTAAATGTTAATATAATAAAATATTATAACGCTTCTGGTAGCTGTCACCTTGTTAGTAAACAGGCGCGGCACACATATCAAACGGGATATCTATATAGGCGATTACAAGAAACATTGCAGGGAGGGCCCTCTGAGAAAAAGCTTAACAACTGCTACTTGTAATACTTTTTTTTTTATCAATATATGCGTTCATATAACTGTATGTATTGTGTAATATATATATATATAGTAACTTTTTGTTTGTTTACGTGTTTATTATTGTGTTTACATTTCTAAGTACCTAATCTACTTAAATTCATCTCGTGGAACTCTCTAATGAAATCATCTAAGCCTATTAATGACTAATTGTTATCAGTCTTAGAATTAGAAGTGAATTAGACACCCACGCCATATTGCTATTGTCTTTGATTATTATGGATTATGTAGTTGTTATTTTTATTGCGTTTTAAAAATTATGTTTTTGTAAGATTTTCTAAAAATTTACTTTTAAGAATTCAACAATTTAAAAGTTAAAGTCGCATCAAAATTTGTTCAGTCGTTTCGAAAATTCGACAAACGTAATGGTTTTTTTTAATGTTTGAATATCCTAAAGTAGCCAGTATCGTAAGACAACATCGTAAGAAAGAAACATCGTAAGAAAGAAACAATAATTTATTATATACACGCAGACATGTAGTTTATTTGAATGTATTAAATATTTTTAACGATGCTAAGCTAAATTGTCGTAATACAGTTTCTAATTCCAGCAACTTACTGGTAATGGGTATTTAAACTGCTTTTCGGGGTAATTAGACCGTTTATTGTTATTTTGAGAACTCACTGAAATCTGTAAATGAGTGTACTGAGTAATGCATGCTTTTGAAATGACCAACATACATATAATAAATACATTTTATGCGATTGTAAACAATTTTTTTCTATTATGATTAGTTTTTTTTTCTATTTGTATTAAAAATATTAACAGTAAACTATTTATAGTGTGTCCAAAATTTTTGAACCTCTATCGACCAAATATCAAGATTCCATAAATGGTCCTCGCCCACAAACTATTGACCCTGATACTGATACATCAATAATACAATATAATCTTTAAATTCATCTCTTTCGTCAATTATTATTGTATTATGACGCTTAATTCCGAACTTAGTTGTTTTTTAAATTCCTCCCAAGGTGAAAGGCAAAGACCTTTAGATCATACAGCTTCATATCTATTGAAGTTCCAAACTTAGTTTATTATCTGTCTCTTTATTTTTTTTTCTAAAAGTATAAGCCACGGTCTGTTAGACACGGGCGCGGTTGAGACCGTGATTCGTTTCGGTCTGTCCCTCGTCACCATTACGATCCTTTGTTTTGCTATTTTGTTTTTAACCTTTGTTTAAATAACAAAGGTGTATAGTGAACCTATGTAGTAATGAGAGCAAATAACTTGATAGGAAGCAACCGGCAACGTTCACGGAATAATTCCTGTATTCCCTTAAGCGGTTGTTTCTTAGAACGGACGAGATCCGTAACGCACCTTCCAGGCTTGGCCTACAGTCGATACACCGCCCACACGACCCAATTAAAGTACAACTAGTGATGATAGTTGTCGAAGCTCAGCTCCGCTCAGCTCGTCAGTCTCTTGGTCGCCATCAATCAGTTAACTCTCCTCCAAGATCAGTGTATCATATTGTTATTAAGTGTGTGAATCGTTCAGTAACAGTTATGGATGTGTGAGAATAGGTTGTGTTTTAAAAAAAAAATTAAACCGTATTAAATTCAAAGTTACCGGATGATTTTGCGCTCGTGTACTTCGATTATGTCCTGTTATTGTGTCGTTGATAGAATGATAATAAAATGTCCTTTTCAAAGTGTACTCTACTCTTATATCTAATATGGCGTGACATCGTAAAAAAGCGTAAAAATTCGCGCCATTTTTCATTTCTAACCTAAAGGTTACAACAAAGAAAGGTCTAGATGTTTCTAAACCTATAAATGTCAAAAAGACATTCAAATGTCGTTCTTATTTATAGTAATAGCAGCTACATGGTATATACATTGTTTATTCTCAACAGGTCTTACTTATTAAGGCGTGAAAATTGACGTATTGACAGTTTTATGAATTATTTATGCGTAGAGGTCTGTTTTACTTTTAAGAAAAGAGTTTGTAATTTATTTTGAATATGGAACGTTCTAGTATTTTCATAGATATCACTAAATATATACTTAACATATCTATTAACGTATTATAATTGTAATTTAATAATTACTAGTTGCGAAACGTTCGAAATTTAAAAATAATTCAGTTTGTATGTTAATAAACATATTCTTTTTTTTTTTAATAATACACATCTATAATAGGTTTATTTATATATTCATTTTTCTGTTTTCGGGCGAAAATTTATCTGTATCAAACTATTGACAATTGACGTAAACAATTAATCTTTCAATTGATTTGTGTGTGTGTGTAAAACGTATGGTAGTGTGTGTACTGTATTTTAATTTAATGTATTTGTAATGCATTATTTATTAAATTTCCGCACTCTCCCTATAAACTAGATATGTGCCAAATTTTACCTTTCCAACGTCATAAAGAAGGGATACTAAGTTTTTTCTTCACGTTATTATTATAATAATAATATAGATAAAAATGTTTATAATTATTCGTTCTCATTGAATTTATTATAACTATAAATATTTCATTATTATGATTTTTTCACGACGTAATAAGTAGTTTGTCAATATTTATTATTAAAAACTTGATCGGCTTGTTGGTATGTTATGCAATGACCTTGGCTCCACCCACTCACCACCTACACCCTTATGTAATTAATTAGTTTCCTTATTCTATAATAATACTATAAGATTTGTTTGTTTGTTTGTAATAGATGAACTCAAAAACTAATGGACCGATTAAATTAAAATGTACCACGAGCACAGCCGATGCCACTAGTATGTTGTAAAATTATTATAAATTTAAAAATTCTTAACATAATTAACATAAGAATGAAATTATAGATAAAATTTTATTTGCAATAAATTCTGATCTTTTCAAAATATAAACGTCAAATTCATAAAAAAAAGAAATTTCCCGCTCAAAAATATGTCAGTCTCATAACCTATTATTAAAGGATTGTTCCTAAGGCAATGAATATTACAAGTATGTAAAAAGTTTGTTAAATATTAATTATTAAATGATAAATTACCTACAATTTTAATTCATATAATATTATATTCAAATAAAATAACCTTAAAATATATAGCATACATAGATAAATTACTGTTGCCATCTTGAAGTTACGTTTTTGGATTACACACAGATTATATATTGATAGACAGTTTTGTTTTACTTTTTTTTTATTCTTATTTTGTCATTACCTTATTATTTGGAGTCTTTGAGTAATAATGACCGTATTATTTTTTAAAACGACTTTATAAAGTCAAAATAAATTGTGACTTTTCCAACATTTCAACTCTTTTATTATACTTTGTTTTTTGTAAACAAATTGCCTTTTATTCGTCCTTTTCTCAGTTTCTTTATTAAGTTTTAGTATATATTAGTTAATTATAATTTTCTGGTCCTATTTTCTTCATTTGACTAATTTTGTATTTTATTTATTTAACGAAGAACATCTTTATCTTATTTATGTCATAATTGTTCGTCCAGTTACAAGACCTTGATGTGTACTAAATGACAGTTACCAGCTATTATATATATATATATATATATATATATATATGTATGTATTTTCAATCTCTTAACATTTATAAATTTTATTGCTAAGTGGTCGTTTTATTTTATTGCCACAAGCGATTTTGAAAGAAATATTTCGTAGGGCGTCGTCCGCCCACCATTATTGATATAATTCTTTTGTAACCTAGAAATGGTTTTTTAATCGGTGTAGTAAGTTATGAAAGATATCCCCGGACGTCTATATATTTGTTAATGGGGACGGGTATACGGGTTAATGAAGTCAGTCGGCAATTATGAAATATGAAGACGTAGGTAAGCATCAACCCGACGGGAATAGAACGTCACGTAACGTTAGCGTAGTACGAGCGCGCTATCATCCGGCATCGCCCGCGCCTAACGATAACCCTTCGTCTCACACCAAAATAACCAGTCTTCACCCAGCCGCAGTCGTACGACGACTGCCCTCGTATTATCATATTCACCGCCTTTTATACCCCCACTGAAGAGGGATGGCGTTGCGCACGCGCTCAGCATCCCCCAAGACGGTATCGTTTTCACCGGTACTAGAAAGAAAGTATAGTGTTACAAAGCCACCGGTGGAGAGACCAGAACTGTGTTCGTCCGATTGGAGGAGATATTTTAATGATTTCAGTTCATATCTAGGTAAGTAAGGAATATTTGTAGTTATATGACTCGAGACGCTGTTATTGTACGACCTTGTTCTAAATATATTTCGTGTTACTGGAGCGGTTTATTTCGTAAACAACAATTTTGGTAAAATTCATTTATTTTCAACAAATGTTGCTATACTATATAGATGATTACTTGGCGATTATATTTAATAACTAAATTATTAAGAAAAATGTTTAAATCTATATTATTATTTTATTTTTATCATATGAAAATTTCAATGTCTCATAACTTTCTCTTCACCGTATATTATATTATACTGCAAAATTCCTACCAGATAATATTATATATAAATAGCATTTATAAATTGTAATTGTATTATTCAAGTATTGTGTAAGGAAATATATCACGTAAGATATGAGGCAGTGTCAGTTGCAGATAACCTTGTGGTTTGATGACATGAAGTGATGATGAGTGATGCAAATAATATTTATCAAAAATTGCTAAGACATTTACAATACTAAGGACCGGGTGAGACTGCTAAAGACACCCAAAAATAATAATATGATGTCTTCTAAGCAAAATGAATAGACTAGGGGCGCCAACAGACCCTCAGTTTCGTCTCGCTGTGCTCGCGAAATCTTGGGTGCCGTTTGCATTTTGAGCGAAACGAGCCCAGTGTAATGACTCATCTTGTCCCATTGACTTCAATGGGATATCAGTTTTTGACGATTATTCCTCAACGACATGACGTTTTTCAATTTTTTTTATAATCATCACTAATCTGTGTGTCTTTTTGATTGCAAAATTTCATAATTTTCCGTCAAGTAGTTTTCGAGCCTATTCGTGACAAAGAATGTGAAAAAGTCTCCAGTAGAGCGCTCCGCTCGCTTGGCTCGATTAAAGAAAGTAAGCTTTCCACATTTGGACAAATAATAAATTTATTCTAAATTTCTAATAGTCCCACAGTTTCCTATAACTCCTTAGTTCTGAAGTAGTCATGCATAATAGATTTTCATTGTTTTTGAATAAATAATAATATTTTCTCCAAATAATATCTGACGTACGACTGCGATATTATCATACAGACCCAATATTGTCAATTTGCTCTGTATATTTGAGAAGGCGCGTAATATTTACTGAGATGTTAGCATTGGATTATCAACAGGAACTGATTGATAATATTTATACGGAATCAAAGTTATTATAAACTAAATTTTACTATGTCTATATAATAAATATATATATGCTAGTAATATGTGTCGAAATTCGACCCTAATTATGGTTTATTGCTGAAATATTTAAACCTTATAAAATATATATTTTTTATTTTTTGATTAGAAAACATTATAATATTTTTATGGTTTGAAAAATATACACCTATAGTCATTGTATTTAAGTTTTTATTTAATTTTATTCTGTTATTAAAGACGACAATGTCAATGTCAATGACATACTCCGCTTCAAATTACATATTTGACATTGACAGTTGTAATGAAACAATCTTTAAATTGATTGTATGTGTGTGTGAAATTTATGGTAGTGTGTGTACTGTATATTTATTACTTTAATGTAGTTCTTATGAATTATTTTATATTAACTATAACTGTTCCATATTTTATATACTCTTTCAATCTTATCTTTATCTTTCGTAAAAGGGGTTACAAAGATTTTCTTTGACGTATCTTTTTATATCATTATTAAGTATATAAAAAGTATGAACTTAGTTACTACTCAATTTACTCGTATATAATATTAAAAGTAAAAATCATAAAATTGTCTCATGAATTAGCAAGGGCTCAAAATCAAAACTGACTTTTAATTCTTATATACTATTGCTATTGCCAGCTCTTTGGCTGTATTGTTGGATCTTTTCCTTCGTCTTAACCCGGTTTCATTAGCGTAGATCCTAATACCTAAGCTAAGTAAGCTACATTGGTGATAGATGAAAGAATATATAAACTCAGTTAAAACAAACAAATAAAGTTTTCCTGTTTTTTACATTAGTATATACGAGTGTTCTATCCTGATCTGATTGAAGGGTCAATTGCGAATCTTACCTCTTAAACGCACCACAAATTCAGGTCCAGTGACAAACACACAGGAATTATATATATATAAAAATAACCATAAGTTACCATAGACTTATTTTTGGTTACATGTTAAAGATGTTTTTTTTTATTCTCACATTGTATCGTTCCTATTGTCCGGTACATGTAAGTACATTTCTAACTTAAAATCTACTCGACAAACATACTAATTTCACGTAAACTCTAAAAAAACCGGTCAAGACAAATTCCGCACAGCACGCGTCATCGCATGACGCCTCCTTATTATCAAAGCGTCAGCGCCTCCATTGATAATTACATCTTGAAGCGATTACAGCGCTGCAATATCCATAATTTATATAATATATATGATTTATGATTATTTGTTAACAAAACATCTTCATTTACGCTTTCCGCAACGCTTTATATGATAATTCACTTTATATGATAATTAAGCATTTTGTCATATAAAGTAATTTTGGAAGTTGATTCAAAAACTATATATATATATGTTAAATAAATAGAATTTCCTTAATGTGATGTAAACAAAGATATTTGAAATATTTATTTAAACAAAGTTTTAGGTCGTGAGCGGTTTATGCGGTCTGCGCTTGAGGTGAATCAGTACTGCATTAGTCCATAAGAGAGTCGCCCGCGCCTTTGCCGTCCGAAGGCAGAGGATATATTTAAATTAAGAATCCTTTCCGTTGCCCTTTTAGTGACATTATTTTTTTTTAATTTTAAATTTTTGTGGCCAGTGTTTTGTGTTCGGAAATCGTAAAGAAGGTTGAACTGTTTTAAAAATGTCAAAGGCTCATTATTCGGTAAACGACGATGTTTATGGAAAAATATTGAAAACTCACACGAATTTGAAACCCCAAACGGATTACGCGGATGTGTTTGAAGCTGTCGAAGGACTTGGTAGTTAATTTTTTTATGTCTTGTCTATGAATTCAACTGTTTTAATGTTTCTTGTGAGCCCTTTGTGTATGTGTAATAGGTACCTACTCGTTAAATTTTATTTAAGTGATAAAAGCCAATAAAACTTTAAGTGTCTTATGCACTGAGGACTCTTTGTTGGTTGGTATACAGAGTCTCTTTAAGAAAATTATCGACCTGCTTCTATGTTATAGCAATAAAACGATATTTTTTTTTCACCGAACTGGATATGTAAGGATATTGAGGACCAACGAACCCATCCAAATTAAAACCTGTTCCCAATAAACACGCAAGGAACACAACAAGGACTTGGGCACTCCGATATGCAAATTGTTATAATCCATATTATAATATTATTCAGATTTCATCAAACGTTATCAATTTCGATTCAAACGTTATCGAGTTTAATTAAAAGTATAAATATTTTTTTGATAATAATACAGTTGACATTCCAACTCTGCGATGTTCTTCATTGGAGTCAATTAATTAATTTATTTTAACTAAAATGACATCACGTACTAAATGATAATGGAACGTATTCATTATTTATCTTATATATATAAGTATATATAGTTTATGTGAAATGTGGTTATATATATATATATATTGTGTGTATTTATATTATATTTATATATGAAAGTAAATTGTAAAATGAAAAGTTGAAGCAAATTACTTCATTAAAAACGAAAATTATGTTTCATAATACAAAATAAACTGCTTTCACATTAAGTTAAAGCGAAACCGGATTAAACCGGTTATAAAGATAAAATTTACAAACATACATACACTAATAATATAAAATATAGTTTTTAATACGTTATACTGATGATTGTTTCGACAATTCCAGATGCCCTGCTGGCAGATCTCCAGAACTCCATCAACCCCGGTCGAGTTGGCAGCCCAGGAAGAACTACTTCTCCTGGCGGTAGAACAGCGTCACCAGGGAGGACCAGCTCTCCCCTGGGACGGGGTGGATCCCCGGGAAGGCTGAGCTCGCCAGGCGGCAGCCTCAGTTCCCCCACGTCAACTGGATACGGCTCAATCAATGGCTCAAGGAACATCAGCTCGGATTACGCTAAACCGGCATCTGTAAGTTAATATGACAAGACCCTTACGATAAAAAACTTTTTTTTTAACCGATTTCTTTATAATTTATTTAATTTTTTTCTTAATATATAATATCTTAGTATACTCTTTCTTTGTTAGTACAAATGTCAAGTGAAGTCTCCTTTATCAATTAACCTATTCATATCTTAGATTTATGAATTATGCAAACGAATTTTATGAGTGGCTGCTAGGGTTGTCAATGAATTTCCGATTAACGCGACTTATTGTATATGTTCACTAGAAAGCTACAGCTCATTCCTTAAAATGTTAAACTAAATAGGGATAATACAGTCGAAGAATTGTTATAATGAAATATAAAATATCGACAACCCTAGTCGTGGGAGTAATCTTTTGCTTGCCCGTTGAAATTTTATCAGTCAACGGATACAGTGAAACCTACTAAGGGATCCCGTGGTATATTTATTGTGCTTTAATCTCGGTTACAACACTCTTGAAGATAACTTTTATCTGTTATGATCAAAATGAGGTCGAATATTTCTTAATTTACATGGACGGGGTTTTGTTAGTGGATTATTTTAGTACATTATTAGATAGATAGATGTCAGCACTTTATTGCATATTAATACTATTGGCGCCGACAGACCCGAGATTTCGCGAGCGCAGTGAGTCGAAATTGAGAGTGCATATTGAGCGGATCGAGCCTAGTGTAATACCTCATCGTTTCAAATTGATATCAGTTTTTTGACGATTATTCCTCAACGACATGACATTTTTTAAAAAAACCATCACCTGATGTGTGTCTTTTTGATTGCCAAATTTCTTAATTTTCCGTCAAGTAGTTTTCGAGCCTATTCTTGACAAAGAATGTGAAAAATTCTCCAGTAGAGTGTAACAGTCAATTGAAATGAACTAAGTAACTAGTAGGGAATATAAATGTTATTTAATATATTTGCATAGAATAAAACAATGGGCAAGTAACTTACTTTAGTTACTTACTCACTTACTTTTACTTTAACGCAAACCTATAAGCAGTCGGTTTTATAACAGCTTAATACTTCGTTTGACTCAACTTTTAGCTTATATAGCTTGATAAAATAACTGAGTCAGTTATAAAATAAGTTTATACAAGAAATTATCAATACTATTTAGTAAATAAACCCTTTATATGTAAATGGATGAGCAAACTTACTACGAATTTAGTCATCAACGGTCCTTTGTGAATAAATTAATAAAAAAAAAACTTTAATATCAAGGATGAAGGTTCAAAATTTATTGTAATTCTACAGCTAGATAGATAAGATTTTTGAAGAGGTTTACTGGTTCGTTCTTTGTTTAATAATAAAAATAGCTATCTTAAATTTATTCTTTATTTTAGTTATAACTAAAAGATCAACTCAGTTCGTATTCAGTATTTAACTATTGTTTTTATTATTCACTGTTCATTATTCACCTATTTATTCACAATCCAACGAACGAATCCTTAAAAGACGCAATGTATATTTTACAGACAACCAACAGTTTTAAATCTTTCCCGATGCACTCCAGAGTTGCCATATACAATAATTAATTTTATGGTGTGTATCAAAGTATTACGATAATAACATATTTAAATAATAAATACTATAAAATAATTAACTTACATAAATCACTTATATTTCGGTCGAATTGTGAAAAGAATATCTCAAGAGTGAGTCCATTTTATTTCTTTCTAGATTCTAACATTTCATGTACTAAATAAGAATATTTTCAATAATAAGATAAAAGTTTTCCAAACTATAAATTAAATATCCTATATAAATAACTTTAAAAACCAAACAATAAAACATCGTAAGCCGTAAAATAAATACTTTTGTTTCACAGTCGATATTTATGACGCTTAAAAATATCTTCGGCTAGGCACTAGGCAAAGTTCGCGGAACTCGGACGCCATTATTGGTGTTCTTAGTAGTAATAAAATGTTTATTTTATCTACGATGGCCGTTATACGTAATTTATTTTGTTAATAATATATTATTATAAAATTTAATCAGGGTATAGATGTTATGATATTTTTTCAGCAAAACTTGTTTACGCACGCTTAAATATTAATTTATCAATGAAATTTTACAATACTTATGTATATATATATATTATATTGTTAGATTTTTTTTTTATTGTAGGTAACATTTATTATTATTGCAGTGTGACCATTCAAAATATATAAAACTTATTCAAAGTGGTCTCCATTGGCTTCAATGCCAGTCTTCAGCTTTATAGGATAATGTCCATTTTATATTCTGTTGCCTAATTGGGAGGCTTATTAACAGCTTACAGAATAAATACGGCCATTTTGTTTATTAAAATATCGCTTAATTGTAAACATTTTTTTCATCCGTAAACATTTTTTTTCTGTGAACTCCCTATGCGTACCGCTTAATTAGTTGTTTTGATTTTACCACCCTATTCCTTTTTTAATTATCAGTTAAGAAATGACCAGTGCGTCTCTAATAAGCTCTAAGTACTAAGACATCTTTTAAAATACACGATATGGTTCTAGAGGTTATCTTCATCTCAGAGATAAAATCTTTTGCTTTCGGACAGGAAGGATTTCTTCGAATTCTTTCGCTTTCTTTGGTCGCCTTTTTCGTACGTACTACGTGGACAGTTAGATCTTCTTCTGTCACAAACAGAGGAGGTTACATCGTACCTATCAATAGCCCGGCACACAAACATTTAACTAATACCAAGCGTAGAGAGGATTTAAAAAAATTGTATTTGGTATGGACATACCTACTTTATGTAATGCAATCACAGAGATTCGGTTCTCTTTATCACCCCACTCCATTTTAATATCGCAAAATGTTTTACAATATATTGGCGCAAAAAGAAAACACAATGACAGATTTTAAATTTAAAAGTAATATTTTGTTTATTTTTAATTGTATTTATGGCCAAACCAAGTATATAAGATGAAACTAAAGTAAAGTAAAGTTTTACTTCATACGTGTTTTTTATCTCGTACTCTTAGAATTTAAATAAAATAGTCCATTTTCAATCAAGTTTCTTTTAAACTTATTTTTGGCATGTATTGTGTAAAAAGTGTCATATTAACTAAACGTAACATATATTCCTTAGTATAATTTTTCCAGAGAATTATCAAAACGTCAAAATTAAACGAATTACATACTAAATTGTTTTTAGGTAATAAATTGTATTTTTAATTCGTGTAAAGTTTCTAAAAGCGCCATCTATATATCCATTCATTAAGTCGGTCACATTCTTAAACTACTTGGAAGTTGGAAAGCATCCAGCGTGTAATAAAATGTTAAATAGATGTCGCTACTTGACAATTAATTTACTTGAGGATTTATGTGGATTGTGGCTAGAGTTTATTGCATAAATTATATACAATCTTAATACTATTATTAGATAATATGTCTAACTATAGATATTATTATATATAATAGCTATGTCATTTCTAGTATATATTTTTATTGAATGTAAATTTATTTAAAACTTTGTCAACAGCCCACCTACCAGAACACGAGCACAGTACTCGAGAAGGGCTCGAAGTTCACGAACTTCACAAACTCGCCAGCGTACACGCCTCAGTCCCACACCCACACTCACACCCAGTCCCACACCCACACCCACGCCCACGCCCAGCCGGGCTACGGCAGGACTGGACGCAACCTGTCCGAACTGGACACGCTCCTGGATGACCTGAGCAACGCGAGATACGAAAACTACGTGGATAAGACCTACAACACCCTACAATCTGAAAAGAGTGGTAAGTACCATTAATTAGATTTCGTAAACCTTATTGGTACATTTCTAGAACACAGATTTTTTTAATTAATAGTATATTTGGACAAATTTCACACTCTTTATTTATATTTTTATCACTAAAGCTAAATAACTATGATCCGCTGCCGTGCGCTGCGGGAGTTGAGCTAAACCCCCTCCTCTTTTAAATAAAATATAATATTATATTTTCTTTTTTTATTTAGTAGTTTCTATGTGATCTTGCTTATAAGCGTATTTCTAGGTTGACGATAGGCAAGCGCGCGGAGGTTATGATAACGTTAAGTCTATGGAGAAACAGTTTTTTGACCATAATTTCTAAACGAATAAGATGTTTTAATACTGTTTTTTTTTTAAAACATGCCCATTCCCAAGCTCTACAGCTCTTCCAAATTTTATTTAAATCGGTTCAGTAGTTTTTATGTGATGTTGTTTCAAAATGAAGTTTCCCAAACGGTTAAGAGTTTCGCTTACGCTCAGCTCAATTTACCTTCACCAGCTCTTCTAAAGACGACGGAGAGTGAGTTGCTAAGTTACAACTCCCTTCTTTATATTTCCCTGCTAATATAGAATTATTTTGTTAATTCTATGTGTATCGTTATCATGATGAATTTCATTAAGATTATAAATTAAATTAAAGAGATTAAAATACTTTATATTATATATAAAAGAATTAGATTTTTTTATAAATATATTTAACATAAATTTAAACAAGACGGGTACCTGAAGGAACGTTCTTACTATTTTTTATTGGTTACTATTACTCTATACTATTATATCTAGTAAGGTTAAAAAGTAATCCTATGCTATTAAATATGCTTCCGTTATCGAAGCACGGATATAGGTAGAGGGTGCAACCCCCCTCCCCCCTTTCCCCCTTCCTTTGATCACTTGACTTTTATATATTTTTTATTATCGTAAAATCATATATTTCTATCGGTATTAAGTATAGTGTAAGTTTTCTTTTTAATATAGATAATATGGAGGAAAAATGTGGCCGCTACTCTTGTATTCACGTCAGAGTGGTAATATATAGTATAATAGTTATTTCTATAGATTTTTGTCCTTATTTTAAGGTATATATATATATATATAATTATTTATGTCGATTTTTGTGCTTAGCTTATTAATAATCTGATGTCTCATCTGTTTGAAGGCTATAAGTATATGTTATGTCAATATTTAAATTTTGTATTTCTAATGTACTGAATGAAAGTATTAAAGCGGTGTTGTTTTTTATGTTCGGTTTCGCAAAAAGATCGTAATGTGTTTTCTTTGGCGAGCTAACAGCTTTCTTCGCGCACCGAAATAGAGACACGCTGTAAAATTTAATTATTGATTTACTAGGATTATCTTTAAAATTATATTTTTTATCTAAAATTAGGTTAGAATCAAATTACGTATCCTTGTGACACTATTCTATTTATATTTATTTATTTATCTTCACGCCGTATTCTTGCGGGGTAGCCAGAGACGACGGAGCGCCAAACGCTACGGTCCCTGCATACCTCTTTCGCCTCGGCCACAGACATAAACCTCTTTATACGTGCCCTCCGGGAGATCCTCATGCGTTTTACGTGACCTTCCTCCAGTATCATAGATACTGTGTTTTCGAAGTTCACTCGAGGCCTCCCCATGTCTCTCTTACCGCTCAATTTTCCTGTATAAATATTTTTTACCATTCTTTCGTCACTCATTCGTTGGACGTGCTATTCTTAAAAGATATAATTAAGAATTGAAAATAATTAATATAAAAATGTGTGTTTTCAAATATAAAATATGTAAAGAAACAACAATTTTATTTCTTTATATAAAATTTTAAAGTAATTTACGTAAAGTGAATGATGTGAATGATGAATTGAATATATTGACATTAACAAATCAGCAGATGACAGCGGACGAGCCATTAACAAAGTTTAGAATGAATATTGTGTTTAGGTTTCTATTTTAATATAAAGTTAATAAATAACACTAATTTTGTGTTATCATAGCTACAATCTGATGTTATATAGTTTTGATAATTATAACCCAAATATAAGTATTGTTTTTTTAGATAAGGTAGAAATAAAAGAAAATCTTTATCTTTATATATATATATATAAATTTTGTACATGTCTATTGTTTGGTCCAACTCAAAGCATAGAATAGTTTTATTTTTTCTGCGAACTTGAGGTTTATTTCACTTCTAAGTACTATAAGTTTCCAATAGATGGCGGTGTTAATAATAAAATTATTATTGATGTAAAACAGTTTACAAAGTAGCAGACGAAGTCGCCGTCCACATATAGTCAATATAAATAAATAGAAGCCGATCATAAATTATCCTTAATCTTTTTCTGTCTATATTTTAACATTAATTTGTAATTTTGACACAAAGACAAAATCAACCACATGTCCCCTTGGCACCTCGTACTTGGCATTGATCTCGAACCACACCATTACAACTTTCTCATTAACACGATAGATTTTACATTGTTTTTGGCTCCACTTCTATTATCTATTTTTATCCAATCTATTGCTGTAGCGAAAGAAAAGCATATCTCTCTATGTATAAACTGCATTCAGAGCTTCGTAATAATAAATAGTTGAGCTGAGCGAAGCTATTAATCGATTGGGAAAGTTATTTTTGAAGCAACATCACATAAAAACTACTGAACCGATTTGAATGAAAATTGTCAGAGCTGTAGAGCTTGGGAATGGGCATGTTTTAAATAAAAATAAAAATTAAATATCTCATTCCGTTCAGAAATTATGGTCAAAAAACTGAGGGGACTCAGCTCAATCCCTAGTATTAATTAAATCCAAATAGTGGGTATACGAAATGAATCAATTTATTCGTGCAATGTAACGAGGTTTCTAATTAATTATTAATATATAATTTTCTTCGGCCTTCAAAGTCATACCGATACCTACTAGTTTAATACGTCCTTGTACATAAGTAATAAATATCAGCTGTTTTATTTCACATACAACTCGTCCAAATACATACATATTTAATACATGGAATGTAGTTTTCTCTTTAATAGTTCTTTTTTGTGATATATTTGATTCTCATAATAATTAAATATATTTATGTAATTTATGTTTGTTCCTAAAGATGGATATTCACGCACAAATGGTGCTACCAGCCCAGCGTCCACCAGACCCACGGTGGACTCCTTGCTCGACCAGCTCAGCACTGATGTACCCAATGGGTGAGTAGTACTAGTAGTAGTAGTAGCATTAGTAATAGTAGTATTAGCAGTAGTAGTATTAGCATTAGTAATAGTAGTAGTATTAGCAGTAGTATAAGTAGTATTAACAATAGTAGGAGTAGTTTTAGCAGTAGTACTTGTAGTATTAGCAGTAGTACTAGTAGTATTAGTAGTTGTAGTATTAGCAGTAGTACTAGTAGTATTAGTAGTTGTAGTATAAGCAGTAATAAAAGTAGTATTAGCAGTAGTAAAATTAGTATTAGAAGTAGTAGAAGTAGTATTAGCAGTAGTAGTAGTAGTAGTAGTAGCAGTAGTAGTAGTAAAAGGCGGACATCAACAACTTGACTCAACTTGATTAAAAATCTAATAAATACATAAATAATTTAATATTATCATAAAATCAACACATTTATGATATCTATGAAGCATTAGATGGGACCGCGTAAGTGTATTCAATTAAATATAATGTGTCGCTCCGCACGCGACGGACGATGCCAAAAGATTTAACTTTATTATAATTTTCGTATACTGTGCTCGTTTTGGTGACGTTGATTGACCACGGATGATAATAAAATAATTATTAATATAAACACACAAATATATATATAATAGTTTAGGAGATATTTGATAAGAGAGTGAAATCTCGATATATAGTCACTGAAGGGAATTAAAAAATATTCGTTATATCAACTTATTAATTGCTATGAGGTTTGTTAGGTTGATGTTGAGGTTAAGTAGGTCTACGATTTAAGGTTAATTTTTTTTTTCATTATTATTTGCTAACTCTGTTGTAAGGAACAATTATCACTAATAAAAAAAAATGTATTTTTTAATTACTTAATACAGTTATTTGTTGCAAAATAAGTCTAAATTATTGATAGTATATGGTAAGTTGACAAAATTCGTTCATAATAGGTAAATACGGTCTATTAATTATATTGAGATTATTGAAAATTAGATATAAAAAGAAAGTTTTAGTACTAACTCTTGGGGTTCTAGGGATTTGGCAAAATTTGTTGTGAAAAATTGTACTAAATAAAAGTGAAAAACGCCAGGTCAAATAGCATACTAACGTCGTCTGCAAAAGCTGTTAGTGAGCTAATAGCGAGCTTGTGATTGGTTGAAACCATTAACTCGCTATTGGATCAAATACTACACTTGCTATTAGATAATGAAATCAGCCAATAAGAGATCTTATAGTGACAAATGTATCTAATATTTTGAGAGGAGAGACAAGTAAAAGCAATTTGTATAAGGATATGAGAAGGAAATTTTATGTAAAATTAAATATCTGTTAATAGGTGTGTTTGTAATATTAATATGGTTAGTAAACCTGTCTGTCCTTCAGTTCGTCCTTCAATTATTAGAGCCAGAGTCAGAGGTAAATACTAGTTAGATTGACACAAATGTTACTACCTTTTGTTGCTTGGTTTTACGGCCTTGGGGAAACCTTTTTTTTTATTCGTCTGCTCAAAAATAGCTTATTTTAAGAGTTTATCTATATATTCTTCTCCATATTATCAATTCTGCTTATCAGCATAGTGATATCACAATGAGTTCTAAAAATGTAACGAAATATGATCCGTTTAATATTTTTAAACGATTTTCTATATTATAAATTTGAATTATTTTGTTCGGCTTCACCTATGTTTAATAATCAAATCTGAAACCATATATTGCTGTTTGAAATATGAAAACTATTTTTATAACAATAAATAATTTTTTATTACGTCTTATCTTTTAATTTCATATATATTTAGTATTAAAGAAATTATCATTAAAAAACCTTGTTATTTTTGGTTTGGATGGTTTTAGATGTTTCCAAACCAATCCTAAAATTGTCTTCTGAACTCACGATCGAGATGAATCTTCTCATTTATATTACCGTTTTGTTTTTCCGTTTTCAAATGTACATTTTTGTTTTTGAAATTCTCAAAAAACTATAGATCTAATGGGATTTTTTCCAAAAATTCCTACAGGTTTGGTAAACAGATTTTTGACAAAAAAGAAATGAAATCCTCACGTCGTATTTATATATAATTGACACATTCCAGAAATGTCCCTATACCGCGAGAGATTCTATATACGTTGAAATAATTAACTCCGGGAATCACACAAATAATGATCCAGAATGGGAATCGAACGCACGATCTTCGGCTCAGCAGTCAAGGTCACTAGCACAAACAGACCATACAACCGTGTAACAATGTATTTTGTTACTAATTTCAATAATTAGATTTGAACCCGCTACCATGTGATAAGTGGTTTTGATTTTGTATTTTGTGGAGGGAGCCGTGTGAAAATATATTTTCGTAGTATATCCAGGGTTGTCACCCGTACTTTATAATAGAGTATTATATGTTATTTTGACTAATTATATTCTATACTCTATTTCGAGAATAAAGTACGCGAAAACACGCCAAATTACACAAAGTAATTAAAAAAGTTAGCCTTGAAACATTTCACAAGAAACGATATCCATTGCTGCCTCATTACGGTTATAATAATTTTTTAATGTAAATAAACTCAAATGTCAACATTGTTAGATTCATTGTGAAGACTCCAAACATTTACAAAGATTTAATTAAATATATTTTGTGCAATTTAGGAAAAGCAATAAAAAACATAGTAAATGTACTTTATTTTGACACGAACTACAATTTTTTTTACCTTTAATAACAGATATATTTTAATTAGAAGAACAAAAGGTGACAACCCTAAGAGTATCCGTAAATAACGCACGCGTCACGACGGTTTGTTGGTTTGTTGTAATAATATGTTTAGTTTAGAATAGCCAAGCGTCTACTGATATTATAACATGTTAAAGAAAAAAATCTCAGCTATACAAAATTTTAAGAAATTAATTAATTCCAACCATCAGAAATCACATGCATCTGACGTTTCGTAAACGCTCCTGTCAGTTTGACAGTTAGTTTTTTTTTTTTTTTGGTCTGACTCTAATCCGTTATTAACGGCATCGGAAATCAATATATTATTATAATAATGTATAAATATACTTTTATTACGTATATATAACCGTGAATATTATTTGGCCGCGTTTCAGACGTTGGTTTACGATTTCCGTAAGATTAATGTTTGATCATCGTTGTAATAAAGTTGTTGCTAATCTAAAAAATCTCCGCTGGAAATTCAGGTTTAGTGACAAACAAACTTACTGTAAAACTAAATTAAGTTATCTTTCCATTACTCTCTATTTTGTTACTAAAACTAAATATCTACATATATATATATATATATATATATATAGACTCCACTGTAAAATAATTGTTCTTGGCAATGCCGACTCCTGCGCAGTTAGTGCAATTAACTATACACCTGGTTGGATATATCAAAAAGATGTATCATTTATTAAAAGATATTTTGTTAAATTATTATTATATTTGTTTGTCTATGCCGTGAAATTCTCTGTGGTCTATGATTTATACTATTGAAGCCGTAGTGCCAAAAGTGGATTGCCAATTTGTGTGATTGTTTGTTCATTTGGTCGCTTGTTTTCCTCATTAAAGTTGTTAATTACTTGTATTATCATGATTTTAATATTATGTCCAGTGTGGTACGTCTCTTTTCTATATTGATTTGGTATGCTGTTGAGTTCATCTCATAATGGTCGTTCCTCAGTCGTTCGTCAGTGTCACCGGTTCCGGGTACTCTCCCTCGACCTGGTACCAAGCAGGTGACAGTCACTGTCCAGGAGACGGTGGTGGAACCAGCTCAGCCGCCACCGCAACAAGTCACCACAGTTCGTCATCACCATGCCTCAAGCGCCACCAAGGAACTGGATGATCTGATGGCATCGCTCTCGGACTTTAAGGTAAGTAATATTTTATTAAGAAATGTCTGATCAATAAGCTATAATAATGTTATTTGATGAGTGTCCATAACTAATGACAATCTTAATAAGAGCAGAGAAGCTAAAATTTCATTACTGTATTTAAAACAAATAGTTTCCTATATGTAGGTATAGAAGAGTTTCAGAACTCTTTAATAGTAAAGTAAGAAGTTCTATGTAGATTCAAGTTTATTTTGATATTTTATATGTAACAGTTTTGTTTTTAAAGACTTTTTCTTTGATTATGTTAAGATATTGTTGCTAGTCTAATTGAACTACTAAGTAAATACGCCAATAGTTAAGTACTACAGTTATATGTCTTATATTTTACTCTTATATTTCTCAATATTTAAATCAAGAAATCTTTTGTACAATCTCAAAATAAGTCTACACTCTAAAATAAAATTTCGTAATAGTAGTGTCTGATAAAAACCGCTTACAAAATAAAAATATTGTTGTCTACATTGATACACAAAATACTGAGTATTGAGTTGCTATCCTAACATTTAATGATGCTAACAGTTGCCAAAACGTTACTCGACCTCAAGGAACACTGATTTATATAAAATATAGAATTAATATCATTCCCTAAGTTAGCACTAAATACGCCATCAGTTATAATGGTTATAAATGTCAACCTAAACAATAATATGAGTCAGGGAGGTAGAAAAGAGGGCGGCAGCTGTCATGGCCACCTCGGCACACTGCACTACACTTAACGTTTATAATATTTACTACTCGCCTTTCTTGGTCCACGTCTATTTCCAGTCGTGCGAGCGGTCCACGCTCCAGCATCACTGCCGTCTCTCTCGCGCTCGTAAAGCTCACATCTAAAGATAGTTTGTGTATTACATCACGGGCGTAGTGGGGCCGTGAGCTTAATATTAGAGTACATAGACAGATATTTCACTCGCGCCACACTCACTCGACCACCTCCAACCGATCACCTCCTGTACGTCTACAATATAAATATCCACTTAGAATATTTTCTCCAGATCGAAATATATTATTTTTGCTCTCCCATCCACTACGAAATAAATATTTGAGGGTAGGAAGAGAATAATAAGTATAACCCGATCAGGTAAGCGGCGGAGCAGTTCCAGGCGAGTCCGGGGCTCACGTGTACAGAGAGAAGCGCGCGTGGCAGGAACACTACCGCAGCCCTCAACCCGAGGCCGCCTCCCTCGAGCATATGCTGGGCTCATTGCGAGCAGACATGAGCCGCCAAGGAGTACAGACGCCCCAGAAAGGATGCTGCAATGCGTGCGAAAAACCCATCGTCGGACAGGTGCATACAGAAGCCAGGGATGGAGTCAAACGAAGGGAATTTGAGTGAACCGTGAATGCTTTTCCCCCAGGTGATCACTGCGCTGGGTCGCACGTGGCACCCCGAGCACTTCACGTGCGCTCACTGCAACCAGGAGTTGGGGACACGGAACTTCTTCGAGCGCGACGGACGTCCATACTGCGAGCCGGACTACCACAACCTGTTCTCGCCACGATGCGCCTACTGCAACGGACCCATCCTAGACGTTAGTGTCCCCATCGGATGTGGACGGACATCTGACATCTAAAATCTTAAATTTGCGTCTATATTACAGAAATGCGTGACAGCCCTAGAGAAGACCTGGCACACGGAGCACTTCTTCTGCGCTCAGTGCGGCCAGCAGTTTGGTGAAGAGGGCTTCCATGAAAGAGATGGGAAGCCCTACTGTAGGGCCGATTACTTTGATATGTTCGCCCCCAAGTGCGGCGGATGTAACAAACCCATCATGGAGAACTATATATCCGCTCTGAACACCCAGTGGCATCCTGACTGCTTCGTCTGCAAGGTCAGTACCTCTTTGTATACCCTTTAGCCATCGTCGGTATAGTAAATAATGACAGGTAAAGTATATAATGCCGGGTAAGGTAAAAAGGTTATAATAAGAAAAGAAGGTAATAATAACTCTGGTGTCACAGGATTGCCAGATACCCGTTAAGGGTAAGACATTCTATGCGATGGAGGGTAAGCCAGTCTGCCCCAAATGCGTCGGAGTAGACGGTGATGAAGACGAATAAGGAATGACCCCCCCCCCCTCAATACGATGCCCTCCCCAAAAACTTCTCTTTCAGCTATGCTCGCCGCTGCAATGTATGAAAACAACACACAAACACACAAAACACAGATACAACAACACAATACTCGCAACACATCCTAGTCTTAGCTTTTAGAAAATATTATTTATATGATATATTTTTGTAAGATTATTGTAATGTTAAGTTTATAAATAAAGAGAACAAAATAAATAAATAAATAAAAAAAAACAATAAAAACAAAACAAAACAATATTAAAATTGAATCAAATGACACGTTTGAGGGTGTCAAGGTCGTGTGCGCACGCGCATGGCAATGACCTCTTATCAATAACCGGGCTGACGTTGTCAAAGGAGTCAAAGAAATCTCAAATGGGGTCAAGATCTGAGTGTAGAGTTTCCCGGTCAGCTGACACTAAATATAAATTGTGACGTCAGAGCCAGAATCTCCAACCGACTCGTCACACTATTTTAATTTCATATAATATTACTTTCACTTTGACCTATAATTACATCATCGGATGCTATAAAATAATATTATATATTTTAGAACGAAGTAAATTAATTAATCTGATATATATATGTATATATATAAATTGAAATCTTGCCAGAATCGTGTTAAATAAAACATTAAATTAATGTTGTAATTTAACAATGTCGTAACATTTAACAATAAAAACTAAAAAAGTTTATATAAATATAATCAGAATGTAGTTGCTTCTGATTGTAAATATATACTAAGGGCGCCAACAAAGCCTTAATTTCGACTCGCTGCGCTCGCGAAATCTCGGATGCCGTTTGCATATTGAGCGAAGCGATTACACTGGTAATGATTCATCGATTCCCATTGCCTTCAATGGGATATCAGTTTTTTGACGACATGACATTTTTCAAGTTTTTTAAAAAAACCTTCGCCTAATGTCTTTTTGATTGCAAAATTTCATAATTTTCCGTCAAGTAGTTTTCGAGCCTATTCGTGACAAAGAATGTGAAAAAGTCTCCAGTAGAACGCTCCGCTCGCTACGCTCGCTTCGCTCAATAACTTTGAAAATAGTGTTCTTAATATATTAACAGTAATAATAATATAATATAACAAGAGTTTAAAAAAATATATATCACATATAAAGTGATATATATATATATATATATATATATATATATATATATATATATGTCCTTCTCTTACTTGAGGACAATATTTTATGAACTATATTTCCGTTGTTATTAACTTAACAATATAACCAAAATAAGTAAATACTTTTCATTTATTATGTACTTAACTATATATATTTAACAACGTCTAAGTTTAGATTTTACGTACGGAAAACAAATAAGTTCAAGACCGCGACGTACTTGTTATAACAGACGCCATAAAATCGTTTTACAATGTAGAAAAGACTATGTACGTTTATTATGTATATATGAAGAAATAATGCAGGGTCATACCTTAGGTTTAAGCTTATTTTTAACTGATTTGTAATTCAAAGGAGGTCGACACAAAAATATAAAACCTTAATCAATTTCCAGATGTGCCAACATAAAACTTTAATCAAAATGTTACCGGGAATATAAGAAATTGTCATTCTTAATTCTAATAATAAATACTACAATATACATATTAAAAATTATTGACATTCCTAATTCCAGTAATGCCACAAATTAAATATTAAAAAACTGTAAATTTTGACAGGAATGCCGCGAACCTTTCCACGGTGGTTCGTTCTTCGAGCACGAGGCGCAGCCCTACTGCGAGACCCACTACCACGGGAAGCGCGGGTCTCTGTGCGCGGGGTGCCACAAACCCATCGCGGGGCGCTGCATCACCGCCATGTTCCGGAAGTTCCACCCCGAGCACTTCGTGTGCGCCTTCTGTCTCAGGCAGCTCAATAAAGGAACCTTCAAGGAGCAGAACGATAAACCGTACTGTCACACCTGCTTTGATAAACTTTTTGGTTGATTTTTTAATATCTATTTCTTGTATTCTAAGAACATTTGTGTTTATTTCTACATAAAAAAAACAATATATACTGCCAATGTTACTCCGACATATATTCCGATTCAAGGCGAATATTGATAAAATATTCTTTAATTTACCTCCAAAATAAGTTTTACAATTAACTAAAACATACCCGACACGCACAATTTTAATAATTGCTCATTTCTAGTATATCTATATCTAGCATTGTTACGTAGTCACAAGCGATAGATGGCACTAGCAGTCATATAAAGAGTAAATGTATAAATACTTGCTGCTTCTGAATGTATTATATTATACAAATATATAACAAATACGAGAATTATTTATAAGATAAATATTGTTAAATAATAAACATTTCTTCAATATAAGTGTAATGTGATGAACTGTGTGTTCTTGTGTCGGTACTAAATTATGTGATGTGCAATTTGGTCAAAAATGTCGTAGACGTTTAATAGAGGACAGATTATAAATTTAAAAAAGAAGTTGTCAAACTTGTCAAACAAAAGTTGTCATATTTTTTTTAAATTTATTATTCATGTCAAATGTCATAAAGTAATGTAATTTAATATTTTTTTAACATAAGGGCTTGTATACACTATAATTTTGCTTCGCTATAAGATATAAATGCAAATAACTTTCAATAGTAACTTTTTAATTTAATTAATTTATATATATATATATATTTTAACTCAATTAGTTAAGTCGAATCTTCCATTAGCGTAAAATGAATCTGTATAGTAATTGTTTATGAACTAGCTTTATTTCAATTACGTTATCGCTTCCGGTTAGTTTTAATTGGACTCCATTTTACTCACGGTTTATCGAAGTTCTATAAATATTTTGTAACTTCATTTTTTTTTATCAAAATATATAATCTTTATAATTTTGTATATCATTTTTTTATTTATAATCTATACGCTAGCATTTTGAAATGAGTTGTGATTTACATTTATTTAGTCCGTGAGTGGGGGGCCTTATGGTATCGAGTGGGTTCACGTTAACCACGAGTTTAACTGATGGTTAGTTAACAACGAGAGACGATTTTATTGAATCTGTAATATTTTAACAAATATATTTAATGTTTTTGATGATTTTTATGTTTTTTATTTCTTATAACTGATTTAAAAAAATCCGTTGTACAAACCCCTCTTTCATCATGGTATCATTACAAATTTCTTTATATACAGTTGTCCCAGAACGACATCATTACCTACATTTACATATAATATAGTGAAATATACAGGAGAGCGAGTATGTTCTATAAAAGCGGGTTACAGCACTCGCCCACGGCTAACAGTATAGACATTTACACAAAAACGCATATATTCCGTAATTCCAGTTTCTTTCAGTCAATAGTTTCAATATACTCCTGATATTCCTTAATTCTTAACTTAAAATACTAAAAAAACGCTGGCAACTGTAATACACAAAAAAGCATTGAACAAGAACACATTACGAATATTGCTGTAATAATTATCAAAATTGATTAAAAGGTACATAAAACGAAACGCAAAAAACATTACCTAACTCAAAGCATGTTATTACCAATTTTTATAGCAATTGGTTGAACGTTATGATAGTTGGTATACTGGCATACTAAAGTTGATAGTCGACGAGGAAAAAATAACAAAATAAAACAAAAATCTGATCGCAGTTCCAATTTCAAATCAAACCAAATAAACCAGTCAGAGCGCCCCAGTCGTTTATAATTACCATGAAAAACACTTGTACAAATATAATTACATAACAGAATTAAATCTTTTAATAAAGTACATATTATAATTAAAATGAACATAATAATATTATCTCTGACCCAATACTATAATAACGATTAGGTCAGACCTATTTAAAAATGATAAGAAATTGTAATTTCCGGTCAGAATGATTGATGATTGAATATTCCTGAAGGTGAAACAAAAATCAGTTATATGTCTATTATAATAAGGACATGGACATTATTGCGTATAATTATGTCGATTTTATCTTTTATTTTTGAGAACATCATACTTTATCGATACGCTTAGGATAAGGAAAAAGTACATACAAAATACATGTTATTCGTATTTTAAACAGATGACTTTGTTGCTAGAATTTTCTATGGATCGATAACAGTCATCAATTATTTCTTATCGCGGTAACAATGTACCTGCCAATTGAACAAATACGTAATATTTGTAATATTTTTACTTTGAGATTATGTTAGGATTCATATTTAAATATTTATCGTTTAATTCTTGTATATCGCAGTTAATTTAATATTTTTAAATTATTTTAACTATCAGTCTGCTTAAAATGATAGATATTTTTTTCTAAATTGTATATAAATTTTCGGGGTTAAAAGAAAATGAAAGATAATATAGATTATCAACCATCTTTATTTACAGCACTTAAATATACATCCCTATACTAGAAAATCTTTGAAACTTAAACTTTTAATATATTAAACTTTAAACATAAACTAATTTGTCATTAACTTATAGGCGTCTTAAAACAATTGTCATGTAATCTACAAACTAGTCAGTCTTTGGTGATAAAAATGAGAATTTTCTTTTATACCAAGTCCGGAAATAGATCCGGAAATGATTCACACCAAAAATCTGACAAGTCCATAGATTCCGGTTCACTGAGCGGAGAAGAGAGAGACTCATAACCTAAATCGGAGCTAAAGTTTGTATGACTGGGAGATACTGCAAACGCATTATCATCTATAGATTTTATTGACATCGGCATCGGTGAAAGCAACTTCATGTCACATTCTAACGTGATGTCGAGGCAATTGTTTGTTAATGTATTAAAATCAGTTTCATCCTTGACTGGGACTGGGGTCACTTCTTCTATAACTTGATCTTCGCATGGAACTTCAATTGTAATACAGTCGTTGGCTTCGTAGCTTGCATAGAAGAGGTCACCTTTGTCCCCGTTTTCTTCCTTAACAGTGTCTGTTTTAGGGTAGGGATGTGCATATGAGTGCTGCGACATTATTCTGTCGATATCTCTTTTAAGAGTATCTACGACTCTATTTTGACTGGATTCCAGTTGCTCTGCTGTGGGCCCCACCACTTCAGCTCCTTCAATGCATTTTGGATTGCTGGTGGCTTTGTCCTAGAAAACAAAATACACATAAGAATTTTGCTGTTTCATTAAACTAATTCTATGAATAAAACATTTATTCTTAATAACAAATATAAACAAAACAAGACTTGAATATTTCCTAGATGATGTAATGCAATGCATTCATTAGTAATCTGAACTAATCTGCATATGTTTCCTTTAAGTTAATGTATTGCATCAGCCAAGTTATATACAATTTGTTTGTAATTTTTATTTAATATATATAAATCTGACTTAAGTAATCTATACAACATACATCTTTATTTTCTCCCACAGCTGCGCCATCAATCTCTTGGAGGAGTTGGTCTGCAAGTTGGTGCAGTGTGTCCAAGTATTCGGGGGAGTCGAGATGTTCGAGTAGTTCTGAGAGAGCACATACATCGCCATCAGCAGGCGAAGTGCGGGGAGCGCCGTCGGGGGCCCCTCCTAAAAAGAACAAATATATTATAATAAACGTGACATAAAAACCAAGTGTGTATTAATTTTGATTCCAAATAAGAGAATTAACTTAGAAAAATAATTTGAAATACAATACTAGTTTGTTTTTGTATGTACAATAACAACAAACCTTCTGCTGAGGATGAGACTCCGCTGGTCTCGGGGCCGCCGCGACGCTCCTCGCCGCTTCGCGCAGGGATGCGTTCTCACTCAAAAGTCGCTCGTTCAAAGCTTTCAAACTCTCCACCTCTCCCATCAGTCGCTCGTTCATGTCTATGAAGCGCTGTATATGGCTCTCCATTTCATCCATTTTAGCTTTTTTCCGGTCTCGTGAGGTCTGTGCTGCTACTCGGTTCTTTAGCTTCCTGGATGATAAAACAAGTTGCTATTTATTTGATAATAATATACATATTTAATATGTAGTAGATGTTATTAACATTATTATAGTGAATTTTATGACTATTTATCGTATAACCATGTATCGTATGACTATGTATCCAATTAAACACAACCGATTGAATTTATGATATTATATATATTATAATTAGTCGTAAGAATAATTACAAAAAATGTATTGACGCAACTTAAAACTGACACTAATTTAATAACTTCATTATTAGTGGGAATTAATATACATAAAAAAAATATTAAGATAAAGTAAAAAAATATTTGTCTGGCAACAGCTAATGACGCGGCAAAGAATAGTTCATATTTTGTACTCACTTTCTTTGCATCTTCTCCTCCCATGTTAAATGATCCAATCTTCTTTTTCTGGACGGCGGACTAGGAGTAACATCGACAATAACCTTCGACTCCATGTCGTCCACCGCCAGGTAATTATTAGGTACGGTTATAATTATCGGCGTACTCATTTTTATTTTAGATTTTATACACACACCAATAACACAACTCGGAACTTTTAACTTAACGATCGCATACTTATAGAAATAATAACAAAACACATTTGTTAAGTAAACCTTTGAAGATAAAACTTCGTCTGTACGTGAATACCGTTTTCGTCGTACATACTCAAGCTCATGTCAAATAGTAATGGTGAATATCATTCTAGAAAACATGTACGTGCCGGATTACGATTGGTGAGTTCAATCCAATGGGCGTTGCCGATAAGTGAAACAGAGTGGGATAGCGAATATGGAATACCTTTATCTTTATGCAGCCATTTCATTTTCCAATCTACCAAGCGCTAGGTCAACTAGCATGCTCACATTGAATAGTGAAATGGCTGTTAGTGAGCTGTTAGTGAACTTGTTATAACCTACACCTTTAACTCGCTATTTTTAGGGTCAAATAGTGGACTTAAAATTGAATAATAAAATGGACTCATAAGGCAGCGCAATACATTCATATTATTGCGTAAATCTGTAGGAAAACCCGTATACATAATGATTAGATAGGTGTCGTTAAATACCAGAATACAGTTACAGATCATTGAACAATAAAATGACTCTAAAAGATATTTAATAAATGTAAATTATCAAAAACGTAACATTTAGTTCTTTTGTTTTATGATGGAATTAATTCTTAATATCGTTTTTTTTTTAATTTTCATTGCTACATTTTAATGACGTAAGAGAGTAGTTGTGGTATTGTAGGCCGTTGTTGAATCACTAAACCAGTTATCGAGTGACTCATGCTTAAAGATCCAAGATCGCATCACCATCGCCCCAATTTGAACTGACCCTTGTCTTCACCGGCCGGTCTTTGTAGGTGACTTAGATATAAGTTTTAAAAACAAAGTCCTTTCAGATAATAATGTTTTCCTGACCGTTGTGATTCATCAATGCTAAAAATATATGCTCTTACATTGTCTTAGTGACTGCTGGTTTTCCCTAAGGGGTAACTTATAAACAATAAATGAGTTACTAAGTAACCTAACTATGGGCCCGTATTTGATACACTTATCTAATATGTGCGACGAGCTGTTATCTAAGTGCACATTAAATGTATCATTTCATAATATATTAAACAAGTATTGGTAAACAATTACAATACCAAAGATATTATATTATATATTACAATTGCTTTTCTGTCTGTTAAAGAAGTTATAGGCGTTTTTTTTTAATCTACTTATGTCGTATAGATTAGGAAGACCTTAAAGACCAGACATATAATGTAAAGTTGTAGGGATCAGATGGATATGAATACTTCCATGAATCACGCTCAAAGAAATTCGAGTTCGCTGTTAAACTTTCTCTCTTGAGAATTTCCGACATTAAGATACTGTCTGACATCTGAACTGGGATACCTCAACCTTTTTTGTTCCTTTACGAGTCGCACGTCAGCTCGGCCCTCATGTTTTTCCTAAAATTTGTATAACAAAGGATGTTTTCTCTAAAAATCTCTCCTCCGTCTGAACACTACCACCACGTTCGCCGCATCCAGATCGATGGTATATAAACCAGCGCAGCTCGCTTGTTTCCCCGGGATTGCTCTTTAAACAGGCATCGACAGAGACAGACAAGGCATCTAGATACTTAGGAGAATACGATATAGGGTCATGGCTATCCCCACATAATACTTTTTTGAATCTCCACCTACTTTCTTGGCCGCCCCCAAGGAACGAAAGGAGTATTCCATAGAAAGACCAAACAGTGATTCATAATTCGTCAACTAAAAGAATAGAAGACGCTAGATGTACCTTATTGCCCATTTAACCAGAACCACAGATTTGTGCTCAGAAACGTCCAGCTCCAGAATTCTGAAGTCAAGCAACTCCTGCGGTGGCTGTGACACAAAGCTTTCACTGACCAGATATGAAAAGACTTTTTTTTTAAAACTTTTTATTACAAATTGCCTTTGTCTCAATAAGTTTGTTCGATATTAATGATAATTTACACAATCTCAGATGAAATATAGTTTATTTCAGAATTTCAGGTTTTATTCGACTATCATATATTCATATATTTTCCTTGGTAATTAAAATTATATATTAAGTATATGATATTGAAATAAAGCAGAACGGTAAAGATTTTTTAAAACTTTTACATAGTAAAAAAATACTTGGAAGAGTTTGTTTTCGTTGAAATCAGGTATATATATATATATATATATATATATATATATGATGTAAATAATAGTTTAAAATTCTAATTAATGTATATAACATAGCTATGGCTTCTAATAAATTATCAATTTAATTAAGATTTTTTAATAAGTTCAGACCAGTGTACCATAAATATAGTAAACAAATGTTGAGGTTAGGTTTAGGACTTATTTCGTTTTATTAGCTGTTTTCATCGACTTCGCCTGCCTTTCTTCTAAAGCAATTTTCTCACAAACTTGTTTTATTTTTATTGTAATATAACCTAAACCATATTTAGCGTTTTCTTAAAGCCCTGTCGTAGGAAAGAGGTGGGCAAACGAGCTTGCTGGTCACTGATGGCCAGTGGTCATCGTCGCCCACGATCTCTTGCAACATCCGACGAATCGCAAGGGCGTTGCTGGCTTTGTTGTTGGGAGTAAACGCCTTTTTTCATTTTTTGAAGGTTCCCATGTTGTATCGATCCACAAATACAGTCGAAATAAATTGTTTACATAATCTTTTTTATCTTTATAGTGTCAGCGTCAAAGTCTGTTGTCAAAATTACAAAATAAAATGTCAATTGTCAACTGTCACCTTCAAGTCTCCAAGTGCTCTAAAACTCGATTTTTGCTAAGGCGAACTTTAGAGTAATACTGGAATTAATTTAAATGTATTTGTATTACTTCCTATCTTAAAAAATCCAGCCTTTAAACATAATAATTTAAATATAAAAATACAGGCATATAATATTAAAATGGCTTCCACTAGTGCAGATTCGCAAACAACAATTGCTCAAAAATCATGGGTAATGGCAAATAATATAGAAACGGTGTCTAGTGTTGATGATATTTACCGATACGACAAAAAACAACAACAAGATATCCTGGCCGCTAAGCCATGGGAGAAGGAGTAAGTTTATACTTATTTTCTAGTTAATATTTAAATTGCTTTAAATTTGAAGTTTCTAATTTGTCTTTGTTTACAGTCCACATTTCTTTAAAGATATCAAAATCTCAGCTCTTGCATTACTAAAGATGGTTATGCATGCCCGCTCTGGAGGTACTTTAGAAGTTATGGGACTTTTGTTAGGTAAGTCCTTTATTCTTTAGTCTGTAATCTTTTATTCCTAGCCTATTAACTTTTAATGTTTTTTATTCACAGGAAAGGTTGATGCCAATACTATGTTAGTTATGGACTCTTTTGCTCTCCCTGTGGAAGGCACAGAGACGAGAGTGAATGCTCAAGCACAAGCCTATGAATACATGACTGCGTATATTGAAGCTGCTAAACAGGTACAATACCAAAATCGAAATATTAATTAAATATGAAATGTAATTTATTCAACCTAACTCAAATATCATCTCATAATTACATTTCAATATAATTTTGTTGCTAGGTTGGTAGGCATGAAAATGCTATAGGATGGTACCACAGTCACCCTGGCTATGGTTGTTGGTTATCTGGCATTGACGTCTCTACACAGATGCTCAACCAGAACTTCCAGGAACCATTTGTAGCCATTGTTATAGATCCCGTCAGAACTATATCAGCTGGAAAGGTCTGCCTTGGAGCTTTCAGAACTTATCCAAAGGTTTGTTTCATTCAAATAATATAAATACTATTGTGAAAATATATATTTTTTAAGTAAATTTATTATAATGTAAAATATTAACAATATTTTTTTTATTTACTACTAGTATATTAAAAGCAATAAGCATTGTAAATAATTTTGTTTAATGTACATGCAATGCATGTTTTTAACAAATTTTACTTCATTTTGTGTAGATATAAAAGATTGCATGTCAACTTTTATTAAATCATAATTTTTATGCAATATTTAGGGTTACAAACCAGCTAATGAAGAGCCTTCAGAATATCAGACCATACCTCTTAACAAGATTGAAGACTTTGGTGTCCATTGCAAGCAGTACTATTCACTGGAAGTGTCATATTTCAAGTCTTCTTTAGACAGGAGACTGCTCGACTCACTTTGGAACAAGTACTGGGTGAACACATTGAGCAGCTCCAGTCTGATTACCAATGCTGATTACACAACAGGACAGATTTTTGATCTTTCGGACAAGTTGGAACAGAGTGAAGTTTGTTTAGGTGAGTTTTAATAATACATTTAAATGATTTTTTTAAACATTTGAAAAAATGCTTAGTAAAATTTTTATATTTTTAGGTCGCGGTGGTTTTATGATTGGCACTGATCCTCATGAGAAACGCACGGAAGATAAACTGGGCAAAGCTACAAAGGATGCTTGCAAGACTACTATAGAAGTTATCCACGGCTTGATGGCCCAAATGATCAAAGATAGACTTTTCAATAGCGTCAGTGGCAGACCATCTCCCCCTACTCCAATGTTGGAATGAATTTACTAATATTAAGTTGTCATTTGTATTGCAGTTCTTATTTAGCTGTGTAAGAAACAAAATAAATTTATACTATAACATTGGGTACTACTTTTTCCACTTCCCTTATATTTCAAGCTTAATTGTTTAATGCAAGTCATTAAACAATTAAGCATTAAATAATTAATCATAAAAAAAAATGCCTGAAAACAGCAATATATAATTAAAAAACTTATGTAATTCATCAAAACATGTACATATAAAGTAGAGTTCCTCAGAAGGATATCTATCCTTCGTGATTTGTCTAAGAAATGAAACAAATAATTGATTATATAAACATTCTCAAATATTTATTAACCAATTTACATAAAATCATTATCATTATGTACATCTCATAGCTTTAGTCCATTAAATCATAACATCTCGTTATGGAGGGCCGTTACTTGAATCAGATACTAAGTTAAAAAAAGCACCAAGTCGCGATATTTAGCAAGCTCTTTATTATAAACAGAGTTGTTACTGTGGATATGTGTATAACATGTCAATAATTGTCACTTGAAAATTAATATTTATTTAACAGACAAAAGAAAAATGTATAATTCATTTTATCTTTCTTTTAATTCAATTTTGATAATGTGAAAAAAGTACAGCATGTGAACTGGTTAAAATATTTTTCAATAAAATGTGGTTAATAACTAACATAAATAGATTAACTGTAATCAACTAACCGTCTAGTTAAAAGCCCAAACAATAATAAATGGGAATAATCCGTAATATATATATCCTCTATTGGAGATGTTAAATTATTTACATAGTCACAGAATAAAAATATTCAATAGCTTAGAGGAATGGTACTAACCTAACAACATATTAGCAAAGGAAGCGGTAAATAAATCTCAAAACTATTCTTAACGAAATGCACGAAATATTGGTCTACATTTTAAAAATCAACTTACATAATAAAAGACAAAGATGACTACGTTTTTACACACTGATGAATTTTGAATAATCTATTGTATCACATAATACAAATGTTAGATTTATATTTATTAAGTACATATCCATAAAATCATTCTCTTGTTTATTATACATATGTTACACTTACACCGTTATGTACAGACCGAGACAAAGATTTTATATAACTCCATTCAAATTATTATTTTTTAATAAAAATATCTTACATTATTATCGTGTTAACTGATAAATATTTATTATATTGGGCCAGAATGTTAGAAATATTTTTGGGAGTCAATTATAATGGCAATTATTCATTTTTATAAGGGTATTTAATATGTTTTATTAATATTTAATCCAGAGCAAATATCTTTACAGTGAAACAAACTCCATTCTCACATTGGGGCCCCAAAATATACACAAACTTAAAATAATATATCTAAAAGTGGAATGTTAAACAAATCTCTAAGTGACAGCTATTCTAAAATACACACACAATGTAGTTCAGTACTTTTGTATAGTAACATTGACTCCTTCCCTTACAAAGTATTCGCAAAATAACAAGCTGCCATATTAATTAACATTTTTAATAGATTTTATACAACCTTCTAGACTTTAGGCCTAAAACTAACAACCACCAACCGACCGATAATCATTTCATTGATATTTATTATTACGTATCCCAGATCAGTGTTATATCAGTAGTAACAAAATAAAAATGATTTAAAACGTCAGTTATTAACAACGGAAGTGAAGTCAGTTTCAGGATCTACATCGGAACTTCACACTTTGTCACTTCAACTTATTTTATTTTGATAGTTCAATAGGTCGTAGCTAGCTAGCGATCTGTCCGTGTGTTTGCTTGCGTGTGTCAGTTAAATAGGTCTGGCGGGAAGCTGTTGACCTCCGCCTGCTCCAGGATTGGGTTGCCGTCTATCGTGTAGGACACCCTTATTCTGAGGCGAAGAGGCGTCTGTGGATAGATATTTTTTATTAGAACATTTGTGACAAAATAAAAAGATGTATAATATTAATAAAATTGTATGTACCTTGGATGGATTGCTGATTTTGAGGACCTGTGTAATTTCTCCCTGCGGCGTAAGAACCGTTCCCGAGGGTGACATCATGTCTAACCGGAACGTCTGTAAAGTATAAGAATACTAATATATGGAAGTATATATATACATAGGTACTCTGTAGCTTGTCTAGTCTTTCCGGGTGACGTCATAGCCCACCGGCTAACAAAATAACTAATACGTACTCTGGGCACAGCGGCCTGGAAGAGGAAGTCTGTGATGGTGTTGTGGTGGTGGGAGCGCGCCCGCATGGTGAGCGCGGCCTCCCCTGCCGTACCCCTCGACACCACCAGCTCCACCACCACGCCCGCGCGCTCCAGCGCCTTCACCACTGTCTCCGTCTCTGTCAAATTGTAATTGTTATAACAAACTATAACCAAAATTGAAACCGTGTCTTATTGTTATGTGGCTTGCATTTCTAAATTAAAAAAATTCAAATCTTTTTAACAATGTTTTTAAAAAGATTTTTTTTGGTCCTTAAAAAGGTCTGAACTACCTATTTACAATTAAAAACTTTATTTATTTCGGCTGTATAATAATGATAGGTTCATAACCAACCCTGCGGAGCGGCAGGTGCTGCGGCCGAGAACAGTCCGTCCAGCAGCAGCGAGGGTGTGGAGACATTATTGTTGGCGACGCTCACGGGAGCGCTGCTGCTGAGGTCTAGACCGCTGAGTAAATCTAGGATGTCCTATTTTAACAACATTCAATAGGTTATTAAACATATTAGTAGGCTTAAAAATGGGCATAACAAATAAGCTCACATTAGTGTTGGAGTTATTGTTGGCGGCGGCGGGCGGCGCGTGCTCCACGTCACCGTTTGATAGAGGCTCCGAGCCGATTATTAGATCCAGTAGCGCATCCTATAAAGCAAAAATATAACGTATGACAAAAATAAAATTTATTTCTTACAAATACATAAAAACAGTAGTTTGATTGGTTCAGATGTGAAATACCTGATGACAGGACATAATTCATATATTAATATTGTAAATGGACAAGCTAACGTATGCTGTGCGTGCGAATTCTCAACAACGCATATGCAAACTATTTATCAGCACGACCTTGGTGGTGGCGTTACCTGTTCGGGCGCCACGTGTGTGTTGTTGGGTGCGGGCGCGGGCTCCTCGTCGCTGTCCTCCCGCTGGGCGGTCGCCTCCATGGCCGGCATGCGCTCCAGCAGAGCGGGTCGTAGGTGCGCGTACTGTCTGTGGAGTGGACTTGTAAGATTATATGTTTTTAAACCAGTTTTAGCCAGTTCGCAGCTGCAATTGATATAGCTGGCTTGACCAGGGCCGTGCCAATGAGAGGACTCACGGAAGTTGTGAATCAGGACTTTTTTTACACTCATTTATTTAATCTTGATATATTCTAGTCTAAATCTATCATCTACATTGATTGATAAGATTTTAAACTTTTTGTATATATATATATATATATATATATATATATATATATATATATATATATATATATATATATATGTATATATATTAATCAGGGTCATTTATTGACTCTACATTCAAAGTCAATAACAAAAAAATATCATGGTTTTGATTGCTATTATATTCTTATTAGTAGATCAACTTGATAAGAACCAAATGTATATTATATATATAAATATTATTATACTTGTAGAGTTGTGACAGCTCCACCCCTCTCTGCTGCAGCTCGATGTGGATGTGAGAACCGAAAGTATCGATGATTACGCGAATTTTGCTGAAAAATAAAGTTATTTGCATTGTAGAATATTATCTATGTAAAGTTTTTTGCAGTGTAGAATATTGTGTATGTAAAGTTATTTGCACTGTAGAATATTGTCTGTGCAAAGTTATTTGCAGTGTAGAATATTGTTTGTGCAAAGTTATTTGCAGTGTAGAATATTGTCTGTGCAAAGTTATTTGCAGTGTAGAATATTGTCCGTGCAAAGTTATTTGCATTGTAGAATATTATCTATGTAAAGTTTTTTGCAGTGTAGAATATTGTCTGTGCAAAGTTATTTGCAGTGTAGAATATTGTATGTACAAAGTTATTTGCAGTGTAGAATATTGTCCGTGCAAAGTTATTTGCAGTGTAGAATATTGTCTGTGCAAAGTTATTTGCATTGTAGAATATTTTATGCAAGGCGTTTATTTAGTATTTTATATAATTATTGATATATTTGTACTAACTCCTGGCTGGGTCGCGTGCTGAATCTCGTGGATAACTTAGCTAAGGACAGCAGCAGGTACTCCTTGGTGGTGATAGATAACTGCGTGGACCAAAGCAATTTCTGATAGATATCTATTACATACTCTTCAGAGGGTCGTGTGAAATCGTCTGAAAGAAAATAGTAAAATTAGTTATCTTATGTAGGAAATTTGTATACATAGGATAGGATTGATATTTTTCTGAATTTCAAGTACAAATGTTAGTATAAGGTATCTTTACATATAAATAAAATTGAAGTATCTACTTGTAATCCCCAATTAATAGCTTTTCACTATAAGCTAAATGCCTTCACTAAAGTACGGCACTTAAAAAAAAAACAATTTTTAAAATTTTGTTCATCTGTCCGTTTTATTCGTCTAATCCTCATACGGTTGGACCGATTTTAACATGACTTTCACTGACAGCTGATGTAAATAGATAGGGTAACTTTGGCTACCGGGTATAGCTAGTATATAATAATTATTGTATTTATTCCTTACCCACTCCATCATCATCGACCATGGAAATAGCATTACTGGCCTCAGATACCAACATGTCTCCGTATTCACCAATGGTCCAAGCGGCCACCTATAACAATACAATTTTTGCTATTTCATATGATTAATTCATTCTATTGTGATAAAGATACTAGAATAACGTAATTTTCCTAATGCTTATTAGGAATAAACTACCACTATTAATAATTAAAAAATATGTTGCACAGATAAAACAATCTACACATGATGTTAAGTTTATAATCATGGGCTTTGAGAGACAAATAAAGTCCCCATATACAAACGCGTGTATCAGTAGCTAGTTATTACCTGCACTAACGGCTGTCTCTCAGTGGCGTCTGCGGAGGTGGCAGAGCTCTCAAGCGACGTCCACAGTCGCATGGCGGCGTAGGCCTGGCGCTCCCCCGGAGCCGACGACACTATCTGTATAGTGTTTGACACAGTGTCGTCGCGGAGATAGTTACCCGCCTGAAAATACAATATATAGTGGATTAGTAGTTTTTTATTACATAAAAATGTAGGAGCTAAGATCAATTGGCGCCTTAAAGCGCGTTATTTTTAATAATGCCGCTCAAAATGTTCAGTTCTCGATTACATTCAAATTTTAAAAATTATATCAGCAAACAGTGCAACGCCTCTCGAGTCATCTCTAGTGCGCACTCATCTCTAGCTCATCTCTAGCTTGGGCAGTTTAGCGCGCACGAATTAACGAGCGCGCACGTTAAGGATTTCAATGAGCAATTTTAGTGCACAATAGTATATTTTATACCATTATAACTAACCTTGAGCAACACCTGGAAAAGCGTGTCGAGGTGCCACTTGCTGCTTGGCGCGTATCTCTCCGCCGCCAGCACCATGGCGCTTGAGCAGTGCGCCTTGAACTCCGCATCGGATCGCTCCAGGAACACCAGCAGCTCCTTCATCATGGCGCGGATGTTTTGGCTGTTGATGAGCGCGAACGACAGCTCCATGGCGCGACGACGGATGGACACGTCGGGATCCTGGAGGTAAATAGATGGTAATTAAACATTCATACCAGTATAGCAGTATGGAAAAGTCTTGAGCTTTGACACTAAGTTTCAAAGTTAAGGTTCAATAATCTTATGATATACTTAAGATTTTTGAATAAAAACTAACATAAGTGAACAAGGCGTCATAAAATAAATATATAATGAATCTCATTTACTCTTTGCTTATGAGGTATATAAATAAAATCTTTAAAATTAATATGAAATGAGTTAAAAAGAGAAAATGTATCCTACCAGTTTTATTAATAATAAAAGATAAATTAAACATTAAAAAAGTTATAAACTTTTAAAATTAAATGATTTATTATTTAATGTATAACAAACTCCACATATCCCTCATACTACTTCATTTCAAGATCATCAAAGGGAGTCGATGGATCCATATATATGTTTGTCATATTTAGATTCACAATATCTATATTCATGTAGGCATTTACTTTTCGTAGGAATTATCAATTATTATAAAAAGGTCAGTCAGTCCGTAAGCTACCACCTCCTATGCTGTTCTCAAAGCAGCATCCCGAGCCACCCGGATACTCAACTTGCCCTTACCTTCAAGCACTCCAGTATAGTTGTCCTGTGTCTCTGCACGGCTGATGTATCAACGTGTACTGTACGTAGGAGGGTATTGAGAGCTACGTATCGGATGTTCTTATCGTTGTTAAGAAGGAACCGTCCCAGTATGTTGACGGCCAACACCCGCAGGCTGCTCTCCGACTTGATGTCCATGATGGACAGCACCGTCTCGTACAGGATGGTGTTGCCAACGTTCTTGCTGGTCTCAGTGTTGGTTGCGACCTGGGCCAGGATGTCGTTCATCGCCTCGGACGCTTCTGCGTCGTTCTTGCCCAGTATTCGGAGCAGGCGGAGGATTTTGACCTGGAATTGTATGTTCGGTTCGATCAGTACTAATTAATAGTATATTTTAAGGGAGTCTGTCTTTGATGGAATTGAATATCAGTATATAATACATCAATGTTAGTAAGTTAGTATATCATGGGTAGTCATTTGAATGAAATTCATATTAAGAGGATTGAGGTTTAGGATAAAGTTAAATACCTGCAGGAAGGGATCCGAGACCCCGCTGACATCATGCTCCGGCGAGTATCCCGCCAATATCAAGTTCTTCAATATTCTCACCAAATTCGGAACAATCTAGAATAACGACACGAGTGAGAACACATCTCAAAATCACCAAACAACCAAAAATACACACAAATAAAGCAATTCACTTACACTGTACCCAGGCAACGTACTAAATACATAACAAATTATAATCACAATAACAGAGGCAGGATAGATAATACAATTGATATATACACTCCCCCCCATTCCCCCTCCTACCATTGCAATTTAGTTACATAATCTGTGCAGAGTAGTGTATCTGTTATAACATATTCGTGTCATTAGTACTGTGAGAGATATGTTTATATATAACTACATATAATACACTATATAGAATAATACTTAATATAATACTGGACTGAATAATACTATATACTCCAAATACACTATGGGATATACCGACAAGCTAATATACTTCCACCGATATTAAAGAAGCCTTACAGTATTATATTAGAAAAATAACTATATAAATTACATTACTATTTATTACCTTACTATTGTATATTGAACTCCAAACTTACTACTACAAATTGGCTTATAGAGATTGATTGGGAGGGTCAAAGGTCAAAGTTCGGATGGACTGTAAGACTCCTACGCCTAGTTTATACAATATATATATACAACCAACACAATGGTTACACAATCATGCTTTGTAATTCAGTCCGCTGTTAGCTGGCGATCCTTGAACGTATTGCGTTTCATTTAATATATTTTTATACTATTAATACGTAATAAAATATATATTCGCGTGTCTATCAACGGACCGAATGAGGTGCTTGGATCAGCGTTTTTACCTCGCGCTGTCCGCTCTCCTACGGGACAACACAAACATTACATTAGTATCTGGCTCTTAATAAACTATATACTAGCATATAATATTAAGTCTTTCTTACAATATCTATATATATAAATAGAGTTGTAGTGTCCGTATGCATTTCTAAACAGCCTTTTATTTAATTAAAAAAAAAATTTTTGTCCGTCGTTTTGCGCGAGCAAAGTCATGGGCAGAGTTAGTATATATATATATATATATATATATATATATATATATATATATATATATAAAGCATTACTTTAATCAGCGTATCATGATAACTTAAAACACGGCAGTGTGTCCACGGTATGTAAACTATAACAAAGGACTTCTGATAAGCGGTTATATATGTGTATATATATATATGTATATGTGTGAGTGCGGCACACGGACGACATTTTTTTTATTATTTTATATTTTATTTTTTTCTTAGTAATTATTAAATTGTTTTAATTTTTTAATACTTTAAATATATACATACAGTGATTAATTATGTAGACAAATTAAAGGAAAAAATAATTTTTCAGTGTATATACACCCTTAGAGATATAGTATTGAATACATGTTTTTTTTGTTAATATTTAATTATTTTGTTATTTTTTAATACAAAAAAAAATCCAAAGTGTATAGACGCCCTTAGATATGAAGCGTACTATAACTTATCAAATATTTTATCATAAAAATCACTTTTGTCTTAAAGATAAGGGGGGGGGGGGGGGTGATCGTGTATTTAGCACGAAAAAAAAACAAAATTAAAAACGCTTAACCGATTTTGATAACATCACATCATAATAGAGCCGAGCGTAAGCGAGGCTCCTAACCGTTTGGTTAGACCATTCTTTGTGTTTAGTTGTCTCCAGAATGCGACGAGATAATTAGCTAAAAAAATTCTCACATATGTCTGAGCCGAACGCGGATGTTATAGCGAGAACAGATTGAAAAAATGTTCAGCCATTCAAAAGTTATCAAGAAACTAAAAAAGGAGATTGGCTCAGCTCAACACCCGCCACGCACGGTTGCGGATCCTAGTATTTGAATTATTTATGAATAAAATATCCAAAAAGAATCAAACTTAAGACTCGTTCATTACTATTCATAGAGAATGAAGTAATAAGAAAAATGAATATCTCAAAGAGTAATAAGATTCAAGGCACGTCGAATCCGGACGCCATTTTCGTTATGATTGAAACGAGATTGATTTATCGATTGATTGATTGACTTTAAACGGAAGACGACTACTGTGGCAATGTTAAAATTAAAAGTAAGGTAAGATAAGGTAACAAGGTAAGAAAAAAACATTTATGAGGTAAAAAATATTTTTGTTAAGAATCATTATTTATTACATTGTGTTGCCGTTTTACAAAAGATCTTCCACTTTTATATCTTTTCTTCTTTGTTATGTCTTTTTTTTATGTTTTTTTGTACTAATTTATGATATTTATGTGATTTTGTTTAACGTTTTTTTTTTATTAAATCGTATTTTATATATAAATATATGACTGTCTTATTTTCCTTTATTGTATTTCATCTTATTTATCCTCAACATAGACGTAGTACTAAAATTTCCTTAAAATTTTTTTCCGTTACACGTAAGTACAAAATTACCTTATTATTTTCAATTATATATATATAATACAATCAAAATTTAACCTTATATAGTAGTAGCTAAGGTTGTAAATACCTTTTTGAAGTGGTTGAGAGTGTCCGGACTGTTCTCGCACATCTCCGTGATGAGCGTCACGCCGGTGATAAGGACGCCTGGTGATAACGGTGTTTACGTTTATGTTAAGGACGGGTCGTATCCAAATTAGTAGTAAGCGTATTACTATATATATATTTTTGAATAAAATTATACACAAAATTATATATAGGGAATATTCACAACTATGTTTGCTATAAAACAGTAAAAAAAAATTAAATGAATGAAAAGATTTCTTATTTTATTTAAAATTACTTTAGTTGCAAATATATTAGAAAAATGTTTGACATAATCAAAAAACATGTATATTAAAGAGAAATGTAATATGATTTTTTTGTTTCTGTGTGTCATACACAAAAGTTCAAACTCACCGTGATTCTTCTCAGTCAGCAGACTCCTGGTTGCCGGTAGGAACATCTCCATCAGATCCGGTACTCGTCTGATGATCCTGAACGCGCAGAGGGCGGCCTTCTTCTTGATGTAGGCGTTCGGAGACTTAATAAGCCTCTCGACCTCCGAGGCGAGATCACGTGCCATCTCCGGGGATGCGATAGCTCCCAGCGTGCACAGCGCCAGGCCGACCACGAACTGGGTGTTGCTGTTCAGGTCGCTGGGGACAAACACGTCTTCGTTATCCACTTATATCTCAACCTCCGAGGTCCTCAACACTCTTCAGATTCCCAGGACGTTAACATGTGTCATCGATGACGTAAAAGAAAAAAAAAACTTATACTATCCGATCCGTCCCGTCGATCCATCCGATACCCAAAATTCTGGTGCCAATATTTATAATGGATCTTCAGGGTACAAAAATAACCATCACATTCTCCCTATAAAGCACGAAAACTAATTTTGCATTGGTGACGAAAAGACAGTCGAGTGAAGGTTTCTATTCTATAGTTATATATGAATGGAGTCGCAAAGAAAGGGCCCAGTGACTGAGCAATATGAGATTTTGAATTACCATCATCTCTGGAAGTACAGTAGTAGTGCATGTTATAGAAAATCAAAGTACAATAAGCGAATAAATATTCAGTAACGATAATATAGTTTTATAATATCTTCGTTTATATTCATCTAGTCTTCATAATTTAAATAATAATGAAATCATTGGCATATCAATATATATATATATATATATATATATATATATATATATATATATATATATATATATATATATATATATACGGTATTTATATAAAAAAAATATATAATATAATAATTTTGTTTGTCTGTTTGTCTGTCTCTTTGTTCGTGCTAATCTCTGAAACGACTGGACCGATTTTAACAGGATTTTCAGTGACGGAAAGCTGATGTTGTGAGGCTACTTTTACCTATTCAGGCAAACGAAGTCGTAGGCATAGCTAGTAATAATAAATTACTAAGATAAAATTATACAAATCAATCAAGAGCAAGTAATAGGATTGCACTTTCACGATAACGGATAATATATAACGTACTTTCATTACTTTCGTTTACAAAAATACATACGTAACATCCGTTACGGACTGAAAATTAATACATAAACACACACATACATAAACTTACACACACATAAACATATATGGTTACATGTAATAGTGTTGACTTATTCAACGAAATAGGAATGCTTCATTAGCCTGTGATTTAGGTTCGTGATAGATGTATATAAAAGTTTTCAAAGTACCCAATTACGTGTCGGATTGCGGTCAACTTTTGGCTTTCTAATATTTTCGTAAAATAAATCCTACTTGATAATTATTAAAAATATGTATGGAAGAAAAATTTATAACAATATTTTAATCATTTACGTTTTTTAATAATAAAAACAATCTGTATAAAACGTGTTCTTAATCTCAATACGTTATTAGAGCCAATTCCCAACAAAGTCTACAATACCAATATTAAAGGTACCAAAGACATTTTTTATTAAAACCACAAGTGGTAATCGAAGCACAAATGGTTTTAATTGGAGTAATCAGAGCGAGGAGAGATCGCTTCAGAGTCGAAACAACATCCTTAACCCCGTATAGCAATTGGGACACGAACGAACAACATTATGCATGTCAGGAGAGGTCTCTTTTATAGATACTTAATTGGAATCGATTTATAGGTTTATTTCTTTAATTTATTTCGTAGTTTGATTTTTTAATTCGTAATAACGGCGTGTGTGTGTGTATTTCTGGGTGTGCGTGTGTGTGAATGTGTATGTGTGTGTGTGGGCGTGTGTGTGTGTGTGTGTGTGTGTGTAAATCAATGCACTTTTCTTTGTACGTTTATTTAATCGTGATAATTCTTATTTGTTTTATCAAATTCCTATCAGTCAGTCATTTCAAAGTCAAAACCATGACTCCACCTGGTTATATATATTAGATAATACATTTATAGTCTCTTTTCATTTTTAAAAGTAAAGTAAGCGAAACTCTCTATTACCCCGGGACGGCTTTGAAAGGGTAACGAAATCGTGTAATATCTACCAATAGCTCCATGGAATGGACAAATTTAACTTTGGACGATAAATTTCAAGTTAAGATATAGTGAGGTAGGTAGGTATTTTAATTAAATCAAAACTGAATAAAAAAAAAACTTATATACCGCGTTAATACCATTGGTTGATTTGCGTAACAGTTAACCAATCAGAGCTCTTGAAAATTATCTCAAATAATTTAAACATTATTTTAAAAATTAATAAATATATATTAAATAGGTTATGACTCAGTGTTACATAACACCGGTCTTGGTTGACAAAATTTACTAAAGTAATATTACCCGCTGTATTCGGAGCGGTGTTAAATATCATACCTTTGTTACTGACCCGGGTGTAAGGTTTTGTTGGCGTGTGAAATATTACTCACTTTTGTTACCATTTCATGTCTTTACGTGTAAATTTATGAAAAACAATATATATATATATATATATATATATATATATGTACGCGCCAACACTATTGTACTGTTTTCACTATTCGATCGATTTTATTGTTTCGATTTCAAATGCTTAGTTTGAATTTTACTAAATTTTAAGTACCTAATGAAGTATGATTTATACTAGAGCACTAATTTATCGTATTATAAGGTACTGTTATGTGAAAAATCAGCTCTATAATCCGACAAATTCGATAGTTCGACACTGACCTGCCAAACGTTTGTAGGATTTATATATATATACACACTATTAATTTGAATGTGAAGATAGGTTGCTATGGTAACCTTTGTCATATTATCCGTTGTCATCGTAACCGTTGCTATAGTAACTCTTACCCCCCGTTAAGTGTATAACTCCTACAGGATTAAAACTTGGCGAAATGCAAAAAGTTGAAATCCGCTGGGATAGGAATTCCGTAAAATCCGTTCTTAGTGGACGACTACGTCACAAAAGAAATAACTATGTAAAATCTTATATTAATCGGACGGATAATTTCGGAGATTTTGTGACGAGTCAGTGAGTGGTAAATCGCTTATGTATATATATATATATATATATATATATATATATATATATATATTAAAAATAACGGTTACATAGAAGACCTTCAATTTAAATAACCATCTGTGGACCAGTTACAGTAGAGTTTCACAAAATTATCATCAATAAATTAGATAAATTAAACCAAAAGTAATATGAATGTAGAACTAAATTTGAATTTCTAACCTACCAACCATCCATCTAACGAAGCAACCAACCAACCATCAGACCAACTAACCACACAACACATAAATAAATCTATATAAGTGTTTAAAAGGATAACGAGTATTAAATCTCAGCTCAAAAGATTACAGGTGCATGTGTCAGTAACCTTTCAACAATGGCTTCTTTTTTATTTATATTTTTGAGCTTGCTTGGTCGTTCCTTAGGGCGTGAGGAAATATAATCACTGATAAGACGATTAACCAAGCTTCGCTGTCGTTATCACAGCGTACGAAATGTTACAGACTAATTATTCCTAGAGATAGTACTAGAACTGTCGAGATAAGTGGATAGAAATTGAACATACATTTTAGTATATATATTTTAATACAAAAATATCATTAAAAATTTTCACACCCACACATACATACACATTATTTCTATCTTCACACACACACAAAGAGAAATACTCACTTCTTCAGGCAGTTGGTGATGAGCAGGTGGACGTCCTGCCGCTCGTCCAGCAGCAGCATGGCTCCGAGGTACCCCACGCGCTTGTCCGTGAAGCGGGTGCTGGCTATCAGCTTCAAGCACTCCAGCTGACCGAAGTGTGCTGGGTAACCCAGCATGTGGATGTAGAGGAGCTTCGCTATGTTCCGACATCTGGTGGGAGAATTATTAGGGTGTCACTTTTTAATTGTATTGAGTGTTCAATAACATATACTTATAGGCTAATACGTATTTTATGTGAGTTATGGTTCTCTAAAACAGTAACATTTCTATAATCTGTATTTTGTTAATAAGGAAAAACATAAGACAAATGTTAAATAAGCCAATGTTTGTAAACAATTTCAAACAAAACAAATGATGTTATATAATATACAAGCTCCACAAAAAAAATATATATGCTATTTCGAAATACAGAAAAACAAAACATCCAACCAACCTCCACACGCTATCCTCTTCCCTGAAGGTGGACCTGATGTAAGCGCACTCCTTGTTGACGACGCTCCGCTCCTCTGCCGCGGTCCTGGCGGCCCTGATCTGACGGATCAGATCCCGGAGCCGCGTGGGGGTCTGCATGCGCACTGAAACCGGCGCGACTGTTACACGACACACACACATAAACAATTAATCAGTATAATTCCTTGATTAGTATGATTTTTGGATGACCAAATCAGATGCAGTAGGTAAAAACTACAAAATGAAATCTAAATATTTTTATTATTATAAAACTCTTCTTTATTCAAAATAAAATACAGAGTATACAAGGTTATTGTATTATGTACATTACTATGTTTTTCAAATTTGAACATTTGCAGAATTTGCCACAGGTTAGTAAAAATAAATGTTATCTTTACAACAATAGTGAGCAATATAACTGTCATTGCTAATAAGTTGTAAGTAAAATCCAAATACAAGTAAATCCATACCACAATAGCAATAAACGAAAATCATATTTATATCATAAGTTTCTTAAAATTGCATACTACTGGTGTTAATTGTAGTGAAAAAAGTGTTTCAAAGTTATTGTTTACCTGAATAATTAGAATGTTATGGACATGTAAAACTACTCACCTCTCTCAATGGCCTCATTTACCACTTGTTTTATTGTGGCAATATTAAATGCCGGGTTGAACCTGGAAAAAAATATAAAGTTAATTATATTGAATAAAATAAAGATATCTTATAATTTTGAGGTAATCATTTTGTCCGATAGAACCGTGTTACTAAAAAATAAAAGAGGTTTTGTTGAAGATCATAGCTTCAATATTCATTTATAAAAAATATAACATCTTTATATTCATAAATTGCATAAATTCATATATATATTTAATAATATCAAAATGCATAATAAAACTTAGTAATTTACATATGTACTCATAAATTATACTTATTTTAACACTTAACTAAATATGAAAACTGAATGTTAATCATTAAAATTGTAGAATATTTATTTATAAAAAAACATAGTATAATTTATCAGATATTTTGTTAATATATTTTTGAGATGTAGTAACATTTTTTAGTGATCTAAGCAAATACCACAAAGTAAAACAAATGCTCTGCTTTTATAGATATTATATATAGTATATGTATTTATCTTTATTATTCTTATTAACAATTCAACAAAATACATTAAGCAATACTCGTGATCTAATTATTATCACTAATACTACTACTACATATTAAAAAGTTTATCTTAACTTTATATTCTACGATTTAGAATTTTCCTCAAAATATTGTAGGCAGCACTTTTCTAAATTGGTTAATATTATAAGTTTATATTAAAATTACCCAGATTCCGAGCCGTTCATCTTTGATTCTTCTATTGAAGTAATTAATATTGGTAAATCTCTCGAGATTGTAATGGTTCTGGAAAATCCACAATTCTTCTCCCCTGACAGGTGTAACGTTATTTGAAGAATAAAAGTAAGTTTTGAAAACTGTTATTATTTAAAAACACTTAAATGTGATTGTCAAAAAATAAGAAATAATTATTAGACATTAACCAGGCTTATAACCATTTTAACTTGTCACAAACCATAAAAATGCAAGTGAAATCGCATACCACCTTTTGTACAACAATATCATATTTTCACTTAATAACAAAACCGAACCATTATTTTTCTTTAACACTAAATTAGCGAATGTAATAACAAAAATTGTAAGGATAATTCTTTTAGTAGAGATTTTATAAGGAAAAATTACGGCAGCCGCCAGCTGACATTTCCTGCGTTGCAAGAAATTCAACATGGCCGATCGACATGACATCGCAGCTTGTTCGTTCCTATATTCGCACATGACGTTATAAAAATATTTTCAAAAATATCTTTAATATTTCTAAAATATATATATAATTGCAATTTGATTACTGTTACTAATATAACTAAATATAATTTTTGTAACAAGTGAAATATTTATTTCAATACGACATTATTTGATGAGGATTTGTTTTGACTATTCCATAACTGACAACACGTCTTGTACGTACAATATTTGAACGAGAAAATACGTACTACGTGGAAACTTAAACGACGTAAAGCAATTTCTATCATAATAGATAATATTTACCTAACAGTACTATATAGTATATAAAAAGTCTATAAACCATAGCCTAAAAAGATACTTTTTCTACATTACACTGCTATTTTACAAACACTATCAAATCGAACAATGCCTTTACAATAACTTACCTTCGGTTTTGTTCTGGAGGTAAAACACTCCAATCAACTTCATACATGGGATACGCCATGGTTACGGAGAATTCATGCACATCAAACTCAAATTCATTAAAACATTTCACAACTATGTCACATTAGTTACCGACGCAAACTACTGTTATCAGATGTTTATCGAGTGCAGGTGCTCCTCAAATATCTAGTAATTACGTATCTCTTATCAGAAGTACATTTATCATTAAAAAAGGATAGCAATAGACGCACAGTTCATTAAATATTTTATTTTCAAATGTCAATAAGTATGTACAAAACAATGGGTCGAGTCACATTATCTTAATCGAAAAGCTAATTATTATTCATTGTTGCATTGCGAACGCAAATATGGTTCATATCGCTTCAATATGAATTCACAAATTGTCCTCATGATTACGTGCGGGTCTCTCAACACTGTTTCTTTTAATACAGTCCACCAGCCATCTAATACCTTCGTCAACTCCGTCACTGAAAATAAACATTAATTTACATATATTAGCTTAATAATTTAATTAATTTATTAAATAGATATGTAATAAAACTGGTTAAAAAAAATAATGAACTTATTCTAATAACATTTTCGTAGGTATTTTTTTTATAAAAAATTAATTACATTTTAAGGCCGCGCACAAACGAAGTGTATTAACCGGCGACTATGATCGAGCGAACATTAGCAAGAATTGGCATTATTATGATAATAATATATTACACTAACGTACATTTGCATATTTATTTATTCTCAGTGATCATGATTAATATAGTGCATGTTTCTAAACTGCGTGTCGGGAAAATATGTATAATATGAAATAGACTGAAGCCCGAATCTTACAAACTGTCCGGATGTAAGTGCCAGAAGGATTGGAAAAGAAGTTCTTATTACGCTAATTAGGTGAGTGAGTAGTGGATCACTCGGTGTATGGAAGCTATATAAATAATTCAAGCAGACTCTTGACAATGAAATCAGTTATCTTCATAGTCGGCTCTGGATATGATTTTCTTGCACGCACGCAGCATAAAGTAATATTAAATTTAAGATATATATGGATGGACCATACTTCAACTTGAAGTCGATAGCACTCTTTAGTACCACTTGGTTGCAGATCGCGGACTTGGTTTGATGCGTCTATCAGAGCTGCAGCCGAACTCTAGACTTATGATTAGGAAATATGATCGGGCCTCCACTCTTCAAACGGCAATGGACTTCCCAAGAGTTTATGCAAGTGGATCACCAGCTTTCTCACTGGGTGGAGCAGACAGGTAGTTCACGACGGTTTTTGTTCGAACCCAGTCTGTGAATGCTGGTGTACCACAAGACTGCGTGCTATCTCCAACTCTATTCCTCCTGCACATCAATGATATGTTGGATACATCCAACATATATTGTTATGCGGTATATTCCGGCCTTGGAGGGCTCTCTCGGGAAAACGTCGACGAGTGTTGAAACAAAATTGTATCTTCTATTGCGACCTCGTTGGGGATGGATTCACAATAGGGTGAACTGAACCTCGTTCAGTTAAATCCGCAAAAGACAAGTTCGCGCGTTTACCACAAAAAAAAACATTTGTCATATCACCACCGATAAAATTGAGATACACGCATGAAGTACAATTTTCATCTTTGGTCTGCATCACCTCAATATCAGTTCTACCTATTGACCACGTCCAATGGAGAGACGTTTGGATTGTCGGAGAACGGGTGTTCTGAGAGCGGCTGGACTCTTTGGTATTGCGTAAAGAAATGGCTTCTTTTTGTGTCTACTATTGCATTTACAACTGGGAGTGTTCCAAAGAGCTATTTGATCTGATGCCTGCCGTTGAATTTCATCACCGCATATGTCATCGCCTGCAATATCATGCATTTTGGATCGATACGACATACCTTCAAAAAAGCCGTATACTCCCACCTCCAAGACCCTCAACGCTCCTGCGAATCCCCGGGTGTTACAACAGTTCGGGGCGTCGGTGATCACTTGCCAACAGTAACTCTCACACTAGTTAGCCCTCCTCTTATTAAAAAAAAATCTACTTTATGGAGTACAATCAGGCATTTGATAGTGTGTAGAGAATAGAGGCGAATGAACCTATTAATGAACCCAGAAAAATACAGTAAACTACATAACAATTGCTGAGAAATAACCATTAATAAAACGCTTGGTTTGAATGCAGCCTTAATGTTAAAACTATTTCAAGAATAATTAATTTAAGTAGATAGTATACAAAGATAACAAAATATTAACTGTGCCACTTGAATATTGGTATTTATAAATGAATATATAATAATTTAGTAACTAAATTTATAAAAAGTAAAATGCAATATATGATTTATTGCCTAATATAATATTCCCTTGCCTTAATATAAGAAATCTCAATATAACAATTTCCTTGATTGAATAAATTTGTCTAAATCAACACTACTAATAAAATATATATTTTTTACCCCATAAAACAAATCATACACTTTTATAAACTATACATAACAAATCTCATTGCAACAAATTATTTGATATAACAAATATTTTCTTTATTATTGCTATATCAAGGTAGAATTAACAACTACTATGACAATATAAACTAGGATCCGCCAACCGTGCGCGGCGGGTGTTGAGCTGAGCCCATCTCCTTTCATCTGAATAGCTACAGGAAATATCGATTTATTAAGACTAATTGTCACCTAGCTCAGCACATTGCTCGCACGCGCAGGGCAGCTCTAATGTATTGTCTATGGCAAGAGTGATCTTTTTTTGATAACTTTTGAATGGCTAAACAATTTTTCAATCTCATTTTGCTATAACATCCGCGTTCAGCTCAAACATACATGAGAAAATTTTTACCGAATTATCTCGTCACATTCTGGAGACAACTGAACACAAAAAAAGGTCTCCCAAACCGTTAAGAGTACAATAAAACAGTAATAATTTAACAGTACAATAAAACACTGGTTACCCCATTAAAGCTGACGTTGCCATTAACATAATATCTCTTGCGCCAATTAAGTGAGCATTCTGATTGAATATTGGCTTGACAGTGTGAACACCCATACAGTCTGGAATGTCTTGTTTGTTTGCTAGCACCAAGAGTGGGATCCCGGAGAGATGTTCCGAAGCTATCATTCTGTCTAATAAAGTTATCAAAATTAACACTTAGTTAGTTAACAATTTTTATTTTTAAATTTTCATCCAAATATACATTTGTTGAATTTAAACTGAATATTGTTCAGTAGTTAGTTAGCCTCAAAGCTGTCTGTAAAATTTATTTGGTGATTGCAATGCATGCCCAAATAAATATATGCATTATTAACAATTACATGTGTAAGTGTGACATTATTTAATTTAATAGTTATATATAGATTCAACGGATTAGATACTATGGATTCTGTCATGTTTCAAATTACAATTCTTTTAACATTTCAATAATTTATATGACACACAAAGAACTTATTATACAAATATTATTATATCCTTAACAAAATCTTACCAAAAGTTTCTTTAGATTCTGAAACTCTCTCTCGGTCCGATGAATCAACAATGTAAATAACTGCATGGCATTCAGCATAATACTGGAAAATGAACACACTCAGTTTGCATATTTCTGTTTTCCTATTATCAAAAATTAGTAAAAATACTTTCAGAAAGAAAACCTTTTTTGTGTTGTTTGTGTAAGCTTAACCTTAACCTTGAAAGTGATCTTACCAACCTTATCCCACAGGGATTGGAGTTCCTGTTGGCCGCCTAGGTCCCAAAAGTTAAGTCTTACTCCATCTACATCTATTTTTCCTATATTTAAACCTACTGTGGTTGTTATTCGATTGGGGTTCATTGCTTTATACTTTTTAGTAAATTTCGTTTTAGCGGCCTCCAAATATGTCTAGAAAAAAAAATAGCACTAGAAAGATTTCGCAGTAACACAAGGATGCCAGAGGTTCAGATATTTTTTTACCGTTTTACCCGCATTATCGAGCCCTAAAATTAAAACAAAGTACTCGTCTTTTTGAATAACATAATTATAGAATCCATGAATTAGAGTGTACATTTTTAAACATCTTAATTGATAAATAAATAAAAAAAACGAAATCAGGAATGATAATAAGAACAGCAAAACACAAAAGTCAAAATTTTAATTATTCATCAATGACAGTCTACGTCATTTGACAACAGTTTGTTATTTAGTAAATGCAGCAAAGGTTCCGAGTGATACAGGACAACTGTTTAGCTTCTGGGAATTCTGAAACCGATTGCTTTTTGCGATAAAAAGTGTTAATTTATTCGACGAAAGGTGGTCGAATTGTAGATACCCAAAAGATTATTACGTTCTATATAGTAAAGGGCCTTTTATTTTCAACTTTAAAAAAGCATACCAACTTATCCAAAAACTCTGCACCTTTATCAAACAATTATTCAAAATTATTTTATTTGAATTTAAGGTTACCACCTACATTGTTTTATTATTACACATAATAATTATAGGTTATTAGTCTATAATCAAATTTCATTTATTTTATTGGGTTAAATGATTTAAGTATAAGGACTTCTATTCGATGAGGTATTCAATAAAAGCATAAAAAGGCGTAGAGGTAAATAATAAGATAGACCGCAAAAAACTATAAAAAAGTTTAATGTCAATTTCAAATTCAAATTTGATCATAATATAATGTACTAAATAGATATTTCATAAATTTAACTTGGTTTGAAAATATAATTCAGGTTATTTTATTCCGACTTCATTTTTAATTGATTGAGCATTATATAATTTATAATGCCACCAAAAGATATGAAAAAGAACCAAAAATCTCTAACTCAAAAATCTAGTGGTTATGGTGAATTAGAAGAAGAAATAATTTCACCTCGGTCTGTTAGTCTTTCGTTAGTTTTAAAAGGTGACAGTCCAGGTCCAGGTGATTGGTTATTTTTTACTATATTCAACGGCCATACAATTATCGAATCAAAATGGCAGAATAAGCTCCATCTTCATTCTGAGGCTTTACCGATTGACTTGAAGCTACCATACTATCAGGCGTTAATTGCGAATGTGCCATTAATTTTCTTGCTACGTCTCACAGGTGGAAAGGGAGCGAAAGATCCTGATCCCTTACTTAATATTGACAATCGCGCTGGGGCGACAGTGGATTTTTTTCCTTTTCTTTTGGGCGAAGAAAAAATAAATATAAATGTTCCTCTCATCAATATTAGTTCAGGGATAAATTTGGACTGTTCAGTAGAAGTGACCGCTACAAGTCAGGGAAAAAATGAATATAACAAAATCCCGTTAATGATCACCATGATTTCAGCACACTGTTTGCCAGTTGCCAGAGAGGGAACGGTATTTATCTGTGCCATCGGTTTAAATGATATTCATGAGCCCCAGGTAGTTAACTTTGGGATGTCATTAAGTACTTTCGATGCCACAAAACTTGTATGGGCTTCGTCGAGTAACTGCGGGTTTGCTGCCAACACTGCCTTTAGTGTACCAAATGAAGACAAATTTATTCCCGATGAGTTCGAACCTCAATGTACAAATATGTGTACATCATGTTATTGGAATTCTACGACACGTGTTCTTGTAGACGCAAATACATTACGAAATAGATTAACAGCACCATTTTTTGTCGAAGTCGCAGGAGTTCCTCGGTTTGGAAAGATAGATGTTAGAGGACGATACATGGCGTTTGCTGATTTGGGTGCATTATTAGAATCTGGACAATTTGGAGTAACAGTTTGCGCTAAACTGTTATATCACAATGAAGCAGACTTACCGGAAGGCGTCGGAGCGTTGTTAGATTTGCCTCCGACGAGCGCTAAAGTTAGTGTACGTGAAACAGATATTTTAATAGATGAATATGGACACAGCGCTTATATTGTATTGAGATTTGATTTATTTGATCCTTTAATTGCTAAAACAAAGATGGCAACTCTCTTTCAAGTCATAGGGTTTCCAACTCCAACTGGTCCTGTGGGACCTATGGACGAATTACATGCGGATATGTCTCCTGAAGATCACGAAATAGATGTGAGACGCATAAGAAAAGAAGGTGGGGCTTTATCTGTTCACAAAGAATTAAGTGGGCTAGCTTGTAGGGGCACGGTACAAATGAATCAAAGTATTAAAAAAACGGCAGCCAATAAGCTATTATTACGCATGAGATCAATGCTGAAACAATTTCAACCTGGAGACTGTTCATACATTGACTGGCAGGATATAGTTACGGCCCAGCATGCTGCTTGCCGCCGTGCAGTGACATCATCGTTTGCACCACTACCTCCCCAACTACGTATTACATCACGAATTGCGGCAGCAAGGAGTCGAATAACAGGAGATATGAGAATATCAGATGAACACATAGAAAACAATCTTATTGCTGCACCGCAGCATCCTAGAGTCTTGCTTTCAAAGGCATTTCGCTGTCTAGAAGAAAGAAATGATACTGAAGCAAGAAATTATCTTTTAAAGGGATTGAGTTGTCAGCCCAGAAATAGATATTTATTATGGACATATGGTGGTTCAGAATACGATAAAATGGATTCTCGTGAAACAACGGCCGCGGCATTTCGTATTGCTGTTAAAGGCGATACCTCCGATGGCACAACAGGGGTTATTGGTTGGGCAGCGTTACATGCTTTTTATCATCATACTAGGAATGCTTACGCTGCCTTTGTGGCTGTTCGAAAAATGCGGAAGTCCTTTGAGCTACTGAGCGATTGGAAAAAATGGCTTCAGCGGTGGATAGATACAAGTGGGGAAGAGGAAACACTTTGGATGCCTTCTACTATAGATACTAAAAACCCTTTGTTAATAGCAGCTGCTTTTTTCCATTGCTTAAGATGTCATAGCTTTAGTGAGAGGCTCTTAAAATGTGCAGAAGAAGGTTGTGCTACTCGAGGATCACGTTTTAATATTAAGACCAACATTACTGCAGATATATATTATTTAAGGTCCGCTTCCTTACTCTTGCGGCAGCAACTGGATAAAAGCTTAGAATTAACAGAACAAGGCATAAAAAAGTTTGGTCCTTCCGCAGCGATGTCTCAGATGCGTGCAATTTGCTTGACTCGTATTCGTGGTTGGGATGGTGAATGTGAAGGTGCGGTGGTCGAAGCAGACCGCCAGGGAGCAAAACCCTGTCCTTCATTATTATTACAGGCTGCATTGGGAGGGATGAAAAGCAATCCCAGGGCTGCTCTGCAACGGGCAGCACGCGCACATAAAACTGCTCCGTCAGCACAATCTGCGCTTGTTATTGCTCGTATATATATGGTGATTGGGGAAGAAACTCTGGCTGAGCGATGGGCTGCTGCAGCTGTGAAAATAGAGCCATTGCTTGCTGATGGTTGGGCGGTTTTGGCTCTTATAGCAATGTACAGTCAGGATATTGATAAGGCTAGGTCCATGTTACGGACTGCTAAACAAGTAGGACCAATTAGTTCCGATATAAACGAACAGCTGATGAAAATAATGAAAATCGTCTCTATAGAGACACTTCCTGATTCTTTAGTCAAAAATGTATGTTTTTGTGATTATTACTAATAATTTATTTGCAATAATGATACTATAATACTAAAATAACTAACTGGAAATGAACGCCATATTTAATATTATTTGAAGTTGGTTTTATTTGTAGAAATACGAAACACGTAATCAGACTTAATTGGTTAAACGTTTTCAATTGAAGGATTAATGTAATTAAATAGTCTCACTCAAGTTATATATGTTCGTCTATTGTAGTTGTAATTATACTTGTAATTGTTTTTATATCGGTCTAACGATATTAAAATAACTTATGGTCAGTCTTGTAATAGTGTGTGTGAGAATAAAAAAATGCTACATGTTTATGACTATTTGTTTTATCTATAGAAATGTTTATTGTGTGCGTAATCGATAAGAAATTGATATTTTATTATAAAAATAAAGAAACATGCCCCTAATTGAACTTTTATATGGAATTGCACATAAGACAAGTACATAAGACTTGTACTTAAGCGAAATACATAAAAAAGTGTATAAAGGAAGTACAGATGACTAGTGCATAATGCTAGTATATAAGGGTAGTACACATACGACAATACATAATTCAGGTATATAAGTGAACTACAAAAAATAGTACATAAAACTACTACGTAATTAAATTACATAATAAAATTAAAAATCCGTTATATTATTGTATGCAAAATAAATTATACCCATTTAACCGATCAGACATGGGTGCTAACACGAAAATAAATTTAATTGTTGTTATAATAAATAAGAATGTCGGTAACTACAAACAAAAACAATAAATAGTGTAACATTTATATTGCTTATAAATATTATTTAGTTTACAATAACGGAGCGGCATACCGGTAACAGGTGCCTGCCTTTCTTTTATCGTCATAACAAGTAGGTCAGTCGAATGTTATCAGATGAGTGTGATAAGATATGTAGAGATAAAATAATTCTACGTATTTTAGAGCTCTAGAAGTAATGAAATATTAAGCTCGGGAACAGGCGCACAAAAATAGAAGTGTCATTAGCTATTAATACATCTTTTAGCGAGTGTTACGCAGCAAATAAACTACTGTCGTCAGCAAAGTAGGTTAAATTACGCCACCTATAGCTCTACTCGTCAAAAATAATGAAAAACACATCTAATCACCGCGATAAACTGATAAGGTCCAATACATAGAAAATGTTACTCATTTTGTTTTAACTTTCATACTATACTCAATGGGTGTATGAGTTTTTGACCGAGATAATCTCAGTGCAGATAAATGCTGTTTTAATTCTGTACGTCTGTGTCGTTGCACCGTCAGTCGTGAGTTACGCGGGCGAAGCGACATACAAACATTCCCTGAGGTGGAACGGCTGCGGTCGTGTTTTGTTTTCATTTTAATTCAAGATCTTTGACATGCGAAGACGAAACAATGGCTCTTTCATCGAATTGCTGGAAATATCTCGTGCTGACCTTCAATATTTTGTTTGCTGTGAGTATTTTATTTCATAAATGTATGTCCGGCTTTTTGTGCTTCCCGTTACACTGATTCAGACCTTTGTGTTGTCATAACAACTTGCGATCAAACTTCGTATAAGAAAATCTATTATATGAATGTTTTATATAACCTTTTATATTTTTCGTTATAACAGTAACTATAACTGTAATAATTGTAAATAAAAACCATTATCTCCATTGTAATCGTCATTGAATTTTAATAAATATTATAATTACTCATGCTTATACTATTGAAATGTATTAAACACTTTTCTCTCTGATTTTCTTTTCGTTGTGGCGCTAGTTTCTATTAAATTTTCATACAATTTATAAGTTTTCATTCGTAACCTACCATTGTTTTATAGTTTATATAATTTAGTCGTATTATATTATAACACCATTTTTTCTCAACAGATGTCAGCTGTTGCACTTTTCTGTATAAGTGGATTTCTTCTATATAAGCTGTTTGTTTATAGACATTTTATAGGAGTAAATGTCGAATATCCGGTAATATTGTTATTAATGATGGCAATAGTTACATGTTCAATAGCCTGGATTGGTTGGAGAACCGCAAAATCTATGCATCACATTCATGTTATAATGGTAAGTTTTATTGTTTACATTTTATTAATAATGAATGTTTTAAATATAGTAATCTAGAATTATAACAAAGAAAAATAAAATTCAACATATTATATTGTCTAAACTATTACAATTATTTATTATTAAAAACATTATAATTTAGCGCCATCTATCGAAATTAGTTCACACTACTTGAATGAGTTCTGTTTTGTAAATGCAGTTTTTTTATATATTGGTATAATTCTTTATGTTTCAGGCGGCGTTATTAATAATACTAGTTGTGGTAATCGAGTTCTCTTGCTTTGTTTGGGCGATGGTGGTGTGGGACAACATAGAAATTGATATCAAAACTACCATGACATCGTATTTTACGTTGACCGGCGAAAATAAGGACACGAATTCAGATGCTGTTAGATGGGATCGATTACATGTTAAGGTGCATAAATGTATAATAAATTAATAAACTAGGGGCGCCAACAAACAATCAATTCATCAATTTCGACTCGCTATGCTCGCGAAATCTCGGGTGACTTTTGCATATTGAGCGAAGCGAGCCCAGTGTATTGACTCATCGTTTCCCATTGACTTCAATGGGATATCAGTTTTTTGACTTGATATAAAATTTTTTTTTTTTGAGGACTTTTTCGAGGCAATTCGTGACAAAGAATGTAAAAAGTCTCCAGTAAAACGCTCCGCTCACTTCGTTCGCTTCGCTCAAAAAATATTACAGACCATTAAATCGACTAATAGATAGCAATCTCATTTTTACGTTCCAAAAATTATTATTAAACAGAAATTTGTTTTACATTGAGTGAAAGTTAAATTAAAAATGTATTCTAAAAGTTTTCTAATATTCTTTTAGTTCGAATGTTGTGGTGTGAGCGGTCCCAACGACTATAGCAACACCGGACATGTCCCATTTTCGTGCTGCGGCCAGGGTCCGCTGGAGTCAGTACAGCGTCCGTACGCCTCGGACTGCTCCACGCTGTACCAGCGAGGGTGCGGGAAGGTCTTGCACGAGTACGCGAAACAACACCTCTTGTGGGTTGCGATGACTGCGCTTGTGGCCTCTTTGTTACAGGTCAGTTTATCATATAGAATGAAATACTTACAGATAGGACTCCAAAGTGCGAACACTATGGTATGAACAAGTGATTTTCGCATATATATTTTTTTAAAATGTTAACTAGCTACTCAATACCCAATTTGGTCTGTACAGTTTCAAATATTGTGTTGACATTTAGCAGTAGAGACTTATGGAATAAAGGAAAATTAAAAGTAAGTTATTTAACAAGGTAAAGATGGAAATTTTTTGACTTTAGGTAGAATCCAGATTCAGACTTTAAGGCGGTCCTTCCGAACTACAGTTATGTATAAAAAAATAGTCAATCAATAAGTTCGACAAGTCATCAACTTAGATTGCAAAGATTTATATGTATTTTTTGGATCAGTCAAAATATAAACTAAGCAATGAAATATAAATATAATTAGAACAAATTATTCACGTCACACGCTTTGTAATCAACAATAGTAGCGTTTCAACATAGCAGTATAATACGTACGTTAATAAATTAAAATATTTCTTCATTTTATTTACACTAATACACTCATGGGATTTAATTATCACTGAGCAGCCTATAACATAAATTAATATAGCTAAAACACAATAGTTGGATGGTTTTATTAAATTATTTATTAAATACCATGTAGTAATAGAAGGTACTAAGTACTTATATTTTTAGAAGTATTCCTCTATACATCGAAGATAGGTCTCACAATAAATAAAACACTTATACCAAATTATAAGAACAGTAATCCTCCCTATAACACGGTAGATTCGTTACGAGTTATAGAAAAACGCGTTGTAGGAATATTTTTCTAAAATGAACTTATATAACTAAAAGGCGTTATGTACAAATAAATCACGTTTAACTTTTCTCGTTAAATTCGGTTGAAATGGAAAATTAAGAAAGAACTTGATATATATTTTTTTAATTTTATACAATTTTATAAAAACACAATGTGCAAAGGTAAGCAAAATTAAATTAAATTCATTTTAATTTTGAACTGTAAAAAATCGCTTTTTATAAAAACGCGTTATAAGAGTACCGTGTTATAGGGGGATTACTGTATAACTAATATTCAAACTGACACAATTTAGTTTAATTTATAATAGGGAGTGGTGTAAGTCAAGTGTCATATCGAGTGACATTGAATGCTGAGTCATAAGCTTCGTGACGTTTAAAAACAAAAAAAAACTTTTCAAACAATTTTTCAGTAAAGAATATAATATTGAATACAGTTTTGATTAAACACGTTTAAAATTACTAGAACATTGGTTTAAAATTTTGGGAATTCGGCGCGGGAATTTTATAACCGCTACTTGCGGATAAAAACATATTATTGTACAATGTTTTTGTAATTAAATTTTATCTAGTTTATTTTTGTGTTTAGGAAAATTGGGAAATTTATTTAAAGCGTTAGTTAATTAGTTGCTTTAGAATAACAATAATTTTAGTAAATAACAGTTTAATTGGTATTATGTCTAAAAATATATGTAACTTACCATCATTTGTAAGTTACATAATTATTCTTAAGTTACCTAAGAGTTACGTATTATTTGGTGGTAGGCAGTTTTTCGTTCTGGTCGAGTTACGAGTAATATTACGAAATCTAAGGAAATATCAGTCCGATTAACTTAAAATTTTACATAGTTAATTCGTTTGTGACGTAGACGTCCACTAAGAACGGATTTTACAAAATTCCTATCCAAACGGACTTCAACTTTTTACATTTCGCCAAATTTTAAATCTGTAGGAGCTATACACTTAACGCGGTTACCATAGCAACGGTTACAATGATAACGGATACTATGACAACGGTTATCATAGCAACCTAAGTTCACATCCAAATTAATAGTGTGCCCAGCGAAACGGGAGGGAATCAGCTAGTATAATAATATATGCCATCATGCAACTGCCCTCATCACAGTTATTTCGGCTCGACTGAAATTTTTCCACGTTCTTCTATCATATATAAAATGAAACTTTCTTCTATCTCATAGCATTTTACCATACATATCTTATACGATGGCTCCTCTCTTGTAACCATCTATTATCCTTAACCATAACTACTAACCATAAATAATATATTGTTGTTAGAAACCAAACTTTACAGCGTTGGATTCACGCACAGCACACACACTACATTACTATTATAAATGTGAAAGTTAGAAACCTTTAGAAGCGTCAAAATAAATCACAAATATCGTAGGCGTTTTATTAGCAATTGTAATAAATGTGGGAAGACATGTTTGTTGATTTATCTACTTTGATACATGGAATTAGATGAGACATAGCCAGGTTGAGAGTATACTTAATAAATAAATCTAAAATATTATTTGATACTAGCTGATTTCACGACTTTGTTCGCCTGAAATATATTTTATAAAATAATAGTAGCCTAAGTAACTTATAACATTAGCTATCAGTGAAAGTTTTGTTAAAATCCGGTCCGCCCGTTACGGAGATTAGCCGGAACAAACAGACAAATAGACACTTTTTTTACGTACATATATACATTCATATTCATCCATGTTAATATGGAATTATAAACAGACACTTCAAACTTATTTTTAACTATAGATTATATACATAAGTAGTGTAGTGTGGTAGTAATGTAGTCTGATTTGGTAGTGTGCAATTAAAATCTGCTTATAGATACCCAAATTAACTGTAGTCTAGAAAGTTTGTCGCCTTGTTTTAATGAGAAAAGTACGAAACTGATCCTTGTTTGTAACGGAAATTGTAAAAAGTTCTACAAACGTAATAAAAATATAAATTAGGTACCAAGTCAGTTAGCTTGTTAGACGAAGAGTTTTAATAATACATATCTATGCAAATATTATACTATTTTTGTTTTATCTGTATATTTAAGTGATAGAACCCAAACCAAATTACTCTTAAATAAATCTTCAAAAATATCTAAGAATTAATATGACTTAATCACTAAATACTTTTTGCCAAAAAATGCAAAATAAAACATAAAAAATATTAATTTATCCTTTACTAACTATAAGAGATATTTAGATCCTTCCTTGAGGCAGCCCAGTCAGCATCTAAGTCAGAAAGATTTCAGTATGAAGTCCTATAAAAAACTTCTTGCAGAAGTCCTAATATGACATCTTAAACAGCTCATTTTTAAGAGCTCATAATTCAGAGCTCTTAATGAACCCTTAAATGAGAAGTCGATTTTTTGACATCCAAATGAATATTTTTTTCTGACCTCTTTTTATGAATTCAATTAAAAGAGCTAATTAAGTATTCATTTTCACGAGTTCGTAAAAATGAGCTTTTTAAGAGCTTTTTAAGAGCTATTTCAAGAGGTCCTAAGATGTACGTTAGGTGGCGCATTCGACTTCTTCAGGAGGTCTTGAGAACGTCTTTCTGACTTAAGATCTGACGTCCAAATCAGAAATCTGAGCTCATTCAGAATAACTTAATACGTCATTTTGCTATCTGGGAGGTTTTTGAAATTAAATGAATATAAAAAAAGTTGTTTAGCGCCGATATTTTATTATGTAACATAAGTACATACTTTTAACTAACTTTCTATTTTCGAGGCAATTTAATGTGATAAGAAAACAGCAATATTTTATAGAAATTTCAAATTACAAAATATTTTCAATAACTCTGATTTTGCTTCTCCAATAGATGGCGCTAAAACGAAATATGTAGTTTTCTCATTGCATTATATGTAACAAAACATTAAATATCAATTGAAATATAACTACGTAACTTCTCAAAACTTTATACAGATTTATTTTTGCGCCAAAATAGATATTTATGTATAATACAAATGTTTCCGATGAGATCAAAGTAACTAAAAGAATTAAAACATAACTTTCCTGAATCGTCTAACTACTTTTAAAAATATGTTTTTAACTTTTTCCACACATATTTTCATCTCACTGTCTAAACTGTTAATTTTTAACAACCCTTCATTAAAAGTCCTTGACGTGTCTCGCACATAGTTACTATTTAAAATGTTTCTGGAAATATCCATAAAAAACATTAAAAATATATTTTATTTGTTTTTGTTATAGTTGGACAAAAAGAGTTAAAGGTTTATTGTTATAAAGCCACTTATTGTTTTTACATTTAATTACATTTATAATATTAAATGCATATGTATATATACTAAGTGTAAAAAGTTAAATAAATTAACTATGACGTCATAACATAATATAAAATAAAGCAAAAAAAAATATGTTATTGTTATATTAGATCTCGAATGTTCAACTTTTCACAAAAATTCTTACATATATATTAATAAATTTCAAGTGTCTGTTTGTAATTTCAAATTAATTTTATACTAAATGCCTATGACAGTTACGTACCTCAGAACGTGTACGTGTACGAAAGTTATATACGTACATAAAAAAAATAATCCTTCTGTCTGTCTGTTTTTCCCGTTAATCTCCGAAACGGCTGGACCGATGTTAATAGGACTTTCACTGGCGCATAATTATACATAAGATAGGTTACTTGTATTCAAAAAATATAGGAACGAAGTCGCAGGCATAATTAGTACTAACGTATATCGAACGACGAATAAATGTACCATTGCCCGAATATTTTTATAAAATGGTTTTTAAACAAAATTTTATTGAAGCGAACGAAGTGAGCGGAGCGTTTTACTAGATACTTTTTACATTCTTTGTCACGAATTGACTCGAAAACTACTTGACGGAAAATTATGAAACTTTGCAATCAAAAAGACACATTGGGTGATACCACTTTAATGGTAATAAAATTACACGTAGGACAGAAAAGATAGGATTTCCTTTGTCTCTATTATATTTCGATAACGTGCCTAACAAATCACAATACAAAAATTAAGTGTCTCTCATCATACTTTGTGTTTTATATATTAAGACTTAAAGCAAATCTTAATATATAAAACACAAAGACACTCACTGACTCAGTGACTCATTCATCGGTCTACAGCCCAAACCGTTATACCTAGAAAGCTGAAATTTAGACACAAGACTCCTGACATATTGAATAGGTGCAATAAGAAAGGATTTTGCAAAGATCCAAACCGTTCCAAAGTTACAGCTAAAAAACTGCAAAAAAAAATATAACGCGCCTGTTTGATACCTAATAGGTGGTGTAGAAATTCAAACAAAATGTTTTATCACTTTTGCCGTCCGTTGCGAAGCATGGGTAACCTGCTAGTACTTTATATAAAACTAATCAAGGACTTGATTTCTTTAATAAGGTTGTTTACATTATACTAATTACAATTCAATATTCAATGAACCGTTAACACGGACGTTGCATCCATATCCGGGTTTCTTTTAAGGAGATATTTATTATTTGTTTGTGAAATCTTTGTATTAATTGTACTTAAATACATTTGGTTCTATATATATACAATATATACATTCAAGTAACCTCACTACGGAAAGAAAATATAACAATGGTTCTCAATAAAATACGAGCTTATTCCCTCCCGCTTCGCTGGGCACACTAATAATTTGGATTTGAACTTAGGTTGCTATGGTAACCTTTGTCATATTATCCGTTGTCATCGTAACCGTTGCTATAGTAACTCTTACTCCCGCGTTAAGTGTGTAGCTCCTACAGGTTTAAAACTTGGCGAAATGCAAAAAGTTTAAATGCGTTGGGATAGGAATTTCGTAAAATCCGTTCTTAGTGACGTCTACGTCACAAAAGAAGTAAATATGTAAAATTTTAAGTTAATCAGACAGATAGTTTGGGAGATTTCGTGATAAGTCAGTGAGTGGTAAATCGCATATATATATTTAGATTTCAAATAGATTTAGATTTAGATTTCCAATAATTAATTGTTTTAAAGATACTGGTTTATTTAGTTATAGTTATTGGCGTGCCCGTAATTATTTGTAAATGTGGATTGTCGCGTTGCTAGTCTTGAAAGCACTTTTAGGAGGGTTAAGAGTTCAACCCTCCTGCCTGCCTGCCTGCTTGTCTTAGTATATTTCAACGTGTAGACAAACTTTCATAGTTGATGGTTTTAGGCTTCCAGCTCTTATTCAATGTACAAGCCAAGCTATAAAAGGTTTTATTCCTTCTTCTTTCTCATTCTCTGTCTCTGTTCTTTCTGCTCTATACTTATAGCATTGTTAATATCTCCATTAGTAGTTAAAATGATAAAAATATTTGATAATATTCATAATCAATATGTTTTATGTATTCGATAAATGTTAAAAAAAAGGGTCAAAATGATTGAATTAAGTAATAAAAATACAATCAAATGGAGTTTTAAACACTATAACTAATTTGCTTGCAAATTTCTCAATACTGTATGAATCACTTCATACATATTTGTCGTTTTTTATCGTCAACATCGTGTAGTATGCCTAGTGAGTTTTTTATCAACTCGATCGCGTTAAAATAAACTTCGACTTGTATGAAATAAGAACAACGCCATCTAGCGTGACGATTGTAAAATTCTTATTTGACACAAATCTGAATTTACTTTGACGAGATTGAATTGATTAAAAATTCGCACTAGACTGTATACAGTGTGTGGAACTTTAAAATACATTAGTATCACTAGATAGATGACATATATGATATATGTCATATATTATTTCATAACTATAACCGTCATAAAGGCGTTAAAATAATAATAAGTCCTTTGCAAGTGTTTCAATGACTTCACCGCACCGTAGTGGGCAGACGACCTCCATCTGTTGACTGCTCGCGCATGCAAGTAATTCAAGGTCACTCGCATTGTTTCGTTAGGATTAATATAATAGCAACATTCCCTGTGCAGAATAATTAATGACGTTTATATGATAGTATTTTTATGCATATTTGTCTGTAAACATATTCTAAAATAAAATTGTTTTATAGATAGAATTTGTTTACGGTATTATGAAGTGAAATAACTACCAATATTACTGTAATTTCCCAGTAATCTTAATGTCAATAATAATCTTTATTAGGAAAATAAATGAAATCATTCATTAATCATTCTCATTTCTTATTTATTATAGTTTAACACTAAACCTACCAAGTACCGGTCAAATTGACCGTTCTCAAATTTTTGTAAAACTTACACATTTTCAAACGTTTTAATATCGTTATCAAACTACATGACAATTCTTAGAATATGCATATAATATTTTCTACACTCTTTACTTTTAGTTATTTCCCTTATTAAGTGCGTTATATAATAAAATAACTTTTAATTACCGGTTAATTTGACGGCGTGCGGTAGGAACAGGTATACAAGAATTGTCGGTAGGTTTAGTGTTAATATAGTGTAGTTGAATTAAAACTACTAAGAACTCATACATTGTTTTAACAATGTTTAAATACTTTAACATATTACGTCATAATTATGAAATACTAGCTGTTCCAGTGACTTCATCTGACCCCCCCCTTACCCCTCCCCCCCACTCCAATCTTAACCAAATATTTTTAACTCTTAACCTTCATGGATACACATCGCCGCTTCTTGGAAAGTGGGCGTGGTTATGTGGGTTTCTCAACATCACAGAATGTGCCATTTTTGTGGTTATTTTTGTGGTTTTACTGCCATCTGAGTGGGTAACCACGGGATTATTTGCTTTAACTACCACGAAGTAGCACGCGAGGAGAATGCTCTGTCAAGCTCCCAGACATCAACTCCTGGAGGAATCTGATATCCCCACGAATTCCTACACATGCAACAAAAATATTTTTGTAATTATAACTCTAAGCGTAAAAAATAACAAAACACAAATCAGTGTATACTTTTCTGTTATTATAAAATATTTTTTTGTAGAATGTGTGTATATATTCACTTGGGTAATAGCTCTAGAATTTTTATAAAATTACGTGCAGTTATGTGCGAACAGACAAACGGATGAACATATAAACAAAACAACTATTGTTCCGAGATCTATATAATTTATAATAGAAATGACATGTTGAAAAAATATATAATTTACCGATTTTTCCTTGTTCATTTTATTTTACGTATAGAATAACTTAAATAAACAGGGTGTCTAGGGTTGCCACCGTTTTTAATTAAATTACTTTTGTTATTAATGGTTAAAAAAAATTGTGTTAAAAGAAAGTATATTTATTTTTTTTATTGCTTTTCGCAAATTACACTGCATTTTTACAATATATATTTAATTAAATCTTTGTAGATGTTTGGAGTCTTCACAATGAACCTAACAATGTTGACATTTGAGTTTGTTTACTTTTAAAAAATATTATAAACGTAATGAAGCAGCAATAGATATCGCTTCTTGTAAAATGCTTCCTTTTTTATCTCAGAGAAATTAAATTGTGCAAAAGTATAACAATATTTTATAATAGGGTGGCAACCCTCGTGTTAAAAGATGACTTCATTAAACTACACTGATATCTCTTATCATATATGTATATTATAATAAAAATATTTTAACAAACACAACGACAGACATTATCTCAAACAAGATAATTGTATCAAATTATATTATTACAGTCAAAATTTAATTAACAGGGAATTTAATTTGGGTTTTTGTCAATTTTTTTATTTTACCCAGATATGGAAAATGTAGGTTTGGAAAGAATTTTTTAAATCCAATAAATTTTGAGATTACAATACACAAACGTACAAAAATTCTCTTGTTAATATTAGTATTGATAACTTTATCATTATTTACTTAAGACAATTTATAGTTTAGAAGAGAAGCAGAGAGAATCTGAAAAGAGAATATCTGTTATATAAAAAAATTGGTATAAGAAATAACTCAAAAAGTGTAAAATTCAACCGGACAATTACTATAAGTTAATACCAATGTACTGAAAGTCAAAATTTCATGATTCCTCCTTCCCTATTTCTGTATTGTTAGTAACATTGCTGTAGAGTTGTCTAGTACAAATTAAGATCTTGAATAAATAAAAACTCCCACTAAAGGTTAGTGGGAGTTTTGTCATTAATTGGATGATGACGTCATCGCCACCGGAATTTAAGACCTTAAGAACATATTTACCCTTTTATGCCCTTTAAATATATTTACTAAGATTAGATGATATTTTCCTATAATTCTAAATGAAAAATATAGTATGAACAATTATTTGAACGATGCCATTCAGTGGTCATATTTTTTTTTGTCCCTTTTTCATATTTGTAAAATGTGGATAAAATAGCACTCCAATAAATGGAGTTCGTACAGAAAATTATCTTAATATATAAAACACAAAGACACTCACTCACTGACTCATTCATCGCTCTACAGCCCAAACCGCAATACCTAGAAAGCTGAAATTTGGACACAAGACTCCTGACATATTGAATAGTGCAATAAGAAAGGATTTTGCAAAAGTCCAAACCGGTCCAACGTTACAGCTAAAAAACTGCAACGTTTACCCCCTGCTCCCTCCCTTTTCCCATTCCATTTCAGTAGAAATTAAAATTATTTGGCCACTCACTATGTTTATTCATAGGATTAGGGTTCCGTAACTCACATAAAGTTTGTGATTATTTGTGATTATTTTCTATTTACCTACATACAGTATGTGATTATTTGTAATTATTTTCAATTTACCCACATACAATTAGTGATTATTTTCAATTAACTCACATATAGTTTGCGATTCTTTGTTATTATTTGCCCAACAAAGCGGGCGGGAATCAGCTAGTCTATTAATATATTAAACAAAATTAATTGTATTTTTTCCTCGAGCAATGTATCAACTATTGTTATTCAAAATTAATTAAAATAAAAACAACTATCCGCAAATGAAAGTCCTGTTAAAATCGGTCAAGCATTTACAAAGATTAGCCGGAACGAATAGACAGACAGACAATCAAATTAAAAAATAATTTTAATATTTTAAAATTAAATAAAATCACAATCACAAAAGAGGATGGTCTAATCAAGCTCATATACTAGATAGTAGATCACCTGCCACTGCGTGGGAACATACATCATAGTTACTCCCCTATCTCTATCTATCTCATAAACATAGAAGGGGATAGCGTACGTAAGATAATAGTGATTAAGCCATGATGAGTGGGGAGATTTAAAGAGATCACCTCCGTAGGGGATTCAGAGGACAAATTATTACCTCTGATATGGGAGGGTTATAATGATACGGCTAGGATATGTAGTATATAACATATATTATATGTATATTCGAACTCGGGACATCGTGAGCACTGGAATATTTGAGCTACTGGCTCAGTAAAATATGTCTCATCAAAAGATTCATTGAATCACTGGAAATTTCGAAAGCAATTAAAAAATCCACATTAAAATAACGTTATCAATAAAATATTGGCGATTATATGACTGCAAATTAACATTTTAGATTATTATAAAATGAATACAGACATCTTTATTTATAGCCATATTAAACTAATTTCTTATTGCTATTGCTACATAGCAAATCATTAGAATTATAATTTATTATTTTATCTACCTATATATAAGCGATTTACCACTCACTGACTCATCACGAAATCTCCGAAACAATCTGTCCGATTAACTTAAAATGTTACTTAGTTACTTCTTTTGTGACGTAGACGTCCATTAAGAATGGATTTTACGAAATTCCTATCCCAATGGATTTCAACTTTTTGCATTTCGCCAAGTTTTAAACCTGTAGGAGATATACACTTACCGCGGGAGTAAGAGTTACTATAGCAACGGTTACGATGACAACGGATAATATGACAAAGGTTACCATAGCAACCTAAGTTCAAATCCAAATTAATAGTGTGCCCAGCGAAGCGGGAGGGAATAAGCTAGTATATATATAATATTTATAAGGTAAAACATTTATAGAAATACTATAGTTTGAAACAAACGAGTATTCATGATTGTATATAAATGTCAAAACTAATAATTTATCCCTACTTTCAATATGTTTTAAATTGTAGTCAAAGAACTTATTGTTCCACTCGAATGGTGACTCATATTACTTTTTAAAACAATTATTACAACAACCAAATACAGTGTAAGTGGTTTTGTAGTGGTTAATAACGACAGCCAAAGGCCGTGGGTTCGATTCCCGGTTATAGTTTTTTGTATTATTAATATTTAAAAGTCAAGTGTACTTCGTATTTGTCTGTAAAGATTGTCTAATGTAGAAGTTTTTTAAAAAAAGTCATACACAAAATGATAAAAAAGTCGTAGATCAAAAAATATAAGTTTTTTGTCTTTTAATTTAATAATTTTGTTATATAATAAACTAGCTGCTTCCCGCCCGCTTTGCTGGGCAAATAATAACAAAGAATCGCAAACTATATGTAGGTAAATTGAGAATAATTTCAAATAATCACATACTGTATGTAGGTAAATAGAAAATAATCACAAATAATCACAAACTGTATGTGAGTTACGGAACCCTAATCCTATGAATAAACATAGTGAGAGGCCAAATAATTTTAATTTCTACTGAAATCGAATGGGAGAAGGGAGGGACCGGAGGGTAAACTTTGCAGTTTTTTAGCTGTAACTTTGGAACGGTTTGGACCTTTGCAAAATCCTTTCTTAATGCACCTATTCAATATGTCAGGAGTCTTGTGTCCAAATTTCAGCTTTCTAGGTATTGCGGTTTGGGCTGTAGAGCGATGAATGAGTCAGTGAGTGAGTGTCTTTGTGCTTTATATATCAAGATATATCAAGATGATAAAATCATTTTTAATCATTTAGTTAATAAAGAATGTATAGTCAAAATTCTTTAATATCTATATATATATATATATATACAACCCATTCCAGAGATGAATGTTATCTATCTATACTTATTTTATTTTATCTTATCTATATCTATATCTTTATAATTGTAGTCGATTCAGTGCTATTTTGCCTCTTACACGAGGCGTTCCATTTTTAAACTCTTCGTAGTTTAAAAATGGAACGTATTTGCAATGCGGGACAACATTTTTGAAATTCGAACATTTTGAATACTTATCGATTTTGTTTTGTTAATAATATATAAATTATTGTGCGTTATTTCTACCAATGGTGCTTGATACTTTATGAGGTTAATAAAGTACGCGAAGATACTTTATTTTGAATAATTTGATTTCTCTGAAATTCATTTTATTTTAAATAAAACGTTATTTTGCTAGTGCTCTATTTTTATAATATTTTTTTAAAGCAAGTAATTTCATGTTCATATTATTATTAAAACTTCTAATCTGTTCCTAGAATAAAAAAACAAGATATCTTTTGTATAGATTTATGTCATAGTAATGTATGGACAAGAGCAGCCTCAGTAAACAAAGTACTCCTCGTACATATAAAATTTTTAATTTAAATATACTTTAAGATTTTGTGTAAGTTTTGTTTTGATATGATATATTTTATCTTTCTACTTTTAACCCTAAACCTACCAGTACCGGTCAAATTGACCGTTCTTAAACTTTTGTAAAACTTACACATATTTAAACGTTATAATATCGTTATTAAACTACATGACAATTCTTAGAATATGCATATAATATTTTCTACACTCTTTACTTTTAGTTATTTCTATTATTACCTGCATTATATAATAAAATAACTTTTAATTACCGGTCAATTTGACGGCGTGCGGTAGGAACAGGTGTACAAGAATTGTCGGTAGGTTTAGTGTTAATAACAAAAGCTAATTAATTTAATTACTTGAAAGCAGTGACAACCCTAGTTCTTGCAACTAGGGTTGTCACTATTATGTATATTTTATATATAATAAATACAAATACATGTAAATACGGATTTTCTTATAAGATTGTAATGATACATATCTATCAACATATCATATAATTAATGATAACTGACTTCATAATATACGAGTATGTTGTATTTAATTGCATTGCATTCAATATACAGACGGAACTAATTATTTTTATATATTTAAAAATGGAATGCGGAAAAAAACATTGTTCTCCGTTTTATAAATATGTAGTATGTACAACAATGTTATATACGTGTGTGTGTATGTATGTGTGTGTGTATGTATGTGTGTGTGTATGTATGTGTGTGTGTATGTATGTGTATGTATGTATGTACAGATTGAAAGATATCATCAAAGGCATGTGCTGCTTGTTTATGCTCTGCATTTTATATGCAACTGAAAAAATATGTAGTATTTTAATTCTATCTACGTATCTATCTATCTATCTATCTATAAACATGTATACATTTCACTATATTTTGCAATTTGTACTAAATATTATATTAATTATGGACATTAAGCGTTTCTCTATCCAGCAATACAGTGAAATCCAAAAGAGGGTAATGTGTTTTGACATGTATGTTTGTGTACCCGTTCTATCCTACGTTTCCTTGTAACTAAATGGCTATAAAACAAATTTGATAAATGGATTTTATGCAAATTTTATTATATTCTATTTTATATGCAAACCGGTTACACACACACAAAATATATATATATATATATATATATATATATATATATATAACTAGGCCGGTTTTTTAGTTTTAGTGACCAATTTTAAATTCCCATGGGTTTTGTCGAAAGACGGAAACTTAAAAATCATTAATGACTATATAACTGACTGACTCACATATAATGTCATCTTCTTCGGAAGAAAACAAATTTAAATATACATAAATTTTATATATAAATCTTGTTTGCTTTTATTTATTTTTACTTATTTAATTTAATTTATTTTTCCTTATAATTAATAAGCCATCTATCAACGTTAGTTATTGTTGTTCTCAACAAGAAATCACATTATTTTTTTAATAGTTTTTTGAATAATGGAAAAATAAATATTATTATTTTGCTATTTTTAAAACAATATTTAATAACAAAGTCATCCTTATTATTATTTTATTATGCATAATTAAAATTATTTAATTATTTAGCGGTAAAATATAATGATCTCATACTAATGACGTTTGGGTTTATCCGTTCGTGGTAAAAATGAATCAGAGCATCATTAAAATTATATATATATATATATATATATATATATATATATATAAGTGACGTTGTATTGACATCATCTGTGTAATCGTAATAATTTGATAGAATGTTTCATACACCATAACTAATGTCAATATTACGTAGGAATTAAACAATCAAAAGGCTATAAAAATACTTATTCTGAATTATTAATGTTTACCGCTGGTAATTGATTAAGCACGCCTACTGTGTCTTTATTATTATATAGAACTTATTAAGAGTAGTAGCTATCATAGTACATTTAGGACTGAGAGCCCACAAACCTCTTATCTGTATAAGTCTTACTTCCTTATTTATTCTTCAAATCCTTAACGACGTTAATACTATCAACTGTCCGTAGATAATATCACTTACGGTTGGTTCGCTTGTTACCTAATCCAATAAAGCCTTAAATTTATCAGATCAGTCCTTCATTTAATAGAAATTAATGATATTTTCTCTTTCAGAGTACTGGCATATTTTGCACTTTCTTCCTCGCTCATGCGATTAAAGAAAAACGAAAAGCATCTATCCGGCACTCCATATCTGTGCGTGAGAACTTCGCCCCAGACGACTCGCTCCTGGCCCCACCGACGGCTCCGAACCAAACCTTGCCAAAATATTGATTATTTAATGATTTTATTGGAGATAATTTATTATTACAGGTACATTTACTATTCTTATATAATATAGGGCAGGAGATAATGACTTCACTGGAGCCCATCAAACTGACAGATGCTGTCAAACTTATTCAGGATCCATTTTAACAAATTTCAAAATGGCGTCCTAATAATGCGATAATCGACAGCTGTAGTATCTAGTTACGAATATTTTTTGATTACTTTATACAGGACTGATGTGACATGTTGAATAGAATGTTGTTTTAATTGTCACAAATAGCACTAAATGTATATTAATTGACATGTTTGTGAGTGAGAAGTTAATTAAAAACGTATTAAGTGTGTAGTTTATAACTAGAAACAATATATAACAGTGAAGAAGATTCATTTCTAATATTAATAGAAGATACTGGAGGTAGGTAGTACTGGTTGTACTGTGGTAGAATAGAAACGAAAATGATTTTTTAAATAGAATAAGACCGTGACTGCCCAGTTATTAGGATTAAACTTATATGAATTTAGAAATAGGCATTTTATAGTTATATTAAATTATAAGTTTATATGTTTTCATAATATACACGTGAATTATAATATATTTGCTTTTATTTATTCCTTGTACGTATTAATATTACTTCTCTTAAATTTCTAGATCATGTCAAATTCGTTAAACTTTTTCGGAGATTAGACCGTATAGATAAGAGAGATTTTCATAAATGATCGTTATTTTGCAATTATTCTGATCACACAAAGACTTTTTTTTTACACACAAAGCCAAGACCAAGAAAAGTTAATTTATAATTAATAATTTTTTTTTTTAAAAATTATAAATATTCATAGTAATTATTAAAAAAAACTTAAAATATATAAATTCCAGAAGAAATTTCAATTTCATTATAATATTTTAATTTTATATAATATATTACACACATTATCATTATTAGGTATAGTTGAATGTCCTTCCATAGTTGAATATCTACTTAACAAATAGCTGTTTCTAAAAGTAATATAACCAGTTATAAAACTCATTTTAGTTTCATTTCAATATTTACATAATAACTTGATAATAAATAATAAAATTATTATTGGCACTAAACTTTTGGGTGTTCTTTTTTATCTGTCACTTGTCATTTCTGACATATGTCAATTTCCACTCAGCCCATTCATATGTTTCTTGATGTCCTTTGGCTATATTAATTAACCATCTAAAAGTTCCTCTCTTCTTCCTTCCCTTGGTACATACTAAGTAATTTTAACAATTACATTAATATATGTGAAATTTTACATAATTTACAACCTCATTAAAGTTTCAAAGCCTTAATAAAGGGTGTTGTAATGGAAAGTTCGTTTCCTACGCGCTTTCCCTCGCGGTTTTGCTAAGTAGCAAGTTGCTTTACTGGTGGCATGGAGCTACTTTTTCTTGATGAAAGCGAATACTTTACTTGTATAGCATGCTAAATATTGCCTATAAATACAATCTTAAAACATATGATAAAAAGGTGGCAAAGTTGTTTAACACTAAACCGGTAACCGGTAAACCGTCAAATTGACCGGTAATTAAAAGTTATTTTATTATATAACGCATTTAATAATGGAAATAACTAAAAGTAAAGAGTGTAGAAAATATTATATGCATATTCTAAGAATTGTCATGTAGTTTGATAATGATAGTATAACGTTTGAAAATGTGTAAGTTTTACAAAAGTTTAAGAACGGTCAATTTGACCGGTACTTGGTAGGTTTAGTTTCAATTCTAACATCAATCCGTTAAGATTTCATAGATATAAGATCTTGTGATAAATAATATCAATAGAAAGAGATATCATAGAAATCTAATACGATGGGAAAATTCCGCGAAGCAGACTCGGAGTGTTAATAAAATTGTCTAGAAATATAAATTGACGCTATGGTATATATTTAGTTATGAACAATTGCTTCGAGGTCAGATTCGATAATGGGGCCATTGAGTTATCTAATTTTAAACGCACTATTTGACCCCAAAAATAGCGAGTTAATGGTGTCATCCAATCACAAGCTCGCTAACAGCTCACTAACAGCTTTGTCTATGCGATGTTAGTATGCTTTTTGAACAAGCGCTGGTAGATTGGATAATAAAAAGACCTCATTTATTGGTAACATAGTAATAAGATAATTATTAATACATAAATTCAGAAAATCTATCGTATTATATATATTTAAATGTAGCTGAGAAAATCCGCTTACTATAAAAGAAAGTTTAAAACAAATGGGCACGTAATGATACGTGCCTAACTGCCTAGATATAATTCAAAGACATTCCTCGCACGTTTATTTTTACGGAATCGTTTTAAGTACATATTACGTACTAACCAAATCCTTGAATAAGTTTTGTAGTTATAAATAAGACTATAATGTTATAAAATATATTTAACTGTAATTGTGTTATAACAGAAATAACATAAAATAATTATCATTTAGTTTATATAGCTCTCCAGACTAAGACAGGAATTCCCGCTGAGTTCGTCAACACCAGTTAAGTGTTAAGCTAAGCTTAAGCTACGTCTAAACTTACTTTGTATACAATATTATATTTCTTTAACCTATTTAGTAAGTAGAATTATATGTATATAAAACATAATTTCTATTTGTCTAGGCACAACGGTTTACTTTTCGAAACTTATCTGTCGCATTCGGGCTGGCTCGACTAGGTTCGTACGGCCCAATAATAGGAGATCGCCATATACATATAGCTACTATAGTTGTCTTTCCTTCAGTGAACAAAAGTCCTGGATGCCTACCTCGTCCCCTTTTATTCCCAATGTCCTTTACCCTCCCTATTCTTTAAGAATAATTAGCACTTAAGAGATCAGCTATTTGTCACATTTTCACTCTCCAGAATGTCCTTATTTCAAAAAAACTTGCCAAACCCTGAGATACATAGTTTGTTGTTTGGCCCCTAAGAAAACATATAACTTATTAATTAAATAAGTATTAGGTTTCAGGTTTAGTTGGCAGCATTATTATTTTTAGATATCACCTGTTACTAGTGTCAAACAATAAATTTTCTCCTTTTAAAAGGCTATAAGTATTCAGTATTAATTAGAAATAATTCTTTTACAATTGAATAATATTCACGTTCGTATTGTAGAAGCTTTATTGTTGTAATAAAGCTTAATAATGCTAAATAATTACAAACACATATATTCTCATGATTAGGTAAAAAAAATACATTTGTACAATTGTTGTTTACAGAATAATGAGTTGGTTACAATCCTACAACTATTTTTTTTATTCTTTTGATAAAAGTCATATTTAAGATGAACCAGAACGAGATAGATACAGATTCTAACGCGGTGTTTTAAACGGGTGTGAGCAGGATAGTGGACGCGGGGTCACGATTCATGAGTAAGCACGCGGGTAGCGGGAGGGGACAGCGTCGCCATCGCGATCTCCCGTTTATTTTCATTTAGTTGCTTTCGATACACCATTGAGGTTAGGTTGTAACACCTCAACGAGCCGAACGCGTAAACAAGTCTGTCCGTGTGTGACCTCCGTTTGTGAAGTTCTGTGTGTGACTCAATTGCTGTGTTCAATATGGGGTGTGGAACTGGTTTTGTGAAATATGTGCTGTTCTTCTTCAACCTGGTTGTCGCGGTAAGTTGGGTAAAGGGCGGGAGAACCGGTTTCCTTGTTACTATAATGGTCAGCGAACAGTGAAACCCACGGTTGTTCGACGTGGCCCCATGCTCGCTTGTGAGTGACGGAATGTAGTTTTTGATCCCTTTTTTTATTTAATCGTTAACCGTGACTGTAGTTATGCTTTTTATTGTGATTAAGTCAGTATTACTAAATTTACAATAGAAGTATTAAAACCTTAAAGTTTCATTTTAAAAATAAGTTATTTAACCGCTCACATTACTATATAAACAATATTGTTATATTTCATGTAACCGTTAAACCGTGTAGGTTTTCTTACGATCCTTATGTCGTGAAACATCAAACATTCGTTTATTTTCTCTTTTACTCTCGAAGAACAAAGCCTTGCGTGAAAAAGAAAAAGATACTTCCTCTCAAACTATCGCTATACCCACAAGTTGTCCTTAAGATATTTTAAAGAGTCTTCTACCCTGTCTACGTGAGGTTAATAAGAGTTAACGCGTAGTTTACATTTTAAGTTCTGTCTTTGATATATTACTATATTTTTAGAGTTATTTAATATCTTAGATCACCAGTGCATTTAACATTTTACTCATAATTGAATGATCAAACAATGATTCTTGTAAAAAATTATTACCTCGAAATGACTCAATGTTACACATTGTGATTTGTGCATGACATCAGCCTACTTGTATATCCTGAACTCTGCAAGATGTAATACACGTCATACCTCGATTTGCATATTCATTATTATATATAGTTAAATAATTATTAAAAAGTTTTCATATGATACATATTTAAATTCGTTATCCGTGTTGCGTGTCATAGTCCCTTATTCGGCATCAACCAACAGGTGTTCTAAATATTGAATAAAAATTTATTACGAATATTCACGTGATCTTGTTAACTATTAATACACATTAGAACATTATATTAATTATACGAAAAAAAACTAATTATAATGTAGTTATATAATTATATTATTCTAATTAAACTTAATTGATAGGTAAGTGACGTCATCATTTCTTAACATAAAATTCGTAACACGTAAATGTGCCAGGGAAAAGTCCCTGAAGGAAAACTAAAGACGTGACTCAAATGTGATAAAAGGATTGTTAACATCATCGTATTGAAGGTTATAAAGACAATTAAATTATACGACACGGAAAAATCATTAATTAAATATATTAGCTATTAAAATCTTCAATGCAAGTTGTATCTATTGTTATAAAAATTTATTATACCTTAACCAGTTTAAATGTTTTACTATGAATATTTTACTATCTGTTATACGTATCTTATACATCGACTACCTATAATAGCTATTTTCATCAAAATCTATACAGTAAGTAGTTTAGTTGAGCAACTTTTTGTTATGCAAATAACTACATACAAATAACTATAATATCGAAACTTATTTTGCACTTTCATTTCACGAAATATATAATTAATTAATTTGGAATGTTTTTTTTATTAGTATTTAAATATTCCCAGAAGTAACCACACCACACCCACATTATTAAACAATAGATAACGTTAATAAATTAATTCATCGACATTTTAAATGCTTCCGTTTTATCATTCGCAATTTATTTACAAAGTAATATCCAACACAAGATGGAGTGAGATGACATCATCGAATACACAGACGCCTTCCCGGCGCCTGAAGTTATATAGCGTTTACTAATACCTATACAATGGTTTGGTTGCCAAATCATAGACTATTACACGAGGTGAATGGTTGTAAACAAAATACCAAAATACAAACACATTCCTCATCGAATATAACGTTCGAAATTTAAATAAAAATAACCGTTTATTCTAGAATAAATTTGAATCCTTCCATCGGTTGCATTGGTTTCTAAACTTGTATAAGTAATATCGTCCTGCACATTTCTAGTTATGGTTCTATTCTTAACATTAATTCGTGTTAATTCGTTGAACCTGTTTTAATGTTAATTGCGATGCCATTTTTGTAATTACATTTAATGAATGTTGCGTACCATGTCTGTGTGTGACCTTGTCAGCGTTTTTATTTTACCTCTATATCACTTATAGGTTATATTCTGTATTTATACAGATATATTTTGTATAATCGGTAGGTGCGAAGTTTAAATTATACCGATTATTATATATTTTTTTTAGTTTAAAGATATTTGTGTATTATTTGATTCAACTCAACATTTTATTATCGGTAATATTTTTATATTAACATATTTAGTAGTCAGTAAACTATAAAGCAATGGTTTACCCTTGTCGCCCTCCCGGCGCCGCACTTAAATGTATTTACTGGGTATATCTCATCTTGCAACGACCTTGATCCTACAAAAGCATTTCCTTAATAATTTTATACCATAATATTTCATATATATTCTGTAGAAGGAAAAGAAAATGTATAATAAGGTGATTATTATTTATTAGGTATTCTTAGATTTCACACTCGCCCAGGTGTCGGTTTGTTCATTATAATATTTTCTAAGTCCTGACCAGTATTGAATACTTATGAGGTACGTGGTCTGTTTAAAATCAATTCTACTGCATTTCCGTTTAGTATTTTAATAGTCAGATAGTATATACTAATATACCAATGTTTGTTATATATATGATTATAGTGATTTTTTATCTTATAGTAGGTAAATCTTGCTGACTGTCCATAGTTGGCATAAATATAAAATTATATAAAGCATATTTTATTTTTATCATATTTAATATTTTATCCTCACAGTTGTAGGAAGGTCCACTCATTAGGACTCTCCAACCACATAACCTCATTTGCAGTCGGTCATTCACCTTTAGTATATGCACATTGAATATAAAAATTATTTTATATCCGGTTAAAGGTAAAGAAGAGTAATAATTTTACCATTAATATTAATAAAAATTAATATTTTTATACATAAAATCAAATTGTTAAGCGTCCCCATTATCAATAGATTTTATCTGACCGGAGTTAATAGTTCATAAGTTTTTTGGAGGTCGGTAAAAACGACTAACCTTGCAAAATTTTGACCTTCAATAAACCGTGACAAAGAAAGAAAAATATTATTTCAACTGTTAATTTTGTTTACCTACATTCTCGTTTCATATTATATATAGAGAATATGTATCAGATTTATCCAATATGTATTATCTAGTACGGTAATTGAGCGAAACGAGCGTAGCGAGCTATTGGAGACTTTTTCACATTTTTTGTCACTAATAGGCTCGAAAAGTACTTGATCGAAAATTATGCAATCTTGCTATCAAAAAGATACAAATTAGGTGATGGAGTAAAAAAAAAATTAAAAATGTCATGTTGTTAAATCGTCAAAAAACTGATATCCCATTGAAGTCAATGACAAACAATGAGTCATTACCCTGGGCTCGCTTTGCTCAATATGCAAACAGCACCGAGATATCGCGAGCGCATCGAGTCGAAATTGAGGGCCTGTTGGCGCCCCAGTTAAAACTATATATAGATAATAATTGCAATTTAAATTGTTTTTAAACTGAGAAACCAGGCGGCAATTACGATCAAAAATTTACAGCGTGGACTATTTTAAGAAAATCTAGGTCGCACGGTTGTCGACCTGTGATATAGGATTTATAGCCATGGCTGATGGTACCGGTACGATTTATGCACTGTAATTAATTGCATTTGTATTAATAATTAAAAATATTAATGGATTTTCATCTCATTAACGAGTTTTAAGTATGTAGAGGCGATAGAGAAGAGAAGTATAGAGCACAATTGGAACAAGGACAAAGATGCTGATACAAGAAGAATAATAAACGCGTCCTTTATAATCGTATTTAATAGAAAAATAAGTAATGCCGTCCTGTTCTTTCATGCTTGGTTAGAAAGAGATAGTCTTGTATAACGAACTACCCACACTCGATTTAGTTTAGAATTAAATTTATTGTGATTTAGCACCGACATTACTTGTTTTTTATGTATGTCGGTCTGTGTATCTAACATATAGATAAAGTATGTATGTGTTTTATTTTTATATCACAATTTCAATCGCCAGGGCGTCTGTACGTGTCACATGTACATTTAGGTCAGCAGGTCGATAGTTATATCATGCTATAGAAATCAACTGCCCTTCATTATCTAAATATTTTATTATGTACCAATGTACAAATGTACCTGGGGTATTCCATGCCAAATCGACCACTTTTGACCCCGACCCTTTTCGATTTGGCCGAAAGTTTTCCATCCTTTTCTACCCTATAAAAAACGGTTCTCAGAATTTTTTTGAATTTTTTTACCTAACTCCAAAAAAGTTATGAATTTTTCAAAAAAATGGCTTTTTTATTTTCAAATAGCCATAACTTTTTCAAAACTAAACATTTAGGTACCTTTTTTTTTTCAAAATTTTTGTTTTTAGATGTACTTTCCGATAAAAAATATTAAAAAATTTTTGTAAGTCAATACATATGGAATTTTTCAGTTTTTTGACAAAAATCAATGATTTTTCGAAGTTCGACATTTTTTTTTTTTAATTTTTTTTTTCTAAAATAAACTTTAATCAATTCCACAGTTATCCCTGTAGAACCCAGATTGGGCCGATTTCTCTTTCTATTTTTTTTATTCAATTTAAAAAAAATTGTTAAAATTTTCAAAAATGGAAAAAAAAATTTTTTTCATAAATTTTATTTATATAATGAGATAAATACAATTCAACGATTTTACGGCATTGCATTCACAATTTAGAGGCTTCATCGATGACTGTAATTAGTAAGATTCAAATTTTAATATATCAATTAGATCGATAAACTAGGGATAACAATTATCGACTTACCTATAGCCAGTAAACTAGCTATAAGCTAGTATGTTTTGATTAAAAGTGCGGCTTTTTCATTTTGAGATCTAAAACATAACCTATAAATCTTTTGTGCAATCTAGTGTTTTATAAAAGATTGTCATTACATTTGTTGTATAAATAAATAATTTCTCTAGTTTATAAGCGCTTTTTTAATTTGTCTTTATGGCGTCAAAAAAGGTATTTGATCGGTGTTGTAATCCTTTTGAGTTGGAATCTCATTTTAAAAAAATTGGTTTACGTCCGGCGACTGATATTATGAAAGTAACGTTAGGATTAGATGATAATTATTTATTATGCAGTTCATGTCGAAAAAAAGCTTCAGAGTTAGTGAAGCAACAAACAAATGCTCGTAATGATCCTAGTGCTGATGTAAGTGACCGTGAAGACAACTATAGTGACAATAATGACAACAATGATCAGGCTGATAATGATAGTAATACAACTGCCACGGATCTCCCATTATCCTTATCATTCCGTAAGTTTTTTTAATTATTTATACGTTACTTGAATACATTTCTAGTAGCTATATGTTTCACTATTATTTTTTAAGGTTCCATGTCATTTGATAGCGAACCTAAAGCATCACAATCAAGCTCAGGATCTCAAGTTAGCGCTGCAACTCAATTACCCGTAATAAACCATGCATTAGAATTGTTAAATCAATCACCGATTCCATCGAAGAAATTGAATGATAATCAATTTTTGAACAATAAAATAAATCGGGTATCCGACAGCTTGAAAAAAGTTTTGCTTTCTTCTTCAGATGAAGAATCGATTGATGACGATGGTGAAAATTTTCGCTCTCTAATTAAAATGTTGTATGATAAATTCAACGATAAAGAAACTGATAAGTCTTTGAAAATACAAATTTTAACATTATTACCTGTAAAATGGAGTGAGAGACGTATTTGTGAAACTATGAATACATCAAGACATTTGTCAAGAGTAGCAAAAAATTTGGTTGAAGAAACGGGTTTACTTTCTACACCTGAATCGAAATTAGGTATGGGTAGCGTAAAATCGATGTTTTAAATACACTTGAAAACTAAATTACTCAACATTTTTGTATAGGGAGGACAATTACTGATCAGCTAAAATTAAAAGTTGAAAATTTTTACAACGATGATGAGTATAGTGCTCAAATGCCCGGTATGAAAGACTTTGTATCAATTCGAAGTGATGATGGTAATCGGATACACGTCCAAAAAAGACTTATCCTGTCTAACTTAAAAGAATTATACCAATGTTTCTGTGAAATAAATCCTGCTGAGAGAATTGGATTTTCAAAATTCGCTTCTTTGCGACCAAAACATTGTGTGTTAGCAGGGGCAAGTGGAACACACACCATCTGCGTGTGTACGATTCATCAAAACGTGAAGTTAATGATGCTTGGTAATTATCAAATTAATTAATAATTATAAATGCGTGAATTTTAAGTTTACTAAATTACTGTTATTTTAGGTGCAAATATTTATTCTTTGACAAGGAACACAGAAAAGCCCATTAAACACTACAGCGATTACTTGAGCATGATTATATGTGAAAATCCATCTTTTCAGTGTTATTTAGGTGGATGTAAAAACTGTCCTGGGGTCGATGAGTTGAGTAAAATTTTACTAAAATGTTTTGAGGACCGGGAAATCGAGAATATTACATATAAATATTGGATATCAAAACCGAGAAGTAGTTTAGAAACTATTATTAAGCCTACAGAAGAATTTGTGGAAAAATTTTGTAGTGAGTTAAAAATTCTTCTACCTCATTCGTTCATTGCTAAGGAGCAAGCCCAATTCTTGAAGACATTGAAAGAAACATTGAAACCAAACGAATACGTTATTATTTGTGATTTTGCAGAAAATTATGCCTTCGTAGTACAAAATGCGGCAGCTGGTTTTCACTGGAATAATAATCAGGCAACAGTTTTTCCAGTCGTTATTTATTATAAAGTAAATAACAAACTTGAACACAAAAGTTTAGTAATTATCTCAGATTCTAACAAACATGATGCCGTTGCTGTTCATGTTTTCATCGAAATAATAACTGATTACGTGAAAAGTTTTCCTGAACGTTGTAACAAAATTTATTATTTTTCTGATGGAGCTCCTCAACAATTTAAAAACTTTAAAAACTTTGTAAATTTATATTACCACGAAGATGATTTTGATATTTCTGCTGAATGGCATTTTTTTGCGACTGCCCATGGGAAAGGTCCGTGTGATGGAATCGGTGGTATTCTCAAACGACTTGCAGCGAGAGCAAGTCTCCAACTCGCGGTAGACAAACAAATAACGACACCAGAAGAACTTTTTGAATGGGCTTCTGCACCGGATAACTTGCCGAATATTATAGTGAAGTTTTCCCCAGAAGAAGATTATGACACAGCAGTAAATGATTTAAATGATCGATTTTTGAAAACGAAACCGATTACAGGAACTCAACAACTACATTGTATAATTCCGGACAAAAATGGTTGTTTACTAGTTAAAAACTTTTCGAATTCGAATGAACACAGAATTTGTAAAATATTTAAACGACAGAGAGAAAAGTAATTAATTCTAGCTGCATCAATTACACAGGCACACAAAAAAAAAAAAACGTCATGAACCAGAGGGGAGACCCCATTATTCCTAGGTTTTTGGGATCGCTGAAACCGAATATGACAATAAAAACTAATTTTAAATGCCAGTTTTCCCGCTAGCACCCCCTTACTACCTCTTAAGGGGTGAAAATTGAAATTTTCGTAAAAAAACAAGATAGATGTGTCTTTCTACGTTTTTTGGGATGCTGAAATCGAAAATGATAACTAAAAATAAATTCATGACCACTATCACCCCCTACCATCCCTTACAGGGGGTGAAAATTTCATTTTTTTCTATAAAATCAAGACAGATGTGTATTTCTACGTTTCTTGGGATGCTGAAACCGAAAATGATAACTAAAAATAAATTTATGACCACTATCACCCCCTAATACCCCTTACAGGGGGTGAAAATTTCAATTTTTCTGTAAAATCAAGATAGATGTATATTTCTACGTTTTTTGGGATGCTGGAACCGAAAATATGTGAATTTCTATGTTTTTCAAGATGCTGAGAGAAAAAATGATTATAAAGTATATGGTAACCTTATTGTATGCATATATTTGTTATTATGATACTAAGACTGAATCATGATTTTTGTCCTATTCTTAACAAGTTGTTTCATTTTTTGTTTTTTTTTTTGCTTTCTATTTAATTCTGTTTATACTGTTATCCATCCGGCAGTCTTGTAAAACGATTAAAAGATGCTGAACCTAATTCTATGCCTCCGAAATAGAAAGGTTACTATTTTTCGGCCAATTTAGGAGACTGCAGTGAGGAGCAAGGTGAAAGGTTCCATCAGACAGGATCTTAAGACAATGGAACAGCGCTATCAGGGTAAATGGGATGTCAATATGTTAGCAGACTACTGTTGGAATTTAAAAAGAGATTTGCCAGAACAGAAAAGAACCAATAAAAGGAAACCACTTAGAAGAACTTTTGACAACAAGAGAGTTCGTTATCGTAGAAACAGGTAGACGCTGAATAGTGAGAGACAAGGGGACTCACTTTAATTCAGCACCCCGGATAGTGAGAGGCAAGGGGACTCACTTTAATCCAGCACTCCAAAAGGGAACAGAAATCTACTACGTCCACGCCGTTGTTCCTGGGTTACGCTAAGAATAGAATTAAATCATGAATATATATCAGATATTTCTGATCGATAAAGCATTTGAATTTCTAATATAAGAGCTAAGAGTAACTTCAAACTAGTTTGATAAACATGTCATTTACTGTAAATCGTAAAAATTTCTTCATACATCTTGATTTTATACAAAATTGAAACTACCCCCACCCCCTCCCCCGTTAGGGGTAGTTAGGGGGTGGTATTGAGTAAAAGAGGTATCAAATTCACTTTTGGTTGTCATTTTCGGTTTCATTATACCAAAAAACGTAGAAATACACATCTGTCTTGATTTTATAGAAAAAAATGAAATTTTCACCCCCTGTAAGGGATGGTAGGGGGTGATAGTGGTCATGAATTTATTTTTAGTTATCATTTTCGGTTTCAGCATCCCAAAAAACGTAGAAAGACACATCTATCTTGATTTTTTACAAAAATTTCAATTTTCACCCCTTAAGAGGTAGTAAGGGGGTGCTAGCGGGAAAACTGGCATTTAAAATTAGTTTTTATTGTCATATTCGGTTTCAGCGATCTCAAAAACCTAGGAATAATGGGGTCTCCCCTCTGGTTCATGACGTTTTTTTTTTTTTGTGTGCCTGTGTTATTGATCTTACTAATTACAGTCATCGATGAAGCCTCTAAATTGTGAATGCAATGCCGTAAAATCGTTGAATTGTATTTATCTCATTATATAAATAAAATTTATGAAAAAAAAATTTTTTTCCATTTTTGAAAATTTTAACAATTTTTTTTCAATTGAATAAAAAAAATAGAAAGAGAAATCGGCCCAATCTGGGTTCTACAGGGATAACTGTGGAATTGATTAAAGTTTATTTTAGAAAAAAAAAATTAAAAAAAAAAAATGTCGAACTTCGAAAAATCATTGATTTTTGTCAAAAAACTGAAAAATTCCATATGTATTGACTTACAAAAATTTTTTAATATTTTTTATCGGAAAGTACATCTAAAAACAAAAATTTTGAAAAAAAAAAAGGTACCTAAATGTTTAGTTTTGAAAAAGTTATGGCTATTTGAAAATAAAAAAGCCATTTTTTTGAAAAATTCATAACTTTTTTGGAGTTAGGTAAAAAAATTCAAAAAAATTCTGAGAACCGTTTTTTATAGGGTAGAAAAGTATGGAAAACTTTCGGCCAAATCGAAAAGGGTCGGGGTCAAAAGTGGTCGATTTGGCATGGAAAACCCCATCTATATAACGTTAAAGGGAGGTATATATGTATATATATATATATATATATATACACCTACCTTTAACGTATATATATAAATTACGTGTCACGTTGTTTGTTGTTTGTCCGCGATGGACTCCTAAACTACTTAACCGATTTAAATAAAATTTTCACACCACGTGCAGTTTGATCAGACTTAAAAAAAAGGATAGTTTTAATCTAAATTCATAGTCGAAATATTATTTTATTGCAAATTATTATTATTTGTTTATTATTATAATGGCAGATGTTCTCTTACCAATACTCGTTGAATAGTTTGCTACAATGTAATAACAAAAACCATAATCACAGCAACGCGTTGCCGGGTCTGCTGGTATATATATATATACACGAATTGCATTTAATATTACGAGTCATTTCATACATTATAAGTATATTAATATTTTTTCCTCCTTTATATAATAATATATATAATTTTAATTAATACCATGTCTTGTATACAATGTAAATATTCTGAATGAACCTGAAAACTCGTTAACTCGAAACTTTCTATATTATAACAAGTAAAGTTATGTTATAAAACATGTTTTTACGTAACTATGTTGTAATTTACTTAAAATTTTTAAAAGAAATATAACATTTCAAATAGTGATATGTAAAATAAAATTTCATATCAACTTCTTAAAACATCTTGAGCTCTTTGAACTTTGATAATAATTCTTATACAAACCCTTTTCTTTGTAGTCTGCATCTCAGAGCTCATAGGGGTCAGAGAGCTCGCTTCTCTGAGGTCATGCCTCACCGCGCTCCAGGTTATATCAGATGTCTTTGACCCCCAGGTCATCGGTTTTAGATTATTAGCTGAATTAATTAGCGTTGTGCAAATAAACTTTAGTTAACTTAATCTTTAGTTAACTTGAACAATGGTTAATATATATAATATATATATATATATATATATATATATATATATATATATATATATATATATATATATATATATATATATAACTGAAGTGTCTATTTGTAATTCTAAGTTGAGAGCTTGTCACTAAATTTTTATTTCCTGTCTGTCTGTTTGTTCTGTTTAATCTATGAAATGGCTGGACAAATTTTAACAAAACTTTCACTGGCGGATAGCTGATATTATAGAGTAACAGGCAACTTTTATTTTAACACATTCCGCGCGAACGAATCCGAGTACGCAGCTAGTTAATAATAATTTATGTTATCGTATAAGTAATTGTTCTCTTCGTATAAAATAACAAAAACCCACTTACAAAATAAAAAGGCGTAAGCTCGAAAGTAAATGTCGCGGTGACGCAATGCGCGTGCGCAGGATCGCTCTCGAATATTATGTAATACTTATCGGCGTATGCGTGGGCTTAACTGTGACAAGTTATGTATAATACTTGTTCGATACTTAGTAGTTTGATTAAATATATTAATTTGTATGTGTGTGTCAATATAATGTTAACCAGATTAGCAGATTATAAGGTTATAAGATTATAAGGTTCTCTTATGTTTTCATGTTTGTTACTCGTATTGTAAAATCAAGTCAGTTTTGAGTTTTCACGAACGAACTTTCTTCGTCCTGTATTGTTTTCAATTTTCTCGGATAGATGTGTAGGAAAGATTTTTCATTACTGTCGAGAGATGGCGCTGTTTCTAATTTACTGATTTAGTTTATTTTCATATTTAATTATATTACTGTTTTTTATTATTATTAATCACACTTTTTTGTAATTTTTTAGTAATTATAAATAAACATGTATTTAAAATTTTCTTTTCTTCAATAAACTATAATCATTTTACTTAAAAATCAATTGTTTTTTTTATTAACATTTATAATTTCGTCAAAGTTCGTTCGGGAAATACCCTGGGTATTTGCATCTTCACTGGTTTTCTATTGTAATATGTATCTGAATAAAATTTTCGAGTTTAAATTAGGTAATCAGTAGGTTAAGATATAATCTTATATCACAAGGTTCCAACATCCCGTTTGAGTGTCGAAGGACTATAAGAAAAGTGAACGTGGGCTTCAATTAACCCTCATTGCGTCTAATTGTGCGAGTTAGCGAATGAAGTAATAGAGCTTAAATCATTACATTATTAGAGTAATATTAAACTAGGGGCGCCAACAGACCCTCAATTTTGACTCCTGCTCGCTAAATCTCGTTTGCATAATGAGCGAATCGAGCTCAGTGTAATTTATCGTTTCCCATTGACTTCGATGGGATATCAGTTTTTTGTCGATTATTCCTCAACGACATGATATTTTTTTTTTTTTTTTTGTAAAACCTGCTCTTTTTGATTTTTTGAACCTATTCGTGTCAAAGAATGTGAAAAAGTCTCCATTAGAGCACTCCGCTCGCTTCGCTCATTAAAGGTGTTTGAAATCAATAAAGTAAATTCAAAGAATGCTTTAGTAGTGTAATTGTGATTGCAATATGTGCAATGTTTGTTAAAGAGGTCGCTTTCGTTTATTGACGAAATTATTACCTTACTTAAATATTTTAATATATTGTCGTTAAATAATTTGTACTAAACAATATTATATAGTAACCTATTTGAATATTATTTTTTAATTTCAAATTATGTTACATAATTAGATTTTGACACTTTAATTGGGTTTTAAGTTATTTTTTCCTAAAAATACTATTTTTTTTCCTGTTTTTGTTACATTTCAGTGGTTATATATTTGAGGATATTTGTGTTAACTCAAAATAGTTACATGGTATTTTGAAAAACAACTTCTTATACAGTAGGTATAGTTACACCATTCGCAAAATAACTTCATGTTTCAAACATACATATATATATCTATTTCGTTAAACATCGAATTAGTATTCTAATTTGAAATATATATATATATATATATATGGAAAAGCATATATAACTTTTCTAACAAATCATATTATTATATGAAGCATCTTTAACATTCAAATGTCTTAATCACAGCAGTCGGTAGTTATCTATTTATGTGGACTGGTTAAACACTTGCGTTGTTACAGTATTTTTTAATAATACCTTTTGTCTTATAAATTCTTAGTATTTGTTTATTGTTTATTTTCCCTTGCTCTTAACTACGTAACCGGTGATAAGTTGTAATTATTTATTTATTTTTTCTGGAAATTATGTTTGAATATATAGCCTGTATGTAAACTCAAGATAATTTGCTATTATTATACTACATTTTAATAAAACTTTTCAAATAGTTTTAGTAAAAAAAAATCAAAATACTATGAAGTACAAGTAATACTTTGAATACAAATTTGGCACTATTTATTTCTTATATATATATATATATATATATATATATATATATATATATATAGCGGCCGTGGTTATGGTGGGGCAGGGGGTGCTAAGAATCTCCGGATGGGATCGAGCTACCACCCCAAACGACACCTGGCCCTGGTAACACACAATGTCCGCACTTTGCGGACTGACGACAGGATTGCTGAGCTAGAAGAAGAGATGAGTAGGTTACGCTGGGATATATTAGGGTTATCTGAAGTCCGTAGAGAGGGGGAGAACACGATAACCCTCAAATCCGGAAACCTGCTATACTACCGGGAGGGCGACCAACAGTCCCAAGGAGGTGTCGGGTTTATGGTCCACAAGTCCCTCATAAACAACATTGCGGTCATTGAAAGTGTGTCGAGTAGGGTCGCGTACCTTATACTCAGAGTTTCTAAAAAATACTCGTTGAAGGTCATACAGGTCTACGCACCGACCTCCGCACACCCAGATGATGAAGTAGAGGCTATGTATGAGGATATCAGTCGGGCCATACATACTACAAAAACTCACTTTAATGTTGTTATGGGGGACTTCAACGCAAAGCTGGGCAAGAGAAGCGACGACGAGTTGAGAGTAGGGCAATTTGGATATGGGCAGCGGAACCCTAGGGGACAGAGGCTGGCCGATTTTCTGGAGAAAGAGGGACTCTTTATGATGAATTCCTTCTTCCAGAAGCCGCCTCAAAGGAAGTGGACCTGGTTAAGTCCCGATGGTTCCACTAGAAATGAGATTGACTTCATCTTGACCACTAGACGCCAGATATTCAACGATGTCTCTGTGATCAACAACGTAAAAACAGGGAGCGATCACCGAATAGTAAGAGGCACGCTGAATCTCAATATCAGGCTGGAACGATCTCGGTTGGTGAAGTCTACGCTCCGTCCATCTAAAGCTCATATTCAAGATCTCGAAAGCTTTCAACTCGAATTATCGAACCGCTTCGCTTGCCTAGATGATTGCGCATCCGTCGACCAAATTAACAACAGGTTGGTAGAAACTGTCCATACAGTCGGAGGAAAATTCTGCAGACCCGGCCGTAAGAATAGACCCCAAAAACTAGCCAACGAAACTCTCAAACTTATGGCGGAACGACGCGCGTTGGCACTTCAGTCCCTTAATGATACCGAGACTTATAGGCAGCTCAACAGACGCATACGGAAATATCTGCGACACGACATCCGTATTTTCAATACTAACCGTATTAAAGATACTATAGAGCGGAACCAAGGCTCCAAAGTGTTTGAGCGAGATTCGTCAATTGGGCAAAGCCGGTTATCGAAGTTGAAATTGGGGGATGGAAGCACAGTGTCGTGTAGGGCTGATATTTTGAGGGAGGTCGAGAGGTTCTATGGACACTTATATACCTCGGTCGCTAAACCTGTTGATAGCTTAGCAGAAGACCCAAGAGCGGAGCTTACCCGACACTATTCCGATGAAATCCCGGACATCAGCTTGCACGAGATCAGTGTGGCCCTAAAACAGCTTAAAAACAACAAGGCACCAGGTGAAGACGGTATCACATCAGAACTTCTGAAAGCGGGCGGATTGCCAGTACTTAGGGTCCTTCAGAAGCTCTTTAATGCCGTTCTGCTTGAGGGTGTAACGCCGGAAGCATGGAACAGAAGTGTGGTGGCCCTATTCTTCAAAAAAGGCGATACTACTTTGCTGAAGAATTACAGGCCCATCTCGCTTCTGAGCCATGTTTATAAGCTGTTTTCGAAGGTTATCACGTCTCGTCTCACGAGCAAGTTTGATGACTTCCAGCCTCCCGAACAAGCCGGTTTCCGAAAAGGTTTTAGTACCATAGACCACATTCATACGCTGCGGCAGATTATACAGAAAACCGAGGAGTATAATCGGCCATTATGCTTAGCGTTTGTGGACTATGAGAAAGCCTTTGATTCGATCGAAACGTGGGCGGTACTGTCCTCTCTTCAGAGGTGCCATATTGACTATCGGTACATCGAAGTGTTGAAGTATTTGTACACAAACGCCACCATGTCGGTTCGAGTCCAGGAGCATTGCACAAACGATATTCCTTTACAGCGAGGCGTGAGACAGGGAGACGTTATTTCTCCGAGACTATTTACCACTGCACTGGAAGATGCTTTCAAGCTCCTGGAATGGCATGGACTCGGCATCAATATAAACGGCGAGCACCTAACTCACCTTCGATTTGCCGACGATATAGTAGTAATGGCAGAATCCCTGGAAGACCTCAGCATTATGCTCGGCGATCTTAATGGAGTCTCTCAACAGGTGGGCCTTAAAATGAATATGGACAAGACGAAAATTATGTCGAATGTCCATGTCGCGCCTATCCCGGTATCCGTTGGGAGCTCCATTCTCGAAGTTGTCGACGAATATGTCTACCTGGGACAAAAAGTCCGATTGGGCAGGTCCAACTTCGAGGGAGAGGTCAATCGACGAATCCAACTAGGATGGGCAGCGTTCGGGAACTTAAGGAGCGTATTTTCGTCCGGAATACCGCAGTGCCTTAAGTCGAAAGTCTTCGACCAGTGTGTGTTACCAGCGATGACCTATGGAACCGAGACGTGGCCTCTAACAAAGGGACTCTTAGAGAGGCTTAAAGTCACTCAGCGTGCGATGGAGAGGGCTATGCTGGGAATTTCGCTGCGAGATAGAGTCAGAAACGAAGAAATTCGCAGACGAACAAAAGTAAGCGACATAGCCCAACGGATTTGTAAGCTGAAGTGGCAATGGGCTGGGCATATAGCCCGCTCAAGTGACGGCCGATGGGGAAAAAGGGTCCTTGAGTGGAGGCCACTTACTGGCAAGCGAAGTAGAGGACGACCGCCAACTAGGTGGACAGACGACATAAAAAGAGCAGCTGGAAACCAATGGATGCGGGCCGCTTTGGACCGATCGCGGTGGAAGTCAATGGGGAAGGCTTACGTCCAGCAGTGGACGCATGACAGCTGATAATGATGATGATGATGATATATATATATATATATAGCAACAAGATATACATGAGAAATTTAACGTTATAGTGTGTACTTAAATAAGAGAAGCAAACGATCAATTTGTGTGTTGAAAAGTTTTGGAGATATTAGATTAATAGAAAGAAACAGTAAGTACCATAATAGACTTTTTATTATTATTATATTGTTTTAAACTATGGAATATCTGTATGTGTAATAGTCATGCACCCATGGCATGGGTATTCAAGGGTGACGGTGTTTTTTTTATGGTTACTAAAGGTCCAACGATCATAGACGATTCGTTTTAGAATTGTGTCATCCTTATAAATAATTTTGTTTGTGTGCGTGATTCGTGTTTATAAGTGTGTGTGTGTATATAATGATTAATTCCCTTGACCATGCATGTGTGCGTGATCATACTTTTAATTATACACAAATTGAATCCATATTTGTATTTAAGGATATTGTTGTAATGTAAAATTATATATTTTTTCGTTATAAATACAGGAAAAAAACTACACAATAGTATTCTTTATAAAGTATTTTTAGTGTTTTTTTATTCATTCCCTCAACTCCATCAGCAATTGTTTTACGATTATTAAGAAATAATAATGATTCATTTGTTTACACTAACATTACAAGTAGTTAAGGCTATATATATATATATATATATATATATATATATATATATATATATAAATGAAATAAAATAAATATCATAATGCGATTATGTTATAATTTATCTAAAATAAACAGACAACCATAATAAATTATTATATATACATTTTAGTTACAATCTAGTGATGTATGAAGGAAAACATTTAATACACCTTTATTTGAGGCCAACGTTTGTAATAATTGGCCAATTTCAGCCAAGATAGCACACACACACACACACACACACACACACACACACACACACACACACACACACACACACACACACACACACACACACACACACACACACTCACACACACACACACACACACACACACGCTCCGCCATGATGGTATGTGTACACTATTTAATTATAGATTTTAGTCATCATGACTTGAGTCAAGGTTGAAGATCTAATTTGATAGTATTTTTATATTTTAATGGGTCGGACAGTGTATAGTTTCATTGTTTTAATATTTTATTTATTGTCCGTCTATAATAGTTATATAGACACACGGTATAAAAATATAAATTAACACATTTTTGCAAATAGAAATTTGGTTCTAAATTTACCGATATTCGTTCTAGATATTTTGCAATTTTAACCTACTTGATACATTGGTCGTGTTTATGCAATTAGTACTTATCGTCCTACATGTCACTTGTAGTTTCCGCTCCAAGTAGAATTACATATAAATAAAAATTAAGTGTCTGTTTGTAATTAAGCGAAGCGAACGTAGTGAGCGGAGCGTTATACTTGAGACTTTTTCACATTCTTTGTCACGAATAAGCTCGAAAACTATTTGAAGAAAAATTATGACATTTTGCAATCAAAAAGACACACATTATGTGAGGGTTCAAAAAAAAAATTTTGAAAAATGTCATGTTGTTGAGGAATAATCGTTAAAAAACTGATATCCCATTGAAGTCAATGGGAAACGAGTCATTACATTGGGCTCGCTTCGCCCAATATGCAAACGGCAACCGAGATTTTGAGAGCCCAGCGAGTCGAAATTGAGGGTCTGTTGGCGCCCCTAATATAATTCCTAATTCTTATATCAAGTATTACTGTACTGAGTTTGGATATATCAACCTTCATCATCTGTGTATAAACGACTTTTTATTACTATCTCACATCCTAAACTTAGATAATTTGTAGAATTAGAATTAATTAGTCACTCAGTATGATAGTTCTTACAAGTCTTAAAGTATTCTACTGAATACTATATGGTACTCCATATAGTAGGCATATGGGACTAAATCTGTTGCACTAACAGAGAGAGAGAGGAAAAGTGAGAAAGCACTATCCTGTTACTTATATGTATATTAATATTATTTAAACCAGCCCACAATATATAATAATGCTTTAACCCACGCCATTCGCTATAAAATAATATTTGATGTTTGTTTTTGTTTCTATTCTAGTTAGTGACTACATTTTATAAATATGTCCTATTTGTATGTAGAAATGAAAATGCGATTTTTTATAATAACCTAAAATAAGATAACTAATATTTAGTAAAAGTTCAATATTTAAAAATGAAAAGATAATTGCAATCTAGTACTTAATAATCAATCCATAATCTGTAAAAACAAACCTTAGACGACTGAACTTTGATTATTTGTATTCAGAAATCAATAAACGATCTGTAATTTCAATCTTAAGTAGCTAAGTTGAGATCAGTTATTAATTTCGGGATATATATTAATTGGTTAGTTACATTATCTGTTATGCAGTAATCAAACACCATATATCCATCTGACCCCAATGACCACATCTGGGTGTTATGCAACGCTTTCAAAACATCTATCTGCCTCTTAATATTATAAAGTATTATCACAAATTAAACTAACACAAATATCTTATCTATTACCAAAGTACAGAGACGGAAATTGCGTACACGTAACCGCCATTAAAGTGACTCTTATTACGTTAACCATAAAGGTTTGTAAAAGTAGTTTGTGCATTGTAAACCTCGAGATGAATATTTTGTTTATCTTTTCACACGAATTTGAGACTTATTATTATATGTGAAGGATGAAAATTGCGTGAACAAATAATGTGTTCGGTTCATTGTACGGTCAATTTGAGCGAAGTGGCACACACGGCAACGGTCTTTATTTTTGTCTAAACCCTAAGGTGTTTGAATACAAGACGTGTTCGTGATCCAGATTTAAGAGTGTTATTGTCTGGAAAGTGTTAATAATAAAAAATAAATACATAAATGAAATGAGATCATAACAATGACGTATTTTTATTTGTTCAAAGGCCATGGATTTTTGGTTTTGTTAAAATTGTAAGTTATTTAGTGCATTGAGATCTGAACCTGTACTTGATAGTACGAAAGCAACAGTAAAACTAACTGACACGACCAATTTTGATATATTGGCTGGGAATACCAAGTAACTAAACTGCGTTTGACAAAACCAATAATCCTTATAGCTTAGTCACATTTAATTAATATAATTGACAGACATTTTTAGTTCAAAGTTAATAATATAAGTTCAATATCCAAGAAGATTCCTGTGATATAGTGACTAGATTCACAAAATGGCGTTTCTATTGAAACTATATTCTCTAAGAAACCTAAACTTTTCTTCTATATTTAAAATAACGGACTCAATATTTGTTTCAAGTGTAAAGATATTTACATCACTTGGGTGCTTTCCATACCATTATGAACCTTCTTGTTAACAAAATTATTTAAATACCTTTGTAACGTATAACCAATTTCAAATTAAAGGCGTTGGCTGTGTGTGACCTTGATATTTTTAGAGCGAGACGAAAGATTAAGGAGTTATCGAGAACATAGCCTTCATTAAACGATACATATATACTTCTCAAAATGAAGGGTATTGATGCTTTATTCTGACATTTAAAATTTGCACGATATTAAAAAAAATATTTGTTCTCTAGCTCTTCGGTTTAGCGGTGATCGGTATCGGAGTAGCAGTTCTCCTCAACTGGTCGGTGATCAAGGAGGAGTTGAACGGCCACCTGACGGTAGCACCATGGTTGTTCATTGTCATCGGTGCTGTGATGTTCGTGATTGCATTCTTCGGATGCTGTGGAGCCATCAGGGAGAGCCACTGCATGGTTGTTACTGTAAGTATATCGAATAACTTGTCCTGATCGATACTTAAGTCATTATTATACATCATTTATTCAAGAGTATTATTTTATGTAGCTATATTAAGCTAGTGTTATTACATATAATCAATACAAATACATTTTTAATAATCCACTTATTTACATTGACCTGTTTTAATAATAGGTATTCTCTGAAGTCCAATAAATAGTTTAGACAAATGAGTTTTTTTTTTAACAACTATTATTAACTGTCAATGTCTCAAATAAAAATTAAAACTATATTTACTGACTGACTGACTGACTATATTTACAGTTTATAAAATAACATAGTTTAATTTCTATAGATCAATAAGTAATTATTGTTATATCGGTAAGAGTAATGCATTGCTTTTGCCATTGTCAAGATACAATGGGAATTTTAAAACATTGTTTCAAACCGAGAATACCATAATCAGTAAAGAAATGCAACTGTTGTTCTACTGACTGACTTTAATTAATACTTCATTATGTTTGTTTAACGATTATATTCTATTTGTGATAAGAAATAAAATAGCAAAAAGAAATTATTAAATAACTAAGGAATTATATATTTATTTTATTTAAGAACCAGATTTAGTACAAACAAAATATTCAGAAACACAAAAAATATTTCATGACCTTATCTCTTAAAACACATCTTTACCAGCTAGTCATGAGTGATAAAGTGAACTTTAAATATTCCAAAACGGATTATTATTTTAGTACGCCATCTTCCTGTTGGTTATCATCATCGTGCAAGTGATCCTCGCTGTGCTGCTCTTCACATACGCTGATAACATCAAGGAAGGACTCGTTAAGACCATCAACTCCATCTGGGATAAGAGACAGACCGATCCCACCTCTAATACAGTCTTCGAGAACATTCAACAACAGGTACATTATAAAGATTTCGATATGTTATGAGAAGTTAGAAGTCATGTTATCTAATTTGATTGTATTATGATTTCCATGAATAACAAAATCGTAAAAGTGTCCTATATTTGATTTTGTTACTTTATACATTTCAAACAATAATTCATATATCTTTAACATTTCAGCTGGAATGCTGCGGTAAAGATGGACCGACAGACTACATCAATGTCTCCCTGCCCCCCTCCTGCTGCTCCTCGGTTGGTACAGTGGGCAAGGTATTGGGCAATACCTGTCTCTTGATTGACGCCAACAAGGATGGGTGCTCCTCTCGCGTCGGCTCGTTGTATGTGAAGTGGAGCAAGCCCATCGCTGGAATATCTATTGGGATAGCTTGTGTAGAGGTACGTCGTGGCAAAGTCCACAACCAGCGTGCTTAGTGCGACATTTTACATACTCCAACGACTTTAAGTAAACTTTTTGTATGAAGTAAGAACAGTTTTATATTCGTGATGCTAGATGGCGGTGTTGGTAAATAAACTTCGATTTGTTCTATATAACAGTAGTTTTCAATTCTTTACACTAGATGGCATTGTTCTTAATTAACCTTCGATTTGTATTAAGTTTTACATTGGTTACGTTAGAAGGCGTTGTACTTATTTCATACAAATGGAGGTTTAAGCGCTAAGAAACGGCATTAGGATTTTCGTCATAATATACAGATCTTTACAAATCTTAATATCACTTAAAAGAAACTCTCTAAACAAACAAACAAACAAACATATGTTTATATTTTGTTATAGTATGTTAATAATGACTTTGTTTTCAGGTCGTGGGAGCTCTATTCGCCTTGTGCCTCGCCAACTCCATACGGAACATGGACAGAAGGTCTCGCTACTAATATTTTGTATTAGACCTGGTACCTATGACACAATTTTTTGGTTCTTTTTAATGCTATTTATGGGTTGTGCTCACTGCATGGCGGTTTGGTTCATTCACCTTTATAACAATTATATACTTTGTGGTGGCGGCCTCGATTGTTAACGTTCAGTCATTTTTATATATTCATTTTGTAAAGCACAAAAAATAATTTTGTTCAAATACTAATTATATGTAAATTTTTTGTTTCCTTTTTTGATTGAAAGATAATTATTAAAGAAAAAATTGATATAGATTCTTTTATAATTGCACAAGGAAATTTTGTTTGTATTCACTGTGGGGGTCGTTGTGATTACGATTGTTTTGAATGTGTTTTTTATTTTGTAATGACAGACAGCTAATATTACGATATAATAATTAAATATCCGCGATCTTATATTTCTTGACTAATGTTTTATTATCTGTCTGTCCATCTATACAATGACATGTTGAAGGTTGCTTTACTAACATTTGCTATGAAGACTAATTATCAAAAAAGAATTATTGTGTTAACAATTTTATGTGTATGGTATATATTATATACAATAATTTTGGTTTTAAAGTAAATATCTTATTAACAAACAGCAAACAATATATAAAATAGAATGTGTAAACGTTGAGGTTTATTGAAATTTTATAAATATTATAGCTTTGAAAGCTTTTTGGATACATTTTACCGTATATTATTAAACTAAAAATAGATTTTTGTGTTGCTTTAAGAAACTTGATGTAATCAACGAGTTATAAGTTAGAATTAAAAATTGCCAAATAATGCTCATATAATTATTAATATTTGGCAGATTTGTTATAATTATATATACTTAAATAAAAAATATAATAAAACTTATTTCAATAGTTCTTTTATTCTGCTTAATTTTTAAACCTACGGTAAGTACTTGACACTAACAGCATGAAAATTATTAACCATGTTCAGAAATCAGTACGGAGTTATCAAATTATGTATATATTAAAATACTGATTTTTGTTCATTGTTTTGTTTTAAATTTTTGTTTTAAAGGATTATTACGGACTCATTAATAAGCACTGGAAGTTACTAATGGAGTTAAAATAACCCCGGTGTAATAATTATTCATGAACCAGAATTGTGTTTATCCAAATTAAAATAAATACTTGATGTGTGCGTATAATAATATAATTTTTAACTACAGGTACGTTTGAAGACATCACGAAAGAATTGAATAAGAACAATACACACAACACACAACCCCACCTCGATATTACAAATTCTGAACTGTTACCATGAAAATGCTAGAGTCAGTTTATTATTAACAATACACAACCGTGTATCCAATTTGAACTTACCTCGGTATATACTGAAAGGACTGTGAGTTATCAACTCGCTACAATTATTTATGATAATGTTCATTATTTTTTTGTTTTGTCATTTTATAAAATTTATTGATAGATATTATTAAGTTAGTTAAGCGACTTTAATGTTACATATATGTGAAATTATAATATCTTAATTCGGCTTGTAAATTGTAATGTTTATACGTCCAATACTGAAGTATTAATGTACGTCTGTAATGTAACTATTAAACTTGTATGGAGATATTGTCTGTTTGTTATTTTGAATCTCTTATACATTTCCGATACTGCTTTTGTGAATGTTTTATATTGTACGAATAAATAAATCTCAACAAAGATTGTTTTATTTCAAGTTCTTGGATTTAATTGGTTTTACCGATCTCACAAAATCACAATTTCAATATTTCTTTGTTATTATTAGTATATTTATTGAGCGAAGCGAACGAAGTGAGCGGAGCCGTTTTACTGGAGACTTTTTGCATTCTTTGTCACCAATTGCCTCGAAAACTACTTGACGGCATATTATGAAACTTTGCAATCAAAGACACACATTAGGTGATAGTTTAAAGAAAAAATAATTGAAAAATGTCCTCAAAAAAAAAAAAGTTTTTTAATATGTCAAAAAAACTGATATCCCATTGAAGTCAATGGGAAACGATGAGTCAATACACTAGGCTCGCTTCGCTCAATATGCAAAACGGCACCCGAGATTTCACAAGCGCAGCGAGTCGAAATTGAGGGTTTGTTGGCGCCCCTAGTATAATATATGTTAAAAATATAAATATACATGTTTACATGTCTGAGTTAATTATAATTTTGAGGTCAATATATAACTTTGTACCTAATTGAGGTTTATAAGACCACAGGCTGTTACTGTTGAATGTTGATGTTGATGTGACCCTTGAATACATATAATATAAACAAACATAAAAACACTACAACCAAACAAAGCCAAAACTAAAAACAAGCACAAAAAGGTGAATTACTTACAAATTTAATTTCAACGACAACGATACGCATTATTTATTTTCATTTGTCGTCTAATTTCTCTGAAAAACTTTGAACCAAAAAGCTTTAGTTTTATTTTTGTAATAAATATAAAGCTGGATAAACACAGAGGATGTTTTGAAGTAGGGACAGGTCAAGCGTATTCGAAACTGAGGAGCTTGCATGAAGGAATTTATATAGGGTAAGGAACCGATAGAAGTATGTCAGGATCATAGCAAGTCGAAGTCTTTAGTCTATGCCTATACTTCAGAGGGAAAGAGGAGGGATAATATATGTATTTATTTAAAAGTTTCTTACTGTATGCTCAAAGACTCTAGCAACGGTTGGTATTACATGCACTTTAGAAATCTTTAATTTGGTTTCAGAATTGACGACTTCCATTATTTTTACTTCATTTAATACCTTCATGTCCCCTTTCTAGCGATATTGCGTAATATTTTTTAATAAACAGAATAATTAATATCCTTTCTAATTATTATGCTTATTTCTTGTTTAAACATTAATTTAATGTAACTTATAATTGATGATGGCTGATTAGTTTATAGTAATAATTTCTTGTAACTTATACATTATGATTATGATTTTTCGGTATTTAAGTGTCAATATTCTCTCAAATGTCTGGAACGTTGCGGTGCGGTTCAAAAATGTATTGATTTAAAAATATTTTTGATATCCGATACATCAGTTCTCCGTTCTTCACCCGAGTAGCAGTGCTCCTCAATTGGTCGGTGATCAAGGAGGAGTTGAACGGCCACCTGACGGTAGCATCATGGTTGTTCATAGTCATAGCTGCTATGATGTTCGTAATTGCATTCTTCGGATTCTGTGGAACCATCAGGGAGAGCCACAGCATGGTTGTTACTGTAAGTATATCGAATAATTCGTCCTGATCAATATTTCGGTCATTATTATACATCATTTATTCAAAAGTATTATTTTATGTAGTTATATAAAGCTAGTGTTATTACATATAATCAATACAAATACATTTTTAATAATCCGCTTATATTTACATTATTTACTTACTTACTTAGCTTCTGGCCATATCCCTTACGGGGTAGCCAGAGACGACGGAGCGCCAAACGCTACGGTCCCTGCATACCTCTTTCGCCTCTACCACAGACATTAACCTCTTCATACATGTCCTCCGGGGGTTCTCATGCTTTTTACGTGACTTTCCTCCAGTATCGTAGCTACTGAGTTTTCGAAGGTCACTCGAGGCCTCCCGCTGTCTCTCTTACCGCTCACTTTTCCTTTATAAATCTTTTTTACCAATCTTTCATCACTCATTCGTTCGACGTGCTCAAACCACCTGAGCACGTTCTTCTTCATTCTCACAGTGACATCTTCGCTAGTACCTGCCATTCTGTGGATCTCTTCATTGCGGATTCGCTCAGCTAAACTGACTCCGCATATTCGGCGAAGAGATCGCATCTCCACAGCATTCATTTTTCTTACATTCTTCTTTTGTGTTACCCACGTTTGGCTGCCGTATAACAAAGTCGGTAGCAAAACTGCATTGTGTATAGCCAAACGTGCAGCTATGCTGACGTTTCTTCGTCTCAACAATGCAGCCAAAGCACCGTTGACTCTGTTACCGGCAGCAATACGCCTCTCCACATCCATTTCGTGTCTTCGTTCAAATTTGATGCCACTATTTTTTTTGAATTCTGATGTATCTCCACAGATACATTATCAAGAAAAGCGTTAAAAGCTAGAAATTCTCTGAGAGATGTTTTTAAAGAATATATATAATAAAGTTCCACAAGATATCTTAGATCTTCCTTTTCTTAGTTTTAAATCTAAAATAAAAGGTTTATTAATAAATAAATCTTAATATAACGTTCAAGAGCTTTTAGTGAATCGAAATATATGGAACTTAAGTCGTTGATTTAATTGCAGGATTTATATAATAATCATCACATCATCTAAGATTGTTATATTTCTTTTAAAAAGAGCAACTGTTGAATATCTGGCTGGCTCTTCTCAACAGGGCAGCATTCCGTGCCAGTGGAAGCTTACTCACGGACTGACTACACTGACCTTTTTTTCATTGTAATAATTGTATTAAATGATTAAAGTGCTTGTAAATGCCTACTTGAATAAAGATATTTTGAAATTGAATTGAGGAATAGGTGGCATCATAACAGCAGTGGTCAAGGTCTTTGTCGCGTTTCAAATACATTGATATATAGTATATATATATTTTTAATATATGTATTTTTGAGCCGCTAAAAATCTTGATTAAAAAAGGTTGAGACAAGGGAAAACTAAAAAAAACAATTATAAATATAACCTATTGAAATACTTGTCTTCTATTCTATTTCATTCTCTCGCTTCCTTGATCCTATACATTTATGTGTTTGTTATCTTTATCGTAACGAATTTTTGTTACATTGAGTTTCAAATTACAACGATTCTTACGTTTCACCTAAAAAAATCCTGTGTAATCTGATCGCAGCCATCTACTGGATCTCATTATAAAATTAAATAATCGTTCCAGACATTTGAGAGAATATACAAATACTGAAAAGTACTGAAGCAAAAGTAAGTAAGCAAATACTGAAAAGTCATAATCATAATGACTAAATTACAAGAAATGATTACTATAAGCTAATCAGCCATTATCAATTATAAGTAACATTAAATTAATGTTTAAAAAGACATAAGCATAATCAATTAGAAAGGATATTAAATATTCTGTTTATTACAAAATATTACGCAATATCTCTAATAGGGACATGAAGATATTAAATGAAGTAAAAATAATGGAAATCCTCAGTTCTGATACCAAATTTCTTTAAAGATTTCTAAATTGGATTTAATACCAACCGTTGCTAGCAACTTTAAGAAGAAAGAAAGAAAGTTATAAATAAATACATAGATTATCACTCCTCTTTCCCTCTGAAGCATAGCCATAGACTAAATACTTCGACTTGCCATGATCCTGACATTCTTCTATCGGTTCTTTTACCCTATATAAATTCCGTCATGCAAGCTCGTCGGTTTCGGATACGCTTGACTTGTCCCTACTTCAAAACATCCTCTATGTTTATCCAGCTTTATATTTATTACAAAAATAAAACTAAAGTTTTTTGGTCCAACTTCAGAGAAATTAGACGACAAATGAAAATAAATAATGCTTATTGTTGTCGTTTAAATTAAATTTGTAAGTAATTCAGCTTCTTGTGCTTGTTTTTAGTTTTGGCTTTGTTTGGTTGTAGTTTTTTAAGTTTGTTTATATTATATGTATAGGTTCAAGGATCACATCAAAACAGTAATAGCCTGTGGTCTTATAAGCCTCAATTAGGTACAAAAGTTATATGTAAATAAACCCGAGCTACTGCCGAAATACTGCCTCGCTCTGTTGATCACTCACAATTTCATCGAGGCCAACTTGGCCTTGCTCTCCAGATAACCACAAAACTGAAAATCGCTCGAAATGTCGAGAACCAGTATTCTGATACTTGGCGAGGCAATAAGTGGAGTGCTCTCGAAGAGTGGTGATACGACAAATGGGGTTTTCTTAGTGGTAAACGCGCAAACCTGTGTCTTTAGGGGATTGAACTGAACGTGGTTCAGTTCACCCCACTCAGAGACCATCCCTAGGGAGGTCTCTATTGAAGACACAAGTTTCTTTCGGCAATCGTCGACGTTTTCCCGAGAGAGACCTGCACGACTGGAATATACCGCATCCCCAGTGCTTTCATCCGCATAACAATGTATGTTGGAAATATCCAACATATCATTGATGTGCAGGAGGAACAGAGTTGGGGATAGCACGCAGCCTTGGGGTACACCAGCGTTCACGGGCTTGGGGTCCGAGCAAAAACCGTCGAGAACGACCTGTATGCTCCGACCAGTGAGGACGCTTGTGATCCATTTGCATAAACTCTCGGGAAGCCCATAGGAAGGTAGCTTCGAAAGAAGTCCCTTGTGCTATACACGATCGAAGACTTTTGCCATATCCTAACTAACTGCCAGATCCTCTCCCTTGCTTTCAATAACCGTTGCCCAACGGTGAGTAAGGTATAACAGAAGATCACCAGCTGATCGACCATGGCGAAAGCCATACTGTCGGTCATTGGTCAACTGGTGATCCTCGAGGTACGTTAGGATCTGTCGGTTTATGATAATCTCCATTATTTTGGAGAGAAGGGAGGTAATGGCGATAGGTCTGTAGTTAGCTGGGTCTGAGCTATCACCTTTTTTAGGGATCGGATGGACAAGGGCACGCTTCCATGAGACCGGGACTACGCCTTTAAGGTAGGAGTACCGAAATAGACGCGTTAGCACTGGAGTCAACTCAGGGGCACACGTTCGTAGCACCAATGGAGAAATGCCATCCGGCCCACTCGACTTATGAACGTCCAAGGAAAATAAAGACTGCCTGATAGTTTTTTGCCGAAAAACTATTTCCGGCATTGAACTCTGACACCGCGGGATGATAGGCGGTGTCTTCCACTGGTCGTCCAAAGTCGAGTTAGTGGAGAAAAGAGTGCCCAAGAGATCGGCTTTCTCTTTTGCCGTGTGGGCCAGAGAGTCATTCCCCATGTACAACGGCGTTAGGGACGGCTGGCTAAAGTTGCCCAGAGTGGCCTTGGAAAGCGCCCAGAATTTGCGCGTGCCAAGCGGGTACTTTGCCAGCTGATCCCAAATTTTGACGACATGCTTGAACTTTGCTCTAGCGATTTGCCGTTTGAAGAATCTAGAGGCACGGTTATATTTCCTCTTCAGAACTCTAGAGTTCGGATCCTTAGTGACTAACGCATTAACCCAAGCTTGATAAGCCTGCCGTTTGCCAGCTGCTGCAGCCCTGACAGACGCATCAAACCAAGGCCGCGAACTGCCACCAAGTGGTACCACAGAGCTTGGTACAAATAGTTCCATGCCCTGAAGTATCACATCAGCTACAGCCGCAGCGCAGTCACTAGGATCATTTTAAGGGAAACAAATCGGCCCCCATAGGTAGGATGCAAAAAAGGACCGCATTCCATCCCAATCCGCTGACTTGTAGTGCCAAACGCGTCGAGTCGCAGGTCTTGTGCGAGCAGGACGTTGAATGGGCACTACACTCCGTACCAGACAGTGATCAGAGGAACCTAAGGGAGCCTCGACAGAGCCTCAATTTAGACTCGCTGCGCTTGCGAAATCTCGGGTGCCGTTTGCATATTGAGTGAAGCGAGCCTAGTGTATTGACTCATCGTTTCCCATTGACTTCAATTGGATATCAGTTTTTTGACATACAATTAAAAAAAAAAAAAATTAAGGACATTTTTCTATTTTTTTTTAATCCATCACCTAAAGTGTGACTTTTTGATTGTAAAGTTTCATAATTTTCCGTCAAGTTTTCGAAGCAATACGTGACAAAGAATGCAAAAAGTCTTCACTAAAACGCTCCGCTCACTTCGTTCGCTTCGCTCAATAAATATACTAATAATAATAAAGAAACATTTAGATTGAGATTTTGTGAGATCGGTAAAACCAATTAAATCCAAGAACTTGAAATAAAACATATTTTTTGTTGAGATTTATTTATTCATACAATATAAAACATTCACAAAAGCAGTATCGGAAATGTATAAGAGATTCAAAATAACAAACAGACAATATCTCCATACAAGTTTAATAGTTACATTACAGACGTACATTAATACTTCAGTATTGGACGTATAAACATTACAATTTACAAGCCGAATTAAGATATTATAATTTCATATATATGTAACATTAAAGTCGCTTAACTAACTTAATAATATCTATCAATAAATTTTATAAAATGACAAAACAAAAAAATAATGAACATTATCATAAATAATTGTAGCGAGTCGATAACTCACAGTCCTTTCAGTATATACCGAGGTAAGTTCAAATTGGATACACGGGTGTGTATTGTTAATAATAAACTGACTCTAGCATTTTCATGGTAACAGTTCAGAATTTGTAATATCGAGGTGGGGTTGTGTGTTGTGTGTATTGTTCTTATTCAATTCTTTCGTGATGTCTTCAAACGTACCTGTAGTTAAAAATTATATTATTATACACGCACATCAAGTATTTATTTTAATTTGGATAAACACAATTCTGGTTCATGAATAATTGTTACACCGGGGTTATTTTAACTCCATTAGTAACTTCCAGTGCTTATTAATGAGTCCGTAATAATCCTTTAAAACAAAAATTTAAAACAAAACAATGAACAAAAATCAGTATTTTAATATATACATAATTTGATAACTCCGTACTGATTTCTGAACATGGTTAATAATTTTCATGCTGTTAGTGTCAAGTACTTACCGTAGGTTTAAAAATTAAGCAGAATAAAAGAACTATTGAAATAAGTTTTATTATATTTTTTATTTAAGTATATATAATTATAACAAATCTGCCAAATATTAATAATTATATGAGCATTATTTGGCAATTTTTAATTCTAACTTATAACTCGTTGATTACATCAAGTTTCTTAAAGCAACACAAAAATCTATTTTTAGTTTAATAATATACGGTAAAATGTATCCAAAAAGCTTTCAAAGCTATAATATTTATAAAATTTCAATAAACCTCAACGTTTACACATTCTATTTTATATATTGTTTGCTGTTTGTTAATAAGATATTTACTTTAAAACCAAAATTATTGTATATAATATATACCATACACATAAAATTGTTAACACAATAATTCTTTTTTGAGAATAATAATATTCATAACAAATGTTAGTAAAGCAACCTTCAACATGTTATTGTATAGATGGACAGACCGATAATAAAACATTAGTCAAGAAATATAAGATCGTAGATATTTAATTATTTTAATATAAATTATATCGTAATATTAGCTGTCTGTCATTACAAATAAAAAACACATTCAAAGCAATTGTACCCACAGTGAATACAAACAAAATTTTCTTGTGCAATCATAAAAGTATCTAAGTACTTTTTTCTTTAATAATTATCCTTCAATCAAATAAGGAAACAAAAAATTTACATATAATTAGTATTTGAACAAAATAAGCATTTGTGCTTTACAAAATGAATATATAAAAATTACTGAACATTAACAATCGATGCCGCCACCACAAAGTATATAATTGTTATAAGGGTGAATGAACCAAACCGCCATGCAATGAGCACAACCCATAATTAGCATTAAAAAGAACCAATGATGATGATGAACCAATGATTTTCGGATTTTGCTCGGGCTGCCCGTCGTATCTGGGGCGGGCAAAGTATCGCCTTTTGTGTTTTTTGAGGGCAAACGACGAGTCAATGCAGCGGCACCCCGACTCACTCCAAATGCGGACTTTTGTAACATCCGGGGACTTCATTCCAACTTGAACGCCGTCCACTATCATCTAGAGACGGCGCAGCCAGCCTTGTTGTTTCTGACGGAGACACAGATATCTCAACCTAGCGACACAGCGTACCTATCATACCCCGGGTATAAACTAGAACACCATTTTATACCACACGCCGGGGTATCTGTGTTCGTAAGGGAGGATATCTGCTACCGTCGCCTTCAGGTTTTTGAAGGTCATCTGTCTCCTGGTCACCTGTCTGTACTCTCGCTGCGCGTGGACATGGAAGATCGTGTCAGAGTCTACGCGTGCCTCTACAGGTCCCATAGTGGTAATGCAGAAACGGATCAACACTTGGGCCATATTCAGGCGAAGATTGACCATCTGCTTTCACAGACTCCTTCCGCCGAAGTCGTAGTCCTTGGGGACTTCACCACCACCACGAAAAAAACTTGTGTCTTCTATAGAGACTTCTTGGGAATGGTCTCTGAGTGGTGTGAACTGAACCACGTTCAATTCAATCCCGAGAAGACGCAAATTTGCGCGTTTACCACTAAGAAACCCCATTTGTCGTATCACCGCTCTTTGAGAGCATTCCCCTCATTGCCTTGCCAAGTATCAGAATACTGGGTCTCGACATTTCGAGCGGTTGTCAGTTTCGTGGTCATCTGGAGAGCAAGGCCAGGTTGACCTCGAAGAAATTGGCAGTGATCAATAGAGCGAGGCAGTACTTCAAACCTGGCCAAAGACTTGTGCTCTATAAGGCGCAGGTCCGCCCACACATGGAGTACTGTTCTCATCTCTGGTCCGGATCACCCCAATATCAGCTTCTACCATTTAACCGCGTACAACGGAAAGCCGTTCGAATTGTCGAGGACCCGGTGCTCTGCGAACGGCTGGACTCTTTGGCATTGCGTAGAGACGTGGCTTCTTTGTGCGTCTTCTACCGCATTTACAATGGAGAGTGTTCCGAAGAACTATTCGATCTGATGCTTGCCGCCGAATTTCATCACCGCATAGCCACCTGGATGCGTGGCGATCCTCCACTGTGCGGTTCTCAAGGACATTTTTTCCAAATTCCACTCGCTTGTGGAACGAACTCCCTTCGGCGGTATTTCCAGATCGGTACGACAGGGGTGCCTTAAAAAAGGCGTTTTCCTACCTACGAGGCCGGCAACACCCTTGTAAATCCTCGGATGTTGCAAGAGTTCGTGGGCGGTGATGATCACGTCCATCTGTGACCCACCAGCTCGTTTGCCCTCCTTATAGGTACATAAAAAAAATATATATTGTGTCATAGGTACCAAATCTAATACAGTTGGAGCTGGAGTTGGCGAGCCACAAGGTCAATAGAGTGCCCACGACCTGAAAAGAAAGTCATTATTAACATACTGTAACAAAATCTAAACATATGTTTGTTTGTTCATTCATTTAGAGAGTTTCTTTTAAGTGATATGAAGATTTGTAAGGATCTGTATATTATGACAAAAATCCTAATGCCATTTTTTAGTGCCTAGTGAGTTTAATTTATCAAATCAATTACGTTAAAATAAACTTCGATTTGTATAAAATAAGTACAACGCCATCTAACGTAACCAATGTAAAACTGTTAATACAAATCGAAGGTTAATTAAGGACAATGGCATCTAATGTAATGAATTCAAAGCGACTGTTATTTATCACAAACCGAAGTTCAAACAGATCTTATTTCATTCAAAAAGTTTACTTAAAGTCGTTGGAATTTGTAAATAAACTTGCACTAGCCACACCGGTTGTGGACTTTGACACCACGTACCTCAATACAAGCTATTACAATAGATATTCCACCGATGGGGTTGCTCCACTTCTCATACAACGAGGCAATACGGGAGGAACACCCTTCCTTGTTGGCGTCAATCAAGAGACAGGTATTGCCCAGGAGGGAGCCGCAGCAGGAGGGGGGCAGGGGGACATTGATATTGATATAGTCTGTTGGTCCATCCTTACCGCAGCATTTCAGCTGAAATGTTAAAGATACATGAATTATTGTTTGAAACATGTGTATAACATAAAGAAACAAATCAAATATAGGACACTTTTACGATTTTGTTATTCATGGAAATCATAATACAATCCAATTAGATAACACGACTTCTAACATCTCATAACATATTGAATTCTTTATAATTTACCAGTATTTGAATGCTCTCGAAGAATTTATTAAAGATGGGATCGGTATGTCTATTGTCCCAGATGGAGTTGATGGTCTTAACGAGTCCTTCCTTGATGTTATCAGTGTTCGTGAAGAGCAGCACAGAGAGGATCACTTGCACGATGATGATAACCAACTAAAATAGTAATCCATTTTAGAATATTTAAACTCAACTTTATCACTCATGGCTAGCTGGTAGAGATGTTTTAAGGGCATGCAATATTTTCATGTTTCTGAATATTTTGTACTTAAATAAAATAAATAAGAATAAGAAAAAAATATTCCTTAAAGTTATTTAAAAGTTTCTTTTTGCTATTTTATTTCTTATCACAAATAGGATATTATTGTTAAATAAACATAATGAAGTATTAATTAAAGTCAGACAGTAGAACGACAGTTGCATTTCTTTACAGCGAATGTTATCTTCGGTTTTAAACAATGTTTTAAAATTCCCATTGTAAATTGACAATGGCAAAGGCATTGCATTACTGTTACCGATATAATAATAATTACTTATTGATCTATAGAAATTAAACTATGTTATTTTATAAATTGACAGTAAATATAGTTTTAATTTTTCTTTGAGACATTGACAGTTAGTAATAGTTGTTAAAACAAAACTTATTTGTCTAAACTATTTATCGGACTTCAGAGAATACCTATTTCTAAAACACGTAAATATCGAAAAATCATAATCATAATGTATACAAGAAATTTTTACTATAAACTAATCAGCCATCATCAATTATAAGTTAGATTAAATTAATTAATTTAATATTTTCTAAAATTTATAAAAATTAAAATTAAAATTTTCTAAAATTTGACGGCCGCTCGGGACGGACGTGATCCGTGAGACGTTGAATTGTGTTGTTGAAGTGCAAATAGTGAAAATGAATATTTGTCCAAGGGAGGCCAAAGAAAAGAAAATATATATATATTTTTTTATGTAAATAATTTAATAATTTTGTATTTTGTATTTAGAATTAAAATTATGATTATATGTTAAAATAAAATGTAATGTATGTATAAAGATCTGGATGTTATTTGTGTGTCTGAGACCAAGCGAAAAGGCAATGATACGACCGATTTGCCTGGCAACCAGGTCGCTTTCTGGGCTGGGGTTCCAGAGGGTGAGCGAGGTTGCCAAGGTGTAGGCGTGTTGTAGTCCTCTCGAATGGTTATTGCAATGGTAGAATACAAGGCTATCAACCCGAAGCTTCTTTGGGTTCGCTTTAAGCTGCGGATAACAAGAGTATTCTTGTTAGCCGTTTACGCGCCAGTATCCTCAGCTCCGGTGAGCGAACTCGAGGAATTTTGGGAGAGTGTCAGGTATGTTTTAAGTAGTGTCAGAAGTAATGAAAGGTTGATAGTATGTGAGGATGTTAATGGATGGGTTGGAACCGCGCGAAGTGGTTGCGAAAGCGTGCTAGGCAAGTACGGTGATAAAAGCGTAAATGAGGCTGGAAAGCTTATTTTGGAACTTTGTAACGAGAGAAATTTGTTTCTGGCAAACACGATGTTTGATCATAAACAAATTCACATGTACACATGGGAGCGAGCGGAAGAAAGAAGTATGATTGATTTATTCCTAGTGGATCAGCGTATTCGAAGCCAAGTTATGGACACGTGAGTGTTTTGGGGTGCTGATCTTGCAGAACCTTAGGAATGGTATGGTGAAAGTAGCGACAGAGGTATGTGGTAAAAGGAAAAGAGGATTTGGTAAAAAGCGCGATGAATGGTGGGATGATGAAGTGAAAGACGCTGTGGAGTTAAAAAAGAAAGCATGGCTGGATTATAAAACCTCGGGTGAGGATAAAAGTATGAGAGAGATAAGAAAAAGAGAGTAAAAGCTGCAAAAGCACAAAACGAAAGCACTTATAAAGATGAAGCGTGAAAATTCTGAGAGAGAAAGGGATGAAAGGTTGACGAACAACTTCCGGGAAAACACGAAGCTTTTCTGGCGAGAAGTTAGTGATTCCCGGGGTTGTTCGATAACCTGTAGAATGAAAGGGGTGCTTTCGAAGAGCGGTGAAATTTTAACAGAGCTAGCACACGTTTTGCAGCGGTGGGCGGAATTCTACAAGAAGACGTATGAATGTGAGGACGCCTTGGCCTTGAGTACCAGCGAAACGCTGAGTCCGGATGTAGCCGATGGTGAAATCAGTTTAAAAGAAGTGGAGAGCGCGATTCGAAGCCTGAAATGTGGTAAGGCTGAAGGAGCAGATGAAGTTACTGCCGAGATGATCAAATATGGTGGGCCACGCGCCCTGGCAATCGGGGGAGGTCCCAGACGATTGGCGAGGTGCAGTTATCGTACCTTTGTATAAAGGCAAAGGTTCACAGATAAACTGTGCAAGCTATAGGGCTATCAGTTTGATCAGCTTGGGCAGTAAAGTTTATGCTAAAATATTAGCGAGAAGAATGCAAGAGAGATCTGAAATACTGTTGTGGGAGGCCCAAGGAGGTTTTAGACCTGGAAGAGGGTGTATAGATCAGATCTTTTCCCTCCGCATGATCACGGAAAAGTTTTTGGCCCTAAACCAAAGGGTTTTCTGTGCTTTTGTGGATTTGAAAAAGGCGTTTGACAGGGTTGTGAGAAAGAAATTATGGGAGATACTGCCCCGATACAATGTGAGCGGACCCTTGCTACAGGTTGTAAAGTCTCTTTACAGATATCAATTAGTCTGTGTGCGAGTAGGAGCTGACGGGTCGCCCTGGTTTCACATCGAATCGGGTGTTAAACAAGGTTGCGCTATGCCAACTTGGTTGTTCAATTTGTATTTGGATAGTTGTCCCCAAGGCGTGAATGATAGTGACATGGGAGTGAAAGTAGGTGACCTTAAGATCAATTGCTTGCTATATGAAGATGATGAAGTGCTCATTGCATCATCAGAACGCGATTTGCAGGCATTGGTCACCACTCTGATAGATGGGTATGAAAATAATGGTCTAAACCTAAATGCAGATAAAACGAAGGTTCTGATATTTGAAAGAAATGAAGAAAGAAGAGAATGTAAGATCAACGTGAATGGTAAGATAATAGAACAAGTGAATGAAGTGGTATATTTGGGAAGTATGTTTAGCAGAGACGGAAGATACGAAAGGGATGTGGAGAGGCGTATTGCTGCCGGTAACAGAGTCAACGGTGCTTTGGCTGCATTGTTGAGACGAAGAAACGTCAGCATAACTGCACGTTTGGCTATACACAATGCAGTTTTGCTACCGACTTTGTTATACGGCAGCGAAAAGTGGGTAACACAGAAGAAGAATGTAAGAAAAATGAATGCTGTGGAGATGCGATCTCTTCGCCGAATATACGAAGTCAGTTTAGATGACCGAATCCGCAATGAAAAGATCCACAGAATGGCAGGTACTAGCGAAGATGTCGCAGTGAGGATGAAGAAGAACGTGCTCAGGTAGTTTGGGCACGTGGAACGAATGAGTGATGAAAGAATGATAAAAAAGATTTGTAAAGGAAAAGTGAGCGATAAGAGAGACAGGGGGAGGCCTCGAGTGACCTACGAAAACAAAGTAGCTACGATACTGGAGGAAGGTCACGTAAAAAGCATGAGGACCCCCCGGAGGGTATGTATGAAAAGGTTAATGTCTGTGGTCGAGGCGAAAGAGGTATGCAGGGACCGTAGCGTTTGGCGCTCCGTCGTCTCTGGCTACCCTGCAAGGGATATGGCGTGAATATAAGCAAAGTAATTTATATTTAACTCAAACAATTGGTCGCTCTCTTAATTTTTACAAACAATCTATCAAAGATTTTATCGTAATTAATTTGATCTTGGGAATCGTAAACATGCCGGCCTATACTGACTATTTGTCCCAAGAATTTAGATTTGCACAAATAGCTGATGTAATGCCACTCAAAAAATTTCAGCAGATACGACGATACATTCACTTTAACGATAACTTACTTGATGACCGATATTTTAAAGTTAGGCCCCTCATTGAAAAAGTTCGTGCCAATTTTTTGAAAGTACCTCACGAAACAAGATTTAGTATCGATGAAATGATGGCGCCATCATTTCATCGGTGAAATGAAGGCAAAAAAGCCGGTAATCGAACAGTATATAAAAAGCAAGCCTCGCAATTGGGGGTACAAAGTATTTGTTAGAACGGGAGTTTTCGGCTTGATTTACGATTTTCTGGTCTATGGCGGCGAAGACACTTTCAGATGTCAAAAATTTTGAAAATAGAAGAGTTGAGTTTGGGCTTTGGGGCAAAAGTCGTCCTATCACTGTATAGAACTATTCCTGATCCAGCATGTTCAATTATTTATTTTGATAACTTTTTCACCAGCTTAGAGCTTATTCACGTACTGCGATATGATATGGAAATATTTTCTTTAGGAACAATCAGATCGAATCGACTACGTGGTGCAGAACAGAAACTGTTATCTGATAAAGCCCTCAAGAAGAAAGGTCGAGGATCTTATTCACGAGTGGTTTGCAACAAAGTGTGTGTTGTAAAATAGCATGACAATAAAGTGGTCACTGTTGCAAGTAGTTATGTTTCGGAAACACCTTTCGGAGTTATACAGCGGTACGATAAGGATTTGAAACCGAGAGCTGCTGTCCCCTGTCCCAATATAATAAAGCACTACAACGCCCATATGGGTGGTATCGACCTTGCAGATGAAAAGTCACCTATGGTACTTACCCATATTTTCCCAAATTTTAGACATGTGCGTGAACAATCGCTGGATTTTATATCGCAGGCATACTGTCATAAATAACATAAAACATATGAGTTTAAAGAAGTTCCGGCATCATATTATACAAGGGCTTTTATATTCTGGGCGACAGCAACCATTTGAAAATTGTGATTCTCTACCACCAGCACCAAAAAAATAATAAAAACACCCAGTAGCCTAAGGCCAACTCCAGAAAAAGCTTTAATGCACATCACAGGCCACACGGCTGTTATGTGCATTAAATGTGGTGTGAGGCTTTGTCTATTACCTAATCTAAACTGTTTTTTTAATTTCCATAATATAAATTTCCAAAATTAATGTGTTTTTGTTTTATTTCTTTTGCAATAGAAGGTTTAATCCAACTAGTACAGACTACTGATTATAAAGGATATTTAATCATAATCATTTTCGTATAAATAAGTTTATAATCAAGTCGTCGCTAATATGGCAATGTATCTGTAGAGATATATTGTTAGCGTAGTGTAATTATTAATGCTCTTGGCAATGTATCCCACAAGATACATGTGATTTTTTTTAAACTATCCTCTTGAGATTTTTTTTGTTATTTTCTAGACATCTTTGGATCTTAAAGGTTAAGTGGTATGAATATTAAAAAAAAATCTGCCAAGTTAAGGGTTAAGTTATAAATAGCCCGCACAGCTCTTTTTGTAAAATAATTATAGAATTTATTTCGGTAGCACTGCGACATAATAAAATACCGTAAGATAAAATACTATGAAAATAACTAAAATAAACAAATCGAGCCGCATCCGTTAATTGTCTAACTTTTCTAATCGCAAGGCAGGTGGAGCTGAGTTTGGCTGCGAGTGTTGAGAGATAGGGGTTCCACTGGAGCTTTTTATCTAAACTCATACCTAAGAAATTTGTTGAGTCAATCAATTCTAACACTTCATTGTTAAGGAGCAAGTTAAAATTTTAACTTTTTACATTAGGAAGTGTAAACTCTATACATTTAGTTTTCTTAGCATTTTAGACTAAATTATTAATTTCGAACCAATGAAGGACTCGTGACAAAGTACTGTTTACTTCGTCATAATTAATCCTATCACGCTCAACTTTAAAAATAAGCCTGATGTCATCAGCAAAAAGTATAATGTCAACAAAAAAGGGCAAGTCATTAATATAAAGTAAAAACAAAAAGGGGCCCAGAATAGACCCTTGTGAGACACCCATCTTTATGTGAGAACTAGACGATTTAGAATTATTTACAGAGGCAATAAGATCAAGCGCAGCGCTACGTACACAATAGTGGTTAAGTTTGCATAGCAACGTCCGATGGTCCACGCAACCAAAGTTTTCTTTAAATTAAACTAAATTGTTGTTAGAGGCATATATTGAAGTTATTATAGTTTAAAACTTACGATAGATGGCGTTGAGACTTTTGTAAAATTGTTAGATGATGTAAGTTTTATAATATATTATAAAAATACATTCTATGTTATGATAATTTCTTAGATTCTATCCATAATTTTATGTATACTTGCTTCATCATAACTTGTAATGGTGGAATGTCAAGTTAATGGAAATTTGAGGAAAACGTGAAGTTGTTTGTTCAAACGCTTCTTGTTCCTCTTTGTATATCTTAATAGGTATAAAACTGTTAAATATATTTTGTTATAATGCAGAATAAAGTATTGAATCATTTGTAAGCTTGGTGAAAATAATAAACTTTACATTTACCCTGATACTCTATATTCATACCAATCTTTACTTTTCGGAAATTTCACTCGCCGTGCGTGAATTGCTTACAAACTTATTATAACTTAAGCGCGCTAATTCTTTCATATATAATAGAAATGTGTCAATAGAACTTAAAATAATCGGGTTATTGTTGTTTTGTATTTTTCCCAGGGGGAAAGACAAAAACACTTAGATCATGCAGCCCCTTCGTATTTACTGTATTCCTAAATAATTTAAAATAGTTTTTTTATTATTTCTTATTAATTTTTTAAGGCAAGAATGCTATGTCATTTCATTTATGAACTTTTGAATTTTCATATTATAGGTAAAGCAAAATGCCATTTCTTATGCTTTACTTGTCGTCCTTTCAAGTTCTTTTTTCTATCCGATAAAAGTTGTCACACCGGCAATTTCTTTTTCAGATTCAGTTACTTTTCATATATCAAGTCCAGTGTTCTAAAAACAGTCTTAAAGCGGTTTATAAGTTGTAAGGTTCACCAATAATTGTTTCGTGTTGCCAGGCATAGAATGCTCTTCTAATAAATTATTAACGAGAGTGAGGCGTTGAATATTGAAAGCAATCAAAAATTATATGATCTAGAGTTTGGATCGCATCGCTATTACAGTTGTCGAATGCAGATGACATAATATTTATTCTGTGCAGGTGACTATTAAATCAACCGTGCCCAAAATGTAGACGTGATTAAGGTATAAAAGTTTTGTCCCTTATAAAGACAGCCTTTGGGGAATTAAGGTTTTCCAATATTATTATTAATACATTCCTTAATTTCTTTTGTAATTAATCTTAATTTCTTAATTTATTTTTGTGCCCAAATTTTATATATTTTTTCTTTTGTAATATGGCATATAAGTTTGTATGAGGTGTTTTAATAGTATAGTCAGATCACCGATAGGTTTATTAGTGTCTGCACTTTCTATGAATACGATATATTTAAAATTATTGCCACTTATCTGCCTGATCTTGATCCTCACTCTCTTGTGAGCTGATGGAAGTTTTATTTATTTATTATTTATTAAGCTTCACGCCATATCCCTTGCGGGGTAGCCAGAGCCAGAGACGACGGAGCGCCAAACGCTACGGTCTCTGCATACCTCTTTCACCTCGGCCACAGACATCAACCTCTTCATACATGCCCTCCGGGGGGTCCTCATGCTTTTTACGTGACCTTCGAAAACTCAGTATCTATGGAGGAGGATGGAGGAATCCAGTATCATAGATACTGTGTTTTCGAAGTTCACTCGAGGCCTCCCCCTGTCTTTCTTACCGCTCTTTATAAATCTTTTTTAACTTTCTTTCATCACTCATTCGTTCGACGTGCCCAAACCACCTGAGCACGTTCTTCTTCATTCTCACCGTGAAATCTTCGCTAGTACCTGCAATTCTGTGGATCTCTTCATTGCGGATTCGATCAGCTAGACTGACTCCGCATATTCTGCGAAGAGATCGCATCTCCACAGCATTCATCTTTCTTACATTCTTCTTCTGTGTTACCCACGTTTGGCTGCCGTATAACAGCGTCGGTAGCAAAACTGCATTGTGTACAGCCAAACGTGCAGCTATGCTGACGTTTTGCCGTCTCAACAATGCAGTCAAAGCACCGTTGACTCAACAGAGTCTTTATTAGACATTATCAGAGTCAGTATTGCTGCCGGTAACAACCGGCAGCAATCCGCCTTTCCACATCCATTTCGTATCTTCCGTCTCTGCTAAACATACTTCCCAAATATACCACTTCATTCACTTGTTCTATAATCTTATCATTCATGTTGATCTTACATTCTGTTCTCACTTCATTTCTTTCAAATATCAGAACCTTCGTCTTATCTACATTCAGGTTTAGACCATCAATTTCACACCCATCTTTCAGAGTTGTGACCAATGCCTGCAAATTGCATTCTGATGATGCAATGAGCACTGCATCATCTGCATATAGCAAGCAATTGACCTTAAGGTCACCTACTTTCACTGCCATGTCATTGTCTTTCACGTCTTGGAGACAACTATCCAAATACAAATTGAACAACCAAGCTGACATAGCGCAACCTTACTTAACACCCGATTGGATGTCAAACCAGGGCGACATGCCAGCTCCTACTCGCACACAGGCTGAGTGATCTCTGTGAAGAGACTTTACAGCCTGTAGCAAGGGTCCGTTCACATTGTATCGGGGCAGTATCTCCCATAACTTCTTTCTCACAACCCTGTCAAACGCCTTTTCCAAATCCACAAAAGCACAGAAAACCTTTTGGTTTAAGGCCAAAAACTTTTCCGTGATCATGCTGAGGGAAAAGATCAGATCTATACACCCTCTTCCAGGTCTAAAAGCTCCTTGGGCCTCCCACAACAGTCTTTCAGATCTCTCTTGCATTTTTCTCGCTAATATTTTAGCATAAACTAATCAAACTGACAGCCCTATAGCTTGCACAATCTATCTGTGAACCTTTGCCTTTATACAAAGGGACGATGACTGTACTTCGCCAATCATCTGGGACCTCTCCCGATTTCCAGCATAAATTGCACAAAAACCAGAAAAAGTCCAAGACGCGTGGCCAAGTTTTGTTATCCGAAAGTATTTCATTTTATTTATTTTGAACCTCCTTCTTGCCCCATTTTCTATTTTCAGAGCAAAAAAATATTAACTAATAATAAATATAAAATAATATATACTAATATTTAATTATAATCTTTAAAAATCCCGCTGATGTATTTTGACCGTTCTCACGTTAATTTTCAATAATATTGCTTACTGTGTTCAATGTAGAGGACAGGAGTACCAAATCCATATATCAAAAAGCATTATTGTCATGGAGCTATCATATATCCATATATAATAATTTAGATAAACGTTGAAATTAACCTTGCAAACTTTAATTTTTCAGTAATCGTTCGCCAAGCAAAAAAATTTTAAATTAAGATTTAATTTAAGCGCTATCTCACAATATCTTTTAGTGTTAATTTCGATAAATGTATATTGTAATAAAAAGAATATTTAACAGTTGTTGCATTCACGTGAAGTGATATTAACATCAAATTGTATTCAAATCATTAACTTTATTGTTATATAATCGCAAAATTTTTGATTTGCTCTTTAATAAGTGAGTTCTCACTATCTCTACCCTGCGTAGTATTTTGAATTATTTAGATAGGAATAATTCAAAATACTCAAAATTCACTTTTGTTTTATTACTTCACTGTGACTTTATGTAGTGTATTATGTATTTAAAGCTCAGAGACTAGACAATGTGATTGACAATGCTCTATGTTGGTAAAATGTTAGTTGCAAATTGTCATTTGTCAAATGCAGTGTCAAAAAATTTTGTCAAAATTGAGGACACAGTTGACTTGAATCATTCGAATGACTTTATTCGTCAGACGTCAATACTCAATGTAGTTAGTGTTTGTGTGATTCGTACTTTAGATTTTACTTTTCGTAAATCTGTTTTTTAAATTCTGTAGTACGTAATGTATAGAATATCGATTTGATGGTTGAATATCATAGACGGATAATTTATTTGTAATACGCATTAATTCATATAATGATTTTAAAACTTTCTAAAATGGATTATAAAAAATATTGTGTTGTGCTTCTAATTTTCGCTCTCGCGATTGTCCAAGCTGTTGGTTACGACACGGAGCTGTACGAAACTGTTGCCTGCGATAGCACTGCATGTTTCGATTCACTTCACGGAGCTCTCGGAGATTGTTCTTGTAACGTGGATACTATCGACTACTTCAACAATGTGAAGATTTTTCCTCGCGTACAAAGTCTTGTAAGCAAAGATTATTTTCGTTTCTACAAGGTCAATTTAAAGAAGAATTGCCCATTTTGGGCGGACGATAGCCGATGTGCCATGAAATATTGCCATATTAAGGCATGTTCTAAGGAAAGTGTACCCGGTTTTGAAAATGATTATGAAAATGAACTTGAAGAGGAACCACCGGCGTTGAAGTATACTCTAGAAGGTCAAACGCCTTGTAACGGTGATGCTGATCATGACCCAGCCCTTGGGTACCTAAATATGACTTTAAGTGTAGCAAGTCAATATGAAATTGCCAAATGGAAAGCATATGATGATTCAGTTGGTAATTTTTGTGATTGTGATGACAAAGATGCCGATGCAGAATATGTAGATTTGTCTTTAAATCCTGAAAGATATACAGGTTATAAAGGTCCTTCAGCACATAGAATCTGGAGAAGTATTTATGAAGAGAATTGTTTTAGGCCAAAGTTAAATCCATATCAATCTTTTCCTTATGTCTTAAGCTCAGACTTAGGGAATATGTGTTTGGAAAAGAGGGTATTCTATAGAGCGGTTTCTGGTGTACATTCCAGTATTAATATCCACTTATGTTCAAAGTTCTTGCTCTCAGAAAAGAAGTTAGGTTTTGCAGCACCGCCAGAAGGTGAATGGGGACCAAATTTGGCAGAGTTCCAACGTCGTTTTGATCCATCTCAGACATTTGGTGAAGGTCCAAATTGGCTAAAGAATTTATATTTCGTATACTTGCTTGAGATGCGAGCTCTAGCTAAGGCTGGGCCATATTTGGAACGTGAGGATTATTTCACCGGTAACCCTGTTGAGGATGAGGAGACAAGAGATGCAATACGTAACATGTTGGGAGTTATTTACACTTTTCCAGATCATTTTAATGAGTCGTCTATGTTTAATGGTGGCGGTCAGGCTGCAAAGCTAAAGCAGGAATTCCGTGATCACTTCTGGAATATTTCACGGATAATGGATTGTGTGGGGTGTGACAAATGTAAACTCTGGGGCAAGTTGCAGACTCAGGGCTTAGGGACGGCCCTTAAGATTCTATTTTCTGGTCAGTGGGATAGTTTTGACGAAGAAGCAGAAAAAAGCACAATAATATTGAGGCATAAGTCACACAAACGATTACAGAGGACTGAGATAGTTGCACTTTTTAATGCATTTGCAAGATTATCGAATAGTATAAGAGAATTAGAAAACTTCAGAAACATGCTCAGGTGAGATGTATTTTTGTATTTTTTTTACTTTTAATTTTAATGAAAGTTTTTGAGACATTGTTTAATTATTTTTGTTGTTGGTGAATGTAATAAATGTTTTTAATTCAATTGTGTGTGTGTGTGTGTATGTATGTGTATGTGTGTTTTCTAATGTTTTTTTTGCTTTGCTTGTAGTAACTCTGTTTGATGTTCATGTTTTTAACTTTTCACTAGTTCCATCATAGAAATAGCATTATATATAGTTATGTTCAACTTAAATGTGCTGTGTCCAACTTTCACTTCAGTACGTCATCATAAAATATTTCGTTACTAGAAATTCTTATTGGAAGAATTTACGACTATAATCTTATAAGAGTAGTATTTAAATAGGATACTATAAGTAGCTCTAAAAGTTAACTTATATTTTGACAAAATAAAAAATACTCTCTTGACTTTTTAATATTTTGTGTAATAATGTCGCTGTTGCAATGACGTCACAGAGACAAAAACAAATAAATGTCAGTTTCTCCACGGTTTTATAATATAAACAGGCATAACGCTTTTTATGTATTGCGTGTGTTATTTTAATATAAATAATTATTTAAAATTTAAAACAAATAAGTTTGAACATTGGTGCATTGCGGAGTTGAATAAATTGAATTACCTTTTGAATACACCGCTTTAATACAGTATTATTGATTAATTTAAACATTAATATGGATACAATTTATAAGAGTATTTTCAAAAATGAACTATTACGAAATATTGTTTTAAAATTATTTAATATTTCGTCACGATGTCATCACGTATATAAACAATGCGACAAAAGGTAAGAGTTGACTCGTCGGTGGTTACGTGTTTTTCGTCACAGTCTTAAATATAAATTCATTATCAAGTCTGGGTCTGAGTCTGAAATTGAGATCTATTTATTATGCAATCTTTAATTAATTGTTTACTTTGTTTATTATGTTTCATATAAATATGTATTTACTTGTTTGAGTTCACCGGAAGGAATATTTTTTTTCTTAAGTAATTATATTTTAAATACTTAAATACAATTGTAATTAAGAAATAAATATAAATCATTACGGACAGAAACACCCGCATCGAAAATAGATTGATGTTTGGTTAACTATTTATAGAAACAATAAATGTACATTTGTACGTGCGTATAGTGTATTAATGTTAAGTAAGAAATCAGGTAATGTAAAAAGTTTTCTGCAGCCATTTTGTTTTACTATCTAGAAAGCGGTAGGTCAACTAGCATAGTAACGTCCCATAGTGAAAAAAAATGTTTTTACGCAGCCATTTTGTTTTACAATTTACCAAGCGTTAGGTCAAACTAGGATAATAACGTCCCATAGTGAAAAAGCTGTTAGCGAGCTTGTGATTGGTGGACACCTGTAACCCGTAATTTAGAGGTCAAACAGTGCGCTTAAAATTGGATAATAGAATGAACTAATTAGGATTAGTCTGCCAGTGATTGTTTATTTATCATTCCTTATTCATTATTGATTCTAACACATTCTCACCACATTGTGTACATGAAAGTAGTCAATATTTAGAAAACTTGTTAGATTTGGTAAATGTAAACAAAATGTATAGTATGATGTAAAGGATACCTCCTCACTGTCGCGTAGAGTGGGTCGTGACTCGTCATTTGTTTATCTTCACCAACTTACGTGTCCTTTACTAATTGTATTAAAATAAATATATATATTATAAATAAAATGGTACTTATTGTTATATAGGTATTTTATTTACAAAGATAATAATGTTCTTCCCAGTATTGATTCGTAATTCGGGTAATTGTGATTGTTAATTATAATTATTGTGTATTATTGTGGTACTGTAAGTTGTGTTATGGTAACGATTGGAAACTTGATTGTATTATTAAGCAACAAGTTTTAGGTAATTTACCAAAATTTAACCTATATTCTGTTTTTTTTCATAATATATTAGTTAATATTTAAGTTAAATGGAATACCATTATACATTTCCTTGTTCGAAGTTAAATTATTATTATTATTATTATTAGTCATAATCAATGATAATATAATCGTAAGTCTTGGTTTGATATTTAATTGTTATCTGTGTGTATTTGTTTTTATCGAGTAACGGGGAAAATTAATGTCTTAATATCTATCACACACACTTCATATTTTATAAAGAATATCTTTAAATAATTAATACTTCATAATATGTATACAATGTTGTTTTTTGTTTTTTGTTTCGGGGTTCAATTAAGTATACTGTGTAGAGGCATGCTGTGCACGTTTAGATTGCTTCATAATTATCCACATGTCGCTAGGATATCTATAAATTACTTAATAATAAATGTTCTAACAGCGTACACACGGACGGACAGAAGAAAACGTTTAGCGGAACCGCGGAGTCGAGAAGAGAGCGCTGCACGTCGGGCAGCGCCAAACCTAGACTATGGAGTTAGATGTTATTGTATTTAATGTAAAACACGAATTTACCGACTGAATGTTATCAGTTATCGTTGTCTCAAACGTTTTGAGATTATTTATTTTTTTCTTCTTAAGATGTGTATAATCATAATAAGAAGTTTTATAAGGTTTTTTTGTACAAATTTGTGTATATTTTAAAATCATCACAACATATTGACATCCAGTGAAGGTAGTTAGTAATAAACAGTTTTAATATTCTATTAAATTAGTTGTAATAGAACAACCAGGTCCCGAACAATTGTTTTGATACAAACTGTCGATATATTTTTTATCGACAACGCCCACCACTAAACTGGTTTTCAAAACTACACATGGCCCTATAGTGATAAATTTGAAATGTATATTGCCGTACAACATATTATTGTTTGTGTATTAGTTCCCTTTGTTTCCATTGACTATCATTGCTATCATGATTCCTATTTTTCATCAAAACTTCTGTTTTGTACAATTACTTAAGTATCTCTAGTCAGTAATTTATACTTCTTTATTATTCAAATGTTGGTGACAACTTATTTCCTTATATACTTTTTAGGGTATATACACACGGTCTTGGATATTGCGATATTGGATTCCGTGTGTACAAGTCCTAAGTGGTATCACAGTAGATATATGACTGTCTGGCTCAGCTTTACTAATGCCTTTGTAGGGTTCGTTCCCCGCCCGTGAGATTTTTTTCTAAGATAAATTATTTATTAACGATGTGACTTAAAAATCGTAAAGAAATCTATGTCTAGGTATCTTTATATGATATCATTTAATCTGCCTCTTCTCGTGTCACAATTTTGATGAATTTAAAACCTTTCTTAGCTAAGGCCCTAATATAAAGAGTTGCTTTTAAATTGCGCTATCAGTTTCTTTGCTACTTAAAACATGACAATTTTTAAATTAATTGTAAGGTACATAATATAATTTCTCTATGTAATAATTATATAAATCTTGTGTCTATGTCTGCGGGTATTTAATATATTATTATTTCTATAGAGTGATTTTCAGTTTAGTTTATTTCTGCTATATATATATATATATAATTAGTTCTTGTTTTTCTTATCCGTCACAAATTCATCTAAATCAAAACAATTCTACTTTTTAATATTGTAATATCAAATTTTATGGTTCGTTAGTCGTTTTTATTAATTGGATGTATGTATGTATTTCTGTTCCGTGTTTATCGTTAACAATTAACTAGCTTTTATAAACGGTTTGATAAGTTTGTAATACTATATATTATTAATATAATGTCTGTGATGTTTGAGGTCTATTATTAGTTAATAACCATAATTGTTTATAATTTAATAAACTTTATCTGTATACAATGTGTTTTAATGGTGTTGCTTTGCTTACTAAAACAATTCATTGTTTGCTATGATATCTGTTAAGTTGCTGTTTCGTGTTTCAGGTCGTATGAAGAACACCAAACTTTTCTTACCTGTGAGAAGGTGTACATATAGTTTACATGTTACTTCAATACAATTATTGATTTATAGTTATTTTTGATTTATGTCATTAACATCCTTTGGTGCTGTTTACTGAAATCCGAACAACAAACAAATTTTTGAAAAGAAAAGATCACAGGTAATAGTTAGTATATGATAAACCCAATTTCAGTGACTAAATCACATGCATTATTTATTAGTATTACGAGCAAATAATGTTATTTATTTATATATTTATATTTTTCACTTTGACTCAATACCAGTGATCACTTGTGTAGGTTAAATTGGAGTGTCAGGATGGCATGTTTTTATACCACACTAGAAATCAGACCTGTAAATATACTGTACAACTTAAAAGTAAGTCAACAAGCATTAGAAACGAGTCCTGTTCTGAGAAGAACCACACATCAAACTCAGACGGGTTTTCAATTTTTATTTCAATTTATTGTGATCACTATTTTCACAACCGTCAATATATGTAGTGAGAAATGTACGAATAACTAGAACCATCGCAATCAATTCGATAAGCCGGGCTAATGATTAGTGAGAAATTAAAATAAAATAAAATAGTGACTTGTCACCGCAAGCAACACCCGTTCACGAGCATAACGCAAGAGTCAGCCAGCATCCCTTCAATATATTTGAGGAAAGAGGAGAGGAAGAGCAACCCAACCTCCACAGCTACCGCAAATAATGACTGCTAAGGGAGCGGTGATGCAGCCAATAGAACTAACAAGGGTAACAAACAGGGTCAGAAAAAATTGCACAGGTTACTAGGTAAACGCTAAAATACAATTAAATTGCAGGTGATACCGTAGTTAATGTAATGCTTTACACTATAATATTTTTCTTTTATGAATATTTTAAATTTATTTAGTGACGATTTTACTGTAAAAGCTTTACTGGCGATTTTACTGTAAAAGCGTATACTATTAACCCTATTGCCTATTTTATGGAGCCTAGTGATGGCAAAGCAAGTTTATTTTTATTTATCGTATTAATTTTGTGTGTGAATTTATTAATATATTTGTGTACGTAAATTTAATTTTCAAAAACATATACTGTCATGACTTAGAATTTTTAGAATTTATTTTTTAATGACTGGGAGACTATTGTATATTGCTCGAACAGCCCTCTTAAAGTAAACTAGCTGTTTTAACGTTTGTCAACCGGCGTATGCTTTGAAAAGCATATGTGGCGGGAAGAATTACGTCTGTTCTAGAAATCACATATATGAGGGTCCCATTACAATTTTGCATCTAAGTTGATACCTAAAAACAGAGTAGAATTCACGAAATGCAGTTCAGTTAACTTATTATGTTATTGTACATAGGTTTTAACTTTTTTCACGTTGGGTAAAAAATGGTAATTTTAATACATTTTGTGTAATAAACGAAAAGTTTACTAAGAGAGCATTGGAATTAGAATATACATCATTAGAGAGACCTTTACATCGTCAATTAATGTAAAGGAAGTATCATCAGTAAACAACAGTATGCAATATTTTTCCCTCACAAGGTAAGGCAAGCCATTTTGGTAAATGAGGAACAAGAATGGTCCTAATTTAGAACCTTGTGGGATGTCTATTTTGGTACATGAATTAGAAGAACGTTTTCCATTTACATCAACTTTTTGAATTTTCTCGTTAAGATATGAACTAACAAATCAAGGGCCTTATTTCTATTTCCATAATGAAGCAATTTTCTAATCAGAATTGTATGCTATACACAATCGAATACCTTCGACAAATAACAGAAAATGTCAAGTACATCTTGTGATTCTTCCTAGGCCTCGAAAATACACAGCAATAACTTAACATTAACTTTACACATCTGCGACCAGAAGTGAAATGAAGTTGTTTTTTTATGCAAAAGGTTATTTTTATTAAACTAACTAGTAGTTAGTATTGTAACTAGTAGTTGAATGAGAATATTTTTTTCGAAGATCTTATTAAGTGTAGGTATTACTGAAATAGGGTTATAGTTACATCGATCTATTGTACTGCCGTATTTGAATAATGGTGTTCATTTATTATTATACTGTTATTAAAATGAATGCTAATTTTGACGCAACATTGTTTATTAGTGGCATAATCATGTGAACGGAACGGACGAAGGTAATCTTTATGTTTATAATTACCCTAACTGATAGACATGAATGTGAGTTTGTATATTACGTCTTTAACACTGATCATCATCAAATTTCGTTTAGAAGTTGCCCAGGATACAGAAAAATCACACTATGCTATCACAATAAGTACTATATTAAAGATAAAAAGTAACTACTAGAAGGGTGTCTATCCTAACTAAACTGTTGTTTCACCATTTAATTGAGAGTATATATGAAAATCAAAACCTTTATTGAAAGTCAGTTTTATAGAAAGCATTTTTTTTATGTGTCAAGCGATTTTACATGATTTTGTTCAAATAGGTTACTGAGTGCACGTACTATCGATATTGGTCTGTAATTAGAAGGATCTGAAACATTACCAGATTTTAAAAAGGTTATTACTTTGCTATGTTCATTCGGTCTGGAAACATCCCTCATGAAATAATGTCCTAATCACTTTTTCAGATATTTTTAATATTTAAATAATAAAAAATTGTAAAATATTAAATAATGTCTTTTACATTATATTTTTTAAAATGAATATTAAAGTTAATTTTTATTTTTTAATTAATGATTCATCACCAGCAGAAGAAACTAAAGAAGTGGTAGAAGCTGCCCTTTTTATTTTAATAATTTTGATATATAGACTTGCCATAAATATTTTTACAAAGCAAAATCACATTTTTTTATTGTACTTAACGTTTACTATTAAAGTGTTTCGTTTACAATATAAATAAAACATATAATATAAAACCTTTAAAAATATATAAACCTTATTCGAAGTGGTCTCCATTGGCTGCAAAACAGTTCTTTAAACCTTAAGGCTGATAAGTAGCCTTAAGGTTTAAAGCATAGCATCATGCACCCTTTTTATGGGAATTCTTCACTACCTATCGTATGGATTGTTTTAGGGACTCCAAATTATCATAGCGTTTAGAGCAAGCTTTACTCTCTGAAACTCATAATTAAGTGGATTAATCAAATCAAATCAATCAAATCAGAACCAGATGATGGCTAGTCTTCAGCTCTGATGAATTCGGGAACGTTCGTTTCTAACCAAGATTGGGTGGATCGAGCTCTAAAACCTTTTTCGTGAAAACACTAGTGGGCGGCCACATTTTTTTTATCACAAACAGAGGAGGATTCATTGTACCTATCGATAGCCCAGTACACAAACATTAGACTAATACCACACGTATAGTGGATTTAAAAAAATGTATTTGGTATGCACAGCGATTCGGTTCTTTTTATCACCCGACTCACACACAAAATATTTAACAATATAAATAAATAAGTGCGAAAATAAGAAAACAATGAACAATTGAATAAAAATCACAGATTCCAAATTAATAAGTCACTCACACTACTAAGTATCGTATTATTTTTTATTCATGTAAACATTATTTAAGAAACATTTTAATTATATTATAGTATTTTTGGAAACAGAATACTAAAAATATTTTTATAAAATTAGTAAATATTTCGTCATTTTATCATCATGTTTCACAACAATGAGACAAAAGGTAAGAGTTACCTCGTCGGTGGTTACGTGTTCTTCGTCACACAGTCTTAAATATAAATTTATTATCAAGTCTGGGTCTGAGTCTGAAATTGAGAAGAGAATACATTTATCATGCAATTAGTAATTTATTTTATGCACTGTTTATTATGTTGAAATAGCCATATTTACATACATATAAAAAATAATATAATTTTTCTTAAGTAATTATATTTTATTTGGATTAAACAAATATTTGATTGTATTTTTCTATTAAAGTCTATAATCTGTATACTACAAGTCAAGGTTAGGTTATAAATCATTACAGACAGAAACGACCGCATCGAAAATGGATGTATGTATAATTAATTATAGAAAACATAAATGTACGTGGGTATAAAGTGTACTAATGTTATGTAAGAATTCAGTTAATGTAAAAAGGTTTATACAGTCATCTGTTTTATAATCTACCAAGTGTTAGGTCAACTAGCATAGGCACGTCCCATAGTGAAAAAGCTGTTAGCGAGCTTGTGATTGGTGGACACCTATAACTTGTAATTTAGAGGTCAAACAGTGCGCTTAAAATTGGATAATAGAATGAACCAATTAGAGTTAGTCTGCCACTGATTGTATATTTATCATTCCTTATTCATTATTGATTCTAACATTTTCTCCACATTGTGTACATGAAAGTTGTCAATATTTAGAAAACTTACTTGTTAGATTTGGTGAATGAAAACAAAATGTATGGTATGATGTAAAGGATACCTTCTCAGTGTCACGTAGAGTGGGTCGTGACTCGTCATTTGTTTATCTTCACCAACTTACGTGTCCTTTACTAATTGTATTAAAATAAATATATAACTTAATTATAATTTGGTACTCATTGTTATATAGCATTTTATTTACAAAAATAATAATGTTCTTCCCAGTATTGATTCGTAATTATAGTTATTGTGTATTATTATGGTTATGTAAGTTGTGTTATGGTAACAATTGAAAACTTTGTTTGGGCATTAAGCAACCAGTTTTAGGTAATTTACCAAATTTAAACTATATTCTGTTTTATTTCATAATATATTAGTTTATATTTAAGTTAAATGGAATACCATTAAAAAATTTATATGTACAATTAGGATTACATTTTTTATATACATTAGGTTGTTCGAAATTAAAATATGATTATTATTATTAGTCATAATCAATGATAATATAATCGTAAGTCTTGGTTTGATATTTAATTGTTATCTGTGTGTTTGTTTTTATCGAGTACGTAACGGGGAAAATTAATGTATTAATATCTATCACACACACTTCATATTCTTTATAAGGAATATCTTTAACACTAAACCTACCAGTACCGGTCAAATTGACCGTTCTTAAACTTTAGTAAAACTTACACATTTTTAAACGTTATAATATCGTTATCAAACTACATGACCATTCTTAGAATATGCATATAACATTTTCTACACTCTTTACTTTTAGTTATTTCCATTATTACCTGCGTTATATAATAAAATACCTTTTAATTACCGGTCAATTTGACGGCATGCGGTAGGAACAGGTATACAAGAATTGTCGATAGGTATAGTGTTAAATATTTAATACTTCATAATATGTATACAATGTTGTTTTTTGTTTCTTCTTTCGGGGTTCAATTAAGTATACTGTGTAGAGGCATGCTGTGCACGTTTAGATTGCTTCATAATTATCCACATGTTGCTAGGATATTTATCAATTATTTAATAATAAATGTTCTAACAGCGTACACACGGACGGACAGAAGAAAACGTTTAGCGGAACCGCGGAGTCGAGAAGAGAGCGCTGCACGTCGGGCAGCGCCAAACCTAGGCTATGGAGTTAGATGTTATTATATTTAATGTAAAACACGAATTTACCGACTGAATGTTATCAGTTATCGTTGTCTCAAACGTTTTGAGATTATTTATTTTTTTCTTCTTAAGATGTGTATAATCATAATAAGAAGTTTTATAAGGTTTTTTTTGTACAAATTTGTATATTTTAAAATCATCACAACATATTGACATCCAGTGAAGGTAGTTAGTAATAAACAATTTTAATAATCTATTAAATTAGTTATAATAGATCAACCCGGTCCCGAACAATTGTTTCGATACAAAATGTCGATATATTTTTTATCGATAACGCCCATCACTAAATAACTGGTTTTCAAAACTACACATGGCTATAGTGATAAATTGGTAATGTATATTGCCGTACAACATATTATTGTTTGTGTATCAGTTCCCTTTGTTTCCATTGACTATCATTGCTATCATGATTCCTATTTTTATCAAAACATCTGTTTTGTACAATTACTTAAGTATTTCTAGTCAGTAATTTATACTTCTTTATTATTCAAAAGTTGCCCCCCTTATATAACTTTTAAGGCATTTACACACGGTCTTGGATATTGCGTTATTGGATTCCGTGTGTATAAGTCCTAAGTGGTATCACAATAGATATATGGCTGTCTGGCTCAGCTTTACTAATGCCTTTGTAGGGTTCATTCCCCGGTCGTGAGATTTTTTTCTAAGATAAATTATTTATTAACGATGTGACTTAAAAATCGTAAAGAAATCTATGTCTAGATATCTTTATATGGTATTATTTAGTCTGCCTCTTCTCGTGTCACAATTTTTATGAATTTAAAACCTTTCTTAGCTAAGGCCCTAACATAAAGAGTTGCTTTTAAATTGCGCTATCAATTTCTTTGCTACTTAAAACATGACAATTTTTAAATTAATTGTAAGGTACATAATATAATTTCTCTATGTAATAATTATATAAATCTTGTGTCTATGTCTGCGGGTATTTAATATATTATTATTTCTATAGAGTGATTTTCAGTTTAGTTTATTTCTGCTATATATATATATATATAATTAGTTCTTGTTTTTCTTATCCGTCACAAATTCATCTAAATCAAAACAATTCTACTTTTTAATATTGTAATATCAAATTTTATGGTTCGTTAGTCGTTTTTATTAATTGGATGTATGTATGTATTTCTGTTCCGTGTTTATCGTTAACAATTAACTAGCTTTTATAAACGGTTTGATAAGTTTGTAATACTATATATTATTAATATAATGTCTGTGATGTTTGAGGTCTATTATTAGTTAATAACCATAATTGTTTATAATTTAATAAACTTTATCTGTATACAATGTGTTTTAATGGTGTTGCTTTGCTTACTAAAACAATTCATTGTTTGATATGATATCTGTTAAGTTGCTGTTTCGTGTTTCAGGTCGTATGAAGAACACCAAACTTTTCTTACCTGTGAGAAGGTGTACATATAATTTACATGTTACTTCAATACAATTATTGAATCATAGTTATTTTTGATTTATGACATTAACATCCTTTGATGATTTTTTTCGAAATCCGAGCAAGGGAAATACACTCCAGTGGAGATTTTTTTAAAAGAAAGGGTCACTGATTTAAGTTTGTATATGATAGATTCAGTAACAAGATCACGTGCATCATTTAGTTGTATTAGGGGCAAATAATTTCATAATGTCATTTATTTATTTATATATTTTCCACTTTGACTTTATACCAGTTATCATTTGTGTAGGTTAAATCGGAATAGCAGGAGGGCATATTGTTATAGCATACTTATAGATATAAGACCTTGTGTAAATACATTTTTACACAAGGTCTTAAAATTAAGGCTACGAGGGTTAAAAACCCTCCCTGATCTAAAAAGAACCACACATTAAACTCAGACGGGTTTATAATTTTTATTTCAATTTATTGTGTTCGTTGTTTTCACAAACGTCAATATATGTAGTGAGAAATGTAAGAACAATTAAAACCAGCGCAATAAATTCGATATGCAATAAATTAATTAGTTAATAATAGAAAAAAATCAAATCATGACTAGCAAGATGACTAATCACCGCAGTACTCGTTCACGAGAATAACGGAAGAGTCAGCCAGCGCCCCTTCGCTATATTTGAGGGAAGAGGGCAACCAGACTTCTAAGACTACCGCAAGTAATGACTTATGGGTGTTCTGAAGAGTGTGATGCAGCCAGTAGATCTGACAAGAGCAACAAACAGGATCAAACAAAATTGCATAGTTACTAATTAATTAATTCCGAGGCCAATACAGTCGTTAATGTAATCCTATATACTATAATAACTTTTATATTAGATTCCTTATACTGAATATTTTAAATTTATTTAGTGCCAAAAAAGCTTTACTGGGGAGTTGATTATAAAAGCGTTATTAAGTAAAGGAATTACCTATTTATAGAGTCTAGGGATGGGCATAGCAAGTTAATTTTTATTTATATTATTAATTTTATGTACATCACAAATTTTATTAAATTATTAATATTTTGGGTACATCAAATTTATTTTCATAAATATACAGTCATAACTTTGAATTTTTAGATTTTTTTTAATTTACACTCGGGGTCTCATATTGTAGATTGCTCGAAAAGCCCACTTCTGCAGTACAAAGATAGTATCCATAACTTAAGCATTACCCCATAATAGTATGCCTTATGACATGATAATGTACAAGTAGCTACAGTAAACTGTTCTAACTGTTTCAACGTTTGTCAACCGGCGTATGCTTTGAATCGCGTATGGGGCAGAAAGGACTACGTCTGTTCTACAAATCACATATATGAGGGTCCCATTACAATACTGAATCCTAAGTTAATGTCCAAAAACACAGAAGAAATCATAAAATGCAGTTCAGTTAACTCATTATGTAATTATATGTTGGTTTTGACTTTTACTCACGTTGGGTAAGGTAAGGTTTGAGTTTTTTCCGTTTAGTAACAGAGTATTGGCATTTATTATACATCATCAAAGAGAGTGTTGTCATCGTGAATTACTTATTGTAAATAGTTTAATAAAAGTAACGGAAGTATCATCAGTTAATAACAGTTTGTCCTGTTTTTCCCTCACAAGGTAAGGCAAGTCATTTATGTAAATGACGAACAAGAAAGGTCCTAATATAGAGCCTTGTGGCACGCCTATTTTCTACAAATCAGAGGAACACTTTATATTTACTTTTTGAAGAAATGAACTAACCAAATCAAGGGCCTTATTTCTAATTTCATATTGATGACATTTTCTAATCAGAATTTTATGCCATACACAATCGAATGTCTTCGATAAATCAAAGTAAATGTCAAGTACATCTTGTAATTCTTCCTAGGCCTCGAAAATACTCAGCAATACCTTACATTAACTTTACACATCTGCGACCAGGAGTGAAATGAAGTTGTTTTTTTATGCAAAAGGTTATTTTGATTAAACTAACTAGTAATTAGTATTGTAACTAGTAGTAGTGTAACTAGTAGTTGAATGAGAATATTTTTTTCGAAGATCTTACTAAGTGTAGGTATTACTGAAATAGGGCTATAGTTACATAGATCTATTGTACTGCCGTATTTGAATAATGGTGTTATATTAGTTTTATACTGTTATTGAAAATTAATGCTAATTTTGACGCAACATTGTTTATTAGTGGCCTAATCATGTGAACGGAACGGACGAAGGTAATCTTCATGTTTATAATTATCCTAACTGATAGATATGAATGTGAGTTTGTATATTACTTCTTTAACACCGATCATCATAAAATTTCGTATAGACGTTGCCCAGGAACAGAAAAATCACACTATGCTATCACAATAAGTACTAAATCAAAAATAAAAAGTAACTACTAGAAGGGTGTCTAATGTAACTAGATTGTTGTTTCACCACTTAATTGAGATTATATGAAAATCAAAATCTTTATTGAAAGTCAGTTTTATAGAAAGCATTTTTTTATTTATCAAGTGATTTTACATGATTTCGTTCAAATATTTTACTGAGTGAACGTACTATCGATATTGGTCTGTAATTAGAAGGATCTGAAACATTACCAGATTTTAAAAGGGTTATTACTTTGCTATGTTTCATTAGGGATTGTCAGGAAACATCCCTCATGAAATACCATCACTTTTCCAGATATTTTTAATAAATAATGTCTTTCATTCTATTTTTTTAAATTAATATTAAAGAGATTTCTTCACTGCCTATCTTATGGATTGTTTTTGGGACTCCAAATTATCATAGCGTTTAGAGCAAGCCTTGCTCTAAAACTGTCCATAAATCATAATTAAGCGGATTAAGATCAGGACCAGATGATGGCTAGTCTTCAGCTCTGGTGAATTCGGAAACGTTCGTTTCTAACCAAGATTGTGTGGATCGAGCTTTAAAACCTTTTTCGTAAGAACACTTAGTGGATGGCCACATCTTTTTCTATCACAAACAGAGGAGGTTTCATTGTACCTATCGATAGTCCGGTACACAAACATTTGACTAATACCAAGAGTAGAGAGGATTTTAAAAAATGTATTTGGTATGGACATACTTTATGTAATGCAATCACAGCGATACGGTTCTCTTTATCACCCGACTCACACACAAAATATTTAACAATATATTGGCGCGAAAATAAGAAAACAATGAACAATTAAATAGAAAACACAGATTCAAAATTAATAAGTCACACACTACTAAGTAACGTATTATTTTTTATTCATGTAAACATTATTCAAGAAACATTTTAATTATATTATAGTATTTTTGGAAACAGAATACTAAAAATATTTTTATAAAATTAGTAAATATTTCGTCATTTTATCATCATGTTTCACAACAATGAGACAAAAGGTAAGAGTTACCTCGTCGGTTGTTACGTGTTTTTCGTCACACAGTCTTAAATATAAATTTATTATCAAGTCTGGGTCTGAGTCTGAAATTGAGAAGAGGATATATTTATTATGCAATTAGTAATTTATTTTATGCACTGTTTATTATTTTGAAATAGCCATATTTACATACATATTAATTACTTATGTTCACCAAAAATAATATCATCTTTCTTAAGTAATTATATTTTATATGGGTTAAAAACAAATATTTGATTGTATTTTTCTATTAAAGTCTACAATCTGCATACTACAAGTCAAGGTTAGGTTATAAATCATTACGGACAGAAACACCCGCATCGAAAATGGATGTATGTATAATTAATTATAGAAAACATAAATGTACGTGGGTATAAAGAGTACTAATGTTATGTAAGAATTCAGTTAATGTAAAAAGGTTTATACAGCCGTTTTGTTTTATAATTTACCAAGTGTTAGGTCAACTTGCTAGTTGACTTACTATGCTTAGTAACGTCCCATAGTGAAAAAGCTGTTAGCGAGCTTGTGATTGGTGGACACCTGTAACTTGTAATTTAGAGGTCAAACAGTGCGCTTAAAATTGGATAATAGAATGAATCAATTAGTGTTAGTCTGCCACTGATTGTTTATTTATCATTCCGTATTCATTATTGATTCTAACATTTCTCTCCACATTGTGTACATGAAAGTAGTCAATATTTAGAAAACTTACTTGTTAGATTTGGTAAATGAAAACAAAATGTATGGTATGATGTAAAGGATACTTCCTGGCACTGGCACTGGCACGTAGAGTGGGTGGTGACTCGTCATTTGTTTATCTTCACCAACTTACGTGTCCTTTACTAATTGTATTAAAATAAATATTAAAATTATTTACAATGTAATACTTATCGTTTTATAGTATTTTGATTCGAAAGATAAAGGTTTTTCCCCGTATTGATTCGTAATTCAGGTAATTGTTTCATCGTTAATTTTAATTATTGTGTATTTTTATGGCACTGTAAGGTAATAGACAATAATTGAATCGTTTTGAACATTAAGCAACCAATTATTTAATCAAAATTAGACAATATTTTGTTTTATTTCTTAATATATTAGAGTTAATATCTTCATGTTTCATAGTATCAATCTATTCTTAATGTTATATTTAATATTATTTTTATATCGCTGTTTGAAGTTAATATAATATTATTATTAATATTCATAATCAATTATAATATAATAAGTCTTTTGGTGTGATATTCAATTGTTATCTGTTTTGTATTTGTTTTTATCGTGAATGTACATAACGGGGAAATTTAATGTCTGCAGAATAATCTTTAAGTATTTAATATTTCATACTATTTATATAATGTTTGTTTTTAAAATGAAGGAAATTGTTGCTTTTTATATTTAATATCATATAATATTTATCGATTATATAATAATAATAAATGTTCTAAAATCGTACACACGGACGGACAGAAGAAAGCGTTAGCGGGATGCAGACTTGAAAAGAGATTAGTATATAGTTATTTTTTATTTATGCCATATATATTCCTATGGTGCTTTTTCTGAAATCTGAATTAAGAAGAAGAAAGAGATATTTTTATAGTAAATTTAAAATTACTTACTTAACAGCTAATACAGAAGTCGATAATAATAATTAAGAATGCTTTTAGGCTATATTGCTACCAGTAATAAAGCTTCTGTCAGTAGTTCTGAACACGTCACGCCTTCCTATAGCCCACGAGAACGATGTCACGGTTAAAAGTTAGTATATGATAAACTCAATTTAATTGACTTGTATTAGGAGCAAATAATCTTATAATTTATCATTATATTTATAATCATCCTCAATAATAGACATATGAATGTGAGATTGTTATCACGAAAAAGTACTGTATCAAAGATAAAAAGTAACTTTTAGAAGGATCTGATATAAAATTTTAAACATTTTTTTGATTGTCAAAGTCACCATCAGTTTGGAAAGTTATTGGCCACTGAGCTGGGTACAGAAACTTAGTGGGCTTGTCTTGTTCCTTTTTTTAAAAGCCATACTTGTCACCTAGATTACATTTATATTAAATCATGAAGTAGCATGGCAGCGAGTGTTTCATTCATGTTCTAGATATTCGGCAATATGTATTATACGTTAGCACACAAACGCTCCTTAACTAGTTTTTTAAATTTATTAAAGTGTAAAATATTAACGTTTATTAGGAGCTTGATCAAAAAGTGTATACATTGCCCCAAAGAGTCGAGTAACAAGTAAAGCAAGTTTGTAACTTTTCCTCGTATTTATATTATGTACATCACTGTAATAAAATTTATTTTATAAATTTTAATATACTTATATAAACAAGGAAGTGAAATGGGCCTAAGATTGAACCTTGAGGAACCCTTATCAATTGGAGCCTTAGGCGATCTTTTTTTGTTGACTTCAACTCTTTGACGTCGATTAGATCAGTAAGAAATCAAAGTATTGAGATCATTGTGCTTAATGCCATAGTGGTTCAATTTGCTGGCAAATGTTTAGTGCTAAATACAATCGAATGCCTTAGATAAATTACAGTATACTCCAAGAGAATCCTGTGATTGCTTCCAGGCCTGAAATACATGTCTTATTAGAAAGACACCATTATCAGTAGTAGATCAAGCTTTTCTGAAACCGAAGTCTTTATTATGAAGCGCGTTATAGGTTCAAATATTTTAATGAGTAAAAATAATACTGTAATTAGCGGAATCTTAAAGGTTATAAGATTTTAAAGGGGGTATAACGTTACTATGTTTAATTAGGTCAGGAAACAGTCCACATGAAACACAATCACTGAAAGTAGTAGTAGGTAAGGCGCTACTATTGAGCCAATGACCTTTATAGTAAATCTCCATAACAAACATTTAATAATTAATGTCTTTAGATTGATTTTTTAAAAATTATAATCAAAGATGCTTCTTTAAAAAAAATAAGATATGGTAGAAGCTGGATTTTTTAAAAGTAATTTTCAAAAAATAAAAACTTTAATAACAGAACCCACGAAACCCCAGTTAACGATTTATCAAAAATATTTGTCACTAGTTATTGATATATTTTCCAAAATAATGTATATATTAAATAATAAGATATTAAATAATGTTTTCTATTCATATAATAAAAATTATTTCCACTTCATAAAGTACCCAATTTACGGAGTAAAAAAAAATATTGAAGCATGCAAAAAAGTTAACCAAAATAAATGTGAAACAGACAGACAAATCGAGAGGTTATTGTAGAAATCAAAGACTTTTTTTATCTGAACGGAATTCTTTATTTAACCCATCTGCAGTAGATTAAAATACTGTTATTTCTACGTATTTTGTACTATTCAAAGTACCTACCTATGTCAAATAATTCTATGTCTTAGGTTCGAACTAACAAATGCACCCTCCAACCGATAATCTTTGAGGGTAGTTACAAAACAGTACTCCAGTAATACATACCAATAAATACACGTACATTTTAATTATAAACGATATCGTGCCAATTATAATAGCTTTACGTCTAAATCGAGGGATATATAGGAACAATTACAATATAAAAAATATGATATTGTATCCCAGTTCATTGTAGGAGGAAAATATTGCTGTTTTACATAAATTCTTAAAATTTCACAAACTTATATATTCGAATACACGCCAGTGGGAATAAATAATGTTATCAAAGTTACTGTTACTATTACTTTTATTGGAAAAGGTACAAAGATACAAGAAAAAAGTTATTCCCGATACAATTCATTATTGCTTTACATACACGTAATAATATAGTATTCATATTTTGAGAAATACAATAAAAATAAAAAGTTAAGTTAAATTATAACCCTCAGCGTGTGTCCGAATTAAACTAGGGATGTACAATAATATATAGATCCAATTACATTACCTGGTAATATAAATACTAATTAGTTTATATTTTAGATATCGTTCATAATAATAGCTATAAATCTTCCTTATTGTCTTCGATAATTACCATTAAAACAAAGCTGGGTTAAAAATTAAAACATTATTCAAAATATTAGTGTCGCAGCGTAACAAGTGGTGGCAAAAATCTGTATTTTAGTGTAAAAAATTGCTTTGGTTCCGCCATTATAGTAACTATACGTAATAGAAGCCGCAAATACCTAAAAAATTCACAAGGTTCATAACCATGGGTATGTCATCAAATACACAATTAATGGGACGAGTATTAATCGATTAATTTAATGAAGATTTTAAGAATACAAAGTATTATAATAGATAGATAATATTGATTAATTAAGAAATCATTTAATACTCGTCGGACTTATTCGAGACGTAAGAATACCAAATAATACAAATTCATGATATGTACCTAAGTATACACAAATCATTGATAAATCGCAAATAATAATATAACACAATAAATAGCATACAATGATCTCGTAACATATATACACTTAACATACTTTAGTACCCTTCGATTTAATGGATTTAAGGTTATTCGATTGTAGAATGACTTCTCTATAATTAAATTTAATACTAAATCAATACCTACGTAAATTATAATCATATATTTACATAAGTACCTAAGGTTACATAGACAGGATCGCGGTCGGACGATCAAATTTTTTTCAATATAATTAATTTCTCGCTCCGACTCACGACCGTGTTTCCTAAAGGACATCACTCTTATTCCAACATTAACGCTCTTTTTCGGTTAGAAAGAAATCCATTTAAATGTATAAGAAAATAAGTGGGACTTACAGTTATATACAAAAATATCACATTACTTCGAGGCCGCAGCTTTCATTTACTTAGTCATTTTAATTATTACGTCTTCTTACCTAATTCATATTTATTGGCTCGAAGCGTAAGCAGACACCGCAGGAAGTAATCAATACAAATGTATTTGGTCATCTGTTTTCGTTAATAAAAGCATTCTTCAAGCGCAAAAGATGTTGGTAGTTTAGTTAATATGCCATGTAGCATGTAAGTGGAATTATATTCAGAGAAGAAACAACTCCTGGCGCCAATTTAGAAAACAATCAAATAATCCTCGCCTCGATATGTCCCTGTCCTTCTGTTTCATACCAATATAAGAAGAACGTTAAGACTAGGTGATCGTCAATAGTTTAAATCGAAATACGACTACACCTACGATCTAGTAGATAGGGCGGACACTAAAAGCTGCAGCCTTTGCAGGCGTCGGGCTACACTAGTAACTATTTGGCTCACGTCACATCACTAAAGCTGACTACAAATCGCTAAAAATATTGGAATATCACAAGCGAGCGATGTAGAAAAATATGTTATGCTGTATGAACTTCGATTACACGCTATTTCATTGAGTAGTCTAATTTATAAATGAAAAGAAAATACCACTTCAAGTTACACAAATATATACTACGAGCAGTCAATTTAATCAATGTATTGTGCTACATCAACAATGTTTATCTACAAAATAGATGTTTGTTTACTACAATACCAATTTAAAATAACACAGACAATAACATCTCAAAACAAACCCCGTGAAAATTATCATCGAAATATGATTGAGATATAAAAAAAAACATTCATTCCACCGCACTAGTCCAGTCTGTTCGACATCGACAAATCGATTCTGGCGTCCGGGGACGATCCGGCCGAGAGGTCGTCGAGAAAGTCGAACGTGGCCACGGCGGCTCGCTCGGGCTCCGCGTAGCGCACGAAGAAGCCGTCGCGGCCGAGGATGGAGGGGCGGCGGTGCTTGGCGTGACGCAGCGCGCCCAGCCCGCGCACGCGCAGCGCCGCCGCTGCACCAACACAGGTTAGCGCCTCGCGCGCGCTCGCCCCGACAACCGGCGCCTGAGCCGACCCACCCTCGCACGCGCACGGCCCCGCTACTACTGCGCCGCTCCGAGTATTGGCTATGTTTCTCAATTAGTTCGATTTACTTTCCTTTTTTTTGATATTTAACTAAATTTCCTTACATGTTCTAATTTACCAAAAGGTTTCATTATCAAATAAATGTAATGTTTATTGAATTTGGAATAAATCTTTTCAAAGTTCAAGTCATTGCTACTTTATCAGTACTCAAATTTAAGTAATTCTTACAAATTATGTACGAAACGTAGCCAATAATGGGTATTACTTATTTAATTTTCAAAAGATTGTCTACAATCTTGATGTCAAGGTTGGAGCGGCGCGTCTATTGTAAGATCTACTCGATGAGGCGAGAGTGAGATGGTGCGTGAGTGAGAGAGGAAACAGTGACGTGGCTTGTGACACAGACATGACAGATATGACACGCGGGATCTCGGATGTCACATCGGTTATATTCGACGATATTTAACATACGAGATCCCTTTACGAACGCACACTTCTTACCAGAGTAGGACTTCGTTGATAAGCAACACTAATTTTTGAGATAATTTGATTTTAATCGTTTATTCAGCTTCATCCTACTAAAATAAAACGAGCGCGTTCGTTTAAATGTCACAATATAATCAAACACAGACAATTAAATATGAATATTATAATTTTCATAATTTATTAATGAATTTAATGTTACATTACTTCTCTACGTTTATACTAATTTTATAATATTCACACCACACATATTAACATATTAATCACAGAAAAAGCTAAAAATAAAGTAAACTTAAAGTTCCACCACAGAAAGCAATGATAAAACAACGTTATTGACAAATGATCGTGTAGATGGTATATATTTACCAAAATTGAATGAATTTGTTAATAATTAATAATAATTAATTACACACAAAACTTGTAAGACGGTCTAGATTATATATATGATATAGTAATATGACTCAATAAGTCTATAACTGGATAGAACTTTATATTGGAATATCTCAAGTCTACATCATGAACATATTCATATAATTAAATATGGTATACAAGTTGTTCTGTACAATTACTTTACATGCATCACTTATCAAGGGACAACAGTTTGAAGGTAAATACGACTTAAGTATTTTATAAATGTAACTTAAGTAATAAATAGCCACACTAAATACCAACGACAGAAAAGAGTGCACAGATTTTAAACCCCTACTTAGTTAGCCACTAGTTTTACAATATCTCTTATACGAAGGTTTATACTCCCATATTTATTAAATGCTCATGAGAAGTGAACAATGAAAACAACATATAATGAGAGGCAATAGATAATGACGGTGGGTAGAATTATTTTTCTAAATAATAAAAAAAATATTGATACAATTTCATAAAATCATTTTGAAATTTATTTTTTCCAACTACCCACCGAACACGATCATAACTAGCTCGACAGGATCAATATTTACCGGTCTTCTGTCTGCGCGAGCGGTGCAGGCGATGCAGACGTGAGTACGGCGGCGGTTCGGCCGGGGAAGAACCACACGAGGACGGGGACGAGTCGCTGGACGCCAGCATCACGTCCAACAAGTTTGCGCGAGCCTGGAATTATAACGGATGGACCCGTAAATAGTGGATTAACGGACTTTTCAATCCAGTTCATAATGCGTGAAGTTTACGTATTGGATCATCGAACACATGTTTAACATTTTTGTGGTCCATACAGGACTAGGACATTTATAATACCTTGGGATCGCTGAAGTCAATATCCTTTTCGACGTGTACCCATCCCGTCGGCGCCCATAATGCGCTATCCTTATGTCCGTATGGTTTTTCCTGCCCCTCTTCTATTTTTACTTCGTTGGCAGTAGCTGCACCTTCACTTTGACGGATCATTCTACAAGACAAACAAACAACAATATTTCACAAAAAGTATGTATTTTCATCGTTTATTATATATATTAGTGCCATCATACCTATTGAGTTCTTCTATGACCTCTTTCGAAGTGGCAGCTTCGTGGAAACTAAGAGTATTTTCTTGTTTCACAATAATTGGTTCTTGAGGTGGTGTGACTTGCGTCGGTGTAGCCTTGCCTTTATCCACGACTGGAATTTTTGACCTCGTCCTGTGTGGTGAGGATGGCGGTCTTTTGCCTCCCAATAATGTAGGTATACGACTTTTATCGTTTCTGCGTCTTACTTCTCTGTTAATGCCCTCATTCTTATTACTTATTATCACAGTTTCAGCCGTAGATGTGCTTGTTGTGTTAGATTCAGTCATTTGCGGAGAGCTCGTCTCGGGCGATGAACTCTCCTCTTCCTCAGGCACAGTGCCCAATGCGGCCGACGATCGACGACATACAGTCAGCGCTTCATCGACGAGAGAAATTTCACTTTCTACTGTAAATTGAAGACTCGTAGATTTTGACAGACACGTTTCTACCTCTCTGTCAAAAGATCCTTGTTTGTTTAACATGATATTTACAGTATTCTCTTTTAAAGCGGAGTTATGCTCTAAGTTGCGACTAGATTCAATATCACAAGATAGTTCATCTTTCTCTGGAATTGGATGTTCTCCATCAGTTGAATTGCATATATCAATATTTCTATTAATTTCGTTTTTACGTTGCACTTTTAAAAGGTGATGGTCGTCAATTTCATTTTCAGCATTTTCGACCCGCGATATATCGTAGTAATCCTCGGATTCAGTATAAGGATCTTCCCGCTCTATGAATCTAGGAGTTGACCTTGGCTCGGATACATTATCACAAAATGGAAGTCTTGTTCTATCAATGGGAACAACATCGCACGAATCGTTTTCAGAAAAGCTACCAAAAGAATCTGGTCGTTGTCTATCTTCTGATATTTCGCTGCGTGGATCGACTGACTCATCGTCAAAATCAGCAGAAGCATATGGAGGAGGCAATTCTCTTATCTCAGAAACAGGACGGGATGGCATTGAATCGGACTCTTCTCTATCTCGACAGTATTTTTGCTGTTCTGCAATAAAATTTAAAACATTTTGAAGCGCTTGTTCACGATCTTGCAAGCCCACAGTTTGGACATCAGTGACTCGTAAATGATTCGTCGGATCTTGTGTTGTTACACCTTTTGAAGAATTTGATGCTAAGCTTTTGGTGCTTTCATATTTGACAAGTCGATAAAAATCTCTCGTGAAATCAAGACCAACGTTTGCGCAATCGCCATCTTCACTTAAAGCTGCACTAGACTGTTTTTCAGGTGCATCAGAAGCACTTGACCAGGATCCACCCGGAGAATGCGTACCGGAATACTCCCACCTTTTTTCAGAACTTTCAACCTCGTCACCTATTCTGCATTCATCGATTTCGACCGTTGCAAATCCACAATCATTCCACAAACAATCGCCGACATCTTCTTCTAATTCTAATGCATCATCTTCTCTAATGCTTGGTAGTGTTGACAGAGATATCTGACCAGGCGTCGTTATCTCTGCAAAAGGAGATTGTCTATCTCTGAGATCCTCACACGATAGAGATAGGCTCCAGTCTTCTAATTCGGCTCTATCATACTCTAAGTCTGCCAGATCTCTATGCCTCTGTTGCAGTGCAGATCTTGCATCATCTAACTCTAGCCAGTGTTGAACGTAATCAGCGTCGTACTGTGAAGCCTCGGCGCGCTCATCAAGTGTACTGCCCCACGATACTCTTTCAGAGCTCGTGGTGGATGCTATAGCTGGCCGTCTCAGTGGCCTTTCTGGAGCAGGTTTCAGATCTAAAACTAAGATTCCCGAACTCGGTGATGGAGTCTCTAGACAGCTCGGAGGACACGAGGTGCTGGTTAGTAATTTCAAACATAAGTGTGAGTCTGAAAAACTTCGCACGACATGCTGAAAAGGTAGGACCGGCCGCGACGGCGGGTAACTACCTCTAATACCAGCAAAAGCTACACCTATAGGAAAATATATATAATCAGCCTCAGCAATCAGTCTGGCGCGTCGCCGAGATTCTCTTGGATTAATAGAGACAATCGTCTGGTTGTCAGTTTCGTCGGATGCCTCATTGAGGTCGGGGAGCGCGCGGTCAGCCGCGTGGTCGCTCTGTCGGGAGGCGTCGGCTTGCACATCACTAGACATGGTGGAGTAGCCTTCGTCCTTTGCCCCACTTTCGGGAGATTCAGCGCCCGCTTCACCGTTTTCTTCTTCCGTTACTTTTTCCCTCGTCGCACCTGGAATAGTTGATATTTAGATAAACACCACCATCGGATACAATAAAGTATAAAAAAAAATGAAACATGGTCTAACCGGGCGCAGCCTCTGCGGCGGGCGCGCTGAGGCTGAGCGTGGCGGGGCGCGCCGGCGGCGCCCACAGAGTGGGATCCACCGCGGACAGTGCGCGTGCCAGGTTAGCGGGGGTCACCTCTAAACCCTGGAGATATAAATGTTCTTGAGATATTTTAGCTGGAGAAGAGTAGATGCTATAGCCGTAGTGATGTGAATGCAGTATTGTATTGTTTTTTGTTTAAAAATATAAAGACGATGTATCTGCTTAGAAAATACATGATAATTCTTATCAATAGAAAGTAGAAGAACTAAAAAAAATAATTTAATAATTCTACCAATATTTATATAAAATGGTATATAATACCTTCAACTCAGTCCAGATATCGGCCAGTATTTGATGTCTTCGCTTGTCGTCCTGGCTGAGAGGGTGAGGTTGGGTTACGGGCGGCGCGGGAGGAGGTGAGTCTCTGAATGATACAAGCGAACCGCACGAGCCCACGTCCACTAGGTGTACTGGAAGACGCGTAAAATACACATTAAATAAATAATACTACAGGTATGTATTGCTCGGAAGGAGCTAAATTTATAATTATAGACCGTAGTGAATATTTTCGATAAGCATTACCTTGTAAGTCTCTGTTGGCGTGTGGTGTGAGCGGCGTGGCGGGCGAGGGTCGCGGCTGCGGGCGCAGCTGGCGCACGAGCAGCGAGCTCAGCGCGCGGTTCTGCGCCTCCAGCTCGCGGATACGTGCGCGTGCGCATCCCAGCTCTTCGCGCACACTCTGTAGTGGTGCGGCGTTATGTTTTTAAGAAGTCGGTAATAACATTTCCACTTAGATTTACAATTCTATTTTGTTATTATTAATAGATACGTAGAATTTTTATTTAATTAATACTATTTTCAATAAATGATCAGGTATCAATGTTAAAGGTAACTCTATACTGTTTGTATGTATAGGTTATTCTTTAACAATGTAAATTTAGAATGAAGATTTTTTAGTAAATCTGTCTTATAAAGTAAAAAATATTACCAATTATTATTTAATATTTGGGATATATCTAAACTCATCTCTCGATTATAAAATCCAAGTACAGTAAAGACGACGCTATAATTATAAACGTCATATAAAATGTATCCAATTTTGGAAGGAGTTTCTTATAATACAAGTTCATTTGGAGGAGGGTAGGTACTTGTCATTTCCATTATCCCGCTCTGAAACATCCCTCGTCAGTCTTAGATATAAACGCGTATATTTTAATTATGCTTCATTAGCCAAATTAAATTCGAGTAAGTAATTGACGGGAGGTAATTAAGCCGCGATGGAAGATACGCGAAGCGTCATTCTTAATGTTGGCAGTTTTAGATATTTACAAATTTATATGAATTTTATTAATTAATATTAGACAAATTAAGAAGGTATGTGTATTCACTAACTGAATAATTAAATTTCTGCATATATGAGTGTGTAATTATTCTTATTGAAATTATTAAAATAAATAAATAAAGTTTTATTCCTACGGAAATATGTTAAAATCTTTATCACCAAAAAAAAAAAAACAATTACTTAAATTAAAGCATTATTTAAAGTGTAACTGATGTATCAATAGGCACATTTACCCTTCATAAATGGAATTCGGCAACATTTGATGCAACTATTGTAAAGTAATCAACGTCATCTCTCAGATTAGAGGTGATAGATGCTCACCCCTCGAGTTTATTGATAGTGTACCATGTGTCTGTGCCATTATATGATTATACAACACGGTATTTAGTTAACCCTGTATTACATCACAATCGTTACTTGTTAATATTATCCGCCAATATTATGTTTTATTTGATCTTTTCGCTTTGTCTTAGTCATGTACTATACAATTTATTAATAGTTTTTTAATTAGAAGTTATTTACAAAGTTAAATAACGTTTATTTCTAATTATAGCACATTATATTCACTTTATAAAAGATCAAACTACATAGAATTGTCTGAATCACTACATCGAATTTAGACAATATTCCGTGGTAAATACTCAAGAGCTGTCAACACCAATATGCGCCATCTTTATTCGTAAAGTTCCCGCCGAAACTGTAACCATAGACATTCGTATACCATTTAAACAATCATCCACATTATCCAGATTATGCCAAGATTATAGTGGTCCAGAGGCTCGGTAGAATTATTACGGTGCAGCTTAGCCTAAAGTGTCCCATTTCATACAATTTATGTGCGAATGTTTGGGTATCCACGGGTGTTTCGTGCCTATAATTATGAGAAAACAATTTCGGTTTCCATCTTAATGCCCGCGCCGGATTATGAGATTTAAATGGCGGACTGTTTTTTTGCGAGTCTTAATTTAAAAAGTTTTTTAACAAATTTTTTTTATAAAGAGATAATTTTCACAGCTTTTGCATTCAGATACGGTGTGCCCGCAATATTATGATAATCAGGTCGTCTTTAAGGTTTCAAACGGTCTTAAGTTTGTTTTAGTATACGTACTTATTTTCAACAAAGGTTCTTAGATCCAGAGGGAGTTATTTTTAATAAGATCAAAAGGAGGTGTCTTACTTTCTGTGAAAGCAGTGCTCGCACGACTTGCTGCGCGACATCATCGAGTCGCTTCTCGTGGTCGCTGTCGTGCACGCCAGCAGACAGCGCAGAGAGCTCACCACGAAGTCTTTCGTTCTCTGCTGATAAAACTGATAGCTGGCTTTGGTAGTGCGCTGCTGAGGCCTAGAAGAGAGTTTCTGTATTAGCCACTTGAAATATCATTGTTCTTTTTGGTAATTTTAATCCTAGTAATGATAAACATATTATAGAACATAATAATTAACTTTCAATACAATTTAGAACACCACAGTCATTGTATTTTTTTTAACAATTTCAGTAAAGAAGCCGAACTAACTTTGCTAAATATATTTATTATAGTTTATTTCATACAAACATGATATTTTGAAAAAAGATTCTTTAATTTTATGAAATATTTCACCATTTAAAAAACCTTTAGATACGGAGCCATTATTGTGCAACCCTTCTTTAAAATATAAAGGACTACAGAAAATAAACATTTCCATCGAGATATACATATCTCATTGGATCGAGTCACGTCAAAATGTTTTTCTACTTTCAATATAAAACACGACCTATCATTCGCACTCTTAATTAAACGACCACCCAGTGCAAATTAAACAAACCAATTTAAATTGATCCACCTCGGTATTTGTCCTTCTCAATTAAAACTGTAAACTGGACACCTAAACCGTGGAGTTCAACTGACGTTGGTTTCGGAAATGGGGTATAATGAGCCCGTGAAGTTTGGAATGTATTTCCAAGTGGTAGAGTTCAAATTTTGTTAAGATGTTTAAAATAAACTTGGGCAAGAGGTTTTCATTAGTCATCAAGGGTAGACAAAGGGTCCATCTGTTTGTGCGTGTGTCTGTAAAAACACGCGGTTGATACAGTGTCGGAAGGGTGACGAGTCAATGGCATCGTTTCGTGCATTTCATTTCGTCATGGCCTTTCAGTGCAGAGGTTTCCAAAATTCCTTTGTTCCTCGTGTCCCTAGTAATTTTGGAGTATTGTGTAGGTTTTTTAATTAGTATACATAGGTAACGGACCACGAAAAGGCTGGAAAAAAGTTTTTTTTATTATTTTGTAATTAATAGTAATATCCGTCGTAATTAGTATTACGGAATCTCAAGTAGTGTATATATATATAGAATAAGAAATACAATTTCACATATATTGGTTTTAAATTGATACTTAATAATTCTTCATGATATTTTCAATACATTTTAAATAGAAATAGCCACTTGAAAAATTTACTATTAATTACAAATATAATAAAGGCGTAGTCTTATTATACTTAAGTTTAAATCGAAGTATTTCATTTACTTCACAGAATGCACACAAAGACCGCAGATGTTTTACGGAAACAATTAAATTGGAAATTGCTTTTCTATCAACTGCCGACACGAACGAATTCATTTTCGTCTTTGAGAGGTTCTTAATTAATTGTAAATAAATGACAAATGTATCACAATAAAACTTACGAATAATCACGATGTTTAACTTCTATTATTTCTAGAATAATTCTTTATTAATATACAATAATTTAGTTTGACAATCAAATCCATATTTTGACGACGTCACTGTCACTGTCAAATTGATTGGTTTGACGTTATGCAACTCATAAGATTAATAGTTATAAATATAGCGCATTAGGCCACATATTTTTAAACAGAAAGAGGGTATAGTGATTACATTTACGGCAATATCTGGAATTAAACTGTATCATTAATCATTGTATGCTGTGTAGGCGTTTGGCTGTTGACGCGTAAACTGGGGTCCTGTTGGAGCTTTGCAGTCAACTTTTCATAACGATTCGTAGGTAATAAGTCATCAAAACTTTTATTTATTGGCACTATAGTCACTATCCTTTTTCTGGATAATCGTCTACTACTACTTTTTTTTTTGTATTAATTTAATTTCTCATTCAAAATCGCATTCAGAGAGTAAACATGTAAAGAGGTGAGTAACATAATAACTAATAGAAATGCATGTATATCATTTATAATATTAAATCAGTGGATATAATTGATAGAGTTGATTCATTATCAACAATGGCGCCACTATGCTTCAGTGGCTGCATAAATCTTAACTCATCCAGCCGCAGTGAGAGCACCACGTGGTTTGTTTCCATTATTATTTCACCGTTAATAATTATATGATAAAGTTAAAATATCAAGTCAAAATATTTTATTGGTTATCTATACATCTATACATGCAAATTAAATTGAAGTGTTCATAATTTCTTTTTACTGAATGTATATGAAAATAAATATGGTATTTACATAAAAAATCTGTCTGTCTGTCTGTTTATTCCGGCTAAAATCTGAAACAGCTAAACCGATTTTAACAGGACTTTCACTGGCGGATAGCTGATATCATAAGGAGTACTTAGGCTACTTTTATTTAAAAAATATATATATGCGCAAACAGTCTTGTATCCAAGTTAATAAATAAAATAATTGCTGGATATAATCGTCTTAATAGAAATAATTATATTAAAAAAATATAACATCATCGGATAGCGTCCTAATAAGTATTTTTATTCAATTTAATATTGTCGTATCGTATAGAATAATGGAAACATACTAATTGGTTTCGTTAGCACTACAGAGTAGCAACCGGGCTACCTCGGAGGCAATGCGGCAACTCAATTATTAAGACGCCGCTCGACCGACGCAAAAAGCTGCAACATCGAACGTTACAAAAAGCTTCAAAGTTGCTCTGTTAGCAGTTAACATCGCGTTTGTGCTTACATGAAAGGAATTTCGATCAGGGAATTTCCAGTGACGTATTTGTTTCAAACTATTGTACAGGCATGGCATCAAGGCATGCTCAGTCATGGTAAATGTTTTTAAATACAATTATTAGAATTATTTGAACTCTAGTAAATTCCGTAGTTCATTTTATTGTTGATTTTCTGCATATCTTTAAGCATCAGTTAACAAACAACGTGACCAAATACGAGACAAACACAATTATTAGGTTCGTGTACATGAGTTGGACTCCGGGGAACTCCAACGATGCACCCCGTGACCAGCGCTAGTGAGGGACCACTAGGATATCGTTAAAATAAATTTTACAGACGGGTTTCTATATCTATAATACGAATTAAACTATATTAAACATTTATATTTGGTTTAATACCGAGGTATCGTTAATCAATAAATATTATTTATAAAATTATACTAATTAGTATGATAAGTATTATATTTTATAAGAAACAATACATATAACATCGATATTAACACAAGTCACCCCTACGCCGCCCTCACTAACTGCGCCCTTGCACTTCGGAAGGGTGAAGCTGAATTATTGTTTAGAGGGAGCCTTTTAAACCGGGAAGCCCCATCCATTGTGCATAGCCGATTTCCCGCTTTCCGCCATTTTAATATCTCTACACTGGTTATGGCTGTTTGTGTGTGTGTGTGTGTGTGTGTGTATAGAACTGTCGTTACAGATTATGTTTCAACGGTTACTAATTAACTGTCTGTTATAAATTTATTATATATGTTAAACATTGTCATATTTATTTTTGAATATATTATATTTTGATAATTTTCATTTCTGCTTTAATTTAAAATAGCTTACAGAAAAGGATAAATTCACAGTATTAGGTAATATTAATTATATTTTTAGGTAAATAATATTAGCAATAGTACACGATAATAATATATTATTAACATCACAAAATATTTTTTATTATTATACAATCATTCAATATTTATATTAATTAAAAATATTTTATAAAATTTATTGAATTTATCACAAAAATGTTAATAAAGTGCTTCTTGTAGTCTGCGATATAAAAAACGGTATTTTCTAACATCACTCCCAATTTACAACCAATTTATAAATTTAATTTAATATCAGACGAAATTCGTATAAAATCTTTAGAACGAAAAAATTACGAACAGCTCATAAAAAACTTGGGAAATCCTTCAGCGTTCTGAAATATTAACTTTCAAATTGTTCCCCAAATATTTTCTAAGCTGCCAAATTAAAAATCCACTACGGGTCCCGTTGATAAACATGGTCCAATATAGAATAATCTCCAGTAGGAGAATATTGGAGTACCTTACAAGGAATCCGATGGGTCATGTTAAGTTGGCTGCATTCGAAGCAGGAATCAAATACAAATATTCAAAATATTTCATTACCGGACTGTTTGTCCGTCCCCCTCGTATATACGGCTATACGGATACATTATATAGAATATAAACTTTGACGTTCTGAGAATATTTGCTTCATCCTGCTTTATGAGGCTCTCCAAGGAAAGGGGAAATACCTATATGACCATTACAAATAATTAAGTTTTATTAGAAGCATGTGAAACTTATTGCGATATTTTTAAACAATAGAAAACATTTTATGTTATACTCATAACTATGAAAAATGTCTGTCTGTCATGATGTATCGGACTCGGTCATTGTTGAATCCCCTCGTAGCATCTATCTGTGAATTTGAATGGGGTACGAATTTTGATTTTTCCATTTCCCGTCACTTAAACATTCTACCTCAGCTCCTTATTGTGTAGATGCCCCCATTTTTAATATCTGCTTCCACATTGTCAGCCACTTCGAAGTTAGGAAGCACATATATTGGTACATTTACCCTAATATTCAAGTACTTTATAACGGATAGGTACAACACTAAAATTGTATATATTTATAAATAGATCATATTCACAACTCTTAAGGGTATTAAACGGCGAGAGTGCACTCAACTTTAGCAGATGTATTAACAAGCTTTGTCACCAAACATTGTGGACACTTATATCAAGGAAGGCCCTCACTAATTACGCAAAAAACATGGCCCCCTTTCAAACACTCCGCTCATAATCCCTCAAAGAACGTCCAATGGCCAGTCCAAAATTGCATGATCTCAACACCCTCGCTTTATTACGTTAAAGTGGTAGAAGAAGAAGGGTAATATTGCGAATCTGGGGTTCATGTTATATCAGTTTGTGTGCTGGTACTTTCGTAAATTAATTCCTCTATCTGAAGGGGCAGATATGAGCCATAATCCAAAAATGATCGGCCCCTTCTGCGATAAATGCTCTTTAATGTGTCCAAATAGCCCATGTCTGTTAGTCTTAAAACCATATACGGAAGCGAATCGTATATGACGGTAAAAGATACATCTAACTATACATTACAGAAAACTGACTTTTTTGATGACGTTATTCACTAAATACCAGCAAATTTCTGGTTATTTAATAGAAATAAGTTAAAACATTCCACTTAAATGCTGCACCTTTGCCAAAATTGCATCAGAAGCAAAATAAACGAACGCCAAACAATCCAACTGCAAGTTGTTTAGCAACACAGCTATTTCAACTGAATGAGGTATGCAATATCCATTTTGCTGCGCAGTGCACTTGAATAAAACGCTTTTTGGTAATTTTAGTAATTTAATTAATTTGTTGCAAATTCGAAACTTCGCAGTTTATGGCTTAAAATACTATCTAAATAAATTTACGTTAACTAAATTAGGTTTACTTTTAACTTATATTGGTTAGAATTTTTTGAACCTATATAAATATTCGTAGTAAAATTTAGAAGTGTCCTAAGAACTAAACCGTGAATCTAAAGTGTATGTCTAATAATTTAATGTGTCTAATTTAAAATACCTCCAGCGCTGAGGAGAGCGAGGTCTTCTCCTGCTTCAGAGTTTCCACGCGGCCTTTGTATTGCAGCAGCGAGCGCACTGTATCCTCCATTCTGAAACAATTATGAAACATAATAAATAAATAGAATGAAAAAATTATATATTGACAAATAATTAATATATTAACTTTTCAATAAACCCAGTCAACCTTTGTTATTGTTGGGATAGAGCCAAGATATATTGGTGAGTAAGAGAAATTTTGATCTTAGCTTATTGAATTTATTGATAACGAATTGGCTGACCGATTACAATTTATTGGTTTGTTTAATACTAATATTTTAGTTTATTATAAATCTAAGAAATTCTTACATACTTAGTTAAAATGAGAGACATTTTTATATTACTGTTATTTTGTATTCTTAAGCCTTGTAAATTTGAGTGTATCATAGAACTAGCGGTAATTAGGTTTAAGTTAGTTGAGCGAAGCGAGCGGAGCGCTCTATGTGAAACTTTTTGCATCCCATGTCCGGGGTTGGCACGAAAACTGCTTTACCGATCTTCATGAAATTTTGCACATAAATATAGCGATGATTATTGAGATGGTTTATAAAAAAAAGTGAAAAAAAACTCATGTCGTTGAGGAATAATCACCAAAAAATGATAGTCCCATAGACTGCAACGTAAAAAAAATTTCGCTATCTGATATTTGATTATTCTACATTTTTTGCTTGTCGGCTTCAGCTTTGAACGCAGAATTGAAGCTTACTTGCTGGTTACTCGCTTCGCTCAATTCACCGAACTCTACAGAGATTTTGCGAGCGCAACGAGTCATAATCGAGGTCCGGTTCGCCCTTAGTTATTCTATCTTTCTTTTTGTACCAATTAGAGACAACTTTTAGTACAAGAACAGTACTTTTGGTACAAAGTTATATCAAAAGCCAGGACAACTATGAACAATAGTTTCTACAAAATATTCTATGAGAATGTAAACCCAATTAAGTGAATCATTCACTTATAATACAACTACTCTATAAAAAATTCTATACAATTATATATATAAACTAGCTGTGCTCATGACTTCGTTCAAGCGGAATGTGTCTTAAAATATAAGCATCCTAAGTTACTTCTTATAACATCAGCTATGAGCCAGTAAAAGTCCTTATAAAATCGGTCCAGCCGTTTCAGGGATTAGCCGGAACAAATAGACGGATAGACAACAATTTTTAAAATAGTTTTTTTAATTTAATTATCATATATACTTTCATATGCATTTAGTGAAGATTTTCACTTTGATTTGTTAATTTGGAATTACAAACAGATACTATCTCTATACAAATATAATATTTATTTAAAATAACATCAAATATAAAGTAAAAAGTGTAAGTTAAGTCTTAACGTCTAAGTTATGGAGCACATACAATTTTAAGGTGATTTAGTCAAAGACGTTCTGAATAATAATAAGTTTCTAGTCACGAGCTTACAAACAACAATATACCAAATCTTACTTCATTATGCGGATCCACTCCAGACTAATCCAAAGAATAAGATTTGCATATACTGAGACTTTATTTTTATATGTAAATGTTTGGCGACAAAAATAGAATGTGCCATTGAGGAGATAAATCTTTAAATGTAAGAAAAGATGAATTTACAAAATAGAGTAGTTGTGTTTATATATTAAATTTTTTTCATATATTTCACATAAATTATAATTTATGTTTATTATAATTTTTATTAACAATTTACTTATTACTGTGAAAGAAATGCATTCTTTTATAGCCTTAAGACTTAAATATAATCTCTCTTGAACTTTTTCAAGTTTTTAATTTAAAGTGGTTTACTCTACGCCTAAGAAAGTCGGTGGAGCTTAAGAGATAATTCTTTAGACAAAAGCTCCGAATAATTCCGCTTTAATTATTAATACACTGTTGAGTGGAGATTAACGGTCTCGAAATTGTAGACAGTTTTGAATGTGAATGTTATGAATGAATGATACAAAGTTGAAAATGAATGAAATAAATGAATTAGCGCTCTATATTAAAATATTCAATAATTTATGTTAAAATACAGGTAAAAGTTAAAGAAATATGTCACATAATAAAGTTACTGGAAGAATACTTTCACGGCGGTGAATTCAGTGAAGCAAATGGGCACAAGATGGAGACCGAATGAATGAACTTTTTCAATAACTCCGAATGGAAACGAAAGTAATGTGATGCGATATTCCATTTTCAATATCCTTGTGAAGTATTTCATTATTTTCAATGTTAGAATATAAAAATAATATGATTTCTAAGACTCTTAAAGTTTTGATCTCCTCAAATTGGTAATGTAAAAATTATTCAAACAAATTGAATAATATCTATGGTACTCTTTAAATTATATGATGATGATATAAGTTCAAAGACATTCGGATACATAAAAGTTTAATAGGTTTTCGAGTATTTCCCTTGTGAAAAATTTAGAGAAAATACGTTGTAACGGATCGATCACCCGAAGTTAGGCGTCCGCGGGCTTATTACGATGTAATTTAATGTTTTTTTTTACTAGCAACGTTTTTTGTACAGAATGTTTTACTGCTTTCAGTCACGGCACTCTATCGACCGGCCATATTTTGTTTTGACGATTTTGAATATTGAAGTTTTGTTTAACGTCATCACGGCCATGTTGCATGATAGTGTTGTTAAAATAATCGGAAATAAACGAAAATAAAGTGTGTTATATATATTCTATATAGATTTTAGTCGATTATAGTCACAATATATAACTTGAATGAAACTTAATTCTTCTTCATTAATCTTCATTTAAATAGGTTATTGTTATTTTTTATGACATGTGCAATATTAATGCGTTATAATGACAGACAGTGTTGCCTCAATAAATTTTCCAAAACGTGCTCGTAATCCTTTCGGACGTGTATTGTAAATATGGCAACACTCCCCCAGCGACAAATTACTCTCCCTTGACCAGATGAGCCTCGTAAATCTTGCCTATTAAACCTGTGCGGATTTAGGATCGATTTGAACGATTAAATATAATAGGTGTATGAATAGAGGTGATAAAAATAGTTATTAGAGCTCCACTCTTTTGCAATATGGTACTGCCCTGTTCACCCATTTTTTATGATTAGCACATAAATGTATAGAATCTCCGAGAAATATTTGGAAAAATTTATTTTTTGTGTTTCAGACATTTGTTATATATTAATTTTAATGATTCATTTGCCTGTCTATGCATTCAAAGGGGTGTATGTAATAGTCGGTATTGTTGAAATTACTCATTGAAAGTTCGGGACAGGCCGAATTTTGAGAAATAGCATGTACAATTACCGTTACATTTAGGGGAATAATGGATGTGTACGAGGCACAAAAAAATACTAATATGCAAACTGTCGAAGAAGTCACAAATCAATTCTTCAAGTATATTTTAATTCATGTTAGAAATATTTACATTTAGACACCTAGACTATTGTCAAGACAGACAACACAAAATAATTAAAATAAAAAGACTAAGAATATATTTTAAAATATTTTCTATTATTCAAATAATATAAAATAAAAAATAAGTCGTACCAAGCCAGTACATTCTGGTCGTGGGTGTCATGGGATGAAATATCGTTTGGTCAACCTTTAATAAATTTATTGTTAGCTTTTTAACCGCAGTTTTATCCGCATTGTAAAGCTTTGTAATCTGTTTCCTGAATTATAACCGTTCTGGCTTTGTAATATTAAATGACCACGCCATTTTCTTTTGTTTGTTGATAACAAAAATATATTTAAATATAAAAATAGTAATATTATGAAGATTTTACCGTACCTAATGCCGACTGTACCTACTTTACCAAATTTTGACGAAAACACACGCGAGTTGTTCACGCAAGTCCGTAATGATTGTACTGACAGGTGAAAATGAGATTTAAACTGCAGTTTAATGATTCATCCATTGGTAATCATGATTAATTTTTTCCATTAAATTCCAACAATAATGAATCAGGTAACTTTTATTTCTTTGTGAAGGAAAATTCATCATGGAAGATATTGTGTGACCTTTAACCTAATAGACCATTGGGTCATATAGTATAATGGTATAAGTTGAATATATCCTATATATATATATATATATAGATAATTATTTGATGAATGAAATATTAACTATGTTAATTTTTGTTACATGAATATATATATATATTCTATTAGTTTATATTAAAAATTTGTGACATTTTCCAATATTTCATAACTTGCCTGCCTTTACCTAATATTAAGCAAATATGTGAAGGAGGGCAACATATTTTATATTATCTCACAGCATCTGCCTCACGTTACATTCTGTAATACCTTGTACATACGTTGCGAATACAATATAATTTTAGATAAAATTTACAAATTCTACCAATTTAACAAGATTACTAAATATATTACTTAAGAACAAATTTTTAATATCATATACTTGAGGTGGAACTAATGTAATTTTATTAAAGCAACAGGTAAAATAAAATTATAAATATTTTACCACATTTTCTCATTTTCACTTCATTGGTATGAGCGAAGTGGGTCATGGCACCTGCGGCACGTATCAACCACCATAGAAACACCATTCAATGCCATATACCGTGTGATATGAATTTTTTAATAAAGTTAAAAGGTTTTTTATATACTAACAAAAAAATATATAAGACAAATAATGAGAAAACTATACGACCTATAGACAATATATTAAGAAACGTAAATTCAAAGAATGTTAACTATCTTATGAAGTAAAAATAAAACCAAGCCCAGCACAATTTAATTTATAACGCAACACGTTCGGTATTTAATTTTGGTTTGGCGAACCCAAATTTCTGGTGTTACATAGGATCGTTTTAACAATATTACAATGTCCTTTTCCTTCACCCAATTAGGCCGATCGGCCCTTAGGCGATAACGAGAGGTCAAAGGTCAGAGGGTTGCAAGATTAAGGATATGCATGCATACGAATTTCGTTAGATATCGCGTAAAAGGGACTTAGATAAGTTACTTAAAGGAAACGTCTTTGTTGTCGTTTTAGAAAATGTTATTTCCAAATATTTAGAGTTCTTTAATTTCAATATGCTTAAAGGGATAATACTCCTCTAACTATATAAGAAGGACAAGGGACATTACATGTAAAATCCTAAATTCGTCAAGGTAATGTCACTATAGTTCAGTTTGCAGGAGACTGTACATATCCTACAGCTGGTCACAGGTTTCACAACCAGGTTCTTGAACCTGGTACCCATCAATTCAAAGGCTGCACTAAACGGGTTTATACTCTGGTAGTATAGATATATAATATTTAGGTTAAGTTACGTCTGTTATTATAAAGTATCCTGTTACATAATAATTTATTTCCCAGCACTGCTTTATAAAAAGGAAACGCTACACAAAAGGACACCAAACAAAGAGTTTTAAAGGAAGTAACTATTATATTTTATATGAATAAACAGTGTTTTCTTTAGATATTATTTCTAAAGAACCTCGAGGTCTTCTCGGTCAGTAGTGTTGCAATTAGAACGTTACAGTTGCAGGTAATTTTAGTTATATATACTAGATTTAGCTCGCGGTTTCGCCCGCATACATAATATTATGATCTTTTATGTTTAAAGGTAAAGTAATTTATATAACACAAAGTACAACTTTACATCAGGGATAATGTAACTTTGCTAATATGTTTTGTAGATTCAAATATTTACCTATCTTTTTATAATACTAACAATTTTTTTTAGCACAGAATGTTTTATCAAAAAGTAAATTATATTTTAAATATATTGGATCCATACCAATATAAAGTTGTTAGACGTTTTGAATATTAAAGCAGTGTTCGTTCTGATCGCTTCCTTTTATATTGTCATCACTTCAAAGAAAATTGCTGTAGTTTATTCGTAGCTGCACCGGCGCCGCGGCGGCTGAGGAAATTGACGTACGGATAAGCATTTTATAGGTTGTGAACTCTTAGCCAGATAAATCGATACGCAATGTGATTTATAGCTCAACTTGCGTTTATTTACATAAAATATCTAAATCAAAAACTTTGTCAGAAAAATTTTGTAATATTTTTTTATGGAGTTAAGAAGCAGTCAAGCAGGTGGTTTAGCTGATGGTTAGTCTTGTTCAGATCTGTGGATATTGCTATACGAGTTGTCATTTGTGAGGGAAAGGGATCCAGGATATCATGACTTACGAAAATGATGGATTTTGGACATTTCAATTCGCTTGCCTTATTGGTGGCTTTACACCCTTCTTGAGAGGAGAATACTCCGATCTAGTCTTCCCGAATACGAGGAGACTGCCAACCGCGTATCAATAAAATTTATTTAATTATAAAAAAATTACGTTTCCTATTTAATACGATCCGTACATTTTGAATCTTTAGTACAAAGAAATTATAGGACAAGTCGCTGTTTTAGAGACTTATAAAACAGTTCACTTATACTCGTTGAAGTGTTGTAATTGTAGCTAATATCTCAACCCTCACTTTTAGCTTAAGATGTACCTTTGTGAGCGGTAATTACTGCCTCTCCTACTTCAAACTAAAACTCAATAGAGCATTCGTAGTGCACATTATAATGGAAGTGCACTCACAACAGAGGGATTTGAGTAATATCAGTCAACTACAGCCTATTACATGAGTACACTGCGGATGTCAATTTTTTTTTAAATTTTAGACATACTTTGCTAAGAAAGCAAAAGTTTTTAAATGTCATATACGTTTCAGGTATTTTTAAACTAAAACAACGCAAAGCAACATCTGCTGAAGCAAAACACACAGCCACCGGCGAATTGCAACTTGAACGATAAAATCCACCCTCTTTAAAAGACCTCACAAAACACCTTTGAAGTCTTTTAAAAGATCCCACTGTCAATATGCTTAAGTAAAATAACTTATGGACTTATCGCTTGCAGCCAGAAAGCCCGATTAAGCCGCCCATTTTGCTTTGAGCTCAGACGATGTATTCAATTTTCATTTCTCTTTAAGGTTTCCTGGTGGAGAATAGACGTTGAAGGATCAATGTGGATTGGTTTTTGGAAATTTCAATTAAAGAGTTAACAATGACAGATAGATATGGTACCTTTAAAACTTAGATACTAAAGATTAACTTGAATCGAAGTCTAGTTTGTTATTAATTTAGATTTATAGTAATAAAAAGGTCCATAAATCCAATAGTAGATCAAATAGTCCCAGACATAACATACTTCGGGTAGAAGTCGCATCTGTGTTCGGACGCCAATATCACTGAGTAAAGTCCACTTCGGATCGGTGGAATAGCCGAAATAGCCGATTAGAACCGTAATAGCTTACGTAACGAGCCTAGCTGACCGTAATGTTGTGACTAATTTATGTAATGCTATAATTGCGGTGGATAATAGTTCCTATTTATGACGTTTGGTTATATTTTTTGTGGCAACGTTTCAGAACGCAATGGGTGTGCGCCTTCATCATGCTCCACGGACTTTTACAGATCACAGAATTTCTTTTAAGATATGTAGTTTTCTTGTCTGTTTTCGTTGATTGGTTGGGTGGTTTTTCTAAAATACACTAAAATATTTATGCAAATATTTTGTCACTGGGGAATGGGCGTTTTTAAATTAAATTCAAATAACTAAATTTATCCTTTCACTTCACGTCACGACACGTACTTTAGGTAAAAATAAAATAGTAAATTTAAAATGATAAAAATAAATAAAAATTATTGTTTAATGAGTTATATTGTAAGATTATTTACAATATTACTTTCTTAAGAATTACAAAATTCTTCTATCTGTAACATAAATACCTACTACTGCTATTATAAAACCTTATAATATTAACAAATTAACATTATCGATAAATTCAAGTTATAAATAATAACAAATCCCTAACTTGATATATTTAGTACGACAAAATAAATTTCTTTCAAGACGAAATCAAAGTTTCAAGTGTTAAAACATGTTCATAATTCAACTTAACTCCCAACAATATCCAACATGGCAGTGCTAAACATAATTCCCTAATTCAACAAAACTTTAAAATGAGCTTCAAATTCAACACATTAGTAACAAGTGTACATTTTGTCACACGTATGCTCCCGCTTAATGTTTTATTGCTGAATACAGAGTTATTTACGGGAATTAAAATAAGGACGCCATGTTGGTAAAAGTTCTCGAAGATTCTCATAATGAGAGCGACATGTGACGTGAAGATTATGGCAGCGTAGCCTTCAGTCTTGTATTTTGAGTGTATGTTATAATGTATTTTGACTTAATGTATAAAATATGTAATCTTCAATATAAATAAGACTCCTAGTATACATAAATTTCAATACAACTTTCTTACATTAGAAACAACTTACAACAAATAAAACTTCCTTGTACTAAACAATATTTATCACAGACGTCTTCCCATTTACTACTTAAGCACAATTTTTCTTAAAACCGTCTGTCTAGTCGGGTGTCTGCGCTCGCCAAACAAAACGTTAAAGAAATTTCTCACATTCGTCTCAAGAAATGAACCTTTTAAGGTAAAGATTGTTTAAAACGTTTCATTACTGAGAACGTTCGAGTGAAATTGAAGAATTTAACGAATACGTTACGTAACGCCGTTTTGCTAAATGAATTCGGCGTTTGGGGGTATGTGAAGGTTTAATTTAGTTTTATTAATATCAATGTTAAACATGACAGATATTAATATTAAAATGAATAAAAACAAATCCTAAAATCTTACCAAAACAATCCGACATTAAAACAAACATTGCTATATAAAGTTAGGAAAGTAAAAGTAAGTTAATAGGACGTCGGAAGCGTCGGGCGACGTCTCGGCGCCGCTTTTACACAATAATACACTGAACCATTGCCAAATACATCTAATAACAAAACTGCCTACTGATTTAAATCACTTATAACTAAAATAAAACCATGAATATTGAATTTGATATTTTCTAAAAGTATTATCGAAGCAATTTAGCAAAATCTTCCTCTAATTACAACCCCATCACTCATCTAACCCTGTAGATTATCTTCCTTATTGCTAATACACCTTAGCAGGCCATTAGGTGTTTATGCAAATTGCCCCCTCCACCCACTTCCAACCCCCCCTCATCTTCATTTATCACCTGTCTATCAAACGTCTTATGTATATATAACGTATATTTAATATGTTATAATAATTTGTATACGCGAAATAGCGCTTAGAAATAGCGAAGTCTTACAAGACAATAACAAATTAATATGTGATATAAAATATATAGTTAATATTAATAATATAATGGAATGATTTATTGGTAAGAATAACATTTCCAAGAGATATTTCTCGCTTCCCTATAATAAAGTCTTTTAACGTAACACAATGGATCGAGGTCAAAAGGCTTCCTTACAATAGCATTGAAGCCTTTTGTTCGTTCACTTGAACCTCAAGCAGCATTAACTTGAACCGATGTTAAAAAAACTACGTTACTTGTCATTTTTTAAGTAAAAAGGCTACGTAGCATCTACGTTGTAGGACCGTAGCATCGCTACGGTGAATGTCCATCAAATAAATCTAATTTATCAGAAAAAATACTATATAATTATTTATTGGGAGTTTAAAACCTTTACATCAAATAAACCTTTTAACACAATAATATTATGCATTCCTTAGAGAAATCGAGCAATAAATCTTCACCGATCATGCTGAGACGCAGTTCTCGACAGATAATATATCACAGCAATGATATTACCTGCGACAATAATGCGATAGGGGATTTACGAATTTAATATGGATAAACCGTAATCTTATAACATTTTTCATTTATGAACATTTAAAAAAAAATTCAATGGTTTCAAAAATAATGTAATTTTTTATAACAATGTTATTATTTATATATTTTTAATAAAATTTTTATTAATCATGATTAAATTTAACAAGTTTCTCGTAGTAAAAAATTAGCTTAAATAATTGTTATAGTTATATTTACCGTATCCAGTTTAAGTGGATCCGTGTTCACGAGAGGCGGTGGAGTCGTAAATGTGAACTCAGGTGAGTTGTGCAGTCGTATATTTGATTGACAATTTGTTGTTATATAAAATGTTTTTATGTTATCTAAAATTTATATATATTTAGAAAGTATATAATGTCTGTTTCATTTACTTTTACATTTGTTTCAATTTATATTAAATGAATTATTTTCATTGTATTAATTTAAGACTTTAGGAAAAGAACTTCATTAACATTTTTTACAGTCAATTAGAACAGTTTATTGAGAAACAAACAGTCAACTAACAAAATACAATTAATATTGGCTTCCAGAGAAATGTATAAACAGTGTGTATAAATTTCCCTTACTATATATATTTATAAGTGTATATTTATGTAAATATTACGATATCATGAGTTACGTTGTGCGTTTGTCTGTACGTCACGGAAACTACCGAATCGATGCGATCGTAAACTGAAACGCAATTCTTGGTGTCATATTGAATTTTATGACGAATAAGTAAGTCATTTTGTCCCAAACTGACTTTTTAGGGATATGTACATAAAATATATATCCCGATTTATTGAGTTTTTTATTTTATTTCCTAAAACCTTTTTGGTTTTTACGAATATAATATATTATTGCAATATGCTGCTATCATAAAACTGATAGCTAGATTCTGAATTTCTACTTTCAATATATCAAATTGTTAATAACAGTCAAGTTATTTAGGTATTAAAATAAATTAAATAGAGGAATATATACAAGAATCTACTATCAAATTGATTGAAAATATTGCAGCAATAATGTGATAGTAGCAAATAAGAATATTGTATGATGATACATTTAAGAATGTCTTTTAATGTGTTTTGTGTGAATTAGGCTGATTATAAACAGCCAAGTAACCAAGGAAGTCACACCCATGTCGTGATGAAACCAATAAATATTTTCCATTCGTCAAACTTCAAAGGTAGTGATTAACCCATAAAACTCGTTTGGGATATTGCATCCCGGATTGCGTTAAGGTTCCCCGACACGCCAACGTATTATTTATGGCCTGCAGAGCCTCTTTGTTTTTTTATCGGCAGGTTATGAAGGTTTTATGTACTTGTTTTAATAATCTCCGCCGTCACGTAGTTTACGTGATGTGGAATACTTTTGGTGTTCATATTTTTAACACCCTAAATATTTTTAGGGGTTATCATAATTTTATTTTTAGCTTCATAGAAATTTTCATTTAATTTGTATTTTAATGTTACAATTTATAACTTGGTATTTCACACTTAACAAATAAGGAAATAACTCTACAAAACGCATGATGGACTGACGTTTAGGGCATAAAAGTTAATTAACATCTTTTATTAAGATCAAAACATTTAAAAAGAATTAGGAAAAGCTTTCTGCTACAAAGTTTGAAGCAAAAACTGTTCTTGGATTTAAATTGCTAAAGCAACTTTTGACAAAGCTAAGCCAAGTTTTCTTTGCTGATCCCATTTTCCATTTCTATAATAAATACACATTGTTTTTAAATTTAGCATAAATATATATTGATTACGATAATCGCTATCCGCTTCCGCTTTTTACATGCTACCTTCTTTGTAATATAGATAAATCAATTTCATACTAACGTTAAGACGCAGTTCGAGTTGAGATTAAATGTATCATATGAGATCGTGTTTTAGTTAAATTGGGTAATATAATTTGAGTAAATTGTATTATAATTTAAGATATAATAATAACAAAAGACAAATTACTTCACATAACAGTATTGTCTTTGTCATTCTATTCATCTATTATAGCTATCAGAGTTATCCCAATATTTATCTATTAAAATAATATTTTTATTTTAGAATTTAATATATTTTTACATGTTTTACTATGTAAAGAATATACTTCCTGTAAAAGATTACGATTAAATTAATATCCTCTATAAAAGGGTAAAAAAACGGGTAACATTCGACTAATCAGGAAACTAGTAAAACCTGAAATATTTCCGGGAGAAAATGAAATATTTTAACCCTATCTTACGACACGTTATAAGTTATAAGATTCGGGGATTTTCATCAACAACGAAGTTGACCCGCGCATGCATTGCAGTGGATTTGCCTATATTAAATAATAAAAAAATGGTAAATATTTTCGATGTTTTTTCGAATAATCTCCATAAATATATATACATATATGTATGTAGAGATTATTGTATATGTATATAATATTTAAGAATTTCTAAAGATCAATATTCTCCTAATTGAGTATTTCTTATGCCTTGAGCCCTTCAAAAGGGTTGAGTATTCACTGACAGCCGCAGCTTAAGTTTCCGTAATTAAATATTTCATCTGATTAACTACACAAAGGACCGAAGAAAGTGGTTTAAGGTACGTGGGGGGTGTAATTTTTAATTCTCCCGTGACGGACCAAGATTTAGCGGCATTTGAGAGGGTTATAAAGATTTAATGGAAAGGGTTAAAATGTTTGGGGAAGTTATTACCCTAGATATTAATCTGATTATTTATTATATGTACTTTTTTCATATATTTTTCGAACTCATTCTGATATAACTTTCAAGAATTAATTTAGCAATCAAAATATTTGTGAAAGGTAGTAACTAAAATGAAACTAGGCATAAACAATTTAACTCCACAAAGTTCTGGAACCAAGCACTTGCGGGGCAAAAGAAGTAAAACAAAAGAGTCACAATACTGGTACAGACGTAACTTTGCGTACAACGAAGCGTTTGTGCTTCTAGAAACTTCCACTGAGAACTTTAATTACAGGACTTCTATAGTCATAGACCGTGGTATTGTTGAACTAATATAACTCTTAAGACATGAAACTGAAAGTTCAAAACTGAATGAATAATTACAGTTGCAATGTATATGGAATTTCTCGGGCTATGAATAAGACCCCTAGGAGGGAGGGGTATTATTTCTAATCATGTCGTCCGAATGCCCGATGAGTCTAAACTCATCAAAGATTCTCGAGATTAAATTATTTTACAGCGCTATCAAACATTTGCGGATTTAGTAAAGGATTTTCGTTTCCCTTATTATATTACCGAAACAAAATACAAGTAGTAATAATAATTATTAATTGCCTAAAATTCTGAATAAGTCTTGCCATTTTTGTGTTATTGACTTTACCTGTAACAAGAAAAAACAATATTAAGACCAACTAAATATAACAGAAAAAGCTAAAATAAAACAAACACACACGGAAGTTGAAAATCTAATAAAGTTTAATCTTAAAATTTCATCTCAGCTCGTATATTTTAAGTCGCCATCCCGTTCTATCGATTTATAAACTTCCAAAGTTATTATTGGCTTTATAGAAAATTTAATTTCCTCCTTATGAAATTCTTAAAGAATATAGAGTGGGGGAAGGGGAGGGTCGAAATTATGCTGCTGACGCTCAAGATTGGAGATTTAGAAAAATTAATGTCAATTTCTTTTGAGAAAATTTATAGAAGCGTTAAGATTTATACTAATTCGTTTCATATAACTATTTAATATAATAATGTATTAATAAAAATATATATTTGCTTAATTCTTCCCCTAAAGCGGGTAATGAAGCATTATACCTTTAAAAATTTAATAAAGAATCAAAAATCCAGTCATTTTGTGTAATATAGCTTACGTCAGAAAAATTACCATCCCTCCTGTCCCTCGGGAACTTTTTAAATTCAGTTTATTTTGTCATTAAGCTGTTTTGAAGAAAATTTGTTATAATATGAATATTGTAAATAGTTAAGGAGTTTGTGATTTTGTTAGGGTTGGCACAGCGATGTACAAATAGGGGAGAATATTTTATTGAGTCCACTCTACTAAAGAAGGTTTTTATAAGAAGTTGTCATGGTATTTTAAATTATTGTTGGCAGCCCTGGCTGCCCAATTTTAGATACCCATAAAACATAACGATAGACAATGAATGGTATGAACATGACAGTGCCAAGAATTTTTGGCTTCGAAATTATATCATTCAACTTAATGTAATGTATTTTCCTATTCAATATTCCATGGGGTCATTGAACTGTGCCACTTGATTTAATTGAATTTTACTTGAATATATTATATATTATTATATGAATACAAAAAATGTTATAGTATTTATATATGTATATTTTTAAGTAAAACAAATATGAAATTAAACCCGTAATTGAATTCTGTAATTTTTGTGGTAAAATGTTGTACTTACTTATAACGTGCTTAAGGAACTTTATAAATTACATCCTGTTAGTTAAATATAAGATTAAATTCAGTGCACTAACGAGATTTAACTAAATACCGACCCTACTGCGACCTTTAAGTGAGCGAGATTTTCTAAGACTTAATTTTTAAGCACTATTTTCTTTATTTTAAGCAATTTTTATTCAATGTAATGTATTTTTTTTTGTAGGTATAGTAAGTAGACTTTCATTTGAGTCGCTCACCTAATCAGTTTACACACGTCACATAGATATAATTATGACAGACAGACAGACAGACGGAAAGGGTTGATAATTATATTATGAATGTCAATTTTAATCGTGCTTGCGGTTACGTGACTCGGTAACTTTTTTTAACATTCTGTAATTTTTTAACGAACTTAATGACAATACATTATATAATAATTAATTCATATTTAATCAATTAATTATAATCATTCACAATTAAACATTATCATCATTGCATGATACTTAAAATAACATATTTTATTTACGTTAAAAAAAATATTTTCCATAAAAAAAACCCTGTCTGATTTTTATATCATATGATATTCAGCTTTTTTTAAATTGCCCTTTATAAATCCCTTGGGAGTCTCTTTCAAGACGACCCCTGAGTGCCTCTGTTATATCATATTAAGGTATAATTATCTCTGTATTCATATTTGCTGTTTGCTAAGAGATCTTTTCAGCGTCCTCCTGAGAATATTAAATATTCTATGAAATAATGAGGCATAAGCTGAGGGATGTGAATATTTAATAAGAATTAATGAAGGTCATATATTTTAAATGAAGTTATTCTAAAATGTTTTAACAACTCAAATAAATGAAGTATCGAATACCACAAGTGCTACGTCTCGCTACACAATGTAGCAGAAAGCTACGCTTGCTACGTGCTACGAATAAATCTTATAGTAGAACTTACCTTGGTAAGTCTTAACAATCTTTTTGAGTACGTGCAATTTTAAGACTACTTATTATAATGTATTAAAACGATTATGTTAGCATATTATTGTAATATATTTAATAAAATACCACAATAGGGCAACTTGCCAACATGCCTTAACAATATCTTAACATGTCAAAAGATACATCTCTTAAGATATATATATGATATTTTATCGTATTTTTGATCATATTACCAAAGAAACATGACGTTAACTAACAGATTTAAACAAGCATATGTTTCGTAGTTGCCAAATGTTTTGAAATTTATTTGAAATATGTCTGTTAATTTTTATGATATAATGAAAATGATATACTTCAAATAAAACAATATTTTGAAGTAAAATTTTAACATCGCTTTCTTGAAAGAATATTATATTTTAACATTGAATACGTATTCCACAAAAGGACAGACAAAGCTATATTTGCAAGGATATAATATATATAACATATATATATATATATATATGTATATATGTAAAACGGTTGCATAAAAGACGTGTATCAAAGGATCCTATACACACAGTCCTCGAGTATCTAATTGGGTTCAATGTTTGTGAGCGGAGACCGTTTACACTATCGGACCGACATCTGGTTAATGCAATTATTTAATTCAATTATAATAGAATTACAAGAAAATATTACAGATTACTTTCTTTCTTCATATTGAAACCTGTTCTTAGTTAGGTTATATTTTGTATATCTTGTTTTCTATATTAAGCCTTCAATTCATTATAATTGTTTTATTATAACCAAGGAATTATTTATTTGTTTTATTATTAGATTAAGTCGATTCAACAAAGTGTAAACGCGGTCCACATTATGATAGTCTATTTACTCGACCCTTCAAGCCGCTGGTTTGTAGACTCTTACTTTATTGATAAATTGTATTTGCTTCATGTTCCCAAATATTTGAGGGTATCGGAACTGACTGCGGGTTAGCGGATCATCAGATTATTTAAATACATAAACGATAACTATGTATTTACTTATAACATTTATTGCAACCATTTAATATTATATATATATACATATATATTAACCAATTATCAATGCAGTATAAAAATTAACATATACTTAATTCGTCCATCCACACAAAGTATATTTACTGTTCAGTGTCTAACTTATTATATGTGCTATAAAATGACTATGAGAAACTTGGACCAAGTGATTGAGAACAAAAAATGTCAATATACGAGTATGTTCATCGTGAGTAGCGATTCATTTTATATCTGCATTGAATATATAATTTTTTATTTCGATTTTTAATATTTTTAATATAGTTCAATATTTATGTTCAGTGAATATTACTTCCTATGATATTATTAAAATAAATATAATTCCGTAAGTACAACGTTAGTGTAAATACTTGAGTCAACACTAAAAAAACGAGCCTCAAAGGCCTCTGGCTGGCAATATCCTGCGAGCAAATAGTGTCCGTTTGTAAAAATAGCCGCGGGGCAGCGTTGTATTACGAATGAAGTTTGGCTTGGACGTGTAAGTGGGGATAGATTTGATGTCTGTGTTTGCTGGTGCTAATGATAGACAATATATAAAGAAGTATACAGTAATATATGTGGTCGAAGGAGGCCATACATATATATATATATATATATATATATATATATATATACATATGACATCATATGTTTTTATCTTTTTTTATTAAAATTAATAAGAATAATAGTTTAAAACATTATAATATACGAACACATTACTGACAGACAACAAAATAATCCTATTTTTTATCCTAAATCATTTTTTTATAAATGAAGTCGCAAATTCGGTTGGCGTCCGACCTCCTTTAATATTTTTTTAATTTTCTCCAACAAGATCCAAATTCGATTAGACGCAAGTATTGCAATCTTATTAAATTTGTTTTCAAAAATTGGATTGGATTTGTGTTATTACGAGAAACAATAAACAGGGGACTTAATGTATTTTTAAAAACACTTCTTCTTTCTCCATTTTTTATCTATGTCACATTTCAAAGTTAACTGATTACATATGTATTATATTTAATATGTGTAAAATTAGTTTACCAGCTGCTTATCTTGAAAAATTATTTTAATTTTTCTTTAAATTTAAGCTATTCAAAACGTATCCAAAGTAGCAAAACAGAATTCGTGGCTAATATTTGCTCAAAACTATTTATTGTACCACAAAGACCTATATTATAAAAATAAACCCGAATGAACAATAAAAATAAACAATATATTTCATCCTCTTCCTTTTAATTCCTTTTCTTTCTTACGCAATAACTTCTTTCTAACGAGATTATATTTTACGAGGGAACAATTTGGGAATAACGAATTTGAATGTAACTTAGCTTTTTGAGTTTCATATTCCGAGATAAGAGAAATATGTTTAAGGAAATAATATTATTTTAAGGATTCTGTATGTTAAGAAAAAAAGTATTAAAAATCTATATATTAAAAGATAATGTTAAGGAAGTGAAGTTTGTAAGAATATTATATTATATTTTAAATTATTTTCACCGTAATACTTAAAGTAGCTCTTTTTTCTTCTTCAAAATAAGAAATCTTGGTTAGGGTTTCTTAAAAAAGCCTAGATGTTTTCTTCCGATAAAATAATTATATATTAAATACATACCAGATTCTTAAAGGTAGGTAATGATCAATAAACAAAGTTACAAAACGAGTACCCAGAGGTAGCAGGTTTAAATCCTGTTCATGTCAATGACTAAACATGTTTATAGATAATTCCGTATCAAATAAATCCGACATTTCATTAAACGTTATAAATATTATATGACTGAGATAGTAATCTAATCTATTTCTCAATATCTATCACTAAATCCGACAATTTGCCTAAACTATGAGGCAGTAATCCGTAGGGCGCGTCGCATGAATATTTTATAAGACTCAAATTCAATCAGGCTCCGGTGCAAGATCAGAATTAGCGTCAAATATAATGCATTTATACATAGTTTTATAGATATTGTGGACTTTATTACGACATTGAATGTATAAATCAGCTTCAACTTAAAGGCAGTTAAAATTATAGCTATATTAATAGCAATCAAATATATTTAATAATATATTTTATGTTTGAGATTGAAATGATTACAATAAAATAAAAAATTATTGACACGGGAAGGATTCGAACCTGTGACTTTAGTAAACAATGCTATGGCTCTGCTAATTGAGCTATCATTTTGCTACCATCTTTGATCAATCTAGCATAGTTATTATACGTCGTCTTTAATAGAACAGACTTAAAAAACCCTAAGCAATGTTTCTAACTTGCATAGAATAAAATTGATAAGAAATTGCGGAATAAACGTATGAAATCTAAAAACATGTTAAACTTCGACATACTCGTACATTCTGTATAAGTTTAAGTATATTCAATATATAAAAGAGCTTTTAAGAATCCATATATATAAATGACGAGCTTAACTTAACCTATATTTTAGTCGAGTCGCATTTTCGACTGACATACATCTACTTCAATGAAGTACAATCGCTTACAAAATATATATAATATAATAATATTTTTATATTATTTTATTTAACACTAGATTTTAGAGCAATTGAGATAATTAATCTCTGGTGGGTTTAATTATTTCATAATATCTGTTATTATGTAAATGTGGAGTAGCTTGGTCGGAAGGCAGTAAATCAGCGACCTCCGCTATAATGTTTATTCATGGCTCATCCAACGAAAGCGAGTCTTTGTTTACATTATGCGTTTCTTTTTCACTACATTTTGAAAGTAACATTAAATTCTAAAGAATTTTGTAGGTGACTGTACTTTAAGCTTTTAATATCCGACAATCTATAGTCAAAATATTTTTTATATGTATAGGTTTATACACATTGTTCATAATATTACGAAGGATTAAAAAAAATCTGTTTATTTTCACATCGTATTCCTGTACATTATCTGAGGGAAAGTAAAATTTGAATGTAAAATGTAGCGAGGCTCCGGAGGCGACAAAAAATGCTTATTCAAAGTGTTATTATTTTTTTTTGCGACGCAAAGGCGATGAGAGGCGGATGCGAGTTAGGATTTGTGTTGGTCTTCTGTTACAGCGTTTTTTTTTAATGAAACGTAACTCCCGCATTAGAGAATCATTCTTATATTTGGGGGGTTTTCCAATATAGAAGTAATAGACGAAAAGTACACCTTAATTAAGAACAGCAGTGCGTTGATGAAAAATGAGTCGGAATCGAACTCTCTACCTTTCAGTTCAATTGTAAAAGCACTAACCACTACACCAACAATTATTGGACGTGTCTTAGTCTTTCCTTTTCCTTAGTTAATTGGGATTGACTGATTTAAATAGTTGCTATTAAAAAAGTTATTGTGCATAAGATCAGTGAGGAAAAATTTTAGTTTAATGATTACTTAAGCTTAATTTACTCTGTTCAGTGCAAAACATTCACCGGTTGTGGATCGTGTAATGTAAAATTAACTAATAATCTGTTTAGAAGGAAGTCGTTGTTAAACTTATAACTTATTATATATTATTATTAATTATTTTTAAACCTAGATCGCTATCACTATCAACCTACGCAATAAGTGACTAGCATTAGGCAGATTGAAAGGAAGTGGGTCAGGCCTGGATTTGGCGCTAGCTTTATTGCGCTGATTTAAATATAAGGAACTGTAATAAGTGATACTTCTTGTATGTGAGTATGGAGATACAGTAATGGATCGTTTGTATTGAATTTGGATGGACTTTCTCATACATTTATACATATTGTTTAGACATGTTTATTATGTACTTATATTGTTAATAGTCAGAGATATAAAGAAAATTGTTATATAAAACTTTTATACTTATGTGGGAATAAAACATACATACTATGAAATATATAATTAGGTAATAAGATCTCTCAGCGTCTGCAAATAAAAGACGAGCAATAAAGATTCTTACAGTTCCAGACGGTATGAATATTCATGGTATTTATTATGTAAAGCGACCAATGGTGTTTCTTTTAATTATAATAATTGGAATATTTAAACGTAACTTAGCTTTAATCACTCGCTTTAAAGCTGTCCGAACTTTCTTCATTGGTTCAATCTTTATTTCACTTCAATTAATAAAGAAATAATCAATTCGATGTTGAAAAGTCCCTCTAAAATGTAAAAGAAATCTACTTCCAAAGACAGCTATAAACAAACCAATTCTGTTCAATAAAGATAGAAGAGCCATATCAGGGAATCCGGGAATCGTAATCAAAGATCGAAAACGAGCGCCGTTGAATCCGAATCTCCATTCGGAGTTCCAGGCTCCGATTTCGCCGGAATTTCACCGGACCATCCCGTAAAGTTCCGGAGGGTGGGACGGTGACAATTTATGACGGGCGCTGACGACGACTAATTCTGAAAGGTTCTCATTAAACGAGACTAAATTCGCACATTCACTTATTGTAACCATTTTTTCGTTTCTTTCACTGTTTCCTTAAGCCTCATTCGTTTTTATCTAACTGAATATAAACTGAAATAGATTGTAACGGTGTATTCAATTTTAGTTTAGTTTTATTAATTGTACAATATTTGAACTGTAATAAAAAAGCTGATAAAAAAAAACCACTCGGGACTAAACAAATTTCCATATAAAAATAGGCCGCGACAGCATAAAGGTGGCCTCATCAAAATTTCAATTCCCAAATTTGTATACAACAAACAGTGCACTATTTCTACTTAATACAGTTTACGAGGCGCGTGCACGGCGACGCCATTACGTTGTATATAAAGTTTACACTCGCATGATCATTCCAAAGATAAATTTGTAAATTAAAAATTCTTTTACGCAATTTTATTCTGTATTCCATATTATCATGGTCCAATTTTGTGTGTAGTATTTTCGGGGGCGCCTTAAAATAATGTTGGTTTACGCAGAGGTCAATGCGCTTCACCAAGTGGGTCAGATAGTGACAATTCTGGGTCACAATTGCCTTTTCTAAATGTTTTCCTGAAAATGAATTATGATAGTACTCTCTTATTTATAGCGGCTATTAGATGTAATTGTGAATAAAGTAATGGTTCTGTAACTTTAATTAATTTGATTAGATTGTGGGTAAACAAACTAATTAGAAATATTTGTTTACAATATAATTATAATAATATTATGATTCTAAATGACTATAATATTACCATTTCAATTTAAAATATATATGACAAATATTGATTAATATTTATTTTAATATTATTATCAATATATTAAATATCTTTAATAATGACGTTAACAAAATATAATTGAGATATATATTAATAATTAAATGTTTATTGTATAGGAGATTTTGATATAATTTTAGTATACATACAATATATATATATACTATTATTATAGTTGAAGTTAAATATATCTATAAAGTGAGATATAATAAATATATATATATACAATTTCACTAACAATCTCGTTAAAGGGAAATAGATGGCGCTGGATTGAGTCCGCAATGGTAACTGAAAGTTGGGATCATGGAGCTATTAATATTTGGATGCGGTATTCCATACGATTTGACTATTATAATATAAAATCATACAAAAATATATATATTTCTAACAACAACGCATATAATGACAATATGAATTTAATTTTGCTTCACTTCAAACACATTTGTTAGTTGCGGAGTGTCTGTGAAATAGCGTAAAGAACTTCTATCAGATAGAGAGTTAAACTATTTACCACTTCCAGACGGTTATTTAATCCTCGTAAGTTCTAGAGAAATCCGCATGAACGGATCTTAACTTAAATTGTTGCAATCCGACTCGAGTTAGACTAAGTATGGCCGCTGTAATGTTGAGAATCTCTGCATCTACCGCACTGAGTTACTTTGAGATGTTAAAGGAAAATTGCATTGCTAGAAAATTATCTATATAATTAATATTATGTGTGTTTTGTATGTTTAGTTTGTTCGTCAATCACGTAAAGCTAGTTCTATCCCGCAAAAATAAATACGAAAAAATTTCAGCCATCACACCATTATTCACAAGAGCGATAGTCTGTTGCCATATAAGTTATCTAACCCCTATTCCTCGTTTGGACAACAAAATCCTGGGGGCAAGCTAGTTTAATAATACACACCTATTCTTAAAATAAGAAGACATTAATCTAACCCCCATTCCTCGTTCAGACAACCAAATCCTGGGGGCAAGCTAGTTTAATAATACACACCTATTGTCAAAAACATTAAAAAACTTTGATTTTTGTAAAAAAATGCGTTCAATTATCTTATTGAAGATTCGACATTTTGGAGTCCTAGACCGACCTTATCCTGTATGCACATAAATTTTGGCACTGACGCGTCTGTTGACTCGTTTGTTCAATAGTTTTGTTTTCATAGATATGGAACTTGGAACATGTCGGAATTTTCAACTGGATTTTTCCCAAATTATACCAAAAATGTAGATTTTTTAGCTCTTTTTAACATATTTCTCGTATAATTTTGGTGTGATGTCACCGAAGTTATTTAATCCAGATAAAAGTACGTATAACTTTTTAATTTATTCCGATAATAAATTAATACTTAAGATGCAAAATATTCTAATGAGCTAGTTCAGCATACTTAGTCGCTCTCTGCATTTTAAGCTAAGCGATTCCACTTCAAATTCTCTTGTTAAACATAAAATGGAATCGTTTCGACGCTTTTCATTCCGAAGAGTAACAAAATTCTTTACATTTTAAACATTTTTATGTAAATGAAGAATATTATTACAAATATTGTATATTTAATGAAAATAACTGTTACAGAAAATAAATAGATACACTTTTGTTTATTGTTATTTTTATATAAATATTTTGTTTGAATGCGATAACAATAACAAAATATCAGTTTGAGTTGCTTATATAGTAATTCTCACAAAAAAATCAAACCAATAACAAAGGAATTAACAATTATTTTCTTTGAAAAAAATCCTCTATTAGCTTTATTACTCATGAATATAGAAAATTACCATCCAAAATCCATTATAATTTTCGAATTGCAAAATGGCGTCGGGGAAACGTCTATCGGAAACGGGAGGGCGGCCATTGTGTTCCGGAAGTCAGTAGTGCAGCTGGGCTGTCCCGGATATGGCTGTGGTAAGGACGTAGTGACCACTTCAGGCATGTACATGGGTTAGGGATGACGAATTAATATTAATAGTAATTGTTAGTACCAATAGAAAACTTGTGCTCCAAAATATTCCGTTACCTAATACTCAAAGATGTATACTAAATATTTATAAGATATAAAACACATTAAAAGTTAATTATAATTATAAACACATTATTCTTGTGTGATTAGTTGCTTGTGTGTTTGTTTAATATTGTTTCTGCTTCGTCACTGTATGAAAAGATGAAAATGAGAAACAGTTTTCACATGAGACGTGTTTAACCAAGATTAATGACCGTAAATTACTTGTTATTATTCAATGTTTAACGTTTTAATGGTTTGTTTTGTATTTTGAAATATTAGCTTAATAATATAACATGTGACGTGAACGCCATTTTGTTTATTCATTCTGTTTAACGTTTATTGATTTTTGTTTTGACATAAATGTTTTAGTCCTACTTTATAAACTTATAGAACGCTAAGAGGTCTATAATAAAAAAAGTCAAGTCTGTCTGCACATCTTAGCAGAGACATTAATTTGAGAGGCAACGGTGTGGTTAAATCGGCCATTATCTACAGGCGAGGTTAATGGAGCAAGAAGGGAAAGTTAGATAGAGACGAGAAACTGAAGTGCTTGGTGTAAGTACAGCAGGGTGAGCAGAGTAGTTATGATGTTATAGAAATAAACATCTGAATAGCAATAACAAAGTAACATATTAAAGAATCGTATCAGAACTTGGAACCAACAAAGTTTATTCGCAAAAAGTTCCAACCATAAAATAAGTATAAGATATGATATATAAATCAAACACAAAGAAATCACAAATTGTGCACTAAAATTGCGTTATCTCAGTGAAGTGAGGCGGAAAGGCGATAACGGGACACAAAAACGACAATATCGTCATATAAAATATAACCAATGCTCCCCTATTCCTGTGGAGCCTTTGTTACTGGATATGAACGTTTAGGTAAGACGTGTTGGTTTTATTTATAATCGGATTATCAAACGAGAGAATGTGAAAGCATTTTTCAAGAGATAATTGGTGACGTGGGTACGTGGGTGACGTTTTACGTAATTTTTAACTTTGTTAGTGTATTTTTTTTAAATAGCGATATAAAAATGCCCATATTGGGGACAATAATTACAAATAAATGTCCCGTAGGTATTCGACCTGGAACCTTTGTCAGTAGTCATAGTTTTTAGATACTAGAACTACTGACCATAATTTAATACCAATAACCTGGCAAGACCTAGTTGGTTAGATGTATGCTTTAGATGTTCAGTCAGTCAGTCAGTCAGTCATAGCTGTTAAAAGACTAAATAACTTGTATCATTATATCGACACAATATATCAATATTCTTCCAATTAAATTAAAAAATATACAGAAACACCGCAGGCGGTACCAAGACATCATAAAAGAAAACCTTGACGACTTAAGGGCATGACATGTTATGAGTTATCCCTTAATACTCGTTACTTGACAAACTTCTCAGATAGCATAATGGTCTTCAAGTCCCATGTTGATGTTTTTCCCGTCGATTTCGGAATTTCTGGGAAATTTCATTGAAATGCCCATCCCGGGGCTACGCGATAACAATACAAGGGTGCTTATATCATGATGATACATGATGAGTTATGACGAAATAAAAATTATATATTAAAAAAAATAGCGGAAAAATGTTATATATAAAATATATTTTTCTTTACACATAAATAATATCAACTTTTATTCAAGAAATGCATCTGTCTTAGCAGACGGGTAGACGGAGAAAAACTTCATTATATTCTATCCAAGCGATATTCATCTCTAAATCTATTACGATTGATTTGAAAATAGATTGCAAGGTGTCAGCTGTCTGGTGATAATTGTCTTCTGGATTTCGTTTGATATATATTTAAAAGCTCCATAAATATTCTATATATAATGTTTTGTGATTTAAGAATAAGAATTTGAATTAAGTAAATCATCTAAAACTTTAAATAACTGGCCAACAAACTCTCAATTTCGACTCGCTGCGTTCGCGAAATCTCGGATGCCGTTTGCATATTGAGCGAAGCGAGCCCAGTGTATTGACTCATCGTTTCCCATTGACTTCAATGGGATATCAGTTTTTTGACATGACATTAAAAAAAAAATTTAAGGACATTTATAATTTTTTTTTAAACCATCACCTATTGTGTGTCTTTTTGATTGCTAAGTTTCATAATTTTCCGTCAAGTAGTTTTCGAGCCAATTCGTGACAAAGAGTGTAAAAAGTCTCCAGTAAAACGCTCCGCTCACTTCGTTCGCTTCGCTCAATGTTAGTAATCATAATACACGATGGATTTAATTTAAACAAAAAAAATAAAGCTTTAAAAGTTAATACTGTTTCAAATTTTTTTTGTTATGTTGGATTGTTTATATTCCATGTATTTTTATGCTTTTATTTGCATTGTATATTGTCTAGAAATTGGTATTCTATACTCGTGCATGTATTTAGTTGTATTTAACTATGTATTGTATCCTTTGTGTATTCTTGTATCCTTAAACGAATTCTCCGTTGCATCAAACATTCTGTTAAAGGGGTAGAGCCTTCAAACTATCGTGCAATATATCAAATAATCCAACTTAAAGTGCTGACTTTGTAAAACTTTTAGAATACGAGACGAGGCATTTCATGAATTTTGATTTCACTTTGAAAGAAATTTTAATATATTCAATTGAGTTTCACAGACAAAATTTCATAAAATATGTCTTCTTTCATATTCCTGTAATTGTTCCTTTGTATTTAAAGGATATCATATATCATTTGTTTTTGAAAAAGATGGGACGTTGTATTGTAACGGAGCAGAAAAATGTACTAAACAGACATTTGTAACTTAATTAATGTTGCTGCTGTTCTGACGTCACGCTTCGAGTAGCAGCTAATTTAATGAAATAAAAAAACTGACATAGCCTCCGCCTTTGCAATTTCCAGCTGTTAAAGCTAGGTATGCCTTTATTTCTAACAATGACTCGTCTAAAAGTTATGTTGTTACTTGGAATAGTTTTTTTCTTTTTTCCAATTTAACGAAGCCGTGGAAATTCCTTTGTTTATATAAAACTAGTCCCCTAGATTGTTTGTATAAAATATGTAAAAAGATTAACAACTACCTCAATACAGACCCTTGCGAGATAACGAGATGTTGTTAGTATATTTGTTTAACAAGAGTTTAGTATGCTGTTATTTTTAAAAGATATTTCTGCTTGTTAGATTTTTACTTTTTATTGTCAAAAATAAATAGGAAATTGGCTGATGCTGGGAAAATACCAGATGGTTATGGAGTCGGATATAAAAAGTAGAAAAAGCATCAATATTGAGTGAGGTTTGTAGACAAATTGATCTCAATTTTCCCCCAAACTAAATACCACGCCTTTTCCATGTTTTCCTCTTAATACGGGTTTTGATCCTGAAAGCTCTGGGACTATTGAGATGACACTAAAGATATTTGATAGACAATTATTTTGTGCTCGATAGAAGTAGTAGTAGTAGATAGAAGTAGTAGTAGTAGTAGTAATTAAATGATTAAATAATTTACTTGTTAAATGTACATATATATAGATTTTTGTGTATGTTCTCTTAGAGTAAATAATAATATTGAGTTGAATTATTAATTTGTGAATATATATTTCACATCTACGGTTGATTGAAATTTATTCACAAAGCATTACACATACAGACGTATTAAGTTTCCATTTTACGTATACGTTACCAATACCAATATAAAATCAGATTTAATTAACCTATATTCAAATATCGTACTTAATTACATTGTAATAAAGACTACAATTCATCAAACCACCAATTAATAAGAACTCTCAAACACCAAAGTAACACTGATGTCCTTATAGGTTGATGAAGCAACCAATTTGCATGAGCTGTCATCACAACAAATATAGTGTGTAATCAAGACCAAAATAAGTGGTTGCGGCTATGCTAAGATATAGCTGTTAATTTAAGCCCCTTGAAGGATTTCAGAGTGGTTTCACTTGAGCATCAAATAGGGCTCCAAGTGGCCGTGGCTCTGGCCAATATTAGAAGATCTCTTCTTGCTCATTGTGTGCGTTGTTTTAGAGGGGAGAAAAAAGCGTTGTTAGTTGGAGTGGGGTCTCGTTAGAGTGGTCTGTAGGTAAGGGTACGTCTTGACCGCAGTTCCCGTCTTAGCGTACTCTGACATACACACTGACATAAATTGGATGCTCTTAACGACGTCTGCGATAGAGCCTTTAAGAGGAAGGCCGTATTTAGTATACTTTTATGATATGGCCTTATATAAAGTGTGTAAGCCTCATTAAAAGAAAATACATATGTAAAAACATTGCCAGCTTCACCGCAGTAATGTGATAAAAATAAAAATCTATTTATTTCTATTATTATATAAAATTTTCATCAAGATACGTAATTTACTACCTTTTGCTACATTCTGATAAAATATGGAGGTAGTTAGTTATATTGTCTGAGTAAACGTATACTGTTACATTCTATAACAATCCTCATAATATATTCATTTATACAAAATGCTATACTATATCCTAACCTAACGTTACTATATCATAAACTATTATAACATACATACAATTATACATATAATTATAAATACACCAAGCATGAGCAATTAGCACTGAACACTGTTGCGTCTGAGTTGAATAACTAATTTAATGTTTAGGAAAGCGAAAACGAGGCTTTATAACCATTCTATTCACATATGAATATAATATTTAAATCATTTAATATTTCTATTTTGGAATCTTTATTTACTTGTTCCCCGCTCGCCTACCTAAATATATCAGTTGTTAGAATATTTAATAAAATCCTCAATTTAATCTTTTTTTTTTAATTTTTGGTATTTTTTTTTTAAAGTGAATTTTATTTTCTATACCTGGAATATTTTAAAAAATTATTTTCCGATTTTCCCTCTTGATAAGTAACTATGATACCAAGCAGAGAGCTCGTCTGCAAATTTTATACTCAATAAGATTATTTTTATTAAAATATGATAATAAATAAATCAAAAATAAAGTTATTCAGAGCTAAAGGTTAACAAAAATCAGCACACACTTGGGATATAACTCAAACCGGTAGTATTAATTCATTTCGGCGGTTGAGAGCTGTACGTGACGTCCGGTGGGGTGGTTGCACATGGACCTTTGGAAATTAACTTTACTGCTTAGGAAATTGGTTAAATAAGTACTAAGACTATTTGTTGTATGTACAAATATTTGGGAACTGTTTGGGCTTTGGCTTTCGGCTTTTAAAAGTAAGCGTTTTTTGTGACGATGTCAGAGGCAATAATTAGTGTTGATTGCCCTTTATTGTTAAGTATTTTGAATCTAGATTTTTTATTAATAATAAATGTGATTTAAATAAATTCTCCACAATACTACATATAAATTGTATCAAAGATTTACGCCATGCTAATTTCTTTCATCCAGTGAATGTGAATAGTCCGTGAATGCGGGGTTCCTGAATAGTGAGAAAGGAAACGTTTTTCTTCGCCATTGTGTATTTATGAGCCACTTGAAAGATTTCCTTAAGATTTTGTTTTGCGGCTAAATGTTGAATATCTTTCAATAGTGTGTGTGGATGTGGATTTTTATGCCTTCTTTTTTGGGGTATCCTATATGTTATTTTATTTTCTAAAATGTTAGTATATAAATAAAATTGTAGTGTCCGTTTGTAAATCTAAATTAACAGCTTTACTTTAAATCCATATAAAATATACGATACTTGTATAAAAAAAAAAAAAAAATTTTTTCTCTGTCCGTCTGTTCTGACTAATCTCTGAAATGGCTGGACAGATTTTAACAGTACTTTTAGTGAAAACTTGATGTTATACGGAGTAATTTTGGCTACTAGTAAACTTTTATTTCAACGCACGAACAAAGACGTAGGCACAGCTAGTTAATAAAAAGATTTAATTTTCAAAATGATGTCTTTCAAAATGATGACGGTTTCATGATATTTACAATTCGACATTGTTTTACTTAACATAGTAAATAAAATCCGACATTCTCAGTCCATCAGTCCCCAAAATCCAGATTTACGAGGACCAAGTTTAGGGCCTCTTAAACGGGAACAATAAAAAGTTGAGCTGTAAACGAATACGGTTCTATTGCCAATATATATAATCTGAAAATAAATTTCACTACTCAAAAAGATTCTATAAGAAATAAAACAGTTTTTCGTTCAAAGGGACATATTTTCTACTGAAATTAAATTTTATGAATGTATTATTGCTATATCGAATAATCCTGTTAATTATAACATAAACAATAATTATTGTACTCCAAATATTGTGAGGATATTATAATTCTGATATCGGTTTTCATATATTAATTAATTGGATATCGACTGTAATATAATCTTTGAAATATAACAAATGTAAACAACTTAATACAATATAATAAGTATTAATTAATTAATTAATTAATAATAATTAATTAATTTGAACGGTATATTAATCATGTGGCAGCTACTAGGAAAGCATCATATTATAGGAGGTTATTTGTTATCGCCAGTTCTAGAAAATTCGAGGTTTTTGAAAAGTACTAGGAGTACGTTATAGGAAGGAGATTGTTGGTAATTCCGAGTCTGTTATGGAAGTTGTAGAAAATACGAGTTTTCGAAACCGTCAGTACCAGGAGCGCAACATGTTATAGGAGATCGTCTGGTTTCCATAACTACGAGCGGCGGGCTGGAAAAGTTCCATTATTTCTCCATTCCATCGTGATTCGGCAGCGATTTGCAAAATATTCAGAATTCACAACGCGTGCGAATAGATCAAATATCCTTTACGAATTTTGAATACCATTTATTTTAAGTAACATTTTAAATATTATTATGATTTTGTTATTAAATCAAATACTCGAATTTTAAACGGGGTGAGGTGATTTAGAACAAAAAAACAATTTAATATATTTTTAAAGATATTACTTATAAAATACTATAATGGATGTCTGCTCAGACAATGAACCAAATTAATTATGTTCAGACAGTATAATATTTTGTATATATTATTTAATGTTTAACGTAATGACGTCACTTCCTTTCACTATATGGGAATAGATAAATCCATACACTTTATTATCACAGTGATAGAAGAATCGGGACGGTCCAGAAGAGTTACGGGGTCAATGTCCCGCTGTCCCGTAAATCCGGGACGTATCTCGGGATAGATAAGTGAACCCCTATTTATGCGCTTGTAATGTGGGTAAAGAGATTTTTTTGGATTTATATTTTAATTTATTGTTCCTTAGAATTATGTATTTAGATAAAAATAATCGACATAGCTATTGCTAATAGTAAACTACACACATACATACATAAATACAGAAACTAATCAAACTAATAAACACGTAGTTATAGGTAATGGACAACTTAATGGAGTTTAGAAACAGCTTGCAACAAATAGTTTTGACATACATCAAAATACCATATGAGAGAAGTCAATGAACTGTTAATTATTGAAATTTGATATAATTTTGGCGGTGAAATAAAAGAGAAGGGGAATTCGGATAAAATATAACAATAAATATGAGACAATACTTTAATTGCTGGAACATTTGTTTTAATTTTACCTATTCCTTACTTGGTAAATGCAGGATAGAAACATTTTTGTAGCTTTGATCTGTTACCAAAGTTACGTGAGCATCAGCAATCGTGACGGAGTTTCCAGACAGGCAGTGAGGGAATTGCATCTGCCAGCACGCTGCGGTCCGCCGCCAGTGTGGTGAGACAAGTAAATTCGGTACATACATGTACTGAACGTAAAATACTACAGTTCATTTAAAACTTAGCAAAGCACTAAATAAATCAGAATACAGAATAAAGAATTTAACGTGATGGAAATGTATATGTATGACAAAATCTATAGAATCTACTTCTGCCTATGACTCCGTTCGCGATTTTAATTTTTGTAGGCTGACTTTCAACTATCATAATTTATATATAGTTAAAGTTTAAGGTTTATTCAACAAACCAACAAGAAATCTCTTAATAATATTTTAATTGAACCTAAAACAAAGGTACACAAACACAAACAGACAAGAATTATATAAATTTTTGTTTTGAGTTACGAGAGATAAGTTATGATTTTTCCCAATTCTATATATAGCGATCAGTTACAGATGTAGTATAAATATATATAGATAAATATAAATAAATATATGTGGTTGTGATCAAATTAGTGGAATGGTTTAATCAATCTGTGGTATCACCTACGCAAATAAGGAGCTAACGCTTGACTACACACTACACATGAGTTTGCACAATTATGGTTACACAATGTGGTTACAATAGTTACAAATACTTATTATTGGAAGTGATTTAATTACTTTCTCTAAATAGGGTTCAATGAACTCAATAAACTTAGACGGAAAGAGACGAATCTTAGTATATTTGACAGACTCAAATGACTACTGTTTCTACATCCAAGTTAAGACTTAATTAGATTCGTAGCACCCGAAGTAAGAAATCCTTTTTAATCCCAAATATAATGTATATATTAGTTAATCTTTTGTATATGTATATTTTATAATATATTTAATTCTACCGTATAATTAAATTGATTCATTTGATAAGTCAAAAGTGCGTGTTAAAACTATTTTGATTTTTTAATTAACTTTTTAATGATAATGTAATGATTCTAATAATAATGATATTAATTATCATTAGTCTTGTGATGTTTTTCATTGTCAGTGAATGCATCAGGTAACATATCGTTGGTAGACTGATGAATGGGCAGACGTTATTTGGTTTGGAATACTAAACGTCGCAATTAGTAGAACAGTCTGTAGACTGATACACCAATCTAAGCTCTAAGAACAAAGACACCTCAATATTGTTAAGGAATATCTTTTTATATTTAAAAATTATTCCACGTATTGGTTTAAATTTATTGAAAATAAATGGACACTTTCGTTTCTCTCTTCACTTCGAGGTTTCATTTTTAAGGATCTGTGAGTTTATTTATCGAAGGCAGATCGAGCTTTCAATGTGGACTGTGTGAAGGCTTTAAATGCTTCAATAATTCCGCTTTTGGTTGCGAATGTTATTTACGTATTTTGTTAAACATTTTTGATTGCTCCGTCCCCGAACACAAAAATGAAACTATAATTGCCAATACATCAAACTGAATTGAAGAAAAAATTGAAAATTTTTAACATATATATTTTTTAAGATATATAATATCTTACTCTAGATTTTGTGCTTCCCATCAGTGAAAATTACATCTCAATCGATTCAGTAATTTTTAAGTTTATGTACCCACAAACACAAAAAAATAGATATATATATATGTATATATATATATGATTTTATTTGATGTATGAATTAATTTATTTATAATATTATTTCAAATATACATTTTGTAATTTTACTAGGTAAGTTAAAAATATCTGAGAATCGTAATGAAAATAACTTGTCGATTTCTCTATAACTCTATAATCTCTATAAAATATAATACTTCAAAATTCATATACATGCAATTATTTATATACATAAAAACATACATACAATAATTATAATAACAAAACGAATGAAATAAATTTAATCTCTAACCGTCCACGTGAAGTAGTGCTCAACTCTAGTGCTCGGTACTTTGTAATGGTTACAGAGATACCAGACTATTAAATTAAATTATCTATACCATAATATAATTACATTTATAGACTACACATGCACGCGACTTTGTTCGGTTTTTTTAAATAAAAATAGGTAAGTTACTCATAACATTAGGTCGAGTGAAAGTCCTGTTAAAAATAGTAACACGTAAAAAATAAAAAATAGAAAAATTATGTAAGTATAGTTAGTAAAAAGATGTTAATTTGGAATGACAAACAGACACTTTGATTATATATAGATAAATTAAATAGAAATTTTAATATGTGAAGTTTCCTTCCTATAAAATATATACATTTTAAAGTTTCATAGTATCTAAAATGTTTTAAACTAGCCATTTCCCAACCAAAGGTTTTACAAAGCCCGAGCGGGCAATAGCCACAGGCTTACACGAGATTGTGAATCGATCTCGCTACTTTCTCTCCCGTCAGACGGCTTCTTCCTTCAATTTTTGTCTGTACTAGTATTATTGTTCAAGATGTGGTTTTTTTTTGTTGCCAGTTTTTTTTGTTAAAAAAAAGTATTTATATTTAGTTTATAATTAAATATTTTTTGTCGGATAGCAATACAATACTAATGTTTATTTTTTTATTGTAAATTAAATGTGAATCCGCACAGATAAACTAAAAGTACATAGTGACATTTTTACTGTAATATATATTAATGACCTTAACGCTTCAAATTGAAAAAAAAAGTTTATTTAAAAAAGCTGCCGTTTCATTTGGTCGATACTCCAATAAAATCTCACTCATCGTATTACAGAGGGACGGCGATAAGCCAAATCGTAAATTCGGAGTTGGCCATGACAGCTCATTGCACCCATTGTGCATTGACACTGCACTTTTTAAATGACACACACACACACACACACACACACACACACACACACACATGGAAAAATCCTTATACGTGTACTTGAATTGTAATATGCGATATGAATGCGAATGACACTGCACTATTGTTTTTAAATTACACACCCACACACACACACACACACAAACACATAGACACACACACGCACATTGTAATACACACACACACACAACATAGTCGTAAACAACGTCTACCTAAATTGAAATTTATCAATTTATACATTGATAAAATTTGATATAATGTTCACAGAAGTATAATTAAAAGCAACATTTAACCATAATTTCAATAGTCATCGAAGTGTGTAACAGACTGACAGCGATGGCTGGCGGCCATTGTACAATGTTTGTTTGACACCCCCCGACATTACGAAATGTTATGTATTGAATTTCAGTTTAATCTATATTTCATAATTATTTTATATTTTGTACAATTAATTTCTTGGGAATTGATTTTAATTAATATTAAATATGTCATCTGTTCGTACCTGAGACTTTTGCGACATATCCAAATTTATCAACTGAGCTATCGCATTTTAATAGAATGCCTTAAAAGTATATATTTTTGATAAGTTGTAATTATAATTGACAATGTATATACATGTTTCATTGAACAGTACAGACGAGTGGTAAAGATTAAAAAGTAATATAAATCAATATGAATCAATTAATCCGACTGAGCGGTTTAGCGGATTATGATTTCATATGCGGGATTTAAATCAATCCGATACGACTAATTGATTGTATTTTAAGCAATACCACTTACCTGGGAAAGTTATTTGAATATTGAAATTGGATAATATATATTTTCCAATAAAATAAGTATAAACTAAAGTAGTTTTATAATGTGTTTTAAGATTTATCGCCATTTTTCTTAACACATATAAAATACAAACAGTAATAAAGAACACCGAACGTATTTAACGACTACGCAGGTTACTAAATAACGTGAAGCGGAATTGTGAAAAATTATGTATATTCCATCCCCTTTTCACTTATATATATTATATTCACCTCTCCCTCGCACTTGAGGTTACCGTCGCGCGGTGTAAGCAAAAATTTGTGTTTATGGATATTGAATGGCGGATATTTGTGTGCTTTTTTATGCTAAGCTCATGAAGTCAGTACCTATCTTTTATTTACTTACTATTTCCAGCGTAAAGCGCTAATAAAAAGCGCTGCTGTGATTGTAAACTTCCAAAACAATCTATATCCTTATCTTAAGTTACGTAATAAATCATATTAATTATAGTAATCGAGTGAATATTGTGAACTTAAGGTTATAGGGTTGACCTTATAACACTTATAAAACATTACTTGCTCCTTAACAAGTATGGCTTGGTCATTAATGGCTGCCAAAGCGCGAAGAAATTAAGAATCCGGTAATAAACCGAGAATAGCCGAAGGTTGCCGAGCGACCTCGGTTTTTATCGGAGTTTCACCAAACACGATCACTTGTATAGACTATAAAATTACTTAAATAGTTACGTGTTAAAATAATTGAGCGAAGCGAACTATGTGAAACTTTTTGCATCCCATGTCTACGGTTAGCATGAAAACGGCTCTACCGATCTTCATGAAATTTTGCACATTTTTAGCGATGGTTATTGCGATGGTTTGTAAAAAAAAGTAAAAAAAAAGTCATGTCGTTGAGGAATAATCATCAAAAAATGACAGTCCAATAGACTTAAAGGTAAAAAAATTTCGCTATCTGATATTTGATTATTCTATATTTTTTGCCTCTCGATATGTTTCAGTTTTGAACGCTGAATTGGAGATGGATTATACGCTTCGCTCAATTCGCTGAATTCTACCAAGATTATGCGAGCGCAGCGAGTCAAAATCGAGGTCCGGTTCGCGCCCCTGGTAACTTATTATTATCATTTTCAAAACGATACTTGAGTATTTTGTCTGTAATGGCGGTATACTATAAAATAGTAAAACTTAATAAATATATTTTAAATAACAATTATAACCTAAAAGTGAGGATAATAAAATATTTTCTCGTTATAACAGTAATAGGATAGCATAAGTTGCAAGCGCTGACGAAATAATTATAAAAGGATAATGTGAAATACTTAAACCCATGCGGGGTCACGTTTAGCCGCGATTTAGTGAATCTGCAGAAAAAGATAATGCTGTGTGTGACACGTGCTCTAAATTATCGGTTTTTATTCGAAAACCTCACCGGTTTTAACCGGTTTAACGGTTTATATATTTTTTATAATTATCGCCTTAAGGTAGACCATTTTTTTTTTATTTTTAGAATTCTTCTTATCGATATTCAAATTTTAATGTAAATGATAATGGTATTATAAATTAATAATATTGAAAGTAGAATACATAACAAATGTTTATAAGATTAAATATTTTTAGACATAATAGTAGCACATTATATGTGATTGTGTGTATGTGCGTGTGTGAGTTCATGAACCAACATACATTATAACCATTATCAGTTTAGTTTAAACACAATGATAAGGGTGTCACAGACAGGTGAGATTTGAGACAATCAAGTCGTCTGTTTGTCCAGCCACTTCAGATACAGGGGTAGTCGGACATGTTTGAACAGTTATGGTAATGTCGGAGTTATAGAATAGCTTTGGGGATTTAGAATTGATTTATAACTGTCCCTAGGTGGAGTTTAGCTTTAAATAGATATGTCGAATTAATTTTGGACTTCTCAATTATTGTATAATATTTTAACACCATTTCTTCTGAAAGGAAGCCATATAATGGAAAAAATTGGAATAACTTTTCACAGCTAAAAGTGAATAGGAGCGGTTGCAGCTAAAATTTTACAAGTTTAGAGGATCATGTTTAAAATATAACAAAGTAGGAAAAAATATAATTTGGAGAGGGGGGCGGGGGGGTCATCTTAAAAAATAGGAAAAAAATAAAAACCAAAAGAGAAAAGGGGGAGTGCCACGACCATCATGATCTTACCCTCGGATCATTCATGCAGAGTGGAGGATTCAACTCCCCTGTCCAAACCATATGAGGTCTGTGCTTAATATATGTAGACTTAAACTTTATATATAACTATTTAGTTATCATTTGAATAAATATAACTTATTGAGCTGAGCGTAGGCGAAGCTCTTAACCGTTTGGGAGACCTTTTTTTGTGTTTAGTTGTCTCCAGAATGCGACGAGATAATTAGCTAAAAATTTTCTCATGAATGTTTGAGCTGAACGCGGATGTTATAACGAAAACAGATTGAAAAAATGTTTAGCCATTCAAAAGTTATCAAGAAAAGAAGAAAAGAGAGGGGCTCAGCTCAACACCCGCACGCACGGTTGGCGGATCCTAGTTTATCTATATATATAACATTCTCAAGTTTCATTCGTCCTCAAGGCTTACATTTCTTTGTATATAATTAAATAAGACACACTGACACACATCTACGTCCTTAATATTATGAGATCTTTAAGATCCCATTAGTATTGTTGACTTCCGGTGGATATTATCCATTGCTATGCATTCAAATTAAGACCAATTAGGATAAATTCTAGAGCCTTATAATGTACTAGCTTTTAACATGGCTTTGTCTGATAAACAAATTTTTATTTTCAAATAAAACTTTCGACGATTTTCAAAAAAATATTTTTTTATTAATATCAGACAAACGTACATAAAAAAATGGAATTTATCTAATAATACTAGCTGTGCCCACGACTCTGTGCGTGTGGAATATATTATTTTTAGTTACTGCTTTTAAAAAACTGTTTTTATATTAATACCGTATATAGTTTCATATGGATTTAGTGATCTTAATTTGGAATTACAAACAGACTTACAAACAGACTTCAATTTAATGTATATATATTTTTAGGTTAATGAATTAAAATCGTATGTTAACAGCGCTGTTATCGTGAACTAAGCTAATTATGATAAGTACTGATACCGTGAAGTTTACACTTCACATCATGTGTCAACAACCTACTAAGGCGCTTACCGTACTTTGTCATATATAGAGGACGGGAAAGGATAAATTAATTATAATATTTATTATAAATAATAATTATATTATCAAATAAGCTTAAAAAAATCAAAATGGAACCTGAATTACGATTGTAGGAAATTAGTAATTTATAGTGACTTGTGTTTTACGGTTTATAAATGAAACTAAAACTTAACATTAAAATAATTTGTAAGAAAAATATATTAAAATTAAATTAAAATGTTTGTAACATATGTAATATATTACATTAGTATACCAAAAAGGTTTTCAATTTATGAAACCGTTATAACCATTTTGCATTTTTTTTAAGTCGAATTTATAATCTGTAGATACGCTTTGAAGTTATTTGTAGATGTAAAAAAAATCAATACCAACTTGTAATTTACATCAAATCATGTACTCTTTGTAGTCATTTGCAGATCTTTGCAATAAGGAAAAATAAAAAGAACGCTTTTGAAATTTTAATCCTCAAACGGATCAAATATCCTGACATCAAATCAATGTAAACCGGAGTCGATCAAAATAACAACTAAAAGGAAGAGGAAGGAGGAAAATAATTATTTGGCATTTCTGTTTTTGACAGTAAAGATTTTGGTATAAATCTGTTTCTGAACCGAACATTAAGAATAAATAAGGGGATGAAGTGAAATGTTTGTCCGGCTTTCAGGGTTGTCTGTGACACTTATGTTATTGATTATACATAATTTTGAAGCGACAAACCCAAAAATATATACCAGAAAAACAAATATATCACTACTGGCTTATTTCCGCCCGCTTCGCTGTGCTCACTTAATTTGGATGTGAACTTAGGTTAGGTTGCTATGGTAACCTTTGTCGTATTATCCGTTGTCATCGTAACCGTTGCTATAGTAACTCTTAGTGGACGTCTACGTCACAAAAGAAGTAACTATGTAAAATTTTAAGTTCAACGGACAAATAGTTTCGGATATTTCGTGATAAGTTAGAGTGGTAAATCAATTATACATATATATATATATATATTATATATATATACAGACAATACTATATATATATATACATATAATAATATTATATATATAATAAGTATCTTGGTAACTGAAAAGCATAAATGGTAAACAAAGGCCTTTATTTTGATACCAAAACTTATAAGGTCACGTCAAATGCCATTTCAAATACCCACGGAAGGTTCCAGCAATTTGCATGTAGATGGCGCCACGATGGCGTATTCCCGCGCAAAACTGGGCTAAACTGATTTAAATTTTCACCATGACTATAGACATTGTACAAACATAGATAACATTGTTGTAACAAAAATTTGCATTTTTACTTTTGTTCAACAGAAATAAAGACGAATTATTTCTTTATAACAGTCTCCTTGATTTGGGTCTTTTTTATTATAAGATTAATTGTTTTTTTAGGATTTTACAAAGGTTTAATGTGGAAATATATTTACAGCTGTTTTTAAGTACGCCATTTTGTTTTTTTTTTTACTCAATACAATTCTATCCAATTATCTACAGTATTACACCAATATGTCATTTGGTAGTGTCAGATGACTTCCCGGGGTTGGTTTATATGAAATATTTGTTTTCTCTGTAATGGTACATTAATCTTATCAAAGTGTTCTTGTTCTGACATGTTCGCTTGGACGAGATTTGTGGGTGTGCTTGGTTGGGTGTGCTTGCTAAGTGCTTGGATTACTTAAAATAAAAATATACCATATGCTTTAGGTTTCTTAGGATATTTACCTCTTTTATTATTCATACTTTGATTTTTAGCTTACCTGAAACAAAATGGAATAAAAATTATTTTATTTGTTAATAGACAATAAAAAAAAATATTTTTTTTATTTATCACTATTTATAAAATAATATGTATATATTTATATAAAGTTATTTTTATAAACGCGTAATAAAAAGGACTACTTTAAACACTTCCCAGGTCGGTTAGAACCCTACTTACCATATCGCATCATAACGTGACGATATTACAATAAAGTATGATTTTTAGTACTTTTAGGGCTAGTTTATGTCAACAATAATAACTCAGAGGTATCATGGAACGTATTTGAAAGATATCAGAGCGTGGATAACATGAAAGCGATCGGTTATTGATTTTACGGCGCTTACTGTTAAATTCGTTCACATAACATAAAAGAATGTTCCATTTTCAAAAATAAAACAATAAAATTCCTTCATGAAGGTTTTAATGTTTCAATAAATTCCTTAACAGAATATCACATAGAAGAGTTCCATTTTTTAAAATCAATAAAGAGGATATTGTCCACGAAGTATTTTATGTTGTAAAAATATCTTAATAGAATGCATAGAAAAGTATTCCATTTTTTAAATCAATAAAGAACATATTGTCCACGAAGTATTTAATGTTTTTAAAAACCTTAATACAATATATAGAAAAATATTCCATTTTTAAATTCAATAAAGAAGATATTGTCCACGATGTATTTAATGTTTTAAAAAAAATCTTAATAGAAGACCTAGAAAAATATTCCATTTTAAATTCAATAAAGAAGATATTGTCCACGAAGTATTTAATGTTTTTAAAAAATCCTTAATGTAATATATAGAAAAGTATTCCATTTTTAAAAATCAAGAACCAAGAAGGTATTGTCCATGAAGTATTTAATGTGTAAATACATTCCTTAACAGAATATAATAAAGAGTTCCATATTTAAAAATGATATGACAGACGTCCATGTTTTTTTATGTTTTAAGCGTTGTTCATAAAGAAGTATTAATATATTTTTATAGCACTAAAATAATTAGGCAGATACACGTTTTCTTTGTGCAAATTAATATTCAGATCGGTTACGGTAGATTATTCGCTATCATGCAATCTGTCACCGATCATTGTATCGATATGAAAATGTTTATTACTGTTTGGTGTACGTGGTATGAATTATTCAAAATAACTGTCGCGTTCAATTTTATTGTTAATTATTCTATTTATCATTGAAAATACAATCGAATTGATGTTATGATATAATCGAAATGATAATTTTAAAACATTACATACTCGTATAAGATTTTATATAACTAGTTGTGCCCGTGACTCCGTTTGCTCAGAATTTGAATTTGGAATGCTAATTTTCAACCGTCATAATACTAGGATCCGCCAGCCTTGCGCGGCGGGTGTTGAGCTGAGCCCCTCTCCTTTCTTCTTTTCTTGATAACTTTTGAATGGCTAAACATTTTTTCAATCTGTTTTCGCTATAACATCCGCCTTCACACAAATATACATGAGAAAAATTTTAACTAATTATCTCGTCGCATTCTAGAGACAACTAAACACAAAAAAGTTCTCCCAAATGGTTGAGAAGTTCGCTTACGCTCAGCTCAATAAAATTGTAATTCAATACAGTCATTTGATATCAGGTGTAACTATTTTCTCTCCATTGTTCACACGTCAAACCAAACCTTGATTTTGATTTAGTGGCTCATAAATCAAATAATAAATCACTTTTTCAATTATTTTAACTTTTATACATTTTTAATTAAATGAATATTGATAACTACATTTCTATGTCGCCATTTTTATATTTACATAAAAGTTGAAGTGACCGTTGTCTGTACATAGATGTGGGAGAAACCAATGGAGAAACATAGATGTACTATTTTTTTAACATATTTATGTAATGCCACCATTTTATATCAGGAATTAAGGGAGTTACATCCATCCCTTTCACTCTACTAATAAGCAATAAAGATGACATGAGAAATAAATATAGTGATCTGGACTGTGTTTCACACTAATTGGATTTGCTAAAAGCTTTTCGAAAAAGTTATAAATGTTATATAAATAGTAGAAAAAGATTTTAGTTAATACATAATTATTTTATATATAGGTATTTGTTGTTAATATTTATTACATACTAGCTGTGCTCACGACTTTCTTCGAGGGGAATGTTTTTTAAAAGTCAAAGTTACTCTTTATAACATCAGTTATACAGTGAAAGTACTTTTAAAATAGATTCAGCCATTTCAAAGATTGGCCGAACACAACAGAGTTACAGACATTTCTTTTAATGTCTTATATACTTTTCATTTCTTATATACTTTCATTTGCATTTAGTTATACGCTGTTAATTTGGAATTACAAACAGACACTGTAATTTTATTTATATGTATATACGTGAAAAGTTAAAGAAATGCTAAGCTAGTAATAATTCTCTCCGCATCATTTGTACTGAACAAATGATGCGGAGAGAATTATTACAGTAATTACGGTGTAATAAAAGAAAACTATTACCAAGCATTTGTTTCGGGCATTTAACAAAATATTTATATAAGTATACTTTAAAAATATACTATATTTATATAAGTATGTATGTATAAGTATGTGTGTAGTTTAAGAGATTACTACAAAATCCCTTAATATATCTTCTTAGTTCAAATATATAAGAATAAGAATATATAAGAATTATCACACATTTTTAGAAGCTAATTCGTTATTAAAAAATACTGTACAAATTTTGATGCGATACAGTTATTTGGTAATATTTTCTGACACGAAATATGTTTTTTTTCTTCACGTTTCTGTCACGAAATTCTTTAATTTCTTTACAAACATGATGATGATTGCAAACATGATATATATATGACCATAGTTTTTGCGTTATGCAGATAAACAAACAGTAATATCAAAAAACGCACAGACATTTTTAATATGTTCATGTTTAGAACATTTACACATTTGTTATAAAAAAGAATATTTTATAATTATAATAAAAAATAAAATTAACGGAATCTGTATAATATGATATGGCTTCCTAATTTAGATTGTATTTTATATTGTCCCTTGACGCGGTTGCAGTCGCGGGCATCAGCTTGTTTACAAGTACACAAACAAACTGCATTCATTCAACATATCTATTAGCAAAGCGATAAACAAGTACACTTAGGTTATATATATATATATATATATATATATATATATATATATATATATATATATATATATATATATATATATATATCTCTTGTTAATGCTAATAGAAGTCTAGACGGACAATGGGAGACGCCATATTAGCATACGATCATTAATTACAAACTCTTTATTGTATTGATTTATTACATGTATAGAAAGTGGTATAATTAACGCATTAATCTGTATTGATTATTTTTGACATTTTTGTCAAAAAAACCGGCATCTATTTTAGTTTAAAAAATAAAATTCAGTTTTTTTTTTTTTTTTTTTTTAATTATTACAAGTAAAGTACTACAATTTTACAACTTATTGCATTAACAAGTCAATCAACATTGTTTAGAAAAAAACGAGAGAAACAAGTAAACAAAAAAAAATCATATTTATCTGTCTGTACTTTTTTCCTAAAAACATGTTATAAAAGCAAACAGTAATAAAAAATTCCCTGTCATAAATAAACCTATAATAAAAAAATATTCAATTTTCCTAATCAATTAATTACCTATCCTATTAATTATACAAATCAATCCTTATCTATGTTCCCACTTAGCTAATATACTATTTTTTTATGTAATATTTACTATTTTCGACAGAAAAATGAACGAAAATATTACAAAAAAAAATTAATACCTAAATAATATCATTATTTTGGTAAATCAAATATATGAAAAATAGAATTTATTTATTTTTTTTGTCCAATTTGTATGTCCGTATATCATTATGACATTTATTGCTTGGAACGAAGTTTCCAGAAATCGTTACCTTTTGTATATAATATCGCCCCGATCTTAATTAGGTGCCCCAAATATTACCGTAATATGTTTTTTAAGGAATTTCTTGTAATATTTTAATGGACATTCAAGCATTTATTGAGCAGAGCGTAAGCGAAGCTCTTAACCGTTTGGGAGACCTTTTTTGTGTTTATTTGTCTCCAGAATGCGACGAGATAATTAGCTAAAAATTTTCTTATATATGTTTGAGAGGAACGCGGATGTTATAGTGAAAACAGATTGAAAAAATGTTTAGCCATTCAAAAGTTATCAAGAAAAGAAGAAAGGAGAGGGGCTCAGCTCAACACCCGCCGCGCACGGTTGGCGGATCCTAGTAGTATGTTAGATTATAAATATGTTTATATATGTGTGTCTGTGCTAAATTGTAAATAACATCTTATCCTGACTGTAAACAGCTCAAAAGTCTATCCAGGATCACAGGCGAACCCATAATCTAGTTAATCCCAGATTACATAGGACATTCAAAATCGGGACACTGGAATCCGGGAGTAACTTTGTAACACTATTTGTAGTGGTAGTTTAGTTAAAATTATGTTATCCTAATATAATAAATGTGAAAAATTGTATATATTTATTACATAAATGACTTAACAGTTTTTGATGACACTTTACAATAATATAGCTTTATATAACATAAAAAAAATTGCGAGCAAAACCGCGAACGACAGCTTTGTTTTTAATTATATAATAAAAATTCTTTAACCTTAAAAACAGTAAACAAATAATGACTGTAGTCAGAATGTTTTCCGCAAACATTAGATCGAATTTTAACCGATTGTCTGAAGTGCGAAACGCACGTGATCGGACTGGGGATGGCCTTTAAAGAAACTTGGAAAAGCAACAGTTTGACTTATATTATACATAAGAATAACCCAACTCTGATGTATAATTTTATATATTATTATATTTTAGCTAAATAAAGTGTTTAATTTTATAAATTGTACAAAGAAAACAGTTAAATATAAGCGTGCAAAAATTTTGAATTAAGGTTTAATTTTTTTATTATGATTATTAAATGATTGCTATATTAATTTAGCTTTATTGCTTTTATATAAATCATTTTCTAAATTGCTTATGCAGTTATATTTAATGTATCAATACACAAACTGAATACAGCCGCCATACTGTCCATGGAGCGTCAAACTGAATTAAAAATCATAGGACATTTAAAAAAAGAACAAGAACCATGAAACAAAACAACTGAAATCAAATCCAATTCTCGAATGTAACTTCGTATTACTCGCAACACAGAGTTTCCGTGAAGCACAAAACGTCGCACACAACATTGCACTCCGCCGACTCGCTCTGTCAAATACAATTAGTACTAAATTCGCTTAACGTATAACCAATTTGACGACTGCTCGTTAGGACAGCTCACTTACGCCGATGTCACTAAAATATTTTAGTAGATTGGAAAGTTGTACTTACATTTATGACAAAAAAAATTAAATTGTTGCCAGTGGAATAATGAAAAATATTTAATCAAAACCACAGAAGGGAATATTTGATCACAATTTACTTAGCAAGTCAGCGAAATAATTCCGACCGAGTCAACAGAGCGAACTACGGACTAAAGTAAAAAAAAATGTTGCCAGTAAAATGTATGTAAACAGCCCAATTACGAAGCAAGGGTTAATATTAATGAGATACAAGCGTTACCTGCTCCACTAATGTGCTGGGTAAATGTTTGTGTTGCTGACTGTACTGATTACGGAACACCATTGTGAGGGCGAGCAACACCGTAGTATTAATTTGGGTTGGGTGTATTAATTCTAATAGTAGGATGTTTGTTGACAAGTTTGGAACGCGGGAGAGTTATTCAAATTTGAAAATAGAATGTTATTTATTCGAAATGTAAATAAAATATGAGTTTTAATTTATTGTGAATGTAAAAATGTGTTAAGCAAATCATGTTTCTGAATGTTACGGCTGTATGCGTTTTGATTGTTGACATTTAATACTATAGTACGTTCATTGTCTTGAGCAAACATTTGAAGTTTGATAGGTAAGGTTAGTTAGGCAGTATTAACGCCCCTCCTATTTGTTCAGGAGTACTAAGCTAAGATTTATGTAAATACAAGAAATTACGTATTCGGATCGATGAAATATGTATCTTCAAAATGGATATTTCGGTGTTAAAATGGCGATAATATTTAGTTATACTAAAAGTATATTATAATGTATTAAAGTTTAATGATTTTCTTCTTTCTATAATTAGATAGTGCTTTTAGTACATCCGTTTCATTAATTCTATAAACATTAATCAGTATTCGTAGTAAAGGACTCCGCGCTATAAAACTCCCGAATGAAATCGTATATCTTTCTGTGTGTAATTCAATTATACGCAGCAATCACATCGCCACCATATAACAGGTGCATTTTATACCGCCTATGGGGCTTGTACTGTAACTGAGCGGTCCAATCCATAGGCGACAGCGATTTATAGACAAGCAAAAAAATATAATTATAAAATTTCTTTGAATATTATCGCTATTCTATTATTATTGAAAATGTAAGTAAGTTATGTAAATTTTTAAGGTATTTATTTTTATCTTTTTTCTTCTTATTGAGCGAAGGAAGCGAGCGGAACGAGCGGGGCGCTCTATGTGAGACTTTTTGCATTCCATGTCCTGGGTTGTCATGAAAACGGCTTAACCAATCTTCATAAAATTTTGCACATTTATAGCGATGGTTATTGCGATTGTTTATTAAAAAAAAGTGAAAAAAAAAACTCATGTCGTTGAGGAATAAATACCAAAAAATTACAGCCCCATAGACTTCAATGTAAAAAATTTCGCTATGTGATATTTGATTATTCTATATTTTTTGCCTGTTGGTTTCAGCTTTGAACGCTGAATTGAAGTTGGGTTACTCGCTTCGCTCAATTCGCCGAACTCAACCGAGATTTTGTGAGCGCAGCGAGTCACAATCGAGGTCCGGTTTTGCGCTTCTAGTTTTATTATAATATTATTTGTTTGTTATTGTTTTTTATTATAATATTATTTTAGATAATTATTCTAATCTATAGTTCCAAATCTCTCCGCTTATCCCTTAACATTGGACACAAGCAGTCTATAAATCGTGGAACCCTTCAGACTTCGGCGCGCCCATTAACACGGACCAAGTTAGATTTTATGCGCGACCAAGAATAGAAAACAAACATACACTTTCTAGTTCTGGCACTTTTCGGGTTGCTTTAACCTGACTCTGGTATTTCAATGCTTTATGTGCTTTTACTGACAATTAATATAAACAGTAATTTATTTTTATACAAGAAATATATGAAAAAAATTATGAACTTCATTCATATATCTTTGAGAATTATTGTTGTATAAATAAATCTATATTTAAGTTTTTATAATCAATATTAAATATATTAATGTGAGGTTATCATATAAAAAAAAAGATAAAAAACATCAGAATTATTACGATTTTGTTATAGTATATTTAGTCGCAATACATAAAATGAAAAAAATATACCGAAGATAATTTTTAGACTTAGTTTTATTAAAAATATATTTCATAGAGAACATTTATTAGATTTCTTTACTTTGAAAATGAATTTTTATTTTATATTTAATCTGATTTAGAATCGTAATTATTGTGACAAATTAATAAACATTCTATACAACATTTCCTTCAAAGTTATTCAAAGATTATCTATAAAGATAAAATGGTTTTGGTTTCTTTAAAGATAACACAGGAATTCAGTGTGTTGGTATTCTATATACACCACTTCCAATACCCAAGACGCCCTGGAACCAGTGAAGCAGTGTGTGGACACCTGATACCAGATTTATTGCGAGGGGCAAGTGACACCTGCTTCACTACTGTTTTAATTTGCCATAAATATACACGTACTGTGTAGCTCTTAGGATGGATTGTGAATATCTTCTAGTTAAGTTACTGCTGATTAAAGTTGCTTTGTATGTGTGAGAGAGAGAGGGAGATTAGGAGAGAGAGACAGATTAAATTTGAATCAATTTAGAACGCTAAAGCAAACTTACATGTAACATGGTCAAGTTGAAAATTAATAAAGCATAAAATGAAACTGTTTTAATATCAATAATAATTATAGAATCTGTACAAAACTTGTATGGAAATACATGAAAATCTCGACTAGAATCACATAATACCTGTCACATCGTACGATATTTCAAGACGGCGTCAATAAAACGAACAAAAGGGACAGAACAATACTCTATAGACAGCGCCATCTTTTAACAGACGCCATCAACTTCATAGTGTTCATTGTATTACAGAAACGAGTGCTCGAGCTGTAAAAAGATGTGAGGTATGGTCTATGTGTGAGTGTGTGTTAAATTTTTATAATTACAAACCTTAAACAATGTTTCGTTATAAAATAAATTTATAATATGTTATAGTTTAGGGTTGTCAATTTTTTTATATTTTTAACAAGTATATTGTTTAACAAGTGTACTTTATTTTTGCATCCTTACAATGTTATTTTGTACTGAAAAATTAAAAACAACGTTTCAGAAGAAATCTTATAGATTTATATACGCTTGAACCAAAATAATTATATAATATAGAATGCTGAATTCATCAATGCGTGTATGGACACGATAGCTCAGTTGTTAGAGCGGCTATGACGTTCTTTAGGGGTCGTAGATTCTTAAATTTTTAATGACATATTTATTGCTTTTAACTGAATATTTAAATAGACAAATAAAAATATTATTTATTAATATTTTCTTATAACTTGTACCACACAAAATATCAGTATCGATGTTTCTCAAATTCACGTGTCTACCACAAACCGATTAAGCTAAGGTCTACAAAAGGCTATAACCCCTTAAATGCTAATGGGGTGCTGTAGACCCTCAATGAATAAGCGCGAAAGCCTATTTCTATGGACTCATTTGAAATGTTCATTACCAGAGAAGATTAGGTGTATTGTGTTTTGATTTTGGGTTCTTCCTTCCAGATTTATAAATCTATACAGCTTTGCTGATATAAGTTAAGTTTACAACGTTTATATATATATTGTTGAAAAAAAGCTTTTTAAAATAAGCGTTTATTTAATTGTCCGAAATTAAATCAAAATTTGTACACGTTACACGAATTATTTGATAAAAATATTAGATATCTTGCATATTTTATAAGGAAAATATAATTGATAAAATTATTTATAATAAGTTAAGACCCACTAAAACAAAGGTTCAGTTATGATAAAGATAACTGATTTAAAATTCAGTTGTACAATTTCCGAACATAATTCGTTGCAAGTAAAAAAAAGCTTATAAAAACGCATTAGCAACCAAGTAACGTCTTTCGCGGTTAATCCTGCTGATAAAAGTCATAGACCAAAAAATTCATTAAAATCTAATGATTTTACGTTTTAATTTATCAAAACTTGGTAACAATTTAATGTATTTATTCAAAATATAGATATCGTCAGCTGTTCGTCCGCCATTATGGCACCGAACTGTCCATCGGAGTTCGGGTTAACTTTGTTTGTTTAGAACTAATACGGCTCCAAAGTGCTCGGTCACGTGTTCATTGAAATGGTAATTTGGAATTTTTGTGCATAATTGATGTTTATTTTATAGCTTAAAGATTTTAATTAATGGATTAATGAAAAATTGTTTGCTTGATTCAAAAAGATTTATGGATTTATAATTATTTACATAAAATTACATTGTGAGAATATGTATATTGCGCTGTGTGTGTGTGTGTGTGTTTGTGTGTGTGTGTGTGTGTGTGTGTGTGTTTGTGTGTGTGTGTGTGTGTGCGCGCAAATGATACAAAAAAACGATTAATATTTTTAAATATATGTTATTTTATATTTTCAAGATATATTAAATACGCTTAAAAAGACAGCACGACAGACAGACACGAATACTTTTACTAAACCTTGATATATATACATATTATATATATATATATATATATTAAAATATATGTTAAGTTGAATGTTTATAACCAAATCAACGTCAATAGTATAACCACGAACCATCATATAGCATAAATGTTTCAAATTTCAAGTTTCCCTTTAATATTTGAATAGCGGATTCCCTTCGCAAATAATTACCTAAATTAGGGGAGAGTTTTACGTACACGTTAATAATTTATTAGTGATTTCACCTGAACCGCAAATATAAACAGATATGGTCTTTAGTACCTTGTATTAATGTTTATATTTCCATGAATTTATATTATTTAATGTACACAACTTTTGAGATACAAGTTTCGATTAAATATCAAATATTCATAAGAGATAATAATGTTTGTCGACTTGGTGGTAGGTTTATAATTAATACCAATTTGTATTACATTGCGGGTTTGGTTGAAAGCTTTTAAAACTTGTTTAAACATGTTAATAAAACGATACGTAAATATTTTTTATATTTTTATGTGTGTGTGTGTAAATCTTACATTACAGGTCAATGATCGAAAAGTATATTTCTACCTAGTCTCCAGGTGAGTCTAAGCTTGGATAAACACAGGGTTTTCCATTTTAATCTCCATACGATAATCGAGGGGCGACATCTGTGTACAATCTGCATAAGTTTGGATCTCGCACAATTTGAGACGAGCCGGCCTTTGAATTTATATTTGTATCTACGGGGTGTTCTTTTTATATTTAAATAATATATATAAGAAAATATTAAAATATATATATATATATACACAAATCAAACATATGATTAATCATGTTTGATTAAATAAATGTTAATTAAATTACTTTGAAAATATACCCAAAAAAAAAATTTTTTTTAATAAAACAAGTAATGTAAGTTATATGAAAATGCCCAATTAACCAGCAAACATATTTAAACTTTGAAAAATTAACGAAATCTAATCACCCCTACGGGGTGCAACCCCCATTATTATGAGTTTTCCCGAATTTTCCCTCAGGTTTTCATTAGTGGGGTGCGTTTTAGTGAGTTATGCAAACAAAGGGAAGGGGTGCCGATGGCAATAAGCTGCAACGTGCAGCTTCGTTTTTTATTTAAAAATATAATAATTCAGAGCAATGTGGTCTTGGTATTGAATTATTGAAAAAAACATAACAACGAGACAGAAGATATGCGAAAAAACATAAGACTAAGTGTCACTTATCAGCTGTCAAAATCTGTCAAATGTCATAATGACATATTCGTCCAGAAACAAAATAAACGTATTCAAAACGAAATAAACATATTAAAACTGTTTCAAAACGTACCGATTAACGGTACAATAACAATTAATATACTTTGACAATACAAAGTAGACGTAAATGTGTTTTCTTTGAAAAGTTTTCAAGTCATTTGAATTTGTATTGAAAGTGTGATTAGCCGTGTTTTGCTTAACTTTAAACGCCTTTACCGTGTTTTGGGAATTTTAATTTGTTATTTTATATTTAGTCTACAAAATAAATACTTCTTTTAGGAAATCCATGTTATGTATTTTCATGGGTCCGAAATTTATTTAGTAGTGTATCCAAATGTTATACTTTTTATCTTTCCTGGTAGATACTCGTATGATAAAAGAAAAACTTCATTCAAATTATATTTTGTTAATATAATAATGTATTCACACAATCTAATAAAAAAGTTTAAATTGTTACATTTGATACCTTTAAAAGTTCCAGCATTGAAGTTCGTGTTCCAGGACACCTGCAATAGTCTAGACAGGAAAGCGAGGGACAGTTTTTAACTAAAACTTTTAAGTGCTCGTTATTTGTTACAAAAGGAGTGAGGCTTTCAATTATCACGTCACTTGTTTATTTACCTTCATTATCACTATGAAAGAAATTAATTTTTATTACTTTTTTTACTATTTATTTAAGTTTTTTTTCTGTCTATATAAAAAAAACACTAACGCATTTTGACAACAAAGGAAACGTCTAATGCACCCTTTTTATTGGGAATGTGTCACAAAGCTCTCACAAAAACGAACATCAAAGTGGACCGAGGTGTGACGTCAAAGGTGTCCGACACACCTCTAGTATGTAACTATGCACTTATACCATATTTATTAAATGAATTGCAGAAGAATAAAAGGTTTTTTATATCAAGGCTGAATAAACAAAATCTTTGCTTCAATTTAGGCTGAATGAGTGTGATTCGACTATTGGAATTGCAAGACGATATCGCCAGGGTTTCCGGTTGGGCTAAAATGAGGATAATTGAGACAGGATGTGCGGCGATGATCAACGTTAAGTGGTCAATTGATAGCCATGGGTGGCCCACAGACTATAACTGACCCCACAGACTATAACTCACCATTGCTTTACGACATTACATTATTTATTTTATATGGTCTTAATGTTTATTATCTAAAAATATTTTTATTCTATATACACGATATATATATTAAAAGGAAGTATGAAAATCGGTTATATAAATTCTATTTCCTTTAGTTCAACTGCTAAATTGGGGTTCCTTATTACGTTGGAGTCGTTGTCAAATGCAAATCGGAAGGGGCGTCTTTTTCAGGGGTATTGAAATATGACGGCAATAAACTGCACGCTGGTCGAGAACACCTGACGCTATGGTCACCCTATTATCGAATAAACAGAGAATAGAAATGCAAATAATATGCAGACATTTCATATATATCTTTTATTTAAGCTTTTAACATAAAAAGGGTGGTCTTATAAAGTTATCGGGTAAATAGAGATTCCTTTGTGTTTAAGTTAAGTTATTCCAAGGTAGCCAAGGAAAATAGCAACACTTAACTTTACCTCGAATAATATTAGAATTTGGTCTCAATTTTGTTGCTTAAAAAACATTTCCATCGTAAAATAATATAATAGAAAATAAAACATTGTAATATTAGTATAATTGCTTTACGATTTAAACAACTAGAAGGAATTATAACATACGTTTCCAAAACGAAATAAACGAAGATTCTTTTAATCCTTTCATTTATATCGTTTCAACTTTGTGATAAACAAACGAACTCATTTACTCTACTTTAAAAAAAAAGATATTCAAATGACATTTTCTAATCTGTCGGACATGATTCATTTGACATTTAATAGCGTGCCTGTATTGAACAATGAGATTTAAAAAAGGAACGCTAATTGGATACATTTTTCAAAGCTTTGTTCTTGCCCTTGGCTATTTCATTCTGGTGATGAATTTCGCAATAAAGTGCTGAATACTTTGATAGATTTTCGCATATGAACTCTTATTTTCAACATTCTTTACCGTATCAGCTGAAGGTATGCTATTCTTTATTTGAATTTTAGTTTTTTTTATATTTTCAACATACTTTAAAAGCTGAAATTTTAAGCCACCATTTTGTAAATAGCTATAATAAAATTGTTGCTAAACGAACGAACAAAGTATTTAGTGCTGGATAAGGTTTAACATTAAAACTCAGAAAGTGCGTTAAAACTGAATTTAGTACTAGAAACTTTTTACATTTCACAAGTTGACTCATTTTAATTTAATTGTCATCTGAGGGAAGTCGTCTTAGTTGGTAATTCAGAAATTTGCATAACAAACGCAATGAAACAAAGTCCGTTTTGAAATTTACGCATCCGCTGCTCTGTACTGAGGGAAATTTATGGAGTGGATCCCATATAAACATACATACATACATACATATATTCATACATACACACGTACATTCATACATACAGACTAGGATATACTCAATAATTATCATATAGATTTATTACCATAAATATATAATTAAAATTATATATATTTATGTATCCACAACTTTTTGTATGGACCTACCAAATAAGTCACTGACATTTCATACTTTAAAAAAATAATTAGTTAAAAATGTTGAATCAACGCAAATAATTATTTCATATCCACATGATTCTTTTAGTACATATTGCCTAGAACCAATAAAACATGCACACATGTAATTATGAATATACTTTTTATGAAACACATGAAATAGCACCCCTGATGTTACAGCCCCGAGACTGAGGGTGCAGTTACAAATTCAGTTGCGGTAACTGTTTTGAAAGGGGTTGTAAATAGTATTTACTGTGTTACTAGTTAACTTTTTTATTGTTATGTGTACACAATTTTAATGAGCATATGTCCGCCATTTTGAAATCCTATTGTCATTATACGCTTTATTAAAAATTAGACCTCAAGAGAAGTCATAAACACGGACCTGACACCAAACAACACATGCCTTGCTAAACTAATTTATCTGTCTGTCTGTTCCCTCTAATTCCATAACACTTGCAGCCGTGTATCATAATCAACGATGTTATGTCGTCTGCATTTGTTTTGTCTTAGTTTCCTTGAATATATGCTTTAGAGTTACAAGTAAAACCTTTTTGATATAAACTCATTCTCTAGCAGATCGGAAGTATTAAAAAATATATATTTTATTATAATTTATCTATATAAGTTCTACCTAAACAACAGTAGTATTAAAACTTCTTAATGTGTTTGTAGGTCTGTATCTCGAGCCGATCAATACAACACAATATGGATCAAACTTTTAGCATAATAATACAAACCGCATTCAACTTTGAGCGCAAAGTTCACTCATTGTATTTGATGAATGAACGAGTGAATGTAAGAATGAATTAAATATATCGATAGAATATTGAATGAATGAAATCTTTACAATTGATATGTTTACCTGTTGTTATCATTAAGAAAGATACTGTAAGTCTTTCTTTTATTAAAATTGAATTGAATTTAATATAAATAAATTTTTAACCTATAATTTTAGTCTGTGAATTAAGGTGGCGTCTTTTGATCCTTGGTTTACCGTGTAATTAGAAACTTTATAATCCTTACTTATCTCAGCGATGAGACTAATCTATTGTGTATTTGGTATATACCTGAAAACCAATTTCAGAGTACAATACTAATTTCCACATGCTGCTTTGTTCTTACAATTTGTAGTCTAAGAATATTCTGGGTATAATAATAATATAATCTCTGGTAGAAATGATATTACAAGTGGAATAATATTATGGATAAGAATAATGGTGATATACTTATTATTGTATATTTTATGTACTTACCGTACTTAGTTTTTTTTATTTGACGAAATTTAATTTTACAAAATAGATAAACGGGATGAACGTCGTGATCAAATTATTTTCTTCATTCATCGTAATATGACGGTAAAGTTAAATGAAATTATCGACAAATTGCGAGACATCAAAGACTAATAACTTCCGACGTTTATTAAGAAACCACTGCAGCACGCTGCACTAATAAAGTCTTGTCACTCGGCCCGCCATCTTAGGTACGGCGCCATTTTGTGATCACGACGTGTGATTAACACGCGCACTTAATTACTATTTGTAACTTGATATGACGTCACATATGAGTCCCTTATTAAATCTACAACATTGGAAAATAGACGCCATTTTGTCTTTGAACTGTATGGGAATAGTTATTATAAGAAAATTATTGATTCACGGTTAGCCTTGCTTCACTTTTTATGTGAGTATTAAAATGAGAATTATTTAGTTTCTTTCTTTGATATATTTTAGCTTTAAAGTGATAACTAAGAAGGAATTTAAGTTTTAATATGACAAATAAAATCAAAGATTATCCAATTCAATTATCTCTAATTTGGGCAAAAAACTAACTAACAAAGAAATACACATAAATCCTTATCTTATTTATATTAAAAGACAGATCAAACGGACAAATAAAAGACATTCCTCAAGACGACAGGGACCGTTTGAATACGGCATACATCAAGAGGACCCTACAAATGAAATGGCAAGGACAATTTCTCAAGACATGATTCTCGGGGGGACACTTGAAGGAATATCCGGGACCCTAAAAGTAATCTTGACGATTATTAAAATCATATATCTTATGGGTAACGGTATGCACCCTGATTTCTTGAGGTGCATTCTGTTTTGTTGAGATTGGTTTATTTGATTTTTGAATAGTTAGGGCCGATATGTTCTTGGTTTTGTGGTCACTGTACTTGGGGAGATGTAGCCGAGATTTATGCTGGAGTTTAAAAACTATTACACTACGTAGTTTTTAAATATCCCGCTTCTGAAGATAAGAAAGAAAACAAACATATTTTATACTCTACCTAGTATCAAAAAACTAAAGATTTCCTTCTATTACCTTTTATTTTTGAAAAACTCTACGCTAATTTGAATGAGAAAAACAACAGTAAGGTATATTGATTCTGTTAATAATTAATAAATGTATAAGAAAATTCCATCGCAATAAGTCACGTAACTTACCTAGTACGTGAGCTCGTAATATTATTGTAGGCTTCATGCCTTTCATTCCGTCATTCTTGACTCTCATTACCATCCATCCATTCGGAAATGCGTTTATTACATTTATCTACAATATTTCTTTAACTGAATTGTTTTATTTTTTAATAAAAGATAAGTTTGTTTTTTATATCACAAGTACTAAGCTCTCATAAGACAAGAGTAGTTGGTATTGTTCATGTTGGATTGTTAAAAGGTCAACAAACAAGCTAGCTTCCTTTAATCCCATAATTAAAAAAGTTTTAAAGACATCATAAGTACTAGGCTCTCATAAGTCAAGAGAAGTTGGTATTGTTTATGTTTGATTGTTAAGGTTACAAAATAAGCTCCATTCATTCCATAATGAAACGAGAAGTTTTGAAGTCGGATAGTCACATCACAAGTACTAGGCTCACATAAGGCAAGGGAAGTTTCATCTCAGCTTCATTGCAGTGCTCTCGTGCCGACTGTCACTCACAGGAATATTATTCTTGTGAAGAAAAAGTACGAAAATTTCAAGTCAGAGACCGAATTCTGCACTCTCATTCCTTAGTGCCACGAATGCATACTTTGAATGCGAAGTTATTTCGCTATATGGTCGACTTCTAACATGAATATCAGAGTAGGAATTTTGCGTATAAAAATACTTAACAGTATTATATATTTTACCAGCAATGTGGTACAAAAATAAATTATTTGTAAACGTAGCAAAGGTCAGTGGAAATCGATACTGTTTCTACAGCGTAGGTCGGAATACATGCGGTGAATATAAATGAGTACTACCACTATTGACTACCTTTGACTACCTATAAACTGAGGTAGTGTGTAACAAATAAATATTAATACTATCTTATATGTTATATAAAAAAAAAAAATTGTATATATTCATATAAATCAAGCTACATATCTTAGAATACCTTTCTTGTATTAAAGATATATATATGTATGTGTGTGTGTATTTGTGTGTTTTTGTTCATAAAACGAGGTTAAAACAGAGGGTAGTTCGGGGTGATTTATACTATTGAGGGCTAAATCTGTTTAAATTTAAAACGGAAAATTACATCCCATGCAAATGCGTTCCTCCCTGCAGTTTCAGGAGGGATTGTTTACTCTGAAAACGTTACAATTTAACTTTTATTTGTTTTCAAATACACTTATTTATAAGCGATATAAATAATACTACACCGTTTAATACACCCTAATATTATAATAATGAAATATATTGAACAAAATTAAATAATAAAGTCTTCAAGGTAGTCCACTAAAAGGGTTTCTTTTCTTCTTTCTCTCCTCACACTTGACCGCCATCTTAATTATCACAGATAATTAAATTGTATGCTTGTACAGATAATATAAAACATTCTCTTTTCACGAAGCTAATTGCGATCCATATTAGAGCAAACAGTCAAATGAAAGGACGACAAGAAGCTGTTTGGACAAACGTAGTTTATTCTCCAAAACTAGCAATTTTGCTAAAATAACCCTTACCTAGACGAAATAGAGGTTGTTGTTTGTATTTTAAATTGCTTATTAAAGTTGGTTTAGATGTGACAAAGATGAGGGGACGCGTTTCGTTTAATTTTCATTGACAAGTGTTGCCAAGTCTGAAGTTTGCAGTGTTATTTATATTGCGGGTGTTGCCAATTAAAAAAGTTTGTCTGTTAAAATTTGGTTTTCTTTGAATATGAATGATTATGAATGTACAAAGAGTTATTTCTTCATTAAGACATGCTTATTTTTTAGTGTAAATATATTTTTTCTTATATATTAAAAATCGACTAAGACTCTATAACAAAGCACTAAGTTTCAATTTTTTTTCTTAGTCCTTTATTTTCTATAATTTTTGACATATAACCTACATTTTAATAACCGATAATTCTCTTAATATATAACTAAAAACCCATTTCATAACAGGCTAGTACTAAATCAAAACCCATTAAACATAACACATACAAAATAACTTACCATAAAACATCACGTAACAAGTAAATACCCATAAAAGTGTAGTTAAAGTTAGAAATAAATTTTTAATTGAACAAAACCAGCTAATGGGGACGTATTTATTAATAGATGTCCCCCGTTTAGTTTGAACACTCGGAGACATTACAATTTGTATTAATATAGTGAATGGTATGTTTGTTTATTAATACATTGCCTAGCTTTTGTAAGCGTATAAACGATACAATTTTACAAAGACGTTCTAAACCAATCTGGAGTCTAGACGTCTTATATTTTGCTAAACCTTATAACTTATCGATATATAAATAAAATCGTGTCTATTTGTAAATCTAAATTATTAGCTTTCAATAAATGCATATAAAAAAATGCATATGTGATATATAAAAAAATATTTTTTACTATTTTTCTCTGTCTGTCTGTTTGATCCGGCTAATATCTGAAATTGTCGAACCAATTATGACAGGATTTTCACTGGCGAATAGCTGATGTTATAAAGAGTAAATTAAGTTACTTTCATTTTAAAAGCATATCCTGCGGGAACAAAGTCGAGTGCACAGCTAGACTTACAAATCTGTTCAGATAGAATAAATCTGATGAGATAGTTTTTCGATCGAAAGCATTAATCTCTGGAACTACCGGATTTGAAAAACCTTTTTGTATTTGATAGACGTATGGATTCTATAACTCCCTTGACACGCAGACGGCATCGCGGGTCACAACTAGTTATTAATAACTGTAAGCACATGTTTAAATAACTTGAATGATTTATTATAACTCTTATTGGCTATTATCTTAATTATAGTGAGGGGTTAATTGAGATCATGTTTTTATATGTTTGTTTTATTTAATGTAACTTAGAAAATGAAATAAATTGCACAGTGATGTACATACATACATACATTTGATGTTTTTTCAAGTTTTCATGGTAATTAATTATTTTACGGTTACTTTGCTGGCTATGAGTTTTATTTTGCTTTACTTTAGCTTAGGAGGAGGACAAATCATGACTTAAAATCCGAAACTTTTACTTTAAGTGTTATATAAGAATCACTTTCACGAGTCTTCAAGGACAGGATTCAGGTTACAGAAATAATTTAAGATCGTTAAATGAAAACAAAAAGGGGCGCGAAATGTTTCAGTTTACAAAAGCTATTGGAGACAATTATTATACTGGATCGAATTTCTGATATTATGTTATAATTGGTTGATTTATCAAACTGTTTATAAGATTTTATATTGGATACAGATAATGACTTATTATTAACTGTAAATTGCATTTTGTACTGTATTTTTTGTGTTGTGTTAGTTTATTGAGCGAAGCGAACGAAGTGAGCGGAGCGTTTTACTGGAGACTTTATACATTCTTTATCACGAATTGGCTCGAAAACTACTTGACGGAAAATTATGAAACTTTGCAAACAAAAAGACACACATTAGGTGATGGTTTTTATAAAAAAATTTTTGAAAATGCCCAAAAAAATTTTTTTTTCTTTTTCTTTCATTTCAAAAAACTGATATCCCATTGAAGTCAATGAGAAACGATGAGGTAATATATTGGGCTCGCTTCGCTCAATATGCAAACGGCGCCCGAGATTTCGCGAGCGCAGCGTCGCAGCAGTCGAAATTGAGGGTTTTGTTGGCGCCCCTAGTATTGTTACACACACATGCATTTGTTTATGTGTGTGTATATACAATATATATATATATAAATTTGTAAATGTTTGCGTTTTTTTTGTTATTATAGAATGTAGAGAATGAATTGTTGAAATAAAAACAAAAAGAACTTATTTCTGTAACACGATACCTACTTTAAGGGACTTCCAAATTATAAGTAGTGATTTTCTTTACCACTTGAAGGTATTATATTACGTCAACCCCTACTTTGAGGGTGTTGGAGGGGGGATCGAATGTCTTATTATTTTAGGTGGATAATCAGTTATACCATCTGTTACAACAAACAGAAATAAAATCGATTTAGTATGATTATAATTATGGTCCTACGAGCCGGATAATATTAATAGATATGAATATAGAAATAAACTATTATAATAAAGATAAGACAAAATTTCTTTTGCTTCATAAATTCCTTTCAAGTACAAACTACATTAAATTATCTTACATCATATGTAATGCATGCGTTTTAATGCCTTTATCTCGTGAAACTAAAATGCACCCTATATTTATATATATAAGGCTCAATTAACAATAACAGGTACGTCTATCTATCTAGTATATGACTTTAGATGGTTATAGCAATTTTAGCTCTCTAACAATAGATTTAAAGTCCATTTTGGAATGATGGTGTGTTTTTATGATCTCCTGTTTATTATTTATAAGTTTTTGAAGGGGGATCCCTAAAATAGACCGTGGATTAGGTCGGGATCGGAAGCTGAAGTTCATGGTTAAGTCGTATTTTCTAGGAAATGTATAAAACTTATTTATAATATATACATAATGTATTTAGTGCTGTTAGTCTATTCCCGCAAGCCAGATACAGCAACTGAAAATAGTCGCTAACTGACGAAAAAGGTTATAACAAAAAATATATATATGAAAAAAAAATGGCGTAACCAATACTGAAATTTCAGGCCGAACAAAACAAAACAAAAACATTCAACATAGACCGACCTTTGTTTTGACGGATTTTTTTGTTCAAAAACAAAGTTATATGAATGTTTTTTAGACCGCATTAATCGTTTTATCTGATGGTGATGGGGTTTGACGAAATGTATTTTTTAAACACCAGATGTTGGTTCGCAGGAGTGAGTGATCCTCTGATTCTCGGTTCATTGCTTTATTTTCGGTTTGGGGAGCTTAAGGTTTTGTAGGTATTTTGATTAATATGTAAGCATAAACCTAATTTATTTTATTAATTAATTTGTTAGGTTATATCTGTAAAATGTATCTTACTAATTTAATAAAAATGATTTGAAGTTTTGAAAAGTGTATGTTGGACGTTTATTTGATAATAGATCTAGAAGGTTAATAATTCCTCAGACCCTACTGGTTTTTTTTTTATAATATTATATTTAATGACAGCCCTGAAAATGGAGGTGAACGATGGCAAAAATAACTCTTGATTATCTTTCAATATTATTTTAGTGACAACCCTAAAGATGGAGGCGGGAAATGACAAAAACTCTACATTATCTTCCAGTAAAGCCTATATTTTTATGATATATAAATTGATAGCTAAGAACCAAAAATATTTATTTTTTATTAACTAAACATTCGGGCTAAAACAATATAAATATTATTAGATACATTACCGATTACAGTATATCGATACGTGTCCTGAATAATCGAGTATAATAGTCGATTAAATTTAATGGCCTCATAAAATCCACTTACAATCGAGTTAATCGACGATACAGGTAATTGCATTAACCAAATAGATCTCATTGTTTATTAATTATTGTAATTATTATTTTTACTTAACATAAAATCAAATCAATTTAATTGATTTATTGATTATAAGTTACCAGTAATATTTGTCTTTGAAATCAAAATCTGAATCTAATTCGACGATCTGTCGGATATCAGAGTAATATCAGTACGATAATTAACGAAGTTTAGTTCCATTTTCAAATTTACGGCGCCGGTAATCAGAGCGATGTCATTGGATAGCGATAAGCGTTCTTCCGATTGGCCGATGGGCCGTAACTGTTAGAAATTCGAACTTTGGGATTTACGGCTTGGATTCTAATAGATTTGACCCAATTTGCAAAGGTTGGGTCTCGTTGGAAATTGAATTTTTTCGCCTGCTTTCACTTTAATGGACTTCAATATTAAGAGGCACTTGGATATATTTGATTTATTATAATAGTACATTAAAAAAAATTAAAAACATCTAAATTTGTACATAATGTACGGCTAAGAAAAAGGAAAGTCGAATAATACGAAATGTTAGATTGAGTTTTATAAAAAAGAAAATTATAACGTAGCTACCGTTTCTGCAACCAGAACAAAGATGATAAACCTTCACTAGTTAGTACCTGGCAATCTCCCGCTGTGCGGCGTGCAGCTTGCCAGCGAGACGCGCGGCATCGGCCTCCGCAGCACGCGCCCGCGCCTCCCAGTCGCCGCGCGCGCGACGCTCGCGCTCCGCATCGTTGCGAGCCGCACCCTCGCGCTGTGTAACAAATAATAACATTAGACACATTTATTTATGTGTAGAATACAAAAACCCACCTTATTGGAAATGGACATTTCTGTCAGTTGACATCAGCAACAAGAATTGCTTTGAGGAATGGAGAATGATAGAGGCAGGAAGGTAAAAATTTGGGTGTTATTTTCTATTTTTTAATATACTTTACGATTAGTTGTGGGGGGGACTACTCCAGTGCCTCAACTTTTCACACTAAAGTCAATTTTGATTGATACAGCTAGACTATAAGCATTGATAGATCCACTCATATAACAATTAAATTGTCTCCAGCCTGCAGTATAACGTGATAATGTTAGAAGTAACTTCGTGAAGCCCCCACATGTGTTACAATATAATACGTCACATCGAAAATTGAATAGATTCACTTGAAGATAACATAGACAAAAGGGCTTTAAATCCCATCAAAACGCCGACACGTGTCGACGTCATCTGCCATGCGTGACGTCACAAGTGGGCGACGCGGCAAAATTGGATTTTTATCGGATTTGAAGATAAAATACGGTTCAGACCACCCGTCGGATGCAGACTAGGATCCTGTTCCTTGGATTCTTTATAGCATTTTATACCAATTTACCCATTATACCAAATATAATTGAATTACAGACGTGAAAGATTTTTTTATTAACTTTACGTAAGACAATATTTATTTTTTTATTGACAACCCTATCAAAACTAACAAACAGAATATTGATATATCACAAATAATATATTCTCGATATCTGTATCAAGATATCCTTAATAGTCATTAAAGATTTAACATTATCGCCCCCACTTGATGTTCTAAATTAATGACCAAAGTAAACGTTTACGTTGGATACAAATCGCGACTTACCTGCAGTTACATGATTAAAGAAGATTTTATCTTATTGATGTAAGATGTAAACTTAAAGCGATCTTTACACTATTGTAGTACTATAATATATATTTTTAACTAAAAGACGATGGTTTTTTTACCTTAAGTGTAAATTAGACCCGGTTTACTAAATTATTTTCGTCTACATATTTAATTCGTATTTAAATTTTAACATCTCCGTTAAGTATTTTTGTGGTATACATTTTTAGACTGCATAAAAAATATCTTTTTAGTTGTTGTAATAAATGCTGGCGTTTGTAAATTAAAGTGTCTATTAAGTTGGGTCCCAGCTTAAAGTTTGATGAAGTTTTAATTGAAAATTAGTCTCACCAGTATCTTGGCTTCAGTTCATTTGGTCGCAGTAGAACGAGTAATGAAATATACTTTTACTTACTCATTAAGCAGGTGGATAAGATGATACAACATTTTGAATATTAATAATTAACAGTAGTAGTAGCAGTAGTTTTTATTGAAAAGCTCAAGAGCACTAAATTTATATTTACATCAAATTTCGACTACAATTAAATAGTACACTAAAAAAGTTAACAACTTTTAACATTAATTAATTATAAACAGATAATAAATGCGTTAAACTGACAGGTCTGTTTATAAACGATTAAGAAAACACAGTCCAAACTTTACTAAAACATAAATGTAATAGAAATGTTTGTCTAACCAAAAACCTAATGAAGCACTCGTTTAGAAATGGTCCAATACTTCACGGCTGTCAAGCTGTCAACTGTCAGGTTGACAGTGACAGGGGCGTCGTGTTTTAGCGGTAATGTTTCAAGTTGTTATTTTATAATATTTTTATAACTTCATCAACATATAATGGATGAAATGTGTTTAAAAAGGCAGTATGTTATGTAACTTATTTATTAATTTATAAAAATCTTAAATGTTTTTATTTTCTTACTTTTTTTAAAACCAATCAACATTTGTATGTTATAATTTCTCAGTTTGAAAGAAAAGTTCTTATATATCTCTCAATTTGTCCTAAAATAAATGTTTAATTAACAGAATTTCGGCTTTCCTATATATATTTCCAATGCCGGCATGAAATATTGAAATGTTTTAAGATATAACCATTAAAATAACGCAGACCCGTCGTCACGTGAGCCCAGCAGCGAGTCGACAGTGATTGATCGGTGCGTTGAAAAAAACGAGATAAATATCTATTTTAATAAACAAAACCATTTATATATTAATGATTTATTTTATATAAATAAACCCCTTAAAATGTTAGGTCGACAAATATCCTGGACGTTGGGAGTCATCCGTAAAATTCTCAAAGAACTCGCCACCCTTCTTAATTCTAACACAAACATACTTTATTGACAACTTCCCTGTAAGCCCTAGTTTGTTTAGGCGTTAGATATTATATATTCCCCTAAAAGGGAGTCAGCAAATAAACTAACAAACACTTTAATGTATGTAGTTTATTTTATATCTACCAGTCCAAGCTTTTAGTAACTTAAATTAATATATAACTTTTTTATTCAACGCTAAATATATTTAATCAATTTTCCTAACAAGTCATCTGATCATTAATTCCAATTTTCTTTTATTTATTACTATTGAATATTTAATGCAAAAATCTAATTCTCTTACTTGCATTATTCATATTTTTTCAATGCGATGACGTCATTGGGCAAAACAATGACTTGTGATTGGCCGAAACGCCGCCACGTGCTCGACACGCGCCGTCTTACTCGCGTAATTAGTTAGGGGATCTTTTATTAGAAAATAAGAATTTACATAATGTATTGGCAAAATGCGATAATTGAGTGGAAAATACACTAGTGAGTAAGCAATATTTTAACACTATTTATTACTTTAATTGCAAGATTCCTTACAAATCTGACCAAATGATGGTTTTATTCAACAATTAACAAAACAGAAACCAGTAATTAGTAAATAAATAAAAAAAAGTTCTTTTGATCTTACCCTATACATAATAAAAAATCACAATCGCCCTCCATTTAACAACCCTCCAATATAATATAAATACAATAAAATAAAAAATATGTACTGATTTGAAGTGATAGTAATCTGTTTACTATAACTCGATATACGCCTTAACTTTGAAGAAAACGGATTTGAAGCCTTACATTTAAATATATCTGTATTCAATTTATTTGTATTAAAAAATATTATTACTAATAGTATTAAACATTTTGTTAACGTAACCAATATAGTTCCAAAGCTTTAGATAATTGATATACTTTGTTCCTCCGACTCTGTTCGCAAGATACAGATATTACAGAGTATAATAATACAGTTATTTTAAGTTTCTAGTAATTAAAAAAAATAGTTTCATAATAATATTTTTATCGAACGTAATACAAACGTAAACTTATTTTTTTAATGATACAACTGTTTGGATTTATATAAAAGAAAAACAAATTAAAGGTAATCACAGTGAAAACAGTATTGAAATTAGCCGATTCAGAGAATACCGCTCACAAGCGCACGGACAAAGATATAAAAATTCTAACAAACATTGTTTCGGATTCTATTCGTTATTAGGCCAGTATGAAGTATTTAAATAAATAATAAATCTGTCTACGCTGTCTGTACCTATGTACAGATTTATTACATGTATGTATTTTTTTTTTTACCTATACAATACCTAATCTGGGCTCTTCGCTAGTCTGTCTCTACTTCAAATATATATATATATTACATCACAGACAGATAGCTACAGTTTAATTAGTATATAAATACAACAGTATAATATAATAATAATAGTGGAATAAATCGTCTACTAATGAGGAGCGCTTCAATGAACCAATATTGATGATTCAAATTATTGAAACTATCAGACGCAATCAACTACGTACTATGGGATATTACGATGACATTATTATACACACATACATACATACACACATACATACATACATAGATATATACATACATACATAGTCTTATAAGTTTGACTCTTATCCAAATATAATACTTATAATTTAGTTCTTAACGTGTATATAACATTAATTGTAATAAAAAAGAAAATATATATATTTTAACATGATATTCCTATGAAATATAACCTTAGATGTTCTAGACTGGATGTAGTAACTAGGAGCTAATCTTAAACATTAATTGGAGCAACCGAACCCTATTAATGCGGACGGACAGACCTTGATTGGACGTTCGATAATTATTGTAGAGTTTGATATGTGTGTTGGAGATGCAGTGCGGATATTTTGATAGCTTTGAATCAGCTATTAATATATATATATATATATATATATATATATATATAAATAGTCATACACTGTATTGTCAGTTCATATCTATAGATTTACATAAATTTAAGTGTCTCTTTGTAATTCCAAATTAACAGCTTTCCATTAAATGCACATGAAATTGCTTCCAAAAATCACTGTTTAAAACTATTTTTCTGTCTGTTTATTTGTTCCGGCTAATCGCTGAAACGGCTGGACCGATTTTAACAAGACTCACTTGCGGATAGCTGATGTTATAAGGAGTAACTTAGGCTATTTTATAAAAAAAAATCCTCGCGAATGAAGTCGCGGGCTCAGTTAGTAATTCATATAATTATTATTATCAATGGTTTTGAAGTTTTATGGAATATTTTTATATTCAAGTAAAATTTATAATAATTAGTAGAATAATTTATAATTGAATTCAAGAACTAATAATACCTCTGGTAAGTAATCCATTGATTGTATTGGGACATTCATTCGCCAAACTTTGAATGCAATCCTCTAGTAAGTAGAATACCAACGGTTTTAGAATAGAGGACAGGAAAAACACTATTTACTAAGATCCCGCGCTGAGGGCTATAATCCCAAGGGAGTGTGTACTGTCAGCAAAAAAATTGCGGCAGTAAATAATGGTTCAGTTTTACGAGCTACATTTATTATGCTGGCTGTATATTGACGGGGAATAGAAATAATTTATGTGTTTCTATATTTTCGTTGATTTGACGGAAATTTACTAAATATATGACATATTACAATTACAATTATTTGAGATGACTTTTATCTTCAAACGTGACGCAATTTTCAGAATGAATTCTGCATGTGGTTATGCAATCTGCATAATGCAGTTTCCGTGTTCGCTCTACGGATTTGATATTATGACTTAATGTGCACTTCATACCAATCCCGAGTTGCTTTACGATCGTCTGGTGTAGTCTTGGTTCAAGGTCGTTTATATCACTTTTAAAGTTATCTGAATTGTGTAATATTTTACAACCCCTAAGAGACATGAAAGAAAATTCTAAAAATAATATTATATTCCATCAATTATTATTAATTATTATTATCAATATGTTTTATTTGCTGACGGTACAAAATCCGAAGTTTGAGAGTGGCTTAAACAAGGGAAATTCGGATAGTCAGAGAACACGGTCCGCTGGATGTTTTTAACGAACGAGTCCAATGATGAGAGGAGACAATGCGTTTCTATCTGGTTTAACTAATTGGTGATTTGTTTGTGGTTTAAATATATTAATAATTTTTGACAACTCTTTGAAATATTTAAAATATCTCAGCAAAGTATTCCTAACTAACCTAACATCATTACACAATTTGGAGAAAAAATGGATTATTTGGAAAGAATTTTCTTTTCAATTTAAGAAAAAAAAACTAAATATATTTTAATCATATTTACATAGCAAAATACAAGGAGTAATACTAAACCAATAGTTTTAGAAACAATATTATTTGTCTAACAAAATCTTTATTCAAATAATACGTCTTATAATAAGTTAAAATTAAATAAATTATTAGTAAAATGTTTAATTTAACCATATAAGTTATAATTGTGTTCATTTTATAAGTTGTTTATATAATAATAGTATATATATATAAATATTTGACCATTTTGTATCCCCATCAACTCTTTCACCTCGGCCGTCACAAATGCTAATAAATCTAAGTGGGGTCTGGTACAGGTCGCTATAAAACTGTCATCAATATATCTGTTTAATGTTTCACTGAGATATATAGTTTTCATAATCTATTTTTTTTAGCATATAACATAAATATCGAACATTTCGCAAACCTTTGTATTGATATAAAATACTTTATCTTTGATTCAAGTCGTCGTATAAAATAAGTGAGGGAAAGTTTATACAATAAATAAAAAAATAAGAATTTTGGTAATTTAACTGTTTAAAATATATATATATATATATAAAATTAATACGGTTTGTTTTATTTAGAATTTTTTCCCATTTTTTAAAAGCTGTTCTATATTGATTCATAGTATTTATGGTCTAATGTAATGCAATAATTTACTCTGTTATTTTTTCTATGCAGTGGCAGGCATGCTTTTTGGCAACAAAATTGTCATATTCGCAAACTAAAAGTTACATTGAGTAGAATTGCTGTGACAAAAGAATTTTATACATTTTTATTAGCAGAATATTAAAATAATCCTGAGTTCGTAGCTCGCACCACACATCAAAGTTACCCCACAAAAACAAAGTAAGGGTGGATTTGCAGAATTAAATAAAAAAGCTCCAAACTGGACACCAAAATGGCGTCAGTTTGCTATCTAATAATATTATTATTGTTATTGCTTTGACGTTCGATTAGATTACAGAGAGTGGGGAAATCTGTTACAATTCTTGTATTAGGATTATTTACAAATTTAATACTTGTACGTACATTTATTATTTACTAAGACATTATTTATATTAAAAGTGGTCTTAAGAATTCTAAAACTATAAATCAATATACTAGCTAAGAGTACCCTTCTGTTTGTACAAACGTTCCACCATACATCATGCATCGAGTCAATAGCACTGCGTTGAACGAGCACGGACTGGACCATCCACTTACGAGCCTCATTTTTTTTTTAATAATTAAACTTAATTATGAAGGGAATCTTAATAACTATTTGTTATTTTCAATATATTTTAATTAACAAATTAATGTTAATAACCAACAAAAGGTTTTTTTCCAATTTGTTAACAGATAAATAATTTTAATAAATAATTAATATTCAATTAAACATGACTAGTTCGTTCATGTTAAAAACCTTTAGCGCGGAAAGCGGTAATGCAATTATGCTTTCGACACAAATATAATCTGCGAGTGACATCCTTGATAGGTCATGACGTTTTATTGGACGCGGAGTACTTTGATCTAGCCGCCTCACGTTTACTATTACCAATTAGATACGCGCGTTCTGCAGGGTTGTCAATTTGGATCGGATTATTTTATATATTATTTATCGAAATGTTTGTTTATAATTTCGTAATATTCTAGTAATATTTTCTGATCTGATCTATTTAATTTTATAAGTAATTTTTTAGTATAACAATACAGATTACGAAGATAATGTATTTTCTTTACTTTTCCAACAATATGTTGTAAATAATACTTAATATTATATCAGTTCTTAGTAAAAATCACATATTATTTGAATTTTATTGAACGTACTCTTACATTTTTATCGAACTAACTTCAAATAGTATCAAAGATGCTGTGAAGATTTATTTCAAGTTGTAAGTTAAAAGATATGTTAAATCAAGTGATGGGAAGATGGCGAGTATAACTCGTATTAACCGGATATTGAATTTTCCCGCTCTCTTTCCGGAAACCGGAACACATTGGTCGCCATTTTTATCTTTTTATAACATTGTATACATTTAAAATACACCTGTATGTATAGTGATAATATGATGAAAGATGTGACGGTTATCAAATCACTTAAGTGTTTTGCGTAAGATTTAATAATCTTAAGATAATTTTTGATTTGATTGTGATGTCGGAGTTAGAAGATTGATTGTGGACGTGTTCTTGAACTATTGATGATTTTACTATATATTGGTATTAAATATATACATTTTATACATCTGACTTTACGTATTAATAAAATAACTACAGGATTAGTATTAAAATAAAAATATATAATTAAATTATTATATAATAATTTTAACTCCGATAATAGTTACGCAATATTTATATTTTCACAAGATGCTGAGATGCTTTTTTTAGCAGATTTTTTTTATCGTAATTTTTTCTAATCGTTTCTGTATCCCAAAAATGCATTGATGTGTTTATTGGTATATTATTTATATATAATAAATATAAAACTTATTTTTTATTAAAATAATTATTAACGTGGTAAAAGTTAGAAATTTATTTTTTCAATTGTTTGAAACCATGAATCTTAGGGCGACTTTGAAATCGACTTTCGTATAAAATAAAACGTGGCTAGAACGATCAAACGTGGCGATCATTTGTTATTAAGTGTGGCTATTATTTGCCACGTCTGGTTCAAATAAAGATTTGAGAAAATTATAAATATATTATATCATTATTACCAGTAACAAAAAACCCCAAATTGTCACAATTTGATATATATTGCCGTATAAGAGAGGAAAAAAATATTTTCCGACAAATAACATTGATTTATAAGTTTATTCGCTACACGGGTAACACTCGTTTTAATGGCGTCTGTATTTTGGCGGAATTTCCTGCAATAAACTTACAATTTATATCTTAGGATTTTGGGTATACCGCCATTTTGGATTTAACATTTTCATATGAAATTGACAATCGTACATTAAGTGTAATAAATTATACTCAACTTATAAGAATGAATGAATGATAATGAATGAATATTGAGTACGAATGAATGAGTATTTTAAATGCTTTTGGATGTACAAATAAAATTTTATCATCTCGTATTTATTATGATTAATTATAAATAAATATAAAGCTAAGCCAATAAAATAAGCTACATATAATAATAAAATTTGGAATATTAAAAAATACTAACATGGTTGACACCGGAGACCCTGGTCTTGTTCAATTTAGATAAATTGGTGCCCATCCGTAGCCATTAATGCCAGTCCGTTACAACAACTTCAATTTAAATTGGACCTTAAAACCTTACACATAGAGTTCAAAACATAACACGAGTGTCTAATATATATTTGGCACATTTGTTGGTTCTGTTCTTTCACTATCACAGTCTTATGACATCTCACAGTTCACAGGCGGGCTGAAATAAAGTTCACTTCAATCAGCTGATATAATATAATAAATAATCAAAAAAAAAAGCAAAATAAACGGAAGTGTCATAAAACATTACCAAAATGGGCAAAGCAGATTCAAAGACCTCGTGGGCGGACGAGAAATGTATCAATTGGTAGCACTGAACGCTTCTCAACTTTCAAATTGACTTGTAAAAGAAATAATTTCTATAACCGTACAATGAAATAATCTAAATTATTTATATATTTTTTTAATTGCTTGTTATTTCTTGTAATTCCTGAACGTATCAGTATCAAGATAACAAACAGATTTGTAATCATGTTTTATTACACTCATTACCATTGCTATCACATAATCTGTGGGGTGTAAACCCAGTGAGTCATTCAGTGCATTTAATATTCAAACAATTGCTACTTCGAATCAATATCGCGAAAGTTACTGTGAAAGTTATAGTAATTGCTAGGTTTAATACATTTTTAAAGTATTTAATACGAATAAGACATAATATTTTATTCAAATTTTATTACAGATCAATACTGATAGTTTTAAATGCGATAAACGAAGGGACGTCCCCCAAACAGATTTAAACGTAGACGTAGTCAACCACAGAGCTAATAGACATTGTTTAAACATTTTAAGTATCTTAATTAAAAATAACATTACTGTAACAATTTAGTAGCATGTTAGCATCCAAAATGATATTTCAGTGAAGTAATCAACAATTTGATTTTCCATTACAGTATTTTCAATATATGTCCATTCATTTGCCCAGCGGCCGGATTGTATTTATTTCTGACGGAATTTAATTATTCTACCATACATCCGATTTTCATTAAACTATAAACAAACTAATTATTATTCAATACATGCGGGACTTGATGTAAATGGGTGCACTGATGCTATAAAAAACAGCTATAAATAAAACATAAACTAAAAAAAAAATCACCTTGAAAAACTGATATAAAATAATTTTTACTCCTTATATGTCCTTTTACACGAAAACACGTGATTACTTATCACACGTGGTAGACACGTTTATAAAACATACAAAACCGAGTTCATTAACCTTCTTCAAGAGCAAGGTTCACTAGAAAAATATTTAGTTTATAAACCCGAGACGTTCGAGCCAGCACTGTTCAACCGGGCCTGACGTCCGCTCCGCTCGGCAGCCGACCTCGCACTAGCCTTGGATCACCCGTACTCACCCCTATTTTGGCTCTGAGGGTGCAACTTATTTGCCCTTTGTTATATCCCTAAGAGGGGTAAATTATTACGGTTTAGCGATAACATAATAGAACTGTGCACTAAATAATCTAAAGGATAGCTTTTTACTGACCGTTAAAATATTGAATTTCCAATAACCGTAGGTACGCAATGTGAGGGAAACCAGAAATAAATATCTAACTTGCAACAGATTGTGGGACATATATATTGAATAAAGGATTCTTAAACCAAAACTCCAATTCATCCCATTTATTAAGATTATCGATAAAACATCAATTAATATTAATAACAATTTTAATTACACATAATATATTAACATTATAATAATTTGTGAATGAATCTAATAACAGAACAGCTGTGAACAAAATGCAACAGACCAAAATAGATCTAACATAAGGAAACCTTCAAGTTTAACCAACCTCAACGTATGGGATACGGGATATCCTACTTTATACCAAGGGGATAAGGATCAAATGTGATTATATAAATTTAATGAAGAATATCAGACATTAATGAGTAGTGTACTCCAAGCGTGGGACCACCGCGGTGTGGTTTATATTTATTTACATTTGTTACACTTTCAATATGACATTTGTTTAAAAAAACAAAAGTGACAGTAAGTTACTCATTATAATACAAGTATCCGTCAGTGAAAGTTCTGTTACAATGGGTCCAGCCGTTTCGGAGATTAGCCGTATCAGATAGACTGACAAAAATATTATTGTTTCTATAAGATATACTTTCATATGCATTTAGCGAAAGCTATTAGTTAGAAATTACAAGCAGACAATTTTATTTATATGTATAGATATATTGAGAAATAATTAATAATAACTATAAATCCGCCATTTTGTTTTCAACACATATTTAGGAACCAAAATGTAAAGTTTAAACAGGAAAGTTATTTTGATTTACGAGCACCGCCAACTGAGAAACTCCATTAGATTGTAGTGGACTGTATCTTATTAAATTTATAGCCCAATGAATACTAAATTGTTGTAAAATATAACATTCATCTCGTTAAATACGCGTTAAGATTATGCGATTTTGAATATTCAATTTATAAAACGTAAAACCATCCTTCATAGATAATTATTATACATATATATATATATACACATATATATATATATATATATATATATATGTTAATATATATAAAACATTGTCTCAAAATAAATAAAAATTAAGAATGACCCAAATCTAAACTAAGCAGAGTTACAAACTTTTTCTACTCAATATCTTTCTGTAATTGCTAACTCTCTTTGACAGTTGAGTTAACGTAAGACAATACAAAAAATACTAACGTTTACAGCCAATCTGTTATAAACATGGCGATCGATAGTCGTAAGTACTTTTACGGAAAATCCATTTTATTGCTGTACTAGCTATGCCTACTGCTTCGTTCGCGGGGAACGAGGAATGTGTTAAAAATCCTAAGTTGTTCCTTATAACATCAGCTTTGTTTTGTTAAAATCGGTCCAGCCGTATCAGAGATTAGTCGAAACAAACAGACAGACAGACAGGAAAATTGTTTTTTTTTATGTAAGTAATGTATATACTTTCATATACATTAAATAAAATCCTGTTAATTTGGAATTACAAAGAGACATTCTAATTTTATTTATATAGTTTGTTTTGACTACATTACGATAACGATATGTATATATATATATATATACATATATATGTATATGGTTATCGTAATGTATCGTAATATATATATATATATATAGTTGTGAAGAAATTTCCTGAGCTAACAAGTCCTTTCAATAATAAGACAAACACATTGAGGATCATATACATTGGAATACAATATACAATATACAATTCTAAGCTCAAGACTGATTCTGTATCTCAATATTAAACAGGACTCCGTTATAAAGTTAAGTAAGGCGATCGATGTCTACTGATTGTTGGATATTATCAGTATCACCCGCATCTCCAAACGTGATAAGTAACCATGAACCTGATAGGAGAATAACGGAAATAGTTTTGATAATAGGCGAAATTAATTTATCTTAACCAAGCGAGCAAAGCCGCTGCTAAAGCTTATAGTTCAAACATTTTTTTTATTTGTACGATGAAAACACTGACAACATAAATCTGTATTTTAACCGAGAAAACCCGCAAATCATAACTATATTTGAAACAATATTGTACATTAATTACTTTATGTTACTAATGCCATGTAATAGTTATATTAAATATAATTCAACACCAAACTTCAGACAACCAATTTGTCGCAAGTTAGAAACACAAATGACACTAACGTTTTGAAACTAACGAAACTATTAGTGTTGTACGCAGAATTATTTGTTTAATTTGTCTTATAAACAATAAATTATTTAAATACGAAGATTTATACAATAAATAAATTTTTTTAATTATACTTTAATCGGACTGTATTTTATTTTTAATTTAATAACCTAAAGTTCCATGATTAGTTGTTCCATGTTTTAAGTGTGTGTCATTGGTGAAAAAGACTGCCAATATTCATCACAACACTATGTGAAAATTCATAAATTAATGTGGAAAATGAAAAGAATAAAACAATATTAATATAACATTAACTTAAGAATTGAGTAATACTAATAACTAAAGCTCTAATAACTAAAGGAACTTAATTTGTATTCTCTTGATTTTCACTAAATCAGGTCTGTTTTTTCGTCAGGAAGGCAGGCGGTTTGATAGATCGCTGGGTTTACTGTCCCCCGTAATGAGCTTCGTAATCGGCCCCGGTTTTATCTTGCATGCTTGACGGATGCCTCTAAATGTATACCTAAATTGACTCAATATGCCATTTATCGTAAACTAAGTAGAGACATAGTAAAACATGGATAACTGAAAATATTTTATATAAAATATTTACCTAAAGTTATTGTGTGATATATGTTTGTTTGTCAGTGTAAAGTATCGTGAAGTGGGTTCCATCTCAACTGTCACTTTACGGGGTGTGTCAGTCGTATTTCTTGACACGCCGCTACCACGAGATTTCATAATTATTAATTAAAACAAGAAAAGAAGTGACAAAAACAACCGAAAATTTATATGATTTAAATTACTTTAATGTTAATAACAACTATGGTTATTGGAATGTTAAAGAAAATTTTAGAATACATTAGATTCTTATTATTTTTATTTGAAAACATTTCTAAGATTCTCGAACGAATATATTATGAGACGTGAAAATAAAAGGAATAAAATATTAAATAGTAGGGACCGTCAAGTTTCAAATATCTGTCTCAAAGTGACGGGAAATATCTATAGCGTTTATGTTGAAATTCTCAGGTTGAGAACAGACAAGTGAAATATCATTGTAAACCCACCTTTATATGTAGTTAGAGAGATCTCAAAACAGAATTAATACTTTGTCTACCTTGTATTTTCTCTAACGAACACAAAATAACATATTTTAATATGTTTAAGACCATTTATTTACGATATACGAATATTATTTCATTTTTATTCAACAATAAAAGAAGTTTCTACCTATATTTGAAGAATTCTAAAAAAAAAGAAATATTTTGACGAATTTACATATGATTTTAATGAATGAAGCAATCGTGTAATGAGAATGAAAATTAAATTTTCCCTTCAAAAACTTCAACCTACTAATCTAGTTTCCAGCGCCATCTAGTTTGCGCTAACCGAGTTACTAGATTGCGAGCACGTTCAACTCCATTGTCATGTAATTCTTTGACGCAGCGTTTCATTGAGCAAATGTACACTTTGTCTACTAATTTGAAGCTTCCATTTTGAAAACTAAATGTAATAACGAACTTTATTTTCAAAAACTTATATTAAAATTAGTGGTAGTTCATAAGAAAACGAACTATCATATGTAGTTACATTCTAATTCTAATTTTATATGATAAAGCATAAATCTATACATATAAAAAAAATTAACGTGACTGTTTGTAATTCCATATTAACAGCTTTCCACTAAATGCTTATGAAAGTACGTACGGCACTTACAAACAAGATTTTCACTTGCGAATAACAGGAAACGAGTTACTTAGGCTATTTTTATTTTAAAAACATTCCGTGCAGACGAAGTTGTGGGCACAGCTAGTATAAAATAAAAATGGCGCCTCGCGTGCAATCTCTCATCCAGTTTAAACCTCTTTAGGTGTGGAATTTCGGCAATTCTTAGCGACAGCCGACATCATTACAAAAAAAAAGTCAATCAAAAAAATATTGGCTGTGATATGACTTATTTATTAAAACATATAACATACAAAAAGATTTATACGATAAAGTATATCATACTTAATTTTGCAGTGAAAATACCATAGAAGTTATAGAACAAAGTATTAAATAACTGGCCATATAAAACTAAAAAAAACAATTAAAAAAGGAAAAAAAATGTTAGATAAGTGTTTATATTTAGTATTAATAATTTAAAACAATTAGTAACTGGCCATATAAAAAGTAAATAAAAATCAATAAAAAAAAAAAATCTTTATATTTAGTATTTATAATATATAAGACCGATATCTGTAATCCTAATATAATCGTAACGTCTAGACCAAACACAGACTGGAATGTTAAACAGGGGTTCCGTATGAAAAAGATCTATTATACCCCCATTATACAGTAGACGGGCAACGGCCGGGCTTTCATGATATTCTATACAAATATAATGTTTACTGAAAGCATCAAAAATCCATATCGTATCGTCAGTTTGAGACTAGTCACTTGTTTGTGTTTGAGATTAAATTTTTTTTCAAAATATTTTTACTTCAATTTATTATTATTTTTTAATTTATCTAAACTATAAAAAAAAAACAAATAATTTGACAAACAAACAAACATGTTTTTATTTTATTTTATTGTTTTTTATATATAATGAAAATAATTAAATATTTTTTACTATAAAGCAGACTGCATTAAGAAATGTTCTAACATGATTTATCATGAAAACATATGTCTTTACAAATGATAATCCCAACTTGGTGTGAACAAAAGGAAGTAATGTGTTTTACTGTTTGTAAAAAATGATTTCTTTGCTAATTTGTTGAAATATAAAAATGTAATACCAAAAGTTCTTATATAATATAATATAATTGTTGTAAATATTGTAAAACTTTAAAAGAAATAAACCAAAATTTCAAATTATAACTATCATATACCTGAACGGAAAACGAACCTAGAACACATCAATAAAATCATAATAAAAATACATATTCGATTAAATCGATCTCATAGATTGAGATTTCTATCAAAATACAAACCGCATCAAATAAATACATCTAATATTTTTATTGGGCCACTGTTGATAGGTAGACAATTTATCAAGAGCGGGGGACATCTCGGGACGGAACATAATGGAGACAGGTAGTCGTATATTGGCAATACATCTTCCAGAATCTTTTATTTATATAAACGTATAACATATGAGGTATCTTCCAGTTTTTCAGACTGAAATGGCTATTACATTAACTTTAAACAAAATAAACAACTGGTAGTTAAGAAACAGTAAGCATACGCAAGAAAACAAAGTGATGGTAATGTCCAAAACAAACACCCTATATAAAAATACAATAAAATTTCCATTTACCCGCCATGGGACGGACGCTTGGATGCTCGTCAAACATTAAAAATGGCGTCGTAAATTATCAAAACGTGCCAAAATCGGAGCATCACACACGAACAGTAGTTATATTTAAATGCCTTAACATTTATTAAATTTATATATTTATATAAACAAATACATATATGTAATATATAAAATGTTTAATTTATTGAACTGACTCTGTATTTTTAATTAATTTCATTTTATACTGACGACAGTAAGGAAATTGGTTGCAATGAAAAAGCAATTCGGCGGATCACGATCAAATGAAAGCGAGACTTGCACTCATACTAAAACACTGTTTAATGTTCTCGATACGCCATTAAATTGTCCTCATAAAACACCACTTATTGTCCCATGAATATTTTACAACTTTTTTTTGTACTTTTCGTGTTTACATCAGAGGCACACGCTAAAATTTTGAACCTTATTGGTTTGATCTTGGTATATCAAACATTAAAAACAACAACTCAATAAATTGTTAAATTTTTCTTGTTTGAGATAACTTTATATAATTGAGCGAAGCGAACGAAGTGAGCGGAGCGTTTTACTGGAGACTTTTTCCATTCTTTGTCACGAATTGGCTACTTGACGGAAAATTATGAAACTTTGCAATCAAAAAGACACACATTAGCTGAAGGTTCTTAAAAAAAATTAAAAATGTCCTAAAAAAAAAATTTTTTTTTAAATAATGTCAAAAAACTGATATCTCATTGAAGTTTATGTGAAACAATGAGTCAATACACTGGGCTCGCTTCGCTCAATATGCAAACGGCACTCGAGATTTCGCGAGAGCAGCGAGTCGAAATTGAGGGTTTGTTGGCGCCCCTAGTATATATGTATATATATATTCAAAAGGTACATTCTATTATGAAATAGAAAACAAACATCAAAATAAGCAAAGTGAATCTAATTCAGCAAATTGAGGAATCCCCTGTCGTTTCAAAGTTTGCGAAATGAATAACACGTTGCTAATAGCAACTATGCACGGCTCATTTGCTTGGTATTTCATTATTTCTGTCTAAAGCAAAACTCACTTGACAAGGGCCAAGTGACCCTAAACGTACCAACATATTAAACACATAATTTAAACCAATCACAACCTTATTAATATACACATAAAGATGAATGAAAGTGCATCTAAACATTGCAATACAGCAACCAAAATTCACAATGCTATTTACATTTAAATATGCTATTTTGAATTTTAATCTCATAGAAATAATGATCACGATGAATGCAAAACAAAAGTGAATGGATTTGTTTCATAGATAACAGGTATTTGTAGATGTGACCGCTGTTATGCAGTTAACGTAAGACTGAGATTAATGATAGCTGATTTAGTTATGAAATTCTAAATAGTTTAACTTAAATTGCGATCACGGGGTTATTTGATAGATTATATAAATAACAAGCATTCTAAATATGTTATTGAATTGAGATAGCTTATATATATTTGCTAATATTTGTTATATGCAAAGAAATATTATTACCACCATCGTAAAAATCGTATACGTCCATTACCCCATAAATATTCGCTTCGATTACTAACAGGTGATAGCTTTTACAGGTGATGTATTTCAGCAACAAATCAGTACATAACGCTAAAGGTAATCATCTGGAAACTATTCTCCATTCAGAAACAGAAATTTTACAAAAAAGATCCAGGGAGGTGTGTCTTCGTAACCAATAATTCAAGACATTTACGTCATCGGACATTTGTTCAAAAGTTATAGCAATAGAGATGAGATTTGGGGAAAGGAAGGTCAAATAACCCTGGCTTGGGGACAACAACGGAGTGTTCATTCAACCATTATTTCCACGTGATTTGACGTGTCATTGCTATACCTTGCTATGGCAGATAAAGTCAGGGAAGAATCAACTGTATTAAATCACAATTACATTTTTAGTATTTTATACTCATTGGTTAGAAGTCCAACTAGATGTCGGGACTAAATCTATACATATAATAAATCTGTAATTGATGGCTGTAAATAAACAATGATTTTTAGAATCTGTCTGCTTCCCTGCGCGTTTGTGCGATCTAATCTCTAGGACGGCTTATCCGATTGGGATGCGATTTTCAATGATATATTGTGCCTACTACCTTTGCTCTATGTTCAGTAAAAAATATTATTAAGAAATTGTTTTTGAATTACTTGAAACTTTAGCTATATAAATACGGTCTGTAAAATAACAATGGTTGCAAGACAGTCTGAGAAACAAAACAATAACAAAACATCGTCTAAATGCTGTTATTTCTTTCAAAGCTATCTAAATGATATAAAGCAAAAATTTTGTGATATACCAAAACAAAATATAAAGACGTGTGCAGACTGCAGTCAAGAACAGAACCTGCCACCGGCACGCCGGAGTCCGGAACTAATGCCGACGCTCCATCAACATATAAAATATTAAGCCCGTAAGCAACTGTTTACACTCTTATACAACATGTATTAAATATTATAGATTTTGATATCAAATTTATTGTACCATTAGTTTTTCATGTTTGAATAAAGTAGGTTTTTAATTCATCGCTATATTAGTTTCAAAAATATATCATCTTATCTCTCACATGAGAGAATCGTCACCCTAAACGAAAATCTATACTACACTTAGTTGATGCGATAAGAACATAAATCTGCCACCTTCAGAAGTGCTGAATCACGTTAATAAATTTCAGGAAACCGAGTGTCACCCCTCTTTTGACGATCAGTGCCAATAGAAATATTGAGGGGCCCACAAATTTACGATAAGCTCCCTGCGAATCGATTATTCGATGTTTTACATATATCAAGATTTGTCAATCGAGTTTGAAATCGTCTGGCTCATAATGGATTAAAGATACTCATGGGAAATACAATCTATATGATAGTAAACAACGTGAAGTGATAGGAGATGGCATTAAAATGTCGAGATATATAAATGCAACAATAATGATAAACAAAGTCTATTTATAAAAGATGGCATTAATATGTCCAGATAAATAATTGCAAAAATAATGATAGACAATGTCCTTGAGAAAGGATGGCATTAAAATGTCGAGATAAATAAATGCAAGAATAATGATAAACAAGGTTCATTGATAGAGGATGGCATTAAAATGTCGAGATAAATAAATGCAACAATAATGATAAACAAAGTCTATTTATAAAAGATGGCATTAATATGTCGAGATAAATAATTGCAAAAGTAATGATAGACAATGTCCATTGACAAAGGATGGCATTAAATTGTCCAGATAAATGAATGCAACAATAACGATATACAAGGTTCATTGATAGAGGATGGCATTAAAATGTCGAGATAAATAAATGCAACAATAATGATAAACAAGATTCATTGAGAAAACATGGCATTAAAATGTCCAGATAAATAAATGCAAAATGATAATAAGCAACGTCTATTGGTAGAAGGTGGCATTAAAATGTCCAGATAAATAAATGAACATGACAATATTTATTTTTAAATACATAACAAAGGAACAGATATTTTATTTATTATACATAATTTATAATAAAAAAATATTTTAAATAATTAGATAATATTACCATAATAATATGTAATATTACATTTTATTCAAAAATTTACCTAAAGATCATAATTAGGTTCAGTTTTTGAGCTAACATGTTTCACATAGACTTACAAAATTTTATGAAAACACACAATTCAATAAAAAAAGTAGGCTTTTAAAACGCTTCTTTAACCTAATACTAATCTATAATAATTACACGGCGTTGTAGCTTTGTCAAAAATGATAAAGGACGCTGACCTCCAAAATTAAAAACATATTCCATACTATATCTTATACATGGATAAAGCAAGAACTAGGAAATATATGTTCTTCACATGACAAAATCTTACAATCGAAGATCACGGTCACGATATATCTTATCGGATAAAATCATCTCGGTGTTTTAACGTCAAAATTGACATTGCAAATTTTATCAGAACTAGTATCACAAAGGATTTTGCTTCCGTAAAATCTAAAACTTGTAGAACATTCATAAATTCATAGCAACAGTTTCTTTTATTAAACTGGATTTTGAACTTCACAGACATATTCAGCATTCTCAGCTGACACGAATATGTGACTATATTTAGAATTTATGTTATTACACAAATTTTGTAACTTCGAATTAAAATTTAGAAACACTATGTTGCGGGATTTTGCATCCAAATCTTTGACTACTGTCATTAAATTAGATGCCACAGTCGAGTCCAAGAATCTTAAATTTGTTCCATTAACAATGATCTGCAGGTTTGCATCATCAGCACCTTCAGCAGATGCTTTCAATATTTTACGTCTTACATGTTCTGCTGCACAATATGACAAACTTTCTGGTAACGAAATCACTGTCATATTTTTTTTATCTCCGGTAACAGAGATCGTTTCACAGGCAGGTCTTGCTGTTGCAAATAATAATAGCAGAGCATCAGCTAGTACTCCAGTTACTATTCCATATTCTAAACCGTAAGATAAACTTGCAATCAATGTCGCAATGTATACCAGTAACTCCTTTTTACTGGTTTTCCATAATCTGATGACTATTTGAATATCTATCATGTAATACATGGCTGTTATAATCAATCCTGCCAACGATGGTTTTGGTATGTAATAGAATGTCTGTGTTAATACACTTAAAGCCAAAATTAAAAGTAATCCAGTAAATATACCTCCAAGTGGAGTTTGAACACCTGAAGCATGGTTTAGAGCGGTACGAGTAAAGGAACCTGCGACCGGCATACTTCGCACAAATGAACCCACAATACTACACAGTCCAAGGGCAATCATTTCCTGCGTAGCGTTGATTTGAGCACCAGCTGCGAAGGCTTTAGCAATTGCTATGAGCTCCAATATTGAAACCATTGGTATCACTAACGATTGTGGCCCTAATATCTTTAACATATCAGTGAATGAGTATGTTACATTTCCGATGGTTGTCCCAAAAGGTGGTAGTTCTATTGGAGGAATTCCACTACCAATGTCTCCAATTAATCGAATTGGCTCGGTTCCTGTAGATATTTTAATAATATATGCAACAATCATACCGAATATGACTACAACAGCATTTTTACCAAGGGATATGAACCATCTTAGTTGCTTTACCCAGCCATCTGTTCGACTGCATCCCTGTCCTAGGAGCTTTAATAAAATAAGAATTAATATTGTAACCAATCCTAACAAAGAATCCCAATAGCTGAAGGTACCAATGTTTTTGAAGAAATTTAGCACAGACTCTGCAAAAGAGTGTCCAGCTAATCCATCTAGTCCAAACAGCGATTTTAACTGGGCAGATGCTATTTGTAATGCGGCTGCAGATATAAATCCACTGATCACCGGTACGGATATAAATTCTACTAAAAATCCAAGATTCAGAATACCCATTACAATAATAACTATACCAGCCAAAAATGTAGCTAACACGGCAAAATCGGATGAGTAATCTGTAACGTACTTAGCTATGATAGCCGCCATGATCGCTGTCGGTCCAATTGTTATGTCCTTGACGCTTCCAAAAATAAGATACACGAAGCCTCCCGTCAATCCCGCGTAGAGGCCGTATTCTGGAGACAACCCTGCAACCACCGCATACGCGATACCTTGAGGTATTGCTGTCAGTCCAACCGTTATTCCGGCGATAAAATCTTGAATTAAAAATGTGAAACTGTACGTCGGCAGCCATTGTGTGATAGGGAGCCGATCTTTCAATGTTTTAACGGAACAAACATCTTTAGAATATTTTGCAATTCTTCGTCGAACCGATTTATTACCGTCAACCATAACGTTGGTGTTTGTAAGCGGACCGAATCAAAGTAACTCCAAAGCGCAGCAGTGAACAGATATAGTCGTAAGTCTTTGTCTGTCTTATCGATAGATAGATTTATCTTTTCAAAGTTGATTTTCCTTATAGATAAACAAATCAAGAACTAGATAACAGATTACCGATTTGTGGTAGCAAATGTGTTACCAACCTTGAGAAGAAAGCGTGATAGTGGGAGGGATTTGACTTCGAATTGCGTACGACTCGCGATCGTATTAAGTACAATCCTATCCTAAGAGAGTAGGGTTAGTTCTCACCCTAGTTGGGATACGGATAACAAAACAAAATAGGGTGTAGTTTTAAAAAATCTTATCTCAGAATACAGTAGTGTAAACTTTTAATTCTACCCACATGTCGTATGTCTTGATAGTATCGACTGTTTGTGATAGGGTAGCGGTTTCGACCCGAGTTACGTAGATAAGGGTGATGGAGGAGTGCGTGGCCTTGCATACAGCCAGGACATTACAATCACAAACTTATACATACAGCTGTCAAGCGAAACTCAACCTTATTGTACTAATATTAGACAATATAAAAGCGCTCATATAAATATATTTGATTGTATATATTAGCTTTTGGATGTTTTTCCGGAAATATTATTAATATATTCACCAATAAATACGATACTTTTTATTAAAAGCTCATTAATCATTCCCAATGTATATTTTTAAGTATATTTTAGTTAAATGGAGTGTTAAGTGTTAATTAAGGAGGGAGAAACTAATCAATCTTCATTGAGATGAATGGTCTCAAAAGAGTTTATAGGGGCAATAAAAAAATCTAATTCATGTTTTAAAGATCATAATCTTAATAGGTATTTTAAATTGGTAATATGGCGGCGGAAAACATGACGTCACACCAGGTGTTGTACAGGTGTTCAAGATGGAAGTGTGAACACCTGACGTCGTGCAATTCAATGCATCAGCTCTTTAAGAGCTGGAATTTAGAATTCGAGACATTTCAATTAAGGCAGTCCTGGTAATAGGTGACAATTCGGCCTGGATCATATGAGTTATTATTAATTTTAAAATATAAGTAATATATCATTAGTTATATTTTAATTTATTAATCATTATTAGTATAATTGTTTATATATTATTATATAACATTTCAAGGTTTTTTCTTTAAGATGTTTTATATTTTGATAAAATCATATCCATGAATTTCACAAAATATTGAACGTACGACAAGTCGACTTCTGTTTACAATGTTCACTCCGAAAAATATATAAAAAATCGGATGTCCCCGTGTTCATAAATCTTTGTCCCCTAAACAAGATAATCGATTTTGATGATCTTATAGTCTCAAAATCTGGAACACTTTCTCTTTGATAACAACTATATTATTAGATGTCTTAATTCCAAATATTTCCTGACGATATAATATACCATTCAATTATTATTAACAAGCACATGAATAGTAACAATATGAGCATATGTTACAATTAACATGTATTAACCCTTTCAGAGAGGTGTCGCTAAGACCGTCGCGCACTATTATCTTATTTGATATATGAGGAATTAGTTCACAATACTGTCCTGAATACAAGGTATGAAGACTGAATTTCGGGTATAAACTGACGGAATTATTATAATAGCAATATAGTTATTGAAATTAATTTTAATATCCTAATTTTTATTTAATCATTTTTATAACATATTACATATGTGTAAAGACAATACTTACATAATTTTAAATCGGTTAAGATGTATGAAGTTTAAGTACCTGTAATAATAAAAGAAATTTTAATATATATATATAAAACGAAATCAAAAGGAAACATAAATATAAAATATTATAGTATAGTAATAAAAAATACCACTTAATAACATGATCAAAGCAGGAATACAAATAAAAAAATATGTTATGTTACTCAATCAATCAATCAATCAATCAAGCAATAAACAAATATCAAATACATTTAGTAAATAGCGATACATTTAATCACCAATGTATTACACCGTCCACATCAAATACAACCCCCAATTATAAGCTAGGTTAATAGACGTTTGTTTCGTAAACCGGGTGGAACCACCCCCCCGTGAAGGGTTGGTTTTACTAACATGTATGCCGGCTTCCTCTCTGTTCCACCGCTTCTATCTTTACCTATTTACTCATTTATGATTTATTGATATTTGTAGCTTATATTGTCAATAACTGAAATTTCGACTTCATAAAAAACCCTTTGAAATATAAAAATTATAGTAAGATAAATTTATATAAAAGAAAAAATTATTTTTAACTTTAACGACAATAAAAATAAGTAGTTTTTAATCGTATTAAAACAATTCTTATCAGACAAACACACGCACACACACGCATACACACACACACACACGCACACGTACACACACAATATGAACAATAAGGATATCAATTCTAAATCAAGCCGCTTTTATGATGTAATCTCAGATAAACTATTACATTTGATTACGCATTAGAGAAAATTGAATGAGATGCTCCCGTGATCCAAATTATCCGACGCTCGTAAAGTTAAACGAATGAAGAATGAAGCCTCTTCAGGGATATCCTGGTTCATATACTTCACTAGACCATATTATTCATGGACTATCGAATTTCTTCATATCATATGTTTTTAGGCAATTTTTAAACTATAAGTCTTCCAAAAAAACCTGACCTCCTAAATTGAGTGTATTCATTAAAAATGGAGGTCTTCTTTAAATGGCCATATCAAGGATCTCGTTGGGATATAACTGTAAACCGATGCCAAATATTGTACAATCGAATTTCCTCCACAGACCTTCTCTTTGCCAAAAATCAGCGTCTAGACTTGAATATTACTAATAAATTATTATAATTGTGCTATTTAAATTAAATACACGATCGAAAGTTGAAAAGAACATGCTGTATTCATAAAATTTACATACAACTTTTTTGATATCAAATATACAGCATGTGTTTATTTTCTATACATAGCCTTTTTTGGTAATGTTTTTTTTGCTTCAAAATTATGATTTTTTTAATATCATACTGTATTTTCTTGTTCCCTACAATTTTTGGTATCAAATATAAAGGATGTTCCTAATTGTTTATTTGTTTTGCAAAGCGTTTTTTTGGTAGATTTTTTTACCAGTAACAGTGTGAAAAACGATTTTACTTCTTTTACTTTTTATAAAACGAAATATGGTAGTGTTCGAAGCTGGAATATTTTGTTTGGGAAATGAACTATTTTGTTAAATATAAAAATGCAAATCGTATATAAAAAATGTTTTAGAGAAAAAAAAATGTTCTATAAAAAATACATTTTCTTTATTTATGGAAATGAATGCACAAATCTGCAAAACCAGATAAGTTTTTTTGTTAACACTTTCCATTACTTTAACAAAAATATGGTAGTTAAAATGATCTGTAGTAGAGATTATTAAGTGCATGTTTAACGCCATGTTCCATTCATACATACAGAATAACAGGTCTGTTTGTACTGGATGTAACAAACAAATGATAGTGTCGGAGCGACGCCGGGCGGCGAGCTTGTGTCGCTCCATCAATGTATCCGTCATGGATGTAAGAATTAATGGATATGGATAGATATTCAAAGGTGGATTTAATATAAACATTTTGCACTTGTATTTATATGATTGACCGATTGACCGATTGATTCATTGATTGATTGATTGATAAACGGTTTTACAGAAGGCTAGAGAAGGGAAAATGTAATATCATAGTATACATATATATTATTTCGAAGAATAATACCTAATAAAGTACCTTCTCCATTTGATTTTTGAACTACACATCCATCCATGTTTATAATTTTCTCGCCAAACCGGCGCCAATATGTAACTTCAGCGTTCAGTAAGTATATCATTATTGACATACAATTTTAGGCCTACCGTTACAGTAATTAAACAACATTATTGCTTAAACAAAATAAGGCGAAGAAAGCGTATTTGAGACTTGTCTTCATACAATTTGACAACATATTTTCATATTAATAGAATATTAAATGGAAAGTATCAACATTTATGGCCTTAAATGTTGTTTTCATTAAAATAAATTAAAATAACAGAAGCCGGTATCAATCAAGGGAACATGAAACAAAACAATGAATGATTTCTCATTGTACCCTCGTCAAAAGACTCGTTTACCTCTCGACGTTTTTTGGTATTAGATTGACGTGTATATACTAGCTTTGCTTACGGCTCTGTCGGTATTTAATATTATTATTGTTTCTAGTAGACATCATACATAAAAATATATTTATTTGTGGTTATATTTCGTAAGTCATTCATAAATTGTCAAATAACAAATATACAGTTACATTTATTAATTACATTAGTTACATTTATTAATTATTTGAATAAAGCGCCATCTATAGTTTTTTAACAAACTCACTAATATATGTCTTTAATACATTATTTTTGTTATGGCTGAATAATATCAAACCAATATAAAACCTTTTTGAAATAAATTTAAAACTGGCAAGTTAGGAATGTGCAAAAAAAAAAAAACAAATACGCGCCACCAACACCCATACGTTTGATTATTTACAATCCATTAATATAATTCCCATTAATAAACCGCGGGCTGTCAGTGTATTGGATTTAGTAAAACAATGCGAGCGCACAACTCCATAAAACTGGACCCGAAACCATTATCACTACGGAAATGCAACGGCCATTTTTCAGTTAAATGTCATTCGTTATTTATTATTATTTTGGAATGAAGGTTGAAATGTTGACGTTTTTTGGTTTATAAAATGTATTACGTTTTGATGCGATACTGTGCAGTGCAGTGAAAAGTTTTTTTTTTATATCTACAAATAGTAATAGAATTATAAAGGTATGTATACATTTTTGTAATAAAAAATAAATAAATTATATGAGTTCCTAATTGAAAACTTATTGTTTTTGAACGATTATTACGATTATAATATTTTAATTAGATTTTTCACACTAGTTTTATTTAAATAGATTTTTATATTAGTATTCACACTACTAATAATTAAAATAAAGAAACGTTTTATTCTTATATGAACATATATTTAAAAAGATCCGAAATATTGCAAGTATATTTGAATATAACTAACCGGCGGCCATCACACTTCAGAATCCAAAGAAATCAAACTGTTATAAAGGGTGCATAAAAAATGGCGTCGCCGGTTTGGCGCCACTATCAAAACACTATCTCATAAATTGTTCAGACGTTATTTTATTTAAATTAAACATTTAACTTAATATATAAAATGTTAAATAATATTTCAATTAAAAAAAATTAAAGATTTGTCCTAAATCAGTAAAAAAAATATTTGTATTTGTTTCATAATTTGAAACTAAAGTAATGCTGACTGATTATTGTGTTATTTTTTTTTTATATACACATATTAAATATTATAGAAATAATAAAAATAAAAAATACTATATATTTGTGTTACATATTATATTTACCCCACAATATTGTTTTATACACATAACCAGATGTACCCAACATCCGCCGGTCCGGCGCCGGTTCGTTTAATCTCAAGGAGTGCCGATCTATGAGTTATCGATGCCTCTACCCCAAAATATGACAGATAAATTTTTGCCCAGCCAATAAATCGTAATGGAAGCAGCGTAGAAATGAAAAAATGGAGTTGGAATATTAAGTACCAATTAGTTATAACATAAATAATCAAATTTGCAAATTTTTCAATTAAAATATATATTGAAGAATAATCTTTTAAGATTAAGTTACTAAGTAACACTTCACTAAACACTTTCACTCCACTTTAGACACCAATTCTATCAAAACGCCATAATTACCGTCCACACCATAACCAAACGCTAAATCCCTCCGCCAGAACGATTATTTACCATTCATTCACCTAATTGTCCTTCCATTCATTCATTCACCGTCCTTTTAAGACGCATTCAGAGCTAACAAAGTACACATTTACATATGCGTCAAGTGTGCCACCATTTTGTAATTTTACCGGTTTATGGCAATTTGAGGACTATTGAATTTATGACTTTCATCTATATAAAAATACAATTTTTTGTTTTTTGTGAACAGTTTTGAGTATAACTTTTATAGGAATAATGAAATTATTCAATACAAAACAATGTTTTTTGTTTTTTTTTTTGTGTTTGTTTTTTTTTACTAACGAAATTCTTAAGGAGATGATAAATATTAATTGATAATTATTGTTATAGAAGACAAAGTAACTTAGTCGTATTTGAATTTGAATTGGAAAATAATTAATCCTAAAAAATGTTTAATAAAATAAGATATAAGTACATATTAAAAGGGGTGTCTTGCCATTGTAGCGCCCATGTGCAAAACCATAGCGCCTTCTCGTGAGCGTGGTCAAAATGGTTAAAAGTTACTTGGTCTATATAAATAGTATGTCAATGTTATAAAATGAAAACTCTGCACCTGCATTGGTTAACCCACTTCTACTATACATATAAATAAAATTGAAGTGTATGTTTGTAATTCCAAATTAGCAGTTATTCACAAAATGTATGTGGTACTTACATAAAATAAAAACTATCTGAACAGAGATTTTCACTGGCGGATAGCTGATATAAAAAGTAACTCAGTTTATTTTAAATTTAAAACATAATTCGCGCGACCGAAGTCGTGTGCTTTGCTAGTATTAATTACTAATGTCTTTTCGACTACATATACAAAAATTCAAACCAACACATTAGTTATAAGACTTGCTATATATTTATTTTGAAGAAAACTATAAATGTTTTAAACAGTTAGATATTTATTAGTACTATATTAATTTAATGTAAGGTAATTTTATTATCACCTAATATTATCACCTAATAGTAAAAGCATGATGTAAACTGTATCTCCCACAACATTAATCATCAAAACTGGTGGTATTATATGAAACACTGAATTTCCTGAAAGCGGGTCAAAGAATACATAATTGATGCTGAGGTCCGAAGTAATGAAGTGGAAGAGATATGCTCCGTACACGTCGGGATCTTTAATATATAATATTTACAATAGAGATATAGTATATAAATAAAAGGAGATAATATATATAAATATATACATATATATAAATATCATCATCTTCCATCCTTTATCCCACTTTTGCGGTCGGCACAGTATGTTTTTTCCTTCCATACTCTCCTGGTACTCGTCATCTCTGTACACACTCCCTTCTTCTCCATATCGTCTTTCACGCAATCCATCCACCTTTTCTTCGGCCGTCCTCTACCCGTCCATCCCTCCACTACCATACCCAGCACTCTTTTGGTCACATGTCTTTCATATCTCTCTCTCTCTCTCTCTCTCTGTCTCTTCGTCTCTCTCTCTCTCTCTCTATATATATATATATATATATATATATATAGAGAGAGAGAGAGAATATAAATATATATATATATATATATATATATATATATATATTTATATTCTTCTAACCTTACACAGGTCTGGATAAATTTATTCAATTCATTTTGAAAGAAGCAAGCAGTCTTTGATTGAATCGATTCAAATTATTTAATCGTATTGTGTTAAACTAAACTACATAATTTTAAATAATATATATTTTGTTAATCAAATTTAAATCGAATATTGTTTTAAAAACGCATTGTACGAGTATGTTAATTGCTGCTATCCCGTAAGCTAAGATCAGTGTACACTGTACCTACACTTCTGTATGGTGTTTTCCCAGGACGTCAATCAGGATACTATTATGTATAAGATTGCCTGGTTAACAATACTCTGGAACTGGGAACGTATCCTGAAGCCACATACATTTAACAACCCTTATTTTATAAAAAGAAAAAACATTGACCTTTATTAAACCAGTACCATATATTTTTCTTTAATCTACACATATAAATCTGTGATTGATCGCTGTCAGTACATAGAAGATATTTGGGAAGAAACAGTACTTGGTGTGTTTAGTAACGAATGTAATCCGAAATAATGTTTGTTACAATTTCTGTCTGTTGGTCTGATCTTTTTTCACGTTTATATATAAAAAATCACTTAAAAAATAAAAAAAAATGCTGGTATTACCTTTGTCTTTTTAATAAAAAATACTATTAAAAAACTGTTTGCATTATCTAAAACATTAAATAACTAGCCTCAGAGAAAAACAGATTATGCGCGGATAGAGTCCATGAACATGTCCAATCAGGACTAGACGTAGCCTCCGGAATAACATCTTAATATATAAAACACAAAGACACTCACAATATTGAATAGGTGCAATAAGAAAGGATTTTGCAAAAGTCCAAACCGGTCCAAAGCTACAGCTAAAAAACTCCAAAGTTTACCCCCCGCTCCCTCTCTTCTTCACTTTGGCCGTCCGTCGCGAAGCACGGGTAACCTGCTAGTGTGATATATTTGAAATCGTTCAAAACATTTACAAATGAACGAGGTATGAATGTTTGAACCACCTGGTGTGAGTGTCATCAGTAATTAAACGCGCTTGATGAAAGACGACATTTAAAATGTACCCCTCAATACGTACATGGAATTGGGGGTAAAATACTTTTTATTACCTTTCGCTAACCACTTTTTCAGTACTGTCTGGCTGTTACGTAAAACAAAATTTATCAGAATAATTCGATAAAGCTCTTTAGTTACTAGGATCCGCAAACCATGCGCGGTGGGTGTTGAGCTGATCCCCTCTCCTTTCTTCTTTTCTTGATAACTTTTGAATGACTAAACATTTTTAATCTGCTCTCGCTATAACGTCCGCGTTTGGCTCAAACATACACGAGAAAATTTTTAGCTAATTTACTCGTCGCATTCTGGAGACAACTAAACACAAAAAAAGGTCTCACAAAGGGTTAAGAGCTGCGATTACGCTCAGCTCAATAATGATAGACGATGTCACAATAACGTCAATGGAATGTCATTTAGTGACGTTGATTTTGTTTTTTGAAATGAAAGGTTTATTTTTAAAATAAATGATCACAATATCAGAAATTGCTATAATATATAATGATATTAATGAATAATTAAATTTTCTTTAATCATAATCTAATAAATGACACACCCTTATTCAAATATTGAAACCACTGTATAATCGAGTTTAAATAAACAATGGCGGAGGGTAAACATTCATTTGGTATAAATAATTGAAATGTAAAATTCGTGGGAACTTATCAGTGTGAGATGGCTTCATTTGTAGTAATTGGACCGGTGTAAATTATGTGGCGTTTTCACTTTAAATACGTCTGTCTGTTACAATGATTTATTAATTAATATGTGAAAAATAATATAAGAACATGGTTTATTTATATATTTAATATATTATTTAATATGTATATTTCAGTAATAATGCGATTCTATTACCTTCCTTGTAGATTAAAAAATGTCTGAAGTAAAAAGTTATTTAGAAAATGAAATACATATATAAAAATAAAATTAACGTGTTTTTAAAAAGTTTAATACTTTATAGGATATAATGTGATTAAATAATTGTTTTTTGTATATAAATATATATGAAGTATATTAAACTCGTGTCTCTATCAATTTAATCATAGTATCTAGGGTTGTTTGATCTGCTCCCTCTTTTATTGGTTTTTATGAAGAAACAGGTAATTTAGTTGATGCATTATATGTGTTTAAGATTACGAGCACTTCGCAAACTTTCTTAATGTCGGTACTTATATTAACTGCTTTGAAGTTTAACCTTATTTTTCTTGTTATATAAAAAGTTATATAAAGTACCAACATTCAAATAATATATATTATTAAGCTGAGCGTAAGCGAAGCTCTTAACCGTTTGGGAGACCTTTTTTGTGTTTAGTTGTCCCCAGAATGCGACGACATAATTAGCTAAAAAATTTCTCATGTATGTTTGAGCCGAACGCGGATGTTATAGCGAAAACAGATTGAAAAAATGTTTAGCTATTCAAAAGTTATCAAGAAAATAAGAAAGGAGAGGGGTTCAGCTCAATTCCCGTCGCGCACGGTTGGCGGATCCTAGTTATACGAAATAAGGTTTTATATATTGTTTATTATTACCAACATTAAAATAATGTAAATACACAGCTGACTGTCACAAGAGTATTAAGCAATCTGAGAGCTGAAGTACCTACAAGTTGCGTTTAATCCGACGCCCAACTTTGAGCTTGGTTTGTATTGATTTTAGACTAAGCCTGTTTATAAGACTTACGTACTGTTAATGTACTTACGGACGACAAGATTTATAGATATAGGATTGTTTTACCAAGAATTTGTTTTGAAATTATATATATAATATGTATGTGTATTAAGGTTATACATTTTTTGTTTTTTGTTGTGTATATATTTTTAAATGTGTGAAAACACGGTAAATAAATCCTATAGCGAGATTTACTTTTGAATTTTGATAACTTCTATTTTTTTTAGTTAGGTCTGTGTTTGAAAGTCAATTAATTATTTGTTAATTATATAGATAACTAATTAATTTAAGATATATCAAATTGTAGGTATATATTCCTGCTTTTAATAATGTATTTCAGGACTTTGTACATAAGCATCGGTGGTTCAGTGGTAAAATGCTCGCCTGCCACGCGGGCGGCCCGGGTTCGATTCCCGGCCGATGCATGCTTTTTAATTTTTTTTTAAATTATTTTTTCTATTTTTATTAAGAAAATTATCTACCCTAAGATTATTTTCCTTCCTTACAAATATTAATAAAAATAAAAAATATAAAAAACTCAATTTCCGAAATTTATTAACTATTACAAGATAAAACTATTCAAAATCGTAAAATTCTTAAATTATGTCGCATACGAAAATAATTATTTAAATTCAGCAAACACGCCTCAGAATTAAGACTAACTTATAGCAGACAGACAGAAAATATAGATTACTTTTATATATATTATTCTATTAAAAATATTATCATTAACATAATTTTCTTATTACTAAGTTTATTCTATTTAATATACACAAAAATAATCCACATTAAAAACAAATATTGTTAAACATTTCAAACATGCAATTGGTTCCTGAAATATGTAAACCTATTTCTTTATCCAACCTACCAAGCGGTAAGTCCAATAGCGCATACTAACGTACTAAAAAGTTAGTGTAACAAAATAGTGCTCTTAAAATTGGATAATCCAGCCAATAATATACCAATTCTAACAATTTGACCCAAAATTTGTTCAAAATTTTTCTGGTATTATGTATTTTTCTACAATTGTATGTAAATTTTAATTTTGGTCCATTAATATCAACCCCCCTCCCTCCTTGTCATTCTGGACGTGGGGTCATTTGTGCCATTATTCACACCTGAGTCCGTCCGCAAGGTGGACACTTGATATTAATCGAGGGCTTACTTAAGGGTTACGATATTTACTTGTTATTATTCACCTTTACGAATAAATAAAATTATATTATATATTTAATTATTCAAATACTTTAAAACATCACTCTGTAGTTGAAATATCGAAATGAGGAATAAATCGAATAAATAAAATAAAAATCTAATATTCCTTAAATATAGAAGCAAAAATAAAGAACGAATAGTAAAAAATAATTAAAATTTTTAAATGTATATACCTACCAAGAGGTACACAGTATCCGACCCTACGCTTGATGAGTCAATGACCCCGAGATGCATTTTAAGATTATTTATTACATAGTATATTTATGTGTGCAAATTTAAAAGTTAAATTAATTTTACTTTCTCATTATATTTCAGGGCAAATGGTAAAATTTTTATTAGTGATATTTTTTTCAAAAGATTTTCTTTTACAAAACAAAATGACATTCCAACTAATCGAAAACTAAATAAATCCATATTAAACATCAATTTATTATCAAAAACAACATGGAGTCAAGACATAATTAGATTAAAACAGATACAAAGTCAATTATTATGAAATGTTAAGCTTTGATGGTTATCAGCAAATATCCGAGTGAAATGAATCAATCCCCACTCTAATTAACCGCGGCGCGCGTCAAAGGCGGCGCGCGCGCAGGAATTTGCTGATGGTCCTGCGAGCCGGATGTTTTGTTGATATTTCATTGTAATTTATATCTTATTTACAAAAACATAGGTACTAGTTTTGCTCTGATTGATTCGTATTGTTTCTTTTTTAATCACAACATAATTTGTGCAATTCATTTCGTCTTTAATGTTATTGTATTAAGGTTGTTTTTAGTGTAATTAGTGATTTAATTTTTTGGATGATGTCCAGCTCGTCCTAAATATTTGCGTAAGTAATTTGTTTTGAATCCAGTGATGTCGCACCTGTGTTTGTTAAATGTCTTATACTATTTTCGCGTCTACTATAACATTTAATTTTACTCTTCTCACTCAGGGACTGAGTTTAAAGTTTCAATAACTTATATTTATTTATTTATTTTTATTTATTTATATATTTTCCACTTTGACTCCATACCAGTGATCACTTATGTACGTCAAATGGAAGTGACAGGAGGGCCTGTTTTGATATCGTATGTATTAAAATAAGCCCTTCTGAAAATACACTTTCCAACTTAAAATAAGGTTACGAGGGTTCCAAACGCGCCCTGGTCTGAGAAGAACCACACAACAAACTCAGCCGGGTTTTTTTTTTTTTTTTTTATTGTGATCACTGTTTCACAAACGTCAATATATTTTGTGAGCAATGTACGAACGACTGGAACCATCGCAATCAATTCGATAAGCCGTCATAATAATAATTAATAATAAGAAAAGGGAAATCCGTGGCTAGCAATAGGTACGACCGATATAAGCTATATGTAAGTTACAGCTAAAAATATAATAACAGTATGTTTACTTTGTACTTTAAAGTTATAACAATTAGTTGAAATTAAACTTAATTCGTAGTAATAACAGTTACACCCAAACTAATCAAACTTTGGAGATTCGATGCACTCGAGATGACCCCACTTACTCAAATGAAGATCACTTAACCCATTTCATATAATAATTAATAATTAATTAATTTAAATTAAATACATGCTGTATCTTTAATATATCTTTTAAATAACTACTCTTATCTTGGAAAAAGATTTCGGATAAAATATAATAAAAAGTATTTTCGTGTTTTCAATTTCAGTAAAAAGTTATTTATATATATATATAAAAATATACATATACATATAAGCGATTTACCACTCACTGACTCATCACGAAATCTCCGAAACTATCTGTCCAATTAACTTAAAATTTTACATAGTTACTTCTTTTGTGACGTAGACGTCCACTAAGAACGAATTTTAGAGAATTCCTATCCCAACGTATTTCAACTTTTTGCCTTTCGCCAAGTTTTAAACCTGTAGAAGCTATACACATAACACGAGTGTAAGAGTTACCATAGCAACGGTTACGATGACAACGGATAATATGAAAAAGGTTACTATGGCAACCTAAGTTCACATCCAAATTAAAGCGCAGCGAAGCGGGAGGGAATAAGCTAGTAAATATATATATAGTAATGACAACATCAACAATAGTTTTAACACTTCCTCTGTTTGTTTGTTTGAAGACACCGATCTCGCTCCTCGACCGCAAAACAATAAAATTCCATTCTATTTTTGTGACATCAAAGTCTTTTAGGAGAAATTGTTAGAAAGTGGCCTGGACGCACCTGTTCCGGCTTTTTCTAGGAAATTCTGTTAAAAACTAAGTTTTTGGGTGGTTCTCAAGTTTATGTGACACACGGATATACATTCTAATATTACGAGTATAAAATACAGTACAAATATATAACGATACTGAAGAGAATTAGAAAATATATATGTTATAGTGAGGTTAAGTTGGTTTACAATTCATTTTAACCAATATATATATTTTTTCATCTCATCTTTACGTCTGTATCTGCTTTCTATTATAACGATTCTTAATATTAATAAATAAAAGATATTTTAATTATAAACATTGCATTATCTATTTATAAATAGTTAACACAGTTGTCTGTCTCATAACTCTGAACCTGTCATCAATTATTGATATTATAATTCATGTAAAGGTTATAAGTTGACAAAACTATAATTGCACATGCAATAATACTCTCAATTATAAGGGGGATAACTGTATTTTTAATATTATATATTAGCTTACAGGAGGTTATTGTAACATAACCAAAGCCTAATCTATTGCTTTGTGTATTAGAACATTCATTCTCCGAACCCTACTATAACGCTGTCATATTCGGACCCCGACTTCCTGGTAATAATGGCGGACATTTTTCAAAGTGATTATTGGTACGAGATATACGTTAGCGGTTATTTTAGTGTGTATCCAACGATAAATAATTTTCTAGATTAAAAGCTTTTAAATTGTCTATAAACATGTTTATCCATGTTGGTTTATTATAACCGAGACTCGAACCTGCGACCTCTGGAACATTTGCTATGACATTTGAGCTACTGTGAACCCATCATAATGAGTAGCATCTTTATATACATATAATTAAATTTGAAGTCTGTTTGTAACCCAATTAACAGCTTTTCACTGAACGCATATGTATGTATATACGGTACTTACATGAGAACCTTTTATTTTTTTTGTCTGTCTGTCTAATCCGGTTAATCTCTGAAACGGCTGGACCGATTTTAACAAGATTAACATTGGCTGATAGCTGATGTTATAGAGTAACTTAGTCTTAACTTTAACAAACATTCCGCGCGAACGAAGTCGCGGGCACAGCTAGTTCTAGTTATAATAGCTTTTATCGCGCCGGGCGATATCTGTACGATTCTTTCGAAAGTCTTAATCAATCTAATACATTATATAAAAAACATATATTCGTTTGTCATATCTTTTAAATGTTATTCTATACTTCAAATTTATTGCAATATTATTATAGGTTAGTATTTCCAAAGGAAGAAAAAGAAAGAAGAAAGGAAGGAGTTTTGGATCTGTTTTCTGTATTGATACAGATTGTTTAGTGGTACGAGATTTATTTTTACTTAAAAGGAATAATTGCTGCAAGATCTGTTGTTGTATTGGTGGCTAATCATCTGCTGGCATCCATAATGGCAATGTCATAGAGTGACGTACCCATGACATAAAATAACTTTTATAACAAAATAATCATTTAATACTCATTTAAAGTGTCATTAAAAGTTTAAATAAATAAAGAAACACAAAAATCTACTTAATGAAGTCTCAGAACTTTGTTAAGAAGTATTTAAACTTGATGTTCTTGAATGTAGGTTTGTTTTCCGAGCTTTATACTTAAGTTTAGCTTGTCACGGCAATATAACCCTTATTCAAAGAAACAGTAATGTTAATTTGAAATGCATTTGCAAAAAAAATAATTAAAACTGTGTAAGCAACTCTAGTCCTTAACATCATTGTAATAAGTATGAATTCGATAAAAAAATATATGCAATTTGAAGTTCTTATATCAATGGGAGTAAGGTTGAAAATGTATTGTGTAAAAAGTTCAAAATTCAGATGCATTTAAATATAAATTCTGAAATAAGTCCGTGTGTCCAGACAATCCCGGCTTTGTCAACTATTTGTACCTGTTTGCATTTAATTATGTCCCTGGATAAAAAAATATACATCTATCATTAATTAAAAGCAAAGAGGTTTTTTGTTTGTCACAAATCTCTGGAATCAGATTTTGGCAAATTTTTTCGTAGACATTTATTTAAGAAGGATAAATGCAAAGTGCACTTAAAAATATAAAAAATATGTGCTTAAATTTCTTCTTTATATAAAGTCTTAATAAATAATACTTCTGAACTAATGTTCCGCCGTAACTTTATCTTGTTAAAAAAATCAAAAGCTTCTTATTATAATGTTTATAATAACATTAATTAAGGTAACGCGAAATTAATATTTATTTGAATTCGTACCTCAAAGAACTTTCACCCCTACCTATAATGGTGTTTTTGAAACAAATATATCGATGCGTACATATGTGTTCTTATTATATAGAAATAAGATTCAAATTGGTATGTTATTAATTAATTTGATCGTGTTTTCAAAATACACATGTCCCGTGATTTAAAATCAACACAACGCGAATATAAGGGTTAACCCTGATTACTGTAGGTATAATTAATAATTATTTTTAAATGTATTTTAAATTTTCATTTCAAACCAATACCAAAGATTAATTTAAAAAACTAAAAGGTTGCATTCGCCACAAACGAACAGTAAGTTTATATGAAGTAGCCACAAACCACACTCAGCCACACTGTCTCAGTGAAAATGCAACATTATTAATTACAGTTAGATAACAAAGGAGTCACTGCCCTGTCATATCTACCCTGTTAACAACAACCCTATTAAATACTAAAATACTATTAAATAATTTACACGCAAATAATGTAAATTAAAGTCACACGTGTCTCAGCCCCCGTCGATCCTTAATTAAGGAGTATATTGTTACCCGTCACCTTCCTGGCGTCTTAATTAAGTAACATCATATGTTATGCAATACGAATTTCGTTTGATGTCAGTCATGTTTGTTCAAATAGTTCTTTAATTATTTTAATTGTTATGAATAAAACAGGAAAGAGACATATTTGGTTGTACATTACTATAGTTTAAAAGATGTATAAAAGCTAAGTAAAATAAGTCTATAGTTAAAGTTCTATTTATAAAAAGATATATTTGTTAAGGACAAAAAATTATTGTTTAAATAAAAAAGTAAAGCCTATAGAAGTAATTTCAGAGGTATCTCAATAGTCCAACCTGACCGGTGGTTGCCATCAAATTCCTATCATACCAGTCTACCTTTTCTTATTGAAGGACGTCTAGACGCAGATCGGAATTCTAATTAGCGCAGACTAATATAGCGATACGTAATTTGGCATTAATAAACTGTATGTATTTGACAAGGCAAAGAGGATAAAAAGGAATGAAATTAAGTGTTCAAAGCAATAAAATAAATGTATTAGAGCTGAGCGAAGTTTTGATTATAAAATGAAACCGACGAGTTCTTTTACATTTTGGCGAGTTACATTTTAAATTTTTAGTCCTGGATGATTTACTACAAAAATATCTTTTTGTATAATAAATACTGGCTTTTTGTATAATAATATGACACCGAGGGAGTCAAAAAATATAATATCGCCATCAAACCTATCATACATAATTTTGAAAGTAGAGCTGGTACCTGATTCGTTGACTGAAACACTTACTCTCCCCTCCTTCCACATACCTCAAAGGTAACGTAGTGTCTTGTAAATGTATCCTTATATATTTGCTGATGGTTAAAAGATGGTTAAAAGTGGTACCACTTATCACCAATTGAACCGCCCCGTTTGCACAATTTTGCACATTCAATGCCACAAAACATATATGTTACCAACGAGGTTTTGCTCAATTATCAAAAAAAAGTAGGGCCACACCAGACGTTTGTTGTACAAAATATGTACAAGTAGTAATAAAACTTCAACACTTAACCCAACATTACCTTAATCTGGAAGCGGTTTAAACTATTTACGTACAAGTACAAGCGGTGGGCAATCTTGTTAATCTACAAACTTGGTACGTGACGCTCAAATCTCCGAAACTTTAGGCATACATCGTCTGAAGGGGTTTCAGTTACAGTTCAGAATAGATATACATTATACTGTTTAGTTTAATATGATTTAAACCTAAACATTTTGTAAATTATATTAAATTTGTTAACTAATTTGTAATAAACAACTCGAGACGAATTCAAAACTTTGAGATTAAATAATGTCGTTTCTAAAGGACTATCATGTCAATGTTATTATAAGCTTTTAAGCAAATGGAAGATAAAGAAAATTTGTTATAATATGAGATTATGTATAAATGTCCCAATTAAAATTAGCCTTCATACCTAACTCCTCAGATTATAGCAGACATGGCAAATAGTCTGCAGTGGTCAGCCTGTTTGCGGACCTAGAGGGTCTGCAAATAATGTTTTCACGCCAAGATAACAATGTCTGCTCGATATTACTATAGTTTTACTATATTACAGTATGTATGTTGAACTATAATACTATTTGTTACACAATCCATTAAGTAACAATTACTTTTATAGCATACTATACTGATCGTTTTGAATAATTAAAACGAATATGCTTACAAATAGTTTATAAAACTGTTGGTATTAAATTGAATTTGTCATGTCGCTTTTGGAGTATTGAATATTTTTATCTTCGTTTTAATTTAAAATAATCATTTGTTCACAATTCTTGATGTAAAATAGTTTAATTTTTATTTAACATTTACATAAAACGAAACGAATCGAAATTTCGGCTAATAATCGCAAAAACGCAAAACAATGGAACACTTCCAATCAATTTCGCGCCGACAACCCAACTCCCATCGGGTTTGATCACCGCCAGACGGCTGATAAAAAATACATTCCAAATTGTTGCTTTTGCGACTCCCCGGCATTTCAGTTCGCTTTATATTTATTTTTTAAACTAAATTCAACAGTTTCCATCTATTGTTATAATGTTCAAAACATTGATATCACTAAGTGAAATAGCGTCTTCGTTTAGCTTACGTTATTAAAATCACTGGTATGGATAATTGTTTCAATTTGAAGAGTATCTAACAAAGGGGGGATTATCTCCCCCTCAGACGGTAAACAAAGAATCAATCAGGCTCTCAAACCTTTAGAAATATAAGGCAAACAGTTTTAATGTTACCGTCATTATAATCTCGAAATTAATCAGTGGATTTAAAGAAAATTGGTTTTTGAGTGTAATTTAAAATATATCTTAATTTAGATTAAAGGATTCTCAGATGTTGGTAAGTGATTTTTGAACGCTAAAAACCTGTTTCTGAAAAAGTGATATGTTAAAAAGGTTTGACAGCACTGTAAGGAGTTGTGATTGGTTGTCTATCAAGCCATCAACCAATCGGAATTTTTTTGACAACTAATTGGTTGTTTTTTTATTAAACCACCCGAGTGTCAACTATCACAACCTTGGCAACCAAATGGCGGTTATATGAATCCCATTGCTTCCAAGCCTTTCTCTTAATTTGTATAAAATATTAATCGATTTTTTTTATATTCTCTGATGTATTATGATTATAAATTTTACCTTGATAAGTTTATTCTGTAGTTTGGTGACGGACATGCGCTCCCGCTGCGTCCGTCGCTTCTCCTCCTCCAGCTGGTCTTCCAATTGCTTTATACGTTTCTCCAGAAGTTCCTGAAAACAAAATAAAACTCAACGTTACAATCGAAAAGGTCACAAAAGTGTTTTAACTGTAAGTATAATTTTACAATATTTTACAATCAAGTTAAAATTATATTCTAAAGTAAACACCCCTCGTTTGCTGTCTGAATTATTATCTGAGGAAATTGTTTGTTCAGAGTTAACCGGATGTGACGTTTCTCTTGTGTCAACCGGAAGTATCCTACTTGACTTACGCTTACTGGAAGATTACATTTTTAGTATCCAAATATCAATACTAATTAATAGTAAGACACTTATATAAATATAAGGGTGATATCATGGCTTTTACAAAGACTTATTTTGATGAATTACCACAGGTCATTAACATTAAAATGTCATATACATATAACTTTCTACGGGCTCATTAACAAAGGGAGAAAATTCTAAACAATTACAAAGATTTTCCCTTTTAAAATAATCATAAACGACTCTCAACCTTACTGTCATTGAAATAGAGGCGTTCGTTAGTAACATGAATAAGACAAAGAGATGCCATAAATTTTTCTCATAGACTAAATAATAAATTCAGGAGAGCAACTTTAATACATCATAACTAGAGTTTGGAAGCTGGGAAATAGAATTTTAGATTAAAAACTTTCAGTCCCCACCGATGTCTGAAGGGTTTAGAAAGTTATGTTTTATGACAGTTTTATAATCAATGAAACGAAAATGCGAAATAAAACGATTATAACATGAGCGCATAACCGTTTTATCAAAAATAACTTTTTATTAATTTAATATATTTGATAAATTAGTATATTAAAGTTATTCCTTAAAATATACGTCTAATGTACTCTATGCCAGCGACCTCTGGTGTCAAAGGGCGCATGCGTGAATAGCTATATGCAAGGAGGGGATGAAATCTTTTGGAAATATCGCCAAACAAATGATCATAGTTATTGGAAATTGATACAGGAGATATATTCGCACTTCCCTTAACATTTATTAGTTTACCCCCTATTATAAATCTTACGTTTAACAGTTTAATTCTTAAATTAAAAATGTCAGACATTAAGTCAATTATATTTTTATATTAATAATAAAAATGTACATACATTTTTCATTATTGCAACAATAAAATATGAAATTTAGATAAATATTTATTTATATATATATAGTGTATATTAAGCTTAAGATTTTTTAAATATTATATACCAAAAAAAATGTATCCATATACATTTTAAGTCAGTCCTCCGAACCCTCAATCATTTTTCATCCACTCGATAAATTCATTGCCCTCCCACTCGAGATGTCATGAACGTTTCATTGCCTAGCAAAATTTTCATCCGACTACAGCAAGTATAAATATTATTATATTTATACCTAAAACGAACGATATTATAAAAAAAAAAATTACTTTCAGTCATTATTTATGTAAATTTTCGTTTGGTTAAATTTTATATTTATTTTTGTATTCAAAAATGTCTATAAAATGTCTATAAAAGAAAAATATCACAGAATGTGTGCCATCACAACCTTAGGATGCAATGCTTTCAAAGACAAAAACACTGTTCCCAGCACAGTGACATAACTATTACCTGCCACATGTAAGTGTTCCATTGTGCTGTTTCATTTGTCTACGTGACGAAGGCTTTTCATTGTGCTGACAATTTCACCGTCCGATGTATCAATTAGACCTAAATCGATTACACCCTCTATGTCTGTCGGTTTATTTGAAATTACATATATATATATATATATAATTGAATCTATGTATTTATCATTGTCTGTTTATTTGGAATATATATATATATATATATATATATATATATATATATATATATATATATATATAGTCTGTTTGTAATTCCAAATTAATGGAAAGTACATGATTTTTTTTTTCTTTTTCTGTCTGTTTGTTCCGGTTTATATCAGTAATATGGTTCGATTTTAACAGGACTTTCAGGGGCGCATAGTTAATGTTATTAAGATTAACTTAAGATACTTTTAGTTTATACTACGCGCAAAGTCGTGGGCAGAGCTAGTATGATTTATAACTCAAATTTTCGGTTAAAGTTTTAAATTTGTTATTAAAAAAACGATGTACTAAATAGCTTCAAGGAAATATATTTTTTACGATACTGATTCTATTTACGATATTTCAGGATACTAAATTTCAATTATTATTTTTGTTACCATAGATGTTATATATATATATAAAGTTGGTAATTCAAGTATTTGGCCATACAGACTTAATTAACCCGGTATTATGAATTCAAAACTTATCAAAACGTATTAATTAGGCTCTCGTCCCTCGTCACCGTCCCATGAATTCTCTATCGCCGATCCCATGACCACTTCAACAATGGCGAGATTAACCCGAATTAAACCATGGTGTGGTGTAAGTTATCATATGCCTTATATATCATATATAAAAACACACAATGTAACCCCATTATAACTTTTTTTTTTTAATTTGTTTATATCCCCAAAAACTTGATACTTTTTTCCCATTTCCCCAAGTTAATATAAAATATATCTTTACACAACGAATACAATTGCCAAAAAGTTTTTATATATATAAATATATAATATTAAAGGAAAGTATTATTTATATAAAATTAAAGAATTTTCTCAAGTTATAACTTTTGCATAACTTATAATATATATTATTTTCGACTTGTTCATACTTTGTGACAGACAACTTTATTAACTATTAAAAGAGATTTTTTTTTTTATTCAAATGTCTTTTATTTATTTTTATTGAATATTGTTCGTCATAACAGAGTAAGTAGATTCATACCTACGTACAGTTAACATTAATATAAATATATATATATATATAACCTCTATGTAACAAATCTTACTATACCAATATTTGATATAATAAATATTTTCTAATTACCTTCATCCTTATATAGGTTGTATTTATTATTTATTAATGTAAAAAATACGTGCATTTCATTGCAAAATATATAAAAATATATCCGCTACATCCTGTATCTTAACTTTACTTATATAAGTCACCCTCTTTCATCCGTCATTAGCGGACAGAGGCTAATCTAACGTGGAGAGCACTTCATCACAGATCACAAGATAATTAACGCCCGGTATTATTGACGTACAAACGTAAGGACAAGGTGCTAAAAAATAATTGCAACTATTTCCTGATTCTTCTTGATCCCCGGAGGGCATGTATAAAGAGGTTGATGTCTGTGGCCGAGGCGAAAGAGGTATGCAGGGACCGTAGTTTTTGGCGCTCCGTCGTCTCTGGCTACCCCGCAAGGGATATGGCGTGAAGATAAGTTAATTTAATTTAAGTCTTGATTCTTACTTTATTTTTATTGCGATTCCACATTCTGGAACATAATTAATTCCGACAAAAATAGTATGAACATTTGTACTAATTTTGCTATTTTCAATCGGTTAAATCATTCTAAGGTACAATCCCGGGCAAATATCAGAAAATTATAAGCTATTTTAGAACTTATAATATACACATACTCCTGCATAACAGCCAATATCACGTTTGTGACGTCACGTTGAGGTAAAATACACCATCAATGTTGGTTCCAAAGGTATGTTCAAAAATTTTAAACTTAATTACTTGTCAATTTATAACATACTAGCTATGCTCACTACTTCGTTCGCGGAATATGTTTTTTAAATAAAAGTAACCTAAGTTACTCCTTATAACATCAGCTATCAGCCAGTGAAAGTCCTGTCAAAATCGATCCACCCCAGTCTGTGCATTCATTAGGAAATACAAAGAGACACTTTAATTTTATTTATATGTATAGACTTTTCATATACTAAGTCAAAAATATATCCAAAATTTTCTATTACAATCCGTTAAAAGTTAAAGCGAGTCGCTTAGCAATTAATACAACTACGTAACTTGTTTCGTTAAGTTAATTCAACAACTCGTCGTCCATTGCTTAACTTTTTACAACTGAAATCAAAGCGTAATGGAAATATAATTGAATTCGGAACTTTGAACAGTTTTCTTTATTTGTTATTTAACGGATATATTTTTTGTGTTATTATTTATAAGCTGTGCATATGACTTTGTTCGACATGAATATGTTTTTATAATAAAAGTAGCCTTTACTCCTTATATTATGAATTATAGTGAAAGTTATGTTAAAATTGATCCAGCCGTTTTAGAGATTAGCCGGGACAGACAAAGATGTTAGAATTATTTTATTTTATGTACCGTATGTATTAAAGCTGTTAATTCACACGGACACTTGAATTTTATTTATATGATGAACGTGTTCAAGAATAAGAGATATGAGAAAGTCAGAATTATGATTTTATTGAGCTGAGCGTAAGCGAAGCTCTTAACCGTTTGGGAGACTTTTTTTGTGTTTAGTTGTCTCCAGAATGCGACGAGATAATTAGCTAAATATTTTCTCATGTACGTTTGAACCGAACGCGGATGTTATAGCGAAAACAGATTGAAAATATGTATAGCCATTAAAAGCCATGTTACCAAGAAAAGAAGAAAGGAGAGGGGCTCAGCTCAACACTCGCCGCGCATGGTTGGCGGATCCTAGTTATTAAAATTAACAAAAACATTTATTAAGGTAAACTACGCAATGAAAATAATAAAAGTTTATATTTATATATAAAAATGTGAATAATAGTTTGTTAATAAATGACTATTGTCTTCTAGTGGTGTAAATAAATAATTAATTCCTGTACACATTATGTGTACTAAAACGTCAGACAGAACCAAAACAATGTATATGTTTTGTGGTATCAGACTCGGATAATAACAACGAATAATATAAATATATATTATATGTACAAAGTCGTAGTCGTAAATTAGTTAAGATTTAGAGGTAATATATCAGTAAGTCTCAGGTAATAATATTATATGAAATATTATCAAGGCCACAAGCAAACATTAGGCAGGCTTCCTTCTATCAAGGATAACATAAAAATATCAGAAACAAAAGACTATAGAATAGATGTGTGCGTGTGTGTGCGCGTCTGTGTGTGTGTGTATGTGTGCGTGCGTGCGTGCATGTGTCTAAGCAAATAACTGTAGTCATATTAAGAAACGAGTAAGTAACGAGTTTCATAAAGTATAAAATAATTATGAAGCATTATCAAATACTATTTAACTTAAAATTAAAAAAGTAATCATGCAGTCGATAATATAAATAACTGTTGCAATTATATCGCAAAAATTGCTTGTTATATTATAACCTTGGTTAAGAATAATAAAAAAAAAATCGAAATTATGAATTGTAAGTCAGAAGTTTATAACACAAAGAAACTATCTATGGTACTTTGATGTCTTTTTATTTAATAATGATCTGGGAACCCAAAATATAGAAAAAACATTCAATATATATAACATAGTCGTCTGTCTACACGTGGTAATTGACATAGAGGTTATGTTTTTACTCTTATATTAATATAAAGATTATTTTGAAACAGAACAAAGGATATTCAGATATACAAAAATATAACTCTTGACGCTGTAAAACAAGAAACTAATGCACAAACTTGAACTTAAAGTCAGTTTGTTTGTGGATTTATATTAAAACTTTATTCCGAGAGCATAGTATTTGTAGCTCAATACAAATACTTCGTGGTAGTGAGATTCTGGTATTACCATTGAGTTGAGTTCTTTTATTTCTATATAATTAATTAGTGCTATCAAAATGTTACTTTCAGCGCCCTTGCATGTATTCAGCGACAAAAAACTTTTCAATTTATTTCTTTCTAAGCAGACCCTTTGTCCTATTTCCATTTGACCATTGGGAATGTCAGGGTCTGATTGATGATTTTTCAACCCTTGCAATGGGTCTTGAGGGCTTGATGTAATAGCAATACAAGAAATAATGATTCCCTATTGTGACGATATATAATATATAAGACATTATAGTTATATTTATATGTTTAAAAATAAAGAAAACAAAGGAATCCAAGCTATCAAATCTGTAATAAGCTAGTCGGAACAGGAGTCATTTGACACAACATTTTGCTTTCATGTTAAACAAAGTATGTTCCATGAGATGCATTTGTTAGAACCCACCTGCGCTAAGATTGATGAGATTCATTTGAAAATATTCAAACGATTTTCGTCCTTATAGCTAAACTATTAGGGCTTTAGCGATAAAAATTTCTATAAAGCATTGTCGTCTTTAAGTTAAAAGTAATAAGAAACATGAGGTTGTGTATTGTTGAACGTTGTAATACAAGGCACCAATTTGTTCGTCTATTCGTTTATATAAGTAATAAATCTACTTACTCTGTACTATATATGTATTATTTGGTATAAAGTTTTCTTTTTATAATAAAATAAGCGATTATTCCGAAAAATTTACAATGGAGTCCGTTTTATGAAAATATAAAATATATATGTAAAATGTAATCTTACATATAATTACATTTAATCCTGATACAATGTAACTGAACACGACTGATCATTAAACATGAACAAGTTAATTGACCTCAATATAATAACAAAAGCAAAATAAATTGTTTTATATAAATAATTATTATTTTTTAATTTTATATATATATATATAACATAAAATACATTGGTAACAAATATTGACAACCCTAATAATATATAGAACTGTTAATATAAATAAGTAGTTGGACGAATATCACTTCAATAAATAGTCACTTACTTTAGCGTAATATCCACTTCTATCGTTACAAGGATAGGAATGTCTGTGAAACATTTCTTATTTCTTAGCAAACACATACTCAACTTGATAAACAACTGCTAAAATTACGTAATACACAAAAAAACACAACACACACACATGAACAGATAAAATGAATCTTAAATGTTAGTTTTAGACATCACAGCACATACAAACAATGAGGACAATAGAACAAATATTATTTAGAAGCAAAATATTTATTGTTTGAACGCGTCTCGCGGCGTACTGAATGACTGAATGTCTTTCATCAATTATATTGCACAGAGTACTTTGTTACAGAGACATTTAATTAAACATCTTATAATGGTAAAATATTTATCAAATCAACAAAATAAAACTCAAACTAAAGTCTATGAATGTGGCAACTACTCAAAAAAATAACTTCAATATGCCTTTAGTTTCAATATTGAGCAATAGATAGCACTATAACAGCAATATGTCTTCTATCTCATTCTCTCCTATACATTTACGTGTTTGTATCTTTATCGTGACGCATTTTCGTTACATCGAATTTCAAATGAAAATACAAAATTACTATTTCAAGTTACGGTACAGATACAAATAACTTTAATCACATCATCATATATATATATAATGATGCTTCATTGGTCTGTACGTATAAATTTACATAACGTTGAAGCACTCAAGCAATGAGTGGGCTATTGTAATGTCTGTACAACTACTCATTGAAACATAGTTTATTATAAACACTACTGCTATATCTACCTACTTATTATAATCTCACTTATAATACAAAGAAAATAATATTGATTTCTATTCGTATTTTAACACCCTCTGCAAAAGGGTGTAATGAGTTTAAAGTTTATGACATTATCTCCCAAAATGATGTACCGATTTTGATTATGTTTTCTATTTTAATAGATTAACTGATTGAGTTTTTTAGTTAACAAGAGACATCATTTCATCAAAACTTTTCTTCTAGTAGATGAATGTTATTTCATATGTTTTCCCGTATTTGTAAACAAAATGGCCGACGTCACATACCGCGAGGGGAAACATTAGAATCGTTACGTATAAGTATACAACTTTGATTAAAATTTTCACAATCTCGTCTCGACAGTACACAGACAGACAGAGATACGGAAAATTTGAAATTAGCCTATCACGTAGAGAGATTAAAAAGCACAATCACATCAACGGTTTTCGTCAAAGGACCCATTTGCCAAATTTGTTATCCGTTACTCCAAGTGAATCACAAATACATCTACTGTGAGTATAATGTTTATATAGACACGTGTGTTACAACATTTTTAATATAAGTATATAAGTATATAAAGATTATTATGTTTTATTAAACTTTTTATAGTTAGTTATTATGTAACATATTACTATTATTTACTTTATATATACCCCATATACATATATATATATATATATATATATATATATATATATATATATATATATATATATATATGTATATATATATATGTATATGGGGTATATATATATATATATATATATATATATATAGTGTTTATGATATATTGTCAAACTAATAAAACAATCTATACATATAAAAATAGTCAAGTGTCTGTTTATAATTCTATATTAACAGCTTTTACTATATGCATGTTAAAGTATATACGGTACTTACATAAAAACATTTTTTTTCTCTATCTGTCTGTTTGTTCCGGCTAATCTCTCATACGGCTGAACCGATTTGTGCAGGACTTTCACTGGCGGATAGATGTTATAAGGATTAACTGAGGCTACTTTTATTTTAAAAACATTATGTGTGAATAAAGACCTGGGCTCAGGTAGTTAAGAAAATATAAACCACGAATTAGAGAAGAAATAAAAAAAAATGGTTTGGTTTTTTTTTATTTTACCTATAAATTTACGTTTAAATTTATTTAAAAAAACCATTATATATGAGATACATGTAACAAAACTTAAATATTTATGTATTTGATCTGAAATGGCTACCGTAATTATATCATAATAATATAATCTTTAATTTAAAAATCGTCCAGTTATTACCAATTAATTAAAGTTAACACCGACAGACACCAGTTCGACTCCGGTCTAAACAAAACACAAACAAACACACCCTGTCTGTTCAAACTTAAATTTAAACATATTTAAATATAAAAAAAAGTTCATCGCAAATTCAAAATTGATAACCACGCGTGTCCTTTATTACACGGTTCCTTAAAAGAATAAAAAACCCTGGCCACCGTCCAGCTCCATAACAGAATTAATTATTGCCACCATATGGTGGAGTGTATCACCATCAAAACTAGCTTTGCTCAAAAGTATTTGTGGAGTGGAAACCTTAATTACTTTTGTATTTGATCTGAAAGCGATACCACTTTTTGTACGGTAACAGTTAACTTTATATATATATGTATGATGAAAAAAAAGTGTAAATATTTTCCTAATTTCGATTAAACATCTAATCTATAGATGCTAATTTTTAAACCATTATTTAACTATAACAGCATGTAATTACATATAGCATAAAAGCGAATATATTTTAATATACTATAAAAAGTTACCAAATAAACCAGCAGTAGGGCTCGGCCCCATAAAACATTCATCACACATAAAGGTTTATAGGAATGGTCAATATTAATTACAGTTACGTACAATTCCAATTTGTCAGTACGCACGCCCTAAGCAACGGGGAATCGATATTTTAATCTGTACGAACATATCGACTGAGCGATCTATTAAATGACAGTTATAACGTGATTGATTGCTTTTATATGCAAAAACTGACGAATCGTCCATTGCCCATAATTACATATAGATGGACCCCTTGCAACCCTTCATTTTTTTGTCGAATTTAAATTTGACAGAGTATACATTATCCCATATCCATGTTTCCTATATACCATACAATATTATGCTAAAAAACTTAACCACAGATGCAATTATTGCAAAGGCACGTAAAATTTAATATACCCATACATTGAATTCGAGACGGTTTAAACTTTCATTATAATAGTGTGCCAGACTAGTCTGTGGAGGTAATTGGCCGTGATCAGCTAAGCATGAGTTGTGATCGGACCAGACTTAGTAATTAAAGGAGAAGCGAATCAGAATAATTCTCATAATATATTTTATTTAAATATTTAAATCCTGGAAAGTATTGCGAGATTGAGAAAAAAAATGAGAATTTCTTTAGACACCTAAATAAAGATGGTACTACACAAATAAACTTTTGAACTTTTGAAGTAGGTAGCATGAGGTAGCAAATTATGTATCATGGAAAACTGCCAGGTCAGTCTAACTTCTAATATAACTAGCCAAGAATTCACCAACAAAAACAACAAAACAACAAAACTTGTATTGTGGTGGATCTTTTTTGGAAAGCTACACACAATTAATCATGAGTGTTCAAGACAATGTAATGAAGATAGAGACATAACAAATAATCTTCTGAGTGGATGCAACTGACAAAGCACCAGCTTTGCTCCAAACATTATCCTCAAATTGGGTTCAGGGATATACCGAATTGGGGAAAACATGCAATTAACAACATCATCTTAAATGGATCATTACATATGGTAGTAAAACGCAAAATCTTCACGGTACATTACAGCAACGCAACCACTTTAGTTAATGCTCCTCCGAATAGATAGGGGTGTTATTGTCCCCCCCATTATTGTTATGTGTTATATGGAAACCAGAATGACATTTTCCACCCCTTTTAATGGCGTATGTTCTTTTTGTTCATGAATCGTAATCCTCTTAAAAACGAATCTTTTTTTTACCATATTTGATCTTGACATAATTCTGCAATAATAATATAAATTTTTTTATTCAAAATACTTCAATACATATAACATTTTCAACACAAGTCTCACTCACTCCAATTCTATATTCCTGGCTTCTTCATTTTAGTATTTTTATCCAATAAAATAAACATACAAAATAAACTCAGAACTATCACCCAGACCGCGTGGCAATACTCTTCTATGGTCCACACAAAATATGAGACTACATTCATTGCGTCTTCACAAAAATATTCAGAATATATATAAATATTAGACTTAAATAACAGTAAGATTACGAGCTAATTAATGTTAAGAACAATTTTTATTGTTATTTACTTTTTAAATGACAGATAATAAAGATAATGACAGTATAGCGAGATAATCTGACGTAAAGATTTAGATAAAAACTTTTTAGAACACAGAATTCTTTCAATTTATACCAATCTCTATATAAAAGGAACTATTTAAATAATTGAAATACATGCAAATTAAATTTTCACGTAAGATTCATAATACATATGTACATATTGGAGCAACGTTCAATAAACTGCAGACTTGTCGTTAATATTAATATTATAATGAAGTAGCATTTATGTACGACCTCTTGATTGAAATTGAGATGAAGATAAATGTACTCTGTTTCAAATCACTTAATCATTGTTTGATTATTTCGATTTGTTTGGTGTCAAAGATCATCACAGGTTTTATCTTGATCAAATTAATAATTGATTTGTTTTCGTCACTTGTAGTTCACTGAGAAATATCTTTTTATAAATAAAAAAATATCCTCAAACTGGCAGCGGTTTTCTGAATGGTGAAATTTGAGCGACAATTTTTCAAAGACGCCAAATTGCATGGCATTCCCACTAAAAACTTATCAACAATGCAGACTATTTCTAAACCACATCTACTTATAGGATATCTAGGTCTCCCGTCTGTGTGTAATCCAGTTTTAGGACCAAAATTAATTCATTTTACGCCCTCTTTATTGTCCCTGAAAGCTCTAGACGTTTCTCGCCTAAATTTACATACATTTGAATGGGATCTTTGCGTCCCCAAATCCGCGTCTCAGTATTTAGTGTTTTTGATTTTCATTTCAACACTCGAGTTGTCGTATTTTATATGGTTAAAAGTTTGAGAAATTTCTAATAAACCAGGAGTTATTATAGAAATATTACTCTGACATCCCCGACTTTGTCGAGGGTTGGATATAATTGGCCCTATGCACCTTAATACGTATTTAGTCGCACCAAAATTGTTTTCAAAGCCTCTACGTAAGATTGTCTCCGAGATTGCTTTTTGAGGGATTTATTTATTGATAACGCGTCGGTAAGGATTTTACGAATTTTTTTCGAAGTTTTGGAACTAAATCACCAAATATAGTATGAAATTATTCTTATTATTTATGTCACATTATGCAGGAAAAGGTTCCAGTGTTTTTAAAGTACCGAATTGGAGAAGTTTGAAATGTTTTGACAGGGACGGAAATGTTTCAGACAAAAATTGTTTTGTTGAAAACAATGCCTTCCTTTCCTGTTTTTTATCCTTTTTCAAAATGTCAATGGGAAATTGTGGAAATAAAATCATAGTCTCGGAGGAAATTAAATATCACGTTATATTTTATCTCAAACGTTATGTCAGTTAAATTATAAAATAAAAAAGAATAATTTAAAAATATACTTGCAAAAATAAGATTTAGCTTAAAAAATACATAATAATTAACATTATCATCTTTTCAAGGATATATTATGTTTTATGATAATTTATAATTACTTCTCATGACAGCTAAGAGATAAAAACATACCAATAATGAAGCCATAATAAAAAAAAAAACATACCAATAGATTGTTCAGAATCAAAATAATAAAAAATATTGTAAACAGCGCCACCTACCTTATCCCCATCGAACTTTTCAGACTCGTCACTACAAGCCCGGAGTTCATGTTTCTCTCGCGATCCGCGTCGCACTAGTAGCGGTGTTTGCGGCGGGGACAACGCCAAACTATTCCTGGCACTTCCAGTTGGAGATTTTATAAACTCAATCTTGCCACCCTCGACGCAGATGTTTGGAGTCAAGGGATACATGGGCGACATCGCAACATTAGCATTAGCTAAGTGGTTGTACATTTGATTGTCTTCCAAAGGAAGCGACTTTGGTTTGTTTTTCTTTCGGTATGACGAGTCATATGCTAATACTTGATTTTTTTGTTCAGGATGAACTTGTCGCACCTTCCCGGGAGGTCGATCGGGCGGTTCCGGAGAAACACTGCCATCTGTTCCGGGGCTCTCATTTCTTTCGTTGTTTGATATTCTGAAAAAGAAAACATAAATACAATACATGTAAGATGTGAGAATATATATATATATAACACGTAATAAAAATAAAACACTTTTTAAGTACACTCCTAGTTATTGAAAAGTATCTAATATCAGGTACAAGTTGAACGAGAGAGTATTCACTTAAACAAATTTCTATAAGAAGCGCACACTGATGCAAGATACTTTAAAGCTTGCCACTAGGTGGCGCTTATCTAAAATTTCATATTAATAATTTAAAAATAATCAATTTTAAGTCTTAATTCTAATTAAAAACATTTTATAACTAAGCCAACATTGAGAGAAAAGGATAAAAAACTAATAGAACAAAACAAAATAGTAAAATATGAGCTCTAATCTAAGTATAAATCATTTATAAGTATAAAGTTCTACATCGCGCTATAAGAATTTTGTGCGCCGCTGACTATATATACGATCGAAACCGCTTGTTGCTCGGAAGTGTATTCTTTAGTGTGATGCCACTACTGTATTTAGATCACTAGCTTATCGTTAGCAGGTCTACAGCACGTGACGTCACGCGCTCGTTGTCAGGCTACGCTTCTTGTAACGTGCGCTGCGGACGATCGCCCGCGCGGCTGCGACGGCCCGGCGGCGCACTTTCCTTGGGCGGCCTTCCTAAACCTTACGCGGTTTTAGTTAACTCGTTAGCTTAGCTCCGGTTAAATCTCGAGCACTTCCATACAATGGCAGCGAGAGCAATACTCGCATGCCAGTTTTTTGATAAAAATATATATTTTTATTTTATAATTCTTATTACATGCGGCTTGCCTTTACAATTTTGTATAATCATTAACTAACATGTTCCAATGACATGTTTATCTTGCGTCTCTCGGTTTTATCTGCTTATCAACAATATTTTCCTAGCTACTGTTGAAACCGGGTAAGAAAAAAAGACATTATCTTTTAAATCTACTTTAAATATTTATTTTTATCACCTTTGCGCTAGTTTCTTTTTAGTAAACTAAGGTAAAGCCATATACCTACTTAGATAGCTAGTTATTATACTTGCTTAGATACCTATTGTTTTTATGTATAAAGCATACCGACTGGTTACACGTTCAGTAATTATGTCCGCGGTAATGTTACAAAAAAGAGATCATCAAGAATCATTTGTTTGCAGTCGTCTATTTAGTTCATTTCTAAATACGTCTGAAAGGAAGGAAGCGTTCTTATCATTTACAAAACATCTTAAATACAAAATCAATACACATCAAAAGCACCTCTAAAGCTCTTAAAATACGGTTTGTTTTTGTAACAACTAATAAACGTTTAGAATGCGAACGCTTCTACGGCAATTTATTCGTCACCTTGTCTCTTTTTTTTTGACATTTCGTGTGTGACCACAATGTATTTAGACTTGAGATAAAATTGAACAAAATCATTTAAAGCAATGCAAAAAAGCAGAGTATGGTCGTACTTATGTATTAATTTTCAGAACAACATTAATTATTGTTTTCTAACGTTGAGTCCATTACTGTAAGTATAAAATAATTTGCATTGGATAAATTATAAGTGACATTGTTTTTTTAGGATATTTAATTACAGCGATTTTAATATGTGTTCAAATAGATAGCAAATTATTAATTACTATGATCCGTTATATGAAAAAATGCAAAAATATTATAATTTTGTGGTTTAGTTCACATATACCGTGGTGGTGACGGCTGACAGATAAAGCAGTCAGCGGAGACATCAAAGAGACGAAACTGGCCCAAAAGTGCGTGCTTCCTACCTATATATATATATATAGTGAGTATGTGAGTAAGTATGTTTGTATATTTCGTTAATATTCGTTACATATAATTGACCTTAATAGATATAATAGTAGTAAAAAGATTTACTATATACTAATTGTTTAAAATCTGTAAATATAACTTTTTATATAAGAAATGTCATGGAAATTATTAAGCCACAAGAGGAGACGGGATATTACTATCTTAAAGAGGGGTAAATAATTTAAATTGTTATCCTGTGAGATTGGTACAAACCTGTTTAAGCAATACACGATTTGCTGTAAGCGGCTGTATTTACATGTGTATGTATATATAAGTACACACATACATACAAGTACTCAACACTAGATAACGTTGGTTATTCATAATCAAGCCATTACATTCCATTACACTTCATGACGAGTACGTCTGCTCATCCCTCTTCAGCTGAGAGGTGCTTGCTTTGATAAGGTACAAGCTACTAGCAGACATGTTTTGCTATATCTTACTTCCGTCAGTTCTGTCATAGAAGATATCCACTAAAAACAACTTATATAACGAATTTTCGTATAACTTTCATAATAGCAGTTAGAATAGTCTTTTAAGTTTCATTTGTCTTTGATATTTTTGCAATTTATGTATTTTTACACGAGATTCCATTGTTTAAAATTTTTGTTACTATTTTTGGATTACAACTGTCTTTTACCCCCCCCCCCCCTCTCTTTCTAACTTTCGTATCACAAATGGTTATTTTAATAATAGTTTAATGCATTCATGTAAGTCTAGCCGCTCCTTATTTTATGTGATATTTGCGTGACAAACACACATCCATTTAATTTATAATCACCAGTATATAACTAGTTCAACTTGATTATGAAGGGTCAAAGCTGCTCCAAAACCATTAACTGAGTATTAACCTACTTTAAACCCATGTAAAATATAAACCCACACGGGTTTTGAATAACACAATTGCATTCACAACTAAAAAAAAACAAATTTAAAACTTTTTGTATAACAAAAAAAATAGTAGTATAAAAAATATATCTTATTTGCTATAGTATAATTGTTTACATAATTAGTTGATTATAAAAACAGATACGTGATACAACTGACGTTTCCGTATTAAAACAATACATACATACACACACATGCATACATACATAGATTACACACACACACACACATGCATACATACATAGATACATACACATACACATACATCGAATCGTTAAGTACGTTAAAATTGTATGATCGTCATAAATGAAGACATATTTACAGAATAACGCTATAATAATTTATAAATAAATATCTTTTAATTGCAATAAGAAAGGTTATTAACAAACAAACAGGAAATACCATCATTATATATGTAAAACGACTAGCTTTAGCTTCTAGTTCTTGACTATTACTCCCGTGACGTCACAGGAAATATAAATTGATGAAAGCCCAAAAGCTAATTATAAGAACATTAACACATTATTTATAAACGATTTAACATTAAAATTTAAGAAATAAAAATGATATAAAATAATATAATTTTACGATATTTTCATTACTTATTTTATAGCGAGTATAAATATCACAGATCGGTCCCAATGTCAATGTACCAGTCACTTTAAATTTACAAAATAACTCTAACCCCCAAATTTATACTGTGCTAAAATAACTGAGCTGAGCGTAAGCGAAGCTCTTAACCATTTGGGAGACCTATTTTTTGTGTTTAGTTGTCTCCAGAATGCTACGAGATAATTAGCTAAAAATGTTCTCATGTATGTTTGAGCCGAACGCGGATGTTATAGCGAAAACAGATTGAAAAAATGTTTAGCCATTCAAAAGTTATCAAGAAAAGAAGAAAGGAGAGGGGCTCAGCTCAACACCCGCCGCGCACGGTTGGCGGATCCTAGTAATACAGATAGTTGTGGAATTTTCATAGACACGTACAAACATATACACATTTTTACATATAATTTAAGTGTTTGTACATATGGTATTAAAATAAAAAAAGTCTGTTTCCCTGTTTGTTCTCGCTGTTTTATTTTAAAAAACATTTCGCGCGGGCGAAGTCGCGGGCACAGCTAGTATTAACAACATGTAAACGTGTTCTCAAAGTGATTAAAGACATCTTAATAAATAAATAATGTGTCATAACTGTTCTTATATTATATCTATTTAGTATTATTCATATCAATACATTATGAAACAGTCTGTCCATGCAATTGTTTAACGGTACGTTTTTTGTATACAAACACAACTATTTACAACCTCACGATCAGGACACGTGACGACAAATACCAAACTAGGTTTCTAGAACCATCTTTGAATATGCCAAATGAGAGCAAAAGCTTTAATATCACTTCAATTTAAATATCTAATACTAGGGGCGCCAACAGACCCTCAATTTCGACTCGCTGCGCTCGTGAAATCTCGGGTGCCGTTTGCATATTGAGCGAAGCGAGCCCAGTGTAATGAGTCATCGTTTCCCATTGACTTCAATGGGATATCAGTTTTTTGACGATTATTCGTCAACGGCATGACATTTTTCAAAAAAATCTAATGTGTCTTTTTGATTGCAAAATTTCATAATTTTCCGTCAAGTAATTTTAGAGTCTATTCGTGACAAAAAATGTAAAAAAAGTCTCCAGTAGAACTCAACTATTAATACTATCCGATAAATCGTATGAAGTATGAAGTGGTACGACATATCGTAGTGTGTAAATAAGGTGTTGCGCAAGGCAACTCAATATGGATATCGCACTGAGATGCTGTAACTGAATCCATTGTGGTATTTTGATCGACGTCTTTATATCACTGATTATTTATTTGTATGTCTCAATAATAGTCTCATTAATTTTGATATAATGAATATTATTATGTTTGTTTGTCACAGACGTTGCTAAATGTATATTGTTATTTAAACTTTGAAGTTATACAAATAGGCAAGATTTTCTGTTAACTAGGACTTTTACCCGACTTATCCAGGAAATTACGAGACACTTATATAAATACTACAAATATTACATAGAAAAAAATATTACCATATGTAATAAGAACTTAAATTACCCTGATCAAAATATGTCGAAATATTTCAGTTGATTTCGGTCGAGCACAGTTCATTGCACTTGAATCATTAAAAATATTGGAGAGGCTATTTAAATCATTAGCTAATGGAAGCTGTAAGTATCATTGAGATACGCTTAAGTGATTTATTATATATACTTATTATAAAAAAATATTTGTACAAACAATAAGAATTATATTGCAATTATAGTGATTTCGTTCCGGAATATGATTGACCTGAACGGAAGCGAAGCTCTTAACCGTTTGAGATAACTTTTTTTGTGTTTAGTTGTCTCCAGAATGCGACGAGATAATTAACTAAAAATATTCTCATGTATGTTTGAGCCGAACGCGGATGTTATAGCGAAAACAGATTGAAAAAATGTTCAGCTATTCAAAAGTTATCAAGAAAAGAAGAAAGGAGAGGGGCTCAGCTGAACATCCGCAGCGCACGGTTGGCGGATACTAGCTTTTAAAATAAAAATAGCCTAAGTTACTCTTTATAACATCAGCTGTCAGTCCAAGTCCTGTGAAAATCGGTCCAGCCGTATCAGAAACAGATTTTTATGATACCGTAAATACTTTCATATGTATTTAAGAAAACGCTTAATTCGAACTACAAACGGACAATCAATTTAAATTTATGTATATGAAAACAATATAATGTAATTAATATTATTCAATGTCAATGTCAATAAAACAAAAACAAACAAAAAGTTCTAGAGTGACGTTTGAATGGAATTGAATGGTTAAGTTCCCACGGAGTCACGGCACGATAGAGTCGTGAGCCCCCTTTCTCTTGAGTGACAATAAAAGTGTAATTTCTTCATCTAACCTATCTCCATTGTCTTAGTTATAATTCAATAGAATTAAACTTGAAGCAAGCCGACTTTGCGATATGAAATTTCTCCTTCAAACATTCGGCAATATATTTTTAGAATTCTTATGAAATTTTAATCTCCTGTTAAAATTTCTTTGGAGAGGATTTCTTTGATATACTTTCTTAATACCTATAGGATAACATTTCGAATATGCATTTCATAAAAGAATTATCAACTTGGGCCAACTTGGGCCAATTATTGTTTACAGTAATTCGTTGGTACAAATGATTGTCCCTAAATATCTTAGTAATATTCAAATTTCTTGTTTCATATTGACGGTTATATTAAACACTTACAACTTACTAACATGATTTGATTATCAAACTATGTATATGTCACAATGGACGTTACTTGTAAAACAGATGGGATTAAGCATTGAATGCAAATGGAGGTTCCCATCAGAAATGCGGAACAAATGAGACCCTGACCTACAGTGCATGGCGACGGGTCACGCACTCCTGACGCGGACAAAGATTAACAAACAGACGTCACTTAGTAACTATATGCTTTATTTATTTACCATTCACTGATTTATCACGAAATCTCCGAAACGAACTGTCCGATGAACTTAAAAATTTTACATAGTTACTTCTTTTGTGACATAGACGTACACTAAGAACGGATTTTACGGAACTCCTATCCCAACGGATTTTAACTTTTTGTATTTCACCAAGTTTTAAACCTGTAGGAGATATGCACTTAACACGGCGGTAAGAGTTACCATAGCAACGGTTACAAGACAACGGATAATATGACAACGGTTACCATAGCAACCTAAGTTCACATCCAAATTAATAGTGTGCCCAGCGAAGCGGACGGGAATATTATACATATAAGAATATACGAAAAGATACAAACCCTATCACACTTAATCTTGCCCATACATGACTATACAGTATCTTTTTTTAAAACAATTACTAATATCTGCTATAAAAACTTATCTAAACGACAAGATAGTTACACATGAATCTAATCTAAACTACATTTCAATATAAAAACAAATATGTATACTCAAAGACATCGCTAACACAAACAGTTTTGATCCAACACTGATTGCAGTACCTCTATTTACTCAATCGGATAAACAGTGCATGGACTCATTACGAATTTCTCACTTGAGTTATTACGCCAGCTTCCACGAGTTTAATGCACTTTTGGTAAAACAGTGCCACTGTTTAGCACTCTGTTTCGTTTGGAATGTTTACACTACACTAACTCTACAATCTGCCAACCAAATAATAAACATTCACTTCTATTCCAACGAGATATTTAAAGTTAAAAGAAACGGAAATCAGACGTTCTCATTTTTGGAATAAATAAATCTTATACATCTTAATAAGAATTGAGTTGAAATGTCTTTAACAGTAAACCTACCAAGTACCGGTCAAATTGACCGTTTTTAAACTTTTGTATAACTTACACATTTTTAAACGTTATAATATCGTTATCAAACTACATGACAATTCTTAGAATATGCATATAATATTTTCTACACTCTTTACTTTTAGTTATTTCCATTATTACCTGCGTTATATAATAAAATAACTTTTAATTACCGGTCAATTTGACTGGTAATTAAAAGTTAATTTATTATAACAGTAGGAACATGTATAAAAGAATTGTCGGTAGGTTTAGTGTTAATACGGTAAAGTAAATTACTTATTGACTACCCAATAACTTACTCCTTTTAAATTTTTATTATATAGATAGATTGTCAGTTTGTTTGTTGTATATATGTAATGTATCACTCTATGGTACGTGTTATTCCTGTCCCTGACTCAACAATAGTTCTGCGAAAGTGTATTAATAGTGCCCTACGTGAGCTTATTGACTTGGAACACATACATACATACATACATACACACATACATACATACATCCCTTATAATTATCTGTCAGTTTGAAAGACACGTGTAGATTTTAACATTGACTTTCGACTATAAAAGTCAGAAATATTATATTTATTCCTTGTCTATGACATATTCGAACTACATTTTAATTGAAAGCAAATAAATTTAATATCCCGGTTACTTATCCAGGATAAAATTGATTAATGAAGAAATAAAAAATAGCATTACCGGGATCATCATGAAACGATGAAAACATTTTACAGGACGAGTCATGGATTTTAACTTTTAAATTATATTAAACTGACAAACAAACCAAAATATTAATAAAATCGAGTAATTAATAACCAATGAATAAAAAAATACCAAAAAATATTTATTAAAAGTACCATTTTGATATTGAGGTAGAAGGTTTAATTTCCATGAAATATACACCATTCCAGTCTAACAACACTTAACTTTATCTAAAGCCTATGTATAAATTGATAATACACATAATTTATAATTTACGATAAGTGTATAAGTACTAGGATGGGATAGACGGGATAGATAACATTTTGTTTGTTTTTAAGGATATAACATATTTATGAATAAAAGGATTTTGCAATTTATAGATATAGCTAGGTTTTTATAAGACGGTTTTGTTATGACTATGTTAATATAAATATATTCTATATGTATTTATATATATTTTAGATGAATACTTAAAATTATATGAATTTAATTATTTCTAACCACTATACATTTTCCTCTGAATTGTTATAAAATAATCAAATCAAAGTTTTATATTAACTTTGTATAAAATTTAATATAGTTTCACGGATTTCATCAAAAAGATCTTCCAAAAAAATGTACATTGTATTTATAAAATATATATTTAATAAAGTCCGTAATTTGTATTTGTTAATTATTTAAAGCAGTGATTCCAAATTGATGAAAACGTGTCTTTGAATAATTTAATTATAATAAAATTTAATAATTATTTCAGATTTAGCCACGTGCATCCGTTTAGGAAAACGCATGTACCCTGAGGATACACCAATAATTGGGAACCACTGGTTAAAATCACACATTGTATTCAGTGTCAATGACCTCTGCAATGTTATCATAGTAATGTCTTAATTAAAAAACTAAATTAACAGGTCTTACTAGATTTAATATAGGGACATCTCACAATAACGGCCCATTGGAAATTTACATATTAAAAACGTTTAAATAATAATCGCTTTACCAGCGGTTCGGTCCGCGACATACTGTGTAAGATTTACCGATATACAGCCTATCATTTGTGCAGTCACATGTTCTTATTATATGATAATATTAACTCGTTTTGAGTATATATGTAAAGACAAAAATAAGTAGACTGAAACGACATATATACATGTGAATAACAATTTCTTAACCCATCCTATAAATAGCCTACCTAGGTTTGCAATTTTGAATTACTGTCAAAAAATACAGTAAAAAAAAATGTAAAATTATTTTCATATAAAACATGTCAAAACTGATCATCATCACCTCCAAAGCTGACTGTAATAACGAAAAGTTGGTGAAGCATAAATATATTACGTCCCCTGTAACACTATACGTCTGTCTATTTTTATTTTACCACCCGTGATGGAAGGGAGAAAACACACTTTTTCGCTTATAAAAAAACATCAGTGAACGCGATAATCTCTATTTACTTCACAAATAAATAGTAACATTTTTAACATTAATTGACAAGGCTTAGAAAATAAAACCTTTAAAACAATACAACCAACGTCATTTTATAGTCGCAGACGGAACCGCGGGATAGAGTTATATCATTATCGTAAAGGTGTTTTGATAAAACGATTACGAACCGCTATATGAGATGAGATTTTAAAATTAATAACTTTTTGTTATAACATTATTTATTATGTTAGTGTAATGACTGGTTATACGGTTTACCTGGAAGGACATATTCATTATTACATACTAGCTACCGCGAGTGGCTTTGCCCGCGTTGGTAAAATCGTATTATATATAAGATCATTTAAAAGTTTTCTATACTTCGGGTACAATATTTTTTAGGAGTGAATAGATGATAACAAAGGCGCTTTTTTATCACTCGTCTAGGTTGGATTCCGTGGGAACATTGGAATAAAAAACCTATATTCATCGCTGACAATGTAACTTTGGACAGACGAAATTATTAAAATTAGTCGATTAGTTTTTGAGATGACCCATCACAAACATACCACCAATCTTCACCAACTCTTTATAATATTAGTATAAAATATCAATTAAATTTGATGTCTTTTAGACAACATTATAACAGTTTATTCCATGCACTTGCATCATCTCTATAAATCAAATAAACAGCCCACAATAAAACCCCACCCAATATATCTCTGGACCTCAGAGGCTGGTGATTTTATCTCATTTGGCATTTCGGAGCTATACTGTATGAAACGTGATCTGAATCCGTGTTAAAGTGAAAACATTTCGATTTGAAACACGAAAAATACTGCATTCTTCATCGGTTATAATAAAAATATCCCGTAAGACATATCTATAATATACTTTATATGTTAATTATTATAATTAAAAACGTTATTTAACAGTCCATTAACTATTTATAGTTAAACGCTAGTTAACATTGCATCAGTTAATGTTGTTCCGCTTTGCACCTGCTGTAATAAAATAAATAACATAATGTTAAATAACCATCAGATAGATATTAACTATCCAACGCATGTTTTGTACACAAAAACTTAAACCGAGCAATTGAAAAGCAGTAATGGACGTATAATTTAAAAATGGAATCGTTATAAAAAACCGTCCGTTAGGTATGCGCTGAAGCACGAGCCCACGACATCTGCTCGCTGATTGGTCACCTTTTTGTTCCACATTCGAAATAAATCGAACATGAGCAGTATGTGCGTAATTATAAAGATGGGCGGACGTGTCTCGCACCTGCGGGCATTGTTTAAATATTGTTTTTTATTATAGAAATTATTTAATTCTTAAAAGGAAATAATACTGTCAACATTGCAATAAAATTATATATATGGGTCTCGTGGACAATGTGTGGTTTTTGTTCAAACAACAGTTACACGTTTATGTAACCTTATTTAAGAAGCGCTTATTATGATTTTTTATACGAATTTCTTATATTCATTGACATTTAATAACTAAAACATTGCGTGATCGTGATACGCAATTTATTGTCTCTTATATTATGTTCTTCAAAAAATATGAGACACCAGATCGTAATAAAGATTAAAAGACACTTTATTACGGTTCGTATTAAATATATATATATAATAAATTTGTCTGTAATATTATAATTGCTTCGTTTTATCTTAAATGAATTTTGTTGTATTTTATTCTATATTTAAAATTAATCGATTTCTGGAAATCATTATTATTGGGTGATGATGAAAAAATATATAATTTTGACACAGAAATACCTGATACTTAATAAGTAACAATCCAAACACAAACAAATAATTAAACCCCATAGTGGTATTACCACACGGGTCTTTGATGTACTGTCTCGGGTTTCTGACGGACAGACAACACCTGCCTCCACTTCCTGTTCAATGGTTTTTTTATTCCTATGGCATTTCCTGGAGATCTCCCTTACAGGGTAGTTAGTGCACAGGTAATTCGGTGCACACAATTATATTTAAACATTTGTTGGATTACACCCAAAAAACAGATTGACCGAGCATTTAACTTTAATAATACTAAATTGATAAGAACTTGAGCTTTTTGTTTAGATAAGATGAGATGAGTTGAGACGAGATGAGATAGAGCTTTACCTACATACAAGGATACAACAACATAGCTCAATGAATAGAATAGACAGAACCAAAAACTGTTAAAAACTAGATAAAATGTATAAAATTGCGTCTGTAAATTCGTAACCTGTGCCCAAACAGTTCATTGTTTGATATGACATGCGATTTAACTTTCTTATAACCATTGAACAAGATTCTTATTTATCTTAAACCGGCTCCAGCGCTGCCGTTCCCATACACATCAATGTATACAAATTACAAAGTAAACAAACGTATAGAGATTTTTAAAGACATTACAAAAGTCACCTGAAACAATTTATACTAATTTCATTTTAATATATACAATAAATTGTCCGTCTATATTATTATAAAATTTTTAATTTTACATTTAATTACCGATTTTGATGCGACTTTAGAGATATTGATGTTAAATTAAAGGAGCAACACATTGAAAACAATATATAAACTAAGAAAAGTTAGTGTAAAATAATTAATAAAATTAAACATAATATATTCAGCACTTATTACTTGTAAGCAAAATAACAAGATAATTGTGAAAAACAGACCGTTTAAAAATAATAACTCGTAAATTGTATGTAAATAGTACTTACCTAAAAATAGATAAACACAAAGAAAGCTCTACCATCAATGCGTACTGTCGGCAAAAAAATATACATATTATTTATATTTATATATGTATATATACTAAGATCCACCAACCGTGCTCTGGTGTTGGCGGGTGTTGAGCTGAGCCCCTCTCCTTTCTTTTTTTCTTGATAACTTTTGAATGGCTAAGCATTTTTTCAATCTGTTTTCGCTATAACAACCGCGTTCGGCTCAAACATACATGAGAAAATTTTTAGCTAATTATCTCGTCGCATTCTGGATACAACTAAACACAAAAAAGGTCTCCCAAACGGTTAAGAGATTAACTTACGCTCAGCTCAATATTGAGGTAAGCAAATTATTGCATTACCTGTGAAAATCACTATTTTGAAACTACTACACACATTTTATGTTTATCTGTCTGTGTTATCTATTAATGTTTGGACTTAATTTCTGTTAATCAATCAAAATTTGTTCAGCTGTAGCATATACAAGTAATATTTTTATAGTTTCGAAATAAAGTAATTTTTCTGTCAACGGTACCAAATACCGAAGTAATTAGTTATGCCAAAAGCCTCCCACGCTGCACCGCGCATACTAAACAGAGTATTATCATTTCTATATTGAATTGTAAGATGTCTGGTATGACCGGCGGTATAACCAATAATAATTGAGAAAGTGTCAAAGTAACCCACCCACAATATTAAGGCTTTAAAATTATAAGACAATCTTACTTTTTTCTGTCCCTTCATCACTAGTAACACATTTTTTTTTATGACCCTATATATTTTTTTTACCTCTTTTCGTAGTGTGTCAAATATTACAACTTAATAAGTTTGAATAGTAATAAAAAATGTCTCGATGTGTCAATCAATTCATAATTAATTAGTCCCAGTAATACCTATTGGTTGCAATATTACCTAAATAGCAAAAAAAACCAGTGAAGATGCAAATACCCAAGGTATTTCCCGAACAAACTTTGACGAAATTATAAATGTTAATAAAAAAACAATTGATTTTTAAGCAAAATGATTGTTTTTTATTGAAGAAAAGAAAATGTTAAATACATGTTTATTTATAATTACAAAAAAAAATACAAAATAGTAATATAATTAAATATGAAAATAAACTAAAAAAAAATCCTGTCCACAGATATCCTTCCTTCCATCCATCCATCCATCCCAGAAAAGTGAAAACAATACAGAACGAACAAAGTTTGTTGGTGAAAATATATGAATCATAAATCAATTTAACACTAAACCTACCAAGTACCGGTCAAATTGACCGTTCTTAAACTTTTGTAAAACTTACACATTTTCAATCGTTATAATATCGTTATCAAACTACATGACAATTCTTAGAATATGAATATAATATTTTCTACACTCTTTACTTTTAGTTGTTTCCATTATTAAATGCGTTATATAATAAAATAACTTTTAATTACCGGTCAATTTGACTGCGTGCGGTAGGAACAGGTATACAAGAATTGTCGGTAGGTTTAGTGTTAAGGTATATGTCATCACAAACAAACAAACAGTTAAACACATAACACTTTTACTTTGTGTGTTAAAAATGAACAAATAATAAATCCCTTGTTTTTAAAACTTTCACATTTACACCAATTAGTTACTTTCAATCCAAACATATCCAAGGTGATTCATTAGAGGTATCATTGTCAGACTAAACATGTCTGCGTGTTTGTATGTGTTGTGATATTCGCTAATGCATCGTAATGCGATACTATTATTGGATTGTTTGGTTTAACTGTTAGTTAATATTTTAAAATGTCCCGTTATCTTACAAGGGAGATTTTAAATTAGTGATTTGTGTTTAGTAAAAATTTTATTTCTATCCTATATTCGTTTTAAAATATATATCAAATTATATTGAACTCAAGTATTGCGAGTTTTTACCGTGATTTTTTATCAGCATTTTTGGCAGAGTATTTATTTTAACAGCAAAATATTTTTGTCCGTTAATATTCTATATATATAAGCGATTTACCACTTACTGATACATCACGAAATTTCCTAAACTGTGTCCGATTAACTTAAAATTTTACATAGTTACTTCTTTTGTGACGTAGACATCCACTAAAAACGGATTTTACAGAATGACTATCAATGGATTTCTGCATATCGCCAAGTTTTAAACCTGTAGGAGCTATACACTTAACGCGCGGTTAAGAGTTACTATAGCAACGGTTACGATGACAACGGTTACCATAGCAACCTAAGTTCACATCCAAAAAGCGGCAGGGAATAAGTTAGTTTGTTTATATATACTGTTATATGAAATAATCTTAATAAAGAATGGCTTGTTTAATATTTTACACATGATTTTCGAAAGTCATGAACTTAATGATCATGTAATTATGAACAAACATACTGACTTAAATTTGAAGCTAGAGATTTACTTTCTTAAATCTCTAGCTTAAAATTTTAATTCTATACAGTGTTTAGAAAATGTTTTTGAAGATATTACAAAAGCACGTTTTCAAATGTCCATAAAACAGAATCTTAATATATATAAAATTTAAGTGTATGTTTGTAATTCCGAAGTAATAGCTTAACACTAAGTGCATACGAGTATGAAAGTATACACGTTACTTACATATATATATATATATATATATATATATTTCTTTGTTTGTTCCGGTTAATCTATAAACGGCTGGACCTATTTTAACAGGACTTTGACTGGCGGATAGCTGATATTATAAATGCTACTTTTATTTAAAAAAACCGATTCCGCGAACAAAACTGTAGGCACAGCTATCATTTAATGGATTCAAAACGTTTTACTCGACCTTGGTAGTGTCAAAATTCAATGCGGGTAGGGGAATTTAAACTTATCTACACATCCTGTGTAATAGACTTACTCTGGTAACTTCTGGTATAAATTCTGGTTTACCTGTAAATTAAAATATATCATTAAACATGTTGTTTATTTATAATTAATTATAAACAATACAAGACAATTGTCTTGTAAACAATTATGAGGCACGAGGATAATTACTTAACTTAATCAAAACAGGTTATGTAGTATCAGAATATAAAATACTAGCAGGTTGCCCGTGCTTCGCGACGGACGGCGAAAGTGATCAAATATTTTGTTTTAATTTCCACACCACCTAGGAGGTATCAAACAGGCGCGTTATATTTTTTGCAGTTTTTTAGCTGTAACTTTGGAACGGTTTGGACCTTTGCAAAATCCTAGTCTAGGAGTCTTAAAAAAAACACAAAACTATCAACAGAATGGTAACTATATTAATATACATATAATAATAAGAACGATAAAGTGAATTGTGATAACCCTATATTTATATTTTTTTACTCTTATCAGGACATAAAAAGCCTTTGTTTGTCTGTCACATAAAATGATGGTAAGGTCATCACCCGACCCCACGTGAGTATTATGGATGGTACATTTATTTGTTTTGACTTTTGACGAACAGACTTACTTGTTAGATATATCACTTAGAGTAATTGATAATATAATCATGATAGATCGAATTTATAAAGATTGACTGTTTCAAAAGATATTATCTCTCTTCATATTTTTTAGTATCAAAAACTTTAATATATTTATGTCTGTAAAAAATCATGCCTGTATGTATTGACCTTAACACTAAACCTACCAAGTACCGGTCAAATTGACCGTTCTTAAACTTTTGTAAAACTTACACATTCTTAAACGTTATAATATCGTTATCAAACTACATGACGATTCTTAGAATATGCATATAATATTGTCTTCAGTCTTTACTTTTAGTTATATCCATTATTACCTGCGTTATATAATAAAATAATTTTTAATTACCGGTCAATTTGAAGGCGTGCGGTAGGAACAGTTATACAAGAATTGTCGGTAGGTTTAGTGTTAAGGTCAGATTTATTTCTCAATATTTTTATCATCTATTCTTTGACCATAGATTAAATTTTAAAATAATAAAGTTAATAAGAAAAGGCTAATTCGTATACAATGGTTTGTTTTTACCGTCTTTATTGACAGTCTTTATTTTAATTAAAAAATTATTAATCGGAATTGTTTCAGTGCATATCTCAGTCGGTGTTAATAATCGATCCTGATTTTATATCCGGATTAAAACTACAATCTATTTCTTGATTTATTATTATCCACAGTTAGAATTAAGATTGAGTTTGTAGGGAGCAATTGAAAAGTAATTTAAATCTCGGATTGTAGATTGATTATTAATCCTAATTGTAATCTACAGTCAACATTTTCGTTACCTTGTATATAAATAGATCAGTGGATAGGAACCTCTTTATACATTTATTTTCAACATTTAAATGAAAGCTTCATTCATAATGAAGTTGAAATGAAAATCAAAATGATACATAACACTTCTGGATAAGACATTTATTAAAGGCAGTGCTAAATGGAGGCAGTAAATTTGAGAAATGATCTACACGACTGGTTCCACAAGGATTTTGAATGGAGGTAAGTTATCAAAAGTGTTTTAATATATATCTATATCTATATATATATATATATATAAAATTGAAGTGTCTGTTTGTTATTTCAAATTAAAAGCCTTACACTAAATGCATGTGAAAGTAAACGAGACTTACAAAAAAAAATTCTCTCTCAGATTTTTCCGGCTAATCTCTGAATCGGCTGAACTGATTTTAACAGTACTTTTACTGGCGGATAGTTAGTGTTATAAGAAGCAACTTGGCTACTTTTATTTTAAAAAAACGTAAGAACAGTCGTAGGCACAGCTAGTATATAAATAATAATAAATTAATCACAATATCAACTATATTATATGATGCCTACATCTATGTAAATACATAATAATTCGACGAAGGGGGGTTCTTAAGTGCAACCCCCAATTCCTGTTTTGTCAAATCCAACATCAATACAACAAAACCACAGTATAAATAAATTAAAAGTAACATTATATGTAATTTAATATAATATAAAGCCACAGTTGTAATAAATGTATTATAAACAGCTTTCCCTGTAATCATTAATTGCTAACTCAATCAGGTGCGTGTGCGCAGGTATCAAGCGATTAGTCACAGGTGGCGATAAATCACAATACATTCAACTACGAATGTGATTTGAATATTACTATGTGATAGATTAAATAATGATACACAGTTTAATGATATTTAATCATTAAATGAAAATATCATTAAACAGTAAAATTTAAATGTAATTTTCGTTTCCTTTATTTGAAGTTCAAATATTTATTATTAAAAATAAGTGGAACGAGAAAACGATAGACAGAGAAAGTATGTATTCTTTCGTATTTATTCAACTTACATTATTTTCTTACTGATTAGTGACATTTGTAGTTTTTTGAAGTTTATTTGTTAGTAATCCATAATATATTTCTTCGTATCTCTTTGTATTTAAGTCTCAAGAACCAAAGCCCTAACAGCCAGTGAACGGTAAAACAGTATTGTAGGTTAATTAAGAGAAATTACCAGTGAATATCTAATTTATACAAAGAAATTATATCGAAATGACTGCTTTAATAAATTTATAGCTATTATTACAAAACTAATGGCGATATAATAATCTATATATATTAATATTTATAATCTATATTTACCACTCACTGACTCATCACGAAATCTCCAAAACTATTTATCCGATTAGCTTAACATTTTACATGGTTACTTCTTTTGTGACGTAGACGTCCACTAAGAACGGATTTTACGGAATTCCTATCAAAATTTTTGCATTTCGCCAAGTTTTAAACCTGTAGGAGCTATACACTTAACACAGGGGTAAGAGTTATTATAGCAATGGTTACCATAGCAACGGTTACGATGACAACGGATAATATGACAAATGTTACCATAGCAACCTAAGTTCACATCCAAATTAAGTGAGCCCAGCGAAGCGTAAGGGAATAAGCTAGTGTCTTATACAAATTGTATATAACTTTAAAGACACGTATTACTTCTAAAAGATTAAAAAGATGAACCATCTATGAAAGTTCGTTGTGATAAAAAGACAATTTGCAACTAAGTCACGACTAAACTATAGATATAGATAAAGATACAATGTAAGGACGTAATAATTATGTGTCGGAAGTCGGAAATATAACATGCAAATATGATACGTTGCGGAACATTAATTAATTTCCTTATAGTGTATGAATAGCTTTATAGTCATATAAAGGGTTCTGTATACTGGTTCTTTCCTTTGAATCGATATTATAATACTAGCTGTGCCCACGACTCCGCTCGCGCGGGATAAGTATCATAATATTAGCCATCCGCCAGTGAAAGTGTTATTAAAATAGGTTTAGCCATTTCAGGGGTTAGCCGGAACAAATAGATATATAGAAATATAATAAATTGTTCCTTTTGTCAGTACCTTATACACTTTCATATGCGTTTAATAAGCTATTAATTTGTATTTACAAACGGACACTATTTATATGTTTATATGAATAAACTTTATAATATAAATTGCAATGACCACTCGACCTCGTTGTAGAGGACATATACAATAGAATATATTATAATTGTATATCTATATCTATATAGAAAACTATATTACTAGTACAACGCATAACGCTGGGATTGAAACTATGTTTCTCCTTAAAATATTAATATTTAAAAAAATATTTTTCTTTATTACAACATATAATAATAAATAAATGAGATGGTTTTATATATTTTGAGATTATTTTTTATTAAATGTATTCAAAGTTAAGAACAACAATTTAATTGAAAACACGACTCGTTGTAACTTCCAGCGTCCATTAAGTTTCCATTCCGACTAATTCAAGTAACTTGTACAGATAGTAATCACGGGATCACGATTGGAATGATTCCGCTCAATCGTATTCAATCATTGAAAATTAGGACATACTGAATTGATATTTTATATATTTAATATAGGTGCCAAAAAATCATTTATAATATCAGCTATCCAGTGAAAATCTTGTTAAAATCGGTCGAGCTGTTTTAGAAATTAGCCGGAACAGATAGACAAGACATAAAATTATTTTTATACCAAAACTTCGTTTGTAATATTTTATAACATCAGCTATCCAGTGAAAGTTCTGTTAAAATCGGTCCAATTATTTGCAGTTGAGGAAACAAACAAACAAAAATTAAAATCGATTTTTTGTACCGTATACATTTAGTGTTTTGAAATTACAAACATACCTACACTTATTTTATTTATATGTATATACTCTTTCTTGTTTATAAATGAATGTATTGTGTTTAATTAGTAGGTATTAATTGAAACACATGTTCCCGTGAACTGATTTAAGATTTTCTCATGAACATTCTCACGCCTTTCTCATTACTTAAGATATAAGTAATACATATATGTATGTATTATTATACTTTATATGTTGTTTTTAATTATATATCACTCACTAGCTTATTCTCTCCCGCTTCGCTGGACACTTTTAATTTGCATGTGAACTTAGGTTGCTATGGTAATCGTTGTTATAATGTCCGTTGTCATCGTAACCGTTGATATAGTAACTCTTACCCCCGCGTTAAGTGTATAGCTCCTACAGGTTTAAAACTTGGCGAAATACAAAAAGTTGAATTCCGTTGGGATAGAAATTCCGTAAAATCCGTTCTTAGTGGACGTCTACGTCACAAAAAAATAACTATGTAAAATATTAAGTTAATGGGACAGATAGTTTCGGAGATTTCGTGATGTGTCAGTGAGTAGTAAATAACATTGTTGTTATGTTCTGAAAAAAAAATTACACTTTTAATAAGAATTTATTCAGTTTCTGGCTTATTCTTAAATCTCATTTGAACTATAGTTATAATTTAGTATTGTTTTATCTACTTGAAATTTTAAATATAATATAAACACTTAACCAATAAAAACTATATCTATTGACAAATCATTGTACGTTGTAACTATTCAAGGTGCCCTATACGGAATAGTCTTCCTGCGTGCTTTTAGGGTTCTCTAGTGTAATGTATAATCCTTTTATTTTTCTTCATCAAAGCCTTGTTCGTCCGTGTAAGGAAAGTTGTTTTAAATTGCCGTCTTCCTATTTCGTTATAGAGTTCCGCACAGATAAATTGTTTTATTATTAAGACTATAAATTCCTTTTAAGGTAATATATATTAGAACTCAATACAATCACAAATTTAATATTATTATGTTATAAAAGATATCTTTTTAATTATATTTCGCTTTTACTTAATTAAATATTATATTATACGGAACCAAAAAAGCTTGTTTTAAACGACCTATCCCTTGCTTTTTGCTTCACTGGTAACTTGAAGTGACCGGTGACTCAGGTACAGCGCTTTGAGTCTCACGGATTGACAGTTTTTTGTTTATAGTATTATAGTTATTATAGTAGTGAAACTGACTGACTCATTTTATTAGACCTTACTGTGAGTTGGACTGATACTATTATTTTTATTACTTTACTGCCAATTACACTGCAAAGGAAATTAGATTTTTTTATCAGATTATCCGTTGTCATCGTAACCGTTGCTATGGTAACCGTTGCTATAGTAGCTCTCACCCTCGTTTAGTGTATATTTTAAAACAGATTTATGTTAAAACTAAATATTGAGATGAACAAAATTATACCTAAGGGTTTTATTTTAATATATAATATTAGTATAAATATGTAATATATACTTAGTTTTGATTTTATAAAAGAAAATTGTTTAATTATGCATCATATTAACTATTGACCAATACAAGACCAGTATTAGAAGCCATCCCGAGATAAATCAAAGGAAATAAAACTACCCGCACTATCACAACCACGTCCATCGCTAAGCGAGATCTTGTTGCATGTCCATCGCTGAGCGCAGCCTAGTTGCATATAGTACACTCCTTGTATACTGTCGATGTATTGTTTGTAAAACGTCACTCACGTACCGACAGGTTGTAGGGGGGACTGTAATAACAAATTACTGACTCACGGAGTCAGTTGACCATGATGTTACTAAATGTAGGAATAGTTTATAACATATAATTATTGTAAAAATCCTCTTATAATTTGTATAGAATGTCTCCACAGAATAATATTGGAAAATATCCCGAGAATACAGCTTATTGTCACCCCAACCGCACTATTCCGGTTATGGAGTTACATTAATAATCACGTTTTATTAATAACATTCAGTGGCGCCAAGCTGAGAGTTTTTTTTTATATATAATTTTATGGCATTTAATTAAAAATAAATTAAATATGAATACCACTTCACACGGAAATGAATATCGACTTCAATGTTAACGAGTGACTTGAGGTCTTGATACAGACGTTTATATTAATTTATATCAAAGGAGGTTTGTTTTTTTGATTGGGAAAGCGATTTTATGGATGCGGGTATTCTGATTATTAGTGTTTCAGATAATTTCTCAAAATGTTTTTTTTGAGGTTGCTTTTAAAAATTAACATCTGCAAATAAATATATTATATTATACTAGGATCCGCTAACCGTGCGCGGCGGGTGTTGAGCTGAGCCCCTCTCCTTTCTTCTTTTCTTGATAACTTTTGAATGGCTAAACATTTTTTCAATCTGTTTTCGCTTTAACATCCGCGTTCGGCTCAAACATACATGAGAAAATTTTTAGCTAATTATCTCGTCGCATTCTGGAGATAACTAAATACAAAAAAGGTCTCCCAAACGGTTAACAGTTTCGCTTACGCTCAACTCAATAATTCTTAATAATAAAAGAATATTATATAAACATAATACTTATCCATGAAGACACTCAATTATATGAATGGAATCTTCGTACATCTCAACAATTCCTTTGGAAGACCGAAGAACTAAGATAAGAAGGCCTATACAATGCATGACTTCCCGTAAATACCTTTTAAGTTTAAGTTTCTTAAAATGACTATAATAGAAGTAATTGACACCCTTAAGATATAGATGAAGGAGAGGTCTTAGAGAGGAAAGGAAAGTAATCTGTCCCTTTCACACACGTACAAAGTAAATCCACATCTTTTATAGGAGGCTGCTATCTCTTTCAAGCCAGTGTACAATAAAAGCTTAGTTAAACCGTTTTTGTGTAATCTTTTCTGTTATACAAATATTACATGTGTAACCTTATTACATGTTAACTAGAAACGTCACATTACGAAAGTTCTATCACAAAGGGAGTATGGTTTGTTTACGGCGACCTACTTGATGATACTGTAAGGCTACTTTAACATTGTTTCTAGATAAGGCTGTTTATACACTATCATATTTCTATGTTAGTTTTTTTCATACATTGTTCATAAATAATATATGTATATTAAATTTTTTTTTTGGGACATAAGGCACTTCTTGTAAATTTGTACAAAAATTGTACATTTAACTAATAAAGAATTAAAAAACAAAATTTGAAAACAGCAGCACTAGTCTTCAAGATTTAATCCAAAACTTATCGATACATTATGAGATAAAATATTAAACCATCAATTCAAATTAATATCATTATTAAGTAATGTAATTAATACGAAGCTTCTCGGAATTATAAAGTTCTCGGAACTCGGAACTCGGAAGAACTCGGAACCGACATGGTTTCATTTTCGATTTTATCAAAAAGTAAAGCAGTGCGTGAAGTAAAAGTGTCCTTATAAGATAATCAAATACCTGCGCCAAATTAACAATTGATAAGAAATACGTATAAAAATCCTCAATAGTCCTCAAACCTGAGACTCTTGGAGTACTTTGCAACTTAATAACTGAGCCATTAATTCATATTGTTGTAGATTAATATTATGTATTTGTATTTTATTCCAATTATACATTAAACTAGATAGTTAGGCAACGAAGTCAGGAACACAGATTGTGCTTTTTTAAATAAAAGTAGCCTAAGTCGCTCCTTACAACATCAGCTATCCGCCAGTGAAAGTCCTGTTAAAATCGGTCCAGCAGTTTCAGAGATTAGCCGGAATAAACAGACAGATACACAAAGTTAAATTTTAATTTTTTTTTATGTAAGTAACGTAAATACCTTTACTTGCATTCAGTGAAAAGCTGTTAATTTGGATACAAAGAGACACTTCAATCTTTATTATAATCACATGTGACATGTTTATACATGTCACGAGGACGCACCGTTATCCTATGAGGTCATAAAATTATAATGTCAAAGGGTCATTGACCCTAAATATTTAATTTCTGTACTCCCATACTGATAACAATCAAACATTCGAAATCAGAGAGTGTATGGACAGCCTTATGCGTTTCAAATTACAAAGTCACAACCACTGTACCTTGACCTATGTTGACTTTAAAAAGGGCTTCACAACAGCTCACATTGTGATGGTTGAAAAGAAATACTAAGCTTGAATTTACAAATATTATCACAACGGTACAATATACCTTTGTCTCATGTCTCTTAATTACTTGACCCAAATCTTTATTAAAAATTTAAATTCAAAATGAATCATTGAAGGTAAGTAAAGAAAATAATGCTCAGGTCCAATTACGATTATGGTGCAAGAAATTCCCATATCATAGACACCATCAATCACCCCATAAAAAGTATGCCATCAACGCGCCATGAATACAAAATCACATGGGTTTATATTATAATTTATACGCATACCAAATACCAAGATCGATTTATATAATAATGTATAAATATATATACATTATATATAACAGTGAGTTTTATTAAAATCGGTCCAGCCGTGTCAGAGATTAGACTGAGTTTTAAAAATTGATTTTTATATTGTATATGCTCATATGCATTTAATGAAAGCTGTTAAATTGGATACAAACAGACACTTGAATTTATTTACATATATAGATTATGGAAAGAATGTACCAACCTGTTGAATTTCATAATAATCATAAATTTATCAAATTCTCACATAATTAACAACTATTCTCATTAACTAATACGAATATAAACAAGAAATAAGAAACAATATAACAGCTAAGCTAACCTTAGAACTTAACAGGATTTCAAAATGGCCGCGCTACATCTTTAAGAAAAAATATTTTCTTGTCTATTTCTTGATTATAATTATTTAATTACTTCTATATATATATCAAGTTGTATAACTTTTTGTGTGTTTATTACCAAACACATACCTAGGTCTCACAATTTATTCATTACAACATTCATTCATTGTTCTGTTATTTCTAGTTTATAACTTCCTATATACAATTTATTCCTATCATGTAATTTATCTAGAACAATAAAATATAAACAATAACAATGATTTAATACACACACACGCACACACACACAAAATATACGCACACGCAATAAATATACAAAGACATATGCAAGACTAAATAACAATGTATAAAACGCCATTTTGTAAATCATTCGTTTATTTGTCATTTTGAAGTATATAGCTAAGAAGAGAAGAGATTGAAGAGTTCATTTCATAGATTTCTTGTTTGAAACCGAAGAAGGCTTTGAAAATCCTTGTTAAAAATGATAATAACAAATATTTTATTAGCATAAATACACCAATACCGTAGTAAATATACAATACTAAGAATCATCTTTCCACCACGAAAATTAAGTAGCTTTTATGTGTAATATAATATATAAATAACTAACTGTTTATATAATATTATTAGGAGTCACAGCAGAGAGAATTCAGTACACACATATAATTGAGATGCAAGGAGTGTCCAAAAGTGCATTGTTACAGTTCACGTCGCGATTTCATTATACACTGGATATTATCTCACTCGTCTTTTTAGTCTGTGTCATAAGCATAAAATATATTTATTTATATTCTCTAGATTATATTAAAAACCCTAGCATACAGAAAAATCTCCTCCATCTCTTTGAGACGTGTTTTTCTGCATTTAAGAATTTAACTATTCAAATCCCTCGGATATTCTTATAATGAAAGGACGGAAATTCTTCCTAAATAAAAATAACCTAAATCCAGCTCAGCTCAACACCCGCCGCGCACGGTTGGCGGATCCTAGTATATAAATACAAACATATTTTAACGTTTTCGTACCTTATAATATCTGTAATAATTTATTAAACTTTATCTGCACATCTTTCATTTCATCATCTTTCATTTCATCATCTTTCATTTCATCTTTATCTCACCATATCACAGGATCATAATTATTACAGAGTACCTAAACTATTCTAGTTAGTTTCCTAACTAACTATATAACAAACAAATTCGTCCTTACGCATATTGATGACCTTAAAATGACGCATAGCTGACGTAATCTTACCTGTGAACAAACAAACAATTTATGTAATAAAATTTATATAAACATTACTTGTACCTTATAACAGGTTAATAATAGTTTTACTGTCGTTCCAATCAGTTCATTTTATAGCCAAGTGTATGTAACTAGATAGTCGTTAAACGTCACAATACACTCTTTCACACGGACAAGATAGACGTATATTTTATTGGTATTTAAAATTCATCTCAAATAGAGTCATAAATGAAATGTAGTTCAATGTAAAACAGTGAACAAACAGTCGTTAAAGATACGTTAAATCTTACTAATTATATCTTATAATGTTCTAACATTTACTCTTGAAAAAGCTTAAGGTTATATATATATATATATATATATATATATATATATATATATATATATATATATATATATATATATATATATGTATATATGTATAGAGAAAGATAGAGAGGAAGAAAGAAAGAGAGAGAGAGAGAGAGAGAGAGAGAGATATATATATATACTCTGGGAAAATTACTTATTTTTCTTTTAATCTTTTTAATCAAATTTTATTCGTTCAGATAATTGAATTTTCCTTAAATCACTTTGCTAAAATCTAATAAGTGATGAAGAATTGAGATTTATTGATAATTAATAAGACTAACGTTTAAATAATTACTTATATAATATAAATATTGTTTATAAACTTAAAAAGTCATGACTTAAGATTCATATTATTGTATTTTATAGAATCGATAATGTTATTAAATCTTACTCGTAACTAAAATTACTTTAGAAAATAAATAATTTTGAAAATTTACTGTTTCAGAGTAATTACGGAATACAAATACATACATACACATTAACATATATATGTGTTACACAGTATACCATCAACTATTTAATTAATCTTAAATCTAATTTAGTAATTTATTTGGAGAAACTACTTTATTTAGAATGTTTATCTAAACTTTATAGTTAATTGGTTCTTCTATTTGTATAATTACACGATATTAGTCTTTATATCATATGTATAAAGTCCAATTTACGTTTTTGTGGTATTTCATCCCACGTGGTATGAAGAATCGCGTGACTTGCGCCATAATATGATGGTGAAATAGATGGCTTTTGTTTGAGGTCAACCTTTGACACCACTTTTCTAATTTATTGTCAATAAAACTTTCAATATATAAATTATAGTTCTCTGATACCATTTAAATAATGGCGCATAAAAATATTTTAAAACAAATATTGAAATCTCCCAGTACTATTGAGCGTTAGCGAAGCTCTTAACCGTTTGGGAAATTTCTTTTTGAAGCAACATCACATAAAAACTGCTGAACCGATTGGAATGAAAATTGGCAGAGCTGTAGAGCTTGGGAATGGGCATGTTTAAAAAAAAGAATTAAAATATCTCATTCCGTTTAGAAATGATGGTCTAAAACAGATGCCACCCGTGACTGTGCCCGATGCCTGAACTTGACAGTGTCACATTTTTTCAAATAATTTAATTTCTATTTATTTTACATTACGGATTAGCGCACTGCGCCGGATCCTAGTTTAGATACGGCTTTTAATATATATATAACATTACTCTCTACATAGCATTTGGAACCTTTGTAGCCTTATTATATGGTAGCTTGGAGGGTATCTCAACAGAATTTATTAGGCCCACCTGATACTCCCATTTGATATAAGTGATCACTGGTATTGATTTAAGTGAAAAAAAAATCAATAAAAAAATACATAAAGGACAAAATAACAAAAATTCTTAAATATTTTTTCATTTATATTTAATGTTATATGGCTTCATACGAACTGTCGTAACAAATTTTGTAGTTATAGATAGATAATGACCGGCTCGGGTTGCTGAAACAAAACCCAAGTAAGGGTTACGGTTCTGATTCGTGACAGACAGACGCCAAACACGAGGAGAGTTCATTGACCCCAGTTATTTTTATGTTAGCGACACTAACTACCACGTTGAACTGAACCTGGACCGTCGATAGATAATCACAGATTACAGATTCGCTTCACTCCCATCAGTAAGTGCACTAAATTAGGCTTGCAAAATTTTAAATTATACCTCAACTAAGAGTATGGATATTAGTTTTATTAAGCTATTATAAAATCTTATTAATATTATAATTTAATTAGTATTTATTACATATTTTAGTTTAATTTAATTAACTTCTTATCTCTTTCTCTTATATTAATATTTAGAATAAGATGAAATTTTATTAAAAGCATATATTTTGAGTAACATTTCCAGCTAAGATAATGTTAAGTCATTTTAGCAGAACTCGTTAGAACAAGCCGACAAACCAACATGGTTGTTTGTGTATAGTGTATATATATACATATATATACATTATAAACAAAGGAATTGAGAGTCAAAAGGATTTATCTAGCAACACATATTGTAAAATAGAAAAAGAAATCATTTCGCTTAATATTTGTAAACTAAATGTTGTACAATTTTTTAATTTCTCAACAAAAGACGGATAAGTAGGAAACAATTTACCGAACAATAAAAGTACGAGGGCTGTATTTAGCACACGTGCTGTTACAATGGAATATCCCTCTTATCATGGACCACCCTATATTGTATCGATTCTTTTATAATTGGAATATCGATTTAATAACAAAGGTCTATCCTGACTCGTATCTTCGTAAGTGAGTCTTCCCCTAACATGTAATAGTAATACTCCATCTGCCGGATAATATACACCAGAGGTTTCTTAACTAGCTCTGCCCAGGAATTCGTTTGGAATGTTTTTTATCATAAATTAGCTAAAATTACAACTTGTATTTAGCTATCCGCCAGTGAAAGTTAAATCAATCCAGTTTCAGACATTGTCCGGAGCAAACAAAAACAAATTTTTAACAATTGATTTTTTTATGTATACACCGTATATGATTTTATATGCATTTAATTAAAAGCTGTTAATTTGAGGGTACAAACAGACACTTCAATTATAGTTATATGTATAAATTTTATTGAAGAAAAGGAAAATATTTGAAATATTAATATATGTTATATATACAATAATTATGACGATTATATTATCGTTACAAATAATGAACGTTTCAATTATGTCAAGTCAATAATGACAGCTGTCATTCTAGTTCTACCGCCATGACAGAGGTGATATGTCAGTACCATTTTGTGTTCTTAACAAATGGTATTTTACACCATAGATCATAACTAATCTTTGATTGAGCAGTTTTATCACTATAATTCAATTTTGTTTTTATTGTTATAAACAAAATCGTTTTTAAAATAATGTATTCTTTTATTTCCATATGTTTCGTGTTGTTAGGAATTTGACAAGTTTAATGTGGGATTAATTCGTCTCAAACTAATAATATGTCATTATGAATATTAACACTAAACCTACCAAGTACCGGTCAAATTGACCGTTCTTAAGCTTTTTTAAAACTTACACATTTTTTAACGTTATAATATAGTTATCAAACTACATGACAATTCTTAGAATATGCATATAATATTTTCTACACTCTTTACTTTTAGTTATTTCCATTGTTGCCTGCGTCATATAATAAAATAACTTTTAAGTACCGGTCAATTTGACGGTGTGCGGTAGGAACAGGTATACAAGAATTGTCGGTAGGTTTAGTGTTAAGAAAGAACTTAATTAAATTTAATTTTATAACACAATGTGCAAAGGTAAGTGAAACTAATTATGAAATGTAAAAATATTATTAAATTTCATAGTATAAAAAATATAACGTGGGAAATCGCGTTATATGAAAACGTAAGAGCATGTGTTATAGGGGGGATTACTTGTATAATTCAATACATTTTTTATCAGTCCCGCATACCGAGGCAATGACCTGAGAATATTTAATTTTGATAAGACTAATGTCAGCAATACTATGTACCTACTAGACAACTTAATTAGGACAGACTAAAATGACACGTATTTATAAACAAATACGGGTTGTTATCGTTTGTTTTATTTGTTATGTGTAAGCTATACGCGTTATGTCATAAGTAAAGCAAATAAGACCTTCAAATGTGTTGTGATAGAATATTTATCGCTATATAGAGATATCAGTAGTTTTTTTCTCGTCATAGATACCGTTGTGAAGGAATTGGGTCAGAACTTATCAGTCATAATTAAATTAACATATATATTGATAACCAGTTATAAATTTGAAATTAAAATCATTTAAATGGAATGCAGGAATTGTTTGAATAAAAAATACAGTTGCCGAATATCTACAAGATGAAGCGTCCGCTGCCAGGTTGCTTCAAGATTTATTATAAATATAATTTAGGTCTTAAGTATGGCTTTTAAAAAAAGGAATAAGTTACGGAGCTGTCGCCAGTCTCAGGTCAGAGGCAAGAAAGTTGATATAAATAGCTTGGACGATGAAAAAATGTTATAAAACTTATTTTCACTAAAGATTTAGATGTTAAAATATAATATTAATATGAATCTTTATTTAAAATTAAATATTTTAAAACAACGTCCACATTATCTTAATTTTAAGTGATTTCCGTCTGTGATATCGATAAAAATGTTTAATTGCAGTGTCCCGATAAGAATGATATATTGATAAAGTACTTCCCTACTCTCGACATATTTATAGTTTATTATCTTTACCGTCATTTACATATAAATTTAAATATTATCTTATAATAATTTATAAATATTAAAGGATTTTTCCATTTAAAGTAAGTAATATGACTAAAATTATTATTTTTTTTAATTTTTTTCAATATTTATCGTATTTAAATTTACGCCTTTTTCACGAAAAATTTAAGATTAAATATAGGTTTCCATGTTTCAATTTAACAAGACAAACAGACAATAAAATAAATCATTTCACGTATATTTTCTCATAAATTTATAAGTCTGAGGCACAAAATGTTATTATAGTTTAATTTGTATAAGTTTTACCTAAATACCTAGTATATGGTAGAAAGTTAATCTTTATTTATTTTATACATAATATAGATCCCATTTGGTAGTCCCTAACAAGTCTGTAATCCCTTTAGTGTGAATAACGGTAACTGTAACGGGAGTATTCCCACTATAAAATTATACCATTTGAGATCATTTTTATGACATTTTTTTAAATACTAACCCGAGTTTATTTATAAATTATTACAGTATTTGAGAGAGTTTAAAAATATATATATAAATAAATTTTTGTTTAGATTTGAACCTGTGACTAGAATTCGCCTGCGCAAAACTGAGCCATCGCGCTGTCTTACCATAGATTAGTGAAAATTACATACTTATGTAAAGTACGGTAAATTCTGAATCCTAGAAAGGGGCTTGACCCCATGGGACTTCAGCATGGTGTGTAGGCTTGGAGGTGATTATTGTGATGTTTAGTACTATCGGTGCACCCACGCTACTCGATGGAGTTAAGCAACCGCGATGTGGATTGAGATGTTTTGATACTTGAATGTGTATTTTGATCCAAAAATTATATTGCAATATATAGCATTGTTTGTTACACTATACAGTCTTGGTACAAACGAATTTTATGAAGGTCAAGACATTGTAACGGCATTAACATTACTACGGGTCAAAGGTCAGTCAAGTCAGTCAGTGAGGTCAAACAAAACGCATTATGATTAGTAAATCTATAAACACATACGTCTGTACGTCATACGATAATACGTAGTTAATTTAATGATAACAGCTGTAGCTAGTATCAATTCTTGATATAATAAAAAAATAGTACCAAAACAAATTGAAATTGTTTATTTAATTGTATTACTAAGCATAAATATGTTTTTTAATTAATGTAATACCAAGTATCAAGAGTGTTAATCGCAGTATACATACCGCGCCACACAGTCTAGAGCCACGGTAAGCAGTATATTGAGGGGCCATTGTTGAACTGCTCTTGTTTCAGAGCGTGGGTGATCTCTTGGCCCATGTGTCATCTATTTATATTGATGTATGTGTGTGTGTGTTTATGTGTGAGTAAGTTTTATGTTATACAAGAATGTTAAATATTTTATGAAATATATACATATAAATCAAAATTGAATCGTCTGTTTGTTATTCCAAATTATAGCTTGTCGCTAGTGCATATGTATGTATTGTACTTACGACCGATTTTGGATGGATATCACTGGCGGATAACTGATGTTATAGAGTAACTTCCGCTACTAAATCGTGAGCACAGCTAATATTTATATAAAAATATATACCAATACAAAAATAATCAAGCGAGGTCAGAAGAATAATATATAGGCAAAATATTAAAATTTCCTATTAATAATAAATTCTCCATAACATGTACTTCAAAGAAAATAGAGTTTCTCTTTGAATACAAACATTTTCACTCAACGCTTAATATGCGCTATTGTTTCGCTTCGCGTTCAAAGAATTATCTTCTGTTAGAAATCTTCCGACTCATATTATAACAATATTTATATTATCATAACGTTTCATACAAACAGACCAACAGTTCGACTTGTTTTTAACGGATTGCGATATTTAATAAGAGGTATTTTTCAAGATACATATTAATTAATTTTTTCCCAATGCTTCATATTGTCATTGTTTTAAATGGAGTTAAAGAATATCTTAGGAAATATAGAACATATCAAGGGTATGATTAAATGTAAAAAAAACAGTCAATAACTTTAAAAACATCATTACAATTACTGAATTTTGATTCTATATTTTGCAGGCTTCAAAAAAATGGGAAAATTGAACTGAGATTGGATTAATCAATTGAATATGATTGATTTGACCGGGTTTTTGATATCAATAGTTCATAAAATTCATGAAATATATAACTATTTTTATTTATATTTCAGGACAACAACACAATAAAAAATACGTCATGTTTTATCATTAAAATATTTTTCCTTAAACGATAAGACATCACCATATCAAAAACCATACTACTTTAAGATAAATAAACAGATACCCAGAAAAATATTACACATATATTTCGTTACAAAAGCAGGAGCTTAAAATTTGAATCTTCACCAGATCTTAATATTAAATAAATAACCTATATAAAGCCAAACAACCACACCCGCTTGTAAGGAAGTTGGCACACGTTTGAAGCCGATACCACATGTAAACAACTGATTTATTACTGACCTAAGATCAAGGCTGGCATATATATTATGACTTAATAAATAATACACTTATTGGCATATTTACATACTTATAAAAACAATATGTCGCATGATTATGTGTTAGTGACGTGGGCGTTAGAATAAACAATTTTATCTATAGATATAAATAAAATTGAAGTGTATATTTGTTATTTCGAATTAACATTTCTCTAAATGCACATGAGTGAGTGATTTTATTATTTTTGTCTGTCTATTTGTTCCGGATAATCTCTGAAACTGATAACTAGATAGGATGATAAAAAAACATTCCGCACGAACGAAATCTTGGACTCAGTAAAATAATATATTAACGTAAAACATATAAAAACACTAATATTATGTCGAAATTTCGTCGTAGGAGTGACCTCGTGGGCGTGTAAACAATAAATTTTATAATAAAATTACGTATAAATCACGTTTGACACCGGCCTTAGATAATAATTTGACCCACTGACACAATATTTTGCCGAAATACCTACGTCGTTTTCTATAACCTTGTTAAATTAAATTTATGGTATTGATACATAATTAAGTGTCACTTACACCATAAAATAAATGTTTGATTTAGTGATAAAATATTGTTTAAAGAAAAATTTAAGTAATAAACCTTTTGATATAATTTTAAGTAGATTTTTAATACTTTAATGGCGTCTATTACTCTCTTAAATACTTTAAACGTTCAACAATTTAATTCATTAGATTTCTTGTTTAAATAAAAAAAAATCGATTTTGATCTCATTTTTATCGCGGTAATATTGCTGGATGGATTTTGATGAAATAAGCTATGGTTATGTCTTGTTAGTAATTGGAGGCTTTGCCAAATGCCATATAACGGATTGGGGGATTAAAGATATTTTTAATGATGAATCATTTGTAATTGGCTCTAAATTACTCCACCTTTTGAATGTGAAACGTCAGATTTTTTATATATTTGAAGTACTGTTATTGCATCAGCTATTTTTATTTTTTTGTAATTTACTAATAATGAATTTAAAACTTTATGCTTTGAACCATAGAGTCCAAATTATTTTCGTATTTAACGGTCCATCTTTAGTAGGTGAAGTGTCAGATTTTTTGCCCTCACTTATTATGTCGATATTACAACGATTAGTAATATCGATTCTCGTGATGGTTGAGTTCGAGTCATAAATGGAACATATTTTTTACTAATCGAGAACTCTGTCTAATCTAATCGAGAATTTTGTCGATAAATTGCCAACATACCTACATTACTCCTACTCACTTTCTATACTCATGTTTTTGACAAGCTGTCAGATTTGACAACGTCAAAACAATTATGTCAAATAAACATTAAAAAAAACAAAGTATTTATTTCGTACTTTCAGTATTATAATGGCAAAGTACAATAGAAGTATGTAGCTATTTTTATTGTTAGATTTTAATAGTTTCAACAATACTGTGTGTGTGTGTGTGTGTGTGTGTGTGCGTGTGTGTGCACACATGCAAGGTAGACAATGTAGATATTGTTTTACAATACGTTGCAGTCATAAAACGGTAGTGGTTAGTGAATGAACCTTTACAGTTGACCTGTTTGAAAATTTTATTACTGTGAAAGCGAATATTTTTACATTTTAATATAATTTACATTTTTATTGAGAATATTTCATTTAAATTGTAGATATTATATGAAACTTTTTTATTTTTTGTATTAAAATATAATATCCCAGAGTACCTACCTACTTCATTGCGTTTATATTAAATTTCTTATAACAACAATTTAAAAATGTTACATTGGCAAAGCGCCCGTGTCATGTAACTGACAATTTTATTGAGAAGTCACTTTGCCCTTCCTTTTTTGGCGTATTCGATGTTAATGGGGGGTGAGGTTAATAAAAATGGACGACAAGCATAATACGCATATTAAAGTTTAATAAAAGTTAGATAATCTTTCTTTATCTTTATAAACGATATAAGATATTAACTGTGAAAGCAAAACTTTCAGAACAGACCATAAATTACATACACTTACCTCGTAAATGAGAGGTGGTCGTAAAATAATAATGACACTGTTACAAGTTACATAATATATATATATATATATATATATATATATATATGTATATGTACTAACTTTTATCATCAGTTTCACCCAGCTCCAGTATAAAGTGTACTAATTATTTAGCCTATATTAGCTTATAATTTTTTGTGAATATAAAAACACAGACAGACAGACAGGTAGAGAAAAAAATTGATTTGAAAACAAAATTTGGGTTATCGAGTAAATAAATACACAAAATAAATATTTCAATCACAATGTAAATGCATATACAGACCCTACACATATGTATACAGGAAATAGACATATTATCCGAAATATAAAAAAATCCATTCTCTGAAGGACAAGAGAGGACAGGACAGGACAGGCCAAGACAGATGAGGATGAATGAATTTTTTCAGACCGGACCTAAGTTTGAAAAATATTTTGGCTGACTTACAAAAATTTATCCGTAGACCTTCACGTCACGAGAACAGCGCAAGTGAGAAGGTGACAATAACCCTGGATACAGATCTAATAATTTAATAGACCTGAATATAATATATATAATGTATATATATATATATATATATCTAAGTAGCTGGCGTTCCAATTATAATAGTAATAATAATAATTTATTTCACTTCAAATAATCATCAATACACAAATAAAGTAGAAATCTTCCTTTAAGGATAGTTAATTTATCCCTGTGCTAGAAGACTCTGCTCATCATAACAACATAATTATAGCAAACTAAATTATTAATTAAACAGTGCAATGTATGTGAGTGTGTGTTTGTGTTTGTGAGTGTGAGTGTATGTGTGTGTATGTGTAAGTGTGTATGTATATATAATCCACTGTCCGTCTGATATACAACGGTTGTGTTGAGACGATTACCTAACGAAGCAGTATGAAGCAATAGTTAGACGTAATCTAGCCCAGATATTAACCTGATTTGCATACGCCCCGTTTATCCACAACGGACTTTGTTTTAGGGTTGCCACATCAACATTTTCTTTTTCCACATCGACTTTTTCATATTATATAAGTTAATATCGCTAATCGAGACTCCAAATATAAAATATATATTAAGTACCAAATTTTTTTTTTGTGGTAAAAAATTTAAAAATTAGTTTTCTTTTAAAAATATATGTATATTTTACTTCAAGTTAAATTATTTTTTTTTTATTCAAATACGTCTGGTAATTGCCAACCCTATTCTAGTTTCAGATAGCTTGTTAACTTTGGCATTGCAACACTAATTAAATGTTTTAGCAATCGTTCGTGACTTTGTCTTAAACGGTTCCCCTATTTTGGTGAAAGTTCATTTTATATGGAGCAGGAGTTGGAATACCTATCTACTAAATCTTATTAAAAGTGAAATATTTAGACCCTATCTATTCATATCTAGATCTATGGTCATATAAAACAATATATAAAAAAAGCTAATCAAAATTTAATCAAATATTTGGACCCTGTCTATTCATATCTAGATCTATGGTCATATAAAACAATATATAAAAAAAGCTAATCAAAATTTAATCAAATATTTGGGCCCTGTCTATTCATATCTAGATCTATGGTTACATAAAACAATATATCAAAAAGCTAATATAAATCAACTTAATATTTAGACCCTGTCCATTCATATCTAGATCTATGGTGATATACAATAATATATAAAAAAAGTTAATATAAATTTAGTCAAATTCGGACCCTGTCTATTCATATCTAGATCTACGGCCATAAAAAACAATATATAAAAAAAGCTCATAAAAATATGTGAAAAATATAGACCCTGTCTATTCATATCTAGATCTATGGTCATATATATATAATTCCTGATAGAAACAAGCAAAAACACAATGAAAATAATTCAATTCAATTAACACCCATTCATCATTCGGTTCATTAAATCAGTATGGCCCGATATATTATCGGAACGTCCGATAAATGGATGGCTTTGCTATAAAATTAATTTATACTGCAGAATACAATCAGTCATAATTAAAGGGTCAAATTGATTGTCCGGTATCCATTCGAGCTTGGCTCATCATGTACCCGTAAATTAAACATTTGATACCGTCCGGGACCTACGATTTTGGATTAAATAATTTTTATATATGACGAGATTCTTATCTAAGAAATTACCGCTGCTAAATTCTGTATAACACGCAAACATCTATCTCAGATCATCTCATCTAGTCTTGTCTCATCTCGTCTCGTCTCGTCTCGTCTCGCCTCTTCTCGTCTCATCTCATCTCATCTCGTCTCATCTCATCTCATCTCACCTCATCTCATCTCACCTCATCTCATCTCCATTATTCGTCACCTTATTGCTTCTATCGTTTACAAAACCCCACTTTAACCACATCTAGTTCTAGTCCATATATAGTAGCACATTTAATTTAACGACTGAATTCTTCACGGCACGACCTTGGCATTGTATGAATGCAACCGACGCCAAACTCTTGGCATACATAAATCTTCTACATACATTGTAAAATGCACCCTAACATCAAGGATTAGAACCGATTATAGCATGAAGATGATAATTAAAAATATCCATTGATATTTATAGCGATTTATACAATTATTATATAAATACATAATTACGTATTTTCTTCTTTTAAATCGTAATAGTTTCCGACGCCATTACGAGTGTTGTGAATGTTTTTATATAATATATTTTATATACAAATGTTTTTTTGTTTTGTTTTGTTTATGTTGTTTTGTTTTCTGTTTGAACATTACGCGTGTTTATTTGGGTTAATTTTAACATTTTGTTGTTTATTATATTAATAATTTCGTTTGATAACAACCAAACATGTCAGTCATAAGTTGAAATATTTTCCTTATTAAGTGTTAAGCAAATAATATTATTATTTTTAAATGAATATTATAAAAATACATACATACAAACAAGATTTACATACATTACAACTCTGAAGAGTACATATATATATATATATATATATATATATATATATATATATATATATATAAGTTTCAAACACATGGATGTGTGTTTCCATTGCAATGACGTCATATGTCAAAACAGCTGATATATTTATCAGTGCTTAATCTTATCACATCACTCATTGATGTCCACTTGCTAAAAAGTGTTATCACTGGATACTGATAACAATGTATGCACTTATTAGTAGTACCAGTAGTTTGAAATTATTGTAACTACATTATGATATTTAGAGTTTTAGCATTTTTATGACTATTGCAAGGTCAATGACCCCAAAATTAACAGATTATATTTCATATAAAAAACTACCATTTAATTGCAATGAAAACGCACGCAGCATCCAAAAATACTTGATCGTAGTTGATTTAGAGATACACAAACTAAATACAGATTTGTGTATGTATGTATGTATGTAAGTGTGTGTGTTTATATTGGCGCCTCCACTGCAGTAAATCAGTGATGGTTTTAAAGAAATATTTTTCAATTTTCCATTCAAAGTAATGGTTTATGGTAAGTCTTATTGGTAATGTTATGGGAAGAACAGCTGCTTTTGATCATAATCTCATCTTTTTTTAATAGATTAACATTATCAAAACCGGCTCAGGTAATGCGTATAAATTTACTTACATTCGAATTTTATGTAAATTAAACACATTTAACGAAAAACAATAAAAAACGCAAATAAAAAAAAGACTAATTATCTCTGAAATAGATTTACTGAATCCACTAATAAATATACTCTAAATCGGTCATTGACCTGGTAAGTATTTGGACATCCACAATATATTTTTTAGTTTCATAATTAAACCTTTCCAAGAGATGATACACGTCTTTCGACGCTCTAAACCGAATCTTATCTACCTTATCTCAAAGTGAAGAAAGAATCCCACGGTCTTTAGAGATCCGTACATAATAAAATAAACGCTCTGCATCTTGTATATATTATAATTATATGATTATTTTATATTAATGAATTCTAAATTGTACGGAACTCCACAACTTTTCAGCAACTCCAATTCTATATTCTATACGCATTCCTTAACACTGATTTCATATAAATTTCATCTCTTTATATTAATTTACTATATTTTACTACAGCCTTTATTAATTTATTTAATTATGTATATATTTTCTTCTTTGAATCCATACCAGTGATCACTTACGTCAAATGGGAGGTATCAGGAGGGCCCAATAAACCCTTCTGTTAAGATACTCTCCAACTTATAATAAGCCTACGAGGGTTCGAAACACAGGTCTGAGAACCACACAACAAACTCAGCCAGGTTTTTTTATTGTGATCACTGTTTCACAAATAATATATGTAGTGAGCAATGTACTAACTAGAGCCCCCGTCTGTTAAGATACTCTCCAACTTATAATAAGGCCTCCCTCGTAGGGTACCAAACGCAGGTCTGAGAACCACACAACAAACTCAGTTTTTTTATTGTGATCACTGTTTCACAAACGTTAATAGATGTAGTGACCAATGTAGACTAGAACCATCGAAACCAATTCGATAAGACTAACTCATTGACCCAGGTTGGTTTATAACTAGGATCCGCCAACCGTGCGCGTTGAGCTGAGCCCCTCTCCTTTCTTTTCTTGATAACTTTTAAATGGCTAAACATTTTTTTCAATCTGTTTTCGCTATAACATCCGCGTTCGGCTCCAACATACATGACAAAATTTTTAGCTAATTATTTCGTCGCATTCTGAAGACAACTAAACACAAAAAAAAGGTCTCCCAAATGGTTAAGAGCTTTCACGCTCAGCTCAATAACTTTAAATACTTCCTATTATAAACAATAATATATATACCTACTAAGATTAATGTGTAAATAACAAACAAACATACCGCCAATAAGTTAATATGTCAATTGTATAAACTGAATCGTTAACCAGACCACAATGTATACAATACAATCAATGTATATTTGGATAAACGCCAACATTGTTTAATCATGTAATGAGTAATACGAAATGCCTATTAGTATATCTATACATATATATATATATATATATATATATATATATATATATATAAATCCCCTGACAGTTCTAGTCTTCTGTTATTATTATTATTTCAGTGTTAAAAATGTTATATAATATTGATATTATACGCTTTAGCCATCAATGATTTACCCCCCTCTCCCCCTCCAGAAATAAATCCACTATCTACTTGTGATTGTAGTCTTATGTATTATTTTCAATATTTAAAATGCTAATATATATTGATATTATAAGCTCTAGTGATCAATGATTTACCCCCCTCCGCCCCTCCAGAAACAAATCTACTATCTAATCTTCAAAATGCTAAATAATATTGATATTTTACTCTCTAGTCATTCCCCCCTCCCACAATAAATACACTATCTACCATAACATACTGTTTTCTAGAGAAAGTAGATTTTTTCTCGTAAAAATATTTTTTCTATGTTGACATACAATATGTGATTTGCGAACAAACTAACGAAGTAACATCTTAATAACTATTTATATATAAATTGTATAAATTTGTCTGTATTGTATATATTGTTTTGTATAACGTGATATATATAAAAATAGGAAATATAATATAATATTTTATTTATTCATTAATCACGTAATTTATGTACACTATAGAAACATTAAACGAAGGAAACCGCATTTATAAAGTACATTTTAAACTCGGAATGCCCCGAGACAAAAGTATGCAACAAAAGTCCGCATAGAAAGAATTTTTCTTGACAATTTAAAAAACTACTCAAAGTATTTTTATTGTCAAGTATTTTTTGTTAAAACTAATGTTTTTAAAGAATTATATGGTATAATTTGTGACTAATATTTCGTGAATTTCGCTTCAATTAAACGACTTTTGAGGATTTAATACTTAGGATTCTAAACTAAAGCGAAGCGAGCGGAGCGCTCTATGTGAGACTTTTTGCATTCCAAGTCCGGAGTTGGCATGAAAACGGCTTTACCGATCTTCATGAAACTTTGCACACTTATAGCGATGGTTTTTGCGATGGTTTATAAAAAAAAAGTAAAAAAAATCTCATGTCGTTGAGGAATAATCACCAAAAAATTACAGTCACATAGACCTCAATGTAAAAAAAAATTGCTGTGATATTTGATTATTCTATATTTTTTGCCGTCGGTTTTAGCTTTGAACGCTGAATTGAAGATGGATTACTCGTTTCGCTCAATTTGCCGAACAGTACCGAGATTTTGCGAGCAAAGCAAGTCAAAATCGAGGTCCGGTTCGCACCCCAGTTAAATATTATATGGAAATATAAAAATACAGTAATTAAAGCTTAGGATTCTAAACTAAAATAATTAGATATTACATAAAGATATACAATTTTATTTTCACCATTACCTTCAACATTTATATAATTATTTCATGTATTTTTTAACACTAAACCTACCAAGTAGGTACCGGTCAAATTGACCGTTCTTAAACTTTTGTAAAACTTACACATTTTTAAACGTTATAATATCGTTATCAAACTACATGACAATTCTTAGAATATGCATATAATATTTTCTACACTCTTTACTTTTAGTTATTTCTGCGTTATATAATAAAATAATTTTTAATTACCGGTCAATTTGACGGCGTGCGGTAGTAATAGGTATACAAGAATTGTCGGTAGGTTTAGTGTTAAAGACGTACTTTTGAGAGTCTGATTTGATTACGTTTCTAAAGACACAGCAAGAAACTTCAGCACAATTTAACCTATAACTATACTATTTTGTATTAATTATTTGATATGAGAACAACTTAATTGTTAACTGTGTAACATTTTGGAATTTTTACATTTCAATACAAGCGCACCCACGGTATGTCACTATACTTATTATGACTGATTAAATTGCATAGAAACTATATATATATAACATGACCCTATAAATAACTTCCCCTCCAAATAACCCTCCCAATATTTATCACCCTTTCGATTCCTTATTTGCTCCCTTATCATAATTACACATACATACATATATTCAATTTTACATATATTAATAAATATATAATATTTTACGTTTAAAAATTTTAATGATTAAATATTGTTACAAATTTTATCATTTTCTGATTTAAAAAAAAGTTTGTACTTCAATGATGGAAGGACAATTAAATTTTTCGTTTCCTTTTACTAAACTTCAATAATAAGAAAAAATACATTTTAATTATAACTAATAACTGATATACTGATAACACACACATAAACACACACACACACACACACACACACACACGTAAACACCATGCATTGCTTCAACAATTAAAATCAGTTCACTAATTAAATGAAAGACAATTGACAAATAATTAATGTGCTCTATCCATTTAATTATATAACATAATTATAACGTAAGTATAGTTATATAATATCTTCATATCATAAAAGATATATAATAATAAATATATAACTAGCTCTGCCTACGACTTCGCGTGGAATCTGTTGAAATGCTGTTAAAATCTAGTCTCTATAATTAGTTGGACGAAACAGACAGATTTTTTTTGTGAAAAGCTGTTAACACTAAACCTACCGAGTACTGGTCAAATTGACCGCTCTTAAACTTTTGTAAAACTTACACATTTTTAAACGTTATAATATCGTCATCAAACTATATGACAATTTTTAGAATATGCATATAATATTTTCTACACTCTTTACTTTTATTTATTTCCATTATTAAATGCGTTATATAATAAAATAACTTTTAATTACCGGTCAATTTGACGGCGTGCGGTAGGAACAGGTATACAAGAATTGTCGGTAGGTTTAGTGTTAATTTGGAATTACAAACAAACATCAATTTTATATATTATATATATATTACTAATAGTCTCAAACAGTGCATACAGACAACCAATCGGTAAAGTACATCGAACTATTTGTTATTATAGTATATTAGTACTATTAATATGTATGTATGTATGTTTTGTATCTTGAGGCTTTAATTAGCAAATTAGTGCGAAAAAACATTGTGATGTATGTATGTATGTATGTATATAGTAGTTCCAATGTGACCGAGTGCGCCTACGCAGACATTTTGTATTAGGGCTGGTGAATAATACTTTATACAATTATATAATAATAATAATAATATTGTACACTAAAAGAAAAAAGTAACAAAAATAGAAATTATACATAACATATTCAATTATAATATATATAATTTATATATAAACAAAATTTAGTTATCTGTCTGTTACAGCTTTTACTAAATACATTTGAAAGTATATACGATACATAAATTTTTTTTTTCTTTGTCTGTTTGTGCCGGATAATCTCTGGACCGATTTTAACAGGACTTTCACTTGGATACCTGATTTTATATTATAGCTTAGAGTACTTATTTAAAAAACATTCAAACAAAGCCGTGGGCACGACTAGTATTTTAATATTGTCAAACAGAAATATCAAACTAGTGTGGGTTTTAGATCAAAGTTGGTTTATTTCATGTGTTCTATACAATTGTTGTTCTACACTTCAGTGTGACGTATTTTAATATTATTGTAACATTAAAAAAATATTGTTACTGACAGCCCTAATGGATAAGTACCTAATTTAATATTCACAAGTATTTACCATATACAGGTATCCACAATTACATTGTTACTAGGAAAATAATAGATTGCCGCCAAAATAAAAAAGAAACGTGTCACAGATTAAAAAAGTTTGTGCTATCCTTGTATTATTTTGAGTTACGGTCATAAATGTTTCTTTATATTTTTTCCGTCTATCGAGTTTCGTAATTCTGTAGGTGGATAGAATCAAACAATATGTCATTGTTTGAAGTTTTTGCATCTAATAAAAAAAAAACTAAAGCTAATCAATAATTACCATTGTTTCAAAAATAGGTCATTTACCTTTTAGGTTTCCACCTTTTTATGAACACTCCAAACATTATGAATAACTCACAAGCAATACATCACTCAAAACACTACCACATAATATAGATAATAAATAGACAAAAAACGAATTCACATCAAAACATTCTAAATTTAAACTTCACTGTTTACAAACAATCTATATTCAAATAGTAATAATAATATTATACGAACACACCAAACACGTGCACACCGTCCGGCGGATGCAGGGCGACTGGCTGGCTCACTTGCAATATGCAGCTTGTCCTGGTGGTTTTGTATTAATAAATTTAAGATGTCAACCTCTCTAGCTAGTTGGAGCTGAATGGGCCGTCTTTGATTTGTTACGGGGCATTTAATCTGACATGCAAACAGTTTATCTTCTTTAATAGCGAAATTTATCGAGAATTTTGACGTTGTTTTGAATCGGTTAGGAAATTTATTGTGTAAAAAATATTATTTGAATTTTTATATACATATTTTAGATTCGTGAATACTTCTTAAAATAGTTTTTAAATAACAGAATATTGATAAAAGATAAGTAGGAAAGTTATTATTAATCTTATCTATGTTATCTGGGGCCGTTGGAATCGTGAGAAAAATGCAAAATGTGTATTGCGGGTAAAATCGATAGTAAGAAAGTGATGTACCGGTGACCTAATTCTGACCGCAGTAAGACAAAGAATGTAGCCTAGGGTTTTTATTATTACTAGAACAACTCAACCATAGAACAATACATTTGCACAATACAGCAGTGATTGAACTACCAGGAAATAATTAGTTTTTTATATCAAACATATAAAAAATATTGAATAAATATGTTTGCAATACCATTTTGTATTTCAAAAAGTTAATGCAATCTTACTTGTCAACACAGAAATTGGGATATACAAAATTTTTGAAGATTTTTCTTATATATATCAACCTAGCTGTGCCCATGACTTCGCGCGTTTTTTTTTAAATGCTACTTGGATTTAGTTATTTTTTATATCAGCTAAACGCCATGAAAGTACTGTTTAAATCGGTAGAGCCGTTTCGGAGATTACCCGGAACATACAGACGTACATTATTTATTTTATGTAAGTGTACTTTCATATACATTTTACAAATAGACATTTCAATTTTATTAATATAATATAGTCTATATGATTTGAGAAGATGAAAGAAGAAAATTAGGCACGGGATATAAGAAAGGAAGGTCAAGGTTGCCATCTTTCTCACTAACCACAAAATGTTGACACAGCCTACTTTGATCTATTAAGGGATAGATCTATAATTATTAATATTATATATATAGTATATTTAAATCGCAGATAATACCAGTGACCTCAAAAACTGTGGTTAATTTGTTTCTGTAATCTGTGATTTTGTAGCCACAATTCTGTAATTAAATGACAATTTTCACTACGTCATAACTAAACAGTAAAGTTAAATTATCGAGAGTACAATGTTGTTAATGTGGTAGAACTACCACATGGTGCCACGTATGTACTTGCTGATATTGATTTATATCTATATATATTAATCTGCAAAACTTGAATTTGTCATGACTCAAAAAAAAAATCAAAATAAAGTATAATACACATACCTATTTCCGGTTATTTTGCGATTCAAAATCGTAAAAACCGATTCGGGTTAATAAGATGACAATATCATATTACGGTTTTTTGGTGATGATATGTGAAAGTGAAAATACATTTTTGATATTGTGGCCGAAATGGTTTACACCCATCCCTGCAACAAAACCCGATGTATGTAGATAAACGTGGCAAGGCTTCAGGATATTCCCACGGGAATAAATTGCTTAACCGTCTACATAATGTGATGGTTCTTGTTAGAGAAGCTTGATCTGACATCTTTATTGGTTATTACAAATTAAACCTTTTCACAATAACCAATCAAGAAACAAACCCAGGTATCGACACTTTCATCAAATATTCATACACTGCAGATTGTTATATCAATATGGGTCAGATTTTACCGCCATTTTGGAATTTAGTGGGAACAATATTAATATAATGATAATTTTAAATAATAATTAATTAATTCTCGAGTAATATGTATTAAGGTAACATATATAATTTAAAAGGTAAAAAAAAATCTCATCCATTAAAAAGAGTTCTCACTCTCACACCAAACCATTCAAACTTAAAAAATAATGAAAACTTAATCAAAATCGGTTAATTCATTTCGTAAACCACAAAATAACATACCAAATAACATATTATTAATTAGTGAAATTCTATTTTAATTAGTAGAGTTATGTTCAACTTTTACTTATTCTTTACTTAATATTACAAAACATTGCGCGATATGAAGATAAAATTTTACAAATTCTGTTAAAACAAAACAAACTCGACAACCGAAATTCCTATTGCAATTAAATTAATACCATACAAAATTTTATTAATTATGAGGAGCTATAAAAGACACGTGACCAAAAGAGTGCTGGGTAGTGGAGGGGTGGACGGGTTGACGGGTAGAGGATGGCCGAAGAAAAGATGGATGGATTGGATGAAAGACGATATGGAGAAGAAGGGAGTGTGTACAGAGATGACGAGTAACAGGAGAGTATGGAAGGAAAAAACATACTGTGCCGACCCCAAAATGGGATAAGGGCAGGAAGATGATGACTTTATTCTAAAGAATAAGTATAATGTTGCTTAATATAATTTTTTTATGCACGAATAATTTAATTAAAGAGTCATCAAGTTATAAATATAATTCAATTTATTAATTACGTGATAATTCAATTTTATATACATATACATAAAATTAAAGTGTCTGTTTGTTTAAAATTAACAGCTGTTCACTAAATGCATTTAAATATATACGTTACTTACACAAATATGTCCGTCTGTTTGTTTCGTATAACCTCTGAAACAGCAGGACCGATTTTGATAGAACTTTCACTGGTTAACTGATGTTATGCTACTTTTATTTAAAAAAACCTTTACGCTCGAACGAACTCGCGGCCACAGCTTGTATACAAACCTCAATCATTTCATAGTAAAATATGAAACTCTTATTACTGTCGCATCAATATTTCAAAACTAATATTGTGTGAAAAGAAAAATATTAAAATGGTAATTATTTGGTAATGGTAATTATATAATTAGGTAATTATATCAAAGTCAAACATTTATATCGATTTTAAATATTATATGCCGATTTATCCGAGATTAGCATTTGATATGTAAGAAAATAATTCTTGGAATAACTAATTTAATCTCGAATAATTTATCTATTTTAATACGTATTCGGCTTTAGAGATTAAAAACATAGATTTAAAGGAATTATTATATTCTTGATGCAATTCCGCTGGTGCTGGGTACAGGTCCAATCAGGTCAAGGTCACGCTCCGAATATCGATTCAATAAACCTAGAATACATTGAAGTAGAATATACAATACCTTCTGTGAGTATTATAGATATCTTCTTTCTGAGAGTATTTTAGATATCTTGGTTCTGAGAGTATTGTAGATACATTCTGTTTGTGAGTATTGTAGATATCTTGTTTCTGAGAGTATTGTAGATATCTTCTTTTTGATAGTATTTTAGATACCTTGGTTCTGAGAGTATTGTAGATACATTCTTTCTGAGAGTTGTATTGTAGATATCCTCTTTCTGAGAGTATTGTAGATATCTTCTTTTTGTGAGTATTTTAGATACCTTGGTTCTGAGAGTATTGTAGATACATTCTTTCTGAGAGTATTGTAGATATCTTCTTTCTGTGAGTATTGTAATTTGCAAGGAATGAAAATACTAACTGGATTACAGCTTAAGGAAGGTTGAACATTGTCATTGCGTTATGTAAGCTGTAATGTTTGTAATTTTATGTTTAAACGTTGATTTTTGTTCAATTTAGTTTTAAATATTCACATTCTATATGAATGTTGCTTTAATTATATCATTATTTAATTATGTAATCAAATGTGATCCTATTATGGGTCAAAGAGGACAATCTTTTCTTACCCCAAGAATTTGTAAGCCCCAAAAAGAAAAACGCCTTTTACAATATCAACTTTATCGCAAACTTCCTGTAAAAAAGTCGAGACAAAGTGGAAAAGTGGATGTTAAAAATGTTCTTGAAAAACTGGGTCGCGGTTACCTCTTGGGAAATGTCAAGAGATTAGGATAGGGCTGCCAACCATGGCTTACAGTCTTTATGTTCTTTGAGCTATCTCTTTAAATGGGTCACCTTTAGGTTTTTCATCTTCCACAAAAAAATCCGTTGTAAACTTGACAAAGTGTTACAAATCGTAACCCAAAAGGAAATTATTTTAAAATAATATATATATAAATATATTTTTAATTATACCTAATATTGTTGTGACAACCCTGATGAATTTTAAAGTAGCCTCACTCGGCTATCACGGTAATACCACTTCAGAAGCCTAGACTATGCAACATTTTTTCTAACACTATAAAATCTATTAAACGAAACTTTAAAAGGTTTTGGTTTAAACTATTAATATTTCTCAGCAATATTATTAATATTATAATAATTAAAAACAACACATTACATAAATCTTTAAAGAAATTGTCTATTTTAATCCAAAAAGATGATGAATAAAAGTGAAGATTTCATCAAAATAAGATCATTTCTAACTAACCCTAAGTATGCGTATAATTTTGTTTATAATTAATAGATAATTATTTCTTATTAATATATTATTTGATGTCCGACCACCGTGGTCATTTCCTAAGACATTCGAAGCCAAACCAATCAATAGTTGGTTAGTTTCGCTGGCGGCTGTAAGCTGAGTTGGCTCGGTTCAATGTACTTTTTGTGAAGCATATAATAAATGCAGCGAGAACATGCGACTTCGGCTTTGTGCATACTGAAGTATCAAAAAATATGTGCGTTTGCATAAATAGTGTTTAAAGTACCAAGTATAACACGGATAAGGTATTACTACAAAGGAATTTAATGAAAGGGTACAGATAAATGTGATCTTTTATCGTACACACATACACACACACACACACACACAAACAAACACATAATCACACACTGTCAAAGACACTTCAAAACTTACCTCTTTCCTATTTCTCAATCTTTTATATCCTATATTATCGTAATATTGGGCCCTATTCTGCAACTTACAACTTTGTCTAATATATTATAAATATATTCCAAAAACGTGTTTCAGTTGTTTTTTTTTAATTTTTAATTAAACTTTATTAATAATTAATACATAAAACGATTAATCTCGCAGTGTATAAGGCACTTTAGCCACAATTATTCACAATTGCTATAAACGAGGTCCGCCATACGATCGTCACGCCACGTTCCATCAATGGCTAGCTTGCGGTAAATCCTAGCTTATTCGTATGGCCTAAAGCTAGATTACTGGGAATTATACCCTGTACAGGAGTAGGAATGATACCATAAATGGCACGCGGTGTAATTTTAAATTGCTCTCCTTTCTACTGTGCTATTCGGCTAATATAAAACAAATCTCCGATCTCGATTTTAGATATTATATTAACCTGAATAAATAAATGAAATATAATATAGTGTTATATATATTTTATATGTTTCTTATATATATGTATATATTATTTATTAAATATTGTCAAAATTACTATACTGGTACTACTGGTACCAGTATAGTAATTTCAATACCAAGTTATAAGCATCGGTGGTTCAGTGGTAGAATGCTCGCCTGCCACGCGGGCGGCCCGGGTTCGATTCCCGGCCGATGCAATTCTTTTGTATTTGTTTTGGGTTTATTTACGCATATTCATATAAAATTGTTTAAAATTTGTATTAATATTATTTTTATATTTTTTTGTGACAAGTGATGATTAATATGTTGTGCACACGAGCTATTCTAAAATAGCACCCATCATTGGGGTCAGTGGGAGACGATACCAGTTAAAATTAACCAGCCCACTTATTACAATTTATGTCCCATCCGGAGTTAAATATTATGTCATCATAAACATATAACTCAAATAATTACTATAAATAAAGTGCATTATACATGTCTTGAAACTCTTAATCTCATATTTTATAAGTTTGTCGAGATATAAAATAAACTTTTTGGTTTAAAAATTTTTGCATATAAATTGTGGACTTATAATGTGCATTAACAGAATTTATGTAGTTTACTCACAGAGGATCTTATATGGAGCAGATTTTATAAAGAATAAAAAAAGAAATGGATATGCGATAGTACTAGTACATTATCTACTATTCACTACGAAAGTACTTACTTATATTTAATAGTAACTAATTAACAAATTTAACTTCTCGTTAATATCCGATATGGTCTAGTGGCTAGGATACCTGGCTCTCACCCAGGAGGCTCGGGTTCGATTCCCGGTATCGGAATTCTTCTTTTGTATATTTTTTTAATAATTTATTCCTTTTTTTATTTAATTCAGAATACAAAAAAAAAACAAAAATTAAAATAATAATTTTTAAAGTATTTTCAACTCCAAAAGGCTACTGAAATCTAAATACAAAACATCATGACATGTGTACCATTACCGAACCGTTAGAGCCTACCCCACCATCCCGGTGAGCAGCGGAGCGGCGAGCCGTGTTAATTCATCAACCGCAACCTTTCCTACCATGCATCTTATTACTAAATTCTACCGCTATCTTACATGTGAATTGTGTTGTTTATAAAACGAATTATGTAACACACTTACACACAAACTATTGATATTATATAATAAATAGAACTACATAAATAATACCATTTTTCTTGTATTATGCAGTTAATTTGCATAATTGTCACACTATTAATACCATGACAAATAACTTGTCGAAATCTGTACAAGCAATATTTAACAAAACATATTTAAATGACTTATTTAGTTTTCATGGTTCATATTTCTTTTGGTACACTACCGCAGTTTTTGTTCAAAAAAACATAGAATAAATTATATATTTTGTCCATTTAATTTAAAACCTTGATTTATATATTTATTAAGACCGTATTACCTACAAAATTGCTTTTAGAATGAATTGCAGAAAGTAATTTTCAACTTGTATCCAGTCATTGCTTACGGCGCGGTGCCAATTCGTTCACAGCATAGTTTAAGAGCCAGTCATCTATTGTTTATTATAAAAAATATTGTAAATTAAATAATACATATATATATATATATATATATATATATATATATATATATATATATATATATATATATATATATTTATTATTTCTGCCTACATCATTTGGAACCCTCAAATAACTAGGAAAGAAAAATCCAAGTAAGGAGTAGAGTAAGGAGTAAGGAGTAGTAGGAGTAGTTTTTGTATTAATATCAAATAATGGTTTTTTCAAAAGTATATATAGTTAAAACAATTAAGTTTAAAAATAGTTATTTCTATTTCATATTACACTTCACAATTTATTAAAATAAAACATTAAGTTATCTATCAATAATAAAATAACATCAAATCGAGTAAAACCAGCTCCTATCCCGTGTTAGATCCCACGCGCACCTTTCGAAATTAATTATGACGTAACGACAGAGCTACTAGGAACACCTTGAACTTTGCTTTTTGCGTGTTTACTTAATAATCAATAAAGCAGAAGGTGATATTGTAATCAATATTATTGGTTATCTTGAACCTTGTATCACTTATTTAATGTATCAAAAACATCATTCTAGAGACACAAATAATATATTAAAGCCACGCCTACTGTTAACAAAAATTCCATTCCACATACATATGAAATTGATAGTCATTCTTTTGCTATATTTTTTCTTAAAACATATGACAAACGAGCCGCCCACCTGGTTAGTGGTAACCCAGCGACATCTGCAATACGAATATACTACCAAAAGCCTTACAAGGTACCTTAGAGGAATAAGAACACGGAGAGATTGCTTTATCTCAATTATTTATGAGAAAAGATCTATTTCGACGCTAAATATAAGATATTATAGAAGTACATACAGACATCTATCCCATGTAAAATCATGGGAAAGAACAAGAAGGGATGACCCCTTTATCTCAAGAGGACACGTAATCTATAAAATAAGTTCTAATATTACTTAGGTCACTTATAAGAAATTATAGAAGTATTAAAATACCTCATCATGGCATGTACAATCATGAAAAGAATGACACCAGAACTAATTCACTAAGTAAATTACGTCAGAGAGGAGATGAATCTACTCTTCAAAATCATCTTCTTGCCCTTATCCCAGTAATGGGGTCGTGATAGTATGCTTTTTCCTTCCGTACTCTCCTGTTACTCGTCATCTCTGTACACACTTCCTTCTCCATATCCTCTTTCACACATCCATCCATTTTTTCTTCATCCTCTACCTGTCCATCTCTCTTCTTCCATACCCAGCACTCTTTGGGTCACACGCCTTTCATCTCTCATAACATGCCCATATCCTAACAGACGACTACCTCTAATTTTGTGTCCCCGACTCTACTCCCAATCTTCCCTTCTTCTTGAAAATGTTTAAAGAAAAAACATTTCACTTTAACTATATTGAGTTTATCGATAAAAAAACTATATAACAATTATCTATTAATTCAATATCAAATTAAATAAAATAGTCAATAACGATATTCATAACTCAATAAGATTTATTTCTTGAAGCGATATTTTTATAATATAACAAAGGAATTTGTATGAGAGATTGCGAGAGAGAGAGAAAGAGATTGAGATGTAAATCGTTAGTTTATTATATTGTAAAAGTGATTGCAAGTATAAATATCGCGGGGCAATGCAATCTGTAAACAGAACAACCATAATAGGGTTAGTTTATTTGATAAAACTTTAATAAAGGTACTGGAAATAAATTGTACGTAAAATTTTAAGAATAACAAAATATAATTATGATAATAAACTACCTGTGGGTATAAACTATAATGACCGTGTCTTTGGACGAGAACAAGGGAGCGTAGAATCCGTGGATAATTACATAAAAAGTATCGGGTATCCAGCCTTGGTTGTGGAAAGGTTCCGTAGTTCGTATCGTATTTTAAGCAAACTTTTACTATATTTACTCTCACTTAAGAGACAAATTAGTGTGTACAGTTTATAGTTAAATAAAGTTTTATATTAAGTTACCTCTCAAACGTGTCCTTGAATTCATAAGATTTAGAGTTTTTAGCTTTAACATAAGACCCCTAATACATTAGCGGGGTGGCCACACAGCGTGAAGCCCTCAAAGGCTGTGAGCTCTACAAATAGAGAGGGCCAATTGTCAATTAAAATCACTGCAGGTGGCCAGAGGGCAGCACCAGTAATAGATTAGTTATATGTAGATACCAATTTCATACAGATTCAATAATCTGATTGGTTTAATATTATTACAAATTCTTCAAACTGTCCAAAACCAATTGTAACAAAATTTAAAGAAAAACTTTTGGAACAAATGGATTTATATGAATTTTTTTGCACAAATTTGTATTAAAAATAGTAATAGCCTTGGTCATTGAATCGTTATCTGATAAAGATAACTATGTTATAGATAAAGATACTTAAACAGGCGCCATGTTAGAAAATAATCATATATTGTATTTCAATATATTACAATATTCAAGGCGAGGTGAGGTCTTGATTTGTTTATATGTACACACCATCTTACACGTGTTCATACATGTTATGTACACAAGTTGACACTGGAGGCCTATTTGTACATGGTCACATTATGAAGAACAATTCACATTTAAGTTATATACAGTAAAAATTTAATTGTTACTTTGAAATATACGTAGCTATAATATTAATAACAATATTTATTAATATACACTAATATTATAATAACATTTTAATTTTAATAAAATGTTTAGTTTTTAGTGGAGCTGAGCGTAAGCATAGCTCTTAACCGTTTTGGGAGACCTTTTTGTGTTTAGTTGTTTCCAGAATGCGACGAGATAATTAGCTAAAAATTTTCTCATGTATGTTTGAGCCGAACGCGGATGTTATAGCGAAAACAGATTGAAAAAATGTTTAGGAATTCAAAAGTTATCAAGAAAAGAAGAAAGGAAGAAGAAGAAAGGGCTCAGCTCAACACCCGCCGCGCACTGTTGGCGGATCCTAGTATTTAAATATCAAAAACCAACATCCTTCGTGCTTAGAGACTTAGGTTTAGCGTTTAGGTTTTCCTGCGTCTGGAGCAGGAGTATTAATATTAACACTATCTATATAGTGATATTCTGTCTGTATATCTGTTAATGATAACTGTCATTATTATTTACTTGTTTATAAATTTTTTTCCCAATGAATTTGTAATTTAATACAATTTCTTGTTTCTTTTTCAAAAAACGGTTCTCTTTTTGTCTGTCTAGATTTTCATTCTTTAACTCATTCATCGATTACCTTATCCTTAAATAAAAATAAGCTATAGTTTTTGTTTATTCGTATTATTCGTAGTATTATATATGTAGTATAGTATTCGTAACTTAAACATCAATTCACAAGAGCTTGATTTTTTTGCTCTGTTTATAAATATCAAGATAGGATAATAAAAAAATAATATTTTGGGAAAACTCACAAAGTCACAATTGAAATATATACAAAAAAAATCATATTGACAACGGACGGACAGATAACACACAACTCAAATTACTTACGATTTTTTTTGACACGCAGACAAAGCCGGGGTAATTACTAATACTTATCTAATATATGATAATTAATGTTAATAACATAACATTGTCAGAATGTTAAAATTTAACACGATCCATCAAACTTAAACGATGTTATCTCTTTGTATGAGATATCGCAACTTTCACTACTCTCGAGCGTAACCCACAACGCAAATCAATTATGTGTGGGTGGGTGATTGAAAATCTTCAACAAAGTTTAATTTTTTTTTATTTATTATTGTTTTTTTTAGTATAATTAAAATTGAGTCTGTTTATAATTCCAAATTAATAGCATTTATTAAATGCATATAATACTTATATAAAACAATCTGTCTGTCTGTTTGTTTGTTCCGCCAAATCTCTGAAACGGCTGGACCAATTTCACAGGATTTTCACAGGCGGATGGATATTATAAGGACTATTTTATTTTTAAAAACATCCACAAACGCAGTCACGGGCTCAGCTAGTATGTAATATAAAATAGATATAATATAATAAATAACTTTATAATAAACATTTACGATCTATTGAAATCGTTGTATTTTTACTGCATCAAATTATGTTTTATTTTTATGAAATTTTCCGCCATTTTACGTTTGAGCAGCAAACCAAAAGTTCACACTTTCTTGTCAATAGTTCTATCATGTTGCAATGTAAAATTAACTTTCTCACTCAGAGTTAAAGTTCAAAATGTTAAATTCCAAATAAATATACTAAATTGCCATTACATTACTCATACCCACGAAAAGATTGTAAACAAAAAATATATAAACACATTTTGTAACTAAAATTATCTTAGAACAGTGATACAGCACATAATTTAAGTTAAATTCGCAAAAAGATACAACAGAAATGTCCTATATTATATATATATATATATATATATATATATATATATATATATATATATAGTTATGTTATGTTAGTTCACACAGCAATGAAGTTGAAAAACAAGTCAACATTATATTTTCCCACCATTGTGTCTTTAATAACCAGTGTAAGCTTAATTTATATATATTACACTATTTGATAAGTAACCCTTGTCTGTACGTAGCTCTAGTTACGTAAGACGAAGCTTTTTGTAAAATCCACACACACACACACACACAAACACACACATGCACACACATACCTATATACATATTCTTTTTTACATTTGTATGTTATAATATAATATATATATTGTAAGTTTTACATGTAATTTGGTTTATTTATAGACAAAGTCAGGATACATTACTAGTATAATTACACAAATCTGTTACAGAGAATGTGATGTTCATATTTTTATGCTTACTGAATGTTTTTGAAACCGACACCGACTGAGTCAGCAAAAAGTAACGGTTGCTAGGGATCTCTTATAGATATTATATACATAATTATTATTTAATTAAATATTATTGTACGAATGTTACGTGTTGGTTATGGGGTTTATTTATTAATATTTATTTCATACAATTAGCTGTAGTTCGTTCAGTTTGGAGCCAAAACAAAAAAGTTATTTTTATACTTTTTAGAGAATTTAAGTGAAATCTGTGCCAAATTGAAAAGTAATTTCTAAATTCGCAACAATCTTGTTAGACTACTGATGTATTAAAAATATATTGATTATAAAAAATTATTTGGTGATATTAAGAGGGTTTCCGTGGTACATTGGTCAATACGTAGATGTCTGTTCAAAGTTCGTTGACAGGTACTTGGTAGAGGATGATAGAGCATAATAGAGCATGGTAGAGTATGGTAGAGCATGGTAGAGCATGGTAGAGCATGGTAGAGCGTGGTAGAGCATGGTAGAGCGTGGTAGAGCATGGTAGAGCATAAAAGAGCATGGTAGAGCATGGTAGAGCATAATAGAGCATGGTAGAGCATGGTAGAGCGTGGTAGAGCATGATAGAGCATGGTAGAGCATGGTAGAGCGTGGTAGAGCATGGTAGAACATGGTAGACCATGATAGAGCATGGTAGAGCATGGTAGAGCATGGTAGAGCATGGTAGAGCATAATAGAGCATGGTAGAGCATGGTAGAGCGTGGTAGAGCATGATAGAGCATGGTAGAGTATGGTAGAGCGTGGTAGAGCATGGTAGAGCATGGTAGAACATGGTAGACCATGATAGAGCATGGTAGAGCATGGTAGAGCATGGTAGAGCATGGTAGAGCATGGTAGAGCATAATAGAGCATGGTAGAGCATGGTAGAGCGTGGTAGAGCATGATAGAGCATGGTAGAGTATGGTAGAGCGTGGTAGAGCATGGTAGAGTATGGTAGAGCATGGTAGAGTATGGTAGAGCGTGGTAGAGCATGGTAGAGCATGATAGAGCATGGTAGAGTATGGTAGAGCGTGGTAGAGCATGGTAGAGTATGGTAGAGCATGGTAGAGTATGGTAGAGCGTGGTAGAGCATGGTAGAGCATAGTGATTGGTTATAACTCTCTTCCCATAATCCACGTTAAAGCAGATGGTATAATTCCAAACCTTTTAATTAACTAATAATGTATTCGACTATAACGTGTTTTATTTAAAATCATTATAATATTTTATATTAAAATAATGTTAATTTAATATTAGAATCAAGTTTGGAAAGTGATAAAATATATACAATTTAAGGTAAATACTTTATATATATATATATATATATATATACTGTTGTCTGTTCGTATCCAAATTAATAGCGTTTCACTAAATGTATATGATAGTATACACGGTACTTATATAACAAAAGTAAAAAAAAAATCTTTGTCTGTCTGTCTGTTTGTTGCGGCTAATATCTGAAATGGTTGGACCGATTTTAATAAGACTTTCACTGGATGTAATGTTATAAAGAGTAACTAACATAGGCTACTTATTAAGTAACATATTCCGCGCGGACAAAGTAGCGGGGACAGCTTGTTAAAAAACATGTCAACATGAACAACTTAAAAGAATTGGTTACCATAAATTGACGTGAAACATTTTAATGGGGTTATTAATAGAATAAGTATTAAAATAAATGCAAATAAATGTAAATAAATGTAAGTAAATGTAAGTAATGAATGTCTCTAAATGTATTATAATAGATTATAGTAATAGGATTCACCTGTTAAGTGCAGCTGTTGTCAGCACCTGTCTAATTTTTCTCCTTATATTAATAGACAAGCTGTTCCCGCGACTTCACTTCAGGAATATATTATTTAAAATAAAATTGCCTATGTTACTCTTTATAACACATCCAGTGAAAGTTCTGTTAAAATCAGTAAAGCCGTTTCAAAGATTAACCAAAACAGAAAGACAGACATTTTTTTAATGTAATTATATATATATATATATATATATATTTAGTGCAAAGCTATTTGGGAATTACAAACACACTTCAATTTTTTTTTATATAATATCTTCATACTAATATATTAATGCCTTAATAGACAAATAGTTTAATATTGAAAGTTTTGTTTAACTTCTTTTCGATTTGATTTGATTTGATTTGAAATAACAAACTATGAATTTCTTAATAAATATTCGATTTATACATAAATTTATGTAAAATATCTTATATATATAAAAAATGCTACCCATTTATTTGATTATATGAATGCTACCAGATCCTGATAATAGTAACCTGTTCTGAATTTTACTACTCTCCTGAACGTAGTACATTATTTTACAACAGCACTTACTTTAATTTGACTGCAGATATAAAAAGGCCCTGGTTGACTACTTAGAACAGCCGGTTTTGCTTATTTTTTATGTATATTTTTATATAAAAAAACAGAGTATAAGCCTGCGTCCTTTGGGATGCTGTACGGGGAATATAATAATTTCAGACTACTATTTCTAGTTTCGTATTAAATTAACAAAATTTTTAATAAATATAAATTTAACGTTTTTGTATTTACCACTCCCGGGTTCGATTCCCGGGTATTTCAAGCTATACCATTGTATATTCCATGTATAATTACACACACGTTCCTTTGTTGTAACTATCATAAAAAAGATTTTTAATATCTCTCATAAATTATACATTCCATAAATTAATTTTAAATTCAAATATACGAATAGCCTTCGTGTATGTAAAATTATATTTATATATATATATATATAAAAATACCTTTTAGGTTTCCACCGCTTCATTAAAACTCCAAACATTTTTAATAAATTCGTACAAACCAACAAACACTACACAATCACACTATATCATCCCTAAAAACGTTTGACCTAGACACGGGGAAAAATCGATATCTTACGTAATACACAAACTTATAAAAACATCGATTCAACATCGATTATAATATAATCGATTATAAAATTATTATCCAGACATTCGCCATTCATGACGGCCGCGGCTAAACTGAATGAGTGAATTTTATCGAGTTTCGCTACAATCGGTCGACAAACATGACGAGTTGACGGGTTGCTCGATTAGTTTGGATTCCTTTCAAGTGTTTTGTGTATCAGCTGCTTTGGTACTCGATGCCGCCATCTAGCGGTGACCTTTGATCTCCTTTATTCCAAATCTAGATTACGTAAAATCTGATTTTAATAAACCGCAGCGCCACCTATCGTTACAATATTATCCATTGTTAAGTAAATAAAAGTGAGGATCCGTATATAAAAAAGCAATATTACATATAACAAAATTTATCTTTTTGGAAAAAGTAGATAACATTTCTTACCTAAAGCCTTTCTTTTATCTTTTAGGGTATTTTTCACTTTAAGTAATATAGGTTCTCAGAATGAAATCTATCACATTTGAAAAGCGCATCAAAATCTGGTAAGTAATTTATGAAAATAACCATACAGTCGATAAAGTTTCGCATTTATGTTATTATGAATTAAATATATATATATATATATATATATATATATAAGTTGGTGTTCCTCTATCTGTATGTTCTGTCTGTACCAACCTCATTGTTGACACAATCCAAATTCCTTATCCATCTGTACTAACTAAAACTATTTAATAATTTACATTTAAAAATTCTTTCCGACGTACAAAAGTATGGGAAGTAAACATCTGTTTCAATAGTTACAACATTGTTTAGACAGAGTTCATTGACCGATAATATGTGATTACAGATCTTTTTTTTATATTGCCTAAATTAATATTTTTTATTTAAAACACGATGGCTCAGTGGTAGTGTGTGTTTCGCGGGTCGTCTCGGATCGAATCTGAGCCGACACTTTTTTTTTTTTCTTTTTATTTATGCATAATATATTTTTAACACCCCCCTCCAAATGTTCTCAATAAAAATAAAGGAATAAAGGCTGCGATCATATTTAATAAATAATCTATTAGAGGTCGGAATATCAAGTATATTTGATTATTAAATACAAAAAAACTCTTAAATATAAATTAATAAATAATATTAAAATATATATATATATATATATATATATATATATATATATATATATATATCATCATCTTCCTGCCCTTATCCCATTTTGGGGTCGGCACAGTATGTTTTTTCCTTCCATACTCTCCTGTTACTCGTCATCTCTGTACACACTCCCTTGTTCTCCATATCGTCTTTCACGCAATCCATCCATCTTTTCTTCGGCCGTCCTCTACCTGTCCATCCCTCCACTACCATACCTAGCACTCTTTTGGTCACGTGCCTTTCATCCCTCCTCATAACATGCCCATACCATGACAGACGGCTACCTCTAATTTTTTCTGTCACTGGCGCTACTCCTAAGCTTCCCCTAATATACTCATTTCTTATTCTATCCCTTCTTGTCACCCCACATATCCATCTTAACATTCGCATCTCCGTTACATGCAAACGCTTTTCATCCATCACCTTCATCGCCCAGCACTCAGATCCATACATAACGACAGATCTAATGATGTTTTTATAAATTCTCCCCTTTAGTTTAAGGGGAATTCGGGCATCACATGTCGTCCCAGTGACCTGTCGCCATTTCATCCATCCTGTGTTGATTCTGTGCTTTACGTCCCGGTCAATATTGCCATCGCTTTGAATCAGAGAACCAAGATAGCGAAACTCTGAGCAGACTGGTAACGGTACTCCGTCGAACAAAATAGGACCAAAACTGGAGACAACGCCGAAATCGCAGAACATGTGCTCTGTTTTAGTTCTGCTCACTTCCAGGCCGACACTCTCCAGCTTTTGTTGCCATTTTACCAGTCTACTCTGCATCTCAATTCCATCCTCGCCGACAAGAACAATATCATCAGCAAAAAGCATGCACCAGGGTGCCTCTTCCTGTATGTCCAATGTCAGAGCATCCATTATTAACAAGAAGAGGTAGGGACTCAGAGCCGACCCTTGATGCAAACCCACTGTCACATTGAACTTGTCGGTGTTTCCAGCGGCCGACCGGACTTGTGTACTAGGTCGACTGTACATTGCACGAACCAACTCCACATACTTCCCAGGTATACCCTTCTCTTTCAAAGCCCACCATATCACATTACGGGGAACCCGGTCGTATGCCTTCTCGAGATCAACGAACACCATGTGCAGGTTCTTGTGGGCTCGTCTGTATTTCTCACACAACTGACGAAGAGCGAATACAGCATCCGTCGTACCCCGACCAGGCATAAAACCGAACTGGTTCTCCGAAACACCACTCTCGTCTCGCATCCTTCTCTCTATCACTTTCTCCCACACTTTCATAGTATGTGACATGAGCTTTATACCCCGATAACTGTTGCAGTCTTGTATATCTCCTTTATTTTTATAGATGGGCACTAGGTCACTATTGCACCATTCATCAGGGATCATTTCTTCATGCAACAACTTATTGAAAAATAAAGCCAGCCACTTATACCCATATTCATTTAAAACCTTCCATACCTCCACTGGTATCCCATCCGGCCCTACACCTTTTCCATTCTTCATATCTTGCACAGCCGCTTTCACTTCATCATCAGTCACTTCTTTCACTAATCCTTTATCTATATATATATATATATATATATATATAATGTGACGTCACTTGGGATAAAAACTACAAATACACTTTGTGGAAAAAGTTTTACATTTACATCACATTATCATAGCAATAATATAATATTAAATGGTATATAGTTCTGGTTAAGTATTTTGTTTAGGATTTGTTATTATTTAATTCCCTTTATTTATTTTATACTAGGATCCGCCAACCGTGCGCGGCGGGTGTTGAGCTGAGCCCCTCTCCTTTCTTCTTTTCTTGATAACTTTTGAATAGCTAAACATTTTTCCAATCTGTTTTCGCTATAACATCCGCGTTCGACTCAAACATACATGAGAAAATTTTAGCTAATTATCTCGTCGCATTCTGGAGACAACTAAACACAGAAAAGGTCTCCCAAACGGTTAAGAGCTTCGCTTATGCTCAGCTCAATTATTTGTTCTTTCTGTCAAATCTAGCAATATTTAAATTATGTGTGTAGATTCCCTTAGGACGGAGCGCATAGTTACGCAGGTTTTGATAGGAAATATACTATTTGTTGACAGAAGCCGCGAAGATAGTATAGTATAGTATGTATAGGCTTAAAACAATGATTATTTCTTGTAACCAAGTAAATTACATCATAATACTTTGAAAGCAAGTAAATTATAGTAAATAATAAGGAAATAAATTGATTACGAAAACCCGCAAATGCCAAAGTAAATGTTTTGGTGTTATTAGTTAGTTTCCACATTCTCTAATCATTCGCTATTAGCTATGATTATATTGTGACTTCGTTCGCTAGGAACACGTTTTTTTAAATAAAAGAAGTTAAATTACTCTTTATAACATCAGGTATCCAGTGAAAATACTGTTATTGATCTAGCCGTTTCTTAGATTAGTCGGAAGAAACAGACAGGCAAAAAAATAATTTTATGTAAGGATCGTTTTTACTTTCGTATGCATTTAGTAAAAAGCTGTTTATTTCGAATTACAGACAGACTCTTCAGTTTTATTTACATGTATATATATTTACAGGTACAACAAGTCGCCCTTATTTCTTTGTTCAGGACTATATTTAACTAGTCCAATGGCCCGTTCTACAAACGGGTAAGATCTAGAAACGTTTCAGAACTTTACGGTAGTTGTATTTTTTATTAAACACCGACAAATTCCAAAAAATATTATTGTTACTATATTGTATTTACTAAAGTAATGTTTGTATAAAAATGTATATAATGTATTAACCATTCCTGTTTGGATCTGGATCCTACTGTAGCGATAGGAGCGTGCCCATGTAACCAAATAACCGTAGAGAAGTATTATATATTGTATATATTTAATAAGAAAAAAACCTTAATATTAGCATTTAAAAAAGGTACTAGATTTTCTTGTTCGTCTTTCTTCCCTATCTATCTAGCTTTGAAGTATGAAGTTTGTTAAAAGCAATGTCTAAAAAAAAATATTTTATTATTATAGTTAATTATAAGACAAAACAAACAGTATGTTATTCTTAACATAAATAATAGGAGCCGCAACGTTGTTACGAGAGGAGAGAAATGATGTAGTCTGAGTGTCTGAGCTAAATGCTCGGCAGACCACATACATAACAATATTTTACGCTTTCATCACATTCTAGCACGCGACGTACAGAGCATCCGTGTGTCTGTTTGTTTCTATTACATAAACTATATCAAAAACATGAGAACATTTTTTTAAATTTTAAATAATCTTAATATCAAACTCGTATTGTTATCTCGTGCCTCCATTGATATCCGAAGACCCAAGCCATACACGTCACATCTTAAGACGCTTAAGTTGTCAACGCTACTTTCTCTAAACAAACACAACTCTGTAGAAGTTTAAAAGACCAATCCAATAGTCCAAAATAATAGCAATACAATAGTCAGATACTGATCGTTAAGATATCATCTATATATTCCTAATTGACAGAATAATGCTATCACTGACATATTTACTCGAGTGCATGATCAGATAACTATAATTCTCACTATTTATCTCTGAGATTATAAGAATTATTAACCAGATATAACTGTTCATATCTGCCAGAATATGAAGGTTTTAATTGCAAATTGTTTCTCTGTTTTTACGCAAAAATGTTTCGTTTAGAAAAATAATATGAATATTAATCAAAGTATATAAAAGATATGTTATAATATATTTGGATTTCAGAACTTTGACAGTTAACGGCCATCTTGTTGAATCTACATCTGTCATATTATTATTTATTTATTTATTTATTTAGCTTCACGCCATATCCCTTGCGGGGTAGCCAGAGACGACGGAGCGCCAAACGCTACGGTCCCTGCATACCTCTTTCGCCTCGGCCACAGACATCAACCTCTTCATACATGCCGTCCGAGGGGTCCTCATGCTTTTTACGTGACCTTCCTCCAGTATCATAGATACTGTGTTTTCAAATGTCACTCGAGGCCTCCCCCTGTCTCTCTTACCGCTCACTTTTCCTATATAAATATATCTGTCATATTAGTTGTCATAGAGGTAGCCGTCTGTCATGGTATGGGCATGTTATGAGGAGGGATGAAAGGCACGTGACCAAAAGAGTGCTAGGTATGGTAGTGGAGGGATGGACAGGTAGAGGACGGCCGAAGAAAAGATGGATGGATTGCGTGAAAGACGATATGGAGAAGAAGGGAGTGTGTACAGAGATGACGAGTAACAGGAGAGTATGGAAGGAAAAAACATACTGTGCCGACCCCAAAATGGGATAAGGGCAGGAAGATGATGAGTTGTCATTATTCAGTCTGTTTTACCAAACCTTGACATATGTGTATGGTACTTTGTAAAAAAGACAGTATTAGCAATAAAAAAATATTTTTAGTCATTAATAATTTAATACGACGCCATTTTAAATATCAAGCAATAACTACCTCAGCTTGGGTACCTCTTTTCATGGTTGTTTTTTCAATTTTTTCGGTTGTTTCTTGAACAGTATTATTATTATTATTATTATTATTAACAGTATTAGTAGTATTATTATTATTAGTATTATTAACAGTATTAGTATTATTATTATTATTATTTGTTATAGTCGCATTGTTTCCGATTGATACAGTGCTAGCTTCATTCTTTATAGATACTGTTTCATTGTGTCCTGATTCACTGTCAGTTACATTACTTTCAATAGATTTAGTTGTATTAGTATCATCAACTTTTAATTTTACTCCTTCATCATTTTTAACAGAGGTTTCACTACCACCACCACCACCACCACCACCAATCGTCGTAACAACTGTTGCTGTAGAATTACTATCAGTTAGGCCACCAGAGACAGTCGTTCCAGTTTTTGAGCCGTCAACATCGCTATCCGTTGAATTACCAAATGATTCGAGAATCGAATCCAATTCCTTCGACATTAATTTCATTTTTTCTTCCCAAGTCAGTTCCCGAACACAACTCTGTATGCAATCTAATTTATCTATAAATATGTTCGATGGACAATTTGTTTTTACTTCAATGCAGTCTTTTATTAGATCGTCATATTTAAACCCGAGGGTAACGTTGTCACTGCAATCATTGAAATTCTCAGGTGCTAAACATTTGGCTGAAAATATAATAATATATTATAAAAAAATATATAAATATATTGTATATTATAAATATATTACCATTTAATTTGTGTTTGCCAATCTTTTCTATTATAACAGATTTGAAAATGCAATTTTCTGAGCACTCTTCCTCTGTGTCAAACTTATTTCCAGTGGGGCAACCCCTCCAGACTTCCAACTCACACCGGGAACCAGGTTTGTAGTACGAGAATACGTTTGTAGGAGTTTCGTAGCAATCGCTCGTGTTTAACATTTCCAAACAGTATGTTGACATTTCTATAATATTAAATATCTTAATATATAAAACACAAAGACACTCACTGACTCACTGAATCATTCATCGCTCTACAGCCCAAACCGTTATACCTAGAAAGCTGAAATTTGGACACAAGACTCCTGACATATTGAATAGGTGTAATAAGAAAGGATTTTGCAAAGGTCCAAACCGTTCCAAAGTTACAGCTAAAAAACTGCAAACAATATAACGCGCCTGTTTGATACCTAATAGTCGTAGGTGGTGTGGAAATTCAAACAAAATGTTTGATTACTTTTGCCGTCCGTTGCGAAGCATGGGTATCCTGCTAGTATAATATATAATGAATATTTGTGTGTGAATTAAGAGTATAATGTACTTACTGGGATAAACATGTTTTATAAAAAAAATAAAAAATATAAAGTTACACAATATGATTTTCATGTTAAAGATATCTCTGCCACGAATACATTATACTGTGAAAACTAATTTAATTCAACAATTTTATGGAGAATATAATTGTTAGTACGCTCATGTGTTTTAATTATTCATTTTTATGATAATAAAGTAATTAATAAGTAATAATAATAATATTTTTTAAAACACTTAAGAGTTTTAATCGTTTTGTTTGGCATTATTTGATCAGATTTAAAAAATGCGTAACTTAAATAACAAAAATTACTATAACTACTGATGTTTCTCAATCATGTCTAAATTAAGAAAATACCTTAAAAATGTACCCCGTATCATCCATCAACCTAGAGAGCTACACAAATTAAAAATTCAGAAATTGTTTTTAACACTAAACCTACCGACAATTCTTGTATACCTGTTCCTACTGCACGCCGTCAAATTGACCAGTAATTAATCGTTATTTTATTATATAACGCAGGTAATAATGGAAATAACTAAAAGTAAAGAGTGTAGAAAATATTATATGCATATTCTAAGAATTGTCATGTAGGTTGATAACGATATTATAACGTTTAAAAATGTGTAACTTTTACAAAAGTTTAAGAACGGTCAATTTGACCGGTACTTGGTAGGTTTAGTGTTAAATTGATTCGATAATTTATTTTTATTCTATAAAAAGAAGATGCATCGGCCGGGAATCGAACCCGGGCCGCCCGCGTGGCAGGCGAACATTCTACCACTGAACCACCGATGCTTGTAATTCAAGTATAAAATATAAGTATGTAGTCTACGTAATTTTTACGTTCAAATAATTTTACTAAAATGTAACTTAATATACTGGTTTTAAATACTTAACTATACTTATACACTTACACATATTAAACGTTATTTTAATAAATGTTATATTCAATACTTTAATTATTATGTTATTTTGATCTATTTGATACGATATCATAGAAACTAGTAGTAATAGCAATTTTATAAGAATATATAATATATTTAAAGCGCCATCTATACTTTTCCGCCGAATTCTCTAAGATAACAAATAGTTGTGATAAGGACGCAGATTCCAAAGTACATGAGAGATGGCGCTGTTTCAAAATTTTATATAAAATTTTAATTATAATAATATATAATATTTTTATTATATATTATTTACTACTATAAATATTGTAAATATAGTAAGAAATTAGTGATTGTGTAACTTAAAGACATTGGTTCAATTAAAATCTTCTTGAAAAGTATATTACTAGTAGACACATTACATTTTCGATAGGTGGCGCTGTAACAATATTATATATAATAACTTTTATAATATCACGAATAAAAGTTTTTACGGATTACTACGAAAAAAATAATAAATTTGTATTAATGAATGGGTCAAACTGTAGATGACTTAAAAATATATAGTGAAATTAAAAAAACACATTTTCTCATAGTCGTTTACTTATTTTAACATATGTTTACGATTCCTACAATAATGCTTAAATAAATAATATCTTCACCCTAAGTCCTATGTCCTGGTACAGTGAGATCTTGTTCGAAAGTTTGTTCCTCTTTGATAAATGTTTTTTTTTTTATTATTCATATATTTATTATTTTTAAAGGCAATTTTAAAAGAACTCTTTAAACTTTAGCATTAGTTTTTGTTTTATTAACAACCTTGGGGGGCGGCGCCAATTCTGGAGTGGAGGAGACTGGTGTTTCTTGAGTCCTCGACTCCATATTATTATTCTTTCTCGTTAATACAGCTCCAGCTAATGCTAGTAACACCTGGAAATAATAATTATACGATTTACAAATATGTATTTTCACTTAAAACATAACGAAACAAGTAAGTCAATTATATGCTTTCAGGAAAACATTAATAAGAATATTTTAATAAATATATTATAAAATAAAATAACTCGCCATAAGCGCGATATGGACAGAGGTAACCCCTATCACACAATTCGACGTGTGTTTGTACATATCCAGGACAGGATTCCGACATCCGAACGCGTAGTATTCGTGTCTCATCTTGCACACTTGTCGCTCTCGCTCTTGCACCAGCTCGGAGCGCTCAGGATCGTACCCGGGACAGCAGGATATTGGTACATCTGGCGCGAAGTATGGAGGAAGGTTTCCACTGCGGTAATCGTCAGCACTGTACACACCGCAACATACGAGCTGGAAATAAATATTTTAAATCGTTAATTTAGGTTAAACAAATAAAACAAAGAATAAAAATAAATAAATTGTTCTCTGGCTATAGCCAGAGAACAATTTATTTATTTTGATCCTGCGTGTCATAAACACGCAGGATCTATGTGGATACACGCAGGATGTGTTAAATACTATTCTAATAAAGTTATTGGTGCGTTTTCCACAATCTCTCAATCAGCGAGGAGTACCTTTGTTGTTTGGTGTGATTACTTATCCCAAATATACATAAACATCGAAACATTTCTTTGTTGTCCAGCTTAAGTATCTTTTTTCTCTATTCGTCATGCGTTTTGTGTTGATCTTAATTCCTGCTTTTTCACTCTGTACCACCAGTTCTTGAAGCATTCTTTGAAGTTCAGTTCAGTTAATTTACATTCATTAATCCCAATCTAAGTTGTGAAACATTTCTTTTAGCACTGCTGTGAAGACTTTAGCGGACAGGTCGTCTAACTTCTTTCTTGATTTTGACTTCAGAGCCAACTTTTTTTAATTGTACCTTTAAGGTGCTATTCGTGTATATCTTTTTAAGGATATTTATATATTTTTCAATACTTTGATTCTTAAAAGTTATATATAGTCATAGTGTATGGAATCAAATGCTTTAGTATAATCAACAAAAGAAATATAATAAGGTCGGTTGTGTTTATAAAATTTTTCAAGCAATTGTTTAAAGACGTGAATGTGATCAATCGTTAAGTAATCTTTCTTTATCTCTTAGTAGTCTCATTGAGATTATTTGTTAATCAATCTAGGAACAGCTGGATTTTGTACCTTAAGTCCTATTAGGCGTATTAGACTGCAGTTGTCTATGAAATTTTTGTCGCTTTTTTTATGGAGTAAAACAATCGTTGATTTTGTCCAATAATTTGGAATCTCTTCTTTTTGTAATATCCCCTCGAAAATTTCTTTTAAAGATTTCGTTATTATGGCTACAACTGCTTTAAGACATTAGTTTGTTAACTTGTTATCACCTGGTCATTTGCTATCTTTCTGTGAAAGTATTGCAGTTCTCACTTCATTTTTGCAAGATACTCGGTACTTCATCGCAAGTTTCGAGAATATAAATTTCTGTAAATCTCTATAATAGTTGGTAGTCAAATCAATCAACTATTCTATAATTTGTCTTTGTTTTGCATGTTACTGTCTTCCTTTTTTTGCGTGTTTGTTTTTTTTTCAGCTCTTGGATCTTAGGCTTCAGTTCCTATCGTATCCTTTTGTTTGCTTGTACATGTTAGTTATCGGACCATGGCATCAAATGCCTTCTCGAATTTGTCATATCCTTCTTGCATGAATGGTATATTTTTTTCTGTTGTATTGGATTTTTTTGCTAAGATGCAAGAGGGTTTCTTCTAAGATATGAGTTGTGAGGGTAACGTTTTTTAGGTGGATGTGTTTCCTAGACATTTTGGAGCTAGTTGTTTTGATGATGTCTGTTATCTTTCTTTGGTTAGTACTGAAATTCAATTGATTTATGACCTTTTACATCGTTAATTGTCTTTGGAATGTTATATACAATGAAATCTATCTATACTTTCCATCCGGCGAGATCCAAGTGCAACGGCGTGAAAGCTTTGTCTTGTAATAAGTATTCATTATTTTCTTGGAACTAATCTCTGGGCGTTATTGTTCCTTTTCCCTTGGCTATATTATCCCATTAAGATTTTCCCCTTCTTTACGTATTCCGATTTGGCTAATAAATCGCCCATTACTATTTTTGTTTTTAGAAGTTACCTGCAGAGTTCCCTTCTTGACGATCCTATCCTATCCTATCCTCCAATCCTATGACCTCCCAAATTATACCATTTATTGCATTGTACTAGTCTTTCATGTTTTCTCAGGTTTATAGTGTTCATTATATTTCTTTAGTTTTTTGCCTCCTTACGAGACCAGCCCGGTTGGGGCGCATAGTGTTATTTCTTGAGGGTTTTTTTGTTTTGTTATAATGATGTTTGAATTCTGGAGTAACCTGTACGTTGATTGCTATTCGTTCGAAACTCGAGAGGAAGTAGAGTTTTGTCTTTGGCAATAAAACTGATCTAGCGTGTTTGTTTTATTGATCTTTTTTGTCTCGCTTCGCCTTCTCTTGTTCTAAATTATGTTGGAGAATTGGGTAATTTTGTGGTAGATCTTTTCCTCTTATAATCTTCATTCGAGTTCTGGGCTGGTTTAACGTTTATAGGCTATTTATTGTTCCTTTTTTTCTTTTCTGCCTCTTTCTTAATCTTTAGTTCTCTTTCGTCCTCAGTGACAAAAAATCTTGTTTTCTCGCTTACTTTGCTGAACATTGCTACGGCCAGTTGTCGTAGTTCTTCGTTGTTATATTATTTTTTATTTACCATGTAATTTTGTTTTATCTGTTCTCCTTGCCTTAGTCTCGCACTCGGGTTTGTAGTTCCTTCACGTTTTCTTTCAATATCAAGTTTTCTTGGATCAGCGCTTGCGTGTATAATAGCCGTCAGACTTTATCACACACTAAATATTGCCCCTGACGTCGTTGACATAAGTGACAGTTCGAAAGGACCGCTGTTTTTATTAGTCTTTTTTAGGTCCAGATTTTGTAAAGATATCGGTATAAAAAGTAGCCTATTTTACTCAATGACAATGTAGCCTACTAATAATTAAAGAATTGTTGTAAGACGGCCAGTAATTTTAGAGTTTTATTTGCATTACAAACATCCAAAAATAGAAATCTTTCCCTTTTATAATATTAGTGTACCTGTGTAAAAAGATGTATATTAAATATCAGAATATGAAGGTTACGATGTTATGAAAAGCTTACATTATATTGTATATTTGCCCATAGCTTGACATGTCTGGGGTTGTCCTCTTTGGCCAGCTTGAAGGATTCTGAGAGGGATCGGCTGATGCTGATTTCATCATTTTCAGTCACTCTCACGGACACACTGATAATGATTATTTCGATAACAGCGAGGACCGCCAGGACCACTGTAGCCTTAAGAAATGAAACAGTTATGTCACAGTGACAGCATATCAAAACAAAATGGCGGCGTCTGTAGTTGAAACTGAGAAATGCAGGAAATTATTAATTTATCTTATTCATTGATTGTGTTTCGTTTCTAATGTTACAAGAATTTTTATCACGGAAATGATATATACTTTAAGACGTGACTCGTAAATTCAATGTCATGGCTTGACACTCAGATGACATGCCTATGACTTGAATGTATAGATATTGAATTACAACAAAACATCGTGTAATAATCTCGAAGAGAGTTATTTTATTTTGTGTTTTTGCAATGATTCAGAAATCACTTTGATAACAATAAGATAAGAATACTTAATTAACAATAATATAAGTAAATAATATTTTAAGGGCACTTTAATATATCTAGATTTTATATTAGAATTTTCTTTAACATTTAATATATGTCTAGGTAATTTTCATCGCGTGATATGGCAACAAAGGTTTCACTGAACTTGAATAAGTTTTCTTCAAGGTTAAGTGTTATTTACCTTGCTTTACTTGATAAACCGAGATAACAGCTAAGAGCTTTCAAATCTATATTGATTATAATAATACAAATTTGATTAGTGGAAGCTAACATTATTTTATATAGAAAATAAAGTGTTTTACTTATGAAATAAAGTTGATTTTAATCTACAAGAAAGAATAATATTTTTACACAATATTTTTATTAAAATATTATATTATTTTAATAGTATATGGATCGGAAAACAGAATGATGTATCGAAATCTTATATCAGAATGGATTACGATGTAAAACATCTAAATCTAGATTTTTCTATCTATATCTAGATTATTTAACTAAATAAAAAGTTAATTACTCTCTAACACGCTATATACAAATATTATATAAGTATATATTTAAATTTTATCGTCTTTTATAATGAGATAAGGATTTATATTACCAGCAATTAACTTTAAGAATTAATGTTTTAACAAATGACAATGAACTAATTTGTCTATATTAATTATTTATACATTTTTATTTAATTAAAATGCCTAATTAAGTATTGCTTTAATTAATATACTGACTAATTCGCAGATGTAAAAAAAACGTTCCGGAGAAGAAACGAAAGACATTAATTTTGTTAATGAAAACACTGTTAATTTTTTAAGAATGACTTACTGCATGCACCGGCTTCATCTGTTTCCTCAAAACCGCGACCATAGCGTAGATGGTCATAGATAGAGTTATAGCAGCGGTCACACTGAGAACGATCATGGCCACCATACGACCGGATTGGTCGCTTGAGAACATCTTGATGGCGATGGCAGTGCTCACTGTCACCGCTATCACGGCGATCGAAAACAACTGTATAACAAGATAACTTGGTTAAATCTATCAGACTATTTTAATAGATTCAGGGGCGATTGAAAACAACTGTATAACAAGATAGACTTGGTTAAATCTATCAGGTTAATTTAATAGATTAGGAAGGCGATCGAAAATAATTGTATAACAAGATAGACTTGGTTAAATCTATCAGACTAGTTTAATAGATTGAGAAGGCGATCGAAAACAACTGTATAACAAGAATGACTTGGTTAAATCTATCGGACTATTTTAATAGATTGAGTAGGCGATCGAAAACAACTGTTAACAAGAATAAGTTGGTTAAATCTATCAGGTTAATTTAATAGATTAGGAAGGCGATCGAAAATAACTGTATAACAAGATAGACTTGGTTAAATCTATCAGACTAGTTTAATAGATTGAGAAGGCGATCGAAAACAACTGTATAACAAGAATGACTTGGTTAAATCTATCGGTCTAATTTAATAGATTAGGAAGGCGATCGAAAACAACTGTATAACAAGATAGACTTGGTTAAATCTATCGGTCTAATTTAATAGATTAGGAAGGCGATCGAAAACAACTGTATAATAAGATTGTCTTGGTTAAATCTATCGGTCTTATTTTAATAGATTTAGTAGGCGATCGAAAACAACTGTATAAAAAGATAATTTGGTTAAATCTATCAGACTATTTTAATAGATTTAGGAGGTGATTGAAAACAGCAGTGTAATATGAATAACTTAGTTAAATCTATCGGTCTTATTTAATAGATTGAGAAGGCGATCGAAAACAACTGTATAGCAAGATAGACTTGGTTAAATCTATCAACTATTTTCATAGATTTAGGTTTTTATATTGATATTCAATAAATTTTAACTATATTTTTCACAATTACAAATTAATTAAATTGGAGTTATAGCAAACAATGTGAGATTGAAGTAAAATGTAATACTTACGATGGTCAAGACACATTTCACCACATATATTATCCTAAGAAACAGGTTGTGTCTGCTCTTGAGCCCCGACCCCACGTAGATGTTACCCAGGCCCTCCGCATGATGGCTGTGGGAGGCCTCGGCCGCCGATTCCGTGCCTGCTGTTTGTATTTTGCACATTTACATATAAATATTGAACTCTGTTTCAGTTTTGATAAAAAAACAAAAAAGAAATTATTAAAGTGATTGTCAAAATTATTTGTACTTACAAAAATTTTTTTTTTGAATTTTTTAGTTTAGATTAAAAAAAAACAATTTAATTTGATTAGAAAATTTTTTTATTGAAAGAAAGAAAACAAATATTTTTTTAAGATTATCACAATTGTCAATATATATAGATAGTTTAGATAAAAAAATAATAATTTAAAATAATTATTAAAAATTGTTAACATACATATAAATATTGAACTTCATTATAGTTTAGATATAAAAAAAATATTATCAACATATTGACTTTCATTTTAGTTTAAATAAAAAAAATAACAAAAAATATATATCAAAATTGTTTGTGCATATAAATACAGAACTATATTTTAGTTTAGATAAAAAAAAAAGAAAAAAAATATTATCAAAATTGCTGGATTGGAATAAGAAACACTTATAGAATAGGAAATATTATAGGACATGCTCCTAAATGGATGAAACTACTAACATGATAAGTTATAGTGGCATATACATACCTTCGTAAACGGATGAAACTATTAGTTAGTTATAATAGTGGCATATACGTACCTCCAGCTGCCGCGTTCCCCATAGCGAGCCAAGCGGGGTATGGTCCACCTTCATTGCGTCCTGTACATATAAGCGATCTCACAATGGAGTATGGACCAATGCTTTGATAACAAAACATAATGGCGTACCGGGTTATTCATCTTACTTTGCGGTATTTGGATTTGAGATTATTTTTATTTGTATATATATACTTTTAAATTTTCTTTGTATAGATGTTTGTTGATTTGATTTTTGTCATGTCAAGTATTAATAGTCCAAATCTTTTAGGGATTTTATGTAAGTGTCAGTTAAAATTTCTAATATAATATTATAGATGTTATTTTTTTTTGTTTTAGGTAAACCAGCAAGATAATAGAAGAGCTTGGAATTGAGATATAGCAGAGATGATCATGAAGAAACCGAAAGTTTTGAGATTGACAAGGGAATAAAAAACATATTAATAATATAAAAAACTATAGCTATAATTTTTTTTTAAAGTAATTACTAAAATTGTGTCATTATAAGAATAATTAAACAAGTTATGAAATTAGAAAAAATATTTATGAAATAACAACTTGGAAAAAATATTTATGAAATACATAATTATTTTTTTCCAAGTTATTTTTAAAATTAATCTTGAACTACAAGAAATATTATTATCAGTCAAGTGTTAAACAATATTGTGATAAAATATAATTAATATAAAAGAAAATACATTTTATTTATTAAGATTTTGTAATTACAAAAACGAAGTGCACAATAAAATATGTGTAATTTTTTTTATTTCCTAATTCTTCATTTTTTTTATATTACCTTTGTCAGTATTTTATTTGTTTCATAAATATTATACTATGCTATTATCTTTTAGGAGTACGACAATGTTGGATAATAAGATAATTGAATTAGTGGAAACACGACATTGTACTAACTAAATCACGAGCGGTTTTGAATTGTTTAAACAAACACATGGGTTTTAAGGGCCTTTATACAAATAGGAAATGGTGATTTGATATATATTAATTATAAATATCAATATTGTACTGTAATTATTAAGTATGAATTAAAAACTTGTAGAAAATCAAAGTGAAGTACCCATTATACATTTGGTACAAAAAAAACAGCTTCCATAGCCTCTTTCAGTCTATCCCATCCCTCCAGAATAACAAACATTTAAATCCATCCATAGTTACAAATATAACTATAATAATATTTTGGTATTACCAAAAAAAACGGGTTCACCATCACCTAACTGCGGGTTACTCTTAAACTTTGCATACTTGCAGATATTCTAGACCGGCGGCATCACTTACCACCGGGTTCACCATCCGCTCTTTTACCGCCAAATCAAATACACCATACTCACTGTGAGGGTGTGTGTAACAATTCAAAATTCTTAGATCCTGGTGATGTATTAGATAACCATAGATAACTAATTTGGAAAAATCTAAATTAACATAATTAATACTGGCCATTGCGCTGGATTAATCTGATTAAAAAACGATATATCATCTTGATGTCACTTTTAGGTTCTTTATCACGCATTGATTAATTTAAGTCACTTTTGAGTTCTTTATCACGTCATGTCCGTTGCCTTCAATTTTGATACGAATACTCGTCCGTAAAATACAATCGCGTTAAAGGATATATTAGCACTTGCAACGTACTAGTTGCGTCAGTGTCGCTAAATAATAAGATAACTGAGGGAAAACAATTACATTATTGTAGATCGTAAATATTTTATGCGATTATAAATGTATATACAATTAGGTGTGGTTGGATGAGGTTTTAATGACGTCCATATTTAAAGTATCTAGCCTTGAATTGTTTGGTAAAAGTTGAGTTTGATCGCGACTCTATTATGTAGACAAATCGAAATTCGATGTTCTGTGCTTCTATTCCATGTTTAAACTTTTAAAAATTTAACTTTTTTAATTTAGATGTCAGAGACAGTCAGAATTTTAGTATCTTACAACTGCATTTATGTTAGAGATCAGTCAGAGACAAGAAGTCTTTATATATGGGACATTTCACGTTAGCGGATCACCATCACGGCCAGAATTTGTTTCGACCGATTGAGAAGTATCAAAATGTTCGTCTCGGAAATGACACTTCAAAAATTCAAAATGGCGTACCTAATATGGCGGTTAAAAGGCGGAGAAAACTTGAGTAAACGACAAAAAAATGTTAATAGGTTACCATTACCCAGGACCATAAAAGAAAGGTATAAAAAAACTGATAATATCTGCGTTCACCGTTTCGACAAATGTTCAAATTAACTAGTTATATAAAATATAAACTATATAATATATTTAATTACATATTTAATAAAATACGTAATAATTATATAATACTTAAATATTATTCTCATTTCTCATTAATGACTCACAGAGAGGTAATTCTCACTTTTTTATTTACTTACTAGACCGCTATCATGGCGACGACGACATTATATTTAAAAATTATCTTATTAAATTACATCATCTGGTAAATAAGATCACAAACGTATCTTATTTTAAGATTAGCGAAGATTTATTAAATATTATTATATAAAATACAAAAACTACATTAAAAAAATCGAGATTTTTGTCGTCTGTTCCTTCATTCAACAATGATTAATTGATGAGAATACAAAAATAACATAATTTGTACATGTTTAGTATTATCAGTAATGTCATTAACCCTATATATGTATGTGTGTATGTACTCGTATGTATTTAACACTAAACCTACCGACAATTCTTGTATACCTGTTCCTATCGCACGCCTTCAAATTGACCGGTAATTACAAGTTATTTTATTATATAACGCATTTAATAATGGAAATAACTAAAAGTAAAGAGTGTAGAAAATATTATATGCATATTCTAAGAATTGTCATGTAGTTTGATAACGATATTATAACGTTTAAAAATGTGTAAGTTTTACAAAAGTTTAAGAACGGTCAATTTGACTGATACTTGGTAGGTTTAGTGTTAAATCAATACTTTCGTAAGTGAAGCAACAAATCATCGTGTCAAGTAAGTTTCATTACTTATCGTTCCATTGTGCTTAAGTACAGTCAGGAAATAAAATGCGTATCTAAATAAAATAATGTTAATAATTATATAACGTGTACCTATTAACAAATGAAATTGAGAAATTAAGAAAATATATTGCTATTTCGATGTTATTTAACTAGATGGCGCTGTAAGATAATTTTCATCAGTTACATATAAAAAAATACCAATATAATACATTGAAGATAAAAAAATATTAGTATTACATTATTTACAATATACTTTATATTAAGTGTATTTTTATGCGGACCCTTATTTATTACCTCAGCCCCGTTGCCATGACAACCACACCACAACACACCACCGTACCAAGGACGAAATTTGCAACTTAACAATACACAAAAACATGATATTTTCGAGAATTTAATAAAAGACTTACTTACAAAAACCTATAATAATGACTGGTATACTATTTAATTCTATGAAATGAAAGCTATACAAGCTTTTACCCTGGACTCGGTCCACATAAAGTTCATAATTATTATTAATCTGAGAAGAATTGCAATAGCAATGACGCACAACCAATTATAGTTATATATTTAAAAGGTATATTCTGAAATTGCTTGTAACTACATATTGTGGTAGTTCCAAATCGTAGCTTGAAACAAACATACATTAATTATATTACTATATATAAATCAATATATTTAAACAAACCCTATGAATGGATTAAATTAGTTTGATATGTCCTTGATAAGGGTTAATTATTTAATTATCTTAAAAAGCATTACAAACGCAAATATTTAGACTTTAGTCTCCATCTTTATAACTTATTTTACACTTACATATTTGTATATAGTTAATAAATATCCAACATTAAACCACTTATGGAAAGAACACTAAAAACAACGAGAATTACTAAAAAAATATTAGCAATATTCACTTGTAATACAATTATAATTGAACTCGGGACTCAAAGAACTTACACTACGCAAGATAAGAAGCACTCAAACGAAATTATAGCATCGCTCTGAAAGGACACGAATAAGTATCATTGTGATTGATTGCTTGATTGATTAGCTGAATGACTTGCTTGATTGATTTATGATAAAATTATAAAGAACATAAATACCCTTGGTGGTAAATTGAAGACCCTTACCATCCTGGAAGAAGAACAGGATACAAAGAATTAGAACAGTACGGGGGTAATGCGCATAGCCACTGCAACGATTGTATGGTGGTACCACCACGGATCGTGATCGGATATGACCTGATATGGGTTTAACCACTTTTAACGTTATGATCAAAGTATTGTAAAAAAATATAATTAGAAAAGTAAATAAAAACATGGAAGTACGAAAGATTTTGTTCCGTGTTTTGTTAATTTTGTTGTTACAAACTACAAAAGATGGTTATCCTCTTATCGTGAAGTGAACCGTGTCAATGGCTGCGGCCCAAATACTTAAGAATAATGCGATCCGGAATAACGACGAATTTTAAAGTGTCCTGTATGTTCTATTTAAATATGGAGGATGATATTTGTCTATTTTATAATATAAATTACTCCTTTTTAAAAGAAATTGTAAAGGGTAGAATGTTTTTGGATAGTTTAATCATCCCGCTACTCCATTAAATGTTCATTATATATCATATATACGTAGAATTTCTTATTTGATATGTCAATTTTATTGGAGAAATTGTCATACACATACTAAAAAACCAACATTGATTTTGCTTTTTGCCTGATCGTGACGTCACAGTTCAAGCAAATAGGAATACCGCGTATACATACGAGTATTACATAATATTGTAAATTGCCTCCTCTGCAGTTACGAAAATTTAAACCGCTCTATTAATGTATATAGTTTACTAAATACAAGTTCTGTAAATAAAAAAAATTAATTTAAAAATAGAATTGTCTTTTCTTTGCCTAAATGTGACGTCACAAACGTAACGTATGTTGGTTTCAAGGTATTTTAACGCCGTCTCTAGTATGTGGAAGCTGGAAGGGTTACAAAGAATTGTCTCAAAAGAAGCAACATTCAATTGCGTGACGAACAAACATCCAAACTTTATCACATATAATCCTAATTTAATATATATAATTTATAACTAATTAAGCTTTTCAAATTCTTATTCTGACTATAATTTCCTTTTACAAACGGCTCATGGCTTTCCTGACCATTGGAGATGTCAATGACCTCGGGGTAAAGAACTTCTATGGTTAGTATCCGTTGCCATGGCGATTTGTCATATTCTATATTCAAATTAATATCAAATAAATAGTATAATAAAAATGCAGACGCCATATTTTTTTGTTTCATCCCAAAACTTTCATTTAGTTTCATCAAAGTTTCATCAGTTTTTTGAATATTTTATTTATTTATCTTGAAGTATCTTTTTATAGTATTTATGTACTAAATGACATATCACCATATTATGTGGAGAGCTCTTTACAATCAGGCGCTATCTGTTCATACACGTTATATGAAAATTGTTTTTGTAACTAATATTTCAATTTGAGTGTGCGTGTACGTGTGCGTGTGCGTGTGTTTGTGTGTGTGTGTGTGTGTGTGTGTGTGTGTGTGTGTGTGTGTGTGTGTGTGTGTGTGTGTGTGTGTGTGTGTGCTTGTGTGTTATTTTATAATAAGTAGTATTTAATGCTTTAATCTATATTAGACAATAGAATATATTTTTTACTATGTATTTATTTATTTTCTTTTTTTTTTTACAAGCTTTTTACCAGGTCTTCGGTCGCCGTCAGTTTATAATATAGTAGGATAGTTTTAAATAACTAAAATACTGGCAGAAAACAGACTATAAAATGTATTATATGAAAAGTTTTTTATTACACATACCTGACGGACGGACACACAAGGAATATTTTTATATGTACATACCTTTTTCATATGTACATACTCCCAGAGGTCACAGTTTCGACCTGGACATGTTATTGATATTATAAGATTACTTCTTCTGATATTATCATAGTATTTTAATATATAATAATAACTAATTACATAAAGTAAAGATCTAACGCTAGTCAGTGATATAGTTATCAATATTTAATATAGTGAATAGATATCAATATTTAAAATTCTTAATTTAAAACAAGGTTTTATATATTTGTATAATGAAGTAATATTTTGGAAATAAACATTACAGAACGACTAATGGCATGATAAGTTCCTAAATTGGTATGCTTTACTCGAATTATATTTTCTCACATATCAATTACGAATGACTTCAAAAATATTACAAATTCTAAATTAACAATAATTTAAGGGAGAGTATCCATAGTTACTTGACAGGTTTTTTTTAATCTTTGGATTCTTGCAACTAGGATTTAAAGTTAAAAAAAATAAAAAGAATTTCAAATAATAAAATGATCTTAATATTGTTGTTAGAATTGTATTTGGTATTATTTTATATTTTAATTCAAGTGTTCAGTTGATTGACTCATCACCATCATCAGAGCAAAACCGGAACTGTCGGTGACGTCAGATTCCAAAAATATGTAATATATATATATATCAAATTTTGTCCCATCATTTTTGTTTCATCACATTCGTCCGGGAATATTTAGAAAAATGTTTAAAGTTATAAAGAATTTCTTGAAAATAGGTATTAATATCATTTACGCCTTATGTATAATTTAATAATATATCTTTAAAAAATCTAACCAGTACTTTGAGATCAATAACCTATACCTCAAACTTAGACCAATTAATTAGATCTCTATCTTTGTTTTATGATACAAGAATTAGAGGTCAAAGTAATTTGGGGGTTAAATCGGTGCGTGATTTCAACCCTCACGCGATATACACAAGCACCTACTAAATAGCGAACAAGCTGTCGCCTGCCACACTAAGCTTCTAACACTGGCCGAAAACGCCACAAGTTCGCTAGAGTCCAGAGCGCGCGAACGCGTTTAAAAAAATAACGTTCCATTTTCAAATTGTGTATTTGTGACACTTTCATTTGTTATTGTTTGAACACAAGATGGAGGGCTGCGGAATGAAATGTATTAAATATCTTCTGGTCGTGTTTAACGCTTTGTTTTTGGTAAGTCTGTTATGTTATTTATTTATAATAATTATTAAGATATAATACGTGTTTTAAATTATTTTTTAATGCTTTAATTTATTTTATTAATTTAAATAGTATACGAACGAATATTTGTATTTTGTACAATAGATGAATCATGAAGTAGTGATTCTTAATCTTACACACAGAGTAGGTCGGTGTTATTTTTGTCACATTCTATAATTTCCCGCTTCAATTTATATTTACTTTACGTTTTCTGTTCTTATAAATAGTAAGATTAATAAAAAATATATATTTTATATGTATATATACATTGTATGTACGTACCATATAACGCAGGAATCATAACATAAAACTAAATAATTATTTATATAAATTAAACAGTTTACTCCAATTGCAAGAAACTAAATAGAATCAAGACTGAGTAATTACTTGAAGACCTTAAGAACCCTATAAGGTCCATTAACAGGTTTGAAGCAAGATCTATATCAAATGTAAATTATTAAGTAATAAAATTTTTTAACCTTAAACACCATCTTGACTGAAATACCATTTTTTTTGTGTTTTTTCTTACTTCTGTTGCTATTGTTTGTATTAACACTAAACCTACCAAGTACCGGTCAAATTGACCGTTCTTAAACTTTTGTAAAACTTACACATTTTTAAACGTTATAATATCGTTATCAAACTACATGACAATTGTTAGAATATGCATATAATATTTTCTACACTCTTTACTTTTAGTTATTTCAATTATTAAATGCGTTATATAATAAAATAACTTTTAATTACCGGTCAATTTGACTGCGTGCGGTAGGAACAAGTGCACAAGAATTGTCGGTAGGTTTAGTGTTAATAATATTTTAAAAATACCTTTAACATACTCAGACATGTAATCCTAATATATATATAAAAAGGCAATATATATAATAATAAACATGATATAAAGAAAAGACAACATCACGGAATTTAAAATTCACTTAACGGATGCGTTATTGGCTTAAGGAGCACTTCCTTTGAACTCTCTGGACATACGACTCGAGCATTAATTAATACTAACATGATCTTCTATTATATAATATATTTCTAAATATGACTACTAATATGTATGTACTAATATGAAATGACTGTTAAAGTATACGAAATATTAAGAGTATTAGTCGTCGTTCTAGAAATTTTACCTAAAACGGGGTTCATATTGTATGGAATGTCGCCATTTTGAAAAAAAAAAGCTATTTTATATCAAAACTTTTGCTAATTAAAAGTTGAGACTTTTAGTAGTCTTTTATAAGAATGTGTTGAAGTGAAATATTGGATTCCATTAATAGTGTAATTTTGAAATAATATATACTTTTTTATATTGACTATGTAAAAGAATAAAACTACTCAAACTGTCAATGGATTCCCCAGAGAGAGCATTTTCTAATTAAACGCGAGAGGACAGCAAGCGAAAAATTTGTAAATTATGGTTTTTAGGTAAAAATATAATGATGACATGAATATAATAATTTGTCACACAATAAAATTAATCAATAGACATTAGTCAATAAAAATTGATTTGGAGCGATGCTAGAGTGGAACATACATACAAACATAACCTGGTAAAATCATTACCCCTTTTTATTTGGTTGTAGTTGAGTAACATTATGGAATGTTTGTATCCCGCCATATATTATAATTATATCAAAGGAAATGAGAATAATATTATAGTATTTAGCACCTTGCCCTGAAACACGTAATCAAATGGGATGCGTCATGCGGTCATGATATCAGAGGTCATGTTATTTGAAAGCCATGATTAATAAATTTATTATACAGTACACGAAATTTGGGACTGGAATAAGTGTAATTAAAACATGTAAATTAATTAAAATGTATCAAATGATGACATGACATAACAGGTTGGAACCCCTCTTGACATATACCTATGACCACCGACAGGGTAGGTAGTATAGGTAGTGTAGGTAGTGTAGGTAGTGTAGGTATTAGGTAGTGACTCACGCGATAGTATCATCAAGTTAATTTATTCACAGAACAATCTCCAACGGAAACTATTTCCTATCCATTTTCTTTTTATTTCATTCTTTATCTATAAAATTTTCATGTGTTATCTTTTATTATATAATCCAATACTTAATATTTTTTTTTAATTTCATTCTAGACTTATCTTTTATTTTGATTTAAAAAAGGTTTTTTTTAAATAGGCATAAAAATACAAGTGTCGTATTTATTTACATTGTGTATATGACAGCAATCGGTGCGTGAAGGTCGGCCCGGTTTAGTGACAGCAAGATCTAAATAAATAAAATAAAATACATTTGAATTTATATATGTAATATACCCTTAACGTTTTTCTCATTGTAGTTCTATTTCTAATATATATATATATATATATATATATATATATATATTTCTAGAACAAAAACATATTAATAATATCTTCAAATATAATAAGTAATAGAAACGAAAAACATTAAATATAAAAAAAATATTTATATTTTAAATCATTTATCTTTATTATTAAAACGTAACAGATGACTTGTTACATTAAACAAAATATATATATATAAATATTTCATAGATTGTAACGATAGGCGTCGCTGAGTCATAAAGTCACATAGTCACATCACCATAACTCACCACCATTGATCGACTTTTAAATTATACACAATAAATACCATATACTGTATGGGGAATTGCGTTTCATAGCAATTTACATAAAAAATACAGGCTTGAAGAATTAAAATGCACGCAATGGGAAATAAAATATACTTAATAATGTAAAATTATTCTAGTTTAATATATAACTAATTTCTTTTAATTTTACCGTTAATTAGTTTTTATATATAATTTATATTAATTAAAATCTTGATAGAATATTCTACGAACGAAATTGAATCTTATATATAAGAATTATAGTCGATATTCGCAACAAACAGATATAGAATTAATATTTATAACAATAAACCACGTAATAATAGTTCATTCTAAATCGATCGGCAGCGTCGGTAAGGACGTGTAACTTCCTGTATTATTTGTATTCAACACAATTAATACCATTGTCTTAATGTTTGAACAAAGCATTTTAATATAAATATTTAATCACCAATCCAATCCAATCGAATGAGGATTTCTTAAAAGAATCTTAGATTTCTTAGAAGCATCACAGATAAATCTAGATTGGATTGCCGAAAACTACACTGTCTAAGAAAATTGTTGCTAAGTTCCTGTCTTTCATTCATTAATTATCCATTAATGTTATTTTGTATATGTAGATGTAGACTATATATAAACTTTATTTTTAGGACCATATAAATATTAAATGATAGATAGACAGACAAACAGGTGATTGACTGAATCATTTATTATTTAGGAGTTGCGTCCTATTTACAGTATGGTAATTTGAAACATTTTATCCTTTGGTAATGATAAATAAATATCCTTTCAGAACAGCTGCATACTTCCTATCCTTTTAAAATCTGGAATAAAAATCACCTGATCAAAAAGAAATTACTTTTGATAATTTGTGATTTTTTTCAAAAGTATAAGTTACCTCAATAATTGTTTAATTATTTAATTGAATTTAATATTAAATGTTGAAAATAAAGAATACTTAACACCATTATTTTATTATTTGGTTTATTATTTGATGAAGTGCTTAGATTTCTTTGAAATAATCCATGACCTGTGCTTGATCGGGTCATCGAAGCAGGTCACACGAGGAAGCCCATCAAAGTATTGATTTTCAAATGACCAGTAAAACAATTCACCTTATATGTGTTAAGCTTCTCATACTTGCTTACGATTACTTGAGATCCAGAATGAGGTCACATACGAGTTACTGTTTTATACAATATAGATCAAAACGGGGACTCGCAATTCATGTCGCTATTTGTCCTTCAATTTTCTTAAGGTCTTAGTTCTGTCTTCAAATCATTCCCACTTTAGCGCTAAATTGTGTCAATTAAACAATTTGCTAAATTGCACTACTGTTACAGCTATTTAGAGATTCACCGACCTAATAATATTTATCATTTAGTATTTACTACAAAATATTTATCAAGTAAAAAAAATATATTTTCACAGATACCCTCCTTCCAGACCATTTTGACTTTAACGTTAAACTTTTTTTAAGTTTGTCTTTATACATTATCCATTATCTTATGTTTTTGATCAGCCTATAAAAAGGACATATATATCTTTAAAAAGGACACTAAATAAATTAATTCATATATATTTGTTAATCAATTATATATTTTTTTAAATATAGCCTATACTTATTTCTTCTACATATATGTTACTCTTAATACTTGTATCGTAGTTTATTCGTATGTTTTACAACAATGTTGTGAGTTACTGGAATACGGTCGGCCAGTGGTCATAACGTTTGAAGGTCGTTGTTAATTAAGTGTCCGAGTATTCACGAGCTATGAGCATTCGAGATTATGTATAGATCTCATTAAAATAATAGTTATTAAGATTATCACAATTAATAAGTCTACAGTATGTAGTTTTGTGATCTACAATATTTCTAATAAATTTTATAATCTCAAATAAAAGTATTGTGTTAAATTAGTTATAAAATTAATGTAAAAAAATCTGTACTATAAATCAAGGTCCTTACAAATATACATATGCATAAATGTACTTATGCCAAAATCAGATTGTAGTTGCAGGAGTCCAAAACCTAAGCGTTGTTTTTTTTTTCAACCCAAAAAAAAGGTTTTAAAGGTCCAAGGAAGAGGATCAATCATACAAGATGATGATAAAGTATTTACTTTTAATTTTCTTTCGTACAGAACGATGATGTCTCCAATAAATAAAACTGAATAAACCAAACGCCTCCGCTCTTTGTGTCTGTTATTACATATCCTAACGACTAACCCACGTCTGGCGCCGACGCTTTCCCACATGTTGGGCAATCGGTAATCCATTCACATTCACATGGGAACGTCAAACACTTATCCATTGCCAAATAATACGTTAAGAAAGATAAATTAACACATTCAATTATATTACACAAAGTGGTTATTATGTAACAGGAGTATTAAACACGTGTAGCAGTCATTCGAAGAAACAGACAGACGAGTAATAAAAGTATTACATAATTTCTCAGTAGAGGCCCCACTTTCTTAGTGACCCATTTCTGTAGCGACCTCTTTCACGCGATGGCGTGGTCGTAAACATTAGGGCAATGGGATGGGCACGTTTAGCTATATTTAACTGTTTAATTGGGACACAAAATTATAAATTATGGTCAACTACAAATTATGGTGATTACACGAGGTGCGATTTAAATATTAGTTTGGTTTCAATAACTACTTCTAGTCCACTATTTTTAATTAATATTATTTTAATTATAATCTGGTTTACTTTATCCAATCCTGACATTCAAATCAGGTTTTTCTGGCTTTCTTTCCTGATACTCCAGTATCAGATTTTTATTGTCAAAAGTATCATCGGTTTAAAAAAAGTCTATTGCACATCTGAGGTGCAATGGAAAATGAATTATATATTTCACTTATGTTTCTATAAAGCTGTACTTTTAACATATTACATGGAATATTTAAAAAAAATGGAGAAGCCTGGTAGGAATTCGATACAATATCGTTCAAATTACATAAAAAAAAAAGATTAAAGTGTTCACAAGTATCTTTAGTGTCAGTTTTGACACTTGGGACATTGATTTAAGATAATGTTTACATAAATAAAACTAACTCAATGACAACAAAGACTCCTATATATGTATTCTATATATACTATATGTATACTATATGTATATATAGAATATAATAATGACAGTCATTTAATATATAATTATAAAATGATGTTATATTATATTTTGTATATCTATATATATATTTTTCCATATGTACGACTTAAAAGTCGATTGCACACTTCTTTACCAATACAATCTAAAAATAATGTCGGAAATAAAGATGCTCTAGGTATGATTCTTCCTTTTCATCCCAAGGTCCTCGGCATCGTGATAATAGCAGCAGCATGCGTGGACATGGGAATGATCAAGGGGTTCGCGGGGATGGACGGGACGACGGGACACGAGACGGACATCGTGCTCATAGTGGTGGGAGTCCTCATCATCATAGTCGCTGCCTTTGGGTGCTTCGGCGCCTGGAAGGAGAGCCCTAAGCTGTTGTACATCGTAAGTATCACACTGGTTAACTCTTATTAAAAATTTGCATAATGGTCAATTTGCAAAAACTGGTAATTATTGTACAGACTTATTTAAAGTTAACTACTTAAATAGATATCTTTCCTTGGGTTAATTATTTATTTAGGAACCTTTTTTAAATTATTGTGTCTTAATAACTAAGCCTATGGTAATCGAAAACATACATATAAGGTTTTTTGAATTGTTAACATGGAATATAATTAAATAAGTAACTTTTGGAGTAATCAGTAAAAAACATATATATAATGAAAACTCTCTTAGGAATTAAATTACTTAGGAAATATTATTTTTTAAATACTTTTTTATCAAGTGGATAGATATCATCATATCCATGCATCGTGAAAATGGGGTAAAAATAGAAATGGCCAAAATAATTATTGAAAGTGATGCGACAAGAGAGTATCTTGGTGGAGGTAAAGATGAAATAAACGTGAAATATTATTTATTAAAATAAAACATACGAATACAAATATATTACAATGAAAATACTAATCATGGAAACGGAAGTTTTGAATAAAATCGATAAACCACAGCCAACACATTAAGCTTCATCGTCTATTATTCGTTAATGGAGGACAGTACAATCAGTTAAAACATTAATCATGATTCGTGTGTCGAAACTCGGGTAATTTTCAAACCTCTGTATACAATCTAGAAAGTTCAAACTTTCAGTGATTAAAAGAGTATTATTAACAAAATTTCCAAAATACATTTAATTTGAACCCACAGTTAGGAATTATTGAAAGTCAAATTTCTTTTTTTTTGGTAGTTCTCCTTAAGTTGAAAATTTTGTATATTTGGTAAATTTTATATAAATTTTAAAACAAAGAAAAACTATCAAAACTTTGAAAATCAGAGATGTGGAACACCACTTGACAGCTAAATTATCATGGATACGGAAATGACGTATATTATATTAGTTATTCGATCGATATACGACATATTAGTTATTCGATCTTATGAGTACTATCTGGTTATATAAAATTTAATATTTGGAGTAATTGATATGTAACCCTATACGTTATATATTATACAGACTATAGAAGATACGGAAAGTCATTTCCAAAGTAACATAAAAGAATGTAATGACGTGTAACGTATAGATTATTTTCTTTGTAAATACTAAAGTTCTTTAGCTTTGTAATAAATTCATTTCGTTTCATTATTATATGAAGCGTAAGATATTAGTTTAATTCCAGAAGTAAAAGGAGACGGAGAAAAAGGAGTACCAAAAAAATGTATACCATCAAAAACATAACATATAAAAAAAGAGTCTCAAACGCACTTGGCAAAAGGCTAAACCATTAATTATTGTAAATGCAAAAGTAACTCTATCTGTTATGCCTTCTCACCTACAACACCGAATGAATTTAGATGAAAATTTTAATAGAGATATTTTGATATTCAAGAAATGACATAGGATACTTTTGTTCCGAAATCAAATTACGTTTCAAAGTGTGTTTGCCAGATTTCGTAACTTTTTACACTGTTTGAAACTCAGGCATTTTTTAGATGTTAAGTTTTTGGTGGCATACAAGTATTTATTCACTGACTATTTTCGAATAATTAAAGAATAGTTGGCGGAAAACTTGGGATTGAAATGTATTTTATTTTTTAGTATATTATGAACTAAAATTTTAACCTTTAATTTCAGTTCGCGGGTTGCCTGATCATCATCATCCTTCTGGAGTTGTCAGTGGGCATCGCGGCTGCAGCCTTGCGTCCTCAGATCGAAGGCACCATGAAGACTCAACTCAGGGCGTCCTTCATCAAGAACAAGTCCACTCGAGAGGAAGATTCCACATACAGAGAATTCTGGGACCGCATTCAAAGCAATGTAAGCAACCATTTTTATGTCATAAATAAAGAAACTAATTACTTCTTAACTTACGTACATAGTGTTCCACTCTTTTTTTTTAATGTAATCATCAAAAACTTCTTTAAAACTAAAAGCAAACAAATGCCAAAAAAAATATATTTCAAACTCAGCTGGAATGCTGTGGAGTTACCGGACCAGACAACTATGTGGCATCGGAGCCTCGTTTGAATCCGTCATTCAGCTGCTGTCCTCCCGACTCATCCAGCAACTCAGATGAAATCAAGCGCTCCGACTGTATCTCTCTCAACAAGTACTACCAGACGGGATGTGAGGATAAGGTGCTGAGTACAGTCCATAGCGCCGGCATGACCGTCATCGTCTGCGGTATCCTGTTCTGCTTCTTGGAGGTGAGTTAAATGACGAATTTAAGCAAGGCGTTTAGGAAACATTTCAAAGAATAGATTAAAAATGTTCATAATATCTCGTTTCGTATGAGATAGATCGTTCACATTGATCAATTTCCAGGTAAGATATCGAATTTACATCTCAAGTTTGTATGTGCAAGTTTAAATTCTTCAAAATATGTATTAAATTCTTCTAAATATGTATGTGTCTATTAGAATGTCGGTACATATTGGAACGTAGGTTTTTTAGCTTGCATTCTCGGTATCTTGTAAGCCAAGGAATCATCTTTATTCCGTAAATTAATATGTGGAGAGACATATTAATTTAGTCAAATTAAGACCTTGAAATTTTGACTTGGATTTCAACTCGCAAACGAAAATGACTTCATTACAAATTAGATGCTACGGTAGAGTCATATAAATAATAATAATAAACTTACTTGTTTGTTGACATAATATAAGATCATTGATACTAGAAGAATTGTAGAACATGTTTTCTGTTTGCGACTATCAATGCTCTCTCTCTATAGCTGTCATATGTCATCCTATGAATTAGGCTTTCAAAGCACATTAATAGTGAACAATAATGACTACATCCTGTGTGTCTGAGATAACACTATTTATTACAAACTTAAAAAATTAAGTGCCCAAGACAGAACCCTGATGAACACCTTTTCAAACGTTTTACTTAAATTCTGTAAACTAACTCTGTAGTAGTATAATATCTATACAATTCAATAGATTTGTGAACGCGTCTAGACTATTGATAAAGAAGTTGTTGACATGATTTTTTACTTGTATCTTATATGAAAATGCATTCCAAAGAAGTATATAGAATTTTAGTAGAAATTAAAATAGCTATAACGATTCTTCCAAAGCTTAATGTCATCAAGACAATAGAATAATTCCTTCACAAATTTCTATTAATAAATATTGCAAAAAACAATTTTTAAGCTTCACGAAATCCTATTTCAGAGTATTTCTCGATAATACCTAGAACAAAAAATTTTAGTGAAATCAGCCCTGAAGCTGGCAGAATTATAAGAATTTCTTCAAGATTCAATCCCTTCAATCCAACACAGATATCGAAGTCAATATATAATATATTTCAGGTAACTGGTATAGTTCTGGCTCTGTGGCTAGCGCATTCCATCAAGACGCAGGACAAAGGACGAGAGACCGCCTAGGATATAGATTTATCAGCACAGTTTTAATTATTTTTTACACAATAACTGTACAATTTACAGTGTATTTTGTGATTAGAATAGAGGCTACTTAATGTAGTTATATATTTCACACTGAATTTTCTATTGGTGCTATTATTTTGAGCATGATTTTAAGTCAGTGGAAGATTTTGGTTGGAGTTTTTGAATGTTAAAATTTTTTTACTGAAATCTTTAAGAACCATAAATTTTGAAATATTTTTTGTGGTGATTAGCCACAGATTTGTAAACGTAAAAGCACTAATATAACGTGGCTATCAATTTTAAAATAATTTTTAACCACACAAGTACAAAATAAGTTTTAGATTGAATTGTATGAAAAGCACAGAAACGTTGAGGACGATATGCATTTGCTAGTCAAGAATTAATTATTATTTAGATTTATATATTCTTAACTATTAACACTAAACCTACCAAATACCGGTCAAATTTACCGTTCTTAAACTTGTAATACTTACACATTTTTAAACGTTATAATATCGTTATCAAACTACATGACAATTCTTAGAATATGCATATAATATTTTCTACACTCTTTACTATTAGTTATTTCCATTATTACCTGCGTTATATAATAAAATAACTTTTAATTACCGGTCAATTTGACGGCGTGCGGTAGGAACAGGTATACAAGAATTGTCGGTAGGTTTAGTGTTAATATTCATATTATGTATTATTTCACTTAACAAATATTTTAGTATTAAATTATTAAATATTTTTAATAATAATTGTTATTTAATTGACTATTTATGACAATGAAATATATTATTTCTAATTTGACTCCTTATATTAAGTGTAACTTCCTTTTAAATTAGATTATTATAGTGAAATTATAAATGTTGGTAAGTTCAATAATAAAATATCAGTGTTTCAATGTGTTTATTATTTATCCTTCTTAATTATTATTACTTAATGTACTTTGCAAATTCCGCTATTATTATCATGAAGGACAGGCAGATCCATGTGATATACGAGTATGTGTCATCGCTCATTAATCCTTAAAGAACGGCGAGGAAAGAGAGAGAACGGGGAAGAAGAACACAGAAACAAACCCGTAATATTTTTATTCCCCCAATATTTCTACTTTATCTTCTAGGCGTTTTGTGACTGATCCTTATTGAAATTTATATAAGCGATCATAATAAAACTCAATCTGAATCCCTGATCCTAATACACATAACACTCAAGCCAAGCCCCCTCCACAAGCATCTCTCCCTCTCCCAGTTTCCGTTTATGTACACGCCTTTGGTCTTAATGGAGCTGGTAGTATCATAGTATCTATTATAGGTAAGAAAAGACCACTAGATAAGATATAATTTATTAGTGTGAAAATATAATATCTCATAATAAAATATAAATTAATTCGTGTTTTCTATTTAAAACCTATTTTGGTGCACTCTTGCATGTATAGTAATAATATTTAACATTTATTTTTAATCTATTTCTTTTAGCATATAATAATATATCATAACGATGCACATTCATGTTAATTATTTTTATAACAAGAAATAACATTTATTCAAAACTATGCACACAGATCTACTTATTTCCGTAATTAATAATCCATCTACAATCTGAGATTATTGTTATAACACGAAGTCCATGAAGTCGTGCATTGATTTTCGTTTTTTTTATAATCTATCGCGGTTACAAATTATTGAAAATATAAAGAAACCTTAGTTTAAATTTTGATTAACTTGGTCCCACTTCGCCACAGCTGTTATATGAAGCATTATCGTAATTACAGTCAAATTAAAAAATAATATAGTTATTAATTCCTAGTATCGGTTTTACACTTCGAGTATTCACATACTTGAGACGGCATAAGTGCATTAAATAGTTCCCTGAAACTAACATAAATTTATAGTTTTGCCTGAATGTGACGTCACAGTTCAAGAAAAAGAATGGATTACAGTGTATACATTATATTACATAATATGGCAAAAAAATTAATTTGAAATTAATTATCGCAGTAATGAAGATAAAAAAGTAAACAAAAAGATAATTAAGAAAATTACCGTAACATTAAAGTATGATACAAAAATTCAGGATATATATTAGGGCGTTTCAAAAAAAAAAAAAATTTTTATTTTTCTCGGAACCAGGCTCAAAAGTTTCGTTTAGATGCCAAAATAGGCCTGTGCAAATATGAGCCCTTAATATTAATATTAAGGTAATCCGCATCGCACTTTTCGATTTCCCATAAGAATAACACAGGAAAAATATTTTTTTTTCTTTTGATTTTTATAACTAATGAACGATATATTGTATTGCAATACCCATTCATTATTTTTGTAGAGAATTTAACGCTCTACAAAAATGGTTTGAAGTCAATTTTTGATAAATCAACTCAGTCAAAAGTTATTCAAGATCAAAGTTTAAGTTACTCTCAATTCAGCTGAATTATGATTAAGAAAATATATATGGTTCAAAAGTTTATATATGTATGTATATATATATATATATATATATATATAGAATATATATATATATATATATATATATATTCTATCTTAATCAGCTTAATCAGCTCGCCGAGCTGAGTAAGGAAATGACAATTTTTTTCAAAAGTTCCGTCATGAGGACCAATGCAATAGTTAGATTTCTATGAAATCTACTAAAAAACAGCTGAATTGAGAGTAACTTAAACTTTGATCTTGAATAACTTTTGACTGAGTTGATTTATCAAAAATTGACTTCAAACCATTTTTGTAGAGCGTTAAATTCTCTACAAAAATAATGAATGGGTATTGCAATACAATATATCGTTCATTAGTTATAAAAATCAAAAGAAAAAAAAATATTTTTCCTGTGTTATTCTTATGGGAAATCGAAAAGTGCGATGCGGACTACCTTAATATTAATATTAAGGGCTCATATTTTCACAGGCCTATTTTGGCATTTAAACGAAACTTTTGAGCCTGGTTCCGAGAAAAAAAAAAAATTTTTTTTTTTTTTGAAACGCCCTAATATATATCAAATTATAGTACACTATGGTTAAATCGGTTTCTTTATGCCTGAATGTGACGTCACAATCGTAAGGTATGTTGGTTTCAAGGTATTTTTATTGTCTCTAATATAGGAACTCTCGAAGGTTTTACACTAATATTAAAAGCACTACATTTTATCACAGTTACCAGCTATTTTGACTTTACTCTTACATTATTGTAGAGTAATGTAATATATTTTAAAAAGTTAGTAAAATAATTAAAACTGTGACGAATTATCGTGCTATTTTGCTGTAAAACTATTTAAAATTGTGTTCTTTAGATGATATTGTGTGTTTTGTTACAATATATAGAGATGTTAGTATGACTTGTTTTATGTATGTGCAAAATTGAACACAGGAGGTGAATGTTAACGATTTAATTATTACGTCTCGAAATGGGCTTGCAAGTTCTGTTGAAGTTTGCGGCGTTCGTGTCTAACAGCTCTCGCCATCCAAAGAGCGAGAACAATACATGTGATCTAAAAACAAAAATTACAGAAATATCAAAGTTTAATAGTTAAAATACCATAAGAAATAATTTCAAATAAGTCAAATATCAACTTTTCATCATTAAAAATTAAATTATTAATTTAAAATAAGTGTTACATGCGAACATACCTCTAACAAAGTAAAAATAATTCCAGTTGATACAAAAATATTGCCTTTAAAAGCTTTCTTTTGGCGCAGAACCTCTTCACATCCTCGTATATAAAATGTTTTATCTGTGATACAAGTGGTATGTAAATGTCTTCTCGCTCCGCCCTCTCTGAGCGGGTGTGCGCGCGCGCAGCACGATGCAGGGATGTCACGTTCCAGGATAGCATAATCTTGAGGACCGTCCACACCACAGCATTGATTCTACAAAAGTGGGGGATCAGAATTTTTCTCAATAATGTGAACTAAAATATTTGGTTTAAAATTCTCTCCACAGTTATTCGTACCTCAGATTGCAACTTATCCCAGAATGCTTGTTGGTTAGGCCCTTCATCATCAACAGTGATGTTTTTATAAAATTGAACTCTAAGTTCACTCCCTCCTCCGACCCAGGCATTGATTACCGCACTACCCACCCCCACCATAACCTCCACAGAGACGAGGAAAATGAGGAAGCACGCGTGCTGGAGGATGACACATATTTACAAAATCAGAAAGAATTTTAAAAAGATCTGGAGATACAGAAAGACAATGTATAGATTGCTATAGTTTTTTTCTTATTAATGTTTAAATACCATTTATAAACAATATACTAAATAAAAGGGAATAATTATTTCTAATTAAATTTTCATTGCGTTTTGATGCTTCTTCGCATTATATTTTTATTTTATAAAAAGTATAAAAAAGTAACATTAGCGGATCTAAAATGATTGCTAATTTAATATACAATATATATATATATATATATATATATATATATATATATATATATATGCTAAATAAATCAAAATCTGACATTTCCATTAGTAAATTAAATTTCGTACCGCGTAAAGAATCTTGACATTTTCCCTCAAGGAACCAATGCAACCCAATATAGCAGTAACCACCAGACCCAGCCCAAGAGTTAGGATGAAGGATAACACTCCTCGGGAGAGGGCGGATGGTTGCTCACGATTGGACTTCTTATCCCGCATGTTGATTACGCAAATTGCCATCAGGATCAATCCAAATAACTGCACAGAAGTGTAAGAACGTGTTCTATCTCCACAATGCACTTGTTAAAAATGTTATATAATCTCAACAATCTATCAATAAATAAGTAGTGGATATTGATTCTTAAGATTTTATTAAAAGTGCTCTAAAAACATGTGAAAAGTTCCAAAAAATTCTTATCCTAAAGCTTAAAATTAATAAAGAATTAGCGCAACAATAATCTAATGTGCGTTGTTCATTTAATAAAGCTGTATGCTGATCAGCGATCCATAAATTCTCGAAACATCGATCGAACTCACAATGAAAATAATGTTGAAGAGCGCAAGAAAGAACTTCATGCATCTGATGCTTCTGGGTTTCATTTTGAACGCAAATGTCCGTTACCAACGAAGCGTGGGCGACAAGTGACCTGTGGGGTATATCGATCATTCATGTGACGCCGGTCATTATGGTTATACGATGGTGTGATAAGCGGAGCGTGCTTTGCATTTGTTTTTCATTGGTTTTACCCATTTCCAGGTTGAGGTTGATTGCGTGTAAACGATGTGCATGATTTAACATATTCTGATCGGATTTTAGATTACTGTAATTGCTCGTTGTCTTCTTTATTTTGTGTTTGTGTTTTGTCTCAACTTTGTTAGATTTTATTGTATGATATTTTAAACTTATTCGTCCGCTTCGCTTTTATTGTCATTTTCTTTATTATTAACAAAATCTAGACCGTGAGAAAACAAATGTCCATTTCCCATATAATATGTTTCACCGATGTCTTTGTTTCGAATGTATAACTACAGAAATATAAACCTTCTGCTCGTATTTTATGAGTCATTTCTCATCGGGTCATAATTAATAAAGGATTCTCATCGATCGTATAATAGAATATTCAATCACATTAATATTTTATTTTCCATAATGTTGATATTTCTATACTATATACATACTTTTAGTATGCACCTTTATAAATCTATGCTATTAAATTTCAATTCTCATATCAAATATTTTTTACGTAATATGCAATTATTTTTTAATTTTAGATTTCTGTCAAAAGTAATAATTTTGCATTTTTGTTTTGTTTTCCAGGCTCTGCAATCTTGCGATCTTGTCTATTCAGGACATTCTCTTAAGATTAAGAGTCAATTACGCATACGAGTACATTAGTCTTGATATTTTAATAAAAAACAGATTCAGTTTGAACAGCGAAATCATTTATTAATATTTTAAATTGTTAACAAATACATTAAGGACCGTAACAATAAAAAGGATTATATATAGAATGCTAAATTCATCAAAGCAAGTAACCACCCGTAGCTCAGTTGGCGGTAGAACGAGGACGATATTCCAGAGGTCACAGGTTCAAGTTCTGCCCGTGTTTATGAATATTTCATTCCATATTATTTAAAAATTTAAATATTATTAACAGTTGTTAAGATATTTGATAAAATATTGAACAAAATCTAAAATCTAGAAGAACGCTTATAGACTTGAACTTCATCTCTAACGTTATTGGCCACCCACATGGCAAGCAGCATCCCAGCGGCCTGGAAACAAAGCAATAAAATAAGATGAATATAAATAAAGAAGAATTATATATACTTTTTATTCTATTAAATTAAATTAAGTGTCCATTTCATAAAATTCCATAAAACAATATATACAGAAAGAGAAAGAAAATAAAAATTGGTTAACCTCAAACCAGAAGCAAGAAACAGCAACACCGATGAGCCAATCAGCATCCGATCTCAACACATAACGTATTTCATCTTCACAGCCATCTGTATAATAGGATGTGGATCTGAAAATGGAAAATAAACATGTTAGATCTGTAGCTAAAAGGAAAGTAAATAACAGATAGGAAAGTAATAAACTAACTCGATACACATTCTGTATAACTGCTGCTGCGCGTACGCAGTCCGAGCGCGGTAGGCGCGCGGACAACACGACAATCTGATTGGTCGCTGGATAGCTGTATAGTCTTCTGGTCCATTCAGACCGCAGCATTCATACTAATAGAACAAATTTCAAATTTAATTCTAATTTTAAAAATCACAAAAAGTATAGCCATGTTTCACTTACTGTCATTTGCAAATCATCCCAAAGTTTTAGATGAGTTACATCTTCATCCGTGGTGTTACGGAAGAAGTCTTCTCTGAGCCATTCTGATACCCTGAATTCAAGGCTGTATCTCTGAACTGATACATAGATAGCTATCATTATTTCAAGAACCACCAATATCATCAGAAGGCCAATGTACTGGAATAATGTGTTCATGTATTAAATTTAATTGGTTATCTTTTTTCTTTTTTCCTGTAATATAAAAGTTTTCTTACCAAGTAGAGCACTTTGGCATTTCCCCTCACAGCTCCTACAGATCCAAACGATGACACTGAGATAAGTATCAGACATGCAACGCTGATGATGATGTCACCAACAAAAGTACCACTCGCTCGTTCTTCTCCATACTGCTTCACAATCTTTGAGTCAACTACTGCGAAAATCAGCGTGCAGAGAGCCAAGAGCTGAAATCCGTAATTTTAAAGTTTTTCTAATTGATTTTTACTAACATTGTATAACTTGTCAGTAATTTGAATGTTCTTTAATAAGCATAATAACTAAATATTTATTATTTTAAAGCAAATATGTGGTTAGTTTTTATTTTTGAGTTGATAACATCTAGAATTGATTAATATTATTTCGAATACTTACAATACAACATCCATTTAGAATAATTAACAATGTTTTAGCACAGTTTCGGCTGATTTGTGCAAAATTCACGAGCATTTTGTCTATTCTGATACGTTATATGGACACTGTCGCTGGGTCAACCATGTGACATTGACTAAGCAATGGTCGATTTCTTTGTGTACCCTGATATTTACAGTAAACCACATATGTTACTTATAAATCAACAATGTATGCCATTTTCGACCTTATGTCATTGAATTGTTAGCGATAATGGTATGAACATTTTTATTTCATTAATAAATAAAATTTTGTTGAGAATTAGCAGCTGATTTTAAATAGTTTGATAGATTATTATATTTAGGTCAAAAACGTACATAGTACATACAAAATAACAAATTAATATTATTATAAAATTGAGATGATAAAAACAACATTAAAAAGAAAATTGTATGTCAAACATTTTATTTTTAATAAACTCTTATAAATACATATTAGTATTAAATAGATAACTAAATTTATCTCAGCTAACAAACGTCTAAAATGATAAATTAAATTCATTGAAATAATCATGAAACATAGTTAAATTAACAATATTAATAATTAATAAAAATGTAAACATATAAAAATGTAATTTTAAATTAACATCATAAAGATATTTCTGTAACTACGGCACTTCAGTTCAGTTACTAGTTAATACAAGGTAATCGCAAAAGCAGATAACAAAATCGAGGTAACACAGGAGGTCCAGGTCATCGAAGCAGCATTGACATTCCAGCCTGTGACCGGACTCCTGGAAAATAATATTGAGAAATATTATCATAAGAACTAATAGCATATTGATTCAAACGTAAATTTTTCTCTCTCTAAATATCTCTCTTGTGTGTTTCAAATAAATGTAGTTTAAAAAACTCATTAACATGGATGAATGGTTAAGGTTCTGGAGCTCTGGAGACTGTCCCCATTTTTATTGTTGTTCCCTTGATTTAACTGGTTGTTTTAAGTTTTGTTTACTGATCAGACCAACCGACCGACCAGACCAGACTAATTCGCTTTAAATTTTGTTTACCGATCAGACTAGACTACGAATTATTTATCATACGAATTTTAACACAATCGGTATCGAGATTTCCAATTGTTTCCACGTCTTTATTAACTTAGAAATATTTAAGACTCCTTTGTTATTTTATTACATTATTATTATTATTTTTATGAAAACGGTGTATCTTTTAATCTATTACAACAGCATTAATTTTTTAAGTCTAAATATATATTTTCTATTGAAATGTAATAAAAATAATTACCTGCTCAAATTTTCTCTTTATCTTTTGAATTTTTCTAAAAGTATGAAGCAACTCTAAAACCCTTTTGAGTCTACTTGAGAAAGAGTTAAGCAATGGTAAACAAAGGTAGTAGTAGCAGTTTACCCGTGTTTATCATTAGTTTCATAAAGGTGATAATAGATGGCGCTTGTCAAATTATTGAAAATGTAGATTAAGATATTGTCATGCGTCTTTATGTAGTCAATGAGGGATATATTTGGTCGGTTTTTGGACAGTGTCTAAACGATCTCTCTACTAATAAATCTATTCTATAACAATATAGTTCTTATACACACATGACTACATAATAGTTCAAACGTTAGTGCCGATATTATACTTAAGATAAGTATCAGATCTTTTGAGATGTATCTCATTGTTATCACAGCACGTTCGTAAAGAAATGTCAAGGACTTTTTTGATAAGTAATAACATGGTAATAATCTAATCTACGTTTACGTGACTGATAGAAAACGTAGCTAAGCCACTAGAGAAATGGGGGGGTAATTCCTTGAGAACTTGAAATTTGCAGGCCTCATAGATTTACTCTTTTTTTTTAACTATAAACTAACAATAATATAGTTTAGTATATTCGGTATCTGACCTGAAGGAATATTGTGTGACCTGAACGAAGAGTGTGGTGTATGGATGATGTAAAATTTGAGAAAAAAATATTTCAGAATTATTGACGAAATGTGGAATAGTAATAATAAAAATATAAAAAGGCATAATATAGGCCCTTTTATAAGTTTCTCACATATTTTATAAACAGACAAAAAAACATTTTTATCAATTATTCAAAATTATAGTATTTAGGCCCATAGTAGGTACCTAATTGATTTCAATTATGAAAAGACAGAATTATTTTATCTATCATTATGTCTTTGTTAATTTGTATAAAATTGTATGAGTTTTTCTATTACATATCTAAGAATATCCGTCCTAATTTTTTTTATTATATTAATTGTTATCTTCTAAAATATCTACTAATAAAGTTTGTCTGTGTATTATCAGGTATTTATTACATTTTGATTTAAAGGTCTATGCTGTGCAACTTTCTTTAAAACTACTTGGTTTTTTTTAAAGTTAATCATTAAACTCTGACTGGAGTCATGTGTTATAAGTTATATATTTTTCATTTATCTAAAATACATTATTTTGAATATCTTACCATCGCTCAAAAACAGACACAATATTACCACATTTTGTTAAATATTTTACTATTCTGTGAAAATAATATAAAGCATACACTGTAGTAGAAAAATCTTTTATTTTATATAAAAAAAATTAAAGATCACAAGAATAAAACTATTTTAATTAAAAAATTGTATTTAGTTAAAATTATTCTTCATTTCTTGATGAACTCTTTCATCATAATAAGTCAGAAGATTTAATGGAAAGGTATTTAGAGAGGGAAAAGGTGAGTTTCATAGTACAATATCATCCGTAACAAATGTGGCTCTTAAAAGTAATCTATAAAATCAATTATTTATAACAATTACAAGATTCCAATGACTCCACAGGCGACTCTTCCACCAGCATTGCCTGTCTTCTTGGAGTCAGGGTGTTCTGATCTCCCAAAATCGTCAGCCATTTCGTGCAAGACGACCGCCCGTCCGAGGATATTGTGGGAACCGAATAGAGATATCAGGCTGTCTTCAAACTCAATATGGCTATTTTTCTCCAAATCAAACTGGACATTGCCCAAGTCACCGACATGACGGACTTCATCATCAGGGTGGCCGTGGTCTTTCTGAAAATACAATTTACAAATTAAAATTCGTAATAATAGAGTCTTTTGCGTCGGATTTCACTCACCATCTCTGGGTTGAAGTGGGCTCCTGTGGACCCACAGCCGTGGGTTATATCACCAGTTTCGTGGATGTGGAAACCGTAATGTCCTTGGGGCATTCCATAAAGGGAACCTTCCACTCGGACTTTGCCCTCTAACTGAGTGAAAGTTATATTTCCGTGCACGTCACGACCATCGGGGCTTGTCAGTTTGACGATTGCGCGAAGAGGAGTTTCCTAAATGTTAGATTAATCATGATTCCTTAATCATATTGATTTATAACACCAATTATTTGCTACTATTAATACGTACGTGTGCATTATGCGCTCCCACGAAAACGCTCGTCGCAGCCAAAAACAATAACTGGTACAGCATTTTGATTATTTTAAATCTGAAATTAAATCATTATTTATAATTATATTTAATGACCTTATAACTTATTTCCTAACAATACAAAAAAAATTTCAAAAACAGAGGTCAAACGTATCTTTTTCCTTATTTAAATTTTCATTTTGTGTTTAAGTTATGTTAATAGATAGCAATTTGAGGAATAATAGTTTTATAAGCATTCAACAACGCACATTTTTTTATAAATTTATACTTCTTCGAACTTCGAAGTTTTAAAATGTCAGATAAATAATTGCTTAAACATTTTGTAAATTAAATACACTAGGGGCGCCAACAGACCCTCAATTTCGACACGCTGCGCTCGCGAAATCTCGGATACCGTTTGTATATTGAGCGAAGCGAGCCCAGTGTAATGACTCATCCTTTCCAATTGACTTCAATAGGATATCAGTTTTTTGACATGACATTTTTCAAAATATTTTTTTTTGTCGAGTTTACAAATTTATTTTAATTGCAAAATTTTATAATTTTCCGTCAAGTAGTTTTCGAACCTATTCGTGACAAAGAATGTGCAAAGTCTCAAGTGGAACGCGCCGCTCGCTACACTCGCTTCGCTCAATAAAATGCAACTTAATAATTACATGAACAACGAAGCAGTATAATTAATAGGAAAATTGTATGAACTTCATACAAACATGAACATGGAATCATGACTACATGATGAGAATTATCATAATAAATGTATTCGCCTTGATACAGGATGTCATAAATTGACCTTCATTCCTATTATGAACGTTTTACAAGACAATATAAATGAAAAAATGGATACGGCATTCTTTACAATTACAAAATATTAAATATTCAAAACTTCTAAAGTTAAAGTGACGTTTATATTGTCTGTCTGTAATGAATCTTTTCTCCTTTTAAACATCAAATTACAATTAATGTCTGAGGTCTATAATTCTTTATGTCCAATAAGTCCATGTTAAAATAAAATGTAATTTGTCGTAAAGGGTTCCTTTCATGTGAACGCCATATATTAAATTTGGTATGAAGTGAAAATTTAATTATAACTAGAAAACATACATACATTATACAAATACATACATACTACATACAAATCTAATTATATAACATTATTTTTTAGAAGTAAAAAAAATAATGTCTATCTATAGTAACTAACTACTATTTAATCTTTAAAATATAAAATGAAAATACAATTTGTACAGAACCTTTCCCAAGACAAAATTACACTGTCCTGACTTTTATTTATGTAAATTTATTTATCGCTTTTGGTGTAAAATAATCTGTATAATCATTTAATGCAAATTTATTTATGCGTTTGCTTAATTATAAATTGACATTGACTTGTCCCTAGGTCAGACATTAAACCACTGATATTTATTTTAGCTTTTTTTTTCATAAACAAACTATAACAAATTTAAAAAATGACTACAATATTTTCCACTTACAAAAGAAGGAAAAAAAGAGATTAAAAAACATAATTAACATGAATAATAAATGAATCTATCCAATTGAATCAAATGTTACACTGATTCATTATGATTTAATAAGGTGAGTAATTTTTTACCGAGTCTAATTGTTGACAAAGGTTTTACATTTACAACAGCGCAATAGTCCTCCCACATACAACGCAACATGACCCATAGATTATATGTATATTACCAACACTCAACACTCCTACATTACACAATTAGTGAACATTACTATTTCACTAATATAATGCGATGAGGATGTATGTTTGTCACTCTTTCACGAAGAAATGATTGAACAGATTTCGATTAAACTTTACAATTATACAGTTTATACACCAGAGTACCATATATAGTGTAGAATGTGATGTTTATTACTCTTCCACGCAAAAATTAATAAACATATTTTGATTAAACTTCACAGTTATATACTTTATATATGTAACATATACTACAAACAATAATGCTTTAAAGACATTCTGCTAACAGAATCACATTAAATATTAAATAACTATCACTGTCAATATTGTTGCTTGTAAATCTTAAAATTTCGTTTGTCCATTAATTTGTTTACAATACTAATAATAATCTGATGATACTAGACCGGTTCAAGAATAGCAACACAAAAGAATAATTATAAGGAAAATCCATACATTTTTTAAAGTGAATAATGCTTTGTTTGTTACAAGTCAGCACCTGCGTAATGATATAATTATATTACATATATAATATAAAAGAGGTCCCTACAATGTAGACCTCTAACAGACACATAACTCTTTGGTTACTTTAATTTAATTGTAGCGAGAAATCTATTTATTTTTCTAATAAAGGCCATTTCATCTCTTGGTATATAAAAAAACTAAATGATTAAATAATAAATCCGTTGAAAATTGTTTCATTTCAAGGTCATCAGTAATAACTGATATTTCTCAAGTAAACAACTTGTTTACACTATATATATATATAGTGTAAACATATATACATAAGAATCAATGGAAATTAGAATAATCTAGAAATTTGCTACAAATATATATGTATGTTAAAAATAAATTGTTCAATTTTGGTCAGCGTTTGATCCATGTATGACATTCAAATTAAAGATATAGATATATAAGATATATATGAGTGATGATTTGAAAGATTGATTAAATATTTTATTAAAAACAAACAAAAAAGCTAACAAGAAATAAGTATTTAGTAAATTTAACGTGTTTCATAATAAAATTATTGAATAGATTTCTATATTAGATATTTAACTTAAATACGATACCAAACCAGTTGATATGTTCTTGTATTAATGTAGGTCAGTTACTTAAAGTAGAAACTTGATTTTGTTAAATTATGAATGTCATAATACAAGTTTAATGACAACAAACATTTATATATATATATATATATATATATATATATATATATATATAAATAAAACAAAGTGTCTGTACTATTAATAAACCATCAACAATGAATTTGGATTAGGAAAGAGTAACAGAATACAAAAATATATTTTGTCGGTCTATCTATATGTGCATGTTAATCTCGAAAAAGGACTAACAGATTTTGATGCGGTTCAAAAATATATATAAGTTAAGCGTAACGAAATTTAAGCTTTAAAATATAAAGAGAGAAAGAAGTTATCAGCATTAAGATAAAATATGTTTACAATTAATAATCACATCTTTTATCTTCTTAATATTATATTTATATTTAAATAAACATTCGGATTTAAAAACACAAATAAATTGACTGAATTATTCAATTAGTCAATCAATGGTGCGTAATTAAAGTCACAGACAAAGTCACAGGACACAGGCTATATGAGAATAATTTAAATTGGACAATTTAGTTACCAGTGACTTCAAATTTAAATTATAATTGAATAGAAGTTATTTGAATAATTTTAGAGAAACAAATCGATATGGTATAATTCTAATGCTATGTAAATTATTATGCTATGTATATATATATATATATATATATATATATATTATTGTGTATACAATTTATATATAGCCGTAAGTAATAACATTATAATAAATATTCTTAAAATAAAGAAATTCAGTTAAAATCAATATAAATATTAAATAAATGTAATAATATTATAAAAATATTATCATTCTTATCTGTTATGAACGAAACACGACTCACCTTGGCGACTCCTGAACTCGACTGCTTCATTGCGAGACCCGATCACGTACAATATATTGCAACAAACCGACCATTATTACTTGATCTATTTTTCTCCACTTCACTATATCTATCACTTTAAATATTTAGTCACGACACGCGAGATAGGGTTCATAGTATAATGGTTGAGACCGGTTTGAAGTCATTCAAGTATATAATAATGTTGAATAGTGATGTACTTACATTTGTAAATATGTTTATAAAACATGTTTCAATATTATTTTTTGATTAAATTTTTTTCATAATTACATTAAAGTGATTTGACACGATATGTTCTGGTTTTAAAACGTTTATATATTTTTAAAATTTTTTTTCTAAGTGCAGGGCGCGTTTGATACCCTCGTAGCCTTAATTTTAAGTTGGAATGGCTTAAAGAAGGGCTTATTTTTATAAGTATGGGATGAAATAGGCCCTCCTGCCACTCCTATGTGATACACAAGTGATCACTGGTATTAATTCAAAGTGGAAAACATATAAATAAATAAATAAATAAAATCTTAATTGTTTTTTACCATTAAATTTTAATTAATATTTATTTGAAGAATTTATTAATCAACTTTGTCTTAGGTACATAATTTTTTTATCGATACTCTAAGAAAACAGACATCACTAGTGATATATAGTTATAGTAAAGGGATGATAAGTATGTATAAATAAAAAAGAACCGCATCCAAACTGGTCGGGTCGGTATTTCAGTTATTGCACAATGTTATGTTATTTTAACCAAAATTATTTCTAGAGATTTATCTTAAATAAATAAATCTTTATCTATAATATATTTCTTATAAATATATTGTGTACTTTTTTACTCAGTATTATCATAAGGAAAAAATAAAACACTGCAACTGATTTGATTTTAGCTATAATATTCAAAGATATGTCATTTTATATATTTATTATCAACTATCAGGAGGAAATGTCACAAATTTATTTTAAAATGTATAAATTATTAAGTGATTATTCGTTTTTTTATGACTATTTAAAATGTTTAGTGGTTAATATGTAGTTAAAAACACCTTGCTTTCCACATACGATAATGGAAGACCAAGAAGAACAAAGGAAACCATAGAATAAAAAACAGAGTGGAACAGAAGACAGCGGAGGTGTTCTATCAAACGGGGTTCTAATCTAAAAATAGATAATATATCTTGTATATATAATAGCTGTTGCTAGCAACTTCGTCTGCTGTTTCATAGACTATTTTCCAATTAAATTTTTTTAAACACTGCCATCTATTGGAAACCTGTACAACTTCGAAAAAAATTAACCAATAGTGTACAAAAAAAAATTAAAAAAATTAACTACCAAAAAAATCTATGCAATTTCATTTAAATCGGTTCATTAGTTTCAAAGATTTAACTTTAAAAAAAATCCGTTTCAAACTAACACCGTGACAGGATTCAAACAAGATAATATTCATAATTTGGAAACAAGCTTCATTATGTATAATTAAGTTTAGGTTTTTCCAAAAATATGATCTCGAGAATTAACGCTCTTATTAAATAAATCTTTGTTATTTCTAGAACCTGTTAAGATATTCAGAATTTACAAAATAAAATACATTTTTAAGTCTATTTGATCGTCATATTGAGGAAAATTTAAGTGATTTCAAAGAAAAAAATAAAAATCCCCGACAAAGATAAGTCCATCAATAAATTATTTTATTTATTTTGTGTTTATTTTTTATATAATAAATCTAAGGACAAGTTTTTATGATATAAAATCTTTCAGGTATAAAATCTTTTCTAATTTGCATATAAAGTATGTTGGTATTTTTATTACGATTGGTTTAATTTTTTTTTATTTGGTGATACTTAATTACATATAGATAAGCTCAGGTCAATGACAAACAATATGACAATATTAAAGAATATTAAACTTAACAAAAAATATGTCGTTATATTAAGAAGGCTTCAAAAGTAACCATATTTAAAACAGTACAACTTTTTCAAAACATTTGGTATCAAGCAATAAAGCAATTTGTTATTAAAGTTATTTTTTCTTTTGGACACACAACTTTTAAAAAAGTATTTGATACGAAAATTTGTGTATTATTTAAAAAATATATTAATTCTGTTAAATAATATTATTCATCTTCCACTCCTTATTATAATATAAACTTTAATAATCATATATTTTTTATAATTTTATTCTTAATCAGACATCCTTATATTACCTGTTATCGGAAGATTTTATCTTTTTCCTTTACACGTCTTAATGCCAATTACTATATATGTATATATTTATATATATATATATACCTATATGCCTAACACTTCCATTATATATAAGACAGCAATATGGTCAGGTTCAGTTATTACAACGATCACGGCCTTAGCATCATTTCATCGAGCAATATAATTTTGCAGTGAATAATATAATTAAATCTATTTATATATATTAAATGATTAATTTAATATGTGTTTGAAATTTTTTAATGATTTAACATTGATGATGACATGAATTTAACAAAATATTCTGTAAATATAAATATACAGAAATATAAATATTAATATTTTGTTGGCGAACAATTAACTAATAAGGTTGAGTTATAGATAAACTTTTTAACTTTCATCTATAAAAATGTATAAATAATTCATTATAACTCATATGCTTTCAATCATCACTGAATTATATAAAAAATAACACCATCTGTAGTAAAATCAGTTACATACACCTTTTACATATTATTTTCTGGTATCCGATCTTTACAGATGCAACTTCATTAAGACGCGCTTGTAAGTATGAGCTTCGATTTCTGATTTGATTCCACTTTTCGATCATATCCTATCCTTATATAATATTTAAGGATATTGTTTTTTTAAATTCCATACTAAGAAGGTTTACATATAGGAAATATATAATATAAATTTGTAAGCTTTAATGCTGAAATATGTCTAAAAAAAGTTGTGTTTTTTTTCAATCCCTATGTTATTATCTTCCGATGTATTTTTCGTGTATTGAGCGAAAGACTTTTTCACATTGTTACGAATAGGCTTGAAAACTACTGAACGGAAAATTATGATATTTTGCAATCAAAAAGACGCACATTAGGGGATGGTTTATAAAAAAATGAAGAATGTCATGTCGTTGAGGAATAATCGTCAAAAAACTGATATCCGACATTGTGCACAACGATGAGTCATTACACTGGACTCGCTTCGCTCAATAAGCAAACAGCCGAGATTTCGCGAGCACAGCGAGTCGAAACTGAGGGTCTGTTGGCGCCCCTAGTTATTTAAATAGCTTTAATAGACGTAATAATATATGTAAAATTACTGTTTACAACTTAAAATATACCATCAGTTTACAGTAACCGGTCTGAGATAAAGTGTTTAAATTATTAATTGTTTAATCGTGCACTGCCAGTTAGGTACTTACCAGTAATACGTAAAATACTATAAAATTATCACAGCATTCAGTTGAGTGAAATATATTTTGATGAAAATAAAATAGGCTTTACTTATAAACAGTTTATAGAATGGCAATGTCTTACCTTGATCTAATTAAACTTAAAGTTCAATAACACATAAAAATACCATATACTATATGTATATATAAATATAGCCCGAGGCAGAGAGATATGCTGTAGCAATAACAAGGTTGACTTGAGCAAGTATTGAGAAATGTGTGTATGTGTATATGTATGTATGTTTGAATGTGTATATGTAATATCGACCGTTAATTAAATATAATTAATATAACTTACCGTGAAACCTGTATGATTAGATCATATTTTCATTATTTCTTGAAAATTATTTTTACTAAATTTCATTGATACTAATTCAAAGGTTTTTTATGTCGCGTTATTTTTTTTATTGCACTTTTTATTCATAAAAAGAACCTTGACGTAATATACGTGTCTACAGTACACAGTATGAATTTTAATGATTTAATACTGACAATAGTTTTCGTTTGAGACGCAATTTATTTGTTTAGTGATAATATTAAAAAAAAACACATGATTTATACATTCTAGACTTATTTAAAATGGCTTAATAACGTCATGACACAAAAATTAAAAAAAAACCTGAATAAAATATTTAAAAAATAAATACTAATATATTTCAAAGATAACAATTTAAATATTGTACTTACATATGACGATATATTATTATAACTCACAACACAAAACAGAACGTATAACAATGTTTTTTTTTATTATATATTAAAAAAAATTAGTTGTTTTAAGTACAAGATCACGCGTTACACTGAGTACTATCGGTGATAAGACTTGACAGCTGAGAGAAATACCTGTGACCTTACCTGAGAAAGTGGAACAGCCTCACGCTACTGGTGACTAAATGTATGTAGCTTAGCTAAGTATTTCATGTTTTGTTATAATAAAAGGTTTTTTGAATAAGTTAAGGGACTTTTTATGCTGTTTCTTGCAGGTTCAGCATGGACCCTTTGTAGCTGTAGAGTTTGACATTTCGTAAGTACGTATAATCTATGACAATTTAAGAAAAAACGATTTTATTTTTAAGTATCAGTCTATAGACAATGATTTTCAGTAAATCAAATATTCATAAATCATTTCAGATTATTGTTATCGAAGTAATTATAGGAACAAGCTTGGTTTTTTGTTATAAGAGTAATAGGTATTGTAATGTTTGTTTTTCATTATACTTTCTATTTTTATTACATATTCTATGACACTGTAAATAAGGTAAGAAATATAAAAAAAAATATTTTTTTTAATATCATATATAAAAAGAAAATTAATTATCAGATTATAAAGAAAACATAATTTAATTAAGCTTGTTTATTGAACTAAATATACTTCTTCTAATAATTCTATTTTATTTAATAAAACCGCAAAATATATATTCTGTGTAAACAATTTATGTTAGCAATTTTCTTATCTGAGAGATTGCTATTCAATTCAAATAGGCGATATTAAAATAAATGTATTTGAAATTTATTGTATACGTATGTATCGACTAAGATTTCTGATGACGTTTCAATTGATCTATCCAGGTTCTGGGATGTTTCTAGTTGATTGTGTTGTGGATAAGGGGGGCGCTGGTTCTCCTTGCAGCTGAGAGAGGGCGCAGCGGACGGCGGATAGCATCTCGGGGGTGGATTTCCTACCATGAGGCGCGTGTGGTCGGTGAGGCCGTGACATCCTCTCGATGGTGGCTGTTCCTTCTGTTATTATTTTATATTTTAAAAATATATTTCGGACTAACAAAATATTTTTGTCATGGTACATTGCAAAATAACAAGGAGTGGGTAAAATCGTCTTTATGCGTAACGAATCGTACTATACTTATATTTTTAAATCTATATTATATCTATATATTTCCTATTAACTATAAAAACAGATATACATCTACAGAATAGAGTACAACTTCTATGCTCTTTTTAACAGTAATTAAACGTGTTTGTATCAAATAAAATAATTTCAATTAATTTTTTACGTGTATTTTACATTTTTGATATCTCTTTTAATCTAAATTAAATAACAAAAAAATAAAATCGGTAACCAATACGAATTCCTCAAAAGATATTGTTTCTAGTCGATAAGACGACAGACATTGAAATCAATATAAATATATACAAATTAGATGCAATTTGATTCAAATCACTGCAGCGATAGCTATTCATAAATTGTATACGGGTACAAATGCGTCAACGGATTTACGAATCAACTACCATATAGCTTAACAACTAAATACGATTCGTACCACTAAAATTAACAACTGTATTAGTACAATTAAGATAACATACGATTGACTCTAGCTCTATCCGCCGAATCATCCAGTTTTTCGCAGCAAGTACAGAAATAGCAAGGGATACCCGGGACTCCGCAGCATAGGGCCCCCCACAGCCACCTGTTCAAAGTACTGCCCGCCCTCGACCACGCCGTCGGTCTGTCTTGATGGTCGTATACGAAATCCCGATTCATTATTTACTTTCACATAATTATTTTTTTATTTTATTTACTATATGTACTTGTTTGTTTTGATATATCTGACGTTTGATATTTGACGTTGACGTTGTCTTAATAATATTTAAAAAGACGATTCATTAATTATCTATAGAGCTATTTCTATTGTACGTATAAATATATATTTTAAAATAGTACCTTTTTTTAATTATAATAAGTACTAATCTATTAACCTCAAACCCTACGACAAATATCTCCTTTGAAATTCAGGGAAAAGATAGATTTTATACACACACACACACACACACATATATATATATATATATATATATATATATACACACAGTCTATCCACTTGCTCCCTCCGGTTATTAATATTTAACGGCATGTTTTTAAAATTTCCTAAAACAAATTGCATTCGAACAAATATCAGTATTTATATAGTTATTGTTGTTGTTTCTGACCGGCTGTTCACAGCAGAGCAGCATTTAAAGCCGGTGGTAGCTTACTCACAGACCGAGTACACTGACCAAGAGGATATTAAAAAAATGTAACAATCGACAATTCAAAAGTGCTTGTAGATGCCTACTTGAATAAAGATAATTTGAACTTGAATTTGAATAAATGTTATATCATTGACCTTTCTTAGAACTTCTCCTCTTTTCTTAGCTTTAGCTCTGCCTTTGATTACGTAAATAAATAAAACACGTATTTAATAAATATAATATTTTACAGATTGGCTAAGTTATGTGTATTTAACAAATAAAGATCTTTTACAAAATTTATAAACATTTAAATTAAATACCATAACTAGTGTCTATATTTTACATGTGCACGAATTAACTGCCAACTTCCAGTCATTCAAGAATGGCGTATCTAAACGATCATTACGTCACGCCTCTCAACCATGGAACCTTGGATGCTCACGAAGATATAATGACAACCATCCTCACGTATCCATTACTTCGACATAAAAAATACCACTTATCACCTTTATACTGTACATCAAATCATTGACAGTCCGCCATTTGCAAAGTCAACACGCCTATCAAATTGTTTCAGTTGTAGAAAAGCGCGGGATAAATTTGAAAACACTTTTTTTTTTATTAAAAATGAATTTGCACTTGCATTTTTTTCTCAGCCAATGCTTGTGGCTAACTGTGTTAAATGCAAAAAGTTTTCAAGGAATCCCAGGTTATGGAAGAAATCTTTTGATTAAAACCATCCCAGCTGTAGACAACTACCAGAGTAATGTTTATGAAGTTTTCATGGAACCATACTTATATGTAAGTAATTATAACTGCTTAAAATTTGATTAAAAAATGTGCTTTTTATTAGAATTTTTATTTCGATAAGTACATTATAATAAACATAAAATTTTCTTTTTGTCATTGTTTTAAATTCCTTAGTTTTAATATTCTTGTAGATGAGATAATAAAATAATAATTAAATATGTTAAAGAGTATTAACTAACAGGAAATTTGTGATCTAATTTTCGCTTCTAAAGATCGAAATTGAAATTAATTTATTAATTTATAACGACAATAATATGTGATTGAGTTTGTTGAAAGTAATCTAATGTTGTTTTGAATCTAGGATAGTAGATCGATTATTAATTTCGGTCGAAAGTTTTTGCTATAGTTCATTGTACTTTATAAATACCTTTTTATTTTTTTGCATCTTGTAATATGTATTAAAAGCTTTTTTATCAGATCAAATAAGACTGGTAGCGTTTCTTGATTGTGACGGTCAATACGGCGTTAAGTTCTGGGAACTGAATAAAAATAGTGTTACATTTTAGCAAAACATGACATATAACTGATATATAATATATCAATATGATTTTAAATATATTGTCGGTACTGTAATGTATATATATTTAGTAATAAGTAGTTGTATATATGTCCCATTTCGTATTTAATCTAACTTCGCCTACACACGACATTTTAGCCTATACGCACAATTTTTAACGAGATAAAAACTGATATTTAAGTCTATAGACAATTTTGTGCTAGAAAAATTATTATATTTTGTACGTACTTAAATTTTGTATTTTAAAATTTTATTGTAGTTTACTAATGAATAATTTGAGTTTATACGTTGTTAATTGAAATAATAATCAATAAAATCTTTTGTATCAAGATCAAAATTACAAAATATGTTAAAATTTTTAGCTATTATAATACTTTATTATGACTCCATCACGGTCACCCATCCACCTGAATCAACATCACTTGACTTTGACCCAATTTTTAATTATATTAATGTTTGTTTCAGGAACTCGGATCTAATTATCCGTTAGATGGGGATCGATCGCAGAAACAAATTCAGATACCCGTTGTAAGTATTAAATTAATAATATCATATGGGCATATATCTATACATATAAATAAAATTGAAGTGTATGTTTGTAATTCCAAATTAACTTTTCACTAATCGCATATAAAACTATATACAGTATTTGCATATTTTTTTTTCTTTTTCTCGTGTGTCTGTTTGTTTCGGCTAATCTCTGATACGGCTGGAGCGATTTTAACAGGACTTTTACTGGCGGATAGGTAATGTCATAAGAAGTAACTTAGGGTATTTTTTATAAGAAACATATTTCACACAAAGTCGTGGGCACAACTAGTGTTAAATAAATTACGGATTAAAAAATCAAAATTTCAATTTCAATTGGACAAACATTGCACTCGAGATTTTTCTTTATTCTTCCTTCTATAAAACTTCAGACTTCAATAAAAACGAACAAGAAACTATATAAAGTATTTTAACATATTATTAATTTACTATTTGTTAAAGTACTAACTCTTATACTGACATTTAACTATTCGGTTATATATTTACATACGGACTTCACATGCTTTGCAGTAACCGTCTTCATGAAACACCAAGATGTGTATTTTATTCTCTTAATCATCAATTAAGGAGGTACCTCCAATTGTTCCTTAATTTTCAAGAATATATAGTACGTTTATGTTATGTTTTTTTATTTATTATGTGTCAGTATTTTTTTTTTATGGAAATTTAGGAATCCTTGTCAATGTCCTAGAAGGAAAATAGTGATCAAGTTAAAGAAAAATTTTTCATCTATTAAAATTATAATACAAACAATCTTTTTTTGCTAAATATGTCAAGAAATCAGTTAATTTATTTGTTTTGATAAAGAAATATAGTACTATATCACTAATATAACAAGCAACATTAAAAACAGATAATAAATATACAGGAAATAAATATAATTGTTTCTAAACACAAGAAACGTTAAAAAAAACCTAATTAAAAACCAGACAATGACGAGTACATAATGGTTATTATATGTAAATAATACTAAAGATATATATATATATATATATATATATATATATATATATATATATAAAGATAAACGTGAGCAGTTAAGATATAGCACGGTGTTCCCATCAAAGCTAAGTGCACACTCACGATTCTACAGGGTCTTATTACAAAGTACCTCAAAAATAACGGACATTTACCAATTAGTATTACAGTAATTACATTTAAGACTGTTTATTACAGTTTAATACGTATAATTATTGAAAACTGTTTAAATTAACTTTTAAAGTAGGAGAGAAAGAGAATTTACTAGTAGTTCGCAATTTTGACACAGTTAAACAACGATCATAATAAAGAAATACCCAATTTAGTTTGTTATGTTGTTCTTCTCAGAACCTGGGTTTGGAAGCCTAATAGTCTTAATTTTAAGTTAAGGAGTGTCTTTGCAGAAGGGCTTACAAGTATGCAAATATCTATGTATGCAAATAGCTACTCCTCACACAGGACATTGCTAACAACAAAATTTAACTCAAATTATGCACTTTTAGCACATCCATGGGCTCTTTTTATGACTTCTTTCTCTATTAAGATTAGAACAAACATCATAAAAACTATACAAAGAAGTCTCCTGTGAAATGGAACCTGTGTGAGTTTCATTGTAAAATGCTATAATAAATAGCTCTTATTCCAAGGGTTAAATTATCCTATGTAAACATTTTATCTTTTATGTGCCATGTTAAGATGAGGTATATAAATAAATAATTAAATAATAGGCATATATTATGTTATATCACGAATGCAAGCCAACAATCGTGGTAATCAAACACTTCCTTTTAGGAATACGAGACGGCAATTATTTCCGTATTAATCATAATCTCTACAGAATAATTAAGAAAGATTATATCGCTATTAAATTATTTGAATAATAAATTAGTTTGGCATTTAAAAAATGTTTGAAGTAATAATAGATTTAAATTTAAAGCTGATACAATATTTTAATTTGTTATCAAAAGTAAATTTGGAGTTGGATATTATATGTAGGCAGTAGTCGGAGCCACGTTTTAAAAATATATATATATTTTTAATGAAATGACTGAAATTATAGTGATCATACTTATTTTTAAAATCAGACTGTAAATAGAATTCCTCTAGTCACAGATCCATTTCATAAGATTCACAGTAAGCTTTGGAATATTATGTGATCTTTCTATGGCCTTTGACTGCTTTGCACAATACCTTAATACGCAAACTTTGCTATTAGAGTTCGTGACCGGTCAGCTGTTGTTGTAGCATCGTATTTATCACATCGAAAACACAAAGATAGCGTAAATGATACTTTAATAAAAAGGAGCGTTTCTTAAGGGTAAATTCTTGGTCCTCTTTTGTTTTTATCTTATATTGACGACCTATCCTATATCGTGTAATATTTCTTATTTGATGATTCTTCGGTTATTTTTAATGTGCACAAAAACGACGCGATTTAACGTTTAAACACCAGCTTAGTGGTACTGTTTAAATAATTTGCTATTCTATCTTTTGCTTAATAACAACAAATTAAAATGTCGCGAGTTTTTTTTATCTAATGTTCCCTAAATATAACTAAATTTATTTATTTTACAAAATCGTAACAGATATATTAATGAAACGAAATTTATCTGTAGAATTAAAAATACAGTGGGGTGCTTAAACCCACATATTAGCTAAAGTGTCCGCAGCAAATGCGGTTAGGTAGATTAGATTTACGGATATCTCCACATGTGTTAGTTTACGTCTACTTTCAAAGTATTACGTCTTATATTATCGAGTCCATGCGGATCAGGAGCGGATGTAGAATTTATTTTTATTTTAAAGCTATTCGAGCTATGTACAACATGGGTTCTCATTTAATTCTTACGCTTCCCTCATTTTATACCTTAGAATATGATATATATTATAATTTAAAAGAAATAATTTAAGAGGCAACATTTTTAATATTACAATAGAAATAACTTAAATTTAGTTTTAAAATTTAAACTCACTAAAATATGATTTTGGTACAATGGAATTTGTTTTTATTAATTGCCAAAATCCTTCAACGAGCTATGGGACAAAAAGATTGAAGATTACATTAATAAGCAAGTTGCTAATATTTTTTTATTTTTTATCAGGTGTTGTTTATTAGCAATCTTAGTTAAAACATAAATCTTCATTAAAAAGACATTATCGATTTGAATCCCAATACTTTGTAAATATCTTAGAACATCTTAGAATTAACAGTGGCATAGTTAAAATTGTAATATACGTTTGATCCCACGCTTTACTTATGTTTTAATCCGATCTATGAAAACGTGTTACGGCTGTGACTCATGAGGAAATACTGTAACAAATTTTAAGTTTTTGTTGTTTTTTTTCCTTCTTGCCCTTTTGAACCTATTTTCGATTTTGTAATTTTTTTAATACTTTTATATTGAGATTTGAAATTATTTATATCCGAATGCATGTACAAATATATATAGCTTCTTAGCATTCCATGGATCCACCGTGCGGGTACTGGAGGAAACACAAACATCCCCAGGAATTTTGTATTGCTTTTCATACGTGTCAGTCATGAAAGTCCAATCAGGAGACGAGTCTAAGATGGAATAAGGTTTTAGTTTAGTCTTTTTGAACGAACCTGCATTTACGAACTCTACCGTTTGGTGGTTGTTATACCCTTCTGCGCTATTGCTACAAAGACTAACCACTTCTCGTATGATTCCCAATACTTTATCGTGGCGATGCGAGTATTTACCTCTATTTAGATATATATATACTAGCCGTAGGGCTCGCTTCGCTCGCCGTTTTTTTTATTTTTTAATTTGGTGACCTTATTGACCTTACAGCGTCGCCAAAACATAACCATGGTATCGTTAGACTATAAGCTTTCATTTGATACCCTGTTTATAAAAATCGGATAAGCGGTTTAGGAGGAGTAGTGCAAAAAAGATAAAAAGTAATCGATTTTATATGGTAAGAAGATGTTTGAAAATTTTAGTTTTTTACCAAATCGACACTCATGATTATATGGAAAGGAAGTTATTCTCAAGTCGGTTAAAAGACGCGTGCACATAATTACGTACAGACAGTAATTGTTTGTTATTGTGAATGCGGTGTCAAGGTGGAGTCTCAAGTCATGTATTTAAAGACAAACTACACTACCGATGACCTTGTGGTGATATTGATAACAATTAACATTTTTAATTTTTTTTTTTTTGCACATTAAATTGTCTGCATTATGCTGTGATTTCATATAGACCTTGTAAAATGTATACTTACTTTGCATATGATTAAAATAGCATTAATTTGATTATTTGCACATTCATACATATACATACCCTTCATTGTATTGACCTGTGACCTCAAATGTACGCACGGAACTTATACTCCTATACATCTCAAAGCAATAGTGTAAAAATGTAGAAAAGAATTAAAATGATTATCTATTATTTCTATCCATAACTTATTGTATATTTATTTCAGGGACCGGGAGCACGACAAGCACCTGGACTTCAAGCAATAGTGCACCTCCAAGATGAAGAGGAATCTGGAGTAGCCGGGGAGCTGGTGTTCACCCAGTTCGTATCCAACGGTCCAGTATCTATCGAGGGTAATATCACAGGTCTAACTCCTGGCCTGCATGGATTACACGTGCACCAGAGTGGAGATATCGACGAAAATTGCAAAAGCATTGGTCCACACTTCATCGCTTATTACGTAAGTTAATAACATTTTTTTCAGTGATTCCTTTTTTATAGTAGTAAAATCTTTTAAGACGATTATTTAATAGCAATTATTTAATTAACTATAATTAAAAATAAATTTTAAACATATCCAAGATGAGTAATTTTTCTTAATCGCCTAATAGTATTAATTGACAATTATTTTTCAGGGTCGTCATGGCGGCCCGCGCGACCACGTCCGCCATGTTGGCGACCTTGGCAACATTAAGGCGGAAGAGGGCGCCACTTTAAACGTCAGAATAGTAGACCATCTCATATCTCTGACTGGACCACGGTCTATTGTAGGGAGGTCTATTGCTATTACCAAAAGTGAAGATGATTATGGACGGGCCAGCACTGAAGACAGCGCGCTGACAGGTACATCAGGACCGGCGATCGCTTGTGGAATAATCGGTTATGTGAATTAATTTTATACAGCTTATATTATAAGTTTTTTATCGTCATTAACTTCAAGTGTAATTAGATTCAATAGGTATAAAATAAGTTTTTATTAAGTATTGTTTGTATGTTTCAATGTTTACGGAAACTACTTTGTGTATTAAATAAACTAGTAAGGCTTATTATTATTTTATAATTTCTTTAGACTATTGGTGTAAAAAAACAAACATAATTTATAATTTTATTTGATTTATTACACGGCAATATAAAAGTAATAACAAAATATGAATATTAAATAACATTACAATAGAAGAGCACCAAGTTTTGCGTTAATTATTATTAAATGTGATGTTTCAAACCTAAACCGAACTAGGAAATAATATAATCTTAAAACATCCGTAAAATATATCTCGAAAATAAAACACTGGTACAAAAAATATCTATGCTTCATAAAAAATATAAATAAGGAAGAGGACTTGATGTCATTTGTGATTTTAGACGTATTTCAATACAGATAAAACAATCAAACAAAAAATACAAAACTTGTCTATTACATCATGGTGGCAATACAATTTGTCGTTAAAGTTGGTATTGTGTATAAAAGACAATAACTCCAACATGAAATTATTGTCATATATTTGAGTTCCGTAAATATTTACATTCACAGCTTGCCGCCAAACGGTGTATTACCAACCTAACAATATATTTATTGCCAGCATAATAAACTTAAATTAATTGTGACTTATTTACTGAAGACCGATAGATGCAACAAGGCTGTCTGCTTTCGCGACGTATGCTTTTTGCGCGTCCTCCTTGGAGAGACCGCTCTTACCGCTCCACGCCTCGAATTTGGCCTTACCTTTGAGGTCGAACATGCCTGGTTTGTCTGTAAAGGAAAAAAAATATATATAATCATTATAATCTTCTTAATTGGTCTTATGAGATAATATCGACTCGCAAGTCGAAATCTGCGTAGTTGCGTAGAAATACAGGTAAAATATTATATCACTGAATGTATCAGTGCAATTAACGAATATTATATTATAATCAATTAAAAAAAAACTGCTTATCTTTATTAATTAACATATTTGATTACAGGAAATACATTCATTATTAAATATTTTTTATTTGAATTATGATAATCTACTTAGCGCTGTGAGAGTATATAAATTATCTTGTTGTTATACTAGCTTTTGTCAGTTACTCTGATCGGTATATAAAAAACTTCTTTTATTTTTAGGAAACCCAGGTTGAAATGAAAGATCTAAGTCCTTTTTATGTAGCCTCGTAATACAGGTAGAATCGTAAGTTCTTGAAAGTGTTAACTAAACAAACTCAGTCCCAACCGTCCTTAGCGTCTTATAAGTTGGATAAGTATTGTTATCTTGTTTCAAGGTAAAACTGAAGTGTACTTTATAATTACCTACTTCCATTAAAGCGTCAATTACTTGTTATCATGAACGACACACAACCACAAGGGTTTTTTTTATATAAATACATATAACTTGTAATTTTATTATTTAATTATTACATGAAACTTTAAAAATCGATCCATCTGACAGATTATATTTAATTTTTCAGTTGGTATACTGGAATAAAGCGTATTAAAAAATCTACAAGAGTACTACTACCAACTTTATAATTCGAATTTCGATACTTCAAGTATCGAAACTTTATGATGTAAGAGTATTAAATAATAAACACGATTATAAACTAAAACTGTCGTAAAAGCATAATTTATCGTTTGATTATCATATTTATGTGTCAGGGTTAATCAGAAATTATTGATAGCGAAGTAAATCGATCGATAAATTTATATAAATTTACGCGAATTTAATAAAACATAATATTATTAATAATTTATGTTTTAAAATATTAATAAAATGACAACATAAAAACTATTTACCAAATAAACTCATTCGTTAGGCAGAATAATAGTGATTTACTATATTATTATTACTTTTAATAAACAATATGAATATAGTTTCCTTAAAATATCCATTACGGTATTACCAGCAGCTTTAAGTAACAGGATACATATATTCTTAGTCCAATATAGATAATTTATATTCGTGAATATAATTTAACAAAGCAAACGAATAACTAAGTCCATGGAGTCACTTATCGCAGTATTAAAAAAAAAAAAACACGTGATACAAAAAGAAATTTCCCGTAACTAAAAACATGGCTGACGAAGCGGAACGTCCGATAGACGCGAAGCAGAGCGAGACCAGATATAAATGTTTATTCAGGTTAATATAAATCTAGTATTAAACATATATGTGTCAATATTATTAATTACTTTAAGCCATTGATATTTAATATTATAATCAAAATTAAATAAGCGAGATTATTCATTTTTTTATCTATCATCGCTCCGCAAAATGTCATTGCCACAAGAAGAGGTAAAAAATAACAGAAATAGACACTTTTGCGAAATCGTGTTAAATGGATGTTACTAGATATATATAATGTAATCATATTAAATCAGTTTTACAAACGATTATTTTTGTGATATAGGTTAGATATTTTTTGTTTCAAATGGCTCACACAATTGACACAAGATGTGAAAAATGTCAGAAATAGAAATAGACTACTAAATACTTTTGTGCAAATGTGTTAACAAAACGTCAATACTTATGTACATATGGTAAATATTACTATTATTACCAATTTGAAATATTAATAAAAATTTATATGAGGTTTAAATTATGATCCTAAGCAGGTAAAAACATAAATTATTAAACAACTTTTTTATTTAATACGTAACTACTTTATGTAAAAACAACTGTTAAAAAACTTAACCTTGGCAAGCAAATTAATTATACTGTTTTTGATCAAGTACATATATTTAAAGGATTATATAGTAACAGAGACGACAATTAATCAATTTATAAATTTTAAACAATTTAAATGTTATTATCCTGTATATATTATGTAAGGTATATATTATTATATATAATAGCAAATTATAAATAAATGTGTATGTGTGTGTATGTGTATATTGATTCCAATGTTTATTTTAAACTAGATAAATATTACATCATCACTGTAGTATTGATTTAATACACATCTCTAGAACTGAACAAAAAATAATATATATATATATATACATCACTAAGATGGCGGCAGTCTATTAGTTAATAAACCACAATAATCCCAAAAAGAAATGTACACTAGTAACTGAGCAATGGAGTCAATTCACAGAGTGGCATAGCCAATGCTGTATTAAACAGTCTTGTTATATTACTCAACTGTCTTAAAGTTTATCTATTCCTTGCCAGTACTTTTTGTCCACAACAAAATATTTTCTGTACTTTTCTATACAATTTATGTGCATAATTTAAATGATTACTTTAATAGGTAAGGTGTAAAAGCAAACGAAACAAACTTTTAAAATTAATAAAATTATACTACCTTAATACAGATCAGATATCATATTGAATATACTTACTGGCGGGATCGGCATCACCAACTGTGGCCTGTTTGAAGTATGCATAAAGTTCTAAGAGGTCTGCGTCACTGGGGAGTGACTTGAGCTTCTTGACATTAGCAGCAGCTTGGTCGAATTGCTGAAATATAATATATAAAAAAATTAATAAAAAAAATACAATAGATAATTATTTCATAAATATTGTTTACCTTTACTAAAGGTTTGTTAAACAATAGACAATTAAGTCATACATATAGTATAATTAACACAGTATGACTCAGCACATACAGTCAAGTTAAATAATAAATACATACATACAAAAGTTCATATAAATCAATACATACAAAAGTTTAATGACATTGTTGTGTATGAAATTAACACACTTTCTTAAATCAATTAAATCTGTAAGATGTGTTAATTACTTTGGTCCAGATTGCAACATGCCATCTCTGATTCAATGTTATTTATCAAGTTAAAACCAATTTTAACCAATAAAGGGGATAGAGAATCATAATATTGTTTCGTAATTTATCTCAATTGATAAAGTCAATGACAAGTACGCACTGGTACCGGTAAAAATTGTACAAAAAATAAACGATTCCGTTATTATTGCATAAATAAAATTTGGGAAAACTTACCTCTTGTAGGGACATGGTGATGTGTGAATCGGCAAAAGGGACCTTTAATAAAAACAACTACAGTTATTGAGGAGTGCACGGGTCTATTAAAATTACGTGACCGGGAAACGGTGATAATGACTAACGTGAAGTTGAATATTATCTATCTTGAATATTATATAGTTCAAACAGACACAACTAAGCGATAAGAAAAATTTAAGCGGTCTAATTAAACTACAAAAATTATTATTAAGACTTACTTTATAGAAATAAAACACAACCGTTCGCTGTGAACTTGTGCAGACGACTATTTAGTACTCTGTCAAACCTGTGAGGGGTGAGGACTGTCAACTGTCATATCACAAGTGTCAACTCAAGTGTCAAACAAGTTTTAACCGAATGACTCGTTACAATCCTTAGGCTTGTAGGTTAACTAAATATGTAAGTATAAATAATATGACTCACAGTTCGTATCTTTAATTGTTAAGGAATAGTTAAATTGTAAAATACTTTTCAGAATGTTATCAGTGGTTTATGATATCAATGGTATACATAGGAAATACTAAGAATTTAGTGGTCGTAAAAAAAATATGGGTACCTACTCAATAGTCAGTATTTAACATTTAATTTAGTATAGAAATTACTGTTCGTCAAAATGTTTATTCTTTAGACTTAAAATTAAAAAAGTTACAAGATATTTCGTACATGTAAAAAAAATGAAATAATAATTAGATACTACAAAAATGGTACTTACAACATTATAATAAGAGACGATTGAAAGTTGTAGTATATATAATAAGAATAAAAAACGTTAAGTAGTATTTTTATTGTCAAAAGCCATTATAATTAAAATTGTTATGGCTTAAGCTTAATTTTTTAATTACTTTAATGATTATATCATAAGATCAGTAATCTTTACATAAAACCACAACATAATACCTCTATTTTTCATTTATTACCATATAAAGATACTATCTGTGCTCACGACTTCGTTCGCGCGGAATATATTTTTAAAAATAAAAGTAGCCTAAGTTATTTCTTGTAACATCAGTTATCCGCCTGTGAAAGTGCGTCTAAAATCGATCCAGCTGTGTCCGAGTTAAGCGGAATCAAACAGACAGACAGAAAGTTTTTTTTAACTACCGTATATAGTTTCATATGCATTTAATAAAAAGCTGTAATCTGGAATTACAAATAGACACTTCTGTTTTATTTATACTTTCTTATTTCAACTAATAGACTGGGTGTTTAAAATCAAAAATAATACTTTTACTTTTATACTCACACACGACCCGGTGACGGTTACAAAGTATAAATTAAGTCCTACCTCATTATTCAATAAATTTAAATTACATATTGCTTGACAATTCAACTGGAAATATATGTATTTATGTAATCTGTATTCTGTCTGTCATTAATATGTACATATAAAAGTTAATTTTGGTTTATAATCTATTAAATGAGTTACAAATATCCGGTGATAGGATATTAGGTAACATACAGCTCATGATTTTAGTTTTCGGAGTACAGGTATTTTTTAATATATGACAAATAAGGCTGGTTACTCATGATTTTAGTTTAAAAGTAAATGGTTGTTTTTTTTTTACTAATCACATATGAAATATAATCACTATAGTTAGATATAGATTATAGTTTACGTCTAATCTATGCTTCAAGTAGGTATATCGTTGATAATGCAATATTGAGCTAATGAATAATAAGGTATAGAAACAATAAAACCATTTTTGTTATAAATAACGATGTATTTTAATTAGAAAAATTGTTAAATAATTTTGAACTTGTTGACAACATTTTTGAGATATACCTAAATAATAGAACGAAAATATACAACAATTTTAGAATTTAGATTTTTATTACATATACATGTATATAGCTAGCCTAGCTTATTATATATTTAAGCATATTTAGACTGTAGTTTCTCTGCGATTTCGATGTACTGCTTCATCGCGTCTTCCTTTGAGATACCCTTGCGGTCGGTCCACGCTCTGAACTTGGCCTTCTCTACCAGACCACTTGGTTCAGCTGGGGAAAAATATTTTATTATAAGACCAACCTGGGTTTTTTGTAGCGATATTATAAACAAAAACATTGGATAATTAAGAGGAAAAGACAGAAAACTTACCGATGTTAACATCTCCGATGGTGGCCTGCTTGTACAGGGAGTAGAGGGACAGGTTCTCGCTGTCGCTGGGCCTGGTCTTCCAGTTCCTCACGGATGTGGAGACTGTTTGGAATTGCTGAGGAATGACAATCATATAAACAACATAAACTTCTATATAAATTAAATAGTGGACTTATTTTGAAGTATCAACGATAAAAGATACCATAGGCGTTAGATTGTTGAATTACAGTATACCAATACAGTTATCATAATTTATCAAAGATTATCGGAAATGATGGATGATTTAATGTATTTTATTAATTACAGTTGATATTTAATTGATCATTATCACCCTAATTATTTTATTTACGAATTGTTATTTACATGTAAAGTCCAATAAATAGGAATGTTAATATTCTAGAACTTTTGAATATTTTGTTTGTGCTATTATCATACATAATGTTTGACGTACTGTCGTACCTACATATACACAAATATTAAAAACTATCCTCAAATGACGTCATAAAAATCCCCATTAATTATAAACAAGAGGAACATGTTGTTAGTAATGTTTTTAACAAGTTAAATTATTTCCTTAAGAAATACACATTTCAGAATCATAACTGACACATACTGATAGTATATGTAAATTTAAATTCAAATGAAAGTTCTATCAAATAAAATATTATAAAAAATCGTATAAGATATATAATACTATATATAAGATAATATTTAATACTAAAATTGTGTTTCCAGTGATAAAAATTACGCTATTGTTGATGCTTACCTCGGCAGACATTTTGGAGTTTGAGATCTGAAAAAAGAAATTAGATAGATTAATTTACTTCTATTCTAGTTCTATAAACTAAATGTTATAATATTATTATATAGTCCACCAATGTTAGCTTGGAAATATAATTATGTAACTGGAATAATGGTATAATTGGTCTAACTTAAAAACTACTAAACCAAAAAAACTATTTTAATATGACCTTCACAGATTCAGAATTCCTTATTATAAAACTGTTGTTAACTTTTAGTTGGAACAAAGGCACGGACACAAACTTATCTATAATAATATTATATAACTGAAAAATTATGCAATGTTATTCAAATATAAGTCATTCTTCAATCCGATAGTCCTTTGAATTATTTGTAGAATTGTTGTTGGTTTTTGATTATGATAAAGTTTTAAAAGTTAAGTAAATAGTTTGAACCGGTGTCAGGAAGATATTGATGTTGTTGTCTGATATTATTAAGCTGAAGAGATTGCTTGGATGTGTGCTTTTTAACGTTTGATATTTCTTTAAAAAGGTATCACCATGGAGTTATTAAATCAGAAAAAATAATAACAATAAATTTTAGAAAAGACCCTGTGTATAATACAATGCTGACTGTTTAATTTATTGTATAAGAATATGTTTATTATATAACCGTATTGTCGACAAGTCCCACGTTCAAATGTCCTTCAATGGACAATGCGAATACAGTTCAGGCAGGAAACAGAAATAATATAACATAACTATGTATTTTTATTTTTTTATATATAATTATTTTCAAGATTTTATAAGTAATTAATAATACCTATTATTCAATTTTATCTTTTATGTTAATCATAATAATAATTAGGTATACTCAATGCAAATAATAGCAAATATAGAGAATGCGGGCGGCCATGTTACCGTTTATATTTTGTAATGGCGGCAGACATTCCTGGAGGTCAAGGACCGTTAGCAGTTAGCGGCACAGACCGGCTGTCACAACCACTTTCCAACTTTCATTGAAGTTAAATTGAAACTTAACTTTTTACTCTAAATATAGCGTTTATTCAAGAATAAATTAGATTATAATATCTACTTAGTACTTATGTTAAAAATTATGTAAAAATTATGTATGTACATTTATTATCAATCAATAACGCGTATTTTTTATTATTGTACTTAATTAACGTTTAAATAAGGTTTTTTTTTCGTTTATAAATGTTTTTTTTAAGTAAATTTATTTTTATCAATTTAAGTATAAACTTTTACAGATTTTAACAAAAATATCAATGAAAACTTTAAACATGTAATTATATTAATTAACATTCATAATTAAACAGTAATTAGTTTTCAATTGCTTGGTTATACCCATTATATTGTTATATAATTATACGCATCACTAAATTTTGTAACAGATATCTTATATATACACTTTAATAACAGAATTTCCTTGCCTTTGTAATGAAAAGATACCACAAACATTCTAACTAACACTTCAAAGCATTCAAATGAAAACAACAGCCAACATTAATCACATAACTAAAAACTCATTACACTATTTTAAAATAAATATTAAGTATTTCAATTGTAAAGTTAACCTTAATTTACAAAGAAATACTTCTTATATCAAATTAATATAATATATAATTAGTAAGTTACTTACCGGGGTTGGAAGTTGTCGGTATCAAAAATGAAAATGATATATATTTTGCGGCAAACGCTTATTTAAAGTTCGCAGGAGCTATCCATGTTTACTGATTATAATAGGGTTACCACTTTCGGTGTATTTTATTTATTAAATAAAAAAAAAATGTTTATTAATTGTAACATAATTCAAATGCAATAATTGAAAATAATATTAATAATTGTGGAAAATACGAATATAATTCAAATGCATTAATTGAATTAATCTAGAAGCTATAATTTCATGATTGGTTGCAATATCTTTCACCTCAAGTGGAAAGTAATATATAGTTATATATGAAAGTTGTTATAAAGTGATAGATAAATTGAAGCATTTAAACTAAAGGAGAAATAAAATAAAATATTCATGTATGTATGTTTATGTAATATATCTATGTAAGATGTCAATTAATCAAAATGTAAATGAATAATAAAATTAATAAAAAGTTTGTTGAAATAATATTAATATTAATAGTTTTTTTTTATTTGTTTACTATAAATAAAACCACTAATATTATATATTAACTTTTTTACGATTATATTATCTATACGTAACTATTGTTCTTACATCAAGACATAAGACTTTAATTTGACATTATTTAAATTATTGTCAATAAAAAAATATAACTTTCATAAAGAATCAATATTTCGTTACATATAATTAAATATCCTAATTCACGAATAATGTAATAATAAAAATAAAAATAATAATAATAATAAATTTGACAACCCTATAAAAAAAAGATTCGAAGATATATAACGTAAAGTAACCTAAAATTTATTGTTACAATATAAAAATAAATAATATCAAAAATACAAACATAATATTTAATATGGAACTTTGATATTCTTATCTCTTATCAACATCAATATATTATCATATTATAACTCGCCTATAAATCAATCACATCAAAAAACTTAAACTAAATGTAATAATCCAAATTACTTATTGATAAAGTGTATGGTATCGCGAAAAACGGGGATAAGGATATATTTATATCAGAAATTGGTAAACAGTCTTTGGCAAGTAATGCTTAAAATAATTTTGCTTAATATAATATTTTTATATTGTTTCATATGGCTTTCAAAGCACGAGGATCCCTCGAAAGGCATGTATGAGTGGTTGATGTCTGTGGCCGAGGGGTAAGAGGTATAAACCTCTGGCTACCCCGCAAGGTATATGGCGTGAAGCTAAGCTAATTTTATAAGTATATCTTCACTAATAAAGTAGTCTATAATATATATAATACTATTGTATTACAATACGTATCATAATTATATTAATAATAATATTTGATAATAGATTTATTGATGTCATTAGAGATTGTATAATTACATTAATTACATTATAATAGTTCTTAATTATTAAAACGTGTTGAACATTATCGAATTAGAAATATTACAGTACCGTACCGTACTATACTGTACTGTACTAAGTACTGTATTGTTTTTTGGACTCCTTTTCTTGATCGTTGATTGATGACCGTTAAACCCTATCGATTTGAAAACCATAATTTGGTTATTGCAGTCAATATTAGGGATAATTTTTTAATTAAAAAAAAACTGTATTTTCTCCGAAAAACAAACTGATTTGTGCTACATTTTTTAAATTGTATTTAATGTACAAAAACTGAAAGGATTTTAAAGGAAATGCGTGTGATTGTGGTCTTATTATTAGACTACATCTGGGATGCTTTTTGTCTCCGAGTAATTTCGCTTTAATCTTATTTTTTATATGACAAAATGCCTTATATTTTTTGTTTAATAATTCAATAGTAAGAATACCGAAAATAGGAATAGGGGACTAGAGATTTAAATGGATCGGATGAAATGGATGAACAACATTTGTTAAAATATTAAATATTTATAATAATTCTTAATTTCGATACAAGGAAGCATGGTAGGTCCACTTCTATTTTTATTTTATATCAAAAATCTACGGAAATATAATTAAAAAAGTGGTCACCAAGTAGTCTAAATTGGACCATAATTTAGATTTTAAATGTTTATAAAGGAGTTATACCTCTAAAATTATTCTTTTATTTTATTCTACTATGTTGGGCAACAACACTGCGTCACATTATACATTTGACACTGATATTATTAACTTAAACAATTAATCTTTTAGTTAATCTGTGTGTGTTAAACGTACGGTAGTGTGTAATATATTTTTAATTGAATATTTGGGATGTATAAAAACTTTAACAGTGCCAAAGTTCATAGTCGACTGGCGTCAATTCTCGTAAAAAGTGGCACAAAGTTTTTGCTTCACGTATCAATATAATGATATTAAAAATCTATTTATTATTGATAAATCAATTATAATATTAAAATACGAAGAATAAAGCCAAGACGAAATACATACGACTTTAAAGTAAAAATAAGATAACTACTAAAATTAATATTCATCAAAACAAAGATTTAGACGGTCCGTAAATAATATATTTTTTCGTATTACAATAGATAAAATGAATGAGACAGATCACACCGTCTTTCATACAATATTAATAGGTAACGATTGACTTATTTTAATACATATTACTGTGACGTAGTCGATACCAAAATATAGCCTTCTAATGGGGAGATTTGGTCGGAAATACTTATTCATCTTCCCGCCATATCCCTTGCGGGGTAGCCAGAGACGACGGAGCGCCAAACGCTACGGTCCCTGCATATCTCTTTCGCCTCGGCCACAGACATCAACCTCTTCATACATGCCCTCCGGAGGGTCCTCATGCTTTTTACGTGACCTTCCTCCCGTATCACAGATACTGTGTTTTCGAAGGTCACTCGAGGCCTCCCCCTGACTCTCTTACATTTTTTTTTAATTATGTCTTTATATTCCGAAAAAGAAGTATTCATGCCATTTATGCAGAGACGTATAAAACTCGTCTTCCACTAATTCAATTCTTAACTTCAGCTTTCACTTCAATTGTATTATTGTTAAATGTTTATATATCGGAATAAGAGAAAGTGTAATCTCTATCATTTGTACTTTACCTTATTTCATATCATCTTAGCAACTTCGTGACCCCTTATAAGCATATTTCGGGTACAAAGGAATATAAAATATATAATTGTAATTGAAACCTTATTACAAAAATATTCGTCTATATTATTTTTCATATCTTAACAGATTAGTTCATTACGTCAATGCTGTCAATGTCCAATATATTATAATAGTCTGATACGAAATAATCTTAGATTATAATAGTAATAATAAATAGATTGTAGATAGCTTTACTTAAAAATAAAAATTTTATAGGATATATGATGATTTTATTAAATAAGATAAATTATTATGGAGGTACTTTTATTGCCCGAATCTTCATTGACGTTCTAACTATTGACAAATTATTTGTGTCGGAATGTCTCTAAACATCTAGTACCTAGTAAAGAATGTGAAATGTTTAATTTAGTAAGTATATGTATTATATTATTGCAATGGTGCATGTGACCCTCCAATTTTATGCAGAACTCTACTAAATGCAGCTATAACGCTTCCAAGCCAAAGACAGTACACACTTCTCCCATCTTGCCCCAAAGTGAGAAGGGAGAAGTGTGTACTGAAACTCCATCTGGCAATAATCATCTTTATAACATAATATCATCATTAAACGGTAATTTAATTTTTTTATTAGTTTTTTACAACGCCAAGGACTATAACAAATCTCGACACCTGATGATGTTTCCATGTTCTGAGAAGAAATTCCCAAAAACATTTAACTCAATTAAACCTCTTAGAAGTGTAATCTTTATACAAAAATTCAAGATCCTGTGGAGTCCTTAAAAGTTGACTAATAAGTGATCTTATATCTATATTATAAAGTTATCTTTTAAATTTAGATTGATAAGTGGAAGAGATAATTATCAATATTAAATAAGGCAGGTAACGTTTTATACCGCGTTTGTGAAAAACAGGCATTATTACTGTTTGTTACAAGCAACTTCGTCTGTCCTTTTTTTGTTTTCCTGTTAAAATATTTGATATTTCCGGTATATAAACCCTACATGCTTATATTCATATTAACACACACAAATTGCATAAAAATCTATCCAGTGTTTTGGTTGTTTTGTTACTGCACCCCAAATCAGTTTTTGTTTTCCCATGATGAGAGGTTTGTTTGGAGGTACAAGTATCTTATATTTTACAGCAATCTATAACAATACAAAATGACATTAAAATCTGTGAAGTAGTTTTACGTGAGCGATAACAATAAAGAACGTTAAATTGTATTATAAATATTTTCAATATTGTATTAGATATGTAACAATGTTGTAAATATAATTCTAAAGTTACTTTAAAAAAGTGACATTCGTTTACTTACTAATGGGAGTGTCTTTCGTAGGAACATAATATTCATATAAGTGATAACAACTTATCGTACAAAGTATTTATTTATATAAGTGGGAAAATTAACTCTAAACCACTTCCTACCACTCAACCAACAAGATTAACAAAGACACAAACAAAAAAGACAAATAATTAAAAATATATTTAATAAATTATAAGATGAAATACGGAATAGGTACAAAATACATAATACTTATGTAATCAATATTAACATTTCATTTTTACAAAGAAAAATGTAACCCTCGTAGCCTTATTTTTATTTGGAGAGTGTCTTTACATAAGGGGCTATTTCGATACGTACGATATCAAAATAGGCCCTCCTGTCCCTCCCATTTGACGTAAACAAGTGATCACTTGTATGGATTCAAAGTGGAAAATATATAAATAAAAAAATAATAAAAATAAGGACTATCACATTTTCTTTTCGAGATACTGTTAATAAATTGAAAGTAGTTCAAATATTATATGTTATGCTTATCAAGTGGAAATATTTACTTTTCGGTTAAGCCCTGGAAGTTTTAGGGCTTCACCTACAGATTAGTAGTAGATTATACGTTTATAGCATTAATAAAACCATTAAATTGTTTCAAACTATGAGTTAAATTTCATGAAAACATTTTGTTCCTTTAAATTCCAAGTATCATTATTTGTCAGCTTTTATTTAACAAAAATAAGAAGGAGGCTCTAAGCATTTTGAAAAATATCTATCAACTAATTTTGGATTTTAAATTACAATTACGGATTGAAACCTAAATCTCAAAACAATATTTTAATATGTTCATATCATTTATACTTATTGACTTCTTTATTTTTTTATATAAGTGTGAAATACTCAGTTTTAATACTTTTATTTAATAGTAAAGATTGAAAAGCTGATGTTATTTATCAATCACTTTATTATCCACTTTGATCAAATTATTATTAAAAGATGTTTCATGAAAATGATACCATGATATCAGCACTTCCTCTTGACAGCCACTTACGTATTTTGTAATTGTAGTAGATATAATTATCGCGATTTGATTGTTTATCACTTATTATTATTTATCAGTATTATACTTACTAGAACTTGCTATTAATAAGAAATATATAGTATATACCTACTGTTTGGGTTATGAATTTCTTCAAAGTCTTCAAAGGTCAGTGGCGAATAACTTTCCGAGCTGGTATGCCTGAAAACAATGTTTTGTGTAAAACTTATTTTTACTAATAAAGATTTATATATTATGTAATATTATCAAGCTAGGACAGTAATAATAAAGGTTCTTTTTTGGGCTGTGCTAATCATTTCTAACACATTAAAATTCAGCAGTAATGGTTAGGGTTAGAGTTCCGTGGAGATCGTATTAATCTCGACTTCAAACTGGTCAAGCAAGCATTTCCTTAACTTAATATTAAAATCATCATCAGTCATCAAAGGATACTACTAAGCTACCTTGCTCATATAGCAAGAATATCTTAATTTGTGGTAATAAATTAAAATCTAGTTAAACGTACTCATAAACTACGGGCAGACAAATTAAATAATATATATAATTCCCTAAAAGTCCAGAGAATAGAGTACTCTGTAAGGAAGGAAGGTTATAAAAAGGCATGACAACAAGAATGATACGTAATTTTTTAATAAGTAGGTACTACAGAGAATAATTCAAACCTCAATTTGGTGTTTTTTAATACTTATGTTGATTTAAAACAAGTAATCACCGCAACAAATTTTAGGTTAATACGTTAATACTAAGCAAGTACTTTCTTAAACTATTTAATTTGCAGGTTTTTTCTCATTCGTATTTTATAACATGTATATTATATAGATTGAAACATTTATTTAAATTAGGAAACTATTTGGGAGTAGGTATCTAAGAGCAAAATTTAGAAAGTTATTAATATACTTATAATAATAATTAAGTAGATTTTGGCGTATTATAACTATTACAGTAAGAATACTAATAAAGTCATAAATAAAAAAATGATATAAGTGCATTGAAGAGTCTTATAAAATATTTTTAGATTATCAATTATTGGTGGGAGCGCCGGCGATTACGGGAATCGCAATCGGTTGTCAATCATTGAGTTCTAAATGTGTCAGGTCAGATAAAGTTAAACTCAACATGATAACCATTCCTACTTATATTACACTCTATATTTTCACATTTCAAATTAAAAAAAAAACAGTTTTTGTAACCAATATGAAAGGAATACAATGCAAATATCTTGTTCTCTTTAGACTAGCTGTAGCGACAGCTGTGTTCGCTCTCTTTTCCATTGTTAATTACCATATATTATTTAACATACAAAGCACAATGAATGTCATCAAAACCAATGCAGCATTTTTTTGTTAATGCGCTATCATTGCAATGAAGAAACAGTCAAAAATTTTTAAAAGTTGTCTTATCTTTTAACATACACAAAACATTCAAAAAACGTAGCAAGTATTTTTTTAAATATTTTAATCTCTTTTATTATGTTTATTAAATCATATTCTTAATTTAGTGCAAAAAAATTAAAATACGTAGTGTACTCATACTACTCAAAATGCATCTAAATATTATTTAATAATAAGTTATAATTTGACCTATAAAGGTCAAAATTATTACTAATAAATTTTACATTTTAATTTATTGCTTGACTATCATTTATCGTTCAGTAATCCATCAAAATTTTGATGAAGCTTAATCAGTTAATGTTAGATAAACCGTTTATTGCTTACGAGGCTTAGTGAATCCTTCAAACATTTTTATTTATGAAATATTGACCTAGAAACGAATACATTATTGTGACTTTGTGATATAACGTTGTAAAGTTTTTGTATAAACTAGCATTAATCTACGAATATAAACAGATAATCTAACTACTATTTGAATAATATTACTAACCAGTTCAGTTAATTACAGTTCGAAGCGAATTATATAAGCTTAAGCTTTAAATTTATTTATCTTTAAGTAATAATTGTCAATGAAAAATGTATTACTAGATGAAAATCAGTCTACGCGCGGGTAAAATGTGACTAATACACAATCTTTTACAAAATGTAGTTAGATATTTATGTATTTATCGGTTTTCAAGAAATATTATTTTAACCGTTTGGGAGACCTTTTTTTTGTGTTTGGCTGTCTCCAGTATGCGACGAGATAATTAGCTAAAATTTTTCTCATGTATGTTTGAGCCGAACGCGGATGTTATAGCGAAAACAGATTGAACTAATGTTTAGCCATTCAAAAGAAAAAGAAAAAAAGAAAGGAAAGAGGCTCAGCTCAACACCTGCCGCGCACGGTTGGCGGGTCCTAGTTGTATTATTATTTACTATTATTATTTCGACCAGACTTCACTGATACACGTGATAGGCCTTAACGAATTCAAGATGGCATCCGGCGTTAATGACGTTTCGCTAGAGTGACCAATATGGCGACTGCGATTTGTCTGTCAGCAACATTAGAATGTAACAAAATACTCGACAATCCGAGTTTTGCGGATATATGTTGTCGACTCGAAATAAATATGTTTCTATTTTAAATATTCAACGAGTCTAATGTACTCCTGTACAAATTATTAATATAGATAATATAATTATCTTAGTAGATCGATTTCCTAAGATAAACGTTACTTAACAGGAATGTTTGAGAAAATGGGAGTCTTAAAGAATGGGTAAGATATTAAATACACTTCTGAGCGTGACCACAGAACCTATGAAGACTACTTCCTATGGCTTTTCATAATAAAAAGTTATTCAATTGGAAATGATATATACAATTTATATTTACATGTGGAAAATTATATTTTATACCATATAAATGTTGTACCATTTATATGGTATAAAAAAAGTAAAACATGGTTTCGTTCTAAATATTTATTCTTGGCCAAAGTTCGATGTTTGTAGTTTGTCAAACGGTATCATTATGGGGTCAGTGGGGGGCATGGTCACTGTAGCGGCCAGTACGGGTCTTGTTTTCCCCTCCTTCAGCAGTAGCACTTTAACTACCGACCCCTCTCCGGCTTGCCCGGTCACGTTGCGGAAAAATATATCCGGATTCACGTTCTCACCAAACATTTCCTCCACTTTTGTGGGGAATTTCAGCTGGTTACCTGGTGCTATGAGAGGAACCTATGAAATAATTCCGTATTTTGTAATGATATTATACAATGCAATAAATAAATTCATACTTTTCTATTCAGCAATTAATGTCTGTTTTGGCATTCTAGAGTATTGTTACAATAGTGGAAAAAAAATAATCGGGGTACACTTGTACCCCAATTTTGGTTTACTTTTTATAAAAAAGTTTTTATAATCTAAAACGACATTTCCCTGACAATTAATTCATTATTTAGTTAGAATGAAGGATACTCGTGTGCCACCATATATAATAAGGGTTTATTAAAGTGTAAAATTGATGGTATTAAGTATATATTTGTACAATTATATTGTAGGATTTGAGTGTCTTTTATTGGTATAGATCTGACTCATAAATGTAGTTATCTAATCTAAAAGATTGAAGGTTCTTATCAAAGCTTAAAGACGAGTTATGGACTTGGTCCACTTTCATATTACTATAAAATTATATGACATACTTAACTATGTTCCGCCCGTGAATTTACTTCGATTATTAAGATAACATAATTAATAAATGTTTAATCTCAATATTTATTTCAATTTAACTTTGGGATTCATTTCTTGTTTTACTAATTTATAAATCAAGTATTAAAGAAAATTTATTCTTGTCCAGTTTGTAAAAGAATTCAAACAATATTAAACTCAATATCTATTTATATCAAATGGTAATGATATATAAATAAATGCGAGAGGTCCAAAGTCATTGAAACAATCGAAAAGTTTCTAATACATCTCTCAACAAAAAACCTTGGATATCGTAGACATATAAAATAAACGACAAAGATTTAAATACTTTAATGATTAATTAGTAACGTCATTATTCTAATTACTATAAATGTATAAAATGTACGTGTAGACTCCAACGTATGTGTGTGTGTGTGTGTGAGTATTTTTTACCTTAACATATGGTTGGTGTACCCTGTAGCCGCAGTGCGTTTGCAGCAGCAAGGCCAAGCCACGAGCCGCATGAATGCTGCTCGTGTTATGTACTATGAGGGTCATACGAAACACCGGGCCTAGACCTTCCACCTGGGTATAAAAACCATAATCTTATAAATATATAAAGTAATTAATTAACGATTAAAGTTCGGTTTAGAATATTATTATCTTAAATAGCATGTTTATTATAACACTAGCTGATTCCCGCCCGCTTTGCTGGGCAAATAATAACAAAGAATCACAAATTGTATGTGGGTAAATTGAAAATAATTACATATAATCACAAACTGTATGTGGGTAAATTGAAAATAATCACAAATAATCACATATTGTATGTAGGTAAATAGAAAATAATCACAAATAATCACAAACTGTATGTGGGTAAATAGAAAATAATCACAAATAATCACCAAATGTTTGTGGGTAAATTGAAAATAATCACAAATAATCACATATTGTATGTAGGTAAATAGAAAATAATCACAAATAATCACAAACTGTATGTGGGTAAATAGAAAATAATCACAAATAATCACCAAATGTTTGTGGGTAAATTGAAAATAATCACAAATAATCTTAAACTATATGTGGGTAAACTGAAAATAATCACAAATAATCACCAAATGTTTGTGGGTAAATTGAAAATAATCACAAATAATCACATATTGTATGTAGGTAAATAGAAAATAATCACAAATAATCACAAACTGTATGTGGGTAAATAGAAAATAATCGCAAATAATCACCAAATGTTTGTGGCTAAATTGAAAATAATCACAAATAATCTTAAACTATATGTGGGTAAACTGAAAATAATCACAAATAATCACCAAATGTTTGTGAGTAAATTGAAAATAATCACAAATAATCTTAAACTATATGTGGGTAAATTGAAAATAATCACATACCACACACACATACACATCATAATCACAAACTGTATGTGGGTAAATTAAAAATAATCACAAATAATCACATACTGTATGTAGGTAAATAGAAAATAATCACAAACTGTAAGTGAGTTACGGAACCCTAAACCTACGAATAAACATAGTGAGGGGCCAAATAATTTTAATTTCTACTGCAATGCAATGGGAGAAGAGAGGGAGCGGGGAGTAAACTTTGCAGTTTTTTAGCTGTAACTTTGGAACGGTTTGGACCTTTGCAAAATCCTTTCTTATTGCACCTACTCAATATGTCAGGAGTTTTGTGTCCAAATTTCAGCTTTCTAGGAATAACGGTTTGGACTGTAGAGCGATGAATGAGTCACTGACTCAGTGATTCATTCATCGCTCTACAGTGCCTTTGTGTTTTATATATTAAGATTGAAGGATGTTTACAAAAATAAGCGTTAATCAATCTAGCAAAGTAATTTTTAATGCGAAACGAGAAGTTTCGAAGAAAGGCCAAATTCTGAATGCAACAAATTTAGGCAAATTTAATTTAATGATTTATAAATATTTTAAGTATTAATTAAAATATATAGAAATGTAACGCATATTTCGTGTGTGAAATGCTATCATCTTCCATATTTCTTGAATCTAAATAAAAAGTGCGGTTTTCGATTCATTTCTCAAAGTCAAAAACTACCATCGGTTCAATAAAACTGCTGAAAGATTTACGTTTACGATAACCGTCAAAAAAATGCAGTATGTATTTATTTCTTTATAATTTTACGTTATTTCCATTATAGACAATTTTATCACAAACATTTTCAGCAGTAATATCTTTAAATACTTATTAACGATTTTTATTTTCAAGACACAAACACAATATCTTCGGATACCATTAAGGTGGTAGGTTGATGAAGAATCATTTAATTTTGCAACTTACTTACATACATACTTTGATAAATCAATCGAAAGATATATGAAAATTACACTTCTTAGGAATTCGAAAAGGAAATGATATATTTTTAAGGCTTTGTTATTTGTAAATACTTACATCAGGGTGTTTGAAAATTCCACCTCTAAGAATTCTGCTCCTCCGAGTGCAATATAAATAAACTTCTCACAATCGTCACATATCATTGCGTCCTAAATTGGTTAATATATTCCAAGTGCAAAAAGGTGATTAGATTAATTAATTAATTTGGTTTTTACCTCAGCAGACAATCGTATAGGTTCCATGCTTCCCGCTCCCACTCCGTTGTCGGTCCTGGTGTATGCTTGCAACAGTGTCTCTGCCGTCAGCAGCCGAAGACCTTGCAAGGACTGCTGGAAGCTCTCGTGCATGGCTGGACAGGAATGAACCACTCTAAATATGACAACCTTGCCGAGTTTTATCCATGGAACTGCCCCTTATGGAACAGTTCAACTACATACTGTTTCATAAGTTGAATTCTTTGAAATCTCTATCTAAGTTACTAAATAGTATCTGTCATCAACTTTATCCACTTGTGATGACTTATGAATGGCCTTCAATTTTATTATTAGTTAAAATGTAGTATTAATAGTGTTTCCTTATAAAGAATATCAACGGTTCTTCGTCACAAAGCTAAAAGTACAGGGTGGGCCAAAAATTTTTGCAAATAGCAACACTTGATTTCTCCAAAACCGTGAGAGCAAGGGGCGCGCACCCGCGCGGGGAATTGTGCGTAGTTTAATGCAATTTTAGTCACGATGGAGCGCTTCACGGGACAACAGCGTGCTTTTTGCGTAAAACAATTTTACAAAAACAACGATTCCTACGTTACTGTACGACGCCTCTTTAGAGTTGAATACGGATTACAACGTGTAAGTGAGTGTCCAAGTGTTAATTTAATTAAAGCTTGGGTTAAAAAGTTTGAGCAAACGGGATCGACAACGAATATTAAACAAACTGGGCGACCACATTCAAGAAAAAGCGAAGAGAACATTCGGGAGGTTGAAATTTCTGTAAGGGACGATCCAGAATCATCTACGCGTAAGCGGTCGGCGGCTCTTGCTATGCCAAGAACTAGTCTGCGGCGAATCTTGCATTTGGACCTTAAACTGCACCCATATAAGCTTCAAATTGTACAGGAGATGAAACCAAACATTACATTCAACGCAAGTTATTTGCTGACACTATGCTGGAGCTTGCCTTGAGAATGTATTGTTTACGGACGAGGCTCATTTTCACATTAATGGTCACGTAAATAAACATAATTGTCGATATTGGAGCACGGAAAACCCTCACTATAAACACCAAAAGCCTCTTCATTCATCAAAAACGACAGTGTGGGCTGCCATATCCGCAAAGGGCATAATCGGTCCATACTTCTTTGAAAATAATCAAGGAAATAACGTAACTGTGAACTCAGTGGAATACGTGAAAATGTTGCGAGAGTTTTTGACACCACAGTTGCATGAATTTGAAGGATACAATAGCCGGACTTGGATGCAACAAGATGGAGCGACATGCCATACATCAAACGTGACTTTACCGGTGGTCAAAGAAATGTTCCTAACAAATTGATTTCTCGCAGAGGTGATATCCCATGGCCTCCCAGAAGCCCGGACCTTACACCTTGCGATTTTTTCTTGTGGGGATATCTGAAGAGTCGAGTATACCTTAATAAACCGACGACCATATCCCAATTAAAAGAACACATCCACGAGGAGATAGCCGCGATTCCTCGCAGCATGTGTCAACGAGTTTTCCAAAGTTTACGTAGTCGATTGCAGGAGTGCCAACGACGAGACGGAGCACATCTCGACGATGTCATTTTTAAAAAATAAATTTTAATAAATGATAATTACGTTAAATAAATCATAAACAAAGTAACATTTGTACTTTTATTTCTAGACATGTTTCAAAAGTGCAAAAATTTTTGGCCCACCCTGTATTAAGATATCAGGAATGTTAACTCGAAAGCAATATTTTAACATATTTTAACAAAGAAAGCCACATAATAATAAATTGAACAAGTGAGAAGCAACCGGGTCTGAGGTTTGGGAATGTGGAATTCACTATCTGTGGATCTGAGGATCTGCTTATCGTCATTTATAATGCTTACAGGTAACTAAATAGTTTAATTGTAAGGAAAATTTAGAATGAGTTGTATACGTGGTATAAAAACCCCAGCGCACAACCTGCCAAGAACTCTACTTCTGTGAAGCAACCACTTTTCATCTAGAGGCAGTCTTTGAAAGGTTAAATTGCATAGAAGCATATTTGGCAAGCCAACTTTAAATTTGAGTAATAGGCAATTAGTCCACTCGCATTGAAGAACTTCAGAAATTCTTTCGCATAGTAATACTACCAGTATTATCGCGATTATCTGATTTATTGAACTGCTCCTAATTTCCTAAAATTTTTTATCTATTTTTTAAGGTATAGAAAATTAGAATCGTCGAAAGTTTTGACACTACCTGACAAGTAGGTAATTAAAGAGGCCTCATCAATATTATAGGACATTTATATTATATATGAACACAGCATATTTTCAAAATTTTCGAACATGTAGTTTTTTTTTAAATAATAATACAAAGCCACAGGAAGTTATGACGTCATTTACTAAAGTACATTTTATACTTTTGTACAATTATCACCATTAATACTTAAGTATTAATTATTTAAGGTTATCATAGTATTGATTAAAGTTACAGGTGCTAAGATAATACGTAGGTGACACAGAAAGAGATAATGCAGCTGATACCATTTTGACGAAAACAAATTATTTATATATTTTTTTGGCATGAAGTCCCTTAACGCGGCTTACGGGTAGTGTAGTAGTAATTTAGTAGAAATTGTCACATCACGCGTGTCCCTCTCCCTCTCTCTCTCTTTCTCTCTGTGTCTCTATCTCTCTTTTAACAATTAACCTCAAAGCAGGGTTGTACAGACCCGTGGAAATTTAATGAAAAAGCATTTGTTAATTGTGTGCTTATGTCACTATTGTTTTATTATTGCAATTATGTTTTGAAAAATTGAAACTGCAGCAATGTGTATAATACAGATTTAGAAAAGTTGATAAAATTTAATAATATGACAGTTGTTCCAAATTAAATCTTATAAGTTGCATCCTATTATAAGTGTAAAATATATTATATAATAAATTTTTTAGTGAGATCATATCTCAATTCAGTTTTATTACTTTCAGTTGAAATAGGACATTTTTCACCCGTAGATTTATATTTAGATATATGTTGAAAAAACCGTCAAATTTCATCAAAATCCGTCCATTATTTTTGTGATGCGTAAACATACTAACAGACAAATGTTATCTGATGTCTTTACGTCTATCATATTTAATATACAATATGTAGTATACATACAAATAGTATATTTATAAGTAAAGATAGAGGCTCTTAACATACTTCTTGTCAAAGTCAATTTTTTATTCCCTATATGCAATCTGACGTTTCATACGTGCAGCAACGTCAGATTCCAGTTACAAGGTTCCAAAGCATAGATCCATAGAAAAATATATTTTTTTTTATGGTATAGACTATTGAGTCAAGTTGAGATTTTCGAACTAGCGAACAAATAAAAACCTTAGAAATTATTTAGTTAGATGTGTAAGATGTTATGGATAATTAAGACACTGGATATTGGTGTATAGAAAATGTTAAACATTTATTAGACTGTGGATATTTGTGTGTAGATAACAAAAAAAAACAGATTAATTATACATTATGTTAATTCTATTATTTTACTCATCCAGAGATTCTAATCTTATCTTATCTCAGAGAGGATAAGAAATATTGACGCTATATTGACGTATCTTAAATAATTATTTTAATACTCTAATCTAATCTAATTTATAGGCTATCTCTCTCTCTTTTCTAACTGCAATACCTTTAGCATTGTCCCTTTCCCGCATGGCTTGTTCCAGAAAAAGCTTGGATTTCTTTGGTATGAGCCATGGTTTTTGACTGATCGATTCCGTGGGTTCAACGCCCGCGGCGCCGTTGAAATCAGCTGTGCGTTTTAATATTTTTAACATGAGATTACCATCTGGAAATTATATAAGGAAAACCATATACAATCAGTTAAAATAAGTATAGAACTGTTAGATAGTCTTTTACTTTTAGTCACGATGGTAAAAACATGTTCCTCCTGACCAAGTTGTCCAAATTTCAAAACCGAGACCACATCTGGAATATAAAACTTTTGTAACCGTTTAGAAATAGATTAAAACAATATAGATAATCACATCAGAAATAAAGATAAAGGTAGATAAGAAAACATGCAAAACTACTATATTTTTTTCTCAAACTACTCGCCTCGTTATTGAGACAACTTTAAAAAAAAAAATAAGGAAGGATACCGATAAGGAAAAACCTTACAGATTGAAAATATGAGTCATCAAAGTGTTAAACGTAGCGCTCTAATATTTTAATGTTTTTAATATTAATAACCAATAGAATACATGTATTATGTTCGACAATTATAACATAAATAAAAAAAATAAGTTCAGGGCAATTCATAAACTAATTAAATGAAGGAAAATTGAGAAACTCATTTTGAAGATGTCCTACTTGTATTTTTTTATTTCATATTAATGTTTCTAGAAATAGACATATGTTCTCTATTATCTGAGGGTAATCATCATAATTTTGAAGTATGAAGGTTGGCAACACATGTTGGAATCTGGATTGCCATCCTTAAAAATATCTACAATTCTGAATTGAGAAAAATGGAAAAACAAAATGAATTGGAACGAAATTAGAGCTGTAAATTTACGCCAATTTGCTATAGTTATATCATCTACTTCACGTTTTTCCTCCGTGGATGATATTCTGCTGTGACTCACTCACCTCTAATAAATATGTTATCTCGTTTACACTTTCCGTCGTACAGGGCCACGTGTCCCGATGCCAACGCCACCGCGCACAGCGTCACGCCCAAGTGTGATATCGGCACTAGAGTCAAGGATATTGGCCGGTGGTCTAAGGCTATGGACCATTGCTTTCTGCCCTGAATTTAAGAATGATATGCATACTTTTTGGCCACATTAAAAGAAGTGTTTTTTTTTTTAATTCTAACTAGCATCTTATAAAACTACACAAATATTTAACGATTTTTTTTCTACAATACCTTCCTGTTATAAGAAGCAAACGTGTTATCAGCGCATATGACCATGACGCTGTTATCAGTGGTCATGACTTCTATGGAAATTATGTGGTCATCTGTATTGAAAAGAATACGACCCTCCTTCCAATCTCTTCTCAGCAGGCAGACACTTTTCTCTCTGTGAATAGTAAACAAATATATTTTTGCTAGTACAAAATGTTTTTTATTTGAAAAAAATATATATGAAGCTTTAAAATTGTAATATTCAAAAGTGTATATTGTACTTATATACTGTGCTACAAAAATTAATAATTTCAAATTATAATTATATATTGCTCCGTGCTAGTGTTCAATACAATAAAATGAAAAAAAAACGCCTGTGAAAATATATTAGCAATAACCAATAAATGCGTTACTCAATTAATTCTCAAAGGGGTTAGATTTTTATATTTGTGCATTATTATTTAAATAAATCACCTTGTAGCTACAATTATTCTGTAGTCAACATTATATAACCCTGTAGCGACTATTTGACTTGGTGTTTTCTTAATGGGACTTATATTTACCTGCACATTTATAATGTCAATATCAAATCACATTTCTTGTAAATATATATAAATATTGTTCTTAAGTGTCAATCTTACCACATTTGTTTGCGAAAATGTCTGTGAATCCAACACAATAATTTCTCCACCCTCCGTTCCCAAAACAAGGGAACTTGCGGAATATTTATCAACCGAACACAATCTTATTGTAGTGATGCATACAATTTCACTTATTTTCCTCTTTGGTAATTCTTGAGTGTTCTCTAGATATTCTAGCTGTTGTTCCAAGGTAAGGACTAAGAAGTCCCTTGATTGTAAACTTAGTGTTTTATGTGGCATGTTATGTAAAGTTTCTGTGAAGTTTAGTATTGTTTCTTCTTTATGATTGGCTGGATCAATGAGCTGGGAAACAAAACATATTTTTTATTATTATTATGTTTAATAAAAAAACAGCATTAACACAATTAAGTACAAACCGATAACACACATAAAATATTGATTATTAATGTACCCTCTGCTCAGCCAATCTTATTTAAATAAGATGTGAAAAGTAGTCACATTAGAAACATATCAAATTCAAAAATATTTTTTTACAGAATTAGCAATCTAAATTAACTAATATTCAGTTTTGTAAAATATTTATGATGATACTGGAGTTTTCCTCTATTCTAGTCTTTATATTTGTTAATTTAAGTATTATATTTACTTGTTTCCAAATTTCCAATTCACCAGCATTAAGTTCCAGAGTAGGAAGATAATATTTATAAAATAGCTTCAAATTCCTATAAAAATACACACACGAGGAAAAAGCCACAGCAATTGTTGGTTGTGACCGAGGATTTGTATCACTGGTGTAGAAACTAACAACACCCAGCGGCAAATCTGGTAGTGTGATGTCTGACATCAGCATTGCTCCTTTAAACACCTGTAAATTTAATCGTATCGTAAGAACTATTTATATGTATAAACTTTTAAAAGTCTACATGTATTAAAAATAAGTTTTCAAAATATTAAACTATGTCCAAATTAGATCAAACTTTTTATATGACAAAAGTAATAAACATTTAATTATAAGGTTGTACCTTTAACCTAGGTCCATCTTCGCCCCTCCCAAAGTCTCCTATAATTAGTTTAACTTCATTATCATTTTGCAAATCTGAAAATGTAATATTTGAAGGCAACGTATTTATATTTATATCATCAGCACCCACTTCTACATCTAACCATCTACTCATGCTTCCCATTTTATAATAGTTAATTTTTTAAATTAAAGTTAAACTTCGTATACTGTATTGTTTACATAAATCTTTTACAGTTGCCATAGCAACGAGTTGACATTTCAATCTCATTTTAATAATAATAGACAACTCACATACGTAAAATAAAATTTGTATTAAGTGACGTTAATATTTTTCTAAAAGAAAACATCTCGATCATAATTATTATTTAATTGTCAATCAAATCAATAACCGTAATGGTTTAGCATAATATATAATTTAAGGCTTACGTCAACTTTATATGAAATGTCAATTGTCAATGTCATACTTTTCGAATCGTTGAGTGGTAGTGTTTTTTATTGATATTATTTATTATTTTTATTTCAAACACTAATAATATACTTATAGTGTTTCTAGATTGTTTTACAAATATATTAAATGATTTTACCCCCTTATTTATTAACTTAACTCCATTAACTTTGTGTAATGTAGACGTAAAAAAAAAGTTATTTGTAAAGTTCAAACCGCAATCAACGGATGATTGTTTACTAGGTAAGTACTGTTATTATTTTACACATACCAGAAGATTCCTATTACATATATAAAAAACATTATTCATGTGATTCATAGCTTTATTTTAAAGATATATATGATTAAATTACTTTTGTTATTCTTAAAGTAAACAAATATCAAATTATTAGTAGGTATTATCTTAAAAATTATATATACCTTAGAATTTATCCTTTTTTTTTATGTAAAGTAGAAAGCATATTTTTTTAATTTTAGTAAAAGAACTGGCAAAGATGTAAATAATTAAGCTATCTTAATTTATTAATTAATAAGACAATACTCTTTAGAGATATTAAATAACTGATTTAAATCTCTATTTAGCTGAGATTCTTCAAGCTCAATGATTCCATACTCAAGTTGAAATTAAAACATTCAACTTTTTGTAACAAACATGTATTAATCTCTATTAATTAAGAAAAAAAATACAGTTATACGTAAAGAAATCTGAACTTTAAATCCAAAGCCAGACAATACCTTCAAATGACTTCTCAAATGATTCCATATGTTTATTGTCGCCACTAAACTCTCACCACTTCTAATAATAAACTTAAATTATTATATATTTTTATCTTGGTGAAATAGTTATATGACAATGCTTAATTATTTTTCTGTGAATATAAGAAACATGTCTCTTTAACAGTTCTAAATATTCTTGTATCTACATTACAAATAAAAAGCATGTGAGGTTTTATTACCACATGTCCAATAAAATTTTAGTCTCGTACAGTCTCGTTCTTTATGTTCAGAAGTCGCTGTTTACCGAGTGAATGTTACTTACTACGTAATGACAACTAAGACAAGTATTAATATGATCAATTCACCCAAACATACAATATTATATACAGCATTCTGAGATGTTTTATAACTAAACAAAATAGGTAAATGGCAAATTTAATTAATTATTAATAGAAATTACAGATAAGACTTCTCTTACATATCTCGTCATATTCTTTATGGTTGTTAGGTGGTAAAAATGTAATGTAAGTGACTGGAAAAATATAGACAATCTGTGAAAGGTGACCGATAAAAAAAAACAATTTCAATGCAAAAGTTTTTTTAATTTGTATGGCTTGATAGCCAATCACAACTCTTAACATACATCCTTGGTGGACTCAGCCATTATTGTCATCAAAATTTGTTTTATTTTATTTTTATTTAATTAATAAAACTATTTTTGAAAATTAAATTCGTGAACAATTACAATTTATACTTTATTCCCCAAAATTTAGAAATTATTGGAGGTAGATGACAAATTGAATAACTTACTGACAAACCTACATTTCGTCTTCCCATTTGAAATATCGGGTTAAAATTAACATGTAATATACGTTAATTAAATGCGTAAAGTAGTTTTAGTTAAATGTGTTTTACCCGCGAAAATTTTAGAAAACACAGATAATCAATTAATTATATGGACGTACTTTAAGTACTATATAATTAAGTATACGTTAAGCTTAGTACAAATGCATTACCGCATTACATATAATATTTTGTGTAAAACACTGTGATGCTTTCGCGATGACTCACTAGTGGAAAGGCTAGTGGCAGTAGACAAGTTTGAGTTTATTTTTATTTTGTTCCTCTCGACGTAGAGGAAATGATCACGCCTTATTTGAGTCATAAACCTGTTTTCATTTCATCGGAAAAAATATTTACCAACTATTTAATCGAAAACCAATTAAAATTGCGGTGAATAATATTGAAAGGCGTTTAATCTGAGTGACAACATTTATTCGTTCAAAAACGAGTCTAAAATACGATTTTTACCTTAAAGTCATTCAAGTTCTAAAACTGGATGTGTAGTCTATATTGATTTTATTATATATGATCACAGATTAAAATAGTCAAATATTAATAATACCAACATTATAAATACTATTATTTATTGTCTTAAGTGACAATGTAATTTTATTTTGTTGTTTTTAATTTACAGCTACGTGTAATGTAGAATTATTTTATTTTTAATATAAAATATAAGGAATGTGTAACGTTTATATCGAAGTGCAGTTATCATTATTCTCAGACCGCGTTCTTTGAAGATTCGAAACGGTTGATGCGATCATTTCGTTCAGTAATAATGAAACTGTTCGGTAAACCTTTTACTGTTTGAGGACTTAATTCCATTTCTCTAATTAGCCGGACATTTAATATTTAAAATAAAGATATAAAGACTTGTTTCAAGTTACATGATACATGTTGGAATTTAGCCAAATACTCTGGTTATACAACAATTACTTTCAACTACCAGGAGGTACTATCTAAAATAAGAACCCTGTTTTCACGATTACATAACTTTAGTAATTTTAGACTAACAGACGGCACGAATAATATATATTATTATTATTGAAGACTTTAATATATATATAAATCAATGGAAATTATTTGAAATGTTAATTTATTATTGAACTTCGTTTAAATTGTTCTTCGCACTTTAATTTAGTTACGGTAGTTTTTTATTCATAAATTACGTACATCTTAGTTAAATCTAAAGCTTTTTTATATCAGACAATTTTAATTTTATATAATTTGTCTAAGAAAATAATGCTTATAGCAATCAAAGTCAAAGGTATATAAGTAGTAACAAAAAAAGCTTAATATCTATCTACGTCACTCTGAAGAAAGATTTTTCCTCCTCCTTCCCTTCTAGTCTCCTTAAGTTCTACCTGTTCCTCAAGGATGGCATCTACAAAGTCTGCTCGTTCACTACTGGGTTTAATCATTATCTATAACATCGGCTATCTGTTATCAATCCTTTATCAATTATTGTATTTATGTAAAAAAAAAAAAGCTTCTAAGTTTTTACACACGCTTCGAAAGTATCTGAATAGTCACTTTCTAATACATGTTGTAAAACTTTTTACAATAAATGCATTTTGATTTATACATTTTTTTTTATTTAAAAAAGAAGTAATGTTTGAACTCTTTCAAATTATTTATATATAGTTATTTCTTTTGTGCCGTAGACGTCCGCTAAGAACGGATTTTAAGGAATTATTATTTCAACGGCTTTCTGCTTTTTGCATTTCGCCAAGTTTTAAACCTGTAGGAGCTATACAATTAACGCGGAGGTAAGAGTTACTATAGCAACGGTTACGATGACAACGGATAATATGACAAAGGTTACCATAGCAACCTAAATTCACATCCAAATTAATAGTGTGCCCAGCGAAGCAGGAGGGAATAAGATATATATATATATATATATATTATCTCGTTAGTTTGAATGATGAACAGTAGTAATGTAATTATACCGTGTACGAGTATCACTATCCTTGGCCGCATTGGACTGTTTGATCGGTGTCTGATTACTTATCACGTATCTTCCGTTTATAAATTAACGTGATCTCATCTTATTTCATGTTATATTTTCTTTATAACGGTTTTAGGTGTTTCGAATGTCAGCCATCTTGAAGTAATCGTTTCTCCAGATTGTTATATGATTTATACCACAACCATTTTCAGTTAGTTACTACAGATAACGTTACTATAACATAATGACAACTATCAATATATATGATTGCTTCTCACGAGTAGCAGTTACAGCAATTTGTTATTGAATTAAACTTCTATTTTTTTTTATATTCATCTTATAAGGGGACAATAGTGAAATCATGTGTTCAGAGTTTAAAAGAGTATGGTATGTGCAAAGGTCAGGGTACAAAAAATATCGAAATCAAATATAAAAAAATATTTTCATACATTATTTATTATAATTTATAAAGAATAAATATTTTTCTAAAATATTAAATGAAATTTTCTGATTTAAATCATTGCTTTAAATTATTTGCCTTAATTATATGAATATAAAAAAAATTGGGACTCCCCCCCCCCAAACTTTTTTAGTTCCATTAATTTTTAAGGTGTACATAAAATATTCCGATTTTTACTATGATTGTTATAAATGTTAATAATTATGTTTAAATGTTATACACTAAGTAATGTATCTCTCATTCATGTTACAGATAAATATTATTCCTGGAATACACAGCACAGTTTTAGACCACACATTGTTTTCATATTTTCAGTTATCGCCTCGCATCCTCGTTTGTATCCGCCTCGTTGATAATTTGTAGTGTTCATTGTTGTTCCAGGCCTCTCAGTATCTGGATTTTAGAAATTAATTTATACATACATGTATTTCTTACAAATAATTAAACCTGTTTTATGTTAAATCGCGTGTTTTGTTAGTGTTAATTGTTGTTACACCATCATATTTGCAATCACGATAGAATAAAAAGTATAACCCTTGCTTTGTACATTGATAATGACTGGCGATCGTGCATTAAATTGGCTGCGCCTGCGCCGGGTATTAGCACCGCATCTAATGTAAATATTCGAAGAAATTGATAGATCATTAATTAATTTATTGTAAAATTGATTACAATAAAATAATTTAATTTATTTAATAATTCAATTAATTAAACTTTATTTACAATGTTACTTATCTTGTGTGTTAAATGAATATGTTGAAGTAAACAACAAAGTAAATATAATTTACGTTACTACGCAGGCTAATAAATCTTAAGTGAGCCCACCGACGGGTTGTGCGCTATTTATAGCAAACAATTAAAAACAATATCTGCACTTCAGAGCTAAATCGCTTTTGAGGTCAACGACCTGATGTTTGTTGACTTGAAGGGAGGTATTTGTTTAAACATTTATGTAATTATTATTAGGTACGTGTTTGAATGAAGCAAAAGTGTTCTAATGATTGTAAATGTTGTAAAGAGGCCCAAGACCAAAACATGTCAGTCCATGCCTGCTTAGACAATGGTTTGTTTGTCTTGATAGGGTTGACACTTAACTGTTTATAAATTGAACATATATTTAAAATATATAAAGAGACATCTATGATATATCAAATCAATTCAATTTCATTTATTTTGGATTTTTAGAACGTATAACTGTTGTTAAAAAACTTTGTAACATGATGTTATTATAAGCTTACATATTTTACTTTTTGTACAAGTGGAAAATTTTTGAGTACGAAACTTAATAATTAATTAAGAAATATATCGTAATATTGATAAGTGTTGCGTCGAAAAACCCAATATGTTAAAGACGTGTCATGTTGTTAAAACCTTCATCATTATTCGTCTAACGTGTGAGCGCTGACGCTGACGGTGTCTTGCAAAACTATATTAAACATCGGCTTTCGTCCGCGCAAGGACATTTTGTTGTGTTATGTGATTCTAAACGCGTCCTGTCAATGGACCTTGGTACTGTAAATAATATAAACGAATGTACAACAGCTGTTGAACATTTTAGAATTAGAAGTATTTATTACAGTACTGTATTGTACTATACTCTACTGTACTATACTATACTGTACAGTAATACCCCGCTTTACGCGAGGGATACGTTCCAAAAGAAATCGCGTTAACTGAAATTCGCGTATAACGAGGCTTATGATTAAACATAGTCAAAAATTATTACAAAAAAATACAAATCATTTTAATCAATCACTTTAATTCTAGGAACACTTTATGCAATATATACTCTTATTTTTTACGGAAAAATACATCTATTGTTGATAACTACATTATATTTATACATACTCTACAATACTAAACTCTATTGTACTATACTATACTGTACCGTACTGTACTCTATTGGACTGTACTATACTGTACTACACTGTACTGTACAATACTATACTATACTGTACTGTACCTAACAACAAATCTCAGTACTGCAAATAATACATATTAGGAATACAGCTTATAATTTTAATACACAACTAAGAGTAAATGAATACATTTAAAATTCTCTATATCATTCCGTATATCTCAACAAGTGAGCGGTAAATCGTGAGAAACGTTTGGAACTATGAATATCAGATATTAATTACAACCTTTCGATATATTTCTGTACCTATCACTTTCCAATATTTATAATATGATATATGTAAGTCTAAGGGATGGATGGTGAAAGTTGTTACGTAAATATATTGATATTTTATTTTTATCTGATCACTTTGTACTGTATATGAAGTTATAAAACTGATTATATCTTTGGAAAAAAGATACGAATTTCTTTTTTATTTTTAACAAAATGTCGCTATATTTTTTTTAGTCAGAATCAATATTGGATTTAACGTTAAGTGTGTTAAAAATTCAACTCACGTGAGGTGCAAAAAATGAGAATACCCTCACATGGGGTCAGAATGTTAATAGACTCTATCCAGTAACATACATGCATACATACATACATACATAATATATATATATACAATGGCAAAACTTACACAACCATCCAGTAATCAGACCTGTATGTAAAATAATATCTATAATATTATTTTATTGCGGAAACAGTCATAGTATGTTACAAGTTACAGATGTGAAGGCCTCTAGTGATGCGCTCTTTTCCTCCTGTTTCAAAGCAGGATACGATCTAATATGAACCTTTGTCTAATATTCGTGTTAAGAATATAAATATGAGCTGTCAAATTTAGACGTCCACAATCATGGACACTTAATAAACTAGCTGATAAATGCAACCTGGTTATTAAATTAAACCGTTGTTAAATATACCAAGATAAAACTTAAAATAAGTACAGTAATCCCCTATATAGCACGGTAGATTCGTTATAGGAAAACGCGTTGTAGGAATATTCTTGTATAACGCGCTCATATGACCGTATAACGCGTTATGTACAAATAATTCACGTATCACTTTTCTCGTCAAGGGCGATTTTAATAAAAAGAACTTAATTAATTTTAATGTTCATTTAATTTTATTAAATTGTATAACAACGCAATGTGCAAAGGAAAGCCAAAATTTATTATGAACTGTAAAAAATATTGATAAATTTCATGGTATAGAAATATAACGTGGGAAATCCCCGCGTTATATGGGTGAAAACACGTGCTAAACGAGGGACAGAAACCGCGTTTTAAGAGTACCCTTTTTATATGGAGGATAACTGCATAAAAATACTACGTTTATATAATATATATCTTTAGCTTCTTTACTGTTATAATTTAGCCATGTTAAACCTTAATGAAACATAAGTGTTATATTGTCAATTTATCTTACCCAGTGTGTCTTGTGTGTGTGTGTGTGTGTGTGTGTGTGTGTGTGTGTGCGTGTGTGTGTGTGCGTGTGTGCGTGTGCGTGTGCGTGTGTGTGTGTGTCACAATCCTCATACCATATGTAATATATTATAACACAATTTCTATGGTACAAATTTAGTTAAGTTATAAATGGACTCATTAAAGAAATCACCTAGAAAATAGTTCACCTTGACGTGAAATAATTCCAATTCAACAAAACCCAATCCAGCAAATCGCAATAACCATTACAATAACAATATAACAAAAATCTAAATAAGCTGCTTTACTTAAAGTAAGAGCGTCCATCAAATACATTAATGGCTGCTCTTAATACAGGAAGTCGGATAAATAAAAAGTATAAGGATGCGCAGACATGACGTCGTCGGGCCAAACGTGTGCACTGCGCATGCGCGCTCCGCCATGATTGGAACGTACTGGTACTTAGACACTGAAATATTTTACCATATGTGTATTTTTTATGTCTTATTTGTCGAATGCACATTATTGGTTGTTTTTTTTTTTATATGTCCCGATCTTAATTAAAGTTATAATATAATTTATAATAACACTAGCTGTGCCCACAACTTCGTTCGAGCGAAATGTTTTTTAAAATAAATAATTATTCCTTATAGCATCTGATATAGATATCTGTTAGTGAAAGTCATTAGTTAGTGATAAACATTTGTCCATGCCTTTCATTGTGATATTAACACTAAACCTACCGACAATTCTTGTGTACCTGTTCTTACCACACGCGGTCAAATTGACCGGTAATTAAAAGTTATTTTATTATATAACGCAGGTAATAATGGAAATAACTAAAAGTAAAGAGTGTAGAAAATATTATATGCATATTCTAAGAACTGTCATGTAGTTTGATAACGATATTATAACGTTTAAAAACGTGTAAGTTTTACAAAAGTTTAAGAACGGTCAATTTGACCGGTACTTGGTAGGTTTAGTGTTAAAACAATTTTGTCATATTTTTCTTTGTGATGGTAACTTCGCAGGAAACAAGTACCTACATATGGTAGCATTCAACAAACAAATGTCCTGTAAATCCTTTATCCATATAGTGACCTTATTGTAACAAAATATTTAAACTTATTATTTAATCAAAGCACGTGTTCTCTTCCGATCTCGTTTCCTCATCTCATCTTAGGTTGCATGATTATTACGTGATACCATTGTTCATTACTACCGAAATTAGATAACGTTTAGTTTGTCACAACGCATGGGAAGAAATTTCTTTAAGATTTTCTCTAGAATGTGCCACGTAATACTCCTCTATTGTCCGTTTTTTAATATGAGAGCCATTATATATATATAGTATCTATTTACGGCTTCTTAACACTAAACCTACCGACAATTCTTGCCTACCTTTTCCTACCGCACGCCGTCTAATTGACCGGTAATTAAAGGTTATTTTATTATATAATTCAGGTAATAATGGAAATAACTAAAAGTAAAGAGTGTAGAAAATATTATATGCATATTCTAAGAATTGTCATGTAGTTTGATAACGATATTATAACGTTTAAAAATGTGTAAGTTTTACAAAAGTTTAAGAACGGTCAATTTGACCGGTACTTAAACTTAGGTAGGTTTAGTGTTAAATATATTGTAAAAGTAAATTTTGTATAATTATAAACGTATTTTTCTTTATACATAGTAATTTCTTTCTAATTAGTCTTGTACGCTTATATAATATATATATTTTTGTCATTTATAATAATTTTTAAATTTCTTTTACGTAATGATATAATATACACGACATGATAGATTGTGATTGGTTAATTCTTAACGAATCTTAATGATTCGAAATTTAAACTGAAAGTTTTCTAGTAATTGTATAAATTACTTTTTTATTTTTTTTATTTTGTCAAACTTTCTTCGTTTTTAAAGACAAAGGTTGGCAGTTATTGGACGTTCATAAATTACGTAAGGAGTTTTGTAGGATAATTTGACTATTGTAAGATATCATAAGATTACATTGACTCTCCCCCCCCCCCCCAATTAGAAATTTTCTTAAGAAAATCTATCGCTAATAAATCTATACAATAAAACGTTTCTTCAGATAATAAATAATTGTTACCTTCCTACTATAAATCTTATTAACGTACTGTGATAATATATATTAATTACATTAATTAACTCGTAACGATTTTGATGAGATTCAATTTTATATGATATTTGTATAAGATAATATACTGAAAAAATATACAATAAATAGTAATATTTTTAATTTAAAATATACATAACATCTGACCTATAATACCTGTAGGAAGAAGTGATAATATGTAATCCACCAAACCCCCCCCCCCCCTCCTCTAATCCCCCTCCCTTAACCTCTTAATTAATGAACGACCTCTTATTATTATACGAGTGAGAATAAATGGCGCCTACCTCTTTATATTGATATTACGCGGGCATGTTAGTATGTAATTTGACACAATTAAGTTTCTAGCGAGGACATCGAAGCGCTAATAATTTATATAATTATATATTAGAAATATATATTAAGAAATAAAGTAATGATTCCTTACCATGCGTTTACGTCAACACTGTCAATGTCAAATATATGGCTTGACACAGAGTAGATTTATCGTCTGACGTAAGTTGTTGAAATTCTAAAAAGATTTAATATTGAAGTTTTTTTTCTGTTTGTACAATAATTTTATAATATGTTAATAAAAGAACTACTTTAAGTAATTATACGTCTTTTTTTTTTACTTATATATTTTTTTCCTAATAAAAAAATAATATTCACTTTTTTGTTACAAAATTATACTTTTCGAAAATCTCTTAGAAAGTCAAGTCATATATAGATTAAAATGTATTATAAAATATTCTTCCTGTATTTACAAAACATGTTGCAAATGCTCTTCAACTGCGTCCCTTTTGTTGGTCCTTATGTCATTAACACTGATAGAATTCAAATGGTAACTCAGTAAGTAGCTCACGTCCTTAAAAGCTATTAAATTATCCCATTAACATTCGCCTTAACACCTAGGGTTGTGCAAATACGACTTTCTCTTTTTAGTATTTGTTGTATGAAGCACGGCCCTAACGTCACAAAACCGTTACTTGGCAACCTAACGAATTGCTAACGATACATATAATTGTCTTGCCCTTAATATTTTTGAATAAGGTTTTTAGAAACCTCAAAATCTAATCAAGATTTCTTTATACTTCACTTATTTATAAGTGAGATGTATTCGTTTACAAATCTAAAAATAAGCATTCAATCAATGAACTCGGCTCGAGTGCCACTTGAAGATATATATATATATTTTATGTTTTAAATATAATATGTTAAATATATAACCTCTTTTGTGGCTCCTTACATCCAGTATATTAAGAAAAGCATTATTTTTTTAATAATTGCTAAGTGACTGCCATTTCCAAACAAAAAACCTATATAACATCCACATTAATTAGAGCAAAGGTTTAGTACTTACAATTATCTAATAAATAAAATCCATGAGTTCGTCCTTGCTGTGGTATTTTTATTGTTCTCATTTGTTAAGCGTCTGATAAAGCGCTAACCGCTAATCATTGGAGTATCTCAGCTGTAATTAGAACGTATTTAATTATTAATATTTTTATAACTATATATTTATAACTATAGTTTTTATTCCCGATAATAAGATTATTATTAATAAAATTTGTATACAGCCTTCTTCAAACGTGGCTAAAACCTTGGCCACGCCTCCTTTCTTATCTTCGCTTCGAAATAGTAATATTATGCTGCTTCACACTAAATTCAGAGGTTATTAAAAATCATTATATATATTAACGAAATCGTTTTTTTATCTGTGAATCTTACAATTTTTATTTACTTAATTGATTAGTTCTTGGGAAAAATCAATATTAATCTAAAATTAATAAAGCGTTCGTACCTTTTAAATTATCAGGTAATTTCTCAGTTACGCAAATCATCCCGTGAATAGCCTCCGAAGCCTCTCAGTTCAGTTCGGCTCGGTCGGTGCGCGGGCGCACACGCGCAGCGCGCTCCCATATACCGCGTGTTATATATACAGTGCATTGTTATTGTGTGTTCCATCAACCCTTTATAACCCACTATAGAGGGTTTGATGTGTTTTTATCTGTGTTTGGATATTTCTATCATTTTTATGGTGAGTTATATATTGTATGTATATAAAATTATCCGTTATATTCGACTGTTTCAAATCAGGTTCCACCTGTTGTTTGCTATATCAATTACGTCAATATATTTATGTGGTTTTATTACTCATTTATATACATACATATAATGTTTTATGACATACCATTAATAATAAAAATGCATAGAGTTCACGATGTTGTCATTGTGTCTGTCCGCTGCGTTATACTTTTCCTGTTATATTATCTTAATGATTATATCCATTAAGTTAGAAGTTGTATGTTTGTATGTCTGAGGATTGTCTATATTGAGTTATGTTGTCTCAAAGGTCAAACCATCCATGGGCGTATGTGACAATTTGTAATATTAATGAGTTCTACTTGACCTGTGCTACTGCTACTGGTATAAAGTAAATGCGATACTAATATAAAAAGTATCTCATACTTTGTCTTACTTTTGAAATTAAATTTAAAATTAAATTTATAAATAAAATATTATATCAAACACCTCACCGTGTATTATGTAAATCAACTAGTTTTATAAGATTTGCATATTTTTTTTTAATATCAATCATCTATTAAATAATCATATTCGGTAAGAGAAATTCGAAATGCACAATTCTATAAATAATTAAAATAATTTCGCATATCATTTAGATGTTATGTAATGTGCATGGAAAATGATTTTTTATTACTTATGATGTATGAAATTTATAACTTTTATTAAAATTGACATGAAAAAAAAAAACATAAAATGTTTCCCTTACTTATATTTATAATTTATATATTTTATCATTTGTATGAAAAAAAGGTTTAGCTTCCCTTACTTATAATGCAATTTATTAAAAAAAAGTTTTACCTTCCCTTACTTATAATGTATTTATATGAAAAAAAATTTCACCTTCCCTTTCTTATCATGTAATTTATATGAAAAAAAAAGTTTACCTTCCCTTACTTATAATGCAATTTATTTAAAAAAAGGTTTAGCTTCCCTTACTTATAATGTATTTATATGAAAAATAAATGTTTACCTTCCCTTACTTATAATGGAATTTATATAAAAAAGATGTTTATCTTTCCTTACTTATAATATAATTTATTTAAAAAAAATGTTTACGTCCCCTTACTTACAATGCAATTTTTATGAAAAAAAAGTTAGTTATTACGTAAAATAAACAAATACTATTAATGTGTCTAACAAGACCTAAATAGGGTAAAAGTATATAAATGAAACTGTGAACTTACTTCTCTATGAACAGACAGTTAAAAGAATGATTTTATTAGAGTTTTTACTTTCTGTAACCTTTTTTTACACAAATTTTTATACCATTATCAACTTACGGCTTATTTAGATACAATTTGGGTTTGATTTAATTATAGATAATTAATATACCAAAAAAAAAAGAATTATTTTTAGGTACTATATTTTATCCCCGACTTTGCTCTTGTAAAGACTTCATTAAAACTATCAACTGCATTTCTCGTACCACCTAAAGTTATTGTTCTGATGCAAAAATAAACCATTATCAACGACGGACAAACACATTTATATTTATAATTATTGTTTTTCTGTAACAATAAAAGAATGTAGTGTATAATATTTATTCAGTTGTCTTTTTTTCAGGTCTCGGTAATATTCATACGTAAAGTGTTAAGTTTATAAGTATTATTAACCAACTTCAAAATAGGAGGTATTTTGATTTTGCCATTCGATTTTTTTATAAGAAAGTAATATAAGTGGTTCCTTATCAATAAACCTGATTTATCTCAGTCTGTTTGTGTGTCAAATAAAAAAGACGTGATGATCATTAATAAGATAATCGGAAGATTAAAACAATATATATATATATATATATATATAATATTAATAAAGAAGTGGTACGTATATATTTAAATAATGTAAATTAAGTTGTCAGTATGTACAAGCTTTTCTATTTTTTCTGTTAACGTAAGGTTAAATTGGAAATTGTGGTGTCCGCTCAGTCTCGATGCTGTGTCAAATTTACTGAGAAATGTGCACTGTAATGTTGAACTTGGATACTTTCTCTTAAAATTTAGTTTATATCTTAATAGTAATGACGGAATGTATGTTTGTTTTCGACAATCATGGTGGTAAAAAAATCTTCAGTATTCTATAAATTTATCGCAAAGAGGTCATTTCACTCCCACACAAGTTTATAAATATATGTATAATACAACAATTTTCAAATGATATTTTTTTAGTTTTCACGTAAACTTGGACTAAACGTAACTAAAGAACAAACTAACTTTTCAATTCTTATAATTTTTTCTAAAATGAAACAAAATATTGTTAGATATTCCTATCAATATTAAACAAATAAATAAAAGTTAAAAGTTGACCATATATTGTAATATTTATTATCAACCTACATGTGATAGTAATCTTAGGACCGTCAAAAATCGTAATTACAGCGGCAGCGGACGCTTTTATGACTTATAATTGAATGTCCAATAAAAGATTGGATTGGATTGGACCATTGGATAAATCAACATCCACGCTCGATTACACAACGAACCATTCAAATTACATAAACCCTTTAAACAGAATTAACAATAACAATAAAATTAAATGTAACTTCCTAAAACAAATATAGGTACTGTTGGCAGTTTATTAGTTAAACACAAAAGTATTATTTATTAAGCCAAAAAGTGGATCATAGCGCATTTAATGGTACAGAACATTCTCTCACCAGTCAAGCGTCAAAAATATATAATAACATAAAGAAAAAATTACAATAATGCGATATACATTAAAAACATCTATATAATTACCTCATTTTACTTGTCTGTATACATAGTTTATTTTACTTCAATCAATTTCTGTTTTAATTTTTCGCTTTCCTAACTTCCTTTAAACTCCAATATTTTTTTGGACCTACCCTCGAAAAATAAATTCCCTATTTCAGAACTCATGTTACTTATATGTAATTTTTTTAAATATAAATATTGAACAAACATGATGTCTCTCTAAAATAAATATTTTTTTTAAATAAAAAGTAAAAAAATCGGTAATTGAAAGATATTTCAAAGTGACCGTAGCTCATTCCAGTCACGAGTGGGGGGTTGACGAACTTGAAAGAACATTGCACGTGTTTAGCAAATATTTTACTTCATTCCTTATGATTTTTTATCCACATTCCTTGTATTTGTATAATCAATAAAATAACTATACTTCCCTATTGTATATCTCAAGAGTAACTTGTATAATCTATCCTCATTTATATATTATTTCATTATAATTAGAAGAGTATTAGTTTATTCAGAGCCAAACAGTAAAATGGCGTAATAAAAATCTATAAACAATCAATTGTACAATTTATTTCTCAACGAGAACGCCGACACGTCCACAATACAAACAATTTCTCCTATAATTTTTTCTAAATACTTTTTTTTTGTACCACGGAAGCACATTCACTTTCCTAGTTACGAAATCATTGTTATGATCGATGCAAAACGTGCGCCCGCGCAGATAACGTCTATGCAATGTGTGGTATTATTTATTTGACAATATTAATTAATGGGTATGTTTATTTTGATTTATACTTTTATTCAAGTAAGAAAGTAAAAGAAATAAGTAATAATACAGATATGGAAGACGTTTAATTTTTGTAATTATACTAAAAGAAATTACTATAAGAGAAAAATACCTTCAATGTTTGGAGAAGACGGATGGAGTGCGTCAAAACTTGTGTGAAAATGAAAGTTTTAACTAAGATGACGTATATTAGAAGGGTGTAAATAAATCTATATATTGCGCTAATTCTATATAATTTAGATAAGGGCGGGAGAATAATAAAAAAATCAAAAGAATTTTTTACACTGATAGCAATTAATCATTATATTCTAGTATCGTCATGTCACTTTGCGGGGTCTATTATGGAATATTCAGTCGTTTGCCACGAACTAGTCTCCTCCTTTTGATGTAGGTCAAGATTCGCGAAGCGAGAAATGTCAATCCTATAGACCTTATTAACATAAAATGATACAACAAAAAGATTATTTTTATTAATAAATATATATATAAGAAGTATTCAATGTCAGTTCACTCATACAGTGACGGATGTCGACTTTGTACGTTGACCTAAAATATTGATTTAGCAAGAGTTCTAATGATTCATGATTACACCACATATATTAAAGAAAGCCTTGTAAGACGACTCGTTATGTATTGTAGTTCTAAACGTACTTATATTAATATAAAATTATTAATGACATGATATTTAAATATAATAATGAATCATTGTTTTCTTAATGAATACTTTTTTTATCATTATCATATAAAATAAACGGTTTTTATATTTTTTTTTGTAATTGTTTTATGAATTATAAAATTTTTGACTTACAAAATTTATTAAACTCCGATCACTAAATCAGATCGAAGCCGGTATTGAGACATATATTTTTATAAAAAAAAAATCTATTTAGTTATCTTTTTCAAAAGATACTTTCTAATAACGATTATAAGTATCGAATTTAATTATATCCTATAACCTAATTAATAAATAAATTACTTATCAAATTCAATAATAATTATAATTCAATAATTCCAGAGATAAGAACGTTCACAAACGACACTCTTTATCTTTTTTTTATATTACTATACATTTCACGTTCAAGAAACGCATGAGAAGATAAGATCCGTGAACGTCACTGTTACATCTGGAACACAAGATGCGTTTTTTATAACACAAGTAGTATTTAAGACATGTGTTTTTAAGTGATTGAACTCGCATTAAATGGTCCCTTATCTCACTGAAAACATATACATATATATATATATATTTTATTAAATAAATATTAACCGTCACTAACCTATTAAAACAATTACTAGTTGTTTTGTTTGCCGTGCGTTTTGTTGAGTTGAGCCCCCTCAGTTTTTTGACCATCATTTCTGAACGCAATGAGATATTTTAATTCTGTTTTTTTTTTAATATGCCCATTTTCAATCTCTATACCGCTGCCAATTTTCATTCAAATCGGTGCAGTAGTTTTTATGTGATGTTGCTTCAAAATAAGTTTCTCAAACAATTACTGTATTATAATTCAATTTAGTCTCACAAACAATCTTCTTTTCCTCCACCAAAGATTTATAAAAGTAATTGTTAAAATTCAACATATAGATAGACATTGAAGCGATTCAATGTATTCAAAAAATACTGGACATCGTGATACGGAATTTTTATATATATAAAGAAATTTTAATTTTTTATTTATTTTTAAAAATTGTACCTGCCTACAAAAAATAAGCCGGCGATAGCTTATCTTGATATAGAAATCCGTTTATGTACTGGTAACTAACATAATTAGTTAACTATAAGATAGTTAACAAAAGTTAACTAGACACAGAATGGACGTATTATGTCCATTTTGAATAGTATCCTTTTGTGTTCGCTTTGTTTAACCATTATCATATAAAGATAAGTTTTAATATAACTTATTCAGTGCAATTAATATTGACATTATTATATTTAATAATAGTGATATTGTTATTGTTAGTTTATTATTTTAAATCATTAAATTCAGTGAGTAATCGACGCGGTGTGCACAGCTGCCGGTAATACTAAAAATAATGCTTTAATATTGATATGGAACAAAGGGGTCTAAATAAAGGACAATAGAAATTATTCGCGACCTCTTAATTTGGAGCTGAGGAAATAGGGGAGACCGGGGCTGGTTGACTATAGGGGCAGGTAGACTAATTGTCAAAAACGCGAGTTAGGCAAACTTTTTGCAAAGATCGACTAGGTGAACGTATCCATTATTCCCCCGCGCACAATCATCAGAAAAACCGCGGAGCAGACCCAAACCGTTTATCAGCTAGAGGCTATTGTTCAAAAACAAGACACTTAAGTAACTATTTTTGCCTTAATTCTATTTGTTATAACTCTTTTCATTTTGTTTTGATTGCTTGTCAAACTGTTTAATACGAATGTTTGATTTCCGAACTTTGTATGCTTCCTTATTATTTTTAATTACGACACCATTTTAAGGTTTTGGCACGTAGTTAAAAATTACTAGGTCGTTTGGGGCTGGTTGACTCATTTATAAAGGGGTTGGTTGACTATCTAGTCAACCTGCCCCATACATTTTTGGATATACTAGATATAAATTGGTATAAAAATTATTGTTCTTAACCTAACATTTCCAGTTTAGAACGATGCGAATCAATAAACGAAAGTCAAATCGACGTAAAGACATACTGGGGAGAGTATGTCGACAAGTTATTTTCGCCGAAGTATCAATTCCAGCAAAAGAATTTCCTATACCATATAAAATATCGCCATGTAGTAAATATAAAAAAAAAGAATGCAATCCCGGACTGTCTAGATTTCAATTGACCTTGGAAAGCGTTGGCTACATATAAAACAGACAAATATTCAGTGACGAGGAAGAGCTTGCATTAGAAAATTGCCCATAAGGGAGGTGATGATGTTTATTATGGATTAACGCCTTATGAGTCCCGAAAATTTGCATATGAATTTGCAAAAAAAAAATGGAAATCTATTCCTGAATCAGGGTAGGGAGTTTGCTTAAACGTCATCGTATTCTCGATTCGATCTCCTCAAGCTACTATTTCGAGCCACTTCTTTCAACAAAAACAACGTGCAGTTGTTCTTTGATTACCTAAGAACCGTTTACCTACGTTTAAATGTAAGCCCTGGGTATATTTGGAATGTAGATGAAACAGAACTGACAACGGTTCACATTCCTGATAGAGTAATAGCTCATCTTGGCATAAAAAAATTGGTAAAAATGACGTCTGCTGACCGAGGTTTCGCTGGTGAGAGTCGCAGTTGCTATCTCGGCCTCGGCAATATGGTCCTTCCGTTCTTCGTTTTCCCACGTGTTCAGTATAAATACTATTTTGACTATTTTAGACTAAAGGACTATCAAAGACTATTTTAGACTGGAGGTGGACCGATAGGTTCTTAACGATGTTTAATGTTGTTGAAGATGTTCTTAAAAATGATGATTGCATTTACTTTAGTATTTAAATCTTGTTCCTTCGTAGTCTTGGTACTCATTACTTCTTAGGTCAACTTACCCCTAGTGACAAGTCAACCTGCCCCAGGCACGGGGTAGGTTGACTCGTTTTTCCCGTTCTATAAAATCGAGCCTATATACTATATTTTAATAGGTATCGAGCTTATTGTAATTTCTTTCTAGAGCTGAATAGTGTCACTATCAATGGAATTGCTTTTCACAAAAATAATCATTAAAGCAATAAAAATATTAATTTTTAAACTGAAAATTGGTCAACCATCCCCGGGCTCCCCTAATTTAGTCAATTTAGTTCAGCAATATAAACTTTATACTTAATATATACTGAAACTACAATATCTTTAGGTAAATGCTTCTGGGATAAGACTTAATTTTATTGAAAAGACTATTATTTCTTCCAGCATTTTGCATTTTTGTTAATTGCATCATAGTCTTATAATAATACTAGCTGATTCCCGACCGCTTCGCTGCCACACTATTAATTTGGATGTGAACTTAGGTTGCTATGGTAACCGTTGTCATAGTATCCGTTGTCATCGCAACCGTTGCTATGGTAACCGCGTTAAACGTATAGCACCTACAGGATTGAAACTTGGTGAAATAAAAAAAGTTGAAATCCGTTGGGATAGGAATTCCGTAAAATCCGTTCTTAGTGGACGTCTACGTCACAAAAGAAGTAACTATGTGAAATTTTAAGTTAATCGGACAGATAGTTTCGGAGATTTCGTGATGAGTGAGTGGTAAATCGCTTATATACATATAGATAAAAACTGAATACTAAATCAAGCACATATTATAAATTAAATCGTATGTCATATAAACGAATTCTATTTTGTTTTAAACCACGTTTCAGACAATGGCCCACACAGACGTTATTAAATAAAACATTCAATCGATTATATTAAAATGTATTTCCAAAGAGGAACTCCTCACAATGGATGTCATCGGCGCTTCCTCGCAAAGAAACATTGAACAGTTGGTTAATAACATCCGCCTTTGATTTCTATAACTATAATTATTGTTTACTTCGAAGAAGGTGTTCCTCAGACATGTTTAAATGTAAAATATTTAACATTTAAAGAAAGAAAGTTAAAGCTAATATTATACGGAGAGTTTAAAATTTAAATGCGACCTCTATTTGCATGATTTTCATATTATATAGCTTGTGAAGATTTATTTTGTAACATATTTTATTTATAATTGTGGTCTATTTTGTATATTTATTAATAAAATATAAATATTTATAAATTAAAGATTTAACACTATTTTTAGATAGATTGCGTATCTCAATTTATGTTTACGTATTAAAGTTAAATGTCGTAAAATATATAGTCGTTAATTTACTGGTTAATTTTAACAAATTGACTAACACGGATATACGCCGGTCTTTCGTAATATACCTAAATTTTCTCTCTTACACACACACATATACACATGCACACTTACACACACCACACACACGCACACACACAACTACAAATATAATATAGGAAATATGTTACACATTACACATTCAATTGTATTATATATAATATAAAAATATAGCTAGTTAACGTAACGAGTGTCGTGTGAAACACTATATGTAACTTGCTATTAATTCCGTTATTGTTACAGAATCTTGCGCCGGCGCAGCTCCCGCATCTGGTAAGTGTTTGAGTTGAACTCTGACCATTTACTTAACCGTCATTTGGGACTAAATAACGTGTTTTCTATCTTTGGGAATAATGTGTAGAAAGGGATTACTTGGTTCTATGCTAAATAATAATATTGTATAAATCTTTTATACTCTTGCATTTTTTGTTTATTGTAAACAAATTAATATATTCCCAACAGGGGCGTAGGAACCGTGTGGGCAGGGTGGGCAGCTGCCCACCCAGAAATTTCCCAGGGTGGGCATTGCCCACCCATGCTTTTTGTTCAAAGGATTAAAATTTTGAAATTGAACATTTATTGTTTCAATGGAAATTTGTTCAAAACCATTTTAGAGGCAAAAAGGTCGCTTTTCACGACAAAATGAACCTTTTCTATTTTGGGCGAATTAGATGACTCATCGACTCCTGTAATCTAATATTATTTTTTTTTCTGTAGAACTTTTTTTTCTTTGACATTATTAAAAACTGGGGGGGGGGTACGATTTCAAACCTGCCCACCCAGTAAAAATTTCGTTCCTACGCCCCTGATTCCCAATGTTAGTTAATATCTATCCGTTCAGAATAGTAGAATTAATTAATTATATAGAATATACGATTTATTACGATTTGATGATTACTCCAGTTAATTAATTAAACATTTATCCTCTAAAGAGAATCATTCAACTAATTAAAGTAATATTTTCGTCCAACAAAAAACGTACAAATTAAAAATGACCTAACCAGCAGAAGATTTAAGGCCATGATCTCCTTTGAATACTTCAAATATTTACACACATCTACACATATTTGTGTCTTAGTTATGAGATTTATTTCTCAAGGTTTGCCAAACGAGATAAACTCGTTCTTGATTTAAAAAAAAAGGTTATATTGTGATAAAACTCTAGTCGAAATCTTATTAAACTAGGGGCGCCAACAGACCTTCAATTTCGACTCGCTGCGCTCGCGAAATCTCGATTGCCGTTTGCATATTGAGCGAAGCGAGCCCAGTGTAATGACTCGAACTTATTCGTGACAAAGAATGTGAAAAAGTCTCCAGAAGAACGCTCCGCTCGCTACGCTCGCTTCGCTCAATAAATTGAAAATTGTTCGAAAAATGGAGACATTATTTAATTAATTTTATGCCCTTACGTAAAAGAGTTGGATTCGATGATCATTGTATCCCAAAATGCAAACAATTGGTAAAAAGACAATTTTGTTTCTCGTCTTAATCGCTTTGGAAATTTAAGTATGTAGCGAGTATATTGAAATCTGCCGACGAAACACCATCATTCACAGGTTTCGTTTTATAAAAACCTAAATGTCAAAAATAATTACAGATTGGATGGCAGTAAGCGATAAACACAAGCCTCGCAATATTTATGTATATATATTTTTATTTTATAATTAATTCGATTACCGCTTAACAATTATTCCTATTGCATAAACCTTGTTTATTTTGGGTCTCTGTATCACGATTTATAGATAAGGGATTTTTTTTTTTTTTTTTTTTTTTTTTTTTTTTTTTTTTTTTTTGTTTAGATAAGGGAATACTTTTCATTTGTTAATACATATATTAATTTTTATCTAACAAATATTTTTTTTCACAAAAGGTAGGTGTTATGCTGTATGACATTATTTAGTTGAATAAAAAATATACATATATATATATATATATATATATATATATATATATATGTATTCTGAATAATAGTTTTCGAACGTCTTTAAATGAATCAGCGGTGATCTTCCTTATATCAACCTGTTCACTTTCCGGTCGGAGAAAATCCAGTAATAATGAATGACTCATTGTTAAACAAAAATTTCGTTAATGCTTTGGACATCAGTGCAAAAATGTTGTTTTATCATCTCTTAATTACGTAATTAACGCTATAGTATTTTACTTTATAATTATGAGATATACCAACAAATTTTCACCAATCTCAACTCACTCATACAAGTTCATTCCAAACTCCATAAATAGTTTTAAAAATGTATTTTTTTTCTCTTAAATACTAATATCTCGTCAACGAATTCAGAGCTGAATTTTGGCTGAATCAGTCGGTCAATGTTACCAATTGTTTAGTACCACATCATACATTTATACTACTAAATATTCATACAATTACTTAAAATACCTTTGCTTAATAAGACAAAGGAAGTAATTTATGTAAAACAGTGTGTCTCAGTTTTTTATACACTTTCATGCTCAATCGGGAGTTTATGAAAAGGAGAGTGGTTTTGAACGGGGTCGTTGACCCGACTTTCCCTCTTCCTGACTTGCCTTTACCTTTAGGTGAGGCTTTTCAGGACTGGTTTTGTTTGCTCGTTTTTATTGAATTATTCGCTTGTTAGTGTATCGCTTTTTCTTATTTGTTTTCAATAGTTCCTTGTGAATAATGTAGATATTATTTTCGTAAAATTCTTCTGCCTTTTTGGTTTAAATTACCGTTAGAAGAATAGGAACTGCCTTCTGAATGACATCACAAAGAACTGAAATCTACGTCACCATTACAGGAATATTTTAAACATACACATTTAGACCAACGCAATCTTGGCATAGTTGCATATAAAAAATAGATTTGTGACAAAGACTGTGTAAGTGTTTAAAGAAGTGTTACCGGAATGTCGTATTAGTCATTTGCGATAGATCGTGTGGTGTGTGACAGTTTTTATCTACATTTTGTAATAAATTCCTTTCGTTCACATGCAACTATGGATCGCAGATTAAATCGCCCGTCAGTATACAATTGCAATACATTAGAATATGTATATTCAAAATAGCTGTGGCGGAAGTAATCTTGAAGTTTAGTAGCTAAGAATTTCTTGTGATTTATACAGGAAAAGTGAGCGGTAAGAGAGACAGGAGGAGGCCTCGAGTGACCTTCGAAAAAACAGTATCTATGATACTGGAGGAAGGTCACGTAAAAAGGCCTCCGTAAAGGACGTAAAGGACCCTCCGGAGGGCATGTATGAAGAGATTGATGTCTGTGGCCGAGGCGAAAGAGGTATGCAGGGATCGTAGCGCTTGGCGCTCCGTTGTCTCTGGGTACCCCGCAAGGGATATAGCGTGAAGCTAAATTATAATAATAATTATACTTTTTTGTGTATTGACACAATTGGTACATACTATACATATTTTTATTATAACTGCAACTCTATTGTTTATGAACAGACATACTATATTGTGAAGTGTTAGTAATATATAAAACATTTTAATTACCGATCGATATATTCGATATAAAGTCGCACGGTACAATTACTTATAATTATAGTATTATAATAGAAACATTTCGTATTTGTAAAGCAAAACCTATCAAGTGTTGCGCTAATAGAAACTATATGGAGGTCAATGTACACTGAAATCTAATTATTTGCATTACGATCTACTTGTATTATGATACAACTTTACATATGTATTGTTTAGTCTAGACGTGAGACTTGTCGGGGATAAAGGGGAATAAAGGGATTTAAACTGTTAATACACTTTTATATCCTTAGAATTATTTTTTTACATACTAAAGATATAAAAGTTGCCTGTCTTAGAGTCTGGGATAGGGTTATGTAGAGTCTCGGCGGCTTAGAAGTTGCCATTTTTAAGGTCACCTACTCAGTTGTTCCCAACCGTGACCCCGTTGCCGTGTGGGATCGTCACGGGGTCGCTTTAGTATAACCGTGACGATAGAAGTAATTCTTTTTAACTTAGCATGTAAAGTATTCCTGTAAACACGTGGTCTTCTTAAAATAATAAATGATATGTAAAAATGGTTCATACGATAACTAAAAATACAATAAGATCTATATTAATAGAACCATGAATTTATTTAAGCTAACAACAATATTGTATGTACAAAAAATCAATATCCGAGTTCAGAGGTGAGATGAAAAATTCCTTAGCCAGTCATTACCGAGGTCGACCGGTCTTTCTATAACATCATCCAAACATTAAACAATATATACATGTATACTAACCTGCTTCTTGACAATACGTCTTTTAATTTGTAATAATTGTTTACAAATCAATATCATTGATTATTTTTATTTAATTATTTTATAAAGTGATTCACCTGTTCACATAAAGTATCAAGCCTAGCCCACTTCACGTCAAAATCAGTATACGTCAATCAAAACATCCACATCCTAACATTTATTAGTTTTAATACTTTCGCGTTTAACCTCCTATCATTGCGTGGATCAGAGATATAATCATTTACATTAAATCATCCGGTTACGTGTTAGAAATATAAATGTTTCCTTACTACTGTATACGTTAACTTGCTTGAGTTTTGAACATGTTTATTAATTTCTTGAACCTATAAATTCTAGGATCCGCCAACCGTGCGCGGCGGGTGTTGAGCTGAGCCCCTCTCCTTTATTCTTTTCTTGATAACTTTTGAATGGCTAAACATTTTTTTAATCTGTTTTCACTGTAACATTCGCGTTCGGCTCAAACATACATGTGAAAATTTTTAGCTTATTATCTCGTCGCATTCTGAAAACAACTAAACACAAAAAAGGTCTTTCAAACGGTTAAGAGCTTCGCTTACGCTCAGCTCAATTATTTTTATGATTTATCGTAAACATTATCTTTACTCTAGCTAAGAATCCGAAAGTAATTAGCATAATACATAATATGTCCACAAAAAAGGTAAATTCTAATCGAATTTTTGATTTTAATCCAATTGTGAATCTCCTTCTACGAAATCGTTTAAACATAATTAATTCAAACGACCACTTGATATAATGTAGACGTGCAATTTAATACACATAGAAGGGCTTTCTATTTTATTATTTGCGTTCAGAAATTTATATTATACCGGTTAATAAATTATTCATTTGTAACGTAATCGAGATGAATCAATTACACAATTGTCGCTAGGAAGGTAACCCTAGCGCTTCCGACCTGTTATAACTTTGAGTGCAGTCTAACTAAAGGATGTTCTCGTTGACACCGATGATATTTGCCTTTCCCTTCTTTTTTTTTTTTTTTTAATTTATAAAAAAAATGAATACATAAAACAAATAACACATAATTTCTTGCCAAACTCGAGAGTTTGACAGCAAGAAGCGCTCATTAAATACTTAAACTAACACCATACACTACTACACCAACATATTTACAATAAGGTTATAACAATAAATAAATTTAAAAAAAAACCTTATAACTATCATAATTTTTTTAAATAAAGATCCCTTAGTTTTATTTTCAATACTTTTTTACTAATATGATTATTTAGGTTAATTTTGTTACGGGCAATGTTATTCAAAATTTTGGGTACCATATACCTTGATGTTCTTTTTCCATAATATTCTGATGATACATTTTATATTAGACTAAATACGTCCGCCGGTATTGCTTGCTTATTATTTTTTGTCAAGTTAAAGTTGTCTCATCAATTTTTGATGACTCTCAGAAGAATGTTTTTTTTTATAAGATTAGTTGTTTAGTTGTTGTTGTTTTCGGCTTAAAGTATAAGTAAGTATTTCATTAACACTGAAACTAAATTCTAATAAATGTTATGTTAATGTGATATAAATTGATCGTTAAAATATTTGTTCTCGATTCTACCATAATCGATACTTTTTCCTCAATAAGTTATAAGAAGCTTTTTGTACTAATAAATCGATTATAGGGGTAAAAAATAAAGAAACTTTTTCAAAGAATCAGCCATGGATAAATTACACGTGACGTCCAGTGGAGTAGTGGCACGCATACCGAACATAATTACACTGTGGTCTGTCCGCTGAGCGCAATGAGACTGCCTTTTTAGCCGGCACGATTCAGATTGTATTTAAGAGTCTATTCCTAGAAAACATTTATCCTTTTGCTACCTTTAAATCACACCAAAAAGTCATTATAAACAAGTTATCTTACACAGTCTAATAGAATTGGTATTACAATTCCCATGGGATCACTTACTCCAACAATAACATTATTACGTATAATAGACAACTTTCGTTCGTCTAATGATCTAACTGTTCGTAACAATGCGCTACATTTTTGCGAAACTCCATTATCCTTAATCCCTTTATTGTCAGACTATTGTTTTCTATGCTATATAATTTCTTTAAATCATTCCAGTGTCTCACAGTTCTTTTAAACAGAAGTTCTTATGTTTTGAAGGCTTAACAGCGGTAGGCTTTAAAGAATTAATAATCGCCCGGTGGTACCATGGTTCACCCAGTTCCAACAGTGGCACGTTGGCGAACGGACGCGTATTGATTGTTCATTCCACGGATTAATAAAACATGTGTTTCATATTCGCTACGTACTCCCGCGGAGAGCTCTATTTATAACATCGCGATAGTAATGTGCTGTGCAGTGAATGTGTTGGATTTGTCCTCGTTATAACGGATCTTTCAACATCGGAAAGGTTTGGTTTTTTCACTTAACACAATATTATATAAGCCTTTTCATAAATAGCATGTAACAATATTTAAAAGGATTTAAAAATATTTTCAATTTGTTCTGCGTATTAATGTTTTTATTTATGTGTTTTACAATTACATGTTCACACCACGTACTACGCCAACCGTATCTCACTCACGTTACACGTTTACGTTTGTATGAAACGATTTCATAAACACCGCTCACCCAAATCGTTATTATTATTTCAATAGCTCAATTTATTGAGTAATTATTTGTTGATTTGAAATAATATCTATTTGTTGTTGGGCTGTCTGCATTATTTTTCGAACAAGACCATTTCAAATTTGAGACACAATAACTTTTAAACATTGAAGGACTTAAATGTAATAAAAACAAATAATCGTTAACTCTTCCGATTTCAAAAATTTCTTAATATAAATAATAATTCAACTAATTATTTTGTGTTGTGGGTTGTCTGTCAATCATAAGGTCAGTGCTAGTGTTGTATTAAGTAAATAATTTATGCATTTATTATCTTGTACACGATAGCACGGTAGTAACTCACGCCATTGAATTATAAGGATTCATCTCGAAGAAAGAAACCTCAATAATACTAAAGTGGTAGTAAATACAGCTGAATACAACGTAGGAATTGAGTCTTGGTAAATAAATTATACATATATATAGACACGTAAGCTATAATAGTAAACAAATATTAAGATAGGAATGAATTATTGTATAGAATCTAAAAATATTTAAAGTACTTAATTATACCACCACCGAACTACGAACAGCGTTAAAAGTCAATTATCTTACGAGTTATTAACATAAAGATATTTATTAACATCTGGATAAGAAATTTGGATGGTAAAGCTCAACCGTAGTCAATGGACTGCAGGTCCTAGGTTGTCTTTACCCTCGTAGTAAACACCTTCTCATAAAAGACGAATATATGAAAAATTACTTACTCTCTCTTCCTCTCTATATGTCGTAGCCTTCACCATCCTCCTATATTCCTCACAAGGCTTCTCCTCTGCTAATTACTAATTACCATCAAGTAGATCGTCGTCGTCTTCTCGTTTGACGACAAGTACCATGATAATATATTTTTATTCTGTTGATCAATTATTATTGTGCTTAGTACGAGCAATATTATTTCTACATTTAATATATTATAAAATATCTATATATAGGCAATAGATTTAAAATTAGAAAATATTTTCAAATTCTATCCAAAACATATTAAATATTTTGGTTTCGTTTGCATAACAGTGGAGTCATTAATAGATTTATTATAAATTTGTTAGTGAAAGTTTAATAGATAGGTTTCTCAGAAATAATTATAGTATTATTTATTATTTATAATAGTTTGCGTTCAGTTTATATACACGATTTAACTCATAAAATCGTTTGTGAATGACTATCAACTTACAACTAAACCTCCTGAGTATAATAAGATAATATAGCAAAGGTTTATATTTTAACGAAAGATTTTTGCAACTCTACCACTAAAGGATAGTTAAATTAGTTTAAAGTTCGGTTTCATAATTTCCACCAGGGTAAAGAAGGAATGATTCAGTGTTATAAAGAATATTGCTAATATATTTATGATATACTATGAAGACTAGTTTTTATTTGAATATAATAAGGTCATCATCACACGTGCAAAAGCTTTTATTATACACCATCTCAGATTAATAATTATATTCCTTGTTTACTCAGTACACTAATAACTTAGCAGATTTTATCTGTACTGATATATCTGTTTCCATTTCTAAAGTTATATGTTATATAGAACTTACCATGGTTTCATACTTCTCTATGGATAGTACACCTACCCTTTCTACCGTAACAGTAAATGAATCGTACTATAATCAACAAATTATCACAATTACTTACTTACCTTCACGCCATATCCCTTGCGGGGTAGCCAGAGACGACGGAGCGCCAAACGCTACGGTCCCTGTATACCTCTTTCGACCGACCACTGATATCAACCTCTTCATACATGCCCTCCGGGGGGTCCTCCTGCTTTTTACGTGACATTACAATTACAACTGCTCTTATATCCAATGATGAATGAATTGGATGATAAAGTATAAATCTTACTTTCCTTCGCAGTCGGAATTCCTCCTCGTGTACAAACACAAGTGGGTCACCGTCGCACGCGAGTGCTCGCAGTTAGCTAATCATTTACATTGTGCAGTAATATGTGCTTCAATCGGTGCAATACCTCTAATTATAACTACCTTAATCGCATCTGCAATCAATTTATTCTAATCAAACCCTACTTGATCGTTCTTCATCTCTAATCGACTCTTCAATTCCTTCTTCATTTCTCTTAACTATGTTGTTACAATTTAGTCGATATATCTAGATTTTGGGATCTCATCAGATTTGTGTTATCGTAGCAAGGGCTCGCTCCAACCGGTTTGTGGGGCCCGATGCAGTCATTCATTTTGCTGTTACTGGGTCATCAAACCAGTTCTATTTTCAATACCAAAATGTAATATGTTGACTATCACATACGAGTACCATCGATTTGGCACGTTTGATTATAACCTTTAAAATACCTATAACCTGGAAGTTTGGTCAAACAATTGCCCTTAATGGACTACCAAGAAATGTATTTGTACCTGATAACAATTTTTTACGTCAAGTGGTTATCCTTTAGAGCCTACCTAATTACAATGTTATATTTACAAAAGTTCCTATAACCACATGTTATTCATATAACCATTCTCCAGTACGAATACCTGGTAGTAATTAATAATAATATAATGTCTTTATGTATATTAAATAATAAACTGTCTGCGTATTGTTTCGAGTACAATGGCTATTAAAACAAACGGTAACCTTGAGGATTACGAGTTAGATTTTCTTTACTATCACTTTCGCATGAAGTTATTATGGAAAAACTATTCAATTATTACATGTATTAAGCTATTATCAGATTAGACAACCGCTCCTCTATATCTCTCTGTCTGATCCAAGTTTGGGATATTTTAATTATTTGTATAAACGATAAATTTAGGTGAGCAAGCTAGGTTCATAAGTGATGTGCCTTACCATGTTAGTGCAACAATGAGATATTATAATATATAAATGACGTCACTTGTCATTAATGAGTGTCGCATCGTCTGTTTCAATCTGTCCCTCGTTATGCTTTTGTGTTATAAATTTGTTAAGGGTGTCTGTATTAGTTAATATACTTTCATTTACTCTCGATTTATGATTTGCATAATTTTTATTTATTTTTAAACTACAATGTTTGTTTATCACATGCCTGGAATATAATTCTAACTGCTTTGAACAAAATACGGCTATCTTCAGTGGCATAACTTTGTTTGTCTTTTGCCTGTATTTTTTAAAAGAACAAATACTTTTTTTTTGTTATTAATTTGGTAACAGCAATCATGGAAGAATATTCAAACTTAGAGAAGACTCCTTCGTGTTTTCGCAAACAAATTTTATCATAAAACCTATAAAGGCTTAGCATTCGAATCAATTGTTCATTGATTTCTTTTAATTAATTGAATATTTCTTCAAACCCTTGATCCAAATTATCGAATTCAACGTAACACCGTTTCATTTATACAATAGATGAATTCACAATAGGTGTAGTGTTAAGAGTTTCCGTTTAATTGCATTACGCTGTTCAAGGTGGCGGCCGCATTAATAATAGTTTGTGGATTACTTATCAGAGCATGGAATAGGTATATAATAAACATACGATATTTGTTACGCAATTTACGTTCTGAAACTTCTCGATCGTTAATTTGAAGGTTAAAGTAAATTTTTATAGTTATATTTATTTATATAAAAAAGTAAATAGTTATTATGTGTTATCGTTTTATGTTATCTTTTTTAGATTATGAATGAATATTTTAATGATTTTATTCTTTTTATATTCATTAGGTAATGTCTTTAATGACAAAGCCATGATAACATTTTTCATTATCACAATATTTCCTTTAGTATATTTATATATAGGATTAAGAGTAAATAATTTTAACAATTTAAATATTATTTTCGTTATAATTCTATGTTGTTGTTTAAAGTGACTGTAATCGGTTATTTTCGACTCATCGACCGCCATAAGCCGTTATTTTTAACGGTTTTCAACGGTCTCGCAATTTTTTTGGTTCAATCGAAATAAAATGTAAACATCTTTACATTATTTTAACTTAAAATTAAATATAAGTTATAATTAAGAAGAACAAAGATTTTATTTTATGATATCTTTTTTTTTTTACTTTTATTATTGAATTGTTATTCCGTTTGATATTTGAAAAATAGTTCTGATGTAATGATATTTTTATCTTCTACGGAGGTTGAATGCCTAATAAGTGCACGAGGTCATTGACACGGGACTAACAACAACAACAACCTTCTAGTTGTCCGTCAATAGCCGACACATGTCGCTAAAGTTGGCACTGGATTTGAAGATTTGACGGGAATGTGTCACTAGCGCGGCCTGAGTGGAATACGCGTCGCAAAATATATAATCTAAATCAAAATGTACTTATTTTACTCGAAGACTCTTTATTAACCCATTTACCCATTTTTTTTATTGTTGTAATAATTATAAAGAAGAAAATCTTTTTTGTCTTAAAAAATTAAATAATGTAGTCTAATTTAAGTAGAATCGTGTGCGGTAACAAAATTAATCGCATTTTAGTCCTAGCCTGAGTATCTTCGTGGGAGGGCGTTGTTGTTATGTTTATATGTGTGTTGCCTACACACATACATATAATTCTTTATAATTAAAAATTGTTCAATATGTTGATATTACATCCAAATATCATGTCAATTCCTATATCATAAGTAAACAATCTCTCCTAACTGTCTGTAAATACCATATCAAAAGCGTCCAGTCAATTATCTAATTGAATAAACGCTAGAAAATAACATGTTGTGTCAACAAGAGGTATAATACACAATTGTATAACACATAGTTGTAATGGACGTATCGGTTTCTATCACGTCCCAACTTTCTATGAGCTTTAGGCGCGTGCGCATGTTAAATTAGTAATTGGAGACACGTGCGGTTGCGCAACCAATTAGAGATCTATCCATTCATACTTCCAGAGGATCGTGTTGTAGTGATTAAAAAAGCGACAGGTGTTTAGATGATGATGATGATGATGATGGTTTAGATGTTAATTAAAGTTAATATTTAGATATATTTGTTTTTTTTATATGAATAGATATTTTGTTAAGATTTAGTCATTTATGTATCTGATAATTTCCTTACTCGTCATTTAGTTAGTCATTTATTTAGTTAGACCTGTTAGTAGGGTTGCCACCCGTACTTTACCGTACCGTACACCCGTACTTCGACTTCCGAACCTATATTTTATAGGAACAATGTAGTACGCTAAAATAATGTATTTTAGTAAAAATTTTACATTAAAAGAATTTAAAAAGAACCTTATCGAGCCGTTCTCTATTACGTTTATAATAATTTTTAATGGAATTAATTTCAAATGTCCATTTCATTATCAAAACTTCTAAAGTGTTTGTGAAATAATAACACGACATATTGGTAATTTTGTAGGTGTCTATATAGTATAAATCTTTATGTTATTTGTTGAATAAAACTTTAATTTAAATATACATTGTAAAGACGCTGTGTATTTGTTAAGATACAATTGTTGTATAACATATACAGATTTATATTGTATATATATACTAATAAGAACTTTATGCGATGCGATATATATTTTTTTGCAACAGAAGTACTGTACACAAAGTAAAGGTGACAACCCTACCTATTAACAAAATCGTCACACTACCACCGGGTACAACTTTCCAATGCTCACAAAGTATTAATGAACGTTAGTAAATTGAATGGAGTAGGTAAGTTTAAATGCAACTGATACAGTAGATAAGAAGTTGTAATCGAAGTTTTCCCAGAACGGTGAAAGCGCCTGACCCCCGTGTCAGAACACTGGAGACAAGTGAACTGAAACGTTAGCTCCGTAGAGTTAATGACCTTATATGTTTTATATAAAACAGTTCAGGTTATAACTAGTTATAACCAGTTATAACTAGTTCACTTTTAAATTTAGAAACACTATAATATATAAATAATTTGATCTTGTTTGTAACGATAAATTACATACATATGTTATTTATATTATTATTTGTTATAAAATTATAAATTTATCATATTTTATAATACTGATACGTAATTGTACTATTTTAGATTTCTTTGAATATGTTTTGAATATTTATAAGACTATTGTAGATTTGTTGATCGCAAAATTATTTAAACAAGGTATTAATATTTATATATTTTGTTTTATTTTTTTCTTATTTATTTTTTTTATAAATTTTTTATACCATTTATGTGGTAGTTAGTAACAAAAAACAAATCGGCCATTACTCCCACATCAAGGTCTCATAATCAAATCAATAAAGGAAATGTCTCCTTAAAGTCACTTTTACCTCTTACTAAAAAAAAGATTTAGGTACATAAAGGGTCATCATCATCTTCCTGCCCTTGTACCAATTTTGGGGTCGGCACAGTATGTTTTTTCCTTCCATACTCTCCTGTTACTCGTCATCTCTGTACTCACTCCCTTCTTCTCCATATCGTCTTTCAATCCATCCATCTTTTCTTCACCCGTCCTCTAACCTGTCCATCGCTCCACCACCATACCCAGCATTCTTTTGGTTACAAGCTATAAAAATTTTTTTTTTTTTTAATTATATCATATTATAGTAAAATTTATTTCAAATATATATTCCGTACTTAAAAATTAATTAATTTACATAAATATAATTGTCGCACCATTATCAAGCATCTGTATAAACATACATACATATATATATATTTACATACATTTTACAAACATACTTGTCCTAGAAATAAACGAAATATTAAGGACGCGCTACATAGAAACGATGGCTTGAAATCAGCTAATTTAACCTCCTTTTAAGACGGTTTTCACTACACGCTCCTCACCAGCTATAGTTATACCCTATTGGCAACAGTCTGCCTTTGTTTATGACGGCCATTGTTATTCAAATCTACCGTGAAATCATCGCTTAGAACATTTGGTGAAATAATAGATGACGGTAAACGATTTTTAATGGTTTGCCGACAAATCGAGGAAATTTTAAATTATTAAAATATGCCAATACGCCACTTGTGTTAAAACTTAATAAGTATGTTCTAATACTATAGCAGTACAGTATCTAGACCTACTTTTTTGAACTTTTGAGCGTGCACAGTGCATACGCCCCTCGCTTCTTCACTGTGGATTGGAATTTTCAAATAATTTCCTTCCTGAGATATTACATTATTCAAAAGGTGATAGAGCCAAACTGTATTATTTGGGCACAGCTCGTATTAGGCTGGCTCAACCGGGAAGAACCATTCTCTCACTGATGATCGACATCTAGGAACTAAATTCATTTGTTTATGTTCCCTACAAGCCGGCAACGCTTATGCGATTCCCCGGATGTTGCAAGAATTCGTGGGCGACGGTGATCACTTGTCGTCAGTGACCACCAAGCCCGTTTGCCCTCGTCTTAAAAAATTAAATAGTAGAAGATAATACCTCAGTTGCAGGGGAACATAAATAACGGACAGAAAGTCCACAAACACGCCACAACAATCTGTGGATCACACAAAAGGTTGTCCTGTGTGGGAATTGAACCCACGACATGCGAGTACTAACGAGTAGACCAACAAGCCATAAATACAAATTCTTTTATTTCGTGAACTTGAAACAAAATGTATTTAACGAGTTCAATGAACTTTACAATTTAAGTACCACCAAAATGACCACAAAACCTTATTTGAGTAACATCGTAGGCGTGATCAAGTAAACTCTTACTAAATTCAACAGACAGGTTTTTTAATTTTATATTTGTACTAAATAGTGATTGGATAGAATTCTAAATGGTTTAAATTAATGGCCTGGGAACATCTTTGTTAAACGATGATATGAAAATATTCGTACACAAAAAAGTGGGGGATGTTTTTTCTATTAATTAATGATGTGGCCAGAAAAAACGAAAGAACCTTGTTAGGCTTACAAGTAACTAATTAAACGATTTATTACCTTTTTTTCTTATCGATGTAATATTTTTAACAAATATCTATTTCTGAATAAAGATGAATGAATAGAAGAAAGATTAATTTAATATTATGTATAATGTAATTTATGCTTGAGAACTTCAGAAAGCAATTTGTATTTATAATAAATGAAATATCGAATATATTTGATTGTAAATAATTTTGGTACATTTTAATCTCGCAGTTTAATATCTTCTCTTCTTGTTTAATAAGTTAGCCTATTGACTTTCAAATATTTTTCAATCTTACTTTTAGCTGAATGTTACTTCCTTACTGTATGTGAAAACTTTATTTACAGAGGATATAACAGTTATTAATTTTACGATATTTTCGTTAACGTTATATAAATTGTATATTTTATATAATTACTTGTATCTATTATAATTATTATACGGAAACTCATTTGATTGCTTTATTTGTTTCAGATGGCGTAGAAAATCGGTTTGAGACATCCAACACAAATGCTAGTAAACAATCTAATGGACGGAGACTCAATAACAACGAAAAATTTTATTTCATCACTAAAGAAATTTAACACGGATGAAAAAGAGCACGGAACTATTAAAGCACTTTTAAAAAATCTAATCTTACCGGAAGACAATATGGCAATAAAACAAAAACAAACATTTAATGACAGATGCATTTACTCAGTACCCATAAAACCAATATTGCCACCCGTAAATGAAAGAACTAAAAATATAAATGATGCAAAAAAAATATTTCTTAATTCTACAGTGAAATCGTCAACTTTTCCTCCTAAAGATCCTAAGACAGAACCTATTTTACATTATGCTCAAATTGCAACAGTTACGGACAGTGACGACACCAGAAGTACAGGTGGAGGTCACAATTCACGAGTGACATTGTCAGAGAGGATTATACATAAAACAAATACCCTGCCAATAGATATACCATCTCATCCGAGGAGAAAAGTCGAACAACAAATGAGAAAAGTGAGCTTTAAAACTAAAAATGCCACCGCCTCATATCGACGACCACCAATAGTTACCAAAACTACAATGACTATCACAAGCAGTAAAGTTTCAGAATTGACGAAAAAGTTTAATAATTTAATGCACGAAGGAAATAATGTACCCATAAAACAGTCAAAATTAGCTAAGACTATAGAAAGTTTGCAAACAGTATCACGATATTCTGCGAGTAACAGTTCCACGCCTTCATCTACTCTCAGCTCAAGTCCAAATATTAAAATTGTTCTACGTCATAAAAGAAGTTCAAGAAAACGTGTAAACAAAATGAGGTGTTCAAGTGTCAATTCAATTGATAAACTCATAGCAACACACGGATCTCCAGAAAAGTTTCGGGTTATTCGATCGAAATCAGATGGTACAAGAATACCTAGATCATCAAAAAAACGTTTAAAATATCAAGACTCTGAACAACAAAGTGGGTCGGATTGTGTAGATGGGACTCCGACAAAACAAAAAACTCCTGAATCCCCAAACAAAGAAGTTATGGAAATACCACCTGAGAAAAATGTAGTAAAAAATGTCATAAAGAAATTTGAATGTGAAATAAGGTCCCAAGCAAATAATAACGTTATCAAAAAAGCAATCAACCAAGAACCTAGTATTAAAGTACCTGTAAAAGAAAAACCTAAAGTACCTGTAAAAAAATCGTCACTAGTTTTAACAAAAAACCTCGTATTAAAGGATGGCGTCCCTAAAATTAAAACCATTAAACCTATTATCGGAGAAACACTCCCGAAGGCGGAGAAACCTACTATTGGTAGAACGGAAAGTCAAAAAAAGAAAGAACCTTTATATGATAAAAGAAAATTTAAAACAAATTACATACACTCTGATAAATTACCGTTACATTTAGTTGAAATTATTCAAGAAGACGCGAATGAAAGTATTAGTACAAATATAACAGATTTATCAGAAAACATTACAACTATTTCATCCACTAACAATTCACTGGATGATGAAAATGCATACCAAGATTTAAATGCACAAATTACACCCAATGATTCTTTTTTGTGGCGTCGAAAAAGTTCACAGATATATTCCGATCATGAAAAGTCTGGATCTGATAGTGCCTACGGTTTTGTGTCTGTGATAATGAATGAAAGTACCATTAGTTGTAATGATGATATTAATTCAACTCAGAAAGAGCAATCTCAAGAAATTACTGAATCTCACGAAACGCCCAAAAATACAGATGCGGATAATGATCATAATTCAGATTTTGAAAGTAATTTGATAGAAGCTTGCAATAAAGAAGTACTTATTGGATATACTTCGAAAGTTAAACAAGTACAAGAAATTGAAGACGATTATGAACCACTTGAACCGAGAGCAACTGATAATGTCGTAGTGATATCAGTAAAAAGTGATAGAAGTTCTAGAATAAATTGCCCATTACCTGATATACCTAAAGAAGTTGAAGAACCTCTTCAGAGCCAAGACGAAAATATTTACCAGTGCCTTTTAGAAATGAGATCCCATCCCGAAGGAGACGAGAGTAGCCTCCATAATTATGAGCAGTGTGGAGAGCAACTAGAAGAGCGAACGCGAGGAGACGGTGATAGCGATGATGGGTACGAATACTGTAAATCGCCAGTTAAACCATACTGTCACACATCTAGTTCAGGAATTCAAATAGCTGAACACTACAACCCGTATACATCCGATAATAACAATAAAAACTACACAATTACAAAGTCAGTGAGTGGAACGTCCACAGTTAGTTACGAAAAGATCGGTTCCGACAGAATATATGAAAAAATTCCTCCTCGTCCCCCTAAATCCAAGGATACAAGCCCCAATTACAGTAGCAGGCATTCATTCGTCTCTGATTACACGGGCTACAATGACAATGAGAATATTTATGACACGATCAAGCATGGGGACGGGGCATCACTATCTCATTGTTATGAAAGTATACCGAATAGTCCAAGTATGGTGAAGCTCAGGAATAACTTAAAGAAACAGCTGGCTTCCGCAGTACAAAAGCGTCTTTCTTTCGATAATGTTTCGAATATCAGCCACTCGACCATCTCCAGTGAACAAAAGACGAACAGCATATATGGCCAAAGATCGGTGTTAAGTTACAATGGACAAGAGGTAGCCTTTCAAGTTCCCAGCAGCGAGACCAGCGTAAGCGATAGAAGCGACAGGAGCGACGACTGGGTTGATGTTTCCGATGAGGAGAAGTCAGAAGAAAAAAAAATCATCATGTAAGTATCAGCTTCAATAAATCGGTAAACGGCTTAAGTAGTATGATGCTGTTTCAAATTGATAATCAGTTTTAATAATAAGTAATTAAAATAGTGGATATTATATAAGTTGGATAATTCCACATTCACATTAGGTAATGTTTTATGCAATATTAATGATATTGAGTATTGATACCAGATTACTATCTGGCGTTTAATTTGATGACCTATAAAACGTACCATGGATATCACATAAGTTACAAAAGTGCAAAGTAAACAGCGTTATCTAATATCGATATTTCCACCGTGTTTATGTCTCGCAGTGTGGAAAAAGTAGGGAAAAGTGTTGGATCACGTGATGTTTAATTTATTTTAATGGATCTAATAATATGCAGAGTTCGTGAGCGCAGAAAGAGTCCGGTGAGCTGGTCGCAGAAGGTACGAGATCAATGGCAACATTCGCCAAAGCAGAGTCAAGATAAAGGTAACGCATAAATATATTAATTAATATTTGCAATATACAAAATAAAAATTAATTAAATAATTTTGTACTTAATTGCAATTTACGTATGTAAAATGACGCAAAACACTGGTACGTTTTTTTTATCTAGTTTTTTACAAACATTGTTTGCTATAATTATTTAAAAAATATTATAAATATCAATCTCCAATTATATTGATGCAACCAAGACATTAAATGCTAATAACTGCCATCTATGTTCAGGTCTTAACAACTTCATTGTATATGTTTTTGCGAATTATACACGAGATGGCGCTAGGAAGTAATAGTATTAATAAAAGTAATAAGCAACTTATTACTTATAAATCATTCCATTATTTAATAATAGAGTGAGTTATTTTTTGTTTAGAAATTTCATTGAACTCAATACTAAAGAGCAAATTTCCTTTTTTTGTGCCTCATTTTTCGTCTTTGATAGTCAATTGTTTAGTTAACGAGTTTCTTTCCGTTGTATCTTGTTTTTATTTAATTCATTACAATTACTTGCGATCTCACAACACGTTTACGTAATAGGATTTTCTTTTATTAATTATCTGTTTTAATTGTATTATATTATATTATCTGATATGTATTTTATTTGTAAGTTCACGAACTTATTAAATTTATAACGCACGCGCCGCCATTAGTAGTGGGAGTATAATGTAATTGTTGCCGGATTCTTGCGCCGACGCAGCCGCTATCTGGAACGTGATCTATGCCTCAGACTATTTGCTTGTAGACACTGTTTAATTTGACATATCCTTGCATTTCATTTGTTTCGCAAAACGCTGCTATTTCACTAATTTTATTTCAACTTATTATTACGGTACTGATATGTACAATGTAACAAAATTATGTTATTATTCTTTTTATTGCTAGGTTTTCGTTATTTAGTTGTTTTTAGGTTTTTTTTTAAATTCTATGTTCTTATCTTATAACATTAACCCCTATTGATTTTTCTGAATGTAGGCTAAAGCCGCGGGCACGGCTTTGGCTGTTACGATAAAAACTGACCTATTTACATTAACACCGTGTTCTTGGTTTTATTATAGAATTAATATAATTTAACGCATTTTCTGCGTCTCAATATAAAAGGTAAAGTCACCCTAATCTTTCTTCCTGAAATCAATCGCTATTATATTTTCTCATTTGACTCGTGCTCAGGTGGTTTGGGCATGTCGAACGAATGAGTGATGAGAATGGTAAAAAAGATTTATATAGGAAAAGTGAGCGGTAAGAGAGACAGGGGGAGGCCTCAAGTGATCTTCGAAAACACAGTATCTGTGATACTGGAAGGTCATCTAAAAAGCATAAGGAGCCCCCGCAGAGGATGTATGAAGAGGTTGATATCTGTGGCCGAGGCGAAAGAGGTATGCAGGGACCGTAGCGTTTGGCGCTCCGTCGTCTCTGGCTACCCCGCAAGGGATATGGCGTGAATATAAATAAATAAATTATAATAAATATATATAAATATTTGACTCTTCAGTGATTAACTTTAACCTTTTATTGTATTAACTACACATTGACAATAATGATACCTATCTTACCATCACATTTCATCCGCCTCTCGAAGGCCACGCGACATTCCTTAACAAAGGAATACAAACATAATCACTGTCATTCATATCAAAACAAATACATATATTCTCACGTAACTCTTGTTACTCATCCTTGACCGTAAAAATATTATGGCCACGCATTCCACCAATATTGTATGATCTCTCGATGGATTGTCTACATTAGAAATACAGCTAGAGGCGGTTGCCAATAGGGTTCTTGATAGAGTGGTTATTTTGCTGATACCACACGCAATGATGTGTGTAATTCGACATGATTTGAACGTTCTCTGCCCGAGTGGTGTTTTATTTCGTAATTGTATGCCAAATACTAATGTTTGATGCGTATCTCTCATCATAAGATATTTGCAATATCTTTGCAACCGCTTGGGAAATTAAATATTTCAATAGTCTTTTAGTAGTTTTGTTATTATATTGAATGGAAAAGAAACAGACGATATTCATAAGCAAAAAATATGATGAATTCATATCTTTCTAACGATTAAAGTTTGGTAATTTGAAACAAATTAATACATATTTGTAATTCAAACATTTCTGTACAATTACAAGTTTTAATAAAATGAAAGTAAAATACGCCATTTATTGTCATTATGTCAAGTATTCAATTATATACAAAATATATATAACCTATTCAATGTCAAAATGACATATAATTTTTTTTTAATTTCTCTTATTCCGAAAGACATCTGATAGATTATTAAACATTTAGCATTATTAAAAATTAAACGATGTTCAAATTAATGTGTTTTTTTTTAACTATTGGTTCGTTCTCAACAGAAAAACACAACATTTACAAATATTGAGACACACATCTGTTACAATACAGTTCTCGACGAATTAACAATGGTCTGACAAAAACGTAAATGTGACAGTTATGGCGGGAAACCAGCTGTCAATAAATAGTATAATTGAAATAGTCAATCGAGAGTCTGAAATATTTTTATAAACTTTTAAAGTATTTTGTTATATGCATGCATCTTTCAATACTTTCACTGAATATTCTTGAGTAGTGTTAACAATGGATCGTTTGTATCAAAACATCTATCAAAATATTATGTTATTCTGTATTGGTAATGCGGGTTTTTTTTTTATTTATATATAATATAATTTAATATCGGCATTACCATCACATAACATATCTAACATTAGACTATTTAAATTAAACAAAAAATAATCGAAACCATAATATAAATATTTATAATAATGTTATTTCGGATAATTTTGATTGTTTAAAACCAATAAAACTACGCTGACATTCGCTGTATACAAAATTTTCTAGAATGATTTTCAAATTTTTATTGTTGTATGTCTATAATCTGTAGTCAATTTTCATTTTGTATATGCTATGATTACATTAGCTAGTTACGAAAGTCTTAATATGTAAATATATAGGATATTAAATACATAGGTAATCTTTTACATAACGTGTGATGCCTACAGAGTATTAATATTCAGTTACCATTACATTACAAAGTATTTTCATTACTACACGTCGATAGTCCAGGAACTTGCATCTAGATCACAATTAAGTCATCCTCTGACACAGTAATGATCTAACATATCATCGTAACACTAAATATATGTTTTGAAAAACATGATTTAGAAAGTAGTTATAGTTATAGATGATTTGTTTATATCGATAAATAATCTTAGACTGGAAAGTGTCAGACAGACAGACAGTAATAATATTATTTAAAAAATGAAAGTATATAAATAATGCAAAAAAATAATTTCATATTTTTTATAATTTAAAATTATTATATTAAGAAATTGAAGCGAATTATACAAGTTTAAGGAAAGTACGTTATTTCTAAATCATTAATAAATCTTAATTGCAATTTTAATTAATATTTTTGAATAGTTTATTATCAAGAAATTTGTATTGAGTCCATCCATCTATAATAATCAGCGTGGGATCTTATTCTGATCTTATTAGTTATGTCATAAATTCATTCTTGCCTTCATCGTATCTAATAGCAGTTGCTCTTGTGTAAGTTTCAATTTAACACTAAACCTACCAAGTACCGGTCAAATTGACCGTTCTTAAACTTTTGTAAAACTTACACATTCTTAAACGTTATAATATCGTTATCAAACTGCATGACAATTCTTAGAATATGCATATAATATTTTCTTCACTCTTTACTTTTAGTTATTTCCATTATTACCTGCGTTATATGATAAAATAACTTTTAATTACCGGTCAATTTGACGGCGTGCGGTACACAAGAATTGTCGGTAGGTTTAGTGTTAATATCACAATTTTATTAATATATTATCCTCTACAAGAGTAATAATGTTCGTTCCAATACCGTTAAATTTTAAAAGCATTATCTCAAGTTCTCTTGTCATTAACTGATTGAATCTTAAAGCTTTTATAATACTGTTATAATATGACCAGGATCTGCCAACCGTGCGCGGCGCGTGTTGAGTTGAGCCCCTCTCCTTTCTTCTTTTCTTGATAACTTTTGAATGGCTAAACATTTTTTCAATCTGTTTTCGCTATAACATCCGCGTTCGGCTCAAACATACATGAGAAAATTTTTAGCTAATTATCTCTTCGCATTCTGGAGACAACTAAACACAAAAAAGATCTTCCAAACGGTTAAGAGTTTCGCTTATGCTCAGCTCAATAATAATTTTACATTACGTTTCTGAATAACTAAAAGATAGACAGTTACTCAAACCTTTCTGTAATGTAAACAGTAGTTACATATGTTTAAAATTGTTTACTTAAATCTTAGTAGATTCTTATTACCCGTATGTAATGATATTCTAGAATAAAATTATTAATAGACTAGAATACGCACAGTCATTAAAAAGTAATTATATAATAAGAATAGTAATAATTTCATTATAAGATATAGAAATCGCGTATCATAACTAATTATTCGACCAATCGCATTTACAGACTTGTATACACTGTCGAAATATAAATTTATTGCAGCGAACATTGCCCTAGATTGTGAATGTCTAGAACCAGTACAGAATGTTGCTCCGTTTATATATATTTTGGGATTAATTCACGTAGAAAGCAGACATTGTCTTGAATTGTTACCTGTATTTGTGTGGGCTGGGCTACTTTAATGTTATTTTGTTGTTTGCTTTCTAACCTATAATCAAATTATGTGTTTAATAATCTACTACAGAATACTTGTAATGAAACATATATTAAATGACAAAGAAGTCCATAAATTCGAATAATCGGCCTAATCAAGTTACCACAGAAGGTGAGGGTGATGACGTACCCAAGTGCCATTTGTAGATGCATTCTCGTGTGAATATGAAACAAGTTTTATTGAAGGGGTGCTACGTAAATGGCGGTTCAGGTGCGCCCACGCCGTGGGGGGGAGCGCGAGTCAGCCCTGCGCCCGCGCACGCGACGCACGCGTCTATACCTCGTGCAGTGAAAGTGTTGATATTTAACTATTGTGAAAAAATTTAAATAATACTGTGTTATATTTTTAACGGAGATGTCAGTGTTTGTTGTTTCGCTTTTTTTTTTGTCGACTACAAAAAGTGTAGTCAAGATCGAGCGATAATTTGTTAAATTAAATTTGTGTGTATAGTAGTTATTACATTTTTATGGAGAAACTTATAATTTTAAGTGTTTATTGTAAACTTGCGCATTACCGACCGTCACGCTCCGCTTCGGTCCATTAAAGTTACAATGTTTGTGCTTGCTCAAGACTGTTTTATCTCGATTATTTTATTTGTACCACAAACATTCTTTATCTAGACTAATAACATGTGGACTAATTCAGTACTGTATTAACACAAATTACGCTATTTATGTCTTTGTGGACGTATGTTCGTAAATTTAATTGAGCTGAGCGAAAACGAAGCTCTTAACCGTTTGGGAATCGATTTTATGTCGCCACATCACATAAAAACTACTCAGCCGATCTTCATCAAAACTGACATTGCTGTTTCTCTTGTTGACGTGCTTCTAAAACTGATTAATAAAATCTTGATTTGATCAAAAGTTATGGTCGAAAAACTGAATCCCCATAGACTTAAGCTTAACTGTTCTTGCGCGCGCTTGCCAATCGTCTTCCTCAAAATGAGTTAAGTCGCTTCGTCACATGAAAACTACTAGATACGATTTTAGTCAAATTTGGCACGAATAATAGAACTAATAAATAAGCATCTACAGAAAATAACAGAATGAAAATAGCTTGATTTAATCAAAAGTTATAAAGAAAAAACCAAGAGACTCGTGATTGTGCCGCTCGTAATCCAACTTTCATGGCGACAATCTTTTTCAATTAATTGTTTATTATTGTTATTAAATATTTATTTTCTTTTATTCTTTTCTAATGGATTTTCCTGCGCTCAGCTCAATTCCCACCAGACACGATGGGCTGATCCTAGTTATTTATATTTTTAATGGAAGTCTATAGAAGAGTTATGATTTCATATGGCTTTATAATAATATATAAATAAATTTACTTTTTAAATCCATAAACCGAATAGACAATTTAAAACTTAGATCACCGCATATTTATTAGGTTTAGATACGAGATAATAGTATGCAAAAAGAAACGATCTATCAAACATTTCGGAGAACATCTAAGGATATAAAAATGATTAATGCGTTATGTAATTAGATTCTTTTAATTAATTAAAAAATATGAATATATAATTGCAAGTTTTGAGAAAGCGATTCAAATATCTATAAATAAAATTAAAAATCAAAAGTTTTAATCTATCATTCATTCGATAATTTTATCTGAATATAATTCAAAATCAACTATAAATTTGCATAAGCAATGCAGGAAGAAATCAAAGTTACGAGGCGTTGTTCATTGTCCGGCACCGGTTTCGGCCCACTGGCATCCAACATGCTGGAACGATGATATTGCGATTACATTGACTATATATATGACTTTATCCATAAATACAAAGAATTAACTTGTTAATTTTCATAAAGAAAGTAATAGAAAATGATGTCCAAACATCGTAATAACTTGAAGATGTGATTGCTTTTACGTCATATTACAAACAAATAGTATAATTTGTTCAATGATATGATATACCTTCAATTTCACAAGGCGGGTATTGTCTGTATTTTCTATCCACATAGAAAGTAAATTGCGTGTCGAACGCAAGATAAAAAACAGCTTGAAGTCTCCGATTGTCTACGTATATCGAAAATTTCAATTTTTACTAAAACTATTGTATTGTATCTAAAGGATATATCTTAAAACGTTAAAAAAATAGATGAAACAGTCGCATGAATAAAAATTTATCGCTAGCACTTTTGTAATGCAATGCTCTGATTGCACGGTACGTTATGTAGTTAGTGTACAGAATACTAGATGGAAGAATTGACTTGGGATTTTGTTTCGTAAGATTATTTTACCAAAGATATTCCAATCACATTCTAATCTCATTAGTTCTTATTTAAGTTTCTTAATGTATTATGGCAGTGTCACATTGACTGTAAGATTATATTCAATGATTTTTTTTGTTGAGGACACGTCTCGTAACATTAAACCAATATAGAATCTATCGCACAATGGAACGTTTGTAATCTTGAAAAGTAAGTGAAGCATAACATCTCATGTGGCACGACCACAGTAATATGAAACTGGAACCAGACGTATCTGTTAAATAATATGAGAGGATTAATTCCAACGAAGGGTTAAGCAATTAAGATGTACTTTATCTTAGTAACCTTTCAAAATTATACATATAAATTTATATTTATCATCAGCCGTAGGATAGGATAGGATAGGATCATTTATAAATATAGTTTAGCATATAACAGGTTGCAATTTTTGTAGATCAACAATATACGTTATATTAAACTTAAAAAAGTATCTCTCGATCTTGAGTCGACCGACACCGGTTGACCCTGAAGCAGTCAGCAGCTGCCTTGTTGATTTTTTCATACTTGAAGCAGTATTTATAACGACCGCAGACCGTTCGGTCATTTTGATTAACATTAAGCAATAAACACTGACAATTTCCAGCCGTAATGGAAATTTGATGAACTAAAATATAAAAATGTGGAAAAATGGTGTCGGAGCGGTCTCCAGTGAACGGTGGTCCGCGGCTGAGGACCTTACGAAGGAACTGTGGTGACCAAGGTTCTGTAGTATTGATTTGGCTTTGTTGATATCACGCTGTAAACATATAAGGCAAACATGACGCGATCTGTAAACCCCTGTGACTCAGTTATTGTGACACGGTTGCTTAAATTTCACTTGCCTATAGTCGGTGCTAATTTCCTACAACTATGTCTTGCTAAATTCAGTCTATTTGATTTATTAGGCTACCTATAATCTCCAAAATTGGCGATTATACTTCAATGCCTTTTAAAGATTGGTTGCCCTTTCACATTTATAATCAGCCTTAAATGCCACAATTGTGTAAAATCAAAGCGGAATCAATATCTACATCACCTTGAATGATTTTAGTATTCGTGACTTCACCATCTAAAGTGTATATGAGAACGAATGTCAAATGTACGTACTACAGCCAGAACGATGAGGCGTCCAAGGTGTGCCAGGATGTTGAGGACAAAGTGAAGTTTATTGATGCTCTGGAACAGAGTTGGTGGTTGAGTGTGAGGACGGTGTTGCGGGATGGAGAGTTTGAAGTACAGGATCTAATCGCATTTATTGGTATGCTTATTGGATCAATGCCCTTTTATAATTGTTATTAAAATATTATCCAGGCTTCAACTGCTGGTATAACTATGAATTATGCTTAATTCTTGTACGCTTGCATAACCTGTTATTGAAATGCAACTCTGTCGCATTGTGGGTTATTCTATTAGTTGGTACAAGATTACTTTCACTGCGCTCGTCATTAACTAACTATGGAATGTTTTCCAGACACCTGACCATCAAGATAAAAGAAAACATTTATTTTGCTAATTTTTGTAGATATTAATAATGCATTAACAAACTATTAGCGGGTATCCATAAGTAATTTATTGTTAGTTGAAATTATTTCCTCATTATGATTGAAATAAAAAAAAATAATTGATTTTTAATTGACCGTATATTTGGAAGACATGATAACTGATTTATATACCAATACAATGTAGACATGCAATTCAATCAATTAATCTCTTTGAATCGGTCATGAAAAGACTGCATCTGAAAATGGCAATATGATTGAATTTAATGAAGTTAAAGAGAAATTGTCGGCTGAATAATAAAAAAAACAAAGATGGCGGTCTTCGGTCCAGCCACAACAAGTGTGCATAAATCATTGCACGAAACGCAACAAAATGTCAAGGCCCCCCTCGTTATATAACCGGGCGTGTAACAAACACGTCTTATTTCACAACCTTACTTCAACAATGAAGTCGTTCGGACTGGTTAACGAAAACACGGTTTACGTAACCACCGAACCGTTTGTCATCTCGATTCAGTGATTCAAGTAAATTTTTTGTTAACATCTATTAATATGAATCATAACGCCTCTTATAAATCAATTATATGAAAAATTGATTTTATGTTGCCGTATAACTATTTTATATGGATTGTTAAGTTTTTATTATGTTCTTAGAATATTGAACTGTTTCAATATTTGCTTCAGTTTAATTACATTTCTATGAATGAAAGGCGGCGAAAGCTTGACGAGTTTTATTATAGATATGTATGGAATATTTTTAATTATATTTACTTAAAACATTCAAACAAACATTTCTTTTGTATATATTGTACTGGTTTTTCAACTTGTTATGTTTTTATCTTTCGCTTTAAAAAATAAGATTTAAATTTCTCTTAAGTTTTCGCATGATTCAGCTAAAGGTTTATACCAAAAATGGAAAAAACAACGATCCCAGTTATATATATATATATATATATATATATATTAAGGATGAACAAAACCATCCAACAAGCGGAATATATCAAAGCAATATTATATCAGAGTCTGAGAGTCTTGTACTAACAAAGGGTAAAAATTTCAGATTGCGACAGCAGCGACTCCGGTCATGTGTACGAATCGCTGGAACCTCCGCCCCTTCCTCCACAGATTCCTCCAGAAGATGACTTCGACTCCTTCGACAGCGACACCGACACGGAAGATCATGAAAAGGTGAATAGAGACATTATTACATGCTATATTATAGTCGAGTATGTTAAAGTAGATCAAGGCTAGAATAATAAAATATAAATCTTTGAAAACTTTGTTGCTGCCTCATCTTATATCAATGTCAATTGTATTAAAATGATGTCGTCTCAATAAAATTATAATGTCAAGTTTCAACAAAAATTTTAATAATTATTTGCTGCATTCCAGACTCCACCGGATCTCCCCCCCACTCTGCCCGCATCTCGGCTGCCCACGCCCCCCAACGGTGGACCCTATACACTGACCAAGATTGCAAACGCGGCTCAAAAGAAAATGAGACAGATCAAACGGAATCTCACTAAACGTTATTCCGGTGAGTTAAATATATGAAATATATGATTACCTATATTTAATTTGGTAGTATTAAAAGAAAAAATAAACAATTAGACAAAATAAAAGATATTCCGATACCGGGAATCGAACCCGAGCCTCCTGGGTGAGAGCCAGGTATCCTAGCCACTAGACCATATCGGATGATGAAGGAACAGTCAAATAACTCTGTTAATAGAAAAGTAAACTAGTATGAATTATAAAATAACCTTAAAACTAGCTGACATCCTACTCCTCTAATACAACTTTTAACAATTCTGTCTTTACAGTGGCAATGGACGGCAAACCGTTCACGAAGTCATCGAACAACCAGAACGGAACATATGATACACCAAAAAATTTAATTAAAACTAAATCGCCAATCTACGCCAACTACGAAAAACCTGAGACCCCGCACGTGTATACAAATGTCAACTTTAATGACACTAAGAATGTTCTTCAGAAAACTGAAAATCCTACAACGAAAATCAGCGGAACGTTTAAAGAAGAGTTGAAGACTGTAATAGGGGAGAAGAATTCAACTAAAACTGGAACTTATGAGAAGAACAAAAACGCATCGGCGCCTAATAGAGGAGTGTACGAGAAGGCGACATTAAAGAATACTGAAAAGAGGAACAGTAATGGAGATATCCCCCCTCCATTACCCGATAAACCTCCCCCAGAAAAGCCAACAACTCCCACCAGCGATACTAAAAACAGTGGTACACTGTCACGAAAAGCCTACTTTTCATTTAAGTCTAGATTCAGACGAGCCACGTCTATGGCGATAGATATTAATTCAGACGTCCCCAGCGCTTTGAAGATAACAAATTCAACGTTCTATCTGACCGACTCCATCGACGGGGACTCGGGCTTCAGCAACTGGTATGTTTATTAAATTTTCTTTTATTATATTAATACAACAAATGTAATTCGATGGACATATCTCTCCTATTTATTAGCTCTACTTTATTTTATCAATATTGTGCAATATTTATCTAAATCGCACTTAAAACTAATAACAGTCTATCTTTCAAATATTCTAAAATGATAAAAAACATAATCTTATACCAAAGTATTGGAAGTGTCTTCTACAATAACAGCAAATAATGCTGTTCCTATTTAAGTTTTGGTTCCGAACGAACGCCCTCCGACATATAATTTTTAACGCCAGTTGGGCACCAGTGTTCTAAATAAGGGATCGTCCACACTGTTTTGTTGCAGCAGCGAGAGCGACCGCCGCGAGGGTATGCGCGCCGAGTCCTCCCCCTGCCTGGCGCTGGAGAGGCCCGCCCTCCCCCCGCCGCCACCCCCACCCGCGCACCCCCCCGCCAACACCGACCTTAGCGCTGTCAATGAAGGTGTAGTCATACACTGTACAGATTAATCTAGACTTGACATATAGGAGTTAACTTACATTGAATACTCAGTACACGTTTAAGCTTTGATTACAGTTATTTTTTTTAATTGAGAATCGTGCGGCTATAATTTTCTTTGTAGTTTTAATTACTGGAACCATAATACAAGTTATGTTTAAAATATTAAAACGGTTTGTCTCTTTTATTTTTACTTAAATATAGAAAATATAATAACAAAAAAAGTCATGAGTTTATTATTTTTTTTTAAGTTATAATTTTTTTTTTTAATTTAAATATTTTCTACAAAACAGTTTAACACGCAATGAGTTATTCTCTATCAGTTACAGAAGAGTTGAATTTATATATGAAATCCTTGTGAAGACAGCGCTAAGCAGAGGTCAGTATCTCTGTCTGTCTGTAAACAACCTTTTTTATACATAAATATATTATTAATTTAAAAAAAACATTGAATATCGATTAAAATAATCTTTGAATGAGTTTTTTTCAGACAACAGAGGTAATGGTTGTGGGTCTCACGTCCCAGCAGTTTTTTAATGTTATGCACTGTCTTTGTCTAAAAATGACACTCTGCCCGAACGTTACACTACATTTGTCTAATTATTACACTTTTGTGTCTACATGTTACACTGTCCATGTCTAATTTTTACACTATTTCATTTTAGACATTACATTTCCTATGGTTGTGGATTACTATAAAGTATTCGTACTAACACTACTTAGTAAAGTAATGATATCTTTAGCATTCTGATCATATTGTCAATTCGTATGTATTATTAGGTTTTTTATCCTTATTATTATTTTTTAACATAAATAATATTAAAATTTTTCCATTTTTAAAGACATTAAACATAACAATGTTATTATATAACGCTGTCGTGTTCTTATATTCTGCTCAATTATCTATTGTGACAGCGAATTGTAGTTATTTAGCTATTATGTATAAAATAACCATTTTCCGCGCTATTTAATTACACGAGCGACCTTAGACTGCATCACTCTTCAACCTTCCGACGGTCGTGTGGGAGGACGTAAGATTATTTATTTATTGTTCAGTATAAAATCATGATTTGCACGCGATACACGTTCACGTTCTCTTAATGGCATTTGTTTTAATTGTTACGTTTATTTCTAACTCGTGATATTATGCTAAATGAGATGTAATTTTTTTTTATTTTTGTTTTTACTAAAACTACGTCCCATTTAGTGAGTTAATGTCGGTTTGTGATATAATAGCGTACATAAATTACCTATGCACTCAATGACGCAATCCGCACCGAAGCATGGATCTTGTGAACAATGAACGATTATACTAAATATGAAAAGTAGGTCGTATATTATTTTAACTACCCCGTACCACCAACTCACCCCGCTCTCCCCGCAGAGCTGAAGCGGCTGCTGCCGACGCTCTCGCGCAAGGAGCGCGGCCCCCGCGCGCGCACCTCGTGGTACGCGGAGTGCGGAACAGGACACGCCTCCACCTGGTGAGTCCGTTCATTCATTCGTTCCTTGAATTAGGCTGACCGCACATTGGCTACTATCGCGTCGAAAGATAATATTTGTTGGTAGTTATAATGTTTTGAGGTAACAAACTACCAGTAAGGAATTTTGAATGTTGTGAACCCGACTATAGATAATAGATGAGAAGTTGTTCGAATTGTGATTTTTAATGGATTAGATTAGAAAAGCAGCAGCGTTATCCCATATAACAGATATAATGGTAGTCTATGCAACTTTCGCTCCCGATATTAGCTAGTCAGCACTCAGCCTTAGATTAAAGTTATAATTCTATTGAAATTTAGTGTTACCAATTCCTGAACTTAACAGCGGAATGTTTATTTATATTACTGATGACACACGGTTGTCGGTTGTGACGTTATTCTAATGTCTATAAAGTGACGTATTTTTATACTGAGTTATTAACAACATTTTGTAAGTTTTTACAAAAATTTTTCCATTGAAAGATGGTTATATATGTATAAAATCATTTTTCAAACTATGTTACGTTAATCTATTCTAATAACAAGTAAGAGTCGATGATATAAAGCCGGTTATTCACTATCGCACACCTGTAATTCAAAAATAAATGATCTAGAGAAAAAGGTTGGCGTTCCCAGGATCAGGATACCTAGTTTTACGATGAGCTGAAAGTAAATACAATATCATGACAAATATAAGGATATGATTCTTAAAATGTTATCTGGAAACGATCGTCGCATTACCGGGCTCATGACTCACGAGCCTGTTCTCACAGCTTGGTGTGTGTTATAAACGCCAGCGGGGGAATAAGCGGAAGCGGAATCAATTTAAAAATGATTTTTCAGTACTCTGATCGTACCGTCACAGAGGTCCAAATGAATTATTTAAAAGAAAAATATATATATATATTTGTAGGGAATATCAAGTACTGTAAGATGTAGTCAAATTTTATCAACAACTTGAAAATTTGTTAAATTAAACGTGTAGATTAAAAATAAACCTAATAAACCTAGATTAAAAATAAACCTAATAAATCTAGATTAAAACGAACTTAATAGATGTAGATTGACGTTAAAAAAGTCTGCATTTTAATAAGGTTAGAATGTAATTAACGTTAATTAAATCTTGTAACAATGAAGTCATTATCATACTTACTTAACCTAATTCTATTAAGTCATCATAATAATTTCTATTAAAATTTTCCGCTAATCTCTCGTAACTTGTAACAATGTGTAATTTGCCGTGTGTTTAGGTATAACGCATACGTTGTGTGGTCATCGGGAGGTTACAAATAGTGTTAGTTGTTTAGATGTTTTGGCGCGGTAATGTTTCGGTTGTGGACTATTTGTTCTACATGGACTATATATCTACAAGGACTATAGATATAAAGAGCTTGTAATCTACAGACAGTGAATTGTGAGGATTTTTTTTTAACCTCTTACTCGCGTATTCATCGATTCATGTCACACTTAACTTTCTCATTTTCACTTATGAACTCACATGCAAATATATAAACGATTATAAGTTTCGAGAATTATGTGCTAAGTTTGACAGTAACTTATGAATTTTATACTTTAAACCTGTTCCGACGGGGGAACGGTTTCGTTTCGCGATATATTTACCGCGCGATACACCACGAGAATGCGACGTTTCTCTTCTTCTTTCTATCAAATATATTATTTGTTATTATTTATGTTATATTAAAAATATATATTATTTCATAAATGTGGGTTACATTATGTTGTTTATGTGTTATTAAGTGAGTTAAGTTTATTTGTGTGAGTGTAAAGTGAATGTAGATTAGATTTGGGTATGTCAAAATAAATAGTGTTCTTATTATATTTCAGTGTCTATTATTTTAGGTTATAAACTATATGTTTATTTTATTAGTCTTAAGTGTAAAGAAAATTAAATGGTCGTTAACTCATATATTTGATTATTCCATTATAATTCAATTTAGACCATATTTATTATAACATCCTCCAAAAAATACCTTGAATTTGTGTCTCGAAGTGTCAACACTTGTGTCTTGAAGTGTCAAGACGAGGATAGATCACTCGGAGATCAATGAAGACTTATCATATAATACTAAGGTAAATTTGATGATGATGTGAATCCAGGTATTCGGAGGCTGGTCTGTACCAGGCGGGTAACATCTCGACGTCGTCGGGCGCGTCCTCGGGCTCCCACCCCGCCTCCCCGCTGCCTCACTCGCTGTTCACGCACGAGCCGCTCTACCAGTTCTACAACGCTGCTAAAGTTGAGGTCAGTGTACTCATTGGACGGGCTGTGCGAAAACATTCCGCCATTTACACCAGGAATGTCTAGAAATTGGGCTAACACCATTTCCTTTGATTTAAATATCTCTGTTTGTGATACCAATGTTCAGAATTGATTATTGCTGTTGATAAATATCAATATATTAGCATTTTTAACAATACGTCCTTTTATAAAATAAATCTCGATAACAATAAGTCGTTAATGACATCATTATTACCGCTACCTATGACTATGACGACAAGTGAGTTTGTAGACAGTTATTGTACCTAAATGTTTATAATTTTGCGGTATTTCTCTTAAAAATGTATTCCTGGAACTGATTGCTCTAGTTTCTTTGAATGTATATATTTATTGTCGTCATTACAATCACAAAAGTTAACTAAATTATGGAAGCGGACAGGATGTTTATTTGTTAATTCGCAAAACATGATGATAATAGAGTTTATTTGGACAAACAGTCAGTTTTATCTGTGTTAGTTAACACTAAACCTACCAAGTACCGGTCAAATTGACCGTTCTTAAACTTTTGTAAAACTTACACATTTTTAAACGTTATAATATCGTTATCAAACTACATGACAATTCTTAGAATATGCATATAATATTTTCTTTACTCTTTACTTTTAGTTATTTCCATTATTACCTGCGTTATATAATAAAATAACTTTTAATTACCGGTCAATTTGACGGCGTGCAGTAGGAACCGGTATACAAGAATTGTCGGTAGGTTTAGTGTTAATTGGACGACTAATTGCACCTGATAATAAGTACGACCTTCGCAAGGCGTCTAAATTCATTCCCGTATTTGTAGACTAGATCTATTAAGATTTTTATTGGTCCAAAGTCGATTGGTGTTTGAGAACCAAGGTTGTTGAATGTTTGTTACTTTTTAGTGTTTGTGCCAAGGTTATTAAACTATAGTTTTTGATTAATTTTATAATCACTACCGAATATCAGGAGCAGATTAATTCTACAATCCAGTTTAAGTAATCTTATATCTGGCTTCGTAATGCGATAAATATTTCAACAACTCGATTTCTAATGCGACAGATCAATACATAGTCACTGAAGCGATAAATTGATTTTTATTGTTGTATTGCTTATTATTAACCGATTTCTGTAAAAGGAGACCACTCGTGTAAATAAACTAGCTTTCAATAGGAGCTCTCAATTCGGTTCGGTTATATTAATAATTTATTCAGGCTGATAATAATATGTCAGCCTGAATAAATTGAGGCGAATTACCTGTGAAGGTGATCCTCAACATTTTTCAATAAATAAAAAATTATAATCGCAATATACCATATTGAATTGACAATAATTTTAATTGACTTATAACAATAATATACAGTGCTTTAAAGTAAATGAAAAATACCAATCTTCCCCCAGTCTGCGTGTCGGGAGACGGGTGACTCGGACTCGGAGGCCTACGAGTCCCCGGGCGGGGCGCGACCGTCCGCCATGGCGCTGGTGGCGCCCGGGCCCGCGCGCACGCTGTGGTGCGAGGTGCCAGAGGTGCTCAGCTCCGCCGTGCTCAGTGAGTATATACGACCATACATGCAGGGCCTACGGACTGTCTAGAGACACAGCTGACTTTATCGGCTATAGAAAATTGTATACTCGTCTGCAGGATGATAACGCATTTTTAACTTCATTCATTTGTTTAATCAACTTTAATCATTTGTCCTTTTCAATTAAATATTACATCAAATCTTTCCCCTAACTTACCAGCAGTAAAAAAATATGTGCCCTCTTTTTTCAGAATAAATTATTACCAAATTACCAAAACGAACATGTTCTCATATTATTAATGACCCCAGGTTCTCTGGCACCGGCGCAAAAGCGTCTCCAAGAAGCCAAGTTCGAGCTGCTGACGTCGGAGGCCTCATACCTGAACTCCCTCACAGTGCTGGAGACGCATTTCGTCTCGCATCCCGCCTTCAGGGACCCTCAGGTGCTACCGCCGCACGAGTGGGACACGCTGTTCGCCTCTATACTACCCGGTAAAGATTCATTAATAATTAAATGACACAGTGCAGTAACCACTTGCTACCCTACCTTTAAAGTATTAAACTAAACCAACGTACTAATCGTTCAGTACGCAAATGCTCTCAACTCCTGATGGCGGACCTGGAGCGTTGCTGGCAGGAGAATATCCTGCTGCAGGGCATCTGCGACATCGTCCAGCGCCACGCGCGCGCTCGCTTCAAGGCCTACGTCAAATACTGCGAGAACCAACCGCTCATGGTCAAAGCGCTGCAGCGGATGAAGGACCGACCCGCCTTCGCCAGTGCGCTTAGGAGGTACCGTGACTAATGATTATTTACTAAAATATTATGTTTCATTAAGCAGTTATTTCAGGCTTTACAATATAATATTGTCCCTCAGACAGGAGAGCCATCCAGCGTGCCAGTCGCTGTCCCTACATTCGTTCCTGCTGCTGCCGATGCAGCGCGTGACGCGGCTGCCGCTGCTGCTGGACGCCGTGCTGAGGCACCTGCACGCCGACGACGGAGAGTACGAGGGCTGCATGCACGCGCTCGCTACGCTCAGCGACGTGAGGACGCACCGCCACTGTTGATTTGTAACTAATGTTGCAGTGTATAATGAATGTCCCGTGTCCCACAGTTCGTGTCGCAGTGCAACGAGGGCGCGCGCAACACGGAGCGCGTGGAGGAGATGTGGCGCGTGGCACATCTCATACACGTGCCGCCACACGTGGGGCGGCTGCCCGACCTGGGACCCGCACTCGCACGGAGGGACCGCAGGTGAGAACACACTCATGACACGAACGATGTGATGATTGGGTAAAAACTCAAGTCATACTATATCCACATATATATATGTGACGATCTAACCGAGTACACGTGGTCCCAGGCCAGTGCGATGGTTGGTGCGTTCGGGAGAGATGACGCAGCTCGTTTGGAAGACGGACGAGCTCAAACTGACCTTCGGGAAGAAATTCCATAAAGTTCCGCTGCATGTTTTCCTATTTAATGACCACCTCGTCATCACTAAGAAGAAGGGGTAAGATGATTTATTTGTTTACGTTAACAGAATGTATGAACCATTTTTCTTTATTGTTCTATAAAAAATAATACATTCTTTGTCTTAGTGGATGCAGCTAGAAAAAACGGGACAAATCAAAACGTTGCTAATAGCAAAATGGCATTATAATGTGCATAATTCTTAATTCTCATCTAAAAATCCTACTCCGCAGCGAGGAATCCTTTTCGGTGGTGGCGCACTGCCCGCGCTCGCTGGTGGAGGTGTGCTCAAGCGAGGCGGCCGGCAACAAGCACGCGTTACTGCTAACTTTACTTGAGAACCACGACGGACGGACCCTCGAGATGGTAAATATTCACCCCCCCGAAGGGTGAAAGTGATAGTCACAGAGATTAATACTCATTCTCTCTTAGTTGATGTCGTGTGCGAGTGAGACAGACGTGCACCGCTGGTCCGAAGCCCTGGCGCCGCCGCCCGCGGACGCCGGGGAGACTCTGTACGCCGGGTGGGACTGCCCGCAGGTGGCCGCCGTGTACCAGTACGCGCCGCACCAACCCGACGAGCTGGCGCTGGCGGAGGGAGACATCATTAACGTTACCAGGAAGACAAGCGAAGGTGAGCAGAGAATGAACGGACGATACAAAAAAAAATATATCTACTCGAGGAGTTTTTAAAATTAAGAAAAAGAATTGTGTGTCGCCATTATCGGTATTTTGGCGCCCCTGTAACTCGGCATGTCTATTATTATTGAATATCTTTTGACAATGTTCGCTAATGTAGAAGTGGATGAATATTTTCATGCTTCATAAATTTATTGATTCTTATTAATTTTTTTTTTATAATTTATTTGTATGTACAAAATTATTTCCTAATCAAAAGTTATTTGTGTAAATTCTAGCATTAATGATGTTATATTAAATAAATTTATTAAATCGGACATCCATAATGAAATATAATTTGTACTTCAGAGTATAAAATATAGAATCTTATCATTGGATCACTAATTTGTCGGAGTACATGATACTGTTATGTAAAAAATTGCAGACTAAGGATGTATATATACTATATAATCCGACAAATTGTACACTGCCCTGCAAAACTTTATACTAATCAAAGTTAAATGTCCCCAGGGTGGTACTACGGCGAGCGCACGCGCGACGGCGAGGCGGGGTGGTTCCCGGGCGCGTACTGCGCGGAGGTGGCGTCCCCTCACGTGCGCGCACGCAACCTGCGACAGCGGTACAGACTGCTAGCGCTCTCCGCCACTTACCTCGGCCAAAAGAAGAAACCCCTCGCGTAAGAAAGAGACAGCAGATACGTTCGTCTCAGTGTCGACTGCAATTCAATATTTGGATGACGTGGATCCGATAATCGGACAAAAGAAGAAACCCTTCGCGTGAAAACGAGACAACAGATACGTTCTCATCGACGACGACGAATCGCTTTTATATTAGATAAGAAAATGTCCGTCCAGACACTGCCTTCTTTAATTGTAAGATTGGGACCGCTTTACTTGTGAAATTTCTTTAGAAATTGCACCTCCTTCGGAATTTATGATCGGTGCTTTCTACTGTTAGTGTCTTATATATTGCTTATTCTCTTCGAGTAGCTATAGTAGTAAGTTTGTGAAGTGTACAGTTACGTATGAGATTCATATAAATTTAATGTACAGAGAATATGTTTGTGGCAAATGTTATTTTAAGTAGTTATTATAAAATTATTTATGCGATACCAACCTTATATAATTGGCTACGAATTAAAAGTTATATGTGTCTGTTATTTCTATTATTTGTCCGCTATTTAAAAAATTAACTAGTCATTTATTAGCGGACGAGTGAACATTTTATTAAAATAACCAATATTTATTGGAACATTCCGTTGTGCATAATGAATCAGTTAAAGTATTAAGTGTATAGATTATAATATAAATAAGTATTGATAAATCACTTGCATATTACAAATATGTTTATATTATTATAAAATTTAATATGTTTAAGATTATTCAAATAATTACCATCATATATAATTTTTCATAATAAAATATTTGTATTAATTATTATCCAGTTGGTCGTAAATAAACGTCTTCGTGATGACAATTCATAGAATTTGATGGCATACATCTAATAACGCATTTCTCCAATACAATTCGAATCAGATTTGTTCAATTATTCATAATATTCTCCAAAAACATTGATTTGTTACAGCAGTTATTAAATATATCAAAATCGATTATTCACATCAAATTATTGAAAATGAAACCATAAATTTGTTTGATTATGAACTTTAATATTACATCATTCTAAGGCATTTTGTTCTTGTATAAACTATATGAAACATGAAAAATTCTTACATTCACAAAAAACATCCTAACATTAAAATTGCATACAAAATATATTTTAATCTCAATCAATGTACTTTTATAACGAGTTATTAAATAAAATTAAAACAGAAAAAAACCGATAACATAAATAAATTTAATAAAATAAAAATAGCGATTTAAAAAAATAAAATAGTTTTTTTTTTTTATGATTGTACTTATTACAATGGTTTAGTTGAAAAAGTAAAAAAGGTTAAATTAAAAAGGAGATCAGAATAGATCATTAACGTTAAAAAGGAATGAGTTCAGTCAAGAGTTTCTTATTACAAATCTTCTTAATACAATCAAATTCTAGTTTTCGATGAATTATCCTTAACCTCAAATAGTTTTCTTACAAAAAACACTTGCAATGTCCCCGTAGCTGCTATTGCTATAACTTGAATAATAGACCATCTGAAAATATACACAGATTAAAATTATTAGTTTGAAGTATTTTTTTTTATAATAACCATCAAAATAATGTTGTTTTATTGAAATTATTAAAAAAAATGTCTTTATGGTACATTAACTTGATTTGAATGTCTTGAATTTAGTAAATTCAAATTTCGTACTTTGAATAAGATGCAACTTAAATACAGTATAAGGATTGTTTTCACTATTTAATTCCCTTAGAGATGGAATTTGATGGATGGAATTTAATCTTTACATCATAAAATAAAACGAGAGTTAAAAAATTCAAGTATCCAACTCCAACAACTTAAGTGAGTTGAGAGATCACTTAGACAGGTAAATGCTATTTCAATATATATATATAAATAGAATAAAATAAATACTTTACCTAAAAACATATGCATTATTGTCTACTAATAAATTATAATCTCTGGATTCCCGAGCCCGTGAGTGATACTGGTACTGTAAGATGTCATTCACATTGCGCTCTACAAACTGAATTGAGTTCTGCAAAACAATTATTATTATGGCTTTACATTCAACACTTCCAGCATAGTTCCTTATTTAATCACTTCTAGAATGTTAAAACACAATTAACACATTCTGATAACAAGTTACGACTATTCTTCATAATCTGTGTATTATATTGTGACTCAAAACCAAGTATTGAGCGATTTGCAAAAGAATACAATATATATAACTTATTAATAACTTGGTTTCCATTACACGTGTTGCTAAACTTTAAGTAAAAAAATTTAATAAAGATAGGCATTTCTTGCAGTGCTAGAACAACACAGATTGACCTGGTTGGCTGAAGAACAAAAAGTTAAAAGAATAAAAGTCTCTTTTAGACATATTGAGGAACAAAATTAATGTGCTAAATATATTTAATCCTTTACTCCTTTTATATCTTAATCATAAACAAGGAATTAAAAAAACAAGGTTAAGTTAGTTAGCCATAGCAAGGTGTAAAACAAAAATAATATATATTACATTGCATACAGGAATACAGAAAAATGTATTCTGATTATATATAAGGAAAAGTAATAAAATAAAAATTAATAAGATTGTGGTACTGGTAAAATCAAGTATCACTTACTATATAAATAAATTAATAGAATATTTCTAATGACTTCTGTACTGAGTTTTATGTTTAAAGTTTGACATCAAGTAGGCATGGCTTATCATTATCCAATCACAATCATAATTGTTACTTTAGTTACGCCTTTTACATTTAATTTGATCGGAAAGCAGCGGTTTTTTATGTTTAAGGGAGCCTTTACTTCAAAATAATTCTGAATATTATATAAAAACAATTACTAACTGTGAAATTTTTGATGTTCATATCAAGTTCTTCCACTTCCTTTGCATATTGTTCCCATTTATCATACCTAATCACAGAAAGGTATAAGTTGACTAGTTTCCCTGCAAACCTGGAAAACTGGTTATCTATACACACTGCATAATAACCACCCGAACTGGACTGGTCCGCGTACTCGGCGCTCTGACGCCATTCATATGGATGTACTATCTGACCTTTAGGATGTCGAACCGCGAATCCACACATGCCATCACCGCCTTTCAACACCTACAAATTAATAAAATTGTATATTTCTGTCAAGAAAGTGATCAAAAACTTAAGTATTTAACTCAATTAAAGTTATAGCTACAATCGTCACATATGTTTCAATTGAAAGAGAAAGGCTAATTACTTGATAGCTAGCGTAAAATGTTGCGCCGGGTTGAACATACTGGAAATAACAGTCTTCTTTACCAGCGTCGATGTGTACTTTATAGTCCATAGTCACTGCAGGTAAGTTTTCGTACCATGGTGCCGCTGGTGTCGAAGAAGACTCGCCGGCGTGTGATAAAATTGTAAATATTAATGTAATGACAATAAACAGATGCCACGTCTTTCGAGCCATTTTAACAAACTGGAACTATTGACGTCTGACGTTAACTGATAAGCCGTCAAGTTGACAAAAATCAAACCAGTGACAAGACAGGGCATCCACAAGATGTCACTTCGTAGTTCATACGTATGTTAATTCGTTTAGAAATCAAATCTTTATCTTAATTTTGTACAAAAAAATGTGATAATATACTTTTACCTACTTGTGTTACCTACTATGTTATATGAACTTTAATAATTTGATAATTAGAAATATAGCTTCATAATAATAAAGATTGGTATACATATACCTACTAGCTTATTCCCTCCCGTTCCACTATTAATAATTAACCACAAATTAATACCATAGCAACCTGGCTCTGGTATGTGTCATATTATACGTTGTCATCGTAACCGTTGCTATAGTAACTCTTACCCCTGCGTTAAGTGTACAGCTCTTACAGATTTAGTTGAAACAAGTTAGTGAAGTTGAAATGTGTGGGGATAGGAACAAAAGAAGTAACTATACTAGGATCCGCCAACCGTGCGCGGCGGGTGTTGAGCTGGACCCTCTCCTTTCTTAATTTCTTGATAACTTTTGAATGGCCAAACATTTTTTCAATTTGTTTTCGCTATAACATCCGCGTTCGGCTCCAACATACATGAGAAAATTTGTAGCTAATTATCTCGTCGCATTCTGAAGACAACTAAACAAAAAACAAACAAAAAAAGTCTCCCAGGCGGTTAAGAGCTCGCTTACGATCAGCTCAATAAAATTTTAAGTTAATCGGACTGATAGTTTCGGAGATTTCGTGATAAATCGCTTATATATATATATATATATATATATATAGTTTGAACATAAAAACTAGCCGACAGAAGACATAAATAAAGACTTTAACAATCTGTGCTACTTATGACATTTATGTTTATAGCTTGAAGTATCTACTTGTAAAATGAATGCTCTTTGATGTATTCGTGATATCAATATTATTTAGGTAAACCTTACTCTAGTCCAATCTTATTAATATCTGTTGCGGTTACATTTCTTAATATTTATGGAAATATCATTATGAAAGCGAGGTTTTTAACATTCTTTTCATATATTGGAACTAAGTTTAGGTTAGTTTCATGCCCTTACTTTTTATAACAAATTAAATGAAAATAACGTACGTTATATAATAAACAGGTCCTCAGAAAAAATATGGCATAAAGAAGGCCGAAATTATCCAGATCCAGGAAGTATTCAAGGTGTAATGGAACTGGCTTTACTCAAAATTAAGCCAGTAAATTATCCTAACATCACACTGTCGAGCCGGTAATTTAGATATTTCAAACATTTTTAAATGTTTAAACAAATCAATAATCTTTTAAAATGAATTCAATACTATTTTTTTTTCACAATTTGACTAGTACACCAATTCAATTTTAAAAGTAATTAGATTTTAAATGAAAATTCGCTTTTTTTTAGCACAGATGGCGGGGTCCATGCATTAAACTCGTGTGCACATTTTGATTTGAAAAGATATGGAGACAATGTGTACGACCACCACTACCTTACAAATGAAATGAATAAATTTTTCTTTAAAAATGAAATAAGCATATACATTAGGAAGTGCTTACGAGTCAATGATGAATTTAGTGCTCGATTTAATGCTTTATCAAGAACCTACTTATATAGGTATACATTTCAGTGACTATATAATTTTTTTAAAAGTTGTCTAGATGACCAAGATTCATCTGAAATATATAAAAGTATACTATCTTGTATATAAAAAAGTATATCACCTTTCTAAGATTCCTTAAGGAATTTGAAGGGATGGAAAGTAACCAGGGGTTTGGACATCCAGCTCTCGCTCACCATACAAATTAAAGCTCTTCTAGCCCCATTTACAGCAATCTTAGAGTAGTAGTAGTAGAAGTAGTTAGAGTAGTAATACTCCAGTAACCACACAAGGTGTACTGAAATGACCACAGTAAACTTCTACCACCCACTAAACTAAATGCTAACAAAGTTTTAATTATTTATTTAATAAATTAAACTTGATTTATTAAAATACTGATATATTTTCAGGCTAGCAGTGACTAAACCAGAGATAGATACAGAAAACAGCTTCACAATATCAACCTTGATACCTATCGAGGAATGGCAGAGGTGCCACTTCATAAAGTAATATACTCCCTGACTAACATATATTTTTTAAATATATACAATTTACTATCTTTATTTATTGCAGAGTAAAACCGTTTGATATTGAACTGTTCAAACAGGGTGCAAGGTATTTTGTAGGCTACCATGACTTCACTACATTCAGAAAGTTTGATAAACTAAAAGAACATAAACATAATAGACGAGAAATAATAAGTATAGATGTCCGACCTGGTTCTCCTTGTGTTACAAGTTGCTCTAGAAACCGGGATAGTCACTTTAATTACTGGGATATTGAGATATGTGGAAGAGCATTTGTACATAATCAGGTTAGTATATTTTTTAAGATACAAACAACAGCCAAGTATTATAAATAATATCTTAAACAATGTGGCCAGAAGCTTCTTGAAGTTTTAATTAATAGATTTTTTATATGATCATTTCTATTCATACAAATTTTGTTTTTTTAACCTTTCTTACACTTTCCTTATAGATCCGTCGTATGATAGGTACTCTGATTTCTGTTGCCGTTGGACATTTAAAGCCTGAAGATATACAGGTTATGCTTCAAGTTCCTTCAAAGAATTCCTGGCATTCTTTCATACAGAACTGTCCTCCACACGGCTTGTACCTTTCAAATGTTGAATATAAACCAGAGGACCTCATATTTGACCCAAACAAGCAGATATCTGTGATCAAAGAACAATGAGTTTTCTAGACGAATTAAAAAAGCAAAAAGACAAACTCAAAGACACAGAAACAGTAGTGACTCGTGCAGATGGAGTCAAATATATTGAAGGCTCTGGATGTGTTTTGGCTCAGAATGTATATGGCTTTGTAGTGGATACCAAACCTGACGACACTCCTGTACTAATTGTGGATCATTTGTTCATTGGCTCCCAGGACTGTGCTGTGATAAGTGTAGTTGAGAAGTATGAAATAAAACACATACTTAGTCTAGGAGTGAATGTTTTTGTGCCAAATGTAAACCAAAAATATATTCCTATTTTGGATTTGCCGGAATCTGATATAAAGTTAGTATTACCTAAATGTTTAACATATATACGAAGTGCTGTGGAAGTGAAAGAAAATCTGTTGGTTCATTGCAATGCCGGTGTGTCTCGGACTGCGATGGTCACTATAGCATATTTAATGCATTATGAAGCTATGAGCTTTAGCTGTGCTTATAATTTTGTTAAACAGAAAAGACCAGCAATTCAACCAAATGACGGGTTTAAAAAACAATTGCAAAGTATGACACCCAGCAAATTGTTTTGAATTTTGTGTTATTCATAATTTTGAAAGGAATTCAAGTTTTGTAGCATTTGGTGTTTTTTAGTTTATTGCAATATATATAAGATAAAAAAAACTTTTAAAAAGATCAAAATAAATGTAATTAATAGTTTAGATCTAATATTAATATATAATAAATTTATTTAATATACTATATATTTTATTTATTTATTTATGTACCATAATGAGTTAAAAAAAACAATTATAAATAACGTACACATAGGATGGACTTATCCTTACAAAGATCTCTTCCAACCGCCCTTAGTGTTGGACAGACTTGAGAGGGCAGAGAAAGGTACATAGACATTTTTTTAATTTATTCCTGTAACAGATAGTATTGATTTAATCTTTGTTTAAATATAATTATAGATGTTATATGATTTAGCAAAGTTTCCATAACTGCGCTGCTTGTACAGTCAAAGATTTATCTAACTTTTTTTTTTAATTGTTGGAAAAATCCGTTACGGATACCCGCCGGCCAAGAAGGTAATGATCGGAGGGTTATGTGGGACTACCCGGTAGAATAGAGGACGCTGCCATTTTTAAAGCTATCCACTAAAAAACCAACGCTTGCCCTCAACGCCATAATGGGGCGCCACGGGATCGCTTGCGCACTCACCGTGACGCCCCGGAAAGATTTATTGAACAACTTCAACTTGTGCTATACTATATTTAGCTGAATAGAATAGAATGGTTAAACACCAGGACAAAATAAAAGGTATATAAAAAATTTCAAAACATAACTTTATTCTATAAATAAGGCATTAAGTACGAGTATCAATCGCAAATGTGTTTACTCCAAGCGGGCTCGAGGTACAGTATTATGAGTAGCACCAAACATTATCTAAAGGCGATCACCCATCACGGTGGGATATAAACACTAAGAAGCAAGGGAGTTTATTTATAATAAAATAAAATAATTTAAAAACACATTTGGGTTAATAATAACAAGCTTTACAAGTTCTTTGGGTATTAGGGAATAGGTTTTCGCCTTTTTATTTTTTTTTATTTCACAGTTTTGGATCTCCATTTCTTAAATCTATTTGTCATTATTATCAATATTATCTTTTCATGGAAAAACATTTTGTTATACTTCTATTTTAACGGGAAAAAGTACATAGTTTGTTAACAATAATTTCAACAACACTTACTGTTTATAAAAGTACAAGGTTTGGTGTGAACCAAATAAATATACATTTTGATATCAAACACATAAAAATTATGTTTATACATTTTAAAAATATTAAAAAATCTAATCCATATTTTGATAACAACCATTAATAATTTGAGACCATACAATTTACAACCGGAATGTCAATTTTTAATCACTAATTATTTTTGTCCTTAAAAAAATCCAAGACTAAGCACAAACAAACTATGAATTAGAGAAAAATACATATATCTGAAGTTGCGACACTTGTGTCAGACACAATAATGAACACTCCTCAAATTACATGAAGAATATAGTTTATTTAGTAATAGTTGATTTTAAGGTATTCAATTCATAAATAATACCGACTATTATAATTTTAAAGTTTTCAAAATTGTATACTTGTAATGTAACAACATGTATATGAATTAATATGTAAAATTATATTTCATTCTGGTATAGTTTTTAATGTTTGGAGAATATAATCTGTGAGAACAAATGTCAACTGTCATTAACCATCACTGGTTTAAAGGAAGCACGCTGTATAACAATTATCAGCGTAGCTATTTTAAGTACAACTATGACCAGCACTCAGTCTTCGACCTTAAAACATCTTAATATCAATAAAATCATTTATAAAAATCGCTTATATACAGATAATAATTATTATATAATAAACAACTTTCAATTTTATAAATTGATTATAAAACATAAATCTTAAACTACAACAATATATATATCTTGTACTTCATTAAATGGTTAAATTTATTTTTAATTAATTATACACACTCAATTGTAACTAAACTAAAATCTTATATTATTATTATTACATTTAAAAACCGACATCTTTGAACACAACAATGTTAATTCAGTTTAAGTTATGATTATTTTTATTAATATATTTTAAAAGTATAAAAGGCACTTACTGGCAATGAAAGTATAATTAAGTACTTCAATGACTATTATAAGTTACTTAATGTCTAATAATTGAGCTCTGCGGCAGGAAATGACTTTGTATAAGTTATTTTCGGGCGTTAATAATATTTAAGTGAGAGCTCCAAACTCAAACATGATATTATACTTTTTAAAAGATTTCATAGCAAGAACCTTAAACATCAGTCAATCTCTGGCTAGAGTTGGAAGGTAATTTAATTAGTATCTACATATATTAATTTGCTGCAATATTTGCTTTAAAAATTGTCTTACTTCACGAGTATCTGGTATAAGAAGTTTTTTAGCATCGGTCAATGCGCAAAAAAATAGAATTTAGTTTAAAGCTCTCCTAATTACCTTGTGCGGTCAAAAGCTCTTGAGCGTGAGTCCTCGTGCGGGCAGGCTGTTGGCCTTAGCGGGCGCGTCGCGTGCGTGCGAGTGGGCCACCGCGATGCTGAGACACTGGGCCCACTGCTCCGCGTTCTTGCCGTCCTTGGGCTTCAGGATCAAGGTCTGATCTCCCGTGAAGATCTCGAAGGCCTTCGGGATGTTCCTAGCCCCCCGGGATACTTTGACAGATCGGATCTGGTTGATGTCTATGCTCTCGCCGCCACTCTAAGAATGACAATTGTTTACTTTTTTTTTATAATAAATTACATTGTGAAGTCGAAAGATAAAATGAGACGCCACTCACCGATCCCTTGCACGATAAGTGTGCCCCGGACAGAGTGAAGTAGCGCGTGCGCCAGCGACGGAACAGCCTCCAGCGGCCTTTTTTCTCCCTGAGTTGTCCTTCAATGACGGGCGCTCCGTCTCCCAGGAATCCGCCCGCGCGTTCCGGATGATGGCACAGGAAGCAGCCCCACGTGGCGCGCGCGCTCACCTCGAACACGTCGAAGAAGCCGGCGGCGCGCAACTCCTGCACGAGCAGCTCCCGCTCCTTGAGTGCGGGGAAGGCGCCGGTGACGAGCGTGAGGAAGGTGCGGTTCTCGCAGTCAAGGATGTCCCAGCAGTGCTTGAGGCTGGCCACTGTGGGGTCGCGCGAGGAGAGAGCGGCCGCGTGGCGCGCCTGAAGCGCCAGAAACATGAGGTGGATCCAAGTGCGCGGGAGGCGCGTGCGGAGCGTGAAGGCGGCGCTGGCGTACAGGCAGTGCGGCCCGCGCGACCCGCACGCGAACGACAGGCGGGCCTGCTTCTTGGAGCGACGCTCTGCGGACGGAACGGACGATACAAGTGAAGGAGAGGTCATATGCGATGGTTTAGAAAGGTCCTATAAATACATCTCGATAAAACAAATTATACCATAGCGAGACAATTATAGAGGCTCACCTTCTATCGTGCACTTTGCGGGCGGCGGTATCCTCAACGAGACGTTGTCCATATACGCCTTTATCTTATCAAGGTGTTTCTCGCAGAAGTGTTGCACCGTGTCTCTCATGGGGTACGGCTCGAACACGCTTATCCTGTGATTCGAGTTGGAGTTACTGGAGTTGATCATGGTGACGCTGGTGTTGTTCGCTCGTCGTGACGTCACGGTCACGGGACCAATCGGGATCGAGTTGGTGCCGGATATGGAACAAGTCTGGGTCGAGATAGGTCCGGCGGCCGTCGTTATTACGGACACCTGGCCCAACGCGGAATTATGTATGGCCACCGAGGTCGGCACCAACGCGTCCGACGACTTGCCGGTATTCAACGGATTTACGGATATGGACTGCGCCGGCTGTGATGGTCCTGAAATTATTGTTGGTCCTGACGCCGTCTGCAAATATTTTAAAATAAATTTCACAATTTACCTGAGTATACATTCGTATCTAAACACACGCACATACGTACCGTGGGGGGCCCGATGAGTATGTTGTGGTGCAGATTTCTCGGTCGCGGGGCGAGAGGCGGAGACACGCTGACGGTCACGCCCCCGCCTCCCCCGCCCCCCGCACTCCCCGCACTGGACACAACACCCGCCTTACTCACAGGCTTGGTGCCCACTACTATTAAATATAAATATATGCATAATAAAAAAATAAACTGTTGAGCTTAAATAGTCTTAATAATTAGGTAACTGATTTCAAACTTGATATATTTTATGCTAAAAAAAATTGCCTATTAATTTTTTTAGCGAGAAATTGGAATTATTTAATAGATTTTTCTTATATATCTCTCTGTGTATGTTGAATATTTGAAGAATTATAACGTTGGATAAGTTAAATAAAAAGCGTGCTCACTTTGCGGCGGATTTTGTGCGTTCATTTGTTGAGACGATGACAACCGCGTCATACTCTTATGTAGACCCCCCACGGATCCGCCTGAAAATAAACAATTTACACATAATTTATTCTCATTAGCTTACTTAAACATTTTTATTTCCGAACATTCTCACTCACCGGCAACATTCAATCTCGTCATGCTCCTATGTGAGTTGGGTCCTGGGTGCAGTCGGCCCGTGCTTCTCGAGTCTCCCAGCTTGGCTCGCCTCGTATAGCCGACCGGTGCCGTGGATACAGGGGGCACGGACACAGCCGCGGTCGTGGCCGTCGAGGTCACCGTCGTCGTGCTCGAGACTGGGGTCTGACCCCCCAATTTAACTATAGTCACCCCGGCTGAAGTGCGGTTTACTTCGCTGTGCGTTGATTTTGGACGGTTACTGCAAAAAAAAAATAAGGAAATGTTGGCAATATTAAACTCAAATATCAAACGGAATTCAAACCTGCGAAAACCTTATGTTAGGCGTTGAGACGACTGCGCCATCGCGTCCTTATACAAATTGGTCAATTATTGATACCTGTTGTTGGCTCGGAGCGCGGTCAGCAGTCTATCCGTGAAGAGCGCGGGATAGGCGCTGCAGAGCGCGGTCGCCTCCCGCAGCAGCGCCGCCTGCTCCGGGCCCTCCGCCGTCGAAAGGCGCTCCACTACGAAGTTTAGGGCTTCCTGAGCTCGCTCCTGTAATCGCCTGTCTCGGTTATGGTGATTTCGTGTACAATTTTATTACAGAATATAATACCCGAAGGCAAGTTTGGGAGGTATTTTTGTTTATCGTATGAAAAAGTCAGTACAAATTTCACACTTATCGTACATAACGTGCTTGCAATAGTGTATAGACAGACCCGTCCGGTGCCCGCGAGCGCGGCCAGTGCGGCGGCGGCGAGGGCGGCGGCGCGGGGCGAGGCGTGCGGGGGGCGCGCCGCCAGACGCACGCACGCGCTGTGCTCCGCCACCAGCGACGCACGCGACCGCGATACGCACCCGATCACCTACACACACACACACACACATACACTGCATAATACAAAAATAGCTTTAACGGTTTTATTACTTATTAAACTGGTGTCAAAAGCGTCATCATGTATTTTTTTCTATATTTATTAATTTATATCTTTTCCACTACCAATACCACCAAACCAGTGATCAATCACATCAAATGGGAGTGACAGGAGGGCCTATTTTGATAACATACTTATCAAAAAAAGCGTTTCTGTAAAGACACTTCATCATAAAATAAGGCTACGAGGGTTCCAAACGGCCTGGTCCGAGAAGAACCACGCAACAAACTCAGCCGGATTTTTTTTATGTGATCATTTTTTCACAAACGTTAATATATGTAGTGAGCAATGTATGAACAATTAGAACCATCGCTACCAAATTCGATAAGACTAATGATTAGTTAATTATATGAAAAAGGGAATTCGTGGCTAGCAATACAACCAGTCACCGCAAGCAGCAGTAATAAAAATAATCTACATGCAAGTTACACTATATCTATTTTTACCTGTAATACGTCTACACACATGCAGCCCGGATCCTTCTGGCTGGCGGTGTTGGGACACAAGTAGGATAGCAGCTGAGGAATAGCAGTCTTCAACGCCTCGGGCCGTCTGGCCGCGATTTGTTCGAATAGCGCGAACAACGAGTTCTTTTCGACGGGTTCGGCGTGCGGTAGAAGAGACACGAGCGCCGTCACGTGACCCTCTAGCGGTTCCGGACATACTTCATACAAATTGGTTAGAATACGACAGAGTGGATAATTTCCTGAAATTAGAATAATTTTTTGATTAATTATACATTTTTATTGAGCGAAGCGAGCGGAGCGCTCTACTGGAGACTTTTTCTGGAGAACTGAGAGACTGGAGAGTAGGCTCGAAAACTACTTGACGTAAAATTATGAAATTTTGCAATCAAAAAGACACAGGTGATGGTTTAAAAAAATTTCTTTTTAAAGTCATGTCGTAGAGATATAATCGTTAAAAAACTGATATCCCATTAAAGTCAATGGGAAACGATGAGTCATTACACTGGGCTCGCTACGCTCAATATGCAAACGGCACCCGAGATTTCGCGAGTGCAGCACCTCGAAATTGACGGTCTGTTGGCGCCAATAGTATTTATGTATTTATATTTTAATTAATGATACAAACATACCTGACATAATAGAATCCATAATTGTTTGAACATGAGGCTTCAAAAGCATAGCATGATGGCCCGCAGCCAATGATAAATATCTAGCCATGTGTCTGGATATCTCACGGTTACCCTTGTGCAGGAACTGAACTGCAACCGGCAGGAACAACTCCATTACTTCCTCATTGCTACTAGCTTCCTTGTCCGCTTGAAGAGGAAATGATACCTACGAGCATTGAGCAAGTATTGCAAGCTGTTGCATGTAATTTAATATACATTACTAGTAATGTATAAGGTTACATAATTGCAATATAACTCTTGAGTTAGACTTGATCAAATTATTTATTATTGACAGTATTTTTGTAAACTTATTTACCAATACAATGCATGCTATAACATCAGATGCAATTTTAGCATGAGGTGGATCATCATCTCGGAGATGTCCAACTGGCATCAGGTTGTGGTGTAGACAGGACTCCAGCAGTGCCACCAGGGATCCACAGTACTTCTCCAGAGTTCCTGTTTCCTTGATACATGATGTAACTCTAGTGACACATATTTCTATTAAGGCTTGGTCACGGTCATTCCGAATGTAATCTGGCCGGGATGATATGTCCGTTATTTGGTTTAACTGTAAATATTTTAAATGAGAGTTATAAATTGCTTATAGTAACAATAAAGTTATTTTCTATATTAAGGACTAACTATTTTATATAGTAAAAAAACTTTCTTTAAGTAACTTCATACACCATTTTACTAATAAAAGTTAGTATTGTATTGTATTAAAACCTAAGTTTCAATACAATACGAAACAAAACTTGAAATATTAACATATATTTATTATATTTAAACAGAATATATTATCCGAATGCCATACATAATAGCAATATTAAAAACCTGTTTTATATTATTTTACCTATAACAAATACAACTTTTTTTCTATTACCTATTTAGGAATATACATCTTCTTCATCTTGATATATTACTGATTTCCCGTTACTATGTTTTTTACTAGTCTAGTCTAACCATATTGATAGATTAGTAAACAAGTTACTAAACTTACCACTTCATTCAAATCGTTGACAATATCAGAGTCAGGAATAGAAAAAATATCTCCTGCTCGGGTCAAATCCCGCTCCGTTAGCACGTGTTTCAGCAATTCGTGCATAATGCTGCCTCAACAACAACGCAACTTCAGAAATTCGCTGGATAAATTACCAACAAACAACTTACAGCTTACTTGACACATCTACACGAAGCTTTTTCTACATTATAATAATAACCACGGCACTGCTTCCATATTGGTAAAAGAGCACGTATTAATGCACTTTCTAATATTGTTAATGTAAAATAATATTACATCAATTTCACTTCCGATAAACACTGTAATGATTGAACTGAAATTAGGTAAGAAGGAATTGTTCGACTGGTCCTGTCGTTGTCCAAAACTACAAACGTCAAACGAAGTTCAATGAACTTCATGATCGCATATTTCCATAAACAAGTAAATTGCTCCAAAAATAATAAAAAGTTATATACATGACTTTCAAAGAACTCGCAACTCCAATAACAACATTTTTCAATTACTTGTTAAGAATATTTACTATTTCAAAACGACAATTCCCAAACTAAATAAACATAATATGACATCATTATTGCATCAGATGAGAAGCTATGGATGATGTGTCACAAAATAGTTGACATGAAATCTGTCAGTTATTAATATTGACAACAAACATGAATTATAATACTTACAAGTATAGTAATAAGACTTACATTCATTTATCTTAAAAAAGTAAATAATGATTGAAATATTTATAGAGGTTAGAAATCAGAATGCGAATTGCGAAAGATACAATAAATAAATGTTATTCATTTTTTTTATAAATTAAGTTGATTAGTTACAATAAAAAACAGTTATTTACTTTAATTGTATAATACTAAAATGCCCGTAAAATGCAAAGGTGGTTGTGGAAAAAATGCCATGCTTAAGGTAAGTAATGAAATAGTTTTCAAAACATAATTAAAAATAATAAAAGATATGTGTTTATATACAAATAAATATTTTTGCAGCGTCCCAAAACTGGAGATACCTTGTGTAAAGAATGTTTTTTCCGAGCTTTTGAAACAGAAGTACATTTCACAATATCAAAAGGAGAACTATTTAAAAGAGGAGATTCAGTTGCCATTGGCGCATCAGGCGGTAAAGATTCAACTGTGCTGGCATATGTGCTTAAAACCCTAAATAAAAGATATGGGTATGGACTTAACCTCATGTTGCTATCTATAGACGAAGGTATCACTGGTTACCGAGATGACAGTCTGGAAACGGTGAAACAAAACAGAGACGACTATGAAATGCCACTAAAAATTTTGTCATATAAAGATTTGTATGGTTGGACCATGGATGAAATAGTAGCCCAAATAGGAAGAAAGAACAATTGCACATTCTGTGGTGTGTTTCGACGACAGGCTCTGGACAGAGGGGCAGCCATGCTCAATGTAAAATGCATTGCAACTGGACACAATGCTGATGATATAGCAGAAACTGTCCTAATGAATGTGCTCAGAGGAGACATAGCCAGACTAAAGAGATGCACTGCTATATCTACTGTAAGTAGCAAATAAGAAAGTAAATATATTGGCTGTTAGATCATGGCATAAGATATTCTCATAATTCATTTCTTCACTATATTTTATTATTTTATATTTATACTTTTATTATTATTTGTTATAATTCAGGGTAGTGAAGGCACCATTCCCAGAGTTAAGCCATTGAAATACACATATGAGAAGGAGATAGTTATGTATGCGCATTACAAGAAGCTGGTGTACTTCTCAACTGAATGTGTGTTTGCCCCAAATGCCTATAGAGGACATGCACGGGCTCTTCTGAAGGACTTAGAGAAGATTAGACCTAGCTGCATTATGGATATTATTTATTCAGGTAATAATAATCGCATTATGATAACAATCATATTCATAAATAACTTGTTTGATATTATAAGCATATTCTGATATTAACAGGTGAAACAATGGTAGTAAAAGAAGAAGTCTCCCTGCCGTCACAAAGAATATGCACAAGGTGCAATTTTGTTTCATCTCAGGAAGTTTGTAAAGCTTGCGTCCTTCTGGAAGGGTTAAATAAAGGGTTACCAAAACTGGGTATTGGCAAGAGTTCTAAAGCTAAAAAAATGTTGGAAGCATATAATGCAAAACAGAACAGCATAGAAGTCATTAATAATATAAATGATGACTGCAAGAGAGATAACTGTGTTTCAAGAGGCAAGGTTTGCAGATCCAATGCAAGTGCAAAAACTGATTCTTCTCATGTAAAAGATCCCACAAACAATACAATTTCAGAAAACTGTTGTAATGGTACACATAAACAGGAAAATGAAGATTCATGTCCAAATAATTCTAAGATAAATAGACTGCTGCAAGAATATGGTATACCAGATAAGGGATATAAAGATTCAAACACTATTTTAATACCAGAAGATAACATAACTGAAGACTTTGAAGTAGATTTTCATGATGCGGATACAAATGAAGATGTGGATACTTGTGAAGGTGCATGCGGCAAGATTGATTCATTGCATATAGGTTTTTAGCAGTTTCATAAAAAAATAATATATATAATAACATATATTTAATCACAATGCTCTTTATTTTATTCAAAACAGACATTTCTAGTAACAATAATACTTAAACTTTACAGATGCTAACAATTATTTACAAGACTAAACTAAGCTCCTGTGGGTATATACAAATTGAGCTCAAAGGCCTATGGGACTAGATAGCTGAATATAATTAATGTGATAAGGCATGACATCTCCCAATATAACTTATTTTAAACATATCAAGCAAAATTTAATTATTACATAGCAGATTTGAAAGGCACTTCTAATTTACCACAATAATAGTACTAATTCCGACTGTAATATGTTAAAAAAGCACATCAATGTCTCATAGTTTAGGAGCTTGATTCCGATGTCCAAGGGTACGGCGCTAAGTGATGAAGGCGGGCGCTCGAGACTGTATCCGCGCCCGACACACCGGACAAGCATCTATGATACGCTCCGAGCACTCCTCACATAGACACACATGACCACATGGCAACAGAATGATCTGGAAGGGTTAAATTTTTATTACCAAATAAAAATCCTATCATTTTTACTCATGAGACCTAGACACGTGCTATATCATTGTAAAATTTATATACATAAATATTTAATTTTTATTAAGTACACCATAAACAAAATCAATTTCACAGACACTAAACCAGTTTTAAGGCACTTGAAATTACCATTAATTTAAAGTAAACTAACCTCTTTAGGATTTTCAGTGCACACAACACAAAGCTGAAGCTCAGTAAGTTCCTTATCCCGTGTATGTGCTCTTCTCTCCCTTCTCCCCGCTGCCAACTGCTTCTTGAGGAGCTCCTCTGCCAGGCGACGACGACGACGCTTTATATATTTGTATAATATCCGTCCTGATGCTACGGCTGCCACTGATCCAAACAGGACTAGGAGGATTCTGGAATAAAAATTTTCTTTCACAATTGGTATACTTTTATATTAAAACATTACTACTTTGTAATGTGAAATCAGAATTAATATTATTTTACAGAATTAACATTACATTACACTCTTGTAATTAAATTTTGTATTTTTTAATTTATTTTGTATTCAAATGTTTGTACTGCCTACCTTTGAATAATTGCTACACATTTCTGTAATTTGAACTTCATGAACATTAACTAAAAACTGATAAAATGTGAGGCAACTGACACGAACTAGAACTTTAAATATTTAGGAAAATAAGCTTTTAAATTTCACTTACATTGTAGTAAAAAACATTGCACAATGGTAACACAGGAATATACTTTAAATAAAGCACCAATACAAGTTCAGAATCAATTGACATATCAATTCATAGGTCACACGACACAGTTACCAATAATTATATTGTTATGTGTGCAAGACACTGAACAGCGAGTTACATTTTTTATAATTGTAGTGACCTTAATTTGTTTACATATCATTGCGACCTTCATTTGTTTATTATTATTTTATAAACAATATAAGTATAAAACTTATATTTCACAATTTCATTATCCAATTATAATTATATTAAATTCATGATTTTTTTGAAGAATTAAATAGCTACAACAACAATAAGTAAAACAGAATATTACCTTAAAAAGTCCCTAGAACTGGCTAGTCGTTTCAACAAGCTAGACTTTGTAGAAGTTGTTAGGTATAGCGGCAATCCATCCCTTGGAGGCTGAATCTTCAAACCTGAACTGGTTTTGCTGAGTTCACCAATAGCAGTTATATAAGAACCATCTCTCAACATTTCCTCCATGGTCTGAAGGCCCCTTTGACGCACCCCAGAGAAGAAACCCCATACATGGTCAATGACACCAGGGGACATTGGTTCAAACTTGTCAGAAATTACATCTAAATCTGTTGTATGAAATTAATACATACTACATGTTGCAGGAGCATTAAATATCTTTGAATTACAATAATGACTTCCCAAAAACCTACCTAAGAGCTCTGCAGTCAATGCATCCACAACTTCAATGCTATATTTTCCATTGCTTAAAACAAATGGTGTTGAGTTGCAAGCCTCATGTATAGTGCGAGTCTGGTCAGACCAGAAGCCTGCCGATGTTCTTGCTATTACATGCTCTTTAATAGTTAACCTAGACAACAAATTCTTGTTAGATAGGTACAACTAGTAAAAAATACTAATTGCTTTATTATATGAATATTAAACTAAAAATCTGATATTTAAGAGACCCAATAAATATTTACTCCTTCCTAAAATCATCAACTTGCCTTTGAATAACTCCTGTAACTAATTGGTTATAGTTGCTAGTGATAGGGTTGCCGAGAGGTTTCACCAGACCTCGGATCACAACATATGGAATAACATGGTTTGGGTACTTTTTTATCTCCTTGGTTAGTGTGGAATCTATGTCTAAAACTGGGGCCGACTGAAACAATGTGCAATGTGCATGCATATTTATCAAAAAGTATACAATCTTTAGAAACATAATTTTTTAATACCATTAAATGAATCAAATCATTTTAATTGAAAATGTAATATATATATATATATATATATAATATTCTAATAATGATAATAGTCTACGTCTGAATTTCATAATATACCTGTAATGAATCCAGGATATGTTTACATTTGCTCAATTGTTTAACACAAAAGCCCAAAATCAAAGAATCTATGCCAAGAATAACTGTTTCACCGATAATTTCGGAAAGGAAATCCATTTTATCCTATTATAATTTTAGTTATAACAACCATTAAGACCTAAATAATCAAAATAATTTAGAAAATTATCAAACACAAAATTTTCATTTTATTTCATAACCTTTTCTAAAAATACTAATTACAAACTGACAACTACCAACAGCTGTCGGATTATGTCAGATTATTAATGCGTTTCGGTATTCCGTCTTATTATTATTTTTTCACAGTACGTACTATCATTAAAAATAATATTTTTAATATTTTTTAATATTTAAGTAATAAGAAAAAAAACTGCAGTAAGAAAAAAAGTTTTTTATTTTTGAATGCCATGTTACAGATATTTAAAATGTAATTAATTTCTTCGTCTTCTAACGCGGGATATACGCCAAGCATTAGGTTCTTCATATTTGTTATATAAAGGCTCCAATCGTTGATTTTTCTTAAATTTAGACAGCTTAGTTGGATCTGAGAACTTGAAGAAAGCGGGCGCAAACTCTACTAGCCACTTGGGATCTATGGTCGTTACTTCTCGCATGTACTCTTTTGTAGTTTGTACTAACTCGTGGTAGATTACCCTAGAAATTAAGAACAATTTTTAGTTTTACAAGGCGAATAAAATATAAAAATCATAAAAGTAATATTTAAATGTATAAATAACATACCATTCCGGCTGTCTATTAAACAACGCACTGGAGGGGTGAATATACACCACCTGACTGTCTACAAGGGTTCTATATCCCTCTTGCGGGTCTTTCTTGGCTGCATTCCTGAAGAATCCTGAACAGACTGTCTTTTGTATGCGCACTGTGTTTTTACCAGCTGATACGACATCTAGTTTATGTCTGTGAAAGCAAAGATTTTATTATCTACTAATACAAAATAATAAAAAAAATATATATATATTATTTAAAAAAACTTACCTGTCCATAATACCAAGCAACTGTTTCCTAACATCTTGGGCCCTTTTCAATGTACGAATTTGTACAAAGTTCTCATAGCACCAGGCATTAGAAAACTTATTATTTTTCCAGCTATTGTACACCGCTAACAATGTGAGGTGGTCACCCTCGGCCTGGTTGAACTTAGCCTTCTTCTGGTCGGCCAAGGCTTGTTTGTCTTTCGGTCGATAGAAGACATTTTGTACACTCAACATGGATACTATTGTCAGAATTTCGTCGGAGCATTGTAGAGCAACTGACATGATGAGAATTTTTGAAAGATTGGGTTCCAATGGAAATTCAGCCATCTGTAAAAGAAACATATATGTAAATAAAACTATTTCTTATTTTAAAGTGGTATTTGCTTAACAGGATGTTTACTTTATTTAGCGTACCCGTCGTCCAAGTCTAGTGAGTAGTCCTTCTGCGTCAAGGGCGGACAGCGAGTGCAACTGCTCCAGCGCCATGATGAGGGACTCCACAGGGGGGGCGTCCATGAAGTCGAAGTGCAGCAAGTCGTTTATACCCATCGTCTTCAGTTGTAAAACCTGGACAGCATTACATCCATTAATATATTTATCTCTCATTAATAACATTTCTGGCATATGTTTGATGCTCATTGTCCACTTTCAAACAAAAATATGCCCTCAAATGAATGAATGAATAAAGTTGACGTGGTGATGTGTAGCGGATGGTGGTACTTACAGTGGTGGCGAGGTTGGTGCGCTGTATCTCCGGCACGGGCGTGGGCAGCATTTCGTCTCTGTAGGCTCGCTCGGTGTATAGTCGGTAGCATTTGCCGGGCCCGGTGCGACCCGCGCGACCCGCACGTTGCTTGGCCGCCGCCTGCGGGACCACAGTACAACATTTAGCAAGAAATATATAAAAAAGTAATTCTACACATTAAGATACTTAAAAAAAATCTCATGCTACCGTACTATTTGTAACTATGCATTCTTTTTTGTATTTAATACTGTAATAATTTTTATAAAGCTTCACATGAGTTTAGCATTGAATGAGTTAATTTAAAAAAAAACGGTATAACCTGGATTTTAGTTTGAAAATTTGCAAAGGAATTTCATTAAGTAATCAAAATCATTGCAGTGTAAATATAGAGTTATGTTTTGTAATTATTATAGTTCTATTGGCTTTAACAGAAAGATGGCTGACAAGTGCTACAGTATAAAATATATAATATGTAACAGAATTCAAATTGCATTAAATATGAGCTTACTTGTGATATTGGAGTGACGACCAGTGAGTCCATGCCGGTCTTAGAGTTATATACCTTTTGCTTCACAAAGCCGGGATCTACTACATAGTAAATACCATCTATGGTGAGAGACGTCTCAGCGATGTTAGTTGCTATTACCACCTTCCTGGAGCCAGGAGGCGCGGGCTCGAAGATTCTAGTCTGCATCTCAGAGGGCAAAGCAGAGTACACCGGCAAGATTATCAATTCCGGTACATCTGGTCCTAACGATTTCATTCTCTCATATAATATTTCACAGGCCGTATCGATTTCCTCCTGACCGGTTAAGAACAGTAAAATGTCTCCTGGGGGTTCTCGTAGATGTATTTGCATGACAGTTATCAAGGAGGCATCAAGATAGTCAGTTTCCGGTTCCTTAGTGTAGAGTACTTCGACGGGGAAGGTGCGACCGGGTATAGTAAAGATGGGCGCCTCAAAGAAATATTGAGAGAATTTCACTGCGTCTAGAGTGGCCGACGTAACTATGAGTTTCAGTTCGGGGCGCTTCTGAACTGCCTGCTTGAGGAGACCGAAGAGTACGTCCGTGTGTATGGTGCGCTCGTGGGCCTCATCCAACATTATCACCGAATAGCTCTTCAGATCCAGATCCATGAGACACTCTCGAAGCAACATTCCGTCCGTCATGTACCTGCAAAAATTATAAAATATATATTTTTTTGATTAAGTGATAATATAATAATGCACATAACCTTTGTTTGTTTGTACGTTTGTGCAGTCATAATTCAAGTTAACGAATAGAAATAAAGGATGGACGAAGTTAATGATATTAAAATTTGGAATGAAATTCATCTAAGAGATACCCACTTGATAACTGTTTCCGGGCCGGTGCAATCCTCAAAGCGGATGGTGTACCCGACCTCCTGTCCCAGCCGGCAGCCGTACTCCTCGGCCACTCTCTTGGCGACGGCCATGGCGGCGACGCGGCGCGGCTGCGTGCACGCCACGCGCCCGCGACGCGCCACGCCGCACTCGCACACGTACTGCGTGATCTGCGTCGTCTTGCCCGACCCCGTCTCGCCGATCACTATTAGGATGCGGTTGTCCGATATCGCCTGGAATATAACATTTTTTTTTAATATTTTTATTTATCGTTCTATATACCCGCGATTTGTTATGATGATGAAAAAATTTGCACTCTCTTATTACGTAAAATGTTTCAGTAATCGTGTTTATATTTTTCCACGGGACTATTTTTTCCAACGAAGGATATGTCTACACTTATTTTCGAGTTATTTTGGACAATAACCCATCCTTGAACATAAAATAACCATATAAAAAAATTTAAGTAATTATGTGGGGGTTATGTGGGGGTATGAACCTTATAAATACTTTTTCAGAGGGATTAAGAACAATACTATTTAATTAATATAGATTATAACAAAGAAAACATGACTTACTTTGGTCAATTCATCTCTCAACTTATAAATAGGCAGAGACTGTCTCTGCTCCAATAACGATAGATTAGTTTTCTTTCCGAAAGAGGACTTCTTTCCACCTATCACATGCTTCTTCCACTCCGGCAAGTCCTGTGGAGTTATTCCGGTACCTCGCATATTGGCAGCTAATGCTCTTGCGTCGGATTCCGGTAAGGGATCTATCCAATTCTTATTTAAACCCGTGGGCAAACTCTCCATTTCCTGTTCCCGCTGAATCATCTTCTGTTCTCTTCTTTCCTTGGCTAAAGCCGACTGCATCATGGCGGCTTGGGCCAGTGAGCCGTCTGGATTCTTTACTATGCGAACGGGAGACAAATCATGGAGCGCTCGGCCATGACCTTGGAGGAAGGGCGGCTCCTCTTCGACCAGTTCTATTTCGATGTCTGCCTCTCCATCTTCTTCTTTAGGCAGCAAACCGGTCTCTTCATCAAAGTCTGGAAGTTCACTCTTGTCTATGACGCCTGATGATATCATCTGTACAGAACAAGAAGCATTGCATAAAATTAGGCAAGTTTCTCAAAATAGGTCTTACAGAGCAATGAGTCATTATTACTTATTAAATAAAGATATATATTAAATAAATCATGAACCTTACCTGCTTGATTTCCCACCTCTCGGGGCTAGAGATCCTGGTGACTCTCTTGCGACTGGAGTCCTCGTCAGGGTCGAGCTGCAGGCCGGCCAGAACAGCCGTGGGACGGTCGGGATTACGGCCCGAGCGTTCCGCCTGAGGACATGTCAAAGACATGATTAATATATCTGCCTGTATTAAATACACATAGTAGACTGAAGCCAAGACAAGAATGATTTAAATACGTAGGATTTTTTTATTTCTTCTTAAACCGTCACATATAACACCTCATGGATAATAAAAATAAAAAAAATGTTTAAATTATATTGTAGCACATCTTTCAAATCAATTAATGTCAAATTAACACAATATTTACATACATTATGTTTTTTTTTAATTCACACAGAAAATAACTGTTGAGACAACAACAACAACAAGCAAAAAGCAATAGTAAATTTTTGATAAAAACATTGAACTTTCATACCTCTAAATGCGCATGTGAAGTTGGATTCAAATCCTTGCCCGTCTCCTGACACACGTCCTTCATTGTCAATGATACTTTCTGTCCCATAACAGACAACACCTTAATCTGAAAATTATATTATAAATGCTCAAATATAACAACACTTATGTTTACTGTTAAATTAGTCATCATATTTATGTCATTCACAATGTTATGCAATAATGAGTACTCATTATTGCATAACATTTACCTTCATAACGATAAGATTACTTTAGTTTTATTTTTGTTAAAAGAAACAAAAAACAGAATAAATTTGGTACACACCTTAACCTTATCCCCCCTGGAGACGACATCAGACACATTAGTGACTCTCCCCTCGGCTCGCAGCTGTGAGATATGCACAAGTCCCTCCCACCTCTTTCTCAACCCCTCCATTTGCACAAAACATCCAAATGGTACTATGTTTGCCACTCGCCCATTGTATATCTAAAACAAATAATTATATTAGGTTTTTTTTCTTGTTATAAAGATATTGAAATTACATAGTATGCTTACTTACTTTGCCCGGTTCAGGATCATCACTCATCTCTACTTCAGGACTTTTCTTTCTTTGACCTCTTCCATAATCATTATCTTTGTACCTTTTTTCTTGTCTCCCATGAGAACGGGACCTAGATCTTCTATTTGTAGATCTAGATCTTCTTTGCCTATCTCTTGATCTGGATTTATGACGATGTTGACTCCTAGACCTTCTTTTTCTGTCTCTATCTCTACTTCTACTTCTCCTATCTCTGCTTCGATTTCTTCTGTCTCTGCTACGACTTCTTCTGTCTCTGCTACGACTTCTTCTGTTTCTACTACGACTTCTTCTATTTCTACTGCGACTCCTTCTATTTCTACTGCGACTTCTTCTGTCCCTATCTTTACTTTGATTTCTTCTTTCCCTACTACGACTCCTGTCTCTACTCTTACTTCTTTTTCGATCCTTTGATCTATCTCTTTTTCTACGACTATCAGAATAATCACTACTATGCTCTTTTTTTTTTATATTGTCACTCTTAAATTCACCTCTACTTTTATTGATATTTGATGGCGCCAGGGCTTCCAGTGCAGCCATTGCATCATCAACAACTTCGTCACCAGATACTTTTTCCTTTGATTCAACTTTAAATATGTCTTTAGATGTGATTCTATTGTTTTTCTTATCATCTTCACTATCATCGTCAGATGAGAACTTGCTAGGTTTGTCATTAGGAATAGCTAGACCTGGGAATTTATTTGCTAAAGGATTACTCTTTTTGTCTTCTTGTTCAGGTTTTTCCGTTTCACTCTCCACAGGTTTCATGTGTTGAATAATACGAAGCAAGTTTGTCATAAATGAATCAGAAAATTCTGCACCATTTTCTATTAGGGCTTTTTTGAAATTATCAAAATTGGGATTCTTATCTGCTAAGTCAATAATAAATTCAGCTGAAATGAAAGAAATGTGTTTGTTATTATAAATTTAAAATAATAAACAATACCAGATCTCGACAACAGTTTTGCCTCTGCTGTAGAGTTAAAAATGTCTTTTGATGTTTTAAAGTTCGGTACTATATGGTATTCTTTTTTGTAACCAACACATAAATGCAAAATTTCATGATGATCTATTGCATAAACAACAGAATAACAAACACCCAATTATATATAACTACTTCATATAATATTTCCATATAAAAAGGTAGATATAGATATACTTGACTCGATAATTATTGTTCTATTAGAGCCACAATACACAAAATATTTATAAATTGTATCCAGATTGTTATTCTGATGTATAAGCTATATTAGGGGTACTAACAGACCCTCAATTTCGACTCGCTGCGCTTGCGAAAACACGGGTGCTGTTTGCACATTGAGCGAAGCAAGCCCAGCCCAAGTAATAATAGCTCATTGTTGTGGACAATGTCGGTAATGTAGGAGATTAGATAGCTAAAGCAAATTTTTCGCGCGAATTTTTTTTCCTATTGACTTCAATGGGATATCAGGTTTATGACGAATATTCCTCAACATCACATTTTTCAAAAATTTTCTAAAACCATCACCTAATGTGTGTCTTTTTCATTGCAAAATTTCATAATTTCTATTTGTCACAAAGAATGTGAAAAAAATCTCCAGTAGAGCGCTCCACTTGCTTCGCCCAATTGCTACAGAGTTTAGATAAATCCATTCAGTAGTTTTGGCATGAAAGTTGTTGTTTGGCATGTTACATACATACTCACAAACTTTCCTTTTCCTTATTAATTAGTAGGATAATTAATAATATGGTTATTGATATATAAAAATGTTTTTTAAGTAAAACTTATATGTGGACAACTATATAGAGAATAGTGCCTCAAGACTCTGACAGTATTTTACAAAGTGTTTATTGTTAGTTTGTTCATGTTTTTTTAAGTACATGGGCCTGGTACATAACAATTTAACTATTATATATAAGAATAAAGTAAAGTATTTTAAGCTTAGTAAGATTTAGTGTTCAGCAATAAGTAATTGCACGAGAACACCATATGTAAATACAAAAATATATGTGAGGTAAATTGAATAATTTTATATGGATGCAATTTCTTTAAATTTAATAAGGAATAATAATGTTTATATTACAATGTTGTTACAACATACCTAAATCTTTATCATTCAAGCCTAAATGATTGTCCAACTCTGTACATATTTTGGACACCAGCGAGAGATGCTCTAATTTCGATACTTCATCCATTTTGTAAATGTATTTTCCAAATAATTACATTTAAAGCATAGTAATATTTAAAAGTGATTATATTAAATTGTATTTTCTTGAAGTTTTAGTATAATAAACGAATGCCTAACTCTCCGTTTTAACTTTTTACCACAGATGTCACTTGTTACCAACACTTGACAGTTAACCTTTCATATTTAAAAAACAGATTATTAAAGAGATGTGAAATGTGAATGTGTGAGATATAAAATAAAAGTATTGTAAAGTTCTTTCTGATAGAGGAATATTATAACAATATTAGATAAATGATATATAATTTATTATATGATATATGGAAAATGAAATTGTACACAAATTTACATAAAATGTAATAAACTGCTTTGTGGTCAGAAATTTTTAATTGCTTTATAAATATGGATAATTTATTCTATTCAAATTCAATAAATAATTAATTTATAAACTTTTACCGAAATCTATAATTAGGTTATATATTTATTATAAGTAAGTAGCTAATCAGGTTGCTTATAATTCATTTGGTGTTCCTTAAATATAAACGTAATATTTTCTGAACAAACTACAAGACTAAAAATAAAATTACCATTATGATGGAAAAGTACCATAGGTGACTGCAAAGTATTAAACGACGAAGACTTTGGATACTTTGTCGGTAACAAAATTTTGTACTTCAGGTTGATTATTCTACTTTTTATCGTTATCATTTTAATTTTTGGCTCGAAGTAATTATTGTCTCATTATCCTAAATTGTCTGTTTTTCTATTAAACGATTTCTTGGATGATTTTTATGAAATCGGAAGTTGAGAATTAAACTAGAGAACTTACTTACTTAAGAGAACTTATTCTCCCACTAGTATATATACAAAGGTATTTCTGATTGAAGAGGCAATTGAAGAAAAGTAATGCAACTTTGGTTTATAATTTACCGTCCCTCATGTGAAAAAAGAAGGTATAATAAAAGTCTTTACTTACTATTTGTTATGTTCTATTCTGTAATATCAGCCACTTTATGCTTACTATGAAATGGTCAAGTCTTTTTAGTAGAAAATGTTATCGAATATCGAAATAAATCGAATATAATTGGTTTTGCATACGGCTTTAGACGTCTTGAAAATGAGGATAGTAAAGTATTATAACAATTTTAGGGAAAATGCAACCAACATAATTTATTTTTAATACTTGCCTTAACATGTTTTTTTTTTAGTTGATATCAACTTAGACGGCTGCACATACATAAATAAGAAGTGGCTGTATGATCTAAAGGTCTTTGCTTTTGGGAAGAATTTAAAAACAACAACATTACGCATGTCACATGTGACATGACATTTACATTTAAGATAATATTTTTTTTTCTAAAATCTGAATTCGGATTTCGGATTCAAGAGATAATAATTGTGCACTGCAGTTCTATCTTCACGTGTCAACCTTGTAGTTTCTTCATTTATAATTTAGTGTGAGAAGTTATAAAAAGCATTTCAAAATAACATTTTTTAATGTTTTAGGCAAGTGGTTTTTATTAGCTAACTTATAACAGTTAATATTATTTTATACTATGGATAATACAGAGCACGAACAAAACAATTTCAGTCCTCTTACTGTCCAAGAAGTAGACGTAGATTTTTTACCGATTGTGTACGAAATCATACGAAGGTATATTATATTTATAGCTTTTATTTTTAGATATATTTTCGAAGATGGTAAACTATATGTAATCTCTTTCATTCCTACGTAGTGTCGAACGTGACTTCCACGACAATTCTGCTAAAGTTCGGGAGTCCCAAGACTGCAGCTTGAAAGTACTTGAATTGCAAAGAAAGTTTGACGTCGCACGTTCACAGGTATCAAATCGATAATAAATATGAAAACAATTTATAACCTTTTATATAACATTTTTTTTTTTAGATAAAACGTCTACCAGGAATTGAATTTAATAAACAGGATCAAATAAAACAATTTGAGATCCTTAGTACCCAACTGCGTCTCAAGAGAGAGCTATTGCAGAGATACCGTAATATGTGCTCCTTTGAAACATCATTCAAGTGATTAGAATGCCATTACGGACAATACTCAGATACTTAGCCAATAATGAGCGTCTGGTGCAGAGAATTGCGGAGTCCTATCCAGTGAGAAGGGCTGCACAACTAGCTGTTTCAGTATTCTTTAAAGGCAAGGAGAAAATATCAGATGTTGATCCTCCAAAAATTGCCAATTTTATATCTTTTTTAAGAAAATTCAGTCAAAATATCAAAGAAGGTATTGATGATGCTAAGAGACAGTTAAAAAAATGATGTTTATCGTAGTAAGGCTTGATAAAAAAAAATAGTTAATTTAATAAAACAATAATGTACACTTCCAGTTAGTTTTATTTTTCAAATCAATAAAAATATCTTCTTACTTAAACTATAAAAATCACAAAATCACATACAATGGTACGGAAGAGAATACTGAGAACATGATATGGAACAGATCAACTTGCCGTACAAATGGGGGCAAGTCTCACACAACACGTCTACAGATATTTTAATGATTTATGTTTTGAATATGTTACATTCAAAAAACAGAATTTGAGGGAAAAAATGTATTCGGCAACACCCTATACATAATAATTAAGAATATGAACACAAAGCTGAAATAAATTGAAAACAAACAATCTCTATGATATGTTTCAAAAAATTATAATACTTATTAAGGGAAACCAAAAACAAATTAAAGTACTTTAGATTCACGAGACTGAATTAACATATAATTTATAAACTAAAGAGCACATACCTACATGTACCAAACACACTCCGTATAACTCTTATAGTCATTATATAATAAAATGGATTAATTAACTCGAGCTCAAACATAGAGCTAATAATAACTTCCAAGCATTCTAGAGATTAATTAATCTCTTAAACTAGGATTGTACTTGACACCTATCGCTACAATAATGTTCTAGGAACATAGAAATACCAATTTATTTTAATTATGAATATTTTATTGCGGTGAACGTCGCGGGCGTAGCCGCCTATCGTAACGAGCGTGCCAATGTTGCCATACAAAATAGATTAGTAAATAGTCAGATAATAAAATATCAATTTTCTATAACTATAGATACTGAATAAGTATAAAACTTTACTACTACTATTATATAGTGAATTATTGCAAATAAGGGATAGAAATACAACGCTATTGAATATATCTAGAGATCAATAGACGGTAGTCTCAGTTGGCGGCCAGCGCGGACTGGCCCGGCGCGTGAGGGTGTTGAGGGTGTTGTGGGTGCTGCGTGTGCTGTGGGTGCTGCGGATGCGGCTTGTCGTGTCGCTTGCGGCGTCGTGCGGCCGCGCGCTTGTCCGTCTGCATCTCGAACGGAGAATCCACGGCCGTCACGTCGCTCTCTTGGGGTTGCTGAATAACATGAATGCAGTAAAATAAATATATATATATTGATACATTGTGACGTATAGGACGTCTTTTCCGCCTCTCTCCATAGACTAGTTGTATCACTCGCCTGTGCCCGTCGTGCGTCGCCTGCTGCTCGTTGCCTGGCGGGCGCGGAGTGCGTGTGTGCGTGCGCTAGTCTCGCGGGCGGTCGCGCTGCGGGCTCGGGTCGCAGCACGTTTCCCACCGCCTTTGTGCGTCCCTCACGGAACACCTGAGGGTAATAAGATCACAATACCTGAGAATATAGGTCATAACTGTTTCCTATGACCACGGTCGACTGACATTATAAACGATGATATTCTCTATTGTACATAAAAATTAAATCTAGTCTTCTTGATGTGAAATATTCTATATGAGAGAATGTATGATGCGAGTGCTAGTGTTACCATCCGCTGTCCGCAGCGCAGGTACTCGGGGTGCTTGATGAAGCGGAATCGCACGAGTGCCTTGTCACCCGTGCGGAGACAGTCCCGCGACATGGACAGGATTGACGCCGTCTGACGGATGCTGCCGCAGTGTACTGGGAACGGCGGCCGTAAGATATGAATAACTGACTATTTAAGGAAATAACAAATTAGGTGACATCATATCATATGTCCTCCGAGTCCTCACCCATGGCCTGGTAACGTGAAGAGATGGTGGTGGGGTGGTGCAGCACGAGGATCTCTCCCTCGAACTGCCAGCAGGCCTGCGGCTCCAGCGCCGGAGACACCATCACCATGCCCTTGCGGATCTGAGAGCGCTTGATCTGTACGCACAAACACACATTACGAGATATAAGTTTGAACTCGCTGACTCATTTAAAAGGCACATATTTTAAAACAGCTCATAATACTATTATTATGAGTTATTTAGTCAGTCAGTCTCAGTCTACTTTCTCTCTCCTCCTCATCTCAGTCTACTTCCTTTTACAGAAATCATTGCATATGTAAAAGTGTAAAAAAGATTTAGATATTATCAGAGTATTTATTGAATTAACACAAGAACATTTATAATATTGTATACTTCAATTTAATACAATTGTTTAGACAATCTCAAACAATCTCTATATATATATATTGGTATACATTACTTTGTAAAGAGCAGCTTACTTATAAACTAATTATAAATTATTTTTACGTTTTACTTTTAATAATAATGTTATTTTAACCCAATTAGAAAAAATAATTTTGACAATACGCTTTCATCAATAAAGATATCAAGATGAAATTCAAAAGTAATTTTTATAATATTAGGTTTTTGAACTCAGCTATACTTACTAGGTAAGAGTTTACACCCACAAAATAATATATAACTATAATTTGTTTCTACGTAGGATCTTGTTCTATTTCAAGTCTAATAGAAAGTCGTCTGTGGCGGGATGCGCAGAGTTCCCGGCATCTTCAGGTGCTTTTAAACATAACGTGAGTTCAAATCCAAGTTTCCCGTTCGAGTGGTTTAGTAACAGGGATATTTTTACTATTAGTAAACAAAAAAAAAAAAAAAAAAAATATTTTTTATGTGGTTCCGATTTGCAGAATCACATAAAAATATTTTTTTCGTACAATTTTTAGGTTGTTGTTTTGATGGATAAATTAAAGTAATTAGCTATGCCCGGGACACTGTTACCACGGAATTAGTTTTTTTTGTTATATGTTATATAATTGCTAATTTGGAGCAAAATACCAAAAAGTTCTTTAATTTTATTTTTGGATAAATTATTCCTTTAATTTTATTTTTATCAAATGTAAAATAAAGGTACACGAAGCTTTTTTTTTTAATACATACAACTTTTAATTATTCACCGCATTAAATAAAACAAAAGATAAAATAAAATCATAAACCAAAGTAATGATTTCTTTTAAATATCTTCTATGTACAGACAGCGATCCGTTAGATTTATTATATGTATATATAATGCAAGAAAAGATTATACTAAAGCTATTTAATTCATAATAATATAATATGTATTAGTTTAGAATGCTATACTAAAAGGAAAACATAAAATACCTATGACATCGTATGTTAATAATATTATTTATGTACTCGGAAACATAGACTTTATATTATTGAAAAATAACAAGAACAACTATTGAAAAGTTAAAATATAATACATTCATATGCACTCAAAACTGCCCAAGTTTTCTGTTTATTTTTACTTTAAATTTAGGCTATCCTGTGGGTGTGTGTGTGAGCGTGCGTGAGTGTACGGTTATTTGCGTGAGTGTCCGATTGTGTACGTTCACGTGCGTGAGTGTCCGATTGTGTGCGTGCACTTGCGTGGAGTGTGCAGATATATGTGTGAGTGTCTGATTGTGTACGTGCACGTGCGTGAGTGTCCGATTGTGTGCGTGCACTTGCGTGGAGTGTGCAGATATATGTGTGAGTGTCCGATTGTTTACGTGCACGTGCGTGAGTGTCTGATTGTGTACGTGCACGTGCGTGAGTGTCCGATTGTGTGCGTGTACTTGCGTGGAGTGTGCAGATATATGTGTGAGTGTCCGATTGTGTACGTGCACGTGCGTGAGTGTCCGATTGTGTGCGTGCACTTGCGTGGAGTGTGCAGATATATGTGTGAGTGTCTGATTGTGTACGTGCACGTGCGTGAGTGTCCGATTGTGTGCGTGTACTTGCGTGGAGTGTGCAGATATATGTGTGAGTGTCCGATTGTGTACGTGCACGTGCGTGAGTGTCCGATTGTGTGCGTGCACTTGCGTGGAGTGTGCAGATATATGTGTGAGTGTCTGATTGTGTACGTGCACGTGCGTGAGTGTCCGATTGTGTGCGTGTACTTGCGTGGAGTGTGCAGATATATGTGTGAGTGTCCGATTGTGTACGTGCACGTGCGTGAGTGTCCGATTGTGTGCGTGCACTTGCGTGGAGTGTGCAGATATATGTGTGGGTGTCCGATTGTGTACGTGCACGTGCGTGAGTGTCCGATTGTGTGCGTGCACTTGCGTGGAGTGTGCAGATATATGTGTGAGTGTCTGATTGTGTACGTGCACGTGCGTGAGTGTCCGATTGTGTGCGTGCACTTGCGTGGAGTGTGCAGATGTATGTGTGAGTGTCCGATTGTGTACGTGCACGTGCGTGAGTGTCCGATTGTGTGCGTGCACTTGCGTGGAGTGTGCAGATATATGTGTGAGTGTCCGATTGTTTACGTGCACGTGCGTGAGTGTCCGATTGTGTGCGTGCACTTGCGTGGAGTGTGCAGATATATGTGTGAGTGTCCGATTGTGTACGTGCACGTGCGTGAGTGTCCGATTGTGTGCGTGCACTTGCGTGGAGTGTGCAGATATATGTGTGAGTGTCCGATTGTTTACGTGCACGTGCGTGAGTGTCCGATTGTGTGCGTGCACTTGCGTGGAGTGTGCAGATATATGTGTGAGTGTCCGATTGTGTACGTGCACGTGCGTGAGTGTCCGATTGTGTGCGTGCACTTGCGTGGAGTGTGCAGATATATGTGTGAGTGTCCGATTGTGTACGTGCACGTGCGTGAGTGTCCGATTGTGTGCGTGCACGTGCGTCAGTGTGTAATTGTGTTGTGCATGAATTACTCTGCTTCAGTGTGTGTGTGGGTGCGTTCGTATACCTTCTTGAGCGCGAAGCTGGCGGTCTGTCCGCCGCGCACCTCGGCGACGCTCATACGCTTGCGGTGTATACTCTTGACGGTGATGGGCGCGAACCGACCCAGCGGGTCCGGACCCAGCAACAGCGTGTCGTTGAGGCGGATCACGCCCGCCAGCGTCGTGCCCGACACCACCGTGCCCACGCCCTACCACATTCACCACCGATATAATATCGAGTACTCGATAACTACTGTGCTATCAATACTATTAATGGCAATAAGCACTTGTATGTAATATCGAACATTTATTTTTATTTCAATTGAAAATGAGTTAAGCGTAAAATTTTAATTCAGTCTTAGATCAATTTTAATATCAACGTCACAATTATAAAATCAGCCATCCGTCAGTGAAACTCCTGTTAAAAACAGTCCAGCTGCTTTAGACATTAGCCGGAACAAACAAACCAACAGACAGAAAATTAAAAAGATATATATGTTTGTAACATGTTCATATACATTTAGTGAAAAGCTTTTAAATTATAATTACAAACAGACACTTCGATTTTATTTATATGTATAGATATTACGTACGGGCACGGAGTAGGTGTCGTCGATCTGGAACTCGGCGGGCTGGTCGTCTCGAGAGGGCATCCGCGTCTTCAGCAGATTGAGGAACATCGTCAGCAATTCCAGATTCTCACCCGTCACATTAGACACTTGGAATATTGGACATAGCCTGGAAAAGTTATTTGTATGGTGTAGTTAGAAAAGCGATAGAACCAGAAGACGCCAGAAGTCAAATTCTTAGTTCTGCTCGTAATATATATATATATATATATATATATATATATATATATATATATATATATTATAATTTTATAGAATATTAATTTAAATTTATTTACTTACCTTTGAGAAACGAAGTTAGTAGCACTGACGATGACGTCATCCTTGGTCTTTACCATCACGGGTACCTTACGGCACCCTGAGGACTTTAGAATCCTGATCAGCAGTTTCAAATTATCCTGTACGATAAAAAGGGATACAATCAATGAAGATATCGCAATTTCACCTTCTAAAAAGTATGTTTGTTGATCTGTGGTGTACATGGATGTGTGGTGGTGTGGGTGAATCTGATTTTTTTGTACGTATATGTACACTGCCGTGTGTGTGTGTGTGTGTGTGTGTGTGTGTGTGTGTGTGTGTGTGTGTGTGTGTGTGTGTGTGTGTGTGTGTGTGTACCTGTAGCACGTTAGGCGGACACATGTCTATCTTGGTGACGACGACAAACACGGGAACAGAAAGAGCCAGCGCAAGTCCTAGATGCTCCTTCGTCATGCCCACGATACCCGCATTTGCACCGATCTATGGACGTATATACGTAGTTATAGTCATTAAATTTCTGTTTTTTTTTTTTTTTTACAAAATCATACAATTTAGATCAAAAGACAAGTAGAGATAATGTAATGGGCCCCCACAGGTCAGTTGGTCATCTGTCAACTAGGAAAATTTTAAAGAATGACTAATCCATTCACCCACCATCAGCATCCCAAAGTCGGGGGCGTGACCCGTCATGCCGAACACGGTGGTTTTGAGGTATCGCTCGTGTCCCGCCAGGTCGATAAAGGTGATGACCTTGGACGACTTCTCGCATATCTTCACCCAGTCAAGTGCGCCATGCTCCGGCTTGTTCACGACATTACCTGGGGTTAACAATGGTTAAGATACACGGGTAAGTATTGGTTCAAAGCATGTAATAAATGTAATTTAGTATAGTAATAGTCTTCTCCCTCACCCATGCTGTCGAAGCCCAGTATGTCATTCCCGACGGAGCTGGTCCTGCCGCTCTCCGCTTCGTGCTTGTGTCTGAAGAGTCTCTGTCGCGCGTACCCTCGTCCATTATCCAGCTCCCCGTGTGTCAGCACCCCCAGTAGAGTGGACTTGCCAGCGTCCACATTCCCCACCACAGCCACCCTGAATGATTAACCACAACACTTGTATTGCACTATGTAAGAGGATCTGCTTACTCGATTGTATTTTGACTGTTTAAATATAATTTGTTAAGATCATTCCCGCACCTGATCTCCATGAAGTCGTTGTGGTCCAGCTCGGTGCGCAGCAGGTACTGCCCGGAGCGCCCGGCGCCTCCGCCCCCATCCCATCGTCGCAGCTCCACACAAGAGATGCGCTCTCCGCTTACTAGCGACTGCAGAGTTGCCACTGACGCGCTATACTCGTCCTCTGATAGTCCCCTCCCGTCTGGAGACGGAATCCATAACAGTTACAGCATTATGTTCAAGAATTTCGGAAACTTCTTTAGTTCAACTTTCTTTATTTGCAGTTAATTCTTATTATCTTCCCTCAATAGTCAATACCATAAGTGAACGGGAAAATATCTTATGTTACTTTATTTAATCACAACTTAGCAAAACACACACAAAGCATGTGATGCTCACAAAAAGTATAATTTGTTATAAACAAACTAGAATCGTCTCTATATTAATATTAATATAATAAACATTTATTCTTTAACACTAAACCTACCAAGTACCGGTCAAATTGACCGTTCTTAAACTTTTGTAAAACTTACACATTTTTAAACGTTATAATATCGTTATCAAACTACATGACAATTCTTAGAATATGCATATAGTATTTTCTGCACTCTTTACTTTTAGTTATTTCCATTATTACATGCGTTATATAAAAAATAACTTTTAATTACCGGTCAATTTGACAGCATGCGGTGGGAACAGGTATACAAGAATTGTTGGTAGGTTTAGTGTTAATAATATTAAAATAAAAAAACTCTCTTTTGTAAAATAAATAAAGTAATTATGTCAATAAATAGTAAGATTAAGATGTAATAACAACAACAATTTTGTACTCTATAAATCAATCACTTAAAAATTATTTTAACTTTATAATATTCAGTATACATCTTGAATTGTTGAAGTTGCTTAATCATAAATTAATATTGCTATCTGAACGTTATCAATCCATAATTAAAATTCAACTTATCATTACAACAGAAATTGAATTTATCAACTCATAATCACTGAATCATAATAATATAATGCACAAAGAATTATTATTATTTATTATGTAAATACGTTTTTTTCAGTTCTTTTACATTTCATTTCACAGTTTCATCTAACTGTAATTAAAATAAAAATTACTTAAAACCTACCTTCCCCATGGCCGATGTCGTAAATGATTTCACCATTCCCAGATTCCAGCCTCTCAAGCAGCTGCTTCCGTAGCAGATCATACTCATCAGCTGTCGGGCTCACCAGGATCATCTAAACACGAATTTAATATCTATAATAGCCAAATGCTAAAAAACTCATCAATATAAATAGAATAATTAAATATCTATGAAGCATAGAAAATGGAGAGTAAATCTAAAATATTAAAATAATTTTGACTTACTTTTAATCAACAAGTTATGGGATTTTCAAAGGAATTATATTAAAACAAAAACATTTTAAACCTTTATATAGTTTTATATTACTAACTTATAAATTTTATACAAAAAATATAAAGTATGTCATAATGATTACTTAGAAGTTAATTGTTACCGCATAATTATGATGCAATACTACCTTTATATGTTTTATATTGAGTAATAATTTAGATTAAAGAAGTTTAGTTTTCATTTGTCTTTAATTATTTATCTGCCTTCTCTATTTATCTCCTCTTTCTCTTATCTTGTAGTGTATACAGTTTGATTGATAGGGAATGCTTTTAGCCAAGTCCAACAATTGTAACTTTCTTTTGGGCAATCAAGATGGAATAAATAAATAAATAAATAACTATTTTGTGTATCTTATAAATAATTGTTAACATATTTAATAAAAAAGGTTCAATTGAGTATATCATTTATGTGATGATGAAATTTTCGAATTAAATATACAATTTTAATTCAGAAATTTCATCATCATATTTTAAATCAATAATTTAATAAAGAAATAATTTATTGGTATTAAGTTAGTTTATATACATGTAAACATGAAAACCTAATAAAATATGTGTGAATAATAATTTTAACAAAATTTCAATACCACAACATTATTAGACTATTATTATTTAACTTTTAGCAAGTTCACAATGTATAAGGAGCAATTTTTTTATGAAAGCTGCATAAATCATGAATGTTTATAGACATAAATCATGAATGCTTGGTTTTAAGTAAATTATATTGTGATAGAAAACTTTGTGTATGTTGCAAAATAGGATTTCGCGCGTAATTCTGAACATAGGACTATCAAAGTTTTAACATAGTCTCATACTAACTTTTCCTCTAATACTTGAATAGTCGGTTTCGCTCTCTTTTTCTTCAATCTCCTGCACCGGGCTCTCCGTCCTGGGGGAGTCCATGTTCTTGTCCATTATTGCGCGACACAACACAAAACGGTAAATCCCAAAAAGATTACACCATCATGTCGTTAAATAAAAAATTCACAGAAACACCGAAGTTTAAGTTTTTTTAACTACAGATCAATATTAATATATTTTTTTTTATCGAATCCATATGCAATAACACTACGGTATTTGCAAATTATAATTAAAATTCATATTGGAATCCTGTTTTCGTATAAAAGTATCAGGAAATTATTTAGAATCACTAACACTAGATCACTTATAATTTTTTTAACTTGTAGAATGTATAAGTTATGAAAATAGATTTCAGCAAAATAAAACAGATGGAAATTATGCCAACTTTTTGACAACTCAGCGCAGCGCTTTCGAATGTCGACGGACGTTCCTTTTTATATAACTAAACTAAAAAATATGAATATATATTATATTTCAATTATTTATATATTTTAGATTAGTTAAAACAATTTAATTTATGTATCATTTTTTTTATGTTATGGTGGTTAATTATTATTTTACAACATCAGAGAAGTTGTGACATAGACGATAGAATTTAAAACAAAATATGTCAGAAAATCGGTCTATGATGTTGGTATAAATTATTATTATATAGTATATAGTATATACCACATAGTATAAACGGCAACATCAAAGTTGTGATATTTACTTTTTGAAATATAGCGACTTCTAGTTATTATTATACAAATAATATTTCTTATTTAAAGTTTCCATTTCAATACCTTTACGCTACTTAACAATGATTTTATGGATACCTTGGTCATTAAATAATCAATATGGGTGATCTAAGTGCGTCCGAAGGCAGACGAAAGAAAAAAGTGATGTCAAAATCAAATAACAAATGGATTACTAGACTGAAATCAGAATTTAATTCAATTCCTACTACGATGAACACTAATAATTTAGTAATAGATGAGGATCCTTATGAATTTGGTGATATTAAAAAAGAAAACGATACAACTAATGCCGATAGTAATAGTTTAGAAGAAGAGTCTCAGTCAGAGTCGACGATGCAAGATACTGATCCGCTGCTAATTAATTATGCAGTGAAAACTAGGGAACGGAGGAGGAGTTCAGTAAATAAGTCCGAAACTCCAGAGGAGAGAGCTGTAAGATTAGCTAAAATGTCTGCATATGCAGCTAAAAGGCTTGCAAATGAAACACCCCAGCAACGCTCTTCTCGACTCAAAAGAATGTCAGAGTATGCTGCTAAGCGTTTAGCTCAGGAAACCAGTGAACAACGAGCTAAACGCTTAGCACGGATGTCAGCATATGCAGCCAAGCGCTTAGCTACTGAAACAGCAGAACAAAGGCAAGCAAGACTATCACGAATGTCTGCATATGCAATTCGAAGACAAGCTATGAAGAAAACTGCCTCAAGCTCACAAGACTGTATATCAACACATAGCGAATACAGTTTAGCAAATCCTTTCATGCCTGGATCACTGAGTTAGAACATTTAAAAATATTATTAAAGATAAGTTACACTATATTGAATCATGGAAATACTAATTTAAGAAAAACTTATTTTTAGAAGTATCATTATTTTAGTGTAAAGAAATTGAAACTAGTATTTTTAATGAAAGTGGCAATATTCTGGATACATATAGTGAATAATATTTACTCACGCTCGGAATAAGTTAAGATGATCTATGCTTGTATTTTAAGCACATTTAGACTTATCTCAATATCACAGCTGATGAATCAAGTGTGTGCTACGTTATAATAAATGCATTTTTATAGCCAACCCTAGGATTTTTTTTTTTTAATTTACCTTAAGATAAAACTAGATTAATAATTAACAATGTATAAAAGGAAAAGTTCACATCCTAAATTTTGTATGATGAAAAATAAAAAATATTTTTAATTGAGGCATCTAAATTTATTTATTTCCGATAGAATATTATCCATCAAAGTTTGAGAGGACATATCAAATAAGGGGAATGTTAAAATTAAATGTATTTTGCAAAATTTTTTTATTTGTGCTAAATTTACATTAAGAATTACTATTTTAAGATATATTCTTGCCGTCCAAAAATGGTTGTTTGTTTCCGGAGTTTAGTTTCGTTCACATTATTTACACATTGGCATTAGGGTAACTAAATTCTAAAACATTTACTATATTAACTTATCATTTAAGATCCTATATAAAAGTTTGATTATTTACTTTAGTTATCTTTAAATTCACAAGATAAACTTACTTTTCCTTCCTAACAATTGAGGGAATGCAATATCGGGAAATGAGAAATATAACATGCAATATGGTTTCAATTATAAAATATACTGACAAAGGTTTAAAGTATTTGAGAATAAATTTCTTGTATGTAGTTCGTCAATTATATAGAAACTCTGTAAAAGAAATATCATCCAGAAACAATCGCATGCATATTTCTATACACAGAGAAATAAAGTTTAATTCGGTGTCCAATAATTACGGGTTAATGGGTAAAACTAAACTCATTTTTCCCCACAAACTTACTTTAAATAATCAGATTATTAAAAAAATATATATTATTACCGTAATTGCAACAGGAATACAACTTATATCCTTTTTTTATGATAGATGTGTGCAAACAATCCTGCAGGTCACTAATGACAAGTGATCACCGCTGTTCACGAACTCTACCAACATCCAGGGAACTGCAAGAGCGCTGTCGGACTTGAAGGGAGTATACGCCTTTTTTAAAGGTACCTATGTGATATCGATCCGGAAATACCGCCAGAGGAAGTTAATTCCTCATCTTTGTGGTAGGTGGAATCAAGGTTCTTAGAACTGCATAGAATAAGATCGCAACGCTTCCAGATGGTACAGATGGTATTGCAGGCGATGATATATTGTGCGGCGATGAAATTCAGCGGCAGGCATCAGTTCAAATAGGCCTTCGGAACTACCCTGTTGTAAATGGGATGCACAAAGGGGCCCCATCTCGACGCAACACCAAAGAGTCCAGCCGTTTACAGAGCACCGGGTCCCCTACAAACTCAAAGGTTCTCCGGTATACGAGGTCAAAAGGTAGAAGCTGATTGGGGTAATCCGGGCCAAAAGATGAGAACAGTACTCTTTTTCTGGCTGTACTTGTCTAAATGAACACGAAACCGACAGTAAAACATCCTTCACCTAAAAGAAGAATAAGGTGTGAAATTTAATAATTTATTGAAAACTTTTGTGTGATTATTTGTTATCTTTCATCAGAAATAGTTAGTATAAGACTATGTTATAACTAACTTTCTCTTCTAGTCATCATATCTAAGTTTCATTTCACAGGAAGATCTTGCTGTGTAACGGTACAATTGAATATTAAAACACTAGATTGAATAAACAATTTTATTAATACAGAAACATTTACATAGATCTGTGTTCATCATTACATTACTAAGTTAATTTAAAAGTCAAGGAATGTTCTTATCAGTCTATAAAAAATATATATAATAAAGAATGGTAATTGAGTCAAAATGCAATTCCTACCAAGTTGTTTTAAAAAAAATAATTATATTCCCTAAGGATACGGTGACGTTCGAGAAGCATAACAGTATTAAAAATCAAAGATTTATTAGTTTGCAATATTAGAATTACTTACAAGTAAAGAAAACCATACTATTTTTACTAACAAGGACTTTTAAGAAATTATTGAAAATTTCACCAATTAATTAAGCAATTAATGTCATTTTAATATTTACAACAAAGTCAGTTATCATTTTATGTTATTTGTATATTAATCTAATAAATCAATCTTATTTGTTTTAGTTAGACATCAAAAAGCATTCGTTAATTTGTAACTGCGGCCTTTAGTTCCCGCCATGCGAGTGTCACTAATTTTATTAATTTTTTTTTAGTTATGGCTTCCAAGATTTTCTTGTTTGGAACATAAATAAACAATTTGCTAGGTGTTGCTACATCACATCATATTTTTTTGCATAGAGGAACCGCAGAACATTTGATAAACTTTGAAATTCATTTTAACACACAAAAATATGCAATATTCTCTAAATATTCTTCCATTCACGAAATTCTATATTTACTGAGGCGTGACGTTATATCGGACGCCATGACACATTCGAGTCTTTTCCCGCGTAAATGGAATTAGGTAAAAAGAAAATGCAATTATTAAATTAAAAATTAGTTAATAGCTGAAATCATATTATTTTCGATAATACAAAATATATATGCAACATAAAAAGAAATTTCAAAATCTGTCATCATACTTATTGCTTTGTGAACCAATAAGTCATTTTTTCTAAATAAATTAATAGATTTTTATTGCACAATCATCAATACATTGAGTGCCTATCAAACTATACAAATAAATAAAATAATAATCCTATAACTACAGTTATTTCTTACTAATTATCGTTTCTTATATATTTCAGTGTGAGATTCAAATCAAACGGACGTTTTATTTGCAGTATTCTACAACTACAATGTACTATACTATGCTATGCTATACTAAATATTTTTTCATATCATACATCAAAATAATACTTTTAAATAATTTGAAATGCTGCCCCGATCACGCTTAGTCAACCTTATTACCATAATATACCTTCGAAACCATAGATAAAAAACCATAGACTGTCACGTATAACACAATCGAGTCCTTTATTAATCATCAGCTCGAGATCGATCCCTAATCCGATGTGATACACTACAAGTGTATCTCGGGGTGCCGCATCAGTGAGAGCGTCAAGGCGGAGCGCTAGCACGGCGTGTCGGCCGCCAGCGGAGCCCCCGCTAGCAGCTGACGAGTGGACGACGTGGAGCTGTAAGAGTCTCCGGATGAACGCACGCTGGCCTGGGACAGGGGGGTACCTGGAAATGGTGACATACAATTTAATAATTGTAAACTAATAGACAATTTCTTGGTGTAAATTATTTTATTATTATCTACATATACCCGGGGGACGGGGATCCCCGTCAGGAACGTAGTTCCGTACGTTTTTTTCAACTTAGAATATTATTCGAAAAGAAATCTGTATATTTGAATTTTTATTTTATATCATTTTTTCAAGACAAAAGATCTAATTTAAAGGTCTAAAGGAATGAATTATATCAAGTTGCATTCTATGCCACGAAAATTATTTATTAAAAAGATATATATACAAAATAGTAAACATAATAGTATACATTATATGAAAAGAAATTTTCAAAACTTAGTTGTCATAATGAAACAATATTCACGTTTGATCCAACACAAAAGAAAAGCAAACGCGTTTAAACAAAATTTTCACTTGTCTGTGCTATAGTGTTGCGGTTATACGATGAAAAGAGACAGGGAGAAAGAGATAGAAAGAGGCATGCATACAAGGAGCTTCGTTCAACTAAAGCAAAATATATATTACCAGGAAGTGAAGTTACGTGATGCGGCAACGCCCAGCGCTGAGGAGCGCACTCCCCTACAACACTAACTACCTCCTGCAACAAAACTCACCATTACATACATACACATGTCAATTAACAACAACAACAAACAAACACACAACAAATATTAAGTACAAATGACATGGCCGGTTAAATAGCACAAATAAAAACACACAAACGCAACCTACAATAACACAAAGAGAAATGATGGCAAATGACGTCACAACAAATGATATTCAAGTGTCGCTTCGAACGCAGATTACTGTACATCACTTTAAATTGTCAAGGTCACGTCAAGATCACTTCGAGGTCATAATCGCACGTCAGAAACGACACTTACGTGAAGCCGTTAATCGATATAGTCTAAACTATAGTATAGTTATACTGATTGTCTAAGCTAAAATGATACATACCCATGATACCCAAACAATACATATTTCGAAAAAATATCGACAGGGATGAACTTTGAGATTTTTATTATTAGTTATATTTTGATTTAAGTTGTACAAATAATTTGCAACAGTTGTTACTTATGGCGTAATAATACCTTTAGGTATATATATTAAAATTAAAACTAATTAACACCATTCCAGCTTAGAATAATACAATTAGTGGAATCCATAATTAATATCGGGACTAGATCGATCGCTTGGCGCCACCGCTGTAACTCACGTGCGCGTCGGCCGCCGCGTGCGAGTCGTCGGGCGTGTAATAGTCCGAGTCCTCCGCCGCACCGTCCGCTGCTTGCAAACCCAACACTAGACTAGTTTATTTAACTACATTGTTACTTAATTAGTAACATACTACTATTGGGCGTTCGGATTTGTTTCTATATCTCAAAGCAATGTTTTACTAAGCCAATGTCGTCTCTATCAGCTATGAGGTAACGGATATACTATGTTTTATTTTAAGCAATAATATTATTATTAAAACATAAATCAGATTCACAATAAGCCCAAAATATTCAACGCATACGAGGCAGTGATAGTTTTTAAATTTTGTATTAATCATATCATTATTAGTAAAGACCTTAAAAACGAGGTCGCCATTGCTGAAGTTACTACTTCACAGAACTTAGAGTGCGGTCACGATACTCACACAGACGCTGTTTATCGAGTTCGGTGCGGGTGCGCTCGGTGTGTTCGGTGCGGTCGGTGAGCACGTTGTCTTCGGTGCGGTCGGTGCGATCGGTGTTCTCGGGCTCGTCGGTGTCTGTGTCGTCGATGTGCGCCAGCGAACCGCGCAGAGTGTCCGCGCTGTCGGACATCTTGCCGATCTATTTAAATATGTACAATTTACCGACAATGTACTGTACCAGTTCTTTATGTCGACATCCATAAACTCCTCTATATAGTTATAATAAGTAGAATATGTTGTTATAAATTGATAAATTATTATAAAATATGATACTTATTACAGTATATATAAACAAACAACAGGATTCAAGTCTTCCTATTTACCCCGTTAGTGAGATGCGTGAGTAGGGGCGAGCGCCTCTCCGCGTCGCTGTCGGGCTCCGCGTCGCCCCCCTCCCCCTCCTCCTCCCCCATCCCGGTGACGTCATCCGCATCCTCAGCGTACTTTGTGCTCTCCGAACGGTGTTCCGAGTTCAGAGATGTCTGAAAAATAATAATAATTTACTAGAAGATATCATCGTGTATAAATAGATGATTTGAAGGAGCAAGCGGAGCGCTCTACTGAAGACTTTTTCCTATTCTTTGTCACGAATAGGCTCCGAAACTACTTTACGGAAAATTATGAAATTTTGCAATCAAAAAGACACATTACATTAGGTGGTGGTTTTAAATTCTTTGAGGAATAATCGTCAAAAAACTGATCTCGGGATCGATTCGCTCAATTTGCAAACGGCACCCGAGATTTCACGAGCTCAGCGAGTCGAAATTGAGGGTCTGTTGGCGCCCCTAATTTATTTTATATTAATGTAAAAATATGTTATTACTGAAATATATAGTAAATATAAAAGCTCGCAAAGTTGCATTCAGTAACGCGTTAATTTAGTGTTTAATAATTTGTATTTGATTTTAACAAGGTATTATTACGTTCTTTATTTTATTTTCTGACAATAATAATTTTTAAGGAAAATAAAAATCTTTTGATTGGAAAATAATTAATAATTAGTGGCCTCCACTCCTTCGTTGTCCCGGGGCTTCCCGACTTCTAAATCCCTGGTTTACTTCGATTGATCAAATGGCAATTATCGATTGTTTAAGGTAGTATTGTTACTACGTACCTTGGAGAGCGCGTGTAGTTTGTTAATCCTTGGTTCGTCCACGCACTTGTCGTCCTCGCGAGCCAGCAGCACCGACATGCGGAACTAAATATGATAAAAAAATATACCATTCCGATATATATATACTGCATACTATTCTTATATTACCTTAATAATAAAATTTATGTGACAGAACGTCCGTGTTAATTATTTAATCTTGTGACATCCTATTTAGCCAAAGCCAAAATAATATAGCAAATAAATTGAGGAATAAAAAAATAATATACATATTGTATTGTTTTGTAGATATGTGTGACATATATATACATATAGAGTTATATATTTTATTCATAACCACTTATTTAGCTCGAGAATTAGCATATATCATTTAGTATATTTTATAGAAAGGCAGCCTCTTATTATATATAACATGTAAGAAATAAATGTAAGCTAAAGATAGGCTAATTTGTAAAATTCCGGTATACCTCAGGCGTGAGAGGGTGGTGGTGGGGAGGCTTGCGACTGCCTCCGCTGCCGAGCGACGTCGACGAACTGCGCTCCAGGTTGCAGCGGTTGAGCGCCTCCGCCGCCTGGAACACCGCGCGTGAGTATGTGCGTGCGTGCGTATAATACGGACGTGTGCGTGTGCGTGCGCACCTGCGAGGCGGTGTCGGTGTCGGGGCTGGCGATGGCGGGGGCGGAGGGAGGAGGGCGGGAGCGCGCGGCCGGCCCGTTGAGCGCCTCGATCAAGGATACCGGTTCGTAGCCCGCGGGGATGTTCTCCATGCTGCCCTATAGGTGGATCAGACATAGTACTATTATAGTGGTTCTTTACTAATTGGAGGCATGACCTTCCGGTGTGGTAGTATCGATGTGAATTCTGAAATTATGGTTTCCGGAATTAATCCTTTGCGATAGAAAAATAATTGTTTAATGAATAACTATATTTACCCATGTCTGGTTGGTGAAAAAAATACCTTTATTAAAAGTTATAAGATAGGTGACATTGACACACAGTGGAACGGTACTATATCTATACCCTTTCTGTAATTGGAATATCTGCTGATCAGTTGAAAATATTTAAGCTAGTAGTCAATTGGAAATAAAACAATAATTTTAAAAGAAATTTTTAACACTTCAAATAGTAATATAATAATATAACATACATCTGGTGGACTAGCAGCCGTGGGTAACGCGGGATTAGCGATCCTTTGTAGTGCCCGAATTTGCAAGAGAGCCCGGAAGGGGGCCCTGCAGATAGGGCAATTATTGGCCTGGTAGCGCAGAGAATCCGCACAGGAGTTGCACAGACACAGATGGCGGCACGGCAGGATGAGTGTGTCGCGCTCGTCGCACATACAGATCACACACTCGGACCCACCGTCTTCGGTCTCCTCGTCTGATGTTGGCTTTTTAAAACAGATTTCATATATATTTGGATTATTAAAAGACAGTAGAAGAAGATATTGATGGAATATATAAAAAATTATATGAAATGAAGCAAAATAAAACACAAACAAAATAGAATAACAGAGCGTGATAAAAAAAATATTGATACTGGGAAGGAAAAACATTTATACACATAAATTATTAATTATATTAACATTAACTAACCTTGCTATCAAGATTCTTGTTTTCAATACCGTATATTTCCTGAAGCAAATAGCACAGACCATCCACAAACAGCTTCTGTTTAAGAGCCTTTAACACATAGGTGCCGTCCAAGTGTTTCTCAATCACTGCTATGGTTGTGTGGGACTGCCTTATTTCTAGAAAATTTAATTTGTATTTTACAGAAATTGTTGCAGTAAAAGTAATGAAAACATTTTTTATAACATGCCATGTTATATATTTTTTAATTACATATAAATGTATAAATTGATAAACATGGACAGAACTTGAAACTACATTAACTGGGATATTATTCCTTTAGAAATTATAATATGCATAATAGATATTGCCTTAGTCACAATAACTTCAACTATAAATCAAATACAAAATTTAATAGCAACAAGATTAGTAAGGCGACAGATACATTATTCCCGAGGTTGCACATTAAAGTCTATCCAATGTCAATAAATATAAATACTATTTTATTTGAAATTTGTATGCTAAATACTTCCTTACCATCTTGGCCTTCATCAACTAGACAATATATGGCAATGGGAATGATCTCCCTGTCTGCGTTATACATTAAATCCTCTTCAGGATGCTTAGAGGGATCAAACACATGAGATATCTGGCAGAACTGCTGGTTTGCACCCTTCTTGTAGTAGTAGGTCTGGGAGGTCATTGACGGGTCTCGAGGATAGTAGCTATAAGATCAAAATTAAACACTTTAACTAATCATCACTTAAAACTGATTATAAGATAAAATAAATTAAAATGTTATTCTTTTATATCTCATTTTCTTGCATATAAATAGAGTGTTTGGGTTGGTTTCACATTTTTCTTGTACAATTCTAGGACTAAAAGAAGTCTCATTTTAAAGGATACCCCCTTTTTATTAACACTAAACCTACTGACAATTCTTGTATACCTGTTCCTACCGCATGCAGTCAAATTGACCAGAAAATAAGTTATTTTAATATATTAGGTACCGGAAAAAGTAATTTACGTTTTTAACGTTTAAGTTTAAAATAAGATAACTTTTTTAAAAATAATTTTTATTCAACAAAGTAATCACCATTAGAATCTACAATTTTTTGCCAACGTTCTACAAGCAAATATATTCCACGAGAAAAAAAATCAGGATTCTTGGAATTAAAGAAAGAATCGACGTCAGTTTTAACCTCCTCTTCAGAAGTGAACCGCTTATTACTTAAAAAATTAGACAAAGACAAGAATAAATAATAATCACATGGAGAAATATCGGGACTATACGGTGGATGAGGTAATGTTTCCCATTTAACACTTTGAAGCTTTCTCTGGGTCTCTAATGCGACATGTGGTCTTGCATTGTCATGTAGAAGCAAAACACCTTTTCTATTGACTAAAGAAGCTTGTCTATGAAGCAGTTTTTCATGAACTATGTCAATTTGCGAACAGTAGACAGTTGAATTGATTGTTTGGCCTCTTGGAAGATAGTCAATATGTAGAATGCCACGAGAAGTCCACCATACAGTCATTAAAATCTTTCTCGGTGTAAGACTTTTTTTAGGTATTGTTCCACCAGGTTTACCTACTTCTACCCATTGTCCAGACCGGCGTGAATTGTCGTAATCAATCCATTTTTCGTCACATGTAACAATTCGATCAAGAAAAGACTCATTTGCATTCCGTGCAAGTAGTGATTGAGCAATAGACAAGCGCATAATTTTGTTATCTTCGGTTAATTTATGTGGAATCCAGTTATCTAACTTTTTGATGTAGTTAATTGAATGTAATCGTTTTCTAACAGTTGATTCATTACAGTTTAATGCATGCCCTATTTCAGAACATGTTGCACGAGGATTTTCACACAGATATTTCTTGATTTCGTCGTTAGAACATGATTCAGGACGACCATGACGTTGCTCATCTTCAATGCACTCATTACCACTTTTAAAGCGTCGAAACCAAAACCGTGCTACCTCATCACTTACAGCATCATCTCCAAATGCATTACGAATGCGACGTGCTGCTTCTGCTGCCTTGAGCTGATTTTTATATTCATATAACAAATTTGCACGAATAATTAAGCTAAAGTATACCATTTTATAAATGAAAAATATATGGGTTAAATATAACGTATGGAGAAAATATATATACTGTTAGAAAGAGCATGAAAAAAGCTATCAAATGGTGTATTGAATGCATTAGAAAAATATAAATATATAATATAAAAATTTATTCAAACAAATTAAAACACAAAAACGTAAATTACTTTTTCCGGTACCTAATATAACGCAGGTAAAAATGGAAATAACTAAAAGTAAAGAGTGAAGAAAATATTATATGCATATTCTAAGAATTGTCATGTAGTTTGATAAGGATAACGTTTAAAAATGTGTAACTTTTACAAAAGTTTAAAAACGGTCAATTTGACCGGTACTGGTAGGTTTAGTGTTAATACTACTTTGTTAGTTTAGTGTTAATATTGCTTTCGAGTTTTAGTTAAAATAGTTTTATTTAAGTGTCATTTTAATAATATTGTAAAATACTCCTAGTAAAAATTTTTGACAACCTTTAATATATTTAAATGACAATAAGTATTATATTGAGCCAACAAGAATAACAAAAAAAAAAAACTCACACAATCCCAGTAGGTGTAACTTCCTCAGTACAAAAATAAAACACTGTAATAGCACATCTGACATCACAGTCAAAAGTAAACTCAATATTATAATATGTCCCTTTCCCATTACATTCCACAGACTTAACAACTCCATCATTGATTTTATTCTCGTTTATTTTACCAACTGGCTCCGGGCAGCGGACAAATCTTAAGGACTCTTTGCGAATATTAACAAGACTTTTTAATATTTTTGTTGGTTCATTTGACTGTGGTGGGGGATATGGGAACTGAAATTTAAATGTTTATTGAGAAAGTAATGCAACATTAGAAATGTTGTTATATACAATTGAAGGCTTTTGTTTGAGAATAATGATAAAGGTTACGTTAGATATAGGGATAGTGCCCTATAAAGATTATTTGGCTGTATACCAAAGCTAGACATAGAACATTAATATGAGCAAAAGAAAACATACAGGTGTAGGTCTGCTGCCGAGAAAATTTAGGTCAGCGTTTTCCCCAAATAAGTATGCTTCAGGTTGTGGAGTATCGAATCTTTCGCCTCCCATTATAAAATGACTACCGAAGTAGTTACCTAAAACGGTTTTTTTTTAATTTTATATATTATAAATTAAGGCCAAAAGTTAAAAACTAATTTCTGTAAATGCAAACAATTCATTAAACATAAAGGTCATACTTACCAGATCTCGGTGGATATTTATATGCGTGATTTGAAACCACATCAGCTTCTTCAACCCCTGCATTTTGCCTACTTGCTAATGCACCCATTTTTACATGAAAGCCTCGTGTTTCAAATTTAATTAATTAATTATTTGATAGGGTACCAATGTGGAAAAACACAAAAATACAGGAACTAAAATCTGTCACTTAACAGTTGTCAATTTGATTATAACAGAGTGCTATAATATATTCGACTAAAAACAGATATTTGATTAGTGCCGGGCACCTGCTTTATAAAATAAAAAATAATTTTAACAGACAGTTTAGTCATCAAAGGATGAATAATAAAAATGGGGTTTTAAATTTATAATAAATATAAAGACAACCGTTTCGCATATAAAGTTCTTACACTTTCAGAAGCGAAAATGAATTATGATTTTGTTACTGTTGTTGAAATTGCTATATCGTTTTATAATCTTAACACATAATTCCTACAAAGTATTAAAGAAAACCTTAATAGAAATTCTTTGGAATCGATGTTTTTATTCCGTAGGGTACATACTTTAGCTGCCTAGAACAGTTGGTACTAGAAAATAAAGGTGGATGATACGTATCGTATAATGTTATTGAAAGTTGAAACTATAATCTTATTTAAATCTTTAGTTTCCTACTCCTGTGCTTTATATTTCTATTTAATACAAGTTTTTGACTATTTATAGAGTTGTTTTAACATTCTGAGCTCATAGTTTTTATTTTATATATATTTTAACTGTGTAATATTTAAACTTGAACGTTCCGTTTAGGGGTGGTTACTTAAAAAATATATCGATATATTTGTTTGATACAAAATATCGGAATCAGTGTTTTTCGATATATCAATATTTTTAAAAATATCGAATATTTTTTCACAATAAATTATTTTTATTCTTTTTTAGTGAAATGCAGAAAATATTCATGTCGTTTGTTTAATATATATGAAAGTATAATCAGATACCAAAGTCCAGAGCAACATAGTTTTATAGTTATACTAGTAGTGTAATAATAATTATTTTCTATGAGTGTTATTAATGGAATTGTACTAAGACAATCTTTAAAAATTTATACACTTGTCAATGAAACACTATTAACTTATGGTCTACATATTACGTATCCAATACTTCGAAACTGCTTGAAATTTTGTTTTTTTTTTCAGATAGTAATAGATCCTTTCCACCGTTGATCAGCTAGCAATGAAATTAATTCCAAATTTATTATATATCACATCGATTAAAAATTCAGATATACCGATACATTTATATATAAACGCATCGGTATATCGAAGAGAAAAAATATTTGTCAAAACATCGATTTAATCCGATATATCGTATGCTAAACACTTCGAGTAACGTCTATATATATCGATAGTACGTGAAAATCCCTAGTTCCGATTGTCAACATTCCTTTCACGATTTAGGTGTCACTTTGTGAAGGTGATTATGCTTTTATTTAATTTTAATCTTAAAACATCTTCATAAATTCTCTTTATTTTAAGCTAATTTAATGTATACGTTGTGTTAGTGCTACTCTAAGTGTTAATTTGTATTTATTTCAGATCACAATGGGGCGCCGACCAGCGAGATGGTAAATATTGTTTTACGGTGTCTGCTTTCTGTTCATTGAGGTTAAATATTAATTATACGTTACGTTTTAGCTATCGGTATTGTAAAAACAAACCGTACCCAAAGTCACGGTTTTGCCGTGGTGTACCAGATCCCAAGATTCGTATTTTCGACTTGGGAAAGAAGAAGGCTGCTGTAGATGACTTTCCTCTTTGCGTGCACTTGGTGTCGGACGAGTATGAACAGCTCAGCTCTGAGGCACTCGAGGCAGGACGTATTTGCTGCAACAAGTATCTCGTGAAGAACTGCGGAAAGGATCAGTTCCATATCCGGATGAGACTTCATCCATTCCACGTTATCCGCATCAATAAAATGTTATCGTGCGCTGGGGCTGATAGGTATGTACTATTTTTTATTTTTTTTTTAATTTTTATCAATTGCAATTTGTGGTATTCATTTTGTCTTATCAGAAACTATGTTTATAAAGTATCTATTCATAAGTTTGCTGAAGACTAAGTGAAGATATCAGAAATCAACAGAATTACATATTTTCACATACAGTATTTTTATTTTATTGTAAAATGTATTAATGTGTAATAAAATATATAGATTTTTTATAATTATTATATGACACCATAGTCTATATAAGTAAACTTATGACTAACCATAGTTTATATAAACTATAAAAAAGTTAATATAAGTAACTATAAAAAAATATGTTGAAAGAATCATAAAAATTGTAAAATAATCATGATTAAGCAGAAATATATATAGCTATTATCTTGATATTATACTAACGATTTTTGGGCGGTAGGCAGAGAAAAAGTAACATTGTGCTCTCATATATAATTTTAATTTAAATTGAATATACTATATTTTTTTAACAAATATAGAGTGTTTAATTGAAGTTAATTGATAATAGTTACTCACTAGTGTTTGTAGCCTAATAAATGCAGTAATCACAATTTCTGCACTGCACTGCACTGTCCTGTGAATACCACCTACAAGTTATCTATTTTAAATTGATCCTTTCGAGTCACAATTTGACTAATAATGGATAACTACACTGCTGTTTTAAAAACTCAACGTGACTTGGAGGCCACAATTATGAAGAAGTTTGCTGATCTTGAATCCCAGTTGAAGACCTCAGCTCCTCGTAGCGGTAATCTTACTCTTCAACGGTTACAGGAAGATATCTCTTCTTTCAAGACGAATGTCAGTGACATCCTCAACCTTCTTCAGCAACAAATTGCAGATATTGCGCGTACAGTTGAAGCGGGTGAGATGAGACACCGCAGGAAGTATCTCCTGGTTAGCGGTGTTTCAGAGGATACCGAGTGTGATCTTGCTGAACACATAGCCAAACTTTTTTGTGATAAGCTTGGCTTATGCGGCTTTAAGCGCGATAAATTCAAGAGCTGTCATCGTCTTGGAACACTAACCGATGGTAAATGTCGTCCTATACTCGTCCGTTTTCATGAATTATCTGACAAAGTTTCTGTGTGGAAGAAAAAGACTGCCTTTAAAGGCACTCCTCACGTCGTATCAGAGTTCCTGACCAAAAGCCGTCAATCCCTCTTCATAAGTGCGCGTCAAAGATTCGGTATGAAGAACTGCTGGACTGCAGACGGCGTCATCTACGTTAAGCTGCCGAATGGGTCCAGGCATCGGATTCTTACCGAGGTAGACCTTACTGATTTATCTGAGATATCTTTAGATGATTCCAACCAGCCTCGCTTACCATCTTCGGGGATTGAACCTCAACCTGATACACGGTCAAAGTCGAAACGTGTGTTGAGATATAAGAAGTAAATTCACTGTTGACATCTCAATTGCGATATGTTTACTTTTAACTATCAGCTTTGTTTACCCCAAACTAACTTGTTGTTTTTATTTTTTAATTTTTATATGAACAGAGGGTAAACTGTAATATATTCCCCGCCATAATTGTGTTTTTATGCTTTTAAATTGTACAAATAACAATTACATTAAATGTAAAATAATTATGAACTTTTGAGAGATTATTGACGTGACACTGACATAATCATTTCTCTTTGTCAGTTTGCATACTTTTGAATAGTGATACCAGCATATTTAACTATGTTCAGATATTAGTAAAATCTCAGATACACGGCATCGTAACATTTAATTTACATTACTATCTTTATATCGTCATCAATGCCGAATTCATTTATTTTATTATATTTTCATTCTCTTTTTGTTATTCTTTTACTACATATACATTTTCGTAGTAGCTATACTACCTAGGAGCATACTTGTATTTAACTTTAATATCTGTCGAATAGTATAGCGATTTTTAACATTCAAGCCTGTAGTAACCTATTCAATCTATGCTCCTTTTAAGAACTATGTGACAACCGCTAATCTCAATTTAGTAATTTTTAAATCTACTCTGTGTTCTAATTTATTATGTTTTATTGTTATTGTTACGTTGTTCGATCTATAATGACTTAACATACTTGTAACCTTTTTATTTTATTTTTTAAAATATTGTAATCATACCGGCGGGACGTGCAGTCAGAGCAGCTAAATATTATACTTGTTATAATCTGTTTTTACATTACATTAATATTTTTAATTATTTTTTATTTTTATTATTATCATTATTATTGTTGTTATTATTATTATTATTATTATATATCTACACATACTTATTTGTACGCATATTAAATATTTCTTAGTATGTCTAATAGTGACTCATTTCACTCGGCTTGTGAAAGTATTATGTCCCAGTCGAGTGTCGATTCATTTAGTGAACCTTACACCCTTGGCGATTCCCTGAGCAAAGCATTGAACTACACACCAAACTCCTTTAATGTTTGTCATTTAAATGCACAAAGTATTCCTTCACACTTTACTGATCTCCTAGATACTTTCTCACAAACATCATCTGTACACGCTATCCTTATTTCCGAGAGCTGGCTTAAGCCATCTCTAAACTCCACGTTCTACTCTTTGCCAGGGTATGTCTTGATTAGAAATGATCGCGTTGGTAAGGGTGGTGGTGGTGTTGCTGTGTATCTACGTAGTGACATCTCTCATACTATTCTTGCTTTATCGCCGAATCCCTATACTGCAACGTGCGAGTACATTATTCTTGAAGTCATCTTGGGGGGAGTCAAAGTCTTGCTTGGAGTCGTATATTGTCCTCCATCCACTAATTATTTCTCTAGTCTTGAAAAAGTTCTTGAAGATTGTTGCTCAGGGTACACACACAATATCATTATGGGTGATTTTAATACAAACATCTGCAGAAATTCTTCAAAAACAGCCAATCTTCTCAAAATATTTAATTCACTTAATCTGTCCCTTATTTCAACAAACCCTACACATCATAATATTGACACTGATGATACATGTCTTGATTTAATGTTTACTTCCTCTCTCGACCTTGTCATGTCTCACGGTCAGCTACTAGCTCCCGGGTTCTCTAGACATGATTTAATCTATCTGACCTACAAAGTTAAACCTCCGAAGTTAAAACCGGTAACAGTTTGGTTGCGTAATTTTGCGAAGATTGACCTTCCTTCGTTACGAGCTGATGCTGAAAGTATTAGCTTCTCCTCTGTGACAGCTGCATTGTCAGTAGATGACAAAGTCTCTGTTTTAAACAACATTATCCTGAAGTTATTTAATAAACATGCGCCACTTAAACCGGTGAAACTTAAACGCTCGCCAGCCCCGTGGATCACTCAGGGTGTCAAAATGGCAATGAGACGTCGTGATAAACTCTTTCGTCGTTTTAAGCGTGACAGGTGTGACGAGAACTGGAATCTATACAAAGGAGCTCGCAACAGATGCAACCAAATGGTAAGATCAGCAAAGCGTCGCTATTTCTTCGATAGTATTTCTAATTCTTCCTCTGCTGAAATATGGAAGTTTTTACACTCTCTAGGGATTGGTAATACTTCTCCTAAGGTTACTATTGACTCCTTTTCTGTTGATGAGCTGAATAAGCACTTTTCTTCTACTTCTTCTCTTTGTCCCCTAATTAAGCTTAAAACTATTTCGGAACTTGCTTCCATACCTCAGTCTACTACCGACCTATTTTCATTTTCATCAGTGTCTGTGGATAATGTTACTAAAACCATATCTTCTCTTAAATCCAAAGCAGTCGGGTTCGATGATGTGAGCAGAGCAATGATTTTTCCCATTCTTGGCTATCTGGCACCTGCTATTACTCATATTGTTAATTTTTCACTGCTGACAGGTTGTTTTCCGTCTATTTGGCGTAAGGCCTACATTACTCCTCTCCCAAAAATTTCTAATCCTGCTCAATTAAATCATTTTAGACCTATTTCAATTCTGCCATTTATGTCCAAAATTCTTGAATCTATAGCTCATACGCAGTTAGCCTCTTTCTTTTATTCCAATAAACTTCTTTCCCCTTTTCAGTCAGGATTCAAACCAGGTCATAGTACTACCACGGCCCTCCTTAAAGTAACTGAGGATATAAGACTTGGCATGGAGAAGAGACTGATCACCATCCTAGTCCTTGTTGATTTTTCTAATGCCTTCAATATGGTAGACCATGACATTCTTCTTGCCGCTCTCCATTACAACAAAGTCTCATCCACAGTACTTGATTGGTTTTCCAGTTATCTCCGTGGACGCCAGCAAGCTGTCAAAGTTAACCATTTGGTTTCCAATTGGTGTGAATTAAAATCTGGTGTTCCACAAGGTGGCATTCTGTCTCCATTACTTTTTTCTATCTACATTAATCTTATTACCTCTTTTCTTGATTGTTCTTATCACTTGTATGCAGATGACTTGCAAATTTATACGCAGGTTCCTATCTCAGACATAGATGTTGGTCTGAAAAAGATAAACAACAACCTGTGCAGAATACATTCTTGGTCGGAAAAATTTGGGATCTGCGTCAATGTGTCCAAATGTCAATCCATAATTTTAGGTAGCTCACGTCAATTATGTAAAATTGATCTAGACTCTATTCCTCCTATCATGCTTGGTACTTTGACCATACCGTTCTCACCAACGGTAAAGAACCTCGGTATCCATATAGACTCATCATTTACATGGTCTAAACAAGTAAACGAAATTAGTCGGTCGGTTTTTGCAGTTTTGCGCTCCCTGTACCGTTTTAAGAATTTTTTACCTACCACAACAAAAAAATATCTTATTGAAACCCTTGTTCTTCCTATTATTGATTATGCGGATGTGTGTTACCCAGACTTAACTGAAAATCTTCTCAATAAGCTAGATCGTCTCATCAACTACTCAATACGTTTCATTTTCTGTCTACGCAAATTTGACCATATCTCCTCTTATCGTCGCCAGCTTAAATGGCTCCCTATTCGTGAACGTAGACAGTCTCATATGCTTAGTTCACTTTTCTCTATATTAGTCAATCCCCTCTCCCCTGATTACTTAAAAAGCAATTTTCATTATCTCAGTGTTTCACACGAGAGGTGCCTACGTTCTCCTAATTGTCTCCGTTTAGCTTTTCCTATTCACCGCTCTGGTTTTGTATCCCATTCTTTCACACTTCAATGTATTAGACTTTGGAATTCTCTACCCAATGATGTCAAGAAATCTAGCACAAAGCTTATGTTTAAAAGAAGAGTCTACAGACACTTTAGTGAGAAACTTTTATATTAAAATTGAATAGTAATATTTTTATTTTATTTTTTTATTTTTTCTTTTTAATAGTGTTGTTTACATTACTTACATACTTTACATTATCTGTTTTTATTTTTGTATCTCTCTATATTTGTTATATATTTATAATCTGTGTATAGCCTTTTCTTAAAATTGAAATAATAATAATTAATACTCTGGAAATACTGCTTTATTGTACCGTCTTTTAAGATCTCTGCACATTCCCAAGGTTGACTGTCAGAGAATGCTATTTAGCATTAAGTCCGCCCATTGTAAAATTTTGTTTTTGGAACAATAAAGTATAAATAAATAAATAAATAAATAACAATGAAACAAAACAGAACACCGACCATTAAACAAGCTGCATTTAACTTCTTAAATAACATAAGTTTCAAATTGGCAAAAGAAATTGTTTTGGCTACTTCATTTAATGCCTTGAAAAACCAACTTGACAAGTGGTTGAAATTGGAAAAGTTATCACTAACAAATGTGATTTCTCAACACAATTGACATAGACACATCATCAGCTTATAGCTGCTCGTCAATAAATCAATAATAATAATAACAATTGTAATTACTCAAATAATAATTGAATTTGTAAATTGCACAAAATTACTGTTTTTTTTATATAAAAATGTTGTCTAAATAATGTATTTGTTAAGCTTCAATGAATATTTTTATACCATAGAGGTTGTTTCTTTATTATACAGAATAATGACAAAAATAATTCTAAAACCATTTTAATAAGATTTAAAATAATATTTTGTATAACATAAATTTTATTCTTTTTATTGATATAAAATAATTATTGAACACAACTTATCTGCTGTTTCAAGAATCGCATATAAAGAAAACCCTTAATTAATAGTATGAAATAATAATAATAAATGTGGAGTTGTTGCTTATTCTTATTTATAAATATTACAGGCTCCAGACTGGGATGAGAGGTGCTTTTGGCAAGCCTCAAGGTACCGTAGCCCGTGTACGCATCGGACAACCCATCATGTCCGTGCGCTCTAGCGACAGATGGAAGGCGCAAGTTATTGAGGCTCTGCGTCGTGCCAAGTTCAAGTTCCCCGGACGTCAGAAGGTGGGTTCTTATATATATATTTTTATATTTGTTATTTTGCATATAGCTCAAAAACAATGATCATATAAGTCAATTACTGTAGACTTAATTTTTTAAAGTTATTATCCACATTTTTTAATTTCCTAGATCTACATCTCAAAGAAATGGGGCTTCACTAAGTATGACCGTGATGAGTTCGAGCAGTTGCGTGAAGAAGGTCGTCTCGCCAACGACGGTTGCAACGTGAGGTACCGCCCTGAGCACGGACCATTAGATTCCTGGAGGAAGGTCCAAACTGAGATCCACAATGTTTAATTGAGCTCAGCATAAATAAACTTTCTAAATTAATTTAGCCTTTCATTTTGGTAAGATAATTGAAAAATATTGTATCTAATCTAATACATCTAATTACAGATAAGTGTGGTTTTATGTTTGAAATATCAGTTCAGAACTACTTTTTATAGATCTAAAATGTGAACTTTAGTAAAAATGTTTTTTCCAATATTAGTTCAGACAAGGAGCTATAATGTAATAAAGCACACTGAGTTTTTAGATAAACAAAATCCAATAATGTTTGCAAACTTTCATATTTTATTATAAAGCACTTTAACACGTTAAACGCCATGGGGGACTACATATGAGCCACACTTATTTAATGAAAGAGGCCAGCTTAAAAATCGTTGTTCACATATTTTTCAATACAACTTTTTATTAATTAAGAGGCGATAAAATGTAATAAATCACCTGGAACATATTAAAGAAAAGTAATTAAATACTTTATTTCGTCAAAATACTGCTGTCACTCATAAGTTGTCCCCCATGGCCTCAGCGGTCAAAAACTCGTGTTTTCGTCTGTGGGGGCCGCGGGGGTCGAGGTGTCGGTCATCCTCGCTGCCAATCGTGTTGCGAACATTTTGTTAACATTTTCGGGCAGGTAGTAGAAGATACCAATTAATTTGCTATTAACACCATCACACTGCGCAATGTTTCAAGAACAGCACGAATTCGTAACTAGTCACCAACTAATGTGCATGAGATAAAGGCTTTAGTGGCATTAATTATGTTCATGGGATTGGTGAGACTACCTAAACTGAAAAAATTAAACGCATATAGTTGGTACCATTAGAAAAAACAGAAAGAATTTACCAAAAGAATTTACTATCGCTAAATGGAAGAAAGGCGAGCATATAGCAAGAGAGAGCAATGATGGTATAAGAGTCTTGAAATGGAAAGACAAAAGAGACGTGCTTGTTGTTTCGACAAAACACTCAGACCGTTTCTTGACAATCTCAAAGCGAGGAAAAGCAGTTTTGGAGCCGAAAATTGTTCACGTTTATAATAGAGCGAAAGGAGCAGTCGATTTGCCAGATCAAATGGCAGCTTACTTCTCTCCACTACGGAAATCTGTTAAGTGGTATAAAAAAAGTTGGAATAAATCTGCTGTTAAATACTGCGGTTGTTAATGCATTAATAGTATATCAGAATGTAACCGGAAATGAAATTCAAATAGTTGAGTTTAGAAAACAACTTCTGAAAAGTTTGTTGGTGAGAGGTGAAGAAACCTCATACAATGTCACTAGGCCAAAAAGAATTAGACACAAACTTACAAGAAAATATGGTACAAGTAAAAACAATCGAAGAACTTGTCAGTAGAGCGGTAAAGAAAATACACAAGTGATGGGGCGATTATTGGCCAAAAATAAAACAAAAAAAGTTGTAACTTTTTGCGAAACCTGCCGTAATAAACCATATTTATGTTTTGATTGTTTTCATAAAATCCACTAATTAGATATATTTAAATTACGTCGATCTCAATTTAGAAGGCTGATTTTAATTTGCTTTCTTTTTAATTACTTTATCTAATAAATTATTCGTGTGATTTACAAATATATTGTTTGATTAAAAACGTATCCCCGAAAACTTATTTGTTCTTACATTATACATTGTCAAACCTTAGGTTCTAATTCAATATCTGAATATTAATACTATGTATTTATTCTGTACAAAATAACTATTTAAAAACACAATAAAAACTAATTTTGTAGCAAATAAGATAATAAATATGTAATTATACTATACCTGAATCTTGCAGTGAAAATATTGTCCCAACATTATCAAACCTATTTTTCAAAGTTAAATTTTTTACTAAAAACCAAGTAATGTAAATTTGTCTAGAGGGCCGTGGGGGTCACAAACAATACACATTAGCTTTAAATACGTGCCCTACGGCTCTATAGCTAAGCTTCAATTCATCTATAGCTTGCGGTCATATGGTGGCCCCCGCGGCCCCAATGGAACAATTGTATGTCGACTAAATGGTGCCCCCCACGGCCCAAACGTTAAGACTTAAAAATTAAGACGGCGTTTAACGTGTTAAAGGTAAAAAAAATCATGTTTTTAAACAAGACACCTATGATTAATCTATATGGGGATGATTTTTTTATTTGAATACATATATTGATATTACTCTAATAATTAGTTTCGTATATGAAACTATTTTTTAAAAGGTAATAGGTTTTAAAGTTTATTCATAACACAAATTTAAAAAATATAATTATCACTTTGTATATAATTTAAAACCAAATAAATATATTTTCTGTAATCATAAAATAAAAACAATATAATAATATTGAATTCCTCAATTTATTATTATATATATATTATTTACATATTAATTTATTGTCTAAAAAACAGATCTATAGATTTGCAAGGCACTTTAGATTTTTTAACTGGTGATGAAGACTTCCTTTTTCTTTTTACACTGGTGCTTGATACATTTATGAGATTTGATCTGTGATTTAATTCTCTATTTAATCTTTGAGCTTCATGAAAGTCTAGGTGTTCAGGAAATTTGTTAATTGCAACTTTTTTCCCACATTCTGTACACAACTTTGTCTCAACTGAGATGTCAAATTTAGTGAAGAAAGTAGCTATTGAAGGAGCTTTATCATTTTTATTAGAAGTTACTTCTGGCGATGCCTTCTTCATTTGAGGTCCTTTACTTGTTTCTATTATAGTTGTTTTGGCCCTATTTTCCTGGCGAACTTCCTGCCTCATTTCCTCTCTCAATCTTAGTGCTAAATGGTAATCTGAATGTTCGTCAAACATGGATATTGAAATTGTCTTGCCACACTCTGAACATTGGATAGTTTCTATCTCAGGAGACTTGGAACCTACACTTTGTACAACTTTAGAAGGTTCTTTTTGGGGTTTAGAAACTTGCACATCTTCTAATTCTGCTTCAGATTTACTTAATAACTGTCTCATGTTACTCACACGTGCAACATCATCAGGATCTTCATCAAAAAGTGCTATACTTTTGTTAATTTCCTCATTGATAGTAGAACCTGAATATACAGTATCATTACTGTCATCAGCATTTGCTACATTGCACACAGGACTTACTGGACGACGTTTATGTGTTTCTATATTTACATCCATATTTTGCTTTTCATTATCATGGATAGTTTTCAGTCCAGAGTTCAAATATTTTGCAAAAAATGATTCCTGTTTGTCCAAACTTGATTGTAGTACTTTGGTTTCCTTATCGTTATCTGTTTTTACACTTACTGCACTTGCATTAGTTTTATACTTAGTGTCATCAGCTTGGAAGAATTTACGTAAAACATATTCTTTCTCAGATTTATTCTTAATATTTATATTGTGCTTCTCATTAACTTCTTTAACATTTTTATCATTAATATGTAATATTTCTTTAGATGATCCAGCACTAAAGTAGTCTTTAATTTTTTTTGTTTTCTTATTTTCATTATTATCATCAAATTTGCCGACACTGATACCTAGGAACTTAATAGGAGCCCTCAATGGTCTGTTTGTTTCACCATCTATAAGGTATAAAATAATTTTAATAAAGTTTTAATAATAGTAATAATAGAATGTTTTATCAAATAAAAGAAATCTTACCTTTAGGTTTACAACCTTCAGTACTATCCATCACCAATTCTAATGCCTTACTGGAAAACAATTCACCACATAATTCATCATCAGGGCCAAAATTGTAAGACTTTGAACTGCTTGTGTCCTTCCCATTTGGAGGTTTTATTGAAAAGCTGACAACCATTTGTTTGGGTGTCCGGTTATTTTCTAATGCATCTTGTTCTAATCTATTTTCAATTTCATCACCTAAATCTTTAAGCCATTTTTTAAGGCTGTCTAAATCAACTAGAGCTGCTTTGCCCCTCAACTGCTTGCAACAGCCAATACTTTTAGGGTTAAATCTAGCTTGTACTGGCTCTAAGTCAATACCTCTGGCGATATTGTATAACCATGACCTATAAAATACATAGTAATAGTAACTTTTCTGCTTTAGATAATACCACTGGAAAATATTCTTCATTTAATTGACATGAAAAATTTTCTCACCCATTTTTTTCATCAAATTTAGCTTGAAGCTGCTTTTCCGAGAACATTTGTAAATCACACATTGTATTGATCTTGAGATTTTCACAAACATAATCTCCAAATTTTCCACCTAAATGCTTTACTTTTTTTATTGCCAAGGTTCTAAAATTAAATTATTATTATATTAGAAGATTTATTTTAAATAATATAGTAATAGAAAGAGTATTTGATATGTACTTGTACAAGATGTTAACAGAATGTTTGGGCAGGATGGTTTGTTTGTTGGGCTTGTTCATGCCACACACTAGTTTGGCTAGTATTTTGTTGTGAGCAATACCGGCTGAGCATTGATAACCTGGGAAGTAACATAGTACTGTCTGTAAATGTTGTAAGAGTACTTTAACAAAACATTTCTGGAGTTAGTAAATTTATGATATTATACTATATGTTACATAAATTAAATTTTTGTGACTGTTATTTTATATGACCATTTATTTTGAAAGTGCATATCACTATAACATAATAAAAATTGATAATTTTTTATGCTTATATGAAATTATTTGTTATGTAACAAATATCACTATCTTCAGATAACAAATACATATAATTTTTTTACATACATATTTTTACTTATGTTATGCAAGCATAGCATATCCATATATTAAAGACCAAGTTAATTGCCATAATAAAAATGCAGAATATTAAATACTAATGCAGCACCACGTTACAAATATGACACTGCCCGCATTGCCGCGTTCAGTAGGAAACAAGCTAGAAACTGCTGGCACTACAGGCATTCTTGGGTCAATTGCTGACCTTGAATCACCTTTTTGAACATTATTAAATTAAAAGTTTGAATTGTAACACATTAATAAAGTTTTATAAAATAAATTGATTTTAATGGCAATCTTCGTAGTCACCAAAACATAATTCTTATGCCACTTTCAAAATAATCGGGTCATACACTAAAAATAATAGATACTAAACTAAAATTTAAGCACCTGTTTCTTCATACACAGCAGCCCTAATTTCACTAACAATATGTGCACCCACCAGCAACTGTCTGGCGTGCTCATAGTCAAACTCAATAGATGAAGAGAGACAGTTATGAACATCAGTTATGAACGCATCAATAGTTTCATACCCCAGTGCAAATGTATTAGGTATCACAGTACTCTTTATGCTGGTGATGTCGATACTTTGAAGTCTTTTTTGCACCTAAAAAAAGGTTTTATATCTTATATAAAGAATTATAAAACTGACCTAACCATGTTTGATTTTCTAAATTATAAAATAGTCATAATAATTTATGTTTACAGGATCTGTGATGTCTAGGTAAGCTTCATCAATAGATGCTCTTTCAAGAAGTGGTGTAAACCTTTGTAACACTTTGGCAACATCTTTGCCTGCTTCTCTATATCTGAAATCAATTTGAATATAATTAAGAAAACAAGTTCACAAAAGAAAAAACTATATTAATATCCATTTCTTACAATTTTACCTAATTTATTTCTTACTTTGTAATATCAGCTTTACCCCTCTGACATGGTACTGAGGGAAGTTGGATATCTGGACACTTTTGCTTAGCCTCATTGCCTCTCATGTGTCTTGTTACTCCCATGGCTCTTGCCACATAGTTTACAGCAATAATGCTATAGAGAAATAATAAGAACAATACAGTACAAATAGAGTAATTAATGTTTAATACTTATGCAGTTGTAATCTTCATTTTCTAAATATAATGCATTGCATTATATTTATAGTTTTATCTATATTGATTGATACCACTTCACTTACCCTCCTCCTTTCCATGGATTATATTGTACCACAGCAATTGGCTTTCCTTTTAATGTGGGATTTAGCTTTTCTTCCACTTGACAGTAAAAACAGTCCATATCAATCAGAACTACAATCCTATTTTCCTGGTCCATGGTCACCTTAATGATTAATTCATTATAATACAGAAACTCTTATCCTATTTAGGTATTGCACAACAATTAAATTATTAATTTATGTCGATGTTTATTAAAAAGCCCGCCTAATACTTAAGCCACAAAATTATCATTATGTTTATTTTGAAGAATTGTCAAATGTCAATCTCCAAATTTATAGTTTTCAGATCAACGATAGTCAGGCAACGGTTCAAAGTCATAAAGCTGCAAGTTTTATATAAATACATATTATTTAGGATTTAATATTTATACTGCAGTATCACAATATTTGTGCAATGTTTTGCAACGCGGGTACAGCTGGCCCACAAACAGACTGAGGTCTGAAGCTGACTTTTATAAAATAGTTTACTGTGTAAGATTTTTTTTTTTTTTTTTTTTTATGGAATAGGAGGGCAAACGATCTGGCGGGTCACAGATGATTTGTGATCACCGCCGCCCATGAACTCTTGCAACATACGAGGATTTACAGGAGCGTTGGCGGCCTTGAAGGTGGGAGTAAACGCCTTTTTTGAAGGTACCCATGTCGTACCTGGAAATACCGCCGAAGGGAGTTCGTTCCACATTCGAGTGGTACGAGGAAAAAATGTACTTGAGAACCGCACAGTGGTGGATTGCCACGCATCCAGGTGGTAGGGATGGTATTGGAGGCGATGGCGCGCTGTGCGGTGATGGAATTCGGCGGTAGGCATCAGATCGAATAGCTCTTCGGAACACTCCCCGTGGTAAATGCGGTAGAAGACGCACAGAGATGCAACGTCTCTACGTAATGCCAAAGAGTCCAGCCGTTCACAGAGCACCGGGTCCCCGACAATCCGAACGGCTCTCCGTTGTACGCGGTCAAATGGTAGAAGCTGATATTGGGGTGATCCGGACCAGAGATGAGAACAGTACTCCATGTGTGGCCGGACTTGCGCTTTGTAGAGCGCAAGTCTTTGGCCAGGATTGAAGTACTGCCTCGCTCTACTGATCACGCCCAATTTCATAGAGGCCAACTTGGCCTTGCTCTCCAGATGACCACGAAACCGACAGTCACTCGAAATGTCGAGACCCAGTATTCTGATACTTGGCGAGGCAATAAGGGGAGTGCTCTCGAAGAGCGGTGATACGACAAATGGGGTTTTCTTAGTGGTAAACGCGCAAACCTGTGTCTTCTCGGGATTGAACTGAACGTGGTTCAGTTCACCCCACTCAGAAACTATCCCTAAGGAAGTCTCTATAGAAGACACAAGTTTCTTTCGGCACTCGTCGACGTTTTCCCGAGAGAGACCTGCACGGCCGGAATATACCGCATCCCCAGTACTGTCATCCGCATAGCAATGTATGTTGGAGATATCCAACATATCATTGATGTGCAGGAGGAACAGAGTTGGGGATAGCACGCAGCCTTGGGGTACACCAGCGTTCACGGGCTTGGGGTCCGAGCAAAAACCGTCGAGAACGACCTGTATGCTCCGCCCAGTGAGGAAGCTGTTGATCCACTTGCATAAACCCTCGGGAAGCCCATAGGAAGGTAGCTTCGAAAGAAGCCCCTTGTGCCATACACGATCGAAGGCTTTCGCCATATCCAGACTAACTGCCAGACCCTCTCCCTTGCTTTCAATAACAGCTGCCCAACGGTGCGTAAAATATAACAGAAGATCACCAGCCGATCGACCATGGCGAAAGCCATATTGCCGGTCATTGACCAACTGGTGATCCTCGAGGAAGGTTAGGAGCTGCTTATTGATGATACTCTCCATTACTTTGGAGAGAAGAGAGGTAATGGCGATAGGTCTGTAGTTAGCTGGGTCCGAGCTATCACCTTTTTTAGGGATTGGATGGACAAGGGCACACTTCCATGAGACCGGGACTACGCCTTTAAGGTAGGAGTACCGAAATAGACGCGTTAGCACTGGTATCAATTCAGGGGCACATGTTCGTAGCACAACTGAAGAGATACCATCTGGCCCACTCGACTTATGAACTTCCAAGGAAAGGAGGGCTGTTCGGATGAGTTTTTGCCGAAAAACTATCTCCGGCATTAAGCTCGGACACCGCGGGATGATAGGCGGTGCCTTCCCCTGGTCGTCCAAAGTCGAGTTTGAGGCAAAAAGAGTGCCCAAGAGATCGGCTTCCTCTTTTGCCGTGTGGGCCAAAGAATCGTTCCCAGTGTGCAATGGCGGTAGGGATGGCTGACAAAAGTTTCCCAGACTGGCTTTGGAAAGCACCCAGAACTTGAGCTGATCCCCAATTTTGACGACATGCTTGAACTATGCTCTAGCAATTTTCCGTTTGAAGAATCTGGAGGCACGATTATATTTCCTTCAGAACTCTAGAGCTCGGATCCTTAGTGACTAACGCATTAGCCCAAGCTTGATAACCCTGCCGTTTGCCAGCTGCTGCAGCCCTGACAGACGCATCAAACCAAGGCCGCATTTGCCACTAAGTGGTACCAAAGAGCTTGGTACAAATAGTTCCATACCCTGAAGTATCACACCAGCTACAGCCGCAGCGCAGTCACTAGAATCATTGGAAGGGAAACAAATCAGCCCCCGTGGGTAGGATGCAAAAAAGGATCGCATTCCATCCCAATCTGCTGACTTGTAGTGCCAAACGCGTCGAGTGGCAGGTCTTGTGCGAGCTGGGCGTTCAATAGGCACTACACTCCGTATCAAGCAATGATCAGAAGACCCTAAGGGAGCCTCGACAGTGACTTGGTACTTTCCGGGATGTGTAGTCAGCAGAAGATCCAACAAAGAGGGCATATGGCTGTCCACGCCCGGTAGACGAGTGTGCGTCTTGACCAATTGGGACAGACCATTTGCCAGAGCAAAGTCAAACACAGATCTCCCCGCGTAGTCGGTGGCACGTGACCCTAGCCAATCGGCATGGTGCGCATTTCCGGATTCTCTCACTCACCGACGGAACATAACCAAATGAGTTTGATTACTACGCGTCGGTCTTTTGTGAGAGGGTGGTCCTTCCCCGGTCGAGCCAGCCCAATACGAGCTATTTTATGGTTATTACATTTAAGCTACATGAATATTTTAAATAAAAAATATGTATACGTAAATGAAAACTTTAATAATACTTTAGTCTTAGTGTAATGGTAAAATATACAAAAACTAAGTCGTATCAATGACTGGAAGGAACTGTCGTAATTTACGTCTTAATAAGATTCATCCAAGACGTTCATATTATCAAATCAAACATTAGTAGAGGTTTAACAATCTTACCATATAAAATCGATTACTTTTTATCTTTCTTGCACTACTCCTAAACCGCTTATGAGATTTTTATAAACAGGGTATCAAATGAAAGCTTATAGTCTAACGTTGCCAGGGTTACGTTTTGGCGACGCTGTAAGGTCAATAAGGTCACCAAATTAAAAAATAAAAATAACGGCGAGCGAAGCGAGCCCTACGGCTAGCCTACTTATATAGTAATCTAATGCAACAGCACATGAAAAGGGAATTGATTATTATAGAGTCGCGCGATGTCTCTTTAAATTTGCCGAAATCTATTTTGAATGAGAAAGCGATGTATAATCCAATAATATAGAATAATAATTATTATAACTGCCGTTTTTATAATAAAGTTGTTGAACAATTTCGAGGATTTACTTATTGCCCATCTCTTTATCCAATTTTAGTGGCTCTACTTTTGGACATCGGAAATAGAGTTAATAAGAGTCATCAGATAGAGACGATAAATAGTAAGCGGAAACAATATACCAGCGATATCTATGACAATTAAAACGAATTAATTAAATTAATTATACTATAAAAACTTCATATTGCGATGTGAGGCATTATTACCATAATATCGAAAACAAAAATCCTAATTAAAAACGCCAATATTATTTTTACCGTCTTGGTGTCTTGGGAGACCTATTGGATTGTAAATGGAGACTCTGCGTTTACTTATATTGGAACTTTATTCCTGGCCGGGAATCCCCCGCTCGCCCAAGTAAAGTTTTCTTCTTATTTTTAAGGTTCTCCTTATCACATTTTATCTACGAAAAAATAATACAAAAATAATGTTTATTTGAATCAAAATCCGTGGCCATATGTTTGGTTCCATTTGACATATTGACCAAGATCATCTTGAGAGACGCTCGGTCGAACTCTTTGAAGCGCGGTCTGGAAATCTTCAATCGTTACTGGACGGACCTGGGAAATACAACAATCTATATTTTAATTACCAAGTAATTTAAACGCAATATTGCTAATCCGGAAATACTTATCAATTTGCAATCGGAGATTGAACTAAATCTGGTTTCCTATATTTATACCTACTCCACTAATTCATTTTAAGTGATTATACTGTTTTTTAAATATTACAATACTATGTGGAAATAATTTTATAGGGTATTCATAAACAAAACCGTTGTACATTGCTCACAAGCTGGGGAAGGTTCCTCACCTGACTGGCGCTGACGGAGGCGATGTCTCTGAGTGCTCGCACGGGCCCCATCGCGGCCTCCGCGCACAGCGAGCGCACGTCCGCGCCCGAGTACCCCGCGCACTGCTGCGACACCACACGCATGTCTGCAGACGACAGGGAGTGACGCTCGCACGACAGCAGGTTGCCGATTATCTGATGACGGGCCTGGAAGAAATTTAATTTATAGAATCCATCTGAATGCGACGATCCAATATTCGCTAAGGAAAGCTGCATGGCTCCACTAACCTCCAGGTCGGGTAACGGTATGTACAGTCGCTTAACGAGCCTGCGTCGTGCGGCATCATCGAGTTCGTGGGGTCGGTTGGTAGCGCCCACCACTAGCAGACGCTCCTCTTCGCCTGTATTAGAAGTGTATGTTATACTTCTTTTTCATTAATATTACATATAAGATTAGTGGTACCAGTTGCAGTGCCGTCGAATTGCACTAAAAACTCGGTCTTGATGCGTCGCGAGGCTTCATGCTCGCCGTCGCCCCTCGCGCTCAGTAAGGAATCGATCTCGTCAATGAATACCACCTACACATTAAATATAATAATTTACAATAACATAAGGATATGGAGCAGTCAAAAAGTGGGTACAAGTATAAATTAGTATAAAACATACAGCAGGCTGGTGACACCGTGCAACTGCAAAGAGGGCTCGCACCATCTTTTCTCCATCACCAATCCATTTGGATGTCAACGACGAGGCAGAAATACTAAAGAATGTGGCATTGCATTGAGATGCTATGCATTTTCCTGTAAAAAAGTATTCACATTCATATTATTTATTTTTTAATATTTTAGATTTACAAACTTCCTAAAACTATTTCCAAAAATATAAACTTGCTAATTAGGGAGTCCCAATAATTCGTCAAAAGTTAAAAAAAAAAAAATAACATGTTAATAATAATAACAACTAAAATATTTCAATAATTATAAATCTAAAACTATAATGCCAAAAAAAATATTTAAAAAAAGCTATTTAGTTATAAGCATTAGTACCACGAGTGCCTAGATCATTGAGATATTACTTTTATGGGTTGCAACTAGATTTTCTTTATGTAATGGAAATAAACAATATTCAACTACCAATTAGTGTCTTGCCGGTCCCCGGAGGACCAAATAGAAGTATCCCACGCGGAGGTCTCCGGAGTCCCGTGAAGATGTCTGGTCTCAGCAGCGGCCACACTACTGCCTCTTGTATTACTGATTTGGCAAGTTGTAAGCCTGCAATATCATCCCAGCCTGGAAATGAAGAATTGGTTATGTGAGGATAACATATTAAATAATAGATAAACAAAAATAAACATTAAACTGTTAATCTACTTGATAAAGAAATGACTATGGTTGATTACTTGTGTAACCAAGTACAATTACCGATAGGAGTTCCTTTGTCTATGATTTCACTTTCAATGAGTTCAATCATTTTTGGATCAATATGTTTGAGTCTGTCATCAGTTACTACAGGCTCAGAAATTTCTTGTTTTTCTCTATTAAAATTAAAATTCAAAATATTTAAAATTATAATATACAATTTAAATTTAATATTTTAGAAGTTTAAATGCATACATTGCTCCCATCATTGGTGAAATAAACTTAGCTTGGGCTTTCCTTGATGCCCCTAAAGTTCGTCTTGCTGCAGGATTTGATGAAAGAAGTGCATCTTTGGCAGTTTTAAATGTTATTTTAGCAACCTGGCTTTTATGAGCCTTTGCCTCTTCTTCTATAATATCTGCATTATAAACTGTGGGCCTTTGATCTATATTCATTTCAAATTCTTTATTTCCACTCACAGTAGATGGTGTACTTTTTGTTGCTAGTATAGGCCTTTTTGCTCTAGGACGGCCAAATGTTGGTTTGAATAGTTGCCTTTCCTCTAAGGATTTTGAATCTTCACTTGAATACTCTGATTGTAAGTGTTTGACAGAAGATATTTTTCCATTAAAAGGCAGGCTGATATTACATTGACAATCTTTACCCATAAAAGTATTAGATCCTGAGTGGAGATCAATATTGGAGCATCTTTGACAGGGTGGTAATGATTTTTCAAAAATTGATAATGGATCAGGAAGATTGCTAAAAATATATAAAGTACTTAAGATAATTATTGAACTAAACTATTAATTATTATTATTATGTTAGTATTGATACAGTTAAAAAAAAAACTGTCTAAAAGTCAAAGTAAATCTAGCACTGAAAATTCAAACCTTATAGAACATTTCCATGTATTGGATTTAGTTTGATTATTATGATTTGCGTCTTTAAGAAGTGCTCTACTTGAATTCAGAATGTACTCAATAGCATTTTCTGTAAAATTATTCGCATTTGATTCCCATGTGTCTCTTAATAACATATTTGAAGCTATATTAGAACATCTGTAAGAAAATTCATATAAATAGTTTTATTTATTATCTGAGAATATAAAACTTATGTAAACGTAGTGATTAAATTTTTTTATCAGCCTTTAGTATTAAACTTACTCAAGAAGCGACTCTTTATATTCTTGAACGGAAATTTTATTTATGAAAGAAGTTTTATCATCATGAGATTGGACAGTTATATCTTCTGGTTGAGACATTCTTCAAGTTTATTTAGTTCTTCAACGTTGTACTTTGTTAAATTTAAGTCAATATCCGAAATTAATTTTAGATTTAAGTACAACCTATTAAGAAATCACCAAGCTTCTCCCTGAACCCTTTCAATTACAACTTGCATTTGCATTGACAACAAATTTCAAACTTGAAAGTTGAATCTATTAAGCGCGCCAAAAAAAATTATACAATATGACATGTTAAATCAAAAATGTTAATAAGTTACAATTAATTGAATACTATATATTAATTAATATACTATATATACTATACTATATATTAATTAAATAAATAAAAGCATTTGCATTAACATTAATGTTTTGTTTTATTTTTCCTTCTCTGTCGTTCCTCGACCCTCCGAGACCCGTCAGCCGTCTCTCTTCCTCATCCGTCAAAAAGGAAGTAAGAGCATTAGCCGTCGGCCATCGGCTGTCATTTGGATATTGCTAAATAAATTGTCAAGTTAAATATATATGAATCTTATATTAATTCAAATTAAATTTTGTGTGCTTCTGGACATATCGATATTTTATAAATTTATCATTTCACTTTTTCTAACTTTGGTGCATAAAGAAGAATTATGATGAAGGTGTGATCAAAATGGGTTCAAAACCGCAAATATATCACGAAAAGCAAGTAAAAGAGCTGTGTGCTTTGCATGCTCTAAATAATTTATTTCAGGTGAGCTTTGTCGTCATACTCGTATGTTTAGGCATCACGAGTAGAATGACCATGAAAATAAAATACAATTCAATGTAAACATTGTTCTACTTCGGACATTATTTTTCAATTATGGTTTCGTTTGGAACGAATATATAAATTTTTGTCTATATAAAAATAGTTTACAATACTCCAAATATTTTTAAATGTTTAGTATGTTTTAATTTGTTTAACAAATACTGTGCATTTCCAGACAAGAAACACATTTTCAAAGTCAGAGCTAGACACAATATGTAGCCGACTATCTCCCAATGTTTGGATCAATCCTCACCGCTCAATGCTGGGTCTTGGCAACTATGATATCAATGTTATAATGGCTGCTCTGCAGAAGAAGGGCTGTGAAGCTGTGTGGTTTGATAAGAGGAAGTAAGTTATACAATTTTTACAAATGACATGTTTTGCTGTATTTAAAATCATCAGAGTTTATCATATCTTATTGATATCTATAGATATTTTTGCATGAAATTTATCAAATGCAGTGCTGCTTTGTGTTCAGTAATATATGTTTTATACTATTTTTGCAGAGATCCAGGTTGTTTGGACCTCTCTAACATATGTGGTTTTATTCTTAATGTGCCATCAGACTACAAGTTAGGGTTTGTGATGTTGCCCCTCCGTCGAAGACACTGGATTACCATCAGGCAGATACAAGGCAATTTCTATAATCTTGATTCAAAATTAGATTCACCACAACTAATAGGAAGGGTAAGATGTAAACGCTTTTAATATATTTATAATTTAGATTGTTATTTAATTGCACTTTACATTAATTGATTTCATCATTGCTACCATGTATCTAATTTTAATTTGATTGTTTTCAGAGCAGTGACCTTATCGCTTATTTAAAAGAGCAGCTTGAATGCAAAGAGAAAGAATTATTTGTGGTTGTCAGTAAGGAAGTAGAGGAGAAGCAGCTGTGGATGCATCAGTACACTGTGAATCACCTGCAGGAGTCTGGTAATCACAAGACACATGAATCGTGTGATAGTGACCTGAGTTCCTACAAGCACTGTGACTCTGAATGTCTTCGAGTGACTGAAGTTAGAAACTGTGTTGTGAGTAGTGGAAACTTTTGATTGTGTGCATTCTCATATTGCAACCTGGGTGTTCAGTCATTTGATTAATGTTACTGAGAATGTTTCAAGGTTCTCTTATAAAATGTATAGATTTACCATGTTTATTCCGAATGTAATTAATTTATAATCAGTATATCCAACAGTTTGCATGACTCAAATCAAAAGTATATGAATTTTAGTATCAGTAATATTGTTTACATATTTGTAACATAAAATTATAAAAAATATCCCAACTTTCTGATCAATATATTGTAGGTGAATTTAATATATTTTATGCCAGCATGTATAAAATTTATGGTAATTTACTTACCTTACGAGAGTAGTTTTAAAATTAGGGTAACGTGTGAATACGATTGGAGTATGTACTTACTTTAACAAAGTATTTATTATTATATTGTTTTTTTTTTAAATTCTAGATTTTATTTTGTTTTTAGAATGCGTTATGTCTGTTTTGTTTTGTTTTAATTGTTATTTTTTTGTTAATACTTCTCGTCTCAGCCCGAGACAGCAATATCACGGCCTAATGTGAAATTAGCAATAAGTGTATATTTATATGTATATTTCTAATAGAATTTTACTACTATTTTGTAAATGGTAATCGTAAATGTTACAATTTTAAATACATTTTTATAGATGTTGTGTGATGAATTTGATTAAAATGAAATAATAATAATAATAATAGTTATAAATATGCATTGAAATTTGATAATTTCTTTCCTCTGATATATCTAAATCTGTTAATGAAATATGTAAAAATAAAATAACGCCAAATGACAACCAAAATATAGGATTTACAATAATATTATTGTATTTATTTTATACTTTATAGCACAAATCTGACCTTTTAATAAATACATGCTATTGTATGTTGACTATTATTATCTGAATTCAAAAACCTTTTAACATTATCTTATGGGGGTAGAATTTCTGTTAATTAAATTATCTTAAGGCCAAAAATAATTATGGAGAATGTCAAGTTTAGTCATTAGCCTTGTCTATATTGATAGAGGCACTACTTGTGTATCTTGATCAAGTACCTTTGTATTTCCAATTTCTTAAGTCTTTTACTCTATTGTTGTAAATAAAATATATTTTTTCAAAAAATAATAAGAGTCGAAAAAATCCAATGCACTAGTTTTATTCAGCAGATTTAAACCCATCCAATTTATATGTTGACTTTAAAAAAAGTAATGCGTTATTGCAATATTTGAAGCATTATGACTAACAATATTTTTTTAAAGAAGGAAGTATATAAGGCTAGTACATAAGGGAAGTATATAAGGAAAGTACATGAGGGAAATACATAGAGGTAGTACTTAAGGCAAATACACATACGTAGCACATACGGTAAGTTCAAATTAAAAAAAAAACTACCACATATATTGCATGCAATATGAGTGATATGCATAATATGATATATGCCAATAAGACATACCAACTTACACGACAATAAATTTATTTGTTGTTATATGATAATTACAAAAATAGACGGCTATTTGTGGAAAAGAAAACTGTGGGAAATGATGTTGATACGAGTTGCAAAAATTAAAAACCTTGTTGATATTTTTTTTCATTTTCAGATATTGCTCTAATTTGTCGATGGCAAACTGGATGGATCATATCCTACGCTATTTTTTTTCTTTTAACTTTTTCTTTTCTTGTATTAATACCTTTTCAAATAACTTATACCGTGCTTCGTTGGTATCAATTTCATATGTCAAGGGCGGAGCCGCATAGCGAGGGTGACGCAGTAACAGCCACTCTGGCTAACTGCACTAACATATCGCAAAAAAAAAATATATACATATATATCAATTTCATGTTTTATACTTTTCAATAATTCGAACTATATGATTTGATGTTATCATTACTATTTTTTGCTAGTACAAAATCGTTTCCCGTATAAATATGGCATATGGCAAGTGAACAAGATCCGAGCTTGACATTTTCTTTATGTTTATTTTCTTTACCTTTGCGTAAACCAACTATTATTTAAATTTGATCTTTAAGACACTAAAAGTTGCTACAACAAAACATCTTGGTTACACACGCTTATAATTAATATTACTAAATAGAAAAAACTTACTTTTGTACTGGGTTTTAAATTTAAAATCATAAAAATAAACCGTTATAAAAATGTTAAAAACATAAAGTATGTTTTTCTTAATAGTATGTTATCACCCATTATTTACGGCAGTTGAAACCTTGATTTTCTGTGTACAGATATTGATCAACATCGAAATATAAAAATAGATTATTTTTTATTAAATTACTTATGATTAATTGTATCAATTTACAATATTGTCTATAGCCTTATGATATTTTTCATGGGCCTTATACCCTGGGTTGAAGCTTATAGTCCATGTCTAGTGTTTCTTATTGAAATTACTATTTTCATACACATATCGATGAATGTAACAAATTTATGAAAGATTAGGTCATTAGTTTATAAGTTTACAAAGTTCCATTAGATCTGTAAGTAATCTTTTTGAAGAATCAAACTTTTATTCGGATTAAAAATAAAAAGACATCTTGATAATCAATGTGTATATTTCAGTCGTAGTCAGTCGTTATGTCTGTGGCGGTGCAGTTGTTGTTCTTAGCGAGTAACAGACGGTCGGGGTCGAGGCCGAGTGCGGTGACGATCGCGTACACGAGGGCACGAGTGTTGGCCGCCAGGGAGCGGTGGCGGCCCAGCACCCACAACCTATCTGAGGATAAGGATTGACTAAATCAGTATTGGTTAAGGAAGCAACTAGAAACAAATATTATAGGTTTTAAATTTAATGCAGAAAATAAGGTATACAAATTGGATTAAGGTATTTCGGTACCTGCGTGTGCAATACTGTAGTTGGTGCAGGACCAAAGAAGCGCGAATCGCTCGTAGTCAGTGAAGAGCACATTGTAAAGTCCTGCGCCGGGCAGCAAGCGCCCGAGGATATACGGCATACGGTTGTTGAGCTTGTACCGGAAGGAAGACGACCCGTTATGGCTCGGTATGCCCAACCCGTAGCTTGTGCTCGGTCTATTAGTCCTATAAGCAACAAGTGACATAATACCAGCCATCATTACAAGAATTAATAATTGAAGTTCAAGTGAGTTATAGTTGCGAACAAAACTACGTAACATAAACAAATATTAGATGGATACTTTTATTTTTAAATGGTGATAAAAATCGAAACATTATTCCGATCTTTATGGAGTAAATTGTAAAAATTAGATATATACATTTTGAATATCGCATTGTTCACTTTTCAACATAGTAAAGTTTCGATAATAATATTTCTTACCATCGATTGACAGTATTGACGGTAATAAGTAAGAACCCTCTCTCGTTGAGACTCACGTCCAGCTCCGTGCAGCTCGCCGCGATCTCCATAAGGTGAAACGAGCGTTCCACTTCATACCACGTACCTGTCATCTGCAGGTTTTACATAGATTTCATTATTTAATAGGGCGCAAGCTAGCGTGCTGATTAATTGATGATAAATGATCACATCCCATGGTATTTTGATAAAACAAAGAATGTCTTTATGAGCAGCTAGGCAAAAAAGTTGAAAAATTATCTTGAAATAACACAAAACAATGCCATTACCCAAAGAAAAATTTATTGATTTTGAACTATAAATACACATAAAAATATACATTCTTACTACAGTGTCAGCATTGGAGTGGACCCTAAGCAATAAGAATGTTTCATTCTAACAATTTATTCAGAAATTCAGAGGTTAACGACCATAACAGACCCGTGTAACAACAGTAACACCAATCAATAAATAAATATGATTTATGAATATTCTAAATGCCCAAATTTCCTTTACTGTTGTTATCAAACAAATAACTTTCTCGTATACATTTCTTTCATTCCATTTTATTAATATGGTTACATATGTACTATCGTGGGTTCCGAGTTATGGAATAATTTGCTAATATATCTGAATACCATTCCAAGTTACACATTTATTGACCAATATATCCGTATACCAATATTCTTATTCATATAAAGATATTTTATTAGGTAATTTTATAGATATCTTTATATATGTCTATTATTTATTTATCTTCACGCCATATCCCTTGCGGGGTAGCCAGAGACGACGGAGCGCCAAACGCTACGGTCCCTGCATACCTCTTTCGCCTCGGCCTCTTCATACCTGCCCTAATTCATATTTCATGTCTGTAAGTGCTGCGTGTATTACATAGGGTTGTTTGTTGGAATATTTTTGGTTTTTGGTCAACAAATATTAAAATTCTTCGATTCGATGTATAATTCTAGCTGTTTCCTGCAACTCCGTCGTCGATTGTTGCAGAAGACACCGTTCGTAAGAAATGCTTGAGCTCAATTCTTGTTTCTTGTTTTCGATCTTTACAAATTTGGTATATACGAGTCAACGTATGTAATTGGAATAACATACTGCATAATTTAATGAAGACCTCTTATGAACATTATTGAAACCGTATTGTTAGTTTCGAATATAACATCAATAGACATACGCAAATATTTTAAAACTTAATTTCTTTATATTACTGATCATGTAAAAGTTATATGTGATATATTATGTGTGACACATATTAAATATACTGCATTGACTAACATTTCCAAGCTACCTAATAATAATTCATAGATATATATTTTATTTCGACGCATCCCCCATTCAATCCTCATTCTGTATTATCCCCAAAGGTCATTTTATAAGGAATGTCACAATTAAAACTGTAAACAATATTATGTAAATAATATGCAAAAAACCAACCGCCAACACCACACGGGGTTATGGTCGACTGTCTATGAACATAAAAAAATACTGAAAACAATTGTATTTATGATGAACTCTTTGTAATAAAAATAAATCTAATTCCTATTGATTAAATAAGGTGTGAATTAATTGTTATTCTGTATAACTACATACCTTGTTAATGTCATAATTCGGGAATTGGGGATAAATTGGACATTTTCCTAATCCAGTACTAATCACTGATTTGATGAGAGAGCACAGTAATATAAAGTTTAATCTGGTTCCCATCACTCGGAAGTCGCCCATAGCATTTTAAACACACGATGTTGTTTTGTAAACAGTTTGAATATTTGTAAATGCGTACGTAGTTTTGAACTGCGGACACTCCTCACACTGACCCAATCGCGTTCCAATCGAATATTGATGTTAATTTATTAACCAAATTATAGTAGGCGACACGTAAACGAGACGATAATGGTTAATCTAGATTAGTTACGGATTGTGGGATTCAGTGGAAAATGAGTGGATGTCCCCACAGATGATAGCTCGCTTTGCGGCTCATGAAAATATGATTTGTTAATGCTTTATTACTTTTAATGGATGCTGAACGATGAAAGACTTTCGAAGTCTTTCGAAGAAAGATTCGAAGTCCTTACTAGGAGATCAGACAGAGACATAGGACAGCATTCTGGGTGTGCCACGAGGATGGTAACGGCAGAAGAAAGGAAATAATGTCACATAGTAGTAAATCGTGCAAGTCTTGACCATTATGGGGTACTCTATCGTAGCCCTTATTGAGATTCACAATAACCATATAAAAGTTTTTTCTGGTACTGGCATAAGCCCGAAAATTGTCGTTTTTGGTTAGTTCCTAATTCATCTATAATGATTTTTCCCATATATATTTTTTACTACTGATTCTTCATTCATTCATTACCCTCGTCCATTAACCTTTCAAAGTACCCCTTCCATTATTCCTTTATCTGTCATGTGAGAATTTTTAGACCATTTCTTTTTATATCGCTATTTTTTGAGCTTGCGTCATACACTGCACGCGCCCCTCATGCAAATACCCTTGCCCCTTTGTCACAAGGGCCGGGAATAGTATGACGTACACCTTACCTATGTAGCTAGTGCACCATTATGGCATTTTAGTCAAAATATAATATAAATCCACTAAACATTCCTTTGAAAATACCGATTGCTTTAACTGCAACTTATACGAACTATCGGTCAGCAGTCGTCACGTGTCTAATAAAGACCCTAAACATGTGTTACAAATCTACATAAAAGCATCGCCAGTGACGCTGCATAAGTCACCAGTGTCGGCTCGGGCGTGACGTCACAAGTGCACTTTGCTACTAGCGCCGCGCACACCAAAACAAGACAATCATAGCAACAATATATTTACATTAAAAACATTTTTATATATGTATACTCCACACGTATTTACTTACTAATAAATTATATATACACATGAGATGAACTTATTATATAAAAGAAACTAATATTGTTATATTTTTCTTTACCACCATTTTAGGATTATTGGTAGGATTTACAATAAATAATTCTATTACAGTACCAAGTGAAACTAATTGCATAACTATTTATTTATGTAGAATCATTAACATATTTAGAATGTTAAATAAAAAATATGTATTCTACACTTTGTATTGTTTTCAACATTAAATTTATTTCGGAAATTCCAAGTATGCTTTGTGCGTGTCTATGGAAGGTAATGTTGAAAATACTATTCTTAGAACGATATCAATAATATAATCAGATATTACAATATGAAATAATTATCAAGTTATTCATAATCACTCTTCTTATATAATTAATTATAACTTACAAATAAAATAGCTGGCAATTTTTATTTGACTTTTATAGTTAATGTTAAGACAGAAAAAAACGACAGCTATTAATACTCGTATAGCTATTATATGATATATTTACTAAATCAACCTATAACTCTTTATTCGAGAATTCCAATATCGTTCTTTAATAGTTGGATATAAAAAATTTACAACATTTAATGTCGGATTTCAGTATCGATGGATACCTCTTAAAAACAAAGAAGGCAAAGAATCATTGCACACATCCTAACTTTTTTTTCTATTGTCTCTGCTGTCAGCCCTACTGGCCATTACAGTGCCACATCCCATCGGTAGTGGTGATCACCACTTGGTGTTAAGTGCGCCTTGGTCCGGTTGCAGCGCGTGGTATGTAGTGTGCAGCGCGTGTCGGGCGCGCTCGTGTCCGGCGGCGCGCAGCCAGGAGGTGAGCAGGGCGCGGGCGGTGCGGGCGCGGGAGGGAGGTGGCGCGGGGGGCAGAGCGGCGTGCAGCGTGCGCAGCCGGGACACCAGCGCACGAGCCGTCTCACCGCCCGACGGACGGACCTGCGCGCCGCCGTTCAAACATCCTGCGGGGGGAAGGTATCTTGAAACGCATGTATATTTATTTCCTCTACTCCATTTAAATCCAATATCCCGACCATGGAGTATTTTTTTTTATGTAAGAGGAGGGAAAGCGATAGGACAAACGACAAGTTCGCCACCGCCCACGAACTCTAGCAACATCCGGGGAATTGCAAGAGCGTTGTCGACCTTGGAGGTTGAACTATACGAATTTCTTGAAAATTATATGATCCAAACTAAAAGGTTTTTTGTGATCCACCACACCATAACCCGGTTAAAATCCATATTTGGTCAATAAACGTATGTTAAATTGCCATCTTACCCGAGGGACAGGCCATGACCTCGACATAGTGGTAGGGGGACTTGCCACGCTTGAGCTTCTGCACCAAGTTCTGAATATTGCGAAATCCGTTCACGATCGCGAACTTCAAAACCTCCTGGCCGTCCTTCATTAAAGTTACTTCACGGAAGTCTGGATTTCTAGATTAAAACGAACAAAAAATATATATTCTTAAAAATTAAATTTTTACAAAGAATATATATTTTTTGTTATACAATATAATATAATAACAATAAAATATATTATATTAATCAGACAGACATATCATATATAATTAACGATTAAACAAGAGAAGACAATACATTGTTCCTTTTTTTACAATTTCAATAGTTACAGAAGCGCATGAATAATTTATAATAGATCATTCAAAGGGCAATTAAGTAAGCTACGGAGTATTATGGATCAGTGGGCAAAGGTCAGTATTGCGTTCTAGATCTATCGGTTTTAAAAATAGATGACTTATTGTTCGGAGACGGAACAGTCGGATGTCGTAAGACTTACCGTCTTGTACCTTTGTACTTATTAGGTGTTATGTGTTATGTTACTTACGGGATAAAAACGAAAAACATATATAATAAATTGTAAATATTTTGTAAAATAGCGTTAAGTCTCTATATGCCTCACCTCAAATCCTTGTAGTCAAGTTGCGCATCACTCTCTCCGAACAGCTCCTCTGCAGCGTATCGGAATACTTCATCAGCGAAACCCCCCGACCCCCCGGCGGGCCCCCCGTGCCGCCGCAACCCAGCACCTCCCGAGGTACACTCCTCCGGGCTCTCCCCCCCGTCGGTCCCCCACGGCCAGTCCAGAGCACCATCCTCGAAGTCTGAGAGACTCTTGTCCACATTATCCAGCATCTGTTCTAGCTCGACTACAGAATAGATGATTATTTTGGTTGCTTAATAATTCGAGTATGTCGGACCCAACACCAAAAATGCAATGAAACTCTCAATAAATAAACTAATTTATTATAGAATAATAAAACAAACACACTGGCAGTGATAACACAGTCCACGTCGTGGCAGTTGAGGATTTCACTGTAGAAATCCTCTCTAGATGCCTCCAATTTCTTATCATAGCAGGGCATAAGGGTGACGTGGTACACCTCGCTCGGAGCGAGCTCTCTCTTGGCAGAGAGGTGCTGCTTCACCACTGATCCCATTATCTGCTGTGGGGATTTGGTGGTAGAGATGTATGGCAGGATGTAGCTTCCGTGAGTCTTTTCTGCGTAGCACACCCAGCCTGGCAAAGACAAGCATTTAAAGGAGCTCATTTTTTTTTTTAAATGATGTTGAATTGTGATATGACAAAGGAAATGTTCATATAAAAAAAAAAATTCAACATTGTTTTACTATGGAAAGAATTTTTATTATAATAAAAATTTTAAACATTTAAATTGACAAAAGCTTTTGTTTTGTTACAAGTCTCAGGTATATCTCAAAAAAAAATTTTCAAACTTTGATTAATAAGGAAATTACATCAAAATTTTAGATAAACTCATTAAATCAACTCATCAAACTATTAAACTGACCCTTTCACAATATGTATAAATATTTATTACAAAGCAGACATCACCTCTTTCTTAATGTCAAGCATAATGAGTAAGAAAAAAATAATATTTCTAATCTAACAATAAGCAAAATATACCTGGACAAGCACTAGCTAACATTGGTAGCTGTTTTGTGTCTGAGTCAGCCTGGTCTCGGTATCTCTGTACAAACTCTTGCTGAGCCTCTAACAAGGAAAGGTCTTCAGCTACCGTCATATCCAGAACCAGGTCTGCACCGAGGCTTTTGAAGTAACCTGGAAAATATCATGTATCAATTTACTTAGTATTGGAGTGCACATTCCTTAATAAGTAATTGGAGTGTACATATGTTTATTAATGAATTAAATAGATTGTTTTATACAAAACTCATCCAACTAGATATTTTAGTACTATGCTTTTCTTAACTATTCTTTCACTATATAATTATTGAACTAAGATATTGTAATACCTGCTAATTTTCTAGTAGCATCTTCAGGGTCTAGATCATAACGGACAGCTAGAGAAAGGAGAGGTTGAGGCGATATTGATATTACAATCAAACTAACATCTCTTCTCACACCTCTACTATCTGTGTATTTGCGCTCAGATAATACTCTAAAAACCACAACAATTTTAAAAAGGTATTATGACATAAGTGACATGTATATTTATTATTTAATTTTTTTTGCACCTTAGCAATTCATCCTGGCTTTGTTTCGTTATCAAAACACTTTCTGCCGATGTAATACAACCACTGCAAGCAAGACAGTCCGCCAGTGTGATCTCCACCTTTTGCAGCTTTTGCTCTGTGCCAGAAGATATGTCGAAATACCCATCTTCTCCAATTTTTATTTTTGATCCAGTTTTTGTCTTCTTTTTTTCTATTTTAACTGGTTTGATACATTCCTGTTTAATTTGTGATAAAAATTGGTTTACAATGCATATTAATTGTAATTAGATATTAACTAATAAGTAAAGTAAATTACTGGAAAATATAACTATTCAATATCTTATAGGTTATGTTTACCTGCGATGGAGTGATGAAATCGTCAAGATCAGTCAACTGGAGCGCACCACTAAATCTTGAAGCCATAATTACTTATAAATTTTCATTAAGCAAAATAAAATATTCATTTAATAATTTGTAAAGAAATTAGGATTGCGCTATCTGAAACAGCTGACAAGATATGAATTTGACTTTAGAGTATTTTCATTAAATGATTTGACATTGACATATTTTTTGTGAGTTACATGTTTAGTAACTCATCATTTTTAGTAATATCATTGAATACTATGAAAATGGAATACATTTTTATGTCAACATAATGTAAAAAAAAATTTTTTTTTTTTTCTAAATATCTTATTGTAAATAGAAAACGTAAGCTATCCTCTTACCTCGTCTTGGGTTATTAGGTTTTTATTCTTGCTATTGCAAGAATAATATTATTTGAAAAGTAAGACAACTTTAAATATAAAAGATGTATGTATTTACAATTGACCTTGACAATTAGTTTTACTATTATTGTGAACTGGCAGTTAAACGTGGGAGATTTGAGTGCTGAGAAAAATCAATCGCAACATCCCGCCCACCTCCGGTTTCCAAGGCGACGCGTAAACAGTGGGGAGACGACGCGAAGAACGATACACGTCTGGTAGAGTGTTTAAAATTCTGTTTTTATAATTCGCGATATTCTAAAGATTTTGAGGTGACGTGATTTCTATAGAATGGGGGAAGAAGGAGCAGCTACTGGAGCAGTAGTCGAAAAAGTGGTACATACCTATCCACTTATAAGGGTGAGAATTTACATATTTTTTGATAAATATTTTAACTTTTTTTTAAAATAATACAAATTTGTTTGATTCATCTATAAATATTCACTATTAAATGTTTTATGTTTCTACTGGACAATTGAAATAACAAAAACAACACTTAAAAATATTCATTTATTTATTAGATAAAAAATATTTATAAAATTTTAAGATGATAAAAAAAATAATTTATATTGGTCATAACATTTAATTAAATAAAAAAAACAGCGTTATGCGACACCTACATATCAATCAATAATTTAAATTCGGGCATGTGGAGGTCTTGAGACAGATCAGATGAACTCCACTCTTGCGCATCGGTTTAATTCCGTGTACCGTGTCCAACGTATCTGATTACTTGTAGTTCATAAAAAATAGAAACCTCATCATGAATTTTAATTACTTACTAAATTATAATTTTCATATTTCAAGTGATACTCTCCATTATACGAATAAAAACAGATCTAAAACAGTAATGATTATTGGTTTGAGTGTTTTTATATAGTATAAGTCAATGGGTTTTTCCTTCTCTTTTATTAAATTATAGTTTAATATTAAAATCAATATTACAAGTGTGCCAGAACCGCCACTTTAGTGGTAGTGTTTGTTTTGGCAGGTGGATTCATTGCAGCGTTTGGTCTTTAAGTAAACACTGCCTCAGTTATGATTTACACATCATACTTTTAGAAAATCACTACACAAGATAAACCATAGTTTTCCCAAATCTTTAAAATTATTGAATAACATTTCATATTAATTTAAATGAAATTTAACAATATTAAATTTAGTTATACAACAAAGAGTGTGCTTACTAATTATGATTATACTCGGAGATCCGCGAAAGTAAATAGCAATTTATTTAAATCATTAAAAAAATCTTTCATCTGAGCAGCCTAAGCCTTATAAAGTCTGTTCGTTAGTATAATTATAATAAACATAAAATACTAAACAAATACTTTTTTCTGTATTATATTTCTATGTAGATTATACTATGAATGTTGTTTTTTGGAGAATAGTTACTTGATAATATCTTTCTCCTCAGAGATCACAATACTCGTACGTGTGTGAAAATTTCTTATTGCATATTTTTAAAATTGTATTTCAAGGGCAAATATAATATAATATAATATGTTTTAAAATATGAATAATATGAAGCACAAATTATCCTTTTAAAAGCAATTAGTGCCATTATAATTTTAGTTATTCTGTTGCAGCATACTGACATGTCGGAGGAAATGCGAACGGAGGCTATCGAATTATCTGTAACGGCATGTGAAAAATTCTCTCAAAACAATGAGCTAGCGGCTCGCATGGTCAAAGAATCGATGGACAAAAAATTTGGGCCAGCGTTCCACGTTGTTGTAGGAGAGAGCTACGGATTTGAAATAACTTACGAATGTACAACAATTTGCTACATGTATTTTGGCGGTAATCAAGCCATTTGTATTTGGAAATGTTCTTGAAAAATCGTATTATACAATCAAGTTTGAAAGGGTTGCCGTCCGTCCGTATTTTACAAGTATTTGGAGTGATCTTTAAAGAGATTGCAGTAAAAACGAATTTAAGTATCAAAATTTAATATGTGAAACGTAAGTTTTTCTTGAATATCTAAAAATATTACCCATAATATATCATATAGTACTTAAAGAGATAAAGTATAATTGAAGTAATCATAATTAATATTTTATTTAGTACATAATAAGTTATTTTTATTGTGTAACCAAAAGTAATGCTACTGTATTTAGGTTTATGTTTTTATTAATCAAATAAGACGGGACGTGACATATATAGTGAGGTACAGAAGGCAAATGATATTTTTATAGATATTATCTTACAAATATATGTCTTTATGCCAAATAATATTAAAATAATTTAAAAAACACGACCAGACAGCTCGAGTGGTCTGTGGATGCATTTAAACATATATTTTTTGGTACGAAGTATGTCGACTGCTTACAGAATGTTGAATGGATACTTGATACATATTTTTATAATGTAACACTCTGTTTAAAAATTATAAAAAGGTGGCATACCAAGTTATATACATACATTTTTGAAGATAATTTGTATTGGGTTCTGGAACCCCTTGCGTCAAAAAATATTTGATTTTTAGTGTGGTTTTGTTGTATTGATCGTTTGTAATCACGTCATTTACTTAGTACATCTAAATAGGTACAGAATTATTTTTTTCTTTTCCAACTTGAAGAAAATATGTCACTAACGACTGTATATTGGTAACCATTGCCAAACAGTTAATTTACTTTTTAAATTAGCTTAACTTCGGATATTGTCGGTGGAAACGTGACGGTCATTGTAATGTTAATGTCGTATGCTTATGTCTTTGCGGAACTAGTTTTATTTGTAATGTTTTCGTCAATTATATTTATAATTATTGTTGTAATTATTTTTTATTACTTATATTAACTGAATCTGTATTGTCTATACTTGTAATGATATGAATGTTGAATATTATGTTTTGGGAAAATTCGTTGGAAATCTGGCTGTCATTGTAAATAGTGCCTACCGATGTATTGTATGTATATCAAAAACCGACAATGTTACTTGTGATATCATAATTTAATGTAAATGTTAAATATATGCCTTTTAAAACTTAAGCGATGAGGCGTCATCTTTATCCATACTTGATATTACGCTGTAACAAGGAAAAAACTCATTCATGTGTTTGTATTTTAGTGTGTAATGTAAATCTAGTGTTTACGATTTATTAGATTATGATATGGTGTAATTGAAAAAGGGATTTTTTCCATTACGACACAAAGAAATGTAGCCTACGTGAATATACTTACTTGTGTTTCAGTGTTCTAGATGGTTTTAGTATCTGCATATATAAAAAAAATGGTTCGACCTCCGTTTATAGTACAGTGTTATTTTCTAGAGTATTCAAAACATTTTTTTACCAATTTCGCACATTTTGTCTTGTACTGTTTCGTGTGGTTTAGATTTTAGATGGTTGTAGTTGTAATATTTATGTTATTTTATTAACTGTGTGAAGTGTCTGACGTTTTATTTTTAAAGAAGGCTATTGTTTGAACTATACAGCGCGGTCAAGGCCGCTTACAAAATCCTAATCCTTCATAAACTATGTCAAAATACTATAATAAAATAATTTTATATGATCTGTGAGAACGTGCCCTTGTATAGTTGTTCATTTATAAATTACTTGTTAAGACCTACTCACACGGTTGGGCAAAATGAGTTTAAGCCATTACTGCAATAACAGCGAATTAATGACTTCAAATATTATTGTCATTATAGGCATTATTGTTTGAGAATGAGAAAATAGAATATGCTGACAATGATATTAGATGCCTTGAATTCAAGGTCATGTCGTTCAAGTGCTTTCTGTATATACATTCTTATTTGTAATATATACGTTCATATGTACATAGCTTAATAACTATCGCATTTACAAGCCAAAATTAATGTTTAATAATCTAAGCAACGCATGTAAATGGCTGAGCTTTGTTTTTGTAACATGTACAAATGAAACGAGGTCAGAAAAACGTGAAAGCTTTTGAAAGAATTTTCTATTGTGGTAGATAGAACATGTTGCTTATAAATATATTTACTTTTGTGTTTACATGTAAATTGAAATAAATATATTTCTAATATATTGCGTTTTTATTTTTAAATAAGTTAACTCTATGGAAACGTAGGTTTTTAATAAACTACATTTTTTTTTATTATTAATCATGATTTAAACGATAAGTCATTTTGTATTTGAATAATTATCCACATTAAAAGAATATTCTAAGAGACTTGGGATTGGACCTTTTGTTATCGGGTTTTCATATTTATCAATGGAGACTTTAATTATGTAATTAACAAAAAATATACTTCATAAAATGAGCCGAAATTGCCTCCCTTACCTCATTGTCGTCGGAAAATTTCCTTCCCCTTAAGTCTTTTTTTAAATTGGGGAATAAAAAAAAGTCACTTGGGGCCAGGTCTGGACTGTAGTGTGGGTGAACTAGGGATCGAACCCATGCCTGTGCAGAGCAGCCATTGCAATTCTGCTCTTGTGAACCGGCGCGTTATCTTGCAAGAGTAACACACCCTTTGTCAATTTTCCTCGCCGCTTTTCCTTGATGGCATCCTTTAATTTTTCTAATATCGTTGCGTAGTATTCTCCGGTTATAGTCCTTCCCTTTTTTTTGTAATCAATCAAGATTATCCCCTAACAATTCCAAAAAACAGTAGCCATCATCTTTCCAGCCGACTCCGTCACCTTGAATTTCTTTGGCGGTTGTGTCCCCTTTTTATGCCATTGCATGAACTCTTGTTTGGAATCAGGCTCAAAGTGATGAACCCATGTTTCATCTCCCGTAACAATTCGATCCAAAATCTGTGCAGGTTTATCTCCACACAACTCCAAAAGGCTCTTTCTGAAACGGCGTGAGCATTCTCGGTACCCATCTTGCACTGACTTTTGTCATACCCAGGTGATCATGTAGGATTTCCAAAATGGTGGTATCTGATACTCCAACTAATGCAGATAATTGTTTTTTCTTCAAACGGGCATCCTGTAGTATAATTTTCTCCACATTTTCGACGATGTCCGATGTGGTGGCCTCGACTGGCCTTCCTAAGCGGGGGTCGTCTTCAATTGACTCTCGACCATGTTTATAAAAACCATGCCACTTGTAAATCATTGATTTACTAGGGCACTGTTCTCTATAAACGATTCCCATTTCATTCAAAATGGTTTGAGCGTTCTTTCCTTGCTTGGTAAGGAATTTTAACACAGCGCGGTGTTCAATTTTCTCCATAGTTTCAGTTTTCTTCCGGATTGACTTGTTCAGCAGGTGACTATTCGTAAACGAATGACGCAATCGGGTTGAAACTCGGTATTTATACTAATGATGAGTCTCCAATTCGTATGACACCAAGCGAGCGCCCCTACCCCCGCTCCATCCTCTCCATTCCACGAACTTTTGGACCTCCCCTCGTAATGTTCCTACTTTACAACAAACTATGAAGTATTCCTTATTTAAGGAGACAAATGTTTATGTATAAAGCATCGATCATATTTCTTTATTGACAGTGTAGCGAATCAATATAAAAATGTTATTTGTTTAGTCTGAACGACATTTCTAGATTACAATTTAGGGTTCCCCACATACAAGTGAAAAGTCTTCGGCGCATGAAGACAAAAATAAAAATGCAAATTAAAAATCAATATTTATTTAACATATAATAAATTTGGAAGTTGTTAATACGAAATCATATTTATATATTAAATATGCAACCAACATTTATTTCGGTTGGAATTTATGTCGTAGTATAAATTATTTTATTAAATAAAATAGATGCAAGACTTGAATGTATAAATTTGGTTAAATTGAACTATATTTTATACTAAATAGTAGTACCTTAAAAAAATTTTGATCGTCTGATATGGGGATCAACTTTTGATTTGATTTTGCGCTATATACAGAATCAAGATAATATACAGTAATCCCCCCTATAAAACGGTACTCTTATAACGCAATTTTAGTCCCTCGCATAACGTTTTTGCCCTCATATAACGCGGTTTAGCACGTTATATTTCTATAATATGAAATTTATAATTATTTTTTACAGTTCAGAATAAATTTCGCTTACCTTTGCTCATTAGCTTGTTATAAAATCATATAAAATTAAGTTAAAATTAAAATAATTAAGTTCTTTCTTAATATTTAATTTAAACCGCCTTTAACGAGAAAAGTTAAACGTGAATTATTTGTACAAAACCCGTTATACGATCACATGAGCGCGTTATACAAGAATATTCCGACAACGCGCGCCTATAACGCGGAACGAATCTACCGTGCTATAGGGAAGATTACTGCACTAATAATTTTATTTAAAATTGACGTACTATATTTTGCTAATGTTGCATTTTACGAAAAAAATGTAAGTCAAATACTGTTAAAGTATCCATCTCATTCGTTCATGCGAGTGACCTCAGAGCGGAAAGAAGGAATTGAAGGGAGGGGGTTTATCAAATCCTCTTTTAATTTTTTTTTTATACTGATGTAATTGTATGAGTGAATATGTATATGTATGTGTGCGTGCTGTAGGATATTAAAAAGGGGTGCTAATAAAATACGTCTTTTAGATATATTGGCACATGTAGTGATCACATCGCACTTAATACAAACGTATAACTGTTGTATATCATCTAAACATTTCGAAGCGTACAGTATGATCTCTGTAAATAGAACACAGTTTTATAAGATATAGATCGACTAATAGAAAGGGATAAAATAACCCAAAAGGCAATTATCAGAGCAAGTATAAATTTTCATAACATTGCATATTTAAAGTAAAAAAAAAAATGAACACAATATGAAAAATAACATTAAATACATGATAATCTAAAATCTTGAGCTACAAAATATCTCAAGTTTAAATAAAATGTGTACAATTATAATAAAATAAAATCACTGATTACTATTTACAGAGCGGCCAAGGAACTTATACATACTAAACTATAATACATATATTAATTTCAAATCTTTCTGGGAGAATGTAATCAATTGTAATGTAATGCCATCATCGTATAAGTTCCTCGATAGAGCCATGATCACACAAAACAATCTATTCCATTTACAATACTAATAATACAATATACATACAAACGTAAACTCTCTGGAACGTCAGTATAAAATCTACTCAACTGATACAATATAGTATATAACTAGTTATCTAAAAATTTAGGAATAACATTAACATTTCAGGCACAATTGCAATACAACCTAGAGTACAGTCAACAAAACAATACATAAAACTATATTAATAGTGTGAGAGAAATTTTATTTTTGTTACCCTTCTTTACAAGTACGAAATTATAAACATTTTACAATATAAAAGACGATTCTTTTTCATTGATTTAAAGTGTGATTCTTTCTTACAGAAATAAACTGTAAATCTTTTTTACAGAAATAAAGTGTGATTCTTTTTTACAGAAATAAACTGTAATACTTTTTTTACAGAAATAAAGTGTGATTCTTTTTACAGAAATAAACTGTAATTCTTTTTTACACAAATAAAGTGTGATTCTTTTTTACAGAAATAAACTGTAATTCTTTTTTACAGAAATAAAGTGTGATTCTTTTTTACAGAAATAAACTGTAATACTTTTTTTTACAGAAATAAAGTGTGATTCTTTTTACAGAAATAAACTGTAATTCTTTTTTACACAAATAAAGTGTGATTCTTTTTTACAGAAATAAAGTGTGTTTCTTTTTACTGCTATAAAGTATGATTCATTTTTACTTTTTTCATGAATTCAAATCATAGTTTTCTTGTTGATAGATTATGTAATTATATCACTTTAATATTTAGTTTATTGTTTATTATTGATTTGTTGACTGCACCATCGGCAGTTATAATAATAAGCACCTCTAGACAACAATGAAAACTAGCACTCTCCTCACCCAAGTATGCTATACTATATTTATATTAATTGAAGGCAGTTTTATAAACACATGAGTGTATCCAACAATATCTTAACGTTAATAAATTGTTATTATTATTATATATATATATAACCCACAAAATGTATAATACAAAGTGAGCATTGGAAGATAACAGTGAAGCATATAACAAACGATTTCATACACTTAATATTTACATGAAATAAATGGTTTAGTTTAAAGAAAAAAAATCTAAAACTAAATTCATTATACCGTTGAAATCTCAAGCTATTTGTACTGTATATTGTGATGAAATATAAAAAAAAATAATACTTAAATATTCTAATTATGGCACCAATATTTGTTTAATAAAATGTTTAAGAACATACTACAACGTTTTTCGGCGATTACATGCAACATAGTGTGTTATATTTTCGAAAATTTCCTTATATATATTTATTTGGGTCTTCAAATGACAACCCAAAAGATTTTATTAATTCTAAATCTAACAACCAAAGGATTTCTTGAATATAAAAATTATAATCATATCTTAAACGAGTACCTAATCTCTTATAAGAATTGTGACAATTAAATATTGCTCCAAAAATGTTCCTTTTTGTATAATTTCAATTATTTTCTAGCTAGTTCAATACAACAATGCAAGTAACAAAACACTATTCATTTCTTTTGAAATAACTCCAACTAAGACACTCTTTATCTATATTAATAAGTTCGTCAAAGGGTACGGGAGACAAGATTGAAAACTTACCTGATTAATAAAATAAAAATAAAAGTGATTCCGAGACGACAACGTATATCCGCAAAACTCGGCTAGTATTTTATTAAATTCTAATGATGCTCACAGACAAATCGTAGTCGCCATATTGGCCACTCGCGCGAAACGTCACTGACACCGGCCGCCATCTTAATTTCATGAAGGCCGATTCACACGTATCAGTGAAGTTTGTTCAAATAATAATAATATTCCTTGAAAACCTACAAACATATCTATCTACCTTTTACATTTTGTAAAAGATTGTTTATTATGAGGGACATTTGATCCGAGTGAAGCCGGGTTTGTATCTAGTGCGTTATTAATTTAATCTTCCACAACAGAAATACTGTATAAAATATAACAACCAGGAATTAACAAGTAAGAGAACTTGTGTGCTTAAGTAAAGTTATATAAAATATACATCTTCATAGACATTACTATTTAATTTAAATATCAAGCAAAACACCATACAACAATATGGTATTCACGTTATCTACAAGTTACGCGAAATATTACCTTCTTGATAACATAAATAAAGAGTAAGCGCTAAGCACCGAAGCATGAAAAAGTAATGGATATATAGTTAACTGTTCATAGGATGTATTTATAAAAAATACTTTCTTTTTTATGGGATCATTAGTCATTAGATGATAAGTTGTCAAGGTAAAATATGGTAAAATGCGTCTAACTCAGTGGAGTTTTTCATATTCGTACATGCATGCAACACTATTCACTTTAATGGGCACTGTTCGAAGTTTCAATAGTTCACATCACTGCATAGTACACTACAGTGTACTGTAGGCCCCTCGCTAGGAGGGTGTAAAGTGTGTGACCAGGAGCTTGGTTGCCTTGGCCAGGTCGTAGGCTGCGGCCCGAACCCGGTCCAACGGCGCCCGCGAACTGCACGCCAGGAACACTTCCTCGCCGGCCAAGCGCAACTCCGTGATCACCTGCTGCAGACCACTATCTGGAACTGTCTGTAAATTGTTTGTGACAATTATTTGTTTGTTTAATATTACTCTTCAAACAAGACTTTAATAAAGGAGACCTAAAACAGAAATCCATACCTGCGGAAACAGCGCCAGCAGGTCGGCCACGCTTCTACGAATAGAGTCGGCGCACTCGGGCAGCTGAGGTCGTCGTAGCCTGGCCGCCGCCCACAGCTCCTGTATGCAGCGAGTCACCGCTTCCGCGCGTCGTTGCACCTCCCCCGCCCCGGCGACCACGCCCACCTCCAACCCCGCCCCCGCGCCGCTCGAGCACGACGCACCCTCCAGCGCACCCTGCGTCAGCGACCGCTCCAAGCCAGGGATGCTGGTAAGCTGAAGCATTAAGAGACGTTATTATTCGGAATTGCTTTTCAGTGTTTAGTTCTAGAAATGTTTTATGTTTATTGTTATTATTGTGGTATTTCTATACATGAGGTCCGATCCATATCTAAATACTGTTTCTACCACCACTCGAATCTAAATAGTTAGTCAAAGAGTTACCGCTTTCGGATCTTATTTTTTACAATCACCTTGTATCCCAATAATTTATAAACTGTTAAGACTATCTTTTAACAAAGTAAAAATTAGTAAAATTAATGATTAGTACCTGGTGTTTAGTAACCTGCCAGTTATTCTTTGGTCCCTCCCTAGCCTCAAACATACTGACCGGACGTGTCTTCACCGCTTGCCTCAACTCCAGATCTTCGGAGAGCGTCAGGGGCTCCGTTTCCAGGCTCCGGCCGCGCTCCGGAGGAGACAGGTCCAGGGTGTTATTACTTTCGTTAATTGAAGTCTGTGACGTCATACTGTGGTCGTCGTCGACACTGCTCGTGGTCTTTAATGCGCTGTTTTCTTTGGTTAGTTGCTCGACTATAGTTTGAAGGTTTTTCAACTGGTTCTTAAGTTCCGTTATAGTCGAATCCCGGTTGTCTAATTCTTTTTTGAGACTGTCGATTTCGGTTTTCTTTTTAGGAGCACTTTGTCCTGGGCTGGGAGAATGTGACCTGGTCGATTCGGTTGTAGAAAATTCGGTGGGAAGCGACGGATTATAAGTAGAAGACACCGTTTCGCCTGCACGAGGGTCCAGATTGGACATCTGTTTAGAATATTGTATACATTATTCTATTGCCTTCAACTCTACATGGGATTGGCACAAGTCTTTTTTTGCACTCACTCCTATCATAACTCAGCAATGTTTAAACTTTTAATTCACATTTCCATCCATCTCTTTTTCGGCCTCTGTCTACATATCTAATCAAATTCATCATTTTAATTCCCCAATCACAGGTTTCAACCTTTTTATAATAACAAGCATATCTTTCAAATTTCCCCTTATATAATAATTTTTAGTTTCATACATTCTTGTTGCCACATTGACATCTTCATTCTAATTTCCTTTGCAGTCTTTTCCAATTGTTTTTGTTTTTGTGATCAATAATTTTAAGAAAATACTTACATCGAGATCGATCGGCGCAAGAGCGGCGTAATCTTCGTCCGACGCAACTGAGTCGTATAATGGCTCGTCGTCGGACATTTGAGAGAAATGTTTGAGATGCGTAGCGGAGAGTAGAGGATTCGAAGGACCACTGAGCCCTGAAATAAAATTGTATTATTTAAGTGTAGTCAAAGTTTTCTAAAGTTTTTTAAACCTTAAACTTGGTATCATACAAAACATTTCCCTTAATTTCAAGAAAAACTACCTCTAGGCTGTAGGGCGGCTATCCTTTGACGCCTGGTGGCGTCCAGCAGCACGTCCCGTAGCAGCGCCGCCAACTCGGGCGCGGAAAGACGCGCAAGCTTTTGCCGCCCCTGGTTGCGGGGCGCCGACAGCGCGGGGTTCACCGGCAGGAAGGCCACGCCGCATCGCTCCAGACCCGTCGCACTGGTTTGCCAGACTGAAGATATTTAAATTAACAAATGTAAACACACACTCAACTCACGCAATATTTGTAAGTAATTGATATATCACATATACCCACTCGCTTCGGTTTCGCGACGGTCTATTTCATCATATATATCCATAACGAGCTCCTCGAATAGATGGTTGGGAAGCTAGCAACAGACAAAGACACATCATTAAATAAATTTTAAAAAAATGTATATATATAAAAACACGAAATACACTTAGATGTTGTTAGGACAATCACTGAGAGGAGGCAAGAACAAAATTGTAATTCTTAAAACCCACCAGCTGCAGCTTCCCCCGTGCGGCCTTGGCGACGTCAGTCATCTCGTGCGCGTCGTGCGCGCGCGGCACGATGTAGTGTCTCCCGGCGGCGTGGTCGGGTCGCTCGCCCGTCAGGAAGTGGATGAGGCGGTCCGTTGCCTCGTACACCAGCTCCGTCACGCGCTCCGCCAGCTCCGTGTGACCGCCCGCTCTGTGGACGAATATGTTATATAACCAAACTAATATGTTATATAACCATAACTATAAGCCAATATGTTATATAACCATCACTATATAAACCAAACCTACACCTATACAAGTATATGATATTGAAAACCAAATTCTCAACATTGTTTAAACTAACCTGGCGCTATCGGCGGGCGTGTTTCCTGCGCTGTCTCTAGCGGTAGGATCGGCGCCCCATGCAGCCAACAACTCGGCCTGCGCAGGCTGTCCCGCACGACACGCTACGTGCAAACATGTACTGCCCTTTTCCTGTACATAATGAAGTTGAAAACATTTATTTTTGTTTAAAATAATGATCAATATTAGTAACTAAAAATGTTTAGAACTAAGAAACTCTTTCATTGGGTGAAACAAACCTATTAAATAACATCTATCCATTATACATGTTTATTAATAGCAAGTTGACCCTTTTAAATTGGCCTTAATTAATGTCTGCTCCCTCTCTATTACTAAACAGAAAGTAGATTCAAACTGAAATAATATGTCGGAAGAGTTTTTAAAATGTAAAAGCGCAGTTTTTTTTTTTTTTTTTTTTTTTTTTGTTATTTAAAAGTAAATTTAATAATTTTGACTACACAAGTATGACAAAAACAAGTATTAAAAACTAGTTTTAATAAATTAACAATATTAAATAACTAGGGTCGCCAACAGAACCTCAATTTCGACTCGCTGCGCTTGCGAAGTCTCGGTTGCCGTTTGCATATTGAGCGAAGCGAGCCCAGTGTAATGACGCATCGTTTTCCATTGACTTCAATGGGATATAAGTTTTTTGACATGACAATTTTCAAAAATTTTTTTTTTGTTTTTTTTTTTTATTAAAACCATCTCCTAATGTGTGTCTTTTTGATTGCAAAATTTCATAATTTTCCGTCAAGTAGTTATCGAGCCTATTTGTGACAAAGAATGTGAAAAAATCTCCAGTAAAACGCTTCGCTCAAAAAATATTATAAAAAAATTCATTTCCATCAATATATAGTTAGTTAATTGCAATGTTTGAAATTAAAAAGGAAGGAATATAAGATGGCTTCATTAGTTCAAAACAACAGACCTGATTATAGTAGTTAGGGTCAGCACCCTGTGCGAGCAACCTCATAGCTGTGTCTAAAGAGGAACTTCTAACTGCACTATGTAATTGCCTTCCCAGTTCACTTGGAGGCTCATCACGCCTTGCTCTTAACACATATGCTAGTCTTAAGTGCTTGGCTAGTATGAATTCAGATTTTAAAGGACTGCAAGAAACATATTTAATTTATTAATATATAAATATTTCTTAAATAACATACTCAGAAGTAGGTTGGTTAAAATTTTAAAATTATCTCATAATTACTAATAATAGACAACAATACAAGCTTAAACCCATAAATTATTCATTTGATTAAATCTTAATAAATTGAAAATATTATTAATGAACATTAAGTAAAATCTTACTGAAGAGGATCTTTTGGTTGAGGTTTTTTTCGTAAATGTTTTGGAGCTGAAGTGTCAAGTAAGGAATGTTCCCAAATACTGTTAACGTTCTGAGCGGTAAGAGCTTGCACCATCTGTATCAAATATAGATGGTATAGATTATGAGCAGTCTTTGTCACAATAAAAACAACCTTATCTTATGTACATACAGATAACAGTGAAGGTGGCCAAGATCCCTGCCGTAAAGATTTAACATGTGATATATGTCGTCCCATACTTCTATGGACACTGCAGCATTCAGCACACAGAAGCAAACCTCTGTTTATAGATGCCCAAGATGGATCTATAACGTCAACATTATAAACTTATTTACATACGGTACTAAAAGAGTTAACAGCTATATCAGAAATTATAATCTAACCCGATGCCCCACAATCTGAACACACTTCGACCGAAGAACGGTGTTTGGAACGTGATATCATCATTTTGATTCACTGCACTGAAAGAACTAATCTTAAACAATCTAAAACCACACTTAATTAACTGGAATTACTACTTATCCAGGCATTATTAACTTCGATACAAAAATAAAACATTTTATGAAATGTCAATCAAAATAATTATGATAGTTTTAACTTTTTACAGTAACGGGTTGCAGATAATACAAAAATAATAATGAATAACATTTTCAAATCAACATATTTAATACATTTAATTACATTTTAAAAAAATATATATTTTAAAGTAAATACGTAATTGCAGAAAACATGCGTTATATTAAATATTTTTGCTATATAATTTCTAGTTTCATTACTTAAAAATTTTGATCTTATCTGAGGTACACGATAATATATGATTATCAAATGTACACGTCACTCGTCAGAGTCAATAAGTGAAGTGTCAAAACCAAAAGTGTCAAACGCATTTTCAATTTAGACTTGAAGAACTACTAATTTTTAGTAAAAATGAAGATTCCCATAATTCTTGGTATTCTAGCATCCATTTCTCTTGCTTATGCTGATCAAGAAACATTAGTCTTAGTAGATAACTTAAATGTAAGGGAAACTCACTCGCTATTCTTCAAGTCTCTGCAAGGTAAGTAATCGATTGCGTGTCGAGAAAATGCCGGTTTAACATGTTCTAAATAAAACTTGGTATAACTTAGTATTAAATGCGAAATATATGTTTAAATTTTTATTTATACACTTTCTAGAGCGCGGCTACACTTTAACTTTCAAGCTAGCTGATGACGCTAATCTAGTTCTTTCAAAGTATGGAGAATACTTGTATAAAAATTTGATTGTGTTTGCACCATCCGTGGTCGAGTTTGGCGGTCAACTTGATACAGAGACCATCACCAAGTTCATAGATGATGGAGGTAACGTGTTAATGGCTGGAAGCTCGGCCGCCGGTGATCTATACCGGGAGATTGCGTCTGAATGTGGTTTTGAGGTAAGAAAAATTATAATGTTACTGATTTACTTGCAATTTTAATAGTTGATGTGAAATTAACAATGTAAAGGATTTATATTGATACTGATGCTTATCATCACAATAACTTTTACTATTACTGACTAGAAATATAATGTTTTGACTTATGTCAATAAAATATCTTAATATATTATTTTATAAAATAAATTAATAGCAAAATATAAAATGTTTCAGATGGATGAAGAATCTGCTGCAGTGATTGATCATTTTAATTATGACAGTCTGGATGAGGGTGAACACACAAAGATAGTAGTATCACCAAAGAACCTTATCAAAGCCTCTACTATTGTGGGTACTCAGAACACCCAACCTCTGTTGTTTGAAGGCACTGGTCTGATCCTTGATAAGGATAACAGTTTGGTATTGCCCATATTGACAGCTGATAGTACAGCTTACAGCTATAATCCCAAGAGTCAGGTATAGACACACAGTTTGTTCATAATAATGTAGCCTTAATAGAAGAATTATTATGAATATGTAAAAAAATATTTATAATTGTAGGTAAAGGAGTACCCTCATGCAGTTGGCCGTAAAACAGTACTAATAGCAGCTCTGCAAGCCAGAAATAATGCTCGGATCATCTTCAGTGGTTCTTTATTCTTCTTCTCTGATGAGGCTTTCAACTCTCCAGTAGCTAAAGTTCATGTAAGTTTTTCATAATAATTTTCCTCACTTCATATCCTTATACCATGTCTTGACATGTTTTTATTTCATGTCTGGATATAGTATAAGGTAGAAAATCACATAGGTCCAGCTAATGAATGAAAACAAAAGGATTATCTATATAACTTATCATTGATAAATATTAATATGTGAACCAACAACTTGTACCTCTTTTTTCTAATTATGTGGATGGAGGAGTATGAAATTAACAGTCAACAATTTTTGAAGGACTGCAAAAAGATAATATGAAAACTAATAATACATTAAATACTAATAATAAGTATTTTGATTATAATCTATTTATTTTATGGAATAAGATATTATTTCATTACAAAAAATATATAGTCATATGTTTGCATGTTTATTAACATCACAACTATAAATTATGATCAAATTTCAGCAACTTGACAACAACTAGTTCATATCACTAAGAATAAATCACCAAAATCAACATAATAATTATAAAATATTCACTATTTAATATTGGTGTTATTTGAACCAAAAATATAGAGTAATGTTAACTATAACATTCATAGGTAGATTTTATTTATTTTATTTTATCTGTAATTTAGACCTTAATTTGTACATAATAATACAGATTGTATGTTTGTGCATCTCAAAAAGTACTGTATGAATTGTTTTTTTTAGTCTTAATTATATTTGTAATCTAAAAACATATTGCTTCATTTCAATACAACTAAAAGACATGTTAATAATTTGTTTAATTATAAACGATTACAAGGTTTTCTTTTATATTTTTATTTATTAAATTATGAACGAATTATGTAAATTGCTTTTGAAATAAATATGCCAATTATAGATAACTACGATTCTTATAAATAGATTATGAGATTGATCAGTACTTGTTTAATGTTTACCAGCATTTTACTTATCAAATTATAAGTCTGTTAATATTTGTATTGCTTCTGAAAACATTCAATGTTTTTTTTTTTTTTAGGGCGACAAAATCAAATCCGCTGTATCTGGAAATAGGCAGTTGTCTCTACATCTGAGTCAATGGGTGTTTGGGGAACGTGGACAACTGCGCGTCGGTAAAGTACACCACCAGCGAGAAGGGGACAAACAATCATCAAACACTTACACGATTACAGACACTGTGGTATGTGTGTTTATTGTGTTTAAAAATTGATGTAAATTTTTTAGATATATATCAACAACTTTGTTATATATGTGTTATATACGCTTATCTATCAAATTTAAAACAGGTGTACAGAATTGAAATTGAAGAGCTGAAAAATGGTCAGTGGCAGCCATTTGAAGCCAATGACGTCCAGTTGGAATTTGTGCGTATTGACCCCTTCATTCGCACAAACCTGCAGAAGAAGCCTAATGGAGTGTATGAAGCTATTTTCAAAGTTCCTGATGTGTGGGGAGTGTATCAGTTCAAGGTTGACTATGACAGAGTTGGATATACAAGATTGTATCATTCCACACAGGTGATTAATAATTGTTTTTATAGTATTTCAATAATACATATATTAATAGGTAATTTCGAAAAAAGTTTTTATAAGCTACATTGACATACCTTTTTTGGAAACCATACTATTATAGCGTAATATTTCATTAAATTAAGGTATGAAAAAAAAAACTTTAATATTTTGTTGTTTCCAGGTATCTGTGCGTCCACTTCAGCACACACAGTACGAAAGGTTCATTCCCAGTGCATACCCGTACTATGTGAGTGCATTCTCCATGATGATTGGTGTGTTTCTGTTCTCATTTGTCTTCCTCTACTACAAGGAAGATACACCTAAGAGTAAAGCTGAATAAATGTGTAATATAAATTATAATATTCACAAGTATTTTGTCATTTATTTTATTATTAAGTTATGTAAATGTTTATTATGAGCACAATAATTGATGTGTGTTAATTGATGGGTGTGTGAATTAAACATTTTGCAATTATTTTTGTTTTAATAATCTTATATATGTTTTTATTAACTAATATTTAACTTGTATGTTAGAATATTATGAAAAAAATAAACTTATAAATAAAACAAGAGAAGGCATCTTATAAACGCAATAAGTCCTGAATTATTAACGCTTTAATAATTAGTATAATTGCTGAAGACTATATAGAAAGATTAAATGAAATAAGGCTTTCTTTTATCACTATGTAATAGGATATTGATATTTTTTGTGAGAGCGTTCCTTAATCGGACTTTAAAAACCCTATGCAATCAATTAATTAAAGTTGATTTCTTCAACATAGTACGAAGATTTTAAATATAGCAACTTGCAAATTAGAATATTATTTGTTGTTGGAGTTACAATAAAATACATAATAACTCACACAAAATTGGTTAGACTTTGAAATATACTTGTGGATCACGCAAAATATCGTTTCATGATCCACAGGTATGTTTCAATGGGGTATGGAATCTGTAACCTTACAAAATATTTAGAGTAAAAGATAGTAAATTATAAAATATAAATACGTAGAGAATATTTTTAGTGTATAATGATTTCTCACATATATATTAATTAAATAGAAATCATAAAATGTTATGACTTACAATTAACAGAAAATCTTATATCAAATCTGATTTAAATTATAATTTTATGAAATTTTAAAGATGAACGAGGCTATATTTCAACTGACATTCCTGAATCAAGTCTTGAACGCAACGGTTTTAAATGGCAGAAAAAAATGGCATGCATGTCATAAAACGTCTATTACATTTTTAGTAAAAATAGTTTTATTTCAAACAAAAACTTAATTTAAAAAGTATTTACAAATTTTATTTTGTATATTGTGCTGCCAGAGAACTGCTGATATTTTAACAGAAACTGTTTGTTGACTTAACAACCCGTGAAAATCGTGTAGGCAGTGATTTAATGTTCCCGTATTTTTTTATTTTCGCGTTTCTGTATTAATTCATCTCAGTTTCTAGTTTTTCTCAAAAAAGTGGACGTATCTAGTATTGATGAATTAAAAAAAGTTGCAGTGTGCCGCAGAAGTGATGTGTTTACATCTGTAAATTGTCCCCGTAAGTATGATGTCATTGTAGTGACTGCCATTAAAAATATGTTGGCTTTGTGCCCACCCGTTTTCTACTAGTATCATAATTCTAATAATGTTTTGTGAAAACATCCACGCGGGAAAGCACAACGAACCCTCTAGGTTAGGTATAGCTGGCTTGTTCCACATAAATATGTAAATGTCTCTGAGATCTGAGGATTAGAAAGCTATAGTTAATCTACAGTTGAGTACAGTGGAAAAGATTTTTAAATAAATTGGAAATCTCACAATAATACTTTTCTGCAGTGATGGTAAATATGCAAGGTGATTGTAAGTGGTTTTAACTTATAAGTATGCAAATAATTGTTTGTATGTTAAGCATTAAGGTTGTATATGTCCAACCTTCTTAGCTATGTATGGGAGAAGCCATTCAAAGTCTTTTTAAATGTTCTCATTGATTTATGGCTTGCATGGTTTCACATTTAAAATGCTGCTTTGAAGTGATCTCATTTAAGACTGTATAAAGTTACCTCCATCATAATTTACATTATTTTACATTTTTCTTCATCTGTCACAAGGTTGGTCGTTTTATCATAATTTAAAACCAATTAGGTTTACCAATATTTCTCAAGTATGTAATTGCCTGTGCACAGATAACCCCATTACAGACCATTCATTATGATAACAAAACAATGTTTTCTATATATATATATCCTTTAATTAGATTATCTTTAAAATTCACAGCCTTTTTTTTTACAATTCCTTAAAGTTAATAGATACATTAAAAGTATAATTATTTTTTACATTAAAAATTTAATTGTAACTTCAATATATAAATGTATTAAACTTTAAAGGCAACAGTTAAATAAATTATGTTTTTATACAAGTAATTAATCTAGATTAGTACACTTATTATTTCAATACCATTTTCTTATATTAACAGTAATTGTATTAAGTTTTTCAATAATTCTGTATAATGTGATCTTAATGAGTATGATTGTCGACAGCCGGTGCAGCGGCAGTCAAGATGGACCCGTCACGGCGGCAGCGCACTCAGACCAAGGCTACGGCCGAGGAGCAGGCACTTGACCAGATAGCCAGAGAGGTAAGTTTCATACAATTATATCTACTAAATCATTTATAACCGAAGTAATAGTAACTTCATTATAACAACAAAAATTTAAAATATAAACTCAATATATTTGCTTTAAATCACATGTAACTAGTACGGATTAGGAATTATCAACAAACCACAAGTTATATAACATTATAATAACAATAGAAAATACAGTAATATTTGGAAATTTTAATGAGCAGTCTGTTACAAATTAGTTAGGAAAATATTTCGTTCAAAAATATTCATTACATATTGTGTGAACTGTTCACTGAAGCAGGAAAATAACTGAATGTTACATAAATAGATATATAACTTACATTAAAGATGTACGAGGAATGCATTATTATTTAAATGAACACAACACGTTGTTACATTTAAAATTGTATATTATAAATGAAATTTGTAAGAACACTCCTCGGCACTTAATCACACCGAAGTGATAAAATTATCATTTACGATAAGATTAAGGTTGTACAAAGATTGTGATACATAATGTCCTTTTATATTATTATTATCACTCGGCATAGATTATTAATAAATAACAATATTTATATATAAGTTTATTTATAACTTTTCCACTTTAACACTAAACCTACCAAGAACCGGTCAAATTGACCGTTCTTAAACTTTTGTAAAACTTACACATTCTTAAACGTTATAATATCGTTATCAAACTACATGACTATTCTTAGAATATGCATATAATATTTTCTACACTCTTTACTTTTAGTTATTTCCATTATTACCTGTGTTATATAATAAAATAACTTTTAATTAACGGTCAATTTGACGGCGTGCGGTAGGAACAGGTGTACAAGAATTGTCGTTAGGTTTAGTGTTAAATCAATACCACAAATCACATTAAATGGTACATTAAATGGTAGTGTCAGGAGGACCTATTTTGATACCATACTTATCAAAATAAGCTCTTCTGTAAAGATACTCTCCAACTTAAAATAGGACTACGAGGATTGTTATACATATTTGCAAGAAATAAATAATCTAAGTTGAATTATAAAAGAATATTATTTTATTTAATGGTGGGAGGGGGGGGGGGGGGGGGCACAAACTCAGGAGCACAGCTCACCTGTTCCGAGTCGCGAGTCGGTTCACTTTATAATGAGCAATGCTCGTGCGTCCTTAACGCGATGTGCACACTGGGGAATATACGCACAGACAGACGGAGGAATGTTTTATATATAGATGTATAGAATTAAATCTTTGTTATTGTAATTAAATACGGTTGCTTGATATAATTGAAGTAAATTAGGAAAACAAAAAAGCAGTAACTTTTATATTTTCATGTACATAATACAAACATTTGAATATTGTTATACCTATAATATGATGAAATTATATATATATATATATATATATATATATATATATATACTTTTTTTAATTTTTTTTTTTTCAATTTTTATTTTGACAGCATTTCACTAAATGCATATGAAAGTATATATATATACGTAACATACATAAAAAAAATAACAATTTATATTTTTATTCTGTCTGTCTGTATTTTTGGTCAGGGTAATCTCTGAAACGGTTGGTTATCGATTTTAACAGGATTTTCACTGGCTCATAGCTGATGTTAAGAAAGACGAGCGAAGTCGGGGGCGCAGCTAGTTATAACTACGTTTAATATTCTTATTAAATAAAAACTCTGCCCGCTAATAACTTTAAAGCTAAAACAAGTACGCCATTGATATTTTTTTTTTGTTTATAAATATATGTGTAAATATTAAAAATATATTTTTAAATCGCTTTGTCGTTGATTTATAATATAATTTTTCTTCGATAATCAAATCGTGATAACAGTGTGCAATGCACTTATAAACGTTAAGCGAGACTAGATAAAAATAAATATCCGCATGCTAACACCTTCACGCGTCATCTAGACACAGCGGAGGTACGAGGGACGTGGCGTGGCCTGAATAATAAATTATGTCTTAGTTATTATTACACAAAAATTAAAAATAATTTTAATATGTATTTTTTTAAATTAAAAAAAATATATAAAATAGAATTTTGTGCCAACCCTATTCTTAATAAACTCAAAATCATCGACAACCCTAGCACATGCTCTCCTAATCTATTTACGCATGTTACCGTCAGGCCCGCGACAGTCGCGTTCGCAACAAAACGACAAATCAAAATAGCCATCCCATCCCATCCCGGCCCTCGGTTATTTACGAATACCTTTATAAGATATTATTTTGGTTTTATTGCATTGTATGCAATAACGTTAATTACTTTTATTGTAGACATTTCTTAAATTATACTAAACTAGCTTATTCCCTCCCGCTTCGTTGGGCGCACTATTAATTTGGATGGGAACTTAGGTTGCTATGGTAACCTTCTCATATTATCCGTTGTCATCGTAACCGTTGCTATAGTAACTCTTACCTTCGCGTTAAGTGTTTAGCTCCTACAGGTTTAAAACTTGGCGAAATGCAATAAGTTGAAATACGTTGGGATAGGAATTCCGTAAAATCCGTTCTTAGTGGAACACAAAAGAAGTAACTATGTAAAATTTTAAGTTAATCGGACAGATAGTTTCTGAGATTTCGTGATGAGTCAGTGAGTGGTAAATCGCATATATATATATATAGATAACTCTTTTAACAAAGTTTAAATTATTAAAATTATCGTACGAGGGTTGTCAATATATAGAACACTATACGGTTACATTATTAAAAAAATCACCAGTCGTCATCTGCATTACTAAAACTGAGATCATATTATGTAATACTTTTAGAAAGTGCACATCTTTAAACAATAGAGATTGTATAATAGTATACATTGTAATATAAATAAATGAGTGGTATATTTGTATATATATAAATATATTAAAACTTTCATATGTATTAAATGAATCTGTATTCTTGTTCTCAATATATTTTGATATAAATTAAAACAATAATACGTAGTTTGATAATTAATTAAGAATAATGTTGTTAAAAATTAATTAATTAATTAATTAGTTCTTTTTATTTTTGGCGTTGTAATAGAATAATGGTATTTTCACACTGAGAGGTGTTGTATTGGGTTGGTTGGTTGGTACTACACAAAATTGTATATTAAAAACATTTACCCATTGACATACCAATACTTAAATACATATAATAAAAAAAGTCCTGACAGTCGCAAGCAATGAGGGGTTGGTTATAAAAGAATCAAGTGAAAATGATTACACACTAAATGACAATTGTTATATTTCACTACAATGATTTTTATTATTAACTAGCTACTTACTACATTCTCGTTGGGTTAGAAATAATTGTCGTTAGCTTGCATAGCAACTGTTTAAAAAATAGCAGTGCGAAATAAATTCGATAAAAGAGTTAAAAAACGTTTGAATTTCAAAATTGTTGTCTCGCGTTGCTAATACGTTCCATTTTTAAATTCTTCGTCTGAACGCATCGCATAAGGACGCGCAAAAAAAAATTTGATCGGTGCCAATAGAAAGACTTTTCAATTTATTAAACCAAACCAAAATCAAATGAAACCAGGGTGAAGAGTCGTATTCATATTGATCCAATGTTCCAGTTTTATCATTGAGTCGAGTGAACGTCCTGGAGTCAATCAATAACTTCGTTTCCATCCCGACTACACAATGACCTAAAAAATCTACCTATTGCATACATATTTTCTGTTGTGTAATATATACGTGTCCACGATATTGGACGTTATTGTAGATTTTTAATATCATCAATATTATAAAGAGCACTTTTATTTACGCCATATTGAGTGTTTTGTTTTATTATGTTCCCGATATTTCGATTCGGTTGAAAATTTAAAAGATTCAAGAAACGTGTTTGTGTGTGTGCGTGTGTGTATGTAGATGTAATTGTTTTTTAATTATTAGAATGTTTGATCCTACCTGGTTATTGACGTTAAATTATTTTGTGAAGATAATAAAAAAATAATATAAAACTAACATTTCACATTTCTATATATCATGAGTATGAGTTCATTTACATTTATTGTTATTAATTTTATTGTATATTAAATAAATGTATCTTTACAAAAATATCAGACTTTTTTGATAAACAGCCTTTTCGTTATCTTTAGTGGTTATTTCGCTTCACCAGAACCCAAAGAGCAAATTAAGAACCAGTTTTTGTCTGGCTCGTCCAGGCTAATTTTCGCAACGGCTAGTTACAGGGCCTTTAAAAATCGAACTTATTTTGAGAGCAAAATAAGCAATAGAAATATAACTTCATGTCCAAGGTCAGGGAATACAAAAGCTAGCTGATAACAAAATATATTAAAAAAACATGATTGCAAAAAAAAAAGAATTGTCATTGTACCTCTTGATAAAAATAGATTGTCGAAAAACAAGCTTCGTAATGTTGTAGAAATATTATTGTTACATTTTATATGCAATATAATTTTTTCCTAATAGTTTCAGTTCCTTTATATTTTTTTGGTTTACTATTTAAATTAATTAATTAGGTTTATTTCTTTAAATATATATTAAAAATCTGTAATACAATTACAGTAGTATACTTTATAATGTAAATTAAATAAAAATACTGTAGTAAACGCTGGTACCTAATCCGTGTCTCGCCAGTTCTCTGACGTCATATATCGATCGGTCTGTCCTACCCTGGGGGTGGGGAGGGAGACGGCTGATGCAACTCTGCAGCTTCTTTTGAAATATTTATTATTTTTTATTATATACATTTGTTAAAATAGATTTGTATAAAAAACGACCTAGAAATACAATAATGATAAAGTTGTTGAATTACCAGGCTTTAGTAAATTAAAAGTTCGCAAATCTGTTAATATATATATATATCATAGGGATACTATATTAAAGAAAGGCTATTGTTATGAAGGTTTTAGTTATACATATATTTTATTAAAATAAATCTAACAATACACTAGGTACAAGGACGTCAGTAAGTTTATATGGAACGGGCGAGCCTCCCCCACTCACCCCCAGATGCAACTGCGACTTACTTTATATTTGCATACAAAGATTATGAAATCATCAGACAATCCGATATTATATGGAGAGAAATTTTATCTTGTTTATAACCGGTTTGCTATAAGACTCGCCATACACCTACCTACTTTCGTTATTCTCTCCCAACACGTGTTTCACATGAATTCAGTTATAGTCCCTTTGCGAAACAGTTATAAAAAACGTTTTACAGTTTGTTTATCCAAGCAACTGTTCCTTTCTCGTTTGACCTAGATACAGCAGAAGATTTCGTTGATGAAATGATGATATCAAAATAAATAAATATATGTAATGCGGTTTGTAGTATACTCTTAGATATTCTATAGTAATTTTCAGCATGTACATAGCGGGGTGGTTCCGTGGGCGGGCGGCTGGAGAGGGGCTCTGCCGGGAGGGGGCGCCAGCGTCAACGACCGCCACTTGACTGTCTGCGAGCGCGAGAGGAAACCGTCCTCTGCTGTACCTCTGCGGTCCCTTATTCTGTTATTCACTACTTTATTGAGCTGTTAGTTTTATTATAAGGTATTGTCGCGTCGGAAACGTTTTGAATTCTTGTCTTGAGTTTATTACGGTGCGTGATTTATGAAGTCACACGTGCCCGTGGCATCACGTTGATGGATATTCCCCGGCGTGCAGGTTTCAGTGACACAGATGACAACTGCATTGATCGAAAATAGACGCGTTTTTTATTTACGAGCGATGCTCCGCCGGCGATAGTGCTCCGTGAGTTGTGAATTATGGATCTTTTGGTGATTTAAATTGGTTACAATGGTGAAGCTCGGCCTGGCGATGGTTGTTGGCGTGGCGCCGGCGCTGGTGTCGTGGTGGCGAGGGCAGGGTCCCTGGTTATCATTGCCCTTGACCCTACAGAGTCCCTGCTCTGAGAAATCGGTGAAATGGCCCCAGCGTAGATCACCTTCCCTCTCCGATTGTTTAGAGACCACCAGTGATGAAGAATCATCGCGTTCTATTGTATGCCACGTGAGGCCTAAAGTTGTAAGTAAAAGGATAAATTTCTTACAATATTCTAGCGTAACTAAAACGTCTTACATAATAATATTTTAAGCAAAGACAGTATCTACGAATCGAATAAAATAGACAATTTTTAGTTTACATTAATTGCATTTTAAAATAGGTTTCCGTAAATAGGTATCTGCTTGCATAAATCTCTGTTGCAATTATAAAAACACGCATTTAAATGTTTGATTTCCTTAATTATGTCCGTGTTAATTGTAAAGAGAAATTGATCATTAAACAATTACCATAACGTTAGTAAGAAAAAACCAAAGGAATGGTAACAATGTATACTAGGATCCGCCAACCGTGCGCGGCGGGTGTTGAGCTGAGCCCCTCTCCTCTTCTTTTCTCGATAACTTTTGAATGGCTAAACCTTTTTCAAATCTGTTTTCGCTATAACATCCGCGTTCAGCTCAAACATACATGAGAAAATTTTTAGCTAATTATCTCGTCGCATTCTGGAGACAACTAAACACAAAAAAAGGTCTCCACAAACAGTTAATAGCTTCGCTTACGCTCAGCTCAATAAGAAATTTAAATTATATATTCCAATAATTTAAGGTCCCTGTTCTCGTCTTTACTTGTTTGCAAAATCATCGCATAGAAAGTTAATTTACATAACAAAGCACGCGACACTATACTCAGTCAGTACTCAGTTAAGATCCGTATCGTAAACATCGAGTGATGCTTACGTTATATAATAAATATTTGTAAAGAAAAGTCTCATCTGAATGTAACCGTTTTACGTCGAAGAGTGTCGTAATAAAAATAAATCTCTTAACTTTGTTTAAAAAACGAATGATTTATATTGTATTGCAATTTATAGTTAAGTGATTCATACAAATTATATTAATAAATATTTGTATGAATCACTTAACGAATTTAGCATACGGTAAATTTGTTAGTCTATCTAACTTATTCTATTTTATCTTATCTTCATATATATTTTTTATAATTGTAATTTATGTAATGCACATTTCCCACCCACATGATGCGTTCAGAGGAAGAGTTTAAAAATGGAACGTATTTGCACAGCGGGACAATAATTTTAAAATTCGAACGTTTTAAATCGATTTTTGTTAGTGTATTTTTCGTTCAGACGAAAAGTTTAAAATTGGAACGTATTTGCAAAGCGGGACAAAAATTTTTAAATTCGAACGTTTTGAACATTTTATCGATTTTTGTAACTTTGTTTTGCTGTTTTTGAAACAGACGCAATACTATCCAACAATACCTATTTCTCACCAATGCAACTAGAATGCGCCATTGCGAAGCGTGGCAGGGTATAACTGGTTAATTATAACATTACAGCATTTAAATACGTTTTCGACATACTTTAAAGATAGCGGTTTGATATCTTTTTAAGAGGTGAAATTAATTATTAATTTAAAATGTATATGTTGATATACGAGCCGAAAGCTACGAAAATTAGCAAATTTCTTTTATAGGTATAGTGTGTTAGTTGCACTTTTAAATCAAACTGTATGACTTGTAATAGCAATATTTGGCAACGAACGAATATTGCATTTTGTGTATTGCATAATGTGGTACAGATTCCGGTTGCGAGCACTTCTATAATTACACGAGCGTTATTTGTATGCATACATTGTAATTAAGTAGGTACATTATTATTATCTTTGTGATGCATTTTTAGGTCATGACTTTATGGTCATGCGTCGGTTAAAATTATTAATTCTAATTTTGTTAATACATTAACTCTGTTGAACTTTAAATCTATATATGTTAAGGCATATGTTCTGTTTGTGTCTGTTATAATTTTGTATGTAAATTTTCGAGATTACTTAAAATGTAATTTTTCTCCTTAACTCGATAAATATGTTTTTTTTTAAATATATTATTTATTTTATTATATCATTCAATTTCATGGTTTATTTCCTGTTAAAATAGAATAATCGGATACGAATAAACGATAAATATTAGTAGTTTACATATATATATAATGAAATTAGCGTACGATAGCGTACGACGCATAACATTATATATATATATATATATATATATATATATAATGTTATGCGTCTGTCTTTCGTATTATTTTATTATAAGAAAAACAGTGTAACCTCGGCACAAATAAACTTATGGTCGAAGTGCATGCGCCGGCGCATTCTAAATTGAAGTGATAATTTTATAAGCTTGAGTAATAGGAGAGATATGTAAGTTAATAAATCTCCCTCTTGGAGATTAAATGGAGAGTTACAGTTGTACCGATACTATAGAAACAAATTAATAGAATACAATTTTTAATATTTTACTACTTAATTTTTGTACAATAATTTTCTTTAGAAGAGAAGAGGACAGAAAAGATAGTAGTGTCGTCTCTCTCTAACGGTACTTTGGTTTACATGCATAATATTAGGACACAATTTGTCTGGAAATCCCAGGTTTAGTTCGGGTATTTTTTATTACGGTATTGGCTGGTTAAGTTAAACAGTCCACCTGATAGTGATATCAGCGTATGTGCGTACCGACTTTGAAGAACGGGAAGAGACACTAGAGACATTATAGAAAACGAACTGTTATCACATGTAGGTTTCATAGGTCGTCCTTTGTCTAAAATATAAAAAAAATACATCATGTATGTTCTTTATGTGGACTTCTAACAAAAGTCTGGAGTTAAATGTTAAAAAATAAACACGATGGCCGTCTCTTACGATTTTGTTAATAACTATCAAAGGTAAATTATGCTTATGTTATAGTTTTTTTTATTTTGGAACGGTCGGACAAATGGAATAAGATTAATTAAAAAAAAAAACCATTAATTATACGTTAATTGCATGTCGTAGATTAAAAGATTGAGGAGAAAATATAATTTTTGTGTACCTTTAAGGATTATATCTATTTAATGTCCGCTTTATATTTTTAATCTAATTAATCTATACATCTACTAAAATGTATCATACCGCGGATACGTTATTTTAAGTGTTATATTGTTAGGATATCGTGTGTGTGTGTGTGCGTGCGTGCGTGCGCGCGTGCGTGCGTGCGTGCGTGCGTATAATGTTTTATGTCAGTTTCTTGATGTTTAAAAAGAAAATATTGTAACTTTAGTAAAAGTATCCATAGATGTGTTATTATAACAATTTCTTTAACACAATGTTGACAAACTAGCTTGGCGATATCTTGAGGAGGACGTGTGTATTGAAGAATTATTGAGGCCGCCATGCGGATGTAAGCCAACGAATATCTGTCATGTGTATCAGCCAATAATAATAAGAATTTCACAGATGGTGACATGATTTGATGATAGATTCTATGAAAGACCATCTCTTGCATGCATTAGCTATTAGTTAACTGTTTCTAATGGAACGACTTTACTATTCAATTTATCGAGCGCTAGATAAACTAGCATACTAAAATCGCATATTGAAAAGGTTGTTAGCAAGCTGGTAATTGATGGACACCTTTAATTGACTGTTTAGGGTTCAAACAGTGCTCCTAAGTAGTAAGAACCGCTAGTTGTTAATTTTGTCAGTATGTGTTATTAGGTTTGTTTGTGTATATGCAGTGTATACATAGGTATTCACCTCCATTACATTTTATTAAATATGTACTATTTTACTATAAATAAAGGCGATACAGACATGGGTTAGTATAGATAAAGGCGAGGACACACTCACTCGTGCATTGTGTATGTGATCGTATCTAGATCGAACATCGATCATTACCCTCTTACGAAACATCATCTCGTCGTGCGTAAGACGGTAAATGTCGCGGTATTTACGTACACCGGTCACCGGTCACCGGTACCGTTGTACCTACCGTGCATCTCACAGTTAATCCTACTCCATCAGTACGTTACCAGTGTTTGGTTTAGTTTAGTGACATCTCTCATACTCGGACAGTGTTGTGTGATATATAGATATAAACTCTCTCTGTTAAGAGTGTTAGAGAGAGAGAGAGGGAGAGATATGAGTGTTTTATGATATTATAATCAATGTAGTATTGTTGTGTTGAATTCGAGTTGTACTTGTTTTTCTATTCTATATTAGCAATATAACTCATGATCTTGTGAGTATTAACGTTTTATCCATTCAGAAAGTATAGTATAAACTAGGGGTGCCAATAGACCCTCAATTTCGACTCGCTGCGCTCGCGAAATCTCGGGTGCTGTTTGCATATTGAGCGAAGCGGATCAGTGTAATGACTCATAGTTTCCCATTGATTTAAATGGGATATCAATTTTTTGACAATTATTCCTCAACAACATGATGTTTTTCTAATGTGTGTCTTTTTGATTGCAAAATTTCATAATTTTCCGTCAATTAGTTTTCGAGCCTATTCGTGACAAATAATGTGAAAAAATCTCTAGTAGAGCGCTCCGCTCGCTTCGCTCAATAAATAGTATTTATGAAAATGAATGAGATTATTCTCCATTCTCTACACTTTGTTATGTAATTTAAGAGCTGTCAAGTAGTACCTACTACTACCGTTAGACAAGTCGGTAGAGAAACCGTCAGCTGTTCGGAGCGTAACCGGTATAAATTGAATACCGGTCGAGATACCTGTGACGTCATTGCGAGAGTTGAATTAAAATGAGGTGAGGTGAGGTATCGTTGATTCTTCTTTCTCTTGAATATTGGCAATCGTCCAAATTATTTTATTAACTAACCTTTCAAAGAAGTGCATCTGACTACCGCAAGGGATATGGCGTGAAGATAAATAAATAAATAAATCTGGGGTTCCATTGCCATTTAATGTTTGTCTATCCATGTATGAACAACATATGTGTATATATATATATATATATATATATATATATATATATATATATATATATATATATATATATTGATATTGTAAGTCGTGTAAAGGTTATAAGTTTGACAAAATTCGTTAAATGGGAGGTAAAGGTGAAGCCCTGTTAAAATCGGTCCAGCTCTTTCAGAGTTTAAACGGAACAAACAGACAAAGAAAAATTATATAATTGTTATTTTTATGTAAATACCGTATATACTTTCATATATATTTAGTAAATAGTTAATTTCTAATTACAAAAAGCGACTAATTCTATTTATATGTATAGATTAACTCATGCGGGCAGTTCTTGAGGATTTAGAAAAATTGTCTAAATTGACAATGGTTACATTGCGGATCGTTATATTAAGATTACACTGTATAACTAGAAAACGATTGATTTAATTTTAAAAATATATATTGACTATTGTATTATAATCCTCTATCTATCTATATATCATCACGAAATCTCCGAAACTATCTATCCGATTAATTTAAAAAATTTTATAGTTACATATTTTGTGACGTAGACGTCCACTAAGAACGAATTTTACAGAATTCCTATCCCAACGGATTTCAAGTTTTTGCATTTCGACAAATTTTAAACCTGTAGGAGCTATATATATGCAATACAAGTTTTATCTTAAAGCAGGTAATCTAATAATGTTTGCTGAAAACCTATCTTGTACCCTACTATTTAATACTTTATGTTATTATTAGCTTGTTAAGGAATTAAAAATAAATTTATTATTATTATTATTATTTATTATATACACTTAAGGCGGGGTAAGAGTTACTATAGCAACGGTTACGATGACAACGGTTACCATAGCAACGGTTACGATGACAACGGATAATACATCCAAATTAACAGTGTGCCCAGCGAAGCGGGATGGAATCAGCTGGTACTATTATATATACAATATAAAAATGTATATCTTTCAATATATATTTCGTTGTCACTGCTGCTATATTAGTACTGTAACCGAAGGATTTATCGGTTCCCGTGAACAGTTTCCTCCTGATAACTTCAGTGGTAACTCGTTTGTATTGTTTATTTATATCGTCCACTATAATCATTGTAATTTAACCTTTATTATAAAGTAATAAAATACATTTTTGCTCATCAGTCTCGTATATATATTTTCATATTTCTGTCCTTGGATGATTTTAGTAGTGAAGTGAAGAAGCATGATGGGTGTGAAGATGAGGAATAGTGAAATGGAGTTCGTTGTGATGAAGATATTGTGACTAGGATTGAGAAAGGAATGCTTAGTTGGTTTGGTCCTGTAGAGAGGATGAACGAAATATAAGGGAATAAGGGATGTAAATGGAAAGGTCAGAAAGGGAAGACCTAGATGAACATTTCCCGCTTAGATTGAGGAAGAAAGGACAGAGTCAAGTCAAGTCAAGTCAAGAGTACCCGGTACCGACGAGCGTGCATGAAGGGACTTACGAGAGTAGAAGCGAAAGAAGTATGCCAGAGTTAGAGAGAGAGTACAAGAGAGTATTGTTACAAAAAAGAGGAGTGATTATATGAATGTATGTAATTCTTGATACATGTATAAAATGTTAAATAATTAAAACGTGTGACTAATATAACGCCATTACTGCTATATAGTAATATTTTTTTAATTTTTTATATATAATTTGAGGTTTTTCTATACATAAAGAGTTTAATTCACTTGTAAGTTTTAAAAGATTCCAATAGATGGCGGTGTTGGTAATAAAGTTTTAATAGATGTAAAATAGTCTATGAATCTGCAAACGGAGTCGCTTGCAACAACAACATATAAATTTAAAAAGTCAATAGCAAAATCTGTATATTGAATATATAAAAAAACTAATTGTTTATCTATTTGTTTATTCTTGCATAAAAAAAAACTTATGTTAGGTTATAGAAATACACAAAAAAAGATTTGTACTATAATTTACAATAACACAAATTTGCTGGATAAATTTCAATAAAATCACTTGAGTTGACAACCAACCTCGCAATTGATGCAAAATGTACTTATTTTGACGAAAAAAAATAGTTAAATTGGTTACAACAATACTATTGAACTTATAAAATGTGGTGGTTTTCAGTACATTAAATACTCTCATGTTCATGTAAAAAGCAAACAAACTTGTTTTGCAAATAATTAATTTTGTGATTTATATTTATTTAAAGATGATAGTTTATTACTTTAACTTGAAAATCAGGCGAATGGGAAAATAATACACGAATCAGATCTTTCATTTTTAATATCGTTAAGTTCCAAAAATGAATTAAATTTTATGTTAGTTTTCTCTTTTTAATACGTTTCCGTAAACGAAGTAATATTTGATTACGAAACACGTTATTACTGAGAAATTTAATTATATTAATGTTCTGGTAGCGCTCATTAACTTATTAACTACGTAATTTGATGTGTATTGAAATATTGCAATGAGAATTTAAACTATTCAACACATTCGAGCCCGGATAATTTTCTACGTTTCTAATTCTGAGCACCGGATAATATAATGAAATTCTGAAGCTGGTTGCCGCTGTATCTTCAAATGGAGGATAAAATGTATAACATTTGTTTGCGTTCACCAGGTGTAGAATTTGAAATGACGTGAATTCACGTCAACGCAACTAGGAATAGAATTTGAAATGACGTGAAATCACGTCAGCGGTCGCGAATGTGTTAAGATTATGTTAGTGCATAATAAATATGGTAGTCCCTATATATATATACAATTATTAACTTACAATTTAACTATCACAAATGAGGCATTTCCTCTAAAATAAAGGTTAGTGCAGACTAAAACAATGCGCTATTAATCACGCGCAAATGTCGCGGGCGGGAAGTTAGCGTGCGGGTGCAGACGAACGCGCTGTGATTCACCAGAATTAAGGATATTAGGCTCAGTGCACACTAATCGAAGGATTATTTCCTTTATTATATCATATCTTTGCCATTTCTTTTCTTTTAACTTATTGTATCTATAAACGTCTTCCAACGTGGTCGATATTCAAAGTATCACCATATGTAATAAACGATTGGATAAGTATCGAATACTTACGTAATTTAGGGTCCTTATAAAAGATATTATTATATACTCAAGAATCGGCGTCGTGCGCCTTACTTGAGCGCACGCGCAATACTTATATCCGCTGCCCGTATCGGTTATGGATTAAGGTATTGCTGCGGTGATTATGAAAGCGATAGCGAGCTCAAAGATGGTAGCGGTGTAACATACCGCCTACAAATGACAGTTTATCAGCGACACCGGCGCTGGCGCACGCGCCCCACTCTCCGTTCAATATTTACTTGTTTATTAAAAAAAAAAAAAACAATATTTAAAACAACATTCACCTTTTTGAAATAATACCGTGTGTTTATCAATATGGATGTCTTACAAACAATTATAACGTGACTATACAGAGACGTGTGACGGATTGTTATCTATTTAATATTGTATTGTTTATTGTAACAAAGAATATTTGTAAAGGTAAGAATCAAGAATGACTGGGTAATGACGATAAGATAATAATACTATTATCGCGATTCGTTTCGTGGTGCATTTAGAAGAGGGAGGTGCAAAAATTGCGTCCTTCCTTTCTATTCGAGCGACTAAAACGTTATATAAACGTGTGGTGTGCAATTTATGTGCAAATAAATGTTTGTCGACTTGGAATTTTGTATAAAACTTTACGGTTATATGTATTGAATTTGTTTCCCGGAACGTGTAACAATCGCTGTAATCACAATGAGATTAGCAATGGGTGTTCGTTCCGCTCAAGTGACACCCGAAAATAGTGAGGATGATGAGAACGGTGATGAGTTTACAGATGCGGATTTTGGTGATACGGATGATGAAGTTGTAGAAGTTGTAGAGCGTAATACAGATTGTAATTCAAATATACCTCTAAATGAAACTATGAATACAAGTGTTATAGGAAAGAAAATTACAAGTGATGTTATTGACGATAGCTTAGAAGTGTTCGATAAAATAGAAAATATGAACGTTACTAATAGTGAAGAAGTTAATAGTTTACAATTAAACGAGTCTAATGGGACGAATGGAGAAAATTTACTGTCGGATTTAAGCAGAGACCATAGTGACAGCAATGGGTCGATCGTGGGGATTCTTGGAGATCAACAAAATCATGTATGTATGAGTTCAAATTATATCGGTTTTTCCTCTAAATGTTGGAACAATTCTAACCTCTTCCAATTCTCCAACCTGTCGTACTACGGAACACCATGTTTTTTCTTGTCCAATTTTAAATTTCCTCTTACTCATGTTATGACTAACGATTGTGAAATGTATTGATACAAGGAAATACATATTTTGAATATCAGTAAACGACATCTCGTAAAATCCGATAGCAAATAATTTAGGCAAAGGTTTTTTTTTTATCTTATCACAAAATTTACCTATTTTATGGTCGGAGGCCAGTCTGACGTTATCTTAAGCGAACGGTGTTTGAATTATTCATAAAAGTGTCTAATTTTTAAATCCATTGTTTACGAACGGTCTCAGGAATGTGTCTCTTACGACCGGTGTCCCACAGGGTCGTAGCTTCGGTATTGAATTATTCGTGTGTCACGATTATGACCTAAAGAAACAGATCTTACCTCTAAGTTAAATCGGACGTAGGTACTGTTCCATAATACTCGGTTGGTTTATATTTCATAACTTGTCAAGTTACGCGTACCGTATACATATTATGAATTATTAAAACATACAATTGTCGGAGTGTCAGTGCGCTAGTGGCATCAGCTGGTATAACTTGTGCGACCTTGGCCGTAGTTATGTCATCCCCGGATTTCATTATTACCATCACGACTAGATTAATTCTACTCTATGTAAGTAATTTCGTTACCTTAAGGTCCACTTTCCGTTGAATTACATTAGTAACTGTATCTGATGACTCGCTAACATAATTAGTAGTCGTCGTGTTATGGACTTGACTCCTTTTAATAGCATTAATTACTGTCGTGTTTAATAAATTCTTTCAAGAAAAATTGAGATCTATTAGTCTAGTTTGCAGCACGTTCTATTCGCTACCGTTATTTATACCTGAATAAGATTTTTGGTTAGACTTAAGATTCAAATGACGTCAACAGATGTCACTATACATACATACATACCCATGTGGGTATATATGTATATACATACACCAGAAACTTCTATAGTATCAAATTTGACAACTCTATATTGTCTCCAATATGTATATGGAGATTACATTTCGTAATGCGTACTAAGTAATTGATAACATTTACAAGTAAGTGCTTTTAAGTATCAATACTGGTTTTAGTACAAAAATAAAACACTTCTTTATACTACGACTGTGGTAGTTACTTTTAATAATTCTATATTCATAATCCTGATTCATTATTTACCACTAAAGATTCAATTTACATTCAGTTTCTTGACAAATGACCGATAAATTGATTCAGTTTGTATGAAGCAATCTAAGGTTGATTTCAATCTTATGTAGATACATTATTCAGTAGTTTAACAATTGTTATTTTTGATTAATCTTATCCGATACACGCTAGTTGGGAAAATATAAATTATAAAAATTATTGTAGAGTCATTCATATTTCGATCTTTCCAAAACCACCTATGTTTTAACTTGAAATAAAGATACGTTACAAAAAAGTGTAGGGCCTAGTAGTCCTATGAAAGCTAACTTTAGTAAGCGTGTAAGATGATATAAGAAATATGGGAGTAACATATATATATATACAGTATGACTTATATTGGTTTATTACGGAGAACTCTCGACGGCCTTTTGTACATTCATTTGATAATTACGATATTAACTTGCTATCTCTCTATGACTGCATTAGATACTTTAAAATATTTTATCTTCTATACTGTTTCAATTAATCTTTTAAGTTAAACATGCTAATTTTAAGTTAAACATTAAGTTAAACATGGCTGCCCCAAACATATTTCAATTATTTTTATTCTTAACGTTTTTATCGTCATTTAGAATTACCATTGAATTTTTTTTTACAGTACTTTAATTTTAATATTATAATATAATGAATGTTCATAATATTTTTTTTACACTGAAGTTATATTTACATTTTGAGTATGACACGTCTCTCAATCTATTGTATTTTGTAATTGTAAGTCATGTAAGTGTAATTATTTTGAAGACCGAGTCGTTTCACGGTTTACTTTAAAACAACTTAATAGTGAAGTAGTGACGTGTAACATGTTAATAGATTTTTCTAATATATTCTATTACGTGTATAAAAAGTAATATTTTTTATTGGGTTAGAAACATAAATAAATCTAGTAAAGTCCTAAAATTATAGCAAATAAAATAATAGGTTATTCCAGTCCCAAATTATTGGCGTTTTTTAAATGGAAAATTGTGTACGTCGAGATTATTCTTAAACTATGTTTCATAGAACTAAAAAGGGTTAAGTTTGAAATTTAAATTGAAGCCAAAAGTGTATTCGGTCACATTTTTCAATGTACATATATGTTTTAAAACAAGCTTTATCTCAAAATATATAAAAGATAAATGTATTATCTAATTTTAATCTAAAAAATTAAATATTTTTCTTTTATATACTTATTACGATTTGGCAATACGTTCTATTTAATTTCTCGCAACAAATAAACCAACTATTCCAACATATGTATTTGAGATGAATATTTAATTCTACTCGGAATTTTACGCAACAAATCTCACACTAAAAGCTATTCAGTAATGTTAGCCTTATTACCTAGTGACGCGGGAACAAACAAATAGTCAAAAAATACTATTGTTTAGCTATCTATAACACGTACCTTGTATTACCGTGACCTCGTTATTATTACATTACATGTAAAATTTTTAATATAAACATACTATTATCCGTAAAACCTCAGACAAAATTTATTCTCTAGTTTGAGTTTTGTAAACCATTCGGTTCGACCTTGTTAACAGATTTCAAATGACCGTTCTAAGGCAAATATCAATCTTATTTCAATGTAATAGAGTACATAATTGTTCATTTATATATGTTATTTTATTAAGTAGGTATTCTACACTATCGTGTGCTGAAAATAATAATATTATATTTTCAAACGAACTTTAAAAAATCTGCTCTATTTCTTATACAAGTTTAATAATAATTACCTTCGCTAAGCATTTTTTATAATATTGTCTCTAAATGTTTGCTAAAGTTCAATGACCTGTCCGACCTTGATATTGTAATCATTTCGTCTCATGATGTCATCGTACCCCCCAGACGCCATATTGTCGTTTGCTTGCCATATGTGGAGTCAAAGTCAACTTGACTCCGGATACGTTTTCTAAGACACGCTAAATATTACTTGGTGCTAATTGATATATCGTATACCTTAATTTTATGTTGGAGATTCTTTATATATAAGTATGGTATCAGAATAGGCCCTCCTGACACTTTAATTTGACGTAAACATATGATCAATGTATTGATTCGATTCGGAAAATATATAAATAATTAAATATAATTCTATTATTTAAAGCGATGACATTTTTTTTTTCTATAATGTCTCATTTGAGTATTCTTTGCTATGGTTATATATCTGTTAATAAAATTGACTCTTAAACAAATTATAAAGCAACGATATGATATGCATTTTATCTTGCCTTTACCTGCGGATAAGAAATCTAGAGGTCAGTGACCTTAGTTCAGATTGCGTATACCCGGTATTAAAGACATAATCGAACAAACACTTTTAGTTGATGGATCTATTATAAAAAAAAAACACAGATATAAGATATTTATCACTGAATTTTTTTTTCTTTTTTAATTTACAAGTGACAATTTGGTTTGGTTTGGTATAACAAAATATAATATGTATATATATACAATGCTTCTTTACAATGTTTTGTAAGAAATAAACATGTTACGTAATATATATATATATATATATATATATATATATATATATATATATATATATATATATATATATATATATATATATATATATTACGTAACATGTTTATTTCTTACAAAACATTGTAAAGAAGCATCCGTGCAAGAACTGAATTGAAGTCCGTCTTGTTAATTTTGGTAGCATTATTATGATATATCATAAAAATGTATAAAACAATTTGTAACAATAACAAATGTATCACAATTATACGTTCCTTATCACAGCTACATTGAAGTACTATCGGTTAATCGCCCTGCACATTAACCCGCTTAACTATATAACATACAAGTGGAAATAAATAGACTCAAAACGTCTATTTTACATACATTACTATGATAAACTATATATATATATATATAGATATAGATATATATAAGGCCGTTTAAATTTATAAATAGATGTTATTTTCTGTGATAACACTGTTCTAGATATCAAATATCAATGTCATTTCGGATATCTCCCGTTTTAGAGATAATAATTTCCTTCAAGGCAATATTGTATTATCCGTTGCTCCCGCTTTATTTATCATTTATTATACATACTTTTATATATTATTTATAATGTATACCGGGGAGCCGTGAGTGAGAAGAAAAATTTGACATGAAATATGCTCGACATTGTAGAGTATCTTTCAGTTATGAGCCATTTATATGATTAGTTTAACTTAAATAGTTTTCTGTTTTGTTTTAATACTTAATGCTGATTTCAAGCTTACATTTTGCGATTTTATATCCGTTATATGGCTTTGGTAATTCAATTATTGTGTTAATACATATTTGTACATTGTACTCTTGTTATACTCTGTGACATCCTCATGACTCGTCTAGACTGGGCGGATCCCCTTTATGTGGAAAGCACTTTGCTTTTGTATTCAAACAATAATAGATACAATGTTTACGTAGATAAAATGTACCAAGGGTTTCGGGTATGATTTAAGAGGTACTGTTTAACCGAGCCATGCACCAGAAGTAGGGTTTTGCATTAGGTGTGTATGTATGTATTTATATTGCTTTGACAACCTCTCTAGTCTAAAAACTGCTCGATGGATTTTAGCTTGATAAGTGTATTCAGAATCGTTCTAAATGTCAAATAAGTAATTTAAAAAGAAAAACAAATTTTCACGCAGTCGGGGTTTTTTTTTGTCAATTAAAAAAAAAATGTTTTAATAACATTTTTCATGCCTTTGTCAAAGAAAGAATTAATTACGATTTAAAGATAATCGGAGCTCTGTTGTACTGAAATATATATTTTTATATATTTAGTATCGCGTGTGGAATTAGTTAGTAGACTTTAGTTTACAAATGCAAAAAAAAAAAGCTTATTTACATTACTGTTAATTCTATTATAGTAATATTTTATCCGTGCATTGCAGGCGGAACAGCGTCTGGCGGCGCGTCGCGCTGCGCGTGCGGAGGCGCGCGAGATACGCATGCGGGAACTGGAGCGGCAACAGCGCGAGCAGGAGGACCACGCCGACAAGGCCTATGACATGTATGCAGGTGCGTGCCTCGGAGGGTGATAAGGAATGGTGACTCGTAACGTTTACTGTACCGTACTGCACATGATAGGGCTCGTTCATAAAAGGGTGGATGGAGGGGGGGGGGGGAGAGTATAGTTAATATTCTCAATTTTTACTAAAGTCAGGGTGAATAGAGAACCTGATGTTACGTAAAATTGTGAATGGTCAAAACTGTTTGAGTTAATGCGATTAATATTAACTTAATAATATTTATAATATAATAGGAAGGAAACAACTATTGATTAATAAACAATAATACCTAAAGAAACGTTTAATGTTATAGATTTACAAACCAAATCTTATTAAAATGGGAGGGAGGGTAAGGCATTGTAATCTTATTAAATCTTACAATAGGAGGGGGAGAGACTCAAATTAGCCTCCAAACCGCCTTCCGTATATTATGATCGGCTCCATAATCTAAACAGATGTTTTTAATATCTAGTTAAAATTTTATATATAGTTAAAACGAATAAATAACACTGTATCCTCTTCTGTCATAATATATCATTAATATTCATCTCTGTTAATAGTTAAGTATGTCGGTTCTAATCCATCTTTATTATTATAATAATTATGTAATATTTGTGATTATAGAGACAGTGGGTCGTCGTGGTGGCAGCCGGCTGGCAGCGTTGAGTCCCGGCATGCACTCGCCGCGACGCAGCTCCGAAGACTCCGAGGACGTACTCAGCGTCAAGGACCTTAGAGTGAGCAGCTTATATCATATCTGCCAAACAAGCTAACATTCACTGACAGACAACACACTACCTTCACTGTCAAAAGGCATGCCTAGTAATATAAAACAGAAAAATATGTTTCAATTGCAGCATGAGCTGAAGGAAGTCGAGGAGAAGTTTCGCAAGGCGATGATTCTTAACGCTCAGCTGGACAACGACAAGGCGGCACTCGGGTACCAGCTCGAACTGCTGAAGGACAGGATCGAAGAACTCCACGAGGAGTATGCGCAGCTACAGGTACCACACCCACTGGACACAGAAACGTTTATGCAACGCATTTTATACCACCTCTATTCATATACATCGTTTTAAGTGAACACTTAAAAAGTATTAACCGCGCTAGGATTAGATAAAATAACATAATTAATGTTCGCAGCGCGAGCACCGCGAGAAGTGCTCGAGCCACGAGCGTCTGAAGCGCGAGCACGCGTCGCTGGAGCGCGAGGTGAACTGCGCGAGGGACGCCGTGCGAGCGCGCGACGCGGCGGCAGCGGCGGCTGACCGCGTGTTCGTGGAGGCGGCGGCCGCGCCCGGAGCGCCGGCTGGGGAGCCCTGCGGCGCCGTGCCGCCACTCGCGCTCGTGTCGCAAGCGTCCAGTCGTCTGCTAGAGGAAGCCGGCGAGGGCACGCTCGGTAATTCGTTCATTCTACTAGTTATAATTTATTTAACCCAGATTGGTCGAGAGTTCCTATCCTCGTGTGATGTCATGTGCCGAGGGCACGATGTTTGATCCAAATTAAACATTTTGCCATCATCAAGTACTAAATGGTCGCAATGCCACTAACCAAGTATTACCGTGTGTCCCATCAGATGTGCGGCTGTCCCGGTTGGCCGAGTCTCGCACGTCTCTGGAGGCGGAGGTGCGCCGCCTCAAGCTGCAGTTGTGCGACGAGCGCGCCGCCAGACAGAACGGCGTCGCCGACCACCACGACCGAAGCATCGACAGCGAGCGTGAGTGAAGGATAATACTCCTTTAAGTAATAATTGTATATATTTAAACCTTGTGACCTCCTTCGTAAACATCCAGTGGAGTCGCTGCGCAAGTCGGTGTCGGAGGCGAAGGCGCGCGCGGCGCGGGCGGAGGCAGAGGCGGCGCTGCAGGCGGCGGGCGCGGCGCGACTTGAGGCGCAGGTGGCGCGGCTGCGGGCGCGCCAGGACCAGCAGGACGAGCACGAGGAGCTGCTTAAGCAGGAGCGACGGAAGCTGCAGCGGGAGGTACAAAAGAAATCTGATGTATAATATAACATCTCGTTGAAATTATCCAAACTATATGCGCGAGGGTAAAGTGGGTCCAGTGCAGGAAGCCGTCGACGTCGTGGATATTTGGAGCCAAACATACAAAGAATATCTTTGTTTTAGTTTTATAAGACAATCTTCACCGATGTTATATTATCGATGTTGTCCAGTTTCTATATTTGCAATTGTAATAATCAATAAAAGAATAATATTTTTTCAGGAAGTGGTCGATTTCTGGGCCGTTATAAATAATGGCAATGGTTAATGGTACGGGTACTTTGATAACCCCATCTAAAAAGTGTGACCCCAGTCTTAACTCTTTTAAACGTGTTAATTATAAATATGTAAATATTACAAAAAAAAATTGTAATAGGCATGAATAGAATAGGAAATAGGCATAACAAGAAAACAAATTTAACTATAAAAACAATTATTAAGCGAGACAACTTATTCTCCATTATTAATTATGTTAGTGTTATTAACTTTACACCATACTTTTATACTATTCACATATTTTAATAAACTTACATTTTAATAAATATTAATAACCACTTACGAATATTAATATTTGAATATAACATTGAATGACACTTCCAGGCACGGGAGGCGTTGAATAGAGTCGAAGAACTGGAAACAGAGAACAGCCATTTGACGAAGCGACTCGACAAACTCAAGAACGCCAAGTCCGCGCTCCTCAAGGACCTGTGACGACTCACGCGAGACACTACGGGACCGACGTGTTGATTTAAAACTATCTTAGAAGCTTTTTCAATTACTACAATGTTGTAGATTTGATTATTTATTTTATGTGACATTCATTATGTTTTATTAATTCAGTGCATTTTAAAATAATTTGACATTTTATATTCGTTTTGAATTTTAATGACATTGACATTTTAATGACAATGGACGTCTGACGAGGAATTGTCAGGGATTGAGATAAATAGGTATAATTTTGTACATTTGTTTGTGTTATTAAATTAAATATATATTTACCTAGAAACACAATATCTCTATTGAATAATTCAATTTTGTCATTTAATAAAAAAAAAAAACATTAACGGCATTTATTAAAAATGATGTCTTCAGTTAACTGAATTTTGAATGAACTTGTAACTGAATAGTTGTAAGCGTAATTATCGCTTTGAATTCATTTAATTGTAAAATGTGTTGAATTATATAACACTAGGGTTCATTAACCTCACAGTAATAACGATTTAATTATTAATTAATTAATGATTATTATTTATTTTAATTATTATATATTTATTAATATGATGGATTATTAAAATGATAATATCTTAAATTGTGACATGTAATTTTTTTTTTTTATCTATTATGTTCTAAATAGCTTAGACTATTTATTGATTACAAGACATGTTTGTATGTTTGTATAGCTTCTATTATCTAGGTATTTTATTTAAGCTTGCCGATGCGACTAAAATTAATAGTTATCTTGTTCTAATTACTTGCCATATGTAATGCGAATCGAATTTATATTTGAAGAAAACCGTCAGACACACGTCTTTTACTAAATTAAGATAACTAAAACGAGTTTCTCAAGAGATCAATCATTATATTGAGGAGGAATGTATTTGTGAATGAATTGCTCAAAATTATCTCCACGTAATGTGATAGTCGGTTGCGAACGTGACGTCCACGCGATCTCCGAAGCAGTATTTATTTCGAGAGATTCGTTATTTATTTTGTAATGTGTATTTTAAATGTCTTTCGGAAGTTACCACTGTAATTTACTAACAGTTTATATATTTTCATATTATGATTTTAAAAGTCAATATTTTCTTTATAATATTAATTTTAATTGTACATTTTATTTTAACATTGAAGTCATTCTTAAAGGCCTATTTCATATAACTACCAATCTTAATGTTTTTTGTTTTTAATCGATTTATTTTACTCACATGAAAAAAAAAAGTTACTCTAATAATATATACCATGATATAGAAGATGACGATCAGTAGTTATTTGAAATATGATAAATACTTAGTCACACGAACAGTGCCATGGCGCACCAAAATGTATTATAGATATAGGTGGATGTAGTTAGTTACATGTAGCGGTGGAATTGCGGGTACGCGAGCTGCCGTCGAGTAGCGCGCGGGACGTTCAGATTATATACTAGTTAGTAATAATTACATGTTTTATTTACAAATATTTAATATCCCATGATTTGAAGACTGGATTTTGTAAATTGTATTGCGGAACGAGCATCTGGCTGTAGCTTTTATTATAGCGAAAAGATTAGCTGAATGATTTCTTGTGGCCCGTAGGAATGTTACGAATACGGTCGGGATGAGTAAATAAGTAGGAATTATCATTTATGATGTACGTATTTTGGTGCTGCATTATTAATTTATTTCATTTTAAATAAGAATGACATGTCTTTTTATAAGAAGCGAAACGGAACTTATGTGTAAATTTGGATACTTTGAATAAATTTCGCCCTGGATGCTGTTGTTTTATTTATATTTTACCGTAGGACTAAAAGAGTCGAAGAAAACACATCAACTGCTGGTTTATCAAAATGTTTATCTAATCTGTATTGATATTAAATACATTGAAATGGTCTCATTACACTTCATCAGTAATAGATATGAGTGAATTAACAGTCGGTTCTAATTAACTACATTGTTTAAGGAAATGACTATAATATAAAAAACTAATGTTATTTACAATTCTTTTGGTTTTATAAATTACTGAACAAAAACATTCACTAACTAAACAGACTTGCTGTTCTATATTACAAGAACATATTAAATGAAAAGAACTAATCATAAAAGTACCGTACGTTGCAATTGTCTTCCATTCTTGAAATTAAAATAAATAATGTAATTTTTGACGCAAATATTTATAACATGGAAATTTAAATTAGACTTACATTATAAAATAACACTCGACCATAATATTATCTAACACTTATAACTAGTTTCAGTTAAGATTGGTCTTTAAGTATCATAAGATATTTAAAATAACAAATACTTAACATACTCTCTGGACCATGTCTTAATGAAGTTTGAATCAAATTAAGATCATTTTCATACACAGTTCCTGTTATTGTAAGATAAGGAATAAAACTTTCCATTTTTAATATTTTGGAGTCATCCATGAGTCTCACAATTAATACTTTTCCAACTGCATTTACTGTTTTATAATCCGTTTTTTTTTATACATTTTACAAATGGCCATACTTTTTTTAATATATGGCTCCTATCGCTACAAATGTGGATTGAATTAGTCTTGACTTGGAAGTGTAAAATTAGGAAGATTGAAATAAATTATTCATAATGTGAATGCAACTGAAACTTGTAATAAGAAAAATAATAAACAATTTAAATTTCTTGTAATTTTGGATCCATTCTTGGTTCTTATATATTATTTATTTCTAGTACTAGGTTATCCCATTCAATATCTTTCGGGTGTAATTTTAGAATCTCTTCTTAGTGCAAATTTCAAATCTTAAAAATTTATAAATTTGCATATCTTTAGTGTTAAAGTTCAATAAACCTTTTATAATAGTTATAAAGTAAAACTATAATCCAAATCTCTGATTTCTACTCAGTTCAATCATTCTGGAATATGAATTTTAATGTGCAGAAAGTAAGACATCCTCCTATTAAAAATATATATTACTGGACAGTTTAAATTATATAAAAATAAAATTTCCAAACTGTACACTTTGGCCCTGATTTGGCTGCTATTTGATAAAACATACAACAGTATTGTAAACTTGTTGTTTTGTTATTACTATTACTGTTACTTCATAACTAATTCTAATAGTAATAGTCAATTATATGAAAAGTATATTATGTATAATGAATCTACAAAAAAAGTAAATTAAGAGCTTTTAATAGATATTCTTATACATAATTAAACCTACGGGTACTATCTAAGGGACTGGATGCTGGTTTGGTGTGAGGCCTCCATGTTCAGGACTATGTTTTTGTTTTTTTCGCTTCTTCTCCTTTTTCCTCTTCTTTCGTTCTTTATCATCATCATGTCGTTTCTGCTTTTTATGCTTTTTCTCATAGGTGTCAGGATTTGATGAATCTATTACAACAATAATAATAATAATAGATAATGATACTTCATATCAGTGTGCAGTTGAATTTGAATTCTATTTGCAAATAAAAGAATATACTAAACATATAAAAGAATATAATAATAATGAACCTTGTAAGGGAGTGTCCTGTCCCGGAGGAGCACCATCCTTGTGTTTGTGTTTCTTATGCTTGCTCTTGTGTCTTTTTGGAGGAGTAGCACTCACATATCGATACTGTTCTGGTAGGGGGCCAGGATGCAATCTAAATCCTGCAAGCTGGGAACTTGTAAGTGGCAATAATTCTTTACCACCTATTGGTCTTTTGGCTATTACAGATGCTAAAGTGCTATTGTCTTCTTGACCTGGACCATCTACTATACCAGGTAAATTAGGTAGAAAAGAAGATAGGGATTCCTTGAGCTTTTTACCATTAAACTTGCTGTAAGAATGTTCCAATCCATAATACGCCATTAAATTCGTTGCTCCTGTTAGTTCACATTCTCCTAAAAAAATATGAATTGTATTTAAGTTGTTTACCATATGTTCAGAAGATATAATTGTTAGACTCTACCTGGAGGTTCTTTCATCAAGTAAAAAGGTCCACTGTGCACTATCGAGGGATTTTTGCCGAGTGAGATAGTTGTTTTGAGGGTACCAGAAGAATCTTGACGAGAAACCACTGGTGACCTCGCTCCTCGGGGCGAGGATTTCGGTGAATAAGGTTCTACCTTTCTAAACTGATCAGACATCATCTTGCATATGCATTGTCTATAAAAAGGAAAATAAAAAAGATTTTTTTCTAAACAAAATTATTGAAACTAAAACGAATAATCCATGTCCTTTCTCTTGTCGGAACCTTCTAAATTTACACAGATTCTATAACTTTCAGCATAAAATTGTTTCAACATAGATAACTAAATGTATGAACATGTAGTACTTGTAGATGTCATATTCTAACTTGATAATTTTTAGAGAAAATATATTTTTATATAAGTTTCCAAAGATGCCAAAGAAAACTTTATTGGATATTTTTTTTACAATATTGATTTTTTTTTTTTTTTTAATATATTTTTTTAAATGTGAAATTAAATCTGAAATAAAACTTTGATTTTTGTAAAAACCCAGCAATGACTTTTTAATCCATCATTTCAGTAATTTCAATTATTATTAATATATTTTTTTCTAACTTTAAAATATGTATGGAATATTTATATTGACTACAACTATAAAATATGGTAATACAGCAATAATATTGAGCAGAAAATGTTCAATTCCGAGATTAAATGGGTTCAATTTTAGTAGATTAACCATATATTTTTAAACAGAATGGTAATATAACTAGGGCGCCAAAAGATCCTCAATTTCTACTCGCTGCGCTCGCGAAATCTGGATAGCCGTTTGCATATTGAGCGAAGCGAGCCCAGTGTAATGAGTTATCGTTTCCCATTGACTTTAATGGGATATCAGTTTTTTGACGATTATTCCTCAACGACATGACATTTTTCAATATTTTTTTTAAACCTTTACCTAATATATGTCCTTGATTGTAAAATTTCATAATTTTCCGTCAAGTAGTTTTCGAGTCTATTCGTGACAAAGAATGTGAAAAAGTTTCCAATAGAACGCTCCGCTCGCTTCGCTTAATTTAAGTAATTAATGGTTTATGATTAAATTAATGAAAGAGTTTTGTTTTGTATCTACATATTACATAAAAATAACACCTAACTTTGACACTACTATTACTATTTACGAATATCAGAACCACATTTTTTTTATTTTTCACTTCACGTGTATAACAAACCGATGAATCAATAATGTAAATTTGTTACTTTATTCAGTTTCTATAATTAAATAGGTTTTTAAAGTTAATTTAGAGAAATATAATGTAATGTACCGGTTTAGTCTATAGGGATAACCACGTGTTTTTTTTTTGTATAAATCAGGAGTACAGCACTATTCTTAAAAATAATTTTATAGAAATATTTTAGTCTATGGTTCATGAATTAAGCTTCTCGTAACGCGCTACGGTTTTCGATAGTGTGTTTGGAAATAAACAGTGCGACAAGCTCATTTAAAGTATTTTTCGGTTATATAAGTGGTTAAATGTCTGAAAAATGTTTATGCAACGTGATATTTGTGGTACAAAAGAAGTGCAAAACTTCTGATAACAGCAATCCTCGCTCAGCGAAGTGACGCCATTTTACGGGAATGACCAGCCCGCGGCTGCCTCTTATTAGGCCTGATGTAAGGAGCGCTTTACTGAAACTGATGCATGGAAACAAATCCTTTGTATTGTACTCGTACTGGACGTACGACTTTAGAGGTAAATGTTATGTATCATTTTTGTTATTGTCGTTCTTGTAATTCGAATCGGTTTCGATTTCCTCTTGTTTGAATGTCTTTTGTTTCTCGACAGTCAAACTAAGCACGTGTTTTATTTTTTCAGAAAACTATGGAAGATGGTAATATTGTCAATACAAAAGACGATAAAATCGCTACTGCATCTTTGGTAAACTTGTACAGTGAACGGCCCGGTAAACTGACGGCAAATGGACACGATTTCGCTGGAGAGCCATCTAGTTCACCTGACCAGCCTTTTGGACCGCGACGCCATAGTGCAGATACTTTACAAGAAGATAAGTTCAAGAAGCGCATCAATCCCCTTAGAATACACCTGGGTAAAAGACCCTTTGTGGATAATTCTGTTTCTTATAACAGCGCCAATAAAAAGCGGAAACCATTTCTGAATAAACCTAGTGATACACCTAAAAATACTCTACCAAGAGTACCTAAGTCATTACCAAAACGCACTGATCACAGCCACTACCATAATGTTGCATCACACAGTGGACTGGACAGTGAAAAAGACAAACCTGTGCCTCGCCTTGTGCCTAAGAGTCAGTTATTACAGTATAAGAAGGGTAAAGTGGAAAAAGGAGCCCAGTTGAAAGAGTATGCACAAAGTTTGGGATTACAACCAATGGTGAAGTTTAAATGTCGAAAATGTTGCTCTATGTCATTCAAAACACTAGCCATGTTGAAAGAGCACCAACTTGTGTGTCGAGCACAGGCCAAGGAACCCGCACTGAGCCCTGAGGCAGTACCGAACACAGAAAATAACAGTGGTGGTCCGCCTAGAGTCACCCGTAAGGTATATTTATGTTCTGCCTGTGGCACCTACTATGAAAATTGGAATCTCTTCTTACATATGAGAGAAGTGCATAATAGACACATTTGTCTATTTTGTCTGGGAATGTTTTCAAAGGCTGAGAAGTTGTCATCACATTTAACAAATAAACATAATGTTAAAGAATTTAATTTTGACACTAAAGAAGATTTCTGTAAAGTTTATAATGGGACATTTTATTTAATGTGCTGCGCCTGTGATGAAATTTGTAGTGAGAAAGATGATTTTTTCAGTCATGACTGTAACAATATAAAGCCTAAACCTGTGCCTGTTCTTATTAGTAAGAATTCAATGAAATCAAATCCTAAATTTCGGAAAAGTACATGTGAAAGTGCACAAAATGGTCCTACACCACCAAGTAAAGAATTAGTGAAACCTGTGCATAATAAAAAAGACATAAGTGAGCCTAAACTAGACACACTAACATCACATTTTCATAAAACAGTAACCCATGTTAACAAGGAATTCAATAATAGCGAAACAAGTTTAAGTGCAGATAGTTCAGTATCTACAACAAAAGATATAAGCAACCAATTGGATTCTTCTATTGAAGTAAATAATGAAAGTGAAAAACCCTCAATAAGTTCTACAGATGAGTTATCACATAGTACAACAGAAATGAATACTACTGCAGTATCTAACGGTAATGAACCATCAGAAGAATCGGATGAGAGTGACACACAAGAGTCTACTAATCAGGAACATCCTGTAGCTGACTCTACACCCTTAAAATCAATAGAAGCAACTCCACCACCAATAGAAAAAGAGGGTGGTATAAAATTAAAATTAAGTCTTAATAATGCTAATTCACCAGTTATTATAAATTCAACTGTGGATCCTACAATAGGCCAACAATATGCTCATAAACCACCCTCTAGGAATAGAAGACCTCCCAAGAGATATGAAAAAGATAAGCCACCAGATCTCACTACTCAGATAAAACCACCCTCAATAAAAATGACTATATGTGAAAAAGCCGACAGTTCATTTGTCAAAACAACTATCATAGAAAATAATAAGGAGACAATATTAAAAACACTTGTAAATAATAATGTGGAACCAATAAACAAAGCACCTGAACATAAAGCAGAAAATTCAATTAAATCCACAATATATGATAATAAGCTAGAAGATCTTAATACTTTAAATAGGGTACCAAAGTTAACTGTGAGAGTTCCTAAAGAATTTCTTGATAAAGATTCCTCCAGTGATTACTCTTCAGATAGTGATAGTGGTGAGAAGTATAATGGTGATAAAAAAGAAAGTATAGAAGAACCATCTCAGAAAATGGAAGAACCCATATGTGAACTGACACCAACAATTTCTTGTGATATTTTAAAAGAGGAAGTTACAGAAGTTAAAAAAGATCTTGAGCCTGCATTAGATGAGGGAGTGCATGAAGAAGAAGATAAGAGTTTAGTTCAAACCGAGCCAAAAGTAGAACAATCGCAACTGAGCCCCCCTGAGGAAATTAATGTAGAGGAACCAGATGCAACAGATGATGTTTCTGTAACTGAACTGACTCTAGATAGACCAATTGACAAATATCCATTAAAAGATCTTTTAAAAGTATTTTTGGCCTCCACAGTTATTAATTGTATATATTGTAACCATGCTCGTAAGATAGCTGTAAATTGTGAGCAGCTTGCACTTCACATGGTGGCACAGCATCGTTTTTCAGCAACTGTGAATAGTATAACTGCTGAGGAGCTAATGCCTGAAACAATTATAGCTAAAGTTAAGGCTGGAGCTGTGGAATTGTGTAAAGTTTATATTAATTTGGATTCTTATGACAGTCTTGAAAAGTGTGAAACAGTTCAAAACAATCAACTTTTCGAATGTTTTCAGTGTTATTTTAGTACTGCTGTTCACAAGGATCTCTGTTTACATAATCGTAAAATGCACCAGAAAACAATATTACTGTGTGTTATGTGTAAAAATAATTTTTATTCTTATAGTGAGTTATTATGTCATTTATGCCCTGGAACATATGATTCTGAGTATGAAATTAAATTTAGATGCTGTTTTTGTAATGTAGACAATATTTCATCAACATTTAGGTTAATGGTGCATCTTAGAAAGATCCACCACACTTGTGATGTGTGTTTAGAATTTTGCCAAAGTCAAGCACGCTTGTCCAATCACGTGTGGAAACATAAACTGCATCATTTATGCTACCGTTGTGGTATAGCTTATAGAAATAAGCCAGATATTACTAATCATTTATTTTGGAAACATGGCACTGAAAGTGTCTTATGTAAGAGATGTTTGCAGAAGAAATGGCCACATGTCTATCATTTTTGTACTCCTCCTGCTGTATTTGTTTGTGATGAATGTACTCTTCAATTTACAAAGGCTGTATTTCTTAAGGTTCATAAGAGATTTCATTCTGAAGATTATCCACATGTGTGCACTGAAGATGGTTGCACAGAAAAGTTTGTATCTAAGAAACTACTTAGTAAGCATTCAGAAGAGCACAGAAAAAAAATAATTACAGAAGATTTAACTGAAGATAAGCCACTTGAATCAAAAGATTTACCTGATGAAAATCAGAAGGATCCAATTCCCATTATTGATCTTGTTGATGACAAAGTAAAGGAGGAAGCCGGAACTTCCGATGTCAAAGCTGAGGCAGGAACTGAGCAAACATCGAAAAAAGTTAAAAAGAAAAAGATAAAAGACAAAGATGCCTTGTTATTAGATGTTAATTTACCAGCCCTAAACCTTTCTGAAAGTGACAGTAGTGATGAATCGGACAGCAACTCTATGCTAACAACAAAAGATGGTTTGGATCTGGAGGATAAACCTAAAAAGGAGCCAGAAGATGACAATCCTGTTAAAACTAAGGAAGAAGATTTAAATACTAAAGATGATGAAATAAAATCGATTAAAGTAGAAGAAAAAATCGAGCCTTCAGAAGATAAGCCAAATGATCAACAAGTATTAGAAATATGGGATAACTTTAAAAAGTATCAGGCCAAGGTTGAAAATAAAAGAGAAAAAACACCACCTCTCGTTCCTATAAGGAAACACGTTTGTGAATCCGATCATGACTATTGTGTAATACCAACGGAGTTAAATGGAGACGACGATACTGGTAATAAAAAGAAAAATAAAAAATCGCCTAAAAAAAGACACGGTGGCTTGTCATCTTCTAGCAGTAGTAGTAGTGACAGTGACTCCAGCTGTTCGTGTGGATCAAATTGCAGTTGTTCATCCAGCAGCGGATCTTCCTCATCTAGTTCGTCAGACTCCGATTCTTCAGATGAATCTGGAAATGAAAAGAAAAAGAACAAGCTATCCAAAAAATCGCTTCCTAACAGGAGGATCAGTAATGGTTCTAATGTTGATGTAATGGGAATGACAGAAACCCCTGTTCTTATCCCAGAAAAAACCGAACCACCAATAGCAGAAAGTGATTTAGAAACAGCGGAAAGTGAAACAGACGAAGAATTTTATGATGAACATCCACAACAAATTGCTAATAAAATGCATAATGAAAAACGAAACCAGTTGTTGCTGCTGGCTTCCGTCGCTCCGTCTGACGGTGGATCTATGTCTGGAGATGTTAGTCGTTGCAACACTCCTGTTAAAGAGGAGGAACCACAAACACCAAAAGAAGAAGTGAAAGAAATGGAAGTGAAGCCTGAGACTGAAATAAAAGATAAAACCAGTAGTAGTAAAAAGAAGAGCAAAAAGAAGAAAAAATCCAGAAGTTCTCGAAAACACGGTCCTATTAAGATGATAATTCCTAAGGATATAATTACAAAACCAGAAGAAGAAGCACCACCTCCATTGATTCCTAACAAAATCACTATATCGTTGCAGTCAAATACTGTACAATTACCAGAAACACCAAAAGTGGCCACAATACTGCCTCCTCGAAGTACCAGTACTCCAACTGCTTCAATGGAAAGGAAAAGAGCATCAAAGAGAAGACGAGTGCCCAATAAGTTTTATGGTTATTCCAGTGACGAAGAGGCAGCTCAAACGCCCGCCGCTTTGAAGCCTCAACTGCCTCCTAAGTTAGAGTGGCGAAAAGAGGATTTACCTTCTCCTGTCACGCACAAACCTAAAAAAGAAATTCCGTCTACAGTAATTCCTCAGAGAATGTTCAACTACACTGAACCTATCAGGCTTACTGCGCCAATACCAGATCCGGAACCTCCTCGATTCCTTATGAATTCTGAGTCGATGGAATCTAGCGATTCTGAATCAAGCGCTGAGCCACAATTAGAAATATTTCAACCTCCGGTACCTAACCCAGTTCCACCGGCAGTTCCGCCGCCTACGTATTTAAACTCTGGCACGTCCAGCTTGCCGTACGCCTTCCAGAGGCCGGCTGTGAGACAAGCGCGTGAGGGCGAGAGCGTGTACTGCTACTGTCGTTGCCCTTACGACGAGGTGTCGGAGATGATAGCGTGCGACGCCGAGGGCTGTTCTATCGAGTGGTTTCATTTTGAATGTGTCGGTATCATGGTACCGCCTAAAGGCAAATGGTACTGTCCAGAATGTAGGAAAAATCAAAGTCTCACAGGTTGCAGATAAGTTTTATCAAAATTTAAGTGTATATAACTATGCTATATTGTTATCTGTATATAACTTATTGATGATTGTAGATATTTTAGCTTTACATGTATATCTTTGTAGTTAGTTTGTGTAAGTTAGGATATTAGGTCTGAAAAATGTATCATTGTTATAAAAAGTACATGTTATGCTTGATTCTGGCTGTGCGGCCGATTCTGTAACCTGGCAAATTGTTACTGACATTAACATTTACAGCAAAACAAAAATATAAATCCAATTTTTGATACCACTCTTGTATTATTATTTACATCCCTTTGATTACACCCTCAACTCTTGTTACATTTTGTTACAATAAAATGTAGAATACATTTTATTGTAACAAAATGTATTTTTATATGCAGGATAAGAAATATATATTCGTTTATTTGTTTATTGACAGATGTTTCGGTTAGTATCAAAAAATAACCGGGTGACTGATAAACTGATTTGTAATTGAAAGAGATGTTTTATGTTCAATTGCTATGTTGTTTTATAAGGCTCATTGAGATGGACACTAATTTATATTGTTTAATAATATATGTTTAAATTGTTTGTGACGTCGTGTATGATGTAATTTGGTAACGCGGCAATATAATTATAGTATGGAATTTAATATTCTTTGCAATTTTGAATTTTATTATATATCTTATTTTTGATAACAATCTAGAACGTTAAATGACTGACTTTATTATGTTAGAGAGAATATACAATTCTAAAAAAGCTGCTGCTGAACGTTTATGCTTACAAAGTAAAATATTAAATTTAAAAATAGTTTTTGCATATATTATCCAGTATTTGATAATTCCGTAAAAAGGAATTACATAAATTCCGTACATGGTTTTGGTAAATCCTTTTTAGTGGACCCGTAAAAAATAGTAACCTTGATATTTATTGATTCTGTGATGACTCATGCAACATATATATGTATGACGTAAAACCTAAATATTTGCATACAGGGTCCTTTTCTTACCTAAACAATAAATAAAATCAGATTTTCGTAGTTTAAAAATCAGTATTTTTTATTGAATAGTATGAAGATCCTGGTAAAAATAGAGAAAAAATACCTCAACTTTTTATTTAAATAAATTGAGTATATTTTCAGTGTTAAGGGATGAATATTTATTTGAACAAGACAGCCTTATATCAAAACTAGTTAAACAAGTAGGTATATACGTACATACGTTTTTCCGCGTTTCATTCGCATTTATAATGAATATAATAATTCAATTCAAAAAAAGACTAGCTCCGTGCTGGTTGTATCTAAAGTGTGTCAGGTGGAAAATTGTTTAAAATTAAAGCAATGATCGTAGAATATTTATTACCTATATATATAATCAAGAAAGAAAGTCGGTTATCCTTTTTGTCTTTGTTTTTCGTTCTGACAATGTCAAATTTCAGAGAAGGTATTTTTTATTTATAATATATTATAATCTAAAAAATAGAGTTCGTTTTTTATAGAAGTGTTAAGGAAAATGGATTTTAAAGGAATCTGCAAAAATAAAGATACTTGCAATAAGTTTAGTAAGTACCTAAGTTCATGTTCTTAACTATGGTTTTTGGTTTAATAGTTCCCAAGTGTATAAGTATAATAAAAAGTTATAATTTACTTTACTTGATTTAAAAAAATCAATTGCCAAGTTAGATTCTTCATTATGAAATATAAGTTACAAGATACACCAACCTGTAATAACAAGAGAGAACTTGGTAACTCTATAAAATGAATCTCAAAACATACCTATCTTTAAACCACTAAATGTCAATGAGGAAACAGAAATAATAATAAAATACTACTATGTTTTTAAGTACAACGTCAACTATAATTATAGGAAGGTAGCAACAACCAGCGAAACACGATTTACAACATTATTTATATATTTTTATAAGTAACGTAGGTACCTAACGAGTTTTGAATACGCAATTATTAATACAGGGCACGACTTAAATGGTTTTGTTTTTTATTAATTAACCTGCTATTAGTTATAATATAATTTGTACAAATATTGTCATAAATGTATCCAATTTTGTTAGACACTATTTAATTAAAATTCATTCATGATCTCCTTGTGTGAAGTGGGAATGAATTCTACTCGGATCTTAAGAGTCTTACATATATAAATATTACCTAAGATCTGATAACGAAAATATCTAGGAGAGAAAATTATCTATTGTAAAACGTATTGAATTTCATTTTTATTTGCGAAGGTCACTTGAGTTGACGCTATGGTCGATCAATTTATCGCAACGGAAACTCTACCGGGCTAATGAGCATGACGCTTGTCGTCGTCCGGACGTTTCTGTCTGCGAATGCCATTTGCCCTTTCCCGAGAAGCTTCACTCACGAAAATGTATCTACATTTACCATCCAGTCTCTTAACTGGTGCAAAATTGGTACCGAGATCAAATGCCTATTACCACACACACTATTCTGAATATTTTGGTGCCTTCAGCAATTATAACTAATGACCGGGTTGGTTAATAATATGATTATAGAGACATGATCTGAAAAAATAAAAACTTAACAGGCAACTAAATAATAAAAAAATACGTTTGAAACAAGTAGAGGTACCTACTGACGAAATTAGAAATTTTAACCGGCTAGACTTAGGTGAAATAAAAATGCTCTCACGAATTATCAGTACGCAGTTTTTTATTCATATGATTATAATATAATGATATATTCTGTGAAGGCTTTAATAAGAAATTCCCATTGGCAAGGTCTCAAATAATAAATCCTAATATAATTTTTTGGTTACGCAACAGAGACATTAAAAAAATATACATATATTATTCTCGGTCCTCAAAATCCTTTAACATTTCGGACGTAACGTATCTGATACGTAGCTACTTAAAAATATAGTACCTAAGTTTATTGATCGATCTATATTAAAGTATTTGCAGCTAGTTACTAGTAACTACTCTAGCCTGCTTAGTAATTTTCTACTCTGCCTTGTTTAGTAATTTAACTTATAAAATCTGTTTAAAATATTGCGTACATTTAAATTTTAATCTCTCAGTAATATTTTAATTTGCGGCCGAACTACCATTTTTTAATTAAAAGCATAGAGAACTACATACTTGGATATTTAAAGTTAAAAGCAAATTAAACTAAATTCATAATGTACCTATTTAGTCTGCCTTTTTAAAGGCAACTTAAAAATCAATACTTGTATAACTTCGTTTAGCCGTGCATTTTTGATGGACTAAACGCTTAATTATGTTTGTATTACGAGGGCTGCAAGTCTACAGTAAACAACGGGTCTTGATCTAAAAACTTTATTAATTGAGCGAAGCGTTCTACTGGACACTTTTTCACATTCTTTGTCACGAATAGCCTCGAAAACTACTTGACGGAAAATTATGAAATTTTGCAAACAAAAAGACACACATTAGGTGATGGATATAAAAAATAATGAATAATGTCATGTCGTTGAGGAATAATCGTCAAAAAACTGATATACCATTGAAGTCAATGAGAAACGATGAGTCAATACATTGGGCTCGTTTCGCTCAATATGCAAACGGCACCCGAGATTTCGCGATCGCAGCGAGTCGAAATTGAGGGTCTGTTGGCTCCCCTAGTATTAATCTATGTTCTCTTTTATGATGTAAAATGTGTCTGTCAAAGATGTATTAAAACTTGTGCCTAAATAATTCTAAAAGTTATAATATCTTTAACAGGTACATCCAGTAAACCAAGAATAAATCCCATTTTAAAATCGGACGTATGTTTAGTGCCGGCATGGATAGGTAAGTAATATAAAGGACATTATTAATTAAAACAACCGAAGAAAAAAATCTTATATATTTTAATCTCGTATCTATGTATATGAAATATATTTATCAGTTCGTTTTGTTAACAACCAATTACCACGGCAACTCGCTGCCGTCGTATTGCAAAAACTTTCCAGTGTCCGTATCTGTGAGTTTGTGTAGTGTACTGAACATGCCGCTAATACTTGTGTCGACATCTAGCGGCGCGTTCTTCCCACCCATATCGGTTTTCACCCAACCCGGATGCATTGAAGCGACGAGGATTTGATCCTTTTTGAGGTCGATGCTCATTGATTTTGTCGCTGCGTTTAATGCTGACTGAAATAATAATTATTTACCTGCACTCATAAATGATTTATGTTTAATTATTATTGTATTTACCTTAGAACATCGATATGCATAAAATCCTCCGACGTCGTTTTGCGCAATGGAACCTAACACTGAGCTCATATTGATAATTGCAGCTCTCTCAATACCCATAGGCTTGTCTTGATTGTTTTGAGCTGCTTGCTTTAAAAGCGGGAGAAGATTCTGGAATTTGACTTTACTTTATCTATGATCATATTGTGAAATACGTTAAAATATATAACACGATACAAAATGGAAAAGAAAGATTAATACTTTTTATTACTTTTACAAACATATCCTTATAAATAAAGAATAAATTTACCGTGGGATACAGTCCCAAGTAATGGAATGAGTTAGAAATTCTGTATAGAAATAGCAGGTTCAAGACCTGCTCGTGTTGATGAATTTTTTCTTCAAAGATGTAAACAAGTTTAACATGACTAAAATGTTTAAAGATAATTAAGAAATGCTCTATTTTGTATTCGGTAATATTTCATAGCATTTGTACGTCGGTATGTTTACACTGTGCCTAAGGTACAATTTAGTAATTCATCGGCCATAATTAAATATCGATCGACGCGTAAAGCGATACACCTTTACATTCCTCGGGGATTAGGAAGACTTATAATACAATTTTGTATTTTAATAGTTGACGAGAAACATTTTTAATTTATTGATAATGAAATTAATGAAATCAAATTTTGGTTAATTCTATTACAAACAGCAAAAGTTAATATTAGGTCTAGTATAGTTCGTTCTAATTTTGTACTTACTTTGGCAAGAATAATCGGTGCTATAGTATTGACTGTGAGATTGGTCAATAATTGTTCTGGTTTAACTAAGCTTAATTTTGTAAACTTTGTGGATACACCCGCGTTGTTCACCAGCAGGTTTAGACCATTACTCGCAGATACCTTTGATATCTCTGATACCAAACTATCTAAGTTATCCATGTTTGTGACATCTGTAGATTAGTGAAATATAAAATAGGTTTAGGCATTCAACATTTTAAAAATCCGAATACTATTTTAATTTAATTTAATCTAAATAAGCTTAAAAATATTCGTTTTTATGTCATTTCGAACGCCTTTCAAAAATAATGGATGTCTTTCTTTTTAAAAAAAGCGGAATTTCTTAAAATCTGAATATAATTAGATTTAATATTATGCATACGTTGTTCTAGAAATCTTTAGCTTAACAACGTGGTGATAAATTTATTAGAACAATTGCTATATATTTACCTAAATGAAGAATGTGTAGATTTTTATGTTCTTCAGATATACTTTTAAGCTCCTGTAAATAAATATTTATTAAATGATTGGTCTTTTTTATCTTACATAATGTTAAATAAAAATTAATGACTAATAGTACTTAGTGAAACTGTCTTATACTTCAAACTTTTGAAATTAAATTTATTACGAAAATTAATATACAATGTATATAAAATATGGCATTTATTCCAATGAGTCTATTTTAGCAGTGCGCCTACTCAATTAATAAATTCACAAAGCTACAGAACGACAAAGTTAGTTGAAGACTAAATGGTTAAGAATTTTTCTTCGCAAATAACAATCAGAACTAATTTACTGGAGTCGAAATTTAAATATTCTTTATACCTATTAGATAACTATTAAAGTTAAATGCATTTCTTGAATAAATAATATATAAGATTCTTTAAACGAACATTCTTTTCTCCTGTAAACAGTTTCCATCAATATGTAGTATTATTTCTTTGTTTTTTACATCATGTAATAAAACTACATAGATATGATATACAGGTTAGTGGCAGAACCATAATTCGTATAGCTCTAAACATTCTGGCGATCCATCGCCATTCGCCACTGCCAGCGAATGGCCGTTTTCACGGTCGAATTTAGTCGCGCGTCTTATCGAATATCAAATTTAAAACATTACTTCTACTACATTAGCGACTTTAATCACTTATTTTCAAGTCAATTACATGTTATACTATTAAGTATTTACACTTTTAATTTCAACTGTGTTGCCTATTCGTAATAAGCGAAAATCGACCCGTGTATTCCTAGCATTAGTTGTAAGAAACATCTCGATCACAATCGTCATCCGACTTCTATACTTCCATGAGCCGACGATGACGTCATCTGTAATGTCATGGTGACGGCGGCTTTCTGTCTCTTTCTTACGATTCACATCGCGCCTAATGAAACACGATTTTATAAAATACGCGACCGCAACTCTGACATTTAACATTTTATTGTAGCGCGTCCGAATAAACGGAGGCTGTGTTAAAAGTGTAAAACAGTTCAGTTTAAAGAATAAGTGAAATTAAATAAAGATGGCACCTATTGGTAAGTAAATAAGTTCAGTTTATTTCATACCTCCGAAACATTGCGACAGGTTGCGAAAATATTTTCGGCCTTGTTGTTTTTAGTGAGATACTTCACCATTCCGAGTCCGAGACCGCGGTTCGCTCCTGTAATTAGTACAGATTTCATTGTGGGTGTTCTGTTGAACTCAACTTCGCCGCTTATTAGTGAATTCTAGTCCCCGGAAAGAGAGTTAAAGTCGATCGCTCGTTTGTTGCGGTTTTCTGCACGTAGTTTTATAATTACGCCTGTCTCTGTCACTGCAGTTGTAAAGACGTCAAAATGACAATGTTTAATAATTTTCGAAAATTAAGTAATTTTACAAAAAGTCTAAACCACGCCGAGAGATATCTTGTGTTAGCAAGGCGCACCTTGGCCAGTAAGTGTAGTGGTCTAATCTAAAGGTAGCCTTGAGATATTTTATAACCTCACTTATCTTTTATTATTTTAAATTTCAATGTTCTAATTTAAAATCTTAATTAAACATATCAAACATATAGATACTGCCTACTCTAAAAGCTTGCTGAAAATTTCAATTATAAAATATAATAGTTTTATGTATATGTTATATATAATATAACAGTTTGTGAATTTTCGTTTGTCATGATATTGAAACCTAAGTTATTTTGCTGTTATTAAGAAAACACATACAAATTAATTGTTTTAATTGGCAATGACACCAGGTAAATGGATGTGTTGTGGCCGTAAACACAAGTCGGTTGCCCCTTTACTGATCTTTGAAGGTATTCTTGCTATAATATTAATTGGTCATTGTGAGCTGTCTGCTGCAAAAAACTGACTTTAACTATGCACTGTTAACAGTAAAGGGGTACATATGGGAAGATTTTTAATATTCACAAAAAGAAAATAGATGAGAATCTTTCATGCACACCATCTTAAGCATCCAAAAACTGACAAAAGAGAAAACTCACTCACATCATTATTACATAAAACATTTAGTCATATATATATCTAAGTGGGGTTTTATAATACAATACTATGTTTTATTTTTGTTTAATGAATGTTGTAAAAGTGTTCTTTATAAAAAATCTCATAAAAATGTTACATAGTTAATTTGCACAAAACATACAACTATACTAAACCTTCAAGCACTCATGTGATTGTAACGCACATTGTAGATGGGTCATATGACTATGACTTGGCCGTCATTGGTGGTGGGTCAGGGGGTCTCGCTTGTGCTAAGGAGGCAATAAACCAGGGGGCCAAAGTAGCAGTATTAGATTATGTGACCCCCTCACCCCATGGGACAAAATGGGGCCTCGGAGGGACATGTGTAAATGTTGGTTGTATACCTAAGAAGTTAATGCACCAAGCAGCATTGCTGGGAGAGAGTATACATGTAAGTATTTTTCTTTATGGCACCCTTTTTCTTTCTTATGTGTGTTTGTTAGTTAAAATGTACTTTAAAGAAAAGCAATGCTGTTATTTTACATAGTTGTATGTTATATCTTTGTTACATATTATTTTCTTTATAGGGAATGGTAAGTGCTTGAATCACTGGATTGAACCCCTTCCCCGATCCCGATCCCGTATCCCTTGGAATCCTTGTGTGGGTAGCATTAATTTTACCTTTACATGTATTATGTCATACATAAATATATTTTTAATAGTTTTTTTAATTAAAAACTGCAAGTTCATTTTTGTTTAACAATACAATGGTAATTAGAGAGGAAATATTATATTCTGATGTTTTGTACTACCTCTTAAAGTATCTACTTAATGCCTTTTATAAGTACACATAGTACACATTATTTTATTTCAGACATTGTCAGACAGTTCTGTTTTTTTATATAATAAATAAAAAAATGTTAAAGTGCAAACCATACATAGAAAATTATAACATTTGCATACAGATGTGTCATCTGATCTTGTTGTTACATAATACATAGGAAACTCATTAAGTGCCAGTATTAAACCCATGTGATGTGTTCTTGCATTATTTCCTATATTGGTATATATAAAGTTTATTAAAGTTTATACCTACTTATAGTACAATTACTATTATTAGCGGCGACTTAACAATAAGGAAGGATAACTTTGGGTTGCATAGTTTTTTAGTTTTATAATATTATTAATGACAATATAACGAGATACAATCTGTAATTTAATATAAGAAAACTATAGCATTTGGATGATAAGGAAGCTTATTTTGAGAAGTATGGTATCAAAATGGACATTCCCAACACTACATTACATTACATTACATTACACTACATTACTCTACATTACACTACCATTTGATATACACATGTGATCACTGGTACTGATTCAATGTGAAGAAGACAAATATATAAATAGTGATCTATATAATATATTTAGAAATATGTTACTTAAAAATACTAGGTGTAAATCTTGAAACATTGTGGTAGATTATTGTCCGAGTATTTGTCATTCTATTGCTACATACATACACTTGCAGGTAATTTAAAAGTGATTTTATGATGAAATTAGATATATTATGCTTTTATTATTATTTTAACAGATCATAGCATATCTTAAGGATACAGTTCCAATATATAAGTTCTATAATAAATTATACTTAGACAGATTTTCATACGAATAAATGTACACATAAATTATATCAAATTACTATAAATTTTACTATTTATGTAAAAGTTGATTATAAAATAGAGAAAACAGTAACAACTGAGTTAAACGGAAATGCGAGGAAAATTTCTTTTCAAACTTAAATATTGTATTTAAAATAATAATTTTATATGACTATAAATTTGCAGTGAATTGATTAATGACATTTTTAGAAAAAAATAACTTGCACAAGATTAAATATTTTTATGCAATCATTGCATATTGACATGAATGTGATTATCGAGTTATATAATACATATAATTACTATAACACAGAGCACTTGATACAATGATTTGTATATAGGCTGAGTACATGCGTCATCTTAAACGTATATCCTATAAGTAGGTCGATATTCTCCTAGGACGTATTTAGAATGTGTGCGTGTTTGTGTGTGTGTGTGTGTGTGTAAGTATGTATGTATGATGTATGCGTGTGTGCGTGCGTGTTTGACTGTGTGAGTGCGAGTGTATGTATTTATGTGTATTTGTAAAATACATTGCGTGTGTTATCTAATACTTTGATGATTTATAATATTATATTTCATGATTTAGACGAATGTATTAATGTAATACATTTAATTGTCGACTTTTCTATTATTATTTATTATACATTACATACATTATGTAGTTAGATAAAACTTTTTTATTTAACGTGTTGCTTGTGTGGCTGAGTCGTACGACGTTTGAGTGCCGGTACATATTTTCCCATTAATTACTGAATATATCTACATATTATTATATGCATTTCTGATAACTTCTACTTTAAATCGCACTTGTACTTACAAACTAATGTTTTATTTTATATATTTTTTTTAATATACAGTTTAAGGTAATATTCTACAAAGATATAACTCTCGTCTGAAACCGTTCCATTGTCCATTGTGCAGAGTTCATTGACACTGTTTTAGTTTTAGCGGCTTCGTCTGTAGGTTTGTGAAAGTTTAGAGCGAGTAAAATTGTTTTTTTTTTTTTTAATTATTGTCAGTAGACGTTTTAAAACGTTAGTTAATTGTAATAAATAGTAAGAATATTACTGAATTTTATATCTGTTAGGGTATTTTTTTTTTATCGAAAACCTGTCTGGTCTTCCGAGTTTTACCCGTCTGGTCTACCATAACTATATTCTAACCTAGTTAAGGTTAGAATATAGTTTTTAACTACGTACCACTGGTCCAATAGATCTTATCATAAAAAATACGACTTAAAATTAAATGAATTGCTTTCATAATCAATGTTCATTAAAGGACGTGAAGTCATAACTCGCTCAGTTGGATAAACGGTTATTGATTAAATAATTATGCGCTCGAGGGAATTGTCCGTCATAGAACATTTTTCGTTAATAGTAATGTCGACTGACGATGTTCCACTATTGATATAATTTGCCGTATCGACTTAGTAATCCAATACTCTTAACACTAAACCTACCAAGTACCGGTCAAATTGACCGTTCTTAAACTTTTGTAAAAATTACACATTCTTAAACGTTATAATATCGTTATCAAACTACATGACAATTCTTAGAATATGCATATAATATTTTCTACACTCTCTACTTTTAGTTATTTCCGTTATTACCTGCGTTATATAATAAAATAACTTATAATTACCGGTCAATTTGACGGCGCGCGGTAGGAACAGGTATACAAGAATTGTCGGTAGGTTTAGTGTTAAAAACCCGACGCCTTATGATTCACGACAATTATATCAATATCCTTCAGAGTTTTTATAAATTTCCTACAACTTCGTGAACAAAAATTATGTTAAAATTGCAGCATTGTTTTTCTTATTTATTTTTGAGCGAAGCGAGCGGATCGTTCTATTGGAGACTTTTTCACATTCTTTGTCACGAATAGGCTGGAAAACTACTTTAAGGATAATTATGAAATTTTGCAATCAGAAGGACACACATTAGGAGATGGTTTAAAAAAAAATATCATAAAAAAATATATATATTTTTTTAAATGTCATGTCAAAAAACTGATACGCCATTAAAGTCAATAGGAAACGACGAGTCATTACACTGTGCTCGCTTCGCTCAATATGCAAACGCAGCGAGTCGAAATTGAGGGTCTGTTCGCGCCTCTAGTTATTTGAATGAAGGATTTATTTTAATTTCAAGTCCTATGTGTTTCCCACAGGAAGCCGTAGCGTACGGATGGGAAGTGCCTTCTATAAATCAAGTAAAAATAAATTGGTCGTCTCTAACCGAGGCAGTTCAGAATCACATTAAATCCGTGAACTGGGTGACCAGGGTGGATTTGAGGGAGAAGAAAATCGATTATATCAACGGTTTGGGAGAGTTCAAAGACCCCCACACTATCGTCGCGACCATGAAGAACGGGAGCAAGAAGGAATTGACAGCCAAGCACGTACTGATCGCGGTAGGGGGTCGCCCCCACTATCCAGATATACCCGGAGCCAAGGAGTACTGTATCACCAGTGATGATATTTTCAGCCTGAGCCATCCTCCCGGGAAGACGTTGGTCGTCGGCGCCGGATGTAAGTATATTAATTATATATTTATCATCCAATGCAGTATTTTCGAAACCTAATACATTAACTCTCCATTCCAGATATTGGTCTAGAATGTGCCGGATTCCTGAACTCCCTGGGCTATTCGGCCACGGTGCTGGTGCGGTCGGTCCCGCTGCGTGGCTTCGACCAGCAGATGGCGGGGATGGTTACCAACGAGATGGAGGAGAAAGGTGTTGTCTTCCACCACAAGTGCGTCCCGCTGTCGGTCGAGAAGCTGGAGTCAGGGCAGCTCAAGGCTCGCTGGTTGAACACGGAGACACAACAGCAGTGAGTACAAAGCATTGTGAATGTACTTACTCATATTTGACCTTATACTGTATATTTCATATCGATATATTTCATATTGCAGGGCTGAAGACGTTTTCGATACAGTATTACTGGCGACGGGACGGTACGCGCTCACGGAACAACTCAATTTGAAAGCAGCAGGAGTCACTGTAAGTTTACATTATTTTTGATTAATAAAACTATAAATGTGGCAACAAAATGTAAAAAAAATAATTACATATTTCATATACCTAATAAGAAATAATGTGCCTTTATGTTACCTCAGTCATTAAAAAGCTATTGAGTGATGATTTTTAATATTCATCACGTACAAGTGAGGTTATCACTCGTGACCTTGCTTTAACATATTGTGTAGTATTTGTCATCATGTTAAGAATATATCATAATTTCCGTAAATTAAAAAAAAATCCATTCCATTTCCATCCGATCCCAATGCGTTCGTTGTTGTCGTTCGTTGCGTTCCCAATGTTCATGTTTCCATTCGCTCATTTCGTTCCCATTCAATATTCAGGTTTCCATTCGATCGTTTCGTTCCCACCGGATATTCAGGTTTCCATTCGATCGTTTCATTGTCACTCACACGTGACGTGTTCTTTTCCAGTCGTTGGACAGCAATGGCAAGGTGGTGTCTCAAACTGAGGGCACGGACGTGGCTCACGTGCACGCAGTGGGCGACGTCCTGTCGGCCCGTCCCGAACTCACGCCCGTCGCGATCCACGCCGGGCGCCTGCTAGCACGACGACTCTTCGGGGGCTCCCAACAGCACATGGACTACGAGAACGTCGCGACCACAATCTTCACGCCGCTGGAGTACGGATGCGTCGGGCTCAGCGAGGAGACGTCCGTCGAGAGGTTGGCATCTTTTAGAACTTTAGATGTTTTTGAGATGGTTGACTAATAACTACTCTAAGAAATAATAATAAGAAAATAAGTTCTGCCTTTGGACCACATTAAGAAATTAGTAATTGTTACTGGTCAGGGTTGTATTTTTTTTATGGTTATAAGTTTCATAATAAGTATGTTATTAATAAAAATATTAATAAAATAGATTTCTTTTTTATAATATTATCTATATTATCGATAGTTTAAACAATATCTGATAGCAAACGGATCTTAACCTGATAAGGATGAAGCAATTCAATTTATTATATTTTTATTACTATTTCTTAATCTTTATAAAATAGGTCTATAGTATTGAGGAAATAAAAAAAGGAGTAGATCTTAAATCAAAATAAATTAAACCTATCCTTATATTTATATATAATTTCTATACAAACTTATCGTTATGTATGCTCTTGAACGGATTCAAAGAACCGTGATTGTGATAACAGAGATAATTTAAATTACCCATTATAATACATACATGTATATATATATATATATATATATATATATATACATTGATACATAAAGCAACATAATACTATATACATAGCAATAAGACCTTATTATATATCCATACATATTTATTTCTATTATTTTACAATGAAATATATTATTATTGTTATAATATTACATAGAATTTAAGTAATATAACACAATAATGACATATCCAGATACGGCTTCGACAACATCGAGGTGTACCACGCGTACTACAAGCCCACGGAGTTCTTCATCCCCCAGCGCAACATCCGCAACTGCTACCTGAAGGCGGTGGCGCTCCGCGAGGCGCCGGGCCGCGTGCTCGGGCTGCACTTCGTGGGCCCCGCCGCAGGGGAGGTCATACAAGGCTTCGCCGCCGCGCTCAAGTGAGTCTATGTTCAATGTATTAACTTTACTACCTAACTAAAATATATAACAGGCAGCTATAAATGGTTACCAAATTGTTTAAAGTTTTGATTGCAAAACTTTAAATTTTTTACTGAAAAAATCAGAGAATCTAGGATAAGTTTAGTTCTAAGTAAAATACATATATAAAGGAAGCTAAACATGGTTACCAACTTATTTAAATATCCATCATGACCCAAACATCAGTTATCCGAAGATCATAATATATTGTTAAATATGACAGGTGCGGCCTAACGATGGAGCTGCTGATGAACACGGTCGGCATCCACCCCACTGTGGCGGAGGAGTTCACCAGACTCAACATCACCAAGCGCTCCGGGAAGGACCCCAACCCCGCCTCCTGCTGCAGCTAAATCACACACACACACACACACACACACATATAAATGTACAACAAATACAAAACTAGACATTCACATTAACAATATTGCGTCCGTTATTGTAGGATTGCAATTAATATCTGTATTAAAATTGTGTTATTGAATTTCAATTAATTTGGGTCCATTTGATAATTATTAATTATTATCATTATTTATTGATAAATATAAAATATTGATAATTAATTGTAGTTACTTCATTTTGTATTGTCACAAGTATTTTTGAAGATAACGAGGTACAAAGATATTCGATATTACGTGTTTTAACTAATCAAATTTTCTTAACCTATTCTCAATTTGTTATAATATAAAAGACATTTAAAAATTATTGTTACTAAATGAGCAAATTTGAGTAAATTAATGAGTTTAATGTTAGAGTTAATAAAGGTATAGCACGCGGATGGTGCGCGCGCGCATCGCTCTTGTAAGTTCTCGCCTTTCGTGATTTCAACTCTAATAAAGTGATATATTTTTATGATTTCTTTTATTTATATACTAGCTTTTTCCCTCCTGCTTCGCTGGGCGCACTATTAATTTGGATGTGAACTTAGGTTGCTATGGTAATATGGTAACCTTTGTCATATTATCCGTTGTCATCGTAACCGTTGCTATAGTAACTCTTACCACCCGCGTTAAGTTTATAGCTCCTACAGGTTTAAAACTTGCCGAAATGCAATAAGTTGAAATCCGTTGGGATAGGAATTCCGTAAAATCCGTTCTTAGTGGACGTCTACGTCACAAAAGAAGTAACTATACTAAATTTTAAGTTAATTGGATACATAGTTTCGGAGATTTCGTGATGAGTCAGTTAGTGGTAAATCGGTTTATATATATATATATATATTATAATCACCCATTTGACTATACTAAAAACTAAAATGGATTGAACCTTGTCTCTAACATAGATAACCCCTGAGTTGTGGGGGTCACGGGTGGGGGGGGGGAGATGAGATGGGGTTCGCGTTAGTTGCCTGAAGCTATATATTTATATAGTACAACTCAGCTTATATGAACAATCAATACGTGTATGATTATTGCAATTATATAATTAATGAAATTCATACATTATATTTTAGGGCAAGAAGTGGAAGAAAAGGATTTACAGGATTTTTTGTAGTCGAATTGAGATTCATTAGAGGATTGTTTATGGTTTTATTTTACTATATATTCCGTTATACATCGTTATTAGGATTTTTGATTCATTACTCTACTGGCGAATGCTTGCAGGGGCGGTTTATATAATTTTAATTTGTATGGAGGAAGTAAATTGTGTTAAATAAAATAACAATATGTATGACTACTGAGTATTATTTTTATTGCATTCTAATTGCATATATCTATTAGGTACATCTGATTTAATTAACGATTCACTTCGTCGTCTGGTTTCCTACACTTTTTCAAACTGATTTTGAGAAATGACAATTAATAAAATTAATTTATTGACACAAAATAATATTTAATGGATTAATATGATGACCATTTAGTTATCGTATAGTTCACTGGGTGTCAAACAATAACTCTGAATCATTGGGGAGAAACCAACAAAGATGAAAAGTTTGTTAAATCGGATATTCGTGTCCTAATGTATCAGGGCTCGTCGTTGGAGAAGTATCTGGCTATGTCGGGCGTGGGCTCGCACGGGAACCAGACGACTGCAGCCGGCAGCGGGTAGTAGGGGTGCGCGCGCACTGACTTGTTATCGAAGCGCCAAAAACGTGGCCCACGGAAGAAGAATGTGTCTGTGAACGTTAAAAAAACTTAAGTTTCGGTCTATATATAGACCTAGCGTGCGTCGTCTGGTTTTTTTAAGATATACATGATTTCACATGGTGTTTGCATCAAATGGAGACAAATACGTACGCACGTCGTATATTATAATATTTTATGGAAACCCTTATCATCCTTTGACAAAAATTGGTAACAACTACCTACCAAACGATCGACATGATAGTAGCGGGTTCACTTATAGAATGTATTTGATTTATATAATACTTTACATGTTGTTTCTTTTATCGACCGGGTCATATAAATATTAATGAAATTATGTCAATCCAATCGCAAGCATTGTACCTCAAGGTCGTTCATGTTTTATTTACTCTGAATCATACGTGTTGTTATAATCAGCATGTTATACCTCCTTTCCAGATAATAGCCGCGTCCACCGGATACGGCACATCCCTCCACGCGGCCATATGTTTAGGATATCCCTTATCCATCTTTTCAGTTGCTTCGTCGTACCTCCAATACCTTTCGTCGTCTATAAGATAGGTCTTGTTGTTGTAATTCGACAGGAACACTGTTGTAAGTTCCGCCACTCGAGATGGCAATTTGAAATCTGTTATCCTCCCTCTTTTGATTAGATGGAAACGGGCACTAAATTCAAAGTAACTACGACCTGCAAGTAACATGAATTGTATAGCTATAAATCTTTTATTTAATATAACGAACGATACTTCTAATAAATACATTGTATATATTTTCTGCCACTACACTCTATATTAATGTGCTCGAAATACTGTTATAATGTTTTCAGGATTTTTATAACGTTAACTATTTTTACTCTAACAAATGTGATAAGAGCTTTGGTTACTTAAATTATTTATTATATAAATTAAGCTGTCTTATGAAATCTTATTATATAAAACACGAAGACACTCACTGACTCACTGACTCATTCATCGCTCTACAACCCAAACCGTAATACCTAGAAAGCTGAAATTTGGACACCAGACTCCTGACATATTAATTAGGTGCAATAAGAAAGGATTTTGGATTTTCCAAACCGTTCCAAAGTTACAGCTAAAAAACTGCAAAGTTTACTCCCCGCTCCCTCTCTTCTGCCATTGCATTGCAGTAGAAATTAAAATTATTTGGCCTCTCACTATGTTTATTCGTAGGATTTGGGTTCCGTAACTCACATACAGTTTGTGATTATATGTGATTATTTTCAATTTACCCACAAACATTTGGTGATTATTTGTGATTATTTTCTATTTACCCACATAGTTTGTGATTATTTTGTATTTACCTACATACAGTATGTAGTTATTTGTGATTATTTTCAATTTACCCACATACAGTTTGTAATTATGTGTGATTATTTTCAATTTAACAACAAACATTTGGTGATTATTTGTGATTATTTTCTATTCACCCACATTCAGTTTGTGATTATTTTCAATTTACCCACATATAGTTTAAGATTATTTGTGATTATTTTCAATTTAGTAACAAACATTTGGTGATTATTTGTGATTATTTTCTATTCATCCACATTCAGTTTGTGATTATTTTCAATTTACCCACATATAGTTTAAGATTATTTGTGATTATTTTCAATTTACTAACAAACATTTGGTGATTATTTGTGATTATTTTCTATTTACCCACATACAGTTTGTGATTATATGTAATTATTTTCAATTTACCCACATAGAGTTTGTGATTATTTGTGATTATTTTCAATTTCCCCACATACAGTTTGTGATTCTTTGTTATTATTTGCCCAGCAAAGCGGGAGGGAATCCGCTAGTCATCTTATAATACACACCCGAAAATATAACAATATGTCCATTGCTATTCTCGTATATGGTGCGTATGACTTTGAAGTGTCGCGGCAGACCCACGAATACGTCGTGGAACCGCTTCGGGTAGCCTTCTTCAATGACCTTCCTTTCAGACAGAACCCACACCCACTGGAACATTACAAGATTGGTCTTAAATAAATCTATAGTATAAAACCTCACAAGAAGCTTTCTTGTCTCTTACATATCGTGCAATTTTTTTAAGATGTTTACTATGAACGACATTTTCGTGTCCAAGTTTGTGACGCCGTCAGTGTGTAATGTTGTATTATCAAAATACAAATTATCTAATGGCTAAACTATATCTAATTCTTGATTTTATAAATATAATATAATATATATATATATATTTTATTATATTATTAATAATGAGTAGGTCAAAACGTACCTCTTCCTCAAACACGTATAGTTTGCCCTGTATGACCTGGAGCGTGTCGTAGTTGGCATAGCAGAGGTCTGGCAGGTCCTCGTCGCTATCGGCGACAGTGGTGCGAGGTGCGAGCGTAACAGCCGCCGCGCCCTCCGACGACACCGGTGACTCCTTCACTGAGGGATAACACCATATAGACTTAATGCTGTAATCGCCAAAGGTTACTCTATGGTTAATTCACAATCGCTCTTGAACTACGATCACTCAAAATATATTAATAATGAATAGATTATTATGTTTTTAGACAATTATCGTTTTATATCTGTACGCGTCTGAACTCAGAATTGCAATCAACTCTTCTGTCATTAGCCTTCTAAATGGTAATGAAAAATGTGTTCCATAACACTTTGAATGTGTACTTACAATACAATTCCTGCATTCCTAAAATATCGTCTTCATGCAACTTCTCCACTGGCACTTGGTAATATGGATACATAACTGATGATTTGACATTAGAGTGTGACAACCCTAGCGCGTGACCGATTTCATGGACAGCCACCGCGAAGAAGTCTGTGACGTCTTCGTCTTCCTCATTAGGATTATCACCCCATTGTTCATCATCGTCGAAGTGCATGGCGCCGTGGGGAGGTGGGAACGCATGGGCCACTACGTGACCTGGTCCATCAAAAGGAAACCTATGGTGGGATTGGAAATTAATTAAAACTATATATATTGTTTTTACCACAAAATGAGTGTCATACCCATCTCCATGATCCTTGCTGGCGAAGGACACCTGTATATCGGCAGTGGAGCTGAGTGGCTTGAAGCGTAGGTTCCCGTGCGGCGCCCACACCGCCAACGCACGCGCCATCAACGACTCCACGCGGGACTTCTCTAGCGTGCTTGAGCCATTAACAACTCTATAACAGGAAATTGCTTTTTATGAAATATTGGTTTTTATGGTTATCTTAACTTTTTATTACCAACCTGTATGTGATTGCTTTTTTCCCCCAACCTTGTTGAAGAATGTATCTTTTGTTCCGGTTCGTTTTTGTTTCAATATCTCTTACGCCACACCGTTTTCTTTTAAAAAGCTGTAGACATAATTATTTAATTATTATTCCGTTTAAAAACTTAAATTAATTGAGTTTAAAAACTTATTTTTTAATTAACCTTTTTAGTTTCTGCGTCAAGCTGTCCAGTTGCAGGAAGACCAGCAAACTTCTGCATGCTTTCTACAGCTTCAGAAATGGACTGAGCTGTATATGTTGGAGATCCATATCCTTGATCGGATAAGTAGCCATATTTTTTCATAAAATTTACCTAAGGATTAAATTTAGTTATTTGATGTTTTCATAATTTTTACCTAAGAATTTAGTTGAGTTATCTGATATTTTCATAAAGTTGACCTAGTTAGTTATTTAACGATTTAAGTCGAAATTTATTCCTAGTCAACCATTTATAGGTTAATAATTTCTGTGTAAAGATTTTGGTTACGTAAATATATAACTATTTTATTCTTTTAACAGCGGGGTAAGAGAGTCCACCTTAAAATATAAGTTGTAAAGGATATGATATAACAACCAATGAATTAACTTTATTGAACAAGCATATGAATATATAAATATATGGACCTTGACGAGCTGTAAGCTATAACACTAGTTTAAAGTAAAAAAATAAAGATTTTATTTTTTTAAAGACTACGATTTGTCGAATAGGATCAATATAGGTTAGAGTTTGTTCAACATAATACTTATATTAATACATAGTAAACAGATTATAAACTATTCTCAATAGCTCCATTAACGTTATTATATATGAATATTTACATATTGTATTATATATGTATGTTTTGTATTTTCAATTATTTTTTATTAACAGCAACCATCTAGGTACTTAATTTATGAGTGTGTCTTGGTTTATAATAATACCTAAAATAAAATTCATCAAAAGAAAACGAAATAACAGGAAACATATTAAAACTACGTTTATCTTTAAAAATATTAGGTCACTGGTACAATATTCTTATTAACGATAAACTTAAAAATCTTTATCTTATAAATTATTTGGTCAATACCTCCTCGTAGGTAACTGCATCCTCTTCAACAAATATAGTCCGACTTGATGCTGCACTGAACACAGTCACCAATATCAAAACAAACACACATTTGCGCGGTTCCATGATTATAATTAAATGGACAAAGAAAGCGTCTGAACGTTTATACTCTCCTGACCTTTGACGTCTGCCGATAATGAGTATATTGTATAAATACGCTGGTTAACGCCCTTTGCATTGCTTACTCATATTTCCTACTCGAATTGCAGTTTTCATGACTCAAGTGAAAAGGCAACAAGGATTGTAATTTCCTGTAAATTCAATGTAAGGACTCTTCCAGGAATTATGGTCATAAATACGATGTAATTCTTATAATAGATAATATCCATAAAAGCATTATAAAATAGATTACAGGGATTTTATGAAACAGCCTTTGATTTCTTCAGGCTGTTAATAGTAATGATGGTGAAAATAATAATCATCGCGTCTAGTTGATGGTACGATTTGTGTTATTTGAGAATATCAAAAATTTCCACTCCTTTCATTATACGTCGTCATCCATGTCCATTTTGTCGCTCTCTTTTACATTTATATCTATTTATTTTCAATAACAGGTGCTACTTTCAAACTATCTGTACATAATAATTTTTGCTTTATCTAATCTCGTCACGCCAGATATACATTTCAATATTAATAATAATTCAGCCGCACGCCCAATATACCATAGCATCCGAACAAAAAACAAAGGATATAAGTAATTAAAATTAATTATCTGAAGTATTAATGTTTTATACATTCTTCTCAATCTAAATTAAGGAAATATAGTAGTGTTGCAAAATTAAAATAACTTAGCTTAATTTGGTTTTTATATATAATCTTATTTTAAGGCAGCTAAATAAAAAACTATAAAAAACCAACTGTCTTATGACTTATGACTATGTAACAAAACCTTTTTGTAACAAAAGTTAATTCTGAAACATATTTTTTGTAAACAATTCTGAAATAACTCAAATATTGTATATAATGGAGAGAACGTCTTCGAATTTACCATCAACCGGTACTAGCGAGGTGGACCTTCGCAAGCTATACACATTGTCTTTATCACAGATTAGAAAACTTTCAGAACACGGAGACCTGTATAATTATAAACCTTCACCATTCGTAAGACTGTGTTTTTTAATTAGATGCAATAAACTTTAATTCTAAGTATATTATGCTATAGGTATAAATTTGCTTAAAAATGTGAATACTTAAATATACTTTACTCAGACACAAACACTAAAGTATGTTGTATGTTGTACAGACGGACATTAAGGTATGCACTTTTTACACTTGTAGCCGTACAAGTGTAAACAGTAAATACCTTAATGTCTGATACTTATGCCATAGTCAAAACATACCATAAGTCTCACTATATTGTTATATTATCATGTCTTTATCCTACTTTTATTTGAGATTTCGGAAGTGTACCCAGTTGCAAGTTTAATTTCTGCCCATATAAGTGAAGTTTTAATTCTTATTTTAGTTTTATTTGCATGGTATTTGTTCCTTATAGAACATACGTTGGATTCATGGTTACAACGCCAAAATTGGAGTGATAAACCTGAACAATAATAACTCTACACTTGCATTCTTCGCTGCGGGTAACTGTGGCGTCATCTACAACTGGACAAGTAACACCATGATGATTCTTCAAGGGCATGTAAATTATATATTAATATCTAATAACACAATTTCATATCTAAACCTTTAATACAAATTAATAGTTACAATATTCCAGAAACATGTAATAACGTGTATAGCGTCAGATGAGAAAGGCCATTGGTTGGTGACAGCTGATTCAGGACCGGAAAACGTTATTATAATTTGGGATAGCAGTGACTACTTTCCACAAAGGACTATTTTTAATCCGCACGGGAACGTAAAGCTGGCCAGCGTCACCATCAGTTCTGATGCTAAGTATCTTCTGACACTGGCATATCACGACAAAGCTACAATTTACTGGTGGATTTGGTCTTACGGCTTCGAGACTCCTCATGGTATTTCATTATAAGGTTTTTTTATTCTGTAGATCAATCAATCAATCAATTAATTAATTCAACAGTTTCATTGAAAGAAAAACATTAAATACTTTTCAGTCTGTAAAAATTCCATCAAAACCGGTTAAGGTTCATAGGAAACTATACAAGTATAAACATATATTCTATAAGTTTCTTAAATTATCCAGATTACTGTTCAATCTTCTAATTTTTCTAACCATATAATTTATACATATAGATGGCTGGATAAAATTATTATCCTAATTCACAGCTTTGTAAGTAAAGTTTTTTTTGTATATTTAATATTATTATTGTGAATTGACTCGTGAACTATACTTCGAACTTCACGGATCACGAAACTTTTAACTGAAAAGTCTTATAATCTGAGCTGTGACGAAGGAATCACTTAACTTTAAATACTAAATACATATTTTATTAACTTCTAGCCATGCTGAATGTAGACATCCATAGAGGGGGCGTGGTGGACATGGGATTTAACCCCTACAAATCTGATCAGTTCCTTTTAATGACGAAACACGATATTTGGATTTGTGTTTCAGGCGTATGTTATTGTAACATTATATTAAAATCAATCTTGGTTTAAAAAAATATATTTCTTGTTATCTCTTAAAATACAATATTAAAATACCGAAATGGCTTTTAGAAAATATTTGTTATGGAAAGGGGTCTCTTGAATGAAACTGATGACTACGAATTGAAGATAAGAGTACCAGAGAAGAAAATAAACCCTGATAACGGATCACTAACAGCTTTCACATTCGTTAAAGAAACTTCTCAGATATTAGTAGCCACCAATAGAGGATCAGTCCTCGTTTATGGATACACCATAGAATTCTCAGATAAGGTTGACTCCTCGAATTATGAAAATTTAAGGTTTATCAAGGTTCTTAAAGTGGAGCAAAGGAGAATAAATGTTATAAAAAGTATAGATGGGTGAGTATCGACATCTTCATTTTATTTTATTTTATGTAATGTAAATGTAATGCCTTTAATTTCATGTATATCATTTCTTTTTTTAGTATTTTTTGTTGCTTGTAACTCTTAAAGGAAGGTAAAATTATATTTTTTATAAATAAACTATAACTACATTTCATATAATATTAATACATTCCTTGCTCATCACTCGGATCCGAGCTTACGTCTCGTTAATTTTATTTTCAAACAATCATTTGTACTTTAACCTATTTTCAAACAATCATTTGTACTTAATATCAACTCACCTTTAAAAAAAAAGTTTGTGGCCCCTTTATTTTTTATATATGACTTTAACAATTTTAAATTTTATGATCTTCACTCTCATCCATTACAACCAAAGAGTTAGTGGGTATACTGTATGTACTTTTAAATTATACAAACACATTGGGATTTGAATCCCGGACTTTTCCGTAACAGGCAGGTGGAAACTAGAGCACACAACCACTTGGATCTTAGTCAAATGATTTAGAACCTTAAACGTAAACAGAAACAAAACATATCTGATTCATTCCATAGTCAAAATTATATATTTTATTTTTTAGGGTGATAGTAACAGGTAATAACGTGGGCGAGATACACTTTTATGATAACCAGATGAAGTTACTGTACTGGGTGCACGGCTTCACTGTGGACTGCGTCAAGGGTTTGAGCTTCAACATTACCCAGAGGAGCTATCAGATCCTGGATCCCAAATGTACGTGGGTAGTAATCATGAAATATTCAAATTTAAATATCGTTAAATTTAAAATTATAGACTGAATAATAATTTATATTCTCGGTTATTTAATTTATACTTATATTCTAATACAAACGCCTATAAACATTTTAATTAGTCATGTTTTTTTTAAGTAAACGCTCGTTGTGTACGTGTTCAAGTGATAATAATGTTTTGCAATTTCAAAGAATATTATATTATTGTATTTTGTTAAAGGTAACAAGATATGTCCATGCTGGGATAAAGTAGAACCTGAAATAGATCAAGCAACGGAACAACTGCGACAGAAGCTATTAAAAAAAGACATTGCACTAGATGCCACTACTGGGCACAAACCTTTTATTATCAGAGACTTCATTGTTTGTCAGTAACTATTATTTAAATTATTGATTAAAAATATAATCATAACAAACATATAAAATCAATAAGGAATAGGTCGTGATTAAACAAAGATCTAGCTGCATCTAGTTTAATTATTTTTAGGTACAAACAGAGAAGGAGTTGGTTTCGTTGACTTCATTACAGAGAAGTTGGTTAAAATTTTAGATAACAATGTATCACCGGCCTTGTCGTTATCAGTACATCCTGAAAAGTTGAGTTATGAATTAATTTGATATTGATATTTTCATTGTAATCAACAATCAGTTGTCAAACCAGGCTTTAATTTTTTTTTATTCATTTGTAGATCATTCGTTTGTATTGGATACGCAAATGGTATTATTGAATTGTTTAACTTCGTGGCCCACAAGCTGTTCATACGAATCGATCTGAGCGAACACTTCAAGATAGTTGTTCCACCCAAAGAAGACTCCATCAAAGGCGACGCTGAAGTCACGAAGCCGCAGCTTTCAGTAACATGTTTGAAATATTCTCCATCTGGTACTTTGATTTTAAACCGTCACTTCTATAACCGTTACATAGCTCCTTCCAGACCTTTATAAACTGTATATGTAATGAGTAGCTAGGTCACCATATCCCTATTGTCTATCTTTGTGACGTACAAATATTGAATTGAATAGGTAATAAAAATTGAGAATATAAATCAAAACTCTAGGTTTACACTTAGCCTGTGGACTCAATAATGGTGAGCTTGTATTTCTCGATCCCACGACATTAAACATTTTAACTCAAGAGCCACATAAAGACACAACTTTCGCGATCATCCAGATTAACTACAGCTGTGATTCTTTGACTTTAGCCTTGGCTGTAAGCATAACATTATTATTTGATTCTTGAGTAAATTACTATTACTTGACATATATCAGTATTCCAACAACAGGACGATGGCAGAACTGTTCTAGTTTATAAATTCAACTGTACCAACTTTACATGGATCTTTATTGGGAAGCATAGAGCACACTATAAGGATATTATATCCGTTTTCTTTCTACCCAAGAAAAATAATGATGGTCAGTATAAACTCTTGTCACTTGGAACTGATCGAATTATGGTAGAATACGATATTGGTGAAAGTTCGGAAGAGTACCTGGAGGTCTTGAGTTTGGATAGAGTAGATCAGACCGCCACCCCTCTGTTTGGGATCCCATGGCCAAATCCACCGGAAATTGATACTGAATTACATCGCACTGACCTGCCTATGATCCTTATTGCTAATGATGAGGTGAGTATATAAGAATAAACAGTAACTACAAATATATTACTAATAATCAAATTATTTCATTCACCAGTTCAAATACAAAATAGTAAATTATGGAACAACAATGACACTATCTACCATGCTGGGGCCAAGATATGAACATCCCGTATGCCGTATGCAGCTGATCACGAGGACGAAAGACGACGTGAAGACACAGTATCTGCTCTACGCAACGAAGGATGTGATGGGTTTGCAGAAAATGCCATTGGATGGTAATCCATGGAAGCATACCGCCCTACTCGGCCATCCTCTCCAGGTCCTTGTACTTACCATATTTTACCATATAATCACAATCATACAGCTTTAATTGGTGTTAAAATGAAGTTAAAAGTGTTTCAAATTTTACTATGAATTTTGTCCTATTTCATTTAGGTTATAGAAATGTGTTTTCGCGAAGATAGCGGCACTTTATTTACACTCGGCGCAAAAGATAATTGCATGTATCAATGGGCAGCCAATTACAGGTTTTAATATTTTTTGTGTTAAAAAAATAGCAAGTAAATGATGCTTATATATAATAAAATACTTGAGCTCCGTTTGAGCAGATCAGTAGAGACGACAACAAAACTAGGAGGAGGTGATTTGGACCCGTACTACTGCGTTTTGGAGAACGGGCGGCCAGGCTGGCTGTTCCAGGAAATTCGCGATCTTTTCTACTACATACAAATCCTGTGCCAGGGCACCTTCTCACCAGCTATGCGGCGGGTCAAGGATTTTATACCGATTGACTCCCTGCCTGATCTAATGCGGGCATTGGGATACTTTCCCTCGGATTACGAGGTTTATATGTTGCTATCTATTTTATTCACAGTCATTGCTTAGTCGTACTGAGCCATCGGAGCAGTCCTGTAGAGTATAGTAGTAGACCTAGTGTAAAACTCGATATTGCTTTTGAAAAATTTTGTATCAATTTTAATTTTTTATGCCTACTAAGCGACTTGAAATCATTTCACATTTGTTACAGGTAGAGAATTTAATAGTAGAGGCAAAATACAAAGTTTTTTTAAAGAAACCAAGCACTGAAATTGATTTTGATGAATTTGTTAAATTATATATTAACCATCGTCCAGCTTTTGGAGATAATTTCAAGAAAATCAAAAACGCTTTTCGTCACTTGGCTGAAATGGAGAGCAATATTATCTCTATAAGTCGAGATGAATTTATTCGTATTTTATCGAATAATGGTAATTAGTAATAATCCATTATTGATTTGTACTCAAATAATATGCTTTAATTAGCCAACGTTTTTACACAACATTTATTGACACAGATTGACAGAGTTAAGTAAGTGACAGTTGACATTAGGTTAATGGAACATAATTCAAAATTGAAATATCAGAGTTTTACATCAATATAATCTAATAAACAACTTATAACAATGAAAGACTATATATAAATTACTTTATTTTAGGAGAATGCTTCAGTGAGGAGCTGTTGTGGTATCTTCTGTCGATATTGTATGGACACACCTTTGAGGACAGATCTGCCATGAACCCAGACGACTTTTCTTTTTTACCTGAGGTAACTTTAAGACATGCTTGGAACAAATTTATGATATTTATTTAATGTATTTTACGGTGACTCTTAACAGGAGATTACATTGGAAGAATTAGCGGCAAATATAATAGGAATTCAAGATCTCGATGTGTTGTCCGAACAATACTCTGTGAAGGATTCTTTTGCATCCCAACAGACGGGAGAAACTCTTACAGAGTCAGAAGATGGAATAATTAATGCATTTTTTTGAAGCAATTACTTTATGCTTATATTGTAATAAATTTATATAATTACAAATTTTTATTTACGTAAAAAAAATAAAGATACTCTTAATGGTTTTTTTTACGTTTACACGTTTTCCTATTAAAAGTGGAGCAATAGAACAAAATTTATTATATCGTAAAGAAAGTTTCATGCGCGTAATTTTTATAATGGGTATTGTTTCTGCGCGACAAACATATCAAAGAAGGCAGAGTTATTTATTTTATATTTGTGTACCGTTCAGCTTTTTTTTATAGTACTTTAAACGGATGGTGAGTGGTAACTTTTTATTGTCCTGTAACTTATTAGTACAGTAGTGTTATAATAATGGTTATCAAATAATTAGTATTTTTTCTTAAGGGTCAAGAACATTTTATAAATACTTAGTAGGAAGACCCTAAAACAGTCTGTGCATGTGTAAAGTTTTTTTTTGAGTTTTATTAAGATGTATGACGCCTGGCAAAAGTTTGCCTATCTGCCCCTATGACATAAAATAGTAGTTACTACTGACGAAAAAATCAACCTGATTATTACCAATATCTTTGATTATTATCAAGGAACCAACGGTATTGGAAAATTTGTAAATAACTTTAATACCTGTACTTCAGTCAAACCGATATTTACGGATTGTAGAATTCTATAATGGAAGATAATCATCCTATTTAAATAATATATAATAATATATATACATTTTGTATTTTGGTTTTGGTTTGGTTTGATTAATAAATAATATGTACAAAAACACTGGTTATCTGTTTTAGAAAATTTTACTAAGAAAATAATCGTAGCGAGTCGACTTTGAGTTTAAATTTAAATTTTTTTAATACAACTTTTACTACCAAATCTAATAATGGTGCCTCAACCCCTGGAGTTTCCTTATGAGATTCGTGATGTAGACCCTGAGCTGGCTGAGGAACTGTCGAAACACTATACCGGTGAGTGTTGAGTAGGTATCTAATTTAGTTAACGTTTTTTTAATGGGAAGAATATTAGCAGACAGTCCACCTAGTAGAATATATGACTACATAGAATTGCAAAATAAGGATAGTATACTCAAAAATCAAAGAAGGTTAAAGAAACTACTACAGGCTACCGGTACCCTCACTTTCTATGCTACTTCACTTTAAAAAACAAAATGCATTTTCATTCTAAGTATAAAAATGTTAAAATTATTACTAAAATGCCAGTTCGTAATAATTGAAGGAATTTATTACAAATGTATCTTATTCCTTGTTGGTGCGTGAAAATGCAATTATGTATTTTAACTTACAATAAGTAATAACACAATTGAATATATTTTTAGGAAAACAGACTGGCTTCGTCCAAGTTGGTCCAAAGCGGTACCTCCTCCCTCAAAAATACAAGGAATGTGCTGCGCATATTTATAACATGCCAATACGAACTGACGATATCTTCATCATCACATTTCCGAGATCAGGTATTTTGTGTAAATTGAAATGACGCGCCCCACTCTCCTACTTACGACAACAAGCAAATTTAAAATACGTGAGCAACACGCATATAAAACCAATTGTTATTGATCAATCAGTTGCCAAAAGATGGGAGCACGTTTCATTCCATCGCAAAAATACTGTCAGTATGTCTAAAAGTATCTTTGGATAAAAAAAAACACTAATTATTTATAAAAATTTATGTAATTGTAATTTTTATTTCAAAATATATTTTTATAACTCATAAATTTTAATAGATACAAATATTTTTTTAGAAAAAAGAAACTATTGTAAAAATTTACGACCGATTAAAATATAAAGAATGAGTTGAAATACGAAATGTTGCTCTTTTTAATAATAGCATGTAATACACAAAAAAAAACAGAACGACCAAAAAATAATTTGCTGACTTTACTTGCTAAAGAACGGTTGTTCTCGGATTTTTTATTCAACTAGTATAGCTGTAATATATATATATCTATCTCCGGACGCTCGAGACAACGGACGTCTTGTTTCATGCAATAAGCCCTCGCTTGTCCTCACAGAGAGCGTTGCCGGATTTGTCATGCGACTAGGCGACGATTTCACAAACAGATCGTAGATCACGAAAAAGTTGATATTCGCAAACGGAGAAAATCTCGTTGTAAATATTAGTTCTCCATCATTTATATCGACTAGTTAAGTAGTGGGGCGCCACTTTTCATATTATACAAGTCCTACACACGGGCGCCGCCGCTAAGAGCATCGTCTTGGACCATCATGGCAGGCCTAGGAACGCCAAGGTTTCATTGCATATGGGCGCTACACGAGTTAGAGCCGCCCCTGGTCCTACCTACCTATATTTTTAATATGTTAAAGTGTAAGCACAACTGTATAAATTTAGTATTAATCAGGTACCACATGGGCTCAAGAACTGGTATGGCTCCTTCAAAACAATTCCAATTACGAGGAAGCAAAGACGATTCCATTGGCGGAAAGATTTCCATTTTTAGAGTAAGTTGCAAAACACGAGTAACTCTAAAAGTCATATGTATTGAAATGGATAGAAGTACGTGAAGTTTTGTTTTAGTTTTTCTATGTTAATTGACCCAGATCTTGGAAAACAGATGCTCCAAAATAACAAACACGACGAAGAACTGTTTCGGATAGCTAAAATCATCAATATGCCTGGTACTGAGATAGTAGCGAATATGCGGTCACCGCGATTTATCAAATCTCACCTTCCACTATCACTCTTACCACCCTTTTTGCTGGATACCTCCAAGGTGGTGTACGTGTCTCGCGATCCCCGGGATGTGGCAGTTTCAGTTTACTATTTCTGCAAGATGCAAAAAATCAACGGGGCACCTGACGACTTTAAAACATTTTGGAACTACTTCATCAAGGATCTACGTAACTTACGTTTTTATTTGCAATTTCAATTACTATAAAATTGCGTACAGTAACTATGCAACTGTGATATCGTGTTCATAATAGTTAATTTGAAGTTTACCTTGATTAACAAAATGTAATATGTTAAGTATTAATATATGTACTTTTAGACTACTACATGCCTATATTTGAACACGTCAAAGAAGCATGGAACCAAAGACATCATCGCAACATGTTGTTTATCTCCTACGAAGAATTATATGTAGTAGGTATTAATATTAACGCTTCGTATATAAATATTTTGTATACAGAAGAATCGGTTTTCCATGTTAATAAATTTAATTACAGGATTTACCATTCGCGATACGTAGAGTAAGCAATTTTTTCAATAAGTCCTGTTCGGAACAACAGATACAGGAGCTATGTGATCATCTCAAGTTCGAGAACTTCAAAAATAATATTTCAGTCAACCAGTCAATCTTCAACAAGATTGATTTTATTAATTTTGATCAAGTTTTTATTAGAAAAGGTAAATAAGCAAAATTCGTAAAAATATATATATATATATATATATATATATATATATTTGCGATTTACCACTCACTGACTCATCACGAAATCTCCGAAACCATCGGTCCGATTAACTTAAAATATTTACCAATACCAAACCATAGTTACTTCTTTTGTGACGTAGACGTCCACTAAGAACGGATTTTACGGAATTCCTATTCCAACGGACAATATAACAAAGTTTACAATAACAACATAAGTTCAGATCCAAATTAAAAATGTGACTAGCGAAGCGGGAGGGAATAAGCTAGTATGTTCTATAATTTCCCTAAATATTATACAATAAATATTATTTTTTGTATAAAAAAACCTTATATTAGGAGAAAACTATTTTTAAACATGTATATTGTGTTTTTATGATACCTAAAAATTATGCAGTGTTTAATTAAATATTTATCGATAGGTGTAATGGGTGGTTGGCGTGACTACTTCGACGATGAAATGATGGAACAAGCGCATAACTGGGTCTCTCAAAACCTACAAGACTACATGACGATTTATCCAGGCTTCAGGGATTTAACGACATGAAGAAAGATCGATTTAGTATATATTATAAAAATACATTTATAATAAAATTTGTTTATGCTTCACTTTTAGCTCACGGACACAGTTTTTTATTCTAAAGCAACTATTTTTTATTTTTTATTCTAACTCTGGTTAAAATATATAGTAACGGCCGTGTCAATCTACCGAGACAGTTGTGTATTTTTTTGTTATTAACTTACAACAGATAAAAATGTACCTATTTTTCATATTATAATACATTGTGTCATAAATGAACCGCAATAAAAATATGTTCATATCAACTATGCGCACGACTTCTTCAGCGCTTAACGTTTTTTAAAATTAAAGTTACTCCACAGCTACCGTCATGTTAAAATCGATACAGCCGTTTCAGAAATTATCCAAACAGATATACATTTTATTTATATGTAGATATCATGTATTCAAAAATGTATTAAAAAAATAAAAAACGTGTAATACAATGTAGAAATAAGTCAGGAAAGCTATTCACGTAATCAGTGAATAGGGGCCCGTACTTTCCTTCCCGTATGGCGTTTGTTACAATTTTCATATCTAACACCAGTTTTCAATAAATATAAATATGAAGATATAATTTTACTAGGATCCGCGGTCGTGCGTTTCGGGCCCTCAGTTTTTTTACCATGATTTCTGAACGGATTGAGATATTTTCATGTTTTTTTCAAAAAATGCCCATTTCCAAGCTCTACCAAAACTTCTAACAGAAGATTTCTCAAACGGTTAAGACCTTCGCTTACGCTCAGCTCAATTAATGTACCTATAATTTTAAGTGTAATAAATAAAGTAATAACAATAATAACTTGGAATTGATTGCAATTATTAAAAAACATATAATAAAGTCTATTTAATGAGTAAATGTAACAGGTTTTCTTACATTTTCTTGGAACATATGTATGTGATGTTATTATTTTTAGTATTCTTATTTCGTTTATCAAAACATGATGACGGTACTGAAAAACATGTAAAAATTAAATAACAGCATTTCAATTGTTATTTATTTATCAATAATTTATTATTCATTTACATTTTTTATTGCCATGTCGTGTTTTTAACATTTTTTTACATAGATTGAAATGTTTCATGTACATATATTTCTTGTATTAAAGTAATTACTATATACTTATATTTAATTATAGCATTCATTTTTAAGCCACTGGAAAATTTAATTATGTTATTTTTTGCAATTTACGTGTGAAATATCTCAAAATTGTTTTTGTCATTATATACAGTAATCCCCCCTATAACACGATAGATTCGTTCCGCGTTATAGGAAAACGCGTTGTAGAAATATTCTTGTATACCACGCTCATATGACCGTATAACGCGTTATGTACTAATAATTAATTTTAACTTTTCTCGTCAAGAGCGGTTTAATTAAATATTAAGAACTTAATTAAATTAATATTTTCTTAATTTTATAACAACACAATATGCAAAGTTTAGCGAAATTAATTATAAACTGGAAAAAAATATTATAAATTTCATAGTATGCTAAATCCCCGCGTTATATGGGGGAAAACACGTGTTATACAAAAGACTGAAATCGCGTTACATAAAAACGCGTAATAAGAGCACCGTGTTATAGGGGGGATTACTGTATTACATTTTATGTAATTTTCAAAGTTAAAAGCTTTATATGCTTAGGTTATATAAATATTCACAGATTTATGTCCTCTTGGCTACTTATGTGAGACCGAAATGTGTTTTAAAGTACGAAATCCATGGACTGACTATCTACATATAAACAGAGGTATATCCATGGCAGGAATGAGATATCAGTTTTGAAAAAACAACCAGCTTCATTACCAGCTTTTTGATCAATATACAAGATTTTTCAAAACCAGCCAACCTGTAACATGGTAACCTTAACATAAAAAATCTCTAAATTTCATCAAATTGAGAGATATACTTATATATTGTGAACTTTTCCTAATACTAATAGAGCTAAATGTAGCGTCAGTTCATTATGGTTAAATATAATTATACATGTTTTAAAAATTCTCATTTCGGTACATATATAGAGCAAAAAATGATACCAATATACAGAGTGAAATACAATTCAAATCAAAATAAAACAAGTATTAAAATTATTAGTCCGAAACACACCACCAATAGTAATAAATGACGTTGAATTTGTGAGTCTCAAGGAATATCTATAACAACTTATTTTATAATGTCTTTACATTAAAATCTAGACTTAAAATATTTATATATCCAAAAGAAAATATCAGGCTTGCAGATGAACAAGTACTTATCCCTCCATATGGCAGTAGCAGCTACTAAGCTAGTTTGGACATTTTTTGAAAATAAATATCCACAGCCACAGAGTATAATATTTATACATTACTAACTTATAATAACCCTACAAGATTATTTGCAAATTCACCTTAACCCCGAGGTTTTAGCACCCTCAGGCAAATTATGCACAAGCGTACAATTCAGTTATAAATTAATCACTCCACTGCAGCACACATACTCATATATTACACTTTCAGGTTAATAACTTGTACACTTCACTTTTAATTATTTGTTCCACACATCTCAGTCAGTTTTTAATCTTTTAGCTGGTGTTGTGGTACCGCTGCTCTGTGAATTGGAATCTTCAGAGAAGTTCATATGTGTTGAGGTAAATTCTGTTGGCCCTTGTGAGTCACTGACTGTTGAAAAACCTGCAACAGGATACAATATGTAAAATATAAGACACTGGATAGTGAAACATTTGTTGCATATAGAATCATATGCCATAAATTTAGAACCATATTTATTGCGATTGCAATTTTAAACAAATATATTTTATTTTGAACAAAACTTACATGTATTTGAGTCTTCGGCCATGCCAAAGTTGGAATTTGAGGAGTCGAGCATCTTTTTCGGTGTCAAAGTGTTTTCTTTATTTTCACGTTTAGCGGCGTGTTTCTTTTTTTGCTCATTTGTAGATATCGGTACCCATTTATAAATTTTCATAGTTGTTTCACCAATAGTGACCCATTTTTTTTCCCTGAAAATAATAGTCTTTATACTTACTACATTCATAAAAAAGGATATTATATTAATGTACAGAAAAATGATTTAATATTACCAATGGCGAACTTTTTCAACAGCTTGCATTACCCTTTTAATGTCATCTTTTACGCGATTTCTAGTTTCGGCTCTCACAGATCTTGACATGTTAACAAATTTTATAAAACAATATATAAACTTTAGACTTAGTGGGTGAAAAAGTAACTAATAAATAATCTAAGTATCTCGATGTCCAAACTATGCTAACAATCTAACATTTGCGTAAATCCGCCATTTCCATTTGTATTGTTTGACAGTTGATTTATAATGAAGGTTGATGAAACCAGTTATAGCTGCGTTCAAATGGCTAAGAAAATAAAACGTGTTATACTTAAATTACACAAAAAAAAAATTAATTGCTTTATAATCCGATTATCAATGCTTAGGTGCATTTTATGTATATATATATATATATATAAAAATAAAAATCCTTTTTTAATTCTGTATTTTTAAGGAAGTTCTGTTTTCTTAATATGTATTTATAAGAATTAATTTTAGAGACAATAAAATCATTTAAAGATTTTTATACAATTTATTATTTGAATTTTTTTATATAATTTTCTATATTTTTAATTATTATCCTATTAATAGAGTAAAAAAAAAAAAATAATAATAAGTAACTGATTGGGAGATGTATCCAGAGATATATTTAAACCAATCACAACCGAGAAAATAGAATGTAAAATCACACGGTTGATGAAAATGGTAGTAGAAACCAAAAACATGAAAAATAGTCAAAAAAATCTTACATGATAAATTTTACAGGATTATTCTGCCGAATAAAAAAAAATTATATATATATGTAATAAATGTAAATCTTATAAAATGAAGTGTTAGAACAGGTAAGAATCAACAATCGTTAATCCAACACCCTTAAATGAACATATAAGCGTTTTAATATTTTCTGAAATTCAGCGTAGATAACTTTGATTAGGCGGCTGTCAGTTGTTTTACGCGTAAGGTTTGTTAAAAGGCAATTATAAGTTTATAATTTAAATTTATATACATTTTCACGCCGCTTGGACCGCAAGGATGTGTTCGCGATGGCTGTGATGCAACGGGATGATAAGGTGGTCTAAATTGAATATATATGCTGTAGTTTAATTTATTATGCTTATTTTCACATTCGGCCTATTATTTATACACTAATTTTGTGATCCCTCTATTCTAAAATGGTTTTATTTTTTGTTTATAACCTAAGGATTGAGGAGAATATAATATACTTAATTGACCATATTAAATCAGTCTCTTCAATTTAACGCACAGTTTCACAAACTTGATAACGTTGTGCTGGAGTACCGTTTAGGTTTTCGCCTTTGCTTTCTAGTTCATATTTATTTATAACCACTTTACAATGTTGTAAGCCAATCACATAAATAAAGTCAATTTATCCTCACAATGTCAGCTTGTAGCTTGCACTTATGCTTTTATTTTTTGTTGCAGTTGTATCGTGCATGTGTTTGAAACTAGAAGTGGTATTGTAACTATATTTGGCATTGTCCAGTGTGAGGTACAGCTAACGAAAACCGTGCATCTTTCCTTCCCGTATGGCTGCATTTGTTAATCGTACAATATCCATGATGGCTGGCGACGGGCCCCACAATGTTGCTATGAACAATGGCACCGTACGTGTCAATATGTCTAATGTGGACTCCCCGCTGCAGATATTTGTGAGGGCAAAAAAGAAGATCAATGATATATTTGTTGAGATTGATGATTATGTCAAGGATGCAGTCACTTTTATGCATGGTGAGTTAAATCAGTTTATTGTATTTATTTTTTATCAAGCTATAAGCTTAAATTATGTTTTTTAAATGATTATAATAATAATTATAGCGGTGTCTGGAGAAAATGGTATTGCAACTGTACAAGACTTGACAAATGTGGAGTCCTATGTCAGTAAAGTACAGGCCATACGGGAAGTACTCAAAAGAGATCACATGAAAGTCGCTTTCTTTGGCAGGTATTTATTTTTATTATAGTTTTATGGTCAATGTGAACTAAAACTGCAAAGACTTAAAAAACTACAAACCCAATCCTTCTAGTAAGACTGAAGATCAAAAAAACAGTAAATACGGGAAATAACAGATGTAACCACAATGGTTTTAACTCAACTAACACATTACCTGTCCAATAAAAATTTATGGACTGAGAACACCAAATTAGTTTTTCTGGGTATTATCACATTTGACAGAAGCAAAATGAAATGAATATTATTAAAAAATATAATGTGAACTTCAAAAATAATTCTTGTAATACATGTAATAAATCTAGTGTATACATATATATAAAATAGGTAACAATGTCCGACAGAACAAGCAATGGCAAGAGCACAGTAATAAATGCGATGCTGCATGACAAAATTCTACCCAGCGGCATCGGACACACCACCAACTGCTTCCTGCAGGTGGAGGGCTCCGACACGGACGAGGCCTTCATGAGGACTGAGGGCTCCGAGGAGAAACTGAATGTGCAGGTGTGTACAAGAAATGGTCAGAGATTGTTAGGAAATAAAATAATATGTATTTATATGACTGGCCCATTTAGTAAGATAATCTTTTTTGTCAATACTTTTACTACTTTTACACTTTGAATACATAATAGTGATATCTTGTGTACATCAAATGGTAGTGACAGGAGGGCATATTTTAAGATCTTACTTATCGAAATAAGTTCTTCTGTAAAGACATACTCCAACTTAAAATACGAGGGTTCCAAACGCGCCCAACATGCACAACAAACTCAGGCGGGTTTTTTTTATTGTGATTACTGTTTCATAAACGTCAACATCAAATGTTATGTAACAAGTGAACAATGTATGACTAACTAGACTAACTTATTTTACCTTTTTAGAGGAGATTAGGTCTTAGAATATTTAAGGAATATTTAATGTCTGTAAATACGCTGATTTCTGCATCTTCACTTAATACAAGAGTGCTCTCATACGGGTTATCAATGGTTGTTTGATCATTGTATGTTATAATTCCAGTCGGTGAGTCAGCTGGGTCACGCGCTGTGTGCGTCCCGTCTGCAGGAGTGCTCGCTGGTGCACGTGCACTGGCCGAGGGAGTTGTGCGCGCTTCTGCGGGACGACGTGGTGCTGGTGGACAGCCCCGGGGTGGACGTGACGCCCAACCTGGACGAGTGGATCGACCAATACTGCCTGGATGCAGACGTCTTCGTGCTGGTCGCCAACGCGGAGTCCACGCTCATGGTCACGGTGAGTCGATGACGTCTGTCTTTGGTGCATTTCTTACATTGACTGCTCCATTTATTATTAATTTCATTTAAACCGTGCAATCTATCTATACCCATTCTGACAAAAAAAAGTAAATAACATTTTTGTTGCAGGAAAAGAATTTCTTCCATAAAGTATCGACAAAAATATCGCAACCGAATATATTTATACTGAACAATCGATGGGACGCCTCCGCCTCGGAACCCGAATATTTAGATCAAGTGAGATATATGTTTCATTCTACATATTTTCTTATAGTTTATTGAGCGAAGGGAACGAAGTGAGCGGAGCCTTTTACTGGAGACTTTTTACTTTCTTTGTCACGAATTGGCTTGAAAACTACTTGACGGAAAATTATGAATCTTTGCAATCAAAAAAAGGTTTAAAAAAAAAATAGAAAATTCCCTCAAAAAAAAATATTTTTTTTTTTAATATCGGCAAAAAACTGATCCCATTAAAGTCAATGGGAAACGATGAGTCCATACACTGGGCTCGCTACACTCAATATGCAAACGGCACCCGACATTTCGCGAGCGCGAGTGATTCGAAATTGAGGGTTTGTTGGCGCTCCTAGTATTAAAAATGAGTTGATCGTGTGCAGGTGCGCAGCCAGCACGCCACCCGCTGCGTGGACTTCCTGTCCCGCGAGCTGCGCGTGTGCACGCCGCGGGAGGCCGAGGAGCGGATCTTCTTCATCTCCGCCAAGGAGGCGCTTCTCACGCGCATGCGTGAGAGGGAGAAACCAGTCTCCTGTAAGTAACTTAAAAATATCCGCGTCCTGTAACTTAAAAAAAAAAAATCTTTACACTGCCCTTCTCTAATCACTTACCGTTGGCGTTTAGCGCCCGTGCTGGCGGAGGGTCACCAGGTGCGGTACTTCGAGTTCGTTGACTTCGAGCGTAAGTTCGAGGAGTGCATCAGCCAGTCGGCCGTGAGGACCAAGTTCGCGCAGCACTCCCGCCGCGGGAAGAACATCGCGGGTGACGTCATGGGACAGCTGGAGCGGGTGAGACAGGACGGATATTTATTATACTTTATCGACATATAGAAATCTTTATTTATTACTTGGGAACGAATTATTTTTGTTGGTGTTATTTATGCCTTTGACATTTACTGATGGGTACGATAAGGACGTCTTGTATTGAGATATTATCGATTATGAAATCAGATTTTGATAAAGTAAATGCTTTTTTTTTTTCATTTTATTTATTTTTAACTGTACTTAAGAGAAAATTCTTTGTAGATTTTTGTTCTTTGTATAAAGATTTGTCAATTGACAAAGAGTTAAAAGAAAACTCTAAAACTAATAGACAGGTATGAAACCAGAGAACGAGAGCTTAATACGGTAGTGACACAATTTTTTGACTAATATTTCATACACAATCGAATGCCTCAGATAAATTACAGAAGATACCGAAAGCATCCTGTTATTCGTCCGAGGCCCCCAATATCCATTGTACTTGGCCTCTTGTAAAAACAAACTGTTTATTACGTAGTGTTTATTAAAATGCTTCAACATTTGTATTAATATATTTAACTCGCTTATTCCCTCCCGCTTCGCTGGGCACACTATTAATTTGGATGTGAACTTAGGTTGCTATGGTAACCTTTTTCATATTATCCGTTGTCATCGTAACCGTTGCTATGGTAACCGTTGCTATAGTAACTCTTACCCCCGCGTTAAGTGTACAGCTCCTACAGATTTAAAACTTGCCGAAATGCAAAAAGTTGAAATCCGTTCTTAGTGGACGCCTACGTCACAAACGAAGTAAATATGTAAAATTTTAAGTTAATCGGACAGATAATTTCGGAGATTTCGTGATGAATCAGTGAGTGGTAAATCGACTATATATATATAGATATTTAATTAAGTGATGGTTATGCCGAGATTTAGAATTGTAGTTTGAAGGAAGTCATCAAGGTTTAGGAGATTTTGATTTTACTGTTTGAAAAGGTTAAAAATTTTTTGTTGTTAAGTATTTATAACCTATAGAACCTTTAGAGATAACATTCTTAAGGTTTTCTATAAATAATGACAGTGCAATAATAAAAAAATAAGGAAGAAGTGGCAAATTTTTTTTTTAAGAATGAAAGGCAAAGGCAACTATATTTAGTAGTGTGTGTGAAACGAAGTAAAAGAGTCCATAATGATTTACACTTGTAGGATTCACATTTTATAATATTCATTGTAATTTTATTAATAATATTCCTAATATGCCGTGCTCTTGTTTATAAACCAACATTATCAATAAGTAGTTAATATTAATAAGACTGTCACTACCATTGAATTTTCTGTGCCGTTATCTTTGGACGCTTATTCATTAAATAAAACATGAATTCTCAAAGTATTTTTGAAGAAAATACAACAATTGATAAGCTATTAATAAAAAAAAATGTATCATATAGTTTTAGTGCATTGTTTTCAAAATATTCATAGGTATTATTTGCAAATTTTAGTGCTGCCTTAGTAGTAGAAGTATACATATGTATGTCATTGTATATATATGTGTTATCAGAGTTAATCAGTTATTTTCATTAATTATACAAATTATTTGCAGTTGAGACCTTATTCTTTTTTTAATATATTGTATATTGTGTCCAGGTGTACAGCACATCGACTTCTCAGAAGTCTGCCAAGGTGGAGAAGCAGCGCATCCTGCAGGAACAGCTCTCCGCAGTGGAGGAGCAGCTCACCGCCATCACACGGCAGATGAAGGACAAAATCGGACGCATGGTCGAGAGCGTTGAGCACAAGGTACTAATATATACCCACTAACATTATTACATTCTCTATAATAATTTGGATACTTTCATACAATTATGTTGTATTGAGATAAATATATACCTATACATCCTCAGGTTTCGCTCACCCTAAGTCAGGAGATCCGTCGCCTCTCGGCGCTGGTTGACGAATTCGAAGCTCCGTTCCGAACCGAGCGCTCCGCCCTCGAGCAGTACAAGCGCTCCCTGCACAGACACGTGGAGTCCGGCCTGGGCTCGCGGCTCAAGAAACGACTATCCGCAGACATCGGACAGGAGATGGACACGGCGCAGAAAGAAATGGCCGGTAGGATTTATTCATTCGATTTTGTATTACTATTAATTACCAGTGTTGGTAAGTTGGTAGTATGCGAGTATTAACATTGTTCAGTAGTTCATATATCATGCTTTTCTCTCACAGTTTAATAGTAATATTATGATTAACGTAATATCTAAATCCCCCAGAACGCATGTACAGCATCCTGCCTGCCAACAAGCGCGCGGCGGCCGCGTCCTGTATAATCCCCCATCAGCAGCCCTTCGAGGTGCTCTACCGCCTCAACTGCGACAACCTGTGCGCCGACTTCCACGAGGACCTCACCTTCCGCTTCTCGTACGGCATCACCGCGCTCATACAGAGGTTCCAGGGACGGAACACCAACAGGATCGCCTTGAAGAATCCTCCCACTCATACACAGGTACGCAGAGCACACGTATTTATGTATATTATCCACATTACGTGCAATAAAATTTATTCATTGTGTTTACTAGATCCCCCCCACAATAGGTCCCCCGGCCCCCTCCATGGAGGTGCCTCGCATGAGTAACGGTGGCTCCATGGGACCCCTGTCGGTCGAGGAGTGGGGCATGGTGTCTAAGTTCGCGCTCGGTGCCCTCACCTCGCAGGGAACCATGGGGGGCCTGCTGCTGTCTGGACTAGTGAGTAGCGTTACTATTCATTCTTATGCTAAAAATTTCGCCTTAATGGAAAGCTGCACATCATTCTAACAGCAGTAAACTTCGAGTTTGCTGATCAATCCGCGCCGAAACAGGCTCGAGTGCAAAGGGTTAATATATTAAGACATTTATTAACGCAAAACCCCGTGTCGAGGACATTAGTATAGATTGTTTGTATCGAATCGCAGCTGCTGAAGACGGTGGGGTGGCGCGTGGTGGCGCTGACGGCGGCGGTGTACGGCGCGCTGTACGCGTACGAGCGCGTCACGTGGACGGCGAGCGCGCAGCAGCGGCTGTTCAAGCGGCAGTACGTGGGGCACGCCACGCGCAAGCTCCGGCTCATCGTGGACCTCACCTCCGCCAACTGCTCGCATCAAGTGCAGCAGTCAGTATATATTGGATTATTTACATCCGTTAAAGTATAGAAGATTTTTTTTAACCTAGTGAGGGAACAAAAATGAAACGAGCTTCACACACGCACACTTATTTATCTATATATTTTTAAACGATTCATTAAAACGGATCGTTAGGGTTCCAATTCTTAATCAATGCTATCCATTGATTATTTTTTAATTGACTAATCTAAATGTCAACTTTTATACTTAATACATAGAATAAATATATCATAAATTTGTGCTTTCTCAGAGAACTGTCGACGATGTTCGCTCGTCTGTGCCGTCTCGTGGACGAGGCGACCACTGAGATGGACTCGGAACTGACCGAAGTTAAGGAAGCGATCAAAATGTTGGATGAGGCTTCAACCTCGGCTAAGAAATTACGGAACAAGGCAAACTACCTGTCGCACGAGCTGGAACTCTTCGATGACGCTTTTCTTAAACACTAGATGATGGAGAACGGTGCGTGTGACATTCAACAAATAAACATAACAAAAACAATTTCAACTCCTCATTGAAACAATGATCTGTCAGTTGTAACAAATGCTCCTTTGACTAATTCTATTTATACAAAAAGAAGTTTTAATATTATTCTCAAAAGTACTGGTTAGTTTTTTGACACGTGTTATAAAATATCGGAGGAAATAAAAAAGTAAAGTAGATTTTTTTTTTAAATTATTGTTATATAATTTTTATTAAATCTTTTGATTTAATAAAAATTGACAAAATTGACTCATTGATGAATTTATTTTCAGCTGTGAAGGCGGGTTCGCGTCTCGGAGTTACTTCATACCCAGTGGTGTCAGCAGCTGATTAATTTGTTTTATTGTCGTATATCTCCAGTTTCACGTCTAATATCAACTTAATAATGAAACATATTTTTGAAATGTCAACAAACAAACTTAGGTACTATATAGTGTATATATGATAATGGCGTCTTTGAAATATTGAAGTTATCAACTCAAACAGTAACTTTGATGCTATCTGATAATGTAAAAGACACTTGTAACTGGAGATTGTGTGCATGACTTATTTATTACTATTACCTGTTGTTAGTTTATATTTATTTTGTCTCGTCAGAACGGACAGACAAAATAATGTACATTAGTTGATGTGTTTGATGTTATTATAATTGTCTGCGAGCACCATTGTATTGTGAAATGTATTAAGCTTTATTTACCAGTGCGCAATATGTTTAGTGTACTATGAAGCAACTCTCATTGTCGGTTCTAGCTCATAACTGCTATTTCTCGATAGAGGGAGAAAGAAAAATTCTAACCGAAGATAGAGGGAGATAGACAATATTGTCAGACTTTATTATTGGTCTGAATAGTAATGTTTATTTATAATAAAGGGGCTTCTGTAACTGCTTTAAAGCCACACATTTGAGAATATCTGGATTAACAATCAAATGTTTGTAATCACCGGTTAAGGAGCCCCGACTTATTGGAGACATGCGCTTTTGATATCTGAACATTGAGCCCTTAAAGGAAGCTAAATATTGTATATTTACTCATATATAGTCGAATTGTAAATTAGTTTTGTTGTTTTCTTTGTTTATCAGCTTTTTATAAGGTTATTGTATGAAATCACAAAAGTGTTGTGGCTGACACGAGTCTTAAGTTCCAAAACTTAATGTTATGACATGTTGAATTTATTTTAGCTTTTTAAAATCGTTTACCGATAATGGTGCTACAATACAATCTGCATGTAATAACATTAGCAGATGTTCTTTATTGTGAGAACATTTTTTAATTCATATATTTTTTTTCTCCCCCCCCGAGATTCACTGTAAGTTTAAAAAAATACAATTATTTAGAGAGATTATAAACAGTTACCAATCAATTTGGACTCAAACGGGTAAACGAACTGTGCGTCTTAAGAGAGTTTAATATTTATCTATAATATAATATGTTATTCTTTCACTTCTCTGTGCATTCTGAAGCACAGACAGCGGATCAAGAAGGAATTATTTGAGTACATTTCTATATATTTTGACGACACATGTATAGATTTTTTAAAATACAAATTTGTAATACTCGAAATGGTTAGAATAAAATAAAGGAATAATTTGGTATAATTATATATCGGAATCGTGATTGTCAACAAAACAATAAAAGATGAAAATTCTTTGTGAAATTAAAATTAAATAAACGTCACTAAGTTAGCTGAGTATTAAAAACTAATAATTTAAACAAATATACAAACGACATATTGCTTGCTAAAACAGAATATTGCTATATGCTATTACCATTTTATAATTACAGCTGCTTTTATTTCCACCAAACAGCTAAGAACAATCTCACAGACAAGGCATTAGATTATATATATATATATATATTTGTCTAAATATACTACGCACCATATTGAATGTGTGGGGATCAATATCTTTGTATTGAAGGTCACTAATAATAAAAATTATTTTATACAATGACAATCACGCTGCTACTATGATTGTACAAAGTTATTATTATTTTATATCTATCATATAATGTAAAACCAATGAAGTGACATTAGGCTGTAATATTAAAGTGTTTATTTTATTTAGATTACCTTTAATTATTTATTTGTCCTTGCCCAGTTTAATTTGTTACACTAAATGAACAGGGCTCAAATGAAAAGCCGGGATCTGTTATTAAATGAATAACATTAAAAATATTGTTATTAGGTACCAAGTATCTTTGAATTGTATTTATGTTAATCCAACCACTCGCGATACCTTAATGGGCCCGTTGCCAAGGGTTGGTCGAGGCCGTGAAACTATTTAGATAGATTTTGTTGTCAAATGTAATTAGTGATGCATAATTAGGTGAATTTTCTTATGTAAATAAATAAAGGTTTCCTTTATATTATGATTTTTATTTATATAACTAATAATGAGATCAGTTTTATCATAATTAACACAGCACCTTGTACTAATCACTATAAAATTAAAATTACTTTGACAGTTTGTTTAAAGATGTAACATTTAAAAATAAGTAGTTCTAAAACTAAACTGTAAAATAATTTTACTTAACCTATTAAGGCACAACAATAAATAGGTATTTAGAAAATTATAAATATAAAAATTGTATACTTCTTTCTATACTGTGTACGATAGAACATCTTCTAACTCCATGTTTGAGATTCTCGCCATATAATGTTGTGTTGGCGGTAGCTGAAAAGTGATTATCTCATAAAATCTCCACTTGAACATTGAATTTACAGGCAGTCCTCAGTTTAACAGAGAATAGTGACACATTTTTTTCAAACATTTGTAGAGAGGTTGTAGTTTAGTTCTTAAAAATGAATGACCTTTATTTATGAAGATGACATGCTATTTTAGTAATACAGACAACAAAAGGACATGTTCATTTATATAAACATAAAAAGGTGTTCCAGACGCATTAATTTTGCTCTTTTCTATCCGTTTTCGTAAATTTATTCTTAAACTCCGTGTGTTACGTCAACTCCCCTCACCGCCGCCGGCGTTTAAACAAAGTATGGTGTCGCTATTTAAAATGGTGTCAAAATCTTTGACTGCCGTAAAAACAAGGACTACCTGTATTCAAAACAAATACAGCAGACGAGATTACCGTTGCGACATCTGATTTAAACACACTTTTATTGAAAAACACTACATCAGTAGCTTTCAATCCATAGTAGCTGCATACCGACCGCACCTCCTCCTCACAAGTAAACCCCAGCCAGTGTTGAACCACCTTTGTTGGTACAGTCAGTTGTCTGCTGTGATATGCACTACTCAGTACTTGCAATCCTCGTCTGAAAGAATTAAAGAAGCCAAGTAATATAGTGAAATAAAAAAAAATATATATAATTTTTTATGTTTTATAATCTTACCTTTGCAGTGTTGGTAGATACAGACATAGTGCTGAAAATGTGAGCGGACACAATCTCTTTGCAAGCATCCAAACTTTTACATAATTTCCTCTCATATTTGCCACAGCTATCTTGAATGCCAGTTCTAAAGATGTCATACTAGAATATAAAGTATAAAGTATATTTTATAATTAATATTAAATTAATTATCTCATATAATAATAATGTATTACCTTTTATCACCATCAGGTAAGCTTAAGTATCTATAAAGTGGATGTACATCGTGTAAATTACATAGAATGTAAAGACTTTCTACTAAAAATCTATCACATGATAACTTATTATTTCTGTTAATATTACAATTTGTCATTCTCTTTGTTAAAGAATCAACATCGCTTTTGTTTATAGCATCACAGCAAGTAAGAAACCATTTTATACATTCCAGTAAATATTTCTTATTGAGCACTGCATCATATTCTTTTATGGGGTACTGACACAATCTGAAAATTATATTAGTTTATACTTTAAAACAAAATAAATACAGAAAGGCTTTGAAAACATTGGATTGCTGTAACTCAATCCTGATTGGATTGTTACTATAAAATTGTTGCAATTTGATCTTTTGAAATTAGTACTTGTAGTAGTTGAAATAGTTTAATCATTATTTGGTATTATTAAAGTCAATAAAGAAGTAATGAATATACTTTTGTAATATATTGTGACCATATTTATGAGGTGAGTCTCACTCACCATGCTTATATGGTTAAATAATTATCAGAAAACCATTTTGTAAATACCTGTACCCATAATACACATAAAACCTAATCATAGGTTCCAATAGTGTCACACACTCCTCGGGAGGCAGCCTCTGGATAGTCATATCCTGTCTCACGGCTCTCAAACGGTCATTCAAGAAGTCATATATCACTGACATTTTAAAGTCCTTTCTCTTAGAGACACTGTAAAAGTAATTATTAAATATTAATTCATAATACAAAAAAGATATTGTTACATGTTTACATATAAATTACTTACTCTAATAATAGGTATTGTGTTGTTTCCAATAGAATTGGATAGGGTCGAAGGTGCCGAGGTACAGCCATGTTAGAGTCTGCGGCTGAGCGGCTATAGCATTTAACTAATTTATGACCACCATTTGTAACTTCTAATATATGCACCAGTTTCTCCCGTCTTCTTCTACAGGTTAGTTGTAAAAAGTGTTATTATATTCGATATTAATGATCACATTATATATTTAGCAACAATTATGCTTACAGGTTTATTTCTTCTACTGGACACATTTCTAGACATGTTCCTTCAAAACACATTAATTTATCCTCGATTTTGTGATTTTTTTGACTCATGATTAAGACATTTATTACAAAAATCTATTAAAAAACCTAAAGTTTACAGGTTAATAATGTTATCCTTTGATACATCGAAATTTAACTGAATTTGAATTACTGTCAATCTCACTTCCGTTTAGAAATTACCAAAATAATGTTAAAAGATGCTAATATTTATAAAATATGCAGTACCTATTAAATAATTTCATTATTTTTAATTTTGTAAGCGACATTCATGTTTATCAAGCTTTTACTAAAAATACGATACATTAAGAGTGGAAAAATTACAACATTAAAACTGCAGAATCATTGCAATTTTTTGATTTTCCCGTTACTACTGTAAGTATTATGCTGAGCTATAAAAGGGATATATAACGGAAAGTACACGCTACCGAGATGAGATAAATGTATGATGAGACTAGAGAAATGAAAAATGAGAAGTCATCAGTCATAGTATGGTAACGTATTACGGTAAAAACTTTGTGTAGGAATTTCAACGATTAAATAAATAAAACTGAACAAGACTTAAAGAATGTGCATATTAAAATAATATATTATGACATATAGCGCTATAATAATAGGATAACAGATTCTCTGGCAATCTCTAATCTTGTTTTAAACATCAATTTAATGTATGTTATGTAATAAGTCAAGCTATATATATATATAGCACATGTAATATACGAAAAGTAAACAGCCTGGTTTTAGACTTCAAATTATAATTCACAAAAAAGTGTGGGTAACAGCGAAACCATGATTACTTCGTAGATGATATTATACTAATTATTGTTATTATTGTATTTATTATATTATATTAATACATTCAACGGGACTTCATTCAAAAGTCATTAAACATGATTCTGTATTATTCTCTATTTCATTAAAAAACAATCATGTTTTCAACACACTACCGACCATTGTTGAAAAGTCATTAATTTCAAATAACATTATCTGGACATCATATATATTTTTTTAATTTAGACTCTGCGAAGTTAGAGCAGCTTTAAGCATTAGTATGTTTTGACGAGGGAAAACAGATGAGAAGATGTTTAAAACGTGGGTACAAACGGTTTTGATGATATCAACATTTTTTATACTTGCAGCATATTGTGTAAGTATACAATACCAATTAGTCGATATCAACCGATTTTAATTACTAACAAAATCCATAAAGTATTAGATTAATTTGAATTGAACATCAACTGCGTAAGTGAGAATGTTTGTCTTTATATATTAAAATGCGTCTGCGTTAAAATATAATCTTTTTAAATTGTACACAACGTACAATTTTTAAGATAGTTTTATATGGTATACTATTATCAGATACGTTTCAAGAAATACTAAAATGGCAATTACTTCCAGGGACTAGAGATTATACCAGAGAGAGCGAAGGTGATGTATTTGAATTCAAAATACTTTTACAATTATACCATCAACGTTAAAAGACACAGCAGGACCAGCCCTTACTACGTGAATATGGAGATGACAACAAAACAGGCATGGACCAATAATGTTACGGTTAGTAACATTGTTTTAATAGAGTAATACTTGTTGAAAGATCCTTAAATGTATAATCATTTCATATAATTCATTTCGTTGTTATATTAAAAGAGGAAAATTTAGATATTCGTAATCATATTCATTCGTATACGTATAAATAATCCGAAGGCTGTTCCGAAAAATTATTAATCACAAAGTATATATAATCTCTATTTTCCCAAAATTATTTTGAATTGATAGCTATTTTATCAAAAAACTCCTAGGTGAAAATCATTGGCCACTTATGTATGTTTTGAATATTATCTGTCGCTCTACTTTTCTTTGTAACAATGGACGTCTCACGAAAAGTTTTTCGTGCTATGATTTTCTGTAATTATAAACGAGGGGTAAACTACAAGGAATCTTAGCTAGCTGCTTTTAGGAAGTCTGCTCCTGGGTCAGAAACAGTTATTTATTGGTTTTATAAATTCAACCGTAGTCAAGAGAACCGAAATGATGACCCCATGGCCCGTCTGACTAACACGTTACACTTTGGGACATTTAGGCTGAACTAAAGAACTGGATCAAAGACAATAGCCACGATTCTGCATAAACATCTGAGAGTTCGGAAGGTTCCTTCGTTTTCCTTTTCTCACCGAGGAGCAAAAACCCGTCGTGTTGATTGATGCATATTTACGCTGGAAAAGTTTTAAGGAGGATCTTCGCAAAATGTATCCTTCTTCCTTCCAACTGATGAATCTTGGATCTATAGCTACGATCTTCTCACGAAACAGCAATCGACGCAATGGATGTTTGAAGAGGACAAGTTGCCCACAAAACATGTGAGCGGTCGGAGCATTAGTAAAAAAATTATAGCAGTTTTTTTTGTCTCAGTGGACCAGTAGCAGTAATTCCACTAAAGATCATAAAACACTTTCTAGTGTGGTATTGCGATGTTTATCTGCCTCAAGCTTGCGAGGAAGTTGAATAGCGAGCACCTAAGGAGCGGCATCCGCGGCATACTTTTCCATTAAAATAACACACGATCACACATCTGCTAGAACCACCTTGTATTTGACATCTTCGGGGGTACAAATGTTAATTCATCCTTCAGCCCAGATCTTTTTATTTCCCGCAATTTAGAAAAATCTTTGTGGGCGAATACTTAACACCTATTTTTCGATATATCTGAAGAGAAGTTATTAAATGTTTTGAAAGCTGGTTCACCCGAATGCATAAGTGCATAGAGATTGAAGGCGAAGATTTTGAAAAGCTATAAATAAAGGTCTTTCATATTCGTACTGTTTTTCATTCATTAAAAGTTTTCGAGAGAGCCCTGTACTAACATTTCTTGTTGTTGTGCTCTGTTTTCTGTTATGATATACAGGTGTCTATTATGTTATTTAATTCGGTAGTTTCTGTATGTCCCATAAAAGTTTTTATAACAAACAATTAAGATTTAGGTAGTACTAGATATATATATTGAAAACACGCCAACTTATGTTTTTCCACATTTTTTCGGAAACATCCTCATGATAGACATTAAACTATATAAGATCATTATTGTCTGACAGAATGATTGAATAATATACTACAAAGAGATGCGATGCAATATCATGTGATGTGATGATCAAAATAAATAATTTTTTATTTTTTTTTAGGTGAACATTGTTTTTAACGAGTATCTCCACAACGAGTATCGGCGTTCCTTCGTTGAATTACACTACAGGTTCTGTGATTTTATGAATTTGGATAAATTTATCGGTCCGGTCGTCGTGTCACTTGGAATAGTTTGCCCAATGCCTCCAGTAAGTAATTATATATAATGATTTATGTAAAAAAAATCCGGACAATTGATAGTTAGTGAAGGAAATATATATACATAATAAAATAGAGAGAGGTGGTGAAGAGCAGGTATGATGGCTTGAAATTGAAAATGACCCTTTAGAGAATTGGAAGGCAAATATTATTTTACTTCCAAGACTCGGCAATGTTTCTCACCAAAAACTAAGCACTGTATACATGTCGTCACTGTAACGTGTATTATTTAAGCAAAATAAGAGTCATCCCTTAAATGTTACTTCAACCTTTTAGTACTAAGCATTTCTTATCATATATATCGAAACGTGCCAAAGAAAACTGTGAAAACTGATCCTTTTCACTGATAAGGTTAATATTTATAATGATCTAATTATCTAATATATTTACATTGTAGATGACATTGCGCTTGAGTAACTTTAGCTTTAGCATGGACAAGTTTCCAAACGTGTTTCCATTTGAAAAAACTCGCCTCGACTCGGAGCTGACGATTACGGCGACTAATGAAACCATGGCGAAGGTGTATCATTACATTATATTCAGGAATAAACGTCGACCATAAGTATTTAATAAAATCACTTGAAGATTAAAATTACTTGAAGATTATTTTATTAGTTACCTTTATTTGATATTGTAATAAATAGTTGAACTAAGTTTACTAGCTCCAATTATGTCCGTTGACAGTTCGAACTGAAAATCTGAACACTTCTGTCGCTTCATTGTTATATAATATTTTGTTAATAAAACCAAGCAATACTTCAGAGAGATCCTTATTTATATCTTCCAATAAAACTATAGCATTGTTTGTATAAAAAAATAATCAAATGTAAATAAAGAATAGAAATTGGGCTACGATTCTACCTTGAGGAACCCCCTTATCCCACTAAACCCCAGACAATCACCTTCCATTAACCTCAAACCTCAGATTTTTCATTTATTCAAATGAACAGAAAAATATATAAGTATTTTTAAATGAAAATTACAAATTAACATTTATATAAGATTTTTTAATTTCTTAATTAGCTGTGTAAGTACATTCATGCCTTTTATATACTTTTTTTTATTTCTGTCGTGAGATTGGTACTTTTTTTTATTGTGTGATAATTAAAGTAAATATTCATTTTGGGTAGACCTCGAAGAATTCGGTCTGCCCATTCAGGTGTACCCGACTTTCGAATTTTGGAAAAATTTCTTCACAGGAGGTCTTCTTATAACCCCCTGAGTCCGAAATGACCATTGGTCAAAAAGTTTATAAATATATATATGCGTGCGTGCGTCCAGATTTGACTTTTGTCAGCACGATAGCGGCCGCAGTTACGCTCGGATCGCTTCCAAACTTTGCACAAAAATCAACCATCCAAAAATTAAGGTCAAGTTCGTTAACCAGAGAAATCCGGCCACGGGGAGCGCTAGGGCCCCACTTTTTCTGATTTCTGTTTTTCGACCATAACTTTTTCCCTATACAAAGTAGATCAATCGCGTTCATATTATATGATGTCTTTGATGAATACCTATAACTAATGTAAATAAACCGAAAACCTAACTTCAATAACTTAGGGATGGGGGTAAAAAAACCGAAAACTTTTGAAAAAAAATCATAACTTTTTTCTGGTAAATATTTTTACATCACAAGTATTTTTAATAGAAAGGTTATTTTTTACTCTAAATTTAAGGCAACGCACTAGGTACTCCTTTGACTAAGCCAAATAAAATTATCACAGTTTATTCTCTTAAGGGTGGTTATTCTTAGGTAGTGTTTTTATCTCGTGTCTTTTACTATTAAAGAAGGCGTATATATTTAAAAATTAAACTTAACCAGCATATAATAATTTAATATAATACTTCATATAAGAACTCTTTACTTAATAAATAAATATTGCTGTTAATTTAATTAAGTAATAACAGCACAAGTCAGTAGTTAGTACAGCAAGTGAAATACCAATTTAATTGTGAGATGTCACAATATACACTTCAACTTTCTCATTCACCGTTGTATTTATTATCAATGGTGCTCACATATATAGTAAATTATTTAGGAAATTTAAAATAGAAGTTATATATTACAGCCAATTGATCCGTTATGAATTTCAATTTCACCTATAAAGTATTATTAAGTCCATAAACCTAAGTCGGATAAGCTTTATAAGTTTAAATTATCTTGTTTGAGTCAACTCGTGCAGTGTTCTTCGGAACACTCCCCGTGGTAAATGCGGCATTTCCAGCATTTCCGGCTCGGACACTGCGGGATGATAGGCGGTGTCTTCCCCTGGTCGTCCAAAGTCGAGTTTGAGGCAAAAAGAGTGCCCAAGAGATCGGCTTTCGGATCCTTAGTGACTAACGCATTAGCTCATTCCATACCCTGAAGTATCACATCAGCTACAGCCCGCAGCGCAGTCACTAGGATCATTGGAAGAGAAACAAATCGGCCCCCATGGATAGGATGCACCGCGATGCACTGCGAAAAGGACCGCATTCCATCCCAATCTGCTGACTTGTAGTGCTAAACGCGTCGAGTCGCAGGTCTTGTGCGAGCTGGGCGTTCAATGGGCACTACACTCCGTACCAAGCAATGATCAGGACCCTAAGGGAGCCTCGACAGTGACTTGGCCACGTGCCACCAATTACGCGGGGAGATATAGGTCCCGGACCTTCAAAATCCTGAAGGTGACGGTACCACATATCCTCCCTTACAAACACAGATACCCCGGCGTGTGGTATAAAATGGTGTTCTAGTTTATACCCGGGGTATGACAGGTACGCTGTGTTGAGGTATCGAGGTTGAGATACCTGCGTCTCCGTCAGAAACAACAAGGCCGGCTGCTCTCTAGATAATAGCGGACGGCGTTCGCGTCGGCGTCATTATCAGTAAAATGGTAATTCATGTTAAGTTTTGAACAATAGTAAATAAGAGCCGAGATTAAAATATTATAGAGATTAAATTATTATATTTAATAAATTAAATCGTTTTTAATATCATAAGTGTTTCTTACTGATGTCAGTGGAAGGTATTTATGGCTACAATTATTATTATTTCCAAATAATAAATTAATTATTAATGATAAATTAATTATTAATGATAAATTGATTATTAAATAATAAATTAATTATTAATGATAAATTGATTATTAAATAATAAATTAATTATTAATGATAATTGATTATTAAATAATAAATTAATTATTAATGATAATTGATTATTAAATAATAAATTAATTATTAAATACTAAATTAATTATTTTGTAAAACAGTATTTCTTACAAAACAATTAAGACTGTTTTGCTCTGCTTTGTTGTTATATATATTTAATTATGTTGTTATATAATAATGTTTAAATATATTTAAATGTAATTATAATAAATAATTATAATTACATATACTTAAACATTATTTTAAAGTACAACTGGCTATATCGTGTTATTAAGTATTATTTAAAATTAAATTTATTATCACTTATTGTTTTTGTGTACAATCATTTTAGTGCTAAGATCAATCTATATTATTAACAAGCTTGCATTTAAATAAGTTACTAATTATAACTGTGCTGTTTGACTCACCTTGCTTAAAGTTTAAAATTTATTTGTGATTGAATATTGAAATGTAATTTGTTGTCCATTATTTGTAGTAACCTTCTATGAGGTACTTTTCTTTAAGGATAAAATTTTATAATTTTCTTTTTTCTCCGTACTACAGCCAATTAACAATCTGTCGGGTTATGCTTCACTGAGACATATGTCGTTAAAATGACAAACAAAAAAACATTTTACTTTTAACTTTGTGACATATTAACTCGGGAAGCGTTGAAATTTACAATATAATATTTGAATATGTTGAAGCATATATTTTTAATATTTAATATACTATTATGACTAGTGCACACAGCCCGTTACACATTTACGTAACTTTACTAGCTAAAAAAATATTTAAAAAAGTTACAGCCAATAATTTGTTACAAAATCTCTGTGTTGGAGAAGACACGTACGAGTACAAGTTACAATTACATATATTACCAATTGTGTTTAATGTATCCAGTAGTATTAACGCTTAAATGTTTTCAAATGTAGATTAGGTACGTCATAATGAGAGTCGCCTCATTATTTAGGTATCCTTTAAATAAAACCACAGTAGAATAATTATTATATTTTGGTGTCCGCATCAATACTTACAATAAATAAAATAAAAATTAAAACGGACCCTAACATACACGTAGACTACAAAATATTCCGATTATGCTATGGTATAATTCTGATCAAAGGCAGTAGATCTGAAGGGTTGGCTGACTGATGCCTTGTCGATTTCAGTCTTTCTTTCCGTCTCCTACCGGTCAATCCTATCCGATTTTTCGGCATACATAAATTTCTCCCGATGAGAGCAAGAGCTGCCCAAGGCTTTTCATCGGACCACGTCCACTGTGCCAGGCAAGCCAAAGGTTCGTCGTCTGACGTAGTCCAACTAAATCGCCTCACGACGCACATACCGGACAATCTGGTGGACTGCGGTGAATCCAAAAATCTGAAACAAAAAATAAGGCATTAAAAAGGAACACTCGTAAAGTTAGGTTAGGTATTTGCTATTTTATTTTTAACTTTTGTAATTTGAAATAAAATAATATTAGTACATTTTGTTAAGTTTATCCTATATCTGAGACCAAACCTTCAAGGCACAGTAAGCCTCACATCTTGTTTCAAATAAGATAATACTAAATACATTAGAACATACCTTGGAGCTGAAGGAAGGTAAGGTAAATTTCATGATTAGTTTGGTATCCCATCAGCCTCCTCATCCTAGTTATCAATCAAGCTTATGGGGCCTGGGGCCTGACATCTCAGTGAGAGATGACTTAAGTGTTCGTCGTCCGAACTGTAACCCGCTGGGCTTAATCCAAAAATCTGGAAGATGTACCAAATATCTGTGACAAAATATGGCATTAAAAAGGAACACTCGTAAAGTTATGTTAGATATTAACAATTAGAAAAAATATATTAATATATCTTGTTCTTTTAAATTATTCTGGCTGTTTTATAACAATATTTTACTTATTTCTACCTGGTTTATGTGTTCCGAGGGGAAGTAGTGGTGCTTAATGAGCTGCAGGACCTGTCGTCTGCGTGCTCCGTTACCGCTCGTCAGACCGGCGCACAGCAACTTGCGGACCTGATGTATTACACGTATAAAACAATTGTCAAGAAAATTAAATATATAAAAGATTTTATTGTGATATATATATATATAATTACGTGTCACGTTGTTGTAACTACTTAAAAGATTTTAAACAAAATTTACACACCACGTGCAGTTTGACCACACTTAAAAGATCAGATTTGGAAGTTACAATTTTCAATTAGCTCCAAACAATTCTAAAAGATGACGGTATTTGTTGACTGGATTGAGTAATTATTTTTATGTGGTTTGGAATTGGAAAACCCATGATTTTTCTAACGGGCAACTATGTCTAGTGTTAGCTAAAGACAGGGTAATCAAAAATATTGTTTACCTATTTCAAATTTAAAATAATTAATATTGTTAAACACTTTAAACTTCCTGCCCTACCTACTTCATTCGAAAATTTAAATGTTAATTACTGAAGTCTCACAGTGTCCTTCCGCTCTATCTCCCGTCGCACGGCTCCCTCGGCGGCGGCGGCCTCCTCCAGCCGCATGTCACGCTGCTTCACGCGCTCCTCGAACAACACACTACTACCGCGAGCTCGCTGTTGTTCTCTATTACAACAATTTATACAGTATAAATATATATATTTATATATTAATATAATTATACCTATAACCAGTAACACCAATTTTCATGAATAACAATTATGAAAAATTATAGTGTCATACAAATTTTTCTACCTTATTGCTCTTATTTACAGATGGATTCTAACTAGAACGTTATCCTATTAATAATTTCAGAACAAAGATTAGTTTTGTAAGTATAGATAATGAAGTCTCATAGTGTCCCTCCGCTCTATCTCCCGTCGCAGGGCTCCGTCGGCGGTCGTCGCCGCTTGTCACGTTGCTTCACGCGCTCCTCGAACAACACACAACTACCGCGAGCTCGCTGTTCTTGTTCTCTATTACAACAATTGTATACATTATATATATAAATTTATATATTTATATAATTACACCTATAACCAGTAACACCCATTTGCTGCTATGGAATGCTAAGAAGCTTCGTCTCTCTTACAGGATAATAATAGACGTTGTAACTTTATTTCAAACGTATCAATAATTTATTATTTTATTTAAACTTCTACACTGTGAACGTATATTAATTTTTATTATCGTTAATTGTTAAGCTTAAATGTATGATCTTTAGGTATATTGGTTTCCCAGGGTACAGTAATCTCCAAAAGTATAACGCGCTTTAGTTGTTTTGAGTACAGGAATAAGTCCGGCCTAGATGACGAAACACAAACATCCCCAGGGATTTTGTATTGCCTTTCATACGTGTCCATCATGAGAGTCCAATCAGGAGACGCGTCCAAGATAGAATAAGGTTTTAGTTTAGAATTTTTGGACGAACCTGCCTTTACGAACTCCACTGATATTTTGGTGATTGTTATACCCTTCTGCGCTCTTGCTACAGAAAGGCTAACCGCTTCTCGTATGATTTCTAATACTTTATCGTATCGACGCGAGTATTTACCTCTATTTAAAAGTACCCTACACCCTAAAAACATCATTAATATTCACGTAATTATGATAATGTTTTATCGTATCGTGGAAATGATTTTTACAATTCTACAGAAGTTTTAAATTAAATCTGTTTTAATAATTGTTGATAAAAAATAAAAATTTGATTAAATTCAAGGAATAAAAATGTAATAATATGCGTACGGATAGATGATTAACCTCGTAAAAAGCAATCTGCACAACTAGCAATGCCCCCAACAATAATACCATGAAGAAAAATATTGTTTTCGTCTTGATTGTTATAGTTTAATTTTTCAACTATATCGACGTACATTATTAACTGACAATTGTACTAACATATATATAGAATCTCCCTAGGAAATGCGCTTATTAAAGTTATCATAATACAAAAAAAATATTAAATTTGCAAAAGAGATAAAGTGGATGGAAAAAAACACTATACAATACTTTAAATCAATGCAAAGAGTTGCATTACAAAACAGTTTTCATTAAGTCAGTCAATCAGTTAAACATGAATGTTTAGTAATGACTAAAAGTCGTTCTAAGAAGTTTCTAAAATTAAACAATATAATTTATGTAACTTCCAATATACTATCATACATTTCCTTATATTTTCCGATTGCTTCGTAGGCTTTATTCTCCTCTTAAAATAAAAAATATCTTATATATGTCTTTAAGGTCTAACTCCAATAATAATTCTAGTCATGAAAGCTACTCTGTAATCGAAATATATTAATATAATCTAGAATGAAACCAGATATAAATTGTCGCTTTTATAGCAATCTCTGTGACAAAATGACAATATTTGAAATTATTAATTATAATTTCACATATTTAGATTATTATATGTTATAATATGATCAAAATTTTTAAAACCAATTATAAAGCCGTGCAGTTACTTGAAATATTAATTGTAGTCTTACAGATAGAATATTTAAAAAAAAAACGGATGGACTTGTTACTGAGTAGGTTTCAACAAATAAATGTCTGGGTAATAAATAAATTCAATGTTATATATTTGTAAAAGAAATTGGGATAAAATTTCTAGACATTATGATTGGTGGTCTATTACTAAAGATCATTCAGTTAGAAATTATTATATGGAGTAATGTAAAAGTCCGTTCAACTGCTAACAGACTTAGCGATCGTTCATTTTTATCTTTTAATTAAAAATTAATTTAAGTGTTTAAGGAACGATTTTTACAGTCTATAATTAATTACTATAAGATAATGTGATCATTCATATCAGCGCTTGCAATACTGAAGAAATTTTAGATATAATTACATTATTATTTAAAGTGAAATAGAAATGTGTGTAAAAACATATTTAAGGATATAGTTTATTTATTGTTATAATCTTGAAAAATAAAGTGAAAAAAAAACATATGACTTAAATAAAACAATTTAACGAGTGCAACGGCAGACAGAGGCAGAGACACAACGTCCACGTTTATAGTACAGAGCAACGCAGAGGCGCTGGCAAATGTGGTTGGTACAGCCACTGCGTGTTGCAGCTACCGTAGGGTTGTTTGGGTCATTCACTAGTCCCGAGAAAGTCGGTAGATATGGAATGTCAAGAATATCTAAGGAAAAAAAAGTAAATTGTTTCAATAGTATTCGATTTTAGTTCTAAATAATATTAAAATTTATGTCATTAATTTTAAGCAAAACAAAAAATTAATTTATAGTTATTTTTTTAACTTACCGGACTGTTGATTATCCTCGCAAACAACGCTCTGCACAATTAGCAAAGCCACCAGCATCGCCACAATGAAAGAAAGTATGGTTTTCATATTGTCTTTTGTATTTATGTTTTTCAACTATACCGATGTGCATCAAATCCTGGTATTTATATGCAGAAATATAGATAAAAAGCTTGATTATTTCTTTAGGGGATGCCCTTAGGATTGTTATCTTTAATCATAATCTCTCTGTTACAAAATAGATAAAGTAGATAAAACATATATAAATCCCAATTTACATAAAACATTTAAATATTTACAAAGAATTGCATTATCAATTTATGTAGCAATCAATAATTTCCACGACATAATATCCTATATGATGTCCGATAGCTCTTTACATTAATAATTTAATTGATACAATATAATATGCAATATCATTAGCAAAGAAAATTATTGTATATATAAAGAATACACCAATTTATTAAAATTTTGATATCATAGTGAATAGACAAATGTATTCATCTTTACTAAATTATCTTATGTTACCATAAACGTTTAATTCGTGTTAATAACTATATATCTATCATCTATAAAAGTCTGTACATTTGAAAGTATATTTATACATTTTTAGTTTTATTGTTAATAACACTAAAATTTATCGAATACCAACATTGTGTTTTGTGAAGTAAAATTCTGTACGCTGACTAAAACAATAACCATATTATTGTTTTGGTCAGCTTGCTATATTTCATATAGTAGACTTTGCATGATTCGGTAAACTAACCTGTAAACAAAGAAGAGTAAAATTAAAGCTACTGTTTGAGGACTGTTACTTGCACTGAACATTTAGTAGTGTTTCATTAGATTTTTACAAATAGTACATGAATAAGACTGATTATTACTAGATTTTACATTTTATTCAAAAATATGAAAATGTCTATCAGACCTTTAACATCTCGTTTAAGTGTACACGGTTACTGTTAAATATTCGAAAAGTCGGATTACAAATGAAATTAAAGTTTTATATTTAAAATTCAGAGCGTTACACAGTCGGAATATAACACACATCAAATAGAATATATTTGTAATCATGTTATTTGAGAAATCAGTATCTTATACTATTGAAAGGTATCGTATAAAGGTCAAAGTAGAATTTAAAAAGTCTATCGTTTTCGAGAATGGATTTATGAAATAAAATTTTATTTAAGAATTTTCATTACTTTATTAATAATTTAAAACAAAAGATTTAAGCTAAAGAGCTTAGATTATAATTGAAACATTTTTTTAATAATTACTACAAAATCCAATTCGACCCGTGTTTGTAAAGCTAGTGCGCGGTGGCAATACGCAAATAGAATGTAAAATCAAATCAAATATATTTAATTGAAAGTTTTTTAGTATAAGAACAATTCTTAATATTTAGTTACGTGTCTACGATATCTCGACTATGTAAGAAATTTAAAAATGCGATAAAAAGTAATTAACAACCTTTTTTTTTAAATTGAAGTCTCGTATAAATTCACTTTTTAAGCTTGATGTCCATCAAACCTCGACATCTCATCTTCCTGTTTATAAGGTTAAGTTTTCAAAGCGTCAATATTACAATAAAAAGTAAAGTTTTAAACTTAAAATACAATGCTAAGCTTTATATCTTCGGAATAAATTGAAACAAATAGAATTTAAGCATTTTTTAGAAAACAAGTTTCTTATACCGTTTCTAAAGGTCGTAGTAGAATTTTAGTACCCTATAATCGGATCCCGGAGATGCAAAATTCCGGTTTATATTCATTCAACCAAATTATAGTTCAACGGACTATCGCGCTTAAACATTTAAAAAGTATCATCAGCTTTTATAATATAATTAAATATGTACAATAAGCATTCGTCACAAAAGATAATAAAAATGGTGTAAAAAAGGGAAAATAAAACAGGCAATATTTTATGATGAACCATATTATTTACGAAATTATATCTATACTAATATTATAAAGATGAAAGATAATTTTTTGTTTGTTTTTTTTTGAGTAGACTCCAAAACTACCGGACTGATTTTAACACTTTATCATTTATAAGAAGAAAACTATCAGGAAGTAAAATGGACCATAATTTATGTCTAAAAACTTAGACATTGGCAAAAAATAGGTTGGGTTAAAAAATCGTCTTAAAAATTTACGTTCTTCGCGTGCGCTGCCTAACTGGTTTAAGATAAGACGAAATGGCGTACTAATGAATAGGACTAAAAAGATCTTTAAAAAAGTTCACGAAAGAAATCCATAACAGCTAAGCTTTAAAAATTATCAAATACTTTAATGGCTTATGAAAATATAGTATTTCATCATCAAGATAATTTCAAGTAGATAATTTTTTATCTTCACATCATTAAACTGTGTCAATTTGTTAAGAAAATATCATTTGATTATGAACATTTAATTTGTATGTGGCCGCGCGTCTCTTCTCTATACCCAAAGTAAATGCTTTTTCACAGTATCTTTATTTGAATTAAAATAACTTATTGACTTTATTTTCAAATTTTTATTTCTTTTTAATTTGATACAGAAAGCGTGGTAAAAGAAGATAACAGCTTTAAATTAAATTTAGTGCATAAACAGAATATGATCTAGAATAACACACAAGGCCTCTTTTGCATTGTAAAAAAATATCCTAAATGCACGATAAACCTAATAATTAAATATTTGGTAAATTGATAGCACCATCTACACTGTTAGGTATTACTCAAATTTTACGCTGGGTATTGACCCAAGCAGCTTTGGCAGCTAGTAGCTAGTAATTGTACTATCAATGTAAATCGATAGTTTTTTTATAGTGAAAAAAAAATATTTTCTATACTCTTCTTTTTTCATTTTAAATTTCAATCTATGGCATAGACGTTTAAAACTGAAGAAAATGAATAACATGTTCAATAAATTTTAAATGACTGAATCGATTTTAGTGCTTTTTCTGTATTTGAGTAAAATCCGTTTTATCCGCCACAAGTGGCGCTGTGATCAGATTCTTGAACTGTTTTATTTTGAAGGCAGGCCATTTTGTTATTGTGTCATATAACTTTTTTATGAATTGTTATACACTGTATAACAATTCATAAAAAGTTATTATAAACGATAGAAACTCAGCTGGCTTGACTGCAAGTCAGCTGAGTTTCTATCGTTAACTTAATTTGTGACTATAAAAAAATGTTTTTTTAAATAAATTAATGTTTTTTTTAAAAAAAAGATTACATTTACATGACTTTCAAATCTTTTTATTCATGTTTTATCAAATAAAGTCGAATTATGATCGATATAAGACTTATTATTATAATTGTTATTAACAAAATCCAATAAACAACTTCATTTCTGGGTATCAATTAAAAATAATACTTTTATGGCGTTGTTTACTTAATAATGAATTGCCAAAATTACAGATTCTACTGCAGTCGATAAAGACTGAATACAGATATAATTTAAGGTTCTAAGATAAGATTAATCATATTAGCAAGTGGTATATTTGTATTCACTTTTTTCTTATTCGCCGAAATAAAATCACATATAATGATGATGGTTATTTTTATTTTTTTTAATTATATTTAGGCATATTATATTGCAATAAAGGACCATCGTAACTGTCGTTGACATCTGACCTCATTTTTGACCTCTTAGTATTTTTATAAATAAATAATAATTAAATAATACTTAATTACAGCACTATTAAGTCTATTAGTGAATTGCTGTCATCATCGGTACTGTGCAATGTAATCTGACGAATAATTAGTTCTATTAAGTCTGTTTTAGTGTTGTAGGTTATTGACAATTATTATTTATTTTAGCTGTGAGATACAATATATAAAATATATAATAAATAAATAACTTAAAAACCGTAAGGGAAATGGGGAAGAAGAAAGTTTTTCATGAAAGACAATATGAAGGTCTCAATTTTGTTTATAACAAATGAATTAAAATAATATTTACTAAATTCTCTGTGTATCGAATTAAATGGTAATTCAATATTTATGTATCATTTTTTTGATATTATTAAAGCTTCAATATTATTTTTAATTACTATTATTGAATTGAATTAATTGTAATGTTTATATTGGTAATTGTTATTTGCATATTTTGTAATTGTTTAATTGTTATTAATGAATGTATTGTAAATATTTAATTTATTATTGTTGTATATGTAGGGGGTGATTTTAATGGGCATGTGGGATGTATGAATGATGGTTATGAAAGAGTACATGGTGGTTGGGGTTTCGGTCACCGTAATGACGAGGGTGAGGCCTTGCTGGAGGCCGCGCTAGCCTTCGATTTGGCTATATCCAACACTTGGTTCAAAAAGAGGAAAGAACACCTAATTACATACAAAAGTGGCCGCCATAAAAGGCAGATTGATTATTTCTTAATAAGAAGAAATAAAATCAATTGCGTCAAAAACTGCAAGGTACTGCCGGGCGAAAGTGTAGTCCCACAGCATAGGCTCCTCATCATGGAAATTAAAAGTGTAGTGCGTACAAATATGTACAAGAAACGACCCCCACCTAAAATAAAATGGTATTTGTTGGAGAAGGAAGAATGCGCGAATAAATTTAAAAAAAGAGTGACAGATAAAATTATAAATATGAGTAGTATAGAAGGAAAATCCTTGAATGATAGTTGGAACGAAATAGCAGGATGCATAAAAACTTCTTCTTCATCTCTCTGGCAATTCGTGGATGCCCTTCCAAAAAAAATGTTCATCTTTCGAAATGGTCCAATCGCCAAGCCATTTTTCGACATCTTCGTAGTTCTCAAGTGTTTCGTAGAAAGCGCATGGGACATTGCTGAATACAGATGGTTATCAGATGGGGCTAGGTCTGGTGCATATGGAGAGTGGGAAAAGTGTTCCCAGCTAAACGTAGAAATGGTGTTTCTTACCGCTTTCGCTGTGTTAGGGGGCGTTGTCGTGCTGTAAAATCACCTTTGCGTGCCTTCTATTCCGAGCCCATTCCAAGCGCATTCCCGGTCGCTTTTCGCCCAACGCATGCTTCAAATTGACCATTTGTTCACGGTAGCGAAAGATGTTGACAGTTTTAACTGGTTTTAAGAGCTCATGGTACACGATAAACTTTAGTTCATATCGACAAAGCAAAATGTCGTACTCTGCTTTGCGCCTTACTATCTGTCTGTCGTTCAGCTGATAAGGTACCCATTTCCCAGCCTTCTGAATCTTTCCCATGGCATACAGACGGTCACATATCGGTCGTCGACCAACGCTTAACTTTTCTGCCATTTGTTGAGTTTGTTTATCGTCTTCGTCCAGCAATGCTTGTAAATCAGCAATTTTGATTTTTTTCGGTTGACCCGGTAGTTCTTCATCTCAGAAGCGTCCTGCGTTAGGATATTGTCACCGTATGTTTGTACAAAAATTCGTCGGCTCTCACTTGCATTTTCTTTTTGGGTAAACAAAAATAGCAATACGTGCCCCGCAAATGCTCTTTACTTGGCTCGTAACCAGTACCTCGAAAAATAAAGAATTATTTTATTAACCGCCACATCTGGTATACACTGCCAAATCTAAAAAACAATTAAATTTAAATCTAATATTTGTAATTTTTTTTTATTTCTTTCTAGAATAAATAAATAATTTGTTTAGGGTTACTTTAACACCAATTTTCATGAATAATAATTATGTGAATAATGGTGTCATAATAATTTTTATTGCTCCCTTATTGCTCTTATTTACAGATGGATTCTAACTAAAACGTTATATCATCCTATTACTAATATCAGAACTAAAATTAGTTTTTAAGTATAGATAGTTAATGAAGTCTCACAGTGTCCCTCCGCTCTATCTCACGTCGCAAGGCTCCGTCGGCGGCGGCCTCCTCCAGCCGCTTGTCACACTGCTTCACGCGCTCCTCGAACAACACACTACTACCGAGAGCTCGCTGTTCTTGTTCTCTATGAAAAGAATTTATACATTATATATATGAATTTATATAATTATACCTATAACCAGTAACACCAATTTTCATGAATAATAATTATGAAAAATAATGGTGTCATACAAATTTTTCTACCTTATTGCTCTTATTTACAGATGGATTCTAACTAAAACGTTATATCATCCTATTACTAATATCAGAACTAAAATTAGTTTTTAAGTATAGATAGTTAATGAAGTCTCACAGTGTCCCTCCGCTCTATCTCCCGTCGCAAGGCTCCGTCGGCGGCGGCCTCCTCCAGCCGCTTGTCACGCTGCTTCACGCGCTCCTCGAACAACACTACTACCGCGAGCTCGCTGTTCTTGTTCTCTATTACAACAATTGTATACATTATATATATAAATTTATATATTTATATAATAACACCTATAACCAGTAACATCAATTTTCATGAATAATGAAAAATAATAGTGTCATACAAATTTTTCTACCTTATTGCTCTTATTTACAGATGGATTCTAACTAGAACGTTATATCATCATATTACTAATTTCAGAACTAAAATCAGTTTTGTAAGTATAGATAGTTAATGAAGTCTCACAGTGTCCCTCCGCTCTATCTCCCGTCTCAGGGCTCCGTCGGCGGCGGCTGCGGCCTCCTCCAGCCGCTTGTCACGCTGCTTCACGCGCTCCCCGAACTTTATCAACACTCCCGCAAGCTCGCTGTTCTTGTTCTCTATTACTACAATTTATACATTAAATATATAAATTTATATATATATATATATATATATATATATATATATATATAATTATACCTATAACCAGTAACACTAATTTTCATGAATAATAATTATGAAAAATAATAGTGTCATACAAATTTTTCTACCTTATTGCTCTTATTTACAGATGGAGTCTAACTAGAACGTTATATCATCCTATTACTAATAACAGAACTAATATTAGTTTTTAAGTATAGATAGTTAATGAAGTCTCACAGTGTCCCTCCGCTCTATCTCCCGTCGCAGGGCTCCGTCGGCGGCCTCCTCCAGCCGCTTGTCACGCTGCTTCACACGCTCCCCGAACTTTATCGACACTCCCCCGCGAGCTCGCTGTTCTTGTTCTCTATTACTAAAATTTATACATTATATATATAATATTTATATATTTATATAATTATACCTATAACCAGTAACACCAATTTTCATGAATTACAATTATGAAAAATAATGGTGTCATACAAATTTTTCTACCTTATTGCTCTTATTTACAGATGGATTCTAAATAGAACGTTATATCATCCTATTACTAATTTCAGAACTAAAATTAGTTTTGTAACTACTACCGCGAGCTCGCTGTTCTTGTTCTCTATGAAAAGAGTTTATACATTATATATATGAATTTATATAATTATACCTATAACCAGTAACACCAATTTTCATGAATAATAATTATGAAAAATAATGGTGTCAGACAAATTTTTATTGCTCCCTTATTGCTCTTATTTACAGATGGATTCTAACTAGAACGTTATATCATCCTATTACTAATATCAGAACTAAAATTAGTTTTTAAGTATAGATAGTTAAAGAAGTCTCACAGTGTCCCTCCGCTCTATCTCCCGTCGCAAGGCTCCGTCGGCGGCGGCCTCCTCCAGCCGCTTGTCACGCTGCTTCACGCGCTCCTCGAACAACACTACTACCGCGAGCTCGCTGTTCTTGTTCTCTATTGCAACAATTGTATACATTATATATATAAATTTATATATTTATATAATCACACCTATAACCAGTAACATCAATTTTCATGAATAATGAAAAATAATAGTGTCATACAAATTTTTCTACCTTATTGCTCTTATTTACAGATGGATTTTAACTAGAACGTTATATCATCATATTAATAATTTCAGAACTAAAATTAGTTTTGTAAGTATAGATAGTTAATGAAGTCTCACAGTGTCCCTCCGCTCTATCTCCCGTCGCAGAGCTCCGTCGGCGGCGGCGGCGGCCTCCTCCAGCCGCTTGTCACGCTGCTTCACGCGCTCCCCGAACTTTATTTATATTTAATTATACCTATAACCAGTAACACCAATTTTCATGAATAATAATTATGAAAAATAAAAGTGTCATACAAATTTTTCTACCTTATTGCTTTTATTTACAGATGGATTCTAACTAGAACGTTATATCATCCTATTACTAATTTCAGAACTAAAATTAGTTTTGCAAGTATAGATAGTTAAAGAAGTCTCACAGTGTCCCTCCGCTCTATCTCCCGTCGCAGGGCTCCGTCGGCGGCCTCCTCCAGCCGCTTGTCAGGCTGCTTCACGCGCTCCCCGAACTTTATCAACACTCCCGCGAGCTCGCTGTTCTTGTTCTCTATTACTACAATTTATACATTAAATATATAAATTTATATATATATATATATAATTATACCTATAACCAGTAACACCAATTTTCATGAATAATAATTATGAAAAATAATGGTGTCATACAAATTTTTATTGCTCCCTTATTGCTCTTATTTACAGATGGATTCTAACTAGAACGTTATATCATCCTATTACTAATATCAGAACTAAAATTAGTTTTTAAGTATAGATAGTTAATGAAGTCTCACAGTGTCCCTCCGCTCTATCTCCCGTCGCAAGGCTCCGTCGGCGGCGGCCTCCTCCAGCCGCTTGTCACGCTGCTTCACGCGCTCCTCGAACAACACTACTACCGCGAGCTCGCTGTTCTTGTTCTCTATTGCAACAATTGTATACATTATATATATAAATTTATATATTTATATAATCACACCTATAACCAGTAACATCAATTTTCATGAATAATGAAAAATAATAGTGTCATACAAATTTTTCTACCTTATTGCTCTTATTTACAGATGGATTTTAACTAGAACGTTATATCATCATATTAATAATTTCAGAACTAAAATTAGTTTTGTAAGTATAGATAGTTAATGAAGTCTCACAGTGTCCCTCCGCTCTATCTCCCGTCGCAGGGCTCCGTCGGCGGCGGCGGCGGCCTCCTCCAGCCGCTTGTCACGCTGCTTCACGCGCTCCCCGAACTTTATTTATATTTAATTATACCTATAACCAGTAACACCAATTTTCATGAATAATAATTATGAAAAATAAAAGTGTCATACAAATTTTTCTACCTTATTGCTTTTATTTACAGATGGATTCTAACTAGAACGTTATATCATCCTATTACTAATTTCAGAACTAAAATTAGTTTTGTAAGTATAGATAGTTAAAGAAGTCTCACAGTGTCCCTCCGCTCTATCTCCCGTCGCAGGGCTCCGTCGGCGGCCTCCTCCAGCCGCTTGTCAGGCTGCTTCACGCGCTCCCCGAACTTTATCAACACTCCCGCGAGCTCGCTGTTCTTGTTCTCTATTACTACAATTTATACATTAAATATATAAATTTATATATATATATATATAATTATACCTATAACCAGTAACACCAATTTTCATGAATAATAATTATGAAAAATAATGGTGTCATACAAATTTTTATTGCTCCCTTATTGATCTTATTTACAGATGGATTCTAACTAGAACGTTATATCATCCTATTACTAATAACAGAACTAATATTAGTTTTTAAGTATAGATAGTTAATGAAGTCTCACAGTGTCCCTCCGCTCTATCTCCTGTCGCAGGGCTCCGTCGGCGGCGGTGGCCTCCTTCAGCCGCTTGTCACACTGCTTCACGCGCTCCTCGAACAACACACTACTACCGAGAGCTCGCTGTTCTTGTTCTCTATGAAAAGAGTTTATACATTATATATATGAATTTATATAATTATACCTATAACCAGTAACACCAATTTTCATGAATAATAATTATGAAAAATAATGGTGTCATACAAATTTTTATTGCTCCCTTATTGCTCTTATTTACAGATGGATTCTAACTAGAACGTTATATCATCATTTTACTAATTTCAGAACTAAAATTAGTTTTGTAAGTATAGATAGTTAATGAAGTCTCACAGTGTCCCTTCGCTCTATCTCCCGTCGCAGGGCTCCGTCGGCGGCGGCTGCGGCCTCCTCCAGCCGCTTGTCACGCTGCTTCACGCGCTCCCCGAACTTTATCAACACTCCCGCGAGCTCGCTGTTCTTGTTCTCTATTTATACATTATATATATAAATTTATATATTTATATAATTATACCTATAACCAGTAACACCAATTTTCATGAATAATAATTATGAAAAATAATGGTGTCATACAAATTTTTATTGCTCCCTTATTGCTCTTATTTACAGATGGATTCTAACTAGAACGTTATATCATCATATTACTAATTTCAGAACTAAAATTAGTTTTGTAAGTATAGATAGTTAATGAAGTCTCACAGTGTCCCCCCGCTCTATCTCCCGTCGCAGGGCTCCGTCGGCGGCGGCGGCCTCCTCAAGCCGCTTGTCACGCTGCTTCACGCGCTCCTCGAACAACACACTACTACCGCGAGCTCGCTGTTCTTGTTCTCTATTACAACAATTGTATACATTATATATATAAATTTATATATTTATATTATCACACCTATAACCAGTAACACCAATTTTCATGAATAATAATGAAAAATAATAGTGTCATACAAATTTTTCTACCTTATTGCTCTTATTTACAGATGGATTCTAACTAGAACGTTATATCATCCTATTACTAATTTCAGAACTAAAATTAGTTTTGTAAGTATAGATAGTTAATGAAGTCTCACAGTGTCCCTCCGCTCTATCTCCCGTCGCAGGCTCCGTCGGCGGCGACGGCCTCCTCCAGCCGCTTGTCACGCTGCTTCACGCGCTCCCCGAACTTTATCAACACTCCCGCGAGCTCGCTGTTCTTGTTCTCTATTACAACATTTTATACATTATATATAAATTTATATATTTATATAATTATACCTATAACCAGTAACACCAATTTTCATGAATAATAATTATGAAAAATAATGGTGTCATACAAATTTCTATTGCTCCCTTATTGCTCTTATTTACAGATGGATTCTAAATAGAACGTTATATCATCCTATTACTAATTTCAGAACTAAAATTAGTTTTTGTAAGTATAGATAGTTAATGAAGTCTCACAGTGTCCCTCCGCTCTATCTCCCGTCGCAGGGCTCCGTCGGCAGCGGTGGCCTCCTCCAGCCGCTTGTCACACTGCTTCACGCGCTTCTCGAATAACACACTACTACCGCGAGCTCGCTGTTCTTGTTCTCTATGAAAAGAGTTTATACATTATATATATGAATTTATATAATTATACCTATAACCAGTAACACCAATTTTCATGAATAATAATTATGAAAAATAATGGTGTCATACAAATTTTTATTGCTCCCTTATTGCTCTTATTTACAGATGGATTCTAACTAGAACGTTATATCATCCTATTACTAATTTCAGAACTAAAATTAGTTTTGTAAGTATAGATAGTTAATGAAGTCTCACAGTGTCCCTTCGCTCTATCTCCCGTCGCAGGGCTCCGTCGGCGGCGGCTGCGGCCTCCTCCAGCCGCTTGTCACGCTGCTTCACGCGCTCCCCGAACTTTATCAACACTCCCGCGAGCTCGCTGTTCTTGTTCTCTATTACAACATTTTATACATTATATATATAAATTTATATATTTATATAATTATACCTATAACCAGTAACACCAATTTTCATGAATAATAATTATGAAAAATAATGGTGTCATACAAATTTTTATTGCTCCCTTATTGCTCTTATTTACAGATGGATTCTAACTAGAACGTTATATCATCATATTACTAATTTCAGAACTAAAATTAGTTTTGTAAGTATAGATAGTTAATGAAGTCTCACAGTGTCCCCCCGCTCTATCTCCCGTCGCAGGGCTCCGTCGGCGGCGGCGGCCTCCTCCAGCCGCTTGTCACGCTGCTTCACGCGCTCCTCGAACAACACACTACTACCGCGAGCTCGCTGTTCTTGTTCTCTATTAGAACAATTGTATACATTATATATATAAATTTATATATTTATATTATCACACCTATAACCAGTAACACCAATTTTCATGAATAATAATTATGAAAAATAATGGTGTCATACAAATTTTTCTACCTTATTGCTCTTATTTACAGATGGATTCCAACTAAAACGTTATATCATCCTATTACTAATATCAGAACTAAAATTAGTTTTTAAGTATAGATAGTTAATGAAGTCTCACAGTGTCTCTCCGCTCTATCTCCCGTCGCAGGGCTCCGTCGGCGGCGGCGGCCTCCTCCAGCCGCTTGTCACGCTGCTTCACGTGCTCCCCGAACTTTATCAACACTCCCGCGAGCTCGCTGTTCTTGTTCTCTATTACAACAATTTATACATTTTACATATAAATTTATATATATATATATAATTATACCTAACCTTACTAGAACGTTATATCAACCTATTACTAATTTCAGAGCTAAAATTAGTGTAAGTATAGATATATAATTATACCTATAACCAGTAACACCAATTTTTATGAATAATAATTATGAAAAATAATGTTGTCATACAAATTTTTATTGCTACCTTATTACTCTTATTTAGAGATGGATTCTAACTAGAACGTTATATCACTCCCGCAAGCTCGCTGTTCTTGTTCTCTATTACAACAATTTATATATTAAATATAAATTGTTGTAATAGAGAAGAATTTCGCTGTCATTTCGCTATGTTTTGAAAATAAATTTTTGTATAAAATATATAATTAAGCGCCCTCTATTGACAAACACAATCTAGGTTGCTTCATTTGTTGCTACTGTTAGACAGATGGCGTTAGGATATAATTTATATAAATTGTTATATTTCTTTAATTGAGCCAGTTGAGCATGCGGGCGGGTTTAAGGGTTTAAACAATTATAAAAATTTATTATCACGCGACGTACTTTAATATTTTTTTAAAGGTGGCAATCCTATACATAAAAAGGTCCTTCTAAGTCAGCGGAGTCGAGTGGAGAAGGAATTACCTTCCTTGTGTGTAGTGCCTCCCTCAGCCTAGTTCCTGCCGTCTCCTGCGCGGGCGTGAGTCTCACACACGCTCCCGCGGCGACGCGCTCTCCACGCTCTCCTCCGACACACTCGCGATGCTGTCGGCGAATATCTGTTCCATGCAAACAATATTTATAATAATTGTAAATGGACACATTTGTATGATTTTACTTCTAGAAAGGTACATTGTTGCTGATGGAAACCTAAAAAACAATTCGAAAAAATATATTAATATATCTTGTGCTTTTAAACTATTCTGGCTGTTTTATAACAATATTTTACTTATATCTACCTGGTTTATGTGTTCCGAGGGGAAGTAGTGGTGTTTAATGAGCTGTCGTCTGCGTGCTCCGTTACCGCTCGTCAGACCGGCGCACAGCAATTTGCGGACCTGATGTATTACACGTATAAAACATTTGTCATGAAAATTACAAATATATATATATATAATTACGTGTCACGTTGTTGTCCGCGATGGACTCCTAAACTACTAAACGATTTTAAACAAAATTTACACACCACGTGCAGTTGACCACACCTAAAAGATCAGATAGTTTTCATTTCAATTTATAGTTGTAATATTATTTTATTGCAAATTATTTATTTATTATTTGGAAGTTACAATTTTCAATTGGCTCCAAACAATTCTAAAAGATAACGGTATTTGTTGACTGGATTGAGTAATTATTTGTATTTGTGGTTTAGAATTGGAAAACCCATGATTTTTCTAATGGGCAACTATGTCTTGCATGTTCACGTGTAAAATCATTTAATCTAATTGTGTTAGCTAAAGATAGGGTAATCAAAAATATTGTTTACCGATTAGTGCTAAATTTAAATATAAATATTTCAAATTTAAAATAATTAATATTGTTACATTTTAAACTTCCTGCCCTACCTACCTCATTCGAAAATTTAAATGTTCACGTTATTAACTAAAAACTTTGTAATATACTTCTTAAACTTGGATACAATAAGAAAATAATTATTTAGTTAAATATCGACTAAGACATGGATGTTCTCGTAATAGATGTTTTCTACCTCTTAAATAGTTACAGCAACGCGTGGCCGGATCTGCTAGTATATATATATGGTTATTATAAATTATGAAAGACGGATTTTAATTATTTTTTTAAGTACAGATAAGTCTATAATGACTAATGTTGTTTGTTACCAAGGTGCAATTTTACAGACAGACTCTTAAAAGTCCAATGTATGAAGACCTGGTGGTGCGCTAACAGCCGCCCGAGCGCGGCCTCCCAGCGCAGCTGCAGCGGCGCCAGCGCCAACCCGCGTCACCACGCACTGCTGCGCCGTCTCCGCGCCCACCGGACCCGTCTGGGGACAAAAGACATACACATGTATAAATAAAATTTAAATAATACAAAGGTGTGTACCTCGGAGGTGTATTGCAGCACGCTGAACACAGTGTCCTCAAAGGCATCTGGAGTCCCTTCCTGCCGAGTCTCGTTTCTTGAGTCCTTCCGAGTCTCACGGGACCCGCAGAGCGCCCCCACTACTTGCAACTTAAAATATTTATGTAAATTAATTATATATTTGTTTTATCTCGTTTATAATTAATATATTAATTCTATTAGATAGTATAAAATATATATATCAGATTTGATCCTCAAATTAGTATTTTAAAAAACCTCGGAACCTTTAAAAAATCTAAGATTTTAACAAAATAGAAAAATAAATAGATATAAAACAAAACAAAAAATAATCTTTCAACCACTGACAGTATAACAGAGAATAAATAAATGATAACAAAGGCAGCCTCACCAGCCCGACGCTCCAACAAAAGTGCCCCAAGATGCACTGAACGGTCTATTTAAACGTGTGCGCGCCTCTTTGCTTAGCTGTGATTGGTTGGAGTTCACTAGTTCTCCAATATAACACTAGAGGCGCTGCACACATTTAAACTTATCGACTTAACAAAGAAATTACATTAACAACCATGATTAAATACAAACAACATTTCAATAATCGTGATTAAACAAATAATAAAAAAAAAGAAATAATCTCAACGAATAACCCTTAAAACATAACTTTCTCTAAGCCATAAATTGAGAGAGGCACTTCCGTTTCCTTCAGTACAACGCTTTTTTGACTCAAAAACAGCGTCCTTCCGGTATAATGTAGCAGACGGTGGGGATGGATGATGTGCTTGCGCAGCACCACTCACCTGTATCCGTCATTGGCGCTTCAGTTTCTGAACAGCGCAGTCGCTTTTAAATCACTCTCAAGATTCTTGATTAATTTTGTTACAAAAGTAGTATTTTATAATGAATCCAGTGAAGAATGCTGATTTGGCAAAAAAGAACACAACCCACGTCCGTTCGTCATCAAGGGACTCTATGGACATCAGTAGCGGTAGCGGTGCTTCCAGCCCGATGCGACGCAAAAAGCATCAAAAAAGGGGACGGCGCAATGCTAAGGTAAGTAATCTGACAAGTATTGTTAAAATTTTATTATAAAACTTTTTTTTTTTTACAAGACCATATTTCATAAAACAACAAATTTTCATGATTCGAAAGCGGCGTTCAAAAAAATAAACTTTTTTAATATTGAGAAAAGTATTGATTGCAATTTTTAAACTACCCTCAAGTCAGACTTTAGATACCTCTGACCTACATTTGAATTACTTAATAATTTACAGTATTTTAATTCTCCGGACTGGTCACAAGTGCGATATTCAGAAGTACAAAAGTAATACAATTCTACCCCCGGTTTTGTAGAACTGGAATATAATGATTCTATAACATCTTATTATAAAAATTGTTTAGCGAATGTTGAAAAATTACTTGCCACTATTATACACGCTATTATTTTTCAAAATGAAGCCCTTCAGAAGGAGATTAGCTCAACTAACTCCTGGTTATCTGAATTTCAGAATCCAATAAACATTGATGATATTATTGATTTTTTTCTGAAAGTGATTGTCAAAAAATTCATTAAAATATATTGCAAATAATTTGTGGTAAGCGTGCTGACATAGTACAGCAGCGCAGTGATGCCATTTTGAAGTTTGTTAAAGATAATTATCTGAGGGAATTGTTAAGAAATTCTTCCTTCATGGGATAATCTTTAATGTTTTACAGATTTTATTACCAAGAAAGGCAGCGTTCAAAGAACATTCGTCGGTGTGAACCAAACGCTATCTACGAAAGATGGCTTTTATAGAAATCTTTTTGAGCAAAAATGTAGTAATGTTATGCCTGTGCGCGCAACAGTTCATACGATTATCCGTTGACTAGTACCGTCGTCAACCCTGCGCAAAGGCAAAAGGGAACTATAGAATTTTTTCGCCACCGTGGATCTAAGCGTCAGAAACGCGCCTCAATGGAAAGTTTGGAAGGAACCTTTTCAGCTGGGCAAATCAAACTTCAGGTAAGCGTGTGGAAGTAAAGTTAGGAGCACCATTGTATATTTTAAAAAGAATTACAGGTTATCGAATTCTGTTTATAAACCGATCTCCTTTAACATATCCATCGCAGTTAACGACGAAATTTCAAACAAAAAATTCAAAAGATATCTTATTGCAAATGAACAATCTGGCAAATCTTTGTATCCAATTTTCCTAGTTGCGAAAAAAGATACGATACCCTCTTTTCGGCTGGTTTCCAATTATTAAACCAATATGTTCAAATAGACAAATTTCGTTTAGTAAATAGATACAAAGTGTCCGATATTCTCCAATCACGATATTGGCTTATGAAAGTAGATTTAAAAACGCCTACTTTCATCTTCCAATTGCAATCAGCTCATAGTCCTTATATAAGCATTAAAATATTCAACCAGCTCTGGCATTGAGTCCAAGTCTGACTAATTAGTTACAGGCATTATATTTGGTTTGAATATTTAACAAATAATCCAGCCTCTGAATAGTTATTATATGAAATTTCTAAAAAACTTTAATATTCCTCCTTCTGTATTTAGAGTTCATGATCTTACATTGTTAAACATTAAAAAGGAGAATTTTATTGTAGAAAATAATTCGATAGTTTTACGACCGTCATTTGGTTTCAGAACTGAGAACGCAAAGTACAGATAATCCGGCTGGCGGTTGTTAAAAAGCAAGTAACAAAAATATGGATCCCGTATTTTAGATTAATAAACTCGTACAATGTGAACGGACCCTTGCTACAGGCTGTAAGGTCTCTTTACCGAGATCACTCAGCCTGTGTGCGAGTAGGAGCTGGCATGTCGCCCTGGTTTGACATCCAATCGGGTGTTAAGCAAGGTTGCGCTATGTCAGCTTGGTTGTTCAATTTGTATTTGGATAGTTGTCTCCAAGGAGTGAAAGATAGTGACATGGGAGTGAAAGTAGGTGACCTTAAGGTCAATTGCTTACTATATGCAGATGATGCAGTGCTCATTGCATCATCAGAATACAATTTGCAGGCATTGGTCACCACTCTGAAAGATGGGTGTGAAATTAATGGTCTTAACCTGAATGTAGATAAGACGAAGGTTCTGATATTTGAAAGAAATGAAGAAAGAACAGAATGTAAGATCAACGTGAATGATAAGATAATAGAACAAGTGAATGAAGTGGTATATTTGGGAAGTATGTTTAGCAGAGACGGAAGATACGAAATGGATGTGGAAAGGCGTATTGCTGCTGGTAACAGAGTCAATGGTGCTTTGACTGCATTGTTGAGACGGCAAAACGTCAGTATAGCTGCACGTTTGGCTGTACACAATGCAGTTTTGCTACCGACGCTGTTATACGGCAGCCAAACGTGGGTAACACAGAAGAAGAATGTAAGAAAGATGAATGCTGTGGAGATGCGATCTCTTCGCAGAATATGCGGAGTCAGTCTAGCTGATCGAATCCGCAATGAAGAGATCCACAGAATGGCAGGTACTAGCAAAGATGTCACGGTGAGAATGAAGAAGAACGTGCTCAGGTGGTTTGGGCACGTTGAACGAATGAGTGACGAAAGAATGGTAAAAAAGATTTATATGGGAAAAGTGAGCGATAAGAGAGACAGGGGGAGGCCTCGAGTGACCTTCGAAAACACAGTAGCTACGATACTGGAGGAAGGTCACGTAAAAAGCATGAGGACTCCCCGGAGGGCATGTATGAAGAAGTTGATGTCTGTGGCCGAGGCGAAAGAGGTATGCAGAGACCGTAGCGTTTGGCGCTCCGTCGTCTCTGGCTACCCCGCAAGGGATATGGCGTGAAGGTAAATAAATAAATAAATAAATAAACTCGTAGAACGTTCTGCTTCTTGCAGAGGCAGTATGAACAGCTTCTTCATCACTACATGCGTGTGGTACCCCAGCACCACCTAATCGAACTATAATTAAATTGATTTTAAAAGAGGCTGGCATCAAATGTAGTAGGTAGTGTGCGATCTGGTATCTTCTACCAGCTGGCTAGAAAATGTACCGATAGATGATATATTAAAAAGGGGTAACTGGCGCGCCCGCTTGGACATTTAATAAATATTATAGAAAAGAAATAAAAAGCTGCATGTTATAAAAACAAATAAAATTTAACGAATTGTTTCAAACAGTGCCTTAATTTAATAATATTTTCTAATCACATTAACGTTCTTACTATATTGTATTGTTACTGTATAGTATTTTAACTGTATTGTATTGTTATTGTTGTAGCAGACAATTTATGGCTTAGAGAAGGTACAGTCAAAGCTTAATATAACAATTTTATTTTACTTATCCAATTTATATTTCTGTCTGCAGATTTGATAAATTGATACGCAATGAGGGATACAGGTAAGTGGTGCTGCACAAGCACATCATCCATCCCCACCATCTGCTAGCTGTTTTCCATCGGCTGTTTTGGAGCCAAAACAGCGGTGTTCTGAAGGAAGCGGAAGTGCCTCAATTTATGGCTTACAGAAAGGTAAGGACGCTTAATATCAATATTATTATATTAATTCGGTATAAATATTATAAACGGACCTTATTTATGTTATAATATAATTTGATATTTAAATTAAAACTTATATTTTTAATTTATAGTAACAAAGTTAAGAGTTAAGTGCTTTTAAAAATCAAAAAATCTATTTTTTGCTTAGAATTTAAGGTTTAGTATATTCTCTTAAAATTTTTAAACGATCTGATTAATTTTCCGCCCATCAGGCTATGTCAGTGTGACCGAGAGTGTCGCGTCGCAAGTGTATCGAGGCAGCTGCTTAGCTTATTGTTCGTTTGTCGTCTTTCACCCTTGCTTGTATTAGTTATTTTACTTATTTTAGTACTGAAATTTAGTTGATTGTTGCTGTGATGATATATACATTGATGATATGATATATACTGTGTGATGATAAATACATTCTTATATATATCACACTCAACAAATGCGAACACACAAACTTCCACTAATATTGCATCTTACTATAAATATATTATTTATTAATTATACATACATATTTAGTGTTATATTAAAATGTTATCAATTAATAATGCAAATTTATTTCCAAAGTAATCGATCCTTTAGTCTAATGTCGCTAAATTATTTTTGTTAGTAAATATTTTCAAGTTGCCCACATTTAGTCTGACCTTCTGCATGTGTAATAACACAACAAGTATCTCCTTCTTGGCATATTTTAAATTTTGAAGTCGATATCATGTCCTTTCTAGTTCTTAGTGTTCTTAATAACGTTTATACCGCGTCGGTCCTTATAATGTGTTATTGTAGGGTCGATTAAATATTATTAATTATCCATAATGCGTATTGCCGATACAAGTAATTTGAATTCTCATAAAATTAAGTCAATTAAGACATGGACATGTCGACATGGGCTATTGTATTACTTGTGAGGTATTTGAATAGATTAAGAGGTGATTAGTGCTATTTTGTAGGTTAAACTGTATATTTTTCATTACAGGAGTATTTATAAGGAACTAGCAGGTGGTTACCCGTGCTTCGCAACGGACGGCGAAAGTGAAGAAGAGAGGGAGCGGGTGGTAAACTTTGCAGTTTTTTAGCTTTAACTTTGGAACGGTTTGGACCCTTGCCACCACCTTTTCCACCTTTGCAAAATCCTTTCTTATGTCATCTATTCAATATGACAGGGGTCTTGGTGTCCCAAATTTCAGCTTTCTAGGTATTATGGTTTGGGCTGTTTGGGCGAGTCAGCGAGTCAGCGACTCAGGGTCCAGCCTTTCTATCCAGCTATTTTGGCGGGACTTCGTTGTTATTGCTTAAGGCTTAATTTTTAATTATTCTATTCTTATTTATTTTTTTACGACCGCCAGACCTGTGAGCGGCTGGGCTTACGCTGGGCTTTCAGTTCGGACGACGAACATAAGTCATCTCTCACTGAGATGTCAGGCCCCATGAGCTTCATTGATAATTCGGATGAAGAGGCTAATGGGATACCAAACTAAGCAATAAATTTACCTTGCCTTCCTTCAGCTCCAAGGTATGTTCTAATGTATTTAGTATCATCATATTTGAAACAAGATGTGAGGCTTACTGTGCCTTGAAGTTTTGGTCTCATAAGATAAACTCCACAAAATGTTCTAATATTATTTTATTTCAAATTTCAAAAGTTAAAAATAAAATAGCAAATACCCAACATAACTTTACGAGTGTTCCTTTTTAATGCCTTATTTTTTGTCACAGATATTTGATACATCTTCCAGATTTTTGGAATAAGCCCAGCGGCTTACAGTTCGGACGACGAACACTTAAGTCATCTTTCACTGAGATGTTAGGCCTCAGGCCCCATGAGCTTGATTGACCCCATGAGCTCGGACGAGGAGGCTGATGGGATACCAAACACAGCATGAAATTTAGGTTGCCTTCCTTCAGCTCCAAGGTATGTTCTAATGTATTTAGTATTATCTATTTTAAACAAGATGTAAGGCTTACTGTGCCTTGAAGGTTTGGTCTCAGATATAGGATAAACTCAACAAAATGTACTAATATAATTTTTTTTCAAATTACTAAAGTTAAAAATAAAATAGCAAATACCTAACATCATTTTACGAGTGTTCCTTTTTAATGCCTTATTTTTGTCACAGATATTTGGTACATCTTCCAGATTTTTGGAATAAGCCCAGCGGCTTACAGTTCGGACGACGAACACTTAAGTCATCTCTCACCGAGATGTCAGGCCTCAGGCCCCAGGCCCCATGAGCTTGATTGATAACTCGGATGAGGAGGCTGATGGGATAGCAAACTAAGCATGAAATTTACCTTACCTTCTTTCAGCTCCAAGGTAAGTTCTAATGTAATTAGTACTCTCTTATTTGAAACAAGATGTGAGGCTTACTGTGCCTTGAATGTTTGGTCTCAGATATAGGATAAACTCAACAAAATGTACTAATATTATTTTATCTCAAATTTTAAAAGTTAAAAATAAAATAGCAAATACCTAACATAACTTTACGAGTGTTCCTTTTTAATGCCTTATTTTTTGTTTCAGATTTTTGGATTCACCGCAGTCCACCAGATTATCCGGCATGTGCGTCGTGACGCGATTTAGTTGGACTACGTCAGACGACGAACCTTTGGCTTGCCTGGCACAGTGGACGTGGTCCGATGAAAAGCCTTGGGCAGCTCTTTCTCTCATCGGGAGAAAATGATGTATGCCGAAAAATCGGATAGGATTGACCGGTAGGAGACGGAAAGCTATCGACAAGGCCTCAGTCAGCCAACCCTTCAGATCTACTGCCTTTGCCTTTGACCAGAATTATACCATAGCAGAATCGGAATATTTTGTAGTCTACGTGTATGTTAGGGTCCGTTTTAATTTTTATTTTATTTATTGTAAGTATTGATGCGGACACCAAAATATAATTATTATTCTACTGTGGTTTTATTTAAAGGATACGTAAATAATGAGGCGACTCTTATTATGACGTACCTAATCTATATTTGAAAACATTTAAGCGTTAATACTACTGGATACATTAAACACAATTGGTAATATATGTTATTGTAACTTGTACGTGTATTCTCCAACACATGGAGATTTTGTAACAAATTATTGGCTGTAACTTATTTAAATATTTTTTTAGCTAGAAAAGTTATGTAAATGTGTAACAGCCTGTGTGCACTAGTCATAATAGTATACTATTACTTAAAAATATATATCTTAAAAATATATACATCAACATATTCAAATATTAAACTGTAATTTTCAACACTTCCCGAGTTAATGTCACAAAGTTAAAAGCAAAATCTTATTTTTAATATTGTGCTCACATACTTTTTTGTATTACCCATACTCTAATAATTTTAAAGTAAATTTTGTAAAAATAAGAAAGATTTGAAAATCTGAAATGTGCTAACGACATATGTCTCATAGAAGGTTACTACAAATAATGGACAACAAATTACATTTCAATATTCAATCACCAAATAAATTTTAAGCAAGGTGAGCCAACAAACGGCACATTTATAATTAGTAACTAATTGAAATGCAAGCTTGTTAATAATATCGATTGATCTTAGCACTAAAATGATTGTACACAAAAACAATAAGTGATAATAAATATAATTATAAAACTTTGTAACAGATTGTACATAAAAACAATAATAATCTCTATAATAATTTAATCTTAGCTCTTATTTACTATTGTTCAAAACTTATCATGAGTTACCATTTTACTGACAACGATGCCGGCGCGAACGCCGTCCGCTATTATCTAGAGAGCAGTCGGCCGTGTTGTTTTTGACGGAGACGCAGATATCTCAACCTCGATACCTCAACACAGCGTATCTGTCACATACCCCTGGTATAAACTAGAACACCATATCTGTGTTTTTAAGGGAGGATATCTGGTACCGTCCCAGATACCGTCGCTTTTAGGATTTTGAAAGTCGGGACCTGTCTGTACTCAAGCTGCGCGTGGACATGGACGACCATGTAAGAGTCTAGACGTGCCTCTACAGGTCCCATAGTGGTAATGCAGAAACGGTTCAACTCTTGGGCCCATGTTCAGGCGAAGATTGACGATCTGCTTTCACAGATTCCCTCCGCCGAAGTCGTAGTCCTCGGGGACATCAATGCGCACAATGCCGATTGGCTAGAGTCACGTGCCACCGACTACGCGGGGTAGTGACTTTGCTCTGGCAAATGGTCTGTACCAATTGGTTAAGACGCACACTCGTCTACCTATTAATATGTATAGAAAATGGAAAAAAGAACGTCTAGTTAGAAAGTTGTGGGTTCATCCTATGCTGTCGGCACGGGAGCAATTTGGTGAATTTCATACACTTTACGAAGATCTCCGAAAAGACGAGGCCAAGTTTTGTGATTATTTTCGAATGAATTACAAGACATTTGATAAATTATTAGATTTATTAAAGAATAAACTGCAACACACAAATACAAATATGCGAGCAAGTATATCTGCTAAGGAGAGATTGGTTGTTACATTGAGGTAAATAAAATAAATATAATATATATTTAATTATTCTGATGTAATGTAGAAAAATAAAATGGCGCGGTGGCGGCGCGGGAGCGGCGCGGTGGCGGGCTTCGCGCGACTCGTATCTACAGAGTAATTACGCGGCGACGGCGCGGTGACGGCATCGTGTGCAGGAACGCTTAGGGTCCTCTGATCATTGCTTGGTACGGAGTGTAGTGCCCATTGGACGTCCAGCTCACACAAGACCTGCGAATCGATGCGTTTTACACTACAAGTCAGCGGATTCGGATGGAATGTGGTCCTTTTTTGCATCCTACCCATGATGCCGATTTGTTTCCCTTCCAATGATCGAAGTGACTGCGCTGCGGCTGTAGCTGATGTGATACTTCAGGGCATGGACTACGCCAAGCTCTGTGGTACCACTTGGTGGCAGATCGCGGCCTTGATTTGATGCGTCTGTCAGTGCTGCAGCAGCTGGCAAACGGCAGGCTTATCAAGCTTGGGCTAATGCGTTAGTAAGTTAGTAAAAAATTTATAAAAAATGTAGAAATGACCATACCGATATGACTGTTAATACGAGTATATAACAATTTGCCGCAGATCTCTTTGACGGAAATATCATAGTTGAAACAATGCACTAATCCTATTGATGGATTTAGACTCCATCAATAGGATACAATTCGTTTAAACTTTTGTTAAAAATAAATCTATTTAATTGTCATAATTTATTATGTCATGCTTAGCATACAATGTTTTATTGAGGCGTAGACTAAGAGCGGTTTGGCCTTCGTACAAAATCGTTGTACTTTGTAATTTGCACGTCTTGAAACTGTTTGAATCTCGACTTTGTGATAGAATTACACTGAATGTTCGAAATGATTGAAATAAACTAAATTGGAGTAACTGTAGCTGAGTCATTTATATTTTCCATTGTAATCATAAATATTTCTTAAATTTAGTTATATGACCCTTGATAGAACCGTGTTCCTGACATTCTATTTGGTAATCGAAAACAATAAGTGAGATTATATAATCGAGTCGCCGTATGTATGTAATATATACCCGTACGTACATATTATGTATGAACAAGTACGAACGATTTGAAAAATAAATGAAGTAATTAGCTATAACTCACGTCCGTCTCTGCTGGTGCCTGCAGCCCGGGGGTACTGCGGCGCTCCTTGTGGCTCCTCCCTGGTATATCACTACACCAGATGAACCCTGAAATATTCAGCAGAATAATGACTATACGGCTTTTACTATTGGGAACTGTAATTTATTAGCAATTGCAAAGACAATCCCTATGAAATTCAAGTATATAAAATAGTAAATAAAATGTATAATATATACGAGTACGTACATATTATATACGTCGACTCTAACGAATATGTACGAGGCGACTAACGGTTTGAATAATAAATGAAATAATCAAATATAACTCACGTACGTCTCTGCTGGTGCCTGCAGCCCGGGGGTACTGCGGCGCTCCTTGTGACTCCTCCCTGGTATATCACTACACTGAATGTACCCTGAAATATTCAGCAGAGTAATCGCCATACGGCTTTTTATTATTGGTTACATTGATTTATTAGCAATAGTAAAGATAATCACTAAGAAATTCAAGTATATATAATTGTAAATAATATATTTAAAGTAAGATAAACAAAGATGAAACATTAGTGGAAGTTTGTGTGTTCGCATTTGTTGAGGGTGAAAATATATGAGGATATGTTAAAGGATGTCTCAAGAAAGGCACTTAGCTGCAATAGTCTGCTGTAACAGCATTAGTCATATTATTTGTTATAACGCCAAGCTGGGTCCGGCGCGATGGTGACTGACTACTTGCAAAAGAGGCTGTTGCTAACCGGCCCCAGTTCTACCCGGCCTTCAAACTTTGTCACCTTTGATAATCTTAAGAAACATCTCCTGTCACGGTCGTAATATGTATCTTCTAGGGATACATTCGTAGCTAAGACGTTTTACTGTTATGAAATCATTTAAAATAGTAATTAACAATTTAGGCAAACATTTAGATTGAAAATAAAGTAAACTTATAACAACGTACACCAGGACTGTGATTGTAGAAAATTTATAATTTTAAATGACGGCATAAAAATATATACAAGAAATAGTGTAATTTTTCAAAGAACCGTCATTTTAGTACAGCCTAAACTTCTGTTTTATTTCCAAATTTGTGCATTAGTATTTCAAAAATATACTTATCATTTACATTTGCAGCAACGGTCAGAATTACATTCTATAAGTTTCTTACTTAATACAGTTTTCTTATATTATATGTTACTTCAATCATATTGTATATCTTATTCAAATCATATGTAGTGCAATGTTTACTTATCTTTATATTATATATGGAAAATATTAAATTTTCTAATACCGAAGAAATTATAATCCACATATATATAATTATACAACTGTAGCTTAAAAAACAATAAATGCTACGTTACTTGTGTGTCGAGTTAAAAACAGGAGACCGCATTATTTATATTACAAATTCGCGAACAACTTGTAGTCTATACTAATATGATTATGGAAGTTAATTATAGCTCTTAACCTCAACTGTAGCTTCCCCTGGTCTTACACCGCAAAAGTAATGCAGAATAAAGTGTTAATACATATAAAAGTCAGAAGAGAGCTTAATGCTGCGTCACTTCGTACTTTATACACTAACCTTATCGTGAGGACGCTCCTTTATGAACCTTGCTGTATGAGATTTAAAATTTATAATTCAAATTAGCAATCTGATAAACAACAATAGTTTTAATCCTCTTTATTGTACAAACTAATTTATTAAACCATTACGGTTTATTTGTTATTGTCAGTTGTAATATGAATCACAATTTTGGTTATCATCAATATTTAACTTAAAACTATTATCGTTTTAAAACAATGAAAGGAAGAATTATGTAATAGTGTACTAAAAAAATCGAAGTTACTGCATTAAGAGTAAGAAGTAATTTCTACTATTACTGAAAATAAACTAATGTTTTGATTATACATATTTGGAAAGGCTGTAAGTGGCCTTAACATATCTATAACATATTATATTTTATTAAGACAATATTTTACTTACCTACCGAAATTAATTAGAAGGTAATATAACATAACACAGCACAGCACGGCACAGCACAGCATAAGAAATATTTAAACAATTTTGTCTCACACCAAATCCTGTTTATGAAAAATCTAATAAATACAGTTTATTTACTCACTGCTACAAAATGAATACAATGAATTTTATTGTAATATTAGCAAAAATTATAATTGAAAAAAAACCATATGATTTAAATTAAATTAATAACAAGTTTTTCGGAACATTCCCGGTTTCTTGAAATATTATAGCAAATTTTAAAGCTTGCCAAACAGTAAAGTGGCTTCGTCTACGTTTAGAGAATGTAGTTTAGTGTAGTAGTAGCAGGAATTTGAAGAAAAAAAGTTTCGAAAAGAAATGGCAAAAAAGTTTATAGATATTTTTGGGTAGACCTCGAAGAATTCAGTCTGCCCCTTCAGGTGTACCCTATTTCGAATTTCGGAATAATTTCTTCACAGGAGATCTTCTTACCTGACCGGACCCCCTGAGTCCGAAATGACCATTGGTCAAAAAATTTATATAAATATATTTATATATATGCGTGCGTGCGTCCAGATTCGACTTTTGTCAGCACGATAGCGGCCGCAGTTTCGCTCGGATCGCTTTCAAACTTTGCACAAAAATCAACCATCCAAAAATAAAGGTCCAGTTCGTTAATCAGAGAAATCCAGCCTCGGGGGGCGCTAGGGCCTCACTTTTTCTGATTTCTGTTTTTCGACCATAACTTTTTCCCTATACAAAGTAGATCAATCGCGTTCATATTATATGATGTCTTTGATGAATAACTAATGAAAATAAACTGAAAACCTAACTTCAATAACTTAGGGATGGGGGTAAAAAAACCGAAAATTTTTGGAAAAAAGTTATATTTTAAACGAGTTACACTCGAGATCTACCCACGCGTGTCACCTTGCGGGCATGGATTTTTATTTTATAATGGGTTAATTAAATTACCTATTATTTTATAAGTCATGAATGTAAAATGTTTAATAGCATATTTTATGTAATTAGGAGCTCAAATTCACAAAATATAATCCTCATTTCGCAATAATTTTGGATGGCCATTATTGACAATAATGTAACTATATAACCTTTATATTTAAAAAAGTAATAATAAGCTGGAGAGTGTCGACCTGAAAGTGAGCAGAGCACATGTTCTGCGATTTCGGCGGTGTCTCCAATTTTGTTCGACGGATTACCGTTACCAGTCTGCTCAAAGTTTCGCTATCTTGGTTCTCTGATTCAAAACTATGACAATATTGACCGGGACATAAAGCACAGAATCAACACAGGATGGATGAAATGGCGACAAGTCACTGGGACGACATGTGATGCCCGAATTCCCCTTAAACTAAAGGGAAGAATATGTATGGATCTGAGTGATGGGCGATGAAGGTGATGGATGAAAAGCTTTAGCATGTAACGGAGATGCGAATGTTAAGATGGATGTGTGGGGTGACAAGAAGGGATAGAATAAGAAATGAGTATATTAGGGGAAGCTTAGGAGTAGCGCCAGTGACAGAAAAAATTAGAGGTAGCCGTCTGTCATGGTATGGGCATGCTATGAGGAGGGATGAAAGGCACGTGACCAAAAGAGTGCTAGGTATGGTAGTGGAGGGATGGACAGGTAGAGGACGGCCGAAGAAAAGATGGATGGATGCGTGAAAGACGATATGGAGAAGAAGGGAGTGTGTACAGAGATGACGAGTAACAGGAGAGTATGGAAGGAAAAAACATACTGTGCCGACCCCAAAATGGGATAAGGGCAGGAAGATGATGATTTAAAAAAGTAATAATAGCTTTACCGTTGTCAGTGTCAATAATACTATTCGATAATTTGGGTCTCGTATCTTTCTACTAAAGTAATAATAAGCACAGATTATTAATTTTATATAAAAATTAATGTTACAAACAGTTTGTTTGTCAAATTAGTTTTCGAATTTGATAATTGATCTGTGGATTGAATTTTATGTCATGAAGGTGATTGTAATTCGGTTTGTGGATCGATTCACAGATCGGAATTCTGTTGGTATTCTTTGTAAAGCACGAGTGTGGGCTATAGTAAGAACTGGTCACGTTTTTCATTTATTACTAAAAGATAATTAAATAAATAAAATTAAATACTATAAAACTGCTAATAGTCCGGTCAATATAGACTAGTGGTAACGAATATACGCATTCGCATGACATTCAAAGGTACATACATACATTTACATCAAGAAAATGAGTTAAAATGTTCCCATCCCATCAATGAACCCATTATTCCAGTACTTGGAAAAAAACACCGAAACGGTAAGTTTTATCATAAAATTACTTTAGACAAAAATTGTTGATCATAAAATTACCTATAAAAATGACACTACACTAATGCGACATACATCTTTAATGAATACTACAGTGTCATATTTTCAATAATGATTGATAGAAAAATAATTTGAGATACTACTATTATTAGATTAAATAAAAGAAAATATACCCCGTCCGAGGATTCGTCCAAAATTCATATGAAAATTGACGCACCGAAGTTATACCGCATCCTTGTATAGATTTTTATTATACACAACATGTGTGTGTCGTTGTCATTAAAAATTACACCAATGTCGTGAGGTCGCAGTCAAAATGTTAAAGCTGCAGAACGTCATCGTTGAACTTTAGCAATATTTTCATCTCCGGTATTTTTATTACTATATTTTCTTTTTTATATATTTATGCTATATATATAATTTTTTAAAATAAATACTAATAAATTTTGTTTATTTTACTATTATAGATATATTTTTTACCTAATAGTACCTCTTGTTTGGATAAACTGACTATGTTACAGTTGTAATAATAATAAATAGTGAAATTTTATCATAATCAACGAAATGAATCTAAATTCGGCAAACCTAGCTGTTTTCATCTAAAATTATCAGTAAACAAAATACACGTTTGGGTTTTAAGATCAAATCAAAACGAATGGTAAAAGTTTAAGTTAAAATATAGGTATTATAAGGCTAGTTGTCATCAACTTTATCTAACTAAAAACATAACCAAACTCCTCGAGATATTGTAGATCGTGTGTACTACGAAATACATTCAATATATAAGTTACAATTTAATATTAAGATTCATTTCGTAACAAAATTGCATACAGTAATCCCCCCTATAATACGGTAGATTCCGTACCGCGTTATAGGAAAACGCGTTGTAGGAATATTCTTGTATAAAGCGTTCATATGACAGTTTAACGCGTTATCTACAAATAATTCACGTTCAACTTTTCTCGTTAACGGCGGTTTAAATGGAATATTAAGAAAGAAATTAATTTAATTAACTTTTTTACTTAATTTTATTTAACATTATAACACAATATGCATTCTTAAGCGAAATTAATTATGAACTGTAAAAAAATATTATACATTTTATAGTATAGAAATATAACATGGGAAATGCCCGCGTTATATGAGGGAAAACACGTGTTATACGAGGGACTGAAATAAGAGTATCGCGTTATAGAGATTACTATATTACAATTTAATAAGTAGAAAATAAACACATGAATGATTATAATGTATATTTCAATTGTATAATTATTACAAAATTCATTGTATAAAAATATATATATATAATTTTTATTTTATATAAATTATAAACTTACATAACATTTTGTATAAATATATAATATTGTAACAATATTCACTATACACTTAAATTAAAGTCAAGCTGAACTGTATTATGCAATGATGTCAAACAGAAATTAATATAAAATTTATTAAAATTACACTTAATTTATTTATCGTTAACAAGTTAAATAGAATTATTTATAGCTTAAGCTTAAGCTTAATTTATAGCAGATTTGATTTGATAAAAAAAACAATTGACACACATTACATAAACACATCAACTTGACTGATATAAAGAGCGTATACACTGGAATAATATTTAGTTAGTTTTCTTTGCTTTGACCTTCTCCTTCCCCTTGGGCTTGGAGGGATAGATCACGAACAGCGCCAACTGAACTGAGCACAGAGCTACGGCTACTAAGTTTTGAAGCTGAAAGAAGACACCAAATATTATATTTATAATGCATTATTTTTATAATTCAAATACTTATTTTTGAAGAGTCAAAAACTTTTATTATTTTTTTTAACTTCATAATGTTTTATATTATAAAGCTACATTTAAACGTCAAATCTCAATATTTTTAAAATTATAACGCTACTAAATTAAAACACAACATCTCGGCATACATCACAGCTAAGCTTGTAAGTATTATAGACATAATTAGATTTTTATTTGTTAAAATAAACACATTTTACACTTTCATATTAAGCTCCATTCCTCTTGATTATCCCTTACACATTAGTGTCATATGAAACTAACAAAAAGGTAAAATGAAACGTCACTGTCGTTTTATTGAGCGGGAAATAAATAGAAAAAAAACATATGCTTCACAATCTATGTTATGCCAATTTAAATTTTATTATGAACACCGCCATCTATTGGAAAATAATGGCAATTAGAAGTGAATTAAACCTCTATGTATGGAAAACCGCAAATTATATAAAATTACAATAGATATCTAAAAAATTTCATTGAAATCGATTCAGTGGTTTCAAAGATTATCACAAATGTAAATAAGACACGGGGTTTTTATATATATATAATGTAAAATTTAAGAAAAGTGATCAACCTTTTTTGACAATTTAGGCACGTGTTATTTTAATAACAAAAAACTCGCACATTAAAATAACTGCCATTTTTCTTTTTAAATTATTTCGTGTGACATTTGTAATGTTATTCATTACGTGTCTATTTTAATTGGGTTATTGCAATTATATTATTATTAAATTAATAAAACGTGATAATTAAAACATTTAATGGACAATTCACTGAATCTAATGCATTATTATTATTTAAATAGAATCATTTCGTTCATTTGTCTTTCTGTCACGGTAATTTTATATGAAATATAACCTTAAAAAAGTAAGTCAATAAAATACTCGTATTACGATCTTTTCTTGCGCATATCTTGACACTCGCAAATATAATAATATATCTATCTATCTAGATATATATAGATAATATTTTATCTAGTTTTCTGACTTCTATACATACCATATAAAAACCATAACATCTATTTATGTTCTTATGATGTAAATGAATATTTTTTTTTCTTTTTAATTGAATATCGTAAATGCATATAATCAATAAATATCAAATACAAAAAACGTCAGATTCATAGTTTCAAACAAAATCTGAACATTTAAAAAAAAATTAATAATATAAATAATTGTGTATTGTTGTCTTGTCGTACCCAACTTGCCTCTATACATATTAAGTTATCCTTCTCTCCTTACACGATATCTATTAGGCGATATTCTTCCAACGATAAATCTATATTATTCTCTATTTTAACAATGAATGAGACATTTTTGTAATGTATGTATGTATGTATATATTGTAGTTATCTTCGATGAACGGTGTTTTATCTTATCTTAAATAATCTTAAATAACATTGACATTTATCGTAGCAAAAAGTAAAGAAGTTTCTATCCTTTTCTAACTTTATTTGCTATTCCTGTCTAACTTGAGTTTTATTATAATAAAATCTAAAGTTAAAAAGTTCTATCCTTTTCTAACTTTATTTGCTATCCCTGTCTAACTTGAGTATTATTATAATTAAATAAAATTGATTGTAGATAGGTACATAGATAAAAATCTATACTAATAAATCTAAAGAATTTCTTATTTGAACTCAGTAATCCCCGACAAATAAGGAAAGGGAGGAGAAATGTAGCGGTTTCTTTCGTTGGCTATATATGAAAGTGTTACCGGTCGAGCCAGCCCGCATACGAGCAGTACTCACCACTAGGAACTTGTTCTTGAGTATGATGCCGTACAACAACCACATGAAGGTAACGATGGTTCCAGAGAAGATGATCGGGAACGGCAGTCCCGCTGTGCTCTTATTCTTTATTATTTGTTTCTGAAATATAAATACATAAAATTATATATATATTTTTATCTATAAATAAAATTGAATACGGATTATTGGATGTTGTGGTAGAAAAATGTAAAACGTATAATATTTCTTTAGTGTTTTGCCGTGTTGATCCAATTACAATATAAACAGAATTATAATTCGTTGCAAATATTTATTTATCTCTTTTAGAGATCTTTCCCAGTTACCCTTTGGTGTCAGAGTAAGAGACATCGCCGTACGTTGACCCTAAAATACAAGTAGGAGACAAAGAAATAGTAATAAAAATTATATATACATTTCAAGTACTAGTAGTAAACAGTAGTAGTATTTTATAAAACATGTGTTATATATATATAGATACATAGATGATTTAATTATTGTAATGAATTAAAAAAACTATAATTATATTTATAATTATTTCTTGATGTATAAGAGATCGTCGTACTATGTAATTTTTTATAATTATCTGTAATAAAGTTTTTTTTTAATACTAAAATAGTTGTCAGTTACAAATTAAGCACTTATCACTTAGGTATTATTAAACGCCTAACCAAGTTCCACCCTACACCATATCACCTCGTGATTTACAATTTATAAAAAAATACACCTTTAACCGGTGTTATCGGGACAATGCTCCGATCGTATTTATATTTACACATTGCATATAATAAATATAATCTAAAAACTTACTAATAATCACAAGTTTATAAACCTTTTAAATCTCAAGGCCACAATATTTACTTATTTCTATTGATTGCAATACGTCAGCCATTTTGTCTAGCTGACCTTCTTTCGTAATTGGCTGTATATTTTTAATAGACGACTCTTTTGTTATGGAATCGTTTTGAAACGGTAAAATTTTGTTACTTTATTATATATGTAAAAATATATTTCTTTTATTATTATTATTATTAATTAGGTAATGTATTTGTGAAATTTTTACTTTTTTTCGATTAATTTGCTACAAAAAAATATTACTTAAAGAAAAATTAAGACTTTTTTAAGGGTTTTTTAAGAATGCCATTTCTGTAAATCAAAATAAAAACAAGTTTCAAAAGGTCATCCCCGATTTTAAATTTCAAAAATTAGCACTTTGAGCACCAAAATTCTTTGTTAATCTTTTTACTTTTTTGATTTATTCCGTCCCAAAAATTCAACAAACGACCCTAGTATGCAAAATCATTGACCGTTTCTACAAAAACAGTGCATCTCATTATATTAAAAAAAATTGATAAAAAATACTTTTTATTCCGCTCCAAAAATTAACAAACACCCCAATATGTAAAATCATTCGTTCCGACAAAAACATTCCATCTCACTTTACATAAGAGAAAAAAAGGGATAAAAATACTCACCAATCCAAATAACGGAGATGATATCAAATAGAACATAAACGCAGTGATAATAGTTCCAAATCTGTTCTCAACGAGCGCTGGGTCCTCCATCTCGCTGTAGGCGACCAGAGCTCCCGCGACCGCCCCACCCACACCCATCTGGAACCACACTGTACCCTTCTCCTTGGAATAGTTGAAGAACACCATGAGGTAGATGATATTCAGCGCCAGACCCACGAAGTTCACTTGAATCATCATGTCATCGCGCAGAATGAAGCCGAATTTCAAATTTAATATACTCCTGCGAACAAATTAGATCTTGCTAAATATAATGCTGCTACTTTAGAAATACTTTTCTTTTGATTTATTAGTTCCTATGACCTAACTAACATAAGAATTTGGTGCTACATTTTAATTTATCAATTATTAATAACTAGAGCTCCTTGGATGGCACAAATGCGTGTCATAGTCGATCACCCATCACATTTCCAACTTGGTGACATTTGCATAACCGTAAATAGCTTGTGCTACTAGTTCGCCCTCAATGTCCATATTTTTATGTATATATTATGTTTTATTTATACTAATTACATAAAACTTATTTTGCTCCTGAGATTTATTAGTATTTATAAAAAAAAAATATTTAAAATTAGATTTTTAACACCAAGTTTTTTTAGGGAATAGAAATAGGTCAATTTGGACTTTATTATATATTTTTGTTTTTTTTTAAACCTTCGCTGCTATACTATACATGACAATACTGCTAGAGAACGAACAAAAACTATGTTTATATAATGCTACAATTACACCCCCCGACAATTAGTTATTCATTCTTTCATTCATTCATTATACATAATATACTTTTGACCTTGATGACCGTCAATATTAATACATCATTCAAATCATTCTCCTATAGAAACATTCGTTCCAGATAAGGTTCTCACTAGACTATCATTAATTTTAGTACATTATTAGATTAAGAATGGGACTTGTAACAATGATTCGATAAAATATTTGATAATTAATCGCAAGTGATATCGACAGTTATCATCAAACATTACGCTTATATAGCGAATACATTTAATATTCAAAATAAATATGTGCTTGGAATACAGATTTATTGTTGATTGTCTAGTACTTACATAATAAGACCTCCAATGAACGGCATTACACCAATTCCCTTGGTGTCCCCCTGTTTATAAATGTCGTAGCAGATAAAACTGCCAGAGAACATCTGTCCAGTTGTGACGATGCCGGCTACAGAGCCCACCAGGCTCTTGTAGGGCTGAAGGATATCCGCTAGGGCCTCCATGATTCTGGTGATTGATATTTTTGATTACTACTTTAGTAAAGATAATGGCCAAAATTAATAATAAATAGATCTAAGATTATTGATGCTTTATTGCTATAGATCGGTTTTGAACTGATAGCTAAATAAACGGCTTGTTTTTAATTTTTTTTGTATTTTAAATTGGATCAAGATCGTTTATTAACTTCCAAAATATAACCTACCGTGACAATTAAAATGCGATTCTGTTAAAAATCATAAGAAAATAAGAAAAAAATAAAAATACTTTTTGATTAGAACTTATATTTTTAAATCCATGAAGACAATATGTAACAAGATTAATTACAGAATGTCTATATATATATACTTTTTTATCAGCAAGACAAAATTAAAAAACTTAGATTTTTTAATTATCAAAACAATAAGTATTCAATAGATTTATTAATAAATTATTTATTTATAATAAAAATAATATGCGTAAGTCATTTGTAGATATAAAACGAAATACGATAAAATTTTTTAAAGATTAAAATTATTTATGATCATGCCGATTACTCGTAGGAGATACCATTACATAAAATCGGACTATAGTTACCAACAGAATAACAATGTTCTGTTGGTAACAATAGTCCGATTCCGAATAGTCCGATATATGATTGTATGTGTATAATTTATATTATTATATAAAAAGCAATAGAAGCAATGGTATTTATATTATTTATATTTTGATGTTTATAAAAATTTAACCTTATTTTTTTGTTACTTTTAAATAAAGAAAATATTTTTTAAAAAGTAAGTTCTTTGTTTTTAATATTTATTAATTTAAGGATATACTTAGTTTGGTATATATGATTTTTATATATTAGAGAATATAATATACCAAATTAATGAAACTAACAAAATCATTCATCATCATTAAAATTATCAAAATGTTATAGAATAATGATAAAAATCTAGAAGATAAAAATAATTACAGATAGCTGAAAATATTTAGGATAAAATATATTATTACTATAGAAGTTATATAATAGAGTGATTATATTGGAAAACATATAATTCTAACAAGATTCAGTATTTAGTTTTCATTGTAAAAGAGATAGATATATATATCAATATCTCACTTTATTTTAACACGTTAATGGATCATTATAGGTATATTTTACGATCTTTGTAATGGCCGCTTGTGTCACCCGATGGGTATGTAACTTAATATGTACGTGGTTGTTTAGGTAAAGAGAATTAAAATCCTTTTTTTTTTTTATTTTGAAGTTCATGAATATTGTACCTAATTCATTGACTGTTACAACTTGAAATTATCTTCTATACAATAACTATAGACGTTCTATGTATAATAAATCGCAATTTTGAATAAGAAACATTAAACCTAGGAAAGATGATATCTGTAACCTGTCATAGTATTTAGATTTAAACATGGCGCTTACACACCTCGTCCGATTCGAATCCGAGATAAAGACGAAATTGTTAGTATAATTCGGGTGCAGTGCTTATTGCACAAGTATGATTATGGAAATTTCGGATTTTATAATCTTATATTCGGATTAAATACGGAAAAAATATTGCTTCCTTATTTTATAGAAATAAATCATAATGCTAAATTTGCAAATTTTAGGTGTTCTACGTTTACGAAACACTTATAGACAGTGTTTGTTAAGATTTTCTTCTTAAAATCAAAGTTAGTATAACCACACAAGAATCGCATGCACTTTCTTTCGACCTACTACTACTTTTAAGTGGTGCGATAACAATCATATGAATAAACTGAAGAGCATCTCATAAATACTCGAAATATTAAACAAACTTCTTAAAATTATACACTTATATAAATAACTTACAAAGTATAAAATATGTTAATGAAATCACGGCTTAGTTGTACTGAGGTCGATCCGAAATCGGAAAAAGGAAATAAAAAACTTGAACTACATCCGACGCCGCTATTTCACGGAATCCAATCCGATTTCGAGAAATATAGATCTGCAGATTCTTACCATATCATCTATAAGCTCCTTTGTTTTGAAATATATCTATTAATTCTATTATCTAATACTGTTTTAATATGAAGAAATTTCAATACATAATATTTTGAAGGAGCTATATTTATATATGTTGTGATGGATTAAGTATATGTACTAAACATAGCAATATAGCGATATTATTAATATACTACGGATGATAGAACGAAAACGAAGATAACTTTGTAAAAAAACACTTAACACTGTAGGTTATAATTCTTTTATTACCTTATTCGAATAAAAAAAAAGTGATGATTTCGTAGTTCACAGCATTGTATTTTTTCAAATCTAGAATATATTCATACTAGTAGTAATAATACTTCATACTTGTAGTATTTTGTATAAAGATATTCTAAATGGACAAGTAATTGAAATTCTACGAATAAATCAAAATATTTTCCTTCTAAGTATACAATATGACACTTAACCAAGGTTACCTATAGCGATTATAATATATACAGAATAATCTCCATACGGTTCTGTGGTATTATTCATTGTGTTCTCAGCTATAGACGTTATTTCGCGATGCCCTAATCAATGAGGTTACAAAAACCTTAAGATTTAAATGTAAAGAGAAGAAGAATATAAAAACGACCGACAAATTATTCAGGCTTTAAAGTTTATAAATAATATTATAATTGATAATGCCCAGCTGTCCGTTTAGTTTAGTCCGTTTATGCACTATGTTCGATCCGAATCCGACATTCGAATAAATACATTCGAAATGAATTGGAAAAAAATCCAAAAGTAATCTTAACTTATTAATAATATTATGAAAATCAGTAACTGTCAAAGTTAAAAAAAACTATTCGATATATAACTCAATTTATATTATTTTTTTCTAAACTGAACAAAACATTTTATATACGTATAAAAAAACAAAAACATTATATTATAACAATATTGTCTTAAAATAGGTGTTACCATCGCAAAAAAACTATACTTGATAATTAGCATTATAAAAGAATTTACAACAACTAAGAAACGAGGTCGAGAACAAACCAATATTTGACTATTAATAGCAACATCGATCAATTAAACGGTCAACAAACTCATGTTAGTTTCCCTGTTATAAGACAGTTTTAGTTGACAACTATGATAATAAACGAGCCATTAAGAAGTGCCGTAATACTTTCAATTATTACCAATCACAAACAAATCATTTAAGAGTGTATATTACATGGGTCACTAACAATCACATCCTCGCATTAACAATCTCAATTGGTAGTGCGTCACACACACACCCACAATTGCGTTGACGTAGGCACGTACGCGAATAATATATTTAGAAGGATACATTTTTATTACTAATAGTTTTTATGTAAACAAAATCTTTATGAACATAATTTAATATTTATATTAAAGTTAGTTATTGTAAATAAATAGAACAAATAATAAAATTAAAGAAACATAATGTAATATTGCGTAAAATTTTACAAACGTGTTTTGGACTCATGCTTATGACCTCTGAGTACTTTCAAGGTTATAATGTATAACGATACCGCCTTGCATGTTATTTGAGAATGCTTTCAGGTAATCAAACTCCGGTTATACAATGTAGGAAAAGATATTGTAATTTTAATGGGTTTTAAAATAATTATAGTATAAAAATATTAAAAAATTTGATTCAAAGTAAGTTTTACCAGTTTTTAAATAATTAACAAAGAGAAACGTCTATACACTAATTAAAATTTATAAAAATATGTAATCTGTTAAATTTACAACCTATTTGAATAATCGAATATTTTACTTTTTTTATATATTTAAACCGAAACAAAGACGTCCTTGCAAAGATCTGGCAAATAAAAATTATGGTAGTTATTAAAAAAATATCACTTAACCAAAGCGTGAGATTTTTTTTACTCATATTTTGATTACGATATTTTAATGAAATTTTTTTTTTACTTGATCTCATATGATATTTTATTGAAAATTATTTATTTTCTTAAATGGTAATACTATTAGCATATTATAAAAATAGCTATATATCAATTACGTAAGTAATTTGCTGTTAGTAATATTTGTTTTGTCCGTTCTTTCCTTATAAAGTTAAAATTATATATTGATAAGTGGTTTAAAATTGCATGACATTTTTAATTTTTACTAGCATTGTTTATTACAAACTATAAAATGTATTATTTTTTCTCTTAAATATATCAAATACCAATTTATTAACACTCTTTTAATATCTTGATTTTTACGTACCATAATAGATAATACTAGTGTCCTAAAATATCAAGGACGGCTTTAAAATTTAGAAAAAAAACTCCCACGCCAATAAATACAGAATATTAATATGAAAGTTTTTTGATCCCATATTATCTATACATAATTAAACAATAAAATAATAATGAAGGCGAATAATAATATATTTGATAAAAGTAGTTGCTATCTGCTATACTATATGCTATATTATGATACAATTCCCCAAAATAATGTTCTTTTATCCGTTTGTTTGTTAACGTTCATTTGGTAAAATAACGTGCTGTTGGAAAAAATAAGGTATTAGTCCGAGACAACGTTAATAAACATATGCAATTTAAAATAATTTTATCGGATAAAAAAAAACTATTCCCATTAGATTACAATACGTATTTGAGCTGAACGCTTGCTCAAATAACCGAGTTAGAAAAGTTAATAACAAGACAAATGGTACTGTACACATTCTTGCAAGACTTCATTATTATTAACTTTAGTGTTAAACCTCAAGTACTACCAACATTTTAATAAAAGGTAAGGATATTGTGTATGCATCTCGGTCCCGTTTCTAAGTTCCAGCGAACTACGGAAGCCAATTGTAATTGTATGAAAAAGCCATGACATACAGTAATTATTATTGATCTTAAAAACTTATATTTATTTGCTTTTCGCAAGAAAAGTTTTACTACAAAAAAAAATGCCGGAAAAAAACTAGCAACAGTTTTTTTAAGAGTTTAAAATTGGCTGGCAGAGAACCCAATCGCATTATTCCACATACCCACGTGGAAATCGTGGAATCAGTAATGTATTTTATTCATATATTATTATATACACTAGATTTATATTATTTATATATAAGTGCTTATCTTATATCATTTTGAAGTTAAAATGATAAGTGTCAAGAGTTTTGTCCAAGTGTAAGAACTAATTACTTATTATATCACGATAATATTTATATTTAATTACATATTTTAAATGATTGTACCCTCAAAAAAAGAGTTGCAACATAAAATAATTATCTTACCTTAATTATATTATAATTAATCTAGAATTACAATTGAATATTTGAGCAGTTTTTAAAACACTATAATAAATAATTAAAATTTTAGTTGCACTTTTATAATCAATTCAAAAGTATTTTAAACTTTGTCTATCTAACATTGCATAACCACTAATCGCGTGCTTATTAGTTCACGGCAAAAACGCAACTAATAAAAATAATAACGACTGTCGACTATTCGTGTCAGATTCGAATAATGTCAAAGTCGTGACATACGCATACATGACGTGACTTTAAGAATCATGTTGCCATTATGAAAGATATGAGTACAAATAGGAGCACAAAGTTTTACGAGAAGACTTTAAAAGTGGCTATCTATAAGGACTACATAACATCTCAATAAGTCGTCGCAATGGCGCTGGGGTCCTATAGTTAGCAATTATAGACAAGGTAAAATATACTGAGGCTTAAGAGAAAATATGAATTGGATAAAATCATTTGTTTGTGTATGACTAATATAAATGTTAATATAAGTTAATGTCATGTGAATGCTAAATTAATAAAAGTGAAGTGAAGTAACTACACGGTAATTTAGATTTGAACGAGCATCTCAATGAATGCTTGTTACGTGATAATAAAGATCATTTTACATCGTATTCTCAGTTCAAGTAAAGGAGCTATATACATATAAGCTTGATGTCATGTAATTTATAGTATGAATAAAGTGATCATCGTTAATTATTTATAAAAGAAGAACAGTAAATTTATTGCTGTATACAACTACAAAGGCAGAGCCTTATCACTTCGAGAGATTTCTTATGGGCAACCTACAATTGTTATTAAGTTTCATGTTTCATATGTACCTTAAAAAAAGGCATATATTCCTACCTCCAAGGCCATATATACCATGATAGATAATATCTCAGTACTGCTATTTTCAATGCTTAACGTTGTTTAATTCATTTAAGTCTTTATAAATAACGCTACATTGTTGGTAGTTGAGTATTTAAAGTTGTGTATTGCTGGCATAATTTTTTTCATAGTACTGTGGCCTCACGCTGTCTGCTACATTCTGTCAATGTCAATAATAGACAAGTTTTTTCATTTTCCACTTTTCCCAAGATTTTGATGATTTTCAGCCATCTCGTTCTATTTTAGGACGAATGAGTGATAAGAAATTCTTAAAATTATTCGTTAATTTTTATTAGTAATATTGTATTAGTAATTTTGTGTTGGAAACGATGTCAGAATGAAAATTGTTCTATGAATATTGCGAACATTTAATCGCGGAGCTTAGTCGTGAGAGCTTAATAATATGCAATGGAAATACAAAAGCTTGAAGGGGCGATGGCTGTGTGTGCTTTTGATGGTGATAGTGCTACCGATAATTTTGGCTCAGAAGATCGGTGACCCTTACAAGATCCTCGGTATCCATAGAAGAGCAACGCTGCCCGAAATCCGCAAGGCGTATAGGCAATTGGCTAAAGAGTGGTTGGTATATTTATTTTTTATAGACTATTATTGATTAATTGTTTGAGATATAGGTCATTACCTAGTTTTAATAGAACTTGAAAATTATAGTTATTATGTTAATGTAATTAAAGCTCAATAGATAAGGCGACAATTTCTTAAACATTACTTCTTTTTATTTTAGTATTTTAAAAAATGTTATTGAAAGTACTTGTTTTTTTTTTTTAATAATAATATGAATATATTCTTAATTTCTCGAGAACTTAAGTCTAACTTAAGATTGCTATTATATTAGTAAACTAGCTGTATAGTGAAACAGTGAATATTGAAATGTTTTTAATGATATTGCATTGTTGTTTAGTGTTTTCATTGGTAATGAGTAGTAAATTTAAATAATTACATTTGACATAACTTCTGTTTAGGCATCCAGATAAAAATGAAAATCCAAATGCAGAGTCAAGATTTGTTGAGATCAAGCAAGCTTATGAACTACTCTCTGACTCGGAACGAAGACAGGCTTACGACCTATATGGCATTACCAATGAGGATGACCACATGTATAAACAGAGGCATGACTACAGCCAGTATGCTAGGTTTAGGTATGTTATCCATTTGTAATAGCTGTGAAGGTAGTTGAAATACAACCTACAACTTCTGCGTTACTATTCCTATCATTCTACCAGCTGAGTTATTGTTATGTTATTGTTACCAGCCTTAACAAGTGTAGCACTGTTTAATTTATATTTTCCACCTCAAAGTAATGAGACATTAAATAAGTTATTATCTATCCTCAATTAAACGATTAATGAGTTTACTTGTCACTAAGGAGATAATATTCTAATGAACAGTCTAATGTTCAACATTGTCTTATTTATTCATTGATTAGTCATGATAGAGTACCAAATTTTATTCAAATTTAATATACACCATTTAAGACAAGCACTGTTAATTGTAAGATGCAAAACAAAGATAAATTAAATAATATATACCATATTTTTTGATTTCTTATGGAATAAAAATACATTAAAAGAACCATGATAAAAATATAAATTTATATTTGACACAGCATATCTATTATACCCCGAGTGTAGACTTGAACATCATTTTATACCAAACAACAGGTTATCTGTGTTTGTAAGGGAGGATATCTGCTACCGTCGCCTGTAGGTTTTTGAATGTCGTGTCGTTTATGTGCTCCGGTTGCATTTGGACATAGACAACCATGTCAGAGTCTACTCATGACAAATCTACAGGTCCCACAGTGAAACACTCTGGGAAACTTTAGCCAGCCATCCCAACCTCCATTGTATACCGAGAACAACTCTCTGGCCCACACAACAAAAGAGAAAGCTGATTATCTTGGGCACTCTTTTTACCTAAACTCAGTTTTGGACGATCAAAGGAAGATACTGCCTATCATCCCACGGTGTCAGAGCTTAATACCTGAAATAGTTTTTCGGCAGAAAATCAACTGAATATCCCTCTTTTTCTTGGACCTTTATAAATCGAGTGGGCCAGATGGTATTTTTCCAATTGTGCTACGAACATGTGCCCCTGAGTTGACACCAGTGCTAACGCGTCTATTTCAGTATTCCTACCTTAAAGGTGTAGTCCCATCATAAATCAACAGCTCTTAACATACCTCGTGGATCACCAGTTGATTAATTACCGACAATATGGCTTTAACTATGGTCGATCGGCTAGTGATGTTCTGTTATATCTTACGCACCGTTGGGCAGCTGTTGTTAAAAGCAAGGTTGCTGGTCTGGCAGTTAGTTTTGGATATGGCGAAAGCCTTCGATCGTGTATGGCACAAGGCACTTCTTTCGAAGCTAAGTGAATCACAGGTTTTCTCAATGAGCGGAGCATACAGGTCGTTCTCGACGGTTTTTGCTCAGATCCCAAGCCCGTGAACGCTAGTGTACCCCAAGGCTGCATGCTATCCCCAACTCTGTTCCTCCTGCACATCAGTGATATGTTGGATATTCCCAACATACATTGTTATGCGGATGACAGCACTGGGGATGCGATATATTCCGGCCGTGTAGGTTTCTCTCGGGAAAACTCCTCTGGGTCTCGGCATTTCGAACTATTGTCAGTTTCGTGGTTATCTGGAGAGCAACGCCAAGTTAGCCTCGCTGAAATTGGGAGTGATCAATAGAGCGAGGCAGTATTTCAAGCTTGGCAAAAGACTTGCGCTCCATAACGCGTAGGTCCGGCCACACATGTAGTACTGTTCTCATCTCTGGTCCGGATCACCTCAATATCAACTTCTACCGTTTGACCGCGTATAACGGAGCGCCGTTCGGATTGTCGGAAACTAGGTGCTCTGCGAACGGCTGGACTCTTTGGCATTGCGTTGAGACGTTGCTTCTCTGTGCGTTTTCTAAAGCATTTAGCACGGGGAGTATTCCGATGAGCTATTCGATATGATGCCTGCCGCCGAATTTCATCACCGCACAGCGCGTCATGGCCTCCAATACCATCCCTACCACCTAGATGCGTGGTGATTTTTAACTGTGCGGTTCTTAAAGACCTTTCTTTCACGTACCACTCGAAAGTTAAACGAACTACCTCCGGCGGTATTGTCAGATCGGTACGACACGGGTACCTTCAAAAAAAGCGTCTACTTCTTAACCTCTTAACGCACAGTTTAAAAAAAAAACGAACAAAAAAAATTTTTTTTTTGTCTAATAAAATACTTATTTGGACCTTAATTTCAATAAATATATTTAAACAATGCAAAAATTACAAAAAAATGTCTGAATAAATTCACTTTAATAACTTCACAACTTGCTCACGAATAATCCACTAAATGTTCGTAAGTGCCATCCTAAAAGTGCATATTTTAATCTTGAATAAGGAAAAAATAGAAAGAGATCGGAGATAACTGGAGAGTAATAAATAGATTAGTCATAACAAAACTCACAAAAGTGCCAACGCTAATTAGATACGCAATAACGGATATAGATAGATAGAAACAATTACCAGGTCAGAGATGCTTATAAGTGTCACCCTTAAAGAAAATTTACAGCTTACAATACAGAATTACACGATGAATATCAATAAATTGAATGTTGTTTGGTTTTTATTAAAACATACAATTTAATATTTTATTAAAGTATATTTCATTTCCCCATGTTTGGAAGCCTCAGCCAAAAATTATCAAATAATTATTAATAAATATTAAAAAAAAAACATATTTAAATAAAATGTAAAGTTATTCTACTAATACAGTATACTATAACAATAATATGTATAAAATTTGATCAGGTTCACAGTTCCTGTTAATTGGCACTTTACCAAGCCTAAAGTAGCATAGAAATAGGAAAATAAATTTGATTGTATGTGCTCACAATAAACCTTTATATTGGCAAATATTACTTAATGTGCTAATAATTTGTTACACCTATTTCAGCAATGACCCATTTGAGTATTTCAGTACTCATTTCCGAACCCAGGATCAAGATATAACATTGTTTCACAAGCTCTCCGTCACTACGAGGTTAGTACACATAATATTGCTTCACGATTCTTCTCCAGAATTAAATTCCGGGAATTGCGAAGGAAGAATGTATAGATATTCTGAGTTTGTCACCATCACTTAAGATTTTAGATAACATACAAAATCAATCAATTTTTTTTGTGACCAACCAATTGTGCTTTAATTCCAGACATTTTGAGAACAACATACTAGAAAAATCCGTGCACACACCCGCGTTAGTGCTGTTCTACACCGACTGGTGTTTTGATTGTGTGCGTTCAGCCTCTTCGTGGAGGAAGTTGGTTGAATCTCTACAGCCATTGGGGGTCACCTTGGCTACAGTTCATGCGGGGCATGAAGCAAACCTGGCAAGAAGGATCGGTGTACACGGAGTACCATGTCTCACTTTAATATTAGATAAGCAAGTGTATATTTACAAGGAGGGATTGACATCTTTGCCCAAGATTTTGGGTAAGTTAAGTACATTATTATATATAGTGTTGGTGTTTTTCTTTTATCCCAATCTAACATAATATTTTTATTTTTTTTTAGAATTTATGAGATGGAAATTTCCCTACAAACTAGTACGTAACATAAACGACGGGAATGTAGACTCCTTTGTGACCGACTTCGAAGATAACAAAGTGAAGGCCTTAATATTCGAGGAGCGGCAGAGTATTCGACTAAGATACCTCATCACCGCCTTCAATTACAGAGATAGAGTGTCCTTTGCGTAAGTAATTATATATTCCTATGAAACCTGTGGTTAACTATAAGTATGTTTTTATTTTACAATTGTCTCTTTTCAGTTTCGTTGATATAACCGCCCGTGACACTCAAAACGTGACCTCTCGGTACAAAGTCCAGCGCTCAATGGACACAATGATACTATTGAAGGAGGACAACGTGGAGCCGGCCGCCACCGTCAGCACCATGGAGATACCCACGCAGACCCTCAGACAACTCATCGAGGCCAACCAAATGTTAATTCTGCCCAGATTATCTTCACAGGTACGAACATTGTTAACCAAACATCATAAATTATTTATAAAAATAATATTTTGTGCTGATTCAAATGATTTATTGAAAGGCTATCATTAAAATTATTAGACCAATATGAAATACCCCCACATAGGCTGTACGTAAGTGTCGAAGTGGGGGGTATCGAGTGACGTCATTATAACGAAGTCAAACATTCCAGAATGTACTCGACACGCTATGTCCCGTGGAGTGGCGCGCGGCGCGGCGCGTGCTGTGCTGCGTGCTCATCGCACACGACGCACGCACACACGCGCACAGCCTCGCACAGCTACGCACACTAGCGCGACAAGCGCCCGAACGGATACGGTATGCGTATGTGTACGCACACGCACAACCCGACTTTGTCAACGCGCTTGCTAACGGCTCTGGTGAGTTGGAATTTGCAATTATATCAAATGTAAACCTTGTTTTGTAAAAGAAAAGATAAATTAAATAAAAATAATAATACATTCCAGGTATCGACCTATCGAGTCTGGAACACCGTATCGTAGTGATATGGCGTCGTGAGGCAACACGCATCCAGTATGAGTGGCTTAACGAGACCTGGCCCACTTGTCCCCACTGCCATCCCGAGGGACTCAAAGGAGAAGAAGCGGTCCGTTTTCATGAAAAGCTGAATGAAACACAGCAGGCACTGGATCAATTGGTGAAAAGGCTGTTGAAACCCAGCGAGGTGGTCGCGTATGAAACTAAGGTTCAGGTAATTAAAACTTATTGTAATAATTGACTTTTTCTTTATATATTTTGATTTGTGTTTTATTCAGTTTAAATGATTTGCAAATTTGATCGAAATTATATTATTAGAATACTTTTTTCGCTATATTTCATGTGATTCTCAAAATATCTTTACGTTTGCATACATTGAAGATCCATCAATAAAGAATGGTGATAGATTAAAATTAAACTTTACCCTTTCGATTCTTAATTTCTTATACAATAATGACCGTCGTCGAGATGGAAGTAAGTATCCCGTCTAACCGATGCCGTCTCCACATCTCAGGAGCTGGTGGACGAGTCCCGCGGGTCCGCGGCCCGTCGGCTGGCGGCGCGCGTGTCGGAGTGGGCGGAGCGCGCGATGGTGGCGCTGCGCTCGCAGCACGCGCTGTCCGCGCTGTCTGTTATCGCTACGGTCGCGCTTGTGCTCGCCGCAGGGTACTTCGTGGCGTATCTCATGTAAGCGGGGTTTATTTTTTATTTTTTTTGGGCCAGATTAATAAGCTGTCAACGTTTTTTTTTAATTTATTAAGGCAACGATGGCCAGTATTATTTATAGTCTGATAAAAATTTTGTATTTTGGTTAAAAAGATGGACAGACATCGCTGACACACACTGTAACCTTATTATAGATAAGTTGAATGTATTACCAAAAATACTATCCTGTGAAATAGACGACGATGTAGTTAAATAAGTCATAAAAATTGTCTTTTGTAGTTTATAATGTCTTTTTATCAGTAGAGTGCAAAGGTTGTCAGCGTTAACGCATTCTCTACCTTTTGTAGTACTACAGGATAGGCTTATAAAACATTTTAACGTTATAATTAATTAAAAAAAACATTTTTTTATACCAAACACAGGTGTTAGTAATTTTAGAAAATTTATTGATCGAAGCGAACGAAGTGAGCGGAGCGGTTTACTAGAGACTTTTTACATTATTTGTCACGAATTGGCTCTAAAACTACTTGACGGAAAATTATGAAACTTTGCATTCAAAAAGACACACATTAGGTGGTGGTTTTAAAAAAAAAATCAAAAATGTCCTCAAAAAAATTTTTTTTTTAATATCATGTCAAAAAACTGATATCCCATTGAAGTCAATGGGACACGACGAGTCCTGACACTGGGCTCGCTTCGCTCAATATGCAAACGGCAACCGAGATTTCGCGAGCGCAGCGAGCCGAAATTGATGGTTTGTTGGCGCCCCTAGTATTCTAGATGAGGTTCAATTGAACTTTTAATTTCATTCATCATTTAATGTGAGTCTTATTATTATGACCTCTGCTATATTAGAGTATACGTTAAATTATACAGTCGAGTGGAAGAAGAGTCCGTACAACGCGAGAAGGAAGAGCGAAGGAGACAGAACAGCGGCAAACGGAACGAACCTCAACCCGAGATGAGACTACACGAGCTGCGAGCCGAGAAATACAACGGATTGGTTCGGTAATGTGTCATTAATATGACGTTATTATTTATATTATTTAATGATGTTCCTAATAATTGTATATTTTGTTCCAGGTTGCAGAAGCCGGGTTGCAGAACTATAGTATTGTTGGTCGATTCTCAAAGTCGGGTTCAGTTGCTGTCTAAATTTCACAAGATTGTGTGGCCCTATCGCAAGTGAGTTTATCTATTACTATTATTATTATTTTTATTCTAATTAATTAAAATTTTGGCATGCTGATTTTTTATACTTAAGCCGGAAGCGTGTACAGGGCAACCTTCTTTAAAAAAAAATATTAAATGGTCCTTCGAGACCGGTAAAAGTCGAAACGCATAAGAAACCTACTTATTAAAGACAGAACGCCCGTGAGTGAGTAATAATCCCCCTTGCATGATAGGAACAAGACGCTGGTGTTCTCGTTCCTGTGCGTGGAGCGCAACGTGGAGTGGTTCCGTCGCGTGCTGCAGCTGTCTTTAGGAGGGGGGGCCGAGCTGCGCGTCAACAGGCGGAACTGCGTCGGCACTGTGCTGGCGCTCAACCCGCACAGGAAGTACTTTTGCATCTACCACGCCAAGCACCCCGAGTGCGTCAAGCCGCACAAGGTGATCGACATTTCTATATTAATGGTCTAAGATCTGTTATTATTCGATACACATTTTTTAAATTTCAATCGATACTATTCGAAAGAAATGCTAATTTCATAAAAGTTAGTAATATCACGAAAACTCAGCAAAGTGAAGCGATGCATTTCGAGAGGTCGCAGAACCCCGCTCGTGTTGTTTAAGTTTTCATTCTATATTTGTTATAAAAAAATTATACACTTATAATGCTCTAGAATAAAAAAAAACAACTAATCGTAAGGATTTCCCCGTGTTTCATGTATGGTTATATAGTAGATTTAAGAGTTCCAAATACACCCATGATTACACAATGTCGTGATCGTATCGTAATGCCGTCACAAAGTCGTGATCATATCGTAAAACCGTCACAATGTCGTCAGCGCATGAGTCGTATGGCGGCATCGCTGGGGTCTCGGGCCGCGGACCCGGAGGCCGGCGCCTTCATCGGCTTTACAACCGATCCAGACTCTTCCGACGAAGACTGCTATGACCCGCCGCTACTACTACAAGGTATGAGAGACATAATTATTTTCTCCCCCCTCTATATGTTGCGATGGTTCGCATTCATCGTCCATTTAACTCTACTACAACAAAATCAAGCTAAATATTAAAGTAAATTCGTTAAATTAATTATTGTGTTTGTTTTTTTTCAAATTCATAGAAAATCTGCTGGATGGACTGGAGAATTGGCTCGACAGACTCTTCGAGGGCAGCACCCATCGATACTACGTCAATTATTGGCCGGACATGACCACTAAGTGAAATTATAAATGTTCTTTTGGGTTCAAACTCTTCGTTTCGCCGAGGTTTCACAGTCACGACATTTTGTCGTTACAGTTACGTTGGCTGTTAGGAACCTTTTCTCTATAAGCTGATACTGCCCTGATATTATAAGATTTTTTCGACCACGTGTATGATAGTTGGTTTATATTATTACTATTGGTATATTGGTGCTTAATAAAAAACAGTAACTAAAGTTTTTTTTAATGTATGTTGGTTATTAAAAAAGAAAAATTATATTCAATTGAATCGATTTTTAAAGTTTTCAAATCCAATAAAAAAAATATGGTGTCTATTCTTAGAACTGAGAGCACATTAGTCTATAACCAGATTTTCGGGACTCTAATGGATCAGTATTTACTTACTTGGAATAAGATGGCAAATTATCCGTTTAACTTTATATTGATCTGTTATTGTTTATATTATTCACGTTTTTCTATATGTAAATAAGGCGTTCACGAATCACGGCTATAGAATAACGACAGTATTACACCGCACCATAGATAATGACAATAATCGCCATAGATGTAATTATAACCATAGATAATCAAATCTAGCTTATTTCTTGTTTTGGCGCCAATATTGGCTAAATGTGAGTATACCTGGCCAATGTTAAATTTTAAGGTTGTATTTATTGGAAGTTATATTTAATTGGAATGTTCTATTTTAGTTTTATTTCAATCATCAGGTCACTTATAATTCTTGAAGAAAGAGTTATAGGGGCTAGAATTGCTCGATGAAGTATGAAAGAGTATAAAAAAGAAATTGTAAGAACAGTAAGGAGTACCTGTCCGAGGAGTTTTTATATTTTTAAAAGAATTAGTAATGTTGTAACAACAACTATATTCTTTACATTTGCTCTCTCTAAATATACAATAATGTAGTCACAACCTTTAATTCTGGTAAAATTACCAAAAATATATTAATTATAATAATTTATTTTAGTATTAAGATTAGTATCGGTATTTTTCTCTTCTGATTATTTAATCAATTATGAAAAAAATATATACTATACTCTTAGTTTATTTTGAGGTGTTACCCAATTTTAAAATATAAAATTGCTGAAAAAAATTAATTCCCCCCTAAGTTATGCATATATAATAAATGAGGTATTAAATTTGAAATGTTGGTGTGTTTGTATATAGTACGTTTTTTTGTTATATGCTAGTCAATGTGTTACCAAATGTTAGTTTATGATAAATATTTAGTATTTTAATTGTTTTATCCTCACCGGCAGCAGGTAGATAAATGAGTTTTTTTTTAAACCCTATCCTGCTCATATAAAATAAAGAATTACAATATTTGCAACACAAGACCATAGTAATCTTTTTTATTTTGTCCATTTTTTTTTTGTTCTAAAATTAATGGAATTTATAGAGTATTGGAATTATCAAACTTACTCGAGGACCTTATTCATGGGCTCGCAGATTGTCAGAATATTTTTTTTAATTTCCTCTATTTAAATAATGTTTTAATATTTTGAATATACCTGCTGCTTTTACAATTCCTTGTACATATATAATTAAATAAATTTTGCCATATTATGCATGTTTGTTAGTTAGCTCATGTCTTTATTGTGATTTGGATTAATATTATTGAGCGTCATGCAGTACAAAAAGTATATCCCTGTATATGATTATCAAAATAAATTATTATCTTACAACGTTTTAGTAATAATTTAGACAAGTTTTAGTAGAAATAATTGCTAGAACTTTATTATATATCCGTTTTGAGAATGTATTTGAAAAATTATGTTGCGTTTGGATCAATTTTATCAATAGAAAAAGACAATTTTTTTACATTGTTTAGGAATGTTATAGAGAATAAAAAATATAGTGTGATTTGTCCTTTATTTAATTTTTCTTAGTTGAAGATTGTTTCTATGTATGGAATTGAAGGATATCAGAATAATTTAGACATATAATGATGTATATAGGCTTATGTGTAACAATTTCTCAGCAAGTGTTGAATGTATTTTAACAATCTTCAAAAGCCATATATGAAAAATAAAATCTTGACTTGTATGTATCTCCGACTATATTAACACTTGTGACCGGCAATTTTACACAGAAACTATGTCGTGTCACCACCCTTGGTGCTACAAATTGAAACAGATAATGCAAGAGCAATGACGAGTTAACTCGTCACCGGTCAGCAAAGTGTTAGAAAGTTGTCAAATTTAGGTACTGTTGTTATTTACCACTTTGTGTCTGTATATGGGTTGTTTAGAAGTTTTTGTCTTTATATTAAATTATTTTCTATATATAAGAATACATTAATTCTTAATCTTATTCCAGTTATAATTTGTACAATAAAAATTCATCTTCGATCATTAGTTTTATTTAAATAAAAGGCATTATTAACAATAAATAATTATTTATACAACAAAACAATTATGGCTGTCTGTAAATGTTCATCTACTTGAGAAATGCACTGTTCGGCACATGATTTTATTACTTTGAATTCTTATCTGAAACAAATATTAAAATGTTTTTAAGTATAACCAAGTAGTAGATTTAAGTGCAGGGGTCACAAAAATGAGTTTTTTAGCATTAATGTCTCAGAATGTTCAAAAAATAAGGATTTAGACATATATGAGATACTTGAAAATCTTTAAATTAATGCACATGAAGGTAAAATAATTTGAGCTCAGTTTAAATGCATTATTGCAAATAGCGTAAGTCAATGAGTTAAAAAATTACAAATAAACCAACACTATATTGTTTTTATTTTATGACAAAAAATAGTATATTCCTAATGATAATTCTACATAGAAAAAAAATGGTTTTAACAAAATAAACCATTATATATTACATCACTAGAATTGAGATTTATGACTGTTATGTGCTTAAACAAATTTTTATCAAAAATACATTACTTTTGTTCTACACTATAATATTTGTTTTGGGCGTATAGGACATTACTTTGCTTGAGAAATACATATAAAACTTTAACAGAAATATTAAATACAGTAGTAAGTTAAAGTTATCACTTAATTACAAATGAACTGGCTACAAGTCTATCTAATAAAAGCTAAATTTGTATTTTATTTTTATGTTCAATGCAAGTGTTAAAATTTCATAACTACTTTTTAGGTGGTTTGTCTTGTGTATAAGTATTACTTCACACAACCATTAATTTCTTTTTCTTAAACATTAATTTAATAAGCTTTTGCTTTAGCTATGCAATTTAAATACCTGATATTACCTGATATTGCAACAAATTAACTCCTATGCAGTATTTTTCTTTTTGGGATTTAACTCAAATTCACAGTTAGCATATGCAAGTCCAACCCCCATGCCCATACCGGCAATAATGGGCCACCTCCGTCTACCTAAGAACAGCACTGACGACAGAGTACCAAGGAGGACACCACTGCCTGAAATTAATAGTGCAAAGACAAGTATATGCAAACATTATTCCAATGATAAACAGATATATAAAACACTATATAACAATTCAAAACAAAAATTATACCAGTTTTTATAATGCCATCAGTAAGACACATATCCAGCTTTGCCGAGTAGTCGTTATCAGCATCATCCTTTTTACCTTTTGCCATGTTATTTGTTAAGTTTATCACAATAGTAGTACCTAGTTAGAGTGAATTTAAAATATTTTACGAGTGATATGACTATTTCACGACAGCATATAACAATACCCTTTACATAATTCTTAAAGCGCTGAAAAAACTACTGTCAAAATTACAAGTCGTGACATTTGTCATATGGGAAATGGTATTTTTTATTATACCATAATAAAATATTTTTGCAAAGGTCTTACGCTAGACAGCCCCTTTGCCTTCAAATGTAAAATATTGATGATTGCTTTTGCACCGTAATATGTGATGGAGGAAGAAACCAGGACATCAATCTCTCTTATTATATACATAGTATTCTCATATCTATAGGTACAGTGATAATCAGTTCTGTATCAATCTAAGGCCAGTCTACAATAAAGATTATCAATATAATTTATGAAAGTTAGGTAACACTGAAAAAATTATGACAGATCAGAGTTTTATAATCAATATTGACATTTAAATTTTGTAATATCGTCTAATGTTGTTCTATATTCATATTTAAAAATGTATATATAAACATCTATATTATTAAGCTTATTCAAATAAAAAGTAGAATTAAAAGCTATGCAGTCTAACCGTATTGCTGCGATATGTTCGCAGAACATAATTTTTGTGAGATTTAATAATACAACCCCAAATATGAAATCCGTACCAGCACCGATTCCTCAAAACATATCAAGTGATATGATCGGACCCCCTGACCCTGTATCCAATCTTAGAAGAATTATATTTAAGAAACCTAAGGACGAGACAAATTTAGAAAGAAAATATAGAAAATTAAGAAGCGAAGTACAAGAATGGAACCAAAACTTCTGGACACAACATAATTCGAGATTTTTTCAGGTACCTTACGTAATCTATGAATAGTATATGTATATATGGTACATGTATATTATATACATAATTAAGTATTACAGTATTAAGAACAATAAAACATGATACATATTGATTAGGATTGGCAGAGCAATTAAAAAAAATTAATTTAGATTTCATCAAAACCTTTAATAAAAAATAATATACATTCTGCATGTAAAGTAATTTAAAAATACATTGTTGTAGGGTTGACAAGGGTCTCATTTAATCATGACAGGGGTTTCTCTTGTTCTGACTACAGCTCCAGAAATGATTTTGAAAATAATATTTTGTGCGGGCAATTAAATTATGGAAAATATTATTTAATTAATCATTATCATATATAATTCCAGAATCGCTATTTGATAATTATGTAATGTATTTGAAATATCCATATTGTAATAGTAAAACAAGTATTTATATGATTTAACATTAGAAAAATAATATACTCTCATTTGTTAATATACATAATATACATATTTGTAGGAGAGAGAAGCATACTTAAAGAATAATGTACCAGAAGGAAAATCAAGTCTCACAGCAGATGAGATGAGTGTATTCTACAAAGCATTCCTCGATAAGAACTGGCAGGCACACCTTAACTACAACAAGGAGTGGTACAAAAAAAATATAACTCTACTAATCTTAGCCATGCAAGTGAAGTTTAAGAGAATATTTAAAATAAAGGATTCAAAATATTACTGTTTTTCTTTAGACTACGTTTCTTTGTCCTATAAATAATGTAGCTTAGAACTTAATTTACATTAAGTCATTGATTATAATATTTAAAACTTTTTAACTATTTCATACTCTAATAGCAGTGTAAGTATTTTATCATTGCTAGTTACTTAAAAGAATACTTTTTTTGTGGACTATTTTTACAATATATTTGAATATCTAAAGTTGAAGGAATGACAACTACATTTGTTAAATTTTTTTTTACACATTCTGTTCAATAATTTTTAGTAAAGTGGTTTTCTTTAGCCATTATTTTAGTTACAACTTCAATCAAAGCCAAAACAAGAAGTTTTTAAATATGATTATAAACATCACAGATTATTATTTGTGACACAGTAGTTGACATTTCTAAAAAAAAATATTTTCTGAAAAACAAAATGTCTAACTGTGATGATAGTTTTGTAACTATTGTGTGGTTTTAAAATGTTTTTTAAATTCTTGGTCAATACTATAACCGGAAAGATAATTCATGTGCATGAAATCTTTAGATTCCAGTATTTTTTATAAAAAATGTATATTGCATTTAAATGGTTGATGTGCATGGCCTTGGTCATGTGGCTTACTCTGTGTAGTGTTGAGATTTATCAAAATAAGATGTCTGATTTGAAAAATATAGGTACAAATTGTCTTTAAAATTTTATAAAAAAATTAATTACCCTAATGTCATGGTTATTTTCAGGATTTAAAATCAAAGGTATATCGGCATCCTTCTTTAAGAACACGAGCATTACACATCAAAATCCATACAAGAGTAAAGAAATGTTAAATTTAAAAGTTTATAATGGGTATAGTGATATGGTCCAGTACGCAATGTTCCTCGCCGGGGCATGCATGGTCCTTATTTACAACAAAAAGAATTATATCTTTACATACGTAGGAGGAAAGTTTCGAGCCATACATATTTTTGTTCTAAAAAAAATTCTCACACTAATACTAACCAATGCTCCTTTAGCGAGCACTACTTTGTTAAATTATTTTCAAGCGATATGGAAAAGGACAATTATTTTTTGTAATAAATGTAATGCACATTTTATATTTAGGCCACATGATTATACTAAAGTTAATTTGGTTTTAATTGATAAATTAAAAGAAATAGGACAGGAACGAAAAAATTTAGGTCATCTTCTATTGGTCGCTATTCAAGAAAATAAAAATATAAGAATGCGGTATCAGTTGGAAAGTATGGCCAAAAATAGACTTGCGCGCCACATAGAAGATACACAGAAACAAATGAAAGAAAATAGAACGAGGTATGTTAATTTTCAACAGTTATATTTAATAACACACCAAGAAAATACTTTTCTCAAAAGTCGTCTGAAAAAATTAACAAAAGAAAAAGATGAGGCAGAAAGAAATCTAATCAAGCTGGTAAATCAAGTTTGTCAATCTAAAAACAATGACCTCAAAGCATACTGCAGCAAATTTATAGTTCGCACTAAGGATAACTTGCTAAATTCTGATGTACAAGCTGAAATACAGCAGTTCCTTCAAAAGTCCTATCAATCATATCCGAATGACAAGAAATCTGATATCTCGGTAAGCCACAAAATCACAGAATGCTCCAGTCGACACTTTGAAATAGACGAAGTTTTAGAGAACGAAGAGAATTTAATAGATTTAGTGAAAGAAGCACCTAAACTTAGAGGTCTTCCGGGAGAATGCGTCTGGACAGTGAAAGATAAAGATGGAATTATTGAAAAACTTTATGAATATGAAACAGATTTCGACAACGGAGATACGATCAGAAGAATTAGACAATATTCGGTATATCACGATAAAGATTGCTTGCTGGACTTCTCTAAGTATGTATAATAAAATATAAAAAAAATCTTACGTTAATTCATTGTGCGTTTTAAGTAAGCTTAAAAAGTTGATTTGAAATGCACGGATGTTATCAAAAAGATAAAAGATAAAATTTATTTGTTGCAGCTCCACAACCGTTATCAGAAATGCCAACCTAGACATATCTGGTTTCCAGACATCGTTCATTAATACGGAAAGAACAATAACAAGTCAAAAGTTCTTAACTGGTTCTCCAGCATTTCAAAGTTTTTTAGAAAATAACAAGAATATAGTTCTACATCAGCCGCTATCTTCTTTTCCTCCTTTAAAGGGCTGAAGATTTTATAAGATTGTTTTGTTCAAAGTGACGGTATTTCGGAATAAAATATTCTTTATTTTTTTTTAATAAATGTTTTCAGTTTTCAGTTTTCAATTAATAATTTATTTTTTAGTTTAAAGTTTATGTTAGACGTGTTCTAAAAGGCTAAATCAATAGTTATAGAAACCGTATAGAAAAAAATGACAAAGTGGCTTAAAGCCGAGGACGAAGTTTAGCCGAAGTGTGATTAAAATTCTATAAAATGCATTTTAGAAAAATGTAGTTTGTTATCCCTGTCGTTCCGCCTATTTATATTTTATTCCAGTTCAATATTTAATTAAAATGAGTTGCGGAAAATAAGCTTGAAAATCTTATCACAACACTTCAGCAGCTATTAAATAACATATCTTATTCGGCCAAACGATATTTTTTCGTTTTGATCAATATCGCTTATCTTTAAATTACGTAGTATAAAGACGGAACGGGATATTAGCTGCAGTTGCTAAGTTTAGTAAAAGTAGTTTAGACGATGAACTAAATTCTAACCATCTTGGTTATAGTAGTATTTATGCAAGAATATATTATATATATATATATATATATATATATATATATATACATATCTGAGCATTTGTTATCTTTCAGCAGATCTCTTTATAGTATTGTCCCATAGAAAAAATGTAATGTAAAAAAATTTCGCTATGTGATATTTGATTATTCTATAGTCCTTGCTTGTCGGTTTCAGCTTTGAATGCTGAATTGAAGATGGGTTACTCGCTTAGATTTAGAAAACGCAGCGAGTCAAAATCGAGGTCCGGTTCGCGCCCCTAGTCTTTTAACAGTGCGATTATAAATTGTCATATTTAACATATTTTGATAGAGGCGTAGGAAGAAGAAGCCTTAACTGCATTCTATAGGGTTCTCACTTAGAGCCTTTATTGTTCATCAATGACATTATTAATGATATAAAAGAAAGATTTACTATTTGCAGATAATTAAATAGAATATCAAGATATATAGTCATGTAGTAATATTTAATGTGGAACTTGTGGGTTTTGAAAATAGTGTCAAGGTTTGAATATGGTTCTGAATAGACACAAGAAAATAATGCCATATATTTACACTCTCAGTAAGAACAAGTTGAAAGATGTAAGTAATCAATAAAAAAATATATATAATAATCGGACTTCGACCAGACACATCGCTAAGACAATAGTATAAATGTACTTCAAAGAAATAAGGATCTTTTGACTTGACGATTTCATTATATTTTAAGAGATCTTTTTTTTTACCAAAAACATAATTACAAACTGATGGTGTAAATAAAACCATTATTATGTTTTTCCCTTTTATCATAAAATGGAACTCTAAAATGGAACAGTGCAGCACAATTACGAAATTCATGAATATCAAAAGACATTCGAACCGACATGTTGTCATAACAACACTCCGAGTATAACATTTCCGTTTAAGACTTATTTTTAGTGCGAAAATTATTTAGGGCAATATTAAAATCAGTGTCAAAGTGACAAGTCTGCACGACAATAACAATAACAATGAATAATATAATTGTTGAGGGTTAGAAAGATATCAATTTCATATATCTCTGTTTTTGAGGCAGCTGAGAGAATTTTAATTTTAGTGTGTTAAAACGAAAAGAAATTGAGCCATAATAGTTGTTAGGAGTTTGGAAAAATAATATTCATAGGTATAGTTTATTTTGCTTAGTTTATTCATGTTAATGGCTAAACTAAATTGTAAAAATCTTAATTTCATTATTAAAATTTAATGTGCAAGTTCCAGTTTTGTTTTTATTCGTATTTTAGTTACCTTTAATATTTATCAATATATGATTTATTTTTCAATGTTGCTAACGCTTAAATTTATTATTTTGTTTTAGGGATTAATGTTGCTTCTATGATGACAGACAGTTTAGAAAAAGTGGATTTAAGTTTAATTCATTGGCAATCTATTTACAATGAGGGCCTTAACCTTGAGTATTCAGTTCCGATACCTACAACAATAGCAAACGACATATTTAAGGAGCTTGAAGAAACTTTATGTTATTTCACGGGAGATTTAGCCAAGATAAAGTAAGTATATTTTAAATTTATATTATGTTTTTAATTATTGAATTAAATATATTTTTTGCCGTTATGTTATTTCTAAACTATTTTCCGATTACTTATGTTCTTCTTTTAAACAGCAAACAGTTATAACTTTTTACGTCTATTACGTACTATTAACGGCTACTTGTATTTGAAGTTGTTTTGCAGGGTCTTTGGTAAAATGTATCCCTTACCTCGTCAACAAGTCGCCTATGGTGATCCTGGGATAACCTACAGATATTCCGGAATGACGGTTCCGGCTTTGCCTTGGCCGAAACCTGTGTTAGCCTTAAGAGATTTTTTGTTTAAATTAAAGGGCATCAAATACGAATTTGTCTTAATAAATAAGTAAGTTTTCATTTATAAAGCTATCAATAACTTATTGTGTCAATGTTTCTTAACAACTTGCGTAAATAAAACAGGTACAGAAATGGGAAAGATCATATGGGTGAGCATAGAGATAACGAACCCGATTTAGATCATAAATACCCAATAGCTTCAATATCGTTCGGGGCAGAAAGATCATTTGTATTAAAGCATAGAGACACAAGGAAATCAGGAGCAAACTCAAAGAATATATCATCTGGTAAGTTTATTTCAAATCTTCATATTTGTTAATTGTTACAGAATCATCGATACTACGCAACTTGAAAAACATGTAACGTAAGAGCCGTGCCTCGCACGTTACTGTTTGTTTTGCTTTATTATGAGCGTCCTCTTCTTGAAATGGCGTTTCTATAACTGTACTTACACGTCTGCCATAAGTTTCTGCTCCTTCCAAAAATTGTAGACAATCTTTTATAGTGTTATCCTTAACGACAATTAAATGCTTAGAAAGATTCTCCAGAAACGAGAGAAAACACCGTTTGGCGTAAAACCACGTATCTGTGCCGAGGCGCTTATTAAAAGGCTCCAGAGATTTGATCACTCTTGATATGCCAAATTCATAATTTCCTTTCGCGCAGTACAAAGTACCAATTACTAGATTCACTATACATAGGTGATAGAATTTCTTTTGGGGATCCTCGAATATTTGCTGCTCTTCCTCTTTTTCTATTTTACGCATGATATCTTCAGCTTCCTCGTTTTGTGAAGTCATGATATATGATACACATAAGTTTGCTAAAACAACTGCGCTAATATTTAGAATATTATCATATTGTTTCTTTACGATCGGTTCATAGAAACTTGCTGCTTCCTTGTATTTATTCTCCTGCATGAATAGAACATGGGCTACATTCAAACGCCAAACGTCAGATTCGTTACAGAATTCAACGGATTTTCGAAAGATTTTTTCAACTTGTCCATAATTTTCCATGTCCCAATATATCTTAGCTTGAGCCATCACCACTGGAATATATCTTTCTAATGCTTCCTCATATTCCACAACAGCCTTTTTGACTTGGTCATTATCGCCTTGAGAGCGGCTTTCTTGAACAATTTTAGTCAACTTTCTTAACTGTTCCGCATGTTTTGAGGCAATGTCCTCATACTTTTGAAAAGCTTCTTCAGGAGAAGTTTGACTCGTTATAATTGCATCCAAGAAATCATAAAGATATGGTGTTAGATATTTATAAGTGAATTGTGCATTTTCAGCCAAAATATCTGCTGCAAGGTCATAGTATTCAAATTTGCAATATAAAAGCAATAAATTCGCGAAAGTCTCATGCGGAAATGGATCTTGTTGAAGTAAAAAGTGCAGCTTTTCAAAACCATCGTTAGGCTTTATGTCTATAGACGTAAGAGCCAAGTTATGTAAAGTTACGGCATCCAATTCATGTTCGTGTCTAGGAGGCATGTCCGATAATGCCTCTCTAGCTGCTTCTATGTTTTTAAGTTGGTATTCTATAGCAGCTTTTAAGTTAAATACTTCAGTTAATGCTGTTTCGTGGAGAGTCAAAGTATTTCCGACCGATTTCACTTCAGAGGTCTCAGATTGCATACCAACGCCTAATTCTGGGTGATCTCGTATACCTTTTTCAATAACCAGAGTTATATGCTTCAAAGCTTGAGGATATTCCTTTAGTCTAAAGTAACACAATGCAACATTATAATGTAAATGAGCATTAAATCCAAGAATATTCAGACTTCTGGAGAACTTTTGCAAAGCTTCTTCATATTGATTTTCTTTATATAATAAACATCCTGTGTTAATATCTTTATCGGGATCGTCTTGAGGATAAGAATCTACAAGTGTTTTTGCAGTCATGGTATCTTCCTCTCCATATTTGATAGCAGACTGCAATTTCGTAACTTTTTTTTCAAGTTCAGGTGTCGTTATCTGCATAGTGACTTTATAGGCCTCATCAAACATCGAAGCTTCATATAATGCTTGAGCAAAATAAAGTTTATATTCTGGTACATCAGGATGCATAGCAGACAGTTGCTCGTAGCAATTGGCTGCTTCAACGAAAGATTGAGTTCTAAAATAGCAATACCCGAGCAGGGACAAACCGGCCCTGTTGGGATTGAAATTGATTGCATCATTCAGTGTTTTAATGGCGTCGTCGTATCTGGACTCCTTTATCTGAAAAAAACAGTAAATTTGTTACAAAATTATTCCAAAACTTTAGTGTAATCTAACATTTCAAGCATTCAATATACATTTCATTTAAATAAGACACTACTTTTGTTTGAATTACGACTATCTGTCGAGACAATTATTTACTTAAGGTGCAATGATCAAATATTAAGTATTTAACACTTATCATATTGATAGTGTAAAGTGTAATTTTAATAAACGTCAAGCACACTCGGTATTGACATTCAAAATGATAAATCCATACATTTTTATAAAAATAGAGATATATATAGCTGGATAATATTGCATTTTTATTAAAATTGTATTTAGCAGAGCATATTACGTTCCAATAATAATTATTTATTTTAGAATAATGTAAAATTTTCACCACTTGAAAAATTAACCCACAAAAGTACATTTTGAATAACAAGGTCATATATTTTTAATTAATCAATTATATTAAAAAGTTTCTTATTTCTGAAGATTAATTTATCGCGGTGAGTGTAAAATGACGTCTTTTCTGCGTAACTGAGCCTAAAAAAATATTATTAATTTAACATAGAATGAAATTTGGTAAACACATATATCAGGTAAGGTTAGGTTATCGGTTCAAAGTGGCTGAAATGAGAAGTTGCATAGACAAGCCGAAATAATATATAATTTGGATAAATAAATGGATTTTTGCACATATATAACACGATAATTAATCGAATTAAACTGCTACCGGTATAAATATAATTTTTAATTTAATTTATTAATATCTTATCACGTAATACCACAATTATTGTGTTAGGTAGCCTACATACTATTTGCACTGTTTAATCGGCGATTAACGAAGTCCTGCGCAGTTCGCAATTTTCGCTATCGTAACGGCGTTGGAAGATAATTTGATTTATCGTACATTTATAACACGATTGCAAATATTTCCGCATGGGCTGGGTGTAAGGGCTAGGTCACCTTATATAATTGATAGCACTAACAATAAATGGATCGATCTAAGAATTTGATAAAACTTGTTTTTAAAATATTTTTTTGATAAACGAATACTTCCTACTTACATAACTTTCTGTTGTTGAACAATTCCGATATATTCTTTTAATATATCAATTTTGTTTATTAAATCAACCATTAAAATTTTGAATTTATTTTATTATAGTGTATATATTTAACTCACCATGGTGTATATAGTTTTCGTGTATTGGCCATCAGATATTTGTAAATAATCCATTTTTCCCTATAAAATAAGAATTAGGACTTATTGGACAAAATTAATTTATTTGAAATACGTTTCTGTTTGGGAATAGGTTGTCATGGTAACCAGTTCAAGTTTTAATATGTTACTATACTATTTATGTAATCCAAAATGACTTAACTTACTATAAATATAGAATATAAATTACTATAAACGATTATACTTTATTTATTTACAATATTGATATATTTTTTTACATTTTAGTGAACATGAAATTGGAACATGAAATTGGAACATACATATGCTCCATATTGCTAATGAATCCACCGACCAATGAATTCTGGTACCACAGCTTGCCAATTAGAAAAAGAGTGTTGAATTCAAGAATAAACTTAACTTTTAGGAAAATGGTTCTAAAATCTTAATTTTTATTCTTAGTATTTTTCATATAAAGCCAATAAGTGTAATAAAATGTATTATTATTTTACCCTTAATTTTCCCTGTAACGGTGTTAAGATCCATTCGTACATATATATGATTATAGTTTGTAAACTTCTATGTTGACATTTGTTTAATTTTTTTTTTTGATTTCATACATTTAGCTCTCAGACTTGAAAGTTGTTTGAACGTTAAAGACATTCTCTCTCAGTTTTCGGTTTATCCTGTCGTTCACGAAATGTTACCTATTTCAAGGGTAATGTTAAAAATAATTTTAATTTTTGATCTTTGATATGAATTCAGTCCGATTAGGTTATTGAGCGAAGCGAACGAAGGGAGCGGAGCGTTTTACTGGAGACTTTTTACATTCTTTGTCACGAATTGGCTCGAAAACTACTTGACGGAGAATTATGAAACCTTGCAATCAAAAAGACACACATTAGACAATGGTTTAAAAAAAATAAATTTGAGGACTATCATCAAAAAAATATATATTTTTATTAATATCATGTCCAAAAACTGATATCCCATTGAAGGCAATGGGAAACGATGAGTCAATACACTGGGCTCGCTTCGCTCAATATGCAAACGGCACCCGAGATTTCGCGAGCGCAGCGAGTCGAAATTGAGGGTTTGTTGGCGCCCCTAGTTGGTTAAAGTATCTCTTAGCACTTTTATTAATAATAATTAATTATGGCGACGATAACATAATATGATGAAATTTGATACCTGATGGTCGTTTGAGATAAGTCTTTTTCCATAAACGGAAAATAATATTTTTGAACGTGTATTCTAGGATTTGTTGTTGTTTTTAATAGTTGCCAGATTACTGATATCTCATAATATGACTGTTATGACAGCGGAGCGTGAGCTGTCATATTGCCCTGAACTCTGAAGTAATAAATAACGAAACACTATGAAGTATAATTTCGTAGCAGTTTAATTATATTTTTATAATTATTTCTAAAATCTGGTTGATAACTTTTGTGGTTCGTGTTTCCATTTCCTTTACTACTACTACTTTAATTTAAATATAAGTATAAGGTAAGTAATGACGTTATTAATATTTGTATCGTGTTTTCACTTGCATATTGTTACTTATCGACTCTTCAAGTACATTTGCGATAAGAAAAAACTATATAACGGGGAAAAATCGTTGAACGGCCACCGTTATAACACTAAGCGATGGTTCTTTATTCATACGCTCGAAATATTTGCTTGATTTGTTTTTTAAGCCAAAAATGGGCTGAAGTTCTAATTGAATCATTCTATGGTCGTCTTTTTGAGTGTAGAGTATTAAAATTAACATAATACAAATTAGACAAGTCTTAGTCTTTGAAAATTTTAATTTTGATTTTTTTAAAATAAAATGTGGTTCGGACCGAATCTGCAAAGATCTTATAAGTATATGGTTTTTGCAAGCAAGATGCCATCACTGCGGATAGATCAAAGCGACCTGAAGTGCAAGAATGGCTGTGATTATTTCGGTAATCCTCAATGGCAGGGTTATTGTTCTAAATGTCACCGAGAACAGCTACAGAGACAGCGCCGAGCAGGTAATCAAACCAAACTTTTCTTTTCGTTAAAAGGATATAAAAATTCTTTAGTTTAACAAAGCGTTATAAAAGTATTGAACCAGTACATTTTTATGGCCATTATTATCTCATAATGATAAATGTTACTTTATTGTCTGACTTTTTAAGACTTTTGTTTTATTGTCATTATATAAAACAATATTTACCTATTTTTAATGGAATAAAGAAATTGCTATACAATTTTTTTTTATAGGGTAATGACCTATGTTTTCTCAAATTTATTTCTTTCATGGCTGTATGACCTACATTTTTAGTTGTTTCTATTACTAGCACCCACCTGAACATTAAAAATATATTTGAACTTAGGATCTATTAACACAATGCCAGTCCTTATCACTGATGACCTTTTAAATAATATTCAAATCAAGATCTGAAACAATAATTAATTGATAACTAACAAAAAACATATATAACATTGATATGATTTTTAATAATATTAATTGTGATGAATATAAACATTCACACTTCACTTTGATACATTTAAATTCAATACATTCACAATTCACTTCAATACATTAGCAATCCACTTTGATACATTTACATTCAATACATTCAGAATTCTCATTGATACATGTACATTCAATACATTCTGAATTCTCATTTATTTATTTATTTATTTATTTAGCTTCACGCCATATCCCTTGCGGGGTAACCAGAGACGATGGACGCCAAACGCTACGGTCCTTGCACACCTCACACCTCATGCTTTTCACGTGACCTTCCTCCAGTATCATAGATACTGTGTTTTCGAAGGTCACTCGAGGTCTCCCCCTGTCTCTCTTACCACTCACTTTTCCTATAAATAATAATTAATAATAATTTCCTATAATTCTCATTGATACATGTACATTCAATACATTCACAATTTACAACTAAATGAAGTAATCATTATTTTTGATACTTTCATTAATGGTATTATAATTTTTTATTTAACTTCAGTATAATATCTTCTATTCTAATTAAATAATTTTTTTTTTATAAATTAGTTAATAAGAATATTTTTTTTTATAATATATCATTATTGTAGCAAATTATAAGTATATTATTTAATCATCATGATAAATTGTTCTGACATAACTTGATAATTATTATAACTTGTCTCAAGGATAGTATTGATAGTATGTTTGATTTGATAGGTGTTTTATTTAACTAGCAACTAAAGTTAATAACTGTCTAATAGTAAGTTAGTCTCAAAAAAATCAAGAGTGTTACGTTAACAATATTATTTCAATACATTGAAATGCATGGTTTATATCAAAATTATTATTGTTTGGTATCTTTGGAAACAACATCTTAGATCAACAAAAATACTGCATAATGTACTCCCCTGTTCAATAAACCTTACATATATACATACATACATACGTACATACAATAAAACAACTCTTTTTTCATTCAATCACTAAGCATTTAAAGTTTTGCCATGTGAAAACCATCGTTTTTGATTTGTTCATCCACAAAAAGAAAATATTACATTCAGAAAGAAAAACTAGAAATGTATGAATATCAATTTAATAAATTTAATGTGGTGAGCGCGTAGCGTATAGTTTAGCGTTTTGAAATCTTAAATGATTTACTTAATACTTTAGATTTCTTATAATAGTGATGTTTATAACGCGTAGATGTATTAAATAGAGAAGGCGTCCTCCGCGACACTGCCGAAACCGGTACAGAAGAAAACCGAACGTTCAATAAAGCTCTCTACACACTCGTCCTTCTCCAAGTTTGAGGAGAAACGTCTTCGTCAAAGCGAGACACTGAAAAATAAAACTAACTTACTGAAATTCAGCGTTTTCAGTAAAAGTAAGAGTAGTGGTGAGTTGACAATAATTCAATTAGTATATATTTTTCTTATTAAAATTATAGTCTTCATATAAAACCTAAATAATAAAAAAATCGTCTGTCTACACAACTATTGTTTTATTAAGATCCAGAAATATTTTAATTATTTCTGAAATAAAAAAATTATATCAACCCAGATGACCATGACCACACTCCAGAAAGGAAGCCGCCGGAGTTTAAAATTCCAGCTATGGTGAACGAGGGTATGAAGCGGGATTTTCAGGTTTCTTTCACGAACCTGCCCCCTCAAGTCGACAGGGACTCCAGAGTGTTTGTTCACAGCTTCATCATGGATGTTATCAAATGCTCCAACGCGATGACCGTGGATGAATTATCCGAGAGGGTCCAGAGACATTACCAGGTACGGTACCTTTACCTAATGGTAGATTTTTGTTAATAAGTTGGTTTAAACCTTTTAAATATTATTTAATTTGTCTGATAGCATTTCATGAAGTACATGGATACGTCACCGCACTTCGCGAACACAGAATCCGAGGTTAAGGAGCTGTTGATAGACTTCGTGGAGAAGCACGCCATGACTTACTTACACGAGTAAGTGTGCTTATATTAATACTAAACATAATTTGTACAATATTAGTAAGTCTCATAATAAAGTAAGTATCATAATTTCTAGAAAATACGTATTCAATATTAGCAAGTCTCAATAGAATAGATACAAAGGAAAGATAATCAATCAAATATTTATTTGAAACCTTATTTACTGATAAAGTTTAAGATTTTGTTCTATTTATTTATATGTCCTAATTTCTTGCATTCGGATTGAAATAGAAGTCAGCTTTGAAAATTTATTTTACATTTATGGCATATTTATTGATCAAGATTGTTAATATCAGTAAGACAATTAAAATCAATATTAGAAAAGCGTTGTAAAAGACACGGTACAATACAATTGTAAATTGTGACATCGAGACAATCATATAGAACCTTTAGTTTCTATGCACATAACCATTTTTTGGCAACATGGCAACCCGATTCTTACATCCTCCAGTCTCCCGGGCGTGGTGTTCTCTCCAAACGGCACGGACGACGAGCGCCTCGACCGCGTCATGTCGGAGCGCATCCAGCAGCTGAGCTGGGTCGGGGAGAGGCACCTCGAGTGCAAGCTGGACCGCAGCGGGGAGTGCGGACAACTCCTGTATAGGGCCATCGGCGGTGAGTGAAAACGAGTTTAATCTAGCTATTACCTGGCGAGTAAAGAACGGCTGGTCTTTTGGAGTCGGTATTTCTAAGTCTCGCTTTTCCATGGATCTACATTATACCGTGCATGACAGCTCATATTCTAGCTATTATTTGGTCAATAGACGAGAGCGGCTGGTCTCTTGAAGTATGAAGAGAAGTCTCGCTTCTCTTCATCTACATTAAACCATGTGTGTCCGCAGAGCTGTTGGCGATGGACGGGGAGCCCTGCGGCGGCGGCAAGCTGTCCCGCGTGCGCGCCGCCTGCAGACATGTGGTGGCGCTGTGCGGCGCGCCCGCCTCCGCAGACGATCTGCTGCCCAAACTCATCTTCACTGTTAGTGCACTCACACAGCCACACAGCACACTACACAAACACACCTACACACATTGTTGCCACAATTGGTCAAAGTTTATATTTTAAAAATGGGTCTATACCCATACTTAAAATAAAAACTTTGTTTCAAGGCTATTCCTGAAATATTAGGACTTTAATCGATGTACCTACTTCAATAACTTATGTTTTCACGCAGTATACTTGCGTAAAAATTCCGCACACGTTCACACCGGACACGCATTCCTTTCACGCAAATTTTTAAGTAATCAAACTTACAATAAATTCATAAAAATACTCGTCACGAGCACATAATTTCAATAAATCCCGTTAAGACAAACACACACACACGCACACATACGCACACACACGCGCGCGTATGCACTGATAGTCAAATATGATCTTGCAGGTATTAAAAGCGAACCCGCCTCGTCTGGTGAGCAACATCAACTTCGTAACGCGTTTCTGTAACGCCCAAAGACTCATGACAGGCGAGGCCGGCTACTACTTCACTAATTTGGTACTGTTTATATACAATACTTACCAATATTTAAGTTTTATAAAACCGTCTCAGTGTCATTGTTTGTGTAGTGTTGCGCGGTGTCGTTCATAGAGAACTTAACAGCAGAATCTCTTAGTATGGATAAGAAGGAGTTCGACTGCTACATGGCGATGCCCGCGTCCATCGGTGGAAGCACCTGGGTGAGGTATTTCATAATATTACTATTATTTAAGCAGTCATCAATATTAATCTTTTCTTTTTATTATATAGGCAGCGGCATTGTCTCTGTGTGGGGCGGTAAGAGAAGCAGAAGAACAACGTCAACATGCAGAGAAACTTATGGAAGAAATCAAGACATTATGTGCTGACGAAGAACAGCTGGCCACCAACGCTGAAACGTTTGAGGTTTGCAATTTGCACTGAAAAATATAAAAGTATGCCTTTTTTTTTGTCCCTTTCACACTAATGGTTATTTTGCAGAAAGAAATAGCTAAAAAAGTACAGGATGTGTTAGCCAAAACACCGTTAGAGATTAAACCTCGTAGGATTCCCCTTCGACTTGCCACTCTTCGAAATTCTTCAGCACCCCTCATTGACTTGGAAACCCCAGAACCATTACCGGTTCCTACAGAACCAGTGAAAGAAATACCACAAATTAATATACCGGTTGTGAATCCAGATGATAAAGCACTCGAATTAGAACCATTAATAAATAAAGAAACTGAGGACAATTTCAATTTTGATATGACAGATAAAACTCCTCCAAAGTCCCCACAGAAGCAGCCTTGGGAGTCAAAACAAGTTGGTTCGTTTGAACTTCTTACACCATCTCCTTTGAGTTTTACATTGTTCGACTCAAAATCCATCGATGAACGCATGGACGACCTGATGACCCCAGAAGAGTTTGGTTCAGATCATTTGGCTCCCGGCTTGAGCAACATTAACTATGACATAGATTTATCAGATTTTAGCGGAGACAACAGTTTTGCTGAAGACGCGCCAAAGGAACCAAAAGATCCCTTCAGCCCCGATGGTATCAAAAAAGAGCCGTTATTCGATCCCTTTGCGCCACAAACGAGTCAGTACGCCTTATTGGAAAAGTTTGACGAATTTACTTTAGTTGATACAAAAACGAAAGAAGTCTCAGATACATTTGAAGTCGTCCACAGGTCGGATGATTTTAACACTACAGAACAAAGGGATCCTTTCAGCCCGATCCAAAAGGAATCTGGTTCGATTCTCGATGGAAGTGATTCACCAAGCGGTGCCTGCTTGTTACCATCTCCGTTAATGCCACAGACTAGCAAAAAAACTTAAACTTTATAGATTAAATCATTTTAATTGAAAGATCTTTATATATTTATAGTTTTTCTGTGATTGTCATTTAGCTACACTTATCCAATTGAATTAAAACACCTTTAAGATATTATTGTTTTGGTGATCTATAACATAGTATTCACCTATGAAATATAAAAAAGATGTTTTTAATTATTGCCATTACAGTTTATTTGAATTGTTTAAAATAATAATGTATTATTAGATACAGTAATCAAATTATTGTATCAAATAAATTACTTAGTAAGCGTACAAAGGCATTTTTATTTGGAGTAAAACTACAATAGGTACATTACAAAAATTTATTTAAAGCAGAATCTTTCATAAACTTTGCTTTACCTAAAATGTACAAAAGATTAAATAATAAGTATCCTATGTATCAGATCGAAGCCACTGCTAAGACAAAACAAATGGGAGTAAATAGTTAATCTAAAATTAAGTAACATGTATCTTCCATAAATAAAACAACTACCAAATCTTATACAGCAAAGAAATGGTATTAGAGGTGAAGTAATTCAAGGTTTGCAAAATGCAGACAGAACTTTTTTATATTTGTTGATAACTGAAATAACACAAGTTTATTTAAGACTGCAATTATATTATATTACATTCCAATTGTTCACACTAAAATTATAGTATAATATAAATAATTTTGGTTATTTATTGTATTGATATTTGTTCAAATATTAAATATTACAGATTTATTAGAATACCTAGCTATGGAAAAGATAACGAATCATTTGATAACTAAAAATATTTAATTCATATGTCAATGTCTAATAATGTTTTATTTGATTATGTCCGATAATACATATAATATTAAACAAATCTATACCTACATAAGACATTGGTGTAATGCATATTCACGCATAATCTACATCCCTAGTTCAGTGTCTGTCAACCGGTGACCGTTCCGGCATTACTTAGGACAATTAAATAAATTTTAAACCATACCCTCATGCATATATACAAATTATATCATAGTAATTATTTGTTCATTTGGAATATCATAATCACATGTTAAAGTTTAAATCGTCAATGCCTTTGACGGTTAGATCAATGAATTTTCTTGCACTACTTAACTCTAATGTTGAACACACTTTAATAATAAAATGAAGACACCTTTTGGCATATTATAATCATTATAAATTTGGTAATTAAATATGATCTGGATGAATTATATGTGAACGTATTCAAACATAACTAGCCTGTAGTAATTATAACAATTGCTTTTCACAAAATATTAGTTTATTATATATATTTTATTTACTATAAATTCTATCTATATTTTTATTTCTGTTCTGGTATCCTTTCATTGGCTTGATAATATTAAATAAAACTTAACACTCAATGTTATAAGTTCAGTTTGGTACTTCTGTTAACTAAATCTGATGGCAGTGTATATTAGGCAATAGATATTGTGACATTTATCCCGAGGTTTCCATTGTCGGCAAACAGTTGTGCAAGGGAGGTGTCAAACACAAGACAATCAGAGTTCATAATGGCAGACGACACACCTTCATGGATTGATCGTGGCATTGCCTCCCAGGTAAGCCTCCGTCTGTGTCCATTCAATTCAAGTCTATATGCAAAATTTTCAGCTTCTTTGCGTGAACCTATTAGTTGAACAATGGCAAAAAATTGCTGGTGGCCATCAAATTTTTCTTGCTTTTCTAGAACTAACATAAAATGATGATTAAAACAAGACTGCATCATCACCCAATCTACTGCTCCAGGCAGATTTATATCTGTAGCCAGGAACACTATGTCTTCTCCTTGAAGAGTAGTAATACTTTTATGAGACATCATGAGATGTGGCATCACTTGGTCCAGTCCACCTTGCCATTTACAAGAGGCACCGGGACAAGGACAGGAGTAGGGTCTGAACTCGCATGCTTCCTCGTGTTCTGCTTTTTCGGTATGAACTAGGGTGACTGTGCAACCTGTGTTAGAATGTTTGCAAGGAAACATCACGTTACTAGCAACTTTTTCCATGGCGAGGTTGCGTATGTTGCCAAGGGGGCCGCGGCAGGTTGGACAGCAGGACAGCTTGGGGCGACAGCTCGAGCACACGAGGTGCCCGCTTTGGCATTGCAGGATGGGTGGCAGCACATAATCGAAACACACTGGGCACTCAAAGAGCGATGCTAGATCAGCTGACATCGCGGTCGATACGTTCACGACCCCGGGGACACACACGGGCACCCCGGGGACAGCACAACTGGAACTGCTAGCTCCGCGCCTCTTGTTGTTTGTGCTCATGTCACCGTCACGCGCACATAAAATCCGTCGATCAGTGATCAACAAATTTCTACAAAAGTGTCTTAAAAGTTGTATTGTTAATCATTTGTACCCCTCTACTGTAGACTTTTTTCGTCTGCTTGTATTGTTGAAATAAGATTCCATCACAGCTCCGGAGACCAATGTTTTATTTTTTATGAGTTCAGTTTTGGTTACAATATTCAAAGATGTAGTTGCAAATCATATAGCTGAAATTTATGGACGTAACATGAATAAACAGAAAATTTTAACCACAATATCAATCAATATAAAACTATCATTGCCATATTATTTTATATCACGACAACAGTGAATAGTATAACATTGGACGTACCATTCAATGACGACCATGAAGAGTCGTCCAATCGAAAATAAAGTGACAGATAAAAACCATGATGTCATATAATAGACAAGAAAATTATATTAATAATTTTGGGTTCATGCTTAGACCTTCTTGATAAATCCTACCACTAAGAGTTTTTTCAAACAATAAATTACTATCCTAACTTTATAATATAAAAAAGTATATTTATTAAGTTATTTATCATTTTAATTAATAAACAAAAAGTAGTAGTTAGTATATATTAAAATAAGTTTTTAATATATTTACAATGTTAAATTTTCGTTTCGCATCTTTGCATTTAAGGTTTGTAAAAGTTTTGAATACTAATTCTATTTAGTATTCCAGTATTTTCTATCTCCGATTATTATCTTGTATCTAAGTCAAAGTTTTTATTTAAGAAAATCTATTGAGTTTTAGTAATACCAGATTCTAGAAGCACTGTTTAGAAGGTGCAAGGAGTAGGCCCATAGAGAACAACAGGTAAGAAATTACAATGATACTTTTGTAATTTTTTTTAACCGTAGGTACGACTTCTTTAGAATTAAAGGTTGGAGACATAACTATGTCATATTTCAAGACTTTATTGTAAAAAATAATGTCATTGCCCAGTAATTGTTTATCGTTTTACAGAGTCAAAGTTTAATAATCCATTTTTAGATTAGATCTTGTATTTATACTATGTAAGTCCCGAAATAACATGGAATGTGAACTTTTTTTCAGGAAGTATATATATTTCGTAGAATATGGGTAGGTACATAAAGAATGATGGCCAACTCGATTTCTTAGCAAAGTACTGTAGTCAACTGAAGGCGGAGTTATATGCTGTATTTAATTGATGAGACTAGTTCACTCATGTAAATCATATGTCTTGTTGCCATCCGTTTACGCTAAATATGCACCTGGTAACTTTTAATTATGAGATGGCTCGTATTTTTGTTTAGGGGCCGTTCAATTATTACGTAAGCACTATGGGGGGGCGGGGGGGTCTTTGCTTTGCTTATTTTGGATGACATGGGGGGTAGGGGAGTCTAGATGATGATTACGTCATCGGTAGTTATTTTCTTTTTTACACGAATGGCAACCCACACATTGTCTTTGCTTGAAAACGAAAAGCATTTTCGGGGATTCCCGCAAGTAATACATACATTTAGTGAACAGTGCGCGGTAATTCCCCTACTCGCTTTAGAACCGAGTAAGGGAATTACCGCGCGCTGTTCACTTGTCTAAATTTCCTCTATCAGTGTATTGTTTCGTTTGGCTGCTATAGCGAGTAGACGTATTGTAAGCATAGTAAAGCAAGTTAACATTTGTGTTACCATTCATTCCATTATCCAAAGTTTAATGTTTAAATAAGATGTCATTTCAAATAGACAAATCCAAGTTATACCAAAAATTGTTTGAAAGTTTTAAAAAATCTCATACAAGTACGAAAGTACAAAATGTACAAAAGTTAGTTAACGAAGTGTGGCGAAATTATAAATTACAAGCAAAATCCGACAAGGAACTAGATATTATTGTATCTAAGAGAATCGAAGAAGAATTGCAAGCAGCGACTAAGAATAAATCCAATTTACTACATTTTTTTTCTAAGGTGAGTGACGAAATCATTTTAGGTACCTATGAGTACCTACTAGAAATATTAGAAATCGCCAAAAAGTTTCTCTTTGCTAATTAGAAAATATTATGGCCTATCTTAAAGTATAGAGGTAATATTCATTATATAGATTTATTTCTTTTAATTGATTCCGTCAATTGGTCACAAAATACAGGATGTCAGTTTTATACATATATTTATATATATATATATATACCTACAGAAAACTATACTCTATTCAAATAGGTATTTAACAGAATGTAAACAATCTTTATATGTCTTTTTATTGAAATATGTGGTTTAAAATTGTAAACTGTGTAAAATCTGTTGTGATTCATTTAAAAACTCAACCAATATTAAAAAATTGCTTTTCTGTAAGTACATAAAGGTGCGTACAAACATCGTGAGGCGTGCGCCGCGAATGGTTCGCACGTATACATGTGCCGTAGCATGCCTCAGGTTGATGTATGGGTCATTTTCACAAAAAGTGTACAAAGTTAAAATATCATGTAAATTTTTCAAGTTATGAAAAATGTAATTTTTGAGGTTTATCTAGATTAGTTATTTATTAGAATATTTGAAAATACCAAAATTATATATTAGAATTATGTATTTCTCGACTTATAATTATTTGAAAGCCTCCAGGTTCGAAAATTATTCCATTCCGTGACCACTATAAACACTCAGATTTATTAAATAAAACGTAACTTGAAGTTGTTTCTCGTAGTGTATATTATTAAACCTAAATACAGAATTTAATAACAAAACAACAAAAGTGTAATCAATTGTAATTAGCAGTCATAGCATCATTATTAATTTCCAATCCGTTACTCTTTGGATAAAATAATCACAATTTTTCTTATTTATGGAATACTTAGCATATTAGGAACTTTTTATCAATTACACAATCAAGAACACATTATACATTAAATATTATTGAAAACAAGAAATACGAGAACGCTTCCAGTGTAAAATTACATAAACAAATTTGATCTAAAAAAATAGGACATAAGAGATTATCAGAATTAAGGATATGACACACAGTACAAAGTTAGATTGATTTGATTGAGAACGATTGACAGCCAGTTTAATCATTTTCTTCAGATTCGAATTCGATCGAATCGATTTCTACACATCCTCGTGATGGATAGATTGGACTAAATAATTATTATTTCCAAAAATGTTTTCAGAACATAAGTCACCTTTATCAAAATGTATCTCTTCTGTATCATTTAAAACATAAACTGGCAAGTTGGATAACAGGTCTAAATCCAATAATTTTTCAATGTTATTTAAATCGTGACTATCACTCAATAAATGTGAGTTATTCGGGGTCAGCGTCAAATTTGCAAAAGATCTGTTAGTATTTGCTGATGGATGTAAGTGGCATCTTAAAATGCGAAAAAACTTTGTTATATTGTTCATGATGTATTCGTAAAAAAAATATAATTATTAATTACAATAATCGCATTCATCTTGACAATAGTGATCATATACAGTATAAATAGTGCATCGTTGACACCAAAAAAAGTCAAAATGCAGTAAATCCTTCAGTTTAGCTCTATTATATACTACAAAATGCTCCGGTTTGTTATCAATTGAAGTAGGATATTTACACCCGTAACATTTATCTGAGAGACAGAAATGTGTAATTTTCCATGGCCACAAAACTTTTTCGAGTGATATAAAATCACTTTTGGTTAAGAAACCATCAATATCTGCTATCATTATTGTGATTCAATAAGGCAATCAATTTTGTATATAGATGATCCTGAAATTAAATTGTTTGTTTGTAGTGTGTTGTAAAAAATACAGAAAGTATAAATTATATCATTGTATCAACTCCTTAAGAATTCCACTCCGAAACTTTTGGGTTCCACGTTATACGTTACCAGTGTTTTGGTTTCATAATGGAAGTAACGGACACTTACCTTGGTTTGAATTTAATTAAATAACTTTTAAGGAACTAAAACAATGAACTATTAAACTTTTGATTTAAATTTATTGATAATCTATAAACAATTAGTATAATTTGCAAAAAAGTTACTAAACCACTTACCGTAGTATTGGTTTCGGTTTATGGAACGTTGAAACTGGACCACCGAGGCCGACACTCCTATTTTTAACAATTGTCGCCACAAAATGAACGAATCACAAGAACAGTTTGTTTTAAAAGTTAATGTTTAAGTTGCCTTGTATAATTAAACAACTTTTATTAGTAGTTTTTGTTTACAGGTTCAATAAAATACGGTTACGGAATGGAATTTTCCATAGGGACCAATTTTGTGTTTCGGAGTAATTATATAATTAAAATTACATATTCTACCTTTTAACCGAAGTATTTCAATAGAATACAAGTAAAGATTATAAATTTTCTAAAAAAAGTAATTTCAACGTCATATATTTATAACGAAAGCCGATATTGTTATTTGAACTTCGCTGAATTGGTATGGGACACTGCAAAAATGACTACCATTATTGATATAAAATTAAAAAATAAATATTTATAACGTAAAAATCTAAGTGAAATATCCTAAATTTAAAAGAAAATAAGCCATAGATTTGATTGTAGTAAAATTTTGATGAAACTTACCAAAAAATTATGTAATAAAACTTTAACAAAGTCATGGGACAGCCCAAAAACCTAATGTACAATTTTTGTGAAAACGACCCGTATGCGAGACGAACCATTCGCGGCGCAAGCCTCGCGATGTCTGTACGCACCTTTACAGATATCTGATTTTATAATTGCATATTTCAATAAAAAGACATATCAAGATTGTTTATATTCTTTTAAATACCTACTTGAATAGACTATAACACCCTGTATTTTGTGACCGGAACGATTTGCTCGTTTAAAGATATTAGATTTAAAGCCATAGGGTTGTGTATTTACCATATTTATTGCCATACTTTGTATTTATGTAGCTTAATAAGAGAATTTTTAGCAGAACCCATAGAAAGTTTTTATTTTTAGGCAACCTGTAAACCTGCAGAAAAAACACAAATTACACAGCCAGCTTCAAATATTAAAAAACAGGATGAAGATGAAATAAAAACCGGTAATGAATCACAACAGCAATGCGAAATTATTAAAAATAAAATTAAAACCTTCTCAGGAAGCTATGAAAAATAAGATTGCTCTACTCGAAAAAAATTTGAATGCTTTGTATTCTGCCAGAGATACTATGTCAAGCCGTGCTGAAGTTGATTAAGTTGCGCGAGGAAATAAAAACAGCAAAACAGTCTTTAAACAGGAAGGTTCAAAACGCAGTTGCCCAGAAGAAACACAGGGATGGTATGAAAAGAAAGTTAGAAGATATTTGTCATGAAAATCCAGAAATCAAAAAAAGACTATCTCTGAGGGATTCAGTGGGACGTCCTAATCTTGAAAGCAATCAACCTTTACTGTTGAAAACAATCGCGGATATAGCTTTATTTGGGAGTGCAGCAGATGATAGAAGACGAACGGAATCAATTCGCAGCGTAAAGACTCTTGATGAACTCACACAAGAATTACGTAAAATGGGATTTGACATTAGTCGCAGTGGGACATATCTTCGTTTGATTCCCAGAAAATCTAATTCTGCAGAGGGACGAAGACATGTATCGACAGTCCCTGTTAAGCTCATTCGGGCTCAAACTGATCACCACAAGAGCCACTTAGATAGCAAGTTCGCTGAAACATCAATCCATTATTTAGAGAACATAGCATCCATACTAGGACCAGATCAAGTATTTTTCATATCTCAAGATGATAAAGCTCGAGTCCCTATTGGCGTAACTGCGGCAAATAAGCAAGCACCTCTTCTAATGCACATGGAATATAGAATCAAATTGCCTGATCACGATTGGGTAATCGTTGAGCGTCATAAATTAATACCATCTGTTTATGCTGGTATCAAAATCACTTCCAATATGCTAGGACAACCGCAAGCCGTTGGATATTCTGGACCAACATACATCGCTATTCGAAGTGGAAAGCATAGTTCATCTACTGCTAATACTCATGCTCAGGATTTCGAGACGCTTCTCGAACTTGAAGAGTTTCGACCATTAGCTAAAACTGACCATGGACTAGTAAAACCAGTGGTAATCATGACGGTTGATGGAGGGCCAGATGAAAATCCGCGTTATCAAAAAGTCATAGGGTTTGCTATACAACACTTTAAGCGACATGATCTCGATGCATTGTTTTTAGCTACCAATGCTCCCGGAAGAAGTGCGTATAACAGAGTAGAGCGCAGAATGGCTCCTCTTAGTCGGGAACTGGCTGGTTCAATATTGCCTCATGACCATTTTGGGTCTCATTTGGATGAACGTGGCGTTACAATTGATGAACATTTAGAAAGATCTAATTTCGAATTTGCAGGAAAAGTATTAGCTGAAGTATGGAGTTCAATGGAAATTGATGGCTATAATGTTAATGCAAAATATGTTGGGGCGGGTGAACAAGACCTTCCTGATTTTCCAGACATTAAATGGTATTCAGAACATGTGCGTGAAAGCCAATACTTGCTCCAAATTGTAAAATGTAGAAATACAGAATGCTGTCGTCCAAGAAGTGGACTATTTAGATTACTAGACAACAGGTTTCTTCCACCACCTGTAAAAGTAAAACAAACAGTTGATGACTTGGTTTTAGATGAAGGAGGGCAATTTCTTAATCTTCCAGTCAATTTAGCTCTACGCTTAAGTGCTTCACTCAAAGATTTCCTGCAAATGCCATACGATTATTTTTGTCCGACGGTACAATTGAGGCTATCAAGTCGAACATGCAAAACGTGTTTCATGCTTCCGTCAAGTCACTAAATCGTCACATCGAAAAGATCCATAAGAAAGTAAACACGCACACTGATAGGAAAGTTAGACCTGTAAGAGTCGCTGCTCGTCGTGCTAATGAACTGATGTGCATTATTCAAAATTTAGAGCACCATGATGTTGAATGGCTCGATGAGAATGACGTAGACATTCCAAAATCGGATGAAAGCGAGCAGACTCACAACACTGAGCAGCAATCGAAGCAATCCAATGTCATCGAAAACTTAGAATCATGGATTCGGGTTTCATGGACTGAAGACTGTTAATTTGAATTTAATATATGTACCAAAAATTTAAAATAAGTTTGTTATGTTAGTAAGATATAATATTTTTGCCCTTTACTCTATGTTGAATACCGTTTCAGTAAAATATAATCTCTATCCTAAATCTATTTTCTTATTTTTCAAATTATAATTATAACATTATAAAATTAAAAAAACAATACATTAATTGACAAATGTTTACGTAAGCATGGGGGGAGGGGGTAAGAGCTTTGCTTACTTTTGCTGACAAGGGGGATGGGGGGGTAAATAATTGCAATAAATCTGCTTACGTAATACTTACTTACGGCCCCTTAGTCATCCACTAAAATCCAAAAAAAAAGGTATTTGAATATTATTTTGTTATAATTTTAATATGATCGGAATTTACAACAATAATATTGCATCGGCTTCATAGTGAAATGTATTCAGTATCTTAGGTACTGGTGATTGTTAAGGTGTGATTAGACGCACGCGAATTCCAAGAAGATTCATGTTTAGTAAATTGTAATATTCAATCTATCGTGCAAAACAATTCTATTGCAATGCTAAATTACTAACAGCTATAACGCAATGACCAGTGTTTTATAAGTTATAGAAAAAAGTAGCAATTACTACAAAATAAAAAATATATATATGTTTTTATTAAATCATTCATTCATCATTTAACCTTAAGTTATTTTGCAGTAATTACAAGTAATTATGTTACAAAAGGGATATTCATAAAGTAAAATAAACTATAACTGATAATAATGTATACATTACGCAATATAAAATCACTTTCAGGCCATTTTTTATTAAAATAAAATAAAATATTTTTTTATTGAAAAACTTAATTGGGGAGGGACATGCCAATTACTTAAGGAATTGATAAGGGAAGAAATCAATTTTAGGTATATTAAAAATAAAAAAAATATATATACATATTTAGAAGTTCGAAATCATTTTACTGACCATATTTATTCCAACTTATTTCTACATGACACCACCAGAAAAAAAAACAAAAAATAAAAAAAAAAACATTAGAACAGAAAAGGAATTAAAATATAATTATTTGAAGTAACAATAAAATAGTGATGAAGAAAAAACAAAAGTATGAGAAAGAGATAACATAGAATAGGACCCATTGAAAGAGATTTAAGAGAGATAAACAGGATATCAAAACCACGCAAGAAGAAAAACTTGCACATTAGAAATCACACTAATAACAATAGCTGATATAATAGACATGTACGTCAACAAATCGCAAGGAGTTAGGAGAGTATTTATTGAACTTCAGACAAAGATGGAGGATGGAGCAGGATCGCACTAAAGAGTTTTAATACATATAATTATAATAACGTGGAACTAATATAATAAATAATAAAGAACGAAGCAATAAAAGCCATTAAGTCTCTAAATATTATGTAAATTATAGCAAACAGATTTATTTAATGATGTTTAAATAATTAAATCCAACATCAGTAGAGGAGTTTGTTTAAAATTAAAATATTTATAATATCTTTTTAAACCTATATCTGGAACGTATCTACCAGACCAGACCAGACCATTATTATTCTAAGAAGCAATGAATAGAGAATAACTTACTACGTAGCGTTTATAAATTAAAAGACGTTTAATAAAGACAAGTTTAAATATAGGAAGTTCTAATCCTATAAGGCTTTAACGGACAATATGTTCAGATAATTAATAAACTGTACTAGAATATGAAATTAAAATAAATTACATCGACAAAATGTTGAATCGATTTTCAATTCAAAAACAATATTATACATATTTTTTCTTGCTAATATTCTCATTTTCCTCTTTTTAATTACCCGTCACAGATTATTATTATTATTGAAAAATATAGAATAGTTTATAAATATTTATTCTACAGAATTATATTGATAAAAATTTACCCCTTTATATGCTTGGGAGAATTCGAGTCGAATCGAACAATGCGACGACACGACGACGACGGAAGGTCTTTTAGCTACATGAAAATAGATGAATAATTAAATAAACAATTCTAGATTTAACAATAACACACACACACACACACACACACACACACACACTGTGAATTAGTGTTAACTTTCATTACATATTAGTACTTATCAATTAAAGTCTGAATATTTGATCGAGCGATGATCAGAAGACGACTTCATGGATGGCCTGCATCCCACATTTCCTTTTTGAGAAGTTATATTTTTAAACATACCAAATAAGATGTAAGAAGTAGTTTTTTATATTTCACTCCAGCAGTTATATTGATGCAGAAATTGATTGTCAGATAAGAGATAATATGAAAGTATTGTGAAATTCAGGTCGTAAACTAGTTTTTATCGTTATCAGTATTACAAACACTCCCAGATATTGAGAAATCCTATTTGAGATTCCTCAAATAAAGATGACATGGGAGTAAATAGTAATTTTTTTATATAATTCAAATTTAACGTGCTTTATGAAAAATGTAGTAACCTCGAAGACTTATCTATTACACAAGTACGTTAAAGTCATACGTGCTACCATGATACAGTTATCAATTAAATTTCTGATTACTCCACCTTTGACTGTGATAAAGGCTTGAACTGGGTCAGAACCTGTTTTAAAAAGCTATTTGGTTTCTTTCAGTTCACATGATCGACTTAAGAGAGCCTGTTACACTTTCCTAATAACACTAGGGTCTTCTGTCTGTACTAGTCTACTACATTTATGATGTGGATTTCAACATCTTTGAAGATTAAACTCCAACATCTATCAACTTATCTATTTCTCAATCTAATATAATGTAATATTTTTATTTTTTTTTATTTTTGTTGTTCTAATATAAGATTTTTTAATTACTGTGTTTTTATTTTATATTATATTATTATTTTTACTTCGTTTTATTCTGAATTCTCTATGGGTTTATTGCACCTACTACGCCTCTTTACATATACGAAAGATTGCATGGTAGATAATGCACATAGGCGTCAAGATCGCTCATTGTATTTCTTATTTCAAAGGTAATAAAATAAAGCTTAATAAATTAATAAATATTTCTGTCCCTTTATATGCGTATGGATATTGTTTTTTTATAGACGATAAAGTGTTAACCTGAATTTTCGGTTTACACCATACATTTATCTTTTCCTCGTCGAGTTTTATCTAATTCTGCTCCTATCCACATTAATAGCTCCGAGAAAGTGTTGATGTTTCTTGATATTACTATTAACATATGATAGACCGACGGCTCCACATCCACTTTGTGCAAGTTTGCAGTCCTGTTTCACGTTTTTATTCTTTAGAAAACGTCAAATATCTTATTTTTTTCCAAATACATTTTACATCAATATTAAGATTACGCCATACATAATACTTAGAATAAACAAATCTATCATATCGAAGGTGTCAAGCGGTGACGAGATCATTGTTTAAGACAATAGGCTTATTGTGACGACCGTAATTTCATCACTCCGCCTACGAAGTACTTAATAACCGCGTCATTACAACGAAACAAAGTAACTACTTTAGCATATAGTTTTTTATGACTAATTTGTGTCTAATTAGGGAAAAATCTATTAGTTTTGTTCTGATGCAAAACATATTCATGAGCCAGTAAATCTTTTAACAGCATCCACAAAGTTAAATATAATTACTATATCTCGAAATTATCAAATAACAATATCATATTCACTTTTTTTTTCATATAATAACATCCGGTTTCAAATATCCATAAGAAAATCAAATAAATGTATGTATTATATTAATGAGTCATGAATAATACTTATAATAATAAGATGTTTGGATGTCAACTATAATAAATAGCTCCTTGTTCCGTTATACACGTAGATTTTGCAACGTAGAAACTACGTTTATGCAAAAAATACTTAGTTTACTCTCTGTACGCCGACAGCTCCGACGCGCTGCGCGGTTATTTGAAATTAAGGGACACGTAATTTCGTCTGTCACATATTAAATATTAAATATAAGTGCCGTTTTATAATATTGTGACCAAGTGATAGTGATATTGGATTATCATAACAATACCACAGGTAAATATGAATACAATAACAATTTTTGTTTAATTAAGTGTTGAAATAAAAGCCAGACGATGATTATTTTATTTAAGACGATACCAACAGTAACATTTATTTACTTGTAACTTTTATACAATTGTTATATAATATATTATAATATATTCATAAAACAAAGTAAGATACAAATGCACAATTTTTTACAATAATATTATAGATGTTTTTATTCATTTTCTTATCAAATTATATCCTAGATATAGAGGTAAAAATAATTTTACCTCTATATTTAGGTCAGTTTACTTAATAATATTATAATATATGTTTTTTTAAATATTCATACAATACAGTTTTAACTTTATACCAGAAGGAGAAACAAATTCATAAAATCAAAAAACTATAAATTGAGTTATATATAAATCCTGTTTTTTTCTATATTGTTTACCTATCTTAATAATAATCTTTGTGAATCTGTAATTTGTTGTCATAATGATAATATGAGTAGAATTTCATAATAATAATAACTAATCTGAGGTTAGGTATAGATCTAGTACGTATTGGCTGTTTATAAAACCTATTAAAAACAAAAGAAAACAAACTATTCAAAAAAAAAAAATCTTATCTAAAGGAGATCGGTGCGTTACCTTCGTTTTTAAATAAAGTTTCCTACATAACAAATACACTCCTAATTCCTCTTATCAAGATCACCTCAGCTCCGGAAAAATGGTTATTTGATGACGCAGATCACTTTATTTATCTTTACAAAACCAATAAAAATGGAGAACTTTTCAGAGATCAAAGTATCCAGCATGTCTGGGACAAGTATAAGATTCTGTTTCAAATAAATTTTTAATAAAAAATCCCGAAGTAGCGTTTGTCCAATGAGAGAATAATTACTTAAAAATATACTTTAATTTGCCCAACAACTACATTTCAATTCGTGTCCACCACATTTTTTGTGTGATGCAAATAAATGTTCAGCAGTTTTTGTGTGATCCATGATTATTCAGACAAACAGATAAAGACAATATAAACAGATAAAACTAAGAAACTATGGTTTTGAAATCTATCATATACTGAAATACGTCTTGTTGAGTTTTTAATTCTCCATCTGGTTAAGATGACTTCAAGTTAACATTAATAAATAACCACTAAAATAGTTAAAACTATTATTATTTATTATCGATCTCTATAATTACGTCGGTATGTGGTACTTTCTGGTAAATTGGTGTCTGTTCAATATCCGATTGGGACAAAAGTAACGTCGTATGATTAATTTGCTATCTTGCTAATATAAGAAATATTAAACAACTTAATGCTTGTAATATTCGATAATATGAATTGTCCTCGAAGAGATGAATTAAATGAGATGTATTTCTTTAAACTACATAACGACCGAATGACATAATGATTGAACTTTACAAAATGATCGTCACATTACCAATCCGTTACGTAAATTGTACTCAGTGAATTATGTCCTTTTTTTATTACAGATTTTGTGTACGTATATATTTGTTCATGGACATTTATATAAATAAATCTATTTTACATATATATGTAAAATATTTTTTTACTGAAAAGAAAATGTTAAATAACGTACTGAACTCGATAGTGTAATCTAATAAGTGAAAAAAATGTTATATTCCGATAATGTGATGGTATTTTTAAAAGGAATTAATTAACAATAATAACAATAATAAGGTTTATTCAGAAGAAAGTTTGTAGAGACTTACCTAATTACAACCAAGTTATTTAAGGACTATAGTAGATTAACTTAGGTAACAAGGCTTAAAAATAATAACCTTGTGTATATTACAAGGTCATGAATTAAGGCACAAGGTTGAAGGTATCAGATATAATAGGTGATAGGTATGTTTCAAAGACAGCCTAAGTATAGTCAAATTGACTTCCCTTCGTACGAGTTCATAGTGTATGACGGCAGGGCGTCATACTTTTCCACACTGGGGGTTCAATTCGTTAGACAACCTATATTTTCTTTCTTACCATTATAACCTGAGCGCTAGCGGTAACTATACACATCATAATCTTGATCAATAACAAATCATGTAACAAGATTATTTTTAGTTCAGTACAAAAATATATAAACGTATAAACAAAGAAAAAAAAAACAAATAATAAAATAATTATCTCAGACTTTTTGAATTTTTCCAAAACTTGCTATCATACATCATCTCTCTTTATTTTTATTTAGAATACAAAATACGAATTTTCATAGTGGCTATCCAACTGCGGCAGATTCTTATTAGGTTTTCAGCAGATTTGTATTTATAAGTAACCACAGTATCTCTTCTATTTATTTAGTGGCATATCTCTATTCAAATATATTCTTGTTTTGTCTGTCTGTTTCTCTTTTTGCTTACAAAATGGCGTATGTGTGATAAGGATAACGTCACTACGTGCAAATCAGTCCTTTTCAGTGTAACCATAAATTTTATCACCAGTTTACAAAGTTATTGTTCAATAGTTTTATGAGTTTGTTTCCACGTATTTTACCCAAATATAACATGACTCATGGAGGTGCTCTTTAACTGTATGAGTATTTGTTTTTAATTATCTCGTGCTGTTACCGTACTGTCTGACGTAGAAGTATTATTTTCTTTGGATTAAAAATTCCTGAGATTAAAGACGATTTAAATTTCTCCGGGTTAATTATTAAAGGGTAATATCGAGAGCACTCCCGCATTTTCAGACGATATGTAACGAATCAAATGCAGCAGCAACCAACCATGTAGTAAGCAGCAGCATGGTTGAATAACATTTTATAACTGCAAGGAAAGTCTGTAGGGCTCCTACTACTAGGGAAGTGTTTAATTTTGGGTTTAAAGATATCTCATGAAGCATACAAGTATACTTCACTTATACACAGATTAAGTATATACATCTAAGTTATTTCGCATTATATTCTATTTATTTAAATAATTAATATATCAAAACTATATCTTGTTGTAAATAAAAAATGTATTATAACTTAAAAGCTAATTATGAAATTTAAATGAGTAACTTACATGCATAATAAGTAATTTATCTAACAATAAGGTCGTTAACATAACTGATGTTAGCTATATAATATTCTCACTAATATGTAATAAGCTTATTTTTAAACTATATGGTTATAATTCTTAACAAGTTCAGGTAAGATCTTGTATAAACTGCACCCTCACACAGTATACTTTTATTACCATACATTTATTTTGTTTGTTTCTTGGGTGATGTTTAAATACCCGTTGTGTAGATATTATATTAGAATGTATGTTATTCGTAGTATTTTTTTAATAAGATTGCATGTATTGTAGGTATATATTCAGGAGTTTCTCGATATATATCTTTAGGTGGTTGTAAGTATCTATAACAGAATACCGTTTGTAACGTAGCAGTTTGTTAAGATGTGTTTGTGAAGCAAATCCAAAAAATTATATAAGATATTCCAAGTGTGCATTATAAATAATGTTTCGGAGTTTGAAAAAAAATTAGAAACTTTTCGCATTACTCCCGTCAGCGATGATAACTTTAATGATATTTTGATAATATGAGGATCCGATGTACGTTTTTTATCTAAAAAAAGATCTAAGTATTTTTTTTTTTTACCTTGATCAAGATTTTTTTATTTTTATCAAGTGTTTTGTGATTATGTATTTTTAATTATTTGGTTTAAATATCATTAATGAATTTTTTTATGTATTCATTGTGAGAAGATTATATAAGAATCATTCATTTATTATCTCAACATCCTTTTGAGCTTGTATTATAACTTCGTGATACGAATTTGAAAAATAGAATAGATAAGTTTCATCCACATACAGAGTTAACTGATAGAATTAAATTTACAATATTATTGATATATCTTAAAAAGAGTAATGGTCGTAACATTGAGCCCTGTATGATTCCATATTAGTAAGATAACAGGTAAGACGTAGCTAAGCTTTGTTATATATGTTAATTTGATTTAACACTAAACCTACCGACAATTCTTGTATACCTACCTACCGCACGCGGTCAAATTGACCGGTAATTAAAAGTTATTTTATTATATAACGTAGGTAATAATGAAAATAACTAAAAGTAAAGACTGAAAAAAATATTATACGCATAGTCTAAGAATTGTCATGTAGTTTGATAACGATATTATAACGTTTAAAAATGTGTAGGTTTTACAAAAGTTGAAGAACGGTCAATTTGACCGGTATTTGGTAGGTTTAGTGTTAATAATAGCTTTGAATAATAAAAGTGTCGAAAGTTTTTATTACCATAGATCGATCAAAATACCTAAACAAATCTTTTTACGATATTTTTCTTTGTTCTGGTTATGTCAATTGCTGCAGCAAATATTTTTCATTTGGTTTTAAAATCGTATTGCTGTTTAATCAAAAAAGTTTTTACAGTTTAAATAAACTTGTGGTCTGTCATAAATTACTTTTTCCAAAGTTTTTTACATAATAACCAGCATGGATATGGCTCTGTAATTGTAGTGTTTTTAAAGGTTTTTAAAAAAAATTATATTAAATAAAAATAAGACTATTTTTTTACTCGACTCGTTCCATGGAGAAGAGATTGAGAGAAACTTTATGGATACTCTTTGAGGACAGAAAAAGCTTTCTATAGAAATGTCTAAAGGTCATACTTATTCTACCAAATAGCTCTATTACAATTCTACATTACTACATCTATATTCCAAAGAATAAAAAACAACAAGAAAATATTTCTCTAGTTATTTTAAAGTTACTTTTAGAAATATTTATTTTTTAAAAGGACTAAGTTGAAGATGTCTATTACTAGCCTATCGACGTATTTTACCATGTGTATATAAATTATTTACTGTTGCCAAAGAACTCCACAGTTTCTAAAAACGTCATTATCTAGTAGACTACCCGTTTTAATGGAACTCCGTTGTAAATAGGATAAGAAACACATCTCTACCTCACTGTACTGTACGAACCATATGTAATTAGTCTCTAGACATTTTAGACTGCAGTCTTACGGTAATTATTGAAAATTACTGTATACTTAAATGTAGAGTAAATCCGTTATACCGTATAATATTATGTGTATTATTTATAAATGTTGATTTGTCATAAGAACTAGATAATTAAATATTTGCAGTCTCATCCTCAGTTCCAGCTTAGGCTAGGTTTAGGCCACTTGCACTTTATGAGCCCTTTTTATACTTCTTTATATATAAATTTGGCAAAACCACTAACTACTTTACTCCCTATGACGTAGTGTCTGCAGCGATTGTTTCGTTTGCCATTTGAAATTTTATAGGTAACATGGGGTAAAAGTATTATTCTTAGATAAGAATAAATTAACCCAATAACCCGAAACACTTCAAAGTCTATATTTTCAAAACAGGCGAATATTTTTTTGTCATTGTTTACTTGGTAAATTTAAAAAATACCGAACTTCAGTTTCATACTTCAGACTATCAACAATTTCAAATCAATTAATAATCGCCATCCAACTAAACTAACACTAATAAATTTATTTAATTCTTCAAAGGACGGTATGCTTATTTAATTCTGGTGTGGACAGCGTGGGCGGTAATTATTTATTATCAGTTCATAGATCATATGTCTTACCTTTGCTATTCTATTTTATCAAAGAAGAAATCTACTTTGTTTAAAACAATACATTTATGGTCGATTTCAAATAATTAAATTATTACTTTGCTATTTTTCGGTGATTTAGAGAATAGGCTTTTTTCAACTATCGACCGAAATTAATAATCTATCTACGATTTTAGGTTGACTTCTTAGACAGTGTCCTACGTCGCTGATCGGTTATTTGCACAAATAACTTAAAAAGTGCATTGTAATTTTAACGCTAAGTAACGAAGAGTATCGTATGAAAGTCATTATGTTTGTGTTACTGTCGATGAATTAGTTAACGAGTTAAGTTAATTTTATAATATTACTTTATATAGTAATAGTGATACTGTAATATCGTTATTTACTTTATGATTCTGGAAATGATCTGAACGTCCTTGCGGAAGATTGGAGTTGAAACAATGACTGCCCAAAAAAGCAGTGACCCTGGCTTTGTTTAATTAAGAAAGTAGATGTCAAGACGAGTATGAATATTATTGCAATTATTTCGAATGTCTCATCTATTTTATATTGGAATATATAAGATAATACTACCGTTAATTTGTAATAGCAGAAATATCGTGGATATTTGCGACAATTTAAAATAAATAAATGATAAAGTTTTATATATTTATTTTAGGAACTATTATGAAGTGCTATTAAAACATTAAGTTATAATTCGTTGTGTTAATTTTGGTCAAAACAGGGCAAGACTTATAAATAATAGTCTTTATTTTTAGAGAATTAAATATATATAAACATATCAAACCAGCGAATACTAGTTTACAATAATTTAGTAGTTTAATATCGATATACCGATAAATAAATATATAAATATAAATAAATATCAAAGACATTGCATGTCTATACTCGATCACGCAATGCATCATTTTGCATTTACAAGAAAATTCTAAATATGATAAAGACATCATATAAGCTATTAAGTTTTTTGTTCGTACTCAGTCATGCGGTGACACTGCTTTCTTCGCTTTGACTCTCACGATCGTTGGAGTGATACTGACATAAAGGCAGGTGTACATATGTTCGTAATACTTACCGTTCGGGAAACAGACTATACAATAGCAAGTTCTAACCTAGTGGATACACCTTTAGATACAGCTTAACTTATTGACAAAGATTAACAAAAAAGTATAAATATTTTTAATCCACAATTAATAATCTTTCTTTATACATAAAATGTATAATAAAATTAATTAAATATTTTTGGTAATTTCATTCATAAATGGGTAACACTCTGTTTAGAAATAGTAGACAGTTAATTACGAATAAAATAATAAAAAAATATATAAGCGCATTGTCATTGTAAAAGTAGTGTCCAATAAACAAAAAGCTTACATTGTGAATGTGAGATCACTGCGTCTGTTTAATAGTAAATCGACAGTAAAACGATAAAGCGAACTACGGAAATACGACTGTAAAAATAATGATCGGACTTAAATGACGCCACTACTGAAGGTAGTATAAAAAGAATTTGTAATATTGAAATCTGATTCAATTGACAATTTAGGATTCTAAATCTAATTCACTAGATTCTTACATACCGGAGTTTTATAACCTTGAACAAGAGATCCTCATAAACTTAACCTTGCTTTTCTTTGAATATTTGTTTACCTTAACGTGAAGATGATACAACATGGCAGATATATTATGTACTTGAACTTAGTTCTTCAAAACCCTAGACAATCCATAACAAGATTGTTTCATAAATGCCATAAAATACATCAAGCATTATTATAAGATAATTCGTATTATGACATTAGTTTTGAGTTTTAATAAACCGAGTTTATTTGATTTTCTTTACACATTATCAAATAAGGCATGTGGAACAATTCATAGCTTCAGAGTATGAGATTTTTAAGTTATGTTGTTTGTTTTGCATTCTTTTATTACTCTATTTAAATAATAAGCATTTAATTACAATTCAAATTAAGACTTTCTCACAGAAGCGAACTTCCGTGTGAAGAAGGTAATCTTTGTTGTTAGTATTGTATCCATTGTTTTAAATACTTTTTAAAGGTTACATATAATAACGGCATTATATACAATAATTTATTATATATAATGCCGTTATTATATGTATACTCTAATAAATTGTATGCTAGTTTTTATGTAGAAAAATGTCACTATATATTTTTGTCTCTTTCTGTGTTGAAGTATTTTTGTTGTTAGCTATTTGTTGATTTCAATATACAATAAAATCATGGAAGTCTAGTTTTGTTAACGAACGGGAGGTATTTACTAGAGTATAAACCAAATTTAGATACTGTAACGATTTTGTTTGGCTATAAGTAATTTGAAGGTAAATTCTGACGATTATAGTGGTTTACTGACCGGAACATTGACATTGTTAGTGATTCTAATGAAAAGAATCCGGATACAATTTTGTAACAATAGCTATTTCTTATCTTGTCTAACGATTTGTTTTCGTTGAAAATTATGTTTACACTGATATCTAGAGTATCTAGAATATATTTTTGATAATTTTTAGTACATTTACAAATAAATCAAAGCTTTTATTAGGCTTAGCTTTAGCAATATTTGTTTCAAAATCTTTCTAAGGTTATTTTCTTATATTTATAATAGCAATTATTCACTCAAGCCGAACCGTTAATAATATTTAATATGTTGATTATACAATATATTGCAATATATATAATAAAAGATTTTATTATACTGAGAATTTCATCTCGCTTGGATTGTTCAGACATATCTTATCAGAGATAACACAACTTTCTTAATATGATTCATATTATCTTACACAAATAAAATGTGATAAGTACTGTAAATAACTTTACTTCACCGTGTGATTTTTTTATACTCACCGGTACAAGTGCAATAATTGTACGAAAGAGCATATTTTAGTAGATAGCAACTTATAAAAAAAAAAAAAATACTTATAAAAATATTTTATAAAATAAAGAAATATACTAATGATATATGACGAAATGTTGAGAAAACAAGCTGATATAAAGTCAAAATCGCATTAAGAAATTGTTTTTTTTTTCTTTTAACATATATATGTTATGTTATACTTTATGTTTTAATATTAGTTGTAAGATTCGTTGGTTTGTAGATAACAGATGGAAAATCTCCAAAACATGATAGAGAAATGACGTCCAATTGCGAAAGTAATAAAATAGTTAATTTGGCCAGCGATATGCTGCGCCCCGTGCTTATAGAGCCGCACCCGGTACTTCTTTTGGACGAGTTTATTAACAGGAAAGTGTAAATAATGAAAATCCTATAAAAAATTATAATCTATATCCAAAAATATTTCTAAATTATACAGATTAGTATACAAAAACACATCTTTTTTTTATTTTTAAGTTGATAATTTCTACTATTTTAATGAATAATACTGCATCGAATTATTTTTTTTTTTATTGATCCATATCAAAATAAAAATTTGTTATTTTATTTAAAATATATAAGACTAAAATGTTTTACAATAATTGTATATGTTTATAAGTGAATCTAGACTGCAGTTTAACAAAATATATAATTATTGTGTTTCTTAAGACTGTACAAAAGACTGTTATTTACGATAAGTTCAATGATAAACCAATTGTCACCCTCAGAACCGATCGCAATTAAACCTGTCTGTTATATACTTGTAATTGCGATTCGGTTTTAAATGTTCACTCAATAAGTGTCCTCGTTATATCAAATTAAATGTAAATGTAATGTACCCTAAAGGTTAATAGGATCATTTAATCTAATAAGTATTGCAAATCACGCGATATTTTTGTAAGAATTTCTCCCAAGGTTAATTATTTAAAAGAAAAGTGTGACATCATAGTAATTATTTTATCTATTATTTTGTAGATAAGTGTGTTTGATGGGTAAAATAAAAAGTAGATGAGTAACTGTATCTATAAATGACTTTTCCAGATGCAGAAGAGCTAAGAGTATCAAATATTTGGGAAACAAGTAAGATGTGCCTTGACCGTGACAACCTGCTGCGAGAAGTAGATACTTAGACCAAGGTGGGTCTTCATCTATTATTTCTAGACAATAATAATGTAGTGTATAACACTTCCAATGTACAATTGACATAATTAACAGAAATAATTGGTCATATAGTTCTGTAAAACGAGCGTTAGTTCTTTTTATAAAAAGACGATCGAAACCTGACAACATAAATCTCTCTTTTCGAATGCTATCTAGAGAAAATGGTAGACATTTTAGTTCCAGGAAGATAATATATAAGAAACAATGTCTCTTACTCTGTATTCTTAATAAAGTGGTTTTTATCTAGGTTAATGTATAACGAATTATAAATGGTTCTGAGATTTTTCTATCGACATACAAAATTTTCGTTTACTAAGATATCTAAAATCCATTTGTTAGAAGATATTGAGAAAAAATGCGCGTATATCAATTGCTGTCTCTGTGAATTTTTTATTAACAATTTTTTACCTTAGTACATCATAAAATTATTTCCTTAGTGCGGTTACACTGTTTACGTGTTTTGGTCTATGACTGTATTAAAATTCTATGTCAAGGCGAGTGGGTAATGTTAATAACGGTGTACTACAATTGTAGTTCGTTACATCATTTAGAACTCACAATCACCAAGGTGACTCTCGCCCAATCTGTCTCATTGGTTGGGTCTTGACCTTTAGTGACTGTAGCCACATGAAGGGCCATTACACGAACGATTAAGTGTCAAACTAGTTTTATTTCATATTTTATCCGATTTTTGCACAATATCATAATAGATCTATATTCTGTAGGGTGCCAGCATTTAGATATTTAATATTATCTTTTAAATATTTGAAATTGCTAAAATTTTCAGAATATTAAAGTATTTCATTTGTGAAAAACGTTAATTAAATGAATTAAATATAATATGCGAATAAATATTAGACTATTTATTCAAAAGTAAATAAATTTTGTTAAGAAATGATAGATGACTAGTAAAATGCGAGTGTTGCGTGGCTCGCGGTTACTCATGCTTGTTAAATTGTGATGCTGTGGATGAATGACTTTTATTTGTTAACTTATTTTTTACTCTACTACTATTCAGTTTCACCAGTGTTAACATTTGTAGAATAAAACTATTAAATAAATGTATTAAACTATACATACATTAACGCAAACAATGAAGGGATATCGAAAATGAAAATATAATTTAATTAAATAATACAAGTATTGTATTTTAACTCTAAAATAAATTTAAAACGTTTAATTGCGTTATAGTGTGTAGAACGACCCTGTTCTGTATCACCTAATTTGTTCGTTTATTTTTCAATTATTTGTCAACATTTTTGAGTGTATAATCCAATTTTTAAGGACTTTTCTACTGGCATATACTGACACCTACATCTCGCTTTTACATGAATTCGATTTTTTAAAAACGAAAAGTTTAAAATGTTTATATATTTCAAAGAAATGTTAGGGATAGTTGTATTGATATACATATTTCTTAATCACAATACTAATACAGAATTATATTTAAGCAATCCGACACAATATGTATTTGCTTAATTGCTGGACGTAATAACGGCACTTGTAATGCTAGGGTGTCGGAGATATGGTAGAGTGGTGATATCCCTGATTAGATACCAAATCCTAGTATTAGTCTGGTTAATCATAGCGATTAGAATTAGATTTAATAATATACATATCTGAATATTATTATTTTCCCTGTATTAGACTTAGTTCCTAAATATAATGGTATTTTGTCTGAGAAAAAACTAAGTATTAAAAAAATAGGGGTTTTTACTACCTTTTTTTTATTATTATTGCCTAATAATAAAGGGACTGTTACTAAAAATTGAGTTACCCTCTGCCCAATGTTGAATTACTTGTGAAAATCATAAAGCAATTTTTCTTGTCAATTCGGACAGGGTAGCGGCAACAAATAGTTTATATGATTTTTTTCTTTCCAGATGCCTTTTCTGCTTCTGATAGCATTTCAGCTCACTTTTCTTTTACCGTTATGGGTTCATACACCTTTGGCCCAAGGAAGTATACTCGAAAGACCAAGTTGTCCGATTGGTTTTTCGTCGTTATATAAAAAAGGTAAAGAAGAGCCTCTTTGCTACCGACGGAAAGGACCAGAAATATTTGCAGACAAATACAAAGATTGTGCGGGTAACTTGTACACATCAGAATTATTACATGAATTAAATTTTTCTAGACCAGATGTTGCGGTTTGGACAGAATATAAATCGATGTATCCAGGTGGGTTCTTTTATGATTGGAGTTTTACCAAAAACTTTGGAAAGACATTCGATGATATTTATGATGTATCTATCAACTCTACTTTGGATACTGACGAAGAACTATGTCTAGTTTTAGACCCTATAAGTAACTATACAGCGGTGAAATGTACTAAAAAACTTTATAGCTACTGTGTTATAAAATCGTACGTATCTGATGGATCACTTAAAGGCTGTAAGGAGTTAAAGGATTCCTTTAGGTTTCGGAGTCCAGATTCCACATGTTTGACAGAATTGTCAGGAGTTGGTGGAGGTGCTCTAAGGGCTACCTGGAATCAAGCTCAAGAACTTTGTGGGAAAAATGGGGCTTCATTACTAAACCGAGGATGGAAGTATTCAAACCACCCAGTATTTCGGCGATCAAGTATGGGTCATACATATCCGCTAGGAATAATAATGAGTAACGATCTTTCTTTGTTAAGGTACGACGCGATTAAAGACCACACGGAGGTAAGTGCACTAAATTTACTTGCTATTGCCTTTGTCAAATATTAACAAATCAACCATTTTCTAATTTTAGAACTTATTTTTCAGATATCTCGAAATGAATGGAATTTTGATGATAACATCGAGAACCCTGATACATTGCTGGGCAGTTTACAGAATAATTTCTGGTCTCTTGTCAATGAATCGTACATATTTTACGAAGTAATCTGTGAGCTTCATATAGGCATCAGGAACGTAAGCATGCAAGTTGCTATTGATATGTAAGTGTAAATTTTGAAATATTGAGGTTATTTATTAATAGAAAGATTTTATAATGCATATTTAAAAAATATAATCTTCTTACATATTTATTTTTAGGGACAACAAAATAACTCTCACCGTTAACGATTCACTACACGATGACGACATTTACTGCTTCACGGACTCTGTAAAACCAATCCCAACAAAAGTAAGCAAACGAAGGATAGACGATACAAATGTCTTTATACTTTCACCAAAACATGATGGTTATTATTGGTGCATCCATATTAACACATTAAACTTCATGCCGGCTGAGTCCAACAAAGTATTATTTTTACGTGAAAGAGAATCACTAGTTAACACGTACGCCATTAAATTTAAATTAGATTCCTTCATAAAATGGTCATCAAAAGCTTGGGAACATCTACACGAAGTTTGTGAAAAGAAATTAAAAGAGTACATTTACTATCGTACGAAGTATGTGCAGATTTTTGGAGAATTGAATTCAAATTTGACGGAGGACATCTTGAAAGGATTTAAGAATTCCAACCCTGGCCCGAAGGGAAAAGATAAATCTATATTAAGTATGAAGTTGAAAAGAATATACTTGGATGGACAAACTGTCTTAGTTCATGTGGAATTAAACCCTGATATGAAGCCTGTGACCCCTGGGACTTGGGATGGTATAACAATATTACATATGAAAGCCGTTTATTATTGCAAGGGTTACGATTCTATTCCGGATAGAGCATTAGGTATGTTTAATATACTTTATTTTTAAAGTAAATTTTTAGAGGTAATTCACAAATGATCATCTGTGGAACATAGACCTTATTTTCATGTTATTACAAGTGGTAAATAAAACCTTAAATGTCCAGTGTAATAATATAATATAAAATAGGCGAGCAAATACATTGATGGATAACACTGAAAATGACAAATCCTCCTTCTAATTAGTGACACGAGATGACTTGAGTCAACGTAGCTGTAGTTCCTTAATAGCATTATTATCTAATTATTTAACCTGTCAAAGGTTAATCACATCTCATCTTCAGTGGAAGTTTAATGTTATTAATTACGGAGTCTTCGAGTATAATGCTTTTTTTATTATTTATTTGTGTTTCTGAGTTTATAATTGAAAGACGTATACCTATAAATTTGTATATCAATTACAAAATCAATCAATTATCATTATAGGAGAATCACAATTAAACACGTGCCGAAACCACACATGTATAGGTGACTTCAACGAGGGCGTCCAGTGGGTGATAACGGCTCAAAATAATTGTATGAACCCTGTTAGTAGAGCACTTGGCTTCGATGAGGTTACCGTTTTAATGCCAACAATATATCCTCCATCAGTGAGTTAATTTTTATTTTGCCCATTAATTAAAATGCACTATTCATATAAAAATGTTTAACTTTCACTTCTTTTTATTATAAATTTTATTTATTTGATACTTCATTTTCTTTACCATAGTTTAATTAAAACGCTCATACTCTTACATAATAATATTTACTAAACAATATTAATACCTATTCCATGGCATGACTAACATCGACTAACCGATTGTAGACTCTCTCATCGCCAAAGGTTACCGACGATACGAGTGAAAGTTCTGAAGAAAAGGATTACCACAATATTGAATGGCCAAACTCTAAAACCTCACAAGATGTTACGTCTCAGGAATTTACTACAGTTCACCCTACTACTGAGGCGTATACAGACAATACAATAGATGATTTTTCTGACAGGACCATAACGTCTATTGTTATTAATACACAAACTACTGAAGGAATATTAACTACTGCTATTACGATTCCTGATAATTATACTACTGTACCACCTACCACTTCTTCTCCCAGCACTACGTATATTACTACAACAGAAGTACCTACTACAAGGCTGGTAAGTTAGAAAATATAAAATAAATGTGAAATAACTAAAAGAACTACTAACATTTAACAATTTCATACTTTTTCAATTATAATATAACTGTATAAAACATAATGAAGTGAATGAATTAATGTCGAAAACAATTTGAACAAACATGGAAAAGAATAAAAATTAATATATATCCTTAATAAAATACTTATGTGTAGCCAGAGGAAAAGCTGGAGCAAGTGATACAAGACTTGGACCGCCTCGTTAACAACTCATCTCCTGTCATGGTAGAGGACATCAGCGAAGTTTTTGATCAGGTTTGCAATTTTTATTTCCATTCAAAAAGTTTAACTTTTTTTTAATGTGCACCACTTAACTTAAACATTTATAAGGTAAATATAATGACTCAAGAATGATAATGACAATTTAAAAATGCTTTTAAGATTTCAGAACTTATTTTTACAATTTTTGACTGTTTGTCTGTTTGTTTGTACACGGGTTATGCTAAAATTAATGGATAAGTTATAACAAAATCTTATGTTGTAATAGCTTTGTGGCCCTAATCAAAAGTATATTATCTGTTAGAGTTTTTATTACGACAAATTATATTTCTCAATGTCACGAGAAAACACAACACAATGATTTGGATATAATAGAAAAAAATGGATAATTATTTTTTATTTTTGTGTGGTGTTATATACCATATTCAATATCATCATCATCTATATGCACTTATCCTAATTATAGGCGTAATATATCCATTCCTTCCACACCCTTCGATCATATGCCATCTCAGTGGAGAGTTGCCATTCCTAACACATGTTGGATTATTCAATACGTATTATTTTACTCCAGAAAAATTTCTTATATCCTTTGATAATGAGTTTTTATTTATAGTAAATCTTAAAATTTTGTGCTTTATATATATTTTATGTAGTCTTGTTACTTGAGAGAGCAAGACGCTGGCAACAGTTAGTTTTAGAATATATTATATTTTAGATAAAATACTAAGTTGATTATTCAGTTATTGAAAATATTATTCAAAATTAAAAGATTTAAAATAAGACTATAAATACACCATTCTCAGTCTTTGAGATGATTTGATTAACGTTTTCATTTTAACATCTCAGAATACTCCATTTTTTAATTATAATTTGACGTTTCTATAATTGAAATTATATGTTTTTTTTTTACATTTATTACAGGTAGAGGATATCCTTGAAGTTCACGATAATTTGGAAATCCCAAGTCAACTTCTTCATTTGCTAGATAACTTAGGTTCAACATTGAACCTAAATGGATCCCGCACAGCGACAGCAGTTAGAAACAATATAGCTTTGGTGCTCGCAGATGCTGCACCCAGTCACCCCGTCAGGGGCATGAAAATTGCTACGAGAGACAACGATATATTTACAGACAAAGCATTTGAAATATTTTCTGGTAATGTTCTATAGTTTGTTTTATTATTATGTCTTATAATTCCGACACTACAAGTGTTGGCTTTAAGTAACTTAGCTTTTGGCTTATTTTTGTTGATATATTATTGAAATTCTGAACGTCATATTTCTATTTTTTATCTATCACATATTAGAAGAATGTATGTATGTAATTAAAATATAACTTTTTTATCTACCTACAACATAATGATTATGATTAGCTAATACAATATAAAATACATATTTTTTTAATTCTAGGTAATCTTAATGACACCGACCTGGATTCGGATCGCAACGAAGTTGTCGTCCATCTTCCCTCGTCTTTGTCGGATACTACACGTCGGGTTTCCTTCGTCGTATTCAGAAATGATCGTGCCTTTAAATCGAAAGAAAATGTTTATTCCGTTAATAGTAGAATTCTTAGCGTTAAGATTGAAAATATAACAAAATTTGAAAATGATGAGGTGATAGATATTCATTTAAGTCCCATTTCAAGAGACATTGAGAGAAACGAAAGTCGCGCATGTGCATATTGGCAGTTCTTGGACAATGGCACTGGTTACTGGTCACAAGAAGGTTGCACGTTAATTTCTGCAACAGAAACGGGTATGTTAAGTACTTGTAGGTGTACGCATTTGACTCATTTTGCCGAAGTTTTGTTTCCGCGAGCAGTGTTTTCACAAGAAAATGAGGATATGTTAGAATTGTTAACAATCATTGGTTGTTGTTTATCAATTTTTGGTTTAACTCTAGTAGGTATAACGGCTGTTTTGTTCAGATCCTGGAGACGAGATTTTAGCAATAAAATATGGCTGCAACTTTGCGTTGCAATATTTTTATTAGTTTTAAGCTTTTTAATTGTAATATTTGCTAGATTTAAAGAATACAGTATCCCTTGTATGTTACTTGGCGTGGTTCTTCACTACTCTGTTCTATCATCATTCTGTTGGATGTTAGTAGCCGCTGTGCTATCTTATAGACGATTAGTTCTTGTTTTTACAAGAGATGCATCTCACAAACTACTCAGAGCGTCTGCCTTTGCTTGGGGAACTCCTTGTGCAGTAATTGGTATACTTTTATCAACTTCACCACAATCATATAATGGTCGTTTCGATGAAAAAACGCCTTCCGGATCATTTTGCTATCCTTCCGGTTTAGCTCTATGGATCTCAGTATATGCGCCTATAGCTATAATACTAGTGGCAAACTGGACACTATTTGCTCTAATAGTAAGATCCGTGTTTTCGTCACGAGGAATCCAAAGGCACGGAGACTCCAATGAAGCATTACGATGCGCTTCAGTCAGTTGTTTATTGGTATTTTTGTTCGGCTTGCCCTGGATTTTAGGTCTTTTTGCTTTTAACGTGGTATTAGCATATATGTTTACATTAACGGCAACATATCAAGGGCTAATTTTGTTTTTATTTTTTGTACTTGGAAACAAAAAGACTCGGGATCTATGGTTAAATAAACTAAAGATTAAGCAAACTCGTAAGGTTCCTGTTACGTCCTCTACATATTCTAATAGAAGTACTGGCTGGAGAGCAGGAACTCAACCCATAACTATTGAAGCTAAGACTTCCAAGCCTAAATCTCTTGCCCTGGATGACTCTAGATTCTCCTGACAAAGACCTAAATAACGTTAAACAAATTTTGGACTTTCTGTTTGAACGAATTGGTATTCTTCAGTACTAGTCTTTTAAAAAGATACAAGTCTTGAGTCAAGAGACAATGTTTGGTATTTGAGTTCCAATTTTTAAAACACTTATTTAGAACTCTTGAATATGAAATTAATTATTAAAAATAAATTTTGTTCTAAATAATCTTAAGTATTAATAATACAAATAAATAAAAAAATCTTGTACCCGGAATACAGTTAAGTATGTAATTACATTCAAATACGTATTTTGACCAGTACTAATATGAGGTTTTTAAGCAGATAGTTTAATTATTTTCTAGTCCTATTTTATTCGTTACAATTAGCAAAACAAAAAAGTATGTATATTTTTTATAATTTACATATTTTATTATCCTCAGCATGATGTCTATGTTGCCAAATTTTAGGAAGGAATGAATAATGGTGACAAAAAATATTTCTTACATAAAATAATAAGTAGTTAGTTCCACGTTATGTATGTAACCTACTCTCCAGTAGACCAGCGTGGGTTTAGCTCCTCGTTTTTTTTTGGAAAATGGTATCCCCAGCAATGGGACATTTTTATTCAATTAAAACGTTTAAAAATAAATATTAAATATCATTGAGATGACGTTGATTTTGATTTACATACGTAACACAATATAATACAAGATTTAATAGGGTTACCACCAGCTATGTAAAAAATAAATAGTGCAGTGTTCATTATATCTTAAGTTCTTTTGTGGTTTTTATTTGTAAAATTTCTGTTTACTTTTTAATGTTTGACATGCTTTAATTGTTTAATTACTTCAGTTGAATTTATTTGTAATATATGATAATTAATGTTTTATAATCTAATTAAAATTTAATAATGTAAATGAAAAGAAAGTTTTGGTGTTTGATTTGAAAAAAATATGACCATGTGAGGCTTTTTATGTAGATAGCTAAATAAGTTACCTAATCTAGAATATCTATATTTAGATGTATTAAATAATTATATAAAATAGATTATAGGTATATGTAGACCTTTTTATATATGTATGTATAATTACTATAGTAATAAAATATTTGATATAAGTTTGATACGTGAAATAATTTATTTATTTATTTGGTGTTTTAAATAAACTACAGTAAACATTTATAAGTCTAATGAATTCTCCTAAAAATGTGATTATTATTTTAAGTACTTATATTGAAATAAAAATGACACAAAATTTATTTTTAAAATACCACACCATCTATTTTACATCATTATAAAGTATTTTTCAGACAAACGTTTTTAACTCTTACGTTATGTACAATGTTAAATCCATTGTAACCAGTTTTAGTGTATGTAGTTTTTTATACAGAACAAATAATATTAGCTTAACATATTTTTTAAATATAATATTGCTTAATATTTCTTTTTAGTAGCATTTATTATATCTTAATTTGGATATTAAAATGCACATGTTTTTAAGATGCTCTAAATTTCTATATCAAATATATTATTGAGCGAAGCGAACGAAGTGAGCGGAGCGTTCTACTGCAGACTTTTTTATATTCTTTGTCTCGAATAGGCTCGAAAACTACTTAACGGAAAATTATGAAATTTTGCATTTAAAAAGATACACATTAGGTGATGGTTTTAAAAGAATAATTTTTGAAAAATCTCATGTCATTGAGGAATAATCGTCAAAAAACTGATATCCCATTGAAGTCAATTTGAAATGATGAGTCATTATACTGGGCTCGCTTCGCTCAAAATGGCACTCGAGATTTTGCGAGCGCAGTGAGTCGAAATTGAGGGTCTGTTGGCGCCCCTAGTATATATTATAAAGTATCTTCCTTCTAGCTAGTATAGTACGTGTACCTAGTGTCAGATGAGTTATGACATTGACATAACCAAAAGCAGAATTTTCCATTTTTTATCACTATATCATAGTAACATAGATGATAATTTTTATGTATTTATTATTTAATTACTTACAATTATTAAAAAATCACGTAAGAGTTTTTACGTTTTACAAAGAGCTTCGTCAATGTTGTCAACATACACTACTTACGAGTATATATTACATGCACACAATTACATGATATTGGAAAAAATGATTTTCTTAAGTATTTTTTATTAGAAGGTTAACTAAAATGTAAAAAATGAGATAAAAATCGAATCAATCGTGGTTATATAGAGATCGACTCTTTATCAGATTTATAAGATATTATGTCGAAATAAAATAAAAAATGTATATTTAAAATAAACCGAATCTAATCGGTAACAACAACATATTTTATATCTAAAATTGATTGCTAAACTCAATCATAAAATAAATATTTACTATTATTCATACCTATGAAAATATTGATAATCAAATCAGAATTCTTACATGTCTATTAAATGTAGAAAGCGCTATTTATAAGATGTAGAAAGGAGCTACCTTTCATAGGTATGCTTAATTTGTAAATCGAAATAAAAAAAATCCTATATCCTACGAAAGTAGATAAGATATAAGATAAGAGAGATCTTATCAAAATTTTTCAATAAGATGATAGAACATTCGAAACATGATATGATCATATGATCTTAATCTAACACAATCTTGCTTGTATATAATATGGACTAGACACTAGAGCAATATCATCAGTTGGGACAAGCTGGTTTCAAGGGTTTCTTAACCGCAGAAAACGAAAAATACACGCATGACGCCTTTATGCGTCTTGCCCGGTTAACAGGTTAACAAGTACAATGATATGTTATATTACAAAAAAACAAGTGCCCGTGACACTTGTAAGCTAAACTTACAATTTATGTAAATATGAAATTAAATTTGTATAAATAGATGCAATGGCTCTAACGAAAAAACAATGTTTAAGCCTCAAGCTAATTTTAAATTGCATAAAATAAATGTGTAAACTTTTATTAAGCAATTAATTGAGACAAAAAAACAATGTAAATACATTACTCATAAACATCTGAAGCCTATTTGTGTTTTTTTTGTTATGGCTTCGTTCATAATTATACTTGGAACATTTCGAAAATTTCATGTTTCTGTTTATGAGACTTATAAAGGTGGTGAACTGTGGAGAAAACACAAAGGAGGTTGGTAGATATATAATAATATATAAGATAAAAACCAGTTACATTGTTGACCAGCACCTACAACAACACAAATAAATAAATACAAATAAATCAAGCAAAAGGACAAAGAAAGGATATATAAGGAATGAGGAATATTAGTAGGGAAAACATCATAAAGTTGATAAGGATTTCGGGGAAAAGAGAAAATAATATTTTGAGTTGAAGCTTCATCTTATCAACTGTCGCATAATGTGTGATCTTTTAAAATGCTATCGATTCTCCTGTGAAAAGTAATGAAGTAATGACATAAGGGCACATTTTTTACCTTGAGATCCATCAGGCTACACCAAACATCACTACTATTAGAGAGTTTTGACACGTCTGTATCTAAGCATTTAACCAACACCACACAAACCAGTATAATTGGAATATCCCAGCTAAACAAATAAGAGAAAAGTATTCATAGCACCAACCTTACGAAGAGTCGAAAAAAAACAAAATTAACAACTACAAGAATGTTTAACCTACTCGATATAAGGAGAAACAATAATGAATTAGAATATTATTTAAGACTTACATAATAATTAAAATGCAACTATGCATTACGTTGCAATGACACAATACATAATTTGTTCCCATCGAGGGAATTTGAAGACCAACAGTCTTCTTGAAGTATGTATGCATAATTCCTCCATCCTCAGATTAGCAACTATTTTAGAACGTTGAGATAAAATGTTGTTGGCATCTTCCTGCTGGGTACTGATGTTCCTTCTTCTTCTAATTGTTCATCGATATTATACATTGATATATATACAGAGATATATAAAGGATAAAGCAATTAGTTAAATAGCAAATTTGTTGGATTTTTTGCTTTTTTATGATTTGTAGCGATGATATCCAACTACAGTAATAAGTTCACCTGTAATTAACAAGAAAATGTAGAAGGGTATTCTAGTATAGTATAGGATGTGTAGATTTGGCTTTTTAAGTTGTAATGAGTTTCTTTTATTACTCTATCTTGAAAACCGTAGAGTGCTAAGTGTAATTTTGATCCATCCAAGTTTGTATGGTAATAGTCCAGATCCATCGTCAAAGCTTTCAAGTTTTATCTCTAGGGGGTTCGTCACGTGGAAGGCCAGCAGAACTAATATAACTCTCTAACAAGATAGCTCCTTTAGGGACTCGTAATCAGGAGTTACCTACAGGACCACATTTTTAATATATATATATGAATTGGTAAGTTAGCTATGACTATATTCTGCGTATAAAGAGGTACGATTTTTTAACAGCTTGCAAGGGGATTTCTTATAAAGACTTGTTGATCGGGTGCATATTCAATTTCTAACACACTACTTTTTATTGCTATTATATATTGTATATCGTGCTGTTAAATTAACCGCAGATCTTTTAACACAAGCACATCCTTATTATAATTGTAAGGTTGACAAAAAATAATATTAACATTATATTATATATTAATTTAATTTAAATAAAAAAAATATCTGGTGATGAACAGACTGTCCATTATTATTACAATATTAATTTACAAAGAAACCACGGATTGTAAAAATACATACAGAATTAATTCGAAACTCCATACATTTGTCACGAATGAACTTTGTTCGTTCTCTATTGTTTTCACTTTTCTCGGAGGGATTCAGCACTACGTTTTTCAAGGAATTTACTATTAATTGTTTCGTATACTTTTTTTCATGCTTTCTTTATGATTAATTATATATTATTGTAATAAATGTTGGATGAAATCCATGTCATTACAGTCTCTTAAGTCAAAGTATCGTTTAATAAGTCAAAGGGCCCACATCGAGTAAAGCTATGTATGGTACTATTATAAGTAATATTTCATATAAGTAAGATTCATTAAAGGTTCGTCTGTACATTGTGATTTTAGGAGTAGAAGATGTTCTTATATTGTTGAATGGAAGCGTTCAATATTTCCATTATCGCTAGGTGAATGAACTTAAAGTTTATGATGGCTAATTTTGTGTAATTTAGTAAATTCTGAAAATAACTATTTTGTAAACTCTGTTCCGTTGTCGGTTATTACATTCTGGGGTACACCGCGGTGCCTGAAATATTTTAATAAAGCGGGAAGGATTCTGACGGCTTTTTCGTCTTGTACTTATACTTGACTATATTTTGTAAAACGTCTACGAGGGCCAAACTGAAAGTTTTTAGAACTGGCCACTTAAAAGCATTATATTAAAAAAAATAGTTTAAATTTTGAAAATAGAACTATTTAGCAATATTATTGAGTGTACATTTCATTCATTTGTCATTTGTTTTTACGATTTGGCGGCAAATTGAAAATTGTCTGTGCACGTCAGAATGAATTTAAGTCGAGAAAATTTTCGTGCAATAGTTTTTTATGACTTTCGATGTCATTTAAGTCAACAAGAAAGTTATGATAGACTTCGATTGGCTTTTCACGATGAAGCCCCATCTCGTGCCACAGTTTACAACTGGTTTAATGAATTCAAACGTGGTCGAACTAATCTCACCGATGATTTGCGTGAGGGACGGCCTTCTACAGCGACGACTGAAGATAACATCAGTGTTGTGCGGCGTATGAGAGAGACTGACAAAAGAGTGACCTATCAGCAGATTCGGACAAGTCTAGGCATAGGTATGAGTCAAGTGCACAAAATCCTCCATGAACATTTAGCGGTCAGGAAGCTTTGTGCCCGCTGGATACCGCATAATTTGACCGAGGTTCAAAAACTCCGCCGCGTTGATTGGTGCCGAGAAATTATCCAAAAATTTAACGGAGGTGACTCAAATGCTGTATTCGACATACTAACGGGTGACGAAAGCTGCATTTACTGTTATGATCCGGAAACCAAAAGACAGTCTGCTCAGTGGATATTTCCTTCCGAAGAGTTGCCAACTAAAGTGAAGAGAGGTCGAAGTGTTGGAAAAAAGATGGTGGCCTCGTTCTTCGGAAAGACAGGTCATTACGCGACAGTAGTCTTAGAGGATCAGAAAACGGTTAATGCAGAGTGGTATACTAACAATTGTTTGCCACTTGTCTTGGAAAAAGTTCGAGAGAAACGACCTCGCAGCAGGATCCTCCTTCATCACGACAATGCCTCGTCGCACACCGCCAGGCAAACGATCGACTATTTGGTGACCTCGGACGTGGAATTACTGGGTCACTCGCCGTATAGCCCCGACCTCGCACCCTGCGATTTTTATTTATTTCCGAAAATAAAAGAAAAACTTCGAGGAAAACGTTTTATAGACGCCGAAGAAGCAGTGGCTGCGTTTCAAAACGCCGTCGAAGAGACCCCTAAGGCCGAGTGGGCAAGGTGCTTTTCTCAATGGTTCCATCTAATGCAGCGATGTATTGATGTAAATGGACGCTATTTTGAAAAGTTACAATAAAACTAATAACTTGCTAGAATGCTTAGTTTTTGATTTTCTAAGAAGTTTCAGTTTGACCCTCGTATAAAGGTTATATATTTTTCGCTGTGTACTGCAAATAAATCTACATGAATAATTTCAATCGGTTTTTTAGCTAAGGGGTATGACGTTAAATTGGGGTCTTATAGGATTTCTATCATATTTAGCTTGTCCACAAATTGTACATTCTTTTATGAATTTTGATATATGTTTTTTCATATTTGGCCAATAATATTTTCGAGATAAGGTAAGATGACATTCATTAATTTTGCGACGGTTTAGCTTTCCATTATGATAAAGGGAAATAATTTATTGTTGTTGCAAGTACTGTCCTATGTTTTCATTTTAAGTTTTTGTCAGAACGAGATTCATTGATGAACTTTTACTTGAATTAATTGCAAGGGATGGATTTATAAGAATGCCATTTTTTATTTTTGGGTTCACGTATTCTTTTATATGTTTTTAGATGTTCGTGTATGGTTATCGAACACTTACAACTGTAAAACATTTGTCTAGTTTGTTTGTTTGTTTAATTAGAGGGTCATTGTTATTAGGTATAGGTCATAGGTAATTTAATGTAGGGTTTTCTTAGTCAGTATGTACAGTGCCAGTTGAAGAATGTTTTAGGGTTGGTAAATGTTCAGAAGGGTTTCCTAGTAAAGAGTTTAATTCGTTAATTTTGTCAATTTGAGCACCAGTTTCATTACCGTGGATTTCCATTCTAGAAAGGGCGTCAGCATTAGTATTCATTTTGATACCTATTATTCATTTTGAGCAATAGTATATATGATTTAATACCTAACCAATTACCGCAATACCATTACAAGAATTAATTCTAGCAGCGGCAGTTCCGGTTATTTTAATTTATATTATTATACCATTTAAAAGGCACAAATTAGCTAATTTGCAATCGGGTAAGTTACAATCTCATCACATATATTTATAAATCTAGTGAGAACATTAGAGTACTCGAAAAATTCGGGCACGATCCTTAGAATTTTATAAAATGTTATCCGGATCTTGAGACATTTAAAAGTAATAAAAAAATAATTATTATATAAATTTTTATTAATATCCAAATTACGCTTACGGGCCTGCTGCATTACTATAATCTCCAAGGTAATAAATTTTGTAAAGGATTTGAGATTGATTATCGCCAGTAATTTTCGGAGGGTATTTTGAACATTCTCAGTACTTGGTGCATGAAGTTCGCCATGAATAATTGTTAAAGAAGGTAGCACCGCTGTTACGAAACTTGCCTCAAGTATATAAATATAAGTATATAAATAAGTATATAAGTCACTCGCTGGTCAGTTGAGCTCATTCGTATCGTTGGAACTGCTAGAATCAAGAAGTGAAGTGATTAGTGATTGTTAACGTAAAGAGAACCTTAACCTGTAATCTGTGTTGGTGACTTTAGTGCTTAATAAATTATACCGCCGGAATAAGTCTTCTAATACTATGTTAAGAGCAACATGAGAATGGTTCAAAAGTACTCACATATAATTTATTTCTGGTTTCTTTCCGGGAATCGAAGTTAGGATTCGTCTCCAGGTGCTGCAACTGTTTCATAGGTTCAGGATAATAGTGATGACCTAACATTCCCTAACCTACCGACTGCGCCAATTGCGTTGGCTAGAGACGGAGAGTCGAAAAAAACCAAAACGACTTCAAACTAATTTTAATTAAAAATAATTACAATTATAAACTTAAAACTTAAAAACTTATATAACAATTAAAATACAATTAGGTACATACATACCCAGACATACCTAGACATACACATTTTGTTCCCAACGAAGGAATTTGAAGATCAACAGTCTTCCTGAAGTATGTCTGCGCAACTCACTTGTAAATTTCACACTGTCAGTCTAACATTCGTGATAGTGATTACATTCACTACTAGCAAGGTAAAGTATGTTGTATTTAAAAAGGTATAAAAAATGTATTAATATAATATATTAATAAGTAATGAAACGTAAACAATTAAATTTTTTACGCAAAAAAATATCGGACCAATATGTAGCAAAATTCAAATAAACTAAAACATTTACATCATGGAATAAATAGACATCTTTACAAACAATTTTTTATTCACAAGGTAGTATTCAAAGTTGAAGAACAGTATAAGAAAAATAGCTGGACCACAATGGACACTTAAAGCTCACAATCATGTAAAATGAAATTTTTTCATCTGCGAGGGGTTTCATACGAAAAAATACATTTTTTTCGTATGAATCCCCTTTTTTTCGTATGAAGTTTGAAACGTGAACTTATTATTACTTAATAAGTATCTAAGTTACAAAAATATAAAAAAAAATTATGAATTGATACTTTCATTCTTATCAAATTGCTTGGTAACTTTATTTTTATTTCAATATATTTCTTGTAAGTTTTTTTTGAGAAGTAAATAAGTAAAAAATAATAAACAAAAATGTGCTTTACTACATTTAACAAGATAGCGTGAATAGCTATTTAATGTCTATAACGATATTTTGTATAAAAAAATGAGTACATTTAAAAGAAATGACAATTTATTTATTTTATTAAAATAATCAATCGAATCCACTAGCAACCAGTACTGGTTATGTTCTCCACCGAATGTCGATGTTTACTGTAATATGTAAAATTTTACTCTCAAAATTAATCTAATTTATAAGAAAACAATATATACAAAACTCCATATTAAATTACATTTAAAAGGACCTTAGAGATGAAAAAGGGAAATTGAGTTAGGAATAAATTAATAGTTAAGAAAAGTTTAATTTATTTATTCCAAGTGGTTATTGTAAATATTCTTCACGCCTCTCCCAGTTCCATGTTTGGAGATCTAACAACTGAAAGAAAACAATAAAAGAGTTTGTTGACACATTAATGTTACTAGGTTGTATCTAGCTCATTCTAAGAAATATTTACTGTAATTAAATTGATGTCAACATCGTCCAACTATTCAGAGTTTAGCATGGATAAATAGAAACAAATATTTTTAAATTTTTGTTTTAATTTTTTTGTATGAATAATGGATTAAATTTAAGTGTTATTCAAGAAAAACCAACTAAACATGTAGACTTTATAGACATAAAAAAATGCCTGCATGTTTGCATAATATATGAATACTTACCATAAGAAGCACTCTTGTATTTTTTTATTAATGAGATTAAAATATAAAAGACAGCTACGGAGCCCACAACTGATGCCAGTACAATCCCAGAGACATTTACCGTGGATACATTTGTTTTGTCAGATTGAAGGTTTTGCTCACTGCAAAGTTAAAGAAACAGTAAATTATAGATAATTTATATTATATATATGCGAAAATCCGCTTTTGCATTGTTTTTGGTGGCTATCAGTACCCATTTTTTTAAATAAAAATATATTTTATAATTTACCTACATAAATATAACATTTACTTACAAAAAAAATTGTTATAGTCATCGGATATATATGAAAATGGAATTATATATTCTATTTACAGATATAATTTTTTTTCCTAGTAGGTATATGCATGCATGTTTATAAAACCTTTTTCATATAATTTCATTTTACTTTTAATAAATGCTGGGATTTATTTATTTATAACTTTTAATTAAAATTTGAATTGAAATGGCTACAAACCTATATTTTGATTTCGTGTTTTCTGGACTTTTAGTAACATCATTTAGCAGCACTCTGGGTTCTAACTTTGGTGTGGATTTTGTACTAACAATTAGATAAATAGTCGAGTCTTCTGTAATATTCTCAGTTGTTGATTCATTAGGCATAGTTTTGGTATTCCGTAAATCAGTACTTGACTTATCTGTTATTTCTATAATTGTTGGCTCTGTACCAGTGTCGATCTCCATATTTTTGGAATTAGTGCTTAATTCATCTGTTTTCATATCAATTGTTGGGTCTGTACTAGTGATAATTTCGGTATTCGTGGAATAAGTACTTAATTTATCTATTGTTGGATCTGTACCAGTGGTAATTTCGGTAGTGGTGCAATAAGTACTTAATTTATCTGTTGTACTATCGGTTGTTAGATCTGTAGTAATGTCTGTTGTCGTTTTCACTATTGGACTGCTGTGAAGCTATAAAAGAAATATCTCTATGTACGGGGTCTGATAAAAAAATAACCGCTATTTCGAATATCGTGAGTTACGTATGTTCGATTTTCGCATTTTTTTTTCTGTTATGTTGGTACACATGTCTGTTATATATGTTGGCAATATTAGCTATTTTGGATTGTCAGTTGGTTTTTGACAGATAAAAAGGTTAGTCTTGTTTTGGTGTTTTTCGATTTTTTACTATTAAAAAAAATGAATCAAAGAAACTGTATTAAGTTTTGTGTAAAAAATTAAATTAAATGCGCAAGGACATTTGAAATGTTGACTGTGGCGTTTGGCGAGTCTACTATGAGCAGAACACAAGTTTAATTGTGGTATAATTGGTTTAAAGAAGGCCGAGAAGATGTCAATGAAATGCTGTTGAACATCGTCAATGACGATCCACATTTCCTCAAAAAGGTAATAACTGGTGACGAATCATGGATGTATGGCTATGACATTGAAACCAAAGCCCAATCATCCCAATGGAAGCGTCCAAAAGAGCCAAGACCGAAAAAAGCACGTCAAGTTCGGTCAAATGTGAAGGTTTTGCTCACTGTTTTCTTCGCCTGCAATGGCGTGGTGCATCATGAATTCTTGCCACAAGGTCGTACGGTTAATAAGGAATACTACCTTGAAGTCATGCGTCGTTTGCGCGAAGCAATTCATCAGAAACGCACAGAATTGTGGAAAAAAATAATCATGGATTTTGCACCATGATAACGCACCAGCTCACACAACGATGCTTGTGTGTGAGTTTTTGGCCAAAAAGAAAACCGTTATCATGTCTCAACCACCGTATTCACCAGACTTGGCCCCCGCTGACTTTTTTCTCTTCCCAAAACTGAAGACACCGATGAAAGGAAAGCGTTTTGCTACGATTGAGCAGATAAAAGAAAAATCGAAACAGAAGCTGTTGGCGATACCAAAAAGCGCGTTTCAGAAGTGTTTCGAGGATTGGAAAAAACGCATGCATAAGTGTATTATATCTCAGGGGGATAAGGGATAAGGGACAAGATAGATGAATAAATAATTACTTAAAAAAAATGAAAATAACAGTTATTTTTTTATCAGACCTCGTACATAAATATTTTAAACTCTTATTAAAAGAAAACATAAAGTTTTAGAGTAATTACAAAGGAAATAATGATATAAAGGACAAAGATATTTATTATGCTTTTTTTTGTAAGCGGACAGAAGCAGATACTGAGTTGTTACACCCCAGAGATGAAAGAAGTACTCCATATGTGACCTGAACTGTGCTTTCTACTTAGCTATTCACTGGCCCGGCGTAAAATACTGGCTTACTCTGTTGGTCACTACTAATTATATTAGACTAGCTTTTTATCGATATCCAAATTAACACGTAACTCGAAATATCGAGGCCTAAAATTACTATTCTAGGCAAGATATTTAGAGAAGCGCCTTTGAAGAGCAGTGATACGACTAATATTTTTTGTTGCGTACTAAACGGGTAAAATTTTGTTTTTTCAGGGGATTAAATTGAACGATATTCAATTTACCTGATTTCGCAAGAACGAGATTTCAATAGAAGATACAATTTTCTGTCATCATTTATTGAAGTTTTTCCAAGACAGGCATGTATAGTTGAAATATATTGCGTCCCCGGGTTGACTTTTTGACGGGTTGACTTTTGAAACGAAGGGAAAGACGGCTCGTGGAAGTAATAGCGCCCAGAACTTTTATCTGCCATAGCAACGAACAATTTGCCTTTTAAACTCAGGACTTTGAATGCTTAATCAGCTCAATAATAATAAGCAGAAGCAGTTGGGAAATCCGAATAAAACGCTAATGCGTGGCAACACGGTTTTGCTTAATGCGCTCACTTGTTATGATTACAGGCACACCTTCGTCTTCTTCCATGATAAGAGAAATAAAACTGCCGCAATAGCTAGAATGCTAAATAGAACCTAATTCTACTTAACAATCTATTTATACCTGCCGACTTTTACTTACGCAAAGCGCAAAGGTCGTAGACGGAATGTAATACCATATAGCGACGATGTCGATTTATGGCATTACATTCCGTAACCTGCAATGGCTAAAACATCTCGGTGTTAATAGTTGCCGGTTAGTTTTCAGCAAAAATATCCCAATTCGGTTAAATGTAAACGTCTCAAATAAAATGCCTCAGTTAGCGACATATAGTCACAAGATATTCATGTTAATTGACCACCACAACGGTTATTTATTATAAAGATTTATATATATTTTTTATTTGTTTATACCTTTAATAGGACCTATTTTGATACCATACTTAACGAAATAAGCACTTCTGTAAAGAGAATCTCCAATTTATAATACGAGGGTTCCAAACGCCTGTTCTGAGAAGAACAAACTCAGAGCTGTTATTTTTTTTATTGTTATCACTGTTTCACAATCGCTAATATATTTAGTGAGCAATATACAACTGGAACCATCGCAATTAATTCAATAAGTTGGCCTAATGAGTACTTAATAATAAGCAAAAATAAATCCGCACCCGTTCACGAGCTTAGCGCAAGGGCCACCTATTATCCGTTGCTATATTTAAGAAAAGGGGGCAATTTGCCCCCACCGCTGGTGCAAGTAATAACCTCTAAGAGAGCGGTCTGATGCAACCAGTAGATCTAACAAGAGTAGTGTCCGAAAAAAATGCATAGGTTAATCGCTACAGTACAATTCATTTCCAGGCCATACCATCGCTAATGTGATGCTTTATTAATTTATCAATAACTTATTAATAATAACTTTATTTTATCAATGTCGTTTTAATGAATATTTAGAATTTATTTAGTTACAAATTTAATACATTACTAAGGAGATTATTATAAAAAGATAGACAATTCGCTCTAAAGGAATTACCTATTTTATGGAGCCTCATATATAGTAGTAGTAGTTTATATTTATATTTAGTATAAATTTTGTGTAAATGACAAATTTTATTAAATTTATTAATATTTTTGTGTACATAAATTAAAGTTGCATAAACCTATATGTTGACTGTACACCGTCATAATTTTGAATTATTTGTATTTATTTTTTAATGACTCTCGCGTTCTGTTGTTGTAGATTGCTCGAAATGCACTCTTCTGCAGTACAAAGATAGTATCATATGTCATGCATTACCCCGTAATAGTATGCTGTATGACATGATACTGTGAAAGTAGATAAATTACTTTATCTAGCTATTTCAACCTTTGTCGATCGGCGTATTTTTTGAATCGCGTAAGTGGCACTCTGAGTCTGTTCAACAAATCACATATACGAGCTATATTGCAATTTTGGTAATGCCTGAAAAACAGTAGAATTCACTAAATCCACTTCCTCATTATTTAATTGTTCATTGGTTTTGATTTTTATTCGCATGGGTTAAGGTAAATTCAATATATTTTGTTATTTTTTGTTTACTAAGAGAGGCTTTAAATCATTGTATAATAAGCATTGGTACAATATATAAATATTTTATAATTATATGTTAAGGTAGCTGTGCCAAGGTTTTATTACATCAGCTATTTACCAGTGAAAGTCATATTAAAATTAGTCTAGCCGTTTCAGAGATTAGTCGGAACAAACAGGCAGAGAGACGGGGAAAAAAATCAAATTTTTATGTAACAACCACATATGCATTTAGTGTAAATGTGTTAAATTGGAATTACAAACAGACACTTCAATTTATATGTATTGTACCTATGGCCATAAAATGGTATACGCGAAATGTTTTCTAATTTTTGTATGAGAAACTATAAAAATGACATAATAAAGACACGACTAAAGTTAGAAAAGAAAGTTCTTAAAATTATACTCACCAATATTAGAAATAAAAAAAATATACTGAACGTCATTTTCGTTCCCGTCAACACAATTAACTACTGAAAACAATAATGCAAAATACAAGTTTCCCCTGTTTTATTAATAAAATCTAATAATTTCCTCATTAATAACAATTTATTTATAACTATCAGATGCCCGTGACATTACTCGCAATTTTATAGAACACTAGCTGTTGTTAGCGACTTGTCACATTGGATTACAGTAAGGCGATACAACTTAAACAAAGAAAATTAATAGTATTATCCATACATTTTATTTTGCGATATTAATTAAAATTTCGCTGATAAGAGTCGTAGTATAATATGATACATTTTACGCTCAACTTTTTCAATATATCAGTTATACAATAGTTTCATAGACTCGTGTATTCAAACAAACAAACTTTTCAAGTTTTTAATATAGGTATTATTTTAATTACAAACCATTACTCAGGGTCGCTTTAAATAAAGCTGCACTCACAGATATTAATATGAATTGTTTATTCATTTTCACGTTAATATTTGACGAAATATCATGAATAACATGTTTTTTTTATTATTAGTATGTGGAAAGTTACTTAAATTTTAAACGTCGTCATCTGCCACTTACAAATATTTAGGGTTAGTGCATTCTATAATGCTGCAATGATAAGGAGACAAAAGTTTATGACCGGTCTGACATCAACCTTACTGGGATTATTGGTGGGATATTTGCCACCATTCTTACAAGTGGTGAAGAATGGTTTTACTTTTTTTCTGTTCTTTAACCAAAATCATATGTTATATACCATATGCATGAAATATTTCTTGTAATAAATATTAATAGAATTAAAAAAAAATTGTTCGTGAAATAAATCTAAATAAAATTATTATTATATGATCGTAGCACTCAAAAAATTTTAAAAGCGTTATTAGATGTCACAATTAATACACAAACATTAATATGCATGCAAACACTAATGTTGTTGCATGTTTTATTTTACAGGAAAAAGTTTATGGGAATTATTTTATTTAATTAAACTCATTAATTCTGCAAGCTTATCTACATTAAATGTAGTAATGAACCGGAGTCTGTTCTGCTATAATGTTTTGGAATTTTAATATAATACTTAAAATATAACAGGAAAAAATATCAGGAAGATTGTTATAACACTAACTTTTTAAATAACAATACAAAAATGTCTGTTTTATTATCTAATATTTTTTACTCCTTATTATTGCTAATAACTATACTTTTGCTCTATTTAACAGAGCTGAGTTTGTTTATATATATTGTATAAGGAAGGAAGGACAAATTATTATTTAAAACAGCTAGTTTTTTAAATTTATATATTGTTTTCCAATAAATGTTTTAGAATATAAATAATTACATTGAATTTTGCATGGTGGTGAAGCCCGGCTGTAGTTATCTGACTGCAGCTTATATTGGGCTGACTCGACCGGGGAAAGACCACCCTCTCATGGAAGATCGATATGTTATAACCAAATTCATTTGGTTATATTCAGTCGGTGAGCGAGAGAATCCGGAAGCCCAACTCTCCCTCGCCAAATATGAAAGCGGTACCTCTAAAATAATATACTCACTAGACGAAGTCGGAGAATCAATCCCCGAGTAAAGTCAGGGGAATGATTCTCCGTTTTTGCTCGTCTTAAGTAAAGTAAAGTATCGCGTTTTGTGTTTTCTGAGGGCAACAACGGGAAACAGAGTCATACCGCTCCACCCTAATTGTGGACTTTTTCAATATCCGGGGATTACACTCTAATCTGAACTTTATCCACCATCACCTCGAGATGGCGCAGCCGGCCTTTTTGTCTTTGTCGGAGACGCAAATATCATGATACACTATATCAGATACCTAGCGACACAGCGCACCTATAATACTCCGAGTATAAACTAGAATATCATTTTATACCACACGCCGGGATATCTGTGTTCTTCTTCTACCGTCGCCTTCAAAATTTTAAAGGTCGGGATCTATCAGTACTCTGACCATGCGTAGACACGGACAATCATATCACGGTCTACGCGAGCCTCCACAGGTCTCATAGTAGTAATGCAGAAACAGATCAACTTGTCATGGGTCATGTCCAAGTGAATATTGACGACCTGCTTTCACAAACTCCCTCCGCCAAAGTCGTAGTTTTCTTCAACGCACACAATACCGATTGGCTATGGGCATGTGCCACCGTTTACGCGGGGAGATGTGTGTTTAACTTTGGTTTGGCAAATGCTCTGTCCCAGCTTGTTATGATGTACACTCGTCTCTTGGAGGTGGATAGCCACATTCAACGTCCGGCTCCCACAAGACCTGCGAACCAATACGTTTGGCACTACAAGTCAGTGAATTGGGATGGAATGCGGTCTTTTTTTGCATCCTATCCATGGGGTGCAGGTTCGTTTCCAATAATCTATCAGGGTATGGAGCTATTTGTACCAAGTTCTGTGGTACCACTTGGTCTCAGATAGGCGTATCAGGTTTGGTCTAAAGTGTTAGTCACAAAGGATCCAAAATTTAGAGTTCTGATGAGGAAATATAATGTAGTTTAATAATTTCATTATAAATCAAATGTTTGGTAACAACTTTGGGAGTAATTAAAGAAAAAATACGAAAATATAAATGCGCAATGTTACCACTACGGGTCCCTGGATATTGCGCACTAGGATGGTTAAGATTGCGCATAGAGAACATTAACATAAAAGTAAGAATTAAAAAAGAAAAGTCATTTTAAGTTCATAAATCGCACTTAAACTGTCCAATGCCAATGTAGGCTGTACATTTCTCATGCTACCATTCAGAACAAACAGAACAACGGATCCAATCTTCTGTAATCGGCTCTTTATACTCCTCATTACAGCCACCGCATGACCATATTTTTTTAGGTTGTTTCGTAAAGCTTTTGTAAAATTTTTTGCAAACTTTTTTAATTTTTTTGATAGAATTCTTTTATTCTCTTCTAAAAGCTGTTGTTTGTACGGGGAACCACTAAGTATTTCAGATTTCTTATGTTGTCTTTAGTCGGCCGTCTTTCTAACATCTGTTTTAGGAATTGGGAAAATATCTTGTAGTTTTACTTTGATTGCCGTTGATTTATTGCTGCAAGATGGTACAGCTGTGGGTTCTTGGAAGACATTGCCACTTGTTTCAGATGGAGAACTGTCGACGCTTTTCTTTTCTCTTGACTCAGGAGTCACAACAACTACAGAATCACGAAGTTCAATTTCCAGCACAGGTTCTTGGGATGTTGCTTCTTGAGGATTCTCTTTTTGCCATCCTAAGCAGTTGTTATCAACAATTTCTCTTTCAGTCATAGCACTAGGAAGAAAATCTGCATCTGTAAAGATATCCGGATTGTATGTGTAGATTCCGGATACCTTGAAACATTCAGCAGCACAACCAACTGTGGCTGCTTTATTAAAAGTTGGAGTGTACAGAGACGATATCTGAAAAGCAGTTACAGGGATATATATATAAAGTATATATATATAAAGGGATAAAGTGGCCAGACGCACTCATAGCATTATTTACGGTTACGTTCGTCCCTCTTTCAGCGCTTGAAATCTTATTAACAGCACGCTTTCCTTTTTTCGATATGACCCTTAGGGGATTCTTGGGTAGGTAGACATACCAGTTTCATCCATATTATAAATGGAAGTTGGAGAAAACTTATACTTGTCCGTCAATTCTTCCAGATTTTTGTAGAACCTCTCACATTGTGGTTTGTTAAAATCCATCGCCCTAGCAATACTTGTGGAAGTCGGACGTCTTAATGAAAAATCTGGGTGCCGTCTGAGAAATCCACGAAGCCAGTGTTATCCTGACATTTTGTTTTCGGTATTAAAATGATGAGCAATATTATTTTTAATCACAAAATCATAGGCAGCACCCCTTAAATCCTTAGCAGTAATTCCTTGAAACATATTATCAAGATCTTCCAAATAATTACAAAATTCCTATTCCATTTCTGGAGAAAGATACGTCATATGTACCTAGCTTTCTTGCAGCTTCTTTTCTCTTTAGGCGATACCACAAAGTACTTTCTTTCATCCCGTATGACGATGCAACTTTCCTTTTGCTTTCACCATTTTCTATTCGTCTTCTAGCTTCCTGTAAAATAGATTGAGAACACAGCGAACATTCTGAAGACTTTTTCCTTTGATTTGGCATTCTGAAAATGAATATTTAAGATTGTTATATTAAATTAAAAATTATGGTATTATGGTATAATTATGGTAGGGTAAGTCTGCGCACGCAGTTTTACGGACCGTGACTCTGCGCAGTCTTAGGGAATAGCTCAATATGGAATAATGGGACTCCTAAAGCCACTTATTAAAAAAACATAAATGATATCACTCACCGGCTGCTTAGGTGTAATCACGCGAACGAAAACAATAAACAGATCTTTGATATTACTTTAAAGCTTTTACGTAATTATAGTTTCAAATTGACGGAAAATAACATCGAAATCAATATTTAACTTGCAACTTACCTTGCGAGTCCGTTTCGACAGATTTTTGATTTTTTTTCCGGCAGAGCACTCGCACATGGCAATGGCCCTAAACACGACTGAAGTTAGCCGCAAATATCATTTCGCTTTCGAATTATTGGTTCTGCGCAATCTTACCTCCTGCGCAAAATCAGGGCACCCTACCCTATACCCCAAGGTTGCTTGCTGTCCCCAACTCTGCACATCAACGATATGTTGGATATAACATACATTATTATGCGGATGACAACACTGGGGATATATTCCGGCTGTGTTGGGCTCTCTAGGAAACACGTCGACGAGTGCCGAAAGTAAGTGTCTTCTATAAAAACCTCCGTGGAGATGGTCTTAGCATGGGGTGAACTAAACCTCGTTAAGTTTAATCTCTATAAGAAAAGTTTGTGCGGTTACCACTAAGAAAACCCCATTTGTTGTATCACCGTATCAAAACAAACCAGAAACAGGATATTAATGTATATAATATTATTATAGCCTTTTATCCTCTTTTAGATCAACGTTAAAATTGATTTAAAAAATATTTATAATCACCGATAAATGGTATCAAGAACCAAGACCCAACAATTGAAATAAAAATAATAACAAATCTACAGCGCCTTAATACTGTAAAAAAATAAAACTTTTTAATTAAGGTAAAAAAGATATGATCGTGGAATACCACAAAAAGTGTATATTTCGACATTCAAGGTAATCAAAATTGATGAGATACATTCCACTGACCTAGAACTATGGCATTTCGAAAGAAACATTATAAAAAAAAAACTTAAAAATGTACATTTGTAATTAAATAAAAAAATATATAATAGGTCTTTTAGAATAATAATTACTAGTCCATATGAAGTATCAGATGAAAGGACTGAGTGTGGAGTTTAAAAAATATTTTATTTATTTTGAAAAATAAATAAAAACAGCCCGTTTATAATATATATATCCCCTCAGTATGACATTAGGTTTAGGAATCTTATTTTCAGTTGTAACTTGACTTCCAGATCTATTTGTATCCTACAAGTCCATACGGAACTCTCGGTAGGGAATAACATGCGTTTGTCAGTTTTAAATAAAATAATTGTGTTTAAATATAAAAATTGTAATCTCAGTTGCAATTCTTTATATTCATTCAGAAAGCATTATATCTATAATAATAAAAAAAAATGTGTTGGTATATAGAGTATCAAGACTATTAGGCTAAATGTAAGATTAACAATGTTTTACCATTCTTAAAAGTTATTTAATACAGGAACGTAAAAAATTATTATTTTTATATAAAGCTATAAATGTACCTCAACTAACAATGTACCTCAATGTAACAAAAGTATCAGCGTCATCTATTGTAAGTTTCAAAAATAACACATAAATGTATACATTTCGAATCGCTACAAAGTTTGATTAAATAGGATATTCTTAATTCTTTATTCTAAGATATAGGTAAAGCGCAATATAACATAAGTAAATTCTTTAATGTTTGATTCACGGAAATAAAACAATTTTGTCGTCTAGAATATTTTATTTATTCTTTACATTTAAATGGTAAAAAAAAGAGAAATATTTTCTTATTTTATTTTTTTTCATGTTCAAATCAAAAAAGTGTGAAACAAAACGTCAATATGTATAATAACATGAAACTTAAAAACAAAATAGTTATTTTTTTTCCTGTCTTTTGTAGTCTCATATAACTGAATGTAACAAATATTTCTTAAGTTTTTATACAAGTAGGTACAATTGCTAATAGAATCTTTACTATTATTCTTCAGCTATAGAAAAATAAATACTTAAATTAAGAACAAAATAAACCTTTTCTTAAAAATGCTTTTCATCGAATTTTAAATTACAATGATTCTAAAGAAGTTTTACTTCAATAACAATTCAGTTTTTTTTTATATTCGGCATATTATATTGTGTTATATATATTGTGTTTTTGCGATACTTTTAGCTTAAAGTGTATGAAGAAGTGTGTGTTTATTATTTGGTAGCATAACATCAGTGTCCCTGAGCATGTAGATGATTATACATAATATGCTTGATTCATCAAGGCGAGTAGTGGTACTTCATAGGTCGAATTGATTGCGATGGTTCTAGCTGTTCGTAACATACATTGCTCACTAAATATATTGAAGTTTGTGAAACAGTGATTATAAAAACGAAACCCTTCTGAGTTTGTTGTGTGGTTCTGATTCACAGTGGAAGATATAAATAAATAAATAAATAAAATTATCAGAGTGACAGGCCTTGAAATTAGTGGTTTCAAGTTCCTGTCTTGCAAGTATTGATGAATTTTTCATGATAATTTTTCAAAATATATATACAGTTTAAAATAACTTGTTAACTTAACTTTTATCATATCTTTAACTTTCATTAAGTTCAAAGATGTGATAAATATGAATAAATATGATTCACCAAAATCAATGATAGTCCTAATGTACATGTAACGCATTATTTGTTAACTTTCTCCACTCCTTCCTTATGTAAATTTTAACTATGCCCAAATCCATACTCTTCATTTTTGTGCGGATTAGGGCAATTTTGAATAATATAAGGAAGTAAAGTACGTCCTAATCCAAATCCGTAAAGAAAGATAGACAAATGTAACAAACAATACTTCTATTTTTTTAAATATAAATATATCTATATCTATTTTTATAAATTATAAAAATCTTTTTATAATCTCGTTTTACTTTAAAAGGTCATAGGAACAGTGTGGAACAGCAAGATGTTTATAGACATCGAAGTAACCTTTAGGTGTGAAACCTTGATATATAATTTTACCGGTGTGGATTTATTATTTTGTTAATAAACCAACATTATTGCCACTTCAGTAATTATCTAGAACTATCCGGCTATATTTAATTAATGAAAATGTGTAAAAGCAATCAGGCTTATATTATATGCGGCAATAATAGCCGGTTACCATAGTAACGCCCCAACTTACGCTTCAACACTTTATTGTTTACGTCGCCATGGATTTGACAAAGTAGCCATTTAGTTATTATCAGTCGAGTTTGCAAGACATAATGTTCTGGGGAATCAGTCCAGCGTTAGATTTACAAACTGAATATTTAAAACATGGGGACGAGAGCGCCTACGAACTTAATTTTCTCGTCATAGGAGGCTGTGATGGAAGGCATCTTATTAAAACATTGGCTCAGGGATACCGTCACACAAGGCGGTATATGAATTTGTTCGTTATTGATGGATGTCCGGAACTCATTGCTCGTCAACTGCTTCTGCTATCACTGGCTCTTGAAAAAACCACTCGGTTTGGACTTCTTGAGAAAACAAGACGATTTCTTGAAATATACGGTAATATGCTTCTGAGACCTCCTACATCGAGATATTTAATTGCAAAAGCACAGCAATTAGTGGGGATGATTACTAATCCAGATTATATGAGTTCTCTTCTGCCTTGTATATCCGTGGATCAAATGAAATATCGTGAACGGGATTATATTGAAAATCATATGAATTTTTGGACTACTGGCAATACGAATCAGTTTAATGCTTGTGAATTGTGGGAACATCGTCTCAGACACTCTCTTGGTTTAAGGTATGACAATCGTTTGGGGGTCTATGATTGGGATTACCATATGCGGTTAAAGGAATTAGCACCTCAAATATGCTTTCAAGAATATAAGCATTTCAGAGAACATGGTGTTCCTTTTACTTGGTTGGAAACAGAGGTATGCAGACCGAATGTATCTTTAGCTGCGGGAGTTTGTAAATGTGGGGATCGATACCTTCATCGGGGGTATCTTGGGGATTTGGTGACTTCACCATATATAGCTTATGGCCTGGATTGTGAAGATAAAGATATGATGAAGTCTTCTCATGGAGTTAATTACAAACGAGCTACTGATGTATCAGAACGCAATGTTATGAGAATGTTATACGAAATTGAGAACCGAAAACCTTTTAATGCTAATTTGATGAATTTAGATACAGAACAAAATTTAGGAATGACTGTTTTGAGTCAACTTGACGCTAAGATATCTGAAAGCGGCCCTGAGGCGCCTCTGCTGCTTCGCGAAGATCGTGATTCGTATGTAGAAGTGGATTATGGTAAAGTACATTTTCTTTCGCTATCTGCATTAGATCATTACCCACATAAGCCACAATTTCAAGGATTGTTTCATGGTGTTTTTGTTGGCCATAATGTTCTTTCCCGTTTGAAACCTAGTGTGTGGTCAATGACGCGTGATGACGCCATAGTTATTATGGAAAGTAGAAAGAATATGATAGAACTGAAGAGGGATGATATAAAGTCATATGGGGAACAAATTCTTCAAGCTGCAACAACGGCTCAGTGTGACAGAATCGGAACTTTTGATCCGGAAAAGGATGATTTTGCTAAGTTTCTGATAAGAAGAAAAAGTGAAAGCATTGATCCATAAATTTAATCTATTAATTTTTCTGTTCTTCATTAAGATTTTTAATAAATTATCTTTAAAAATATTAAAAATAACGTTGTTTTTATTAAGATATTGGTTTTAAGGTCAATTAATAATACTCGTACGATACTTTTTTGAAGTAATCCAACCATAATGATTTTACAATTAAGGTAAGATTAGATTAGCCTTTTAAGTTTCTTAATTTATTTGAAACACAGATTGGTTTAATTTTAAATATTATCATTTTCAAAGGTTTCTAGCAAATTATATTAAGTAAAATATAAGGGTAGTAATAAAACATTCAACAAAATCTGTGTTCATCTATTTTCTTTCATTAATAATATGTTACATTCATTTAGTAAATAATATAGCAAATATATTTACAAGGACAAAGTAAAACTGAAAATTCCAACGTCTTAACGTTTTTTGTTCTTTAAAATTCGTATTTTATATTACATAATCACTTAATATTAACAACACTAAATCAGTAGTTCGGTAGTGGTGGTGTTTGCAAACCGACGTAGTTTTTTAAGTGATGGCTTAGTGATTAAGATCTTATCATAGAGAGGAAACGAGGGGTAGAGGGAGGCTATCTCATACTATACAAAAAAACTATCTATTAGTTATTGTTAAATTTAGATTTAGTGTTTTACGAAGACAAACATTATTTAAATTTAAAAGTTAACAAAGGAAGAATAATGTTTGCAAATATATTGAAATAATCTGTAAACTTTTGCTTTAGGGGCAGATTTATTAATTGTTTAGAACCTATCCTAATCTAAATTAATAAAATTATCACAGTACATAATTACTTTCTTTTAAAAAGATTTAAATAATTATCTGCTATAGGATGTGCCTTCATTTGAAAGGCATATTTCTCGTCTTTTTTCACGGCACAGTGTAAAATAATATAGTAGTATTGTAAATAAAATTATGACATATATTAATGGGCCTGTAAAAAAGTACGAAGATTCGCACTACACCAGAGCACAACCGTGAGCAATGGCCGTACCGGCGCCGTCAATTGACGAATTAGGCCTGCGCGTAACACGCATGCGCGGAAAGTCAAGGAGTCTATTGTAGGACTGGCAATATGTAAGTCCATCTATTTAACACTCCAAAATAATCCAGATGTGATAAATAGTTTAGTAGTATTTTAATTACAATATCAATAACATAAACATTCGTTTTGAGGAATTAATATCTTATTATTTCGATACCTCACTACTGTAAGTATGATAACGACTAAAATAATTTAATCTTTATATTAATATTACAATATGTTGTTAACCGCGCATGTGTGTTTAGATACATACGCGCGCACGCGACGCCTCCTGGGTTTGACACTCGCTTTACGCACGGCACATTAAGGGGTAACTGCACTTTGGCTACATACGCCAACCGACCATAAGTATCATTGTACTTTTATAATAATCATAACGAATATTGCATTTCAACGCAAATGCAAAACATACTTACTGACTATTTTTCGATTTTTCTTATTTAACATAAGTTGGCAGTAACATTCGTCTCTTTTACACACATCACGTAATATAAAAGTGCTTAACGTGAGAACTATATTAGATATCGTGCGATGATGTAGAGGTACTATTTACATCGATTTTATTCTACATAATACTTAAAGCAATTTAATTTATTGTGCAAAAAAATCATTAATAATATTAAGTTTTCTTATAATATTACCTAATCTAAATCTGAACATGTTATTCTACTAATCGTTATACGTCTACTGGTTACATTCGTAATATTGAACTGTGGCCCTGTGGCCCTGTGGCCCTGTGGCCTGTGGCCTGTGCCCGGCCGCGAGTGTCGCGCCCAGTTACAGAGTATTATATTCATCACTACCCTGTACGCGTAATTAGATACCTAGATATTATAATTACTTACTATAATTAATACAATAACGTTTATCTAAGAGATTAATTACTTAAAATGCGCCATAAGGCAAACATTTTACGTGCATTCGTGAGATTTTACGACATTGGCCAAGACGTTTTTACATATATAGATATATGAAATAAGTCATACATCGCCATCACGTGATAAACGAAAGGTTGTACCATATATATAAACAATAACAAATATTTATTGTAAATCCGCCGGGCAAATGTCGTTAATCTCGTTCTAATGGAATTACTGTCGTCTATTCAATATTATAACTTCGAATCACTAAACAATATACCTAACCTAGCGTAAAGGAATGAAACGATAACATCCTAAATAGTTATTATAAAATAAACAAAAAACTGTAACATTTTGGGGAACATCCAATGTAATGTGGCGCTTCAAATATATAATATTACCGAACGATTTCGTACATTAATTAGATTTAGATATTATTTCCATTGGATACGTCAATCGATAACATATTTTTACATCAATTATATATCTAGTTTTCTAAGCTATGTCGTCACTATTAGCCGTTCCGGCACAACATTACATTGAGAATATAACCTCACTTCAACACACACATCGGCTTAAATTCGTTTCATAGTACTATATATCATAAATATTTGATAAAATTCGACATAACTTATATTCACATTAAATAGGTAACTATTTTAGAATATGTTCTTATGTGTTTCTAGACAAAACATTAGTACGGTTCGAGATCGCCGTGTACAAGTTGATTTAAACAAAACAAATTCACTTAAAAATACACACGTAAAGTTGGTGTTATCGTTTGTTTTTCTCCTAGTGATGACGTGTGAAATCGGGCGTTAGTTCGGAGAGGTGTTACGGTGTGTAGATTCTCTCCGGGGACGGTTTTTTCACGCCAGCGCTGCGCACCGCTGAACGCGGCGCGGTAACGAAACGTCAAAACGATCACATGTCTCATTCGCAGATATTTTACGTCGCCGAGCCCGCTCTTTAACGTTAAGACTCGATACATTAAAGCTTCGACGAAAATTTTATTTACTCTCAATTTGTTAAACACCTATCTAAATCGTACGCTACGTCGTTCGAAGTCCGCGGAGCTCGACGCGTGCGACCTCGGCACCGCACAACTTACAGCTACGTACATATAACCACGAGTTCCTTACGTCGCTTCTAACATACACGGCCGACCCACCGCCGGACCACCGAACAGAGATAAGAGTTAAAGCGTATCGATTTAAAACGAATTTAAACATTTAACATAACACGGTCCAGCGGCGACACGGCGCCGGCACGCGCTTTAACGCTAAACTATGTATTTCAGTCATATCGTTAAATATATAGTGCAATTAGTTTAATTATTTACATTTAACGTCTAACGATTACGTATTCACATATCCACTACGTGTATCCTCGCGTGTCAGTGCTTGTACTCGGGGAAGGCGGCCGGGAGCTCGCTGGCGGAACTGTCGGCCGGAGAGCGTGGCGACGGCGGGGAACGCGGGGGCCGCGGGGAGGGCGGGGAGCGAGGCGACGGGAAGTAGTCTCGCTCTACCGGCACGGCCTCTTCACTCGCCCACCGGGCTAACTGTTGTTGAGCTTGAATAAATTCATCACTAGAAAATGATAGAGAAGAGGAACGGAGAGTCTAGGCTCGTTGCTGCGACGGGCTCTTAAGTCTAGACTGTCGATCGGAGGTTTATTTAAAATAAATAAATAAAAACACCCAGTGTGGGTAGACCAGTCTCTGATATTAAATTGCGTAAATAAGATTTTCTACTCTTTGTGCTACAATAATTAAAATAAATTGTATTGTGGTATTTTTTGTCTATTTTTTCTTATTATCAATAAAACATTCTGGTGTTGCCAATCAAAATTTTTTGTGTTTTAGACTCTCAGAGCCCGCCATAATATTTCATAAGTGTCGCTAAGTGTAGTGTAGCTGAAAACAAATATTATAAATAAAACAAAATAGAGCACATAGTTGTTACTGGGCCCTTGGCCAATCTGCAGAACAACATTACATTTTCATTAAGAAGAATTGGGTATTAGCTAACGTAATAATTATTGTGATAACTTAAAAAAAAACCATATTCATATTTCGAAATCCTCAAGACTAGCCCCAAAACAACAATCAATCATTATAAAAAAAATCATCAAATAAATTGAATAAAATCGTGTAATAATGTATGTTTTCCCTTAACTCATATGGAACCAAGTGTAATTCAAAGAGCCTCACCTCTCACTGTCCGGGGCATCGCGTAATCTTTCCGCATCCGCTGTTTCGTACAGCGCGTCATCATCCGGGGGGGCACGGAGAGACCCGTGTGCCAGCGGGTGTGTCCCGTGCGGCCCGAGTGATCCGTGTGGCAGCAGGCCCGGGGACGTGGCGGTGGGGCCGAACATGGCAGGGTGATGGCGTGTACTCCCTCGGAAACGCGGGTAGCCGAAACGAGCTTCCTCTTCCGTGGGAGGAATACGGCCGCGACATCGACTGATGAAAACAATACCTATGTACTTTTCTTGGAATTCTTTATTTATCTTAAGAATTATAATAGTTCCATTTTTGAATTGAATCGGAGTTGTGAACTGAGGTGACTTAAATACTTACGGTGGCACCTCTCCTTCGATCCTATAATGACGGTCGGCCTCAGTTTCCGACATTCTTATATCTTCGGACCCTGATGGACTCATGTGTCTACTGGAATGGTGTTCTAATTGTCTAATTAAATCTTCTAAATTTCTGATTCTGATAGGTCCACAGGGAGGCGCCTCATCTTCTTCTTCATCCCCCCTTTGTCTTCTTAGCTCCGTTTCATGTAATTTCTCCGCACTCGGAACTCTCTCTCTCTTATATTCATATTCCTGTAAAGCTCGAAGGTCCCCGGAACCAACTGCTGTACCGGCACTTGCTCGCTGTGCCGCCGCAGTTTTAAGTGCAACTATTATGTTTTCATGATATCCATTTAGATCCTGTAAATTATTTTCTGCAGTTCGTTACATCAATTATGATCAGTTCCCCCATTTTGGGATCTTGGGTATATTAATCAACATCATAATTAATCAATATTTTTATGAAAATATTTTAAGTCGGAAGACTAAACCACGTGGAAGAACCCCAATGCGGTGGACTGACTAAGTTGATAGCGGGTGAACCCATATACGAGTCCACCAGAATTACCTTAAGCAAGGAGAAATGACAATCTGCCACCCAGAATCAAATAACATGTTAAACACGATCACTCTGCCGAGAGAGGTAAAACAAGAAGATTTTAAATGGTACCTTAAACTTATACTCCATATCAGCCACGGCTCCTGATGGCTCTTGACCGTCAGATTGCGATCCGGCTTCCAGCTGTTCAGATTGCGAATCTTCAGCCCATTTATCTTTGCCATCTACTGCCCCATACCCGTGCTTTTTTAAGATACCCTTTTCAGGTAATTTAGCCATTGAATTAGGTGCTACATCTATAAAAGCTATGTCTTCTTCTCCTAGAAATTCAATTAAAAAATACTTAATATTTTATTCTTAACATTGTTAAACAAAATAGGGTATATAATACTCCAAAAATCTGAACTAAAATCTACAACATATTACCAGAGTGTGTCGGTTCATCTTCACTGCCGGAGTGAACACGTTTCATTTGTTTATGGTCTCTGAAATAAAGTAAACTATTCTTGTAAATTTATTCAATTTAATTAAATAAAAAAGCAACAATGGTCCGCACATGCTAATGGTTTTGGTGGAATGGATATCGTCATGTGCTACAGCTATCTTTTTAATCTGTTAAATATGTTATTCTAATTCTAAATTTAAATAAAATGTGTTAATCTATCTAACATAAGCATTCTCTAAATTTCAAAGTTCAACTGTTTTTATCTCATTTTACTACTGATACTATAAACATATTACTTTATATATTAAGATATCCTCTTGGAAAGTTAGACCCCATGAAGTTAATATTGTCGTTTTAATATTGGCAACTCACGGATATCTGCTAGTGGTGCCAGCTCCTGACATGTGATTCCCGTGTCTGAAGATTACGCGCTGGGAGTCTCCGCGGCTGAGAAATGTGGAATTATTTAAATTTTGTTCTCTTCCGAATCTGAATTTTGCATTCATACGCGCATTTTATGTTTCAATGTTGAATTGATAATATTTATTAATAGAAAATTTTGATCACGGGGTGGGCTTTATGTAGTTTTAATTTTGATAACGGATCAGTCAAATAATGTACCTCAGAAAGTAGTTAGTTTTGCCACTGCTATATCACAATAACTAATAATATATTGTATTTCTATTAAAGCTAATGGTGCCTAGTTTGCTTATTTCTATTGTCTTTGTGCAATCTCAAAATAATATTATCGAATGATATCTAGCAGTACATGATTTTTAAAAGCCAGTATTTGAACGCATACTTTGTGAATGTGCTAGGTCACAATAGTCACATTACGCCACCAAGAATTGAAAATTGCTTTGAAGCTTAATCGTACCAAAGCCCAAAGTGATAAAAGCGAAAATTGTGTGAGCGAATATTTTGAGCGGTGAGGCAACTCCAAGCTTGAACGTACCTGAGAAGGTTTCTGTTAACACCAGTTCCGATAAGAAGAGTAAACAGAATTTTAATTTTGGAGGAACAAAATCGAACGTGTGCTCTAGGTTATATAATTTTATATTTATTCATTTAGATTTACTTATTTATAGATATTGTAACGTCTAAGTAATCAGTTATTATAATTTTCACAAGTTTTATTCAGTGCTAGACGAATCTGATCTGTGATAAATTATAAAAACAATTACTATGAACATTTTAACCATGTTAAGCTTATTAAAATTCTTTTAATTTGTAAAAGTAATAAATCTTACGAATTGTGTTCGGTACTGTATGTACGATACGATACTGTATGATTATATCAAATAAAGGAATTAACTTTACAAACTGAATGTATTAAGTGTTGCACAAATGTATTTAAAATTTGGAAGTTAGTCTAGAGCACGCATAAACAAAACGGTTATAATAACTTAATGGGACCTAAAATTATAATTAATATACAATGTAAATAATACATAGTAAAATTATACGATAGATAAAAATAATTGAAAAGAGTTATTTAGATAAAATATTGAGTATTTTAAATATAATATTTCTTTTTTTTTAATTATTAATAATTCTATTAAAACGGTAAAATCGTTTTTATACGTGGAAATGTAGAAAGTAACCTAAATATGTGGTTTGTAGAATATATTACAGTTTTCTGATACGCACCTGAACGTATTATTAAAAGAGTGCATCTTTCCACCATCGAGTGATATATCCTCTTGTGAGTTATTGGAGGTCGTGGATCCAGCGGCGAAGCTTTTGGCGATTGGTTTTTTCACGTACGGCGGATCGTATTTCGGCAGTGTACTCTTTTTCCTGTCGCAGGCGTGGCGTAGAACGCACACTCAGATAAATCGTTTACGTTTACACAATCGAGATCTCGTAATGGAACGGAATCGAGAACACCTCCGGGGTAAATTTTGTTGTCGTGTTTTCGTTTCCGAATTGGTGAGAATGAATGCTGACTGTGACTGAATTGTGATGTAAGTTTGTACAAATTTATAAAATTTGTTATGTTGTTTGTGTACATTTTGTAAGGGTATAAAAATTCTTAAAAAAGTCCGTCAGCTTCCATCCATCACCGTTCAGATCCATTTCTCAACGTATTTATGAATTACTGAGAATGACAACAAATTTAATTTACTTAGGGAATTTTAAATTTTAAATTAAATAGAATTAGGAAATCCAATTACATTTTAAAGACTGGTGCTTTTGGATATTACAAATATTTTACTCAAAAAAAATTTAAATTTTTCTGACAAAACTTCAATTTTTCGTTTCATTCCTCATGGGAATTGATGTTTATGAAAAATATAACAAAAATATTAATCTTAGCTTAAGTGATAAAAATCTTTCCAGTAAAAATGATAACAGTGTGAAAATAATGAATTTTAAAACACGAGTACATAACAATAATGAAACAATAAATAAATAAAATTTAGCAAAAGCAAAACTATTTTATTTTTAATGGAAAGATATAATTTACTTAAATATAACATTAGGCGTTCTAACTAGATAGACAGCTGCTTGAAAGAAGAATCCGTGCATCGCACATTCGCTTTTCGTGCAAAAGTTTGTAGATAATTTAGTGATAGTGGTAATGATCGTGATGTCAGAGTCGAGCGTGCTATATCTTCGCATATGAATTTCTATTTCATCGGCCATATTTCGATTGTAGCGCGAGAATGAATCAACTAAGTAAAATATAATAAAACATTCTCTAAAAATGTCTACGATGAGCGTAGTCGTAATGATACGATCGTCGGTGGTATGTAGGAAGATATAGACGCGATCGCGTCGTCGGGCAGCAGTCTGTGGCGCCCGGCGACCCGGTCTCCGACCAAGAAAGGAAACGAAAACGAGTCACAGTTCACATAAGCCAATGCATACATCCAAGAGCCCAGAATCTTAAGGGTTTGAATCGAGGTGTCGCTCGAGTACAACGTGGAAAGCCTCGTCGGCATGCAGCGAGGCGGCCGGACAGCGACGCCTCGCGCTCGGCGAGTGGCGCGTGAGGCCCTGTGCGAGGTGCACGTGTGCACTCTGTCTACTGTGAGCCGCGGGCGCCGCGGGCCGGCCGCCGGCGCGAGCACAGAACCACAGAACCACAGATCAAATGCAGTTGGGGCGCGCCGACGGACGCCGACGCGCCACCCGCCAGCTAGCTCTACGACGACAAAGTAAACGACAAAAAATCTCCAAATAATCAAAAAACGAAAAACCAATCGTCGACTTTAAAAACGGAAACACCAACGCTAACGTCTAATATAAACATACAAGTATACGAAGGTGACGATTTAAATTTCTCCTTAAAGACTACCTTTGGTCTGTTTTCTGCTCACTAACCTTAGGCACAGGGAGAAGTTTTTGTGTACTACGACTGACCTGTAGCAGAGAGCGCTCAGGGCAAATACTATGAATACCCCCCCTACCACAGACATGAGCACCGCCACGAGGAATACCGTGTTCGAGCCGTGGTAGTTCTCTGCGCCCAAAGAGAAGGGTAAGTCACGCGGGGGCCGATACGCTCGTCGTCGTCCCGGCACGCTCGCGGGCCGCGGCCGCGACGGGACGGCGACGACACGCGAGCGGCGCCGGCGGGACCCAAGTCGGCAACAAGACACGACACGACACTGCAGGCACGAGCGACGGACATAGTGCGACAACACCGAGTTACCGGGTTACCTGAAGCAGTACGCCATCCAGGCGAAACCCACGAACACGGAGAGCACGACCGCGAGTAATAATATCACCATGTTCATGGTGCTCATCTTATTCCCCTCGTGCTCACCTGCAAGAGAGGGGTCCCGCACGTTAAAGCGCCGGCGCCGCCCGCGCGTCTATATCACCCTCCGAGCAATGCTCCTCTGCACGCGGTACTTTATACGGTGATACGACAGTAACGTTATTGAGCAACTTATTTTTTTGTATATCTATCAAGCAGACTTAATTTTTTTATATTTCGATGAAAATAGAGAATTTGAAGAGCAGTGCTCGGAATTTGGCCAATATATTGTTTATTAACATCAATAGCAACATAAAGTAGGGGAATAATAGAGGCAAGAAGACACCTGAAACCATAAACGAGCGTACATGTTAGTAGACACCAGTTAAAGAAACTGTAAAATAAATCAAGAGAATTATAAAATTAACAAAGCAGACACATATAATATACAATTTTTTCACAGAAAGTTGGTTTCTCAAATATTTAATATTATTTACAAAAGTTAAATCATTTTTTTTAAATATATAAATAATATACAAAAATATAAAAAAAACACATCATTTGTAATGAAAAATTACTAGACATACGGTCATAAGAAAGATATCGAAGAAATTGATAAAAATATAGGAATGGAAATACAAAAAATGCAATAGACGATTATAATATACTTTTACTCAACACATCGAAATGATAATACTTTTGAGTTATTTTTTAATATTGAATTAATATGTCAAAACAAATCTTAAAATGTTGACATGTTATGTAATCTTTTATCCAACAAAAAGAGCGCAAGATATTAGTAATAATCTTTATCTTTTAAATTAAATTGACTTCAAATCTTTCATAACTGGATTTGACTCACCATACGGTGTTTCTTTTTTGGTCATATTATAGGCAGCTTTCGTCATATTTTCGGGCACGTAGGGTGTGGGTGAGGGAGGCAGGGCGTCATGCTGGGAGCAGTCGGGACCAGTCCAGCCGCGGTTGCAGACGCATTTGTTCGCATTGGAACACATCTGGAAATTACGTCAAAGTCATGTTACACTTTTTAATTTTAGTTGTTTACTTAACGTTCTTGAAGAACGTAATATATAATTAAATAAAATGTCGGATTAATTGGACCGTTATAGACTTTTTTTTTTAAGTCAAAATAAATAAGTTAAGTGAATGTAGGATTATTCATAAAATCGATCGACGTATAAATGCACTAAAATAGTAGCAAGGGAAATATGCAGATTATATTTATTTATTTTTTGGCACAGCTAGGTGCTCTATAAATGCCACAGAACTTAATACAGTAGCTTTGTTTTTGTCTCAGTTTCATTTGTTTCTTTGTTTTTTTGTTGTCGCTGTTCACTAAGTCTAATGAATGAATATTGATAGGATTTGGTATGCGTAAATAAGGTATTAGTAAAGTTCTCTGTTAACGTATATGTGCGTTTGATTCCCAAAATATGTTGGTTTAGTATCTGGACAACACGTAGAATAATTCGTAACAAAGTTTTTTTGTTTTCATAGAAAACTAAAAAGTAATTATACTTCAGGGTAGAACTATAATTAAAATAGAACTAAATACGTATGGACTAGCATTTGCATTGCACTTGCATTCATTTTAAATGATGGAGTACTGTTTGAGTAGGAAGTAATGGGGGGGGGGGGGGTAATTGGGAAGTCGTTAGCAAACAGCTAGTGATAAAACCTGCTTGCTTCTTGATTATTGAAATTGTTCATATTATTTTGGAATAGATTATAATAAGGATGACTTCGATAAACCTCCAGTGGAACCATCACCTCTCAATATTCGTAGGCAAACTCAGCTCGGTCGTCTTTGCTATTACAAATGTAAGACAATTAACGGTCGTTAATACGGCTCGACTCGTTTATTTTAGTTATTTTCATAGTATTTTGTCTTATTTTATTATCTTCCGAAACTAATTTTATAGTCATTTAAAAAAAGTGTTAAAATTATAACTTAAAAGCAAGAGATTCTGAAGGATCTTTTTAAAGCAATGGATATTGTTTCGGTCGCTTCTCAATACATATTTAATAACTTATTTATAGGCCAAAAATTTAATACTAATATAAAAAACAGTAGCAGACACAATAGCAGATAAATGCAACTGACTATATTTCGTCTTCAATAGTTAACAAATCTTTCAAGGGCTTGAGTGTATGCATATCAAATAGCGTTCTACAAGATATCATAGACTTACATTTATTAGTTTTAAATATAAAATTATATTATAAAATAAATTTCATTACATTTAAGAGATTTTAGTAGATCGAAATATGTGGACCTTAAGTTGTTTCCTCTTTTGCAGGGTTGGTATTATAATATATAGATAAAAGAGCAATAGTTGAGTTTCTGGTCGGCTCAGCAGAGCAGCGTTCCAAGCAGGTGGTATTGGGCTTACTCACTGATTGACTAGACTGAGCTTTTTAATGTAATAATTGAGTATTCAAAAGTACGTATAATCGTCTACTTAAATAAAGATATTTTGAATTTGAATTTTAATGATACTCTTTGGACAGATAATAAATATTGTGGGTGTATTTAATTTTTTTATTATTTATATTTGTGGATATTATAATAAAATCTTACTATTTAATATCAACTTAAGCAAATTTTTGCTACATTGTGAAGCGCTACAACTCTGAGGTTGGCAAGAAACTTTTTACTTACTGAAGATTCAATTTAATTTAATTCAATTTTTAGATAAGTCGAGGTAAATTTATTGAATACCGTATTATTCTCACTTAGTTTCCCTCCGCATATTATAAACCATAAGTCAACTTTAGTCAAAGTAAAGACGCAGCCAACTTTCATAAGTCTTGTTATAGTTTTCAAGTCTGAAAAGTGTAAAATATCGAATATATTTTTAAAACTATTATATTATGTAAATGATAAAAAGTTGAATTAGATATTTTTGTATTTAAAACAATTTATTTTAGACTAATAGTGTTCCTACTAATAATAGATCGAAAGTAATCAATTCTATCCATTTGAGTTTACAGTCTTGGTCAATATCTCACATAAGTAAATTACTCTAGCAATTCTAACTGTAATAAATTAAATTGTTGATCTCGATGACGTAGAACTACTATTCTTAGATACAAGTGTTAACTAGTTCAAAGTTTTAATGACATTTGTGCTTTCCTCGGTATACAAAATGAACAACTTCTTCCTATATATTATTAGATTGTAGACACGTGATTTTGAATCGCCATTGTTGGGAATAAATTAGATTAAAATAGAGATTTTAACTTATGACTATATTTCACAAACTTTTTAAAATGTGTTAGTATTTTATTAAGTGTCAAAGAAAAATTAAGTCTATAGAATTTTTTTGAATCATTAATGTAATTTAAATTTATTTACACTTATATATAAAAGCTGTCATTAATTCCTTGAAAATGTCAAAATACTGAGATTTTAATTATATCTATGGCTATAGAAACCAGATTTAACTTTAGAAATCACAAACCTCGTGAATGAATGATTTTCAAGTATTTGCATTCAAAACTTAATCTTTAGACGACAAACTACGAATAGCCTTGACTATACCAGCGAAAGGGAAAATCTTTAGAAATCACATAACCACAATTATTAACTTTCTAAAGGACTGGATCTCCGAAATTATATTTCTAAATATGATCACTGTGTTAGTTTTAAAAGAAAAATGAGGCAGTTAGTAATAACTCTCTTATTTATTATATTCTCTTATTTATTTATATTTATTAGTTTATTTTTTGTATAGATTTAAATAAATTAAATATATTATATCTTAAATATATCACAATATACTATCAACTTTAAATCACACATAGCAAATAGATTGACGGGCTAACTTTGTAGACGTTCAGAGAAACATTACGACTGTTCTTATCTAACTTCTTGCTTCAGGTTAGTGCGCAGTCTGACTCATCGAGACAGCATCGTGACGTGCTTAGAATTATCAGTTCGATCCAATGGAGTGTGTATCTGTTTGGAAGGTTTTTTAATAATAGCTTTTAAGAAAGAATTTTATCTATATAGCAATTCTGGAACGCTGGAATGCCGTTTAATCAAAATCGCAAAAAACAATATCAGCGATAGTTACGATAATATTTTTTCATAAAGAAATTAGTTCATAAAATGGTAAACGTATTATTCAATTTTAGATTTCAAACACAAATAGGGATAGAGATAAGTTAGAGTAATTGCAGTTTCTAACTGGTACAAATTAGAGTTGGACCCGATTGGAGTTAGTTGCCAATTATCGAGTTGGTCTGCGGAATAATATTAACTGTTTTGTGGCTATTATATGCGCTTTCTAGTATAGCCGCTTTTAGATTTAATACACTACTAGAACCATTGTGGACTTAATCATAAGTAACAGATTTTGTTTCAGATCGTTACTTTGTTATGATCATATATATATTATAGCTAGTAGATGAATATCTACTACTAATAAGCATATTTCAAAATGGTAAGGTGATTATATCTCCAACACTAACCAAATCCTAATGAATCCAACGTTAACTAGTTCTAAACAAATACATTCTAAGTGTAATAGTTGTTTTAGTTTACAGACGCATGTTCCCGAGTGTACCCGTATGTTGCCGTAGTGTAACTCGGGGTGCAAGTTTTAATCAGTTCCGTATATTTTGTTTCTTTATATATTAATTAATTTCTTACGAGATTTTTTACATAAATCCTATTGCGACTTTAATATTGCTTATAACAAATTATTTAAAAACTCTATTTTCTCGTGGATGTGTAAATAAAATTATATTAAAATTAATTAAATATTCAATAAACGGGTGCACTTTTTAAATTGTTTTAGGACTGTTCTATAGGAACAATACTTTAGTTCGTAAACATAATATCACATGTTTACAAAGTTTAAACTGCACGTACGTAATCGGATTTATGCAGGTAACGGAATATTTGTCTACGAGTATGAAACAGAATCAACTAGTTAACTCTAACATGGTTGTATGTTGGCTGTAGTATTGTTAACTTTGTTTTAGTATATATTTCAATAACAAAATATATTTAATACTCCACACTAATATTTCATATATTTGTTATGTAAACGAACTTCGTAACAATTGTATTATATTCGTCTGGCCGATAATTAAAAACATACAGTGTGGTTGCTGTAGAAGTGCATTTGAAACAATCTCGAATAAAGCTAGTTACACAATTGTTTACTAAAGGCATAAACACATAGCAGTTTCTAAGCCGGACCTAAACTTTACCGACGCTAATTCACAACGAGGTGCTAATTACCAAAGTATAAGCCCGTATCGAGTTAGAAAGTTATAAGCATTTGGCGGACAATTACATAACTAGATTTTCACGGTTTACTTTTTAGAATAACATTATTTTCACAACATCAAGATCAAAATTATCCATAAAACGGTGAGTACATTTATAATAATTAACATAATTCTACATTACAAAAAGGTGATATCTATAGAAAAACACTTAACTTGCAAGGGCATCGGTGGTTATGCATTGAGCAAATTATAATTAAGGGAGTCTCGAACAGTGAATTAAATGATATTGAATTAAGAGTGACGTACTATCACCTGCACTTTTAATGATAACTTTATCAACCTCATTACACTGTAATATGGCTACTAAATTAACTATGTTTTGAATTGAGCAGAGCTTTGTGGACTTTCGGACTAATAATATTTCTTATATCCTTTTTAAATGATACTGTATACTTTTGATATATTTTACATTACGAAAGCTTAGTGGATTGTTATTAAAATGCTATGCCGTTAGGAGACTCAGAAATTCGGTCCAATTATTGTGTAAATATAAGCTGCCATATCTTACCCCTTTATCCGAGCATTCATTATTGTTATGATCTGTAGGGCATTTAGTGTGGTCTATGTAGGGAAAGACGGATGTGCAGGTCTGGTTCACGCAGATCAGGTTGTCCCCACATGGCGTGCCGTCGCGGACGAGCCCCAGCCGTTGCGTGTCAATTAAGTCAGGAATACCCGTTGTCGCTCTGGAATAATTTTATAAACATTTTTTATATATTTTTATGAATAAATATTTGTTGGTGCGAAATTCTATGATTCATATCGTGTGCAAACTTTAAATATCGAACTAAGCTTAACCATAATTATGTTTCAATAAAGTTTATTTTTAATATAACCCGACACATTTATGACTATTCTTTTGTAAGATTAAAATATAACTGACTTGCAATCGTATTCTTGACCCTTTATTGTAATAACGGTCCTAGTGTAGTAGTCGTCCATGCCGGATAATATTGGATACCTGTTCCCGGACTGACATTGAAGAGAGCCGCAGCGTACATTCCTGAAAAATGAGTTTAGTAACTCTACTCGTAACCATCCATTATTCTTTATAACTATTACTACTGTTCAATAAATTTCTAAAAAAAATATATAATTGTGTATTACTTACTCAGTTTCACATTTCATAAAATTTCCACTTGAATCTTTTCCACAATGTCCGGTCATTGAACCTTTAGAGTTGAATTGTTCGAAGCACTCTTTGTCAGCACCTTTGGATCCAGTTCCCCAGATCTTTTCACACTGTGACGAAAGTGTAGGACATTGACCCGCGAAGCAGAACCCTTTGCCAGACTCGCAGACCTCTCCGTTCTTCCGATATGCGTCAGTCGGACAAGCACCGGAAAGACCAGTACAGGTCTCTTCCAAATCGCACTCATTTGTCGATTCTCGACATATTACGCCGCGATGTTTGAGCTAATAATAATAAAAATTAATCTTTTTTTTTGTATTTACTAATCTTTGCAATATAAAGTCATTACAAAATATACTGATTTAGTTACCGCTAAAATGAAGTAACGTAAAAAGAAAACAAAGATTTACCTGACATCTCTCACAGCATTCACCTTCAGCGCACTGTGCCTCTTTGGTAAGTCTGCAGGTAAAGGGGTCGCAACATGGATTCGAGTGCTGACATTCAGAGATCGTACCGCAGTCACACTCCTCTCCTTCATCTAACCTTCCGTTACCACATCGACTATGTACCACCAACTACACAACAACAAATTATAAACAACTCGTATCGTGAAATAAAGGTTAAGTTTTAGTACACTTAAGAGTATAACGCATAGAAAGTATAGCATAATGTATTATGGATAGAAAATATTTTGTTAAAGGTTTAATAGCAGATAAAGAATAATCAATTATTACTTCATCATGCGAGACAATGGGCTGCGATAAAACGATATAGCCGAACAAAACGCCTAGTCACTTATAACTTTTGTTTAACAGTTGAGATAATAAATAGGTCACAGAAATTAGAGCGACTTAAAGAATAATCATTGTAATTTAACTTCAACTTCTTGCAGTTTTTGCTTTGTTATATAATTAACTAAAAATTAACGAATAAAGCTTAGGATTTTTAAAACCAAAAAGTACGTTATGGTCTTCGTTGCAAATTAACTTTTTATGTTTTCTGTTTTTAAAACCTGTTTTCAAATTCTTAAATATGATTAAATATTTTATTATTTTAATTTTGTTGGACTCATTTAAAAATTACTCCGTAAAACAATATTCTTTTAATTGCCTATGTAAAACTGGATTTTTTCGAGCATTTTAATTAATATTATTGTGTTTTCATTCTGATACATATTTAAAATAAATCTTTTTAAAGGTCTGGTGGCAATGTGTTGTATTAAAAAACTCATTTACCCTTATAAAATATAAATACCCCTTCATTCTAAGTAAAACTATCATGAAGTGATTTTTTGGTAGTGAAATATAAATAATATCTTTTCAATTTTAAAATTGTAAAACAATTGAGAGAAGAGTTTTACAATACCGATAAATAAGCGTGCCAAATCGATGCGGAAGCTGTAGCCGGGTTATCATTCCCTACTATGTAAATTTATTCCAATATAAACTGGTCCCGGCCCGCCTGTGTTATTATATATTCGCAAACGAAGAGATAATTCCGAGCGAGGGCAGATTACCATAACTTTTATTAAAGTGGGCTCCACAAGAAGAGAAACAATGCGACCCAACTGATTAATTTTCGCTGAAATTTAGCATTCGAATCAAACCCCGTTAATGGCGAAAGTGGAGTGCGAATGACGTCACATCTCGAGTCAAGCCCGAATTGTGGTGAGGTGTTTAGATGCTCCCAATTATAAATTTGGTGAAGTTTATGAAAGTGATGATTGAAGTCATAATATATTTAGATAGATTTGTTTTCGAAGGTCAATATTATAGATTAAACATGATGATCTAAATTCAGAACGCAAATTCTAAAATATTTTGAAAAATATATAAAAACAACAAAACCGAGATAATGAATATTTATAAATAGCAATACAAATATTTTCTGCCTTCTTAACAGACAACTATTTGTATTCAGATAATAGAATACATTAAAACTACAACAATATTATTTGTTTAATGCAGTCTCATTCATAAAAACATAATAACCGCAAAGTTTATAATAGTATGATTCTCTTTAATGGAAACATTGTAAAAGCACGTTTCAAAGAACTTAGACGAGCAAATTCACTAAACAGTTTTCATGAGCATCGTAATAGACCTAACTTCATTTAACCAACCGGGAAGCATACTTTGCCTCGTTGTAAGGAATTTAAACCAGTGCCAAGCATGCATAACGGGAAATATCTTTAGCCTTTCCAACGATGAGATGCCAGACTATTGATACAAGTCTGTCTTTATATAAGGCTTAAATAGATTGCGTTTTACTTAATAAAGATAGTGACCCTCCATTTAACCATTTGTATAGCCCGTTTTTAAAAGAGTTAATATAAATATAATAAGTTTTAAAAGAAGAAATATAAAAGTTCAGAAATAAATAAGATTTATTATGTATTATAATATTACTAATGGAATTATGGCCTCTTTAGAATAGGCCAATACACATTTTTGTAAGTACACATACCTCATTTGGTTTATTTAGCAAACAGAGGCCTTGCCCAATTCGTAGTTCGTTGATGTAGTCGTTTTTAGAGCACTCTGAGAATTTGTAAGGTTGAACATTTTCCAGACCCACGATGGACTGTGCCATGATGCAGCCGTGCCAGTCGCGACAAAAACAGTTCTCCCGTCCGTCGTCGTGGCCCATACCTAAATATTTGTAACTGGTTTATTTTCCATAATATAGTTAAAATGTTTCATCAAACATTGATAGCAGTCCATTAATTTGTTACAATCATATAATGAATGTTAAAACATTTCACGTTCCAATTTTTCTTTGCAAAATACATGAGAGAAAACCCATTTGACTATCAATGAGCGTCGTGCATCACATTTGCAAACATGAATCTAATACAAGTTAGAATAGCTGCGAAGCCTTTGCGGGATACCGTACCGCTCTCAGGTTTTAACAATACTTTTGTATCGATTTATAACGCCTCTTTCTATACTTTTTTTTTTAAATCTATTCTGTTACATCTCAAGTCTTAATATAATATGTAATGTGATGATTACTATTTTATATTACACAAAATAAGTTTTTTTTAATGTATATTTATAAAATAATAACTACCAATGTTGTGACCGATCATATGCGCCATGGTGCCAGCCAGAAGGTGGGGTTCGTAAGTGTTTCCATCTACAGATATGCCGACGGATTTGGGAGTACACATCGTATCAGGTACTGATATACCCGATTCGAATCCAGGGAAGTTTTGTCCTCTGAAAGATAATAAACATGTTTTAAGAGTAAGTAACCGAACTAGATTCAACATTAATTATTTATTCGATGAATATTATTTCATATGCTTACAACGAGAAATGTTCCATTACCACAATTTCTGTGAAATTGTTATTCATATGAAATAGCAAATAATATTTTGTTAATATCAGCATTGTACGGTTACCTATAATGCTGATCCAAATACAATATTGAAGAGTACATATAAATTTTTGTACTACCAAATTGTTGTGAGGGTTTAATATATCATTATTTTATTGGTATTTACTCCTTATCTAGCTAGACATTCTGTCTCTCAGATAATCTGACATATTTGGGTTATGTCGGACACAATGGGACAAAAAATAGGTTTCGTGGAAGCCTAACTGGCGGAGAGCCCTTGAAGTGACGTATATCCACAAATGAGTACCGTTGTAAACATCTGGTTATGTTTTCTGTTTGAATAATATTATAAGTAGAATAATATGGAATTAAATTACCCTACAAAATATATTAGTATTTTTTTATATACACTATTGATAAATGTTTAAAGTATTAAATATTATTTTTTACATAACTTGATAGGTCCACAACATTTAATAATAGAATTATAGTACCTCATTTCTGAACTTCACAAATTGTAAAATTTTGTGTTTTATTCACTTTCCTTTTCAACTTGCATACACAAGGAAAGAATTTCTAAAAATACTTTTGTTTTAGGGTAAGTGTTACAACAGCGCTTATAAATCGTTTAGAAATTTAGTTTTAATGTAAGCGATACAACATCGCATACATTAAAACAAAATAATTGAGTTTTGTGTTACTTTGAGTGTTACTGGCAAATAAATCAAAGAGAGATGGTATTTGTTTGTTAGTTATTGTAACTTGTGAACAAACTCCGTGATAATCTCACTCCAGGGTACAATCAGCTTTAAGCCGTATCAAACATTGGAGCTTTAATCTACAATTCGGACACTGTATTTATATATATATACACACACATATATATATATATATATATATATATATATATATGTATACACACACACACACACACACACACATATATATATATATATATATATATATATATATAAATATAGTAATAGCTTATTGTAATACTATTTCAATATTCTATTTATCAATAGAATTATATTTTTCATTATCGATATAATTACTTTTTTAAAAGTATTGTTTACTCTAAAATTTTATTAATATTTTTTAGTTTATCTAACTTAATATTTTTCTTATATTATTTTCCTTATCTCTCTCAGATGTTACAATCTCTGACGTCATCAACGATACATTCAATCTCAGTGTTAAATTAATCGTCTCGATCTAAAATGTCGACAGGCAAATGATTACAGGACGTCCGGTCGCTGTCGGGTGATATCGCTTGTTCATCTATCGGTGAATTCGTTATATTTACGTTTAAGTTAAGTATCAAAATTAACCTCATTATAAAACTTTAAATTACTATATAACCATAAATAAAGTAACTAACAAAGATCAGGTTAAGATTATATAGTATTATATGATCTATAAGTTGTGTGATGTGATTAATGTTAAAAATAATAATAAATTTCAAAGGTAGGTAAATATTAAAGATTCATACAACGTTTCCGGGATTATTTTACGAAATTCAACGAATGTCTCGAACGTAACTAACTTTAAGGTACTGAGCTTTCAGATGTCTTGAGTTTGTATAGAAATGCAAACGAGATACGGAACAATTAAAATAAGCGGATACTAAGCTTTTGGTGCTTCTATTTGACACTGCTCTGCACTTTGAATTATGCTTCACAGATTATATGGATATCATAATTATAGTAGCACCCGCTTTGATTCTAAATACCCCGTGTGCATCCATTTGTAAACTTGTGTTAAATTAGTTTTCGAAACAAAATACCTTTCAACTATTTAAATGTAACTATTTGGGTTCAAATGAAATTATATATAAAAATAATAAATACTTATTATTAAATAAATGTTATGTATATATGAGTGATTTAATACTGAGTCTCAGAATTTTTATAATTAAATTGTTATTAAGTTTAATCTGGAATTAATGAAAAAATACTTACGTAAGCAGCTGTGTGGTGTCCTTCTCAATTTTGAAAAGCTTTCTTGCGGAGTAGTCGCTGAATTTTTGTATCGCTCTAGTGATATCTTGTTTCTTATCTATATCGGCCTGGTCTGCGCTCTGCCAGGACTCAATATAGACCAAGGATACTCGGGTATTGAGGGTGCGAAAGTACTGTGTTATAAATAATATAAATTAAATAATTATTATAAAGCTAGAATTTTCTGAATATAGAGAACAAATGTGAATATTAGTAATGTTATAGATATTCCAGATTCAGGAAGTTCGAAATGTAATGATTACTTCTAACTACTACTGCTACAAGATAACAAAAGGTAAAGAAAGCTAAGGTAAAAAAACTCTTGTATTGATATTTCGTTCTCACTATTTTTAAGAACATGCTATAATTCTTTTGTTAAACATAGCCTGCCCAATAACTAGATGGTTAAACATATGTAATATCAAAGATACTGCAATGCCTTTAGATTATTCAGGCATTGCATCTAGTATTAGCAGTTTAGATTCAACTTCGCACTATAACTCCACATTAAACTTATGGACTTCTAACGATAAGTCGGCAGAAGCGTTTCAAATTTGGAGGAGATAATGTAACAGTAATGCATGAACTTGTTCTCGTTATGAACTCAGAACCAAGTTCTCGAAGCCAACAACTTATACATTCCATTTTCTTATCAAATAAAAATATTTTTCACAACAGATTGGAATCTATCCAATCGATATTTGAGTTCATCATTAATTCATATAATTTTATTGGAAGTCATTTGATATTCAATAGATTTTATTTATAAAAGTAAAGATTGATTTGATGGTATCTGTTTACAACTGAAATAGCTTATGAATATCGGATTATCTTTGTTATATTGATGTACAGATAAAAAATATACACATCTCTGTATATAGAAGGACAGACTCAAAGTAAATGTTGGTTGTTAAGTCTCGCCCATAAAAGCACTTGAGCAAATGCGTGGCGAAGGGCTCGTCTTGTAGCGCTATGGGGTCCCTTTGTAGGGAAATGTATAAAATGAACGCTTTACGCCCGTTTGTAAAAAAGGTTCGCTTAACTGAGATTGTACGACTATTCTGATTTACAACTTAAAATATTATTTTAAGAAGGTCATATATATTATTATGAAAACGATCTTGTGGGTAACCATCTTGTACTGGTACTTACCAAATCAGCAATATTTGCTACTTGGATGGCATCATGGACGACTTCTGAACGCGTGCTACCATTTCTTCTGTCGAACATAGCCTTATCAATAACTAGAGCCGTTTCGATATATTTTGTGGTTTCACGAACGTCTCTTTTAAACCTTCTTATGCCTCGAGCACTAAGGCCGCTTTTCCACCAATCCATAGTTCTACCTCTGAAATGAATACGTGTATATTGATATAAAAATATTATCGATTTTCAATATTCAACTTAAATATTTTGTGCCTAAAAAAATAACACCAAAACATGAGGTAAAATAGATTTATTCTATATATAAGAGTTATGAGAAGTTAATCAAGTTTTGGTTAAAAGGATGATTCCATCATGATCTAAACTCCCATCCCATCTCATTAAGATTATAATATTTTCCTTTAAAAAACTTTCTAAATTGGAAAAAAGAAAAATGGCTGAACGGTTAAGGTTACCGTCCTTAATTCTTAATCGACTTTATCTTTTTTTCCTTTCAAGTGCCTCATTATCGGAACAGGGAAATTCGAACGCATTGGAGGACCTTCGAGAATATTCTATTGGGCCCATTGGTACTCGTGGTTTAGGAAGGTTTTGAATTTATGATTACGTTCGAATGATTGACGTTATGAGAGGGCTGATCTATCATTTTATATGACAACATACATATCAAATATAATACTATTCACATATTCCTTAAAATTAGTTTAAGATCTACTACCAGATTGTTTAAGTCATATAGTTTGTGGAACAATTTTATTATATATATATTAAGTCAGGTTTTGTATCTTCTATTCAAAATGTGGATACTATTTAAAATTTATTATTTTGATTTTAATCAAAATAAAAACATTTAAATAAATATACTACAAAATTTTATTAAGATGGAAGTGATCTCAACTTCATAGATTTTTGATAAAAGAGAACTCGTATAAATCTCTTGCATATTTACTCGAAAGTACTCTGTAGAAATGTTCTGGTGAAGATTTAAGATAAGTCCTCCCTCTTCGAACATTTTAATGATACCTTGGACTTTGCCCGCGATTTGCCTGAACGCAGTTGGCGAGTCTATTAGGAAACGAATGTTGATCCAAATAATGAAGATTTAATTAAATGTATTTAAAAATTCGATCTAAAAAAATAATATTAAATTTGTTTGATAAAATAAAGGATCAAAAGTTATAAGAAATGTTATGTTTATTTTTCAAACTGACTTTCATCAATTAATAAAGCCAAAACATTTATTTTATATAAAACAAAGTAATACAAAGATTATTATTAAATTTAACAATAAAAATCATTCAGTAGAATTGTACCATTGTTACTGAAATCCCCATAAGTATTACATGAAAACAATGGCGTCAGCGGGGCATCCAAAACCATTTAAGGAAAAGGATCCCATGACAAATCACGACAGGAACAAACTGGAATTAATTCACCTCGTTAAAATACGTGTACTTTTGTTTTGTTACAGACTCAGATATTGCTTCGGGTTGTTTGTGAAGCAATGTTTGAAGGACCTCTTTACAATACCCTTCAGAAGGCGTTTAAACACTCTTAATCGGTTGATTACTTTAAATTTTGAAGTCGTTGTGTGTTCACTTTTTCTTATTACGCTTTAATTACACTAAATTAAAAAAATATTACTATTTTTATTAAGTAAATGCGAAGTATAAGTGCTAAAAAGAACTTTAGTCATAAAGATCACATCAAGTATAGCAACCAATAGTAGTAAACCAATGCCTTTCATATATCGTTTATTTGGATCGCGTTTACAAAAGACGTCCGAGCTCTGAGAACGCAGCAAAATATCAGGACATGTTCCGAAATCCGGGAGCATTTCAATTCGATTTGGGCACACTTTAATAAGAGGTCACGGAATATTTTTGTTGATATTTGTACACGTTTGACCATTGGGATAATGTGGGGTCAGTGAGTTATAAAATAGGTATCAACATAACAACTTTTATTTTTCATGCCTTTTATATTATCTTTTATAACTTATTTTGTAACAGCCCCGGGATATTTGTTGTATATAATGTTTTTATATAAATCTTTGGCAAGTTCAAGTTAATGTTATTGCTATCAGTTTTTAGAGATAAACTGGTACGGTAAAAATGTTCTGTACCCTTTTAAAGTTATTATCAAAATATTTTAAATTTCACAGCAATATAATATTTGAACACTAAACATTAAAATATTTACACCATTATCAAGCTTGAATGAAAAAGAGATGCTCGTGTGTGTCTGTGTGCCAGTATTAGCATAAAATTGCATAGTAAAGCCGAAAGTTATAATTTAAAATGCAATGGTCTCAACTGTTGGACAACTGCGAACAGTTTTTCTATTCACGAAATTTATCATTAGTTATCAGAACTCTCGACAGGCGGAGTAAAAAGAGAGTTCAAAACTTCTCTAACATTTAGGTGAATGTAGTTCGGGTGATTTATATTTCTATAAGGTGTTAGAATTCTATATTCATTTTTATATGTCTTGTATAATGTAAAAATGATTCAAATTAAAAATGTTTTAGAGAATCTGCCCTTGAGTGTCACATTATTCGGTTCAAAGAATACCTAGTTTTTGTAAATAATAATGTTATATTCCATCCAACGCTTTTTAATGCTAGTTGGTTTGCTTTGAGTTATTACATGTTACATAACTATATGTTTGTCTATTTATCTGTTTGCCTCTTAGCATATTATTTTAATTTGATGAAATTTGCTTTCGGTATAGGTTCTTAAAAAAAACAGACTGAGAAGAGACAAAATAATAATTAAAAAATTAAATCTAATTTAAGATGGAAGGGAATTTAAAATACGTAGCTAAACAAAGTTACTGGCAACAAGTGGTTCTAAATAAATATTTTATATTTTATAATCTTCAGAATAAAATAATTATAATTCTGTTCTGGTTTAAGAATATTTTTTAATTTAATCTAATAATGAATTTGTATTATAAAATGTCAAATTATATATCACTACAGCAAACAGTAATGATATTTGCGAGTGACGTGTCAGGGACGCCTGGTGTTTGTGGACGACCTCTTTCAACGTGACACTTTGTTCATTCAGCATTAACTAGTTCGCGCTAACGTGACGTGAAATCATGAAAGTGTTATGAAATTTAATAATAATTATGGATAAATCTTTCTAGCTATATTTAGTGATACATAATATGTTTTATCAGATTGTAGTCACTAACGGAAACCTACAGTCTTTGAATATATTAATCGTTTTATATTTCTACACACTTTCACTGAAAGGAAAAAACTATGCAAAATATATAAAAATAGAAATGGTAACTCACGTGTATTCGGTGGCATCTGTCAGCACGGTCTGTACAAATTCGATGTGTTTCGTCCGTCGGTTTTGCTTCCTGTTGTAGTCTAGCTTGTTGGCACATCCTCGGTTAACTTTTGTTCGTGCTTCAAATATAACGTGGGGGTGTTTCTGTAGGCACAAAACATCGTTATGTGAGAAATCTTCAATAATATTTATCGTACTAGATATCAAAACATGAGCATATAGTTTGTCAATTCGACGTCGAATAAAATTAGAAGCTGGAAGATTTTTAAATAATGTTTTTCAGACAAATAATTTATTAAGTGTGAACTAAACTACGGTAATATCGATTCTGGTGTCAACGAAAACTAGATTTATGATTGGGATCTAATAAACGAAAACCAGGGATACTTAAGTAGGGAAAGTAACAGGTCAAGTAACCCCAGTCTAGGCTACTTTTAATGGATAGAATGAAAGTCAGATAGATGTTTTAAGATTTTTTTCAAAAATTGAAGACAGCTTTACATTAAGGATATTGACAACATTCGCTGAAAATGATTCTATTTTTATTTTCGTTTCCGTTTTCGTTCGTAATATTTTGATGCATAATGGAAAGGCAAATATTCCAGACTTCCCAAAGCCGATTTGAGTTCAGAAAGACAATTTGATTTTCCCATATACCATGTAAGTGCCTTCGCACGTATTGAATAAAATATTGGAGAGTGATGAAAGCCTGAACACGAATTCACTTTCCATTCACCGCTGTAGCCAGGTGAGGGTAATACATAAATTGAATTAAAGGTCCAATCACGTTCGATTTTGTGAGGAAAGGTTCAGCCTCGAATGAAAGGTGTTTTAGCGGCTCCGAGTTTTACGGCGGTTTCCAGCGTTTTTACTGTGATTACAATTTTTTGCCACAAATGATCGAAGCGATAATGTAATGAGCGAGTGGTAAAATGTTCGCTGCCTGATCAATGCCCGCCTCAGTGTCATTTAGGAAACTAAGAAAGTTAATCGAACCTTACGATTTCAAGACTTTTCAGCTGTATTAGATCTGAATATTTGTAGGTTATAACCTAATAAAATATGAATAATAAACTACGATAAAGACCTTCTTAAATATGTCCTAAAAGTAGGTAATGTAATAAATTAAAAATCTTTTAAGTCTGAGCATTAGATAATTATTGTTATTCGTTAGAATAACTGACTGTGGAATTAACATATATTATAATAATATTGTAGGACCTATTTTAAAAAGCTCCTTTTTGTAAAAACTGTATCCTAATTTAACTGAATTTTTGAAATGATAACTGGTAACGGTGCAGTAATATTTAAATGAATTATTAAAAAGACGAATTTCCATTCAATCAATACTTTAGTAAATAAAAGTGTAGTGTGATCACGTAAAGTTTAGCTATCAGAAATCGCGGACGGTAGCGCCACTGTGCAAGATGGCGGTCATCGCAATGAAACATGGCGGCAATTTAGCGGGTAAACGCGGCTAAATTGGATATTTCTCGCACCTCGGGTTCACTCGTCCGTTTTTTGCTGAACCTACTCGTTCTTAGTTTTTTTATAAACAAATTTGCAATGTTTCTGGCTTAATAGCATGTCATAACAATATACATATTGTTTTAGATTGGTTTTGTTTTCGAGAGATTAAATGGGTGGTTATTCTGCATGATTTGAGTGTATTATTGTGGTAGAAAATAATTTTAAATACACCATTCTGAGCTTACTTGCGTATTTTTGGTTGATAAGTAGTTACCAATTCTTTTCGAAGTCAACATAAAACAAGATAATAAATGTAGGAACGAATATTCAAAGATTTAATAACAATAATGCACTATAAAAATTATATATATTTATTCTGTCGTCATTGTTTATAAGATTATTCTACATATTTTTATTATTACAGCGCTCTTAAACACTATGAGGCACAAAATGAATCACTATCATGATGCTTTTGCTTTAAGTGCTCACAAATTCCTTGGAAAATGTTAAACACATTTTTTTGAACAAGCACTCACGGAAAAAAGAAGCCAACGTCACTTGTAATAAGAGCCAGACTGAGTGCAATAGATTTACAACATTGCAACGTTTCATATGAAATACAATATTAGAGTATCTGATATTTCTTCATAAACTGTTGGCGTCGGTTATGAACAACGGTTGAGTCAACATATTAAAAACTTCAACCTTATTACCTTTGAGTAAGGGTGATAATATTTATGACGTCAGTATTTTATTCAGCAATTTATTAGCGAAATTACAAAGGAAAAGAACATCTCTATTATGTGGTTCTTGAAACATAAGTAATGTGAACGTAATGATTCTGCGGGAAACGCGAGTTTGTTTGAAGTGCTAATTACTAGACTTTGCAAGCGTTACTTTTTGGTTTAAAAAAAAAATTGCAATCTGAATAATAGCAATTATGTTTTCTATAAAGTATTATCAAAAAGAAATATGTGGAAATGAACGAATTTAGAATTTACAAATATATTTTTCCGTGTTGCATGGTTAAAATCTTAAATAAATATGTGCAATCAAATAGATATATCGTAATGATTATGTCATATATTATTATAATATATATTATAAATGTATTGTAGTAAATTACCAGTAAAATATATATAATTTATAGGTGACATCATATCATTAAAATGAAAAATGACTATGATGCTGCAAGTTAATAACATAAATTACTAAAAAGAATTGCGAATGCGACTAGATATAGTTTATTACCTTAAAAATATGGTTCCTAACTTAATAGGTAGTGTTTTATATATAATATTGTATTTTTTTGGCAGAAAACTTTACTTTTTAGTAATGTTGTGAACAATAGAAGAATTTAAATGCAAAACTTTTTTAGTTTCGTTTCCCCGTTCTTAAATTTTTCCACTTCCAATTATTTTGTAGGTGAAATGTTTAGACATGAAATCGTTTTAAACTCACATTAAGATTTTTTTTAAACAAAGTAAGAAGTATTCCGGGGTCTTACCCAAAATATATTTATATGGTAACGCGATATCTGATTTTGTTGATAATAAAATTTCTTCAAAGTTCTTTAAAATAAATGTTTAGAGATAAATAAGAATCTTATAATATCCTCCAAACGGTATAGTGTAGACAGCGGTCTATCTCATTTAAAGCAAGGATAGAAGATGCGGGTAGTTGGAAACTCGCCTTGTGCATACACGATTAGCATATCAGATAGCCTGCCCCTGACTGAAAATACCGGAAAATGTACCAACTAACTAGTGAATTACAGAGCATATGACGATGCATAATCAAGTTCTAAATTCAAATTATATTTGTGTTAAGCGTTCGGTAAACACGTCGGTTTAAGAACGGTTTTTGGGTAGATTGAAAATTCATTATAATTGCAGCTGTAATATGGTAAATATTGATGTAAAATCCTTTGATATTTGTTAATTTGTTATTAGCATAATATTTTGATTTTTTATACACGTACTAAATTCCTAGTTCAATATTGTCAGTTCGCTGTTATTGTACAAATTTATTTTTATTTTCAATTAAAAATATGCTTTGGCGCATCATAAAAACATTGATCATAAAATAAACAATAAACGATTTCTGTAAACAAAAAAACTATTTATAAATGTTGACACATATTGAATGGGCGCGCAAGGTGCCATTCCGGCTGATCGTCCCCACCATTCGGTTTACGTTATGTCATTGTCACTATGACGAATTACACTCATTTGGTCGGACACTTGGAAAAGGCTGACCGGATAGGCTTCGTGTGAGCCTTAGTGTAAGATATATTATTGATAAGTCGTCGTAAACTGTATGTTGAGGAAATCTTTTTAATATATTTTATTATTAACTTTAGAACTTTTTATTTAAAAATATATTCTATATTCTACTTATTAATTTTTATCGACTTTGAATATGCCTGAAATAAAATAGAATTAGTAATAGATTTATATGAATTGAAACATGTGTTCATTTTTTTTTTTTTTTTTTTAATTGTTCCGACGTTGACGCCGCGGTTTAGGGAATTTCTGAGTTTTAAAGTTTATTTTAATTAGTGTAATTTTGCTTTAAAGTATGTAGAATTAGTGAGAACTCATACATATCTCAAAAACATGGTGACTCAAATACTATTGGGCAGTGTACGCTTAGTATAATGACGGTAGATATATGACACGAGAGCCGGAAAGTAATTTAAAGTGGTATGAAGCATCCGATTTAGCTCAAGTCGATAGTTTTATGGGTGTAATATCGAATGCTATTTGAAGATTAAAATTTCAAGTTTATGGCGTATAAAAGTCGAGGAATAGAAAAGACCTTTATTTATTGGTATCTATACCGGCAAATAGGATAACGTTCGTTTCAAAATAATATTTTCAAAATTGTTTAATATAATCCTTTAAGAATGGTGTTCATTATTTATTACTGTAGCGGAAAATGAATATCACGGTTTAAATATTTCTTTTGTTAATAGTTTATTAGGATATTTCTAGAATACTAAAATTACTATTTAAATCATGAAGATAGTATCTGAGTTAAAAACAGTTGTATCATGAACTTAAAACAGTGTACATCGCCTGTAGTAAACAAAGTTAATTCACTCTCCGTGCTAGTAAATACCAATTAATTGTTTGATTAAAAGAGCCTTACTGACTCCAGTCTAAAACCAACCATAACTCAACTGAACTGAATTGAATTCCGCACGGCACCCACTTTGCTATTCTAACAGTGAGATGAGAAACGCAAAGTGAGAGCTATGGTCCTTATTGCCTATGCAATAAAGACGATAATAGAGATGGTCCACAATCACGGGTCAACTGCATTGACCCGGGCTTGTCGGATGCAATTTAGTTTTCGACTCTGCGGTGCTATGACGCGATTCGATTCTAGGTTTGCTTGATCTTAGTCTGCATTTATTAAGTACTAGACTTTTTACTTTATCTTATAATGTTTGATATATATTTAATTATATTGGTAAAGTCTTAACTCGTATAAGTATAGAGAAATTCACTTCGAAGTACTTATTCCATTCTTAATTACTTAAACTGATTAGGAAAACTTTTGACGATACGGTCGCTCATGTGACAATGTAATGCTCAAACGATGTTATAAATTAAAATATAATTAATTAAATGTCTCCATTTAATAAGGCTTTACTCGCAGCGTTACCCTCTAAAGACATTAACATCACAAAAGGATGCTAATGAAGTGTATATAAATCAAAAATACCTAGACATTATCTACACTCTAGAAACATAAACTTTGCGACAAATGTAAGAGAAAAATTGCTATCTCTAAACTGCTGATAAAAGGACAGTAAATTAGCTGACAGCAAAAATTATAAATTACTAACTGCTTTAGTGGTCTTTTATTTTTATCTTTTTAGACATTTAATTAAGATGCTCCCTATTTGTGCGACAAGCGCTTTTTAATGTATCGTTTTTTATTCGTTATTTTTAATTTAACACCAACTGGCTTTTATTTGTCGTTCAACGTGAACTCGCAAACAATAAATCAACTAAAGCGCCACATATTAAGTGCAGATTCAGATTTTCTTTTATAATACTGAATAAATAGCTACAGGGCTGGAAAAAAATAAATTAAAGTAATTTCATTTCTAACAGATAAACTTATAAATTAACCATAAAAGTATGGACCTACTTGATGCACTCTCCATAAATACGTACTTACTCGATGTTTTTAATAACTTTTTTTACAACGAATAAGATGATATATTTAGTAATTCATTGCCAATGTATTTTTTGTTCCAAACGTGGGAACTAAAGCGTTTCTTTATGGACTATTTGTTACATAAACATGTAAATATAAGCTGTTTTGGTCCATTTAGAACTTATTAATAAGATATTACACTATAAGACTACAGCTATAAGCCACCTTCTCGATCATAACGTTTATATGTGTGTGTGTTTGTGCGCGTGTGTGTGTGTTTTTTTAAAACAAGACTGTTAATCCATCGATGTATCTAAAAAGATAAGTTTGTACGACCTTTGCAAGTTATAACTTTTGGATGAAATTAAGTTACAGGTAATACGACTGGAACTACTTGGTACAGCGTAACTTGACGTGTATCAAAAGCGTACGACAGGAAACTAAGTTAACATATGTTGATTTATAATTACGGTAATTATTCATTTATAATTAACACATATATAAATGACATTTCATTTATATATGTGTTTTGTATTTATTAAATATACATATCATAATATATATCGACTATGAATCAAGATCGATCTCATAGCTTCATGATCCTATACTGTAAATATAAAATGGTCAATATCCAAGAACTAATTAATGATAATGGACAAAAAAACTTTGAGATTAAAATCCTATAGTAACCATTTCTACTATAAATAAGCACATATATAATAATAAATTGCTATGGGGACTATAACTGTATATGAAATAAATAACTTTGTTTTGTTTTTTATTTCACTGTTTGTTTTGTAGCAAACAGAAATATTGAATGTCAATACGTGGGATAAATAAATAAGAATATTAAAATATACAGGGGTTGATTCTATGAAAATATTTTTATTGAAATAAACTTTTGAATTTTTGAAATTAATAGTGATACGAAAATAGTTTTAACGTATGTCAAATAGTCTAAACATATTATAAAATAACAATGTTATAGGAAACCAATCCTGTTAATATTTTTTTTTGCAAAAAGTTATTGAAATTAATGACTGTCACATTCTTGTGTCTGTGTAATAACAATCTTTGGATCACATAAAGAGTTGTTGAGGGTATCAAATCTATAACATTTGGTTCAGCAGTCAGTCATTAACCTAGACCAATTGGTAATCGTCAACTTTGACATAAAAAGAAACCTTTAAGGGAAGATTTTCATCTGTTTTAACAATTATATTTTAAAGGAAGAAAACTTGAATATTAAATTAAAACAAACAATACATATAATATCATAAACAATATCCTCCCATAAATAAACCTGTTCTCATATTATGATAGCGATAACGAAATCTCGGGGCACTTGTTAATTCCGTCCCCGAGGCGTTGCGAACACAAACTATCGGTATTGCTATCCAAATTGTTTACCTTGCATTAACTACGGTTTGATAATGATAAGAATATATTGTAAATTAAATGTTTTCGATGCCTATATCTGTGATTTGGAGAATTAATGAGGGTGGCATCGTTTTTGCATACAAAGAGGTCCATTACCCTTTGTTGGACTAATCTAGTCATCACAGCTGCTTCTAGGAGTTTAGAAGTCTCCAGGAGTTTTCGAGAGCGACCTTCGTTGTTTGAGGATTTGACGATTTCCAGGTGTTCATTTCTTCTCGCGCTGCCTTGTGATTTTAGTAGACATATTACGAAACTCTTAACCTATTCATAAATGACTAAGTTAAGAGGTCCGATAATTTGATAGTATTCTATTTCCTTTTTTAATTTTACGTAATTGGTTAAAAATTGTATTTATAACATTCCAATTAACCATTCGAGTGCATTAAAATATATCATCTAGCTGTTAATTTATGCTGATAAATTGTAATATGCGTGTTATTCTATTCGCAATCACAACCGTGGCTTATTAGGCGTCATAGCGCACGGGTTTTGATTATCGCCGCGTCATTCCGTCGACCGTGATTAACACAATGTAATATTATAGTTTACATTGTTAACATTTTGAATTATAATGGGACACATTTGAAAGATTCAGTTAAATGAATTAATGATGAGAATGAACTTACTATATAATTGGATGGAAATGTATGTACCGTAACCAGTTTATGATGATAGTTGTATGATATGTATGATGTTTTAACAAAACTTTATAGAATAGAAAAAGTAATTACATATTTTACTTAAATGCTCAAAAGATTTTGATGTCGTTTTTGAAATTATGCGTAATATTGGTCATATTGAATTGAAACACTTTCAAATAAACAATATTCAATGTATAGGTATGTAGTTCAATAATTGATAGATCGAAAACAATTGGCGAAGCTTTAGCACAGATTATCGAATGATTAAATACATATTAAGACGTATCGCCACAAACGTGGGTTATCTCTCACTATAAATCAACGTTCTCACACGGAATATAGAGGGCAAATGTTTGCGCTTTGCACAGGTCATAATTTAACCCTGCTCCGCTTTGCTATATATCAAAGTGTGTCCAACCTTTGGACCAAGGTTTGGCAAACATGGCCAATGACTTACCAGAATACATTTTGTGTTTAATTTAGAAAGGCGCGTCTTATAAAATTTTATTATATGATAATGTAGGTCGCCTATCCTACTAGATAGACATGAGAGTAAGATTCAGTATCAAAAACGTAATACATGTCAAGTCAAAGCATTTTTTATTTAAAACAAAAAAAAGTACTTAATAATAAAATAACATAATAAACTTTGTAGCTTTTACGATCTCGTTAGCCGTAATTTATGAAACTCGGGGCCACGTGACGTCATTACCATATACATAAGCCGTACATAATGATATCCTCATTAGTACTTAGTAATTATACATATGTTACTAACTGGATAATAATATTTCATTTCTCTAAATATATATAGATACACATATATATACAAAATAGTGAAATACAATATACGAAACTACTTCTTAACAGCGAACGTGGGTTCCGTGTGAAAAATTGTGCTCCTATTTACGACACACCAAATTTATTACGACGTCAAGCAAATAGCCTCTCAGAAAGCACTGCGGACCGTTTGCTTCTCTTATGGGGGAAAATGTAGTATAAAATGCAAAATATTTGAAAGAATCTGTGAAGGTTTGTGATTTGTTAAGAAATGATGACGTTAAAACAATAAAATTTAAATCTTATTTTATTTGGTGTCACAATATTATGTTACTAAAATTTTAAATCTGAAAAAGTAATAAAATTTCGTTTAAATAAAAATTCATTCACAATAATAAAATAAAGGAATTTTTGTCGCACCTCCATAACAAGTAATTCCAACCAATCACAGAGCCCATAAAAGAGCAATAAATACCGAGTGTATTATGGTCCACTTGATAAAAACACAATAATTCGCGCGGGTCGGTCCCGTCGTAAGTCACGGTTACTTTGTTTATATTATTGGTCCAGATTTACCCTCGGATAAGGGGACAGATATAAATAATTTTCACATTGAAGGTAATCTTTTTGTAATTTGTAAATAATACTCATAATATATATTTAATGTTGAGTTCCATAAATGTTTGTTTTTTTTTTATAATTAAAATTATTTGTTAGGATTTCGACTACTTACAAAATGTCCTTTATATTTAACAGGTTCTATACGCACAGAGATTTAAGTTTTTCTATATCGTTTCATTTTTATTTTTGTGTATTTGTGTAATTCAATAATGCCTACGAGATACGACCTCGTAGCCGTTACGATATTGAGTGCTACGAACTTGAACCTGTCAGTTTTATGGGATCTTGTGATTATTTTATGTACTTTAGACGTTTGTGAAATATTATATAGAAATTACATTTTATTTATTTGTTCTGTTGTTGTTAATGTAAGCGATCTCCTAAAAAGATATATATTTTTTGTATATCTAGTATAAGAAAGTGCTTTTATGTCTGTTATTAAATTAGATTTCTTAAATTAACTTGTAAAAAATAAAATTCCAAAAACCAAACCACAATACTGAAATCGAAAAACAAATACAAATAAAAAATCGTAAGAAGCAGGTGTGTTCCCGAACCCTCACTCATTATCCCGGTAGACGAAACATATTTATAGCTTTTTAATTTTATTTATAGGCCGCCCCGTGTTTTAGGCTTTTCTGTATTTATAGGCGTGCCCTGTATTTATGGTAGAACAAATCACCTTGATGGATTCTCTTCCATTTCATTGTTAATATTCATCATAAACGAAGTTTAATTTGAAAGACAATTATTAATTAAAGCAAAGGTTTACAAAACATATATTCTTCGGATTTGTACGTAACGAATCATTGGCAGTGCAGTCTTATAATGAATATATTTATTTCATATCTCGAATAAGTTAGGCATAAACAATAAAAAACAAAAAATATTCCAATATCAACTCACTAACAGGTAAAGGTAATTGCGTTCAAACCTTGTTGGTGGTTAGTCGAAACTACTCTCCAAACGAAGTAGATCCGAAATACAGAATATTATAAAGCCTACATGACCAGCAATATCTTCGGGTAACTAAAATAGGTCGTGTATCGACTCCATTTGGGTCCATTTAGCCTCAATTGGGGCCATTTTGAGCCATTTGGGGCAAAAACGTGCAAAGAGTAATTGCCCGCGCTTCGCAAAACTTTCCCTTTCGTTTTTTCGGAAGATTTATTAAACGAGATAACTAACATTGTCACGATAAAGTAAATTGTTTATGCTCTTATCTTATTCAATAGCTTTAAACGATTCTATTATTCTTTAAGGGTTACTATTATTTACTTTTAAGGTGGAAACTATTTTAAAATAGTTTATTTTATAGAGTACTTTTTAGTACCTACATAATAATGATTAATCGTGATAAAATGTATAAAGATAATTTATTAAAAGAAAAATATATAAAATATATAAATGTTATTCGTTTTTTAATCTTTCAAATCAATTTAAATTGGACTGTTTTAAAATAAAACTGTAAAAACATTAATGTTAATGTGTCCTGGAATTATTAGAAGAACGTTTTTTCTATATCATATGCCTTGCTGCCTGCCCTTCTCTGTAACTCTAATATATATTTGTGTACAATCTCTAATCTTATTAAGTCATACACATATTTTATATATACGAACTATATGTATGATTTGCACTTTATGTGATAAGTCAAACTACTTTTGGACAAAACATACATACATATTTCATTTGGATATTACTTTGTTTATGTTATATCCTCTACTCGCTTTTTTCCTTTCATGCAAGCGAAATCGTTGCCAAAAGTTCACATAGCAAAACAACACAAAAAATGATATATTTCATCTAATTTATACAAACTAATAAATTAACCCCTTTCAGACCTGCAGTTGTAAACAGATTAGTACTTCGTTAAACTATTAAGCCCCAAAGTTGGGACCAGACGTGAGCGGCGCTAGTATTTTTGACAGGGAAATTGTTTTTGTTCCGGATTCGGAGTTTGGGCAATTGCCCGTTGAAAGTTTCTTCATAATCAATTAGTGTTTTAGAATCAGTTCAAATTTTTGAAAATGTCATCATACCGTAAATAAAATACTCACCTACTTGTTATTGTCTTCGTATGCCTTTGATAATTATAAAATTATTATTCTTCTATTAAAATTATTCCACGTTTACATTAAAGTATTATTACAAAAATTAGTAATTGAAAAGAAAAAGAATGAGAAATAAATTAAGTCTTTTGAAAGATTTTTATAAAATATAAAAGTTTACAAGATCATAAATCTTTCTAGTTTATGTCTATGGGTGTTATTTGCTTTATTTTTTAAAACCATTTTTAAGATCAAACACAAAGCCTCTCCGTTTTGTGCATTAAATAAATTGGTTCCCAAACAAAATGGTTTTATAAGCTGCACTCAAAGTAATGAGTGTAACGCATTCTAACTCCAAGACGTAGATAAGATTAAGGACAATTTAAACAAGTACATTATAATGATTTTAAGTTTTTGTGTAGTGATTCTTAGCAGAGTAGTGGCGCTTATAAATGTAAACGTTTTAAAGGATAAACACACTATCTAGAGCGGTGGTGGTTCTTACGTGAACTGATATTTATGCTTAACTTTTGTAAAATAAATTCTATATGAATTTTATAAAAAACAAATATATTTTGATTAAAATACTAATTTAGCTTAACATACCACTTAACCCCAGATCACCAGAATATCTGAGAACGTTATAATTTTTTTGATTATGTACTTTGAATAAGTTGAACATTTATTCTTGCGACAGCATTTCTTCACGAATCTATTTAGAATCATAAAGAGTACCTTGTTTACATGACACCCGGCGGGGTAATCAGGTCGTAAATTATGTGGGTGTCAAACTTTGCGGAACTTATAATTGCTTTCAGTGCGATAACCGACGACAGGTGAGTAACATCCTCTTAATGACTACGCATACATATTAGTTAAAGTTCGAGCTTATCTTGGGATTGAGACAGGCGTTAATATTCGAGGATGATATTGATTGCAGTCGTTTTCTAGTTATGTTGAGATTTTATCGTTTTTAGATATAGATTAAATGTAGAAATATATGCATGTAATCAATTAGTTTAATTTGTAATGGTAAAAATATTAAATCTAGGGAGTAAACATAATATCTTATCTTTCGTACCTACGTATAGCTATTTAATGTATATTATTAAAAACTGATATATAAAACGGGGAATAAAGTTTGCGCACATAAAGTATATATAAAGCGAAATTCAACCGATGACTAACAAGAAACGAAAATAAACTACTTCGAAACTTCAATTTCCAGCTCACTTAATAAATGTATTTACAAAAATGGAACATAAAACTCGATTCGATTGTAAAATAATAATCCATAGAAAAAGGCGCGTCATCACAGTAATGAATACGGGTAAAATATATCCGTCGATCGAAATTAAATTCCCCGGGATACCGTGAGAGTATTACTTCGGATGCGATACGGTATCGTAATCCGAACCTCACGGCGCTCCGATAAAAATGAGAACAACGGCCGCGGTAGCGTTTTGTCGAAACTCGGAAATGAAAAGTCAACGGAGCAAATTTGCAAAAATTGTCCCGGGATCCTGGGACTGCCAGTCCCGGAGCGACGCCTCGTACACTCCGCAAATTGATACCGGCCTCTACGGCCTCTACGGCTGTTGAAAATTAATATACACTGTTTTGTCTTTTCCCCTTGCGTTATCCCACTTGTTTACTTTATAAGTGTTTTGCTCTTAGAATTTTATGAGATTGAATTAAAGTATGCAAAAACGGAAAGTTTTGCCTCCAAACAATCCCGAAATCTAATTTCGACCAAAAGGTAGAATATAACAGAATATTTCCTAACTTACTCTATAATATTTTATATTGTTCTTTCAAAGTTTAACCCACCGGGTCTAAATTAAAAACTCCGCCAGGCCCTTAAATTGAGGTTATTAGTCGATAATTGGACATTCGATCCTATTATCTAGTCGAAATAAATTAATATATAAATATAGTTATAGTTAGGAAAAAAAAAACAAAAGCTTATAAATAATTCAAGGGGCTCGTTAAAATATAACGAAGCGATACCGAGCTGAGGCTGAACTCAATAGAGATATAAAAAGCGTGATTGAAAAATGTGATTTAAATAATGTCGCTGATGTTTAATTCAAGTGTTTGTGTTTTTCCATATTAAAGATATTATGTAGATATAATTAAATACCGCTACATTTATGTGGTTTATCTGAACGTAAACGTTGCGCAATTTAATGTCCGACGATATCTTTTTATCTCTTTATAAGGGTTCTAGCGGGAGGAAGGGGATGCAACTGGATAAACTAAAAACTAAAGAAACAGCATCCTTTAAAGTAATGCATTCTTTAATTTTTTTTTTTAGTTTGTATCAAATTATATTCTTATTATTAATTAAATCTGTCCCAAAATTGTTTAAATTTGCTGCGAACAGACAAACTTTCGCATTATAATAATTACTAATATTGTGTTTGTATTACAATAATCTATAAAGATTTAAGCTATGGATAACATTACGTTTCACAAATTCAAATCGTAATCGTGAACATGCGTTAACTTTATCCCCATTTTAATCCGGTTTATGTAATCCTCGAATATATCGTAAGCTAACGGTTTAATATTTAAGAATATTATCATAATTATAACAATATTGCATTGTATTATAAAAAAATATTATTTATTAAATTATTGATAATTTGTTGTAATATTGTCATTACTTAATCTTAAACTTACACATACATAGTCTATCTCAAGGACTTATATTATGTATAAAGAAGGTAAAATATTTTTTCTCCAACGTTTCGTCCGATTTACAGCAAAATACCATAATAAAGATCTTTCTTTAAGTCCTAGTTAATTATGACATTCATTATAGCGTATATTTTATATTAATATAAATATAATAAAAATAAATAAATGTATAATAAATATATTTAAAACACTAAAATAATAAAATGTGTAAACATTCATCCAATATTTGTTAACCGGTTACCTCACTCGGTTTGTTTGATTTAAAGCATATTATTCATATTAATAAATGTTAAATGTAAATAATAATTTAAAGGATTATTAAAGTAACATTTTTATTATTATAATGAAAGTTTGTTTCTGTCATCGCATTAATCTCTGAAATTATTACCCGAATCTGATAAAATCATTTTGCATTTATTACTTCAGTTATCAACGCAAATTGTATTCCTTATGAGATAAAATTGTAACTAGGATTAGGAATAGCTTATTTAAAAATAAACAATTTATTTGTAGCGCAATAAATATAAGAAAAGCGGATAACGTTGTTTCCTACACCCCTTTGAAGGTCTTAGTCCATGGGGACGTGTAAAAAACAGCAAATTTTAATAAGAAAAATCAGTATAACAAATATTATTTTGATATATATTACAATAATTGCATGCATTATAACGTCCGTTAGTCCAGTTACGTGAAGACTAATACAAATATGAGTCTTCCGGTGTCATGAATTTAAATTATACATGTGAGTACAATGTGTGAGATGCAGTCATGCATGCTATCTGTAAAGTACGATTGGCTATTACGTTCTGTCTTGGCCAAGTTGTACCTGCAACTTGAATTTTGGATATCAAGTTTGCAGGCAATGATAAGTTGGTGAATAATTTAATTCTAACTTGGAAATCAGGAATTATTTAACTAAAGAAGAATATTTTAATTTATTATAACCTGAAGGGAATCTGTATTTATAGGTAATTAATATATAAATGTAATAATTTTCATGACTTTCATAATTATTTATTTATTTATTTTCACGCCATATCCCTTGCGGGGTAGCCAGAGCCAGAGACGACGGAGCGCCAAACGCTACGGTAATTAATTTTATTTTTATAAAATCAGTATAAACATTTTTAGTTATCTTTTTCTGTAATATATAATATTTTTTATTTTTTATACACCAAGTAATGTACAAATCTCTTAACAATATACTTTCCAAAAACATACTAGGTTTGTAATATATCAAGATATTGGCAATACCATACTACACTGGAGCTTGAGCGAGTCAAGTTGTTTGGGTGATAAATGATCCCAACTTGCACTTAGAATAATTGTCATTTATCACGGATAAAGCTGTTAGATATTTCCATGGGTTCAGACGATGTTTTTTTCTTTTGAAGCACCCTCAAACAAATGCACTTCTCATCTCCAAAAAGCATAATGTAGAAATATTCTTATGTAAATAATTTAGTAACTTAAAAACGAATAATATTTTAATAACATTGTATTATTGTATTCGAAATAAGAATTATAACAGAAAATAAAAAAATATGTCAAAAAAGAATACTCAAGTAAATTAAAAAGCTTCGTACAATTCAATCTCAATATTTAATTTCAGTGATTCACCGTTTCGTTTATAAAAAAACAAATTTAAAAATGTAAACGTAAAATTATAATATCATGAGAGTATTTGAGAAATCTAATTAAATATAACATTCCCACTTTTAAAGAAAGCGCTCCTGCTTCAAGAGCTTTGTGTAATAAATTTATCCTCTTTTGTGTTTATAAATAGGAAGCAAATAAATCTCCTGATTCTCGGAACAGAATGAATTAAATATCATTTAAATAAATTATACGAGAATATAGCATAAAACGCATTTAAATGTTAAAAATAGCTTGAAATGCATAATTGTAACACCAATTAAACATCTTACTTCAATATAAGGTATTATTTATTATATATAAATAACAAAAATAATGAACACACGTTAAATATTAACTAATATAAGCTTCAATGCATCACCGGTTAAAAATCAATTTCGTATAATAAAGCGGTAATCCAATAAACGCATCGGCGCGAGCTCAAACGAAATTACAATTCACTCCGCGCATAATTACAAGTAATCGGCTGTAATCAGCTGTAATCAAGCGAGCCTAATGAGTTCCTGAGCGCTAAATAATTCGGGGACCGTAATACTATTTCCAACCTTTACTTGTGATTTTCGTTTTTTGTACTTTAAATGGTTCGTTAATTTGAGATTACGCTGAGAAATATAAAACCTAATTAGTATTAATATTAATAAGTGTATTTCACACATTTTTTTAAAGGATTATTATTTTAGCATAAAAACTTTATTTCCGAATCGTTTTCTTTAAATAAATAAAAAACAGTTAATGATAGAAGCTATACTGTAATCTGCGCCAAAAATAAATAAATAAAGTACTTTATCACAGGCCAAGCAATGATAAAGCTTAAAAAAAAGCGTTTCCCTCATGGATCCTCAAATCTGCGGCTGGTAGGTCAGTAAATTTATGCAGCGGGTCCCCGCGATAAGGGTCTAGGATTATCTCATACTTGACAAATACCCGTCGCTTTGACAGATACATAGGATAGAAATTACAAACACCGCACACGAACGAACGGAATAGTCGTGTAAGCATTTGCTTTATATGTAGATAAATTTTAGAACTGAGTTATTTGATAAGCAAACACTGAGTTTGTTTCATGTTCTGTTGGGTAAGTAAAAATAAACATTCAATGTTTCACTGGATTGATTTTACCAAGACTGGATTGCCTGGATTTAGAAATATGACGATATAATTGGATAAAACATATTTTTTTGGTTTATAACACATTATTTTTAATATTTTTAAAAAATATTATAAGCAATATTAGGATCTGCAATCTTATCTATCATACATTTTATATAGATCTATAATTATTCCCATTTGAAATAATTTAACCACGTAAAAACATAATAAAAAAAAGATACTTTAATATATAAAACGAAATGTACATTTTTTAGTTAATATTACAGCAATGGGATTAAATTACCTCACTCTTTGTGATTAAAAATGTTATATTTTCCATGTTGTAGCGTAAAATGAATTAGTCGTACGTGTGCGAAAGCTCCGCCGCACGCCTGACTTACAATTTGTTTTGACGTCCGTCCTTATCCTCAGGGAGCACTGTAGTCTCATATGTTCATGTTGCTCATGTATTTTTTCTTAGTACGATAAAACTATACTAACTTTACTAATAATAAAACTACAATATAAACTGTTTTTAAACGTTGATAATATATGCAAGTAAAAAATTTAAGTTTCACTTTAAATAAGCCAAATATATATTTTTAAATAGTTTAGTGTGTGTGTGTCTGTTTTTAAACTTAAAAATTTCCTTTAAATAACCTTTCACAGTGCTAGTAAATGCTTAGCTCTTGTTTAGAATATCGGGTCTATATAAACAACTTGCAGTAAAATTTTTATATAGATAGTAAGTATTATTTCATACGACAATCTTGTTTTATTATTGTCGCACCTTTTTCTTCCGAGAATGATCCTAGTATTGGGATTATCAACTTAAGATCAGATTAAATCTGTTTTCGGTTTCAAGATGTTGAATAGTTAGTTATCAGTTCGAGATATATGGAACAGCTTAATATAGTTTCCATGACAGGAGGGGATGAATACCATATGAATAGACGGAGTGGATATCTAATATTTCCATCTCGTTGTCGAGACCTATTAAATGGTTGACTGGAATTTCTGATCCTTTTAAATTATAAATATGTTCTTTTATCTAACCGCATTGACACTGTAATTTGCGATTGATTCAATCCTTATCCATTTTTTTGATAAAGATAGCAATAGCAATCCGTCAAGTATGTCTGTAGCCATGTAATGTTATTTACAATCTGGATTTTGAGATCGATTATTAATATGGACCGTATATGTACAGATAGATTCATTTGATAGATTTTGATAAAGTTTTGGAATATTTTATTTATTAAAAATATTTATATACGATTTGAATTGCGTCAAATCTTTTGTTGGACTATCAAACACATTTCTCGTTTTTTACTGGATTTCAAAGTGAAAAATAAAAATAATTAATGCTCATCTCATAAATATAAATAGCTTTCAATTTAAACTGTAATTAAAAAACATAATCAAAAGTAATTGTATATACGAATATCGTAATTGAAACATTCTGTATGGCTTGTAATTATATTAATGCCATGTTAACATCAAAATGGCTTCTCTTAATTAATAAAATGGAAGTCGAAAGGTTTGGAAATAGCATTATTGAATAATTGGGTACACGGTTCGATCCCGGTCGTAACTAAGATATTTACTTTGCTTTGAATGCATATTTTAGTCGTTTCACTGAAAACTTACCACCGATGTATTTTCTAAGGGTAAGTTTTTCTTTATTTTATATATTAGAATGAAGTCTTAGTCGAGATATCTGTCTGTATGTAGATATGTATTTATAAGTATGTGTATTACACTATTTGCTTGTGATACTTTGTTCGTTTTGAAATTCTATAATTGATAGAATTGAGGAAACAAGTTTCATTTTTGCTTTAAAGTATATGTGAATTACATGAATAGGAAAGGTTAATTTGGGATTTGACAGCAAATAACACATATTTAACGTAATAATCAAAGCTTATTGTAAATTATTAAATAAATAAACCCAAACATTTTGACATTCAATAAAACTCAAAAAAATATATATTTATTAAAATGAACAAAGCTTAAGAGGTCACGTAAACCGATTTAAATGACCAACTTAATTAGGGTAGGATAAGGTACTGATTTATGATTCCTTACTAATTTATTTGAACATTTTTAATTCACTAAAAATTATTACACATTACTTAAGATTGAAAACATCATTAAACATAGTAATTAATTGAAAATTTCACGTTCAAAACTAATTAATTGAATCAATTATATCGAGGTGCAATTTGAACTAGCAATTAGACATATTGGTGTTCATTTTGACTTGATTTAATGTACTTGTTTGAATTAATTTTACTATAATATAATTATATATTATTGATACCTAGATTAAAATAGTTATATAACATTAAAACATTTTTGTAATTTACCGATATATATAATAAGAACTCAGTTCTTTCTAATAAAGGTGGCCATTATCCAATATACGGATATTTATACTTCTGATATTTGTTATATCTCAATTAATTTGGCTTTCCTTTAAAATTGGAATTTAATAAGTTCTATCTTAAGCCCAATTACACCAATGCAGATCTAAGAGTATAATCATATAGTTTTTATCATTTTAAAGAACGAGTCTGAGAGATCTGAGTTTTAAAAAGACTGTTCTCCTTTGAGGTACAAATGATGAAGTTAATAATATAAAATCACTGACCGATAGATCGCCGCCGTAGAAAGGGTGTATAACGAAGGTTTCATTCCCGATGTGGATGACGCCCGACACCCCATTGCAAGTGTGGAAGGCGGCTGACGCTCCAGGATAGTCCTTCACAGTGCCGTGGTAATAGCAGTGTTCGATCTCCTGATATGAAAAGATAATAAAGTTAAGAATAATTAATAACTTTCAATGTCTAAAGTGTATAATAAATCTTATTATAAATTATGTCGGTATATAATAAGAATACTCTATATGATACATTCTCCACCCGTTGTGCGAAAAAACCAATACGTTTATCACACAAAAAATATAATACATTTATGTTTATCCCATGGAATTTAATATGCTTAATAAATAATAAAATTCAATTTGTCCTTTCAATGATTCAGTAAAAAATGGTTATTAGAGAATTAATATCCTCGGGAAAATATTGTTATATAGATGAAGATCATTTTGAGTGTTTGGCCACGAGCGGCGTCATCTTTTAATATTCAGTATATATTAGGTTACATTGGTAATAATATAAATTTATTCAAGATTAGTATAATAATTATTCTTATATAAACATTTATTCAAATGTTAACATTATTTTATTATTCTTTCTAATTTCCTCGCAATTATATATTACTGAATAATATACGAAAGGTCAACGCAGACTAGAAAAACTATTTAATACAAATTTAGGAGACAAGAAGACTCGCTAATTTGGGGACTCGATCCCTAAACTTTTGTTCATAATTAGGCTGAGTTTTTCCTCGCTGTGAATGAAACGAATGAAGACCGTCCTGTAAATCGAAAAGGTTTCATTCATTCGTTCATTACCTTTGAAAGGACTCGGAAAACTGATTCTTTTTGTCTCTTATATTTTATTATGAATTCATGAGCGCGAAAGAATGGCATATAATAATGAAAAGCTTCTATCATTTCGTTGGTAATATTATATTATATTGCGTATTGTACTGACTTTTATGTTATTCAGGTTAAATTTAATATTACAATGTAATATGTTTTTAATGAGGTCGGATTGTGAATAATTATGAGATTTATGACACGGAAGACACCTAGAAATACCTTTAATTGATAATTGTTGGGTTTGCAGTAAATAATCCCGTCTGAGCGGCGCTTGATTGAAGTAAACAGATGTTAATGAAAAACGTGACACCGACTCGTCATCTTTATTAGGATTGGAGTTAGCAATTAATTACACTGGAATGTATTTGAAGGAAGATTTCTTTGAGCCCTTAAATATATATTGTTTTTGCAGTGTACGTGATCAAAACATTTCGTAACAAAATATTGTATAATAAATTTTTACCACTTGGGATCTGCCGAGCTTTAATTACTTGAAGATGTTTTAAAAGATCTTAATTTGGCATCCAACAAACTTGATAAATATGAAATTTAAAAAAAAAACAGTTAAATCTCCGTTGGATTAATTATTTTGTTGATATTAAATTTGTAATTCATTCTTTCATTAAGTATGGCTTAAAATTGTGAAGAGCTGTCAAAAAAGTAGACTGAGAGGTTAAGGAAAAAAAAGTTAAATGGTCTCAATTTAATTTTTTGATATTTGTACCTTTGTAAAATAGTAAAAATTGTAAGTTCTTATGAACATTTTGATATTATTATTTGCAGTTGACGCAGATCGAGTAAAAGAAAATGGATATGAATAAACGCATTGAATATTCCAGCACAATCGAAAGTCATTTTTCATCGTTTCCAACAATTCTCTAACTTCTCCCGCAGCATCTCGAGCGTGAAAAATATAACAGTGTCCTCTGAAAGATAATAGTAATTGTGCTCAAGAAAACAATAAAACATTATAATGATAGATGTTGTAGTTAAGAAAAGTTTTTGAATAAATTTTTTATTATTTTATTAAACAAAAACTTAGCCTAAACAAGATCAAATTAAAGTAAGAAAAAAAAATTTAATACATTCATCAAAGAATTTTTTTTCTATTAAATTTCCAATTATTTCCAATTCGAACTATTGACGAAAAAAACGATGCTACCTATTTTTCTCCCATACACGATCGGTCCCCTTAAATTAAACAAGGTGGCAAGGAAATTCAATCCAATCTAAACTTCCTTCAATCCAATTTGAATCCCCCCGCACCTCCGAACCCCCTTTTATCCCTGGGAGGGAAGCAATTTATTTCGATCTCGTCTCCTCTGCGTCACTGAAAAGATGTTTAGTGTTTCGACAACTAACGCTTTTGGACTTAAATGCTGTCTAGATTTTCTAATCTAGATAGCAAGTAAAGTTTTAATCAATATAAAATAGTAAAGTAATTTTGATGGTCAAGAGAGTTTTGATTTATTCATTTTAGCAACATGTTTTTAATACCTTTATAATTGATTACAATTTAGTTTAAGATACAAAAAATAAACTTGCAAAATATATTGATCGCCCACAAAAGCTATAAAATCTTAAAGATATCCACCATGAAGGCGTTATCTAACAGTTTGCATGTATCTTATACCATTACTCAGGACCTAATCCCTTGTTGAGAGATTCATGCGGAAATTGACCGTAGTTCAGGAAAACTGTTTGCTGCTTGTTTTTTCCGTTGATGTAAGGGTTTTTGATAATATTGTACATATAAAATTGTTTTGCAAGTTTATGTTACAATAATGTTATTCTAATGCTAAAATAATGTTGTTGTTGTGAAATTAATCGAAAAATTGTTATTTTACTTGACTTATATATTCACAATGCCTATTGCGGTCGTCAGTTGTAAAAGTATAAAGAAAATAAATATTTATTTAATTTTATTTGCACGGTTTGTAATTTCTGTGCTGCACTTATGCTTTGTCGGTAATTTGACGTTTTACTTACTTATTCTATCTGTAATAAACAAAACAAGTAATAGGTTTTCTGATTAAGTAAGTTTTCTAACAGTATCACCGCCCTCTTGAGGGTATTGAACTTAAATGAGTTTAATACATCCAAACTCCCAATTATCACTGATCGATACATAATATCCGAAACATATTGGGTATAATGACAGCATAATAGCTATATCTGCAAATGACTGTTATATATTACCTACTATATCTTATTACTAATGATCTGGTGTTTACAACACATACAAGTATAATAAAGATTACATTATTTGACAATCAAATGATTATATATTTTGATAACCGTGGCTGTTTATTAACTGCCATTAGATCTTACATATTTAAGAGATTGGGATGTTTAAAAAAGTTTAATAACATTTAATTTATTTATTTATTTAGCTTCACGCCATATCCCTTGCGGGGTAGCCAGAGACGACGGAGTGCCAAACGCTACGGTCCCTGCATACCTCTTTCGCCTCGGACATCAAGCTCTTCATACATGCCTTCCGGGGGGTTCTCATGCTTTAAACGTGACCTTCCTCTGGTATCATAGATCCTGTGTTTTCGAAGGTCAATCGAGGCCGCCCCCTGTTTCTCTTACCGCTCACTTTTCCTTTATAAATCTTTTTTACCATTCTTTCATCACTCATTCGTACGACGTGCCCAAACAATCTGAGCACGTTCTTCTTCATTCTCACCGTGACATCTTTGCCTGTCATTTTGTGGATCTCTTCATTGCGGATTCAATCAACTAGACTGACTCCGCATATTCTGCGAAGAGATCTCATCTCCACAGCATTCATCTTTCTTACATTCTTCTTCTGTGTTATCCACGTTTGGCTGACGTATAACAGCGTCGGTAGCAAAACCGCATTGTATACAGCCAAACGTGCAGCTATGCTGACGTTTCGCCGTCTCAACAATGCAGCCAAAGTACCGTTGACTCTGTTACCGGCAGCAATGCATTTCCATCCTTTTAATAACATTTTCATCGGGTACCTATTAATTTTTGTTGCGATTTTTGTTGCGAAGTAGCCTTATTCCACGCCAACCACTGTCAGGCTACCGCTTACTTACATGTACTACTGTATCTAATATATTTTAAAGTATTTTTAGTTTCTTTTTATTTTATAAAAAAATCTTTGTAATATTTTATTTATACTGTAATATAACTTGCATTATTGTAAACTCAATTATTTTAAAGTATAATCACTTTAAGATGTATTTTACACTTTATATAATATCAAATTTAAATATTTAAACTTCACTTTTTCTTTTCAAGTAAATAGGAAGAATTAAAAAATATGCGTCAGCTCGTCGCTTGACCGGAGATGGGGCCTTTATTGTTGTCGAACGGTGCGTGACGCTTCAGTAGTCCGCGACTGTAATTACTCGCCACTTTGTACCCGGTTTTAATTAAATTCGGTGGGCGGAGTTGCTTCCGTGACGACTTTTGGTATTATTTATTTATTTATAACAAAAATCTACAACCATTTTAACCTCTGTTATAACAATTTTATCCGCATGTCAATTATTCAGAAAATTAACAATATTGATTTATAAAAACACAATGTAATTGAGGAGGTGAAGGTCAATCTATTTTCGTTAAACTCAATATGGGCGTAAAGGATATTTTTCTTAGTTTTATTACAAAATAAACCTGAAATGAAATCAATTTTGCAACGTGATAGCTGCGGGTAAGCAATATAAAATAAAATAATACAAATCGACAAGTGTTATTGCCGTCGCTGCGATCATTAAAACGATCTCTACTAATAATAAAATGAACTGACCATTCATCACAAATTGCTCTCGAGTTGTAACAACACCTTTTGTCGTTCATTGGAAAATATATGACTGTGAGTTTAACATTTTTTATATAATTCAATATTCATATTTTATGTGTTCCTGCGCTAAGAATGTAAATAAAAACTGCAAAGTGCATGCAAGTGTATAAAATACATATTTTATATGAAAAATCTATTAATATTAATTTCATTTACTGTGTTTATTTTCTTTAACAATTGACTTAAATAACAATAAACCATAATATTTAAAGGACCACTAAATTAATAAGTAATGTGAGTAAAAGTTTTTTCAATTTTATTTTCCTTTACAACTTTTGTCCAAAAATCGATTTAATTTTAAAGCTCATTTTGAACTTTCTTACAAGACAAGTGACTATCCCTACAGGACTACCTTACCTGTCATTAAATTTATTTAATTCTTTGGGTTGTCATAAAACCTTAACTTTCCACTGGATCTACAACTTGGGTAATGAACCAAAGTATTTTACAGCCTTATTTGTATTACAGGAAAAGATAAAATCTATCTTTTGTTTACTAAAAATATTTTAAATTAAGCAAAAAATAAATAAAATGTTTACTAGTAATAATAAATGACACAGCGTGTAGATATCAAGTCTCTTTCGTCGATCTCCCTGCAAGTGGTTCTTTTCCGCATTACAGCAGCTCTACGATTGAGACGGCTCCATTTGACAAATCCCCAATATCGAAGCTCTCAATACTCACAGGATACAGATAGGACACTGATATTTTATTTTTAAAACCTTCACCCAGATATATCAATAATACTTATGACATGTAAACTAAAAATTTTATTACGTTAAAAGCTAGCTTTGTCTAAAAAGATAACTATGTCGTGTGGCCAAAATAAATAAACGAAGAGGAAGATCCAAATTATCAAATAGATATATTATACGCGTTCCAAAAATCACCTAACGAATTGGATCTCGATTGGTCAAAACTGTAACCGAATCCAAACTTTGAGTATAAAGCAAAATAAACTACAAGCTTGCTCCATTTCAGTAGTGACGTTTTCTCGCATCTCGGCAGTTTACGAGAGTCGTTTTATTCCTACCACTTAATCTTCTCCGCTCGCTTTCTGCCAACGATTAAAAGTTTCAAAATGAATCTCTAGCTTGCCCCGGATCATGATTTAAATAAAATTTCACTATGTCATAATTTACCTGCATTCGTTTCAACTTGTGTGACGTCAAACGATATAACTAGTTATAATTATTTACACAGGTTGAGCGGGGATTAGAGGAGATGCGAAACAGTAATGATGTACATTTATTTTAAAACAAAACTTATATGAATAAAGCTATTCAAATAATATAAAATTTTAAGTTTTATAAAAAATATGACTGTATAAACATACTGTTTTTGTCTTCCTATTGCGATTAAGAAGATATATTTGCCATTTATTTATTTGGAACCCTCCTATCCTTATTGTAGGTTGAAGAGAGTCTTCATAGAAGAGATTATTTTGTTAGTATGGTATCAAAATAAACCCTCCTATTTGATATACAATAGTGATTGATTCAAAGTGGAAAAGATAAAAATGAATAAATAAATGTTAATTTAAAGCATATGGTAATATAATGATAATGAAACCATTATGAATAATGATATTAACTTACAGTTCTAACTTCGCTCTCGGCGCCATTTGCTAGATATTGTGTTTGCTTCAAATTCGGTGCAAGAAGTTGCCTGGAACAAAATTGACACAAAGTTATAGTTTTGTTGAGTATTTATATAATTCCTAATATTTAAACATAATTTTAATATGGTTTAGCAAAATATATATATATTTTGTCAATACAAACATGCAATAAATATATTTTATTTAGCAACCCCGTATTTTTCTTCAAGAAGTAAGTCCAAACCAAAACGTTTAAATAAGACAGGACTGTAAATTATGTGAGCTATTCGATTTTCCAAATTTACTGCAAAATCCTTATAATTTGTTGCTTCCCGAAGCGAAAGTTTCTTCGTATCTCGGTTTCCGTTTATCAGCTCAGGTAGAACTTTTCTTTTAAGAATTCTGCTTACCCTATAAATCTTGTTTGAATTTTGCAAATATATTTTTATAAATGAATATATAATCTTCACTCCACTTTACCTTTGTTTCCATTTAATTTTAAAATATTAAACAAAAAAAATCAATTATAAATCTCCCTTTCTCCCTCTCTTATAGTTTTGTATCTCGATATCAACAGAAATCACTAATGGCCCAGGCATTGTCTGTATCTATTTCGTGCTCTCATTGTAATATAATTACAGAGATAGATTTTGAAATATTAGAGTAAGAGAAAAGCAACTGCATCTTGTGGAAAACAATAGCCAATAAAAGCGCCCATGACGTCACGATGCAGCGCTCATTAATAGCGCCATCTGACGTGTAACCGAATAAATGAACTACGGAAGTTGGTGATTAATTTTGAACTCTATCCAACAATGACACGGTTCAATTTATCTTGCCACAACACTCATCAATAAGTTTCGAGGGATAAACCAGGAGGTTCAAATTAATATTGCTGGCAAATAAACTGCGAAGTTTTATTAGTTGTTTTCGTTTCTGGAAACTGGGGTGGATTTTCATTGTTATAGACATAATATTTTGAAATGCTTTGCACAATAACAGTGTTTTGTTACATCTGTGGTTTACAAATAACGGGTTAAATATATTATTTATGAAGCAAACCGAGATTTTATCTAAAATGAATTGAAAATACATTTTTTATTTTCATGTCACACATTCGTAAAAGTTTTGCAGAAATGGGTAATATAGAGTTTTTAAATATTTCCTTTTAACTAATTCAAAGCTTGTCTTTAGGAAAATGATTTGTTTTTAGGAAATTCAAATAATTTAAATAGTTTAATAGTTTAAATTTTATAATTGACTTCTAATTTTCTTCTTAGTTGACATCTATTACGACTTAATTAATTTTATATTTTAATGAATTTACCTAATAAAAATTAAAATGTACTCAATTGTTTATAAATAAGTCATAATATTGACATTAGCATGTTTATCGTTAGTTTGGTCTTTATTAAGAGCATCACAAAATTAAATAAGTGCAGGAATTTTATATTAATAAGATTCAAGATGTTAAAGTAGCGGCATCATCTTAAATTTTTTATTAAGGTGTTGGTGGAAATCAACTCATCCATTAGCATTTAAAGTGAAATCTTTTTATCTTTATTCTTCTTACTTTATCTAGTTCATAAATGTTTTTGTGAGTTTTCTTTAAATTAAATATATACAACTATACATAAAAGCATTACTGGTACTTCTAATTCTTCTGTAATTAAATTGTTCTATGATCTTTTTACAATTCTATTTAGATAAATAGCAAACAAATTCGAGAAATGTCTTATAATTTTATAATAATTTAACTTTTACTTATTTACAAAATTACAAAAATTATAATACCACGCTTGGCATCGAATAAGATTTCCAATATAAATATATCAAAGAAATCACTTTCATTGTTGCTCCCGATTCATTGGATGTATTTAAATAGCTGTGCATAAATACATTTTTGATGTGGTGGAATTAAAATGCAGATCGTAACGAACTTCCTTTTGAAGCGGAAATTTCGCGGTAAACAAATTTCACCTATAAATAATTTTTCTTGGAACAGTTTTCGGTTTACTTAGTCAAAGTAAAATATTTCTTCAATTAAATTTGTATTTTATATTTAAAGCAGATATTTTTCTATCAAAAAGTTATTCTGGAACTATATATAATATTATTTTCTATTTTACTCGTCTGGATTAGCTGCATGTCTGTGTGTGTGTGTGTGTGTGTGTGTTACAGTCATTAACAAAAATATTATTAAGTTCCAGGTTTGCAAATATTATATTATTTAAATATTTATTTATAGTCTTCTCTTACTAATAAAAGATAGTTATAATATCCAACCTCAGTCATTATAGTTTTCGTTAAAATATTTTCTAAAGGGTTATTAATAGATATTTAATTAATCTGTGAAAAGTACGTCACATTTTATACCATATTATACTTACACCATTACATTACTGTTTCATAAACGTCAATATTTATTGAGCATTTTACGAACAACGAGAGCCATCGCCATAAATTCGATAAGTCGATCTAATGATTATACTTATAGATTATAGTTATAGCAAAAAAAAGTAATCCCTGGTTAGTAAGACGACCAGACAATTTAGATTTCAATAATCGTTATAGAAAACCAAGTGTGCTGCCGTTTTAAGTTTCGATTTTAAAAGAAATGCAAATCAAACTTTCTCAAGGAAACGACTTGAATCAAGAAAAACTACAAAAACTTGGCCCGTGAACTTTATACACAGTGCAGAGAAGAAATTGATAATATTCCAAGTTTATTCTCTTTACCAGGTAAGATTTATTCTTTAAAGCCATATAATTTTTAAACTTACCCGTACCTATTAATTTACAAATGAATTTCTATATGGATCTTTTTTTTTCGATTCTTTATATAATATATTTCAGTACTAGTTTAAACTAAACAGCTAATCTAAACTCCGAGTACTAATACACTGCAAGCTTTAACATAAGTTCGATAAAGCACTATGTAGATATTTTACCCATATCCTGAAGGCACGCGCTGAAATCGTCTATTTCGTCCCGTCTATTTGATATTCAAATACACACAAATGTTGTATTGGTACAAAATTTTGTTAAATTACCGTTCATCGGAAAATCTCCACAAATATTTCCTTTAACCCTTCCACTCGACCGAACTATAAAAGCGAATACAAAGATTTCGCTAAGTTGCATCAATCACGCATCACCAAATTTGAGATCTAAAATAAACTAAAAAACCGTTTGCCCTAATACACAGCACTGTGATCTGTCTCTTTGAAATAATCTGCGGAGTTTTAACAGTTAGCAGATCAAAAACCAACTGTAAGACCATGAAATTAAGTTCGATTTTCGGACGAAATAACCATCATCAAATTATAGCAAGGTCTGTTACGTATCGGAGCGTGATCGTTAGTCGTTGGGAAGTCGTTGGGTGCTTACGCTTGAACAGATAAGTGTGTGAAAATAGCACGTGTCAAATTTTCTCGTAAGGGTATACACGTGTGAGAATCGGTATACTGTTTTCGATATTTTATTGATAGGATTTTGTCAAGTGACTTTAGTTAAAAAGACCGTAGTTAGAAAGTTACATAATTTAATAGCATAGTATACAAAGCTAGAAATTAAATATTATGTTAAAACATTTGATATATGATGTTTCACTTATTGTTGTAAATCTATTGGAGTATTCTACTTGCGATCAGTGAGGGACAAGACTTGAAAGAAATTATATACAATTCCAGTAACAACATGTGTTACTACTTATCAATTAGCCGTTTCAAAATGAATAAAATATGTTCACTTTAATGTTTTTCCCAAAAGCAACCTTTCATTAGTTATTAGAATTTTGAAATTCAATGAGTTTCTTCCTGGTTCTTCTTCCAGGACGTGGCCTTTGGACCCGTTCAACTAGTCTGATTTTTCATAAGTGCAAGGTATGATTTGAATCATAAACTTGGCAAACAAACATGGTAAAAATAATATTTGATTGTCGTGATTACTCGTCTTATCAAATCTAAGTTGTGCTCGCCTAAGAAATACGGAATTCGGAGACTAGGAAGGAATAAGAAATTTGTTTTAGAATTTCTATATCAGAGTGTGTATAAAGAAGGAACAAGTTTCCATAGGGACTAAATTTTAGATAGATTAAATAAATTTTTAACGTCGAATAGTGAAACACTTAAAAAAACATAATATTCTTCTAAAGTTGATAATGATTACATAGGATAGTTGACTTTATAATATTTGATATTTCAATCCCGGAAATTTTAAAGATAATTTTATACCGTCCTTTAAAAATAATGAAGGGTTAAAATTTTCCTTATCCACAATAAACAAGTTCAATTATAGACTTTAGATTTATTAAAATCTAGTTCATATTATCAAGCAAATTAGTGATAAATGAATAAACTCGCTTTGATTTCTTATTACCTTTAGTTTTGCTTACTCATTCTCTTGTGATTTTCTATTAATAATTATTTTAATTTTCTCTGAAGTCCGTTTGCAAAAAATAGTTTTCATTTTATTTTATGTTGTATATAAATTCATTTTAAAGCAGAAACTTTATAAAGAAAATGATTTTAAAAATATTTCTTTCAGGAAGAAAGTCCAATTTTTATGTGCTTATGATTGTATCATATTTATTTCATCAAAATATTAGTTAAAAGGTACTTCGGTATTTAAATATTCAATGGAATATTAAAAACTCATTATTTATAAAACTAAATCCGTTAATGAAAACTATTGTTCTGTTTAATCTAATCCTTGTACGAGTACAACATAGTCGGGCTACTGTCATAATGCAATAGCTCTATTCGTGTGGTTTCACTAGAATTCCAGCGCGACCTGAATGCGGCCAGGACCCGATATTTGGGACAAATTTAATCATGACGTCGCAACGGTTATTCAATTGCTCGTGACGTCAGAGCCACGCCCATCATGGTCTGTGGCGCAAAACCGTTTATATATCGTTGGAATTTTTATATCGTTTTACTCGCTTCACCCATATTTAATTTTCATCCACAAAATACCCATAATTGATTTCTAGGAGACGACGTTTTAAATGTTATCTTCGAAGTAGGCTACAGATATTATTATTAACGTATTTTTTAATGATGTGACTTTATATTTAAATTATGAAATAAGCTATTTTCCTTTAAATAATATATTTTTATTCCGTTACCGCTCTTAACTTGCATTGGACTGGCTTCTCTAATGAAGCGTGCATGTATTGCGTCAGTATAAGCACACTAAGCTGAGCTTGGTTTCTATAGTAGCTGGCTCGTTGGGGTTTGCTAACTCATGCGGATGTAATTATTTATCAGTGTTTGGAAAATAAGTCGAGGCAACCTTATATTCTTAAACGTCCCAAATTTTAAGCCCGACTCATAGATATACGATAAACGAAACCTGTACATATATAATAATAGTTCATTATACAATTAATGCTGTTGAAGTTACGAAAATAAACAAGACAATTATAATAAGAAACTTTATATAAGGTATTCATTCTCCTGCATGTAGCTTCAAGAGTTTACGCTTGAAAGAACAGTAAAGGGTTGAGCAAGGACTTTGATAGGAAACGGACTGCGAACTTTCGCACTGCTAACTCGACAGCATTGTATGCAATTATAAACTGAATAACTACGAAATAAGTTCTAAAATAGTTTGTACAATTTATGTCCATTTAGATTTATAGGTTTTATATATTTTAATGTTTGTATATATAGCGAAGTAGGAGAATATTGTTCCAATTTAATCATAATGGATAGGTTAAAGATAATGCTAACAATCACTTTTCGTATGTGTTTTTAGAAAATTATTTAACCGATATCTTCCAGGTGTAGATAAACAAAGGATATTTTTGTGGTATATCCAAATTCGTATTTTATATTAATAAACTCCTCGACAAAATATCGCTAAAAAAGATATCGATATGAACCAGTCTACGTGATTCGAATATATTTGTTCAAATCTATGTATTTTTTTACTCAAACGAATTGAGGAAATCTATTCCAGGTACAACGTATCAGGTGTTAATATTCTCTGATCGTTGTTTTACGAGTGGTGTATGAACCATTTTTATTATAAAGCTCTAATCGAGAAATCTAATGGTGTTTTAAAAAAATCTCGCATACAATATGTTTCATGTTACAGAATACAAAATACATATAAAAGTCACCAGACTGAATAAAATGTCATGTCGTTGGCACAACGTTTCGTATAATCCGATATCTCATGTAAAGCCTGTAAACTTCCCTTTTTAGTAACAAAAATGCTTCTAAAACAATGCGTTTTAACGTTCACGCGGTGAAATAAAATGCTTGAATGCTGAATGTGTTGCCGTGAAATATGTAGTCCTTACAGTATGTTTTTAGTTGGTTTCATTATTTTTTCGAGATGGGTTTGAGCGTAATTTTTTTGCTATTTTGTCACTAAATAACAGTAAAAACAATTAGTATGAAGTAGAAAAGAAAAAAGTAGAAAAAAGAGAGAAGTATAATTTCTTTAAATACGAATAAGCTTATATGTATCATATATTTTATGTAAACAATTATTTTATAACGATCTTAATTTAAGTATGGAAAAACTTTATTCTCTCATTTTATAAGCTTAAAGCAAAATTCACGTTTGTTTATCGATATTCACATAGATATAAACTTTTTCCTCAATATTTTTCACACACACGTAGAAAAATCGAAGAACTCGTTGGAGGAGTTTTAATGCACGCCCGCTGGAAGCGAATATATTATTCATCAAAACTCACTAACGGCTGCGGTGAGTAGAGTAGAGTGACTTTGTAGAAGACAGGAGAGAATATTATTAGTAGTTTATTAGCATAAATATTTCAATAAAAAAGACATGTGTAAGGTTTTTCTTTTTATAAAACCATTTAGAAATATTTATTAATTAGGTTTATTTTAAGAAGCATAAATTTAATAATTTTTGATTACTGTATCCTATGATGTCAAAAAATAATATAAAAAAATGGGGAAAAAATATAAGTTTCGATAAAATAATAGCCATAAATTTGTAAGCGACATCAATATATCTATTGAGGAGTAGAAAGCATTGACAAAAAATATATAAACGAGTTGGTATGGCAACTATTTGTAGTTGCTTTCACAAATATATTCGAAAAAAAAATGAAATGAAACTGTAGTGTAAGTTCATTATCAGTCTTTGTTACTTTATTACTTTGTTAAGGTCATAAAATTGTGGATTAAAAATAAAATAAAGTGATTAAAAATTTTTTAGTAGGTTTGAAAAAGGATTGGTAGTTTTTCGTTTAAAAAATAATGTAGGCATTTAAGGATACTTTAACTTATGAGCAGTAGTCATGTGAATGTAACCTATTTAGCAACGTATGTTTTTCTATTTTTTACATTTTTACCATTGTAAAATAAACTCTGTTTGCGTTATAATAAAACTTCACGACTTAAAACAAGAGAAACACTAATCTTACTCCTAAAAAAGAATAAAAAATGCTATATTATTTCAGAAAATTAAAAGAAATGGCCACCCTACACCGTCTGGCAGCTGGGTTTTGTACGCTCCAAAATGCAACCAGGACTATTTTTCGTAAAATTCTGATAGGATTCCATTTGACATACTTTTATGGACATATGAAAAAGTTGACCATTATTTCGTTATGATCGTAAAATGTTCATTGTTTTACTTTTAAATAAAATATACGATAACAAGGACGACATATGAAAATTCCTTCAAAAGAAGTAAAGAATCGAAACCTGAATCCTTGGTACATGTTTCTTCGCTGGCTTTTCTACTTATTTTGCAAATCAAAAGATTTAGTCGAAAAAGAATCATCGATGACAATTTATTTCTATTCAATTCATTCAAAAATCTTTTTGAGGGAGGAAGTTTTACAAAATACTTAACATTAAAAAACAATTGCCCTATATAAAATTTACTTCATAATTTTTATTGATGACTTTTTTCTACTTTCATCAGACAATAGTAGACCTTATAGTAAGCTGGCAGCGATTGACTCCAGAGGAAAAAAACCTATAATTATAATCCTATTTTTTAACATTAACCCCATTTTTGTCTGTCTGGTTTAAAAGCAAATAAATTTCAAGAATCTTCATACATTAATTAATGATATAAAATTCAATATAAGTAATCAGTACAAATGAAACTATTTAGAAGAGAATTATAATCCGGACAAAAGACACAATTTTACACTAGCGTCACAAAAACGCTACGCAATTTTCTGTATAATCTATCAAGAGAAGTAGAAAAGACATACAGATATAAAGTATTATTACTGTGAACTAAGCAGGTGTTCCAGTTACCGCGTCTGGTGATAAATTTTGTCGTCCCGTCTTTGATTTACAGCTTCGTGTACGTGCTTACATTGAAAAATTTATAATTTCAATGCTTTAAATATTGCAATTAAATACGTATATACGTACAGACATAATTGTATTTCATAATACATCATCATAATATATGTAATTTTGTATGTGATCTGTTGATTCTCGTTAATCGACGATCTCTTGATTTAATTGCAGATTGCCCAACGCTGGGACACAGCCATGTTTATTCTTATCAATAAATACTGTATTGTCATTTCGTCAATCGGTTCTTAATATATAAAAATAGAAATAATATTGGCAAATGAAAATTCGAAATTTAATTTTTATTTTATTAGTACAGTTACAAAATAATAAACTATATGATTGACACTATTAAGTTTTCAAACAACACACCATTTTCAAATAATATCAACGGGTTACGTAATAAATCTACACGGTTTACCAACACGACGTTAGTGTGTTTGCTTATGTTGGGCGCAAATTAACTTGTTACCTTGCTAGAACATTGACTTGCTAAACTTCTGTGCTGAGGTAGCGAATAAATTATAATAACTTTGACTCTTTTAAAATAGTTTTTTAAATTCAAAGTTAAGTGAAATGAAATGAATAGTCGATAAGTTATTCATAAAAATAGAGTTTGAAATTTTCTTTCATTTATTATATTTTTATTATAAGATAGTGTAATTAATTGCTATATTCGCTTTAATGAAAACGAAGACTTAATTATAGCCGATGAAACTTTTCTACGGAGTAATTTTGTTAGCGGACGGTAATAGGCACTGATTGGTTAAAGTATAACTGTGGATATCTATCCAGTATTTGGTACACATGCCCTAATTAGTAGGTTTGTTTTCGCACACAATCAATTAGCTTTCGGTCGGATGTGTTTGTTATTCGGTTGAACTATTATAAACAGAATAAAACGAACGTGACCATTTTGGTCTTTTCAGTCTGGTCTTCGACAAAATACGTGTTATTTTACTATATTGTAGTTTGAGCTGAACGAAGTTCTATATATGTGTACCAATATAAAACAGGAATAACATATGTATTGACTGACATTTTAGTTTGATGGAAATAGAATAATTTAAAAGAAATATTATAAATGACCGTTAATGTAAAAATAAAAGTATCCTTTATAAATTAGTAATATAAAATTTAAGTGACCTGTGTCACTCAACCCATCACATGTTTATGTCACTGTTAAACCCATTTATGACGTCATCAGACTCAAATTAAAACTGACAGCTGACCTGTGAAATCAAAACCTATTAAATTCAGAATATTATGAGCCATATATGAGTTTGATACTTTTGTTAGCATTTATTTTTGTCTTTTACAATTTATATTAAGCTTATTGGAACAAAGATATAGAGATTCAAAATAGCCAATATGTATTTATTTTATTATTTTATTATTAATGTTTTTTGCAAGCGTATATATCAATATATGTTTCATTTACTTATATTATTATTTATCTAAAATAATTTCTTTTTATATATTATAAAAATAGAATTAAAAAAAAAATAAAAAATAATGTAAAGTTGTTTCTAATAACATGTACTTTACATACAACGTGTATAAGAAAATTTATTTAAAGCACGAATTTTAGAACTGTTATTTTCTCGAAAGCCAAATAAAAACATTTTTCCTTTGTACAATTAACATAATGAAACTTGTAAGTATTCTTCCCAAAACCTTTTGAATATGTAATAAATTTTATCTTTATCTACACATAATTTATGCGATTTTCGACAAAATCACATACCGAATGAATTGACGATCACGAATATTTGTAATGCTTACATATAATATATATATTATATGATGTGAAAGCAAAATGGGAGGCATCAAAATTGTAATGTCTTTGTTATAAACATTTTGCAGCCTTCATTGTGGTATGAATTTCAATAAAACTATTTAATAGATAAATATTTTGGTATAATACCAAGAGATATGTTTCCCGCCCAGGATATATTTATCATTGAAGTGGTTTAAATTATCATAACGTTAAAAATATAATTAATATATATTTTATATAAAAATTTTACAGCCAAGCATTTTCTATAATTATTCGAACAATGAAATTTTTTCTCAACTAAAAATAAACTTAAAAAGGTTCTAAGGATGTTATAATGAACAAAAAAATGGACGACGTCGTTTCCCTCAGTATTAATTAATAAAAAACTTGTTAGAAAATGAAATCTATTCAGCGCTGGTTAACTGTTATGGGTTAATTGTAATACCATATGAAACTTTCAAAATGAAACTTTTTAAAAAAAGGCTTAAACACACTAACGTTTTAGGTTAAGTAATTTATATAATCGTATTAATTCACAGTAATATTATTTTTTATATCAACGGAACCATAAAAATAAGAATATTCTAATGTCCCCTAAACGGTTGTTATTACGAAGGGTAAAGGTGAATTCAGTAAGTAAATTGGATCAACACATCACTGCGATCGCGTGAGCTTTACATAATGTTATTTGGCGTCCAACGTGGGACTGGCTGAGACGTTCGTTTTAACCTATACCTGCCTATACCATATACTAACGATAACAAACATGATTTGTTTGTCAAATTTCTTATTGTAATTATGTTTTTACGTAAATGTATTGAGTGTAACAAACTATAAAAAATAGATTTCATAGTTTATATTAACTATAATAGTTTATCGAAATTAGATTTATCAATAAAATATCAAAAAAGCGTTCTTAATTTTAATATGAAAATAAAATTTGTTTTTACTATAAAATTAAAACTTTATAACAAAGATAAATTGTAAAATCCGCCCAAGAAACGTTTTCATGAATTTGATATATTACCAAACGTTCACTCCATTATTCAATATTTTAGAACTCGGGTGCTAGAAGCAAAGATAATATAATTTAACAATCGAAAATTATAAAGTACCTACATTGATTTGTTAATATTTCATTAATAAATAACTATAGGTTAGAATATTGAGTTATTTTACAAGTGGTCCAACAGTGTAGTGTAAATGTAATTGGTGTTGCCTAAATTGTAGCGTAATGCGTTACCGCAAATAAAATCAATCAACAAAATTGTAAATAGACTCGTGAGAACCTAAAATCAATACGGAGTAATTTACAAAGTTCCACCACCAGAGTTAGATAACATTACGTATATTCTGTTTACGTATCTAATTTTATATCAAGGCTGGATCAACGGTTAGGAAACGAATTACGTCACGTGAAATTAGATTGGAATCAATCCCGCGGTTTGTCCCGAGCAAACAAACGAATGGGATAAACGCCTCTTTTAAACGTTTGCTACTCTGGGATGTGGGATTTGAGATGTTTTTTAACTTTTTATTTACAGTTACAAATATTAGGTTATTACAATTAGATTTAATTTCTAGTTAATATTAAGTAAATATATTTAACTTTGAAAGTACAATCCCTTGCGATAATCAGTTTTCCATCTGCAATAAGGATAACATGAAGTTACTTCTTCGAATATTATTCTAAAATTCATGAATGCCTTCTCTCAAGAAAATGAAATATTTTTCAAAACATTTTACCTAAATGTAAGAGTTCTAAGCGCTGGGGAATTTTCCATTTACAACATCCATTTCAATTTGTTTCAGAATTTTATTTACCTTTAGACATGTTTTGTAGTTAGTAACGTATATGTTACTAAGTAATGTTTTGGCAAATATATTAAAAATACTAAGCTATTTTCGATATCCCGCTTCATAGAGATTAAATCAACGAACTAAATCCTAACAAAATGTAAACTTTGAAGGTACATTAAAATCCAGGAGCAACAGAGATGTTATCAATGCCGACGTAAAGTTTAAGATAGAAACAAGTAACCTACGGAATTTTTAACTCCGCTGCATAAAGTTCGTGAGGTTGAAAAGAATAAAGTTAGCAAAATTTACGAACGGATAAATAAATTTATTTTCTAAGACCAATGATCTAATTAAATAACTGACAGGATATTAAGGGAAATGTATTTGTTACTGTTTATAATTGAATCAAATTTTTGAATTAATTTCATTATATTCAGTCACAAATAAATTTCTATGAACATGCATCAAACATACAACTTCTAGTATTTCTGTCTGACGATTTCGTGTCCATAGTCGTCTGAATTAAGTTAGTTTTCCATATGTAATCGTACATATATTTTGTTATTCATGTTGTTTAATTAATAACGAACTATTTGATGAATACGTACAACTTTGAATATATCCTAATTCAATAACATTTTTTATCTATTTTTTTTTAAATGTGTTCTCGAAAAAACAAGATGTACGACTAATCCTACATCTTGTAACTAAGAGACTAGAGATTAGACTGTATTTGAGCATCAGCTATTAAAGAGCAAAAGAAAGAAAATGTCTTAAACTCAGAATTAACATGTAATTTAATTACAATGTTATAAATTATTAATTTATTTCGTTATAAAACTCCTATGTATTCTTATATATTGTCGTCTTCTTCTGTGGGACTGAAATGTTGGACATTTTAAGCTAGATAAAGGTTTTTCTTAAATACTGTTCTGTGCTACTTGCGTCAAATCGCAGAACCGTTAAAAATGATATGATTAATAAATATGTTATATCTTATTCTAAGTAAAAAAGTAATATATAAAAAGGTTAGGTTACTGAATAGAATAACTTAACCTTCATAAAAATAATTCCCACTAACATTACAGTATTCATGGATAAAAAATTAATACAAATAGGAAAGAATTTTGAACGTTGTACTCATACTGAACCGCTCCCAGCTATTGCAATGGTAATTAAAACTTGAGGGTCCAACCTCTACATAACAAGGACACAGATACGAATGGCTTGTAGAGAAAAAGGGATAGTATGACATATGAAATTCTCTGTTTGTAGGTCAATTGCAAACAGGGGTTGAAACTTTTAATAAGCCATTATGTGAATGCCAAATCGCTTTGTATATTGAATTTAGAAATCATACTGCAAACATAACGTACGCGTTCCTGGAGGGAGTTGTATTCATTTTATTTATTCACATAATAATAAAATAACTCCAATGGAATATTGGAGCAGGGTTCAGAAATAACTTGCAAATAATATAAAAATGTTAAAGAATAATAATGAACATGAATAGATTTTTTACAACCCTAATCAGAAAAGAATAGACAAATATTGCAGCAGTTAAGTGAGAAAATGCCAACATTTTACGCAATTATGCAAATTTTTTGTAATAAAAAGACTGAATCTCGCGTCGTGTGATCCGAACGATTATGTGAAAGTGGAAAATTAAATTAATGATCACATTTACATTTGAGCGGTAGTTAGCGGTCGTCGTTAAGTTTACTTCATTCAATTCAACTTGTATACGGTTGACGTTTTGTCTAATTTGAACTTGTTTATATTGTAACTTTTATATAATTTAATTTAAGACGACATCTACGCGTTTGTGTGTCGTGGTATTATTACAACTTTTTTAAATCCTTAATAAAGAGATGAGTCGCGCTGCAACTTTGTCGCTCTGGTAGCATAAAATACAAAGAATAAATAATTACATAATATACAAAATTATCTTACTTTGATAGCCAATTATATTAATTTATATAAAATTTTTGCATCAAATGATAATGGCTAATACAAAATTACAACCTCCTAGTTTTAAAAAAATCTTTTTAAATATTGAAGATTGTATTACTTTTCCCTCATTCCTGACACATTGTCACATTCAGCGCATAAAGGAGAACTTATTTTATTCATCATGTATGCAAATTTATTTAATACAATGTGTCCGGACTAAAGCCTAAAGCTATAGTACGATCTTGTCTTGATAGTTTACTGTGGTAAAACCAGGGCCTACCACACAGTTGTGGTTGAATCGTTTTATACCAAATGCCCTTTTCTATAGACCTTCTATCAAAATATTCTTTCCATCTTTTTCCACACAACTCTTTGACTTATTTAATCCTACATTAAAAGCTTCCTTTGCCAAATGGTCCACCATTTCATGAACTGGTATCCCAATATGTGATGGTATCCATTACAGTATTATTTTTTTTGTAGCTCTAAAGCTATTAGTTCTGTTTAAAACATTATAAGCCAACGGGATGCCTCGAAAAGTCGAAGTGTAACGAGATTAATGTTACAGACAGCGTTTAGAAATCGACAATATAACAAATTTATCAAAATTAAGACTAGAAATATATGACAGCGCTTCTAATAATGCAATTAATTCTAATTCCTTCATACAAATATCACTTTCAATTTTTAATTTAATATAATTATAATCTTGGTCATCATAAAAGGCATCAGTCCCCATGATCTAAATCTTTTGGTCGTGGTGTTATGAAATATAGAAAATTAATAAACACAAATATTCTTATATAATATAATAAAATCATATTCTTTAATAGAAACAAGTGGCCTGATTCTAAAATTATATTCATTTGTTATTATTATATATTATCGAGAGAGAGTACGCCTCATCTTTGATCATAAATAAAAGATTCATTCCAAAGCCAATATAATATAAATTCGCAATATCAAAGATGTAGAATAAATAGAAATGTATTAATTTCCATCTCACTCCCGAATATAACAATATTTCAAGTGACTTTTCAGTTTGTAATCATCATTATCAGTATCTGTATTCAATGAGAAATATCATCTTGCAAGTTTGAAATTATTATCGTAATCCAGATTCCGATTTCAATACAATTAATATCTCGTTAGATGTTCGAATATCAAACATTGACTGCTTGTGTAAGCTTAAATATTACTTATATAAGACTAATATAATATTATATTAAACACATCCAATATGTCTAATATTGAATATTAAATTATGCCAGTAATTTTATTATTTAATACATCCTAACGCTAAATTAATTTGTAATAGAATGTATGGAAAAATATGTTTTTAGAAAAGAAATTTCAAATTTTATTAATATTGTTTTTTATTTTTTTAATAATTGAAAGATGGTTCAAATAAAATTACCATTTGTTTCCAATGACACACACTCTCGGACAATTAATCAAATCATTACAATAAAATTCAATTGAAAACACATTACTCAGCGATGACGAACCGTTACGATGCGTCATTATCAATGAAAAATGACTTTTGTGTGATATTTTATACATTTCAATAGTTATAAAATTAATTTAACCAAAAAATCGGGTTTAAAATTATTTAATACAACTATGTATTTGACTATGCATATATAAGACTTTAAATCTTTGATTTTAATATGAATTTTGGTTATATTTATAAATGTAATTATTTTTTCCTACTTTAGTTAATTTTGTTTTTTGATGGACTGAAAATTCTTGAACTCTGGCTATATGAAATGCTGCCAGGCTACTTCATGTTTTATTATTTTTAATTATTATAAGGGCTGTTTAGTATAATTATATATATATTTTTCTCTGGCAGTGTTTTTTCCGAGCGCCACTAGTATCACATCTTTAAAAAAAAATTGATTCATTTTGCGTTACTAACCACAATGTAACTATTTTTCTATTTATAATATAAAAATCACATCCCTGAGTATATCTATTTCACTTAGTATTCTAAAAAAAACTTTTTTTGAGAGAAGTTTGTTTTTTTATTTATTATTCTTTTAAAATATTTTAATACATGTCTGTGTATGAATCTTTGACATTGTTAACATATCTAACACTACATTAGTTGTAAAAAGCTTTATAACCTATCATTTATCGTAAACGTAATAAATTGTTTATGAATTTATCATTATTTTAAGGAAATTAGTTTTGTTTAAAAAAAAATAAAATAAATATAATAGATAATAAGTTATCTAATGGTCAAAAAATATTCGCTTTAGTAGCTACAGATTTTATTACTTAAGAATAGTTATAGTTTTATAAATCCGTTAAACTAAGCAGGCGTTATGTAAAGTTTATGATAAAAAGAATACCAGCAAGAGATCGTAAAATTTCAGGTTTTATTTATTATTTCCTCGAGTATCGTAAAGGGACAATCTAAGTAGGTTGTTATATTTACGCATTACGGGAAATTTAGACGGAAAGATGGTATATAACATGAAATTACCGCCCAAGGGAAAATATGAGTTACGGGAAATCCGAGGTGACGTTTTTAAGCTGTTTCTGCAGGGGCTTGATTTAGGTAACGAATCTGGGAATTACTATGTCAATTTTGGAGTAACTTAAGATGCCGCAAATTACAATTATCTTTAAAAGTAAACATTGAATTTACAAAACTAAATTGTAATCCTAGATGTACATTGCTACCAATATTTACACTCAGCTAAATAATAACCTAACCAAAGATTTCACCATAAAATAGAATGAAATCGAAAACCTAAATCCATGTGAATAATTACTATTGTCTTTCATTACAAAAGGTAAGAACTTCAAATTGGATTACACTCAGACTAAGTACACCTTTTGAAATCAATCCATCTCTAGTCTTCATTCTATTGTGGCGTAACTCCACACGATTTTCCAACTCAAAGCTCATCTTGTAAGCCTTCATTTCACTGAGATCCAGATATTGGTATTCGTTTCTATATTGCAGTCTAACTCAGAAACATTGAATTAAATCGATTGTATACTTTTCCATTTGATTTATGATAGCCATAAGGATTAAATACCGTGGCTAGGAATAAATTATGATATGAAACCTTTTTTTTTATATTATATGTTTCTGGTGTACATTTTAAAAAGTTTATATATTGAATCGTAGTGCAGATAATTCTGTACCATGTGCGATCTTGTCAAAAATATATCTTTACTGTGACCATGTCATAATAAACAGAAAAGTGCGAGGTCAAAGTGCATCTGTTTGGAACCAATCCAATGCCACGCTAGCGACAACTTCATTAATACGACTCAAAAACAAACGTATGAGCAGGACGCGTTAAACATACAACGCTCTTTGTGCGCCAATCAAATTTCTGCAAAGCCATGAAAAACTGGAATTCCTGTATATAGCGCTGAGGCGGTTTTTTGTTCCTAGTCTCCTTTTAGGTTGAGTGTAAATTTACTTTTTGTCATATTCTTTGTTAAACTGAAATACCGTACGGAGCCCACTAAATTCGTTTTTATACTTCGACGATGGCGGTTACGGCGTCTCTTCTGCAAATTTGTACTGCAAGCAATTTCAAAGAGGAGTAAAGAATTTTGAATGAATATTTTGTATTATGTTTGTGTTTTATTACTTTATATTAATTGGGATCTAAAGTTGCTATAAATATGTTCAAACAATCTGATAGCTATAATAATATTCAGTTGAGAAAAGTAAACTATAAGGATCGTGAAAATTTTAAGCTAACAAGTTAAATTTTAATTATTTCAAAGCAGCAAATGACCTTGCGCTGGAATATAAAGTTCTGTAAAGATTTGAATGAAGTTTTCGTGTATTATTGTACTGGGATTGTTACAGAAAACTTTTGCTAGAATAAACGATTTACTCTAAGTTCAAAACAAAATTTCTTCTGACCCTATAAATGAAATATCACATCATCGAATTGAGAAGTTCAGAGAAAGAGAAAGCAATATAGACATATATAAGTGAGAGCGAGAGGGACGAAACTTGCATAACTCGGAAAGCAATGCCGGGAATCATTTGTTTGGATTTCTTTCATTTTTATGATAAGCTCGAGGAGCGTGTCTGAGCGTTAAGTGCTGCCTTTATGTTTATGATATATTATTTCCAAAGATCATGTGAGGAATGGATTTCACGTTGGAAATAGGAATATCATTTGGATCGGGTTATTTTAATAATTTCATCATATAAGTATTGTTAAAATTGGGTGATGAACCGTGGATTATTAGTTTGTTAATTTGGTAAAAATTTATTAGTCTGAAATATGATAAAGTATTGTAATACTATCCTCCTAAAGTATTGTAGCCCCCAAATATTTTTATTTATTATAAAATTTTTATGATCATGTTTTAAGTAATTTTTTATATATACCAAATCAATTTACATAAGTCTTGAATATATTAAATACTTGTATGTTTATATCTAATATAAATACTTACGTGTTAAGCTCGAGGTCAAGACGGAACTTGTGGTTGAAGGCTTTGATGAGCAGTGATGTGCGGTGAAAGTGCTTGCCAGTCTGAAACAAATTTTAACATTTACACTATTTATTATATTATTCTCATTTTGCAGTCGATTCTAAATATTTTTTAAAACTATTATCGAAAAAACTAATATTAAAAGATATTAACATACAACGTTAATAAATATATATTTATTTAAATTTTTGAAATATATGATATGATATGATATTTGGAAAATAGTCGAGTTCCGAATAAAAAAACCGCCTTCATGTAGTCGCTTGTGTGTTTTAGATAATTTTTAAGGGAAAAAGCATTTGCATAAATCTTTTGTCATGTAACTTATTCTGGGCTTTCAATTTTAATTGGTTTATCAAGTTTTTCTGTAGGCTTATTTTCTATGGGTATGGAGTCATTTGTCAAAACTGAACAGAAAACTTAGATGTATGTAAAATTTCACCGTCCTTACCGCCTCTTGGCCTGAAAAGCAAAACAAGTTTCTGATATAGGTCGAGTGTCGTTGGAAAGAGACGACGAATTCATAACCGATTCTTTTTCATGGGCAGTAATTATAAAGCACTTCGTACAAGTAACACTCGAGGCACGTGGAAAATTTAATTTCGATGGTTTATTTTTCGTAATGTCAAAGACGATCTGCTGTTGTTTGTTATTTCTCAACTAGAAAACTGGATCTTACTGTCGTAAGCATAGAAGTTGAAATCGTAAATTTTATTAACAGTAATGAGAAAGTTCTTTAAGCTCGCTAAGAGCTGCAGGGTTTATTTGTTTCTTTTTTTTCTTATAAATATATAAGAAATAAATGAAACTTTATTTCAATATTAATTAATAATATTTAAATAAAGATTACGTGAGGTTTGTAATTTCTATATGTACGCTGGGACATTCTGTAATTATTACATTATTTCAGGGCTGTAAAAATGTAATAAGACATTCTTTTTCATCAAAAAAATATAATAATACGTCCTTAATAAATATGTCTCAGACCACTCCGTCTTAAAGTGGTTACTTCAAACTTCAAAGACTCTATGTAAAAGATAATAGAAGGAAAATAAAGTAATCAAAAATTTCAGAGTCCAAAAAAGATTTAAGCCCTATTTGTCATGAATATTCTCCAAAAATTGTATTTATGTTTACAATTTCATTAAAACCAATAAACGTCGCAGAACCAATGACGGTAAATAAGTTTTACAAATTAAATTACTCTTGCCAAATATTATGTAACAAGCGATTCGCTGACGATACGGTGAAATATTTTGAAATACCTTTCCAATAATTCAATACAGCGACACTGGAAAAAGAGACGGGAAATATTGAAATTTATACCCACGTGAGTTAATGTCGTTTCAAATTAATTAAACTAAAAAAAAAAACACTAGGCACAGATACAGCTACAGTGCCCAAGGCAAGTGAAAATATAGGACACCGCAGGCGTCACTAAAATTTAATAACCCTCGGCTTGGTTATTAAGTTAATGGATTGGGTCAGGACCCTTACGTGAGTGAACATAATATGATTCAGGATATTATAACATTTTGGAAGTGAAGAAAATAAAAATCCACTATTGGACTATTGCAATGAATTAACAAAAGCGCATAAAAGATAATTCTTCATCATACAGTCTTTTATGTCTCAAGTAGTTCTTATTGTTGACTTGAAAACAAGTTAAGATTACCGTTATCTTAATTCACGTGCATCGGTTATAGCTTAGTCTTTGTTTCATCTCCGAGCAACTACTTCGGAATGTTTATCTCTGAACAATAGCTTGAGATCTTATTTTCTTAGATATAGACTATCCTTACTTGTTTTAATATCACTTTGAAAAGCAATTTTATTTTGTTTTTGATTATATTAGTGTAACGGTAAGTAAAGCTTAAAAGGCGAATACGATTAATACTTAGTCTTATTTTAGCTTTGTTTAAATTATCCGCATTTCCCATATACGTATGGGAAATGCGGATAAGTACATGAAGGTGTTATATTAATATAAAAAACCTTGAGGTGTTTATAATTTTAAAACGATCATTTATTTAACAATGTTTTTATATAATATTAAATTTAAAATTAAAATAGGTTTGACATAAACATTTAAAAAACAATTTTGGGACCTCTTTCTGGAAGTTAGTGCAAATTAGTGTTATAAAAAAAAATCATCCACTATATTCAACTCGAAATTAAAAAACATGTGAATTAAAATATTTTAAACATTATAATAATATATTTATTTAAGTATTTCATTTTATATGAGTACTCTAACAAACAAGCTTGCTAAAGTGCTGAGTGAAATAACTGATTTGAGTCAAACAGACCTTGTTATGTTATACTTTATAGTAACATATATATCATACTATAGAAGTTGAACTCACGTCGTTGAAGATCTTTAGTTTCATATTTTAATAGACATTGATTTAATGTTTCTTATTATTAGTATAAAAAAATATTTATTTTATAACGATGAAACGAAACAATGTCATTTATGAGTTTTTATAAAAGTCCAAGTCTCTGATACTATGTCAATGTGATCAACAAACCAAGAAAGTATCTAACTATATTAATCGAATTTACTATCCACACTCTTACGTATTGAAAGACAACACACACTAATTTCCAGGGGCGTTGTTTATTAAATTAGAAACCCTCATCGTAAGTGACCCGCAAGACACGAATCGACAGCTCCACTCCAATGGTCTAATAAAATTTGCTCGAGGTTACACTTTACGATGTAAGTTTTAACCAAGTTAGGTTTGGTGAGATTTTTCTCAGATTTTTCCGGTGTCATTAAATCAAAATTTTGGTGTTCAGTAAAGAAAAAGTTATATAGTATAGAAGCTTAATTTAAGGAACAAACACATTTTTATTTATCTTCAAAGCTTAAATACAGGGAAGTGCTAAGTGATAATCTATAAATGTAATTATTCTTTATGCTAGCCTTGTCTAATTATGTAAATTTAACCCATCAAGTGACTTAACCATCATTTCCTTCTTTTATTTACAGGTTTTTAAGTTTTCTCATGATATTTTCTTTCAGAGACGGAAGACAAATAACCACTATTCATAATAAAAAATCGTTATTGCCTGGAATCGAACCCGGGAATTATCAATTAATGACAAACTTTTGACTCGTATGCTTCGCTTCGTCGGTTTGATTATAAGTTATATTACAGTTATATCTGGAGAACAGCGACTGATTATTAAAATTGCAATACTAAATGAAGATAATTTTAATTTAAGCAGTGAAAAGAAATCTCATTTAAAATATTATTTTGAAAGTAATTCAAAGATGCTGCTTGGGAAATTCTAGACAACCTCCTCTCAGCTCTGACTTAATCTTTGCGATTATCCGGAGGCGGTCGGATTTATTACTTGTAATAAGGTATTAGAGTGAACTTTCTAAAATAATGCATTTTGGAATAATGAACAAGTTCGAATAAGTTCATTAAAAAGACTTTTGACGTATATTTAATATATGGTAAAAAGGTAATTTATTTTATAATGATACAATTTGTGTTGTCTTATTATATTATTCATATTATATTTAAAAATATCTAAGATATCTATATTTACTGACTTCAATTTGATAATATAATAATGATTTGATACTTTATGACACATATTTACAGATCCTTATCTTAATATTAAAATCCAACATGTCGGTGAAAAACCCTTTGGTCTATATAAGATGTATTCATCTTATTACATAATATTATTACAATTTATACGAACAGTATTATATTATATAATTTGCGGAGAATGAACAACAAAATACATGATATATGAATAATATTTTATAAAGATAATACGAGTGTCTACTACCCCTATTGTTTGTTCCTCCCCGAAATAAACAATAGATAGAAATAGAGATACATCTCCTGTATCTAATCTGAAATCCAAAGTAATTATAGTCCAAAGCAATATTTGTTTTTAATGGATATTGTTATTTTATCCCAATTATTTTGCCGTGTAAGAGAAAATTATTTTTCCGTAACAGAGAAATTAACGCAATAGTGAACTGATTGGTATAGACATTGTTATGTAATATTATATGTTGTGTATATAAGTGAAAAGGAAATGTATGTACTTATTATAATCTGATAATGCTCAGATTATTTTCTGATCCTCCTATTTCGATTAAATGATTTAAAAATGTATATTTATAATGGCTATATTATTAAATTTTTATTGTAAATATCTACACACAACCACAATTATATAAAGAAAATTTCTTTTTGTGTCACATACAATGTAGAATTGCTTTTGACTTATGTCCAAACACTTTATAATTTCTGATAATTTAAAAAATCTTTAAACGCAGACTGCTACGAAGATACTTTAATTACTTTCGTAATTCAGATTTATATTCAATTTGTGGATCAAAAACAACCTTTTACGCGACAAACTTTTTGATATTCGTTTTAAAGTTATCCGAAGCAGTGAAGCATTTAGATATAGTTACTAAATATCGCCGTCTCGTTAGACGGTTTTCTCTTTGTTCATAGAAGAGTTCGCTAACAGCTCTCTCAATAGTTTTATATTGTTTACAGTCCTTGAGGAATAAATTGCTTGTTTTAACTCACTTCAAATTCAAGAGAGACTGTGAATTTGAGTTCGAATTCTTTAGTATGGATATTCTGAAATGCATACCTACTTCGAAATATTTAATTATTTGTTACTAAACATTTTACATTAATTATGTTATTTTATATTAAACAATATTTAAGGTTTTTGATTAACATTATTAATGGGTTAAAATGAAGTCACTTAAGGTATAGCCACAGTTTTGAAATACATATTTTTCTTCATCCCTGGAGCTACACTCCAGCTATTTCGATCTATTTACATGCGAATAGGGGCAACCAGTTTGCATAGGACTGTTAAAGGGCATTTAAAGTGGACGTACGTAAATACTGGTAAAGATTTGGGATGCTGTATCATCCCTTCCTCACCGACCTTGTAAACAAAACCCATCGCTTTATATTTGATGTCGAAGTTTGATATGAATTCATTTTTATTTATTTATTTATGTTTTTATTTTAAAATAATTTTTTAATTTATAATAATGTAGGTCTACAATGTTATCTTATACTGCAATATTAAAGACAATATTAAGGAGTTCTTAAGACATTCCATAATTATGGAATGCCCCGGTCCTAGACGCAAAAAACATGACAGCAGATATGAACTCCCCGAAGAAACAAATTCGAGTTCTCCTAATGTTTATGTTAGTCATTAGTATTCAATTTGACAACTTATTTAAATAATTATTAAGATTCCAAATTCCTTCAAGTCCTTTTATCAGGCAATTTGTCAATTAAGTACACCATTAAAGGTCCTAGTTTTCTTCACGAAGCGCTTTGAAGCGCTTGATAAATTATTTCGTGAACTGCGCTATTGTGGTGATGATAAAATATCCGGGGTAGGGGCGTGGGTTGGGTCCAAATCAATTCAGGCCGTGATTTAGGTCCTGGGTCATGATACCGATTTTTAATTAGGTAAAGAGGGTAAGGTTGCGTCAACATCTAATGTATTGTTTTCTATAATGTAACCAGTGATGTTTTAAAAGGATGTACTTTATATTTTTAGGTTTGGCGATAAAAAAACATTAAAAAAATATATATTAGAACTAGACCATTGCAAAATATTTGAAATAATTAAAAAAAATAGAAGACGAATATAAAAATAAAACTATACAATAAGACGTTGTGTCTATTTTATTTTACTGTATGAAACAGCACTTTGTTTCGAGATAAGCGCTTAGGCCATAATACTTGAGTATTCGAGAAAACACACGGATGTACAGCGAGCAAATTTATTATCTAAAGCTATAGGATTCTGGACTCTATTGCATATATCTGAAGACCTACAATTGTTGTTTTGTTCACATTTTAAGTGTATACACGGCAACATAATATAAAGCACTCTTAGACTTGATATATATGTCTTCGTAATGTACTCTTCTACCATTAAACAGGCAGTTACTAACATACTAAAACAAATCAGACACTTTAATTTTAGTAGCATTGTCTTCATTTATCGCAAGCATTATATTTTTTATTATTATAATTGTATGAAATTATACTTCACGTACAAATTTAAATGTTAATTCTGAAATGTTTATGCTATAATCTTTTATCCTAAAATAACGTACTACAAAATTCAACTGCTTTCTACTCTTATCGTAAAGAACATATATATTTTTAATTTTATATAGAAAATTTGATATGTACATTAGTTCTTTTTTTTGTAAAGAATTAAATAAGCACTATCTATACATATATATCTATACATATATACTTATATATATATATATATATATATATATATACTTATTCAGTAAGAAAAAAATGTTATAACAAAATAGTTTTATAAACAAGTTGTTTAAAAACGCCGAACTAAGTTTTCAACCAATGTTTTAGTTTCTGTGTACGTGATCAAAATGTGTTGATGTGTTGGTTTGAATCTTTTCACAACACAAGGACAATTTCATTTTAAAGTTTGCAGCTAAGAGAGTATTTAGATGTTAAATTAAATTTTGAAAAAAGTTGTAAGTAACGGATTGTTAAAAGTTGAAATTATTTAATTAATTTACGTTTTAAGTTTTCTGCAATATATACTTTATTGTCAAAGCTACTACAAATTAGAAAATGTGATTGCCACAAATCTGAGTAAAATATCTGTGAATATACTCTAAATAGAATATAAAATAGATTTAGATATAAATAAAGGTGTAGGTGTAGACGTAGACGTAGACTTAGACGTAGATTAGACTTAGATGTAGATTAGTTATAACAATATGAAACAATAATTATGTTACAGGATTATTCTGTTTATTGATCCATATTTATTTGCAAAAAATTGTCAAGGTATAATATTGCTGAAATTAAATTAAATAAAGATCATTAAAGTTCAATTATTATTTACTTATGAATAAATTTATAAATAAATAAAAAAATAATCAACCATCCTAATATATAACCTGAGTTTATTATTATATATGCAGCATCAATATATATATATATATATAATAAGCGATTTACCACTCACTGACTCATCATTAAATCTCCGAAAATATTTGTCCGATTAACTTAAAATTTTACATAGTTACTTTCTATGTGACGTAGACATCCACTAAGAACGGATTTTACGGAATTCTTATCAAAACGGATTTCAACTTTTTGCATCACGTCCAGTTTTAAACTGGTAGGAGATATACATATAACTTAGGGGTAAGAGTTACTGTAGCAACGGTTAAGATGACAACGGATAATATGACAAAGGTTACCATAGCAAAGGTAACCTAAGTTCACATCCAAATTAATAGAGTGTCCAGCGAAGCGGGCGGGAATCAGCTATTATAAGATATTCACGATGTACATCTTCGTTTACATTTCTGACATTAAGAAATTTGAAAGTAACTAAGAAATAAAAAATAAAACTTCATTTACTTAGCGATTAGGTACGGTAATTACATTTATATAAACATATACTAGGGGCGCCAACAAACCCTCAATTTCGACTCGCAGCGCTCGCGAAATCTCGGGTGCCGTTTGCATATTGAGCGAAGCGAGCCCAGTGTAATGACTCATCGGTTCTCATTGACTTCAATGGAATACCAGTTTATTGACATAATTTTTTTTTTTTTTTTGTTGACTTTTTTCAATTCTTTTTTAAACCATCACCTAATGTATGTCTTTTTGATTGCAAAATTTTCGAGCCAATTCGTGACAAAGAATGTAAAAAGTCTCCAGTAAAACGCTCCGCTCACTTCATTCGCTTCGCTCAATAATATAATACGTTAATTTGATACTTCATTTAAGTGTTCCTTAATGTAATATTAGTTATTCCACCCACATTCGTTTAAATAAATTTATAAAACTCACAAGACTTGTATTTTATCTAAAATGTTCTGCTTGTCTTGAGATTTGCGTGTTTCATGTAATGTAACCCGTGGGAGTAATTTTTTTACCTGTACATATTCTTTAACAAAAACACAAGATTCCTTTCTGAGCCTTTATTTTTCTTTCTTAAAAGATTATATTTTCAGCAACAGTCACGTAGATCCTTCTAAAACAGGCCTGAAAATTATTTATCTAACCGAAATGTTCAAGGGTGGTTTGGTTTGCCGGGGCTTATAACTTTACAAAGTTTAAAACATATCCTTCGTATGAAGGCTCATTATGTTCGTACCGAAAAATCCACAGACGATGATGAAACGGTATTATTAGTATTATCTAAAACAAATTGAATGAAAACCTCTGTTAAATGGGGAACTGGTTTTAAATTCATTAGCAATGGCTGCTGCGGTCCGGGTCAGGTTATCAGGTTAATAATGATGCGCCATTATTGTGTTAGACTCTATTATAAAATTATCTACTTCAATTAGTATGCAATATTATAAAACATAATAGAGAAATTATATTCCATTTGCATATTCTATGTATATTATTATTAGTTTAGGCCAAGGCTACAAAAGGCTAAGAATTGGATACAAAAATATAGTAACAATTATTTTACATAACCATGAGGGTATTTTTTCAACAAAATAACAAAATATATGCCTAACACCAAAGAAAATATATAAAATTCCACTTTTATTGGATTTATGACAAAAGAAAAATGTACTAAACTGCGCACTGAGAAGTCTGTCGCGCTACGTTAGTTTCGATATGTTATATATATATATATATATATATATATATATATATATATATATATATATATATATATATATATGTATATATATATATATATTACATGACATGACTCAAAATAATAAAAATCTGTCCGTTTATATCTTGCCGATCATGCAGTATTTACTATTTACAATTCTGTAAAAAGTAAAATTTGTTTTCCAGATCACAAAAGAATTTGCTTAAAACGTAGAAAATAACACAGGCACACAAAAAAAAAAAAAGTCATGAACCAGAGGGGAGACCCCATTAATCTTAGGTTTTTGGGATCACTGAAACCGAATATGACAATAAAAACTAATTTTAAATGCCAGTTTTCCCGCTAGCACCCCCTTACCACCCCTTACAGGGGGTGAAAATTTAAATTTTTCTATAAAATCAAGATAGATGTGTATTTCTACGTTTTTCAGGATGCTGGAACCGAAAATGATTACTAAAAATAAAATTTAAGACCTCTATCACCCATTAACACCCCTCACCAACCCTTAAGACTGAATCATGATTTTTGTCCTATTCTTCACAAGTTTTTTCACTTTTTGTTTTTTTTTTTTTGCTTTCTATTTAATACTACTTATACTGTTATCCATCCGGCAGTGTTGTAAAACGCTTAAAAGATGCTGAACCTAATTCTATGCCTCCGAAATAGAATTGGTACTATTTTCCTGAAAATTTAGGAGACTACAAGATGCTGAACCTAATTCTATGCCTCCAAAATAGAAGGGACTATTTTACTGACAATTTAGGAGACTACAGCGAGGAGCAACATGCAAGGTTCCATCAGGATTAGAGTAGAATTCAATCATGAATATATATCAGATACTTCTGATCGATAAAGCATTTCAATTTCTAATATAAGAGCGAGAGAGAGAGTAACCTCAAACTAGTTTGATAAACATGTCACTTACTGTAAATCGTTAAAATTTCTTCATACATCTTGATTTTATACAAAATTGAAACCCCCCATTAGGGATGGTTAGGGGGTGGTATTGAGTAAAAGAGGTATCAAATTCACTTTTGGTTGTCATTTTCGGTTCCAGCATCCTAAAAAACGTAGAAATAGACATCTATCTTGATTTTATAGAAAAATTTAAATTTTCACCCCCTGTAAGGGGTGGTAAGGGGGTAATAGTGGTCATGAATTTATTTTTAGTTATCATTTTCGGTTCCAGCATCCCAAAAAACGTAGAAATACACATCTATCTTGATTTTATAGAAAAATTTAAATTTTCACCCCCTGTAAGGAATGGTAGGGGGTGATAGTGGTCATGAATATATTTTTAGTTATCATTTTCGGTTTCAGCATCCCAAAAAACGTAGAAATACACATCTATCTTGACTTTATAGAAAAATTTAAATTTTCACCCCCCGTAAGGGGTGGTAGGGGGTGATAGTGGTCATAATTTTATTTTTAATTATCATTTTCGGTTTCAGCATCCCAAAAAACGTAGAAATACACATCTATCTTGAATTTATAGAAAAATTTAAATTTTCACCCCCCGTAAGGGGTGGTAGGGGGTGATAGTGGTCATAAATTTATTTTTAATTATCATTTTTGGTTTCAGCATCCCAAAAAACGTAAAAATATACATCTATCTTGATTTTATAAAAAATTTCAATTTTCACCCCTTAGGAGGTAGTAAGGGGGTGCTAGCGGGAAAACTGGCATTTAAAATTAGTTTTTATTGTCATATTCGGTTTCAGCGATCCCAAAAACCTAAGAATAATGGGGTCTCCCCTCTGGTTCATGACTTTTTTTTTTTTTGTGTGCCTGTGTAATTAATGCTTGTTTTAGCGTCTTCAAGCGCTTGTTGTACGAAATGTTTCTATCTAGAAATAGTTGCCCATGTCCCTTTTCTCTCTCTCCGTTGTCATAAAAATATTCCATTAGAGTGTAAAAGACGGACGTATTATAATAATATATTATAATAAGAGATAGAAATACCTGCTTCAAATCCGCCTCTTGTTCTAATTCATTGAACCATTCCAATAATGTCACCACAATAATATTATAACCCAAACATGACGTCAACATCATTATTATTACATTTCATTGTATTTGTGCCGCCCTATCAGGATGAAATTGAGCAGAGACCGGGTCAGACGAATGTTGAACACATCCTGAGTCAACACGGTTGAACGTTGTATATGTATCTAAGAAGTCTTTTTGACGTTTAAGTACGTAAATGGAACCAGATTTTTAGGAAACATGTTCTGTTAAACTATTAAATCTACGTATTTTTTTATTATCTATGTATTAAACACCTAATCCATAGAAGTGTTCCGCTGATTTACCAGGATAACGAGTTAGCTGGATTAGACGTTAGTCCATGGAGATTGAAAACAATTGTAATTGGAAACCGTGAGGGAACGGGAAGGATTAAGGAAACTAGGACACAGGATGCTGAAGGAATGAGGAGGTGGATATTAGACATGCAATTTTTTTTATAACTGCAATGATCGAACAATCTTGGTTGGTCATTGAATTACTAGCAAAATTTATAATCACCGAGATTATAAATTTTTCATGTGTATTCACACTAGTTTTACTGACTCAATTCTCATAATTAGAATAAAAGCAGTCACAGCATTTTGATAAATGGGGCATCATTATAACACAAGCGTCCCCTATAAGTCACGAGTACTTTTATTATACGTTGGCGTAAAACTAATAAGTATTCGATGGTCTGGTCTGTTCACTGTAACTGATTTAAAAACAGCAGTGCGCTCTAAAAACTACCTTAGTATGCAATAAATTAGTTTCAATATCGCTTTAAATAAGATTAACATCATTTTAGAAGTGCTAAGAAACATAGGATAATGAAAACTATCCTAAGATTCTCAGAATAGGGGTGAAAATCGCTTAAATCAACTAAAGGATCAGGGTCCAATAGCTGGATTCCGAGGAGTTGTCAGCATGATTTAGTGACGACAGGGAAAATGAAGAATTGTTTTACAAAGGCACACATCATAGGAATAGCTATTGGCGCCACTCGTTGCGAAATTTAGTGCACATGTTATGACAAAATAGAATCGCTTTAACTGTTTTGAAAGTCTAATAATTCTTTTTATTTATGAGAAACGTAATAACAAGAATAATAATAAAAATACTTTGAAATGTAAAGTAAATCTCATAAATATATCGTCAATATAAAGGATGGCCGATTCCAAATAAAATATAAAGTTTAAAGCAGATCCAATTAAATAATGTTTATTATGATAAATAACGTTCCATTTAAAGTGCTAAAATGAGTCTTTGAAGATAAGTGATAATTTTAAATCCCATTCCGTGAGGCCGAATAATTTGATGATTATTAGTATACAAAAAACGTTTCCGACTCTTTCGGAAAAACTCTGTCAAATCTCATCTGACAAATGTAGGTCAGGCGTTCCGACTTACAATATCTTATATATTAACGGAATTTATTCAGCTATCAATATTATGAAGCAGAATGGGGACGATTAATCACATTACGGATTAAGAGTAGTATTCACGTCAATCATCGACATCAGATCAAGTAATGATGGAGAAATTGTTTTGATTTTCCTCAAGGCTTCTGTTCGTAGGCCATTATATTTTTATATTAAAGAAGTTTAGTTTTCTGCTTGTGTTTTGTAATTTTAGAAGACTATATGTGTTTCAATGTAATGTAAAATGGAACCAGTCATTTGTTAGCAACATGATTTGTTTTAAAATATTATATTAGCGCCTTGATTGTAATGCAATCTGATGCCGGTGACCATTTTCGATTTTCACAGTTAAAAATACTGACGAAATAGTTGTTGTAAGTGTATCACTTGTAAGATTATCACTTATTTTAGAACTATGGTATTGTGTGAAAAAATTCAAACAATTATTTATTTCTTGAAAATATGTATTATTAATATTATATTTTCGAAAACAAATGTATATGAACAAAAAATTTACTCTACAACAAGTTCATCCAGAGTTATTAATATTATTAATTAATTTCCTTTTAAATTAATCCAGTGTAGCCTGTATTCGTCATGGTCGTCTAATCTGTCATGCGGTCTCCCGACACGACTGCCCTAATTGTCGCCCGATCAGTCACTTGGGCGATAAATAACAACTTTCAACTATAAGTGCCTGTAGACTTCACAGTTTTAGAATAAAATGGTAAAACTTTTACAGGAGAATTACAAGGTGTTATAATCTATAAGGAAAGCGTGATTGTAAATTTAATATGTATCATAAATGTATCCATAATAATAATGAACAACCATCATATAAACTAAAGAATGAAGAGTTTTCCGATCTGGCGATAAGAAGCTTAGGGTTGAAAGGTATAACGGCGAGGCACTAATTAAGTTAGCTCACCGAAGTTATATTCATAATCTCTTCAGAATCAGCTTTTGTCTAATGTAGATAAATAGAAAATCTTCAAATGGTGTTTTTTAAAACTTTAAAACTTCTTTCTTTTTATGTCATTGACTTATAAATCTTATTTCTTTGGTGGTCCTTTTTAAGACGAAAAAGTGTTTATTTTAGTACCTTAATTCTTTTAATGTCTTTTAGATTTTATATATTATTTATCTTAGAATATTATTATTATTGAAAATAAAGATAGTAGTAAAAAAATAAGCCGTGTAATTCTTTGCAATTCATAAGGTATTATTATCATATCGATGCAGGTAACTAGTAAAAAAGTATAAAAATGAAGAAGGTTTTAGTAAATTAAATATAGACTTATTAAACTCAGTCTTTCCTTTTTATATTTCAACTATTTGAAAAAGAAAATTAAGTCATAATTTTTGGCTACTTTATTTTGTCATGTTTTTCACAGATAATTTTTTACAACAGCAACAATTTCCTCCATTTATTCTTCATCTAACAATTAAAAAAAAACTTCGTACCTTAAAAACATAGCCTTACTTCAGTTGAATATGAGATTTTAACTTAAGACTGACAGGATAATTTTCTGCAACATTAGACCGTCAATGAGAACGCATGATAGGAGTAACCAGCTCCGTTAATTCACGTAATAGACATGTATTAGGCACGGAAGATTAAATTCATGTGAAGAATAACTTTATTAGATTGAGATACTTTGCTTACCGATTTTATATTTTCTGTTAAGATGTTCAACTCCAAAAACCTAATAGTCAATAATATAAACGTAGTATTGAAATATTCTATAATATCTGAAATACAATTTTAATAGGCTAAAGTTAGTGATTGTGTATTTTCGTACGTGTTAATGAAATTTTAAAGCAATTGTTTGACAATTGAAATAATTCTTTGAAGTCAAAGGATACCTTTTATTTCTTTTTACCGACTCTTTGTTTAAAAATAACGTTGAATAAAAACTCGTGACAAAATAACAAAACATTCAAAACAGCTCCATTCACAAATAACAGTGCAACAAACAAGTTATATCGTTATAATAACTGATTATTTTCCATTGATATTGCAATAACTGTGCACACATACACATAATAAAATAGTTGAAGATATATAAAATACCAAAATCATACCAGTGAAAAAACTGAATAAGGAAAAATCCTTTCAACGTCGTAATTACTAGATCCGGTATGATAAGTTGGTTTGGATTGGAATTTCACGATACAGCTCTGATTGAATTCCGAGTTTTTCCGTTGAGGAACGCAAAGAGTATAATTAAGGCGCCCTCGATCACGTGGGAGACGTAATTAAGATGAAGAGACTCGAGATTTGCTTTTGTATAGTTTTAGAAAATTGCATTAAGTGTTTTAATTTAAATGATATGTTCTCAATTATTTTTGTAATGTGTCTCTTTTTTTATCTGCTAATAATATTGTTCATAAATTTTACGTCATCACATTTAAAATTTTAAACTCTAAAATAAAATAGCACAGCAAATTGCCAGTAAAAAAAATATCGTTCTAAAATTTTGGAACCCATGTTGTAATATTAATTAATCAATCAGATATGTTATTTTATATACAAAGATTTCTACAAAAAACCTACATGGTGGTGGTATTTTTGTCGTTGTGATATATTGCTGTGTCATGAAATAAAAAATGATCACCATATTTTACCTCGAAATCCACGCGACCCTATATTAAATCTATAATGTTTTTATTACACAAGTTATATTTGAATTATTTTTAATTAATTTCAAAGGTATTTATTTGTACTTTTTTATTTGTTTAAATGTTCACATACCATCTACGGTTTTTTATTTCTTCTTTAATTTGAATATGTAGTTGTCGGGTAATGAATGACTGTTATAACTTATGACATAACTTTCATGATATTATCAAAGAAAAAGGTAGTTGATATCTTCCTTTGTGAAAATCACTGCTTCTTTTACAACGAATCATATTAAATAATTAAATTAAATAATAATAAAGGCTAATATTGAATATATATTTTATTAAGTACACCTTAATAGAAAACCAGTACAATACCGTAAACTTCTATTACTCAAGTAATATACACACATGTTTACTAAGTGTATATATGTATATCATATATCTCAAAGACAAAGACCACGTCTCGGTGACTTAGTCTACCAGCCTAGTACCCATTATTAAGGGTGTCACGTGATGATGCCCTGAAAGTACGGATTCAAGCATATCTTCGGTCACCTAATACGAGTGAGTATATGTCGTCTAGTAAAACATATCTATACTTATAATAAATCTGTAGAGAGGTCAATTCTGTACATGAAATATATTTACAAAATAAGTAGCAGGGGGTGATTAGTGTTCGATACTGATGCCAAAAATGCAGTTAAAAAAATTTTTGTCTGTCTGTCTGTCTGTCTGTCTGTTTGTATGTTATTTATAGAAAAAAAAACTACTCGACGGATTTTAACGAAACTTAGTACAATTATTCTTTATACTCCTGGGCAGGTAATAGTATACTTTTCATCACACTACAATGAATAGGAGCAGAGCAGTGAAAGGAAATGTTGAGAAAATGGGAGAAGTTGCTTGATTTTTTAAGCTTCCGTCGCGTGTGCAGCCTTAATGGTTAGAGCTACATAGAAACTATGTATAACGGAAATATTCTACATAAAAATACACGAAAAATATTCCAAGACAGCATATATCTACCTTTTATAGTTAACTCACAATAACACGCATAACTCTCGATAGCTTAGCAGTTCGGAGATTTCTTATTATTTTTTTTGGACTTTTACGTTTATAAAACCAATAATGCTCACCATCATTCCTAATTAAAAAAAAAAAAAACATTAGCACCAATTCAATAAAAAAAGAATCATTGAAATCGGTATAGAAACACCAAACTTATACTTACTTACATGAAATACGCCAACAAGACATCGCGCGTGAATAGTGAATCAAGCTATAAGGATTATTTTTGCGTAACGGTTGCCGCGCTCGACGGGGCTCGCGGCGGCAGAGTATAAAAGGGGCGGGAGGCGAGCGCAAGCGTCATTCAATATTTGGCTGTTGATGCGTTCAGAGTGTTGAACTTTATTGACAGACAATAATTGTTATTTTATAAACCGTGCTTATCAGCGCGACTTTTTGTCTTTAAATAGTTTATTTTAATTTCTTTTGTTGTTATTTTCTAAATTAGTTTTAGTTTTGTTTAAATTCTTAACTATTAATAGTTCCTATTTTATTTCTTTTTAAGTAGATTTAGATTCGATTTTTAGATTAGATAATAGATAGATAGATTAGATTATTGTTAGATTTTTAGTTACTGATAGGTTAGTTTTGGGCATTTTATGTTTAGTTTTTTTTGTATTGAGTAGATAAAAGCGTAGGTAGGTACTTTTATTAATTATAGTATTCATAGGTATTTTTTATTTATTTTTAAGTGAAGTAGGTATAGGTAGATATTGCCTACTATCTACCTATACTGCACACGTGTTTTAGCTTTATTTTCATTTCTTTTTTTTTTGTACCTAAGTTGTAGGTAGGTAGGTACATATTTCTTAGTTTAATTCTATTAGAATATTAGGTATTTAAGTTTAAATAGGCACTTAGATTTATATTTTTTTATTATATAGCAGCTGTACTTAGAACATCTAAGGTTTTTTTTGTATTAGCATAGGTACTTTGATTAATTACAGTAGTTGTAGGTATTTCTTATTATTCATTTTTAAGTGAAGTAGGTAAGTGTAGATAGTATTGCACACGCATTAAGTATAGCTTTATTTTCATTTTTTATTCTTTTGTAATTTGTAGGTACCTACGTACATATTTATAATTCGATTAAATTATTATTTTAGTTTTAATAGGCACTTAGATTTATATTCTATTTATTATATACTTAGCTATAGTTAGGACCTCTGACGTAAGTTTTTTGTTGGGTAACTAAATAGAATTTAAGTTACCGTCGATTAAAAATAAAATAAACGATGCCACCTAAAAAACGACCATCTTTATCTCGAACTTCGAGTCAAGCTAGGAGAATGAGAATGACGCGTTCTCAAGAATCGGAAGAGGAAAGAGCACATCGGTTAAACTCTATGAGAGTTAGTGCCTCAACATCTCGAGCTAATGAAAGCTCTCCAGAAAGAGAGATGCGATTAGCAGCTGAAAGAGCGAGACGAGCTACAACACGGGCTTCTCAAAGCTCTTCTCAACGAGAGCTAAGGCGTTCCATTGACCGGGAACAACATGCGTTATCCCGAGAAGCTGAAACTGCTTTACAACGAGAATTGCGACTCACAGCTGACCGCGAACGGCATACATTATCTCGCGAGTCTGAAACCTTCACTGAGAGGGAATTACGGCTTACAGCTGACCGCGAACGTCATATTTTATCTCGCGAGTCCGAAACCTTCACTGAGAGGGAATTACGGCTTACAGCTGACCACGAACGTCATATTTTATCTCGCGAGTCCGAAACCCTTTTACTCAATATCAAGACCGTTTGACAAATGATAGGGCGCACCATAACATGATTCGATCTCTTGAAGATGAACATGAGCATGAACAACGACTAGAGTCGGGACGCGATTATTACAATTCTTTGAGACAAGAACAATTGATTACTTTATCTAATGAAAGATTAAGAATTGAAAATATTCGGTCGCTTGAAACAGAAGAACAGCGAGAGGCCCGTCTTACTGCAGATAGATTTCGACATGGTCTTAATGACTTAGATATACACGTGGTAGATCAATCTACAAATTCGGTGGCGTGGTCCGATAAATATAAAAGTGGGTTTGCTTATAACCTCACAATTGATTACAGATCATCTTCTGAAATAGGCGATATGAACGTAGTATGTTCCTTTTATAATGCTTCGAAGTGGAGGAAGGAGTCTGCTGGTTTCTGTTGTTCTGGAGGTAAAATAAATTTGCCTTCGTTCGAAGACCCACCGGAACCTTTAAAATCACTACTTTTAGGGGAACATTTGCAATCCAAACAGTTTTTAGATAATATTCGCACTTATAATAGTGCATTCCAAATGACATCCTTTGGTGCTAAACAAATCTCAGAAGGCCCTTTCATGCCTACTTTTAAGGTACAAGGTCAGGTTTACCATTTGATAGGGTCCCTTTTGCCAGAAGAACAACCTAAATTTCTTCAAATATATTTTGTATCCGATTACAACGAACAGTCGAATATAAGAAATCAATATTTTCCGAATTTAAATACTGAACTCATTTCACAACTTCAGAACATGTTACATCAGGTTAATTCGTACGTATGCAGTTTTAAATCGGCATTAGAAGCCCTTTCTCAAGATGGTAATAACAATTATAAAATTGTTATAAATGCCGATAAGCGTCCAACTCAGGAACACCCTGGGCGTCATAACGTTCCATCCACGAATGAAGTTGCTGTAGTACTGGTCGACCAGGAATGTGATAGGCGTGATATCGTTATACGTTCCAGAGACAATCGTTTGCAACGTATTTTCGAAACCCACAGGGCTTACGACAGTTTGCAATATCCTATGATATACTGTCGAGGGGAAGATGGTTATAATTTCGCTGTATACCAAACCGATCCGCGCACAGGCGCACCTAATTATAATAAAAAGGTGTCATGCCTTCAATTTTATTGTTACCACCTGCAAGTGAGACGGAATAGATTGGTATACTTTCAACGTTTTCGTGGCTTATTTAATCAGTTTATTGTTGACATGTACGCAAAAATTGAAACCGAAAGATTAGTTTATATACGATCTAATCAAAGGCAGCTGCGCGCTGAAGAATACGTGCACCTTCGCGATGCCATGCAGCAAGATAACGATACTGTGAATATGGGTCGTTTAGTTATTTTACCCTCTTCTTTTACTGGTGGTCCACGCTACATGCATGAACGTACTCAAGACGCTTTTTGTTACGTAAGAAAATATGGACGTCCCGACTTATTTGTTACTGTAACTACCAATCCCAAGTGGGATGAAATCACTCGGGAGCTTCTTGAGGGTCAGGCACCGCATGACCGCCATGATATTATTGCAAGAGTGTTTCATTTAAAATTAAAATCAATGATAGATCTTCTTACCAAAGATAATATTTTTGGAGAAGTATTGTGTTATATGTATAGTGTTGAGTGGCAAAAACGCGGCTTACCTTACGCACATATCTTGCTTTGGTTAAAAGATAAGGTTCGACCTAATGATGTAGACAGATTAATCAGTGCTGAAATTCCAGATCCGACTGCAGATCCCCTGTTATACGACATTGTTAAAACTCATATGATACATGGTCCATGTGGTGCATTTAACGCAAATGCTCCTTGCATGCAAGACGGTCGTTGCACTAAAAGGTATCCAAAAGCATTAGTGGATGAAACTGTAACAGGACATGATGGATACCCATTATATCGTCGCCGTTCAAGAGACAATGGTGGTTTTACTGTTGAAAAGCGAATGTCTGGACAACAGGTTACTTTAGATAATAGGTGGGTCGTTCCGTATTCGCCTGTATTGTCCAGAGCATTTCAAGCTCACATAAATGTAGAAATGTGTAATAGTGTAGAGTCAATTAAATATATTTGTAAGTACATTAACAAGGGCAGTGACCAAGCTACGTTTGCGTTAAGAAATGAACATGATGAAGTTACTAGATTTCAGTCAGGCAGATATATCAGCTCTTCAGAAGCTGTGTGGCGGATCTTAAGTTTTAATATTCACGAAAGATATCCACCTGTGACCCATCTGGATGTTCATCTGGAAGGCGGTCAACGTATATATTTTAACGCCGAAAATGTTACAGAACGATTAGAGAACCCTAGACAAACAACTTTATTGGCATTCTTTCGACTTTGCCAAACTGATAATTTCGCAAAGTCTCTTTTGTATGAAGAAGTTCCATCGTATTATACCTACGATAAACAACGAGGTGTCTTTAACCGTAGACGCCGAGGCAGGCCTGTAGATGGCGAGACAGGTATTTTCAAAGAACATGTTCTTGGTAGAGTGTATACTGTTCATCCTAACAACGCAGAGTGTTTTTATTTGAGATTATTATTACATACAGTGCGAGGACCAACATCATTTATAGATTTGAGAAAAGTAGACGATGTTGTTTATCCAACTTATCATGCAGCTTGCCAAGCGCGTCATTTGCTTGAAAATGATCAACATTGGGATGACGCTTTAGCAGAATCCTGTGTTAGTGATAATCCACGACGGTTACGCCATTTATTTGTAACATTACTCACATTTTGTAATTTATCTGATCCTGTCCAATTATGGGAAAAATATAAAGAAAAATTTGCAGAAGACTTTCTTCGGAATTTATCTCACAATAATGAAGGCGCAACTAATGATAATTTTCGAGATCTGGCTATAAATCAGTGCTTATTAGCTCTTCAGGAAGACTTAACAGCAGTAGGCGGTAAATCACTTTGTGAATATGGTTTGCCAACGCCAACCTCAGTCGGAGAGGTTACCAATAGGGAATATTCCGCAGAGATTGGTTACAACCCAATGGAACTGCTGGTAACATTAGAAAACGGTGTCCCAATGATGACTGCAGAACAACGCTTAGTCTATGATCGCGTGTGCGAGAGTGTGCAGAATAATTTAGGAACAATATGGTTTTTAGATGCACCTGAAGGAACTGGGAAAACTTTTTTGACTAAATTAATATTAGCTTATGTTCGAAATCAGCGTAAAATCGCTCTTGCCGTGGCTTCATCAGGTATAGCTGCAACATTGCTACCAGGAGGTAAGACTGCTCACACTATGTTTAAAATACCAATTAATTTAGATCGCACGGAAAGTCCAACCTGTAGTATTTCAAGAAATAGCGACAAAGCTAAGGTATTGCGTGAGTGTAATTTAATCGTATGGGATGAATGTACGATGGCCCATCGAAAAGGAGTAGAAGCAGTAGACAGAACTCTAAGGGACATAAGACAAAATGATCGACCAATGGGCGGTATTACGGTTTTATTTTGTGGTGATTTCCGACAAACCTTACCGGTAATACCACGGGGAACCCGAGCTGATGAGATTAGGGCTTGCCTGAAAAGCTCTTATTTGTGGCGTGATATACAATCGGTGCATTTGACTATAAATATGCGAGTGAGAACTGGAGACAACGCAGATAATCGTGAATTTTCTGATACATTATTGAAGATTGGTGAAGGTACCTATCCACAACTACACCAAGGAAAACTTATTCTGACACCTGAGTTATGTTGTATAGTGCAATCCCAACAACATCTTATATCTTCGGTTTACGGTGACATAACAATTATATTAAATAGGGACAATTCTTGGCTTTGCGAAAGGTCCATTTTGACTCCTCGCAATGACCAGGCATCTGAAATTAATAATAAAATACTGTCTAATATACAGGGAGAAAGCAAAGTTTATAGTTCAATAAATAGAATGGTTGATGAACAAGAAGCCACTAATTACCCGATAGAATTTTTAAATTCTTTAAGTATGCCTGGACTACCTTCTCATATAATTTGTTTAAAAATTGGCATACCGATAATTCTGCTCCGAAATTTAAGACCACCTCAACTTTGCAATGGAACTCGGCTAAAAGTAACCCAGTTGCAACAAAATGTAATCGAGGCTCAAATTTTAACAGGTTGCGGTGCAGGAGAAACTGTCTTTATTCCCAGAATTCCCATAATACCAAATAATTTTCCATTCCAATTTAAAAGAACGCAATTCCCAGTATCGGTGTGCTATGCCATGACTATCAATAAAGCTCAAGGGCAGACTTTTCGTGTTGCTGGAGTAGATCTCGGTGTTAGCTGTTTCTCGCATGGTCAATTATACGTCGCTCTTTCCCGGGTCAGCAATTCTAGGAATCTTTACGTTCACGTGCCGGACGGGTCGACTCTTAACATAGTCTACCCAGAAGCTTTGCGCTGAAACATTTTAATTTGATCTAAAAATATTAGCAATATATTATCTTAATAAAAAACAAGGAGTTACACGCTGACCGAGTCGTGGGTATAGCGTGGGTATATTATAATATTCTGCGGTTACTTATATTTTTCAACAGTTTTGTGGATTGGCATATTATATTACTATTGCCCTTCTAAAATACGAAAGTGAATCTGCCTGTTACGTCAAAACTATGAGGGAGGACATCTGCTAATTTTTTTTTCGAAAAACGACGGAAACGCGGACGAAGTCGCGGGCAAAAGCTAGTACCACATAAATCTCTTCGTCAATTCTAGTCGAGATTCTAAGCTTAACTGGGAACGTTTCGAATACTAACAAGCTATTCTGTATACATTCAAAACACCGTATGATAAAACGCTCTATGCTCTATATAAATACGTTCTAATAAGATGGTTTTGGTAATATAAATAGAGTTTAAATTTCATTGAGATTATAATTTACAAAAGTCTTTTATCAAGCCACTATGTAATTTCGGGAGGAATTAATTGTAAGCAATCTCTTATTATGCGACCTGTTTTTGGCGTTACCCAAATCTAACCTTCTCGATTTATAAAATAAGGCCTAGATTGGTGTGTATCGAGGGTGAGTAACTATTCACACGTGGGGTGTTGTCGGGTGTGATTTACAGCGATGGCGCCGCTTGAATTAAATTCGTATCATTATTATATGAAGTGGCGAAGTCGAGCCTAACGAGCCAACTTGATATATTACATTAAGATAAATTTATTGCAAAATGTTTTGTAACAATTATTTTTCAATAACACATAGATAAGCATACATAATTGTATTTTAATTGACGCTATCTTCTTATTTCTTATGTCATTTAAAAAAGTAAATTAAAATTTATATCTGCATTATAAAATAAGTTATAAGTATTGGTACATATTTGCGTGCGTGCTCTTAATCACATGTCTAATTAAGGCAGCAGTTGACTTGTTACAGGCCACAGAAATTTGTTACATTTGCTCCAACAAGAAGATTTGTGGCTTTCACGTGACGGCCTCAGGCAACGGTTTAACTTAGGGTATTCCAGTCATGCGAGTTATTTATTAGAAATACGGCAACTTTAAACATATTTTTAAAAGTATTTAGGAATACCGTTCAGTTTACTTTCAGCAAAATCTCTAACTTTACCGCTACGACATTTTAAATGATAAACCCGTAACTTTTTATATCATTAAAATAACTTTTTTGTAAAGGATCTGTCAAGTTTTAGAAATTGTTTTAATATTTAGTACTTAGATCTTATTAAAACTTACCCGCGCTCGCGGCCTTGCGCCCTGTTGGTGTTCGGAGCGTCCCTGTAAAAAAATATATATCATTAAAGAAGATATTCATTCATAAGCTAAGTATTTTTCTAAAAAATATTTATGTTATGAGTTATATGTAACATCAAGCATTCTTAGATTGTGATAAGTTTTTAATGTAAAAAGAAAGGCAGATGAACATACGAGTCATCTGGTGGTAAGTGAATACCACTATCTACAATCTCCTGAAGTATTAAGAATAAAAGAACGTTGCGGTTATTTAAAGAGTAAGTGTTTTCTTATTTAAAATAAATAAATATAACTTACTCTTTAAAGAAAAATTTCAAACAAAGAAGTCAATCTAAATTCGTAACGTTTTCACTTCTTGGAATTATGTTAAATAGAATATTAATGAAACAGATATCAAAGAAGGTATCTAACAATAAATATAAACAATAATAAAATATTTCACTCTACAAAGTTTCAAACAATGTTTTGTAACTTATAAATAAGGATAGATTTCAAATTAAATAATTGACTGAGTGTATAGGAGCCTTAATATTTAGCCCTCAATAATTCTTTTGTTACCTTCCGCCTTGTAACGGAAATTGGGTACTTTATTACCTATCCTTTTTTTTGTAAACCCTTTTTGATACAGGAAAAAACTTCTCAGGCAAATTAACTTCAAAAATATAATGTTTCATTTTTAATATAAAAATTTTTGTTTATTACAAAATTACAATAGTATTTAAAAAACGGGCAGGTGCAATTTTTAAATTCGTAAATATATATAATATATATTTACGAAGGAAATCTGGTCTTTTAAAGTTATATGTAATATTATTTATTTAACTTTGTTGTAGTTATGCGGTTTTAGTTTTACGAGATGTTAAGTTTACTTAAACTTATCAAGTTAGCACGCAGTCCGTGGTTTTGTTACCTGTAGTTTAGAAACGCCTTGGGGTTTAACGGATTAAATGGGAAACTTTTACTTAATGGTCAGTATGGATTAAAATTAAGATTGTCTCCAGACTAGCTTCAATGAAATATTTTTAGCAACTTTGTATTTAAATTTGTAACACACAAAGGTAGCAACAAGAACAACCTAAACATATATGTTAAGAATTGGTCATCAAACATCATTTAGAATATAAAAATTAATAGATATATGAATAGTGTGGTATTGTCATAAAATGTTAAGTAAATTAATAAATACACAATAAAAAATAAACTTACATCATAAATTATTTAAATTTCACAAAATTTTCAGAAAGATATAAATATCATTTCTATCAATATACTTATTCGACGGAATCGTGATATTTTCCTCTATACATTTGAGAAAGTGCTCAAAACAAAATTCATATTTTTCATTTCATCTAACCAGTGTAACTGCATCCTTATGAGCCTTATTGAATTCGCAATAACTTAGAAACTTTTACGGGAAAATGGCGGTTAGCAACTTTGTCACTGTGAAGACTAAACTATTTGATGTCGGATAATTTATGCAAGCTTCCCTCCCACAAACTACCAAGATATGACAGGAATTAAGGACAACGTTATTCAAAAACAACCGATCCCGTGTTACCTGCAAAGCAAAAACTCTTACATCCATTTTAAATTATTCGTTATATATAAATCTTTAGCTGTATAACTTAAATGTTGGAAATAAATAAATACAACTTTATTATTAATAACATGGTCGCGTTATCAACTAAAAAAGATGTACATTTCTTCAGTAGTAAAAAGAAATAAATAAACTAATTCACTATCATTTACAGGACAACAAGATAAATGTAGAATCCATTATATTGAAGTCTTGATAACAATCGAACTCAATTTACATGAAATAAAGAAAGTAGAATAAAATCAGTAAACAGCACGTTTTGTCACTATTTGTACAGAATTAGCAAACATATTCCGCGTTGAAAAAGATAAATGTAAATCCTCTGAGATCGTATTGGAGCTCGCATTATTTTGCCCAAGGGTTTTGAATCACAATAAATGTACTTAGATGTGAAAATTTTAGCATTGAATTACAAATGAACATGATATTGTGGAGATAAGTATTGAATATACTTCTTTATTGATCTGTATTACATGTATCGTTAGTTTCTCTATACCTTATAATACTTAATATCATCTAGGTTATGGAAATATCATATCGAAAATATCACAAGTCACAAAAAACATTATTAAAATTAATATTTTATTAGATGGTTTTAATAAATTAGTTTTTCATAAAAACTTTGTTTGAATTAAAAAATAATTCAACATACAAAATGTCTCACAAAGGTCTCACTTCAATTACTTTGTAGTTTTTAAACAAACTAAAAATGCCACAAGCTTAATACAAAGTTTACAGAAAAAAACTTCGTTAGTGTAGAGTATATTAACAAAACATTCACTTCAAACCCAATAAACTAGAAAAAACGTCGCTTGACCATTAACTTTGTAATAATCGTAATGAGTTTATTTTTAAAAATTGGTTTCAAAACAAAAGCGAGTACAATACAAATATACTAATAAATATTTTGTACAAGTTAAATGGGTTTTAAACAAACTTAATAAAATTAAATAGAAGCAATCTTTAGCATTTCAAATTTTATATCTTACGTAAGCAGATAGTGACTCGTTATCAAACAGCGACGTCAGTTTTCAACTCCCCCTGTAAAGCTCGTTTGGATATGACTCATGAAATAATGTTACATGTGTAGTCGGATGGTAAAAATTTTAGGAACATTAGAATATTTCTGACACTAATATATAATACACATATATATGTTTTTGTTTGTGTATAATGTAATTAATAATAATAGGATTTAAATTATTCACGACGAAACATTCATTCATGAAAGCTAAAGAAATGGAGAGGTGGCATTGGATCAAGGAGTTCCGGTTTCGATCGCCCTCATTATAAAATATATTCATAGATTTTTCAGTACTTTGAGTAAATGCCTTGAATCTAACTTAACTCTACAGCGACGTATGTATATTTAATAGTATCCAGAACATACATTTAACTTTATGATGATTCAGCAGATTTGATGGAACGTAAATTGTTTCAATCTCCGACACTAATTTTATACGCGTATCAAAGCAAGGTTTGTGTGTGTGTGTGTGTGTGTGTGTGTTTTAATGTGCGCCCCTAAGGCTTTTTAGATCAAACTGTCATAACATCAATTTTAATAATTAGACTTCTTAATTTTATTCGAGAGTTATTAAATTCATAAATCAATATTATTATGTTCACCTTAAGTGTCACGAAATTGATTAAACGTAGTCCGCGATAAGTAATAAAATGAGTTTGAACAGCCCTGACAAATTGCTCACGGAGTTTGAAACGAGACAAAGGCATCGAATAGGATATAATATGAAAATCTTTCTTTGATCTGAAAGCCAAGAACTGAGGGCTTCTTATATTTGATGTGGATATAGAAAATTTATTCCAAGCAAATATCCTCTTTTGGAAGGCTTTAAATGGCTTTGTAGTAAATGTAATAACATTTCTATTTTTAACTTCCGAGCGAGTACATGAGTATTAAATATGAATATATTAAGAATATTTCATCAGATTTGAGATAAAAAATAAATTATTATAAGCAGATGCACCTGAAAATATGGTATATACTAAATAATTCTGTGTGAAAAAGCACCTAGTCTTGCGATTGGGGTAGATTAAATGAAATATTATCTAGACACTCTTAGGTATCTGATCTCCTACGGAAGATATTTGTAAATAACTATAAATGTGAAAAAAGATTTAAGTTTAAGTACGCAAACAAAAACCTAAATTTTTACTTCCGTAATGTATTTATTATAAGATCTAACTAACTTACTCTATGTTATTATCATTCCAATTGTGAAAGTGTATTTAATTTTACATAGTATAGTTAGTTGTCAAGTATAAAACGCATTTGGTGTAAATAATTAAACCCAACTTCATACTTTGAAATATAAATTAATTTAATGATTAATTATAAAGCAGTATTTATTGAAGGCCTTATTTATATTTACCGGAACAGACTTGTCAGGTAATTTCTTGAACAGAATTAAATTAAAAAGCACGATTTTTCCATTATGTCTTATTACTGCTATTTCTTGACTCAGCCGATCCAATTTCAATATATTTTCTACAGGAATAAAGCTTCATCTTGTCGTCTATAATATGACAAAGTTAGTTTCTTAGCTTAGATAAAGCCTGTACGATAAATTGACTTCTTTAGAAATATGTTACTGTAATAATTTAGATTATTATTATTTACCTATATTGAATACTTGTAACATAATAAATCAGGACATGGTAATTAACGAGATGAGTCAATTATATACGTTAAGGGACACGACAGCGTCAGATTAAGCTAATTAGAAATCGTTTAGTGAAACCGACCACTACGTTTGGTTTAATTAAACTATAATTGTAAGACACTACACATGTATACAAACATCAATTAGTATAATATATAGTAAAGTAATTATGATATCGTCTGAATAAAAACCCAGTAATGTATTAAAATTTTAATAAAACAACATATTTATAAACGTAATATTAAATTGTTTACTGACCCAAAAAAATTGTTTGTTTCAGAGTAAAATATATAAATAAAATTGTTTCTATGCTTCAATTTCCCTTCGATCTAAATTATAATTTGGTTGAAGTAAATAGTTCTGTAACTTCTAACATGAACATAACTTCTGTTAACTGTTAATTTTAAATAAAATATTATTCTTGCTACTTTATTGTTTCAACTAACAAAAGCTTTAACGTGACTAAAAGCGTAGCTTATTATTTGGTTCCAGATTTAGCTCTGGAGTTCAAAGTATCTGACATTAACGAGATTATTGATTGGTAAGTCAATTTAATAGCGACGAAATAGTTGAGAGACTCAATACTATTATAGATACGACTATATTGACTTTATCCTTATATAATAAAACCATTACTCGAACTATTAATCAGTTAAAACTTTTCTTTCAAATAATATATTTTAAAATGGCTCCGAGCTAAACTGTGCTTATTAAGTTCACTTAAAGCAAAACATATATATAATATGTGTTATGTTAGTATAATCTTATGTCGCGAAAATTAACATAACACGTTATTTATCGAACGACGTTAAATACGTAAAATATTCTGAAAACCAATTTAACTTGGTCCAAAACTTGTTTAAACTGAATGATCGCTCGAACGCCTTCGTCTTTTGCAAGTAGCGTTGTAATTATAAATACCTAACTTTCCCTTATGTCAATTTAATAATTTTATATTTAGTAAAAAACTAATCTTATTAATTTTTTTTCATGTTATTGATAGAATACAATACATTTTGTTTATATTTACTTTAGATATATCTATTCGCCACTTAGACTAAAAAAATCTTTATATAACAACTTAAAAACGTACTATTCTTATTATTTTAAAAGTGATCATTATAATTAATTAATTTTATTTAGATATTTTGCAAAAAATATATATATTTTTTTATTTTATAAATATTACAAAGAAGAATGGTAAGGTATAAGCAACCCATAAAAACGAGTGGTTTATTAATTCAACAAGCTGCGAGCGAATCTTCAGATATTGTTTGATGTTTATTGCCTTGAAACTTCGATAATATCCTAAAATATTAATGTCTAATATTTGGTACAATAATTTTCTGTGTTTATTACAGATCAAAAGCTTATTTAATGTTTAGAACAAGAATTTTCAAGTAATCAAAACTTAGAACGAACGTTGATTACGCTTTGTGCTGGAATAAATAACACATTCTAAGGTGAAATATTGGATATTTATGCCTATAATTATTTGAATAAAATTAAAAAAATGCTTATAGCCGTAGTTATTGCAAAATAGAAACAAATAATTTATTTTAGGATGAATCCATACATTTCTTTCACTCGTAACTTTAAATCAAACAAAATTTCATTAACATAATTCTAACCCCATTCCAAAACCTCCAACACCATATTTCACTACGCTTTATTAAATCGCAAATATATAACCGCTAACACCTCCGCCGTTCCTTGATTCAGACGTTGAGTAATACAAAACAAAAAGTGCTTTAGAAGTTCCCGGCTAATAGAAAAACTCGGGGAAACTGGGGCGACATTAATCATGCGTATCGTAAGAGCACTTCTCTCTTCAAAAAATCCCCACGCGGTGTTTTATTTGGATTATGCATAGGCTTAATTAGAACACCGTGACCTCTACCTCTTGTCGCGGAAATAGAAATGATAATAGCTTTTATTCTCTTTTGTTACCTTCAGGTTGAAGTGTTTTAGTTGTTAAGTTTTTATTTCAGTTTTCAGTTTTATACGAGTATATTCAATGAATACTCAAAACAAAACTAAAATTGTAAAAAAATTTAAAGTCGAATATTTGTATAACAAATATACTTTGTTAGAAATAATGTTAATATTGCCATCATTTTTACTAGTGTTTTAATCACGACATTTTTTTATACCAGATAGAAAAATACATTCTCTATACCATGTTCGTGTGTTACTCGTACCTTTGAAGCGAATAATATTCGCTGTTGCTAGATACTGTATAACTTGCTTCTAATTATATATTTATTAACTTATTTAGGAAAGGAGTAATGTGAACATTTATATAATACTAAGAAAAACAACTCTCACCTTGATGCTAGTGCTGACTTCTCTAGTGGATATGCCCATCTTCTCGTGGTGTCTCAGCTGCACAGGATAGATGATCTGATAGTAGTGCGAACCGATGTTCCGTACCAGCTCTTGGTTTTGGTAGAACTCTCGTAACAGTCGCTCCACTTCTGCGGAAAAAATGATAATTTAATACTTTCCCCTTCAGTAAACAAAACACAAATAACATTCATGTTATATCAAATCTAATCAGAAAAAAAAAACTTTGGAACTCCTACACATTAAATATGTGTTGAATGATTATATTAAAAACAGGACGGTCAATATAAAATTGTTTTGCTTGAAAGCAGTTTATTCTTGTAATTCGGAGGGAGGGAAAGCTCTGATATATACTTTGTACCCGAAACTATGTTACTTAAAACTAATTCTCATTCCTTATAAGTGGCAACTAATATATATGTAAATCACAATAATAGAAGAATAGTCGCCCAATAAATATCATTTTAGTAAGTCATTAATATTCTTAATGAACTAAGACTCACTAATACTTCGCCAGCATGAAAACAAAATTGCAATTGCATATAAGTCTCTGTAATAAGCGTCTTTGAAACATCGTTTACCAACGTAAAGCCTCACAAGGTTCTCAAACTGAACAATGGGCGGTTGGATTGAAACTCATTTAGGTCATAAGCACCCTTTCAATAGAAGAAAAGTTAGATTAACATTTATATTCGATACGGGGTGATGTCTATGGATTATTGATGAGTTGAGAATTGATGAGAGTACTTTTATTAACCTATCTTTAATGTTCGTTGTTAATAGTTTTATTTCATTGAGGTATTGATGTTTTATACAAGTATTAAGAGTTTTCTTAATTTGTAATGGTGTTTATGTTGATTTATTTTATTTAAATTTATTGATGGGGTTGTTAACAATTAATAATCGGCATGAAGTTACCTATATAAATGAAAAATATTTCCTCCAAAGATCCGACGAGTAAAAGCTTAAAATTATTAATATAAAGATTTACTTAAAATATCAAACAAGTGAGTCAGTCGTGAATATTTGTAACAAAATCCACATACTTGAAATGCTGGTTGCATCCGAATCACATGTTCAAGATTAAATTGCATTTTGCTGCCAACTCTCGTTAGGTCCGACTTTTTACTGTAATTCCATGTAATTTTCGCCTCGTGGAGTTTTAATTATGAGGTGTGTATGGTCTACACTTTGAACAAAAATTCCGTACGTATTAAGTTAGGTCTTTAATAAAAAGTTTTTTATATTTTTATATACATATTAATATATACAGCTTAGAATGTGTTATTAATATATTATTAAATATTATATACTGAAAACCTTTGACGTCATATTTCTGATGTACTTTAACGTGTTGCGATGAAAGGGGCTCCAGATACGTCAATCAGTAATAATTAATTAGCGACAGAGAACGCCAAATTAATATAGGAATATTGAATATTGACAACGAAACGTCATCAATTGAGTTATGCTTTATTAAGGTAATGCTTGTAATATTTTTTGTTTATAAAATTTGAATTACTATTGAAAACCAAATTAATTAACTTTTGCAGCAATAATGAATGCAAAGGTAAAAAAAAATAAAAGAAATTCAAACTGAAAACTTGGAATCCCAACCAAAGGATATGCAAAAATTAATAAATTTATCATATTGTAATGAATATAAAAACGCTTCCATATCACCATTTTTCAATATATACAAAAGCCTTTAATACGAGAAAGCTTACATTCATATAAAAGCTCTACACCCTGTAGAGGTTTTGAATGTCATCATATTTTAAGGATGCTTTCAACTCATAAATATTGATATAAGAGATCGCATTCTAATAAAACGACGGATATCAATAAGGATGGAAGATTTGGAAGCTTTTGGATATCTTATATGCAAATACATCTCAATATTGGACGTTTATTTTAAACACAACCATCATCAAATTTTACTTAGTAAATTTTTGCAAAGCATTATCCTTCAATGTTCCAGAAATGTGTGATAATATTTTTATCTTTAAAGACTTACACCAACAAAGCCATTGTTGAGGCTTGGTTAACAGATTCAAAAAGTTACAGAGTTCAGGTTTGTGGCGGGTACGTGGTTTAGAAATAGTTATACCGGTTTGTCAGATTAGAAACTAACTCGGTGGAACTCCTTTGATCAAATATTCGATCAAATGTTAGATTACGTTAAATCATATTATACAAGTTGGATTGTTTGAACGTGTTTTATCTGTGTCATGATTTATATTATCTGTATCTTTGTCAATTTTATTATTCTTATCAAATTTAAAGTTTATACAGAATGTGTCAGTTAAAAGTTGCATAAAATGTATATAGGAATATAGGAATATAGGAATATAGGATCAATGTAATTAAGGCCATCGCTGAAAATGCTAGTATGCCCGTTCGTTATCAATGTTACTCGGATTAATCCGCTGGGATTGGAAGCGGTATGGGCCGGTGCTCCCTGGGGGACGGCTAATTCGGTCTTTTGGGATCGCGTTAGCCGTCTGCTAACGTCCAGCGGTGGGGTGTCAGCCATAAGGTACCCGTGTCCGGCACGTGGCTGACGGGGAAGGGTGGAGGGGGGGGGAGGCATGAAGTACCCGTGTCTGATTCATGGTTGCCAAGAGGTAGGTGACGCGGCGGTCTGTCCTTAGGGGTGGTCCCTCTGCCCGAATCGAGTCCCTTTTCTTCAGCCTCCATCTTGGGAAAGCGGGCCTTGAATATTCGATTAGAGAACTCAAACCCTTTTTGCCAGAGTACAATCGTGAGACCGGTTCGGATTCGCGGAGTGCACTTGGAGCAACCCGTGGTTGTGGAAGGGATATGCGTAGGTTGCTTTGATCTCTTTCCGCCGAGTATTCTGCATAGCTGTGCGGCGGAGATATGATCTGGGCATGAGATTTTGAGGCGGTCTGCCTTTAGGGGTAGTCCGTATGCGACGGAACGAGCCTCAGGCCTCAGCTTAGGAAAATGGGACTGGTTAATTCGGGGTCAATCCCGGTACTTCTGTGATCGCACAGTAGACTTGGAGTGGCTTCGTGAGGAGATTTCGGGAGATATTTGGACTTGGGGTTTTTTCCTGTCGACTCGCGCTCTGAGGAGCATTTCAGGGGGATGTTTCTCTTAGACAGACGGTACTTGGATTCGTCTTAATCGAACCAGATACCACGGCCATGCTCGGCGATCGTTAGTCTCCGCTTAGTGGGTTCCCGACTAATGCCTCTATCTTGCTGAACTGGGCTGACCACCGGTGGTAGAGGCTTGTCGGGTTCGAGTCCCTCCCTCTTTGAGTCGTTATTTTGCGCGGCAGCTGTGAGTTGGTAGTTCATCCCTGCTAACCCGATGGATCGTGCTTGACTGTCTGCTCATTGAGGTCCTGAACGGTGGTCTTCGGCTTTCTTCTTAAAACTAAACCTACCAAGTGCCGGTCAAATTGACTGTTCTTAAACTTTTGTAAAACTTACACATTTTTAAACGTTATAATATCGTTATCAAACTACAAGACAATTCTTACAATATGCATATAATATTTTCTTCACTCTTTACTTTTAGTTATTTCCATTATTACCTGCGTTATATAATAAAATAACTTTTAATTACCAGTCAATTTGACCGCGTGCGGTAGGAACAGGTACACAAGAATTGTCGGTAGGTTTAGTGTTAAAGTAGGGAGGTGGGGAACCACTTGCGTTATAACAAGTTTGTCGACTAAGCGAGAGTGCCTCTCGTTGCGGGATGAACTTTTCGTGGTGTCCGTCGGGGTTGCATGCGCAAGCGTTCCTGCGCTGTCTCACTGTGATAACGTCGGCAACCGTCTGGATTATTGGGTTAGAGTCCCACATAACCATCGCCTTTCTCCCTTGGAAAGCGACATGTAGTCATAATGAGTTCCAGAATCAAAAAAAGGATTACTGTAATTAATAAGCCTACGCCGTGACAATGCTCTAAATTTCTCGGAGCATCCTTATATGGGGGGTAACACCGAGACTTTATGGTGAGTACGAAAGGAATCTCATGACATCCCATTAAAGCGTTGAGAGTAAACGTTGGTTTTTTTAGTGGGTGGCCTTAAACAGCAGCGTAACAAATAGCAGCGTCCTCTATGCTGCCGGGTAGTCTCATGTAAACCTTCGGTCATCACTTTCTTGGACGGCGGGTATAACTTACGGATTTTTCCAACGTTTAAAAAAGAATGACTGTAATTATAAACAAGTTAACTTTTAAAATAGTACTATTATTATGAATAAGATTTTTTTAGCACAGTTCGCGAATTGTATTATATTCTGGTAATAAATAAAAAAATAATTTAGTTAAAATATCGAAATATGATAAAAAATTATCAAAAATTACTATTAATTTGCTTTTTCTTACCATATTAAGATAATTTTCATAAGAATATAATAAAATAAGTAGGCTTATTAGAAATACTTAGCGATTATTCTTATACTTATGTTTCATAAATGGTTAAAAATTAAAGATATAATTCGAATATTAATGTTATTAAAACGTCTAATAGATAGTTTATATTTATTTTAATTTCGAATATAATATTATTATCCAGTCTCAAGCTAAGCGAGTCACTTATTTCAAATAATATTCATTAAAACAATATTAAACGTTAAACCTTGCTGTACGTATCACAAAGGCAATTTAAGAGGTACTAAAGTTAGTAAAACTTTCACTAATCAACTTTCAGCACAAAAGATCCCACTAATGCAGTTAAGCATCAGGCAACTATTTTAAAATTAATCTTCTTTGAGCTTAAGTTCAGTTTCAGATAAAGTTCTGTATTCACAAGCATAATCCTGTGACGATATACTCGTACGTCTATAAAATGCATTCTATAATTTCTAGTTCATTCATGCATCTAACTATTTCGCTATTCAACGTCTAAATATACCGTTCTATGCATGTGACAATCCACTTAAGATGGCCGACGTACCATTTATAATTATTACTGCGACATATTTATAGTAGTTTATAATTTCAACACTTGATTTTTTATGCTTAACGAAAGAAAATCGTTTAAAACGTAGACTTCAAATTTTTAATATGGACGTCACGGAAATTATTAATGAAACAAAAAAAAATCTATAAAAAAAGGAAAATCGTATGTATTTTATAAAGAAAATCCGCTCTACGTGTTCTCAATTAATTGAAGACTTTATACCATTGATTTAAAATTTATTTTTCAATAATCAGAATCTGTAATCTCGTTTAATGTATTGCAGTTACATACGCAGTAATCCATACTGGATTAAATGATAAAAGGAGATCCGGTGGAACAAATAATTTAAAATATACATCTGTTATATTTTCGATTTTATGTTGAAAAAACGAGTATCACTTTTGGTAACACAAAACACTCTTTTCTTATTAAGGATTAATGATAAAATTATGTCATATATTCATGTATATATGGGTATGTTTATTTCGTAATAAATGTATAATCGTAACATTATAATTATTTATTGCAATATAAATATTAAAGGCACTCTCACACTTACCGTATAGTCGCTGTGGTTGCGGCTTCCCGCATCACTTGTTTAGAAATTAATGCGATTGAAATATCTATCCATCCGAGAATACCCATTGGGATGACTAGCGAATTATAAATCTAACGGATTTATCAATCTGAATTTCACAAGTCAAAAGAATAAAAGTATCCAAATTTTTTTTTCATTTAGATCATTCATCAATTACCTCCTTTTTTCCACGTTTTTACTATTCTTCAAAATGTATCTTTAATAATCACACAATTGTATAATTAATATAGTAATACTACAACTTTCGATTCTTTACATAAAACAGTCAAATCATGGTGCTTCAGATCGAGGGAGACTATCGCTCACCGCACGGATCTGTTTCGTCTGACGAGGGCACAAAGCACCCCGTCTCGGATGATTCAATTAAGCCGTCATCCAATTCCATTAAAGTTTGAAAGCGTATTCATGCAAAGTAAATCTTTTGTAATGCGGAGCTCCTACGTGACTAATTGTGTGTCATTCTGATGGTAATGTAATGTGCCATAGATTAAATATCTTGCTTGTCGTTTAAATATTTCTGAAAATTTTAAGTAACTTATTTTTGTTTGTAGATAATAGACGACTCAATGAAAATTAGTTTTTAAAATAAATCTGGATTCGACATAGTTGATATGCGAATAATTATTATTTGAATGACATTTTAATTGAATTGAATGTTTCAGTTTCAAACTATAAAAATACAATTTGAGGATTATTGAAAGTACAATAACCTTTGTACAAAGTGCTACACGGCTGAAATTAACACTTCACTCGCTGCAAAAATGTTATAGAAAAAATCTTTATTTAAATAATTAACTTTATCATGAACATCATAAAGTTCAATTTTAAACAAAATTTTGTATGTTACATATTAATTACGACGAACCTAAAAAAGCGCGAAAAACTACTTGGCTTCTAAAATAACTTAATGAATAGCGTATGTTAAAATATTTTTATATAACACAAAAGACTTTACGAGCTTTAACATTGTCGACACTTGGAATGTTTGTAATTTTACAATAATGACGTAGCGTGATTCGACGTTTTTGCAGCTGTTAAAGTTATTTCACACTTTGCGGTTATACAACGTTATAAGCGTTGAGTGTGACGCATTCTTAATAACCTCTAAGATATTTAGCTTGAAATAAATTCATTTTCACTATAGCTTATTTATAAATTCAAACAAGATTGAATAAATTGCATTAATTTGCAATTGCTGTAGTTTAATTCAACAAGTATTGCGGTGAAGACTATATTCAAAATAAACATATCATAAATTTAACTTCCTTATAAGTTAAAACGTGAACTATGTCTTGTGTACTCCAACTCAATGCATTTTAATGATTTACTTGCGCGAGGGCTCTCATTAGTCGAGACGCTCGTTTTACAACGAAACGCAAACAAGGTGGCACTTAGCATTTATCTCTGTTATCCTGCGTTGCTTCTTCGCAAGAGCTATTTACACATCTTTAAAAATATAATAAGAAAAGACTGTAAAGATAAAAAGATATTTAAAGATAAACATCATATTAAATGATGGTGGATTACTGACTTGAATGAATAGCGAGAATTGAAGCATCAAGCACCAAGAATTGGTTATAGTTGTCTTCAATTCGGCTACTTCTAAAGCAGGTCAACAGAGCGCTCTCCAGCTCCTCCGCTTACATTAGAACCGCACAATCTTACGCCCGAAGCGCAGCGCAGATGACGCCTGCATTATGCATGGGCTGCATTTAGCGATAGTGGGTCGTATTACTATACCATTGCAACATGATATTGTTATTAGAACGGTCGGATATAGCTTAGCATGGAACATGTTATGCTTATTGTAGAACATGGTTCTCTAAGCGTAGATTTAGAAAAGCTTTGATTATTAAAGTTGAAATAGTTTTGTTTTAAGCTGTACGTGAAGCTTTTACCGAATGATGGATTATGAAACATTTTAGCCAGTTAATAAAATAAATGGAAAAATATAGTATAAGATTTTTTTATTCTTAAAATACATCAAAAGATATTTTTAAAAAGCTTTAAGAACTCATGATTATTTATAGAGATATTATTTTTTTAAAGTTAACTTTACTTTAATACACGAGTAAGTGACATACGAGTGTAAACATTGAACTACTTTTATCAAATCTCAAACTTCAAGTTGAAAACTGAGTTTGTCGCGATTCTTTTTAAAACGCTATCCAATTTAGTTTCTATTGCTATACACACTAAGTTTAAAACAACAAACAACTTCCTCAAATCTGTCGAGGTAACATTATTGTTCAGGAAACGTTATTTTCTTTGTACGACGAAAATAATTCAGAAAGTTCAGGTCGAATTCACACAACACGATATGTCGAGTTGGTGACGGTTGTTTGACGCTTCATGTAATGAATATTTTTACGTGCTGAAGTGTACCCGCCCCCTAATTTAATGCCTTATGAATAAACTACTTCCTTTATTTTGATCGAACCGAAAATTAACCGTTTTGTGATCTCGTAAATTATAAAAAAAAATATTGCGAAAATTTTTCGTTGTCAAAAAAACAGTTTTAATATTCTAAGACCGAATTTTGAATTAAATAAAAATAAGTATGTCATATAAATGTTTAAAAATAAAAATATATGATAAAACAATTTGATAATTCGTGAAAAGTTAACAAGTTACTTTGGAATTCGTACTGACATTGCTTGTTTTTTACAAGTCTACTATTACATAACACATTAAAAATATCCAAGGGCTTTTAGGTCATATTAAGAACGCAATAAGCCAATAAATTGCATAATACATTTTGGACTAAGATAAGACGGTAAAAGCATAAACGACTTTCAAACTTTTCAAGTTAAATGAAAATTAATTTTAAAGTAACTCAAAGTCTCAATTAGCCTATAAAAGGATGGATACGGTTCTGTAATTTATTATTAAACTTTTCATAATTAAGGTTAGTTAATTAAAAAACTTTGGTTATATAATTCCATAACATATTACTTTTTGGTCCGTGGGGTCACAACATTAATTCGAAAAATGTTCCCAGAATTCTCAAAAAAATTAAAAATTAAAAATACTAATAATATTTTTACAAACTTAAAAAGATATTTACAATAATATATTGTTTTGAATTTATTTGAACAATTTTTTTCATACTTAAATAAGTAAAATAATTATAATAACTTTATAAAAGATAATTAAATTTTAATTGAAGGTACGACTTACTAATTAATTATGATTAAGTACTTCCCTCCGGGTATAAGTATAAGATAATTTATTTATACGCTCTGGGTTATTATGAAACCATTAGAATATAATTTTATTACCTTCTAGATTATTATCTACTGGATATGGGTTTAATGTCCACTTACCATCAGATTTCTCGTCCTTTAAACCTGAAACAACAATATTTATAATTAATCAATAATATAAATTATTTTTAAATATCATAATGAGCTTATTCTTAATTAAAGGATTTTTTAAATCTTATAAACATATTTAGTCATGTTAAGCATCTTGTAAGTTTCTTGATAAGTAAAAAACAAAGTTCACCACCAACCAAGTTATAGTTTCCTCATGAAGTTAAAGCTATGACTCAGTCCACTAATTGTGTATATTATAGCATTATAGAAAATGCGTGTAAGCACAGCTACGTCGTAGACTTTATCTACGCCTACATTTGTGTTATTTCAATATTGTTTAAATTATTATTCTTTTATATGCATATTATACATAATACTGTGGATAAAACATAAAATATTTTGTCACAAGTAAATTTAGCTCACTATCGCAGTATCAAAGCGACTTCGTCAAGCAGAACGACGGCGATATTCAATCGTGTCCTGTAATATGCGCCTGTTTCGTGAATATAAATGCATGACCTATTCGCACTGATGATTTTAAAAAGATATTGTTATAAAATTATATTTATTCAAACAAATTATATTGTTTTTTATTATTTTTAAAACATTGTATTTGTATTGTATTGTAACTGAATCAATGTATTATGGAGCTTTTTATTAATGTGAATGTAGGTCATTCATGTCAACTTGGTTTATTATATTTAATAATATAGCCTTGAGTGTCCCTATTAGAATAATATTAACAATGTTTATTTTTTCTCCAACTATATATCTATATAAGGCTCAAATTTTAGTCCAAACCTTTATAGATTTGGTCTAAAATTTGAGCGAGTTTTTGAGATAAAATTTCAATATCAAAATGATAAATTGTATAACGTTTTTTCGTCTAAGTAATAAATAATTTATTGAAATATAAAAGCTTTTAGTCCAATTTGATCTTAAAATATTACTCTTAAAATTTTCTTAAGTAATGTATTAATATTTTAATATTATACTACAGTGCGTACTGAATCTTATTCACAGTACACCGTGATGTAATAACGTCGTTAGACACCGATCATTTTTCAAATATGTAGTTTAAATTGATCTTCGCCTTCAGCATGAGACCTATCGTGTATCGAATGGTTGTATAAAGTATAAGTTATATTTTATTATAATTATTAAAATATTTTGTCTTGTTTTTTGTGTAAGGCTTCTGAATAATTATAGTCTAAACCTATTACACAACATTAATCTACATTTTTATAATTCTGTTCGTTGAGCTCAGCGTAAGCGAAGCTCTCAACCGTTTTGGAGACCTTTTTTTGTGTTTAGTTGTCTCCAGAATGCGAGATAATTAGCTAAAATTTTTCTCATGTATGTTTTAGCCCAATGCGGATGTTATAGCAAAACAGTTTGAAAAAATGTTGAGCCATTCAAAAGTTATCAAGAAAAGAAGAAAGGAGAGGGGCTCAGCTCAACACCCGCGCACGGTTGGCGGATCATAGTTTAAAAATAGATAACAAAAAAAGTTGCTTATTTCAGTGACATATCTGTTTGTAAAAACATTTTTATTGCCAATAAAACATCTCACTGGTAATTTCAAAATGTTTTATGACGACATCTGAAAAATATATATGTCAAATATGAAATATACTAATATAAAATAATGTCGTGTCTCAAATCATTGTCATAAACGTCAAATATACAAAGCGTGTAACGTGACTCGGAGGCAGCGATCCACGTCGAGTCACAGGCACGGGGCGAGCACGCGTGGCGCTCACTTTTACGAGGCGACTGTACACCTCATGGAGCTTACAGTACTTTTAATTTATTCGGCATATACAGATATTACCATGTTAAAGAAGTTTGTAAATTGTACATTATTATATAAATCGTCAATCAGGTGTTTTAGACTGAATATTCCTTTTTGAAGGTATGATAAAAAATATTTTTTACGTGAGAAAAATGCTATTATGTTAAAAGTGCTATATTGTGTATTACAGGTTTAAATTTTAAAAGCCATAAATAAAGATTCTATATCGATTCATGTTTGTAACATCAGCTTCAATCTCGATGCATCGATTCTAAATCGATTAGAAATGCAGCCCCGCGGTCTCACGGACGCTTAAATTTACATGTTGGATGCATTCGTATGTAAATTGGAACAAGATGGCATCCACGGCGTGTCGAGATGACGTACGTCCGCTCAATGGCCGCCGTGTGTGTGGCATATGCAAACTATGAAATACGTCTGCTCTGTGGTTGTTTTCTTTGAACTTTTATCATGATTCCGTCTTTGAATGTGGATCACGTCTGATAAACTGGTGAATAGTCGTTGTATTGATTTGATATTTGTAAATTTATTTAGATATAGATTTTTATAAGCTTGTCATGTTTGAACTAAATTTAATGCTGTAATAGAAACAGGTGTAATTATGTGGAACGAAATAGTATTAGTTAGAAATTAGATACATAGTTGACTAATTAGAACCCACTATAAACTCTAACAGAATCAGACCCTGGAAACCGATTCGAACTTGTTTTCAGTGGTCACTGTTTCAACCGCTTCACGTATTAAATAGTATATTAAAAAATTTCGCCTCCTTTAATCGGTACGTCGTATTTTCTAAATTAAAACAAAAACAGCCCTTAATGATTATAATAAAAATAAAAATAATATTTTCTTTTAAATGTAACTAAAATAAAACAAAACCTAAAAAATCTTATTTAAAAACTTTACAATTTAAGCAAAAATGTACCCTCAAATCTCAAACTACCCTAAAAGTATAAAATAAACTCAGGGGCGGAAATGGTTATTGCCTGCTCCTAACTGATGTACGGGCACAGGGGGATGCTGGGTTTTTAAACGCTGAATTTTTAGGGCTACACACGTACGTTTTTCTACTACTCTTTTATGTTTGAAGATCAAATTCTGGGAGTGGTTTCAAGCGTATTTTGGTTAAAACATTTTGTTTAGATCCATCTGTATTCAAGGATTTTTGTATATAACAAATAGTCTGTATATATTTACATAGATTGGTGTATTCTTACACTACTGATTCTGAATATAAATAAATGTACAAAGAATATAAAATTCCTATAAAAAGATTTCAATATAAGACTTAACCTATTCTAAACACCTTTCTACTAAATATATTAAAATGTCGCTAAAGAACCAATCCTGTAACAATATGGATATAAGGATATGCTTACCATATCATCATAAATGTAGAACATCATATAAGATGCAAGTAACATTGATGTCTTCAGTGACCAGACAAGGGCTATTATTTATTAATCGTACCCGGACTTTCCAACCGGGACACCGATCTTGGCAAGTTACTAACATAATACATACGAGTTTATGTCGTTTAATATTAATAAGAACTGAATTTGTCGTAAGGAACAAAAATATTTAATATCAGAATTTCATTGTTTCATTAAGATTTTGGATATTACTTAACTTCATTTAGATATTTGTTACATTTTTATTAGATTCGTTTAATATATATATGTACGTAAGCAGCAGCGGCGTTAGGGCTACTGACACCCCGGGCAAAAATATTTAGGCGCCCACTTAAGGAAATCAATATCGAGTATTTATTTTTTGCTGAACCAAATCATCTGACAGCTGAACATAGTTGTGAATACGGCAAATAGAGCACAGTATTGAGGGTACACAGCGCGGAAGGCAGAAGGCCGAGGCCCCAGACCTCAGCGCCCCCCAAATTTGGCGCCCCGGGCCGTCACCACATCGCGCGCCCCCCTAACGCCACTATACGTAAGTATGTATGTATGTATGTATACATTTATTTACATTCCATAATAAAATATAAAAACATGAAGTATTTAAAATTTTACAATGTAACGTTTTAGATGTGTGTCATCGTTTACTTTAATATGTCATAGTTTTTATTAATTTATACGTGATACAAAGTCTACTCACCAACAATATCCTCGTTCCAAAACGAATCGTCCAGTGTATAATCGGCCTCTGAAACAAGGAGACAACGGTTTTAAATGACTTTTATAAAATAATATAACTTTTATTTAATAATAAATTCTATCCATACATGATAATATTTAAAAGCCATTTAAAAATCCGTGGTCCGCTTGCTCAGATATGAATGACGGCTCTTTGTTGTGCACTCATTTTTATTGTTCGAATTTCTACTTGAATATTTATATTTATATTGTATTCGTCGATATTAAAAACTTACATGTTATTTACAGAGAAAGCTCTAATAAGGTAGGGAAAAACATTTTAAATACTAGGGGCGCGAAGAGACCCTCAATTTCGACTCGCTACGCTCGCGAAATTTTGGGTGTCGTTTGCATATTAAGCGAAGCGAGCCCAGTGTAATGACTCATCGTTGTGGACAATGTCAGTAATATAGGAGATTTCAGATTAGGCTGACAGTCGCGACACGATCACCATCAAGCCATCCAATTAGACCTAACCAAACCAAACCTAACACGATATATATATATATCGATATATATGGGATATAAATTTTTGACGATTATTCCTCAACGACAAGACATTTTTCTAAATTTTTCTTTTAAAAAAAAATCACCTAATGTGTGTCTTTTTTATTGCAAAATTTCATAATTTTCCGTCAAGTAGTTTTCGAGCCTATTCGTGACAAAGAATGTGAAAAAGTCTACAGTAAACGCTCCGCTCGCTTCACTCAATTAATCTTATGTTATAAGAATTTTAACAAACAAATTCTTATCGATACGTAAAGCCGGTAGTATAGCAAAAAATATATAGGTGGAAAAAAAAATTGCCCACCGCGAAAGCTGTAAATTACAACCGAAAAAAAATGGCGAAGCAGACGTTTTTATTCCGATAACAATTATTCGAAATTATTATTACATGTTGATATATTTTTTTTGAATTCGATACAAATAAAACAATGTATTTAGTATAAAGGAATGATTGAATGATGAATATTTTTAGTGTTTATGACTGTGTTTATTTTATGTTTAGTGTAATCTACACAACCTTACACAGATGATTTGAAAAGTTAATGTTTTTATTATGCGTTATACAAACGTTCTTCAATCTAAATAATAATAATAGCAATAGCTACCAACCAGGTAAAGGGTATTCAAATTGAATTTGTTTTTTAGATTCCTAGTTTTACGACGAAGCGTACTGTTTGAGTTTAATCAATCAAAGAGTTAGTGGAAGAGTATCCTAAAAATGAATTCATTTCTGTATAAATCCTTTGTGTACAGTGGATATTGAAATTAAATTGCTTATTTTAGTGAACATTTTCATTTTCGTTTTTGTTTGTCATAAAAATATAAAATTAAAAAAAAATTAAAATGTCTTTTCAAATATGAAAAGATAAATTGAAAGATATTTGCAAATTAAAATCTTCTGCGCTTTAAAATCTCTCTCTAAATTCATACTTTAATTAAGAAACGTAAAAAAATCCAGCTGATGGCACCACGGATGCCTCAGTTTGAATGAAATATAATATTATACTACAAATTGAACACATATATATCTGTTAAAATAAAAATCACCTGCCTTTTATATCCTACAAATTTCTAGCAATTATTCTTTCTTCTAACATCGTTGCCATCTTTTTAATACCCATTTTGAAATCATTAACTCTACAGTAAGAAGTGACTTATAATACTATTTTTAGATATTAATGTTAATAATGAACTACTAAAGAAATAACAGTTAATATTCTGTCATCAAAATTGCACAATTCCCAGGCGATATAAATAATTATTGGACATAATTACTAGATCACAACTGGGAGACAACCCTCAACACTTCGCGTCAAACTTGATCATACAAAAAGTATTCAATACCTGTGGGAAATAAGGTGATAAATATAATTATCTCCAGTATCGTTCACTGGTAGTTCAAGTGACTGAAAGTAGGTAGGCCGGAGTGAGTATCTACTGAACACAACACTCGTAGCAATGATAATTACAGAAACTTCAAATACCTTTTTATGTTGTTTATAACAATGTTTATGTTTTATTTATTTTACATATATTTATGGACATTTATATTCACCCAATAAATTATATAGTCGGGACTAAATCTAATATTTATGTTTATCCTATTATAATAACGTCTGTTTTATATATATAAATCTATGTACGTAACCTATACCTCTAAATACGTATTAGTTTTATAAAATACTAGCTTTTGTCAGCGGTTCTGCCCATGCTGTACAAATAAAAGAATATTGTTGTATCGGAATGGCGTTAAAATTTTTTTTATACATACATTACAGTTTAGGATTAAAGATATGTTATTTGCTGTTGTGATAATTGATTAGTTAACGAGAAACTCACATAATATACATTATTACTATACGTATATTAAATTTGTCGTTAAGTGCGTTTTTTAACATTTACTCCCGTAGGTATTGATCCTATAGAAATATCGCAATAAAACGTAGCATACTACTCGCTGGCAATATAATTTTCGACAGAATTTTAAAATCGTTTTAGTAGTACTTGAGATTACTCTATACACAGAAACTTTTAATTAAACTTTTTCTCTTTATAGTATTACTATAGACAATAAATAACAATTTATTAAAAACCAGTGAAGATGCAAATACCCAGGGTATTTCCCGAACGAAGTTTGACAAAATTATAAATGTTAATAAAAAAACAATGATTTTTAAATAAAATGATTATTATTTATTGAAGAAAAGAAAATGTTAAATATATGTTTATTTATAATTACTAAAAATTATAAAAAAGTGAGATTAATAATAATACAAAATAATAATATAATAAAATATAAAAATAAACTAAATCAGTAAATTATAAATAGCGCCATCTCTCGACAGTAATGTTTTTTTTTATTTTTAAGTAAAATGATTATTATTTATTGAAGAAAAGAAAATGTTAAAAACATGTTTATTTATAATTACAAAAAAAAATAAAAAAGTGTGATTAATAATATTACAAAATATGATTATAATTATATAAGAAGATAAACTAAATTAGTAAATTATAAACAGCGCCATCTCTCGACAGTAATGAAAATTTTGCCTGTCCACAGACATCCATCCATATATCCATCCGAAAAAAGAAAAACAATACAGAACGAACAAAGTTCGTTCGTGAAAATTTGAAGTTAATTAGGAATTCAATAATTCTGAATTAATTCATTAATTAATTGAAACAAAAAAAAAACAATATATAATAATGACTATGGTAAACAAATGATTTATTATATAAATCCTTTTGTAATGATTGAACTGTACAACATCATTGCTTGCATTGCTGTGTTCTGAATTGTAGGAACGGTAGCCGTAAAATGACTGGCACGTGATATTGACGAATTCACTTTGTAAACGTAAAATTGACGGCTGCACAGAGAATAATTGGTTCAAATATTCCTTTGTCATCTAATATTTTCAATTTAGGTATTTTATACTTATCTATTTAGTGAGTTATAAGTAATTTATATGATAAATATTAAAGAATTATTAAAGAAAATATATAAATCGAATGTTACAATTAATTTGGTAATAAAATATAAAAAAGCACTCTCGTATATGTTTTACAATCATTCTCTGCGTTTAAATGTTATTTGTGGGACGGCTACAAAATAAAATATTAGTGTTCACTTCTCTTAGAATATTCCATTACGAGTCCTTGTTGTTGATTTTAACTTGTCCCTATTCCCTATTCTCTTAAGCTGTTAATTAAAACTAATGCAGTATATTCCCCACCTAATTACAACAAGCATAAACACGGCATTCGAAGTTACGGGCTTCAATTTGTATTTAACTTGAGATTTATCGTTGTTTTATTATGTTGTTGCAACGGTTGTTACACTTCATTTTTTTTTCTTTAAAAAGCACCACTTACACAATTGTAAGCTACTTTTAAGGAGTTAAATGGTAATTTAACAGTGGTTAAAAAATATGTTGAAGTTTTTTGATAGCCTATTTTTTTAAAGCATATTTGATACAAATATATACTTTATACTAAAATCCTCAATATTTATACCATACTGAGTGGTCGGGTGAATAGTTATATTCAAAGTATATCAAATTATTCATCCTAATAAAAGGAAACTTAATGTTCATTATCTTACAGCACTTGACATTCGGAATTCAAAACTCATGTTACTTAAAAACTAGTGGCTTAATGTGTATGAATGCCAACAATCACTTTATAATCATTAATCAGATATTAATCGCATTCCTAATAGGCTTTTGTAGTTGATACAGGCACATGTCACGCGATACGAACGCATTATGATGATTCACGTTCATATTTCACGTTCTCAATTTTCTGGGGTAATAAAAACAAATGCTCGATCAATCGCATGGTTTTGCATTAATATAATATTTACCACTAATGGATTGGTTGTGTCCAGAATTAAAATAACATCGTACACAATTTTGTTGTATTTTTTTTTATAATCTGTGTTATTCCATATAAAATATAATATAAATCGGCCATGGAGACATTAATATATAAATGGATATGTTAATATCATCGACGCAGTGTTACCGCTTTGATCACAAAATACTTTGATAGTTACCAACTCAAGATTTGAATTACATTTAAAAAAAAGTAATTTTACATAAAATTTTAAATAAAAATTAGATAGATAAGTAAATTTTCTTTCATATCTGATGAGAAACGGTTATTTTTGAAAATAACAAGAAATTTTGAAATGTTTTAGAATGAAATTTCGTTTACGTTGGAATTACAGAAGCTAATGTTGGTAATTTATACGCTGACGTGGTATACGTGTTGGGAATATGCGATTAACACCCTGGTATTATGCAAATTTGTAGTTATTTTAATAATTAACCTCCATTCCGTAACGGTGTTGAAATAACATTTGATATCGAGTACATTAAAAAAAGTCATATTTTATTAATAGAATTATTTTTTATTTAGGGAAGTAATAAAAGGCTGTGAGTTTGATGCTAAATGTCTGCGTTGTGGCTTTAGCATATCTGTAACTTAGTTAAAGAACTCACACACCACACTCAGGTATGGGAGAAGGATATGGACTAGGCTATCACGTCCCACACCAAAAGATACTACAAGCACCTAAAGACCAGCCTAACAGCTGTCTTTAATTAAGACGAGCGAGTGATACACTGCTCGAGCCTGTCGAAAAACTGATATTTAAATTTTCAACAGTTACAATTAATTTCTGCTACTTGGTTTAAAATGATTATACTCTTCTATAGTTAACGGAGTTATAATAATGTTTAATAAAATGTGTATGATTCAAGTCCTAACTGCCTATAACAGTAAGTTATATAAAAAAATCTATTAATACTTTACATAGTTTAAGATTTGAAAAGTTTATCTTACAGAAATTAAAGAAATGTTACTTTTCAACATTTGTTGTTAGCAAACTATCCTATTGTATAAATTCCGTTGCTACAATATTTAACAATATCATTATTATGAGTAGTATATAAAGAATATGAAACAGCAATCATTAGGTATTTTTTTACGATTTTGCGTAAAATACCAAAGCTCTTCTCTGCCTTCGCCATTTTGTCGACCGATGTCAAGCGTGACTTGACAGCGCGCAATAGGTTCGGAAATCGAGTTACAATGTCCAATATTGATACAATCGTACCAACAAAACGAACCAATATAACTACAGGAAGGGTAGTAATTTAATTCTCAATCGATAGGGGCACTTTTTTAGTCGACCTTATTCTGAAAAGGAATAAATTTATTGGTCGAATCCATTGCAAAAATTTCACGTCAAATCAGTCGCGTGGACGAGGCATTTTTCGATCAAAAGAAAGAATTTAGCAATGAAATTTTATTTGTACAAAAGCACTTTAAATATAAGGATAATCTAAACCGTTTAATTTTGTAGATTTAAAGATCAGTGGCGTAAATTGTCAGCAAAATTACAGATTTACATATAAAAAAGGAAATTTGTCCTCAAACGTGCTAGCTTCATCGCCCACAATCGAATAACCGTTAGCTCCACGTTTTAAATCAGCGACATGTTACATTCACAAATCAAATTACGATCTGCCGCCGGCCTTCTCGGCTCCGGCGCCATGTTTAAAATTATTAATTAAATAAGGAACGTGACTCGTTCTATGAATACAACGTTCGCCACAGATTTACAGGTCCAACGTTCATATTTTTTTATAGCCTGTTAAGAAATGCCTAAACGGAAATGTTAGGAGATTTAGATATAAAATAAATATTTAGGAATACACACCATAAAATTAAATGACATAAAATAAACATTTATTTACAAAAATATCAGAAGAAACTATAAATTGACGTAGTTGGACAGGATTGGCCCAATCTTGCCACAACTGTGATAGGTAATTGTACTGTCAAAAAGACCAACCCATACATCCTCGCTGAAAATCCGATCGACAGAGCCTTCGCAGGTAACAAATCACGTGACCCCTCCTCCCCTTTCATTTACCGCAAAATAGTGCGTCCGGAATACAATTGAATGGCATTTGATGCCATTGTTTTATATTTAGTATATTTAATGATATACTGTAGTTAAAAATATCTGTTTGGATGGAAATTTAGCTTTATTTCTTTTTCTCAATAGATATATTTTTATCTTTACTGTAAATTTAGAATTTTTTAGTTTTAGTTTAGAATTTTTTCTTTCTAATATTCTTAAATAGGATAGATTATATGAATGTTCTTATAGTATCGTGTACAATTTTGCACAATATTAAGAGTTGATATAACTATCAACATTTTACAATATTCAGCACTTTTGGGTTAATCATTTTTATACATATCCTATTGCACTTCTAATTTGTTTAATTTCTTTATAAGTTTTATAATTCTTTTTATTTGTTTAAAACTTTAGTAAACTTTATTATAAATTTATTATAATATATTATATTATATCTCATTTCATTTTAATTATATAAATATATATCTATAATAAATATTATTGACGTTATTTGGTTACAATCAAATTTATTACAATACGTTAACTTTGTAACTGAAATATCCTGTAGTAAAATAAACGTAATAAATAAAAATATTAAGAAAAGAAAAATTCCACCTGTGCCATAATCCTTGAGGGATTCCCTAAAATTGTACAAATTTATCTGAAATCTTCTTAAACCGTAATTATGTCGCTCGGAAAGGCCGAGGGCGATCGCCCGATAGGGATCGCCGAAAGATATATCGGGTGTCGTGATGAAGAAATCTTGTTAGATTTTTCGCTGTTACAATTTTTTAATTAATACAATATTGAGGAAGACAATATTGGAGTTTTTGAGGTGGTACCTTTTAGGTGCTGTGTTATTTTTATTCGACCATCGTTAATTATTTTGACGGATTAATTTCTGTTGATAATAATTCGTGCAAATTTATAATTATTTCAATTTATACAAACAAAAGAATGAAGAATAAACAACGATAATTATAACCTTTAGAAATAAAAACATGATTAGAACTCTTGTTTCGATTTTAGACAAAAAAAAATGGTAACTCTTAAAATTTTTAATTAAGGCATTTCATACAAAATAGCAATTTCCGATAACTCCGAAGTCTAAAAACAAAGTAAGTAATGAATCACCCTTTTTTTGTTTCCACAAAAGGATAACAATAGGATAATTTGAGGCGATGAGACTGTACATATCAGAGGTTTCAAAACTTTGAATAATTGTTACAGACGCCTGCGGGGTTACTGTAATCAAGGTTCGTCGGTCATCTATATTACAGTAATTATAGTCTTCGGAGATTCAAGATTAAAGTTTGATCAAAATTAGTAGTCCATTGTATTTGTTGGATCCCAATAGGCTGGTGTATGTGAATATAATATTAATTGAAGCATTTACAAATTGACCCTCATACTTAAGTTGATGTGTAAGCTGTTACGTATCTAATAATATAGTTGTTTCGGAGTGTAGGTGACATGTGACGTCATTATCCAAGTGATAAGGGTATGTTAACAAGGATTATAACAGTTTTAGACAAGAAATATATACCCTCGGGGTCGCTTTGTATGTTTCAATAACACTGTTACAAATCCAATATAATATTTTATGTAACTTTAAAAAAATACAATTCTATGGACATTCGAATTTTTGAAATGGAATTGATAAAACTTGGATTCAATTTAAATTCACTCATTCACATACAATGTATTAACTTTTAGAGTTTGCAATATCTTGCAACTTTTAGAATGCAAACTTATTAAAAACCATTTGCTTCCTTCGTTCAATCGCAAGAGTGGATTGGCGTTATGTTCATTAGTAGTTCTTACATAAGTAGATAAAAACAACGATATTAATATAAACAACAAAAAGTTTAATCGCAATTAATGAACTTCAACATGATATGCATATGCGGCGGCACCGTGAACAACTCTACTCCATTGCCAGATGAGGTTATTGTTAGGGTTATATATGCAAAATTGAAACTCAATCGGGACGTGGGTCCAAATACACGTTTTGTTGCATACAGCAGTGAAGTTTAATAAAAGCTTGTTAAAACAGTGGCTACAATCACACAAACGAATGGAGATGTGGATGCTGATGGTCTGGTTATTGAGCTAACAGTTTCAGAGTTACCGTTTGATATATTGTTCGACTAAATTGTATCTAGACATAGTATTTGTTTAAATGAAGTTTAAAACTGAAATGAAAAGCAACATACAAATATATATATTTTAGGTAGATTCAATAGATGAATCTACCTATTGCAATCGATGCGATGACGGGACCCAGACCCCAGGGTAGGGGCGCTACGCCGTTTATGAACTGGAGATTGAGAATCCGTCGAAAAAAAAAAAATTATATATCCCTCTATATATATATGTATATATGATCCATCAGTCCAAATTCATCGTAGGCGAAATCTGACTTCACAGGTCGATAGGATAAATTAGTAGGACAAACGTACCATCTCGTTTTTTTGGAAAAAGTGAAAGGGGGGGCTGGGAGAGGGGGTGAAAGTGCAAACCTTTGGGACACGCTACAGGTCGCAAATATTGACGCAGGATTTTCAAACTCGGCATACACATTCTTAAGAACAAAATGAAGGTTAAGTTCTTGAACGGGGGAAATCGGTCTAGGGGTTGAGGAGCTGGGGGGGTTGAAAGTTAAAAACCGAAAAAAGTCACAGAAGAAGGCAAAATTTTGCTGTCGCAAAAATCTTAGAAAATTAACAAATTAAAAGAGAAAACTTTTTTGTTCGAAAAGTTTTTTGATGCGACCCCCCGTTTAGGAGATAAGAGTGGTGGGTGGTTCCCCGCTCACCCAATATATGCAGAGTGACCCGTCATAAGACTCGTAATGAGCAGTAGAATACTGCTGGCTAGTTTTTCTTTGTCGATCCGACCGAAGGGAATCTACCTAACACGATCGACCCTGTCGAACGAGGTATTTTATTTAAACTTAATATATAGGTATATATAAAAAACATATATCGGATATATTACACACAACAAAGTATTTTGAATTGATTGTATATAAAGGAATATTATACATTTATTTTCTTACCCTAAGACTAAGTATCTCATATTATTTGATCAACAACTGCCATGTTGATTCAATATAATATACAGATTCGATAGACGTTGTTATACCTTTTCTTTTATTTTCCTTTATTGTTTTATTTACACATACTAAGACATTTCACTCAATAATACTAATACGTATCACTTCTAATAACATTTTATATATTAAATAATACGAAAAAGCTTGTAATAAAAACGGGTCAGCAATCATAGAAATAGAATTTATGAGTCCTACATCATTAACGTAATGTGGTTACCGGGTTTAGCGGGAAAACATTATCCCGAAACTACAAACATTTAGCAATCCTATTTTTATAAAGATAAAGCATATTTTGGATTGTTCTGTGGGATTTAGGCCAGTCGTTATCATACAGATAGACCTATATTAAAATAGGGGATGGTTTCATCGATCGTAAGCAATTTCTAAATTACAGACAAGGATGAGCTTGGTAAAGTTTTATACACAATGCGTTTTAGTGCCTTATCTTTAACATTTTATATTATGAAAGATTTAAAATTTTAATCATGTTATTAAATTTTACTTGATGTAACTCAAATGATACATTATAGTGTGTTGTAGTAAAAAGAAGTCATAAAAATTATTACTAGCATTTCACAGTACCAACTCAATTTATGACGATCATTGTTTTACATAATTTATTATATTATCCAGTGATGTATATAAAGGAATAATTACACGAAAGAAGGAGAATTTAGCTTTGTTTCTGGGAGTAATGAACATTTTAGCTCCGTGTCAATCCGAGTCACTGAAATCATAATTAGCGTGTTCAATTACCCTAATTACGGGGTAAAATGTGACAGAGCAAGATATATTACTGCGCTGTTAGTTGTTTTAACTTCGAAAAAGTTTTATAAACGCCCAACAATTTCGAAGAAATATATTTAGAATGGAATCTGTTCTTAAGAATTTATTACATATTTTCGGCTTAATATAATATTTTTGGGTCCGACATAAATAGTTAGACTTTATTGACATTGTAATTTAAATAAAATTGTATTTTTATGAGTAACAAAATATTATTACATAATTGGTAACAGAAAAAAGTTACGATAACTTTAATTGTGCCTAATAACAAAACCGTTTTATGATAGGGGGATAAAATCTACAAAACTCAGAAAGTGATAATAAAAGTTCTAGAATTGTGCAAAGCATCTGTTCCCAAACAAATAGGTGGTCACGCAAGGCGTGCCAACCGCGACCCGCTGCGACCGAACACGCAACACACCAACAACTGTTTAGACCAAACCAGGAGATTCGCCTATTAATGGTTTAGGGAAATTTATTAAGCTTATAATACTGTGTTTACAGCATTGAAAAATGTTTTAATAATATAATAAAACAAGGTCATAAAATTCTTAAAATATTTAATATATATGATGGTAAAAGATTAGGTTTAGGTTACGCTAGGTTGAAATTATATTATTTAGGTTAAATCAAGACTCGTAATTAATTATTTTCTCTAAGCTACAATCCTTCTCTAATCTCGTCCACTCACAGCATTTTCATTTATTTTTGTCCAATAAAACAAGTAGGAAGCAGTATTGGTACCTAGAAGAAATTCAACTAAAGAAAATCAGATAAAACGGTATCTGATACTTGCAAACTAAAAAGATATATATTAACTACGACGTAAGTGTTTACGAGTAACTATTAATCACGCAACCTTACCTTTACGTTTATTTAATGTATATATACTAGTATACATGTCCCATTATCCCATTCTCTGACCAATTATGGAAAAAGCACCTAGAAAGGCTAATTGGGAGCTTAACTCACGATCGTGTACTGTCGACTGGTTATAGAATTCTGTCCGACCAAACATAACTTATGTTAGAAATAAATTTCAGTTTTTTTTTACAAACAGTTTACGAGATCGAAATCGGACCTCGACAATTTAAAGTAATCATTAGTATCGCAATGTCAGAGGGTCTTTATTGAATTTTGGTGGAGAATCGCAAATTAACAGCCAAGTCCGTGTACATAGAGTGTTACATTAGACTTACGTAGATTATTTATCTGAAATTTGAACAGAGATTTAATCGATGCCCTCTTATCATATTTCGATTATACATTAGAATGCTTTCGCATCACGTTACAATTTTATAGTTCACATTCTGTTTTTATTTAATTGCTCATAAGATTTGCTTTCATTATTATTTTTATATACCTACTCTACGCAATATGGGAAAAGACATTAGGTAAAGGTCGAGAGGTTCCCAGGAAGCTTATAAACTTAAATAATATGTATTCAGTAATGATATCTATTTCAAAGTCTGTGAACATATTTGTTATTTATTAACAAAGAATAACTATTTTAATATTATATTTACAATCCAGAAGTCGAAAAGAAACATTTTATTTTGTAACAAAAATAAATAAACCTTATGAAAAATTTTATATTTAATCACCATATATATTTCATATAACAAATGGAGCTCCAAATAATACCGATAGCGTTCTTGGAACTAAATAGCTTTGCTCAGTTCTTCTAGTGGCACAGGAACATTAAAACATAATTATAAATTCATTCATCGTGTACGAAACTCCGTCATAAATTACAGCCGCAGTCACCATTGAATTCTCACACTTCAAGTAAACAATGAAAATTGAAATGCGCCCATTCTTTTTATACTTAACTGAATATTTTACACCACAATATTAACAGATCCGAGCGCAGAAACGAAATAGTTCCACTTCCAGATGTTCGCGGTTCCATCGGAACGCAACGAATAAAATAAACATCTTAAGACATCGTCCCACCTTGCCTGTTTTCCTAAATTGTTTATTCGTTATACTTTATACAATAGATTTCTGTATTCTCCAGTGTTTTGTTTGCGCTTTTAGCAAATAAATCCACTCTAGGCATTTATTTTATTCCTTTATGTGTTTGGTGTTACTTAAATTGTTTTTTATTTAGACAAAGATTGTAAAAAGTAACCAGTAAAGATGGTACACTTTTATAGTTACATATCTATAGCTCTATTACATTAGATATTATGTTATATTAAATATTTGTAATATCTTATTAAATTGTTGTTCTATTCCTCTCCATGTAATAACAGATTTATCTTTAGTCAGACAGCTTTGAGTAAATCTCGTATAAAACGAAAATAAATAAAAGAGTTTTCGAAAGCCAGAGCTAAATGAAATCTGGTGCAACCGTGAAGTATTGTTTGGGAAGGACGTGGGTTCCTCATTGTGTCAGTAATGAGACATTCTTTCGACACACACCTACTGTAACTTCATCCTTCCTAAAATATTTTATACTACTTTATTTGAATATAGCTTTAATTGGATCTTTGTATTGTAAATGAGATTGTTTCTGTATGTAAATGAAATTGTATATTATTTAATATTATGATTAGTAACAATAATGTATTGTTTTGTTTTATCATTGTAATATAAACAGGTAAAAAAGATGAGTGATCCACTTTATCATCGTATTACAGTCGCATTAATAACGGTGGACAGTTTTTATAGCGTAGGAAGAAAAAACATGGAGTCCAGATGTCTGAGGACTGTATATTATTTTCTTTCATTGTATGATTCGTATTGTATAAAACGAACGGTTAGAAAGACCTTTTTTGCTCATCCGGAGATTACATTTTGGGTGAAAGCAAAATCTTTCCCAATTCTGTAAGCATCGTCTTTGAATAGCTAGTTTGAATCGCATGTCAACGTTTCAATCGCATTCCACCATGACACGAATGTTGTTTTAACTAACTTTTTACACAAAACTACATATATAATACAATACAATACTATTTAAAAAGTATAAACTTCCTAGGTAAATGGTAAATATACTGCTTTATAATATACTGCTGATCTACGCTGCTAGCTGTTCTAACTTTTAAACCTTTTACCATTAAGCATAATCTCTTTAATACAAAACAAACATAAAATGTAGCCTCCTTTATACTTCTGGATGCAGTTTAAATGCAAAACTGGAAGTCGGCCAGGTCTTGCTGACGAAATACTACACATGTCCGATTCGAACGTTATTCGATAAAATTTCGCAAACCGAGTATTGTTTTCGGTGCTTTTTTTGTTAATTAACATAAATAGATGTTAGAATACATAATTAATAAATCATAAAAATCTTGAAACATGAATAAGGAAATAGCCCAATAAAAACGAGATCGTCTCAAATTTTGGCTAGATTATGAAGCATTTTCAGCACAATGCACAACTTATTGCTAATTTTGTAAACAGTCTGTCGTTACTTTCCAGAAATTTAACTTGTCTGTTTTTTTTTTTGTTATCCAAAATAAACTACGGGCTTATAAAAAGTTTTTAACTTATTAACAAGTTTTAATTTCAGTTCCTATTAAGTATATATTGACGCAATACCAAATATAATAATAATATGTTTTAGATTTAAAATCTAACAGCATTAAAGATAATAAAGTACATCTAAAATAAACCCCAAAGTGGCTCTACGTAAGACCTTCGTCTTATTTCGTTCTACAGTCGCATTCTTGAAATGAATTCCGCCCGTTCTTCGCTGCCAAGAGAGCGATTTTAAAATAGTCGTCCTCACCATTCTCAGATCCTGGAACCTCTCAAGAATCCTAAATAAGTTGTGTAAAACACGAACGTAGTGTTTGTTTACTTTCCTTATAGCTATGAGTTTTGTTTCCTTTCTCTGTTAAAGGGTCTGCGATGTCTTTTTTATTCTTTAACTGATAGTTTTGCGATTTAAACACTACATTAAACATTACACTGAAGATATATGAGTATAGGAAGCATCTAGTTAAATACACGAGTAATAATATAGAAGTAAAGTGAACATTTCAAATTGATAGCGATTCTGGCTCTCTGCCAGCCATCGCTGGAGTGCTTTTGTCAGCCGCAGCGCCCGATTGAAGATGAAAGCCTACCAGTTTTTATGCTAGATATATAATTATAAATAAAAGAACATACATTACATGCGCCTTTTTAAACTGAATTTCATTTATGTTCAAATGCTTTTCTCACTTGTATTCTTTTTGTAAATTTAGATGCATTTTATATTATTGCTTTGCAAGCTAAATAAAAATGTTATATTTATCTACTATGTTTGGATAGTATCTAGTATAATATAAATACATACCTTATATCAGTTAGATTTATAAATTAAAGATAAACATATAAATAATGTTTATCTTTAATTTATTTTTATTATTATTCAAAGGCATTTAAGAACAGAGAACAAAATACAATCATTCATTAAAGTATTATGTTACCGCAAACTAGAAATATACTTAGTCTATAATAATTACACCTCATTAAAGAATATTAATAAATAATAACCTCTTATTATATAGCAATTATTTTATTATAATGAAGACAAAAGAAAACAACCTTAACCACAGTCCATATTAAAATAAATAGAAAACCATTGTTCATCTTATTACCTGAATATTAAAAAGGTATTAAATCCCATAACGCTAACTGGGGCATAAGATAATGAATATAAAATGCATACGAGAACGCTCGCCTCTAATTACTAACGGGTTCTAATCCCCGTGGAAAATGTGTATTCTTTAAAAACTAATAAACCTCTTCAAGCTCAGCTATAATTAGGATTTTGATTAAAATAAATCTCCTAACCTTCAAAATTATTTTTAATTATCATTCACCTATTATCATTATCATAGTCTTAGAACCATGAAGGTCATGACCAAAAAGTAAAGAAGATCACCGGTTAATAATTCTCTGTATGACAAATGTTTAAACAGTTTTAAATTATTATTTCAGATATTCTATAAAACAAAATAATAAATTAAGCATAAAACAATCGGCTATTATTAAGCTTATCACATGTCGGATGTATTAACCGGTAATAATAAGCGTTTCCGATTATTATGTAAATTATGTGTACAACCCTAGCCGACTAATAGGCCTCGTTTGACTTTCGTACAATATTAATGCGTGATATAAAATAAAGCTACAATTATTTTTAAGTAAAACTATATTTAACTCGCTTACGAGTACATTTTAATGTATGACATTGCTTCGCTGCCTGTTTAAGAGACAATAAATTATTAAAATTTAACATGTCACGCATTGACTCCCCTAGTATCTAAGTACAATACAAAGATCTAACAATAATATATAAAATGGGAGCATAGGATAATATTTCAGTAAGCACAACAATTTTTTTTTTCTAAGTAATGTTTATTATTGCAGTTATCCCTATGGGCATATGAGCTATAAAACTATGGATATTTCCAAACTATTGATTTCATCCAACATAACGTCTCCTCCATTACCATTTAATGGGTTATACTTTTCTCAAATCATAAAATCAATAGGGGTGACGAAGGCACAATTAATCTTATATTATGTTTCTTAGTGTTTGAGTTCTTAAGTACATGACTTTACGAAACGAAACGGACAAATAAGGAAGTTTAATTTATAGTTTTATTTATAACTTTAAACAGAACCAACAATGAACAAGATTTAATGTATATAACTTTCTTACTGATCTAAAACTATTAGTTATAATAACTTAAGAGAAATATGTCATGAAAATAAGATACCTCAATTCCCTTAATGAAAACTTTGAAAATACAAATTCCGGAATCTTATTACGTATAGCCCGACACGTTGAGCTTAAATGAAGCAACAAAAACATGACACGATCATAGAGAGCCCTATATAAATATATAGTTTGGAGCTTTATGGACGAGTTTGGCTTACAAAAAATGAGACTTTAGTTTAGGAGGGAAGTATGTTTATTGTATTTTGTGCACACGAAAAACATCTTTATAGCGCGTCTTTATCGAATCCGCATGATGAAGACACGATCGTTGATATAAAAAACAATGACTACGGCTGTGAAATATTTTCATACAAAGAAAGCAGTACAGATTCAAAAAACTTACACATATATGTTATATTAAAATTTAATGATGTATCGATATATAATTTTTACGTTTTAATTTTTTTCTTTTTTTGGGAATCGAAGCGGAAAGTGACAATATTAATTAAAAGACTCGAGGTTTTTGTGCGTGCATTAAATATGCAACTAATGTAATATTAAATAAAAAGTATATAGTTGTGTTTGAAATGACATGATTTATTAATTGCCTCGAGTTTTAACATCGTGTCAAGTTAATACAGAAATCATTTCACTTTAATAGATACGAGTCTTAGTTTGGATTTAACTTGAATGAGGTCACAAAATGTTGTCCCTTATGACCATAACAGAATTGTTAATTATGATAAAAACAGTCATTAGGCACCGCAAAAGTTTCACAAATTCCAGGCTCATAACAAACAATTTTTATTACATCCGGACCCCTCGCGAGATTTGCAAACAAACTCCAATAATATCTGAAGTATGAAGTGAAAATTTCAATCTTTGTTGACAAAGGTTCGTCTGGAGCCCCGCCAGCCCCTTTGTCTGCAATCAGCTGACGGCAACTCGGTTAAAATGTAGGTTACCAAGAATGCAGTATTTCCCTACACTCCTGTTATTTGTTCATTTATTTTACTGCGGGATGCTATTAAGATATTGAAAGATTTACAACATTTTTCACAAAATTCGTCGAGTTTTAGGTATGTTGCCGGTTATACGTTTTGTCTTCAACTATTATAGCTATAACATAAATTATCGATAACCTACATACGCCGAAGTTGGTGTCTAAACTTATACCACAGAAGTGCACTTTATATCAGTATACCAAACCTTCACCCAGTCTGGCCACTCGCCAGAACCTTTTCATTGATATGTTAATGGTGCTTATGAGATATTGATCGGAGATATAGCCACTAACATGCATGCTCCAGATTATCATCATCGGTTTAAAAACTTTCAAAAGGCACACTTTATATTATAGAAGTTGCAAGTTAAGATTTATCTCGATTCAAGAGGATTCAAGAGGAGAGCTCGCTGGAAACTTTTTAATAAAAGTTCTTGAATCGATCATTATGATTTTAAACATATTTTTTATTTCGAAGTTTACTCAAACTATATATACAATTATAACTTCACCTAGCACTTCGAGAACTCTTGAGTCTAAAAGAACAACTTAAATCTATAAAATATTATAACATTAACTTGGAATCATAATTAACGGCGCAGTGCTCTGATATGTGTTACAACACTACGTACATTTTTATATAACAATATTACGATGTACCTACGAGTATGTAAATATTTCCGCAGTCCATACCAGACAAACAACGGACGAACAAAAATTCCGTATTTCAAAAAATAATATCCGTTATCCAATATCCGTTGTTTTTTATCCGCTAAAACCCGGTGATCTCGCAATCAGCGGAGATTATGTCGGTTCTATTTTGATGCTGGAATAGCTATTGCACGTGTTTATTTCATTTTTAATCTGATAAATAAATGCCTATAAATGCCTATTTTGGATTTGGAATTAATAAAAATAGTATACTAATATGGACGTTGTAATTTAAAACGCCTATAATTCAGATATACTTAACAACATTTTAATTTTTTGGATATCAGCTTTTACATCTATTAAGTTAAAATTAATTTATAAAAAACTTCTAAATATTTTGTATCACAGACCTTCTTTCGACCTTATCTTTCGTCTGACACAAAATTTTGTTTTGTACATTTTTCTACTATCAATTTTATATCTCGTGTCTTTTCAGCTTATTAAGTTTCAGGGCTCATTTATGAAGTTATAAATTTAGTTTTATTGTCCTTAGAGGACGAGGTTATTGCGGCCTCGTTTTATTGCGGTAAACATCAAAGCTCTTGATAGCTCAGACCCCAGGCGTTGCTTTTGATATTTTCAACAAAGTTCACTGTGCGTGTTGGACTATGTATCAAATTTACGAAATGCGGCATTGAGTATAAATATACTTAAGTTTGATGAACTAAATATATTTCAATTATTAATAGTTTGTCATTACTAAACACCCATTCTAAAGCTAAATTTAAATAAAATTATAATTTTGTTAATCAAGTTCTAAAGATCACTGAAAATAGGTACATTCATTAAATAGAATTATCTTCATATTATTTTTCATATTTGGTAAATATAAACCCAATTTACGTTTTAATTAAAATTTAACTCGGTCTACCAGTGTATCGTATTTAGAATAAAAATATAACATAAATGATGGATTTATATCTACACATATTTTAACAAAATATAATAATTAATATCCTAACTATTAATTTTCGAAAGGTGTGTTGTATTAATGAGAGCAAAACAAGTTAACAGTTATTTCATAACCGTCTTAAAGATGGCGTCTGCGAATCGCCATAAAGTTTATGCTCTTAAAACGAACATGAAGCGATATTGAAACAAGAAGACGTAAAGGAAAAAAAGTAACATGGATACATCATCTATTTTCCTTGTTTTCTTTTCACTTACCGACTTGAATTTCTTGATCGCAGTTACGTATTTTTATGTTAACTTTAATAAAACATATGGAATCTTATCTTTAAAAAGAAACCGTTGGTTCTTTACAAAAACAATATTTTTAACTGTGTCAATGAACTGTTATGTAGTAAATAAATGCTGCATGTAGGTAACTGTGTTGAAAATTATAATTATTTCTATGTTATATCATAATTATCGCTAAAAGCTTGGCAGGGTGTTTGGCAGACGGACTGATTTAGTAGTTTTGGCACAGACTTTATATAAAAAGACTACATTTTTAATTATGCTTGACGGGGAAACTAGTTTAGACAATGTTTTATAGAGATATATGTATAAAACTCGGAGATGTCGTAGGATAAATCACCACTTCTTTTTAAACACGCTTTTGGGAATGAAAATGAAACACTAGGCTTTATCTATTTAATTGATTAAAAACAAAAATTAAAATTTTTACAATAGCGTAGCCACAATTTCTGAAAATTTTAAAGATTTTTAGAGTGCTGTACTTTTGATTACTAGATTAAAATTGACAGATTGACAGACAGAAAAGAAAAGATAAGATAAGATGACAGACAGAAAAGATAAGATAAATGTTAATTTTATCAAATATATTATAATACAGTTTACTTACTATATTTAAAAGTAATAAAAACATTAGTAACAAGAGACGGTAAGAATAAGTGCGACGTTTAAAATATTTAGATAAAGAAAACTGTACTAGGCGGATATGAATACATCTTCCATACTCTAAAACTCATTTAGTTCGCGTTTTAATGAATTAAATACAACGCGCAAATGAGTTGAGGAGTGGAGAAGTTTAAAAGAAAATTCACTTCATAGTAACTTTCTATATTTTTACTATAAAAATTTTTCTTTACTTAAAATATTCTGCGGACTTTGTGCAAGTATTATTTGCTTTTCAAAGTAGGTCTGATCTGAATTTTACGAAACAAAAACTTTTCTCAATCTTGAATATATTATACTCTGATTTTCTTAATAAAATATTTTTTCTATACATCTTTATATATTAAAACAAATATTACTATTTCAATTGTATCCCTATTTCCATACTAACAGCCTCTGTGTTATCCTTACCATATCGATAAAACAGATCAAACGACTCTACTATAATCGAAAGGGACCTTAATGCATTTAAATGTGAGAAAAGAAATTGAGTCGGCCTAGTTGTTTCTTCTAACGAAATGATATGTCCTGTGATATTTCAAGTTCACTCACCTAAGTTTAACATACTGTATAATAAACATCTCCTTTCTTTTCTTGCTTCACTTGGTTGTGTAATTCTTCATTTGTCTTCAAGTCTTTAAGTTCTCCAAACTTGTGCAGAATTGCTAGTCATTTCGTTTTAGAATCCAAACGCTTTGCCCAACAACTTGGCAACGGTAAAGCGTAGGAATTCTAAAACAAAAATACTGCCCGTGACGTCTTCATCTCCTACTTACTCACTCACGCAGATACAATCTAAACTCTTAAATTATGCATAAAACCAATCTGCCTCAGGCTTTCCTGTAAATAAAATTTGTTATATACTATAGTTTTCCTACAAAACATATACTTGTATATGGACAATAATCGAAATAGAGTTCCTACGAAATCTATTCCGCGATTCAGTGCTTTCAATAGCCAAAGTTTGGCAAATATTACATAAATAAGTCGGAACCCTTTACAAATACAAACTAATACCATACATAATAGATAATATCATTGTTGGGAGTATAAAGGCGCATTTTAGGAGCTCGCAAATGAAAAGGAATATTTGAATGAAATTATGGTTTTATTCAAACCCCGATGTTATCACTATTAACGGTATCCGTAAACGCTCACCTTTTTACTGTTTACGGTACAAGTTAATAAAACCTTTTCAGAATGTAAATGTTTCATTAAAACCGAGAGTAATTAGCTTGTTTATATAATCTTCATCTATATTTAAGGTAACAATTTTATTAAAATACCTTTGCTATAAAATAACGTTATAGTAGAAGATTTAAATCACAAATATTTTTACATTTTATATTTTTATCCGAAGCGCTTCGTTTCGAATGCTTTGCACTGTTCTTGTTCACGGGAAGTACGTGAGCGTCTTACACTTTTGACTATGTACTCTTATATCATCTATACTAACATTGTAAAGCGAAAAGATTTGTTTGTATGTTTGTAGATGTTGGATAATCGCAAAAACTTAGAACCGATTTTAAAAATACTTTCATTAGTATAAAGCTAGATTATCATTGAGTAACATAGACTTTTATTCGGATATTCCCATGGGATTGGGACCAAGCAATAGAAGGCGTAAAAAAAGCCGTATGGCCCCACTATAGATCTAGCTTATATGTAAGCCAGTTTGGCTTTTCATGAACACAAATTTAAAAAATATGTTTCTTATGAACACTGCTTATGCGGACTGAGTTGCTTGCAACAGTCTGTTTAATAATAAATTTAAATTCTCTTTATCAGAAATCTAATAACTTGGATTTGAATAATAATAAATATAACAATAATGCACAGCTTAGGGTAATTCCACGAAGCGAATGAAATAGTAAGGAGAATATTCAAGTATTTTTTTAACTATTTTAAATAGCAAGAAATTAGAACAGAAGAGATTTAATGAATGATGGGAATTAATGTGATATCTCAGAATCCCCTTAATCCATGTTCTATGGTCAAGTAACGTGTAGCGAGTTAATTGGAAGCGACTTCATTCCTGTCCCTCAAACGCCTTTGAGAGACTGTAATAAAGGAAGTGAGCTCTTGGGATTGCAACCAACCAGAGATTAGTATGATACTATGTAATTAACTATTAATTTGGTAATTGTAATAATAGTACCAGAATAAGTATGTTCTTATGAGATTTAGTTTACGTTTCTTTATTATGTAACTATCATTAGAATAACAGAGTTGAGTGATAAAGATTACAATATTAATAATTGTATGTACTTAGAACGAGTAAAGTACTGTATTATGTAAAATAAACATTAAAAAAAAATTATCTGTTATCTAAAATTTATAAATTATAAAATTAAATTAGTAGTTTATAATTGCTAAATAAGATCAAAATATGAGGGAAATGTTTAATGTATTCCAGTCACACTAGTATATACAAGTTAGTAACCAGTCTTTGGGATTTTAATTGCAAAGGTTCGTATATAAATTATCTTGTGATTCTAGAATTAATTAGTTCTCGTTGTCTATTTCTTGATATTTAAAAAACAAAATAGGAAAATTTATCAGCCTTTTATAGAAATTTCCGATAAACTTACTTAGTTTGACCTTAGATAAAGAACTCCATTTTTAAGAATATATAGAAATTGGTAATTCTATACTCAGGTGGTTCTATTATCTGATTATTATTACGATACGTACGAAGTATGAATTTTACTAAAGTAACGCTCGACTGAGTCAGTACTTTTCTCACTTTTCTCATATAGGTGTCACGGACGTTGGGCTTTATAAGACAATTTAAAACGTGGCAGAAATATTAGATCACTTGGAACAATTTTACGAACGAAAGACAAGAAGATTATTTACAACTTAAAAAAAGCCAGTAATATTTATAATGTTATTTTCAAAGTTTTTTTAATCAAAATGAATTATTTGTGAAATATTTTAGAAAAAAATATATTCAACTTATATTAGAAATGACTTAAACAATTCGTAACGTTATCCAACAGATTATTACTGAATTCTGCATTGCAGAGCTACGTCAAGTACTAATTAAGAACAGTTCTTTTCATCCGCGCTGTCTTAAAAGATTCATGATTAATCCCGCTATAAACTTTTGATAAAAGTAGTATTAGAATCAAGCTATAGAAGATTTTTCTATAGCTAATATTTAGTTTGTGCTCACTGTCACCCAGCGGCTATATAAAATTACTTTAGTTGTAGCATCTTGGCAGTTCTGTTCGTATTGCAGTCACGTTTTTACCTTGCGGTTACGTATATGAAGACTCAATTCGATCTTATTATCTTACTTTGCCTTGAAGGTTACTTGTCTTACTTTTATAGTCCTTCTGTTAATACGATTTTGGAGTAGTCTTTTCCGTTTGTAATTGTACTAATAATATCAACTGACACTATTATATTTAAAATTCTTTAGTCGAATTAAATAGTCCAATTGGACATAATGTCAACCGGTAAACAGAAAAAAATAATAATTTAATACAGAGAAAAAGGCAAAATAAAATATAATTTATAAGTGAAAGCAGGCATTGAACTCCAGATTTTGAATGGAATTTATGGATCTAACAGTTAAAACTTGAAACCCAAAAAAAGGTTTATAAAAAGGCTTGTTTATAATGATGATAACGACTTTGTTATTTAAATAAACACAATAAAATCATAGACAGTGAAATTTATGATATAATTTCAATCAGTAATTTCTAAAATATAACACAAACTAAATATTAAAAAAGCCGTTATATTTAGTACGATAAAAAACATTTCTGTACAATTTAATGCTAACAGTTGAGTAGAACAAAATCGGTCGCCTATAATTATCCACGAAAGTAACAAATGTATTCAACGATACATATACCATTTGAAACCATGATTTGCTTAGTCTGAAATGAGTTGGCTGAGTGGTTCGACCTCACAATGTTAGGTGCAGAGTGCTGGTCGCATTACTTATTGAATGTAGCTTGAACTACGAATTTTGCAAAAGAACGGGAAGTGCAATTTAAAAGTTTTTTTTTTTGTATAATCTAGAAAGTGATTGTCATAGTAGTTATTTTTAAATATAAATAAATAAGAAGTGAAATTTTTTTGACCCCCATATGCTCATATGGTCAAAAACTATCATTAAAGACCGAAAAGAAAAAATATTTTTCTTTATATAATTTATACACTCAACGTTCTACTAAGACGAGAGGTAGAACAAAGGAAAGTAAAAAACAATAAGCAACGGATGTTTCTGCTGTATTAGATAAAGTGGAGACAATAAATGTTTTGCTATTTTCTTTCACATCGATTCGGCCATTACTTGTACAAATATTTGGTACGCAGTTCCGAAATCTACTATTTTGTTGATTTACATTTTTTATATATTATTTTTAAGAAAAAAATACTTTATTTAAATATAAATGAATGCTCTCTACTTATGTAATAATAAGTTTAATTATAACTTTTGTTTTACTAACTATATTTTTGAAAGGAAAATTGAATTTTTCCTGTGAAATAAGTAGTAATGTGAAATTAATTTAAGTTTTCCAATACATCACTATCCTAATACAATTCATTGACCCTTAACTTTAGAATTTCAGCGGAGTCCCTAAATTGTCATAAATTACATCCCTATTTGACTATCCAGCACACATTTTCATCTGACAATGGGCATCCTGACCGAGGGAATTACCCAGAAAATTGGGAAAATCTCAACTTTAAAAAACTTTTCTTCTCAAAACGGATCAACTTGAAATTGGTTTTAAATGAAAATAGATTTCAGGGTGCGGTGATAAAGTGCAATTTAGTTTAGTTTTAGGTAACGGTGCATTGTTCCTTAGTTGTTGATTGTGGACGCACCTCACGTAGAGCGTCGGGCGGATCACGTCTTGGGGCCTTGGCGTTTATTATTCAATAGCTAAATGTAATAGAGTTGTTCAAGTCATAATGTATAATCATAGTTTCGCGAAAATTGCATAGACTTTGAAATGCTGATATGGATAACGACCAAAGAATATCGATTCCTTGATTTGCATACTTTTACCGAGGCTTCATTAAACACTTGATTTGGAGGTGCTTCGATATATGAAAATATAAAATTGTCTTAATTTAGCTTCTGTCTGTGAAAAACAAATTGTTTTTCATAGAATTAGTTCATTGATATTTTATATTTCGTTAGTGTTGTGTCTATTTGTCCTTTTTTACTATACTATGATTGTTGTTGCGATAAATCGAAGCAGAATTTGAAAAGATATTTCTTTCCTAGCGGGCGGTAACTGTGTAGTCAGCAAATAAACCTGCCAACAGCAGTTCAGTGATTATTTTAGGATGACATCGGAACAGTTTTGCGATTTTTCTGATATTACTCGATGTATTTTAAAATATTTTCCCTTGCTTATTTTGTTTCAATTAAAATATGCAGCTGAACGCTTTGAAGAATGGAGAAATTATCAAATTATGAAATAATTTTATTTTATCACAATATTATTGAGATCTCTCATATGAAGCAGTCATTAATAGTCTGTCGCATCGCTATTATATTCCCACAGCGAGCGCTGGCTATAATTAAGGGATCAGCAAATAGCCATACTACTTCTGCTAATCTATATCACACGATAGAGATTTTAAGAACCATCCCTAATATTTTTATTTTCCTTTCTAATTGACATCTATTGATACCTATCATAATTCTTTCATGCGTTATAATATTTTATATTGTCATAAAAATAGAAACAAGGTACTATAAAAGTCATTGAATATCAGCGGTCTCCAAGGTAATATGTTAACTATCAAATCAATGGGAGTCATTCAAAATCCATTGAAACCATTGGCGCGTTAACTTGAGAGTGACTCCGTCAAGTGTACGAGTATGTTACAAGTGCTAATGGAAAACCGTTTGGTAGCTGTTCATTGATTTGGAATCAGCCGAAACGCGTGATAGTCGTTGTGTCTTTTATGTATATTGTTCTTTTTCACAATATTTTTTTAATTACTTGAAACACAATGAGTTAATACAGGTAACCTTGTTAGTAAAACTATAACAATTAGACATATTATAAAGAATGGAAAAAGGAAGCATATAATACATATATATTTTTTTTTATTTTCGTAAACGTTGATTTATATTATATTTCTTAATTTTTTTTTAAGAATTCTATAAATTAATACGAAATTATCGGTGGTTCTTACTACTTCTACTTCTTAGATATTTATTTTATAAAAATTCTTCGTAACCGGATAAAAGGTGGAAGTAGTGTATTTGCATATCGTTTTGTACATCTTACAACAAAGCCGTGCTTCGCAATTGTTTTTAAAACAAAAACACATTTTCATTGGGGAAAATATACAAAAGTTTTATTTTGCGGATTCATTACACGAAGTATAAGTCTGGTTCGGTTCATTGTTATATCAATATGTAATGAAGATTGTGAAGAAAAATAAAACACACAAAATTTAAGTAAAGAAAAAGGTCTCGGTAATAACACAAGTGCGTTTAGTTGCGAAAACAAAACAATTTATTAAATTTTTTTACATTAATAAATTTTATCACTTTATCGTTACTTTATTATAAAATCAAATAAAATCCACAAAATATTAATTATTTATTTAAAAACCTTTGTATTGCATTTATATTAAATAGTTCATGAAATCGAATGTTAAGTCCCTAGTTACAGACTAGACAAAATATGTGTTACCCACATATCCAATTTGGGATTGTTTACTATTATAGCAAATTGCATACAGATTAAGTTGTATACTCCATCTCATTTTTACACATCGGACTTAGATATTGTTATCCCTTTCAAGGTAGTTTAAGCAAAGCACGTAGGTAGCTAACGGAGCACTTGTAAAACTGTTACAAAGAACATTAGTACAAAACGTTACGGAACGAGGCTTAATTGTAGTTGGAGAAAGTTAAATTTAACTGGCGGTTAGCTAATGCATTAGCTAATGTTCGACTACCATCAGATTCAATAGCCGTAAGAACCTCTACTTATTTTCAATTCTGTACACAAAAATAGATTTTTGTTTTAGTACGAAGTTTGCTGTGGATATTATTTATATAGCAAATATTAATAAATATAAAGGCTAGTTAAGCCTTGAGTTGTTATCTACTGTGTTAATTTAAACCATTGAACTATCATGACTTACGACCGCAATAAATAAACGATCTACTTTCCGAAATTTAAATGAACTTCATATTGATTGAATTAAATTTAAGTCACAAGGTACTTCGTATTGATAACTTAAGAAATTGATTATTAGATATTTTTTTTGTATCAGAAACATTAACTATAGTTCCAGAAAAGTGTAGTAAGAGTAGAGTTTTACTTTCTCAAATTCCATCAAACAAACAAGAATTAAATTTTACATATTGTTAAAACAACGAAGTAAGCGGATGATAAAAATTGGAAGTGATATCGGCTCGAGCTCGAGGGAAATCAGTAAGTAAGTCTTGTGTACATCGAGCAACATGGATGGGATTTTTAATATCCCTATCATCTTTATAGCCCTAACATTAGACTCCGCAGCCTACCGTGTTACGAACTGTATCAACTCTCCGATGATTTACGTCACACGAAAGAGATCTGGTGGACGTGGATAATTTTTTTATAACCCAAAACACACATAATATAAAATTTGTAAAAGAAACGAGACTCGACTTGACAACAGGTCGAATGCTTAAAATACACGTTTTTTAAACTTCTACTAGGGGCGCCAACAAATCCTCAATTTCGACTCGCCTCGCTCGCGAAATCTTGGGTGCCGTTTGCATATTGAGCGAAGCGAGCCCAGTCATAGCCCAACACTCTCGAGTCTCTCATCGTTTCCCATTGACTTCAATGGGACATCCGTTTTTTTAACATGATAATAAAAAAAATATATATTTTGAGGACATTTTTCTAAAATTTTTTTTTAAAACCATCACATAAAGTGTCTTTTTGATTGCAAAGTTTCATAATTTTCCGTCAAGTAGTTTTCGAGCCAATTCGTGACAAAGAATGTAAAAAGTCTCCAGTAAAACGCTTCACTCACTTCGTTCGCTTCGCTCAAAAAATTCCATTAACATTATATTTTATATAAATTAACATTAAATATAATAAAAATATTCGTCATTGATGAGCTTCATTTAATTAGAAATTATCTTCAAGAGCCACGCTATTAAAGTTTTAATGAATGTTCAGAACCAAAAGTGTTTTCAACATATTTATTACTGTAGTATATAGTACAGTTGTTGTTGTAAGAAACGTCTGAGAGGTAACAGGGTAAAATGTGCGCTTTGGGAAGACTATACAAATATTTTTACCTTGATTAACATAAGTTATAGCGAAATTATACATTGTAACATATTTTTGTATATACCTTCACTACAAGACCTTGTCAAAATTATTCACAACTCTTAAGAGACTGTCGAATGCTATCTGGTAACAACGTTGATTAATGTTTTGTCTCACTTTGAAACTCATTTCGTTGAGAGTATATTATAACCAAAAGAAAAAAAATTCATTGCCTGTCAATTTGTAAATTCGAATAAGTTATAATTAAAATATATGACATTCAAATTAACAGACACATTAGAAAACACCATAAAAGCTATGGGTGCTACAACCCAAGTTACTTTAACAACAAAGATCCTAAGTTTTACTACTTAATTTAAGAACGGAGTACGTCTAATCTATCACGCATGGAAGTAACTTTAATCACGTCGCTGAAACCAATATCCAACTAAATGGACTCGTTGAATCGTATGGCAAATCGAAGTGGAGATTCGACAGCAACTCGACTGGCATTCAGCCAAAATACATTACGTGAACCGCGTCCGATACACGACCCTTGAAGACACGTACATAATGATAGGACTTGCCGCAGTTAATGGCAGCTTAGAACGCCTCTTTGGTGCCTGTAATCTGAGTTCAAATGCTGAATAAAACTGCTTTGCATAATCAGGTTCAGGTCGCAATTTGTATGGCGTATTAAGATAGCGTAAGCGTAACAGACGACCATTCAAACGCTCTTTTAACTGTGGAATTATGAAGATCTCTTCAACCATGAAGAAAAGCACTGTATATATTAGATTCTTACATATGAAATTGGCGTTTGGTAAGGGAGGGACAAAAAGTCGAATAATTTTTAATATAATATTTTTTTTAATTAAACTATAAACCATTGTTGTCTATGCACTTTTAACATCTCATATTTAGTTCATTCATCTCTTTTACTAAAACAAAAACCATTCGAACGGGTATCAATAAAATCTTTGAAAGCGGTTTGGACTGCCCCATCTGAGTTTTTTTATTGCAAGAAGTTATACAATTTTCAAAACAAATGGTAAACTGTTGGAGCAAAGTCTGGCGAGAACGGTGGATGTCTTAGATATTATAATTTAAGCTCTTCTAATTTGGTAGCCGTCAGTTGTGCATAGTGTGGTCTAGCGTTGTCGTGAAACAGAAGTGGCATAGAGCACACAGAAGACCGACGCGTAGTAACCAAATTCATTTGGTTATGTTCCGTCGGTGAGTGACAGAATCCGGAAGCCCAACCCCCCCTCCCCCCCACGCCATGAAACATGAAAGCGATGCCGGAAAGAAAAATACCCCAGGAGGGTACCGGCTTTGATGAAGCCAGGGACCCCCTCCCCGAGCAAAATCGGGGAAATAATTCTCGGATTTTGCTCGGGCTGCCCGTCGTATCTGGGGCGGGCAAAGTGTCGCCTTTTGTGTTTTTTGAGGGCAAACGACGAGTCAACGCAGCGGCAACCCGACCCACTCTAAATGTGGACTTTTGCAACATCCGGGGACTTCATTCCAACTTGAACGCCGTCCACTATCATCTAGAGACGGCGCAGCCGGCCTTGTTGTTTCTTACGGAGACGCAGATATCTCAACCTAGCGACACAGCGTACTTGTCATACCCCGGGTATAATCTAGAACACCATTTTATACCACACGCCGGGGTATCTGTGTTCGTAAGGGAGGATATCTGCTACCGTCGCCTTCAGGTTTTTGAAGGTAGGTTTTTTGCAGCCAGTGTACCTGTCTGTACACTGGCTGCGCGTGGACATGGACGACCATCTCAGAGTCTACGCGTGCCTCTACAGGTCCCATAGTGGTAATGCAGAAACGGATCAACTCTTGGGCCATGTTCAGGCGAAGATTGACGATCTGCTTTCACAGATTCCCTCCGCCGAAGTCGTAGTCCTCGGTGACTTCAATGCGCACCATGCCGATTGGTTAGGGTCACGTGCCACCGACTACGCGGGGAGATCTGTGTTTGACTTTGCTCTGGCAAATGGTCTGTCCCAATTGGTCAAGACGCACACTCGTCTACCGGATGTGGACAGCCATATGCCCTCTTTGTTGGATCTTCTGCTGACTACACATCCCGGAAAGTACCAGGTCACTGTCGAGGCTCCGTTAGGGTCCTCTGATCATTGTCTGGTACGGAGTGTAGTGCCCATTCAACGTTCGGGTCGCACAACACCTGCGACTCGACGCGTTTGGCACTACAAGTCAGCGGATTGGGATGGAATGCGGTCCTTCTTTGCATCCTACCCATGGGGGCCGATTTGTTTCCCTTCCGATGATCCTAGTGACTGCGCTGCGGCTGTAGCTGATGTGATACTACAGGGCATGGAACTATTTGTACCAAGCTCTGTGGTACCACTTGGTGGCAGATCCTTGGTTTGATGCGTCTGTTAGGGCTGCAGCAGCTGGCATACGGCAGGCTTATCAAGCTTGGGCCAATGCGTTAGTCACTAAGGATCCGAACTCTAGAGTTCTGAAGAGGAAATATAATCGTGCCTCCAGATTCTTCAAACGGCAAATCGCTAGAGCAAAGTTTAAGCATGTCGTCAAAATTGGGGATCAGCTGGCAAAGTACCCGCCTGGCACGCGCAAATTTTGGGCGCTTTCAAAGGCCACTCTGGGCAACTTTAGCCAGCCTTCCCTACCGCCGTTGCACATGGGGAATGACTCTCTGGCCCACACGGCAAAAGAGAAAGCCGATCTCTTGGGCACTCTTTTCGCCGCCAACTCGACTTTGGACGACCAGGGGAAGACACCGCCTATCATCCCGCGGTGTCAGAGCTCAATGCCGGAAATAGTTTTTAGGCAGAAAACTATTAGGCAGTCTTTATTTTCCTTGGACGTTCATAAGTCTAGTGGGCCGGATGGCATTTCTCCATTGGTGCTACGAACGTGTGCCCCTGAGTTGACTCCAGTGCTAACGCGTCTATTTCGGTATTCCTACCTTAAAGGCGTAGTCCCCGTCTCATGGAAGCGTGCCCTTGTCCATCCAATCCCTAAAAAAGGTGATAGCTCGGATCCAGCTAACTACAGGCCTATCGCCATTACCTCTCTGCTCTCCAAAGTAATGGAGAGCATTATCAATAAACAGCTCCTAACCTACCTCGAGGATCACCAGTTGGTCAATGACCGGCAATATGGCTTTCGCCATGGTCGATCGGCTGGTGATCTTCTGTTATATCTTACGCACCGTTGGGCAGCTGTTATTGAAAGTAAGGGAGAGGGTCTGGCAGTTAGTCTGGATATGGCGAAAGCCTTCGATCGTGTATGGCACAAGGGGCTTCTTTCGAAGCTACCTTCCTATGGGCTTCCCGAGAGTTAATGCAAGTGGATCACCAGCTTCCTCACTGGGCGGAGCATACAGGTCGTTCTCGACGGTTTTTGCTCGGACCCCAAGCCCGTGAACGCTGGTGTACCCCAAGGCTGCGTGCTATCCCCAACTCTGTTCCTCCTGCACATCAATGATATGTTGGATATCTCCAACATACATTGTTATGCGGATGACAGCACTGGGGATGCGGTATATTCCGGCCGTGCAGGTCTCTCTCGGGAAAACGTCGACGAGTGCCGAAAGAAACTTGTGTCTTCTATAGAGACCTCCTTGGGGATGGTCTCTGAGTGGGGTGAACTGAATCACGTTCAGTTCAATCCCCTAAAGACACAAGTTTGCGCGTTTACCACTAAGAAAACCCCATTTGTCGTATCACCGCTCTTCGAGAGCACTCTTCTTAATGCCTCGCCAAGTATCAGAATACTGGGTCTCGACATTTCGAGCGACTGTCAGTTTCGTGGTCATCTGGAGAGCAAGGCCAAGTTGGCCTCGAAGAAATTGGGAGTGATCAATAGAGCGAGGCAGTACTTCAAACCTGGCCAAAGACTTGCGCTCTATAAGGCGCAGGTCCGGCCTCACATGGAGTACTGTTCTCATCTCTGGTCCGGATCACCCCAATATCAGCTTCTACCATTTGACCGCGTACAACGGAGAGCCGTTCGAATTGTTGGGAACCCGGTGCTCTGCGAACGGCTGGACTCTCTGGCATTGCGTAGAGACGTGGCTTCTTTGTGCGTCTTCTATCGCATTTACAACGGGGAGTGTTCCGAAGAACTATTCGATCTGATGCCTGCCGCCGAATTTCATCACCGCACAGCGCGCCATCGCCTCCAATACCATCCTTACCACCTGGATGCGTGGCGATCCTCCACTGTGCGGTTCTCAAGGTCATTTTTTCCACGTTCCACTCGCTTGTGGAACGAACTACTTTCGGCGGTATTTCCAGATCGGTACGACATGGGTACCTTCAAAAAAGGCGTTTATTCCCACCTACAAGGCCGGCAACACTCTTGTAAGTCCTCGGATGTTGCAAGAGTTCATGGGCGGCGGTGATCACGTCCATCTGTGACCCGCCAGCTCGTTTGCCCTCCTATAACATAAAAAAAAAAAAAAAAAAAAAGAGCAATTGACCATTCCCGGTTTAACATCTAGTTTTTCCAACATGGTTTGCAATTGCTTACAATAGATGTCTGCAGTAATCGTCAGGCCAGATTTGAGAAAACTGTAATGAACGGTACCGGCACTAATCCGCCAAACACTTACAAGTAAATCTTTTTGGTTCAATTTTCGCTTGGGGTAAGTTTTGGGTGGCTTGCCAGGGTCGAGCCAATGCGATGAGGACTTTCAATTATCGTAGAGAATCCACTTTTCATCACAGGTAATGATTCAATTTAAAAACGATTCACTATTGTTCCGGTTAAACAACACAACAACAGCAGATTAACAGGTTAACGCAGCAGTCGACGCGCGTTTGCCGGTTCGCTTCACTCAATTCGTACCCACCTTTCAAACTTTTTAATCTTTCCAATTTTGCTTCAACTGGATTAGTACAGTTTTACCGATTCCTTTCCACAATAGCCTCCAATTCTTCCTTATTAATTTGAGTCTTTGGAGCTTCACAGGTCAAAATTTTCAGAACGAAAACGTTAGAACCAGATATGCACATGTATTAACCGTTCGAGCCGTTTGCGCAGAACTGATGCCACGGTAGAACTCGTACTCGTAAATAATGCGATTTTTCAATTTTTACATTTTATAAAGTGACACAAACAGAAAAAACAGAAGAAAAACAACAAATTAATGGCGGTTAACGAAACACAATTACATGTGTTTTAAATATGTGTTTTAAATTTGGAATTGCTAAACAAAGAGGAGAAATTTGTGATTAAAGTGACCAGTACGCCAATACGCAAATTTTATATGTAAAGACCTAATGTAGTATTTTTTACGTCTTATATATAAAAAATACTAATAAATTTTAGGAAAAAAAAATATTTACAGTAATATTAAATATAATATGTAATTGGTGCTATAAAATAGGCGTGTATTTAAATAAATTGGCGGCAAAAGATCTGCGGCATTTCAAAATAGGTTCTAAAAGGGCCTTAGGGCTTAGCCATTTTATCACGAAAGGGAGTAAACCAACATGGAGATTATTCGCCTCAAGCACTGTTCGCATTTCTTTGAGACGACCCAAGAATATGGCGGAAACGTTTTAAGAGTGTATACTTTGAAGACTCATCGATAAATATCAAAATAATTATGTGAGTTTATCTTAAGGTATAATATTATAGAGAGAAAGAATAATGCTATAATTTTTTCAAACATAATTTGTTGTACTAACCATAATATCCACATTAATGTTTGCTATTTTTTTAACAGAATGAATAAAATTGTATCCAATATTTTAAAGTGTTCTTTAAATATTTGTGAAATACGGCCTTAAAATGAATTTTTATTTTACGCTCACTATAGACCGAAATACAAGAATAAAAAGCATGTGAAAAATTAAAAGCAGCGACCGCAATCAACCCGGAAAAATGCAAACTGAAATTAATTAAAAAGTCAGATAAATTCTGTTAATTTTGAAGTAAAAAACTGTTTACAGCAGTTACTTAAATTCGAAAGATCTAGTTCAAGTAATCAAGTTGAAATCTCTCCAGGCAGCTAGCGACCATTTACTAAATTATTAGGTCCTAGATTTAAATACTTAATAGTTTGCAAAATATCCGAGATACAGTTTTAAAACTACGACTTCGCATTTTCTTACAAAATATTATTGTTTAATATTAAAACTTATTATAAAGCGTAACAGATGGACATCCTCTTTCAACAGAGAGAATTCGAAAACATGTTAAATTTTAAAGGCACAGAACTTCTAAACTCAATGATCCCAAGACGTCTCAGCATTTGTTATAACCAAGTAGTTGCCAAGTCGACAATCCGACGGCACGAAAATATCCAAACATCAAGAGTTAAACAAAAGTCTACCTCGGCCAAAAATTACTTAGAAAACTTGAGTGAAAATAATTAAGCAACGGAATGAGTTTGAAATTAATTTCAACTGTACATTCAGTTCAGAGTTTTAATGTGTACCTTCGTAACAGAATCGCAATAACATTTGCGCCAGTGTTAATGGAATTATTCTATTCGAGACCAATAAGGTAATGTTTTAGAGGGATTTGGCTTGCGTTGCGTAAATTAACTTGTGTACTACGTTTAAATATAAAGATGATATTACTTACAATACTGTTGTTACAATACAGTATGTTCAATCAAAAGTGCATGGCTTTAAAATAAAATGATATAAATTGAAAAGACACGGATATTCTAAAATTGTGAACGTATACCAGAGTGAAATATTTTCCATACAAGCGATGCACTGCAAAAGCTATCTTAGCTCATGAGGTAATATAATGTGAAAAAGTTCATTCGCTTTAAACTCGGATTCACGTGTAAATATCGAAAGTTCAGAATTTCATTTCCCCACCCAACGGGGGATTGTGTTTTCCATAACTCGTTCCACCGTCCGGTGTTAGTCCGGCAGAGTTGAAATTATGTACAGCCTATTGTGTTAGTAAATAGTTCACCATGAATGTAAGCTTGAAATCATGTAATGCATGTTGTGTTATTTGTGTTAATGTATCGACTGCGAGACTTCATTATATAGAAAATGTATAATGAATGCAATGTGATTTATTTCAAGCACTATTTGGAAGTTATTTGAGTTGGAACATATAAATTAATGCGTTTTGTTTTTAAAGACACAATAGGACTGATTACTTAAAATACGGAATGCGGGGACAGAGATTTTATATCGGATTATAAATTTTCTATTACATATAAATAAAAAAATTTAAATAAACAACATTACTAACATTTTTGAGATACTTTATTAATTATTCGACTAAGGAACTGCTATCATTCAATCAATTCGTAATGGAATTCTATCATTTAAATTGTACTACCGTTGCTTAATTACTTTGAAATTGAAAATCCATTATTTGAAACGTTCTAACTTTTTGCTGTAATTTAATGAGCGCGTTAAGCCGTGATTATCCGAGACTGGACTCTACGTTCGCGATAGAGTTGTCATTTCCATTTTGAATCTCTATTTGCAGTATAATGTAATTGAGCTGGTAGAGTATTAACTGACCATTTTGATTGTTAATTTACTTTTGTACAATATTATTGATTACTCACGTACTAGATGCTTTGTAAATAAAGTACTTTTTTATTAGCTTTGACCATAACAAAGAAGTTCCAAGAAAATAGGTTATACTTAATTTATAAATACGAATAAATGTATTGGAAATTAAAGCTCAATATTAAAGCAATTTCGAAACCTTTACCAGAGAAACGAGTGTAATCCATAAATGAAAAACAATAAACCCTTTAAATAATAAATATAAAAATATTACGTCTTTCCGGAAGTATCTATGAAACGGCCAATAAAACCTCTTTACTCCAACACCAAATTGTCATAATCTTTACTACGTCGATTAAAACAACGGGAGCCATAAAAATGTTATTAGGAACCTTACGATGTTTATAATTCGTTTTATATATTATCTTTACCTGGGAGCAATGACCACTAAGACCTTAGCAGCATTTTTGGTTATTTGATTTCAAATGTATATGTTGAATTTACAACAGACTATCTTAAGTTTTTATACTTATAATGATAAAATAAGTGAATAGTACACTATAAAAAGTAATTAGATATGAGTACTGACAAAAATCTAATATGAACTGAATTACGATGTTCCATTGCAATACAATACCCACTACTCATATCTGTTCATAAAATGAAATTTTCTTAAACATTATAGAATATTTATGACGCTACTAAATCACATAGATCCCGAAATAGAAATATCAAATGGGAAATGTATTTTAGATACATTTATCAAAAATTTTCTCATACATTATGCATGGTATTATTTTACGACGTGTCTTTATAGTAAAAAATCAATTGGTATTTTAGATTAAAACTAGGCATTTTTCTTGTCTCTGTCTAGGCTGTTTAAAATTTAGTGATTTAGAGATTTCAACCAATATATAGTAAATCAGTATTATTACTTAATAAATATACTAATATTTTATATTTTGAGTACAACGCCATCTATAGGATCGCAACCATGACTCGTAGCGAGTGTAACAAATATACTACCTTAATATGAAATAAATATGATAAAGGATAACTAACAGACCGCACAACGGTTATATATATATATATATATATATATATGAGTATATGCCCACTACCCGTGGAACAATTAATAAATACTAAAACCACACCGCCATCTGTCCAGTCTGAATATTGTACTATTCGTTTTTGGATAATTATTTTTATGGATATATGTTAGTATTGTTTATGGTTAAAAATCAATTAATAACATCACCACTTTGCCTCGTATTAAATCTTATCATACCTATGAACTATAGTCCTGATAAAAAGTACATCATGCTCACGACGTACGATCACTAAATATCAGAAAAATAAACAGATAATGAATAAAATATTTATTATTAAATTGAATACTGTATACAATATGAGGATAAACTGCACGCACAAATCTAACGAAGAATCGAATGTAGCAATGAAAGTAAAGCAAGATTTCAATGGAATGGACAGAGTTCTAATGCAATAGAAATTGAAACAGTTAATGTAGAAATAAAAGACAATTGAATGACCACAGCTCGTGATGCTGGTACTGGCGTACTTCCAATCGCACCAATTAGGCAGTGTAACGATTTCTGTATCCAGTTTGGCTCAATAACGAGATATTCGTTAGTGTTTTTATTTGTGGATTATTATTTCGAGGGCTCTTGTTTTTCTCTTATAAATGGACTAGTCCAATTGGGTTGAAAATATCAATTTATGCATTGATTCCATTTTAGTATTCTTAATTGATATTGCTTTGTATCTCGAACTGAGATGTTCTATTATAGCATTTTATTGAGTTTGTTTTACAGAAACCAATTACTTAATTATTTATATTATTAATAATTACTGCTTTCATTTAAAATATTACTAATTTGTAGGCTTTGTTTAAAATATATTTTTAAATAGACAGTGTTATAAATATTATATGCTACCCCTTTGACAGTGCTTAAAATATTTTAAATTTATCAGAAAGTAAACACCAATTTAATCCTATCAAATTGGCACTATTAAAATTAACAAATAGTTGTAACGTTGACAGCAATTCTAATGGTATATTTCAACGTACGATTTTAATAATTGAGTTATACGGAACCTTTTTGGCTGATGGCCAGGGGATAGAGCTTTTCACTTTAACAGGATTATACCATTGCATAAAATGATTGTCTATTGATTTTGGATTGAGAGAACTAATAAAAAATAATAATGTTTTGCTCGAATCATGAAATATGAGAATTGGTTTTACTGCCTTGGATACCTTTTCAAATATACATAGTCTGTGTCATTTGTTTATGCTAAAATGATGTATTTATGAACATCTATTTCGTACCCTTCAAAGAAATCATTATCAGATTTTATTATTATAGGTGTGCCCACAACTTTTTTTAAAATAAGTAGCTTAAGTTACTCCTTCTAACATCAGATATCCGCCAATAAAAACAAACCATGTTCAAAACGGTTTTAGAGATTATCTGAAACAAGCAGACAAACCGACAGAGAAAAATTTAGAACTTTGTTTTTAATGTAAGCACTCTATATACTTTCATAGGCATTTAGTGAAAAGCTGTTAATTTGGAATTTAAACAGACATAAATTTTGTTTATTTGTATAGATTAAAATTTTAGTTTAATCATCAATGCTTTCGTATGTTTGTTGACTTGCTCTGGCATCTGACACTCTTTGTCGTTCAGGCTCCTCGTTTAAGGTAGCTTCAATATATGTTAACAGACGCATTTTGAATGTTAACAGTTAACATTCACAATGCGTCTGCGCACAAATTTTAGTTTTGCATACAACATTTTATTTTAAAATAGTTAAAAATCGAAAATAAGCAAAAAATATCCAAACGATTCGCATAAGCGATAACGCTGTAGCGCTAAATTAGTTCTCATAAGGATATAAGAACCGATTTAGCGGTACAGAAAAACTCGAATTACTATTTTAACAGATATTGCAACAACAATACATTACATTACCTTTTCATTTGTAAAGTTATATTAAAGAGATTAAAAAGTAAAGGTTTTTTAAAGAGGGATTGCTATATAATGACTTAGTGGTAAAAATGTGGTTAAATGATTCCCTATTATTCTGAGTGAATCGTCACCTCACACGAACATAAAGCATATCAAGTCTGATCACAAATCCGTAATTTGACAAATCTCAAGAGACGGTGGCCGAGATGGAATAATTTAAATATAAATCCGAGAAACCGAAGCTGGAACGCAATAAAACACAGAAGAAATCCAAGCAAAGCTGACGCAGTAAACCCGGCCGATGTAGGGCCGCGGAAATTTATTTCAAGACGAATTTTAGCATAAATCCGCGTTAATAACAATCTGGACGGTTATGAAGTACTCAAATTATTTGACTAACAAAACAATATTGGGACCCATATCTTGCAGACAAAAGGAGCAAATCTGTATCAAATGAGTTTTTTGGGTCGTTGTATGCTTAGCTTTATGATAAATACACTCTTTTCTATTTACAATAACCGATTATAATTTTAAACCATGTGGGTAATAAAGTGACAAAGTTAATTTAAACATTTAAAATAGTAAAGTTAGTCCTGATATAAATCTTTTTATTTTATAATTTTAATTATACTGCAGTTAAAACCTCTCAGTTCTCGACCTATATACGTATTTGAATGTGGACTCGTATGCAGACCTGGAGAACTCTTGAGCAAAAATTAGGGCAGTTGTACAAAAATTTAATTCAACCATTTTATTTGAAATACAACTTTCTCTTTCATGTAAAGTGGAGGACTCGGGTACCTATTTTTAAATCTTTTTAAATAAAAACAGTTATTATCCTTTACTTGTTTCTGGAAATTAACAGTTTTAACTAATAAAGCTAACCAACCAATTTATTTTCTGTTATTTTAATATAAAATATTGACAAATATTTATGTACAATATTTTATCCTCGATAAGGATATTGATTTTCCCATAAACGTAGAATATTATTTATATTTAATATGATATATACATATATATATATATATATATATATATATATATATATATATATATATATATATATATATATTTATATCTATTGCGCTTACATATTAAATATGCAGCTTGACTTTAGTATACAGCTTACAGCTTAATTTTCGTCAATTACTTAGAATTAACAATTTAATAAGAAAATTATGTTTATCTCAACCAAATCCTTCTCATTAAGCCAAAGAACTGTCTAGACATTGAAAACATAGTCAGTGTATTTATAAATTGTTAACTAAGCAGGTCTGTGTCGAGCCAGCGTCTTACAAATCTAATAAAAACATTTATAAACTTATTAACATAAATCTAAGTAAGAAAATAACAAGCTGCGCTAAATATATTGTTAACGTCATTAGAGTTTTGTGAATATTTACAAAAGCTTATATATTATCCGGAAATATTGCTAAAGAAAGTTTGTTCCACATCTTAGTGGTACGAGGAAGAAAGGACCTTGAAAACCCCACAATAGAGGATCACCATGCATCCAGATGGTATAGATGGTATAGCAGGTGATGAAGTGGGGTGACGAAATTCAGACGCAGGAATCAAATAAAATAGTGACTTTTATATATACGATTCTTGGAAATGTTAAGAAATCAAGCTTTTAAATTTATACAATCAAAATATACCATACTGTACAAATTATGACCTTCGCAAATAAATCAAAATCTGTAGAATACTTCCCGTTGACCTAGAAACGTGAAATTTTGGCAAGGAACGAAATTCACAGCACAAATACAGATAAATATCCCTAAGTCATTTATTTTTAGTTTTATCGGAAAAGCATTTTATTGATACTTGTTGGACTCGCACTTGTCCATTTTTCTATTCATATGAAAACGTTATGAAAAGTTGAGATTCATTATATTATTTAGTATGAAATAATTAATCTTATAATTTTACGCACTGCGTTTGAGTATGTACATCGTTAAATACGGATCGCATACGGGCAATCCCCATGTTAGTACCCTCCTCTCACCGAAAATCAGCTTAAATTAGCTATTATGCATAGCTATGTTTTCTGCATCACTTCACTTCCACCTGGATGGCAAATCGTGTTACTATCTATATCTACAAATGTTAAATGTCGGTGGTACCATTTATTAAGTGGGCTGACTGCTTCTTTGCCAATCAATCCCATAAACATAAAGAAATCTAAATAATTCGTTAGCATTATTTAATTATGTATTTTGGTAAAAGAAAAAATATGCCACATACCATTCTCAAAAATTAGGCGTCTATACGTTAATTCAGTACGAAAGTACAATACAACATTTTTTATTTACATTTCAAAAGAATCACTGTTTTGTCGCATCATAGTGGTACCTGTACCAAATAAAATGCTGTAGCTTTGATTTGTTATTGGAATCAAAGCTGTATACAGTGTGTATAAAGTTCAATTTCGTTTATTCAAAACTGTAGAATGTGTCATGCGTCACTCTGTCAACGTGAAGCAGAGTTTTTATGTCAAGGATGATGCCGTAGTACAGTCGGCAGAGGTTACAGCGTTTTTAAAATATTAATACGAAAATTATAACGAAAAGCTTGAAACGAATCTCTGAAAATAAACATTATGCTATTTCTTTACGTTGTTACATTTAAAATTTAACAATATATGAATTACATTCAATGGACCATAATAATTCGAATCTTCAATAATTTTTAGCCTCTGGCTGATTTCGAAATACACTGTTTTTTATGTCCTACGTTAAAAACGTAAATAATGATAAAATATAAATATTGAAGTACTTTACATTTTTGTCATATTTTTATATAAACAGTTATATTATATAACAAACAAAATCAAAATAGTATCAAAATAGACTGACACTTCCATTTGACATACTCAAGTGATCACTAGGTAGTGAATCAAAACGAAAAAAATATAAATAGTAAAAAAATTATAATTTTTTCGTGACCAAAATTGTACATACACTGGATCGATTACATTTTAAATCTATTGTTAAACATTAGGACAAATAAAAAGTTTGGACATAACAATTTATAAAAAAAGCAACGTTTTCACTTACTTTTATTTGTAGAATAGTTACAGAATAGTAATAGAATAGTTTACAATCTCATACTAAGACAGGTAGTTTTTGTGTATTTCACATATTTTACTAAAATGGTATCGTATAACATTCTATTTATATTTTAGACTTAATATATTGCTGACAGTACAACCCACGTCAATCTTGCAGGGTTTTTGACGGCCACGGAGGTTTGTACTCTTTTCAATGTTAAGGGTAGTCAGGTTTTGGGTCAGAGGGTTTTTTGGATTTATATAAAGGTTTTGAAGTACAGAGCACGAAGAAAATGAAGGATAAAAATATTATTCTTCAACCAAAATTTGTTAAAGTCATTACTTTACAATTGGAAATTTCGTTATCCTTTTCAAAGTTGAATATTATAAGAACATGTAAAGTTTTATTTTTAAAAGCAAAAAATATTTACTAACATTATCAAATTAAATTAATTATAAACTCATTACCACGAGCAGGAAATGAAGGTTCGCTCTCTAGTATACAGTTCCAACGTCCAACAAATTGAGCCGTTGTGGCATAATTGCAATGAAACTCATTAACCTCACTACAAATAGACAGAATATTCAACAATTTTCCAAACACACAAAAAACAGACTAGCAAATAAATAAAGTTAACTAAACCAAAAAATAAGACAAGATAAACTCAATAAAAATAAAGAAGTAGTTGCCTATCTATAATAAATATGCGAAAACACAAAAAAAAACACACTAAAGATATATCACCTTGATAGAAGAACTAAAATACAGGTACAGTCATTTGAGTCGAGTTCCTCTATCTATCTAGTCGTTCATCTTCATTAGAAGTATTAAGTGCCGGTATTATTACTGCTCAATACTTAATGAACTGTGATGGTGCGTGGAAAAGTGTCTGTTAGAACAATTCTTTATAATATAAATTTATTTTATACTTGGATAATACTTTTAACTTTGTAATTATTTTAATATAGTATAAATTGATTTCTGTTTCAATTTATTTTAATCTATTTTATTTCAAACTATTATATACCATTTAAAGCTGTTATATAAACAATACCATTGATAAAAGTAACATAATATAAAAGTAATATAATTTAATATTACTTAAAGCTTTACAAGCTTTGAAAGCACAATGGTGATATAACATGGCTTACTCGAGCGAGAGATTAAACCGAATCAGTGTAGTGGACTTAATCTCTTGCCATTTGTTTCGTATTTAATTATAAAAAGTGTATATTCAATTAATTAATTATTTAGTACAGATATAACGCGCTATTGGAATCTCAAATTTGTTAAAAATATATAATAAAAAAACATATCTATTTTTTACACTTTCCAAGCATACGTTCCAAAAACACAAAATTTATATATCTAAATAACACGACGTTCTTCATATTTTTGAAAACTATGTAATACATAAAAGATTGAAGTAGCTGAATCTCAGACGTATTAAATATAATGCAATATTTTGCTTCCACTTTACTGGAACAGGAAAAGTTAAGTTATTTATATTTTACATCAGATTTCAAAAACAAACACAATTCGACGAATACACCGAATAAAACAAGTTCATTTATTTGGCCGCAGTAGGAATATTTATGGTTTCATTAATTCCTGAGAGCATGCAATGTGTGTTATTGTGTACGTAGACGTTTAATTACGAGCCATTTCGAAATGTTTTGTCCCAACTCAAAGGGTTCAAATGAGACCTTCTCAAATAATGATTCACCCACTGATAACATAGTTCGATTATGTTGTCATATTATTTACTTATAAACAACAAAATGATGTTGATTACGATATTATGTTATATTTTATGTTTCAAATAAGTTATATATAAAAGTCCTAGCGGAAGATTAACCAAACGAATTTACTGCGTACGATAGCAGTTGCAAAATATAATAAATTCAAGTCGTATTTCATCAGTCTGTACGTTTCCATCCCGCGAACTCCGCCTTGCTTAAGAAAGTGTTTTTCTTCGTCGTTAACTTTCTCTGTAAACAGATATTTTAGATTTCTGTAAACTTTTTTGTGCAAATCACCGTAGAGTTTATAATTAAGTTTGAACTTTAGATATTTTTTCGGAAATCCAGAATAGATAATTTATTTAAATTCTTAACGCGTACGTTTTCTGATTTCCAATACTTAGTTGTACTTTCAAATCTTGCTAATTTTAATATAACGATAACCTACTGTTTTCATTTAACAATAGCTGCTATAACATTTGATAAGTGATAGGTATATCCATATCATTAATTCAATTAAATCTAAGCATCTTAACACGTTTACCATAACACAAGACCTAAAACCCTAGCCCTCATTAATAAACATAGTTAAGCCTAGTGAAAACGGCGTCAAAGTGGTCCTTCGAGCCGGATAAGCCAACTTCTGGTAATCAGAACTATAACACCTCAACGCTTGCGACGGCAACAAATTTTCTCCAATTAAATTCATGTAGGACTCTAGACGGTTCTATTAATTAAATCCGGCTCCTAAGAGTCCTTGGACGCAGGACTCCACTTGTGCAGGGCTCGAGATAATCACCGGTTAAAAATTATTTGATTGTCTATAAAATCATGGCATTTTCAGTTATAATTGCTGTCTAAGAGGGAAATTTAGCAACTCAGGTTTAAGATCTCATTATCTTACCACTTTCAATTTGTTACGTCAAATTTTTTTGTATAAAATGTAACTTTTGAACACATTTCAACTATCTTTGTAGGTATATATACCACAAAGAATTTTGTACAATAATAAAAATATACAATTTATATAATATATATGAAACTATTTTATTTCTTCAATTTTCTCACGCGCTATGCCAAAGTATACAAATGTCAGCGCCAACCGGACGCCGGTGTCGCGAGGCGCGCCCCGCACTTCCGGACCACTATCAGTTCACAGCAGTACCTTATACTGATATAACTTATATTTTATATAGACTTTGCTTTATTTATCCCCGTATTTCTATCCTAGTATTGTAGTAAACTATTGTCTTTTTTATTTTAATTTAGCTTAAAGTTACAAATATTTTATATAAGACCAGAAAGTGCTATGCTGTAATAAAGATGTGCATGGTTAATATTAAATTATTGATTATTAATGAGATTTTTTAAAAGTTTCCATTATTAAATTAAAATTACTATGGAATATATGTAAGACATTACTTTTCACTTTCTTTTTCGTCCATAGAAAAATATAAACTACATGTTTTACTCAAATGCAATTATTTACGTAACATCAACGCAACAAGGACGCTTTACAGTATCAATAATGTATATAGAATAAAAACCGGAAAGAACAGATTTGTTTATCACTTCTATTCTTTAAATAGTTATCTTAATAATAGTCTTCTAAAACTTTTACCAACTAAACAAAAAACCAAATTATAATAATTTAAAGTATTATTGTATTTTTTTATATTTGTATTGAAGAAAAGATAGTAGATATTATTATTTATATTATTGTGAAGAAAATTTATGATTTACTAGTGGCCAACCCCAGCTTCGCCCGTAGTACATACATTGCCTATGCCCCCCGCAGATAATGTACCATTCTATTAGAGAAAGTTTATTTATTTATTTATTTAAATTCTTTATTGCACAACAAGGTACAAAGGGTGGGCTTAACGCTAAAGCATTTTCTACCAGCCAACCTTTACCAAGTAGTCTTTAAGTTTATTCAATTCAAAAATAAAACCTCTTTATAATATTAGTATAGATTTATTGTCACCAATTAAGAAAATAACATATAATAATTATATCTATATTTATTAATCTAAATCTGAAATTATAAAATAAATCTATTCCAGGCTCAAAAGAAATTTCTGTAGCAGAATCATCGACCGATGCATCTACTATACAAATCCTTTTTAATTAGATAGGTAAAACTGAAAAGTTATTAATACATATTCAATACTTTAATAAATATATTGATATCAATAAATATAAATCACCACAAGTATGAAGAATCGCTTAGGAACTGTTCACAATCGATAAGGTTTTTGTTCATCATCTTTGTTTTGTTTTTTATTGTCGGTTATTTTTAGAATTTTCACTTATAAGTATGGAATTCAGATGTTAATTTTGTTTTGTATGAAAAACTCAATTAAAATGTTAAATTAAGTTTTTCAGTTCTGCTGTCAACATTCAAGCGTCGCGTCGTCATTAAAATTATTATAACTACATAGGTGTTTGAGTATGGAGAATGTTTTTGCATTATTTATGTTGTTGTTCCTACAGATGACAATGCAATCAACTTTTAGAATGTCCTGACAATATTGTTATACAGTAGTTATATGTATATACTAGTAGACACGAATATTCTGCCTAGGACGCCTGTACGGTGCTGCTAGTAATTAAAATGTTATTTGTACATGTAACGGATCTAAAAATAAAATAATTTATAATAAATCTTATACCTTCCCTTACTGATAAAATACTCTACCTATTTTATTTCCAACAAAAAATCCGGTTAAAAATAAAGGTCTTACTCGAATCAGGACCGGATATCCGTCGACGTCATCGAGAGCCGTCTTCCTAAGTTTGTTGCCCAATTATACGCCCTTTAAGTTAAGGAAGCTCTTTCAGATATTAACACTTTTTAGAAGTCCTTTTTTATCAGACCCAAATGTAAATTTCCAGAACAGATACAATTTATAAAGTGCTACATAATACAACCCCAAAAATGGTTGAAAGGAAATATATTTAGAGTTTTTTAACAATAAAACCGGTTGTTAAATAAACTAGTATTATAATAAATAATGTTTAGTATTTTTATAATATATATTTGTAATATAAATATTAAGCATAAACATTAATTATATAAATTATTTTAATTATGTACAGCTTTGTACGACTCAATAATTCTATAGTAAAATAATATAGTACAGACTCTTAACCTTCAAACTTAACCTAACTTAATTAAATTATTAGAAACACTATATAGTGTATAATAAATAAATTGATAACTAACAAATAATAGTTAAATTGTTATTTCTTTATCTTCATTATACAGTTGTAAGACGATTACAGCTAGAGAGGCGTACAGTTCCAGCTGAACTATATAACATATACCACTTTGGGTAAATTGAACATATTTGACGATTCTGTAAAAAGGTTCTATACACAAACATAGACGTCACAGTATATCAATAAAAATTGCGTTTAAATACAATAAAATAATAATCATTATTACCAATGGTTTAATTTAAAGAAGTGGTATCAACTTCCAGTAATTATCATCATAAAAATGTCAATGTGAAATCGTTTTTCTTTTCTTAATATCCGTCCGTAATGTAATGGCGTCCCGCGTCCGCTGTATTGATATTTGACAAGGTTATTGGATAGGTAATTGAATTTTGACAAGCTTTTATACTAATAAGAATATCTTTATATCGATTTTTATTGAACATTATTTAAAAATAAAATTGTAATATTTTGTGTGCAAAGTTATTTAAAATTTTCATTTCCAAATTTAAAATTAATATGTTATTTTCATAATCATCACATCTCAATCAATATACACCTAGTATGTATACTTATACTCATATTTGTATTAATTCATATATAATTTTAGGTTTTGTAACATGGAAGAGAGAAATAGTTTTTAAACTATAAATTGGTTTGTGGCAAACAGTTTGAAGTTGGCTTCCACATTTTTTATACGCCTACTGGCTTTGTAAGTGTTCAAGAAAATTTTCTCAGCTTAATATCTTTTAAATGCAACCACGCCCTTAAAGTTAAGATTTTTCTTTAAATTTTTATTTTAAATATAAAAAAAACAATAATTACAAGCTACCCTATCCATCACATTAATCCCTTAAGCCAAAAGCTTTCTTGTTTTCCAAAAATATAAAATAAGAACAACCTCATCTCAGATCCTCAATAATTCCCGACTTGCAAGCAGATCAATCAATTCGTTTTAATCCAATATCGGCTTATCCTGGAAATGATTTTTTTCTCACTTGTAATGGTAGATTGGTTTTCTGTTATATCCACAGAGAACAAGGAAGTTATACTAACCTTATTTTATTTATTACTTAATAATCTTAATTCATAGTTTTTTTGGTGGTAAATATTTAATTTAATGATAATTAGATGAAAGCTAGACTTTTATTTTTATAATACTTAAAAAGATATAATAGAAATGCCTTAAAATTTCCCAGTTTCAATCAATTTATCAAAATGCATTGATAAGTATTCTGAGTCAACGTAAGTATGGGGAAATTTTAAAATGTTTCACCCTTACTTTTGTTGTAAGTTCAATCTTCACTGAAACTTATTTTAAAAGAAGTCATATAAATTCAACTTAATTTACGAAATATATAAATTTAATTACTATATCAATATAGTGTACTATAATCCTGTACCTTATAATGTACAAAAACACTTGCATTTGTAGTTGTAAGTTTGTGTGTGTGTGTGTTTGTAATCTATAGATGTGAAGGCCCTTGTTTCATAATTATAAATTAACGACCAAGAACCAATGAGTAAATTAAAGATCATGGTATATTTCATTCACCTTCCTATAATTATTAATTATCGGTCAAGGATAAAGAAAATATATGATGGTGAATTTATATAAATACCAATTAGTATTAATATCGGATATCATAATCTCAACAAGTAAGTATAATTAAGTTTCCTCGTAATAATTTCCTCGGATCTTATCTATGTAGTACCCAATTATTTTTCTTTCCAATTTCCTTATTCGCACAAAAAATCAAACTACCCCCGCAAAACCACCTTTGAAAAACTTTTATATGAATGTCGATAACATATGTATATTCTTTTTATATTTCAATACAAAATGCCCATACAATACTGTATTCAAATGTATTACTAGAATTTTTCGATGTTTTTTTAACGTTCAAGCGTTTTTCCAAATATTTTTTTACTTTATTTTGGTACGGTTTATATTTTTGTTCTTCTTTTTATTAACATAGGGGGCAGCACTTACAATGGAAAATTCAATTAAAAACTTAATTTGTTCCGTGAGCTATTTTTGTTAGAATAACAATCGGCACGATAGAATTCAGTTAGTGAGCGAAATAATTGGATATAAAAATAAATTTGTGAATATATTACTCCATTGTTCATGTTCCAAAAGTGTCAACAGTTTATTGAGTTATAAAATTTTGTTATTAATCTAATTTATTTTAGTACATTTTTTAGATTGACATATGTCCACGCCTCATCAATTAACAATGTGCATATAATATATATATATATATATATATAAATATTTCAAACGACAATCTTCCCCTACTTGGGCATGCTTCACTGACTAAGAAGACCTTTATCTAGCTTATTTAACAATTTCTAAATTCGATAGTACAAAAATTTATAATACATACCATACCATGCTACTACATTAATTACTAGCCTTTCGTGAAAAATGCTAGATAGTACTTAAATACTTAGTTTTTAGAAGTAAAAAGCTAAAAACGGCAAGATACTGCATTATATATTACATAATAATATTCGAGTGAACCTATTCCAAAAAATATATATTCAACTAATTAGCTCACTATATATTTTTTTGTCTTTAAATTTAGCGTCTTTTTTAGTTTTAAGAAATTTCACCTTTCACAATTTCTTCAATCTGTGTATTATGAAAAAAACCCCTTAAGCATTACTATAGCAATACATACTCAAATATGTATTAGAAATGTAATACCTGCAAAATACCGAAGAAAAAATTAAGCTTACTTTGAAACAAAGCCACTAAGTATCTTTCTATAACTTATAAAAAGTTGCACAGTGATTGATAGTTCCGTCGTCAAATGAAAAGAAAACAGGCGTATTCTAGGATGGCCGTTATCTAGAAGATATAAAAATTGATTTGTTTTCAATCTTACAAAGTTTACAAAATTTATTTTCAGTTACCTTATTTCTTTTTTATAATGTTAGTGTTTATTATAAAAATACTTTAACTTTGCACTAGAGTAATAATTCTGGAATAAATATATAAAATGGAAGCGAGGGAAAGGTTCCTCTTCCTCTTAAGACGCCTTAGTTTCCTCTCCCTGTGTCCTGATCTTACAAATCTCCCAATTTATCAAGGTAAAAAACACATCTGTAACTTTCATATTTTTTAAATATCGATAGGACGACGACACCACTCTATTATTTCTGGTCGTATTTAAACTAAAAAGAAACCGCGGTGGACTCCGGTAAAGAAGTAGATGTCCACGTATATAATCTAAACAAGCAAAGTCGATAGCTCACCTAGTGTTTATATAATAACTAAAATAACTTATTTTGACTGATTTAAAGCATTTAAACAATAGTGAATAACCAAGGAATATTTGATATGATTATGCAAAACTACACCAAGAAGCTCAAGGGTTGGAAGCTAAAAACAGAATAGTATGAACCTTGGCCCGCTGGAGTGTACGGAACCGAAGTGCTTTTATGTCATTTCAAGAAAGTCATTCGTGTGACGTTAGCTGACTTCACGAGGTTACCTTAATTTAATACTTTTTTCTTTTGAATATATATACTCTATTTTAATTTTATAATAGTATATGACAATGTAATCTAAAGTAAATTTTTATGTTATATTTCATTTATAGTGTGCATTTTAGATATAATATATAGTTCATCAAAGGAGTTACCTTTCACCGAATAAAATGAATATGAAAAGATAAATATATATTATATGTGGTACAGAAATATAACCATATTATCTCGCTGAAACCTCCAATAAATGGACAGCAGCTTTCAATATACCTTTATGAAAACATTTCAATAATATCCTTTTGAAATTATACGGCTTACCGGAACCAGTAACGCACAATTATAATGGAAAATGTATTCATTAACAGAAATAATAATAGTATAACGTATTATCAAAATTACTACATAAACATTATTTTATTCGATTAAATGTTTATTTCTTTAACGTAATCTGTAAAAAAATATCAATATAATTACAGAACGAAGAACCTAAACCGAAGACTCCTTAATCCTCACGAAGCGTTATAATTATATATTTAGTATTATTTTCTTGGCGGGAAACAATTTTCCCGTGTAATCCCCGTCAATAATCCAACTGGCAGACATGATTAGGTTCCGACGAAATTAACTTCAACTTCGACGATTCGTCGAAATGGAGACCTGTAATACCCTGTCAAATATATGTTATCCATATTTGAATCAAATACATTTTTTCTGTAACATCTATCGAAATCTATCTACAACACTATCTATTAATGAATAAATATCACAAGTCTAGAATAGTTTCGTTATTAGCTTACTCACAATTTTATCAAATATATTTAATTATATGTTAATGATTTTAATGTATATCTCTAACAACAAAGACCTTAATTATGGAATATTAACGGGGTAATAACCATCACAATTAATTACCAATTGAATAATTATCAATGTGTTTGGATTATTAATTAATTACTGCCTCGACACTTAATTTAATTCATTAATATCTTCGATATGAATTATATTAATTATATCTCAAACTAAATACTTATATATAACTTGGTTGGAATAACTACCTATATATACAATTACGTTTATATTTCACTATATTTATTAACATACATTATTGTGTGCAATGAACTGTATACCTAGTATTAGTAACCACAGAACCTGGATAATCTGAGACGGACTCGTCATACCACTGGTGAGCATAAGCTCACGTCATAGTTGAGTTATGTAATGACCAAATTTCTCAATATTGATTGGCATTAATAAATCTAGTTTAGACATCTATTTCTACATTAGAACAATCAACAATTATACATTCTACACATCTAATTATTTAATTATACACATAACAAAATGAATATACCAATTTCCCTTGGTATATTAATTTTGTTATTAAGATATTCCAAAAACTCTCAACTCATCTTGACATTATAATTCTCTGTGCAATTAATTCAGTAACCAAATACGTTTTCCAAGTCTCCCCACTAGTCCCATATATCATACAAGTCCTTGAATTTCAGAATATGTACTTTCAGAAGAACTAGACAATGCTTTGAGTCGGTTTAGTGAGAAGCGTTATTCCATTTCACTAAGATAAACGTATTCAATTTAAATCCTCCATATAATACAAGATATCTTAAGATGTGAGTAATTATATATCACGCAAATAGATTTTATAGTTGTATAATTTATATTATATTAATAGACATATCATAAAAAAATATCGCTTAAAAATAAGACAATAAACCACCAACGTTTTTATGTTGCATACAATTTTGAAAATAAGGATTTGAAAATAATTTGATATCCTTATTATGCTCCTATCTTATTATTAGTGCCTTTTTGAGGCGTTCGAGGAAACACAATATCACAAAAGACCACCACACCTCAGATTTTTCCTTCAAATCTTAATATTTCGTTTGTCATGAAGGTAAGAATTTCATTTCCAGAGTCGCATTCTTTCAAATTTACGTGTCGTATAAACGAAATACTAAAGCTCAGTGGTGTGGAAAATCAAAACCTGAAGTTGGAGATTTGAAACATTTTAACATTTTTTAAACGACATTTTATGTCAAAAGTTTAGCACTAAGTAAAATTTTAATAACCCATAACAGTTGAGGACAATAAACTTAGAAGTAAGAAAATAATAAATGCTTATAAATTACAATTCTTATGTACTCGTACCTCGGATACAATTTGAAAGCATCAAGAAATTACGGTAATATTAAATTCAAAACTTACACTTGCCGCACCGTCACATGAACATTTCAACATACATAAAACAATGGATGGATTCATATTATACATTCTGCAATAGATTGCCATTTATGTTTAAATTACACACAAAATAGGCTTACTGATTCCTGTTCTTTGAAAGTAGCTAGATTTTTGGATAAGAAAATATTAAATGTATACTTTATTATTATGCTAATGAGTTTATATTATTAAAATAATTCCAAGTATTAGTTATATTTTGATAATAGATTTACAAAATATTTGAAATATATCCAGAAAATATATTTATGCATGCCTATCGGATTAACGTCAAGGGAGACATTTCCTTCTACTTGCACCGAGCCAGTATTTCAAACTGCATTCGATTGAATGCGGTGGCGTTGACACGCGCGATCGGCTTATGCTACAATACCTGAACGAAAACAGAGATCGTCGGGTGTTATAGACAGGTGTATCCAAATTTGACTTTTCATTCCACAAATTCAATGGATTCATATTTTCATGTGTTAATTATTTTTTAAATATATTCAAATAAAAATATATCAATTTATTTCAGTCTATTCTAGTTATTGTAGAAGAATCTCAAGGTTAATCGATTCCAATTACACATTTTTAATGTATATTAAACTCCCATATTATATAATAACATAGTACAACATTTATAATCATATTTTTGCAAAATGAAATGAGCATTCATAAAATTGTTAAAGATGTATTAAGTGTTTCTGCGAATAACATAGATATGTCATAGTAGTTTAAACTAGGTTTCAATGTAATTGAAGCCCGACGGCTCTGACATTGATTAAGTGCCGGAAGCTTAGACTTATTAGTGAGGGATTCAACATAAGACGGTGTGTTAAGCAAGCTCTCCCACTGTGACGAGAATTAATTTCACTTGTTATGGAACATGTTTAATCATTACGATTGATTAAATATCCATGTCAGTGTCGCAAATACAAAATATAATATTTTAATAAAAATATTATAGAAAGATAACAGAATAGAAGAATCTCTGGCAAAGGCAAGCGTCTGAGGCATTTACCTGCGAAATCACGAGTGCCCTCATTCTGCCATCGACATCGGCCGACCCTTAGAAAGATAACCCTTTTTTATGAAGTATACTACATCGGGCTTGTATAAGTGTTCTTCAGATATACTCGGGAATATATGTTTTTCGTAGACGATTTCATTGTCATTGGCGGTTAGAGTGGCACCGTATTGGCAAACTGTTTGCTTCTAATGGAGCACACACTCACGGTTATGTGATTTTATTGAAGTATACATTTAAGTTCACAAAATAAGTTACATCTAATAATAATTTGAATTTTAATTATGAAGTGACTGATAGAAAATATTACTACAACATGGAAACAAAGCATGCAATGTATATGAAAGCGATACAATGCAATTATTACGTTACGACTAACCATTTTACAATGAAATATCAGTATTGTGCATTGATTAGAGGATGTGAATATTAGTCTGGAAAAGCGGAAATTAGCCGATGAATTTGAGACCAGCGATTAACAATAGTATCTTCTACAAAAATTATATACACTTTGTAATATGCATAAACACTGTAAATAATATATAACCTGTGAAATGTATCAATAATATTTGATTATATATTTACTATAATAATTATTTAATTTATTAAATATTATAATAAAAGGCATATATTTTATTTTGTAAACTTAACATATAAGTTATATCCGCTTTCTTTACAACAACTCTTCGGGTGCAAAAAAAAAAACGCAATTCACTTTTCTAATTCCGTTTCTGGCTAAAAACATTTTCTCATCGGAAAGCCATTTATGTTTTAATTAAGAGGCCCTAAGAATAGGCCTTGTCCGAGGATTATTAGAAAACAGAATTACTTCACCCCGGCCTCCTATTTCATGTTTCCTTACGGAGAAAAACAAGATTTTTGAAGTTGGAAAGTTTTTGCGTAAAGGCCAAGTTTGTTAAGGTTATAATGCAAATTGAGTTGGTTCGTTTGTTTAACGCTTCCGCTGGATTTAGGTTTGATTCCCCGGTTGAGTGGAGCGAGATAAATTATAAGCCAATTTTATAAACTTAATATTTTGAAAGCCACTGGCTATAAAATGTTTTTATTTATAGCTGATTTTAGAAAGTATGTTGCTTATGCAGAATAACTTTTCAATTTAGAAATTGTTTAAGGCGGACAACAAATATTGAACAGTTATTGACATTTTTTTAAAATAATATTAAGGTTTATCTTTCCGTTGTGTAATTCTAGATGTAAGTTTAAAAAAACTTGGTAATGATTGATGAAATGAAATAAAAAGATGATGAGCCAGCACCATCTTCATCTCAGAATATACAAAACTTGATATTTAATATCTGTTAATTCATCTCCATTCACCTCCATCTTGAGCTCAGGGAAGGAAACAAAGAAAGTTATTAATGTTTGCGCTATTGTCTTCGGCGTGACGCTCGGCCAGTGTAACTTGACACCTCGGGCCTAAGCAATTGTTATGTAAGCTCAAAGAACAAGAGTTCTACTCCGCTGGAATACATCTACCAAACTGAGGTTCCCATTGTCCGTCTTGAGAGGATATTCTCCTCGTTTAGTTTGTTTTTCCTGGAATCTAAGCGCTTTGTCTGAAAATTGTCTGATCGACACCGGAATAATTATCAAACAGCGATACAACTAATGAGATATTTAAATTCATTTAGTACAATACAATAACCGAATAACTTACAGAGGGTTACTTTGTCAAAACTTATGTAATGAGAACAATAATAAAAAAGATATTCTACATTTTTGTAATAGGTTATGCATAATAGTATTTTGCGTAATAGTGCATAATAGTCTTTTGCGTAATATAAGTACATAGTAGGAAGCTAGACATTGTATTTGGTAAACAAAAACACAACATTTTATAGATTGATACATCTGTAATGTAAATTTATGAGAGTAGAAAGTAATCGATAATCATCACCTTAAAAGCGCTGTCAAAGTACCTAAAAACAAAGTTGACAATGTCACATAACTTTCCGGTATCTACATTGAATATTGCTTAAACAAAACCTATCAGGCACTTAGGCCACTTCCGCAGCTGACAATACAGGCGAGAATATCATGCACTTTTGAGTAATGACAATGTCAGCTGCTTGCAAAACGGGCGGTAAAAAATGCGCGATAACAACACTAGTTGCTCCGAGCAGTTTATTCTCACAACATTATTGTTGAAGTGTTAGCTATAAAGGATAATACACGAGTCGGTCTAACGAGCGACGTAAACGAGTAAGGGTGGCCACGATAAACCCAGAAAGGGATAGAGGCCATAAAGACCATCATGTAACATTGATTGTTAATTGCAGGGGATTCGACCGAACGTCCGTGTTGTCCAAAATCCATTGGGTTGTAAAGACTCAGTGTTATAGAGCTAAGCAATTTCAAGCTTGTGGATTGCACATAATATTTGTCACAAGGTCTCCTTAACCCATCTCAACATCAAACAAATCCAAATAGTTATTGAAGTTTATATTATTATACCCTTCAACTGATCAAAGACTATTTTTAATATACAATCCCAAGGATATTGCTTGTTATGCTTACATAAGCAGATATTACATCCAAAATCGCAGATGGAAAGAAATAAGATTTGATTTGAAATATACATCCATACAAATACATTAATCACATTATTCATAATATTCTTTAATGCTCAAAAAGTTCTAAAAAGATAATTATCCTCAAAATACAAACCACATGGCTACAGAGGAAGCCATATCTTGCTGTCCATTTTTCAGATCCTTATTTATGACGTACTAAAAGGTTTCTTTTCCTACTTTCATTTAACAACAGTTCCCGTAATTATGTTTCTTGTGTTGATATATCTTTGATGGGACGGAAATAAAATTTATATAGGGAAAGGTACCACTTTCTATTAACAGACCTGCTACGATGTTTGTTTGAAGGTTTTCTTGCTAAACTTGTTTCCTTTAATTTTACTACCCGTTTTACTTCAGTACTTTTGCAATTATGAGTTAATTTGTATCCAAATTTTCTCAGCCTTACGCAATAATGTTAAGTTCACTACGAATTTTAGTGAACTTTCACAATTGTATAAAATTTGACTCAGCCTAAAAAATATTACTATCCAAATAACACTTACAAACGCTGAACAGCGTTTAATTATAAATTAATATTCAAGAGTACCTTAATAAATTAATAGTAAAAGGTTCCTAACAAAACCTTTAAAACAATATTAAAACCTCGAGTGATCTAATTTAGATAAAAATTTTACCGAGTTAATTAGCCGGAGTGAGTTATCGAATGACATGAATACAATGACGAGTATTAGTCTACCCTTCAATAATCACAACCTTCGTGAAATCATTTTCAATTTAACTTTTCGCACGGCCCTTTGTGCTAATGCAAAAGATGAGTCCGAAATTTTGATTTTCGCTTCATGTTGGATTAAATGATCAGAGACTTAAATATTATCAAGTTATCCAACAGTTACAGAAGTCTATTGTAAGATTTAAAGTAATATATTTGAATGATGTCCGATTAAGTTAGGCATCTATCTATTCTTGAAGAATTTAAATCATTTTTAAATAATGATTAAAATTTCTTTTAGAATATTTCCCAAAAGATCGAAGTTCCCACAGAATATTTTTCAATGCCCACGTTGTCCCAAGTTTTCATGTCCACTTTTACAAGGCCTCCAAAACCTTAATCTCGACGCTACAAACAAGTGTAACTTAATTGAATTTTAATAACAATATCTGAGGGGAATTTGTACTTTGGCTTCTGGAGAGAAGGATCAAAATTAATTATTAATTAATGTGATAAGATTGTCAATATTAAATTTAACATTATGAAAATAAAATTAATTAATAAAAAATTCTTAAATTTAAAATATGACATTGTGAAAACGAAAAAATTAAATAAATATTCTTAACAGATTTCTAAACCATGGAAAATTAAAAGTCATTCCAAAATGAACCCCATTGACGTACAATGTAACAATAGACTGATTGAAGTATTACTTAGAATAGAAACATAGCAACAGAGATATAGCAACGGGATGGGTTGGTATCGAATAATCTCAATCAGCAAGTTGATTGAATGATCGCACAGAACTAGGGCTCTTACTACAAGGGTGATTGTATAAGCAAACATGACTATTCCTCTAGCAAGGATTATCTGTTTTGTCATAATACTAGGTGTTGACTGTCATCCAATCCAATTATATCCATCCTCCATAAAATACAATTTTATGAAAATAAACAAGAATATGAGAAAATACAGAAGAAAATTATTAAAAGTAGTGATCGTCAAGTGACGGAAATTCCACTCTAATAAAAATTTTGTATGTTTTTGAATGTTAAGGAGTACCTCTGTAATCACGGTATTTATCGTTATTGAATTTTATTCTGTTACATCAAACGACAGTTTATGCCGAATTTCATATTTGACAAAATTAACGAAAATAACATAACTTTACGAAAACAATTTATTTATATAATGTTATATTTATGTTTTTTATTCATTTCTATTCGCATAAGAATTTTTACTCTCTGCACTACTTCTCTATATATTCTCTTACTGTGTCAAAATTATTTACTCCTCCTCCTAAAAAAGGATATTATAAAATTGGATCATTTCTTTAAAAACATAATATTTAAAAGAAAATTTAAAATGTAACAATGGAGATATATTAATTTCATGAACATAAAAGATCATTACAAAGCGTGATTATCACGATTATAATAAGATTTAATTTAATATTTTAACAGCCACTTGAGCCTGTGACACATGTTCAAATTATCTTCAAAGTTAACAACACCAAAATTCGCATAAATTTTATAAACTCAACGAGTTCTGATATTACCATAAGCAAGCTTGTTTTTTTAAGCTTATGACATGAAATTTAAATATACGCTGCCGAAATTAAGTTTGTTTATACGTCTTTCCATCTCCTAACTCAGTTGCAGAGTATAATACGATAAATAAAACGATAGAATTTTAAATTAACCAAAATCTAGGTTTAGAATGAAGACTGAAATATGCCTCAGACACATGTATGTATTTCTTTTTACATTTATATGAAATATATTCCCAAATTATTATCACTTTGATGATGCTCTTGCATGTAATAAAATTCCTTTTAACAGGGATTAATGATAATTTGGACATCGTTCCATTTTATGTCCATTGAAATTCAATATAGCCGTCAGATATATTCATGTAGGCTGTCAGTTAATTGCTAAATATCGTTAATGTACTTCCTGATAAACCCATAAGCCCCATTAACGAGGGGACATAACAACCTGAAACGGTCTTGTATACGTTAAACGAGAAATAAGTGAAAATTTGGTAGGAAAAATTATGCAAATTACACCGGAATGTGGAAGAAGGCGGGATAATGGCCGTAGGAAGTGGATACGGCTTAAAAATGAGGTTTACAGGTACTGGTACGGGACTAAAATCTTTTATTCGTGAACGACATCGGAGGTACCGTCGTTACGAAGAACATTTACATAATAAGGTTTTAAGCTGCCTAAAATCACATCTGTTATTTAAATTTCGATCATATTACAAATATCTTCACTATTTTCTGGTGCTGTTTCCTTAATCTATTTTATACTCCGGATTTACTTGGCATTTATATAAAACTAAGTGAAAGAATTTTAAACACATTAAATATTTCTTATTATAAATCTAACAAAGTCTTACTTATGATACGAGTATTAAGCTAGGCACCAATCGCCTTCATATGAAGACGGAACGCATTTGTCGTTTATTTTAATTTTTTATATACCTCGAGTTTTGAATAAAAGATATTATTAATATTGTTGTTTAGCTGCCACAATTAATTACATATATGAAGTCTTATCATATAAATCAAAGTGCTTAAACTCCTAATATCTACCATTATCTAAAAACAGTTATGATAATTTTCAAATTCTAATAAGAGGATTTCTCAGAATGCGGCGAAAGAACAATCTTATCACTTGTATAATTGATCCAGACTTTATCATATGACCTATTTAATCGCGTTAATTATAGTTATAAAGTGTGACGTCTAAGGTTCTTTGAGATAACGCAGCCTTCAACGCAGCGTCCCATTTTAATTGTTTTAATGAGATGCTTTAGTGTTTAGAGGCAGTGCTTTTGTGAATTATTTTTTAATTGATCTCTATCACTGGTACTTAAGTCTCAAAGTGCAGTGGTCATATTCCAAAGGGAAAATATTGATTAACGGTTCGGAAAATATAGTCATATTTTTTTTTATTTCATGCAGCAGACAATTGATATGCCTGCTAGGCATCTTTTCAATTTTATATAACAAATTTTATTTTGAAAAACGGTAAATTCGTTCATTTAATTATAATGAAATTGATTTAAGATATGGAAAAACTTTTAAATGTTTAGCAAGGAATGAATTGTAAATATATTTCATCCTCCAAAAAAAAGACTGAACTGTTAGGGTAAAGTATTTTTTTGGACAAACCTCATTAGTATTCCAAATTGATGATTTGTTGTGAAAGTTCATGAATGACTCGCGTAAATATTTAAAAGAATATTATGGTACAAGTATTTTATACAAAAACATAAACAAACCATAAGTATCAGCATCCTTTTTATATTTAGAACCGAATAATAAACCTATACTATCAATTTTATTACAATGATCGATTTACTGGTTTAGTATAAAGTACATTGTTCGCGTATATTCAAAATGGATTTAATCTGGCTGGGTTCTAGAAACTAATACATGATAAATCTATAACAGGCATAATTTATCCACGCCCTGTTTATTGACAAGTGGTGGAAATCGTTGAATTGAGGTCACTGCTCGATGCGCGGTTTAAATGAAATCCAACTGAAATATACCGCTTATTAGTGACATGTTATAATGGAAAAGTGTAATGACGAGCGGAAATTAAAAGCGTTAAAGTGGCTTCAATAATAGAATATATAATTAAAATAGATTTAAATAATTATAGAATCAGCGACCCTACATTTCTAGGATGTTAGGTCACTATACCGAATCTAATCTATCTAATCTATCGCTATCGCTATTACATTTCATAATACAAATTTCTGTGATTATTAGATAATAGGATAACATTTCCTGCTTGAAAAAGTGAAAAGAAGCGTTCAATCATTGATTTTTTGCATTTCCCTAAGTCAGTAAGTAAGACAGGAACAACTCTTCAATGATTCTTATTAGCAAGTGATAAAGGTAAATATCGCCTGTTGTATTTGTGTATACCCTCGCGACTGGCAGTCTTCCAGCGAAGTCTGTGTTGAACTTATGGATTGGAAATAATACTTAGAAAATGCTTGTTGATGACTTTGTAACTTCGCTCTCATAATATATCGCAATCTTATACGCCTTAGAAGTTATTCTATTTTTTATAGTACATGTACAATTAAGTTCAGATAATTATGAATATTATTACTAGTAATAAGATTTTTTATTTCTCAATTTATTAATATCTTTTTAAGTGATATAAATATTAAGTTTATATAATACTAGCTTATTCCCGCTTCGCTGGGCACATTATTAACTTAGATATGAACTTAGGTTGCTATAGTAACCTTTGTCATATAATCCGTTGTCAACGTAACCGTTGCTATAGTAACCCTTACCCCTGTGTTAAGTGTATATCTCCTACAGATTTAAAACTTGGCAAAATGCAAAAAGTTGAAATCAGTTGGGATAGGAATTCCGTAAAAACGGTTCTTAGTGGACGTATACGTCACAAAAGATGTAACTATATAAAATTTTAAGTTAACCGGACAGATAGTTTCGGAGATTTAGTGATGAGTCAGTGAATGGTAATCGCTTATATATATTTAGATTTAAGTTAAGCCACGTCGATTTTTTGTTTCTTTTGTTTGTTTAAAGTACAACAAAAAAATTCTCCGAAAACATTACAACACAGGCATAATGGAGTTAATACTGACAGGGAGGAGAAGCTTCGAAAAGTCAATTATGTAGAAAATATTGACGTCCCATTTACATACGATTACAATTTGAATTTCTAACATCTATATCATGAGATGACGTTGTTAGAGTGAAATCAAAATATACGATCTTATTTTAAGTATAAAATGTGTCAAAAAATAAACATAAAATGTTGTTTTATTAGTTAATAAATGAAATTTATTTTATTAATCTATCAGATTGTTAAACTAGCTTTAATATACAAAAGTATTATTTAATTTTAAATGATATTTTAGTAAAAGGATAGTATTTTGTATAAATTATTTCAAATAAATCAGACATTTATATGATATTGTTACGTCTTCATAAACACGGCCATTATTATTAATTTGAAATAATTTTAATGATAATCGGTTAACTTATACACAACTGGACAACATTTGAGATAAAAATTTAAATCTGTAAAGTAGAATATTAATTTATTTATTTTGATTACTGCACGAAATATATATATAATGTTTTTAGTTCAGCTTTTTACCGTGCTGTCATATTTCTTAAATGATATATTCCGCTAATATCAAATGGAATAGAGAAATTGAGATGGTACGGAGGAGATTGATTTACAAAGTGATCAAATTTCCCGATAGTAGACAAACAGTATAATTTGTTGGTAATATATCCAAAACAAAACATATAATAAAGTTTCTATAAATATATACAACTAAACCTATTAATAAAAATGGCTAAGCAATGAATAACTTCGTTTGATTATTTATATATTACAAATATATTATAATTGACAATGAAAAAAATATCTTAAATAATAAATGTGGGACTTAATTGCTGTTGCAAATAAGAAAGATGAAATTGCGTAACTTACACAATTAGATCTTACATTAAATTGTATAACTAGTAAGAGTTTATTCTATGTATATGAAATAGTTAGAACAGATTATAAGTACTTAATTTTTTAGGTTTGGAAAGAGTCGTATTTCGTGGTGACCTTAGCCCGATGGCTTACCCCATTCATATGTCAGAGACAAGCGCTGAAGCGCTGCAATTCGGCGCACATCACACTATCCATTTGTCTGATTGAGACTGCTGAATGCTTGATAGGCTCAACTTTTAAATCCATTGAATAGTTTATTGGTGAACGTTCAATTAACTTGATGTTCACGTTTTTTTGGATACATTCGTAAACGGCTTATCAATTAAGTGCTTGAAATAAATAATGATTTCATAATATTTTTCAAAAGACATCAAAATCTCATTTAGTTTTTTTACAGTATAATGCTAATTTATGCTTTAATTTTGGATCACTAAAACTTTCTTTTCAGAACAGCATCCTAAATGATTGCGTTCTCTTTGTCCTTTCCACATTATTTCATATTTCATGTTTAATGAAACCTACCAATAAAATAGTTTCAAAAATTAAGCATCAAGTTTCATTTAATAATTTATCATTTGTTACAAAATGACAAAACCTTTAATGGATTGAAAATCCTTGAAAACTTCACAGACATACACATGTTATAGCTCCCTTCGTTTTTGCGTGAGAAGTTAAAAAACGAGAAAACTTATATTCTTTTTACTACGAGTACTATACTATATTTTAGTAGGCAGATAATAAGAAGTACGGTAGTATTTTGTCAAAAGTACGATAACAAGATATAATTGAATTTTAAAGTAACCTTTATATATTATCCTATTATTTAGTGAATATTTTTTTACACCAAATAAAAATTATACAAGTTACTAATGACCAGACATTGATATTCATGACATGCACATATTTTGGTTAAATACATCATTATTGTGAAAAAAACTTGAAGTAGTTTTTTTGTCATGAATTACGAACTATTTTGCCGGTTATGATATTACAAAAAAAGTTATTCATTCTTGTTTTGATCCTAATTGAAAATATAAAAAACAACAAACCTCCGGACGCGGCGAGAAGGCCGTGTGCACGAAGCAACGCCAATGCCAGCAAAAGCAGCAACGGACGGCGCCGCATGCCTCGCGACGCAGCACCCGACCCCGCCTCGCTCGCGCCCACGAAAGCACGCGCGCCCACGCCAGTGCTTGCGCTCACGCCAGCGCCCACGCCAGCGCTCACGCCAGCGCCTACGCTAGCGCCCACGCCAGCGCTCACGTCAGCGGCAGCGCCTGCACTCGCGGCAGCGCGGCGCCGCCGCCCGCCCCCGCCCTCGCCTTCACCTGCAACAACGCTTGAAATTATTAAAAAGACATTTTGGGGAGATCAATCTCTAAGAAAATCGGTCGTTTCAAAACAATGATAAAAAAATTTAGAAAATATATTATTATATACACTTAATTTATTAAACAATCTCTAATAATACACTATTTTGATACTTCCATAATTCAAATTAACAACAACATTTTTATAAACACAAACAAAAACAATATAAAGTAATTGAACCAAAAATCTAATATTCCTCGTCTAACAAAATGATAACTCTGAACTGACATTTACCTAATTATCATTTGAAAGAGGACCGAGAAGAAAATAAATATCAGCCAATTATTGAAATAAAGCAAAATATTTACACTCGAATATTTACAATTTTATCTGATGAACACTCAAATTTCCTTTCTTTGAACAAATGCTTCTCGATTTTATCGACAAAAAAGCTGAGAAGCACAAATAGACGCCTAATCGTTGTAGCGATCATTGCCCGCTCTTCAAACGGAAAAGTATTGTCCAGAATGAAATGTGTCTATGGAAACCCGCTGCAAAATATAAAACGCTTTTCATCTAAAATTAAACAATACACACTTTTTCCTCATTTAAGAAACACAATTTCCGTCGAGAATTTTGATATTAATTTGCAATATTTACTTTATAAAAAACTATAATATAATGTATGGTAATACCTAAGCTTAGGTTAGTAATAATCTTTAAAAATAAACATATTTAACAACAAGCAACTTAGCAAACAAAGAACGCTTAAGCTTATTAACAATTCTGCACATATACATTCTTTTGTCGCGCGTCTTTATGTCCGTGATGATTTATTTGTTATTTTTTATTGAAATTTGTCAGAATTATATTGAGAACTCTTTATTAATTAGAAGGCATCACATAACTAGCAGTTATATAACAGTCGTCTTGTTTTATACCAAGTTTTATTTGTATTATAAAATCAATACTGTAAAATATTAAATATTTTTTAATAACTCAATAATCCATCCATAAAGTTTTTTGTCTGTATTCTTCATACTCAGCTTCTCAGAAAAAAAGCTGACTTTGAATACCTGTTACAATTAAAATCCAAGAAACAGTTTTTAGTTGCTGATGTTATTAGTGTATGTGTTTCTATAACTAGTGAGATAACAATTTTCAAACAGTCATATAACAGCAAAGTACAAAGCTATGAGGGAACAGATAAAACTCCCATGCACTGTTAAAACCACAACCCTCGACAGCGCCGTAGTCGGATAAAAATACATGTCAGCTAAGTGCAAATTTCTGTAGGAATGTAAGTTGAAACATACTTTAGTGCAACATAAACAGAAGTCAGGTGAGACCGAATTACTTCTCAGTTGACGCTAATGTAATTGCAAATGCATCGCCGACTGTACTTCGAATTTAATTTGAGCACTCGACTGTTTCCATAAGTAATATAAAGTTTATTTATTTAAATTATATATGCGGACATTGTCTTTGATAAATTAGAATAACAGTTAAAAGCCTTTCTTAGCCTATTTTGAACTAATTATTGTGAGCAAGCACCAAGAAAGCGGTAAACTTTATTAAATTGACTTATCAATAAAGTATATAAAATCAATTCAAAGAACTAAATTGTCCAAATCTCGTTAGAAATAAAACAATAATCGCATCCAATCGTGTGATAGGACAAAAAGTTGTAAAGTGGACGCGATTGTTCCCGATAAATCGGCTCGTAAAGTGACAAGCGTTCTTGCTTTGTGAGTCCAAAGTTAGATATCGGGACCCAAACCATTGATATCCATTCCCTTTCCCGTTTCTATTCTGATATAAAAGTGCGATTTTTGGACAAAAATACTCTCCCAATGTTAGAAATTCTAAATGGGGCTTTGCTGTGGGAAGTGTATTGATGACTTTATGCAGCATTCAACATAAAAGAAAAATATATATTAATCTATTAATTTACGTTTTAATCATGTATTTCTGCGAGTCATTCTCTTTAATCAAAGGCAAATAAAAATAATTGTACTTGATGTATTATCTTCATAATTCGTCTGTTGGACCTGTAATGTGATATTTCAGCAAAACTTTCCTAATTACACACCGGCAAGCACTCAAAACTCCGGAGAAACGATAAAAAGAGCGGATAATCATGATTATTGCAGAAGTTCTGGCTTTTGTTATAACGTGATCGGGGGTCAAGGATCAAGATTCTGAGGGTGAGTATATTGACCGTATATTAATTAGTAAAAGAATATTATAAACTTTATTTTTACTAAATATCTTATAAAGAATTTCTTATTTTAAGTCAGGAAATACAGTACATCCGCGGAATAAATATATTTTTGTAAATTTTTATTCTGTTTTTCTAGATATCTTTTTAAATTTTTATTCTGCACTAAACAATGACCGCTCTAGTTTATTTTTCAACTAAATCAACGGTCGCTTTTATTTGCTTGCACTAACAACTTCTAGGCTCACATTCACTATTAAAACTCAACGTCAAAAGCTATATATACATTTTTACGGTGCACAGTCAATATTATGTTAACTTTAATACCTGTACCCAACTATTGATTCCGTACTTCAAATAAACCAATAAAGTTTAATTAAAAATAAAGACAATTAAAATATAGATATATTATCTGTGGATTGATGGATTGAAGATTGAATAAGTGTTTGATTGATAGATATATGTTTATAATGAAAGGATCTAAATATAAGTGTTAAAATTTTAAGAAAAAACTCGTTACTATAACAGTATTTACTGTTAATGCCGCTATCACAACATGAAAGGATAAATCTATACACTATCACAGATTGGCGAGATCAATCCGAGCAAGTTCGACGAGACTCATCCGCTAATGGGCACCTGAATAATGCAGCTTTGTGAACTGCTGTCTAATTTTTCTGATTATGCTGTGGAGAGGCTTTTATACAAACATGACGAGTTTATTGTTTATTCGTATAAATATTTACTGTTATTCATACTATTATATAACATAAAAGTAACAAAAACAACAAATATATGCTCAACAAAGCCTGTAATGTGGTAAATGGAGTCGAGTCGATGGAAACGAGTAATCAAATAAATCAAAGGTTTGTTATTTTATCAAATTGTTATTTATATCACTTTACTATCTGTATAAACAAAATTTTAATGAGATACAAATAATTGTTACTACATAATGGTTTTCTGATTTTGTGTCCAATTTTACCTATGCGACATCAAAATTTAGAAAATTCCTTAACCATTATAGGTCATACATAGAAAGTATAATTTGAAAAAGTGGTCCAAATTGATTAAACTATAGATTATAATTATTAAGCGACTATAAGACAAATTTTAATATTTTTCTTCAATAGAAATTTTCAACATTCTTATAATAAAATCGCTTTATTGAATATCACTACGCAAAGCCTATGAAAATAAATAAAGTGTTATGTATATATAGATGAATGTGTGAGTGTGCCTACACATGCTCACATTTAAAACATCACGATAAATACCACAAACTCAAACATGAACAATCATGTTAAATGTGAGATTATTTACATTGAAAATGAAGTAACTGGTTTATTTATACAGGGCGTGTATCACGGAGTTAGAACAACTTTCCTGTGAAACGAATCACGTAAGACAAGAACAAGGACACTGTTTACTTTTGTCTTAACGGAAGGTTACATTCGCGATATTCGGTTATCTTAATATCTTGACTTATTTTCTATGTTATATATATAAAACTAACTGTATCCAATTGTAAATACCACCTTAATAGAACATTATATTCATGTTATATTATTTAAGTAATTACAACATGGTTTATTCGTGATTATTAAACTATTTTGATCGAACAAAATTACATTTATTCATTGTAATATACGCATGTTTACTGTTTGATTAAATTTAGATTATGTTTGTCATTTGTCTCTTACCCATATGTAAATAACCGACCAAGTGCGTATCCTGCCATGCGCAATGTAGATTTTAATATTCTGTAGTACATTATTTACATAAATCTTCTAAAATTTAACAAGCGTTTGCAATAATACAACAAAAATATATATTCTAAGTTAACCGAATATTACTCGTAAGCTTGTAAATTTAAATTTAAATGTATAATATGTTAAAAATGTTATTCTACCTCTTTTTCGACGTGCTTAAAATGTTTATTCATGCACAACCACAGTCTTCTAGTCCTAAAAATCTCTGAGCTAGGCTGAGAGCGGACGGACGGCCGGACGTGCTGAAACTTTAAGGGTTCCTAGAGGACTACGGAGCCCTAAAAAGGAAGAAAGAATATTTTATATTTATGATACACAAGTTCTATATCAACATAGACGGACTGGAGTTTTTCGACTACTTCTCGTATATAGACTAGGCTTGATCGAGGTAGAAGTTCGTTCTTAAAAGACCAGTGTGTCTTTCTTCCCTTAATTATAATTTAGAGTGAGCTCAGGGTGAGCTTAACAACGCACTGACATTGTCTTTTTTATTTGAAATATGTATATATACATTGTACTTGTGAAACGTCAGATTCTAATTTGACTTTCTCAGATTGGCTTTCTGCTTGTTTGGAATACGGTAACATAAGACAGGATAGTTCAGCTTTGTCATCATAACTTTAATGGGATTATAGAAACGATGACGAATTGTTCAAAGTGCTTGCTACGTTTTCGAGTTTAGTTTGTAATGTTAGGATTCTGTTTGAGGGATTTACTCCTTTAAGAGAGAGATTAATAAAACTGAAATGTTTGTATTTAGAACAAACGATTCTAATTAATCTCTATTTGTTTTTCAAGTATTTTGTCACTGTTTATTTTACTTTCGTATGTTACTTGTAATATTTATAAGAAATAATTAAATTCTCATAAAACCTAAATAACCAATTTATGATTTAAACAAAATAAAATAAATTCTTTAGTAAAAATCAAACCTTAAAATAAAAACGGAATCATAGTTGTAAAAAACTCCAAAATAGTAATTAAATAATCCGATTAACATCGTTAAAAAACGTGTTTGTTTCTGAAAAGCCTCATTATAATGACACGATTCTGAAATTCTGGATTAAAATTTAATAATCACATCAAAGGGAAAATGCTGACATTAATTACTGTTGATGTTTCCTTTTATTCGTCATTTCGTTGCTTTTTGTACGCCGTTCGACTGAAAGGGTACGGTTTATTTACTATTAATATAACTGAGCAATTAACACAATCATAGGACCATTATATAAAATATTAATTGCAATTTTAATTATGAATATAAAAAGAAGTACTATCGTGTAATATTCAAGAAAACAGATTATTATATATTCTTCTCTACATTTTAACTATAATTTTACTTAACTCGGTAATTTGGCCTAACAAAGCTTTTATCTTGAAACCTTACTTGTGAGTTGTTGAGACATAGTGAAATCATTTAGCGAACTGTATAAGTTAGCTTGAGAAGTAAAGAAAGTACAGCCAGGGTAAAAAGTATAATCATTGTAGAAATTAGAGCAATCTTTGCTGGCGACATCTTTAATAGGCTCACGCCTTGCGATTATGTGCGGCCATTAAACGAAAGGGCGTTGGTTTATCGGGGTATTTTGTTTTGTATTAATTTAAGGTATTCAAAAGATTATTGTTTTTATTTTATAATCCTTTGAAAAAACACCGATACATTTTCTACTTTTTAGTAAATTTAATCAGTCAAAGTTTATACATACCATTGTATATCAACGATATAAATATATGCTTAAAATTACAAATTAATTCAAAATATAATTTTTAAACGTACACAAAATTGCGTTTTTATATTTATTTGTGCTGGTATTTCCTAGAAATTTATATTTCCAATTACTATTACTAACGATCTACGGAAGCTTGAATATTACTATTACTATTCTAATAATTAATAATATACTCTAATAATACAATGAAACTATTTTATTACTTGTTAAAAATTTATTCTAGATAATGTTAACCTTTTTTAAAGTTTCAAACAGCGACTCGACAAAACGCGTTTTTTGTAGCTCTCCCATATTTCAAGTAGAAAAGGCTATATTAAAAGGGATTGTTAAAGTAAATAAGGGCTAGTGAATTCAAATGAAGCGTTATTCGCAGCATTCCAGTTATTCGCGTCATTACGCACCGGCAGTACTGAATGCGCGAATAATTATTATTCGTTGATTATCTCCTCTCATTTACCGCTTACCGCAAGTATTCTAATAAATTTTTGTGCTATCTCAGGTTTGCCGGTATGAGTTTAGTTAAGTTCCTTAATAACTCTGCGTGTTATTTTGAGATATCTGGATATTTATGTATAATATACACATAACTTGTCTAAGCGAAAAGTATAATAATTATTATGTTGCTAGTCGAATAAATAAGTCGCTAATATTTCAAAATAAGAATAGTAAATAAGTTTTGTTTAATAAGTACTATTTAAATAGAGAGATAAAACTAATTAATTAGTGCCTATTTAAAAATGTATAAAACAGAGAAGTCTCAGTTTGAATGGCCCAAGTAAATTGATGGTCGACTTATTTATTTAGAATTCCTTTTGTCGGCACACCTGAGTCGGATAATTAATGCAGCAGCAGACGTTTATTGATAGCGGTGTAGCCGAGACCGTGTATCTTTGGTGTGTACAGCGCCTTATGTAGTATAAGGTAAACATGATCTCTAGTTATATTTTGTATTACTAACTATTACTATGTTGTTATTCAGTCAATCAAATAGGCTTATAATTTATGGGTGTTGTTTTAAGCACTTAACATTATATGGGGTGGTGTATGTGTTATAGTCAATGTAGATTTCTTAGTTCTTCGCGAAATCTTACCTATCCTAGGTTTGACAAACGCTTTTCAACCTGATGTATTACCGGACTATAACATACCCTTAATTGAGATGTATTTTATATTTATGTGTGATGTGTTCATTAATCTTTGCGCAAGTGTGCGTGTCATGTGTGTATATAGGCTTAATTTTCAACATAGATAACAGTTGTTACTGTACAATATTTAACTTGGTATCTATTGTGTAAGTAATATTAAATTTAAGTCCCGTGAAGAGCCTCATGTATAGAAATTAAGCGGAGCGATTGCAAATTTTGCTTTTAATATGAAGCTAAATAACCGTTTGTTGCAAATGTGTACATAAAATTAAAGTATATGAGAGTATTAATGGATTTAATTACTAAAATAATAATTAATACATTTATAATTATAATATAATTTGGATTTAGAATAGAGATGTAAATATAAATATATGTTTTAAAAATTTACGTTTTCTGTCTGTTATTTTGCCTTGAATAATGATTTAATATTTCTAAGTTATAATCTTTTATTTATTTCTGTACTATAAATAAAATCAAGTCCTTGATAGAGTTATCTTGCTAAAATAAACGAGCGCCCACAAAATACCGTAATTTTGCGACATACGTTTTAAACATTTTAGTTTGGAAAAGGCTTTGAAAGTCTGAAACTAAAATATAATAGTTTTAAGTTATTTTAATTACTTATATTTCAAATATTGAAAATAAACTCCTTTTGAAAAAACAAATACAAGCAAAATAAGCATTATAATTACAATTACTATTTTCATTCTTGTCTTAAAAGTTTTTTAAGTTACTTAAAAAAGGGGGCCCAGTTTTTTTATTATTAATCAACAGGACAACGACTCGAACCTGCGCCTTCTGATGTATCGCCCCACTCGCTCTAACAACTGAACTATACCGTGTTACTCGTTTTGATGATTTTAGCATTTTGTATGTAGCCGTTCTTACTAGAAAGGTTAATAGTACAGATATATCGTATTTTTTTATATAATGTTTCTATTCTACTCTATGGCATGTTACTATTATAATAGTTTTCAATTGGAATAACTATTTTTGATACATTGTTTTAATTATTTAGATTCAACCTTTTGAATTGCCTGAGTGGCTATTAACTCCAAGCAATGAAAAATTTTTTTTTTTCTTTATTTTCAGTTAATATAAAAAACCATTACTATATTAAATATTAAACAGCGATTTAAATAAAAAGTACACTAATAACTTAATTCGTTATATTTACTTTAGAGCGTTAGACATGGCCTTGGGTTTTTAGTAGGACTATTATTAATGGGACTACTATAAATTAATGGGATAAATAAATAAATAAAAAAGTAATGTATTTAAACGAATAAAACCTTTTTCGTCGTGTATTCAATCAATCACATCTAATCAATAGTGCTTCTGTTTCCAAATTACTATTAAAAGCTTTAAAACTTTTCATTATTGAATTATTGGTGTCAAACATTTTTATCCTAACATTCTCTATTACAAAATTATATATATATATTCTCTCAACAAAAATTACTTACTTTTTTGTTTTTAGATTTTGTGTGTTTTCAAAGATACGAGATATGCACCAAACGAAAGCAAAAAAATATGAGAGATGTAGTGAATTGTAGTGAAAAATTAGCAAATATACAAACGAATAGCAAAATATGAATATAATTTAGTAACATTGTAGTTTGTTTGTTATTTACCTGATACTAATTAAATTAATTACGATTTTGTTTGATTATCACGGTGCGTGGTATTAGTTTGTTAATTTTATATTAAAACCCGTTTAAACGCCAGTGAACATATTTCAACATAATCATTACTTTAATATATAATAATTATTAATAATTAAATATTTCAAGTTAATTGTTTGTATCATCATCATAACAGAACACTTTCTACTTATTTTATTTTTAAAGTTTTAACTACATATATACATTAAATTAAAGCAATTAAACTAAAAAGTGTTTAGTTAAAATTAATGAAAGTAATTTATTCACTGTCAATATTTGTACATTTACGAAGTTACAAGATTTGTAACTTCCTTCACAAACTTAACAAAAGTATCCAAATACTGTTAATTCCACGATAACTGAACGGCATTCCACTATCGAGCTATGTGAGATCTTCATTTACCAGTTTATTACTAGCAGATATATTCCGATTTAATTCGAGATGTTACATACTTTACTTACTCAACTAATGGTACTTCATAACTAATAGATTTCGAAATTCTTAGCATTGTTTCGCCAAAATGTTACGCGGAGTCAATTTCAAATTAATGTATATATTGTTATATTATCTTTAATTACAAGAAAAGTATACTCGTATCTTATGTGTAATCAAACAGCGTATTAGAAAACACAAAACTATAAAACAATAAATTTAACTTTTATTAATATTGACTAGAAATAGACGATTTTCTTTTGGTAGACGTTGCTAATCGACAAATCCCTTGAATCGAAGTAAAATATGGGGAAGGAAAGGTTAAAAAAAGGAATAATTTAGTAAAGTAAATATAATATATGTATTATATAATATCTTTTTTTATATTTAAGAGATAAATATGCACCGCTGGAGAATTATTACATATGAAACAACCAATAATAATAAGTGCTGAAGTAACGACGTACATAAACGTTTCAGTTCATTGAGAGTTTGAGAACGCATAAGACTTAATCTGTATTCGTAGTGTAACCTTTATTGAATTGCAAATAGGTTTCAGAAAATCCTCATTATTAGTTGTAATAAATTTTATACTAGACAAAGGGCGATGTTTCCGTTGAATTGTAAGCTAGAAAATTGGAAATCATTCCGGCGCCTTGATAACAATTCAATTACTGGAATAATCAGTGAAGACAAACAATTAAATCAAGAACCTGACCCTTAACCCTTGACGAGGGTCTGAGTGATCGGGACCAAGTTGTCCTCTGAACTTGTCTCTATTTATATAATTACTTGCTGATTGCTTTTTATTATATCTCTTATATGTCTCAATATTTCTCATAAGGTGTCGGAATGAAACGGAAACATTTATAGCTAAGTTATAACAAGTTGAAGGTGAAACTACGAGTAAGTACGATTTTGGTATATTTTAAATATAGATTGTAAAACATATATATATATTGTATACACAATTGTAATGTACCCCTATTATTACTTTTAACTCATTCAATTTATAAACTATTGTTATAATAGAGAATATTTCTGATAAATTTTTAATTGTAACAGCTATACAGCTAAAAGCTATACGCTTCAATATGATGACTGATCTCGTCAGATATTCGTATAATGATTTATATATGTCGGAAACCTTTCCCCGAGCATAATCGGGAGAATGATTCTCGGATTTTGCTCGGGCTGCCCATCGTATCTGCTGCGGGCAAAATATCACGTTTTGAATTTTCTGAAAAGAAACGACGTAGACGTAGATGCTCTTGGTCGGATCTCCTGCTGAAGAATTATTGTCTGGTCCTTACGGCAAAAGCGAAAGCTGATCTCTTGGGAACCCTTTTGCCTCAAGATCGACTTTGTACAACCAAGGTAAAAAACCACCTACCACCCAGCGGTGTCAGAGCTTAATGAGGGAAATAATTTTTCGGCAAAAAACCATTCGACAATCTCTATTTTCCTTCGATGTTTTGAATCAAATGAACCGGATGACATTCCCCCCATGGTTCTACGAACTTGTACCCCTGAGTTGTGTTCTATTTCGATACTCCTACCTTAAAGTCTTAATCCCGGTCTCATGGAAATTTGACCTTCTCCATCCTATCCCTAAAAATTGTGATAGCTAGAACCCAACTAACTATAGACTTATTGCCATGAGCTCTCTTGTCTCCAAAATAATTGACCACATCATAAACCGACAGCTCCTAAAGTGCGTCGGAGAGGGTCTGACAGTTAGTATGGATATGTGAAAAGTCTTCGGTTGTGTATGACAGACAATGCTTCTTTCGAAGCTCCCTACGGGTTTCCCGAGAGTTTATGCAAGTGGATCACTAGTTTTCTCAATAGACCTAGCATACAGGTCATTCTTGACGGTTTTTGTTCAACCCCTATTCCGTGAAAGCTAGTGTACCCCAAAGCTGCGTACTATCTCCCAACTCTGTTCCTCCTGCACATCAATGATATATTGGATATTTTCAACATACATTGTTAGTTATGCGGATGAAAGGACTGGGAATGCGGTATATTCCAGCCGTGCATGGCTTTCTCGGGAAAACGTCGAATGTCGAAAGAAACTTTTGTCTTCTATAAAGACCTCCCTATCAATCAGATTGTCAGATTTCTGATCATCTGCAGGACACGGTCAAGTTGCCCTCAAAGAAGTTGGGAGTGATCGATAGAACGAAATAGTATTTTAGACGTGGCCAAAAACTTGAGCTCTATACGGCGCAGGTCCAGTCATACATACAACACTGTTGTCATCTCTGGTCTTGATCACATCGTTTTTCTTCTTCTTCTGCTTCTTCCGTTCGACCACGTACAACGAAGAGCCGTTGAAATTGTCGGTCACCCGGTGCTCTGCGAATGGCTGATATCTTTAGCATTGTTGAGAGGCGTGGCTTCCCTGTGCGCCTTCTATCGCATTCACAACTAGGACATTTTCGAAGAGCTATTCGATCTGACGCCTGCCGCCGAATTTCTTTATCGCAAAGAAGTTCAACGCCTGCAATATCATCCATACCACCAATCTTCTACTGTACGTTTGTACGTTTGTACGTTTTCAAGCATCTTTTTTCCACGTACCACTAACATGTGGAACGACCTCCCTTCGGCGGTATTTCCGGATCGATACGACATGGGTACCATCAAAAAGATGTGTACTCCCACCTCCAAGTCACTACATGATTTTTTTTACTGGTTTTTGGGTGGGAATATCTTGAGGAAACTTAAATGTCTTAGAATCAAATCTATGATATGTGCTCCTGGAGTCAACACATAAATAGTAGAAGCTCTTGTGACACTTCGCTTTCTTTTAATACAATAATAGAAATTCTTCTTGGTAGAAGCGAAGTATTTATAGATTTGTGCTTATAAACTTGTAATACATTTCAAACTAGCTAAAAATGTAGCTAAGTTATTAATAAACAAACTAAACACCTCAAAGGCAATATTTTGATTAAAAAAATTATAATGTATTTTAGTTACTTAAGATTAACTAACGCTTAATCATGATGAGAGCATCATCATATGCAGGTTAAATTAGAGTCAACAAACGACTCAATATTATGTAAAAGATAAACCCTAACATATCGTTCCTACCTTTTGTCTTTCATTCTCAAATATCAAAACTTATATATATTTTTTGTTCTTCAACAGAAACACTTTATTGTTATGTTTTAATATATTATATATGTAATACTAACTGAACACTTAAGAAATCATATTTTGTATTTTTTTAACCATAAATGTAAAAATATTACTGGAATGGGGTTAAAATTTGTAAGCCCTATTTTTTATTTAACATCCTTAGACAAGTCTCAAACAGGGGCCGATTATATAATTAAAATGTTAAAAAGTAAGGTAAAATAGATAAAAAACTTATACAAAGTAATAAATGAAGCTGTCAGAATTGATATAAAATTTGGGGCGAACCACAGACTAAACAAAGTTATCCGAATAAAAAGTTAGTAACAAAGTTACTTCATACCTTCGAATAAAAACAAGTTTTTTTATACTCGTATCTACACTCCACACATAAAGTCGGATTATTGGATTATTATTTAAATTGGCTATATTATCTTATATTTATATATTTGTTTTTAGTATTTCTAAAGCAATATTTTATCAATAAATATCAAGGAGCATACAAAAAAACAGATTTTAAACTATAAAATTGTTAAAAAAAACCAGACCAGAAGACCAACCCTGACTTATACATTATTTATTTCGACGTTCAATTACTACTAAGTAACCTGATACTAACGTCACCGAACTCAAAATATTAATTACGCTCAAATATTGAAGGCACAATATTCTAGAATGACGTTTAATCTTATCTCCATCTATCACGTCAAGAGCAGAGTATAAATGAGCACTTAAATTTAAACAAACGTGGCTACATATTAATCTGGGGAGACTGCATGTGCCACGACATAATCACACTGATTGGTCTAATTTAGAGACAAGGGCGATTTAAATATACAAATTAAAATTATTGGCTTTTGCCTTCGTGTATTTGAATTCAAAAGCCTTACTAATATATTAGATGTTACGAACTTATAACTTTAAATTAAATTTAGAATAAATAAAATAATAAATTCTAATTAAAGAAATAATCCAGAAAAATGATAATAAAACAGAATACCAATAAGAAACAACATTTTACGCTTAGCCGAATATCTAATAATATATGATAAAAGAATCAATATCTAAATATGGAAACATGAAAAATATGTATTGTATTAAGTTTTTCATCCAATAAACAGATCCTATCTAAATCATCTTGACACGGGACCACTCCTTGAAAGGATGTGATAAATCTAACAACTGTGTGGACATACCTATTTCCTATAACGTCTTTAATCATATTTATTACTATTGAATATTTATAAAGTAGAATTATTACAAAATACGTTATGGATAATACAGTTGATGTTGATTAATTAAATTTTAACCTTTAAATATTAAACAGTGCTATGGAAGAACAGTAGGTCAAATAGTCTGCGTTTCAACTAAATTCAAAGTACTTCGACCGCGTAATTTCATAACTTGAACAATAGCCGTCAAGCCCAGTCCTCTCGAACTGTATTTGTAGGATCGTCTGTCATTGACAACCATATTTTAATCATAGTTTAATATTAATATCATAAAGATTGATTGAATTAAGTAATAACTTCTATCCAATGGTAAAAAGTAGGTACAACAGAGCCTCTTCAGTTTTAAAAAATAAAGACATTTTTTATGGAAAAAAAATAAAATATTATCTCAAAGAAATCAATAATCGACAATCATCAATAATATCAATAATAATCATATAAAAATAGGTAAATATACATATTATTAAAATTTGAAATCGCTATAATGTAACAACTTAAACCGTTAACACTCAATCTATGTTTGTAGGGCGATTCCCCCATTCCCTAATCAGTACAACTCGTGTCTAGATCGACCCCTGATCTCTCTGAAGACGTTATCTGTATAACCGCTAGAGCTCAAATAAGGCATTGTAGGTTATAATTTTGCAATGTTTCCAGTGTCATGATGCCGGGTGTATAAAAACGATTAACTAAAGAAGCTTTTGCTAAAAAAGACCCAGTCTATATTTGCAATGTATCTCTTGTGTTAATTAAACAAGCATTGTAAGAATAACGGAGTAAGAACTAGACGAAATTTCGTAAATTCTATTGTTAACTAAACGTTTAAATAGTAAAGTCCTATTCCGTTGTGTTGGAAGTTTTTGCAATTATTCGTTTACCACCAGATAATTCGGGAGATTTTAAGCAGTAAAAGTTAATTGGAATAAGCCACGTATATAGTAAGCGCCGGGAGCAGAAAAATAAAAGAAATTGTAAGCTTAAATAAGTGAAAGGTTTTCTAGGAATAATACCATGAAAGAAAAAATATATTTGTATTGTTTTACCATTTCCTTCTTATTGTAGTATGCCTCCAGAGTACAAAAATATATACATGTAATAAAATATATTTATTTATTATGTGCTCCTGATTCTTTTAAGACGAACTATTTATAACAATCAAATAAAATTAACGTTAAAAAGTATTAAAAAAACAGAAGGCCTATCCCGGTACGTCACATTGAATCCATGTCACCCTTAATGGCACAGAAACAAAACTAAAACTGCGTGATTCATGTAAATCACAATAACATTTGTTGCATTGTGACCTTTATACCTCTGATATAAGGCGCATGGTACTTGAAGCTTCTCTAATGAATTCCGCGGAACGTTGTAAATGCAAAACGGGGAACAACACGGCCGAGTTCTTAAAATTCAGGACAAACGCAATCAACTGTCGACTCGCTGTATGGTGCTAGTGACAGACGCATGGCTTATAATTGAACTTTATATTAAGTAAAAATAAATTACAATGTTTTACATTATATTTATGAAAGGATATATTTTGAAAAAAAGAAATACAGCGAGGAATATTTATGCATAAACTCTGCAATAATATCTTGTAAGTAAGCTCCAACCCCCGTCAGTTGATATAAGTTGCAACAGTTTCTTCCCCGCATTGAGTTGTCCACGGCAATAAGCACGAGCGCTGGTTATTAATAAAGGCTCCGGATGATTGCGCTGTCCGGAACCCATCAGATGCAGTTCATAATGTAAACAAGTTTCGCCGCAACAAAGATTCTTTTGTAAGAAATAAGTTTGTGTTTTGTGGAGTAGTTTGCTTTCACAACCTTCACTTTGAACCTTATCTCTATTTTAATGCATTTCGCGACGACGGTCGAGATTAAAAATGTTCTTTCAAGAATACACCTCGTTGAACCCACTGTATTCCTATCTGTATTCTTTAATATCTGAGTATTCGAAGATTTGAAAGTATTATATGAAAATCTCGATACACTTGGGATTATAAAATGCTTCTATATTTATGTCGGTCAATTTTATATAACACAAGAATCTCACGCCAGGGTAACCACAATACAAGGTATTGTTGTCACTCTGGCATGGTGTGTAATATCCTTATATAAATGAATATATAATATGTTTGGTTACACAGATTTCAAAGTTTTTTATGATTGGACTTGAAACGACATAAACTCGACAATATATTATGGGCATGCTTTTAATAATATGTCTCTTTGTCCTTAATACTTTATTTCAACTTGTTGTTTGACAATTCAAATAACAATATCTAAACACAAAGATACAGCGAAATGTAATCTCGAATAGAAGAGAGGACATAAAATATGACATATGATGCTTTCATCACCTGCGTCATTCAAAACTACATACATTTCTTTGAGCAAAAAAACATAATTTTTGCAGACGTTTTCCCCTTTCAATATTAACAACGACGGAAACGCAATATGTCACACTGTTGCCCCCGCACTTAATTTTATCTCACAGCCGTAACCATTCATAAATGAACTCTGTTCTTTTATGGTTCTATGAGAAATTGGATCACATTTGAGAGAAAGTAGCAGTTGGTAAGTTCTAGATATACCGGTCGGAAAGTAGCACTTGGACTTATTCCAAAGTATCTAAAACTTAGCTATTTACCGTGATCAAATTCTTGGATCCGGAGATTAAATGTGAAAATATTGTAATAAATTTCAAAAGTTTTTATTTAATAAAGACCATTAATAAAACAATGGCAATAGTAAAAAGTAAACTCTTAATATTTGTTAATATCAAAGATATGTTAATTGTTAGAAGTCTATAGTCGGTGGTCCATGTAAAGGCTAACAAATCTGATTAAAACCACTCTGCCTACCTCTGACAAAGTTACATTGAGTTTCCGAAATAAATTTATTCGTACAAGCGAGCGAATAAATTAAATTAATTTCACATATGCCTTTTAGCTTTAAATTTAATAAACTAACATCAAAACGCCACTCGAATTTTATTAATTTTTTTTTGGTGAATTTTGCAAGTTATAATATGAGGTGTTTTTACAAAATGAGTTTAGAGTTATTTTTAATATTTCACGACGACCATCTAGGATATTGATGGTATATTACATATATGTGTGCTAAACTTAATAAGAAAATATTTATATAGATAAATAAATGCGTCACACTAGCCTTGTGCATTATTTATTCAGCAGCAGCCAACAGGTGGCGTGCGGCACGACATACAATATGCACGCAATATGCTCGAACATTCATCCACATGTTACGACAATTAAAACTTAATACAATGTTGTAAAGTCATTTTTTCTTGTTATTAAAATTGTCTATAGTGTCTATTTCATGCATTGCTTTTGTTACACTAATAAGTTATAAATAGATTTCAATATATATCTTATTAATAGGCATTTACCACTCTTTTTAATGTACGGATTCTGAACAGATTATTTATGAAATTTTGTAAGTAAAGTAATTCATGTTTTTTATAGGTTTTTAATTTATTTACAAGTATTATTATTCTTATTACTAATGATAACATATATATTTTTTATTTAACTTAGCGCTAGTTGAGCAAAGCGAGCGGAGCGCTCTACTGGATACTTTTTCACATTCTTTGTCCCGAACGGGCTCGAAAACTACTTGACGGAAAATTATGAAATTTTGCAATCAAAAAAGACACAGATTAGGTGATACTTTAAAAAAAAAAAACATTTTAAAATGTCATGTCGTTGAGAAATAATCGTCAAACACTGCTATCCCATTGAAGTCAATGGGAATGTGGCGCGACTGTCAGCCTAATCTGAAATATCCTACATTACCGACATTATCCACAACGATGAGTCATTACACTGGGCCCGCTTCGCTCAATATGCAAACGGCACCCGAGATATCGCGAGCGCAGCGAGTCGAAATTGAGGGTCTATTGGCGCCCCTAATTTTATTTTCTGTTTTGCTTTTATGACGCCTACTGCATTTTTTCACCATCCAAAAAGGTTAGCTGGTAGAGAATGCCAACAGACATTATGTTTGCGTTTTATAAAATACAATAACAGGTAAATAAATAAATAAACAATTGTACAATTTCACTAATGTTGAAAACACTATTATCACAGAGTTAACTTAAGTTTTGTATAATAGTTTTAATCTTAAGAATCTTATAAAAACGACATTACATATTAAAAAAGTAATATATGCATTAGTTTTTAGAGTTGTTTTAAATTTAAATGCTATTTTATTTCAATGGCCACACCCATCGAAAATTTGGGACAGAGAAAATTGTAATAGGAATGTCATCGATAAAGTACACTAACTGTTCCCAGAGCAGACCTCCGCTATTAGTGGTTCAGTTTATTGTCCATAGCTTGACCCGTGCATGGTCTAACGTGGAAAGGACATCTTGTCGAACATAACTTTAAGCCACTATGACCTCTCGTCATTAATAAAGGTCAATGGTAAGATGAAAACTAATTAAGTCCAAGTCCATACTCGTTTTATAGAAACTTAATTAAACTAGAAACTAGCTCGTAAAAGGTTGAAGTAAATTATGTATTGTTCTATTTTACTACTAAACCTATTTACCTAAATACCTTTTAGAAATTTTCTGTTACTTTTCCAAGAACTATATGTAGTGGGAAATAAACAAAAATCAAATAAATATAACCTCAAAGCCCACACTTTATACCTCAAGATTTACGAGGGACTAGAGGTTGTAAAATTTTACGACATCGTTATATTATTACCTGCCTGAGATTCTGTATTGAAGGTTTTATCATATGTCCAAAGTAAAGAGCGAAATAATATAAATAAAAATAATATTAAGATAAAAAATATTCAAGCAAACGATAGTAAAAATAAGCTCCGATGTATATAAAGCCACATAGGGTTTTTAGTTCGCTTTTTCCTTCGTCTTCCTTAATAAAACATTTCAGGAAAATAATTTTAATATTTAATAGAAAAAAAACTTTAAGATTAACTTTTCATTTTTAAAATGGATCAAAATCAACTAATGAAATCTTAATCAAAGTGCAACAGGTCAAATATTCCTGTGAACATTCCATGACCTCCCGAGGTAATATCCGTAGCGCTCACTACGATACGTAGAACTATGTCAGCTTGCTAACCTATATTGGCTTCTGGTTATTAGGAATGCACGTGAAATAATAATTCCTTTAATATTCAATATAAAATTTGTTACCTTTAATACTTAAAAAAACAATGGTCTTTTTGGGAAACTATTATTAATGACTTCAAACCAATTGAAAGGATATTGAAAAGGATTGAAGGTAATGTTGGGATCTAATCGAAAATAAAAAGGTATAAGAAAACAGTTTTTATATGAATATATATATTAATTATTGGTTATGAAAATATATTATATAAACAGTAGTATGAGCACTTAAAATATGTATTTATAGCAATAAAAATTATTTGATTAAAGCTTTACGTATGAATGACAATTTATTTAATTGAATTTTAGATAAGTTTTATATGGGCATATGTTTATGGACTTACTGACTGACGGACGGACGAATGGACGAAATATATATATCAGATAATTTCAAATACTTTAAATAAACAAAGATTATATTCGTTTTATAAGCAGATACACTCTACTTTGATTAAAAGAAACGACTATTACCTTTTCTTATTATATATATTTTTTGGTACAAATATATTTCTTTCCGTCGTTTTTTTAATGTAAAAATTATCGGAGGCTTGCTCTAAAAATGTTCTTTAAAACTACTACATTTTCTTTACAGCACCTCCCGATATAAAGGAGAACTCTTGGTAATAAAGCAAAAGTTTCGATAAAATGTAGACATCTGAGAAAACTGCTATAAATTTGTGTATAACTCTAATAGATAAGAGTTTTGTTTCTTATTTTGCATTGACTTTAGACGATATTAAAAATAATTACAAATAAAAATTTTCAATAATATTGTAACAAAGAAGCTGGTAATGAACAAGATATTTTTTTTAAGTTATTGAAATGAATTCTATAGTAAAACATAATATCAAAAGAAGAAGAAATCTGATCATCTCTTAAGAGTAAGACGGGCAGGCTCTTTATTTTCTATATTTTTTACATAAATGTAGATGTACTTATATTTTGTTACTTATATTTAAAAATATTTTGCAGTTTCTTGAATTTTTTAAGCAGTTCCATCGATCATTTTAGTTGAATTGGTTTGGTTTAAAAAGTTAAAACTCATAAATAAAAAAATTAATCTAAAATATGAAATAATGTAAGATTGAATAAAAATAATACTAGTATAATTAACTTTACTGTACTATTATTGGTACACTAAATGTTAATTATACTTAATAGTAATTCTAAGAAAGCAATATCTAATTAAATGGTGCTTTCCATTCTTCACTTATGTAACATACCTGCTACGCCGTAGCGCTAATTGCTACGCAACCCGTAGACGCTCTACGTAAAGACCTAGGGTTAATTGTTATAGCCTCCGCGCCGTCTTAATACAAGTTACAATTTTGTTATGCCATTCCTCCCATAATTAAGGTTAAAATATTATTTTGTGTCATAAATTACAAAAAAGTAGATTTTATTATTTTCTTCTTTATTTATAATTAAATATAGTTATTTTAAAATAGATTCTTAGTGTTAAAAGTCGTAGTGGGCTTTGGAATAATTATTTATTTAAATTTTATTAACCTGGCTGTCTGATATATATTTTCGGTAACACTATCTACTATATAAAATCCAAAATAAGAGTAACTCGAATGCCACGTGCTTATATTACTCTTCAGGGAATAACATAACACTTAGCGTCGGGAAATCGTGTGAGAAATGAAGGAAAAATAAAATTTATTTAAGCTTTAAGATAAGTATACTATTTTATCTTCACATATGTTAAATATTATTAAATGCAACTAAAAAAGAACAGACTATATTTTTATATTCCTTTCTAGGATGTCAATTATCAAATAATAATTCCTTACTCACCAATGATTACTATAAAATCATAAACCGAACATTAAACATTGTCACAGGTATAACAGTCAATGGTATCCACTTATCTCAACCTACCCATCACAGCGTAAGTTTTCGGGTCTCAGTCATAGCGTCATGACTGCATATCGAACGTCCGACGCGCACCGCTGCCGGCCGCGGACTGACGCGGGGAACCAAGTTGCCATACCCCCACCACTACCCTATTACGCAACTACAAATATAATAGCAACTTTTTTTTTTAAATAAGCTTTTTATTAAAACAATATTACTGTCATATATGGAGAAGGATTTTAAATATATTACAGAAAAAAAAAATGAAACTACAACTTCAATATCATATAATTAATCCAATCAATATACAAGTTTCTATTAAGTTATTATCAAAGTTGTATTTCATGCAACATTGTCCTGGTAACTGGTAGTATGGGGAGGGGCGCATGCGCGGGAGAGCCCCGCCCTTCCCAGGGCAAGCTCTGGATATTTTAAACTTCTACGGACAAGTCGAGCGACAATAAGTACGATAATTGCTTGACACGCATCGATAACTATGCGAATTGAGATAAATAATAATTCTTAATGAAGTTAAATATATTGAAAAAATTTTAAAGCTCCAACTAGTGTCCCATATACGATACTCCGGTTTATATTAAACTTGATTAAAGAATCTGTGTTTTTTTAATATTTTTTTCCTACAAGAGGTATATATTTGATAGGAATATGAGTCTTTTATTGAAAGGATCTATATGATATGATTTAACGTAAATAATAGTGGCGCAATGCCATAGTGGTCTGATCTGGTTGAAGACTGATTGACAAAGATCAACGCAGAACCCAAACGGATGGACCTATAATTTAGAATATAGGTGGTTAAAGTGAAATATGATAGGGTTAAATAGAAGTTGGAATGTTTATATAAGAACCAATTGTGGATACAATCTTAAAGCTTAAAAGATCTTTTTCTTAAAGGATATTAATCTTATAACAAAAAAATATTGATCAATTAAAATGTTATTCAAATCAATTAAAATGTAGTTATGCTTTTATTTTTTTGCATCTATAAAATAATAACTTGAAGTTTAGTACTCATATTATATAAACATTTTACAAATTATAAAATAGTTATATAGATAAGGAACCAAATTATAAGAATATTATATATAAGTGTAAATTATCTCGAAAGTATAAGATATGACAAATAAATTTTTAAAAAATATGCATATCACATGCTCGGTTCGTTGGTGGTCAATTTACTCCTGCTTCACTGTTATTGTTTATAATATATCATCTTCACTTAAAATTTTGTGCCGGGTTATTGAAAAATATTTCAGCAAAGAAAGTATAAAGATCTATATGTTATGATATAATATATTAAACAAATAAAAACAACAGATACGGTGAAGTTTTTTATTTTATCAATATATCGAGTAGGTATTATTAAATAATTTATAAAGAAGTCACTATAAAATGTAGAGTCGTTGAGAAGGAAATTTAAGCAGAGAGATCTTACTGAATAAAGCTAACACTCTATTAGGGCCGTTGTGAAAATTGTAAGTGCAATGAAAAATATAACGAATATGAGAAATATCTATTTATAGTTTTAACGCTATAAACGTGGAAAATGACAGCACGAAAAGCTTCTCGTGCGAGACTTCCATTATTACAGAAAAATGAAGAGTGACAGAAAAGCTCTAAAAGTATTTAAAAAAATAACTATACATAAGTGACCGCAGCGTTGGGGACCGCCAACCAATACGCAATACGGCGGGAGGTGGAGGACGGAGCTACAAATAGCTACGTGTAATGTAAGAGGAGGAAAAGAAGATGTCACGGTGAGAATGAAGAAGAACGTGCTCAGGTGGTTTGGGCACGTCGAACGAATGAGTGATGAAAGAATGTTAAAAAAGAATTATAAAGGAAAAGTGAGCTGTAAGAGAGACAGGGGGAGGCCTCGAGTGACCTTCGAAAATACAGTAGCTATGATACTGGAGGAAGGTCACGTATAAAGCAAGAGGACCGCCTAGAGGGCATGTATGTATAGGTTAATGTCTGTGGCCGAGGCGAAAGAAGTATGCAAGGACCGTAGCGTTTGGCGCTCCGTCCTCTGTGGCTACCCCGCAAGGGACATGGCGTGAAACTAAATAAATAAATAATAGTGACATAATGATTTTCACCAAAGAATTTATAATGAAGTTAGCTATCAAATTAAAATAACTATGGAAAAATTAAAATAATATTTACCCAGTAACCAACAATTTTCAGAACAACCCTCATATTAGTTAATTAACGTTATTTCACTTAACAGGATAAACAATAAATAAACGCTTTACAAAACTAGTCTTCACCGGAAGGTTATCCCTTGTGTAATATATTTGGTTTATTCGTAAACCATTTAAAAACGAACAAACATCAAAATCCATGTAAGTAATCATACAAATATTTGATACCACTCAACCCAAACAAGAACTTATTAGATGCAGATATTATTTATAAAAATTATAACAACAAATTCCCGAACCAAATACTTACGAAATAATAATGTACTTTCAATGCACTTAGCATTGGAACTACATTATTATTTCCCTGTTATGGATAATATAAGCAAAATAAAAAATACTTTAACGCCTTCAGACCTGGCGTCCATCTCAGTGGACATAAGTTTTTAAGGAATATATCACATAGTGCTGTCTCAAATGGAATATTATAAATAAACTGTTTAGTATTATAACGTATTATAATTAATAATTAAGAATTGTAACGATGTCAAAACATCTTTTCAAGTATCAGAGTTAGACATAAATCTTCAAAAATAAAATAAATACCTCAGTGGACATGTCAAAGAGCGGGAAAGGCAAAATTATTTTGTTTGTTGAAAATATCACAATATTATAACATAATATTGTAATAAAACATGTAAAATATGTTTTTAAAGCCAAATCATTAGTCTGAAAGGATAAGTTAACCTAAAATAAAAACTCGTAATCAAAAAATAATATCTATCTATAAAAAAAAATTTAAAAAGATACTTAATAACCGATAGCATTAATTAAATTTATTACACAGAAAATGGACGTTAAACTTTTCAAATATAATAGTAACATTAAAATTCCATTTCCCACACAAAAAAGTTCACGTGGAATTTCATTAAAGCATCAAAGTTGCATCCAAAAATTCTGGATTACATGTATGAAAATTTTTAACTCATTTGGTGCGCTCGCACCCGGAAATGGAAGTCAGAACCTGGCCTCGGGCAAATCGTATTGCCTCTGCATATCTGTTGCTGTTGGCAATTTGATTCGTGATTTTCGCGTCCCAAATGTGAAATGGTGTTTAAATTGTATTCAAAGATTAAATTTTTAAATCACCATACCAATCTTAGTTAATTCAAACGTTAGACATTGTTCTGATGAATTTATCTGTAACCAGATATCCTACCATGTCTGACCAGATTTTCCAGACAACTAGACCAGGTACTCGGATAGTCTATAATTTACCTACAGAACGTTATTATCCCCTTTATGCATGCGACATAGTTTCCACTTGATAGCTTGTTAAATCATCTCGCCAATGCCCAGTCACACGGCGTCATTGCACAGGCTGTGTAAAAATATAGTGTAATTTTAAATAGCTCCGTTAGTTATGTCATATATAACGTTGAGCTAAACAACAAAAGTATATACAGATATTCTTCTTTTTACAATCCTTTATGATTTCAGTGTTATTTGAGTATTCTTGAAGAAAAAGCTGCCTTGAGTTGACAAAATACAATATAACTTACCAATAACCAATAATACTTGACATTTAAATATCAGATAATAATAGCTGAATAGCTCCCAAATTATTTAAGTTTTATTTGAGTCATATATAGTCAATATAAATATATCGTCAAAGTACCTTATACCAGTACCTATATCGTTATTTGAAGTCGGTTAGAACGGTTCTTAAGATATTAAATCCCGCGATAGTCGTTACGCGAGCTGTAATTACACTTTTTTATAACCCACTTACCCTTCAACGGTCATCCATGAAACCGCTCTTTGTGAAGACAATGTGTGAAAATTTATTTTGAAACCTTGTGTGTGTTTTTTTAAGTGACTTTTTATGTTTAGCGAACATTATTTATAATTTAGGTCAAAATATGTAACGGAGGGTAATTTGAAATTTAATATTCTTTCGTTTTGCCTCTTAATGTTTTAATCTCAGTGGAGTTTTATTTGGAAAAAAAAATTACCCGCTGGTTTAATGTTATGTTAGATTAAAAACCAACTAGGTCCTAGATTTATCAAAGAAAACAATAGACATTGATCACTAAAACTAATTTTAGTCGTCATATGTGTATTATAACAACCTATAGATAGAGTTTTAAAATAGTATTATATTCGTAACATGCTATTACAGAGATTGTATTTAAGATAAATCTAATAATCTACTACTGATTTACGTAATGCAAACAACGCCATCTATTGACACAAGTGTAAAATAAAAAGGTTAGTGTCAATTCGAATTTGAAAAGTAAACAGAGACTTTTTATTTACAGAACTTTAAATAAACTGTCCAACAATATTTTTCAATAAAGAATAAATATTCTTGTACAATGTTATGTGAAAAATAATATCAAACGCAAACATCGGAGCGACACGTGGTACAAGTTATGAAGGGAGTAAAGTTTAATGCATATTACACAAACATACCGGGACGGGAACATTCAAGGTGATAAAAAATTTTTAATGCATATTATTTATTTTAAGAAATACTAGAATTCAAATGTAAAATATTTTTCTGAATAAACATTTGCTTTTATTTCGTTTTTGGTACAACTAAAAATAAATTACATGATAAGCTGTTAATACAGTAATTTTAAATGTTAAATTCGAGTATATACTCGTATAGTTCGACTCAATGTTTTTTATTTGACGTAAATTTAAAAACTTGTTCTTTGACATTTGCCTCATAGTGACCTTTTCCGAGATTAAATTGCTATTTAAGTAAAATGAGCTTACATTGGGATTAAATATTTGAACGACGCTTTATTATTTATATATTTAGGTAAAAGTATATATTTTTTTGACAGTCGAGACCATTTTAAATACCATGTATAAATTGTTATTCACACGTCGTACAACATGTTTCTGAGAGGATTCTGGAAGCCTGCCGACAACTGCCGTTGATCGGGCTGTTGCTGGCAGATAGCTAATTATCCTGAACGGGAGGCAGCCTTAGGGCTCTTGTGCCTGATTCATGGACAACAAGGGCCCCTAACGAGGCGGCCCTCTTTTTTGGGGTAGTCGGCATTACGACGTCTCAGGACTAGGTGGTAGAGCTCTTCCTGGACGAAGGTATCACCATAATGGTAGGGATACCGCGACAAGCTGGTCGACAATCTTTCCTTCGAAGGGATTTTTTCAGCGCAGTGAAAAGGGAAATCTGAGTCTATCTCGATTGATACAACAAACCTGCAAACGTATCAAGAGGGCATACCACTCTATTAATCTATTAACCAATTCCAAAAGGTTAATCTGGTTTAATGCCTTAAACAAATCATCTATGCTACCAGTAGTCATACATAATCACCGCTCCATTCCTGGGGAGGAGGTTGTATATCATCAATAAAGAATTCCGGACATGGGGAAAAAAGCATATGAGAGTGACATAACTAATTAATTTAAACGACCAAAATAATTAATTTTACATAAGATAAAATAATATATATTAACAAATTTGACATCGCCTTTTAACTTATTTCTAGTGGCGTAATGAAAAAAATGTGATCTTACATCACAAATGGAGATTTATATATATATTTTTAATGTCAACGTCATCAAAAACGTCATTTATAACAAAGATAATTAAATTAATTGTAAAGCCAAAAAGACTGAGTCTATAGATATATAATAGTAAGTAGAAGATATTTAGAAAAAATAATTATTGAGGACTTTAATAACCGACGATTTATAAAATTTTTGCCTGTTTGTCTGTGGGTTTGTGTGCGCTAGCCTTTAGAACGGCTTATACCATTTAAATGCGGCTTTCACGTATATATTGGGGTAACCTTAAATTAAGATTTAGTGTTTTGTTTAGAAGGGTAGATAATAAAAAGGTGTATGAATTTAAAAAAATACATCGTACCGTGTTTTACGTTTATTAAAAATATTATTAAGAAACTGTATTGTTGAATTACTTGGTACTATATCCTCACAAGCTTTCACGTACGTACAAGCATGAATGAATCAATCCTCATTCATAAAAGCGCAACGTTAATTAATTATTATAATTACATCCTGAACGAGTGATAAAATAATTGTAATAAAAGCAATGATGGTAATAAAACGGTGCGACGCTCGGTTCACATGCGAATATAAATTAGATACTGACGAGGATTCCTGGAATCATCTGAGCCGTTAGCTGTTAGCTTCAAACAGGCTTGTGGAATTCACTGGAATGCAATTTCGCTTAAAGTTTAGGACAGTCGCATGCAAGTTGCACTTTGTAAAGTAATGAACACCATACTCCGAAGTTCAACAATTAGTGGTAATTAATGCAAGTTTTATGTTAATTCGGTGTTGTTAGAGTAAAAGGTGTGAATAGGACTTTTTTAACAATTCCCATATTATATAGATATAGATTATAAACAGTTTTGAATTTATATTTCCATTCGTTATTTTATATTCGGGATGCAAAATTTTGTTGTATGATATTTTCTTGTTAGCATTCCTATGGGAGATCTACGTTTTATGCGCTTCAGTAGTTAAATTTAACTTCGTCGTTTATGAATGACCGGATTAGTTCGTCCAGTAAAATATTATTCATGTCGGGGGATAAGGGTAACGAGGGTAAATAAATTGTGAGCGGTTAAAGTCCGGTTCAACTTTCAATTAAAACTAACTTACTAATTTTGTGGTAGTCATCAAAATCGGGTACGATTTTGTTACAAAATGGTTAGTAACCATAATGTTGTGTACATGTCTTGTGTTATATTTTAATATAAATTTTATTCACAGAGTATATTTCTTTAATTTTCTAAAAGTTTACTTGAAATCTTTTTTGTTAAACTTTTTAAACATTCGAATTTTTACATTACATATTTTGAGCAAAAATTCATTTTCCTTGAGACAAAAATGCAAATAAAGACTTAAAATATACACAGACTATACACAAAATTTCCGCACAGTGCTGCAATCAACTGGGAATTTGGATTTTTCTCGAAAAGTCCGCGTCGTCGGTTCGCTCGCCTGTGAACTGGCAAACATTTAAACCTTCATTAGGTGTTTGCGTGGCTTATAGAAATCTGTGTTATTTTAAGATAAAATGCTTAAAGTATCCTAATTTTGTTTGATTTTACCGTTACTGAATTTTTTATGTACTAACGAGACTTGAGGTTTGAGAAAAAAATATTATAAAATATTTTTCTCGAGTTTATTTCTAAACAAAATGATGTCCCCATCGATACAATATCGATAAAGTGTTAGTAGTAATTACAAATTAATAACCAATGTTTAAAACGGCTTACAGAACTGAAATTCAATATTCAATATGGATAACAAAATCCGACGCTGGGGATGATAGGCGTAAACCGGTGACAGATGTGAATGAATAAATTATTCGGTATTAATCGATACGGGAACTTTAGCAATTCAACCAAATACATGTTTAGCCGCCGCATACATCTTTAAACTATATATTAATGTGTTGCTTAATCTAATATTAATGATATACGGAATTCACATATATTATATAAAGGCATGGAGGTCTCCAAACTTCGTAATTTTATATGACACAGCAAATTTTGTTTCGTTTCTTTTTTCATTAATTCCACCCCCTCGTACCCTAAATATCTTAAAACTTATCAGATGTCAAAATATTATGACAATGAAGTTGCCTCCTAACAAAACAAAAAAGCTTTATGTCACTTTGCTAAAAGGCTTAGTTTGTTGTACGATGGAGAACTCCATGATTAAAAATAACAAAGATTGAAGCTATTTAAAAATAAAGTTATAGTTATCGATCCTGTATACAAAATTTTACTAGAATGGCTAAAGAATGCGATTTGTTGACAAATACATTTGGACATCCGCTGGACAGACATACAAAGTTTTGCCCAAACTGAAAGAAACCGCTAAGTTTCGAGATTTACAGGTACTAATTGGTTTGAAGTTAGAATTATTATAACAAAAAATTGACATTAAATTCTATAATTAAGTAGTTTCACAAATTGTGCCCTGTGAGAGTTCTATGAAGTTCCCAAGTTAAGAAAGTTCTTCCGTGAAATTCACATACCATTTCTAGTTTAACTGTATTACTTACGTGAATCGGACATAGCTTTTGGAGGCAGCGCAAGACATGAATCTGTAACAAAAGAAATTTATTTAAAATATATGTTTTTTGAAGTTAAATATAATAATATAGTATTTTAAATCGCAATCGGTATTAGAATACAAAGACGCAACAACAGTAAATCTTTTAATAATAGGTAAATATCAACATGGTCTAATTAATACTATATTACATAGAAACCACTTCAATCAAAATTTACTAACACAATATATTTTTAAAGAATTTCAGAAGAAGAGTTCAGTATCCGAGGTCAATCTAAAATGCTTATGGAATTCTATGTATAATGAAATTTATTTACTTTCCAGCTACAAACAAATTGTATCAATATAATCGTAATAAAGATATAGTCGTGGAATTTTTAATTATATTCAAAAGTACACATTTTTATTTTAATAATTTATTAAATATATTTTGAAGACTAAAGCATATATTGTGCATATTCAAAGTGTGTAAAACAACTATTGTACATATATATATATATATATATATATATATATATATGTTATTTTTATAATAATCCTACAAAGATAGCAAAGAATATTGTTTTAAATAGTTTTCATTTTAAATAAAATCTATCGTACGATAGATAATAACTTTAACTTAATCCTAGCGCACTCATTATACTAATACCTATAATAAATTGCGAATAGTGTCGAAGAGATCTTTATTCTTTGTGCAATTTTCATTTTAAAAACTAGTACGGTATAAATATATTATAATATTATATAAAAATACAGTACGTAGTAAACTAATACAAATATACAATTTAAATTTCTAAAAGTATATACCTATATAATCTATACATACAAATGAAATTGAAGTGTGTGTTTGTAATTTCAAATAACAGGTTTTCACTAAATGCATATTAAAGTAATCAAATAAAAAAATATTTTTTCTTTTGTTTGTCTGTCTGTTTCGTTCCGGCTAATCTCTGAACCGATTTTAACAATAACTTCAATGGCAGATAGCTGATGTTATAATGACTACGGTTACTTTTTATTTAAAAAACATATTCCGAGTGAAAGTTGTCATGTGCACAGCTAATATAACACCACCATTTTATAAATATATGCAACTATTCAAAAAAACTTTTTAAAATATATTTTAAAAACTTTCCGTAAATGTTGTCAACGTGTCGTGAGGTTACTCACCCGCGTACCTCATATCTGATGTATCCAGCTCTACTGCTTTTTTTAAATGGCTATTTAAATATTTTCAGAAAAAAAAAATACATACTCGATATTTGGTAATTTTTTTATAGTAAATAATTAATTAGTTTTTGTGACATAAAACCTAAAATTTTAGTCTATAAAATAATATATAAAACAAAGAAATAAGTTGTACCCATTTTATGAAATAAAAAAATAATATATCATACATCTTTCAAAACCATCGAACAATTTTTATCATCCGATCGTATAAAAAAGAGCAAAAGCAAAACGCAAAATAGTTATTTTGATATATTATTATAAAAACGAAAAGCCAACATCGCAATTCCGTGAAGCAGTTCATTCGATCGGTTTATGCTTTAACGAATTTGTTTATGAAGTCCTGAAATTACAATTTCCACGGTAGACAAATCAATCGATCACCAAAACGACCCTCACAAACACTAATACGCATATCTGTATATATGTATGTATATACACACACATATATATATATATAAATATATATATGAGGTACAAGCAAATTTTGCAAGAATTATTTCACAATAAATATAAGTATTAAATTTGATAGCTTATCTTTAGTTAAAGTTTTTTTAGATCACAATTTTTTTTAAAGTACGCTTATGAACCTCAGACTCTTGTACGATTCTACAAGCTAGATTCATGAAAAATAAATTGCAAATAACTATGAATACTCTTTTAAATTATTATCTTTATTTTATAATCATGGACATGGTTTTCTTGTATTTCTGATTAATTTATCCCGAGATTTATTTATTAATAATTATAATTAACCGAGTATTTTTAATTTATGTAAAAAAATGTAAAAATAATAGTATAGTATGTACATGGTAAGTTCAGAGTGCAGTATTCCGTAGGTGTGCACCGTTTAGGTCGGCAGGTGGGCAGTATGCATTTAAATCGAATATTACCTGAAACTTACACCGGAATGACCAGTAATGCTTATTGGTACGTGCTCGATATTTTTAAACATAATATTTAATATCTTACCCAGGTATCTCTAGGGGTTTTGTTATTAATATACTCAATCATATTTACTTGATTTTTTGGATTTTTTTTAATACTACAATAGTATTATTCTCACAAATGTTCCATTTGCTTAAGCTGACATAACGTGTAATAGCAGCCGACTTTATACCGTTACGAGGAACGAAAAAAAACTTTGAACGTACGTGCTTCCGACATCTGTTTAATACATAATTTATTCCACACTTATAAAGGTAAAACATTTTGCGTGTTTTATAGCTAATTCGTATGAATATTTTAAATTACCTCATCTGTATTTTACGATATTAATTTTTTTGCCGTTTTGATTTTTCTTTTAAATAATTTATGTATGTAATTAACTTTTACGACCTTTTATATATACATTTATTTTAATTGCTAATTACAATTTTATTTTTATATTCAAAATACGGTATTAAAATTGAAGTAAAGTTCTGGTTTAAACTAGAACTTTAATTTAAATTTAACTTAGAACTAGAACTTTAATTTAAATTTAACTTTATAAAAAAAGGATATAGAATTGAGAATAATTATAATGTGTGTCTAAAGGGGTTTCACAAAACTAAATTAGGGATAAGGGATAGAGATGGGAACCTAAATATCAACGTAATCGAACCTACGACCTTTGTAAGTGACCTCAGAGGTCCAATAATACTAAGAACTAATGTAATATTTTTTTTTTAAAACAGACTATTAAATTTTTATTTATTTATTTATGTACCATTAACTTACAAAGATACAGAAAAATATACAATGACAAAAAAAAAGTGTACAAAGATTTAACTTGTCTCTTTAAGAGATCTCTGCCAGTTACCCTTCGGCAAAAAGGAAAAATTTGAATGACAATGCAGATTGGTACGTTAAAAACATAGAAAAAAAATTAATGAACAGAAACCAAACTATTAAAAGGCTTAATACCTATCGTCTCAGCTTACAGTTGATGAAACTTCTACAACTTGCATAATACAGGGGTATCGTAATTCCAGTGCATGTCTAACTTACAACTGATAACATAATCCTTATTAACTCTAAAACTTATGAATAGATACGGTTTATATCCCAGAGTTATATAATAACCAAGAATAATGCAGTGTACTACAAAATTCAAATAAAATCCCTTGATATATTAATTGGTATTAAGTTTTTGAACCTCAGACGATCTAGTTTCATTTAAAATAAGGAAAGACCCAAGAAGAAACAATAAAAAGTATTTTAAATTATTATATTATTCATTATTTCATTAACGGTTATGCAAACACAAATTTGACTTTTCGTCCACCTAATTAACAATGATAATAATTATATAAGCAGGATTTTTTTAATTATTTCATTTAATTTAATTTAAAAAACATTTTAAAAAATCTAAATCGTTTTTTTTTATTTGCAAAACGCAAATTAGTAATATTTTCTATTTCTAATTTGAATAATTCTATTGCAGACTATAATATAATAAAATGTAAATCTTTTTGGCGAAATCTGTTTGTATAAAAGCTACATTCAGTTATCATTGTTTTTGAATTTTAAAGCTCTTTGTCTGGTACAACTGATAATGAATGGAAATTTGAAGCGGATCCTTTGTACCTAATGTTTCATAAACGTTTACATTCTAATGTTTATTTGTAAAAAAATTATAATTACTTGATATTTATAATAAATACATGTCTGACAAAATTTATATCGTATAGGCTCTGGTTAAAATAGTAAAGCGTCGAAATTCATCTGTCAAATGTTTCAAGCCTAAGATACTATGTACACGAGCCTGGCGTTAACCCTGAAATGACAAATTAGATCTGACTGTCTCACTTGCGGAGATGTTAGCACAATAAACTTAAACAAATGTATCCTCTGAAGATGGAAGGGTATTTTTCTATTCATTAAATATAATATAAATAGTATTGTTGTTATATATATAATTATAATTCTTTATATTATAATGTATATAATGTAAAAATTTCCATATATAACTACACATTTCTCTATAAAGACAATAAAATAATGATTTGTTTAAAAAAATTATATTATCGTATTAACTAACCTAAGATAAGCTTTAGCGTATGATGAATGTAGAAGCCACTTTAAAAGAAAGCAGTAAATTCTCCGTTTGATGGTTCCTTTCTGAAGTCCTTTTGATCTACAAAATAAACTCCATAGAGAATCGAAGACTAGTTTATTATAATAATGAATAATCAAAGTCGATCGAGAAAGTAAATACATTTCAGAAAACGTCAAAGCTAACAACACACCTTAGTATGATAAAACAATTTTAATGCAATTGAAAAAAGTTGGAAATAAAAAAATAAGAAATGGGTAACGTGTGAATTAAGTAGAGCACATTGATGTACATACATTGAGTACTGTGTTACATTACTTAACCGTCACAATTAGGCATTTAGAACTATATTATATATAACCGTAGATATTGTATGATAATCGTAAATGCTCATTACTTTGATTGAACCCAGGAGAGCCTGCTACATCAAAGCTGATAAACTTGCGTTTGAGATAAGATACCAAAAAGATACTGGTAAATGTTTGGTGGTACATTACTGACGTCAAACATTTTCCTAAGATCTAGAAGATTACAGCCAACAAATCTTGATATCTTTTACAAATTATGATTTGATATCCAACTATTTAATAGTTGATACTGTTATTTCAAGACAACGCTATACAGAAGACAGGCGTTCGCTAAATTAAAGGAACTACGACAGGAATGTTTCTGACACCAACCGTACTCCCCGACGCTGCCTCCAAGGAGATTATCATTTTTACCGTAATATCGACATCTTTTTTCGAAAAAATCTTTGCAACACCGGCTATAAAGATTTTATTGGTTATAGGTCTAACATTTTTTCAGCCTATGGGCTCAATAAACTACCTATGAAAAAGCGAGAGTACATAAATAAAAACAGACGTTACTTAATATATATACATATATATGTAGTATCCTATATGAATATGAATATAGTACGTATAATATAAAATTCCATAAAATTTATCTTGGTGTATTTTATAATAAATATTTCATATCTACCCACTGTTGAGTAATATTGCTTTACTTGCTATAAATACCCGGTAATGAGCTCAGCAAGGGCAGTGTAGTAACAACCACGGGAATAGTGACACAGGCTGGTATTTCACACTAGCCTGTATGATGAATAAGTGAACAAAGGACTAAGTGTGAATAAATTATATTATATGATTAATATATATAATGAATTATTATTTATAATTGGTACTTGGTACTTAAAAAAGTATTCAAGCCATTCTATCATAAACTTAAATTTTTCTTAGCAGAGAGGAATATCATTGTCTATTTGTTAGGCGTCATCGATACGTAGTTTTGTGGCTTGAAATATAATGAACGCTTTTTAAAATGTAAATATTGATTCAGCGAATATTTTTAAAGATAACAGAAGTATTACTATCAAATCACTAACATGTTTTTGAAATAAAACTTTTATATTATACACATTTATATTTATTTATATTTATATGAATTAAATCTAAAAACAAAACTTAAGATAATATATTACCAAGTTGAAGAACCTATATATTTTATTAATATATTCTTTAAATCGCCAATATATTAAACCAGTCAGCAAATAATATTATTAAATTAGAAAATCAATATCTTTAGTACTCATCGTCTTATTAATGGTGATAAAGTCATTTACGAAACCAAAGTTAGCCATGAATTAAACTTAGATGCATTTATAAGGGGATTATTACTGTTACCTCCGAAATATTATAATTAGCGCTCAATTAATTAATACTCAGACTCCTTCAACCCTCAGTTTATTATTATTATTATAAAGGTGGTTTTGCAAGTCTGTTATGAGATTTTTATAAATTAGAAAATTTTCGTAGTAACTCTCCAATATATTTTTTTTACTTTATAACAAAATTAAAAAATAACACATTTTTGATGATAATAAAAGCTATCCGAATCTCGTAACATGAAAGGGAATAAACATTTTTTGTTGTTTGGTTATAAAATTTTCATTTCTGATCATGAAAATTTACAAATATTATTCTGAAAATTACTTACCTCCATTAAAAGATGGGGTTTGATTGTAAATGTTATGATACTTAATTCTGTCTATCTATTACTATTCTACTATCTATTTCGTGAAATGTGCATGGAGGTTGTGCGTCACATATATTCAACCTTCTTCTGGCGTATTATAATCTTAAAACTCTCCTCGTCATCATTTACTATATCTTTCATCTTTAATCATAACACATCTTAAAATAGGATATGCCTTTTATTATCTATGATTCTTGATACAATTCTTTATATTTCAATCCATATTTAAATAAACTAAATATACAAAAATATAGATATAAAATGTAGCCGTTGATTCGATTTTATTCGGTTACGGAAAAGATATCTAACAAAGTGAATAAAATCTAATGTTCATCACAAAAAAGTGTATACAAATACCTCCCAATCTAGTTTTCTACATCTATTCTAACATTGGAAACGATTCAGTGAACCACTCACCCGTGAAGATAATAGCCAATGTACCAATATCCTTTATGTCTAGCCGTTTACATTGCATTTCGTTAAGTCATTACAAATATAGCTTAGCTTTGTCTTTTCAACGCTCTATTTTACTAGATCATTTGAAATCATTTTTGATATGTTGTTATTAAGAATACGACATGTTCAATTTTATCTGCACTCTTGATTTATTACTTAATTTGTTGAGTTTTTACAGATTGTTTATATTTATGGCATTGGCATTGATGGCATTGATTATAGTAAAGTCAAAACAAATTTATATTACTATGCTTTTATAAAAGTCTAGAAACATCTATACCATAGCCAATCGGTATCTGATGTTTAAGTAAGTAACACCTGTAATATTTTTATATAAAATCAATAAAGGTAAATACACTTTTTTCTAAAAGAAGATACATATAACTCTCATAAAATTTCAGAAGTGCAATAACCAATGTCCATCTCACAGTTAAAGCTGTGGTATTAGAGAAGCATATTATTTATTATAAATCAAAATTAATATTTATTTTGAAGTTTATTTAAAGTGTACTAAAAGTTGAAATAAGTTATTATAGTTGGAAAGTTAAAGTTAAAACATATATACAAAGTGGAGGTCGCAACAGAAGTGATACAAACTTAGAATAAATAACTTTTTGATTGTGATATTATATCACTATTAATATTATGCTTTCACTGAAGCTTTATTAAACAAAACGATCCATATATAAAATTAATATCTATATAAAATCTAATTAAAAAATTATGCACCGGATCAAAATTTCAAATTATGATTGATGATAAAACTTTAACTTTGCAAAAGAAAGTTAAGCCGAATAATCTTAGCGGGCGATAAATTTTTATAAAGGAATGTAAGTTTTAGTTGGCCATTTGAAGGTTCTATCTCATCACTAATACCAGTAATAATACTAAAGATAGCCCTTTACCCGCGAAGGGATAATGACAGTCCAGTTGGCGGTTTACTTTGATGTATCTTGACTATATTCACTGAGATGTTAAGCTCACAAAAACACGACGCTATTATCTGGTTAACTGAGATCAACAATAACTTAATAAATGAACTACAATTATATATTTTATTGAGCAATGTAATATTGAAACTCGTAGTATAAATTGATACATAAAATATATATAAAAAAACTGTTAACTGTTATGCATAACGAGTTTTTTCAATTTTATGAGTAAAAATCTATTATGAATTCAATTTTTTAACCCAGTGCTGTTATGTTTTCAAATGTTGTGGAATAATAAAATATGTAGAACTACGAGGCTTTTAATAAAATAAATCATATAATAAATAAATTCTTCATATAATTTACAACCACATAAATACATTACCAAAATAATGTAAAGAAGAATAATGGTCTACCGTATATGAAACCATAATTTACACAATTATAGGTAAAATTATACTTAAATGAAAATAATTGTGACCGCAGTTTAATTACTGTTAGCATATCAACATAAGATCACCGATTGAAAGAAACAACAATTTGTTTTTTTTATATAAATCACTTGTGTTTATACAAAATTATCACACAAAAGGCATTGTATTTTTTAAATTAGTTAATGATACAACTACAATTTTCTAAGTACTTATATCATTGTTCATAAACAATGTAGAAGTGGCACGTATCACACTGGCGTATGTTTAATATTAAATAAGCATGTATGTCATTCCGCCTATTGCAGTCTTTTTCTTTAACACATTATATTCTCCCAGGATCTACTAGTTTATGGTAAAAACGTGTTAAGCTGTGTTTCAGTGAAAATGATATTAAAGAATTTATCCATATCAATTTTAAGGTAGTTGAACATTTAAATATACTTTATAAAATAAAGAAAAATTGTAAATACTTATAATTCTTTTAAAGCCTTTCCTAACGGTTACGCTAAACATTTATTTTCACGACAGCGCCTATCATTTACGGCTGATTAAAATCGCTTTGGTATCGATCACAAAACGGTTTTCCTATATTTCCAACAATATCTCAAGTCCCCATTGAGCTAAGCTCGTTAAAATTAATGTTTGTTCAAAGATAAGCTATTCCTAGCGGAACAATATCGCAAGCCTTCACACGTGAATTATGCATCTTTGCAAGTTTCAAGACTTGATTAATGTTCTGTGTGAACATGCAATTTATTTACGGGAATCAATCACTCCAGTTACTAGAATTCACCACAATGTCTCTTAATGCAGTCGAACTTAATGGTTTAATTTTTGACAAATAACTAATTTAATAAGTCCACGCTTTAATAATGCATGCACGTTAATAACGTAACACATTCGGCAAGCTATTGTTCCTCGTACAAAGAGTAGTAAATAGCTAGACAAAAGGGAATGTAGATGAACATGTGTTTTTGTCCTAATTACTTCTATTCCAGCAACACCGCTAGACCCTGGAATGTCAATGATAAGCCCCACTCGACTACAGCGTAATATTTCCCTCGCATTTAATGTTACTATAGGAAAGAAATATATTTTAGTAAATTTTTGCAGAGATTTTTTAGATCGCAACATAACAATAACTATGACAGATTAAATATACAATAGATAATCTAAGGATATTATCAAATATCGTACTAGATAGCAATATATACAATATTATTTGATTGCTAAATAGATAAAAACAAATTTAATATTATATTGTGCTTGCTTGCTGCTTGTGTCAAATATCAATTAATTATTAATTACATAAAGTAATATATACATGTAATACAGAATAACATATGTAATTAATACTTAATCGATATTTAACATAGACACATCGTACAATGTAATATTAACTTTGTTTTATCTATTAACAATCAAATATAAGTTTGATTTTGTTTTCAGTTAATACAAAATATAGTCATTATTTGCATTGTTCTTAAAAATATTTAAATATATACTTTATTGTGCTATAAATTGGAATCATTATAGCAATGTTATATAAATTTATATAAAAAAAGTTGGAAACGAGCCGTCTCGAAAACATTTTGTATTCCAACTCAGGAAATAGATTCGATACCTCGCGTTACATAAACGTGTCATCAAAAAGTAGGATAATGGGATTCGACACGAGTCAACAGCACAATGAATATTTAACTTGTCAGTGATCTCGAATATGCAGCGTTAAACGATACCATGTTTACCGGATTAAAGTAAAATTGTAAAAATTTGACGAGTTGAATTCAAATTACCTTATGTTATAAAGTCCGTTAGCTGTCAGTTAAATTTATACACTCTAACAAAATCTGTCTATCTTTGATTCATTAAAGTTTATAATTTGAAGATCAAATTACATTATATCAAAAATCCCATCACAATTTTAACAAATAATTGTAAACTATTATAACGATATTTCTAAAGAAAATGAATGAAATCTTAATAAATAAATATTTATATTGGACAAATATAATACATTATTACATGTACTGTTAGATACATGTATTTAAAATACATATATGCATTTAAAACATAATGTACTCTCAACATACAGACGAAGACTCGTACCTAATTCAAACAAAAGGATCTAACTTTCTCGGACTCAATCTAATATTACATTAAAACTAAAACAAAGTTTAATTTTAAGAATGGAGTTAACAGTCTTGTTAATAAAATGTTATTCACATTTCTATATAATAAAGGAAGTATAGTGCTAAGGAAACTATTAAAAATATTGTATTAAATTTGACAACAAAATTACTGGTTAAACTAAATTCAGACCACACTTTATAACCTCCAATAAAAAAGCTCTATACATAATTAGTCAAGAAAGAACACTCGGCGCTTCTTATCTGCTCTGACAACTTGGATTAATAGCTCGTGATCACGCACCGTTTTATTTTCTTAACTTGTATACATAAAAAAGCGATATGTTTATTATTTAAGAGATTACTTATAACACCTACTAAACTTCAATATATCTAGATTGTTATTTTTAACTTAGTTTAGTTATTCATAAAAATTTAAAAGCGGCCACGCGTCTGAACACGTTAAAAATTTTGGAAGTGTTAGTTTTACTTCTAATCAGAAAACTAAATGTAATTTTAATATTGTTTACTTTAAAAAATATTTTTTCTCATAAAAACTTTTAATGCCTTTTTGGATCACACAATGCTGAATCATATAGTTAATGGGTTTACAAAAGTCATCAACTTTCGTACTATAATTAACTCAAGTACAATATATTTTTATGGTTGAAGTTTAATGTTGTGAAGTTAAATGTAAGAATTCAAGATATTGTCAAATCACTACCACGGGGAGGAATTAAAAGTAGAATCATGAACTTTAGTAAACTCATTATTACAATATAATTTTATTCATGTTATAGTTACTTAGAAAATTATTATTTACTTTAAGAGTTATCAATATCTTTAATAATAATAATAATGAAATCTTAATACTGAGTACATACTTAACAATAATATTTCAAGAAAGATTATAATAAATTAGGTGTCATTATAACATTAAAAATATTACTGTAATTGTATTATAAGTATATTTCACTTCCATTCCTTAATTATAATTTTGTAATCTTAAGAATTCTATTGTTTTTATATAAAATTTATTTCAGGTTTTATAAGGAACATAAAAATTAACGACTTAAATAATAATCTACGATCCTTTTACGATCTTCAAAGTTCGGGGAAACTTTACATAAATGATAATATTTCACATTTAAGCCTCGATAGTTTTAGCAAAATTCTAGGCCATTAATAATGGAAGATCAAATAGTAATAAATAACAATAATAAAGGACTATTGTAAGAGGTGAATAACAAAGTACTACCCAATCATAACGTGACCTCACCATGACCGGAGCATGACACGCTCCCTCGTCTTATAATAATAACAACATGATGATTTTCTCATTAATTTCGGGTCCATTGTGTACAATAAGATTGGTTATACATTGCACTGTTTATTTAATATAAGAAATTTAGCTACTATTAATTTAATCTTCCTTGTAAAGTAAAAAAATCATTGAATGTAAGATATTTCTCATAAATTTTTTAATTAATAAAAATAAATAAATAGAGGACAATATGGAACTCCAAAGGCACAATTCATTAATAGGTAAATCAATAATCATCTTTACCCGGAAGAGACCCGGACAACTTCCGCCGAGATAGCCTTTACAAAGGGTCAGTTAATCTTGTGTATGTATACTAAACTTCTAGAAGTGCTGTAAAATGTAACCTCATAATCATATTTCTGATAGTCGATAACATAATGATGAGATCAAATATTGTTCTAATCCATTCATTATTCCTTTATTCCTAATCATAATCCTAAAAAGAATGTTCTTATATTAACAAATGCAAAATCACGCTGATGATTATGTTTAATTTCAAATGAGACAATATCATTTTAGTAGGAAAAGGAATTATAATCTCCAATGACCAGTAATATTATATAACAAATTAACATCATTTTAATTTATTCAATATTCTGTATTATAATATAAGAATGAATATCGAGTTTATATGATCATTAAAAATATCTTCCTCTTTTTCTCAATTACAATTAGTAGGAATGAATGGAGAATTCAGGATAATAAATATATATGGAACCTTTCAGCTGCTCTAAATGGGTTGTACTGAAACTAACATTCTTTCTTAGATATGTTAATTAATAAAACAAAAGTGAGTTGATTATTAAAATCTTTTCAAATAAAGAGAATATAATTTTTTAATTCTGTGTATCTAAAATTTATAAAAGAGTGGATTATGTGATTTCATTTAGTTATCTTGATTTATTACTTAATTATTTTAAAAATGGATGATCTAATTATTAGTTACATAACTAAATTAATAATAATTCCATTAATGACGCCCACAGATAAAAAAATTGCTTAGTTATCTGTCGATATCTTCAAATAATAATAACTGTTATCAATAGGATTACTTAGGATTTAGGATTTTTTGCGTCTATTGGATCTATACTTTAGGTTTATAAGTTTATAAAAAATAATTATTATTTTTCTCTAATTATTAATAATAAATTTAACTTCATAAATACTTGCATTTGTTTTTTTATTTTCATTTATTTAGCAATTAATTGCTATAATTTTAGATCTTCATTCTTATAATTGAGATCAACACTTTACAAATCTGCGTAATATCTAACACAAAATATTATCACACAAGGTATTCGCTGTCATTTAACTGATAAGAGCGTGGGATGCGATGGCCTCCGATAACGATAAACTGTATTTGCTTCTAGTATTAGTTTAGCCGCTATGGCTAACGTAGCTGTGATTGTGGGAGCGTCTAGTAATTTAGGCTATCAAGTACTAAAACAATTGACAAGTGTCTATAAAGGAAAAATATATTACACAACTGAAGATGAATCTACAGGTTATAATATATATGAAAACTTAAAAAAGACATCCAACATAGAATACTTTAGAGTGGATTTGACGTACACGAAGAGTATTATCAATTTTAGACATCACATACAAGATTTAGATGAACGGATCGATCTTTTGATAAATAATACGGATTATGTACCAGAGAAGAATTTATCTCTTACGGAAAGGGTGAGAAGAACGTTAAGTGTTAATTTCTATGGATATATTAATTTTGGAAAAATAGTATTTCCTTTGCTTAGTGAAAATGCGAGGGTTGTTAACGTCTCCGGACCTGCTGGACTTTTGGCAACTATAGAAAACGAATCTATTAGAAAAAGAATCAGTGACCCTAAATTAACAGAAGATGAATTAGTGGCTGTGCTTCAGGATTATGAAGAGGCAGTTAAAAGAGGAATACAGAAGACCGAAGGTTGGGGATCGAGCGTGCATGCGGTCAGCAAGGTCGCTTTAAGCGCTGTAACTTTTCTACAACACAGACAATGGGCAGACAAGGGTGTGGTTATAAATTGTGTTAATCCCGGAAACGTGACAAGTCGTGAACATAGGAAAACAACCAAAGTATTCGATGAAGGTGCCAAGGCTATTCTGTATTTGGCGTTAGAAGCACCTTTGACTATAAAAGGCAACTTTGTATGGAGCAACTACAATGTGATTGACTGGAGCAGTGATCCCTTTTTAGAAGTGACTACGGTGTAATGCTAAACTTTAGTTAATTTAAAACTTTGTCTGCTCCCAATAGTCTATGTATTTGTGTAAATGTAGACAATAATTGGAGTTGACGGAATGACGGAAAAGCAGTATAGATCAAATTTATAGTTAAAATATTATATAAAGTTAAAATATTATATAAATGTTATTTAAATTATAATAAATATAAAGGAGGGGATTGTTATGTATTAAATAATAATAATAAATGTTTAATTTAACAACGTCATTTAGATCATATATTAAAATTATATATTTATTATAAATATAAGATGATACACGTATTTATTAAAAACATTATAAATTAAAAAAAAATTTATATTTCTTTTAGTCACATAAAATAAACAAAACTTGCGACAGACATTTTTAAAGGTGACACAAACATATAAATGGTTTTAAAATTTTCTAAATATAAACAGTTTTTTGGTTTCAACTTGGTAATGGCAAAACAAAACATCCTGTCGTAAATTAAGCAACCTGCTAGCTATATTTTACCTGGACTCTCGTATACTTAGCCACGCGTAATAAATTGGGATCAATTTATTGTGGTTCTTTTATTGAAATATAATAGATAGATATTTTTGTACATAAAATATACCGGAAACTTTAAAGTAAAATCTCAAAAATATATGAAACAATTGATAAATAAATCAGAGTATAAATTCTCAATCTAATTCAATTACAATATTCAATTAATATAAATGCAATAAAATATTTTATTCAAGTGTATGTAAGTGAATATTAGTGTGTTATAGGTGTATGTATAGGTGAGAATTTCGGCTATGGCAATTAATCTTATCTTTATTAGCGGCGCCTACATTCTTCGTATCGTGTTTATAATATTACTATTACTTGAAAATATTAAACGGCTTCAGTGCTTTATAATTAAATTTCAATCCAAATATCTATTATAAGTTATATTATATTTATATTTTTCAAGTACAATTTAAATGACACTTTAAATTAATTTTCTTTTTCAATAAATCGAAAACCTTTCTAAATTCAATAAAAATATATAAAACAACATTTTACTTAATATCTCATAAATTGAATTCCCTCAGCCGTCAAAGAGTTAAAGACATCGTAAATTTTTTACTACCCCGGAATGACACACGGGAACTAGCCGAGGCCGCTCAGAATACACAAAGAATAAGAATAGAAGGAAGAATATAGCAGTAAAGTTGATTTTCTTTTGTCGTCACACATGTTTGCTTGTAATTAGTGTAGAGAAGCTGTACTATCCAAGAAGTGCTGAAGTAATTAAATATTTATGATCAGTGTGTATTGTTCCTAACATTATGTTGCACAGAAGACCAAAGCTGAATGTTAGAAATATATTTTCTTAAATATTTTTAGATTCTTCAACAAAGGTATAAAGTAAAAATAGCTTCAGAATGAATCGAGCCGTAACTTGTCTAAATGAATCGCTCCAACCATTACAAAGTCTATTGGCTGAAAATGCGACTCTTTCGAAACTTTTGAACTTCGATTAATTAACTTCTTAACTGGAAAAAGTAGAAAGAACAGTCGTTCAGAAGCGGCCAATATTGTTGCAATTTTATCAATTCTATCTATATTATTTAATATACAAAGAAAAAGTTATTGCAGTATTATCTATGATTACAAAAAAGCATTAATTGCTCGTTTACTATTTCATAGTCGTTACATTCATTATCAGCACAATTGTCTAATAACAAGGCTGGAATAAAAAAATGTCCTAACTAGTCGTTTTATAAACAAGTATAACTTTATGAAATTAACTAAAAAATATCATCAACTTTTATTTATAATAAATATTTTTTCGTATATCGTAAGTTCCTTTGAAGCTTCACGAAAGTCGGTAACAACCGGCGATCAAAGTGGTTCATTATAAGTTTATGCCTTCGTTACCCGCGAACTTGATGCCGAGAACTATATAGTTATTGGTTTTTAATAATACTGTGATTTTTCGGATCGTTAAAGCATTGTTGGATTCAAACATGAATTACATTTTTTTGTACATCTCAAAATCCTCACTGAATTGAATTCAATACAAAGACACTTCACGCAGCCTCGTAATTAATAATCGACAAAAGTATTACCATTGTTGTAACATATTATAATCACTACACATATCCCATAAAACTGAACTAAAAAGAAAAGTACTGGAAGAATGCAGTCAAAGAAAACTATTTCTCTCATCCTTCAAGAAATCAGCCATTAATCAAGGAGAAAGAAACTGGATTGAACTGCGGACCACTAATTAGCTTTACAAATTTCGCGGTAATTCTTTAAAGCTACGGAACCCAGACACATTGAGTAATTTTTCTTTTAAATGCAGTGAGAGTTTTGCAATTTAATTAAATTGGATATAGTAGAATGATTTTTCACAAATCACAAAGAACTTGACTCAAACCTGCTTAGATATTTGCTATATAACGACTAAAACTAGACTATTATATAGAAGGAAAATAATTTCGAAATCTATAAATAAAATAACTCACCATCTTTCATTAAATCGAAGGATTTTTTTTACATTAATTATTTTTATTTATTATTTTAGTAAATAAATTAATCTATAACAATTTTAATTAACCCTACATTTATGATCAGCATTGATTTAAATTTTTTATCCAATTGGGCTATAAGGTAAGCTCCTCTTCATAAAATCTGTAATAGTATCTCGTGGCACTAAAGAAACTATAGCTATTGTTAAACGTATTTACTGAGTTAATTAAACTATTTAAAAAATTATATATTTTTATAAATACAAAAACATTCAACAGGTTGTCCGAGTAATATTGTCGACAGTCTTTTGTAATTGAGTTAAAAATTTTAAGCAACTAGTGGCAATATCAATACAATTGCATTGGCTATGCGCAGAACCATTATCTCAGTGCAATTCAGCTCACGTCGTGTCGGCATACTACAGAGACCAGGTCGGACATGTTTTGACATACAAACAATTTCATAATTGTTGTTTTCTTATTACAAATAAAATTAGGGAAAGCAAAGTATTTGTTTCAATTCGTGAAAAAATAATACAATGATTTCTCTAACAGTTTTTTGTATATTGTTCATAATTAATTTATTCAAATCATCATTTTACTGAACTCACTCACTCAAAAAAATACAGTTTCAAAATCCATTTCACAAGTTAACATATTTTTATTTGTAATTGATTCACAACATTTTGTATTATTATTATATAATTCTGTAGCAATATTATACGTATCCGATAGCCATTGTTATAAAAAAAATGTGTCTACCACACTATCTTTATGACAAATTTTCTTCAAATATATTACTTTAATGTGCTCCAACTAATGTATATTTTGATATGCTTTATTTGCAACAAGTACATATATATTATATTTCACAGAAATTTCTACATGACCCGGCACAATGAAATACAGACAACAACCGAGAACCATTAATTTAGTGTTAGTAAGGGAGACGTCATAACCTATGCATTTACAATTAAAACATTGTGCATTTTAACTTTATATTATAAATCATTATTTTAGTTATGTTTCTGCATCACACGTGTTATCTTTCAAGGATATACGATATCTGATGTCGGAAACAATGTTTCTTTTTGTAAAATAAAACATATACAAACAAAAATCCAATACACATCATATCTTTGAGCTCGTCAACTGGAAACGAAAAATGTAGCTCAGCATCCCCTGCTCATACAGAATTCATTAGACAACCCGATAGCAGGCTTTGTTTATAGCGTGATGCAGCCGGTTTGACGAATGAAACTCTTGAAAGGTGCAGGAACCATTTGTTTTTATTCCTCTGTTTGTGTTTTAGGAAAATTTCGCACATTGCGAAACATAAATCTAAAGAAGATTACCGTTTTTTTTTTATTTTATTTTTATTTCGATGTTTTGGTGAGATTATACACTTATTCGCATCTATTTATCTAAAGATAATCTTAGTTTAATATTAAATCCAAAAATTTTAGTAAATTTGAGCCATTTTAACGTTATTGCGATACCGACATTAATTTGTACTAACTATAATGAAACAAATAGTAACAATGGTAGAATTTAGTGTTATCCAATAACCGAATTAAAAATTACTTTAACGTAAATTTAATTCAATGTAATATATTTATTTTATTATTCCGCTTAATATCGGGTCAACATGGTAGCAAACAACCAACAATTGAACCACATCAGAAGAAACTTTTATAAATTAGAATCTTACTTTCTATATATTGTAGTCGTAATTGGTAGAATATTTACAGAGGTCAGTGCCTATTACAATATAAAATAGGATTTCTATTACAGACGCAAACTCGAAATAGAAAAACTTGTGTCGTTAGCGTGGCTACTTATAGTTCCTACGCTTTGTCACCATTGTAGGCGTTATATCATCACAATAAGTGTCACAGTTATGTCTACTGGTGGGCAATTTATTGGGGTCCTCGTACGTCATCTTCGTTTTATCGACGAGTTCTTTATGTGGTTGTTTCGAAATAGCAGAAAACTTGGCGACCCAAGATGGACCCTGCCCTATCGCTATAAAATATTGTCGTTGTCGCAAATGCAAAGAAATGTATTGCGGTGTCATTTTTTTTATTGCTATTTTGTTTTCACTGACCTCTTCTATAATATATTTTCTTCGTTGCCATATTTCCATACGCCTTGTCAGCTAGATAGTTTACGACCGAGAAATATGCCGCTACATAATATCAATATCTTCCTTACTACAGTAGATTTAGATCATGAGGATTGCCTAAAAAGTAACATATTGCTTTTAAGCTTGAATTTGCTAAAAATATGATTAAATGTGTATGCATTCTACATCAAAAAATATTTAGCAAATCAATATTTTTAATTCCCATATTTTACTAACGAATAAATTTGAAGATGACAATAAAGATTCCTAAAACAAATTTTCCTAAAAAGTTCTAAAGGCAGCAGTGAATATAATTAATAATATAGGTCCCGAAAACACTAACTTGAAAGTCAGATTTATATTCCAGGATGTATATTTTGGTTATGGTACTTAAATAAAATTGAACAAAATACGGAACTGAGCAAGCTCAAATTGGCAATTGACCAAACCAAATGGGTGTATTAGAATGTAAAATTAACACATTATTGCAGTTATCAGGTCTATTATGGCAAATTATTGAAAAAAATAGTGTATTGATTGATATTTTTTAGGTAATTATAAACGTTATTATTTGTATAAAAAATATCATCCTTAAATGTGTACATTTCCCCATTTCTTATAATTTATATAATCAGTTTCTGATACTTTATATATTCCAAAAAAATCTGTTAACATCTTTTGTAACACTTAACGTAAAACTTACTCCACTAATTAAGATTGTGTTACCGATTGGAGTTGGGGGTTTGTTCCTCTAATTATTAAACTTAATCTGATTACTCAAAATCATATACATAATTGAATAATTATTAGCTAGTAAGTCTTTAATACGTACCGGAAAGGTGTCGTAGATGAGACAGAGATTTATAAAAATTAAATACAATAGAATAAAAATATCCCACATATTTTCATGCCATATGAAAACAGTTAGTTGCTATATTAATTACGCAACATAAATATTACTAGAAATGGAGTGGTTAGAGAGATTTATTTACCTATACATGCAGCTAAAGCTACCCGCTCTCTTACCTCATACCCCACTACACTTATATGGCAACTTAAATAATAGTCGAATCAAATGTTTTCTCAGTACCAACGAATACAACCATTTTATTAAAAGCCTTTATTAAAAGATACATAACATGCCACTTAAGTAATACATTTAATTTTATTAATACGTAGCTTTTGTATAAAAATGAAATTAATAAAACTTTATTATTTAAATTGGTACGCTAAAGCGAATCATTCACAAACCTGCAGATCGCGTGTTACCCGGATAAAAAGAACAAAATCCCGTTCCATTCAACACGTTCGTGCTGTTATGAGATTTATTTTAAATTTAACCAATATTTGCTCTTGTTACAACTTTGATACAAAAGCAGTCCAGAGATTTGGAATTCAAAATCCATCCGTGACCATTGGCAAGTCGCACAATCATAGCCATTGCTCTATCTTCTTTATTTCCAGCTCGCGAACAAATAAATTTGATGTTATTTTCGTATAAGACATCGTTATGAATTACATTGTATCGGCTGCCCTTTTGAATAGTGAACTTCATATACATCTCATTTACGATAAATGATTATAGTTAACGGGCACTTACTGAGTTTTGTATAACAAAATATATTAATTATTATTAGTGATAACTGTATTATATTAGTAAGTATTTGATTAAATATATTATAAAGAGTTTTCCGGAAACCTAAATCTATAAAAAACAAATTAATTATTATTACGATGTTTATATTTAATGTATTTCTTACACCATACTTTGTAAAATGCTATACTTTCCATAAATAAAACACAAAAGTCCCAACAGTAAAGAAATAAAATTCTTGATGTCTGACAACCCAATTCGTTGCAATTTAGACTTTATTGTATCGCAGTAGGTTTTAGGAAATAAATTGTATGACCGAGTATATGGCCCATCCACCGCCTATAACTTGCTGGTATCCTGGTACTCAAAAATTTAAGACTCCGACTTCATAATGTTTATTTACGACTACAAAACTACAGACGTGTACATTGCCTGTTCAAGTTTAAGCCGACTACAAACCATGAATGAATGATGTATTCAGAATAGTTGAAATAAAATTTGTTACATACGAACCTGTTATTTGAACACTTAATAATTTGTGTAAGGTAAAAGGTATTTAAATAGTTATCTAACCCAGTTTAAAGTGGAACGAGATACAATAAATAAAAGTTTTAACCTGCTGTAGCCAAGTTTTCTCAAATTACCAAGAAACTTTTCATTTTACTGGAATTAAAAGTTAAAACTGGTTGAAAACAATATAAAAACAGTTTGGTCTAGCTTAAAATAATTAAAGACCACTAGGTTAATTAGTTGATGTATATATTTTAAAATATTCAAAATATGTTAATTATATACTTATATAATATATCTTATTTATTTTAATGAAGGATATTAATTAAACACAGAAAAGTAAGAAAATATCTAGGAAATCATCGATGAATACTTCAAATAAACTAAACTTTAAATGTCCAGAGCAATTAAGACAGTAACATTTTTAAGAGTCCTGCAAGAAGTTCAGAGAAGAATTAATAATTGTCCTAATTTAACTTGACTTTGAGAACATCTGTCTGTATGGGTCAAAATCAATACTGTCAGTCAATTTTGCACATTAATTACTGATCAAATTTGATTGATTGATTTGATGTCAAAATGCACAATTTCATCAACATTGTGTACATGAAATTGTCTCTTGAAATAGGAAGATGCTCTTAAAAACTATAACTGAAGTAAACTCATCGACTTAGATCGATGAGTATTATAGTCGCAAATAGTGACGAGGGTCTGTTGTTACTAGTTGAGAAGAGGTTACAGGGACTGGTACGACATAAATTAAAACCTTTAAGTTAGGGATGAATACGTAGCCTATTTATGAGCAATTTGGTAGTAAGTTCGATTAAAGGGTAAAATTTTATTGATAGTCTTATTGATATTTTATTTTATTTAACAAATTATATCATGATAAACGTAATTCACATTTGTAATTTTTATTTTTTTTAATGCCGGAAGCCGGGTCTGCAATGGCAATAAAAACAATAGCTGGATTACCGGATCAGTGGACACCGGCCTTAATCCATACAAAACAAGCGCCGGATGGCGGTAAGTTTTCATAGCGGTGGCTTAAACTTGCATCTCCATTTTTCCTATCCGCGAAATAAAGGGTACAACTTTTAATGGATGCTTTAGATATCTGTATACAATACAGTTGTAGTGAAGTTCGGATTAATTGTATAAAGATTACTTACTTACATTTACCCATTTTAAAATTACCCAGGATAATGAAAAATATATATCAGCTTTTTACGTAAAGTATTCATAAAACACGTGACGTTGGAACAATAACATATTAAACTAATTGAATATCATCACCATAGTGACGGGGGACCGGTTGGACCGAGACAATGGCGTGGATTAACGTCATGCAGGGACCTGATAAAACTGAACAGCGAATTATGGTTAGTTTTAGATGAGAATTTCTCAAACGTTCTTATAGTCAGTCTCATTGTCTTGTTATAAACAAATTCAAGCCAGCTTTTACCCGAGATTCTATTATATAAAATTATTTGGTTTCAGGGTAAGAATATGCCTGAAATAAAAATATATCTCCGATAAAATAATATATAGAAAAGGGTCATTTCGACGAACCACGTTGATAGATATATTGTATCAATATATGCTTATAAAATTTGCGAACTACTAACAAGTTCATACAAAATGTCGAGAGTCACAAAGTTGGAGAGTTTTTAAAATCACTGAAGCGAAACGCGAAAATCTCCTGAAGTTACAACGTTTATATCTAGTAAACATGTTTTGCTGGCAGCCAGTCTCGAGCACACTGAGTGTGAACTTTGGTTATCTTATATTTTTAGATGACCAACATAGATCAGATTAATTTGCGATTTCAATCTTTCAGGTGTTTGGTATTTATACAGAGACTTGTTCTTTGAAACTATTCAATATGCATATGTAAATTTAATTATACTTAGTTTTAATATAAAAATGAATTACATCAGACATGAGTATTAAAATTGGGATTTTATTCCCATTTTAGTTTAATATTCTAGGGGCCTTTATTATATAGTTATATGATAATGTTGAAAAAACTTTAAAAACAAAACACATTTTTTTTATTAAAAACAAATAAACTAAGTCAATTGCTTGATAACGATCTTTGTCTTATATTTGACATGATTATAATACTGTTTAATTGAATCCAAATAAACAGTATAAATGTGTTTAGGTCCACACTCACAGTGGAAGCGGCTTAGGATGCATAATAGCGGATCTTAGAATACATTAATCACAAGACAAAAGGCTGGTGCTACATTGTTGTCTCTCCCTAAGGCTCTTGAGGAATGACCAAAAATATATTATACATACAATTATGCATATATTAATTTACTAAGCAAATTTTGAAACCCAAACAATTGAGTTTACATAGTATTGAATGTAGTGATTTAATTTACAAAATAAGGAAATAAATTGTAAATAATACTAAGTAATAAAACATACCGAGTGATATTGATTAATTATTATTTTAACTTTTACAATTTAAAATCTCTAATGTCATATATAAAGTGGTAAACTTGTTCTGAGTAGAACGAGGTGCTAACCGCCGCGGGCCTGCATCCGGACGGTCATAAACGTTCAGTTTTAACGTACTGTTGACCTGAAAGTGCTACTGGACTATAATTTATTGTTTTTCACACTGAAGAGAGAAAAATACATGAGCTTTTATGAAGAATGTAAGTTTGTTAATATCAACTGTATTCTTGTATTGGAATTAAAAATGTTCGTTCGTGGTGTCACTGAAATAATTACATAATAATTGACAATCGTTTAAAGGTTTTTTTTTTTCAAATAATCTCCAACAAAATAGGTTCGGACGTTACAAAATAAATGTTAGCCAGTTTGTGAAAACAAAGAAACCAAGATATTTCACAATATATCACAGAGGATTCACAGTTTGTACTACTTCAATTTATTTTTACAACAAATAACGTAATATAGATTAAAGCCATCCTTTCTAACACTTTCAATGACATGTTAATTGAATAAAACGGAATGAGGTGCTAAATTCGAGTTGGAAGATAAAACCAGTCCAGGCCATAAAACGTCTAGATTTAACGTCTGAATTACGTGAGGTTGTATTTGGACTAGTGTAACAGAATCAGAGTATTAAACCTCAAAACCAATGTAACTGATTATTTTTAGTGCGCATCATGATTAGTGAAATAACCAGGCTTGTTATGGGTTGGCGGTTTACATGTAGGGGCTACGTTACTTAGATATTAGAAATTCATTCGATCTAGTTGATGTACCAATTTTTATTCTATAACTAGCTTTTGCCCGCGACTTCGTCCGCGTTTCCGTCGTTTTTCGAAAAAAAATTAGCAGATGTCCTCCTTCATAGTTTTGACGTAACAGGCAGATTCACTTTCGTATTTTAGAAGGGCAATAGTAATATAATATGCCAATCCACAAAACTGTTGAAAAATATGAGTAACCGCAGAATATTATAATATACCCACGCTATACCCACGACTCGGTCAGCGTGTAACTCCTTGTTTTTTATTAAGATAATATATTGCTAATAGTTTTAGATCAAATTAAAATGTTTCAGCGCAAAGCTTCTGGGTAGACTATGTTAAGAGTCGACCCGTCCGGCACGTGAACGTAAAGATTCCTAGAATTGCTAACCCGGGAAAGAGCGACGTATAATTGACCATGCGAGAAACAGCTAACACCGAGATCTACTCCAGCAACACGAAAAGTCTGCCCTTGAGCTTTATTGATAGTCATGGCATAGCACACCGATACTGGGAATTGCGTTCTTTTAAATTGGAATGGAAAATTATTTGGTATTATGGGAATTCTGGGAATAAAGACAGTTTCTCCTGCACCGCAACCTGTTAAAATTTGAGCCTCGATTACATTTTGTTGCAACTGGGTTACTTTTAGCCGAGTTCCATTGCAAAGTTGAGGTGGTCTTAAATTTCGGAGCAGAATTATCGGTATGCCAATTTTTAAACAAATTATATGAGAAGGTAGTCCAGGCATACTTAAAGAATTTAAAAATTCTATCGGGTAATTAGTGGCTTCTTGTTCATCAACCATTCTATTTATTGAACTATAAACTTTGCTTTCTCCCTGTATATTAGACAGTATTTTATTATTAATTTCAGATGCCTGGTCATTGCGAGGAGTCAAAATGGACCTTTCGCAAAGCCAAGAATTGTCCCTATTTAATATAATTGTTATGTCACCGTAAACCGAAGATATAAGATGTTGTTGGGATTGCACTATACAACATAACTCAGGTGTCAGAATAAGTTTTCCTTGGTGTAGTTGTGGATAGGTACCTTCACCAATCTTCAATAATGTATCAGAAAATTCACGATTATCTGCGTTGTCTCCAGTTCTCACTCGCATATTTATAGTCAAATGCACCGATTGTATATCACGCCACAAATAAGAGCTTTTCAGGCAAGCCCTAATCTCATCAGCTCGGGTTCCCCGTGGTATTACCGGTAAGGTTTGTCGGAAATCACCACAAAATAAAACCGTAATACCGCCCATTGGTCGATCATTTTGTCTTATGTCCCTTAGAGTTCTGTCTACTGCTTCTACTCCTTTTCGATGGGCCATCGTACATTCATCCCATACGATTAAATTACACTCACGCAATACCTTAGCTTTGTCGCTATTTCTTGAAATACTACAGGTTGGACTTTCCGTGCGATCTAAATTAATTGGTATTTTAAACATAGTGTGAGCAGTCTTACCTCCTGGTAGCAATGTTGCAGCTATACCTGATGAAGCCACGGCAAGAGCGATTTTACGCTGATTTCGAACATAAGCTAATATTAATTTAGTCAAAAAAGTTTTCCCAGTTCCTCCAGGTGCATCTAAAAACCATATTGTTCCTAAATTATTCTGCACACTCTCGCACACGCGATCATAGACTAAGCGTTGTTCTGCAGTCATCATTGGGACACCGTTTTCTAATGTTACCAGCAGTTCCATTGGGTTGTAACCAATCTCTGCGGAATATTCCCTATTGGTAACCTCTCCGACTGAGGTTGGCGTTGGCAAACCATATTCACAAAGTGATTTACCGCCTACTGCTGTTAAGTCTTCCTGAAGAGCTAATAAGCACTGATTTATAGCCAGATCTCTAAAATTATCATTAGTTGCGCCTTCATTATTGTGAGATAAATTCCGAAGAAAGTCTTCTGCAAATTTTTCTTTATATTTTTCCCATAATTGGACAGGATCAGATAAATTACAAAATGTGAGTAATGTTACAAATAAATGGCGTAACCGTCGTGGATTATCACTAACACAGGATTCTGCTAAAGCGTCATCCCAATGTTGATCATTTTCAAGCAAATGACGCGCTTGGCAAGCTGCATGATAAGTTGGATAAACAACATCGTCTACTTTTCTCATATCTATAAATGATGTTGGTCCTCGCACTGTATGTAATAATAATCTCAAATAAAAACACTCTGCGTTGTTAGGATGAACAGTATACACTCTACCAAGAACATGTTCTTTGAAAATACCTGTCTCGCCATCTACAGGCCTGCCTCGGCGTCTACGGTTAAAGACACCTCGTTGTTTATCGTAGGTATAATACGATGGAACTTCTTCATACAAAAGAGACTTTGCGAAATTATCAGTTTGGCAAAGTAGAAAGAATGCCAATAAAGTTGTTTGTCTAGGGTTCTCTAACCGTTCTGTAACATTTTCGGCGTTAAAATATATACGTTGACCGCCTTCCAGATGAACATCCAGATGGGTCACAGGTGGATATCTTTCGTGAATATTAAAACTTAAGATCCGCCACACAGCTTCTGAAGAGCTGATATATCTGCCTGACTGAAATCTAGTAACTTCATCATGTTCATTTCTTAACGCAAACGTAGCTTGGTCACTGCCCTTGTTAATGTACTTACAAATATATTTAATTGACTCTACACTATTACACATTTCTACATTTATGTGAGCTTGAAATGCTCTGGACAATACAGGCGAATACGGAACGACCCACCTATTATCTAAAGTAACCTGTTGTCCAGACATTCGCTTTTCAACAGTAAAACCACCATTGTCTCTTGAACGGCGACGATATAATGGGTATCCATCATGTCCTGTTACAGTTTCATCCACTAATGCTTTTGGATACCTTTTAGTGCAACGACCGTCTTGCATGCAAGGAGCATTTGCGTTAAATGCACCACATGGACCATGTATCATATGAGTTTTAACAATGTCGTATAACAGGGGATCTGCAGTCGGATCTGGAATTTCAGCACTGATTAATCTGTCTACATCATTAGGTCGAACCTTATCTTTTAACCAAAGCAAGATATGTGCGTGAGGTAAGCCGCGTTTTTGCCACTCAACACTATACATATAACACAATACTTCTCCAAAACTGTTATCTTTGGTAAGAAGATCTATCATTGATTTTAATTTTAAATGAAACACTCTTGCAATAATATCATGGCGGTCGTGCGGTGCCTGACCCTCAAGAAGCTCCCGAGTGATTTCATCCCACTTGGGATTGGTAGTTACAGTAACAAATAAGTCGGGACGTCCATATTTTCTTACGTAACAAAAAGCGTCTTGAGTACGTTCATGCATGTAGCGTGGACCACCAGTAAAAGAAGAGGGTAAAATAACTAAACGACCCATATTCACAGTATCGTTATCTTGCTGCATGGCATCGCGAAGGTGCACGTATTCTTCAGCGCGCAGCTGCCTTTGATTAGATCGTATATAAACTAATCTTTCGGTTTCAATTTTTGCGTACATGTCAACAATAAACTGATTAAATAAGCCACGAAAACGTTGAAAGTATACCAATCTATTCCGTCTCACTTGCAGGTGGTAACAATAAAATTGAAGGCATGACACCTTTTTATTATAATTAGGTGCGCCTGTGCGCGGATCGGTTTGGTATACAGCGAAATTATAACCATCTTCCCCTCGACAGTATATCATAGGATATTGCAAACTGTCGTAAGCCCTGTGGGTTTCGAAAATACGTTGCAAACGATTGTCTCTGGAACGTATAACGATATCACGCCTATCACATTCCTGGTCGACCAGTACTACAGCAACTTCATTCGTGGATGGAACGTTATGACGCCCAGGGTGTTCCTGAGTTGGACGCTTATCGGCATTTATAACAATTTTATAATTGTTATTACCATCTTGAGAAAGGGCTTCTAATGCCGATTTAAAACTGCATACGTACGAATTAACCTGATGTAACATGTTCTGAAGTTGTGAAATGAGTTCAGTATTTAAATTCGGAAAATATTGATTTCTTATATTCGACTGTTCGTTGTAATCGGATACAAAATATATTTGAAGAAATTTAGGTTGTTTTTCAGGCAAAAGGGACCCTATCAAATGGTAAACCTGACCTTGTACCTTAAAAGTAGGCATGAAAGGGCCTTCTGAGATTTGTTTAGCACCAAAGGATGTCATTTGGAATGCACTATTATAAGTGCGAATATTATCTAAAAACTGTTTGGATTGCAAATGTTCCCCTAAAAGTAGTGATTTTAAAGGTTCCGGTGGGTCTTCGAACGAAGGCAAATTTATTTTACCTCCAGAACAACAGAAACCAGCAGACTCCTTCCTCCACTTCGAAGCATTACAAAAGGAACATACTACGTTCATATCGCCTATTTCAGAAGATGATCTGTAATCAATTGTGAGGTTATAAGCAAACCCACTTTTATATTTATCGGACCACGCCACCGAATTTGTAGATTGATCTACCACGTGTATATCTAAGTCATTAAGACCATGTCGAAATCTATCTGCAGTAAGACGGGCCTCTCGCTGTTCTTCTGTTTCAAGCGACCGAATATTTTCAATTCTTAATCTTTCATTAGATAAAGTAATCAATTGTTCTTGTCTCAAAGAATTGTAATAATCGCGTCCCGACTCTAGTCGTTGTTCATGCTCGAGATCGAATCATGTTATGGTGCGCCCTATCATTTGTCAAACGGTCTTGATATTGAGTAAAAGTTTCAGATTCTCGAGACAAAATATGACGTTCGCGATCAGCTGTAAGCCGTAATTCCCTCTCAGTGAAGGTTTCGGACTCGCGAGATAAAATATGACGTTCGTGGTCAGCTGTAAGCCGTAATTCCCTCTCAGTGAAGGTTTCGGACTCGCGAGATAAAATATGACGTTCGCGGTCAGCTGTAAGCCGTAATTCCCTCTCAGTGAAGGTTTCAGACTCGCGAGATAATGTATGCCGTTCGCGGTCAGCTGTGAGTCGCAATTCTCGTTGTAAAGCAGTTTCAGCTTCTCGGGATAACGCATGTTGTTCCCGGTCAATGGAACGCCTTAGCTCTCGTTGAGAAGAGCTTTGAGAAGCCCGTGTTGTAGCTCGTCTCGCTCTTTCAGCTGCTAATCGCATCTCTCTTTCTGGAGAGCTTTCATTAGCTCGAGATGTTGAGGCACTAACTCTCATAGAGTTTAACCGATGTGCTCTTTCCTCTTCCGATTCTTGAGAACGCGTCATTCTCATTCTCCTAGCTTGACTCGAAGTTCGAGATAAAGATGGTCGTTTTTTAGGTGGCATCGTTTATTTTATTTTTAATCGACGGTAACTTAAATTCTATTTAGTTACCCAACAAAAAACTTACGTCAGAGGTCCTAACTATAGCTAAGTATATAATAAATAGAATATAAATCTAAGTGCCTATTAAAACTAAAATAATATTCTAATCGAATTATAAATATGTACGTAGGTACCTACAAATTACAAAAGAATAAAAAATGAAAATAAAGCTATACTTAATGCGTGTGCAATACTATCTACACTTACCTACTTCACTTAAAAATGAATAATAAGAAATACCTACAACTACTGTAATTAATCAAAGTACCTATGCTAATACAAAAAAAACCTTAGATGTTCTAAGTACAGCTGCTATATAATAAAAAAATATAAATCTAAGTGCCTATTTAAACTTAAATACCTAATATTCTAATAGAATTAAACTAAGAAATATGTACCTACCTACCTACAACTTAGGTACAAAAAAAAAAGAAATGAAAATAAAGCTAAAACACGTGTGCAGTATAGGTAGATAGTAGGCAATATCTACCTATACCTACTTCACTTAAAAATAAATAAAAAATACCTATGAATACTATAATTAAAAAAAGTACCTACCTACGCTTTTATCTACTCAATACAAAAAAAACTAAACATAAAATGCCCAAAACTAACCTATCAGTAACTAAAAATCTAACAATAATCTAATCTATCTATCTATTATCTAATCTAAAAATCGAATCTAAATCTACTTAAAAAGAAATAAAATAGGAACTATTAATAGTTAAGAATTTAAACAAAACTAAAACTAATTTAGAAAATAACAACAAAAGAAATTAAAATAAACTATTTAAAGACAAAAAGTCGCGCTGATAAGCACGGTTTATAAAATAACAATTATTGTCTGTCAATAAAGTTCAACACTCTGAACGCATCAACAGCCAAATATTGAATGACGCTTGCGCTCGCCTCCCGCCCCTTTTATACTCTGCCGCCGCGAGCCCCGTCGAGCGCGGCAACCGTTACGCAAAAATAATCCTTATAGCTTGATTCACTATTCACGCGCGATGTCTTGTTGGCGTATTTCATGTAAGTAAGTATAAGTTTGGTGTTTCTATACCGATTTCAATGATTCTTTTTTTATTGAATTGGTGCTAATGTTTATTTTTTTTTTAATTAGGAATGATGGTGAGCATTATTGGTTTTATAAACGTAAAAGTAAACAAATATAATAAGAAATCTCCGAACTGCTAAGCTATCGAGAGTTATGCGTGTTATTGTGAGTTAACTATAAAAGGTAGATATATGCTGTCTTGGAATATTTTTCGTGTATTTTTATGTAGAATATTTCCGTTATACATAGTTTCTATGTAGCTCTAACCATTAAGGCTGCACACGCGACGGAAGCTTAAAAAATCAAGCAACTTCTCCCATTTTCTCAACATTTCCTTTCACTGCTCTGCTCCTATTCATTGTAGTGTGATGAAAAGTATACTATTACCTGCCCAGGAGTATAAAGAATAATTGTACTAAGTTTCGTTAAAATCCGTCGAGTAGTTTTTTTTTCTATAAATAACATACAAACAGACAGACAGACAGACAGACAGACAAAAATTTTTTTAACTGCATTTTTGGCATCAGTATCGAACACTAATCACCCCCTGCTACTTATTTTGTAAATATATTTCATGTACAGAATTGACCTCTCTACAGATTTATTATAAGTATAGACAAAATAAATTATCTATTAAGAAATACAAATTTCAAGAAGTGTTTTCCTTCACCAACCATCACCGATGCACATAATTTTATCATCATACAAAATATTTTCATTCTGCCGGAATGGAATCCCGGACCAATTCAAACATTGGCATCGTCACATAGAATGGTTATCATGAAAATATATATAATAATAGTAAAGTATTTAATAAATACGTTATAAGTAAACCTTTAAAAGACAAAATATATAAGATATTTTCTTGGAGCAGAAACCCTGTTTCGCTCTACAAAGCCATTGCATGCATCATTCACATAAAAAATAACCTCATTGGTTTAACTTAAACACCTCTTTGTTCAATGGAGGTTAAAAGATGAGTGTGTAAAAAACACTAATATGATAAATCGAGTGCGTGGGTGTGGGAAATCTTTTCAGGGCTGACACTCTGCAATACTTCAACATAATACCTTTATAGGTATTGCCGGTATTTATCCGTTTCCTATGCCGATAGGGTTGATATATTTTAAAAAATAAATTTACAAAACAATAATAGATTTGTAATAAAAATATGTATTATGGATAACATAACAATAACCGCCAGCCCTAAAAACCTCGTAAAAGTTGGAAAATCGCCCGTTCCCTCCCATTTTCTGTCAATAATTGATAATGGATGACGTCATTATGTCAGCCGTGATTGATTGGACCGCAGACCAGAATTAAAGTGTAGCTTATGCTATTATTAATAGTTTCTCTTAATCATGTCTTAATCTTTGGTTTTGGTACCTTTTATCTTGGTTTTTATTTCAAACAAGAAGTGTAAAAGATTCTTGCTTTTCCCTCACACATACACATCACACAAAAAAGAAAGTGAAGAAAGTACAATATATTGTTAATACATTATGAATTTTTGTAAACACTCATTTTTCTTTCCTACGATCATTGTCCCGTTAATCAATCATGGCGAACGTCCCAAAGAGCACCGGGAAATAAAACAACACTTTCAATTTTACATAATTATTTATTTATAAGATGGATGTTCTTTGGTTTTTTTATTTTATTTCAACTTGCTATACATAGACAAATCATATTTTACGGATAGATTTGTTACGGTGTATGTATTAACGAGTTTAATCAAAATATTTATCTTTACTTGATTTTTGTTTAATAAAATTTATACAAACCTTAAAATTGATAAATAAAAATATCTGTTTTGCTCTGCTACGCTCTGCTCTGTTATACACGTCTGCTGCCAATTTTTAAGCCATATACAACATAATTTAAATTCATACCACCCAAGACACGTAAGGTCTATTTGGATATCATATAAGTACTTAACTTTAAAAAAGTTTAGGAATATACCATAAAATATAATTTATTTTTAATGCTGTACAAATTTAATTAATGACACAAAAGGCGATAGAACAATATACATAGAAGAAAATTGTAAAGAAAAATTAGAAACTCAAAATTTTAAGGTATTGTTACAAAAACTGTCAGGGGCTGTTTTCTCTTTGTGATTTATTACTTATAAAACTCGTAAAAGTATCAAGATCGTTCTGTTTATGGATTGTGTACATTGGTTATTAAATTTGGTTATTAGAATCAAATTAAATTGCCACCACATTTCAATAAAAAATGATTCAAACATTTTGAACAGTAACTAATTATTAATAAACTCAATATTTATCTATATATAAACTTTATCAAGTAAGTGTCAGTCAATGCCACCCAACAATGTGAGCATCAACAATGTAAATCAAACTATTTGCACATTAATACTACCTCCCGGAACTATATAGTGAAAAGGTTTTTCACAAAAGCTATTCCTCACTATATAGACGGATGTATAGACATTAGATGAAAAAAATACATCGACAGAGCACACAAGACATCCATCTATCAATGTCGAAGGCTTTTGTGGTGTCTTGATTTACAACCAGAGTTGAGAAAACAAAAAAAAAATGACTTACCGGCTTTCGATTCGGCAAAGCTAGGCTCCATTGGACAGCTGCATTATTATATAATCCTGCAACAATATAGTTAACAATCATTACATATGTAATTATAGTGGGCATATTACTACTTCTTTTTGGTTTGTTTTCTAGTTCCTATCCAGAATATGTTCCTGTCACAGCATGTTCCTTGGATGTGATGTGTATGATATTATGTTCTCAAATGAATACCTATATTCTTTAATAACAATACTCTCACGCCAAGGAGTAGAAGAGATCGGTTCTAAGACCAATATTTTTGTTATTCCTTTAAGTATTCCAGTATACGTCAAAAAATCCCCTATATAGTATCAAAAACAACATAACATAGTTTATATAGGCTTAATAAGTATCATAGTGATGGTGGTCTTAAAAATAATACAACAATACAATCGAATACCTTTTACGAATCCAGAAAAAATCATAGTCCCATTAAGTTTAATATTTCCCTTCCATGTTTCGACATGAGCTATAAAAACTATTTTCTTTATGTCAAATAAAAACAATCTCACATAAAAATACTGATGGAAAAAAGATTTCGATTGGTTTTATATTGGAACTAAGATAGCTAGAATCAATGTAGCTTACGCTTAGCTTGGAGTACAATAAAATGTTTTAACTTTTTTAAATTATTTTCAAGCTCAATCATAATGATATTTGCTCGCTGCGTCCGATACTAAAAGCTTTTCTCGATGTATATTTTTGAAGTAAGGCCAACAATGAATACTATAAGGAAAAATTGCACTACAAATTGATCATAGTACAAGAATGGCAACAACATTGCTGAGAAATTTTCATTTAACACGCACAAAGAACAAGATTGCTTCAAGGAAACTAAGAATCAGTAGTTCAAAAAAAAGAATTCTATTATTCATAGTACTGAAGAATACATCCATTGTGGTACGTGGATAGTGATTTGATATAAAATTGTTTAGAAAAGATGAACTTTACTACTACATGGACTGAACTAACTCAAAGCAATAAGACGATAAAAAAGATTTACATATATTTTTTTTATCAACGTCGTATAAAAAGTAAGATATATTTTTTGTTAAAATTCTCTTTATATCCTTGGACGCTACAATGCCACCACATACACAAAGACAAACACGATTTTAAGTCCAGAGTAAAGAATGTCATGTGTATCTCGTACAAGAGCCACAACTTTACGACGTGCTTAACAAAACTAGCATCTAATGCCCATAAAAATTTGTTTCATTGCCATTTTACTGAACGTAAAAATTTGTTTTTATTACTTGTTCGATTCGTGACCTATGTCGAGTATTTTGTTTTTGATCATTCATCAATTACATTTATATATATTTCATCTATAATTAAATTTGTATATGACCTGATATTTTACCATCAACATATCCTCAACACATTCATGTGTTTAAAAAAATATGCGTAGTGTATAATTAAATATTTTAATTACTGAAATGTCAGTAGAACAGATCTAATGCTAAAATTTTCATGTCGTGCCTACACCCTACTGCTTCACTTATTGTAACACTACTTTCCCTAATGAATATGAAATCTTCCGGTACCTAAATCCCGGTAAGACTATTTCATTTTTGAGTTTAATAATATGTGAATATAAAATTTTTCTAAACATTGCAATATAAATAATATTTTTTTACTTTCGAAGATAATTTCCCATTTGTAATTTATTCACCAGCACTAAAGAAAATGTAGACAATATGAAGAATTGCGGTTCGTAGGGTCATTGCAAGCGGACGTAAGTTCATCGACGCCGCTTTATGAGGTCAAACAACGGAGTTCTGTTTGCCAACCGCTTTATGGCTTTTATTTGAATATGTATCACATGTTACAAAGTACTCACATTATTCGACATTTCCTATATTTTATTATTTTAACTTCAGAACCTTAGGTACAAACGAGCATATGTAACTTGAAACCACAATTTCACATTTGGAATAAGTAACTTTTTTGTCATAAATTTTTAAAGAACTTGTATACTCGCTGTGTATAAGAGCCAATATTTCGATATTTTTTAACCGCATATATGATCTGTTTTGAGAGAAGCATTCAGATGATGTATATCTATTTCTTTGAGTGGAATGATGCGTATAGTGTCAGAATTGTGTTGCTAGAATTTTATCAAGTATTCTTAGAACTTCTTGATGATATAGTATTTTCTAAGATCTATGTCACTCTGTAAAGAGATAAAATGAACATTTGATAACAGTACACAGTGGTAAAGTATCGTGTTAGCATTGGTCTGGACTCACTGTCTTTAGAGGCTACGTAATCCAAGCATATAATTGTTATATATGTAAAATACCGAACTAAACAATATAAAGCAATTGAAACTAACTAATACATTCAAAGGGTGCTTGCATTACGCTATTCGTGCACTTATCAGTAACACACGGGACGCAATAGCGGTAATTTTATTACAGCTTGTTATCGGTAGCACAGACCCGTTATTAACGGTCCGTGATATTCTGTATCAGGACTAGGGAAGTTGTAAAACAAAGGGTCGGGACCTTTTAGACTGGGGCAGGTTATAGTATAATTAAATGAAAATAAATATAAAAATGCAAAATAATTTTATTGTTAATTCAATTGCCAGGGTAAGACGCAAGCTCGCGTGTATTTAATGCGACAATACTCTTAAAAAACAAAAGACAAATGAGGAACCAAATGTAAATTTTATATATAAATGTTACGAAAGGATTTCATTTTCTCAGTAAAAACAATCGTTCGTTTTTCAATGCGACGACAACCTGCTATGTTATTTCATTTTGCGTTCGCTTGATTGATCGCTTCCTTGTTCACGGGCAAAAACGAAATGGATATGATATTTGAAACCAACCTGAAGTTCTGATAAATCTTTGTAATATGCCTTTTTATTTGATAAAATGGGTATAAACTTATTTTTAATATATTTGGATCAATGTATTTCAGACAAAATTATACAAAAATGTTGTTAAATTAAATTTTCACCACAGAACCTAATTTGAGAAAGTCAAAATACTGTTAGCAATCAGCTAATCATCAGCTGCGTAAAATAAAATAAAATTTGTGTTTTAAAGGCTACATGTTTTTCAATGTTTCTTACTTATACCAATATCAGCGTTATTGACTTCATAACACGTTGAAAGCTTTTCCGCTCCCAAGGAAAACAAAATATATCTTTAATTAAAATCTATTTATAGGCTGATATTAAACGAATTTATGCAACTTCCGCATCCATACGTAACTGTATCCGGTGCGCAGTTCCTCTGACGTCACATCCTGTTTGTGTAACGTTACCGCCAAAACATTTATTGATTCGCGCCAAAAGTACCAAATAAATCATCCTCTGTCATAAATAGTGAAAAACAAACCTAAATTACTCCAACATAGACAATAAAAAACAAGAGATGCGGTGCCATTACGCTTTGTGTTGGAAAGCCCTGGACGAACCATTTCTCAAAGAACTTAAGAGGTTTTGCTTAAAAATATTCATAAAATATCTCACCTTTTAATTACGCCATGATTTAAATATTTACATTAACATACATACCAACAAATATTGCTGTAAGTTTTCTTGCGGATACAAGTGGAGTTAAATATTTTTATGTATAGAATGTTAAAAATCCTGTCAAAATTAAATTGAGTTTAACAACAAAATCACGAAACATTTTTGTTACATTGTTATAAAAGCAAAACTTACTGAAATCCGTAAAAAAAATATTGAATACTTATACTGGAAAATGGCATGTAAACTACACAATATACTATATATAATTACAATTAATTTAAAAATTTGCAATAGCTTTCTCGTACTTAATACTGTCCGATTTTCTATAATCTATCTTACCTAAGCAGAAGGCTCTGTGAATCTGATGCATTGCAATCGACGAAACAGCGCAGACAAGAACTAATAAACAACGAACCCCGCATTGTAAGAATTGCACAATTGAAATTGACAGTGCACTTAGTATCCTTCTTCTCTAACAAGATAATTCGATCTATTCTATGCTACTAATATAATAGTTATAGACGACTAGATGGCTCCGTGACTCTTCTCGAAATATTAGATATTTTATTGTTCTAAACTAGTAGCTAGATATTTTTAGGATGAGTGAGTTAGACACTCGTTGTATAGTGATTTGTTGCTGTAAATTGTATATAATTTAGTCATTATTACAGACATTAGTGTGAAGTCGTTCATGAAAATGTAATTTTGTACCCAGAATTGAATGTTTAATAAAGAAAAAGTGTATACAATTTAAATAACATTTAAAAAATAATATCCTCTTATTTATAATTCCATTTTATCATATTAAATTTATTATTCGTATTCAATAAGGTACTTAAAGGAACAAAGGAAATATTATATACTATATTCTTGATAGGTGATAATTGTACCTGGTGGAGTTCATACTGATTGAGTCGATATTCAGATTCTTTAAATAATAACAAATAACGGTAATTGACAAGATAAAGACTATCAATATAGAATTTTATTAAAAATCACGGTAAGATTAAAGGTAAGAATACTAAAAAACGATTAGGAAATAACCATTAAAATGCATGAAATAAAATTAGATTTTTTTATTAAATAAGTTTTTTAAATTTAAAATATATAGTTAAAAAGCTAATATAGTATATATTCATTACTTTTTTGAGATTTAAAATATACGTATGCGCAATGCCTGGACATCATCAATCTTAATTCAATGATTCGCTATCAATCACCCGTCTCTAATGAATGGGTTCTGTTGAAGACCGAAGAGTTTTTACATATTAATGTTTCAGATTCTCACATCGCAAGTACGATTTTAAGCCGTGTGTTATCGTTGTCTGCAGCAAAACTAATTCGCGAGCAATTAATAGAAATATTTGATCTTAATGCGCGGCAATAAAAAAATTATTTCCATAAAAAAAGTTTCTCCCTTCCTTTAACCATGGTTATAAGTTGTTAAACAAAAAAGTTTAGTCTTATATACTGCATTAAAAAGTATTAAAGGATATATCAAATTTATTAAATTACTTCCTCCCAATTTCATAATTTCCAACTAAGAAACTGAATATTCGAAACTATTTCGTAAGCTATATACATCTTATAACGGCTACATTACCTAACATTGAGCCCGCCAGGTGTGGATAGTGATCACATTCAGAACCCGAGGCTTGATTAGCTCCACTTATTACACCTGTGGACCCATAAATGGACGCAGCGGGCCACGGGCCTGGGCCTGCCTTACTTATTAGCAACTTGAACGGATATTTGGAGACAAGATGTTATCCAAAATGTAGGTTATACTAATTTACACAATTTCCCTCTAACTGTATACAGCACAGTCTGGTTAGAGTTATGACCAATTAAGTGTTTGATAATTAATCTTAACTTATTTGGCGTTGTTAATAGTTGCCTCGTGACCACTCGGTCTCAACTCGAGTATATTCACTAACTTTGTTTAGGTTAATTTTATTCATCATGTTAACGATTAGTCGACGCAGTCATATATTATTTGAATTTAGAGTTCTTTTTACTCAATATATTGCTTTAATTTAGATTTCTCATAGACGTAAGTTAATTTTAATTACACATCGCTCTTTACTTTTAATTAAACCTCTGATACTAAAAATAATGTTATATCTCCATACATTATATATACATATAATAAACATATCATACTAATACTGCGAACAAACACCAGCTCATGACGCCTTGTACTCAGCTTCAAAGAGGAAGGCAATTACGAAGCAATTCAGAAAAATATTGAATACTTATACTGTTAAATAACATGGGAACTATATACAATATACAGTATACTATGACAACTACATTTACATGAATCGTATTTTGGTTTCGTGTTGCTTTTAGCTTAGAAGTGTCCGTTGGTAATATACGTAATGGACATAGAATTTCAGTTGATTATTTTTTACTCATTAAATTTAGATGTTCCGTGTACTAGAAATTTTATATTATATGCATGAAGAAATTTATTATATGAACGAGATTTTAATAAAATCAGTAGTATTTAACTGGGAGCGTTAATATATGGTATTGATATATTTTTAATATAGATAAAAAAGTATTGTCCATCATATCATTATGTATTAAATTTACTATTAGTAATATAAACATGTGTTCATACATTAACATATTACATTAATACTGCAAACAAATACTAGCTCATGACGTCTTTTACTCAGCTTTAAAGAAAGGCAATTACGAAGCAATCCAGAGTATGCACTTCAACAAGTTCTCGGATAACGTTCCAGTGCCACGTTTTGCAAATATGTGTTCGATATAGTGTTAAATCTAATTATTTGAAATCACTTGCAGTCTGTATAAAAGATCATCATTAGAAAACAACCTGATTGATTCTGCTATTTTTTTAATGTTCGTACGTACCAGGACAAAGATTGATTAAAAATTTTACTGCAGAAGTCCTAAATTTGTTTTTATTATGAAAATCCTTACAAAGTAAATATCATGTCCTATAAATATATATAATATTTAATAAAAAAACGCACTTTTTTTGATCTGTTACCTAAAATATTTATTATCCAAAATGTCAATTAAGTAACGGCGCGATTAAGGATTCCTAAATAACTTTATAAGTTGCAGTAGTTAAATGTGATATATAATAGAACTACAAATATAAAAGGACTCAGGAGTGTACTATGTGATCAATATACAAAGAGTGTTTACTTAACGCTACGTTACGATGGAACAAAACCTTGAAAAGCCATTTGATACATATCCAATTATCAATAACAGTTAATGAAAGAAATTTCAATAATATGAAGTCGTTAAAAAAATGTTTGAAGTCAAACCAGAAGATGACCTTTCATTGTTCTCCCATATCTTTTACTGTTTATTAAAGAATATAATATACATACGTAGCCGGAGAATTCAAGAATACTTCATCAGGTTCCTGAAAGATTTTACACTGGATGAAATCTCGCATAGTAATTTACCAATTTTATTCAGATAAATCAAGCGTTTTTACAATTACAACATGAAAATCATATTCGTTACCTCAACAGTGCTTTAAAACAACTGAAATCTTGGTAATAAAAATACATACATTCATCAACGCTGACATTCTTAAACAAATTAGTCTCTCTTTATTTTTAATCAAAGCGTAAAAATACTTTGTTTCTTTGAGTCGAGCCTCGGCTGTCATATTCATGTTACGTTCTTAAATAGGGTCGCGAGGTAATTGCACAAAGATACAAAAGACACGCTCGTAGTAGTTCTCTTTCGAATTACCTTTCAAGTTATATTTTCTCTGTTATTCTGATAAAATGACAATTGAAGAGTGGAATATATAATGAAACATTTTTGGCGTGTTGTAGGTGAAGGTTGTGTAACTGAGATATATCTACAAAGGCTCGTGAGTTATTGCAACAGTTGAGCGATAAAAAGAAAATTAAATATTAACAGTGTATAATTAATTTTATTGGAACGGTGTTCTCAGGAAAGGTCAACAATAACGTTTTATTACGCCACATAATATTGTTCAACTATAATATTTAACTATTTATTTAAAGTATCTTTTATTCTTAACCAACAATATCTGCAGTTCAAGTTCCAGTTTTATTGTTATTATAGCGCAAACCAATTTTTCTGTTGCTCTGTTGAAATGTTTTCCATATTAAAGACTATTTGCGGGCGCAGGCAATTATTATAACCCAAACCTTCAAAAAGAAAAAATAAAAAATATAGTTATATTTTAGCCTATTAGAGTAACAAAATTTCACAAGAGTATGTGTGTATATATGTTTTTGTCTTCACATATCTCGAGAACTAATTTGCCAGCTTTAATAATTCTTGTTTTATTGGATTACGTTTCATTCCCTATTCCACTCGAATTTAATCAGCTGATTTAACAGGTGAAATAGTATAAAAAATACTACTAATTAAATTTAATGTTAACCTTCATTTTTTACATTCCTAATCAATAATTTATTTAGTAAGATAGACCAACCAATATGAAACAAAAAAAACCTTTGTAAAAGATTATAAAATACAGACTATAAATTAATTTTTGTGGTCAATTTGTTTGCTTCTGTTACGTAACAATTGTCATCACACGACACTAAATAAGCCGCCAGCAATAAAAACTTTTGAACAAAACTCCGACCAACTCGACCGAAATTCACTAAGACGAAGTAATCAGTAGAATCTTGGGTTTTTAAGAGATTTATTTCTCGCCTTATATTTTCGTACCGGGGTATTTTAATCAGGTACTTTTGAGACCATTTTTGTTGTTGACACATTTATATTAAACATTCCATGAGTACCTTTAACTTTCGGTTTAATTAAAATGACCTTTATAATATTCTGTAATTTTAGATAATCGCAAATATTTAAACGATTACAACTATTTTTTTATGAAAATCAAATATCTACATATTATAGCACAAACAGCCAAGGTCTCACTCAAGCTCATAATTTTTAATTCAACTCCCACGGCTCGCTAGTGTATAATAAAGAACGAAATATTTTTTTTATATTTTTTTTAAAGTTAAACATTGGAGAGTTTTCTATTTAATGCTGGGTCGCATTTTCTATTCAAAGTAGTATAAATGTAATTAAACATCATTGTTAAAGCCTAGCATGCTTAAGAAAATGAAGTCCTCAGGAAATTTCTTCAAAGCAAGATTTACATGATAAAACTTGGCGTAAATCTCCTCTCCGACATTCACTTTTAATATTTTTATTCCATCTGAGTTCTTAAGCAGATAATAAATTTACTTTTTTATCTTTCACACAGTAGTGAAGGTTGGTCTTATTTAGCCGTACCTATCTACTATGACTATAGGTGTGTCTATTAGTAAACAATTTTAGTCATTACTTTCTAGTCTACGTGGATACTAAAAGGCTTTATATATGGTCGAAACAGGTCCTATAGGATTCGATATCTGATGTCGTGGCTTAAGATTCCTCAATATGATTAAAAATATTTATCTTTTATCTAATAAATGTGTAAAAGCGGTAGAAGTGTGGTGATGTCGTTGAATTTTGTTCCAGCATAAAACTAACCTCACACTACGGAATCGGAGCAATAGTTTAGAACTAATTTTCTTTTTAGATTTTTTAGTGTCATGTAACATAACAAGAACAAATCCGACTGATATGAACCCGTTTATCACTTGTAATAAAAATAACTAAAAAAGTTCTTGATATTTTTCCGTGAAATATGAATTTCTGGTAGACATTTATGAGCTCGTACTCCATGTTCATTCAATCATAGATGAAAGATGTTAATAAATTTAAGTTTCTTTTGAAGATATTACAGCCTTAAAGTTATATTCATACTAGATAATTCCAGTCCTCAAAATGCGTTAATTAATATTTTAAAAATAAATCATGTCATGGATCTGTACATCTAACTTAAGGATAAACATAATCTTTAATAGGGAATGTTTCCTTGAGTTCTATATTAAATGAATAGCTAAAGGAATTTAAAACATGGCATCAAAGCGGCCAGCACAAACTGAGACTGAAGTTCTAATTAAACCTCCTTATTATTCGACTCAACGTAAGCTAATACGATTGAGAACATAGAAGTTTGTGGAAGCCATAAATTGTGTTAACCAACAAAATAAATATACTGGTTGCAGGTTTTAGCTTTTAAATAAGTAGCACTTGTTAGTTAATTAGCTTTAAGTAAGACAAAATCCGCATAGTTAAGAAATTCTTCAATTCTTACGTAGCTACGTTATGGATGAAATGTAAATAATATAAAGAGGTACAAAGTGAAATATATGACACAATATCTATACAGCGGAAAACTAAAATCGTTTCAAGAAACGCAAATTGAATCAATTTTTCGCACAAAATTGTATCCTCTTTGGTGAGAGTGAGTAAAATTTTATGTAAAGGCGTCTAAACGCGGACGACAAATAGAACCGATCCATCGGTGCGACAGTCGATTACAGCCATTTGTCTTGAACCACTCCGACGCTGTAACTCCATTGTTTTATCTTGAAATCTAGCAATCTAAGTACAAATGTCGTTTAGATACTTTTAAGAGATAAAACATGTTATTAGTAGAAGAACATAATGTGAAATCTGTAAGACTAAGACGTATTTTTTTATTATATTTTTATCTAATTCCTTATAAACGAAATTGACTCTAATTACATCTCAATACATAATAATATATTTAGTACTTGAAAAACTAGCAAAACAAAAGTATAAACTTATTAACTTGTAAAAATGAACAATAGCTACAATAAAATATGCTTAATATCAGTATTATATTTGAATATTCATAACAACTTTCGTTGTGACATCCATTCGTATGCAAGAGGCTTAAGGAGTCTTAACACTAGCTGAAGTGGTTTCTATCTGCTTCTATCTGGTTATATCTGGTTATATCCTGTTCCCGAGGGACTAGCGAGTGTGTTTTTATTCCGTTCCCATTGTCAGTGACATGTAAAGCTCTGATGTTGGTATGCTTGGAAATATTCCGAGTGGATAATGACTTTGAAATGGTAATAATAGTTAGGAATTATTAATTTTATGAATAAGAAAAGTTGTTCACAATAAATTAGGTACAACACAATTATATCCCATGACTTTCCCATGTGTTCTGAAATCAAATTTCTTGATTAAGAACCTAAATTTTAAATGTATTGATTAATAAAATTGGAAAAATACTAAATGATTTCGATATTGAATATTAATATATACCAACAACCTTGCGAGAATTTTAACAGCAATACAATCGGACGGTTCAGAAGCTTTTCCACAAAAAGCAATCTTATAACAAATCAATAAGGCAGGTTCTATAGAGGTATTGGCAGACAATTAACTTTCGGTAGCGACTGGTTTGGATGGCAAGAGAAATATTATAATGATGTTGGCTTAAAACAATGAATGAATTGTACGATCTGCAAATAATAGGCGATATTTTAAATTAATATTTTCCTGTTAGAAAAGCATAGTTATTTAGTCATGTTGTGTTTATAGGTAAGGGTAAATTAAACTACTATCTAGATCTTAAAGTGTTAAAATCATGATATGTATTTTAACTTACTGTTACATGTTATCTAACAAGTTGTATTAGTCTTTAATTCTTCATCGAAATATACTCGAGGTATTACATTGTCATTGTCATTTTCTTATTGTAAAAAGACTATTTTAAACCCAAAAAACCTAACAATATTGCCTCAGTACTGCCAACATTCACACAATAACAAATTACGAATTTCAACACTTACAAACACTTGGAAGATGACAACTTATTTAATTTAAAACAACTATTTACTTTTGTTGACTATTACTTCTTATAGTAATTAATTATTAGTATAATATTAAAAGTTTTATTTTACCCTCTTTGCCACTATATATTAGTGATTATTTTAAGAAAGAGAAGGTTTTATAAACAGTAACATACCTTCGGAAAAATCACCCTACATATGTCCCACTTTTGGGCATGGGAGTTTACCGCACCAAGCTATTTCAGTACACATCGTTTAGAAATACATTCATTACGCTGATACAGGGTATGATTATCATTTTATATTTTCTTTCGATCAAGATGAAACCTAATCCTTACATAAATCTAAGATTATAAGTTGTTTGCTTATTCAGGATTTTTGTGTTCCTATTACGGAATAAAAGACCCTCATCCTCTGTATGACGATAAGTCTCTAGTTCCCAAAAATAACAAACGATTGAGGAAATATTTGCAATATTGGAGCGTTGTTTTTATTATTACGAACTACCGACAGACTTTATATAATCATTGTAATCAATTTCTATCCCCCTGTTATCTTTTGATAGTAATAAAGTTCGAAATTTTGGCTATGGCTTACTTAATAGTCGACAAACACTTGATAACTATATAATACCACAGTTTTCTTTTATAATAATGTTGTCTATGTACTTAAACTAAAAAAGTTACTTCATCAATTCATTATATTATTGTAGAACTTAAAAGTAAGTAAATAACAATTATATTACATTAAATGTATGATGCTTAATTCAAAAAGAAATGCAAAATAATAGAAATATTGCAATGCTCCCACAGAAAACAAAAGCAATATATACATAGGTAACATGATAACTGAACCGTGTCTGAAACTAGAATCAATAGACCCTTTCCTCCCGCCGTTTTAATACACAGAAGAGGGTGCAGGGGAACAGGGACCTGGTTGATATAGTTCAAATTAAAATGGCCGGTGAACAAAAAGTCCATACGAACTTGAGCTCCCGGTACTCCTCAGAATTGTTCATTTTATAGTCATTAGGACGCAAGTGGTAAAGTGTGCGTTCCGACATAAACTGGTACAAGGAAAGATACTTACCACGTTTCTAGTTTTGAAGTCAGTCTTTAAAAGATAGCTTCGTAGGGATTTTTGTGACCTTTTTATGTTGATTTATTTCGAAATTACTTCTTACCGTGAGATAGACGTAACTCTAACTCTGAATAGGTTAATTTACCGTTAATAGCAGTCGTTGTTATGATATATTTCAGAGAGAATCTACAAGCTGTAGATATAATTATAACATTTCGTTATTGAAAATTAACAATATATCTATGGACTGTTTTGGTAATAAGAGTAATAAGGTAACTAAAAACAGCATTTATAGTACAACAAACAGTACACTATTCAATATTCTACTGCACCAGAAACTACTCCCTAACATCTCCTAAGTTTCCAGATGTCGGATGCGGGATCCTAATGAAGTCTTCGAGTATATAGGAACAATTTACACACAGTAAATCACAGATTCAATATATATATATTTTTTAACTAAACATGGCAATACGTTTAATACCATTTTATCCCCCAAAAACATCTATAGACCTCAAATATATATTCTTTTATCACAACTAACTGTGTTCAGCGACTTCGTCTGATCGTAAATCTCAATTAATCATATCAACTGTGTATCAATTAATCATAAACCTTACTATATTTTCAGCTAGCTGTGCCCACGAGTTCGCCAGCTAAAGTTAGTCCTTATAACATCAGCTATCCGCTACGGAAAATCCTGTTAAAATTGATCCAGCCATTTCAGAGATTAGCCAGAACAAACAGACAGACGGATATACAAACATTTTAGAAATAGATTATTAAATGCAAGTACCGTACATACTTTTATTTGTATTTAGTGAAAAACTGTAGATATATTTTCTCTTCTTTAAAATAATAATTGTATTCCGTGCAAAAACAATGTCAAACATTTATACCCTATGTATGAAAGAACATAATAGAACGATAAAATAATATTATATTTCAGTCTTCGTTGTTTAAATAGATTAGTCACTAAATAAATACAATTCTGTTTGTTAAAATTTCAAGTTCTCAAATTGACTTTTTCCAATTTGACTTCGTAGTTGTCAAAGCTCTTACATAATTACACAAAGTTAGTACATAAGACAATTTGTTAAACCCGTTTCCTAACAAGAACCGGTGAAATTGCTCACGAAATCAATTATGAACAATACGACGCACTTTTGATTTATTCGATTTCAAACTGCTCCCAAGTAATAGGTCGGTGATTGCATATTAATTATTATTTTATTACCACCGGCGAGATATTGTTTATATTGTGATTAATTACATTAAGTTTGTAATTAACTTATTTATATATCGCGTCCTTTAAATTTGTCGTTACTTTCCTATTAATACTTAAGTTTGAATCACATCTGTTGGCTTCTTACAATTATAGACATAAATTAAAAAGGTTTTTAACACATCCTAATCCTAGCACAACGAAATATATGCATATATACATATATATAACAACTATATGCATATATACATATACATATAGTCGCTCTTCCGCTATAAACACAAACAAAACATGTCTGGGCTAGTCAAACACGTCTGATAGGAGTCGTTAACCGCCACACAAGTTAGACATCTAGACCACAGTAATGAAGCTAAACCTAAAATGAACTACTCGTGAATATCTTTGTTAATAACAATTAAGACAATATTGGTATTTCGGTAAATCTCACTAATATATCAGTAATTATTTATTGTTATTTTCATACAGATTTTAGGAATATGAAATATCTGAAGTGTATTATTAATATTATATCATTATTTCTAACTATAAGCCTCATATTACCTAAGGTTTAGTTACTAGAGCCAATGGTATCATGACAATTACTACTTAAGTGTAATAACCTATGAACTCAATAAAAAAAATAATTAAAAATAGCACTGAAATAATTTCATCCGTTTGTGAGCTATGATGACAAAACAAACACTCATGTTAAATTTAAAACATCCCTCGCATTTTCTTTAGAGGTCAAAATATCCTGAAACTTCCATTCCTACGTTTTAAACAAAAGTACTTGGAAAATTTGTCTATAAACTGAAAGATTAAGTTACATAAAAACTTTCGGCTCCTATTAAAACATCTTATTCTCTCAGTTCTCCATTATCATATCTCAAGTCCATTCTTATAGTACTGTTGTATTTTTTAGCAGCTCTGAAAGTCCTTTGAATTTATATTATTTGGATAAAGGAGATTAATTGCCAAAAATTACTGTCTACTGTATCTAAAGAAACTTTAAGTTCATCCACTTTGTACTGTTAGGTGTGACACTCACATTTAGACTGTTGAATTTGTATCTACTTTAGAAGATTTGTCCTAAAAAGTTCCAATATCCACTTACTTACTTGTTTATATTTCTAATATTTTATTCAAGAAATGATTTTGATATTAATTATTTTAAATAAAGAGAATTCATTATCATTCACCTTGGTCTGAAATAAGTAAAACTGTCTAAAATAGTTTAACAATATATATAATTTTTACAATAATTTGATTACAATATTTGTGGATCCCATTATCTTTATTTAAATTCATTATCGATATTAAATCTAAAATATAAATAAATATGAGAATGTAGAATAATAAAATTTTATTTATAAACTAATATAAACTTCAATAACCCATTCAAAACGCCTAATTACTAGGAAATGAAAATATCAAACGCGGTACGACCCAAGGGACAAATTTGAACTTTTCTTACGACTCCCCACTTTTACCTCGATGACCAACTTTAACGGTTTATGATTCTTAAACTTTTCCGCACTCACTCGAGAAATGATGTTTAATATTTTATTTAACACCACTGTCGCTATGTAGATGTTGACAACATTTCAAATGATAATTTTTTATGTACTATGAATTTTTCAAGTACTTATAATAATAATGCTAAAAATTCGAGTTCTAGGTTATAACAAGATTTATAGTAATAAGAAGCTTAACTTTCCGTATATTTAAGGAACGATCAATCAGGATTTTCTAGGTAATCTGTCAAAACAAATTCATGATAACCTGGGACAGTTGTAAATAAACTTATTGTGGAAATTGTCTATATTTTTAATATATTGAATATGTTTAAAGATGAAGCTTATTAAAGTTTTAAATAAATATAAAATGAAAAATTTCGTCAACACGAGCTAGAGCCTGTGACCTCTGGGAAAAGATAAGTTTGGTATTTATTAACAATTTAAAAGATTTATAAGCTTAAAAGTTTTTAAGCATTAAAATATTAAAAATGTTATTTAATTAAAATATACTACACAATAAACAATAACAAGTTAGAAATACGAAATAAATCATTATTATACAAACAATAGAAATTTAAATTCAGCACCTGTAAAGCACGGGTCTCCCATATTTTACGTTTTCGGTCGTCGGTGATACTCGTAGCGCTTAACGTATACGTACCTAATTAATCCGCGGCATAATTAACGGAAACCCGCCATGACATTTGCTTTTATTTAGATATATTCGAGAGTTAATCTCAACACGAAAATCGCAACCCACTATACTGTTTAATAATACATAGAAAAGCTTCAATACATTTTGATCGTCTCAACTTTATTCGTTTCTATGGTCAAAGCGATAGCAAATCCCAATAATATGAATGTAATCATTTTTCTAGAATATAACATTCTAGAGACTTTAATATTAGACTAGATTTTCTACGTGGTTTAGTCCGGTTATAGGAAATGTTACCCGGAATTTTCCCGAGATCCAAAGCATCTTTTGTAACACTCCAGTCCAGCAGCATTCCTTGAAAAGAGTAACGTCATAACAGTTACTTATTTAGAATTTGCTTATTCAAGACAAATATGTTCTTTTGAAAGAAATTATTGATATCTAAGATAAATTCAACTATTCTTTTAAATATTAGATATATTTAGCCAAGACAAAATAAAAAGACTGAACTTTAAGGAACACCATTATAAATAAAAATAGATTTCTTAATAGGCCTTTTTGCTAAAAACAGCTCATTTTAAGGTAATACGTTTTTTTTACTGATTACTTTTGTATCAGCTGTTGTATCAATACATATGTCATGGGGTCAAATAACATAAAGTAAATGGATATTACTTAAACTGCAAATCATCTTTAAACCACAAAGCACAAGCAAAGGGTTTTAGATTCTTTAGGCATAAAAGATTTCGTACAGACCGCATGTCTCAAGCGATTCTTGTAAAATATTGTGAACCGATCCATTTCTTATTTATCCATTAAATAGCAAATTAAACTTCAATACCAATTCCATCTTTCCGGATAAAACAAATAATTCATTTCCATCTTATAAGCTTCACACACACTAATCGTTCTTACCAATTTCCTCCAAATAAAACCATTACAGTCAGGAAATCTCATTTGAAAGGGATTGAAACATGTATAACCAAGGTTGCATTTATTATAGCAAGTGCGGAAATAGATGTCGGGTCACGGACAGACAGTTCAAATTGTTTGGAAAAGCGAAAGCACTTTATTTTTAAATCTCCCGATACATCTAAATTTAAATTACCTCTTATGTATTTTGTTGACGAAGTATTTTAGTCTTCGTTTGATACTTTGTATAAGTTGGAAAGATCTAGAAGAACGTCTTATTCTTATTAACCTTTTTAATGGATTAACGAAAAAAAAATCAATATTTCTTTATTATTTATTATCTCAAACATGAAAAATGCCAAGATAATATCAAAGAAATTCTTACGGAATAGTCTGTTCGACGTTAAGGCAAATACACTATCGAGGCTCTGCGATTAAGTTGTTAGCCCGGAGCTTCTGTGTGGTTGTTGTGGCAAGAAGCGATTGCCTTTGGAACAGTGAAATAGAACCTGTATGAGAAACAATGAACGAACGAATGGAATTCGGAAATTATCCCAATTACAATAAAACTTAACTAATTAAATCTTGCAAAGTAATTTGACATTGTTTACTTTTAACTAGTAATTTTGATAATATGCTAACCTGTTTGCATTGTCATGCAAATTATCTGGAAATCAGTATGTTATCGTATGCAAAATTTTATAAGGCTTAATAATAAGTACCTTCACAAGACTAACTTTACTTAACATACAAAAACCGATGTGATCCTTTAAAGCGAGTTCTCTTCCCTAACCTGTGCTGCAGCTAATACCTAAAAGTTTGTAACGATGCCTCCTTTATACCTGGGCTTGGTAAAAAAGTTTAGCTGGCCAGTTTTAGAATGCTGTTACAAAAACATTTCTATTCTTCAATAAACAGTATAACAGCTTAATAAATAACAGCAACCAAAGAAGACAAAAGCTATTAATAATTATATATCCGGCGATACTGAGGACCTACCTTTTCCGGATATCACAGTTTTTTTTGTCTGTATTTTTTAAATATAAATTCCAGCTTGTTTATTTGTTCTTAATTTCTTTATTTATGTATTATTTTATTTGTTCCTATAAAGTGTATTTTTGCATTATTTTTTATTCAAATATCTTTCCACAAGTATATGGAATAATCATGTAGCTTATTCATGCAGCAGTTATTTTTTATCTTTCTTTCGCCGTTGTAAGTACAGGTTACTATTATTTTTTTACTTAAATATTTTTCAAGTAAAAACGGTCAAAACTCATGACTGAAAAGAGTATAATTCCAGAAACAAAACGCAATACGCTCTATCAGGTTAGGCCTAGGAGAGCGAACCAAACGAAAGGGGGTCACAGCGGGTATATAAAAACTTGCACTGCGTCAGGGCTGTGACGTCACTCGCGGAACGAGCGCACTGCATTCATTCTATGCTTGTTTCGCTGAACATTATTTGATTTAAAATATCGCAGTGTATTTTATGCGAGCTTGACACTGTTTCGGATGAATTTATTTAAGTTTTTTAACGTGAAAAATCGATTGTATAAAGTCGCATGGATAGCGACGCCTTGCAGCCACATCCGGCCTTTAAAATTGATAAACAAAAATATTGGCCCAACATTCATTTAATGATATCTCTGCCTAATAATGTTTTCGTATTATGCGGATACAATTAATGAGAAACACAAGTCGGTCATCGTTAACTAATTCTACGGTACAGGTACAGCAGTATGATTGTTCCAATCAAGCTTGAAGGGTCGATGAAATTACCGGAAGCTTCTGGCTTTATACGCTGAACTATCAATTTATTTGATGTATTACTACTAGTTTAATAATTACATATACTTTGTTTTTTTAAATATACTTTATATTAAATATTCACAATTGTCAAATATGGCGACCTAGATAAAAAAAGTCAAAGATATTTGGTTACATTTTTACAGCACTAATGACAGACCTTCAATCTCAGTGACCTCATTCCAATTTAAAATATTATAAATAAAAACAGAAATTTATGCTTCTAACTACAGATAGTTACTGTAATATATGATTTATGGCCATACAAAGTAAAAAAAACAGTATAAATTGCAATATATGGCAACCCAGTTAGGACGGGATTCGACCGCTTTTGTAATTGGCCAATATCGAAGATAAAATGTAGAATAGATTACTCAACGTGCCCGCCATGACAGGGCGAGGATTAGCTCGAGCACGGCACAGCACAGACAGGTGGGCAGTATGTACCTACTGTTTCGCTTAACATAACATTTTTTACTTCACAAAATAAGAGTTTTACTTTTAATATAAATTAATGATATTACTTTTCAATCCTGTGCACTCCGCTCTTAATCTAGATAACGAGATATTTCATACAACTAAGCAAGTTTAATGCCGCATTTTAAATCTGGAGCTAAAAAAGCAACATTTTTAAAAATGCTTAGAGCTGTTAAAAGGAAATACTTTAAGGAGGTGGATCTTAACCGGGTTTACAACGGTACAATGTTTTCAACAGACACACAAACTTATTATAATTTATTCCTGTCCTGTACGTTGAGGGCGACAATTTCTTAATTAGTTTTTGTACGTAATACACTTTGATATAAGTTTCTGTGGTGTCTTAGTATTTTTAATTTATAAAAGATAGTCTTCTTTGTTTGACGAATAAGTAAATAAATAAAATTACGAAATCTGTAAAAGTATCTTTAAAACATCATAGCAAAAATATTGTTCTATATTTATATTTATTAAACACAGAATTGAGAAAAAACTCTTGATTTACTTGATATGAAATAGTGTAGAAGCAAATTTCAAATGAATTCTAAAGTTTTAAAGTTAATATTCAACTCTACCAGCAACTGTCACTAGACGGTGGTAGCCATTAACCCAGTAATGTCAGTATAATTTAAACACTTATATAATCTGCGGGATAAACAGACCCAATAAACAAATTAGCGGGATGTTATAAGGTTTTCATTGCAGTCATTAAAGGCGTAGTTAACATACTTTATAATAGCCGAGATGGCCCGACCAAAAGCGGATATCCCAAAGGAATTTACATCAACCAGCATAAAATTTTAGTGATAATAAACAAGGTAAAATAACCTAGAAAACTTTCAGCGTACTTAAGTATATTTCGTTGGTTTTCATACTTTTTCTTAAGATTGTTACACACCTCTTAAAAGTAAACAAATATACTTAGTGATATATAATTTTCTTCCAAAGTTTATAACAAAAAATGTACAAATAGTTTACACATTCATAGAAATAAAAACTATTTCTTTGTCATCCACTCTTTTTTAGTATCTAAATAACTAAACTTATAGTGTAAACATGAAACATGTAGTCTCTTTGTACCCGAAATAATAAAATAACTATCAATTTTTGTTTCAATTTATTTAATACAATAATTCTACAATTCTCTACGACCTTATATTCGAAACAACGAAATATTAAAAAAAAAATAAAAGTATCTAAATATCCAACTGGGGATTATATAAAATCGATTTTTCATTGAAAACGTCAAAACTATTTCTAAGCGGCTTAAAGCGAGCTACAGCGTTAGGTCAAATCAGGAGGACTTACAAAATATATTTTACAAGCGATTTTATAGCTGCATTCGTAAGGGATACATTCTGATTGTAAAAGAGATCTGCATCGCATTCTATTCAAGATGGAATAAGTTCGTGGAGGTTCAGAACATGCATGTTTGCCTACGCTTTATTGGATCTCAGTAATGGAACTGAGATTTTATTCCGCGACTCAATCATGTCGGAAACGTTTTACTGAATCAGCGAAATGATTTGCTGTTGTTTTTAGCAGAAGCACTCGCTTTTGGACATTTATGTGAGAAATGGTGCATAAATAAAATTCTTTTATGAAAAAATATTCAACACCGATTTAAACATAACATTTCCCCATAAAAAGAGTCGATTGCTGAATCTCTACAATGATTTACAACATCGGTCAGCTCGGTTTGATAATAATCACACTTTTTATTATTATTTTTTTTATTTTTCAACTCACAGAGTATATACAAAGTTTTTTTAAATTGAACCGAAGCCAGAAATGCAAATGAGATGTCAAATTTTTATCACTTAACATAATCTGTGCTCTCGACTGTAAGCACGTACATACCTACTGATATTTCTCTAAATTATATTCAAAATATGTTTAAAATTTATTATTTATTAATAATAATTTTAGATTTCGCTTCTCATTTAATTCAATTTACTCAGTTGGAAGACTGATAATGTGCTAAATTGTTATAAAACCTGAAAACAATTAAAATTTAACAAAATTATGTTAAGGCTTAATTGATTAAATGTAATTTTAATGTAAGTGGGAACATTAATATGAACGGAATATAAATATATTTTTCCTCATAAATTGGGTCATAAATGAATGTAATATAAATTTCCTTTCCGTATAAATTAAGACCAATTATGACAAACAGCACGTATAAATCACATTTTTTTCTCGTGGGTCAGCAGCTCGTTAATTTGGACCGGTACATTATATTTTTCAAACTTGTACGAAAACAACCGACCCTTGTTAGACGTAGTGAATGTAGCGGATGTCATTGACCTCAATTCAGACTATCATTAAAACTTCAACTATTTGTTTCCCCCACTAAAAAAACTCTGTTGCAGCTTCATTAATATCGAAACGTCAACTTTAATCTAGATTAAACTGACGATTTCGTTTTTCCTAACACGTTGAAATCGCCCATGTGTGCCGGAATTAAAACATGGGAAACTTGTGATTACTTACACTAAGCTTGGAATTAAAATGATAAATGTTTATGAGGTTTTAGATAGAATTATATGTTCATCCATTATTATTAAATTTAAAATCTGATTAAAACATACCGCCTAATTTAAATGAGCTTGGCGTATTAGCATCACTGGTTCATGATCACTAACTGATAGAAGAAAATCGGAATATTAATGCCAATTCTCTTTAATATCTACCTAAAAAAATGCAATCTGCTCATACGTAATGAACCCTGATTTATTAGACGCATCGCTGACACAGATACTAACCGAAAGCACTAGGCGCCGTCAAGGGGCGAGGGGTCCACAACACAACACTCACACAGCGCGTCGAGGCCGCTTGCGCGTGCTCGCGTCGCGCACCATGGCCGTGCTCGCTCGGCAGCTATCGACCGTGCGCCGGCCCGCGCCGCCCAGCGACTGACGCGCGAGCGATGCGCGCGCACCGCACGCCCCGCCATACACACCGCTCGCACCCCGCGCCCCCGCCCCCGCCCCGGGGCTCACCCCGCCGCCGAGCAAACAGCCTGCTAACTTTCAAAGCCTTTCAAACCTTTTTGCTAAATACTAACCAAAAGGTCATATTTTATTTCAGAAATCACTCGTTCAATGACGAAGTATTTTTAGAGCGGGTACACCTTAAAAGTATTGATTCCAATAATTTATAAAAAACTATTTTATTTCATGTATATCTGTAAATTGTCAAATTGTCTATAACATTGTCACGTGAGGCCCGGAGGCCTCAGCGAAGGCTCTCGTGTTTATTTTCGGAGATCGAGGCGCGGGCCGCGTGCCGCCCGTCGGCATGGCAACGCACCCCAGACGCAGCCGAGCGCGCCCGACGCCGCGCGGAAACGCCCGAACAGCTGCCCTGAAAAACCTAGCCGGTAAAGCCTGGTTTTGGAAAAAGTCTTGACAGATTACCTGAAACCACGATGTTATGCAAGCCGTAATTATTCATGCTGCATTTTAAGCACACTGTACACTTTAATTATGAATGATATTGAGATTCCGTGGGATTGACTATTTGTGTTAACGTAAATTTTGCTCAACAATTAATAATTGAAGTTTATAATATTTTAATTAAACCTTATTGAAATTTAGATATAATACGTAGGGCTAAGTTATAAGCTTAAATACGAAGCGCTACGTTAGCGTAGAAGTCTACATACAACGTAGAGCATGCTACGGTGCATTTTATTCGTTTACAAAGCTACTTCGAAACAATAGTTTGAAATTCATTTTGCGAACATCATAACCACTTCATAACGAAAACATATCACATTTATTAATAGAAAATAAAATAATATTAAATTGTATACATATACAATATTAAATATTAATATATAGATTTAATATTGATGGCAAATATTTTAGTATATTAAAGTAACAATGAAAATTAAGACAAAGATAATTACTCTAAGATATTACACTAAGAATTAAGACAAAAATACAAGTTATTTACACAAATTGTAAATTTCATAAATTTTTTAATAAGATAAATGCGAAATATATTTACTTTTAAAAGAAAGATAATCAAAATAAACATTGTATTTATTTTATCAAATGAACTATTCGGTTCGTGTTTAAATGTATATAGATAACAATAATTTATTACTTTTAACTCGTAGTGTTCAATAAAGCGAGGAGTCACGCGGCGACCTCGCTACAGTAACGTTATCTATTGCCCGTTGTGTTGTGGAACGTCTGTCACGTGGCATTATTAGATACACCCCAAGCCTTAAACATTATAATGTACATTAAGTTACTTAAAATTATTTTTATACATTAGATAGAATCGCTGTATCTCTCCATGACAACAATTCCATTATTATTCCAATCATGATTATTGTGATTATTACTTGTTGCAAAATGAAATTTTTGTATTTTCGTCTCTTTGTGCTGTGCTTTTTTACGATACATTTATTAAGAGGCCTTATAATATTTAACATAATATTTTAGATGTTCCAATAAAATTTTGATATAGCTTTTTTAAATATTAGTCAATAGACATCTCCAAAAGCAATTCTAATTTCGGTTTTTCTTAATTACGACAGGAGTCATTCTATATATGAGTACATTCATTTTATTTTCTTAATGATTACTTAAGAGAGTAATAATTAATAGTGTCAGAGTATATGAATAAATTTGGACACCTAACCAACAGTAATTTAAGTCAGGTACTGGAATTTCGGTTACTAGACCGTATACAACGAAGTCGTTCTAATTGTCAAGAACCCAGTCCTCTGAGGACGACGGCACATTGTTATTTTCTGTACGCGTGTTCGGATGTTCTATTTCACTTTATGCCGATTTACATCGTCTCGGATATACCAAAATATAATCCCTGCAAACTGGATGTCTGACGTTTATTCAAAGTACTGTTCTCAAGGAACTGGTTGGTTTCAGTGGCATTTCCAAGTAAAAACGAGATAACCAAAAGAGATTTTCATACAAAAGAATTGCGGTTTGAGAGTAGAACTCCCAAAAATTGTTAACCCGTATTTTGGTTATATTAATCAATAAATATAAAACTTCCATACAAATTACAAATTTTCATCCACTATAATAGAGATGTAAATAAAATAATGTCTTTGCAGCACTTTGTATAAAAAGAAGCTTTCAATTGTCTAACAAAAAAGCTGTAAAAGATCTGTTTTATTTTTTATTATTCATGCGGCAACATATAACAAAATATATAATGTAAAAAGTTTTACACTGTAATGGTAGACCTTATGCCAACAAACTTTCGACTAGTAAATCAACTGACAGTGAATATAATCTCATATAGATATTATGAACGACGCTGTTGCTTATAAAATAGTTAAATATTACTTAAGTTACGTAAGCAAAAACTAAAGATTGTTTTATTAACTATAGAGATGTTTAAACATGTTTAACTGTTATAATTTATTTATTCATTTATTTGTATATTTAAAATCATTATTGCACAACAAAAACATTATACAAACGGCGGACTTATTGCTAAAGCACTTTCTACTAGTCTACCGATATTATACACAGAGAGAACAAAAGAAGGGCAACAAAACAATGAAATTTATGTAGAATAAATAAATAAATATTGTTATGAATACATATCAATCATAAAACAATATAATGCATATCAATAAAATATATATGTATTTTTACATAATACATACACAGTAAATAAGTATATATATATATATATATATATATATATATATATATATATATATATATATATATAATCAAAATAACTAGTGAGTTGAGAGACTAGAGTGTTAAGACATTTCCTCCAAATGATATTTGCTGACACGTTTTTAAAGATTTGTCTATTGGGAGGTCGTCGGAGTGCATCAAGGAGGTTGTTCCAGGGTTTTATGGAGAGTACTGAGAAAGTACTGGATAAAACACATGTACGGTGTGAATTTATACATTAAATAAGATTAGACGAAGAACGTAGTGGCGAACGTAGTATTGTGGATAAGACTATCATTTAAGATGGAAAATAACTGACATATAGTTCTTAATTGCCTTTGTTTGCGGATAAATAGCTTAAAGCAGTAATGATTCAATTTAAGAAGATTAAAAATAAAACGGATACAACTGTTTATAAGACGGTAGTATTTATCTAAATTGTCTTTGGATATGTTAGAGTAACATAAATCAGCATAGACAATGTGTGATAAGATGAGAGACTGCACTAACAGAGTTTTGGTTCTAAGAGGTATAAAGTTCTTGTGTCGATAAAGTGAACGTAATGAAAATGTCACTTTACGATATAACTCACTTATATGGGTATTCCGGCTGAGTGTGCTCTATGTATGAAGGACCAGCGTCACTAGTGCTAAATCAGCCAAGCCAAACAGCTAAGGATGTGCTTCCTTTGTTAATGTCAGCAATGGTGAAATTAATGCAATCTGGTTTAACATGGGCATATATTTGAATATCGTCTAGCTAATCAAACTGATGACCCTATAGCTTGCACAGTCTATCTGTGAACCTTTGCCTTTATACAAAGGTACGATGACTGCACTTCGCAAATCGTCTGGGACCTCCCCGGATTTCCAGCATAAATTGCACAAAAACCAGAAAAAGTCCCAGACGCGTGGCCCACCATATTTGATCATCTCGGCAGTAAATTAGCATTTAAATTTAAAAAAACCTTCAATTACTTATTCTTAGAGGTATCTTGGGATATTCTATGACAGCCAAATAACCGTAAATGAAGTATATGGAATCCATAGTATGCTAACTATATTGTTGATCTTTAAAATATACTTTCAAAGGAAGTTACATATTAAATTCGATAGTTCTTAAAAGACACCTTTATAGTATAAACGGGAAGAAGTCACAAAGACCAAAGTTTGCCTTTTAAAGTTGTTAAAACAATCTTATATTTTTATATATTTTTCCAACAAACATATTATCCTTTTTTGTGTTTTATTTTTAAAATATTTAAAGATTTTCAATCCAAAATGTAAATTATTACATATTGAAAAAACAATCCATAAGGGCAATTCTCATGCCCGCCATATCTAAGCAATCTTCCTCTTCTTGCCATCGTCGTTCTGCAAATTGAGCTAACATTTTTATAAGTACAGAGGTGACATCTATTAGGTATAACTCTCATTAAAACATAAAAGGCTTAATCTTAATATACTGCCTACTCTCTGCCTGTATTCCCATTAAATCCTTGTGATTGAATAGGTAAACGAGGCAGTGGTAACGAGGAATAGATAAACGAGGTGTGTCCATATATTTAAGAAGCAAAATCAATTACAAAATTTTGAATACTTCGCAATCTCCCTGTTCTGCTTCCGCTGAATTTATATATGGAACTCAATATCAAATGGTTTAAGGTCATTCATGAAGTCTTCCTTCGATTGTGTTAATTGTGACTATTTTTTAGTAATATATAATATAGCTCAGAGTACGTACATCGAATAGTTATGAGTGATATTAAAACAAACCATATATTATATTCTCCATTTTCTCAGAAATTGAAATCTATTATCAGTTCTATTTAATTATCCTTCCCTTAGGCCCCACTAATCTTAACCTTGATGTTCCTGATACCTGGCTTGATTTAACTCTTATCGCTTCTCTTGATAATGTACTATGTTATGGTCAATTAACAGCTCCCAATTTTTGTAGACGAATAACTCTTTATTTTCTACAACCTGAACCTGAACCCTCTTAAACCTAAGGCTTTTTTTTGTTCTCTTGAATGATGCTTCACTCATTATTGGAGTGATGTTAGGATAATAATAGGATACAAATAGAAGAGATGGTTTTTGTTTTTCAACAAGAAAATTTTTGGTCTCTATAATAGAAATCCAACAATTAAAGCTGTCAAATTGTAACATAGATCGGCTCCATGGGTCACTGGATCATTAAACGTCGGCTATGACAAATTTAAGTTTGATCGTTGTGAAAAACTGGCGTCACAACACGACTGTTCGCAATCGTTGCACATGGTAAGAACGGCTAAACAGTGACTTATCCATATTCAAATATTAAATTCTTCTACGACAGTCATGTATGTATGTATGAAGGACCAGCGTCACTAGTGCTAAATCAGCCAAGCCAAACAGCTAAGGATGTGCTTTCTTTGTTAATGTCAGCAATGGTGAAATTAATGCAATCTGGTTTAACATGGGCATATATTTGAATATCGTCAACATACAAAGGAAAAGTGGTAAAAGGAAGGGTGGTGAAAAATAATTAAACTAATTAACAGTGAGAAAAGAAATGGTGAGAGAATACCACCTTACGGGACACCAGTTTTCGGTTCACACCACTCCAACAATGTATTATCAAAGTTAAATCCTGCTAGCAATGCTGAAGATAAGAAGAGAACCAATGTCAAGCTCTGTAGAAGAAATATTAAGGTGAGATAAAAGAGCGATAAAACATATCATGATCAAATGTGATAAAGACGGTGGAAAAATCAAGGAGAACTAATACTTTCTGTACATCCTCGGTAACCTTTGAAAGAGCTATGCATATACTACATATAACATCCGTTAGATAAATAAAAATTAACTGGATAGGTAAGAGTAGGTAGGATAATATCAAGTAATTGCACCACCAAAAATCAACTTATGCGGTCATTACCAGTAAGTAGCATTAGATATATTCAGCAACATAGTATTTTTTATTTCTTCCTCGGAGACTAGAGAAAAAGTAAATAATTTATTGTTAAGGGCTGGCAGGCAAGATGTAAGGAAATACTGTTAGATTTAATATGAAATTGACAGCATGTCAAGGATAGAGAAGAAACGATTTAATATTCATTAGAATAGAAATATTTAGAACAAGCGATATCTTTAGGTCGTGAGGCACCTACAGTTCCAAAAAATTCCACATGACTGTCGTAGAAGAATTTAATATTTGAATATGGATAAGTCACTGTTTAGCAGTTCTTACCATGTGCAACGATTGCGAACAGTCGTGTTGTGACGCCAGTTTTTCACAACGACCAAACTTAAATTTGTCATAGCCGACGTTTAATGATCCAGTGACCCATGGAGCCGATCTATGTTACAATTTGACAGCTTTAATTGTTGGATTTCTATTATAGAGACCAAAAATTTTCTTGTTGAAAAACAAAAACCATCTCTTCTATTTGTATCCTATTATTATCCTAACATCACTCCAATAATGAGTGAAGCATCATTCAAGAGAACAAAAAAAAGCCTTAGGTTTAAGAGGGTTCAGGTTCAGGTTGTAGAAAATAAAGAGTTATTCGTCTACAAAAATTGGGAGCTGTTAATTGACCATAACATAGTACATTATCAAGAGAAGCGATAAGAGTTAAATCAAGCCAGGTATCAGGAACATCAAGGTTAAGATTAGTGGGGCCTAAGGGAAGGATAATTAAATAGAACTGATAATAGATTTCAATTTCTGAGAAAATGGAGAATATAATATATGGTTTGTTTTAATATCACTCATAACTATTCGATGTACGTACTCTGAGCTATATTATATATTACTAAAAAATAGTCACAATTAACACAATCGAAGGAAGACTTCATGAATGACCTTAAACCATTTGATATTGAGTTCCATATATAAATTCAGCGGAAGCAGAACAGGGAGATTGCGAAGTATTCAAAATTTTGTAATTGATTTTGCTTCTTAAATATATGGACACACCTCGTTTATCTATTCCTCGTTACCACTGCCTCGTTTACCTATTCAATCACAAGGATTTAATGGGAATACAGGCAGAGAGTAGGCAGTATATTAAGATTAAGCCTTTTATGTTTTAATGAGAGTTATACCTAATAGATGTCACCTCTGTACTTATAAAAATGTTAGCTCAATTTGCAGAACGACGATGGCAAGAAGAGGAAGATTGCTTAGATATGGCGGGCATGAGAATTGCCCTTATGGATTGTTTTTTCAATATGTAATAATTTACATTTTGGATTGAAAATCTTTAAATATTTTAAAAATAAAACACAAAAAAGGATAATATGTTTGTTGGAAAAATATATAAAAATATAAGATTGTTTTAACAACTTTAAAAGGCAAACTTTGGTCTTTGTGACTTCTTCCCGTTTATACTATAAAGGTGTCTTTTAAGAACTATCGAATTTAATATGTAACTTCCTTTGAAAGTATATTTTAAAGATCAACAATATAGTTAGCATACTATGGATTCCATATACTTCATTTACGGTTATTTGGCTGTCATAGAATATCCCAAGATACCTCTAAGAATAAGTAATTGAAGGTTTTTTTAAATTTAAATGCTAATTTACTGCCGAGATGATCAAATATGGTGGGCCACGCGTCTGGGACTTTTTCTGGTTTTTGTGCAATTTATGCTGGAAATCCGGGGAGGTCCCAGACGATTTGCGAAGTGCAGTCATCGTACCTTTGTATAAAGGCAAAGGTTCACAGATAGACTGTGCAAGCTATAGGGTCATCAGTTTGATTAGCTTGGGCGGTAAAGTTTATGCTAAAATTTTAGCGAGAAGATTGCAAGAGAGATCTGAAAGGCTGTTGTGGGAGGCCCAAGGAGATTTTAGACCTGGAAGAGGGTGTATAGATCAGATCTTTTCCCTCCGCATGATCACGGAAAAGTTTTTGGCCCTAAACCAAAAGGTTTTCTGTGCTTTTGTGGATTTGGAAAAGGCGTTTGACAGGGTTGTGAGAAAGAAGTTATGGGAGATACTGCCCCGATACAATGTGAACGGACCGTTGCTACAGGCTGTAAGGTCTCTTTACCGAGATCACTCAGCCTGTGTGCGATTAGGAGCTGGCATGTCGCCCTGGTTTGACATCCAATCGGGTATTAAGCAAGGTTGCGCTATGTCAGCTTAGTTGTTCAATTTGTATTTGGATTGTTGTCTCCAAAGAGTGAAAGATAGAGACATGGGAGTGAAAGTAGGTGACCTTAAGGTCAATTGCTTGCTATATGCAGATGATGCAGTGCTCATTGCATCATCAGAATGCAATTTGCAGGCATTGGTCACCACTCTGAAAGATGGGTGTGAAGTTAATGGTCTTAAACTGAATGTAGATAAGACGAAGGTTCTAATATTTGAAAGAAATGAAGAAAGAACAGAATGTAAGATCAACGTGAATGATAAGATAATAGAACAAGTGAATGAAGTGGTATATTTGGGAAGTATGTTTAGCAGAGACGGAAGAAAAATAAATAAATGCTATACTGCTATAAGATTTTATATATATCTCTTTGTAGGTTAAAGTAAATTTAGCTATAGTTCAAGTATCTACGTAAGGTTTTACACAGAGAGTTTACAAAGTCTAATTATAAGTGTTAGCAAAAACGTATTCCCCCAGCAGTCGTCTAAATTCGGGACAATCATCATAGAGTGTTTATGACCGAATTTCTGTTTCGGGACATGCGACGACTGGTATGTTTAGATCTTTACGTAACGCGAATTTTCTCTCATACCGGTCATGTGCACTTATATCTAATTTTTTTTTGGGAACGGGAATAGAACATCATTAGTTAAAAGTTATAACTGGCAATCGTGAAAAAAAAATTGTTGCCCGTGTTTATATTGGTGAGGCCAATTCAAAATATTATAAGCTCTAAATACGTTCTCTAGAAAAAAAAGTATTGATTCTGGAAATCATAGTATAAGTAAGTAAGAAACCATTCGTACATTGACATCAGGATCCAGGACACTTCGAGCCACATAATCCAAGAGGAACGATGGACAACGTAACTAAAATCTATACATTAACTAAACTTAACAACTAAAATTATACACACAAGTTATTTCAACAAATATCTAATAACACCCACGGTCATGATTTAGCACTGTCACTTAACAACAATAAAAAGAATAAAAAACAATAACCAACCAACCAAAAACGCCACAATCTTTTGTTTTGTTGTAAATGCATGTTGTAAATGCAAATTGTAGATTTGAAATGTAATGAAATAAATTTTAAAAAAAATTTTTTTAAATGCTTTTTATAAAATTAAATTTTTTAAAAAGCATTTTTTAAATTCATTGAGTCTGAGTATTAAAATTTCGCGTTACAAGATTTGATCCGATACATGTCAAGTTAAATAAAAGCATTTAAAAACTATAACAATGTCGAGTCATATTCCGAAAATTCAATATTTAAGAATTGGGGGGAAATCTGTAGGTCAAAGAGGAAGATGTAGAGCTTCGTCCTCTATGCTTGCAATCGGTGCTATATGACGCTATTGTTCAGGGTTTTATCAGGAAGTAAGAATTAAAACGTATACAATGCCACTTAAAGCAGATGGTTATATAGAATGATGTGTTCCATTTTTCTTTAATTCGAAAAATATTGTCAGAGGAATAAAGTTGTTTACTGGAAGATTGCAAAAAGATAAAACATTTTGAACATGTACCAAGATTAAATTTGAAATCTTGGTAATCTGTATTGAAGTAATCATTGTCTAAGGAAGTTAAATATTAATAATTTGCTAAATGAAAGAGAATTCTATTAGTAGCAAAAACCATTGTAATATCTTGTAATTTAATGTGAGTTTTCAGAATTTCATAAAAAATTGTATTGAAAAAAATTTTCATATAAAATCAAAATATTTGCTTAAAATACATACGAGTAAACGTAGAAAAGGAAGCTTCATATATAATATAACGTTATTAAAATTTCGAAGTAAACACAAACAAATCTTATCTTATCGAAACCTTCCTTTATATATAGGTTGAATAATATAAGTCAGACTCATATAGCACAAATATTTATATTTCCCTAAAAATAATCATTATCCGTTTCTGTAGGAAACCTTTATATCAAAAAAGTTTTACGTGTCCTTAGTACTTCAATATTTTTATTTTTAAAATTTTCCGTCTTATTTAAAGTTCACAAAACGTGTCGGGAATCGGTAAGATTGAAATCCCTATACGCTGACACTGAAATTTTATAACGCCAATAGTGATTTTCTTTCTAAAACAAACCTTTCACAGACGCTGCAACAGCACCGAGGGGTTCAACGATTGTTTTTACATACATTGGATGTAAAAATTGCATCAATATTTAAGATACATTGTAACTCTGCAGTTGTGGCTCTCATCTCTTATTTATAATCTTGGGTCTGCAACATTTTGTTTTATTCATAGTTAACTTTTATTTATTTATTTTTTCTTATAATTAAACCTTAAAATTTATTATTGCCAGGCTTTGCCCCATATTCAACATAATCAACATAATAAGCAATGGACACAAGAAAGCGTTTAAGATTAGCATGAAATATTATTTTTTTATATATTTTTTCAATGAATCTTAATTTAGAATTGTATTATTTCTAATAATTTTGCATAAGTCTCTTGAGTATGTTGATTTGAGCACCTCACTATAATTTAGTCTCAACTACGTTATTTCCAGAAATTTAATTTAACTCTACTTGAGAAATATTACATAAATAAATTTGAGGCTATTTGTTCTGCTGTCATAAAGCCCAAGGGTTTTATACTACGAATTGTTTGGAAAGCAAAGTGTCATCACCGAATAAAACTATATTACATTAATTGGTCACCATTTCGGGAAGCTCATCAATATGATCTAAGAATAAAAAAGAACCAGAAATTGGCCCTTGAGGTGCGTCAATTTTCAGCTGCCGTGTCACAAATTGCGTAATAGTTAAATCTTGCGGTCAAGAATCTTAGAAAGATCACAAAAGATTCCAATGACGTCCTGTGAGTTAATACTTAATATAAAACATTTAATAGTCCATCTAGCTTAAAAATTACTTTGATTTGTTTACATTATTCCATTAAAAAAAGTATTTTATAATATGTGAACTAATTTACCTTATTATTGAAATATGTCGTCAAAATGGCGCATGTACAGCAGATATCTCACAGCGGATGTAACCGTTTTTAAGAATTCGTCGCTAAAAGGGACATCATATAATTACAAATGAAGTATTCCTATTAACTGTTTTTTATATTTTATTATTTTATGTTTAATCACATTCGCAAACACACTAACTTTAATACATATTTTTTCAATTATGAATTACTGTTAACTTTGACATGCTGTTATGCACATTGTTACGCGTTTATTATATTATATGTATTATTATCTACATATTGAATTTTCATGACATTAAATTTTGTAATGCGGGTAATGAAATAATATCATTGATTATTTACTTCTAGTAAAACTACGTAATGTAAATGTGTTAAAGTATATGACTATTGTATTAAATAGATATAAAAATGTTCAATTACTTAGAACAATTATTATTACTAATCATATTATATTAGAGGTCAAAGTTTTTGATTTAACATATTGGCCGAAACCATATTTTCGATATTAAAGTATGTTTTATACTTAAATATGTTAAATACTAATGTATATTATTTTGATACACATAAGTTTGGGAATTCAGTATCGTTCTGAAGAACTATTATTAGACTTATTGAAATAATCATATGACAGTGCCATAAACGGCCGCTGGCGCCTCTGTAGCTATAAAATAGTATAAATATGGCTCTGAGCCTCCATTTAATTTTTTAGAACATCCCTACTGTAAATTTTATAAGCTATTTATTTCCCTTCTATTGTTTATAATATTTTTAATTTGATGTTTGACTTTGTGTGTATTTTAATCTATTTGATAATTAGTACATGACTAAGAATTGTGAACTTTTATATTATTTTATTATGGCTATATTATAAAGTTATTAAATACATTAATAAGTATTGGTTTCTTTTCTTTGAAATAAGTCCCAACTAATGTACTTTTGTAATAGGCCTACAAATAAGTAAATAAGAAAATAGGGCGTTTATGGTCAATATCATATTTTTTATTTACTAGATATTGTAATATAACTTAATTAATAGATTTTCTTAATTCTTTAGCCATCTTTATTTGTAGTCTTAAATAAAGTAACACTTAAATAAAGTTCACATCTATATAAATTATTTCTGTTTATTTTTTGATAACAATTCTGGCTTAATTAAAACATTATATTATTTTGAAATAAATATGTAATAAAAAATTATAATCACAGGCAGGACTCAAACCTGCAACTTTTTTGCCACTTTTCCGGTGCTCTGCCAATTAAGCTACCTTAACCTACCTAACTACTTAACCTTTTCGCTACCCGCTTTGACAAATTGAGCATCCTATATGTTATCTTTATCCAGAAAGTGATGACATCTATTAAATTTCTTTTGAAAATACTAATTAATTTATATATCTTACAATAGAACTAAATAAGTACCTGCTTCTATAAATTCTGAAAGTTCATTCTTTGTAAAGTAGATCAGACGAACCTTCGCAATTTCTAGTACTAAATAATTTGCAAATAATAGTGATAAATGTGGTCAGAGGTCTCAATTAGACTGCTGTTCGTATACAGACTGGACCGACAGGAGCATTACCAACTGCTGACGAAAAAACGATATAAAGTATTACAGCCATGTCACTGTATTTTTATAAAAATATATTTTAGTGACAGAGATAACCAATATCTGTAAACAGTGCCTCTCTCTTATCTATGTCTTACCCCTCTTTATCCTCTGTTCCTCAAGGTTGGCCACACTTCGGCAACTTCTCTTATGTCATGGTTTAGTGGCTCATCAACTGAATCAATAAATTAATATCAAATATTAGGTTTTAATTAAACAGTTCGTCCTCTTATCACAAACACACATAAAAAAAATATCTCAAATAACTACTTGTGTTATTTTAGGTAAAATATCTTCAGGCCTTGATATAAAACAAAATAAAAACAGAGACAAAACATTCTTTTTTTTCAAGGACATAAATAAGTTAAATTACCAGCAATTACTCGTAGTTGGACATTTACATTCAGAAATAATTGCTACATACCTAGTTTTGGTCACGAAATGCTTGGCAAACTAACAATTAGGGATTCAGAAGCTTCAGAATTGTTTAGCTTAAATGTACCGTTAAAAATTCTTTGACGAATTGATACAGGTCTAACATTGTAATTAATGTTTATGTAACGTATGTAACTTACTATATATATATTATATATAACTTACTAGTTGTTTATTTTATAAAGTTATACCTATAAATTGTGACTTTTGATCTCAGTGGGAAAAGTGGACAGAAAATAGAAAACCAAAAAAAAATTCCTCATTCTAGTGTGAATGCAATAGATTATCTATAGAATTCCAATATTACAATAAAACTGATACACGTACACTAATGTTGTCATTTATAAGTCATACTAATCTTAACATTATCTTGTATATATATATAAGCGATATATAGATAATCTGTAGAAGCTATTCACTCAACGCGGGGGTAAAAGTTACTATAGCAACGGTTACCATAGCAACGGTTACGATGACAACGTAATATAAGGTTACCATAGCAACCTAAGTTCACATTCACATTAATTTTGTGCCCAGCGAAGCGGGAGGGAATAAGCTAGTATATATATATATTTATAACTCAACGAACAGAGAACAATTTTCAATGGAAATTTTCAGTCACTAAAATATTGTGTCGATACTTTTATAAGCCAAATTAATAAAATACGTGTTTAGAATATTCTTTTTTTGTATTAAAAACAAATGTACTTTTTTTTAAATCTTTCTGTTGGGAGCTTGTCAAAGTGCACTAAAATCCCCGTTCAGTCCCATTTTATTTGATGTATTGTGAAAGAGTTGGTTAGATAAAAAACAAGGATAGTGTGAAGGTAGCATAAATTAAGATTAGACGTAGAACTTAGTTAAAAATAGTACGTTACTATAGCAATAAAAATTTACATTTTAGGTATTCTGGAGCAAATTGATTATTTAAGATAAAAAATAAGATACTCTACTTAAACAATGAGCCACAATTGCTATTAAATTTACTCAAACCGTGCTTGCTTCAAATAACGTTTGCTTGTTGCATTTGTCATTAATATAAATCTGTAATAAGTGAAAGTCAAGTCCTTTTTAATTTCATATCACACCAGTTTAACAACATGGGGCTTCGCTTTATCAATACCAAAGACGTTTTGCTGTACCCAAAGGTACAAAGAGAATCAAACTTGCTCTATGGAAGAGAATTGAAGTGTGCTAAGAGATATATAAGTATCCCAAGCATAACTGTATAAAAGAAGGCATTAAACCAATAAAAACTGACAATTTAATCAAATGTTTTTCATATTCCATCACATCCCGTACATCTTTAGTAACCTATAGAAGAGCTACGTAAGTATTGTCGCCTGGAGATCACTACGTAGATTCTTTTATAATATCAATTAATTGTTTATTTGCAACAGCTTTAGGGAGATACGGTAATATAAAAATAGGACAGACTTAATGGTCAGTGTTAAAGTAAATGGCTTCTCCTTAAAGACAATCCTACACGGGGTTTTTTAAGAAAACTCTGGAAGAAGCAGTTGTTTGATCTCCTATGAAAACAATGCCTTAATCCCCAAATCTGACCAGGCTGATTAAAGGCTTATATCAAAGCCAAAGGAAGTCATTCATATTTTTTGTTTAACCCTGAAGCTGTAACAAAGACTATACATACGAGTATATATATATTTATTGTAGATGACATTACTACATAATAATAAAAAGCATTTATATTTGTCATAAAAAAAATTATGCTTTTTGACCAATTTTTCAAGCTACGTGGACGAAATCTCGTTCAATCTGACATGTTTATTATAACTCATTCGACTTTTGAACAAAATAAATAAATTTCTTACCTAAGTGGAGCCTAAAAGCTAACTGATATCTCTTAGATCATATTATTGCTATTGAAGTCATATATGTATACACAATATCTTAAATATAAATTTTTACTTGAGCTCAAAAATAGGAAAAATTTTGATTTGTATTAATTGAGATTTTATGGCTATAGATTAACAATAAACTTTCGACTTTTTAAACTTAAATAAAAATACCTTAGACACAATTTTAAAAATACTTAGAGGAATACCTAAGAAGTTTTTTTTAAATAAAATCAAATAAAATTATTTCAGTCAAATAAATTTGCGGCGTTGGGGACTGTCAACCAACACGCCATGTTCCGAAAGGCAGAAGGTGGACGACGGAGCTACAAATAGCTACGTGGAATGTAAGAGGAGGAATGGAACAGAAGATTAATGAACTATTAGATGTGATGAATGACGAAGATCTGGATGTTATTTGTGTGTCTGAGACCAAGCAAAAAGGCAATGATACGACCGATTTGCCTGGCAACCGGGTCGCTTTCTGGGCTGGGGTTCCAAAGGGTGAGCGAGATTGCCAAGATGTAGGCGTATTGTTGTCCTCTCGAATGTTTAATGTAATGGTAGAATACAAGGTCTTCAACCCGAGGTTTCTTTGGGCTCGCTTTAAGCTGGGGATAACTAGAGCATTCTTGTTAGCCGTTTACGCGCCATTATCCTAAGCTCCAGTGAGCAAACTCGAGGAGTTTTAGGAGATTGTCAGGAATGTTCTAAGAAGTGTCAGTAGTAATGAAAAGTTGGTAGTATGTGGGGATATTAATGGATGGGTTGGAACCGCGCGAAGTGGTTACAAAAGCATGCTAGGCAAATACGGTGATAAGAGAGTAAATGAGGCTGGAAAGCTTATTTTGGAATCTTGTGGCAAACACGATATTTGATCACAAACAAATTGACATGTACACATGAAGCAAGCGGAAGAAAGAAGTATGATTGATTTATTCCTAGTGGATCAGCGTATTCGAAGTCAAGTTATGGAAACGCGAGAGTTCAGGGTTGCTGATCTGGGAACAGACCATTATCTAGTCGTTGCTAGAATAAGAGGTCTGATTGCAGGTTGACGCAGACGCACAAGGTGTCCAAGCTTGGAGTCAAATTATCGCATAAGAAGCTGGAAGTTTCAAGATCTACCGATAAGAGAGAAATATCAAAAAAGGGTTTCCAAGAAGCTTGAAAGCTGTGATTCTGGAAATGAAAGTGTTGAAGTATGCTGGCAGAACCTTAGGAATGGTATAATGAAAGTAGCGGTTAGTAGTAGGTTTTAGTAAAAAGCGCGATGAATGGTGGGATGATCAAGTGAAAGTTAAAGAAGAAAGCATGGCTGGATTATAAAGCCTCGGATAACAAGATAAGAAAAAGAGCGTACAAGCTGCAAAAGCACAAAACAAAAAGGCATGTCGCCCTGGTTTGACATCCAATCGGGTGTAGGGGAGTGAAAGTAGGTGACCTTAAGGTCAATTGCTTGCTATATGCAGATGATGCAGTGCTCATTGCGTCATCAGAATGCAATTTGCAGGCATTGGTCACTCTGAAAGATGAGTACGAAAATAATGGTCTAAACCTGAATGTAGATAAGACGAAGGTTCTGATATTTGAAAGAAATGAAGAAAGAACAGAATGTAAGATCCACGTGAATGATAAGACAATAGAACAAGTGAATGAAGTGGTATATTTGAGAAGTATGTTTAGCAGTGACGGAAGATACGAAATGGATGCGGAAAGGCGTATTGCGGCCGGTAACAGAGTCAACGGTGCTTTGGCTGCATTGTTGAGACGGCGAAACGTCAGCATAGCTGCACGTTTGGCTGTACACAATACGGTTTTGCTACCGACGCTTTTATAAGGCAGCCAAACGTGGGTAACACAGAATAAGAATGTAAGAAAGATGAATGTTGTGGAGATGCGATCTCTTTGCAGAATATGCGGAGTCAATCTAGCTGATCGAATTCGCAATGAAGAGATCCACAAAATGGCAGGTACTAGCGAAGATGTCACGGTGAGGGTGAAAAAAAAACGTGCTCAGGTGGTTTGGGCACGTCGAACGAATGAGTGATGAAAGAATGGTAAAAAAGATTCATATAGGAAAAGTGAGCGGTAAGAGAGACAGGCGGAAGCCTCGAGTGACCTTAGAAAACACAGTATCTAAGATACTGGAGGAAGGTCACGTAAAAAGCATGAGGACCCCCCGGAGCCATATATGCCATATGAAGAGGTTGATGTCTGTGGCCGAGGCGAAAGAGGTATGCAGGGACCGTAGCGTTTGGCACTCCGTCGTCTCTGGCTACACCGCAAGCGATATGGCGCGAAGATAAATAAATAAAATTATATCAACAAAGAATGTAGTAATGTGTTAAAGTCAAATACAATTTATAAAAAAAATAATTTGAATGTTATTTTTTAATAAACTTCCCGCTAAGAAATTAAATATTTCCAAAAAAGGGTAGCGAACGGCAATCGAAGCGTTCTATATTGTCGTTTAAAAATGTCCATTCAAATGATTTCGTCAATTTTCAAAATTTAGAGCTCGAAAAAGCGAAAAGTTGATGACCTGCAAGATCTACCGTTGGTTAGATTATTTTTACTTATTTTATTATCCTTAACTTATTCGAACAAATCACAGATTAAAACAAGTATTAACACTTAAATGCTCACTAAATCCAAAAATTTATAGTAAATGGATACTAGCAAACATGGCTTTCTAAAATATCGATAAGAGTATTATTATGTCTGTGCAAGTATTCTTGTTGTGAAAGGAAGTTGCTGACCTATCAGAATTTGGATATTTTTTTTAGCATATTAGTGGGGCGCCGGGGGCAGTAGTGCCGCCTAAAACCGACGTAGCATATATGTAGTAAAGAAAAGTATCAGCCACATTTCCCACTGCTGGGTATAACTTTTTTTTTCTACCTGTGGAAAGAGTCTAGGGTTTCATCAACCCGCCACACTAAATCTAATCAAATAAAATGAATTTATTCAGATATCACATACATCAACAAGAACATAAAAAAATCATTATAATATAATTAAATATTACAACAACAAAAAAATAATAATTAAAAGCTGTGACATCCAAAACGATTCACATCACAGTATTTACTGGAGTGACAGTTTAGCATTGCAAAAGAAACTATAACAAACAAAATACAATTATAGTATAAAAAAAGAATTCATAAGATTAATACAGGTTGCTTCAGTATGTATCTTTATCGACCAGACTGATAACAGTTTAAATATTTATATAAATTATTTTGTATTGTATTATTTTGTAAGCTAAGGATTAAATCTGTCTGTTTATAAAATTATATTATATGGCGATCAATACAGAAGACGATCACGATATTAAATAAAATAATAAAAATAAAATGGATTGTATTACGTAACAAAATCAAATAAATATCCTTTTTTTTCTTAAACTCGGTATTTAAATTGTTAAAATATTTTTTTTACAGTTGATTTTATTACTTTATATTATTTATAAGTCAATAACTGTCAAAATTGTGAAAAAGTATGTCTTACCATGATTGGTATGACCTACTTGGATGTTTCCAATGACACTATGAAGATGAAACCTTTTAACTGTCCAGCTAGAGTAATAGCATCATGTAAAACTTTAACATCAGTTTTCTGAGTTTCAATAGTAAAGTAATTAAAAAGTCACGTATTGCACTGATTTCTTAACGGACTGTTAAACCTACCTATTTTGCTTTCGAATGTGTGTCTGTCCGCAATCTCTTCAACCTCAATCTAATCTGTTATGCAAGACAGACACTCCACTAACGCTGCATTACTTTGTATATTCCAGAAGAAGGTCTTTATTTTCAATAAAAACCTCCTTTCGGGTGATATATTTATTTATATTTAAAACATTTTTATTAGTTCTCTTTTTTCTTCTTTCCGTTTTTCTACATGTTAAATCAAATTGTTTACATTGAATATTATCAACCTTTACATACATTTTAAAGTAATTACAGGTAGCAATCAAAAAATCTTTAGCAAATTATATCTCTGAAGTTCAACCCTTCTTCTCCTTCTATTATCACACTAGGGGGGATCTCCGCAGAAACTTTTCTTACACTCACTCCTGTCATACGTCAACGCTGCCTCATTTACTTTCATTCTCATATAATAATTCAAACATTATATTTGATGTCTTTCCTTGCATCCCATCCCAATCGCGTATCCGCAATCTTCTTCATAACTCGCTAAATCACGTAGTTTTCATTACAGACCCAAACCAGGAGTAAACTTACATTATATTTTCAATAAATCAAGCTCCATATACCATTCAATTTTAGGTTTAGGTTTTGAATTATTTTTTCCGTGTGGGACACATCGAATCTGCATGTCACACTTTCAAGGCTAAATTATTTTATTTTAAATTTATACAATCGATTAATATGAACTTGTCTGTTTCGTGGAAATTAATTACATGCATTATCTTACCAGAACGGACTAATGTGTTCTCATAATACGAAATACCAGTAAGCAGATCATAAATAGAAGAACGAAATTTTTCTATATTTTCAAATGTAATGCATATGATTTTAATTTTACTTACATTTTATAAAATTTGTCTGATTTTTTTGTCATTTGAATATTACTTTTTAAAATAATGAAATACAATATATTGTTTTTTAATATGGCAACAATGTTAAATTCGGAAATTAATAATATATGACATTTATTTACCACAGAGTACTGTGTCTATAAAGTTATTTTAATGACCATTGCAACCTGAATTTAAGGTTATTGTTACATATATATTTTGAAATGTCTGATAGTTAAACGAAATTCATATAAAGATATTAAAAAATATATCTACAATGGCTATGATACGAGCTGGTTTACAACGACTGACTAGTGCGTTTAGTGGGCAAGGTTAGCTTGTTACAAATGTAAATAATGTTAAGATTTAATATTTAAATTAATAACTTGATTGTTTCAGGAATTCTATCAAGACTTATATCACAGAATCCTAATCCAGTCGTTTCCCAAGAAACGAAAAAAGTCATAGCTACATGCAATAAATTAATTGAAGATAGAGTATCTCGAAACTTTGCAATTGTACATTTACTGGGCAAACAATGGAGAGTTACAGACGGTGATCTTCTTGTTGTTGAAGGTCACTGGCCGCCCAATATTGGTGATGAAATAAAGTTAGATAAAGTATTGTTAGCGGCTACAAAGGACTTTTCTCTCATTGGACGTCCACTAGTGCAGCCAGGCTTGGTCAATGTCACAGCTACAATTATATCAAAGGGTCTTTCACATACAAAAACTCATTTCAAGAAAAAGAGGAGGAAGCAGTTCATGAGGATAAACTTTCAAAGGTCGCCACAAACTATGTTAAGAATAAATACTGTTGAAATAACCAATAGGATTAACGAAGCCCCTAAGAATGTGTTTTAGTGATTACTAAAGTAGTTAAAATTAATTCAAACAATATGTTAGGCTAAGCTGTTGTAGTTCATTAAAATAAAATACATAATTTACTCCTTATTTATTTTAATCTACTTTTTTTTCTTATGTTTATATCATACTAATAAACATAATTAAAAAAAAAAATGTTTAAACCTTAAAAAGCATCATAAATAATATACATCAAACTTTACCTTTGATTTGTTACAATTTGCTACAATTAAAATACAAATAATATTCTCTAAATATCAATTATGAGATTGAACTTTATCACAGTATTCTTCAAAAGACTTTTTATGATCATCCTTTAAAAATCTCTTCATGCCTTTAAACAAATAAAATAACTTAGAATTCTCCAATAAATCTGAAAGTGACTTCAAGAATTCATTATAATTCCCTTCCTTTTTGTATGTTGAAATTGACAATTGAAACTTTTTATACTTGTCGGGATCAAGCAAACTTTTAATTTCCTTAACAAAGTCAATCAAGGATGTGGGGGCTATTCTCTCTTTCAATACCTCTTCCACATCCCCATTGTGAAGATTCTCTTCAAAGCCAAATGCTTTTATCTTTAATTTCTTCTTTTTTGACACCATTGCTGTACTAATATCCTCTGCACTTCTTTTTTGAAGTGATACCAAAGATTGTGAGGTTTCTTGAGAAGAATTACTGCTGGTGTCCAAAGCACTAAACAAATCTTTTGTTGCCTTCGGCTTAAATTCATTAAGATAAGAGGAGGCTTGAGCATTTTTGTAAAAATCTATTGAAAAGTCAGCATATACTTCATTAGAGTTAGGATATTGACTAACTGAATTTTTAGTTTTACCTTTACTTATAGTTCTTGTGCTTGTGGTGGGAAAAGATACTCCAGTTGAACTTGCTACACTGCCTTCTTTGTAGTTAGTAATAGACTCATAGGGTCGTAATGGTTTTAATTTAGGTGCAGGTAAAGAAGTTTCAGCATTCTTGAAAAATCTGCATATCTCACTGACAGTTCCCCCAAACTTATTTGATACACTTATGTGGTCCCGTAGCCAAGCTGATAATTGATTCCGTAATTTGGGATTATTAAATCTTGTGTCACAAAGCAGAATTGCACCATAATCATTTTGATGTCTAATTACTCTACCAATAGCTTGGTTCACCGCTCTGCTTGCTTCCAGTGAGTACCATTCATCACCAGATAAAAAGTCTTTCTGATTAACTCTCAGCTCTTCCAAGTACTTTTTCTTTAAAATAATTCTGGGATCTCGAAGAGGAGGAAAAGGTAAACCTGTAATAATGACTGCCCTCCCATTCATGTCAGCAAAGTCCAAACCTTCAGATACTTTGCCCCTACATACAGCCATAAAACATGCTCCCTTAGTATTTGGGTCACTTATTTTGCTATAATATTCACTGATAATAGTATTGAAGGTATCCTTTCTTTGAGGTTCTACAAATATTGGTTTTAAACTATTGATACTAGACCAAATGCCTTCAGATTGCCACATTTCTTGACATTTTGTCATTATAGGATATGATGGAAAGAAAACTAAGAGTCCATCTGGTATAACTCTGGAGAAAGTAAGTATTGTTCTTCCCAAAGATGAAATGTATTTAGGATTATCCCTATTTTGGTAATTGGAGTTCAAAATAACTGAATCTGGGCCTTGACCAATAATTTTAACATATATTTGATTTGACTTTACAATATGTGGATTTTCCAGTTGAACTCCTATTGGTATGGTCAACTCAGATATAAGAGGCTTTAAAGGAGCCAAAGTACCACTAGTTAATATAATACTCCTGACATTTTGTTCTAACAACTGCTTCATACCAAACCCAGGACTAAAACACCAGTAGCTAAGAACTCTTTCAGCTGATTTAGAATTTGATGCTTTAAGGGCACCCCAACTGTCTGTTTTCTTATTATTTTTCTTTTCTTCTATTTGAACATGAACCTTGTAACAAAGTTTGACTCTTTCTTTATATGCGACAGTGGTACCGCTGAAAACAACATTTAATAAATCAACAATTTTTTGTAATCCTACACCTTTTCTCTGAAATGGTGATGCTGAAGCTGTTGAAAGATATTGAATTAAATTTTCAATTAAACCTATTACTGACATTTGATTTCTGTCAGTTATCTCTGCTTTTGAAAGTACTTCGAAGATATAACCACCAGGAAAAGTTGATCCCTCTGATCCAACCTGAATTTCATCAACAGCTTTCTCTAGAGCTAACATCATTTCTTTTAAGGTACACAAATCGTCACATGTGAAATCCTTTGGTTGGTTGGTATCCATAGTAACATCACTTAAATCCTCTCCCCCCTCTGCAAATGACTTCATGACATATGTAATTTCATCTATGCATAACGCAACATCTGTAGTTCTTATTTGTAGAGAAGCTGATTCCTCACACATTTTTTCTACATTATGAGCTTCATCAAGTATTATTATATTATTAAGAAGTTCGACTCCATTTGCCCTTCTTGATTTTGGATCCAATATATAATTATATGGCATAAAAATTATGTCGGCATCTTGTTTAAGTTCTTTTGATAAATAATAAGGACAGCATTTTAACTTCTTGCCTACAGTAACTAAATCCTCTATATCTAAAATGTCATCACCTTTTACAGACCTATCATCTTTTTTAGATTCAACATTATTGTAAAAGTAACAGGTTCTGGATTTCACTTTTAACTGGCACATGTGAACCTTATTCATATTGTTTGTTTCCTTGGATACTTCTGGATGAATACACATCTGATCCCTAGAGCCTAGGACGGCTGCCTTGACATGTCTATAACTTGTTCTCTTCAATTCTTGCATGGCTTGTGTAAGTTGTGAATGAGTACGAGATGAATATATAATTCTTGGCATTCCCCATGATGTATTATCTTTTTTCCCAGCGTTACTTTTCAATTTATTTTGCAAAGCGCTACTAAAGCCGCTATGCTCAGAAAAGTTTCCAACTTGGGCATTCATTTGTAACTGTGCCTTTTTGACCAACAACCATGCTAGCGATGAACATAATAGACTTAATGTCTTTCCAGTCCCTGTCGGCGACTCCAGTAAGGCATTTGTATTATTTTGTAAACTCTCTATAACCTTCTCCATATAAGCTTTTTGAACTTCATAAGGTTCAAAAGGAAAATTAACAGGTATACCATAAATCATAATTTCCGACATACTGAATTCGAGATAATTGATTGAAATGTAGAAATAAAAAAGCTTGGTCTGCTTATAAATATGTTAAAACTGTAAAATTAATAAGTAAGTATGACTAAAAATAACTCACATTGTTTATTATGACATTTTAAAATTATAAAATGTCAATTGTCATTCTGAAAAGTCCCGCGAAAAGTTACTTAACTTTGAAGTTTGTACAGTATAATAGCAAAATACAAATTTTCTTACATTTAAAAAAAAAAATACCGATATTAATAATAATTATTATTTGCGAGTTTTTTTATTACATTTCATGTTTGCTTCGAAATTCAATAAACTTTAATGTTATATATATAATCTTATTTATATCTGTAAATATTCTTCTCTTATTAGATTCATAAGTATGTTTACAAACATTGTAATGACAGATGACAAAACATGATTGTGACACATAAATAACCTCAAACTTCACATTGCATCGCAAATTTGAATTTGCAACTAAACATTCTGACAAATTCGAAGAATAAAAACATGAAATTATCTTTAAAACAATTGTATACCTCGGTCGCTTGCAACCGAGTTCCTGAAATTGTGGATTGGAATAAAGAAGGTCTTATCGTCTATGGCGCTTCAAATGCAGTAGTCATATACAATACGGTAAACCAGCTTTTCTATTTTGTTTTAGTTGCAATAAAATAAAATAAATCATCCTTTGTGTTTTCAGAACATAAAAGGTCAAGATCCCCTCACAGTGCTTAGCCATCATCGATCAAAAGTAAATTCCGTAAAATGGTTATACAAAGCTGACGGAACCAGCACTGAGTTGTTATCATGTTCTGCGGACAAGACAGCAGCTATATGGTCACTTGAGAATGGTGTGTGGCGGGTCACCAGTAGCCTCTCAGGTCATAGTGATGGTGTTACCTGTGTCTATGGTGTATATGTTGACCAGGACTTAGTTGTTTACACAGCATCCATTGATTCCACAGTGCGAGTCTGGGGGAGGAAAAATGGTATGCTTCAAAAAGTTAAAATGAATAGAGATTATTTAGTGTATATATTTTTATTACAAGTCACGTTGTTTATTGTTTAAGAAACTACAATTCTGAAACAAACAATTAATCTCCACTCCGGACTATGTCTTACTCTGCACGCACACATACTACCTACATGTAACAAACCTCTTTTATTCTGTGCACTCGATGACCACAAAGTGCATATATTTGCTGATGATGAAGAGTATCACAGAGTCCACACACTTGTTGGTCATGAAGACTGGGTGCGAGGACTGGATGTGATAAATGTTGGTTAGTAGTTGTGGGTATTAGCATAATAAAGTATTCATTTATAGTTTAGGTAAATAGAAATGATTGGTAATAAAATTTGTTTAAATTAATCAAGTAACAAAACCTAAAAAAAATTACATCTCTAGATGAATGCACAATACTACTGGCATCAGCCTCACAAGATACATACATACGTCTATGGAAGATCTCACTTCATAAAGACGAGCCTATATCAGGGATTAAGGTTGAGGAAAAGGCATTTACAGCATATAATGTTAAATGGTCGGTAAAACTGGATGCAGTGCTTGCTGGCCATGAAGGATGGGTTTATGGAGTTCAGTGGCAAAAGAGCTTTGATGAAGGTGTATAATTTTTTTAACTTAATACTTATTTCTTATAAGCAAATCATTTCTTAAGTTTCTATGGGAAGGGACAATATTTTATTGATGAAGGATTGCATTTTCAGTCTTCACATAATTTTGGAATAACTTTAATTTTGTGACATATAATTTATTTGCTGCTCAAATTAGATGTTCAAGCTCAATTGTTTTCTGTCGGTGCACAATATGTTTTCCGTATGTAATTAAACATTCTACTTAAAATTATATTTCCAAGGTGGTCCAACCTATCGTCTTTTGTCCTCATCCCTGGACAAGACGCTGATAATCTGGCAGCTCTCTGACGTGTGGGCGGAAAGCGTGCGCGTGGGAGAAGTGGGGGGCAATGGACTTGGCTTCTATGGGAGCCGATTTGGCAGTGATGCCATTTTGGGACATGGGTACAATGGATCCTTGCATATTTGGAGATTGGATAAGGTTTGTTATTTTTTCAAATAATAGGATAATCTATTGTTGTTATTGGCTAATGTTTTGTTGGGCTATTGCTATTATTATGGTTAGAAGTCGCAGAATGCAATCAGGGCTTTTTGCGATTTGTCCAAAGCCTTGCGTGGACCATCAAATGTTGCTATGCAAACTTGATTATGCTGTAAGTAGCGTTGAGCTTGATCTTATTGCTTCCTGCCTGAATCAAAGACTCCAGACGGTTTATGTAAATAATTCTAAATCGGCTGGTTCTCACTTAAAGATGGGTATTGCACAAGGATCTACTCTTAGCCCCTTTTTATTTTTACTTTATATTAATGACTTGCCCTTTTTTGTAAAAAGTTTATGTAACATTGTACTTTTACTGATGACACATCGCTTATTTTTAAAGTTGATCGTGACTAATTATGACAAAGTAAACAGTACTCTGTCACGTGTTCTTCTATTAGAAATTAATAATTTAGTTAAATGCTAAGAAAACTGAAAGAATGGAGTTTTACACTTCCTTATGTCAAAAGTTGATTGCTCCTTAACAATGAAGTGTTAGAACTGAGTGACTCAACTAATTTCTTAGCAGTAACTTAAATAATAAGCTCCAATGGAACCTCTATCTCAGCACTCGCAAGCAAGATCAGTTCGGCCGTTTTTGCAATTAGAAAAATTAGACAATTAATCGACTATTTATTTTAGTTATGTTGTCTTACGGTATTTTATTATTTAGCAGTGCTGTCGAAATTTTTATTTATTTTACAAAAGAGCTGTGTGAACTATTTATTACTCAAAATCTAGAGATTCCCTGATGTTTTTAAAGAAATTGGTATTCTTCATGCCACTTCTTAATACATATTTAATAACAATTATTTATACGTCTAAATTTAAAATCTTGTATTAAAAACAGATACACACACACACTACACTACAACACAACACATTAAGACACACTCTCTTCCTTTTCTTAATTTCAAATCTAAAATCAAAAATGTATTATTAAACAAATCTTATTATAACGTTCAAGAGGTTTTAGTGGGTCGAAATGTGTGGTATTTAATAAGTCATGACTCATCTAAGATTGTTAAATATCTTTTAAAAAGAGCAACTGTTGAGTTTCTGGTCCGCTCTTTTCAGCAGAGCAGCATTCTGAGTTTAATCAAGGACTGGCTACACTGACCTTTTTTATTGTTTATAATTGCCGATTAAAAAGTGCGTGTAAATGCCAGCTTGAATAAAGATATTTTGAATTTGAATTTTGTTGTAAGTTTAGATAATCTAAAATAAGATAAAGATTATTGCTGTATTCATAGGAATCAAACCAATGGAAGCCAAGCGTGGTAGTGGGGGGTCACTTCGCAAGTGTGGAGGACATCCGGTGGGAGGCTCGGGGTCGGTTCCTAGTGAGCGTGTCGCTCGATCAAACCACGCGGATACATGCGCCTTGGAAGAGAGCAGATGGTACCTTATTTTTTAAATCTACAACTAAAAGATTTGTAATGATGTTCTACACTGTCTTATATTGTTCGAAACCCTTTTAGTGTTATAATTTTGAGTTCAGTTGATGTAATTTCAGTATAATTCTAACGGTTTGTTTTGAAGGTGTTGGTGTTGAATGGCACGAGATATCCCGCCCGCAAGTGCACGGGTACGACATGTCAGCCGTCGCACTGGTGGCGCCCTCGCCCTCCGCACCCCCCACCCTACTGTCCGCAGCGGATGAAAAGGTGCTCAGAGTCTTCACCCCCCCACACAATTTTGTTACCAATTTTGCGAATATTACCGGAGAGGTATTCGAGAGCGGTGGTGGCGGTATGTACTATTTTATTATATATTTTTTTAAAACAAATCTAAATCCTTTTGTAATTATTATTTCCTATCCAGATGTGGGTCCCGAAGGAGCGTCGGTACCATCGCTAGGGTTATCAAACAAGGCAGTGTTCAGTGGTGACGCCGATATAGATGAGGACGACGGTTACTTTGTACCATTAGATTTACACGGTAGTAGCTGAAGATTTTATGATTATATTAGCTTTATCCCGCGATGCGTTGCTGTGTCTAAAAGGATAATACTTGTACTTGTAACATTAAATGAAAATTACTTATTTCATGTGTTTTCAAATATTTCATATCAAAAGATAGATTTTCGAGCTATGGATGGTGCTCTTTGAAATGTTTACGCTGTGTATATAAAGTGCTTCCATAATTACAACAATAATTCACATTCTGAATCAAGAAAAGATTTATACCTTCACACAACACTCGGCACTCCATTTTATATGATATGATATTCTTTATTGTACAAATACAAGATACAGAAAAAAAAGGAATAAAAAAACAAATGTAAAAGTACAAAAGGCCTTATTGCTAAAGAGCCATCTGTTATATCTAGTGACATAAAGTCTCATGTCTCCGTCGTAGTCATATATATTACACCTAGCTCACGTTCATATATATATATATATATATATATATATATGTCACGTTCATATATATGGATGCTAGCATAATTTCAATACTATTATCTCATCCCCAGAGCCGCCGACTGAGGAGACGCTGATGCAGAACACGCTGTGGCCGGAGACCTGCAAGCTGTACGCTCACGGCTGCGAGCTGCGCGCCGCCGACGCACTGGCGCCGCGAGCCGCCAGCGCCGCACGAGCAACTGAGGCCGAACACGCCGCTATTGTGATCTGGTCAGGAACGAGTTTTATCACTTCAATACATTGAGTGACCTTTTTTGAATACTATCTAGGCTAATACTTGACTACATTCCACCTGATGGAAAGTGGAAATGTAGTCATAAGTGGTAAGGTGCGTTAACCTAGTAACCTATTCACTCTTCTCTTGAAGACACCCACATTATATTCGGAGACACCTAAACCTACATTAATATATATCATATATATATATATATACAGGGATACGGATAGCTGGCAACAGATACAGAAGCTAGTCTCGCACACGCTCACGGTGACGCAGCTGGCGTTCTCTCCGGACGGTCGGTTCTTACTATCCGTGTCTCGTGATCGGAGGTGGACCCTGTTCCGGAGGGAGGAGGAGTCGAAAAATTTCGTGATGGCCGCGACTACGGACAAAACGAACGGAGTACACACCAGGATAATCTGGTGCTGTGCGTGGGCGCATGATGGTAGCATGTTCGCCACCGGCTCCAGGGACGGAAAGGTTCGTTACACTATTACTTAAATGATTATAATATCTTGACCTAGGGTTACTTACTTATTTTAAATAATTTATCTCTTATATTTTTTTTTAAAGGTGTGTGTGTGGTCCAAATCGGAGACGCAAAGCGATTCCTCACTAAAAGACTATAGTCTATTAGGTGAGTTTACATTTTTTATAAATAGATGTAATTATTAAAATGAAAAATTATACCGAAATTTTAACTATTAAATAAATATTTGTTATGAATTTTAGGTAAGCCACTAGAAATAAAAAACTCGTCGGTGACGGCCCTAGCTTTCGCTCCCATAGACAGCGTCCGACTAGTCGCCGTGGGGAGGGAGTGCGGCCGCATCGGGATATACAGCTTCGACCTCACTTGGAGCTTAATACATGACATGGACAACAGGTATTCAGTATTTATATAAATGACAAATCAATCACGGAGTTAAAATTAGGCGCAGAATTTTTTAGTCCATTAAAATGTTACATTTTGTACGCTTTAGCATGCGTTTTTCAGAGATCGCGATTTTTTTTGTTATATATTAGTATAAGATTAAGTTCAAGTTTATAAGTTAAAAAATAATGAGACTAAAGTTGTAGACAATGTAGGGTTGACAGTTTACAAGATAGTGCGAAAACTTCTTCCATTCCTTTTGTCCAAGATGGCGGCCGGAGGACAAGGGTGGTGACCCCACAAACTAGAACTTAGGCTTATACTAAACATAAAAAAATAAATTGCCTTCTGTTAAACATACAACCGCAAATGTAACTTTTCTAGAGATTATTTATAAAACATTTTTATTATTGTTCTTTTTTAATTGTTTTAAATATTGATGAATAACCTTTGTAAAATGTTCTGTGAAAAATTGTAAATTTGGAAAAGAATCTGTTTGTTATATTATATTGTCTTTGTTTCAGTGCGGCCCATCATCTTACAGTGAAGAGACTGTTCTTCAAACCGAGGACAGCAGAAGAGAAGTCCTCGAAGGAACTGTTGCTGGCAAGTTGTGGAAGCGACAACTTTGTGAGAATACACAGTTTAACCATTGTATAAAGATATATATTTAAAAACCATCTTTCATTTGACTACACCTGAACTCGTCACCTGTTTAATAGTTTTACTAACTTTGACGGGTGGAAATAAACAAACATATATTCGGTATAATTTTTCATCTTTATTGACATACCTACCTTTTATACCTTAATATATTACCTTGTTCGCTCCCGCTTCGCTGGGCACACTATTAATTTAGATGTGAACTTAGGTTGCTATGATAACCTTTGTCATATTATCCGTTGTCATCGTAACCATTGCTATAGTAACTCTTTCCTCGCGTTAAGTGTATAGTGCAAAATGCAAAAAGTTAAAATCCATTGGGATAGGAATTCCATAAAATTCGTTCATAGTCGACGTCTACGTCAAAAAAGAAGTAACTATGTAAAATTTTAAGTTAATCGGACATAGTTTCTGAGATCTCGTGATGAGTCAGTGAGTAGTAAATATATATATATATATATATATATATGATTTTTGTCTCATTTATGAAACAACAACATATAATTTAACAAAATATTCCGGGATTGATAATGCATTATTGAAGATTCACATTCAATGAAACTCGTACAAGTAATAAACCAGAATTAATATTTATAATTTCTTTAATAAAGTATTATTAACTTTAACATCTTATATGATAATTAACAATATGACAATATGGAAGCCCGTTATATAAATTTATGTTCATTGTATAAATTGGTAACTTGTTTAATATAAATATATAAAAATGTATCTAGACTAGTCAAAGATATTCAAATAATTTTTAAGAATCTTAATTAACACTAAACCTACCAAGTACCGGTCAAATTGACCGTTCTTAAACTTTTGTAAAACTTACACATTTTTAAACGTTATAATATCGTTATCAAACTACATGACAATTTTTAGAATATGCATATAACATTTTCTACACTTGTAGTTATTTCCATTATTACCTGCGTTATATTATAAAATAACTTTTAATTACCGGTCCATTTGACGGCGTGTGGTAGGAACAGGTATACAAGAATTGTCGGTAGATTTAGTGTTAATATCTACTTAATTATGTAAAAGACTACTACTACTTAATATATATTACTATATCATGAAGTAAATTTCATCAAAAAATATATTTCCTGTACAATAATAAAAATTTCATTTGAGATGTTTTATAATGTATTGAAGCATTACCGAGTATTATTTTTTGTCCGTTTTTATACTCTTATATTTTATAGATCTAAATATAATACTAATTTGAAATTACATTAATTCCAAGCTAATAGTAAATATTAAACAATATTAAAACTACACATGATTACCTAAATTATAGGGGAATGGCATTTCACAATTATACATTGTTGGCTTCCGTCAGTAAAAAATATAACATTTCAAAATGTATGGTCAAATCTTTCATATATTCCTTCATTAAAATTTCAACCACTTAATAACAGCTTAAACTACCTGCCTTTTAACGCCAAAAGATAAAATTCATGACAAATAATATTTTTGGTAAACAATCTATTTAATCACATTTCGTTGTATCCACACAATACACATTTAATTTTCAACACTAATTGCCTTCTTTTGTTTCTTGCCTCTGAATGTGTCCATAATTTTCCTAAAAGGTCCAGATTTCTTTCCTTTGTTGGATTGTCTTGAGCTGTTCAGTGATGTGGTGTCGAAGGAGGTCTGAGGTATCTCATCTGATAGTCTGTGAAGGTTGGTGAGAGAAGTCGTTTCCTTAGGGACGTCCGGGAGAGCGAGGGTCTTTATAATTCCATTCACTTGATATCCGTTGGAGTTGCTCTGTGACGTCTCCGTGATTCTGACGTCAGAGTGGGAAATAGTAGGCGGCATAGTTATTCTGAAAATGTTATTATTTTAGCGTGTTAATAAATATTACAAATGTATGAATTATGTATCAAAAATGACAAGTATTTTCTTTTATATCTTAAATACTCGATAATTAAGCGAATCGCAGAAAGTACTTTCTTGGAACGAAGTTCCTTAGCAAGGCTTACGGGTAGTGCGATTTAGTAGAAATCGTATTATCGTATAGTTTTTAAAATTTAAATTATAGAAAGACAATAGTGAAATAATATGTTCAGAGTCTATAAGAGTATGGAAAGCACAATCGTTGGGAGTGCAAATAAAATATACTATTTATATTCATATAATGCATAATTTACTATTTTGTATGTAATTTAATTACTATTTTACTATTTTGTATTATAATTGATATATGGAATTAAACTTTCTGATGTAATTCGTTTCTTTAGATTACTTGCCTTGAAAAAAATATATAAAATAAAAATTGAAATATAGACATTTAATTTCAAGTTACATTTGGAGGTCAAGAATAAACGTAAGGAACTTCGTTTCCGATCCCTGACCGCACACTTTTATTTATCTGTATATATAATAAGAACTTACTAAACAAATTAATAATTTAAGTCAATAGCAATGAAGGTCAATGACCCCGTGACAAAAATTAATCATTTCTGTTTTAATCCCTATCAGTTCCTCTATTTCTTATGGGGCCTATCAGTACTATATATACTTGTCTCTTTCCCACCTGGGTGTATCGACGATCCTGAGGGAGTGAGCGAGTCGATCCCAGAAGTTGTAGGGCGCGCGTGCGGCGGGCGGCGAGTAGCGCAGGTTGTGGTAGTAGGCGAGGTGCCGCGGAAGGTTACACTCGCGGTACATCACCGGGATTATTTTCAACTGCTTCTTGCCTGATCACATACAAACATGAGAATGAAAAGATGATATATCTTAAAAGATACTCAATGCAGAGTTTTTATATTTATCTTTAAAAAATATGTAGACAATGGGTAGGTATACGACTCCGATGACTCGTCTCCATAACTCAGCACGATTCTATTTGTCTAGCTTCTATTAACAGACTATTGAAACAATGGGAGCCAATACTAACTGATAGCATCCGCCTGCGCCAGATTCATGTAGAAGGAGATGGCGGGACTCTGCAGGAAGTCGGGGGAATACACCAGCACGATGTACCGACAGCGGTCCGCGATGAGACGCGACACCGGCTCGAAGGGGGTCGCGTGACCTGCGATAAGGTCATCCTCCGTGCACATCTGGAAAAGTGAAAGTTACATTTATTATTGATGATAAGCAGGCACAGTCGTTTTGATATTTGCAGAATCCATCGTTAAAGAATACAGAATTGAAAGGGACAAAGGAACAAAAAAGACAAACTTCCGACTCCCTTGTCTTACTACAGCTATGATATATACAAGTTAATTTATCCCAATAATAACCTTGAATCCCTCCTGCCTCGTGCGCCTGAGCAGTTCATCTACAAAGTCTCTATCCTCCCTGGAGTACAGGACATAAGCGTGGTACCGCTGTGGTGTGCCATACAACTTGTCGTCATATGTGATAAAGTCGTCATCCGATCCATCCAGTATTATCACTGGATTATAGGCTATCCTGTTTGTTTGTACTGAAAATATTTTTATAGTAATTAATAACACTATAAAATTTAATTAGATCCTCAATCAATCTTGACAATTGATAAACAAATACACCCTATTAAATGATAGTATATCAATAGAATAGCATAATTAGTTATCTAAACGAGTGCCAAACAAAAATTTAACAGATTTTTAATCAAACTTTAAATAAAAATACCAATATATCAAAATTTATCAGTGAATCTCGCTGTGTATCAAGGTTTATCCAAGAATCATTATTCTAATTAGATAAATATGGCAACTAAATGCAAATTACATTATTATAAGGTCACATGAGGTAAATGTTGTATGTTATGATATAATGGGAAAATATTTTATGGTCAAAAAATTTATTAAAAAAGAAAGGTCATGTAAGTCATTAAGCATACTAAAAATTATATATATATATATATATATATATATATATATATATATATATATATATATATATATATATATTCCACACAATCTCACAAAACAAAACAAGAAACTATTCATAGAATATAGATAGATTTTTATTATGAATAAAATGTATAATTTTTTATATTTCCCTTGACTTGCAGTATTTATTGTCTGTCTTAAGTTAAGTATTTCAATGAAGTAAATATTTCAATTTCCTCTAAATTATTGAGGTTAGCTTATTAAATGGTGCAAAATGTTTTGTTTTTACCTAAACCAGTCTCAAGATTTGGTTATTTTTTGTCAATGATAAGTAAATAGTGTGAAAAATATTTTTTAAATTCCATACTACTAGTTAATATGTGTAGAAAGTGCACTGCTGTGCAGTCAAAAATATTATAGAACACTTAATATCTACATGTGAATAATTACAAGAAGGATATTTTTGCCTGTTACAAATTAACAGGCAAAAATAAATAACAGTGTGACTGACTCATAATGATGACCACATATTAACCTTTCAACTTTCCTATTAACAATACAATTGTTTATATTGTGCTTGACTAAAACTGACCTCAAAATAATTTAAAGGTATCATTTCTTTTTTTTATTAATCATAAAATAAAATTTATTTATTTATATAAAACATACCAATAAGTTTATTGTTCGTGGCCAATTCCAATATATCATCACAAATATCATGTCTGTCAAGTATTTGGAGAAAGTCCATTAGTCGGCCGACTGTTGCCGAACCATCATTCCTATTACTCCATATGGTTAGAATCTTGTCTGTCTTGTCTTCACGATCATTACACCGTATACTAGCTGCTACTTCACTTGATATATTTATAAGAGATGCTAACCCTCTCCAATCTCTGTAATACAAATATAACTACTTTTATCCAGTTATAGGTAAAAATATTAAACAATTATTAAAAAGTAGATCAATCTTAAACATTACTAAAACAATTTCTTTATTTATCACTAAATTCTACAATCAGAATAAGTAAAATGACAAAGAAATATTTTTCAAATAAACATATTTACAACCAGTGCTGTTTGTTACACTGTTTATTTTTGTGATCTAAAGTGAACTAAATACCTGTGCCGCGATATTTGGTCGGGTCCGACCACTGGCAATATCTTTTTTGCATTTAAACGAGAGGATAATAGATTCCGAGATTCATAGGACATTGCAGCCAAAGGCACGGACCTCAAGTCACCGACCATATTGCCTATTTTAGTACGCTATTACGACAGTTCACTACTTATTATTTTATTTTGGCACACTTTCATATCGCAGTGTTACTTAGAAACACCAAAGAATGTAAAACAATTATTCAACTCCGATGTTTGTGTGTATAATCATCAATAAGACCAATAGACAGTAGTGTTGCCATTCGCTAAATGGACTTCAACATAGACTAATAAATGATAACTTATAAACACTACACACAATACAGAAATGAAGCAAATACGATTGATGTTGTGCCATTCCTAGGTTAGTTTAGCTATTCTGAAGGAATTCGATGGAGTAAGGATAAGAGGAAAGAATTCCATGTTTCTAAGAAAATTGTGATACAATATGTTTTGGATTGTGGCCCTTGCAAAAGTTACAGCCATTATTGATATTGTCGAGTGCAAAAGTGATTCTTCTATTTTATTTTTTATTTTATTTATATTCGATACCAGTGATCACTTGTGTACGTGAAATTACCTATTTCGAAAACATAATTATGGAAACAAACCTTTAAGTACAGACAATCCCCAACTTTAAATAAGGTTACGAGCGTTCCAAACGTGCCCTGATCTGAGAAAAACAACACAACAAACTCAGCCGATTTTTTTTTATTGTAATCACTGTTTCACAAACGTCAATATATTTAGTGAACAGTTTACAAATAATCAAATAATCAAAATCGATAAGCTGGCGTAATGATTTGTTAATAACTAGAAAAAAGAAAATTCGTGGCTAGCAAGACGACCAGTCACCGGAAGCAGCACCCCTTCACGAAACTTAAGCAAGGGTCAACCATTACGTCACGTTACGTCATCAGCCGGTAACCTTTCCTCAAATATAGCAAAGAAAGCAACCTGTCCCCCACTCAGTAATAATTTCTAAGGGAGCGTTGTGATGCAGCTAGTAGATCAAACAAGTATAATAAACAGCGTCCAAAAATGCTATTAATCGCTAAAATACTATTCATCCCTATACCATATTTTTTTACCAAATTCCTTACAATGAATGTTCTGAATATACTGACAAATTTAAGGCTTTACTAGAGAGTTTATTGTAAGAGCGTATTTTATGAAGCCTGGTGATGGGCATAGCTAGTTTATTTTTATTTCCAGTTTTAATTTAGTGTAGATCACATTTTTTATTAAATTGATCAATATTTTTGTGTACATAAATTAACGTTTCTTTTAATAAGACATTGGCGTTAAAACATTGTACAACATCAGAGCATTGCTTACATCGACAAATAATGATTGCTGTCTTTTAATTTCAAAAGTACGTGTAAATGCCTACTTTAATAAAGATATTTTGAATTATTTGAATTATTAAGAGAAGTATCATCAGCAAACAACACTATTCCATGTTTTTTCCTCACAAGGTGAGCCAAATCATTTATGTAAAAGAGGAACAAGATATTTCCTAAGATGGAGCCTTGTGGCACGCCCATTTTGACAAATGAACCAAGAGAAAACTTTCCATTTACATCTATTTCTGAATTCTCTCATTAAGACATGATCTAATCAAATCAAAGATCTTTTTTCTAATTCCATAATGACGTAATTTTCTAATTAAAGTTTCATAATGTACACAATCAAATGCCTACGATAAATCACAGAAAATGTCAAGAGCATCCGGTCATTCTTCTCGGGCTTCAAAAATATTCAGCAATCCCTTAATACCCGTATCTATGGAGTGAACCCAAATAGTTTTTTATGCAAAAGGTTATTTTTGTTAAAATGTGTAGCTAGTTGAGTGAGAATATTTTTTACAAAGATTTTACGAAATGTGGGTTATACTAAAGTGGGTTTATAGTTCTTTGGATCTAATGTACTACCAGATTTAAATAATGATGATACCTGATGCTTCACTAAGACGATGAAGGTAACTGTTGTTGATTAAACTCCCTTCTATCCAAATGCGTTCATATGATTATATAAGACTTTTTTTAATTAAACTGTCTACGCTCCCCTGGAATCGTAGCTACACTCCCATTGTCATTACATCAATTTTATCCACTCTTCTTATAACCAGTCTCCGAGAATGCTACTGTAAGTATCTCGCCAAGTATCCGAGCGCTGGGCCTCGATATTTCAAGCGATGATCAGTTTCGTAGTCGGAAAATAAATCTAAGTTAGTCTCTATGTCTATCTATCTATCTATGACATTTTAAGTGATCAACTGAGCGAAACAGTAGTTCACGTCGAACCTCAGACTTGCACTATATAAAATATTGACCGTGTAAAACAAAGATCCATTCGGATAGCCGTGCTCTGTGAAAGGTTAGATCATCAGACATTTATCACAAAGAAAGTCCTGAAGAGCTATTGGATCTCGTTTGTCAACAGTTCGATTCTCAAGGAACTTTTTTCCACGTACTAGCAAGATATGGAACGAACTTAATTTAGCGGATCAGTACTGCCTCTTCAAAGGCCGGCAATGCTCTTATACATCCTTGACTGGTGGCAGCAGAGCTTACTTTCCCCCAGTTAAGTCGAATGCTCGTTTAGGGTTATCGTAATCGTATATTAAAAAAAAGATATTTATTTCTATTTATGGCAATGTATTTTGGTATTGTTTCCACCACATTTAGAAAACTTATTTGGACATGGTAAGAACCCACCATACTCAATTTATGATAAATGTTATGTTAATATATTTTATGATTTATCTATGTTGTACCTATTTATATTCTATTTTTACGTAATAATAATATGTTTAGGATAGAATTCTACAAACGCGCTTTCGCGTTTTTATGACCAACAACTTTTTTTAATGCCTTAAGGTTTTTCAAAAGAGATGGGTATTCTAGCGATAAGGCCGCCTCTTATATTCATAGCATACTGTTTGATATTTTTTTTTGTTTAGAGTAGAATAATTTAGTCGTTGTTCAGTTAGTATATTTTATTACCATTAGTGTAGGTTTTAGTTATGTTATTATTTCTTCTTTAAGTTGTATTGTTTATATTTTGTTTTGTTTATTTGATTTTTAGTAATAATTGCTATGAAAAAAATAAATTTGCTGCTATTAAATAAAAATGACATAAATACTTATCCTTTAACAGACAATAAAGTTTAAAAATTTATTTAACATTATTGTATACATTTATATTATATGTACAATAAAAGTTTTCTGTGATCACTTCATGTTCATGGTGTTGGTCACAAAGACATCGTTAAATTTAAAAAACATATAATTAGGTTTAGATGAGCAAGAGTTTTTGGAAAGAACTTCCTTAAGGCGGTTTACGGGTAGTGCGATTTTGTAGAAATCGTCACCTAACGAAATGCCGTAAGCCCTGTGTGTTCGTGTATCGACTCTACTAAAAATAAATAAACACAAGAGTTGGCAAGTGCGCTAGCGTAACTCTCTCTGTCTCTCTCTATCTGTTTGTGTGTCCCTGTCTCTTTTTATTATATAATCTCAACACAGGGTTGTACAAACACGTAAAAATTTTGTGAAAACGCATTGGTCATACGTGAATATTGTTTTATTATTGTAATTTGAACTCTATTAAATGTATCTTATTAAAGTTATAATAAGCCAAAAAATTTTATGTAGACAAAAATTTTATTTAAATATAATGATGGAATTAAAAAAAGTCTTTTCATTTAGTCTATCTTCATATGTATGTATAATTTAATATTTAATATTTTTTTAAGAATAAATATTCAACTTGAAATATTGAACGAAACTTTCCGAAGTTAATCTTTCCTTTAGAAAAAATTATATAAAATAAAAATTGAATTGTACAGATTTAATTTCGAATTACATACGCAGTTTAAAGACTTAAGGAATTTTTTTACTGATGGGAGTTTTCAAAACAAAAAAAAAGGTCAATTATTTTCAGTTTTGTTATATACCTACGAGTTATACATAACATATTTGTTCAACTTGTTTCTGACGACAGCGCAACTAACTGATTTGATCATTATCGTCAGCTTTGTTATATAATATTTATAATTTCTTAAGAAATTTGAGTTTTTCATTAATTACTATGTAGGAGAATGAGTGCCAGAATAACTTATTCTTGGCATAATTTTTAAGAAGACACTATTAATTATCCAACCTTTCTAATACGTTATTAATTTAGTGCCAATTCACTGTTGATAATATAATCAGCAGCACGGCAATCACGCTATCCTGTGATTGCTGGAACTGTGCAACAACATGGGCATGTCCTGATACAAAGTGCTGGATAATGTGGATCCTTTTTAACCAAAAGTTTTGTGCAGTGACTACTTATATACTTTATTCCACTCATCACTAGATCCAGCAGTTTGTTCTTAACATTTGTTATTAAGTTAATCTGAGTTTGGCGAAATAAAAAAAATACTATGTTTTTTTAAAGTGTCGTGCTCCTTAAAATTGACAATACCAATGTTTAAAACACAGTTGATTTCATTTGCATTGCTGACATAGAATACCCTTTAATTAAAAAAAAATATTAGGCTCGTAACATACATTTCAAAAACGGATTCAAAAAGAGCCTCAGATTGTTGACGATAATGAGGAAGATAATAACAAAATAAATAGCCGTAAATAAGTTCATATTACTACTTTATTAATATCCACCAATGCGTTAGAAAATAGAATTTTTCTTGAAGTATTAATTATTATATCACGACACAATGCTATGAGCTCCCATACTGTCTCCCGTCAATAGTTAACACTAAACCTACCAAGTACCGGTCAAAATGACCGTTCTTAAACTTTTGTAAAACTTACACATTTTTAAACGTTATAATATCATTATCAAACTACATTACAATTCTTAGAATATGCATATAATATTTTGTTCACTCTTTACTTTTAGTTATTTCCATTATTACCTGCGTTATATAATAAAATAACTTTTAATTACCGGTCAATTTGACGGCGTGCGGTAGGAACAGGTACACAAGAATTGTCGGTAGGTTTAGTGTTAATTGCGATCGCACCTATACATATTATAACAATAGTCCAAATTCATTTTTAATATCTGCTGAAGTGAAGTCATTATACAATCTGAAACTGAAATACTAAAATACCAATCTTATACGGCAATATTTGTTTATTTCCTGTAAAGTCTGGCATATATCAATAAAAGAAAAATCTCCGACATAAGTTTTAAACTCATTTTATGTCCGAAAATGTTACTAATAAGTCAAGAAATAGTTTTAAATTTCAATCCTTAGAAAAAAAGTGAATATTACTACTTTCGTGGTAAATAGATAAGTGTAGCGTTAAAGGTTTTATTCTGGATTGTTAAGGATAAAATACTGTGTACATTTCTCTATTTCTTTTGAAATTATGTATTGATAAAAAAATAAAATGGTTTCCGTAGTTTTATATTCAAGTAAATTTTTATTTTCACTGAGACTTAAATAGTGAGCATGGAGGTTAGATTGCAGTTTCAAAAGGAGATCTAAACTATGTATTTTTTTACAAATTATAAAAAAAATGATTTAATTTATGAAACAGAGACCAAAAACAACAAACAAGCTAAATAACTCTAATTAAATTAAATAACTCTAAATGATTGATAATTGAATTAAATAAATGTATTTATTTAATACATTCAAATAAGTAATTGCAATACAAAAAGACATCTGAAAGTAGAAAATAATTCTCATTCATCACCCAAAATTCGGCAGCCTGCAGTCGACAGAAACTGGCACTGGTTTTGGGTGATATCGCTTTTCTTACCCAGACGTTTTTCCATCTCTTTCCCCCACGCTTTCATAGTGTGGGCTTACATGAGCTTTTATCCCCCCATTATCATATATTATATCCTACACTAGTGTATTAGTTCACTATTTATGGAAGATCGTCTTCTCTTGCAATTATTTATTGAAATTTTTCACCATATCCATATTTGCTTTAATTCTTCCACTGATCCCCACAGTGGCGTAGCTACCGGAGGACTATACGGGGCAGTGCCTCGAGGCCTTTAGCTCAGGAAGCCCCTCGGACTTTGACTTACACTCTACAGCTCTAAATTGAACTAGGCAAAATTTCTCCCACATTCGGAATAAAAATATACCAGATTCCTGGAACGCAACTATAGTAATAGCAATTTATTCTAAAAAATACAAGGCAATTTCCAACATATTTTAAGCATTATAAAACTTATTGATTTAGGTACTTAGTTCTATTCTTTAATACCAATATCTATCTCTGCGTGTTGAACCAGGACTTTCACTGCTATGTATAATAAAGAACTGATGAAAATTTTAAAGTTTTGTTCTGTATTCCTTATCTAAAGGGTGTTTAAGGCGACCGTATATATTAATGTACCTCTACTGTCTGTGTCTGTCTAGGACTATTTTTTGAACGGCAACAGTTAAATATTTTCTTTTATTTTCATAATTTCTTTTTTAATCATAAAAAAGTTACAAAAACTAAAACCGCCTTCAAAAAGAATAAATTAATTTGACAGAGCAAAATTGTTAAAGAAGTCTAGGTAAATAAAAAAAAAACTGGCAGGTACGGAACACGACGAATTTTAAAAAGTTTTTGTTGGGTCCTAGTTTATTTTTAGCTACGCCACTACACCCCGTCCATTCATTCTCCTCATTTATTGATATTTCAAAGTATATCTGCGATGATTCCCTAATTTATTAATCCTTACAAAATCCAGTATCATCTTTTACATAATCCCAACCTAATTTTCACAAAAAAAATGAAAATGATTATAATAAATATGATAGGACTTCAATCTTACGGAGTATTGGGAGAAAAGAGGCAGGTAACAGCTAGTAGTTTAATAAAACACAAAAATCATTTCCAATATTTTTATTTTTAAATTAGTGGCAGTGAAGTTTTTTTCGAGATGTCGCTTAATGTTACTAACGGAATCCGGTTTTCACAGTCATCGTTAAAAATTAACTTTACACACAAAAACTTTGTTATTACATAAAAATATCGAAGTCCTTTCACAAGATCACATCACTAATTACAAATAATATTATTAAAGTCGATTAATACGTAAGTTAAAAGTTAAATAAACTTGGTTACGTGCGTTCGCTTAAATTCTGAAATTATTAGGAAGTGAAAGATTAAAAAAAAATAAACAAGACTTCGATATTAATACATCCATTTTAGTACATACTTGAACACACGATACTTATATTTTACTAAGAAAATGTTAAAGTTGAAATTATAATTACATTGCTTTTTCGTCTACAATCATATAAAACGTGCTGACTGGACACCGTCTGTGATGGTTTAATTTAGACTTTAGGACAATGTTCGTGGGTTCTGTTCATTTTTAGTTCAATATTGCAGTTGTAACTTGTAACAGATAAACTGTAACTTTTTAATTCGAATAAACAATTGATAAATAACAAAGAAGGTTAGATATGAGTAAGTTCAAAAATCGACAATCCGCCGGTGCTATAATAAAAAAAAACACCCATTATACAGCCAAGGTCTTACTATGATTTTAATATATTTTTACAGATAAGTAGGTGAATCTTCGAATTTTACTCGAGTGCTAAACAAAAATAATATCCCTTTAGATATGTTCAATTAAAAAACATACTCAATGAAAATTTTAGAGTTAAACAACTTCTAGTACTGATTTTAATTTTAAAGTAGATATAAAATTCGATTATCCACGCTCCTGTTTTCCGTATTTACCTTAGTAGTATCCAATAATTATTTACGTAATAAATAAGTACTTCTCACTTAGAAATAACATCAGTGACTTCATTTTTAATCTATCACGAATATTCGTTTTGGCACATATTTAGGGCAGTACCTACGCATTATATATTCTATTGGTATTGGTATCGCCCGTATTATTTTGCGATAACACTATAAAATTTAAGGTAATAATGGTGTACAAAAATGCAACGGGTGAACATTAAAATATGACCTAACCATTTTAATAATATTAAAAAGATTCTTTTATATAGAAAACATATGATATACCTAATGTCATTATAACCTTATATGCGCAATGTTGCCACACTCGTGATTTATATATTACACTAAAAATATTATCGATAAAGCGTATCTACATAAAAATGTCTACTTTATTACTCAATAGGCACGTAACGATATAATAAAAATGTATACATACGGTAACAAAAGTTTTTATATAAATCCTGTTATTAAAGTACACCTTTGCACAGTAACTATTAGGTGGACTGTACACGATAAATTCATAGGTTATCTGTTCTTACAAGCATCTAAGCTGACTGCAATAAAAAAATATTGTAACTAAGAGGACATATGAAGTATTCATATTAGAAGCAAATAATTAACAATTAATTATATAATTATAGAATCAGAAACTGTACAAACGAATTATTAGAAAATATAAAAGGAATAAAAACTATTTCTTAAATGAAGGCGATGAGGATCTCGATTATATATGTAAAGTAAACTATTTGATTGTATTAAAGCTATTATTTCTAAGATCCTTTTAATAAATAAATTAATAACATAACATTAGACAGGTACATATATGATTATATCAATAAAAATAAATATCAGTTGATGTTTTTTGAAGTCACTGGTATTTCAAATTAAAAAATAACATTTAAATTGTTTTTTTTATAATATTCTGTTTCTACGATCAACATGATTATCTCATATATTATATCATACGATAGTAAGCCAATCTGTTCCGTAGAGTCCCGTTATTCATTCTTTAGAACTTGCCACTTTTTCGAAATAGCTTCACCTAAATTTTTAGAACAATAGTATTTTATAGAAATTATTTAATTAGAATTAATAAAGACAAGTCACAATATCAAACCTTAAAATCATATTCTTATAATATGTATCAAAACATCAAAATGGATAGGTTTAATTATTATTGGTTCATGAAAATTACATTTTATTACTGGCAATGTTTCGTTTGTATTGTCATTACGACATGTCAAGCTGAATAACAAATTGAAATTTTATAAAGCGTATCTCTCGCCAAGCACTCGCTTATTACAATTTTTCCATTTTTTACATTCAGGCGAGTGCTAACATTAATGATTTCTCAGTATTATTTGAACGTTACTATAATCTTATAAAAGAAAGAAAAAAAATATTTTCATGAACCGTCTCGCACGTGCTTGAATAAATAAACGAACAGCACTCAAACGAAATCTATCAAAGTATCATCGTTTAAACGTTCTTTCCAAGTGAGCTGAGTGAGCTGAGTGAGCTGCTCCACCGACTCCCGACCTACTCGATAATAATAATCATATTAATATTACACCTTAAATAACTATACATCTCGTGCCGCTCCGAGGATCGGTAAAACTTATTGAACTTTCAATATATCGTACATCAGTGTTTCATGTATTGGTACTATACAAAAATTAAAAACATTATACAATAATACTACGATATACCATAGACCTTAAAATTACAAGAATCGACTTAAAACTACCAAATACCTATGCGATGATGATGCAATTGCGGTATAATCGTATTTTAGTTACAACCTTTTTAACACCCAGTTTATCTAAACTTGCATTACAACTATGTCCGACTCGATCGCGCTCCTGTGATGCTGTGCCGGTTCGCTCTGACGGAGAAGTCGCGCTAGCTGCCGTGGTATCACTTATTGATAAGATATAAATAAAGCACTTAGAGCAAACCGCTCATCAGTCTAGCTCGGTCCGGTCATCCTCTCAACCCACTTTCAACTTCTTATATTTTAGCAACGACTGCTATATTACTTTATAACTCGCTCATTTCATGGCTCCATGAAGATTTAGCTAGTATAATGATTAGTGTTGATTATCGCGTATTTTAGACTAATTTTGGTACCTAGTTTTGTTTTTAGTCTTAACCATAAGCAGTGTTTAATTTAATTGCTGAATTCAATAAAAATATGACATTTAACGTAAAATAAGTAACGCAACTAAACATTTTTCATTTAGGCCTACTGATTGTGGATATAGTGTAAGTAAAAAATAATAAATTTTAATAATTTGTTCATTATTAAATAAATTATAAAATATTAAAACAAATAATGTTCAAGTATCAAAAACGTCCGATTCCTAAACAGTGACACCGTAATTCGTTTCTAACTTTTCTATAATTTATTATTATTATCTATTATTACAGACAATACGTCGATGATAAATATTTGTGCTTCAGTTTGACGACATCGGATATAATAATATATTTTACGCTACAGTAAATACCCGATCGTACGTACGCGAGAATGTGTAGAATATCGATCCTAAAAGGTACCGACGGTTCGATCGTACCCTAGATATCGATAGGAAGTCAGTTTTACTTATTATATTTTGCTATTTATTAACTATTAATACACTTTTAGCTTCATCGACCTCCTCGGTCCAACTCGATAGCTCGAATCGGCAATTGGAAAATTTCATAAAAAGTCTTTGTATTAGTTGCGAAGTCCGAACGCTCCGAACTGTACCTACGGTGACCTTTGACACAGTGAACCGGGCGAACGTCGACCACCTTCAACTTTCGATTCGGCCCAGACGCAAGCGGCGTCACGCGCGGGGTGACGCGACATTCTGATGCCGGCGTCGGACTTCGGTCGACTGACCGTCGAAACCGTGTGTTTTGTATTGCTTTCGGTGGTTTCGGGCGGCGGGAAACTTCAGGTGCGGCGGGTCAGCGCGCGGCGACGCGGCACAGCGCTAGGCGCAGCGCGGCGGCCGCGGGCACGGCGGCGCCGCACAGGCCCGATCAGAGTCGGTCCTCCTCTTCCTCCTCCTCACCCTCGTCCCCGGCCTCCTCGTTCTCCTCCCGATATCCCGGGTGCTCGCTGATGGCGTAGTAGTTCCCATTGTAAATCACGCCCAACTCCCGCAGCGCGTCCCCTCGAATGGTCGCTTTTATCGTCCAGTTGTAACAGTCGTCCGATTCCGACTCGCGATCGAGCCGCTCCACGTCCAGAATTTTGGAACTCAACCGCTCAAGTATGATGCCTATATCTTTAATGGTTAGATGTCGTTTCTGGTCGACGCTGAGCTGGTCAATCAGGAGCAGAAACTTCTCTGAGGTGACAGCCTCATCCTCGACTAGTGTGTTTTCGGTTTCGCTCTCCGACGAATCCCGATCGCCGCGCCGTGCCGACTCTGCGTCTAGAAATCGCACGTGTCCCTTCGGCCGGCCCTGGGGCGAGGCGCGGGGTTGGGAGTCCTGAATTGGTGACGTCGCCACACTTTTGTGAACTGCGATACGCCGGCCCTCCTCGTGCAGCGCGCAGCAATGGAAGTCGCACTCGTCGGTGGGCGGGCGGTGCTGGGGGTGCTGGTGTGGCGCGGGGTGCGGGGGCGCAGCGGCGCGGCATTCCGCAGTGTGCACGTGGTGGTCGAGCGAGGAGGAGGCTCGTGAGAGGCGCGCGCGCGCAGGGCCGGGCTCATCGTGGTTCACGACGGTGATGTGCGGTGGCGGCGGCTGCGGCCGCTCCAACGAGGTCTGTATGACGAGCGAGGGCCGCCGGTCGGGTTTGGCCTGCCGGGAGGGCGACCGCGCGGCGGGAGACGCCTGCGGCCGCTGGTCCCAGTGGAGCACCACTGTGACTCGCCCCTTGTTGTCCATGATTTTCCATGAAGGCGTTTCATCGTGTAATTCGAGCGCGTGTATGGTCTCGCATACGATCTTTGGGATCGCGGATATCGCTGGAAGATTATACAAAATAAAATATTTTTTTACAACCAACCTAAATATAACACCGACCACACAAAAAAATAGTATTTCTACTAAATGCGAGACGTACCAGCCTTGATGACGTCGACGCCGGTAGGATACCATCGCTCGCCCTGCCGCAGCAGCAGCAGCACGGTGTTGGGAGGGAGCGTGCGCCAGTACTCGCCGTCCTCCACCTGCGTCCCGTCGCTCTCTAGTACCAGTCGCACGGGCTCGCTCGCCGCTACCGATAGCTTCTCCTTTCCTGAAACGTATATCTCTCATTTGATGCATTTATCGGAGCACACAGATTTTAAAATTTATAAATAATGTTTAAGAAAGTATTAATTAGAAATGAATATTCAATAAAACGAAACCTAAATTAGACGACTATAGCGCTATATTATTTACTAGGCGGCCCTGGACACGAAAACGGGTCAGGCGAAGTGCGGCAGATCTTATTGACCTCCCTAAACCATTTATGTATACTGCATCTGTGGTCACATGAGATTAACTAATCAAACTATCGAACTAGGTATACCATACTATAACCGCATCTCGTTTATCGGCTCGTAACAATTTATATCAGTGATGATATTCATTGTAAAAAGGCCATATATATATATGATTTTTTTCCATTTTTATTTCTTGATAAAAAAAAAGAATTTGAACTTTTTGGTCACTAACCTCTATGTATGAGCTCCTCGAAGCTAGTCACCACTAGCCCCTTCCTTACATTTCTCGAACTGTCCCATATCTTAAAAGGCCTCTTCCCTCTAACCTCCTGTTAACAAATATATCGCTTACACACGATTCCATTAAACACACACACGCATACACACAACACGGCTAATTTTGTAGACTATTTAAATATTTATTTCTAAGGATCACTAAAAGCAGGTTTCAAACAATCCATGAAATGCATAACGTCCGATATGAATGACATTCATGATAATGAAATGTAACATTAATTATTTATGAATGTTAAATAAATATTTCACTCATTATTTTTAAATGAAACTTCAATACTATTTGTCTTTAATTTGATACACTTATTTGTGTTTATTAAAAAAACAAAATGTAACTCTAAACAGAGCAATCAAACCTCGAATAGAACCACTCAACGCTCTACATTTGACAAATACTAAGTTTTGCAAAGCATTTTTTAATCTACTAATTACCATTTAATTTCTTTTCAAACTCAACTCATATCTTATAAAAAAATAACATTAACATGTTCCATTATGACACTTTATCACAAAATCATACTACAGAGCATAAAATCCATGCATAGTGTAGGTGCTACGGCGTAGCGGCTACGTAGCGTAGCCGGTGTCCGTAGAGCCTGCACTGGATGCAGCGGTGCAACGCCCGAGCGACCTGCGTCCCCCCTCCACCGCCCCGCTACCCCCGCGCGCCCTCGCACTGACACGCCCCACCCCGCACGCACTGTGCGTTGACCTACTGACATCGCCCTCAACGATCTTTAATCCAGAACTAGCCCAGCCGTGGGCAACACACAGACCTAGCTTCGACAACAAGCAAAGCGTTATGCTTTTTACTAGTGACACATAATCAGCTGATGTTTAGACTTTCGTGAAAATTATTGTGTCATATTTTAAAAGTGATAAAGGAAGATAAATTAATTAATTCGGAATATAATTAAGTGAATGCAAATAAAACTGATAATGCTATTTACACTGACATGGGTGATGGAGAGTGCTGGGTGGCATCTAACATTACTAAAGTTACCTCTGCAATTTCGACTATCATTTTCACGATGCACTCACACACTTGGTTTCACTTAAAAAATGACACTGTTTATTATTATTTCAGTAGTTGAAGTCTCTCTTTAAGTACATATAACAATTATTTGTAGAAATAGTCAAGAATATTTTTATTGTATAATGGCGAGAAGGATGCATTTATCAGTTAATGGAATTGGATAAAAAGTATTAGTTTCGGATATTTGTTTGTGATGCGGACAGTGAAATACTAGTAAATGAAACGAATAGTACGCACTTATCACAGTAACAAGCAAGAAGCACAACCTTAAATAATACGAGCCACAAAACACCTTCCTAATAAAATCACTTGTAAAAATATTAAAACCCTATATATTTGTATAATTGGGAACTATCTAGATTTACGATCTTTAAAAATATCAAGATAACATTCAACCACGTTAACCGTATATAATACAACATTAATTTACGAGTTGAACATACAGCATTTTAAATTTGACATACTATACAAGTACAGAAGCGGCGCGGTGCGCCGGCCAGCGCCGCGGCCGCACTGTCGACTCACGACTCGTGACTCGTGACCGGGTCGCGGCCTGCTTCCCCCCTCCCTTACCCGCACCCCTCTCGTACCCCCTCCCGCCCCTCGCTACGAGACACTACCCCTCAGTCCCCGCTCCCCGAGCCAACCCCGCGGAGACCTTAGTCCCGCACTGCAGCGCCCTATTCGATGCCGTAACATCTTCGAAATTAGCAACACCGATAATGCACTTTTGGGTACAAGTAAAAAGGAACTGTCTCACAGCGACGTGCTCTGATTGGTTAGTGTGGATGTTTAAAAATTCTTTGAATTTCGAAATGGTCTCAATTTCCTAAAATACTAATATGAAGAATATTTTTCAAGTAATGTTTACAGAGCACTGAACTGGATCCTAGCGCAGCCGAAGTTATTGAAAAGGTTATTCGATCTCCGTACCTACTATGATATAAATATCCAAAGTTGTTTAAGATATATTGAGTTTTATAATTGAAATATTGATGCTTTCTCGGCGATTAGTTTAGAATGAAGTTAAGAGTCGTGATTTAAAGTTATATAATACAATTGAACTGCTTATAATGTGAAGTAAATAAATACCATAGTGTGAAAAACTAATAAAATGTTATTACTTTTTTGTTTGTTATATTCAAGTACAGTCATATCAATATTCGTAATAAAAGCTATTAATAAAGCCGCACTTCGTTGACGTAGTTAATAAGCCCACAGATAAATTAAATTCTTTAGAGTTTAAAAATATATACATTAAGAAGATTGGACATTAGTATAAAATTAAACCTGATTATAATTAAATATTCAAACACCGCCTTTGCTGCAAGTTATTCTTGGAACACAATTTCCAGTTTAAGTATGAAGAGAGAACGGAATGCAAACTATTTAAGGAAAACGGAACACGCCAGAGAAATTAATAAGATATCGTAATATAAGGTAACAATATTATTAGAATATTTTACATGTTTCATGAGCATTTTTTATCTTTTTCTTTTATTTGTATGATTTTTTAAGTTTGTGTAGTTATAGTTTTGTATTTATTTCGTATGACAATTAGAATTATTTTTAAAATCATCCATATTTTATAGAGTAAGAATCGTCATTAAGTTCACACATAGTACATCATTTTACCCTTACGATATGTTCTTCCACTTTTTGGCATTTGATCTATTAATTAATACTTTTGTGTTTACAAAACTGTTTTTTATGTTACAGGGTTGAAACAGTACACCTTGGTAAGTAGTGCCATCTTCCATGGACATGAAGAGTCGATAAAAATGCATTTGATGGCAAGAGACAGAGACACAAGAGACAAACAGAGAGGAATAGAATATCCGTCCTACTCACTCACAGTAACAAACGTTGCTCTAATACCTGTGTCCCAATAATGAAAAGTCAAGCTCAAACATTTTGAAGGTAGTTAAATAAACTTGTTTGACTTACCAGTGATTATGTTAGTTGTAAGGTCATGATTTTCCAATATAAAATAAGTATGGGTATAAAATAAATACCTTGATTAAACATTATCTAGTATCCAAATGACTGCAATATACAAGAAATATTGTTTTGTTTTTTTTTATGTTAAACGAATTATAAAAAAAGATTTTAAAGCGATCTGTTCTGTTCCGTTATAATTAATTTTGATTTAATGTAAGTTTTAATATTTCAATAACCTCAGCAAAGGCGTATGTCCACCCACTGAGGATATTTTCAACCTACGTTGAGTAAAAAAAAATATTTTTATACACTCCCTAATTGTGAAACGAAATCATGATGAATGAAGTAATGAGGGGAGGTTCTCAAGAAACAGTTAATGGTATTGAAATTATATATGAAACAATATAAATTTAAGTATTGTTTTTTGTTCGAAATGTTTTTTTTTTATATGTTGGTGTCTATAACTAGAAACGCTATAGGATATCATATATTATGGGACACGATACATAAATGTACCAATATTACTTTTGTTAATTTAAAACTATTATTTAATATTTAAACCAAGGGTCAGAATACACTGTTTATTCACACGAGTGTCGAGTTATTTGTTTCATTAGCTTGAATTAATTTCACAATTGTGTATTAAATATAATGTGTACATGACTTAATTTTTTGATTCATTTTTTTCATTTTATTTTTAGCTTTATTTATTACTATTTAATAATAATTCAAAAAGTTTATGTGAAGTTAGTTTTAACGTGTTTCTGTTTTACATTTACCAAAAGTTTAATAATATTTAATACTACAAATTTATATGGAATTTAAAAGAAATAAAGTGGATATTGATTATTAGATCACTTTGAGAATAGAGATTTGAAAAGATAATAACTCTCCTTCATTAATAGTATTGATATATGTATGGATATACGAGTGTAATTATGAAAAAAATACTATACTTTTAGTGATACCAAGGAACTGCAATACTGTTAGTTTTTTTACTAAATATTCATTGAGAAATTCATGGATACTATTGAATGAAAAATTTATGAATACGAGCAAGATTCGAATCTGCGACCTCTACCAATTAAGCCACCGTATCTACCTCGATAAATGTAATATTCCATACACATTCGTCTTTATCGGGACGAAAGCGACATCTATTAGGCTTTTTGCGAGCTGTAACCATCGTTTCTAATTATGTAGTATAAAAGAACATTAAAAATATGCCACAACAAATATTAATATTTTAAAATGTCTATACCATGTTTCGCCATTTTAACACTAAACCTACCAAGTACCGGTCACCGTTCTTAAACTTTTGTAAAACTTACACATTTTTAAACGTTATAATATTGTTATCAAACTACACGACAATTCTTAGAATATGCATATAATATTTTCTTCACTCTTTACTTTTAGTTATTTCCATTATTACCTGCGTTATATAATAAAATAACTTTTAATTACCGGTCAATTTGACGGCGTGCGGTAGGAACAGGTATACAAGAATTGTCGGTAGGTTTAGTATTAAACCATGTTCAGACATGTCCGTCCCGATAAAGACAGGTATATGAAACGGGAGGTGAATAGCGATAGGTATGACGAGACGGTTACGAGGTTGCAAGTTCGAATCTTGCCCATATCGAAAAAATTTCATTCTATATTAAATTAAAAATTTTAATAAGCTTAACACGGACAAACATGTTATAGACATTTTCATATATTACTAATGGAATTTAACTGTAAAGTACTATGAGAAATCGGGCGATATCGAGTGTTAGAACATGGATATTAAAAACTTACCATCAAATAGAGCTTCTGCTTCTATTTACTATTATAAAAATACTTTTCTTTACTATAACATATTAAGGTCATTGAACTTTAAATTAAACAACATAAAAATGTATATAAATGGTTATATATGTAATAAGCTTATCTATTTGGTTAGTATTGCAAATGCAGGTGGGCGTTCTAACCTTCTAAGAATGTGGGCGTTCACGAACTTTACACTAAACGAAAGTTACACAGCGTCCGCTAATTGCTTTCATAAAATTAATCAAATGAAATGTGATTGTTATATGGCAGAGATCAGAGACAGTGAAAGCTGCACTTAAATTTAACTTTTTCTTAGTACCTATGCCTAGGTAAGCTTTTTATTTAAATAACAACATACATTCATATAATTATGTCGATAGATGGCGCTAATAGAATTATTATTATCGAATTATGTTTGTTAATTTCTCACTATGATTTTTTAAACAGTGATAACAATAAAGAAATTTAGTCTGAATTGGTTCTGTGGTTCTTCTCAGACCAGAGTGTTTGGAACCCTAGCCTTAGTTTTATGTTGGAGTGTCTATAGCAGGGCTTATTTAGATAACTTTGGTACAAACATAGGTCCTACTGACACTTCCATTTAATGTACACAAGTGATCACTATATTTATTCAAAATGAAAAAAATATCTATAAAAATATAAATATATATGACAAAAAAAAATGCCCGTGGGATTTAGAAAACCATTGTGGATCATTAAAATTGAGTTTTAAAAAATATGATTGCCTATCTGTATTTATTTTCATATATAAGAACTACTGAACGAATTTTAATTAAGTTTTCGTTGTTGGAAAATAAAGTAAATCTTAATGCAAATACAATAATAAAATTTATACATTATAGATTTTGATAAGACAGTATTTACAATGAAGTAAGAAGCAAATTTGTAATAGTTTTCTAAAATCTATGTAAATTGTTATTTATTGTATATTTTTCAAATTTTCTGTCATTTTACGGTACATAAATAAATAAATACGTTCCATCTACATTTATTATATTGTCATTGTTGTTACTATATTGCGAAATATGTAAAGTAAATGAAATTTGAAAAAAAACAAAGTTTGGAGTCCTAGGGTTAACAAAGTCATGTTTTGAACGCGAGCAAAGTTAATGTCAAAAATAAAATTGTCATTTTTGATGACTTTTGAGTGTATTCATTTGTTTGAATGTGTTTATCACTAGACTATTAGTAAATGTATATTATAAAAGTTTGTGTAACTATTAAAAGTAGGTAAAGTTAATAATTTTATACCTATAAAAATATTGTTTTTTTAATTGAATTGAATTTTATTCTGGAACTATAATTTATATTTGATAAATTATTTAACCATCTCGTATTTATAATATGTCACATTTTAAGTTTTATATATTTTTTTCTATAGTCGGTTACAAAAACTTCTACATAGTATAGTAAAGTCCTATACTTATGTTTTTAAATATTATTATTTTTAAATAAAAACTACGTATTTTATAATTCTGAACTAAAGAAACGTGGAAAATACAAAAACTACAACTAGTAGTGCATTAACTGGTTAAAAGAATTAAATAAAATTAAATAAAAATACTAATATAATCGAAATTAGTATAATAAAAAACATACTTTACGACTGTTTGTTTATAGATACAAGGTAAGTTTATGAGCCGCCATTTTCATCTGTCAAGACGTTCTCAAAGAGTTTTCAACTGTACCGTAAGCGCCCTCCGTCCACATACACCGTAATTAGATGTACCGCTCCAATTATGGCGGGCGTCAAGTGCGCGGGAAATGCAACGTTTTTTTTTATTTCACCGAGAGTTTTAAACACAGACTCTTAAACCGGAAACTATTTTTACATTTTTTTTTCTAGAATATATTTAATTAAATTACTATAATAATTTTGTTCAAAACAATATGTTTAATGTCTTAAACGTTCATTTGTAAAATGTTATTGTGAAATAGTTTGAAAAATGTAAATTAGAATTTATATAGTTCATGTCAAAATAATTTTAATATTTGTCATTAGTTTGTATGAGGAAGCCCTATAATCTATTGGAGGGATTCATTGAAAAAACTAAATGTATAGTGAAAGTAACATAATAATGAATCTTTCCTCTTAGCGTTTGTCACCAGGCCTGCTGAAGACTGTTACATCATACGACCTTCTCAACCCTTCAAGGGCACAACAGAGAAGCTACCCTCTTCAACTAATGATCTTAAGTATGTTATTTCCGTAGATGATCAGAAATTTACAAAATATAACAAAATTATTACATAATTTATATGAATGAATATACATTAAATAAGCATCACACAAAATAGAAACTATATAAAGTAAAGAAAGAGTTAATGTTTTAAATAAGAAGAAAATTTTATAATCCTTTTTAACCAACATAATAGTTCTGATTTAGAAAATTGTTTCTCAAGTAGTTAGAGTTTTTTTCTGATCAATTTACGTCCGTAAATTTAAAAGCAATTTAATAAGCATTGTTATTCCCATTTAATATGAGTAATAAATAAAGCATCGCATTTGGAAAACCTTCGCCATTTTCAAAAATGTTCATATTTATATTTACAAAACTGTTTAAAGAAAAAAAGTACATACGGCCTTTGACGTTTAATCATTATTTTGTTATGGCAACTTTATAAGCTGATTATGTTTAAGCGTAGAAAAGCATATGGACCCGTCGTGCAGACTCGCGATCGATTATTTGGTATATTTAATTTGTAATATAAGATTCAGTTTCATTTTGAATTATCTCCTCAAAAAACTAAATAAAGTAAAGTAATAGTAGCTTCTTACTGCACTAGCTTTTTAATAACAATACACAACAATTTTAGCTTGGATTTTGTTTACGTTCTATAGAATAAGATCTCTAGGAATAGATATTGCATTTGGTAATTTAGATTTAGATGATCTATACAATGTTATCTAGTGCTGATTAGCGCTGCTTAATCAGCAGATAAACTCAGATCTAGACTCTAGGAATAGGAATGGCTGAATATTAACTATACTAGACATGACAGTACCCATTACCTAAGAACCATCTCAGAATGGGACAACGTTTAAAAATTATTAATTTCAAACCCCATAAGTACTTTATATTTAACATCAAAATTAACATTTTCTTTTATGAATTATTCATACGTTTTTAATAATATTCAATATTTTTATTTATGTTCTTATTAATTTATTGTGATTTAAACTAATATTATGGCCAGTATTGATTAGTTTATTTTATTGTTTTTTTTTGTGATTGTCTCAGCTGTTAGCACTACTGGCCATTACAGCGTCACCATTTTTGTTTTTTTTTGTGACTGTCATTGTTTTATTAATTACTTCAAAAAATAAAATCTGTTGTTATATTATTAAAATACATTATCATTTCTACGGAAAAAGTTTAGCCTGAAATAAACAAAATCATATATAATATATATCGAATCAAATACTATCAAAATATCATGAAATCTAATATAGTTTTAGTCGAACACAAATGTCAAAAAATTGTATAGAATTGAATCTAAAAAAAATAATCTAAAAAAATGTATTGAATATTTAACTTTATAGTATCGTAAATATTATTAAATATGTTTGAATAAGTTCTTTCAGACTAAAGTACTTGACTAGCATTCCCTTTTAGTTAATTTTTTTCGTGTACCGTCATTTCTGCATCGAAATTTTCTTTGCGTGAGACAAATTTACTTTTTTTAAACTGACATTTGATAATGGCAATTCTATTAAAGGTATACTTCTATAGCTAATTCTGATAACTGTATTAGGGTCACTACAATTATATAATATCTAGAATATATATTAATTGTGAATATTCTTTCTATATACTAAATATCTGCTATTACAACAGTGATTATACAGTAATGATATTGAACAGTAATATATCTAGATAATCTCTCGCTGGGAACCCTACTAATAAGTCCTGTGCCAAGATTTAGGTATTAAAGGACTTTCAATGAATCATTTGATATTATTAAAAAAGATTTTTGAAAGTACACATTCATACTATGATATAATTCTTTATTTTAATAAATATTATAAGTAATTTTCGTGAAATCAATAACCTGACCTTTACATTACATTATATGCATAAACTTTTACTTCTATACCAATAATATGTAGTACTGCTGCAATTGCCATTTAGGTATCTTTTAATGGCTGCACATATTAGAAATCGATATGATTTGACTTGTTTTATTTCAAAAAATAACTTAGTAGGTATTAATTGTTAATATAATATCCAGTATAAGTATAAATTACTTATTTTTGCTATCAAATAGATCGTAGATATAATAGTCGGGAAAGCTACGACCCGCTACGGTGCTACGGGTTTTTTCACGCATGTGCTAACTGTCTGTTCCACTACCTACTTGATTTATACTATTTAATTTGATTTCGTATTATATAATATATTATCTGTTGTAAGGAACTTTCTTATATTATCTGTGTTTTATTAAGTTAATAGTCTGTTAATTATTTTAAGTTTATTGTATGCCAGTATAACACATAACATATATAAGCTTATGCGATATATTATAACGTATTTAAGATACATAAATTAAAAGGACAATAGCGTAAAAGGTAAATCATGGTAAAAATAATAATCAATAATTCAAAGCGACCGAGTGAATAGACTCGATCTACATAAGGTCTGTAATCTGGCACACATTTTAAATAATGCAAGTTGCATGTGCAACGGTCTACGGTAAAATGAGAGGGACGCGCGCATTGAACACCCGCACGAGCGAGAGAGACGGCGGCCGGCTGCGGCAACCCGCGCTGCCACCGCTGCAGCATCACACCTTCACTGATACACTACTGGGATGGGAGAGGCAGGTGACAGGTTTAGGGTCTTGGACCGGGAGGTATCGAGTCAGGAAGGCGCGACGGGAGCGGATTGCGGCGAGCACAGGGCAGGGTGATAATAACCATATCTCCGGGCGTGTCAGTGATCACCGGTTACGCAAGAGGGCGGCGGCGGCGCCGGTCGCGTCGCGGTTACCTCTCTGGCCATCGCGGCATGACCGCCGGAGGCCGCGGGCGCGCGCTCACGCCGCCATCTTCGAGGGGCACAGCCCGGGATTCGCGTCGCGACTCGCGGAGCACTTGAGCGCTGCGCCGCGTGGGCGGCGATCGATGCGCGTGGCGCGCCTGCGCCCCCGACCGGCCCCGAGCGCGCCCGACCGCTGCCGACGCCTCCGGTGCATCCGCCCTGACCCAATTCCCGCCCACACTGACCTCCTTCTCTATACTTCCAACGGACTGAGTTTCAAATCGCCCCGATGCGACGAATAAACGCCTTCTCTCTCTCATTCGTTTCTAGTTTGATATTACGCTACTTTGAACTTAACATGTATTGCATAATAACGATAATCGAGTGTAGAGATTGGAACGTTGTCGGTAAGGCTCTGTCGCCCGTCGTATATTGGACTACATCTGTTGCAATACTAAGGTAGCATCATAAGTTGGTATTTATATGCCGAAGAAGCAAACAATGAATAACGAACTGTGAAATAAAAGCAAACTTGACAGTTGACTTGATTAACTCCTCATTACAATTATTGTAATGACTGTTAAACTTTTAAATACTAACATCGTTCTTATAATTAATAATGTAATAATTTTCCAAATTACAAAACCAATAGAAAGTAATTTATAAAGTCTGAAAAGAGATACCATTTTGAGTACTTTTAAAATAACAGCTGCTTACAGAATATAAGCTTCATTTCCTAAAGTAAAAATAAAATATATATAAAACTTGTAACATATATGTATATTTTGTTATTTATAGTCACAATAATAGATTTCATACTTTATTATTTTATTATGATAATAATTCAAAAGAATAGTTAAAAAAATGTGTATTACAAATATCTTATCGCTACTACTAAAGTTGTCAATTGTTACTACTATTATTATTATTATTATTTCGCTTCAGCACCACATTTCCATATTTGATATAATGTGTTCAAATTAGTCGTGTTAAATAATTATTCATGAATATGTAATCTTTACCGATTTTTTATTTTAATTTTATATAATGTATAAACTGGCAACATTTTTCAACTATCAAAAGTAAGTGTCAATTATTATAATCAACAAACGTCACAAATGTCATTGCCATAAGCGTTAAGCCGTAAGTGATGTATAAATCTTATCTACACGGGCAATGAACGGTTCGATGGTCAATATTGTTTTTATTGCAAATATTTAAGGCCCGATATTAGTGAAAGCTACACGAATGTATCATGAGTTACATTCTGTTATGTTATTAATAATGTAGTGTCTTCATTTGAACATCGGAACGAATGGACCGCAGTGGGCAGAGTATGTATAAATATTTTTAAATTTGCGAACTGATACATACTGATAATAAATTTAAATAAAAGTCTTATTCCGATTCAGTTAGTCTGTGTCGTATTTGCCTTTAAAATAACCATGTCAACAGAGCCCGCGTGTATTTATAACACCTACGTAAATTTAATTCAAGTGTTAATCAAACTCTAAAATAAATAATTTAAATTAAATTATGTATTAAGTTGGACAAATTTATAAACCAGGTTTAAGTGAGGACTAGATTTTAAAACATGCAGTCAGCATGTCATAGATAAATAAAGGGATTGTTGGTAAATATTTAAACAATCCAATTGAGTTAAGTTTCAATTATGTTATTGAAATGAAATATCTAAGTATGTAATCACTCCACAATTTATTTAATATAGATCATTGAACAAATAGGCACACATTTAGAATTATCAGTAATATAAACCAAATAGTTAATATTTGATTCACCATAATCTATATTTTAAGTAAAAACAAAAAATTATAAAACTTTTTAGGTTTCTTAGTGATTTTTTTAAATATAACCCTAATTTTCAATACACTACAAAATTAAACACAACAATAAGTGGAAATATTTTAACTTATATATATATATATTATAACTTTTAGTAAATAGTTGTATGACCAATGCAGATTACTATTCTTGTTCAGGCAGGATCTTTTGAGTTCACAAACATATAGTTAAATACAAAAATTAAGCAACTTATTAATGTGATAACAATAGAAAAAAACATGTAATCTCCCACGAAAGAAGTCATATCTGTTTATACAAGTGTTAGGTAAAACTGTTGTACTGTTTATTTTGGATAATTTTAGATTGTCAAGTTTGTTAATAATTTTTTTATTAGTTATAATTATTTGTATGTATAATTATATTATATAGTTTTATTATAATGCCTTAGATTTCTTACAGCTTAGTTCTTCAGTTTCAGTCTATTTGATTAAATAATAAAAAAAATATTATGATATAGTAATTTTATTTGAATATAGGCAGGTTTGATGATGCTGGTTCGCTTGAACATGCGGCTGGCTCTGACAGCACTATGTGGTGCTGTGCTGCTCGCCATACTCTACTGGGGGAGGTGCGGGGATGTGGCTAGAAGACCCAGTGAGTATAACAGACTTTATTACATTATAATAATTGCATTGGCTTGTATAAAGTCCCTGAAATATTTGTATCCAGTAGGGTCGGTGCCAGTGAGTGCATTAACAGAGCAATCGGAGATCGAATGTGTTATCAACGGCGAGTATTCAGTCTCATGCCTTCGTGAGCGCGACCAGGTCTACATTCCCTTCTCCTTCATACACAAATATTTTGAAGTAAGTTTGTAGTACATTTATTTAAATTGAGTTATTTATAAAGGTGCTTTTTTATTCTCAAGTAATTATGATATGAGTATCAATTGATTATTATATATATATATGTTACACTTTATAACAATGTAATATAGTATATTATATTCCAATAGAGACTTGTTTTAATTTTAGACTGATAATGTAATAAATTAGCTCTCACATATAACTTTGAGGCCGCTGTTCTCAACCTGTCTCCTTTGGGATATGTCAGATGCTTTTAAACTTATTATGAATAAAAGTTTCGCAAAATAAGATCGATACAGATACAGATATTATGGTAAAATATAAGTTTTATAACAAATTTGAATAGCGTAATTACTACTACTACTACTACACTACTACTAAACTACTGTTTTGATCTGACACGATTTCAATAGTTTTGATCATTGACAATTCTTTTTAACAGATATATGGTAAAATAACACAAAATGCTGGCGTTGAAAAATTCGAGTGGTCACACAGCTATAGTAAAGTATACCATCCAAAGAAGAAGTACGATCCTCGCGGCACTTTCACGACCTTTGAGAATTACAATGTGGAAGTTAGAGACCGGGTGAAATGCATCAGCGGTATCGAAGGAGTGCCGGTATCCACTCAGTGGGAGCCTCGGGGTTTCTTCTATCCGACCCAAATAGCTCAATTCGGTTTAGCTCATTACAGCAAGAATCTAACGGAACCAGAACCGAGGGTCAGAATTATCGATGATGGGGATAAATTCCAGGAAAATTGGATAATCAGTCCGGATGCCGTCATGTCAAGAGAATATGAAGCAGAGTTAAAGACTAATGTTATAAGATTCACGACAACCGATCAACCGTCTAGTCAAGTTCTGTTGAAACTTAATATAAGTCAAGATTTTGTACTTAGCATGGACCTGATGTTGAAGCCGAATTCGTCAATGACGGTAGTTTTACAAAATAAAGACAAGAGAGAAACTGTATACTTACACTACATTACCAGCAAGGAGTTAATATATGCACAGGTTTAAAATATTATTTTATTTTCTTCTATGATATAGTTTATTGACTTCTAACTCGAGAATTGTTTTCAGGACGATCATATCTACCACGGTGTCGGTTTGGATCCAAAATGGCGGCGATTAACTAGGGATCTCATAATCGACATGCAAAAAGGTTGGGCGCTACTGGATCGTCCCAAACGAAAGTCACCTAGAAATAAGTTCAAGGTGAGGACGTTTACGCGTAACGTAATTTATTCGACATTTATTGCCCTCGTCCGGTTTTTCATAATTGATTGGTAACGTTTTTATTTTTAAAAACTAACAATTCGTCCCGGTTTTTTCTGGCGATCGCGGTTGATACGGTGAAATATATTATAACTGACAACAGAATACCGTATTAAAGTATTCATCAAACGATGAATAGAGTGTATGTATAACGTAAGTTGTAGTAGTAATTTACGTACAGCTGAAGGACGGACAGCCGACGTGTTTTTGTGTATGTACTACGTATTAAATAATACTCAGAAAGTTAGGTTAAGAAATAAAAAAGTTTTCAAACCACTTTTGCCTGCAATAGGTACTTCCTTAACAGCTTTTCCAGTCCAGGGCGTTTAGTTAGCGATGGGAACTATATCTTAATTTTAGGGAACAATGAGTCTTTCTAAATCAGGTTGTTGAGGCTGGTAATCCAATAGTGTTACCTGTGTGAACTCAAGTCTTATCCACCGATTGAGCAAGTTCATTGTCGTAAAGCAAAAGACCTTTAAATCTCGTGTTCGGTTAGTTGCTCGCAGCAGCAAACACCCTGGCAACCAGCAGTTGGTAGTGTACGTTGATTACTCTACATTGATGCTAATTTGGTTTCTTAGATATAATACTAAATACTATCAAAGAAAAAAATCTGGGAAATAATATTATGAAAAATTGGTTATATTTAAATTTTTATTAGAGCTTTCAAACGCTTTCCAGATATCGTGTTCACGGAAAAACGAGACATAGGTGTCTGTCAGTAAGCTAGTTAATTTCTAATTTACTTCCACCAGTTTTTTAGTTTCCGGGCATTGATTCAGGACAGGGCAGGATATATGAGTATCTTTGAGCCTTGCATTGTGTTCAAAGACGTAGGCTATATATTTTTTTATAAAAGTCCCAGGTGTTAGATAAATTCCAACCATCCCTCTCCAGCTGGTTGTTGACAAAAGTATGCCTGATATGCTGAATCTCGTCCTCCAGCGTCGCAGAGGTGTGGGATGTCTAAAACAAAGATTTTCCAACGTCGTTTACTAGAAAGAACTTAGGTTATTGCGATTGATCATTATTATACCTATTACTATGTGTGGACTTCCTTAACCAGTGAAATCGAATGTTTTGTCAGGATTCTTAATAACTAAAATGTCGAGGAAAGATATTTGTTTGCCATTTAAAAATTTAATTTTAATGTTGAGAGAATAAAAATGTTGTATAAAGGCAGTGGTTCGGTTTGTACATAGAGGTGGAAGTTTTTGTTTCTGATCAACAACGGTGCTCACTGTTATAATAACGGCAACTGTTGTCAATAATGTTTTTTTAAAAACGATGCCGGTGACAAGAATCGAAAACGATCACATAAACGAAAACTATCTCAAAACGAATTATGATTCTATGTTAACATTGGCGTTTCTAATAAGGATGTCTTAATTGAATAATGAATAATATAATTTTCTAATCTCCATTTAACTTCTTTAAAATATACGGTAAATATATATTTAATCTTCTATTCGCATAAATATTATACACATAGTTCTATTTATCGAATTAATATTATTGTAATGATGCGGAAAATCGCACTAGATGTGACTTGCATAATGTATCCGCTCGGTTTGATGTATTGGTCAGTGGTAACGTTGATATCGTGCGCACCGTATTTTGACATTTCGGAAAACGTTGCCGGCAACGAAAAGTGGTACCGTTTTTCAATAATATTATAAAAGCGGTCACCTCTCTTAGTATTTGTAGGTAACATTATGAAAGTTCATCCACGTACAATTTATAGATCTTAGCCAAGACCAGTAGTCTTGGTCTTGGTCTTGGTCTGGCAATAGTCTTTGCTTTGAAGTAAGTAAGAGAGACTCCCCGTTGTCGCCCACATGGGAGACACTGGGGAGTCTCTGTCTCTTGCTTTTCTATCGACATGAATAAGGAAATCATAATTGCAAATAATACAGTCGGATGTTACAAAATACTTATTTAATTCTGCGTATTCTATAAGCATGTTATTTTCCTCCAACTCCCTATTGACTATTATAATGCAGTCAATATTCGATGTACAGTTACACATCGAAACTAACCACAGCGTCATAGTTTATTCATTTATACATACGACGTGCAACATTCTCACAATGTTGATAAAAAAATAGAATTAAATTTGAATTTCGAACAAATATTTTCAATAAATTATAACGTGCCAGTCTTTCATACATTAAAACTTTTTTGACAAAGTTTTCTAGTGGATTATGGGTTATCTTCATTACCGGATTTATTCCAACATAATCCGTCCATCCGACCCGTAGATCTCCGCCGTGTTCCTGTGCGGGTCGGGCGGCGTGGGGTCACTCCGTGTGTCTTCGAGCGAGCACATGTACCAGTTCTTCAGCGCGGCGCGATGGTTGGTGTCGTCGCAGCGCGCTCGCGGCGGCTGGCCCGTGAGCGCGCGCCGCCGCCTCGCGCCGCGCGGACCTGACTTGCAACCCGGCTGGTGAGTACCTCGGCTTATTAGTACTATTAGATGTTTGTCAGCGAGCATATGTACCACTTCTTAAGCGCGAAGCGATGGTTGGTATCCGTGCCCCGTGCGCCGTCGCCCCGCGCCGCACGTACCTAACTTGCATCCCGGCTGGTGAGTACCTCGGTTTATTAGTGCTATTAGATGTCTTTGAGCGAGCACACGTACCAGCTCTTCAGCGAAGCGCGATGGTCGATATCCGAGCCCCGTGCGCTGTCGTCTTCTTCGCGCCGACCAGATCTGCAGCCCGGCTGGTGAGTACCTTGCTTTATTAGTACTATTACATTTCTTCGAGCGAGCATACGTATATTTTTTGAATCAATGGTATATTTTTTTTTTCTACGGCCTGTTCATTAATGTCTATAAAAACATTTATTAAGCCGTGCAACAATGCTTTTTTCACAAACCAATTTGCCACAATCAAATATCAGTCTCATAAAATTAAACAGTTGCTATAAAATCATAATGTAGTGATCTATTACGAGATAACATTGATTTCAACAGTTTTTTTCTCGATATAAAAACATGTCTTAACACGTGTGTTTAAGATTCAAAATCCATTAACATTGTTAATTGAGACGATGTAAATCATTGTGATATGAACACGACACACGGCTCAGTTAATTGACTCGTAATTGACGTTAATGAGATCACATCTAAATATTATTTTGTTTTATTGAGCGGGATTGTAATGCGAGGGACGGGGTTTTTAATTTACTAGCTTTATCCGGCGGCTTTATCCGTGTATTAACACTAAACCTACCGTCAATTCTTGTATACCTGTTCCTACCGCACGCGGTGAAATTGAACGGTAATGAAAAGTTATTTTATTATATAACGCAGGTAATAATGGAAATAACTAAAAGTAAAGAGTGAAGAAAATATTATATGCATATTCTAAGAATTGTAATGTAGTTTGATAACGATATTATAACGTTTAAAAATGTGTAAGTTTTATAGAAGTTTAAGAACGGTCATTTTGACCGGTACCTTGGTAGGTTTAGTGTTAATAAAAGAAAACAGTTCTGTTATGTTGAACGCCCATCTTAATAAAAAAAAATTTTTGGAATTTTAAAAAAGCTACATACTTTTCTTTATTACTGAGAAATAATCTGCAAAATGTCAAAATAATCTGTTAAGCATTTGAGTTTTAAAAACGTTAATAACAAAATGCAATTTTCATTTATAATATAAATATTGTCTTCTTTAGTTATTTAGTTTTTCAAATGGCTTCACAATAAATCATAATTCTCGTGAATCAATTATTTCTCCATCAGTTGCATTTACAATTTATTTAGTACTAGCAGGTTACCCATGCTTCGCAACGGAAGGCGAAAGTGATCAAACATTTTGTTTGAATTTCCACACCACCTATTAGGTATCAAACAGGCGCGTTATATTTTTTGCAGTTTTTTAGCTGTAACTTTGGAACGGTTTGGACCTTCGCAAAATCCTTTCTTAATGAACCTATTCAATATGTCAGGAGTCTTGTGTCCAAATTTCAGCTTTCTAGGTATAACGGTTTGGGATGTAGAGCGATGAATGAGTCAGTGAGTCAGTGAGTGTCTTTGTGTTTTATATATTAAGATATCTCTGACCAAAAGGTCCAAAGTACGTTTATAATGTTAGTCGCTATCGACCCTTGTAACAACCTGCAGGTGAAATATGACCACAGCTTAAACAATATATATTAAATAATTTATACTAATATTATGATACATATTACCTTCCGTATTAATTAACTAATCTATACATATAATAAATCGAATAACAGACAAAATATGATTATTATATTACTCATTATTAATATATTACTCAAGAGATATTGCAATGTTGTGAGGCTATCATCGGGATCAACATATTAGAGTTAAGTCCGGACTTAAAATACCCCACTCCCCCTCCCCGAAGGGGGGACAGCGGACGAAGTCACTGGCAACAGCTAGTGTAACATATAAACCAGGAAATAATATGAATGTTACAAATAAATGCGTTTTATGATGGCTATTAAAAGATTACGGTATTTTAATTGCGTCCGTAAGGTTAAAAGATATTTGTGTCGTGCGCAAGCGCATGTGTCGTCTCCATTCACGACCGGCTATCTGGCACACGAGATTAAAGTATACACATACGCGACAAGATTTCAAGATCATTTTATAGTTATTGTTCACTTGTATTGTTACTACGATTATTATTTTTATTATGTTATTTGCCCTTTGCCTTTAATTTTCTTTTAATGTTTCTAACTAAATTTATTAGTGTAAAACGTTTGTAGCAAACCTAAGACAACGTTGCTTGTCTCTCCGCGTCCTAGAGACAGATATGTGATCATAAATGTCTATATTTAGAACACGTGACGATGCATTCTACCCATAAGCAGTATAATTATACACATGTACTGTGTGTGTGTGTGTGTGTGTACTGTGTACATACACATATATTGTGTGTGTGTGTGTGTGTGTGTATGTTATTATTTTGCTCACGAAAATTATCTCTCTGAACACTATTTAGATAATACATATCTCTGTAATCTGTATCTCTATAATCTACGATCTATAGATTATAGAGATATTTAAACAATGTATATAATATAAAATATGTATGGTAATTGTAATAATAATATATAATAATATATATATGTAATTATTATTATCGTTATAATAGTTTTATATATATGGTATATTGTTAGGATTATTGTATAAACTACATTCATTTATTCTGTTTATTTTAATCTCAATAGAACTATAACATTTACAAATTTATATCCATTTTAAGGTCCCGCAGTATAAGAAATCCTTAGAGTTCTGATATTCGTCTGTCTTTCCGCAGCCTAGCTCCTATTCTCTTAGTATTATAACCTGTAATTGTGGTGATAAAACAATTGGAAATGTATTGTATTACGTTTTTAAAATATATCTGATGCCTTAACACAGTACACACACTTTTGCAGTTGGTAAAGGTGTCACTTATCGTTGTTAATGACAACACAAACGAGTGTCTTGTGTAATGATATTTTAATGTCGCATGTGCTTTAGAGTTGAGTGTACAGTTCTCACATTATTATTTAGAACAAATACACTCAATACCACATAAATATAGAAACACTAATATAATTAATTAATTTTTTATTGGAATTAGAATTAAACTAAATCATTATTATTCATTAACTATTATTTTTATGTCATCAAGCTAAATTTTTTTTTAAGTTATTTCATCAAAATTGGAACATCATTTTCACGAACGAACTTTGTTTGTTCTGTATTGTTTTCACTTTTCTCGGAGGGATGGATGTTTTTTCATATTTAATTATATTAATATTTTGTATTATTATTAATCACCCTTTTTTTTAATTTTTTAGTAATTATAAATAAACATGTATTTAATATTTTCTTTTCTTCAATAAATAATAATCGTTTTACTTAAAAATCAATTCTTTTTTTATTAACATTTATAATTTTCTCAAAGTTCGTTCGGGAAATACTGTGGGTATTTGCATCTTCACTGGTTCTACTTGTTTCGCTTCTGCAATACTATAATAGAGATTACTGTTTATTCTGATTGTTTGTTCATTTTGATATATTAAAGTGAAGTTTAGAAGAGCCTTCTTAATGTCCGACCTTCACATACATTGTTTTGCTTTGACAAAAAACAGATAAGTCCTAATATTTTTATTATCCAACCCATCTTACCAACTTATAAGTGTTACGCGTCACTCCCATATGTAAACAATATTTATTTTTCTTTGGTATTATCAAAGTGGTTACTTATAGTATAGCTAAATAGTAAAAAAATATTGAGTTTACAAGGAACGAGATATATTCTGTTTTAGAGACGATTTAATTAAAACATTTTTTGTCAGATTACATAAGATCCTAGATTGTTTTATTAATAGTCTCATAGAGGTCACTAGGGTCACTAAAACTCTCAATACTTCACATAGGAATAATATGTTTTTAACCGACGTATAGATAACAATTCTTATGTATATATAACTATTGGAACAGTATAGTCGTATCTATTTTCAAACCCAACTATATGATTAAAATAAGTATTCTTATTACTGAGCCATTTCCGTTATTGCCGTCATTAAAGTAAAATATTTTAAAAAAATATGCTGGACTAAGACAGTCCGGTTACATTTTATTGTAAACGCATATATACACTACTTAATCAGGTGGTGAACGACTCAAAAATATTTTAGGTGCCTCGGAGGTTCCTCTCTGAAGCTTACTATGATGTGTAACGAAAAAAAATTGCAAAAGTTTAATGTAAAAGCAATGTTTTAAATATTAACATAGAAATAATCATAAAATATAATAATATTTAATAAATTTCATTGTTGTATTTTACAACTATATTTGGAAAAGAATTATTTAAAAATTTTAAATTTTCTAGCTTCAAATATAACAACAGAAATAGTTCTAACAGTAAACTCAAGATCTATCTATAAAAAAAATGTTAACCGTAATTGCCCAGGCACTCCGCTATGAGCCAGGGCCACGCCATCTCCCTGCTGTCCCGCGCATACTACCGCAGCGGCGACACGCGCTACCTCGCCGCCGCCACGCGGGCGCTAGACCCGCTGCACCTGCCGCCCGACCGCGCCGGCGTGCGCGCGCTCTTCATGGATAGATACGTGTGGTGAGACACGCACGCACGCACACACGCGCACGCACACATACACATACACGTCAATTTATACGCACTTATAGGCAAATATCCCGCACTAGTGCAATCTATATAACGCATCCTTATGTTGCGGTTAAAGGCTTTATTTCTCAAAAGAATTACAAATTCACTTACATATGAATTAATAGTTATGCTACAAAGATATCACATAACTTAGCTATGGACAGTCAACAAAAAACAATATTATTTATTACAAAATATACAATAAATATAAATAAAAGAAGGCAGCTTAAGTTAAAACTTCCACACATGAACATTAAATATACCTGTTAATGTCTCCAGGTACGAGGAGTACCCGACGGAGCCCCCGATATTTGTATTGAACGGATTCATATACACGCTGCTGGGGCTGTACGACCTGCACATCATCGAAGGTGAGAACTCCGTCTCTCTAGCAAAGAAGATGTTCGACGACGGGATGCTGTCGCTCAAAACTCTGCTGCCTCTATTCGATACTGGCAGCGGAAGCTTCTACGACCTCCGCCATTTCACATTGGGGGTCAGTCCGAACATAGCGCGATGGGACTACCACGCGACACACGTCAACCAACTTTACCTTCTAGCCGGATTGGATCCGGATCCGATTTTGATAAACACAGCGAAGCGATGGGAGGGATACATGCAGGGGAAACGAGCGGCTCATAACTGATCTTGTCATCACAGAAGCAAGGCTGAGGAGACGGTAATTTATAACAAATAGTTTTCAACATTCAAATGTAATGGGCTATTTTAAAACCGTATTTTTTTAGAGTTAAATTCACAAAACTAAAGAATAAATATTGCCGGTTATAAAATATTAAGATTGTATAAAAGACTAACTCTAAATCTTATTAATTTATTCAAAATTATTTTTTAATCTACACTTTAAAAAAGCATCACGAGGCCAGTGTTGCCAAAAGAAAAACAAAAATCGCACAGATATTAATATAATTATATTTTTCTTATCACCAACCGTTTGAAGATATAAAATACTATATAGACTTATAAAGTGGCTGTCAATTTTTTTCTACTAAATAAGTAGAGATTGGTAAAATTTTTGTACATCCTATACTTTTAAGACATAAAGGAATGTTGCAACCAAGGTGAGAATCCGAGCACTGTAAAGACTGACATTTATCTAATATTAGATTTCCGGACACAATGAACGAAACGAACATATTATGACGCATCCGATATTCCTAACATTTAATATTAAAAACTTATTAGCGTACTTAAAAACATTTGTAGATTATAAGAATTAATTTATTACAATTAAAAAATATAATCATATCATATTGTACATAATATACACACATATATACACAAGCGCACACACACACACACATATATATACACATGACAATCATATATTAATAAATATATAAGATACGAAACACACACTCGCACACACATATACATACATACAAAGTACATTGAGCGTACTTCTTCCCAGACAAATATTATTATATATGAAGAATTTTGTTTTTATTTAATTACTTAGTAATAAGTTAGGCTTTAATATGATACAAACTGAAGCCTCGAATAATGTACTATTTATTTCTTATTACAATCACAATGTCATGGAATTGATATTTAATAATTTTGTAAATATAATAATATTTTTTTATATTCACTGTAATATCGCTGTAAAAACGTCATCTTGCCATATTGTATTTATATAATTTATTTGTTCAATGATTCTATAAAATGGCTGTCGGTTGTGATCCGGAGCACAAATATGATATATACTATATAGAATAGGATTAATAATGTAAGAAAATGGTACAATTACAAATAATTGAATAGTTTTACTAGCACGATAGCAGAGCAAAAACCTCGTAGAATAAATAGATTTTTGTTTTGTCTATACCCCATAGACAATTCTATATCCCTTAGTGATACCATATTAAAAAATTGTCTATTATATTTGTATTGTGTAAAAATGTTAATTAAAATAGGTTATTAATTTATTAATTGTTATTTCTAACGTAGTGTAAAACTAACGTCGCTTCGCACATCTGCATTAAAATTTCATTTTATTGTATAATTATTTAGAATATATCCAAAATTATTATTGATAATGCAGATGTGAAAAGCGACAGACATACATTCCAACTAAGAGCTTACTAGTAGTTACTCTATTTTATTTAATCCTATTATAGTTTGTATACGATATTATATGGTTTGTCTCCGATATTAAACGATATATCAATATCTAATCGACAATGCATAAATTTTCTCATACATTAACATATATTAAATAATGTCCAACACGACCATATTGTATCGTTACAAACAAAAATGTAGACTGTAGCGGATTAGTGAATGCACTTGTGAATGACAATAAAAAGTCTGAAAAAAAAAACCAATCTTTTATTTATAATAAAAAATACAAATTTTGTCTATGGTAATTCTACGCGTGGGTACAGGACTGTAACCGCACTAGCGCTCTCTTCTCCGCCATCACCATTTTGTCCAACGCGTCTTGCATCTCCGGCCACGGCTCGTAGCGCTGGTTGATTATAACCATCTTATGGACGGAAGGGTTGCGCAAGTCCATTGTTCTGGAGATGTTGTCGCGGCTGTGGGTCGAGAACACAACATCCACCTGGAGGATGTATGACTATGAAAGATGAATTGAATAACTAACTCACTCATTCACTACCTACAAGAGTGAGTTAGAAAGAGTTACTCGATTCATCCGTGATAATGGTTATCGGAATCGAGATTGAAGTCTGAGATTTAAAAGACTAATATAAATAAGTGATCTTTACAGTAAAATATGTGGCAAAAATTATATATATTTAAAATGTTATTACATTTAGTAACTTTGATGTATTAGAAGAGGTTAATGTCTGTGGCCGAGGCGAAAGAGGTATGCAGGGACCGTAGCGTTTGGCGCTCCGTCGTCTCTGGCTACCCCGCAAGGGATATGGCGTGAAGTTAAATAAATAAATAAATATAATTGTATTAGATAATGAGTAGAAAGGGTATATCTTCACCTTATTTCGGATCGCCCACGCTATGGATATCACCATGATTATCAAACTCGTGGCCGTGACCACAAAAAGCGGTATGGTCTCCCAGTACTCGCGTATCACGTACAGGAATTGAAGTTTCTTAGGAAACGGAGTGTCGTACTGAGAGGGGGGGATCAGTTCTCCAAATCTTCTTATCACTGGACGACGGACACACATCTGCAGAGGGAGTAAAAGACCTACTCGCGAATGTATAGGTTTTAATAATTTTGAAAACATTTTTTGAACCTTATCCGAAAAATACAAAAATGACTTTTTCCAGGATTTAAAAAGCAATAGATATATATTTTTTTTAATTTTGATTCATTGCAATTTTGTAAAGAGTTATTTTGTAAAATATCGGATTTGTAATTTTATAAAATATTTTAATGGTATTTAAATTATTTTATATATTTATATATATATCTTATATATATATATATATATATATCCAAAAAATCTATTCGAAAATATTTAAAAATTAAAGATACTGGCACATAAAATGTACTCTTATTTTCTTAAAAATACGAAGTCAATTTAGAAATGAAATTTTAAACGTCAAAAGGAATAATTATTATACAATAGAAGCTAAAAGTAAGAACAATATTTATTTGGAAATATTTAGATTAAAAGATACAATAATGGAAAATTTACAGTACGATTTTATTAAGTAATACATTTATTATATTACGTGGTAAGTATTTTGATTTTGAACAATTTGTATTGAATCCATTGAGTCTTAATATTTTACGATTGTACAGATTGTATTGGCTGGTGAGAGCAGGTGATGACAATACGCACCCCACGTCGTCGCATCTCACCACGAACTAAACAAAGATATCGGGCGATCAGGGACTTCCTACGAAAGGCTCTGGGTAAGCACAAATTATAATTCTAATAACGAATTTATTATTATTAAACATTTCATTATAGGCACCTCATCGCAGCCTGATATTAAAACAAATTCAAGTATTGAAGTAAGTGTTTCCGATCTTAAAAATAAAATAACAGGGATAGAGGAGGAATTGCATAAAGTCAGTAAGCATTGTAGGGATTTGTCATGTCTGGAACACAATTTTAGAAAAAAGACACTGAATCAATCGCTTCAAGATGAAAGCCTAAATGTCCCACAAAAATCGAGTCGAGATTTAAAGGAGGTTGAAACTAAAGTTCTTTATAAATCATCAAATCGTCAATGTAGTAGATCTGACGAAAGCAATACTCTCAATATACAGAGTCAGAATGATAAAAACAACATGACATCAAATAATCAAGATCATGGACTAAATTATGATCATTTTCAAGATAATTTCAAAGACTTTCGGTTTAATGATAAAAAAGACTATAATTTTATAAACCGCAATCGACGGGCCCACGCCAAGTACAAAACGGTAGCTTCAATTTATTCAACTAGCAGTTTTCATTCTTTAATTGAGGCCAAAAGTAGACACCAACCTAGAGTTAAATGCTCAGGTCTCAGAAAAGATAAAACACATCTTAGAAAAGAATTCATTCAACCACTAGTTTTTAAAGATCAGAAAAATAGGGAGAAAATAAGAAAGGATCTGAAACTTCAAGATAAGGAGTATGAAGGCCAATTAAGAACACGAAAGAGCAAACGCGAAAATTTATCGCTTGATCAAGATTTTATAGCCGATATAATAAAAAAACAATACAAACCAATAAAACTTTTTGGAAGAAGAGACTCTGATTTTAGCCAATTCTCTGCCCCAGTTTGCCATGACCAAGAATTTAAGATCCGTGATGACACTTATGAAGACTGCGAATTGTGTTCCTGTTGTTTTGAAGGTCATAGACATAAGCGTCGATACAGTCGCAGCCACAACAGTGATCTTAGTGACATAAAAAGCATATGTGATGCCCGGCTTTATGGTTCCAAAAAACATCGACGACATAAATGTAGTAGAGGTTGTATAGATGATTACAACAATTCAAGATATTACGATGTTGTTCCTGTAAAAGAAAAATCCAGTCCAAAATCACGAAGAAAGTTTGCAGAAGATAACCTGACAGCATATCAATATTGCAGAGAGGTTCCGCCATCGCCGAAGAGCAACAGGCCTCGACTCAATTTGAAGGCACAACATCACAACGAATATATTGAAAATAGCGATAATGAAAAACGTCGTAGGCGTAAAATCTCTCCGAGCCGCCAACGTCGTAAAGAAACGAGAAAATATTACGAAAGTGATATCTCATCAGAATGTTTTCAATATAAAAAACCAAATGGAAATACAACAAATAGCAAATCACAAAAACCTGCACCTTCCATAATTCAGGAAGACGTTGGGACAATGAGTAGTTTACAATACCCTAATTATGTCAATGAACAGAAATATTTATCCAATAACGACACCACGATAAATACACAAATCACAGATTCTTCAGCGGATAAGACAGACAAAACTTTAAGCGAAATTAAAGAGATACTACAAAGTTTTCTGCAAGAAATTAAGAAAGAATCAACCCACGGTGGACAATCTGAGGTGTCTAGTAAAATTGATGACAAACCTTTAAATGAAAACCAAGATAGTAACAAAATAAATACAATGATTCCAAACAGCGGACACAGTTTTAATAACTACGGTGTTGGACAGTGCCCTATCCCGCCATTTGTACCCGCCTTTACAAACCCGTGTTGTTATCCAGTGATGCCAATGTGTCCTATGAACTGCTTGCAAAATGGTTATGTTCTACCTAATCCTAGTTACACTTATAACGTGTGTCCTAAAAACTCTAAACCCGGCTGTACCGAAAAAGATTGTTGTAATAATGAGTACAAAAACGAGGGCATAAATACCAATAACGAAACACAAGAACTTATCAAAGAAATATATAACTTTGTTGCTCAAAATAAAAAACAACCCCCTCTCAATATAGAACACTGTAATGAAAGCAGAGCTAATTCAAAATACAGTGCCAGGCGAGAAAAGAAAATGTTAACATCAAGAAGTGCAGGCGGGAGCACTAAGGCATCACACCACGACGCTAATGTGGGCACACCTAACTTGAAATGCCAGTCTAAAAGTTGCGAAGCCATAGGATGTAGAATAAATTCCGAATCTTTTAATACCACGAACGCAAGCTACTCTGATACAATACTGGAAAAATTGAGCTTAGAAGTGACACAATCTTCAACTGAGTCAGATGTGAGCAGTGACGTCCCAACACGAAAGGTATTTTTTAATTTTTGTAACAATATAAATATTTTAGTTGTATAAACATAATAATAACAGTATAAATTGGTATAAAATCTGAAAATAATGAAGTTGTCCAAAGTTGAAACAGGCATATCAGGTTGGTAAACAGGCTTCGTAATCCTGTTCGTTAATTATTATGTAGAATATTATTTACTTTTGATGTAAGTGTCTATGATCCAATAATACATCTAATGAAAAGAAACGAGAATGTTTTACTATATTAGTTCTTGATTTTATAAGTATTGGTCTATTTTTAAGTCAATACTAAATCTTAATATAAATAATTTTCAGAATAAAAGAAGTAAATTTAAAAAAGTACTTACATCTCTGGGGTTATTTAAGAAGAAGTATAAAAGAGATGTTATCGAGGAAGAAAGTGAGAGTACTGTGGAAGTAAACGTAAAGACAAAGCCGCCATTTAGGCAGCATATCACTAACTACGCAATGCACGGCCAGGAATTCTTCCAACCGCCGCCCGTACCGCAACCGCCTTGCTGCTCGCATCATCTTCACGAAATGCCCTTCGGTCACGAATTTGACCCTAGGAGCCCGTATCACCAATCTCCGAACGACATTTATAACCATCACAGGCACCAACATACATACGACCATCATTATAACGGAAAACACCATCCAGCCCAGCATTATCCTAATTATGATCCCCATTTTAACCACGTTTCACCCCAAGTGCCCTTATGTCTTAAAGAGATCGAAGTCAAGAGTATAGGCACTCAAAGTGTTAAAAAAATGTCAATATTACAAAAGCTTACGGCAAAGAGTCAGACACCCCAGCAACCAGTCCAGCAGCCAATTTCAACAAATCCTGTGAAAGAGAAGCCCAATTTTTGGAAAGCTTTACAAGAAAAAGCAAAACTAAACAGTCCCGATCCGATGGATTTTACATTAAAAACTCAAAAACAACTCGCTCAAGGAGATATGAAACTAAGAAACGCAATGGTCAAGAAACTGTTTTACAAAAGAAATCCCTTTTCACCCAGAAATTTAATTATAAAAACAATACTTGGAAAGGATAAATCTAGTTTTGGGAATCCGCCTAAGATGTATCGTCCCAGAATGTTCCTCTGATTTTTAGAGTTTTTTTTTCTTAAAATAGACTCGTTTGTTTTGTATTTGTGTTAAAGGTGAAACTGTTTTTAAATAATAAAGTTTATAAAATTACAATGCATCGTTTTATTTTCGATTTCTTTATATATATCGTAATGTGTATGTTATTAAATAAAATTGGTATGAGAAACCTACCACAAAGAAAGCTTTCGCGCTGTCGCGGATCCAAGATTGATCTTGGATGAAGTGAAATCATTTTCATAAACAAACGCAAAGTTACGACAGCTATTTCGGTTCACAGTACGCATTCATAACGCCCCAAATATTATCTGTAATACTCGGTTTGATTGATATATATCCTTTTTTCATATTTATGATTTAAAAAAATAATAAACAGCTGTCATAATTACTGAATTCGGAGAACTTTTTTGAAAAATGTGACGTACCAACCGTCGCCTGTAGTCTGGGCAATACAGTTTCAGAAAACAAAATTAAATTACATGTTCCTATTTATTTAAACTTAAAATTCCAAATTAGTTAATTATGCACATGGTTAGTAAAATGTTTATTATGTTTTCAGACTTTACAACTGTATGTATGATATGTAAATTTATTTTATTTTAGACTGACATGGAAGATGAAAATTTTCAAAAACCTTATAAACAACGCTTTAAAGGAGTTGAAAACTTTCTGAGAAGAATCGCATTTAATTTAGGTATAATTCTATATAAATATTATTATGTGTACCTATTATTATGTACATTATTTTTTAACTTTATTTTTTTCACAGGAAATACTCCATCTCAGACCGAGGTTAAAATAATATCATGTATACCTATTGATGTCACAGATTTGCAACAAAAGATAATAAATTTAGAGAAACAATTGTACGAGGCACAGCAAGCTGAAGAACACCCAGCCGAACCAAACGTAGAAAATGATCAAGATAAACAAAAAGCGAATAACAATGAAGCGAACAACAAACAGGATAAAGAAGGAAAACAAGGCACTTCTACAGTAGTAAACACCGCATTCGTGAGGCGATCCAGCGCGCTGTCCTATGGTAGCAAAAAACCCGTTGAGAGCTTTAGAACCCAACAAGTCTGTACGTACTGTGGAGATGGCTCCTCCCGTCAAAGAAAATCTAACGTCTCTTTTGTATTCCCTGCAATATCAGCACCTGTTGAAGAAGCCTGCGGGTCACGAGAGAATTATAATTATGAAAACAATGACGAATTGCAAAGAAGTTTAGGGAATGACCTATATAAAAGTATTTTCAAACGCCGCAAGAAGAAAAAAGTTATTGGGGGTAAAACTAAAACTAAAACTCAATTAATATATTACGCTCAAGAAACTCCTAAGAGTCCTTTTCATTTAAAAGATAAATCGCTACCGAGAAATCAAAATAAGAACAATGAAAATGATCTAAGTCATTCATATTTAGATAGCGTCGTCCGTAAACAATATGATCCAAAAAATATTTTAGAAGAGTTCTCAGATACGAGCAATTTTTCCAAGCCTGTCTGTAGGGATATCAAAGATAATCTGAAACATTCCTACCCTTACGAAACCGACGTATGTTCATGCTGTCATGGCAATTTCCAGAATTTGGATAGCTTTATTAAAAATGATTTAAGCCTTGATCCAATAAGTTCATGTCCATATAAACAAATCGACCGAGTCAAAACTTACTACGATTCTAATCTCTATGATATGATTCCCGTCAAGGAGAATTCTGACAAATTTTTAAAACCAGAGGCTTTACATAAAATTGATCATAGAAGGGAGTTAGAAATGGATTGTTGGCCGGAGAAATATCGTACCAAATGCAGGAATCATGCATATATTGTCAACTATCACACCCAAATTCCTATTAGACGATTAACTAACAAAAAAAATGTTGAAAAAACGCGGGTTAAACGCGATCGAGGTAAAAAATTTGAAAAACTTGGTTTTGAAACTTCTAAGAGTTGTTGTATTGAATGCAGTGATATTTATACAAAAACAGGAACAACTGGAATTAAAGTGCAGCAGTCCGAACCCACAAGAACAATATTATTAAAAAATAAATTTGTAGAAACTGATAACAATATTATAACACCAGCTAATAATCAGAGTACTCCGTCAAAGTTATCTCCGGCTAAAGAAAACAAAACAGAGTCGACTTTGAATCAAATAAAAAGTATACTTCAATCCGTGTTGCAAGAAGTCAAAACAAATAGCAATATTAATACAGTCCCAGAAATAACTAAGAAGGACGCCGTTATTCAGAAAGGATCTTCTCAAAACAATATGCCAGGAAATTCTACACTTCTTCATAGTTTTACTTATAACAACTCTTGCAACACAAACCCGTATTTACCTTCGTGTTCGCGTCAGATGTCTCCAGGCCAATATTGCTTCCCCAATATACCATATCAACCAGTTAAATGTTTACAGAACTTTCCAGTTTTTATTCATCCCGCGACAGGGAGGCCGATGTGCACCTGCTACTATAGAAATAGTTTACACAGGTCATCGCACAACAAACAAGCAACTATCTCCACTAACACGGATAGGGATATTCAAAAATCTAGTAGCAATGAAACTGAAAAACTTATAAAAGAAATTTATAAATCTATGGCTTTAAATATGGACTATCCAACGAAAGACAACACTTTGAGCGAATCCGACGATCTTAAATCAACTGAAATAAACTCAATTAATTTATCCAATAAAGAAGAGAAAAGTACAGAAGCGGAAATCCTAAAAAAACGGGATATAGAGATAGAAGCAATGATGTCGCCACTCGTACCAAATACAAATGAAAATAAATTTGTGTACACTGCAGCCAGCTCCCAGTCCGAGAATAATAGGTTCACTAGTGATTTATCTTTTGGTTTAACACCAGCAAGGACTACCTTTGACGAAGGAAAATTTAAAAGAGTGGAAAGGCAAAGCACCGATACCATCGAAGAGGTGGATGTAGACACCGATGAGTCCAGCGATGAGACAACAAGTGATGAGACAATTGTACTTAATGAAAGCAAACAGGTATTCATATTTATATTAAAATTAAATCTATTACACTATTTTTTCCCTGTACATTAAAATTTTCTTATTTTTACAGAACAAAAAGAACTCAAAAAATTTGTTCAAAAGAATGTTCAACTCTGTCAAGATTTTTAAGAAACGCAAAGAAGTAGAGAGACAGAAAAGTGAAAGTAATGAAGAACAGTCAGAAGATACTGATTCTGATGAATACGAAACCGTACACAGTGGTAGAACTGGCAAAGGAACTCTAATGGGAAAAATACCTCCTAACAGAGTGAAACAATACTCTAAAAGTAAAACTGTATCAGATCAGAAGAGCAAACGCAGAGTCAAAAGATCGCCGTACTTAGAGCAAGAGTATAGACGGCAGTGGAATGAAAATTTAATGTTTCATGACCAGCAGGAAAAGTATTCCTCACAAAGACCTTTTTCAAGACCCACGACATCGCAACCTAGCAGCGCACAGCCCGCGTACTGGAGGAACTATGAGGCTAGACGAGCCTCGGTTAAGCATCACGTACCATCGGATCTGATCATTCGTCAGACTGTTAACCGAAAAATCGAAAGCGAAACTTCATTGACAAAAAATATCGAGAAGAACCACAACCCAAACGGCAAACTCGCTTGGATCAAAAAACACAATCTAGGCATCCACTGCGGCCCGCAGTGGAAAAAGTTTATACTTGAAAATTAGTATCGTACATATGACTTGCAAATTTGTTATCGTCGTAATATTTCGTGCGTGAAAAAAGTTTCGTGAGTGGTCGTTTTGTGAAATAAAATTCTAGAAATATTATAAAATGTTTTTATTTTTTAATAAATAAATTCCTAATTACAACCTAAATACAATACAGGCCTTATTTTATCATGTCAGTTGCCAGAAAAGCGTAAAACGAAACGACGTAATACGAGGCACTTTGTCCATACATTTATAGGAAAAAGTTGTAGTTAGATTCTTATAAATGAAAACGTACAATAAAAAATTGGAGTCCCTTTTAATAAAACATTCATTTTTATTTGTGTAGCTTTGAATGTATGTACGTATTTGTATGTATTTATATATGTATATATTATCCATATCTATTTACATTTATGCATTGGATCTTATTTTAGTTCTGTCTATTCCTATTTTTTGCACTCCATCTCCACACGTATATTCTTGGAAGTTTTGGGTTGGCTGGCTTTCTTGTGCAATAAATAATTTGAATTAAATAAATGTATGAAGAAAATGTCATGCTAATAATTATAATTATACGGAAACGGGAATAGGACATTTACGTATATGGAAACATATTTGTTTTACATCTTTTTTTGTATTTTCCCTAATTTCTCGATATCCAAATGTAATTATTTTGTGCTTCTAGCTAGATTAAATCTTCATTAGATAACTCTCAACGTCAATTATTTGTAATAAGATGTAAATCTTGCGGTGATATAATAAACAATAATTTGATTAATAAATAACACTATAGTGCCGTCCAACCCTCCTCTTAGACTGATAAAACAAGGAATGGTGTTAAAATTTTGATTGCCGTATAAAAACTTGACATAAAACGAGGACTGCCTGTATACACACAACTTTAAGTTAATTTTAAGTCACTCTTCTCGCTGGGGAGCGGGTTTTGTAAATATTTCAGGTCATCGATCACAAATCTGAAACGAAATAATGATCATTATTATAGCTCTCGGTGTATGAAGGCATACACACACACCTGCGCACGCACACAGCACACACACCCACCTGTAGAACAGCAACGGCAGCGGCGCCGTGGCGAGGTGCCACAGCGCGTGCGCATCCCAGCCGCGGGCGGGCGGCCCGTCCAGCAACTCCAGCGCCAGCGCCGCGCCCGACCACGCGCTGAAGGCCAGCACGCGCCACGGGTAGCGCACGCCGCCCGCCAGCCGCGCCGCCGCCCACAGCGACCACAGCGACGCACCCGACGCACCTCAACACGCACACACACATATGTATTATTAATGGACCTACTTTGTTACCGATTCGAATGACTAAACTCACCGAAGAATATATTAACGTGCATGTTGTAGTCGTAGTCGATGCGCCCGGAGTAGAGGTACCGTGCGTGCTCCGTGTAGTACAGGAGCGAGCACAGCGCCACAGTCGCCACTAGTTTCCGACGTTTGTGGAATATTCTAGAATATATTTAGAGGACCCTTTTTTATTATTTATTATTACCTGTTGCCGTCTACTGACTTCATGTTATCAGATAGAAATACATTTAAGATTTAAATTCTTTTTCTTTGTAGTTTTATTCTTTTGTTGACTGGTAGAGCATGCTCTGTAATATTCATTCCGCCCTGTGTTCCATTTATGGGTCAATAGAGATAATAAATAAATACATTTGTGTCCTTATATCATGTAAATAACTATAAGCACTTGAGAAAACATAATTTGCTTAAAAATCACAGACAGACTTTAGTTTAATTTAGATGTAAGACCAACTTTTTGTATTTTTTGTATATGTATGGTGTAGCACAAAATAAATTCAATACCTCACAACAGCTGCTACAAACAGGCTCATGACCATGGAGAGAGCGCAGGCGTAATCCATGAACTCGGTGAAGGAGGTGTCCCGAGCGTGGAATATCGTCGACCACACCCACGCGTTCATACACACCTGGACAATTTTATGCACTACAAAAAATAGTATAGATACATGATATTTTATATCTATAACTCAATAATAACATTATTTGACAATATCCGGCCGACTTCTCGGTTTGATGCGATGGTTCTAATTGTTCGAAAATTGCTCATTAAATATTGATATTTGTGAATCATTGATCACAATAAAGAGATACCCGGCTGAGTTTGCTGTTGTTTTTTTCTCAGATCAGGACACATTTGGAACACTTGTGGGTTAATTTTAAGTTGGAGAGTGTCTTTACAGAAAGACTTATTTCGATAAGTATGGTATCAAAATAGGCCCTCCTGACACTTTCATATAACATACACAAATGATCACTGGTATTTATTCAAAGTGGATGATATAAATGAAATAAAAAAAAGTAATAATTGAAGTTAATCTATCTTAGAGTTTTAACAACCATGTATTTATAAGACCAAGAGAAGAAACAAAGAATTTCTTACCATGGCAAAGGCATGCCAGAAGAGTACATATGATCTGCCCTTCACAGTGAACTGCCTGCGGATCTCGCTATACATGTATGCATGAGTGGCGAGGTTGAGCAGCGACGCCAGCACTGATGCCGGCTCTTGTAAACCAAAGATGCGTTTGAAGGGCCACTGTAGTTTGTTTAATTTTTAATTATTTAATTGTTTACTAATAACTTTTATAACATATAGCATATTTTATAACATGTATTATTATTTCAAAAAATATAGCTATGTACAGGGCAATAAATCTAAAGAAGTTTATATCAAATTACAAACAGATGAAAAGAATTTGATTTTTTTTATATATAATCATTATAATAAAATTTGAAATTTCAAATAAATGGCTTTATACACCAACATAACACACTGCTTTATAATACTAAAAGATGTTACAAATTAAGCTCTCTCATTATTTACCTTGCCGTGAAATTTTGGCCAACTGTAGCCCCTCTCTTGGAAGCCTTCTACAGTGCGCCACATGCACTGGTAGCGACACTCATCTCCGCAGCCCCACTGTAGAAGCCGACTCCAGGAGTCCTGTAGTTGAGCTGCCTTCTTAGTGAATTCTCCATCTAAACAGAAACATTTATATCATTAGAATTTCTTGACTACTACATAAACGTTTTAAACCCATTATGTATAAAAGACTAACAATTTTTTTTTTAATGATTGCTGTCATTTCTCTGAAACTTGTAAAAATAAGACAAAATTTTATATTTTGTTATAATGAGATATCATCTAAATTTTCAATGTATCTTTGTAAAGTTATAAAACAAACTTTGAGACAGCAAAAATATTTATGTTCACCTGAAGTACAATTTGCTTTGCCACAGCTTTTTAGGCAGTTTTGATAAAAAGGCGATCTATCGCCATCACTTGCAGATATAAACGGAATAATTAATAATATGAACAGTAATAAAAATTTAATCTTTTCACTCATTTTAGTTATATATATAATAAAAGCTAAAAAGTAATAAATATTAACTTAGCAAACAATATACTTAAGATCCAAACATATTGTAATCGTTATAATATAATCAACTTGTAATTGTAATAAATATGTAGAATGTTAATTATTATTAATTAGTCCCAAATCTTTAAACAATTAGTTGTAACTTTTATGATATAAACATTATAGTACTCAAAATCGAATCAGTGAATCAATGACAACTGACAGCCGGACGCCGGTGTTTTTTGACGCATAATAAATATGTAAATAATAGATAGCATAGCATATTAAAATGTACCTCTATGATAAGTTTTTCATTCGAGAATTTCTTGTTAACTTCTCGAATGAAATACTAATATGTAAGACAACTCTGACTACCTGCAAAGGATATGGCGTGAAGCTAAATCTTAATATATAAAACACAAAGACACTTACTGACTCATTGATCGCTCTACAGCCCAAACCGTTATACCTAGAAAGCTGAAATTTGGACACAAGACTCCTGACATATTGAATAGGTGCAATAAGAAAGGATTTTGCAAAGGTCCAAACCGTTCCAAAGTTACAGCTAAAAAACAGCAAAGTTAACCCCCCGCTCCCTCTCTTCTCCCATTGTATTGCAGTAGAAATTAAAATCATTTGGCCTCTCACTATGTTTATTCCTAGGATTAGGGTTCCGTAACTCACATACAGTTAGTGATTATTTGTGACTATTTTCTATTTACCTACATACAGTATGTGATTATTTGTGATTATTTTTAATTTACCCACATACAGTTTGTGATTATATGTGATTATTTTCAATTTACCCACAAACATTTGATGATTATTTGTGATTATTTTCAATTTACCCACATACAGTTTGTGATTATATGTGATTATTTTCAATTCACCCACATATAGTTTAAGATTATTTGTGATTATTTTCAATTTACCCTCAAACATTTGGTAATTATTTGTGATTATTTTCAATTTACCTACAAACATTTGATGATTATTTGTGATTATTTTCTGTTTACCCACATACATTTTGTGATTATTCGTGATTATTTTCTATTTACCCACAAAGTATGTGATTATTTTCAATTTGCCCACATACAGTTTGTGATTATATGTGATTATTTTTAACTTACCCACATACAATTTGTGATTCTTTGTTATTATTTGCCCAGCAAAGCGGGCGGGAATCAGCTAGTAAATATATAAATAGTAAAAATATACCATTAGTCATAAATATTTTTTTATACTTATTATTGAATAAAGTAGTTACTCATTCTTTTAAAAAATTACAATAAGACAATCAACATCAATTTTAAATATTTTTAACGCAACGAACGAACGAAACGCATTTTTGACATATGACATGTTAATAATTATAATATAAAATAACCTAAGATAATTACAAACCTGTAAATATTTTGAAACTTAAAATAAAATGCAAAATGGTTTTACTAAGTAGAACATGTCTTGCAATAAAAGAATTTAAACTGCCTCGGAAGTATCTTCGCAGTAAATTTATAGACACTGTACGACTTCACGTAAAAGGCGGTACTGGTGGTACAGGACTCCCAAAATATGGTGGACTCGGTGGACAAGGTGGATGTGTTTATTGTGTGGGTAAAGAAAACGCCAATCTTAGAACTATTATGACGATGTACCGTTCAAAAACTATATCTGGAGGTCATGGAGAAGATAGCCGAAAAACAAAAATAGTTGGTAATCCTGGTGAAGACATTAAGCTTGAAGTACCATTAGGTGTTACTATTTATGGTGAAAATGGTAAAATATTAGGATCTATTGATAAAGAAGACGAAACAATAATAGTAGCGCGAGGTGGTCCAGGAGGCTCTAAAGATAATCAATTCCTTGGACACTTTGGCCAAATCCATCATATACGTTTAGATTTGAAACTGATAGCAGACGTAGGCCTTGTAGGGTTTCCTAATGCAGGTAAAAGTTCACTATTAAAAGCGATATCAAGAGCAAAGCCAAGGATAGCAAATTACCCATTTACAACTATAAAGCCAAACAAAGGTATTATACAGTATGAGGACCTAAGACAAATATCCATAGCTGATCTCCCCGGTCTCATTGAAGGTGCGCATGTAAATATAGGATTAGGACATAAATTCTTAAAACATGTCGAGCGGACCAAACTATTATTATTCATAGCAGATATAGAAGGATTTCAATTAAGTCCTAAATACCAAAAGCGTACATGCTTAGAAACAGTAGTGCTTCTTAACAAAGAACTGGAACTGTATGACCCAGAGCTACTTGATAAACCTGCAATACTAGCCATTAATAAACTAGACCTGGATGGTGCTGAAGACACATTTAACCATATTAAAGAGTCCCTTACAAATATTGACAGTGTTATAAATAGCCTTCCAGAAGAAATTAGGCCTGAGAGACTTGTTAATTTTGAAGACGTAATAGGTATATCTGCTTTACAAGGAACCAGTATACAGGAACTTAAACAAATAATAAGAAAAAGGTTAGACGATTATGCTGAAGAAAATAATCCTGATATTGTAAAGCCAAATGAACTTTTAAGAAAAAATAAAGCACTGGTAAAAGAAAGGGGACCTCAAGTGACTTAAATTATAATGAGCTTACTAAATAAAATAACAATTATGATACAACCTATTTTTATTAAAACAATAAAAGCATGACAATTACCTCTTAAATAATGTAATAATATACACACCAACTTTATAGTAGTCATAGACACTTATCACAGAAATATCTTAATATGATATATATAACCACAAACATTTCTTCTTTCAAAGAATTCGAAATTAAAATTGTATTTTTTTTACATTTTGATATCAGTATTAACCAGAAGAAATGAATGAGTGTATCAAATCTCAGCTTAAATTAAACATTAAGTCAAACCTTAAAACTATTAAAACATATTATTTTCAAATAATTTACAAATATCTTTCAGCTTTATTTATCATTGATAATGTAAAAATCAATCATTGATATTTAACTTATTAACACTTTTTTGACCGGCAATTTTACACAGAAACTATGTCATGTCACTGCCCTTGGTGCTATAAATTGAAACAGATAATGCAAGTGGAATGGCGAGTTAACTGGTCACCGGTCAGCAAAGTGTTAAGAACCAAGTTCCCAACATATATCATTACCAACTCATCACAACCACCTACATGATATTATATATTATTTAAAGAAACTAATAATTCTGTCGTGTATAAATGTTAGTAACATAATCTTTTAAACATTTCATTCCCTAAAATAAAAAATATATAAGAAATATTGTGAATGATAAAATCGGTAAATTTTAAACCAAATGTTAAAATACGGCATTTAATCTGTGTTTTAACATTTGTTGACAATTAGAAAAGATAAACTTGAATTTTCACATTACTGATACAAGATAAACATTAGTTCAGTATGAAGACTAGACACATTACTCAACATCTTAGAAATTAAATAATATACTTAAAAAAACTAAACAATTGTTCAAAATAAATAAATAAATAAATAAATATTAATCAATACGTTTACAATAAGATATGTTTTTAGATATATAATTATTATATTATCAAATACTTTGCCTTATATATATGTAACTTTTAAGTTTTAATTTTGAGAGACCTAAATGGGTGTATTTTAATAATCCTACTGATGCATATGTACGCATAATATGCATAAGCAAGTATGCATTTGTGCTACTTACATAATATATTGAAATATAATTACGTCTATTAGAATGACTTACTATAATGTAAAGATTTTAACAAAGACATTCAATAATATATGATATTATTTACTTAAGTAAAATGGGAGATACTGATAGGTTTGGATCAGTTACTTTTTTTATCAAAAAAGTATAGAACCTCAATAGAATTTAACGTCTTGTTTTTTAAAGAAGCAAAGTATTGGGTAATATCAACAATTTAAAAAGCTGGTATTTTTATATATTGTGTATCAAAAACATAACATACCGGACCAATGAAGATAATAAACTAATCACTTTTACTTAAAATAGCATTTGCGTAGTACGTCTAAAAATGCTTGCAGCGCATCCGCAGGTTGAGTGGGGCTCAGTCATCGTAGCCCTCCTCGGCCTCGGTGGCCGTCTCTGCGGGGGGCAGCGCCGGCGGAGGTCCAGGTGGGGCTGCCGCGTGCGGGAGAGCGGGGACGCCCGCGGCGACCGCGGGGATGGGGGGAGTGCCAGGGGGTGCAGGCGGACTGGGCGTACGGCGGGCTTCGGTGCTGCTGTTGCCTGGGATAATTACATATTACAGTTTTACATTCTTGTTTTAATATATGACGCGAGCTTTTATATAAGGCAGTGGAGACTGGTACCTTAAGCTTTATAGCTACACATAGCTAGGTAGAAATTTTTAGAAGATATTTCAAGAAGATATGCTATTTCTTTTTAATAAGATACATGATTTTTAAGATTTTTCAATATAAACTAAATTTACCAATCGATGTAAAAATCGAAACTATTGGGAAGGTCAATTTAAAAAATTTCGTGGTCAGGATTATAGACACAAATCGTAGTAGTCCACATCGAGGATGTTTTGATCCTCCTGTATATATAGCTATATATATAGAATATCTATAGCAGCTGACACCCAAACTTCATACATCCACATTGCCGTCACCTCTTCTACATAACCGAGGATAACTCTGATGATGTAGGATACAATTGTTGAAATTCGGCTTGGATTAATGTAACACTTGAGTCAGTACTATTGACTAATATTGTATTGTAATAAAAGAAAAAAATATATAAGATATTGCTACATTAGACTTGAATGATAAAAACTTGATCCGTATACCGTCCGAGGAGCTACGCCGCGCGTCTCGGTCGCGGGCAGTGCGTCCTTCGCGTGACTGTCGTTTCTTCTTGGCGGCGGGGTCTTCGCGCGCCTCCTCCACCTGCGCGGGGCACTCCAGGTGCACCAGGTGGAACACCTGACGCAGAATAAGAAATGTAACAGCTGGAAGGTAGGGAGAAATTTCTAATTATAGGCAACTTACCTCGTTGACAGAGTTATTTGTACCGACGATCCTGATGATCGATACCGGACGGGGCGTGAAGTAGATCACTTGCCAAGATCTGTTTGTACAAGATTAGAAATTTAGAAAACGTTAAAATAATTACTTTATTACCTTAGTATTTTTCGTAAAAAACAAACACTCAAACTTCGCCAGATACCATATTATTCGATGAAAAAAAAAGAGTGGGGAGACTATTCCCTCTAAAATAATATGTAATGTTTTATATCGTCACCTGCAGGCGTCCCTCGTGCGGTCGGCCACCATGTCCCAGTGCCAGTAGTTGACCGACACCTCGATGTAGTATGAGTAGTGTCGGTAGTCGCAGTCCCACAGCAGCATGCGCAAGGACGACAGCAGGTAGGGTTGCGCCAGCTGCACTACCACGGCGCCCGAGCCCAGCTGGTGACACGTGTAGCCCTGCTCCCAGTCGTAGTGCTCCGTGTCACCGTTCAGCAGCGCGTTGCGGGACCGACTGACGGGTATACTCTCTTTCTCTTACTACTCTACTTAACTCTAACTCTATTTTTTTATAGTGCGAATATGGAAGGACAAAATACACACAAAACAGGGTAACAACGATGACGCAAAAATTTTTCCCACTTAGAAATCGAACCCACGACAACCCACTGTCACTAACGGGACGACCGCTCGAATGGAAACGTCGAATAAGAATCAGCACCTGATGCCCTCGATGACGACGGCGGACAGGTCGAGTGTAGCCACGTTGTGCGCCGGCCGCACCAGCCCGTCCACCAGCGGGGGCACCCGCGCCGTGTGGAACGCCTCCAGTGACACCGCATGGAACACCTACACGCACATGGATATTATTACAATTGAATTAAATCAATCAAAATCAATCAAATCAATCAATCAAAATAAAGATTGTAACTAATAAGCTTGTAATAGTTAGTAATAGTGGAATACTATCGAGTTACTTACCTTGTTGACGGTGTTGCTGGTGCCAACGATCTTAATGTACTGCACGACGCGAGGCTCGAAGTACAGGTTCTGCCACGAGCGACAGAAGTATTTGCTGTGGTCGATGACTCGCACCCAGTCCTTCTGATCCACAGACACCTCGATGTAGTACGCGTATGACCTGCAAGGAAACTTTTAAAAATATTATTCCGAAAATATAGTAATATGACTACTATCGAGTACTAACAAAATTCCGGAATGAATTTTCGTGTCAGGCAAATATTTGTAAAGTTCTTATTTAGAAAAAACATGGTCTTTAGCCGACTTTCTATTTAAGCAGTTAAACAACGTGAAGATAAGTTAACAACAAATGAAGAATTGAATTTATAATAATTTCTGGAATACAAACAAAAATTACAAAATTAATTGCTGTAGCAATACTTAGCAGTAAGAACAAACAGGCACCTGTTGTCGCGGTCCCATAGCAGCAGCCTCAGGTGGTTGATGATGGTGGTGGTAGCGAGGCGCACTACGATCCCGGGGTTGTCGGGCGCGTCGCTGATGGTGTGCCGCGTGTAGCCCCGCTCCATGTCGTAATTGTCGGTGTCCCCGTCCAGCAGCGCGGACCGCATGTCGCCGGCCGTCACTCGCGCGCCCCGCGACGATGACGCCACATTCTCCTCGGGCACTGTGACACAGACTTACACTACATACTCGTGTTTATGTATCACCATTGATATGGTGAGTACTGACGCAGCTACACGTCCGCGGTTATGTATCACGATTAATGCGGAGAGTACGACGCAGCTACACGTCCGCGGTTATGTATCACGATTAATGCGGAGAGTACGACGCAGCTACAAGTCCGCGGTTATGTATCACGATTAATGCGGAGAGTACGACGCAGCTACACCTCCGCAGTTATGTATCACGATTAATGCGGAGAGTACGACGCAGCTACACGTCCGCGGTTATGTATCACGATTAATGCGGAGAGTACGACGCAGCTACAAGTCCGCGGTTATGTATCACGATTAATGCGGAGAGTACGACGCAGCTACACGTCCGTGGTTATGTATCACGATTAATGCGGTGAGTACGACGCAGCTACATGTCCGCGGTTATGTATCACGATTAATGCGGTGAGTACGACGCAGCTACACGTCCGCGGTTATGTATCACGATTAATGCGGAGAGTACGACGCAGCTACACGTCCGTGGTTATGTATCACGATTAATGCGGTGAGTACGACGCAGCTACATGTCCGTGGTTATGTATCACGATTAATGCGGTGAGTACGACGCAGCTACACGTCCGCGGTTATGTATCACGATTAATGAGGTGAGTACGACGCAGCTACACGTCCGCGGTTATGTATCACGATTAAAGCAGTGAGTACTGACGCAGCTTCACGTCCGCGGTTATGTATCACGATTAATGCGGTGAGTACTGACGCAGCAGTCCGCGGTGGCGGAGGTCGGTGCTCTTAGTGCGCGTCTTCTCCTGGATGGCGTCCAGCAGCATGTCGGGCGACACCAGCGAGAACGGACGCACCACCCCCAGCAGCTCCTCCAGGCTCATCAGCGTCAGTCGGACGCACTTCAGAATCTTCTCCTGTCAAATAAAAAGCCAATCGGAATATTATAACCACTCTATACTGCGATTGTTTGAGAGTCCGTTATTTTGATAGTTTCACACAACTGTAAAAATATAAAAATAAATGCATAATTAAGAGTAATCATAGGATTTTAAAAAAAAACTTTAATGATATAATAATTGCATTTTGCTGCGATCGTGACTAAATTAGTTTAAAAAAAATTGAATGATTATCCTTACCACCTGCGCCATTCCGCTGTCTGATTTCACCCACTGCTGGTTCGCATTGAACCAATTACACACCGCCTTAAATATGTCCGCCTCGGGGGCGAAGAACGAGTCGCGCTCCAGCAGACCCTGTAGCGCTTCCTGAAAGTTGTAAATTAATAAGAAATGCAATTAACTTCGTGATTTTAACATTGTACAATGATAAATACATAAATACATCTTTCATTTATTTAGTTATGTTTTCCATGTTGAATTAATACCAGTGATCACTTGTACACCTCAAATGGAAGGGCTATTGCGTCAGGAGGGACTATAGATTTTATATTTATGGTATAAAAATAGTCATAGACTAGTCAATAATTTTAATACTTTCCTTATAACATACTTCTTTCTTTGACTGTGTATTGCTGATCCAGACTCAACTAAAATAACTCCCTACTCTCCGTGCCTCTTTTCCCTCACGGCACTATTTCCTTCAAGATATAAACCTTATAAAAAACTAGTCCCATTTAATTGTCTTTAAAGTAGTTGTATGTAACTTACTACCGACAACTGCAAGAAGGTATCATGTTGTAGAACTTCAGCAGCATTCCGATCCAAGAAATTGTAGCAGTAATCCATTAGTGCATTTAATCCATAGAGCCTGGAACAACATTAAAAAACAAAAACAAAAGAATTAAAATTAATTATCTATTTATTTATTTATTTAGCTTCACGCCATATCCCTTGCGGGGTAGTCAGAGACGACGGAGCGCCAAACGCTACGGTCCCTGCACACCTCTTTCGCCTCGGCCACAGACAACAACCTCTTCATACATGCCCTCTTGTATATTATAATTATCTGTATACACAATATTTCGACTATCTAATAACTACAATGATAACTAAGTTGAAAGTTTAATAAATCACATATAAATGTTAGACCTGGCGGCATCTAGTACAGAGCACACGTTCCTGAGGGCCAGTACTTGTCGCAGGTAGTCGCTGATGGCAGTCTCCAGCTCCTGGAAGTTGAACTGGTGCGCCAGACCCAGCATGTCCAGCACAGTGTCCTCCCGCAGCAGGGATAGACCCATGTGACCTGGGAACCAGACAACACATCTAACATAATCAGAATATATAACATTTAAAACTATATGGTATTATTTGAAACTAACTAAGCAGACATAAAGACAGATAATAATATTATTTATATTTTTTGTGTGTAAATACCATATATACCTTCATGTGCATTTAGTTAACAGCTATTAATTTGGAATTACAAAGAGACACTTCAATTTTATTTATATGTATAGATGACACATATACAGTAGTATATAGGTAAGTAATATTATTTCCATAATTATAATTAAGATTAACTTAATTAAAACAATCCATACTACATAACCTTTTATGATATTCTTACTAATTTTATATATATATATATATATATTCTTTATTTTTATTCTACATCCGTCTTTATGTTGGTCGCCAAAGGTTGAGAATCCCCTAATTTAAGGTCAGCACAACAGTATAGCGGCTGTATTATATACATTTGGAGGTATTTAGATTGAGAAGCCTTGCCTTAAGTAATACATTATCCTATCCATGTGATTGAAGGCCTTTACATTTCTGTATCAAGTCAAAGACAACACTAGTGGTGTATATAATATGTATATTAGGTACCACTTGTATATGAGGTATTACCACTAGGTACCTCTCGATTAAGTGTTCCTACTAAATTATACTACACGGGATTCTTCACTGTATGAATGATGCAATCAAATCTACAAATTTTTCCCAGGACAAGAACCATGTCGGATTTGGAATTACTTGTATTTGGTGAAGTCTCTACATACAAATTGATAAGTCTATAATGTATAGTTTCAATTTGCTTCCTTTTTTAATATAATCACAGGCTCAGGCTAGTAGGTGGATATGAGATCATACTTATGTATAAATGAAACAATAAATTTCAAAGAGTGTAAGATAGGCAGCGATGGTGATGTTCAATCTGGTACACATTTGGAAAAGGAACTACAACTTGTTTAAAAATCTTAGCTCAGACCAGAGTACCTGCTTTTTACAAGATCTTTTTGGCTTGTAACATTGTAAACATTACTGGTAACACAATGATTTTTTCACATACATTAGCTGATAGCACTTGGGGCATTTTTATTAAAGACTTCTTGGAACTCTTTTACTACATATAATAGTAACATTGATATGGATAGGTATGATTTTATTACAAAGTTTACACCTTTATATTAGTTATATTATTACTAACTTACCGGAATAAATATATCTCAACAGGGCTTTAAATGCATGTAGAGGTGCTTGTAATTCTACCTCCGCCTGTAAAAAATAAATATAATTAAAATGCTATTTTTTTCATTTCATTTTATTTGTAATAGTTTTTGATATTTTTTGACTTGTGTAAACACCTTTATAAACACTTATTTAATAATTTAGTCTTTAAAACAAAATATGAACCTGGTTAGCCTCTCGCATTCCCCCATACAGCAGAGCTCGGAAATAGTCACTGCTAGCAGCAAGTATGACCTTATGAGCCGGGATCCTCTGTCCCTCCACTATGAGGGTAACATCGGAGTACTCTGATGATAAACACAGAGAACCAATATGCTCGGACAGGTGGCCTACATATTGTATTAATGTTAGTGTATTTGTTTATTTGAAATACATATATAGTTTGCACTATTTTATCTTATAATGCTTTTCTGTATTATAGAAGTTACCATAAAATAATAATAATAATACAACTCTTAAACTGTGCAATTAGGAATCCATGCCGTATCATTAGAAATTTCTTAAACATATAAATATATATAAGATCACTTAAACAATAATCCTGTCAAGTAAAGGAATCCACAACCTTCAATTCAGCACTATTTTTATTTGGTTACTATTAGTTTATATTATAAATTAAAAGATCTATATCCCCTTTGGTAATATCTAGGTACTTTTATGTTCTAAATTTGGTTGGATTCTATTATACAGTTGATACTTTGTACATACTTATGTGCTCAATGTCTCCAACTCGTGAGCTGGAGGGGTTATTGACCGCCATGTACTGGTGCTGGCTGCTCATGGTGCTCATCTACATCACACTCCTAAACACAATACACATCAGTTAATATTTGATGTTGTATTTTCTATAATAAAGACCTATCTTACATTTATACTCAAACATTGTTGTTTGATAGTTGGTATTGTGACTATAAAAAATACATTTTATATTTTTAGTATAAAGTGGTAATTGGTTTGAAAATGCTTTACATTTTAATTTAATGGCATATCATAAATATTTTTCTTTTTCATTAGATAATAATATAATTTTCACTAATAACATTTATTAAATATTGCAGGCATAATGATGCAACACAGTTTCAAAATATATATTCGTGTGCACACATCCCGTTCATAAACATATGTAACTTTTATAAGTATCTTTTAAATATTAACAAACAAACATAATTACGAAAGACGAACTCCGATCCCAATTGTAAATTCTATAATATTGTAATACTAAAGCGATATCACTTACCAATCTTATATTAATATAATACTTATTATATGAACTTTTAAAATTATTGCAATTTTACGAAATATATAAATCGATTTCACTGAATTGAAATATTAGTATTCCATAAAATCAAATGAAAACATTGCAAAATTACTTTGACTTTTGTTGTTGTTAAAATTGTTGACACATACGTTTTTTATTTAGTATTAGATTCTAGGTAATTTATAAGAAAATTGTAGTAAACATAGACACTCCAATATAAAAATAATAATATAAACGTAATAACTTTTTATCCCGCATGTCAAGATATCAAAATGTTTTTAATATGGAACTTATAGCCTGAATTAATTCGAAAGGTTTTTTTTTTAAAATTCTTCCTGATATAAATTATTCATCTATAAAAACATTAAATTTTATCTTACATTTTTTAATTAATCTTATGACTTAAAGTAATAACTAATTATAATAATTTAATTATCATAACACGTCCTTAAAAATTGATAAATGATCAAATGTAATTATAGACTGTTACATAACAGTCCAAGGATAACACTAATCAATTTTTATCAGAAACAGAAAAGCTGTTAAAAAAACTGATCTGAATTAAAACAATATATATTTTTTTGTAATTCAGTACTTTATTACACATTTTGTAAATTGTAATTACTGTACAAGTGTACTCTACATGTCACCAAATTTTTAGCTGAATAATCGGGTTGCGGGCGCGAATACCAAAGCTTCGTCATATGAATTGTTGCTTACTATTGGATAAAGAGATTCGAAAGTACCAACATAACAAATTTATGTACTCTTCGGCTATGTTGTCAGAAACTCAGAATTATTACCAGTTGTGTAGGCAGGTAGATTTCGTCGCTTTGCTGAACGAATTTTATTTTTCTTTATTGGTTTTCTATACGATAATGATATTACATTATTGAGAATAATACCTCTATATGCATTTTATATGTTTAAACTACGAAAGGTGAGCTTTTCAATATCAATTTACTGTTTTGTGAACTTTTCTTTTTAAAAGGTTGTAGATCTGCAAAAGTAGCTGCACAATTGATAGAGTGCGATACTCGCGAAATAAAAAAATATATATTTAAAGATATGTAGAAGTAATCTTAAAATATATATTATTTTGAAGTTCATAATTTTTAATAGGCTTTGGCAAGTTTACAGCTGTTTATCTTAATATTTAAAAGACGTGCGTTCCAATTATTTTACCCTAACATTTTTTATTTTATGTGCATTACAGGACGTCAATAATGCATTATAAAAGTTAATTAAACATCTGTAATGGTGCTAATAACATTTTCGGTGATGAGAAATGGAGAGACAGCAGTGTAATTCACTTCAAAACTTTGATGACCCGAAAACAGAAATTTTAAAAAAGAGGCTATTAAAAGCGACCAGCACTTCAGCGAGTAGTAATTTGTCTCAAACTAACTCGCATAATGTGCTATTAAACACGTTACGCGTGAGTTAATATATATTTTGAGTACATTGGGTGTAAAGTTATTTGCCCTCAATGACATTGTTTACCGTTTTTCAGGCGCCAAGCTCGAGCAGTATGATCGTATCCTCGGTGCAAGCGCCACAGAGCTCTATGCCCATAACTCACAATCTTGTGACACATTCCATTGCTCCAGTCAAAATTCACACAAATAATTCACCTTATCCCCTACAGCTATCCACTGTTCATGTGCCTGTGCAGATACCAGGATCTACTTCTAATATCAATGTCCCCGTTCAGCTCTCTGGCACCTCTACTAGTATGCCTTTGCAAATTACTCCTGTAAGTCTTCCCTTGCAAGTCTCCGGTACCACTAGTGTCCCTGTGCAATTACCAGCGGGAGATACTATTAATGTGCCATTGCAGATCCCAGTTTCTAATCAAAACATGCAATTGGGTGGATCCACTCTGCCATCTATGCCTCTTCTTCAAACAACTAATCAGCCTCTTCACAGCTCCATAATTCATGTACACATGGGATCAAACTGTGATGGTAATGCAGAAATAAATCTTTCAAATTCCACACAGCTCCAAATGTCGGATTCTGTTAAAATGAATATCCCAACATCTGTGTCGCAAGTGCAGATAGGATCAAACTCCACAATGATGCAAATACCTAGCTCGTCAAACAATTCAATACAACTGGCTCTACCGAATGCGGGTAATACAGGTTCAGTACAGCTAAGAGGTGCTCCAAGAACTGTCCCTCATGTTGTGTATATACAGACTCCGACCGGACTCAAACCTGTGACCAGCACGGAAGTGATAAGTCAGGCGAGCACCAGTGGTAATCCACCACAGATTATTGTTCGAAGACCTGTGAGTACTCTTTTTTTGTGTAACATTTGCACTTATCTTTATTTGTTTACTGATTGGTAATGAGGCCAATACCTATTTTAACATCATACATACTCATTTCTTATGTATAATTTAAAAATTGTGTTCATTTAAATATTCATTTATTAATTTCATTTAATATATAGTTATTATTTACATTTAATTATTAAATGGGGTTATTTATTACATTTAATGTATTCATTTAAGTTTCATTAATAGTTAATTAGTGAGGTAATTATAAAATAATTTTATGCAGTGTTTTTAAAGTAAATTTGTTTAACAAAGTTTAAAAATCTATAATGTGATAAAATAAAGATAGTATATCAGTGTGAAAAAGATTAATATATACATATTAATAATGATAACTGCATATTATTATAAAAGCTTTTGTTACTGCAAATTATGTCGGATGAAAGGTTATTATATTATAATGGATTATTAGAAAATTGTTTTATTCTCGCCAAAACATACATACATATAGAAATATATATAATTATAATAAGTTTCTGAATAATATTTCATAATTTCAGGTAACTAACAATTCGAACATCCATTTGATATCAAACGTTGGAACCAAACCCAACATTGCTCCGAAAATGCCAGGACCAAGCAAATCATCAATACTCGCACCGGCCAATACTGCTCAACCAATAGTCATTCAGAAACCTAAAGCCAGCGATAAAATGATGGTTCCTGTGAGTATAGCTCCGGGAGGTCAACCAAAACAAGCGATAGCATACCTCAGCTCAGTCAAGAAACCTAACAAGAATATATCAGAGAATCAATCTATTCTTATATCGAGCAATCAGAATAATGTAAATTCAAACAATCAAAAATTATTTCTCACACCCATGAGTATGCCTAAAATGCAGAATACCAAATTTATTTTACCAGTAACATTACCAGCAACTATGGCATCCAAGGGACCCATAATAAATCTCCAGATAGCTAATGGACAAATACAAAATGATCCGCAAGGAAATATCACAGTTATGAGAGACACGTCAATAGAATCTTCTGATATGCCACCGCTGCAGCCGTTTGCAAAGATTGTTCCTCTTAATGGTAAAGATAACTGTGTGCCCCATAGCCCAAAAGCAGACAAAGGTTTCACGATATCAATACCAGGCTCGAGAGCAGAGCCAACCGGGGAACAAGGGGAGTATACTCTTTCAATCCCAGAGACGAATGCGTCAATGAACGACGATATTTATACAGTATCTATAGCGGACGATGAAGACGGACAGACGTGCGAACAGTCATTCACTTTGGCTATTCCGGAAAAAGGAAAGAGCCTCTTAAGCAGAAACTTGATAGACAGAAATGATCTGGGACCGGTCACGATTGCGGCTCCCGCAATATTACGACGCTCGAATTCTGATAACAGCGATAGAAAAACAGCCAACGCTAATATCAAGCGACGTATTTCACTATGCACTGAGAGTATGTCCAGTAAGAATTTTAAGTTCGCGCTTCCACAACCTAGAATGAATAAATCAGAGGAACAGATAGATCTCAATGACGACCATAGAGTGCCGTCGTTGTTCTGCGATGAGAAGCTGGACAAAGATCTCGAAGCCAAAGCTAACCTGGTGGATTCTGACGCGGAAGATAAAACTAATGACATTATATACTTTCAAAAAGTTGATTCATACGAGTTGAATGATATTAAAGGTAAAGATGTCCTGGATTCAGCATCGGAGGAGGATCCGCCGGGTCTGATGTGGAACAACGGAATAGCTCAATTAAGAGGAAGCGATCTTCATTTCCAAACCAATGAATTTGATCTCATCGATCTCGTGGACGAAAAGACTCAAGATATATTAGTAAACTCAAATGTTAAATACCACACTCCCTTAAAACAGCGTATAGAGAGAAACAGGGATAAGAAACCCACATCTCCAGAGGATCTGTATCGCTGCGACGGCTGCGGATGCCACGGGATGGCCGCAGAATTCATCACACCAAACTTCTGCAGCTTAACGTGTCAGAACGAGGTTCAAAAGGTAACACAAAAAAGAAAAGACAAAGAGAGAGCGGAACTATCAAAAAAACGAAACAAAATGAAGAAATTACTAATGCGAAAGCAACTTTCCGACTCGGACATTCTGAATGACGGGAAAGACGATAAAGTTCCCCGGAAAAGTTACGACTCGACGCACAGCGACACTCAGATCTCTGAGGCCGTGCTGATGAAGATGAGCGAGGACATGATAGAGAACGAAAAATACCCGTGGATGTGCGGCAAGAACGGCTTCTCGTGGATGCGGTACTTGGACGTGTGCAAGGCGAAGGCGGCGCCGGTGAAGCTGTTCAAGGACCCCTTCCCCTACAACAAGAACGGCTTCAAGGTGGGCATGCGGCTGGAGGCCGTGGACCCGGAGCACCCTGCACTGTTCTGCGCGGTGTCCGTGGCCGAGGTGCAGGGTTACCGCATGCGCCTGCACTTCGACGAGTACCCCGACATGTTCGACTTCTGGGTAAACGCAGACTCCGTGGACGTGTTCCCGGTGGGCTGGTGCGAGCGCAACGGACGTAGCCTGCGCCCTCCCGCCGGCTACGACGCCGCCTCCTTCTCGTGGCCGCTCTACCTCAAGCAGATGCGGGCGGTGGCCGCGCCCCGACACATGTTCCCGCACGTCACCTCCGCCGTGAGTGGAAACAATAAAGTCAAGTGACATTTTTATTTCAATCAAAATATCGACATTGGTATCGTCTTTCGCAGAGCAACCTGAAGCCGGCGGGGTTCCGCGTGGGCATGAAACTGGAGGCGGAGGACCGCGCGCACGGCATGGTGTGCGCGGGCACGGTGGCGGACGTGCGCGAGCGCCGCCTACTCGTGCACTTCGACTCGTGGGACGACGCCTACGACTGCTGGCTGGAGCCCTGCTCCCCTCACATCCACCCAGTGGGCTGGGCGAGGCAGCACGGCATCGAGCTCACGCCGCCCAACTGTGAGTATACTAAGGCATATGATTAGTTTTTTTAGATTAGTAATTTCTCAAAAACGTATTCCGCGCTAATACGTTTTTGAATGATTTTTTTATTTATTGTTTTTTTTTTAAACGTAACATAATTTAACTCCCCTGAATAATTTAAAAAATATGCATATAATATTTGTATAAAATATGAAACTAGATTTCGATTTGATCTGGGTTATCCATTTGATTTCGATTTGATTTGATCTGGGATTACAAGTTCAGATCCCTTGGTGACAACTGTATCTTAACGGAATTTTTCGTGTAAAAAAAAATGAAAGTCGATCCGAAAAATCAGTAAACAATAACAATATATATAGAAATAAAGACTCTTTCTTAATCGTCGGTTGAAAAGCATCAGACTACGAAAAAAAAATCCCTTATTCCACAATAGACGTCCTTTTAGAATTCTCACATTTAAATAAGGAAAACAAAATAGTAAAAATTAAATTTTAAAAACATTTAAATTTTAAAAACTTACAAATATCCTTTTTTCCATTTTTTCTCATTACTATCGGTATTTTAAAGTATTCTATAGTATCAAACAATATGCTGTATATACGTCGATTATACCTAATAACATTTTAAATTGTAACATTAACTCTATTTTAGCAATCAATTTCACAAATAATATATGTATATACTTTAAGATATTTATTATGTTTTAGAAACTCTGATTTGAGAGTAATCGTACGATTAAATATTTTATTTAACTATAAAAGTGTTGTTAACAAAATAATTTTAAATCACTGACTTAAATGGTTATGAGTTCATCATATGATGTTATAAACAATTTTTCATAACAAAATCTATTGAAGACGCGTCTAAATCTATTATCAAATATGAGTATTTATAGTTTTAATAATAAAAGTACCACGAGACAGCCATTGCTACAATCTGTAGAGTATTCCATTATACTACTAGTTCCATTTCTTTAAGCTCTCGGTGACAGTTCTAATTTGACAGTTGTAGTGTTGTGTCCAAATAAGTAATGATATCGATCGCATATATTAATTACAGTGACGATTCATCAGATTTTGATTAAAATAAATAAATAAAGATTACCTGTCGGTATAATTATTTCGTTTATTGTCGAGTACCTACCTATACCTACTTGTTTTACGGCTTCGAAAATTTTAATGAAGTTGGCATTATCAATCGAGAATTATCGTGTGCGTCAACATCTTGTTATGAAAATATAACATTAGTTAATAAATTTGTACAAAAGTATCCGTCAGTAGTTTAGTTTCTTACATTTTGTAAAAAAAAAATTGTGTTTGTTATCGTGTTATGTTTATCGATATGGCTCCATCCCTATCAATTTCTTCGACTACGGTATAACCTTGTTCGTGTATAAACGTCATATTTTTATAAAATAATGCATACATAATTTAAAAAAGACGATCGTTCAAGTTTTCACATGGATAGCTTAAAGAAATGGAAATAGTATAGGAATACTGAATAGAAATCGTATTAGAATTGTTGATAAATTCTTACAAGATTTACATTATCTAGGACTATAATACTTTGTTGTATGGTTGCTTATAATGAAAACTAGCTGACCATGGTTCATAGTATTGAAAAGTTGGATTTTGTGTTTATTGATTGCTGTGCTTTTTTCCTACTATCTTCGTTTTACTCGCGTAAGTTTCGAGTTAAAAGTAGCCTGTGTTACTCCTAGGTTTATAATCAGTCGGGAACTACGGAATTGTGTATACATACTATTCATCCAGGTTCTGTTTGTCTTTATTATTTAATTCCTCCTACATTTAACTGCTCTTACAGAGTACACTTAAATATATGACTTTATGCTAACAGTTCGTCTGTTAAAATAAAATATTAATACTTATAATTCCGGAGCAATGTCATCAAATAATTACCGTACACATATTATTACGTAAAAAAGTAGTATTAAAAATGTGTAAAGATCTATATATTTAAAAAACCAAACCAAAAATTAAAAATAAAATAAAAAAAGTTCTACCATGTTTATAAAATTTGAAATGTTGTTTTTTGTATTAAAACAAAATCAATTAAATATGTTTATTTACGATATATGAATAGTTTTTTTAACGGAAAAATATATCCACAACTATTTAATTCAAGGTCAACCTGTGTAAACAAGAATAATATAATATTTTAAATTTGGATATACCCAGTATTCGTTCTAATCTATTATTTTATTTTTAAATAATTTTATTTTACGCTGTGATCGTTTTGTATCCAGCGTAAACAAATGTGAAAAGTGAAGCCCTTGGTACCGGGAGACACGGCTAAATTTATTTTAGAACTCGCAAACAAACTCGTTCTGTTATCAATGTCGCGCTCGATTCTACTCGCATTTAGTTTACAATGTACATCATTCAAATTAAATCTATAATAATAATTACTATTTAATATTATTATTTTGTATTTTTTAATAACTATTACTAGCAAAGACACAAGAGACGTATTTAAAAAGTACATCCAGTCACTTAATTCTAATTCCTTGATAAAATATAATACTACTTCTTGAAAAATCAATGTGCCCCGCCCTCAAGAAATCTTATCAATTGCACAAGGTGCATTATCCGATACCACCATCGTAGGTAGTAATGAACGCATTAAATCAAAACAATTAATTTATAAATATTAGGCCGCAACATTCCCGATCAAAACAAAACAAAATAAGGCAAGGCGACGTATAGTTTGGTACGCTTCAAACGGTACAAGGATATTTACATTTTATAATGACGGATAAATCGCCTCTACTAGACTCCTATCAGTTGTCGCTCAGGCGCCGCGCGCTCGCCCGCCATTATAACTTATTACAAATGTCATTTCATATTTGTTTATAAATTTTGTACAATTTTCTGTTATTATTTTGTAATTATTTTGTGTTGTTGTTATTATTAATAGTTTTATTTACGTACAGTTACGTGTATAATATTTGAAGAATATTTATATAAATGAAAAAACATTAAATTGTTAAAGAAATTGAAAAGTGTAAAATATAATATCTTGAAAAGTATCGAGATAGTTTCAAGGTGATACAATGGCGTTTACTCAGACACAAAACTAAATAAATCATAAATTAGCGTGTTATAATAGCGTTGTAACATAACTATGGAAGTTATTGACTTGATGTATTTATACGTAAAAAGTGAAATTGCATTACGTTATACGTTCTTCGTATTATCAATTTATGAATATTAACAAGGTGCTTTTTTGCTATACTAATATATATATATATATACATATACACATATAAATGTCATGTGTATAAAATACCTTAATAAATAAGGTAAAAGATAATTAATAATATATATTTACAGTTTAATAATCTATGTATTTATTTTTTGTTATACTTCAAATCATTGTACAGATTACTTTATCTTGTATAGTATAATGTGTACACATATTTTAAATAATTTTAAAGTTAATTGCTATTCAACTAATATACGTTTTAAAGTGAAGTAATCAACCGGTTGATAAGTGAGACTATCAGGACCAGTTACTAGTATAGTGACAATAGTGACTGAGTTAAATTAATATTGTTATAATAAAATATCTATTACAATGACATTAAAAAATAACAATAATTAAACCTAGTATTCTTAGAAGAATGATTACAATATTATGTAAAAATATTCTATATATTTCAAAAGGTCAGTACGTAAATATAAAATTGAACATATCTCCCCCTTAGATTACAAGGAGTCCGAGTCGTTCTCATGGGAGAGCTACCTGGCGGAGACGATGTCGAGCGCGGCGCCGGCCCGCGCCTTCAAGCCCCGCCCACCCGTCGCCTTCAAACCCGGCATGAAGCTGGAAGTCGTCGATAGACGGGTGCGTACACATGTATAAGGAAAATGGTGTTGTTTTTATAATGACGAGTCTTAGGATTGGTTCCTTAAAGATAACTAAAGATACCTTCAGGGTCGTAATTTCAAAGATAATATAAAGATCACTTAAGAGCTCCTTGCGTTGTCATTAATAACTCCTACATTTAATGTTTATAATGTTATAAATGACTTCAGGTACCATTTTTAATACGCGTGGCGACAATCAGCGCGGTTAAAGACCACCAGGTGCGCGTGTCGTTCGACGGATGGCCGGACGAGCTCTCCTGCTGGCTGGACGACGACTCGCCCGACCTGCACCCCGTCGGCTGGTGCCTCAAGACCGGCCACCCCCTGGAGCCGCCTCTCAGTAAGCGCCGATAACTAAATCACTATCTATAAATGTATAGTATTTAATATTGTAGTACATTATTTAAGTATGTTATTATTGTAATACTTTGATATAAATCATTAAGTTAATTATTGTATATGGCAACTCGAGAGAGCATTGTGAAAGGGGAAAAACTGGTGGTTGTCTGTAAAACATAAAATACGGTAATTGTGTCATTAAGGATTGGTTTGTTGAATTGTGAATACAAATTAAAGTTAAAAATAAGTGAATATTAAAACTATAGTTAAATCTTGTTTTGTGTTATTGCTGAGATGATCTATTACATGTCAATCGATATATCATTAATAAGTGATTTGTCCCATAGCGGCGGAGGAACTGCGTATCGTGGGTCCGTGCGGTGTGGGCGGGTGTCGCGGGCTGGGCTCCGTGCACGGCGGAGCGCACAAGCAGCACGCCGCCGCCTCCGCCTGCCCCTACCGCGCCGAGCCCCCGCCGCGCCCCGACAGACTGCAGCCGCCCACCAGCGTACGCAGGTAAGGACACGCACACACACATACGTCACACACGGAAACTAAGTATTATTTATTAATATGTTTTTGTTTTAGTGTTCTAAGTAAATCCAAGTCAATTTCGACCAGCACACCGACAAGTGATGCACCCAAGGAGAAGTGAGTATTTCTTTTTTGATGTAAAAATTACGTAAATACAGTTTTTTTATATTTCTTTTAAAACTTTACAGACTTCCCCGTGGGCGTCCACCGAAACACAAAAGAATAGAAGTGGTCTCGAAAAACGAACCTGTAAGTTAACACAGACAAATATATCACCATGTTCTAACAAGAAGGCGTTTCATCTTTACTAATAACGTCTAGGTGTCAGACGACGAGTCACTGTCCAGCGGCGGCGGCAAGCGGTGGCGCGGCAGCGGCAGCGAGGATACACGCGCACTGCGCTCGGCCGCCTCGCGCCGACCTCCCTCCCCGCCCCACCCATCCCCGCCCCTCGCGACTCGCCTTGCCGCCGCGACAGCACGCGCCTCCGAGGCGCACCCCGCGCCCTCGCGCGCCATGCTCGTCAGGCACATGGCCGACCTGGAGCTACCCTCCGACCCCGGCACCTGGACACAGGTACGTATTTATTATAGTATATAATAGTATAGTCTCTTTTCGTTAATTGTATTGTGACTAAAGTTTGATATAATTTGTCTAACAGAAGGAGGTGTGTGCATTGGTGTCCCGAGTGGCGGGCGCGGCGGCGGGGGCGGCGGCGGCAGCGGCGCGGTTGTCGGGCGCCGAACTGCTCATGGCGTCGTGCGAGGAGCTCGTATCGTGCCTGCGCCTCCGGCTGGGCCCGGCCGTCAAGGTGTACGCCACCGTGCGCCACCTGCGGGACGCGCTCTCGTGATTGGCCCTCAGGCACGCCCTGAACGTGCTCGTCTGACTAGCACCCGAGTGACAGTGACTAGTGATAGTGTGACTCCACTGTGCAGTGACGGCTTATATTGTTCATTCTTTTATTACAATGGTTTACTAATAACTGAGTGTTGGAGTGTAAAAGTACATTTTACCATTATTCTAAGGAACTATCGAGTTGTGATGTACATATGTATATTTTTTTATATATTATTAATTGATGGACTTGTCATATTAATGATAAAATTATGGTGTTTGTACATGTATGGACATGTTGTTTTGAAATTACAGGAGGTATTAAAATTAATTTATTATAATTTATGTTTTTTGTGGCAAATGGTCTCTGTAACTAATAAATTAGGGTTAACCCTTTGTAAGTGAAAAGTGTTGGATTATTTTAATAAGGTATGCTTTACTCACCCTTAAATGTGATCAAACTTACTTGTCATTCGATAAATTTTTATAATTTTATTTGTAATTCTTAGCACTAATATATTTGAGAGTCAATTCCTTGACAATATTATTGCATAAGCCATATATAAGCCATCAAATAAGGTTTTCTTTAGCACAAAATGCAAAAGGTCAAGGTTTAAGGTTGTGATTCTGTAAATAGGGCTACCAGGGATCTTAATCGGTATAGACTCCTATCTCCATACAGTTTGTATTAAATAATAGTCATACATTGATACAATTTATAGCAAAATTATTTAAAATCTAAATTATATGATCCCAACTATGCCTTATTATGGAATTTCAATGTATATATATCACAGGATTATCAAAATATGTATTTCCTTGAACAAACCAAAGACGGCTAATTATATAATGATCATGTAAATATACCAACTATGCTTTGGAGTCAACATTCTGTAGTTATGTATATATAAAGGTTTAGTGCAATTTAGTGTAATTGTGTAAATATGATTGTTAAATATATGGTTTTTTTGATACGAATATATCCTATATATATAAATATATGACGAGTGATGTGATAGTGTTTATTTATATATATATATATTTAATGATATTAATGATAAAAATAGCATATCATTACAAAATTTTTGCACAATAATGAAGAATGATCATAAGTTGTAAAGACTTTAAATTTTTTCGAAAATACTATCGTATTTAAGTTGTATGTATGTATTTTTGTTTGTTTTTCTCGTTTGCTTCAACTAACTATAAGAATTCTTACAATATTTTATATAACTGAGACCTTATATAAAATGATAATTGTATTATATATAAAAGTTATGTATTTTGTTATGTAAATATTAAACTCTGTATATTGTGACTAGTTGAAGGATATTTTTGCAGCGGCCATGTACAGTTAGTATTGTATTAGTGTAAGTTTTTACACGTGTCTAGTGTCATAGCGCCATCTTGGCAAAGTATTCTAAACTGTTGTTCTAAAATAAATATTTTTTTTTAATATATTTTATTTGAATACAATATTAAAATACCCAAATATTGTATTTTAAAAAAGAAATATTATTATTATTTATTCAGTAGACTTTATTCACTTTTGAATCAATTATAACATTAAAAAAGTCAGTGTGGTCAGTTTGTGAATAGGTTACCACCGGCTCGGAATTCTGCTCTGCTAAGAACCGATCAGAAACTCAACAGATACTTATTATAAATGAAATTTAACAATCTTAGATGTACATTATAACATCAACCCCGCAAATGAGTCAACAACCTAAGTACCACACATTAAATCAAGTAAAAACTCTTGAATGTTTTAATAAGATTTATTTAATAATAAACTTTTTATTGAAGATCTAATAGTGTATGAAATTTGCAATTTATGCTGCTTTACATTCTGTATAACAGTTGCCTAGATACGCTCACTGAAGGAGGGGGAGATATATACCGTTATACATTTATTTATATTTATATATATATATAAATATATATATATATATATATATATATATATATATATATATATATATATATATATATATATATATATTTGCATATTGAGCGAAGCGAGCCCAGTGTATTGACTCATCGTTTCCCATTGACTTCAATGGGATATCAGTTTTTGAAATTTTTTTTTTGAGGACATTTTTCAAATGTGTGTCTTTTTGATTGCAAAGTTTCATAGTTTTCCGTCAAGTAGTTTTCGAGCCAATTCGTGACAAAGAATGTAAAAAGTCTCCAGTAAAACGCTCCGCTCACTTTGTTCGCTTCGCTCAATAAAAACTGATGTTGCTATTGAAGTACATGATATTGAAATTAGAGAAATAGTATTTTTAGTTTTTAAATTGTATGTATATTTACATGTTTGAGCACGTGACGCTAAACTACAAGTGGATATCGATATAATTTGGTATGGTTATAAATTATTGTCCCGGTCAAAACATAGAATTCTTTATACTCCGATAAAAAATCTCTATAGCCTATTTCGGTTATATTTATATTACTAGCTGATTCCCGCCCGCTTTGCTGGGCAAATAATAACGAAGAATCACAAATTGTATGTGGGTAAATTGAAAATAATCACAAATAATCACATACTGTATGTAGGTAAATTAAAAATAATTCTAAATAATCACAAACTATGTGGGTAAATAGAAAATAATCACAAACTGTATGTGGGTAAATTGAAAATAATCACATATAGTCACAAACTGTATGTAGGTAAATTGAAAATAATCATAAATAATCACAAACTGTATGTAGGTAAATAATAAATAATCACAAATAATCACAAACTGTATGTGGGTAAATTGCAAATAATCACATATAGTCACAAACTGTATGTAGGTAAATTAAAAATAATCACAAATAATCACATACTGTATGTAGGTAAATTGAAAATAATCACAAACTGTATGTAGGTAAATAATAAATAATCACAAACTGTATGTGGGTAAATTGCAAATAATCACATATAGTCACAAACTGTATGTAGGTAAATTAAAAATAATCACAAATAATCACATACTGTATGTAGGTAAATAGAAAATAATCACAAACTGTACGTGGGTAAATTGAAAATAACCACAAATAATCACATACTGTATGTAGGTAAATAGAAAATAATCACAAACTGTATGTGGGTAAATTGAAAATAATCACATATAGTCACAAACTGTATGTGGGTAAATAGAAAATAATCACAAACTGTATGTGGGTAAATTGAAAATAATCACATATAGTCACAAACTGTATGTAGGTAAATTGAAAATAATCATAAATAATCACAAACTGTATGTAGGTAAATAATAAATAATCACAAATAATCACAAACTGTATGTGGGTAAATTGCAAATAATCACATATAGTCACAAACTGTATGTAGGTAAATTAAAAATAATCACAAATAATCACATACTGTATGTAGGTAAATTGAAAATAATCATAAATAATCACAAACTGTATGTAGGTAAATAATAAATAATCACAAATAATCACAAACTGTATGTGGGTAAATTGCAAATAATCACATATAGTCACAAACTGTATGTAGGTAAATTAAAAATAATCACAAATAATCACATACTGTATGTAGGTAAATAGAAAATAATCACAAACTGTATGTGGGTAAATTGAAAATAACCACAAATAATCACATACTGTATGTAGGTAAATAGAAAATAATCACAAACTGTATGTGGGTAAATTGAAAATAATCACATATAGTCACAAACTGTATGTAGGTAAATTGAAAATAATCACATACTGTATGTAGGTAAATTGAAAATAATCATAAATAATCACAAACTGTATGTAGGTAAACAATAAATAATCACAAACTGTATGAGGGTAAATTGCAAATAATCACATATAGTCACAAACTGTATGTAGGTAAATTAAAAATAATCACAAATAATCACATACTGTATGTAGGTAAATAGAAAATAATCACAAACTGTATGTGGGTAAATTGAAAATAACCACAAATAATCTCATACTGTATGTAGGTAAATCGAAAATAATCACAAACTGTATGTGAGTTACGGAACCCTAATCCTACGAATAAACAGAGTGAGGGGCCAAATAATTTTAATTTCTACTGCAATGCAATGGGAGAAGAGAGGGAGCGGGGGTAAACTTTGCAGTTCTTTAGCTGTAACTTTGGAACAATTTGGACCTCTGCAAAATCCTTTCTTATTGCACCTATTCAATATGTCAGAAGTCTTGTGTTCAAATTTCAGCTTTCTAGGTGTTACGGGTTGGGCTGTCGAGCGATGAATGAGTCAGTGAGTCAGTGAGTGTCTTTGTGTTTTATATATTAAGATAACTATCGAATAGTTTTTAATCAAATTTGTTGTGGTATCATCTTGTTTGTTATCTGAGAACATAGTGGTTTTTGATTCCAGAAAATATCTCGATTTTCACTATAAAACTCAAAAATTAATTTAGGTTATAATAAAACAAAATTAAATATGTATTTATTAATAACGTGGGTATCGATCGAAGACTAACAAAATGAAGTAATTATTTAATTCAAAAATAACAAAAATGCATACTTTATTAACTCGCTAAATCTATTTAAGACTGTAATCCATAAAATCATTTACGTCCATTGTAATAACAGGTGAAGAAAGTATTAATGTAATATGTGGACAGGAAAAACAACATTAACCGAAAAATTTACCTCAACCTACTGAGTTTTTATGGAATCCTATTGGGTATTTTTATGTTATAAGTTACCAAGCATGTACTGTCCCAGATACATCTATATCTTATCATTACATTTTTGAGATTGTCCGTTGAGAAGAGATAAAAGTTATTTACATGGCTTTAAAATATAATAGAAAGGTAACGAATAGTAAAGTGTACACTTTTTTTAATAAAATTTGTAAGTATGCGAAAAAAATATATATATAGCGTCAGGCTCCAACATTGTTTAAAAAAAACACAAAAGTCTTCACAATCACTTCGTTTATTTCGATTACAAACTTCAATAAACCAATTTAAAAATAAATTATCTTCACTTAGTAGGTAGGTGTGCACTGCGCAACGGTCGGCCAACAACTATCCGAGCCGCGCGCTTGCGCCGCTTTATATAGCTTTCGTTGCCTTTAAAACATTGATGGTGGCGCCGTCACGGCCATGCTGACATACGCTCGTCCTCGAGCGTCTTCTGAGCATCTGGGAATACGGCAGCAAACTGTTCGCCCATCCTGAAAACCTTAGTCACAAATCTATAAGTTGTGTAGTCAATAACAAAAGATGACAACAATGTGCTGGTCCGGCAAGCCCTTCAGCGTACTAAAAATATTAAGCCCTTCTCATCAGTTCTAAAACCGGAGACTGGATAAATCCCTCTCATCGGTTTCAGACCCGGAGACTGGATAAATCCCTCTCATCAGTTTCAGAACCGGAGACTCGATAAATCCCTCTCATCAGTTTCAGAACCGGAGACTGGATAAATCCCTCTCATCAGTTTAAGAACCGGAGACTGGATCCATGCTACACCTGCTAGACCGGAAATCTCTTTAGCTGACTGAGCTAGACCAGATTTCCCTGTAGCAAATGCTAGACCGGATTTGCAATCCCTATAGCCAAAAGGCTAGACCAGAATGCAACCCCTTTAGCCGAGTTATTGGACCGGACTCCCTTCAATAACTCTTCCCTAAATTTTTTGATATATTAATTCTCTCTTCTTTTTTTTATAATTAAAAACATCATCTTTTCTAATTCTTTTAATTAATTTATTTTACTTTAATTTTACAATTATTATTATAAATTTTTATACTATTCATTATCGTGATGGACAATGGCAGTAGTTACAACGCTAATTAGATAGGGTGACTCTGATGATAAATCCTCTAAACAATCGTTATTAGCGCTCATGGTTCGTGTACCGGGCGACCCAATGCTACCATCAACGGATATAATGTCGCTATCAGAAAATTCATCTTCAGTGCCATCAAACAAAACTAAGTTAGGACTACTGCGATCAGTTTCATGAACACCATTACTCTGACTTACATCCGCCGTCACGTCATCATCATTATAAGTTTCAACTACTTCTACAAATTTTAATGGACTGTGGGGTACTTCGCGTAAATTCTCATGGGCAATTTTGTACGTTCTATTGGTCCCGTTAACACGCTTAAATTCGTACCTATCGTTTTTTAGGACAACAGTGATTTTATAAGGGCCTTTATACTTTGGGTCCAACTTAGATTGGTGTCTTTCTTCACTTTTGCGAAAACAAAGTCTCCAACAGGAAAGGGTCTTATTTTGGCTTTACCCCGGTTAAAACGAGCGACATCAGACTGAGCCAGTCTCTTTATATTTTCTGACGCACTAGACCGTGTCGTTTCTAAGTCTAGTCTGGCAGGGCTTTCAGCACCTGTAACAATTCTGGAAATACCTAACGATTTACCTTGTACCCCGAACATCAGCTCGATTGGGGTGAAACCAGTGACTCTGCATCGAGTACTATTGAGTGCTATTTGGATCTCACCTAATTGTTCCTGCCACGACCTATCGGAATTACCTTCGGCTATTGTGAGTAGGCTTTTAAGAGTTCGCATAACGTGTTCCACTTGTCCGTTGGCTCTGCAGGCACCACTTATCTCAATCAATCCAATCAATCACTCTCGTACTAATAACCGTTCCGACACGGCCAACCTACGAGACGCACGTCCTCGTGTGTTAATCTGAAATAAAGTTTCCACCCACAGTATCACATCGCTCGGTCACTCTTGACCAAGTAAGGTTTCATTTTGGAAATAAAACCCCAACTTCCTCTACAGGAGTTTATTAAATTTACACCTAATTAACAATGGTAAAGACCGAGACCAAGGCATAACTGACTGACCATACATGATTTTAAAATCACATCACATCACAAATAGGTTCAAGGTATACACATGGTTCATGGCTACTCATAGCCCAGCAACCCCTTGTTGCTCATCTTAAATGCACATCTCTCTGAGATTGCCAAGTCCCTCATAGATTTCAAAAGTTTCCCATGAAACTTTTTCCAAACGTTTCTCCTGAAACCTCGACCTCGGCAAAAGCTGATTGCGTACCGCTTACTCACGGACTGTTTAAAACAGACACCGATTTCTACTGAGCTACGGCTACAAATCACACTAATGCGTAGTCTACTCCATAATGCAACCTTGAATCTCAAAATCAACAAAATAAACAATTAAACACTTGATTTAGTCTCGTCAGTTATATCCTGATCGTCGGGCATCTTACGTAGTAATGTAGGCATCTATCACCCTCTAGAACTTCAACAACTTGGAATGGACCCCTATACTTAAGGTCTAATTTGGTCAGATTGCGTTCCTCATTTTTATTAAAACGAAATCACCCACAGAAAATTTATTGAGCTTTGCTTTTGATTTGTCAAACCGTGATTTGTTGTATGACGCTGCGCTTTCGATATTGTGAACTGCTATGTTCCTAATGACTAAGTCTACTTCAGTCTCTATACTATCAGACGTCATCAATGATAAAGGACGAGCTAATTTTCCTATAAGTAGTTCTATTGGACTAGCCTCAGTGGTACGATTGATTGAATAATTGATTGCGAGCTGGATTTCACCTAAAGCGTCTTGTCAAGAACGAGATTGATCTGTTTCTACCGCGGTCAACATAGACTTTAAGACTGATATAACGCGCTCGACCTGTCCGTTCACACGACATGAACCTGTGGCAATAAAGTGTAATTTTATGTTACTAGCGTCACAATAGTCTTTAAATTCCCTGCTCGCGAAACAACGTCCCTGATCCGCGATAATACGTGTCGGGCGGCCGAAAAGAGCTACACTATCTTTAACCGCTTTCATACTGTTTTTTGAATCAATATTGGTAGAGTGAAATAGGAGGACATATTTAGTAAAAGCATCAATCAGTACAAAAACGTATTCTTTAAGGTCATTCTTTCCGCTTAATTTGCCTCAATATGTACATTGTGCCACAGTACGCTTACTTTAGGTATCGGATGTAAATGAGCCTGTACTTTACCGGAATTAGATTTTGAAACTTTACATGTTACGCAATTATCGACAAATTTATTGACATACCATGCCATACCTACGAACCAATAAAAATCATAAAGTTTTTCTAGAGTTTGGTCATATCCAAGATGTATTAAAGACTCATGAACGTTACTAACTACATTCCACCGTAAAGCTCTTGGTAGTATTGGTGAAGATTTTGTTTTGCCGTTGCGCTGAATTTTACGATGTAAAACGCCTGATCGAACTTCATAAGTTTTAGCAATATCACTACTCAACTGTCCATTACTTAAATCCGAAATAAGCCTAGAAATTTCACTATCACGTTTCTGGTCAGCAAAAAGCCAGTTACCCGTCAATTCTGTCAAATCAATACGCTTTTGATCTAATTTTACACTATTCACACATTCAACTGGTAAATAATTACGGGATAAAAAGTCAGCGTGTCCCATTTCTTTTCCCTTATTATAAGAAAAATCAAAACATTGTAAATAGGCCCACCATCTATGAACGCGTGGAGTTAACTCAATTTTATTACTAAACCGATAAGGCCGCCTTTGTACAACTAGATTTTGATCAATTAATTTAATTTCGAGTTCACTTGTCGTTACACGAGTATTTGGTATTATTGTTATAAAATAATCCGAATATCGAGTCAATAATTTTACAAGTTCAGCTCTATTGTGTATGGGAATATCAGTATCGATAGTACTAAACTCTGACTGAGACGATAAGTCACTACTATTTGTTGCAATATCGAGACTAGAACTAAATGTGGGTACTTCAATATTGTTCACATTTTTTATTTTAGTAATCGTGAATTGAGTCGCCGTCATATTTACGCTAAAGCCTAGTTGTAAAATCTCGCGTCCTATTAGAATTTATGTACGTAAACTTTATGTAAATACTCATCGGGCAAAACGTGTAATAATAACTCAATACTGTGATCACAAATTTTCACAAAACATAAAATCTGAATAGTGCTAACTATACTTGTGTTACTAATGCCTCTTAGTGTTACAATGTTGTGTATGCGAGTACCTAACAGTTTCGCCGATACACTTTCCTTTACAATTGAGCACTCAGCACCGGAATCAAATGGTAAGTAAAACACTGACCTTGTTGTTTTAATATTCCTGCCGGAGGATCAACAATACAGACGTCCACACGCCGCTCGTTTTGCTTGGTTCCTTGGGCGTCGCTCGCGGTGGTACGACGCGTAGAGATGTGTCCAGTCTTGCCACACTTGAAGCAGACGATTGAGCTTGACGCCGTCTGTCGTTGCAGGCTGGATCGCGCCATCGGGGTGTTCTGGGGCTTCATAGGTTTCGGTTTCCCTTCCCTTGCATGATGATAACAGACAGACACCTTGTGACCGGGTTTCCCACACAGAAAGCATTTTACTGACGAAGGCATCTTTATTCGTTTGCTATCAGAAGCCTTGTGTTCCAGAATACCACTGGCTTTGGGTTTGAGGTAAACAAACGCCTGAAGCTCCTGTTGCAGCTGCTTTCGTGTCTTGACATCTTCCTCCAAAGGACTGTCCGCCAACCACAGGTCTGCCGTCGCACACCAGGACTGCGCCTCTGTTTTGGCGTTGTCAGGGTCAAACTCGGGGAGGGTCACGTGATACTTAGAATGATGTAGATTGTTCAAAACTTCAACCAGCGCTTTCATTGTTGCATTTTGCATCTCGAAGACTACGCGCCAGTCTCAATTATCGGCGTTAACTTCGTTCCGTTGCTGTTCAGATCCCACTTCTGATATAGCGTCAGGCTCCAATATTGTTTAAAAAAAACACAAAAGTCTTCACAATCACTTCGTTTATTTCGATTACAAACTTCAATAAACCAATTTAAAAATAAATTATCTTCACTTAGTAGGTAGGTGTGCACTGCGCAACGGTCGGCCAACAACTATCCGAGCCGCGCGCTTGCGCCGCTTTATATAGCTTTCGTTGCCTTTAAAACATTGATGGTGGCGCCGTCATATATAATAAAAATGCAATCAAACAGACAATCACAAAAATAATTATTATTGATATGAAAGCCAATAATAAAAAAATACATTATATTTATTTAAGAAATGAACCATTAATTTAAGACAAGATGAAAGAGGTAGATCGTTATATAAATGTAGACAAGTTATAGTTTCATTTTTACATCCTTAAATCTAAGGATAAAACGGTAATCTTAGATTGTTTTCGTGAGCTGTCGCCATTTTGTCCACGAAGCATTGATCCTGAGTTTGTCAATTAGATCTATTTCGCCATTATCTTTAACAACTGAGTGAAATAAAAATAAAAAAAAAATAAAAAGCAGTGTTAAACGTTATTAGGTGTTTAAAACTAGTATAGGTACATGTATTCAATTTTCTTTCTCAATTCGTCTTTAGACCTAACCGATCAGGCTTACTGAGACACTAAAACTGTTGGTGTCACTAGAATTTGGCGATACGGGTATTAGACTTTTTGTACATAGTTAGGCTCAACTCCACAACTACTACAGTAATCAGTGTGTGCAGACACACCGTTCTCTTTTACAATCTTTTAATCTATCTCTTATTTTTTAGATATTCAAGCACCGTAAACAAATTTTTACGCTCTGTATTTTTTGCTTACAATAGCAGATATACTTCTGTTATTCTAATCGCAAAAAAGCTCCTCGTCCCGGTGTGAGCCTGAATTAGTTTTGGGTGATCTTACTTTCCTCACGCAATTGTTTTTAGATCACTTTTCTAAAGTATGGTCAAAAGTGATTGAAAAACAACTACGTGACGGAATTTTCATTCTACGGAAGTTTTTATTCCAAGATAAATCAAAAGTGCCGCACAGACAAGCAGCGGCCGATTTGTATGAAAATCTGTTTGTCGTGTTTTAGTAGCCAAATAAATACATAGTAATGTATATTTATATCTACCGTGTAATTTAAAAATGGAAAATCTTTTATCTAACACATGGAATCCGAGGAGATAATTTTTCAAAAGATTTATACAAATTTGAACTACCTTGCAAATTGTAATCTGTTTATTGCTTGGTTATATAGAAAATAAGTAATGTTAATGAGAATATATTTATTAGATTAATTTATTTGTGGATTAATACTGTAGAAAAATACGAAACTGAAACATGAAAAAAACAAACATGGAAGGTAGGTACATAACAAAAACGTAATTAAAAGTAAATAATTATGAAGTTCGTGTGCATAATTCTAATTGGGTTTTTCTTTGATTTTTATTTTATATATATCCCTGAGATATATATATATCCAGGAATTGTGATGGAAGTTGAAGGGCCACTATATTTCGTAACAAGCAAAGATCTGAGGACCCTAAAGCGCGAGCGTTCAGCGTTGAAGGAGCGTTGATAGTGACCTGGTATTTGTTGAGATGTGTAGCCAAAAGAAGATCCAACAAAGAGAACATGTGACTGTTGACGTCCGGTAGACGAGTGTGCATCTTAACCAACTAGGACAGAGCAAAGTTAAACTCAAATCTCGGCGTAGTTGGTGCACATGATCTTAGCCATTCGGCATTGTACGCGTTAAAGTCCCGAGTTGGACGAAAGGAGTTTGTGAAAGCAAGTCTTCGTCTGGACATGGCCCAAGAGTTGATCTGTTTCATCACTATCACTATGGAACCTGTATAAGCACGCGTACACGCTGACATTATCAGCTATTTCTACGCGCATTGTAATACAAAAAGGTACTTGCGACCTTAAAAGATCTGAAGGCAACGTTAGCAGATATCCCCCCCCCCCCCCCCTACGTATACATAATATAATAACCCAGCGCGTGGTATAAAATTATGTTCAAGTTTATACCCGGGCTATGATAGGTACACTGTGTCACTAGGTTGAGATATTTGTGTCTCCATCAAAAACAAAAAGGACTGTGCGGCGACGACAAGGATAATGGACGGCGTCCACATTTAAAGTGGGACGGGGGCCTGCTGTTTTGACTCGTCATTTGCCCTTAGTAAACACAAAACGCGATAAACAGCTCGCCCTAGATACGATAGGCAACCCGAGCAAAATCTAAGAATCATTACCCCGCTTTGCTCGGGGAGGGGTTCTCCGGCTTCACCGGTACCGTCTTGGTCTATATATATTTTTGACGCATCGCTTCCATGTTAGGCAGGGGGAGGGAGGTTGGACTTCGGGGTTCTCTCACTCACTGACGGAACATAATCAAATGAATCATACCATCTAAAGTAATAAAAAAGAAGTCTGTGGCTAATAAATAATAAATAAAAAATGCGTAGGCTACTAGTTAATCGCTAAAATACGATTTATTCCTACGCAATAACGTCGTTAATGTAACCCTTTCCACTATAATATTTTTTAGTGACCAATTCAAGGTTTTACTAAGAAATTTATTGTAAAAGCGTAAACAATTAACCCTAAAGGAATTACCTCTTTTATGAAGTCTAGTAATGGGCATAGCAAGTTTATTTTTATTTCTAATGTAAATTTTGTGTACCTCACAATGTTTATTTAACTTATTAATAATTTCTTCATAAATTAATTAATTGATTGTACGCAGTTATAATTTAGATTTTTTTGAGTTAATTGTTTCATGAACAGCCCTCTCCTTCAGTTCAATAATAGTATCCGTATCTGATGCAATAGAAGAATAGATTACTTTAGAAACTATCTAAAGTAAACTATTCTAGCTGTTTTAACCGGCGTATTTTTTAAACCGCGTATGCGGCAAAACTAAGTTGGCTCGACAAATGACATTTGGTACATGTATATATGACATATGTATATCAGGGCCCTGTTGCAATTTTACATCTAAGGTTATGTGCAAAAACACAGTTGAATTCACTAAATCCAGTTCCTCATTATTTAATTGTAAATTGGTTTTGACTTCTTTCATGTAGGTTAAGGTAAAATTAATATATAGGGGAAGAGGGGGCAGAGTGGGGCACTTAATGTTTAAACATTAAAGAAAAAATAAATAAAAGGTGTTAACTTTAAATCATGGCCTAATTCATTTCGAATGACTATGGATACATTTATGTTGATAACATAATTTATCTAAGAGATGTGGACACTTAAGTAAAAAAAGGCATTTGACCCGCTATGCCCCGTGCATAGGGGTAAAGTGGGGTTGCCTATGGGGCATTGTGGGGTGGTCATAACGAAACACAATTTCCAAACTAAATAGTTTTATTTTTTCTTTTTTCTTTCTTCATCACCATTATTTGTTCTGTAGTCTGTTTGTCTGGACCATCCACGAACAACCAGGTTGTGAAGAAGGCTACCTAGGAGCAGTTTGCATATCTTATCCAATTGTGTTATTTTTGCAATGATTGTGTAATGTTACGGGTCAAAATTGTACAGCTTGTTTCATAGCTTGCATAGACCAGGAATGTTGTTCAGTTTTCCTCTTATATGTGCGCACCATATTAGCTAAAAACGTAAAAAAGAAATATATTACTACTTAGAAGTCTTTAAAACGGGGCAAAGTGGGGCTTTTCTGTGTGGGCCCCGCTTTGCCCCGGGCACCATACCCCACTATGCCCCACCGGCTTAGCCAAAATTAAAGAGAAATTGATGCCATCTTACCTTTCATTCAATCAACGTGTGCTTTTTGATTAAAAAATCAGAAGATAATTTGATTCCTAATAAACTATAACACACCATAGTACATAAATACGTTTTAGAAAGAATTGATATTCAATTTCAATAAAAATTTTAAGAAAAACACTAGTTTAGTTCTAGTTTTTATATTTTTGTTTATATTACACGAACACTTGCCGAAAGGGCGTGGGTAGCTTTTGAAGGTCCCATGCTGTCTAAGGATCAATCATAAAGACGCATCTGACAGTTCGTACAGCGTTTGCTTCAAGCTATGTAAAGCGCGTCCCGCTTTGCCCCGTGGCCCCGCTATGCCCCCCCTTCTCCTATATATATATATATATATATTTCATTTAACAACCTCTATAACCATTTTGTAACACCAGAGAGAGCATTGTCAGTTAATCGTCAATCACTGATTGCTGTCTATTAATTTTAAAAGTTAGAGAAGTACATAATATCAGTAAACAACACTATCCCGTGTTTTTCCCTCATTCAAGTCATTTATGTAATTGAGGAACCAGAAAGAAAGGTCCTAATAATGAGGCTTGTGGCACGCCCATTTTAACATATAAACCTTTGTAATTAAATTAAAAAAATATATGTGAATTTATTCATTTACATATTAATTAATCAAGTCAAAGGCTATATTTTTAATTTTATAATTGTTGTTGCATCTGTTGCAACCAGCATCTGTTGTTGAGCGACTAGGAGTGAAACGAAGTCGTTTTTTTATGCAAAAGGTATTTTTTATTAAAATGTGTAAATAGTCGACTGAGAATAATCCTTCACACATTCCACGTTTATCCGTCTTCTCCTCAATACATGATTTTACTTTTTTCTTCTAGTCATTGACTTACATTATTTATATTATAGAAACTTATTATTTATAGTAGATACTTTAATTTTGAGGTATAAACTATATGTTTTTGTATCTATATAACTTGTACCTGAAAATAACATTGTCATTCTTTGGTCAAATTAATAGCGCGCGCTTTTTTACCCTTTACACATTTCGCTTTTCATTTGTTTTGGCACAAGCCAACATTATTATAATATTATTTCTAGACAGTACTGCCACCTTAGTTTTAGTCATTGGGGCCGTTGAAGAAGCTAAAAAGGGCTAAATTTAGGTAGATTAGGTATAAATTAGTAGATAGGAGCACAAATTATCAAGAAAGTACTTACAGTAAAAAAAGGATAAGAAAACAGTTTTGCTGATTATTTCAAATATATTTATTTTTTACTTGTAATCACAATAACAAATTAAACTGAATTAGTAGGAAAAAATAATAATGTAGAGGTTCTAAAATTAATATTCCTAGTTAGTTAAGTGACTACACACTCCAGCAAGTTTAACTATGGGTCGTACAGATTTTTTATTTTTTATGTTATAGGAAGGCAAACGAGCTTGCGGGTCACCGTTGATATGTGATGATCGCCGCCCATGAATTCTTGCAACATCCGAGGATTCACAAGAGCGTTGCCGGCCTTGGAAATGGGAATATATGCCTTTTTTGAAGGTATCCATGTCTTATCGATCTGAAAATACCGCCGAAGGTAGCTCGTTCCACACTCGAGTGGGACGTGGGAAAAAAGTCCTTGAAAACCGCACAGTGGAAGATCACCACGCATCCAGGTGGTAGGGATGGTAAAGGAGGCGATGGCGAGCTGTGTGGTGGTGAACTTCAGCGGTAGGCATCAGATCGAATAGTTCTTCGGAACACTCCCCGTTGTAAATGCGGTAGAAGACGCTCAAAGAAGTCACGTCTCTACGCAATACCAAAGAGTCCAGCCGTGTGCAGAGTACCGGGTCCCCGACAATCCGAACGGCTCTCCGTTGTACGCGGTCAAATGGTTGAAGCTGATATTGGGGTGATCTGGACCAGAGATGAGAACAGTACTCCATGTGTGGCCGGACCTGCATCTTATAGAGCGCAAGTTTTTGGCAAGGTTTGAAATACTGCCTCGCTCTATTGATCACTCCCAATTTCATAGAGGCCAACTTGGCCTTGCTCTCCAGATGACCACGAAACTGACAATCGCTCGAAATGTCGAGACCCAGTATTCTGATACTTGGCGAGGCAATATGAGGAGTGCTCTCGAAGAGCGATGATACGACAAATGGGGTTTTCTTAGTGGTAAACGCGCAAACCTGTGTCTTTAGGGGATTGAACTAAACGTGGTTCAGTTCACCCCACTCAGAGACCATCCCCAGGGAGGTCTCTATTGAAGACACAAGTTTATTTCGGCACTCATCGACGTTTTCCAGAGAAAGACCTGCACGACCGCAACATACCGCATCCCCAGTGCTGTTATCCGCATAACAATGTATGTTGGGAATATCCAACATATCATTGATGTGTAGGAGGAACAGAGCTGGGGATAGCACGCAGGCTTCGGGTACACCAGCGTTCACGGGCTTGGGGTCCGAGCAAAAACCGTCGAGAACGACCTGTTTGCTCCGCCCAGTGAGGAAGCTGGTGATCCACTTGCATAAACTCTCGGGAAGCCCATAGGAAGGTAGCTTCGAAGGAAGCCCCTTGTGCCATACACGATCGAAGGCTTTTGCCATATCCAGACTAACTGCCAGACCCTCTCTTTTGCTTTCAATAATCGCGTCCCAACGGTGCGTAAGGTATAACAGAAGATCACCAGCTGATCGACCATGGCGTAAGCCATACTGCCGGTCATTGAAGTTGATCAATGACCGGCAGTATGGCTTACGGTGATCCTCGAGGTACGTTAGGACCTGTCGGTTGTCGGTTGATAGTTGTCTCCAAGGCGTGAAAGACAGTGACATGGGAGTAAAAGTAGGTGACCTTAAGGTCAATTGCTTGCTTTATGCAGATGATGCATATAGCAAGCAATTGACGTGACGTGACGTGAGCGGTAAGAGAGACAGGGGGAGGCCTCGAGTGACCTTCGAAAACACTGTATCTATGATACTGGAGGAAGGTCACGTGAAAAAAATGTGGACCCCCCGGAGGGCATGTATAAAGAGGTTGATGTCTGTGGCCGAGGCGAAAAATGTATGCAGGAACCGTAGCATTTGGCGCTCCGTCGTTTCTGGCTACCCTGCAAGGGATATGGCGTGAAGCTAAATAAATAAATAATTAATAAATAATTAATTGTTAATGCAATTGGTATGTCTTTATGCAAAAAAAATAAGAGTTATCCGGAATAAAATGTATTTTATATTTTTTCTTAAAATATCTTCTTCTAATGAAATTAGCATTTATTATAGATTTATTACATTATTTACTCTCAATATACTTTAATTTGTTTTCTGCAACTTATTTCATATTAAAAACTAGTGGAAATATTTAGTTGTTTCGACGATTTGAACAAATATTAGGTAATTTTTAATTACCTTTTTAAGTTTCCCTGTAAAATTAACACTCCTTACTTCTACTTTCAATCCTCCATATTTTTGACCCATTTTGTTTTTTGACATGTTGACGCTTAGAGAATTGACAGGATTGTGCAGCTTGGAGGGAATTGTTTGTTAAATGTAATTGTAGTGTATTATTTGATGAAATAAGTATTCATACAATATAATAAAATGGCTCTATATTGTGCAAGTATGTATAAGTTACTATTATGTTTAAATAAATCTTATTTGCAATAGTTATAGTTCATTACAGCCGGTTGTTATATTTTATTCGTTAATAAATGTTTTGGAACTTCTTAATGTTTTGTGATGTTAAACGAATATTTAGCATTATGGACCCAAATTTTTCAATATTTATTGGTTTATTTAAAAGATAATTATAGTTTAATATTTTACAAAACCTAACCTAATTTCAGTATCTAATGAGGTACCGGAAGCACCAGTGGTATCACCGTCATCAGGATCAGTATTTGAAAAGAGAATAATAGAAAAGTACATAATCGAAAATGGGGTAGACCCTATCAGTGGTAAAGAATTAAGAGTGGAGGACCTCATTGAAATAAAAAGTGAGTACATTATAAGAAGTCGTTTTGAAAATTCCTACAAAAATGCAAAGCCGTTTCATATTTTTATTTTCGTTTATAATATTACCAACAATAACATATGATACTTCTGTTACACAATACTCAATATACCTAACTAAGAAATAATACTGTTTAATGGCTGTTTGACAGCTTATCAAATTGATTGCGATGGTTCTAGTCATTCGTACATTGCTCACTAAATATATTGACGTTTGTAAAACAGTGAACACAATAAACTGTGTGAACCCTCATAGCCTTATTTTAAATTGGAAAGTGTCTTTTCAGAAGGGCTTATTTTAATACATACGATATCAAAATAGGCCCTCCTGTCACTTCCATTTGACTTACACAAGTGATCACTGGTATGGATTCAAAGTGGAAAATATATAAATAAATAAATTTAAAGGTCCACACCCATGACCCAGTCGTAAAATTAAACACATATACCACATGTGCATTATAAAAATCGATTATACTTTATAGTATACAGGGTAAGCTTTATGACATGCCTATGACTTCCTCAGCTCCACCAATAGTTAAGCCGAAACCTCCAAGTGCCACATCTATTCCTGCCACGCTCAAGAGCATGCAAGATGAGTGGGATGCACTCATGCTACACACTTTTACTCAAAGACAGCAACTGCAGACTGCTAGACAGGTTTGTTCACCTTTTGCACGGTGCCTGTGGGGTGTATTTTTGTAACCCTCAAATATATTCTTGACAATAGATTTATATTTAATTTTAGTTCAAATAGTACCTTTAAATTGGTTTCTCTTGTAATATTATAATATTTCAAATATTAATATAATTGTCAAAAGGGATCTTACTATTAAAAAATGTCTAAACAATAACTTTGTATAATAAATAAAGACCAGTAATGTTAATTGAATATGTAGGAGCTGAGCCATGCGCTGTACCAGCACGACGCCGCCTGTCGCGTCATCGCGCGTCTCACCAAGGAGGTGACGGCGGCTCGCGAGGCTCTCGCTACGCTCAAGCCACAGGCCGGAGTTGCGGCGCCGCAGCCCGCACACCATGTATTGACAACGAGCTTTATTTTTTCTTGTGATCTGTCTTGTTTCTTGTCCTAACCTATATTGCTCTTTTTCTGTCTATCGTGATTTTGCTGTAATTATCGTTCCTGACCGCAGGTGGAGGCAACGGCGGGCGCGGGCGCGGCGGCTGTGGGTATGTCCGCCGAGGTGGTATCCCGTCTACAGGAGCGCGCCACCGCCCTTACTCAGGAGCGCAAACGACGCGGACGGACCGTGCCCGAGGGACTTGTCGGCCCCGACACCATACGCTCCTTCGTCACGCTGGCCTCGCATCCCGTCAGTATATTGCATTCATGAGACTATTTCTAACCTTTGAACTGATGTTATCTTGATATTATTGTTACAAGTAAATTTGTTGGACATTTAATGTTACCTAATAAATATCGCAGGGTTTGCACTCGGCTAGCGTACCTGGTATACTAGCTCTGGACATCAACCCATCGGACCATAGCCGTATTCTGACTGGAGGCAACGATCGCAACGCTACGGTGTTTAACAAGGACACTGAGCAAGTGGTGGCCATCCTGAAGGGTCACACTAAGAAGGTCACGCGCGTCATCTATCACCCCGACGAGGATACCGTGATTACCGCCTCGCCCGACCACACTATACGAGTTTGGAATGTGCCCACGTATGTTTGTTTTCTTTATTTATAGTTTGGTAAAACTTACAAAACGTCTTTTTAATACTACTGGACTATTTTATATAGGTAGCTGAATAATAGTATTTTCTCTCAGGTCTCAGACGACGGTGTTGTTGCGGTCCCACGACGGGCCGGTGACGGGGCTGTCCCTGCATCCCACCGGCGATTACGTGCTGTCCACTTCCACCGATCAACACTGGGCCTTCTCCGACATACGCACTGGACAGCTGCTCACTAAGGTCATTTCAGTTTACATTCTTTTGACTTGGTCTCAATAGCCAATATTATAAAAATTCTAGTTCTTCTAGTTAGTTCTTTTCTATTGTTTATCCCTAAAGGGTAAGCCCAAGCGAAAATACAACTAGGGTTTGACGTTTCATAACTGCTGTTTGTGATAAGTGTTTGTAAAACCAACTGTTATTAATTGTTGTATTGTATTTCTGGTTATAAAACATTCCAACGATTGTTTGATAAATATGTATTTCAGGTGAGCGACGCGTCCGGCGTGAGCCTGACCACGGCGCAGTTCCATCCCGACGGCCTGATCTTCGGCACCGGCACCGAAAACTCGCAAGTGAAGATCTGGGACCTGAAGGAGCAGAGCAACGTGGCCAACTTCCCGGGGCATGTGGGCCCTGTCACGTCCATCTCCTTCTCCGAGAACGGTTACTACCTGGCCACGGCAGCCGAGGACGCCTGCGTCAAGCTGTGGGATCTGCGCAAGCTGAAGAACTTCAAGAGCATCCAGCTAGACGAGGGCTACGTGATCCGCGAGCTGCGCTTCGACCAGAGCGGCACGTATCTGGGAGTGGCGGGCTCCGACGTGCGCGTGTTCCTCTGCCGTCAGTGGCAGGAGCTGCGTGCGCTCGCCGACCACACCGCCGCCGCCACCGGCCTTCGCTTCGGACCACACGCCTCCTTCCTGGCCTCCACCAGCATGGACCGCACGCTCAAGATATACGGCGTGCAGTGAGTTTAAAGAATATTGTCGACCGGCACTAGTATAGGTGATTTTTTTTTTTGTGGTTGACTTAATACAATACTATTTGAACTAATGTTAACTTTATACAGAATTGATGACCTTTTAATTGGTTAAGTTATTTATAAGGGCCGAGAACGTCTAACATTAAATTGTTCTCGTTTAATTTTAAGATTTATGTATAGTTCTTAATTCTTCAGAAATATTTTTTTTTATTAATAGAATAGGAATTTTGTTCGCGATTTATAACCTCCTGACCGAATAAAGTGAGTGACATACACCTTGTATTATATTTACTATCATACAATAACAACTAACATATCAATTAAATAAAGACGAATTGACCTTTGATAGCGTTTAATATTAATAATTTACATAACACTTGAAAATTATTTACAATTAACTTATAATACAGGAATATTACAGTATAACTACCAAATAACTGAACGAAGGAGACGTTCTTCTAAGAGCGGTTAAAACCACTGAACCAATCAATATACCACACGTCAGTTCGAGAATTCGTTATCTAACAATAATTTGAAGAAACTAAATTAAAATATGAAATATTTAAGTGATAAAAAACACAAAAGATTTACAATTACTAATACTTTGTCAAACTTCCATTTTTTTTTTAAATATTTGCAGCACTGCATGCAGAGTATATATTTTTTACCACTGACATGTGCTATACTAAGACAAAGGACCCTTTACGAATAATATTACAGTCATTTATAACCTATAGTACAATTTAGAACGCTAAAGAAGCCTAGTGCAAGTTAAAGGCCACGTGGTAAAGTAACTGTTATCTGAATTACCAAGAATGTTATCATGTTTTCAAACTCTTACATCAAGTTTTCGATATTAAAAATGCATCGTCAGACCTATAAATGCTAAGTTAGGCTCGCTTACAAATATTTACATTAATTCAAAATCTAAACACAATAAAGAAAACATATTAATTTACCCTTCATTAACGTTGACATTTAGTGTGTGGCTATTTATTATTAAAGCACTTAACATTAGCCTCCTTACCAATTAATTAATAACCTCTAAACATGTTATCGGCACTTATAATTTCACTAAAATAGTAACAAACTGTATTCATACACCGTCCCCATACATCAATAATTTTTCTTAAATCAAATTTATATAGTACACTGTGATGGCCACGCACAGACTATAGAAGGAAATATTAAACCCAACTTTTTTTTTATGTAATTTAGTGACAATTTGATAAATATACTTTTTACAATCAAAAATAGGAATATACTCATTTGCCGTACTACTTCGCTACAAAAGAAATATTAAATTATCAATTTTATAAGAAGTATTGAGATCAACTAGTCTTGTTTTTGAAAATATTCCAAGTTTTTTTTTTACTATCAAATTCAATGTATGTACAATGTATTGTACAGCCGAACCGGGCCGTGTTTAGTTGATTCATATAAAAATGCTTCCCTCACTATACATGTACAACTCGTCATTTTTATAATTATAATAATATTACTGAATAAAAACAAAAAGTTGCGAAGGAGGGAAGTTAATAAGTAGATATATATTTGAAATTAAACAGATATTCGCAAAACAACAAGAGATGGCGCACGACCAATTACGAGCGACTTTCTTGTAATATATCTTTCTCGAACAACCATACCTTTTATAGATTGAATGGAATAACCATTTAAATATTTCTGGTTATAAATTTGTCGAGAAAGGATAATACTACAACGTTAAACTCAATGAATGCTGATTATAATAAGCACCGATCACGTCGCGGCCGATGGGAAGGGGGAGGGGGAGGTTGGATCCTAAAGAGGGAGGTCACGCGAAGATTAGCCAAAGCACGAAGAGGATCGCCACCCATAAGAAGATCTTGGACAGGAACTGTTCCTCTTCGTACTGTGCCGTACCGCGAGGAGCTGCAACAAGGAGCGCTATTAGTTTCATTTATGTCAGAAATAATGAATATAGAAATAAGGAGCATTATAACATAAGAAATTAATTATATATTACATAAAAGATGACAATCGTCTTAATTATAATAATAGAGTAGTAGGCAATAAAAAAACTAGAGAAGCAATTAATATAAATTTAAGTACCTAAGGCAACGCATTAATATTTTAATTACATATAGATTAAATACATTTATATATTATTAAGATATAAATAATCTAACCTTAGTAATAAAAACGTAGAGAAAAATAGTAATAACTGAGTTTATACATAATATAAATATATAATAAACGCATCTAGTGGTAAGTATTTATTAATATTTCTGTTTAGATTATTATGGAATAAGTTTTAGTTGCATTATTGGCAATCATATGAAAACTATAACTAAGTACAAATCATCAAACTTCATTCTATACAAAGGATAACCCTTGAGTCAACAAATGCAGTGCATAAAACAGGTTTAGCAATTTATATCAATAAAATTTGGTGAAATATTCCGTGAAAAAAAAAGTTTTATAAAAGCAGTCCCTAAAGGTTTATTTTGTAATTATTTTATATGCGTGAACTTCGAAGCATAAGTTTAGGGACCACAGGAGGTGGGAAAGTGCAACAGCTTCTACCTTTATATACCAGCAATGCCCAATGTCTGACATCCAGGAAACTAAATGATCTGTATATAATGGCATAGTATAAATTATCGAGAAAAGACAAGAATCGTAAAAATATATTTCATGCGATGGTGTTATCTCCGTTCAAGGAGCCATTACGTCGCATGGTATATCGGCCTTGCTTATAACTACTAATATCAACAAATAGGTACAAAGTGTATACGTCATAGCGCCGATATCAACGTGAAAAAAAAACAGTGCACGACCTCGTTGACATACATTGTGACAAAATTTGAATTTTTAGGTTAACTGACATTGTAAATGTATATAAAAGAATTTCAGTTGATTTTCATGAGTGTTGTACATTTAAATAAACATATTGGTAGCTATTTTTACGAGGGGTTATTTAATTATTTGAAACTACACACAAAAAAAACTTATTGATTTGTAAAAATCTATTTACATTCATAATTCATTATTATTAACATAGTATTACGAGTGTCTAATAAAAATATCGCGGCAGTCTGAGTAATGAATGCAACTTAAATATATAATTATCTGTATAAAATAAAAGGTTAAGGCTTCCTTATGTCTACGTGTCGCTGTGTGTGTTGTGATTATTATTCAAAATAGCTCGAACACAGACAATATATTTCTCTTTACTTACATTTATATTACAATATAATACACATTTTTTAAATGGTTACAACTATACAATACGTAGGTAGATATCGATGTTTTAACGATTGTTAACATTATTCCCATACTACATTCTTTTAAAAATAATATGTACATGTTAACGTGAGAACCTCATAGATCTAGTATTGGCGCGGTTGGTTAATATAGTTCTCATTTGGTACCACGCTTTATTTTGTAATTTGTTCTCAAATATCAATTATGAATTACTGTTAGTATAAAAAAATAATAATTAATAAACAAGTTTAAAGTATATCCTCCATGGACTTATGAAACTATACTGTAAAGTATACTTATTTGAGAAAAAAAAAACAATGACTTTGACATACCGGCACTCGGTCTTGGATCGCCAAAATTGAAAGTGGAGGTGAACGGGAAGACGCCGATACCGAAGGACATGTGAAAGCCCTCTCCAAAGCCGAAGCCCGGAAAGCCGCTGCTACTCTCGGGCTCCGTGCGCTGACCCGCCGGCCGGGGAGGCACCTGTCAGAATAATTATAACTAATGAGTGTTATTTCGATGTTATTAGATACCGTCATATTATTTTTTAACCATGCACACTCGTTAAACCACAATGAATCAACATGGTAGGTCACAAACATAAAGACAGAAATTCAAACTACATTTATTATAAAACGGATACTTTGTTTTTATTTACGAGTTATTTCGAAAAGTTACTTCCAAGATTCAAAAACTTGTTATGCAAGATCTATATATTAAAAAAAATATGAAACGTTAGTCCAGGCACTCTCAAAGCGAGTTTTGCTGCACCTTAACACTAAACCTACCGCCAATTCTTGTATACCTGTTCTTACCGCACGCCTTCAAATTGACCGGTAATTAAAAGTTATTTTATTATATAACGCAGGTAATAATGGAAATAACTAAAAGTAAAGAGTGAAGAAAATATTATATGGATATTCTAAGAATTGTCATGTAATTTGATAACGATATTATAACATTTAAAAATGTGTAAGTTTTACAAAAGTTTAAGAACGGTCAATTTGACCAGTAGTTGGTAGGTTTAGTGTTAAATGTTAAGAGATCAATGACATTGTGTGTATGTTTGTTACAACATGTCACACCAGTAATAACATAATAACATACAATAACAGCCATTAAAGTGAGAACAACAAATATCATTATTGTTTAATATATATTTTATCAACAAATGCACTTGATTCAGTACAATATATATACGGTTATGGTTCAAGAATTCATTTAAATTGTTTGAAATTAAAGTTAAAATTATAATTTTAAATGATACATTAAATAAATTTAAAAGAAAATTTCCATTATTATTATTATTATTGTTGTGTTTTAGTGTAACGATGGTTTTTTTACATTTTCAATACCGCTATCATATAATTAAATTTCATTATATTATAGCCAATTTATGTATAAATCTCTCAAAAGGACTCAATAAAAATTGAATGTTTATTGTTATTGAACATTTCAAGGAAGATATTATATTATAACTGTTGATAACTCAGCGGTCACACGGTTCATTATCCGTCAATACCTAAGTACTGATTTATACAAGAATGAAAACCAGCTTATTTGTGGTGGGAAATTCTATTGAATTTTTCATATTGTTTATGAGCTCTAAATGTTATAAAAATTTCGTCGGGTTAAAACTCCACATAGTATTATTTGGGGTGATATACTAGGTGAGGGATTAATTGGGGATCAGGTACATGACTTTCAAAAACATATAAGGTTAAAATGGAGAGATGGAAACAAGTAATAAAGTTAGAACTGGTTCTTAGCAACATTAAGTAGAGTGCTTGTTGGACTGATTGTCGGCCGACAGCTTTCAGTATGCAAGTTTCTTTATTAGCTGCTATTGTAGCTCAGAATAACAGTTTGCAACAAACAACATGATAATTAAATACAATAATAACACTGACAAAGTCAGACCTAAACATAAAGAGTTCAGTAAAGTGTATTAATTTCTTTCATCTGTCACTGTCCGACTATTTTAATATATTACAATGTTTGTTTATATTTCCCAAAATTCAAGTTATTAGTATCACACATTCTTGTGTCTGTAGAAATAATCTGCTAATAGTATATGGACAACAAACTATTTTCACCTTTTGAACAATTTGTCCAGTAATGTTAAAAGGATAATGTTAACAAATAGACAGATGAATAGATAATTTTTTTTTTAACAATTGTTAAGTGAAAAATGAAATACTATAAAATATACATATGATGGTCAAATAAACACATCTTACTAAAAATAGTCAGGGAATAGGCCTATGGCATATAGATAAAATTTTGTAGAAACAGTGAAATGATTTTAATTATAAATAAAATTAAAACAATAATATTTAAAACAGGAAAAGATTTGTGTGGTTCAAAGCAGTTGTTTTTGATAACAAAAATTAAGAAGGCATGACCTTGAGTTTCAATAAATACGAAAGATTGGGTTTTAAAACAAAGTTCTGAATAAATAAGAAAAAGATAGAGTTGATAGAAGTGTGTAAATTTAACAATCATAAAAATGCAAACAATTATAAGCAACAGAAGTAACAATTAAAAGAATTTTATAAGAAACAGATTATTATTCATTTCTCATCTATAAAAATATATATTTTGAATGAAAATGTAACATGGTTTATTTATCTTGAGTTTATATCTATCTATACCTCATGTGATCTCCTTATTTTTTTCATATAATTTTTTTTTTTAATTTTATCTGTTTGTTTTTTTTTTTCACATATCTTTTAAAAGCAGGTTAAATAAGATTAGGTATGATTCAATCAAAGTCAGATGAAACTGTTATATTATGGAATCCTGATAATGATTTCTATAAATAATGTTGTTTTGCATGTTACTTATTTATATGCCAACCATGCAATGTCATCTAAAGTTATGTGTGTGTGCACTTACCTTATTTCTAGGGTCTTCCTGTTTTGTGTTCCCTCTACCATACAATGGAATGACTTTCTCTCTACTTATTGCTGCCTTGCATACTGGACAAACTTGCCGACTTGGCCTTGTTTCTAGCCACTGGTGCAGACATGGCCAACTAAGAAAATTAAATATCTGTTTCAATTTCACTGTATATCATTCTCTTAACATATGGGTTATAACAATAAGTAAAAATTAATGAGATGAATCCATTTTTGTTTACATCTACAACCGTAAATAGCTGTATGTTTACCAGAAAAGGTGTCCACACATGCTAACGACTGCATCTCGAGCTGTATCTAAACAGATGTTGCATTCCAACATCCGTTCGTCCCGTTTGTCTTCCTCTCCTCCGGCATCCCCGCCAGGTGCGGAAGGAGTAGCCTTCGCTTCACTCGTCTCTGCCATTCTTCTATACGATAATTACACTTTTTTGATATTACGTCACAAAAACATCTTTTCACTATTTTCCAACACTTCACTTTTTAATTATAACTTTGTTTTAAATAATTTATCTTGGGCGAAACACTTTGAACGATTAATTTTACTTATTAACTTTAGAAGTTACCAAGTAACATGGATTATAATAAACTATAATCAAAAGGTTCCCCAACCCCTATATGACGATCTGTGAATTGTGATGTTGTGTGATCTGTCAAAATCATTTGACTGCCCTATCCCATAGAGTACAGATCATGATCAAATTATCATTTAAGCCACGTAATGTTGCGTAGATTCTGTAAACTTATACAACGTTACAAATCTAAAATAGTTATAACGAAATGAACAAAATGATTTCAAATAGCTTCTTTAATTATATAATAATTTATACGACATCTCTTACTTCTTTATAAAATGAGATTTTTCATCGATAGAATTGACGAATCACAGACTTTTAAAGTCTATGATCTGCTATCAAGTATCAAGTAATAAGTTTGCGTCGATTAATTGTTAAAAAGGGTTGGATTTTAGGAATGAGAATCAAGAATATTCACTGTAATTTTAAATTGTGTCTTCGATAATTAGGAAGGTTTATAGTTCCCTAACTTTTCAGGAGTAGGAAATAAACGTGGAATATTTACATGTCAATTTATCTACATCTTGTCTTGTTGAAAATGGTGATTGCTATTAAGAAATGTTGAAAAACAATTGTGACGTCATGAGTTCTATCAGTTAAGGTAGTTTATAAAAAAAATCTATCAAAATGGGTGGTGCGGTTAGCTCCGGGCGTGATAATAATGAGCTAATAGACAATTTAATGAGCGGCAACTATATACGCACCAGACAAGTGGAGGCGGTATTCAGAGCATTGGATCGGGCTGATTACATGACCCCGGAGGCCCGCGACCAGGCTTACAAAGATTTGGCCTGGAGAAATGGACCGCTTCACTTATCATCGCCGTGTATTTATAGGTAATTTATAATTTGTGGAAAAAAAATAAGCAATTTTTATACAAAGTAATTACACAGTCAAATACTGGCTGCGTTTGTGTCTTTGCATTTGTTTAACAAATTTTAATTAAAATTTTTAACATCTGGAATACTAGGTAGTGTGTATAAACCGTCAAGTATCATTTTGTTGATTTTTTTTAACTCAGGGGCTATCCAGGGGACTGATCTCACACTTGACTTAGAATATAGTAATTCTATTTCTAAGTGAATTCCATTACCCAATAGTGAGGTGATGGAGGGGTTAGAGCTGAGGCCAGGCCTGTCCTTCTTGAATGTGGGTTCAGGAACAGGCTACCTCAGTAGCCTGGTTGGCTTGATCCTGGGGACCTCAGGCATTAGCCATGGCGTGGAGGTGCATCCTACTGTTTTTGAATATGCTACTAAGAAGATTAGCCAATTCATTGAAAATTCACCAACTTTGGATGAATTTGACTTTTGTGAGCCCAAATACTACCATGGTGAGTGTAATTTTTTTTAATATGTTAATATAAATTTTATATATATTGTAATATGTTTGTCCGTTTGCAAGTATTTGAAATGGTCATTATAGTTCTAAAGAAAGATGTAAATATGTAATATGTTTAATAAATTTTCATGTTAATTGGTTTTTTAACATTCCAAGGTAATGGGCTGTGTCTGAGTCCACCTCAGTCTGGTTATGACCGGGTCTACTGTGGTGCCGCCTGCCCGGTGGAGTATGAAATGTACTTCAAACAACTTATTAAGGTAAACTTTAAAATTTTTTAAAATTTATATAATTTAGCTATCAACTTGGAACCACCTCTTCCAAGGGATTATATACGGTAATCCCCGCTAAAATACGGTACTTTTTTTAACACATTTCCATATAACGATTCAATCCCTCCTTAACAAATATTTTCTCCCATATAATGTGCATTTTAACTTCATATTTTTATAATTCAAAATATATAATGATTTTTTTACAGTTCATAATTAATTTTGCTTACCATTGAACATTGTGCCAATTGTGTTATTATAAAATGAAATAACATTAAGTAAAAATTAAACTAAATGAAGTTCTTTCTTAATATTCAATTTAAATCCCCTTTAATGAGAAATTGGTAAATGTGGAAGCATAATAGATTGATAAGGCTTCTCAGATGACAAAGCGTTTGGACCCTCACAGCCTTAATGTTAGGTTGGAGAGTGTCTTACCAGATGCGCTCGTTTCACTAAGTATGGTATCAAAATAGGACCTCCTGACAACTGTGTCAGGAGGTCCTATTGTCAATCCAACTGTGTCAGGTGATCACTGGTATTGATAAAATTAATAATAATAAAAATATATATATAATCTAGATAGATAGTGTCACACTTTTTTTTTTTGGTGCCCCGCTTCACTTGGATTTTGAACACAATTGTCACATGCAGTGTAATAGTCCATATTAAAATAAAATTCATAATTTGAAAGCTTCCCGGAACATTTATGTCATTTCTTCTCTATGGACCTACAAATATTTTTTAGACATAAACGGCTAGTTTGAAAAAAAAATGTTCATTTTCAGCAGAATGATTTAATAACAAAAAGTTTATTATTGCAACAAAAATGTGTGCTTTAACTTGCTGAGGTTTTTATGGTTTTGGTTCTACATAATAGTCCAAAATTTAAAAAAAAATGCAAAAAAAAATTATCCGGAGTCAAAGAAGCAGAGCATTTATGAACAAAGAAAATTAATACTAAGAAATTTAGCACTTAAAATTATTAAGAAAAAGAAATGTAATAATATCGTTGTTAATCTTTATTGGTAAAAATTTTAAACACAATATGTATTTCAAGAGGTTATCTGACACTTACCGTGTAATCGAGCGGTCTTGAAATATATAATAATATGTGCATTTTAAACAGTAATATCTACAATAGCGATCGTGGAGAAATGTTAAGAGTTCATAAGAATACATCAACAAATGGCGTCCGCGTAACATAATAACAAATAAATTAATATTTTATCTGACACTCGTTTATATTTATACACCATTAACATGTTTTAAAAAGATTTAATATTTATAAAGTAAAAAAAAACTGAGATTTTAAATATATCGTGTTAATTTAATAAATTGAATTTTATTAAATGCGACAATCAATATAACCTAAAATGCAACTGGCGATTGAAAATTAAATAAAAAAAACCTGCCTTATCTCTACCTATTAACTTGAAATAAAATCTATCTGTCTATAATATATCTTCACGCTCACTTGTAGCCAGAGAGAGAGAGAGAGAGAGAGAAAGAGCATTGAACTCCAAGAGTCACTATCCTAATATAAAACTCCTGCTTCTTTTACTGACATTAATTTCTTTACACAGTCTCAAAATGTATGACCAAAATGTATGCATTGGATTTTTTGTTTTTTAAAGTGACAGGTATTACTGGAAAGCAGGCTACAATCATTACATTAGTTTAAATTGGATTATATTATGCGATTAATACTATTTATAAAAATTGTTATTTATTAACTTTAATAATCCTTGAAATCTGATCGCAAATTCTAATGAGAGCTGAATATTTTAGAATCAATGCTTTTATTTCTACCCAACATAGCTAAGAAGCCCATCTTGAAAACAAAACCTTTTGGTAGTTATAATACCATAGACAAACAAATATACTCTATATACTTACTAGAATCAGCCGTCGTGCGCAGCGGGAGTTGAGATGAACCCCTTCAGTTTTTTGACCATCACTTTGAACGGTATAAGATATTTTTATTCTGTATTTTTTTAAACATGCCCATTCCCAAGCTCTACAGCTCTGCCAATTTTCATTCATATCGGTTCAGTAGTTTTTATGTGATGTTACTTCAAAAAGAAGTTTCCCAAACGGTTAAGAGTAAATTAAGGTTAACGGTTCGCTTACGCTCAGCTCTATAATACCTGTTTTAAATTATTACTGTTATTACAGTTGGCGAAAACGAGTTACAAAACACAACAATAGTTTCACACTTCATTATATTATTATAATTTCTGTCATGTATTCTTGGATAATCATTTGAATAGTAGATATGTAATAATATGAATAAACTTTTTATACTGCTTAATTTCGAGAAATTTACATTTCATAATAATTTAGAAGTCACTTAAAGAAACATGGAACAAAAATAACAAAAGTATATGATATATATATATAATATATAAATTTAAAATATCTTAGACAATAAATTAAATTTAAATAACAAAAAAAAATACAATAAAAATGTCTAAATATCAAACTTGTATTTGCAGGTGGGTGGTGTGTTGGTGATGCCGCTCAACGACACGCTGCTGCAGGTGCGGCGCGTGGGGCCCGCCCAGTGGGTGTCTCGCAGTCTGCTCAACGTGTCTTTCGCCACGCTGCGGGTGCCGGCCGCCGATGAAGCCACGACCCTCGTCAAGCTCGGTACGTATTCGACTACGATGTTATATCTTTTTATTTTCCACATATCCTTTTCAAAACTACTAATGCTATATTAATTTCTTGAATTTTTGTTTAAATATTTAAGTTCCTTGTATTAATTGTATGAAACTTCCAGACCCCCTGCGGCCGGTGCGTTTGCAGCTGCTGTCGCGCGCGGTGGTACGGTCCTGCATGCGGGGCGGTGTGCTGCGGCGGCACCCCGAGCTGCAGCAGGGCCAGCGTCCTGCGCCGCCCGCCGCCTGCCCGCGACGCATCTGCATACCCATCGAGCCCGGCGGCTCCGTCGGTCCGTGCATTGTTATATCGCTGTACCATCTCATAAATTTAAAACTGAAAGTATATATGTATGTACGTTTACGTTATTTTTTAAGATGTGCCTTATTTTACAGAGGGCCTGAATGTATTGCACGATCTGGATAGCGAGAGCGGGGCGAACGAAATGAACGCTCTTCTGAGTCTCGTGATCAGTATGGGGCAGAACCGCGTGGCCGGGGCGCTGCGGTTCGACCGCGTTGACTCCGATTCTTCCAACGACGAGAATGGTGCGGACGAGCCGGAGATCGATCAGGCCGAAGCGGGTCCCGACGATTTGCCGGAGGACCAACCGAAAGACATCGATCTACCCATCTCGGATTCGGAGGAGAAATCTATTGCGAATGCGGACGCGAGTGACTTAGAGGATACTCGCCCCGCACCGCGTAGCAGATTACTCGATGAATTCGAACATCGCACTGGACAAAGCCACCACAATGGTCCGCGTCGGCGCCCGAGGCCGCCCGGTGACTCGTCCGACGACAAGCCGCCGCCCGCTAATGCGTTGCGGGAGTTAGTGCGCAAAAGACGCGATGCTAGACCGTCCACCTCGACCTCACAAACTCGGACCACCATGGCCGAAGTGCTTACGAACACAGAGGAAATGGCTAAGAAGGAAACCGTCGTCGAAAATGAAGAAAAGACAGTATGTTTATTTAATAATATAATAATAAAATAAAATTTATGCCTGACGTTATAAAGTAGATAGTTTTGTGGAGATGTGTGAATTATATCACTTGGATGTATGTTTACGCAGGACAATATGACCGGCCCTCCCAAACGCGAGCTGCCGGGTGTTCCCTCGGTGGTGGAGATCGACCTGGGGGAGGCTTCCGACATGGAATGGGACCCGGAGTACGCCGAGGCCCTGGACGCCGCCGTGAGGCGCTTCGCACAATCGGACGGCGGCGAGGACGAAGCCCTCAAGAACGGACCCAAGCGGCAGAAGTTGGACAGCGGCATTGGAGAGGAAACGCCCGACGGTTCGTCGCCCGAAAAGAGCAAAGGCGAGGAGTCGGACGTGGAGCGTTCGGACGACGGACCGATCGCCGAAGGTAGGATAAGACAAGATAAAAGCGGCATTCTTTCGCTTCTCGTGTGTGGGTGATTAATGTGTGTGTGTTAAGGGGAGGACGGTGTGGTGGAGCGCAGCTGGTCGCCGGGCCCAGAGGAGATCGCGCACGCGGTGCGGCGGCGGCGGCGCGAAGCCCGGGGAGGAGATGCGCGCCGCGTGCGACTGTCGCTACTCATGAAGCAGGCCGTACGCGAGCTGCCGCTGCCGCACGCGCTCAAGAAGTAAGCATATACGTATACTACGACACGTGCAGACGCGCCTGCACCGCTACGCACACCTACACAATGGGCCCGTGTGTGTATTCTGTTGTGACTATTGCTCCTGTTTGTCGTAGGTTCGTGAACCTGGGCCGTTGCTTCGAGTTTTAAACCCGCCGCAGAAGGTCGTCGTACGAGACGCCTCTTACGTTGGGTGTTTGCGGTTAATTGAAGTCTGAGTTTAAGTTTATTGAGGAGAGAGGACTGAGTGTTAGTGAGTCATTTATATTGTAAGTCTAAGTGTGTGTATGTTAACCGATACGATTCCGACTATGCGAGATCTGTTCCGGTATCGGCTAATATAGACACCATTAGTGTCAATGGAGATATCAAAAAATACTTCAAATAAATGTTAAACAAATATAATAAACTCTGGGTACTGGTTGAATGAATTGATAAGTCTATTTTCAATGAGCGTAAAACTTGAAAAAAAATTAAAGTGCCATTTTACTAAACCGCTTAAGAAAACTAATAAATAACATTTAAACTGATTATTATTCGATTTTAATTTTGTTACAACATTAGTAATAAAGAGGGATTAAATACTGTCTGTCTTATACAATAATAATATTTTTACGGTTTTTTTAAATCATTTATAAGTATTATTTATCTGTCACATGACCACAGATAACATATTCTCAAATGGGTTTAGAATATTATCTGTGTTTCCCATTTGACATTTTAACGAAGTATGCATATGAATTGACAAATTTTTAGAATACTTATTCATTTTAAGTATACTGTAGTAAAAATGGACTTATCAACGCCATCAACGCGTACACCATAATTTTTCAACAAAACATTTAATATATAATCCGAATGCAATTTTCAATCTCGTACAGTTAGTTACTCTAATATTCGATGTTATTGTAACCATTTGTAGGAAATAAGTAAAAATAAGTAAATATTTGTTAATATCTTCAACTCTCGATCGTTGTTTGAAAAAAAAAAGTTATTTTTGAAATAAGAGATATTTAGTTACCTTTTTTAAATATAGAATGCAATTGTCGTTTTAAGTTTGTACAAACTGCTTTTAGTCACACACACATACATAGTTATAGTGTTTATTAAAATAAGAATAATTACAATTACATATTAACATTATTGAATTGATTTGATTTGAAGATAATAACACTTTATTTTTAAAGTCGTTAAATAACTAGGGGCGCCAACAGACCCTCAATTTAGACTCGCTGCGCTCGCGAAATCTCGGGTGCAGTTTCCATATTGAGCGAAGCGAGCCCAGTGTAATGACTCATCGTTTCCCATTGACTTCAATGGAATATCAGTTTTTTGACGATTACTCCTCAACGAAATGACATTTTTAATTTATTTTTAATAACCATCACCTAATGTGTATCTTTTTGATTGCAAAATTTCATAATTTTCTGTCAAGTAGTTTTCGAGCCTATTCGTGAAAAAGAATGTGAAAAATTCTCCAATAGAACGCTCCGCCCACCACGTTCGCTTCGCTCAATTATAAATTATTTGTTATTTAAGGTATATTAACTTAATATTTTGCTATTAATTTATCAGCAATTATTGTATTGCACTCGTTTATTTTGTTTACACTAAATGTTTCTAATATGATTATTAAATTTCTGTATGATTTTTCTAAGGGTTTACTGAAATATTGTTAAAAAAATATTTTAAGATTTTTAAAACTACTTACTACTTTTATTTTTTATTGTAATTAAAGTAAACCTTTGGAAAGATCTAACCATGATTATGATATATATATATATATATATATGTATATGTATATATAATTATTTTTCATAACTTTAAATATCAATACAAGAATCGCTCCTAACTTAAGGCTTTTATGGAATGTTAAAATATTTTATCGATCGCTGTAAATATTACGTCGACGTTTTGTTTGATTTATATTACGTAGATTATAAAGTAATATTATTATCGATATCGATAAATGTCAACCGACAACCCTGTAATACGTAGATACGACGTAGTCGGTCGGCCCTCGGCGGACTCACTACATATAGTCAGAGGTGCAGCCGCCGCCTCCTAATTAATAATTTGGAATAAATGTTTAATAAAAGACGTTGGCATTTTTTTATTTAATCAACAAAATAAATAGGCGTCACAAGTGAGCATTTAACGGTGGGTGCATTTAACCTATATGTACATATCGTCATCGTCCAAGCAGCTCCCAAAACTGCCGCAGCTAGCACCACCCGTCGGGGTACAGTCCGTCTGCGGGCGGGGCGCGGCGCGTGGGTCTGGGGGTGGCGCGCGGGTCCCGCGGGTCCCGCGCTCGCTCTAGCGCCCGGCGGTCCGCAGCATGCGTGCGCTTCACGGGACGCTTGCAGTGAGGCCCCGCCTCACTGGGGGGCCGGCTTGCTTCCGACTCGCTGCCGGCGACGAGCGAATGAGCGCTGCGCGCCCTGTGCAGCGACAGCCGCAGCGGCTTGCGCGGCGGCGGCGGGCGACACCGCTCATCGCGCGGCTCCTCTCGTTTGACGTAGTGGCCGGTGCGCGAGCCGCCGTGCGCGTCGCCGTTCGGATAGTCGGAGCACTCTGATTCGAACTCTGACGATTTTGCGCTCCGAGAGTACAATTTCGACGATCTCCGGCTGGATTTGTGTGCATTTTCTAATACTTTGCCGTCTATCCTGCCGTAGACGCGTTGACGCTCGGCCTCCGTCTGCAAGTTTTCGATGCTTTCGTTCTTTTTCATTTTGCGCAATCGCTGCGATCTCTTCAGTTGCTCTATGATCGAAAGCGTCTTCCTTTCCGCCCAGTTCGTCTTTTTTATGCTCTCCTCGAATCTTTCGGCGGCCTTCTTCGTGTCTTTCCGGCTCGAGTCGCACGCTTCAATCCGGTCCGGTTCGCCCTCCGAGCCGAGGCGGTCGTCCAAGTTAGACCTATTGTATTTTTCCGTTTTAATCTTTTGCTCGTCCATGTGTCGCCGGTTGCGTTCTATCATACGTATGGCGGCGTCGGTCTCTGCGCCGTAGTCGTGTATGCAGTGGTGGGAGAGCGAGTGTCGCATGCGTCCGGCGCGCTGGTCGCGTGCGGTCGCGCTGAGGGCGCTACGCGGCCGGACCACGGGCAGGGCGCTCGCCTCGGACTCGTCCAGACCCGGCAGCTTGGCGACGATGGCCGTGATGTCCGGTCCCTTCTGGAACACCTGTATCTCCGATTTTGGGTTCGTTTTGCTCGGCGGCTCCGAGGTGATGTTAATGTTGGTTACGTTTTTCTTTGTTTTATTGACGGTTATGCAGCCGTCGTTGTCACTCGCCGGTTCCAGCTAAAAATAAAATTTGTTGTTCTGTCAGAGTCGTAGGAGTAAACATGTAACGTTAAGGATATATTTTATAAAAATGAAAAATTGCTTTCAGTGTCACAAAAAGTAGATTCAATTATAACTACAATAAAAGTTGAATTTAGCGGACGGGTCATCGTATTGGTTCACGATGCACAATTTGTACCGACGGATAACTAGGTATCTCTAAATGCGCGACCTGCGGGGGTCGCGCCAGCAACTCTGCGACTTGGTCCTCGAGGTAGGAGATGCGGTGCGTGAGTCGCGTGTTGTCTCCTCGCAGCTCCCGCTCGACGCGCCCTGCCCGCGCTGCAGCCGTTCGCAATGAACATACATCTGCGGTCTGCACACCCACAAAACACAGATCTATACTACATGTGACTCGATTGACAGACAGCTAATGCATTTACAGATTAATTTCTTAAAATTCCATATATATATATGAAATAGGTGTGAATTAGGCTTAGTGTATACCTGCGGCTGCGCGCGCAGTACCACTAGACGCGAGGGAGAGGCAGCGGCGCCGGCGCGTCGCAGCTCTTCTGCGCCACAACATAATGTAGACGTGCCGTTTATCTCCAGCAGGCTGCGGTTGTGAAATTTAGAATTGAATACGATATATAATATATACAATAATCTTTTTATTTTAGATAAAAATAAAGTTACAGTTTGTTTTAGAATTGGAATTTTTATTTAACCCTATAATCAAGTTATACTTCAAGATTTTGTGTCTATATGAATCATAATAGGTTACAAGAGTACGCTGGCTCTTATCAGATCTCTAGCAATAACTTTTAGAGCTGTAGATACTTTTGATAGTGAAAAAGTTTTGTAAATAACTTAGCTCTAATAAATAATTTTCACTTTGACTCGTGTTAAAACAGCAAATGTTAATAATGTTCAAAAAATCATTTATTCAAAATGTCTAGAAACTTGTTCATAATTCGTAATTTGTAAACATGAATATAGATATAATATTAACAAAGGTAACTAACATTAGCGGGCTCTAGTCGTAACCGCTTGAACAAAGTCCAGAAAAGGCGTAATTACCGTGTGACTACGTTTATTAACTCTATACATTAGTAGGTATCCAAATAAACTACACCAAGGCCATAAAATTCTGCTCTGCATGAATATTGAATCTGCATACCGCATCCTATGTAAATCTTTATTACTTTAACAATTAATAAACCCGTTCCATATACAAGGATCGTTTACTCCAGTCTAAAGTCTAGCATACTGTTTTTTTTACAATTACAGTCGAGGCTAATGAGATAAAGTAATCAAATCGCAGTATCATGTTCTAGATCCGGTCAGGATTATATCTGATATACTTAAAAGTTAAATAAAAATATGATTAAATTAAATTAGGATGGTGCGCGTATAGATATCCGTCATGTCAGTGTACCGGTCTCCTTGCTGTAACGCGGGGTGGTCGGTCCAGTCGATAGCCACGGCGGCTCCCCGCAGGGCGGCGCTCCACGAGCCGTCCCGCGCCTCCGCCGCCACCAACAACGCACCGCCGCCGCACTCGCGCACCGCGCTGTGGAAATGCAATGTATATACTAATAATTATAAAAATAATATAATTAAGATGAACAGGTTTGATTTTAACACCTTGATCTCTGGAATTACATATGTGATTTGAAAAAAGGCAGAATAGGAATGGTATATACATATGTATGAGGCCCATATTTATATAACTTATAGGCCATAATAATAATAAATCATTAATTATTAAAAGTACCTCAGAAGGTACCTACGTCGTCAAATTTTCGAAAGAAAACTAATATTATTATTACCTAGATGATGATATGTATATCCATACAGTGTTCTGTATGGATATACATATCATCATGTACGACAAATCGTAAATTTACGAAAATGTAATAAATGATTAATTTAGGTGACCTCATTTTTCATTACCTTTATCAACGTTTAGAATACGAGTACCGACATTTTACTCCCGAATATTCTCTGCTTATTAGTTGAATCAAAATTATGGTTAAGAACTATAATATATAGTAAAACTAAAATATATATTTATAAAAAAATATATGATGACATATACCTTATTACTTGAATCGAGTTAGTTTAGGTAGTAAACAACTAGTTTATTTTTATAATACTCAATAATCCACTACCGATTCCATTCCGTAATGGCCGTTCGAAGTCGTTAATTTTATAAACCTATCGCTTTAATATCAGCATGTTACTTGAGAAATGCACGTCTGGTAGATGTTATGTATATCGAGTGTACTTATTGTTGTTAAAAGTAATAGGTTCTGTGCTCGAGGCCTTAGGCCTTCACGGTGCACTGACCGGTGGATGCGGAGACCTATCGATAGCTGTATGGGATATGTAGATAGAAGATATTTTATGTTCAAGTTGCGACTAAGGTCGTGGTCACGGCAATCAATTCACTGATTATTCAAATAAATCTATGAGATATTTGCATAATACATGATGCATATTTATATTAAGTATATGTTGTGAAAATATATGTTGTATATTGAATTTAGTATGTGAATAGGTTGCAAGTTGACTTTGTAATTCTGCGATAGATTCTTTAACATATCAATATGATATATGGCTCGTGATTTCAAAGTGTAAATAAGTTTTGTTATTGACATTAAAATCTGTTTTAAATATAGTAAATTAAGCTAATTTAATATAATGTGTAAGCAAACGAACAGCTGATATATTCTTCAATATATGTGTGTATACAAATAAGTAAAAGTTTTTGTTTTCCATCACAAGTATAGTAGATTACAAGTAGTACATTTACAATATCTATGGCTCCAACAATACAATCGTAAGGCAAATTAGCGGTTACCTCTTAGTTATTAATAGCGTTGTGGCTATTTATGTAGTGTTAAACGTGTGTTTGAACAAAGTAAGAACTCGAGTTCCCACGCAGCTTTGCGGCGGGCCGTGAGCGCAGTGGAGCGGACAGCAAACCAAATAAATAACACTTAATTTTTGGGTTTTCATACGTGTCTCACCAGAATTAGGAACTAAAGCTATCATATTCACAGTAATAAATCTTTTCTATAATAATAACTCTTCTATTCAACCTACTCATGAACATTCAATGAAAAACATTATAAATGATTCTTTACCTCTAGTTTAAAGATGGAATTTAATATTATAAACAAATAAGATATTCTTAGATAAAGTAATGTAATATTTGAGCGAAGCGAGCGGAGCGCTATACTGGAGACTTTTTAACATTCTTTGTCACGAATAGGCTCGAAAACTATTTGACGAAAAATTATGAAATTTTGCAATCTAAAAGACACAAATTAGGTGATGGTTTAAAGAAAAAAAATTAAAAATGTCGTGTCGTTGAGGAATAATCGTCAAAAAACTGATATCCCATTGAAGTCAATGGGAAACGATGAGTCATTACACTGGGCTCGCTTCGCTCAATATGCAAACGGCACCTGAGATTTCGCGAGCGCAGCGAGTCCAAATTGAGGGTTTGTTGGGGCCCCTAGTTATAAATGCGTGTAGTTGGAGTGTTATGTTGTCAAGTTACACTTACGAACCAAGTTAGTCAAACACATTTACGTAATACGTGAAAATAATGTAGGTACGTGAAATGAATATATCATGAGAATGCTAAATACTGTTTTATTCGGTAGTTTAAGATATAATATACATTTTATAAATTACTTAATAGAGAAGAAGATAAAAATATCTGAAGTCGGCCAATAAGATATTAGTACAAATTAATAAGATGCCAAGTAAGACAATTTTGTGTCTGAACTGTGCTCATTTAAAATCTCACAATACCGACTGTAGATAGCTTAATGATTGTACATTCAAAGATCAGCATTCTTCGGTACGAAGTTGTAATAAAAATTTACCGAGGGGGATATTTATATAATACAGTATCAAACAGCAACTTTTTTTTTTGTTTTAGTTATTCTTTACGTTAGCTACCTAACGTGTATAAAGGTATATATACTTATGTTTAGGTAATAATTTTATAATATTTACCTGCCTATCTACCATAGTACTTTTAGTAGAATCTGCAAGATTCATTTACTATAGATAATATATAGAAGCTAATGCAATAGCAATACAATCTATATCTATAGACATTTATTGTCAACTAAATTGCTGTAAAAAGAATAAATATATAAAAACTATATGTAATTAAATTCAGCGGCAAGATCAAAGCTTAAAAACGTAAACCCTTTATAATTGTGTGAATTGATTTGATATATCGGAATGCATAAACACTGCAAACCTGTTATTCTGAAGCATTGATAAACGAAGCGAACGTCGGAGCACAGACACTAATATTTATCGACTGCAGTAACAGACCGAACAATTGAATCGATTACCTATATATGTAGTTTTGTTCAACCAAGAAAGATCGTATAAGGTCGTGTATATTTTTAATTATTATTCCATTTGACAAATAAGTATTAAAATAAATATGTTTTTATATAATTTAATATCTTATATCTACAGACAGTAAGTAATACAATCATGAAATAATTATAAAAAAGATTCAACGTTTACATATTATTAGGTGGTTTTAGTTTGGTTTATAATAATATAAGAAACTTGTTGATAGAATTTCTCAATGGTTTTTGTTCATTAAGCCGATAGGTGGCGCTAAATTTTGATTTGTAATATAACGCGATTATAATTTCTTAATATTTGAATGCTATCAAATTTTGCGTGTTCTTAAACATTAAGACTTAATTTCCAAACATCAGGTATTCACGAAGAACATTGTTTATTAGTTGATTAATCATATTGAAATAAAAGAAAACATGCAAAATGCTTTTATGATATAATATATTGTTCAATGAATTGCCATTAAAATATATTTAAGTATGTAAAACAAATAACTTACCATAAGATCGCGCTACATTTTTTATTTAAATAAAATGTTAACCGTGAAAATAAGAATGCATAATGCACATATTGCAAAAGGAGAAATACAATGGCAATATCTAATTTTCTAATGTATTTTTTAAGTATTGTACAAGAAAAGCTGGAAAAGGTAACATAGCAATTGAATTTCGAATTTTATATTTATTATTATAAAATACACAACTACACCATTTATTTAATAATTTCACCACACTCAAGTGCTTGAACATTTACTTAAAAATGTAGAAATGGCGAAAGTTTTGGGGATATATTAAGCCAGCAGGGACTTCCTATTCTGCTTTGTTAATCGAAACCACAAGGTTTAATGTGTGGTAACTTTCACTGCTTTTACTTTAATATTATTTCTATATAAAACTTTGTACTACTATAGTTTTGTGTATAAAAATCTTTAAATTAGGTACTATGAAAGCGACATTTACATTACTGTTAAGAGTATAATATAACAATATAACACAGAAAGAGTTGTGATTTAAATATCTATTATGATTTAAAGGAAGGTAGGAACTGGGAAAAAGCTTTAAAGCTAATCAGACGACGATATCGATCACTCATTCCTGAACGTTGGCAGTTTCACCCATTATTTAGACAATAAAACGTGTGAGTTTAGTGCACATTAAAATAACTTAAACAAAAAGTCACAACGGTTCTAAACCAGTTCTCAATCACACTGATGGGTCCGCATTGCTGGGAACATTATTAACTTATATTAAAACGGTCGTCGGTTAATAACGGATCAATGTATTTAATTAATTTTCATTTAAATATTCTTCAAGTTGGAATATCGGTTTACAAACATTACAGTTAACGCAACTAGCGTGGGAATTTTAGACAAAACGATCGCTTAACGCCTCCTACAATTTTAATTATTGAATGAATTATATTGTATCGTCTGGTCCTTGAAGCATTTGTTGGTGAATGAGAATAAATCAGATGTTAGATTTCATTAGCTAAACTAGCCATTCCTACTTTAGTATTCTGACACAATAGGTGTTACGAGAGGTCGAGCTTCCGATATCTAAATTGCTCCACTCCATCTAAACTTTCTACTATTGACAGATTAACCTACTTTTGGGTTCTGAGATTTTCCCACTGATAGCATTTGGAAGCAACGTGAATCAAAGAAAGCAGGGAATCTCCGCCCCTTGTACAATGGAGGCTGTTTCATAACCGTCTTAACAATTACGAGTCATTTGTAGCCGGCTATCTTGCCATCTTTATGGCTTAGCGTATTTAATACACTCGTCACAATTTACACGACCCTGATTTCTGATTATTCAACAAAAACACGTAATTGACCGTATAAATGAGTCGATTACAGTTTCTAGTAACAATATTTACAAAAGTATGAGTTACGTGAGGATTGTACAATTTTGTTTTCCTTAAGCCTACAAGAAACTATAGCCCTCTCAGGGTAGTTATAAAATGAAGTTGTTGATTCCCCATTGTAATCTAGAAAGCTGTGGAAGTTTCGTCTGTACCTGTACAGTGTGTTGCGGCGCGCGCGGGCAGCGTCAGCTTGCTCCATAAGGAGCGCAAGTGCACGTGCCTGTTCGCCCAGCGTCAGCAGCTCCAACTCTTCGCGCCCCACCTGATACTGCAGCTCCGCCTGCTCGATGCGGCTGTCTATGTTCCTGAATGGAATGCTCTGTTAGTCAGATATTACCAAATGAACTATTGTCTCTCGCTTTTGAGGAGTTGTAGAAACTCGCTTACTCTGTAACGTGTGTTTTTTCTAAGAGTCGTTTTAAATCTTGTATATTTGCCCGTCTTGCATCCAGTTCGTCTCGGACAGAAGCGGCACGTTCTTCTAGCGCCAGTCGTTCTTCCTGCGATAACGCCGGCGCATCCTCGCGACCGGAGCTCGGTGTAGGTGACGAAACTTGAGCAGCAAGCCGCGCGGCACTCAGCGAAGCGCTAAGTTGCTTCTTTAAACTAAAACATGACGTGATTATTGATGATTTATCACAACTGGACAAGGATTATAAGCAATACAAATTGTTTAATTTTCAACTTTTAGTCATAATCAAATTTGCCTCAAATTAGATTCAAAAACTTCTACATTGAAACAAAGTACTCCACAAGACATTGAAAGCTGTGGCCTGTGAATTTAATTTTAACCATATTTCAGAGAAAAAACTATAAAATAAATATAACTTAATTATTATGTTAATCATAAGTCAAACAATGTAAGCGATATAATTCTTTGAAAAGCACTTTACCTCTGTATGAGCGTGTCCTTATCAGCCACGGCGGCCCGCAGCGCGTCCAGCTCTCGGCTGCCATCCCTCGGACCCGCGACACGTCGCCGGGGACTCGACAACGACACTTCGATGCTGGCCATCTTTTAAAATAATTGGGACATTCGTTTGATTTCTTAGAATATTTTATAAGGTACTAGCAGGTTACCCGTGCTTCGCGACGGGAATAAACAAAAAAACTGTAACTTTGGAACGGTTTGGACCTTTGCTAAATCCTTTCTTATTGCACTATTCATTATGTCAGGAGTCTTGTGTCCAAATTTCAGCTTTCTGGGTATTACGGTTTGGGCTGTAGAGCGATGAATGAGTCAGTGAGTGAGTGTCTTTGTGCTTTATATATTAAGATAAAAAGACTTTATCTATATTACCTTCGAGTGAATGATATTAATGTGTGTAATTGTATAGGTATGTAGGAGGTACAAGCGATTACTACGATCAATCACCGGTAGGAGAGAGACATCAAGCAGCAAACAGCTTTATATTTCACGTGTCGTAGACGTGACAAATTATTTAATAGCGATCTCGGGATCGCGGGATACACCATGTCAGTCATGCTTTATCTAGTTAACTACATGTCTTGTCATGTTGTTTTATTGCCTTGTTATTCATTAAAACTAAAAGCAGTTAGGTACTATTAGGACCTCCTAGAGGGTATATATATACCGGCAATGTTTTTATAATTTGATAAAATAAAAGATGCGTTCTTACTGCAGGACAGGATACAGCTCTAAAGGGTGAATGATCAATTTAAATACCTATATATATTAATAACATGGAAGATAATAAAAAAAACAAGGGTGGTGGTGATAATATATATAATTTAATCATGATGGAAAATAATATTTATTATATATATATATATATACTATTTACTGTTTTAGGTAGTTTAAATTATTTTTCAACTACAGGTAGGTAGGTACAGACAGCGCATACAAAGTACCATTGCAACATTTGGACGAACAACGGTTTTTGAGCTTATTACGAAGTTACGCAGCGACGTAATAGCACATAAATATTGCCACAACGTCTGTATTCACCTCGTTCTGCGTTGATACGGTAATGAGGTTTAACACAATTATATTAACAGACATTTTTAACTTTAAATTTACTGTAATCTTTATTGTATTTTATATTATTTATGTATATTTATAGCTAATGAAAGATCTTAATATCATAATTAAAAAAAGAAGACTCATCGTAAAGGTCGTCAGTCGTTTACTAAAACTTCAGTAAGTTTTTGATTTAGAATCAAAAAGAATTAATAATTAAGACATTTCGAAGTAATATATTACATATCCATATTATTATAAAATATACAAATGTTAATAGGGGTCGTAAAATCAAAAAGAGCGAGGAAGTCGGTCGTTGCCTCTGCTTCCCGCATACGCTTCGTTCCACATCACGGAGCGAGGGCTCATACGCAGCCTTGGCATACGATAATTAAAATTAAGTATTCGTAGACATCAAAAATAAAATTACTTACCAAAATAATGTTCTTTAATAAAAATAAGATTTTTATAAGATAAGATAATGCAAAAATAAGATCCCAGTCCCTCAACTTTAAAGTAATTGCAAAGAGAAATTTATTATAATAGGCGAGTAAAGTAATTTTAATATGAACTATCAGATACCTACAGCTCTTTGTGTTTATCGCAGGATGCACTCTGTGAATTGTGTTTCCTCTGAAGCATTTACATCGCTATATAGATTTCTGATTACGGAGAATTCTCCAGGTCTAGAGAAGTTAAAATATCTCAAATCAAGAAACACTATCGTAGTTTACACTCAACATCATATATGAATATATTCATTGGATTTAAACCGTTAAAAGTTAAGATCTTTGTAGTCTTAGCGAGCTAACGTTAAAGGTGTACAATAACGCTCTATAGTAATAAAATTATGTTTGTTTTGTACACTACAAACTTGTTTCCCAATTACATATTAAAATACAAATAACGACTTGAGAGTTGTTACTTATATACACCTTTTATGATTGTAAGTATACATTCGCATTATTCTTATAAAAAAACTAAATTAAATACATAAATTCCCTTCTTTACTGTTTTATGCGGTGCAACCAACATTCACAGTCCATGTAATGCGCCCACCTCGATGCTAGTTAAGCTATAACCACGGTGACGATTCTTATCTTAGTGATCCGGAAACCTGAGTAGTCATGTTAATCTGTAATTCTCACTCATTGTTACTCTTGCTATTTACTAGTTTTCTCACGAATTACTCAACTGATACCACTGGGAACATGTGGTATCTTACATTACTTTATGGACATATCTTAATTTGCTTGTCGCTTATATTATTGCGTATTCCGTTACGAGAGCTAGAGATAATTATTATATGTGTATAAGTATGACGTCATTTGATGGATATTACAATTTTAATTTATTCATTTAGACACGTGAGTCTGTTTTCAAAGAAACTTGCTTAAAAAAGGGGAGTTTTGCATATAGGTGTTATGAAGCACGACACTGAATGAAGCTATCATGACTCTGATGTTATAGATAATGATTTTGAGATGTAAATTGACAAATTCCTCTTTAAAAAAATGAGTTTAAATTTCTTATGAAGCTGCTATAATTGTATATATAAAATATATTTTTCTCACTCGCTTCTATATATATAATATATTTATCTCAGTCACTTAAAATTCATAGTTGATCGTAAATATAGTACCGTCGTATCTCTCGAGATATATCACGAGTCGAAATGATCTATCACCAGGTAATTGCATCACTGTTCGTCCTCGCGTCGGCAATTACTTGTTTTCATAGACATGATAACGTGTGAAAAATTATACCAATTTACGAGATGTTAAATTAATCGATTATAAAAATAAGTTTTAAAATAATATACCGGTTTTTTTATTACATTTTAATTAGATTATTATAAAAGGTATGACATAAAAGGTCAATCAGGTCATGTCTGGACTTCTGATGGGTAAAATGGATAGAAAATATTATGATAATAAATTCATAGGTAAAGGATTGAAAAATTGTTGTATGTTCTTGGAGTAAAAATGTTAATAAAACTCGAGGGCTATAGATTTTAGCAATAGTATTTTAGAGTTTTTGTCTCTTTATCTGTTTGATTGTGTAGATAACACGCGAAATCTACTAGACGGATTTTTATTAAATTTTGTATGGTGTTAACTTGCTAACTGACCCAACATATAAAGGCTTTTTTCTCCAAAAAGTCCTCCTAATTTTACGAGCTACAAAATCGTTTTGGACTAATACAATAAAATTAATACATATTATATACATTTTATAATTTTTAAGTGATAATGAATATATATTTTAATCAAGGGGATGCCGGTAAGGACAGTCACATACAAACCATCGTTCGAAATTTGTGGTAAACTATTAGTTTAGATATTTAATAAATGAAAGCAGACAATGCAGTGCACTGACCTTAGCCTCCAGGTTGTCAAGGTTGATGGCCCCTCCAGCCTCCAGGGTTTGCTGCAACAAATATACGAGAGCCTTTAATGTTATGGTAATAAACTACAGACAAAGGACTCAAGTGTCGCGGACCCTCCACCCTAGTATTCTTTGTTTGCTATTTAATATATTCTTATTTATTCAATGTGCCTTCGCATTTGTTTTTTGTACATACACTTTTTGGTATCGATTCTTGGTACCTGATATTTTTGCTATTACTTCGCTTACTTATTTTACAATAGAAGATCAGATTGAATTAAAAAAAAATCTTATATAATAGTGAATTGTTAATTCGCCTAGAGGATCGGTAATTGTTGAAAACTCGGTAACTTAACAGAAGACTTCAAACAGGACAGTTAGGAAAAATCATCATAAGTTAAGCTGTGGAAACGTCATGCAGAGGTAGTTATCGGAGCGCGTCGAGTATTAGTCGCTATCAGGCCGCGACACCATGACTGATAACTCGACAACTGACAAACGAGTCTGCCGTTATAAATAATTGATACGGTTTCATGATTTTTATTAATCCTTGGAAAACTGTTCGCCTTCCTTAGCAAAGTTCTTTATCGGTTGTTTGAATAACTTGTTTTCAGCATTATTCGTACTAAATGGAAGCTTTTTTTGTCTTATTGAGCTTCTTGTCTAGTTTTCTTCATGGAGTGTGTTTGGAATTCTAATTATAGTTAGCCATTTCTTTTGGTGTTCAATCGTAAAGAGATGTCCACTTCTTGGTACATTGTATCGTCACGAACGGGCAACTGCGAAAATGATGTTTCATAATTGCTTTACCAGCAATCAGTAAGGGGCAGGCTTACGAACAGAGAAGTAGTTTGTGCAGGAAGTGCTTAGTGCACCTGCTCTCTAATTCAACGAACGAAAGTACCTGTAATAGCTACTTGACGTCAATCTCCTCTCAGAGATTGGAACTACCTCGGTCAATCCAATCCCTTATACGACCTAGAGCCTACAGTCATATGACTACAGCTAGGCTTTTGTAAACTAAGCCTTTATAAGTACAGCGATGACTATCTATAACTTGTCCATATAAATACATTCTTGCTGTCTCTAGAATCGAAATGATTTGACTCGAAACAGCTACTTTTATTTTGTTTTTTTTTAGTTTAGGACTTTTTACAAACTTAAGTCTTTTTATTTACAAATTTTTTAAAGGTGAAACTCGAAATATGGCGTGGGTTACGAATAATTGACGTCTTGATATTAATAATAAAAAATATATTTACATCTGCAACGTTTAAGTGTTTCAAAACCTGAACGCTTAGGTCAAAGGGATCACAGATATCTAAAAATCCAATAAATTGTACTCTATCTCCATTTTATTGCCTTTAATGATCCTAACCTCTGATCTATTATAACTAGTTTTTTATGGTTATTCGTAATTTTTTAAATTTCCTAATGAATATAGCGGTCAGCGACCCAATATTTAATGAACATTACACATTGTCGTGACTTGTATACTTATAAATGCGTGCTTCTTTATCCACGACTTCAGTTAACGTGAAATGAAAACATCCAAGACACTATTAGAGTTATTATAACTATAAAAAAAACGACGCATAATGTTATAAATAAAGCTGAATCCGCAAAACTTTATACCTTATAAGTAACACTAGGTACCTACTACATACTTAAATACTTATTTACCTTAATTAGAAGTCGCTTAAGGTTATTATCGTGGCTGCGTTATGCTATTAAATTGTTAAGATCATTAAAGGCAAGACGCACAAGAAACTAATGCTTAATTATTGGAGCGGATTAGAGAATGTTTTTACGAGTGGAGCATTTCTCGGAACCAGAAATGGATTCAGAGGCAGTTAATTACATTATATACATTCTTAAAGAACAACGGACCTACTAGGCATAGACATTATAATAAATAAATGATGCTATTCAAGTAAAAACACTTATTTTCATTTCCTATGACGTCTTTAATGTCCTTTAGGAAGGACTGCTAAGATTTTTCTATACCGGCTAAGCTACAATAATTTATCAAACACTAGATAGTCGTCCTGACTTTGCACGGATAGTGGATCATATTATGCCTACAAATTTGTTTTGCATGAGCGTGTAGTCGAATATATGGATTAGATAAAATACATACACTTTAAGTATTTTAATAGGTATATGTCTATGTTATCGCTCGCAAAAGCCAGTCCCGACATTAGTGTTTTTAATTTATTTTCTCGCTTGTTAGTTTTTATTTTGATTACTCCTAAGATTATTAATAAAAAAATCTGGTGTAAATTAAATTATTACAATGTTCACGGAATATTTAAGGTATTTAAGTTGATAAGGATTAGTATCTTTAAGTAAGAATAGACTTTAAAACTTAAAAGATTTATATGCTTATTATTATTTATCTTAAAAGATATGTCATAGCCAATTTTTTTGTAGATTTCTAAGAGAGGAATATCCCATCATACATTGTTTTGTTAAACCTCAAAGGATAAGCTACCGTATTGAAATTTTATTGAAACCTTATAGGCGGCTTGGCAATTAACACAAAACATTAACAAATATATATTTTCCTCATGAATCACTCTGTTTATTACTGAATCGCACCAAAATCTGTTTAATAATCTGTCGTCGCTTCGGGAGACTGTTTTAAAGTATGTGGTAATAAAGGCTAGTTCACATATTACATTGTTTTAAATTTTTGTCTCCATAAGAAACTTATTTACACTTGAAGTATTTATATAAAAATAGTTAAAAACAAATCATTCCTAAGTTGACTGACCAAGGGAAATAGAGATATATTAATTATTACACGTATAATTAAATGTTTTTATAGTTTTCTTTTCTAATCGGCTCGTCGTGCACATATCTAGATTGTCGGATAGTTTTTTGTTATTGAAAGTAATGTTCTTTATAACTAGTTGATATATAATCCATACAAATCAAAACAGTAATAGTCGGTGTAATTACGAGTGATATCGTTATTTTATAGATAGAAGTACGCATTTTCTGTTTTTTCTTTATCTATTTATGTTCATTCCACCATCATTTAATTAAACATTCTTTATTACTATATTTTCAAATTAAGTATTTACAAGTTATGTGGGCTTTGAAATATTATTTTTATTTTTAATTTCGAAATAATTTATATAATAAAAATCGAATCAATAATATAATTCTATATCAATACACTATACAAATAATTATAATATAATATAAAATTTAAGTGTCTCATTGTAATTCCAAATTAAGTTTTTCACTAATAGCAGTATATAACTTAACTTATTTTCACGCCATATCCCTTGCAGGGTAGCCAGAGACGACGGAGCGTCAAACGCTACGGTCCCTGCATACCTCTTTCGCCTCGACCACAGACAATAACCTCTTCATACATGCCCTCCGGGGGGTCCCCATGCTTTTTACGTGACCTTCCTCAGTATAGTACAGTATATACGGTACTTACATTTTTTGTTTTTTTTCCGTTTGTGTCGGCTAATCTCTGAAAGGGCTGGACCTATTTTAACAGGACTCTCACGGGCGAATAGCTGATGTTATAAGAAGCAACTTAGACTACTTTTATTTTAAAAACATATTTGGCGCGACCACAGTCGTGGGCACAGCTAGTCTCAAATAAAAACCATGTAATTAATGACTCCTATACAGCGTGGGCTGAAGAACGTTTAATATTTTAACATAACAATATTTCATATTATTTTTGACACCAATTTATTATTGGCGAACAGTTACTAATTAAAAGAGTAGTTGGTATTTTGCCTTTAATATAAAAAACGCCAAAAATTATATACATTGTAATATAGGAACGCATTGTAATATTTTTTTATTAGATCAATTTCAATATATTCTAATGATTTGCACTTTCACGTGAACTAAGACGGTGACAATTAATTTTTTATATAGATCTCATCTAAATTAGCTTCAAACATGTCCGCCGTGAAATGGCCCCACTGCCCACATAATATGAAACTCACAAATATAAATTATTAAATACAATATAATTGGTTATCCTAATATGCAAATTAACAAAATCTAACAACAATGTTTATTCACAATATTGAAAATGTCCATAAAAATGTTAATAGTAACCAGTTTTATTGTTAATGAATACTGTTACTGCGTATTTCACTTAATGTAATCAAAATATAGTTGTGTGAAGGCGTGGAAATACTTATATTAACTGTTTATAACTTCAAAACAATGTAGACTTCGACTAAATGAGTTATTTGAAATGTCTTCATTAATGTTACTATACTACTGTTTGTCTGTTCATATAATTAAGACTAATTATAATATTCACAATTATAATTAATAAAATTTTCACACTCTTAAAAAAATATGGTTGCGGTGTAATTATGTGAATACATAAATGTATGGTACATCATGGTCATGTTATTTAGGCTCAATATAATGTATAAAATTAAATGAAATCATATTTATTTATGTTTACTTTGCATTTGAGAGCTTTGTTTTATTTTTATTGTAAAGTGTCAGTTTACAGAGCGGTGTCGTGTGTCGGCGCATGCGTTGATACGCGATACTTCTTTGTACTTTGACGTTCTTACACAATAGCTGTCAACAAGCTCTCTTGTTGTTGTTGTTCATCGGAAAAGGACTTTTTATATGGCAAAATAATTAAAATAATTATGCCAATTGTAACGTAGTTTTGACGTTGAAATTGCTTTAAGAAGAAAATAATTATATATCTCAATATCCATTCATTATAATCTAAGTTTGTAAGAGAACTTACATGCCTATACTGTTGAGATTAAATTGAAATATTATTTTTATACCATTCATATATGTAACGATTGTGAAATAGTGTCAGACGTAAGTGTGTAAGGTTCTTTTAAATGTTATGGTATTATTTTTTATATATTAATATTTATTTTGTTAACTTAACCTTATTTCAATAAGTTTTCTAAAAAGATCCAAAGTAAATTGTATTGAATGTTTGTTCCGTATAAAGATAAGGTACTCACAAGTGAAGCGGAGCGCTGCTTGTGGAGGTCATTCTGGCTGCGACTGCGGTCCTCCCCCGCGTCAGAGAACTGACCCGACTTGCGGGAACTACGTACAGACAATTATTATAACATTCATTTTATATTTAATATATACTTTTTACACACTTTAGTATTCATAATTAATGCACTAGAATATCAAACATTATTTAAATTTTTCAAATAAACTATGATAATAATATATTTTTTATTTATAATTATTACAAAGATATGCCGCTACGTTTCTTATTACCGCAACAATAATATTAAAGATAGTTTATTGGCGATGGTCTACGTAGTAAAAGTGCAAACAAATTAATCGCATTACTTTATCTATTTAATTTAAATTAAAGTTCTACACGTTATATATATATGTATATATAGGAGAGATACGTAAAACAAAAACTACAAATTGCAAAAAATGTCTCAATATATACGAAGTATATATTTGTTTAAATATTCTTTATATAAGTAATTAAAATATATTATATACCTGGTGAGCTTGCGGTGGGCGCGTCGTCCGCCGCTGATCATGGACAGGGTGCTCATCACCGCAGACATGACGCACTGCGCTAGCGCACATCAGACACCTGACACACGATTATATATCATTTTAAAGTTAATTTTACATATGGTTAAATACAGTATTTATTAAATAGGTCGTAAAGGTAATATTGAATTCATTGTTCATATGAATACAATAAGTGTCGCAAAAACTGAAATTGCTTTTGAGATATGTTTCAAAACCATTGTCATCCAACACCGTTGGATTTTGACGAATTCGTTGCAAGATATTGCTGGAATTTGAGACTTAATGATTGTTTGTCAATAATTATATTGGTAACTATCTTTGATTAGAGTATTTTTTATTATAAAATACGGACGCCGGTACAGGTATAATCTGCATATTCTATACATGTTAAGCTTTAATTTAAAGATATTTTTACAATCGATTCGAATCGACTTAATCTCTATGGCTTGGAGGATAAAATGCTGCAGGTTAAAAATATATAAGATTTTCCAATTACAACCTTTTTGCAAACACTTTGAGGATAACAGATAAAACAGTATATTACATTGTAATATAATTTCAAATGATTTTATTATTAATTTAACTTTATAAGACTTATACCACTAACATAATAAAATATAAGTGACTATAGTCACCTAGCATTTAGTTTCTGTATATTTTAGATTAAATAGTATATTAAAACAATGAATTAATGATTTGTTACTCAACAATCAACCCACAACTAAGGGAATAGTACTCACTAACAGTATTCATTAACTTAGTCGATGTAGGTTGGTACTAGTAAATACAATTGTGTTTCGTAGAATTGATTACGTGGGTAAAATCCTAGCTAGAACCAAAAAAGCTTTGTAGCTTAGTAATAAACGCGTACTGCTTACCTAATAATAAGATATTATTAATAAGATAATGGGTACAGATAATAATAGATAAGGCAACCTTATTTCAATTCCGATTCATGTAATTACTGAGTAGCTTTTATAAACACAATGTTCTACTATCCTAAAATAGAGTCATAAAATTGCTCACATTCAAGCCTTGTAAATTGCTAGAAGCACGCGCTTTTGCGCCTGCGCAGACATAACGGATCTATGTTAAAACTTAGATCTAGGATTCAGATTTTGTAGAACAATTTGTAAACCTAAGGAGCATTACCTACTCCTTTCTACTACCGCTGCTGCTACTGCTACTACTACTGCTACTGCTGCTGCTGCTGCTGCGACTACTACTGCTACTACTACTATTACAGCTGCTGCTACGGCTACTGCTACTGCTACTGCTACTGCTACTGCTACTGCTACTGCTACTGCTACTGCTACTGCTACTGCTACTGCTACTGCTACTACTACTACGTCACTTGAAGATCTATTTACAAAGAGAACAGTTAAAATGAAAGAAAATATTTTAAGTGACTGTATTTCTATCTAATTTTGTATTTTCTGGACATATATTTCAGTGCAGCAGACTATTTTCATCATAACTGCTACTAATATATTAACTAATTAACGCGAGAGTTAACTTTAAACTTAGAAAATATAAACGGTATCTTATATATTGTTTATCTCTATCGAGATAATATCTTGTACGTCGTATAAAATATGAATGAATCCGCTGGGTGTATCAATGTCTGCCACTCAAAGCTGTCATCTCTCACGTCGTAATTCTCTGAAGTACACTTTTTATGAAACCCTCCTTATCTTAAGGATTTATTATAATTTTGTTAATCGTTGACTTTTTGTTATCAAATATATTAACTTTTTAAATTTATAGGAGTATTCTTCGATGAGATGTTTTTGTAGATATAGAAGATGTATTTTACGAAAACATCGAAATTGTTCGCGTTCGGATTTTTACTTTTAAGTATTTTTATTACAACCTAATGATATCGCCTTTTTTTATATATTGGTAAACATATCGCCATTTTTTTTTTGTTGTTTTGTTAAATTTTTATTTAGAATTACTGAAGCGTAACAGATTGGACACTGTGAAGACCTTCTTCGAAATAAATGTGAAATCATTACGGTTAAATCGATAGTGCAAGACAATAATCAGTTTCTTTTGTGAAATATTGTGTTGCAAATCCCTGATTAATAATATCCCTAAACCTTTTGTCGACCGCAGCTCTTCCGATAAATGATACTCCTGGGATGTACGAGGGTAAAACTGAAAGTTCTTAGAAAATCAAAAACTAAGCATTCTAGCAAGTTATTAGTTTTATTGTAACTTTTCAAAATAGCGTCCATTTACATCAATACATCGCTGCATTCGATGGAACCATTGAGAAAAGCACCTTGCCCACTCGGCCTTGGGGGTCTCTTCGACGGCGTTTTGAAACGCAGCCACTGCTTCTTCGGCACCTATAAAACGTTTTCCTCGAAGTTTTTCTTTTATTTTCGGAAATAAATAAAAATCGCAGGGTGCGAGGTCGGGGCTATATGGCGTGACCCAGTAATTCCACGTCTGAGGTCACCAAATAGTCGATCGTTTGCCTGGCGGTGTGCGACGAGGCATTGTCGTGATGAAGGAGGATCCTGCTGCGAGGTCGTTTCTCTCGAACTTTTTCAAGACAAGTGACAAACAATTGTTAGTATACCACTCTGCATTAACCGTTTTCTGATCCTCTAAGACTACTGTCGCGTAATGACCTGTCTTTCCGAAGAACGAGGCCACCATCTTTTTTCCAACACTTCGACCTCTCTTCACTTTAGTTGGCAACTCTTCGGAAGGAAACACCCACTGAGCAGACTGTCTTTTGGTTTCCGAATCATAACAGTAAATCCAGCTTTCGTCACCAGTTAGTATGTCGAACACAGCATTTGAGTCACCTCCGTAAATTTTTTGGATCATTTCTCGGCACCAATCAACACGGCGGAGTTTTTGAGCCTCGGTCAAATTATGCGGTATCCAGCGGGCACAAAGCTTCCTGACCGCTAAATGTTCATGGAGGATTTTGTGCACTTGACTCATACCTATGCGTAGACTTGTCCGTATCTGCTGGTAGGTCACTCTTTTGTCAGTCTCTATCATACGCCGCACAACACTGATGTTATCTTCAGTCGTCGCTGTAGAAGGCCGTTCCTCACGCAAATCATCGGTGAGATTAATTCGACCACGTTTGAATTCGTTAAACCAGTTGTAAACTGTGGCACGAGATGGGGCTTCATCGTGTAAAGCCAATCGAAGTCTATCATAATTTTCTTGTTGACTTAAATGACATCGAAAGTCATAAAAAATCATTGCACGAAAATTTTCTCGGCTTAAATTCATTCTGACGTGCACAGACAATTTTCAACTTGCCGCCAAATCGTAAAACAAATGACAAATGAATGAAATGTACACTCAATAATATTGGTAGAGTTCTATTTTCAAAATTTAAACAATTTTTTTTAATATAATGCTTTTAAGTGGCCAGTTCTAAAAACTTTCAGTTTGGCCCTCGTAAAGACCACAACCCACCGGGAACAATGATCACTTTGACGTCACAGTCCATTAAAACTATAAAATTCAGCTTATATATAACCTTTCCGTAATAAAACAAAATCAAAAGAGTCCTTTGTCCGAATGTGGAATAATAATCCCTCGAGTTTTTACATTTATTTATTAAAAATTAGTTTCGCGTCATATATATTAATTATATTCGCTGATGGTTACTAAGACGATAAATAGAATGGACTATGTTTATAGCCAATGGCTAGTGTTAGCCACTTGTCACTGTAAATCAGCCGGCTAACCAATGTTCTTACATGGATCAACCACTACTCACTAGACGCATGCATTATGCATGCTACCGGTATTTTATGATTTGTTGACCAGTCGAAGTCTCATCCAAGATTTCCAAGTCTGGAAAACTAAGAGATACGAGCCTGTCATTTATTAACCTAAAAGAAGTACCGTTAACAAAAAAACTTGAGAAATAAATACACTACCTTTTTAAGTAAATAAGTAGAGGTAATTCAAAGTATATGATATGAGGCATCTGGACAAAAGTATGTACCTACGTGCTTTTGACTACTACGTACTAAAAGCATGAAATATGTACCATTAAGAGTATAAATGTCTTTAAACTAAGCATGTTATTACAAAATTGTCTTGGTGAATGCGAACGGCAAAGTTAAGGTATTTCTCGTGATCTCAAACTTCAACCTAACAAAGTAATTTCACTGGAGTCTCGAAATGATAGCGAGTCTCAAACCGGTCCCCAAAGCTGAGTCTGCGGGCTTTTTTGTCTTTTGCATAATATAAACACGCGTGTGAGCTCACAAGAGGAATAACAGACGGTCTTGATACTGTAAATTATATAGGTGGATTGTACGAAAGACGACCTCTGGATACCTTAGGAGCAAGTTGGAATTAAATTTGTAAGGTAATATTAGGAACAACAGAGCAGAATTCATTTCTATAACATATAATAATAAAACCTTAGTTACGTTAAATCGTTATAAGATGGTGAAATTTTAAATTCTAGCGAATATGTAGTAAGATTTTTAAAAAATCTATTTAATGGATATTATTGACTAGCTGTTAGTACCGACTTCATATGATATCCTCCGCCTATTATACTCAATTATCTATCATGACATTAAAATATATCAAATTAATAAGACATGCTAAATTAACTGGGATCCGCAAACCGTGCGCGGCGGGTGTTGAGCTGAGCCCCTCTCCTTTCTTCTTTTCTTGATAACTTTTGAATGGCTAAACATTTTTTCAATCTGTTTTCGCTATAACATCCGCGTTCAGCTCAAACATACATAAGAAAATTTTTAGCTAATTATCTTGTCGCATTCTGGAGACCACTAAACACAAAAAAGGTCTCCCAAACGGTTAAGAGCGTCGCTTACGCTCAGCTCAATAATAATAAAGATAATTATTATTATATTAAAACGTAAAAAAATAACTTTGTAGTCCTTCTTAAGAAAATTATGCGTTCGTAAGAGAATTACATTTAACACAGTTATAGTTTATATGGAAAAGGAGTTAGAGAGTTTTTAGTATTTTTAGATAGATTTTAAAAATACTTTAAATTAATAAAAAATACAGTACAAAAACTACCATATGTTTCGCACACAAATTAATTTTGACATCAATGTCAAACTTAACCCAGTGTAGGTTGTTGCCCGACATAACGGAAAAAAAATAAAAAAGGTAAATATAAACAATACAAAGGTAAAAATAAAAAATAAAACAAACCTGTCCCAAAAAGAAAAGAATAAATGCACTCGGTATAAATTCAACATGGTCCAATAATAAAAAATATATGTTATTGAATTGTCTGCTTGCTATGAAACAAAGACTAAATTCGATACACTTTTGAGTGATACATATATAAAAAGATAAACTGACAAACAGTAGAAACTAAAAATAACTGTTAATAATACAATAACGATATTTTGATATGTTTAGATTTGAATACTATACGTTTATTACTTGTTATAAACTTAAATGTTTCTTTTATTTCTATAAGTAAGTTGTAACTTACGCATAGACACTAGAGTTTCCTTTTCTAATGAATATCTGATAGATAAACAAAAATAAACAAAATATTATTTACATTTAATTATAGAAGGTTGAATTATATTTTTTTAATTTTAATTTTGCTGTAACTATTCATCTGAGAAAAAACAGCGAAATATTTTAATTTAACCCATCTGACACCGCATTTGTCAATTTTAAATGAAGTGATAAAAAAGTTTTTAATGCAATGCAATACTGTTAGAAAATATCTAGGAATGTTACTTAAAAAGAGATTAAAGAAAAATAAATAGAACGTATCTGGTTACGTACGTTGTTTTGCAAATTTATTGCATAACTGTATTAATTGTGTTTTTATAAACAACTCTTACGCAGACATAACATCAAAATAAATAACTATCTATATTTTAATTAATGAAATTGTATCGAGTTGTATTAAGTACAAATGTTTTCTCTCTATTAACAGATAAAATAGAGAAAATATAATTTGTAAACCTAATTACCCGTCAATGAGTCGCGGAACTGATGGCGCGTGAAAAATCGCTGTCATAAACACAAGTCATGCCTTTTCTTAGACAAAATAATGGTTGTCGCTCGAGCAAGTCTGTTATAATTGTTCGAATCGATTTCTCTAGATCAGCGACTATTTCCTTAGTATTTTTCCTAATACGTATATAATTACATTGAGGCAAGGTAAATAAAGACAAATCAAGGTGCTACTTTTTTAACGACACCGAGTTTTTATCCACATTAGTCAATACTAGTTTTTAATATGTTGCAAAGGTTTATACTTTTTTAATTCAAATTAACATAAGCTTGGTTAATACTTATTTCATAACCTTAAAGCATATTAATAGAGTATCCAAGTGTATGTAAATGTTTCACATCAGTGATAGGTTTATCAAGCTTGTTATGATTTATAGCCAGGCATTAAAGTAGCTTATAGACGGCCTGTCAATCAAAAACATCTTGGGAATCATGTTTGCTGGGAAATAAGATATTATTATATTATATTTTTTGCAAGTTTGATGTTACAATCTTCCTTCTTCATCATTCTAATCCACTTACGGTATATAAATAATGTCATTTTAATATGGTTCAAAAATGATAAAAATTTTTCTTTTTAACAAATAGATTTGCTTATTAACATATATTGGTTTTCATTTAAAAATTGTTAGTGGAATTCCTATTTTTATGTTACTTGAATTTGGGAAAAGAATGCTGTACCTGGTGGCACTAATTTAGGGCAATGTTCTGATAGGTATCTACAATTTGTCGGGTTATCGTACCGGCGCGGGCGCAGCGGGCAGACTGCGCTGGCGCAGGTGCAGGAGGGCAAGGGCCGACCCGACCAACCGTGAAACTATCTATTGTTTCCGATCTCTCACGGCTTCTAGCCCTACGACCGTAATCTTCTGTTGTTGTGTGTTAAAGGAATGTTACAATATGTGGTCAAATGAATACTTTTTAAAATATGTTTTTTATTTGAACAGCAATAATATACATTAAATAAGTCTTTAATAGTACGTTTTAGTGTGGCTGTAGGTGTGGCTAAGTAAAGCATCGCATTACAGAAGTAAAATAGGCTCACTATTATTATACCTGTCAACTCACAAGTCGCCCATTACCAGTCGGTGGCCGGCCCACACCTTGTATACCAATCATTAGGTAATTTATCCTATGTCAGATTTTATATCGATACTAAATATACGAAGAATATTCTATAAGTATAACAATATTAACATAACAATCCAGCTAGGTGTACTCTGTTTGATATTTACACAGTTTATTTCAAAATCAACTTATTGTTTTGGAAAGCGGAAGGTGAAACGTTAGAAAACTAAAATAATGAACAAAGAAAAGATGAATGTTGAAACCATTTACAGTTTTCAAACAAAGATTATGTTAAATGACTAGATCTGATACTGTTATAATGCGCTGCGGATGACATAAACTTCACATCATTTTTATCTCGCTTCCTGATTGTAATTGACAATAAAACATATCTTTATAAATAGTAGAAAGATACATCATATACTACGATCGTAACTAGAAATAAAAAATATTTAAGTTCATTGACATCTATGAATGATAATGACAGAATAATGACAAAATGGCTACCTAATGATATTTCACTGTCTCGTTATCACCCGAAATAACGTCACAAAGTCATTATTACTATATAATGTTACATAGAACGAAAACTTTTACTATTACTCTTTATTTTGTAAATAAAATATTCTAGTCTAGTTTAGTCAGTGAGATTTTTGTATTTTGCGCCAAATGCTTAATTACAAAGACATTAAAATACCGTAAGCTGACATAAAAAAATGATTTTAGATCGGAAGTAAACTAGAATATCTGAAGTAAAATAGAATATGTTAATCATGTTTCTTAAGTAAATACCACTACATTAAGCCTACAATTAACATAACGTAATGTTTCCGCCGTGAGACCTCGTTAGTTGCATAGATAATATTTCAAGGTACTCCATTACTTTCGTTAATATTAAAAAAGTGTTCTTAATACATTGATAAATTGATATTTATTTTTGAAATGTTATTTATTTATGTATATATTAACGGTTTTTATAAATATGACAGATGTAAAACTTATACATTTGCGTAGATAATTAATGTTCTTTAAAATTTAATTTCATTTATCTGTCAGTGGAATGAAACGAGATCTTTTGTGTAATCAACAAATCGTAAGGGGAGCGTTTGAAACTTGTTTGAATATCACCCCTTCAAATATAATAAAAATATATTAAAACAGCAAACAGAAACGCATAACTCACCCGACAAAGGACGTGTACATACGGACGGAGTGTTTAACGACTATATTATACTTGTAGAGATTTGTAGCGAATAAATTGCCAACATCAGAGTATCGGGTGACGATGACAATATTGTTCCGACATCAAACATTTGTATACGAGGTGTGAATATTTTTACCGTTTTATTACAAGTGTAATATAATTAAAAATTAGTTTTTTGTGTATTGTACATGTATAATGTTTAAAATAATATTATTTATTTCAGTTTTGGAAGTAAAATTGTATTAGTAGAAATGTCATTGAGCTGAGCGTAAGCGAAGCTCTTAACCGTTTGGGAGACCTTTTTTGTGTAAAGTTGTCTCCAGAATGCGACGATATAATTAGCTAAAAATTTTATCATGTATGTTTGAGCCGAACGCGGATGTTATAGCGCAAACAGATTGAAAAAAATTTTAGCCATTCAAAAGTTATCAAGAAAAGAAGAAAGAAGAGGAGCTCAGCTCAAAAACCGACGCGCACGGTTGGCGGATCCTAGTATATAAAGCATTTGTGTAACGTGAACTCTAGACAATTGCATTAGTTTTTTCGTTGTAACAAAACGCATTGTTTCTCATCGTAGGCAAAGCATAAATCTGTCATAAGTTTTTAAGTTCAAAACAACATTAACTCGTTGAAAATTAATTCGATTATTAAAAAAGCTCATGTATTAAAGATTTTATATAAGACCGTTGATTGTCTTTCTGTTTATGTATGGATAAGTAACTAAATTAGAGTAAATATAATTATTAAAGATAATAAAAAATCCCGTTGTAATGTAAAAGTTATAACAAAAATACTTATGACGTTATTTCTAAAATGGAAAATATGGAAATTGTGATGCAACAGAAACCCAAGTGTTTTAAACTTACATTCAAAGAATAGTAAACATTTTTCATTGATAATATATTCCACGATAGACAATTTCACAAGCCCGGTGCTAGCGTCCCGCGGTACAAAGAGCCATTCACAACAGACCGATCGCTTCCATTGTCAAAGTCCATCAAAATGATGGGGGGCATTCCTTGTTCTCTTAAATATTTTACTAAAATTCTAACCATATAACGTATTTCACATTGGTCTAAGTTACGGACGATTTTATATAAACAATAAACTATACATTTATAACAGACAAGATTTAAAATCGAATCGTAGATTTTACTGAATGTCTTAATAAATATTTCAAGTAGTGACATTTAAAAAATATATATAATTGAGCGAAGCGAGCTGAGCGTTCTACTGGAGACTTTTTCACATTCTTCGTCACGAAAACTACTTGACGAAAAATTATGAAATTTTGCAATCATGAAGACACAAATTAGGCGATGGTTGAAAAAAAAATTAAAAATGTCATGTCGTTGAGGAATAATCATCAAAAAACTGATATTCCATTGAAGTCAATGGGAAACGGTGAATCATTACACTGGGCTCGCTTCGCTCAATATGCAAACGGCAACCGAGATTTCGCGAGCACGGCGAGATGAAATTGAGGGTCTGTTTGCGTCCCTAGTAAGTATTTAATTAATACAATATTATCCGCCACATCTCATGACTTGTATCACAGATTTTATCGCCATAAACGTGATGCAATAATCCGATTGTAACCGTTTATTTATATCAAGTTGTAAACGTCATACAGGAGTTTGATGATCGGACGATATATTTTACGAGTTCGCTTTGTGCTGATTGTGATGTTTCTATTCTATAAGTACTGTTATGTGGAGTGCTGTAATAAATCTATGATGATAACAATAAAACGTAAGACAATAAAAAAAGTATATTATATCGCATATATTGTAATTAAACATTATCTTTGTTTCATAAATCTCCAATTTAATTGTTAAATTGTTATATATTTCGTATAATTACTAATGCAATTTGGTTCTAATTACAGTATAGTAATGGATATTGCACTGATTTTTAATAACCCATTAGTCCGTACAAAAGTAAAGGTTCTTACAACTGCCTAGGAGTTTTTGTGTAGTGTTGTTCAATAATTACGCGATTGTCAAGCGACGCATTGTTCAGTTGCGCCCGCGCATACTACCGCTCACCACAATTATACCATGGTCTCCATAGATTGCGTATTGTTCCTTTGACCACGTGCGATTGTTATACAGCAAGTTATTTTACTATAAATTATTAAGTATAGAATATTTGTATACTATAACCTATATAGGTGTCTATATAGTTATTATAAATTACTTCAACGAAAGCGTCTTTAAAACTAAACCTACCGACAATTCTTGTATACCTGTTCCTACCGCACGCCGTCAAATTGACCGGTAATTAAAAATTATTTTATTATATAACGCTGGTAATAATGGAAATAACTAAAAGTAAAGAGTGAAGACAATATTATATGCATATTCTAAGAATTGTCATGTAGTTTGATAATGATATTATAATGATATTAAAGTTTAAAAACACATTTTTACAAGAGTTTAAGAACGGTCAATTTGACCGGTACTTGGTAGGTTTAGTGTTAAAAATTTGTTATCCTATTAGTAAATTAGAATGTTATTTTATATTACTGTCACTTAAATATCAAATTCCAAATGTCAATACTGTTCTCTAAATTACGTAAATCGATAACACAAACCCCAATTCTTTTTAATTAAAAAAGAACCGTTGGGATTAGAAAAAACTAACCGATAAAAAATAATTAGTCACCTCACTCACCTCTGATATTATCAACGGTTTTCTAACGCATCCGTTTTGAAGGGTGCGTGATTTTGGAACCTCACTATGATGTGACCGTGTAAGGGAAAATGTAACTTACTCTTATACTCACAGAGTAGTCCAAAGTATTAAAGGTATTATAATTATTAAAAAAAACAGGATGTTGACTGCGGATCGTTTCTTGGGTAAAGGTAAATTATACCAACAGTGATATACTTAAAAAAATATGAACATTAATTATAATAAACTTCCATGATTATTTTTAATTATGCTTTTTTCATATAAAATACAATTGAGTAAGAACGTAAGATTTCCGTTCGTTCGTTCCATTCGCGTTACGTTTCAGTATTATTATACTTGTTTTTATACGGAAGAGAATTATAATTAATACTTAGTGCGTATAAAATATATCTAATTACTAACATATTTCATAAGGAATGTAGAACTTGCAAAAAACTAAATATATATATGAAAGTTTATTATTTGAAGCCAGACTATCTATATATATATATAAATTAAGGTGAATTTTATCTTGACATGTTTATTGTTAAATAAGTGTATCAATATCTAAAATGTTACACTCAACGCCATTACAATTTGGATTGTTTTTTATTCATTCAATCCCGCAGCTGTCGTTCTCGTGTTATATAAAATAGATTGATCCGTGAAAGATGTCAAAAATATATAGTTTTGATTTAGTTTTATTTATTTAACTTTGTTTTTTAGTGTTATGTTGGCGAATTGAGTGTTATATAATTGTAATTATAATTCTAATCTAATTCAGAAGATAGATGTTTTGGTCCTAATTAAGACGGTATCTAAAGTTATTTAAATACAAGATGGAGTCTCATAACAATAGCAAATCTGAGGTTCTCAGGTAGAGCGTGCTCAGATACTGAGACTATTCCCAAGTCTGTTAAAATCAAATTATACAATTTAATTACAATTATACATTTCTATTATCGTTAAGTTATATTTTTTAACAACGTAAGGCTTGTGTTATAAGTAAATGATATAAATATCATATATATATTTTTTAATAATTAATTGCAGAGTTTCTTTAAATAGAAAAAAAATTAATGTGATATCTTTTATTACATATATTTTAAAAGTATAAGTTAATATACAACAACACTAATAATACAGCAACATATGGCAACACAGCTGTAACTTCTGTTTGAAGTTAAGCCAACTTTGGAATGTATAAAACTTTTTATTGAAATACTTTTTAATTTAAACATTAAGTATTGTTAAGTAATAATAGTAGTGTTTGTATTGTAAAAATAATTTGTATTTTATTACTTGCATAATGTTATATTGCTTCAATAACAAAAATATATCTTGAATCACATTTACGTGTTTTGGTAAAAATATTTTCATAGAATTAATTTTAAATGGGTATTTATTTAAACAAACAAACTTATATTTGTTGTTTACATATTTATTACAAGTATGTATAACACTTTTTATCAATATTATTTATTTATTTTCAAGTTTCTTACAAAAACATATTTTTTAAATGTTATTGCTTATAGTTATTTTTTAAAAATAAAGCATATAATTATTATTATTTTAAATGCTTAAAGTTTAAAGTTCTTCTAAATGTCAAAGCATTATAGAACTAGTTGCGGTTTGTGGTTTTTGTCCTTTTTTAGTACTATCCCTTGGTTGACTTATTCTCACATATGAATTACGATTGACTTAATAAGTTTAAGTAATTAGACAAAGTACTAAAGTAGAGTAGAGTAGAGGGAAATAGTATGTGAACTTATTCAAATGCTCTGTTATAAAGACATCATTTTCAAGACCAAGTAAGGTATTTGTTAACAAAAACCTCCAACTCCCATAATGTGATCGCGTGCGCAGCGCTCATGTTGCTTTCTTGAATTAAGCACGAAGTGCGTACCTAATCCTAAACAAGACGTCGTTTAGACGCTCGTCCGTGGGATCGTGTTTTATTTTAGTTTTAGTTTTATTAACAATCTTCCATGATTTTTAAGGAATGTATTATCTATGACTAATCTGAACTAATTCAAAATTAATACTCATTTTTGAATAAAACAGACATTTTGGAGATTACAAATCTAAAAGACAAAAGCCTAATAATAATGCACTATATATAAAACATTGAGATATTTATGATCTTATTTACATCTTATAAGGTTTTTGTTGATAAAATTCAGCATGTCATTAGCATGTGCTTAGTTATCGCTGCACGCAGCGCGTTTCTCTGCTGCCACTTTATAATACGGGTGATCCATTGCGGGTGTTTAGAAAGTGAAAAATGAGAAAATTCATATAACTAACCGTCCACATAATATAATTAACTCATACATAATTAAATAAAAACAGAAAATATATTAAATACAACGCAAAACACTTGATTAATGCATGTTAAGAAATATTAGATAAATCAATTAAAGCTTAATTATAAAAATTGTGAGTAATATGTACATATTATGTGTAGGAACATAGAAAACATAACTCATGAAGAGATAATTACAGCGTTTATCCAGCACCGACCGGCGCACGCGCAGCGCCCGCCACTTTCCCTCAGCTCGGACGCTCCTCCGTCTCCACTTAATCTTCAATCCGTATAATTATATGGAACACCGGTTTTTACCAACCATAAATGCTACCCATGCATGTGATATATAATTACATATGAAATGTTGTTTTTATAAATCATTAAGACGAATGTTTAAAAGAAATGTATGCGTTTATATATTATGATAGCGGCTTGTCATCAGCCACTATATTTTATTAATTGGTCTGAATGGTTGGTTTCTGTGTTATATAAAAAATATTGTCGTTCGTTCGAACAACTTTAGTATAAACATACCAAAAAATGAAGTTGTTAGAATATATCACAAATAACATTTAACATATGGTATTTCATACATTAATATTTTTTTTTAATATTACGAATAAGACCCTTATCAATTAAATTTATTCTCATTCGAACTCTTTCAAAATTATTTTTAAAGTTACAAAAATATTTGAAGTAATAAGGGATGATTAATTAAATTATATTTATAAATAACAATCACTCACTTCGACTTTAATAATCCTATCAGGAGCCCCAAGCATCCACCGAACCACAACACAGAGGTAACACACACCAAAATATTTTTAAAAGTTATACACTAGCGCGTAAACTTAACGATTATATGAAAGAAACACATGCGCACGTCTCTGCGGTCGAGGGTATACTGCCATTGTAAGGCGACGGAGCACGGCACCCAACCACAAACTTTGACGACTGATGTATATTGCTGAAAATAATTGATCAATTAAAACTCCTTACCATTAATATAAGTCACATCTAAACGTTATTGTGATCATTCCCAAATTATTACCTGCCCTTATACTTTTTGTTACAACAGTTTTAGTGTTAACAGTAAAATATTTTCACTCATTTATTTATTTCTCGTAAATGTAAACAGTTAATAGGTGTCACTTTGAATCAGATTACAATAACAATATTTAAATTAATGTCAAAATACGTTATATGGCGCTATAGCTGCTTATGATGCCTTAGTCTGTGAAGATAAGCATTCCTGCGCTATACTATTTGTATTTTTTATTTATCAATTTTTTTTTTTTTTAATTACATATATTTTATTATATTGTATCTGGCCATGACAGCGTCACCGGTGACAAAGATGTAACCATAAACACATAATATATATTTTACTTAATTTTATAGTAAGATTGTATATTGCAATTGGGTAAAACAAGGATTTTCTAAATAATAAATTATATTTTGAACCCAATGAACAACCATTTATTACCTTTATTTTATTAAAATTAAATAATACAACAATAGTATTAGATGTAGTTAAAATTGTGTACAAGTTATAAATGAAAGCAACTTATACAATAAACGTGTTTGAAAATTATAAATCTAACTCAACAGTATGATTCACGGTACTTCTATTATAAGTAAACATAAAAAGGATCGCAAAAAAATAAATTGGAGTGCACGGTCCGTGAAATGAGATCCACCGACGTCTTGACGGCTGAAGATTTACACCAAGGGTGGTAGTACCTCCCCTGCCCATACTTCATTAAAGGATATATAGTTAGATACTCTCTAAAAATAATATAGGCTGCAATTAATGAATTATTTGAGCGAAGCGAGCGGAACGTTCTACTGGAGACTTTTTCACATTCTATGTGAAAACTACTTGACGAAAAATTATGAAATTTTGCAATCAAAAAGACACACATTAGGTAACGGTTTTTAAACAAATTTAAAAAGTCATGTCGTGGAGGAATAATCGTCAAAAAACTTAAATCTCCTACACCACCGACATTGTCCACAACGCTTCGCTCAATATGCAAACGGCACCCGATGTTTCGCGAGCAAAGCGAGTCGAAATTGAGGATCTGTTGGCGTCCCTAGTTATATCATTTGTAATGTTTTAAATAAAAATAGTTTTTCTAATGGTTATTGATAAATCCGGTTGTTTATAAAAGAAATTGATTAGTACGAAACGGCGCCGCATTTCGTCACACTCTCATTGCGCCCGCGCATCCATTCCACTGTATCAATCCAGTTTACCTACATACGGATTTTACGCCCACGACTCTCGTACTTAACATAAATAAACTATTATTGTACAACCACTTATATGAATATCTGATTCTTTCAAAGACCAAATAATATTGATAATATGAGTAGACTAATATGATATTTTTATCCGTTTTGAATTTATATTGAATTAATGAACGCTTTAGTTGTATATGTGGTTTTCAAGGAAACAAGGCGAAATAAATATTTAACTATAAAATTTTGTATAAGTGTTGAGAATTTTTTTTTAACTGACAAACTCAAACACGCACGAATCCCCAATTAAGATTTACAGAACGTTGTATAGCACTCAAATCCACAGACAATTATACTAGTATATGTATGTAGAGTGAAACGGTATCTACATACAGCTCCGAGAATTGCAACCGGTAATTAATATTTAATTGAATTGATATGGACTTCAGTTTTTTGTATTAACTTTTAGTTTTTTATATAACTAATATTAATGAAATCATTTCATTACTGAAAGTTATTAATTAAAATTTATAATTAGAATAATAAGGAAATAATTTATTAAAATACATGGAAATAAAATCAATAGACAAATATTTAATTTAACAAAACAATTAAATGTAATTGTTAGTTTTACACATTTCTGTAATAAGAATACTACACTTATATCCAATACTAGCTATTACCCGCGGCTTCGCTCACGTTGTACAAGTTTCTTTTAACTCTGAACTTCCTATAAGATTCTTAGATTTTGAACTCGGCTTGCTATGGAAAGACCACTGGCTTGCGGATCAATATTTTTGGTGGCGTATAATTTTAAATCTACAATATCATCTAAAGTATTTATTTGATTTATGTGGTATCAAGGATATTTTTTATCTATATTAAAGTGCATAACAAACGCATTAAGATAAGGACTATTACTGAACAGAAGAATCCTGGAAACGTACATAATATTTCATAATAGAAATTTTACATACAGAAGTTATTATTTTGAGTTAACCATCTTAATATATATAAATTACGTGTCACGTTGTTTGTCCGCGATGGACTCCTAAACTACTTAACCGATTTAAATAAAATTGACACATCACGTGCAGTTTAGTCTAAAAGATTGGGTAGTTTTCATCTTAACTCATAGTCACTATATTATTTTATTACAAATTATTTGTTTATTATTTAGCAGTCTTAATAGTCAGTTAACTTCAAAGGATTCTAACAGACGGCGGTATCTGTTGACTGGATTGAGTAATTATTCGTTATATGGTGCTATGTTAAACGTACTATAGGGGTTGTTACTGTAATAAGTGCGTATTCACATGTGTCTACCATCCCCCAAATTTGGCCCGGGGCGCCAAATTTGGGGGGGCGCAGAGGTCTGGGGCCTCGGCCTTCTGCCTTCCGCGCTGTGCACCCTCAATACTGTGCTCTATGTGCCGTATTCACAACTCTGTTCAGCTGTCAGATGATTTGGTTCAGCAAAAAATAAATACTCGATATTGATTTCCTTAAGTGGGCGCCTAAATATTTTTGCCCGGGGTGTCAGTAGCCCTAACGCCGCTGCTGTCTACCATACATATTACTTTATTTGTTAATCTTAATTTAAGTTAATTCTCTTTGTTCCTAAACACGTGTAGTATATCGTAAGTTTACATGAAGTTATGTTATTGAAATCTGCTTTTAATATAAAACAGGAACAGAATCTGTAATCGGTAATTATTTCAGGTATATAGACCAGATTCACGACGTCTGTGATTGATTAATCAGTTTATGATTATTTGTGATCATTTTAAATTTACTGTACATTTACGTACAGTTTGTGATTATTTTCAATTTATCCACATACTGATTGTGATTATTTGTGATTATTTGTGATTATTTTATATTTACCCACGCACAGTTTGTGATTGTTTTAAATTTGCCCACATACAATTTGTGTATTTTTGTAATTATTTTCTATTTACCCACATAAAATTTGTGATTATTTTCAATTTACCCACATACAGTTTGTGAATATTTGCGATCATTTTATATTTACCCACATACAGTTTGAGATTATTTTAAATTTACCCACAATTTGTGATATTTTGTGATTATTTTCAATTTACCCATTAATAGTTAAGATTATTTGTGATTATTTTTAATTCACCCACAAACATTTTGTGATTATTTGTGATTATTTTAAATGTACCCACATAGAGTTTGTGATTATTTTAAATTTACTTACATACAATTTGCGATTTTGTGTGATTATTTTCTATTTACTCACATAAAATTAGTTATTTTTTTCAAATTACCCACATACAGTTTGTGATTATTTGTGATTATTTTCTATTTACCCATATATAGTTTAAGATTATTTGTATTTATTGATTTACTTAGCTTCACGCCATATTCCTTGCAGGGTAGTCAGAGATGACGGAGCGCTAAACGCTACGGTCCCTGCATACCTCTTTCGTCTCGGCCACAGACATCAACCTCTTCATACATGCCCTCCGGGGGGTCCTCATACTTTTTATGTGACCTTCTTCCAGTATCATAGCTACTATGTTTTCGAAGGTTACTCAAAGCCTCCCCCTGTCTCTCTTACCGCTCACTTTTCCTTTATAAATCTTTTCAACCATTCTTTCAGCACTCATTCGTTGGACGTGCCCAAACCACCTGAGCACGTTCTTTTTCATTCTCACAGTAACATCTTCACTAGTTCCTGCCATTCTGTGGATCTCTTCATTGCGGATTCGGTCAGCTAGACTGACAGAACAGCACAGCATTCATCTTTCTTACATTCTTCTTCTGTGTTACCCACGTTTGGCTGCCGTATAACAGCGTCGGTAGCAAAACCGCATTGTGTACAGCCAAACGTGCAGCTATGCTGACGTTTCGCCGTCTCAACAATGCAGCCAGGGCACCATTGACTCTGTTACCGGCAGCAATACGCCTTTCCACATCCATTTCGTATCTTCCGTCTCTGCTAAACATACTTTCGAAATATACCACTTCATTCACTTGTTCTATTATCTTACCATTCACGTTGATCTTACATTCTGTTCTTTCTTCATTTCTTTCAAATATCAGAACCTTCGTCTTATCTGCATTCAGGTTTAGACCATTATTTTCACACCCATCTTTCAGAGTGGTGACCAATGCCTGCAGATCGCATTCTGATGATGCAATGAGCACTGCATCATCTGCATATAGCAAGCAATTGGCTTTAAGGTCACCTACTTTCACTCCCATGTCACTGTCTTTCACGCGTTGGAGACAACTATCTAAATACAAATTGAACAACCAAGCTGACATAGCGCAACCTTGCTTAACAGCCGATTGGATGTCAAACCAGGGCGACATGTCAGCTCCTACTCGTACACAGGCTGAGTGATCTCTGTAAAGAGACTTTACAGCCTGTAGCAAGGGTCCGTTCACGTTGTATCGGGGCAGAGTCTCTCATAACTTCTTTCTCACAACTCTGTCAAACGCCTTTTCCAAATCCACAAAAGCACAGAAAACCTTTTGGTTTAGGGCCAAAAACTTTTCCGTGATCATGCGGAGGGAAAAGATCTGATCTACACACCCTCTTCCAGGTCTAAAACCTCCTTGGGCCTCCCACAACAGCCTTTCAGATCTCTCTTGCATTCTTCTCGCTAATATTTTTGCATAAACTTTACCGCCCAAGCTAATCAAACTGATAGCCCTATAGCTTGCACAGTCTATCTGTGAACCTTTGCCTTTATACAAAGGTACGATGACTGCACGTCGCTAATCGTCTGGGACCTCTCCCGATTTCCAGCATAAATTGCACAAAAACCAGAACAAGTCCAAGACGCGTGGCCCACCATATTTGATCATCTCAGCAGTAACTTCATCTGCTCCAGCAGCCTTACCACATTTCAGACTTCGAATCGCGCTCTCCACTTCTTCCAAACTGATTTCACCATCGGCTACATGGGGACTAAGCATTTCGCTGATACTCGAAGCCGAGGAGTCCTCACATTCATACGTCTCCTTGTAGAATTCCGCCCACCGCTGCAAAACATGTGCTTGCTCTGTTAAGATTTCACCGTTCTTCGAAAGCACCCCTTTCATTCTACAGGTTACCGAACAACCCCGGGAATCACTAACTTCTCGCCAGAAAAGCTTTGTGTTTTCCCGGAAGTTGTTTGTCAACCTTTCATCCCTTTCTTTCTCAGAATTTTCACGCTTCATCCTTATAAGTGCTTTCGTTTTGTGCTTTTGCAGCTTGTACTCTCTTTTCTTATCTCTCTCATACTTTTATCCTTACCCGAGGCTTTATAAACCAACCATGCTTTCTTCTTTAACTCCACAGCGTCTTTCACTTCATCATCCCACCATTCATCGCGCTTCTTACTAAAACCTCTTTTCCTTTTCCCACATACCTCTGTCGCTACTTTCACCATACCATTCCTAAGGTTCTGCCAGCGTACTTTCATTTCCAGAGTCACAGCTTTCAAGCGTCTTGGAAACCCTTTCTTGATATTCCTCTCTGATCGGTGGATCTTGAAGCTTCCAGCTTTATCATCATATAAGAGATAATTCGACTCCAAGCTTGGACACGTCGCGCGGCTGCGCCAACCTGCAAACAGACCTTTTATTCTAGCAACGACTAGATAATGGTCCGTTCCCAGATCAGCACCCCTAAACACTCACGTGTCCATAACATGGCTTCGAATATGCTGATCCACTAGGAATAAATCAATCATACTTCTTTCTTCCGCTCGCTCCCATGTGTACATGTGAATTTGTTTGTGATCAAACATCGTGTTGGTCACAAATTTTTTTCCTTACAAAATTCCAAAATAAGCTTTCCAGCCTCATTTACTCTCTTATCACCGTACTTGCCTAGCACGTCTTTGAAATATAGATTAAGGCAATCAAAAATGTAGTGAAATATTGTAAATATATATGTTGAGACACGTCTTAATATATTTCATATAATTTATTTTAATTACAAACCTTTAATCTGCTAGTAAATTTAGATTTAGTAAGATCTAGTTTTGGCGGCGCAATACTAGATCTTACTAAATCTAAATCTACTTTAGTAAACGCTGTAATAAACTTCTAAAAACTAAAAAAAATAGCTATGTATTTAAAAATGTGTATTTAATTAAAAGTCCCCATAAAATATTTATTTCAATTTTTTTACAAATAGCCATAACAAAGCAATTTTAAAAAACAAAAACAGTCTTATATCTTCGTCGCTCAGTCAACTTGTTTATGGTATCCTCGTTCCTCTCGTCTATGATATTTTTTGTTGTCTCTGGTACTAGACCTGTTTCTTTCTTTTTTACGATCCTTATAATCATAACATCGTTCCTCTCTTTTCCTTCTATCCTTGTTTGCTTGATTATCATCTTGTTTTATTTCTATATACTCTCTGTCATATTGTTGATGTTTTCTGACCTCGCGCTCATATATTTTATTCCTCTCTTTACATTTTCTATCGTATTCATTGTCGTATTTTCTTTTTTTCTCCTCTCTCCTTTCCCTTTCATATTCTCTGCTTTTGTCCTTTTTTCTCTCCCTTTCGTATTCTATTTTCCTGTCACCTCTACTCTCTCTTTCTTTTTCTCCTCTCTTATCCCCTCTGCTATCGTTTTCGTAATCTCTTTCCTTATGGTCTCGACTCTCCCTTTTGTAGTCTCTTCTTTTATCGTCTCTACTCTCTCTTCTATTAGGGTTTATATAATTTGATCTACTATCATCTCTCACGTGGTAATGGCGGTCACTCTCTTCTTCACACCGACGTCCGTCATCGATCTCATCGCTTGTAATCTCCGGTTTAATGTCGGTGTTTTCATCGGTCCATTTTCCAGTGAACAACTCCATCTAAGAAGAAGAAAATTATTAAAGTTTAAAGAATGAAAATTTTGTGTCTCAGTGTACCTGTGTGGTGATGAGTTCTCTCAGCTCGTGCTTGTACCCGTCCCGTGCGGCGCGGCGGTGCCTGGCGCGGCGGCGGCGCGCGTCTCGCAGCGCCAGCAAAGCGTCACCACGGCATTCGACTCCCACACTACCATAACACATAAAAACTATTGATATTGAAATAAGACGATTGACCCTAATGCATGCTAATGCATGAGAGTGATCTTTCACCTGGTGGCTGCGGCCTCGGCGGTAAGGTCGCGGTATGGCTGGTCGTAAGCTATTGGCGGCGGCGCTGCAGCCGCCACGGCATCATACAAGGCGCGCCGCTCGTCTGTGCTGTAGGCGGACTGCAGGTGTCCCAGCGTCAGCGGTGCATGCCCAGACACACCCAACTCGCTGCCTTCTCATGTTAGGAGTTATTATTACGGAAGCAAGGTTAAATATCAACTGTTTATAGGAACTCCACTGTGTAGTAGTTTTCTTATTTCATTATCTTACTTATACCATTTGTAATGTTAATAAAGGATACATTGACATGTGTGTCATCACCAAATCATTGATTGGACTGTCAAGGGGGAGAAGTTTTAGAACAACAAACTTTTTAAGAACGTATTTTTAAATTCCAATATTGCACAGTACTTACTTCTTTTAAAGGATGGGTTGGTTTTAACTGCATAATTTATAATGTCCTTTATATTTTCTGAGGCTGAAAATTTATTGATTATTATATAAACATTGATTGCATAAGAAAAACCAATGAACATTAATCTTAGTATAACTATTTAATCCTATTTTATTTGTTTTAAAAAACTTACAAAGTTTCACCACTGTGGCTGCATCAGCATCTAATGGTTCCGGAAATAATAATTCTTCTGTTATATAATTTTGGCTTTTAAGATAACATTTTTCTTCATGTTCTTTCACATTGTCTGCCGGAATCCTATGATTTGAGTCATATTTGCATGTTACCATTTCATTACCCTAATAAGAAAAAAAGGGATTTTTTTATTTGAATTTGAACATATATAGATCGTCAAGGAAAGTTAAGATATCAACTAAGTGTTTATACTACTTATGTTGAAATAGGTGAACCTTTTTCACCTCTACTTGGCTTGTCAATTATAAATATACAGAAGTGGACAGGTTTTCCTATTAGGAAAATTCCGTTTTTGATCATTGTTTTCATAACCACACAGTTGAAAACTACCAATAAAATTAATATTTATTATTCATCACAAATTAATAAAAGGTAACCTGTTGTAATTGTTTCCTGTCCCATTGAAGACATTGAAGTATTAATGTTATATCTTTATCTGTATCATTAACATATTTTTTCAAATCCTGTAATTGCTGTTGTCTCAAATTTATATTAAACTCATTCATAGTAAATTTATCTTCTTATTAATTTCGATCTACGATATTTATAAACGTTCAAATTAAACTGTCAAACGTCAAAGTCAAGATTATAAAATCTATATTCTAGATATGGTCAAAGAACCTTTGGTAACCGTCGAAAGAGAACAACAAAGAACAATGGCAATTTTTTACCTGAACGTTTTAAGAAGCGTCTAAAAACAAGACAAAAGCGAAACTTAATTGTATTATTTAGTCGTTTTTTAAACGGTGTTAGATTTACTTGGGAAAGCCACGAAAAAAACTTTTATGTAATAAGCTTTTAAGTTCTGTTTTTTGCGTATTTCCGGTGTAATACAATTAAAAATTAAAAAACTATTTAAAATGATAAATAGCAATATTAATTTTTCTTTGTTGTTATTGCTACATAATAAAGAAACTATATAATTGCGTTTGTTGTATGTATTTAACTATAAGATTAATCAAATATATTATTACAGGGCCATTTAAATGACTGACAACTGACTAATAGTTTGACTGACTTTGACACTATTGGAAGCCATTTTAACTAGCTTGCGTTTTCTATTTAGTTTTACGCTGTCATCGCGACTTCTGTGTAACTAGGTATTCATTCTCGGACGTCTTAACGGATTTCGATTGTGTCTTTCTGTTCTGAGTGTTCTTTTATCATGGATAGCAAGCGCAAGCACATATTATGCGTGAATTGTAATATTTGCGTGAATACTCTTCGCCGATATCGGATTTTAGAACAAAATATAAGTGTGTACGATGCTCTGCAACTGGGTTTATCCACAAATCGTAAGTTCTTAAAAACACTATTGCTCGTGTTTATCTCTAAATTATATTAAATTAACTCGTTATTTGTACTTTCAAACATAGTTTGTTATAATGCGTTAATACTTATTACAAATTACTTTCAGATAACTGATGTGGATTATGTTTGCAAAGCATGTTGGAAACTTTTTATAGATGCTGTAAATCAGAATCTAAAACAGAATACTGCTAATGAACTACAAGCTGGACCGACACAAAGTCAGCGTTGTCATACCAATGTTTGTATTTTATGCGGATGTTCCCTCATACAAAGGCAAAATGAGAAAATATTAAGAGATAATCCCTCTGACCTACAACGGCAGATGATAGAAATAATTAAATGCCGTAAGGAACCACAACAGGTGTGTACATCTTAGTTTAAGTTCTGTTTTATACTATTATTTTTATGTATTCTATACACATTGAACTTATAGGTTTTATACTTTTAAAATGTTTGTTTGATTTTATTTATTTTAATATCTAATCTTTTTACAATTACTTAGATTGTGAGACTTACATAAATACATTTATGTTATAAGTTTAATTTACCCTGAATAACATTAATCCTAGATATAAGTGTTTTATATGCTAAAATCAGAAAGATTTCTTATATTTCTGCCAGGTAACAACTTCAGACAATGTATGCTATGCCTGTTGGTTGCGAACCAAAAGAGAGGTCCTATATATGAATCGCCGTAATGAATTAAGAGTTGAAGAAGCCATTCAACATGGGGATGATGATGATGTCTCACATACTGAGCCACCTAACAAGTCTACTGTTGTGGAGTATATCTCAATGCCAAAAACTGGCATATCTTTGGAGGACCACCAATCTCATGAAGATCCGCATGAGCAAGATATTGTCAGGCCCTCAGGCATTTAGAATACAGAGAATGGAACTATAGCATTACCATTATAGGAGCTTATAGGAGCCGCCAATACTTGTAACCATTGCCTCTTTCCTGGCTGCAATAATATTGATATGCAGTGTTTAAAATATTATGTAATTAAAATACCATCTTGTTTTATTTTTACTATAAATACCTATATTTATTTTTATTTTTTTTTATTTATAGACTTTTATACATGTCTGTCCTATATTATCCTTATCTAAATAAATGTACAACTACATTTTTCTAAACAAAATATTTTTTTTTCATCTGTATACTATACTATATGATCGCTATAGAATAGCGGTGCGCTTGTCGATTGGTGCTGCCTAAACGATGGTGTTAGCGGGTTCGATAGTAGGTAATTTGCTAGCACACATTGGACCATCGGCTGATTAAGCTGCGATTCTTTACCTATCTGGTGAAAGAGGCCTATGCCAAGTATTGGAATGTTAGAGGTTGAAGCTTAGTAAATAGAGATAGTTATTTGACACATTTGCAAAGAAGAAAGATCGGTTTTCTTATATTTAGACAAATATTATTCATTGCGAATATATATTCGCGTTTATAAACGCGATAAAATAAGTTCAAGACTTATTCTAACCCCTTACTAAACTAATAACTAATATTAAAAACATCATTAGAGAAATCTCTTACGCATTTTTTTATATTTGTATAGATTGTACCTGCAATCAGTGACAACTAGTATTGACAGGTAACCTCAAATTATTGTGAAACAAAAACTGAAATATCTTTTTTTTGTGGCTTTCTAAAAAAATATTTGTTTCTGATTAAGCTTATGCAATGTTACCCCTATCGTTTAAATATTTTTTTATATTTAGACGCTTCCAAAAAATGTCAGGTAAAATGATGTATGGAAAGCTGCCATTGTTCTTTTAAAACAATTTCTTTTGAAAATATTTTTATGCAGATATGTAAAAATCTTTTAATTTACAAGTTATTTTCTAGCTAAAAGTATTGTCTATATGAATGAGCAACTATTAAGATTTGTACACGAAAAATTGGTTAACTTAAAAGAACAAAAAATCATGTTTTGTCAAATATGATATTTCTATAATAGTCCATGGAAATGTTACATTTTTTATGCTTTTTTCAGTGGATTTTTTTTAAAATTTTAGTTTAATGATGTGTCTCCTACACATTTAGTTAGGGTAGGTTTAGTAAAAGCTTAAGTTCTAGTTTGTGGGGTCACCACCTTTGTACCCTGGCCGCCATCTAGGGAAAAGTTATTACGACCAAAAGAACATTTTTGTTTATAAATATCTTAAATTCCATTTTGGGATAAAATAATAATTGAAAGAAGCGAACGAAGTGAGCGGAGCGTTTTACTGGAAACTTTTTACATTCTTTGTCACGAATTGGCTCGAAAACTACTTGACGGAAAATTATGAAACTTTGCAATCAAAAAGACACACATTAGGTGATGGTTTTAAAAAATATATTTGAAAAATGTCCTCAAAAAATTGATTATGTTTTTTAATGTCTTGTCAAATAAACTGATATCACACTGAACTCAATGGGAAACGATGAGTCAATACACTGGGCTGGCTTCGCTCAATATGCAAACGGCAACCGAGATTTCGCGAGCACAGCGAGTCGAAATTGAGGGTCTGTTGGCGACCCTAGTAGGAATAAAGTTGTAGACAATATAATTTGGTGCAAATAATGTTTAATAATATTTCCTGTACCATTGATAGTTTACGAGATAGAAAGGGAAAACTCTTTGCACTCTTTTTTCTAATCCTTTTCTCATTTTTCAAACCTTTATGAGAAATAAAAGAAAAAAATTTGCTAAAAAAAAATATTACACCCGTACATGTCATAAGTACCTTAATCATGAACAGCTAACGAGTCAACGACTTTTGGGTAGACCTCGAAGAATTCGGTCTGCCCATTCATTTGTCCCCTACTTTCGAATTTTGGAAAAATTTCTTCACAGGAGGTCTTCTTATGACCGCCTGAGTCCGAAATGACCATTGGTCAAAAAATTTATATATATATATATATATATGCGTGCGTCCGTCCAGATTCGACTTTTGTCAGCACGATAGCGGCCGCAGTTTCGCTCGGATCGCTTTCAAACTTTGCACAAAAATCAACCATCCAAAAATGAAGGTCAAGTTCGTTAACCAGAGAAATCCGGTCACAGGGGGCGCTAGGGCCTCACTTTTTCTGATTTCAGGTTTTCGACCATAACTTTGTCCCTATACAAAGGAGATCAATCGCGTTCATATTATATGATGTCTTTGATAAATACCTATAACTAATGTAGATAAACCGAAAACCTAACTTCAATAGCTTAGGGATGGGGGTAAAAAAAACGAAAATTTTTGGAAAAAAAATCATAACTTTTTTCTGGTAAACATTCTTGCATCACAAGTATTTTTAATAGAAAGGTTATTTTTTACTTTAAATTTAAGTACTAAAAGTTTTTCCGTAAAAGGTACCGTTTCCGAGAAAAAAAATAAAAACCACTTTTAGCTTGTAAATTTTAGGTAGGTAAAACCACGGCAACTTTTTTCTGGTAAACATTCCCTCCTTGCAAATATTTTTAAAAGAAAGGTTATTTTTTATTCTAAATTTAAGTACCAAAAGTATTTCCAAAAAAGATACTTTTTCCGAGAAAAAAAATTAAAACCGCTTTTTGCTTGAAAATTTTTGATGTAAACAACGGCATCATGTATTATTCTTAGGTAGTGAGTTATATTTTAAATGATTTACACACGAGGTTTACCCACGCGTGTCCCCCTGCGGGCACGGATTTTTTTAAATAAAATTATCGTATGGTAAAAAAGAGATATATGTACGAGGGGAGGTCCAAAAGTTCGTGGAATGGAGAGGATGGAGCGGGGGTAGGGGCGCTCGCTTGGTGTCATACGAATCGGAGACTCATCATTAGCATAAATACCGAGTTTCAACCCGATTGCGTCATTCGTTTACGAACAGTCGCCTGTTAAACAAGTCAATCCGGAAGAAAACTGAAACTATGGAGAAAATTTAACACCTCGCTGTGATAAAATTCCTTACCAAGCAAAGAAAGAACGCTCAAACCATTTTGAATGAAATGGGAGTCGTTTATAGGGAACAGTGCCCTAGTAAATCAATGATTTACAGTTGGCATGGTCTTTATAAACATGGTCGAGAGTCAATTGAAGCCGACCCCCGCTCAGGAAGGCCAGTTGAGGCCACCACATCGGACATCGTCGAAAAAGTGGAGAAAATTGTACTAGAGGATGCCCGTTTGAAGAAAAAACAATAATCTGCATTAGTTGGAGTACAAGATACCACCATTTTGCGAATCTTACATGATCACCTGGGTATGACAAAAGTCAGTGCAAGATGAGTACCGAGAATACTCACGCCGTTTCAGAAAGAGCAGCGCGTCGATGCGTCATAGCATTTTTTGGAGTTGTGTGGAGATAAACCTGCACAGATTCTATACCAAATTGTTACGGAAGATGAAACATGGGTTCATCACTTTGATCCTGAGTCCAAACAAGAGTCCATGCAATAGCATAAAAAGGGGACACGACCGCTAAAGAAATTCAAAGTGACGGAGTCGGCTGGAAAGATGATGGCTACTGTTTTTTGGGATTGTGAGAGGATAATCTTGATTGATTACAAAGAAAAGGGAAGGACTATAACCGGAGAATACTACGCAACGATATTAGAAAAATTAAAGGATGCCATCAAGGAAAAGCGGCGAGGAAAATTAACAAAGGGTATGTTGCTGTTGCAAGACAACGCGCCGGTTCACAAGAGCAGAATTGCAATGGCTGCTCTGCACAAGCATGGGTTCGAATTCCTAGTTCACCCACCCTACAGTCCAGACCTGACCCCGAGTGACTTTTTTTTGCTCCCCAATTTAAAAAAAGACTTAAGTGGTAGGAAATTTACCGACGACAATGAGGTAAGGGAGGCAATTTCGGCTCATTTTGACGGAAAAGATAAAACATTTTTTATAGTGGTTTAGAAAAATAATTTATAGGTCTAAGAAATGTATTGAGCTTAAGGGTGATTATATTGAAAAGGAAAAATAGTTTTGTTGTTTTATTTTATTTAGATCCCTTTCATTCCATGAACTTTTAGACCTCCCCTCGTATATATTTCGACTGAGCTACTGAGAATCTGCTCTGCTACTTAGAATCGGGTGATGTGTTACGGGCGGAGTGTTTCAAACATCTCATCTAAATTTCAATCCTGAGACAACAAAGCAATCATGCTTTGTTTTTTAACACTATTGACCGTTTAAAGATATGTTTTAGATATACAAAATAGTACTGAAATATCGGCACCAAAAATATCATAACAACGATCTGATAAAAAAATGGAAAAGAAGGACTATTATTCAAGGTGATAAGCCTGCTTTCATTAAATCCTGACTATTAAATTATCAAGCATATTTTTATAGGCGATAATAACAGAATTATCTCAATTATCCTACACGTTATATAATTATGTAAATCAAACTATTTCCATCATAAACAGCAGGATGACATAAAATTAGAAATTCAGGAACGCTTAATTGAAAATAAGCATCTTCAAAGCAATGAGAAAATAACATAACTAGTGGTGATAATTTTTAAATCTATATTTATTTAAAATTTTAATAATCTTAATATAGCTCGTAATGTATAGACAGACTGACTTTCCTATTTTCATTTATACTCTTAGAAACGGTTAAATCCTTAATGAATTTTATACTAGGTCCACTGTAGTACAATTTGTCACTGAAACCTCGACCGTGCCGAAATTCTAATTTTCGGTAGCTTAAATAACGTAATAATCAAACATTGAATACGCAACACATACGTAATATTATTCATAAATCACAAATTAATAAAAAAAAAAAAAACGTTATTTTGTTTTAGAGTTACAATTTTGAATAATGGTCGTATTTTTTATGAAATAAAAAAACAATTAACAATAATTATAAATATTTGAGGTGCTCGTTAATGTACTCATTCATTATCGTCGGTACTCGATCTATTTGATAGTTTTCTTCGAGGAATAAATGTTGACGATGTTAAAACTAAAAATATGTTATTTAGCAATTTATCTTAATATTTGTTTAAAATAGCTTTGTCTATTTCCTGAACGTTAAATAAGTATAGGACAACACAAATGACATATGTCAACCTCTCAAGTATCAATGATATCAATCTTTTTTATCTGTAAAACCTAAAAAGACGTGTGCTTTTACAGGCCGATGTTTGATGAATCTGAAATTCTGAATGTTTTTAGAAAATGGCAGATTCTGAGGTAATTTTATCACGATTGTAAAAAAAACATTGCAATAATATTTTCTATACCTAATGAGGTTTTTTCCCTTTTAGGTTCTGAAGAGGTTAAAGGATATTCCATTTAAAATTCAAACTGCAAGTTTGAAAGGAAGACAAGAAGTTATTACTGAAATTCAGGATGTTTTATCCACACCAGGTCAGAAAGATATACACGTTCATCTTACACAGAGATTTAGATACATATAACAAGAGCTCAGGGCCCTGACACAACTTAACTCTATTTATCTGAAGCTTAAATTATAATTCAATATAGCGTAATTTATAGCGGAGCATCCAACTTCGAAGATATTTATACAAACTTGATTGGCTTTTACTATGGACATTACTCCATTTCCATTAAAATTTACAATGGAACTAATGAATAATTGACATCACATTTAATTTTTCTTTTTATTCCTTTGTTATGACTTAATTATGGCCTTATATGAGAAAATATAACAACAAAATATTTTCTTTTTCATTTATTTAGGAATAACTGAGCCTGCAGTGCGATTTGTGTGCCGAGTGCTATTGTTGACATTACACCGTTATAGAGACTCAACATCTCAGTCATATGTAAAGGGGTTATTGTCCTATCTCTCCACCGAACACAGAGAATGGACTCTCAAGGGTTTGCTCCCCGTTCTACTTGAGGTGTCTGAGCAACTAAAGAACACAGCTCCATCGTAAGTTATTATTAGAAAGAGATATATACCTGTGTCCTAAAGAATCCAATTAAGTTTTGGTTTTTTAATAATTTTAGAAAGAGCACATCCCAAAGCGGCATATATGCTCTCCGTTGGACCACCATACTTGTTGATGGAGCATTAAAAAGCAAAGAGGAGGATGGTTTGGACTATAAGATACTGGTTCCTGTGCAGACCAACCTGCTGGCAGCTGTCACTGCATTTGGATCTAAAAAGAAAAATAATAAAGGCTATTGCTTGGTAAGACAGTGGATAATTATATGCTAGAATGTTTAATCACTCAGTTGCTTATTAATATTTTTTTGTCCTTTCTGTGTATCTTAGAATAAAATATACTTTGATTTTAATTCATCTGAGAATTTTTTGAGCGAAGCGAACAAAGTGAGTGGAGCGTTTTAGTGGATACTTTTTGCATTCTTTGTCACGAATTGCCTCGAAAACTACTTGACGGAAAATTATAAAACCTTGCAATCAAAAAGACACACATTAGGTGATGGTTTAAAAAAAAAATTTTGAAAAATGACCTCAAAAAAAATTTTTTTTTTTAAATATCTTGTCAAAAAACTGATATCCCATTGAAGTCAATGGGAAACGATGAGTCAATACACTGGGCTCGCTTCGCTCAATATGCAAACGGCATCCGAGATTTCGCAAGCGCAGCGAGTCGGAATTGAGGGTTTGTTGGCGCCCCTAGTTATTTTTAAAATGTTTATAAAATAAAAAATACACTTGTCTTTTATAACTAGTAAGTAAAGGTTTTATTGTAAATTTAATTAATGTATTTATTATTTTATTGTAGTTGCATAATTCTTGGAAAGCAATGGGCAGTGAGAAGTTATCACAATGGGTAAATGTGCTGGTGTCGCAGTCGAGTGATGCAGGTCCACAGTTGTGTGTGACATTCTCTGCATTATGTAGACATGCCAAGGATATTGGAAATGAGGCATTTGTAACGCAATATAAGGTATACTTAATATAAAATATATATGTATATGGAAGAAGTAGAGAACGTGATTCGAAGTCTGAAATGTGGTAAGGCTGCGGGAGCAGATGAAGTTACTGCCGAGATGATCAAATATGGTGGGCCACGCGTCTGGGACTTTTTCTGGTTTTTGTGCAATTTATGCTGGAAATCTGGGGAGGTCCCAGACGATTGGCGAAGTGCAGTCATTGTACCTTTGTATAAAGGCAAAGGTTCACAGATAGACTGTGCAAGCTATAGGGCCATCAGTTTGATTAGCTTGGGCGGTAAAGTTTATGCAAAAATTTTAGCGAGAAGAATGCAAGAGAGATCTGAAAGGCTGTTGTGGGAGGCACAAGGAGGTTTTAGACCTGGAAGAGGGTGTATAGATCAGATCTTTTCCCTCCGCATGATCACGGAAAAGTTTTTGGCCCTAAACCAAAAGGTTTTCTGTGCTTTTGTAGATTTGGAAAAGGCGTTTGACAGGGTTGTGAGAAAGAAGTTATGGGAGATACTGCCCCGATACAATGTGAACGGACCCTTGCTACAGGCTGTAAGGTCTCTTTACCGAGATCACTCAGCCTGTGTGCGATTAGGAGCTGGCATGTCGCCCTGGTTTGACATCCAATCGGGTGTTAAGCAAGGTTGCGCTATGTCAGCTTGGTTGTTCAATTTGTATTTGGATAGTTGTCTCCAAAGAGTGAAAGATAGAGACATGGGAGTGAAAGTAGGTGACCTTAAGGTCAATTGCTTACTATATGCAGAAGATGCAGTGCTCATTGCATCATCAGAATGCAATTTGCAGGCATTGGTCACCACTCTGAAAGATGGGTGTGAAATTAATGGTCTTAACCTGAATGTAGATAAGACGAAGGTTCTGATATTTGAAAGAAATGAAGAAAGAACAGAATGTAAGATCAACGTGAATGATAAGATAATAGAACAAGTGAATGAAGTGGTATCTTTGGGAAGTATGTTTAGCAGAGACGGAAGATACGAAATGGATGTGGAAAGGCGTATTGCTGCCGGTAACAGAGTCAATGGTGCTTTGACTGCATTGTTGAGACGGCAAAACGTCAGTATAGCTGCACGTTTGGCTGTACACAATGCAGTTTTGCTACCGACGCTGTTATACGGCAGCCAAACGTGGGTAACACAGAAGAAGAATGTAAGAAAGATGAATGCTGTGGAGATGCGATCTCTTCGCAGAATATGCGGAGTCAGTCTAGCTGATCGAATCCGCAATGAAGAGATCCACAGAATGGCAGGTACTAGCGAAGATGTCACGGTGAGATGAAGAAGAACGTGCTCAGGTGGTTTGGGCACGTTGAACGAATGAGTGATGAAAGAATGGTAAAAAAGATTTATATGGGAAAAGTGAGCGGTAAGAGAGACAGGGGGAGGCCTCGAGTGACCTTCGAAAACACAGTAGCTACGATACTGGAGGAAGGTCACGTAAAAAGCATGAGGACCCCCCGAAGGGCATGTATGAAGAGGTTGATGTCTGTGGCCGAGGCGAAAGAGGTATGCAGAGACCGTAGCGTTTGGCGCTCCGTCGTCTCTGGCTACCCCGCAAGGGATATGGCGTGAAGGTAAATAAATAAATAAATAAATAATATGTTTATGTATAGTTATATATTTATTTATTTTATTCATTTCATTTTTTTTTTTTTTTACCTTTATAAATACTTTTGCACCCCCCTGCACTATTTGACACAAGTGCTTAATTCGCAAAGGTTGTCTATAAGAAATGGCTAGTTAGCGACAAAACCACCTTTTTTACTCTACCTTTTATTTCTCTCTGTGTGGTGTACAATAAAGTATATTCTTTCTTTCTATCTATATGTATATTATTGATAAGAATGGATAATTTAAGGAATTTGGTGAATCTAAGAGGTAGTTTGAAGTAGCAGTTATAGAAAAAATGGGAAGTAGTTTTTTGTTGTGATATAGTCAATAAATGTAATCCACGGTAGGAAAATATTAAGTTTGAATGTAAATTTTTATAACATCATAGTAACAGAAGAAGAAATGGTTGGAGTGCAATAAAAATTATACTCCTAAGAACAATTTTTCACTAATAATGATCAAAAAGTGATTAAAAAATTTAGTGATTGAGCACATATATATTTTTTTTTTTCAGTCAAAAATGTTGGATAGTTTCATAAAAAGCCTTATCAGTGTCAAAACAAGACCAAATGCCAACTATATACAAGGCTGCTCGGACCTGTTACACTTGCTCCAAGTGTCGGAGGTGCAAGATGTTTTACTGCCTGCACTGCAAAAAGCAATGCTGAGGAGTCCAGAGACCATCATACAGGCAGTCGGAGAAGTGTTCAATAACCTTGAGGTCTGTGTTGATGGGGTCGCAGTGGATATTGGGAAAAGCTTAATCAGTAAGTAAACCAATACTACCACAATATTTTTTTTATGTAGTTAAAAGCGTGCATTTGTAAAGTTTATTTTTCTTGTAGTGAACCTGAACTCCCGTGATGCGTGGGCGCGCACGGCCGCCGGACCCGCGCTGGCAGCACTTGCGCGGCGCTGCAGCGGCGCGCTCGCGGCACGTGCGCTACTCGCACACGCCTTCGACCATTACAATGGAGCTAATGGCAAACTCACATCCAGTGAGGACAAAATGGCGGTTATGAATGTAATTTATTTTTTTGATAGCACTTTAATTATGGTCAATATTTTAAACTTAGTAAAAAAAAAATACATCATCTTTAGTTACATGACATATGGTAAGATTTTAAATTTATTATTTATAAACAAATTACAACTCGAACACAGGGTGTGGGCATCCTAAGTGAGCTCTCGGTTAGTCCCGAGGAACGCGTGAAGCTATTTGATGAAGTGATAACGCAGACGTCCCGCGTGTTGGAGAGCGAGTCACATGAGCGAACATTGTGCGTTGTTCTGGAGGTGATACATCGCTGGGCTCGAAGCCTGGATACTCCAGTACTCGAAAAGATATTCCAATTATATAAGGTTTGTGTAATCTTTTTTATTTTATAAAAAATAATTATTAAGGAATAGAAATAATTAACTCACACACTGCACCTTAACAGAAAGGCATAACGGCGAAGAGTGCAACACCTGCCGTGCGCGTGTCGTACACGGCGCTGGTGTCGCTCGCCATCCGACGGCTCGCCCCAGGACAGGCCGTTCCCGCCGCCCTTCGCCCTTCACTCGTCGCCGCCGTGGAAAAAGCGCTAGCTCAACCGTTACAGGTAACTGACTATTATGTTGACTTATATCTCCATTATTGAGACAAATAGACAACTTCTATAATTGTATGTGCTTGTGCAGCAACAGGTGGTGTGCGAGGGGCTATGCGCGGTAGCAGCGCTGAGCGCCCTGGAACCGCCGTCGCCCGCGCCGGCCGCCTTGCTGCAAGAAAAGACTCTGGCGGCCGCCACCGATGACGGTACTACCGCACACATACTATGCTACCATTTCGTAACGCAAAGATCCATCTTAAATAAAGTTTCAATATTTTAGAAATACAAACCTTGTCGCATAAAAACTATTTAGAGTTAATATTGATGGTAGTGTTTTTATTTGGTAATTTTACTCTAAGGTAGCTCTATAACATTTATCTCTTTATAGTCCTAATACAGGTGGTGTTGCTATGCAAAACCGTCTTGAACAAGTATGACGGAATATCGGGCGACCGCGATGCAGTCCTCAAGGCATTCATACTGGTTTTGCTTTCGCCCGTCAAGACGGTGCGAGCCACCGCCTTAGCGGAAGTCAAGGCGTTACTCTCCGAGCAAAATAAGGCCGTATTAGCAAGACATTTGGTCCAGAAGTTGAATGAAGTACTAGAGGAAGGAAAGTTATTTTCAATGAAAGAAAAAACACCCCCCGAGGAAAAGGGGGACGTGACCGGCAAGATGATCTTGGATTGCGTGCAGGCATTGTGCTCGTTTAAAGGTTAGTTATACTGTATACATTTGAAAACTATTTATTATAAATTACATAACCACTTATGGTATATTTTATTTATATTTAAAACACACATAACATTTATAATATGGGTTTTTTTAATACCAGATTACAAACTCGAGGAAGTGGAGCGCCTTGCCCTCGAAACCCTGCCGTGCTGTCACCAACCGCTTGCGGTAGCCGGCAATAGGCGAGCTTGGATAAAACTGGTGCGGTACTTAGGGTTGCAACCCAACTGTCTGGTCGACACGTATTTGGAGGAGCTGAAGGAAAGATACATAGATGGGTTCACTCCTACCGAGGTGAGAACCTACTAGTAGAGGGAGGGGCTCTAGAATAGTTTATCCTTTAGTTCTGAAGCTTTACTTATAGAAAGAGTTATTAGTAACTTAAATAGAATTATATAATGAGTAGTGATGTGGCTGTCGCAGACGTGTCGCGGCGTGGTATCGACACTGTGTGCGTGCAGCCCTGCGGGCGCTGGAGGCGCGGCGGTGGCGGCGGCGTTGGCTATGCTGCAGCGCGGCGCTGCGCACGCTGTGACGCGAGACGAGTACTTCGTGTACCTCACACCGCCCGGCCTGCTCTATGACAAGAGCGTGCTACCCGGGTCTGTGCATACTCAATAACTTAATAACTTCGCTCCTCGGTCGAGTGAGACGCGATTATAATATGATTCGTTCACATTCTTAGGAACGACGAAAGCAAGGAGACAAATCTTAAGAGAGAGAGCAAAGCTTATAGCTACAAGGAGCAGCTGGAGGAGCTACAGCTGCGGCGAGAGTTGGAGGAGAAACGACGACGGGAGGGGAAGATCAAGGAAGTGAGTGTCGCGAGTCCAAATATAACTTCGTTTCTGTATGTAATTGCACGTTTCGTTGATACATTGTTCAAAAATCTATGTCACAGGTTCCGTTGACGGCGAAGCAGAAGGAGGCTATGAAAGCACAGCTCGCTAAGGAGAGCGCTATCCGAGAACGTCTTACCGTGGTAAGATATTATCACATAATATAATTAAATTCCAAATGCAACCTTGAAAGTATAATGCGATGTGACATCCTCGATAGCTAAACGGCTTAGTGGAGCGCGGAGTGCAGCTGGTGGCGGCGCTAGGCGCGGGAAGTCCGGTGGCGCTAGGTGTCGGCGCGCGGGCGGCGGTACGGGCGCTACTAGATGCACTGCGTTCTCCGCTGGCAGCGCCGGCCGCTGCGCGCACATACCACGCCCTGCGCAGCGATCTGCTACCGTGCCACGCCGCGCTGTCCGACCATGTTGCGCGCGCCACGCTGCGCCTGCACCGTCCGCAGTGCGACCTCGCCGCCGCCTGGGAGGAGGAGCCGCTGGATGACGCCGTTGCGCGTACTGTTGCGCTGCTCTATGACCAGACGGCCGTGGAGGGAGCCCGTCGACTCACCGCGCCCGGATTCTGCTACGTGTTCCCTTTGCTTAAACTGGGTCGGTTTTGAAATTCTAATATTTACTTATTTGAATTGAATACTAAAATATTTACTACTCTGGAATTTGTCATGTAAAAACTGATTCCATCGGATGCACAGGTCTCACAAGCGGTCGGTGTCTGCGCGACGAGACATTAGCGGCGCGTGGACTGGGCGTGCTTGCAGCGCACGCGGCCCTACGAGGGGGCGTCGACTCCTTGTACTCGCCCGACCAGCTGCACCCACAACTATTTCCCATCGACCAGATGTTCCGTCTCCTCATCGATCTCATAGGTATATAAGTGCTAACAAGATCGAGTTGAATTTAATCGTTTTATATATTTATATACCCCATTATTTACTTTGACATATTTAAGAACTTCTGGTTCATAAATATGCTTAAAAGTATACAAAACCGAACATTCGTGCGAAAACAGGCAGCATGAGCGGTCGCGGGCGCGCTGCATGTACGGTGGCACTGCTAGAAACGGCTCGCTGCAGCGCGCGCGCATCGCTGGCGCATGAGGATGTTCTGTGCCTGCTGGCCGGGCTTCAAGACCCACAGGACGCAGTTCGCGATGCCGCCTTGCGCGCCCTGCTGGCCGTAGTGGAGTGTCTGCCGCCTTTCTTGGAGGACCCCGAGCACGCGCTAAACCTCACCATGAGGCTGTACATCGCCACATTCGATGTTTCCGAAGAGAACAAGTGAGTATCCATGTTTTTTGCGTTCTTTTTTGCGACCACTACACATAATTAAAATATTCGATATTATTTTACAGAAAACTAGCAGAGGAGGTGTGGTCTCTGCTCCCGCAGGCAGAGGAGTGGATCAACACTGCGGCGGAAGAAGTTTTGGGGCTGTTGTTACAACAGGTGCAACACCCCTCCGAGGAGGTGCAGCGTGCCGCAGCCGCCGCGCTAGCCGCTCTCGTGGGCCGCGCATCCGACCCTCAAGCCCTCGCAGACAACGTGTTACACCAGCTGCACGAAATTTATGAGGAAAAATTGCCCGTGAGACCAAACGCCTAACGATAATCGCAACAAAGTTTTGACATATTCGCACCTTTACTGATCACAGACTCATTTTGTTCGTAGATGATCCCGGCGGTGCTGGATCAGTTCGGTCATGAGCAGGCGGCGGCGGTGGACGCATGGGGCGCACGGCGCGGTGTTGCTCTGTCGCTGCATGCGCTGGCACCGCGCTTGGCCGCCGCCGCCGTCCCGCGCGCTATGTCCTTCTTCGTGCGGAGCGGCCTGGGCGATCGCGCCGACCAAGTTCGCCGCGACATGCTGGCAGCCGCCATGGCGCTCGTGGAGCTGCACGGCAAGGAGACCCTAAGTAGCCAGCTGCCAGTGTTCGAACAGTTTTTGGATACGGCACCCAAGTCTGGAGGCTATGACGCCGTGCGCCAATGCGTGGTTCTTCTAGTGGGATCGCTTGCGCGACACCTGGCGCCTGATGACGCTCGCGTGCGCCCCATTACGCTTCGACTGATCGCCGCGCTCTCCACGCCCAGTCAGCAGGTACTATGCTTACGCGGTCCGATTTATATATCGAAACTATACTTTAATATGTAATTTGTTTTTATCTTTATATTACTAATGTATTGATCAGGTACAAGAGGCTGTGAGCAACTGTCTGCCTCATCTGGTGACATCTCCCGCTTTGGAGGACGACATTCCCGCCATTGTCAACAAACTATTGAAGCAACTGCTTACTGCCGAAAAATATGGCGACAGAAAGGTATTCTATTTTTATCTATAATTTTTATTTCATAATTTTATATACAAAACTATAAATAATAAAATACCAAATCCATTTTTTTTTATAAACAGGGTGCCGCATATGGTATCGCGGGGATTATCAAAGGGCTAGGTATTTTGTCGCTCAAACAGCTAGATGTGATGGGTAAACTCACCGAGGCTATACAGGAGAAGAAGAATTATAAGTATCGAGAAGGTATTTATTTTTATTTTTCTTGACAACATCAAAATACTTAAAATACAAAATGCTGTATAATAAAAATTTTAAATATACGAATAATAATGTCTTCGTCGTCATCACCAGGTGCTCTATTTGGATTCGAGATGTTGTGCTGCAAGCTAGGTCGTTTGTTCGAACCGTATATAGTACACGTGCTGCCGCATCTGCTACTTTGTTTCGGCGACTCGTCGCAGTACGTGCGCGCCGCCGCCGACGACACTGCCAAGCTCATCATGAGCCGCCTTTCCGCTCACGGTGTCAAACTCGTGCTGCCGTCGCTGCTGCAGGCGCTGCAGGATGACAACTGGCGCACTAAGGCCGGCTCCATCGAGCTGCTGGGTGCCATGGCCTACTGCGCCCCCAAGCAGCTATCGTCGTGTCTGCCCTCCATTGTGCCCAAGCTCATCGAAGTACTAAGCGACTCGCACACGCGCGTGCAAGCCGCGGGGGCGGAGGCGCTCAAGGTCATCGGCTCCGTCATTCGCAACCCTGAGATACAAGGTTAGTAACGATTAGCTTCCTGCTGTTATCGATTCTGCGACCGTAATCATCCTTATATATAATATTCTACCAGCTATCGTGCCCGTGTTGCTACAAGCGCTGCAGGACCCGTCCAACAAGACGTCGCTGTGCCTGCAGACGCTCCTTGACACCAAGTTCGTGCACTTCATCGACGCGCCCTCCCTTGCGCTCATCATGCCCGTTGTCGAGCGCGCCTTCCTTGACCGCAGCACTGAGACGCGCAAGATGGCGGCGCAGATCATCGGCAACATGTACTCGCTCACGGACCAGAAGGACCTCACACCCTATCTACCCAGTATCATACCAGGACTAAAAAGCTCCCTACTGGACCCAGTGCCGGAGGTGCGCTCGGTGTCGGCGCGGGCGCTGGGCGCCATGGTGCGTGGCATGGGCGAGGGAAGCTTCGAGGAGCTGCTGCCTTGGCTCATGAACACGCTTACTTCCGAGTCGAGCTCCGTGGACCGGTCGGGTGCCGCACAGGGCCTGTCTGAGGTCGTGGCCGGGCTCGGCAGCCATAAGCTACACAAGATTATGCCCGGTATGTTAAACTCTGCATAATGGTGTAGTTAGATTGATTGGACTACCCAGTCCAAACAATCATATTAAAAATGGGCTTGTAAATTTTTTTATATATCGATATATCATCATCATTAATTAAATCTGAAAACTTAACTAAAATTACCCGAATAACTTACCATATGACTGTGAAGATATGTACAAAAGTATGTTTTCTTAAATGTGTAATTTATGTGTTTCATATTGGAAGTATCAAACTAATAATGTTCATTTTCAAACCAGATATAATAGCGACAGCAGAGCGGACGGACATCGCGCCGCACGTGAAGGACGGCTACATCATGATGTTCATCTACATGCCCGGCGCCTTTACGGACGAGTTCACGCCCTACATTGGGCAGATTATCAACCCCATCCTCAAGGCCTTGGCCGACGAGAATGAATACGTGCGCGAGACGGCACTGAAGGCGGGCCAGCGCATCGTCAACCTGTACGCCGAGTCCGCCATCGCGCTGCTGCTGCCCGAGCTTGAGCGCGGACTGTTTGACGACAACTGGCGCATCCGGTACAGCTCAGTGCAGTTACTTGGCGACCTACTGTACCGTATCTCCGGCGTCTCCGGCAAGATGAGCACCGAGACTGCCTCCGAGGATGATAATTTCGGTACCGAGCACTCTCATAAGGCCATCATCACGGCCTTGGGCCCGGAGCGCCGCAATCGGGTACTGGCCGGTTTGTACATGGGCCGCAGCGACGTGGCACTCATGGTGCGTCAAGCCGCGCTACACGTGTGGAAGGTGGTCGTAACTAATACTCCCAAGACGCTGCGTGAAATTCTGCCAACGCTGTTCAATCTTTTGTTGGGCTGTCTGGCGTCCACCAGCTACGACAAGCGACAGGTGGCGGCAAGAACGCTCGGCGATCTCGTTCGAAAGGTACGTTAGGACTCCACCGTATTATTTATCTAACTTCACATAAATTCTTGTAGAATATAGTATACTATTAATTATACCCTTTCATCCAGCTGGGCGAGCGAGTATTGCCCGACATCGTACCTATACTTGAACGCGGTCTACGCTCGGAGCGTCCGGACCAGCGCCAGGGCGTTTGCATCGGGCTAGGGGAGATTCTGGCTTCCACGTCTAGAGATGCAGTCCTCAGCTTCGCAGATGGACTGGTAAGACATTTAAACATGCTTGTGAAATAAATATAAAATTTGAATACTGCATAACGATAACGAGACCTGTGTAAATAATATAAAATTTTAAACCCGTGCGTAGGTGCCGACGGTACGCACTGCCCTTTGCGATGAGCTGCCCGAGGTGCGAATGGCGGCCGCACGCGCCTTCGACAGCTTACACGCCACAATCGGCAACAAGGCGCTCGACGACATCTTGCCACCCATGCTGGCAGCGCTGCATCACCCGGACCCCGCCGTCGCCGACGCTACGCTCGACGGACTCAGACAGGTTTTTATCGTCCACTTCGTTCATAAATCGTAGGCTTTCATTTTGTGACTTACACTCGGTCCATAGATAATGGCTATCAAGTCCCGTGCGGTGCTGCCGTATTTGGTGCCGGTGCTGACGGGTGCGGGAGCGGGCGGCGCGGCCGACACGCGTGCTCTGTCCGCGCTGGCGGCAGCGGCGGGCAGCGCGTTGGGTCGCCACCTACCGCGGGTGCTACCAGCCCTGCTAGCCTCGCTGGCTGCTGCTCGCGGGACGCCGCACGAAGCACGGGAACTCGAGTACTGCCGCGACGCACTCCTGCCGGTCGTCGACGACGCCGGCGTACGATGGTACGCACATATAATACTGTAAAAGTAGGTCTAGACCTAGGAAATTGTTTTTCAGTGACGTAATTCTGATCCTACTCTAGCATCATCGACGCACTAATGGAATCGGTACGCGGCGGCGCGGAGGGTGGGGGCGAACGGCGGCGGGCGGCAGCAGTGCTGCTGTGCGCGTTCGTGACGCACACGCGCGCGGACCTCATCCCGCACGTGCCGGCGTTACTGCGCGCGCTGCTATTGCTATTTGCGGAGCGCGAACGCGACGTCCTTTTAGTGGCGTGGGAGGCGTTGTCGGCCCTCACTCGCATGCTGGAGACCGAAAAGCAGCTTGGCTACGTGTCGGAAGTGCGCCAAGCCGTGCGATACGCTGCCGCAGACCTTAAGGGAGAGCCGCTACCCGGTTTTTGTTTACCCAAGGTAAGGAACAACAAAATAATGGCGTCCACTATCGTAACTGTAGATGTATCTAATGTATTTTTTATTATCATCCAGAAATAAGACTACGTAAACTACACTGTCGTGAGAAATAGCATTATTTGTCTGTTTCTAACAGGGTATAGCACCAATTTTACCGTTATTCCGAGAAGCAATTCTCAACGGATTACCGGAAGAAAAGGAGAACGCAGCTCTCATGTTGGGCGAGGTCATCAAGCTGACGACGGCGCCCGCCATCCAGCCCTCCGTCGTGCACATCACGGGACCGCTTATCCGCATCCTGGGAGATCGCTTCAACTCCAGTGTCAAGGCCGCCGTGCTAGAGACGCTGGCTTTACTTCTATCTAAGGTCAAAGATTATTAATTAATTGTGTTTTAAAAGTACTTAAGATAATACGAATTTCTCAATAATGTAAAGATCATGAATATTTATTAAATATTATATATGATATAGGTCGGCGTGATGCTCAAGCAGTTCTTACCGCAACTGCAGACCACATTCGTGAAAGGTCTATACGATGCCAACCGGCCCGTTCGCATTAAGGCGGGACTGGCGCTATCCCAGCTTGTAATGATACACACACGAGCCGACCCGCTATTCCTGGAGGTGCACAACGGAGTCAAGAATTCAGATGACCTCAGCGTCAAGGAGACCATGCTGCAGGCTCTGCGCAGCGTCATCACCAACGGCGGAGACAAAATGTCGGAACAGCTAGCGTTGACGGTGCTGGCCATGCTAACGTGCCCCGCCTTACTGGCGCATCCCGACGACCCGCCGCGTGGTGGCGCTGGCGGATGTCTGGGCGCGCTGTTGCACTGCCTGGCGCCGGCGCACCGCGATGCCGCTTTGCTGCACCATGTCCTGGCGGCCGGAAACCCCACGCCGTCCTCCGCCGCCGCCGCCGACGACTGGCTCCTGACGCACGGCCGCTCCTGCGCACTCTTCGTAGCGCTCAAGGAGACGCCCGACAGGATATACCGCGATCACTTTGAGGAAAAGATAGACAAGGCTCTACTGAGCTATCTCGCTAGCGACAAAATTCCCATCGTCTGTAATGGTATCAGAGGAATCGGTTACTTGATACGGTATCTATTGTCGAACGACAGACCTGTTCCACCCAATATCCTCTCGCAATTTGTTAGGGTGAGTATTCTTTTATATTGTTTCTTAACTTAGTCAAGCTTGTATGGCCTAATCATAAAAACAGAAAGTATATAGCTATATATATATTTAATCATACATCGTTCCTTACGATGTAGTCAGACTGCGAAACGCCACGATATTTGATATAACTATTTAGCTTCTTTAAGATTAATATTACTCTGTAGAAAAAAAATTATGTATATAATAAAACTTACAACCAGCATCTATCTATAAATTCCATATATTCCAAGTTTAATAACATTCTGAAAAATGTCAAAAGATGGAACATCTACTTGTTGGTACTTGAACGACTGGTTAGTATCACAAATGAATTAAAAGTCGCGGTATTCAATCTGCAGAGCATGAACCACAGCAGCAACGAGGTGAAGCAGCTGCAGGCGCGCGCGAGCACGCTGGTGGGTCGGTCAGGCGCGGTGGCGGCGCGCGGACCGGGCGCAGACGTGCTGCGCGCGTTGTTACCCGCGCTCGTCAACGGTACCAAGGAGAAGAACTCCTACGTGCGCGCCAATGCCGAAATCGCGCTGCGGGCCGTGTTGCGGCTGCCCCAGGATGAGACCTTCTACCAGGTACGGACTCGACGTCCATTGGTCTATTGTATTGTGAGATATATAGTTACAAATATTTATGATTTCAGCAATGCCTGTCGCTGCTGGAGGAGGGCGGTCGCGAGGCGCTGGGCGACGTGGTGGCGCGGGTGCTGCGACGCGCCGCTGCCGACGGACGTGACGAAGAGCTCGACTGCACTCTCGTCACCTGAGCGATGTTACGCGTTCTACTTATAAAATATATGTTTACAAATATTATTCACGTTTATGTGTAACATCTTTATTGTTTGGGTTGCTCCGTTCAAAGTTACGGCTCCAGCGGTAGCATAATTACCGCCCTAATAAAAATTGTAAATATAAATTACTCTATTTTCAAGATTTTCCACCTAAAAATGTAGATTAGTGCATCACTTATAGCCGAATTCTTATTTACAACACATTCATTACAGAGATTTATAACGTCCTTCGTGACAATTTTTGAAAATTGTATGGATGTTGAGATTTGCAGAATAAAGGTAATAAATAGTCTCTTACTTACAAAGTATGAAAAAGTAGAGTAGATAATATACATGTTGTATCCATATATATGCGGAATAGTAGGACCCGGTCTTGCTACCGGGCACGGTTGCACTTGAGGTTAGATATTAAACGAGTTCTGTATATATTACGGACTAAGTGTCACCAGCTACTTCGTCTAATCCTCAATCTTTCTCGATTGCACTCATATGCCATTTAACAAGTAAAGTCTATACAAATCCATACATATTTAGTTTCATTGCAATAATAGCAAAATATAATTTGTGACTTGCAACAATTAAACGAAAGCGTATCAAAATCCGTACTGTATAGCAAAACAGATAGACATTTTAAAAACTTATTTTAGGTTGTGTCCTAACGTATCTAGCATTTATTTTCCTTCAAAAAATTATTTATGTAAAAATTTTATATCTGTATTTTATTATATGTATAACTTTAATTTCTTTTTATAAGATTATGTATATCCTATTTGAAAATAAATATTCAACCTTTTATTATATTGATAATGTCTCTGCAACAATTACCTAAAGTTGGAAAATCATCAAATTATTTGATTTAATCTAAGTATTTCAAAAATATTTATTACTCAAATAATAAATACATTAGGTTATTAAATACTTAATAAATATTATTTCCTTTACTCAATATACACTGATAGAATGGTGATTTAACAGAATCACTTTTTCTTTTCTACAATAATTTAAATCATTTGTAGTAATAATTACCTTTCGACCCATATGCTAACTTGTCTTTAAAAGGTATTTTGATTTGTTAGGAGAACATTGATTAAACAAGCTAAATAAATAGCAAAAGAGATGTTACAGCCCTTAGCACAACTACTATATTTTACTTAATTTTGAAGACAAATTAATTAATGTCTTATTAGACTCCTTTGGTGCACAGTATGGTAAATAATATATCTGATACTGCATCTACAAATTACTAAATAAACATTTACAATTTTACTCATAAAGCGAAGTGCAATATGTAAGTAAATTAAAGTACCTGTATAAGCACATCTGACCTTTTCTACCTTGACTACTGATTGACACTGGTCATGTCCATTGTAGCAGAAATCGTGGGTTGGATCGGATCACTAGAAAAGTATTTGTAACCAAAACTTTTTTGTATGTATATTTGCATGTTCATCAGTTATCTGGTAACTATAGTACAAGTTTTACTTAACACTTTCGCTGCCACCAGATTTTCAGAAATTGAGCCCTGTGTGCTGTTTCAATTTTTCATATTAACGTTTGCATAAAGGCATTTAAATAAACGGAAAAATAGTAAAAAAAATGTTGAGCCAATTAAATACTATAAAAAATTAACTTTTAATTGCTCCGTACATGCTACTGCCCTGGGGTGAAACACGGGGTGAAACTTGCGTCTCCGTACACGCTACGGAGCTGGCAGTGAAAGTGTTAATTTGGGGTTAGATTGAAGCCTGCTTCACTGTATTAGTGGAGCAGTGATGGGTCCTAGTCTGTCAGTCAGTCTTTGCAGGACTGGTATAAATAACGGAAAGTTGGGAGCAAAAGGAATGAGCTATTTCTATTTTGTAAAATTTATTTGTTTTGTAATCCAATTGTTACAAGATGAATAGATATATGTATTTGCTGCAACTAAAAGAAAGGTGTTCATTTGATCTGTGTGTATGATATTTTGTAAAATTATCAAATATATTAAATCATCCCCTTTTTTTGAAAAAAATTGCTTTCGCTCAATAGAAAAGATTTAGAATATGCTGGAAGGAAATTTGCTCTATAAAATAAAGCATGACAGTCCAGGTTATATCATGATGGTAATGAATGTAACTCCAAAATGATCACTATTTATTGCAGAGAGAAATATAAAAACGAAAGTTTGCCATATTATATTATTTTTTGAAGAATTCATAGATAAATTAATTTTATTCCTGCAAATACAATTTTATTTAGTGACAACTAAAATTATTGTATTGTACAAACAATCAAATCTTTATTGCACCTGATTAAATACATAATTGTTAGTCTTAATTCTACCTTCTAATACAAGGAATGTAACATTGTAATTGGATTGATTTTAAATGCACTATATTTCTATTAAAACTCTTCCTTCTTTTTGGTGAAGCCCTTGCTTCGAACGAGATCATTACACTCTTGGCGACTTAGGTTAGACAATGGAATCCGTTCCAATTCCTGGTCACTACTTCCTAAGAGAATCAATTCAGGAGGAGCACCTGTAATAAACTTCACTTCTAAGCGTTCGAAAGAGGGGGCGTCATCCATTACAAACCTCTTGACTTCCGGAAGGCGGTTTAACGAACAACCTCTGCATGTCTGCAAATAAATAATAATAGATCGACATATATTTTAACTATTCTATAACTAAATTCTATATGTTATATAAAGAAAATATTGAATTTTGTCACCTCAATTCTTGCCGATATAATATCAGAATCTTCGTAAGCTGCAATTGCAGCAAAAAAATAAATTGTTATAAATAAAACTGGAGTGAGTTTAGACATTTTTATAAATTAAATATTGTAAACTCAAGGTTTTAACTGCTTAACCCCCAAAACTCCTTAAATTACAAATTCAGTATATTTAAATTATTTAGTACTCGTCTTGTATCATTATAAACTGTCAGTAGGAGAAGACAGGGTTACCACTTCGAGAAGCCAAGTATTACAGACTGCATAAAGAAAATATATTAAAACCAACACACGTTTTTGATGTCACATTCACGTTAAAACAAAACGATGCCCATGATGTGATTGAAAAATATTAGACTACTATTATTGTAAGAATTTCAGATACTTGCGCCTTAGATAAAGTTTTGTTTTTCAGATCTATTGTTATAGTTTAAAATTATAAAAATATAATAATAATTAAAGACTTCAATCAATTATTTTACTAAACTCTTCGTAAAATCCTATTTTCACGCATATTTGCTAGATAGACCTTCGTTTGTAGTATTCTTTCGGTATTTTGCTTAAAGAGTGTGAGTACTATGCTTTATGTCTACTGTACGTGATGTACATGTCGTGTTCTTACTAATCTATGATAAACACTGACACTACACCATAAAGATTAAAGAGTAGTAAATATTCCATACAAATCACTTTAAAATCTATGGTTTGTAGTTTATATTATGATCTATATTAATCAAGTATCAACATGTCTATAAGATCAATCAAACATCAATGATGATTTCAAATTAAGTTTATAATATCATACTTATATTTTATATTGCTAATATGTGAAAACCAAAGGCGATATGGTGCCTTAAACTATTAAATGTATCTTATTAACACTTTGTTATTTTATATTATTTCCTTAATAATATTAACTTCTATCAGAAGTAACTTAATATATTTCTGTAACATATAAGTGATACAATAAAGCAATATAAAGTAATAAAATCGGGTAAGATAATGATTATTATATCTAAAACAAATAAATATACAACTTAACACCAAAGGATTAATGATATTTTATTATAATGTATGTTTTTGTTTCTGAAAATGAAACTAACCAAACTTTTTTAAGATAAATCTTATTTCTTGTTATGAGATCCTTTCATTTCTGAATAGAGAATTATATCAGGATCTAATTATGCCTATGTTATATTTAGTTTCATTGTTATTCTATATTAAAAGGTTATATCATGGAGGAAGAACACAGACGGGCCATACAGCACAACTTCACAACACTAGTTGAACAGACAGATCTGGACATGATGGTGTCTGCGTTGTATGAGAAGGGGGTGTTTTCGGAGCAAATGATAGAACCATATAAGGTTTACATCAAAAATATTCATATCTCAAATTTTCAACTAGTTATAAAGTTAACTTAAACTGAAAATGTATATTTTTAGGATACAAGCAGAGACTCACGAGATCGTAAACGACAACTATACAGGGATTTGCCAAGGCGGGGTCCTCAAGCATTTGGACATTTGCTTGATACCTTATCAGAAGCTGGCTACTGGGATATTGTACGTGATCTGGACCCAAATAGTGCACTACATTTTAGGCAGAGACACCCCTTACCAAATACAAGTAACTGTTTTATTCTCCATAATGTTAATTTGATATATATATATTTTTTGTTATGTATTAAAAGCTATTTATGTTATAAATTTCTATAAGTGTTATAATATTTAGGTTCATATTCCAGTGGAAATAATTATGTGAGTTTAAGTGCAGAGAAAAAAAAAACAAAAAGTGGAACTGAGGTGACCAAAAGTTTGTATATTTTGTATAATGAATACTCAAATAAAATAATGTATCTGGAAAGTTATATAAAATTACTTTTTAAGTGCCCAGAGAAGTGAGTGCTGTCACAATGCCGACTCCATCCATTCCCCAAAAACTACCAGACCCATCGGAGATACCACAGTTTCATGTAGTTAAATCAACAAAGTTTTATGAAGAAAATGGAAATGGTAGGATATATTTAAATATTCAAATTTATAGTTTCAGAACAAGAGGTATTAAAATAAACCAAGCCCTTTTTTAAGTCTTTCGAATAGAATTATGAATGTATGATTGAATGAATAATGTTATTTGTTTTTGTTACTACTTCATTGTATGTGTAGACATAAAGCTGTACCGCACACGCGGACGCTACCGCGGCTTACTCGTGGTGTTCAGTTACATTGAGTTTGAACACGACACTGAAAAATACCGCTATGGCGTCGACGTCGACTGCAAGAACCTCAAGTACCTCTTCGTTGAACTGGGCTTCAAAGTGCTCTTGTATCAGAATCTCAACAGGGAGGTATGTATCTTCAAAAATGTTCAAACAGAGCAATATGACTTGGAAAATAAAACACACTTGTTCTCTTTGTTCACTTCAGAGAACGTTGGACACTCTGAAGTACTTGAAGGAGGTAGTGGTGGGGGGTGAGTGTGTGTTCATAGTGGTGTCTTCGCACGGCAGCCCGCAGGGCTCCGACATTGGCATCCGCTGCCACGACGGGAAGTTCATCAGCATCTTGGAGATTGTGAACCATTTTAACAACAAGAATTTCCCAGCACTGATCGGCATTCCCAAAGTATTCATCTTTCAACTGTGTCGGTGAGTGTTTGTGGCTTATTACTATTTTTGGTGGCTCTATATTGATTCCAGTCCATGTAACGTGTTTGAACTAGGGTTTTTTTTGATTAATTAATATAGTATATAATTTAGAGATATATCATTACATGTTCCCCAATATGTAGCCGGAGTAGTGAAATATCTCTTGGAATGTCAATACAGCAGCTTTACTAGGTTTGCCCAGAAGCTGTATCTACATTGCAAATTTTATTGTTTTAATTCTATCGGTGTTATTTCCACCTAGATTTTTCTAGTTAATATTTTTTTGATGAATGTGGTTCGTGTTACATTTTGCTCATATTATTTTGTCCTATGGATGGTGTATCCTTTTAAAATATCAATTTACTTTTTGCATTTAGTCTCGTTTCTATATACGTCCCACTTTTTGGTTCACTGGCATCGATTCAGTCCACGGGATGGCATGTATATTTCTGTGAAGCCTAAACTCTCAAATCATGAACGGTCTTGTGTCCCCAGGGGGTCGAACGAGGAGGTATTGTTGCTGCCGTCTGCGGGCACTGAGGCGGACGGCACGCCTGCGCCGCCCTCACCCCCGCGCCTCCTGCCGCCGCCACGCGCCCTCGACCGCGTTGCCTCCGACATTTTGGTGGCGCACTCGACCACCCCAGGTGAGAAGCCTCCTCTGTCCCGCTACCGCCACGCTCCTTCCTCTCTACCGTCCCGCCCCTCCCTTTCCCGTGTGCCGTAGTTCTGACATGTCCCGTGTGTCCGCAGGTAGCGTGTCGTACCGCGACACGCTGGAGGGCTCGTGGTACATCCAGGCGCTGTGCTCGGTGTTCGCGGCACGCGCGCACGACTGCCACGTGGAGAAGCTGTTCACGCTCGTGGACCGCGAGCTGCACGACCGCTTCCACGTGCAGACCTCGGCCGTCGAGAAGTGGGGCTTCAACTGCCGCCTCTACCTGCACCCCGGACTGTACGACGACGACCAGGCTGCGTGACGGCCTGAACATGGCTACGGACAGTGACCATGCTGTGAAGGGGGATTTGACATCAGTGTAATGTTTCTGTGATGTGCTCCATTAATTAAACTGAATAAAGTTCGTTTTTAAGCTTGGATAAGTCTGAGGTAGGTGGCGGTAGTTTGTTCTAAGCGTTAAAATAATTCATACCGTACTATCGGAATCCTAATTTGCAATTATATTACGAACCTTCAGGAGAGTAAACATAAAAGTATATTTACTTCAACAACCATTTACAACTTCTACAGCATATGTCTTTTATGAGACTTTATTATTATACATGGAACATGTAACTAATTATTTGAATGGTACATACTGTTAGTATAAGACCAAATACCGGATTAACCTGTCCTTCTTATTATAGCATTGTCAATGTAAAATAAAATCAAAGTTAAAACTCGAGATAAAACTATTATTTACAACAGATAAAATAATAATAAACTGAATTTTTTATCTTATTTCAGTAAAACCTCATTTGTGTCTTTTGTGTCTAGTTAACGTTTCTATATTTTATTTCCAGCCATCTACCAGGGTTACCCCGTACTAAAATAAGATTATTAATAATCTAATACTGTTATACGTATATTGGTTTATGAACCAATTAAATAATTTTATTAAATATTGTATAAGAATGAAAAGGAAATAGAAAAAAAAAATGAAAATTATTTAATAATATAATTTTCGAAGGTTGAGTTGAAGTGATTTGAGTATGCCCTGCTTGAAGAAAATTAAACTAATGTCATTAAAATTAATACAGTAATCCCCCCTATAACGCGTAACGCGTTGTAGGAATATTTTCGTATAACGCGTTATATGACAGTATAACGCGTTATTGCACGTTTAACGCTTCTCGTTAAAGGCGGTTTAAATGGAATATTAATAAAGAATTTATTTAATGTTTACCTAATTCAATTTAATATTATAACAACACAATTGACACAATTTTCAAAGGTAAACAAAATTAATTATGAACTGTACAAAAACATTACAAATATACAAATTGATATTATAAAAATATAACGTGGGAAATCCCCTCGTTACATGGAAGATAATACGCGTTATACGAGGGACTGAAATCGCGTTATATGAAAACGTATTATAAAAGTTCCGTGTTATAGGTTATATATTTATTATACGAGTATACATATTCTCTTCAGGAAAACTAGTAATTATAAAGTATTTCAATTATACCTGTATATATTATACTTCGCCGATTGTTTTTGATTCGTGATAATTTTAATTTCAGCACACAAAGACTGCGGTATTATTTTTATTATATATTTAACGAATCTTTGTCGGTTCAGTAGTTTCTTGTTTGCTTTAATTTAATATTTAATAAAATTTAATACAATAAGCTATATTTTCCGTGCACTCAACGAGTCTTTCAGATTAAAATGTCTTTATTTATTTTTTTTATAAAATAGTAACAAATTTGTAACTTGCTATACATTTGGCGCTTTAGTATCTCTGTTTTTTTTTACGATACATACTTATTTGCATTTCAAAATAAAATAAATATTACGCGATTGATTACTGACGCAGCTTAACACTGCCGGCCTCACGTCATTTGTGTAATTTGAATACAACGCGAATGTTGTGTTTAACAATTTATTAACAACACACCGTTTGTGTTTGTTTCGTCGTAACTCTGATGCGGCAATACACATTTTTGTATGAATTTTAAAAGAAACTTCGTTCGGTGTATATTTTCACTTTTTAATTTTGTAACAATAATATCTGAATTTATTATTAATTTTAGTCATAGATTTTTTTGTATGTATATTATATTTATTATATAATTTATATTGTAGGTGTTAAGTAACTTGAGAATATCTTGTATATTCCTCTCAGAGATCTTTCATATCCAAGGGCCTGTATAATCTGTAATTGGTAAATAACAATTCTCTTAAAGCTAATATAGGTTGCTGTCTCCGTAAGTTTTATAAAACATTTTTGTTTACCACAATCAATCCAACCGATTATGGGTAAATACGAAATAAAATAAGAAATATGATGTAATAGTTATATGGACTTATATTTTTGAAATGCTGTACACTGTATAATAAAAATATATTAATAAAACTTATAAACAAGGTGATTTATTATTTCTTCGTCTTTTCTACAATAAAGGTAAAGTCTATTCTGTTATTTTTTGCAATATTACTCTTCAAGGAAGGTAGTAAGGTAAGTAGGAAATATTGTAAAGACTTCATATGACTCCAGTTCCGGTTTCCGCAACATTGGTGTGTTTTTTTTCGTAACACAAGTGCGCGCTCATAACTTAAATTTAAAAAAAATCGTACCGCCAGTGCGGCAAAATACAAATTTATACTAATTTCGATTAAAAGTTAATAAATAACTAATTATTGGCTTTTTATTTCATAATGTTTCTATTATACATATATATATTACCATTTATCATAAATCATGTGATACTGGTTGTTTAACATTAATAAACTCCAGTCTCTGACAGTCCGTTTACTGACAATATTGTGAAGCCTAAACAATATAAATATGTAAATGCTACTTTGTAGAGTATATAATTAAAATAAGTGTAACCAGTGGTAAAGAGGGATTCTAACCCCTCGCTCTGGTGTAACATCCATTTTTAATTAAATATTAAATTCCAATTCCACTTCCGATAAAATATTAAAACTCCATTCTTTTGATTTCACTGCTTTAATGAAAAAAATACAGTGAAAATTATTCTCAACGTTCAACACTACGAAAATCGGTCTAATAATATGTATAGCACATGATGTCAATACAATAGAGAAAGATTTTCGCTTTTCGCAGTGATAAGTGGTTAAATTCATGTCATGGTTAAACCTAAAACTTCTAAGTAAATGAATAATACGATAAAACATGGTAGATTAAAATGTGAAAACAGATTACAAACATTTGAAATTTTGTAATTATTTTTTTTGATACAATTTTAGGTGTACGAGTACAATGGGTATCTATTACTATCCGTATTACTACCTTTCCGTACGTTTTTCTCTCTACGTACGTACGTTGTCTCTTTCTTTACGAGTTTTGAGGCTCTACAAGTTTTAAAGTTTAAGCAAGTTTAAGTTAAGGCTCTACAAGTTTTAAATTAGCACCGCTATAAGTTAAATTTTAAATTTCCACCGCTGCACTATGAACAGAAACATGTTTAATGAATTTATATTCCTTTAATGAAGAACATAATTTGTTTATAATATATATTAACATATAATTAAAAAAATCCATGTGTTCATAGTATTATTCGATTGTTCTAATAGTAGAATACTCGGTGCATTTCTTCATTCATATTTAGAACTCATGTATAATTTCTATAAAACGATACTTGAAAGAAAATATTTTGATAGACTTTTTGAATGGTCAATATACTCATCTATTTTCCACGTAGAGTAGAGAATAGCATTCTGAATCTACGAAATTTTAAAACTGTAAATTGAAATGCCAGCAATAGAAAATTGTCTTAAATTAGTTCCTCTGACTTTCATTTTTATCGTTTATATTGTTAAGTCATATCAAGACTATTCGTATATAAAAATTACGTTATTCCCGCGATAATCTTTGAAATTTATTAACTGATTTCAATGAAATTTTGTAGATATCTATTGTTAAGTCCAACTTAAAAGATAGGATAGTTTTTATATTTTTTTTTTTGCTGTTTTTTATACATAAAGGAGAAGCAGCTGACGAAATAGCTAACAACAGTATTTTATAAACTGTCATTTAATGGAATGGTCAACCATTTTATAATACTATCAATTCTCATAAATGAGATCAACTTGGTAAATTTCATTGTAAGCAACCTAGTTTTACATTTAAAGGTAATTGAATAAAACACACATTTAAAAACATATTTTATTTTATAACACCACTTTTACAACATACAAAAATATATACAGATAAGTCATTATTTTAATCTGTTTTATTTATTATTCTTTTTCATTAAAAACAGTTTGAACTGAAAGTGTCTTCGTAACCATTGCATGCCATTTTTGTCAAATATTATGTCCAAGGATAAACTGAAGTATATGTTATGTAACATAAAAGTGGATTTTAAATTTTAATTTTAATGATGAAATTGTTTTATTGACAAATTAATCTGATAAAGATGGATGGATGGATCGCAATGGATTTTTAATAAATAAATAGTTATTAAAGAACACTTTAACTTGCCTCGGGTGTCGCGGCCGTACAAAAATAATGTTATTAAGTTATGCCATTTTTTTATCTTATAATATATTTTCTCTGCGTTCAAGTCTTGTTGGAAGGCGTGTCGGGTGTCGATATATGTTCATCTGTCCGATACACTCGCAACAAACACACTCAGCCTACTAAAATTGAGCCACTGCCGGAAACAGTGCTTCCCGCACAACTTTCTCTGGTCATCGATACCCAGAGGGTATTTCTCTGGTTCAATGTAGACAATTTCTTTCTTAAAGAAATCGGCATATTGGTAAGTTTTTTCGAGCCATCTCTGCATGGGATCGACGAGGGAAAGTCGATAGAGCCAGTTGATAACGGACGTTCGAGACCACCACGGTTCCGGGGATTTCCATCCATCTGTAATCTTGCCGTCGTAGCGTTCGTTCGACAACTCCATACGCTCCTGGTACCGCGCCCAGCCCTCGCAACACGTCGCTGCCTCCAACGCTGGAGTCTCCTCTTGAAGTCTATAGTCCGTTACGCCGACGGTATCGTTGGTCGTCGGCTTAGTGACGTCAGCGCTGACGGTGCGGGTGGGGGCGGGGGAGGGGGAGAGGGAGGGCAGAGAGTGAGCGAGAACGAGTGCGGAGGCGACGAGCGCGAGCAGCGCAGCGAGGCAGGCAGCGCAGGCGGCGGCAGCAGCACGCGCAGCCTCCCCCGTCCCACCTCCTCCCGCCGCCGTCAGGTCGCCGTACGTAAAGAACCCGCGCGCCTGCGCCTGCTTCAGCGCCACCTCGCGCTCCAACCAAGACAGCCCCGCCTCGAACGACTTTTCGCTCACGAACACGTTCCAATCCTATGAAAAATAAGTATAGATTATTTATTTCAAATATTTACACATCGATGTAATTCCTTATTATATTATCGAAAGACTCACGATCGCGTTGAGGAATTCCATTTCGAGTTTTTTGAGCTGGTCGAGCTCGAGTCCCCCCGAAGCCGCCCATTCGGAACATATAACTTCATCATCTTCGCCGTCGTCTTGCAGAAACTTGTTGCTCACCATCTGCAAGATCACGGAGACTATGCAAATGGGCTCCCAATACGTACGAGGAAGGATATATGTATGAGATCATTTTTACCAATGAAACGAGAAAAAGGTCAGCGGGTGCGGCCGCGGAGAGGTAGTCGGGGTTGCAGCGTTTGAGTCGTTCGAGGTAGAGAATGGCCAGGACTAGAGCGCAGGGCGAAACGCAGGCGGAGCGTGCGATGTCGGCCGCCGCGTCCGCGTGCAGCCGCCGCAGGGAGCGCCCGCGCTGAGACACCGACCACAGCGAGCACGATATCTCTGAATATACAAATGACTAATATTTTAAAAAAAATCTTTCAAATTATATCTTTATCTTTAATTATAAAAATATCTGGGTAGTGTGTCCACACTCAGGACAACAAACATACAAATTTGTACAATAATTTATTCAATGGTACAATAAAATTTGAGTACCATTTTAGTTTTGATTGTGACATTTGAATTTTGAACCTTAGGTCTACATTTTTAAAAGTAATATTGACCCAATGTTATTGCTTACAATACAGCAATTTATAAATATATGCCCATTTTTACCGGCTTCATTTGGTTTCTATACCTTGAACGATGATAAATAAATATATAAGTGTTCCCAACTAACCCAGACAAATGTATATTAACTTTCAATGCATAATCACACTAATTGTATTAAAAACAACATTAAAAGAAAACTGTTCAGTTTTGCATTCATTATACTTTTTTTTCTTAGTTATCAATAGAATGTTTAAACAGATTTAGTCAAGAAAGCAAATTAATTTATTTACAAAGACTCAATTAACTTGTAATATTTAAAATATAATATTATCTCTACAGCATAGTACGAATATTAAGGACTTTTAGCTATTGAGCCATAATAAATTGTTTTTTTTTCATTATATGTTTATTAATATATTTAAAAATGAATTAAATAGTAAACAACATTTCAGCTGAAACAATAACATTATGGACAAACATACCAGTAACAGGAAGACTCAAGCAGGGCAGCGTAGGGAGCTCGCCGTAATATAAAGTTTTAGTAATCCTTTTCAGAAACTCCTTGTGGTCACCCATGGTCTGTATACAATAATAGAGATATTTAAAGTTTACATCAAATTAAAGTATCATTGACTCATTTTGGCGCAATAATACATTTAAGTACATCAATATATATGGAAGTTAGTTTTAATTGAAATTGTCGACTTTAAATTTAATTTGTATCATATAATACCCATCTCTAATTAATTAATAAGGTACTAAACTGATATTTTGTACTTATTTTAAGATATTGTTTGAAAACTTTTGTAAAATTAAATACAATTATGTATAAATTATGAAAAATAACTTTATCTTACTTCTACTGTCAATATTATGATAGCATCAAATATGTTATGATAATAGCTAATGAGATATAATAAATACGAAGGTTACGATTTTAATCCCTTTGTGGAACATGTATGAAATGGGTGTTTGTTGAAATTTCATATAACTTAACCTACACTATTATAAAACTCATGAAAGTTGACGCATTCGGCGTTTTAGCGTCATCAACCTGTTGTCAACAAAATAGGACTTTTTTTTGTACTTTTTCGAGGAATGTCTATATTATACAATCCCTTTAACATTACAAACTATGGTATTGCTGATTATTAGATGGTTACGGGAGGTATAAAGTAGGTGTTCATAATTCTTTATCGTGACAAAAGACGTCGTGCTTGACCTGTTTTACCTTGATCTTGGCTTTAGATCCATCTTTTTTCCTCTTAGATATGTTTGACATTATAAGGCGGTCTATATAACTATAGAAACTAATGAAACAATGATAAAATAATATTCAAAAACTAATTTTATGTTCAAAAGTACATTACTGGGTTTTAAAAACAGTCAAGTCCCAAAACTAGAAAAGGTAAATCTGTCATTACTCATCTGTGATTTTGTCAATTTGACATAAGTCATAATAGTTTTTTTATTATTTTAAGCAGCTGCGTATCTTTTTTGACAACTCAAGTGATAATCACTATTTTTTTTTTGTTTATGGCTTCATTCACAAATACGCTTGGAATATTTATCCAATTACAAGTTTAAGTTTATGAGAGTTGCTGTTGTGGACTAATAAATATAAAGTGTAGAAAAAATTTAAAAGATTGGTAAATTGTATTGTGGTGTACAATAAAGAGTAAATAATTATTTAAGAGCACAGTTATATTGTTGACCAGCACTATAACAACACAAATAAATAAAGTTAGTAATATAAATATTGTGTATAAGTTAAATTGGTATAATTAATAGGTTGTAAGTTAATGTTATAATTTAATTTTATTAATTTTAATAAATTTACAAACACACCACACAAAAGGACTAAAAACAAGATTTAAAAAACATTCTATATTTAAGAGACGAGGAATATTAAAAGGAAGGACATCATATAGATGATAACTATTTCTGGGACAATATGAGGAATACACACACACGCACGCACGCACGCACGCACGCACGCACGCACGCACGCACGCACGCACGCACGCACGCACGCACGCACGCACGCACGCACGCACGCACGCACGCACGCACGCACGCACGCACACACACACCAACACACCGCCACACACACACACACACACACATACACACACACACACCGCCACACACACACACACACCGCCACACACACACACACACCGCCACACACACACACCGCCACACACACACACACACACACCGCCACACACACACACACACTGCGCTGCGCTTCCTCCCTGAGAGGCTCATGCGTCCGCCCTTGGCAGCGGATCGTAGGGCGAGTGCGGCTGCCGTTATTGCCCCTCGTCAACCGGGTGAGGCAAGACCTGCTGGGGGTCCCGTGTCGGCCACAACGCCGGCTGCCGCCATTTTGAGCTTCACAAACTCCCGCCTGTGGGCTTTAATTTCTGCCTTTACGGCCTCCACCTTTCGGATCAGGCGGTAGTTTGCAGCCCTCACATGGGGGGTCTGATCAGTCTCAGTACGCCTTCCAGAACGGAAACAGCGCTTTGACCCGCCAAGGCCTTAGCTAAGAAGCTATATCTATACTATATCATCGCTATAGCGGTGCGCGTGTCGGATTAGCGCTGCCTACACGATGGTGGTCGCATACAAATACGATATTCTAGTCTTGCTGCCTTTGTGGCGCTCCCTACTGGTGTCTCTAAGAGGACGTAACAGATTTGATAACGGTTAACTCATAGTAAGAAATATATTTGCTAGCAGGCATTGGACCATCGGTTGATTAAAGGCGGCTTGTTTTTTTTTTTTATTTAAGAAATCTCTTACATATATTATTATTTAGACTGTACCTACCATAATCAGTGATAACTAACTATTATTGACAGGTAATCTCAAATAAAACAATTAATTAACCTTTTTTTTGTGGCTTATATACAAGCAACATATTTCTGATTAAGCTTATGCAATGTTAACCCTTATCGATTAAACATTTTTTTATTTTTAAAAGCCTTATTTAGATAAAGTGTATGAACAGGTAAAGTGTATGGAAAGCTGCCATTGTTCTTTATGTTAAATTAAATTAATATATAAAATATGAATTGAAATGTTACTTTATCTTTTTCATATAAACTTTGATCCGTTACTTGCTTTTATGAAGGAATTAAAATTCATTTCAATTTTGTTTCTAGGTGCTATACTACATTCCGCCGTTGAAAGCCACTCTATTGGCTCACACGTGCGCTAAGGAATTCTGTCTTATCTGTGAATTGGGTACGTAATAATAACACAACACAAAATAACTCTTTATTCCATCAAAACAAATTAATACGTTGCATATAAACTGAAATACAATAAATATAACAATATTTTTTTACAATTCCTTCAAATATCAAAGAGAAAATTATTTACAATATATTTAAAAAATCTATTTTAAAAATAATATATTTTTTATAATTAAGAGACATTGTATTCTTAACTAATTACAAAATTTCGTACATCAAATAATTTAACAAATAACTATTACAAAACTTTACAGTTTAATTTACATACAACTATTGACAAGACAAGAAGATTTTATTTCCATATAAACAGTAATTTACAAATATTTCTCTTTTACATTTCATTAATAATGGTATATTATCGACGACATCTTTAACGAACATCGGGAATTCTAATATTAGGTGAGGCACATCTTCGCTCTTCTCTGGTTCACATGCTAGGTTATCTTTAATTTGATATATATAATAAGTCGAGAGGTCAGCATGTCCTCATGTACGCCGTGATGTCATCCGGGAAGAAGATCTTCGTAGTGGACGCCGTCTCGTTCTATATCTTCTATCCCATTCTCGCTGCTTCCCAAAAGATATAGGGCAAAGGTCGTAGTCTGGATTCATTATTGATCGCAGGGCAGCCGATTCTTTTGATAGGAAGTCGGCCGATAGTCACGAGGCCGATATGTGATTGGACCCAATACAGAGATGTTTTTACTGAGGATCTTGCATCGGTTTATGCTTTGCGCGTGTCTCCACTGCCATGGGGTTTGTGCATTGGTTGTTTCTGCGTTTATTATTGTCTGGAGAGCCGCCATCGAGTCACCAAAGTCTGTATCGTGGCTTTTTAAAAACTTTTCTGCTGCTCTTTTTACAGAATAAAGTTCCACTTGGTAGACGGTACAATACGAGTGCAGCGTAAGCTTATAATAACCTTGGTTTCGGCAGAGCCGTTCCATACGGAGAGCGCTGCTCCAACCTTGCCATCAATGCTGTGATTATTGTAGCATTCCTCATCTATCAGGCAGTTGTAGCTAATGTCTAGCTGTTCTGCGGGGTGTCGGTTTTCGATCTTGGAGACTTTTCAGCATGGATTGAGGGACTCCTTTCGTTGCTTCAAATAATTTCGCTACTTCCTGTATGCGAAGAAGATGGTAATTGCTATTGATACAATAACTACTAATACTCAAATCCATCCGACGTCCTAAGTCAGTCTCAGAGAACTCTTCTTTCTTCCTGGTATATCTTTATCTATTATTAATTCCCACAGGTTTCCTGTTCCGCTCCTTGGACTCGTCCCGCTGTTCGTCGGTTCGCGCTGGGAACTTCCTCAGCGCGTTCCGCACCGCCCGAGGCGGCCGCGCTCGGCCTCATACTGTCCGAGCGGGTGCCCCCCAGGGAGGATTGCGCCGCGCTGGTGCAGGTGAGCAATCCTCCCTCTCTCGAGCACTTAAGACCACGCCCAACAGCAGACCTGAAGAATTAATGCATAATTTTTATAGATAACAAGACAGAAGACGTCTATTTTGTATTTTTAGCAACGGCCTTTTAATTAAAATAATCTAAGAACACGAACTAAAGATAATTAACACGAACTAATGTAATTACCTCAATTATTACGACAGTGGGTAGTTATAAATAATTGATAAGTGAACGCTGCGCGTGCTCGAAAGCAAGTGAGCTGAGGTGGTCGTGATGCCAATGTCCTTCGGTTTCCTCTACTCGGGAGGTGCCTTCGGTAATCTTCGTCATCACTAGCCACGCCCCTCGACCCCTTCTTAGAAAGAAGTCAATTCAATGACTTTATATAAGATTTTTATAGACACATATCTCATATATTATATTATATATATATATATATATATATATATATTTAAAAATTTCGCCGCTATTAAACCAGAGGATATGGTGGTTTCCGGTTGTTTTTGTTTCTTGAAAATGAGAAAAATATGTGCTCCTACCATTACTTTTTTTTATTCAATATAATATACAAGTTTTAACTCATCTCATCTTTCCGAAACAGAGTTCTCTAAACACTTAAATTGTAATTCAATCATAAGCTTTGAATATTACAACCAAGCGAAAAAAATTACACAATTCTCTGTAAAAATCCATAACATACATCATTTTACCTTTCAGAGCTGGAATCGTTTCATCCTTCATCAGATGCACGCTGAAATATAAGTAACAAAGAGAAAAGAAAAGGAGCTGGCCTACATAGCACAGAGACAGACTAGTGAGACCCGGTAATAAGGCTGTGCAGAAGTTACTAAATGGAGAAATAGACGAATTCGAGTTGGACATGCAGTTTTTAGACCCCTCCTTGGCAGAGAAGAAGGACTACGGTGAAAACTGGCACAATGATACGAGTGAGTTGTAGTTGATTATTAAAAATAAGAAGAGAGTGTGTGTGAGAGAGAGAGAGAGAGAGTGAGAGAGAGAGAGAGAGAGAAAGAGTGGGAATTTAAAAGACAGGTAATAGCTTCTAAATTGAGTTTACTAATAAATATTGTAAACTAATATTTGATATTAGCTTGATGAGTAGCAAAATTTTCAGCTCAGTAATTATCTGATATGTTTTTCAACTTAATTTCCAGCATACCTGAACCGTCCACCCCAAGCGGAATGCGAGGATCTCATTGAAGCTCCTGAATCTCCCGAACCTGAGGAAGCTCCTCCTCACATCGAGGAGTCGGAGATATCACAGCTGTTCGCAATCGGCAGACAACAGATAAATAGATGCATCAAGTGTAACAAGGAGGTTGGTTTTATTATTTTTAACTATGAAAGGTATATTATAATATTAATCAGTGGTTTGTTAGTTAATTAGGGTTTTAATTAGGATTGAAGTATTATTTTTTTATATTATTTATTTTTTATCATAAGTATAAGTGATCACAGTGATCACTTGTGTATGTCAAATGGGAGTGTCCGGAGGGACCGTTTTAATACCATATTTATCAACCATATTTCCAGGAGGAGCGCGACACAGTGGTGTTGGCGTGCGCGCTGCAGTACGGCGCGGGGGCGTGCTTCCCGGAGCTGGTAAGCGCGTCGCTGGCGCCGCGCAGAGCCGCGCCCGCCTGGTGCGGCGCCTGCGCCAGGTTCACGCACACCGCACAGACCGGACGGATACTGCGGTGAGAACACACACACACATGCGCACACACGCATACACACACACACACACACACACACACACACACACGTACGCGCACACACACCGAAGTGCCTCGAGTGCCTGGTGCAAGTCCTTGGCGCACTGTATATAAAGCAAAAAAATATATATTTCTTTCTTACTTTACAGACTGCCACTATTCTGTTCTCTATTCTCTTTAACAGAATACTGACGATAAATTGCGGAGGACTGACCGCTCAGGAAAAGGCGTTCTGGTCGAAGGGAGGCCAGAAACCCACGGTACGATCAGTTCACTTATGCTTTGCGAATGTAAAGATATTACTTTTTAAGCAATTTAACATTTTTGATTAAACATTGTCTCATACTATTAAATGGTGACCAATTTATAATCTATGCAAAACAAAAATATATGTTATATCTTAATATTTCAGGAGGAAGTGATCAAAAGGAGCGGTAGCGGTAAGCCCTGCAGGTACGGGCTGCCGGTTTAAAGACCCGGAGAGGTACACAAACTGACTAATATATATATATATATATAATATCACTAACGTTAATTTATTGATTATGTTGATATTGATTATGATGATCAATGATATAACTAAAAAGTACTGTATGTAATAATTTGAGAGGATTTTATAATAAATAGTTATCCGTTGTCTCTTTAATAATTGATTTTAAACTACTTGATATCAAATTGTATTATTTGTAGACTGGCCCCGGCCCAGAGTACTCAGGAGCAAGGCTGCGTCCTCCCCCACTACTTACACATCAGGCTGCAACCGGACGGAGACGTCGTGGTTAGCGACGATGTAATTATTAATTAATTAATTAATATTGATTATAAATATCTTTATAACACTGCCTTAGGATTGAGTTTTACTTTCATATATATCTTATCCACGTTGAATCAATACTAGCGATTGTTTGTTATCAAATATTTGTTAGGAAGGTCTATTGATAACATACTTATGACTTAGGCAACTTAAATCACACAACAAACACAGTTATTGATTCACGATTTATTATTTATAACAATTCAATAATTATTAGTTAATAATGAAAAGAGAGAGAGAGAGAGAGAAAGAGAGAACAAACAAAAGAGTATAATAGTTTTATTGATTGCAACTAATCAGATCTATAAATAACAACAGTATCTGTTAAAATGGAAAACATATTTTCAGACAAGTCTATTACCGGAGGTGAAATCGGATTTCAAGAGGAAGTATCAATCGGAGCACCACACGCTGTTGGCGGCGGTGGTGTGCGTCGAGGATAACCCCGAGAACCTGGTGGCCTACGTGAGAGCGCCGGACGAGAGAGACGAGACGAGGTGGTTCCTCTTCAATGATCTCAAGTAAGGGTTCGGTCTCTCTGTTTTTAATATGAACATTATCATTTCATTAAATTACGTCTCTTTCAAATGATATTTATACTACGCTTATAATTATAATACGCTTATTAAAACAGTCCCAGGAGACTTTCGCTCAATTAAGCATTTATTTGATACTAAACAGTAGTTGTTGTGGATAAACTTTAGGGATGAAGGCAGTAAGTTTGTCCTTTGAGGTTGATAACAATCTCGGATTGTAGATTGATTATAGGAGGACATTCCTATAGTTTAGTGCCGGTAAGTGGGAACGAGATGGTTGGGCTTACTTGTAGAAAAAAATAGAGATTTTCGTCTTTTATGGTCGATCACGGATTGTAGGTGGATTATTGATTCCCTCCCCCACAGCATAGTCCCGTGAGCGCGGACGAGGTGGTCCAGTTCGGCAGCTGGTGGGAAGTCCCCGTGCGTGTTGTTCTACGCGACTGCGAGCGCCGCGAGGAGCTCATAGCGCCAGTGTATGTATGGGCCGTCCGTGTGAGTGAAACTTACATTTACCAGACCGGACCGGACCAGACCAGACCAGACCAGACCAGACCAAACATGTCCGTCATAGACAATTCGAAGTTCTGTGTGACCTGGACTCTTGGAGTCTTGACCATGACTTGGGTCTCGTTTGTGGTGGAATTCTGCCACAGATATCAGATATTCTATGGCATCATCTCTGTCTCTCATCATCATTATCTCTGAATAGTCTAAGTTTGAGTTTTATCGATTTGTCCAGCTGAAACGAGAATCTTCCATACTTCAATTAGGAAACAATCTGCAACGTTACTTAATGATTAAAAGAATCAAGAGGGAATGAGATGAAGACTGTCAAATCACAAGAAAATCTAAATCGATACGTCCCATTGTTGAGCGAAGCGAACGAAGTGAGCAGAGCGAGAGAGAGCTATTGCCCGTGTTTATCCCTAAATTATATTAAATTAACTCGTTATTTATACTTTCAAACATAGTTTATTATAATGCGTTAACACTTATTACAAATTACTTTCAGATAACTGATGAGGATTATGTTTGCAAAGCATGTTGGAAACTTTTAATAGATGCAGTTAATTAGAATCTTTAACAGAATACTGGTAATGAACCACAAGCTGGACCGACACCAAGTCAGCGTGGTCATACCAATGTTTGTATTTTATGCGGATGTGACCTCATACAAAGGCAAATTGAGAAAATATTAAGAGATAATCCCTCTGAACTACAACGGCAGATGATAGAAATAATTAAATGCCGTAAAGAACCACAACAGGTGTGTACATCTTAGTTTAAGTTCTGTTTTATGCTATTATTTTTATGTGTTCCATACACATTGATCTTATAGGTTTTATTCTTTTAAAATGTTTGTTTGATTTTATTTATTTTGATATCTAATCTTTTTACAATTATTTAGATTGTGAAACTTACATAAATACATTTATATTATAAGTTTAATTTACGCTAAATAACATTAATCCTAGATATATATGTTTTATATGCTAAAATCAGAAAGATTTCTTATATTTTTGCCAGGTAACAACTTCAGACAATGTATGCTATGCCTGTTGTATCCATTCAGAATACAGAGAATGGAACTATAGCATTACCAGATTACAGGAGAGCCGCCAATACTTGTAACCATTGCCTCTTTCCTGACTGCAATAATATTGATATGCAGTGTTTAAAATGTTATGTAATTAAAATACCATCTTGTTTTATTTTTACTATAAATACCTATATTCATTTTTTATTTTTCTTTATTTATAGACGTTTATACATATGTCTGCCCTATATTATCATTCTCTAAATAAATACAACTACATTTTTCTAAACGAAATATTTTTTTTTTCACCTGTATACTATACTATATGATCGCTATAGAATAGCGGTGCACTTATCGATTGGCAGTGTCTACACGATGGTGTTCGAGGAATCGATAGTAGGTTATTTGCTAGCACGCATTGGACCATCGGCTGATTAAGCTGCGATTCTTTTCCTATCTGGTAAAAGAGGCCTATGCCCAGTATTGGAATGTTAGAGGTTGAAGCTTAGTAAATAGAGATAGCTATCTGACACATTTGCAAAGAAGAAAGATCGGTTCTCTTATATTTAAACAAATATTATTCATTGCGAATATATATTCGGGTTAATAAACGCGATAAAATCCGTTCAAGACTTATTCTAACCCTTTACTAAACTAATAACTAATATTAAAAACATCATTTAAGGAATCTCTTGCGTATTTTTTTATGTTTGTATAGATTGTACCTACAATCAGTGACAACTAGTAGTGACAGGTAACCTCAAATTATTATTAAACAAAAACTTAAATATATTTTTTTTGATATCGAGGATATTTTGTATAATAATTAAATAATGTTCTTAGCTATTATTAATTATTATCCTGAATATTATCGGAGAAGTATTAAAAAAATGGTTCATTCAACATAAATAAAACAAACTATTTATATTAATAGTTTAATTTCAACTTCCTTGATTACAAAGTAGGCTTTTTACGTCACGTTCATGCTAGACACAAAATCAATGTTGGTTTCAAAGGTTGCTACGTTGAATCCACGAGTCTGCGTTTCTATAGGTACATGTATGCTCACAGGCATTTACCAAGTATCTGTTGCCACCTGCCAATGTCAAAGACAATTGTCAAATACTTTGCGGTTGTGAAAAATCGTCACCGTCGGTTACTTACTAAATACTAATATTAACAAATTAATATAAAAGAACCGAATTTAACCTTTTTTTTATAAATAGTATAATAGTGACTTGAAAAATGGAAAATAAATAAAATTTTCAAATGTTTACATAATATTTGTTGGGTTGTGTGAAGACTTCTGTCAGTAATATTGATTTGTTTTATTTTATAAATGAAATAAAAACTGATTTTAGGATGAATATAATGTATTATATTTAAATAAGTATAGAATATCTCAATAAACCGTCACAATCTTTTTATAATGTAATAAAAATGAAAACTAAAAGCTTCCTACTGTTCTCAATATCAGTTTTTGCAATAAGTTTATTTTTAATAATATTTCATTCACAACCTCCGCAATCGTTTCAAAGTATTGTCACGCAAACCCATCAACATATTAAAGATTTTCAGGTAAATAAAAAATGAAAATATATTAATGAGATAAATATTTATTAAACTTAAATTTGTACAAAGTTTATCCAATTTTAGTGGTTTCATTTAAGACTTGTATAAAATAATTGTGATTATAGGAATATTACACAGATTTCAAAACTTTTTATTTGATCTTTATTAATCTCAAGATATAAAAGTACATAAATTGATAATTAAAAATATATATATATATATTTTTTAATTTACCTACAATTTTTTTATTTTATCCTTTTGGTTTCACAATATAACATCAAGACAGGTTTCCTTGACCCAGGAGCAGCTACGTGATGTTGAGGAGCAGCATCTGGTGCAAGAGGAGCGGTACCTACGGCTGGTGGGGTTAGAGGGCCATACAGAGCAATGGCACAACACCACACTGCCCGCCTTGGTCACAAATGCACGTAACGACGACCATGCTTTGGTAGTCGCGTTTGTGCTTGCAGCGGCTCGACTACCATATACAGTGCTTGTTTATAACTTAGGTCTCAAGCCCTACTCCCTGGCCGTGGTCAGTGTGATGTGCTATTTAAATTTCTATTTATCTTAAATTTGGAGGAACACAAAGTAAGGAAAGTATAATGTTTTTATTACATGTTACAGATATCAAATTATTGCAATTCATCAAAATGTGCCATCATTGATTTCGACCTACAACTGTTTCCCTCACACGTGAGCGACGAAAGTATCACGGCGTACCGACCCCTCATCATTCAGGTAAATATTTACTCATTGTATTATGTATATAAGCTTCTGTACTTACAAGTATTATCACAAAATTTTGAAGTGTTGTAATATTCCACTAGATAACATTAACAAATAGCCTCACCCATTTTAAAATGACTAAGTGTTTACAAAGTATAAAAACTAGTCTTTATATCTTTCAAACTTACTGATAGAAATAATTTACGTTCAAATACGTTTTTGAAAACACTAAATTTATATGATTAAATTTGTCACGTTTTGCGCAGCACGCTCTGAGCCGAGTAGGCGGAGTCATATACTGCGAGCCCACGCAGCAGTGGGCGGGCAGCGCGGCCCAGTTGGCGGCGCTGTGGGGCCGCGTGGCGGGGGAGGGGGAGGGCGTTGAGGGGTCGCTAGGAGTACTGGCGTGGGCGCGGCGCGCCGCCGTGACCTCGCTGACGCACCCGCGTATGTTTCACTACCTACACGCGGACATCGACGACTTCCTGTTCGTACAGATGCTGGACACGACGCGGCTGCTGGCGGCCGCGCGACCCGGCGTAACGGACCTCATGCGCCAGTGGATCCAGTGCGCGCTCACGCCGGACTGCATCATGCCTATCGGCGCGCAGTCCGGGGGCTGCCGGTTCGACAAAAAACCGCAGTATCGATACTCGGGGTGCCACGAGCAGGACGCTTCGGCGCTAAGCATCATCCTGGGAGTGCGCGCGGGGTATGAGGAGGCGCGCTACGCGGCGGGCACGGGTCCGGCGGGAGGCGTCGCGAGGGGCGGCGCGTGGAGACGGGCGGGCCGCGGGGAGGCGCGCTCGTTGCTGGCGGCGCTGCGTCGCAACGCCACGGAGTCTCCGGGGCCGGATGCAATGACGGCGCGACCCGAGACCGGCACCTAACCGCCCGAGAAACCGATGATTATGTTGCATTACTAGAATGATGGACTCCCTTCCAGTTTGAGCCATCGGTCTGTTTCTATTCCCGACCGTATACCGTGTCGCTATATTTACTATATGCGCGTATGTGTAAAATGTGAAAAATAATATTCTTGTTTCAAACTTAGGTACATATATCTTCATATATTTTGTTATACATTTATTTGCAGTATTTTACGAGATCTCTTTTTTTTTTATATATCGAATCGCTTTCTGGACCGATACTCGAATCGATGTCGAGTTGGAGGTCGACTGGTTTTACATAAAAAAAATGTGATGAAACAGTGATTTTTTATAATAATATTTGGTATTAGTGACACGTTTATTGTGATAATATATTTTTTTCTTTATAAGTGTGCAATGATGTAACAACATGTTGTGATGCAATATTGTGGTCAACACTTGGTACGGCTGTGGGCTATGAATAGTGGTGGATTAATTGCTCGGTATATTTGTATTTTCCTCCTTAACAATCAAGACATATCTTAGTTGGTTATTACGCAAGTTGATATTTGATTGAATTTGGTATTTTTACTTGATTTTATAAACAGAAGAGGGTAAATTGTATATATTAGGAACAAAGCAATATGATTAATAAATATTTATCATTATACATATAAAGTGAACATTGTTAAATACTAATTCATTATAGTGCAGCTATGTATTAAATATCAGAGTATTAAAAAGTTTCTTTGTATACTAAATAAATGGTGTTGCACACCTTCTAGTCAGTAACGCTCAGTCTATAATAAATGCTAATCTTAAATTGATTTCAATAAGTTAAGCACATTAAAATTAAATAATGTCAATTTAATGCAATACATCACCTGTGAAGAGTTAAGTTGAATACGAGTTATTAACTCGTGTCATGCTTTAGCAATTAATAATTTATTGTAATGTATAGTTAAATTAAATATAGTTATAGTTCCATCAATTTTGACTTGATATTTTATAGTATACTGCTTGTATGCAGGACTAAAGCACAGACGGTGTAGTGAAACACACAAGTCCTAAGTGTTACGTACAATATGATACTCTTTGATTCGTATATATAGTATTTATATTGCATAGCATAATACATAATTGGTTAAATTTTTTCTAATATAATTAATAAAATTTAGTACAATAATGAAATGGATCTCAGTATGGTGTTAGCAAAGACCAATATGAAGTAATTTGTATATTGTGTAGTTCATTTATTCGTAAAGACGGGTAGAATGTTTTGGGTTCCAGTATATGTTTAATCCAAAAAAATATATCGATATCTTTGTCACATATGAAGGGGAACCCTCGGCCATTTTAGGATGACTTGAAATTAACCCTCTTTAGGAAGACTTGGAAACGGTTACTGTAAATATGTTGATTATTATTATATGTATTTGATGTCATTTTATCACAATTTGATAGCAAATTTTACAACATGTCATTATAATAATAAGCTGACCGACCGTCTATAGTGGAAATTATTATATTTAAACTATCCAAATGATTATGGATTTAATAATACCCAGGCTTTATCTGCATATTCAAAAGAAAAACATAATAAATGATCATTGCGACGATCAAATCTTGTTTTATTTTCCCATATTTTAACAATTTGTCACACGTCGATACAAATATAATACAATAATTATTGAAATAATACAAATAAAAAAAAAACAATGGCAAAAATATCACTTAATTACTTAAAATATATTTTGTTTAATATAATATTAATTAAACAGGAACATTTATTTAAGCATTAAATATTATAAAATATTTTAAAAAAAAGAAGATAATTAAGAACAATTAGCTACAAACATTGACTAGTAACATTCTGTTCCCGGACGAGTGAATATAAGTTAATTTTATTATAAATAATTCAAAAAAATTCAAAGAACAGTCAAAAATAGCAATAAAATTATATATACATAGCAGATAATAAAAAACAAACAGTAGTGAAAATTGTTCTTATGTGTAAGTAAATAATGTTCTTAAGTAATTAACATTTTCATATCTTTATTACTGTTTATTCATCACAAGTAAGTAATAAAATAATAGTTATATAAATAATACATGAAAAATGGGTAAGAAACACATTCTTTTTCTGGTCAGTTTTCCTCCTGACCCTGTTCAAAAATTTATTTTAAATTCATTTAAAATTTTCATCTTAACATGGCTAAACATGTTTAAAGGCAATTTCAAACAAATATTAAAAATTGTGCATTGTATATTTGAAACTATTCTATTCAACAAACATTCGTAATTCGTGTATTTACACTGTACAGGGCTTTTATATCATTGAATTTGTCAGGATGTTTCATGACATATGCTTGTATAATACTATGTATATTTAAATAAAACTTACAATAGATTAAACCTTATCTTCCTTTTTTACGTCGGGTTTCTTCTCGTCGTCCTTGAACAGCAGCGGTATCATTCCTAGGAAGCAACCCAGAGTGATACCCAGGACGCGACCCTGAACAAATGTTCTCGATATAAACAATAAATATGCAAGTGTGTGTCTGTTTGTGCGTGTGCGTGTCTGTGTGAGTGTGTATCTGTGAGTGCGCGTGCGTGTGTGTGTGCGTACCATGTTGGCGAAGCGGCGACTGGAGGGCATGTCGAGCTGCACGGGCGACAGCGCGGGCGCTCCCATACCCAGTAGCGCGGCGGCGCGCTCCACGTAGTACGAGGAGCCGATGCCAATGACATCACTGAATGTATTCCCTAATGCCGCCGCCGCCATTGTCGAAAGTGTGATATATGCACTCATACTACTTTCTATTCTGTCACCCTGTAACAAAACTTTAATGTAATATATAATATGGATATTAAATAATTTAAATGGTTATGAAAACAAAACTTACAGCAATTATCATAATAAAGTTGTCCAGAAATCCAAATCCAATAAAAGGTATGGAATTTGCTAATGATACTGGAAAAATAAAAAAATATATTTTTCAAATAATTTTTTAAGGATTTTTTAATAATTGATGATCCCACCTATACCAATATTGACCACTTTTAACACTATACTTTTTTAGTCTATAATGTTAGTTACAAGGATTGTTTTGTTTACTTACAAAAAAATGTGTATGTAATGCAGAATAAATGAAACCTTGTAATGTGAAGAGTCTAAGTACGAATGAGAATAGTTGTAAAAGAAATCACTAGAGTGGGTGAAAAATACTATGCCAAAAAGCAAGTTTAAACTGGGATGATATATAATGGAAGAAATTGGTTTATAAGAAGCCCAAATTATTGCAATAAGGTGAAGATGATGATATTAAAAACTTACAATGAAGCAACTCCCTTGTTGTTGGTTTTGGAACAGTTGCAGCTGAAATATAAATTAATTGTTCAAATTCAAAGAAATCTTCATAATATTGTACTTTTATAAATATTTTAGTTCAGATTTTTTTTTATTAAATGAATTATGTCCATGTCTCTCTTTGTAAATTAAAGAGGCTAAAAAATTGGAAATAAAAAATATTATTATAGAAAATATATACTTTAAGGCAGATAAGAAAAGCAGAGCAAACACATTAAAATAAATATTATGAAATCACCATATTTTTTCTTAAGCCAGTCCTCAGGCACAGGACAGTAACTTCCAGTGGGGTCAACATCTCCTAATGTTGGAACTTTACTAGGTCTGCCAAGCTTACTTCTCCATCTTTGACCAGCTAGTTTATCTGGAACCATTTATATATCAATATTATTTTATATTAAATATTTTTTAAATATGTATTTAATTACCTTCAAATTCTTCTTTAATTCTATTAGATTCGTATTCCTGTAAAGCATTGAATAACATTTTTCTTTCGTCGTGGTTCAAACGCAAAACCAACTCGTTTGCGTGAATTTTAGTCAAAGGTGCAGTTACTTGAGTTTGTTCCTCAAAATCTTTTGAAGTAGGTCCAAGTCCTAGATATCTTTTATTTGTTATTATAGAAGTATATCTACTAAAGTTTACTGAACTCACATTACTAACACTATGTCGTACTTGTAAAGTAATCTTATTTTTTTGACAGAAAACACTTGAATTTATAAGAGATACCTTACAATATCTTTTCAATCCTTGCACTGTATTCATTTTTATAATAACTATGACTCAAAATATGTAAACAAATACAATTATTTTCGGATACCTTGCCCGCTTGCGTTCGGTTTCATAACATCAGTTCTTTCGTCTCATTTGTCATTTGTCAATTTATATTAGTCAAACTGATATCATTTCTCGTCAACATATAAAAAAAAATAAAGAAAATGCACATTTATTTAAATAAAAATGAACATTATATATACATGTATAAAACGAGTGACTTCCTATAATCATACGTTCTCACATAATATCTTAACAACATTTTCATGAAAATGTCTATCTTTGTTGTAAGATTTTATTTAATATTAATATTAAAATATTTCGCTAATGCTAATAATATTCAACTTTTGCAAAGTTCAATTAAAAATTTAATATTTTAAATATATTAAATTATGGAAATGTACACGATACAGTACTGCTATTAATTTTGTGCTTGTTAATAAACATTTTTGATATAAATGTTAAAACTCCGTTCCGTTCCCCTTCAAACTTATGAATTCTGACCTACTCAATAATCAAGTGAAGTGAGACGATTATGTCATACGGTTACGTTTTGTTTGACGTATGTCAAATTTGGTGAAAATTAAAAACACCGAAAAATACGTAAAATATATATTCCTTTAAAGAATATGTTTCATTTTGTCAAATTATGATAAACTGTGTTTCTCAAATAATAGGAAAACTAAATTAAAATTAATTGAAGTAATAAAAAATACAGAATAATTGTTTACAAATAATAATCATCAATAATCCAACCCTACAGTGCTAGTTCTGAAAGTGCATAAGGTAAAGTTATTAAAAAACCGTCATGCACGATGTTGGAAGGTTTAGTTGCTTGGGTACTTAACAACTACCTCGGGAAGTACGTGGAGAACCTGAACACGGATCAGCTGAGCGTCGCTCTATTGTCCGGTAAATTCGTGTATTAATATTATTACCTTTTTAACGAGATAATTAAAAATAATTGATTTACTTGGAAATCAATAATAATTTTGATATAGATTTCTAATTTATTTAAATAGTCCAAAAAGTTTGCATATTTTTTTTCCAACTTTATTATTCAATCCATAGGTAAAGTCGAGTTAGAAAATCTTCCACTTAAAAAAGATGCACTTCGTCACCTGGGTCTCCCAGTGGAGATCAAAGCTGGCTTCATTGGCAAGGTGCAGCTACATGTGCCTGTGCGACAGATCCGCTCCGCACCCTGGGTCATTGCCATTGAAAAGTTGTACTTGGTGGCTGCTCCCGTCAACTTAGATGAGGTATGGCTTTATACTGGTTATTACAAAGCACTGTCACTGTACAGCACTAGTTTCTGCTTGCAGTTGCAACTGCGTGGAAGGGGGATAGAAAGCAAAGACTTTCACAAAATGAATTACTGTGAGTGGTGTCAGTGTGTTGCATTGACATTTGCCATAAAAGCTTTAAGTATTTAAAGCAGTAATTTAATATTGGGGATATGATAATTGATATATATAAATTTGTGGTAATGAATGACTTTTTCCCATAGACATTTCAAATATATTTTTTTAAACAATATATAAAATTCAGAATAATAATTATATTATCCCAGAACAAACATTAATCTTTTTGTTTTTTTTAATCTTTATTTTTAAATTATATAAAAAAAGCTATAATACTGTTAATATTATTTTCTAAGTAATCAAATTTTATTTAAACTTTTTATTAGAATTTTTTCTGTTATAATTTGATTAATGTACAGAAAAGTATAAAGAGAAAAAAAAAAACTTATGTTATACTTAACATGTCTTCAGAGACAGTCTCTTTTTAAAGACAAGTAGTAATTAATCTGCTATTACCAGAGTTCCATCCACCTTGATACCCTTCTTACATAACTTTTGGATATCAGTAGAAGCGCTTTAATTGTTCCATTTGTAATTTTTAAAAGAGAAACTTTATTCTCACATTTTTTTCTTATATAATTTTGTGTTATTAAAATTTGGTGTTTTATAATAACACTGATACATATTCTCAACAAGCTTAATATTCAGAATCAATTTTAATTAAAAAACATATCAGTCTTAACACTAAACCTACCGACTATTCTTGTATACCTGTTCCTACCGCACGGCGTCAAATTGACCGGTAATTAAAAGTTATTTTATTGTATAACGCAGGTAATAATGGAAATAAGTAAAAGTAAAGAGTGTAGAAAATATTATGTGCATATTCTAAGAATTGTCATGTAGTTTGATAACGATATTATAACATTTAAAAATGTATAAGTTTTACAAAAGTTTAAGAACGGACAATTTGACCGGTACTTGGTAGGTTAAGTGTTAAACAAAATAAAATACGCCAAAATCTTGAAAACTAGAACTAATTCAATAATTTAATTAAGTTTTTGAATATATTCCATTTGAAAAATTAGAAATTGAGAATATATGTAGAAGAATTGAACAAGATTTTTGTATTTTGTTAAGTTTGGTTAAATAAATGTAACAATAAAATGAATGTTCAAGATAATCCTTATCTCTAACGCTGCTACAACCTGTTAACATTTTAATTATATAATTATTCTAAATAATAAAGTGAAACTTTAAAACACTTGGCCTTAAACTCTGGTTATAATTAAAACTCAGTTAATTACAAGTCACTTCAGATAAGATTATATGTGTCGCAACAATTAAGGATTGAAAGATAAGGATAACAAGAGTATTGATAAATCAGTTTGTTTTATGTATAAATATATGATAATAAAATGAAAATATTTTGTTTAGAATAATATGTGAAATCTGAAAACACTTGACCTTGAATTTGAACTCTGGCTCTTCTTAATAATGATTGAAAGCGTGAAAGCCAGGTTAGATAAGATTATTTTGTCTCAAAATAGAATGACTATGATAAGGGTAACAGAATTATTGATTGACCGTTGAAGTTATTATAGAAATGGCTGATAACTGAATAATACGAAATTTGTCAATAAAAATTTTTGTTAAAGTAACATCAAAAAAATATAAGTGTAGGATGGTTATTTGAGTTTTGTATATGATTTAGAATACTCTAGTACCCAAATATAACAAAGATAAATTACATATACTGATGAATACTTAATAAATGTTAGGATACAAGAGGTTTGAAGAGTTGTTGGCAGAAGTTTGTTACCTGGAACAAAAAGAAAGATAGGGATGAACATCAGTTAACCCGAAGACTGGTAGAGACAGTAAAAATAATGATGACTTGCCGTTTACTCCAAGTTAGTTAAATGGGGCTAGAGCTTCCACAAGGCAATAGTAATAATGTTAACAAAGACTTTTACAATATAAAAAATTTACGAACTCATAAAGTCAATAGTAATTTTAGGAAAGAAATAAAAGAAATTCTAAGCGTTACAAAAAACGCATCACTACACTAGTTTCATCGGATAGCGAAGTAGCAAGGAAGGAGAGGAAATTGACGAATTTGATTCATTTGTCGAACCAGAAAGGGATGTGTGGATGGAGCGATTGATGTCTTTGTCCTGCGTCACTTACTCTGCTGGTCTCTTTACTTAAATGATATAATGGCAATGGCGCCTACTAGCAGGCCTTCTTTTTCGTTGGGAACTTATGGGAACATAGATCTGAAGATAGAGCCGCAAGTTAATGTCGCTCTCGAACATTACACAGGCGAGGCTCTGGGAAATGCTAAATTGTGAACTTACTATTTATGTTCGATTGGAATTACGCGGCTGAAATACCACGTTTGAACATGGATAGGAACGTGTCAGGAAATAAAAACATTAGATTTCACAGTATAGCTCTACATATACTGATAACAATATTATAAAGATGATATACCCTCGTCCGCGTCATATATTACCAACAGTACCATACGCCACGTGGACTCCAGTGGTGGGAAAACTAGAAATAACAAAGCAGTGCAATAAGGAAATGATCAGTTATGTAAAGTCTATCTCACGAGTTCTCGTAATTTAGAATTAATTTCTACAGGATTGCTGCTTTTTCATCTCTGAGTTTTTCGAAAAGGAAGTTTGTCAACGAATACCAAGTGATAGTGAAATAGAGGAAATGGAATCGTTACTGTATTTCAGCGAAGTGACATATCGTATCCAACGACGTACAGAATAGTAGTCTGATAGACCAGTAACAATATAAACTCTTCTCCCCTTGCTCTGGCAACCAGGGACATCTTGAGACATTTCAAGATTCTAGTTGTCTGGTATAAGAAGAGAGATAGAAACTATAAATGTAACGTTAAAAGAAATAAGATAATTCGTAAAATAATGACTAGTAAGACTTAAAGAATACACGTTTTTGAATACTAGGTATAAATCGATAATACTGTGATATATTAAAGAGTAAAATTTAATGAGTTTTTATTGAGTGAAGCAGCAAAGCGCTCTACTGGAGACTTTTTCACATTCTTTGTCACGAATAGGCTCGAAAACTACTTGACAGAAAATTATGAAATTTTGCAATCCGAAAGACACACATAGGTGATTAAAAAAAAAATGTTGAAAAATATGATGTCGTTGAGGAATAATTGTCAAAAAACTGATATCCCATTGAGGTCAATGGGAAAAAAAAAATCGCGCGAAAAATTTGCTGAACAATGAAAAGCGCCTGAAGAATTTTTTAAATCGTTTTTATTATTGAATTCTATTATTGAATTATTATTTTTTTAAATTATTTCGCTCAATATACAAACGGCACCCGAGATTTCTCGAGAGCAGCGAACCGAAATTGAGCGGCGTCCCTAGTATGAAAAAATCATCAATTATAAAATTATAGGACTAACATGTATTAAAATATCAGAAATATTCAGTTTCCCTGTCACCGTAATATTTCAGGATTTGTGGTAGTTTTCAATATTTAATTACATTTTAAATAGTGGGACAGCGATGTGGAGGCGGCTATCGCTCACGAGTACAAGGTGTCACTGTTGGACGCGCTGGAGGCGCAGTGGCGCGCCGAGCATGAGGCCGCTGACGCTGGCTACTACGCCGCTTCCTACTCCTCGTGGCTCAGCTACGGAACCGGCCTACTCGCCAACATCGTGGAGAACTTGCAGGTACCTGCACGGTGTCCACAACTACAATACATTTAATAAATCCTCTTATTTACGAGCGTAAATATGCAGTTGAATCTGAAAGACGTGCACATCCGGTACGAAGATGCGCTGACTTGTCCGGGACGTGCTTTTGCGTGTGGACTGGTAGCGGAGGCGCTAGCGGCCGAGTCTTGTGATGCCGCTTGGAATCGCGGAGGCACTGCACCCGGAGAAGAACCCTGCTCTTTCAAACTCCTTGAGCTGGCCAACCTGGCGCTCTACTGGGATCCTATGGTCGTGCCAGCCGGCATGATGGCCGACTGTACCATCGCCGAGCTCACAGTTAGTATGTTTCATTTGAAACGCAACTCCAGTGCGTTTGTCGCATACATTTTACCGATTTTTTTTAGGAGCGGATGCGTGAGACTTGGAGCGGCGCGCACCGCTGGCTGATGCGTCCGGGCTCTGCTAGCGCTCGGGTGCGGCGGGAGCGTTGCGAGCGCCCGCTCCGAGACCGGGCGCGTCCGCGCCTCGCCTGCCATCTCACTCTGGACTCCGTGCTGCTCAGGCTCACCGACGTAAGACACGGCGAGCTGTAGTGCGTTTTCATTTTTTTTTTCTAGTCGCAATAATGACCCGTTATATGTACCGCAGCGTCAGTATAGCGAGATGGCGGGCTGCCGGAGTGGCTTGGAACGCGTGGCGCGGTTGCGGGTAGTGCGTGCGCTGAGACCTCGTGCGCCGCTGCAAGGCCACGCTCGCGCTTGGTGGCTTTACGCGGTGAAGGCACACCTGCCACACCACACGTGTGAGTGCCGCCATCGCACACGATTTCCTCGTAGCGAAACCCGACCGACGTCTTTCTTTATGTAGGGATGGATCCCCGCCCGTCCTGGGAGGACTGCGTGTCGGCGGCGCGTGAGGCGCGGCGCTACGTGTCTCTGGTGCTGCAGACGCTGTTGGCGCCGGCCGCCACGCTTCCGCCCGACGACCAGCGTGTCAAAGACGACTACGAGTGGCGTCAGCCGATACACGTGCTAAAGCCGCTGCGAGAGGTACGACCACATACGGTCGGATATATTATATTTTTGTAAGAGGTGGGGGGGCAGTTAGGGAAAGTTTCCTTTTCAATATTCTAAGTAAATTACTTTAATAAAAGGTGGCAATGCGCAAAGTACCGGCTTCGACGCCGGTGACGACGCCCGATCCGGCTAGCTCGGGTCGTAGCGTGCTGGTGCGTTGGTTCCCTCAGTGGTGGGGGTGGTATGCCTCTCCGAACACCACCGCTGAGTCTCAGTCCACCACGACCACCACTGACGCAACCACATTTGTACCGCATCCCACGTCTACGGTAACGGACACCACAACCTCGCGACTAGAAGACGAAATCCTAGACGTAATAGCAGACTCGTTGGACGACAATACGATGCTGAAACGCGACGCTGCCTTTGGCCTGTTCGAGTTCACACTACAGAGGGGATCGCTTGACATCTGTATCGAGGGGGATAAAGACGACAGGTGGGTCTAACACCCATATTTTCTCTTTAGTCTTTAATCTTCCAGTAATTATTAACTGCACATACAGTAGGTGGATACCTCCTGTTAAATTACGATAGGTTCAATCTAACAATGAAATAAAACACTTGCTTCTGTAATTACCCGTTCGTGTCGGTTGAAATAAGGAAATCACCTTACTGATGACGTAGCCTTTCGTTTTACCAGTGATAATATGCCGCGTTCAGCAAAACTCCTAACTGACTTGGTGATTAATCCGCTAAAGTTATTTCTGAAATAGTAAATTCTTTTGGAATTGTTTGAGAATCATAGAGTTTTTAAACTGCTTTGACAGACAAATGGTTTCTCAATATCAATAAAAATATATAATATTTGTTGTGTTCGTAATGTGAGGAAGAATCTTTTTAAAATTACCTTAAAGGACAAAATAATCTCATATAGATAAAGTAACTCAATATACTAAGTAAGGCTGCACACATTGTTGAAAGTTTGTTGATGAAAATAAATAACCTCTTAAAAGTATTGGTATTAGATTCCTAAAAATATCCGGTTTCCCCCTTCAGCGCTGACGGTGGCGCAGCGTCCGAGGGCCTGGAACTGCAGTTCTCGAGCGTGCTTATGCGCGTGGAGACCCGCCCGCGTGCGGCCGCGCACGCACTGCACGCGTCCCTGGGCGCCGTCGTACTGCGGGACCGCGTCACACCTGAGACGCTTTTCCCTGTGCTGGTCGCGCCGCAGGTACGGAAGATCGCCACGCTGTGGTTCCATCGGAATGTGACAATTATTGATCTGTGATTCTTATATAGGGCATGATCCGCGAGGGCTTGAGCGCGATGAACGCGGCGGCGAGCGCAGCAGCGTGGTGGCGAGCGCAGCGGCCGCCGCCCATACCCCACGCACCCCCTAACGCTCCTCCCCCGTCCGCAGAGCCACTTTTCCAGCTGTTCTACGAAAAACGTCCTTCCGGGCCGGGCTGCGACTACAGGCTGCGTGTCAAGTCGCGCTCGGTAGAGGTGGTATGGGCGGTGGGCGTAGCGCGCTGGGCGCGCCGCTGGGTGGCTGCAGGCGGCGCCTTGGCGTCCGTTCGCAGCCATACGCGCGCTACACTGCATCACCACTGGGATCGCCTTGTGCATCACGCGCGCACTTCGGTATGTACCACCTGCCACTAAAAGGCCGCTTCTACTGGTTCCAAAGATTGTAAATCTTTTGTAATCGTCTCACTTACGCCACAACGTATGACGCAGAGCGAGCGTCGCTCGTGGCAGATCGAGCTGGACGTCTCCGCGCCGCAGATTCTTCTGGTGGAGGAACTGTGCGACCGCGACGCGTCTGTTTTGCTTTTGGACTTCGGTCGGCTGCGCCTCGCAAATGCGCCGCCGTTAGACCAAGAACATCGATACGACGATATGCCAAAGCAGTTCTCTGCCGATGACGATGAAGGTATTTATAGTGACTCGTATATAAGACAGTCCTCAAGAGTCTCCCGATCGAAAATCGACCTCGCTCACATCGCCCGTCGTCTTAGAATTGTTCATGACGCCATGCTCGACGCCCCCGGGCAGCCCGCTGTCCCCTGCGTCTCCTGGGCCCCCGCTAGCGCCGCCGCTGCGTGCCGCCGACCTACATCCGCGCCTCTACGACCGCTATTGCGTGGAACTCAGCGAGCTGCAGGTGCTGGTGGGTCGCGCGCGGGACAACTGGCGGTATGCGCATAACAAGACCACTTCTGCGCTGCACCTGCTGGACCGGTTCACCATCTCACTGCAGGTGCTTAAGGAGGAAGAGGAGTTGGAACGGAAGGAATAGAGCCGGTTTACGGACCTGTAAACGACTATACGCATGTTGCAGGCCGAGAGGCGCGTGGTGTCGACGACAGACCCGCAATACCCGCGCGTGGCGTTGGCTGGCTCACTGCCCGCGCTAGTAGTGCACCTCAGCGAACACAAGCTGGCCGCCGTACGAGCCGTCGTCGCTTCTGTGCGACCCGACGCAAGCCCCGGTGTCTACGCCGACCCGTTAGTAACTAACCGAAACTAGAAGATTTTTAGTAATATGTCCTAAAAACAATTTAATAACTTACAAATATTTACATAACGTTAGAATACCAAATCAAGAAGGCTCAGGAGAGGAAGAGAGCCAGAGTAACGACGAAACGGAGACAGAACAATCTGAAGTTTCTACTAACCAGAACGCCACAATATTGATGTTGCAATTTGCCATCGATCAAATGTCACTGGAGGTATGCATCTCTCCTTTCTGTGAAAACTAAGGATATACAGAAGTATAGCGTAGGTGTCCGCAGGTGCAGTCTCGAGGGCGTAGCATCGCCGAGGTGCAGGTGTGCGGCGTGCGAGCGGCGCTCGCCTTGCGGCCGGCAGATACGTCGATGTCGTTATCCGTGCACTCGCTGCTTTTGGTGGATGCGCTGCAGACCTACGGGCCAGATTTCGAACTGTTACTCGCCAGCCACAAGCATCTCGGGTATGGTTTCACGTCTTCGCGCCTTGTTGCATCGTTTAGTTTTGCAAGGGTCATTTTAACGTATTGTTTCCGCTCAGTATGGATACAGCGTCGGGCAGCATCCGTGGTTCGGAGCCGACATCCCCCACGTCACCTGCGTCTCCCCCCGCACGCTCTCCCCCGCCGCCTCCCACGCCGCGCCAGCTGCATCGCGCGCTCCACTCGCTGCGGCGCAAAAACGACATCGCGGACGATAGTAGGTTCGCTTTTCCATAATGTATTGCCGAAAAGTATTCGTCATTGACTAATTATATATTTATATATAGGGACCGATAGAGAAGCCGGAACTGCAGCGCCGGACTGGGTTAGTGGAGTTAGTTGGCACTCCGTCAACACTTCGTTCGCTGCCAGTGACTTCGCTTGGGGCAGCTTCGGGCAGACCGACTGGGGTGGCATGGGGAAGGAAGGTCGCGGTGGGGGCGGTTGGGGACAGGAGGGTAGCAATTGGGGCGCGAGTGGAGGCTGGGCGGCGCCCGGACTTGTCGACTCGGAAGCGCTCATTGCCGTGGAGCTGTGCTTCGTCAAAGGAGAGGGAGAATCCGAAGACTTACAGATTGCCAATATTCTTTTTAATAATTTGGATGTCATCGGTGAGTCGCTGAAAGATGCCATCCTTTTGCTTAAAAATCGGTGTACATTATTTGTTAATGTTATATCGTTCTAACATAATCATACAGTTTTTAAATAGATACAACATTAAATTATAATATTATAACCGGTTGTGAGAATTAATTATAATATTAAATTTAATTTATGTTTCTTTACATGCTGTCGAAGTGCCATTGCAATGTTGTGTTTATATTTGAAGCTAATCAAGAGACCATTGTGGAACTAATCGGATTCGCGCACCGCGTGTCGGGCCCCGCACCGCCTCCGCCCCGCGCACCCCCCGCGCCTGCGCCTCACGCACACACCGACCACAGCGATGCGCGGGTAATCACACATACACACTCATAACGTATTAATTACTTATAAGTTATTTTCTATTAACCATGGATTTATGGATGGATGATGGTATTTGCAGCCGGTGCGCACGGAAATCACATTCGACTTCCACCGCCTTGGTGTGCTGCTGCTGCGTGCTGGGGTGCGCGACGGCGTGCTCGTCGCCGGCAAGATCGCCACCGCCACTGTGGGTGACGCGCGCATTCAGGCCACACTGGGTAATACTGGATTCTACTGCTTACTGGAAGCAAGATTGTTGTTGGTAATAATAGGCATCGATGTTTTTTAGATGGCGACCGTATCGAGGTGGGCGGGTCGCTGGGTGGCGTGCAGGTGGTGTCACTGTCGGATAGCGCGGGCGTGCACTCGCGCGTACTGACAGCCGGTCGCGCGCCCGCCCCACCCTCGGCTCCCATGGCTCCGGTCTCACCTTTACCCTCCGTCCGAGAGCCGCAGCATCCGCAAGCGGAATACAATACCGGCGATGAAAAGGCACTTCTTTTCTCCATATCCCGGACTATCCGAGAGCCAGATGTCGTCTCTTCCGGTAAATAAACTGTATTCATTATAACATTTCTTATTTTATTTTTAACAGTGATCACCTCAAAAACATTTAACATCATACTCACGTTTCAGCCCCTGACGCGCAAGGAGAGACGGAGGGCGCCTCACGCTCGCTGGAGGTGTGTGTGTGGGTACGCGTAGCTCGTGTTTGGTATACGCACTCCCCGCCTCTGCTGTGTGAGTTGCGGGAGTGCGTGGCTCAGTTTCAGCAATACCTGGCAAACCTTGGGCGATCAATCCGCGCTGCCGCCGCGGACATGGCCATCGGCCTTGTGCAGCCCCGGTACGTTCGCGCCGCTTGCCACAGTGGTACTAGCCTATGCACATACACTTAAAGACTACATTTTACATTTGCAGGGGCGATTCTATATACGCGAACCCTCGATTATCACAGTCGACGGAGGGCGTGTCGCCGCGACGACGTACTGCGAGCGCAGGGTGCTCCTTAGATGAACCAGATCTCGAGCCGAGCGACATCATACTCAAGTAACATTTTGCTGTCTTTGTAAATTATAAAAAAATAAAATAATTTTTGTTAATCTAATAGCCAATAATATGAGTCTGTCATCGTGAGTTCATTAAGTATCTCCGTGCAGTGTAAATGTGGAGCTACAGTCCCCGGTGGTGGTGCTTCCACGAGCGGCGCGCTCGCCCCACGTGCTGGTGGCACATCTGGGCCGCATGGCACTAACGCAGCGCGGACCAGCTGCCAGCGCCACCGCCGCCGTGCGCGTCCGGGATATTTCTCTAGTATCGGTACGTATTGTGCTGCGTGGTGATTGTGAAGCTTTAAAATAGCATTCAAAACGTGTCTTGAGTGACCGTTCCTTCTTATTGATAATTTACGTAAACTCATCTGATTGATACGGTGCATGCATGATGCAGCTGGACGTGGGCGATAAGGTTCGCAAGCAGCTTTTAGCGACAGACAACATGGCGGACATCTACGACGTGACCCGGGGACGGCCAGTGCTACACGACACTGGGCTGCGCCTGCGATTGGCACCGGGCTCGCCTTGGGCACTGGATGGAGCTGTGGTGGGCGGCTTACATGTCTCAGCCAGCCGCGAGCAATACGAGCAGCTGCTCGATACGCTGCACTGGCTGTCGGTCTCGCCGCCGTTGCCGTCCGAACCCACGCCCGCTGCGCCACCACCGCTCGAGCCCGTCGCCGTGCCGACGTTGCGGCTCGATCCGCAACTGCGCGCCGCAGTGCTGGCCGTGCCGAAGCCTGCGCCTCACGACCGTCCCGCACATACGCCTCTAGTTGGTATGACATCCGATACCACTTTGACCCGCCAGACTTACGTTAAGAGATAATCGATACAAACAATTTACACTTTCCAATCAGTGACCTTCGAGCTGCCCAACTTCACTGTTGAACTTCGAGCCGATTTGGGCACCGGAGAAAGAAGTCTAGTTTCGCTTACTTTTAGAGAATTCCTACTACGTCGTGAACATCTACATCCACACGAGTCCATACTTCAGGTAAGAAATTATAACTTAATAATAAGATAACTCCCATTAATCCCGCCGTTTAAACATGTTTAATGTGTCATAAATTTTTAAATTTATATCAGGTGTCCCTCCACTCGATCACCATGGAAGACCTCACCAAGGAGCCTGAGTCCCGGCACCGCATGTTGATGGTGTCACATACGCCGCCCGGACCGCCCAAAGCCGTGTTCGTGTCAAAGTCTTGCCCGGACTTCGTAACTGAGTTCCCAGACGATGACTCTGCGTGTCCGCTGCAGCAGGCGCGAGCCGCATCCACTTCGTTGCCGACCGCACTAAACTTGTCCGACAGAGAGGTTAGGCTAGTCTCAGCTTCACAACGGCAGCCTGTTGAAATTTAGCACTTGTACTATTATATAATATTTTCAGTATAAACGTATATTGGAGAACGAGCGCCAGGCTCGTCGGTGTGGCCCGACGCCGCCCTGCTCGCCGGAGCACGACGGGCGGAGCGGAGACGACGCGCTCGAGGGCCCCGCACAAGACAACCTCGTGTGGGTGTCGGTGCACTCACGTCATCCGCAGCACCCGCAATACCGTGACCAGTATAAAGAAGTGTCGAGGTCAACAAAAGTAGACTTTAACTGCCTGAAGCTGGTGTTGAGCATTGACAGCTGGGTAACCGTGCTCGACTTTTTTGGGGTTGCCGGAGACGAGCCCGACCTGTCTCCGCCCACCACGAACGTCAACGAAACTAGTAAGTCTCTCCAGTGCTTTATGATTTTCGTCTTAAAAACTATTTTCATTTATTTAATATTCATAGGCTCATCAATGACCGAGAGCACCGAGACCGGTATAACAGAGACGGAGATGAGTGTGCGTTCGCTGTCGGTGCTAGTAGTGGGCGCGCGGGGCGAGGCGTGCCGCGCGCTCGTGTCGCGGGTCAGCGTGCGCGTGCGGGAAGGCGGCGCGGGCGGGGGACGCAACGTGCACGCGCGGCTTGGCGAGCTGGCGCTTGCCGATCTCACTCCCCACGCACCGCTTTGGCGGGAAAGACTGAGTATGCGCACCAAGCACGCGCTAGACATACATTACCAAAGGTCAGCATTGTACTCGTATTGTTGTCAAGTGAGATCTCTGTATTTATCTTTTTACGCTAACTACATTTATTTATTTAAAAGGCTGAATGCGACGGAGGCGGTCGCAGCGGGACACGAGGCGTATCTGTCTCTCGAGATGGGGCCCGTAACTTACGTGCACACGCGTCGTTTTGTGCTCGAGCTACAGAGTTTCGCTAGGGATTTCAGTCTGTTGCGTCGCGTTATCGCTCAGGCCAGAAGAAAGGTTACAAAATTGGCAGAAATTACACCAGTTCATAATAATCAAATACGAAGTTTTATAACCGGAAGAGTTGTGTGCGCAGGTGTCGAGTGGCCCGCGCGACGCATCTCTGCAGCGTCTGCGTCTGCGCCTGCGCTGCTCGGCGCCTGTCATCGTTCTGCCGGTATCTGGCCGCAGTCGAGACGCGCTGGCTGCCGAATTGCAGCAGCTGCTGCTAGACAACTGTTTTCGCCGTGCGGGACACCCAGACACTGTTTCTAAGATCGTTGACCCGACCATCGGTGAGTTTCTTCTGTTTTGCACAAACATATTAAAGAAAATTTATATAGCATTATACTTGACTGTGTAGAGGAACGCGAGATGCTAGATGTACGCACGATACGTGTGGAGGGACTGACGCTGTGGTGTGCACGCGTGGGGGATGGGTGCTCCACAGGGGCGGAGCGCGTGCGTCGCATCGGCGAGCCGCTGCTGCCCGCACCGGCGTCGCTCTCGCTGCAACTTGAACACAACTGCAGCGACACACACAACGGTAAAGAGACGAGTTTTTCGTGTCTCCCACATCGTCTGGTCGGTGGTAACTGTTGGCCATGTCCGCAGTTCCCGAGATGACGGTGCAGGGTCGGCTAGCCACACTGCAAGTGGCGCTGGACGCAGCTCAATACAGGCTAGTGCGCGGTGTGCTAGCACACAATCTGGCGGAGGCGTGTCCGGAAGTGCTAGCGCCGGCGGCAGCCGGTCAGCCCTTCCCGAGCGCAGCCTGGCCTACATGGTCTTTGCGGCTGGACCTGCAGGACGTCAATCTGGAGCTGCTTGCCGTCCGCCCGCAGCCGCCGCTTGCTTGCATCAATTTCATTAAGTCGCGGCTGATCATAGAGACTCACTCTGACCTGTCCCAGGATATCGACCTCGTCTCGCAGGTAGCAACACCCTTATCTTTCTCTATAGTGTATGGAAATTATAGTTTCGACGGGTGAAACTATTTCCCTAATGCTACGATCTGTTCGATTGCGCGTGTAGGAGATCCTAGTAAGCGACACGCGGTTCGCGTCGCAGCCGGCTAACCGACGCGGTAACGTGTTCAGCCACATCGTGCAGCCGCTGCCCGACCATCGCCACAGCGTGCAGGCCGAAGTGCACGCCAGGTACTGCCGTCTCCGGACTGCGTTCGCGTATACTAATATAAACAATTTATGATTGTACAAGTAACTACATCTCTTTGCAGAAAGCGGCCAGACTCGTCCGCGTACACCATCATGGTGAACAATATGCGTTTGATGGCGATCCTGGACTGGTGGGAGGCGGCGGCGCAGTTCCTGGCGCAGGCGCCGCCACCGTCCTCGGACCCCGACCTCGCACATCTGTACGATAAACGCCATATAAATAATAACTAACAGTTTTACTTACAAATTTATTTAATATTTTTAAGCAATAATAACTAAAAGCACAATTGCTAACGGTAAGTCCCATATAGAGATGCACTGTTGGAGAACGAAAGTGAGTGGTGCAGCTCAGGGGGGCGGAGCCGGGAGGGCGGGGGCGCAGGAGGGATGCAGGGGGCTAGCCACGTGGAGCTTAAGCTGAACGTAACTGACTCGCAGTTGGTATTCGTAGAGGACGCCTCGTTGTGGGACACTAACGCTGTTATACTCAAGGTACTTACGAACTTATGTTTCCAAGTATTGATATTAGATATAGATATCTATTGATTGCATTATGAATCTTCAAACTCCTTAATTAATACGCGAGGACAAGTAAGATGCAAAGGAGAGCGTGATATCAAAAATAGTACTAGAATATTTATTACGCCACTATTAAGTTCTATGATCTCATATTGGCAAGAACAGGTTTAATGTGAGATTAACATTTTTAATTCGATAGATAGTGAATTCTTACAGAGCTACTTTATAATATTTTGCCACTGTGCTACTTCATTAGAGCACGACTGTTATTACGTACCGGCCGGCGGACGAAGCGCGGTCGGTGGTGTGCGAGCTGAACGAGTTGGAGGTGTTCTCGTGCGTGCTGGGACTGGAGGAAGAGACGGCGCTGTCCATCGTCGAGCCGGCCGCGGTGACCGCTTCGCTGCAGCCGGGCCGCGTGCTGGCCGTGTCCGCGCCCGCACTGCGTCTGCGTCTCTCCTACCACGATATGCGCATGTTCGCCTCGATGCTACAGTCACTGCCGGCGCAGGCCAGAGCGGCTCTTTCGGGTACGTAAGGCCTCACTTCATCACATTGGCAACTTGTAAACGATTTCTGTATCGTGAAGACGGTCTTCTTCTAAACGGTGATTTCACAGGCAAAGTAGAGGAGGACGGCGCAACTGACGTACCTGCCAACAGTGTGCACATGGGCGCGGGTGTGTCGGCAACGGGACCGGTAGGCGGCGCAGCGCGAAATGCTGTTTGTGCTGCTGCGCTGCCCTTGTGGGCGCGGCCGCCGCCCCCGCAGCCCCCGCCCCCTGCGCCACCCGCGTTGTGGCCTCTCAGAGCCGTGCAGGTGACGATCCTTCGTGATATTTAAGGTGACTGCGTCTTGTATATTATTAAATTTTTCATAATTTTAAAGGTAAGCGCAGAATGTGTGACGCTATGCGTCATAGATGACTGCTTGGATTCGGACGTCCCGTTGCTAGAAGTGTCGCTGGTGGACCTCGAATTGGAACAGGTGAGTCCTCGTCTACGCCGTGACATAATTTCGGTTACGTGTTCATTAAATAAGTAGTAACAATAAAATTAATTTAGGATTTACGAAAAGTGGAGGAGTCATTCGAGGATCCCCTACTAGTCTGCACTCCGGTGGGGACGACGGGCGCGTCTGAAGCGCGTGGAGGCGCTGGCGGAGGCCGTCTGCGCGCCCAGCTCAGCGCCGACTACTACAACCGTACGCTGTCTGACTGGGAGCCCGTGGTGGAGCCCTGGAGCTTTGAGGCGGGTTGGGAACATACACTATCCCGCGGCCTGGCGCTGGGTCGCTTGCAGCTGTACGTGCGCTCGGACGCCACACTTGATACTAACCTGACGTCCTCGCTCGTGGACTTGGCCTGCCTCGTGCGGACCAACTGGACGCAGGATTACTACGCGCCACAGGTGGGTGACAGCCTCTCACGGAGGCCTTATATTTAACCACTAGTTGCTTCACTGCACATATTGTGCAGTGCAAAGACTCACAAGGTTTTGCTTATTAGCATTCTTCTAAAATAATTAGTTATATAATTAGTTTTTTTTTCGTTTTCTACTCTGGTGATCTATGTATTTTGGGAAATCATGAATAATTAATTTTTTTTAATTATTTTTAAATTATAGACTCTCCGATGTTATACGTAAATATATATGAATTTTAAATTACATGTACAATGACGTCATGAGACGAAGGTCGGTCTGTCTTCCTCTTTCTGTAATATTATTATTATTACAGCATCAAACATTATCCGAACCGAGTAACATTGATAAAGTGTTTGATACAGTGACATTGATAATGTAATACACTTTTCAAAGAATTAACATATGATTAAAAATCAGACCTACTCTTTACTCTTTCCATTTCTATTAAATGTGCTCGAAGTGAACAGAGTGTGTAATATTTATCACTCAGACCATATCATCGGAGCAGTCTCCGAAGGGCAGTCCATCGGGACACAGGCGGCGCTCGCCCTTCGTGCCATACGCGCTGCGCAACCTCACGGGACAGCGCCTGTGGTTCACCACGCTTACCACCACCTCCGATGAGTGAGTACAGCCTTCTGCAGTATGCTTCGGACGACAGTAGGTAGTTTAGGTAATATTTGAACATAATGTTTAGACTGCGAGAGTCGGGTGAGCTGGAGGTCCGTCCGGACGACTCGTGGGTGATGGTGCGCGCGGGTGACACGGAGCCGTTTTCGTTCGGGGCGAGGCGCGGCCGCGTGCGGACAGCTCCCACCCCCGCCCCCGCCGGTCCCGCTCCCCTGCACCGCCTCGTACTGCGCATCGACGGCTGGGCACCGCCCGACCCCATCTGTGTGGACCGCGTCGGCGTCTTCTTCAGACAAATCACACACACGGTGACACGCGTCTACTATTATAGGGCATTAAAATATTGTAGACAAACGGACGATTCATAATTTTGTATATACCTGCAGAAGACGGGTGCGGAGGCGCGCGTGGTGCTGGAGGTGTCGTTGGAGGGTAGTGCGCGTAAATTAGTAGCTGTGCGCTCGGCGCTGCAGGTGGTCAACAAGCTGCCGCATCCTGTCGAAATGCGCCTAGACCGAGCTCCCACCGCCGGTAACTACTAGCTCATTATATTATATGAATATGAATTGCTCTAACTCAATTCATATTTTTTTACATAGAACTTTGTTTACGTATTTTTACTTCACTTACCATAAAAGTGCAATGTCCGCAATTTCCATTCTGTCATATCGTGTCGGTAAAAAACGAATCGAGTTCAAAACTAACCAGTAAATAACGAGCTCATGTCCGGTGGCGGCGGCGCGGGTCCGGCCGCGGGGGCAAAGCGTGCGACGGGTGCGTTGCAGCGCCGCGCAGCGCTGGGCGCGCTGTGTGCGTTGCGCCTTGAACCACACGGCCGTATATTTGTCGACTGCGGTGACTCACTCATTACACTCACTAGACGCATCTCACTCTCCCTGTAGAAATGTATTATTGTGTAGTAATGATGTGATATTGTTGGTTTAAAATAATTAACTGAATTAATTGAATTTATAATATGGGTAAATTGAACAAAGCTTTAAAAATATTAAAATGCATATTTGCCTCTTCCTCGGCATTATAATTACGTGATAATATTATTTAGGTGAATTTTGATTACATACATAACATAACATTAGGCTAGACCAGACCATTAGACCAGTCATGGCTGTGAATTTTGATTACATACATGACATAACGTTAGGCCAGACCAGACAAGTAGGGGAGTCATGGGATGAATTTTGATAACATACATAACATTAGGCCAGAGCAGACCAGTAGACCAGTCATGGGGTGAATTTTGATTAGATACATAACATAACATTAGGCCAGACCAGACCAGTAGACAAGTCATGACGGTGAATTTTGATTACATACATAAATTCAAATTCAAAGTATCTTTATTCAAGTAGGCATTTACACGTACTTTTGAATCGTCAATTATTACAATAAAAAAAAAAGATCGGTGTAGTAAGTCCGTGAGTAAGCTACCACCGGCTCGGAATGCTGATCTGTTGAGAAGAGCCGGCCAGAAACTCAACAGTTGCTCTTTTTAAAAGATATATAAATCTTAGATGATGTACATTATAATATTAATCTTGCAAATGAATCAACAACTTAAGTTACACATATTTCACTCAAACCACTAAAAACTCCTGAACGTTGTAATAAGATGTATTAATAATAAACTTTTGATTGTAGATTTAAAACTAAGAAAAGAAAGGTCTAAGTTATCTTGTGAAACTTAATTATATATGCGTATACTCAAACCCATGAAGGATTTATTAAGATTTGAAGAAGAAATTTTGGCGTTACGAATTTGTTTTTATTTCTCGTATTTCTTGCGTATCTGTCACTGTTATTTATATAACTATTTAAATTTTGGCGTATTTATTAAATGTTTTAAAATATGTATTGCGAAGCGACTAAGATTACGTATTTCTTTAAAAACATCTCTCAGAGAATCTCTAGCTTTTAAGTTATAAATAGCCCGCACAGCTCTTTTTTGTAAAATAAATATAGAGTTAATTTCGGCAGCACTGCCCCATAATAAAATACCGTAAGATAAAATGCTATGAAAATAACTAAAATAAACAAGTCGAGCCGTATTAACGTCCGTTAATTGTCTAACTTTTCTAATTGCAAAGACGGCGGAGCTGAGTTTGGCTGCAAGTGTCGAGAGATGGGGGTTTCACAGGAGCTTTTTATTTAAAGTTATACCTAAGAAATTTGTTGAGTTAATCAGTTCTAACACTTCACTGTCAAGGAGCAAATTAAAATTTTTACTTTTTACATTAGGAAGTGTAAACTCTGTATTTAGTTTTCTTAATATTTAAGACTAAATTATTAATTTCGAACCAATGAAGGACTCGTAACAAACTGTTTACTTCGTCATAATTAATCCTATCACGCTCAACTTTAAAAATAAGTACAATGTCTCACAGATCTTCAATAAAAAAGGGCAAGCCATTAATATAAAGTAAAAACAAAAAGGGGCCTAGAATAGATCCTTGTTGCACACCCATGTTTAGGTGAGAATCAGACGATTTAGAATTATTTACGTAAACTGTCTGGACTCTTTGATTCAGGTAAGAGGCAATAAGATCAAGCACAGCGCTACGTACACCATAGTGGTTAAGTTTGTATAGCAACGTCCGATAAAAATTTTCTCGAAGATCTTACTTAAGATCGGTAACCGGTAAAGAGATAGGCTTATAATTGTCGGGATCGAATCTATCGCCACTTTTAAACAAAGGAACTACTTTACTGTAACAACATAATATTAGACCAGTAGACCAGTCATGGCGGTGAATTCTGATAAAATACAAAACATAATTTGTCCAGGAATAGTGATACTAGAAGGCCGAGCATTACGATAGAGATTTGTTCGTGTACACCTCGTCGAGACAACGAAGTCTTTTAATGATCATTTGATGTTCAAATTTTACGTCATGGTAAAGGAAAGTTTCCTTATATTATATACCATAGCGGCTGTTACTGTAAGGCATATACAGTTACAGCCTGTAAAAATAGACTGTCCCAGAAGATAATGCGTGTAACAGTTATTACTATACCATACTTTTCTTACGGTATGTTAACGCAATTGCAAATATCCATTTCTGACAATAGTAATAAATCAACTTAGAACAAGTAGATCTACAACCAATTTATGATATCAAGATAACTGTCGATTAAAAATGTTATGTACAAGTATATCATTGAAGTATACCCGTAACAAATCCTTAATTCTCATCTTGATAGTATAGTATCAACCATCTTTATAGCTAGCGTCATATTTTTCTACGAATTGCAAATAGAATAAATTTTATTGGTAACAGTTGATTAACGTTCAATAGTCAATATTATTATTTTATATTACAAAAATATTTTATGAACCCTTTTATGAAATATGGCTCGGTATTAATACATTCAGTGTATATCTCTTTAAACTAAATGAAAGATGTCGTCCATTAAATTAATCACGTGACTCTCAAAAGGGAATTATTTAAAAAAAATCCCGAAATATCACAAGAGGGGGGGGGGGGGGTTAGTATGAACTGAACTAAACGCTCTATGTCAAATATTATTTTTATGTCAGTCAAAAATAATTTGCCAACACCACCAGGAGAATAGAAAAAAATCACGAGATTAATGGACGACCCCTAAATTATTAGATGTCGGACTCATATTCAATTAAATATAATAGTGATATTTACATAATTCAATCGTACCGTGTATCTATCGCTTATTGTTCGAGAACAAATGGTTGTGTGCAGGCGTCTGGAGTGGCGTGAGTGTGGCCGGCACGAAGGCGCGAGCGACGGCGGTGGATGCGGGTGCGCGGTGGGCGGCGCCTCTGGAGGCGTACACGGGCGTAGTGTGGGTGCGACCGCTGGCAGGCGCACGGGCTCCTCCCGCGCCGCCTCTGCCGCCTGCCGCCGTGAATTGGCGCGCCGCCGCTGCCGAGCGCGCTCTGATGCATCACGAGTGTCGCGCCCCGCATGATCATAGTTACAGGTAGCTACGTGATGCGAGCGTTATCTAGAAGTCGACTCGCGTCAGTCGTTGAATTTTTAATATGTTGAAGAATTTATGATTGATATTAAATCGAACCGCTTTAATTTGCGGCAGATTCTGCTGCGTGGTGGTGCGTGAGCGGTTTCCTCCTGATCGCGGGGAGCCGCTGCCAGGACACACCCTTACTCTGGTGCCCGCGCTCCGGCTAGAGAATCTGCTCCCGCTGGAATTGCACTACCGCACTGACGCTGTCACAGGCACCATCGGGCCCGCGCAGACACAGCCATTCCATCAAGTGCGACCATCTTCTGCTGGACGTTTCAAACGGACATTATAATCGCTGTATGGATGTTATATCCAATAAAATTATTGCTCGTCGTAGGTAAACGTCGAGGAGGGGGTGGAGATGAGCGTGAAGTTGGAAGGCTTCGGTTGGTCTACCCCTCTGAGCGTCGGTGGAAACAATAACACTGGATCTTTCTCTGCCAGACTGAAGTTACGGGATCGACGCGGTCGGCGACTCTATCTCAATGCGCGTGTTACAATCAAGAAAACGGACGGCATCAAGGTGAAACGACTTCTACCCGATTTATAGCTATACGGGCTCGTTCGTTCTCACAGAATTCTCATACCTCCAGGTGTGTCTCTCCGCTGCTTACTGGCTAGTGAACCGCACGGGGCTGCCGCTAGTGTTCCGCGCGGAGGGCGGGGGTGAGGCTGCGGGGCAGTTCGCGGAGCACGAACTGGCGCGTATGGTGGCTCCTCTGCCTTTTGCCTTCGCAGACGGGGATGGACCCACGCTGGCTGCACGCCTCGGCACCTCGCTGGCTCCCAACCCTGAGGTACGCCCACACCGGTCACTGAACATCGCCTTCGCTGGGTTATTATTATTATTATATGTTGGGATGTTGTTATAGTGGTGTTCTCCGTTCGGCCTGGGGCCCGGAGTGACCGTGAAGAGGCTGGAGTGCCGCGGGGGCGGTGCCGGTGGCGGTGCGGGGGCGGAGAGCGATCGCTCGTACGCAGTGGGCGTGGCGGTGCGGGCGGGCCGAGGCCGCTATCGTCGTACCAATATCGTTACCTTTACTCCGCGATATCAGCTGCACAACAACACATCGCACTGCTTGCAATTTGCTCAAAAGTGCAGCGCGACCACGCTCGTAATTATAAAAATATTTTGACATATAATTTTTATTTTGAAAGACTTAAGTGAAAGAGTTAAGTGAGCTGATGGAGGATGGATTTATAGCAGCAAATAGAGGAGGAAAATATGTTTTGCCGACCACATTTATAGTGATATAAGTCTGACAGAAATTACAAAACTAAAAGTTTCAACAATCATTGTAGAACGACCCGGGCGCGCGGTCCACGCACGTGTCGGCCGTGGCGGGCTGCCACCTGCCGTGGCACTGGGCGCGCTGGGATCGGGAGCGCTTGTTGTGCGTGCGCGTACTAGACGGAGGCGGCGCACCACGGACGAGCTGGTCGGGCGGGTTCAAGCTGGATGAGGCGCGAGGACTGCACGTGGCATGCCGTGGTGGGGCCGGTGCCTATGAACTGCTTCGGGTGGAGGTGGTAGCGCAGGGCGCGGCGCTGTTGGTGGTGCTTACGGACGCCGACCGTGCGCCGCCGCCTTTGCGAATCGACAACCACTCGCCTGTCGCCATAATGTTCCATCAGGTGTGTCGGAAAATCTCTCACAAATTGTCTTTTTTATAAAAAAAAATTATCTATAATGTCCTTACGAATTTGATCTCTAACGCCCGATATCATCATTCAGGTGGGATGTTCGGAAGAGTGCGTGGTGGGTGCGGGTGGACGCGCGCTTTGGGCGCTGCCGGAGCCCGAGGGGACGCCGGCTTTGGCGCTGCGAGCACCGGGCGGCCCTCGACTGACGCTGCCATTGCATGCATTGCACGAAATTCAGACCCTACTGTATCAGAACTTTATTTATGTCGCTTTTTATGCTCAAGAAACGAACGCTCCCGATACCGTAACGTAAGTATGCGCCGGTAAACGTGCAGTCTGTTAGATTAGGTTCCATTAAATATATTACTACCGTTCTTATGCCCTTTTCTGACTACAGACGCCATCGGATTGTCATGATTTCTTCTTCCTTGTTGTCACTTAACTCGGTCTTTACTCCTTTCATTCTCATATCACACATTCTATTCATGAACTCATATGAATGTCTAGTTTAAACACAATTTATTTCTCCTGATTAAATGCCTATGCTACGATTATCTCATGCTTATTTTTTATATTATATGACTTTTAAATGTAGAGAGCAGACTGAAGGCGCGGAGGAAGGAGTACTGGTTCTGGAGGTGCCTCTGGGCTCCACGCGCGTTCAGCTCGCCCGCATGCGATATGGAGACAGGTCTGAAGTCTATTCTCATATTATGGAATTAATCTACAGTCAAAGTCTAACATTCCCAAACCTATGCCAGGTGTCAGCTGTGGCGGCGCGGTCCGGGAGGCCAGCTCGTGCACGAAGGTAGTTCCCCGCCGCAACCCACCGACCAGCTCGCCGCGGATACGATGCTGTCCCCGCATGCCCTTGTACGTAGCACAGCTCGACTTAACAGCAAGTCACCTCATACAGAGGCTTTCGCATCGTGTCCTATAACAAACAAGTCGCGCGCTTGCAGGTGTTGGATATCGAGGAGGCGGCACCTCGGCCGGCACGGGCAGCGGCATTGGTGCTGCGGCGTTCTGATCCGCGCCGCGCTTCCACGCAGACCTGGCGTCTGCTGGCCAACGCCATGTGCTGCGCTCACAACAATTTGAGCGTTCAGCCTGAGGATGGACTTATGGGACTCAATGCCGGTGAGTGGACTCGCCGATTCCTCGCGATCAGAGATAGAGATCAGAAATAATATTTTCGCTGTGCTTGTGGGTGTAGGAGCGCGCGTGGTGTTGGGGCTGGCGGGCTCCACTCGAGCGCCGGTTGTGCGCTGGCCCACCCTGCGGCCCGGCTCCGGTCGCCTGTCGGTCACGCTGTGTGCCGACGGACCCACTCGGCGCGTTCGCATCGTCGATCAAGTCAACCAGGTCGCTTGTTACCAGTTTATATACCTTCACGAATATCGCTAGGATCCCGTACTTTTATTAACAAATAATGCAATTTATGTTTAAACTAATTTCGGACTTCTCCCATGCAGAATATCAAGCTTTTAGATGATTTGGAGGAGGAGGAAGAGGAGCGGGAGGCCGCGGGCGCGGGTGGGGCGGTGGAGTGGGAGGTCAGCGTATCTCTGGCTGCGCTGTCACTGTCTCTGGTGGCGCGGCGGCCGCCTGCAGAGCTGCTGTACGCACATTTCTCTGGAGTACGGCTGCGAGCCGCGAGAGAGCCCCGCACCGCGCAGCTCGCTCTCACCGTAGGCTCCATGCAGTGGGACAACCAGCTGGTGAACACGCCCAGCCCCGTGCTGCTGTACGTGCTGGGGGACCGCGAGGCGGAACTCCCCAGCGGCGTGGGAAGCTTGCCCGCGCTGCACGCCTCGCTTGAGCTTGCGCGAGCGCCTCCGCGTCACTACAACGCGCTCTACTTCAACCACTTCGTGGTGGCTCTGCGTCCCCTCGCCGTCAGACTCGACGAGAGGTATGATTTTGACGTTGGACATCTCATCACCATGTGGATTTATTATTTTACATTCAACTCAACGTTTAAATGGGCGCACTTGTGTGTTTTAAACCACCGCAGATTGATTCTGTTGCTGTGGTCGTGGGTGGAGGGAGGCGCAGGCTCAGAGGAAGGTGCGGCGGAGTCTGAAGAGCCCGACGAGGCGGAATACGAGACTCGTCGTGTGTTGCACGAGCTCACCGCTCTGCACGCCACCAGATACTACTTCGCACTCATCAAGATCATACCCAGCCAGGTTCGAACTTCCTTATTGTGGCTGTGACACTCAAATCTCGCATAGGTTCGTCAAACCTTATTCATTCATCAGATCCGCCTCTCGATGTTCACTGCCAATAAGCTGGAGAGTGAGCTGAGTGCGCTAAAGCGACAACTGGGCTTAACGCTAGTGCGTTTCGAGGATGCCGCAGTGGAGCTCGAACCCTTCGCTCGAGCTCACGCCTTCGACACCGCGGCCGCCATCGCCCGTCACCTGTTGCAGCACTTCAAAGACGTAAGATCTCTTAGCGGCACTTGCTCTTACGTGCCCGGAACCTCGAGTTCCAACGTCGTTACCGTAACCTTTCGATTTCAGGAATTGAAATGGCAGGCGGCCAAAATACTAGGGTCGGTAGACTTTCTCGGCAATCCGTTGGGCTTCGTGGCAGACGTGTCGGAGGGCGTATCGGGGCTGCTGCTGGAAGGCAATGTGAGAGCATTGTTCAAGAATGTCACGCACGGAATATCCAATTCAGCTGCTAAAGTCACGGGTGAGATATAAAGTCTCCTTGTGGCGGTTGCCGAGTCCGCTTTCCGGGCGATTTCTCTGAGTTGACGATCGTGTTCCGTGACAGAGACGCTGGGCGACGGTCTGGAGCGCGTTGTGGCGGACGAGGCGCACGAGGAGACGCGGCGCCGTATCCGTTCGGGGGCCGCCGGGGCGCATTTGGCAGCCGGCCTGCGCGGCCTCGGCCTGGGTCTGCTTGGTAAGTGAACGCCACGGAATCATATCACTATTGTTTCAAACAATTAAATGAACGTCTTTGTTTTCGTAAGGCGGTCTGACGTCGCTGGCGAAGCACAGCTACGAGGGCGCAGCATCGGAGGGCGTGGCAGGTTTTCTGGCTGGTGTGGGTAAGGGACTGGTGGGCACCGTGACCAAACCCGTGATCGGCGTTCTGGACCTGGCGACGGAAACAGCTGCGGCGGTGCGGGACAGCGCGCGGCGCGGGGTGGGGGTGCCGACACGGGCGCGCGCCCCCCGCCTAGCCGCCGCGGGTGCTCCGCTGCCACGCTACTGCGGCGCTCTAGCTGCGGGCGCTGCGCTGTTGCTGGCACTACCGCAGCGCGACGCGCCGGAACGCTTTCTCGCCTACCGCATAGTGCGCGACTCTCCTCACGATATTCGCGCACTATTGTCTGACTCCCACCTGCGCATCATCACCTGCAAGCACGCCGCCCCGCAGGTCGTCATGGAAACGCATCTCAGGTGAGTACCGCCTGATGGCGTCACATTTATGAAAGGTACATTACTATAATAGACCAAATTCCGCAGCAACCTGGTATCGTGCACGGCCGTCTGTGCGGACGGTGCGTGGTTCGTGGAGCTGGGCGTGCGGGGCGCGGGTGGTGGCGGCGGTGGGGGAGGCGCGGGGAGCGCGGGCGAGTCGCTTCGTCGGCCGCGCGTGCAGTGCGACACGCACGCGGTGGCGGCGTGGCTGGCGCGCCACGCGGCGGCGGCCCGGCAGCTTTACCATGACCGCACGCACACGCTACTGCCGCACGGGGACCTGTAGGGCTTCGACTTTTCATATCAATTCTTCTATTCGTTTTGTAACGATACGTATGAATAAACATAACCCTGAGAAGTAACTTTTATGACTGAAGAGACACATCACAGCTCAAATACGAGCACCCGAAACGATCAAACTAAAATATTGTAATAGACTTTAAGGATAAGGCACTTGTGATAATATATTAGACGATAAAGTATTTCGTGTATACTTGTATGACTGCGTTAGTGAATGACTTAGATAATTGGGACTGTCTATTAATTACGTCACAATAATTTTATCTTTCGTAGCAGCTCTTGTTTCTCAACTTGGCTCTTATCTGAAGTATATCTCTAAAGGGTTAATATTGTTTAATAAGAAAAAGGTTGTAATTTTTTTAATTCAAGTTATTAAAGAAAATGGTATATATCCGCCGTCCCTTAACTTGTGATGTAATTATGGTTTAACTGACGACTTTATAATATCATATTTGATTCCATGTAACAAATGAAAAAATGACTGCCCCATACATAACTCAAATTTCTGTGCCAAAATACAGCTCCTTCAAATATTTTGGTTGTAACTTAATTTTTTAATATTATGCACAAATTGTCATAATAATTTATAAAATTATTGACTACACATATTATAACGGTATATAGTTAATTATATTGCACAAAGAATAATATATCGGACATAGGATGTAGCTTAGTGAATTTAAAAGGCTGTGTTCAGCAATGTACAGACAGACACAAAAGTAGCTAATATAAAATATGTATTAATAATTTTATATATAAAATTAAATATTTTGTTCTTCTCGGCCTAAACTTTGTACTTTCTTGCCTGTTTGTTTTTATGTACATTCTTCATAAAATATTATAATATTGTTTGTTACTTTTTTAATAACTTTTGTTGCTGACTGTACAGTGACGGTGTCAGTACGTAAACTGGTATCATCTGTTGCTTGTTGTGTTTTAGATACTAAGTACTATTTAAGGTCGCTAGTTTGTATTAAATATGTACCTATAATAATTATATAAAATATAATTATTACAGGTACATAACTAAATATATATGTGAAATTTATTAATATTATTTTATTATTTTTCCGCTCCGTATTACAAGTATATAAAAGGACTTGACAGTGAATATAATATGTATGTATTGAATTTAATATGTAAATAATACATGCTATTCTTTCTGCGCCTCAATATTAATTGACTTTAATTCTTCACGTTTCATATAAAAATGACTTTATAATGTATATAGAAAGGTTATAAGAACACAATTAAATTATTGCGATGGATTTTAATTTAAGTTTTTATTTCTTATGAGAGTTTAACTCGGAGTTGTTTGGTTTTATATAAGATTCAATAATAGATTGTAACTCGACGATTATTTTATCTTTAATAAACATTTTATTCAAAATATTTGTTTCATTTTAAACGCGATAACATAACTTGTACCAATATAAGATAATAATGGAATTCTCTTGATTTGTACAGAATACTGAAACAGTGAAACGTAATGTAACGTAAACCAAATATAACAAAGTGGCCTTAATTGAGCTGAGCGTAAGCGAAGCTCTTAACCGTTTGGGAGACCCTTTTTTGTGTTTATTTGTCTCCAGAATGCGACGAGATAATTAGCTAAAAATTTTCATGTATGTTTGAGCCGAACGTGGATGTTATAGCGAAAACATATTGAAAAGATGTTTAGCCATTCAAAAGTTATCAAGGAAAGAAGACAGGAGTGGGGCTCAGCTCAACACCCGCCGCGCACCGTTGTCAGATCCTAGTATATATTATCGTTTCTGTCTTCAATTATACTGAAAGTGATGGGGCAATTATACAATGTGTTTTTTATACACTTGATGAAACGAAATGTGCGGATACTAGACAAAAAATTACTGACAAAACATTTTTTTATTTAGATTTTCTGGATTTTTTTAATTAAAAATCGTTCTATTTCATTCTTTTTTTTTGTTTCTTTGTTGGAAACTGTGTATTTTCGTCACAGTAGTCTAGTATCCGCACACTTCGTTTGATCAAGTGTAAAAAAACACATTGTATAGTAGTAGAAGTAGTAGTAAGAAATCCATAAGTGGAAGGTTATTCGAAGTTTGCCTTCGTCGCGAGCGCACGTTTCGATTGTTCCTGTCACTTAACGTCCTTGAATAAACAACATATATATAGTATTATGTAAGTAATATTTACTGTCAAGGGTCAATGCCCCTTGACCTACAGATAAGTATATTTTTCTTATTGACGTGTATCTTAAATTATTATATGTCAAATAGTAGATAGGTGTAGTGTTTAAAATGCGAAATATAATATTCATATCAATTTTGTGTTGCTTTCAATGTGTTTGCATACATTTAGTTAATTCGGCCACTTTGTTTGACAATATGAGGTGAGTTGACAGCAAGCGTTTCAATATAACTACCAGTAGCGAAGTCACTACAAACTCGATACCAAAATTAAGTCATTTGTTTTAATATTGGAAAAATCAAGATAAGTGAGTTCTAATATATTTCAATTTTCAGCGACATGGCATCTGTCGATTACACAAAGGTACCAATAATAGAAAAACCTCTTCATACACCACCATTAGAGGAAATCGTTGAAGGTATGTGGAAGGATCTTAGAATTGTTGTGTATATCAATTAATATCGTCTAATATAATAACAATTTTAGTGTTGGCACGGAAGCTACCTTCAAATTTTGAGTATGTGACCGTGTCCGCCGAAGAGAGTCCAGATCTAACGCAAGCACCTTACAATCTTACTGCTCCAGGTGAGTTTGTTTTATTATAGTACCAAATTGTCGTACTGTACAAGTAGTTGTAAGTAATTTAATAATCCGTGTATCTTGTATATAGATACAAGGTAAGAATAACCTTACTGGAGCGTTTTTGTGTATTTTTAAATAGCTTTTACCAGCAAATTAATCTTTTCTTTTCCTTCCCTTGTTCTCTATCTCAAACCAAATTTTATAAAAATTCGTCCGTATTACTTGCTAATTTGCTTACAAACTGATAAGCAGAAAAAAACATTTTTTTTTTGGGGTCTGTGTCACGTTCTTACTTTAAACGTAGCTATTTCAAAAAATATTAACAGACCTGAACTGGTCACTATTTTTTATATCTGTAATGTTACCTTAATAGAACATCACTTCATCGCCATCATAAGGACATACAACTTTAATTACGTGATTATTAAAATCAAACATTCTCACTGAAGTATTTGATAAATAATAAGATGATAATAGTGTGTTTATCTAGAATATGTTATTCTACAAACAGTAGTATCAAGATCAAATTATAGTTATCAGTCCGTCATATAATCGAGTAATAATAATAAATCTAGGTATAAGTCGGTGAGCATATTTTTTTGTGCAGGTCTGACGGGCGATGTCAAGCTAGTGGAGCTGGGCGGGCCGCCGTACTTAGTGCCGCTCGTGCGGCGCGACAAGTTGTATTCCTTGACGGCGCTGCTGCAGCACCTGCGGAGGGATCCAGCTTTGTTGGCAGGTGCCGGCGCCGGACCCTGGCCCTATCTGGGAGTCAACTGTGAGGTAACGGGGTTCAGAATTATTTAACTTTTCCGTTACTAAAATCGAGACGTTTAGGCAATCTGATAAAGAAAACTTTGACGACATCATTTTTTTGTGTTGTTCAATATTCAGGGAATGTTTCGTAATCTTTTTTCTCTTCTCAACTTAGTCTTTATCTACTGTTCCCGGTTACAGGGTATAATTAACATGTACGTGAAAGATGGCGCGGTGACGCAGGGCACTCGCGTGGTGTCAGTGTCGCCGGTGGGCGCGCCCAAGGGCAACTCGTCATTCGTGCAGCAGCAGCTGCCGGCGAGCGAAACGCGTACAGCACTGCTTGGAAATTACCTGCTGTCTGACGGACGGCCGGGGAAGGTACAACACAGTCTTCGATGGCGGTGCTGCAGCCTCGTGCTATTTAGTTGCGAATAAACATATTTGTTGTAGGTCATCAAAGTCGTGGCCATGAACAGAACGGGCGAAAAGAATTTTATCACTGCCATTAGAGAAGCACTCGCGGAGCACTACGGAGATAAAATAGTCGGTATGGATCTAGTTTGTTTCTGGCAACGTGTATGTGTGTAATATCTCTATTTGCCATCTCTTATGCCCATGGGCAACGGCTTTCCATCAGGTGGACCGTTTGCTTGTCTGACACCCTTTCAGAGAGTTACAAACTTTAGGAATTAGCGCAGTGCGTTCTCTCGACGAGTTCTTGTGGCGTTTTACTGACCATGCGCAAACTGAAGTAAGAGTCGAACAGTATATGTATGATTGCAGGTCTGGGCGGCTCGTTCTGTCTGCTGGCGGGAGCGGCGCGGCACCACGTGATGCCAGACTTCAGCTCCACTGCACTATGCAGCGACGAGGCAGTGGATGCGTGGCTGCACTACTTCGAGCACACGGCACCTCTCACGCACGTGGGCACGCTAGTGACGGGCGATCCGGGACTCGATTTACGCCTGCAGCACTTCCACGGGGTCGGACCGCACGGCACGGGCGGACACTACCACGGCGACATCACGCCTGCGCGAGCCCACTACGAGGGGTACTTTGCGTTGGCGGACTCTGTAGTGCGCATCGATGCTCCCGAGGACACGCATCCCTTCGGACGGGACTGAACCCTTATACATAATTACACTCCACTGTTAATTTAATAAATATACTATGAATATTGATAAAAATAAAAACCTGCACTTATCTTCCCGAACTCCCATTTTCGTAAGAGTGAAGTAATAAAGCATCATAACGGGTGGAATCTGATTTATTTCATCAAACTTATGATCATATAAAAATTGGGCGCCGCGCTGTAATCGGTCATGTTATAGACAATTCCAACCTGTACTCCAGTGGCAACTGAATTACACCTGCCCTAATATTATATATATCATACAAAATAATAACAAACAAGTCATATAAAAATAACGACTACATATAAAATTTATAGTAATAAAGATTTTGTTCAAATCACATCGTTTAAAGCGCTGTCGGTACGCTTCATTGATTAAGCTATGTCTACACTAGATATAGAAACAGAGTTATCTCATTAAGTTATTGGACATACGAGTTTCATATTGCAAAAGTTGTTAACAACCGAGATCACTATCATTTGATATCAGTGAGTGAGTCAAGCTTTTATTTTACACACAGCCCAGATACTAATTTTCAATATATTTGATACTTACACCAATATTATTATATAAGAAATAATATGCATGTGAAATTAAATAAACTCATCAATTCTCTACACACTGCAAACACAAAATATATTAAATTGATCATATAACTAATGGAGGGCCGACATCATATACATTGTTGTTTATTAATGAATATTTCTTTAAATTATGAGCTCCAAGATTTAACTCCTTTACAGTACAATTTGGTTTTCTACAGCAGTATTCTGAACATACCTTCAAATAATATGAATAAATGTGTTTACAAGTAAAAAATATTACTGCAATAAAAATCAACCTGTATATGAATCTATTTACAAATATGATATTATATATCGACGGGAATTTATATATAACATTTATCGTAAAAAGAAGCAAAGGATTAAATAACAAAAAGATTAACTTTAATTAACAAGAGCAGAAAGGACTTCATTCCGGCTCAGTCGGAGTAAAGGGTATAGGGCGCATCGCTTGAGGCTTTAATACATCGTGCGTGTGTGTGTGTGAAGGGGAGAAGCCCACAACATAGTGTTCGTAGAGGTCGGTTCAGGAGCGGAAGAACCTGACCGCGCGCACCACGTACTGCCTGCAGATGGGACACTCCGCCAGCTGACGTGCGCACTGCGTGCAGGCCGCGATGTGCCCGCACTCCAGCAACACGCACTCCAGGGGCGCCGCCATGCAGATCTTGCAGCTGTCCTCTATTGGCAGATCAGCTGGTTCTGTGGATGATTTCTATGTTAGTCGAGGTCGTAAGATACACTAATAAGGAATTCGGGCGAAGCTAAGATTAATGAAGCCGGATACTCGTTGACTTACCGTTCTTGTTCTTCTCGTTGTCCCGCCACAGCATCTTGGCCCTCTCCAGCAGGTCGGTCCGTTCGAGACAACCCTTGTATTCCACTCGGTGGCGCATGAGCAGCTCCTTCAGCTGCTTCACGTTGAGCGCCTCTAGCTCGGACGCCGTTTTGAACTGGGTCAGTTCTAAGTGACGGGGGGCTGGGCAATCAATGTCTTTTTTTATTTATTTACCGAAGTATAAAATTAAAACCCTCCCTTCCAGGGAAATCAGCTTTTTACCATAATAAAAATATTAATATAATTATATTATAAGACTGTAAGAAAAGTCACACTAACAATCGTCGGCTGTGTCGCGATGTGTTTGGGGCGGCTCCACTAGCCCCGGTTCGTCCTGAAGGCTAGCCGTGTCGGGTTCCGCGTCTGCGGTGGACAGGTCGTGTGCCGAAGCGCTACGCAGCTCTAGCGAGGATGCGGCGCGTTGCGGGGAGCCCCCTACCTCCCCCGCACCGCCCACACTCCCCGCGCTCGCCGACGACAGCAGCACCGTCGAGTCTGAGGATATTAATAAAGCAAATTCATTATCATCCTTATTAACTTAAAATAGGGATTCCCTTACTTATTTATGAGGATAAGGGATAGGATTCCCCCTGGCTCCGATAATAATTTTAAGGTAACTATAGGCATGAAATAAATATTACAACATGTTTCTTAATCTCAAATTTTATATTATAAGTTTGAAATATTAATAAAATCAAATAGTACCTGTAATTATTATTTATTATACAAGGTATTTATTTATACCTTGTATATGTTTTTTTTTTATTAAAAAAAAGGTTTTTAAATTTATATTTAAATGAAATGGTGTATATGGCATTTTAAGTATAGGATTGATTGGAATAAAAAAATCCTCAACTATACCGGTGTCCCACGCCCCTTTTACAAGGCTCTGCATCCCCCCTGCAGGGGTGCACCTCAAAGTTTAAAAACCCCAGACTTAAAAGACACTTCTCTAGCATTGAGTTGAATAACTTTGTTGATAAGCTGCCAGGTTTTTCACATTGCAACAAAAGAGAATTTACTAAAGCTCAGCAGAATCCACTTTTTATACAAACTGTTAGCACACCACTTACCATTTGGCAAGGGATCAGCTGGACGGGAGACAAACTCCCATCCAGTGTCATCGAGATCTTCAATCTCGAAGCAGTCAGTTGTATCTACATGTATGTCTGTCTCTGATGATGTGATATCTGCCGGGGATGCCGGTTCGGGTAATGGCACTTCAATATCACTTTCACCACCTATCATTGATCTTTTTATATAAAAATGATATTTTATAGTATTGTATATAGTGTATATTTGATTCTTACCAGGTGTGGTGGTAAAACGTCTATCAGGAATGTCAACATTGGGACCCGTTCTATTTGTAGTTGGCGAGTGTAAATGTGAAGAGTTAAAGCAGCTACCTGAAATTTTTTTATGTCACTACAATAATATGCCAGTTTCTAAATGCTAGTATTTATAGCAAGAAGTTTAATTTCAAATACATACTTCTAGTGGAAGGTGGTGAAGTAGTTTGATTTCGTAGATCAAAGGCAGAATTAATAAAGTCATTTATGTTATCGGTTAGTCCCTTTAATGTGCTAAAAGCACTGTTGTTTGCCCGTGAGCCCCTTCGTCTGTATGCTGAACTGTTCACATGTGATACACATAGGTTTAGCAACTCCTCTTTCTCTGCAGACCAAAAAGTTTATTGATGTTAAATTAATAACAGGCAACATGAAAAAACATTTATACCTCCATGATATAGATAATGTTGATAATTCAATTAACTATTTGTAATATTGACATTTATTATATATAATTTAACTACTACTTTTGGTTTTCCTTATATGATTAATATTACAATTAACAATAATATTTTAATTATATCAAATTTAAATGCTTATCACATAAATTTGTAATTTACATCCACTTATGTATAATCATTTAAAGATAGTTCTAGATAGGGTAGTGTCATATCACTCCTATAATTGGATGTGTTGACGTTGGCGACATACCGACGCAGCCTCTGGTGGACACGTTCTGCCGCTGCAGGAAACATTGTAAATCCCGGACTTTGAGGTGTGCTATGGTATGTCGAGATAGGGGACGAGTCGAGAGAACCCGACACGGCGCGCACATGATGCCACCGCCTCTTCGTAGGCAACCGCTGCAGTAGTATCGTTCACATTCGGAACAAGCACGTTTCCGTTTGAAGACGCTAAACTGTATCGCACAGCTCTCGCAAGGCATCTTACACTGGCGTCCTCGCAATATCATTGAATTCTCAACGATTTATCTTATAGAATACATAACGTAATTTACACAAGCTTCATGTCGCCAGAACGCACTTTTTTATTATTTTTTTAAGGTGTTTTCATTAGTGATATTAGAAGTAATAAAACCAAAACATCATCAACTGCTATTGTAAAAAACAAAGCTAGGTAGTTAACTTGTATCTACGTTGAGTTCTGAGGTCTGACTTCTTTCATTTCCATGTTGCCAGTTATCATTTGCCAAATGCTAGTTTCAAAGTTGCCAGTAGGCAGTAATAATTATGATTCTCTGAATAGTGTGGTGCTATTTAAAATACTCAAAAAGATAATATCATTATATTAATACTTGAAGCAAAAACATTTCTATGAAAATTACGATGGCAAAGAAATGTGAAATTTAACACAGTTAAAGTTAATATACAGTATTGTAAAAAGCTAATATTCTTATAAATAACAATATTTAAGATGCATTGTCACAAGTTTTAAGGGTTATTTTTTGACCACACACATATTAGAGAAAAGTAAAGAAAATACGCTGAAACCAATGACGTGTGTGATGATATATTCATTCATAAAATCTAAATGATGGGCTATTGATAATATACAAAAAATATAAACTGATATGTTTTACGGTAATTTAACCGCGATATTAAAATTTTATATCATAAATATTAAGTATAATATTGTAATAATGTTTTTCCTCTTAAAGCCACTTTAAAGAAAATTTAATAAGAAAGTGATCGTTTGATAAATGAAATTTTGTATACTGGCTTTATACATATAGCAATTAAATTATTATGGACATGGTACGAGAATTTCCATTAACAATAATTAATTAAAAATTAAAAATGTAAAATAAATTAATTAAAGAAACTTTCAAAAACAGTGTATACTATATATTGCCTGTTCCACATACTTTTATTTAAGTAATAATTATTTTTCAACAAAATTGAAGAAAAACATTGCAATTTTAATTTAATTGACTAGATTAACCAAATTGTCTTATATATATTCCGCTCTTTGCCTAAACTGGGACGTCAGATTCAAACAATTAGAAAATCAATGTTGGTTTCAAAGGTAAATAGTTGAATGCACGCGATGGCTTCTATTGTATATGTATGCCCGAAGGGTAATTTTTTACGTTGACATTGTCGATGTTAATAGACACAAAAAGTTGTTTTTCTCCTGAAAATACAATTCTAAAAAGATAAATGCGTCCAACTCTTAAAAACTCTGATACGCTCACTGAGACTTCTTTAAGATTTAATTTTTATAAATGTAATGTAAACTTTAAATATGACATTAAAAATCATATTAAGACTAGGGACGCCAACAAACCCTCAATTTCGACTCGATGCGCTTGTGAAATCTCGGGTGCCGTTTGCATATTGAGCGAAGCGAGCCCATTATATTGACTCATCGTTTCCCATTGACTTCAACGGGATATCAGTTTTTTTACATATTATTTAAAAAAAACATTTTTTTTGAGGGCATTTTTCATAATATTATTTTTAAACCATCACCTAATGTGTGTCTTTTTAATTGCAAAGTTTCATCATTTTCCGTCAAGTAGTTTTCATGTCAATTCGTGACAAAGAATTTTACATTCTTCAGTCTCCAGTAAAACGCTCCGCTTACTTCGTTCGCTTCGCTCAATAAGACATGCCCTCTGAGCTTTATTGTCAGCTTAGCTCAGGTGGTAAACTAGGTGCGCCAACAAACCCTCAATTTCGACTCGCTGCACTCGCAAAATCTCGGGTGCCGTTTGCATATTGAGCGAAGTGAGCCCAGTGTATAGACTCATTGTTTCCCATTGACTTCAATGGGTTTTAAGTTTGTAAGACGAAATTTGAAAGGATGATAGAAATAATGAGCGGTAAATTATGTGTAATTATCAGAAAAAAATCGACATAACGAGAAGATTACGATGACATGTATATATGTAGATCATAAGGGCTTACTACGGAGAGACCCAACCGCAGCACACCATCCTCTCCAACAATACGAGCTACGTTTCGTAAGATGGATGACATCACCAGATGCCCAACAGCCTTAGCTTCGGTTTCCTGGTTTTCTATTCTATAGTTCCGCTTTTTTAAATGATATATGAGGTTTTTGAATACAATAATACTTTATATATACATATACGAGTATATTTTTATACATTAAAAAAAAAGTATAGTCTTCCAAAGAATTTTTATAAACTGTTCAGGATTGGAACCTACGCTTATAAACCCATTGGACCTCAAGTAGGAATGGTTATTCCAAGTCAATAAACATTCCGACTTTTCTGCTTTAAGGATTCGAGTAAAAAACTTAGTAGGTGCATTAAATAAATAATCTCAAATGTAAACGCATCAGTGTTCATTTAAAAACTAAACACTTTGTTAATTTTTTTATATATTAATAATTGTGACAACAAATATAAAATAAAGATTGTTATATATTGTATGTATCCTACTAAGTAACAAGTCAAAAAGTAAATTCATACAAAGCGCGTAGGCAGTTGTAGAACTGTCACTCAAAAACAAAACGTGGCTTAAGTGCAGAAGTGACTTGTTAACTAATAAAACTCACTATTTTCTCACTCGATAATTTTATCTGAGTGAGTACACATTTTATACAGAGTGCAACAATATTACAATATATAAAACCTTGATATCAAAATAAGTTTCCAGTATATTTTTGTATTTAAAACAGATATTTTTTCTAAAAAATTAAAACAACTACAATTACTTTAAAACAATGTTAACTAATAGATAGTAACAGGGAAAAATCGGTTGTAATTTTTTACATAATTTCAGCTTTTTTTTGTATTTCAGTGCAAGTTTTAATTTGATAGGTTGTTATTTTCTACCTGCGATGATGGTTTTGTAACTTTTAAAAAAAAGTTTGTTTCAATTCAGGATTCAAATGCCCTTAGAGGAAAACCGTTAGAAGCTCCATGCTTTCTCTTAACCTATAGCTAACATATTAAGTTATATATATTTATATATTCATATACATATTATGTATTTGTATATATTTTCGATTTATTATTTTGATAAGTATTTGTAATTATTTATGTATTGGTATAATTTATTTTATTATATAAGTAGTATTTAGTTAGTTATTTCAAATTAAGAATATGTATTATATGTAGTGTGTACCTATTTCTGCCCTTTTAATTGACCTTTGTCACTCTCATGGGTAGAGATCTCTCTTTAGAGATAAGCTCATCCAATGTTTTTCATGTTTCTGAATATGTTGTTATTACGAAATCTGGTACATGAATTAATAAATAATAAATAAATAATTTCTGACAGAACAGAATAATTAAAATTCAAGTATAGTGTGATTGAAATGATTTAACATTTATATGATGTTTGAATAAAAAATATTAAAATTAAAATCGTATGATTAAATAGATAATTTTTTGATAACGAGTTTTATTTTTGTTGCTAATTACTGACAATATTAAACTACATGGAAAATTATCTGCAATACTAGAAAGGCATTTATTTCTTATTTATATTGATATAATAAAAATCCTAGTTTAAAATAAATGATCGTAGTAATGAGACTGTAGAAAAGGCATCGCTTTAAGCGACATGCAGTTGAAGGGCGTAGTGCCAGAAAATTATGGAGTGTGGTGACCTGGATGCCGCGTGCTTGCAAATCAAAATACACTCGAAAACTGAGTTACGTATTGACGACGAAGATCTTTTACTAATACTCGGGATACTTGATAAACTTTGGATGTCGGTACTTCTCTATATATAAAGCTAACTAAACACTGTTCTGTTGCTATAAATTTTGTACGATATCAATGTAAAACATGAATAAAAATATAGAAATGACTATTTCCGATGCGTTGATATTTACTTACTTACTTACCTTCACGCCATATCCATTGCGGGGTAGCCAGAGACGACGGAGCGCCAAACGCTACGGTCCCTGCATACCTCTTTCGCCTCGGCCACAGACATCAACCTCTTTATACATGCCCTCCGGGGGGTCCTCATGCTTTTTTCCGACGCGTTGATATTAGTATATTTCGCACTCGCCGACTCGCTTCTAAGTTACGGACTTATAGTATACGGACGAACGTTTAAGACATATTTAAAATCTATAAGAAATTTACAAATAAGACTGATCAAGTTCCTAGTTAGTAAAAAAGATAAGAAAAGGTGCAACAGAGATTATGATAGGCTTTTTCATGTATGCAAAATATTACCAGTAGATAAAAAGGTCGAATACTTAATAGGATTAGAATATTATTACAAGGATGAACATAAAATATTAGTAAAAAATAAATATAATACGTGAAGAGTAGCTGACAAAAAATTATTTCAGCCAAAAGTCAAGAACTACTATGCGGAAAGAACATTTAAATATATGGTACCAAAATTATTCAATAGAGTTGTAATGCTAAGACAGAAAAATGAAATAAGTAGAAAATTGTTAAAGTTAAAGTTAAGGGATTGGTTTCTCGATGAAGAAAAAAATTATCGTCATCGAGAAACAAACCTGTAATGTACTGAGGTGATATTGGTAATTCAATGTTTGTGTGAAGTGCATGTTATGTTATGTTATGTTATGTTATGTTATGTTATGTTATGTTATGTTATGTTATGTTATGTTATGTTATGTTATGTTATGTTATGTTATGTTATGTTATGTTATGTTATGTTATGTTATGTTATGTTATGTTATGTTATGTTATGTTATGTTATGTTATGTTATGTTATGTTATGTTATGTTATGTTATGTTATGTTATGTTATGTTATGTTATGTTATGTTATGTTATGTTATGTTATGTTATGTTATGTTATGTTATGTTATGTTATGTTATGTTATGTTATGTTATGTTATGTTATGTTATGTTATGTTATGTTATGTTATGTTATGTTATGTTATGTTATGTTATGTTATGTTATGTTATGTTATGTTATGTTATGTTATGTTATGTTATGTTATGTTATGTTATGTTATGTTATGTTATGTTATGTTATGTTATGTTATGTTATGTTATGTTATGTTATGTTATGTTATGTTATGTTATGTTATGTTATGTTATGTTATGTTATGTTATGTTATGTTATGTTATGTTATGTTATGTTATGTTATGTTATGTTATGTTATGTTATGTTATGTTATGTTATGTTATGTTATGTTATGTTATGTTATGTTATGTTATGTTATGTTATGTTATGTTATGTTATGTTATGTTATGTTATGTTATGTTATGTTATGTTATGTTATGTTATGTTATGTTATGTTATGTTATGTTATGTTATGTTATGTTATGTTATGTTATGTTATGTTATGTTATGTTATGTTATGTTATGTTATGTTATGTTATGTTATGTTATGTTATGTTATGTTATGTTATGTTATGTTATGTTATGTTATGTTATGTTATGTTATGATATTAAAAAAATATATATATATATATTAAAAAAAAAATAAAAATTAGCTAATCTTAAACTATGCGACATGCCTATTTATTTCTTCAATCGGAATAACGTTTTAAATAATTTACAATTATAAAAAAATATATGAATACCTAAAAGTAGCTTAACTAAATAAAACCACCTATGATTCAACAAGAATCAGACGAATTGATAAAGTTTTAGAAGCCTGGATAAGATCCTTAATAATTGCCTATTAGATTGTTGTTCTTTGTAACGAATAAAACGAAACATAAATAATTTCATAATAATCCTTCATATTTATTGCATGTGATATATTTTTCTGCAAAGTTGATAAATAATAGCAGGCGCTTAGAGTTCCCGTTTAAGACAGTTATTATTATGGCAATAGTTAAATATTCACGAAGATAAGCTAAGATATTACTAATTGCCGTTAAATTTTATTATGTACTAGCTTTTGCCCGCGACTTCGTCCGCGTTTCCGTCGTTTTTCGAAAAAAAATTAGCAGATGTCCTCCCTCATAGTTTTGACGTAACAGGCAGATTCACTTTCGTATTTTAGAAGGGCAATAGTAATATAATATGCCAATCCACAAAACTGTTGAAAAATATAAGTAACCGCAGAATATTATAATTTTAGGAACCAGAAGCGGGTAGTAAAAAAATAAAAAAATATACCAAACACAACACTTTAATTACTTTACAAGTCTATTTTAATAATCACAAAATAGACTTAGCAACAATAATGAACAAATATATAGACAGAACTATGACGTGGTTTGAGCGTGTGAACCCTCCAACGAACGACGATAGAATGGCCTCTTGACAGCTGCTGCACCCTTTTTATATAGGCTAGATGACATTTATTGTTCTTTGTTCCTTACACGGCCTCTCCTGATGCTGCGTCGCCCTCGATCGCATTTGGACCAGGCCTTGCTATGGGAACTTTATCGCTGTTGGAATTTGAGTCATCATCAGAATCATCTGAAAGTTATTCGGACACACCTAAGAATTTTTAAGTATCAATCCCGTAGTCAGCTCAATCATTCGTCTCACATTTAATTAATTCATACATCGTATCAATTACACATGATTCATAAACTACACATTACATACAAATCACCTCATTTTACACGACTTATTAGTGCACACAGAACTGTTTTCTCATGTAAACGCGTGTTTTAGAAGTCACATAGCCAAACGAAGGCTAATCCAGTACTTCAGATTCAGAGGTCAGAGGCGTCCCACCGACCTCTACACACTGCCACAGGCCTTACAGTACCAACTTGCCTCAGTGCGTCGGTTTCTTACTAGCCCAGTAACACTACTTCGGACTATTACAAGTGATTCAGTAACATCTACATCGAATCATCAACACAATCCAGTAACACTACATCGGACTGTTACAAGTGATTCAGTAACATCTACATCGAATCATCAACACAATCCAGTAACACTACATCGGACTGTTACAAGTGATTCAGTAACATCTACATCGAATCATCAACACAATCCAGTAACACTACATCGGATTGTTCACATATCAGTCATAACAGACTGTCTACAAAATCACTAACTAATACCGGTAACACATTTACAACACACACACACATGGTCGAGATGTAATTTACCTAATTATAACCTTACTCTTGTATAAGGCATACTAGTTACTGACAAATATTAACATCAATCAAGCACTGACTCTCGAAGAATGTAGCGCACGACTCCAGGCACCACTCTCCTCGCCAGGGTACCATATACTCGGCCGCAGTCTGAGTAGTTTTTCCATATGCGCCACTTAACAGCTTCAGTTTATAACGGCCATTGGACAGAGCTTCGATAACCTGATACGGTCCGCGCATCCCTGGATCTAGTTTTCCTGTACACTGGGAATACTTTATGACAAAACAAGATCGTCAACCTTAAACACACCAGGCGGGTGCCTGTTAAGATTGGTGCGCTCGTCTTGCTGCTCCTGGTTCTGCTTCAGGAGTTCGCTAGCTCTGGTCCGGCACAACTCACGCCAGGCTTGATGGTTTGACGATGATCCTTCCACAGCTATGTCACGAACTAGCGCTCGGATTACAGGTGTTGTAGCATTAGTACCAATCAGAAGGTTCAATGGTGAAAACTGCGTAATCTTTTGTTTAGTGATATTCAGTACTAATTGAAGTTTTCACGTTTTCTCGGACCACGAAGCATCTCTATGATTGATTTCAATTCTTACCATATTGAGGACAGTCCTCATATAACGCTCGACCTGCCCGTTGGACTGATGCTTCCCTGTAGTGATGTGGTGCAAGTCAGATCCCAGTTCCTTAATCCAGCTGACAAAATCACTGGATTCAAACATACGCCCGCGATCCACTACTATTAGCCTTGGCACACCAAAAAGGGAAATAGCGTTTGTCATAGCTCGCTTAAGCTCCAATGTATCCTGTCGGTAGATCGGGTACAGAAGGGAGTATTTAGTAAAGCTATCTACCAGGATCAGAAGACACTTGTAACCTCTTGATTCCGGTAGTGGTCCTAGGGCGTCCACATGGACCGTGTGAAACGATTGATCAGGTTTTTCCCACGAAGTAATGTTTGGGTGCGGGGCCCGAGGCACCCTTTTTTTTGACATACATATAAGACAATGAGAAATGTATTTACTCACAAATTTGCGCAAGCCTGGAAACCAAAAATGTTTTAAAATAAGATCTAGCGTTTTCTCTGCACCGACGTGTCCGTATCCGTCATGAAACATTCTCAACAGGCTCAATCTATTGCCCTTTGGTATGTAGCATAGGAGACGGGGTGTCTTACCAACTGGAGCATAACGATAAAATAATAAGTCGTTTTGCTGTACATACCAACTGGTGTCCAAAACTCCACTTTCTAACTGTTGTACTAGTTCACGAGTTTCACCGTCTGCAGCCTGAGCTATCTGCGCTCAGTTATGAGGCCTAGTTACCTTGCGTGCTTGCACTTATATTGGGTTGCGACTTAAGAAGTCTGCGTGCGACATATTCACTCCTTTCCGATACTCAATGTTAAAGGTAAAGTCCTGTAAATATACCCACCAACGAGCTATGCGGGGCAGTAGGTCCTTTTTGCGCTCTGTAGCCTTGAGAGCATTGCAGTCCGTAAATACCTTAAAGTTCAGCAGCCTGGGTAACCTTGCTGAAATATTCCACAACTTGCCTGTTACCAGTTGTAGAGATTTGCATCAATACTGCACCGTAACCAGCACTGCTCGCATCAGTATGAACTTCCGTCGCTAAAATAGGATTAAATATTACCAGAATAGGTTCACTTGTCAGCTTGTCGATGATTTCCTGGCGGGCAAGTACTTGTTCGGATCCCCACGTGAATTTTGTATCTTTCTTGGTGAGTTTTGCGATGCACGCAGTCCTGACTGCAAAGCCTTGTATAAAGAGCCTTAAGTTTCCAGCGAGTCCGAGAAATTGACGAACTTGCTTAACATTTTCTGGCGATCTGCTGTTCACTAAGGCCTCTTACGAGGGCTCGGCCTCACCTGACTCTGACTTACCAATCGACCCAGGTATTCTACCTCTGTAACTATAAAGGTGCACTTACGCAAATTTATGGAGAAACCTGATGTCGTGAGAGTGGAAAGTACTTTTCTGAGCAAGGTCAGACCTTCATCCACGGTGTTGCTAAGCAATAAAACGTCATCGTATTGGGATACTTTGAACTACAGCCGTAACAACATCGCTTCCCCTCTCAGGATACTTAAGAGATTGATCGGTAATGTTGCAGAGATTTTCCGAACGTTCCTTGGCAAAACAGTCTTTTTCGATATGACCCGGCTTTTTACAAAAATGACACGTGATCTTAGATGATGAGTTTGAAGGCCGATCTTCTGATTTATCAGTACGCGGTTTTTTTACACAGCGATAACTTTTGTGTCACGTTTGCCCGCAGCAATAACATTTCGTCTTGTAAGATTGATTCGATCTATCGCGCTGCTTGAACGTGGTTTCACGTGAAACTAGCTTATCACGGCCCGGCTTGACGTATATTGACAAAAACGAAACCAAATTCTCTACAGTTACCTTAGCATTGGCTGTTGCAGCACGTACTTGCGCGTCCGTTATACCCCTAATAACTATTTGCCTCATCAGATCCTCACTCAAACCTTTTACTATACGTAGACGTAATAGAGAACGGCGAGCGTACTCAGCGTAAGTACTAAACTTATCGGAAGATGTGTTCATGACGTCAAACAATATATTCGCGAAATCAAGTTTGCTTGGGCAGAGGGGCTTAAATTCTCGTTTGAAATTAGTCCAACATCTATCGTTTGTCACCCATTCGTTCAACCAAACTTTGGCGTCGCCTTTGATACAAAGCGCTACCCGCGACAAACATTCTCTATCGTCCCAGCGGTTCAAATCCCCAGCCCTATCTACTTCTTCACACCATGAATTTATGTCATTAATACGAGGGTCGAAGTTCGATACGTAATATTGTGAACAAGCTGGAATACACTTTAATGCCTCCGCTAATAATAAGCTACAATTCGTTTGATTACTAGTCACATCGTGTGAAACGTCACTTACATTCGCTTCGCTAGATACACCGAAATTATTCCGAGAAACGCGGTTACTTTCGTTATCAAAACACACAGATTTTATGGACGGGACGGTAGGCGCAGAATTCGCTATCTCAATGATCGGCGGCGTCATGTGACCTAATTGCGAGCTATTTGTTTTATCTTCACCAGCCGAGGGTAGAACACTATTTGAAACACGACTATTATTTTGTTCGAGAGAATCTAATCTTGATAAGATAATGTTCAACGAACGCTGAATTTTTTTTTCCGCTTTAGAACGTCTTTTTCGTACACTAGATCTGTCATATGACCTATAACTAGATACAATAGAACGTGACCGTGATCTAACACGCGAACGGCTCCTAACATAGTCACTAGAATGTTCACTATTCTGATAACGACGGTTAAGAGTACGACTACGCGAACGATGGCACTGTGATCTACCCGACATTTTCAACTTGCGGCGGTAAACGGTTAATATCGAAATACGCGGCGCACGACAACGAAAAAAAACTGGATGGTTCAAACGGTCTGGCTGTGAATTCTATCCCACTTCTGATTTTAGGAACCAGAAGCGGGTAGTAAAAAAATAAAAAAATATACCAAACACAACACTTTAATTACTTTACAAGTCTATTTTAATAATCACAAAATAGACTTAGCAACAATAATGAACAAATATATAGACAGAACTATGACGTGGTTTGAGCGTGTGAACCCTCCAACGAACGACGATAGAATGGCCTCTTGACAGCTGCTGCACCCTTTTTATATAGGCTAGATGACATTTATTGTTCTTTGTTCCTTACAATAATATACCCACGCTATACCCACGACTCGGTCAGCGTGTAACTCCTTGTTTTTTATTAAGATAATATATTGCTAATATTTTTAGATCAAATTAAAATGTTTCAGCGCAAAGCTTCTGGGTAGACTATGTTAAGAGTCGACCCGTCCGGCACGTGAACGTAAAGATTCCTAGAATTGCTAACCCGGGAAAGAGCGACGTATAATTGACCATGCGAGAAACAGCTAACACCGAGATCTACTCCAGCAACACGAAAAGTCTGCCCTTGAGCTTTATTGATAGTCATGGCATAGCACACCGATACTGGGAATTGCGTTCTTTTAAATTGGAATGGAAAATTATTTGGTATTATGGGAATTCTGGGAATAAAGACAGTTTCTCCTGCACCGCAACCTGTTAAAATTTGAGCCTCGATTACATTTTGTTGCAACTGGGTTACTTTTAGCCGAGTTCCATTGCAAAGTTGAGGTGGTCTTAAATTTCGGAGCAGAATTATCGGTATGCCAATTTTTAAACAAATTATATGAGAAGGTAGTCCAGGCATACTTAAAGAATTTAAAAATTCTATCGGGTAATTAGTGGCTTCTTGTTCATCAACCATTCTATTTATTGAACTATAAACTTTGCTTTCTCCCTGTATATTAGACAGTATTTTATTATTAATTTCAGATGCCTGGTCATTGCGAGGAGTCAAAATGGACCTTTCGCAAAGCCAAGAATTGTCCCTATTTAATATAATTGTTATGTCACCGTAAACCGAAGATATAAGATGTTGTTGGGATTGCACTATACAACATAACTCAGGTGTCAGAATAAGTTTTCCTTGGTGTAGTTGTGGATAGGTACCTTCACCAATCTTCAATAATGTATCAGAAAATTCACGATTATCTGCGTTGTCTCCAGTTCTCACTCGCATATTTATAGTCAAATGCACCGATTGTATATCACGCCACAAATAAGAGCTTTTCAGGCAAGCCCTAATCTCATCAGCTCGGGTTCCCCGTGGTATTACCGGTAAGGTTTGTCGGAAATCACCACAAAATAAAACCGTAATACCGCCCATTGGTCGATCATTTTGTCTTATGTCCCTTAGAGTTCTGTCTACTGCTTCTACTCCTTTTCGATGGGCCATCGTACATTCATCCCATACGATTAAATTACACTCACGCAATACCTTAGCTTTGTCGCTATTTCTTGAAATACTACAGGTTGGACTTTCCGTGCGATCTAAATTAATTGGTATTTTAAACATAGTGTGAGCAGTCTTACCTCCTGGTAGCAATGTTGCAGCTATACCTGATGAAGCCACGGCAAGAGCGATTTTACGCTGATTTCGAACATAAGCTAATATTAATTTAGTCAAAAAAGTTTTCCCAGTTCCTCCAGGTGCATCTAAAAACCATATTGTTCCTAAATTATTCTGCACACTCTCGCACACGCGATCATAGACTAAGCGTTGTTCTGCAGTCATCATTGGGACACCGTTTTCTAATGTTACCAGCAGTTCCATTGGGTTGTAACCAATCTCTGCGGAATATTCCCTATTGGTAACCTCTCCGACTGAGGTTGGCGTTGGCAAACCATATTCACAAAGTGATTTACCGCCTACTGCTGTTAAGTCTTCCTGAAGAGCTAATAAGCACTGATTTATAGCCAGATCTCGAAAATTATCATTAGTTGCGCCTTCATTATTGTGAGATAAATTCCGAAGAAAGTCTTCTGCAAATTTTTCTTTATATTTTTCCCATAATTGGACAGGATCAGATAAATTACAAAATGTGAGTAATGTTACAAATAAATGGCGTAACCGTCGTGGATTATCACTAACACAGGATTCTGCTAAAGCGTCATCCCAATGTTGATAATTTTCAAGCAAATGACGCGCTTGGCAAGCTGCATGATAAGTTGGATAAACAACATCGTCTACTTTTCTCAAATCTATAAATGATGTTGGTCCTCGCACTGTATGTAATAATAATCTCAAATAAAAACACTCTGCGTTGTTAGGATGAACAGTATACACTCTACCAAGAACATGTTCTTTGAAAATACCTGTCTCGCCATCTACAGGCCTGCCTCGGCGTCTACGGTTAAAGACACCTCGTTGTTTATCGTAGGTATAATACGATGGAACTTCTTCATACAAAAGAGACTTTGCGAAATTATCAGTTTGGCAAAGTCGAAAGAATGCCAATAAAGTTGTTTGTCTAGGGTTCTCTAATCGTTCTGTAACATTTTCGGCGTTAAAATATATACGTTGACCGCCTTCCAGATGAACATCCAGATGGGTCACAGGTGGATATCTTTCGTGAATATTAAAACTTAAGATCCGCCACACAGCTTCTGAAGAGCTGATATATCTGCCTGACTGAAATCTAGTAACTTCATCATGTTCATTTCTTAACGCAAACGTAGCTTGGTCACTGCCCTTGTTAATGTACTTACAAATATATTTAATTGACTCTACACTATTACACATTTCTACATTTATGTGAGCTTGAAATGCTCTGGACAATACAGGCGAATACGGAACGACCCACCTATTATCTAAAGTAACCTGTTGTCCAGACATTCGCTTTTCAACAGTAAAACCACCATTGTCTCTTGAACGGCGACGATATAATGGGTATCCATCATGTCCTGTTACAGTTTCATCCACTAATGCTTTTGGATACCTTTTAGTGCAACGACCGTCTTGCATGCAAGGAGCATTTGCGTTAAATGCACCACATGGACCATGTATCATATGAGTTTTAACAATGTCGTATAACAGGGGATCTGCAGTCGGATCTGGAATTTCAGCACTGATTAATCTGTCTACATCATTAGGTCGAACCTTATCTTTTAACCAAAGCAAGATATGTGCGTGAGGTAAGCCGCGTTTTTGCCACTCAACACTATACATATAACACAATACTTCTCCAAAAATGTTATCTTTGGTAAGAAGATCTATCATTGATTTTAATTTTAAATGAAACACTCTTGCAATAATATCATGGCGGTCATGCGGTGCCTGACCCTCAAGAAGCTCCCGAGTGATTTCATCCCACTTGGGATTGGTAGTTACAGTAACAAATAAGTCGGGACGTCCATATTTTCTTACGTAACAAAAAGCGTCTTGAGTACGTTCATGCATGTAGCGTGGACCACCAGTAAAAGAAGAGGGTAAAATAACTAAACGACCCATATTCACAGTATCGTTATCTTGCTGCATGGCATCGCGAAGGTGCACGTATTCTTCAGCGCGCAGCTGCCTTTGATTAGATCGTATATAAACTAATCTTTCGGTTTCAATTTTTGCGTACATGTCAACAATAAACTGATTAAATAAGCCACGAAAACGTTGAAAGTATACCAATCTATTCCGTCTCACTTGCAGGTGGTAACAATAAAATTGAAGGCATGACACCTTTTTATTATAATTAGGTGCGCCTGTGCGCGGATCGGTTTGGTATACAGCGAAATTATAACCATCTTCCCCTCGACAGTATATCATAGGATATTGCAAACTGTCGTAAGCCCTGTGGGTTTCGAAAATACGTTGCAAACGATTGTCTCTGGAACGTATAACGATATCACGCCTATCACATTCCTGGTCGACCAGTACTACAGCAACTTCATTCGTGGATGGAACGTTATGACGCCCAGGGTGTTCCTGAGTTGGACGCTTATCGGCATTTATAACAATTTTATAATTGTTATTACCATCTTGAGAAAGGGCTTCTAATGCCGATTTAAAACTGCATACGTACGAATTAACCTGATGTAACATGTTCTGAAGTTGTGAAAGGAGTTCAGTATTTAAATTCGGAAAATATTGATTTCTTATATTCGACTGTTCGTTGTAATCGGATACAAAATATATTTGAAGAAATTTAGGTTGTTCTTCAGGCAAAAGGGACCCTATCAAATGGTAAACCTGACCTTGTACCTTAAAAGTAGGCATGAAAGGGCCTTCTGAGATTTGTTTAGCACCAAAGGATGTCATTTGGAATGCACTATTATAAGTGCGAATATTATCTAAAAACTGTTTGGATTGCAAATGTTCCCCTAAAAGTAGTGATTTTAAAGGTTCCGGTGGGTCTTCGAACGAAGGCAAATTTATTTTACCTCCAGAACAACAGAAACCAGCAGACTCCTTCCTCCACTTCGAAGCATTACAAAAGGAACATACTACGTTCATATCGCCTATTTCAGAAGATGATCTGTAATCAATTGTGAGGTTATAAGCAAACCCACTTTTATATTTATCGGACCACGCCACCGAATTTGTAGATTGATCTACCACGTGTATATCTAAGTCATTAAGACCATGTCGAAATCTATCTGCAGTAAGACGGGCCTCTCGCTGTTCTTCTGTTTCAAGCGACCGAATATTTTCAATTCTTAATCTTTCATTAGATAAAGTAATCAATTGTTCTTGTCTCAAAGAATTGTAATAATCGCGTCCCGACTCTAGTCGTTGTTCATGCTCATGTTCATCTTCAAGAGATCGAATCATGTTATGGTGCGCCCTATCATTTGTCAAACGGTCTTGATATTGAGTAAAAGTTTCAGATTCTCGAGACAAAATATGACGTTCGCGATCAGCTGTAAGCCGTAATTCCCTCTCAGTGAAGGTTTCGGACTCGCGAGATAAAATATGACATTCGTGGTCAGCTGTAAGCCGTAATTCCCTCTCAGTGAAGGTTTCGGACTCGCGAGATAAAATATGACGTTCGCGGTCAGCTGTAAGCCGTAATTCCCTCTCAGTGAAGGTTTCAGACTCGCGAGATAATGTATGCCGTTCGCGGTCAGCTGTGAGTCGCAATTCTCGTTGTAATGCAGTTTCAGATTCTCGGGATAACGCATGTTGTTCCCGGTCAATGGAACGCCTTAGCTCTCGTTGAGAAGAGCTTTGAGAAGCCCGTGTTGTAGCTCGTCTCGCTCTTTCAGCTGCTAATCGCATCTCTCTTTCTGGAGAGGTTTCATTAGCTCGAGATGTTGAGGCACTAACTCTCATAGAGTTTAACCGATGTGCTCTTTCCTCTTCCGATTCTTGAGAACGCGTCATTCTCATTCTCCTAGCTTGACTCGAAGTTCGTGATAAAGATGGTCGTTTTTTAGGTGGCATCGTTTATTTTATTTTTAATCGACGGTAACTTAAATTCTATTTAGTTACCCAACAAAAAACTTACGTCAGAGGTCCTAACTATAGCTAAGTATATAATAAATAGAATATAAATCTAAGTGCCTATTAAAACTAAAATAATATTCTAATCGAATTATAAATATGTACGTAGGTACCTACAAATTACAAAAGAATAAAAAATGAAAATAAAGCTATACTTAATGCGTGTGCAATACTATCTACACTTACCTACTTCACTTAAAAATGAATAATAAGAAATACCTACAACTACTGTAATTAATCAAAGTACCTATGCTAATACAAAAAAAACCTTAGATGTTCTAAGTACAGCTGCTATATAATAAAAAAATATAAATCTAAGTGCCTATTTAAACTTAAATACCTAATATTCTAATAGAATTAAACTAAGAAATATGTACCTACCTACCTACAACTTAGGTACAAAAAAAAAAGAAATGAAAATAAAGCTAAAACACGTGTGCAGTATAGGTAGATAGTAGGCAATATCTACCTATACCTACTTCACTTAAAAATAAATAAAAAATACCTATGAATACTATAATTAATAAAAGTACCTACCTACGCTTTTATCTATCTACTCAATACAAAAAAAACTAAACATAAAATGCCCAAAACTAACCTATCAGTAACTAAAACTCTAACAATAATCTAATCTATCTATCTATTATCTAATCTAAAAATCGAATCTAAATCTACTTAAAAAGAAATAAAATAGGAACTATTAATAGTTAAGAATTTAAACAAAACTAAAACTAATTTAGAAAATAACAACAAAAGAAATTAAAATAAACTATTTAAAGACAAAAAGTCGCGCTGATAAGCACGGTTTATAAAATAACAATTATTGTCTGTCAATAAAGTTCAACACTCTGAACGCATCAACAGCCAAATATTGAATGACGCTTGCGCTCGCCTCCCGCCCCTTTTATACTCTGCCGCCGCGAGCCCCGTCGAGCGCGGCAACCGTTACGCAAAAATAATCCTTATAGCTTGATTCACTATTCACGCGCGATGTCTTGTTGGCGTATTTCATGTAAGTAAGTATAAGTTTGGTGTTTCTATACCGATTTCAATGATTCTTTTTTTATTGAATTGGTGCTAATGTTTATTTTTTTTTAAATTAGGAATGATGGTGAGCATTATTGGTTTTATAAACGTAAAAGTAAACAAATATAATAAGAAATCTCCGAACTGCTAAGCTATCGAGAGTTATGCGTGTTATTGTGAGTTAACTATAAAAGGTAGATATATGCTGTCTTGGAATATTTTTCGTGTATTTTTATGTAGAATATTTCCGTTATACATAGTTTCTATGTAGCTCTAACCATTAAGGCTGCACACGCGACGGAAGCTTAAAAAATCAAGCAACTTCTCCCATTTTCTCAACATTTCCTTTCACTGCTCTGCTCCTATTCATTGTAGTGTGATGAAAAGTATACTATTACCTGCCCAGGAGTATAAAGAATAATTGTACTAAGTTTCGTTAAAATCCGTCGAGTAGTTTTTTTTTCTATAAATAACATACAAACAGACAGACAGACAAAAATTTTTTTAACTGCATTTTTGGCATCAGTATCGAACACTAATCACCCCCTGCTACTTATTTTGTAAATATATTTCATGTACAGAATTGACCTCTCTACAGATTTATTATAAGTATAGATTCAGATGTCAGGTTTATGTTTATAAGGTTTAACTGAAAGTTTACTTGAAGTCTACATATCTGTGTCGAAAAAAAAAATATTTTCATGTTAATTAATTCTAGACATTCATTACAAAAATACAAGTGTTCAAAATGGCAGACAAAATTTCGAATTGTTTGTATAACCTAAAAATATTTATTATATACATTTGTCACCCACTTTTACTATTTGTATACACTATATCTATATTTAACATATTTATACATAATTATCTTTACACTGAATTAACTTATCTAAAGGCTGATAATATAATATTATGAATTTTATAACAATATTACATTCTAATCTTAGTAAGAATAAATTTTAATACAGTTATATTATTAAAACCCACTAATGTATTTCACATTGACAATGACAGCTGAGGTGTCCGAGTGGTTAAGGAGTTGGACTTGAAATCCAATGGGTTTTACCCGCGCAGGTTCGAATCCTGTCCTCAGCGAACTTTTTTAACTTTTTGATATCTTAATAAGTAAAATTAGTTACTGTATCAATAAACTATATAAATAGAAATAAAATAATTCTATAAATTTTATGAATTAAGCAACTAAAATGTATATATAAAATACTTATTTACATAAAAAAAATATATATATTAATAGTAAGTTGAATTCTTCTTTAACATATAGTATTTTACACATGTGAAATGATGTGTTAAATTATAGTAAACATCCTAAATTGTCGTAAGTCCTCAACATATATGGTCGTAACCTGACAATCCTTTAAAATTTAAAAAAAAATATTTTTTCCTTAGAGTACGTACTATTTAAATATACAATGAAGTTGTCACAAACAAATATTAATATGAAATATATATTTCAATAGATTTATAATTACATTTATAACGTTTAATTTATTTGTATTTAACAAGAAATGATAATACAATATAACTAGGTATTTTTAAATATACTAGAATAAGATTCCTTTTACCTTTTATACACCTTTATTAAATATATGTACAAATATATAAAGTTATTCAAAATATTTATTTATATGTATAATAAAGTATTACTTCAAAAAAATTGCAACATCCTCTTTTTTGTGTGCCTGTATATTTGACGTCATGAAAAAACTACTGCACTGATTGTGATAAAATTTGGAGGGGTTTTTAGGATAACTGTGCAGGTTATACCACTGGCAGTGCCGGCGTTACGGGGGCGTGCGATGGGGTGACGGCCCGGGGCGTCAAATTTGGGGGGCGCTGAGGTCTGGGGCCTCGGCCTTCTGCCTTCCGCGCTGTGTACCCTCAATACTGTGCTCTATGTGCCGTATTCACAACTATGTTCAGTTGTCAGATGATTTGGTTTAGCAAAAAATAAATACTCGATATTTATTTCCTTAAGTGGGCGCCTAAATATCTTTGCCCGGGGTGTCAGTAGCCCTAACGCCGCTGCTGACCACTGGTAACAGCTATAGTACTTACAAACAAAATCACTAACACTGTTATGTAGTAGATGTGTCGTATAGTGCTATGATTTATAGAGCCTGGTGTGATACGACAGACACTTGAACAAATAATGGTCAGCAGTGTCACTTGTTCATAGCAATGATTATAACGAGTGTCACCCGCAGTGCTGAGGTGTCCGAGTGGTTAAGGAGTTGGACTTGAAATCCAATGGGTTATACCCGCGCAGGTTCGAATCCTGTCCTCAGCGAACTTTTTACATATATTTTTATTAACTTCTGCAATATTAAAAAGTGAAATTAATAACTATAACTATATAGCTTCAACAGTAGAAAAATATTTTAAAACGATTTGAAGAAATAAGCAACTAAAATGTATAAATATTGATATCGTTATTTTAAAACTTATTGTTTAAGTTTAAGTTTTTCTACAATATTACTAAAAATGTTAAAATATAGCAATCAGCTTAATAAGTTGTTGCAGTATACTTTGTCTCACCCCGTCCTGATAGAGCTTTAAAAATAACTCCAAAAAATACGATATAGAATTTTGTAGCAATTAAAATCTTAGTGCTTACCTATTAATATCTAAAAGTAAAAAAGTAAATATTAATATAATATATATGATCTATATATATTATTTTATTGTAATATAGTTTGGAATGAGGTTACTCTTTAGGCTTTTATGGGGCTTAATTAAAAGTATGTATAAATAAAACAACATGTTATTATTAATACCGATGACAAAATTTTTTGTTTGTCTGTATGTTCCTGTGTTATGCGATAACTACTTTTAGGATTTTTTATGAAATTTTGGTATGATTATAGTTTATTGACCTGCTTAAAACATGATACTACTACCTACACAAAAGTATTTTGTTTTTCAAGGAAAGTTATTTGGGCTAGACTTACAATAAAACAAAACTACGAGAACAATTTACAGAAGAAGTCCCTGGCAGGAGCTAGTTAATTGTAAAGTAGCGACTCGACCCACAAAAAGTTTATTCTATAACACAATATTAATGACGCTCTTCGATGATCACACGAGTTCATCATATTACTAAAAAGATATATACATTATCAAACACAAATTAATGTACACGAACTTTTAGCATTTTACTTTTTTTTCAATAATATTAGCTAACACCAGGCCTTGTTATATTCAAAAGAACATTATGCTAAACTAATAAGTATAAAAAAATATTACATACTGCCAAATTTCTATAACATATAGATAAGTGACTTAAATAAAACAAGATATATACAAAATACCCATTATGATATATCTTGTTTTGTTTAAGCCACTTTAATACAAAACTAAACAGTGAAAACTTATAAAATATATGTAAAAGTTCGCTGAGGACAGGATTCGAACCTGCGCGGGTATAACCCATTGGATTTCAAGTCCAACTCCTTAACCACTCGGACACCTCAGCACTGCGGGCGACACTCGTTATAATCATTGCTATGAACAAGTGACACTGACCATTATTTGTTCAAGTGTCTGTCGTGTCACACCAGGCTCTATAAATCATAGCACTATACGACACATCTACTACATAACACTGTTAGTGATTATGTTTGTAAGTACCATAGATGTTGAGTGATATAACAATATCCTAAAACACTGACTAGGGAAGAAGTTGAAAGAAGATTCTCAGACTTATTAATTGATTAAAACCTTATTAAAAAGATGATTCTATCTTGGATAATGATGCTGAGATATGTTTCATATATCATTAAATCAATGTGTCTCTCTTTGATTTATTGTTATATGACAAGCTCCAATCACACTTACACACTAATTATATTTCGTACATGATTACTGAAAAGTATTTGACGTGAGGTTAAAATTAAAAAGTAAATCGTATGCTGTTGATAAATCCGTAAAATTATTTTATTTAAACTTACTAATTCTTTTGCACAGCTTAGTCCAGACGCCATTTTACAATAAACTAACTCTTGCCAGCGATTAGGTCTGCAAGTTTTTCCAGTTTGTTGAGTTGTGATTGTATTCCAAATCTTTGTGGTGCTTTTTCGGAGCTGAAAACTATCCTATACATTAAGCAGCAAAAAACTATAACCCCTCCAAATTTTACCAAAATCGTTAACATTTTTTTGTGACATTGGAAAATGCAGGCAGAGAAAAAAAATAAGTTTTTTTCAATATTTAATAACGTTTTTTTCCTCGTTACTATTTTATTATATGTATAAATAAATATTTTTGATATATTATTTTGATATCTGTTATAATTTTATAGTTTTAAGCAATATTGCAGATAATATTCTATCATATTATTGTAAAAGTCTATTTTAAAAATAATACTATCATTTCAGATATGTAAAATACGACTAAAACTTCGAGGAATAGATCACCTTACTAACTTTAATGAAGTAATTTTTTTTAGTAATTAATAATTATCTTATATATTTGTAAAATATAATAATATCTACATATTTTAGTTACGTAATAAATACAATTCTGAAATATTTTTCTGATTTTCTAATTATATAATTTATTGATAGACTTGTTAATTTCGCTTATGAAGACTAAAAGGTATAGTCTTAAGTCCATACAGGTATACACCTAAGTCTGTTTTTACACGGGTTTGAAATAACACGGTTTGAAAATAAAATATTTTTAGTTTTTTTACACGATTTTATTCCATTTAGCACGATTAAAATTTTTTTGGGCTTAATTTTTTTTGTCAAATTTAATTTCTGCGAAATATGTTCATATACAAATTTAGGGGAATTCCCTTTTTGTGCATACAAGCAAATTTACTGGTTTACAGAGCAATTGAAATGTGTTAATATTTTGTGAATAATCTTCAATAACTATGCTTGTAAAAATAAACATTGTATATGTGATTTAATTAAATAAACATGAATATACTAAATAATATACTAATTTTAATAGGTTTTAGAGATTAGGAACCAATCACCTATTTTTACATACGATCAATGTCTTTTTTTACACGGTTTTTTCTGGAACCAATTTCCGTGTAAAAACAGACTTAGGTGTATACTTTGTATACGATATTAATAATATAAAAGAGCACTTGTGGAGACCAACTCTGCAGTGACAGAAACAAACTAAAACACACACACACACACACACACACACACACACATATATATGGGTGTGTGTTAAGCATAATATACATATATATATATGTATATTATGCTTAACACACACTCACTATAGTTAATTTAATGTTTATTACCGTAACTCTTTACACATTTCATATGAAATACAGTTACAATATGATTTCATGTTCTATTATTTTTTGGACCATGGTTTAAAATTATTATTTGCTGTAATAATTGCAATATAACAGTCATAATTAATAACAATATGTATAATGTATAATCTATGAAAAATTTTACATAAATTTAATATATGTATAAATTAATGCATAAAAGTTTTTATAGGCTCTAAATGACCGTACGTATTTCGTGATAAGTCATCATCGGCTTATTAAATAATTCTTAAAACTTAAACTCTTATACTTGTTCTTATAGACACGTTTATCACAGTGTCACTGTGTTCATAATATTTTTATGTACTCTTGTTGCGGTGATGACGTCTCTAAGTTTTGAAGTAACAATCCTTAAAACAAAAAGGTCCTCAAAGATAGAATCGTTGCTACTCTAAAAGCCACAATGGTAGTGGTTCCCATTTATACACTATAGATGTATTACAACTTCTCTCGATTTAAAGTGGGTTTATCATGTGGGTTTCATACCAAGTGATATTATTATGAAACTAATATTATAATTATAGTTTTTGTTATACAATACTAACTTAAAAGCTTAAAGCTTGGTTTCACTACAGTCTTCATTATTTTCATCACATGTCCTGACTTGATAAAATAACAAAACCGATATTTTTGTCCCACAATTGGGGGTCTTCAACATAAAAATTTAAAAGATAAGTTAACTGCATAACATAAACATTAGATACAAAACAAGAATGGCTTTTAATTAATTATAAAGTAAATGCACACAATTAAATTAAACTTTTGATTTAATAATAGTCATTTTATAATGCCACATATAATAATTACTATTTTGAACATTTAATCTTAGTTCCTTTAATCCCTTGCGTATATGAGATCAGAATTGAACTGGTAGTGGCTGGGTAAGTTATTCTTGTGTTTTTAGTACTTTTCTTGTATTCCACTCTGCCTGTGACTCAAGAGTTAATACTGTATTAAATTGGAAGTTAATTATAAATTAAAAGAGTACACTTAAAATCGTGCAATTAGAGTATGAATTTATATAATTTTTTTTTCTTCCACTTGGAGTAGTAGTAATGTGCTTGAATTTGACCACGAATTCGTATATTTTGAGATATAGAGATCCTTATTGAAAGTAAATAACATACAAAATATTATCATAGTTTCGTTAAGAAAACCTAAGAATCAAATACATTTAGAAATTTCTAACTAATATTATATTTTATTTTCCGCAACTTTTAGGTATGAATTTTGAGTAAATTTTTAACATTTACTTATTGATTTAATAATATGTAAAAATAAGTTCAAAGAAATCTTTGCCACATAATGATGAAATTTTCGCTTTGACGCGCAAATTTGACACCGAGCCCGCTGACATAGTTAAAAAGAGTTTACCGAAACACAATACACTTGAATAAACATTGTTCTGTGACGGATGAGCGGGTTTTAATAATAGGTGTATAAATAAATAAATAAATAAATGTTCTATTGTTAATAAATTTATAACACAATCCGACAGGCTGAGGTGTCCGAGTGGTTAAGGAGTTGGACTTGAAATCCAATGGGTTTTACCCGCGCAGGTTCGAATCCTGTCCTCAGCGAACTTTTTACATATTTTAAGTAAAAACTGTTTATAATATGAGGGGTTATTATTCTTTTTATTTGAAAATTATAATAATTATGCATATTTATTTCTTGATCAATTAATTACGTTCGCTATGGTAATAAACAGAAGCGATAAGGAAAAAAATTAAAGCTAATTTTTGTATACTGTGTTGGGGTTTCTCTGAAGCGATGGGATGAATCATTTTTAACATTATTCTAAGAAATAGCGGTTTAACGGATGCTGCGTAGCGATAGTCTTGATAATGTACATATGTGGTGTTATTATCATTAGTAGTATCTATATACTACTACTACTATAACAATAACTTAACAAATCAAGTTGTAAGTCCCGTAAGTCCCGTTTTGTTATTCCCCTCTATCTAAAAAGTATTCCTTTTATGTCTTAATATAAAAGCTTAATAATTATTATACCTATGTAATAAATAATTCAATCAACTCAATTGAGTTCCATATTGAATAAATGAAAAAGAGCTATCATCACGAAACGTCAGCAAGAACAGGGAGTAGGAAATTATGCATGAGTTTTGATGAGTTTTCTTTTGAGATGTAGACGTAGGAGAGAAAGAGTTTTGAGAAAGTTGTTCCTAAGGAGTTATTTAATTTATTTAGGAGTATTTTAATTAGAGTAGAAGTACAAGTACGGAACCTTAAATTTTTCACGTTTCATGTAAATTAAATAAAAAATATATATAGCTTAGAATTATTAAATGAATGTTAAGTATCATTTTATTTTAATTTCTAATTAATGTTAAAGGAAGGTGTGGACCTGAATTGGTACCATGTATTATATAATATATTTTTTATTATATTATAAGTGCTAGCTGTTGCTAGAGACTTTTTTCTCTCCAGTTCAGACTCAGGTATTTTATGCATGTTTTTTAATTCTTTTACCTTAGTGACTGTCAAAATGTGGTGATTAATACTGTATATATGTCTGTATTTATTTAAGCTCATAAATTATTGCTTAAATTTATAGATTTATTATTAATGAAAGATATTAAAAAGAAGAAAAATAATGAGTAAGTAACTACATTAAATGTATGTTGTAATTGATTTGATTGACGTCTTTAATACGTACATTAATATTAATATTCCATGAAAGCTTTAATACAAATATATGGTATACCTATAAATAGATACTCAGAATAACACAAATAGTCTTTAAATTTATAATTTCAATCTATGACTATAGATAGATCAATTAGATCAAACAAATATTTTATATATGATTATGATTCATCTTGTTTGATGTATATTTTCAAGTTTATATAAGTTAAATCGTTGAGATAAGAATCTGTAATAAGTAATGGGAAACCCCTGAAGATGCTGCGCCGGCACATAAGTGCACGAAATATGTGCCATAATAACTTACGTTTATCTTTAAAAAAATGTTGTCATTAATTTAAAGACAACGAATCTATTATTCCTAAAGTCAGAAATATAATCTTAAAAAATAGATTAAATTAGTTGGCTATAAATTTAAATAAACATAATACATTTTTCCTCGTATGTGCGTGTTTTGGTAGACTGCTGTGGTGGTGTTTTTGTCCGAGCCGTCATTTGACACTGAAGTCCTCGGAACTGCTGAACAGCGCCTCGTGACCACACTTCAACAATTGTGCAATAATGTTTTATTAAATTCACCAACACTCCGCATAGATTTTGCGTAATATTGAAAATTACCTTCAAATCAAATAATTCTTTTATAATTATATTATAACTAGTTGTAGTTCCAAACTTCGTCCGCGTTAGCTAGCATATATCGCTTTGAAATTATTTTGATGGGTTAATTTTTAATATAACTCGTAGAAGTCAATTATTTAGATAACTTTAAAGGTAGTTGTCTAATTTTAATTGATGAAGCTTTATCTAAGTAAAACAAAAAAAAAATCTGCACTATAGGTATATAAAAAATTATTAAACAAGAACTTGTTTTTGAAAGTCAGATGAAGTCGCGGGTAATAGTTAGTTCAAAATACATTTGTTATATTGTATCGACATGCAAGTATTTATAAATTGCATAAGAAAATGCGTCAATGGCCTGCTGAATGCTGACTCATCATCACGCCACTCTCTTGACAACATAAACAGTTTTGTTAGTCGCTCTATCAATATTTAATATTATTTGTTTCATTGTATTTACAATTAAGATTCATAATTCATAATTAGTAAATATATAAACCTATGCATGCTGGGATGCATACATATATAAACCTTTAAAAATTCATGCATCTCAGAAGGTTTATTTTCAAAATGAAATATTAAAATTTGTCTATAAGTTGATCTAGCATTGAGATACATAGATATTGAAAAGCATTTCATTGAGCGAAGCGAACGAAGTGAGCGGAGCGTTTTACTGGAGACTTTTTACATTCTTTGTCACGAATTGGCTCGAAAACTACTTGACGGAAAATTATGAAACTTTGCAATCAAAAAGACACACATTAAGTAATGGTTCTTAAAAAAAAATTGAAAAATATCCTAAAAAAAAAATTTTTTTTCAATGTCATGTCAAAAAACTGATATCCCATTGAAGTCAATGGAAAACGATGAGTCAATACACTCGGCTCGCTTCGCTCAATATGCAAACGGCACCCAAGATTTCGCGAGCGCAGTGAGTCGAAATTGAGGGTTTGTTGGCGCCCCTAGTAAATTAATATTTAGATAATTAATATTATAAACTGATTTGGATTACTTTATTTTTTAATTATTTAAACTAAAGGAATAAGTAGTAGTAGTAGTATAGTTATTTTTTAATTAGTTAACCAATTTTTATGTGGTCCTATTTTCTGGTAGAAGTATTTTATTGTTACAAAGTTTATTTATCAAATATCTACTCTTTAAACAAATATGGAATACAATAAAATATTGTTTTAATTTTTCTGTGAAACATGACCATTGTATGTGATTCTCTTAATGTTTTCACTATTTTCACTTACATATATATATAAAGATAGTATTGTTGTGTCGGGACGTCGTTGAATGTGCTATGACGACTCCATCATCAGAAACATCTGGATCTAGTGGGTAGGAATTCTACATAACCATCCCTGCTTTCTGACTATCCACAAGGATTTACTAAACTTAAAAATGTATATATACAGTGCCGGCATTAAGGGGCGTGCGATGGGGTGACGGCCCGGGTCGCCAAATTTGGGGGGGCGCTGAGGTCTGGGGCCTCGGCCTTCTGCCTTCCGCGCTGTGTACCCTCAATACTGTGCTCTATGTGCCGTATTCACAACTATGTTCAGTTGTCAGATGATTTGGTTCAGCAAAAAATAAATACTCGATATTGATTTCCTTAAGTGGGCGCCTAAATATTTTTGCCCGGGGTGTCAGGAGCCCTAACGCCGCTGCTGTATATATACATATATATTTATGAACGTATCCAGCTCTGCCATGTTTCTAGACGTTTGGGACTGTCGTTGACGTTATTTTTTACGTTTTAATTCAGCATAAAATTGAAATATAAAATGTAATGCCTCCGTTTAAGTCATTTTCGATAAACAATTATCGATTTATTACCGTAACAAATTAATAATTCTGTGAAAATAGGCGTCGTTTTGTTCAAGGCAGTGACGCAGTCGAGTGGAATCGTATTAATTAGATGGTCCTAATAACACTTAGTATCGATAAAATGGGGGAGGGGGGCTAACATTTAACGTGTACAATTCTCCTGCACCAATATTGCGATCCAGATCTATAACTATGCTATATATACCAGGGCTTCTTAAACTGTGGGTCGCGACCCCCAGGGGGGTCGCGAGACTACTGAAAGGGGCGTCGCAAAGATCTGATACTATGATCATTATATGGAGGAGGGGGTCGTTTAAAATTTCCTAAGCTTGAAGGGGGTCGCTATATAAAAAAGTTTAAGAAGCCCTGATATATACAATATTATAGTAACAAAATAAAACCCGTGGTGATAGAATGTAAAATATTATTTTAAAAATTTTTCGCTGTTTGTTCCTGTATCCAGTAAAAAATAGTAGAGTTTTTTTTTTTAAATTACTTTTGATGTTAGTTTATTATCGGAATGAAAATTTACTGCTTCATTAAGGAAAATTATCTAATTCTTGTAGGAAAATAAAAATGTATTTGTGTCGGTAAAATACGAGGAAGGGGGGCAAAGAATGACTTTTTGCATAATATATATAGCATATGTTTATTTCTCTATTTTAAACATAGCCTATAATTAAATAACAATTAGTTTAAAGTTAAAATAAAAGTTAAATGAATAGTATATACAAATAAATCCTGATCTAATAAAGTCAATGGTAAATCAATCAGTGTCCCATCCACGTCCCTAGGGAGCTGGTACTGCTGTACACCAACAAAACTTGGAATACCTACTATTTATACCTATCTTATATTATCGCTAAAATAACTTTTTACTCATTTTCTTTATTTACTAGACTACCACATTTCATTTGCATTGTTTTTTATTAAAAATGTAAATTAATTTGTTTACAAGTAATTTTTGGTAATATAGTGGGTGTGTTTGTGCGTGTACGATTGAATCGCGTGTGTCTGCACAGCGTGGCGAGGTAACGTAACAGTCGCGAATAACTAAATATGGTAACATTAAATAACTAAAATATATTGATATCTGAACCAGTAGACAAACATACAGACGGATAACACAAATCCATTTTCATAGATAAATTTGTATGTATACAAAATATACTATATATAATATAGAATAAGGATTATCTATCGTCATGATATTTAGTACTTTATGAGTGTATTGTCGAAGATTTGATGACCATATTTAAAAAATGTATTTTGTGCTAAGAAATAGCGTAAAGTAATTGTATGATTTTATTATATTTGTACTTAGTAATTCAGAATGGATACAAAAAAATCCATTTAAGTTGGTTAAAATAATTACAACGCAGTATGAAAAAAAATCTATCAGCTCTAAGTAAGTTGAATACTTATCTGGTGCAGTGCGCATCTTGAATCTTATTTATAACGAGATTCTAATTTAGTTACATGTTTAATCTATTGCTATTCTATATATTGCTATTCTATAGCCGTTTCCTTTATTTTCAAATTAGTATGATTTTCCTGCATGTGACACTCATTAAAGAAATGAGACTTGACTATTACAGATGCTAGAGACGACAGGTGAGTAATCGATGGGGTATTAATGGTGTTTATGTTATTTATCCTTATCGTTGCTATTCGTGTATCCTCGTGTATCCTCGTTCATCCTCGCATATCCTCGTAGTCAGGCTTTCCGTGTCCATTAGCCACTAATTGGCTCACATAAATTAATATCTGTATATCTGTAAGGGAAGACGTAGGTTTTAGAATAATTTAGTAATTATTTATTTATGAATTAATTTGTTTAAAAATAAAAAACAAGATATATGCAATATGATTTTTGAAGTATGATGTTATGATTACTTAAAAATAGAAAAAAAATTGGATATTCTATTAAGTTATCTAAATGTATACAATAAAACTGCGTTTTCTTTTCTTTTAATGTGCTAATAACACAGGCACACAAAAAAAAAAAAACGTCATGAACCAGAGGGGAGACCCCATTATTCCTAGGTTTTTGGGATCGCTGAAACCGAATATGACAATAAAAACAAATTTTAAATGCCAGTTTTCCCGCTAGCACCCCCTTACTACCTCTTAAGGGGTGAAAATTGAAATTGTTGTAAAAAATCAAGATAGATGTGTCTTTCTACGTTTTTTGGGATGCTGAAACCGAAAATGATAACTAAAAATAAATTCATGACCACTATCACCCCCCTACCATCCCTTACAGGGGGTGAAAATTTCATTTTTTTCTATAAAATCAAGACAGATGTGTATTTCTACGTTTCTTGGGATGCTGAAACCGAAAATGATAACTAAAAATAAATTTATGACCACTATCACCCCTTAATATCCCTTACAGGGGGTGAAAATTTCAATTTTTCTATAAAATCAAGATATATGTATATTTCTACGTTTTTTGGGATGCTGGAACCGAAAATGATAACTAAAAATAAATTCATGACCTCTATCACCCCCTTACTACCCCTTAAAGGGGGTGAAAATTTCATTTTTTCTATAAAATCAAGATAGATGTGTATTTCTACGTTTTTTAGAATGCTGGAACCGAAAATATGTGAATTTCTATGTTTTTCAAGATGCTGAGAGAAAAAATGATTATAAAGTATATGGTAACCTTATTGTATGCATATATTTGTTATTATGATACTAAGACTGAATCATGATTTTTATCCTATTCTTAACAAGTTGTTTCATTTTTTGTTTTTTTTTGCTTTCTTTTTAATTCTGTTTATACTGTTATCCATCCGGCAGTCTTGTAAAACGCTTAAAAGATGCTGAACCTAATTCTACGCCTCCGAAATAGAAAGGTTACTATTTTTCGGCCAATTTAGGAGACTATAGTGAGGAGCAAAGTGAAAGGTTCTATCAGACAGGATCTTAAGACAATGGAACAGCGCTATCAGGGTAAATGGGATGTCAATATGTTAGCAGACTACTGTTGGAATTTAAAAAGAGATTTGCCAGAACAGAAAAGAACCAATAAAAGGCAACCACTTAGAAGAACTTTTGACAACAAGAGAGTTCGTTATCGTAGAAACAGGTAGACGCTGAATAGTGAGAGGCAAGGGGACTCACTTTAATTCAGCACCCCGGATAGTGAGAGGCAAGGGGACTCACTTTAATCCAGCACTCCAAAAGGGAACAGAAATCTACTACGTCCACGCCGTTGTTCCTGGGTTACGCTAAGAATAGAATTAAATCATGAATATATATCAGATACTTCTGATCGATAAAGCATTTGAATTTCTAATATAAGAGCTAAGAGTAACTTCAAACTAGTTTGATAAATATGTCATTTACTGTAAATCGTCAAAATTTCTTCATACATCTTGATTTTATACAAAATTGAAACTACCCCCCCCCCCCCCGTTAGGGGTAGTTAGGGGGTGGTATTGAGTAAAAGAGCTATCAAATTCACTTTTGGTTGTCATTTTCGGTTTCATTATACCAAAAAACGTAGAAATACACATCTGTCTTGATTTTATAGAAAAAAATGAAATTTTCACCCCCTGTAAGGGATGGTAGGGGGTGATAGTGGTCATGAATTTATTTTTAGTTATCATTTTCGGTTTCAGCATTCCAAAAAACGTAGAAAGACACATCTATCTTGATTTTTTACAACAATTTCAATTTTCACCCCTTAAGAGGTAGTAAGGGGGTGCTAGTGGGAAAACTGGCATTTAAAATTTGTTTTTATTGTCATATTCGGTTTCAGCGATCCCAAAAACCTAGGAATAATGGGGTCTCCCCTCTGGTTCATGACGTTTTTTTTTTTTGTGTGCCTGTGTAATTAGAAGCATGAGATATATTTTTAACATTTATTTTTGCATTTATGTATGTAAGGTAGATAGCACTACACCGAATCTACAACCAGTTTGAGAAAAAGTTTTTTTAATGTATTGCAAAATATCAATTACAGAAATAACATGGTAAAAATGGGTAACTTCATATTCTCTTTTGGATTCGATCAGTAAGTACTTCAAAGTTGAAAACCGTTCCTTCTGTATTCAGAAGGTACGCTTGCAACTTCGTCTAGATGATTTTATTCCACTACAATGGCTTGTTATAGTAATAAAAATATTTCAATCGAATTTAAGATGTCTAAGAGAAACAATTGTTTTTTCCCAAATTATGTATAATAAAATTATAATTAAAATTAAGAAGCATGTCGTTGACCGGAGTGATGAGTTTGATCGCAAAATCCGCAGAATGCAGGTCGCTGCATGGAAGGCCGCTTCCGCGCTGCGCACTCGGCCTCCGGCGGCGCCCCGGCCCGGCGCCCCGCGGCGCCCCGGCCGCTCCGGCCTCCGCAATCCGCACTCGTGTCCCAACTCTCGCCGCGACCGCACGCGATGGCGAACGCGCCCTGAACGCACCAACATCACACCGCCGATTACATTTAAACGTGTGTGTGACTTATATTCCGCTGCACTACCTACGAACGATATGAGCCGGTAAGTGTATCTCATCATCTCCACGGATATCAGTCGGCGCGTGTTTAATAGTTAGCAAACAATTTCGTTCGATCCGTGTTGTCACTTTTGAGTTTCTATCACCAGTTTTGTATGCAAATACTGATTTATGAACCCGAAACGAATTAGGAAATTGTAAACGTAATTTAACAGCTTAATTAATGCATTGCGAGATTGCGCTTCGTTATAAGGTGAATATTGTTGATATTTTTTGCAAGTGGACGCCGGTGTCACAATAGCTGTCTTTGTTGCTGTATCGGATGACCGGGAGGAAAAGTATTATAAGATTTACATATTGCTTTTTGGTTTGGAATATATACAACGATTACTCATAATTTTCTTGTTCATTATAATTCATAAGTTAAGAATTAATTGCCTATTCTAAAATTTTATTATTGATTAGAAGTCTACTTCGATGTTAATTAGGAATTGTAAGATGACAAATATATATAGGGTGACGATGGGTTGCCGGTTGCTCGCAGCTCTGCAAGGCTGCGACGGCGCAGGCAACGCGATGCGCTTGATTTAAATTAAATTTGTGACCTTAGTGTTTCAAGCAGTTAAATTTAGCCGACACCTATAAGGGAAATATCTGTACTTTTGTTGTTCAATTAAACAGAGAAACAGATAAATAAAAAATAATTTAATATATAATGTAGCAATACCACTACAAAACAGATACTTAATACATCGATTTGGCCTCTTCACCATTTAATTGTATGTCTTTGGCATTTGAATTATGTTCACATTACTACAGTTTTTCTTCAGTGCTAAAACTATTAGTTTTGTTATGCCATTTTTTATTAAATATCTACAGATTAAATGATTTGCAAATTAACAAATTATTGCAAATTTTAATAAATTTCGTAATTTTGTAATTTTGTAGCTCTGTTTCATTAATAAATCCGAAATTACATAATTGTTAAATATAAGGTTGTTGGATCAAATTAAATATGCATGGTTTATGTACAAATCATTTATATTTTGCGACAAAATTATATTAGTTTTTTAAGACTATTAACCAGAGGATTAAACAACAAATTTTAGTCAATTACAAGAATAACATGCATGTATAACTATTGACTGTTGCACTGTACTCATACATGACCGAGTACAGACCCTCACCCCGACCCTACACTAGACGTTGATCTTCTCTGAGGATGTGTTCCCTCCTCCGAGGAAACACATGCGACCTCTCCATTATTGTATGCAAATAACTTGGAAGAAATTACAGATATTAATCTCTTTAGTTCTTAAAGCGACTTAGGTAAAGTTTTATTTAATTTTTTACACTTTACTCTTTATAATAAGGGCTTTTGGTAAATTTATAATAAATCGATGACAACTGTTATCATCAATAATATTAAATAGTTTTTCAGGAAGTCAAGCGTAAAATTAGTATTATAGAAACGAAATCGATTCCAATTCAATGATATACTGTCTGAGGACGATAAATTGCTTATGCAATTAAATTGGTATAAGACAAGCGAACATGCGCAGGCGCAGGCGGGCGGCGCGTGAATACCAAGTTTCGGTAACAGAATATTGTTGCGTAACTTAATTGTTCGCGCGTTCACTGCATCGCGAGCATCTGTGCTACCTCGTGCCGACTACATGCTCTATACAGTCTGACTGCACCACTTGGTGACAGCTACTTCGGATATTCTATTAGGGATAGTGTACCAGTATAATTTTTAGCTTAAATAGGAACTCATTTCAATTGAGTAGACCAGAAATTGCCTTAAATTATAACGTACGTATGAAGAACGATCGGATTATCTAACGTATTTCATATGCAAGCAACGCTTACACATCTCTTAAGATTGGAATCTCCTCTAGTAGATTACCAGAAGCTAAGTAACAATGTCGTGGTGAGTTTCGCAAGGCGCGGCGCTTGTCTCGTAGTCGCCTAAGCATGCGCCGACGGAATTGCAAACAGTGAGCTCGGACATAGCAACAACACAATAAATGCAACAGAGCATATGTATTGATGACCTGAAATTTAATTTATTTTTACCAGGATAAATTGAAGGCGCGTGCTATCCAAAATAAGTTATCATTAATGGCATATAAAAATATACAAAAGAATAAAAATTTTACAGTAAAACAGTACATTGAAGCGAAGGGCTGATAACTCTTTAAAGGTGGTCTCTTTAAATCGCATGTATTTATTTTACAGTTAATTGAATAGCTTTTTAATCATTAAATTATTCGAATTTGCGACGTTCTTCCGGCATGCGAAACAACAAGCATGAACTGACATAATTTACCTTCGGTCATTGACACGCGCCCCAAAGCTCAATGAGCTTTTAGCAGTTCAATATTTACCTTTCTTATTCTAATACACACGACGTTCTATCAATATACCTGTCATTTTAAAGTGCATATTTTGATTTCCGAGATGATCAAAGAGTTTCAATAATTTATTATTATGACATTTTTTTGTAAGACAGAAATAACTATGGTTTGAAAAGATTATGACCTAGGACGAATCGAATAAGCAAGTAACAGAACGAGAAACAAAGATCCTAAGTAATTTAAAAATATGATTTATATCGAATACCAATGAATCTATTGCGAGGGTTTAATATGTTTTGGATATAAAGCCTGGATGTGCAGAGAGTGGAAGTGAAAGTCTCTTGGTTGCGCAACCCATGTCTAGTTAACACTCAGTTTGGCAACGCGACAATTATATGATTATCTTTACGGCATGCACAGAAACATTCGAGATGATTTCGATATCCTTGTACGCTTACTCAATTTTATATGTTTGCATTATTTAAATGAGGAAAAAATATATATTACTCGATTAATAACGGTTTATAAAGACAGACTGGCGGTCGGATGAACCACAAAGTGATTCTATAAGGGCTTCATTTTTCCTTTTTAAGGTATAGAACCCTAAAAAGACAAATACAGAGAAAATGTTGTTAAAAAGTTTCCCTATTTCCTGTTCCAATGGGAAATCCAAATTACGGGAGTTTTAAAATTTAATGATAACTGTGTACAAATGTTACGTGATGTATGTGGAATCGAAATAACGATCAGCTGGTTAACCATCACGCCTATATCAATGTCTATATTTAGCCTATGCATTAACCATAACACTTGTTACAAAACAGTAGGCCTACATTTAGAGCCTATATTCAAAGGTATAAGAGTCAGTATGTTCTACCACCACGAGCATGTACATCGTACAGCTCTTCCACTTTCCTTGGACACACGTTTTGAATAAGAAAAAGCGTTTTTTGTATGCCCGTACACGCACCGCGACAGACACACATTCAAATACAAAATAGTGTTAACAATTATACATAAATAATCGGAAAAGTTTTATTATTTCATATGCTGAATTTTAAGTGTGCGGTAACTGCTTATAGCATTTAAACGTGTACGAAATTCAGTGCTCTCTAATCTTTATTTACTGTTACTGAACTCGGATCAGACGCGCAGCAGTGCATGGATGTTATCTTAAAAAGGACCTTAACTGATAGCTTATGAATTCAATTATTTCGCCTACGCTAAAATCCTATATGTAATCCTATATATAATTTACTTTACCCCCACCCATAATGACGATGAAAAACAATTAATAAGACGTCAATGATTTAAAATTCTCTTTGTTATACAATGCATCGGTTTGACGTAAATAATTCACTTACAAACATGTTTTAGCTTGACATTACAACTTAAGGAAAATAGATTCAATAAATCACACATAAAATATTGTGAATTTCCAGTCTCTAGTCATATGGGAGTGGAACAAAAATAGAAGTTGAACCCATCTTTATGGTGATACTATCCACGAGGCAGGCCGTGTGTTCTCGGTCAATGCACAGCGGTCTCCATGTCAGTGTCATATTGCGATATCTGACATTGACAGTTTATTGACTTATATATAAATTATTGTAAGGCGCGCTTGTAAACTATTGCAATAGTTTTTGGAATTGTGAAGATTGTTTTTCAAAATAGCGTTCAGAAATCTGTAATTAAGAATTAATGATTAAAGTTTTGAGATTTGCAAATATATGCGTACTCTTTCGATGCGTTGCATCAATTCAAGATTATGTACAGTTTGTCCGTTAGTCTGACTCACGTGGTCGGTTACGGCTTAGCGCGTTATGATTCATTATGACACACATTTACTTATGATCCGGACTCTGGACATGTTTTGTCGATGGGTGGACGTCAACCTTTCTCTTGTATTAGGTACTTTTAATCGATTAATTTATATAAAATATAAATATGTTTATGATATATCTTCTTTCATTGGTCATTATTGAATTAATAAATAAAGAAAAATAAAATTTTTTTATATGCATATATAACAAAGTTATACAAGATTGGTACTTCGTATCAATTACTATAATTTTCATTCCAGTAACAGTAATTAATTGATTGAGCGCGATATAAAGATATAGCTTCACGTATCTGCTTCAAAGTAATGTAAATTATATAGTATTATACCTTGTATATCTGGAATATTAGAGAAAACTTTTCAATTATATAAAGTGATAATGTATTATTTGTATATTATTTCTAAACTGGCAAAATATTTGCCTCGAAACATTGCTTCCTTCTACCTTAATAATAAGCCATCTTATTTAACTTATCCATGTCATTAAAATATATTTAGTTTCAAATGAGTCATATTTTGAATATTTATGAAATTAAGTATTCAATTTATGAAGAATAGGTAAGACATCGTAGGTTTCCTTGAAAGCAACAGCGCGTTTTGTCCTTTTTCGGAAGCTGCAGTCAATGTTACTAATATTTTGCTTAATTTTCTTTTGTTTATATTGCAATGTAGTTCTGCAATTTTGTATTAACCTCTATGTAATTATATATTAACTGTTTTTATTAATACGTAATTTCGAGACTTCTTATTTTGACGTTATTATTAATAATGGAATAAAACCGAATAACTAGTATTTATTTTAAATGATATAGCATTAAATTGTACCAAATGTAAAAGAAAACAGTGATATAAAAACATTTTTAAAGTTGCTGAAGCTTGCTTTGCTTGAAGAATGCTTTCTCCGCGTTTTGAATGTTTACAAAAAATAAGAAAGAAAGGTGACCCGAATTCTCTCGCCTTCTAGTTCAAGGTTACTTCAGTAAAATGAAGCATCGTCATAGTCTATTGTATCAGAGCCACCTGTGCTCCGTGACCCACTTCTGTGCGTGCACAGTGCACCCACACCTAATCACTCATACATGTGCATCACATTGTAATACATTACTAGTGTGTTTTGGTTTTAATTTCAAATTTTTGGGTCGTTTAATTAGTGTTATTTGGGTTGTTGTAATTAAAACTTTTATAATTAAAAACATGTTTTTGCGGGTTCCAATTTTTGCTCTAATTAGTGCTTCAACATTACTGTTAAAAAAACTTTAGTTCCCACATATTTTTATTGCGGCTTATACTTTTTACTTTGTTTATAACGGCTTTTGTTATCTATTGTGCTGACCGTTCTGTGTTTTTTGATCACTTTGTTGTGTAAATATTATGACATCAAAGAAGATAGGCAAATTTTGATCAAAAAGCTTCAATTACATGAAATTTTGTTTTAATATACATTTAAATAGTCAGCTTAAGTATAACTAATTGACAATTTGTATTATGAACGTATATAGAATCAATCTTTAATATTCACATTTTCATACGATAATGCTTCATACTTTGAAACCAGTTTTACAAACACATAAACGGTACTCGATTTGTTTATTTCCATTAATCATTTTGGGGTGTCCAGAACCGTTAGTCATTAGGATGGTTTATCAGTGCAATGGGTGTACCGTTACTTTGATGATTGCCTCGCCACTGGTGTGAAAGTGCGACACTTTCGCGTCTGCGCCCGCGCACCTCGGACCTGACCTTGTATCCATACCACTGAACTAATAACCGAAATACTACACACGAGAAGCGGTAATTACTGTAATAATAATAATTAATACAATTACGAATCGTTTACTAAGGGTTTGTAATTGATTCAAGAGGAAAATCACATATTAAATCAAAGTTAAAATATTTTCAATAAATTTACCTCTCATATTTAACAAATTATAAACTAAAAAATATATAATAAATAATGTTTTAAAGAATATAAAACATGTAATAATAAGTAACATAAACATTTTATTTTTTAACATGAAACAAAGGCTCAAGAGCATCCAATTAGTATGTTTAGAAGTCATTCATGTGGGTCACGTCTTCAGGAAAGATACGAGGGTTTTCCTCACATTCAGCGTTCAGCCTCATGTAAGTCAATGTCAATTTTATATTATAATATTCGTTTGACAACTAAATAATATCACCTTCTTGTAGCCTTTACAATTATTAAGTAACATGTGATGGTAAATTCTTCCGAGGAAATAGTCTCGTTATTGCCATCCTATAAATAGAAAACATTGAGCAAATGAATTATTAAAGAGGATTTCGAAAGCCTGTTTATCCCATAAACGTATAATAAATTCAACTAATACAAAGGGAGGGTCCATTACGTTTCTAAACGAATGCAAATCTCGTTAAAATGCGAAGCTGGTAGCATTATCCGTAGTTGAGGACGGCATCTCCAATTTTAGCTATCAAAACAACAAAGAATCCTTTGAACTGAATAGTTCTCTAACAATTTAGTATTCTGACAAATTTCCCATTAAAATTTATTATTGAAAGCAAGTGTAATCAATTATGTGCTTGATGTTTTTCAGTAAGATAACCTTTTTAAGTTACTATACTTTGAGCAGAGATTGTGATTACTAGAAATCAGACATATTAAAGTTGTGTTTACGAATAGAGTAAGATCTAAATACTGTTATTATATATATTTTCTACAGTAATCTCAGTGAAAATACTAATCATCATAATGTGGTATCTTAGAATTATATTCTATTACATTCCTTTTACAAGAATAGATTATTAAAGGGTTATTTATTTATAATATTAATAATTCAAAATATATGCATTGTTTTTGGACCGATTCGTTTGAGTAATAGGAAAAACAGAGGTGTAAATTGAGCTTATTTTAAATTCCTTGTTCGTCTCAAATCGAAGGTCGAAGTGCGGGTTGTATTGTGAACAGCAGACGAGCTGATTTTGTTCGTTTAACCTAATTGAATATTACCTAACGTGTTATGTATAGTCACTCACTCAATACTATGTATTGATCTTATTACGATACCAATTTTGGGCATTTTAAATCTATTCCCGGTTGGTTAAATTGTATAGTTTGGTTAGATTGTCAATATAATGTTAATAACAACAACTTAAAGTCTCATTATAAATTTAGAAACGTGGCTTATTGGTGACAGTTGATGGCTCTCTTGACATACAAGTCAATACTTATATCAAAATAATATATTCAAATAGAATAGGATAAATGATTTCCATCTTTAGATCTATATTCATTTCATCTTTGAAATGTTACTTTCCATCAACAATGTTTTTAAGTTGGTACATGTAAATTTTACGAACTAATGGTATTAGTTAAAAGATAAAGTGATTTGAAACAATTGCTATTTCAAAGTAAATGAAATATTCATTAACAAAATTGTTGATTGTTTCCTGTATGGGAATGTCTACTATACAATACAATTATCCGGTGAATGTTAAAATACGCGGTAATGTCATTTAATTAGTAAATAATCGAGACTGATGAGTTTGTTTATAAAAAAGATGTCCATTGTCGTTGAAATCACGTGTAGTGACACGTTTAATAATATATTGTTTAAGTTAAACCCTTTAAATAGAGGGTGTGTTAGGAAGTTTTCGTAGTATTTAGGCATAGTAATTAATGCTTCTAGTCTTACTACTAGTAGACTACCGAAACTTGCACAGGTCACGGACCGCTCGTACCGAGTGCTGTTGCGATAGACTATTGATGAGTTTCTATTTCTAAGATTGTTTTTAAGTCTTTTGAAATAGGTAGAAGACAAAAAAAGTCTAATAATAAACTCCAAATTGAATACTTATTTTTTTTTCCATTTAGAAAACTTGATAATTGTTTATTTTGAAATTATGATAATAATTACCAGAAATTTGTTATTTAAAAAGTTATAAGAGTAACAAAAAAATAAAAAACAAACATATAAAAAAAGTTCGCTGAGGACAGGATTCGAACCTGCGCGGGTAAAACCCATTGGATTTCAAGTCCAACTCCTTAACCACTCGGACACCTCAGCTGTGAACGCTGTGTCGAAATTGTATACTGCTATCTACGTCATTATATCGCATTCGTAACCTTGGTTGATGTCAGTAATATTTAACATGGCGTCATATCAGTTTATTCGCTTCTAGTTTATCTATTATTAACGAATTCTCTTTATTATATTTTTGTTTTCTCCTAAATTAAGTAGTTGACATTTATGTTTGTGTATAAATGAATGCTTATAGTGAATGACTTATGATTGAGATCAATTGTAATCAATAACTCTATTATAAACAAATAAACTAATATGTAGGAGTTATTTTGTATAACATCTTTCACTTTATGAATTATTATATTGGGGAGGTTTGAACGTCGCTGGAGATGAGCAATCGTAGCAAGGTTATTTTTTGTTATCAAAATACCTGGTTGATATCGTCATATAGATTTGATCATTAATTAGTAGACCTAAAAAGTAATGTTAGGAATTTAAATGTTTTATCGTTATAACACTATATATCGTGCTGTTATTTTATAAATTTAGCTAATTTACAATGACACCTTTAACTAGTTACACCAAACTGTTGTCCGTTGAAGTGTGATTGTGTCTAATTGACCTTATGAATAATACATAATGTATGGTAATTACAGAAAATAATTTAGCTAAATTCACATAACATAGATAATCTTGTGATTAGCGTGTGCTTGTCAAGTTAGTACCGAGCAAAAAGCATCAAATTTTGTCAAATACGTTAAAGTAAAACAATCTCATCAGTGCTCGGAGCAAGGACTATAATAACTTGTACTTTCAAAGTTTATACTTGACAATTCTATAATAACATGCATTTTTTATAATCTGTTGGAGGATTTTAGTCCTTTGTAGGTAAACAAAAAGGGCTGGATTTGTTTATATATATATAAATATAAGATGTGCCCGTTAGCGTGGGTACCAAAGCTAACTGGGTCATTGACAACTGCAGCGGACGTTAAACTTGCGCCTGCGCGTTCGCAATACAAAAGTCACCAAATTTTAAGGCGCTCTTCGTAGTTTTTGGGGAAGGCGCTGTTAAATGTATATAATAAAGTTTGTATATAGTCCGGGACTGTAAAATGATACTAAGCACAAAAAATTATAGCGTATAGTGATAATGTAGTGGATTTGAGGTACAAAAACATATTTTTACCGCTTATTTAGTTGTTTTTAAATAATAAAAGGGTTTGGGTTTTCAATTTAACTTATGGCGGTTTTAAAAAAATCAAACAAGACAATTTATTGAACTACTTGTTTTAATCTCTTTTTTTAGCTTTATTTTACTATTGTTAATTGTTAAATTAAAAATATCTACGGATACATTTAGTTTCTAGTAATATTGCTGATGAAAGGTTTTTCTTATGACAGAAAGAAATCTAATAGTCTATAAATAAAACAGCCTAAGTGCAAACATTAAATCTGCACTTCATATAGCTTAGAAGGATCCAATGACAAGACATCGAAATTAATACAATATAATGAATACAGACAGAAGAAATTAATTTCCTTAATATGAACTCGAATTGGCTCTGAACAATACTTGTTTAAAATAATATAAACGTCAAATAAAGCGTGGTAACATTTCAATTACACGAACACAAGACAATGAGTATTGTCTGCGGCGATGTTTTGTATATGCTCAGCGCGCGTCACGCTGCTTCACTGTTTGTTTAACACGCTTGCTCAGCTGTTTGTGACGGAAATGTTAAACTTAAATCATATAAAATAAACTATAAATCATATAAATTGCAAATCATTTTAACTAATAACCCGATATTATATTCGGATATATACAAAACTAAATATACTTTTGGTTTTTACAATATTTACTTAACAGAACAGTTTCGTGGAACAAAATGCGAATTTTAGGAAAATATTTAAATGTTATTGGGAATTTCTTTTAAGCAAAAATTGATAATTAATGTTAATACAGCCTTATTGAATCGAAAACGTAGACATAGACATGTTTATTTCTATAGTGATCCTCCTTATTACCTGTTTAAACATTATTCTAACGAGCAAATATAATGTCTAGAAATAAATATATATGACAAATATTGTGTGTAAACTTAAATTTTTAATACATTCACATGGTAACAGCATTTTTCTCTCTATCAAACTAAAATAAGTGGATGGTGAAGCAATATTATCAAAGCACACTAGAAATAATAGTGAATATTTTGTATATTTTATCTAATCTAAGACTATATAATTATTAGGGTAACTAATAATCGAACACTTAATTCTTAGATATTGTTAGTTTCTTGCTAGTGTTTAAAAATTCCACACGTATTTAAATAGACGAAGAAGCATAGACTACGAGGTGGATACTGGTTGGGCGAGTCTCGTCTCGTATAAATACACTCTATAAAAACTGCAATTACTCATACGAACCATCCATGTTAGGAACCTTGCGTAGCCAATGTTACTGACGTCACTCGTCCACATCCATCCATACCCCAGCAAATAACTTTTATTTATCTACAATATATACGTTTACTTCTAATATTTGTTCGGATACACTTGCTTTAGTCCGGTCAATATTTGGTGTTAAATCGCTAGGAATATTTGTCAAGATGACACAAAAGGTAACCAGACAAAATTGCGTTATTTAATATAAATTTTATTCCGCATATCGAAATCGTGAATATGTTTATGTCAAAAAGAGAAAACACATCGGCGTCGACAATAACAACGGAAGACGCTCACAAAACACGAGCACATCAACCCGATATCCAAAAGCATTAAAAAACGCGAACCGCAATTCAAATCAAAGTTCTAAATTGAAAAAAAAAAAACTATCTTTACAATCTTTGATTACACGGTGGCGCCAAAACCGCTACATTTGTATATTTTTTAAAACATTATTGGGTCAACGTTCTGGAGTGTCGCAAATTCGATAATAAAAAAAATATTCAACGGTACTAAAACTGGTATGTTGGCATTATTGTAAGATTCAAGACGTAGGAATGTGGTCAGTAAGAGTGAACTTCATAACGCATTGATTACTGGTTATGTTTTTTTTAATTATTATTTAATTAAACCTTTTTTATCCGAAATGTACATAAATCATATTTATTATATAGTCAATAATGATTTCTATGCAATTCATGACGGTAAATACGAATTATGTCAATAGTAATATAAATAAATATATTTTAATGGTATAGTTAAGAGTCATTCAACATGAATTTCTCTCCAATTTCATTAATATTGACTGGAATTATTTGCCTGGCAGATAGTATTATTCAGTCTTTCCTTACATTTGGTAATATTTGGTCAAGAATTGCAAAACTATCGCCGCTATATTTTAATGTTATATAAAATGTCCTTGTTTTTCTAACAAAGAAGTTCCAAATATGTGTCAAAAGAGAAAGAAAAAAGCTTTATTAAATCCATAATACCATTACTATCACGACGTGACATAGCAACTGCGACGACTGATTCAAAAACTCTAGAACATTGTCACGCAACCTTGAGGATTCCTCATACAAGTCCTGGTTGCGCCACCGGCTGAGTCACTGGTCACCCATGAACTTTCACACGGAAGGTTGCGGCAGTGAGTCTTGAATGGTGGTTATCCAATTGGGACCGAAGCGATTGGAAAATAACTACCGGTCGGACGCGGTCACTCCTTCCGTAATACATAGCAAGCTATAATATACGTTATCTATATATTTTTTGTCTTACTTACAATAGTATGTATAATATATTTATATAGATATTTATCTTGCTTGTAATAAGGTTTAAATTTTAGAAAATACATAATATTTTGATTTTGTTCTGCTATAAAAGTATTGAATAATAAATGTTACTTATATTCATAGCATTCGATAGTTTGTAAGTCCCTATGTGCCACAGCCGTTAGCTGACCCGGTTGTTCAATTGTTACATTTATTTCCATCACCGCGGGTCGCGGGATCGGCTGACAGCAGACGTCGGTCCTCGTTCGCATCATTATCCCAATTGGAAAGTGAAAGATTGAGGTGATACTGAGAAATGTATCAATTGGACTTTCTAAATATGTATAGGTTTTTTGTTGTAGCCGGATACAGCGGTCGGATCGAATTATTTAAATCCATCAAGGAAGTCTGTCATATAGATCTACGGCACAATGTGATAAGTACATAAATCATTACGCAATTAATATGTCATTAGGAATATCACCCGTTGACTGTACTTTAATATTACAATTCTATATTAAATAGAATATGACATTTACAAGTATTAAGTATAAATGCAGTAACACAAAAAAAAAAGTCGATCCTTTTATATACACTTTTTACAACATTGTAAAACATTGCATCTTGCGATGCTATAATTAAGAATGCTTCAGATAGAGTAATATACTTAGCATCTGGTTTACTTTATCTTATTTCATTTATAACTGGCCGGCTAATAAAAAGTAATTACATAGTCTTAAGACACGTTAGTGCCTGGCACAGGATCGCGTTACGTCAAGCGAGAGCTCTGGTCTAGGCGCGGGTCGGGTCGCTGACCCCGCCCTTGCCTGCGTCTGCGCATCTCGTTCGACTTTTTTTTTGCAACGCATCCTCTCGAATCCAGTTTATCCCAGACTGATTACACCTGCAAATGCAATGCCATTATAATTGCATAGCATTATTGATTGAGTAATCATATTTTATGTGATACCGTGTGAGATATCCATCGTCGTTTAAAAATAAGCGTATATTATTAAAAGAAATACCAAGAATAATAACATAGACTTAATAAGTTCTATATCTGTTCGCGAAGCTATGCATTAACTCAACATTATTATTACATTAAAGTTGAGGACGACGCAAAACAACAATAATAAATTCTGAATAAATTGAACACACTCCATAATATATATGATCGAATAAGCAAATGACTGTCAATTATATTTAACGTATATATTTTTTTCCTTGTTTCAGATCAAAAGGCGGCATGAAGTCGCCGGGATATTCTGTTTTGCTTTTAGCAGTTTTTAACATCGCATTATGTAACGCGGGTGAGTATCTATGAGTATTTTATTAAAGTTTCAGTAACTAACTGTATTAATTGAAGTTATAGTTATGTGCGAAACCTTTTATTTGGATTTAGCTCAAGATAATGCAACGATTACTATCGAGTAGTTATGACCGTCTTATAGTTAGAAAATTAGATACGTACCTGTCCTTACATTCATTTATAACGACAATATGATGATGGTAATTTCTTAAATATATATTTTTAATTTTTTTATCTTAGAGGGTGGGATTAAATTACTGTCAGCCCTTCTTGCTTTATACTCTGGGAGACATTATCCTTTGAGGGAACAATATGTTTGGGATAATACGTGTTTGAAATTGGGATTACGTGCAATTGACGCGAGTCTGGAAACACGGTGTACGTGACTCCGGATGAGCATGACTCGAGGTGAAGGTCGACGACAAGTTGACCTTAAAAATATTAACTCAAAATTGACGCTTTGTCGCGAATAACATCCTTATTAGTATCATTTAAAATGAGGTCTGTGGGTAGTGTAAAAGCAGAAAAGAGGTTTGATAGATGAAACTACAATTAAATAACATTTGTCAATTGCAACACTATGCTTGTAAGTGTTGAATGAATTAAACTATATTTTACGATGATGAGAAATGAAAAAATTAAATTCTTAAAATGGATTTCTTTTCATATTTAGGCCTTATATATATATATAGAAAAAAATGTGAAAGTATAATGTTATTACTAACTTCCTTTGCATATGTCGAATGATAATTAGTCTTGTGTTTGAAAGACACACCTACAGGTAAATTGATATGACAGAATAAATTTTTTATTAGTAAATACTATTTATTTTATTTTATTATCTGATAGTTTTTCATATTTGGTATTATATTCACAAATAACAATAAAAAAATATATTTGACTAATACTTTATATACTTGTATATACATTTTTACTTTTCTTTTTGATTTACTTTTTTACTCCTATTCTCTATAAGTGTGTATGGATAAGAGTAAACTGGAATATACACAAATATTATTATACAGAAACTGTCTTATAATGTTTGGTAGTTAGGTAAATAGGATACGTTAATGTAAAATGATCTCTAGGTATTTATTGTGTACAAAATGAAATTAGATATTAAGAGGAGGGGATATAGAATATAGAAATAGAGGGGATATACAAATTTAAAATTCTAAAAAGCTTTACACTATTATTAAGTAATTAATATATTATTTATTAACGTTTTCAATAATTTATTTATTTTATTTATTTATATATTTTCCACTTTGAATCCATACCAGTGATCACTTGTGTACGTCAAATGGAAGTGACAGGAGGGCCTATTTTGATATCGTATGTATTGGATTGCGAATCTTATATATTAGTTATGAATGTGGGAATGATAACCTCCGGTCACGTCGTCACGTCACGTCGTCACGGGGCCGTCACGTCGCGCGTCACGTCACGTCACGGGCGTAGACGGCGGCGTGAGGCGGCGTGAGGCGGCCCGGCGGCATTCCGTGCGTGACTCACTGTATGTCGCTGTTGCTCTCATCCTCGGATATATAATATTTAAAGTTAAATAATTATAGACAATTGAGTAAACGTATTTTAATTCAAGGTATGATCAATATCGTGATGTTATTCATAATACGTTACACACACACACATACACATACACAATATTAATATATTGCTTGTATTGGTGCCATTTGATTGAAATACACTAATACATTATCCAATTTATATATTTCTAACTAGGTAAATGCTAGTCGAATACATGTAGGACTAAATATTCCACCACTTGTGGGCGATTTATCGTCCAACCACTGTCAAATATTGTCTTACATTTGGAATATTTACATATAATATTTACCTGATTCCTGATTGTACTGGGTAAAAAAGGTTGTGATAGTAATTTGTAATTCAGTTATTAAATATCTTCATATGTATAACTGTAAAAGAAAAATAAATATATTTATATATAAATTATCCTCTTTTGTAAATTTTTTCAATTTCAATATTTCTTTAAGAATACATGTCCGCACTGGCTTCGGTACCAAACACAAAAAAAAACAAATGATAAAAATTTATAAAATTTGGTCTGCGGGTAGTTAATTATCTAAGCGAAGGAAAGATTTAGGATGCGTTTTCATCAGAAAACACAAGACAGGGTTTTGCCTATAATTATAATAACACTAAAAATATATTTATTTGTATACATTTCATATATATAATGATATGATGGCTTATAATTCAAATAGGAAGGGGGCGTGGAGGAATTCGAATTAATTTCCTGACAAAACAAGTTTAAAGATTAAAATTAAATTATTTTTAAAATACAATAATTCATATCTACATTCCAAATCGGATTTAAAATGATAAACGAAATAAATACTACAGTAAAAAAAATATTATATACTGTTTTAGTTTCAGAAACGTAAAATCAGAAATTTTATTAATAATTCTAAATTAGAATAGATTACGTAAAATAAAATCTAAACTAGAATCGAGATTTGAAACTCAAAACCAAAAACATGATAAAATCATATCAGACGATGATGATGATCAGATTTTTTCATCACAAATGTGAAGAATAAAAAGCAATTACAAGTAGCAGAAAACGTTCTGTATGTTAAGAGGAATGTGTGAAATTATTAGAATGGAAGAAGTACGAAATGTAAGAAAAAGTATATTAGTAGCCTCAGAAACAGGAAAAATGCTTAGCAATTTGATGGCGGGGTTGGATATGAAATACGTATGAAGGGCTCATGTATATATGAGGTCAATAAAAACGGTTAGACACAAAAATGGACGGTATATGGTTATATGAAAGATATTATTAAAATTCTTAAATTAGTACTAATTATTGTCTTGTATGATGCATAAACATAATTTATTTACAAAAATAAATATATTTCAGATTTATAAAGTAAGTTGTAAAACGAATTCCAATTTGTATTTATGAGAATGAGTGTGCTGCAAATAACACATTATTAACATCTTGTATTGAACACAGATTGTTATATTGTAAGAAATAAATTGTAACCGCTTAGCGTATATTGTTTACTTTTAACATCTTTAAATTTTCAATATGTGGGATATATTTGAAGAATTAAAAATGAAATAACTGATTATTTGAAAGTCAAAATGACCTTTTCTGTAAAGTAGACACGTTACATCGAATGTGTTCATAAAAATTAAGTGTTTCTCCAAGGCACTCCGTTGCAGCGTCTAGTTGGCGTAAGTCGTAACGCCAGGAACGTGCTGTTTGTCTCTCTGTGTTATCTTTTGTCGCAGACGCCGTTAGCACGTTACGCTGATAACGCTTTTACTTGCATTCTTTACTTGCAAAATATGTGACATAACTTATAAGTATTTGTAAAGTCAAACTAGATTCTGTTGCTTAGGCACGGCCGCAGCCTTAGGTTTTTTTGGAGAGGGAGGCTCATGTTAAGTAATCTACAGTAATATAACAAAAAAGTAACGTTAAATTTAGTCGGTCATGACTCGTATTTAAAATTTTTGTATACTATGTATCCTAATCCTAATTCTAATAGCCTTTGACTTTTTGCCTGAGTTTGACGTCATAAACGTAATTTACGTTGGTTTTACAATATTATTGTTAAGGCATCTCTAGCATTCTCGAAGATTCGATTAATCCAATTGACAACTGGATTTTTAAATATGCGTCGGAATAAAAAGTGTGAAAAGCTTTACTAATACCAGCTAATAAATATAAAAATAAATAAACAATAGTACATTGTACACATTTGGTATATAAATAAGTTCTAATTTTACCACTTATTATATAGTCAAGTTATCTTACATAGATCTTTTGTTACATAAGTATTAGGTGAATAATTTCTAAATATGTTAATCATAATATTAGACTAGCGAAATTTATGTCATTGGTGTTGCAGGAAAAGTTATCGAGTTGAAAATATTACCATGTTTAGGTTTCCGTGATTAGTGAGTAACATGCGCCGGCGCCGGTTAATACGGACCTGTCATAAAAATATACCAGTTAGCCGACGCACGCACAGACAGAGAAAATGTACCGTTTGATTTGTCTATAAATAATATATAATGACCTACTGTCTTGTTGTTATTAATTTTCCTCTAATTTAAAAAGTTAATATAGGATATTGAGACTTAGAAATTATTTAATCGTATAGTTTCAGTATTATTTATTTGCCAAAAGTTTGCGACACTGCCAGCGTTGATATAAAAAAGTTCGTAAGGATAGCTTTTGTTAATTGTTCCTATGAAACACATTTTTATTTGGACAGAATATTATTCCGTGTAGTTTTTTTTTAATATGACATAGGTTTAATTCCCGAGGGTCCTGATCACGATACAATATCGGGATAAACTTTTTTAGGCTGCACCCTATCTTACCCAGTGGCAATTTAGATTTTTAATGGTGAAAGAATTTTAGCAAACGTTTCAGTAGTTTTGAGTTTACTCATTACAAATTTTAATATTAGTATAGACTAAGAATTACATGAAAGTAAAAGTGACAAGTATTGTACTCTTCATTACTTGAACTGTTTTGTTTTGTCAGCGAGAGAGTTCATATCATCAATGTACCTACTCATGATGCAGAAATAACCGGACCATGTTTTAGAAGAGGACAAGGGATATTAATGTTAGTTATGAAGATTACTAAAGAACAAGAAACATCTAGTTTTAGAACCATATTGTTGTTCTTTTTCATTTGTTTCTTTTCAACAATACAAAATTTAAATAAATAAGTCAGATCAATTAACATCGACTTCCTAAAGTATATACATATCAAGTATGAGTTTATTATAAAAAAAAATAATTATTAAAACACTCTGGTTTTAAAAGACTATAAAGTGTCTCCACATTTTGTAGTCTTATCATTGTCTTGAAGCATCCGTAATTTTGTTATGACGGACTGTATATCAGCAATAGTGCTATTATATATCATTGAAATATATATTCAATTCACCTTAAAAATTACCCTCCACCATTACATACTTATTATGGCAGATCAGATTAATTTTTTTAATAATTTGCAGCAACAAGTTGAGCACAGGTTGACAGTTAGGTAGTCCCGGAAACGTTGCCGCCTCAAAAGAGCTTCTATATAATCAATATTTGATTTGTCGGCATAAGAAAAACTCGCTATATTGTTCTAGTTTAGGTTCTAGATAGTATTAGACTTGCATTGCAAGATTTTGTGAGGACATGTTGCAATTCAAGATTCGACGATAAATGTTCTGAAGGTCAATAATAAAGTGTTGAGTGTCAAATAAACCTTATCTCTATAATGCACAAACTCTGTTACTTTCTTAATTCATTTCAATAAAGATAAAAATTGTATTTTACTGTGAAAATTACTGTTGAAGATACTTTTCAACATTAAAGAACCTTTTAGGTCTTTTGAAGTTGAAAAGTTATTATCTTCAGTGCAAAAAGAATGCGAGTAGCGATCTTACGATCTCGGAAAAGGAATTTATTGATTCTTTTGTCGTTTTATTTTTTTTAATCTTTGACTCAAGTTATATAAGACATAACTTGGAGTTTGAATTTTTTTTTCTGCAATTAATTTTTAATTTTTAAATTATTGAATTTTGTTTATTTTAAGTTTAGATAAAATATATCTAAACATGTTTATGGTAATCTCAAATATATTTTGCATTTTCTGTTGGGATGCGTGTATGCTGTTGGGATCCGGTTGCAATATTTCATATAGATATCTATTTGTATATTGATAAAGTACAGATACGAGTAGATTATATAAATTCGACGTCGGTCGAGTGCCGAGGGGCGGAGGGTCGTATCGATCGCACCCGTGACAGCTTGTATCTAGGACCTTTTAGTCGCCCGAGGATTAGATATTATAGCATTGTGTTGCATACACTGCTGTTTTATGATCAACCTAATATCAAGAAAAGATACACCTTGGAGCTCCTTAAAGAAAGGGTTGTGTTGGCATGGAATATTTTGGTTTGGTTTGCTCTTTAATGTATTAAATCTTAGTTAACTTATATTAAAAGAAATTGTGAAGGTATAAACTATAATAAGGAACTTATTTATCATATTATTATTTATAGATACTCTGATATAAATTCACAACGCATTCAGCCGCCAATGTTTACGACTTATGTATTTTTTGTATCGGGAACCGCCAGTTATGCGGAATGTATGCGCATAACTTACTACAAGCTTTGCTCTGAATTATTTAAGATTGACCTTGAACCATATTGCTCATCTCACTTCACGGAAACACGAAGACTTGATTGGTGATTACATTAACTTTATATTTTAAGTGCCTACTTGAGGTTAGTCACTTATGAGTTACAGTGAATAGCTACTTAATATTAATAAAAAATTGATATTTTGAAAGGAAAGGTAAATATTTTTTTTAGTGTACGCACCTCATATGCCTTTCGAAGGCATATTATTTATTATTGTTGTAAATAAAAATATATTGCCAAAAATTTTGATATCATAAAAGATTCACCGATAATACACTTATAATAATATAAATTAATGAAAATATTGTATAATTTATTTCAACGAGTGTCAATAAATGTTTAATTAGCGGTAACATGTAAATCATTTACAATATTTTTATCAGTTAAATATAAAAAAGAAGATAATAAAGGTTGATGTTATTATAAAACGCAAAAACGTGACCTTAGAGAGACATCGAGACGCTCGCCGTGACTCACTCAATGTTTTCATTCCATCTTCAACGAGTTTATATTTAAATATTTTAATGATAATATAACTGAATATTTCTATTCGATTCCTAGGCTATTATAATACTGTTAGACCAAACGTGGAGGTTTTTGAAATCTTTCTGTCGTTTTTGAAACAGAAAATGACGCTTTTGAAGCCTTTAGCAATTTCTGTTTGTATTTTTGGTAACAAATTAGCAAATTTAGTCTAAGGAATAATGGAATTTTTTTTTTTATGAAATTAAAGAAACTGATGAAATTATACCACGTGCATGTAGTTGGTTTTAAGCCAAAACTTGATATTCGACTAATGGCTTCCGTTATAGGCTGTAGGCTCATAATAATTTGAATCAGCCCCGCCTTCCTCAATGACCTAAACCGGGGTAGTTGCCCTCCCGAAATAATTACATTTCGGGGTTAATTAACCGTGTTGTGGACGTTATCAATATCCTCGTAGACCCGTATTAAACTAGGGGATATGTTTTTTTCTATCAGTAAAGATTAAAACCTTTAAAATAAATTATTTAAGAATTATTCAATGTTTATGGGATCGGTTTTTAGTTCCAAGAGTTTTACAGAATTCATTATTATAGAATTATCATATTATCACTTTTTAGAGTTATCTTGCAGTTAAATAAAAACAAAAAATAACTACAGTTCATCACTTTTAGACATTATTTTCCAGCATCCAAAATGTTGGTGATTGGATTAAGAAGTTATAAGACGATTATTGTAATAGAAAGTTACTTAAGTCGATCCTCCTAAGGAGGAAACAATATTTAAGCTGCAAAGTTGTTGTTGAAACAGGATCACGTCGAGGTTAAGGCTGCGCTGCGGGTCGCGAGGTCGATTCAATGTCGGTCATCTGACACCTGACACCCAACACCCGACACCCTACCTCCGTAATACAGGACCGACATCTGATTTGTTCATGACTTTGTTGTTTACTTCCTCAGTTGTAATTTAATTCATAAATTATCCAGTAATAGCATAGTTTCTTCGTATATATGTTGAATGATAATTTCCCCAGGAAGGCACATGTAGAGATGACTGTTGAATCTTTTATCAGATGTATAATTGAGTCATCAAGACTACTCTTTATGTCTTAACAATAAACGATAGAAGAGCTTATAATTACACCTAATATAACCTCTTCAGTAACTAAATAAAATAATTTAAAAGATAATTGTAATAGCTGGTCAAATATAATATTATATGAAACTTTTCTTGAATATTGTCTAATATGACACTGAAACTCCCATCTCGGCGGGAGACAAGATCACCCGTGTCATCTTCCTGTGAATACTATACTTACAAATAATATTTTTCCCAGTTTCCCAACCATAACTTCTGAATATGGACAGCTTTTTCCACGAGATAAAGTATCTTAATAAAACATATATCTACATATTTATGGGAGTGTCAGTGAATAAAAAAATATTATATCTTTACTAGAATTGACCATAATATATAGTTGAAAGGGTTGAGATCTGGATTTGATTTGATTTGAAAGTTCAATTTATTTACGAAAGACAGTTTGATCAGAGAGAAAAATAGTTCAATTATATATTTATAAACAAAGATATGAAACAATTGTAATAGTATATTTTATATGATTTTTTTATTTTAACCATTCCGGTAGAAAAGGTAGACTTACGACTTACTCGTATTACCTACTGTAACGCATTCTTTACCAGCCAAAGGATATGGAAGAGAAAATGTCTGTAGGGTTACAAAAAGGTAGGTATATGCAATAATAATACAAATATATAATAAGTACAATATAGATTAAATCAAGTACATATATTATTAAATTCATAATTGTATTTAAAAATAAGTAAAAAATAAGGCCAGTGCTGTTCAATTCCACACACACACTAGGGAAAGTATTTCAATAAAGAATATATTAGGTAAGTTATATAAATAGTTAGTAATGTAAGAAGTAGTTTTAGAGTCCAGAGTACGGATTAATTATATCTGAATGAGCAGAGATAATTTAAAATCACTTATAAAAGTAGTCATTATTATGAATAAATGTTTAGAACAAACACAAAGTATTGCATAAGTGTATGTAACGAGCTGGAGGTGGGTTTGATGTTACCGTCACGCTTGACTACTCGTCCGTTTACAAGTATACAGTGATGTACCGTGAAGCAATGTACTAAGTAGGTTTTTAAAATGTTATGGACCAATTTCATTATCAATTTCAAGCGCACTAGTTGACCCCAAAAATAGCAAGCTAACAGCTCACTAACGCCTTTTCACCATGCGTTATTAGTGTACTAGTTGACTTGGCACACTAATAACTCATTGACTTGACTGCTTTATTAATCAATATGTATTGACACAAGTGAGTCCTTTTTCTTTGTAGCAGAAATCTAAGTTTTTATTCCTTTTTTAGTGTTGGATAAATTTGTTGTTTTAATATTTACTGCCCACTTTCTTTTAGGATTATATCTTGAAGTATTCTTATTAATATCATGTATAATTTTTTAATAATTTAATTTTTTTGTTAGATAATAATCAAAACTGACAAAATTAAGAGAAGGAGTTGATGTTACCATTATCCAATCCGGCTTTTAGTCTAGTTGAAGGAAATAGAATTTATCGATCACGCTATCTTTAAGAACAAGATAAATACTTAATTAAATACCAGCTCGGAGCAGAAGCTTATTGCTAATGTTATTTCTCCAGCTATAGTAACTCATGAAAGAATTAAGTAAATTATCAATTTCTCCGTATTACTCAGTATACTTAGTATTTTTGTACTCTAATGTTATACAAATTATTTAGAAACTTGCTTTTAAAAGTGTTCTTGCAATTGCGAGTATGTTACTTGCAAATATATAAATAATAATTTTAAGATTTACTTCTAAATTCAATTAATTGAATGATATAAAACTGCCGTTACCTATTAAAAAAAACCAAATTCAAATCCTGACATAAAATCTTATTTATGAAAAAAAAAGGTTTTTTATAGCACTTTTTTATTGCCTCTCATACTCTTCTGTTAATATTGAGCATTTGAAGAACTGTAGAAGTAATATTTCTTTGATATAACCTCTTCAACAACTGAAAGTAAAGTCAAAACAATCTCGTTAACTATTCAAGTTTTGTGTAAGCGTCGTCTGGGATGAGCACCATCTGTCATACTTAGCGAATAAAAGGAAAATATAAGAAAGGTTGAAGTAGTTGTACGAGGCTTACACTTATAGTTTACAATTTATCGTTTTAAAATAAACTCACCCGAAATATAATCAAATTGATTTCTTTTTCAGGTCCCTTGCCAAATACTACAATTGTAGACGTCGGATTAAAAGAAGGTAATGTCATAACCATAATTATAATTATTTATTTGCAAATATGGGTGAACAATGATGTTGTATAGTTGTTTAAAATATAAGTGTTTTGCTACTACAAATGTATTAACTATATTATTTTATATAACCACAGTAGTAATTTACATAATAGTTTATCTTTCAGTATATCAACAACCAACTGATCTAATTGAGTTGTTAATGAAAATAACTATTGAAATTTCTAACAGCATTTAAAAATAAATGAAAATTTTTAGGTAGTTGCGCGCTTGGTGACGTGGTGTATATGTCCGGCGATTCGTTCCCGGGGACGAGCCCGTGCGAGAGCTGCGGATGTGCCGGCGGGGAGGTGACGTGCACGCGCCAGCGCTGCGAGCCGCGCCCGGGGTGCAAGGCTGTGCACCGTCCTGACCATTGCTGCCCAACGTACCAGTGCGGTAAGGCCAAAATCCTCCGAGATGGACTGAAATTATAATTAATATATATGTCATTATTTTACGAGGGTATAAATGTTTCAAACTAAGAAGGAAGGAAGTATTGATTAAATATTATTGAAGATTGATTTGCTATTTATTGCGTATATGACTATTTATGAGTTATGGATAAAAAAGATTAATAAATTTCATTGTAATGTTATAATTATTGCTTATATTGCGTTAATAAATCGTTACGTTACACCGATCGGTTTCAAGTTAATGACTTACTAGAAGTGAGGTAATCGATAAAATAACTACCCACTAATATTTGAATAGTTTCAAATTGCTTAATTATACAACCACTTGAACATTATAGTTCTCTATTGTTAACTAATAAATAACCAAAGATGTTAAATTATAATCTGCCAGAATGTGAGCAAGAAGGTCGCACCTACGGCAACGGAGAGAAATTAGTGGACCCACGCGACCCTTGTCGCGTGTGCTACTGTCAGGGCGGCGAGGTGGTGTGCCGTCGCATCGCGTGCTTCCTGCGTGACGACTGCCGCCCGCGCCTCGTACCGGGCCGCTGCTGTCCCGAATACGATAACTGCCCCCTCAGAGGTCAGAAAAATAAGCAATTCTTAGTTTAAATGAGCATTAACATGGTTGACTTTCCTAAAATATATATGTAAATATGTGGTAGGATCCTGGTGCCTTTTAAATATAGCTATTTCAATTTTCCACTCCATATGTTTTATCGGGACTTCAATTTAATGAATATAAATATGTTATTTTTTTTAAATTCAAATAAACTTCTGTTTTTTCAGGCGTGACATCTTTACCTGGAATTGCATCATCGCTGAGTTTAACTTCGATTGAAGAAGTCGAAAATAGTGCAGCACCTGTGCAGCCCGTCGAGCCTCCTATGCCATCAATTACTATTAAGGAAATAACGCCTGTTTCTGAAATCCCTGTAACAGACGTAAAAATTAAAGAAATATTACCATCTCCTGGAATTGAAGTAGACGAATACACATCTCCAAAATCCCCATCAATAGTTCGAGAGGCAAACTCTGAGAAAAGCAAAACGGAATCGGGGGCAAAAATAGATTCTTCCGATACAAAAGCGATTCTATCATCTTCTGATCCATTAACATCCAAGGTTCCTCCAACTGTTGAATCTGAAATGATAATTGACCAGCCTCTCTCTAAAATTAGTATTTCGACACAAAATACAGTAGGTGACCATATTGTACCTTCAAAAATAACAAATGTTGTAGCTATGATGGGTTCACCTTCAGAGCCAGATACTCACATATCTCCCTTAACTACTAAAGCGCCTATAATTGAAGAAGATGATTTATCTTTTCTAGACCACAATCCAGCTTTTCCTCCAATACCAGATGATTTGTCTGTATTAGGTAATCACGATGATGAAATTTTACCGGAACAAAATTTAGATAATGAACATGTTTCCATGGATCACGATATTATCAATGTTGCATCCTCTGTTATCACTCAGGCACCAGTATTCAAGGAAACCACAACACTAGGTTATGTTTTCAGTGAAGCCACGGTCACAAAGGCAAATTCTGTTGAATCATCTGAATCGAGTACGTTTAAACAAATTGATAATATATCAACGGCTACCGTGAAAGAAAATCCAATGTTAAATATGCGATCAGTTATTCCGACAGAAATTTTAAATGCTCCTTCCTTAATATCTGATGATGTAAACGGTGATTTGTTGGACGTAACAGACAGTCCCACCCCATTACCTTCGTCTAGTGAAAATGTGCACTCGACAGAACATTCTATCAGTAGATCTGCAGAAAATAAATCAATAACTACGGCAAGTTCACCCGATAATATTTCAGATATGGATGAAAATCAACCATCCCTAAACACTGAAGACTATGTATCTAGCTCAGATCAATATAACGATCATTTTATTACTCCTAAAATGGAGCATAACTTTACCGAATCTTCACAAGTAGCAAATGAAAATAGTCCAGATGAAACAACCAAGTCTTTATCTCAATCTACTGATGTCATATCAGAAACTGAGTTTAGTTCGATTCCAATCGAAACGAGTGATCAAAATCCTCACGAAACAATAGAAAGGGATAGTAACGATACAATAGATTCGACTGTGGATTCAGAAATAACTTCAACGAAATTGTTTGACTCTGAGGGTACCACTGTATCGAGAGAAGTACCGACAGTATTGAAAGATCAATCTGTAGAAAATGGAGAAACTACGGAATATATACCTACAGCATTTGGTTCCCAGGAAAGCAGTACGGATGCAGTTGAGTTCATTAATGTTGCTGACACTGAAAAGAGTTCAGCTTTAATTGATCCTTCAAGTGGGCATAAAAGTAATGTTCTTACAGATCTGATAAATTTAGTAGGTGATGTAGCTTCTATTAGTGACACAGAAGCACCTGATTTCGAACGACAAACATCTAAACCTACAACTATTTCAGACTCCGAGGAATTAATTCCAGTGAATGTTGCCTCAGGTTATAAGAGCAAGAATAAAAATTGGAACCAAAATTCAATTACTGAGGTTCCAATTAAGAATAAGGTTAATAAACATAAGCTGGTTGAAATTGAGGGAGAAGATACGGACACAATAACGGATTCTCCTCCACCTAATGACAAAGTGGAGCCAACTACACGTCGCGCTATTATTGATAACGTTTCAGACGACAACAATGAAAACAAAACTGAAATTGCGATGAAGGGTAAAAAGGATATCGAAATAATAACTCAATCCTACGTACCAACTATCAATAGGAGACCGACAAAGGTCATTATGGAAAAAAGCAATGAAAAACCAATTTCTGATGACTCGTCAGAGGAAGATGCTTTAGTTACAATGGCACCTGCCACCGTCAGAGACCATACTGAATCAGATAATGGTGAACATAACTCTTCAGTGGAGGCTGAGTCTTCTACGGAGTTCGTAAGGGAACCTGAGGCGGTAGAAGAGTCAACATCCGAACCGAACGCAACGCAGTGAGCCGCGGACCGAAGGAAGGACCTCAGTTTTTTTAGCATTTTTTAGTTATTAAGTTTCGTTCTTGAAACTGTAAGTTACGTAGAGACTATTTTGTTTATGGTTTATGTAATCACTATCAGATTAATTTGATTATATGTCAATTGATATATTTATACATTACGTTAAGTAGATGCCAGTAAATCGGTTGAATTTATTAAATGTATCGTAGTTGGACAAATTATTTATCATACTTAGATTAGCGATGCGTACGCCTGTGTTAGGGCTCCAGTCGTGCGTGTTATAGCGATGTCAAATTAAATAAACGAAGCTTTTTGTGTTAGTGTAAGTTATTTATTTTAGTGAGAATAACGTGAATGAATGGTTATTAATAAGCAACTGAGCTAGTCAACAAGTGACAACGGACGCGTTCTACAGAGCTTCGTTGAAACGCTGTCACGCGACGTTGCCAAGATGCCACGCCACGTTGCTACGTCCATCAGCTGCTCTGAGCTCAGACGAGCGCTGTTTTGGTGCGATCATTCCGTGAAGATATAGCTACTAGGATGAAATAAGAAAGATTCTCTTAGTCGACTCTTGCCGGCGACCGGCATGCCCTCGTGAACGGACGTAATAAAGTTGGTACAAACGAATTTGATATTGGATAAATAACCTTATGAATAATTCTAGTTCGATTAGTATATATGTGTTTGCACACGATAGATTTATTTATTGCACTCTATAATATAAATATTCTGAGATCGATTTTATGAAGGAAATGTTTTGATTCCTGAAAAGGCTCAAATATGTTATAATGTTTTATGTAAATTATTATTGTCTCTTTCAAATACCACTGTATCTATTTTATTGATGATTATCTCGCATGTTTACTTCGTCTAAGATGTTATGTTCAGTTGTCAGCATGCGGTACGGTCAGTATTGCTAAGTCGAGATCATTAAATGTTACTTCTTGCTCCGGAAGACCATATCTTTTCCCGGGCAATAAGCACATGTGCTTCTTATTTTATTCATAAAGTATTGTTTTTTTTACAAATAAAACAGAATTAGACTGAAAATGCTCTTTATTTCTCCCCTTATAAAATTGTCACAGTAGGAATATCCATCTATATATATTCTATACTATAATACTTCTCTACGGTTATTTTGTTATATGGGCACGCTCCTATCGCTACAGTAGGATCCAGATCCAAACAGGAATGGTTAATACATTATATACATTTCTATACAAACATTACTTTAGTAAATGCAATGTAGTAACAATAACATCTTTTGGAATTTTTCTGTGTTTAATTAAAAATACAACTACTGTTGGCGAAGCTCTGAAACGATTCTAGATCTTGCCCGTTTGTAGAACGGGCCATTAGACTAGTATAATAAAATAGTAACATGCAAGATTTGTGGACGCATATCTTTCACCCCTTGTGTCGATACCCGGAGTATCTTTTTGCATATTCTAACTTACGTATATTACTTACGTGTATTTAATGACAAATTATCTACTCAAAGTTTTATTTTAGTCTATTAATTTTTATTCTTCTTCATTTTGATCAGACGCCCAACTTCTTCTCTGAAAACAATTCTAGATAATGGTAGCTAACAGGAGTAGTAGATATAAAAAAAAGAGAAGAAGGATTGCAAACTATGTATCACATTTTCATAAAAAATAAATAAAAACTAGTTAAACAAAAAGAAAATAAAACATAAATAATAATAAAAACGTAATATGTAGAAAGTATAAACCAAAAACAAGTGATAACCGACACTGATTTTTAGGCCTCCTCAGTGTAAAAATATTTTCGGAAGATGTGCTAAGTGCATACAATATTAAAAAAATAAATATTGGTTTACTCCTAACCAGCTGTCTTTCTATCTGTTGTTTAGTTAATATTTTATTAATTTAATACTTATATTGTCTATAAATTGCAATGAATTTTATCTCGCTCATTAGTTGTAGTAGAATGACCGATGTAAAAATAATTACTATCAAGCTACTAAAGCTATTACTACTACTACTACTACATAAAGCAATTCACGAAGATTCAGATCTTAGTGAATAGCTTTAGGTTTCGATAAGTCTCAAAAATTTCCTGTACAAAAATTTGTGATTGTGTTAAATGACTGTGGTAGCAAGATTAAAATAAATTGTCCCTACTATTCACAAAGTTATATTGCTAAAAGGTTTTGACAAACGTTAAAAAACATTCCTAATAATTATGGTAAAATCTCAAAATATGTATTAAGTGAAATAGTAATAATAGAAAATAAGTACATATTATATTTGAGAAGTAAAAGATTTTGCCCATGCTCTGAGAGGTTAAGAGGACACAGTATGACGTAAAAATAATCGAACCTCAGATTTCAAAGTAACATATTTATAGAATAATTTGTAGAATTGGTAATTGAAGATTGTGGACTAGGAACGAATTTATGAAAGTGATTACAGGAGAGATTTAAACTTAATTATGCTAAATGTTAAACTTATGAGATGTATAGAGAAAAAACAGTCATTGATTGTAACTTTTGTCATTATCCTGAAGAAGCTGTCATCAAAATTGTGTACCACCGAATTTTTATCTTACCCTTAAACTTCAGCAGCCTGGCCAAAAAAATCGAATGAAGTTGTGGGTACGGCTAGCTAGTGAATATTGAAATATAGGAAAAATATTAGAGCTATAAAATATTTAATTCTCTCTATAGACGTCGATCCCTTAAGTTATTAATTTATAATTATAAAATAAGGTGTTATACACATAGTTTTCACAAAATATTCTGACGAGTCTAGTCTTGCCTAAAGCAAACCATTATAAGTAGATACAGCTGCACAGAAATTTCGACTATTCTTACCTGTCCTTTCTCAAAGTTAATATTTTTATAGAAACAGTATATCTTCGTTTATTCAATCAGTAGTCCATGCCCAGGTATCCTGACTATTACAACAAAAATATGTTTACAACAAAATTTGTGAATGTTGAGATGAATGTTTAGTGTGACGGGAATGGGTAAAGTAAAAAACAAATATGTAGGAGGTACTTTAAAAGTAGCAGCAGTAGAGGTGATAGCAAAAATTACAAGTAATTATGATGATAAGCATGTAACAAGAAGAGAGTGACAAAAGAGGATATGGCTGGAGTGTGAGAAAATGATGACAAACGAAGTAAAAAAAAATGTCTGCACTGAGATGAGGTATCGTTTGAGAGTGAGTAAGAAATCGACATAATGGATGGACTCTCAATAATTGGGCTAAGGGTAGGAGGAAGATTACTTTTACGGGTCCAGTAGGCAATGAACACAAATCTGTAGTAAAAAAAAACTGTTTACTTGTTTATTTGATTGCGTATCACGGAGAAGCTACAGACATGATAAAAGCAATTATTGTTATTTGAAAAGTTTCAACGCTTAAAATATGGATTTGAATTCGATTGGATCAAATTTTATACATTATTAATATTCAGATTTCAAACTTAGAATAATATTTAACATACATAAAATTAATCTTTTGTTGTTTAAGCGAAATGCTGAAAGAATAGAGATGACCAAATATGTTGCTTCATTTAAGATGTCATCAAGTGAGTGTTTAGTCGGAGAGGAGCGTGTGCCCTCCGACCTCGAAGCCGCAATAGCGTCGGTATAAGATTTTGTAAACACTTATAATATAATTTCGTATATTTTAAGGAATTATTTCCAAACTATAATACATTTCATAATCAACGAGATTCAACTATCAAAAGTTTTAATCATAATAAATATTGACAGGCTTTAGTGAGAAAACTAATTTAATTTGGAGAGGACATACGACCATATGATATACCTTAAGGAAGCATAGCGTAACTAATGCATATGTGTTGCTGACTGAGAAACCAGGGAAGAGGACTCCATTTCTTTGAAGAGTTTGGTGTCAGTCTCATTCATCCATCGGGCATTGCTATATAGCATCGATCTTCGTTTAGAAGAATTGAGTCATCGGTTATAGCCACAAAACACGCTTTAGCCAGTGTCAATGTAGATTTGTGATTATTTAATAAAGATCATGTAATTACGGAAACGAGTTCGGTCCATTATACAGTCGCGCTCGATGGTTGCCGGCGACCACCTTCACCCGCAACACTTCGATAATTAACATCTGCCTTTCTAACGCGCCTTGACCATTGCATTCATTTTACACTCATAAAATTACCACTTAGCATTATTACATAAAAACAAAACAACTCTATTAATATTATTATGTGTCTTATAAATCGTTGTATAAAAGACATTAATTTATATAATATATTATTAAAATAATATGGTATATTTTTTATTCGAATATATAACTGAGATGTCTTATACATATAGGAGGTAAAGACGAACATAATAGGCTTCATTTGTGTAAGTATGTGAATAATATGATAAATATAAATGAATTCGCCAAACCGGTTGCCCCATACTTGCTTCATCTATTAGAATGTTCCACGAAAGTATTGAGACGTCACACGTCCTCCTATTGATATCTATTCGATGTATCCGGTTGTACCTATGCGTAGATATATTTTGAATTTAAAGATAATTCTAAATATCTCTGTAGTATGTCTTTCTATCTAACATAGTTATTTTTTGTTGAGCGAGATACACGCTGATACAAACCAACATCATAAAATGCACAAACAAGTATTGTAGGTAGATCTTAGTTATTATAATTGTTTAACTACACTTACCATATGCTAATTTGCATACCAGATCCATAAAAAATATATATTTTTTATCTTTTTATTGTTGTCTTTTTATAGGAAGACCTAACTTCCCAACTTCTGGACTCACTTTCGATATTCTGATATCAAAACTTTATAGTCTGCATTTATTTTGAATACCACGAAGTATAACGTGACTATACCATCTCCACTTTAATGTTATAACTTGTGGTAACGTTCTCTTGTGATAGCCGTCCTAAAGCTTTGGTTGTGCATGCATTTATAATAGCATTAAAGTACCACAATAATAAAAGTTACAAATATAAGAGGCTTATATTTTAAGGTTTTTTAAGCTGTTTTTAATAATAAACTTTGCAACATATAAACTCATTATCTCACAGATTTATTCAGAGTTCTTCTATCCTAATAACATTTTAATAATATTACAATTAAATGTATTTAGGGGTCTTAGATTTGGAGAAATCCACTAGAGCTATGAGACCTTTAACCGCAAATACAGTGACGCCACGAAAACAGCGACTGATATATTCCTATAGCCGATACTATGTTTTATATAAGGAAAATAAATGAGCTGTAGTAGTCTTCATATGAATTTTTTATATATAATTATATTTAGTAAAAATATTGGTATAGTTATCATTTAAAGATTATGAAAAGTATTATTAAAAGTTAGATGTAATTTCTCTTATAGTTGACAGAAATATTATTAACGTTATTAGGTAATATTTGGGAAAAAAGGCAACAAATTTTATTGTAATTGCTTAAGTTCTAGGATGTGTTAAGTTCGTAGCCTCATGGTAAGGAGTGGGCGCGGGAGGGGAGCGGGGCGCGGTGAAAGTGCTTGAGGGGGCGCTATATGAGCGGCGGGACTGCGCGCGCGCCGCACTCTGTGACTTACAGGTAAGCCCTCGTCTAATATTTATACTAACTGTGCCTATTATATTTATTATAAGTGTGTTTTTGTTACACATGTGTATTTTACTTGTACTTTTATTATTCTAACCTTACTGGGTACTTGGTATTGCCTCGATCTAGTTCTTTAATTGGTATGTTTAGTTTAATGACATCTGTTTATTTGCGTGATGTATGTAATCTACAGTGGATCTCAGTAGTATTGTGAATCTCGATATATTATCTCAATCTGATAATACTTTTGGAAATTAACTCAAATATTTATCTATACATTACCCCTATGTTAAGTTTGATACAATAACTTTCCTAAATTATTTATTTCCTAAATGGTTTATTTTGTTTTATTGTTAATATTTAATAGAATAACACTGCTCCAATGTGTCTGTTTGCGTCAAGTAAGTTTAAGTGCTAGTACAACTTTCCCGCGAGTGATACACATCTCATGTTATGTAACTTCGAAGGGACGAGCGCGTCTCGTCCTAAATGAGACGTTGCCTCAGTTAGTGACATCATTCTTTTACTTAGCACTTAGCTGAAGCTTTCAGATTCTTCCGTGTAGAGTACTAATAGTATCTTACATAGTTTAGTTAGCAATGTGAAAAATTGTGAATAACCTGCTAGTAACTTTTATTTATAGAATGTTTTTAAAAAAGATTTCGATATTAAATTTATTTCCAAAAATTCATTTAGAACTGATAAATGTTAATATTGAGAACTTTTTAATTCGTTCATAAATTATACAAACCAGTACTTGAGGTTAACTTAACATTTTAAAGTAAAATAAACATGTGACATAAATTCTAAGCTTTCGAAATTAATTACCATTCAAAATGAAGGGACGCAAAAGAAGCAACACGTACCTACTCGTCGCGGCGCCAGGATCCTCATTTTACTTTCTCTCTGACTGCGCATTTGCCAAATTGTAATACGAGCATAGTTTTAGAGAGATACGAGATCATACTGTGAGATGAATTTACCTTTTACTAATAAACTTTCTTAGGTTATATCGAATTAAAAATCTTTTAATGAAATAATTTATAAAAATAGTTTTTCCTTTAATATTTGATTCTCGGGCCGTAGATTTGAATACAAAATTATCTATTTTTAGTTATGCAACCGAAGAGGAGCGTTTCGCAGTGATAGCGATCAAATTTCTCAATTATAATATCTCTTAATAGTTTTTTGTATGACAAATCTTCATGTTTTCGCATCTTCTACGTATAGGTAGGAATGCCCATAAACGTTAAAAATATTGTAGATACGAGCCATTGGAACCAAACAAGTAATACGAGTTAGGTAACAGCTTCTAAAATAGCAATTGACTTCTGGATTTGTCTTTAACAAAATTTTTGTTAAATATAATGTTTTGTGAAATATTCATGTTACATTTATATTAAATTACTACATAAAATTAAAAAAAAAAAAATATCCATGTTTTCAGAAGCAGTATTTAACTCGGTGACTATGAAGTGCTTATTGGTCTTGTGCGTGCTGGTGGCAGCGGCTGCAGCAGCTCCACAACGCGAGGGCGCCGCCTACAGCAAGGAAGCCATCAAGCAGGCGCAGAGCACCTTCCTCATACCCAAGGATGCCGTTATACAAAAGGTATTGCTTTGGGCCACTTGTTGTTTTAGAAATTCCCTGTCTGGTCCAAAACAGGACTCGGAAACCTTATTTTGATCGTTGTATTTTGGTAATTGTTATGAATTAATATCCGAAAAATTATTAATAATTTTGCTACTCTCAGGTACAAGAGGGCGTAGAGCTGGCGGCGTATGAATCAATTCCCGGCAACCAGAGAATCAACCTGTTCGAGATTCTCGGAGACCAGCTGCCATCTGAAGTCATCAATAATCTGCAAACCCAAATCGACCACGTCGGCCAACAATAGTTTAATTGTAATATAACATAATATGAACGAGAATATGAAATCCCATCTTCAATACCATCTTTACTAAAACACAACATTAATTCATAAGAATTGGTTGATAACAACAGAAATATACTTTTGTTAAATTACTTTAGAGCTCTGTTACCGCAAAATTTTAAATGTTTTTTCGTTCTGTTATTTGTTTTTGCGGACCCGCGGTCCAACTGTTGATTAATATTTAATTTATTGGTGTCGCAAGTATAAAGAATGTGATATGTAACATCATTTTATATGTTTGTATATAGTTGACTTATATTAAACGCTCGTTGAGTAAAAGGTGTTTTTTTTTTAATCTTTTATTAAAAAGTAACTTATTATCCTTAATATTAAAATCTTTTAAATTTAAAAACAAATAAATATTTTTTTTATAAGCTTTATTATATATTTAATTCGAAACCTAATTTAATTTCATTCATGGTTAACATTAACAAGTTTGCTAAATTTACTAAGCTAAGGTTTTAATCATTTGATATATATGTAAAAAATCTCGGCACAAAAATATAAATATATTTTTTTAACAATGAAACAAATTAAATTATTTATATTCGAAAGTAGAATTGCTTTAATTTTTTTAATTAGCGTACATTGAAGGGAAGTGAAATGTGGACAGGTCGGACACTTGTCTACATATTACGAATTTAATAATGTTTTATTTTGTGTGTGTATGTTTAACATATTATAATTTATTTATTGTACACTTTTTAAGTTAATGTGGTGTTTATTTACAAAGTAAAAGTCAAGTTCGAGTTGTTAAATTTACTTCACTGATCGGAATATATCGATATATCGATATATCAAGATTTGAGAAAGCGATGTCGACAAGGCTTTCTCAAATCTCGATAAAATGAAAGTCACACGCTATGATTACAATACAATTTAAAATTTGGGCAGCACTTCAATATTTTTACTAACCTACTAACACTATCTTCAGTGCCTGCCTCCGGAGTGCGGTTACGACATCGTATGTCATTCGAATAACAATAAATTTATATCGTTACGACTATAGAGAAAGTGTGTGTGTACTTACATCATATGCTGTGTATGTGAATGTATAACTTTAATTAAAACTACTTTAACTTATATCGGTTACATGACAAAGGCAAACCAAAATTTCGTTTGTTAGTGAGATAATAAATGCTTGGACGAGCTCCAAAAAAAAGCTTAGTAAATCTAACAAACTAATAATTGAAAAAGCTGTATTAATATGATATCTTGCATAAAGAAGTTATAATATTCACGCAAGAACATGCAATGGTAATAAATCAAATGATTTTCATTAGTGCTATGTGAGTAGGATATTAGGTCCACCAATAAGCTTACTCATTCCAATCAATACCCGCTAGTAGCGCCATCTATAAAAGCCTCCGTGATACTATTACTTCGCAGATTAAGGTCTAACAAACAACATGAGCCATGGAATTATAAGTAGAGGGCGCCTCTAAATAAATTTATAGACATTAATAGAAGCCATGAGGAAGACCAAGGTGAACTTAAAATATATTTTAATAGACTTGGAACATTTGAATATATAGAAATATATATTCAAATTTTAGTGTAAAACTAGGATCCGCCGCCATGCTCTGCGAGATTTGACCTGAGCCCCCTCAATTTTTGACCATAATTTCTGAACGGAATGAATATTTTAATTCTGTTCTAAAACATGCCCATTCCCAAGCTTTGCAGCCCTGGCAATTTTCATTCAAATCGGTTCAGTAGTTTTTATGTAATGTTGCTTCAAAAATGAGTTTGCCAAACGGTTAAGAATAAATAAAATGATTTTACATACAATATATTCTCAATAACAATAACACAACAACAATAATGTTAATAATGTTGGTGACACAAATCCATAAGATTACATCTAAAATTAATTTAGTAAGTATATAGAAGTTTTCGGTTCAAAATATACTCTTTTTTACAAATCCTTACAAAATATTTTTATGTGTTACGTACGTGATTGCCTTAATATTTTAATTGGGAGAATTTTGATGATGTTAAATACATAAAAACCGGGTTTGGTGAACTAAAATCAATTTATTTTAAAAGGTCTTGAATATGCGATCTTCTGAATAGATTAAATGCTTAAATTTATATATACATAAGATTGCATACTTAATACATTATACGAGTTTTCTTTTATTACATAGAGATGGCCAAGGACTTGGCCATAATATTGGGCATATGTTAGTGATTTAACTTGAGATTTTATTTTGAAAATAATCGGGCTACCAAATACAGTTAACTGCCTAAAAAATAATGTATTTTTGGATTAAAGAATCGCAACAATCCCTTCCGGGCTGACATTTCCAAGGTTTGCACAGTGATAAGGGATAAAAATTCTTAGATGCCCTGTCAAGTCTTATGTCATCCGGGTAAGAAAACTAATTATAAATGTTCCAAAGGCGGAATTTGTTTCTGAAAACGGAGGTTGCTTACGAAACTTAAACATATAAAAGGCTTATAATACAAAATGGTGGTACTTCTCAAATTTATTCAGTTTCCCCAACAATTTATAACATTTCTCTTCTTAATTAGCTATAACATTAAAATTAATTTTCAAATCTTTAAATATGTACCTTATTACTTACTATGCCGATGCTTGGTAGGTCAATAAATTTCCCAATTCTTTAGATTCACAAGGTTTTCGACTTCCTTCTAGGCTGTGCCATTAGTGATTTACTTAAAAAAAAATGTAGTGACAAAAATGTAACACCTCTCTATTTCTTTAAATTATTAAAATTATCCTTTAACAATATATTATTTCTTTTACCAGGCTTTATCGTGTATTATCTTGGTGTTTTAAAATTAAAGAAACTAAAGAAAATATATTTTACTGCATTTCTACTCATTTCACCAAAACTGTACTTCCAGAACTCTTCGTATTTCCTATACTTGACTATGCCAATGCAAATTATATAAATTTTTTATATAAATAGATATATTTATACAAAAACCATTTAAATAAAGAATCTAAAATATTGACATCTGATTTAAATTTCGATTAGGAAATGACCCTCTATCCAAATTACATTTTTAACTTCCCCCTTATACACTCTTTTAAACTCTGTGTCATTTAATATTTCTATACCTTTATCTTGATACGAAAGATGTAATGTCAAATTCCAACACACAATTAAGAGTTTTATAATAATTCATTTGTTATTAGAGGTATTCTACTATGGAACGAGACTTACTATTTGGTTAAAGACAATCCCTTTCTATTGTTATTAAAACGTAATAATCTATATTTTTTTCTTCAATTACATCAACTGTTTCATAAAAATTAACATAATTAATGCAAGTATCTCTTTATTTTATCATATCTTAACTCGTATAACAATAATATATAAATAAATAACTATTATAAATTACATATTAATTATTTAGAATTATTGTGTTTTGCATTTATTTATTAAAATATGCAATTCATAAATTTAGAACATTACGTTATTGTCTACAATTTGTTATCGCGAGATCAGTAAATTATCACAAAAATTCCTTTAGAACTCTGTAAAGTAAAATTATAGTCCTAATAATTATCACCGTGGCGTCGTCAGCAATCCACGACTGAGTTAATTAGAGATGGTGGCGGTAGGTGGTCGGGATAAAAAGGTTTTGTAATTAGGTGGCGTTATCTGAGAGCCTGAGAGATATGTAGTTAATCCGTTAACGACTCGCATTATCAAGACTCAATTTCCAGACCCACAATTCCGGTATTCCTCATTCTGTAAAATGAAATGTATTATATCATATCTGATGAAAATATACATACACATTTTTGGCTATTTCACAAATTACGTCCTATACTCCCTGTTCAAGTATTGAAATTAATTTTTGAATCTTAATACAAGTTTATGCACAACTTTAATTAAGTAATTGTTTTATTTTACATTGCAATGTAGAAATACTTTTACGAACGAGTCTATAAAAATATTTAGAAATAGTAAACGCAAATATAATTTTTTTATTACATTTTTGTATTACAAACTAAATTCGTACTTAAAATAAAAACTACAAATTGAGTCTTTACTTTTAAGTGCTAAAGCCTTCTGTGAATTTGTAAAGCCTCATAAGATTGGTTAGCCATATAGCCTCAGATTGTAGACTGATAAAATTTTTAGTATAGCAATTGTCTATATTTCTGTAATATGTTTAGCATGCTAATATATATATAAACATATTTAATAAGTATTAAATGTTGTACAAAATATTTCTATAAACTTAAAATAATAAAATCTTGACTTACACCTTTTACATTTAAATAAAACAGTTTATAATTTGTTTTAATTCTAAGGAGACAGTTTAAGTTGATATTATGTATCATTAAGAAGCTAATAAAGAACATGGTCGGTTAATAGAGGTCTATAAAGGCGGCTACGTGTGCGAGGAATGTCGGGGAAAAAGTTTAAGCTTTTATGTCGTTTATTACGAGCGGGGATTTGTAAGATATAACGTGACTTGATACCAATATTTTAAATTAATAATAATTATTAATAATGATAATAATAGACCATGTACATTACAAATTAGATTTTATAATTGTTGCAATTTTTTTTTTTTATTATTTTGAATTAAAATTCATTAAAAAGGTCGTCCGGAATATATTATATATTAATATACTATTTCTCAAAGATATGTCAGACAATTCTTTAGGCTGTCTCATACTATTGACAGAATCAAATTTGGATACTTCGTTAAGTCTTTCATAGTTAAATGTAAATAAAAATCATATTTTATTTATGTATATCAATTTTGATACGCTCGAAGTCCAATTGAATGTCATTTGATAGTATCTCGGAAGGCTCACACGCGCCGCTCGCCGTTACATTCCTAGACTTGCCTTATAATTAACAATAAGTGGGAAAAGGTATCGTATTAAATTTATTAAAACAATTTGCTCTTCCATTAATTAGAGCTTTCAAATAAATCAAATAAAAAAATAAAGTTCTGTGATATTATTTTATTAATACCTCTTTATAACAGTGTTATTAAGATGTATTAATATTAACTATTTATCTAATACCATTGGATTTTGGTTTAATACAAATTAAATTATAAATAAAAACTAAATGACATCCGTCACCTCCCCATTCCTTAAGGGCGGAGGGATCTATCCACCTTCAGATGGGTTGCCGCTGCGAAACATTCATATAACGAAAATATTGTATGTATATATAAGAATACATGCTATTAAGGAGCCATACCGCTTTGTGACAACTTCGTAACTTCCTTAATCATTCAGTACAAACAGAAGGATTATACGTTAGCAAATATCGATTGTCGTTCGGAAATATTGTTCATTCAACAAACTGATTCTGCTCTGATTCTTCTGATTTGATATTAATTTACGATAAACAGTTTTCAGTTCAGTTCTCACTACACGATACTATATCGAGATGTAAATGTGTTTTAGATTAGTCATATTTATTATCTGTTTTATAGCAATAAAGATCAGAGGATACGCTTCAAATTGCTAAGTCTTGCTAACATTAATTGTAACCACTACCAAGACTTACTTTTATTTAGCTTAAAAAGCATTATCCATTGATTATTCCTTTAAATGTTTTAAATATCTATAACGCATTGTAAGCAACCTAGTGGCGTAATTAGTTCTAGTGTTTTTATTAAACTATATGCTTGAATTCTAATTTGTTCTGCCTACTTGAAATAAAAACTTTGACTTTAGCAACAATGTTGTGTTTCATAATTGTTGGAGCTGACGTGCATAGAGTTATGTTAATGGCGGCGCTGTCCGGGCTCACACTTGCTTTAATTATGAATATTATTTTTCTTTTGTGAACTTTCTTTGTATTTTTTATTATTTTGTATTATTTCTTACAAAGTCAAAGTTTGTCTGTGTTGATATAAAATATATAATATCATTATTTTTGATGATATGATATTCAAAGTGTTCACTTTCCCAATAGCAAACAAAATTGTGGGAAAAAAAAAATTTAGTTTTTTCTGAAGCTGGACGAATCTAGAGATGATAAAGCTCCTGTAATGCATGAGGGTGCACGTGTGTGCAGTCGCTGTGGACTCCAGTGGCGGTCCAGCGAGGTCGGTCAGTGTAGTGCGGAGCGGCGCGCCGGTCGCACGTGTGATATGTTGTCGTCGCTCGCGCTGCTGCTGTGCGCACACGCAGGTCCGCAAAACCCTCGGTCGACGACCCCAGTGATATATGCTAAGGATAAGCGCCCGTACACATCGTCTTATTTTGATTTGGTTTATTTTTATATTATTTATTTTATATTTACTCCATTTATAAGTTTAAAATGTAACAGCGAACCGTAAGTATTATTATCTCATACGACTCGCCCTGAAAGGAAATTTTTATATAATATAATATAAGAGTCCCGGTCGAATTTTATTCCTGAACAAGAAAATATATTCCTCATCAGGAATTAATATTATAATGTAGTTTTTTAATTCAAATTCGTATCTTATTCATAATTGGAGGTGTGTTTGCGAGGTATTGTGGGCCGGTCGCCTCATATTAGAGTTCAACGCGCGCTCCAGTGTCTTTGTTTATTTTCTCGCCATCAATTTATTTGATTTGTCTGTCAGAAATGAATATAAAATATGAATACTAAATGTTATATCAGTGAGTTTTTTTTTTTGGCACCAAGTTAATGACCTTTTACGTTTCTTTTTAACTACGTGTATGTGAAGCGAATAGGTATTGAAGTGAGTGTTATTGAATCCTGACCAAGTGTGTCAGTAGCTCAGACTGTTTGAAGATACTTCACTTATAACAATACAGATTCTGACGAATATGACTCTTCTAATGTTGTAAAATATTACAATATATACAAACAAATAATTTAAAAGTTAGTCACCTTTACATTCAAATAATTTCTATTAACTAAAAACACAATTATTATTTTTTTCTTTGCAGTATAAGGACAGATATTTATAGAGACTCGTAGGATACTTAATATATAAATATTATACTATTTAACAGTAAATTATTTGAATATAAAATAGTTGATATCAGTTCGCCCACGAGCCTAACCAAACATAATGTATGCAAATGCATTGACCGCTACATTAGGTTTACAAAACATACCAAATAGAACCTTATCCCTTTGAGATAAGGGTCAGTTAGTTTTATCAGTAGGTGGTCTTACTAACAAATGCTAGTCCATAACCGGATCAATGGTAATCCAAAGATAAGTTTTACAGCTGTTTACTATCAACAGTCCAATACTATTTAAGACAAATTATATGTTTAAATCACTTGTTAATATAGTTTGAATCTTACATTTTATTTAGTTTTTGTTACTAAACTCGTTTCATCTATCTCATCTATCTCAACCATCTCATTAAGGGATTTCCCGATCGTGAACTATCAAATTCCAAGAGTTCAATGACATGTTCAAGCAAATATTAATTCTATTTTTGAAGTTATTTTGATCAAAAAAGCGGTGATATATATTGTAAAGGTTTTTTTGTTTGCATTTTTTATTATTTTAATAATATTAGTAGAAAAATGTTTTAACGGAATCAAAGTCTCTATTTCATATTATATTGCTGGCAATATGTGTAAGGAAAATCTGTAATAATATTTTAATTGTTCCTTGTTGTCTGTTCGTATATCACACAATAAATTTAAAGGAGATTTTCAATGAGATTTCGTATGGTTATAGTATTATTACTCATTTGAATAGAATAAAAGTCCCAACTACCACCACTTCTTCATAATGACTAAACCACTTCCTTATAATGACACCTTGCAAAAGTTCGGTGTTTTATTTCTTGGAGCTTTCTGGTCTATCCTTCGGATATAATTCTTTAAAACATCCTCCATCCAACATAAGCCTTTTCTATAGTTTTAACTATTCAAAGTACTGCTTTTTCCTTTTATTTCTTATAAACTTTGTTGAATAAAAATAATAGATAAATATAACAACTAATAATTTATTTATCATGTTTTTTACATTTATTTATTTTCTAAAATAGCTAAATAAATTTTTAATCTGTCTCAATAATATACAATATTTCTCTCTCTCTTATCTTCTCTATTTGTTATTAACAGACTAATACAAACTATTCTTAACTCGATTGGTCGCGAAACATATTTGAGACTACGAAAAATATCGAAAAGTGAAGATGGTAAAAAGCACATTATCGTATGTATATACATTAATAATATTTTTGAAATACAGTTATTTTCCAGGTAGGTCGTAAATAGGATGTTAGAACAATAGGATGGTTCTCAAGGGGCGGCTCGGACTGACGGAAGTCTGACCGCTCATTCCCACCGCTGCCACGAGACTCTATTGTTTGGTTATAATTAGAATACATTAGAATACCATAACACAAATACGCTTTGTGTGTAATGATTTTTTGTAACATGTTTTTTAGTGACTCAGTCAGAAGTCTCACGACGCTTCAATGTATTATTAAATTTGTACTTTATATATGTTATATACGGGTATATAAATATATAAAGCTTCAAGTTTATAAACTAATTAGGTAATTTCTCCAAAGACGATCATTAAGTGAATGTGAATACAAAAATATGGGAAAGTTTATTTTGACCAAATCTCTTTGTTACATTTATATGGACTGCTTTCTTCCATTATCTTTAGTGAGTTAAGTAGCATTAACAAGGTCAAAGATATTTAATTTATGTAAATAGTTGGTACAGTGTTTAACTCGCGTATGCACTAATAAATTGCTTTCCATTTTACTTAAAATAAATTTTGGTAGTCCTAAGAAATAAAATGGTTCGTGCATAGTAATGGTGGTCAATAGGCCGATAACAGACAGTACTGTTACTTGATGGGACTTTATGTCAAGGTATTAAGGCGTATAAGGTATTAGGTATAACTGTGCGACTCGTTCCTCGGAGCAGACCATTCACGGTCGCTGTTCCCACGCTCCCAGACCGGTCTGACCTCTATTTGCAATATAATCCTGATTTCCAGTTCCTTTTTGTGACTTCCAAATAATGACTCTGGAACCTTTAGTTGGTTGTCTGAAATATATAATAAAGCAGAAGAATTTATTGTAAAGTAATAATGTTTTGCTTTTAATAGTTTCGGTCGTATGTCTGTGTTTAAAGGAACTTTGAGCACGATTTTGGCGTACTTTAATTGATTTAAAACTTTTTATATATATCCATATCTGTTAAGAAGTTTTATTATTATAAAGACTTCGACATAATTAATAATGAAAGTTACGTCCAAATGTAAGAGAGAACAAATATAGTTATAATTGTGATGTGGCGCTTATCTTTAAACTGGGGTCTTGGAATATTTTTTTTTATATAAGATGTTTTTATATCGATTTTTTAATTATAGTGAGCTCTGAAAACTACGGCCGATTATATCACAATACCATCAGAAAATCTGGTAAATATATAATCAGTTTCTGTTATAAGTTTATATGTAATTAAATTCAAGTTTTATCACGTGAAGAGTCATATGTTTATAATTTTTTAAGGTAAAGCAGAATCGCCAGGTTGTTTATACGAAGGGCTATGGTACGCGGCGGGAGCATCAGTGCGCACACGAGAGGTGTGTCTGGCGTGTGTGTGTGTGCAGGGCGCACTGTCGTGTCGTCGTCGCGCGTGTGCTCCTCAGTCGGAACCTCCATCACGCTGCCATTTTGTACACCGACGGGGAGACTGCTGTCCTGAGCTGCATTGTCCTGGTCTGTATAGAGCTTTAGGCATTTCAAATTATGTATTGAAGAGATAAATATAGATTGGTCCTTGATTCTAGATATTATAATAACTCATACCGTTTTATTTAGATGGAGTCACATATCTTGATGAAACTGCGTCTGGAAAATTTAATGATTCAAATATTGAAATGCCGTCTTCAATTGGACATGGTAAGTCAAAAATATAAATATACAACAGGGTGTAAGAGATAGCTTAACGAAAATTAAGATTGTTAGAGTAAGTGTTGTTTTTTGTAACAAAGAGGTACGAAAAAGATATTTTTTTAAGTTAAATTATTATCAACCTAAAATACATTCACCCAGTCTAGTCACTACATTAAGTTTAACTTTATATGAATAATAGGTGCTAAGTCAGATAAAAACACGTTAGTACAATAACTGACATACCAAGAAATTAAAAAATCTACAAGCCCACATCCAACACGAGTAAAAAATAATATGAACAGCGGCGAAATACAAAGGATACACAGTCTTGAGTGTTAGCTTTATTAGCAACGATCCAGTACCATTGAAATAGAAAAATATACTGAATGGTTTTGTTCGATTTGATTTGATTGGGTTAGATATAGGTATTTTATTAAACTAGTATTTTTATATTCAAAAGAGACTATAGCTTGAAATCTTATATAAATATTTTGGAATCTTAAATAAATCTAGTTTTGGCAAAGTCATTACATTTGTACAAAATTTGATAGAATTTTTATACGTAATTCGGTGAAACTAAGTTACTTATAGTAATATTCTATTACATTAAACCTTTATATATTTATATTGACAAATAGTCACATTTTAATACACGATTTTAAAGTATCAAATTATATAAAATAAGAACACAGAGGACGATAGTAGTAATAATAATTATTATATTATTTCATCTTATCTAATATTTCGCTTAACAAATTTTTATATTAAATGTTTCTAAAAACACATTGTACAAAGTTTGGCATAACGGATTATTATACAAGCTTAACACTTAAAACTATCAGTTAGATCGTACACATCATATGAGACTAGTTATAAAATATAAGCTTTAGCTGTAATTCTAAGAGCACGCTTTTGCCCTTTCGTAGTCCCCCACGGCTCCAAACTTTCTCCATAGTTCCTTTTTCACTAGGAACATACGAAGGCAGTTTGGGTTTATTAAACTAGTCCTTTTGCGGAAAGTATCGCTCTATATCATTCCAAAATAGGTGTCACAACTTTTAAGGCCGCCCCATGAAAGATTAAAAAAAGCCGATAAAAGTCACACTAGTCACACTGATACTTCTGTTGTCAATTCTCTATTGACACCAACGTTGCATAATTTGGATACCATGTTAAATAAAATTCGTTTATGTGTCAGCTACACCCTATATGTATTAATAAAGTAATATATTACATAAGTATAAGTTGAATGAACAATATAAATCTTATAATAAATGATTCATGAGTGTTTCCAGCATGCGTGGAAGGTGGGACGGTGTACGCTGCAGGTTCTGCGATGAGTTCGAGTGTAGCGTGTGAACAGTGCTTTTGCTTGGGTGGCTCCAGGCGTTGCGTGCGACCGCGCTGCCTGCCACCTCCCCCCGGCTGCACGGCACGCCCATCGCCTGGAGCCTGCTGTCCACAGCGCTATTATTGTGAGCATGGCGCGATTAAACCGCCAAGTGAAACAAATTCTCATGGTAATTCGTTTTTTAGCGCATAATGTATTAATTATGAGAATGAATGAATGTTTAGAGTAATTGTATCTTATTACCTCAGTAAAGTTTACTTTTATACCCCGAAAAATTAACTTATTGTTTGGGCTCTAAAGTAAGTTTAGTGTTATGTTTATTACTTCAGTATTCTTTTCTGATGAAATGAAATAATTATTAGAGACAGCTTATTATATGAGCCGGGAGGAAATAAGAAAAAGGGCGATGAAGTAACAGGCAATAGCTAGTATTATTTAATAACATTATACTTTAATATTATTATACAGATATTAATGGTTATATGTTATATCTTTATAGATTGTGTAACTCCTAAAGGAAATTGGATAAATGAAGGAGGGCGAGTTAAAGAATCGGAAGTAGATTCAAATTGTATTCAGTGTTTTTGTCTTCACGGTTCAATACGCTGTCAGCATTTGTCTTGTGCTCCAACATTACAAGGCTGTAAACCTCTCGTACAACCTGGACAATGTTGTGCCCATCAATATACTTGTGATCATCGCATTAATAGTGAGATTAAATTTACCTATCTTGTTTATAAATATGATTTATCCGAATTGGTCAATCTATTCAAATTATTTTATGTTTACAGCAACTAAGCACGAAAGTTTGAGCCAGCAAAGACAAAATACGCTGCTCTCCTTAAAAGATGAAGCTCGATCTCTTCATGTTTCAAAGTCTACCAAAAGGGAAACTACTCTAGAAAACCTGTCGGCTGTAACTGACAAAAGTACCCCAACTGTAATGATTACGAAAGAAGAGCCTACGAAAGGTACAACAAAAGTAAAAAGAAAAACTGAAGATATCCAAGTAGTATTAGATAAAGCAGATACAACTAGAATGATGACACTTCAAACGAACAATGATTCTACAACGACAGTTACTGAAATCACTACAGAAATGATGCTAGAAAAAACATCCCAACAAATAACTACAGATCAGCCTGAAAATTCAGTGAGAATTATAATAAATGGCACTATAAATTGTACCTCGGAACTATCATCTACATCATTGTTGCTAAATGTAACTGACGCAAATAATACAATTATAAATAAAAATGAAGAACAACCAATTTTACCAGTAATTGATAATTATGATAATGAGGAACATACTTTTTTTCCAAATGATATTATTACTGAAGGAAGCTACAATGCAAACTTTGACGAAAATGAAACTTTCAACATAAATGTCACCACATCACTTAAAACTAACAGCACTCGCATTGTCTCATCCACGATAACAACAGCTGTCCCCAAATTAGCTACGTTACATAATAATGTCAATATATCTAAGATAAAAAAAGAAGAATATGATTACGATTATAATGAACCTACGTTACCACCGTCGTTACCAAATTTAAAGTAATTTAATTAATACATTAAATTGGGTATATCACACCTTTATATATTTATTTGCACCTTTATAAATTCTAATTTTTAATGTCTGATTTCAGGATTATACCCTTTGTTGCTGCTGATGCAGTTGTTGATGATGAATTATCATCTAAAGAAATGCCTAACTACACAGATTTAGAAAAAGAAGATAAATTTCCTGTTTATTATCCTACTAAAGAACCTAAAGTAACAAATTTTGCGACGCGCAAAGAAGATATTTATAATGTAACGCACTATTCAGTATATTCCCCTGAAATTAAATCAAAAAATGAACCAGGAATAATTGACAATGATAGCACCATCAACATTGCGTATCCGAGTATAACAAATGATGTGCCCGATATACATGAATATACAGTTACTGCATCTTTTGGAAATCCGGTTAAATTTAATACCAATATCAAAAGTGAATCCAATGCAGCATCCAAATTCGAAATAGAAACTCCCGTCGTTAATTTATTTTCACCGCCAGCAGAGACTGAAGGTTAGTAATAGTTTTAATTACAATTGAATAGTAGACATCATGGTATTTGATTTAAATTTTAATTGCAGGCGGTTTTGTTCCAAAAGACCCAGATTTAATCGACGATTTTTATTCTGTGTATCAAAGTACACCTTCAGGACCTATATCTCATCTAACAACCTCTATGCAGTTGGACACAAAAGGTAAAATTGATATTAAAAATTAGAACAATTACTGACTATAAAAAAATGGCATATTTTAAAGATTATTCTTGAATTTTTTCCCTGGTTTCTTCAATGGGCCTATTTTATTCTCTACAAAACCATGCAACAATTACAATCTATTACGTTTAATACCACATGGCTTATAATTTACATTATTTTATGGCTTCTTTTTTCTAAATATTTTTATTAATTTTATAAAGTACTAGCTGATTCCGGCTCGCTTTGCTGGGCAAATAATAACAAAGAATCACAAATTGTATGTGGGTAAATTGAAAATAATCACATATAATCACAAACTATATGTGGGTAAATTGAAAATAATCACAAATAATCACATACTGTATGTAGGTAAATAGAAAATAATCACAAATAATCACAAACTGTATGTGGGTAAATAGAAAATAATCACCATGTGTTTGTGGGTAAATAAAAAAAAAATCACAAATAATCTTAAACTATATGTGGGTAAATTGAAAATAATCACATATGTATGTAGGTAAATAGTAATAGGTAATAGTATGTAGGTAAATAGAAAATCATCACAAAGAATCACAAACTATATGTGGGTAAATAGAAAATAATCACAAATAATCACCAAATGTTTGTGGGTAAATTAAAAATAATCAAATATAATCACAAACTGTATGTAGGTAAATTGAAAATAATCACAAATAGAAAATAATCACAAATAATCACAAACTGTAAGTAGTATGTAAGTTACGGAACCCTAATCCTACGAATAAACATAGAGAGAGGCCAAATAATTTTAATTTCTACTGCAATGCAATGGAAGAAGAGAGGGTGCGGGGGGTAAACTTTGCAATTTTTTAGCTGTAACTTTGGAATGGTTTGAACCTTTGCAAAATCCTTTCTTATTGCACCTATTCAATATGTCAGGAGTCTTGTGTCCAAATTTCAGCTTTCTAGGTATTGTGTCTTTGTGTTTTATATATTAAGATATTACACAACAACAATAAAAAAAATTCATTCGATTACCAGTCATGTTGATGGAACCGAAAATTTAATTAGTATAATTATTTTCTTTTTTTGGCTTACAGAGGAATGTGTATCTAGTGATGGGAGACGAGTTCCTGAGGGCGAAACGATTTCCTTTGCGTGTTCACTGTGTTCTTGTGCTTGGGGTGCATTACATTGTTCTCCACGACCATGTCATACTCCTCCTGGTTGTAAAAGACTTGCTGCTAGTAAAAATTCTTCTGATCTTTGTTGTGGAGAGTTAATATGTGACTATAGTAAGTACAAAAATACACGTTTTCATAGCAATACAAGATGGGCTTATTCAGTTATTCAGTTTTTGTACATAATATTATTCACTTTCAGATAATAAAACGACACAAAAACCATTAATATCTCCAGCAGATTTTAAAATAAGTTTAAAGGAAACAAAAGTGCCATCCTTAATTGAAGATAAAAAAATCGTAAATGCTACGCGACCCGATAATAAAGGTTTTGACAGTGACATCATTTATAATAACAAATCCTTACAAGATCAACTTACACCTGGAAGGTCTAGTTCAAAAGACAATCAAACTTCACAATATGCTGAAAATGGTTCAAAATCTAATGCAACAGATGAAGCTACCTTAACCACAACAATAACAGAAAAATTAAATGCTATTAATAACCATTCCCTAGATTATGAAGACGACGAAGAAGAGGATGAGGATGAGGGGTTCTCATTGGGTAGTGTTTTAAAACTTCTATTAAGTGAAACGTACGAATCAACTACAGCACCTGCGAAGAAAAAAACGACTACAATACCATCTACATCCAAAGTAGTCATAAGCACATTAGCTCCGACAACAATACGAAAACCATCAACTGTGTTAGAAAATACGTTCGTTCCTGTAACTCATCGTTATCCTTACATTCTACATAAACAACCAGTACATCAATTTAATACAGTGGACAGAATAGATCATCTAGTGCTCGGAGAAGCAAATGCTATTAGAAGGACATCTACCCAGCCCGCTGTTACCTATAAACCAATTCCTTTTACGACGACAAAAAGGATCTTTACAACAAAAACAACTCAACGCCCAGTCTCTACTAACTCAGTTGAAATTACCAGTAAAGAAGGCTTTCTAAGTCAATCAGTAGACATACGACCACCTTCGAATTTTCTTTCGGGTTTCGGTCTTGGTTTACCAAAATTAGCTGGTTGTAATATTTATGGTCGAATGTATAGAGTGGGTAGGATTATAGCAGAATTGTCTTCACCCTGCCAAGAATGTAAATGTACTGAATTTGGCGTTCAGTGTCGTTCGTTGGGATGCTGAAAAACTCTTAAAGAGTGAGGATTAATTGGAATGTTTAATGAGTATGTGCGAATGGTTTTGTACAAAGTGTGAATCAGTGTGATTATTAGATATATTTAATATAAATAGGCGTTAATATTACATGTAAGTGATGAGTTTAAATGTTAATACTTTTATAAAACTATCAGTTAACAGCCGTCCGCTTGATCTCACATAGAAGTTAAAAGGGATCTTACGCTATCAAGGAAATTTAAATAGATATACCAAGCTAACTTGCCTCAATAGAATAATCTTATAATAATTATATCACTAAGCATTTAGATTTAATAAACTTCAGTAGAATTGACAATTGTTTAGTATTAGGTGCTATCAGACACTCGTGTTTACAAAGACCTTCAAATCTTTTGTACCATGTATCTAAGATAAATCACCAAAAAAGTTAATTGTTTCTACACAAAGCATAAGACTTCGGAGATAGTAACAATAATTTAATGTATTCAAATTATCGATTGTATATTATTATTAACAGTTATTTACACTACATTTTATTTTGTAATCTAATTAAGTTAAAATATCAAGGAGTCAACAAAAACATGAGAAATACAAAAATGACTTTAATTCAACAATGATCACAAGATGCGTGAATACAACACGATAAAGTTTTCAAACAGCTCCAATAAGTACTATTAACAATATTTTACATTACAGATGACAATTTTTTTATACTTAATCTATGAACACTTCGAGATATCATTAAATTCACAAAGAGATACATACAATTTTGAGGAATCATTGTGATTTTTACTTATATATATTAAATAAGTACGCAGTCATTGATATGTACAATAGTTCATAACTTAAAAACTCTTATATTAAAAAATCTTATACTGACATTTGTTTTTGACTAGAATAGTTATTTTTGACATAGTACCTACTGTTTAGAAAAATACAAAAAAAATCACAAACAAATCATATTTACAATTAAAAAAAAACTTTTTGTTTTCTTCCACCAAAAATAGAATTTCACATCAAAATGTGTGAAATAGCTTAATATTTTATAAATTATGTAGTGTCAAATGCAAAAGGTAATATGTCACATAATTTGTTTGTGTGACATTATTTCATAAAAATATTTTGGGTATCAAATAAATACTTGGCAACAGCTGTTAATATTTGTTTTACACTTAATTGTACTTACTTAGGCCTATTAAAATAGCTTTGGTCAGTTTAAACTTGTGCTTTAATAGTTCAACGAACTGTTCTACTACTGAGCTTCCTGTGCAATCGTTGGAAGACTTGTTTTTTGGAGCTCATACATATTAATTGTTAATTTGGTTCCTTTGTCTATTCTCTCTCGATCGACAATTCCTTCGTTTTCGACTATAGAATAAATAGAATCAAAACTGTTCCATTAAACCGTTTGATCAATATTAATTGATCGAAGAGGCGTTCTCTAGATTTAGTTTAGAGTTTTAAGTTCTCAAATATCTCTAATAGATATGAAGTAACGTGCACTGCGCCATCTTCCTTCCTTTCAAACATAAACTTTTTATCTCAGATAAAAGTTTTCTCACACAGAAACATTTATGTGTGTTTTAAACAAATCAAAGTCGACGTTGAAGCCGCATTCTCATCAAGTGTCAGGTAAAATGGTCGATATCGGCCCAGAACACGTAGTGTGCGATCGCAGCGAGGATACCCACAACTAGGATAACGCATGACATAACCCGGCAAACAGTAATTTTAGTCTGCGATGAATTTTCACCTGAAAGATTAATATACCATTAATAAAGTACAAATAAATGGTACAAAATGGTAGTGATGTATCCTTATGTTTTATTTTACCTGTAAATACGATGAACGCTAGCGGCACGCCCACTGCGGCGCCGAGCACGTGCGCACCCCATGCTACGTGATTTCCTTCTCGTTCGTCTGGTGCTTGTAGTAGCGCCCAGCTTAATTCCGACGCGCCCAGCACTATCACACTCAACGGTCGGAACCACCAGAGTGGGATATGACCAAACCTAAAATATTAATGGAAAGACGCATAAATATACTATGTAATTAATTCTTATATAATTTATGGAATGTAGATTTGAGAGATTAGACTATTTAGGAAGCGCACCTTAGACACACATTAGGTACATGTGCAGTGAGTAACGCATACACGGCAGCGGAGGACCCGACGACTCGCACGCGCGGCTGCAGCGCACCGGCTCCAAGGGCGCCCGCCGCCACACCACCTGCCCATACTAGTGCCACGCGAGACCAGCCCTGCTCGCGCTCCAACCGCCATCCAACCTGAATATAAAACAGTTCAATAAGTCCTACATCATATTTACAATTATATAAAATGATCCACATGAAACTTTTAACGGTTAAATTTAAAAGCTTCGGTTTCAGAAGGAAACTCACAGTGAGAGCGACAATGGCGTTAAGTGCTAGATGTGCTGGACCGGCGTGCACGAAGCCATACGTGAACAATCGCCAGGGCTCACGCCACCATGCGCCCGGTGACCACTCTAATACACCGCGCCACTTTTCTGGCCCGCAGAAATGCACCATTACCTAATAAAATAAATAATAATCTTTAGTATAAGTAAATAAAATAGGCTTACTATTTTAAATTCTTTTTAGTATTATTTTGAAATATAAAATCACAGAAATTTAAAACTTACTATAATGAATAACATTGTAATGATGAAGTAAGGCGGCCTTAAGGCTTCTATAAGCTTTTCCTTTCGTTTCTGAAATTTTGATTTAACTCTAGGTTTTATCTTTACATTTTTTAAACTTTGAGGAAACTTCGACGGCTTTTTTGGTGCTCCCCATACTCCTAAGGTGAGACCAGCCTGTAGCCGGGGCGCGGATTTGTGATGAGCCTTATTTCCTAGGAGGCGTCTGTTCTCCCCAGGACTATTCGTCCTGCTATCGCACACGAGCCCCGATTCCTCGTTCTCGATCCAAGCCTGTGCTGGCGGCGGCTCGTCGGGCAGGATCCTTCGACCCTGATGAGCTGTTTCCTCTTCATAATCCCCATTTAATCGCTCCTGCTATTAAAATCAACAAATTGGTTTATATATTGCTATCAAATATTTATATAAAAAAATTGTATAATGTGTATATATTTATATACCGTTTGGCAATCCTCCACATCGGGAGTCATCGTATATTTTTAAAGAAACTATTGTCATCTTCTAGCGGAGGTCAGTGAAGCAGATCGATCACACCATGCTCGCACTTCCGATGGACTCTGCTAACAAATTAATATCCCGTGTCAGGGCAACCTCAATTTATATAATCCAATAAGGAAAACAAAGGTTAATATTTACTGCATAATTAGGAAATCCCTATAAATTGCTCATAAATTAAACTTAATTTGCGGTTTTGTATCTTGTCAAACTAACCTCGGATTTGAAATTAATAGGTTTGCATATTCTTTGACCTACATACAATTGATAATATACATTCATTATTTATAAATTATTAAAATATCTGACCTAATATATTAATTACCCAATCTTCGTCACATCATCAAATAAATTATCCTATGTTAGAAGTGGGTATTGAAATTCAGTTGCTACGCACTTGGTTCAGATTAACGAAGTCAAGTTGAATTGTCGCTAATTGGGGAGTCGCTCGTCTCCATTAAAATATACTGAAAGGAATTAACAACCTACCAGCGTGTACTAACGTTCTAGTCCTTATTTGGTCACGTTGTTTGTAACGAGACACAAGCGAGCTTAATGAGGAAAGACGAGTCCTTAAAAAATATTTCAATAATAATATAATCCGTAATAATTGTCTAATATATTCTATTGTTGTTATAATTAACCACCATTACCGCAAATATGAGGCTGCTTAATAATATTTACAAGGAAGTATTCTATTGTCTATTGGTTTCTAAATATAAATGGCATGATGGTATATACTTGTTATAGCTCTGTTTATATTATGGTTTGCATCTACGCGAAGGGATTCCCAAATTACCTCGAGCACGTACTTTATCATTAGCAATGCAATGTTCCTCATTATGTTATTTTACCAATAATTAACAAAAATAAAACAACTGCCGTGGGTCAGTTTTAAAATAACTATTTTATAGAATAAAGATAAGTTAAGACAAATATTTATAATGTCACTTTTAGTTCAATAACTGAAGGGTTGTAAAAATACGTAAAATAAGAAGAGGTTTTACTTTTTGATAATTCGATTAGTTTTTTTGAATAAATTCTTTTTGATGAAAATTTACAACAGATTAAGTATAAAATGATAACAATTATTATTGCTGAAACATTTTAAAATATTATAAGTTCTTATTATTTTCTATATCATATAATAATAAAGTGAATATATTACATGCAAATTTTAAATATACAATGCATGGCGGTGCTATACTGATGGACGGCTGCCATCTTTGTACAACTTTGCAGATCCTAGATAGACTTGAATAGAGCGTTTGTTAATCCTTGGGTGGTTTGTGGCAAGGACTGTTATTTTGCTGCGATGAATATTTATGTATTTGTCTGTTTTGTTTAACAATCTTCACACCTTCCTGAGTTGTGGCATGCTTTATGAAGGAATTCGTCATAAAACCAAGTAGTGCTAGGGATAATACAAATTAAGTTGGATGATTGACGGATATTAAAGTCATGAGTTATCCTCAGGAGTAGAATTTTGGATTTCAATTACCACAGGAGTTCTTCAAGTTTTTTAATTATATAATTAAAAACAATACAAGGTATTTAGGTAGATTGGCTTTAGAGATGTAATCGTATAAGTGGAAATATTAGAAGAGTTTATGAGTTAAAAAAAATAGCCCTCACTAACAAATTTTAAAGCAGATATATTCTGAGATAGTTTGAAGCTAAGTTAATAAATAACAAATATATATAGAATAAAATATTTATTCCCTGTCAAAAAAGAACCAATGATTACGGAAAGGTAAATAACCAATCACAACACAACTTCGGTTTCGCGGCGTTCCAGAATCACAGCATGTGACTCATCTCGGAATACGTGACTTATGACATATATATAATTATATATAAAATAAGAGCAAATTAGTTTTTCCTCAAAATGAAAATATATATATTTTTAATAATAATATGTTTGTAATTATATTTGAACAATATTATCGTCTATATTGTCATTGAAGTTTTAATACTTTTTAACTAGAAAATAACAACCCATAATTTTATAAACTAGAGCTAGAGAACGTAAGCTTTAAACAAATAATCAATTTAACACTTAATATTAATAATATACTTAAAAAGTATAAAAATAGTCAATAATAAAATTTATCAAATTTTATAAAATTAATTTTTAGATAATCACATATATTTAAGTTATTAATTACCCTATTCTAAAATAGAATCCCTAAAAACTTATAATTAATCATTAATGTTGAATTATATTAATTAAATGTCCCCGTTTCGAAGGAAAACCGCAAATATCATCGCAATCCCTAAAATGAGTTCTGTTTACATCAATTCCTTAAAATGTTATTGTTTATGATATTTTATGACGTATGCGATAAATATTTGACGTCTTGCCAAATAATTATCAAAGTAACCTTGTTTATATTAACACTATGTACAAATGAGAATAATTTTCTTATTTTAGCACTTTTTACGATTGGGATCATCATCGTTTTTGGTCTGGAGAATTTAAACGTATATATAAAAAATATATTATTATGATAACATGATTTAAATACTTAAAGAGGTCAAAGTTGGTGACCTGTGACTGCTCTTATCATTTATCAGTCGAGTTACATCACATTTCTGTTAATCAAGGTAAAGGTCAATAAAGGTCAGTTCGCTCCTGGTTAATATTGACGTACTACACATGTATTTTTTAAATATTGGTTATAAATTAATGGAATTTCTCAAAAATAATATTTGATTGAATTGCTAAGTTATTTTAGGTACAATACCAACCGCAGATTGTTATTTACATAAATATATTTTTATTTATATATATAGTATAACGTATATATTATGTTTTTTATATATTTAATAATGGATTCGCAATGGGTTTGTTGTAATATTTACGACTGTACTATAATTTTACGACTTCAGATGAAGCACTCGAATAGTTTAAGGTGTACGTAAATAACTACATAAGGTCACTATATTGTACAAGCAAAAATAATGATTTTTAAAAAATGTAACATGAATTATTTGGGAGGTTTAATACTACACATGATCCACAGCACGCATGCACGATAAAATGACGATTATCCTTAAGGTACTAACAATTCATTACTTTCTACATACACAATATTTTCAACAAAAGCAAAAACCGCAGGCAGACGCATTGTACTTTATATAAAAAAACAGGCTTTATAATCAAGGACTGGAGTCAGTGAACTATCGATCGCTGCTTCACAATAGCAACAGTCTGGACGAGAGAGGCCTTGATGTTATGAAGAGAGCTGTTTATGTTGGGATTAATGTATGCAAAATAAGTCAAATACAGCGAGAAATTCTGTATAATTTATGTTAACTATTGTTGCACTTACTAACTATAATTAATACTGTTTACAGTGTGGTAAAGTCGCTCTAAAGAGGCCCAATTTCTCTTTTGCTCGTACATAGAGGCGACAATATTTTGACAATTATGTAAAAAATATATACTTAGAAAAAAAAAATGCTTAAATATTTTTTAACATCATCCTTACCAGACTGAAGCAATACCTTAATAGTGTTTCACTTTTGGCGTTAAGGCTCTATTCGTTAAATAAATAAATATCGATCCGTGTTTTTATTACAGCGGTCTGGAGACTGGAGTGGCGATGCTTGTGGCTTAATGAGATTTACATGAATACTGAAGAAGTGTACCATTAATTATACTCCACATAGGTCTCCGTTGGGGGAAACGCACGACTGCCTTTGTATAGTTTTCCATTAAATTATACGTGATGACTAAAATATAACAAGATGTTTACAACCGCTTGTTATTATACACAAATATATTAAGTATTATATATTAATATGTTATTATTAATACCTCTTTTTTCCTACCGTAAATATGATTTCTGTGAATCATTTAAAACGTTTTATTAACTTATATATATTTAAATTGAGGAATTGATTTATACTGTGAATTAATTTATACAAATATTGAGCTGGAAAGTCGAATCTTTATAATAATATCAAAACTAATTCGATTACAACTGAATGACAGAACATAGGGTGGTGATATGACGCATTCATCAAGTGTTACCAGGGAGTGCCGGGTTAACGAGTGACACGGAAACAACGTACAGAAGAACAAAAGACTATTTAGAAATAAAAAACTTCAAATTGTCTACATCTTGTGTTATTTACCGTCGAAACGTTTTTCCCTTTACATTGTGCTTTACAAGAGTTTTCTTAAGAAAAGAATCCTTTTATTTTTCTAGCTACATTGTGGAATACATTCATACTTTGAAAGGTCTTTTTCTTGTTGAGAAAAAATTATATTTTTATTTTAAACTGACACAATATATAGTTTGTTTAATACTAGCTATTGTCATCGGCTTCGTCCTCTCCCACCGATTCAAACAATCGGCCATTACATAAAATTTGAACAGATCTTTTTTTATTTTCTTATTATTTATGTGTTTTTCCTGTCAAGATGAGATAGTTGTGCATACTGAAAAACAATCTATATGGTAACTCATATAATAATTTAATAATTGTGTTAGACCACATGTTGATAGCAACGTTGGTAGCATTGCCAATATGTACCCAAATAGTTTGGATTACAATTTTGTATAAACATGTTATGTTTATTTCAAATATAAAGAGTTTTCCCCCTGACAATTAAATTTTACGACACTGCGACATCTATTACCGCTATGGCAAAGCAATTCTATTTTGAGAGTCTGGTTTATCTATTACATTATTTTAATTTTTTAATTTGTCAATGTTTAAATTATCTGATTTCGATGACAGAAAGAATAAATCAACCGTGAATTATGTATCATTATATATACACATATGTGGAATGCATAAGTGTCACGTAGTGGCAAGGAAACTTTTATCTCTTACTGTTGTGAGAGAGGGGTAAAAAGAGCTTTGCCATCCTTTAAGAATTAGCTTTTTGAAAGTGCCCACTACTCACTGCTTATCAACTTGAAAACACCGCCAACGGAAATTTATTTCATAATTTATTCGAACGTGGAAGGAAGTTTTGTCAAACTACAATGGAAGAATCCAAATGGTGGGGATGATATTTATTCAATGGCGTGCGATGGATGAAATCTGTGGCAGGAAAGAGTTCACAAAGCTATTAAAAAAATATCTGTGATAAATGTGGTTGTGGACGATTCAAACTTTCTATGCTATGTCAAAGGATCAATTTATTCGCCGACCACTCCGTCTCCAACGAACGGCCCGATGTTTTAGATTGTACTATAAATTCAGATGATTATATTTAGATCGAAATACAGACTAAGTAATAAATTTAAATCGATATAGTTTCCATAACTAATGCACACGTATCTCTAAAGTTATTATTATATTATATTATGAATATGATGATTTAAGTACAACAATATTACAACACATTATACGTAACACTGTAAAAACATATACTACTCAGTTTTTTAGATTTTAGTACACATTTCAATAAATAAATCTTGGTGTCTGTCTGGAAGCCTTCTCATTTTCCGGGCTGAGCTCAGGATGCGCACAAAACACACTAATATCATCTTTAGCTTTTAGAATGGTCATATAAATGGGATATAATATTGCTAAAGATAGGCTCCACCATTATCTTAATAATTCTTGATATATAACGATGTTGGCTACAGAAATTAACAACGAATAAGAAAATTTGATGCTCACTACGATGTACGCCTATTCTTGATATCCGTAGGTTCCCTTATTCTTATACCAACTCCTCTCTGACCAATATAGGACAACGTACAAATCCCAATAAATTTATAAAGTGCAAAGTGACGCGTCAGATAATTTAGATAATTATATTGAATGATTTGTAATAATATAATAGTAATACATATTAATATAATCTGCGATAATCTAAAAACTGTTATATAATAACGGGAAATTTTGGGTGGACATTATGAATTAATATGTTTTTGTGAAAATATTCGACCTCTAACATATCATATACAACATAAAATAGAATATTTTAAATTAGTATTAATAATTGTATGCTTTAATATATATATATATATATATATATATATATATAATAAAATATTGTAATATTATTAAATACCTAAAACAAAGTTAATATATATCACATGTAATCTGTACTCTCTGACCCGTAAACGACTATTAGGTACTTACATTTACTTTAAGTATAGTTATTTTATTAGATTAGCTACTTTGGTGTAGTTCCCACTTTCTATATAACAAAACATTGTTTTATTTTGCTGGTTTATTTTATTTAATGTTCTTATTGAAAAGTTTATTAATTTATTTAAATCGTATAAATGGTAAAGATATTAGATGTGTTCAGAATAACAAAATAAATATCATTAGGGGTTAGTATAATAAAAAAACAACCTAAATTTTTTTAGGCAGATAGTTCTTACACTAGGATAATTTCAACATTAATGTGTTTTAGGAGACACACATAACGAACATTATTCAAAATCCGAACGAACATTATTCATTATTAAAAAAATAATGTAAAATTAAAAATTAACTTTATATATACATTATAATTAGTCATTCTGCGGGTTTTAAAAACATAAGATAAGGACGAACCTGCTTCTTTCGCTGTAGTAATAGATTACCTTGTTGATTGAAATGAATTATTGAGCTGAGCGTAAACGAAGCTGAGCGTAAACGAAACGACCTTTTTTTGTTTTTAGTTGTATCCTGAATGCGACGAGATAATTTGCTAAAAATATTCTCATGTATGTTAAAGCCAAACGCGGATGTTATAGCGAAAACAGATTGAAAAAATGTTTAGCCATTCAAAAGTTATCAAGAAAAGAAAAAAGGAGAGAGGATCCTAGTTTTTATTTATTATCACTGTTAAATTACTATGGTTGAGTATTTTAAATGCTGTATCCATAATAGCTGCTGCTTCTTCATAGACTCAAAGGGTGGCAAAAATTGATTTTCTAATCAGTCTACAAATTATTTATAAGTCTTAACCATTAAAATATTTTAAAACATTATACCTACTTCCATCATCTCCTAAAAATTTAAGATCACCTCACAATAAATCAGGATCAATATAGATAACACTGACATAATTGACAGTTAAGTCCCAATAGTGTTAAAATTATAAATTGACTGATTTCCTTTTTTGTTTTCATTTTGAGACCGTCTTCTTCTTCTTTGTCTTTTCTTCTTCTTATTCTGATATTATCGTTATAATTCGGGTAATCTCGTTGTCATTCGGATTTTGTCTCGCATCCTTCGTGAATAAGAAGATTTGGGGCGATTATTATTATTTATATGAAATCTAAAAATATTCAAACTACATTATAAGTTCGAGTTTTATGGTTAACTAAAATATGGTATTCGAATTCGTTCATTCATAAATCGTAGTAAATGTTTAACATTTCGAAATGTGTAGTATGATTTAACGTTACTCATTATAGTCAAGAAAAATGAAACTATGGAATTTTCGAATAACATGCATCATTTTGGCAGTATGAGTGACAAGTTTTATTTTAGTTGTATTTGATTTGGGTGGTGATTATAGAAGGCAATAAAATATTTTAAAACATTAGCAGTAAACTTGAAATACTTTTAGTATGTAGTAAATGTACTAAATTATGTTTTAAAATCTAATATAGTCAATATTATACTACTATAATATATAGAAATAGAAATATTTTGATTAAATCATGTCAAAAAACAAAATATGGATGAACTTTATAATTATTGATATAATTATTTAATTTATTACTACTAATAGAAAAGAATAAAGCTATAACTTTATAAAGGATAAAGATTTCATTTATTATTGATATAAAAGTAAATAAATACAATGTTATTAAAGATTTTAAAGTAGGTATTTATTTTAGTTTCCCTATCAACCTGCTGTAAAATATTGTAAATACTGTTGCTAAGAGTAAATGTAACAAATTCGTCGCTTGTCCAATCTTTAATTGAAGATTCTACAATTTTGTCTTTTTCATTTCGATCGTATTTTCTTTTTTGTTTGTTATAAAAGTATCTTATCCATATTATAGAAAAATTTTGAATAAGAACGTATTATAATTTTAATTTTTTATATTTTTTATGTATTATAGAGTAAAAAAGTTATGAAAATCCGCCACCATTTCCGTCTCCGAATAGTAAATTTTTTATATATATTTGATTTAGATTAACGCAAATCAAACATAAATGACTAAAACGTTTAATATCTTTGATATATTATTATTACAAGATTCAAAACGAAAATATACGGCGGACGAGCTTTCGCTCAAAATTTATACAAAAATGTGTATTGCCGCACCAGAGGTATGATGAAACAAACACAAACGGTTCCTAGCTCCACATCATTGTATAGATTTTCAATAAACACAATGTCTGTGTTTCAATCGCATCCGCGTGCTATTAAAAATTACACAAATGACGTGAGGCCGCAGTCAACGCGTTAAATATGGCATGGCATGCAGAAAGGCTCCATATTACTGAGTTGGTAGATAATTTCATAACCACGCTGCTTGTATAGTAAAAAAATTGGGGTAAAAGTATAATCAATATCAAAAACATTTACTTTTATACAAGAACATGTAGGGCGACTATTAAAGATGGAATCGTTATGTTATTAAGAAGACTGAGTTAGAGAAGAGAGTCATTTATAATTATTGTTATCAAGTTAACTTATCAATATTAAATAAATATCCAAAAAGCAAATTGTGTATTTTTATAGAGTATGATTAGGCAAGAATATATATATACTGGCTGGTAAACTAGAATGCTGGAGTTTGCGTTCCCAAAAGAATTTATTTACTTCGTCTTTGTTTCCCTATTATTTGTATTCATTTCCTTCAGGACTGTTAAACTTACACTGGATCAAAAACAAGATTCAAAATACTTTAATACACAGTTTTAATATTGATTTTTATAATGTATTTAATCGCTCTTATTATTGTACTTAAGAGGTATAATAATTTTCACCAAGGACCAAATAGGGATACATTTTGTCTTACCTTAAGCTTGTGATCTCAGAATATTTCTACCGACTAGTCCATATTGTATTGAAATAACTTTAAGTAGAAGTGTTTAATTATTATAGTCTTCGTTTCAATGTAAATAGTTGTAAAAACATAACCTTCATAACTCTTTTAAAACTTATTTTATCCATTATAATAACGACTTGAACCAATAAATTTATTTTTCAATAAAATTTTTAACTCGAATTATTTAATATTTTTATTATGTACCTATTCTATCAATAGTCATATTATATGACCAAAATCAGAGGTATACATTTATCTCTCTTATTTACTATATATGTAAGGGAGAAAGAAATAAAACCTAGGAAGGTACGAGCTACTCAATGGTGGATAACTTACAAATGTTGAACACAAACTTGAACTAACAATCACACCACCAACTTATAGTTTCGTAACCCTCTATAACTGTCATAGTTTTCAAACCGTCAAAACCCGTAGGGACACAGGTAGCGATTTCAGTTACTAATGGTTTACCTCCTTTCTTCGTACACGGTTGTATACAACAGAAAATAACTTAACAATATTTATACCTACAGTTAATTGTTGTATATACAATAATAATATTATTATCCTAAACTATTTCCTGGAATAATATTTAAAATACTAATTTCTTCGAAATAAACAATAAGAAGGAAGTAGTAAAAACATCTAAATTGTATACATTGTAATTCTTGAAGTTACTAATGAGGGATTAAGCGTGTTTAAACATTTTTTTCTATACTTTTATATACGACTGCATACAATCCTTTATTTATTATTATCTAAACTTATTAAGAAAACTATACTTACTTTTATCTGTAATAATAATTATATGGGTTTTAATATCTTTTAAAATATATAAAATATACATTTATTAAAACAGACGGGAATCAAAATTACCACCATTGGCATTTCGTCATATATACATAGCCAATATGATGATAGACAAATACATTGTTTTATATAAAATGTATTTGTAGTAAGGATAATTCATCTTTATATAAATCTTTTAAAACATCGATTTATGTTTCCCACACAAATGAAATGAACAGTTATTTACTTCCTTAAAGAAAGGTTAGGACTTTACCTGTAAGGAGTATTGTAACGCGTCATAAATAATCACCACAATACCAAAATGAATATTAAATCAGACAAAGAAACATATTACTTTAATACCCATATATATAAAAATATGTTAATTCCGTCATAAATATTAATTACATTGCAGTTACAATACTCACATATAACAATCTCGTGAATGAACATTCCTCGGACGTGATACAACAAACAACTGATCTGAGATCTCTATTTTGTTGTTTATCTCAAGTAATGTAAACATTTAATAACAGAAACACGTGTAAACTGCAACATACTAAGATCACTAAAACACTATTTAGTTTTATTATTTATAACAATATTTGATTATGAGGAATAATCAAAGATAAGATATAATCCGACGAGATATTTATCAAATAGCAATTTTTTTAAATATTATCATAATTAGCTTAGTAATTAGATATTAAAACTATTATCTCTTCAAACATGGCACTGTAAAAGACGGTATTGCAAAAAAAAGATAACGAGCGGTATCACAAAAAGATTATAAAAGATAAAAATCCTCCCGCTAGCACGCTGTCGAGTTGCTGCGGCGAGCGTCGCGGAACAACTGATAACAACAATAGAAAGTCAGCAACCTGATAACACACAGCTGATTGTGCGTTCTCTTCATTAAATTTTAAATAAAGCGTTTTTTCACAGTAGCCTTTGTGAAATATGATTTTATATTTTGTATAATTTAGTAACAACACATCAAAATATTCACTTAAGTTTGGTAAAAATACAAAAATGATTTTTTTTAAAAATAATTATAAGGTTTAAAGTTCAAGGCAAATACTAAGACATTATTAAAACCGGCTTTAGTTATGTGTCGTGTATTAGAATCATTAAAAAGCCGCCCGTCATTATACTCGTACCTATACTCTCCTCAGTAGACACCTCGTACAATCATTAAAGTATCTTATAATATATGTAAAGTATTAAAATATATTTAAATATGTATACAGTCTTATTAAAATTAATGAATCTGGATTTGGGAAGAGATAAAGCGTCCTGCTTCTATTACCTGACCCGGTCAACACCACGTTTAACACAAAAAATAACCGTCATCACGAATACCAACGACGAGATAACACGACGTCACTTGATTGATTCTGAAACAATGAGAGAGAGAGAAAGAGACAGAGAGAGAGAATTCGTTATCCTTGTAATATTTATATAGCAATGATTTTCTACTTACATTTAACAAAAATAGTTTTAACTTATAGATAATTAATTCTAAGATGTGACTCACTAGCGCACAATAACAAGTGGGTTACGTTACCCATAATTTCCTTAATTGTAAAGACCTCTGCCAAGTAATAAGACAATTATTATGAAGTAACTAAGTGATTATATACAATATAATAACTCGAAATACCATTCAAATCCTATTAATCTTATAAAAGCAAAAGGGTTAGTAAACGAACGTCAATTAACGCAACTCCAAACGGACGGAGAGACAGAATAAAAGTTACGGATCGATACTGACCGCCGGCTGGGAACCACGATAATTGTTTATATAATTATATATATTGTAGCAAGGCTTTAAAAATTGTTCTGCCAAATAAGTACATAAAGATGGAGATTAACAATTGAAGTATTTTAATTCAAGTAAAATTACGAATGCTTTATGTGTAATACAAATATGGCATATAACTGACATTCTCTCAAATAACAAAGTTTCAACTATAACCGTATATTTTTAAATTTCTTTTGTTATTTCAATGAATTGTCCAAGAAATATACCTAAAATATAAGTACTATATAAATGTTACATATTTTAATTTTATGAACGCGACACGGTTTGATTAATATTACGATCTATCAGAAATATATTATTGTTACAGTATATTGCTACAATATATATTAGTTATTATTCCTTGTGTGTCGTACTTCGGTTCCCTTAAAAATTACTGCTTATTAAATAAAAATGTACTTTAATGTCCGCTAATGACAGTTAAATATACATATTGTAACTTCTTGTAAAATAAATTTTCTTATTATGATTTTTTTTTTTTATATTTTTTAGGAGGGCAAACGAGCTTGCCGGTCACTGTTAATGTGTGATCACCGCCGCCCATGAACTCTTGCAACATCCGAGGATTCACAAGAGCGTTGCCGGCCTTTTATATTAAATCGTCATATAATTCGGGTCATTACAGATCAAAAGATAAGAGACATGTAGACACATCGGCGCCAAGTTAACAAAGGGCACCCAAATAAGGGTCACCCACTTACACACCAACACGACGAAGTTGACAATACACTACACTGACTACCGATACAAGTCCTTTGTGATTTGCCGCTTAATCATGTTAATACGGTAAGTTACTTCATAACTGTTATTATATAAATAGTTATTTTGATAAAAAAATCGCCTCAAATTAGTTAATTCGTTTTCTTGTTATGTAATATATTGTTTACAAATAAATGAACATATATTTATTTCCCTTTACTTCAATGCTACTACTTACTATTATACCATACGTGGTTAGTATTATTTGGGAAAACTATATAATTGTCGTTGTTGTAAAGTATGAATTTATAGATTTTTTTATGAAACAGGCAATAAAATAAGCAACACCAAAGTCATTCATAATTATTTGAGAGATTCTAATAAATATCTAACAGTCACCTGTCTAATGGATACTAAAATAGTTTTAAATTTAAGTGTCCATAAAAACTTGCCTACTATCAAAAATTTTACGCCTCTTATATAATTAGTCATCTTAGTCCATATTGGAAACTTTTTAGGTTTCGCCCAATACTTATATCTTTTATTTCAAGCTAGTTATCCATTACAGCTCATTTTGTCTTAACGTAAAACCATACCCGCACGAGGTGTTGTAAGAAAAGTACTTTTACTTAAAGGACATTTCTTAAGACAAAAGTGCAAAGAAAATAATGAGTATACAAGATAAAAAACGTACATACAGCACCATTATGGTGACTTGTTGTTCGCTTTTATTATAATAACTCCCACGAGACTCAGAGACTAAGAGTAAGATTGTTATCTTCTTTTTAGCTGTTGGTAACATTCATATGAAGCTAAATGAGAATTCGTTTACAAAGGTCCTTGAATCATATAATCAGATTAATTTAATCCACTCCTGTTTTCTTTACATTGGACCTTAAAATAATTAGGGTGATATTAGTTGTGTGTGTATCACGATTGTCAGATGTAATAAATCGAATTATGATTAGCTACTTTATTGCAGATCCCACTTTCTATGTGCCAAAGAATAGTAGCGAAACATTTTTTTATTTTCTTTTTTTTTTATTTTTTGTACCTATTATTTTTTTTATTTCATGAAACAAAAAACATCAGAACATTTTTAGGCAGACAGTTCTTAGACTAGGATAATTCGTACATTAATATGTCTGTTTTTCAAAGTGTCAAACATGCACATATATTTTCCTTTATTATCACTGTTATATTAGTATGGTTGAGTACTTAAAATTTTGCGTCTATAACAGCTGTTGCTTCTTCAGGGACTGTAAGGGTGGCCAGAGATAATGTTCTTATATTAAATTCCATGTCTATTTGTCTATACATATTAAAAACTCTTCTATTTTTTTATTTTTTATTTATTATCATCTCTCAAAAATTAATAAAAATTTGAGATTTGGCCATGTAACAAATCATAATCAATACTGACATAGTTAACAGAATGACATATCATGTTTCGTTTACTTTCGGATGCGGTCGTTCTCATTCGGATATTAACGATGTCATTCGGATATAGTCGCTGCCCTTCGGTTATGGTCTCATATCATTCGTGAATTGTAATGATCATTACTTGAGATATGTTATCAAATCGATGTTCTGACAAATCGATTTGGGGCGACTATTATTTGTACGAAGTCTAAAACTATACAAAATTAATTACAATATAATATATCAGGTTGCGTTTTCAGTTACATATTATCTCCGTACTCGGTGGTACAACAGAAAGTAACTTATAAATATTTAGGCCTAGAGTACCTTATAGTATATTATCCTAAAGTATTTCCTAGAATAATATCTAAAATACTAATTTCTTCGACATACAAAATAAGAAGGAAATAGTAAAAACACCTAAATTGTATAGGTTATCTATTTTGAAGTTACTTATGATGTAATAAGTCTTTCTTTAAACATTTTTTCCATTGTCATTCATGTCATTAGCATCCTTATCCATTAACCGTAGTCCTTTATTTAATATTATCCAAACTTATTACGGACGATATATAATCCTTGGTTTTAATAAGTATATAGGTTTTATTTATTTAAAAATATATATATAATAAAAGTTTATTAACACACAGGACTTAAAAAAAAACATGTTTATAGACAAATTTAAATATATAGTTTTTATATAAAATATATCTGTGGTAAAAATAAATATAAAAATAATAATATATGTTAGCACAGCACCTGTAGAGAGTATCTCACCGCGTAATAAATAATCACCGTAACAACAAAACAAATAAGTTAAAATAATATTAACAACAAATACGCAAGTATATCAAATTATAATTGAAATATTTTATTTCCATCTTAAATATTAATTACATTGCAGTTACAATACTCACATATAAAAAACTCGTGAATGAACATTCCTCGGACGTGATACAACAAACAACTGATCTGAGATCTCTATTTTGTTGCTTATCTCAAGTAATGTAAACATTTAATAACAGAAACACGTGTAAACTACCACATAGTAAGATCACTAAAACACCATTTAGTTTTATTATTTATAACAATATTTGATTATGAGGAATAATCAAAGATAAAATAAACTCTGACGATATTTATAAAATAGCTTCATGTTTTAATTTTATCATAATTATTTTAGTAATTCGATGTTAAAACATAATTAAATCTTCAAAAATGGTACTGTATGAGGTGGTATCGAAAAAGATTTGAAGCGATATCACAAAAAGATTATAAAAGATAAAAATCCTCCCGCTAGCACGCTGTCGAGTTGCTGCGGCAAGCGTCGCGGAACAACTGATAACAACAATAGAAAGTCAGCAGACTGATAACACACAGCTGATTGTGCGTTCACTTCATTAAATTTTAAATAATGCACCTTTAACAGTAGCCTCTGTCAAATATGCTTTTATCTTCTGTTTAATATTCAAAAATTTAAATAAAATTGTCATTTAAGTTTGGTAAAACTCCAAAAATGATTCTTCAATTATGAACTTCCTATGAATATTATTTATCTTAATCGAAAATTTAACAAGAGAAAAGACTTTTGATGAGGCAATTTAGTTCAGCATCAAAGACTCCGTGCTGGAGTGACAAATAAAAGCTTAAGTGATCCGTATTCCAGACCTGTAACAGCCTAATTCGTACAGCATCCGTTACTATTAATTATAAATAAATCTCAGCAAGTGCAGTCACCGCAGTATGTGCTTAAACATTGTGTCAAGTGCTTAATCATTAAGTCCTGGTCCTGATGCAAGTTAGAAGCTTTCCAAAAGACTTACAGCAGAGTGAAAAATTTTAGTTACGATATTATAATTATATATATATAAAATACTAATTTCTTTTTTTTTTTACTAATCATAATATTATTGTATTTTTTTTTGTATTATTGTTTAATTATAATTTATGTTAATTTTAATTTAGTATTATATTTTTTAATATGTTGTAATTATGTAATAACCAATTTTAAATATAATTTTATTATAGAATGAACGAATGCGGCGTTGGGAACCGCCAACCAACACGCCATGTTCCGAACGGCGGAAGGTGGAGGACGGAGCTACAAATAGCTACGTGGAATGTAAGAGGAGGAATAGAACAGAAGATGAATGAATTATTAGATGTGATGGATGACAAAGATCTGGATGTTATTTGTGTGTCTGAGACCAAGCGAAAAGGCAATGATACGGTCGCTTTCTGGGCTGGGGTTCCAGAGGGTGAGCGAGGTTGCCAAGGTGTAGGCGTATTATTGTCCTCTCGAATGGTTAATGCAATGGTAGAATACAAGGCGATCAACCCGAGGTTTCTTTGGGTTCGCTTTAAGCTGGGGATAACAAGAGTATTCTTGTTAGCCATGTATGCGCCAGTATCCTCAGCTCAAATGAGCGAGCTCGAGGAGTTTTGGGAGAATGTCAGGGATATTCTTAGTAGTGTCAGAGATAATGAAAAGTTGATAGTATGTGGAGATATGAATGGATGGGTTGGAACCGCGCGAAGCGGTTACGAAAGCGTGCTAGGCAAATACGGTGATAGGAGGGTAAATGAGGCAGGAAAGCTTATTTTGGAATTTTGTAAGGAGAAAAATTTGTTTGTGGCAAACACGATGTTTGATCACAAACAAATTCACATGTACACATGGGAGCGAGCGGAAGAAAGAAGTATGATTGATTTATTCCTAGTGGACCAGCGTATTCGAAGTCAAGTTATGGACACGCGAGTGTTCAGAGGTGCTGATCTGGGAACGGACCACTATCTAGTCGTTGCTAGAATAAGAGGTCTGTTCGCAGGTTGGCGCAGCCGCACGACGTGTCCAAGCTTGACGTCGAATTATCGCATAAGAAGCTGGAAGCTTCAAGATCCACCGATCAGAGAGGAATATCAAGAAAGGGTTTCCAAGAAGCCTGAAAGCCGTGATTCTGGAAATGAAAGTGTTGAAGTATGCTGGCAGAACCTTAGGAATGGTATGGTGAAAGTAGCGACAGAAGTATGTGGTAAAAAGAAAAGAGGTTTTAGTAAAAAGCGCGATAAATGGTGGGATGATAAAGTGAAAGACGCTGTAGAGTTAAAGAAGAAAGCATGGCTGGATTATAAAGCCTCTGGTAAGGATAAAAGTATGAGAGAGCTAAGAAAAAGATCATACAAACTGCAAAAGCACAAAACGAAAGCACTTATAAAGATGAAGCGTGAAAATTCTGAGAGAGAAAGGGATGAAAGGTTGACGAACAACTTCCGGGAAAACACGAAGCTTTTCTGGCGAGTAGTTAGTGGTTCCCGGGGTTGTTCGGTAACCTGTAGAATGAAAGGGGTGCTTTCGAAGAGCGGTGAACTTTTAACTGAGCAAGCACACGTTTTGCAGCGGTGGGCGGAATTCTAAAAGGAGATGTAACGTAACGTAACGTGAGGACGCCTCGGTCTTGACTACAAGCGTAATGCTGAGTCAAGATGTAGCCGATGGTGAAATCAGTTTGGAAGAAGTAGAGAGCGTGATTCGAAGTCTGAAATGTGGCAAGGCTGCGGGAGCAGATGAAGTTACTGACGAGATGATCAAATATGGTGGGCCACGCGTCTGGGACTTTTTCTGGTTTTTGTGCAATTTATGCTGGAAATCCGGGGAGGTCCCAGACGATTGGCGAAGTGCAGTCATCGTACCTTTGTATAAAGGCAAAGGTTCACAGATAGACTGTGCAAGCTATAGGGCCATCAGTTTGATTAGCTTGGGCGGTAAAGTTTATGCTAAAATTTTTGCGAGAAGAATGCAAGAGAGATCTGAAAGGCTGTTGTAGGAGGCCCAAGGAGGTTTTAGACCTGGAAGAGGGTGTATAGATCAGATCTTTTCCCTCCGCATGATCACGGAAAAGTTTTTGGCCCTAAATCAAAAGGTTTTCTGTGCTTTGTGGACTTGGAAAAGGCGTTTGACAGGGTTGTGAGAAAGAAGTTATGGGAGATACTGCCCCGATACAATGTGAACAGACCCTTGCTACAGGCTGTAAGGTCTCTTTACCGAGATCACTCAGCCTGTGTGCGAGTAGGAGCTGGCATGTCGCCCTGGTTTGACATCCAATCGGGTGTTAAGCAAGGTTGCGCTATGTCAGCTTGGTTGTTCAATTTGTATTTGGATATTTATCTCCAAGGAGTGAAAGATAGTGACATGGGAGTGAAAATAGGTGACCTTAAGGTCAATTGCTTGCTATATACAGATGATGCAGTGCTCATTGCATCACCAGAATGCAATTTGCAGGCATTGGTCACCACTCTGAAAGATGGGTGTGAAATTAATGGTCTTAACCTGAATGTAGATAAGACGAAGGTTCTGATATTTGAAAGAAATGAAGAAAGAACAGAATGTAAGATCAACGTAAATGATAAGATAATAGAACAAGTGAATGAAGTGGTATATTTGGGAAGTATGTTTAGCAGAGACGGAAGATACGAAATGGATGTGGAAAGGCGTATTGCTGCCGGTAACAGAGTTAATGGTGCTTTGACTGCATTGTTGAGACGGCAAAACGTCAGTATAGCTGCACGTTTGGCTGTACACAATGCAGTTTGCTACCGACGCTGTTATACGGCAGCCAAACATGGGTAACACAGAAGAAGAATGTAAGAAAGATGAATGCTGTGGAGATGCGATCTCTTCGCAGAATATGCGGAGTCAGTCTAGCTGATCGAATCCGCAATGAAGAGATCCACAGAATGGCAGGTAATAGCGAAGATGTCACGGTGAGAATGAAGAAGAACGTGCTCAGGTTGTTTGGGCACGTCGAACGAATGAGTGATGAAAGAATGGTAAAAAAGATTTATATAGGAAAAGTGAGCGGTAAAAGAGACAGGGCCTCCCCCTGTGTGACCCCCTCGAGTGACCTTCGAAAACACAGTATCAATGTTACTGGAGGAAGGTCACGTAAAAAGCATGAGGACCCCCCGGAGGGCATGTATGAAGAGGTTGATGTCTGTGGCCGAGGCGAAAGAGGTATGCAGAGACCGTAGCGTTTGGCGCTCCGTCGTCTCTGGCTACCCCGCAAGGGATATGGCGTGAAGGTAAATAAATAAAAATAAATAAATAAAATGTTTAAAGTTCAAGGCAAATTCTAACACATGGTTAAAACCGGCTTTAGCTATGTCTCGTGTGTTAGAATCATTAAAAACGCGCCCACCATTATAGACTCTCCTCAGTAGACACCTCGTGCAGTCACTAAAGGATTTTGTAATACTTCTTAAGTACTAAAATATTTTTAAATATGTATATACTCTTATTTAAATTAATGAATCTGGGTTTAGAAACAGATAAAACATCCTGCTTCTGTTACCTGACCCGGTCAGCACCACACGTGATACGAGAAATGACCGTTATCACGATTACCAACGACGAGGTAATACGACATCACTTGCATGATTCTGAACCAGTGAGAGAGACGGACAGAGAAAAAGAGCGATTTTCGTTATCCTTATATTATTGAGATAGCAATGAATTTTGAATATGCCGATTCAATCCCAGGTCGTGACCGAAATAGTCTCAACTTATAGGTAATTAATTCTAATATATGTAACAAGCCAACCGCAAAATAACAAGTAGGTTACGTGACGCATAATTACCATCATTGTAAAGACCTCTGACAAGTAATAAGACAAATATTGACTAGTAACTAAGTAATTATACATAGTATAATAATTCGTAATACCATTAAAAAGGTATTAATTATATAAAAGCATTGTATTCCAAAAGGGTGCGTAAAAGAACTCAAATTAACACAACCCTAAAATTCGGGAATACCAGTTAATTTAGAGATAGACAGATGGAAAGAAAGAACAAAAGATTGATACTGATCGTCTATAACTATATATTTTTTTTCTTAGCAAGACATCTAAACTGTACAGATTATCTATCTATAACATTATGCAAAATTATTACGCTTGTTACTTAGTCCTTGGTTTTAATAATAAGTATATAGATATTATTTATTTATTAATAAATATAAAATAAAAGTTTATTAACGCAGACAGGACTCAAAAATAGGACCACGGGTATATTGTCTTATATCATACATAACATGTTGATAGATGAAATTAAATATATAGTTTTTATAAAAAAATAATAATAAATATAACCATAAGTCACCTTTACAGTTATCTACTTCCTCAAGGATATGTACCTAAGGAAGTTTATAACAGTTAGCACAGTACCTGTGGAGAGTAGATACTCTCTATTACCTACTAAATAACCACTACAACAATAACGCGAATAAGTTAAAAACATTTTTTCAACAAATACGCAAGTATATATAATTATAATTTAAAAATTTTATATCTGTCATAAATATTAATTGCAATTCATTTACAATACTCACATATAACAATCTCGTGAATGAACATTCCTCGGACGTGATACAACAAACAACTGATCTGAGATCTCTATTTTGTTGCTTATCTCAAGTAATGTAAACATTTAATAACAGAAACACGTGTAAACTACAACATACTAAGATCACTAAAACACTATTTAGTTTTATTATTTATAACAATATTTGATTATGAGGAATAATCAAAGATAAGATATACTCCGACGAAATAATTATAGAATAGCAACATGTTTCAGTATTATCATAATTAGCTCTAATTATATATGGAGACCTGATTATCTTTTCAAAAATGGCACTATATGGGGCGGTATGGCAATATTTAAAAAAATATCAAGCGGTAAAAAAAATATTATAAAAGATCAAAATATCTCGCTACCGACCTGTCGAGTTGCTGCGGCGAGCGTCACGGAACAATTGATAACAACAATAGAAAGTCAGTAGACTGATAACGGACAGCTGATTGTGCGTTCACGTCATTAATTTGTAATATTAAAAAATCACAAGAAAATTGTCAAGAAAGTTGTTGGAAGTACATTTAATAGTATATTAAACTGCTATGTTTGAAGTTCCAATTTCTCGTGTATTAGAATTATCAAAACCCTCCCGCCATTACAAACTCGTCCCAGTAAATGTCGTGGGGACTCAATAAAGGATCTTATAATATAACTAAAATAATAACATATTTTTTAATATGTATATACTCTTATTTAAAGTAAGGAAGTGGCTTAGGAAGTGATAAAGTGTCCTGCTTCTGCTACCTGACCCGGTCAGCATAACGTTGACACAAACCGTCATCACGATTACCAACGACGAGATAACACGACGTCACTTAATTGATTCTGAAACAATGTAAGAGAAAGAGAGAGAAAGAGAGATTTTTGTTATCCTTGTAATGTTGAAATAGCTGTGTATTATGAATATACTGATTCGATCCCCGATTTTGACCTAAATAGTCTTAACTTATAGGGAACTAATTCTAACAAATGTGACTCGCTAACCGCATAATAACGAGTTACGTGACATACAATTATTAACAAGTACAGTTATAAACAAGTAACTAAGTGATTGTATACAATATAATAACTCGAAATACCATTCAAATCCTATTAATCTCTTAAAAGTAAAAGGGTTAGTAAATGAAAGCCAATTAACGCAACTCCAAAACGCGGGAATACCAGTTAATTAAATGATAGACGGACCGAGAGACAGAATAAAAAGTTACGGATCGATACTGACCGCCGGCTGGGTACCACGATAATTATTTAATTCTATATTTTTCAAAGCGAGACCTTGAAAATTATGTTGACGTGAAGTACATTAAAATGGGATTGAGAATTGTAGTATTTTTTTTTTAATTTTAACTCAACGATTTTTACATTATATTTTTTTGTGATCGGAAAAATTTATTCGAAACAAAAAATACCCTCTCAAAATTACTGTTTAAAAAAAATTGCATTATTTAAACAAACGTTTCATACGACGTTGTATTTCTTTCAAATTCATTATTTTTAATACATTTTCATAAAAAAAAACTAAACGCTTTCCTCAATGACTTTTAAATATACTAGGGGCGGCAACAAACCCTCAATTTCGACTCGCTGCACTCGCGAAACCTCGGGTGCCGTTTGCATATTGAGCAAAGCGAGCCCAGTGTATTGACTCATCGTTTCCCATTGACTTCAATGGAATATCAGTTTTTTGACATGATATTAGAAAAAAAAAAAAAATTTTTTGAGGACATTTTCCAAAAAGTTTTTTTAAAAACCATCACCTAATGTGTGTCTTTTTGATTGCAAAGTTTCATAGTTTTCCGTCAAGTAGTTTTCGAGCCAATTCGTGACAAAGAATGTAAAAAGTCTCCAGTGAAACGCTCCGCTCACTTCGTTCGCTTCGCTCAATTACTCATTTTATATTCCAACAGCACCTTATAGAAATACTTTTTTCATGAATTGTTCATCATCGTCATCATTGTCAAATGCATCGTCATAATAATCTGAGTCATTACAGATTAAGAGGTAAGAGACATCAAGACACAACGGCGCCAAGTTGTCCAAGGACACCCAAATAAGGGTCACCCACTTCCACACCAACACGTCGAAGTTGACAATACATGAAATTGACTCACTAAAATATAAGTCCTTTATGATTCACCGCTTACTATCAGTTAGTTCTAACCTATTATTATATAAAAAAAATTTTTTTGAAAAATTTTTTTCTTTATATTCGTTAATTCGTTTTCCTGTTTCGTAATATGTTGTTTACAAATAATTCAAGATGTATTTCTTTCCTTCTAATTTTTCCCTATTATTTAATTTTGGTTTCAATGCTCGTACCTACTTATATTATATTATACCATTCATTTATTTAGCTTCACGTCATATCCCTTGTGGGTTAGCCAAAAACGAAGCAGCGCCAAACGCTTAGGTCCCTGCATACCTCTTTCGCCTCGGCCACAGACATCCACCTCTTCATACATGCCCTCCGGGGGGTCCTCATGCTTTTTACGTGACCTTCCCCCAGTATCATAGATACTGTGTTGTGAAGGTCACTCGAGGCCTCCCCTTGTCTCTCTATTATACCATGGTTTATATTATTTGGGAAAACGGGACATCAGCATTCAGTGTACTGTAAATAAATTCATTATGTTTTTTATAAAAAAAAAGCACTAAAACAGGGAACACAGAAATGATTGACAGAAATCTTCCAAATATTTACAAATTTAAGAGTCCATAAACGCTTAATATAGGAAATTTATTGCCTTTTATGTAATGTTGTCGTAGTCGTAGTATAATGAAATATAATTTCGTTTCATTCACTGCGTATATTATTTTTAACACATTTTTACAAGCTAGGTTTCTTTCATAGATCATTTTGTCTTCCACTTCAAACCATGCTGGCACGAGGCGATGTAAGAAGAGTGCTTTTACTTAAAAGGCGTTTCTTAAGACAAAAGTGCAAAGAAAATAATGAGTACACAAGGTAAGAACATCCCTATTTCACCATTACGGCGACTTGTTGCTCGCTTTAAGCGTAACATCTTCCACGAGACGCAGAGACGCTAAGAGATTCAGATTAATTTAATTCACTTTTATTTTCTTTACATTGGATCTTAAAATAATTAGAATAATATTATGACTGTCTGATGAAATAAATCAAATTATGATTAGCTACTTTATTGCATTTCCTTTCTACATGCCAAAGTATAATAGCGAAACATTTTTTATGTCGTTGATAGATAGTTTGGAATATATTGTCTTACGTACGATACGTATCTAAGGAAGTTAATAACCGTATGTTAGGACAGCACCTGTAGAGAATATCTCACCGCGTAATAAATAATCACCACAATACCAACACGATTATGTTACAATTATTTTTTAATAGTATTTAAAATTATAACTGAAACATTTTATTTCCGTCATAAATATTAATTAAATTTTATTTACAATACTTACGTATAATAATCTCGTGAATGAACATTCCTCGGACGTGATACAACAAACAACTGATCTGAGATCTCTATTTTGTTGCTTATCTCAAGTAATGTAAACATTTAATAACAGAAACACGTGTAAACTACCACATAGTAAGATCACTAAAACACCATTTAGTTTTATTCTTTATAACAATATTTGATTATGAGGAATAATCAAAGATAAGATATACTCCGACGAAATAATTATAGAATAGCAACATGTTTCAGTATTATCATAATTAGCTTAGTAATTAGATATTGAAACATGATTATTTCTTTAACAATGGCACTATATAGGGCGGTATCACAATATAAAAAAATATATCGAGTGGTTAAAAAAAATATTATAAAAGATAAAAATCCTCCCGCTAGCACGCAGTCGAGTTGCTGCGGCGAGCGTCGCGGAACAACTGATAACAACAATAGAAAGTCAGCAGACTGATAACACACAGCTGATTGTGCGTTTACTTCATTAAATTTTAAATAATGCGTCCTTTAACAGTAGTCTTTATCAAATATGCTTTTATATTCTGTTTAATATAAAAAAATACAATAAAATTTTCACCTTAGTTTGATAAAACTACAAAAATGATTCATCACTTATGAACTTCCTATGAATATTATTTTAAACTACTATGTTTAAAGTTCAAGGCAAATACTAGCACATTATTAAAACCGGCTTTAGCAATGTCTCGTGTATTAGAATTTAAAAACCCGCCCGCCATTATAGACTCTTCTCAGTAGACTCCTCGTACAATCACTAAAATATTTTGTAATGTATCTAAAGTATTAAAATACTTTTAAATATGTTTTATTTAAATTAATGAATCTGGGTTTAGAAAGAGATAAAACGTCCTGCTTCTGCTACCTGACCCAGTCAGCACCACACGTGATACGAGAAATGATCGTCATCACGATTACTAACGACGAGGTAACACTACGTCACTTGATTAATTCTGAAACAATGAGAAAGAGAGTAAGAGAGAAAGAGAGAAAGAGAGAAAGATATATTTTCGATATCCTTGTAATGTGGAAATAGCATTAAATTTTAAATATGACGATTCGACTCCCGATTGTGACCAAAATAGTTTTAACTTGTATATAATTAATACTAAGATATATGACTCACTGACTATATATCTCACTAGCGCATAATAACCAGTGGGTTATGTTACTCATAATTTCCTTAATTGTTAAGGCCTCTGCCCAGTAATAAGATAGTTATTAACTCGTAACTATTGGAGCATTTTGTGATTAAATATTATAATTACTCGAAATACAATTCAAAGCCTAAAAGCAATGTGATCTAAAAGGGTTCGTAAACGAACGCCAGCTAATTAAGTGATAGACGGACGGAAAGACAGAATAAAAAGTTACGGATCAATACCTGCCAGCTGGGTATCATGGTAATTGTTTATGTATATATATTATATATTTTTTTCACAGTGACAAAATTATTTTGTCATTCTAAGTATTTTCATTATTTTAATTTTAATTTAAATTACTATTACTTAACTTATTTAACAAAAGAATACAACAAACAATATTAGTATATAACTGATATTCTGTCAAATAACAAATTTGTCAGAGATGAATAGAGATGTAGAAAAAGAGGGAAATAGTCATAATAGTCATTTCTTGATATAATCGTAAGGATCATATTTCATCTAGATGAAATGATATTGCGTTATAGTCTTAATAACTATCTTGTCGTATCACTAATAAGACTTATAAAAGACACGAAGTCAAATAATCAAATTAGTTTTCTGAGAAAGTTTCTGTATCTTAACAAAATAATTTACTTATGTTTTTTGCTGGAAATAACTTAAGATAATAAGATTGTATAGCTAACGTAACCATAACAGTTTTGTACATATAAATTACATTAATTTTCTCTTTGATTTTTGAAATAAATTGCAAAAAAAAACATAAAACGTAAGTACCATACTAACTAAACTTTATTAAACCATCATTTGATTAAAAATACGATTTCATATTCTTTTATTATCTTTTATTATATACATTTTTGTCAAGAAAACTAAACGTCACTCTTTCGCCAATGACAGTTAAATTTATTACTAACTTTATATTCCAACAGCCACTTATAGAAATACTTTTTTCATGGACTAATATCATTGTCAATTGAATCGTCATAATAATCCGGGTCACTACAGATCAAGAGATAAGAGACATGAAGACACAACGGCGCCAAGTTGTCCAAGGGCACCCCAATAAGGGTCACCCACTTCCACACCAACACGACGAAGTTGACAATACACGAAACTGACTCACTATATATGATACAAGTCCTTTGTGATTCACCGCTTACTTGCTTTTCAGTTAGTTTTTAAAAGGTTATTTTGATCAAAATTTCACTTCAAATTCGTTAATACTCGTAAGTCTTCCTGTTTTGTAATATGTTGTTTACAAATAAGTCAATATATTTTTCATGTTGGTATAGCCTAGCTGTAATCATTTGACTGCAGCTCTTATTGGGCTGGCTTAATCGGAGTAGGACTACCTTTTCATGGAAGATCGATATGTACTAACCAAATTAATTTGGTTATATTCCGTCGGTGACTGAGAGAAACCAAAAGCCGAACCCCCCCCATCATACCCCGGGTATAAACTCGAACTTCATTTTATACTACACGCCGAAGTGTGTTCGTAAGGGAGGATATCTACTACCGTCGCCTTCAGGTTTTTGAAGGTCGGGAACTGTCTGTACTCTAGCTGCACGTGGACATGAATGATCATGTCAGAGTCCCATAGTGGTAATGCAGAAACGGATCAACTATTGCGTCATGTCCAGGCAAAAATATAATCTTGCCTCCAGCTTATTCGAACGGAAAATTGCTAGAGCAATGTTCGAGCATGTCGGCAAAATTGGGGATCAGCTGGCAAGGTACGTGCCTGTCACGCGCAAGGTCTGAGCACCTGCCAAAGCCACTCTGGGAAACTTTTGCTAGCCACACCTACCGCCATTGCACTCTGGGAATGGCCTTCTCTTCTCTCCAAAGTAATGGAGCATTATCAACCAACAGTTCCTAACGTACGTTGAAGGCCGGCATGGTTGGTAATCTTCTGTTATATCTTACGTACCGTTGGGCAGCTGTTATTGAAAGCAAGGAAGAGGGTCTATCAGTAAGTCAGAATATGGCGAAAGCCTTCGATCGTGTACGGCACGAAGGGGCTTCTTTCGAAGCTGCATTCCAATTGGTTTCCCGTGAGTTTGTGCAAGTGGATCACCAGTTTTCTCACTGGGTGGAGTATACAGGTCGTTCTTGACGGTTTTTGCTCAGACCCCAAGTCCGTGAACGTTGGTGTAACCCAAGGCGTCGTGCTATTCCCAACTCTATTCCTCCTGCCAATCAATTATATTTTGGATATTTCCAACATACATGCGAATGAAAGCACTGGGGAGGCGGTATATTCCCGCCGTGCAGGGCTTTCTCGGGAAAACGTCGACGAGTACCAAAAGAAACTCAGGTTTTTTAAAAAGACCTTCTTGGGTATGCTCTCAGGAAGGGGTGAACTGGACCTCGTTTAGTTTAATCCCCACAAAACACAAGTTTGCGTAATGAGTTTACCACAAAAAAAAAACTCATTTGCCGTATCTCTGCTCTTCGAGACTGCTCCTCTCAATACCTTGCTAAGTATTAGAACATTGAGGCTCGACATTTCGAGCGACTGTCGGTATCGTGTTTATCTGGGATTGAGAGTAATCAATTGATAGAGCGAGGTAGTATTTCAAGCTTTGCCAAAGAATTATGCTCTATAAAGCGAAAGTCCGCTCACATGTGTAGTACTGGGCTCATATCTGGTCCGGATCACCCCAATATCAGCTTCTTCCGTTTCACCGCGTACAACAGATAGCCGTTGGGATTGTGGGGTACCCGGTGCTCTAAAAACGGTTGGACTCTGACATTGCATAGAGACAAGGCCTCTTTGTTCGTCGTTTATCGCATTTACGACGGGGAGAATTTCGAAGAGCTATTTGAGATGATGCCCGTCGCAGATTTTTGTCATCGCCTGCAATACTATATGTACCACCTGGAAGCGTGGCGGTCCTCAATTGTGCGATTTTCAAGAACCTTTCTTCCACATACTACTAAAATGAGCAACTAACTTCCTTCGTCGGTAATTCCAGATCGATACGATATGGGTGCCTTCAAGAAAGTTTACTCCCACGTCCAAGGCCGGCAACGCTCATGCGGTTAATAAGACATCGGTTGTCACTGTAATGTATAAATTCTCTAAAATATTTACAATTTTAAGTCGTCATAAAAATACTATCGAAAATTTTTCCGCCTTTTATAAATTAGTTGTCGTATTCCATAATGTAAAACAAAAAAATATACGCAGTGGTATAAACCTTATTTAGGTTTTCCCTACTACGTATATCTTTTTTTACAAGCTAGTCTACTATTATATCTTATTTTGTGTTCAACTTTAAACCATACCGGCACGAGGCGATGTAAGGAAAGCGCTTTTACTTAAAAGGCATTTCTTAAGACACAAGTGCAAAGAAAGTAATGAGTACACGAGATAAGAATGTCGCTACTGCACCATTATGGTGACTTGTTGCTCGCTTTTAGTATAACATCTCCCACGGGACTCAGAGACTAAGAGTAAGATTGTTATCTTATTTTTAGCTGTTGGTAACATTCATATGAAGCTAAATGAGAATTCGTTTACAAATATCCTTGAATCATATAATCAGTTTAATCCTTTTTGTTTTCTTTACATTGGACCTTAAATAATTATAATAATATAAGTTATGTGTTGCGTATTCCAACTGTCCGCTGTAATAAATCGAAACCAAAATTAAATTCCAGCCCGCATTTGAGTTAACCACCCGTGATATATGGGTCCTTGTCATGAAATCCCCAAATTTCCTGAAATAATGTGACACGCAAAGGTTTCGTGCAAACAAGTACAATAACTGTAAAAGAAGTTTTAATAAAAATTTGGTACAGAGTAAAAAAAATTAAAGACTTTTATTATTATTTAAGACATATTAGTACTAAGTTTTTACTAAATTGTTTTAATAAACCAAATTGATCCATTTTTGGTTAGGTTTGAAATGAAGAATTATTGATATCCTACTGTTGGGTTAATTATATTAGGTACGGTGTCGTCACCCCTTTTACCGTCGATTATAATCCATTAGTGTAAGCGATAGCTTTTTGTGAATCATAAAATATTTATTGCTTTTTTCAATTTGTGTTGATCTTTATACGAATACGAATAAAATATTAAGCGATTTTAAATTAGTTTTATGTTGTAATATAACAACATATATTTCTCTGAAATTTTATTTAAATGTACAGTAATCTTTTTATTATGTTATTTCAAATAGGCACTGCGTAAATTTCAAGGAAAGGAAAGAAAACTGACTCTGAATTCGGATGTCGCTTGTGTCTGGAGAATTCCGATACGAACTACAGGATAACTCCCCATTGTTATCAGTCATTATCGTTCAATCATTTATCATTTATAATAGTATTTGTTTAGGATGTGATGGAGTTAGGATGCAGTGTTCTTGAAGAGGACAACACATTGGATACTGTTCAAGTAAAATGGTTTTTAAAATATCTTTCCGAAAATCTTACAATTTTTTTACATAAAAACATTTTAAAGTATAAGAAATTTAATATGTATAGTGTGTACACATTTTTATTATGTATATTTTGTTAATACCGTATTATATAATTTCATAAATTATCTTATTTATATAAGTATGTATTCGCATCTACATTTTTATAATATTATTGTGTGGTATTTTTATGGACTTATGGTATATTTTCCTCTATATGTTTTCCGGGTTGACTAATAAAAAATGCTTTATATATTAAGTTCGTACATTGTACCATTTTTATGACAAATTTAATAAAAAAATATATAATAAATAAAAATTTTATAAATAACACATCAGAGAGGAACAGGAAAGAATGATTGGAAGATAGGGAAATGTAGAAATGGAAAAAATTGCCTGGAAAAAAAGTAATGTTTTTACGATCGAGCTAGAAGCTGGTATAAGAGTTTCAAGCAATGTCTGGCTAAAATTATATTCATTCCTGCCAAGGGTTGGGTACAATTAAAAATACTAAAATATTGTACTTCTGTATTTGACACCTCGCGTTACAAGCGATCCAAAATTAGAGTGTATCCAACTACATATATATATATATATTTATACATTTCTCTCCCAGCTATTTATGTATGCTAAAATATTTCATCAGTTAGAGGTTAGATGGTTTTGGCAGTGATCTGTCCATCAACAGACCGACCATTAAATGGATGTGTTCTTATCTAAACGACTATTACCAATAAATCTCAATCACCAGTGTATATTTACAATTTACGCATACATTAGTGTGTGTTTAACGGTTTATGTGTTTATTCTTCAATACTAATGAGATAAAGATAAAGATTTTTTTGTTTGAACGTCCTAATCGAAGGACTAATCAATTTTGAGAAAATATAAACTAACAATAATTTCTTTAATAAATTAGACGTGCTTTCTACGGAATTACACCCAAAACGGATAATGTTCTAAACCAGGATAGAAAAAAAAAATCGTCCACCATGAATCGTGGACAGTATAGTATAACATTCATGTAAAAACAATACTATATATAAACAATTTTATTTTTGGATAAATTAAAATCCAGCACCTAATTTAAATTGTCAAATAGCATATTTATATTTATTAAATTGTTATTGATAAAAAATAAAAAGAAAACACGATAATGTTATCTTCAGTAACGCACATAAAATTGATGTTGATAAAATAACTTCACAGGCGATACAGCAGGCTGTTATTTCTGGTCTGTTGGGCAACGGTTATTTTAATATAACAGATTATAAACAGCACACGCCATATTTGAAGGACATTTTTAAAATGCTTTTGATAAAAGAGTTTTGATATTGAATTATATCAGAAATTAGTTTTCAAAATCTTCATCTATGTATGGTGTACCTATATAAGTTTGTTGAGCTGAGCGTAAGCTAAGCTCTTAACCGTTTGGAAAACCTTTTTTTGTGTTTAGTTGTATCCAGAACGCGACGAGATAATTAGCTAAAAATTTTCTCATATATGTTTGAACTGAACGCGGATGTTATATCAAAATCAGATTGAAAAAATGTTTAGCCATTCAAAAGCTATCAAGAAAAGAAGAGAGAAGAGGGGCTCAGCTCAACACCCGCCGCGCACGTTTGGCAGATCCTAGTATTGGTTCCTTATATGATATTTATAAGATTATATTTGTTTATTTTGTAAAAGAAAAGTATATCTTCCCTTTAAGCCAATAGTAAAATAAGATTCTAATAACCAGTAGGTCTATAAACTCGTGTATTTATGTGCATTGACTGTATCTAATAGTTCGTTTAATATATCTGAATGCTTAAAATTTTAATTTTAATTTTCCTATATGAAATAGTGTTGGAAGGCATCTTTTTTATAATAGTACCTAAGGGGTAATCCGAGGGAATGATGCATCAGATTGTAAGTGCTAACTGTCGCCCATGGACATAATTTAGACATAGAAGACATATGAGCTTCTAGGGATCTCATACTGATACTGCTTCTCTCGAAACAACTAGAAACTAACAGACCACAGTTCTAACATGATACAGTCCCATCATAGTGATCTAATAAAAACCTTCACATTATATATAATAATACTGCACATATTATATATTTTATTTTAAATGTGTATAAATAAATAAGTGTTAGTTACAAATATATAAAAACTAACAATTATGACATTACAATTAATGACATTTTAATTATATTTTATCTGTAACGTGCATTCCGACGAAAAATGAATTGTGGCGCGAACAAAGACCTTGTCTTACAATTAAATAACCGAAATGTTTTTAATATTAAAAGATATATACAATATTTATATTATATATTATTACTTTTATACAAAAAGATAAAGAATCGATTAAAAACAAACTATTTCTTACCAAATAACCAAAATATTTCATCACGTCCTTATTAAAACGAATTCATATGTAAAAGGTATCCCACAAACACATGCACCGCAATCGATGCAAATCGAGCACATTTTACTATTTAATGTCAATACCACAATAAAACCACAAATACCACTATCCCTTCAAACAAACACGCCCTAGTACAGAAATTATTCGGATAATCACTTAATACGTTTATCAAACCCGGGTTAAAAATGTCCGGGACATGACGCTCGTTTCTATGCGCTAAAGGACGACGTCTGAAGTGATATAAATAGGTATTCACTTGTTTACAAATAAAATAGTGTAAGCAACGCGGGGAGCACCGGCAGAGACGCGTCGCGGGGTCATTGCCCGGCAAGCGTTGTCATGACGACGCCGCTGAACACACTGAATTTCAGGAATTTGCTCGCTACAGCCCGGATGCAATTTGTTCTCGCGCAAAGTCAGTGATATATTTTTTATGTTTTCAAGATATATTGTTATATATAATAGATCTGGCCTTAGTTGAAGAATAATTTTAAATGTTGAAAGAATAAAGATAAAAAGTAATTTGAATATAAGTTTATGTATAAAAAATTTAAAACAAAAAATCTATGTTCACGTTGATTAAAACAAAAATAACAGATTAATTTGATTATATGTTTAACAACGTCATATGATATAATGTTAAAAACATTTACATTTTATTACAAAAGTTTCAAATAATAATGAAGAGAAACATCGATAATCAAGACTTTTCGTTTCGATTTGTTCAAGCGGTAAGACAAGTACAAAAACAACCTACCTACCTTATATTTAAATTAAATCTTTACATCTGCTGCTTATTTTTCACATAAAATAGTATTACAATAATAGATTTTTCAACACAATATTTTTTTTAATTTTGTCATATTTTTAAAGACCGACACTAAACTCATTAAAATAAATAAAAATATTAATAAAATTTGTAACACGGAATTCCTTCTACGAACATTTGAAAATTACGAATAGCGCCATCTGTTAGATTATGTTTATTATATTAGTCTTTGAGAAGCTAGTCGCTGCGTGAGTTATTCAATTTACTCAACATACCTTGCGTGTAGTTTCAACTTTGATCACATAGATGGCGCATGTAGCGCCATGTATGAATTGTAAATTGTATATTTTAATAATTATATTTTAAGCATTTTATTAAAAGTAATAACAAATGACTATTCATTCTTTTATAAACTGCAGATTTTTTACGATTTTAATTTGATATCTTAATGTCTAAGACATTAAGATATCAAATTAAAAATGTAAAAAATCCTAAATGATTTATACAATTTTAAAGAGATAATAAATAAAATCTGGCCCGATACCGATATATTAATTCAATCAGTTTATTCTAAATCTTAATGTTTTTAACACACCATTTATTTTAAAATAACTAAAATTTCTGTTTTTAACACACCATTTATTTTAAAATAATTAAAATAAATGGTGTGTTAAAAACAGAATCAAGTGCAATCATTAATTGTTCTCTCGCGTAATTTTTATTCAACACTATTCCTAGTGTAAAAAATAAACATATCCTAAGCGCTCTATAAATCCGTACTGTCTAAATAACATTACCAGTTTAAAGTTTCCCAGATCTGTGTTCAAGGAAATAATGGATAGAATAAATTTCTGTTCATTTTGTTTATTTTTAGATTAAGAACTTTCGACGTTTTATATTTATATCAGTTTAATATTAAACAGTAGTAAGTATTTAAAATACATTTATTTTTAATTTTACCGACAAATGTGTAGTTGTTTTGTGAACGCAGCTTGTTTGGGATTTAATTTTCTAATTCAATCTATTTTATGGTCCTTTATTTGCCACGTTTGTTTTAGTAAATGCAACCAAATTTGTGGAAATAAATGTATTATTATTTACAAAGTATATGTTACCTATTAATAGACGTTAATTCCTATTTCAATTTAATGCCACAGCTATTTTATAGTCACTTATTTGCCACGTTTGTTTTAGTAAATATAACCAAATTTGTGGTAATAAATGTATATACAAAATATATGTTACCTATTAATTAAATGTTACTTGTTGTAATGAACGTAAATGATCTTATTAATGTAATCTTGTTTACCACAATTGGATAAAAAAGAAAGAGATAATGATATTCAAATGTAATTTTATTTCCTTGGTTCGTTGAACGCTCGGGTTTAATTTTCTTTATTTGTTTTATATGAAATATTTCTTTATTATCCCACCACGTGAATTGTTCGTGCGTGGGCAGACTGTTTGTAAACATTAATCTGTACGGTGCAACGCGGTCATTTTACTATTCCTTAATAGAATTTAATTACAATACAGAGTACAGTAATACCCCGCTTTACGCGACCCCGTTATACGCGGTTTCACTATAACGCGGATGCAAATTTCGCGCTCAAATGCCTGGAATTACGCGAAAGAGTGTGTATAAATATAATGTAGTCATCAACAATAGATGTATTTTTCCGTAAAAAATAAAAGTATGTATTGCATAGTGTTCCAAGAATTAAAGTGATTGATTAAAACGATTTGTTTTTTTTTTGTAATAATTTTTGACTATGTTTAATCATAAACCTCGTTATACGCGAATTTCAGTTAAGGCGATTTTTTGTTGGAACGTATCCCTCGCGTAAAGCGGGGTATTACTGTATACAGTAAAAATAATAAAAATAAGTAAATATAGAATAACATTTGAAAGATTGAAACCTGTAGAACAAAATAATATAATCGTGAAGGACTAAGACTAATAGTAGACAGGGTTTCATTTGTAATATATCTATGGGTAATATTTAGCTTCTAAATAACATAATTCGAATTAAAAGACCACATTATTCATAATATTAGTTTAAAGGATTTTTAATTAACAAATTTATTCTTAATATTAGTTTAAAATTAAGTTATTATAAAATTATTATTATTTTTAATGGTCCGTTGATATTTTGATATTAAACCTTCATAGAACTAGTTGTGGTAAAAATTTCATAAAATTTTTGAAGATTTTTCTCCACACACACACACAAACACAAAACACACTTGCAAACGTCTGATATTACAAAAATACAATTATATCCGTATAAAACTAATTTAACTTTAAATGTATCATTTTTATAAGTTTATTTTTATCAATTTTAAGGGTCATTATGTTATTTCACTGACGTTTTTATTGTGAATAATTGATGTAATAATAATTATTGTAATAATTGTCAAGATTAACAATTTATGTTTCTAAATGTTATCTATTATTGGAAGCTGAAATAATAATTCCTGTTATATGTTGTATAAGAAGGAAAAACTCGCTGAAACTTTCTAACATTTTGGAAACTGTTTTCTCCCATGTTATTCGCCTTCATTTCTTATGTTGAATACAAAAAGATACTTTGAAAAAAGGTATGTTACTTTAAAGAAATTAATTAAAAAATCTATTTTATCTAAACCTTTTCTATTATCATTTCTCATTCGAGACCTGTATAAATTATGTATTTGATCTTCAAACAACCCTTAACGACGAATAGTTATTGAAACTTATCTAATATGGGATTATATTAATCCTTGGTGCGGTCTGTTTGTGATCCTGTGAACTAAACGAATTGTCAAACAGAATTCTAGAATTATAATAATTAATAATCATCATAAATGTCATAAAGAAAATCATCATCAAAAAATTTACAACCCTAATCAAAAAATCTTTGGATTATGGTTGTCATTTGAAAATCTTAAGTTCAAGGAACGGTTCGTGAGGTGGCGGTATGCCAAGATTATTTGTGACAAAATCACTCTTCCGCGCTGTTTTTGTGATAAATATAAACATTGAAATCGATAATGTACATTCAAACTATAATATCGATATTAAAACGATATATCGATTAAATTACAGCGATGAGATAAAATATAATGTTTTTATGAACGGTGTGGTATAATTTCTATGTTGGTCTCTTAACACTAAACCTACCAAGTACCGGTCAAATTGACCGTTCTTAAACTTTTGTAAAAATTACACATTTTTAAACGTTATAATATCGTTATCAAACTACATGACAATTCTTAGAATATGCATATAATATTTTGTACACTCTTTACCTTTAGTTATTTCCATTATTACCTGCGTTATATAATAAAATAACTTCTAATTACCGGTCAATTTGACGGCGCGCGGTAGGAACAGGTATACAAGAATTGTCCGTAGGTTTAGTGTTAAAGCGATTAACCAAGCCATGGCTCAGATTTTCACAGCATCCGTTCTGATACTCTCCTCACCCACTACACCGATCTCGTTAACGTTTTTATCGCTCTATTTAAAATATTTTGCACTGATTTAAGATGTTTTGATCACAAGATCGCAATATTTGAAATAAAATCTGGGATATTTAATGTGCATTTTTAAAACATATAAATATAATTTAAGTGTCCGTTTGTAATTCAAAATTGTGTTTTTATTAAATGCATATGAAAGTACCTATATTTGGAACTTACAAAAAAAATTGATTACTCTATGGCTGTTTGGTCGGGCTAATTTCTAAAACGAGTGGATCGATTTACAAACGGAGCCATGTGCACGCAAGTATTTAATAATAAATAACATAAAAAAAAAAGTCAATAATTACCAAAACTGATTTGATATCTATTATGAGTTCCATAAAGTGAAAATTGTTTCAGTGAATGAATTTTAAACGCATATATATATATATGCAATATATATATATATATATATATATATATATTGCATTTATAATTCACCGTATTATTTATTATACGCATACAAATCCTGATTCCAATTGCAATCATTATAAAGTTTTACAACATAATATACATATATATAATATAATGCATGTATGTATGTATATATAATATAGATGAATTTTTCTATATATTTCCGTGTATCTTGAGGTCTTTTTATTAATGTCTTGATGGCACGTGCGGTTTGATTGACGTCAAGGTTCTGTATGTGTTTCATTTCCCGACTAACCCGCGTTAAAAGCGTGCGAATTATAAAATTACTTCATATCTTTTATGTATGGTTTCCTGTTTTAACATAAATTGCGTCAATCAAAATAGATCTTAATATAAAATACACTATTTTGAGTCCCGATGGAACCACATGTGTTTTAGTATATAAGTAGAAGACCTGCTGGTAAGTTACCTTGACTAACTTTAATATGAGGCGAGATACGAATGTGTTGCCAGTTCTCAGTGAACATTGGCTTAGCAATATTATAAAAAAACCGAACTAAAGTTCGATATCCTAATGTTATAGACCCTGATATTCTCTTAAAGGTACTGTCTAAGATATCAACCTAACCTTTATATGAACTGCAATCAAATCGCTACTGCTATTATACACATTTAATATTTTATAATTCTAATACTATTCTATCCGTAATATTATTGAGCGAAGCGAGCGGAGCCCTCTACTGGAGACTTTTTCATATTCTTTGTCACGAATGGGCTCGAAAATTACTATTTCGTTAAAGAATAATCGTCCTAAAACTGATATCCCATTGAAGTCAACGGGAAGCTATGAGTCATTACACTGGGCTCGCTTCGCTCAATATGCAAACAGCACCCGAGATCGCGAGCACAGCGAGTCGAAATTGAGGGTCTGTTGGAGTTTTGCAAAAGTTTAAGAACGGTCAATTTGACCGGTACTTGGTAGGTTTAGTGTTAATCACTACAACATGATATATGTGTCCTGAATAAAACACAAAGAACTATCAACCGTTTGATGTGGACTCGTTAAGATCTCGCCCAGTCCCGAAACTATCCATTAAACAAAGTATACACTGACTTTAGTAGTTTTGAGTACATTTATTTTAGATGCCTCTTAACTCTTTGTTATTGGTATTGTAAATCTTTTACGTGATTTATTTGTTTTGCTTTTTTTACTTACAAATTTATTATGTTTGACGTAAAATTAATATATTTCTGAGCTTAATATGAATTTCAATAAAATCACATCTGTTATATTTCTTCTATTTTTATACACATTTACAACAAATTGTATATATACTAAAAATCAAACAATAGGTCTTATTTATATATGTATACGCTGTAACTAATGATAAACAGAAGAGCCTTGTCTATTTAAACGGTTATAGGTAAATATATTTTTGCACTAAAATGTTTTATGCTACAGATCTGTTAAATAAGAATCAACTGGTGTCTGCACTTTCATGTTAGCCTTACATTATAACAAATATTAAATTAAAAATTTCTAAAATCAACATGGACGGAAAGGAATTTCTAAGGTCTGAGGGTCAATTCTGCTAGAGTTGATTTTTTTATTCTATACATATTTTTAATTAATTATTCATATTAGGATTATTATTAACAAGACATGGCTTACATGTAAACAACTTATTAACTATCAAACATGTTGTAATGTAATTTCTAAATGATATATTTGACATTGGGGTATCGAAAACTAATAAAGACTAAGTTATTTTCTTGGTAATAGTATCAGTTGTTGAAGGCTGTCTCGACTGCATTAAAGGCTAGATTTCCCCAGCGATAGCGGCCTTGCGATGATTACTTGCGAGAACTTAACAGAACACTCGGTTTAACATCAAAATAACTTTCACCGCTGAGAATATTATTTTACTTACCGCCATTAGACCTTTAAAGGGGGGGGGGTATAATCCCTTGAGGTATACTTAAAAAATCTCAAAACTTTAAACAGAGATAGGTATATCAATGTTCATAAAAGATAATTTTAAAATGTGTTATATATTTTAATACAAAATTCAAATAGCGCTGTCCCAGTTTTGTAAAATTTACGTTATAATAAGGAGTGTATAAAAATGCTGTAAAATGTTTGTAAGAGTTGGAATAAAGAAGTCATAATTTACGAACTAGTGGTAGAACATGCGAAATAAGTAATCTTAGTTTATACAGCGCACTGGACTATTTACAAAGATTAACGATCTCTTGGCAAATATTTAAAGCCACATCTCGTTTCCACTTAAAAATACACCTTATACCTAATTAATAAGAGATATTATTGAATGACAACACCTTGGCCGTGTTACGATATGGCGGTTATCGGTAACGATGAAAGTGTACATCAAACGTGGGCCATAAATTTTGATGGAATTTGAATTTTATAGATGTTTGTATTTGTGTTGTGGTCCTTCACCCGCTTCATGGTTGTGTTCATTAGCCGGTAAACTAATTACGTTAATATTTATTACTTGGAAGTCATTTCAAAGACACCGCACTAATCAATTTTATCTTTAAATAATTGCTACAATTTACAAATGCTTATAATGCTCTTTTAAGGTCAGTTATTCTCTTTTATAATTTAACAGGTAAATAATTTAATGTTCATTTTTCAATGGCATCACTATTAACTGAATTGCTAGAAATATTTGTTATTACTATTGCACTGTGATTAAAGTATAGAGAAGATAAAATCGTTTGTGTATATTTGTCTCTCTTCTACCCACTGATAAGTGTCGCTTAATAGATAATATCACATTTATCTATCAGTCATATCAGAAGGCTTGGTATTGAACAGATTTTGATTCCCAGGTTCGATCCCGGCCTCTACTGAGCATTTGTTCTACCATATCGTCTCAGTCGAAAGGAAAGAGAAAGAATCGGAGGCAAGAATCAGCTCTCATTAATACTCTCCGTAATAAATATGGTTTAAGATGCATAAAAAAGCGACATGCCTATACAAGTCCAAAAGATTTAGTCTTTCAAGGAGTACGGAGTCCTCCACAATCTACAGCACGTTGTACGTGGACAAATGGAAGGTGATCCAACACAAAGATGAGATGGATGTACTACTCCATATAAGGCTAATTCTTGTATACACAGCTAACATCTGGTCACTCATGAAGTACTGCCTCGTATCAGGATTGACTCCCATTTTGAAAGTGAATACTGCTCAAAAGGTAAAGATACACACAAGAAAGTCTCTCGATAATTGGGGTTCTGATGTTAAACGCACAAACTTGTGTCTTCTGGGGATTAAACAAAATGGATTCAATTAACCCCATTTTAAAACAAACGTAAGAGATCTTAATAAAACTCTGTAGCGGTGGGGTGGGGTGGGTGGAATAGACTCAATAAAAGACGCTTTTTCTCAAGAGAGACACAGACCCTGCACAGACTCAATATATCGGACGCATAACGATGACCTGTTTTATCCAACATATTATTGATATATAGAAGGTAACAGTTTGTAACACCAGAGTTTGGGATTCGAAAAAAATCGGAGACCTATATACTTCGCGCAATAACAAAGTAGGTGATCTACTTGCACATCCTCGAGAAGCCCATAGAGGAGCAGCTTTGAAACAAATTTTCCTACTATATTATATAAATAAAACTATAGTTGTAAACATTACGTAAATGTTACATAATGGTATAAATTCCTCCACAAGATTGTAACAAAAATAGTTTGTAATAAAACAAACATAGGCTGAGGTCGTCATCGAGGGCGCTCGTTCACAACTCACAAAAATCGAACTACATTTAGTGAATATTAATATTTAGATTGAAACCAAACAAATTAAAAACGTATAAAAAACCTGAGTGACGGCCCAAATGTTTTCTTTAATAAATTTCTTGGTATTTCCTTCAATTCAAAGCTTATGTTTTTCTTCTAGAGCAACTTGTAAAAGAATGTTCATTAAAAAGTTGTAATGGCTCACATTTCGAAATCTCATTTTATTTGCTCCGTCATTGAAAATGGTGTTTAATGAAATGGGGTACTATGAATCAACTTACGTTCTTTACAAAGAATATAATATATACAAAGAATATTGCGGATTTCATAATTTTTTTATGAGATCAATTCATTTAATTTAAGTTAGGATGAATAGGAATAAACTAACTACGTTCTATCTTATTACGTAAACACCCACTGGTTAGACAATGTGCGAGTTGTAACGTGCAATCATTTAGGAATCTTCAATAAACTGAACATCAAAGAAAATGGCACACGAGTATTTATTGTTTCACATCACTTCAAACCGCTTCATTTTAACGTCTTTGTATCGTGAATCCAACTATGTAGCTACTGCACCTGTTTATGGAAAATAACTTCATACCTAAATCCGGATTCTACTTAGCTAACCCAACCTAATGCATCAATACAAGAACATAATAAAAAAAACTATACTATCTAACACCAATTATGTGTTAAACCTTCATAAATTTAAATCAAAGTAAATTAATTTTCAAGGACAATTATTTTAGTATTTTGTACTGTTTTCTCACGGTTCGTTCATTGTGAATAACAGGAAGTGACAAAAGTGAGAGCAAAGCAAACAGTACGAGTCGAGTGACCCACTCGCAGACTACAAACGAAATGTGAAAACAGTTAAGCGGTCGTTAGGACGACTACTGTTAACAGTCTGTTGATTACTCAAGTACATTATAACACAATGAGACATCTTCAACTGTCACTCACTCTGCTTTCAGAGAAATTTATATTAAATTAAATATTTTGTATTAACCTAATTAGATACAAAATGTGGTTAATTTCCGAGTAGCTAACGAAGTTGATGTAACATTAATAATAAATATATATTTTGTTGTTTTGTATATTTACAAATAACAACTGCTAAAAAGCCGATACGCAGTAAGCCGCTGTGGTTCGGGCAAACAAGGTATTAGGAAACTGCTTTGGTTGCCAAATCCACAATGCGCAAATGCATAAAATTTTGTTAAACTGTTTACAAACGCAGTAAATCGGGATTCACTAAAATTGATCTGGTTTGGAGATTTGGCACTGATATGTGTTGCTTTCAATTTCAGTATAATAATATAGTTGTAGTAGGTATTTGCTAATAGAACTGTAGTTATAGTATAGTATTAAATTAAAATTAATTACTAATGTGAGACCATAATACTATCAAACAATGATAATGAATCTATCTATATATAATCTAAATTTGAATTTCACATTATGTAATACACATAAAAATTGTACCACAAAGTATATGGAACGGTGAATGACCTCCAGTTCGTACTCTTACAGAGTCCGTCGGCAAATCCGATTAATAGTCTTAATGACCACCGATTGAACATAATCGTAAGCGATGGAACGTCGTACAATCCCACGTTCCAGGATATATAAGGATAAAAAGTAACCAATTAAATTAGATTGCATCAGGATGTTACTGTTTCTAACTGGAATAACCTGTGGATTTTCTGTGAGCTTTCCTGACATTCCAGCAAACGCACTAGTATAATTTATGACGCCAGGAAGTATAAAATAAAATATAGAAATAGCAGTTTATTATTATGTGGGGCGACTGCCAAAAATTTGTCCAAATGAACATATTCAATTGACTGGAACTAACAAGACTGGTACAAATCAATGTAAATATTAAATATTGATAAAACGATACTCAGCACAATATAGGCAACATTTATATTAAACAATATTTAACACGAGAAAAAAGGAGGAACAAATACTTTTTAGAAGTTTACATATAAAAGCAATCTATGTCAATGATCGGGAGCAAGGGAATATCGCTCGGGTACCCTAATTTAATGTCAAGTTCATCTGTTGTCTTTGACTACTTACTCAGTTTGGATAGTCCATGGGTAATTAATGTATATAGTCAAGACAGTTTTTATTATACATTAAAAACGTGTTAAAAATATTTTAATATAGACATTTCTGAAGAAAAAATATAAAAATCTGTAAGCCTTTTTTTTAATCCTTTAAAAAGTGATATACTTATAAAATACATTGTAGACGTTAAAGTTATAAAATGAAGTTAGTATATTTATAAATAATTTATTTAACATTTTAACAACTATAAATAAGTGATTTGCATTAGTCAAAGCTAATCATTGATTCTTTTTATCGTCGTTGTCGTCGGATAATAAATAAACTTTAAAAAGTCTGGCAACCTTGATAATGAACCAGAACAACAATAGCGCAAGGATGATAATATCCAGGTTGTATCGCTCCATTACTGAGAGGAGCAGTGTTGACGAACGCAAGTGACCAGCCCCATTCGTGTCCAGCACCAGTTGTATCCAGTACAAAATTTCCGCTTGAGGAGAAGCCAAGTGGTTACGGAATATGATTTTAGCTGATTTTGAATGAGCTCGATAGCTGTAAAATATCAAATCACAATTCAGATTCTGAATATAATAATAGTAATGATAATTATCATCGTAGATATATGTTTCTTTAAGAACCTTATATTATTAGAGATTGTATTCACAGCCTCTTGTACACTCCATGAGATATTGGTAATGTCTACCTTAATGCCACAACCTCTTCTTACCACTGAGTTTATATTGCGAATTTGATCATTTTGCACAGGAATACCGATGATTGGCACTCCAAAGTTCGTAGCGTCTATGATCGGAAGCATCTGACCGTGGTTAATATATGCAATTGTATTGGGATGATCTGAAATCACATTTAAATTTGTTATTGGCTTTATCTTCCATTCGATTTTGTTAGTTGTTGCAAAACGTACTTAAAATGCTGCTTTGTGGTGGTTTTTTTAGCATATAAATATTTTGAGGCAAATTCACAATAATTTCTTCAGACTTCCATATTATAGTTTGCTCCATTAAACCGAAAACCTCTACAAGCTCTTGAATAATATGGTCTGACACTTCTTCGCCAGCAATGTAGGACTCCAAGTTAACGAAGATAACACCCTTATTTGATTCATCTAATATTTTTTTCATATTCTTAAATAATTATTTATTGTTTATTAAATTATTATTTATTGTTGATATTCATCATAACTTATTTTTATTTCTATTATCATTCCCATACAATTTGTTTCACAAAACCAAGATCGTAAGAAACCAACTCTGATAAAAATATATTCCTGAATTACCTTTGGCAAAAGGGATATCGCTCTATCAGTGTGATGTCCACCCACATATTTGGCATTGAATGGCAGAGAATTTTTTTCTCCAAGAAGCGGATGAGAGTTAACTAACAATAACGAAGCATTGAAAACCAGTGACTCATAATTAGGTAGCACACGTCTTCTAACCTGGAATAAGCTTCGATAGCACTCTTCATATGCAGGCAGTTCAATGGAGCTGAAGTGGTAGCTGAATGGAAAGATCTCTTGGATAATATTTCTCTATGTATAATTATTTAAAAGATGCAATATTAAACAGAAATCACCTACTAATTTCGCAAACCTAAATAAAGCCTTGACCACAAATGGTTTAATCTTTCTGGAAGTGAGTAGCTTGGCGAAGATATTGTATGCGACAGAAAGTCTAAACTGCTATCCCCGTGCACTAAACCAAAAGTCTGCCAGGAGATATCTTCAGGAGTGTACCAAATTAATGGACATTCAAGAATAGATGCCAATCTGTGGAATATATGAAATCAATATGTGTTAACGTAAAAATGATGGTCCTGAATTTTATACTGTTCGTGTCTCACGGTGCCAATAATCCAGAATAAAACCATTCGGCTACCACAGCGTCGAAATGCATAGTAGTGTTAATCATCAGCTGCTGGACGGTCGGATGTTTTAGGGTCTGTGCAGCATACTTGGACCCCAGCTGTAGCATGTCAACCGGCTTTGAAATACCTGGTATGGATTGTTCTATCTCGTCTGAATCTGTATAAATTTTTGAGGTCAATATATAAATTATAATGAGTATCTCAGTTAACGGCTACAAAAAGCTTGGACACAACTAACCTGATTCATGGTATAATACTGAGCTAATGTCCACATATTCTAAATTAGGCCACTTTGTATTCCTCGGATAAGGCGTTACGTATGCCACCTGTAAATTAAACGGATAACTTTATTGTTTAAACTAATATAAACTTCACGAAATGACCTCAATTTAATCCAGGTTTAGTTAAAACAAAACTAACTAATTTTTACTATTGTTTTAATATAAAACTACGTTCGAACTTGTATTATTAGTTATTCTTAGCAGCAGTATTGGCAACACACTATTTTCTTTCAAACAAATAAAAATGAAAGCATTTTATAGATCGACCTAATTTGAGCATACCTCATGACCAGCTTCTAATAAAATTTTCACAACAGAGTCACCAAGAAGACTGTGACTCTTTTCTGGTACAGGAAACACGACTAAAATATTACTTGACTCACACACAAACACACAACTAAATAATAACACCAATTTTAGCATTTTAATAGACTAAAGGAACGTCATTACCAGCACTGAAGAAACTCATATGAGCCGTATCTCTTATCGAGATGAAGTAACGTCTTATCTTGGTTATCACGTGTGATTTATTTTCACTATCATATTAGAAGTAAACTATAAAATATTAAAGTATGAAGTTGTCAACCTTTTTTAAAAGATTAAGGACCCTTTCAACCCGTAGAATACGACCACCGAACAGGAAACATTCAACACAATAATAAAAAAAGTTCTCTGTATGTGTGTGTGTGTGTGTGTGTGTGATTTTAAAATCGCTATAAATTATAATTGAATAACGTTTAAAGCCAACATTGATCTGCATTCGATAAGGAATATTGTAGTACATTAGTGAGCAAACTTTCTCTGATAAGTGGTATATAGTTTGTACTTGTAGAAAGTTTCTCTTTGAAATATGGGTTCGATGAAAGCTTATCATTTTCTGAGATGAAATAGATTGAGTAACAAGAACTTAAGTTGTTAAACTATAAGTACCATTTAAATAATCTAGACGCAATCAATCTTTTGTTTAATATATGGAGTAAGTCCATCCATATATGTACGAACCCGCCGATATATATATTTATAAAGTAATATACTAAAAGTAATAAAGTAACAAAGTAAATAGTAAGTATTATAATACATATTGTAACATGAGCATAGATATTTATGATTAGTTAATAAATACAAATAAATAATATAATAATATATAAATCATTGATAAAGAGGACTTAGTTAAATAACTTCGACGATAAATTAAATGTAACAAGATATAATCTTGGATCGTCAAACCAAACTTTGTCTTTTGATAAATCGCAAATAATTCTAGATTATTAGTAGTAGGGGTCTGATTTCTACCACCGATTTTTAAAAATATTTTTATCATATATAATAATTTAATTCCATTCATTAATTTCATTTTATTCATTAAATTTGTACACCAGATAAACATCTCATCAATGAAGGAAAAGCCCGCAAAGAAATCAGCATATTCTCTGAAAAACCTATTTTTAAACTCACTTTAATATATTTAGTAAGTTTTTATTTTATTTGAAAATACCCTTCATTCATTGAGCATAGTACAAAAGACTTTTTATATTATTGCTCCATAAAAACTGTTTCATTGGGGGACTGTTCAGTGAATGTTTCTAAATAAGTCTTCTGATCTGAAATTTGCTTCAGTTTTTCAGGTCAGCGCGTCGTTACAGAGTTGTAATGGCTGAGGTCGACGAACTCAACTCTTTTGCTCTTTATGTCAGTTGTATACAACAGTTTTCGAGTAAATCATTTCCATCTAGGAAATACTTGCTTTATTAATATTTTTAGAGAATATTGAAATAACCACTGTTATCACTACTACTCATATGTCAATAAAATTTTTATAAGAACTACAAACTACTCAAAAACAAAGATACATGCGTGACAGCAAGGGCAAGCAAGCAAGGAAGCAAGCAAGAAACTGTTTATTACCCGCAATTATGTTCTGCTGTTGCCATTAATCATATTTATTTACATTAATAGACCTAACGACTAATCAATAACTTTTTTTTATAATATGCAGTAGGCGACTTATAAGACTGTAATTGTTATTTATAATCTCTGGCGATAAAATAATTTTATACGATAATAATAATTCTTATATTCTGAACTAAATATATCGTAAAAAATATTACAATGAGTAATCGTCGACAGCGTGACTCGAAATAAATTTGGAATGAAAAATATAGTTCGACGGGAATAGATGTCGAGGCGACTGGCCGGCACTGCCGACAAGTACATGGTGATAAGAGAAGATAAATATACAAACGTACTAACGTAATAGTTTTAATTGGATACCTTTCTGATTAGTACATATTTATTATACTATTTCACTGATTTAACTCGCGTATAATCTTTACATTTTATTAATAATTGAGATTGCAAATTTGCAGCAATTCACGCTTTCACGTAAAAAATATTATCTAGTAGTTTCTTTATAATCAAAATAAAGCATATAATATTATAAAATTATGTAGAAAAATAAATAAATGTAAACACGATACCAGGTTTTCTGTTGACAAAATATTCAGGATCAGTCAGTCAGTAAGAGAAATGTTATTTTTTGCTCCAGCAGTACAATGTAGTAACAATGTGAAACAGTATTTGATTCTACGACAATAAATAATATAATGCATGTATCGCACGATGCTCGTAAAATTGGTTAAAATTGTTAATAAATCCGCCTATAAATAAATAAATGGCAGCTCAGCTGTCTGAAGGTTTATTGAGGGCATAACTCTCGCCTTCCAATAAGGGGCGGTATTTCACTGAAGGAATCCCTTACACGTGACGTGTAAGTGGAAGGAGTGTCCTGAACAGAACAGTAAAGTACTCTTTATATGAAATAAAGTATATCCATGTCAATAATTGTTAGACAAATTATATATCTTTCTCTTTTCTTCTTATAAAGGAGGGGAGGAGGGGTGGGGAGGGAGGAAAATAATTAAATTGTTGACTTCTCCTACCAGCTGTCAAATCAAATAATTCAATTCAATCAGCTCACCAAAGAATTAAGATAAATAAAATTAAAAAAAATACGAAATCATCTATTTTTGTTATTTAGTTTAGAATATTAAACTAATTCTTATTGTCTAAGTTTTAAGAGTTTACTATTTTTATTTAGTATGAATTTTCCTAAAATATGGCTTTTGAAAAGTATAGTTCGATAGATAGAAAAATACAGTATCTATTGTTTAACGCGTATGGCTTCCCTAGTAAATTGACACATACCAAACAACCGCATACACTGTTAACAGCTGCAATTAATTTTACAATATAATTATTACTTGTTTTATATACCAAATGTGTATCTGATGATCTGGTATCCTCAGTTTTTACAGTCATCAATTAATTCACATATATGTTAAATTTGTTAGTAAACCAACAAGACTCAGGCCTCAAGTTCAGAGGATACATAAATTCACAATATCGTTACACTGACCGCTTTATGATACAATAACATTTGAGTGAGTACGAAAAAATATTTATTTTAGATCCCAGTCTCGTTTCCTGTTATAAATATACATTATGTTAGGATGCAAAAGATTTTTCTCAATAGCCATTATATCCAAGTATCAAAATTTTAACAAAATTTCATTTTACTTAATTAGTATTTTTATAATGATTAAACAATTTTTGTTTAACTAGTTCTTGCTAATATCTCGGAGATGCTGTGTATTATATTTTATTTTGTTTTTATATTCATTGTGTAATGATTCCCATGGCACTGCATATTAAACATCAAGTCATCGTTAAGATTCTTAATAAACACGTTAATTATTTTGTTGAATTTAAAAGTAAATTTACTCAATATATTTTATTGAATCTTATTCGAGCATACAAACACTCACACTCACACACACACATACACACATGCAAATAATTTTCAAATCGATGCCATTTAGTACTGTCATTAGTTTTAGTATTATGCCTACAAATACACAACAAACAAATTCTACATATAAATGCATTGACTTTTATCGCTCTTAAAAAGATACCCCGTATACTTCTTCAAATTATATTACATACAGTCAGACACCAAACAGATAGAATGTAATTTTATGTACAGTGAATATATATGAAAATGTAGATAATGATTAATCTATAGTCTATCTATATATAATACTAGGGGCGTCAACAGACCCTCAATTTCGACTCGCTGCGCTCGCGAAATCTCGGCCGGCGAAATGCCGTTTGCATATTGAGCGAAGCGAGCCCAGTGTAATGACTCATCGTTTCCCATTGACTTCAATAGTATATCAGTTTTTTTGACATGACATTAAAAAAAAAAACATCACCTAATGTGTGTCTTTTTGATTGCAAAATTTCATAATTTTCCATCAAGTAGTTTTCGTCTATTCGTGACAAAGAATGTGAAAAAAGTCTCCAGTATAACGCTCCGCTCGCAACGCTCGTTTCGCTCAAAAATCTTAATTATAACATTATAATCTCAAAACAATCTTTGTAAAATTGTACTGTTTTATGTCGATATTTTGGCGCGTTTAACGCACATGTACCAGACAGATTTTAATAACATTTACTAAGATAAAAGTATAGAAGTATAATAAGTATAAAAGTTATAGCTTCGGTTAAGATAGCTAAGCTGTTTAGCTTGTTAAGTTGTTTATAGATAAGCTGTATCGGGTCTATAATTACAATGAAATTTATGGAGTGTTAGACTTTTATCTAATCCACACATGGGATGAATAACAATTCGATTTTTTTTTTCATAACAATACTTAAGAAGATTAACAAAGCTATACATTATAATAAACCAATAATAATATTAATACATTATCTTTATTGCAACAAAAAAAGAAGTAAAATATACACCAAAAAAAAATGAGCATTCTCTTACACTTACAGATTAAGATGAAGTTAATGGAACGCAAAAACACAAAAGCAAACATCAATATAATATTACTGCTATAACTTTATTACAAGTACATATATTACTACCATATATATATATATATATATATATATATATATATATATATATATAAGCGATTTAATATAAGCGATAATCTCCGAAACTATCTCTCGATTAACTTAACGTTTTACATAGTTACTTATTTTGTGACGTAGACGTCCACTAAGAACTAATTTTACAGATTTCCTATCCCAACAGATTTCAACTTTTTGCATTTCGCCAAGTTTTAAACCTGTAGGAGCTATACAAATAACGCGTGGGTAAGAGTTACTATAGCAACGGTTACGATGACAACGGACATGACAAAGGTTTCCATAGCAACCTAAGTTCACATCCAAATTAATAGTATGCCCAGTGAAGTGGGAGGGAATAAGCTAGTACTATAATATAAAGCTGTATAAACATGGAACAATCAACTTCCGCGAATCAAACCAAAGGAAATGAATTAGTGCTAAAACAAAATTTAAAATCTAAATATTGAACTTTAGTTAGTATAAAAGTCGATAGTGGTCCCAGGTGGCCGTATTGACATTTAGTAACATGTTAATATTTAATAATCTCTTGTCTGCTCACTAAGTACACGTTTTATCTCAATAACCATTTTAGCCGACGTATTAGTTTCCCTCCTCTCATGTAAAAACCCTTAAAACTAATTATTTATAAGATATTTATCCTCGACATTACTCATAATATTGGTGTTACTTGTTCAGATAATATTGTGGTGGTTTTTTTTAAACAGAATATAAAAGTAATCGTACTTTCATAAGTCAAATAGAAATAAAAAATCTCAAAAAATGTATCTAAATATAATAAGAATTTACATTTATTGATTTTATCGCTTATTTTTGTATAGTAATTGTAATTTTATTTACATATGGGCGTTATTTGCTATGGGCGTACCCATGGTTTACTTCAGGGGGGGCGAAAATATTATAGCATTAATATGAATGTAAAATATGAGCTATCCTTACTTCATTTAAAAAGATATTCACATTCAAATCCAAATTACACTGCATATGAAATCATCTTGAACATTGTAAACCCGTTCGCTCATCTAAGATTTAGGCACTTTTGTGAAAAGCAAAGTTCCTTATAAAATATTTAACATATACTACCCACATTTAGAGCATATACGGGGCTGTCTACACTATTTACTGCAAGTGACAATTTATAAAACTTAGGTCCATCACTATACAATCAGGATAATAATCCAAGCATCCATCTGTAAACACTAGAGGAAGTTACTTGCCAAAGAAGAAAACTAATTAAACCATGATTAATTTATTTTGTTGTCTGGTAAGGATGAAGGCTTCGGTATTTTCAAAGGTTGAGAGTTTTCAATAAAGTGGACTACCTTACCTTAAAGGTATTTTAATAAATTCTGCATACCATTATCTAATAGAACCAAAGAGGAACTCCCAGGATTACTAAAAAATAAAATGCTGTTTCATTATAATATTCGAATCACTTAATTCTATGACGCTAAATTATAATTATGGTTTTGATTTGCTGCAACATCTGACATATTCTGTTGTTTCGACACCTTCAGATGTTTACATATTTCTAAATTAAAAAAAAACAAATTGGAGATAAAAAATCACCAAAGCCAATTCGTTGAAGCTGCGGTGAATGAAAATTTTAAAATCCTGGTTATAAAGCTGATGCTTTAATAATTTGATGTATATGAATAACATTTAGAAAACCAAACATTTATGGATGTTTCACTGAACCAACTTTTTGGTTTTCAGGATGTTATGGATGTCCTACTATCTTATAAGAATTAAAAAGTAAAGAAAACAGTATAAACCTGGTTATAAACTTCATTATTAAAACTCACTAAACAAAATCTATCTAAATTTAAATAAGGCGTCAAATTCACACTAGTAGGCGATTGTTTTACGCCGACATTGACCCTTACTGGGTGGCCTGGCTTATTTGTTCTGTATCTCAGGAATGGATAACCACTAAAGAATTTTCTCTCACTTAACAACAATGTTTCACTTCCTTGTACTTTGACCCTCAAGTTTAAACAGAAAGTATGGGTACATAATATTACTTTCTGACGTAACGTCACTTTTAAAGAAATATTTATACATTGTAAATATACTATAAAATCATCATCAGGTTAGATTGTTTCTTGAACGACCATAAAAAATACACCAAACCTTTAAATATATGAAATGTTACAAAACCAAAGACAATCGTCTTTTAATTTATTCATTCAAACAAAAGCATTATAAAATTATTTAAGATCTCAATCTATTTGAGGAGCCTGCACTTGACAGACATAAAGAACAGTCACTTATTGTAAATGACATATTTGAATAGAATCTAATAAATGAATAAGAATTTATTAGTTGTCTTTGCTAGTGATAAATGTATTACCGAATGTAAAGGACAAAAATAACTCATACAATAGTTTCTATAACAAGAAAAAAAACATTTGAATATTATTTTTTATTGGAATACGACACAAACGACTCTTGGTTCTTTATCTAAACCACTTGATTTGTGAGTTGTACCATCTAATGGATTTTAAAATACCATTCAAGGAATGACCAGCTCGCCCACGTCTGGATCGGCAAATTCGTCTGAGACACGACCGATTGGAGATACTTACCAAGCATACATTATAACATACAAGATTGTTTATAAAACTAAGAACAGATTCAGCAATTTCCTAAATGTTTTATAAACAGATTAGAACAAATGTTTTATTTTAAAAATGTTCTAAAGTAAATGTTAGTGTTCGTGGTGGATCCATCGTTTACATTTCACACGTTCCATCGACTTATATATGATCCAGCACACGATCTTAAAATCCTATTTTTTTCGCAATCAAATGGTTGAGACCGACAACTATATTTAATTGCAATATTTGTATATTTTACTTTAAACTAATTTTATATTATTTATACAATAATACCCATGATGTAATGAAGTAACCCAAATGAAATTTTTCCTGGTTTTACCAAATCATAATATAATTATTACTTTTAATTCTACAATTATTAGTATTCCGAATCATTGAAATATAAACATACAAATCAATTCATTCGTAAACACCGGTAATTGGGTATTCGATACGCGTTATCTGTTTCGCGTGAGATTTATTGAAAGGGACGAATTCGGAGAGGAATCAAATTAAAAAGACCTTGAAGATACGCTATAAGGAGACGGAGATCTTCCAAGCCATTACATTTAAGGTAATATAGAAACTTCGTACGTTTTTGTGTTAACTGTTACTAAGTGGTCGAATTAACGTTATTGGAGACGTAAATTAGCTCGATACTGAAGTAAACGACGCAGAATTTTATTTAGTTTTTATTATTAAAATTTGATAGTGAGTTTAGGTTTATTATTAAAGTACTGATAGTAGAAGGCTGATGTTAATAAACCGGCATTTCCGGTAAATTGACTTTATTTATAGATATTAGGTAGTGTTTAGTGAATTTGCAGTAAGTTTTAGTAACTTTTTCCGAAACATTAGCATGTTAATAGCGATAACAGAATCTTTCGTAATTATTTATATTAACAAGTAGCAAAAGATAACTATCTTTATCTTTATCTTTCTTAAGTTACGAGTATTTTTTATGATATTAATACTTTTTCTACAAGTATTGATGTCTTTATAAGGACTTCCTTGTTTATCTGAATTGTTTTTCGGACATCTATATATACCTGTTACGTTCTCCTTATATGTACATTTCTATAATTAATTATACCTTAAAAGCAATGTCTATGTCCATATGAAGGCTGACGACGGAGTAACATATCTGTGGTTAGATATTGCAGCGAGTTGTTAAAACAAACAACTTTACTACAAAGTAAAGTATATCAAAATCAACATGTCCGTATGATTATATTAGAAATTGTATAAATGGTGGCTGAATTCATATTTAACTTAAAGAGACGGATAATAAAGAAGCGACCATAACTGGTGATCAATACTAACATTTTATTTTCTTTCTTACTCTCACAATCTCCTGGTAGAATATTTTATGAAAAGCAGAAAATTAAAAAGGATTCTACTAATTAATAATCTCTGCTGCTTGTTTGTTTTAAACATTTTTTACATGTTTTTATTTGTCTGAGAGTCTTTTTCTAAGAACTCAAACTCTATATAATTCTAACCTTAATAATACAGATAATTTTTTATTATTCCTCTAAATGCATTGCAGTCAATGCAATCGTATAATTATATGTGCACACTAACCTATTGCGAATGTCTTCCTTATTGTTTGTGAGATAATTATTTATCATATTTATTTTCTTGTTTATATTTATTTATTTATTTACCTTCACGCCATATCCCTTGCGGGGTAGCCAGAGACGACGGAGCGCCAAACGCTACGGTCTCTGCATACCTCTTTCGCCTCGGCCACAGACATCAACTTCTTCATACATGCCCTCCGGGGGGTCGTCATGCTTTTTACGTGACCTTCCTCCAGTATCGTAGCTACTGTGTTTTCGAAGGTCACTCGAGGCCTCCCCCTGTCTCTCTTACCGCTCACTTTTCCCATATAAATCTTTTTTACCATTCTTTCATCACTCATTCGTTCAACGTGCCCAAACCACCTGAGCACGTTCTTCTTCATTCTCACCGTGACATCTTCGCTAGTACCTGCCATTCTGTGGATCTCTTCATTGCGGATTCGATCAGCTAGACTGACTCCGCATATTCTGCGAAGAGATCGCATCTCCACAGCATTCATCTTTCTTACATTCTTCTTCTGTGTTACCCACGTTTGGCTGCCGTATAACAGTGTCGGTAGCAAAACTGCGTTGTGTACAGCCAAACGTGCAGCTATACTGACGTTTTGCCGTCTCAACAATGCAGTCAAAGCACCATTGACTCTGTTACCGGCAGCAATACGCCTTTCCACATCCATTTCGTATCTTCCGTCTCTGCTAAACATACTTCCCAAATATACCACTTCATTCACTTGTTCTATTATCTTATCATTCACGTTGATCTTACATTCTGTTCTTTCTTCATTTCTTTCAAATATCAGAACCTTCGTCTTATCTACATTCAGGTTAAGACCATTAATTTCACACCCATCTTTCAGAGTGGTGACCAATGCCTGCAAATTGCATTCTGATGATGCAATGAGCACTGCATCATCTGCATATAGTAAGCAATTGACCTTAAGGTCACCTACTTTCACTCCCATGTCACTATCTTTCACTCCTTGGAGACAACTATCCAAATACAAATTGAACAACCAAGCTGACATAGCGCAACCTTGCTTAACACCCGATTGGATGTCAAACCAGGGCGACATGCCAGCTCCTACTCGCACACAGGCTGAGTGATCTCGGTAAAGAGACCTTACAGCCTGTAGCAAGGGTCCGTTCACATTGTATCGGGGCAGTATCTCCCATAACTTCTTTCTCACAACCCTGTCAAACGCCTTTTCCAAATCCACAAAAGCACAGAAAACCTTTTGGTTTAGGGCCAAAAACTTTTCCGTGATCATGCGGAGGGAAAAGATCTGATCTATACACCCTCTTCCAGGTCTAAAACCTCCTTGTGCCTCCCACAACAGCCTTTCAGATCTCTCTTGCATTCTTCTCGCTAAAATTTTAGCATAAACTTTACCGCCCAAGCTAATCAAACTGATGGCCCTATAGCTTGCACAGTCTATCTGTGAACTTTTGCCTTTATACAAAGGTACGATGACTGCACTTCGCCAATATATTTTCTTGTTATGATGAACTATTAAAATATAACATCATATTCTCGTTATATCAGTTATTGTATTGACGTTTACAACTTTTAGGTCCGTTTCGCTACTTTTAGAAGAGTATAAAAGAACGAACTTACTATTTTTTTTTACTTAAGTGTCCTTACAATGTTACCTATTTCCGACACAATTAAACATAAAACACATGTTTACATAAACTATTAAACCACATATGAGAACTTAACAGACAGGAAGGAAAACTACCTAAGAGGAAATAAAATTACCAAAAATATATGTTCCGGTCGGAAATACAAAATAGTGTTCTTGGATAATAAAAATTACAGATTTGATAAAATATGTATAAAAAAATATTTTTGTTCGCAAGTCCGTCACACACATCCGGGAGGCATCGCCTACACTTTCTTATAATAATATATACCAAGTGTCTGTCGTCTGTGCGTTTATCATTAAGTTGTCAATTATACAAACGTATTAATGAACGCCTGCCACGTTATTAAATACGGATGTCAGTTCTCAGAACTACTAATTTAACATCTGCTAGGTGTCATTTTATATTTACTGTTTATTAACGGAATTAATTTTGACATTTATATCATTGTAAAAGTCAAAAGTTAATGTATCTTTAACTCATAAAAATCAAAATAGATTTAAGATTGATTTTGATTGATAAAAAAATCTGTTTTTGTTGGAACAGTTAATATTTTATTTACTTTAAATTACTGTAACATATTTATTCAATAATTAAAATTGATTCCGTTATAGTTTAAATAAGAAAACAATAATGATCTAAAATAATCAATAATAGCAATATGAAAGGTTATACCAATGTTATAGAAGATTATAAAAAAAGACGAATAACTCTTAATAGCAATTTCCGTTTGCATTACAGCTCTGTATTTGGGATGGAAGAAATTTCCCGTCGGACTTGGAATAAGACCTGTTGCTAAAATAACATATCCAATACCTATTATATACTTTAACCATTCTTACCTTTATATACTAAATGTAAACATTTTTATACCTTTAAAAACTCATAATTCATTAAATTAAACTTATAAAAAATTATCAATTTATTTATGTTGCTCTAAAAATATTTTTATATCTTTATCACTTTGTATATTTATTTTAAAATAAAAACAGAATGAACTATAATTCAATAAACGAAAGGTCAACAATAAAAACATAAAAGCGATATCAAATTGAAAACAGCCACTGCACGTGTACAGTTTTAGATTTCGTTTTATATATATTGAGTGGAAACTGAAACATTTATTGAATCGTAACACAATTTGAAGGGCTATTGGAACTAAGGGCTATACCTTTGTAGCAGTTTTTAAACCTCTTCAGGTCCTTGTACAAGTTATCAATGAAATCTAGTGTAAGATATTTCTTACAATATAATGTGAGCATATTAACATTGTTTTTAATATCTATTTGTCGTTAGGATTGTCTCAAAAAGATGTACTCATGTAGTGCAAACTGTAATCGGATAGTGTGAATCTGACCTAAACCAAAGCAGCTTAAAGTTATCCATTATCGTCTTATATAGAAAAGATTTATTCAATGTTTTGCTTATAATAGTCTAATTCTAGTTACACACAAAACTTCTTTAAAAATATGGATAAAAATTTTGTTTTCTTATTTATATAACTAACTTTATAGCTGCGACAGCTGTTAAAACCACAAAGTTTAAGAATTATGTAAAACTCTTTATAATGTAATTTTCTAAACAAAATTTTAACGGAAGAATATATTTTAACACATTTTTCTTAAATTATAAAGTGTGTGTTGGAATTATTAGCGGCATCAATAGAATTTGTCTTTGTCAATATAACATTAGGACATAATTTTATTCAAAATCTATAACTAATTATAGAAATATATAACTTTATTAGTAATAAATTATGAAATTCTCTTATAATTATGTCTGTAAACATTTTCCTTTTAAATAGAAAAGTTTTAGTGACTTCTCGAGCCGCTTCTTAAAGTTAAATTACTTCGGGAGTGCCATAAGTTTATGACTTTCAGTAATAAACCAAAGTAATTCGCGTATTTCTTTCATTACTTTGAAATGGTAATAATAATATAAATATTTTTTAATCGTTCACGGGATTAGGAAGCCTCATAAGAACCTAACCTTAATGAGTATTAAATATCATGAAACGTATTGAATTCCCGAACAAGGGATGCAAAGACATACATAGTCGCACTCGACTAACTATATACATAAAATTGTATAATCTTATACATACATATACATATACATCTTAGACCTTCCATTTCTTAGTTTTAAACTTAAAACCAGAAATATATGATTAAATAAATCTTATTATAATATTCTAGTTCTCAGTTGATCGAAATGTGTGGAAGTTAGATTTTTGACGCATTTGTAGGGTTGATATTGTAATGTATACATCAAATATTGTTGAATTTCATTTAAAAGGAGCAACTATTGAGTTTCTGGCAGGCTCTTCTCATCAGAGCAGTATTCTAAGTCAGTGGTAGCTCACTCATGGACTGACTACACTTACCTTTTCGATGGTAAAAGCTTTTATTCCAAAAGAGTAAACAAAAAAGGAATAATTATAATCAAACATATACTTATCGCTCTCTCCATAAGTTTAAAAACTCAATAATAAAGCTTGTTTCTATCAAACGTTTATTGCTATCAATTCCCGTCTGTAATTGGTAAGAAATTATACTTCCCGTTACCGGGTGCAGTCTATTCGTACAAATTACAGGTTTATTTCCAATTTGAGCGATGCCCATAATCAGATGTCCCGTTACCAGACAGCAAGTGGTAGCTGAGCGCTGGCCCTGTTACACAACTAGACAAGAAAAGTTGACAATTTTAAAGATACTTATATAAAATATTTCAGGTGCTTATAGTAAAGTTAAACATGAGTTAATGTTATTTATAGTCGAGAATTTTGGAAGACTTTAAAGTATAAAAACGTTGATCAAGAGAGTAATTACAGTTCTAGTACAGTGTTAACGGCAAGTTGTTTTCCACGACTGTCATAAAGTCACAAGTCTCGCTACAGAAACTATTTGTATCAGGGTACAAGTAATTTATATCCAACTATTGAGTAAACACAGCATGTTGGCTGCATAAATTATTTATTAGTTTATACTCTAATTGTAACTTCAATATCTACATGCAAACTGTTATCTAATAGATCTTTTTGCATGCAAAAGTACTACTCAAAAGTCCTTAAAGTTGGAAAAGATAAGATAAGCTAAGCTAGAAGAGACGAGAGAGAGAGAAGAGCTAACATAAGATAGGATGGGATGGGATGGCGAATTATATTATATCTTTTCCTGAATTTTACGATAACATAAGGATAAAAAAAACAAACAATTAAGCTGCAGTTAGGCATTTGAGATATTTAATTATTAATACTTACTGCACCTGAATTGCAATCCCCTGTTAATTATAGTGCTCCCGTTACTGGTTCCCAGCGGCAATACCGCTGGCCTACTGACTGGAATAACTGATAACGTACCCGTTAAAAGAAAAGAAAATACTGTGTACTGAATATTTTATATACATTTTTTACTCCCATAATAAAATCGACTAGCTATTATTGGTATTTAAAGGTATTCTCGTAATATAGACGAGTGAAATTTTTATTTTATTTATACTTTATAAACTTTGTTCAGTAAAATGCAATCTTATTTGTTTTTTCCATATGTGATATTATGTTTACTTATTTACATAAATAAAAATATCAATTCAACTGAGGTCAAAACAAAACCTTTGGGACACTCCGGGCGGTTTGATGTGACTTAAAGTACCTTTTTATCCCGATGATATATTTATTATTCTGATGTGATTTGACGTAACAAAATCTGTGTACGTGATCTCAGGCATATATCTTAAATATCGTGAAAGTATTTATAGATGTTTATCCTCCTACTTCTTCCTTACACATTGTTTGGTACATTTTAATATATGTTTATGTTTAGCATTGTTAAATTTTAAACTAAATAGTAGGTACATTTGTTTTGGTTACTATTTGTTCACTTTGTTATAACTCTCTTGCTAAACTCGGTAACTTATTTATTTAAAACAAGCTGTGCCCATGACTTAGTTCGCGCGGTATATATACTATTTAAAAAATTCAAGTAGCTTAATTTACTCCTTATAACATAAGCTATCCGCCAGTAGAAGTCCTGTTAAAATCGGTTCAGCCGTTTCAGAAATAAACCGAAACAAACCGATAGGCAGACAGAGATTTTAAAAACTGATTTTTATGTAAGTACCGTATATACTTTCATAAGCATTTAGAGACAAATATGAAATTTTGAATTACAGACGGACACTTCAATTTTATCTATATATATAAATTTAAATAAGATCAACATAGCTATATGATTATTAATAAATCAATTGTATATCTTAATTTTATATGGATTTTTTCAGGATTTTTCTTCTTGTTAAGAACAGTATAGTGAATATGAAACCTATTACTTTGAACTATATTGTGTTTAGATCGTATAGTTGCTATGTATTGAAAGGAACCAATAGTAATGTATCAAATCTTGAACATTTTGATATAACAAACTAAGTAGGTATTCTTTGAATGTGTATTTTACATCTACTGAAAATTAAAAGAGTTATTTTATGCGGTTTTTGAATTTCATATGAACGACCACTCTTTAGGTTTAAAACAATATTTCATAGTATGTATTAATTACGATTCAGTTTATATTTTTTTTGTTTGATATTTTAAGTCCAATTAAGTTTGCAATATAATTTAGATTTAAATTTTATTCATATAAATTTTTATAATTAGTTAAAAATACTAACTATATAACAGAAAATAACCGTTTAAATCAAAATAAAGCAATTGAATAAAACAAGAGTAATCTAATGTATAATATTAAAATAAAATGTATAACACGTTCAAGTAAACGGTTTGTATTGTGTATAAAAATAGTTCTTTTCAATAATACTTCTGACATTAACATGGCGTGATAAATAACAATCACCTCTGACACATTCTCATGCAATACAAACACAAATCTTATAAAGAATTCGCATAGTATTGAATAATGTGATGCCGGTGATCGCATTCCGATGGTAACTTTCTATTGAACGGTAATTAGTTATATATGGAGCATCCCCGCTGGGGATATCGTCGGTATATCAAAAACAACCTTAAAACATGTTATTTAGTACATTATAATATTAGTATGTCACTGTAAAGTAAAAACTCTGATATTGACAGAAAATTATGATATAATAAATAAAATAATTTAAACACGACATGATCTTCGAATAAAATGAAAAATATTAAACGAATATATACTATTTGACATAATTTTATTTTATCTCGAAGCTATAATTATTAAAATATTCAGTATCACAAAAAAATAGCAAGCTTGAGCAAGCAAGTATTTCACTTTCCGTCGAAAGTCATTAACTCTCCAACTTTGAGAACTTATGATTTACGTCAGAATTTTAAACATTTTTACCTTTTATGATATCTTACATAAATTAAAATATATCGAATGAGTGTCGCAGACCAAAAATGGCAATGCAGTTTATTTCTCCATTATCCTCCTTATTGCTATTCAAGGGACGAGACAAGATCGGAATCCAACTTTATTAACAAATCATTTACGATAAAGTAATCTGTATTATAAGGCAGTTAAGGGTGATAATTCTATATAAATAGCTGTTAATGAGATGCGTGTTGTCGTGAAGGCTGAGAACGAATCTTGCCAAAATGAGACGAGTTCCGCTTTCCAAGTGATTGTGTACATGGCCTTAATTTACGTAAACATATTGAACATGATATGGAGGCTACCGACGAAAAGTAGTCAATGAAACAAACATTTGAGCGAAACGAGCGTACCGACCGGAGCGTTCTATTGGAGACTTTTTAACATTCTTGGTCATGAATAGAATCACGAAAACTACTTGAAAATTATGAAATTTTGCAATCAAAAAGACACACATTAAGGTGATGATTTAAAAAAAAATGTCGTCTTGAGGAATAAGGGAAACGATGATGATGGGCTCGCTTCGCTCAATATGCAAACGGCACCCAAGATTTCGAGAGCGCAGCGAGTCGAAATTGAGGGTCTGTTGGCGCCCCTAGTCTAAATTTACATATAAAAACAGAGCCACAAACAGTTTTTTAATTTACTTAATTAGTAGGTACGTATTAGATTAGATTCAAAATGTACGAGAGTCAAACTGAAAGTTCTTAGAAAATCAAAAACTAAGCATTCTAGCAAGTTATTAGTTTTATTGTAACTTTTCAAAATATGGTCCATTTACATCAATACATCGCTGCATTCGATGGAACCATTGAGAAAAGCACCTTGCCCACTCGGCCTTAGGGGTCTCTTCGACGGCGTTTTGAAACGCAGCCACTGCTTCTTCGGCGTCTATAAAACGTTTTCCTCGAAGTTTTTCTTTTATTTTCGGAAATAAATAAAAATCGCAGGGTGCGAGGTCGGGGCTATACGGCGGGTGACCCAGTAATTAAACGTCTGAGGTCACCAAATAGTCGATCGTTTGCCTGGCGGTGTGCGACGAGGCATTGTCGTGATGAAGGAGGATCCTGCTGCGAGGTCGTTTCTCTCGAACTTTTTCCAAGACAAGTGGCAAACAATTGTTAGTATACCACTCTGCATTAACCGTTTTCTGTTCCTCTAAGACTACTGTCGCGTAATGACCTGTCTTTCCGAAGAACGAGGCCACCATCTTTTTTCCAACACTTCGACCTCTCTTCACTTTAGTTGGCAACTCTTCGGAAGGAAACACCCACTGAGCAGACTGTCTTTTGGTTTCCGGATCATAACAGTAAATCCAGCTTTCGTCACCCGTTAGTATGTCGAACACAGCATTTGAGTCACCTCCGTAAAATTTTTGGATCATTTCTCGGCACCAATCAAAATGGCGGAGTTTTTGAGCCTCGGTCAAATTATGCGGTATCCAGCGGGCACAAAGCTTCCTGACCGCTAAATGTTCATGGAGGATTTTGTGCACTTGACTCATACCTATGCCTAGACTTGTCCGAATCTGCTGATATGGTCACTCTTTTGTCAGTCAGTCTATCATACGCCGCACAACACTGATGTTATCTTCAGTCGTCGCTGTAGAAGGCCGTCCCTCACGCAAACCATCGGTGAGATTAGTTCGACCACGTTAGAATTCATTAAACCAGTTGTAAACTGTGGCACGAGATGTGGCTTCCTCGTGAAAAGCCAATCGAAGTCTATCATAACTTTCTTGTTGACTTAAATGACATCGAAAGTCATAAAAAATCATTGCACGAAAATTTTCTCGGCTTAAATTCATTCTGACGTGCACAGACAATTTTCAATTGCCGCCAAATCGTAAAACAAATGGCAAATGAATGAAATGAACACTCAATAATATTGGTAAAGAGTTCTATTTTCAAAATTTAAACAATTTTTTTTAATATAATGCTTTTAAGTTCTAAAAACTTTCAGATTGGCCCTCGTATTTACGAGTAATTTTCAAAGAATTCAGCATTAACACTGATTATGACACAAATGTAATCAAACCAGTTTAAACTGATCTGCTATAACGTGAATGATCAAAGAGTTAGATTTAAAATAAATCTTAATTTATGATATCAGAATTTACTTAAGGAAAATCGGAATAGGAATCGCATTTTACCCGTTAAAATTTATGAGCGAACATAAAATCCGTCAAGAAAAAATGCATAATAAATTGAGACGTCTGAATTTCAGGAATAAAATAGATGACATAATATATAGAGAGGTCGGAACCAAGCTTTATTAAAGGGTTAAAGCTCTGAACACATATTATATTATATTTAAGCACAAATAAAATTAAAGTAAATAAGAACCGAATAACAAAGTTAATACTAACATTATTGTTGTTTTCATATATCAAAAATGCTAGTAAACTTTGATTTTTTTTTCACTCGTGTGAACTAAACTTTATAAAAACCGCACAATTGAAGTGCACATTCATCTTAGTGTAGCCAGAGACAACACATTGCATTGGCTAAAAGACAACTTCATCTGTTGACAAAAAACTTCACTTTTAACATAAATAATATTTAGCAAACTGCTTGAGATGAATAAGTCATAGTATCTGTCGTGGTCGTTGCTCCCGACGCGATCTAGACAGAGAATGGCTGTAATCAAACATGTGGTATTACTTTTGTATTTACATTGAATTACAGACATGGATTTCTTAGAAAGTAAGAGTTATAGTTGAAGTCATTTCACGATATTATATAGGAACTAAACAATAATTTACCTCAATTAAAGTCTAAGAGAAATCGCTAGCTATAAATAAGTAAAGGTATGTTTAGAAGTATACTGGCTAGAGGTTGACCCCCCTTTCCCCCCTTCTGAGGTGTCATCGCACGGTAATTGACAATAATCACCGACATCTCGCCGACGTTCTTAATGACACACCTTTACTATTAGGGCTACCTACTTACCGTCATTTCAAATACATATATAATTATTATATGTCGCCTCTTCTAACAATTTTGTGATCTTTGTCCAGGCTTACTATTTTCTTAAACCTTAGAAAATTTGGATCTGAATATATTACGGCATTTCTTTTAAGCCTAGATAAATTTGAAGATAAAAGAGTTATATTTCGAGGTTGCCGGTAACCCTGCGCGTATCAGCTATAAAACATCACAAAATATTTCACGCTTGACACATTTCGTGGCAAGTGCCAAAATATTTAGAAAAATAATATATTTTTAGCCTAAAATAATACGGGGATAAAATTTATTTTAAAATTTATCTAACATTTTTAAGGAAGGATATATATTAAATGTATGTTTTAGTTTCATAGTTTTTTACTATGAAAGTTATGTTTACACTATGAAAGATATGGGAATATAAAATTAAAAAATATCACAGAGATACCCTTCATAGCGACGCACCATCGATGGAATTTAATAAAGTCTAATACCGCGATACAATACACGACTGGAACGATAAATCGATAACCGAACATATAACTATATACTTCAAAAGGAATGCAATTAACCCATATCATTAATTCAATTAGGTTATAAAGTATCCCTTGATGACGTCACGGGATAAACAATATATAATTGTGTTTGTCTCGACATTGAAAGGAATGTGGCATCCTGTATAAATAAATATAGAATTCCCTTGAAACGAGATAATTTTAAATATATAAATTATTTTTATATATGTTTTTTAACGTATCTAATTTATTATATCTATAAATAATAAAATTTTCAAAACCTTGTAATAAAATTATCTGATAGATTTAACCTCGTGTAACATTAAATAATTTTATAATTATACATTATAAGTAACAGAAAAATAGTATAGAAAAAATATATTATAGGTAATATTGTGAATAAAAATGTACAAAATCTAAGAAAATCTCGGTTTCTTTATCACATATATATAACTAAAAATAACTATTTGAACTTGTCTATTTATTTTAGAAATGTCAAGACCCTATTGGTTTGACATTTCGAATAAGTGAAGCTTAAGATAAGAATCTTTAATCAGAGCTATTCTTAATTGGTTTAAACTCCCACCTGTAGGAAAGTTTAAGGCTTTTTAACTGATCAAACCAAGACCTATTAAAGCTATATATACTACTAAATATGATCCCTCTTACCAGTATTTTAGTGCTCATATAAAATGTATTACAAATATCAAATAATATTTCACGTTTGAATAATATTATGAAAAAAAAACATTTTTCTATTGAAGTCGCTTCGTTTGAACTCGTAATGGTATAATATTTTCCGTTAATAGTTGTATTCAACCAAGCGTGGCTTATACAAATAAACGACATAATACACATTTAGTTTACCGCCTTTGGAAACATCTGTAGGATAAATAAATAAATTTTAAGATAACTGAAACGATGTTATAGACGAAGGATAGACTTTATCAGTACTGTAGTATATATGTACCTAGCAGTACAGATCTGTACCGAGCTGTACCATAGCGCTGAGCGCGTATTGTATATTTAGATGAGGTGTGAACTGAATACGAGGCCGCGTTTCCATAACACAATATCGATAGTTAAATATAGAATATTATTCATTATGTAACATAAAAATTGTAAGAATACTCAATCAAAGTATCTCTAAGATATATAACTTCGATAACTTATCTATATTGCACAGTTATTCGTATGAGTACCCTTCAAGAACCAAAAACAATTTAACCCTAACAAAGTTTGAATGAAGTATAACGAGCACAGTTCCCAAGAGATAGGTAGTACGCAGTTACGGGCGGTCGTTGACCCCGCGGCCCGGATCGTCTTATCTGACCGGCTCTACCGGCTTGACCTCCGACCGAGCTTCCGACAGGCTATCGTACGAGACTAACAATAAACACAAGCAAGGTGTTGAATGATGGACGTCTTTTTAAAGCATTTTAAAAGTATTTTGAAATCGAACAATGGGGTGATTTTATATTTTTATTGAGAAAAAATCTTTTGTGTGCGTATATGTGTGAGTGAGACCACTACATTCAATGGACCATAAATAATCTGTACCCATCATTTTTACAATTATATTGGTGTAACATTAATATATAGACATTTGATTGTAGCCGAGATGTATGTCTTGTGTAATAACAGCTTCACAGCGTGGGATAGCATGAATGTATGTGTGTGTGTGTACGGGAACGTAAACCGGAAGAGACGTGCATCCCATCACCCATGCAGCGAGCAGTGATGTACTAGGAGAATCATTTTATATTTACAATACTATAAATATTGGACTTATTTTTCAGGTAAATAAAATATTAATAGAATAAATAATTCTCACAATAAATATAATAATAAAAATAAATACAAGTATTCTTTAATTTTTTTAATAATTCTAAACGTATAACTATTGTTAGTTTTACATTGATATATGCTACATATACTTAAGCTGATATTAGTATGCGTATGCGCACCCCCTTATGCATGCATGCGAGTTCTCGCATAATGTATCTCTTTGCACTTTAAGTGATAGACAGACATTAGAAATAGATATGATGGGCGCCAGACAGTCGTATTATAGATTAATTCATAAGCACGTCAATGGGAACTACAATTTACACAACAAACTGACATAAAGTACAATATATATATATATATATATATATATATATATATATATATATATATATATATATATAATTTCCTGTAAGTACTTGTTGCTGTTATACTAAAACAAGTCTTAGTTTCTTGCTTAAAAGATTAATTTACGGGTGTTTGCGAATAAATACTGAATTACCAAACTTTATTACTACATTTAGAATTACAAAAGCGTTAAAAGGGTCGACTATCCTTCTTATAAATAAATATAATATAAGTAAATCCTTGGTGGTCCTTTCTAAGGATTTATTTTGTCATAAGACCGTAATACATATATAAGATACGGAGAATGAAACTATAATCCGGAATAGACCACCAGGGAAGAATAGACGACAAAATATTACAATCTAATCTACATTAGATACGACGTAAAAAGTCTTGTTAATAAAGGTAATATGTATCACAAAAGATAAAAACACATACAAATAAAACGGTTACCTAAAGCAATGCATAAAGAAAACACGAGTCGTCCAGTATCCTTGGTTGAATATTAAACACTTCCTGCTTAGCGCATTCTTTTGTGGAGCAATCAGGCGTGCACTGATCGCAGTCCGAGCACAGCGCCAAAGCTTTTTAATTCACACTCAGCATGTAAATATTTATGAAGCTATTTAAATAACCATATTGCCTTGTTTAGTGTTACGTGATGCATCACAATTTTTTACATAATGTTTTGTCCACTTTTACTGGTGCGGTAAGATGGATGGATGAATGTATGGATGAATCGATGGATGGATGGATCAAAATATGGATTACGATTTAACGCTTGCTTTAATCTATAAGTTGTTATAATAAAAAAATAATTCTTATTTTAATTGCATATACCTGTGACCTTGTGGTTTAAGGGAGCGAACTATACAAACACATTACAATATATGTAAATTAACGTAGTAAAACAATATTATTGTTACATGTAATTGTTACCATATTCTAGTGTATTTATTTTCGTCAATGACCTTATACTATTAGACATATCATCATGAAAATAGAAATAAGATCGATCAATACAATAAATTCCTAACCTCTCGTCGCGCGACTCGTCTGACTTTGCATTAAACATAGCGGGGAGACTGAATAATTCATAAAGGCTTAGAAAGTGACAGCTTAAATAAAACAGCTTAGTGCTTACCAATTGACAAACTGAAAATAGTTTTTTTTTACATATAAAAAAAACAACAGTATCTTGTCCTAGATTAAGTTCCAGTAGTAATGGTAGAGCGACAGTATCCCGCTATTCCATGGTGGTTTACCGCCACGGTGAATGCGTTTGATGGCAATTGCAATTACTTAACTATACCTAAATACAGATATTATAAGACCCTCATCACTAGCTTTAAATCCAACAAGTAGGTTACTTTACAAATCGGCGGTTGGTATAAAGCTAAAGCTTTTTTAGAATGTAAAGTTAAAATAAACGCGTAATTTCACTATAACCTTGTAAATAAAGTGTGCTGGAGTATGCGACAGGTTGCAACGCTGCACTTTCTCGTTTCCATGCGTAACGACTTCCTCAGTCGAACGGGATTTTTAACGGTCGCCATTACCCTTATTTTAAATTTAATTTTTAACTATTTCAATGACATGTTAATGAAAGATATGTTTAATGTAATATATATATTATTTTTGCATTCTACAATATTCCACTATGTTTCCTCCGAACACCATAAATATATAGGTAGGTCCAAGCTGTTAGAACTGCAAAGACTATTACGGCTATGAGAACTAAATCATATAAGAAATTTTAAAAAATAACAATATCCGCTAGGATGCTGTATAATGAAAAAAGACCTGTAGATCTTTGATTATCGACGATGTATAGGACATGACCTCAATAATTCCCGCAATCCCTGCAGTGGATCGATTAAAACACCTTCCGTTCTAATACGCAGATGAGAGCTTCAGAAATATCTCCGTAAAAAATCGTCACGATTAAACAGCACTAGAACAATTCAAATGAGAAAGTCTACACCAACTACCAAAATGCACATTGTTTTCTTTAGACATACACGACCTATTCTAAGATATCTCTGGAGCAAAACATGTGTCAATTTCTTATATCAATAAACAGTAAATCCATTTGTGGCCAGACCGATACAAAGCCTGTATCAATGCCAACAGTAACCATAACGATTAGAATTGTTACATTAATCTTAAGGTATATAATTCAACATATATTTTTTTATAAACTTCTGTCTGAAGTAAATATATCGCAATATAACCTCTCTTATATTACCACAGTCCGCAACCTTCATTATTATGTATAATTAATATAATATGGTAATGAGATCACGTGCAACCATATACTTAAGGTGGTATTGCTAAAGGTACAAAGATTTATACAGCTACAAAATGTTAAGTTAGTTTAAATAGTAACTATAAGTTTCTACAAGTTTCTATTTCTTACAAACAATTTCATTTCACTCATTTGCGCCGACATTCATTGAAATTAAAATAATATTGTGAATACAATATTATTATTATAATCACTGTAATCTAAAATAAGACTACCATACCATAAAATAAAGGAACACTAAGAATCAATCCCAGTAATTTAATTAGAAGTTCCTGAGTCTCGGATTTCCTGCGAGATGTAATTACGGTCTGTTCCCGGAAGTCTTCCATTACATGTATTTAATGTTGTTAAGTTGTGGCTGAATAACGGGAATACACGTACCTTGTCATCAGAATTAGGGAATTTAAACCTTATGTGTCTAACTTTAAGATGACTTAATATACTAATAACTAACTATATTCTAATATTTACCTATATTAATATTAAATTTCATCGCTATTACTGTCACATAACTTCCATTACTACTTCTAGGTGTGGGAGTAAAACTCACGTTTATCTAAAATATTACCAACAAAGCGGCTGCCTACTTTGTTGTAATAATTGATTATACGCAATTATAATTCAATTATATATTAATTAATTCACTTTGTATTTTTATTGAGAGTTTTTATGACGAATTTTTATTTGTAGCTGAAATATGTAGACATTGTTTTTATGTTATATAACTTTTAAAACCACTTACAAATATGGGTATTACTATAAAGACTATTTTATGAGCAACATATTCGTCATCTCGGTAGGTCGTAATAAAAAGGTAAAGTAATACATTAATAAATTTAGTAAGCAGATAAGAAGATTAAGTAAAAACATAACTCGACCTACACTAGAGCGTTATGTTATACACTTAAAGGTCATCAACCTTGCCTACTTATCGTTTAAGATTATTAAATCTTTATCTCTATTTGTAAGACAACAATGTCCGAGAAAACCTTCTATAAAATACTCTACTAAGGCCGGTAAATCTTAAAGTCATACACACCCTCACATCAAATTTACACCTAACGACCACGACACGACAACGATTTATAAATAAAATTATAATACATAAAAACACCTACATACCGTTAACACAAGGTGCATATAAATATTAATGGTACTTGAATTACATACAAATTATTTGATTCATGGATTTTAATTGGGAATAGAGATAGCAGGCAATACAAATTGATACTGCTGTTGTTATTTATATAAATAATCTTCACATTTAGAATGTTTAATATGGTTACAGTTAGTGGCAAAGCGTAAAACGTAACGTATTAAAATAAAGAATAACTTAATTCAAGGACAACACGAAATGCAATGTGGGATCATAAACTTTTTATGTTTATTGTTGCAACATTCATTCCCCTTACGGAAAGGACAATGTTATTGATTTAATCATAATATTTCCAATTTATAGGCCAAGGTCTAAACATAAATATAAAAATAAGGTTTTTTTTATAAATGAAACTTAAAATTTTGTATCGGTTCTCTTGAGCTATGTAAGCCCTCACCCACGACACGTGCACGATACTGCCAGGGGTCCCATGGGAGACGGGCGATGGTATTATCCGCAATCTTATTTCTAGCAACATAATTTTCGCTATCATTAGAATATATAAGACTGTTTAATATTATAGCAGCTTTTTATTAACAGTAAAGAATGTGTACATTTGTGAAGTGTTATATTTGATATTTTTATGCCATTTGGAATTGTTTACACAAAGATTGCTAAACATAACTGTAAAAGGTTTATTTCTCCTTGATTTCTGTTTATGTTGTATTCCTCTCACTCAAGAACGTTCTCAACAAGGACACACATAACGTTCAAAGGACTAACATACCTAGAGAAGGTCCTACATAAATCATGAACCGTCTGTTTGTACATAAAATGAAATTTATACCGCGACTCGGATAATGGACTACTGCATCTAGACTGGAAGATCAAAGTAATATATCTTAGGTTTACTAAAATATCTTAGAAATAAATAAGTTTGAAGTAAAATATTCAAATATAAACATGTGATTATATAAATTGATAACATTAATTATATTATTATATAAAATTTAAACAGATATTTTGTTTAATTTAATTAAATAGACGAATGCATGGAATGTTTTAGCATTCCTATATCGGGGGCGCGGGCGACGCCTCATACCTTACTACCTTCCAAGTCGCTGCGTGGTGATAAACTGACAACACTATAAGTTATGTTGCAATATGAATTTTTTATTTCATTATTTATTTATTTCATGTTATTGAAATTGAAAATATTATACTTAATAAGTTAAATTTGTTTTTTGTTTTGTTATTTTTTATAGTGTCCAATAATAAAGTCGTCAAAGTTATGGGAAGATTTATGGGGTTGTCAGCAAAATGTCAAAATCCCCTTAGTCAGCCGTACAGTGTCCGAGATATCGACTTGTTTCAACATTTCAGTCAGCTCAGCTCTTTTGATCTACTTTTTGACGCGCCTACATATAAAGAGTTTTTTTTATATGTATATATTTTATTCTGTAACTATATATTCTGTGACTTGTGACTGAACTCTTCCTAAACGGTTGATTCAATTATGAGGACATTTTTGTGTGGGTTTCAATAGATCCTTGAATGGTTAATATTCGCAATAGGACTGGGTTCTTCTTATTTTAAAGATTTTTTTCACATATTTTACATATCATAGCCAAGTTTTACTTAAAGATAGTGATAACAACAGTTTGAAGTATCCAAATTTTTACCTTTATTTCAACAGTATACAAGGGAAGGGAAACTTTTAAACGCCAATAATATATTAATAGACCATTTACTATTCGATTACTATCGATTTAGTAGCTGTAACACATGACGTGGTTTCAATGTTGGCTTATAATGGGGATAAAATGCATAACACTACCTTATTACAAAAAAAAAATCATTTATCAGAATAAAGTATAGATTTCTTGTGATATTTTCTCACATCCAATACCCGTTGTACATTTTATATGTAGAGATAAACACTCAGGCTGGAGGAGGCTTTAATTTCCTCTAGGAAGTGACATAAGAGGGGATTGTGTTCAAGTACAACATATTAATATTTAAAAAAAAACGGTATATTTCTGTTAAACCTACGTATAGAAGGTTTTAAATTAATGAGTTTGAGTTTTAGTTTAGTTAAAGGTTTTAAATTACAATTAATGAGTATAATTTTATAAAACTAACTAACTAGTGGTATGAATTATGAAATATTATTTTCATACCACTATTTAAAAACATTTCTATGAATTACGTTAAAATTAAACGACCTACATTGTATGTTGAAATAACAAATAAACCATTCATTGGTGGCTCGAGCGTCGGCAATAACCTCATTATGGTATTTGTGGGATACATTTAGACGTTTACTAATACATACATACATACATACATACATATATACATGTATTTATAAATACATATTATAATACTAGTAGTCCCCGAGTGTTCGAAATTCGGTCGTAACTCATAATTTTAAGTGGTCGAAAGGAAACTTCTATAATCATTGCGTTTTTTTTCCTTTAAAGAATTTTATTCATTCATTATTATCCATTTTGTTTTATCTATTTTGTATTGTAGCGCGTATTTTTTTCGAAATTTAATCTTTTAATAATAGGATATATAAATATAATATTTATAAAAATACAAGCTTTCTGCACTTGTTCTTCAAATATATCTTAGACCTTCGTTTTCTTGGTTTTAAATCTAAAATTAAAAGTGTTTTATTAAATATAAATAAATCATATATGAGTTTTTAGTGGATTGAAATATGTGGAACTTAAGTTGCTGACTCATTTGCAGGATTGATATTATAATATACATCATCTAAGGTTGTTAAATTTCTTTTAAAAAGAACTACTGTTGAGTTTCTGGCCGGCTCTTCTCAACAGAGTAGCATTCCGAGCCAGTGGTAGCTTACTCACGGACTGACTACACTGACCTTTTTTATTGTAATAATTGACGATTCAAAAGTGCGTGTAAATTTTTACTTTAACATAGATATTTTGAATTTGAATAAATTTTATGTTAACGTATAAAGTTCTTGCTACATGTATTAATATAATGACTTGTATTATTATTGTTTTTCATCATGATTGTTATTATTATTGAGATTAAATTTTAAAAAACGAAATTATCACCAACTAAATGATTAGTCGTACTGTGTCTGTCACAAACAATGACACAATAAGTATTGCACGCTCCGTTGCTCGCTGAATACTGCGCCGGCGCACCACAATAGTGTTGACTCACGCACTTACCTACTAACATACTGAACTTCGACCGGGACACCCAATACTAAATTAATTAATAGTACATTATAGATAAAGATAAAATATTTATTTATTTCATATTAATTGTTTCCTAATTCATTTTCTTAAATAAGCATTATTGTTAGTATACCCAATTACGATATGTTTTTGTAATCAGTAATATAATTACAAAATAAATATATATATATTTAATTCACTTATAAGCTTATTTCAATAATTTTGGGTATTGACCTTTACTTTAATTTGTTAAATAGGTTTGGTAGACAATATACATGTTAAAAAAATATGTTATCAATAGACTCCTGACACTTCAATTCGACGTACACAAGCGATAACTGGTAGTGATTCAAAGAGTGATGGAAACGATATAAATAAATAACTTTCCATAATCCTTTCAGTGTCTTAAAAATAAAAGCTATCGGAAAGTTTTTATTATGATTTTGATTACAGCGTTTTCAGTTACATCTCAGCGATATGACGTAAGCGAGTCGATTCAGTGACGTTGGAAATAACGAGCGCCCACTCGAGCGAACTCGGCGTTAGACTCTCGTTTAGTTTTAAAAGTATTTCACCATTGAGAGTTATCACTTGTTCAGCGATTAATTGTTTTAAAAAATATTTACTTATTTTTATTTATATTTAAATAATTATTGCACATACTAGAACAGAAATCAATAAAACAATAGGCGAACTTATCACTAAAATATATGTTTATGCATTTGATAACATTATAATAGGTAGTGTTAAAATAAAAATATATTTATTTACATAATCGTAAATGTATGTAATTTTTCCGAAAAATTAAAAATCTGTTGAGATATATGTAGACGTAACTATATAAATTTAAATTTCATCTTTCTTAAAAAGATAGTATTGTAATAGTATTATTTAAATAATTTGTTATTTTATATAAAAAAAATATAAATATATTAAATTTAAATATCATTGAGATTCAATTAGCGCATTGGTTCGTCGCGGGAATACCGGACAACCTTATAAAGGGACTTGCTATGGACAATTGTCTATATCGAAACGTACTTGGCATTAAATCCTTTCATTAACATACATCATCACAATACAATATTCTAAACCACAATTAAATATTGCAATGATGTAAAATGCAATATTGCTAATACACTCCGTCCGTGGAATCCCAACGACGTTGGTAATAACAAGTCGTATAATTAATTAGTTATGTATGATCTAAACAACAACATCTATCTGCTATTAGTACTTGGTAAATATAAACGATCAGCTATACTTAGACGATTCCGAGTATAGTTATATAATATATATCATTATTATATTATAGTTTCATAGTACTGATAGAGAACGCTGCCTTTTATAAACTACCCACCAAAAGCTCTACCTCTTAGCTTTTCGAAAGGACACTGGATTTTATTTCGCACTACAAAGTAATGTTGAAGCATTGGGATACTGAACATATTTACTCAATTTATAATAATTGTGGTCCCATCCAATAACATTGTATGTTTTTATTATTATTTTTCGGTTTCAAAACTTATTTTTCTTGACATTACTTGATTGAATCAAACCTGTTGCACCAACCAGTTTAAAAATAGTGAATGAGTAATATAAATTAATTTAATGTTTGTAACGTTGGACGTGACTGCTACTTACTTGTAAACCTATTTTCCCAAACGACCTCAATTAATTTCTCCTCTCTTAGCTTCGCACTCATAAATGTGATAAATGACAAATTCATCAACCTTACTGACTTAAACGCGCGATCTTTCGAATACTATCGTCGTGCCAACTGAGCTACCGTGTCAATAAATTTAGCTTTCCTAATAACATCGTCTGTATTCAAAAGAAAACTACATCTCTTAGTCTTGTCATGATATAAATTAAATTCAAGTATACTATGTCGTCATCTGAGCCTCACTCCTGACTCCACTACGAGTATAAGAAAGTTATACCTAATGATTCTAAGACGCTGCAACATAATCTCATATTATGCCAGTTCAGTAAAGTAACAAAGACTTCACGATACCACGTTGTTAAGGTGGTTTTGCTTTAATTAGTGTGTGTTAGAAAACATAATGCTGTAATTAGAGCGTGCCACAACAAAGGAAGGTGTGCTTCGGGTCAAGAGCATCGGCTTATAGCTTGAAACTATAACTTACTTATTCTTATACTAGGGGCGCCAACAAACACTCAATTTCGACTCGCTGCGCTCGCGAAATCTCGGGTGCGCTTGCATATTGAGCGAAGCGAGCCCAGTGTATTGTATTGACTCATCGTTTCCCATTGACTTCAATGGGATATAAATTTTTTGACATGATATTAAAAAAAAAATTTTTTTTTTTGAGGACGTTTTACAACGTTTTTTTATTTTAAACCATCACCTAATGTGTGTCTTTTTGATTGCAAAGTTTCATAATTTTCCGTCAAGTAGTTTTCGAGGCAATTCGTGACAAATAATGCCAAAAGTCTCCAGTAAAACGCTTCACTCAATTATCATTCTCCTATATTTTTCACATTTTATTATCAAAATTTAATGGTAATGGCGTCATTCCTCCCTGATTTATATCAAAAGATAATTTCATTGAGAAATTTATTTAAAACTTATAAGTGGAGACGACATAGTTTACCTGTTAAGCAGGTAATTAATAAACCTGAGACAAGAATGACTTAACAACATTCTCAATAAGGACTAGCATAGTTATTTATATTTAACACCATGTATAAATTATATGGCATTATTACCTAAAGGAGTAATTAATCTTCTGATAGTCGCTTCGCGTGTGGTGTTTAAGGTCACATTTTTATTTAACGTTAAAATAAACACAACACAAATTAAATAATTTTAATAAGATTTTTCTACTGATAATTTCTTCTCATTGTAATATTAAACGGAAGGTAAAATTAACACGCAATTTTATTTACTCCTTTTAAAAGGTATGTGTTTAAGGTTTTCTTGTTAGAATATAATTCAATTTTGTATAACGATATTTTTTTTATTAAAATGTTGTCTGTACGTTTTTTAAGATTCATTATAATTAACAGTTAATTATCATCAAAAAGCTTATACATCATAACTTTATGTAAACAATTTAACAAGCTAAAAAAGATTTTCTTTGAAGAAAACATAACATTCTTAGAAATTCAATAATGAACACATCTCATTATAAATTATTATGATATAAATATTGTTATATTTTCAGAATTGACAGAATTGAATGCTGTCTGAGGAGTATTGTTGTAGTTCTTTTCAAATTGAAGTTTATTTACCTATTATTAGACTATTGTCTAGGATATTATTACGTTTACAGTTGATACAGGAGATACACGCAACATTGCTCGGAATAATAGATTGTGGAAAATTCAGGCGATCTATAAATAGACTAAATACAATTACTGTCTGCAACAAACCGACTGGCAAGTTGTTCACCTCAAATAAAGGTGTGGCGCCATAAATTTATGTACCATTACAAATGTGAAGCTCTATCGACATTGACCTTGTGTGATGTCACTCCATCCCCCCCTCCCCCTCCCCAAGGACGTGACGTAAAGCAGCCTTTACACCTACTCTGTATGCATACCACGTCTCAGGCATTAGCGATACACTCAACAGCATGAATCTGCACTAAATTCTCAGATTATGTCTTGTGTACGGAAATTTGTTAAATATTTGATGTTTCTTTTCAGATAAAAGCTATGCTAATAAGTTATCTTGAGAGAAAACGGTTGGATTATCTTTAATGTTTTTATATTTTTTCTAACTTAGAAAAGGGAGAAAGTTCAAAACACAACATTTAACATTTTTGTAATATGGTATGCACAAGGTATATTCAAAAAAAAAAACTAAATATTAAGTAACTTTCATATGTCGCTTTGAACACAACATGAGTAATTTTGTGTCTAAAAGAATTTGATTAGGTAATTAAGATAATCTGATTTAAAAAGTGCACTTTGATATATATCGCCATGAGTTTAATTAGAAAAGCATAAATAATCTCAAATTGTCTTAAAGATATTAATTTCTAACGTAATAACTATAATGATCTTGGATTAAATTGTTTAGATGTTGGTATGTTTCATGGTATCTTATCGTCACCAACTTCAGTGGAGGCACAGATAGTTTATAAATTTGTTTTTAAATATTAGCATAAGATAAGGCTGGCATGTTTTAATAAACAAAAGCCATAAAATAAATAAAGATTATTTTAAAAAAAAAAACATTATAACTATAACGTAATCACACTCTAAACCTTGTTGCATGTCCTCTGATATTGATATTCTAGATATTCTAATATTAGTAACGGAAATAATGATTATATGTAATAAATACATATTGCAGTAGATATAAATAGCGTAACTACGCATTATCGCAGCTGGATGTGTAGCGGCATGCAAATAATAACATTATGATCACAATAATGATCACACTACTTTCAATGAGTTAACACATTTTATTATTTGTATGTTATTGTTAACTATACCCCCCCTCCCCCCTCCTAGACTTTCCTTCGGTTTGTTAATGGATTTTCCAAAAATATGTAAATACATTTTTATTGAAGTTTATAAGCCTTTCCCTCACTTTGTAGAATTTCCAAAATTTTCGTTATTAATTACCTCACATAATAATCAAACTATCTAATTTTAAATGAGCCCTCAGCAAATCACAATATATCTCTTTATATAAATATTCTCTAAATATATATAGATATACATTTGTATATATATGCATATGTATATTTAGCTCAACCCTCTTAGAGGTTTCGCAAACGTCCGCAAGCAGCTACGTCAGAAACCTCCGAGAAACGAAATGAATCATTTCTCTTGTGTTTTATATAAATTCACGAACTAATTAAGCGTTTAAAATGTATAACCAAACTTATTTTTTCTTTACTTAATACTTTTTTGAATGCTTATATAATAACAAGTTAAGTTAAGCTCCACCCATTTCTATTATTGCGTCAGTATGTCGTTACAAGCTGTGATTTATATCACCCGCTGCACATTATGAAATATTTCGACTTGTACAATTAGAAACCTGATGATCTAATGGATATTTAGTTACAATGTTCTATATTCATAACATAAAATGTACCACAAAATAATTTAAACACAAATTGAAAATGTCACGACAAAGCTATGTAAGTCCGGTTAAGGTCGGAACAAATTAACTGTGGCCTTCAAACAAAGAATTAATCCATCGTCCTTCCGTTCGTTTCAAGAGGCTTTACTCACATTATTCATTCCAGAGTCGGTGGAGGCTGCGGCCTTCGTGACGTCACAGACTAATTAAGATAATAAACTCTCGTCCTTGAATTTCTAATAAATATGAAACATGACTCCCCATAGATCTTGAGAATGTGTGAAGAGAGTACAAGGCTACTAATATTGGTGTTTTGAAACACCTACTGTTCTTGAACTATTTCTAGTTACCTTCCCTTCAGAATTAATTACTGTTTTTAATGTTTAATATTTTGGTTGTAACTTAATATAATGTAATTTATTAGTTTACATTGATCTATAATTAACAGCGTTGTAACTAGTTCAAACATCATTTGAATTAATCTTTGATGGCTGCGTGTCAAAATAACTGTGAAACATACTCCACTCAGCACTCGACCTGACGCCTTAGAAAGTTCATAACTGTAATAGATCACGTCGAGCTGGTAAATGTAATTTTAGCGTGTTTCATACATTTTTATAATATTAAATACATTCTTATAAACAAAAATTGTTTTATAAAATGGTTTTGCTTGTTTCATATTTATGATAATATTATAAATATAAATTTTACTAATAAACTATTCATAACACTAAACCAACTAATAAATAATACAACTGCACTATATATAGAAGTTAAATTAAATATAGACAAAAAGACTTATATTTAGTAACAGATAAAGCGTTCAGTTATAGCCGGCGGCGTCCTAATGACCCAATCCCTCATCGGTTGTAGAACATTCTAAAAATAACATCGATACACATTCCTTAGATCGGACTTAGATAAGACGTTATTCGATTTAGCATTTATCTTTTAGAATTATAAAGAAAACCTTGATATATGCTAAATGATGATATAACTGGAAGCTAGCTAATTATATTGCTACAGATCTAACTATGAGTGTAGATGTATGGCGAGCATTGTGTCTTGCGCTAAAAGCACCCTGACTCAGAAACATTAAAATCATCTCAGTTCATACTAAATACTTGATATCAAAAATGAATCACAAGATAAGATTTTTCTTAAGTATTTTTTTTTTATGGATTGAAGTTTAAAAGCTACATCTCTTATCGTTACGAAGAACTTAAAATTTTGAAGTGGGTGTCTGAAAGATGGAAGATACCAATTATTACAAGAAACTTTTATATGATTCATAATACTAGTATGAATACTCATTAACCCATCTACTATAGACTGGATTTTAATAATATTTGTATATATATAATATATTGTTAACATTTTAATAATTAGAATCTTGTTTAAATTTTATGCCATAGAAGGAACAGACATTTAATTACAGACGCACGGGAAAATAACTATATTATTTATAAGAACCCTGAAAATTTCAATTTTAATATGGACTTTGCTAACAGAAGCGTTGTAATTAACTGATATCCCCTATATCCCCCACAGTACAAGAACTACTATCAGAGTGCTACCAAGAATCATCAGTCAATTTGTCATTCATTTAACATTGACCATATTTAAAATGTTATGGCGGATATTTATTGAAATAATAATAATGTATATTTGAACTTATAACTAGAAGTGCGCGTATCAACGTTTAATATGTTAACATCGTATTAAATTATATCAAAACCCAAATAATTTAAGTCCAAATAAGTGTTTGTATTTTCCAGTGACAATAAAAGTGTTTTTAAAAGTTTAATGTGTCGACCAGCGCAATAAGATATAACTAAAGAAAACAACATCAAAATCTGTTTAGGTTTTACGTAACGTAACATAAACAAAGTTATTTTTTATATTTAAAAACTTTATTTTTTCTCTACTATATACTATACATATACTAGAAAAGAGATGAGAATTATTATACCGCCTAATATTTAATGAGTCAACTAACAGACGCCTGACACATGGACTATTAACAGCACCGCACGTTACATGTACGAGGCGCACTCCAAAGACAATCTGTTTTGATTTACTGCGACTTGAAGACCTAGTTTAACATCTACCAAATAGGTTTATCTAGTAATGGCTTCCTAATAGCACTTTGCCACTGACTCACCTAATATAAAATTCGGCGAAGTTGATTTATGAAAGAAACGAGTGCAGGCCACATGGCCCCCCAAATTTACCTCAGTTCTGTTTACATAAAGTCTATCTATGGACTGAGAAGCTGGCACGGACTGATCTCAATCCTAACCTTCAAGACATCAAGTGTATGGGCAACATTAAATGTTTATTACATTTTACGTGGTTATCTGTTTGAAGATTTGGTAACATTTACTGTGCAATAACATTTTAAAAAAATAATATTAGTCTTTACCTTAAGGTAAATAATTACTTAAATCTTTCACCGCAAATAAAATTTAACAAGGTTGGTTTGTTAAAGATAAACAGATGTCACTAGGTTCATTAAAGTTTGTGAGAGAAACATCAAAAGATAAATAATATATAATATAACCAAAATACTTGCAAAAGTAGCAATACATAATTATAGTAAGAAATAATATTCGTTCATAATCACAAATTTTCAATTTTCAATTTTTTCGAAATTTTTATTTTGATATCATTAATTCTGTAAATTACATTAAATACATTGTACACTACAAAAACAACAGATAATTAGTATTTTAATATATTTTAATGTTTGTCATTAGATTATATCTACTGATGAAGAAACAAATTAAATAAAGGGTTGATGTCATGAAAGTTATAAAACAATTTATAGTATTTTTATCTTCACAGATCTGTGTCGGAAGGAGCGGTATAATAAAACTTTTAATTAAACCTAGTCTATGAATGGAAAGAAAAAAGAGGAGACGCTCCCAACGGACGGGGCTCGTGTATACATCTAGAATTAAGAGATCAAACCATAGGTATGAACTTATATTACTACTGACTCTTGATGTATCTGACGATAATTATTGAAATCGTTGCAACAATTCATACATTTTCCTCAATATATAGTGTGTAAGAGGTTATATATTTTTTTTTTGTGTGTCTCTGCTGTTAGCCCTACTGGCCATAACAGCGTCACCGGTGGAATCAAAAGAGGTTATAGTTATACGATATATCGTGCGTACATTACTCGGAGTATCTGTAAATAACGAGTGGCATCGAACTATAAATTGTATCGCATTAGCCAGTAATGTTGTTCCGATGACGTGTTTCCTGGTACAATACATTACATTTGAAATGTATTGGCTAACAATTATTTCCACTCGAACGTTAAATGATAATTCCCAGTTATTGACTATAAACTAACCGTTGTGGAAAAATGCAATGGACTCCGTCAAAAAAAACATTTTCTACTTGACAATAGTTTTATAACAACAATATATGTATTCAAGTTACTTATCAATTCAAATTAATTTTTTTCAGGTAATAATACAATTTAGAATCAAGTATATATTTAAAAAATATTAAATTAATCAAAAAAGATATTACCATATTAATAATTATCGCAATAAAATCTAATTTATTTTCAATATAGTAATACTACTTAGTACTCGGACACATGTTTTTTTATTATTTATATCCTAATTAACAATAATATTTTCAAAAATAAGTATTTATTCGAGAAGAACCTTTTTTATTAAATGTATCGCCATTATTTTCCAGCCATTCCAAATTGTATAATTCCCTTCAATAGTTTTGAAGTAATACTGTTCATAGATTCATTATAAAAGCTTTATTTCCACTATATCAATCAAAGCAAAACATTTAATGTGCCCCAATTACATTATAGTAGGTATTAATATAAGAAGATTATTAAATGCAAAGCACACTGAATTATTGAATATGAAAAATATAATAAAGATGAAATGTAAAAGCAAATATTAAATTTATTTCACTCGTATAAACCTTTACACGAGCTAGGGCTGAACTGATAAAGGAGTGGGCTTAATTGAATAGCGCTCGATATTTGCAAGCCGGTTTAAGCTCATCTCAAATACTCGGTAACACGTGGCATATGAGAATAGTCGCCCACCCATATTATTTAATCAAGGGCTCATTATTCTGACGATATTGTATTAAGATGATAAATAAAATAATCATCTGACGAAAAAATAAATCAATAAATATATATAGACATATATATATATATATATATATATATGTAAAAATGTATGTTATTTCTTCTTTCTTAAGTATATAAAAAGGTCTCGTAAAAAATGTATACTTCTCTCTACTACGACAACGAATAGAGCGAAATTGTATCCTGCCTGCGTGCCACCGCCTGATTAAACTAATCTGATCCTTCTCTGATACCATCATGCCATATACCTTGCTTACAACGCCATTAATGATATAGTTTCAACATAAAATTATCGTCTTTAAGACATCTTTAAAGGTGATATTAATTGATACAATTGGCACGGAACGGGATCGCGACAGAATTAATTTATGAAATCACTTATCAGTGCCAAGTGGACCACTAGAGGTCATTGTGCCCTCATTGAGCATCTGCATACACAATTAAATGATTTAAACTTCACCCCTCGTAATACTCTGTTGGGGGGAGCGTTAATGCGTATCGCTCCTTGTTCTGATGTTAATTATTCACTCGTGATGCAAATCTCGATACAGTGATTGTTAGGTCATAAATCACGACTGATGATCCCAGATGTTCTGGAAGAGTGACGTCACTGGTCATCACGGCGCCTCCTTGTTATTATGACTTAGTTGCAATTAGATAAGTTTTGTAAGTTTATAAACATGCCAAATATGTGGTAACAACTTACAAGGAACAAGTATATAATGTTACTAAAATGTAACCGAATACATCTCTAAGTGAATAGTGGGTCATATAAACATATGTTTTCGCTTTAAAATCTATAGATAATTCAAGTCTCACCATAAATATAGACAATGGTCCCGTGTTAGCATAACGAACGAACCATATGCAAATAAGAGATCTCATCTTCAGTGATTTCCTCCATTGAAGAAATCTACAATATTTAGATGTAAATTTAATGTATATTAATGTACAATATTAACAAGGATCAATAATTCAGTGTAATTAGGTGTTTTTACTGATTGATATTTATTAATATATTTGTGAACTAAATATTACCGAAGACTTCACCCGCTTACAGAATTTATTATATATTTATCATGGGTGACAAGTAAACAAGCAAATAGCAAACTTTCAAAAAATGTTTTTAGGTCTGCAACATGTACTAAACTCGTAGCATTTTCTTCTTTTTTAATTAGTAACGAAAAAACATAGTTTCTCTACCATTTCATTATGTAATCCTAGCTGTATAATCTCGACTCCATCCGGATTTATTTACAAAAGTACCAATTTTGTAAAAGTAAATAAATCATAGCAAATAGAAATTCTTACAAAATACTATCTTATTTATAAATATATATAGAAATAAACCAATAAATTGTATTTAGTATATTTAAATATTATTATATTATTATATACTGTATAAATGTTATACGTTATAAGCGACAACTTCTTACAGGTAATTTAAATCAGAGAACACTAAATAATTAATATAAAATTTAAAAGGTTTATCCATAGACGGTGCGTGCCTTAACTAGTAATCAAAGTTATCACTACGCGTAACTCCCACGTCTTTGTCCTCATGCACGTGGTAGGTCGAAGGGCAATGAATAATTTGAAACTTATTATAATAAATTAAATACAATGTGGATATAAATATCTTATAAATGAAACCTGCGCTGTTGTTGTGTAGAGAAATTTTTTATATTATATATATATATTATTTTATAGCGTTAACTGAATTTCAGTGGAGAAATATTTATGACACATTGAATTTGATTAAAAAAAAATTGTAAACAAGGTTGTTAGGATTTAAATTTAAGCCTTATTGTATTGAATAATTTTCCGTTCTCAATATTATCAGGACTAGAAGGAAAGAGTATCTAGGTAAAAGAAAATTGTTTATCAATTGACAACTGCAGTTATGGGATTTGTCAAACATGTTGCTGTCTTTGAGTGAAATAATGAGAATAGCAAGAGTGGAAGAAATTGTAAGTTTTAAACATCCATATATATCGTTTAAAATGAAACTTTTTTGTTTATATATAGGATATACATCTAGGAAATATTATTTTGAATCGTTATGTATCACTCTTATTTTATTCTTTTCTGAATTTATGACTTTTCTGTATAAAAAAATCTCTCATGCACTTATATGTATTGTGTATATATAGATTCAAAAGCAGAGAGAGCGTTAGAAAGTAAAGCACGCATCAGACAACAAAAGGTCGCTACTCACGCGAGTTCTCGATGTGAGTACACTTACCACTAAATGTGGATACACATTGATGTTTTTACGAATACAATACCGTAATAAATATATAATTATATTTCATTTTATTAGATATTATTAGAGAAAAAAAATATTATCTTAATTTTTTTTAGTGTTATAAAAAATATTAATATAATAACTAATACATATAATTTGTTTTAATCGTTGGCAACTTTTTTTATTATTTTAATATTAATAGTGTGAATCGACATTAAGAGAGACCGAAGTGCAACTTTCGCCGGCAGCTGCGACCGCACATTGTACCAAATCAAAACACTTTCAAATGCAGAACTTTCAAAAGCTCTTACAGCTCGTAATGTTAGTAAGTTTTTGTTAAAGTTTTTTAAACTTCATAATTATTTAATATATAAAGCCTAATATATAAATTATTACTTTAGAATTAGAAAGAAACAATGTGGGAAGTCAGTAGTCAGTGTCAATCAATTTTGTTTTAAACTATATAATATAATAATAATTATAACTCATATTATCTTCTATTAACTTCTTGTCCGTCTATTGCATTATTTTTCCAATAAAGGTCGTAATATTAATATTTTTTTATGGAAATATGTTTTTTATTAAATATGGATAAGCAATTTAATAAATAGTATATAAAAATAATGTAACTCATTCATAATGACTATAAGAATTGTTTTTTGAGCCTCCCTTTCCGTGACAATGAAGCCCTATATACATTTATACGTGTGTATGTGTGACTGTCTAAATATGGGTTGTGTGTGCACAAGTTTGCATGTGCGTGTTTTGTTTGGGAATCAAAGGGTGCACAACACTGGGTGTAGAACCCGTCCTATGGGGTTGGGGCGCTTATTACCACTTCGGAAGAAATTAAACACCAAATCCAGGGAGAAGACAGGCAGGAGTTTTTTTGTACATCTTAGTACATTGGAATATTAATTTATTAAATTAATAAATGAATTACATAAACTCAATTAAAGGCAACATATTTCTCATTTATCCTATCGTTAAATACAATTTACTACTTTTCATAATCCACAATACTTTCTTAACAATTTTAATGTCTGTTATATCAATGTATCAGTAGGTCAATGGGCAAAGTACAGCTCTGGACGAGCTCAGGCGGAGTCGGGGAACGAAGCTGTTAAAGTTTTACGAGAGTTGCATGGAATGAGTATGCAGCGTAAGCGATTTCTATTAAAATACTTACAACTATCAAAACCTTACCTTATTATTTTATTAGCTCATTATTTTAAGATCAAATTTTTTAAACAATACTTTCAGACTAATTTGGTAGAAACAAAGAGGTAGCAAAGCAAAAACCATATTTCTCGTCAGGAAACCGGATTGTTTGTTATAAAAATGTTCTTATTCAAACAAAATTGTTAATATAATATTTTGATATATATTATTCCGCTGACGCTCGTCAATAAACGCGAGCCATGTGTTAAATTTGAAGCTGAATGCGGCGATTGTGTACGTTGCGTCACCTCACGCGAAATCAGGTTATGATTTACGACTAGCACTATACACACAACAGTACAACATTTAAAAACTAATTTCTTTAGTTTTAGTAATTTTGCATACTAACATTGCACAATATAAATACTGTTAGTGAACTAATAGCAATATTGAACTCCTCGCTATTTCTGGGATTAAATACAGCGTTTAAAATTGTATATTTAAATATATCCATAACTGACTTTTGCGAGCTTGTTGTCATAAACCTGCGCGTGCGACTGTACGAGTGCAGTACGGCCTCGGTCATTCATACGAACATTAAATATTATGATACATATAGAATCATAATACTCTTTTATGACTTTAAAATGTTTATTCAAATATAAGTATGAGGTTACGCTGCTGAGGTTATATTTAATGTCATCATGTAGCAATATGGTATATTTATAATAGCATTTTCTTACAAAATTGTATTTAAATTAATCTCTAATTAAGCTAACCGTTATAGGCTACGAAATTTTAACATCAATTCCAATATACACACTATTATAGTTAAATTCTTCTGCACCAGCAATTGCGCACTGCAGATAGTCTACAGAATGTGTCGCAAAACAAACTATGCAGACCATTATTTGCCTTATCGTTTAAACACAGATACCAGAATAGTCTGCTACTACATTGTACCCAGTCCGGCTGAGACAGTAGGTAGTAGGTACTACAGGAAGTGTTTTACAATAGGCGCTGGGCGGTACTCGGCGCGCTGCCAACTCTCGCAACATCTGCGATCCTTGTACACCTGGATTTTATGTTTCATTTTCTTTCGTTAAATATTATGTTTGGATAATAACTGTATTTATTTATATATTTAATTTACATTAAAGCGTTCGATGTTGGATCTGGGAAGTGTTATCTTTTTTACCATCATCAAAGTAATACATTAAGATCTATTTAAAAAAGAAGCAAACATTATTCGTTTATTTTTCTTAAAATTGTTAAAATTAAAAAATTAAACTAATAGTATGCCATTAGAGCTAGGGTCGCTATCCCTTCGGCCGGCGTGTCAGGACTCCAGCAACACCGGGTTATTAAATAACAGACAACCCTAAGAATCCTATTTATAATGAAAATGTACACCCGAACCCACTATAGATATATTACTGCTAAATAATCGATTTAATAAACAAATTATTGTCATATTAGCTCTTCGTTATTCCATTCCTCAAACCTCAAACTTTAGGAAATATTACCAGGAATTTCATTTAATTTTCGTTCATAAAGTGAAGCCTCATTTAATTATAGTTTCAACAAAATTACATCGAAGTCTTATAAATATTAATTTCCACAAACATGACAGAATACGAATTGTACTAAAACGGTACCTATAAAAATATATACAGAGTTCGTCTAAAATAATACGAAGGCGGTAACAAAGGAGCTCTTCAGTGTTCACTAGTAGCCAGTCGCCACTCGAGCTCCCAGTAACTAAGTTAGTGGGTGCATTAGGGGTCAAGAGACATTGGTAACTTTATTAGGACGATGGAAAATTGACATTGGAAGTAATTCATTTATCACTTTCCGATATTTAACACTCGCTGTCTTTATAGTACACTATTACTTAGAGGAGTTATAGTAACATAATAAAACATTTTTATTTATCTCTCTTTCCTTGACAGGGTTTTTTTTCAATAATGATATCACTCATTAAGATATCACAATTGGAAATAACTTTAGCTATTAATTCCAAAAAAGGATTTTATGGAATCTTAAACTGAAACTAGAGTCACCAAAAAATATCTTCTTTTAAACTCCACACGACATTCTGACAAAATGTGATGAACATCTTCCATTAGTCCATATGTATGTATATATAATTCAAAAAGATATATCAAATAGATAATTCAAATTACCCATCATAAATCCACATAATAATATGTGAGAAAATAGTAATAATTATTATTATTATTACAGGAACAAAATAATACACTATCTACATTTACAATATAAACCATCATCAAATACATGCATTGCATAAATAAACGTAAACGGTCAGATAAATCCCACCAACTGTCGGAAATCGTGCTAGTATTACTTATAGAATATCACGGCTTTCAAATGTAAATGTGTGTGTGTGTGGGTACGTGTAGTGTGTGTGTGTGTGTGTGTGTGGTGTGTGTGTGTGGTGTGTGTGTGTGTAACATAAAGACGGTCCATCACCCCGTGACATTACGATTTGTTTACAACACACTAAAGACGCCTCGCTTTGCCGGTGACTTAATTCTATTTGGACATTAAATTGTTCTAATATTATTATTAAAAAATTAATTATTGCGATAAAATTACGCAATAATTTTAAATAAGAAATATATGATTATATAACGAATAGCAACGAACGTTGACATTCATTTAGAGATTATATAAGAGTTGAAATAACTCTTCACTCCGTCTTTTCCGCCGACACTTTTTTACTTTGAGCTATTCACTTACGTTATTTATGTGCTCTGGCATTCCATGGAAATGAAAAGTAATTGCATTAAGAGAAATGTTTATAAAGATTTTTCTTTAGAATCATAATTCAACGAGACCCACTCATCACTTGAATGTGGATATTTGAATATTTTTTTCATATACGAAGAATAGTGTACCAATTACATCTAGTAAGATCTGCAATTATTAGCGAGATATTTGTTAGAACTCAACTTGATTAATCATTTATCTTTCAGTATAGCTCCGACTTAATTCCAAGGTCAGAAACACCATCAAAATGAATTTCCATAGCCGACGATGTTTGTGTCATCAACCCTTCTCGACTCGAGCTTCTCACTTGTAAGTAATCTTCATCTAATTACACTTGGAATGTTCTAAGTATAGTAACAAATATTGTCTACTAACTTTAGATGCAGGTATTTCGCTGTACTATAATGTATTTAATGTATGTATGTCACTTACGAATAAATTAACTCAAAAACTTTAACACTCTTTTAAACGGGATATCTCTGTAAACTAGTTTATGTATTCGTATATATTATAGCCTCGTAACCTCAATTGTAAATATAACATCATTTATAAGCGCTTTTGATTATCCAATTGATAGCACACTACTTGACACCAAAATACGTGTTAAATGTACACTAAATAGTACACTAAGTAGTGCCACAATCTGGCACAAAGTCCTCGATCCTCTGTCCGAAATATGCATGACGTTAAAAAATAATGTAATTTGTCCCGCTATATGTATAATAAACCTTGTCTTTGACAAATTACATTATACAAGACAATATGTTTCAGAATTTCTTTTTACAATATTATTATTATTACGAAAAAAAAGTATTATAAATTCTTTGCTTGTAACAATTATATGCCGTTAATATTCTTTTTATATTACATATAATTCATACCAATATTTGAAATTTAATATAAAATAATGATTTAAAAAAATATAATAACTGGTTATAAACGATTGTAGAAAATGATAAGGTACTTAAAAATAATAAGGAATAATCGTTGCATATTGGTGTAGTATTTTTTCTTTTTTTCTTTTCTATATTGACCATTTTATACAGTACTTGAAAACCTAAAAATTTTAATTATATTTATAAAATATCGGTATATGTATAACTAAATTTACAAATTTGGTTTACAGTTTATATAAAGATTAAAGTTTTATTAATACCAGTTTCAGTGTAAGAAAAAACTTAATAGTGTGTGGTATATTTTTCGTACATATACAAATTGTTTTCTTGTAAAGATTTTCATAAAGTTTATGTACATTTGTAAGGACATTCTTCTAAAATGTTTGTGAATTAAAAAAAAATGTTCAATAATTTCAATTTCTTTGTTGTATTTGTTTAAGTTATATAAAGATTTTTATTTTTTTCTAATAAGATTAAAAATATTATAATTAAGAGATGAATTTATATTCAACAGTCGCGGTTTATAACCTCTAAGTACATACGATACACCCGTCCACTGAAGTGTTCGCCGATCGACTAACGTCTAACAGTTACATGGGATAGTTAGTAAGTGCACTAGCTCCCTTTTCAAGATGCGATTTGTCACATTACTCAGAGTAGATAAGCAAGAGTAATGGTAACCATACCATAGTACTGGAATGGTTCATTATCTTGCTAACAACCAACGCGGGATAAGTACCCTAATTGACCTAGCGCGTGATAAATTGGATAATTTAATGCTTGCTTAAAATCTTAACCTTTGTAACAATTAAGGCAATAATGAATAAATGATACTAGGGGCGCCAACTAATCCTCAATTTCGACTAGCTGCGCTCGCGAAATCTCGGGTGCCGTTTGCATATTGAGTGAAGCGAGCCCAGTGTATTCACTCATCGCTTCCCATTGACTTCAGTGGGATATCAGTTTTTTGACATGACATTAAAAAAAAATTTTTTTTTTTAAAACCATCACATAATGTGTGTGTTTTTGTTTGCAAAGTTTCATAATTTTCCGTTAAGTAGTTTTTGAGCCAATTCTTGACAAAGAATGCAAAAAGTCTCCAGTAAAACGCTCCGCTCACTTCGTTCGCTTCGCTCAATAAATTTTCATGAATATAAACTGAAAGAAATAAAACAGGAAAAACGTAAGCACCAATTATCGGAGATGTGTTGGTGGTATTTGGCAGGAGTGGCGCTGAAGTGGTACAGGTGTCGTCGGACGCTGCAAATAGAACTAGTTAATGTTATCTCGTATCTGTGACGTCTTGTTTAACCGTGATAATAATAAATCTGATTTTCGTAGTATAAGTAGTGAGACGATGAAGATGAAGTATTTTCTGGGCTTTTTGTCAACACTTTTCTAACGAATGTCTTTGAATATTTCATATGAATGTCTGCGTTTAGCGCTGTCAAGTGACTGTGTATTTTTAGTGCATGTTAATTATATCTCTATCTATTTATAAACAGCTTACTGGTACTCTGAGATTACATTAATAGTAATGGAATTAGCGCGTCTGAATTTTTTATGTCAACATGTTTTATTGAGCGAAGCGAGTGTAGCGAGCGGAGCGTTCTACTGGAGACTTTTTCACATTCTTTGTCACGAATAGGCTGGAAAACTACTTGACGGAAAAATATGAAATTTTGCAATCAAAGACACACAATAGGTGATGGTTTCAATTTTTTTTTTTTTAAATATGTCGTTGAGCAATAATCGTCAAAATACTGATATCCTATTGAGGTCAATAAGAAAAAAAAATCACGCGAAAAATTTGCTTTACAATGACATTGTCCACAACGATGAGTCATTACACTAGGCTCGCTTCGCTCAATATGCAAATGGCTCCTGAGATTTTGGAAGCGCAGCGAGTCGAAATTGAGGGTCTGTTGGCGTCCCTAGTATTATTCTAAACTATTTAGTTTTTATTTTAACATTCATATTCAATTTAAAAAATCATTGTTTTGGTAAAAAAATATATGTCTACTTTATTAAACCAATTATGACAAGTCAGTATCAAGTATATTTAGATTGTAGGTACATTATGAGTTCGTGAAAACTTACCAAGCATTTGATTTTCGTAGTAATCCAATCAACAATCACGTAGTCGACTCGCTCGCTCGTGTTTCGGTCTTCTGTGAAATTGTACAGCTAATAGTGCATTCGCTGTAAATTATTCAAGTGTAAGCGATGGTTTTTAAATTAAATCCAATTATAATTAATTCTTATCCATTAAATTTTATATACATTTTAATTATTTTTAACGATGATTACTATTAGTGCGTTAGGTTACTGAATACAAATTTAATTACTACCTGCGTTTTAGTGTTATATTGTATTATAATTAAATGGTATACCTTATATATTCTACTTAATCAAGACGTTCACAGCTGCCAGTAAAGTGTTCTCGTATTTCATAACAATCACATTGCAACTCGACGCTGCGGACGTCGCTCTATGGGATATTGTCACTTGAAAGTAAACTAACACATTCAAGTGATAAGTTAAATACTGCAAGGCAATTTATTATTCATATTTATTCCATTCCAAAAACACAACAGAACTAACTGTTTAATTGATATATACATTCTTCACGAGCTTCTTTAAATAATTCATAAACCTTATTACATTTATTATGAATATTCATATAAGCATAATATTTATTATAAATATTCATATTATTGTTTTTATATCACAAAGTAATGTAAGAGCTTCATTATTCGCATTCAATATCTAGAGGACAAAGGATTCTAGAAGAATGAGGTAACGACTTATAATGTAACATTCTTCATATTAAATACAGACCTTGAGGTATGCAGGTAGGAAAGTGCTACTGTGGTTTGACCAATGTTATTGTTAAGGGTTGGCAAAATGTGCTAAACATGAATTACTAAATATATTTTATTATGATAAATGATCGTTATGAGAATTCTCTATATAATAATATTTTAGTTCTATGAAATTGGAATCAAACTTATTTTCAATACTTAAAAAGTTTTTTATTTTTATCTTTCCATTTTTTTTCAGATTAATATCTTTCTAAATATCAGTTTGTTTTCATTTAGAACTGTTTTCTAAAATACATAGGTCTAATATTTTCTATTACGGAATCGTTTGGAAACAATATACTTTAATTATTTATGAATGTACACCAATAAGTTTAACATCTATTATAATGTCTTTAGTCTACTCTGTACATACCGGATGAAGGCCAGGCTTCGTTTTATAACAGATATTTTTATTACAGTTTTTGCAAATGACTATATGTCCACGATTCCGTAACTAAAGGAATGAGTTTTAGTTTTATTTTTTACCGTAATAGTGATGTAATCATTTTACAGATCAGTAGACAGTAAATAGATTTATTATTTGACTTTTTAGATGAAAAGTTATTACATTGTATACAGTGATGTGAAGAATTTAATTTATATTTTAAAAAGTATTAAACAAATAGAAATAAGTATAAACACGAGTTTTAGACCGTAACAAAGATTAAAGTGCACTAATCCGGTAACAAAAGGATACTTATCGGACATTGTAACTAAAAACCTGTATCCCGCGTTTTAACGACCAAGTTCCGAGAATTCTCTAGAGACGACGAATTTCTTTTAACATTCTAAAATCTTTTGACGCGTCACATGTCGCGGCGCCATCATTAACAGCGCTGATTAATGATCTGGACATCATTTATGTATTTATTTGTCATTACAATTATTACTCAGTCCATCATTATGCTTTACCAACAAAGAATGTTCATTTTCAACAATAAATCTTAAAATACATATCAATGGTTATCGGTACAAAAAACTCTTATTTATAGAATACCACACATTTTTCAATGTTCATTACAAGTGTATTAAAGATTCTTTTAATCATTTAAGTGTTGACGGGATGTTATGAGAATAAATAACTATTTCCATTCGAAGAAACACACAAAGGTTTTGCGCTAACACTTTTAATTACACACAGCATATGTGATATTGTGCCTGTGTCAGAGCCAAACCAGTTTTCGTTGACATTATTTTACACAATAAAACTGTATTCGCAACTTTATTAAAGTTTTTTAGGGTTGGTACAAGGGAAGTGGGAAAAGAAACACATTACAGAATTAAGTTTATTTGAACACTGAACCATAAATAAATATAACCAAGTAACCTACAACCTGTTCCACACATCAGATGTTGCATACCACCCGTATAGTCAAGACGAGAATAACCAGTCATTAAGTCGCTTTATAATTAAATGAACATGAACTGCCCTATCATAATTTATATACATAATTGACTGGTGAAAAAGGTTTCCATTTATGTACGGGAAAAGCAATCATTTCTTTACAATTCTTTATAAAACCTTCTCTAAAAATTTTACTATGCTTTCAACTTTAAGTGAGAAAACTTAACAAAGCCGATAATGTATCGAATGCGTCGATCTTTTGCTTTGGAGAAACCTCCTGCACGCTCGTGGTGCCCTGGTACTTTAGTCACGTTTGCTACAAAAGCTCAAAGTTGGATTTGATTTTTTATTATTGTTTTCTCTAATGATGCTTTTTAGATAAATAAAACTAAGTAAACTAGTACTTTATTTACACAATAAATATCTAATGTTTACTTTATTCATCAAATTCTTAAAAATACTTAACATAATAAGTTACAAACTAAGCTCTGTATGATAACAGGGTAAGTCTCTCTAAGCCGGCGGTGCAATTACCTGCGCTCACGCACGAGCACCTCGCCACGCATTCCACGCATAATCAATTTCCCAACCAGTTCCCCTTCCAAAAAACTATTAAGTAGAATTTCTAGGAAACTTTGTTTCTACAAAAGATTCCTTAATAATTTTTAAGATAATCTTCATAATAATTGAGAGTACGGGCAGTCACCTGTACACATAATAGTAATGTAACTTAAACTATAAGATGAAATCAGCTTTAAATGCTGGCAGAGATATTTTAAAATGTCATAACGCTACAGACATACATAACACATTACGGTGAACTATTTATGCATATATATACACAAACAAATCTAATACCACAAACTAAACGGAGTAGGAGCAGCATTGTTACTACTTATGATCTTTCATTATACAATTTCAAGCGCTCTATTTAATCCCAAAAATAGGGTTATGTCTCCGCCAATAACGAATACGCTAACAGCTCACTAACAGTCTTTTCACTACCCGATGTTAGTATGCCAGTTGACCTAGCGCTTGGTAGATTTGATAATGAAATGTCTGCATTAATATGTGCAGGGTTGTCTAAAACATTGTGCAGAATCGCGTATTAATATCGGTGAGACAATGACAGTTATCGCAGGCCCTGCAACCCGCGCTCGGGCGTTGACCAACGACGTGCCAGGACATCTAATTGTGGCATTAGACTTTCGTATTTGTTTTAATGTCACACCTTTATGTTTTATGATCGTTTGATTGTTACATTCATTATTGTTTACTCTCAACTTGTAATCTATATAATAAATTTTATAAAAAGACTACTGATCTATCAACGTATAGTCTGAATCGCTGGTAAGAGAATCTTGAATTTGAATTCATGGGTTCCTTTTATGACTATTAGTCATGTTTTTTTCAATTATCTTTTTAAAAAATTTAATAGCCGATTAAAGTTTTTGATATAAATTTTAGTAGTAAGAGGGATGTCTTTTACAAGTTGATAAACAACAATATTATATTATTTTGACTCAGAAATTTTGTTTTGAACATCAGCATCATTGCAAGTTCCCGTCTTGTCCGCGACCTTTGTCCTACGCCTGATAGTCACCGCGACCCGCGTCGGCGCCGGCGCCCTTGTCAGCACTCGATTTATTACTCTATTGTTGTATCCACTGAGCCCGGGAACGGGGTACTGATAACAAGTAGCATCATTAACGCGCGAATCAATCAATTGTGTAGGCATTTATTTATAAATAAACCCATTGGTCAACCTCTATATTCTTTAGTTAAGGCCATAGTACATGATATCAACAAGTCAGCATTGAACAAACCAAATACGATCAATAAATATCATATTTTTTTTATTAATAATTATAACTCCTATAGAACAAACTTATTTGGTTTCTACTATAATACAAATTGAAACAAATCATGTTTAAAGGAATGTTATTATCGTGTATGTGTTATATTATAATGCATCGACATTGATGCAGAGAACGTTGCATTTCCTTGTTTCCACTTAAATCATGGACAGAGGTTAAGGACTTGTGTATTTCTGGAACGTAGCCGTCCGAGGCTATTTCCGCGTTGCGAACCTAAATAAGGCCTGGATACACGACCAAATGGAGGTTGTACACCTGCCTTAGGAAGAGCAAAAAAGTATTAGATACTTCTGTGGTAGTGACCACTGTATATGTTGATTGGTGTGGAACGATCTAAAAGGATCGAACAGTTTATATCCCTCTTAAATTATATGCAAGCGAGCTACGCTTCATGGAATCGGGAAGCGTTTTTCTGTTTATAATTTTTTGTTGCCAGATACGGGACTATTTTTTCTAGAGTAGAAGTTTATGAGATAATTAAAAGCATTGCATTAAACTTATTATTTATTAGCGACTTTTGCACGCGAAGTTACTGAATCACAACAAAATGGTTGGTTTATAACAAATAATGCCTATCTGGAGCTTAATAAAATTTAAATAGATATTATGCAAGCAACAGTAAATTACCTTGTAAATAATTCATTAAATTCATTTCATATCGTATCACACATCGCCTTAGGCTTTAGAATATATTGAAATTTATCAACGGCTTATCAGTCTCCCACAACACAGGCAGCGGCTGACGACCCCCGCGAATTAAACCCTTGCAGAGAAATAGTACCTCTGTTGATTTATGCCGCGCAGACGGCAAATAATTCCGTTTACCAAAGCTCGCATTGCCGAAGCTGCATAGGGGAGCCCGAGCGAACGACCTTCAGCGTCACGATTCATTTGAATAAATTTAGCTGAAATTCTAAATTACAGAATTTAAAAACATATACTAAAAATTGCATAACTTCTCTGTCACTCAAATATTATACCGGCACCAAAACATTCCCACAGACGCAGTATGCAAATATAATTTTATTTGCGCAAATATATTTATAACCATATTAATAAACAAATAGTCCTATAAATGAAGGACATGCAATAACATCTTGTTAGCAAGAGATAAATACAAATGGATTTCTAAGTGTTTGGTTACGACTGTTTTACTGGTAACACTGGCATATGGCGCCGATGATAGCCATTATGCGCCGGCGCATCTAACAGCGTGTGATACCAATAAGTATCCCACTACTTAAAAACTACGATTATATCACATAACCCACTTTTATATTATGCTTATATTACGACTATTACATATGTAAATAATTCAGCCGTTAGGTACCTAGCGGTTTTATCAGACAAGACAGTCCGGTTAGGTAATGCAGTTGCGTAAATAGAATCAGCAAGCTAATAAATTGTTTTTATCAACGTCACCGGTTTCACTATCTACTGCGATCGTTGAACCCTAAATATGTAGATGTAATACTTAATAGCGTTGGACACGGAACTTTGGAGAGTTAGCCAAGTTTGAATGTATTTCTAGCCATTAACAAGTTATAGAGTATTCTAAGTTTATAATTAAGAATTTCTAATGCTTTTTATAACCCTTAGAACCCAATTATTGTTGTTATATCTAATATCAGCCAATATGCATGCTAAATCTAATGTCACAATGGAATAGTCTACACGAGGGTTGGTTAATTAAATTCGTCCCAAAAGGGCCGGGCGTACCCCTTTTAATTTCAACTGTTTCTCGACTAGCAAACTCGATTACAAATTTAAACCATCCATATATTATAAAAATTTTAGTTTAAGAAATTCGTCGGGAACGGTTATAAGAAAATAAATTATTACAATATTGGTATGTACGTTATCTATTTCTTGATTACATTATTCCATACGGCAGCGATACCTAGAGACAAGTCAAAGATAAGAAGTGAATCATCAAAACGTCAATACAATCAAGTCTCTTAATGTCGTCTTTCTCGCTCTTCTAGCGAATCAGAAGATGTGTAGGTTTCTATTGTAATTAGCATCGTTTTTAATGTCTCTCTTTGTTGCCACGTAGTTCGAATGTTTTAATGATTACCAAATACATCTTAAACAAGACATACACGAAATGCGTCCTTACTTTCTCTTAAAGTATAGAGAGAATGCCATCCATCATGACCCCTATTCATCACCATAGTTAGATAACTGAAATGTAATTATTTATGAGGGTTTAGGGTGGTTTGTCATGTTGTCGGATTTTTAAACAATGTATTCTGTAGTGGACTAAATATAATACAAATTATTGTAATAGTTCTAAATGATAGAAGAAGTCGATGCATAAGATATTGTATTATTAATTACTTTACCGACTTTACCTTTACCAAAATAGGATAAATATATGTACGTGTGTTTTTATATATTAGAGCAATGGTACAAAACAGAATATTGATGTTGTGATATATAACACAAAAATGAATCAGGATCGATTATTAATTTCTGGTTAACGTCGTAATCCACGTGCCCCTTTACTTTTGTTGACACGTGCCATATTGCCATTTTATTTTATAATAGAACAGTGATTATCTTATTTATTTTAAAACGTGCTGAAGATCACCGGAGATTAAAAGTAAAATGCTACGTGATTTAAACTGCTTTAAAGACGTGCGGAGGCGGTAAGGTATGAAAGGTCTTATAATACCGCGTTCTTAATTAACTATATCTATTCTATTCCATTCATTAGCAAACTGATTTTGATAGTAACTAATATGTACATGCTTGTAATACATTTAATGTATTTAATATATTTTATAGAATATTTACATATATAAAGTAAAATAACTAAGCTACAATCTAAAATTATAGGGCACGATTATATTTGAAGCGAAGAAAGTGCCTGGACACGTTTCCTTCCGTCCTAAATCCAAAGAACTTCGTCTTAGAGAACAAAGCGGTCTCGCACGACATACCATGCGCTCCGTGCATCCGTGCATAACATACTTTGCTACATAGGTCTTGAACACCGACGACGTTGCTAATACTTTATTTAGTAATGCTTCTTAAATTATTTCAAACCTCAGTATTCATCCCAAGGCTACGTATCGACTTTCCACATTATTCATTATGTCCTAATGATGATCCTTACTATTACAAAACTATAATCTTTATATAAAATAACTTAGAATTCCCTAAATTTACTGGCTAAGATATCCAATAGATGCACTTTAGTCACGTTCCAGTTTGATTAGTTAAGGAAGTGAAATAGATAAATCTCGTTATTTAAGATGCATCTCTTATGGTACCACTAAGTCGCTCCACATAATCAGGATAATAAATTGAAGTCAGAAAAGCACTCTGCCGTTCCTGACTGGGAGGAAGGGAGGGGAAGGGGGGTGGGCATCAATTGCCTTTGATTCAGCTGATTGTTGCAATTAATCACGTGCTGGCTTTATTATCGTTTACTTTATGTTTATGATACTTATTATCTAATAAGATAATTATTAATGATAAATAACCAACAAGTTCCTCCCACAAAGATGTAACATCAATTTAGTTGCACCAATTATTTGTTGCTTAACGTCCATTGCAGATATTAAACCGTAAAAGGTATTGTGCATTAGATTGTAATTGAAGTTGATTTGAACTCAATATTTTATGTAACTCTGATAATTTCAATAAAATTATTATTCATCAATAAATTAATGTTACATTATTGTTGATATAACCAAAATATCTTAGATGATCGCTTCATCACGACCATGTTAGCTCTCACCGCTTTGGGGCAGCGTCTACCGGACTTACCCGATCTGAATACATGAGCAGTCGTCTAGACTGGGCCATACAAATTTTTCAGTCTATTCAGTTTTCATTTAAACCTATAAGTTATAAGTACCCAAATCTCGGTATTATTTATAAATTAGTAAAAATGTATATTTCAGTTAGAAATGTCACAGTTATAGTTACATGGTTATTGGTTTTTCGTTTATATCAATTCAAAAAGCCTTTTTCAGAATAACAATAAATTAGATGCAATTGTCCCGATCAACATATACTGTATATTAATATGAACTACAGAAACAATACCAAACAAATAAATGGATATTAAAAGATTTAATATTGTTTGATGGCTTATCTAAGTCCACATGTTGAAATACTATGCAATTAGTTGCGATGGTGATATATCTTTATGTCAATGAGAGGTATCTCAAAGATGTCAACATTGTATTTTATTTATGTATGTATATATTTACATTACTTTTCAATAATTTTGTGTTTTAACAATAGTCTGATATTACAAGTTCTTCCGCCGTGGAGACAATTCGAACAAAACATTCCGCCCGCTCTTATCGAAACTTCAGTTTTAATAATAACAAAATCGTGTAAATCGTAAAATATTTATGGTATCCAAGTAATTAAATCCAGGGATGAGATCATTTCTCCGGTATTGATAGTAATGGTATCCTGATGACGGTCAAGTCCGAGCCGATCGCGTATACGCAAAATTATTATAACTTTAAACCGACCATAATTAATATTGATTATATTTTTTTATAGTTTCATAGAAAAATACATTCAGAACGTTATTTTAATTACATAATATATAGACAAAAAAGTGTTTAATTTCTGTTTTTTATATAGTCTGTGGTAAGACGAGGGTAGAAAAGGGAATATCGGCTGCCACGTGTGCGTGTTGAGACGAATCTGGCTGCCCCGGGGCCTACTTCAGGACACGTGCAGACACTATTGCATCGCAAAAAGTCACTATTACATTTGCCCTCAAAAAAAAGGATAAACACATTTATTTTTAGAAAACACATCTAAAACATATTCTCATTTAAATCAGTTTAACTATTATGACTAATATGAAAATATATATTACAGTAGTAAAACATTTGATTGCATAAAGCGATTCAACCTTGAATCCGTTTGACAATTCCGATGCGTGAGAATTCTAGTTAGGAGTCCGTAAGTACTAAACCGATAACACAAGTTCAATCACAATAAACAATCACACATACCTACAAGGCGAGTCGGTAGTTACTACGTCAACCACGTCCAAAATTGATACATTGTTTTTATACATAACTTAGTACATAAAACAATTGTGTCCTTACACTTATTGAAAACTTAACCTAATAAAAAATCATGTGTAATTATAATGCAATAAAACTATATACTATTTCACTTATTAGGTGCTTAGGAGGTGTATTGTCTGTTATGAAGATAACTTATCTTAAGCATAATATTAGTAGTTGTTAAATAATATTAGGGTAAAATCTAAAGCAAGACTAGACTACAATCATCTTTTGACTGATAATTCCTCACAACTGTCTTATCTGTTGCTGCAATTCACAAACATTTAAAATAATTATACCATTATATTCTCCTAACACTTATGGGCCCACACATTATCCAATTTTAAGCCCACTTTGTAACCTCCAAAATAGCTAGTTAAAGATAAAACAAGCTAAAATGTCACTAACAGCTAGTTTCAGCTCTTAGTATTTGACAATGAAATGGCTAGATTACTATTTCATATCTGATTGTCTCGTTTTTGAATATCATACAAAGGAAAACAATACTGAAACATTTTTAAAATTTCATTCGTTTGTTCTCGCTTTAAAAAAATATGCCATCCTCTTCAAGTAATTGGTTGTCTTTTATGTACAAGACTTTAGCGGAGAATGTGTTTTACGTCTTGTCTTTTGTTTTAAAATCTTGTAAACAAAAACCAGTCTGGAGTCGAAAACAGTACTTAGCAAAGTTAACATTATTATAACTGACAGACGACGTGATGGAATGCGTTATTCAGATGCAAGAAGTGGTCATCTCCTATCACAGGTCAAGAGATCTCAATTGCTTATAGAGACATACATACTTCTGCTTTTGAATTTAGACGTCATTATACGTATAGTATGATTTAAGAATGAAGAACGAGTACAATTAGAGATAAAAACAAAAGAGCTATGCAGATTTTGAGACGGCATAATGTATTACCAGAGTAAAATTCCTTGATATTTTAATTAGACCTGGATATTCTAAATTCCAGAGTCCAGCTGCCGTGACGCTCTTGATTCACATTTGTATGTCTCCTGCATCATTGAATGTTGTCATGAAGCGACTGTTTAGTATAATTTATACTCGTATGTGTGAGTGACACAATGAGGTTTCACGTAATTATGTTTATATGATTTGTAATAACAGTTATGTAATTCCTAATAAAAGATATTCATTTAGAATATTTATAACCATTTAGTGCACTTAGAATAAACTAGATTCCCGCTTCGCGGGGCACACTATTAATTTGGATGTGAACTTAGGTTGCTAAGGTAACCTTTCGTCATAATTTCCGTTGTCATCGTAACCATTGCTATAGTAAAGTTTACCCCCGTGTTAAGTGTATAGCTGCTACAAGTTTAAAACTTGGCTAAATGCGAAAAGTTGAAATACGTTGTGATAGGAATTCCGTAAAATCCGTTTTTAGTGGACGTCTACGTCACAAAAGAAGTAACTATGAAAAATTTTAAGTTAATCGGATAGATAGTTTCGGAGATTTGGTGATGAGTCAGTGATTGATAAATCGCTTATATATATTTAGATAATATTTAAAATAAAACCAATACATATAAAAAATTACGACCACTTAAAATATTAAACTGAACACACACGTGTCTTAATAATATGAGTCTGTTGATATTATAAAATAACAGATAACAATTATTAAGTTTCATATACACTAGACGCAAAGTGTCATCTGAATCCCACTTAATAATCTTCGATCATCCGCGGCTGCATGAGCGAGATAAGGGTAATGAAGAAATATTAGAGCCATGCATTCTCCCCTCCTGACGCAAACGCCTTACTTTCGATTTCCTTATAAAGACACGGCATTTTATGCCAATATTTAACAGCATTATACATATAATTATAGTCAAATAAACATAAGAGTAGCTGTGTAATTAAACAAAGTGTTATCTAGTGTTAAGTACACAAAAGACCAAAGACAACATCGCCTCAGATAACCGTACTTGCACTCAACTTGTATGTATGACTTTACCAAATTGAATTTACTAACAGACACTACCGTTGTTATTATTGTATAAAAGTACGTGTTCTGGAACCGCTGTTATTTCTTGTTTACAACGTTGAGGAAGGTTGTATCTTTATAAAAATGTATTGTTTTATTGATGCAAGTGATATATATATATATATATATATAATATTTATTTATTTATTTAGTTCATATTGAATTGATATTGTAGATTTTAATACAATAATAAATTGTGCATCACCACATTGCAGTGAAAACAAGTCTTGATATTAATTATGGATGTATAAAATTTATTTATAACCTTACAAATATAAGACAAAGAATTGGTAGAGCCTTGTGGAGTGACACACACATTCATAAATGTATATACACACACACACAGTACTGTCGCAACACTGCGTCCGTGTCAGCGGCCGCCAACGTTCTAGAATTTTAAGGATGTAACCTAGTAACCATATTTTTTTAATATTTTCATTACGAAAACACACCACACGTTTCATTATTACTAATTTATATATATCTGTATTGAACTTATATATTATTTTTGTTTCTATTAAGACGTCAACACAAAATAGATTATTTTGAAAACGTAAACTAGTGTACTATCGCAATTGCAAACGTAATTAGTGCGGTGTTAAAGACAACTTTCATTAGTACAGCGGAAGACGAGACATTCGTGAAGTTTGACCTATTTATTTGTTTCTTCAATTTTATTTGTAATTTAAACTCATAATTGTTATAATGAACGAAAAATTAATATTATTCAATTTGAACAAATTTACTCAAAATAATCACTGATGAATACAAAATGGCCGCCCGACCTTCCCTTTTCAAAGTGATTACCGTTTTACTGTTATTTTCCTAAACCCTTTGTTTCGTTTATTTGCTAGATGACTCACTGAATATTCGTCTAATAATAAACACCGCCATTACTCATTTAGAATTCGATTCACATATCGATTATACAATTTAGCATAACCTGCTTTAGTTTAAAATATTTTCTATTATAAAACCCAAATTCTAGACTTCAATATTATTTATGTCCAATATAGATAATAAATGTATGGATAATAATTTTAACTACTTATCAATTAAAAGGCCTGTCCTACACGTATATTGTATATATAACTTGTATAAGTCACAGTTGTCACAGACACAAACCGGCTCCAATTTCACTCGAGTTCTTTGAATTATAGTTTGGTAACATTCATTCATTTTGTACTCGTTAAACAAGTTTTGTTTATTAATATTTTACTTTTGTTACATATATTAAATGTTTTGTTTAATCAAATACATGTATTAAATAGAAATGTTATGTTATATATGAAAATGTTTAAGATAACCAAAAAAAAAGGTCTTTTAGTAAACCGCTGCAAACAGCGAAATTACTGCGTAACTGTGTTAACTGTTTTAATAAATTGAATTCTGAGGCGATGGAGGTCATTTATAACTTTAAATGGTATTCAGTGATCGAAACGAAGTTGTTTCTAAAAGAAATTAAAGTTATACTCCTCACCGACCGATAAAGACAATTTATAATTGAGAAGCCCAAGTCAACGATCCATGTGAAGCTAAAGTTTTTAAGAGAATTACTTTGTTTTTTCATCTCGTGAGGAGAGCATTTTTTATAATTGTTTTCAATGAAAAACCTTTTTATTTCATATATAATTTCTATGATATACACCTATTTCATTCCCGAAGGTTCCGATCACGTATGAATGTCGGGTTAGAAAGTAATAATTTCGCTTTTAATAAGTAAAATAATTTAAAAAATCGAGTCACAAATTTTTGAGATTACCGAATACATACAGACAGATAAAATCAAATCTTTTCCCTTTCTGTTAGTAAAACATTATTGGTCTGAGGCGAGATAATTTCTTACACTAAGTCAACAGCTGCTTTGTGAGGGTTCAGTCCCTTCCATTGGTGTCAGGTTACGGAGCTCATTGAGGATCACTCGGGCGTGGCGAGCACGGACGAACAACGACCACGAGTTACAATCAATGATTACACGCACACACACACTTACACATATATACCCAAGAACTAACTAAACCTATTTGTAATATATACATCCAAATAAATGCCTAATGTACCATATTATATTAAAATTGGTAATACGACTGTGATACTTACATTTAATAGAACTTCAATTACTAATATAATGATATCTTCTGCGAGTGATTCTCATTATAATTGAATCCTCAATACAAGCATGCCATAGACCCAATTAGGTTCAGTGGTTCTAAGAAGCGTATATAATTGATCGTGAGACGGAAACATGAGCAGAGGAAACGGGTCAGCGCCTCGCGACGGTGAGCGACTTATCAAATAACAGCGTTTATGAATGACAGTTGAGTTAACTGTACAGTTCATGCTCCGACTGTACCCACTGAGACATTATGAGAATCTCCTCATCCACTTGTTAAAGAAAGTAATTAAACATTGCCAAGTGTTATTAATTTAGCGAGATTAAACAGAAGAAAATTACATATCTAGTCTTAACACTTACTGAGTTTCGCCTTTTAATAAATTAAATTCGTTGCTAAACTGCTCCAACTAGATATAAAATAGAAAGTAGACATAATAAGTTATATAATTTGCCGATTTCATGCAATTCACTATTAGTTATTCAATAGTATATTTTGTGTAGGTTGATAACACCAGACCATTGTAGTACCGCCCGCAGCTCGCAGACGACTAGTGAAAGAGCCGTTCACATTCACCGGAACCGCGTTCAATACACATTCAATAGGACAGGGCTCTCGAACAACAAACCTAATGTTCTGTTATGAACAATACGCTTTGTTGGCAAGATAATATCTTTATCGAGACATTCCTAAGATAATATTCACATTAAAAGTTTAAACATAAATAACAGAATAGTACATGTTAACAGTAAGTAATCAGTTAAGATATGGGCCATCTAGCAGACTATGCCAACATACTAACCTGGCATTAGCCACTACTCGGTTATCTGGATATGTCTCAGCATGCGCGCGCGCCGCTCCGGCGTCTCAGTATGAAACATTCTCACAGATAACCTATTTCTATGAAATACTAACCACAAATTATTATACAGTATAATATTTATACAAATAGACTGAGTTATTAATCATATTTAAAATAGTTTTTATCTTATATTTTATTTTGTTATTTTCCTCTTTAGTAAAGAAATAATTCATAGGAAAATATCAATAAAAACGTTTTATTGAAGCAGATATCTTAAAGATTTTAGACATGTAGTATCATCTAGAGTAATAAGTTTAATAGTTAAGTTTCTATATGATAAATAAATTTCAATTCGATAATTATAATATCATTAAGTACTTGAAATGTGTAGTGTAGTAATTTTTATTTAAAGAATAATTTTACTCATTGGTCTAAATCTCCGTATATGAAGTTTGCAATTTGATATATTATTATTTATTACATAACAGTTGACAGTGGACAGTGGGTCGAGGCCTGCGCCAACGCAGTTTTCGATTTACATCACTCAGACGCACTATGTATACTAATTGAAAATAAAGGATGCTTACATTAACATACTTGTCACATTGATTTACTATTTCGTGTTTTTTATTCATTTTAGGGATGGTTACTAGTGATCATTTGTATGAGAGCCCAAGGTACTCATTATTACAAGTGACATTTGAAGTGACTACCTTCGCGTCGACATTCCGCAAAACGATGTGTGTGTGTGTGCAGATACACTCACACTAGTGCATCGCGGCCTCAACACGGTTACCCGGTCTGTGCACTTGCAATAAAACGAACAAATACTCCAGTAAACACCTGCTCATAAATACAAACCCTATTTTACCCTCGTTTCTACGGAGATAATTAAAACTTTAATTTAAAAAATAACTTAAAGAAACTTTACAAAACTTTAACCTACTTTATAAAACAATAACATGACCAAGTCTGTCAACAATGGATTTAAATATTCTTTTGTTTGTTTATTGGCGCATCACATAAAAATCAACATTTAAAAGAAAAAGAAACCGCAGATTACAGGTGAAATTCATATACCGTGATTCGAAATACATTTTTTACATTTATTTTGGTCATGGCCATAACCATTAGATCGTATCTAGACATCTAGAAACGTTATTCTAGATTAAAGTTCCGATGGAACTAAAAATAAAATTTAACCATATGTTTTTGAATATAACACTTAAATAAAAACGAAATAACCAGCAGCAAAAGTATGTGTCACAGACAATTTCTAAAAGCAGAAGCAATGTTTATAGAATCGAAACAAACGTCTATAATACGATTCATCGAATGATGTAACAAATACAATGACTAATGGTATTATCCTATCCCTCCCGCAGTCGGTGAAAGCGACCGCGTTTGTTTGAACGACCTCGCCTCACTCCAATGTCGGCCAACCCGCAAAACATAACATGTTTTATAAATTGTACTTTTTAATCTTGTATCATCTAAATGTTGGTATAACATAATATAAAAAATTATTCATAAATTTTGCTAATAATTTTAGAAGTCGTAAAAAATGTAGTTGTTAAAATGTTAAGATAAAAAAATATTTAATTTTAGTTATTTAATCACTTAATTTTTAATTAAGGATAAATCTTAAAGGACACCGAATGTTCAATTATTGACAATTGACTTACGAATGCACACACACACACACACACACACAGACACAATACACACACACACACACAGACACAATACACACACACACACACACACAGCTTCACTTGGTGTATCCAACCGCAGTAATGCGAGATTTCAATGTTACCTACAGTATACAAGTTATTTCAATGACCATGATTTATCAAACGACGTTACTTTTATCGATTATGTAGTAAATAAAATACGTAAAGTAATAGATACCTATAATTAGTTACGAAATAAAGTAAAAATCATCAAAACAATGTCGTACCTATTGCTCAATATTACGATATGATTGTGATAAAAATTGTTGATTCATACAAATAGGCGATCTTTTATTTATATTTTTTTTCCACTTTGAATTAACACCAGTATTTGATACCTTACTTATAGAAATAAGCCCGTCTGTAAAGACACTCCAACTTATAATTAAGACTACGAGTTCGCTCTGACAAGAAACAAAACAAACTCAGACGGTATTTCTTTGTTCAGTTTCACAATCAATATTTAGTGAACAATTTAACAAAATCGGAATTCGATAAGTGTTTACGCTTAGATTAAATAACCTAACTCCCAACCACCGATTATATTATCAAGAATATATTTTAAAATACCTAACATTGCGTCATACATTAAGAAGCAACCTCGTTAACACCAATACTATACGATAATAATGAACGAAGGAAACGTGTTCTTATAGATTATTCTGCATTATAATCTATTGTATTTATTCGATCATTATTGCGAGGCATCTAAAACAAAAGTTTTTTTTGTAATATGTGCTGTTAGCCCTCCTGGCCATACAGCGTCACCGGTGAAGCTTTGTTTGTATTGATACTCTCAAGTATTATAATAGTGACGTAAAATTCCGTCAACCGCCATCATTGTAATACGTGACCTTGCACGCACGTCGATGAATACAAACCACTGTCGGAGAAAGCGGCAAACCGGAGCCGGTCCCTCTCACACAAAAGATATAAACGCGCTCGCTATCTATATCTCTGACTACGATAGTACACTTTATAGTACTATTTATTACATTCATTATTTATGAAGGGAATCAATTAAAACATGTTTTACATTTTGTAATCATTTATATTTCAACAGCCAATCGAACGGGCAAGACGTTCACCGTCAATAGAGTTCATCATATAAATTAACACATACATATACAAACACGTATACACTTATTACGAGGCACGGGGCCGACTTAAATGCGTATATATACAGTCTCGAGTCGCTCGCGGCGACGGGTACCACAAGTACATCATACATCCGTAATCGTTAACTAAAGTACAAAAATAATACTGTATATGAAATATATAATGTGCACTTAGCACACGGTCTCCATGGGAAGGCGGGGGGCTGCGGCGGGGGGAGCGGGGGGCGCGGGGGCCGCCGTGGTGTGCGTGAGGGATTCGCCGCATGAGGGCAGGTGCGAGGAGGAGTGCGCGGTGGCGGCGGGCGCGCGGGCACACAGCGCCGCTGCCGCACGCTTCAGCGCCGCCCACGCATGCGGCTGGCATCCCACTACCAGGAAGATGAACACCCCCTGTAGAGCGTTCAACAAATCCGTCGCATACCAGACGTACTCCGGGCCACCAGCGGCCCACGACACCACATCCGCGCCCCACGTCACTCCCATCACGACAACGAGTTTGGCGCACACGCGACCTAACGCCGCCCTGAGACGAAGAAAACAATTCTTGTAACTGTCCGACCTAGTACTTATTTATAAACCAGAAGACACGAAATATCTGAATTGGAAGTGTAACACTTACCTCTCAGATGTGGACTTGACCTCGTCGCGGCGCCACAGGCCGCAGGTAAGCTGCCTGGTCGTGGAGATGAAGAGCGCCAAGTTGACGAGAAGCAGCACGCCGACGGGGCCGAAGAAGTACACCAGGATCTCCATATCCCCATAGAACCAGCAGCGCTGCACCGCGAAGCGCGGTCGTAACAATCCTGGTGCGGCGCCGGGAGGCAACCGGTCAAGTAAAGCAGCCGCGCCCGCCACCGCCAACGGTCCGCCCCACGCGTACACCATGTACACGCGAAGACGACAAGCCTCCTGCCCGCGCTCCAGCGACGTCGGTCGAAAGTCCCTGAACAACAGAAATATCTCTTAATCACTATCCACAAACGTAATTTCTATTAAGAAAGTCTGCAAGAAGGAAGTACCAGAATAGACGTATCCTATCAATCAGACGAGATAATCAAATATCAAATCTATATATTTGATTCTATTGGTAATATTTTAATCATCAAATATCCAACCAAATTTATTCCCGAAATTTTTTGTGTACAGAATCGATTATAGATCCCGAGACATCAATCACTACCTCCTCTCATACAGAATAGAAAGTTTAAAAAATAATGAAGATCCTTACGACCACATATTATTAATAAATTTAAATATTTTAAGGCGAATATCAATCACCCAATGAGAACAATACATTGAATACATAACGTGCTTAATTTTGGATAAATTTACACTGATTATAGTCAGCGACTTTGCCCGCGTGGACTAAGGTAATATCATATCATTGCAAGTTATATGTGTTTAATTACACTTTCTACCATCAGCTGTAATGGGCGTACTGTTGTTTAGAATGCCTATAAACTTTCCCAATTAATGGACTATTAATGTCTCTCACAAATATATTATTGTTGAAGAAGGGCCGCGATATCATTTTATAATTTATATTATGTATAAAGTAAACAAGGGCGATTGATAATAATAATTACTTTATTATAATTTAAAACTGTCACTACATTGTATATATATTATAAAATTATTAATTTTTTTGTAATAATTTATTAATATTACTAATATTAATAAATAGTAACAAATTAAAACAAAATTATCTAACATTCTTTAAAACAAACATACTACCATATTATTTTGTTTACACTTGACTTGTGGAATTGACTTGAATAGACGCCGATGCAGATTAAGATCGCAAAATAACACGATTCCTTGTAAGTTAGACAAAAACATACCAGACAAGTTTATTTAAATAATAAATCAATTATAACGCCTTGACCTAACTATAAGTTAAGTCTATAGACAGCCGCTGTTAAGTTTATCGAATCTATAGATTTGCAACGGTGTCTACCCGTTAAAGCAAACCATAAGTAATCAGTATAGAAAATTTACATCATATACCGTTATATAATTTTTTGTAACAATAACCTTAAAATAGATATGCATATCAATATGACTTACCTAAATGTCCACCAGATGTTAAAACACATAGTATTTAACCAGAAAAATGCTGATAAAAACAGGAAGTGCATACACACAGCTGCACCGCACCACACGCCACATGCACAATAGAAAATCATCACATTATTGGTAACCAAAACGATAATAAAAGTTTATCTGTATACATAGCAAAAGCAGCTCACCGAGTGCTCGACATAAAGTAGGAGGGACTTTATCCCCGGCCAGCTGCGTGGCGGCGAGAAGCACGTCACCCAGCATGAGAGCCGCCACATAGTGCGTTTGGCAGCGCCAGTGCAGCGCATGGTGAGCGGCAGGCAGTGCGAAGCCTGCCGCCAGCGTCGCTGCTAAGAAAGCAGCACCCACGGCCAATCCGGCTCCGTACAGGGCGTGTCGCGCCGTCTGTGCCGGTCGCGCAGACCTGGCCTCGTCCTCGCAGGCCAGCACCCGCGTGCCGCTCTCGCCGGCCACGGCTTCCGCACACCACGCGCCGGCCTCCAGCAAAGAGTTCTCAGAATTTAGCTGAAGTGACCCGCCGTCGAGTAACTTCGCACCGCTTAAAATTCCAGCTACCGCATAACTAGATCCTGCGGTGCATGATGGCCATCCCACTCCCACAGCGCTACCGTTCGCAATTTCCCGCAATTCGTGAAGAACTTCTGCAGCTCGAGTCTTATCTTCAATACATCGTGAACCGTCAAATGCACGTCCTTCGGCACAACACTTGGATGGTCCCCGGCCACCGGCGTCTTCGACACAAACCAGTGCTGCGACCGCATCGGCACAGAAACGATCCGGCGATAGCGCACTTGTCGCTCCTCTCATTAAAAGAGATCCATTATTTGCGAGCAACGCATAGGGGGCAGCATGCTCGGGAAGTACTCGTAATTCGGGGCATGAGGGTACACGTGAATACGCAATCCGCCAGTGCGTTGGCACCTGTCCACGTTTCAAGAAGTTGTTGCGCGTGGGCGCATATACGAGTGGAGCCCAGGGCTGCGACTCTGATACCGGCTGGCAGGCATCGGGCACCGCTGCGGCCAGCAGCAGGTCGTCCTGCAGCACAGATGGCGGCAACGCGCGTTCCGGCGGACAGCAGCGCGGCACGTCTGTCGGTGCGAGTCGAACACCGCCCGATGTCGCCCACCACGAGCACAAAAACGCAAGCGCCGCTGCCACCAACATTTCTAATACTTTTTTATCGAAGTTTATCACACCACAAACACTGCATTTTTAATTCAATATTCATAAATATTTAATTTCAATACAAAAAAATATTAAATCCGTAAATTAATATTTATCTAAAACGATACTGATTTTTATTAACGGGCCTTATATCGTAAAAATGGAACATATTCGTCCGACGAGTGCAAAAAAGCACGTGTAAAGAGGCTTTTTAAGCGAACGATGCGACCTCTCACTCCGGGAGCTGGGGAGACACTGACTTAAAGTGAGCGGCGAGCGGAGACCGGAGTGCTCAATGCTCGGTGCAGACGTGCCGCAGCCCCACACCTACACGGAATTGCGAATTGTATATTATATACAATTAATATGTATATACTATTTATTTAAATAAAAAAAACACATTGAAATCAACGGTAATTCTTTAAATAAACACACAGAGCCAAGAACTGAATATAAAACATTTTATCATTACTATATTTAAATAACTAATAATTAAGGCTTATTTATTTATAACCATTTTATTTATCTGCGGCATACTATATATTATATAGCCGATTTATTCAGTAGAATGTACAGACATTATTTTTAGAATATTATAATTTGAGAGAAGGCTATAAACAACAAAAGCTGCAACACAGTTGACTGGGATATAAATGTTTTGGGTGTAAATGGTAGCTTTAAATTTACAAACATCTGCGAGAGCGTCCCGTCAAGAAATCCACGTATAAAACAAATCAATTAAGAATCGACAAACGTACGTATTACATACATATATATATATTAATTTAGAGAATGATGATATGATGATAAATTCCTATTTGTAATAAACATACTATGATTAACTGAGGATATTAATTATCTAATAACAATATCTATATCACGATATACGTCATCGTGATCTATCTCAGGATTAATTTTATTCTTGAAACAATCCAAATGTGACAGTTCATCTTTGGGTCAAGAACATCAGTTTCGCAATTAACAAATGGTGACAAAATCCTGTATATTGTTTAATCCTTCCAACCCTTCCTAAAAGAATAATGTACTGACAGATAACAGAGCGTAAAGTCTCATCTCGAAGTCTCATCTCAGAGCGTAGTCACCTCGAAGTCTTACACTCAAAATTCCATCACACATATCATCAATTCATTTTATATTTATTAATAATTTGTTGTTCTATTCTAACATGAAACTTCTGCTCGCAGCAATACCTACCTATCGATTTGTATTTAAAAAATCTTTAAGATTGCTTTTTTATCATTATATTACTAAATATCTTCTTTTTACTCATTGTATTATATGTTGTTTTAAATTATTTATTCATATGTATATATACTAATATGTTTACTTTGCACCTTCTTCATTTCATTTCTCTATAAGGTCCAGAAGCAATCAATAGGTGCTCGTAAATAAAGTTATATATTATGTATTTACACTATAATGTGGTGTAAAAATTATCATGATAATCATGATCACGGTAACGTTACAATACAATAATTTACCTTTTACGTATTTATGTAATGCAATAATGTTAAGTAAAATACATTTATTTGAACATTCTGAACATGACACAATGTTAGTTAGATATTTAAATAATTACAATGCCATTAATCTTAACTACCTTATTCCCTCCCGCTCCGCTGGGCACACTATAATTTTGGATATGAACTTAGGTTGCTATGGTAGCCTTTGTCATATTATCCGTTGTCATCGTAACCGTTGCTATAGTAACTCTTACCCCCGCGTTAAATGTACAGGTGTGTTAAACTTGGTAAAATACAAAAAGTTGAAATCCATTGGGATAGGAATTCCGTAAAATCCGTTCTTAGTGGATATCTACGTCATAAAAGAAGTAACTATGTAAAATTGTAAGTTATTCGGACAGAGTTTCTGAGATTTCTTGATGAGTCAGTGAATGGTAAATCGTCTATATATATATAACCATTATATAAATAACTCAGATTACCCGATCCTTTCTTTTACAATTACAATAGGACGGGTTCTATTCTAAGAATTTAGACATTTTCGTCCTGTGACGCACAAAAAAAATATTTGACCAATAGCTAAGTAATATTATTTTTACTTTATATTAATATAAACAAGCATAACATTACATTATGAAATCGTTTTAAAATACAATTCAAAGTTGTTTTAATATACAGTAATAAGTATGTGAAGAGCCACAATGAAACAATGTATGGTGCAATTACATTAAATATTTATTTAGACACAAACGCAGGAATTCTTCTGGTATTATTCTGAGAAAATGTAGATTTAAAGAATACATAGACCCTGTGTGCAATGGTTTTTTATTTTTTTATATTCTTTATCTGCTAAAGTCTAACCCAGGGGTATGAATACTGTTCTAATCTTAATATATAAAACACAAAGACACTCACTGACTCACTGACTCATTCATTACTCTACAGCCCAAACCGTAATAGATAGAAAGCTGAAATTTGGACACAAGACTCCTGACATATTGAATTGGTGCAGTAAGAATGGATTTCGCAATGGTCCAAAGTTACATTTAAAAAACTGCAAAAAACATAACGCGCCTGTTTTTCATAACAAGTTTTATGACCCATTTTTTTGTTGTGTGTCTCTGCTGTTAGCCCTACTGGCCATGACAGTGTCACCGGTGGAATGGACGGGTGCAGAGACCTGCCCTTGAAAAAGGGGGGGCCTGAAGGGCCCCAGGGGAACGCGCGTCCTGAGGGTGCCTCCTGTGAGGCTCGGACCACGGCTAGGTGGGAAGCGAGGGTTGGATGTGGGTTAAGATTTGACACTAACGTCCTCCGACGGCAGAACGCCAGAGCAACGTGCTTGGATGGGGGCCTCGTCTCTGCGCGCGAAGACGTTGTATGAGTGTGTATGTGTAGTATTTATGTTCGCTTTGCCGCTTTTACGTAGCGTTCCCTAACGTAATCGTCCGGATCGAAAAGTACCGACTTGGGTCTTCTCTTTCTGACTTTAGGAGTCTTACGGCTTTAGGAGTCTTACGGAACGCGCCTGTTTGATACCTAATAGGTGGTGTGGAAATTCAAACAAAATGTTAGATCACTTTCGCCATCCGTTGCGAAGCGTGGGTAACCTGCTAGTACCTGATAAATATTAATGCAAAGACAAACACAATCTTTATTTTTGTATGTCTCTGCTGTTAGCTCTACTGGCCACGATAAAAGCCCACATAATTTCTACCAGCTCTTTACGTGTTTGGAAAAATATGTATAAAAGTTTAATTCAGTTATAATTTTTTTGCCAATATATTAACGGAAAAGTTTGAGTAGAAAATAGTTATATTATAACAATTTAAGATTCTTAAGGCTTCAAAGATGTTGACTCTCTTTATATATTCTACCACTTATATAAAGTCTAAGATATTAAAATAATATTATATGAATTATTTAATTACTTAGATGTAGTTATTACTTTCTCCCAAAAAATATTTGGCTCCGTTACTAATATATGCATAATTGATGTGTATAAAATAATTTGAATAATTTTTTTTTTGTTTTTCGTTGTCTTCACACGGCAGAGCAATTTTATTTAATTATTTTGCATATTAGTCTAATCAGAATAATCCATTTTACTAAGCTAGCTAAACTATATAAGCTTTTTAAAGTCTATATAGTGTAGATACAAGTACTATGCAAACTAGTAGTATATAGTAGACGTTTTTACATGGATACATGACATGTAGCAATTTTACATATTGTTCAGTACGTACCTACGGACTGGTCTCAATATTTTTTACTTTATATTATTTATTTAAAACAGTACAACGTTGCTTCAATATAACGACTCCCGAGGCCTAGCATTCTTATTTAACACTAAACCTACCAAGTACCTGTCAAATTGACCGTTCTTAAACTTTTGTAAAACTTACACATTTTCAAACGTTATAATATCGTTATTAAACTACATGACAATTCTTAGAATAAGCATATAATATTTTCTACACTCTTTACTTTTAGTTATTTCCATTATTAAATGCGTTATATAATAAAATAACTTTTAAGTACCGGTCAATTTGACGGCGTGCGGTAGGAACAGGTATACAAGAATTGTCGGTAGGTTTAGTGTTAAAAATGAGGCATTATGAAATTACATTTAACTTCAACATGACGGACCTCAATATAACCATGTCCTCGATTTAAAATTGTTTTGAAATCCCCAAGAACTGACCACAGGAGTAAATACAGAATATACCTTTTATAAATACTTTTAACAAAAAACCTGTTTACAACGAATTTTAAATAATTGTAAAATATTTTAATAAAATGTTTTTCATTTATTATAAGTGAAAACCGTTCGTTGTAACAGAATAGCGAATACGTAAATTTGAGATTTAATAATTAATATTTTTTATCTTGTTCAAATGAACCGTAGACCAACTGTAACAAAGAATTATTTGATATAACGAATATTTTCTTATTCCCTTCTGGATCGTTATATCTAGATTGCACTGTATTATTTTAAATATTTAAAGTTAGAATCCACGTATCCTTTGTAAATGTTAGACGTATTCTAGTCTTCTTTTGGTACCTCGTTATTATTAAATTATATTTTTTTCTCATATCAAAATAATCAATACTATAAACTTTGAAAATAATAAATGAAAAGAATATATAGTTCTTGTCGGTTTCTCTCCACAGACCTACCCTTTGAAATCATGCAACTAGTCTGACATTTAACAAGAATATTACTAGAAAAATCTTTGTAATAAATACTAATTAAACTTCAGTTATAATTTTCTAGATTAGGTTCTAAAACAAGCAACAATTTTTTAACTATGAAATTCCGTACCGTACCGTTCATGTACCGTAGTGACATCTCACGGATATAATGAGAACTCGTACCATCTGTAGCGCGGAATGCGCAGTATTACTTTGGTACAATATTTACCAGATGTCGCTTATGATAATGTAACAGATATAAAATTCAATTTATCTAACGGTAGATAACCCTTAAACTCTTGACTCCGATGGAAATTCCTATTATGGTTATGAATAATTTTGGTAAATTACGATTAGTCATCGGTTAAAGTGTTAATAATCTTTGTTATTTTAATTACGAAATTAAAATTTTATTAACGAATTTTAATTAAGTTAAAAAGATTTTTTAGTAAATACACCTTCAGCACCCATTTAATGGCTAACGTTCAGGAATAGTAGTAAATTGGCCGTCCACTAAGTTGATTATTAATAACTAGCAAAAAAATATACATCTAAAGAAAGAGTTGACAATAATTAAGACCATCGTTTGAGAATGATAATTTTATTAAGGGGGATGAGGTCCCAGAGATTCGGGAAGGTCGGGCGCGTCTGGCGAGTGGTCGACCGACTGGTCCGGCGCCACGTCGGGCGCGTCCGCGTACCGCGGCGGGTTGGCCCAGGGGTCGTAACCCAGTACAGACAGCATGGGCGCCAGCTCGGCCATGTCCGCGCGCACGTCCGCCGGGATCTGACCCACCCACTTGTCCAGTGCGTCCAGATTCACGGGACGCACCACCTGGTCCGACGATCTCTCCACACTGTCACACATTATAATTATGTTATTTCTGTTATGAAAAAGTACGGAATGAGAAACTTTTGTGCTCGTCCGAGTGTTTGCATACGTACTTGGAGAGGGCCACGCCGTGGGGCTGGTTGATGTAGCGCTCGTGGTGCAACACTGCGTCGTGCCACGGAATGTCCAGGAAAGATAGCACGCGGCGCATAGTGGCGGCCGGCGACAGTACCAGCGCCTCGTACCGTACGAGCAGGCAGCGCGACGGACCCAACGACTTGCACTGCTGGTACATCAACTCCACCGCGTGGTTCCACTTGCTCAAGCACTGGCGGTAGCTCGTCAGATCGAATCCAGTTATTGTCACCTGAGCATATTTGCGTTAGCATTTGTGAACGGCTGGGTTATATCCATATCACATGCAAAATTTTGGATTCCCTTGTCTATGAGGAAAAAATATTGGGGAAATATATACATAGTTAAAGTATAGAAACATGAGTACCTTTCGTGTGATAATGGAGTGAACTGTTGCACGACCGTCGCGAACCATAAAAAGGAATTTAGCATTAGGAAAAAGTTCTAGCACATATGTCCCCATTTTGAGCACTAGTGGATCTTTATTGCAGAGCCGGGCCGCCGGCTCCCCGTGACGCACGATCACCTCCAAGCAAAACGCGGCGATCGCATTATCGAGCACCGCCTTGGAAACCCCCGCCTGCTCCAGACGCAGGCTCTCCTTCGGGGAGCGCACCCAGTGCTGCCGCATTTGAAGGATGCGTGGTACCACACGCGTCTCCTGACCGCAGCGCACGTCGGGATGCGCATCCAGCATCGCGCGCATCAGGGTCGTGCCGGATCGTGGCACACCGCCGATAAATATGAGCGGTAGGTCGCGGCCTTCAAGCGTCGAGCCGGGCTGCCGCGAGGGCACGGCTGCTGGTGTGCGACTGCTCCACGCCCACAGCAGCAGCGCGCTCACGGCCAGCACCGCGGCTATCCGCGCTCGCCCTCCGCGACCCATGCTCATGGACGCCGTCTCACGCTGTTGGGGACGATAAAACTAAAGTATTATTATCAGAATTTACAAAAACAACTATATGTGTTGTAAAATTATATATATGGTACAAATTTATTTAATTGGGTATTGTGTGTATGTTCTATTTCATTTACATTTAGAAAATAAATTAAAATGGGATTTCCGTGCCTCCAATAGATAATAAATGTACAAACAATATATAAAAATCTTTGTGCCTGATAATAAGAAACATCTGTTTATAATTATTTCTTTTATGTTATTATTTTATGCTATTCTTAGCTTTAAAATAGACAAATAACGATAACAAAAATTATACTCTCACTGCTACTTACTGTAAATTAAACTTACTTTGAATTTATTAGTAAAATATTAATAAAATGTGTAATAGATTAAATTTGTTTTCTTTTTAAACACGGTAAACAAGTATTTTCCTTATAAAGTTACGACTTAATAATACTTTTGAATGTTGTCAATTTCTTAACTGTTGAATTTTTCTTTAACTTACTATGATCAATATGGAAGTTACAATTAAAGGCCAGCTGAAACAATTTAAATTACTACTATATTACTACTCAGACTATGGATTACACATTTGCAACATTTGTATTTTCATATCTACTACAATATTAATATATTTAAGGCAAATACATATGGCAAATGTAATGACATATTTTTTTTAACACTCTATTTGCCACGAATAACACTTTATACTTCTATAATGCCGGTTGTAATCGCAAAACAACACTGTAAGTAAAAAACATAAATTTGGTTATAAATTACTAAAACACGATTGTGTGCTATGTTACGCTTACCTACATTAAAACCAACAAGTATGTGATAAAACTGTTACTTCTTGCCAACACATCTCTACCGAAAAATTATTAGAACCTTTAATGGGAATAATGAAAGTGTAAACTTTAAATTGTATTTTGTACTTTATATATGTGCTAACAATTAAATTTTTTTTACAAAATAAAGTAAAATTATCACACGATTATTGTAAGGTTATCGAGATAAAACTTCAATGACCTATGAATTTTATAAAACAATATGAATTAAGATTATTAAAATGGTACTGTTTTTTTTACGTCCTCCGCTCTAGATAAACTCTGAAATCTAAATGTCAATTGTCATTTGTCAACCATATTCAATATTACATGACAAAAGTAATCATTGTTCTAAAGTCAAGTCTGCACAAATGACACCTGCCAGTTGCAATATACTATTACTGTTGATGGTAGAGATAAGGAGTACTAACTCCGCTAAATAAAAATGTCCAAAAAGCACATAATTCATGTTGCTAGATTATGTATTTAAGTGGAATCAACAAACCACCAAGTTTGAAGTTTAGGTATGAATTATTTAAATAGGATGGATAAAACTTTAGGAATTTTATTTACTATAACTTAATAAACATAATAAAGAAATAAATAACACTAAGAGTTTCAGAAACATTTCGTAATTTAAAATAAAATAATGTAACTACATAAAACATAAAAATTGAGTAATTTTCTATTCTAGCAATCAGGTTATAAGTAATGCTTATATATATTAAGCTGCAAGTTGAGGTATATTACTAGATATCTAGCCAAAATTTCTTCTTTCAAACGCACTGCTTTGAATTAATTAATTTATTAAAAAAATAATTAGGACAAAGCTATTTATATTTCCCAATATGAAACATATTATATATAAAACGTTCAATGCAAAGACAAACTGTCAAGATTTTGCAAATTGCACTGTCGAATAAACGACAAAACCATCAATCTGTATATGGTTTACAATACATTAATATTTCTGGAAGAAAATGCCTACAGTATTTTCTATAAAAATAATATTAATGTAAAACTCACGCCTAAAACACCGGTTTTGTAATGGTGGACTCATATGATGCGTCTTATGTCACACTCCAGTAAACAAAAAGATGTAACTTCAGGCCTTTCAGCTATTTTTGCCATTTCATTCTAAATTTATTAGACAAAATGGTGTATGAATTATATGTATACAAAGTAATACAGAGAAGTCGGCGTTTAATGGCATATAACTTGAACAAAATAGTAACCAATCACAGAATGTTTCTGTTGTTCAGATATAGTTTTATATTATTATGCAAATATGCAAAAATATACATCATTGAAAACAAATTAAATGGAATAAGCGTAGTTAAATTGTTATTTTGTAAGATGACCACATTTTGTAATATATTTAAGTATTATGTGCTGATTACGACAAAAACCTGTAATCATAATAATTTTCATCAAAACCGATCAAGTATTTTTTCCATAATTCACGAACAAACACAACATATTTACAGATTTCTAGCTGGTAGAGCCTAATTGTAGTCATCTGATTGCAGTTCATATTGGGTTACCTCGACCGGGAATGGACCTATCGTACCCCGGGTATAACCTTGAACATTATTTTATACCAACCACCGTGGTCTCTGTGTTGGTATGGGAGCATATCCGTTACAGTTGCCTTCAGAAGTTTGAGGATCGGGACCGGTCAGTACTCTGGCTGCGCGTAAATATGGACGATCATGTTAGAGTGTCTGCGAACATCTACATAGTGCCATAGTGGTAATGCAGAAACGGATCAACTCTTGGGCCATATCTAAGCGAAAGTACCTGCTTTCACAACGTCCTTCTGCCGAAATTGTAGTCCTCGGGAACTTTAACGTGTACAATAGGGTCACGTCTCGCCATCTCACGTGGGGAGATCGGTGTTTAACTTTACTCTAGCAAAGGGTCTGTCTTAGTTGTACCGAACGTGTACAACCATTTGCTCTCTTTGTTATTACGAATATATGACCCTGAGTTCACTCCAGTTCTAACACGTTTATTTCCGGACACCTATTTTAAAGGCGTAGTCCTTGTGTTGTGAGCGTGTTCTTGTGCATCCGATCCCTAAAAAAGGTGATAACTTCGACCTAGCTAACTACAGGCGCGAGATCACCATAACTACTTTTCTCTCCAAAATAATGAAGAGTATTATCAACCAGCAGCTCCTAACGAACCTCGAGGATAACCAATTGATCAATGATCGGCAATATGGCTTTGTCCATGGTCGATCGGATGGTGTTCTTCTATTATATCTTACGCACCGTTGGGCAGCTGTTATTGAAAGCAAGGTAGAGGATCAGGCAGTTAGGCTTGATATGGCCAAAGCTTTGATCGAGTAAGGAACAAGGGGTCTCTATCGAAGTTTTTTCCTAAGGGCTCCCCGAGAGTATGCAAATGGATCACCATCTTTCTCATCGGGTGGCTTTCTCAGCATACAGGTCAACCTCGGCAATTTTTGATTACCACTAAAAACGCGATTTGTCAAATGGCCGCTCTTCGAGAGCAATCCTCTCAATGCCTCATCAAGTATCAACAACCTGGACTTCGATATTTCAAATAACTGTCGGTTTCGTGATCATCTGGAGAGCAAGGCCAAGTTTGCTTCTGTTAAATTAGCAGCGATCAATAGAGTGATGCAGTATTTCAAGCCTAGCCTTTCTTGCGTTCTATAATGCGCAAGTCTGGCGACACATGTACTAATTTTCTCATCTCTGGTCCGGATATCACCAATATCAACTTCTATCGTTTGACCGCGTTCAACAAGAGGTGTTCGGATCGACGGAGGCATTGCGTAGAGAATTAGCCTCTCTGTGCGTCTTCTACCGCATTTGCAACGTGAAGTGTTCCGAAGAGCTATTCGATCTGATGCCTGCCGCCGAACTTCATCACCGCACAGCACGTCATCGCCTCCAATACCATCCGTACCACCTGGCTGCGTGAGGATCTTCAATGCGCAGTTTTATGGACCTTTCTTCCACGTACCACTAAGATTGCCGGATTAATACGGCATGGATACCTTTAATAACTTTTAGGCGTATACTCCCACCTCCAAGGCCGGCAACGCTCTTGCATTTCGCCGGATGCTGCAAGAGATCATGGGCGAAGATAATTAATTGTCATCCCCTGAACCTTGCTTGCCCTCCTCTTCCATAAAAAAGATTAATGTTGTCATGTAGGTAGTAAACACATACAAATTAGTTACAAAAAATTGTCCCGTTATTAAATTATAACGTGTATAATTATTTTCCTGTCAATTGTAAGCCTTGCTATAACTTTTTTATATAAGGCGGCGCGGTAGGTGTTAGATATTTATAACCAAAGGTGAGAAAAGTGTTATACTTGAAATTCTAATTCCTAATTTTCAATATTTTACTGTCAAATGATTACTGTTATAATTCCCAATAAAACAAAAATTTTGTATATTTTATTTTGTAAGTTTAATTATCTCACATTGAAATTTTTGTCAATTGCTTTTGCTCTCATTTTATTCTTCAATGGTAAAATACCATATAATTTCGGAATACTTTTATTTAAAAAGAAAATACCTTTAGTTACTCAAACTTAGACAGACTCAAAATTTATTTATAGGTTCTTTTATTGTATTTGAATATGTTCATAGCTTTATAAACTTTTTTACACTGGTAACATATCTCTAAGAGTGAGACAGGAATAAGGTCATACTAATATTTTATTTTATTAAATACGGTGTTATTTCAATTGAGAAAATGAAAATAATAACAAAATAATAATAAGCCAATTTATGAATGAAAAAATACGTGATAAGGATGTTGTGATAACTTGTGTTTAAAGAGTTTAAAAGGGATTAAAAAAGCTCATTGCAAATATCAGTTTATACTACAAAATCAATATGGCGTCTTCCGGAGTCGATTTGTCACAGCATTATGTTTACAGCGGCTTATTCAGGGTTTTAAATAATTATGTGGAAATGTTTTGTGGCGACATTTTGGACAGTGTTACACGGTTGAATTACTGATAATAGAAATGATAAGTATTAAAGAGACTGACTTGTGTATTTTTTAAAATATTAATAATTAATTTTGTATAAACAATAAATACGAGTCTGTAAATAAGTGCACTTTTGTAGAAAATAAAGCTAACGATTTAGATAGTGAACTTGAATAAGACTGTGAATTTTGGCTCGCGATGTCGCACTATGAGTGGACGAAATGAGCCCGCCTCGACGTACGAAACAGTTTCACCGTTACCGCTCATGGTAAGTTATAATTAATCTGTATTTATAGTTGAAATAGTTTTCTAATGATGCCCTTTATGCAGAATTATTTTTTCTTATATTCAATTCAATAAAAATTGCAGACTAAACAAAAATGAATAGTTGGTAAATTAACAATAATAAACTTTAAATTCGTCAAATATGTAACTCTGTTTTTCATTATTAAGTTATTATCAATATTATGATTGTATATAAAATATAAGACAGAACATTGCATGAGCTATACGAGAAATACATTTAATTGGGAACATAAGTTTAACTTTTATTTGCTATCAACTTATTTAAATTAATTTTATTGTTATTGTCTGGAGAAAACTTCAGTGTTTTTATGATCATGTAGTTGAACTATTCCGATAGGCAGCTTATTTAATGTTCAAATAGAATAGACAATTATTAAATTAAACAATGACAACTTATTTTCTTTTTTAATAAATACATTTTTTTTAAGTCATCACCAATAAATAATAGAAATAAATAATTTTATTTGTTACATTTAATTAATGAATTGATATAATTAACCTTGTCATATATATAATATATATATGTATATAAACATACATAATATTTTTATTTGTTTTATATTTGTTATTAAAAAAGTAAGTGTAATAATTTTTATCTATTTTTTTTTAAATTAAATTATCACTTAATAATACTTAGCATTAAACTAATCAACTTCAAGTTTTAAAAAAATCGATTGTTTTGGTGTGATTGTTTTTTTAAATATTTATATTTGTATATTTTGGTGTAGTGACAGAATAAATAAAAAATCTAAATAATTCTTAATCTACAGATTATTATTATAGTTATTGATTAGAAGACTAGTAAAAAGTATATAATTTATATAATAATTGAATTAATAAGTAAATATATCTACTTATATATTCTTTAATAATTTTGATTTAACTATATTAATATGAAATATGATTTGAATTTGCGACCTTTATAATACTGTCTTGTATCCTTTATAATACTGTTTTGTATTATTACAATAAAAACCAATTAGTTCTTTTAAATTTTAATAAAAACTACATAATGCAGTATGTTGAACAAAGTCGAGAACCACTTGGTAGTTGAGTTGGTTGTTGGTCACAGAACTGCCAACATTTCATTATATATTTATGGAAAATTTAAATACACTACACTTAACACTAAACCTACCACGTACCGGTCAAATTGACCGTTCTCAAACTTTTGTAAAACTTACACTTTTTTAAACGTTATAATATTGTTATCAAAATACATGAAAATTCTTAGAATATGCATATAATATTTTCTACACTCTTTACTTTTAGTTATTTCCATTATTACCTGCGATATATAATAAAATAACTTTTAATTACCGATCAATTTGACGGCGTGCGGTAGGAACAGGTATACAAGAATTGTTGGTAGGTTTAGTGTTAATGAACTAAATCCAGTCCTTTAATTATTGTTTAGGTGTTACTTATATTTGAAGCAAAGGAGTTACCATTTTTTGAGGTATTATTCTAGATATTTGTATAAATGAAGTAGTTGAACAAACCTCAGTGTATGTAATATTTTTATGTTGCTAGTACATTTGGCATACCCCGCTCCTGATTATATATAAAACTGGTAATCTATTGCGGCATCAATTACGAGTACTAATTTAAACACAGTCAAACATACCAAAAAATAAGCTGTAAAAATCAGTCCCAACTGTTCAGGAGCTACTGAAATTATTAAAATTATTTGAAACCCAACCGTGGAATATAATTAACGCTAGTTATAATAGACAGGTGTTTGAGAAATATCATTGTTCCTCATATATTCTTTGATTTTATTTTGATATTATTTGCTTATCATGCACCACGTTTATTTAATTAAAAAGCATCCAATAAATTTTAATATCAAGAATAAACACTTTCTTTTCACTTTCATCACTAAACTCAATATGGTTACCATCATTTCCTATATAGAATGAAACCTTCATTAACTAAAATGCTCTGCTTTTCATTTATTCATCATTTAGCATTATGTATGAAAATCAATTCTCTCCCGCAGATTTTAAGGCCGGCTCTGAGTAATAAATTCACCTTTATATATTGATTATTTGAATTTAAAGAATATTTATTATTAATATCTTGTATTTAAAATTTAAAAAACTGTTTTTTTTATAACAAAATATATATTTTTTTATGATTTGAATACAATAAAATATAATTAATTTTACTTGTGTATATGTTACCCCTAATATATATGAGGAGATACGAATTACAGTAGTTGCTAAAAATTTGTAATGTATGAATCAAATGAATAGGGTGTGGAACGCGGAACTGGGTGTGGCGGTGGTGGCGGGGGAGGGAGTGAAGAAGCGCTCAATGGCGTGGCGGTCACGGAGCGCCCGGACGAGCCGCCGCGCAAGAGAACCAAGTTCCATGGCATCGAGGACGTCTCGGCGCTCAGAAAGCGTGTTCTGGAGTACAAGTTGCTTCGATTGAAGAATTTGCGCGAAAGGTAACTTTAATAAACTTTTAAATGTAATTTTTCGATTTTGTAAGGCTTATACGCTCAATACTCGTACACTGTTCCAGGTTCACGGAGCAACTGAGCGAGCTGTACTTTCTTCAGGCTGGTGGTAACATGATGGACTATTCAACATGGCGGAAAAAACCCCCGGGCCCTCAGTTGACCGCTTTTTTAGAGGCGCGGCGGCCTCCCCCCGCTGCGCCCCCACCACCCGAGCCACCTCCTGTGCCTCCAAGAGTGCCTTCTCCAGTAGTGATGCCGGAGGTCACCTGTCCCACTCCGGTTGACCCCAGCCCAGTGCCAGCTTCCCCCTCTACCACGACTATACCCGTGGTCTCCGCCGCTACAGCCGCCGCTGACGAAATGGTTGAGAAAGCCAAGCAAGAGGCGTACGTTGCAACGCGAGTGGCGGAGCTCGCCCGCGCTGGTCTCTGGACGGAGCGGAGACTACCGCGGGTACTCGAACCGCCGCGACCTAAGACACACTGGGATTATTTACTTGAGGAGATGGCTTGGCTCGCTCAAGACTTTGCCCACGAGCGAAAATGGAAAAAGCAAGCTGCAAAAAAGGTATTTTTTGTTTTTTTATAAAACCATATTTTACTTGACTATCAAATATGTACGTGTTAATATATTTTAGTGTGCGCGAGCGGTACAAAAATATTTTCAAGATAAAGCTGTCGCCGCTCAGAAAGCTGAAAAGGCACAGGAGTTGCAATTAAAGAAAATTGCAGCCTTTGCAGCCAAGGAAATTAGAATGTTTTGGACAAATGTTGAAAAGGTAAAATAGCATTATTTTAGATTAAAATTGTAATAAATAGTAAAAAAATCTACTAATATTACAGTTGGTTGAATGGAAACGCGTACGACGGGTGGAACGAGCTCGGAAAGAAGCACTCGACGAACAACTGAGTTATATCGTAGACCGCACGGAGCGCTACTCTCGACAACTGGCGGCCAACTTGGGCGCCCCGCCCGGCACCGGCCCGGCTCTCGTTGCGACCGCCGCGCCCGACACACCGCCCTCCGACGACGAGTTCCAACCGCGCGACGACTCCGACGACGACGAGGAGACCATTGCCGCCGCTGAGCAAGAAGCCGCACACGACGCCGCCGACCATCGTGACGAACTGGAGGCGTTGAGACGAGAGTCGGACCTCGATCTCGGTGATCTGCTTCCCCCCGGCTATGTGCCGGCTCATTCTCCTCCGCCCTCGGATTACGGCCCCGATGACGATTCCGCTGACGACGAAGACACGATCGCCGAACAAGAACAAAACGAGCGTCCCGAGGACGCCGCAGCTGAACTCGCCGCACTCAAGGACGAGGCCGACATAGATATCAACGAACTTGTCAGTCAATATGCGGGTTCCGCGGTGCCCATCACCGACGACGTCGACATTTGTTCCGCCACCGAAGCCGATTCAGACGACGACGACGACGAACAGACGTCAAATTCTGGCAGCGGAGAATCATCAGAGTCGGAGCAACTCGAGGCGCTAATGGACACCGAAGATGTTAATAATGAAGATAAAGATAATCCGAGTGCGGAAGGAGAACAACGCGTGGAGGCGGCGGCATCGCTGGCGGCAACCCTGCAACCGACCGGGACGACGTTGTCGGAAACAGCGGTAGCCACGCCCTTGCCGCGACTACTACGTCACTCCTTGCGCGAATACCAGCACGTAGGGTTGCACTGGCTGGCTACCATGCACGCGCGCCGCCTTAACGGCATATTGGCGGACGAGATGGGGTTAGGCAAGACCATCCAAACGATCGCCCTGCTGGCCCACCTGGCACTAGAGCGCCGCGACTGGGGCCCTCATCTCGTCGTCGCGCCCACCTCGGTCGTGCTTAACTGGGAAATGGAGTTTAAAAAGTGGTGTCCCTCCTTCAAAATTTTAACTTATTACGGTACTATAAAGGAACGAAAATTAAAGCGTGTCGGTTGGACCAAAGCTAACTCTTTTCACGTGTGTATAACTTCGTATAAACTAGTAGTGCAGGATCATCAAAGTTTTCGTAGAAAGAAATGGAAGTATCTTATTTTAGATGAAGCTCAAAATATCAAAAACTTTAAATCTCAGAGGTGGCAGATGTTACTGAATTTCCAGACAGAAAGGTAAACTACTTAGGTAATGCATGCCACATTATCACCCACTAAATTAAGTAAAAATTAAAAATTAATAATTACAAAGTTCTTAAAATATATATTTTCTTTATATATCACTAAATAAAACGCTATTTAGCTTTTAGTTGACCCGACCGTAGTAATATAGGATATATTATACATATAATTTCAGACGACTGTTGCTGACCGGCACGCCGCTGCAGAACAGTCTGCTGGAGCTGTGGTCGCTGATGCACTTCCTCATGCCGGACGTGTTCGCGTCGCACTCGGAGTTCCGCGAGTGGTTCGCTCCCGTCGCCGGCATCGCGGACGGCTCCCACCGCTACAGCGACGAACTCGTGCGCCGCCTGCACGAGGTGCGACCGCCGGCTGTTCACACATCTATCTATCTTTATAACATTTATTACAATTATACGTTTATGTACGCAGGTTTTACGACCGTTCCTGTTGCGGCGACTGAAAGCGGACGTGGAGCGCCAGATGCCGCGCAAATACGAGCACGTGTTGATGTGTCGTCTCTCAAAGCGACAGCGGTTTCTGTACGATGACTTTATGTCGCGGGCTAAGTGAGTATTTTAGGTTATTATACTATACATATATCTGTATACATATTATGAAATTGTGAAAATGTTTGCTTAAGTTTATTTCTATCTGTATATTATAGTCTCATCTTAAATTACTTAACCAATTACAATTTGGTATTCCACTTTGGAAGGTTTTAAATGTATGGTGCAATGTTGTTACCACTATTGTTACATCTGAATGCAACAAGTTGTAAATGTTATTATTATTATAAAAGAAATGTATCCATTTTGACTTGTTTGATTAATTGGAGGCACAAGAGCCCCTGTAAAGTTACATGTCATAAAAAGGTTGGATTAAGTGTAGTATAATTTATTAGATGGCTTCAATATATTTTGTTTTTTTTCCATTTCATTGTGCTAACTATAACCGTAAATTGGTTTGATAGAATTTTCCTAAACTGGGAAGTAATAAACTCCGTTACTACTCACTTAATTAAATTAATTTAGAACGAAGGAGAGTCTCGCATCGGGCAATCTCCTGAGCGTCATCAACGTTTTGATGCAACTTCGCAAAGTGTGCAACCACCCCGATCTTTTCGAGCCTCGGCCCGTCTCGTCCCCGCTGCAGCTGCCGGCGCTCTCCTACCCCGTGCCCGCGCTTGCTCTGGTCGCTGCTGTTGTGCGCCATCGCTTACTCGCCGCGCGACTCGGCGGGGACCTCGCGTCGCTGGAGATAGCGGGCGCGGGTGCCTTCCCCGCCCACCGTGCGCGCCACCTGGCACCTCCCCGACGCCTCGTCGAGGAACTTCCGGATCCGCCTCCGGCCCCGCCCCCCCGCCCGCCTCCAGCGGCGTTGCGCTTGCATCTCCGTCTCGTGCCGCGCGCCCCACCCACGCTTCGCATTCCCCCCACTGCGCCGACCGTCGCACCCACCTCGACCGCAGTACGTACTCCCTCGACCCGTACGCCACTACCCACTGCCGCCGCCTCCCGCCCGCCGACGCGCGGCTCCGCGACCCGGCTAGAGGCACATCGCCGCGCCAGCCTGCGTCGCCTAGCTGTGGTCAACGAACGTCGCTGCTGGAGGCTACCTCTGTACGGCACAGACCTGCGCTCGGCCGTGAATGCTGGTCCGCCGCCTGTGCCCCCCCGGAACATCGATGATGTACTAGAAGAGCTACACGACATTATTGATAGGTGAGTGATATATGTATATTAAATTTCTATATAATAAATAGGTACCACACGCTCACACATGCGTAGTGAATAAAAGATCAAAAACTTAACTAACGGTATTTCAGAAACGTCAAAACAGATATAAAAATATTTATACATTCAAAGTATATGACAGATCAAACCCCTTCTTAGATTCGTCGTGTGCTGGTCGTCGGTGCGCGCGGCGGGCCCGCAGCTGTCGGCGGGCGCGGGTGCTCGGTGGTGGCGACGCGAAGAACGGACGACGGCGGACGGTGCGTTGGGCCCCGCACGTGCAGCGCTGGCTCTGTTGCACGCCCCCGCCGCGCGAGCGGCCGTGGCCTTCCCACACCCGCGCTTGTTGCAGTACGACTGCGGTGACTCATTTTATATAGTCCTTATTTAGAAAAAAATAAAAATAAAAAAAATAATAATTTTTATAATTTTAAAAATATATGTGCAAAGTATAGCAGCAACTATCGGGAGAACAGTATTCTAAAATGCAGCCTTAATATTATAACCTGATATCTTCAACGTGTTCAATCACTACTGATGAGAAATAATTTGGTTATAGAACCAGCAACATTGTATAGGTACCAATTGCATTTTTATTTTGTGAAGGCAAGCTCCAAACCCTCGACGGTCTGTTGCGGCGTCTGAAGGCAGGCAGTCATCGCGTACTGATCTTCACGCAAATGACGCGTGTGTTGGACGTGTTGGAAGCGTTCCTTTGCATGCACGGTCACGCCTACTTGCGACTGGACGGCGCCACTCGCGTGGACCAGCGCCAGCCCCTCGTGGACCGCTTCAATGCCGACGCGCGTATTTTTGCCTTCATCTTATCGACGCGTAGCGGCGGCGTGGGCCTCAATCTTACGGGTGCTGATTCAGTGGTGTTCTATGACTCCGATTGGAACCCCACGATGGATGCGCAAGCGCAGGACCGCTGTCACCGTATCGGCCAGACACGTGACGTGCACGTGTTTCGCCTCGTCACCGCAGCCACCGTTGAGGAAAATATCCTTCGAAAAGCTGAGCAGAAGCGCACCCTCGGACACCTCGCTATCGAGGACGGACACTTCACGACCTCCTACTTGCGGGCTGTAAGTTATAAGCATTTTATTATTTACTTATTAACTTCATGCGGCACGCTAACGAAATTAAACATATAAAACACTCTTATGTCAACAGGCTAACATCAAAGAATTATTCGGCGCGGAGGCGGAGGCAGAGGCGGCAACTAGGAGTAATGGGGAAAGAGGCGATCAAAAAGAATCTGAAACGACAGAGGGTGGCGAACTCGAGTCCGCGCTCGCAGCCGCTGAAGACGAGGCAGACGCCGCGGCCGCACAAGCAGCGCGCGCCGAGGCGCAAGGGGACCTCGCCGAATTCGACGAGACTGTTCCGCTGGATGATGACACGCATGCCGCCTCGCCGCAATCGGCTACCCCAGCTGACCCCGACAGGGGGGAGTTCGCCGCGCTCATGAAACAGGTAACCTCGTTATATATTATTGACATGTTATTATTTATCTGTAAAAGCACATTGATATTACTGTTTTCCTTTGGTTAATAGTTAACACCGGTCGAAAAGTATGCTATGAGACTCGTAGAAAATAGTGAAGCAGCTACGGAGGCGGAGAGAGCGGCGCTCGGTGAGATGCGCCGCCAGTTAAGAGAGTGGGAACAGGCCCGACGGGCGCTACGGGACGAGCCGGCCGTCGAACCAGAGCCTGAACCCGAACCCGAACCCGAAGCGGAGCCCGACGTGGAGCTCACCTATTGCCGCGAGGACGCCCGCACCAAGGTGCGTGTTGGACGACGAAGGCGCACGAAGCCCGCGCCGCCACCTCCGCCCTCTCCCCCGCCGTCGCCCCCTCTCGCCACCCCGCCCACGCCGGTGCTCGTAGTCACCCCAGCCCCCGCCCCCGCTCCCGCCCCTACTCCCACTCCGGAAGCACCCCGCACGCGCTCGCGGGGGACCGTACACATCAATCTATGGACGCTGGACGAGACTCGCGGGCCGGCGGGGACCGGGGCGGGCGCGGAGGGGGGTCGGCGACGCGCGCTGCGTAACGGCACCCTCGACTCGTGGCTCGCCGGCACACCCGATCGACAGAATAATAAATGATTTAAAACCGAAAACTTTGCGTTTTATATTTCTGACGTTCGACGTTTTGGTGCCGCTCGATACTCGTTCGTAAATGCTTGACCTCGCTCTCGGCTCGATCTTATCGCGAGATGCCACCAAAACGACGGCGCCGCCCCGAACGTCAGGGATATAAGGCGTGCAAGCATTTACGCGCGAGATCGAGCGGTGCTGTCTCTCTCCGCTCCCATTATCTCCCTTATCCCTCTACCCGGGGACGATTTTTAAATAGCTGAAATCTAGACAAAATTAGTTGTATATTTTATTTAAACTTATTGGTTGTCTAAGACTAGATTTAAGAAAAGAGTAGGGTCTCAACACTTCGACTGCGGCTGCGCATCGTTTGAGTTTTAAATTTGCAACGCGAGTATGCGCCGGACACACCCGTACAATATCAAATTATACCGGATTGTGGTAAAACAAACAAACAACAACAAAGATTGTGGTAAATTATGAAAACGGTCGTTGAACAAATAAATTATTTTTAAAATATTTTTATAATCATAAAAAAAATAATTAAATCAAGCGACTAGAATCGACTCACATTATTGTATTAAAGGTGATTTTTTTTTTGCTAACATACCTTAATTATTTTGTAATATAATATTTATGTAGTAGACTTAAAATGAAATTCAAAAATATATTTAACCTGCAACAATAATAATTAATACAAGGTTTTTTTTTTACCAGGTATATTTTTGTTTTATACGTAGCATTTAAAAAATGTCATACTCCACTAAAGTATAATCAATACGTAGTTAATTCTGGGTTGACCCAATTATATCATATAGATATGTATATCTTTTTTTATATCTAAGGTATTTTATATTATATGTAAATATATTATCAAATTTTAAAACACTTCATTATTATATATTTCAAAAACACATTTAGTACGTAAGGACCTCGGTCACGCAGCGAACATTTTTACACAAAAGACACTTATGGTCCCACCGGTGCAATGAGTCGGAACCACTGGCTTATCTTCCACAGATGAACAGTTGTGTATATTTTACTTACATGCGTCGCAGTCGAAAGTGTTAAAAAACATTTTGTACTATAATTAAAATAGGATACGTTTAAATTTTTACAATATAATCAGGTAAGTTTCTAATATTTGTATTGAATACTGAATTAATAGCTTTGTCTGAATTATCAATGTGATGTTGATTTCAATTTGTCCACAGATATGGGTGAGCGGAAACGGTGTCATAGAGCGAATGCCGGTTAGTAATAGTTTCCGCAACTGTCGTCATTATTTATATTGCTAGAGACTAAATAATGCCATCCCTGTCGCAGATGTGGTGTCCTCCCACCCCGCCCTCCAGCGACGGCGACGTGTATTGCGACAGCTGGGCCCGCGCCCTGTACCGGCGCGGGGCTGCCGCCGACGCGCTGCTGCCGCCCGTGCGCTGGCGGGACTCGCGCGCCCCGCGCTCCCCGCGCCGCGCTCGCCTCCCTCCGCGGTCCGCACACGCGCCGCCCTCACTTTTCGAACGCGCCGGCTCGCGTCCTCGGCCTCGTGCACGTCCGCCGCCCGCATCCCCGCGGGACCACGCGGCCCCGCCGCCCGACTGGGCTCCCTGCGAGGACGCCGCTCTACGACGGGCGCTTCGATTGCAGCGTGTGCCGCCGGACCCGCCCGCCGCACACGCGCCTAACTGGGACTGGTTAGCCGACCTCGTCGCCGAGACTGCTCGTGTTTATCGTTCCCCACGTGCCTGTCGCGATCGACACGATGCCCTCGCCGACCCCGAACGAGCGCGGCGCAAGCATCGCAAGCCTCCGCCGGCACGACGTCGCCCCGACGACGACGCACCCCGTCCTCCGCTGCAGCGCCTAGACGCAATGCGCGAGGCCGCCGAACGTCGTCGCGCGGCACCCAAGCGTCGTCTCGACGATGCCTCGCATCACAATCCTAAGCACGCCGCACTTCTCGTCGATCACGGAGTGGACTATGACACTCCTCCGTCACCGATGGAGGTGGCGACGCGGCGTGCCGAGCGCATAGCTAAAGAGAAAATGAAGGCAAACGCAGTCGCCCCCGTCGTAGGTGGTACGGTTCAGGCGCCGACCCCTACGCCGAGCGCTCCCGTGGCCCCGCAGCGCATCGTAGTGGCGGCGCACGGCGCTCAAGCGGCGACCTCCGCTACGCCGGCTGGCGGCAAGCCGGACGCGCGCCGGCCGCGACCGGGCGAGACGCCGAGAGCGACCGCCCCGCCCGCCGCTCAGCTACTGTATCGACAGCAGACACTGGCGGGCAGACACCATCTAAAGATATTACACCACGCTTCCCCGACACAACCGCAGGTAAAGTATTATTAAGATGTTTATAATTTGTTTCGTAATAGCGCTCATAGAAACGAGCTAACTTCAACGGAGATTAATGACATATTCGTAATATCTAACTAATAAAAAGTGTTCGGTGCTAACAGAGCGTGTCCGTGAGCGCGGCGGGCGGCGTGTCGGAGGGCAGCGCGGCGCTGCGCACGCTGCAGCTACAGCAGCTGGCTCTGCGGCGGCCGCGCGCACCCGCTCCGGGAGCCGCTCCGCACGTGGTGCTCGCGCACCTGGCGCCCGCTTCCGCCCCTTCCGCCGCTCCCCCCGCGCCCCCCTCCACCACGCACCATCACGCCGATTCGCAACAATAAAAGCGATGAAATCATTCCGATGTTTTATTCACGCACTTACTTACTAAAACCTTTTTTGATTTAGATGTAGTTGTATTTCTATATAAATGTTTGTGTATATACAACTAGAAACATTGGGGATTTAATTACCGTTATAATGTATCACAGACTTAATAAACATTTCATATCATATATACTTAAAATAAAAGTATAACTTAAGTAGATTTTTAATGTTAAAGGTATAACTCCAGTATAGATTGCATTTATCAGATACTCCTCGATGTACGAATTCAATAAACAGCTAAAGCGTTACCGTAAATAATAAAGTTGAAAGTTAAACATACCCAAATATTTTTAAACATTCCACCTTTCTGATACTTTTTACCCAATAATGTGTAATATTTGTATGCACTATTGTTCCGAGCCCGCCAGGGACATTCCTGTGCTTTGATGAATGCGAAACATACAAACTCATTAATTGTGATATTCATACTTTGATCACGAAAAACATGTTTATAAAAAAATTAAAAGAGTTCCTGCTAATTATTATAAACGTTTTTAAAAGTAGTTTTAATGAGTATTAAAAATAAAGCTGTCTGCAATAGTTGCCAAGTTGTTAAAATTTTACGTATTACAAAAATCTATTGATTGGTAACCATTATCGTAATTATTTCATATTAAATCGGATTGATAGTACCTATCAAATATTAACCGATTACCTAATGAGTGATCCGGTTCCACGAAGCGTAAAGTCAGTCAAAAGCCGACTTGACACAATCAACCAAAGCGAAGATTCTGGTAAAAAACACACAAATGTATCAAAAGTTCAATCTCACTTCTTGGTTCCCTCTGACAGACTGGATAAAGTCACCAGACGAGTTATAGCACCTTACGCTCAGATAGAACGCAAAGGTTTAAAGGAATATGAAGTCAAAGAAGGCACTTATCTAGATATCAATAGGTTTAACGTATTCCTAGAAGATACTGTGGACCTTGACTCATTGCTATATGACACTGCTAATGTTCTAAAAACTGTAACCAACAGCTCAGGTATAATATGACAGTTTCTTTCTAATTATTTTTAATTTTCAATATTTAGAATTATGTATTTGATATTATTTTTATTTTAGGCGTATTTGTGTATACAGTCAACAAACTGAAAAATGAGATAGTTCTTATGACAAATAATATAAAGAATCCAGGACGTCATGAAGTAAATATACCAATCGGTTAGCAGTTTTCTTTAAAATACGCATTATAGGTTAGAATTCAGGCTGATAGGACATGGGTATTTCAAAAAAAGTGTAAGTTTCATCCCAAAAACGGCCGCTTCAGCTCTCTACAAGATGAACCGTATGCACGTCATTCTCCTAACTTATTTTACAAAAAAAAGAGTATATAATAAGAATTAAAGTTAGGAAAATGAGAAATAATACCTGATGAGAATATATGGATATATCAGAAAAATAGTACGTACCTTTCGATAAGCATGTGATTGATTTAAATCTATAGAAACGTTTTCATTTATAGTCCTCATGTGGTAGGTTACAAGGGGCAAAAAGTATATAATAAATTTGAATGTGTCTAGAGGAAGGAAAAGTAGTTGCCGCTCATGTGGCATCGACAAAGACGTTCCTGCACATTGAGGACGTACAGCGCGACCGACGGTTCGCAGATGGACTGAAATGGATTGACGCTAAAGTAGCACTTTGCATGCCCGTCGTCAAACCAGACGGAGAATGCTATGCTGTGTTGGAATTATATAGGAATTATTCGGAGCCTTATGACCATGTAAGATATTAGTAAAAACAATGTTATTCAGTACACATTAAAAAAAGACTTTGTTACAAGTAGTGGTAACTTAAAGTTAATATTGGTAATACAGTTGACATTTAAGCCAAAATAATCCGTAACGTGTTTAGAATATAGTGTACACAGTGGTAAGTATCGCGTGCTGGGCGGGGGCGGCCGTGCACCAGGCGCAGCAAAGAGTGACCTTGCAGCGAACAGCGCATTTGAATCAAGAGTTACGGTCTTTAATCCAAAACTACTTCTGTGATCTAGCCTCCATTGACACCATGCTGACTGATATGCTGGTACATAAATAATTTCTTCCATTGTTTTAATTGGCAGTCTTATAACAGTTTTGTTTTAACAATATTAGCAATATTTGTTTAGGCTGTTATAAAATCCTTTGTGGGAGCAATGCGTAGCAGTTTTTTTATAATTGACAAAGAGCGTGTCAGTGATAACCTGCAGGCGGATATGTGGGATGATGGTTGGAGTTCTGAGAAATCTAACATTCCGAAGAAAAAGATTAAAGTTAAGTTAGTATCTTCTTGAAATTTGTATATTTCAGTTTAGGTACTATCGGGTACATACACAGTCATGTCTGTCTCAATTTGCATTAATCAGAAGCATCTCTTTTGGTTTTTCTAAATTCATTAGTCTTTTTAAACTTGCAAGTCGGTTATAAGCAAACCCTGTATAACTATTAAGGTAAATTGGTTTATAATTTTGATGGCCGAAACAATAGATACAAACATATAAAAAAAAAATCTAAATTTTTCTGAATAAATGCAAAATATATACATATAAGTATTTACAGCCTCAGTCACGAAATGACGCCAGCAGGTCTCGTCGCCAAAACAGGAGATTGTTTAAACATCCGCGACGCGTACAAAGACCCTCGCTTTTCTAAAGAAATAGACCCAACTACAGGGACTGTTGTCAGATCCTGTTTGGTATCACCAGTTATGGATAAAAATGGAGTCATAGGTAAATCATTATCACAGGGTTAAGAAACAAAGTTAACGTGTTCAAATCTATTATCAAAATATCTTTTTAGGTGTAGTCCAATTGACTAACAAAATCAATGGCCAACCATTTGATGTAGAGGACGAAGTAATTTTCTCTGTGTTTATAAATTACTGTTCCCTCATCGTCCACTTCTATAACATGCAGCAGCGGAAAAAATACCATGTAAATCCAAACGATCACTCAATATTATATTATTTCTTTTGTTTGCAGTAAGTCCTTTACATAGTACCTCTTTGTACACATTTTCATATTTATAGGCAAATCTAAATAAGGTGTACGACGAACTTATGAACCTACACCTAACTCCGTGTCGCCACGATATGGATGAAATAATGGAGACCAATGGGATTATATTGCCTGCACATAATTTCAAAAGGTCAGCACTAAGTCATAATATTTATAGACTGTGATGTAGATGTTCTATTCATGTGAAAATTTCAAAAAAGATTTAGTATCCCAGACATGTTCTAGAATATTAAATCGTAATAAACAACATATATATGTTCCAGTTACGATTATCACATAAGCGAGGGCAGTAAGGAAGACATGCCTGGTCTCGTGTGTTACATGTTTGTGGAAACCTTCGCCGATAAGAAATTTGAGCGACAGAACTTGGCCGACTTCGCTCTAACGATCCTCGGCTGTTACCGAAACAACCCTTACCACAACGCGGAACATGCCTTCTGTTTCACCCACACCATGTTCTTGATTTTGACAAATAACTCTGGATATTTTGATTTTGTTGAGGCAAGATCTTTTATTATAATATTACCTTTGTCTAGCTTCCAACTGAAATTTTATCAGCTTGAAGGTAAGTTATAAGAGAAAAAAACAAGGCAATTTTCAATAATTGTGTAATGTTTTGTCTACTATTAAACCAAGCTAATCTAAGATCAGGAAATCTAACTCCAGACAGCAGCCCTGATGTTATCGGGCCTCTGCCACGACCTGGACCATCCAGGATATAATAACAACTTCCTGTCGCTCTGCAAGCATCCTCTCGCGAATATGTACCACACTTCCATGCTAGAATACCATCACTACTTTCTTGCGAAGAAGATTATAGAGGTTGGCGGGTTTTATACTATACTAGTACAAAAATAATCAAAGGTGTATAATAATAATTACTTGTGTTTATTTTAAAACACTTGTATCAGACTATGCTAGTACAAGCCTTAGCCTTGGCCAATTTAAATAATAATCCGAATGATGGCGTCAACGTTTCATTGTCTTTTTCTCTAAAATTATAACAAATTTATAAAGTTTTATTTGTTTTGTCAACTAATCTTCGCCATACGCTTGTATAGTACTCAAAATGAAACTTTTGTAAGTTTGCTATTGTTTATTGATATATATTTTACTTTTACATTTCTAGGACAAGAATTTACTAAGCAAAGTAACAATAGCAGATCGCGACCGCATCATGCAGGAAATGAAATTTGATATACTGTGTACAGATCTTGCTATATATTTTCAGGTAATTATTAGGTATATAACATGCCATAAATCTCTACAAACTTTAGAGTTTACATGTTAGATGAATATGGGAATTATTAATGAAAAATTCCACATAGGTGAGAGCGCAGCTTACTCCTCTAGTTGCAGAGTGCACTTTTGATTGGACGGATAATACGCATCGCAGTCTATTAAAAGTAAATAGCTTGATACTGAAATTTAAATGATCGTAAAACTTGCGTTAGCTTATAAATGTATAACATGTACAAGGGTATCCTGATGACTACAAGTGATCTATCCGGTTGCTGCAAACCATTCGGTGTGTCCAAGGTCACTGCTGAAGCGGTTTACGAAGAATTCTATAATCAGGTGAATAAAAAAGTATCTCACAGTATTTCTCAAGATTTCAACCTGGATGCTTTATTTTCTCGTGTTTATATCAGGGTGATAAAGAGAGGAAGATGGGATACACGCCCCTCAGTATGATGGATAGGCGACGCAGCGTCAACCAACCCGCGGAGCAGATACAGTTCCTATCGGTAGTGGTGCTGCCGTGCTTGCTATTGTTGCAGAGTATATTTCCAAACACCAGTCAACTTACTGATAATTGCAGGTAATGATTTAGAAACAAAAAAATCCTTATAATTATATATTCGTAAGATAACCTTAAAGTTAATAAAACAATGTAATACTTCAATATATACTTTGTTAATAATGTTTTTAACAGGAAAACTCAAGACGCTTGGCACGAGGAGATTGAAATACGAGGACAAAAACTATGGAGACAGGACGACTCCATCGGCAGCGCGAGTAGAAATACCATTGTAATCAAAGCTGATAGCGAAATTAACTGATTGCAAAAACTATTTAAATTGTATCTTTATCTTTACCATAACTTGATGTCAAAAGGGCGATGACCTTGCATCGTAAATAATAATAAACAACAAATGCCTTTTATATATTTTTTATTTAGGAATATTTATTAATGATATCGCAACGCCGGTGTAGTCGAACTATTGCTAACTTCACCCCAGTTCGTATAAAATAAAACTATTACTAATTTACATCTATATATTTATTATAGATTTCTCAAACGTCTGCATCGCAATATTTATAATGGCAACATTATTCTCGGTATAAGTGAACCAAAATTTTTTTATATTAAAAAAAAATGTAAAAGGTTGATTTAAAAAAAATACATCTAGTATAATGTCACCATTTTACCACACAAAAGTGAAGCACCTTAATCTATCGATCGATTTATTAATATCAATACACAATAAATACACATTCAATTATTTTTCAACTTATTTTAAAAACAATGAGATTAATTAAGCATAAATACAGAAATAATTTATATGAAACATTTTTTTTTGTTTCCTCGAAATACATAAATAACATGTATGTATAATATTGCTTTATGTAAACAATAACTTTGTTCTAACTTTACTAAAAAATCAACAATTATGTGATATATATATTTTTTTCAATCGTCGTCTGCGTGAAGTGCGAATGTATTGCGAGTTGTGATTTTATTAAAAATATGTTTTTTTTTTTTCAACACTTATTCGTTACGATCCAGTTTATTTAACGATTCGAACTTTAAAATGATTCTCTCAATAACGGCTCACCGTTTAACAAACAATTTAATATTTTATTTAAATAATTCATTCATTCTGTAAGTTATTCGAACAATTTAATCAATATCACCAAAAGATTAAATAAATATCAGTGTAATTTTAAATTATGCCTTGGACCAGCCAACAGGTGAGCAGAGAACCGTATTAAAGTTCGTTGAAAGCAGGTTATGGGTTACGAATCTTTCCGGGCACGTAGTTCTTATCAATAGACGGCTCCTGCAGGAACATGTGGAGACATCTCTCGTTCTGAGCCAGCGGGTGACCTGCTATTTTATTTATGAATACTTCCAGACCTGTGAAATATATAATCTTGAAGTAATGTGTATCTCAAATCTGGAGTTTATTTTGTAGTAAATTGTAAGTGTACTAGAGACTCTGCATAATGGACCCATTCCATTGTCAAATTTAGAACGCCTTCCCTTTTTGCAATTCTGTCGCACTAACCAGGGCAGTAGATGAGCAAGTTGAATGTGCATGGCACTGGATAGTAAAACTAGCTCACTAACACTTTATTATTCGACCTATTTAGAATAGTTGACCGAGGGCTTGATTAATATAATGAAATGGCTGCATTATATAAATAAAATTACAAAAACTAATAATCTTTCCATAAGTCCAAGAGGATGTCAATACGACACAAACATAACTTTACTCAAGGAATAATTCCTTCAAATTTAATATAATAATTCACAAAACATTTTTGGCATTATTAATTTTAAATAAATAGAATAAAAATATCATGAATTGACTGTCCTAATGTTTTTTCAATTAAACTATGTCGAATCTATTCTATATATAAACATCTTTCTCATATGTCACTCTTTTTTGTGAATGTAAATTATTTTAGTAACAAAATTGGCAAAACACAAACATTCCCTAGTACATAAATACATAGATTATATGTAAAAAATTGTTACATAAAGTATCTATATATAGAATGCCTAAGACTTAATAAGATACAACAGATAATTAGATTAGGTCAGTGTGAATGCGTGTTGTTAATTTATGATAATAATAACTGAAGGAAATACTTAGAAACAATGTAGTGGGTGAAATGTAAAGAACATATTCTGATCGGTTTTCAACCTGTCAGTAGAGAAAGTTCTATTAAAACTCGTCATCATCTTGCTCATATCACAATTTTGGGGTTGGTGCAGTATGTTTTTTCCTTTCATATTCTCCTGTTACTTGTCAATCTCTGTACATATTCTTTTCCATATCGTCTTTCACCCAATCCATCCATCTGTTCTTCTACCGTCCTCTACCTCTGTAACCCTCCACTTCCATACCTATTACTCTTTTGATTATGCCTTTCATCTCTCCCCATAACACGCCCATACCATGACAGATAGCTACCTCTAATTTAAAAACTATCACGAATATAAATAATTAAAATTCTAGATTGACATTGTTGTGTTATTAAAACACGAGGAGTTTTAATAATTAAGTTATTTATAAACATACATATATATAATTGTAGTGTTTGTTATTCCAAATTAACAGCTTCACTAAATGCATATGAAATATATATGGTTTTTACATACAAAAATTTATTTTTAAAATATATAAATTTATTTAAAAGATTCCACCCCTAGTAATGTGATAAGGAGGATCATAAGTATACTAAATAATATAGTTGTATTAAATAATAATTCCTGAAGATTTTATTATAATTATGTATGTGAAAGGAAAATTATGTATATATTTAGGAATTTAAAACTTATTAATAATTTGTTTGTGGCTTTACTTAGAGGTGTCATCCTAAATAATAAATGTTGAGATGAAAAGTTATAAGGACTATCTTCACTCTTTGGCAAATTACTTTAACAAAAAAATACAGGATGAATTATATTGTTTTAAAGAGTATTTACCTTTTCTACGATCTTCAATGAATTCCTCCTCAAATATACCATCATCGCCTCTGAAGGGTAACTGTCTTTTTAGTGCCTTTCCGGGCAAGGATGGAACCACAATCTGAATAACAAATACAAGGATATTTTTATATATACTAATTTGAATGCTTAGCTTGTAATACACTAACTGACGTATACAAAACAAGTCTGAGAAAGGTCAATATTTCACTATGCAGGCAATATTATTACTAATATTATGTAGTGTTTTGTATTTTCTTTAAGTTCTGATTAGTAACTATAAATCATGCATTCTTGGACAATGTAATTAAAAAAAGATGATATGACGATTTCTTTGTGAATTCTGTAAATGACAAGGTCTCGACATATGATTCACGCAAATGTTTTGTTAATTTGATAACAAAAAATATAATATTATCAGCAGACACAAACCTTACTATCTCTTTCTAGTTCATTTCTCAGCCACTCAAAATCACTGTACCGCCGTCTTACACTGGACTCTTTCACTTTGAACACCGGCAGATTGGTCTGGGAACAGGAAATACAAAATATTAGTCATTATCGACATTTGGCTATCATAGGCCTAACAAAAGTACTTGATACGCCCACCAAAACACCAAGCAACTACCGATTGGTGCGTGATTCTTACAATTTATTATCCTTTCGAATTATCATTTGTATCCTGTTGCCACTTACCCTCATGCGAACTTCGTAATCTGTAAAGCGTTTTTTTCCAACTCCCATCGTAATTGGATTTACCACGTCGATTTCTAAGAAGTTAGCGGGGGCAGCATACGCATCGTCTAAAGTTTGTTTCTTAACATTTAACCGCCTGGTTGCATCGGCCGTCGTGTCCTCAGCCATCATAACGCTATTTTAAATAAACAATTACAAACTAATAAAGACGGTTCACTAATCAAAAAGCAAATGAATTTGACAATAATGCAACATAGTTGACGTTTGTCATGACAAATATGGCAATGTAACGTTCTAAAATTAATTTAATTTTAAGATAAACATTAAAACTTTGCCAAAAAATGTCGTGACAAAACTAATTTTATGACATAAATTATTATATTAAATTAGGCATTTAAAAAAATAAATGAATATAAACTATAATTTATCTTCACTTATAGTATCTATTAAGAAATAATCACGAACTTATTTAGTAATTTAAAAAACCTAAATTAAAAAAAAATGTAACTAAAAAACAAGTAAGGTTGTTTTTAGCATACCAACATAATAAAAAACATATATCTTTTCATACATTTTATTAATTTGAAATCTGGCTTGGCTTTAGTTTACTCTCCTGCGATTTTGAAAATATATGGATCTCACTTCAAGGGGGTTGATAAATATATTAGTATTTCTTCACAAATCACTTAATTCGTAGAAACTTTGTTTATTTTATAGTCTAATGAAAAATGCCCGTTATTTGACGTCTGCGAACTGATAAATATTAGTTTGCAGTAGTTGACTTCTGCTTCTTCCAGTATCTTAGGTAATTTAGAAAATTTGTTTGAAATTTATCGCTATCAATTTATGCACAATCTAGTGTGTTTGTTCTTATATATCTGGAGGCGTGGAGGGTAGTCTCTGCCCGCTGTATTTTTGTCAATAAAATCCTAAACCCTGAAACTGAATCTCCAAAACTAAAAATTTTACATGGAATAAAGGAGAAAGGTTATCAACCTCCAATTCGTACGATAGTAAACTAAAGCTTAGCCAAAAAACATTTAATAAACATATTGATCAGCTAATTCAGTTATTGTATGTCACTCTTTTTGACTTCGTTTATAGAACCTCTTACCCTTAGATATAGGGAGATAGTTGTAGACTAGCAACAATCAAACCTGACAAACGCTTTAGAATGAAAGTCCATTGTGTTAATAATTAATATGTATGTACTTGGGTACTTATTATAGAAAATACATTGTAGTATGACACTACAAGTTTGAGTTAAACTTTTAAAAATTCTATACTACAAACATAAGTTGTTCATTCATTCAAATCTCTTACTTAGTACCTTTTTTGTAATAATGACCTATTAAACAGACTTCTTTATTATTGCCTTTCATGTCAAAATGCCTCGTTTGTCTATTATGTTCGAATATAAGATTCTATTGTTTTATACATTCTTTAATGACATATATAACAATACATTGAATAAACATGGTTCCGAAAACTTAATAAAATTGAAATTTGTATTACATGTTGTTAAATAAAACTCATTTACATATGACAATCATTTTATTTACATAAACTGAGTCATTGGATCTTCCTCCCGCTGTCTCTTCATCATGTAGGCCTCCAGCTCGTCCTCCGTGGGAGCCTTCACATCGTACATGCTATTGTAGGGACGCTTCCTTTCATCCACTGAGAGGAGATAATCTGCACGCTTTTGATTTTTTTCCTCCATTTCCAGAGCCTGCATGTAACAAATTTTGTAAAAAGGTTAAGAATAGAAATTTAGTACTAAAAAATATATAAATTATTGAAATAATTTTGTAATGTTTGTTTATCTCTTAGTTCTTATATTAATCTTGTATGACGATTGTCAAAACGTTTCTTAATACTATCTTTGATAGAAATGTAACATTATGAATTATTATAAGTTATTAGTCTAGTCTAAATAGAATTTAATACATAAAATTTCAAACATTATACCTTCTTCAATTTGTCTTCCTCTTTATCTTTTTTCTCCGCCTTCCTTTTCTTCTTTTTTGCTTTCTTTTTGTTTTTCTTCTTCTTACTTGTCTTCTCTGTTTTAGTTCTTTTATCTTCTTCAGAAGATGAACTGCTTTCTGAGTCAGATTCAGAGGAGGATTTGTCTGCTTTTTCTAGATATTAATTCATAATCATTTTATAAAATGATATTATATCAACTATTAATTTATTCATTCATAATAATTTTATGAATTATAAATTTTATAATAACAAAAATTATATAAATACGTGCCCTCTTCTTTTTCCTTCTTGTCAGCTATTACTCTTCCGGGGTCCTGTGCTTCCATCACAACGGATTTCCCGGCTTCACCAACACAGTAAGACATCTGTAAAACAATTATATATTTACACATTTTAGACATGTATATATATGCTCACTTGAAGATGTAGTTATCGAAATATATATATATATGAATGAAGTTTTACCACTTCTTATCTTCATCAGTTTAGATTAAGTTTAACATTTATCATTATATATGTTTGAATAAAGAACCTTTGCTTTCAATTATTTTGATCAATGAAATTCTATTATAATTTCCAACAGTTGTATAAACCTTTATAAATGAGTAGCAACACTTGTGGCCCCACTGACCGTCCCGCCAGTACGAGCCCCAAACACTCGTGTGATTGTTTATCAACACATCCTCTTCATATTTGCTCCTAAAATGTAAAATAATATTATCAAATAGGGCAAACAATCTACCTTATTCATGAAACATGGTTCAAGCGATGGTACAGGCGATGCCACAGATTACAATTTTCCTAGTATTATTATTAAAAAATACCGATATGAAATCAAACTTCTTACTTTAGTCGCTACATGTTTTACGATTTTTTTTATGTATAAATTTTTTATATTAAATTTATATAAAACAAGAAACCAAAGTTCTATATTAGATACAAGGAAACTATCAAATATTAATTCCAATATAAGTATGATAAACCGACTTGGCCAATTGCTTCTCCGCGTCGCTGGCGAGTGTCCCATCCCTGTTGTATCTCAGAAACACCTCGCTCTGGGCCAGCAGCAGTTCCCTGGGGGGGGCCTTGAGGTGCTCCTCGCCTCCGTACTTGTCCAGAACGGATTGTTTCACCTGAGTAATGTAGAATAAATTGTTTTAATGATCTTGGATCTAATTTCCATTGGCCCATGATGAATTTGTTAATTTTTAAGTGATAGAAGTTTGTTTTTATTTCTTGTATTTATTGTTAATATAATTACTAAAATTTTGGCGTATAAATAATATGTACTGAGAGTCTACCTTTTAGTATACCAATCTCTTTATATAAACCTTATAGCTATAAATCAACGAACCTGCGTCTTGAACCGCTCTCGCTTGGAGTCGTACTCGCGCTGCAGCAGCTGGAGCTTGGTGGGCTCGGCCAGGAGGTGAACGTCGAGCCCGCGGGCGCGCGCGTCCCACGCGAACAGCTGCGCTTCCGCGTGCGACCGCGTGTCGCCGCTGAAGCGGGCGAAGTTCTCACCTGCGTACTCCGATCTGGAAACACAAGGTTGCGATTTAAATTTCAATTTATTGGAACTGTTTGGTACAATAGGAACATACAGTATAAGGAATTGATTGAGCTTCTTGTGGACTGGTTGACTTTGTATTGCTGCCTCACGGAAAATCGGAGTGCAGTTGCTCCAAAAGATGAGTGAGAAAGCCGGAATCCCAAATACCTCGATCCCTCTCCCTGTACAAGTTTTTACTCCTCCTACACCATAAGTATGGAAACACATCTGTTTTCAAATGTCTATGAACGAGGGAACTTCTTTAGTTAGACCGTCTCTTGCTTTGCTGTCCTGTCCCATCACTAAATAGATTTTTTTTAGTTTTAAAAATTCAGTTTCACAAATATGTACTAGGAAGTCTTCACTTCAAATATATGCCAATTCTTATTTGCAGCTCATTCTCAATTACTATGAATATAACTATTTACTTTATATTGTAATTTAATATTTTAGGGACAGAGCGGATGGTCCCAAACATTTTCTTTAAGAAAACTTTATTTATACTAAATTATAAACTAATAATACTTTTTTCAATATAAATAAAAATATACATTATAATATTACTAACTCAGCTGCTGCGGGGTTGGGGTTGTCCCTCATGGAGCGTGTTTTGGGATCGTAGTAGGCGGAATTGAGGTCCAAATTCCTGAGATACTTGGCTGTGTCTTCACGTATACGGAGATTACGCACAGTGATACGTTGTTTAGAGTCCACCTGAAAATTGTAGAGTATTATGTTATAAAATTAAAATGGTCATATGATTCGTGACATTTAGTATGATGTACACATATATATAAATGAATAGTTTATTACCTTAGTACCGGGCATGTCTACTTCATCAACATATTTATCTTCATCCTCGCCTTCCAGGTCGTCCTCTTCCGTTGCTGTTGGATCTGAAATCATCAAATAATATACTTTTTATATACTATACGTATATTTTAAGTTTTATAGGTATGGGTATGGGTAAGGTTATGCTATTCTGAGAGAAGTTTTTTAGTGTTAAAAAAAATCTGAAAACTTATTTGGATATATAATAATGGTTCCATGTGTTGGAATATATTTATCAATAACTTATATGTGTCTGAAATATAATAACAATATACATTTTGCTTCACTTACTTTCATATGGGTTATTCTATGGGACTTACTTCTTAAAATCAAACATAATAAAAACGACAGCACAGCAAAAAATAATCACAGCTTAAAAATATGCATATACAACGTGAGATCTTTATCTAAAACGACAAGAATGATAGAACTAAACAATGCAATAGAAAACTTGAACTGGGACATTATCGGATTAGCAGAATTAAAAAAAATGGGGTGTGACATAGAAGAGCATAAGGATTATATATTTTGCTACATAGGTGAGTCGGTAGGCCTACATGGAGTAGGCTTCCTAATAAAGAAACATTGTAAAATTCTCAGGAATATCAGAAAGAGTAGCCTTATTGAAATTAAAATTTAAAGCATTAGAGCTTCCAGGTTTATGCCCCTACCGAAAGTGCAACAGAAGAAGTTCTAGCCAAATGCTACGAGGATGTTAAGACGGCACAATACCTAGGTGACAAAACATTGATCATCATGGGAGATTTTAATGCTCAAATAGGACATCCAAAACACCATGAAAATATGATAATGGGTAACCATGGATATGGAAAACGGAACCCGAGAGGAGAACGCTTAATACAACACGCACAGGAATACAAACTAGCAGTAATGAATACATATTTCAAGAAAAGAAAATCTCGCAAATGGACCTGGTTATCGCCAGACCACAAAACAAAAAATGAAATAGATTTCATTCTGACCAACAACCCAAAATCGGTAACTAATGTTGAAGTACTTAACAAAGTAAACTTTCCATCAGACCACAGGATGTTAAGGTGCACGCTAAAATTAGAGATAACCAAAATCAGTAGAAGAACACTTAAAACCAATCCCAATTACCTGAAATCAGAAATTGAAAAGATAACTTATATTCGCAACCTGCAAGGAAATTTGACGGCACTATCTCAACTCATGGAAGACACAAATGATTTACAAGTCCTTTATAACAACCTCGAAAAAGCAATCATAAATAGTCTTACACTAGCAGACAACACAAAACTAAACAACCACATAAAATACTCAGTGATCAAACATTAGACTTTATACTTAGAAGAACGAAACTGCTGTCAACAAAAAACAAGACGAAAGAAATGAGAGATGAACTAAAACAAATATTCAAGAAAACCGATAAACTGATCAAAGAAGACTATGAAAATCACAGGTAAGCAATTATCGAAAAGAATTTGACAAAATTCAGAAGCCCAAAACGAGCCTATAGAGAAAGATACACCGGAACTGGATACACTGCCTAAAAGGTGGTATAGAAGAAGTCAAAGACAGAACAGACATCATCAAATGTGCGACAGAATTTTACAAACAGTTATACAAAAAACCACAACAATCAGAGGATGCAGAATCATGTAACAGTGTAATTGAAAACAAGACAATACAGCAAATTGAAAAATTGAAGCCAATAAGTGAAGCAGAAATCTTGATACATATTAAGAAAACTAAAGTCGAAAAGAGCCCAGGACCAGACAACATTACTGATGAAACTTTAAAAATTGGAATACGTCTATTGCTACCGTACATAATGAGAATTTTCAATATGATAATGATGACTGAACAAGTACCAAAACAATGGTGCCGATCAAACATAATATACAAAAAAGGAAATCTACTAGATATCACTAACTACAGGCCTATTAGTTTGCTGTCATCAATGTATAAACTATTCGCATCAGTAATACTAAGTAGAATAGCACCAAAAATCGATAAAAACCAACCAATCGAACAGGCCGGTTTCCGGCCAAACTACTCCACAACAGACCGTATCCAAACCATAGAACAAGTAATAGAAAAATATAAAGAATTCAACAGACCACTGTACACAGCCTTTATAGATTATTCCAAAGCGTTTGACAGCATAACACATACTTCGATATGGACTGCTCTCAAAAACAATGATGTGGAAGAAAAATACATAGGTATCATAAAGAACATCTATTCCAAGAGTGTTAGCAAAGTCAAACTAGAAAGAGAAGGAGACGAATTTTCAATAGAAAGAGGCATGAGACAAGGGGATCCGCTCTCTCCTAAACTTTTTATAGCTGTTCTCGAAGACGTCTTCAGAAAACTGGATTGGAGAGATAAAGGCCTAAGGATATTGAACAAAAAACTCTCTCACTTAAGATTTGCAGACGACATAGTCCTCTTTAGCGAATCTGCTGTAGACTTAGAGAAGATGCTAAAAAGCCTAATCTTAGGAAGTAAAAAAGTTGGACTAGAGATGAATGCCACCAAAACTAAAATCATGACAAACAGCCACCAAAGACCAATTAAAATAGAAGACAAAACAATAGACTATGTTCATGAATATGTATACTTAGGCAAACTAGTGTCTTTTGGGACCAACAATAATGAAAACGAAGTAGATCGAAGGATTAATGCAACGTGGAAAAAGTATTGGGCCCAAAAAGAAATATTAAAAGGAAACTAGCCTAAAGATGAAGAAAATAATAATGGACTCTTGTATTCTGCCAAGTCTCACACACGCAAGCCAGACATGGGTTTACACTAAAAAGATAAGGAACAAGATCTTGTCCTGCTAACATGCGATGGAGAGAAGTATCCTAAAACTACGGAAAATACAAAAAACAAAAAACTCAGACATAAGGAAGAAAACAAGGCTAACAGATGCTCTCCAACAAGCTTTACAGATAAAATGGAGCTGGGCAGGGCATATATCTAGGTACAAAGACAATAGATGGACAAATTTAGTAACAAAGTGGCGAGGTCCGATTGGAAAGGGAAGTGTGGGGCGACAAAAGAAAAGATGGGCTGACGACATAGAAGAGGTAGCCGGTAAGGATTGGATGGAAACTGCTAAAAACAAAGAAAAATGGAAGAAGATGGAGGAGGCTTTTACCCTCAAAGGGACCATACAAGGGAAATAAATAAAATAAATAATTTAACTAGTAAATAATATAGTCTAAGTACATTTGATATGTAAACCTTATGTATGGAAATAAAGCTAAAATAAATAAAATAAAATAAATGGGATTTACATATGGAGGTAATATTATCCATTACCAGGGCTATTTTATATAATGTATATATAAAAACATGGAAGAATGTTGGTATGATTTATATTTAACATAATATTGTTTTATTGTACCTTGTTCCAATTTCTCTGCTCGTAATTCTCTCTTAGCATCCTCCACCTTTTGATACTCTTCAATAATAGCCTTATGTTGTTCCGGGTTGTATCCATTCCATCTGTCCCTCTTACCGTCGTAGCTCAGGTTAAGGTTTGGTTGATTGAACTCATCGGGAGCAATGCCTGCATTTGAGAATTTTGCACCTATCTGAAATATAACAATATAAAACTTTTTACTATTTTGTTATGTTCATACTAGAGGAAATTGATAATTATAAAAGAGTTTTTTGTTAACTTAAATATCTTTACATGTTATCAAAATTATGATTATTTGTTTATATATTTAAAACCTCAAAACATTGCCATTATTTTTCGGTTTAAGGAAGTTATATATTATTATATATATTATAAAGATAAATACATTTTGCTGGAGTAATGGTGTACTACAATCAATTAAAACTAACATTTGATTGAGTTAATCTTACCTTTCTTGGTCTCTCTAAGCAATCTTTTTTTTTATGTGTCAATGCGCCACAGTTTTCACAAGCACCCTTTCTGTATTTCGTGGCAGCATTTGACTAAAAATAAAAAGAAATATGTTGTTACATTAAATATAAACTGTTTCAATTCTTGCTTCAGTTGGTTAACTTTTTGTTTTCTATTTATTGAGCGAAGCAAGCGGAACGCTCTATGTGAGACTTTTTGCATCCCATGTCCGGAGTTGGCATGAAAATGGCTTTACCGATCTCCATGAAATTTTGCATATTTATAGCAATGGTTATTGTGATGCTTTATAATAAAAAAAGGGAAAAAAAAACTCATAAACTCATGAATAATCAATCACCAAAAATGACAGTCCCATAGACTTCAATGAAAAAATATTCAGTATAAAATTTACATGAATTGGTTATAGTAAACAAACTTACAGTTACACCTTTATTATAGTATGTGTCTAGTTTAGTGAAATCGCCTTCCCTGTCCTCTTGTGGTCGCTGGTGTTTTAGGGTGGGCCCCGATGTACCATAGTACCATGGCACAGAAGAGATGTATTGCGGTATGTGGGGGTTTATGTCCTTTCCTGTAGTGATTTAATTGATGTTTTATAATCAGATTGATAGCTTTCGACTTTAAAGTACTTTTAAATTATTAAAATTTATTGCGTCGTCATAAAAGTAATCAATAATAAAATGGAGGCAACAAACTTATTTCCAATTATTTTATTTCAAATATTAACCTGTTTCGTCAACTGCTGCTGGAGCTGTTCCAGCTTTCCTCGCCTCCTCCAACTCTTTAGCTTTCCTCCAGTCTTCACGAGATTTCTTTTTGGGTTCATCTTCCTCATCAACTGTATCATCTTTATTTCGTAATATCTGTGATACCGCCGTCCGCGCACCGGTCGTCATGTTTATTTTTATTGTTTAATAAATGTTCTTGTAATATATATTTTGCTTCTCAAGCAACTTAAACTGCCAATTTGCCAAATAAGAATATTAATTATTATTATTAATCTTTATTTAACTATTTGTCGATAAATGTCAACGTCAAATAATTATCACAAGTGATGTCGCTGTATATTATGATTGTCATAGACTAATACACAATACAACTACTACTTATTAAAGTGTTCACCGTTTATATTATAACGTTTATTAAAGATTATTAAAGTGTAGCATATTGAAATGACGAAGAAATCAAATAAAGAGTTAAATGTTACATAAAATTAATATTAATTAATAAATGTTTTAAAATTATTCTAATTCTTATATTTTATACTCAGATTCACGGAAGAAACAACACAATTTTATTGAGTAACTATAAAGTGGCGCCAACTGACGTAGTACTCTGTGTCCATTGAAGAGCCCAAAATCGATAGCCCTTATTGAGATCAACATTACAAACTATAATCGATTCTAATTCATAATCATTCATCAGCAACAACTATAATATAAAATAATAGGAATGACAATATCTGTCAATTGACAGCGTTAAATAGGTACAGATGCGCCGTAGACAGTTGAACATTATTGATATACCTAATAGTAATAAATGTTTTTATTTCTAGAAGTCTGAATGTCTCTGAAAGTCATAAAATAACTAACTGTAATGTCTGAATTGGTTTTTATTAATTGGCTATTATATCTGCCTACAGCCAGATTTAAATATTATTACTAAAACACCGATAGGTAGTATTCCCGGGACCAGAGTAGATAGATAACATCCATCAAGTTAATTTGGATATGTTGCAAGCCTTTGCTGTTCTAAAAACTAACGGCAATAGTATTCGTCGTAAAAGAAAGTTATATGAGGTTGAAGAACTCTTTAAATGGCGAAATATAACTAAATAAAAACAAGTCAAAAGAAATATCTTATTTAAGGTGTTATTTATTATAATATAGAATTCATAGTTTAAAAATAACTTGTCCGTTTTTTTTCCATTAAAATTTAACAAAGAAACACATAATAAAGAATAATAAATTTATTTAAAACATCAGTAGTCTACAGCTTGCGTCGTGCCCGCGCGCGGTGGTAGGAGGGTCTTGGCACGCACACGCGCTCGTTGCTGTCGCCCGCGCTCTCGTCTAGCGGCTCCGGGAGGGGCGTGAACAACTTTCTACGACTTCGGGTCATGCTGCAAATAAGTGTGTAGGTTTCAAACTATCAGCAGTCCTATCCGCTTCTACAAGGAAGCCTAGCTTATGTTAATTAATATACGGCTTGTTAGTACCGCTCTCTTAGATCGGCGAAATGTAGCTATTATAGCTTTGAGTCGTTCGGTGAGTTAAAAAAGGATCCTAAAACCGCCTACTTCATAGAGATGGTTCGGGTATAGGTATGGGACCTGCCCGTTTGCATCCAATCAAATAAAGAAAATACTTTATATTAGTTGGTGAATGTGAACAAAGTTGTTTCATAGAGTATTCATAGATCTAAAAGATTAAATAATTAAAATTTTATAAAGCTCAGCTAAAATATAAGCGAGTAGGATATTAGCAGTGATATTCTGCTTGGAGAATACAACATAAAGGGGTTAATGAGAGGTGGATGATATTTTTTACTTTAAATACGGAACTTTAATATAACAAAAGAACTACTTCTTGTAGATGTAATATGGGAAGGGTATTATATAAGGTGAAGACGTATGCCACCACTGATATGACGTATGATAGAAATGCTTAGAAGCGATTAATATAATGTGTTGAATCTGAATAGTCGGAATAAGCATAAGAGGATAATGTCAAAGTCTAATGCAATATAATCACCTTTTTGAAGGGCAGCTTTGTATTCCCGACATGGACGGCACGACGGTATACATATCAATATAAATGAATAGTTTATTACCGGGCATGTCTACTTCATCAACATATTTATCTTCATCCTCGCCTTCCAGTTCGTCCTCTTCCGTTGCTGTTGGATATGAAACCATCAAATAATATACTTTTTATATACTATATGTATATTTTAAGTTTTATAGGTAAGTAAGGTAGGGTAAGGTTATGCTATTTTGAGAAAATTTTTTTAGTGTGAAAGAAAACCTGAAATCTTATTTGGATATATAATAATGGTTCCATGTGTTGGAATATATTTATATGTGTCTGAAATATAATAACAATATACATTTTGCTCCATTTACTACCATATGGGTTATTCTATGGGACTTACATATGGAGGTAATATTATCCATTACCAGGGCTATTTTACATAATGTATATATAAAAACATGGAAGGATCTTGGTATGATTTATATTTAACATAATATTGTTTTATTGTACCTTGTTCCAATTTCTCTGCTCGTAATTCTCTCTTAGCATCCTCCACCTTTTGATACTCCTCAATAATAGCCTTATGTTGTTCCGGGTTGTATCCATTCCATCTGTCCCTCTTACCGTCGTAGCTCAGGTTAAGGTTTGGTTGATTGAACTCATCGGGAGCAATGCCTGCGTTTGAGAATTTTGCACATTTTATCTGAAATATAAAACTTATTTAATATATTGTTATTGTAATTATAAAAGAGTTTTGTTTAAACTTAAATATCTTTACATATTATCAAGATTATGACTATTTGTTTATATATTTAAAATCTTAAACATTATCATTCTTTAGGAACTATTATTTTTCAGTTTAAGGAAGTTATATATTATCACATATATTATAAAGATAAATACATTTTGTAGGACACCATTACCACAATCAATTAAAACTAACATTAGATTGAGTTACACTTACCTTTCTGGGTCTCTCTAAGCAATCTTTTTTCTTGTGTCAATGCGCCACAGTTTCCTCAAGCACCTTTTCTGAATTTCGCGCCAGTGTTTGACTAAAAATATGTTGTTACATTAAATATAAAAACGTAAATTGTGCATATTATTTTTAAATCATTTCCGGTTTAAAATTTTACCTAAATTGCCTGATCCCATGTACATTTAAAAAATCAATCGAACATTTTAAATCTTGAACCGTTTTATCGTTACATGATCCTTCGCTGTCAACGCAGAAGGTCTATAAAGCAGTTTTATTTTTAAATTGATATCATTGACATCATGTTACATTCAAGGGTTTCCGATAATGAGATGTCTAGGCGAGATGTTCCTTTATTTATAGAACCAGGGCCACCATTCATATTAAATAAATCTATAATACCGAGGCCACAAAAAGGGACAAACCTACTGGAGCTATTTGAAGAAAATTCTGAGTGCGAAGAACCAGAATTAGTTCAGGTGTATTTAAGATAGAAACCGTGTAACAATCCAAGTAATTTATACGAAGTACGATTTGACCGCTATTTGATAACATCGTTAGACACTACTACTGCTGGTCATGGAAGAAAAACTCAACACAATATCTCCAAAATGTATACATTTTCACACATATTTGGCCCCGAAACAAATCAGAAAGTAACTCATAGTGAAATAATAGTTCATTCGTTTATCAATAATTATTGATATAGGATATATAAATCATGTTTTGAATTCTGCAGGACAATATAATTACTTCATTTGATTTTAGGAAATATTTGGAAAAGTAGCTAAAAGATAATTTAAAAAAACTTCCCGAGGGTAACAGTTTCACACTTCTGACATATGGAGCTTCTGGATCAGGGAAAACATACACACTTATGGGTACAGTTGCATCACCGGGGTTGGTTCCTTGTTCTCTGGAGTATGTGTTCAAGGTTATTGACACAGCACAGATGCCCGTCTATAAGCCCTCTGAGAGAAGTGCTAAAAATTTAGTTATATTCAACAGGAATATGATTTACCGAGGCCACAAAAAGGGACAAAACTACTAGAGCTATTTAAAGAAAATTCTGACTGCAAAGAACCAGAATTAGTTCAGGTGTATTTAAGATTGAAATCATGTAACAATCCACGTAATTTATACGAAGTACGATCTGACCGCTATTTTGTAACATCGTTAGACACTACTACTGCTGGTCATGGAAGAAGAACTCAACCCAATGTCTCCAAAATGTATACATTTTCACAAATATTTGGCCCCAAAACGAATCAGAAAGTAACTCATAGTGAAATAGTTTATTGATTTATCAATAATTATTGATATAGGATATATAAATCATGTTTTGAATTCTGCAGGACAATATAATTACTTCATTTGATTTTAGGAAATATTTGGAAAAGTAGCTAAAAGATAATTTAAAAAAACTTCCCGAGGGTAACAGTTTCACACTTCTGACATATGGAGCTTCTGGATCAGGGAAAACATACACACTTATGGGTACAATTGCATCACCGGGGTTGGTTCCTCGTTCTCTAGAGTATGTGTTCAAGGTTGTTGACGCAGCACAGCTGCCCGTCTATAAACCCTCTGAGAGAGGTGCTAAAAAATTTTGTTATATTCAACAGGAATATGAATTACAGGTATTTTGAATAACACTTCTATAAAATTTTTATTTATATATTTTTAACTTAATTAATCATGCAAAAGTATGTTATAAAACAATTCCATCTGATTTTTCTAGTGGATGAAGAGATTACAAGTATCAGCTCCACTTAAAGACAAGTACAGACGTATGAGTATGCAGTTAAGGAATGATTTAGCAGTAGTCATCTGAACCTTAGCAATAGAAATATATGTAATAATTATGTTTTAGTAATTTATTTGACTGACTTTGTAACCATAGAATTGTGTTAATAAGTGTTTCAAAATACCTTAACATATACATTGCCACTAGAATCTTCTCTAATTGCAAGTCTCTGAGCATTCCTCCTTTCTCCCGGTGCTAATAAATAATAAATACCCTCATTGTAGATTTCTATAAATGAAACCTAGAAAAGAAAATCATAAGTGATCAATAGCACAGTTCTATCGTTACAAATATAGTCAAATAAATTACCCAAACATAATGTCTTCTATTGCTAAGGTCCAGATGACTAGCTGCTAAATCATTACTTAACTACATACTCATATGTCTATACTTGTTATCTCTTCATCCCCTAGAAAATTTTACAACATACTTTTGTCTCATGATTAATTAAATTAAAAATATGTAAATAAAAATTTTATAGAAGTATTATTCAAAATACCTGTTAAATATAACAACATTTTTAGCACCACTCTCAGAGGGCTTATAGACGGGCATCTGTGCTGCGTCAAAAACCTTGAACACATACTCCAGAGAACGAGGAACCAACCCCGGTGATGCAACTGTACCCATAAGTTTGTATGTTTTCCCTGATCCAGAAGCTCCATATGTCAGAAGTGTGAAACTGTTACCCTCAGGAAGTTTTTTTAATTATCTTTAACTAATTTTTCAAATATTTTCTAAAATCAAATGAAGTAATTATATTATCCTGCAGAATTTAAAACATGATCTATATATTCTATATCTATAATTATTGATAAACGAATGAACTATTATTTCACTATGACTTACTTTCTGATTCGTTTCGGGGCCAAATATTTGTGAAAATGTATACATTTTGGAGACATTGTGTTGAGTTTTTCTTCCATGACCAGCAGTAGTAATGTCTAAAGATATTATCAAATAGCGGTCAAATCGTACTTCGTATAAATTACTTGGATTGTTACACGGTTTCAATCTTAAATACACTTGAACTAATTCTGGTTCTTAGCACTCAGAATTTTCTTCAAATAGCTCCAGTAGGTTTGTCCCTTTTAGTGGCCTCGGTATTATAGATTTATTTAATATCAATGGTGGCCGAGGTTCTATAAATAAAGGAACATCTCGCCTAGTAATCTCATTACCGAAAACCCTTGATTGTAACATGATTTCAATGAAATCAATTAAAAAATAAAACGGCTTTATAGACCTCGTGCATTAAACACTTAACAGCGAACTGTGTAGGATCACGTAACGATAAAACGGTTCAAGATTTAAAATGTTCGATTGACTTTTTAAATGTACATGGGATCTGGCAATTTAGGTAAACTTTTAAATCGTTTTTAAATTAAACTTTTTAATTACAACAAATTTAAACAATATATCCGTTTTTAAATTTTTATAAATTATGTAAATATAGTAATTGTAATTGAATTTATATAAAAAAATTATAAAGTTATTCAACTTGTTCGTTCAATCATTCTGTCATTTTCTATAGATTATAGAATTATGTCGGATGGGTGCTTGTATGTCGTTTAACTTCTGTTTATTTTTCTATTTACAAAAAAAAAATATGATGCCAAAAGACATGAGCTGTATGTAGTCCCCTCAATTTGAAGTTTTGTTTGTAGCTTCTTAGTGATATTTAGGGTATGTTATTGACGTGAGGAAGATTTTGTAAAGATGTGATTAATATTCGTGTTTGGCTCTGTGCTATCCAGGTTCTATGTAAAACAGGCAAAATGAAGAATTTCTCGATAATCGTTCTGCTTTTATTCATCTGATTAAAATGCGGTGGAAGCCCTGCACAGATATCCGAGCTTAAAGAGATTGACCTGAGCAAACTTTGAATACTTGTTGTTAGTTTGTAAGTTATACTTTTCTTCAAAATAAGTAATAGAATCCAATTCTATGGGAAATGACATTATCTTACTTAATCAAATAACAAGTATCCAGCAGTACTAATCTTGATAAATGAGATTTACACAAATTTTTATTTGAGAAACCTTTCCGGTAATGCCATATCTACTTCTATCTATCAAGAGAACTTCATTTGCCTAACTTACAAAAATTTTAAGTCTATCAGTCTATTTTTGAATTCATTTATTTGTGTTTAATTTATATTAATAAATAAATAATCCACAAAACATACTTATATTTTTTATGTACTTATCATATATAAAATTGAATTACAGAGACCACAGTAGAAACCAAATTTCATTAACAGAATCTGACACTTTTTATAATATGACATCACTGCAAAGACTGGATCTCTCCTTCAATCAGATCAGCCACATCTATAAGGAGATGTTTAAAAGCCTTGTTAATTTTGAGCGGCTAATAATGACACAGAATCATATATCTGTCTTAAGTTCAGGGCCATTTGATTATCTCATTGATTTGAATTTTTTTTTTATATTTATGTGACTTTAATGTATTTAAACAAATGTGTATTGTAGAGACATAACTGACAATCCTCTTGTATGTGACTTAACTGCTCTGGGTTGGAGAATGGTCAAGAAACACAAGCATCACTCTTGTCGGGAACCCCAAGTGTAACCTATCCAGAAAACATGCTCAACAAATCAGTCCGTAAACTGAAGTTATTTCTAGATCTTTCAGCTTGTGGAAATGTACTACCGTCAAACACTCTAATAGTTAAACCAGGTCATGACCAAGTGGTCTTTGAAGGCGATACGATAGTACTGACTTGCAATGCACCGTTTGCATCTGTTATAGCCAAGTATGAGCTGAAGTGGGTTCATCCAATACTGGAAATATGTGATGTTAACATTACAAACACAGATATGCAAGAAGAGGGATTAGCAGAAACAACTGTTTACTTTCCTAACATAACAAACCATCATATGGGGAACTGGACTTGCACATACAATGACCAGAATCACATAAGACATAACCATTCGGTTCAAGTATTAGTAATATCGAATCAAACTCAGTATTGTAAAACGGGGCATAGTATTGATAACAAAGGTCTGTATTCCTGGCCTCAATTGTTGTTAAATCATTCAGCTAATGTCCAATGCCGTAGTGGTGAGGGCTTTACTCTTTAATGCTAAGAAAACTAAATACACGGAGTTTATACTCACTAATATAAAAAGACAAATTTGTTAATTAATTGCTCCTTAACGTTAGAATTGACTGACTCAACAAATTTCTTAGGTATTACATTAGATAAAAAGCTCCAGTGGAATCACTATCTCTCGGTATTCGCAAGCAAACTCGACTCGGCCGTCTTTGCAATTAGAAAAGTTAGACAATTAACGGACGTTTATACCGCTCGACTTGTTTATTTTAGTTATTTTCGCAGTATTTTGTCTTACGGTATTTTATTATGGGGCAGTACTGCCGAAATTAATTTTATATTTATTTTACAAAAAGAGATGTTTTTAAAGAAATTGGTATTCTTACAGTCACTTGTAATCTTTGATAACATAATATTTATACGTAAATTTTTTTATACGTATGTAAAAAACAGACACACGAGAAATGTAAAAAATTAAAATAAACTAGTGACGCCTAAATTCCATCTTCAAAAGTTAACAATTCCTCCATGGCTGTGAGTGTGGGCATATATAATATAATTCCAAAACATATCTTAGACTTTCCTACTCTTAGTTTTAAATGTAAAATTAAAAGTGTATTATTAAATGAATCTTATATAATATTATACAGGTGGGCCAAAAATTTTTGCAAATAGGAACACTTGATTTCTCCAAAACCGTGAGAGCAAGGGACGCGCGGGTGGCGGGGAATTGTGCGTCGTTTAATGCAATTTTCAATTTTAGTCACGATGGAGCGCTTCACGGGACAACAGCGTGCTTTTTGCGTAAAACAATTTTACAAAAACAACGATTCCTACGTTACTGTACGACGCCTCTTTAGAGTTGAATACGGAGAACAACGTGTGAGTGTCCAAGTGTTAATTTAATTAAAGCTTGGGTTAAAAAGTTTGAGCAAACGGGATCGACAACGAATATTAAACAAACTGGGCGACCACGTTCAAGAAGAAGCGAAGAGAACATTCGGGAGGTTGAAATTTCTGTAAGGGACGATCCCGAATCATCTACGCGTAAGCGGTCGGCGGCTCTTGCTATACCAAGAACTAGTCTGCGGCGAATCTTGCATTTGGACCTTAAACTGCACCCGTATAAGCTTCAAATTGTACAGGAGATGAAACCAAACGATTACATTCAACGCAAGTTATTTGCTGACACTATACTGGAGCGATTCTCTAGCCTTGAGAATGTATTGTTTACGGACGAGGCCCATTTTCACATTAATGGTCACGTAAATAAACATCATTGTCGATATTGGAGCACGGAAAACCCTCACTATAAACACCAAAAGCGACAATGTGGGCTGCCATATCCGCAAAGGGCCTAATCGGTCCATACTTCTTTGAAAATAATCAAGGAAATAACGTAACTGTGAACTCAGTGGAATACGTGAAAATGTTGCGAGAGTTTTTGACACCACAGTTGCATGAATTTGAAGGATACAATAGCCGGACTTGGATGCAACAAGATGGAGCAACATGCCATACAACAAACGTGACTTTACCGGTGGTCAAAGAAATGTTTCCTAACAAATTGATTTCTCGCAGAGGTGATATCCCATGGCCTCCCAGAAGCCCGGACCTTACACCTTGCGATTTTTTCTTGTGGCGATATCTGAAGAGTCCAGTATACCTTAATAAACCGACGACCATATCCCAATTAAAAGAAAACATCCACGAGGAGATAGCCGCGATTCCTCGCAGCATGTGTCAACGAGTTTTCCAAAGTTTACGTAGTCGATTGCAGGAGTGCCAACGACGAGACGGAGCACATCTCGACTATGTCATTTTTAAAAAATAAATTTTAATAAATGATAATTACGTTAAATAAATCATAAACAAAATAACATTAGTACTTTTATTTCTAGACATGTTTCAAAAGTGCAAACATTTTTGGACCACCCTGTAGTATTCAAGAGTTTTTTTTTATTTGATCGAATCCTGTGGAAATTACATTGTTTACTCTTTTGAACGAAAACAAAACTTCTCCCTTGAGAAACACTCATGTCACTTATGTATACGAAGAAACAGCGCCATTCACACTAACTAAACTACGCAGGGCCAAAGGACATCGAGGGATCACTAAAAAGGCTTTGCACAGGACACTGATCCTATTCAGATAATTCAAGCGTCTGTTGTATGCAGACAAATTGTAAAAGCTGATAGGGATCGATAGTTAGTTACTTTACTTTTTAGTTACGTAATTATTTGTTGTTCAATTGCCATTTCTCTTGTATTCAATTATTATCGACTTTTACATTTTATTGAGCTGAGCGTAAACAAAGCTCTTAACCGTTTGGGAAACTTCTTTTTGAAGCAACATCACATGAAAACTACTGAACCGATTTGAATGAAAATTGGCAGAGCTGTAGAGCTTAGGAATGGGCATGTTTTAAAAGAAACAGAACTAAAATATCTCATTCCGTTCAGAACTGATTTTCAAAAAACTGTTTCTTCCATAGACTACCGACATCAGAACCTGTGCGTGAACTTCATGGTCTCAATATTTTTAAATTAATTTAGATTTCTATTTATTTTACTTTACGTTAAAAATTATTCTTATGCACATTTCAGAGCATTCAAAAAGAGGAGGGGGCTCAGCTTAACTCCCTCAGCGCACAGCGGGGATCCTAGTATAATTAAAGTTTTGCAAATGCTTATTAGTAATTTATAGATCCAGTTAAAAGGCTGATATGAAGAAATATACGATTTAAAAATTGTGGAATATAAATCAAGGAAAGCCATTACAAATTGTTTTGTTTATATTTGATTTTGTTATTCGTTGTAATTGGTTAAAAATAACAAATTTGTTGCTAATAAAAATCTACAAAACATCTTGTCCGTTAATCGACAATACAGTTCACTTAATATATATATATATATATTCTATATATAATCTTCAAACAGCTTAACAAATCTCTTGTCTGAGATAACTAAACATTATTTGCGACCGGGTTACTAGTTGCCTTTAAATAAAAGATATCGGTTCAGGCAGATATATTAAGACGACGCGAAATGGTTGCACCCTCCTTTATTTAAGATATTAAAGTATAAAACGTTAATGCGAACCCAATATCGTTAATCAACCACTTTACAGGAATTTATACTAGGTACTTCAGCATAAGGTAATTTTTTCTAACTGTAATGTCTGAATTGGTTTTTATTAATTGGCTATTCTATCTGCCTACAGGCAGATTTAAATATTATTTCTAAAACACCGATAGGTAGTATCACCGGGACCATTGAGTAGATAGTTAACATCCGTCAGTTAGTTTGGATATGTCGCAAGCCTTTGCTGTTCTAAAAACTAACGGCAATAGTATTCGTCGCAAAAGAAAGTTATGAGATTAAAGAACTCTTTAAATTGCGAAATATAACTAAATAAAATCAAGTCAAAAGAAATATTTTATTTAAGGTTATTTATTATAATATAGATTTCATGGTTTAAAAATAACTTGTCGTGTTTTTTTACATTAAAATTTAACAAAGAAACACATAATAAAGAATAGTACATTTATTTAAAAGATCAGTGGTCTACAGCTTGCGTCGTGCCCGCGGCCGGTGGTAGGAGGGTCTTGGCACGCACACGCGCTCGTTGCTGTCGCCCGCGCTCTCGTCTAGCGGCTCCGGGAGGGGCGTGAACAACTTTCTACGACTTCGGGTCACGCTGCAAATAAGTGTGTAGGTTTCAAACTATCAGCAGTCCTATCCGCTTCTACAAGGAAGCCTAGCTTATGTTAATTAATATACGGCTTGTTAGTACCGCTCTCTTAGATCGGCGAAATGTAGCTATTATAGCTTTGAGTCGTTCGACGAGTTAAAAAAAGTATACTAAAACCTCCTTACTTCATAAAGTAATAATTTTAAATCGTCTGGTTCTCACCTAAAGATGGGTGTTCCACAAGGATCTATTCTGGGCCCCTTTTTGTTTTTACTTTATATTAATGACTTGCCTTTTTTTGTTAAGGGTCGGTGTGACATTGTACTCTTTGCTGATGACACCTCCATTATTTTTAAAGTTGAGCGCGATGGGATTAATTATGACGAAGTAAACAGTACTTTGTCACGAGTCCTGCATTGGTTCGAAAATAATAATTTAGTGTTAAATGCTAAGAAAACTAAATGCATAGAGTTTACACTTCCTAATGTAAAAAGTAATAATTTTAACTTGCTCCTTAACAATGAAGTGTTAGAATTGATTGACTCAACAAATTTCTTAGGTATAACATTAGATAAAAAGCTCCAGTAGAACTCTCTTCTCTTCTCTCAACACTCGCAGCCAAACTCAGCTCCGCCGTCTTTGCAATTAGAAAAGTTAGACAATTAACGGACATTAATCCGGCTCAACTTGTTTATTTTAATTATTTTCACAGTATTTTATCTTACGGCATTTTATTATGGGGCAGTGCTGCCGAAATTAATTCTATATTTATTTTACAAAAAAGAGCTGTGCGGGCTATTTATAACTTAAAAGCTAGAGATTCAATGAGAGATGTTTTTAAAGAAAGAGGTATTCTTACAGTCGCTTCGCAATACATATTTAATAACATATTATATATACATCAAAATTTAAATAGTTATATAAAAAACAGTGACAGACACGCGATAAATACGTGAAATAAAAACAAACTCGTAACGCCAAAGTTTTGGCTTCAAAAAGTTAATAAATCCTTCATGGGTTTGAGTATACGCATATATAATAAAGTTCTACAAGCTATCTTAGACCTTCCATTTCTTAGTTTTAAATCTAAAATCAAAAGTTTATTATTAAATAAAGCTTATTATAAAGTTGAACAAAGTTGTTTCATAGAGTATTCATAGATCTAAAAGATTAAATAATTAAAATTTTATAAAGCTTGGCTAAAATATAAGTGAGTAGGATATTAGCAGTGATATACAACTTGGAGGATACAACATAAAGGGGTTAATGGAAGATGGATGATAAAAGTCCAAATAAGAAAAATACCCCTGGGACAATTCGAGAGGAGGGGCGGAAGAACTGTTCATCGGTTGATATTACATTACATTATTAAGAAAAGTATAACTTACAAACTAGCAACAAGTGTCCAAAGTTTGCTCAGGTCAATCTCTTTAAGCTCGGAGATCTGTGCAGGGCTTCCACCGCATTTTAATCTCAAGAGTTCGCCAGGTAGAGGCTCTGCAGAAATCCCATCAGCAGACTAATTCCCTTTACAAGAACACTACGAAGGACAGAAACAAAGCGCTCCCTCGATTTACAAAATCTTCATTACGTCAATAACATACCCTAAATGTCATTCAGAAACTACAAACAAAACTATTACTACATTATTTTTATTACATACAGCTCATATCTTTTGGCACCTTATTTTTTTTTTGTAAATAGAAAAATAAACAGAAGTTCAAGCACATCCAACATATTTCTAAAGAAAATGACTCATTGTTTAATGTTTGAACGAACAATTGGTTGTGTATAGACAATTGAGTGAATGACTCAAAAGGTGAATAACTTTATTATTTTCTTTTTTATATATATACAATTACAATTATTATAATTAAATTACATTATACAATTTATAAATATATAACAGGTAAATTGTGCATATAATTTTTTAATTATTTCCGATTCAAAAGTTTACCTAAATTGCCAGATCCCATTTACATTTAAAAAAATGAATGGAACATTTTAAATCTCGAACCGTTTAATCGTTACTCGTCCTTCGCTGTTAATGCATGAGGCTTATAAAGCCGTTTTTTTAAATTGATTTCATTGAAAATTCAAATCATGTTAAATTCAGTGGTTTCCGATAATGAGATGTCTAGGCGAGATGTTCCCTCATTTATATACCCTCGGCCACCGTTGATATTAAATCCATTTATGAGACCGAGACCAGTAAAAGGAACAAATCTACTGAAGCTATTTGAAGAAGATTCTGACTGGGAAGAACCAGAATTAGTTCAGGTGTACTTAAGATTGAAACCCTGTAACAATCCAAGTAATTTTTACGAAGTACGATCTGACCGCTATTTGATAACATCTTTAGACACTACTACTGCTGGTCATGGAAGATCAACTCAACACAATATCTCAAAAATGTATACATTTTCACACATATTTGGCCCCGAATCGAATCAGAAAGTAAGTTATAGTGAAATATTAGTTTATTTATTTATCAATAATTATTGATATAGAATATATAGAGAATGTTTTGAATTCTGCAGTTACTAATATAATTACTTCATTTGATTTTAGGAAATATTTGAAAATGTAGTTAAGGATAATTTAAAAAAACTTCCTGAGGGTAACAGTTTCACACTTCTGACATATGGAGCTTCTGGATCAGGGAAAACATTCACACTTATGGGTACAGTTGCATCACCGGGGTTGGTTCCTCGTTCGCTGGAGTATGTGTTCAAGGTTGTTGACGCAGAGCAGATGCCTGTCTATAAGCCCTCTGAGAGTGGTGCTAATAAATTAAGTTATAGTCAACAGGAATATGAATTACAGGTATTTTGAATGATACTTCTATTAAATTTTTATATACATATTTTTAACTTAATTAATCATGAGACCAAAGTATGTTATAAAATTAGTCCATCTGATTTTTCTAGCGGATGAAGAGTTTACAAGTATCAGCTCCACTTAAAGAGAAGTATAGACGTATGAGTATGCAGTTAAGGAATGATTTAGCAGCTAGTCATCTGGACCTTACCAATAGAAGTAGACATTATGTTTGGGTAATTTATTTGACTGACTTTGTAACCATAGAATTGTGCTATTGATCACTTATGATTTTCTTTTCTAGGTATCATTTATAGAAATCTACAATGAGGGTATTTATGATTTATTAGCAGCGGGAGAAAGGAGGAATGCTCAGAGACTTGCAATTAGAGAAGATTCTAGTGGCAATGTATATGTTAAGGTATTTTGAAACACTCAATGACACTAGAATATTGTTACTAACTATATTGGTAGTACCAGAGATTAGATTATCTAATTAATACAAGTGTAAACAATATAATTTTTATGCTTATTGTTTTTATTAATTCCAGGGAGCGACCCAAGCATTTGTGAGGTCAGGTGAAGAAGCATATGATGTCATGGTAGCAGGGAAACATAATCTGCAGGTAGCGGCCACTGGCGTCCACGCACAGTCATCTCGCTCACACTGCATCTTTACTATTACTATGCTTACTGAGGGTGGTGAGTTTTAAACTTTTCTATGCTTTTGTAATGAGGTAATCTGTACAAAGGCAGTTGGTTGGTTGGTTTCCTATACAGTCTGATGCTTAGCTAATGAAAGAACAATTGTAATGTTGTATTTATATCGCCCTCAAATAGCTATATAGTCACAGGCAACTGATAACAAAGTAGATGTCCTAAGCCTAAATTTAAACAATTCAAATTCTGATTACAGTTGCTCAACTCTAATTTTATTCTATTGGCTGGCTTATCTCAAATTCTATGCTATGCAAATAATTCCCTTATGTGTATTTTTTTTTCTAATTACATATACATTTGCCATATTTTTATAAACTTCTACAAGTCTAACCTGTATAAGTGAACCGCTCCTGTAATTCTGTAAGCTATAAACAGGTTAGTGAAAAATCTCTATAATGGGAAAAATAATTGACGGTCCCTTGAGCTCTCATTTATCTATGTTTGACTGTATACATATATATATTTGTACACAGAAAATGGCGTGTCTGTTTCCCACGTGCGTCTGTGCGACCTGGCGGGCTGCGAGCGCGCGGCTCGCACCCGTAACACGGGCACGCGCATGTGCGAGTCGCGCGCCATTAACTCGTCGCTGCACGTGCTGGAGCGCTGCCTACGCGCGCTGCGCCGACGTCAGCCCACCAACGCGCCGCCACGACGTGCCATCATACCCTACCGGTACAATAAATACTAAATACTCCCGCTCGCATACGTTTATGACACTTCCGCCCGTCATATCTCTCTAATAATGACTTGATCTCGAACATATTCTGGACCGACATATTAGTTGGCTTAACATATGTCTAAATGAAATATAACCGGCTCGCAGGGTCGTCATTCAGATAGTGATTTTAAGCAGTAAGCTATGTTTGTTTTCTTAGTCTTAAGTATTGTTATTATTGTTATCATTGTTTAATAATTAGCCAAACTCGGGTATGTAAGGAAATGGATAGAAAATTTAATAAAACACACAACTTCACATCCAATAATCTAGATAGTACTTAAATAGAGATGAAACTATTTCGAGCACTGTATATTACTATATATTAGAACTGTGTGTTACATTAGACACACGTGACTATATAAAATAATGTGTTGTAATTGACTCGTATCTTATTAGTGTATTAATTCCATTCTGTCGCACAGCGAGTCCAAGCTGACCCGCCTGCTGGGCTCGGGGCTGTCGGGGTCGCGCGGGGAGGCCGTCAGCATGGTGGTGACGCTCAACCCGTCCCCCGACTACGCCAACGAGACCAGGCACGTGCTGCAGCTCGCCGCCGTCGCCAAGGATATACGTAAAATAACTTTATATCAATTAATAATGTATATCTAGCTTATATAGCGTATAACATGTGTTCGGAATAGCTATTGTAAATTGTACAGTTGCTAATAGCAACCGTCAGGCGCACAATATATTTTAAGCCCTCGGATTATATTCGAATTCTCACTCGAAGTGTGCGTGGAACCGGAGGTCACGCGACGGAACGCTTGAGCATCAAATTCTTTGTCCCGTAATTATTTCGCTTTTACTAAATATTATACAATTTATCCTACACTCTGGGGAACTCCAAATCCTTGACTAGTACAGATTGACTTTGTGACTTCCTTCTTTGAAACATAACAGAAGCAGACAAGTCAGTCGTTAGTTTTAATTAGAAAATTATGTAGTAACCGTATACGTAGCTGCTGATGACGTTGCCCGTTCAGAGGTTGTGCCGTGGGGTCCGCCGAGCCCCTTTGTATGATACAATATGTACGAGTATGTATGTATTATATATACCATCTTATATTTGAATGTATTGTATTTATTATTATATTATATGTTTATGTGGTTATATATCTAGATCTATTTATCTTTTAGTTTTTTCTTTGCCATATCTACCAACGTTATCTTGTATATATCCTTAGGTTAGCTGGTACAGAACATCTTTGAGGCATTAAGCCCGCCTTTTGTGCATTATTTTTCCCGCCTTTTGTGCAGTGAAGCATTAAATAAATAAATAAATAAATTAATTAATTAATTAATTTTGATATTTTAGACTTAACTGCATTATCAAGATGCGAGTTAATAGGTTTAAATCCAATTTGAAAATATTTATGATACACAAGTGGCTCAACAAATATATAATAGGATATACAAATAGCATCAGGAACTTATGGAGCTGTTTTTTAACACAATCATCAGAGACAAAAATTATATATATAATTAAATGTTTATACCAATAAATTTTATCATCAACAGAAATCAACAACACTCTATCAGAGTGTCCCAGCTCCTTGGAGATCACTCAGGATACTACGATTGACTTTAGTGCCGAAGTTATGAAACTACGGGCGGAAAATGAGAGATTGCATTTCGAATTAGTACAGTACGTATATATTAAATCAGTTTTCCTTCAGGAACAACAGAGATCAATGCATTAGTAAAGTTGTGATAGTGTAATAATATTCTTACCTACAGTCAGTAGCTAGAAATGATATTTTAAGACTTGTATGTCCAGACTAAAGTAAGTTGTATATCTCCTAAGCTCGCTATTGTACACTTCAGGGCTCAGGCGCGCAACGGGGAGTTGTTGTCGTGCATGGAGCAGCAGCAGGCGGCCGGCGCGGATACGGTGCGGGACCTCGTGGACGAGGCCAGGGACATCATGCGCACCTACTACGAGGAACAGCTGCAGGCGCTGCAGAACGAGGTCGGGGATACTCGATATTAATTAACCATAGTTTGATTTTATACCACGAAAGCGAAGTATTCGCATCTCGCGGCTTTTGAATAATCTTAATTGAAATCACTTTAACACTTTTGATTCATAATAATATAACATTGATCAATTTACCTAATATCTATGTTATAACATTTTATAGATGGATGAAATGGTACAAGAATATGAAAGCAAACTTAATGCCATTGAAGTTTCCAAATCAGCAGCGCCATCGCCCTGCACGGATACTAAGGTACTTCCTATATTACGTGCAACGTAGATAATAATATTCAATTATTCAAAATGGTCTATCTTCCTATTTCAATGGAATCAACCGATTTTCAAATATTATTTTCAGATAAATCAACTAATGACTGAAATTGCTATATTGGAGGTAAGTTAGAAAAATACTCCATCCTAAACCCCTTATTGGAAGATTTCTTCTCGGATGAAGAGTTTTTATAGTTTTCCTTTTTTGGTACTGTTGAAATTTAACGATACAATTTAAATTTACGACGTTTCCTAATATTCTAACAGGTAGATAGAGAGAGAGAGATGTTAGGCAGTCGGTAACTATCCATAAAACATATAAACGTTTAATTTTTAAAGCATACGGAGAAACAAGAAAATATGAAAAAAATCGCAATACATACCACAAAACGATGCTCAAAGGTTGTGGGGAAGAGTAGACGCCAAAGCAAATATAATTGGAGTAGAAGTTCGTTAAAATACTTAAAACATTGATGACTTAATATTTCAACCTTCCATTAGTGAAAATACTTAATGAGTTCTTGCAACCTAAAAGAATATATTCACCCTCCATAAAACGAAAAATTTAATTAGACTTCTGTACATCGTACATAGCTATGTTTCATTTTACAACCCTTACAACTCCATCATTTGAAACTTATTACCTTTATATACAATGTAAATACACCATTGTTTGTTGAAATTTATTTAAGAAAACTAACTCGACATTTATAAAAATGAATCTCAATTTCTTCGTCGAATCAAAATTAGCCTACGTAGAAAATTCTATTCCACGCATTCTTCCGCCCCTCCCCTGGACCGGGTAAAATCTATTAAAGATTTAGAATGTTAAGAAAAGACTCATCGACCTCCTACATACCGTAGGAGGTCGATGAGTCTTTTCTTAACATAGCATATTGAGACCAGCTTTTTTAATGTCAGTAACGTTATTGGAAAAAATAACGAAAACGGTAGACAGAATATTGGGAAAGGTTCTTACATGTTTTCTAAATAGATAAATAACAATCTTGCAAGTTGTGTATATTCTGTAATATGACTAATATGTCTGCTTCAGGAAAAATTAACAGCTGAAAAGATGGCGCGTGAAGTCGTTGAAGAAGAGGTACAGCATCTCCGAGCTTGTATAGAAGAAAGGGATGGTACGTTATTTTTTCTAGTTTTAAGTGTAAGTCTTACATTATACAATAAATAATGTATTTTCTGTATTTCAGGCAAAGCTGATGAATTTATTCCTACTGAAGACGTGACGCTTACGGATAGCGAAAGTGAAGAGGAAGATCCGTGCAACGAAAGTCTCGAACCGACTTTTAAGAGGGAAGATATAAATAAATCGAGATTATTACGACAAAGTGCAATCCAACCTGAACCATTCGACATCAGTGATATCAGTGCGCTAGATAAAACAAGTGATACTCTAAAAGATGACACTCATGACGGTGCATATGAAACTAGTGAGGATGTTAGTGATAATAGATGTGATTCCAGTGGTTCAGAGGGTCTAGAAAATACAGATAGCAAAATATGTACAGTCAAGAAAGCTAATATACATAATACTTATTATAGTGAAGAAACTAAAGAGGAAATTACATCCGATGTCAATACTAAATTGAGTAGGGAAACATACTGTGTCACTGATTACGGTGAAAATATTTCAAGTCAACTTAAAAGTGAGGAAAATCAGACATCATTTCAAAATGAGATGAATAAATCTGATGAGAATGATGAAGTTCCAAAAATAGATGACAAAGTAGTGATCGACAAACGACCGAACTCATTTGTCAATAAAATAATAAGCTCTATAAAAAAATCAATAGACAGCAATAACTCGTTAGCACAATTTGAACGTTTAGAGCTAGCGGCGAGAACGTGTGATGATGAAGTAAATACCACGGAGATTTTTACTAATATTAACATTCTTAAAGAAAAGCGTACGTTCTTCGATGATGGAACTAAATCACCCGCCACTAAAGAAAGGAAGATTTACTTTGATAATCTAAATGTTGAAGAACCTAAAAGGATTCGTGATGAAGTAAAACACATTGACGATTACAGGTCACCGTCTATCGTTAAAGAGGAAGTAATGCACGATTTTACACCGAGCATGATTAAGAAATTATTAGGAGAAACTAAGAGACAAGGTAACATGGGACAAACAGCTAAACTTTGCTCTAATGCTCATGGCTCCATCGATCCCTTTGAATTTGATTCCCCTCAAGTACTTCCCAAAACAGATACTGTAGAAATTATAGAGAAATCAGTGGCAAATATTGTAATAAGTGACGAATTTGAAAGTGAAGAATTAATAACTTACGATAAGAAATCTATAGTGGAAAAAGTTTTAAAAGGGTGTTCTGACGAAAACGTAATACAACATGAAGATTTGGGAAGATCTGTGGCTAAAGATGCTGAAATAAAAACAAATGACATTGAAACTAATGATCAATTTGTTGTAAAACAGCAATCGCCTTTTAAAAATGAAATATCTTCACAGGATATGGATATAAAACCAATCAAAAACGAACTTACTAAACTCGATGATGATAAAGTGACAGAAATTACAAAAGATTTTACAACATCAAATATTTCTGAAGACGTTTCAAATAAACCCGGCATACAGGACGAAGAAACTGCACTTGTTAATGAGGATTTAATGAAGCAAAACAGCGAGGATTGCAATATGACAAACGTGAACAATACGATCGAACAATTTGACAATATATATAAAGACGTAACAGCACCGAATCCTACAGACTTCGAACTGTTAGTTTCCCAAGAAATCCAAGAATCGAGCATCAAAGAGAATAATAATGATGAAACAGACGATGTCAAATATAATTTACGTAACAAAAGAACCGAAAAATTAAAACCGGATACTAAGAAGGAAGTTAAAGATAAACCTAAAAGGATGAATCTACGTTTACGGCGACGGAAGAATCTATCGGAAGAAGACGATTCGGAAAAAGATGTAAAGTTTAAAGATATTCTTAATCTTCAGAGTGAATTCTCGGATGTGACTCTGGGCGTACCGGCGACGGCGAAGCCGGTTACAGATATACCGTCTCCAGAGAAGGAGGACGAGGAAAACTTGCCGTCCATATCGGGAATACAAAGCTGCCCTTCAAAAAGGTGATTATATTGCATTATTTTATTTAGTTTATTAGACTTTGGTCATCATCCCCTTATGCTTATTCCGACTACTCAGATTCAATACATTGTATTAATCCTTCTAAGTATTTCTATCATCCGTCATATCAGTGGTGGCATACATCTTCACCTTATATAATACCCTTCTCATATTACATCTACAATAAGTAGTTCTTTTGTTATATTAAAGTTCCGTATTTAAAGTAAAAAGTATCATCCATCTCCCATTAACCCCTTTATGTTGTATCCTCCAAGCAGTATATCACTGCTAATATCCTACTCGCTTATATTTTTATAGGCGAGCTTTATAAAATTTTAATTATTTAATCTTTTAGATCTATGAATACTCTATGAAACAACTTTGTTCACATTCACCAACTAATATAAAGTATTTTCTTTATTTGACTGCATGGAAACAAGCAGGTCCCATACCTATACCCGAACCATCTTTATGAAGTAAGGAGGTTTTAGCATGCTTTTTTAACTCATCGAACGACTTAAAGCTATAATAGCTACATTTCGCTTGTCTAAGAGAGCGGTACTGACAAGCCGTATATTAATTAACATAAGCTAGGCACCTTGTAGAAGCGGATAGGACTGCTAATAGTTTGAAACCTACACACTTATTTGCAGCGTGACCCGAAGTCGTAGAAAGTTGTTCACGCCCCTCCCGGAGCCGCTAGACGAGAGCGCGGGCGACAGCAACGAGCGCGTGTGCGTGCCAAGACCCTCCTACCACCGCGCGCGGGCACGACGCAAGCTGTAGACTACTGATGTTTTAAATAAATGTATTATTTTTTATAATGTGTTTCTTTGTATAATTTTAATGTAAAAAAACAGGACAAGTTATTTTTAAACTAAGAAATCTATATTATAATAAATGACACCTTAAATAAGATTTTTTTTTTTTTTATGGAAGAGGAAGGCAAACGAGCTGGCGGGTCACAGATGACTTGTAATCACCGCCGCCCATGAACTCTTGCAACATCCGAGGATTTACAAGAGTGCTGCCGGCCTTGTAGGTAGGAGTAGACGCCTTTTTTGAAGGTACCCATGACGTACCGATCTGGATATACCGCCGAAGGGAGTTCGTTCCACAAGCGAGTGGAACGTGGAAAAAATGTCCTTGAGAACCGCACAGTAGAGGATCGCCACGCATCCAGGTGGTAAGGATGGTATTGGAGGCGATGGCGCGCTGTGCGGTGATGAAAGTCGGCGGCAGGCATCAGATCGAATAGTTCTTCGGAACATTCCCTGTTGTAAATGCGGTAGAAGACGCACAAAGAAGCCACGTCTCTACGCAATGCCAAAGAGTCCAGCCGTTCGCAGAGCACCGGGTCCCCGACAATCCGAGCGGCTCTCCGTTGTAAACGGTCAAATGGTAGAAGCTGATATTGGGGTGATCCGGACCAGAGATGAGAACAGTACTCCATGCGTGGCCGGACCTGCGCCTTATAGAGCGCAAGTCTTTGGCCAGGACTGATGTACTGCCTCGCTCTATTAATCACTCCCAATTTCTTCGAGGCCAACTTGGCCTTGCTCTCCAGATGACCACGAAACTGACAATCGCTGGAAATGTCGAGACCCAGTATTCTAATACTTGGCGAGGCAATGAGAGGGGAGTGCTCTCGAAGAGCGGTGATACGACAAATGGGGTTTTCTTAGTGGTAAACGCGCAAACTTGTGTCTTTAGGGGATTGAACTGAACGTGGTTCAGTTCACCCCACTCAGAGATCATCCCCAAGGAAGTCTCTATAGAAGACACAAGTTTCTTTCGGCACTCGTCGACGTTTTCCCGAGAGAGACCTGCACGGCCGGAATATACCGCATCCCCAGGTAGGTTAAGAGCTGTTTATTGATAATGCTCTCCATTACTTTGGAGATCAGAGAGGTAATGGCGTTAGGCCTGCAGTTAGCTGGGTTCGAGCTATCACCTTTTTTAGGAATCGGATGGACAAGGGCACGCTTCCATGAGACCGGGACTACGCCTTTCAAGTAGGAGTACCGAAATAGACGCGTTAGCACTGGTGTCAACTCAGGGGCACATGTTCGTAGCACAGTAGCACACTGGAGAGATACCATCTGGCCCACTCGACTTATGAACTTCCAAGGAAAGGAGGGCTTTTCGGATGAGTTTTTGCCGGAAAACTACTTCCGGCATTAAGCTCGGACACCGTGGGATGACAGGCGGTGCCTTTCCCTGGTCGTCTAAAGTCGAGTTTGAGGCAAAAAGAGTGCCCAAGAGATCGGCTTTCTCTTTTGCCGTGTGGGCCAAAGAGTCCTTCCCCGTGTGCAATGGCGGTAGTGATGGCTGACAGAAGTTTCCCAGACTGGCTTTGGAAAGCGCCCAGAACTTGCGCGTGCCAGGTGGGTACTTTGCCAGCTGATCCCCAATTTTGACGACATGCTTGAACTTTGCTTTAGCAATTTTCCGTTTGAAGAATCTGGAGGCACGATTATATTTCCTCTTCAGAACTCTAGAGTTCGGACCCTTAGTGACTAACGCATTAGCCCAAGCTTGATAAGCCTGCCGTTTGCCAGCTGCTGCAGCCCTGACAGACGCATCAAACCAAGGCCGCGATCTGCCACCAAGTGGTACCACAGAGTTTGGTACAAATAGTTCCATGCCCTGAAGTATCACATCAGCTACAGCCGCAGCGCAGTCATTAGGATCATTGGAAGGGAAACAAATCGGCCCCCATGGGTAGGATGCAAAAAAGGACCGCATTCCATCCCAATTGACTTGTAGTGCCAAACGCGTCGAGTCGCAGGTCTAGTGCGAGCTGGGCGTTCAATGGGCACTACACTCCGTACCAAGCAATGATCAGAGGACCCTAAGGGAGCCTCGACAGTGACTTGGTACTTTCCGGGATGTGTAGTCAGCAGAAGATCCAACAAAGAGGGCATATGGCTGTCCACGTCCGGTAGACGAGTGTGCGTCTTTACCAATTGGGACAGACCATTTGCCAGAGCAAAGTCAAACACAGATCTCCCCGCGTAGTCGGTGGTGCGTGACACTAGCCAATCGGCATGGTGCGCGTTGAAGTCCCCGAGGACTACGACTTCGGCGGACGGAGTCTGTGAAAGCAGATCGTCAATCTTCGCCTGAACATGGCCCAAGAGTTGAACCGTTTCTGCATTACCACTATGGGACCTGTAGAGGCACGCGTAGACTCTGAGATGGTCGTCCATGTCCACGCGCAGCCAGTGTACAGACAGGTACACTGGCTGCAAAAAACCTACCTTCAAAAACCTGAAGGCGACGGTAGCAGATATCCTCCCTTACGAACACAGATACCCCGGCGTGTGGTATAAAATGATGTTCTAGTTTATACCCGGGGTATGATAGGTATGCTGTGTTGAGATATCTGCGTCTCCGTCAGAAACAACAAGGCCGGCTGCGCCGTCTCTAGATGATAGTGGACGGCGTTCAAGTTGGAATGAAGTCCCCGGATGTTGCAAAAGTCCACATTTAGAGTGGGTCGGGGTGCCGCTGCGTTGACTCGTCGTTTGCCCTCAAGAAACACAAAAGGCGATACTTTGCCCGCCCCAGATACGACGGGCAGCCCGAGCAAAATCCGAGAATCATTTCCCCGATTTTGCTCGGGGAGGGGGTCCCCGGCTTCGCAATTTAAAGAGTTCTTCAACCTCATATAACTTTCTTTTGCGACGAATACTATTGCCGTTAGTTTTTAGAACAGCAAAGGCTTCCGACATATCCAAACTAACTGACGGATGTTATTTATCTACTCAATGGTACAGCCTATCGGTGTTTTAGGAATAATATTTAACCCTTAAGTAAATGCATCTTGTATCGATATTGATACGCGGCATTCTAATCATTTTTACCGGTTTTCATATGAAGTAGAGCATAGGTTGAATGGTTACGAGTTTCTTTTGCCTTATGCCCACAAAAAAAATGTCATGTGTCAATGTCATTTCTGAAGGATGATTTTCTTGTCTTTGCTAAGGACATCAACGAGGTGCGCATAATCATAAAACTAGAGCTGTAAAAGGAACGAAAAACAGTATACCCGTATGTACTCGTTACTCTAACAATGAGTACTCGTTACTATCGTATCGTTACGTTACTCGTTACTCCCGATACTTCATAACATGTTATATTAATTAGAGCTGTAGCGAACCGTATGTATTCGGTACTGAGTAACGGGTGTGCCATCTAGTACACATCATAGTTGCGTAAGGTGCATTTTTTCATTTTGATATAATTTTTATTTTGGACCCGAGTTATTCAAAATTTAATTTTATTTAATAGGTAAAGTGTAGAACTACAAGTGAAATGTTAACGGAATCTACTAAGTTTTCAATGGATTTACAATTTTCAAAATTTTAACTGTGATCTTATACACTCACAGGCACAATTAACCGCCCACCTTGTATTTCCTTCAATTTACAGAAATCGACAAATTTAGACCACATTTTATGAGAGGTACATTGAAAGCTACCCTTAAGGTCTTGAAAAAAAACAAAATTCTTCAAAAAAGGGGTTTTATTAAACGGTAAATTGCAAAACTTGATTTTAGGAAAATTTTCGATAAAAAATTTAACAATTTCAATTTTGAAAAAAGTGGTCTAATTAAAAAGAAAATTTAAAATTAATAATGGGTGTTGCCGCTTCGGGCTCTAATGACTTCTTGGAGCCGGTTTGACATTCCACCCATGATATGTTGGATATCCGATTGGGGTATATTGTGCAGTGGCAGAGGAGTGCCTCTACCACAGCCGTCTTGAGCTCTTCTAGTGTCGTAGGTGCTGGTACTCTTGCTAGGACACGTCTTTTGAGGTTGTCCCAAATATGCTCAATTGGGTTAAGATCGGGACTGCGTGCCGGTCATGGTTAAACTTGAATACCGACCTCATTAAAGTACTCTATGACGGACCTTGCGGTATGGCAACGTGCACTATCATGCATTAATCTAAAGTTGTCTCCAATGAATGGTGCAAAAGGTATGACATGGGTCTTGTAGGACTTTTTCCACATATTTTTGAGCATATACACTGCCTATATCGAACACAACAAGGTCAGTACGAGCCTCATAAGAGATACCTCCTCAAACCATTACGGATCTTTCCTGGTAACCCACTGTTTCGGTTATTGCGCATGGAGCAAACCTTTCATTTTGGCACCTGTAGACACGCTGACGTCCATCTGGACCTCTTAGGACTGTTCTGCTCTCATCTGAGAACATTACGCCTTTCCATTACCAAATAAACCAGTTAGCATATTCTCGAGCAAAAGCAAGTTTAGTTCTACAGTGTTGTGGGAGCAGTTGTGGGGCACGAGCTGAATGAAAAGCACTCAGATTCCTTTCTGCCAGTCTTCTCCTAATTGTTCGTTCACTCACACTGACATTTCTCACCTCAAAAAGACGCGTACGAACCTCAGTAGCCGTATAAAAGCGATTTCTCAACACGTTGCTGATAACGAAGCGGTCATCTAGAGCTGAAGTGCATCGATATCCGCCTTGACCTGGCCTGAGCTTGTTTGAGCCTATCTCCCGAAATCGTCTGATGGCATGCCGTACCGTAGTTTGAGGTACACCGAGTGTACGGACAATGCAACGTTGGCTCTACCTGGCATCAGACAAAGCCACTGCCCTAGCTGCACCAGTTGCATCGAGTGGCATTTTTTACAGTTAAAAACTAAAAGCAAACACTGGAAACTTAAATTAAACAATATTTGCACACTATAGTAGAAAATAACTGGAAATGTTAACACGGGAACACAACGGCAACAATGTCAAATAACGACTAAATTCCAAAAACCTGTCGGTGACACAAAATTAGGAAACGAATTATGAGTATAAGTGTTTAATTTATTGATAGAGTAGCCACTTTACAAAAAACAAAACAGTTGATAAACCATAATAAACGTAAATAAACAGGGCGACGAATGATAAAGGTGGGCGGTTAAATGTGCCGGTGTTACTCGATACTAGAAGGCGCCCCCGTTACTCAGTACCGAATACATACGATTCCTTACAGCTCTACATAAAACTGAGTTTTTCATTTCGCGGCGAAAACGAAAATAAGTCGATCTTTTACCAATAAAAATCACAAAATGGACGGTAAGTCCTTCTTTTACTTGAAAACATTTGAAATTGCACGACTTTTATGTGTTTACGTGAGCAAATATGGCATTTTATGTTTTTTGTCGAAAACAATACAGCATGCATTTGATTCCCGCCGAAACCCAATTCAATTGTTTGTTCATAAAGGTTTTGCTTATGATTTTGCTTGCTTTTAGATACACTAAACTCTACGTTTACGTTGTTAAGGTATAGCTGAATGCATATTTTTGCTTTTCAGAGCAACAAATAGAGGATATGCTTAGGAGGTTGGAGAATGGAGACATTTCCGAAGATGATTTAGAGTCAGATGGAGAAGATAATCCTTATTACCCATCTCTAGGAGCCTTAGCAGCTCAATTAGAGGACGATGAAGATGTTCTTACGGGACAGGACAATTCAGAAGATTTTCTGCACCCTCCATTGATTCAGAATGAGCAGCTTGTGCTAGGCGTGGAGCGAGTGGAAGCACAACCGACTGAATCTCTCATGAATTTGAAGAATTTACTGTGGAGAAAACAGTCTTTTCTATTTGATGAGAATAACATTAAAGGTGGGTCTGAAGTCCGTATCAGTTTTTTACCTACTTTTTCACGAATCCGTTTATAGAAAACATTATTACTGAATCAGAACGCTATGCTGTCCAGAAACAACCTGACCTGAAATGTTCACAGTGAGTGAACTTCGCAAATATTTTGGTATTTTAATATTTATGTCTATTTACCATTATCCGAGCTGAAGGTCGTATTGGTCTAATAAACTGGCTTCAGTCCCATAAAAGAGGCAATGCCAGTAAATAAATTTGAGAAAATGCGAAAGTTACTGCACTTCAATAATAATGAAGATCATCTGCCAGTAAACCACGCTCATCATGACAGGCTTCATAGGTTACGTCCTATAATCACCCATTTAAATGAAAAGTTATCTAGCGTGACCATCGAGCAGTGATTATCCATAGATGAACAGACATGCGCCACCAAAGTTGGACATTTTCTCAAACAATATCTCCCCAACAAACCCCACAAATGGGGTTTTAAATTGTTTGTTTTATGCAATTTGGGCGGTTTTACTTATAGATTCATAATTTACTCTGGGAAAAAAAGCTAATGAAGGATCCTCAAACAATCAAAACCTGGGAGTTGTTGGACAAACAGTTATGAATTTGCTGAGTGTGGTACCCAGGCAAAAAAATCAGTCCATTTTGACAATTACTACACATCTTTGCCATTGATGTGTATACTTGCTAAGCAGGGTATACATTCCCTAGGCACTATTCAAAGAAACCGACTGGAGAAACTTGCAAGTTTCCAACTAAGCAGGATGTTATGAAGAGTTCAATTCCAAGACGGTCTAATGAAGAGTATGTTACAAATTTTGAAGGCATTGACATGACAACAGTAAGTTGGAAGGATAATAAGCAAGATGTGTTAGCGTCGACATACGTTGGAGCATGTCCCGTCGGGAATATCGAACAATTAGATAAAAAAGAAAAAGAGGATTCTTATCACGTGCCCAAAGCTAATCAGGGAATATAACATGCATATGGGTGGTGTAGACCTCATGGATTCCTTTTTAGGAAGAAATAGGATTCGAATGAAGAGCAGAAAGTGGTACATGAGAATCTTCTATCACCTGCTTGATTTGACTGTAATAAATTCGTGGGTGTTATATAATAAAGTTGATGAAAAAAAAGGAAACCACAAAAAATCATGACCCTTGCAGACTTTCGATCAGAGTTGGCAGAAACTCTTTGCAAATATAGTCCCGTTAACAACTGAGCGGCCCAGTACCAGTGCCATTAGGGAAGATCAACCCCCACTTAAAATACGAAAAGGGAAACCATGCCAAGTTTTGCCACCCCTTGAAGTTAGACTCGACCAAATGGATATATCGCCCATAACATCATAAGAACAGAAACACGTAGTCGATGTATGAAGCCATCAGGTAATTTATCAAGTATAATTAAATGTTCTAAGTGAAATGTTCACTTATGTAGTAAGAAATCCAAAGATTGGTTCACCCATTTTCACAATTCTTCAACTTTGTAAAACCATGATTATTTTGTAAAGCTAATGCACACTGTATCGAAAACGAAACAAAATATTTTTATAAAAAAATAAATGTTCCCACTAATATAGATATTTTTATTTTATTTTTTTCAGTAAATGTTACGCCTTTATGAGACATATTTTTTTTTAGGTAAAAAATCTTTTAACATGCATTTAAGGGTTAAATCTGCTTGCAGGCAGATATAATAGCCAATTAATAAAAACTAATTCAGACATTACGGTTAGCAAAAAATTACCTTATGCTGAGGTACCTAGCATAAATTCCTGTAAAGTAGTTGATTAACGATAGATATTTGGTTCGCATTAACTATTTTTGTCTATATAATATAAATGTACATATATATATTAAGTGAACTGTAATGTCGATTAAAGGACAAGATGTTTTTTAGATTTTTCTTAGCAACAAATTTGTTTTTTTAACCAATTACAACGAATAACAAAATCAAATATAAACAAAACAGCTTGTAATGGCTTTCCTTGATTTATATTCCACAATTTTTAAATCGTATATTTCTTCACATCAGCCTTTTAATTGTATCTATAAATTACTAATAAGTATTTGCAAAACTTTAATTATACTAGGATCCCCGCTGTGCGCTGCGGAAGTTAAGCTGAGCCCCCTCTGCTTTTTGAATGCCTGAAATGTGCATAAGAATCATTTTTAACGTAATGTAAAATAAAAAGAAATCTAAATTAATAAAAAAAAATTAAGACGATGAAGTTCAGGCGTAGGTTCTAATAACGGTAGTCTATGGAAGAAACACTTTTTGAAAATCAGTTCTGAACGGAATGAGATATTTTAGTTCTGTTCCTTTTAAAACATGCCTATTCCTAAGCTCTACAGCTCTGCCAATTTTCATTCAAATCGGTTCAGTAGTTTTTGTGATGTTGCTTCAAAAAGAAGTTTCCCAAACGGTTAAGAGCTTTGTTTACGCTCAGCTCAATAAAATGTAAAAGTCGATAATAATTTAATACCAGAGAAATGGCAATTGAACAAGAAATAACTACGTAACTAAAAACTAAAGTAACTCACTATCGATCCCTATCAGCTTTTACAATTTGTCTGCATACAACAGACGCTTGAATTATCTGGATTGGATCAGTGTGCTGTGCAAAGCCTTTTTAGTGATCCCTCGATGTCCTTTGGCCCTGCGTAGTTTAATTAGTGTGAATGGAGCTGTTTCTTTGTATACATAAGGGACATGGGTGTTTCTCAAGGGAAAAGTTTTGTTTTCGTTCTATTATTAACTTATGTTCCCTGTATCTACCTATCAAGCAATGTAAGATCCAATTTCTAACGCAGACATCCATTATTTTTTATGCATGCTTTACACGCCTGCGTCACCGGCTATACGTGGTGTTAAAGAGTGGAACTCAAAAGCTTTCTTTCATATTTAATCATCATAGAGGGCGATGACTATGTACGAACACTGACCGTTATCAAGCCAACCTACTCATAACGGCATGTTAGAGTTAGCAGCCCGCTCCTCCTCCCCCGCACTCAGCAGCGGCGCTAGGGCTACTGACACCCCGGGCAAAAATATTTAGGCGCCCACTTAAGGAAATCAATATCGAGTATTTATTTTTTGCTGAACCAAATCATCTGACAACTGAACATAGTTGTGAATACCGCACATAGAGCATAGCATTGAGGGTACACAGCGCGGAAGGCCGAAGCCCCAGACCTCAGCGCCCCCCAAATTTGGCGCCCCGGGCCATCACCCCATCGCGCGCCCCCCTAACGCCAGCACTGCCCGCACTCACCACTGGTGTTATCGCTCCACCGCTTCGCGCGCTTGTCCCATCGCGCCGCTCGACCGTCCTAATATTTTATTTGACACATCTTAGTTCCTTGAACATTGCTGGTATAGCTTTTTAATGAAATTCAATAATTTGATGTATATTTCACAATATCAACCCTACAAAAGAGTAAACAATGTAATTTCCACACGATTCGATCAAATAAAAAAAACTCTTGAATACTATATTATATAAGATTCATTTAATAATACACTTTTAATTTTACATTTAAAACTAAGAGTAGAAAAGTCTAAGATATGTTTTGGAATTATATTATATATGCCTACACTCACAGCCATGGAGGAATTGTTAACTTTTGAAGATGAAATTTAGGCGTCACTAGTTTATTTTTATTTTTTAAATATCTCGTGTGTCTGTTTTTTACATACGTATAAAAATTTTTACGTATAAATATTATGTTATCAAAGATTACTACAAGTGACTGTAAGAATACCAATTTCTTTAAAAACATCTCTTTTTTGTAAAATAAATATAAAATTAATTTCGGCAGCACTGCCCCATAATAAAATACTACGTAAATAACTAAAATAAACAAGTCGAGCTGTATAAACGTCCGTCAATTGTCTAACTTTTCTAATTGCAAAGACGGCCGAGTCGAGTTTGCTAGCGAATACCGAGAGATAGTGATTCCACTGGAGCTTTTTATCTAATATAATACCTAAGAAATTTGTTGAGTCAATCAGTTCTAACATTGTTAAGGAGCAATTAATTAACAATTTTGTCTTTTTACATTAGTGAGTATAAACTCCGTGTATTTAGTTTTCTTAGCATTAAAGAGTAAAGCCCTCACCCCTACGGCATGGGACATTAGCTGAATGATTTAATAACAATCGAGGCCAGGAATACAGACCTTTGTTATCAATACTATGCCCCGTTTTACAATACTGAGTTTGATTCGATATTACTAATACTTGAACCGAATGGTTATGTCTTATGTGATTCTGGTCATTGTATGTGCAAGTCCAGTTACCCGTATGATGGTTTGTTATGTTTGGAAAGTAAACAATTGTTTCTGCTAATCCCTCTTCTTGCATATCTGTGTTTGTAATGTTAACATCACATATTTCCAGTATTGGATGAACCTACTTCAGCTCATACTTGGCTATAACAGATGCAAACGGTGCATTGCAAGTCAGTACTAGCGTATCGCCTTCAAAGACCACTTGGTCATGACCTGGTTTAACTATTAGAGTGTTTGATGGTAGTACATTTCCACAAGCTGAAAGATCCAGAAATATCTTCAGTTTACGGACTGATTTATTGAGCATGTTTTCTGGATAGGCACACTTGGGGTTCCCGACAAGAGTGACGCTTGTGTTTCTTGACCATTCTCCAACCCAGAGCAGTCCACAGTCACATACAAGAGGATTGTCAGTTATGTCTCTACAATAGTGGATGTCATAGTTTAAAAATAACTTGTCCTGTTTTTTAACATTAAAATTTAACAAAGAAACACGTTATAAGGAATAATACATTTATTTAAAACATCAGTAGTCTACAGCTTGCGTCGTGCCCGCGGCCGGTGGTAGGAGGGTCGTGGCACGCACATGCGCTCGTTGCTGTCGCCCGCACTCTCGTCTATCGGCTCCGGGAGGGGCGTGAACAACTTTCTACGACTTCGGGTCACGCTGCAAATAAGTGTGTAGGTTTCAAACTATTAGCAGTCCTATCCGCTTCTACAAGGTGCCTAGCTTATGTTAATTAATATACGGCTTGTCAGTACCGCTCTCTTAGACAAGCGAAATGTAGCTATTATAGCTTTGAGTCGTTCGATGAGTTAAAAAAGCATGCTAAAACCTCCTTACTTCATAAAGATGGTTCGGGTATAGGTATGGGACCTGCTTGTTTCCATCCAATCAAATAAAGAAAATACTTTATATTAGTTGGTGAATGTGAACAAAGTTGTTTCATAGAGTTTTCATAGATCTAAAAGATTAAATAATTAAAATGTTATAAAGCTCGTCTATAAAAATATAAGCGAGTAGGATATTAGCAGTGATATACTGCTTGGAGGATACAACATAAAGGGGTTAATGGGAGATGGATGATACTTTTTACTTTAAATACGGAACTTTAATATAACAAAAGAACTACTTCTTGTAGATGTAATATGAGAAGGATATTATATAAGGTGAAGACGTATGCCACCACTGATATGACGGATGATAGAAATGCTTAGAAGGATTAATATAATGTATTGAATCTGAATAGTCGGAATAAGCATAAGGGGATGGTGACCAAAGTCTAATGCAATATAATCACCTTTTTGAAGGGCAGCTTTGTATTCCCGACATGGACGGCAAATTTTCTTCGTCTTCCTTCTCTGGAGACGGTATATCTTTAACCGGCTTCGCCGTCGCCGGTACGTCCAGAGTCACATCCGAGAATTCACTCTGAAGATTAAGAATATCTTTAAACTTGACATCTTTTTCCGAATTGTCTTCTTCCGATAGATTCTTCCGTCGCCGTAAACGTAGACTCATCCTTTTAGGTTTATCTTTAACTTCCTTCTTAGTATCCGGTTTTAATTTTTCGGTTCTCTTGTGACGTAAACTATATTTGACATCGTCTGTTTCATCATTATTATTCTCTTTGATGCTCGATTCTTGGATTTCTTGGGAAACTAACAGTTCGAAGTCTGTAGGATTCGGTGCTGTTACGTCTTTATATATATTGTCAAATTGTTCGATCGTATTGTTCACGTTTGTCATATTGCAATCCTCGCTGTTTTGCTTCATTAAATCCTCATTAACAAGTGCAGTTTCTTCGTCCTGTATGCCGGGTTTATTTGAAACGTCTTCAGAAATATTTGATGTTGTAAAATCTTTTGTAATTTCTGTCACTTTATCATCATCGAGTTTAGTAAGTTCGTTTTTGATTGGTTTTATATCCATATCCTGTGAAGATATTTCATTTTTAAAAGGCGATTGCTGTTTTACAACAAATTGATCATTAGTTTCAAATTTAGTAAGTTCGTTTTTGATTGGTTTTATATCCATATCCTGTGAAGATATTTCATTTTTACAAGGCGATTGCTGTTTTACAACAAATTGATCATTAGTTTCAATGTCATTTGTTTTTATTTCAGCATCTTTAGCCACAGATCTTCCCAAATCTTCAGGTTGTATTACGTTTTCGTCAGAACACCTTTTTAAAACTTTTTCCACTATAGATTTCTTATCGTAAGTTATTAATTCTTCACTTTCAAATTCGTCACTTATTACAATATTTGCCACTGATTTCTCTATAATTTCTACAGTATCTGTTTTGGGAAGTACTTGAGGGGAATCAAATTCAAAGGGATCGATGGAGCCATGAGCATTAGAGCAAAGTTTAGCTGTTTGTCCCATGTTACCTTGTCTCTTAGTTTCTCCTAATAATTTCTTAATCATGCTCGGTGTAAAATCGTGCATTACTTCCTCTTTAACGATAGACGGTGACCTGTAATCGTCAATGTGTTTTACTTCATCACGAATCCTTTTAGGTTCTTCAACATTTAGATTATCAAAGTAAATCTTCCTTTCTTTAGTGGCGGGTGATTTAGTTCCATCATCGAAGAACGTACGCTTTTCTTTAAGAATGTTAATATTAGTAAAAATCTCCGTGGTATTTACTTCATCATCACACGTTCTCGCCGCTAGCTCTAAACGTTCAAATTGTGCTAACGAGTTATTGCTGTCTATTGATTTTTTTATAGAGCTTATTATTTTATTGACAAATGAGTTCGGTCGTTTGTCGATCACTACTTTGTCATCTATTTTTGGAACTTCATCATTCTCATCAGATTTATTCATCTCATTTTGAAATGATGTCTGATTTTCCTCACTTTTAAGTTGACTTGAAATATTTTCACCGTAATCAGTGACACAGTATGTTTCCCTACTCAATTTAGTATTGACATCGGATGTAATTTCCTCTTTAGTTTCTTCACTATAATAAGTATTATGTATACTAGCTTTCTTGACTGTACATATTTTGCTATCTGTATTATCTAGACCATCTGAACCACTGGAATCACATCTATTATCACTAACATCCTCACTAGTTTCATACGCACCGTCATGAGTGTCATCTTTTAGAGTATCACTTGTTTTATCTAGCACACTGATATCACTGATGTCGAATTGTTCAGATTGGATTGCACTTTGTCGTAATAATCTCGATTTATTTATATCTTCCCTCTTAAAAGTCGGTTCGAGACTTTCGTTGCACGGATCTTCCTCTTCACTTTCGCTATCCGTAAGCGTCACGTCTTCAGTAGGAATAAATTCATCAGCTTTGCCTGAAATACAGAAAATACATTATTTATTGTATAATGTAAGACTTACACTTAAAACTAGAAAAAATAACGTACCATCCCTTTCTTCTATACAAGCTCGGAGATGCTGTACCTCTTCTTCAACGACTTCACGCGCCATCTTTTCAGCTGTTAATTTTTCCTGAAGCAGACATATTAGTCATATTACAGAATATACACAACTTGCAAGATTGTTATTTATCTATTTAGAAAACATGTAAGAACCTTTCCCAATATTCTGTCTACCGTTTTCGTTATTTTTTCCAATAACGTTACTGACATTAAAAAAGCTGGTCTCAATATGCTATATACCGTAGGAGGTCGATGAGTCTTTTCTTAACATTCGAAAATCTTTTATAGATTTTACCTGGTCCAGGGGAGGGGCGGAAGAATGCGTGGAATAGAATTTTCTACGTAGGCTAATTTTGATTCGACGAAGAAATTGAGATTCATTTTTATAAATGTCGAGTTAGTTTTCTTAAATAAATTTCAACAAACAATGGTGTATTTACATTGTATATAAAGGTAATAAGTTTCAAATGATGGAGTTGTAAGGGTTGTAAAATGAAACATAGCTATGTACGATGTACAGAAGTCTAATTAAATTTTTCGTTTTATGGAGGGTGAATATATTCTTTTAGGTTGCAAGAACTCATTAAGTATTTTCACTAATGGAAGATTGAGATATTAAGTCATCAATGTTTTAAGTATTTGAAGGCAAGAGAACTAAATATTCTACTCGAATTATATTTGCTTTGGCGTCTACTCTTCTCCACAACCTTTGAGCATCGTTTTGTGGTTTGTATTGCGATTTTTTTCATATTTTCTTGTTTCTCCGTATGCTTTAAAAATTAAACGTTTATATGTTTTATGGATAGTTACCGACTGCCTAACATCTCTCTCTCTCTATCTACCTGTTAGAATATTAGGAAACGTCGTAAATTTAAATTGTATCGTTAAATTTCAACAGTACCAAAAAAGGAAAACTATAAAAACTCTTCATCCGAGAAGAAATCTTCCAATAAGGGGTTTAGGATGGAGTATTTTTCTAACTTACCTCCAATATAGCAATTTCAGTCATTAGTTGATTTATCTGAAAATAATATTTGAAAATCGGTTGATTCCATTGAAATAGGAAGATAGACCATTTTGAATAATTGAATATTATTATCTACGTTGCACGTAATATAGGAAGTACCTTAGTATCCGTGCAGGGCGATGGCGCTGCTGATTTGGAAACTTCAATGGCATTAAGTTTGCTTTCATATTCTTGTACCATTTCATCCATCTATAAAATGTTATAACATAGATATTAGGTAAATTGATCAATGTTATATTATTATGAATCAAAAGTGTTAAAGTGATTTCAATTAAGATTATTCAAAAGCCGCGAGATGCGAATACTTCGCTTTCGTGGTATAAAATCAAACTATGGTTAATTAATATCGAGTATCCCCGACCTCGTTCTGCAGCGCCTGCAGCTGTTCCTCGTAGTAGGTGCGCATGATGTCCCTGGCCTCGTCCACGAGGTCCCGCACCGTATCCGCGCCGGCCGCCTGCTGCTGCTCCATGCACGACAACAACTCCCCGTTGCGCGCCTGAGCCCTGAAGTGTACAATAGCGAGCTTAGGAGATATACAACTTACTTTAGTCTGGACATACAAGTCTTAAAATATCATTTCTAGCTACTGACTGTAGGTAAGAATATTATTACACTATCACAACTTTACTAATGCATTGATCTCTGTTGTTCCTGAAGGAAAACTGATTTAATATATACGTACTGTACTAATTCGAAATGCAATCTCTCATTTTCCGCCCGTAGTTTCATAACTTCGGCACTAAAGTCAATCGTAGTATCCTGAGTGATCTCCAAGGAGCTGGGACACTCTGATAGAGTGTTGTTGATTTCTGTTGATGATAAAATTTATTGGTATAAACATTTAATTATATATATAATTTTTGTCTCTGATGATTGTGTTAAAAAACAGCTCCATAAGTTCCTGATGCTATTTGTATATCCTATTATATATTTGTTGAGCCACTTGTGTATCATAAATATTTTCCCATTTGGATTCAAACCTATTAACTCGCATCTTGATAATGCAGTTAAGTCTAAAATATCAAAATTAATTAATTAATTAATTAATTTATTTATTTATTTAATGCTTCACTGCACAAAAGGCGGGAAAAATAATGCACAAAAGGCGGGCTTAATGCCTCAAAGATGTTCTGTACCAGCTAACCTAAGGATATATACAAGATAACGTTGGTAGATATGGCAAAGAAAAAACTAAAAGATAAATAGATCTAGATATATAACCACATAAACATATAATATAATAATAAATACAATACATTCAAATATAAGATGGTATATATAATACATACATACTCGTACATATTGTATCATACAAAGGGGCTCGGCGGACCCCACGGCACAACCTCTGAACGGGCAACGTCATCAGCAGCTACGTATACGGTTACTACATAATTTTCTAATTAAAACTAACGACTGACTTGTCTGCTTCTGTTATGTTTCAAAGAAGGAAGTCACAAAGTCAATCTGTACTAGTCAAGGATTTGGAGTTCCCCAGAGTGTAGGATAAATTGTATAATATTTAGTAAAAGCGAAATAATTACGGGACAAAGAATTTGATGCTCAAGCGTTCCGTCGCGTGACCTCCGGTTCCACGCACACTTCGAGTGAGAATTCGAATATAATCCGAGGGCTTAAAATATATTGTGCGCCTGACGGTTGCTATTAGCAACTGTACAATTTACAATAGCTATTCCGAACACATGTTATACGCTATATAAGCTAGATATACATTATTAATTGATATAAAGTTATTTTACGTATATCCTTGGCGACGGCGGCGAGCTGCAGCACGTGCCTGGTCTCGTTGGCGTAGTCGGGGGACGGGTTGAGCGTCACCACCATGCTGACGGCCTCCCCGCGCGACCCCGACAGCCCCGAGCCCAGCAGGCGGGTCAGCTTGGACTCGCTGTGCGACAGAATGGAATTAATACACTAATAAGATACGAGTCAATTACAACACATTATTTTATATAGTCACGTGTGTCTAATGTAACACACAGTTCTAATATATAGTAATATACAGTGCTCGAAATAGTTTCATCTCTATTTAAGTACTATCTAGATTATTGGATGTGAAGTTGTGTGTTTTATTAAATTTTCTATCCATTTCCTTACATACCCGAGTTTGGCTAATTATTAAACAATGATAACAATAATAACAATACTTAAGACTAAGAAAACAAACATAGCTTACTGCTTAAAATCACTATCTGAATGACGACCCTGCGAGCCGGTTATATTTCATTTAGACATATGTTAAGCCAACTAATATGTCGGTCCAGAATATGTTCGAGATCAAGTCATTATTAGAGAGATATGACGGGCGGAAGTGTCATAAACGTATGCGAGCGGGAGTATTTAGTATTTATTGTACCGGTAGGGTATGATGGCACGTCGTGGCGGCGCGTTGGTGGGCTGACGTCGGCGCAGCGCGCGTAGGCAGCGCTCCAGCACGTGCAGCGACGAGTTAATGGCGCGCGACTCGCACATGCGCGTGCCCGTGTTACGGGTGCGAGCCGCGCGCTCGCAGCCCGCCAGGTCGCACAGACGCACGTGGGAAACAGACACGCCATTTTCTGTGTACAAATATATATATGTATACAGTCAAACATAGATAAATGAGAGCTCAAGGGACCGTCAATTATTTTTCCCATTATAGAGATTTTTCACTAACCTGTTTATAGCTTACAGAATTACAGGAGCGGTTCACTTATACAGGTTAGACTTGTAGAAGTTTATAAAAATATGGCAAATGTATATGTAATTAGAAAAAAAAATACACATAAGGGAATTATTTGCATAGCATAGAATTTGAGATAAGCCAGCCAATAGAATAAAATTAGAGTTGAGCAACTGTAATCAGAATTTGAATTGTTTAAATTTAGGCTTAGGACATCTACTTTGTTATCAGTTGCCTGTGACTATATAGCTATTTGAGGGCGATATAAATACAACATTACAATTGTTCTTTCATTAGCTAAGCATCAGACTGTATAGGAAACCAACCAACCAACTGCCTTTGTACAGATTACCTCATTACAAAAGCATAGAAAAGTTTAAAACTCACCACCCTCAGTAAGCATAGTAATAGTAAAGATGCAGTGTGAGCGAGATGACTGTGCGTGGACGCCAGTGGCCGCTACCTGCAGATTATGTTTCCCTGCTACCATGACATCATATGCTTCTTCACCTGACCTCACAAATGCTTGGGTCGCTCCCTGGAATTAATAAAAACAATAAGCATAAAAATTATATTGTTTACACTTGTATTAATTAGATAATCTAATCTCTGGTACTACCAATATAGTTAGTAACAATATTCTAGTGTCATTGAGTGTTTCAAAATACCTTAACATATACATTGCCACTAGAATCTTCTCTAATTGCAAGTCTCTGAGCATTCCTCCTTTCTCCCGCTGCTAATAAATCATAAATACCCTCATTGTAGATTTCTATAAATGATACCTAGAAAAGAAAATCATAAGTGATCAATAGCACAATTCTATGGTTACAAAGTCAGTCAAATAAATTACCCAAACATAATGTCTACTTCTATTGGTAAGGTCCAGATGACTAGCTGCTAAATCATTCCTTAACTGCATACTCATACGTCTATACTTCTCTTTAAGTGGAGCTGATACTTGTAAACTCTTCATCCGCTAGAAAAATCAGATGGACTAATTTTATAACATACTTTGGTCTCATGATTAATTAAGTTAAAAATATGTATATAAAAATTTAATAGAAGTATCATTCAAAATACCTGTAATTCATATTCCTGTTGACTATAACTTAATTTATTAGCACCACTCTCAGAGGGCTTATAGACAGGCATCTGCTCTGCGTCAACAACCTTGAACACATACTCCAACGAACGAGGAACCAACCCCGGTGATGCAACTGTACCCATAAGTGTGAATGTTTTCCCTGATCCAGAAGCTCCATATGTCAGAAGTGTGAAACTGTTACCCTCAGGAAGTTTTTTTAAATTATCCTTAACTACATTTTCAAATATTTCCTAAAATCAAATGAAGTAATTATATTAGTAACTGCAGAATTCAAAACATTCTCTATATATTCTATATCAATAATTATTGATAAATAAATAAACTAATATTTCACTATAACTTACTTTCTGATTCGATTCGGGGCCAAATATGTGTGAAAATGTATACATTTTTGAGATATTGTGTTGAGTTGATCTTCCATGACCAGCAGTAGTAGTGTCTAAAGATGTTATCAAATAGCGGTCAGATCGTACTTCGTAAAAATTACTTGGATTGTTACAAGGTTTCAATCTTAAGTACACCTGAACTAATTCTGGTTCTTCGTAGTCAGAATCTTCTTCAAATAGCTGCAGTAGATTTGTTCCTTTTACTGGTCTCGGTCTCATAAATGGATTTAATATCAACGGTGGCCGAGGTTCTATAAATGAGGGAACATCTCGCCTAGACATCTCATTATCGGAAACCACTGAATTTAACATGATTTGAATTTTCAATGAAATCAATTTAAAAAAACGGCTTTATAGACCTCATGCATTAACAGCGAAGGACGAGTAACGATTGAACGGTTCGAGATTTAAAATGTTCGATTCATTTTTTAAAATGTAAATGGGATCTGGCAATTTAAGTAAACTTTTGAATCGGAAGTAATTTAAAAATGATTTGCATAATTGACCTGTTTTTAAATTTTTAAAATTATGTAACTATAATAATTGTAATTGTATATATATAAAAAAGAAAATAATAAAGTTATTCAACTTTCGAGTCATTCACTCAATGGATTATCTACACACAACCAATGGTTCGTTCAATCAGTCAGTCATTTTCTATAGAATTATGTCGGAGGGGTGCTTGTATGTGGTTTAACTTCTGTTTATTTTTCTATTTACAAAAAAATTTTATGGTGCCAAAAGACATGAGCTGTATGTAGTCCCCTCAATTTGAAGTTTTGTTTGTGAGTGATATTTAGGGAATGTTATTGACGGAATGAAGATTTTGTAAAGATGTGATTAATATTCGTATTTGGCTCTGTGCCATCCAGGTTCTATGTAAAACAGGCAAAATGAAGAATTTCTCGATAATCGTTCTGTTTTTATTCATCGAAGGAACGCTTAGTTTTTGTCCTTCGTTGTGTTCTTGTAAGGGGAATAAGTCTGCTGATGGGGCTTCTGCAGAGCCTCTACCTGGCGAACTTTTGAGATTAAAATGCGGTGGAAGTCCTGCACAGATCTCCGAGCTTAAAGAGATTGACCTGAGCAAACTTTGGACACTTGTTGTTAGTTTGTAAGTTATACTTTTCTTAATAATAAGTAATAGAATGCAATTCTCAACAAGTATCCAGCAGTACTAATCTTGATAAATGAGATTTACACAAATTTTAATTTCAGAAACCTTTCCGGTAATGCCATATCTACATTATCAAGAGAACTTCATTTGCCTAATTTACAAAAATTGTAAGTGTATCACTATATTTTTGAATTTATTTATTTGAGTTTAATTTATATTAATAAATAAATAATACACATAACATACTATATTTTTTAATGTATTTGTGAGACTTCTACTTATCATATATAAAATTAAATTACAGAGACCTCAGTAGAAACCAAATTTCATTAATAGAATCTGATGCTTTTTATAATATGACATCACTGCAAAGACTGGATCTCTCCTTCAATCAGATCAGCCACATTTATAAGGAGATGTTTAAAGGCCTTGTTAATTTGGAGCGTCTAGTAATGACACAGAATCATATATCTGTCTTAAGTTCAGGGACATTTGATTATCTCATTGGTTTGAAAAAAATGTAAGTATATCATTTTATTGTAAATAGTAATTATAATTTTATATTTATGTGACTTTAAAGTATTTAAACAAATATGTATTCACTATTGTAGAGACATAACTGACAATCCTCTTGTATGTGACTGTGATCTGCTCTGGGTTGGAGAATGGTCAAGAAACACAAGCGTCACTCTTGTCGGGAACCCCAAGTGTGCCTATCCAGAAAACATGCTCAACAAATCAGTCCGTAAACTGAAGATATTTCTGGATCTTTCAGCTTGTGGAAATGTACTACCATCAAACACTCTAATAGTTAAACCAGGTCATGACCAAGTGGTATTTGAAGGCGATACACTAGTACTGACTTGCAATGCACCGTTTGCATCTGTTATAGCCAAGTATGAGCTGAAGTGGGTTCATCCAATACTGGAAATATGTGATGTTAACATTACAAACACAGATATGCAAGAAGAGGGATTAGCAGAAACAACTGTTTACTTTCCTAACATAACAAACCATCATACGGGGAATTGGACTTGCACATACAATGACCAGAATCACATAAGACATAACCATTCGGTTCAAGTATTAGTAATATCGAATCAAACTCAGTATTGTAAAACGGGGCATAGTATTGATAACAAAGGTCTGTATTCCTGGCCTCAATTGTTGTTAAATCATTCAGCTAATGTCCCATGCCGTAGTGGTGAGGGCTTTGCTTACAGACATTGTTATGAGAATGCCACTTGGGGTCCTGCTAATACTACAGAATGTTCATATATCAGCAATATAACAAAATTATTGCAACAATTTGCATTGTTAAATGTCAGTTTGGTTCAATATTCTGCATTAAATGCGACAGAGAGGTTAGCAATGTTAATACAAGAGAAGACTTATCCATTAGCAGAGATCTCAGATCCAGATGATGTTATGTTTATTTTAAGAGCAATAAGAAATTATATGCAATTCATTTCAGAAGAGAAAGATTTAGGTAAGTTTGAATACATATACTTTTTAGTATATCTGATCTAAGTAGATTCTTGAGGAGAAACAGTAAAGTAGATCCTTTGTTTAAAAGTCGCTATAGACTTGAAATTATACCCGGAAATTATAGGCCTATGTCTGTTTTACCGACTCTGTTTTAAGCATCACATTTTATTAAGATCTTAATCTTCGATAAAAGTATATATATATATATACATATAGAGTCTTTATTTTTACATTGTTTACTCTTTTGTAGGGTTGATATTGTGAAATATACATCAAATTATTGAATTTCATTTAAAAAGAGCAACTGTTGAGTTTCTGGCCCGCTCTTGTCAGCATTCCGAGCTGGCGGTAGTTTATTCACGGACTGATTACACTGACCTTTTTTTATTGTAATAATTGACGATTCAAAAGTGGGAGTACATGCCTACTTGAATAAAGATATTTTGAACAGGCGGAAAAAATAGTTTTATATAGTGCTATAGATATAGATGAGATATATAGAAATACCAATCTCTAAACAAAATAACAAACCATTTATTCCTAGGGTCAACATTATTAGATGTGATCAGTTCAGCCATGAACATCTCAACCGTAGTAATGACAAAGGCGGAGACTCTTTACCAGTCCTGCACAGGCATGGTGAAGGCTGCTGAGGAGATATCGGCTTATACCAGCAATGTTCAAGGACATAAGGTATGTCAAATAAAATATACATTAGTAATAAATCACTAAGTTTAAGTTTTAATATAATTTCCCTCATCGGAAACTTTTGCATAAATAAGATATATAAAAAAATCATAACCTTGTTTTTATTTATATATAATGAAAAGGTAAATGAAAATATAATAAATAAAATGCGAAGACATAGGATTGATGTGTATTATTAAAATTTTTTGATATTGCAGAGAAACCTCGCCGTCGAACGCTTCCCCGTCCGAGAAGGCTTTAGCGGTGTGACGTGTGTGTGGTATAGCGCCGTACGGGGCGCTCCGCCCCGGCTACACTGCTCCACCACCAACCGCACGGTGGCACCTCTGCTCACTGTCAGCGATGCGCTCATACACGCGAGTGTGCAGGTCAGTTTGTGTGTCCGTATGTATGTGTGCGTGTAGCTTTACCATTCACACCGCGCGATTGTTATCAGTCAATGATCTGCACGCATTATTCTGACCGTCAATGTGTGCTCCTCGACCGGTGCACTTGATTTTTCAAACTGATTTTTTTTGTTTCAGATACCCCAATCTCTTCTGTACAGTACTACTGACTCCGGCGATGTTCTGCAAAGTAAACCGCAGGATCTCATCGTCACGATGTACGAAGATGGTTCGCTATTTCCACTTCTTCCTGCCGTCGAGGACAGCCCCATGCCCGGCCACCGTTCAAAGGATTACTACGGAAGAAGCACAAAGAGGGAGGATATGAACATGGAGATAACGTCGCCGGTGGTCGGATTTCAGTTGAGTACGTATCATCTTTTCCTTACAGATATTTGAAGGTCGATACTTTAAGTTGGTACGTAATCTGTCTGTCAGATGGCGAGTCTCTCCGCGGCTCGCTGCTGGAGCCGGTGATCGCGACGGTGCGAGCGCGGGCGGGCGGGGGGGAGGACGGTCGAGCGGCGCGTTGGGACGAGCGCGCGAGGCGTTGGAGCGATAACACCAGTGGTGAGTGGGGGGAGGGGAAGCGGGGTGCTAGCTTTAACATACCGTTCCGAGTAGGTTGGTAGGTGGTAGGTAGGTTCTATTCACTGTTATATATTTTTTATGAAAAAGTCCAATGAAAACATCAAGTTTTTACAGCGGTTGCACTCCTCCTCATTCAAAATGATGCTCACTAATATCAGGGGATTGCACTCCTCGTCATTCAAAATGATGCTCACTAATATTAGGGGGTTGCACTCTAATCTCCTACCTGTCCACCACCACCTGGAGACAGAGCAACCGCACTTGCTCTTTTTGACGGACACGCAGATACAATGCCCTTTGAGCACTGCGTACCTGGATTATCTGGGCTACTCGTTAGAGCACAACTTTTGTTCATGTGCTGGGGTCTGTTTGTACGCACAGAACGACCTCTGTATCCTGCGTCTCAGTCACCTTGAAGGCCCCACTTTTTCTTCCATATGGGTTTTAGTAGACACAGGAAACGAAAAAATCCTGTATTACTCTGTCTACCGCTCGCACAGTGGTGACCAGGAGACAAATAGATTATTTGAGTATTTCGCTGAGGCTGCTGATTTGGCTCTGCATCGGTATCCTTCAGCGCAGTTCGTCTTTCTGGGGGACTGGAATGCCTGTCATCAGGACTGGCTGTTCCCGTACCAGAAGACCGACCATGCTGGAAGAGAAGCGAGGAATTTTGCGTTGTCCTTCGACCTCTTTCAGCTGGTGAGGCAAGCGAGAAGGGTACCAGATGTAGTAGGCTATACAGACAAATTACCTGGACCTTCTGCTGACAACTGATCCGGACAGGTATAGTGTAGAAGTCACCTCTCCCTTGGGTACCTCCGATCACTGTCTGGTGAAATCTGTGTTTACCTTTTAATCTGTATTCCCCACCAGCTTTCGAACCACATGGTGTTAGGCGAGTATGAAAATACAAGTCAGCAGATAGGGATGAGATGCGGCACTTTTTTGCGTCTTATCCTTGACGGCAGGTCTGCTTCTCTTCTTTGGATCCGTCGAGTTGCGCGGACGCTATAATCGATGTGGTGCATCAGGCAAAGGAGTATTTCATTCCTTTTACTGACGTACCCATCGGTGGCAAAGCTCGCTCATGGTTTAATGCCGAATGTGGTCGTGCTGAATACCGTAAACATTCGGCATACCTCATTTGGGCTGATGCTCGAAGCCGCAAAGCTCCGGATGTACGTTTCAAGAAGAGCCTTTAACTAAGCTGCCAAGTCCTATAAAAAGGCATTACGGAAGGCTCGACGCGATCTAATCGCTAAGAATGGCGAAAAACTCTGTCAGACCTACTGGCAGTCGAGCTTTCTTGTCTCTTGCCAAAGCGATCGAGTCAAACTTCTGCCAACCCTCACTGCTTGCTCTGCTGAAGCCGAATGGATCTCTGGTCATTACAGCGACAGAGAAAGCGAATATACTTGCTTCTCTGTTTGCTGATAATTTGCATCTAGAAACTGGCAATGCTTCTCCAGCACATCTTCCTCACTACGGTATTTCGATGCCTGAAATCCGCATCACTAACAAAGAGGTATGGAGAGGTGTGTCGTCTTGACGTGAATAAAGCCAGTGGTCCTGATGGTATACCAGCCATTATGCCCAAGACATGCACAGCTGAGTTGTCTCCTGTATTGACACGTCTGTATCGCCTCTCTTTCAAGACTGGAATAGTGCCGAAATCCTGGAAGCTTGCAAACGTGCAGCCAGTGCCCAAAAAAGGCAGCCGTGCCGTTCCTGCCAATTATAGACCAATTTCAATCACCTCCATATTCTGCAAGATAACGGAGCGTGTATTGAACATGCTCTTTCTTGCGTACCATAAAAATAACGATCTCCTCAGTGACCGACAGTACGTGTTTCGCCGAAATGGGTCCACTGGGGACCTTCTAGTGTATGCTACGCACGTTTTAGGCGAGGCCATCGAGAAGAACGGAGAAGCGGTCGCCGTCTCTCTGGACGTCTCGAAGGCAATTGACAGGGTCTGCCATGTGAGTCTTATAAGTAAGCTTTCAGCGTACGGTATATCTCCTGGTCTGATCGGCTGGGTAACGGACTTTCTGCACCAGAGATCTCTCCGAGTAGTTGTCGACGGGTGTACCTCAGAACCTTTGACAATAAACGCCAGAGTGCCGCAGGGGTCAGTTCTTTGTGCAACTCTTTTTCTGCTGCACATTAACGATCTCCTCAAGTCCGTTATCTATGAGTATGCAGACGACAGCACAGTTGTAGAAAGATGTCTGCCGAGTACTCGGGCGTAGTCAAGTCAAACTTCAGGCAGTCTCCGCATGAGGCAATGCCAATCTTGTCCAATTCAACACCACCAAAGCGCAGACGTGTCTTTTCCAGTGCGTATCTTTGGAATACAGTGACCGGCTTCAGTTGTTAGGCTTAGAGATTTCCTCGAACCTCAACTTTGGTCGGTGTATTGAGTCCAGAGCAAGAGCAGCTGCAGGAAAGCTTGCCGTTCTTGCCAATGTCCGTCAGTACTTTACACCGGGACAGCTTCTTGTATTATACAAAGCACAGATCCGGTCGTGTGTGGAGTACTGTGGTCATATATTCGCTGGTGCCGCAGACTCATATTGCGGTTCTGACTCAATTGAGTGGCGAGGAAAGAGGCTTATAGGCGATCCCGAATTGGTAGAAGCCAACTTCCACAGCCTTGAACACAGGCGTAGAATTGCTTGCCTCTCAGTATGCTATAGGATACATTTTGGTGAGATTGCGCTGGAATTACACGACATAATTCCTCCATCACAGTACGTCCCGACGCACGGTAGGTATCCATCCTTACGTTGTGGACATTCCCGCTTTCCGAGCGAAGCGCTTGGCTTTGTCTTTTTCAATTCGGACAGCGAAGGACTGGAACAGCTTGCCTGCGTCGGTTTTTCCATCCGAATACAATGTGGGTGTTTTCAAGAGAAGATTGAATAGGTTACTAGGTTAATGCGCTTTACCATCTAAGACTACATTTTCATTTGCCATCAGGTGGAATGTAGTCAAGCATTAACCTAGATGGTAGAAAAAAAAAGATGATTTATATATTCTATGTCTGTCTGTGCGCTTTATACGTCGTGAGCCCTTGGTTTGAAGTGACGCTACCTGTTGCCTCGCCCTGTCCATCTCTCCCAATTTCTTAAAGGAAAGGTGGGCCTTGTCCTTGGACCTAGGTGATCACGAAAATGACAATCATTTTAAAAAGGCTCTTTAAGAGCAATGATACGATATAGGGTTTTAAGTGATAAACACCAAAACCTGTATGAGGATTCAACTGGACAATATTAAGTTTATTCTATACCCACCATAAAGGTCCTGAGGTATTCTTTTGGTACTCCCCTGATGATGTCAGGGCGAGGTGATCAAAGCAGGTGCACGGTAATAGGTGGGCGTAATTTTAACATTAGAAGCCATTCTTACTACTTATATTATTATACTCATTTATTTATTATTAAATTGTCTTTTCTCTTATATTTGCGAAACTAGTAGTACTTCGCCATTACCTCACTTCAATCTTGTTTGAAGCTGGTGTAGAGTTGGACTATTGTGTCCATTCCTGCTATTGTCCTACACGACAGCGTAACTTGAGCACATTGGACAATACGGGATAATGATATTCTTACCCGGGACAAAAAAATAATATTTTTTAATATATTTTTTTTATTTTTTTCAGATTGCAAAGTATCTCACGTGGTATCCGAAATGATAATTATAAGCTGTACCCGTCTGGCTTATGTCGGTCTGTTACAAAACGTTGAGACCGGTATCTACGGCGCCAGAACTGACGGGGCCAGGTTCAAGGTATCCCACCCGGCGGTGTACGTCGGGAGCCTCATCCTCATCGGTTGCGTGAGTTGCGCAACTCTCACTTACATCATGTGCTACAAAACGATACAGATGGCGAAGAAAACTAAACACGCCCTCATTAACACCTGGATAGCAATCGGTCTCTTGTGCTTCTTGTACACTCTAGGTATTTACCAGACGGAAGACGTAAAGCTATGTCAAATTCTAGGATTGTTGATACATTATCTATCCCTATCCTGTTTATTGTGGATGTGTGTGTCCGCTAGTAACATGTATAAGTGGGTCACGAAAACCCATAATCCGGTTAGGACGCCCGAAGACGAAATCCCACCGGACATGCCGATACAGAAGCCGATTTTGGGATTGTATCTAGTTGGGTGGGGAATAGCATTGATTGTGTGCGGGATATCTGGTGCAGTAAATTTGAAAGATTACGCTGGTTATTCTCAATGTTTCTTAAGTACCGCTCCAGCGCTCAGCGCCTTATTCATACCCGGTGGTATCTTACTCACGTTTTTGTTAATACTGTTCCTCTTGATACGATGTACGATTCGCAATATGAATGTTCAATTATCTGAAGGGACGCAGGCGACTGAGAATGTTGACCTAGAGATGTGGGAACCAAATCAGGCGAACGAGGGGGAGAGGCGGAGTATCAAGTCGACCGTTGACTCTGAAGTGGATGATATAGAGCACACTCCAATAATACAGCTGAGGGCTCAGGTCATTGTGCTCTGTCTGTATATGTCTGTTTGGACATGCGGCGCGATCGCTGTGTATAGACCATTACCGGCCTATTTACCCTACCAAGAAGATATTTGTAGCATAATTTATGCGGTCTGTGCTACTGTTTTGGGAACCTTCATCCTATTCTTTTACGGCATTGCCAGGAGTGATGTTAGAGCGCAGTGGTCGGTAATGCATTGCTACTTTCAATCAACAAAACAGTGCTGCAGAAATAGAAGTGTGTTTGATACAAATCAACAGAATTTACCGACAAATCAAGGAACTAATAATTCACCTCAGCGCGTTATAACTAACGATAACAGATCTAGATCCGGTAGTAGAAGTTCTAATAAAACTAACACTAAAACTAACAATAGTGGAACCTATAAAGCGGCAGCTGAACTAAATGGTCAAACGTTACCAAAAGACCTGAAAAACACGAATGGTAAAACTCCGAATATAAACCTAGTAGTGTTGCACAGACAGCAATACAGATCTAATAACTCAATGATGACTTATCCGGAAACTGGGTCGGTTGGTCCCGAAGTATTCTACAATCCGAATCAAATGAATGTAGCCAAAAAGTTCTTTAAAAAACAAAGGCAAAATATGAAGAGAAATTGTCTTGAATTGCCCATCCGGCGAGATTTAGACGATGATTCACACGTCTCCCTCCCACTACCGAGCAATGAGGCTTACAACGTCGCGAGTTTTATAAACGCCGGCATCAAATTCAATAACACAAACCAAAACGTGGAAAGAACTAACAACGGTATAAAGGAACCAAGAAATGTTATTAATCCAAATTTATTGGAGGAGGAATCAAAAGACAATCTAAAGAAATATACCGATCCGAAATCCTGGATCAAAAACGACGATTCCAAACACGGGAGAACCCAGATTATGAACATTTACACCAACGTCCCCGAAACCCAAGTACCACAACATCAAATTGTTAAAGCGAATGTGCCTAAAAATTTGAACGGTCAACGCAATAGCGTATCAGAAGAATGTCTGCAAAGTCACGTGTGCGATCCGCCCGAAATGAGAACAATATCGCAGCAGTGCAGCTTAGAGTATAGTTCAGCGTCCGAAATAGCCATGCCCCATACCTGTTCCGATCAAACGATTAACACTCATTCAGAAATGACGTCATTTCAAGAGAATAGTGCCTTATGTTCCACAAACGAAATAACAGACACGGAAAGTTTCGGTCAATACATAGACTATTTACAACCGAGTAAACCCCTCGACGGAAAGGACGGTATAGACAAATCCCTACAGGACATATCAGAGGAATGCACGATGAATAGCGATGAAGTTAACAGATCCAGTACTCCCCACAATATGGATGCCGGCTCCGGCGAATTGGACAATTTGCTTCAAAACCCCGATATTGAAGGATCCAAAGATAAAATGGAAGACGACAAGGACACTTTCTATATGGCGAAGACTACCTACGATTTCGAGACTTGCAGCACTAACGCCAGCGAGCAGGGTTTTGAAAATGAAAGTGACATATATTGTCCGAATTATCAAATGTCTGAAGTGAGTATCCGGAGTCACGGTTTATACGCACCCTCGCCGACGTCCATGTGTCCAAACGAGATCAGCTTCAGTAATGAAGACGTCTCAACGTTAGAGAGCCAGTACGTTAACTATGATCCAGGGTGGCGTAAAACGATAAAGAACAATCCTAAATTAGGAAGGTACGTGCCCACGCCCGCATTGAGCTGTCCCGAAGTTAACAGGGATAGCCCAATGTCGTTTACCAGCGAATTGGATGAACTTTACACTCAAATAACGAGTAGGGACAAGGATAGATCGCGAAAAGACCACGGTTTCGACGTGACAGTGAACAGTGACGTCACGTTGAAGCCCGACAGTGACAGTTGTGTTAGTGAAGTGGCCTCCGACACAGAGTGCAAGGGGACGACGGTGTGAATGTACTTTTTTTTAGGAATCTTTTGTATATATACTTCTTGTTCTAAAGAATGTAACCAAGAATCCGTTGATAAAAATGTTTAGATTTGTCTATTCTATACTTGAACTGCCACGTACTGTAGCGGCAAGATGTGCCATTGTAATAATTTTGTATAATTACTTGTAAGTTGTAATTTATCTGTAAAGTTATTTATTTATAAGTTTTATACGGCCTCGTGTGTTCTTTGAATGGTTTGGACACTTGGGGGGATTGCATAATGATAAAAAAAAATTGTTAACTATAACTCTTTGATCTCGATTATTTTCTTGTATTGATATATTTAGATTGCTTGTGAAAATTGGAAGTGAGCATGTTGTACGGTGAGGACGCTGTGTTAGAGGTATCGTGCCAAAATATAACAGATTGTTGTAAGTTTTTTATTCTAATTAACGTTTTGGGAATGTTAGAACTTTACTGAATCGTCCGCCTTACGTCTAGTCCGTTTGGGATCTATTTGTTATTAAAATTTTATTCATGACCAACAAATAACTCCGGTTAATCATTTTTAAACAATAATTTTATGTCACTGATGGACACTTGAAATCCGATAGTCTTTTGAGAAAAATATTTTAGAATAATGCTAATCTTGGAAAAGTATACAACTTATGAGGAAAATAGAAAAATATACACTTTTACAGTATCATTCAAAAATAAGTTTCAAAAATGATTGTCAATAATTAAACTGAAAAGCATTCTTTTGAGAGGACTTTTGCTCTTTTTTCTTACATTAACTTTAGTAATTATTATTTTTTTCTTCTTAACATGATTAAAATATTGTAATAATATCAGCCGTCTTTTGTAAAAAATTATACAAAATTACAAATCATAATATCAAATCGGTATTTGTCTTTATAAAATGTATGTTTTAATATAAAAATTAATTTGTATTTCTGTATTTGTATATCGGTTATAAAAATGTTTCATAGTATTACTAATGGAGACTGAAATGTGTGGTTTATTTCTGAACGCATTGAATTAGTTTTTTTTGTTATTAAATACTAAAAGTAACGCACAATTAACAGACAAAATGTTAATAATTCTGTGTATATAATATATTAATAGTGAAAAATTTATAAATGGTTAGCTTTGTGGGCATATTGCTTAATAAAGGCATTTGCAAGTATTTGTTTTATTTTATTATGAAAATAAAAAAATCTTTGGCTCATCGTAGCACATCACAAATATCAAGTTACTATAAAAATTTACTATATATATATATATATATATATATGTGTGTGTTTTTAATTTTAGTTACATAAAACTCAAAAACTTAATTACGATTTCTAATTAATACATTACATGGGTTTAATATTAACTTATCTCGTTAAAAATATTATCAGTGCATTCTGAACTTGACCCGGGAATAATCAATTAATATTATATGTATTCGAGACGCTATAATTATCTCTGCATTATAATTATTACAATTAGGAAATGTTATAGAGATATTACAAGTATTACCATATATTTGGTAATATTACAATATTTACCATAATTTTATGCACATGATATTAGCATTGGTAAGTTATATAATTTAAATTTTGCCTATTTTTACATATTTTTGTATTTTATATAAATATATGATATTTTTTACTAATTTTAAAATTAATTCAGTATTAGATATGACTAACTAGACTTATAATTTTAAAACCAACAACTTGAGCAAAATTTATATAAAAATATTATTTATTATCTTACTCCTAACATTATTATATATATGTATAAATAATTTTATAATATGGCAAGATTGTGTTAGTATGAAATTTATACTATTTCATATATACTAGGCGTTGGCGGGCAGCGCGAGGCGAGTGAGCTCCCTCCCGCGGCCGGCCACCGCGCCCAGCACGCGACCCACCAGGCCCTTTGGTACCTCTTCAGGGATCCTTTGTTTTCCTGGAACGGTATTAAAAAAAAATGTTTTTTTAAATTAAATATGAAAAATAAATTTTCAATAAAGGCTAAAGATGGCGCAGGTTTCGAGTCCAGACCCTGTTGATGATATATTAATTTTTTTTTAAAGGAAATGTTTTTGAATTTTTGTTATCTTTTAATTTATTATGGAGAAAATAATTCCTTAACACCGGCTACAGCGCAGGTAGGCTTCGACTCCTGACCGCGTTGATAAAATAGATATTTTTTTAATGGAAAATTTTATCAGTGTATGCAAAAAAATGTTTTTAGAATATTTCAAAATACTCACCGACAAAGAAGTCCAGTATCAAGGCGGCCACCTCGCTATCGGCCGGGCCGGGCTCGCTCACCATACGCAGCGCGGGGTTGGCGCAGTACTGCGCGCTGGCCACCAGCTGCGCCGCGCTGTGCCGCGACCCCACCAGCAGGCCGCGCGCTCCCACGCGCTCTTCGGGACTCACGCGGTACCACGCCGCACCTGCACGTACAGTTACATATAAAAACGTAGATCGTTGCATACGACATTAAAAAAAAAAGTAGCGTAAACTCAAAATAAATAAAGCTAAACTTCTCATGAAGAGATGTTTAAGTCAACATGGAATGTCCACATGCTGGATACTTAACATGAAGGAATCTGATAAAAAGATTGAGAAAAAGTTTATAGCACATCTCGTGATGAGTCTATGGGCTGTCTGTGTCCAGAAATTGGATTAACTCGTAAGCGCTCAGGAGTTATGGAGGGTACAGACAGACGGACGGACATCCTTGACGATTCTATAAAGGCTTTCGCTTACTACATAAAAAAAAAATTACACGACTAGAGAGAATTCTTATAAAGTGATAATATCTTATAAAGATACTTTTTTCCAAACCCCACTACTCAGTGCGCTATTCTGGTGTGCGGGTGAAGCCGCGGGCGACGATGAGTATATTATATTATAGTTACAGTTATAGACCTGATAAAGTCTAACATTCTTGCGATATATTTAATAACATCCAGTTATATGTTAGCTGCTTTTAAATTAAAAAAAAAATGTGATAAATGTTGCAAGTTGATTTATAAATAATACTTTATCACCATACAAAAGTACATTTATTAAAAAAAATATATTGTTTTAATGAAATATTATATTTTTTCCTTTTAATAAAATAAATTGGTTGTCAATTAATATTAATATATTACATAAAATGATGTATGTAAATAACTTTATAATGATTCATTAAAATTATCACATACATTTATTATATTGTAAGGATTGATTTATGGTTTTTATCATTATTTTAAATAAAGACTCAATATAACATAATTTAACATTCAAACAAAAGAGTTACAAAATTAAATATGAATTTAGGGCAATTAAATTATATTAATTATATTTCAACTGATTGTAGAATTAATAACTGTTTTCATACCTCTTACGTAGTTGAGAGCCCCGCTCCAGTCTTGTGCTCGTGAGCTGGACCACTGAGAGCCTTTTTGTAGAGCTCCCTCGGCCAGCCACCGCTCAGGGAACAACGGCCACTGGGGAATCATATATCATAGTTAGGACTTCTTAATTAAAAGAAGCTGTCTTCTGAAATTATATATATATATATATATATATATATATGTAAGCTTTGTATATTGTATGTTGTGTACATAGACTAATGTACGAGTATCTGAACGCTGCCTAATATCTATGATATGGCAATTAACAAATGACAATGACAGCGGACTTCATATGGAGATTTTAATCCTGCTCATCAAGTAATATAATTGTTATCTCTCATTGCCTGGATAATCTTGGAAGTAAAAACCTTTAATTGTCGATTTTTCTGTTTTAGGTTAGTAGATAACATTTGTTTTTAATTAATTTTAATGTTTAATTTTATAATACTATTAAATTTCTGTTTTAGATAAATGCAATTGTGTGTTTTTTTACTCCGGTATCATCCATCATATTACAAATCGACAATTGTCAGAGTTTGTTTGGATAATCATGGCAAGATTACAATTTGAAGTTGAGCTGGCAGCAGATGAAGATCCGAAGAATAACATCATAATTATAAAATCAGTAACAAAAGAGGATGGAATATCTTATCTCATACCGCCATGTTTTCAAGCAACAAAACACCACCCTCAATTGACAAAGTTACCAGAATTTTTGAAAATAAAAAAAACATTACAGAGAAGAGGTCATAATAGAAAGGTGTGGATGTCCATGCCATGTGATGTTTTAGCACTATACAAAGATGATGCTGGAAATATGGTGTTTAATGATTATTTATTACAAGAAAATACTCAAGTCACAAGCCAGGTTATAGATGGAAAATTATTGGAAATTTTAGAGAAACTAAGTGAAAAATCTAATGTCAACAAAGAAAAACATAATAATTTAAGCAAATTAAATGAAAAGTTTGTTTTAAAAAAGTTTGACAACAAGAACACTAATGCCAAACAATGGTTGCAAAGTTTTGAAAGTGAATGTACTAGATTTGATTTAAATGGTGATACAGAAAAAATTAGTGCTTTGAGATTATTTTTGAATGACACAGAAAGTGACTGGTATGGGTCTATGTTAATTAAACATAGTTTAAACTCGATATGGAAAATATGGCAAGAAAGTTTTCTTAAAACGTTTGCAGATAAAAGTTGGTCTTCGGTAGTATATGCACTCAGTTTCAAACATTTAAATGGCTCTCTGCTAGAATATGCATTGAAAAAGCAGAGATTGTTACTAGAGTATAACAGTGATATAGATACCAGAACTCTTACTGACTTAATTGTTGCAGGATTGCCAACTTATATTACAAGTAAACTTGATAGACAAGAGGTGACAAACCCAACTCTTCTGTTTAGTGCTCTACGGATACATGAAAATCAGAATAAAAATGTACAAAAACATTTTACGGAGAAGAAAAACTCCACCAAATCAGAAACGGAATGTAAAAAAAAAACACCTTGTCAAATATGTTACAAAATGGGAAAGAAAAACAGATTTCACTCTGAAAATTTGTGCTGGTTCAAAGAAGACAAGAACAGTAATGACAGTGTAAAACACTGCAAAAATTTAATGTTAGAAATTGATCAATTTCAGGATACAAAAAACTAGATATTCCCCCACTAATAGAAGTTACAGTTATACTAAATGACACATTGAAATGCACAGGTATTTATGACCCTGGCTCAAATATAACCTTAATAAATTCCAAATTAATAAAAGTAACAAATTCAAAGAAAAATTATTTTGAAAATAAATTCAACACAATTGGTGGTGGGGGAAAAACAACAGGTTTAATAAGATTAAATGGGAAAATACTAAATATTGAAAAGGAAATAAATGCATTTATTTGTAATGATAAAAATTTTACCCATGATTTGCTTTTAGGACTGGATACAATAAAGCGGTTTGGGTTGACCCATGATGGGAATTTAAACATCCAACTTCAGAAAAATTACAGCCTAATTGCAAATGAATATATCAGCCCTAATGAAGATAAAAAACATGGTAATCAAGAAATTGAAACCAAAGAGTTTAAGTCAGAAATATTTGATTATAAAATAAATTTTAATGAGGGCATAGATGTGAATAAATTTAATATAGATACAAATCACTTGGAACACAACCAAAGAATAAAAATTAGTGAATTATTATATGATTATAAACATATATTTGCTAAAGATAAGTATGATGTCGGCCAAGTAAAAAACTATGAAGCATTTATAGATCTCCAAGTAGAGAAATATTGCTCAAAAAGACCATATAGATGCTCCTTAGATGATAAAGAAGAAATCGAGAAGCAAATTGGACAATTGCTAAAAAATAAATTAATTGAAGAATCTTACAGCCCCTTCGCAGCACCAGTAACATTGGCATTCAAACGGGATGAAGAAAAAAAGTCGAGATTATGTATTGACTTTAGAGATCTTAATAAGATTATTATCCCACAACCACAGCCATTTCCTTTAATAGAAGATCTAATGGTAAGGACTATAAACTGTAAGTATTTTACTACTCTTGACATTAACTCTGCTTTTTGGTCTATACCGTTGCGGATCAGTGACAGAGAAAAGACAGGCTTTGTTACACAAGAAGGTCATTATCAATGGACTTGCCTTCCTTTTGGACTGAAAACATCCCCAGCAATTTTTCAAAGAATCTTGACCAATATAATAAAAAAAAATAACCTGTCAAATTTTGTAATGAACTACATTGATGATATTATGGTGTTTTCAAAAACATTTAGTGAACATATTAACCATTTATCGAAACTGCTGGATGCAATTGCTGAAGAAGGATTCCGTCTGAAATTAACAAAATGTAAATTTGCAGCACAGTCTGTAAAATTCTTGGGACATATAGTAAAAGGTAATACAATAACACCTTTAAAAGATAACCTCAGATCTATAGCAGAATTTGCAGCACCACAAAACAAGAAGCAAATAAGACAATTTCTGGGTAAAGTAAATTTTTATAATAAATATATTCCTAATGCTACAATAACTCTTGATCCAATACACAATTTACTTAGAAAGAATGTCAATTTCGATTGGTCGCCTGATTGTGAACAAGCTTTTCAGACAATAAAAAAATATTTATGCTCTGCTCCAATTCTAGCAATTTTCGACCGAGAGGCGCCAACTTTTATATACACTGATGCAAGTATAAAAGGAATCGGTGCAATACTAAAACAAACTCAAAAATGTGGAGAAATCAAACCAGTGGCGTACTTTTCAAAGAAGTTGAATGAATCACAAAAAAAGAAGAAAGCCATATTTCTTGAATGCTTAGCCATAAAAGAAAGTTTAAAATTTTGGCAACACTGGCTAATAGGAAACTTATTTACAATTTATACGGACCACAAGCCACTAGAAAATTTAAACATAAAAAACAGAACAGATGATGAATTAGGAGACATGACTCATTACTTATCACAATACAACTTTGTAATAAAATACAATCCAGGTAAAAACAATGCAGAAGCGGACTGCTTAAGCAGAAATCCTGTGTATGAAAGCCACGAAAACAAAGAAGATAACTTGAAAACAGTAAATATTGTAAAGATTGAGGAAATATTGGATGACCAGAGCAAAAATCCAAACATAAAGAACCAACATAGTTTTATTCGAGAAAATGGTATATATTACAAATGGAACAAAAAGAAAAAAAAAATCGTTTTGTCCGAAGACTACAGTAAGACATTAATAAAAAAGGTACATGAGCATTTCTGTCATATAGGAATAAATCAGATTGAGTCAAAAATAAGACCTTTCTACACAGCACCAAGGCTACTGGATAATATAAAATTGATTTGCCGGCAATGTGAAGTATGTATAAAAAACAAATCACGATTAAATAGAAATTATGGACTCATGTCACAATTAGGACCGGCAGAAAAACCTTTCCAAATCATGTCTATAGATACGGTAGGGGGATTCGGTGGTAACAGGTCTTCAAAAAAGTATTTACATTTATTAATTGATCATTTCACACGTTATGCTTACATTTCATGCTCAAAGACACAACTGGCTAATGACTTTATAAAACTGTTAGATCAAGTGATCAAGGACAATGACGTTGAGATATTGCTCTCCGATCAATATCCAGCCCTGAATTCGAAAGAATTTAAAAAATATTTAAAGAACCACTCTGTCAATTTAATTTTTACAGCAGTGGATGCTCCTTTTTCTAATGGTCACAATGAAAGGTTGAACCAGACACTAGTAAATAGGATTAGATGTGTCTTGAATAGCAAAGGAAAAAAAACAGCTTGGACAACCGTTGCAATGGATTGTGTGAAAGCTTACAACTCAACAAACCACACTGTGACAGGTTATTCGCCTCTGTATCTGTTAAATGGAGAGCAAACTGATGTATTACCAATGGACCTAAGAAAAAAACAAATGGAACCTGAAATACTGGAAAAAGACCGACATACAGCATTTCTCAGATCAAAAAAATCACATGAATTGAACAAGGAAATTTTTGACAAAAATAGAATGGATTACAAGTTTGAAAAAGGTGATATGGTTTACATAACGGACTGTAATAAGTTAAACAGATCTAAAATGGATGAAATTAGAATTGGTCCTTTTGAGATAGAAGAAATGATATCAGATTCTCTATGCAAAATCAACACTGGAAAGAATAAAAAGTCCTTGGGATTATATCATGTGACAAAGCTCATTCCCCAGTTTGATTACTCAAATTAACCCCAGCTAATTTGCACTTTTGAGGGGGGGAGATGTAAGCTTTGTATATTGTATGTTGTGTACATAGACTAATGTACGAGTATCTGAACGCTGCCTAATATCTATGATATGGCAATTAACAAATGACAATGACAGCGGACTTCATATGGAGATTTTAATCCTGCTCATCAAGTAATATAATTGTTATCTCTCATTGCCTGGATAATCTTGGAAGTAAAAACCTTTAATTGTAGATTTTTCTGTTTTAGGTTAGTAGATAACATTTGTTTTTAATTAATTTTAATGTTTAATTTTATAATACTATTAAATTTCTGTTTTAGATAAATGCAATTGTGTGTTTTTTTACTCCGGTATCATCCATCATATTACATATATATAAAACAATTTATTACTTAGTATGTTTTATTAGTGATATTTTTAAAGCAGCAGTCTTATTTAAATAATACTCTGAATTTACCCTACTTTGAATAAGTGAGGTAATTTCATTTGGTTTGAAAATGTATATATTCTATGTTTTTATACTTTCATCTAATCTGTATCTTACCTGTATAAAATGTAAAGATTGATGACAAAATGCAGCGGGTGGATGTTGCCAATAGAGGTTTGGATGTGGAGCCGATATTACAGCAAACTTGCTCACCAGTGATGCTTGGCAATGAACTACATACCTGTGCCATTAAATATACATTTAAACAAATTAGGTATGAAAATTAACAGGAAAAGAAAAGAAAATAAAAATAGTTTCATTATCAACATTCTTAAGATATTAAGATAAATAACATGTTATAATTTTATCAGACTTATCAGAGAAAAATATTAAAAATATAAAAAATTTCAAGAAAAGTAACAATTTAACTTAAAATTACTAAACATTATTTTATTTTAAGGATTATAAAATCAATGTATGCACCAATTTGTCAACTAAATGTTTATCACAAGGCTGATATGTGAACCGAGAACTTTGGATACTGATTGATAAGAAATACTATAATATGATTATTATTTATATCACTAAGTCAGTGTCATCGAACTATTTATATATAATATAAATGTTTGGAATTCAATTCAATTGTATGAATTAAGTATTTAGTGAATAAAAATATACATTCTACTTCTATTAACTTTACTCACCAAGTCAACATACCACCAATTCCAAATCCTATCATTAGAGCGGGATTGTTCTCTGATGCTCCAAGTGCTTCAAGCAATGCTGTCAGCTCTTCAACAGCTCTCGGTGGGGATAAGTCACTCCTGTGCCCTCCTTCACTGCCCCCGGTACCTCTTAGATCAAGAGTCACCACGTGATGGTCAGTCTCGGCTAGCCGCCGGACCACTGACGACCAGTTCGGGACCCATAAATCACGGGTATCAGGCGCGTCTCCAAGAATCAACACGAGTTTGCCGTATTTTGGACCTGTTTCTACATAGTGATATTTTACTCCCTGAAACATTAATGTAATTTTAATTTATTATTTTATATTTTATGAAGGTAATGTTAAAAGTTGTAATTGTTTATTTGTAATATGTTTTTAAAAATAATAAAATTGGAAAAAAAAATATTTATAACTTTTTTTTTATTATATTCCACTAAAATATTTAAGAAAGAAAAATTAAAATACTATTTTATAGGAGTGAAAAAATGGATACCATGATTTTGATGTAGCAATGTATACCAATTGAAGAGTCCACTGTGAATTCAACTGGGGGATAGTTTTTAGATAATTTCCTTCGGTGTCCTTTCCATAACCTTTTTACTGCGAGCTGTATTAATTGCCAAAGTCCGATAAACACAAATTTAAAAATTAATTCTACTGCTTCCCAGCCACATATCACTTGTAACACTTTATTACTGTTCACACTCATAATTACAAATATATTATTCAGACCTCGACGCAAGCGATACGTGCTCTTAATGTAGACGGCGCATTCATTATTTTCTTATCAGTTATTCAGTTTTTATCAGTTTATTCGAAAGAAACGGATGCTAATGCAGCTGTCAATGTCAAGTGTTTAAAAAACGCGCCGATATAAACGAAATTTATGATTCCATATTCCATTGGGATCCAATATTGAAATATTATGCATATACTTTTGAAAATCTATTTCAAACAAATGGACATAACCAATTACGATATTCATATTTTGCAATATCCAATAAATTACTATACTCGGCAGTGTTCGTTCCTCGATGCGAAATTAAAAAACTTATTCAGATCTCCGTGCATTTAAAATAAAATGTTCGCCTTGTATGTTGTTGTAATTTATTTAAATTTGCATTGGGAATAGCAATACTCTGGAACATTATATTATTATGTGTATAAACTGAAGCAGTAAGTATAATCGTATATGTAAATACGTTATTTTTATTAAACTAAACACTTGGGATTGTGTCATAGAAATGTTATGAAATTCATAAAAAAACGAATCCTAAAAAGGATAACATAAACAAAAGGATAACCCTTAATCACGCATAATTTTCAAAAGATGTCTACTGTCTTCGCTCAAGGATTTAAAAACAAATTAAGGTCCGAGACAGGGCACTCAAGTTGTAAGACCATAATGACAAACGCAGAAAGCAAGTCACGGTAGGTAACGACGAGCTAACGAGTCTCACTAACGTTTAAATCTGCTCGGTCAAACGCCTACAGCGTTGAAAGAGCAATAAGAATTCTTTAGTGTTGAAAAATTGCCTAGTGCATGACATGAACCTTATTCATACCGTATAATGCGCTTCGTAAGGACTTGTTTTGTATGCTATTATTTTTGCGGGTTATTCTCAATAGATAGCGTTAGTTGTTGTTACATTCCAACTCGTATTGTGATTAGTGTTTTAGAATTTAGATGATACAAATTAATTGCCAATCGTAATTATTATCGCAATTTACATATTGCAATGTATGTTAGTCAATTTTAAATATAATTTAAATAAATGAATTGGATCTAGTAGATAGATTTTTTTTATAAATAGTTAAAAATACTCTGGAATATATGTTTTTTATCTGTAGTCATACATTAATAACAAATGTCGTATTTTACCTATATTTCTGTATTTCTATATTTTATTAAAAATAAGCTTCCTGTAAGCTTTATAAGTAACTTAGTCACCAGAATTTAAAGGTAGGTATTAGAGAGATGTTAACTGTCAAAAGTAAATGTAAGACCTCTAAAAGGTATATACGACAGTTATCTTCAACAAATCGTATAAGGGTGCTTCGAGAGGTGGAACGTGCCTCAGCATCGCTGGGATCCCCTTCTTGATCTGATGCATCTGATCCAAAGGCTCGTGGTTACGAAGCTTCTTATATATAAGTATAGAATTAGAATTAGATTTGATTTATGTAAAATAAAAAGTAGGGATTTCGTATCATATACCTTTGTTATACATTATTCGCCAAAATATGAGGTATAATATAATTAATAAAAAAAACACTATTATTGTTTGAAGTTGTGCATAAAATAAATAATTAATAATAAATATTAATAATATAGAAATAAAAATTTATAAATACGGGTATAGAATCTGCGTTCTCGAAGTATCGTTCCATCACTCTGGTAATTGAGCTACCGCGTCGTTAGCTCAATTCTATCAATAGTTTTGATTAATTTCGAATTTAATACACAATCGTCTTTATTAGACCGAATACATCTGTTAAGCAACTTTCAAACATCTTACTATTTTTTTAACTACATTAAAATTAACTTTTTTATAGATAATAGAATCTCGTATTTAATCATCACAGATTATAATAGCTCTTGTAATAAATAATAAAAAATCTAATATTTTTGTGTCATAACAAATAACATTTACTGAGTGTTATTAGGTAACGAAACTATAATGTTTAAGTTGTTTTATTTGATATTGTACTAATATTAGACTAAGTAGGTGATTACATTCTACTTGTGTTTAGTAAATGTTTATTTTATTTCGTCTCACAATCATGTACATCACTAAAAGCCATAATAAAGCTCTAGTGTCCCGGTACATAAGCGAGGGATGTTATTGTCATGTAAATGGCTCGACGGGGGCGACACGGACACGACAGGGGCACGCCCCGTGTCGTGAGATGATTAATAATCAGCAGCTATGTATTGTGATTGAAAGATGATTCTTTTTTCATTTATTACCCTAAATATAGCGCGTGGAATTATTTACTGTGGTCGTTATTATGCGTTTAAGTTGTAAAGCATTTATATATTATATATTCGGTTTATTACCTACATTTAAAAAATAAAAAACACAAAGGCTTAGTACTCCTATTCTGTAATTTGTCGAGTTTCACCACAAACCCGCATCTGTATTCTCACAATGTCAACCGCATTCTACGTCACACAAAATGATATTTGAAAGCTTTCGTTAATCTCATAAAAGCTTTAAATTTCAAAACGTAATGGAGATATTTATCAAATTATTTGATATAATGCCCCAGGTATGCGGTGTCGTGTTGCCATCCATTTTGTAATACGACGCTCGCGGAATGACAGGACGATTTTTGACAATTCGACTTTGAATTTGTCTTGGTTTGTGGGATGTAGGTATAATATATATTTTTTATAACGTTGCTATCTGATCGTAGGGCTCGAATTAAATGGTTTTGTATTTTGGTTTGGGTTTCTCTATTTTGTATAATTTTTAAGTAAGTACACCTCCATTCAGAAGGTGTACTTACTTAAAAATTATATAAACGTATATTCTCCTACTATGAAAACTAGATTCTGAATTCCATGGATTTTAAATCATTTCATGTTACGAAAATCTGAGCACGTACCAAAGAGAAAAAAACGTACTTACTGACGGAGCTCGGACAGTTTTATTTTAGGGCATGGCATTTGCTTATACGGACGTGGCATTTACTTTTTTCGGACATGGCATTAGCATGCGCCCGGTAGCCGGTAACCGTGTTACCGTCTGCATGGAGCATGGAGTCACAATGGACGCCACTCGTTACCTACTTGACTGTGTAACTTCGTTTATGCGCTTCAGGGATGTTTACTATTGAGGAAAGAGGACTTTTATGAGCACTTTGTTAACATTTTGAAAGGTAATGTAGTTTTCGAATGGCTTGAGCTGGACGTTTTGCTTGGTATTATCATTGTGATCATATTAGAGTACAAAATACATGTTTATGTACACTAATTTTACTCATTGACAATTGAAGATGTTTGTAAATTGAATTTATATATTGAGTATTTCTTGACGCTTGTTAAATTATTTTCTCTATTAAATTCAGTGACTCTTTTAAATCAATGTTATCAAATAAAAGACATCTAAAATATTTGACATTTAATGTTTTATTATTAATAAATGAAATATATATATAAAAAATAATGTTCAAATGTCCAAAAACCTCGTGTGTTACATTCAGAATTTTGATTTCTATTTAGAGGGTGCGTCATGCGTAGAGCTCGCAATACCTATTATCGCACCCCAACAGAAAGATTCATTTAAAATGTTATTTTACACCCAGTCTATGTACTTCTATTGTGTCGAAGTTATTATGTGAAAATGTAATTGTAATAAATTACAGAAAAGCTTTTTGTAGGGCTATGAACTTTGTGCCTCTGGCTATAGAAAAAAAAGATTGTCTACAGCAATTATGGCGGTTGATAGGACGCCATTTTGTTCAATCTGAGGGAGCATTGCATGTGACTGTTATTGAATCCCGCTATTCAATTATATTGAGTGGTTATATTGAAGTGCTTGGAATATTGGTAGCCGTTACAAATAGGCGGCGAACGTTATGTTATACAAATATAAAACCTTAGAGGCATTCAAGTTATGCAAGACTTGACTTATATTCTCATAATGTTATATGACATCCCCAATGTAGAATATTTCATAAATAATGAGTTTATGAATTGCTATAAACAAAAACAAATGCATGATAATACAAAGACACAATACAATATGTAAATCTTATAGTCATTTATATAACCAAATGATCACGATGCAGAACGCGTTTAGTTTTCTGCATAAAAATTGCACATTTTTGGAATTCACAGTGTTCACGGCGTCAGACTAACGAAGTCAATTTGTACCGCTCGTAATGAAGTGGCAGCGCTTCACGCCAACAATTAATTCACTCCATTTTTATTTCATTATCTTTTCACGTAATATATCTAATTATTTTTATAAATATCACCTTTAAAATTGTTTTTGTCGTTTGAAATGTTGTTACATTATTTATTACTTCCGATAACTTTTAAAATATAACACATTTAATAATATAATTTTATTTTATAAACCCATAATACAAATAACATATTAAGTTTTTTTGTTTATTTATTCATTAAATTCTTTCTAGTACTAATGTTTATTTATAATAAATTGATTTTAATTAGTATTTAAGAAGGTCCTACTTAGTGGCTAATTTTCAGATCCCAATCATAATTTAAGGCTATTAAAATTAAAAAAGTAACTCACATTATCTGTGACAAAGCAGATGCACAAGTGACAGGCAGGTGCCAGTTTGAAAGTGGCTTCGTTAGAGATGTCGCGCGTTCTGTAAAACTGCAGACAATTATCTGCCTCCGAGAGCGTTGAAGAGACCTAAGTGTTCTAGGTACTATATGCAGTTGGAGTCTTATCTAGTTAACAATCATTTATTATGATATATTCGTACTTTTAAGATTTATTTTCTACATTATAATAAGGTTTATTATAATATTTCTAGCAGCTTTAATAAAACTAACATTGTCACAAATTGTATAAGATAGATTATAGATTTAGATAGATTATAGATAAATACAGTTCAGAGATAAGGTTAGAGTGCAGACAACTGGGTGCTTCCGACTGCGGTATAGTTAATATACCTATCTTCAGTAGACATCTTTTAAAAGTAGTTTTGTGTACCTACTTGTCATTCTAGAGGACACGTTTCTAAGGACTGGTAATATTAATTGATTGGTTTTATTGTTAATAAAGTGCGATGAAGTATAAAGTTATGTGTTGAATTTATTGGAAAAAAAGCGGTAACCTTTTGTGGGATACATCGCCCTTGTTCATAGAAATATAAATATAAGTTTTCTTTATATTTAATATGAATATTTCGTAGTCGTACGTCGTACTTATATAGTTTTAGATGGTAGGTAATTGTAGTTATAGCTACTTACTTTAAAATTAAGCCCAAGTCTATCACTGGAATTCTATATAACGAAACTGCAAATTATTATTATTACCAGTACAAGTATTTTTAGTACATACATTTTTTATTTATTTTTATTTATAATTAAACCATTTGTGAAACATTTTTATTAGTATTATAGGTACTATTTTATTAAAACTTATTTATTACTTATACAAAAGAAAAATTGTCTTTCTGTTCTTCGATATAGATTACGTTATTTACGTCACTTACAATGAAGTCTAAAAATCACAAGTCTTTAAATTTATTTAGTTAACTATTCTGCAGTTAAACTTGTAACTTAGTCTTATGTAGCTGCTTAAATTAGTTTACAAAATAACAATGAATTTATATATTCTAAGTACCTATAATCAACCCATCAGCTGTAGAACCAAAAAAATCAATCTAACTTTTTAAATTTATTTATTTTTATAAAACGCCAGTTAAAAATCTGAATGTTACTGATACTTTCGGTCAGTTGGCTACTTAACACTATTGTACGTGGTCACGTACTCCATTGTACATTTGTGTAAAGGAGGGCTGAAGCGAACTGGATGCTGTGTTTTTACAACTGGACCAACGTTTTGAAATATTTGATTGCTCCGAGATGACGCGTTGAATATTTAATTGGCGTTTGTTTTTATAATGCCATCGAATTATATTTTATCGTGACGTTGCTTTTTATTGTTATTGTTGGTTTAAATGGGACGTGTAGGATTTTTGTTATTCATTATATTGTTATAAAGTTATGAAATATTATTTTTCTTAGCTTAATAATTTGGGCTAATATAGCATGGTTGGTTAAACTAAGTTCTAAGTGGTATTGTAGGTACTAACATACATTATTACATTAGAAATCTAAGTTATAGATACATTTTTGTTACTTTGCAATAGGTTATAAATAAATGGTGTCGTAGAAAAAGTTATTTATTTACCTAAAGTGATGATACAGGATTTAGTCTATCTAGGGGTTACTTTTGTGCATTTAGGGGTTAACAGGTTACTTTTTAAATTCGTTCCATAGATTAAAAAATGTAAGCCATAATAAAATGAAATGATCATTCTGATTTCTATTTATTTTAAATCTGAACGGAGATATTAAAACCATGTGAGGACATTGTAGGTAATTAGGGCAACAAAATTTTTAATAATGTTAGAAAAATATGTGAGAAATACAAATGATTATTACCTTATAAGCCATTCGAATTGATCTTCCACAGTTTTAACACCAAATCTATGTCAGTTATTTAAATAATATTCAGTAATTGACAATACACGTAGGTGTTTGTATTGTAACCGGGGCGGAGCCGCTATCAGCCAATCCTGTAACTGACACCACACTTCTTATCCACTTTCAACAACACAAAGTATACTTTACCTTATTATAATAGAGCTCAAACTCGTTTATAAAGATTGGGGGCCTTTGTAAATGATACCCCTAGTTCTTATGCCCTCGTTTAATGTAAAATGAATCTTATTGTAGTGTGGTATGATTCGATTTTGTTGTTCACATTTATGTAATTGATACGATTGCACTCAAGTGGAGCGGTTATGTAGTGATAAGAGATTATGTATTTTTTAGATAGAACTATATATGTATATATATATATATATATATATATACGCTATATATATTGTTAAAAATGTGCAATCATTTTTAATTTGGATACAACAAAAATGAACACGAAAGAATTATTTATATGATATTTTTTTTGACAAAGACAAATATTTAGTAATTTTTTTTTTAAGTTAAAATGTAACGTAATTTTATTTAAAATGAAAGCTTTAATTATCAACTTCGCATCCAAAAAGACGTGGCGCACCTGACGCCGGAAGTCATTAGTAAATAGATGGACACAACGGTCGATAACGCCCCACGCTACCCGAAATTACATAAAACAATATATTTGTATCCTCTATCCACTTCTCTTAACCCGTAACCGTTGATCCTAAGGTCGAAAATACCAATCCCCTTGAACTAAGAGCGCAGATGTAAATTTGTGATTTGTATTAAAGGACTGACGACACCCCATCGAACTGTATCTATTGTGACGATCTCCCCGAGATGCCTTTTGAGTTTACAAAATGTCTTCTATAATATTTTTTTGCTTCTAATATTTAGTTTGGGCTAAGTAATTTCCGGGGTACGTTGGTTCTATTGTGTATAAAAAACATTTTATTAAATGTAGATAAATATAAAACATTATATGTACATTTACAGTGACTTTAATGGCTATGTGGTTTTTACCTAAATTATAAAATTATTAAAATTAATATGTTATTTTATATTTTATGTTCAATTTTCAAATAGAATATAAAAAATAGGTACGTAATAATTTAGATTAAGATTTATTTTTTTAATCTATAGTTAGGTATATTAATACCTTCATATATACGATACCAACATTTGATTTAACCCTTTGTGTGTCAGCCCGCGTCAATTCGAGGGCTCCATCCGACCCCGTTTATTAACTTACCAAAACCAACAATTGTGATTAAATCGCGCGTGAACTAATAAAATAATACTCGCTAAGGCATGGCAAGGCATAAATACGGGTTACAGGCCACCATATTAATATGGTGATCATAAATGTCAACTGGTCATAGCACTTTATCATTTTATTAAAACGTTACCGAGCATAAAGAGTGTTTTTATTGACTTAAATGGCGATAAAGGCCAGAAATATCACACAATACAAATTTACGTGTTTCATATATAGAATTGATGACACTATAGACAACTGCTAACATCTTTATTAGCATCAACCATGTTATACTGAATAATATTTTAGATACAGTAAAAAAAATAATTTAATACAGAACTTAATATTTTATTGTCAAGTTTTGAACTGTATTTGGATAGAATTTATTTTATTGAGCGATCAGTGAAATAGAAGGTGGGATATATCTTCATTATGATTGTAGCAGGTGAAGGAAGGAAAAATGTTATTGCTTAATAAAGAATAAATTTGAAGTTACAGGAACCTGTATCACCTGTTCTGTTGTTACATAGGTACTTAGCGATCTTACCTTAACTTAAATAATTTGTACAGAAAAGATAGTATAATAAATAAAATATAAAATAGTGTGTAAATATTGTAAGTAGTAGATTTAAAAGAAATAAAGACATGTAACCACAGCATAAAGTAACCAGAAGCGTGGGAGGGGGAGGGGGCATTAATTTCATTACAATTAGCTGTAGCAACGTATGAATAATTCAGCGACGGGGCCGCAGCGACCGACGCAAACATCGAAGGGTTAGCAGATGACCCGTTTGGTGTTTGTTAACCGGTCGGTAATTTGCGACTTCATTAGCAGGTTTAGATTTATCAAAAGCTAAATAACGATTGTTTCCCCTTGATTATTGCGTATTTCCAGTTTTGAATAATGTCAAATCAACTTTACCGACAATTTACTGATTTTCAATATGTTTAAGAGCTATAAAGATACAGAAGTAAACTTAAGTAGTGAGGGTTTTTTTAAACCATAATAGGATAGTGATATTCCATGTATTTGTCCGTTCCTGTTGAAACTGTTTTAATTCTAATTTTTGTTTGTTTTGCAAATAGACAAATCTTGTATGACATATGTATATTAACGATAATACTTCATTTAACATAATACAAATGCAATTCCATCTTCACTCCAGTAACTCTATCCTAGTCTATATTTGGTGACGTGTTGACGGTGTATTTCAGTTTGACTGCAGACATGCGATCACCTCCCGACCTCGACTTGACGGTGTGTGGTTTAAATATATAAATATTATTATAAAATTCACTTCTAACAAACATATACTTTTATGGAAAAAATCTCGACTAACACATGATCCTATGTTCTTAATAGGTGTTTAATTTTATTTATTTATTTATTATTATTATTTACCTTTACGCCATATCCCTTGCGAGGTAGCCAGAGACGACGACGACGGAGCGCCAAACGCTACGGTCCCTGCATACCTCTTTCGCCTCGACCACAGACATTAAACTCTTCATACATGCCCTCCGGGGGGTCCTCATGCTTTTTACGTGACCTTCCTCCAGTATCGTAGCTACTGTGTTTTCGAAGGTCACTCGAGGCCTCCCCCTGGTGTTTAGTTTCTATCAAAATATAATACAAATCTTTTACGTACGTTTATCTTTTAACTCAACGACTACTAAGTTAAGAGATAATAATTTTTATAAATATTAATTTGTCACACACTAGAAATAATTAATGATATTACATTATATTACTCTTATTTTTTGGTTTCCCGCTATCGCCTCCATTTTGGAATAGTATTTCAGGAACGACAAGCGACAACTGGCGGCGCCCGCGCATCCGACGCGTAACATGACGCCCATTTACTTACATTTAACACGCTTTAATTACACCATAAAGATTTTGTATTAATGTTTTTAAATTATAAATTATTTTGTATACCCACAATAATATTTGCTAATGAATATCTAAATATTATCCTCCATTTCGGCATGATCCTAAACAAACAGATTTGCTTCCTCTTTATAAAAATACATGCAAAAACAACCAATATAGAATTACGGTATCCATTTTAATGTTTGAAATTCATATTTCCCATGCGCCGGCGCCGATTTTTTGTTTATGTTGCGATACTAAAGGTTCTTGTGTTTCTTGGAACTAAGTGCTCGTACTATACTAATGTATTGATACGGATTTTTTTTTTTATTTATTTATATTTGAAACGGATTTGACAAGAATAGGTCAGTGACCTTATATTAAAGATTTGTGATCGTAATATATGTCACGTGAGACAAATAATACTTAGCATAAGGTTTGAATCCTGTCTCTATACCGGGATGATGTATATCAGTAATAAAGGTCATTTTTAATATTATACTAGCTGTTCCATCGGCTTCGCTCGCTCGGAAATTGTTTTTTTTTTATTAAAGTGAAATTCATCTTAAAATCGGTCTATCATTTTCAGATTTTAGCTGGAACAAACAGACAGACTGACAGGAAAATTTTAAAATTTGTTTTTTTATCCAACTACCGTACATAAGTATATGGTATATGCATTTAATAAAAGCTGTTAATTTGGAATAACAAACAGACATTTCAATTTTATATATGTATATATCATCTTAGGAAGTGCCCGTAGTGCGTGATAACAGGACAACTCTTGATATGTTTCAACAGAACTTCACATTACAATTAAAATTACCTTGTTTAAGGCATATTGTCAAACTTTTTATACTTGTGCTCTGTGGACCAGTTACAGTAAAAAATCACTGGATGCACTTAGAGCGCAATATAATAATGGTTTCAGGGTTTTGTTGGGGCTGACGTTTCCGTAGTTCTGAAATGTTCGCTAAAGCGAATACTGACAACTTTTTCGAGATTTTGAGAAAGCGGACAGCTTCTTTATTAAACAGAACAGCTCCAACAAAGTCTGAAAATGTTCAGTGCCAAGCTTGCCGAGCCTATGCTTCAGCATTTTGTTGGTGTGATGAGGAAAGTGAGGCTAAGTAAGTAATGTTAGTGATTTCGTTGTATTAATGTAAATAAGTTAAAGTACATACCTAGTTGTAAGTTCTTTTATATTACTAACAAGTGGACTGTAAGTGTCTTGAATAAATGATTATTATTATTATTATTATAAGAGTGAATTTTAGGTCTTCTGCTGAATACGTATCAAAACTAACGCCATGTGTAGTCTATATTTCTTAAATCATTTTACGATTGACTTCCATGTTTAACAACGGACCGTGTTTACGCAAAAAAATTTATAACGGACAATATTTAAATTTACCCTCGAATGAAGTCATAATGAGGAAGGAGGGTTTTGCAAAAAAGTTAATCTGTATTAAATTAAAAGGAAGTATGTAATGAAGTCATCTCCTATAATTACATGGCGGGTTATTAACCAACTGACCACGTGACCTCGCACCTGTCACAAATTACATTTTTTTTTTGTTTTGTTATGATGAAGGTTTCATTGACAGAGGTTTTAATGTTATTAAATAATAATATTAACAATACATGCAGTTATTAGAAAAATATTATACACCTAAATATTTTTTTATATAAAAGTTAATATGAAAAAAACTAAAATGTTTGAGGGAAAATAATATTTTAATTAATTATCTATATCATATTTATTATTTAATAAGCTTGCTTAATATATTTTAAGAGAAAACATTTACTTCCATTGTTAATGTTTTACTAAAATATTAAGAATGGAAAACATAAAAGTAAGTCTTATATGAGATTTAACACTAAACCTACCAAGTACCGGTCAAATTGACCGTTCTTAAACTTTTGTAAAACTTACACATTCTTAAATGTTATAATATCGTTATCAAACTACATGACAATTCTTAGAATATGCATATAATATTTTCTTCACTCTTTACTTTTAGTTATTTCCATTATTACCTGCGTTATATAATAAAATAACTTTTAATTACCGGCCAATTTGACGGCGTGCGGTAGGAACAGGTATACAAGAATTGTCGGTAGGTTTAGTGTTAAACAATCTTGTGAAGTGTGAAAACTACCTTTGATTCTTCACTGTTATTGTTAGTTTATGGTTTTTATTAATAATAATAAATATAATAATAGTTTTAGTTTGCATTGAATTGCAATCACATGATATTGTGTACGTATCGAAGGATGTTTAATTATAAAGAGACGTGAGAAGAGTTCCCCGCTTTATGAAAATGATGCGGGTCTTATCTGGGACTTTTTGTTTTAGGGTTTATGAGATCAACTCGACTTAGGATAAAAATATTTTGTAATGATGTCCGGAAAATATTTTGAAGGAAAGAACGAACGAATCTGATTATATTAATTTATTAATAGATGGATAGTGTAAAATTTTGCCATTTTTAAGGAAGCCATAATAAGCCATAATTTTTTTTTAACAATTACTCATGTTTTTTTTATTTCGATCTTTCTCAGATAACGAAGACTACATTAAACATAAAGTATATATATATTAAGAGATATAAGTCAGTTAAATAATTGCATACAAATTCTTAGTTTTTTTTTATTTACTTCCCGTAATTACTCGGTCTGATGTAATTTGATATGGACTTAAAAAATGTTCATATTTTCACGTGTGTTTAAAAGTTTTTTGTAATATTTATCTAATTATATAATTACATGTTTTTGTTGTCTGTTAATTAATTGTTTCCTTCACAGTACTTAAGTCAATTGTAAAGTGACGGGGTCAGTGTTGTGGGTGTAAACTGTAGGGCTGTTTGTTCGGAGGCGCCTCGTGTGGAGGAAAATATTGTTTTAAAATTGATCCCGAAACCGGAGAACTTTATTTACTCAGTTTTAAAGACACGCTGACAGGGCGCCTGCTGTGCTAGGGTTGTCAACTCAAACTAAATCATAATATATATGTGATTGTTTTTAACATTTTTATTTTTCTTATAAATAACGTTATTTGAAACTATAATGTAATTAAAATTGTCGATTAATATATATGTCCATATAAGATTAAAATAAATAAATAAAATAATTTTAAGTGTCAACCCTATTATAGTGTAGAAATGTGAGCCACAGATATAAGTAGTTGTTTAAAAACATTTCGACGACAAACACGCGGAATGCTTCAGCTCCCACGACATGTGCGTGACTGTATTTTGTATTACGTATATACCAATAACTCTATTTCACCTTTAGACACCTTCTGCTAGTCTAATTGCGATTAAAAACAATTTATCATATACATTCCCATTACCATCTTAATTAAATTCATTTCTCATTATAATTACTAACATTATCTACCAGTTGCTTTAAGTCGGGTAAAGTTCACACATTTTTTGTATGACTATAATTAATATACTTATAGAATACCATAGAGTAACATAGCCAACACTTAAATATTATTTATAGTAATCAAGAGGCGATCAATAGGAAGATATTTCGCAATATATCCTTATAAATAAATATGTGTATGTTATTTCAAACTGCTAAGATGAGCATCTATAATGCCATAATGTGAGTTATCAGTTCCCATCGAGCATTACCCACTATTATGGGACATACATCACTCGTTGACCTTTTAAATAAATCGCGTTTGTGCTATTATGGCAAAAACAAGATGTTGGAAAAACAATCAAAAGGCGCCGCATCTCAGATCAGAGGTGCCGACAAGCGACAATTACTCCCCCGTACCTACGCAAGGAAACTCATTTTCCAAAGACTGCCAACCTGAGGACTTATTATACTCTTGCCATCTTACACGAGTGGCCCCTGGATTACAATTATATACTTATTGTAATGGAATAAGGCAGAAAATCCCATGACAGAGATTATATCGTCTCGGCGAGACCGTTGTAACTTCATACCGTGTCAAACCTATACATGCAGCTGCTGGAAACCGTTACACAAATCTGTGACTCTTATGACGGACACATAAGACACATATCCGTAAAGGCACGCTGTTTTTTAAATTAAAAATATTGTGGTAACATAATCCGCGCCGCGAATCGCATGTCAATCATCTCGCGATCGAGCGCTGACAAAGGAAAAATCCTTTTGCGAAAGCTAAATTATTCGCGAATGATCAAAGTGTTCTGGTGTCACCTTAAACAAACTCCTGTTGAGTTAATTTCGCTTTGAACGTGGTATATTTTGCCGACTTTTTGATTATATTCCATTGATTGGAAGGTGTGAAACCGTAGGTGGAATGATTGAATAGATTCTTGAGACTTAACCTTAATCAATATCTAACGTACTATGATTAATACAGATAGCAGTAATAATTTTTAATTATATATATTAATATATTATAATATAACAGATCGCAGGCAGCAGTCGGCGTGCAGTGGGCATCAGTAAGCAGCTAATTGATAAAGCGCGCCGGATACGCCGAGTGTCACCGCCGCCGTCTTGAATGCGGTCCCAAATGAGCATATAATGCGTGCTGTGATTGCTCAATAAATACACAAAAAGGCTAAAATAATACTCCATTGTGGAGAGGAAACGGAGCAAGGAAGCGGAGTATTGTATAGTCTCAAAGCGTACCGATTTCTATGAAGTTTTCTGCGAAAGATGATCTGCAAATTGGAAGGTGAAATTAGTAGGCATGTTTCTCGCCATTGACGAAGGGTTGTCGAGGATTGTTGTGAAAGGGATTGCTTGGCTTCTGTTCTCGAATTTGATTTTTAATATATTGTGTACTTTTAATGAGTTATCGAATTAATTATATGACACCTCACCACTGCAATTTTTTATAATCTCGTGTTATAAAAGTATCATCATTTTTATTGAATTAGACTAAATCCGTAATAGTAGCATGATACTGTTACCCTTCCTGAATAAGTAACAGGACACGTGTCCAGTGATCAGCATCCTTTGTGTAGAGATGTGGGCTTAACGAGATCATCAGATTATGAATAATCGCTAGTATTTTCTATACTAAAAATATATATATCATTCATAGTAATAAGAAATTACATTGCTTAAATATTATACTATAGCGTTGACTATCCGAATGAAAATTTTATATATTATATTATATTATATTGAATTTAATTTAAATAATATTTAAAATTATTCTGTATAAGATACTATACCTCGCGTATCCTCAAATTCGATCCCAACAAGCGTCGGATAATTGTCAAATTAGCGTTGGTCTGATCAAAGGATTCGTCGATTTGTTGCTTTTTGATAATGTGATAAGTTTCGCGCACCATTACTTGGGGGGAGAACCCTCTGCAGCGGACTTTAACAGATTATTATTAAGGTACCATTACAATTTTAGAACTTTAATGTTTTACATTTTGAATAAATGTACGATCCATTTGTGGACCTTAAGATTGTAGATGTTTTAGTTTATAAGGGAAAATTAACTCATTGGTAGACTGTATATGAATTTAATACGAGTTTTTTTATTTAAAAAATGCCACTAAAAGTCCTGAGGCTACCAAAATAAAAACTTACGATTGAACGAAGATTATTTGATATAGCCTATCAAAATTATAAAATTTTCAATGTTTTTTTTTCTATTAATAGGTAGACTTATTACTTAATAATAATTTTTCTACATTAAATTGAATTCACATTCATTGTATTCGTTTATAAATGTTTTAAACGAATATCGATTATTTTTAATACAATTACAATCGATGCTATGTGTGATTTGTGTGTTAAACTCCAGGTTGCTAAAACAAATATTTCGTCAAAATCGAATTACTTATCGGATTAAAATCAAAGTGCATACATTTAAAAAACATAAGATTATAGATTCCAATGGAAGTTCCACATACCTACTCATTATATAAATATGCAATTATTTGCAATTATTTTCTTTATACAAAGATACGAAAAGGAAAGCTAATAATAAAATGACGTATCCTTATAACCAATTAATTAACACAATTAATAATGCTACTCCTGTAATAGTAGCGTTAACATTATAATTGCGTTATGGAATTTTAATTAGCCGTCAATAATTTTTTAATGGACGAACCTTAACATTTCGCTACATTTTTCAAATAGCTGTTACCCGTACTATACATATATATATATATATATATTTTATAATAATACATCTGATTTAAAATCAGATATAGTTATAAATAATTACATTATAATATTATGTACATTGTTATATTATATTTAGAAAAAAAAAATTAAGCCTTATTTTTTTTTTAATTTATGAACAGTTGTTTTTGTATCTATTAACAAAGAAAATGTTTTTTTTATGTTGATTTTTTATATTTAATATTTTTGTCTAAATTAAATAATGAATAAATACAATACAAAAGCGGAAATTAATGTGAATTCTTCTATATATTATTATTTTTGAAACGCGTCAGCAGACAGAGAAAACAATATATTTGTATAATACTAGCAGTTGCGAGCGACTTCGTCTGCTGCATCATAAACTATTTCATTCATTCATTATCATATTGTCATTATTATTAACAATCTTGGTAGTCAATTAACATGCAATAAAAAAAAATGATTATGACAGATAAAAACTATCATATAGTTTAAGTTGGGCAAAACAAACATAGTGACACGGGATTTACGAGTATATATAGAGATTAGATTCAAATACAAACCGCTAAGATAATATCTATTCGTGTACTATATAGTCAAATACCAAATATGTATTTTCAATACGAACATATAACGATTTCATTTTAACTAAACATAGTTTGATTAGCATTTATATATCCACAATTCAAGTCTGTAACGTTTATAAACAGTTACAAAAATGTTTATTTTATAAACGAAAACCCCACCCGTTTTCCGGTTCCAATTAGGGTAGGAGCTATCCGTTTACTAACAATGAGGTAAATAAACCTACAAACGGAAGCCTCTTTAACTGTTTTCTAAACAGTTCGTTAGTTTCAAAGTCAAGTGACGGCACCACAATGGCCGCAGCTACTGAGTCGCTACGATTATTTAGTTTTATTTATCAGTCCATTGTAAGTTGCGGGTTGACGGCTTAACCGGGATGACTCGGCCATTTTTGATTATCAACACTGATGATAAATTATAAATTGATGGCCGACCTATTTATATTAAGATTTATTATATAAATCAATAATAACATTCGTATCCTAATGAGGTTATAGAATTAATTTTGTATTATTATTATTATTATTAAATATGGATCGAAGTTTAAGTTTAACTTTGATTGTAATTTTAAGCTTTTGTTTTTGGTATTTTTCGAGTTATTTCGGAATTTTTGATTATAAGAATAGTTTTATCTATTATACAATGGTGTGTTAGAACTGCAATTTTTCATTTGCATTGCTATCAAATACCTAACTCCCCACCAAGGAGGTAATAAAGATTGACGCTGGAGCGCAGCATCCGCCAATAGAGCTGATCGCATCCTCATTGTGGTACAGGATGAGAGCAATCTCACCGCCCATCTAACACTATAAATAATACCATGAATAATGCAAACTTTGTCATACCTATACGTACATAGGGGTATTAAATAGACCTCACATATGGAAATTAGGCTTAGTCTAGGTCTAGTAGTTCTCATCTATTTTATGAAGAATAAACATTTATTATTAATTTCTGTACTGATAATGCAAAACAAAATATATATATATATATATATTAATAGAATCATTAAATTTAACAAGTGACACTCAAGAAAACATAAATTAAGCAAAACATTTAACGAATCATTAAAATCGTTTATATTATCGTTAAGAAAAATAATATCCAACGCTATCTGAACGCGGTAAATATTTAACAAGACTGGAAGCTAAATTATTTAAAAGAAAGAAATAACAATTTAAGCTGACAGGAGCTCGTTGAACGGCGAAACGTATTCAAATATCTGAAATTGTTGACAAATTAAGTTCCCTACCCGGACCACTTGAGAGCGCGACTCTCCAATATTGTGATAAGAACAACCTTTTTGGTTTAACCTCCTTTTTTAAACGACACTCCTATCACAACGGATTAAAGACTATATTGTCTTGGCAATCCCTTGTACGATATCTTCCAAAACATTGTCCCAATATACGAAGGGACGGGACAGAGATGTTCGTTTTACTAGTTACTCAATTAGGCCCTTTGTATTTATTTATCTGAGTTTGTATAGCATCAGAATAGGATGTAAATATATCTTACCCCGAATCAGAGAGGGACGAACGATGCGAAGTAATTTGAGACAGTTCTTTTCACGGTTAATACGTTCCTATTTTGAATAGCAACACGAACTGGCGGGAAATGCATTTACAATTTGTTCTTTTTTTTTTCTAATTCGTAATGGCCGCTGGATTTTTCTTTGATTCGGAAAGTTAATGGCATTGATGGATTGGGTAACATTGTTGAATGTTTTTATAAAATGTAACGTTATTTTAATTTAAAGACACATTAAATTAATGAGATCTTAACAGGCTGGTTGGAAGCTTTTATTGTATATACACCTACTTATAAACATCGAGTTAGTAAGTAACCGAGCAGAAAGAGAATCATATCGTTTGTATTCATGTAGGAAGAGTTCCCCTCGCCGTGATTGAGCAAATACGAGGTGACTGCGATCAGACCGATGGCGCGTGAACTTGGATCAAAAGAATTGGATGCCTCTATGTCACATGAAGCATAACAGTATTCTGAATTGTTATTTATTTATTTATTTACGTTTAACTAATAGTGGATATTAATATATATATAATATTTAATATTATACATAGAGCAAACAACACCAAATTTTTAAAAGAAAAAGGTATAATTTAAATTAATATCTGGGTACATCCTACATAACATCATCCGTGTATGCACAACCCCTCAGATTCCTAGCGGGGTGCAATAATGAACTCTTTTAAGCCATGAACGAACTGAATCCCTTTAGGTTGTTGACTTTAAAATCATACCATTACATTTGATTTGACGAATTGTAAATTGAAGGCAATATTATTGAGAATTCAAATCGATTGAATGAGAATATATATATGTATATATATTCTTATATATATATATATATATATATATATATATATATATATACAATATTTATTTATATATATACAATAATTTTTCAATATATATATATATATATATATATATTGAAAAATTATCAGATTCTCACTAAACACATGAAAGTATATACGGTACTTAAAAAAGAAAAACTATTTTTTTTTTGTCTGTCTGTCTGTTTGTACCTGATAATCTCTGATACGATTAGACCGATTTTAAAAGAACCTTCACTGGAGGATACCTGAAGTTATAAGTCCTTTAGGGCATTTTTATACATATTCCGCTCGTAAGTCGGGGGCAGAGCTAGTATATAATAATTAATATTTAACACTAAACCTACCGACAATTCTTGTATACCTGTTCCTACCGCACGCCGTCAAATTGACCGGTAATTAAAAGTTTTTTATTATAAAACGCAGGTAATGTTGTAAATAACTAAAAGTAAAGAGTGAAGACAATATTATATGCATATTCTAAGAATTGTCCTGTAGTTTGATAACGATATTATAACGTTTAAAAATGTGTAAGTTTTACAAAAGTTTAAGAATGGTCAATTTGACCGGTACTTGGTAGGATTAGTGTTAAAATACGAGCAGGTTAAGTATTTTTAGATCAATAATATTTCGTATTATTATAACTTTAACACAAAAAATTAAAACGAACTGCTTCACGGGTTATTAGTGTTTTATTAAATACATGTAAAAATCACCAATAAACCTTTCTATTTTAAATAATTATATTATTTTATTACTAATGTATTCAAATGAGTTCCATTAACACGTCTGATGTAAACTTCACTACACTCGTATGTAAGTTTTATATATTTTTTTTGTTTATATTCGTGGGAATTATAATTTTATGTTATTTCAAAAGGTCACACGTAATAAAAAAATAATTTTATACCCTCAAAGTTGTTAGAAAAATACAGTTTAAAGGACCCTTTGTCTTTGAGGGCTGTTCAGACCTCTCCATTAGTCAAGGGTTGTTTTGTAAAATAGTTACTTGTTTTGGTGGGAAATTGACTTGTGATTTTGACTTTTGACTCGACTTCCTTTGTTTCTGAATTAAGTTTAAAGGGTTGGTGGAGTGGTTGTGGAAAGAACTCTTTTAAGATTCAATTTTCTTTACATTTAAAAAGAACTTTAAGATTTTTTTGTTTATTGTATATTTAAATCTAATTTATTGTTAGTTCCAGCCGGGTGGTTGTAATTGTATGTTAAATAATATTAAATAGAGTAAACGTGGGAAATTTGATTTAAATAACTTTATTTGTTTCAAATTTTTTAATATTATATATATATATATTTCTCATTCTATATTGATAGTGCTAATAAAAGTTCTAAGGCTAAGTATATGTATTCAATCATTAAAATATACTATTACTTACAGTATAATCTGCTTTTTATTGTTTTATATCTCTATCATCTCTTTCTTTCTCTCCTCTCTCTCTCTTTCCCTTTGTATCCTTTTGTTAAAATAAAATTAAATGACACTCGCAACAACATATTTAAAACATGAAATAAATACCAATTTCTAAAAATTTAATTTATGAAATCTTTGGTGGGTCAGCCATTTTCAAAGTAACAAATCAGTAGGCATTGTATCAGCATTACTTTATATTTACCCCTAACTAAATTACAACTTTTAGATTACAGTTATAAAATAATTCAAATCATATATATATATACAAAGGTACAAGAATACAAAGGTTATAAAATATGATAGAATAAAAAACTAACTGGTAAAATAGCATACTAAAGATTGTTATAAATAAACTAAAACGGGCATCACCCCCGGTCCTTTGATAACACGCTGTTTTAAATTAATTATTAATAATAATATCTGTTAAATTTATAAAGATTATTAGATAATAATAATAAAATGCAATATTATATTATATATATGATATTATATTATACATTAAATAATCTATCGATTTTGTAAAATTGATTTGCTAATTTAAACAAAGTTACTGTTATCATTTTAGGTAAATAATTAAAAAAAATCAAAATGGAAAGTGAATATGTATAAATGTAAATTATAAGGGAAGGGTTAGAATTACCAAGAGATGGGTATGACAAAGAATGTCTCCACTGAGGTGACGTGATAGAAGGGTAGAAATAACCCCATTAGTTTAAGGGTATTAATGGTGATTGTTTTAATTTTAGATTGTTCTTACAGTGTTAGTGCTTAAGAACACACACACACACACATATGCACAAACGTACACACGACAACACAACAATATTAAAATGTGTTAGACATTTTCTAACTATCTTCCATGATAATGATTTATTTAAACATCTAAATGCGTTTGGATCTAAATTAGTTTATTTTAATTAAAATATATCCAAAAATCTTCAATCATCGTACATTAGATTGACGTATTATTTATTTTTGGATTGGAAATATAAATTTACCAGAATAAAAATAGTAGATTTGTCCAAAACCGACATGAATATTCCAGATTACGGAACTGTACGAGATTGTATCAAGTCTCAAATCTAATCAGATACAATCCCGAGGACATATTGTCTGCTGATCCTCCCTTGAAGCCGACTTGGGGTGGTTTGAGTGCGTTTGTTTTATACGCCGTTATTGTGATTTCAAGTCTGACCAAGTGTTATGTATCCATAAATCTGCTATGCAGAATTGAATACATTATATTTTCTTAAACCATTAACAAAAATTAAAGTTGTATAGAAATAAAATATGAAAAAAAATATCTGCCTCTACATTCATAATTCTTAATACAACAGAAATGTAAATGCATAAAAATAATAGCAAAGGGGAAGTCCGGGGATGTTTTGGGAGGTTTTGGGAGCGGAATAATGCGATAATGGCAGACTCTATCAACATTCGCAATTAAAATTAGTCGTATTTTTGACGGAATTCGCTCCTAACAATATTTGCCGCGCCGCTGAACGCTTTGTTCGGATATAGTTGGTGTTTTATTTTTGTATTGTTTATCTTCAACTGATTAATAATTTAATTTTAACTTTTGATTTATAGCAGAGGCGGAATTGTGAAAATGTTTTTTTTTGGCTACACTTCAGTGACTTATGTCACGTTTAAAACTAATGACCGCTCCAGTCACGCCTCGAGTCGAGTACCTCGTTACTAAGCGGTTAGGTTCGAACCAGTTTAAATTGTTTGTTTATTTTAGATTCTACATTTTTTTTCTATTCAAAAATATATTGTAATTTTTTAATATGAAAACATCCAGAAATTAAGAGCAAATTAGGTGCTAAATAAATTAATTATTCTTTAATTACAATTATTTCTATGATAGCTATACAAAGTTAGGAGACTAAAAAAAAATGAATTGTCATAATTAGTTCCATAGAGCAGAGAGAAGTAGAGCAACATTCTCTATTGATTTCGCCCAGTGACATAAATATAACGATGTAGACTGCCCGAGGCCTGCAAAACCTCATCTGGTTAGATTACATCCCCTAATCTCAGATGGGGTTGGAATTAATAACTCAGCGAGTGGATATCTGTTCACAAAGTATATTTCTATTAGCTTTATATATTTATGATTCATTTTAAAAGGTAGATTTAAAGAATGTGGTATTATATTGTTTTAACAAAAATAATTACAAATATTTAGATTAAAGTTCTATAAATTTTAATGTTATAATATATATGCAATATCTATGAAGTGAACAGTTTAGTTTGTGATATTAACATTTTAAACGCAGACAACATCCGCAGTAGCTAAAGTTACATCAAAAATTGAGTTATGACCGTTCTGCGGAAGACACAGAGAAGCCTCATAATGGCCGCCCTCGGGGCTCCGCCTAATTGTTATTTAAACGTCATGAAATCACAAAGGAGTCGTTTACGTGATATTCAGCAATATTTGGTCGTATATAACAAGTTTATGTTGATGGCGGGTAAATTACAACACAATTGAATTGTTACATAATTTAGGTATGAAGCTTGAGTTTGCTTTGTCATTTTGAATTTCTATCTAACTATACCGTTCTTATCTTAGTGTCCAGCTTTATACACATTATATTTGCAATATTAATAAGTAATTATCAAAATAATCTGTTTGATTTACTAGTGATTTGTCCAGATACATAAAAGTTCACTTCTTATTATTTTTCTTTACAATATACAATTAACATAAAATAAAATTTATTATTATAGTTATTACCTTTTTTGTCTCTCCCCATTCCTAGTATATTTATGAATTACTATATCTGTAAAGGCAAACTTGTGAAGACACGTTGTTTTTGCTATACCACAAAACAAAGAGGACTAGAATAATGATTTATAAAATTAACCAAATTTTTGAAATGATAGTATTCAACTCTACCTACCAAGTTATACCTTCAATAACTATAGATTCGTACTGAACACTGTGTTTTGTTTATACAGAATAATAAATATGTAGCAAAATACTTAAAATTCTTTATAAGGTTTTATATATACATATTTATGACATAAAATTATGTATACAAAAACAATTATTACTAATGATACAAAACAAACGCTATAATTAAAACACGTTAACGGAGACCTCTTCACGTTTATTAACATTAAATTATATATTGTAAACTAAGTTCGCTGGTCTAGAACAGTGCTTCCCAACCTTTTTACGTTCCCTTATGTTGTTGTTATGCCTCATGCCTCAAATAACTCCTTACCTACTCATTTTTGTCTTGTTTTGATTTATATCTAGTACTATAGTCACTGTAAGAGTCCCTCTCTGTATTTTAAGGATATTAGTTTTAAGGCTATTCTTATAAAACTATAAAGATCGTCAAGAAATTTTTAACTTTAGATGTAATTTATTAAAAAATTAACTTATTAGATAAGTTGTTTGAACTTTTCATTACTACCAATATATTTTTAAATATCCCTAATATGACCAAGTACCAGGGATACTCGTACAGGTTGGGAATCACTGGTTAAGTAACTCAACGTTAATACATTACCTTAGGTCACGCCATTCCAACTGCTGATTAGTTATTAATTTATTATGAATTAATATTGATCAGCTCAATTATTTTTCATATTGAGAAATTGTGTTCTAAGAAATGTCAATGTGTATGTTAACAGGTAAAATGTAAATAAATACTTCGACTCTTAATATGCTTAAAAAAGTTGTAGTGTAATTATTTTTTGAATGCTCTGTATAATATATGGAAATTTCGTTTTAATAATAAACAATTATTGTATGTTAAACTGCTGGTCAAAGCTCCCCTTTTCATGTTAGACACGGGATGCAACAAAGTGTCAGACACGGGATGCAAGAGAAGAGCAACAGAGAGAGAGACAAAGCATGCAAGTGTCTCTAAAGATCTACTTTTCCTGTTAGGTATTAAACCTGAAAACTTAATTTTTTATGTCTTGACCGTTAATCGAACCCGAGAACTATACAAGTGGTTCGGTCAGACGATTGACTTAAATAAATAAATCCTCTAAAGAACAATCAGAATCCAGATATAAATCGCAGACCGTAAAGCAACCCTGAAAGCCTTTGTCCCTTTATATTACACTGTTATTCAATCACGTCTGTCTCCGAGATAGAATTTTGTTTTCATCTTGTAACAGAGCCATAAAGCCGTAAAAGTAACTATATGAAAATATATTATGATATATATATATATATATATATATATTTAAATGTTGTCTTTTTTATTTTAATATTGCGAGGAGGATTAACAAAAAAACTTCTTCTTGAACGAGTTCTTGTAACATATTAGAAAAACTTTGTAATGTATTAATAAAAAAAAAACTTTTCTTTTATTTTTAAAATAAAAAGTGCTTGGTAATGTTTAAAAATTATGTAATTGTTTTTTGTTTAAGCAGCTGATGCTCGCATAGTTACAATTAATATTATGTAATAAACAAACGTTTCTTTTAACTTACAAGTATCTTTATCAGTAAGTATAAATTTTCTACATACTAGGTCTTTGGCTTTTTATATTTTTTAGTTATTCATTAACATTGTTATAAAGGACATATTTTTTTGTCACATATTATTCACAAAGAACGCCATATTTTTTTAATAATGCATCAATTGGCTATTAAAATGCAGGTGACAGATTCAGTGATATTATAAAAAGAGCATAATATAGATTACTGTCAATCGGGAAGTGATAAGTACTCTTAATATTGTCAAGTGGTAATCGTTGACCCTCCAAGGTGAAGGGACGGCTGACAATTAAACGTCATCTTGACACCGGTTAGTGAGGTTAAAGATGAGTTTTTATTACAAATACTAATATTAAATGTTATTCGCTGCTAATAGCGAATGTTAGGAATTTGTAATTTCATTATTGTATTTTACATTAACGCGTTTTTCTTGCTACTGACCGTCGATAACCGTCTTAGTATGAATACTAAAGTTCAAGTGACAAACCGGATGAATAACAAACCCAAATATGTATCAGTAAGATGTGTTAAGAAATTCACTGAATAGCATTGCTTCATTAGTAGGTCTACTAATAGTTATAGAAAAAAATAAAAAATATACATTTTTGGATTATTTGTCACAGGTGCGACAAATAATTTTAATAAAATTATTATTCTTACGTTTTCAATAATTATTAATTGCCAAAGTGTTTTAATTAAGTAATTTATATATTTTTTATTCTTTATTGTCTTGATACAAAAGGTGAACTTAAAGTCTAGTGGTATTCTTTACCAGCTAACCTATGTGTATGGTGAAAATTAATTTCATGCATATAACAAAATTAAAAAAATTATAATATGGGACAATTGACAATCATATCTATGATAAATACTATATATTATATATATATATATATATATATATATATATATGTGTACACATTCATACATACATAAACACAAACATTACAATACCACACACATATATCTATTAACATACATAAATTAATGTTATGATAAAAAAGTGTTTGTAAAAATTTAAAACTGACCAATAAATTCAAGTTGCCATGTTATTCCTGATGACTCAAAAATTGTTCTCTAATAAGCCTTTTAGATGACCTTTGACGGAGCTCTTCTTATTTTTTCATACAGTTGCTTCCATAGTTATGTGATTTGAATTACAAAGGATTTGTGGACGAAGTCACTTGTTTGGGATTGAATGACTGTTGTAAGATTGTTGAAGGCGAACTGAGAATTCTGTTGCTTGTCATGGAGTGTGAGCCATTTAAGTCGAGTCCGATATTGTAAGAGGTGATCATACTTACGCAGATAGAAGATGTAGCGGACGGAATTATTGAGGAGGCATTCTAATTTATTTAGAAGATCCTTAATTAGGTTTGGGTAACAAACATCTGCGTTATCTATATTTACTTAAAAAAAAAGGTATAGCGTTACCATTCCATAATATAGATGATATGTTTGAAAAATTCGTCCTGACTTGGGATTACTTGAAATGACTATATCTTGACACTTGTCAGAGTTGAATGTTACACCAAATCTGTATGATTACTTAATATAATTCGATTATTAATAGTAGAAATGACATCTGGAATATCATCGACCCTGGTTTGAACGTAGAGCTGGAGGTCTTCGGCGTATAAAAGGCACGAACAGTTGAAATTAGGAACGAGAGTGCTTATAAATAAAGAAAATATCTTTGGGGAAAGTATCCCGCCTTGTGGTACACCAGTTTCCGTGTTAGCCCATTTGAAAAATGCGTCTTTCGAGCGAACTGACTGTTGGAGGCAACGAAGATATGATGAAAACCATTTAATAACCGTTGGGCTGAACTTAAGTAGGTATAGAATAGCGGTAAGGATATCCTGGTCAACCGTGTTAAAAGCATTTGAAAAGTCTTCCAGCACCAACACTGTTAATTTTTATCATATATGCCAAACTGAATATCGTCAGTTACTTTAACTAAAGCAGAACTAGTGCTGTGACCTGGACGAAAATTAGACTGATAGGTACTGAGTAGGTTATATTTTACAATGTGAGAGGCAATTTGCTTATATAAACTGGCCTCCGAAGTCCTTGGCAAAATAGCGATTTTGGAGAGTAGGTTGAAGAATTTCCTGTAAAGAGCTTTTTCCAAAAGTACGGTTGTTTGCCAGAACTCAGAGAAGAGTTGTGTATGAGGGTTATTGATTCTAGGATACAATCTAGGAAATGTAATATATGCCCACGGCTTTAAATTTAATGGAGAGAATGGTTTTTTTCATCTCATCCCCTTGAATGATTGCGAAATCAAAAAAGTGGGATATCAGAACTTTGCATTGATGCAATAAGGGAAAGTGTTTTAGCACGGATTGTGTACTCCATCTTTAATGTAAAAATAAAATTGTTAATAATATCACCAATGGCTAAAGATTGTATACAATCGGCAGTGGTTATTTTACATATACCAACAAAACAATTTAAATACATTGGAAGGACAAGAATTACTTATTATTTGATTACACATATTTCTCGTAATCTTGATCGTTTAGTTTAGAGTTCATAATAGCGCGATTGGTATACCATAATGTAATAGTATGATTTTATGTTAAATAATTACTTTGAATTCCTATATTATATATATTTGATGTCTCCTTACAGTTCTTAAATACAATTCTGATCTAATTTCCTGCTAAGTTTGAAAATAAGTACACGAATAAAGAAACCTAGTGTCAAATAGCTGTAATTCTGTTATACTTACAAGTATTCTTACAATCTTGGTATTTTATTTAAATTAAATTGATAATTATAGGATGGTTTCTTATAAATTTATTAATTTTTAATGTCTTTTGTATAATATATCGCTTAACATTTAATGTATATTTAATTTTTATAAAAAAATAAATCAATAAACAAGTGACATTATAAAGAATTCTCTTTTTGCTATTAAATAATATTGTGATAATTTGTTATTGTTATTCAAGATGTTTAATCAATAAACTGCTTGTTTGTTTAACATGGTCGTGTGGTTTTTATTTATATTGATTACTTATTCAATAACTTTATTTTTATCCTCCATTTAATAAAGGTTCCACGGAACATCTGTTATTCTTCAAATGTGTGAAATGTTTTTTTTCTCCAACACTGTTCTAGGCTAATACAATGTATGTTCATATAAAAAATAAATTATTAATTATTTCTCTATTGTGTGATATTACAATATTTAATTTATATTCCGTTGTTTTCGTTCTTCGTTTTTAATATTCTATACTATACTTGTAAATGATTGATATTGACAGTTTAAACACAGTGTATCCAGCGTTAAGAGCCTACGGCAATTAGTTCGGATATGCCATACATTTGAATTTAACCTGTAATTTTGTTAATCAAGGTGTTAATGTGACTAAAAGTTGTGCTCCGGGACATAAACGGTCGTTGATACTTATCTAATGAGTTAATAAGTTTCTTTTAAAGTGCTTCACTATATATATGGTTTCATAAAAATATATGTTTATTAATATTCATTTAATATTACGAATATATTGCAAGATTTTTTTGCACGATATACATTTAAATAATCACATAAATGAAAATCCTTATCCGGCAACTTCTTTCCCTAAAAAAACTATATTTTAGTATTTACGTACGATTTCCCCTGAATTTGCAATTACCTGTTCAATCCCTTGTAACAAAAAAATCCTGAACTGAATGCGTAATATGTTTCTGAAGATGAAAAATTGTTTTTACCATCTCATTTAATTTTTTTGTAGATAGGATAAATCTATATGTATGGAATATCATAAGTTTATACTTTACCGGTATAAATAAAACAAATCTTTAATACTTAAAAGCTTAAGTAATTAGGTAACTTTAATAAATGGTGATAAGGTTAGAGTTTAAAGTAGTTATCATCAAAATATTACGGTCATTAATGAATGCCCGCCCTAAATATATATTAATCTCAAATTTATGACACCTATTTATTGTTTGCCTTCTGTTGTGGTATTAAAGCACGTTTAAGAATATCTTTTTTTGATTTTCTTTCTTTATTTTCTTTAAAATATATCTTGTGTGAGTTATGTATTGTTTTGCAATCTCTAATATACAAGTTACATCAAACAGCGTATAGATTTTAATCATGTGGGCGTGCCTGAGCCGAAATCGATACGATTTCATGTGAAATAATAAATGCTTTGTAGTACGCCGCGGGCCGGCTGTTATTTATTAAGGGTATGATAACGAAATAACTTCATTAGCAAACGTTGCAAGGATTATTTAAAAGGTGTGTCTTTAAATGTATTATATGTGGATCTTCGCGTCATGATCTTCTAGGTGTAAAGTCACAACCTGTACATCTAAAAAGAGATATTAACTGCATTTTTTAATAATGTAAGAGGTATCCCCGTTGCATTGTCTGAACATTTATTAACAAGTTACATTTATATGAACGTAAGTGAGTAATTAAACTCAACTCCACTTCGTTAACGACGAATCTGGTGTGATTAACACTTCTTACTTTAGCTTTTTATCTGCTAACCAATCGCCGCCATTTTGTGTAATTACACATAAGATGGCGTCGGAGTAATGGTATTCGCTCGTTCTTGCGATAAGTTTTTACAAAGTAACGAAACATTTAATTGTACGGTTATTAATAAATGTTATTTTATTTGGATATTATGAGATACGGCCTCTGAAGCGGATACTTTAAAGATTACCACAATTTAAGTAAGTAAACTGTAATAATATTTTAGTATGCTGATATACATAGTTATAAATTTTTTTGCGGTACATACTACAAAGGTTTTTCAGAATTGAATTCGTTCCTTTTTAAGTTCTAGGTAAAGGTTAGTGCTATCGTAACAATGTATTGAATAAAAAGCGACCATTATACAAGGACCCGATTATGTCATTATAAGGGACATTGGTAAAAAATTAAATAGTATTTCAGTATGCGATGATACAGGGCAATTAAGTGCGATGGTCTCGAAGCCGGCGCGGGCGCATAGCGCGCATAGCGTCTTTGCCGGCTCCCGCCGAACGATCGCTCGTTTTTTTTCGTTAATTGGATCTTAGTTTTGTACTCCTCATCCGACCGGTATCAAAAACGCGTTGCGAATAAATTTATTATTTAATTTTATGTTAAATGTCCATTGTTGCTCTAAATGATTTTAATGTTCCCGTTTTCGTTTTGTTACGTTTAAGACATATACGGTATTGGATTTGTGGTGTTAATAAAATGATAAATAAATAAATTAAAACAATATGAAGTACAGTACTGTAAATAAACAAAGTGTGTTTGCGGGTTTAATTTTTTGTAGACTCAATTAATAATGTCTTTAAAAGGTCTCTTGTAATTATCGACATTCCTGCTCTCATTAAGACCACAGGAATCAGTGAGATGAGACAGACATGATGGCCTGCTACTGGTTCCCAGGGAACGGGCAAGTCTTTATGGTGGGACCAAACATACCTTGACACAATAACCTCTTCCCATATATGGAACCCTTAGAATCAAAGGAATTAAATGATCCTCCTACATATTAGATAATTATATATTTAAAAATCTTTGTAATATGTTAAGTGTCTTAAATTAGGCCTATCTAATATAATTTTACGTATTTTATACTTTCCGATATATGTAATCTTGTATTAAATAATGTAAAACTCATCAAAGACAGTTCACGACGTGATGGCTTAGTTGGCAGAGTGAATATTCGATAGGTCGTAAGTTCGTGTTTCATTTTGTTGTTTATTGAGCAAAGCCAGCGTAGCGAGCGGAGCGTTCTACTGGAAACTTTTTCACATTCTATGTCACGAATAGGCTCGAAAACTACTTGACGGAAAATTATGAAATTTTGCAATCAAAAAGATACACATTAGGTGACGGTTATAAAAAAAAAATTGAAAAATGTCACGTCGTTGCGGAATAAACGTCAAAAAACTGATACCCCACTGTGAAGTCCATGGAAAACGATGAGTTATTGTACTGGGCTTGCTTCGCTCAATATGCTAACGACACCCGAGATTTCGAGAGCGCAGCGAGTCGAAATTGAGAGTCTGTTGGCGCCCCTAGTATTTACATATAACTTATATTAGGATCAAGAATCTGAATTAGAAGGGATGAAAACATAGAAAGACAGTTAGAAGAATGAAAAATAGGCGAAGATCAATATGTTTTTTTACAGAACATTAAAATAAATCATACATTAAAAAAACAATATTATTTGTTCATGAAAGTAACGCGCCAATGGACACATTATTAAGAGCTAGTTAGCGTGCCCCCAAAAAAGTTAACTGCGCCAGCCGCTTTGGTTGCATGCAAATGTGAAACAATAACTATATTTCAGCAGTTATTACCATTTAACGTCTAGATGATGTATTATTATGCCTTTATCTTTCAATCGGCGAGAATACTGCATATCAAGTACGTAATTATTACTATTTAAGGCGAGACATGTATTAACCATTATTGTTACTATTCAAAACTACAGAGCTCTTAAATTTTTGGAGCTGTACTTTTTACTTGTAATTAGCTTTTTGTGGTGACTTTGCCGTATTACAATATCAAAGCAAAAATACTTAAATAATATCCATCTTAAATGTATGGAGCAATAAATTAAATGTCACGTTTTTTATTACTATAATAGCTGACTTATACAAACTTTCACCCCCCGTTTTACTTCGTTAAAAGTATAATATATGCTATGAGTGTACCTCATAAGTGTAACTTAGTGTCATTTGATGTTTCTTGTCCTTATGATCAGCTAGAATCAGTATTATTAGATTATATTACATTATATTATTTTTAGTTTATTCACTCGTTTTGTTTTTAAACAGAAAATAAGAAATCTTTGTAATTTATGTTTTGTGCTATGAGTTAAGAGTTAGTTAGTTAAGAGTTACTTAGTTAGTTATTTAGTTAGTTAGTTATAAGGAAGATATATTGAAGAATAGATTTTTAATGTATACTTTACGTCATTACAAAAACCCTTTCGTTTATTCAAAAAGAGGTTAATTAAACCCACAAATTAGCATCTTCATATTGCAGAATTAGAAACATAGTTTTGGGATATGTGTAATGTATTGAAAAGAGGAATAGTATTGAAATTATATAAAAAAAACACATCACCCATGTTGTATTAGTAAAACAAGTTATATGATTGTAATTTACTCTACCATACTCCGAATTCTATTGTCTCATTTTAGATATGCCGGAAGTATAGCAACATTACCTATTCACAAATAACAATAATAAAAATGTACTCATATTTATATATATATGTTTTTGATCATAAATCATAAATTGATAAACAAACTAGACAAGATACTTGTATATGTGATATTACTAGTGTGTGCCCGCGTCTTCGTGCGTGTGGAATTTGTTTTTTAAATAAGTAGACTAAGTTAATCCTTATAACATCAGATATATACTTAAGCATTTAATATAACCTGTTAATTTGAAATTACAAAGATACACTTTAATTTATATGTATATATATATGACACACGGAGTGATATTTTATATTTATGTTAATAAAGACGAAACCCCAATGCAGTATGTACCAATGAATAAATCAGATTTTACCTTAAAAAAATATGATATTATGTTTTCAAAAGATACTAACACTGACCTTATCTCACTAATAGAGTTCATGATTATATGGAAAAATTTAAAAAGTTTACCGTTAAAGAAATAGATAATGTCTATGACTTTAACACTAAACCTACCAAGTACCTACCGGTCAAAGTGACCGTTCTTAAACTTTTGTAAAACTTAAACATTTTTAAACGTTATAATATCGTTATCAAACTACATAACAATTCTTAGAATATGCATATAATATTTTCTACACTCTTTATTTTTAGTTATTTCCATTATTACCTGCGTTAAATAATAAAATAGTTTTTAAATACCGGTCAATTTGACGGCGTGCGGTAGGAACAGGTATACAAGAATTGTCGGTAGGTTTAGTGTTAATTCAATTCATTTTATTAAATTTCATTTGGTGCTTTCTATAAAACTTCACTTTCAAAATGGTTAACAAAAAGCTTCAAAGTGAGTTGTTATAGTAGTAACAGGGTACCTACTACAATATTTTTATATATTCGAAAATATTAAGAATATGCGAAATACTTAAAATGATAATACAATGTTCATAAAATGATTTAGAATTAACGATAAATATGTAATCAATTCAAAGTCAAACCTTGTTCAGTGCGACGATGAAATATAAAAAAATAAACATCAATAGATTTTTTTTTTGTAAATGTCAATAAAATTAGCAATTATATTAAGAAATATATTATAGATCTCACAAATCAAGACAAATGTCATAATATTAATAAAAATGATAATCTAACCTTCAACCATCCACATACTGGAGAGAGAATCACTTAAATACGACGTAGTTACCTTCGAACATTGTTTTTTTGCCTGAATGTGACGTCACAGTTTAAACAAAAAGAGCAGAATACATATAACATGTTATGGTAAACGGTTTACTTTGTAAGGAAATTTCAATTGCTTTAATAATGTAAATAGTTTGTTCTATTTAAATTCGGTAAAAAATTTATTAACCATTTAATACGAAATATTCTATTTTCTTTTATCTAAATAAGTCAATAAATGGAATTATGGTACTGTTATTATCTTCTTTGGTTTGATTGAAAAAAAAAGTAAGCCATAATTATTGTTAATTTATAATAAATTATCAAAATATTATTAAAAAACATCTTTGATGTCTTTATTAGACTACATTTTTAAGGTTTTTTATTATTATTTTAAAATCCTTTTTTCATGCTACGCCATACCGCTTCTAAAGTACAATACAATAGTGGATCAATTATATATTATATTATATACAATCATTTAAACGAGTAGTTCTCCCAAATATTTATAATATTTATAGTAGATTAGCCCAGCATTGATCTTCATAAACAAGTTATAAAAAGTAGACAGGCGCCACGACTAACAACAACTTTCATTACATCATATAGTTCACGCTCTTCATTTTCTTTACATGTTTGAGATTTAAATATACTTACATTTAGACTGATTACTTTCGTTAAATAGTTACAATACAATAGTGTGAGTTATTTAGGTGAAGTATTGATATTTATAATAATATCTCTATAAATATGAATTTCTTCAACAACCATCTTTGTAAGTCCCATAAAATAACGACTAGAAGGATCAAGTATTTGCTTATAAGAAAGTTATTTTCATAGTCACACGTGTAAGAACAAAATAGAATACAAGGAAACTAGTACTGAAAGGCTATAATAACTTATCACCCCGAAAAAACTACTATTATTTTTATTTTCACATTTTCATATGTTCTGTGATTTCGGCGGCGTCTTCAGTTCTGATCCTATTTTGTTGGATGGAGTACCATTACCAGTCTGCTCAGAGTTTCGCTACCTTGATTCTCTCATCCAAAGTGGTGGTAATATTGATCTTCACGTAAAGGGCAAAATTAACACGGGATGGATGAAATGGCGACAAGTCACCGGGACAACGTGTGATGCCCCAATCCCCCTTAGACTAAAGGGGAGAATCTATAAGACCATAATTAGACCTGAGATCTGAAGCTGATCTGAACTGGGTGATGAAGGTGAAGGATGAAAAGCGTTTGCATGTAATGGAGATGCGAATGTTAAGATCGATGTGTGGGGTGACAAGAAAGGATATAATAAGAAATGAGTATATTAGGAGAAGCTTGGGAGTAGCGCCAGTGACAGAAAAGATTAGGGCCAGCCGTCTATCGTGCTAGGGGCATGTTATGAGGAGAGATGAAAGGCTTGTAACCAAAAATGTTCTGGATATGGTAGTAGAGGGATGGACAGGTAGAGGACGGCCGAAAAAAAGATGGATGGATTGCGTGAAAGACGATATGGAGAAGAAGGGAGTGTGTACAGAGATGAGTAACAGGAGAGTATGGAAAGAAACAACATACTGCGCTGACCCCAAAATTCGGATAAGGGCAGGAAGATGATGATTTACAAGGTATCCAAATATTGTTCTTAAAAATTAATCAATTATTTTATAATGTCTTATTTCTTTACTTAAGATATAAAAAACATTAGAATGTACAGTAAAGTATATGCAGAACAATAAGCACAAAAGAATGGATCAAACTTTCACACTTATATCAAAACTGATATTAACCAGAACTGTCAAAGAGTAATTATTAAAACACGTCAGTATATTATGAAAGTATATTTTGTTATTTGTTATATGCCTGTCTGTTGTTTGTCTGTTGATTAATAACGTGAAACTGTCTGCTAATGGATGTCTTGAAAAAAAAATTAAATGCGATCGACGTAGACAAGAAAAATAATGGCTGGCGTTAAACATTTATAAATAAATAGAATTTAGATACTTTATAATAAACAAAACAAAAAGTAGGTTTCGAAATACATCTGTCTTTATCTGTAAGTAGACACGATCTAATTAATTCAACAGCAAATTACAAACAAAATAACTTGTAAATGGCAATGCATACACTACTTTATAACACATTTTATCGCCTAAGCTGAAAATAGTTATAATTATTATGAATAAATTTTCTCAATACGGTTTCGTTCTACCTTAGGTTAATATAGGAATCGAATTCGTTCGATAGTTTTATCTTTTGTTTTAACGTCGTTATATATATATATATATATAATAAAGTTAATCAATCGGTCCAGAAGTTTTCGAGGTGAGCAGGATGTACAAATAAAAAATACAGAAATTTAATGATGAAATCTTTCAATGCGACACATATATAGTTGTGTAGATGATATCTGACAGGTATTATGACGTTTGTAGCAGTTATCTATAGTTTTAGGTAAAAATCAACGAGACTCAATTAATAGAACTTTAGAGAATAAAATTATAAATTAATATGTGTGGCAAAAACGAATACCAATACCTTAATGACTTCAATGCAATATCCGTTATAATTGTACTCAATAGGAATAGCGTATATATCATTTTAAAATGAGGCATTAACACGAATTTTGTAACCATAAAACAGTACAGAAACCGGCGCAGGCGCAAGTATAATTGTAATATTGATGACTTATGAGGCGTAATTAGCAATAACACCGGTATCACGCTTCAATCGACATTACTTTATAGTTTAAAATCTATTTTTAGAAGCTATTCCCTATTCTCCTATAAAACTCATGGTTGTTCTCAATTTGTATTATGTATCGCCGAAATTCCCTATTCTCCTATAAAAATCATGGTTGGTTTAAATTTGTATTATCTATCGCCGAAATCAAGTCATTAATAGAATTCAATAAGACTCCTTCTGTCAAACGTTGAGTTAGGACATGGTTGCAATGAAAATGTTTTTTATATGTAGATAATATATTGTATATTAATATAATTTTGAAACAAAAAAGTTAACATTATTTATGTTTCTGCAAAACAGTTTGAACGTTAAAGGATTAATTGTATGTCTATAACGATGGGACAGGTATCAAAAAAAAATAACGAGCGATAAAATGTCTGTCCGTCTGACAAAGTTTGTACCATATTGGTCTCTCTGCTCATGCAAATATAATGCATACTTAACGAAGTAAGAAAAACACCTGGTATTTAATAAATAATATATTAAAATAATGAATGTAATAAAATTTTTATTATTATCTTTAATCTATAAAAAAAAAACAATTTTAATGTCACTTAGTGTCAGTCAATGTCAGTGACTTTTTGATTGACAGAATTTGTTGCATTTTTTTTTTGTATAATGGTTAACTAATTTGAAAAGAATGGCAGTTATTGTTTGTGCCAGTTGCTTATTAGTAATTTTCCTAGTTTAATTGCACCTGGAAGAATAGTTTATATCCCAGAAAGGACATTATATTTTATTTTTTAGAAAAGTGTTTGACAGCTTGCGTTAAACTTTAAATTTTAAATTTTTTTTTATAATATATTGTAACATTGGAATATAAATGGTTAGTTAGTTAAATTGTTTTCCAGCTTGCCGATAGTCTTGATATAGCTCTTGGGTGATAATGAATGAATTTAATTGTACTTAATTGCGTAGTACAAGTTCCGTTTGGAAGCAAAACATCACTACACACGATATTAACGACGTGTATAAATCAAATATCACATGTGATTGCACGGTTTGTTTTTCATAGTTATTAGATATTATCGAGTCGCGCTGCCGACCGGAGAAAAATGTCGAAATGTCAAAATCGAAGGGTGTAGTCCGAGCTTTATAATCTTAAATTATTCCTCGTCCATTTTCTCAGTGACTTTAATCCTATTCAGGAAAAAGAACGAAAAACCAATGAACAAAATTTAAATCGTTGATTATTTTTCTGTTAAAATGTAAGTTACATTTTAAATCTTTTTTTTAACATTTTCATTAATGAAACATTTTTTTTAGAGACCGCTTGAGTAAATATAGTATAAACACGATACTGATGTATGAAAGGGGACACAAAACACACAAGGACATAGTGTCACAGAACATTTAATAGAATACGTAGATGAATCGTTATCGTATCGCTTACGTTACCTATAAACAAATCTCTGTCCACGACCTATCACGTGTGAATAAAACGCATTCGATGCATTCTGTACGTGATCAGTTACTCATTAATATGCGGATTTGTTACAATTGTATTTATAATTAGTTAATTATACTCTCGTTTCATTGTGTGGTGATTAGAACCGACCATTGTTATGTTATACTGCTATTAAGAATAATTTATTTGTTGGAAATATAAACGGAATTGTGTTTTTTTGTTAAATCTTCTGTTTGTTATCGGTTAAAAGAGTCGAAAGTTACTATTAATTAACAGAGTCCTTCTACAAAACGAAAGTTACATTTAGATATTGCAGATAACGTTGCAAAGTAAATGAATAAATGAGGTTAATTTGAATAACTGCTCGTTATGGACATTTGTGTAAAAACTAATATTAATTGTGTAGCAAGAGTCAATCGGCGTAACGCAGCGCATCATCTATAAATCTATAGATGTATTAGTATTAGAAATCGACAGATGGAATATAAGTATTATACTTAAATTCTGCCTCTCACGCGATTAATGTCCAGTTAGAGCGAATTTTTTTGGGTAATCAGAAAATATTGATATATTGGTGGATTAATTTACTTGTAGCTAGTTATGATCGGAAAATAAGATTATTTTTTTATTAATTATTTATTTAAAATTACAAGAATAATAAAAATGTGTTTTCCTAACTGGAGCAGAGACAAGTAAGAAATTAAAATATGAAATAATTAACAATGGAAAACAAAATAAGCGTAATGGATATCGCGTTGTGGGATTTGCAATTCAGGTCCTTTAGGTCCTTAAATTATTTTTATCTAATTGGTACATACATATTATATTTTGTAGGTAAACAAATCAATGAATACAGTTTATTTTCTTGTCACTTGTGTAACTGCGCCGGCGCATGGTTGAGCAAGGAGTCGAGGCTAACTAGAAATGTTTGTTAAATTAATTATAATACCTAGTCCGCCTTGCCTATAATTTATCACTGACAAGCAATGAAAACTTAATATCCGAGAGTATAACTGAGTAATTATATCAATCTTCTAATCGGAATAATAATTGATTATATAGAAACAAAATAATCGCAGTATAAACGTTTTTAAGTTCCTCACTGTTTTTTTTAAACAGATATTAATAGCGCATCGCCGTTGTTTATTTACAGGTTAAAAATCTCAAGTTTTTCCGACATTCACCGAGACAGATATATCTGATCGATCGCAATTCCAAGTACGGAGTACCACGAGGAATCTGTTCTTTATTATCAGTAAGTTAAGGTCCATGAAGTATGTAACTATGTGGTCCACCGTACAGGGAGCAGTTAATTCAGGCGTGTTCCTTTTATTTATGTCTTCATACGCGCCGCCGATAGTCCCTAATTACGCAGCCGACGCAAAAACACTAATCGCGCATCCATTCTCTCTTAATCCAGGAAAGACTATGTTTGCGATCTGATATAGAAAATACGACCTTATTTTAATATATATAAACTATAATTTCGCGTAGTTCTAGCTCAAACTTAAGATGTTGTTGATGAAACAAACATTTGGATGTTAGTTCCGATGAGGCCTTAGCGTTGACACTTTTACGTTCCAAAATTGTGTCTTGGATGCGCACTTTAGGGCTGTGTTTGAAAATAATATTACTTAAAATCTTTTATTTCCAGAACGTGATTGAAATGTGACATTTAATATTAAACTCTATTTCAAGTTATTAAGATTAGTTTTCGGATAAAATTATGTACACAGATACGATGTTTCGTGTTTGCGTCGAGGTAGCGCATGAGAAGCGTTAATGAGCGCAGGTTCCTACAGATTCCTCAGCAGCAATGTTAGTATCAGCTTTTGGCGGCGCGATACCACTTTTTGCGATGGTCAATGATAACAATGAGCGGTGTTAAGAAAGGACGCGAAATCCTAAAGAGATAATAAGAAGCGAGATAATGGGCTGTTAATTAATTAATGTGCAGGATTCTGGTAGTTTAAACCGAACGCTTTCGATTGCAATCTGTACACGTATTTAAGGTCGAAAAACTTGATTATATGTGACCGTGACAGACTCTGGCGTTCAATGGTTTAGTATGCGATTGGCGTGACTGTGAAGGTTTTATTTTTCATGGTGTTTTGACAAAAAAAATATAAACGTGCCAAACAAACTAAATGTCTTTTTCCCTACAGCGTTCCATGAATATATCTGTAATTATTATTTTAATTAAAAAAGTCACATTTATTATGAACATATTATTAAATGACTACATTAATAATAATAATTGTGTGTTGTGAATAAAATTGCAACAATTATTGTATGATTGTTGGGTTTTTGCGTGATCCGACACGGCGATACATTAAGTGGAGTGTCGGTGCGTGTTCCATTTCAGTATTTAATTTAATTATTATCTTGTAAAATAATAAAAAATAGTAAACAATCGACCATTACTAATTTAAACATTTACATTGTAACTGTAATAATTGCCTAGACATGTCAATTTAAATAATAGCTACTATTGCATGATATTAACATGTAGGTGGTAGGTATTTTTGTTTAATTTGCAATGTATTTAAATATAATAACACCACTGATTAATCTGAATGTGGTGGTGGTGGTGGCAGATGTTAATTATGAATTTTTCACGCGATATATAACGCGACGCGTATCCGTACCACCGATTGCGTTTGACAAATTAACTTTTTTGATTTCGCACGCAACGGAGAAAGGGAGGCAAATTACATTACTTTAATTTTAATTTCCTTTCAGTTGTGAGATATAATATAGAATGAGATTTATAAAAATAATCGATATTTTATTTTCCTTTAGGTATGTGTTTCTCCTTTGTGTGATGTATATTTTTAATGAAGAAAATGGAAAATTGTTTTGTAGTTTGATTTTATGTACAATTGTATCAAAATCTATTTAACAAGTTAGTATCTTGAATTTGCTTGGACAGGGTAGTTTATTAGTAGTACTAAATAGATATATTTAGGTTTCATACTTACTCTATGCACTATTCCGCCCACACTTGTTACTCGTCAACATCTTGTCTCTCGCCGGCGGTAATAATAAATGTCCGTAGAAATTAGAATTTAAGGATAATATTATGAAATAATTTGAGCCTCGTACGAGTATCACTATAACTCGCGTAGGTGTTGATACTAGATCATAAGTCAACATAAACAGAGTTCCCGAGATATCATAATTAAGAGTCGGCTGGAGCGTGTTCAAATTAAATTATGTCCAAATTAAAGGTTAGTGCGGCAATAAATTGGCGTGCGCAGGCGCCGCTGTTACGCGCAGGCTTGATATATTGACACCGCCATTGCGGGGTCCAGTCCATGGCACGGGATTTAACGTTTTGTTGATTTATATATTGTAATTTGGGGTCTAGTAATGTTACATTTCTTTTATCAATTCATAAATTGCAGGTCAGGTCATATAAATAGAAGACCAGTGGTTATTCTGTAGATGTTATTAACATCTATCTTGAGCTTTTCACGATGTGGTATCTATGACGATAAAATAATCTTTATGTTCCGTGATGTTCTATGAGAAGTATTTGAAGTAAATAGGTTTTTAATGTGACACTAACGAACACTAAAATAAACCAATAATATACTCATATTTATTATTTTTAATTCAAATATCTTTTAACTTATTCCACACGACAATCGGGGATACAGCTTAATACGTAGCTCTTCCATTTAGTTGTGTGTTTGTTTTGTTGTTACGAATCAATAACCGAACACCGACCGACGTTATTTATAATCTATTAAATAGTTATTTTTATTTAAAAATAAATCATCTGTAACAAACAAGAATATATTACGAAAATATATAACTTCAATGTTTAAATTGTTTTTAGCTACAAATGTATTATAGTATGTACATTAACAATTTTGTTGAGTTTTAATAGTCTTACTATAGTGACGACCTCCTTAGCCAAAGTTTTCCCTACACGTGTTGCTTCAATGTAAGCACTTCGTAGGTGTTGTGGGGTTGTTTATTCTTAGTTTTAAGTATAGCGATCCCATTTTCATACAAGTGTTATAGAAAGTGTTCCAGAGCGTTGCAGAAAGTTCCGAGATCTTGGTAAAATTAAACCGAATAACACCTTTTTCTTCAAGGAATTGGATAATATGAATTTGAAACTGACAGAATAGAGGATATATACTCTTGGCCAGCAAGTGGAAAAATTAAAAAAATACGTTTAAAGAGGAGAATCTTGCTTATTTTAATAGTAACCCTAATAATAAGGTAAGACTGAGTGTCACGTAAAAAGCATGAGGACCATGAGGAGGATGGCATGTATGAAGAGGTTAATGTCTGTGGTCGAGGCGAAAGAGGTATGCAGGGACTGTAGCATTTGGCGCTCCGTCGTCTCTGGCTACCCCGCAAGGGATATGGCGTGAAGATAAGGAAGGAAGGAAGGACTGAGTTTTAAAACGTAAAAAACATTATTTTTCAATTTTCTTTAATCTCAATGTACCTAAGCGCATTGTTTAAGTATGTCATCATCATGTTATTCAATAAGTTCTATATATTATACATAATTATTTGGGAATCCAAATTCGAGTTTGTCTAAAGAAATTTTGCCCAGATTTACAGTTACGTACACAAAATATAAAATCCTACATATTAATTAAGAAACGGTGGAATAACCTTACAAATATTATATAAATAATTAAAAAACTTCCCTTCGAAAAATGCCAAATTATTTTGGACCTACTCGAAAAGTAAAAAAGAAAATTCAGATGCTTGACCTTCCATAATCATTTTGGACGATGACGATGTGACATACATACACACATACACACACACACACACACACACACACACTCATACACTCACACACATACATACATGGGCTCCTCCTCTTACTTCAGTATTTAATACATATTTACGATACACAATTTTTCCTACCACATTGAATGATGTCAGAATTATCATAATAATCAGAAGAGGTCATTAATAGAAAAATATAGACCCATCCCAATTTAGCAAACTTTTAGAGGTATGCTATATTTCTAAATGGTAAAATTATTATCTTATCAGCAATATAGTTTTTCAGAGTACATTATCCTCTAACGTGTAGCGTTGTATTTTTTAAGTACCTACTCCATGATGACGGGTAAAGTGAGAAAAGCCTTTGAAAATATGGTGGTTTTATAAAAAACCGATTCCATTTTCGATTTACTCATTTGTGAAATATTAAGCTTTAAAGTGCTATAAAATAAAATTAGTATAAATATAATATAAATAATATGAGTGATATAAAATAAAATTTATGAAATTCAGATATCTTTATATTTTTAATACTTTAATACTTATTTTTAATTTTATACTTATTCATGTTAGAGACAATAGTACACAACAGGAACACAAAAATTCAATATCGAATATTACTCGTTTTTATATTACATTATTATTATATAATATTAATTAATTAAGCAATAGTATTATTATTTAGCTTCACGCCATATCTCTTGCGGGGTAGCCAGAGTCGACAGAGCGCCAAACGCTGCGGACCCAGCATACCTCTTTCGCCTCGGCCACAGACATCAACTTCTTTATACATGCCCTCCGGGGGTCCTCATGCTTTTTACGTGACCTTCCTCCAGTATCATAGATACTGTGTTTTCGAAGGTCACTCGAGGCCTCCCCCTGTCTCTCTTACCGCTCACATTTCCTGTATAAATCTTTTTTACCATTCTTTCATCACTCATTCGTTCGACGTGCCCAAACCATCTGAGCACGTTCTTCTTCAAGAAATAGTAAATAAAGAATAATAAATAAATTACTATAACGACATCAAAAACAAATTTGTTTATATTACATAAAGTTCAACATTAAGGACAATGCCTTATAATTGAAAATACAAATACTATACATATACATCTAAATAACAGACAAACAAACTCAAATAGCAAGTTAAACGCCACATTTAGTATCCCCAAAGGTCATCACAAATGATAATTCTTAACAAGCACATATATATGTCAATTGTAAATGATCCAACACTTTAAACAATTTTACCTAATACAATAAATATATTTGAAAAAGCTACCCTTATCTGATATTTATTGAATATATTATATGTTAAATATAAAAAAAATGTATTTTAAATTCTATTTAAACGGTTAAATTGAATTTGCAATTCCATTCCAACCGTTATCTACAACAAAGTATTAAGTTATAGACAGAACTAAGTTTTATGTAACTGCCGTTAATTGAGGTCTTAATATGTAAAACGATTAAAAAACAATACTAATGGATAATAACTTACAATACTATTTTAACGGTTAAAACATAGTTTTTCTTGTAGTTTTTATAGAGAAAATCTATAATACTATATAAAAATGTATTAGTTCTGTCTGTATACCTAGTAGCTTAGTAGTATTTTAGTTTGTAGTTTATTTTATATTAAAAGTGGATCATCGGAAGCGTGAAGCGAGGAGAGAAAAAAAAGATACTTGACGATAAAATCGAGGGTAAAATTGGAACTCACTAATGTTTAACTAAGCGCTGGCGAAACTGCGGGCTAGTTATTTCATAAAACCATAAATAGACTACTGAAGATATGGTACTAATGGCTATCAGATGTTACTAGTCGGCTCGGCTTGATCTTGGCGGTTTCATCTACCGTTAAAGAGCTGTATAGATTGAATTATTAATCCGTTTATTTCACCGCATTTAGGAATGTGTTATTTTTTATTCGCGGCATACCTACTCGTAAATTGTACAGTTTTGAAATCAAAAACTCTTTTATTTTACAATAGGATAAGTTCTTAGTTTCTATATTAAAGGGAGGGCATAGGGACGTGAGGGTCATCTTGTTATACAACAAGTGCTTCTATATAAGACTACTACTTATTTTATAAGACTACTGGTTATTATTATATGTAATTTTATTATACCCTACACTGCTATTTAGCAGTGTAGGGTATTTGTAATATTTACGTTTGGAATGAAGGAATTTTAAAAATTCGATTACTTAGTAAATACATTTGTTACAAATTTTAAATTGACCTCTAAGTTTTTTCATGTGTCATACAAAAATTTATATAGGTAAATGTTTATTAGGAAAAAAAACCCTATTCAGTTTTATACTTGCCGTTAACGGTAATAAAGTAGCATTAATGTCTAGTGGTACTCTATCAAATGCTTGCTAAAAGTTTTGGTTGCTACGAGCCAGAAGCAACCGAACACGAGATTAAATAGTCCCTGATACTCATGCCGATAAAACTTTTAACTTATCTCCTTCCCAGCCATACATTTTGCATCACCAGAAAGCAGTTTACAGCGTTTAAGAACCTTAAAAAGTTGGTTTTAACTTTTGAAACTTTGTATAGGAGGCGCTGGTAGAGATTTTTTAAAAAGATAAGTTATTGATAACAGAAAAAATCTCTTGCAAAAATTTAACAAATCGTTTAAAAAATTGTAAATTCGAATATCAAATTCGACAAATTGAAATTCGACCTTCAGGATTTCACAAAAATATTGAAATGGGATTTTGTGAAAAATATTGAAGAAATATTATAATCAAAAACCAAATCATTTAGAATAAGCATATTTTTCCATAATAATAATGTCTGTTTTATAAAAGGACGCCTTGTTAAATAATATTTTTCTCATAAAACACCTTTAGGTGTTGCTCGATTGTAATTTCCTACTATGGTAGAATGTTAAAAAAACTGATCTGTAAACGTTACAGCTGTGTACAAATTACAATATTACAATATTCATCGCTTTATAGAAGGGTTGGCTGTAAGACAATGCATTTTATTTTAGACCTAACATTAACATAGTAAAATTCAATTTATTTCTCTATTTAAGTTGTGCAGTAAAACTCTGAATAAATCGATTATCATAATATCGGCGTTATCATAATAATTTGTCGAACAGCGTATTCTTTAAACCACCTATGTGACAGAACTAAGTCTGTTCGACCAATCACAGGTATGAGGGCTCCATTGCAATTTTACATTTAGTAAGTGATTATTAGCTTTAAACCATAGTACAACATCAGAGAGAGCATTGTTTACATCGACCACTCGGTACTGATGTCTATTAGTTTTTAAAGTAAGAAAAGTGTCATTAGCAAACAAAACTATCCCAGATTTGTCTATCATGTAATTTCATCATCATCAAGGTCATTTATGTAAATGAGGAACAAGAAAGGTCCTAATATAGAGCCTTGTGGCACGCCCATTTTGACAAGTGATCCAGGGAAATGTTTCTCATTTACATCTACTTTTTGAATTCTCTATAATATCTAATAATGATATAATTTTCTAATTAGAGTTTCATGCTGTACACAAACAAATGCCTTCAATAAATCATAGAAAATGTTTAGCAAGTCTGGTGATTCCTCCCAGGCTTCGAAAATATTCAGCAACAACTCAACACCTTCATCTGTCATTGAGCGACCAGGTGTGAAACCATATTGTTTATTATGTAAAAGGTTATTTTTGTTAAAATGTGTTAATAGTTGAGTGAGAATATTTGTTTCAAACATCTTACTAAATGTAGATAATACTGAGATAGGTCTATAGTTAATTGCATCTGACGTACTGCCAGATTTAAATAATGGTGTTATTTTACTATGTTTCATTAGATCAGGAATTATACCACAATCAATACAGTTATTGTAAATTAATGCTAAATGTGGTGCAACAATGTCTAATACTGGTTTAAGTATGTTAACGGATATTCTTCATGGATCACTTGTCTTCTTAACACTAATTAATTAAGAAATATATATTTAATTTTTGTTATTAACTTTTTTAAAATTTTCATTAATATTACATTGATTTACATTGTCCACAAACAATAACAGCGCTGTCGCTACCGCTGTAGAGGAGTTAAAGATTTAGTAGTGGTAACTGGAATATCTGTAAACAAAATTTTAAAAGCTGTTGCAACCTCACGGTTAGAAGCGATATATTTATTGTTTATATTTAATTTAGTCGCTTTTTGTTTTTATTTCATTATCTAGCTAGCTAGCTATCTTGAATTTTCCTACTTATATCTTGAGATCTTGAGACATTGCACTTGACTTTGGTCACTTTCAAGATAATGGCGAAATAGATTGAACTGTTAAACACAGAATCCACATAGTCTGGATGAAATTTACAAAATGACTGAACAAACAACTAAAGAGAAATGAAATAAAACTGTTGCCGGCGACTCCATCGGCGTAGACCGCAAAAGTCGTAACTTGAAGGGATATTAGTTTAATATATTTAAGTTTTTCTTTAAGTATGTCTTACCCTTATATCCAAGATTACATATGTGGTTGTCCAAATAATTAAACCTCACAAATATGTCAATGTCAGTCCACCCCATAAAATTTGATTTACCCGAGCGTCCAGTCAATATACGTCACGGGCACTGCGGGGAGCCAATGTTAAGGTATAATATTTTATAGCTGTGATAGCTCAGTGGTTAGTGTTTATTCGAGTGTTCAGTTCAATTCGTTGACCGATGTGTTAGTGTGTCTGTGTTATTGTAGACCTTGTATCTTTGTTTTGATGGTAACATTAGAATAAACATTTAAATATTTTATATAAAAGAAAATATTTTATTGCAGTGAGTATGCAAAACAAAATTCAGAGAATCAAAGAAAATATACTTTTACCGAAATAGATTTTAAAATCAACCCTACAGCGACTACGCTGGGAAAGGTCAAAAGTGGTCTTTTAAAGGTGTCATCCTCAGGCTTGGAAATTTAATTATCTTTTTGGAAACTTCATCTTTATTACGTGTACAAATTTTTATGGATCATTTTCATTGATCATTATTGTATTGTAAATTTTAAACTTTAAATAAAATAATTAATTTTGAATGTCACTAAATAAAAAACAAATAATTTTAAAATAAGAAATGAATACCATCTGACTTGCTATGAATTCGCATGAGCACACGTAATGCAGAAGCTGAGTCTATTTGAGAAACCGTAATAGCTGAGATTTTGCTAACACCTTTTTGAATATTCAATTTTATCTACAAACATCGTATGCAATTTTAATAAAATCACCCATCTCCTTCTCACACCTAACGGGTGAGTGAATAGGATATATAATTCAAATAAATCCTAGGATCAAGAAGGGTCGAGTGGACGGTCGTATGAAAAGTTAATGCAGTATTTTGTCTTGATGTAGGTACTCTACTTTGAAGATTTCGTTAATATTTAACATGTTTTAAATCTCCACTAATTAGTCAACGGTTTTGTTATTTTAAAATATATTATTCAGGTAACTAGGTTGTTAAGATCAAAGGTCCAAAAATAGGTATTGTTAATACTAAAAAGGATTTTAAATATTACTAACAAGTGGACTAAGTCTTAAATAAATTAAAATATATATATATTATTATTTCTATACTCGTGTAGGTTGATTTATAAATTTAGCTATAAAAGTTATTAAAGATTAAAATTTTTAAGGTTGTATGAATGCTGTTATAAGAAATATGATTCTGATAATCACAATTGCTCGGTATGGATTTATATATTGAGGTTTCTGTCTGTGCATAATATATACATTTTTACCACCTATCCTTATTTAGGTAGTTTATTATTGTTTTGTCTCATAATTTTTATTATAAAAAGAAATAACATTTCATAATAGCACAGAACAAATACCATCTGTCAACAAAACAATGTATGGTAAATGCATAACTATTTAAAACACTTCAAGTGAAGTACGAAGGGCGGTGAGTACCATTCATTGTCTTAGTAATGGAACGCCGCCGAACGTCGCCGACAGTTGCGCATTTTGTCAACATCTATTGTTTTTGTATTTGTTTGTTCAAACGCTATTTACTGTATCTATGATTTATTTAAATAAAGTTTGTTATAAAAATAGAATTAAAACCGCTGACAATCACGGTCGTTGACCCTCAATGAGGATTTTTGATCAAATATAGAATATTAAGGTTCTAATATCGGCACATTGTGTTTGCACTGTCCACTGTGGGTCAATCAGTTCATCACTTCCGACAAATATACGGAACACTAATCCGTGACAAAGTGCTTCAAGTCGCACCCTTACAGGAGGGTGTGAAAACCGCTACTAAGTTCCACAGAACACGACACAAAAACGACGGTACTTTTCTATCTCTCCCCGTTTATATAGTAGAGAGAAGTTAGGAGATATCTTTAGATAGTAATCATGTCACCGTGGTACAGGGAAGGGTAAGGGTCATAGAATTAACCGCGAACACAGGCGATTAATCGATTTCTCGATTGTGGTGGATTCGTTTGTAGTGATTTTATGAATTGCTGATTTGTTTGTCGAGATTCGAATCATCCTGTCGGATATGGAATCTTATTTTTTTCACGGACATTCAAAGTAGTAAGGAAGCGAAATTACAAGAAAAACGATTTTAGAAACTTCAGAACGGAATTTTACTTAGTTTAATTTCTGTATAATAATAAAATTTGTACTAGCTAATTCTTAAGATATAAATGACAGTTAAGCAAAAAATATGAAATTCAGAAATAACTAGTGGGTGAAATAAAATTTTATAGATACACAGAAAAATGTTTTGTAAGAACAAAAAAACAAATAAAAAATTAAATACTCACAACTATATCTAAAGGTCATTTGTTATTAGGAAAGATATTTTATAATTGAATAGCAATGATAATTGTACCTATATACGACTATTTAAAAATGCCGCCCTATTATAAAACTAATGTGTAATCCACTATAGAATATATAAATAAACATCAACACATAACTCAAACATCAGGCCCTTTCATCACGGTGTCTGGAGATTCCTTTCACTGACAAAATCATTGCGTCATTATCTAGGTATCCTGGCTTCATTGAGATCATAATGCCACCTGGGTAGCCTTTCAAACATCACTGATGCCTGAGTTTCAATGCGAGAGATGTGGTCCAAGGCACGAGATGATTCTTCTTCATTATGTGGAAAAATTTGCATATTCTTATAAGAACATTCTATTTGACATATTATTATTATTAGTTATATATTTATGGAAAATAAATATAAGAATTTAATATAAAATGTTACGTCTTAAACCAAACTTTTGAAAAAAAAACAAAATGTCAAATTTAATCAAAATCACAACACAAAGTGAACCCAATAACCATTCTGCAGTTATTTTTAAACATGTCTATAAAATTACTCGATAATTGTATTAAGATCTAACAATTTTGTTAATATAATTTTAATGCAATCCGTTAATAACTTGCACCAATTTAAGATACGATATTAACTGTCACTGCCAAGAAAAGCAATAATGATTGATAGGAACGACAGTCAGGTCTGTTGTGATTCGCGGCTAATTGCGATCTTTGTGAGTGACCTCCTCACGAATAATTATTGTGACTTTATAATTTTATACATACCTTGATCAATTACGTATCACATTCACATTCATATTCCAATTTCACATTTATATTTCCAAAATACAAAATGGCGTCATATTTATCTGAAATGATATTCAACATTTACAATTATTGAAGTTGCGTGTGCGTATCTGATTAGTAGGAGGAGGTAGGTGGTAGGAGTTAAATTAAGGACAACACTAATAATTAATTATGACACGAAAGATTGTATGTCTGTCTGAATTTCACAGCAATACAATGATTTTCTCAACAGTTTATACAATTGCAAGTATAATTCATAACAATACAATAGAAAGTTCTTCACGGTTATTAGTTTTGTTAATTTTTTTTTAAACGTAATTAGTGTTTCGTGATAATAATGAATTGTAAATAATAAGTTAATCAACCTTAAACAATAAGGTTAAACGAGTTAAATTAACATTTACATTTATATAATAAATAATTATGGATAACAAAAAATTAAAACAAACAAAAAGTTTTACTTTGAAAAGTAAATAAAATATCAAATATTTTCTATTGTATTTTTTATTATAAAAGACAATTTAGTTCCCAAGAATGGATGTAAGAATTTCAGTACATAACAATTAAAAATTGTTGTTCTGCCCGTTTACTTGATAACGTTTTTGCTGAGACGGAACTGGGAAAAATTGTCAGCTGCGTTACGCATTCTTTTATGAAATATCAAATAACATAACCACCATATACTAAATAATATTCAATTCACTTCTATTTGTGATGATCTAACATCAAAGTTAATATAATTTATAACATTTTCCATTTTAACTTTCTATAAAATGTTATATAAGTCGTCAAATCTCAAATACAAATACTAACTGATCACGACTTAACACTAATCTCTTTTAACATTCATATACGTTACGCGTCAGAGCTGCGCGTGCGCATGGTTCCGCACCTATCAATGTTTAAAGCATAACATTTCATAGACAAGATTAAAAATAAATTATAATTAAAATATATTAATTGTAATAATAATTATCAATTTATATATAAGAGTATTATATATATTTAAGTAATTATATTATCTACGGAACCCCAGAAAGAGTACAATCCATCAATGTCGAAGCAAAAGAAAAAGTCGGATCGTTTCCGTTTCTTAAACGCTAAACGACATTTGATAGGCTCGTTATTTTAGCGCTTACCGCATTCAAAATTCAATTAATTCATCACAACAATAATATATGCGATGGTCTAAGCTATGATGAAAACATTATAATTTATATTATATTATTTTCTTAAGTCTTCTTTATTTAAGTTTAAGAGTAACATTTTTAAATCATTTGTTATATGTTAGTTAATGATTACAGAATTGATTAAATTTTATATATTTACTTAAATAAAATTTCCAACTTGTACCACACTTAACGAAGGCGGTATGAAATATCACTTATATCTGGTAACGTTAAACGATTCAACACTCGAACTAATTATTTTATTTACCCCTCACCCCTTTGTATTTCTGAATACCATCAGTTTTCATTCACTCATTGAATGAACGGTTTCATGTGAACGAATGTAATACGATGCGATATAATGCCGGCTAATGTGCAAAATACCAGGAAATGTGACACTGCTTTCGCAGTGATTGTTCATTAGTCTTCTCTTTTTTGCCACAGGTTTCTGTTTGAAGCCTTCGATGTGAAGGAGGCTTTATAATACGGGCTGAGGAGGAATAGTTTTGAGAATTTCCCTTATGTGAGACAGAACTTACGTTTGATTGCTATTTTGTGGTTTAACCTTACAAAGGTTTTTATTTTAGACTATCCTAATTATTTTCATGAATAATAAAAATAAAACTAGATAACTCAAGATAAAAAGAATCATTCAATAACAAAAACTGACATTTCATTTATCTGTTATTTTATGACATTACCTTTTACTCTGAAATAATGATTATTGTTATGTTATGTATGTATATTATTAAATATACTAAAATATCTGTCTGATTAACCTAAAATTTCACATAGTTACTTCTTTTGTGACGTATACATCCACTAAGAACGGATTTTACGGACTCCCTATCCCAACGGATTTAAACTTTTTACATTTCGTCAAGTTTTAAACCTGTAGGAGCTGTACACTTAACGCGGGGGTAAAGGTTACTATAGCAACGGTTACGATAACAACGGATAATATGACAAAGGTTACCATAGCAACCTAAGTTCACATCCAAATTATTAGTGTGCCTAGCGAAGCGGGAGGGAATAAGCTAGTATATATATACATATAATAACATAAACAGATATACTAAAATAACTTATCGCAGTCACGAGAAGCATGTTGCTGCACGTATTTTTATTTAATATTATAATTGGTGTCAAATGATCATGTCCTAAATAGAACTGAAGGACATAATTGCATTCAGACATTTTTATAATTGTTTCGCGTTATTCGAGTTACGAACAATTTTATTGAATTTGTTTTTTATCGCGACATGATAAATGAAATACAATTATGATAAATTATTTTTAAATTAACTGCTTTCTTTGATATTAATTTATTCTAAAGTAACACTTACATTGTAATGAGTTACGGATAAAATAATAAAATATTTATCAATCTGTCTGTGTATCAGTCAATCTATTGTGTTATATCGTAGAACTAACTATTTGCTCATCATTTTGATTTCTCGCCCAATTAGTAAGAAAAACAGTGGGCGATAAACTAGACAATACACACTTATTATTTCTATTTAATCCAAAATAGTACATCCAACACACGGTTTGTATACATTATATTATTGTACAGCAAAATAATCCTTAACTTATAGTAGTTATGGATTGAAATTGATCGAAATATATTCAATCTCTAAGGCTTGATGATAGAAATCCCGATGGAACGAAAATTTTGTTTATATTTAATTTGAATTAAGGAAAAAGAATTCTATTCTAATAAGATAAAGATCAAAATAGCTCACACGTAATGGTGCTTGTGACGTTTCTTAACAAATTGTACTAGCAGTAGGAGGCTTATTATAGAAAGAAAGGCTCGTGAGAAGAAAACGTGTGTTTGACAATCGTCCGAGCGCGGCTTTGTCCGTGTGATTGACCGATGACCCGCAGGAGGAACAACAGTGAATAGAAAAATAAATCTATTCTGATCACGGAATAATTGGCGCTATTCCGTCTTCTTGATATAATTTTGTAATAATGCTTGTGACATTGTTAAGATGTTTATTTTTTATTTATTATAGTAGAAAATGTAATATAAGTTAAATAATGTTGACGAAATTAAAACATTACTATTATCAAGTTATAATTAAATGTAGCACGGAATCTTATAGTAGATATTTACTTGGAAGTGATTGTCTCCGACTGAACGGATATCGTTCGGAGATTAGTCTGCAGACTTTAGATATTTTTTTAAATATGTTTTAAATGATTTCTTTAAGAAGATGATAACAAAATATATACCATTTTTTCCACAATGGCAAAAGTGTTAAGATATTTTAAATGTATTTTTGGAAAGTAAATCTTTGTTTATTTAAGTTAATAACAGACATAAAAATAAACCAGTGAAGATGAAATACCCAGGGTATTTCACAAACGAACTTTGACGAAATTATAAAAGTTAATAAAAAAACAATTGATTTTTAAGTAAATTTATTGATGCAAAGAAAATGTTAAATATATGTTTATTTATAATTACTAAAAAATTATAAAAAAGTGTAATTAATAATAATATAAAATAGTAATATAATTAAATATAATTAAATAAACTATAAGATACAATAAATATTAATAGGCATATTTAAAAATATTTCCTGTCATCAGACATACATCCATAAATTCATACATCCATCCGAGAAAAGTGAAAACAATACAGAACGAACAAAGTTCGTTCGTAAAAATCTATTACACATTTTTATTATTACAACAAAAAATTGTATTGGCCAAAATAAAATACTTCTAAAATGCAAAAACTAGGTCAGAGGAAAACATTTATGGATATGTATGAATAAAAAAATATGCTATTATGTCTATCTGTCACAATGCAAATTTTATATATTAATAATTTTAAAAATTCAATCAGGTACATAATGTTTTTTTTGTTGTTAAACACTCGTCTTATGATACAATGATTCAAATTCCACTATTTTGTTTTATTATATGTTTTTCTATAAAAATTTGTATACTAAGATGCAACCTAAATCTTATATGGTTTAGCCATACAAGACTGTAATATAGCCATTCGGTAATCCCTATATTATTTAGTATAAAACAATTATAATCAGTATTTTGTATTTTATTATTAGCGTAGGGCGATCGAGTTCATTCTGGGCGAGATGAGAACAAAAATTCTATATACAACGATAAAGTTGGGGGTATAGTTGGAACTTAAGAAATGCAAGGAAGGTGAGAGCAAAAGCTAGTATAAAATTAAATATTTAGTACTTTGTCAGCAATGTGTCCTACCCTAGTAAATTTTTCCAGCTGATACCGATGATGAGTTTGCACAAATTGGGGAGTTTAAGTTTGCATCTTCTATTTTTGATCGAATCCATTTTTTATATAATTAGGTAAAAGAACACAATCCCCATTTGGTGATAAGTGATATCGACACTAGCTGATACGAACCTAAGGCGGTAGGTATTATTTGGTCGTAATTTTCTTTCCAACGATCCAAACTAAATTATGAGCTCTAAACCTGCTCTTTGCATTGTTATCCTTCCCTGGCATCGTACTTCTAAAATATTGACGCCGACCCGTATGGGAGAAGTGAAAATTGATCAAGTCAGAACTGAAAATGTTCGAGATATAAACTAAAGTACTTTACATTATAACTTTACAATAGAAGTTTATAAGTCCAATGCTCTAAATAGTATTTTTTCAACGATAGATACTTTATTGAAGATATGATAGCAAATGGGATACTGTATATCCAGGACGTGAACGGCTCTCAGTCATGGAGTGCTAAAAGAAACTAGGTTTTGCTATTAAGACTAAGGAAAGTTCCGGAATGGAATAAGTTTAATTTACTTCCAAAATCCTATTTCCATTATAGTACCAAACACCACCAGACCGCAATACGATAGCCATGATTTAGGTGTGTGTCGTTCTTCAATAGTGCGGTTCTCCAGGAATTTTCTTTCACGAACTACCAAAATATAGAATGCATTTATTTCAATGACATTTCTAAGTTTTATAAGACACGGCTATCTTAAAAGGTCGTCAAATCTTTTATGATTCTGGGTAACGGACGGTGACGGTGTGCATACATTTTTCGTCAGTACAAGGAACAAGGGATATTGGTGGTTTCATAACATAATGCGTTTTGGTTTATCCCAATTTTGGCAGAATATTAAATTCATAAATTCATAAGAAAGGAAATCGTAACAAATATTACGACCAGATCACAGACCACAATAAAATAGATGCAGAATGTGCATTCTTTAAAACAAACATTTTAAATTGTTTGTGGTACTCGTAGCAATACGGCTTCTCTGTAGTATCTTCAAGATCAATTAGTTTAAATTATCCATCAGCTGTTGTGATCCTGGTCGTTTTAAATCTTACTAAGCAAAATAAACATATTTTGTGGTTATTTTTTCTTTCATATGTAGACAGACTAATTATCAATTCTTTTTTTATAATAGTATTATTGTATAAACAATACATATAAATATTTTTTATAGTAAAAATTATTTGCTTAATTGTAAAAGTTTTTTATCTTAATATGAATATTTTTTTTATTATGGCTGGGTTGAAATCTAAACCAGCCCGCAACAAGAATTCATAGTCAATATTATGGGTTCCTATCTCCATGAGGAAGAAGAAGAAGATAGAGCTTCTATTTTTTCTATACATATTAAAATCTGTACCTACGTACATCTTCTCATTTTCTGGAATATCTATAACCAGTATCATATATTTCTCAAAACCTCTCTTTTATACCCTCATTATTTCTCGATTGGCAGAATAGAGAATAAATAGTTTAGTCTAAGACTAAATATCGGATACTCAATAGCTGTTTCGGTTATAGTGCTGTTCCATTAAAAAAAATACATTCATATCAATTAATTGCTCTTTTATAAGTATCGTATTTTTTCCGAATTTTGAGAATCGAAAATCTTCTTGTCAAAAAACATAAAATTTGATTACAGTTAGTAAGCGATTGGTCACAACTTCACAAGTGAGTCGGTCGCACGATACGAGCCCAATAAATCATGCTCGCGCCGCCCCCTGATTTAATATTGTCATAATAATAAAAACTAACGTTAACGCGTTTTTATCATAGATTACAGAGAACAGATCCTCCTTTGTACATTTATTTATATCAATTTGTTAAAATATTCCACGGTTGTTGTTTTTTACGTGGTGGAGAAGCTCAAGAATGAGATCCATCTGATGGTAAGAGTTACCAACCTCCTAAATACAAATGCAAAAAGTTGCAGGTGCATCACCATCTTTAAGGACTTATTGAGGAGATGAAGAGGAGTAAGACAGATAAAGGAGGTAATTGAACTTTGACTTTCTCGGCTTGTTGATTATATCCTTTGATATACAGAATCCCATATTAAGTAATGAAAACAAATTGATCTCATTAAGTTCTAACCCATTAGCATATCCAGAATATAATTTAAATGAAAGATACATCTGCGGAATAAGCTATGCCCGCAATTCTACACGTTTTATACTTGATGACCTTTTTTGTTCCATCGCTGTATCTCTTGACACCTGCATGATAGCAAGCCTAATTTACCGCGGGGTGGATGTTGAAACATTAATAATACTTAGTGTCGTCCCGGAGGTCGACTCATTAAGGGATGCTATCTGTACGTCTTTCGATTTCAATTTAGATTTAAACAATAAAGACATTATATAATTGAAAGTTGATCGGGTCGTCGGGGATCGTAATTATAATGTATATTACAGCTGCAAATATAACATATGTTATATTATTTCTTTACTTTTATTAGTAACAAAATAGCAGAATCAAAGCAATATATACAACTTTTTGGAATTATAAACTTATTAAACATATCTTAAGGTAAGATAATAATTTAACAAACTGGTTTAGTTCAGTATAAAACAAGTTGGACATTCAAAAACTGCCAAGTATTAATTCAAATTCACCAGTATCAAATCACAAAGAATAGCCGCCGTGTGTATCAAATCGGACATCTGTATTAAATAGTGTTTGCAACATCAATCAGATGCGTCGAAACGTTATCATCTATAAAAATTATGAGCGGTCCATTTATTTGTGGAATGTGGGGGGGATGTATGAAATGGGGGGAGGATTTGATAAACAGGCTCGTTACACGCTTGTGGTAAAAACTTTGGAAGTGTGTCCGGTCTATTGTAAGGGATAGAGCGGGTGTTTATTTCTGCTTCTAAGCTGTATCTGCTTACTCTTATCTAAGCCATTTATTTTCACATGTAATTCGTATATTGTATATTTAAATTTTACTGTAATTATAGATTATATATTTATACAATTTTTATAAAAATCCATCTAATGGGTATCTCGTGAAGTACGTAAAAACACACACACAAATCTTTATATTTTTTTGTGCTAAATGTCAATTAAAGCGGTTAGGTCATAGATGACTTAAGATGACTAGTTTATTAGTAGTAAGCTTGTCAATTGGACCAAAGTACGGGATAATGACAAGTTCGAGAAAAACGTTTAGAGTGGAGGAGAGTGGTACTCGCGGCTGCGGTCAGAAATTACTTATACGATATTAAACTACATAATAAGTTTTAAAGATAATTAATTTTTCGTAATCATAGTTGTTGCGTTTCATACATTTTTTATATAAAATACACAATATACCTATCTGTATGTCAATATTTTTTTTGGAATCATGAATAAAAACGCTATAACATTTTACGAGCTTTATGAATTAAAAGTTTTCTATATATTATAGGTACTCAAAATGGACTTTTTTGCAAACAATATCCAAAATCACATGATAAATGATGGTTAATGAAGATTGCCTTCATGACCTTGAAATTATATTTAAATATGAATCACTTTAAGTTTTAACAACAAAAGTATTTTTTTACAATTAGACACACCGTCATTACGAGCGCGACATACCATATAATGATTTCTAAATGTGTGAGATCGGAGGCTCCGAGAGCAATTAGTGACCACTGGTCACCATTGTCATATCAACGCATCAACGCATGGGAAATGAAATACCACATGGATAATGGAGTATTGTGTAAAATAGACAATAATATTTTGGCGGCCATTTTTTATATAGTTTAAAAATTATTAATGATTACGTATTTGTAATTAGTATTAAAATTATCAACTGAAATTACAACAGAAGCGGCGGTAGGCGCTTGGCGGGAGTCCGGTCCATTAATGAGGTCCATTCGGTCATTCAGTTCACATCATTCGGCGAATACAAAGCGATCGTGTTACATTCAACTCTTTGATCCAATCTAACGAATTATTATTGTTCTTATGATTGAAATATTAATTTAGGTCGCATTGCTCCTGATGATGTTTAGATCATCTGTTTCTTGAGAACAACAAACATTTGACAGTTAAATGTTAAAACCATTCCATAAATAAGTAGCTACTCGTAGCAATCGTTTTTATTTTCACATAACATTATGATGTATGAGATCGTTATTTTTTAAACGTTTTTGAATAATTAATGAAACATAAACAACATTGTATAGCAAAAAGTCTATTATTATCTTGAAGTGTCTCTTAATAAGGTGATTCAGTTACATTAAACATAGGCAATATTATAAATTTAATTTAATTTAAAATTATAATAAAAACATAATATAATTATTCATTTTCATTGAATAATTATTGTAATTGTGTATCATTAAGTCTAGGTTTTATAAATGTTAACACTTGTATAATTTTAACACGTTTAACAGTTTTAATTCAACAATTAACGGGATAGATACACCTGCGTTTATGTGTATGTATGTGAGTATTTAACACTAAACCTACCAAGTACCGGTCAAATTGACCGTTCTTGAACTTTTGTAAAACTTACACATTTTTAAACGTTATAATATCGTTATCAAACTACATGACAATTCTTAGAATATGCATATAATATTTACTTTTAGTTATTTCCAATATTACCTGCGTTATATAATAAAATAACTTTTAATTACCGGTCAATTTGACCGCGTGGCTTAGGAACAGGTATACAAGAATTGACGGTAGGTTTAGTGTTAAGGACATGCAGTCATGGTTATTAGCACCTTTAGTTTTATAATGTTGTTGTTATTAATTGATTATCATTATATTATATTTATTATTGCTCTTTAACTAGTTACGTGACTATTTATTTTAAGTTGGTTTTTAATGATCTTAATTAATAATTATTAATTAATTAATCTTATAATGTATTAAGGATTAAAAAGTGAGTGTAGAATTTAGACGCTCTGTAATTAGAAGCCAATTAAAAATATGAAGTTAATGTCAATATTATTTTTAAAGAAATGTAGTTTTATTTTGTTTTAATGACAAAATATTAAATATTTTTAATTTATATTAAACAATATTAACTTAAAAAATTAAGAAAGCAATTGTTCTTAAATTTATGAAACTTCTAATTTATATTTATTTTTATAATCGAAGGTCGTTTTAGTTAGTTTATCAGAAAAAACTACAAAATATCAAATTTCGAAGTTAATTAAGCGTTTATAATACGAAGCTGGCGACCGCATTACACTAGCGACCAGGTGCCAGCAGTGCTTGTGTTACAGTGACACACTTAACAACTTATTACACAAAACATGCTCATCTGTGTGTGTGTGTGTGTGTGTGTGTATGTGTGAGTAAAAAAAACATTTTTCTATGTGTGTTAGTATCTTGAGTATTTTCCTTATAAGCTTTCGAAAAGCTTTATCAAAAAAAAAATGTCCTATAAATAAATCGAATACAGACCTTATTATACCTCAGTTTAAACATAACGCCTCAATGCTGTTAATTTCTTTGGTATGGGGAGTTTTAAAGGCTGCTAAAAGGCAAAGTTCTCGCAAACTAAATTGGTTCTGAATGGAGGCCAGCATTCATTGAAGCGGTTGTCTATCGGACAAGAACAAAACACACAATGCCATATCATGTTACTTAGAGTACCAAAAACGCAGATTCTGCGTACAATACACGGGCTGGTTCGCCATAATTTTCGTAGGGGATGGTCTAATTTATGAGAATTTTGCTTTAATTTATTGTATTATTATAATATTTAGCAATGTAATTATATATTCAGTTCACCAGAATACGGTTAGATGGAATACAATATTTAAAATAGATAAAATAATCAAGAAAACTAAAAAAAATCTCACAACAGATCGCCGCTACCTCACGTAACTCGGACTGTAATACAACACTTTGCATTGTACCCTAATTTTGCAGCTCATTAACCAATATCTCGTCGTTTTGCTGAACCGATATCGATGATGCTCCAGCGGCCGCATTGTGCTCACTTGTAGCGTGAATATAGTATCGGTTACTGTAATTATTATATTGATTACACGTTTAAAAACCGCCGCGGAATCGCCTGATTGGATTTCACTTTGGGTGTGCGGTTTACTCGATTTTGCAAAAGATGGTATTGTTAACAAATATTTATAGTGATATCGAGTATCAAGGCTAGCGCATTATAGGTTATTATAATGGTACTATTAAAAAATCTTTCAATTAAATTCTCTCTTACAGTTTTTCCTTATTTGGTTTATATTTGTTTTTTTTCATTGAAAATTCTGTGAAAAGATTTCTATTATTTTATAAATCGTCTACAAATGTTAAAATTTATCATTTCCCGGTCCGTATTCGTAACAAAAAATAATATCTAAAATATTTTATTTTATTTTAAATATAATTAATATTTAGGAACCTCCACTACTTTGGTGCCCTGGAATAAAGACATCCAAATCCGACCCTGGATATCATAAAAACAAACATATCACATCATATCGTGTCACTAATGATAGCAATTATTGTAATTATCATTGATATCATTATGATATAACAATTATTTTACTTCATTTAAAAAACTTATAATCTATATAAGAACATCAACTCTAATGCACTATTCGTTTATTCCTTGTAAATGTTTTCATATCACTTTCAAGATCACACTTTCCGTGTGCTTTTACGGAATTGACTGGACGTTCTGCAAGTTATAAATATAACTTCATATTTATTTACTAGGATCCGCCAACCGATCAACCGCCAATGTTGAGCTGAGCCCCTCTCCTTTCTTCTTTTCTTGATAACTTTTGAATGGCTAAACATTTTTTCAATCTGTTTTCCCTATAACATCCGCGTTCGGCTCAAACATACATGAGAAAATTTTTAGCTACTTATCTCGTCGCATTCTGGAGACAACTAAACACAATAAATGGTCTCCCAAACAGTTAAGAGCTTACTTACGCTCAGCTCAATAAAACACGTAATTCGTTGCTAAATAAACCAAGTATACTTTAATATATATAATGTTATAATATTTAGTGTTCAAAAATTAGAAGTTATTATCATGCATCTGTCTAAAATATTTCACTATCGTTACCTAATAAACACTTTTAATTATAATTATTGTAAGCTAAATTGTCAAGGTGACCTCCAGCCCCAGGTGCAGTATTGCCTAATTGACCGTAAACCAGAGATATGCCACCATGTTCTTGATACTTGATACACCTTTAATACACCGTGGGACGTAATAAGTGGATATTATTTTATAATTTTTTTTGTATGAAAAAAAATTTAAATAAAATTGACACTAAAAATAGACGTGTATTTATTGATTGCACAAATGAAGCTCTTCTGTAGGTCAGGTTAGGAAGGTCTTAAACAGTCGGCTCTGTTTCATCGTTAAGACCATAATATACTAGTTAAAGGTTCGTATCAGGTATCGGTTCGTATTCGTATCGTAGGTCGAGTCAGCCCGAATACGAGATACAATTCATCCACAACCCTATTTGACATATAATCATAATTATAAATGACTAAGTTTGAGACTACGTTTGTTACACGTTCATGCAAAACTACTAAATGAATTTCGATAAAACTTTACAGTTATATAGCTTATATATCAGATTAAAGCATGAAGTGTAATTTGGCCGTATCATAACGATAAATATCGTATGAATATATATAGATATATATATATATGTGGGTAAAGTAGGATCTTACTAAACAATGTCGATCGCAGCGCGTGCGAAGCTGCGGGCAAAAACTTGTCTTAAATAATTAGTAAAAGTAATATTATCATTACCTGTTCTCTCTTATTAAGGAGACAATTAATGAAGCAAATAATGCACAGATTTATAAAAAATCCGCAAATCCGATATCACATTACGGAGCCGAATCTTAAGATATGCTTACCATAAAAATCGTTGGTGGTTGGGACGTACCACGTACCACCTCTGAGATTGGGTGGGTCTTTTATTTTACCATGAGGCGTTTTTTAGTGTTTTTTTTTCATATTATTAACTTGCAAATGCATACGCATTTTGTGAAGCATTTATTTCTAAATCAGGGATTATGGGTGTATTTTATACATCTATATACATTTTACTGTATATTTGTTTTGTTATTATACAAATAAAAATCTGACAATCCCATTTAAGAATTATTTAATAGCGGGCGACGGCACGCGTAAGTACATACGTCACTTAACGTGTTACTTGTTGCCACAGAGTAAATAAAGACCTTTTATTAAATCCCTACTAATATTATAAATGCGAATGTAAGTTTGTTTGTTAGGCTTTCACGCGAAAACTACTCAGCCGATCATTATGAAACGTTGTACCCGTACTTTTGGAGGTATTAGAAGTAATATAGGATAAATTTTATTAAGTTTTTTTTTATTTTTTTTTGGTTTCAGTTTCCCATCAAGCTTAGCTTTGCTATTACTATAAACAAAACACAGGCAAACATTACAGGCAGCGGGAGTGCATTTAGAAAAGCCGTGCTTCTCTCATGGTCAATTATAAATTATTTATTATTGTCACAGTAAAATATATTTTTAAATCTGTTGTTGTAATTCAATAAAACATATTTTAAGTTTTTCAAACTTCATTGCGTTTAGTAATTTAAAAAAATTTACAATCCAAGTCAAACAATAAAATAAAGTTATCGTATTGATTTATTTCTATCGCAATGATCTCTAATACTTATTTAATGACTCAAATGCGAGCGAATCCGCGGGAAAGAGCTAGTATACATATAAATGTAGATGATATTCTATTTATTACGCCAAATTAAAAATAAAATTCTTATAATAGATGTTAAAATAAAATAATCACAGTATAAAGTATTTATCTACTCTGTGTTTCAAATGTCGCCTCTCACAAACTAATTAAGCGCGGGAGCCCAAATATAAACATGGCTGTTTATTGACAGATTGAGACGCACGCCCCTCAAATCGTGTTTTAATTTTTTAAACTGACAACACTCGATTGGAGGGACGCGCGTCATTTATTTTAATTTGTCGTGTTTTGACGGATGCGCATTTGATTTACCCTCGTTAATTGAACGGGACTCTGAAGTTTGTAGTAACATTTAAATAAAACGATTTGAAAGATATAAATCGCGTAAATTTATTAGACTATATTGTATATAAGAAACCCAAACGTATCTCAATGTCCACCCTACCCTAGCCTACTTATGAAAAAAAAAATATGTGTGCCTAAAGACGCTGAACAGACATGATTTGAAACTATCCATATGGAAATTTAAAACCACATAAGAAAGTGCGCCAATTATTAAGATCGTTTATGGATGTGTAGGTCTATATAAATTTGACTGTGATTGTGGCTTGTGATACATAGGTCAAACAAAGACGAGCATCGGTACTGTAAAAGAACAAGAGATAAACCACTATGTCAAATTTGAATATGCAAGAATCTCAAATCGTGGAAATAGATTTGTTCCTAGAATTGACAAGAGGCAATTAAAATTACAGAAGTATTCTAATTTCAATGGGGAAGATGGTTTGGAAAACTATAAGACAGTGAACACAGTGAACCCGAAACATATGCAAGATACGCAAACTAAGAATCTCTTGGAATGGAATAATAAAATGACTAACTTACACCTACATTTAATCTTCCCATAAACACTAAGTAAAATTGCGGCAAAGTATTTGAGACGTCTAGGTAAAATTAAGTTTTAGCCAATATATAGGTACACGGTAAGTCCGTAAAATAGTAATATTAAATGTTTTCTTACGTCTTTTCTAATGAAAACATTAAAAACAAAAGCAAGTTTTCGCGGAATCTAATAGATTGATACACTATACCTACCTATATCTAGGGAGGTGATTTTAGATATATTATATCTATACTAAAACAAAACCATAACTGTATCAAACATATCATATATTAATATATATTTATGATGCAAATGGAGCTATTCTGACGAAAACAATAATCAGAATTAAATAGTCAGTAATCGTGGCTTTACAAGCTTTGTCCCCCTACCCATCCTCCCTTCCCCTCTTTTCGACTATAATCAAACTTTCATGGCTTAAACGGTAAAATATTTCTATTTCATATTAATCTCTTACCATATTTTTAGTTTAAAAACCGGCAGTGAATGTACACCAACCTGCAGATGAACCGACCCCCAGCAGTTGATGGTACTCGAGTAACAAGATCCATTGTTATCCAAAATCGCGTGAGATACTCAACTGATGTTTCAATTTGGGTCGCTTTTGCCGCACCGCTAGGGCTGAACAAGTCAAAATATATATTAAATAATATTGAATATTATATCAACATTTAGCATTATTAGATGTATATATTAATAATATAATACAAACTCACCGAAAGGTTCTTAAAGGTCTTAGAATGTTACGGCATAAGAATATATACAAATGAATTTATAGTAAGTTCATTTGTCAATTAATTTACTTAAAGTACTTAAGTATTTTAATTGTATTAATATTGAAATTTATAAAGCAACAAACAAAAATGATAGGATAAGTTAAAATAAACAAAGTTTTCTAAATATATATATTTTTAAACGCCCTTCATCCGACATTGTGTACATCAAACAAAGTGGTAGCGGTGTACGAGTACGTCCGTGCAAGTTATTAACGCGTTGTTTCCTCGGAAGGGTTGAAAGCTTTGGATTTGCACTTGGTAATACATAAATAAAAATGGTTGTAGGTATATTTCAGTCATATTATTTTCTCTCGAATAACATTTTGGGATACATTATTAATAATATGAAACGCAAAAATGTTGCTTTATCAAAAAACAACATTATTTTAACAAAAAAAAGTTGAGATATGAGGTACAAACAAAGTCTCCATCAAAGGCTCTTGAAGATGAATAATCCATTGAAAACCGCAAACAGTAACAAAATGGCCGCTAAAGGCCCCCGTCTTTTGTCATTGAAGAGCTTTGAAGACGGGTTGAGCACGTAATGATACAAAAACAAAATAAAATTCAAAACATCCACGCACATCTTATTGTTAGTGCTGAATAATCATTTTATATAAAGTCAGAAGAGCTCTCAATACTATTTTATAAAGGACTAAAAGGATAACTGCAAAAAAAGCATTTGTATCTTCGAGTAGGTACCTTAATGCGTAATGCATTCAACATTTTTACGTAATCGTTCAATTATTAGTATAAAAACACCATTTAATGATACACGATTTTTAATAGAAATCGTATGTTTATTAAAAAGTTGTAAGAATATATTTATTGTAAAGAAAAATCGGAAATTTAAGGTTTAGCGGCTGCGATAATAATAGCGAATATAGTCAGTAATGTAGAGAGGTGTAGATTTATAAATAGCAACTTCATTTGATATTAACAGGTATAAGCATTAAACATAGAAATTAAATGGAACGATATATAGATATATGTCAAACTCTAGGTGATAAAATATTTCCTAACAAATAAAAAATGATAGATCCTAGAAAATCACTTTACTATCATTCCCAATCCATTTTATCAGAATGGCTTTTTACATATTAACTTCGATAATACATATTACGAGTATGAATTTAAGCATATTGCTCTGATAATAAAATACTAAGTCATTCAGAAGTTTGCGTACATAGAATAATGAAAACTTATGGGCATTTCTATCAAAGTTTGTTATCATTGTTATCACTACCCCTGTATTTAAAAGCAGTTTCATTAAATGTATAAATAACAGTATCGTTCCAGCATAAATGAAAATTAACATCAATAGAACTAATGAAAATGAAAGTCACATAAACGTCATACTTTTTAAAAATCATAGAGATCAAATAATTCTTCTAATTACAAACCAATTTCCGTGTTACCGTCATTTAGATAAATCTCTATTTTAAAAGGACGACCACGGACACAACTGTGGAACTTGTCCCATACATTATAGAGACCTGGGAGTACTCATATGCCATTGGAATCTTCTATGATCTTTCTTAGGACTACACGATTCCTTAATTCGTAAACCTCACCATTCATTCCTCAGATTCATAACCTGCTATCGCTGATGTGATATCCTCTTTTATATCTTATTCTCTGCAATAAAAAAGCACGTTTCTCAAGGATCTATTCTGGGTCCTTTTTTCTTTCAACTATTCCTATCTGATGACCAATCAATGTAATACAATCTTGTTCGCTGATGATACTTTGTTAATTTTTACAGAACAGTTACGGATACTTTACATGAAAAGATACCTTAGTTATTGTTTATTCAGGAATACAGAAAAAATACGGCTATTTTACATGTCGAGATACCTTAGTTATCCTTTGAAAATAGTTTGCGGCAAATAAGGAATTAGGTAAAAGGTTACTTAATAACAAAACTATATATCCTATGATATTAATTAAATATCGATTAACAAAACAAATAAAATTGTTATAATTTAAAATAGATATCTCATTACTTATCACAATATGTTTATATTAATAATTTCAAACCACTTCTGCATTCTGCAAGTCATGGACATGTGGTTCAAAAATTCAACTGTTTTCGCTATCCCTTACATTAATTTATAACGGTCCGTGTTTTTATAAAGTCAAGAGCTTTGTCAGGTGCAGTGTATTTAGTGGGCAGTGTGTGTGAGCAAAAACGTCATAATACGTAGAAGGGAAGTATTTAATTATTGTTACATATTTGATGCTCACTATTAATAATAGCTTTCTTTTTCTAGCTAATGCATGTTTTTTATACAGACAGAAAATAAAAATTTATTTTATTTTGGGTTTGTAATAACTGAAGGAGGTTACAGAAATATCATTAGTAATTAAATGTATTATCAAAGTTTTTGGTAGAAAATAAATAAATAAAAATAAATATATAAATATGACAAACGTCCTGAAACAAGACAAAATCAAATTCCAATTATGGAAAGTTACGAAACTAAGGATACTATACCGCTATACCTACTATAACATATAATAAATTTCTTCAATGTATGCATTTCAAACGTAACCGGGATCGAACCCGGGATCGTCAACTCAAAGACAAAAACTTATTAAACCGACTGAATCATAACCTTACACAGATAAATTATACAACTTTCTTTTACAAATATATAAATATATATAAAAAATGTACAAACGGCGAAGTTAATGCTAAAAAGCACTCTCAACCAACCTTAGGGTTTATAAGAAAATAAAAATATATAGAAAATATTTATACACACACACATATATTTTATATATAAATATAACATATTACATAATACATATAAATATATAATCAACAAATTGAATTGTTTTAAATTAGTTTTTATTTTTGAACAATTTAATTTATTTGGAACTTATTATTTAAAAGTCCTTTAAAAAATTTCAAGGACAAAATGATTCACTGCAGTATTTTAGGATGTCAAAGTGACGGAAAGTGACAAGTTGACACTGAAAGCTCTGTTTTTTTTACATTCTAAGTCTTAAAGTTTTTGAATTAACTTAAAAATATTCAGACTCTAATTATAATTTTGCTTTTGTGCAATAGTGAAATGGTTCAATATTATCTTATATGTTAAAATCGTTATACTGTAAATGGTCAATTGTTTATTAAATACACAAACTAATAGATTTCTTATCCCTAAGGATAGTTTCATCCTCTTAGGATAATTAAAAGCTACGATTGAATACGAATTGATAATGTTGCCTTATATCTTCAAATATTGGTTAACCTTGACCAATAGGAAGAGAGAGAAGAGAAGAAGTTGACTTTCCGAGGAATTACATTTTTCATTTGTCTCTCTCAATGCTCTTTCAAAACGCATTGTCCATTCATAATCATAAATTTAAAGTCCATCTCCTAAGTTAGGATTATACTATCAAGGTTAAACCAGCCGGAAAAGAGCTTCCTTTTAACCTTATACTTAAAAATATGTCCAATAACTGACTCATATATGGTCCTACATTCTAAACTGGGCTTAACCCCTAAAAATGCATAAAATATAATAATATTAAGATGAACGTATAAACACATTAAATTAACAAGTATAATATAAATAGGTAGATTCATCTATGGAATCTACCGAAAAAAATCGATCAAAACTTATTATTTTGTATATAAATTTGTTTCTAAAGGGGGGGGGGATACCTTCCACGCTAGCTATTCTCTTCATAAGGTCATAATAGTTAACACCATAAAATTTATAGTCCAATTGACATTTCATTAATTTACCATAGACACTTTATCAATCACACCAATAAGGTATAGATAAGTACTTATTTATGTGCAATGGTGATTTATATTCCGTGTACTGGCTACTTAAAAAGTGACTTCTCCTTTTATGATAAAATAAGTGTCTACTAAAATTGGCGCCGACACTACGACACTACGAGCCAATTGGAGATAAACTGTACGGATCCACGTAATTATACACAATTTTATTGTAGGTCTACTTTTTGATCTTACAGCTCGGTTGAGCGTCACTTTAATCTGATCTGTATAAGGATACCCCGACTAGAAGTTACGGTTATATAAAAAAATCTTAGCGGAAGATGTTTTAAAATCGATATGGACATAAATAACCATAGTCAGTAATAAGTATTAATTGCTATTGCTTTTATTGCCATACCTATTTGGTGATTGGTAAAGCTATGTTCAGTAAAAGGTATATAATTGTACACAATTTATATAAACGTTTATATAAACGTACTCTTCTACCAAATATGGTACTGATATTTATATATAGTTAGAACGAGCTTTTTTCTCACAAGGATGTCCTTGTGAGAAAAAAGCTCGTTCTAACAAAATTTTAATCAAAATCTTTATAAGTATTATGTTATTCTATAATATTCGGTATTAAGGACTAAATATTTTTGTCTAAATCTGATTTAAGACTTGATTATCATCTAGATGATATACCAAACAAATTAAAACAACTTTTCAATATTTTCCTAACCTAACAATACTAACAACGAAAAACAAAGATAACTCTTTGTTTTTCGTTCTTAACACTTTACTCTAATCAGTATCATTCATTTTGTTCCATAAACGCATTTCGATAAAATTTCTTCTGCCGATGGATAGTGACCAAACCGGAGTCTGAACCTAGCTTCATAACTACTAAATTTTATACCAACAAGATACGAGTACTGTGTAACCAAATACGAACATGAGTGTTTTGTTATATCATATAACTTTTTCTTTAGATATGTCATCAAGTATTGTATTAATTAAATGTAAAATGATACACATGTTATCCTACTTCAACAGTTAATTTATATAGTCCTTCTTTTCCCGTAAGTCTATAAATCCATCGCAATAAAATTAACTATTTATGAGTAAATGAATAAGTCTAAGGATGGACGAAACAAGAAGTTTTAACCAGGTGCTGCATATTATTACTATGACAATTAAAATCATTATTTTATAGACTTCAATTATAAGCTAAATATTAAGCCTATATATTGCAAGGAGTTCTCTATATTATAAATATATCAACAGTTTTTAAGCTAATCTAGCTAACATTTTAGTACTAAAATCAAATCCCTACCCAAGTACTTTAATACATATATACATACATCTTTAATAAATTAAACGAATTATTATAATCAGTAGACAATTCCTCTACTACTTTACTACAAAAAAACTTTTGAATTACTAACACATATTAAGTCAGTTTTTAAAAAAATCTTAATTTTTAATACTGACAAAAACTAAAAACCATTCAAAAACCTCCGAAGAAGCAACAGATAACTTATTTATTTGAGTATAAGAAATAGTAAATAAAGTATTTTTTATTTCTCCAATAATCGGTGTGACACAGTTTAATTCTGAAATTATATTGATACTTGGATAATTAAATGACGAAGCTTTAAAGATATCCTGGTATTAACGTATTAACCGTCGTTTTACTGATTTTTAACGCCATGTTTAATATTACGAAAAGGCGTATTTAAGATTTGAAAAAAATAGAACAAGTACCAACATCCTTATATACAATGGTATCTAATACACACTTAATCATGCATCCAACAGATACTAATCTTAGGTTGCGTTGCGATGCGTTGCGATGCGTTGTTGCGTTACTTAATAATTCATATCTCTCCCATTAGAACGTTTTAGAGGAATATATTTTAGTTCTTTATTTTTTTATATTTCTTGTTTATATAATTCTTCATACCTTAAAAAGTATTGAGGTGAGTGAATTACTGATTTCACGTTACTCAATATTGAACGAATTATCATTAATTATAAACAGTGCCTAACCAGTATTATTTGTTGTATATGTATATTTTTGTATAAATAATACATTATTGCTTAATTACATTAATGCGATTGGCATTCTTTTTGCTTTTATATTATAAAATTATAAGAAATGTATGTATTACGCAGTTTATTTTCAAGTGCCTAATGCTTTGAACATTACATAAAACCACTACCGACTAAAATGGAAACTTTGCGAGTTTTTATCGAGATATTAATATCGAAGTGATGAAGCAATTCTCTGTTAGCTGAGGTTTAATAACATCGAAAATAATATATAAAGTAATATCAGGAATTAAACGGCAAAACCAATTTAAATAAAAAAAAAATCATGACCGACCTCATTTATAAAATCAATTCCGCTGACCGAGGCGATACTCAATAACAAATTATAAGACATCTCAATACGAAACGAAGATGGATAGCCCAAAAACCGCTCGTCATCTTACAATGGGCTCACAAAAACCCGTATATCGATAACACAATCTACAGATATTAAACATATAATACAAACAATGCTATGTTGATTGAAACGTCAGCAAATGACGGCCGATTGATTCCCCGCGCGCCATTGTAATTATTAACAGCGTAATTACGCCATGCTGCGATCTATTTCTTTTTTTTAAAACAGACCACGGCGAGATGATTCGGGACTTTTTCGGCCAGTGTTTTAATATCGATTTCCATATAAAGGCTTGTTCGATTTTTTTATTATCGGATCGCCCGTCAGTTTAGACGTGAATGGATTGAGGAAGGCTCGGATTATATTTCAAATTGTCATTTAGAATGTTAATGCTATTGTGACACAAACGAAAAGGTAGTTGATACGTGTATTAAAATATTTAAATATTATTTTTTAATCCGAAAACCTATATCCAAAGTTCGATGATTAACAAATTGAAAGTAAAACAAATATAATACCCGTCATGTAAGGGCTGGTCGTATTTATTTATTTATTTATTTATTTATATCTTTTCCACTTTGAATCATTATCAGTGATCACTTGTGTACGTCAAAATGGAAGTGTCAGGAGGGCCTATTTCGATACCAGATTTATCGTAATAAGCCCTTCTGTAAAAGCACTGTCCAACTTAATGTTAAAGCTATGAGGGTTCCAAACGCGTCCAAGTCTGAGAAGAACCACACAACAAACTCAGCCGGATATATATTTTTTTTATATTGTGATCACTGTTTCACAAATGTCAATCTTAAAAGCTATTTTGGAACAACTAGAACCGTCGCAATATAATGAAAAAAATAATAATTATTATTACAATAATTATAATAATAGCAAAAAAAAAATTAATAATAATGATAACAATAATAAAAAATAAAAATAGGCCTGCTACACAACCAGTCACCGCAAGCAGCACCCGTTCACGAGCATAACGCAAGAGTCAGCCATCACCCCCTTCGCACATATTTGAGGGACGAGCGCAACCCGACTCCCGACGCTACCGCAAGTAATGACTTCTAAGGAATCGGTGTGATGCAACAGGTCGATAAAACGAAATTAATCTACAACAAAAATCAAATTGCGGAGATTACTAGTTATTCGCAATATAATACAATTCATTCCCAGGCCATACCGTCGTTGATGTAATCCTGTACACTATAGTAGGATTTTTTTATCAAATTTATTTTTATATATAATTTAAATTTATTTAACGATAAACTTAAGGCTTCATTTGGGAGCTTATTATAAAAACGTATACAATTAACCTTAAAGGATTTACCTATTTTATGGAGCCTAGTGTTGGGCATAGCGAGTTTATTTTTATTTCTCGTATTAATTTTATGAAAATCACAATTTTTTTTGAACTTAGAAATATTTTTATGAACGTAAATTAAATTTTCATAAATATATTGATTATAAACCGTCATTATTTTAAATTCTTTAAATTTGTTTCTTAAGGATTCTCTAGGTCTCATATTATATATTGCTCGAACAGCCCTCTTCTGCAGTGTGAATATGGTATCGATGTCGGCTGCATTACCCCATAAGAGTATACCGTAAGACATTATACTATGAAAGTAACTAAAGTAAACTAATCGAGCAGTTTCCATATTTGTCAAACGACGTATTTTTTTAACCGCGTATATAGCAGAACTAAGTCTACTTGATAAATCAAATATATGAGGACCCCATTGCAATTTTTCATCTAAGGTAATGCCCAAGAAAGTAGTAGATTTGACCAAGTCCAATTCCTCATTGTTTAATTGTACATTGGTTTTAACATTTTTAACATTTGGTAAAGTAAATTTAACACATTTCGTCTTTTTTTTATTGAGCAACAAATTATTGGCGTTAAACCATTGTACAACATCTGAGAGAGCATTATTTACATCGTCAATAACAGATTGCCTTCTGCTAACTTTAAAAGTAAGAGAAGTATCATCAGCAAACAACACTATCCCATGTTTTTCCCTCACTAGGTGAGGTAAGTCATTTATGTAAATGAGGAACAAGAAAGGCCCTAAGATAGAGCCCTGTGGCACACCTATTTTTACCAATGAACCGGGGGAACGTATTCCATTTACGTCTACTTTTTGAATTCTATCATTAAGATATGAACTGATCAAATCTAGGGACTTATTCTTAACTCCATAATGTTCTAATTTTTTTATAAGGATTTCGTGTTGAACGCAGTCAAACGCCTTAGATAGATCACAGAAAATGCCAAGTGCATCCTGGGATCCTTCCCAGGCTTCAAATATATTGAGTAATAGCTCAACCCCAGCATCTGTTGTAGAGCGACCGGCAGTGAAACCAAACTGGTTTTTGTGCAAGAGATTGTTTTTACTGAAAAAATCAACAAGTTGATTAAGAATTATTTTTTCAAAAATCTTGCTAAATGTAGGTAAGACTGAAATTGGTCTATAATTACTAGGATCTAATGAACTGCCAGATTTAAATAATGGAGTTATTTTACTTTGTTTCATTAGATCAGGAAATATACCACATTCTAAACAATTATTAAATATCAATGCTAAGTCTGGCGCTACAATGTCAATTATGGACTTGAGTACGTCAACAGATATTCCCCAAAGATCACTAGTCTTTTTAACGCTAATTAATTTAAATACTTTGATTACTTCTTGAGCATTAACTTTTTTAAAATTAAAAATGCTAACACATCGATCTACATTATCTCTAAGTAATCCTATAGCTGCAGCGGGAGAAGAATTTAAAGATAACGTTGTAGTCACTGGAATATTAGTAAAAAAGGTTTCAAAAGCAGTAGCAACCTCGAGGTCAGACGTAACATATTTATTATCTATATTTAATTTAAAGTCGATCCTCTGGGATTTAGCTCTTCCAGTTTCCTCATTAATTATTTTCCAAGTTGTTTTTATTTTATTATTGCTACTTCCTATTTTTTTATTGATATGTTGAGATTTAGCTATTTTACATTGTTTTTTAAAAGATTTGGAAAATAATTTTACCTCATCCCTAAACTCATTACTAGTATTATACATCAATTCACTATACATATTGTATAATTTTTCTCTATTTTTGTGTAACTCAGCAGATGCCCACTCACTAAATACTAATTTATCATTAACAACCACTGTTTTTGTGGTAAATACAAAGTTAAATAATTTAATGAAAGTATTGAAAAACTCATTATACATAACATTGGGATTTGATTTTTTCAACGAGGGCAAATAGTGTATTAAATCATTTTTAATTTGACTAATACGTTCTACAGTCACTGGTATAAAACTTACTTTCTGTTTTGATTTTCTTATCTTGTTACAACTGAATTTAATAAATTGGCCATAGTGGTCGGAATCTAATGTATTGAATAAACATTTAAAATTTGGAATAACACTTGTAAAAATATTATCAATACAAGTGGCACTAGTAGTTGTGATTCTAGTAGGCTCCATAAACATGTGTAAAAGATTATAAGATTTGAATAAATTTAAAAATTTTATACTTGTTGAATTTTTTTCAAGAATATTAATATTGAAGTCTCCACAAATGATTAGCTTTTTACTAGAATGTGATAGATTAAACAATACCTCATCCATAATCTTTTCAAATTGTTCAAAGTTAGATGACGGTGGCCTGTATACATTTACAATTATTAATTCGTCTAATTCAACTGATGCTAGTTCAGCTGTTCGCTCAACAGAATGGCTCACTATGTCTTTACGTTCTTTAAATTTTATTTGTTTATTTAATAGAATTAAAGAGCCACCATGTATGGAATTAACTCTGTTGAACGAACTACCAACCTGGTGGTTATTAAAATTAAACATTATTTCATCATTTTTAAGCCAGTGTTCAGTTACACAAAAAATATTAATATTAAAATTATTCAAAAATAACTCTATTTCTAATTCTTTATTTCTCATACACTGGATATTCTGATGCACCAGGTTGATATAATTTACATTGTTATTTTTCTTACTCACATTGACAATATTTTCTTATATTTAATTCAGATGTTATCTGTGTATCAGTACACGTGACGTCAGCGGACGGGCTATCGGCGTCTGACAGCCGAGATGGACTCGATACGGTTGATCTCTTAATGCAGTATGGAGTTTGGGTTTTAAAAATTTTGAATTTAATCATAAAAAAAATCTTTGTCTATTATTTAAAAAAAATATTTTGATGACATCAAGCTAAATACGAAGTTATGACAGAAGGCCAATGCTATATTCAAAGCATTTTGTTTTTTTGTTTGCACTTTTTTATACACAAGTAATTCATATAGAGTATAAATTGTGTTTAAAACACACACTATATCATAATTTGTGCCAAAAACACACAAAATATTGTAGATCATAATAAAACAACACACCGTCACATAGCTACGTCAATAAATCAATATTATGTCACCTCTTCATCACTTTACTTGGAATCCATGAGATAAAGTCTCAGCGTGATCTCGATTGATTGAGGTCGGGATGTCTTACATCGACTTTTATTACGATATTGTTTTGTGGTTTTGATTATCTTTTATTAAGTAGTATACCTTTACTATATCCCACCAAAGAAATACATATTATAGGTATTCAAATTCAAATTCAAAATATCTTTATTCAAGACGGCATTTACACGCACTTTTGAATCGTCAATTACTACAATACAAAAAAGGTTAGTATAGTCAGTCCGTAAGTAAGCTAAAAGTATAAGTATTATAACATCATTCTCAATTTAAACTTCTTTCAAAATTAAACGAATTTCAACCGCTACTTTTCCGTCTCAAGGGACAATTTTGAAATGTTTCGAAATTATTTATGTACTATTTTTAATTTCACCTACAATATTCAGTAAAGCCCTCGTATATTTATTATACTATAAATATATATCAAGAGCACCCGTTTTATTAAAATCAAGTGACCCAACGAAATGTTAGCTACATTTTTATTTTCTATACTAAATACAATAAATATTGCTAACATTACCTTGTTAGAACGGCCATTTTATTAATAAATGTTAAAGAGAAGAATCATTTCTTGTATATCCGAAGTTACTTAATGTTCCTCTATATACATATTATATATATATATATATATAATGATCCAAAAACACTTATCAGCTAACAAGTTAAACAATATCCCAATACACTTACTTGTATTTGATAACGAAATTGCTGTTAAACCACTAACAATCAGAGATTGGCACCTGACTAATAAAGAATGTGGGAACGCATGGAGACTGCAGCGTCACTGTCGCCGCCCGGGCGCTGTTTATCAACTTGTTTGGGATGAATGGATATATTCTACCATTTCTCTTATTTATACTAAGTATTTTTTATATTTTCTACCTTTATGAATCTTTAAAAGGAATAATTAATGTTTACATAATGTGTACTTGTCTTTACGGCTCATTAAAAGCCATCATATGTATCCCGGACTTTAAGTATATTTTAAAATTCAAATTAACATAACATTTTCTATAAAATTAAGTCAGAATTTTTCATATAATGAAAACAGTATATTTATTTGTTTAACTAAACTAACAAACGGACAGGACTTATTTTGTTATATTTACTAAAATATATAATCATGGCTACTTTTAAAATCATAATAGAATGTTGTAAGTTTCATTGTAAATAATCTTTAAAGCAAATGGAGTAGTTAAGTGAAGAGATGAGCGTTGAGTGATGAAATCAATGATAATAAGCCAAAGATTACTTCGAAGCCATTACTCGTAGAGCATCGACTTTAACGAGCCGTAAAGCAATAAATAATAACCTCTGATATATTATACATTTCAACATATTAAATATAAACACGCCTTTAAAAATCTTCATTTTAAACTCACATGAAGTTACAAATCCGAAAACTTCAACATTCCGCAACTGTCAATTTCACACACTTTTTTTTTAAAAAAGCGAATGTGATACAAAAAACCGAAGGAAGCCTGATTACAATATTATGAAATGACATTGAATTAAACCAAAGGCCACCTTGCGGCTCTCATTAACACAAATGGACTCCATGGACAATGAAAATCGCATTTGTATAAAAAAATAACTTTGATTAATGATACGATGCTTTACTACGACTCGCAACATACGTCTTTTAGTTTTGATTATATATTCTTGTATTATCTATATATGTAAATATATATATATATATATATATATATATATATATATATATATATATATATATATATAAAAGCGATTTACCACTCACTGACTCATCACGAAATCTCCGAAAATATCTGTCCGATTAGCTTAAAATTTTACATAGTTACTTCTTTTATGTAGTAGACGTCCACTAAGAACGGATTTTACAGAATTCCTATCACAACGGATTTCAACTTTTTGCATTTCGCCTAGTTTTAAGCCTGTAGGAGCTATACACTTAACGCGGTTACCATAGCAATGGATACTATGACAACGGTTACCATAGCAACCTAAGTTCACATCCAAATTAATAGTGTGCCCAGCGAAGCGGGAGGGAATAAGCTAGTATGTACATATAAAAGCTTTATATATGTCAAATTGACATATATATAGGCTGCTTTATTAAATAGATTCAACCATATACTTGGGAAGTCAATCGCATGGCAACATTATTGATAGTCAACAATGTAATTCAGATAATTTGGATTCTTATTATTTTGGTGCCTTTTGGAACCTCTCCGCGTTTCCATAGTTTTACTACAATTATAATCCGTGTACATCTCAGTAATAAATAATCTTTTTGTAAAATAATTTAACTTTTTAAGCAAAACAAATGTTTGTCCGAACTACCAGCTTATTATTTAGTGTATTACGCCATAACGGAACATCTTGATGACGAGCAGCCTTCAGTCTTCGTCATATATTATTATTGCGTAAATTCTGTTAAACATGCGAAAACTTTCGTCAGCATATAGTTTAGTTTACCTGTAATAAAAATGTATATTTAGGATTTTCGGCACTTTTAAGATCTACGAATAATTTGGTAAATTGTTTTCAATGATATATATAGTCTCAAGGCTGTTAATCATCACTAAAAATTACTTAACACTAAACCTACCAAGTACCGGTCAAATTGACCGTTCTTAAACTTTTGTAAAACTTATACATTCTTAAACGTTATAATATCGTTATAAAATTACATGACAATTCTTAGAATATGCATATAATATTTTCTTCACTCTTTACTTTTAGTTATATCCATTATTACCTGCGTTATATAATAAAATTTATGTTATTAAAACAATTTAAAATAATTTATTTTGTTTCACATTTTAAAGAAAACATATCAATAATATTATTCGTCGTATTGAAGTTATTATATATTTCAGAGTAATATATGAAACGGAAGATTTCGTTACGTAATAATAAATGCACCACTATAATTTTTTTATATCATAGAAATAAGTATAAGAGTTCACTAATATAATAAAACTATATATAATATTCAGTACAAAAAAATCTTTGCTTTAAAAAGAGGTGTTTTAAAAGCAATTATCTGCTTATAAATAATTGTGTTGGTTCGGGTCTAGTCTGGGATGGGTGGGCGCCGTCGCCGCGGTCTCAACGACATAATGATGGGTTCTTACTGCTTCTGTATAATGGACTTGCTTTTTCTACTAACCATATTTGTCTCACTTAAAACATATTTTATCATCTCGTGGGAGCTTTTGATTTATGAAATGTTTTTCCATTCCAACGCCATCTAGCGGCATCGCTCGGATGTAAAATTTGATTTAATATTTGGGAAAAATGCTTGTCACTCGATAAAGAGAGGTAAGATGTTTTTAGAACTAATTTTACAATATAATTATATAATATCTATTCTTATGTTTGAATGTTTATCATTCTATACGGTTATCACAAAAAACAATTCAGAAAACTTAGAATTTTTTTACAAATCCATTTCACCTTTTCGAAATATAATATTTGTGGAGCCTCAAAACAATATAAAATAAATATTCAGGAACCCACCGCGATCAATTTTGATGCAATGGTGATAGAATTGAATCAGCTCGTCTCTGGGGACTTCGCCCCTCATTGTTTCACCCGAACTTGTGGCGAATTGTAAAACTTTCACCTTCAAGTGGGGAAGAAATACTGAGAATAGAGATGTGCCTATCAGATAGTAGATTTATAATTTTTTGTTTTAATTGTTCTAAAGCATTGATTTTACATTTTTATGTCTTTAAATCACTATAATTTCTAAATTGTACTTAATACCAAACAATCTAGGATAATGGTATTCAAATTTGAGAAGAAGGTTTTACTTATCTACATATAGATATAATTTAATAATAAATTAGAAAATCTATGCAATAAAAAAACAGGTACCAAGTAATCAGTACATTACACAGAACTCAAGATATCAGTTCTTGTCTGTTTGTTTATTCATAAGCATTTATGTTTCGAAAAACTTTATGTTAAAAGTAAAATTTTATTACGGAAAATTCTCTTACTTTCATAGAATCAAAAACTACTAATTAGTGTTATAATTAAAATAGAACAGAATGTCAAAAATATCAAAAATATTTTAATTACTGACTTTTCATCAAGAAAATTCTTTTATTTTCACATGATATAATGTATATTTGAGGAATTACTTATAAGATAAATAAACAATATTAGAAATGTATGGATTGGTGATTTGAAATTTATAATTTGAATCTGAAAGGGTAAGGGAAGGGGGAAAGAAGTAGCTTGAAACAGCTAGTGTATTATAATAGTGTTTTCTATCATAATTATTATAACTACTTCCTTGTAATATGTATGAATTATAAATTGATATATTTTTTTATTATACCGTGTATTAGGCGTCAATGACCCTCGTCAGGGATTTCTCCTAATCTTCTATATAGGAATAGGAAGGATATAATTAAATAAAACATAATAGCAATGTAATCTGCGTTTATTTCTATAACTAGCTGACTGTCGGTACTGTGATTGTATATAGTATATTTTATATATATAATTAGCGCTGGTAACTATTTATAGGGACTTTCTGTTCTCCTAATATACTTCAGAAACACGTTATCATCATTTTTCAGAAATAATAAAGTTACTGTAAATTGTTTGTTTTTTGTTTCAGTTTAAGATAAGTTATAATTAAGTTAAAATTATCAATGTTGTGTATTGCGCGTTTCTTTTTTATATAATAGTTACGGAATGGCAAATTAATTTAATAATAACATACTATGACTTAAAACAATAATTTTAAATCGACATTGACTTCTGTTTTTTTTTAATACAAACCAGCATGCGGGTCACCAGTGACGAATGTTCACCGCCACCCACGAACTCTTGCAACATCCAGGGAATCGAAGAGCGTTGTCTGGAGATGGTAATATACACTTTTGAAGGCACCCATGACGTATTGATCCGAAAATACCACCAAAAGAAGTTTTTGTGCATCGTAGTGGTATGTGGAAGAATAGTTCTCGAATACCGTTGATCATGCATCCAGGTGGTACGGATGGTACCACCTGAAGAAGCTGTACTTAAGTCACTTACTGTCTTTAGAGTTAACTCTGTCAGTCGTTAGATTTGTTTTACCACTTAGACGAAAACTGGTATTAGGAGGTGATTTTGAATTGATTTTTTTATTGTATAACCGAAAAAATTGTATATATGTAGTGAAGTATTGATGAATTAATATTTGATTTGTTACAAGAATCTCTTGCTAAAAATATCTTAACTAGATATATGACAGCGACACAAGAGCCTGTCCAATACTTGGGTTTACTGTTTGGTCTTAGTAGAACGATTGTTAAGCAAATTATTTGGAGATATATAATGATTCTTATATACTTCTTATTTAACTGAACAGATAGTTATATAGAGTGTAGTCTATTTAACACTAAACATACCAAGTACCGGTCAAATTGACCGTTTTTAAACTTTTGTAAAACTTACACATTTTCAAACGTTATAATATCGTTATCAAACTACATAACAATTCTTAGAATATGCATATAATATTTTCTACACTCTTTACTTTTAGTAATTTCCATTATTACCTGCGTTATATAATAAAATAACTTTTAATTACCGGTCAATTTGACGGCGTGCGGTAGGAACAGGTATACAAGAATTGTCGGTAGGTTTAGTGTTAATATCTTATGATAATGTAGCCAGATGATATTTAATGTGTTATATTTCATTCTTATAAATTCAACATATATTATATAGTGATTTCGGGTATATTCTAACATAACACAAAATCGTCAGCTCGTAAGGTGCCTCCAGATTCGTTTCCGCGCCGGAAGTGACGCCGGCGTCGGAAATCTGACAGATTGAACAAAAATTGACAAGCGCCGTGTCACCTGTTACCCGTTACCCGTTACCTCTTACCTATTAGAAGGATTCAATTCCTACCCGGTCTGGTCTTTGATAACAGTTGGTTTTTAGGAACCTCAACAATATTTTCTGCAAAATAAAGCATTATATCTTTTTATTCTTTCAATATTTCTGTATCATAACGTTTTCAAAATATTTATGTTTTAACAACGAAATTCTCTATAAAAAAACAACCTAAATATATATTACATCATTCTATAATAACGACGCTTAACAACTAACAAAAAACTATAATATCTTTCTATATACTACATTTTTATCTGACATTTATTATAATTAGACAATTACCGATCATTAAACTCATGTTTTCCATCTGCGCCGTGAGGCTACTCGATAAAAAGGTTCACGTGAACGCTACTATTATTAGCATAATGAATAGCACTTGGTAGGTCAATTTGCTATTCAGAATAGCAAATTCCAATCACAATTTGTATAACGATATTATATCCTAGATATTTGGAATTCCACTCCTGGTTTGGTTTTCTCGATTGATTATATATATATATATATATGTATGTATGTAGGTATATGAGTGAAGTGAAGTGGGATATAAAAGAAATATATATAAAATTATACATGCAATTATAAAGTCTATAATTTGAAGACCAAATTATATTCATTACAATTATAGAACTATTAAGCAAAGAATTCAAAGAATAACCCCTCTGAGATAACGTATAAGAGAAAATCCTGGATAAAATTTACATATTGAGACGTTCCCGAATTGGGAAGATATATTGAAATAATTGATTTTAATAAAAATAATAGATCTGTACCACCCAGCTGGTATAATGCCTTTTAAACAGTAGTCTTTCTAGGTTCCATGTCATTCTCTGAAGGAAAACAAAGTTAATCAATACTTTTTGTAATTACAGCGCTATAATACTTATCTCATTTTTGTTCATCCATATATTATTGATCACTTAAAATACCATTAAATATTCAACATTTCTATCCATAATTTTCCTATTTCATACATTCTCATTAAAACAAGCAAGAATTTTTTTTTAATTCAAATTTCAAATTCAAATATTCAAGTAGCCATTTACACGCACTTTTGAATCAATTATTACAATAAAAAGGTCAGTGTAATCAGCCCGTGAGTAAACTACCACCTGGAATGTTGCTGTTGAGAAGAGTCGACCAGAAATTGAACAGTTGCTCTTTTTAAAAAAAATATAACAATCTTAAATGATGTATCCTATAAATCCTGCAAATGAGTCAACAACTTAAGTTAAGTTAATATTATTTTTAAAATATGTTTCAAACAGTATGTGTCTCATAAATATATTGCGCAAAACTACAACTTGCTACTAATGCTTAATTTATACATTGAAAAAGAGTGTCTTATAACAAAAAAATACAATAATAAAAATAGTCAGTTTATCAAATATAAATAATTAATGTAATTAAGAATTCACATTCTAAATATATAATAACAGCTGCTTACCTTAAACATCGATGATATTATATAAGTAGTTCAATTTAAATACAAATTGAAGAATTATGTAATTAATTATTTATATTAACACTAAACCTACCGACAATTCTTGTACACCTATTCCTATCGCACGCCGTCAAATTGACCGGTAATTAAAATTTATTTTATTATATAACGCAGGTAATAGTGGGGAAAACTAAAAGAAAAGAGTGAAGAAAATGTTATATGTATATTCTAAGAATTGTCATGTAGTTTGATAACGATATTATAACGTTAGAAAATGTGTAAGTTTTATAAAAGTTTAAGAACTATCAATTTGACCGGTACTTGGTAGGTTTAGTGTTAATCGAATTATTTCTTGCACATCGTAACTGTATCCCATACCACGGGGGTTGACGTGTCAAGAGATCAGTTGGGAGTATTTATAAATAAACATTTAATACAATTAATACCATGGAATGTTAATGTATCAGCTGTTAGCTCTACTAGCGTATATCGTCACCGGTGGGTTCAGACCCACCCTGAAATATGTATATGCCTGATATTTAACACTAAACCTACCGAAAATTCTTGTGTACCTGTCGCTACCGCAAGCCGTCAAATTGACCGGTAATTAAAAGTTATTTTATTATATAACGCAGGTAATAAGGAAATAACTAAAAGTAAAGAGTGTAGAAAATATTATATTCATATTCTAAGAATCGTCATGTAGTTTGATAACGATATTATAACGTTTGAAAATGTGTAAGTTTTACAAAAGTTTAAGAACGGTCAATTTGACCGGTACTTGGTAGGTTTAGTGTTAATAAATTTTTATGTAGTAATATTTTAAGTTTAAACACAACTTGATATAAAGTTAGTATGTTACGTATATGTGTCTGAAAACCTATTATGGGCTCGTCCATCAAAATAATGTCCTATTAAGACACCACATCAGTCTGTTTCTTTCTGTAATTTCTGAGCAGTTCATAAAAACATATAATTGTAGTAGAATTAATTATATATATTTACGACCCATTTTAAAATTATCATTATATAAAGGGAATATTCATAAATTTAAATAAACAATTCACATCAAACTAAGAATTCATTGAAAAGTAATTATAAAAACATATAAAAACTAACAAATATATATATGGCAAAGTATGTATATGTATGTATGTATGTATGTATACGACAAAGTTTAGTGCACTATTTTATACCTATGAATACCTACATCCACCTATTATTATTATACTGAGTACTGATTTCTTCACCAGGATATCAACGAATCAAACACGGGGTCAAAGCTATTGTAAAATAACTAAGCAAAATGTCTTGCTTGTAGTAGTGCCAGCTAAGCTATTTCGCTTATTGCAAGGACAGGCAACAAATTATAATTACCGTAAATTATAATAGAATCAATCCGAGGTTAAAATCAAGCTTACATCCTACAAACTTCATCCACGGTTCGGTTATTGGCACAGAGCTTAAGTAGTAGTGAGTAGCAAAAAATTATTCAGGATCTATTATTAAGTTACAACTTGTAGCGGTCTAGAGTAAAACAAATCCACAATTTAGATAATTCGCTCAGCTTAGCCTAATCCAGGTGAGCTAAGCTAACCTATAAAAACGTAGTTGGTGTGTAGCCTAAGCTTTAGCAATTATTTATAGTCTTATTGAAATCAAACTCTGATAAAATATCCAAGCATAATATAAACACGAAATAGTAAACGTTAAAACGTTAAATTCTTAAAAATAATGAACAAAATATAAGTTTTATTGGGATTAATAAATTTATATACAATATTCGACAAAGTAATGGCAAAAACACAAACTGGGCTTAATACTTCAACAATAACATACATAACTTGACTACTTATATTAACAAACAAATTAATATTATGTAACAAATATTGCAAAATGGCATATTAATATAGAAAGTAATGTCCGTCCGAGCTGTCGTAATATCCGCGCCGCCGGCTCTGGAGCACGAGGGTGAGTGTGTGAATAAAAATGATATTTATGTATGTGTGAATTGATGTTTATGTGAAAAATTGTGTGTGTGTGTGTGTAAATGTGAATGTGTGAAAATGGTGTATAAAAACTACAAGACAGTAAATCCCTCGCTTATTTCTTCTTAAATCCAGTTAATTTAATTACTGATAAGTTTGACGCTGAAAAAGAAAACAAATTTATTTGTATCGTCTGAAATTTTTAAGTAAATTCCTAACTATATGAGAATTCATAATTTTGTATTCTTAAGCACAATTTCTATATTCGTGAAAGTATAGGCAATTAATATATATATATATATATATATATATATATATATATATATATATATATATATATAATAAAAAAGAGTAAAAGTACTGTGGCGCTTTCAAAAACATCAGAAAAGTAAAATTTTATATCTGTTACCCTTCCATCCCAAACCCCTGAGGCTCCAGGGCACCGGGTGATCTACTTCCTGAAATTACATTAGTCTGCATTTGTCCAAATTGGTATAACACAAAGAAACATTTCAATGGTTATATTTAATTATATATAATAGTATAAGTCAAAATGTATTATAAATAAAAAATATAATAGAAGCATTTTTTACGAGTTTTATATTTACGACTTATTTTTACTTTATTACTGATAACATCATTTTGCATTTAATAAACTCACCTATAATTGTAAATTTATTTTTATATTTATCATATGAGAAACGACTCATTAATAATATATGATACTTAATGTATTTATATAAGCGATTTACCACTCACTGACTCATCACGAAATCTCCGAAACTATCTGTCCGATTAACTTAAGATTTTACATAGTTACTTCTTTTATGACGTAAACGTCCACTAAGAACGGATTTTATGGAATTCCTATCGCTATGGATTTCAGCAAATTTCATGTCAATCGGCCTCATAACTACAGAGGTTTCATGATGAATGTGTACATAGATGGATGTAAGAGTTACTATAGCAACGGCTACATGCCAACCAATGTTTAACATAGCATAGTTACCATGACAACGGTTACCTTGACAAGTAGCAGTAGTATAAGTAATTACAATAGTGTGTCCAGTGAAGCGGGCGGGAATCAGCTAGTATATATATATGCATATATATATATATATATATATATGTTGGTCGTACCAAATTAGAAGTTAGCAATGACTGCTTATAATTACCATAACATTGTCAAATACATAACATTAACATATTATCAAGAACAACATCGCTATAACAGTTACGATAACAAATAACTTTGAATACAACACAAAAGAAATATATAATAATATGAAATAATCAAAATTACATACATTATAATATTTTATAACGGAAGATACACAATTTGATAGTCTCCAACAGTCTCAGGGGACGCAATATACGTTATTGAGTTGCCTCCCCCAAATCACTTTACGAGGGCTGGTGGATACTTTTTTTTATGTTTGACGTTTTAAGATGTTGTTCTAACGAATTGTTTATTTTATACATACTTGCATCGGTTCTGTGGATTTGTCTTGAAAATTCTTTATAAATAATACCTTTGCATTGCCGATAATCAACACAGATTTCTTGTTGTTGATTTCTACATTTATATAGTATTGAAAAATGAACCTGAAGTGTAAAGATAATTTTAAATGTTTTTTTTTATCGCAGTCAAAAAAAGAATTTTAAATCTTTCATTTTAGATTTTATATAAATATTCTTGAAGATTTATTCTTTATCCAACAATAGATCGATATTAGTTATCTTGTAGATAGCTAAGGAATTTATAAGCTTTATCATCCTTCCGGCTTAACCTGGTCATTTGCGGAGGGTACAGATTAACGTTCATTAGGCAAATGTTGAAGGTAAGGATTGGAGACGATTGTTATGAGCTTTAAAGTAACATCAGCTTCTAACTTTTGACTACATTTTTAAAATAATAACATATAACGAAATTATTATATATATTAATATAAAAAGTTTATAAATATATTAGAAGATGACAATGCGATCATTTAATTAATATATAAAAACCCAATTACATGTAATCTACTGTAATTGTATACAAAAATGAGTTCCAAATTAGCCAAATTGGTTTCGTCTTCGCTATACGAAGCTCTCAATCCCCGGGGTCCTGTGTCCCATATCCTCTTCTAATCATTACGTCCCCAGATTCTATTATATATTGTTTTAAATAATGTCTTTCACTAAGACTAAAAATGCCTCTTGACTATAAACTATAAAAGTAAAACGAAAGTTATGCTTTTATGCTTATAAAATAAATATACCTAGATTTAAAAAAAAACAACAGTAGCAACTACACCTATGGATCCTGGGACCTGGACCTGGATCTGGACACCTGGGATACTATAATAAAAGTTTTATATATATACAAGGATGTTGTTATATATATATAACACAAAGAAACTTCTCACTAAACAAAATAACATTTTGTTACTTGCTACACAATTCCTACGATGTAAAGTAATACTCACTATTATCAAATATATATTCAATTCAAACGTCAATACTAGTATGTACCCCGACGCGCCCTGTCCCTCGAGACTCGCGCTATCAACTGTGAAAATACACGGACTAAATGTCTTGCAACAAATAGTGGTTAATTGATTCAGGGTGACTTAAGTGTTAGAGGGATTAATTAATTCAGGGTAAGTACAAAGATTTTATAAGGAATTAGGTATAATAATTTTTTAGTTTTTTTTACCAGATTACGTACATTTAATTTATGAAATAACATTCATTACATATGAAATAGCATTTCACACTATCGATATGTCGACATAAAAATATAAAAAAACATAAAATTTAATTGCAATCTCATTCAAGTATTCCTTTTAAAGTTTATATTTCCGAGTGACACCCTCCGTCCTCGAGGGTGAGTGTTGGTGCTCACAGCCCTCAGTGTCGGACCGACAGCGCGCCCTTACCTGTGTCAATGTTGTTGTAACTCAGAGCTTAATAGCAATTGGCTTTTATTATGGTTTGCTAAATGTGCTTTATGAAGGAAGAATTGATTATTGAAAGATTAATTATAGTTTCAATGATATTATTTGAATATAGAAATTTTGTCCATATGTTTAATCTGATCTCTAATCAGCACGACATTTACTTGTTACTATTGCTATAATAAGATTTACTAAGAATCTTTTCTTGTATTAATGTGTTAACATCTCGTGCCTGACATTTAATATAATATTTATCCCGACAAATCGAGGACACGCTGGTCTCACAATAAATGATGTAAATAAAAATATAGCATTGTCAATTTCTTTCACAAAACGTATTTCGTTAAAAAAGGAATTACAATGGAACACAAAACAGTCAAACGTCCTCCCTCAGGGATATTATTTATATAATTAGTTTCCGGCTGGTCCCGGCATATGATTAATTGCGTTATTCTGACCATCCATCACTCTGTGCGTACACGCGAAAGTGTCTAATGTCCAAAACGTTTGTTCAAAACATATTATAAAACACCGAAGCGTTGTTTACGGTCTAGCGTTTGATGCGAGACAGCGAAGCATTATTTACAAGTTTGACAAACTTAAACTTGATAGTAAATAGTGCTTCGCATTAATATTTGTAAGAATATTTTAAACAATAGCAATTCAATATTAAATAATATATATTTTTACAATGGAAATATAACTTTTATCATTTTATATTTATGACTGCTAATAACTTAATTACTATAAGTAGATCTTAGTACCTTGAATACTTTATTTGTTTCTATAAAACACGCCCAAATGCGAAAACAGATTAATAAAGATTTCTCCCCCAGACCAATTCCTCCATCCGGAGCTAAACACGCCGATATTTAAACAGGTAAATAAAATGTTTCTGTATAATAGACATCTGAAGGTTCTTTTAACTTTGGTTTGTAAATAAAACAAATATCATATCGTATTTTGTTAGATATCATTTATAACACTACACCGATACACAAAAACGAAATGTTTACCCAATTTAAATAAATTTAGAAACTTTTTTTTTTGGTATCTGTTATATTAAGTAAAGAACTTACTTATTAGACCTAAATCACCCAAAAGAAAACATATTTTTTAAAATAATATTTTCATAAAACCCTAATATATTACACGATTATTTGATTACGATAATTGTATCCGACATAAAAGTTAAAAGGAGTCGTTAAAAAAATTACATTAAAAAACTTAGATGTATTAATTTACGAGGCGCCTACTCGTACAAGACAGGCGTCAACACGTAAAAATAAACATTCAAACTGTCAAACAGATTTAATATTCACGTCCAGAGTTTATAACTAATAAAAAAAAAACGATATAGATAAAGTTCAAAAACAAAAATCGAGCTGTCAAAAGCGTGACAGCGACGGCGGGAACTCGAACGATTTGATGGCGTCAATAGGCCTACGAAAAAAAAAATAAACAAATTCATTTTAATACTAACAAAACTAATAATTATTAAAGATTTTGACAATTAAACTAATTGTGTATGTTATTTTATTATTTGAAATAAAATTATTATTAGTCTATATGTGGATGAATATTTTATAACTAATTATAACCGTTAGAATAGCCCCATTAACAATCGATACGTCTGTTAAGTCATTTGAGTTGCAATTATCTTGTCCGCCTCGACGCCGAGACTGTGTTTGTTTAAAAAAAAAAAAAACTATTTGAGTTTGACAGCAAGCTTACCGATTATAGGTACGCGTATTATATAAATATATATTGTACCTGTTCTAATGTAACTTTCAATAGAGTAGCAAAAAATATTTTTTAACAAATATGCACTAATTATGTTTGTTTTCATAAACATGAAATACTGGTAATGTTAAAATTAATATTACATTTAAAGAATATTTTACACGCTCTAACTAATAACTGAATTAAACAAAAATATATCAACTCTTTTAACAAGGATACGAAGCACTTATAAAATTTGTTTTTTTTTTTTAATTTTATATTTCTTAATATTTAAAAATAGATGCACAGCATACGGAACTCATTATGCCAGTGTTTCAGAATACCAAGTAAGTTTTTGTAATAGATGTAACCGGTGTGTTATGCAAATAGCAAACGGGACCCTAAATACCAATCAAACTGATTAATTATTCATCTTGTAATTAGCGAATACAAGGCTTTAACTGCGACTGCTAGTGAACATTTATATTTATATAATCAAAACATTATATCCTATTTTAATATAATAATATAAGCGTAATTATTATTATCAATATTGGATGAATGTATGAAAATTTCGGCTAAAAAACCACAATGCCTTATCCCTCCAATGTCTCCTTAACTTCACTATGTGCAGCTTAAAGCTAACACAAACAAATCAGCAACAGAATAACAGACGGGTTGATATACATATATCTCAATTAGACAAGATGGCTTACTGGTTATAGATTTCCTTAAACGCTATACCAAGTAGTCATTATTCGTTTAGGAATTCTTGAAACTGTGCCGTATAAGAGTGTACAGCATTCCGAACTAACAGACGAGATGTAATTAAAGATATCCAGCGATGTCACTAAATCATTGTATTGATAACAGAGCTTTTGACACTAGATTAAATTTTTCATTATAAATCTACGTTTAGGTATAATACTACATATTTTAAATACTAACAAATTCTAACAAATTGCCTTCTTCCATTACCTTTATTTATTCATCTGTGTAACTTTTCTACTTAAATTATTTAATTAAGGCATATAAGTTTAATTCCTTTTTTACTACAAAGAAGTTTAGAAGAAATCTGTTCCAATATATTACCGGTAATATCAAAATACATATACTTCTTCTTTTTCTACTTGAAGTAAGTACATGCATGCATATATATATATATATATATATATATATATATATATATATATATATAAGTTTAATAAAAAACGTTAAAAAACGTTAAAAAACGTTTACTACTAAGTAGTTTAGAAGAAATCTGCTCTAATATATTACCGGTAATATTTCTAAATAAAATATATAGGTAGGTATTATTTTTCAAAACATCATTTTATTTATATTTCTTTAGTCGATATTGAATGAGGAACAACGCTCAATATTATTGAGATATAGATATAGATATACGAGTATATATTTTTATAATTTTTAAAATCAAAAATAATTATCGCCATAGAAAATTTATTCACAGATTTGTGCAAATTAAAGTTATAATCAAATTGTTATCGCTTTAACTGTATGAGAAATAAAACTTTTAACATAAAAGAAATATTATTTTTATGTTTTCTTTAAGCTAATAATATATATGTTAACTTACTTTAATATTTTTATTTATTTAACTTTAGTTGTATATAAATGATTACTAATATTATAAATGCGAACTATCTTTTGCTTTCTCGTCTAAGCTTTTAACGATATTTAGTATAAAATTAAGCTGTAACAAGAAAGTAGGTTTCAGCACAAAAGAGTTGAAATAAGAAATAAATTATTGTATAGGTATTTGACATTATTGAATTTAACACTAAACCTACCGACAATTCTTGTGTACCTGTTCCTACCACACGCCGTCAAATTGACCGGTAATTAAAAGTTATTTTATTATATAACGCAGGTAATAATGGAAATAACTAAATGTAAAGAGTAGAAAATATTATATGTATATTCTAAGAATTGTAGTTTGATAACGATATTATAACGTTTGAAAATGTGTAAGTTTTACAAAAGTTTAAGAACGGTCAATTTGACCGGTACTTGGTAGGTTTAGTGTTAATTCAATTTTGTATTTGAGGACTTAATACATTAAGAAATATTTATTTATTTTAAACTTTGAAATTTCAAACCTATGTTCCTACAGGTTTCCTAGTACTGACATCAGGCTCAAAGTCACAATTATTTACTAGTTTTAATTGTTATTTATAAGTCTATATATTTTTTTGTTATTGTTATCTTAAAGCATTGTGAGAGCAAAAAACTTATTATTATCTGGACGCAATGTATATAAATCGGTATGAAAGTTAGTATAAAGATCACAATTTTGGGAATCTATTTATTGGTAATATGTATAATAAATCAATTCATCCATCTTTAAAACACGTTCGGGATGACACCATGATAATTTTAGACGTAAACGTAAACGTAGACGTAAATGTAGACGTAAACGTACGTATTCAGTGTAAGAGCTACACCCATCAAGTTGTAATAACAAATAACACTCAAGGACAGATGCTGAATGCAATGTTTAGTAAAAATGATTTCCTTTGAAAACTAATGTATCAAACAGAAATATACAATATAACAAATTGGAAAAATATATTCAATAAAAGAATACGACAATTAATAGTTAATTAGACGAAGTCTTGGACAAAAGCTAGTATGTATATATATATATATATATATATATATATATATATATATATATATATATATTATTTTATTATCATACCTATTCTTTATATATTAGAGAAACGAACTTATTAATTTATTTTAAACAAAATATATATAAAAAAAACTATAATTAATAATATCGCTTTGTTCTAATCAAACTAAATGGATCGGTTTAAAAAATATAATTATTTAATCATTTATCAATTATTTATTTACATTGAATAATAGATTGAATAAATCATTGTTTTAAATTAAAAACTAAATGAATAATAAATTAATTATATAAAAAAATTGTTTCAATTCTGTCTGTTTTTATTTATAAAGGTTGATTAACATTTTAAATGAAAGGTAAAAATAATACCAGTTAAATTGTTTATGAATATAATTTTATTAACAATTTATTTTAATGACTGTATAAGATATATATTTACATTTTATTATACATTTTTACAAATCTCTCTAAACCGGTATGTACATGCCTTAGTTATCTTTACACATATCAATACGCTGTAATAGGCTTTTGTTGTTTAAAACTATTATTTAATTATAACTTAATATATATTGCACTCTTGTTAAATAATACTGACAAGACATTTTATAATATATCATATTTACATATATTTACTCCATTCCAAGATATATATATGTATGTTGCAAAAGAAATTCAATTATTAAGAAAGAATTACTTCCAATTCGATAAAAAGAACTATTATTTACCTAATTTTGTTATTAAAACAATATATGATTGTGTTAAAATAACATTCCCCCTAAAAATACACTTCAAATGAATGTATAGTTAAATTAAAATGCAATTTAATTCAATTAATTATGAATAATAAAATAGAGGTTAGTTAGTTTTAATAAATGTTTGCTGTATATAAAAATATATGTCACAATGTTTATTCAAATGAAATGAAAGAAAAGAAATTAATTTAAATAAACTCCTTGTACTCGTTTGTAATATTAATTGATTCATAAATAATTCAATTATTTTGCAAAACCGTTAAAATACTGTACATTTTAATTCAATATCAATTATGTTATGAATAATAAGTTATGAAACTACATTGTGGTGAATCCAACAATTTTATTAAAATATTGAATTATACGCACGATATTTTTAATTTACTTTATATACTAGAAAATTCTGCGGATATGTTTATATTTATATATATTAATATGGCTATTTCGATCAAATGAAGTCAACATTTTAAATTATTATATATAATATATATAACGCGATTCCCAAAATATATTGGATACATTTAGCAAAATACTGTTGTAATTAAATAAATTCTAGACTTGTATTCACCTGTCCTAATGTTTTACTAACATAAGTAGATAACAAAACAACAGGAAAAGAGAACATCTGATAATGATTATTAGATTTGAAACATTTTGCCAATTAAATAAATATAAATTTCCTGAAAACCAAGAATAATATCTTGCAATTAAATTTAATATACATACTCGTACATAATAACGGACAAGGTTTTTATATATACAAAAACGGGGCCTAAAATATATATACAGAAACGGGGCTTAAATCTTTTGGAAATTCGATTTCAAACTTCACAAAACTTCATAGATTTCATATTTATCAAACGATAAATTGTTCCAAAATGGCTGACATGATAGCAATTATTAGTAAAAACATATGTTAGTACAGTTTCGACCTCTTCAATCTTTTGGAAAATCGATTTCAAACTTCATAGATTTCATAGACTTGAATGTCAAATAAATTACAAAATGGCTGATATGATGGCAGATAAAAAAAATACCCACTAATTGTCATTTCAATGACTTAACTGTTCCCAGTATATTTTTTTTATTATAATAATATTAACAAACCGATCAATTGACATTCAATGTTTTATTAATATAGTTATGTTTTTTTATTGACTTGACTATGAATATATTTATTTTATTGTTTTAATTAAACTATTATTTTTAATTCCTGAACGACTGGTATGAATGGAGGAATTTAAAAACACAAAAAGTTTTGATGTCATCCTAACTAATTAAGTGAAAATTAATTAATAATTTGACCCTAATTTTATCTATCCTTTAATTTTTTTATATCTAACAAAAAGTTACTTTAGGTTTGATTTTTATCCATTTTTTGTTATATTTCTTTATTGTTTTTGTGACATATGTCAAAAAAAAACTTTTTCGGACCAAAGTAATGTTTTTTTTTGTAAACGTAATAATTAAAAACCTATCATTTACTTGACAATAATAATAAATATAATACTTTATTATCTTAATATAAAAACAAGGGTGCAATTTTAATGAGGCCATCGTACTTTGGCCTTTACGGTACAATTACGTTCATATTACTTACGGATCAAATTATCTTTGTTTACTCCGGAAACTTTTTTTTTTGTAATTATAGTATTTTTTACTTCAATAATAATTTTAAAAAAAGTTTTATCTCAAAATTTTCAATTAAAAAATCAATAAACGTGCTTTAAACTAACATTAAAATAGAATAAAAGTGACTCTACCGAATAAAAATATGTTAGTTATCTATGGTGAATGTAGAGCCATGTAGGCCTATACGACCGGGTGTTAAATATCTCTATACTAGTTTAAAATCACCAAAAGCCTATTACAGCACTTATTAATAACATAAAATTTGTATTTCTGCATAAATAATAGAGACGGTAGGTATATGGAAACTAAGAGCGGTCACTCACAAACCTTCTATACTTTACTATATAACTAGACCACGTTATCTACAACCTTAAAAATTTACATTTAATATTGATATGATAAATAAATAAATTTATTATAGATTGGCAGCGTTTTAGATCATTATCATTCGTATCAAATTAAAATAAAATTGCGGAATAAATAATCTATCCACCAACCCCTAAGGGCGGTGTTATAGTAAATAATACTTAAATTAACCCTGTCATACCTCGACGATCTAAGCAATGGAATATTAAAAGACGAATACAAACGCAGATGCAACATCTGTACGTACCTGAACCTGATTCTTCACAAACTTCAATCACTCGCTCACTAAATTACCTAGTGAACTTTACATATTATCACTCGCCGCCGCAACCACTGAAGCGTCCGTCCTCACGAATCATATTTACACTATCAGTCTGTGAGGCCACCCCTACTCCTCGTCCACGTTGATCTCGGAGTCGGCCGAGTCCTCGTCGTAGGTGGAGGAGGACGCGAACCCTCGTCCCAGCACGGCGGAGCGGTTCTTGGCCGCGGCTGCCCGGTCGCGCTGCCGTCGATTCTTGAACCAGTTGCCCACTTGCGTCGGCGTCAGCCCGGTCGCCGCAGCCAGCTCGCGCTTCTTCGTTGGATTCGGATAGGGATCCTGGAGGTACCACTCCCGTAGGAGCGACCTCGTTCGCTCTTTGAAACAGTGCGTTTTCTGCTCGCCATCCCAGATCGTCCGCGGTAAAGGGAACTTCTTTCGCACGCGATATTTGTCGACGGGACCGAGCGGACGGCCACGCAGCCGTTCCGCTTCTTGATAGTGGGCTTCGAGCCAGAGTGCTTGCAGTTTTGCGTGACTCGAGCGTTGGAACCGGTGTCGCTCAAGAATAGAATACAGCTCCCGGTGTCGGCCGGCGTGAAAAGCGACCACAGCACGTGCACGTAATACGGCTTCGCAGCGTTCCAGCTCGGCGACGTTGGGGTGAGCCACCGGCAGCGACCACAGAAAGCGCGCCAAGCGCTCCACGTCGCCGCTCTCCTCGAGCGTCTCGCAGACGGTAGCCACCTGTGCGGCGCTAAAGGAGAGCGTGGGCAGAGGCAGCAACGGTGTCGGCGCTGCCAGCTCGAGCGCGCCCAGCGAGAGAGGCGCGGGCGGATCGGAGCAGGCGGCGGGCTCGGCGGCGCGATCGGCCGCGGCGGGCCCGCGATGCGCCTCCAGAATGCGCGCGTGCAGCGCCGCCGTCGTGGACTCGTCCCAGGAGCCGCGCATCGGTGCGAGTGTGCGCGCCGGAGTCGCGCGCCGTTTGAGCCGGCGAGCGACAGCGCGGCGGCAGCGGCCGGGGGGGCGTGCTCGGGGCCGCGAGCTATTGGCTATCGGTTACGAAGCGAGCGGCGCGGCGGCCAATCGCGCGCGCCTCCCGCCCGGGGGCCGGATAGCTTTCAACCGCGCCGCGGCGCGTATCCGGCGGGCGCGTTTAACGAGGGCGGCGGGGCGCGGCCCCCCCGCGCCGCCATGATCCGTCACGCACACCTCCCCCCTCCCCCTCCCTCGCACAAGTACCCGGCGCGCCCGCACCGCACCCGACGCGCTCTGATCCCGCGAGCGAGGCCGCCGCTTCGATAGATTACCTGCGAACCTGCAATTAATAGCCTCCATATATTCATCCGGGTGGATTACGAGCTTTTATTTGGCCGCTGCGCCGTGCTGCTACCGATCGATAAATTAGTATCTTATCGGTTTATCCGATTTTCATTCTCTCCTACTTATCTAACGGGCAGGTGTTCAATTGGACGTTTTTTCCGGTATGAAGTTTATAAACTGAATTGTTTACGAGTTAAAATGTGGAACTCAACAAACTGAGTTACAAACATCATTATTTTAAAATGACCTGTCAAGAAGTTTAGTGCGTACCGTAAGTCATACAGTAATTTTGTAATAATTGTCAATAAAAAAAAATATTTTAAAATTAATATTATATAGCCTGCAAAAATTCGACTAACTCTAAATTATAGAGTGGCATCAAGTGTCACGGAACATCGGGCGCTCTACAGCGCGAGATTTCACCGTGAAAGCCTTTCCACAGTATTAAGTTATTGAACGGCAAACCACACCCCGCTGTAACTCACCCCACCCCCCCGGGGTGGGTTACGTACGTATTACGTGAATTCCTAGTATTCCTGCAAATACACTGACTGGATCAAGCTTGTTATTATTTTCAAATTGAATATCTAAGTAAGTATTGTTAAATGACTTTTAGATAGCATTTTAAATACTTTAAATCTTACGACTTTGATTATTTTAAATACATTTTCAAATTAACAATAATAACTATTCGCATCACAGTTACATTAGTTTTCAGATTTGATTTCATTAACAGATCTACTTAATAGCTTTCTGAATAGAACTCTTGTTTTAGAATTGTAAGCAATAGAGACACACAATAGATTTGTAGAGTTATAGATGGAGTTATAAATAATTCAATTACCGTCGCATTTTTTATTTATTTTTTTGTTTTATCAAAATACGTAACTTAGTTTTGAATAAATTATTATTTTTTATAGATTTTTTTATTTTCCATTATATTTTCATTCAAATAAAAGCTTTTTTCTTATAAAAGTTAATATCATAACTAATTCATAAGGCACATAAAGAACTTTTAAAGTAAGAGCCAAGTAATTGAAAAGTTTAGAAAAATATTCGCTCACTTCAAATTCTTTTCTAAGTTGGATTATGTGAATTTATTTAAGAAAAATATTTAACGATAAAAATTTTTATATCGAGTAGGTATAAAAAATATTCATAAAAAAATAGATTGTCGAAAAAATAAAATTTATACATACCTTCCACTTTAAATAGGTAATGGATCTTTTATTTATAAAAAAATATATATTATATACATACGTACATATATATAAATAAACCAGAATACATAAATCCTCTCGCTCAACCCGGCTCTAAGTGGCTCGTATAACGAATCCCGGGTGTTATATTCGTATCAAGCCTTCTGTGGGGGGTGGGGGAGGGGGTGCGATCGATAGTCGGGGGTATCTTTGTTTGGATGATATAAAATCTTAGGGGTGTGGTCTATCACACGACTTGATTTGAAACGTATTTTTCTTTTTGTGTCCATTTCAGAAATTACATTTATTCTTTTGAAAGAATTGTTTTCTAAAAGTGGATTTCTATATATACTTATTGACTTTCTATATTTTTTTTATTTTGGATGAACGGATGGATGGATAGATGGATGGATGGATGGATTTTAATAATTTTCATTTCATTTAGTTAGCGTACTTATTTAATATTATCTATGTAGGTATTTATTGGTTTTCTATATTTTATGATTTTGGATGGATGGATGGATGGAACAAAATGTGATAATTTGTCTTTAATTGTATGTAATGATTTGAATCAGTAGGTACATTATGAGTACTTTTAGGACATTGGGTGATTATTTCTTCTCGTGTAAGTAGCACATGTCTGTTAATAGCTTAACTTAGAAGACAGTCACTACAGATATCTCTGTCTCATTATCTATCTCCCTCTTTTTATTTATCAATTTTGGTATAGGTTTCAATTTAATGTACTTATGTATACAGTCAACTCTATCCAAACTCTCTTTTTCTCTGTCTCTCATTTTCTTTCTCTCTCCTTTCATCCAACAATTTTGCTATAAGTTTCACCTAATATATATATTTATTTCTGGGTTTCTTCACTAATATTTTACTAACATTACCGATGTTACGAGCCACTATGCCTCTCTATTATCCACTTCATTCACAAACAAAAGCCTATTCCGAGTTTCATAATTTCTAAGAAGACTTGAATCTAACAGAACGTAATAAAACACGTAGCCAGCTACCGAACACAATACCCCATGCTATTTGAATTGGAAAGTAAAATCGAAGCTACCGTGCAACATTGTAAAATATAAACGTTAACCAAAACGCACCATAATGCGGGGGGTCGCTAAGGTTGTCACAATGCGTCGTCCATCAAACCTTTACAACCAGATACATACGGTTAGGAATTATTAACCTCTTCAGTAATATATATATATATAAATAAATGTCTATTTGTTACCAAATTGACATGCATTTATTAACACGCTGTTAATTTGGTAACAAATAGTGTCATGTCATAAAATGTCATGTCATAAAAAACTTTTTTATGTCATTCCATCTGTTTCACCGATTTTAACTTACAATGGCGGATAGCTGATGTTATAAAGCTTAGACTAAATTTATTTTAAAATATTCCTGGCAAAGTTATGAGTAGATAAAAATAATACAAATATATCTATTTTAAAATAATATTTAAAGTTAACGTAATTCCTAACCCCATGTATCAATCAAAAGGCTATCAAGCGGGTGAATGCGTAACAAGAATACCAAAAATGTAACCAACATGATGAGCAACCCTTCCACCACGGTTAGTTAGTTTCGTCTGTCCGATAAAGACTCTGTTCCACTATAAGCTAGCTATTTTATCATATATTTTATATTAGATATAGATATAGATGTTGTAGATACAACAGTAATTATTTGTTGTTTTTGTATATAAGAAAAGAAAATATTTATGATTAAAAAATATCCATAGTACAAATTTGTTTTTTTATGTACAAAAAAAACCCCGTAACTTAACATAATTGAGCGAAGCGAACGAAGTGAGCAAAGCGTTTTATTCGAGACTTTTTACATTCTTTGTCATGAATTGGCTCAAAACTACCTGACGGAAAATTATGAAACTTTGCAATCAAAAAGACACACATTAGGTGATGGTTTTTAAAAAAATAAATTTGAAAAATGTCCTCAAAAAAAAAATTTCTAATGTGATGTCAAAAAACTGATATCCCATTGCAGTCAATGGGAAACGATGAGTCAATACACTGGGCTCGCTTCGCTCAATATGCAAACGGCACCCGAGATTTCGCGAGCGCAACGAGTCGAAATTGATGGTTTGTTGGCGCCCCTAGTATATTTTATATTATATACGTTAATATCGATAAAGCATGTTGTACATTGAAGATATTAAATTCTATTTTTTAATGTGCACAAGCCTTAAATGTAATGGTACATGAAATAACGCTATATGCGTTTCAATAGTCCATCCAGGACATCAAAGTTATTGGGATGATCCCGCTTTGTTCACACAAACATACATCATACGCAGACATATACCTTCAAGCTTGCACATACTAGAGGGCATAACGAAAATATGTAACCAACATACATTACCTTTGTGACGTCACATTCAGGCAAAAATTCTACATTTCATTGTTAATTATATAATTTATTTATTTCCTGAACTTGAATACATTAAACTATTTATATTATAACATTTACCATATTTAGTTAAATGCGCTATATTCTGATATTTTGGCTTGAACTGTGACGTCACGTTCAGGCAAATAAAGTCAATTGGTTTCAAAGATTGAACACACCCGATGTCTAGTATTTGTGTGCTAGAAGGATAGTAGTTATCTTGATTATAATTTCATTTGTTCGTCAATATGAACACATGTATACTTACTCTAACCTTATTTCAGCCTGTGTGTGTGTGTGTGAGTGTGTGTTTGTGTGTGTGTGTGTGTGTGTGTGTGTGTGTGTGTGTGTGTGTGTGTGTGTTACATAACAGGCCAGGTAGTGTTAAATGTGACAAGTGCACTAGTCATTGTAAGAGCACTTCACAATGAAGCGTTGTCTTCCGCGAGTTTGTTATCGCCTTTACGCTTTAGGTCATAAGCTTAAGCGATTTTAAAATATGTACATTATTATTATACATTTATTTAATAACTAAAAAGACATGTCTATAATAACTAATAATATAATATTTGACGAACAAATAATTAATACTTTTTTAAAATTATAAACTATAACTATAACTAAATATTATACTACATATTATTCTAATACTGATTTTTTTATATATTCATGTGACAATAACAAATAATTAATACTTTTTTAAAATTATAAACTATAACTATAACTAAATATTATACTACATATTATTCTAATACTGATTTTTTTATATATTCATGTGACAATAACAAATAATTAATACTTTTTTAAAATTATAAACTATAACTATAACTAAATATTATACTACATATTATTCTAATACTGAATTTTTTATATATTCATGTGACAATAACAAATAATTAATACTTTTTTAAAATTATAAACTATAACTATAACTAAATATTATACTACATATTATTCTAATACTGATTTTTTTATATATTCATGTGACAATAACAAATTTTATAAACTATTTTGGTATCTAGTTCCAATAAATCCTTAAAAAAATTACTTGATACTTTAAAAGAATTAATGAAAATGGTTACAATATTGTAACAATATAAAAATAAAAAAGCAAATCGCTATCAACATATACCATACCACCCCACACAAAATACGCCTTTGTTCGTCGCAGTTTAGTGTTTTATGGCAAATTTATATACACATGAAGGACTGTCTCTTCACCTACCTGACACCATTAATACCTCATAGCCAAATACCTAATACCTAATAAGTATTAGTTTTTCGAATATGAATCGTATTTTAATTGTTTTTATTTATTTATCTTCACGCCATATCCCTTGCGGAGTAACCAGAGACGACGGAGCGCCAAACGCTACGGTCCCTGCATACCTCTTTCGCCTGTTTTTCGCCATTAACTGTTTTTAATATTTTTAATTAGTATTAGAGCTATGTAGATGTAGTCTCAAGGGAGTGAGTCTCACAGATCAGCGTCAAATACCTTTTATAGTGTTAAATACTCTGACCTTCTCTTCTCTGTATAATTCCATCTTTATTTCTTATCGAATCAATAAATAACGTTTAATTAAAAAACTTTTAATTTTAAACTTAAACGTTTAAAATAACGTTTAATTTAAAAAAACACTTAACAGTAACAAAAATTCGTCGAAACTCATATTTATTTATTTTATTTAGTACAACTTACAAAACATGCACTTTTTATAAATATTACAATAATAAAACATTAAAAATTTTTCGCTGACTGTTTCAATTACAAGTTGCCACGGCATGGAAAGACAGTTTCGACTAATTAAAGTTATTTTATACTATTTTAACCCAATATATAATGTTATGTTAATGCAAAATTAACAATATATAAATAATAAAAACAATAATATAATACTAACTATACTGAACGTGATTGTATTGAAGAAATAGTGATTCATCGTTATTTTTAAAAATTTACAATTATTATATTATTATTATAATTATTATATCACACATATATTAATAATATTGATTATGTTGTCTTACAGATATAGATATATATGTATATATATATATATATATATATATATATATATATATATATATATATATATATGATATGAAATAACAAAATGCAGTGACCGCAGAGTACAAAGGGTGCTTGCGCGGGCGCAGCTATCAGCGCACGTCGTGTATATCATCCCGTGATTAGTTTATGTGACACTGGCTCACTATACCTCCTCCGCGTGCTAACGATCATTAGACACGGCTTATATAACCATTGGTATATCTACATATCGACATATCAACTAAAAACCATTTATAACATCTGTTTAATCATTTAATACTTTCAAATACATTCAGAATATTTTTATTTATTAAAAATGAATCACAAACGTTCTACACACACAACCGTTCTTAGAAGATCCTACAATACATAATAAATATTCACCTACATGATGAAAACAGAACTAATACATGTCTATATGTTAACAACTCTACATTCCAGTAAGGCTGTGTCCATGAGCGAGTGTTGCGGCCGGCCCTCGTTTATGATATAGTACTATTGTGAGAACCTAATGGACTGTCTCGTCTGTCAGTCACTGAATACCTCCTCACATGTTTAAACTACAATAATAATCATACTTTTCACTTCACTAATACTCATTTAAATTATTTTGATACATCTATGTTTCTTGGATACGTTAATTATCATCGAAACTCGCTTGCAGTCGCTAGAGAACCGGGGTTGTTCTCAAATGATCACATATTCAAATCCATATTAAAATATATCTACTAGACTATAGCGAAAGGTTTATAAACAAACGCACAAGTTCACTTCTATAACAATAGAAAAGCTCAGTATATTGTTAAGGGTGGAAATATTAACAGCCATTAGCTAAGTGCATTAGCAGTAAATAAATACCATATTTGACGCTCAGTTAATCCTGTGGCTAGTCTCCATTACACCACGAGGTCTAGGATATATATATATATATATATATAACAAGGCAGGATATAGAGAGATATATCCTGTCTTGTTGTATCGGTGGACAATAATTATTTAACAAAAAACAATTTTAAACATATGAAAATAGAAAAAATTAAGCATATAGATTTAACTTTAAAAAACACACTTCATAAAATACTAATTTGAATACTTGGACAGACATATCCGGTTTTAAGCCGATATAATATATTTAAAAAAATCTTTATTGGAACCTAAATAAAAAATAAATAATAGCAGTAGCAATAATCAAAAACTGCTTTATACATCTTAGGACTTTTTGTCGTTAAAACGGACGTCAAAAAGACGGACGTCAAAATGGCGTGTCAAAATGGCGTGTCGTCTCACAACGTACCCTCAGTAATTCAAGTCGGTATTAACATACATTAAACTGTAATCCGCAGTAAATTATACGTATATTATAATTATATATAAGTAAGTGTTAACTAGTAAATTAGTAATTAATTTACTGATAACCAATTCAACATATAAATGTGTGTGTGTGTGTGTGTGTGTGTGTTTGTTTGTATGTGTGTGTATCACCTATTACATATTGTAAAATACAATACCGATAGTCTTAGTATTTCTGTAACCCGATGTTTTCTAGCAGCTTTACATCAGCTGTCAACTGTCAATCAGTATTTATTCACCCCTTTTATTATCTCATTCTAAAACAATGGAAGAGAAAGAGATAGAATGCTTGAAGCGTTTTCAGTGCGGCGGGTAATAGTATTATCTAAAATTTATTTTAATTATTGTGTTAAAATTTGATTCTATACGATATATAGTCTGTAGATAGTTAAAATTCTTTTTTTTTTGTATACTATTTCGAATCCTTGTTATTTCTCTCTCTCTCTCTCTCTCTCTCTGTGTGTGTGTGTATGTGTGTGTGTATTAATAGTATTATTTTCGCTTTATGAATTGTAACCACACACTTATTAAGACACTAAACCAATGTGAGTAAAACTTTAATCCCTAGAACACCCCATTACCACCGACTGTACAAATTAATCACTAAATAATGTAGTCGAAACCAAGGGAGAGTTACTAGTAAAAAGATCCTTCACTACATTGAGAATCTTATATCTTTACAATAAGGTTTATTTTTCATTTAAGTTAAAAATTATTGACCAAGCAAATGCTACAATATTTAACTCATGGCTTTTTTAATATGACTTTTATTATGTTAGAAATAAGGTTGAGATTAGCTCATTGTAGATACACGGAACAATGTTAAGGCTGTACAAGAAAAAGCACTGATTGAATAATAACCTCTATTCCAATCACCAGAAGGTTTAAATTAATAATTAATTTAAATACACGGGGACAGCTAATCACTTGTGGGAGCTTTCTATCATGTTACTACAATAATGTTTATGTTTACGAAGAGCTTATTTTCAGCATAGGGTAGAAATTAAAACCATAAACCTATGGGATTTTAACCTCCCCTCTGCGAACTCCAAAACATTTGGATTATCTTTACCCCGAATCCTTTATAATAATACAAGAATATATTGCTTATAACGTCAATAATCTGGTAAAATAATTAGGAGTCGTATTTTTGTCTAAAATTACAACAATAACTACAAAATTGTTGTCATTTTGATTAGTCTCTTGCTGTTTAACTGTCATAAAAAATTGTGTCAAAATATAGCTGTCACCAAATTGTCACTTCGAACATTCTCTTATATTATTGTCTCTGGTTACTACATTTTTAAAACTGTTTTTATGTCTAACATTTCAGCTTTACTGCAATTTATTATTATTATAATTATTTCAATATAATATATTAATCAAGCACAAACGTAATAAAATATAAGAATGTCATGTGGATATTATTTTTTATGAATAATAAAAAATCTATCACAACTCCTTCAGAAAAAAACCGCAGCCATTTTTTTTTATTAAATATCATTCATATAAAACCTTATTAATGCACAAATAAATTTATTATAATAACAATATAATCACTGTCTCTTCATCCCGTTATGTTTAAGTAACTTGCGGATGCACTACTCAGATGGACTCCGCCATTGTGTTACCAAATGCGTGAATAATTTTACTTTAATATTTTTTGCGTGTTGTATATATGTTAATACAAACTATAAAACTATCTATCTATCGATATAAAATTTTATATTATTAAAAAAATAATGCAACCAAAACTAATAAAGATTATTTATAAGTCATAAAGTAGGTACTTTTTTTTATGGTTTTTTATTGACATTGATTTAATTGAACAAAACTCAAATCTGATTTATCTTAACCAAAAAATCTAATTCTTGACCGGTACAATACAATAAATTTAATCGTCAAGTTCTAAATAACAGAATAAACTGATATTAGTGCCTATGTACATACATACTAACATATATACATACTAACTATATATATAGTTAAAACTCCTAGCGTGATAGTACTAAGTAATACCAGCATGATTTTAAATAACAATTTTAATTACCTAATTCAATTAAATTATAAACAAGATAACACACAATCAAATCAATCAAAACTAACACATTTTTTAAAGTAACCCGATCCAGTTATATCCGGTATTATCCGGTTAACGTAATCGAGCAGAAGACACATGAGACTCGGTCGGTTAAATAAGTTATCTCGTTACACTTAATTAAGTTACAACGTTATTTAATGCGTTGAATTAGTTGTGATTATTTTACTTGTGTAGTTCACTGGTATTGGTGGTTTAACATTTTGTATGATTATTATCTTGCTTTAAGTATTACGATTGAGTTATTTAACATATTTTATTACGTTATGTTATAACTAGCGCCATCAAACCCTCAATTTCGACTCGCTGAGCTCACAAAATCTCGGGTGCCGTTTGCATATTGAGTGAAGCGAGCCCAGTGTATTGACTCATCGTTTCCCATTGACTTCAATGGGATATAATTTTTTTGACACGATAATAAAAAAATTTTTTTTTTTTGAGAACATTTTTCATTTTTTTTTTGTAAAACCATCACCTTATATGTGTCTTTTTGATTGCAAAGTTTCATAATTTTCTGTCAAGTAGTTTTCGAGCCAATTCGTGACAAAGAATGTAAAAAGTCTCCAGTAAAACGCTCCGCTCACTTCGTTCGATTCGCTCAATCATTAAAAAAATACTCAATAAAACGCAAGGAGAATAATTTAATTTATATATATATAAAGTTTAAATTATACGTATTATTCGTATTACGTAGGTTTGAGGAAGACAAAACTATTATCCATCTCACATCGAGCATCACCAGGGCGTGTCGCTAGTATGAAACAGACAGACCCCATGCGTGTTCGCTACATAATTACTGTCACAGTTGTTACAATGGATGTTTCTCGCTATGGGGTATTGAGAACATGGCGAATTGTTAGCATTCAAGCTTCATTATATAAAATTATGACATATTTTTATTAAATTACACTAAAAACAAATTTAATTTTAAGTTAAAATTCTAATATTATAGTTGCTATTACAATGTTGAAATGTTTCCAAAATGTATGACACTTACTCCGATTACATATTCTAATACATCGAAAACAAAGTCTTCCATGTTTTCCAAATTAGACAATAGAATTAATAGTAATTTAAACAGCAACAATACATAACAAATAAGTTTATTATATTTATATATTCCTTTTATTTCTACAACTGTGACTGACGTTTCTAATGTCAACGCAACTTGGGGGACAGATAATAAATCTAATCACTAAAATGGCGCCCGTTATGCCATGTTACGATAATCGAATTGAATTGGGGATGCAATGAAATGGAAAATAAATTATTTTATAAGTCAAAATCTCATTGTAATGCTTATATATTAAATATTTTATAATTACTGGACAAATAAATCAAATATAAAACTGCGAAGACTCGATTCCTTAAATACCTTTCGAAGGATTTTTAAGTATAAATACAGTAACATGTTAACAGTAACAATTGTTACGGCACTTAACAGTAACAGTAACGGATGGTTACCATAAAAATAAACAAACAAATATTAGAAAATATTCACAACTAAACCCGTAGGAAGGATATCGTCGGTACCTACTATGCGTGCTTCCTCAATACAAAAAGAAACTTACTTTTAACAACCGTATTATTGCTTGTCCTTCATGATTAATATCAATTATTTATAATAAGATCATTTAATCTTGTATTAACGTAACATGACGCGTAATCTCACCACAATATGGGTCGCCATTACAGAATTTAACAAAGTACTTCCTACAAGTTATTTGATACTGTGACAATTATATTCGAATTTCTAGTAACTTGATATATTTTAACAAAAAATACATTATGCAGTAATTGTTTAATCGCTACATTACATTATTAACACTAAACCTACCAAGTACCGGTCAAATTGACTGTTCTTAAACTTTTGTATAACTTACACATTTTTAAACGTTATAATATCGTTATCAAACTACATGACAATTCTTAGAATATGCATATAATATTTTCTTCACTCTTTACTTTTAGTTAATTCCATTATTACCTGCGTTATATAATAAAATAACATTTAATTACCGTTCAATTCGATCGCGTGCGGTAGGAACAGGTATACAAGAATCATCGGTAGGTTTAGTGTTAATATCGAGATAAAAAATATTACTTACCTACATACATATAGAAGTAAAATGAAAATTATCGTAGTAATATTATAAATTATATATAATGATGATAGTATAACTAATTACTTTTTCAATGAAGACGGACGGACAAACCTACACTATTTATATTAATGCGAGTCAGAGCTGCGTAACCATAAGATAATCTTCGTACAGCCATTACACCTGCGACCTGCGTTATTAATAATAATCATAGATAACTGTTCTTCACACCAACGGTACAAAAATATATAAAATTAAATATTATTGTCTATGGCACGTATTTCATTTATATGAAAACATATATATATATATATATATATATATTCGATGTCAATAGTTAAGTTAGTTAGTCAATAGTCAAGTTACATTACAAGATACGCTAAATAATTTTTCTAGTAATAAAAAACACAATATTTTTTTATTTTCGATGACACTAGTCAAGTCACATTATAATAAATGCTAAATATTTTTTCTAGAAATCGAAACCACATAATTTATTTTTTAAAAACAGATCACACTTGCCCGTTTTGTAAGAACGACAGCGATCATTTAAACGACAATTGTAAATAAAATCTTGCATCTATGAAACGGGAAGACAGTAAGAGTTTTATAATAGTTACGTACTGTGGAAATAATTATAAAAAACATATGTAATGAAAAACTATAGCATTTGACTTTCCTTTTATGGACTCTGTGACAGTTGAAAGGTTCGAATCCTGCCCGTATCGTTATTTTTTCTTTTATATCTTTCGATAATATAAATTCTCCATCTTAGAACTATAATTGGTAATTTTTTCCTTGTAATAAATAATTAAATATAACCTAAATAATATCTTATTAGTTTATTCAATTTAAATAAAGTACTTTACATACATAATTAATGTAGTAGTTAATGTAATAATAAATGGTCTTTCATTCTCACAGATTCATATTTTGTAATATATTTAAAATCCGTTGGGAAATTTCACATTCGTTCATTAAGAGCAATCTGATAACGTATTAATTACAAACCGACCGACAGAAATAATTACTATTGGTTTTAATATCTTATAAAGCGTTCACTATACTGTAAAACATATACACACACACACACACACGCGCGCACACACACACACACACACACACACACACACACGCGCGCACACACACACACACACACACACACACACACACACACACACACACACACACACACACACACACACACACACAAACACTTATATTTTTACATAAATAATAATGACAGCAGTCTGTGTAAAATTTATTTGTCTGATTAACATTTTATTAATATAATATTTGTTACGTCAGAGCTATGCCACTCGTAACAGGTAACATATTCTAAAATAACATAACATATATAACAGTTATTAATAAACTAATATAGAAAATAATATCCGATAGCCAAATAGCGCTAGTTTAATACTAATTGGAAAGGAGGGAGGGAAACGCGAGCTAAAATAATTTCATTCTGTCATTAAAATACATATTCTAAGAACAATCACAACATCCAGTCATTGTTACACAAATAATAGTCTTAGCTAACATCAGTTTATTCGAAACGATATTTATCTTACATTATAATGATAATACACTGAATAGATATAGCCGTGTTGAGTTAATACGCTCTGTTAGTTCTTAATGCATTATCTTCTTAACACAATGTAACCTTTATTTTATATATAATACAGTTTATATTGCTATAAATAGATCTTTATCCCAAAAGATCACACCTTCGTGGTAAGGACTGAAAGGGCACTGGTGTGATCAAAATATCGTAAAATAATTCATTGTTGTCAAACAAATGGCGCGGATTCTAAATCCACATTGTCAGATCGGTATCATGGCGGCCGGTGATATGTTTAGAAATATTTTTGTTTTATTTATTTTTTAATTTTAACATTTTATAATAATACCCAGATAATTTAAGAGCATACAATTATTTGTAATTTTGAATTCATGTATTTTATGGTGCTTGAAAGATGTTTTGTTTATGACTAAGCTCTTATACACTTCCTATTATTTTTATGAAGTACACTAATAAATCATTTCTAAATGGTATATAAAAATAGTTAAGGCTTTTAAAATTATATTTTATATATCAAAAACAATTCACAAACTATTATAAGTATGATATAAATTAAAGTAATATTTACCAGACCACAAAAACCGATACAATAAGCTTTAATCCCCGATTTAGATGGACCAGGCGTTGATTTTGACACCAACGGCAGATAAAAAAAATGTCACTATTTTGTGCAGACTTTATTATCTGTATTCACAAATAGCGGGGATTAGTTGAATAGCATTGTGTGTCTGTCTATCATACCGTGATAATGGATTTGGGGTTTGTTTTATTATATTAATGTTATAATTTTCATTTTATATATAAATATATGAAGTAACCTATTTATTGCCATAAAAAACCGTCATAGATTATATATTTTTTTGGTAAGGTACGGAACCCATTACTAATAATACAACACACGTTTTGCAGTCATCGAAGTAGGATTATTTGGCTACCGTCTCGTGATGGCCGTTGACAAATATTTGTAGGACACTCGCAGGCGCATCATAATCGGCCCAGCCATGATCTCTCCTATTATATCCCCTATAATATCAATGGACCCCCTATTTATTTATTTAATCCATATTTATCTATATAGGATTAGTTTTAAACATTTATATTGTAACTTTTATAGACGGCAGATGTGTTTATAAATACACAAGAAATAGTTTGCTACTTAACACTCCTTTTAGAAGTATTCTCTCATTAAAATAATTTATGTAAACAATTCGTAGAACTTCTGATAGTAAATAAAATAATTTGTATAGATTTAAAAAGAAACAGGTTAATTAAAATAAACGAAGGAGATGCAAATAAAAAGTTATTATATTTTATATTCTAAACAGCTGTCTACTAGAAAATAAAAATATTCAAAACTGACTCACATCTTATCATTAAGCACTAATCCTTTAGTAAAGGAATGGTAATGGCACGTAATCCTTGGCTATAGAACTCAATGAGCCATTGTCGAAAACCAGAAGCCACGTAACAAAAGAATAACGATAGTTATTTACATTCTGAATCCTATGTGAAGGTAATAGGATAGTAAAAAGTATGGTGCAAAAAAAACTGTGAAAGTTTCTTTGCAGAAAACTGGGATAGTAGTCTAATCCGACTTATCCCAGACTGTATCCGGGATCTATTACTTGCGTGTATTCTACAATGACAGATTAAAAATTGTCGTCAAAACATTCATTGTTCAGATCCGGAAGGACTTAAATATTCACAGATAACAAAAGATTACATTTTAATGACTCAAAATTCGTTATAATAATGAATTTTGTACAAAGTTATTTATGGTTAAATTTGTCTTTTAATTTTCACACGAGTTATAATAAAAACGTGGTTCGTATAGATTATTAATATAAATACATCTTCTAAAAATGATATCTAAGTTCTATTCTTTGTTTTTTTTTAATAATTGACTATTTCGTACAACATTAAAAGAGGTTTTATAACATAATATTTGATGATTTTAAAATAAAATGTTCTAAAAAAATTGCAATAATAATACGAGCTTAGCTGCTCCCAATTTCACTAATGATCGCATACACGGTTCTAGTTTCAGGTGCTGTATAATTAAGCGCCTTTGAGAGTCGAGCTGGGAGTGACTAAACACCATTTCGACAGAATTTAACGTTAATTCCATACTGAGGTGTAATATCGGGTGCTTCGTGTACACTAGTAACTATTAGGTAAGCTGGAAACGTTATAATCACGGATTAATTGAGTAAATTAATCAATGTAATAATTAAACTGACTAACATTCAGTTAAAATTTTATTAATGAGTTCCCGCGGTTGTTTTAACATAAATACTAGAAAACTGTTATAAGTACAATATATTTTTCGTTAAACTATGAATTTTTAAACAATAAAAATAAAACTCGCATTGATTGATAAAAGGAGCTACAACTCAATATATTTAATGTTATATTCTTATGTTTATTCGTATAAAAATATAATTGTCAGTATTTTTCCTGTCAAATAAAAGTAAATGTTATTAAAAATAATAACTAGTAAAAAATAATAAAATATTTTGGAACTAATAACTCATCGTTTAATAAACAGTAACTAGTATGAAATAACTATCTCTTGTAACCGTACTGCCATCGAGCGTTAAGACGGTATACTTTCTGATTAACCTATTTGTAACTAGGTGGCGCTGCACAAAATCATAATATAACTACACTTTAATATTATGGCTAATTTAAATTTCGATTTCTGCTGGTGTTCTCTTTTAGTTGCTATTCATGTATTTAAAATATTTAAATTATATAACAATCGGTAATATTTTTGTACACTAAGCTACCATTCCATTTCCTAAACTAAAACCAAAAACTTAAGAGGAATGATGTTCTTTGTCTATGGGCAACGTCACTGACAGTCAATGTCAAATTGACAGCTGACATTTAAGAATTGTCATTTGTGAATCGCTTAAAGGCTTTTGAGAATCTGAAAACCGCAATACTATTAATATCATAATAAATAAATTTAAATATATAATAAAACTATAAAATGATTGGAGTAAGATTAAATACATTTAATGACAACTCAGGGGAACCTGAACAAGATGCCAACTCTGCTTTAACCGAGCTGGATAAAGGTATTTTTGAAACCTCATTTGAAACAGACGCACAACACAAAAATACAACTGGATGAATTTTTGCAGGTCTAAGGTCCGGTAAAGTTGGAGAACAATGTGAAGCTATAGTGCGATTTCCTCGTTTATTTGAAAAGTATCCATTTCCAATATTAATCAACTCATCATTTTTAAAATTGGCAGACGTTTTTCGTATGGGTAATAACTTTTTGCGCCTATGGGTCTTACGTGTGTGCCAGCAAAGTGAAAAGCATCTGGATAAAATTTTAAACGTAGATGAGTTCTTGAGAAGAGTTTATAGTGTGTTACATTCAAATGATCCTGTAGCAAGAGCTTTAGCATTACGAACGTTGGGGGCCGTTGCAGGGATCATACCTGAGAGACAAAATGTTCATCATGCCATCCGCAGAGGGCTGGAGAGTCATGATAATGTTGAAGTAGATGCCGCTATATATGCTACAACAAGATTTGCTGCACATTCCAAGTTAGTAATGACCTTAACTTCTATATTATTAATTAATGTAAAAAAAGTCAATAAAAATATATAACAATTATAACAAGTTACATATTAGATTTAATATCTATCAATCTGGTTCCAGTGCATTTGCAGTGGCAATGTGTAACAAATTGTCCGACATGGTTGAATGTGAGAGTACAGGCACAGAACGTAGAGCAAAGCTCGTGAGAGCCCTGAGAACTGTACATGGTGGAGGTAAATCTAATAATAATATTTTATTTAGATTGTATACAACTTTTTTCTGTGGGTTGCTTTGGTAAAGATCAGTTGTGTCTGTCTACGACTGATGTAGGTAAGCTAAGTAAAGTCTAAAAGTTTCTCGTTTGTATTGTTTTTCAATTAGTAATACTTTCAGCTGTCCGGGCCCAAGGCGTGCTAAAGCTTCTCCGATCTCTACTGGAGAGGTTTCCGTCATCCAGCTCAGTTCGAGCTGCCATCACAGCCCTCACTGCTATTGCTGCAGACACTGTTGTACATGTTCCAGATCAGGTTATTAAAATATATATTGTATATATTATTTCCAAACAAAATAATTTCAGTGTATGTTGATGATAGGTTATTTGTTGAGTTATTTGGCAGATACATTATAGTATAACTAATATAAAAATGGTTCGCATAAAGAAAATAGAATTTTAATTTGTTGTATTAGAAGGTCATTATTTGCTAGAGTTTCTTTCATGAACAAGGCTTCTTAAACTCATGTTGCTTTACTAGAAGGCATATTCTGATTGTCCTCTCAATATCTCAACCCAACCAGGTACAGCTACTTCTTAAGCTGGCAGTTAATGATGCCCGGTCAGCAGTCCGACGAGCCGCTCTGCTCGGCTTGAGGAAATTGGCTGAACACGCAGCACTGTGGCCTGCAGAATGTATACAGAACCTTGTGCATGCAGCCACAGAGACTCAGGATGATGAACATACCATGCTGTGCTTACAGGTTATGCAGGTAAGGAAGAAAATCATAAATTATAAACAAGTAAGACATAGACAAACCCATAGTAAACATAGTTACCTCGGTCCAAAGCTGGGTAGCTGGGTCGTCGATGCTACCAGTAAAGACCACTGAGTTGGTGTCTAGATGAGAACAATACCCCCCTGAATGGTTGACTAACTAGTATTTAAGACAGTGTTTTTTATGTCAAGTCAGTCTGTTTAAGATAGCCTAAGTAATTTGTTATTTTATAATTTAAATTAAGACGAGACGAAGCTTCTTAGCATTCCATGGATTCACCGTGCGGATGCCTGGCCCATCACGTTGCAAGAAAAGGAGCGCAAACAATGCCTGGGACTTGCGACCCAGTTGTAGGCTTAAGGGGCCCCTTTAGTACGCGCATACACGCTCACCTTCACTGTTCACGCTCCTCTCCCTACCTAACCAAATATCGTAAGAATCTACTAAAGCTGCCTTTGAAATACGTTCCAGAAATGAACTGATGATCGTGCTAGAAATGCCGAGATCCTTAAATAAATTGTAGAGAGATTTTGCTGTTATACCTCTCGCTACTACTTCTAAATTAACTATAAATTAATTCCTGACCAGTTCGTTACATAGCTCCTAATACTTGTTAAGCTTAAATGTATGATCTTTGGGTATGTTTGTTTCCCAGGGTACAGTAAGCTCCACAAGTATAACGCGCCTTAGTTCTTTTGAGTATAGGAATAAGTCCGGCCTAGATGACGAAACACAAACATCCCCGGGGATTTTGTATTGCTTTTCATACGTGTTCATCATAAGAGTCCAATCAGGAGACGCGTCCAAGATGGAATGAGGTTTTAGTTTAGATTTTTTGGACGAACCTGCCTTTACGAACTCCACTGATATTTTTGTGGTTGCTATACCCTTCTGCGCTCTTGCTACTGAAAGACTAACCGCTTCTCGTATGATTTCTAATACTATATCGTGGCGACGCGAGTTTTTACCTCTATTTAAAAACACCCTACACCCTACTAGCAAGTGTTTCGCGGTTCCTACTGCCTCCCCACAGATGTTGCAAGATTTTTCGGTGGCTTTGCCCCATCTTACTAAGTTACTTTGAACTGGGAGAGTCATTTGGAATGCGTTAAGATAAAATTTTAATAATGCTGGGGACCAATCATGAAGCAGGGTGCGCCATCCCGAAGCTAGTGGAATACAAAAATCTCCTATGATCACCCATTCATTTTGCAATTCTATGCTCATCGCGTGCAACCGGCAATTATCGTTTTCATCTTGCCGAATAATGGATTTTGTTATTTCTAAGTCTTGTTGTTTCCTACTTGATCCTAGCCCTGCGTTATTTGTTTGAGCACCTATCATAAATTGTTTATGGAATCGAAGTCGTGACTCTGACTCTGCGGCAATTTTATCTTTTGGGAGAGACGTTATAGTATCATCATTCGATTTTGAGATGATATGTCTTTTAGTCACTCTTAGGTGTTTATAGAGTTCCGATAGTTTCTTTAATTTTAACCCAAAATTGTGTCGGTCTCTAAACAAGGTAGAAGAGTCCACTGGATGCGCTAACCCGAGCCATGACTTCAATGTCCTTATGACGCTTGCATTTAACTTCAACAAAAGGGTCTTATTGATATCGTAAACGAGGAAAGGCCAATTTAGACGTGATGTAAAATATTTCTCATATATCCAAACCTTTTTGATGCTACTTATTGGTTGATTGTCTACCTTTTTTAGATCATTCAAAAAGCTATCGACTATTATATCTAAAGATGGAGTGCGCCATTGGTAATCGATTTTTTTGCCTATGAATTTGAACGGAGCTGCGTCGGTAATTATAGTAACGCACTTACCGCCTATTATAAGACCCGGATCGTAAGAGGCATATCTGGTATTCTGCCTACCCAGACAGACTGTAGCATTTATTTGGTTTTGTCCTCAATCCGTCCGTCCAAGCACAGAAATCATCCACAACATTTAAAAGTAGCTGACATTGTTTTGGATTACGTGTCAGTATCGCGAGGTCGTCTGCGAATGCTAATATGGATTCTGTGTAATTATTGCTAAACTTAAACCGATAACCTCATTTCTTTTCGTTTTAATTAAAATTAAAATATTGATGACTATGTTAAATATAATTGGAGAAATACAACAGCCTTGAAATAAACCTATGTTGTAATTTAATTGTTTGGAATGATTTTCATTTGTGATTATGGAAAATTTTTATTTTGAATAATATGAAGCAACATGTTACTAACAAACGTTGGAAAGTTATACCACCTTAGCGTGAACATCATCAGTTCATGTCGTACCGACCCGAAAGCGTTCTCTAAGTCTATCCAACATATTTTAAAAGTCATTCGCCGTACATAAAACTCTACTACATGCATATAATAGATTTGTGTTCTCTAGAGTTCTGTGATTCTAACTATATTTAGTTGTTACAATACAAAAGGTACATCAGCTATTATTATTTAGATCCAAGTCTTCATTTAAATGTGTATGTGATAATCCCTTATAACTTTTCTCCCGCAGATTCTGGTCCGTTGTCCGGCGGTGTGCGCTGCGGCCGGTCCCGACGCGTCGCTGCGGCGCTACTGCAGCGATGCAGCACTGAGCGTGCATCTGCAGCAGGCGGCCATCGCTGCTGACGTGCTGACACGGATAGTTGTGCATTGGTCTGTTGCGTGCACTTACTGAAATACATTATGCTATATACTGTGATTCATTACTCTGTGATTTGGTGTACTTGTTTATATTATAATATAAATATTATATTAACAGCTACGAGGAAAGCCTCCCCGTAGAAGGATCTGAGCTGATGCTGGCCCTGGAGTCCCTCGTCATCACCACCGGCATGCCCAACGGACAGAACAACATACGACCATTACGTATTGTACTTAGATGTCTAGTGAGTGGTTTTGTTTATAATGACTGAATTAGTGTTATGAATATTTTCATTATATTTTTTTAAAGCTGTATATCATCCAAGTTCGATAGAACTACTATAGTAAGCTTACAAGTTTAAACCCTCAATATAACCCCTTCCCCCAGGTCCAACTCAGCACGTCGGCCCCCCACCTGTACGCGCAGCGCACGGCGGGTGTGGTGGGGTCGGCGGTGGGAGGGAGCGCAGGGCCCCGCCAGACCGCGCTGCTGGAGGCTCTCGCGGCACTGGGAGCACTGGGGGCTCCCGCGTTACCGCATCTACTGCCAGCCTTGGAGAAGGCTAAGTAAGAATTGTTTCTATTTGGTGTACTGTAAGTTATATTGTATTTAATGTTATTTTTTATACTAATTTAAAAATTTCAGAGAAGATTGCAAAGACCCCTCCTATGACGGCACTACCCTGGTGCTGATATGCACGGTGCTGATGCAGGAGAGGGCCAGCGCTGCCCTCAAGTACAGGATCGACGGGGCCTGGGAGGGCCGAGTCAGGGACGCCGTGCAGGGCGCCGACGGATGGACCAGATACAGGGTGGCCCGAGCGGCACTCAGGTGAGGCAGAGGGGTTTAAGAAAATAATTACCTTGGTTCTGTATATAAAATTCACGGTATAATATCAAAATGCCGAGTTCTTGCTCGTCGGATATCAATTATTGAAATAGAATATAAAATAAAAAAAACTTTTTGTAATATTAATTAGGTTTTTTTTAATACATCGTACATACTTATTTTATATTTACCAAAAAAATCATACTTCAACTTTTCTGTAGTTTATTATAACATGTTATACATAACTCAATGGCTCAGGTACGGTCACCACGGGCTGGCGGCGCTGCTGCTGCAGCAGCTGTCTTCCCACGCGCCCAGCGAGGCGGCCGCGCGCTGGCTCACCGCGCTCGCCCGCGCCGCCGCCGCGGACAGGATGCTGGCAGCTGAGGGTGAGGACCGCTACCTTTATTATTAATAATATAAAGTTATCGTCTATAACAACAACAAAAAAAAATGTGTTTGTTATCTTAAAAAATTCATAAAGTAATAGGGGTTCAGGGTTGATGACAATTAACGATGAGATAAGTTAAACTTGACAATTTAGAATTTCGCGATAATTATATAAACGACCGGATATATTGTTACAAAACGTGCGGGCGGCAAGGTGTTTATAGGATTTGTCGCGACCACATCACCGACCGACCGCTCCGTGAAATATTTCCGATTTTATCAAAAATGGATACAGCATCCTTCGGTTTGATCAAACACAAAACTACAAGATATAAAAAAAAATCGTACAATGCATTGTAACCCAGTATCCATCCCAGGTATATCTGCGCTGGAGGAGGCGAGCGCAGGCTGGCAGTCGTTCTCGGGGGGCAGTGGGGGCGCGGGGGGGTGTGTGGGTTGCGCGGGGTGCAGCGCCTGCTCTCCCCTGGCGCCGTCATGGGCAGCGGCGCGCGCTCGCGGTCTGGCCGCGCTGGCGCGTGCTGCCGCCGCCGCGCGCGCGCTCTGCACGCAGCCGCCGCCCGCCATCGCAGTCGCGCACGCACAGGTTTATATTTAGTTTATCATAAAAAAATATATGTATTAAATAATGTATTAAGTTAAACAAGTTAAACACGTGCTTAAATTTAGTAAAATTTAATGGGAAGAGCAGAAAGTAATCTCTTCGATGACAGCTGCAATGAACTTATGCTCTTGATATTTCATTTATTTAAAATAACAATAATTTTCCACTGGTACCCCTTTTTTATAGTAATGGTTTTTTTTTAATAAACACGAAGTCACTATGTATTTTGGATCATAACATTTATAATATTTTACTGTAATGTGTATTTATGTCGTAGGCGGCTCGCGACCCGGCGGCCAAGTCCGGTGCGTGTGCCGGAGCCCTGCGTCGCGCGGCGGCGGCGCTGGCGGGGGCTGCGGCCGCCTACAAAGCACTCGCTAGGACCGCCTTCCACGCAGACGACTCCACGCTCAGATTACTGTATATGTATCCTTTTTGTCGGTCTAGTGTCTAGTGATGCTCCAAAAATATATTTATACGTGAATGTGAATGTCTCTGAGGATCATACTAACGATTTGAAGCCTTAGCGCCGCCCAGCTCGCAGCACACGTACGCGCAAATGGCCCAATTTCTGGACCGCATCACCTCCAACCAGCAGGAGCGAGATCTCGTGAAGGAGATCACGCCCAAGAGTCTGGAGGAGACTATCGCTCTGGCTCCCTCCGTGGCCCTGGGGAAGATAGCGGCCAAGCTGTTCGATAACCCCACCATTGGTTCCGGAATCACCCATAGAGTAAACATCAACCGAAATATGTATTATGTCGATGCTGGATAGTTTCTTAAAAAAATATTTAGAAATTATTTTATTAATTACTTTATATGTAATTTTTGTATTTACTGTCATTTTTAATCTTTATTTACATATTCTTTATTCTGTACAATGTGTTCTAGCAACACCTTCGTTTTGCAAAGTCAAGTAATAATAATAATATACCGCAGCACGCGGAGGCGGTGGTGTCCGGAGTGCGTGCGCTGTGCCGCGGCGCGGTGTGGCCCCGGGACGTGTGCACGGGGGGCCCGGGAGGTGCGGGGGGCGCCCCGTGCCGCATAGCGCTGTCCCCCGCCCCGAGGCCGCCCCCGGCCGACCACGCCGCCGCGCTGCCTCTCGCGCACCGCCTCGCCCTCAAGCTGGAGGGGGTGGTGCTGCCGCGTGCGGGGTGAGGAATATAGGATATAGTTTAAATTTTGAGAAACAAAATCTCGAAATTTATATCATATATAAAATACCTCACCTCTATGTGACCAAATTTGACAATAAATTGAGTACAACGGATAATAAAATGTAGATCCGATAAATAGTGTTGTCTAATAGTCAATCTATTTAAATATTAGAATGCGCGAGTTATCTGTATAATACGAAAACATCGTTGATGCATCTTCTAGATGTGATATATTGGTATAATAACCACAGATAATATTATCACAAATGTTTTCAGCAATAGAAAAGCGAAGCGTCAAGTCAAAGGCGTACAAATAACGGTGACGGCGACGCCCCACCCGCGCACTAACGAAAAGGTAGGCTTACTTTGAAGTTGACTAGAAAATTGTGCGGTCGGGGAACCCCCATCAGGAACAAAATTCCTTTTTTTTTTTAACCTTTGAGGGAAATGAATGAAATCTGTATATTTATCTGTATACGGCATTTCGTTACGTGACAATAATGATAAGAAGGATTTTTTAAAGGATAATAATTGACATTGTAAAAGTATTAACAAAATCCTATACATATGAGAATTTTAGATTTCTTATAATGGCTCCTCACTAGAGCTCAGTGGAGTTGCACTAATATCCGAGTACAACAGACGGTGGAGCTGACGAACATCCCGCCGTGCCTGACGGCGGTGCAGACGGTCACTCCGGTGAGGGACTTCTTCTCGGCGCAGCAGCTGGTCAGCGTGCCCTCCCCCGGCCTCTACACCGTGGCGGTGGAGGCCGCCTTCGTGGACGAGCGCGGCGAGCTGTGGCACACCGGGCCCAGGACCTGCATCGTCATCAAGGTCAAGGCCAACATTGACGAATCTTTAATATTTTTACCTATATCACTCTAACTAAGCTCTAAGTTGGCCCCATTGTACACACTTAAATATAAAAAAATATATATATATATATTTAGCTCAATAACCAAGCTCCACGTTTGGCCAACTTGGACAAATCTTAACCACTGATGTATAAAGTATATATTTGGAATTTTATGATAATTGAATTATATGATAAATGATTATACATTTAAAATAAATGAAATTTTAAGTTGAAACTAATTTCGCAAAAAAAAAACAGAAATACTAATAAAAAACAAATTTGTTTTCAGGCGCACGAAGATCCAGGTACAAAAGGAAACGCTCAGGCATCTCGGAGCAGATTTTAATTTAATAAACTTTATTATATTTTTAATTTGTAATAATAAAAATTAACAGCTGGAGTTTGTGTTTTTTTATTCAGCTTTAGATTAAAATACTATTTAAAATAACATAGCAGTAAGTAGTATATTTATTCATTATTTCGACAACGACGAGGACATTAAATTTACTTGAAATACATGAAAAAAATGTACCCACATTCTTGATAGCTACTAATGCAATATTCAAACAGCTATAACAGTATTAAAAAATCAAAGAAATATTAATTTTTAGTGAGTATATGTTGAAAGAATGCTAAAATTGGGGTAAATTCTTAATAAAATATTAAAATATTAGCTTTATTAATAAAATACTGCTGTAAGTAACTGAAACACCAATCAGGCGTATGACGTCACACCTAAGTAAACAACGCCATTCCAGAATTATATCTATGGTTTCATTTGAACTCATAATCTTACGAGTTCTCGTTTATTTCTATATAATTTAGGTATTTAATTAAGTTCTTAACTCCTATTTATTTATGGTTTTGTTCTAAAATAAAAAAAAAACAAGAATCTTTTAATAGAAAAGCTGTTATTTCTTGATAGGTAGCTTTGATTCTACATTTTTAATAGATCAATAGAATAGATAGATAGAATAGAATAGATATATATAGAATAGAAGATAGATAGAATCAAGAATACATTATATGTTATAGAGTAGATAATATTTAACTTTGCTAAGACATAAGTACACAAATCTGTACATTGCGCTTATTTTCATTTGCTTTTGCAATGAATAGAAGAACTATAAGTGGCAATTATTATTCAAAAAAATGTGGTGTTTCTTTTTAATTATATTTCTTTCCGTGTATAAAGTTGAAAGTGAAACTATTTGTAACTTCGAGTACTGTGGATGCATTTATAATGGTGTGAATTTAATAGTCGATTGTGCGTTCGGTCAAAAGGCATTGGAATCAAACCTTTCTTTGCCTGATGAAACTGTTATTTTAGATCTTTCGAAAAGTAACCTAACATATTTACAGTTATCAAAATTACTGAAATCCGATAAAGTGGAAGAATTACTCTTAAATAATAATAATATAAACGAAATAAATGAAAATTCTATCCAATTACCACAATTAAAAAGATTGGATTTAAGTTATAATCGTCTACAAGTGGTAAAGCCTGAAGTATTCAATGAAATTATCAAATTAGAATATCTTAATTTGGCTAACAATAACTTCAAACAAATATCTCAACTTCGTTTTCATCCATTGGTGAACTTGAAAGAAATAATATTGGACAAGAATAATGTTGGTGCTGACATCCAAAGTAGATCCTTATTTGACATTAACGGGTGCGGGTTAAACTTGGAAATTCAAAGTATTTCGCTGAGTGAAATCAATTTGAGAGATTTGAAACAAGATTATTTTATGCCAGCTAAAAGTTTAACCAATTTAACGGTGACCAAAAATAATATAACGCAAATATTTGATTTGCCTGCCAACTTATTATACTTGGATTTATCAGAAAATCCTGTTAAATTACTCAAAATAGATTGGAACAACGGACCATTTTTGAGAGTTTTGAAGGCTAATAATTTGGAAATTGAAAAAATACAAAAAAATGCACTTGTAACTCAAATGTTTGAATTACAATTAGAGGGTAATAAGCATTTAACTAATTTTAGTCATCTCGCGTTTGGTGCTCAAATTTTAAGGGATGATTACAATTTTTCCATAGATAATTTATCTATTAGGCGTTCAAACTTATCAACATTGGATAAAAAATTGTGGATTTTGTTTAAAAGAGTTGAAAGATTGGATCTACAGGACAATCCGTGGACTTGTGACTGTAGGATCGCTTGGTTCCTGAAACTGCCAATTCCACATTATCTGACCGAGGATTTGAAGTAAGCGATTTCTCGAATAACACAAAATGAATTAAAAACGAATAATAATCACATTATTTTAGTTTTCACATTTTATATAAATAAATTCTGACGCGTCTAATCTTAATAAAATTAATGATAATATTATCGTGCCATGACTAATCTTTGAATAATTAAAATTCTTTCTTGCAATCACGTATTTGCTAGAGATGAATAATAGGTAAATGTGATATCTGGTATTATATTAATATTCATGCTAATTGCGACCTTGCCAATTAACACATGTGCATCATGCTCTCATATTTACTGCATTATACTAAAATACTTTTACGTGTCTGTATTATTATATACATTAAATAAACTAGTTATTCCGATAATGGCCATTATCCGCACTAAATCAGAGAAACTATGGGATAGAACATGGGACTCAACACAATCATGCATCCTATAGTTCAGTTGTTAACTTACAATTATACATCCTGGCGAATTAAATTAATTTATCTTATATTGTAAGTAACAATTACTCCAGAATCATGATAATCTAGTAGGTTTAGCGTGATGGGTGAAAACAAAACCAATAGACAATAACATAAACTGTGTCATAAACGAGTTCTTAACAGACAGAAATTACCTACTTAAATATATATATATCCTTGGTCTCATTGAATTTAAAAGATAGATACACATTGTTAATTTGTTTGTTAGCGTTTTGTATCCGATAAACTCGTTACTGAACTAATTTAAATAATTCTTCCACCATTGAAAAACTACACTTTGAGTTAGAAGTATCGTTTATGAAACATGACGAAGGAAATAGTTGTGTGATGAACGTTTGTTGAGCTGTGAATAAATTAAACTTAAAAAACAATATCTAAATATTACATGTGATGGAATTACTGACATTACTTTATAGAGACGCTACCACAAGCTAGTACCTGCTTAGGTATACCTTTTGAGACTAATGAGCTATCTGACCTTAATTATCAAAAATTCAGGCCAAGCATTTCATAATCATAAAGTATATATTAACAATACTTTTTTTGAATGTTTTTGTTTATTTCAGATGTGCGTCACCACCGCATCTTAATAATACGAGAATTTTTGATTTGGAGCTAAAAGATTTGATTTGTCTCGAAACTGAAACTGATGGATCAAGCGGCTACAGGACAGGTGTGACCGTGGGGCTTATATTGTATTCATCATTATTAACAGTAACGCTCATGTGGATTTACTTCTGTCTGTGTCTTCCTAGATTTATGACATTAAGAAATAAATATTATAAAATGTAGGTCCTATGTTGTATCAAATCATGTATTTCGTTTGTTATAATTTTTTTCCGTGAAAATATGTAGAAGTAGAAAATGTCTAGTTTATTCTGATTGAAATAAAAATAATATTGTTGGCTTGTTGTTGTCCTCTCAAATGGTTAATGCAATGGTAGAATACAAGGCCATCAACTCGAGGCTTCTTTGGGTTCGCTTTAAGCTGGGGATAACAAGAGTATTCTTGTTGGCCATTTATGCACCAGTATCCTCAGCTCCAGTGAGCGAGCCCGAGGAGTTTTGGGAGAGTGTCAGGGATGTTCTAAGTTGTGGCAGAAGTAATGAAAAGTTGATAGTATGTGGAGATGTTAAAGGATGGGTTGGAACCGCGCCAAGTGGTTACGAAAGAGTGCTAAGCAAGTACGGTGATAAGAGAGTAAATGTGGCTGGAAAACTTATTTGGAATTTTGTAAGGAGAGAAATTTGTTTGTAGCCAACACGATGTTTGATCACAAACAAATTCACATGTACACATGGGAGCGAGCGGAAGAAAGAAGTATGATTGATTTATACCTCAGCGTATCGTAGCGATCAGCGTATTCGAAGCCAAGTTAGGAGACGCGAGTGTTTAGGGTTGCTGATCTGAGAACGGACCATTATCTAGTCGTTGCTAGAATAAGAGGTCTGTTTGCAGATTGGCGCAGCCGCACGACGTGTCCAAGCTTGGAGTCGAATTATCGCATAAGAAGCTGGAAGCTTCAAGATCCACCAATCAGAGAGGAATATCAAGAAAGGGTTGCCAAGAAGCTTGAAAGCTGTGATTCTGGAAATGAAAGTGTTGAAGTATGCTGGCAGAACCTTAGGAATGGTATGGTGAAAGTAGCGACGCAAGTATGTGGTAAAAGGAAAAAAGGTTTTAGTAAAAAGCGCGATGAATGGTGGGATGATGAAGTGAAAGACGCTGTAGAGTTAAAGAAGAAAGCATGAAATTTAAAGCTTCGGGTAAGGATAAAGGCTATTAGTTTGATCAGCTTGGGCGGTAAAGTTTATGCTAAAATATTACCGAGAAGACTGCAAGTGCGATCTGAAAGGTGGTGGGAGGCCCAAGGAGGTTTTAGACCTAGAAGACGGTGTATAGATCAGATCTTTTCCATCTGCATGATCACGGAAAAGTTTTTGGCCCTAAACCAAAAGGTTTTCTCTGCTTTTGTGGATTTGGAAAAGGCGTTTGACAGGGTTGTGAGAAAGAAATTATGGGAGATACTGCCCCGATACAATGTGAGCGGACTCTTGCTACAGGCTGCAAAGTCTCTTTACAGATATCACTCAGCCTGTGTGCGAATAGGAGCTGGTATGTTGCCCTAGTTCGACATCCAATCTGGTGTTAAGCAAGGTTACGCTATGTCAGCTTGGTTGATCAATTTGTATTTGGATAATTGTCTCCAAGGCGTGAAAGACATTCTGATATTAGAAAGAAATGAAGAAAGAACAGAATGTAAGATCAACGTGTATGGTAAGATAATAGAACAAGTGAAGGAAGTTTTAAGGTGGTAGAGCCTAGCTGTAGTTATCTGACTGCAGCTCGTATTGGGCTGGCTCGACCGGGGAAGGACCACCCTCTCACAGAAGACCGACGTGTAGTAACCAAATTAATTTGGTTATGTTTCGTCGGTGAGTGAGAGAATCCGGAAGCCCAACCCCCCCCCACGCCAAACATGAAAGCGATGCCTACAAGAAAAATACCCCAGGAGGGTACCGGCTTTGATGAAGCCGGGGACCCCCTCCCCGAGCAAAATCGGGGAAATGATTCTCGGATTTTGCTCGGGCTGCCCGTCGTATCTGGGGCGGGCAAAGTATCGCCTTTTGTGTTTTATGAGGGCAAACGACGAGTCAACGCAGCGGCACCCCGACCCACTCTAAATGTGGACTTTTGCAACATCCGGGGACTTCATTCCAACTTGAACGCCGTCCATTATCATCTAGAGACGGCGCAGCCGGCCTTGTTGTTTCTGACGGAAACGCAGATATCTCGACCTAGCGACACAGCGTACCTGTCATACCCCGGGTATAAACTAGAACACCATTTTATACCACACGCCGGGGTATCTGTGTTCGTAAGGGAGGATATCTGCTACCGTCGCCTTCAGGTTTTTGAAGGTCGGGACCTGTCTATACTCTGGCTCTGCGTGGACATGGACGACCATGTCAGAGTCTACGCGTGCCTCTACAGGTCCCATAGTGGTAATGCAGAAACGGATCAACTTTTGGGCCATGTTCAGGCGAAGATTGACGATCTGCTTTCACAGACTCCCTCCGCCGAAGTCGTAGTCCTAGGGGACTTTAATGCGCACCATGCCGATTGGCTAGGGTCACGTGCCACCGACTACGCGGGGAGATCTGTGTTTGACTTTGCTCTGGCAAATGGTCTGTCCCAGCTGGTAAAGACGCACACTCGTCTACCGGACGTGGACAGCCACACGCCCTCTTTGTTGGATCTTCTGCTGACTACACATCCAGAAAAGTACCAGATCACTGTCGAGGCTCCCTTAGGTTCCTCTGATCACTGTCTGGTACGGAGTGTAGTGCCCATTCAACGGTCGGCTCGCACAACACCTGCGACTCGACGCGTTTGGCACTACAAGTCAGCGGATTGGGATGGAATGCGGTCCTTTTTTGCATCCTACCCATGGGGGCCGATTTGTTTCCCTTCCGATGATCCTAGTGACTGCGCTGCGGCTGTAGCTGATGTGATACTACAGGGCATGGAACTATTTGTACCAAGCTCTGTGGTACCACTTGGTGGCAGATCGCGGCCTTGGTTTGATGCGTCTGTCAGGGCTGCAGCAGCTGGCAAACGGCAGGCTTATCAAGCTTGGGTCAATGCGTTAGTCACTAAGGATCCGAACTCTAGAGTTCTGAAGAGGAAATATAATCGTGCCTCCAGATTCTTCAAACGGCAAATCGCTAGAGCAAAGTTCAAGCATGTCGTCAAAATTGGGGATCAGCTGGCAAAGTACCCGCCTGGCACGCGCAAATTTTGGGCGCTTTCAAAGGCCACTCTGGGAAACTTTAGCCAGCCGTCCCTACCGCCGTTGCACATGGGGAATGACTCTCTGGCCCACACGGCAAAAGAGAAAGCCGATCTCTTGGGCACTCTTTTCGCCTCCAACTCGACTTTGGACGACCAGGGGAAGACACCGCCTATCATCCCGCGGTGTCAGAGCTCAATGCCGGAAATAGTTTTTCGGCAGAAAACTATTAGGCAGTCTCTATTTTCCTTGGACGTTCATAAGTCGAGTGGGCCGGATGGCATTTCTCCATTGGTGCTACGAACGTGTGCCCCTGAGTTGACTCCAGTGCTAACGCGTCTATTTCGGTACTCCAACCTTAAAGGCGTAGTCCCGGTCACATGGAAGCGTGCGCTCGTCCATCCGATCCCTAAAAAAGGTGATAGCTCGGAACCAGCTAACTACAGACCTATCGCCATTACCTCTCTGCTCTCCAAAGTAATGGAGAGCATTATCAATAAACAGCTCCTAACCTACCTCGAGGATCACCAGTTGGTCAATGACCGGCAATATGGCTTTCGCCATGGTCGATCGGCTGGTGATCTTCTGTTGTATCTCACACACCGTTGGGCAGCTGTTATTGAAAGCAAGGGAGAGGGTCTGGCAGTTAGTTTGGATATGGCGAAAGCCTTCGATCGTGTATGGCACAAGGGGCTTCTTTCGAAGCTACCTTCCTATGGGCTTCCCGAGAGTTTATGCAAGTGGATCACCAGCTTCCTCACTGGGCGGAGCATACAGGTCGTTCTCGACGGTTTTTGCTCGGACCCCAAGCCCGTGAACGCTGGTGTACCCCAAGGCTGCGTGCTATCCCCAACACTGTTCCTCCTGCACATCAATGATATGTTGGATATCTCCAACATACATTGTTATGCGGATGACAGCACTGGGGATGCGGTGTATTCCGGCCGTGCAGGTCTCTCTCGGGAAAACGTCGACGAGTGCCGAAAGAAACTTGTGTCTTCTATAGAGACTTCCTTGGGGATGGTCTCTGAGTGGGGTGAACTGAACCACGTTCAGTTCAATCCCCTAAAGACACAAGTTTGCGCGTTTACCACTAAAAAAACCCCATTTGTCGTATCACCGCTCTTCGAGAGCACCCCCCTCATTGCCTCGCCAAGTATCAGAATACTGAGTCTCGACATTTCGAGCGATTGTCAGTTTCGTGGTCATCTGGAGAGCAAGGCCAAGTTGGCCTCGAAGAAATTGGGAGTGATTAATAGAGCGAGGCAGTATTTCAAACCTGGCCAAAGACTTGCGCTCTATAAGGCGCAGGTCCGGCCACACATGGAGTACTGTTCTCATCTCTGGTCCGGATCACCCCAATATCAGCTTCTACCATTTGACCGCGTACAACGGAGAGCCGCTCGGATTGTCGGGGACCCGGTGCTCTGCGAACGGCTGGACTCTTTGGCATTGCGTAGAGACGTGGCTTCTTTGTGCGTCTTCTACCGCATTTACAACGGGGAGTGTTCCGAAGAACTATTCGATCTGATGCCTGCCGCCGAATTTCATCACCGCACAGCGCGCCATCGACTTCTTTACCATCCCTACCACCTGGATGCGTGGCGATCTTCCACTGTGCGGTTCTCAAGGACTTTTTTTCCACGTTCCACTCGCTTGTGGAACGAACTCCCTTCGGCGGTATTTCCAGATCGGTACGACATGGGTACCTTCAAAAAAGGCGTCTACTTCTACCTACAAGGCCGGCAACACTCTTGTAAATCCTCGGATGTTGCAAGAGTTCATGGGCGGCGGTGATCACAAGTCATCTGTGACCCGCCAGCTCGTTTGCCCTCCTCTTCCATAAAAAAAAAAAAAAAAAAAAAAGAAGTGGTATATTTGGGAAGTATGTTTAGCAGAGATGGAAGATACGAAATGGATGTGGAAAGTATTGGTGTCGGTAACAGAGTCAGCGGTGCTTTGGCTGCATTGTTGAGACGGCGAAACGTCAGCATAGCTGCACAATTGCCTGTACACAATGCGGTTTTGCTACAGACGCTGTTATACGGCAGCCAAACGTGGGTAACACAGAAGAAGAATGTAAGAAAGATGAATGCTGTGGAGATGCGATCTCTTTGCAGAATATGCGGAGTCAGTCTAGCTAACCGAATCCGCAATAAAGATATCCACAGAATAGCAGGTACCAGCGAAGATGTCATAGTGAGGATGAAGAAGAACGTGCTCAGGTGGTTTAGGCACGTCGAACGAATGAGTGATGAAAGAATGGTAAAAAAGATTTATATAGGAAAAGTGAGCGGTAAGAGAGACAGGGGGAGGCCTAGAGTGACCTTCGAAAACATAGTATCTGTGATACTGGAGGAAGGTCACGTAAAAAGCATCATGACCCCCCCGGAGAGCATGTATGAAGAGGTTGATGTCTGTGGCCGAGGCGAAAGAGGTATGCAGGGAATGTACCGTTTGGCGCTCCATTGTCTCTGGCTACCCCGCAAGGGACATGGCGTGGAACTAATTAAATAAATAAATAAGTATTCTATCAAAATTATATATTAATAAGTACCTAAAGATATCAACTTTTTAATAATACAATAAATATTTGATATAATGTTTTTATTTTTAGTACTGTAGTTAAATTATACATAAGAATCAATTGACTACACACACAAACAAATTCAACTATATAACAGAGGTAAATGTACGTCATGCGAATTTATTTTATATCGGATAATGGCCATTTATATTTCCATTTTAATGTATTTAAATAAATACTTAAGACATAGTTTTATATATACAATTATACAAAGTTTAAAACACTTATAAAGCAAATAAATCGTATCAGTCACCTACTTTTAGGTGATAACAAAGAAATGTCCAACAATTGAATGTGTATCAACTATCACTGATAACGGCTATCTGGCGTGATACCTACCATAGCGCGATCGCACCTTGAAGTCTCACTACATCAACACAATGCGATCCGTTTATATAATTATAGTATTTACTGCATATAGTTTTAAGGTTGACAGTGCTACCATATGTGAAAGTGATTTCTGTGTCTGTCGCCACAACAATAAAATAGATCTTGATATCTTTGGTGAAATTGTGAACTGTTCCTACGATCCCCTGGTCCTGAAGAAAGATTATGAACTACCAGATACCTCATATTCATTGGATCTATCGAGAAATAACTTAACAAGTGTTCAACCTTCGAATCTATTAAAATCAGATACGTTAACTGAACTAACGTTGAGTAATAATCTTATAAGTGAATTATCAGCTGATTCATTTCGTTTGAAGAAACTAAAAAGACTTGATTTAAGTGATAATAATTTAGAATATATAAATAAAGATACGTTTAAATATATTAAACAATTAGAATATATTAATTTGGCTAATAATAAATTTACGACCTTTGAAAAAATTTGTTTTCATCACTTGACCGATCTAAGAGAAATAGTTTTAGATAACAACGACTTGGGACCAAGTCTTGAAGGTAATAATCTATTTGATCGCAGCGGATATGGGTTGACTCACAAAATTCAGTCGCTATCAATAAGCGGAATAAATTTAGCCATCGTCCATGAAAATTTCTTTGTTGACGCGTTTGATTTGAAACGACTGACCATATCCAACAATAATATTGTCGATATTTTTGAACTACCGTTCACTTTAGAGTACTTAGACTTATCAGATAATCCAATTGAACTAATATCAGGCGAAGACTTTGACGATTTATTGGCATTAAAAGAATTAAAGTTAAACAATCTGTTGATTAAAGAAGTTCCGGATTATGTATTCGCCTCATTGCATTCTTTGACAAATTTAGAACTGGAGAGAAATAAAAATTTGACCAAATTCAGTGTAATGGCATTTGGGCAGGAGGTTTTAGAAGATGTAGATGACTTCGCTTTAGAAAAACTCTCTCTCAGAGACTCCAGACTGACAAAATTAGATAAAAGATTGGAAATGCCTTTTGGACAGCTGATACGATTGAATTTGCAAGGAAACTTTTGGAATTGTGACTGCAATCTTGTCTGGTTGAAGCAATTACAAATACACCCGGAAGATTCTGGACACTTAAGGTATGTTTTGGAGATTATTTTTTATTAATAAACATTAAAAAGAATTCAATTTGTTCGAATCCTTTCAAACCAGGACGCAATTTCGTTTACAAATATCTTTATTTTCTTTATCCAAAGTACACAAAGCAGTGCAAACAGATTAAAATTTTAATCCTGATAACAGATAAGGTTTATGGTTATCGTTTAAAAACACTGAAAAAAAGTATTGCTCAAACAAATGTATTTGTTTTTGTACGTATTATTATAATAAATATAACATTCTTATCGCGTAATTATTGATTTTATAAGTCTGTTAATTTAAAACATCAGTTAAATTCGTGATTGTCAATGTCAAAACAAAAGATTTCTATTAAGAATTTAATTTGCAAAAGCATTTGAAGTTGTCTATTAACAGTCTATCTTTAAATTTATTTTAATTTCAGACATGTCCGCTTCAAAAATCTGGAATATTTATATAAAATTTATTTTTTTCAGATGTTACACACCAAAACAGTTAACAAACAGTCGAATTTCTGATTTGAAGGAGAAGTACTTCACGTGTCCTTCGAATTCCCGTCAAATTGGAGGAGTGATAGCGATTATCACACTCTGTGCTTTACTAACTGCTATCGCAATATGGATATTCATGTTTTTACCAAATATATCTAAATGTAATTTCATAAACAACATGTACACTCCATCCGGTTACTCTGGTCTGCCGATCAACCCTAATATTTGATACTTATTTATTTCTAAAGGATGTGTAAAATAAAACATTATATATAATTCACTTTATATATTTATAAAATACAAAAGTGTACAAATTGTTTTGTGATTTCAATATAATTTGTGCTATGCTTAAAAAGCCTTTGTGCTTCATTTTAATTATAAATTACGTTACAAACATTCTTTAACAAAACAAAATGTCAAAAATTAGAATTGAGAATATCTTTTTAAATCTCATCTCAGATATATATATAAATCCTGTGTCACAATGTTCGTTTGCACTAACCTTTTTACTGAAATTATTTCAATTAAATTATGTTCGTAAATATTTATTGTTGGGTCCAACTTAAAAGATACAATATTTTATTTTATTGTTTTTTATACATTAGTTCTTTGAAGTTCTATATTTCCAATAGATGGCGGTGGTAATTAATAAAATATTGATAAAAAATTATGTAGCAGCAGACATAGTCACTGGCAACTGTTAGTATATATATGAGATGAGAAGAGATAATGACATTTGAGAATGTATCAATCATATATCAATCAATAAATGGTTTAACTCACACTAAATAAAGTTCCAGTCACCTAAAAATCAATCTTATTTCATGTCCCATATAATTGTACTATAAAATTACAGTCTAGATACATTTTCAACTAACACTAATTACTTACAATAAGCAGGCACAGGCGTTATAATTTACAATGCAATTTGAGCAATGTGACGTCATCAGTCTAAATACAGAATGGGGGTAAGTATGAATAAACTTTCCCCCCCCCTCCTATTCCTTAATAACCCCTCCACTTGAGATGATATGCTAAAATGCTCTTTGGTCAATTTAGCCACCGGTACGCAAGCTTTACATTACTAGTACATTTATTCAAATATAAAACATTGATAGTCTAAAAATATCAGAGAATTTAACGAGTCTAGGAATATATGTATTGATGATATGATCCAATATTTAGTTAAAGATATAAATTTATATTTATACATATAAAAAAAAATTAAGTGTCTTTATGTGGTACCTCCATTAAATACTAATCTCTGAAACGTCTGAACCGATTTAACAGGACTTTATCGGCGGAAAGATGTTGTTATAAGTAACTTAGGCTACTTATAATAAAAAAATCCGCAATAACAAAGTCGCGGGCCCAGCGTGAATATACTATATGTATAGACATACATACATACAATTTTATATATATTTGTATAACGCTACCCAATTCTTGTATCATCAACCATTGATCAGTTATTACAGATCTTTTTATTTTATTATTTAATAAAATAAAGATTATTTTAATACTAAACCTACCGACAATTTTTGTATACCTGTTCCTACCGCACGCCGTCAAATTGAACGGTAATTAAAAGTTATTTCATTATATAACGCAGGTAATAATGAAAATAATTAAAAGTTTAGAGTGTAGAAAATATTATATGCATATTCTAAGATTTGTCATGTAGTTTGATAACGATATTATAACGTTTAAAAATGTGTAAGTTTTACAAAAGTTTAAGAACAGTCAATTTGAACGGTACTTGGTAGGTTTAGTGTTGAAGCAATTCCATTATAAACCCACTTCAAACTTTTTTAAAAGACTGAAAGAATATAGGTATAAGATAATATAAATCAATACCACTTGTTAGACACAACAGATCACATTATATAACAATTAAGCTTACACACTGCATTTGTATATTAGCCGGCTAATATTTGTTCATAAATTGTTGATATTTATTTATTACTTACAATAATTTGTGCAAAACATATAACCTAATACTTATTACTAATACAAATGTAAAATATGACACAAATGTACAAAATATAAATGCTTCAAGTCTTACTGGAGATAGTGTGCCATGAGATTCTTAAATCACTGGATATTCAAAAGAATTATGGAATATAGCAATTACAGTATTTCGATCTCTCACCAATTAATATTATATTTTAAAGTTTTAAGTTATAAGATCTAAAACTTTTATATGAGTATTGTCACTTATTGTTTCTATGTATGTACTCTTCACTTGTAACCATACCGTCAAACTTAACGTAAATCATGCACAATTCTATTCCCACTAATTTGTTCACTAATTTCTTTTTCACTAAAAACTAATTTCTTCACTAAGAGATGTGACACACATCACCATCATACCAGCCTCCCGTCCCGGGAGCCGTCCCGTCAGACGGACGTCTCCGAGTTGAGTCGCAGCACGAAGCGGTTGCTCTTGGGGTCAACGACCTCCTCGGAGAGGCTGAACTTAGGCAGGCGGCGCACGGCGCAGGCCAGTGAGACATCGCCCTGGCGTAGTTGGAAGGTGACGTGCGGCGCGAGCGGTCGCGCCAGCAGCTCGTCCGATACCAGCGCCCAGCGCTGCACGGGGCGGGCTTCCGCCTCCGCCGCCAGCACCGGTCCCTCCACCAGGAACGGCTCTAGAAAGGCCCGCGGCGCCGCGTCCTGCGCCAGGCACCGCGACAGGTGACACAGCACCTGCAATGAACACACTATTATAACATTGCACTATTACAAGGCAAAAATATATTTTTATTTTAGGCCAAATTTGGTATGGATAAATATTTCTCTTACTGGTACTTAAAGTGATGGAGGTGACATTGCTGCAAACAGGTGAATAACAGATAATAGGAATACATTCATCATACAAGAATTTTATATGAATCTTGTGAGTAGGGATGAAACGATACAGTAAGTACGTCAGTAAGATACAGTAAATAGGGATGAAACGATACAATCAGCTAGGTATCGGTCGATACTAAGTCAAGTATCAATACAAAAAATACTTGGTATCACAAGGAAAATAAGTACAGTAATCCCCCCTATAACACCGTAGACTCGTTCCGAGTTATAGGAAAATGCGTTCTATGAATATTGTTGTATAACGCGCTCATGTGACCGTATGTATAAATAATTCACGTTTACCCTTTTTGGTTAAAGGCGGTTTAAATGGAATATTTTAATTTTTACTTAATTTTATTTAATTTTATAACAACACAATGTGCAAAGGTAATCGAAATTAATTATGAAGTGTAAAAAATAATTATAAATATCATAGTATAGAATTATAACGAGGAAATTCCCCGCGTTATATGGGGGAAAACACGTGTTATACCAGAAACTGAAATCGCGTTATATGAAAACGCGTTATAAGAGTACCGTCTTATAGGTCGGATTACTTTAACTTGTATTTACTCTTATCGTTTCATCCTTATATGTGAGCCAATGTGATTCATCAATCATGTGTAGCTTTATCAACAAACCGATTCAGCCGAATGTCTTGGTTGTTGGCGCGTAGCCCGCAGGTACTTCTGCAGAGCCCTGGCCAGAGACGGGAACACCGCCTGCGCCGCCTCGCGAGGTCCCAGAGCGCCACCTATTTATACAAAAAAATAGGCCTTACAATACTATTAATATAACCGTAATCTTATTTAGAATAATTGAATAATTCTTGGAACTTTGACAGAGGCCGCAACATCCAGACGAACTGCCACTCCCTCTCCCTAACTTTCTATAACCGCCACCATGGCGGCATCTTATATATAATACACCATTCGGGGTGTATTATATATAAGATGAACCACGGCGAAAGCGTCTCTGTCGATCATTGATTAACTTGCAATCCCATAGATAGGCCTATCAATCCTAATAGTAATAGACCTGTAGTTAGTGGGTCTGAATTGTCGTTATTTTTAGGAAGCGGATGGACAAGGTCTTCCATGACTTCGGGACTACGCCTTTTATATATGAAATAGACGCCATATCACAACGCACCTCCGGGCGCGTTGACCCGCACGCGCCTCACGTGCGCGAAGGCGTCGTCTGCGGCGGAGAGCAGGCGCGCCCGTCGCTTGCGCACGCGCCGCGCTCGCTCCGCCTCCTCGTAGTACCGCTCGTTGTGCGAGTTGCGACGACCCGACACCGACCCGCTCGCCGACCTGGAGTTATTGTAATTGTACATTTATATTTATAAATAATTTTACTTAATTAATAGTTCTATCTTAACTCTAAGTCATAATGAAGACATTTGTTGTGCCTTACCAAGATTAGCAATTAAAAAAAAATGGCTTTTAAAAGTAAGCAAATCTCATCTTACACATTTTGATCCAAAGATTTTCATCGGAATGTAATTTAGGTTCTCAGATTAGTTTATTCTTTGCATACATTGTTTTAATAATATAAAATTTGTATTACATAATATTGACATACCTTGTTTGTCCAGATGGAGCATTTGTGTTGGAATCCACTTCATAAAACTTAATACTGCCCTGTCCTTTACGTTGAGACTTTGATATCGGAATTTTTTCCAAGTACGGATTATAAATTGGAAACTCTGTGTAATACTTCTGCAGCACCCACACCGCTGCTCTCTGTATGCTCAATTGTCCTATGGCATATGATCTGCTCTCCCCATCGGGACTCCTCACTATTTTGATGTAATAAACTGGCTCCAGATGCCGTACTTCCATCAGCACGACCGCAACATAGTGTATAAATAGTAGAGTATCAGAAAAGCTAGATACATAGGAAACTACAGTAGTGTAATCCATAGCTTCTTCACCCACTGCTAGGGCCTTTGTAGCCTCAGTTATTTGGACGAAATAAAAAAGCCAGTAAGAGAATGAACAGACCGCCAGAATTACTAGCATCACGGCTCGAAAAACAAATATTCTTGGCAAAATTGCGTTCCTTGGTCTCAAAAACACCGCCCAAATACCGATTGCTAATAAAACTAACTTAAACGCTAGAGATAGCAATATACCTTTACATTCTGCTGTGCAAGATAGCAATTGAATTCTCTGACTCGGCTGGATGGCTAGATTATCTGTTAGGTCTGGGAAAAACCCTAATTTAGGTAACACTACCATTGCCAATGGGCTGACGAAAGATATGAATGATAATCCTAACGATATTGTGGTCCCAAAATATCGGGAACAAAGGAACCCACTATCTGGCTCTATTGGCCAATTGCTAACATCTTCCATAGATTGAGACCCTTCTGAAGTGTTGCCAGTTACAGCCGTTGTATTTTCTCCCCAATTTTCATCCTGAGGTAGAATTTGAACCTCAATAACCTCCTGACCCTCTCTGCCAGTCTCAGGATTTATGTTTACACTGGTTTGGAATGGTGCCATGGTGTTGTCGCAGTCTTTTCTTTGAGATTTTGTACTCCTGAAAAAAACATAGTCTTATCTTAATGTTTTATAAATGTTTTTACATGATTTTAAAACATTACATTTTATAAAGAAAAAGTGTGCAGTAAGAGAGACTGGGGGAGGCCTTGAATGAGTTTTGAAAACATGGTGTGTATGATACTGGAGAAGGGTCACGTAAAAAGCATGAGGACCCCCCGGAGGGCATGTATGAAAAGGTTGATATCTGTGGCTGAGACAAAAGAGGTATGCAGGGACCGTAGCGTTTGGCGCTCCGTCGTCTCTGGCTACCCCGCAAGGGATATGGCGTGATGTTAAAATAAAATAAATAAATTTTCCATTGCATAGGCTTATGTTTTTTTTTTTGTTTTATTATTTATTTAATCCTTATTGGTTACTGTGTAATCCTGAACTGTGTAAAAAAACATACAGTAGGCCCTAAATAGATCAACATAAACTTAGAAATAGCCAGGACTATTTCTGCCTCTTTACATTTATTATAAAAAGTATTGTCTGAAAAGTTAAATATATGATGTTTACAAAATTTTATTATTATTTAAGACATCTATTAATTATCAAAACAAATGTTTTTCTGACACTAATACCTGAATGAAGTATTTGTAACAACATTATTTTATAATTAAGGTAGTGATAAGTATAATTATTTTTCAAGTGGAACAGAAATAATGATAAGCCATTGACTCACTCACTCACTAGGTTTAATACTTGTATGAAAATATTACTCTACAATTTGTTTAGTTAATGAAGAGGATAAATAATAGCAAGGTAAGTTATAAATGTGATAAAAAAATATGTTGCAAGTTTAATCTTTATTAAGTAATTGATTTAGATTTGGTATATAAATACTTTGAAGGTGTTAAATACATATTAAATGAGTAGTTTAATAGGAAATATTATTTCCAACAATATAATATTTGTAAGATAAAATCTCTAATACATATAGATTTTATTCAAATATTAATTAACATAAATTATCTTAGGATCATAATTTTTTACGACATATTTATGAATATGCCACCGACTAAATGCTGCTAAAATTTTTCCGTAATAAGTATGTATTTTCAAATTAATATACTTGTCAATAATCTTGTGGAAGATATATATAGAATACAAATTGTCGAATACACTCAGAGAATGTCTAACACTACTAACTAGTTGAGATCATTAAGTAAACATACCGTGTACTTCGGTGAGTGTGTTGTCTGTGTCTTGAACTGCGCCGGGATCGGCTGCTGATTTCCGACCGCACAGACTCAGTCTCCATGGTTGTAGCAAATCACAGACCCCCACACTTTACCCATGAGTCTTTGTGAACCTGCAATAATCTACCATGTAATCACATCACGAAATCGGAGCAATTAAAATGCTTGACTTGTACTTAACGAAAGTATTAGCACTGATATTTTGACTAGTTAAGATTTTTATTTAAATGCCATTACACATTATGGGTAAAGAAACTCTTATTGATCGCACAGTAATGTCAATTACCCTTGCATTATTGATATTTATGGGGATTTTCTAATTAGAGCGCCGTGTACAGGTGTCGTCCAAACGATTTCATGTTAGGTATTATACGACTAAAACATCGAAAACCATTTAACCGACATTGTGCCATCCTTTGCGCACTTACGTAAAACTTATATTGCTTCTATCGTCTTTTGATAATTTTTTTAAAATAGCACCATTGTATTTAGCTGTATATTAAACGTTCTGAAATTGGTATGATACAAAGATTTAAAAAAAATTCTATTCATTTTTAAAATATTTTAAATATGATTAAAATATAATAATGTATTTTAATAAAGAATAATATTTGCATATTGTATTAAAACAAATTTCTTTTGTTGACAGAAAACACATTGTAGAATAGCGGCTAATTCGAAAATATATGGCACAAAGATTAGAAGAAAAGATAATGATAAGATAACACGCCTGTACCTAGTACATTACTCATTGACCAGAACATTAGTTATGAAGTTATTGTTTATTCTATAAAATATGGAAGCATCAAGAAACCGAAATAACCAAGATAGGATTGGAAATGGCGTGGAAGATTTACATTTGGATAGGGTTGTCGCATCCCAACCTGAAATTGGACCCACACCCCCAGACGGAGGGTACGGTTGGATGATTGTGATTTCAGCAATTGTGTACAATGTAACAGTTCCCGCAGTGTTAATATTATATGGACTAGTCATATTAAAATCAATACGTGAAGAGGAACATGCTGAAGGAGAAAAAATGAAGATTTTTGATCAAGATTTAGCATTAATCCCAGTTATTATGGTTGTGATAAGACTTTTACTTGAATCGTGGTGCAGAGCTGTCGTAAAAATCTTTAATATGCCAAGATTTACCGCCTTAGCTGGACTCTGTTTGACCGTTGCGGGAATACTTCTCTCCAGTTATTCAACGAGTATATACCAAAATGATCACATAGTAAATATTTTCGCCGGAATATTCGCAGGTTAGTTATTTTAAAGAATGTCATTAACAAGGTATTGTTCTGTTAATGTCTAATTACAATGTATTGTTAACCAAGGTCACGTCTCGCATAAAATTCAATATAGCAACGAATTGACACATTTAAAACTACTTTGTTAGCTGGCCATGTATTGTTACACAATTAAAAAAAACATTGGCATTGTTAAAATATATGTACCGTGTAGGTTTTAGTAACAGCTTTACAAAATTGATATAAGTGTTTATTTATCTAAACATCCATTAAAAAATTGTTTTTTTTTATTAACGCAAATAAGTTACGATATTAAAAGAAAAGGAAAATCATCATCACGAGTAGGATTCGTACCTACGACCTCTAAAAGACCCAGCCACTGCATTCATAAGCAGCATTCTATATTTTTATTACGTAGTTTACTTTTTTAGATTTTTTTGAATTGGTTCTAAATCCAATTTAAAGAAATTAAATAGAACTTACATAGTTTTCTTTTTGGCATAAGTCCTTAGATATGATTAATAGTGTTTCTTCAATATATTCGAAATAGTAAATTTGTTTAAACAAGGGACTACGAATTAATTCATTTAATCAGACTTTAAACAATTTTTATAACTTAATTCCAGGAGCTGGTTGCGCTTTAACCGGACAGCAAACTGATGTCATAATCACACATTACTTCAGAGAAAAACTCACGACTGCTCAAAGACTCGTACGCATAGCTCCATCTTTTGGGAATGTTCTGGCATGTTTATTGGTTGGTTACCTCTGTACTGTATACACAGGTGATGTAGTGGTCATGATATATGGAGCTGTGATCATGCAGAACTGCTTCTTCCTAGCCGCTTACTCGAGGCCTGTGTATATTGAAAGGGTTATACGAACAACTTATAATATGATACGCGCTGTTGAGGATGAGGATGATGTCATTTTCTCAAACCAAAATCCAAGCAGATTAGAAAGAGTGCCAGATGTCGGTGAGGATAGAGTAGCAGCAATAGCAGCTGATAATGCTGTATCAATCCAAGATGAAGACGCAAACGATGTAGTGGTATATAAATCTAATAGGAACGCAAAAGAAATTCTCGATCCAGAAGTAGAACAGCGAGAAAACAATCGAGAAATGAGATTTTCGACCGATTTCAGTTCAATGTTCTCAACGCCAGCAACGAATCGATTTTCTTCTGATTTCGGAGCTCTTGATGTAACGAGCTACAGCCGTATCAATGGGTACCAAGAATTGGAGAATATCGAGAGAGATGGGCAGCCTCAGCCACTGTACAGGGCGACCACTGTGAATACTCCATCGAGCAGCTTAGCATTTTCGGCCGATGTTACCCCAGGGAGCGCGAGACGAACTGCTTCATTAAGGAAAAATTTCATCACCGTTGTTAATATGCTTCTGGACCTAAATTTTTATTTGTACACACTGTTACATTTGTGCACAACGTTCTCAATCCTCATTCTTGGATTGTTGTTTTCACCCATGCTCTGGGAGCTTAATCCAACTATGAATTTATGGTCGGTGAGTATTTATTCGAGTATATAACATTTTGATTAGTTCTTTAATCATATTATCATCATCGTTATATACAATAATCATAGAAATCGATTATGCTAAATGGCATAAAGTTTGCTATTATAAATTAATTAGAAATACTTTTACACTGAACAAATTTAAGTAGAATCTATATAAAATTATTAAAACATACACGAATATACTATTATTATAAAGGTTGATGATTGATTTATAAGCTTACATCTATGTACTACACCTGCAGATAAAAAAAAATATAAAACCGTGTTATCATAACGTTCTTCTGTAGTTTAAACACAAGGAGTAAACTACTTCTAGACTACTTCCTTTACGTTTGAAAGCTCAATTATTGAGGAACTTTATTCTAACAGGTCTCATTATCTTCGGCGGCGGCTTACGGAGGTGCTCTGTGCATCATTGTACTATGCGTAGCGCTGCCACAGAATATCAACGAGAAGGCGCGTCTATGTGCGGCTTTCTGTGTATGTGGGGCCATTGGTTTTTACGGTAAGGCATCCTTAAAGATACATATTTTTGCAGGTAATGATAAAATATAGCCATTTCATGTTTTGGAAAAAGAATTACTATTCGATTAATAAGTCTACCTAAAATTCCAATGGCGGCAGTAACGCAGGATATGAATACGACAAAAAAACAGACTATATATATATATATATATATACATATATATATATATATATATATATATATATATATATATATATATATATATATATACATATATTAGGCGATAGTTACTAAAGGTTTAAAAAGGATATCAAAATGTATCAAACATTGTGACGTCATATGATAACCAAGACGTCTACCTCTGTGCACGTTGAATACATATCGGACTGTTGAAACATTAAAATTACCACTTCTCAAAGACGTGCAGCGTCAAAAACCTTAACATTGCATACATTGGTTGCTACCACGGCTTTTATCAACATATAAGTTATTATATATTATAATTTATTATAAGTATTAAACGTTGCTTTTTTCTTCTAGGTATAACTCTATCATCAAGCAAGAGTTTCTTGATAGTGTGGTGCACGTTGGCGAGTCTTGCAACTGCCGCATCCAGTGTTTTACAGCAGCCTTTGTACAACTCCCTTAATGATTTTGACACAACTGCCACAATGACAACCGCAAATGCCATTGTAGCGATCGCCATTATGACATGGTCTCTTGTTTACAATTATGAATATAAAACATGTTTCTTTATTGCAAGTTTGCTACAAACTGCCACTGCTTGTGTCTTCTTTGCAGCTTCTTTTAGAAGACGGAGATAGTTTGTGTTGTTTATAGATGTTAGACAATAAAATTCGGATCTTTGGTGGGAAATAACTGTCATATAGCATAAGGGGAAACAGGAATTTTGTTAATAGTTTATTATTTTGTTTATATAAATTAAACTAAATATACGTTTAAATTTTATATTATTTATTATTTAAGAGATCACTTATAGTAGACGTACAGCGAATGTATTTCGTTATATTAGTCGTTACAAAAGAATAGAAAAGAAGATACAATAATAATTTATATGAGAGTAAATGATTCATAAGTGTGGTTATTAGAATAAACTATTTGTGTCTATAGATGATATACACGTTGTTGTAAAGAATAAGTCTATTTATAAGAATACGTAAGTATTTTGGTGTAATGTATCATGTTTTTAAATAAGTTATATGAAAATAAATTAATATATTTTTTTAACTTAATTTTATTATTCGATTAATAGTAATAATTGAAGTAAAACTATAGTTCTAGCTATCGCATAGATATTGCATGTACTAAAGAAAACAGCAGATTATTTAGATATTGTTTACTGAATATATTTATTTGAATTTGTATATTGGAAACGGTTTTTGGAAAAACATGGATATATTTTATAGCCGTCCAGTAATTTTAAATCCTATGTTCAAATTGTTACCCTGATTTGGAATCCGACAGAGTGCAATAAGAATAAAATGGGTTAAAAATAATATTGAACCACACTTGGTTATTTACGTATTTGTAAAAATAGTATTAAAATACTATTAAACTAGATTAAATACCATTTATACAAATAATTCACACGGTTCTTCCAGCTCATATAATAAATATTTTTCGATACTAAGCATTGAACTGTTACTATTAATGTATGACATGAATAAGATCTTTCTACCTTACTTCTCTTCTCATAAGCCCCGATTATTTCTACAAGTGGAGGATGACTTCTATTGTAAAGAATTGTCCAATTTGGGTAAGGCAGTAACCCGAATGTGTTACTAAATGTAATTCCAAAATCAAAATTACCAAGTGACGGTTAAATTCATTAATAATTAGCACGAGAGCAGTTTAAAACATAGTCTACTATAATTTAATATATTTTATATACTTCTACTCTCTGGAATATAAATAAAACCTATAATAAGAGTACATTATAATAGGAATGTTTCACAATTAAAATTATATAGTAATACTAGGGGCGCCAAGAGACCCTCAATTTCGACTCGCTGCGCTCGCGAAACATCGGGTGCCGTTTGCATATTGAGCGAAGCGAGCCCAGTGTAATGACTCATCGTTGTGGCCAATGTCGGTAATGTAGATTTCAGATTAGATTGACTTGATATTATTCAAAAACGATTTTTTTAAAACCATCACCTAATGTGTGTCTTTTTGATTGCAAAATTTCATATATTTCCGTCAAGGAGGTTTCGAACCTATTCGTGATAAAGTATGTGAAAAAGTCTCCAGTAGAACGCTCCGCTCGCTTCGCTCAACAAATATTTGTCTTAAAATGAGTCGAGCAAACTTAAATACTGAAATTAATTTGTGGGTGTTATATGAATACTAACATTTAGTTTTTGATTGTCATAAGATATTAACTTATCGCATCCTATGACTTTAAACAAAGATAGTAGTGATTTATAGTCAGTATTAAATATTTCATACATCTTGTGTATTAAGTACATGATTATTTGAAATTTCGAGAACATTTGTTATAATTTAGTTAATATAAAATTAAATTTATATTGATTGAATTTTTTCTTACTTTCAAATGCCGTTCACGAGTTTATTGGTATTAATGTTGAAACTCATATTAGACGGACCCCGTGTATAGACTAGGGGTTCCAACAGAGCGCCGCTTGCATATTGAGCGAAGCGAGCTCAGTCTAATGACTCATCGTTTTCCATTGACTTCAATGGGATATCAGTTTTTTGACGATTATTCCTCAACGACATGACATTTTTATTTTTTTTTAAACCGCCCGTCGCCTAATGTGTGTCTTTTTGATTGCAAATTTTCATAATTTTCCGTCAAGAAGTTATCGAGCCTATTCGTGACAAAGAATGTGAAAAAGTCTCCAGTAGAACGCTCCGCTCGCTTGGCTCAATTAATTTCTAAGCTTTATATTCACAAACTATTGAATGATTGAATAGAAAATTAACTTAACAAATCCATCATTTCACTGTCACTTAATTTTTTTACATTATTATTATTGCTAGTGTTAGGTTTGGTCTGGTTGGGTAAAAGAGATTCGAAGGCTGACCAGTCTTGTTTTAAATTTTGATTTTGGTTGTTGGCCCACTTATTATTAAAATTACCACTGGTGTTGGAGAATCCACTATTCGTTCCCGTCCATCCCGTGTTTGTCAATGCTAGCTGATTATCGAATGGCATTGGCGCGTTTTGATAACCAAAACCCATTGAACTACCCATATTGAGGTTGTAATTTGCGGTTTGGCCAACATTGGATGTTGGTTGACCAACATGGGACGTTGGTTGACCAATGTTGGTCATAGAATTGACATTTGAATTTGGCTGGTATTGTTTTGTTGTTAATTGATTGAGATTTGTTTGTAACAGCGAACTGGTTAAATCAACCGTTTTAGGGGGATGGGTGGGGGGCGCGATGGTGGGAGTGGGGATAACTGATGTGGTTTGTCTGTTAAACTTTCGAGCACTTTCTTGATGTTGCGCTATCCTGTAACAAATAAAAAATATGATTGGTGATAAAATTTAACAAAGATAATCAAAATCATTCTACCTTCTCTTATCCTCTATAGTCAGGGACCCGCTGTCAATACTGATAACAGGCTCAGGTTTGTCAGGTTTAGAATTAAACGAGAAGGGGTCAACGCCGAGTCCTGAGAACATTTTGTCGATATCGGTCTGTGAGTTTGGTGCTACCAGACTCTCCGCGGACGTCAGCGAGTGTTCCATTACTCTGGAACAAAAATACTTTGAGTAGATTTGAGAACGACATTTGTTTGAATTTAGTGAATATGAAATTAAATTTACAATGACTGATTGCTTGATTTACACTGACTGATTGCTTATATACAATATTACAAACGTTTGTGAAGCCTCGTGTTTACGTTTCCGAAAGCACATTTTTTTTGTCTCTCTCTTACCTCTTTAACTAACGTAGAACGTATCAAAAGTTTTTTGCACTATATTTAGGTGTTTTTATTAATTTCCTTTGACACAATACAATTCACTACTGAAAATTAGTGTTGATTGGAATACTCAGTCGACAGTGGTAAATCTTTTAGAACACGCAACTACCACTAGTCCTTTATAACTTTATATACACGTTGAGCCCGGCATCAATATTGCTGTACTTTCCGTTTAGCCGACAATGAGCGAGAAATCGGGAATATCCAAGCCTGCTAACATATGAGCGGCTCATATAATAAACGAGATCAACTCATATAATAAACAAAAATTCAACGTTATATTTTGACGCAAGAAAGCCAGAAATGTGACTAAAAAAGTCATCACGTTTTATATTATATCACATCACGTTTTTTATTATATTTTAATAGATGCAAAAACAAACCATATTTTATATTTTCATTAAAATTACTATAGATTTATTTTTTAACTGTCGGTCCCTAGGGACCGGCGCCGGCCAAACGGAAAGTTCACTGTCGGTCCCCAGGGACCGACACCGGGCTCGACGCGTTAATAAACTATTTGGATCAATTAAATTATTATCATTATAAAATTAAGTATAAAAAATCTCAAACTCGCAATAATATACACTGAAGATTATTAACAATAGATATCTAAAAATTTCATTGAAATCGGTTCAGTGATTTTGGAAGTTATTCTGAAAAAAATGGGATATTAACACATTCGCGACCGTTAACGTGAATTCACGTCATTTCAAATTATATTCCTGATTGCTGCTGACGTGAATTCACGTCATTTCAAATTTTATACCTGGTTTCCGCATACAAATTTTATTCTCCCCTTGATACAAGTTTGCTGCAACCAGCTTCAAAATTTCATTATATTATCCGGTACTCAGAATTAGAAACGTAGAAAATTTACCGGACACGAATGTATTAATGTCATTCTGTCGATTATATAATAATAAAGGACTCACTTAGATTCATTCTGTATTGAGTTAAGCTGCTCCAGCTTGCTTTTGTGTTCAGTTTCCACCTTGGATATCATGTGCTTCACGAGTGATATGAGGGCATTGAACTGGTTCAACGTGAGGCCGTTCTCCACACACAGAGGAATGAGGAAGGGCAGAACCTTTGTGGCCATCACCTCCTTGGTGATACCAAGTTTTTTATGTCCTAACGTCAGTTTGTATATACCTAGACGAATAATAATAAATTGACTTTATTGCACACCAGAGAGACAAATAAAAAATAAAAAAACACGTTACAAATAGAAATAATTTAATATAAAATGGCGGCCCTATCTCTATGTATTATAGAATCAAAAATACAGAATTAATATACATACATATTTATACATACATATATACATCTATATAAGGTACATTATAAATCATAAGTATATAAAAAATATGATAAATTATATATATATATATATATATATATATATATATATATATATATATATATATATATATAATTTATCATATTTTATATATATATATATATATGTGTGTGTGTTATATAATAGGTTATTTACTCGTATATCAAAACTTACCTAAAATACCCATAAGCACTGCCGGTTCTCGAGACGGTATTTGGGGTAGGAATGGTATGATTTCATCCAAAACCAACCACTTGTCCAAGTGCTCCAACAGTTTGCCCAAACACAGCAAACAATTGACTCGAACCGATATATAGTTAGTACCAATACACAGCTTCTTAATGCGGGGTAGTAACGCATTCTTCATGGCCGGAAAGTCGATTAGGGACGCGAATGTTGGCAGCACTGACAAACAGAGCTCCTGTATTTGTTGGGCATCCGATTCCAACGCTCGATACAACATTGGTAATATGTCGGTCTTGACCTCGTCTCCCGGCGTCAATTTTAATAAGAGCTCCATCTTTTGCATGAATATCAGCAAAATTTGTATCGGATCCTGGATCAGCATGACTGGCTTCAGGACTGGTAAAATGTATTTTACATACTCTTCCTTCGATGAATTTTCGGCTATTAGTAAAACGTTTGGTAAAACGAACGGTACCATGGGTGGATTTACAAACTCCTTGGTGAGACACGGCAGAATTCGGTAAATGCAAATACGGTGAGGCATTTTCTGTATAATCTGTGGCAAACCCTTGTAGAACTGGGATTTTTGTAGATTATCCCATTGAAATAGAGAATCCAAGTAGTTCAATGTCTTTACACCCACATCTTCAAAATATGGAATCTATAATAATAAAAAAATTGTCATACATTATGTTATTATTACTTCAAAAGTGAAAAGAACGAGAAAAAAATGTCTGGTCAAGGTGCCAAATGCCCCGTGCATTTAAATATAATAACTTTTAATTCAACTATATCGTAAAAAAGAGTCCATCATCCCCATAATGGAACAACTGTCATTTTATCACACTAGTCCCCGGGACAGTTGAAACCGATATTTAGTCCACGGGACAATTGAAACCGATATTTAGTCCACGGGATAATTGAAACCGAAATTTAGTCCACGGGACAATTGAAACCGATATTTAGTCAACGGGACAATTGAACCCGATATTTAGTCAACGGGACAATTGAAACCGATATTTAGTCCACGGGTCAATTGAAACCGATATTTAGTCCACGGGACAATTGAAACCGATATTTAGTCCACGGGTCAATTGAAACCGATATTTAGTCCACGGGACAATTGAAACCGATATTTAGTCCACGGGACAATTGAAACCGATATTTTGATTCCGGAAGTCCCATTGGACAATTACACATATTTTAGTAATACATATCTTAGTACAGTCATCAAAGATACGTGTCGTGTCTCACAGTTATGGCAAGACACGACACACACATCAAATATTAATCTGAGAATTCATGTCGGTCATTACGTGAAGCACGACACGGCACACAGTGCTTGGACTTGTCAATTGTCACAAAATGTTCCCATGGGAGCTCTGGGATCAAATAGTAGGTTTAGATAGTACCACTTTTCCCATTATTCAACTAGTGGGAAGATTTGTAAATAATAAATAATGGAACAAAGTCGAACTTCCTGTTTAATAATTTTGTTACTAAACTAACATATTTCCTTCACAAAATTTATTATAAAAAAAATATGTAAAAAAAAATTATATCCAGGTATTAATCGTCTAAATGTTATGAGATACATCTCTTAAACAATGAAAAAAAACAAGAAAAAATCTATGATCGCCCCTCACCGATCGAAACCTATGAAATCATGAGATATATTTGACTTATAATAACTTATTTTATCTTTTAGGTTATAATCAAAAGATATATTTGCCACTGACATTCTTTACCATTGGCCTTGTACAGAACAATTTAACACATTAATAAAATAAAGTTAACAACAATATAAATAAATATATGACATTACATTTAAAATAAACAAAACAAAAAGTCAGCATTCTGTTAGAAAACACTTTAAAACTCTTAATTTTAATATTTTGTTTAAAGTTAAATATTTTATTACCTTTTTTTGAATTTTGGAAAGGATTAAAAATTCGAAAATTCTACCCGGGATAGGGAGTTAAAAGCTCAATAAATTTCAACTTACTTCATAAAAGAAATCTTTTTATGAAGAACTTACATTATATTAAAAATATGTATTTTCTGTGCCGAAATTTGCAATACTCACCTTTAAAAACTGGTGAGGGTCTGGTCGTAACTCCGGTGTCACATTAAGCATCAACTGGACATATTCTTTTAACCCTTCATTAACACACAAAAGTCTTGATGGTGGTAAGTTTCTCAATTCATTGACAAATCGTTTGAATCTACCATATTCGTTGCCAACACTACCAAGTGTATGGTGTCCTGTACTATGTAAGACATATATCACCATGCCGAGGGAATAGATGTCACTGGCTGGTGAGTGGGATGCTGATAACACATATTCCGGAGCTAAGTAGTCTAACGTGGGTTGGGTGAGTGCATGCATTGCTTGACAGTATTCTGTAAATGGCCAAAACGGAGCTGATCCTGTCATACTTTGGTTAGCAATGCAAAAATCAAAACCAAATATTTTCCATGCACCTTGCTGGTTCACTATTATTGACTCTGGACAAATGTTGTGATGAAGAAGTTTTACATCATTGTGTAAAAATGCTAAACCTTCTGCAACTTGCATTAGTCCATATTTTATTTCAACTTCATATAGTTTATAGTTAACTATATGATTGGGTAAAGGATGAGGCATGTTTTCCGTATTTCCGAGAATATTAGCTAGGCTGGCAAACACGGGTTCAGTGGCAAATGCTAGACTTTCTCTGCTTTCTTCTAAACTGTGCTGTACTGTGAGTATTTGGGGATGTCGTAATTTTGTAAGTTGCACAATTCCACGTTTTAGAATGTCTATCATAATATCTCTATCCGCTTTTGACCATCTTTCCAGTTGTTTTTTTTCAAATACGAAAATAGATGCCTCTTGTTTTGTCGATTTTTTATAACCCTTATACACTTTCCATAATAAACCTGAAAAATATGTATTATTAAAACAACATTAAGTGAACAATGTAAGGACGTTGTGAGCCCTCAAAATATGATTTATATAAATACAAATACGAGATTTACCTGGTCCTGCACTAGCTATAAACTGTGTTGCTTCGAACTCTCTGGTAACAGGATTACCGGGCAAAACGCCTGATAACTGGGACACTGTATTACTGACAGACGAATAAAATTTGTTAAACACTTCCATTTTAATAACTCTACTGCAACTTTAAGAAATTACGACCAAGAAAATCATTACAAAAAGATTACAAAGTACACAAGAAATAAGAAATGTCATTAAAATTTAAACGTCAAAGTTAAAGATTAATTGATATCAGTTTAGTTTACGCGTTTATGAATCTAGCTAAAGAAATAATATTCTCAAATATGATTAATGTTAAACGTATTATATTTGGCTTAATTACTTTAAAAAATTTCCTTCGTTTTCCTATATCTTTGTACATATTAAATCTTAACATTTATTATCAGGATTCAACAATTTCTCCTTATTCTAATGCTATAGCAACCCTTATGAACATTTTTTTTCAAAATGTTTAATGTTGGCTTTTACTGTTGACAATTAGCTGTCAAACTATTTTGACACATTCATGTTTTTGATTTGCCTAATAGTATTTTCGAAGAATATCGTGTAACGTATTATCGAAAGCTCTTTCTAATTCGATGAATCAATTTTGTGTAGAATAAAATATATTTCCTGAGAAAATGATATCGCATTATTGATAAAAACATGAAATAATAATGAATTTACTTTGGATTATAGGAGTCATAATCACGTTAACGAAATTATGCTCATCAGAAAGTGATCCGTACTCAAAGGAACCTTACCGTCCTCTCGGTCCTTTGGTAAAATGCACCTTCCTTCCACTTGAATTCTTAGATTGTGATGAACCAGTTGATCACAAGGGCAATGAAACTGCAAAAAAAGCAGTCAATCATGGCTGTGTCAAATTTGGCGGAGTAAGTTACGACGACGTGGAGAAAACAAAAGTGCAATGTAAAGCACTGGACGGTATCGAATGTCACGGCAGCAGGAGTTTCCTCAGGGACGGTTTTCCGTGTATTCGATACTCGGGACATTATTTTACCACTACCCTAATTTATAGCATTCTGCTTGGTTTCCTAGGTATGGATCGTTTTTGTCTGGGTCAAACTGGAACAGCAGTAGGCAAGCTCCTAACTTTAGGTGGTTTGGGAATTTGGTGGATTGTAGATGTAGTGCTACTGATTACTAATAATCTACATCCAGAGGATGGAAGTAATTGGAATCCATATGTTTAGGTATAATTTAATAAAACTAACAGTATAAGTTTTATAATAAGCTAAAATGTATTATTGCTAAAAGATGTTATTACCTTTAAAATAATACTTTTCATTAAATTAAGTTGTTTTTCCATTGCATAATTTCTACAGATTAATGTCATTGTTGCCTTAGAATCTATACCTATTGAATAAAATTTGTATAAATATAAGATTTAATATAATGTTATAAATATATAATTAATGAAGAAGTATATTTATTGAATGTTGTTTTATTATTATTGTACAACTGAATAGCTTTAACTTAGTGTTGCCATCAGATTAAATATCAATACATTAGCAACAAATAATATTAGCCCTTTAAACATACACCAATATATTTTATAACACAAAAGTCCACCTATGATAAAGAATGTATGATGATGGATCATCTAATAAATACTGAAGGATTTTAACTACTTTTTATCATACTATAATTTACTTTTACTATACATTGTTTTTAAAAATTATTCACACACTAACATTACAATGGTTTGGTTCTTTTAAATTCAGTTCAATTTCAATGTTTCTGAAGGTAATTAGAAAATGATTGTTTTATCAAATAATGGTATCAATCAAGTTAATTGTATAGAGGCTAAGTTGGCATACAATTTGTTTTAATGAGGTAAAACAAATTATTAATAATTTTATTAATCTCAATGTAGCTACTATCTGCTTTGTGATGGTGAATGATTTTCACAAATTTTTTATTTAAAGTTATAGTTAATACAGTTGTCTGCCGCAATATAAGTTTTAACCTGTCAAGAATTATTGAATGTATACATGTATTGTCATACAAGTTGATAAAATTTAATTGAGGTAAATTGTACTCTTTATTTATATTTGGCAATGATTTGTTATAGAAAACGTTTTTAACAAATTAAATGTATTCTTAATATAGAAGCATATTTTGTATTAATACTTGCAGACATTTTTAGTTTAAAAATGTGTTAAATGGAGCAAATCATTATATTTGTTATATTAAGGTTACACTTTTATAAATTGAAACTACAGTTTGGAAATTACATAGTTTATTTAAACTTAAGCCACAAGAGCGGAAGCAGTACTTGACTCATACTTCCAGTTAGGTGGCAACACACTCTTGGTTTTGTAGTAGCGAGCGAGCCTGTGGATTCTTGATTCTACAAGAATGAGCCTGAATTTGCTGTCCTTGTCTTTCCTGTTGCGTTCCAAATGCTTTCTCATAGCAACAGCTTTCTTGATCAGATAGTACAAGTCCTCAGGTAGATCAGGAGCCAGACCCATAGCTTTCATGATACGTAAGATCTTTTTGCCTGTGACAAATCTTACTTGGGCAACACCATGCGAATCCCTGAGCATGACACCTGCAAGTTAACAAATATATTTTTATGAGACAATAAATATTTTTAAGACATTTTCTTTAAGTACAAACAATACTAAATCTCTAATATTTAATTAAAAAAACTTAAAATATTTTATTTTAATAGAACAAATTATACAGACAGTAACAGTAAGTTTTTTAAAGAAAAAGTTTCTAAAAGACTATATGAAATGCTGGGTTTAACTGTTGTTCGAGTCCTAAGTATTGCGATTGTATTGTTCAAATTTAGAGAAACCCACCACATTTCAAGCATTGTGAACAACTGAGGGTGAGTTACAGAAAAAAGTTGTTCCTTAAATACTGCTGATAAATTGATAGATGTTAATAAATTTTTTGATATAGGATTTATATGAGACTTAATTAATTTAAAACTATATTTTCCCAAACTATTTATATATTTAGCTTCACGCCATATCCCTTGTAGGGTAGCCAGAGATGACAGAGGGCCAAACGCTACAACAGTGGACAAAGTAAAGGAGTGTTTTTTACAAAACCAGTTCTAATCACATTTTGATAATAAAATTGATGTTGGTGAATCACAGTAAAGAAATACCCAGCTAAATTTGTTATATGGTTCTTCTCAGAACAGGTTGTGTTGGAAATTAGCCTGAATTTGAATTTGGACTTTACAGGAGGGGGTTATTGTGATAATTATGGTATTAAAATAAACCCTCTGCAAAGTTTTTAATTAATGCCTACTGCTAAAAGCATATTGTAGTTTTAGATTTCAATCAGCTCATCAGTTTCATTTTTCTGTTTTCCAATCTCATCAGCCTGATGATAATAACATGAATGCACTTTTTTTGTAGAAATACAATAATTATTTTTATTATAAATCTAATATATCATATTAGGAAAATTTATAGAAAGGAGTATAATATATTATATCGATGATTGGGCTAGTATCTCATATGGGTAATGGCTGCTGAATTAGTGCCTTAATGTGCATAAAATATATAAAAAATTATAATCACATACCACGTTAATTAATCGTATTATCATATATATTTTTCATTCGTGTTATAATGTAGCCCTATGAATAAAAAAGGAAAAAGAAGAATGCGTACCAATTTGAGAGGGGGTAAGACCCTTCTTGCCGAGTTTGTAAATTTGTTCCTTAACATCATCAGCAGTAAGTTTCAACCAAGTAGGGACACTGCGGCGGTAAGGTAACGCCGACTGTGAAATACCTTTACTGAAAAACAAAATAACACACTACTTTTAGAGGCCATGTGGTGCACGCGAACGTATTGTATAGGTTAGACTGTCACTTATGTAAAAGATTTCAATTACAAAATAAATCTTAATACACTACTGAAGTCTCAATTACTGCACAAGTTAAATAACGTATAAATTACCCAGGTGCGTGCATACGACCCATGGTTGCGGATTTTTACGAAAATCGCCGACCTGACAACGACAACAACGGGAATCAAAAAGATGGTTTCCGGAAGTTGCCATTTCATTTAGTTATCCGCTCCAATTTAAGGACTTGTTGTACACTATCAAAATTATTTGTTCAATGTGATTATTTAAAAAAACATATTTTAACAACATTATTTTATTTTAAGATTAATATATAATAAACTAATTGTATAATATAATATATATATATAGTGTTACAATAAATCTAATGATATATATTAAATAAATTTCTTATCTAGTTAGTTCTGATATTTGACAATGTCAAAATAACATATGACAAGTAACCTGTTTTCTGTATACATCTTATCCAGGGCTTGCACCTAAAAGATTTTAATTTAAGGTAAAAATGGCAGAAAAATATGGAATATCAGAAGCAGAGTTTAAAATTATACAACAACAGGCGGCTAGACGTGCTGAACTGCGACAAGAATTCCTAAAACAAAGAACCAATCCTTGGAAAAATGCTGCAGAGGCTGGCTATGTTGTAAGTAAATTACGTAATTTTTTGTCATAACAAACCCTTGTTTTTTATTGAACATAATTCTATTCTATATGTTTTTATTTTAGTTTGACTCAGCTCATCAAAGATTTGTATCCATGAAAGTAACACAATTGGATAACTTCAAAGTCAGTAAGAGCACCAGTTTGTTCGGCATTTTCGCAGTGGTAGTCCCAATGGTGACTTACGGATACCTCATTAGGAAACAACGCATGGAAAAGGAACAGCAAATCCGATCTGGAGAACTCCGCTACAGAGATAGAACTTTCAAGCTTTGCTAAAATTTAAATATTGGCAATGTGTAGATTTATACTTAATCATGTTCTTAAATATATGTGATTTAATTTATTCCTTGTACATTTTTGTTCTTGACTGTCCATTTATTTTTGTTCTTGATTATCCAATCTGACAGATACCAGCCAAGTTCTTTTTATATTGTCAAAAAAACAATAAAGGGTTGTCAAAGTTCTCATTGTTTGACTTCTATCAAAATATTTAAAAAATGGATAAATGTGGCTTTTCTGATCTTGAATATAAAATAATTATGACCCAAGTTGAAAGCAGAGCTAAATACAGGCAGGAGTTTTTAAAGTTGAGAACTGATCCCTGCTTACACTCTTTGGAGTCGGGACATGTGGTATGAATACAAATATATGTACAAAATCTTAAGACAATTGATATAATTTGATTATGTTATAAGTGGTTTAAAATAATTTAAAGAATTTTGATTACAACTACTTGATATGTGGAATAACATCTGTATAATTTATTGATGTGACTATTTACAGTTTGATCCAGCTCTTCAAAACTACTTGTCTATGAAAGTAAGCCAGTTAGATTATTTTAAGGCAACTCCAAGAAATGCCTTAAACGGTTTCCTCATGGTAGGCATGCCTATGCTTGTTTATGGGTATGCTGTGTGGAAACAGCGAAGTACATTTTTGGAGGATTGCCGATGTGGTAGAATAAGATATAGAGATAGACTTCATAAATTGAAATAATGGTTCCTTTTGAACTTTTAATAAATATATATGTTATTATTTTCAGTTATAATTTATTTATTTTCCCTTATACATAAGGAATTGCTACACTCATGGGTCCCACACAGATTTCATAGAATCAAACTAACAATTATATGAACTATCACACTAGAAGTTTTGTGGGTGATTCCACTGCCATTGTTCTTATATTGAATGAATTTGTTATTAAAAGGTAATACAATATAAAAATTACTAGAGAATGTACATGTATGAAGAGGTTGATGTCTGTGGCCGAGGCGAATGAGGTGTGCAGGGACTGTAGTGTCTAGTGCTGCGTCGTTTCTGGCTACTCCACAAGGGATTTGTCTTGAAGATAAATAAATAAATAAATTACTAGAGACTCAGCAAAGCATTTATTTAGATACATATACAAGGGCACAATATTTTATCGATCATCTAGACACTTGTCTCTTGTTATAACATGGTCTTCAAACTTTACCATATAGGTTGTCCCTTTGTGCCAATGAGCTGTGACTTTGGCCGGCTGAAAATAATAAAAATCAATAAGATAACAAAACAATTGCTATATTTTTAAAATCTGGTAAGGTTTTGTTTTCTAGATGAATTGCTTTCGTAGTCTTGTCGGCACGTGATCAAAACTAACTGATAGCAATCTGACGGTTTCCTTGTCAGTTGTGATCCTTAGAAGTTGTGATACAGTAAATGAGTGTTTCAAGGAAAATATATATGTAAAAATAATAAATTAATGTAAAAAAAATGGGCTTCAATTAAAAAACTAATATTAAGGAGTCTGTATGTAATTGTGTAACAATTACTTTTTTTATTAATTAAGTGTAAATTTGACCTCATTGTTATTTAATTATATTTGACGAAAATAAAATATGTAAATAAAAAAATAATTACTTACAAAACCTCCATTAGTCAAAACAGCTTCAATGATACCAGCATTGAATGATGCACAATTCAAAGAACCTTTGTCTTTAGGTACACTTATAAATTTATTTACCTGGAAGTAAATTTAAATAAACCAACAAAAAAAAAAGAAATACAACAAATACTATACAATAAAACTTACTAAAGCATCCTTCTCTATAATATAGTATGTACGTTCATCATCATTAGCATGCTCCAATTTATCAGCTTCTTTACCAAAAAGAACCTACAATTAACAATTTTAATTAATGAAAGTAATATATTGTGATCTTTTCGAGTTCAACACTCCAAATTATTGTACTTTTGTATATAAGTGAATTGTATAATATTAATAAAGCTATTTTGTATTATTTGGTACATATAAACATATTGGATAAAACAAAATATTTAAAATTTAAATGTAATACATAAAAAATATTCAATACTGAATAACAAGAATACCACAGGTATCATTTGAATGATGTTTCAACCCACATTGGTGTTATAAGACTATTGTTTATAACAAGTTAGCTTGCCATTTGATATTTTTTTAATATTACCTTCCATAAAGTAGATTTAACAAACAGTAGCATGTTCAGAAGCTTTATTTCTCTTTTACTGTTTCTTTCTCTTACGAAATACAGATCTAAAAGTCTTGTGCCAACATCATAACCCATTTCAGATAGTCTGCAAAAAGAAAATAAAAGGATCACTAATTTGAGAATAAATAACTGAAATGTTTTATTTATAAAATTACTTACTTAGTTTGCAGTTCATTTATTGAGTGTGAACGGTTCTGGCAGTACTGCACAATTTCAGAAAATAAAAGTGCATAAAGGGCCAAAGAAACTTCCCCTTTTCCTTTGCTAAGAGGTTTGTCGAGTATTGAAGATTTAGAACGACTAGATGACATTATGAAACCAGTTCAGTTAAGAATTAAAATTTAAATCAACAAATACATATATTTAATGTATAAAAAAAACGTTTAGTTTTAATTCTGTTTCCTTAAAATATCAATATTTTTCATTCTCTAAGTTCTGACATTGACAAATAAGTGATAATTGATTAATGAAATATCAATTATATAAAGTAAGCTCGATGCTGCCAGCATGAAAAAAATAATCATAGTAACAATTGTGATCATATATTAACATAAAAGACACTTATTATTTTTAAAACTACAATATTAATAAAAATATGTAATAGATTATCTAGAACTAGATATATTATATTTGCTTTGCTAGATATTTATGGTATTATCAAATATTTCTAATGATTATGATACGTATTTGTAAAGAACAATGGCAGCTTTCCATACATCATTTTACCTGACATTTTTTGGAAGCGTCTAAATATAAAAAAATATTTAAACGATAGGGGTAACATTGCATATGCTTAATCAGAAACAAATATTTTTTTAGAAAGCCACAAAAAAAAGATATTTCAGTTTTTGTTTAACAATAATTTGAGGTTACCTGTCAATACTAGTTGTCACTGATTGTAATTATAGTCTATACAAACATAAAAAAATACGTAAGAGATTTCCTAAATGATGTTTTTAATATTAGTTATTAGTTTAGTAAAGGGTTAGAATATGTCTTGAACGGATTTTATCGCGTTTATTAACGCGAATATATATTTGCAATGAATAATATTTGTCTAAATATAAGAAAACCGATCTTTCTTCTTTGCAAATATGTCAGATAGCTATTTCTATTTACTAAGCTTCAACCTCTAACATTCCAATACTGGGCATAGGCCTCTTTCACCAGATAGGAAAAGAATCGCAGCTTAATAGCCGATGGTCCAATGCGTGCTAGCAAATTGCCTACTATCGAACCCGCAAACACCATCGTATAGGCAGCGCCAATCGACAAGACCACCGCTATTCTATAGCGATCATATAGTATAGTATACAGGTGGAAAAAAATATATTTTGTTTAGAAAAATGTAGTTATACATTTATTTAGATAAGGATAATATAGGACAGACATATGTAAGTCTATAAACAAAGAAATAAAAAAATTAATATAGGTATTTATAGTAGAAATAAAACAAGATGGTATTTTAATTACATAATATATTAAACACTGCATATCATTATTATTGCAGCCAGGAAAGAGGCAATGGTTACAAGTATTGGCGGCTCTCTTGTAATCTGGTAATGCTATAGTTCCATTCTCTGTATTCCGAATGCCTGATGGCCTGACAATATCTTGCTCATGTGGATCTTCATGAGATTGGTTGTCCTTCAAAGATATGCCAACATTGGCATTGAGATATACTCCACAACAGTAGGCTCATTAGGTGGCTCAGTATGCAAGGCATCAACATCCCCATGTTGAATGGCTTCTTCAACTCTTAATTCATTAAGGCGATTCATATATAGGAATAGGACCTCTCTTTTGGTTCGCAACCAACAGGAATAGCATACATTGTCTGAAGTTGTTACCTGGCAGAAATATAATAAATCTTTCTGATTTTAGCATATAAAACATATATCTAGGATTAATGTTATTCAGGGTAAATTAAACTTATAATATAAATGTATTTATGTAACTTTCACAATCTAAATAATTGTAAGAAGATTAGATATTAAAATAAATAAAATCAAACAAACATTTTGAAAGAATAAAACCTATAAGTTCAATGTGTATAGAATACATAAAAATAATAGCATAAAACAGAACTTAAACTAAGATGTACACACCTGATGTGGTTCCTTACTGCATTTAATTATTTCTATCATCTGCCGTTGTAGTTCAGAGGGATTATCTCTTAATATTTTCTCATTTTGCCTTTGTATGAGGGAACATCCGCATAAAATACAAACATTGGTATGACCACGCTGACTTGGTGTCGGTCCAGCTTGTGGTTCATTACCAGTATTCTGTTGAAGATTCCGATTTACTGCATCTATTAAAAGTTTCTAACATGTTTCGCAAACATAATCCTCATCAGTTATCTGAAAGTAATTTGTAATAAGCGTTAACGCATTATAACAAATTATGTTTGAAAGTATAAATAACGAGTTAATTTAATATAATTTAGGGATAAACACGGGCAATAGCATTTTTAAGAACTTACGATTTGTGGATAAATCGAATTGCAGAGCATCGTACACACTTGTGTTTTGTTCTAAAATACTGTCAAAGTCAGTCAAACTATTAGTCAATTGTCAGTCATTTAAATTGACCTGTAATAATATATTTGATTAATCTTATAGTTAAATACATACAACCAACGCAATTATTTAGTTTCTTTATTATGTAGTAATTACAACAAATAAAAATTAATATTGCTATTTATCATTTTAAATAGTTTTTTATTTTTTAATTGTATTAAACCGGAAATGCACAAAAAACCGAAATTAAAAGCTTATTAAATAAAAGTTTTTTTCGTGGCTTTCCCACGTAAATCTAAGACCGTGTAAAAAACGACTAAATGATACAATTAAGTTTCGCTTTGGTCTTGTTTTTAGACGCTTCATAAAAGGTTCAGGTAAAAAATTGCCATTGTTCTTTCATAAAAGAACTAATAAAGAAAACTTAAATTAGCTGAATAGGATGTGCCGTCATTAATTTTAACTAAATTTTATAATAATAAAAACAATATTTTATGTACCTTTATTTTGCTGAGCGATGCGAGCGGTGCGCTCTACTGGAGACTTTTTCACATTCTTTGTCACGAATAGGCTCGAAAACTACTTGACGGAAAATTATGAAAATTTGCAATCAAAAAGACACATTAGGTGACGGTTTAAAAAAAAATATTTGAAAAATGACATGTCGTTGAGGAATAATCGTCAAACAACTGATATCCCATTGAAGTCAATGGGAAACGACGAGTCATTATACTGAGCTCGCTTCGCTCAATATGCAAACGGAACCCGAGATTTTGCCAGCGCAGCGAGTCGAAATTGAGGGTTTGTTGGCGCCCCTAGTTAATATGATCTATAAATATGTTTAGACAAAAGAATCTTATTAAAAAAAAATATAGAATAAAAAAAAACTGAATCTTCATGGGCAGGATTCGAACTTTTGGGAATTTGCCCTTTAGCTCCTAAAGTTTTTTTAATTTATTTCTGTTATTCAAAATATAACCAAATCTTATTAAAAAGATTGTAGCGATTATGGAGTTCTCATGTTTCATAGCATCATAACCATGAAATAACTAATTAATATGTAACATTATTTTAAACTTATATCAATCCTAATATCTTATACTATAATCAATCTCACACTTCTATAAGAAGAGATACAATGTTAAATATGTATAACATTACATTTGTCAAATTGATAAATTTTTATTTTGGATACAAAGGTGCTTTACAATTTTTTTGTTGGTTCTAACTTATGGCTTTTAATCAATTCCTTTGGTAACTTGGATGTTGGACTAAATTCTCTTTCCATATATATTATTATATTTCAGTTCTGTAAAATATGGTAAATATGCTAAATTTCGCATGAAATCAATTCTGTAATTTCTTTCTAACATACTGTACTACTAACCGAAGAGATTAACGTATTTTGATTGATGTATTTCGTTACTTAACCGGAGAACGCTGGTTCAATACTACCCGTAACGATGATTGTTCCATTCTATATTTATTATAAAACAAATTTTCATTATTTAATAACTATTACCAGTGATTTCCTGTCGTCTTCTGACTCCTGTAAAGCTTGTATTATCACTAAGAATAAAGCCAAAACCACGCAAATAGTATTAAAATCTGTTCAGTAGTTTTGTTGTATGGTATAAATAACTCATATAAATTTAGTATTTCTTTAAAAACAACAGAATTTGCTTGCGGTTATGCGTTAAATCCAGATTTTTTTGGCGTCTATGTTCATTGGGACAATAAGCGAATACTATGTGTAACAAACCTCTTCATCTTCCTGCCCTTATCCCATTTTGGGGTCGGCACAGTACGTTTTTTCCTTCCATACTCTCCTGTTACTCGTCATCTCTGTAGACACTCCCTTCTTCTCCATATTGTCTTTCACGTAATCCATCCATCTTTTCTTCGGCCGTCCTCTACCTGTCCATCACTCCACTACCATACCTAACACTCTTTTGGTCACGTGCCTTTCATCCCTCCTCATAACACGACCATACCATGACAGACAACAGTGTAACAAACCTCTTAACAACCTCTTTTGTGTCATATACTTAATACGTAGCAATTTTTTGTAATATTGTGCATAGAGATTTTGGAGCATTACTATTTTATTATATGTATAGACAGACAATTCTTCCATCTATATTTTTGTTACTGATTTGTTCCAAAACATCGGATCTTCTGATATATACATATATTTTATGTTTTATAATCTCCTAATAACTCTTTGTTGTACAAGGCTATCAAATGCATGCCACACAAGCAAATCCAGGGATTTCCCCTTTATAATAAGCAGCAAATCAATTTCCCACAGTAAAAGTGCAGAATATTAAACAGGAAGGAAAACTAGCTAGAAACCACTAGTACTACAGTCATTCTTGGGTCAATCGCTGACCTGGAATCCCTTTTCTTTAGTATTAATTAATTAAACGTTTTATTTGTAACTTAGTATTATAATTTTATAAAATAAATTGGTTTTCATTGCAATCTTTGCTGCCACCAAAACAAGCTGTAGAAATGGTATGCATGGCAACGGTCAAACGATAGACAGAGATTAATATGCTGGAATGATATTTAGGTGTATTTCTGGGTAGTTCGAATTTACTTTTGGACTTGATAGGCATTGGATCGAAATATAGATTTAGTTTTTATTTTCAGCGCAATACGTCAGTTAGGTCCGCTGTACTATGTACGTATATGTACCTATATATTATAATTTATAACGTACCATTTACACTTGTAATCTGAATATAACTTCGACCCTATAACATATAAAACTATTTATATATCATTAGTTAGCCGTGTAACAATTAAATTTAGATTGAACATCGAAAACCCATCGATTTGCAAATAGAACTACGTGGTACGAATCACGTCTCTAAGAGTAATTTTTTCTTGGATTAGAATTAACTATGTCTAACTCTAATGTAATTAAAAATATATTCTTTAAAAAGAGGAATATTGAACGTGGCATAAGGCTGTAAGGTAATGAGATGAGTTACGAGTCTACGACTATCATTTAATATAAAACTTATTATAGGTAATTTAGTTTAGTATTTGAAATAAGTAATAAATGTATAGATTTACTAAATCAAAAACGCAGTATGTTTCGCTCTACGTCTCAAAAACTGATTCACAGACACAGAGGTATATAGAGATATACATAAATACCTTATCGGTAAGTTATTAATGTCTCCAACATTATAGACATCAAATTCCATGTTCGTAGCCTTGGGTAAACATGTTTTTAAACTATAATTAAACATCAACTATAATTTATAATATTATAATAAGACATATATATATATATATATATAGATAATAAAAGGCAATAAAACACACATTATTATTAACAAAAACTTTATTATACATAAGCATATAACAGCGCTATGATCAGAAATGAATCAAACAAAACGGTGACAATAAGTTATATTGAACATTTAAATTAAAATAATCTACTTTTATTATATTTATGTGATGTTATATTTTGTGCCAATGATATAAGAATGTAATGAATTCAGTAATACATACAAAATAAATCTGAGATTTTATGTTCGCTACACTATGCTAAGTCTATATAGATTCTTTGTCCACAAGTTTGGACGGCATTGTTTCTGCCTTTTAATAGCGGCTACCCCAAACTTAGTGGCATGTAAATTTATTAAAAATATTGTACTAAATAGAAAACAATGAGCAATTATGATAAAGAAATAAAATTATACAAACAAAAAAAAAACTCCATCAGCTGAATCATATGACGTCAAAAACTATTCCCTTTAGGCAGAAACATCCGGTGACTCAATTATCACACCTTATTATATAAATGTTATTATGCAAATAAATTTGCTATAAAAATGTTTTATAAACTTCCAATCACATATATTTTATATATAATAAACAATAATGTATAATTATTAATTTTGTATTATCCAATCCCTTATTAAATCTTAAAACATGTGGTTAAACTTATTATAACTTAGCATTACATTATTACAGGTACAAAAAATCTACACGAGTAGAATGTGTTAGTATTTTTTTACTATATATATATTAACAATAATTATCAAATCGGATTCTTTGGGATTCAAATTGTCTGTGGTTACAGTATATGGTATGCCACAAGTGTTTATTTACACTGTGGTATGCCACAAGTGTTTATTTACACGGTACGCAGATATAAAGCTTTCATGACTATTGGCACTTCATTTGTAAGTATTTAATGTATGAGAGAGATTCATCACTAATTCATTGATGCAAAAATATATACATAAAAATATATATTAATTCATTTACTGATAATATAAGAGTAAGCCATGGTACAATCTTACTGTTGGGTTCAGATACATTTCTATTTTTGAAAGATTGTTATTTAATATAGGCAAATAAATATAACATATAATATTTAATATTCGTTGGGAATCATACCTAGGATTAGGTATCTTACAAGAATAATTTAAATGCTGTATGCCATATGGAGCTATTGATATATATATATATATATATATATAAGTATAATTAGCTTTTAAAAGATAAAGCCACTTCATCAATGAATCAGGGTGTCACCTTTTATCAGTTTACGACCATTGAAGATGTTACAGAAACACTTGTCTTATTGTATTATTTATTAATAAATCGCATCAAAACTTGTGCCGACCAAAATTTGTTGTTGAAGTTATAATTATTGTTATACGTAAATCTAAATAAGAGTCAATATTTACATCTATCTCTTGTCAATGTCAAAACTATAATTGTTATATATTTTTTATCACATTAAAAAATGTTTCTTCTGTTCTCATGTTGCACAAAACCTTTAATCTGCAATTTGTTTTGACAGTGACAATATGAACATACATATTTGCTCTAACAGCAAGTAGACTGAACAGTTTCTGCTTCAAGCAAGTTAAAGTCCATACCATTTGGGCGATTGAAGCCGCTCTTGATACCGTCCCAGCCATCCTCCACCTTATATTCTCCAGTTTGAATACGATTGTAAACCTCTTGTGCAACCAGTATAAAGGCTTGTTCCACATTCAATCCAGTTTTGGCTGATGTTTCAACGTGATGGAGGCCTAAAAAGGTGGTGAATTGATATTTATAATACTCGAATAGGTATTATAACAGTAACTATGAGATAACAAATTATATTAATGTGTTTTTTAATAGCTAGTTTTTAATTTCTCAACTCCAGCATGAATAACTTGTTATAATTTATGATATAAAAGACCACATTAAACATAGTTTAATTACTTTAATCATGGTTGACATATTGTAAAGTATAATTAATATTAATGTATTATAATTAATTCTATTTAAATAGGTTTAAGTCTCATTACATATATATCATAATGAAAATTTAAAATACAATGACATATTTACCATTTTCCTCAGCAAACATTCTGGCTTCTTCACAGGATACTTCTCTTCTTGCACCGTTTTTATTGTCAGTACCAACAAGGTCCACTTTACAACCAACTAATGCAAACACTGGTCGATGAGGTTCTATATGCCGTCTAGCTTCCATCATCCAAAGAGGTATGTGTTCGAAACTAGACCGATTACATACATCATACACTAAAAGAGCACCAACTGAATTTCTGTAATATGATTTTGTTATGGACCTAAACCTCTCTTGTCCAGCTGTGTCCCATAGCTGTAATTTAATTCTGGTGCCATCCTGTACTTCAATGATCCGTGCAAAGAAATCAACTCCCACCGTTGGATCAGACAGCTGAAAATAATGCGTAGTTTATTTTGGAAATTGACGAAACGTTATACAACAACAAAAACAAAGAGATCTCACCTCTGCGAATTTTCCATCTGTAAAATATTTTAGCAAGGAACTCTTGCCCACTGTGCTGTCCCCGATTAGGATAAGCCTAAACTGGTAATCAAATATTGGGTCGACCATTTTAATGACATAAAATTTTGAACTACGAAGGTCCCGTCGAATATTTGCGTTTCTTAATAATTCCCTCAATGACAATTTAGACAATATGACAATTTTGAAGATTGCCATACAATAAAATAATAGAAAATATATGGACTAAAGAGCTTTATGGAAGATAAACATACCAACTGATTCCTTGCTTGTCTTTGCTTTCTAAACGCAACTTTACCAAATGTCAAGTCAACGGAGTTTGAATGAGTTAGCGTCAAAAATAACTTACATTTCGATTTTCAATAATTAATAATTACTATTATAATGACTACATATTATTATATTTCATACAGTTGTGCTGTTCACTTTTAAATAAAATGTAATTTTAACTGTTACAAAGTATAACCTGTTTTTGTTACCACTCTCCTATAAGTGATGTTATCCATGTAATAATAACTGTTTCTTTAAATATTCTTTTATTGGACCACACTTATTGATGTTATATACATATCTCTAGTCAATTAGTGTAAATTTGTGGAATTTGTATTATATTTGGAAAGTTACTTGCCGATTTATGTCACCGAAACTGCACGATAAAACATGAGTTTCTGTCAAGGACTTATTAAAATTAAGGAGAATGAAGATATCAGATCTAAATCGACCCCTATTGGTAAGTTATGAATGTAATTTAGTAAATATTATTACATTTAGAGGTTACGTATTTACAATTTGGTTTTAGCTAAAGTGGCGCCAGAGCTCAAACAGAATACTGACGCAGACACGGAGATCACCAAAACATGTGCGGTGCTGGGATGTGAGGAATCAAAAAATTTAAATTCAGATTCATTTTTTAGGTTTGTACAATATTTTATTTTTTGTTGGTGGCTCTCCAATAATAAATGTTCCAATTTAAAGACCACTACTATTTTGGGCTTTTACAAATAAACTAACATTAGTTTGAAATGAAAAAAAAAAATTTGTATATTACAATATTTTCCATCCATTTTTTGTGAAACTATTTATTTTGTAAATTCTTATTGAAGATATACTAAATAAATTAAAAGTTAGTTTACTTTGCCTTGATATATTTATATTAATTTTACATATACAATATTTTATATTGAAACATTGAAATTTATTATACCTTGCAGATTCCCAGAAGATTCAAACCTTAGACAGATATGGACGGACTTGACAGGCAGGAACAACTGGACTCCAACCGACTATTCATACATTTGTGTTCAACATTTCTCAGTAGACTGCTTTGAATGTAATGCTGACAATGCTGTTGTACTTGTTAGCAAAGCTGTCCCTTCATTAAAGCTGCCGAAGCATGTTTTAGAGGTATATCTTTTAGAGCATCATTATAGAACATAATATAGTTTATTATAAAAAAAATTATTCAGTCTCCTTATGTAATAAGTTTTAACTATAATTGTTATATTATTTTAGGTAGAATATATTGATGAAGAGACTCTTGACAATGAATATGATGATTATGAAATGGAAGATGGAGAGAGTGAAGAAAATCATGAAATATCTAACACAAAGCACTTGACAAATGGCACTATACATCCAGAAACACAGAATAAATCAGAAGACAATTACGAATTACTCAAGCTATTCACAGAAGTACAAAAAATGCAACGACAAGCTGTATATCTTAGTGAAAAGCTCAAATCAAGTATGAAAGCTTACAAACGTCAAAGCAGGTTTCTTGTGCGTTTAAAAGAAGCTATAGAAACTAAACGTAATGTTTTAAATCAAAAGAGAAAGAAGAAGTCAAGAATTTTGTTATCATTGCAAGATAAGATTAAGGAAGACACTAATGGGCTGGTACTGGCCATGCCGACAAGGCATACGGATGATTTAAAGAACTTTTCCCTTAGTGTTTATAAATATTCACCACAAGCATACATTTATATAAGGAACACCCTTCGGACATTGTTACCTAGTACAGATGTGCTTGAGTCTTGGGTATCCTCAGGTTTTGAACCTAAAAACGTTTTGTCTAATAACAATTTAATCAAAGTTATATCAGAATTGACAGATTCAGAACTGACTTGTAAGGTTACATTACGTTAATGTAGAATAAGTATCAAGTAGGTATATTTTTTGTGAATAATAAATTTCAAATATTTTCAATTTATAATTGTTGTTTTTTTGTTACATTTTACTTGGTACCTTTATTTATACATGAAGTCTTATACTTAATTATATACGTTTTATTCTGAATTACTGAATAAAATTAATAAATTCTTAATAATTGAATTAATTAATAATTTATTCAAGTGTTTGGTTTAAATAATAATACAAGAACTGCGTATCTGACATATCCTATCTTATATTATCAATTTTATGCCAATTTTTTCGTATTTTTATCTTAAATCAAACGTCAGTATTTTTTTTAATAATAAGACCCCATCACAGTAGGGTGACCCTAATATTTGGTTTAGAAGAGGCATTTTTTAACTATTTACGTTGATTATGCAAGTAAATCTAAATTTTATACTAATATTTAGTATTCCTACAGGCCTATATTTGAAGCCAAATATTGAAAAAATAATACGTTGAGTTTGCAAAAAGCAGCGCCATCTTCAGTAAACTTGCGTAATTGCTACGTGACGTGAACGTAGAATTACGTCTATTATAAACGTTACGTGTTCCTCGCGAGGTGTCGCCACTACCTAATAGAAAGAGACAGAAATACTGGAAATCAGTGAAATGAATAGATGTATCAAACAAACGATTCTGACTTAGTATCGTGATTCCTGCCTTTCGGATTGTACTGTGAAAGAGCGATCCGCAACAATCTTACGCGCGTGAACAAAAATAAAATAACATCTGTTCAAATATTGTGCACGTTTTTTTTTTTATAATTCTTAAAACCGGGTTTATAATGTGTGCCTTTTATGTTTATTACATTTTAACGTAACGTTCTTATTTTGTGTTGTGTTGTGAGTTTTTGTTTTGTATCCGTGTATTGTCAATGGATTTATTATAACTCGATTATGAAGGCGTGAACTTCATAAGAGGTACGTTGTTTCGTGTTTAAACTCACACAATCTATAGGTACAGGTACATTTTGCAGTAAATTGGTGTACTTGTTAGCCAGTCTCCAGTAACTGGACTTTCGCAATCACTATTCCTTTAGCGTGAGTGGCATTCCATAAAAGTAAACCGCGCACCATAGAAGTATTACATTTGATGGCTGTTGGTATACATGTAAATATTTAACGTTGTCAATATAACTAGCCATACGCAGTGTAACGTTTGTAAAATCGTAATTAGTGCTCATTCGACAGTCTTATCATGCGCGAGAATCATTTCTCTTTTTACTTTTATAGAACACAAGTAATTTCTATTGTTTATTAATTAATGAAAGTATATTTATCGAAATTTAATAAGTATGTCATCGGTGGTTCGGCTTTATTGTTGAAATTTGAATGAATCTCTATCGGAAATTTATAACTACCCACACATATTATCGTTTTATGAATAAGGTTTTTAGTTAAACACACTTAAATATTTATTACATAATATAAGTAAATGTAACTGTATTATAGTAAATTTTGTGAGTAACCAATTCATAAACTTTAATCATGAAATTATAACAACTTTGAAAGTAAAGAATTTTTAATTTACGATGTCAGACTCCGCTGAGCACCAATTGCGCGGTAATAATACGATTACCTGTACATAACTATTATAACCTTTGATTATGAACGTTGTATAATCAAAGTATATACTGTAACCTTTATATCAAATATAGTGTTTTGCTATGGCGTCGCTTGCTTTGCTTTGGAGGCTGGAATAAAATGTACATACATATATTCCGTGGCAAAGTATTAGTCTTTTTTTTCTTGCACTTTTAGATTATAGGATACATACCATATATAATGTAGCAGCAACTGAATTAACCATTTTTTCCTTGCTATAAGATACAAAACATATTGATGACTCATGACACTCAACAACTTGACCTCTACGACCGCGAGATTCATTTTTATGACGTTTTTAGCGCGCGCTTTGGTAATGCGATCCGACAACTGTTCAGAAACCATATAAATTAGAAATATTTTATTTACGCTATTGCAATTAAAAAAAAAAAATCAATAATCTATTAATTTCATTATTATCAAGTAAATTTTGAATAATGATATAATTAACAACATTTTAATATATATTCGTGTATATTTTGTTCAATTATCTTATTTATAAAAATGAATTGAATTGAATTTGAATGTTTTAAAAAAAAAATACCATATCCTTTGTTGAAACATATTTTTGTATAGACAACTAATTCTGTGGTATAATATTTTTGTAATGTAATTATAATTGACATTATGGTATAACTGGATATTTTTATGATAGCATAGCGATTTCTTTGTCATTATTAATACTGTGTTATTCTTACCAATATAATAAAGATATGAGAAATCGCCCTGTGTTCAACGCTCGTAACGATGGCCTCAATTATCCGTTTAGCTCCCTCTTACATTTACAAGCAAAATTGCCTTTACTTACCCTTATGTGTTTATTTTGTACTTGTTTATCTATCTTATATAAAATCGGATATTTAATAAGCATTATATTATTACGATTTTGAAACAAGATTGTGTAGATCGAATACTCTTAAATAACCTGATCGTAAATATTTTGACAAAATCGTTTAAGCCGATACTATTAAATTCTGTACTAAATTAAGAATGTTACTCGCTGGAGGGAATAAGGCTACAAGTTGGTGTAAATTCATATATTAATTCCTGGCTGCGTCAGATCGACAAGATAACGATACATGTAACGTGGGTCGGTCGGTAATTGCTTTAGTACAACGGAGTTGGTAGCTCTTCCTCTTCGATAGTTTCACTTATTGTTTTAAATTATATTTAACACACAAAAGGCAACGCAACTTGTAATGTATTAAACTGGATCGTATGTTAGTTTTATGTTAATGTTTTTATTTTGTCATTGTATCATAACATTTTATTGAGGTTTTATTTAAAAATATAAATTTTTAATCTTTATTATGACATATATTCTAAATATAATCCAAAATTCAAATAATATGACCCCAGTAATTAAAGTTGTTAAGGTGCTTGCGGGAGATTCTGCTCGCTGAGTATTTAGTTTCTTAAAGACGATAGGCAAAATAAATTAATCATTATAATTTGCGAAAATATATAAATATAGTGACTCTAATCTTATTGATATATATTAATCGACTTAGTTGTATTAAATAAACATTGAAAATAGATTTAGTCTTCAACGTTTATAACATTGGTTGTATTTTATACGATATTATAATAACCAAATCCATTATTCTATGCCTTATAGATGTGATAAGCTATTGTAGTTGTATTATAATATATAAATTAAACAAAAATTAACATGCAAATGATTTAATTTTAAATAACTTGTAACTTCCAGCCAACGTCACGGGTCAATTCACTGGGAAATGAGTGAGAAACCGCTTCACTGTTTGCATGAATTTTAAACATTCCCACAGATAATTTTAAACTATAACTATATTATTTAACTTCGATATTTAACTTGTCTATATAGACTGAAATTTAATTTATATATTTTTTATAAAAGTTTATAATCATGCGCTTATTACTTTCTTAAAAAAAATAGTTCATTTTTAAAGGGATGACAACCCAAAGTCAAAGTTATAAGCATAGATACAGATAATAAAAACAAAAATATCGCTATCTGTGGTCAATTGAAATTAAGTTTCATTTAATAAGTGTTGCCATCACAGTCGCGTAATCTAATAATAATTTATTACTCTTATATAAATTAAACGTTACTTGCCATAACAAAGAATGTTTCTTACGTAGGTCATTTCGTAAGCGCATTATGATTATATGATTTTACACGATTATACAAAGGAACATTGTTGTAAATTGAAAAAGATTGAGAGAATAAATGTATAATATTGATTGCCAGTTTTAAAAAATGTTTGTGAAGGTCATACAAAAAAAAAGAGTTCTATGAAGAAAAAAAGAAAAATCATTCAAAGATAAAATTTTAAAAAACAAAGATAAGAATAAATGTCTTTATGTTTTCTACTTCTACTTTATCTGATTGATAATTGTACGAAAACTTATTCTACTCTGTGGTAATGATGAATTTGACGTAACTCAAAATCTGACATAAGACTTATATACACTTCCGGACTTTCACACTTAATGAATTATACATCAAAACCACATATTAATAAATCTGTTTAAAATTATTATGAAACCATTTAATTAGTAAAATAATTAACGACGATGTAGTTTTAATCTGTAAAAATATTGAACCAGCTGTTGCCGGCGAGTTCATTTGTTCCCCGCCAATCCAAGTTATAAGCCATCCATTAATCACATAATTATGTCCAGAACCTACATTTGTTATTTAATTGTAATTTTATAACAAACCAGTTTTCGTATTGATCTTGGGATTTTTTTCTGCAGTAAACAAAACAAAGAGGTCAATTCCAAAGAGTTTTTGTCAAAAATGTCATTAACTCAAATTACCTTTTTAAAAAACAGAAATAAAATGTTCCTTTTTACTTTTATTTTTTTTTATTTTATTACTGTCTAGAGTATTACGTTTTCCAAAGAGAGTTCTGTCACATTTCAATATCCGCTTTCAAGAAGAGTGAAGTAAATATCTATTTATACTCTACATAACCTATTGCGTTTTAGTCGACACATACAAACAAATCTAAAGTGAATGAATACATCGTGGAACAGTGTAAACACGCCTTTATTATGCGTTCATTTAAATTTAGGCCACGCACACATGATTTTATGTTTACTCAGATTCCGAGCGAGTGTGAACAGACCATTAATATTAAATGGTTCATAGAAAACGGTATGCTACTCAACATAAGTCTAAAGTTTATTTTTCTATGCATTTGCTGCAGATCTACCCCATAGGTTACGCGTTCTCAGGAAGTTGTAACGGATATATGGAATTTTTATGTGTGTTTTATTATTAAGTGGCTTGTTTATTTGTTAAGCACACTTTTCACGAGATGTGTCCTTAATTAAGGAGCAATTGGGTACGATTGGTTCATTTACCTTATAAAAAATAATCTAAGAAATTAAATAAGTTTTCGATTCTATGCCATCTGTTTAAATATTATATTTTTTCATCTCATAACATAAAAGAAGGTTATACTAATTAATTCTCGATCGATAAAAACTATTTCAATTGTCATAAGTCATTAATAGTAAAGGTTTAATCTTTATGGACATTTATGTTAAAAATATTTTTTACAATCTAATAATCCTTGAAACGAGCATTAATTTCAATTTACACTTAAAATAATGGCAGAAAACAATAAAATATTATGAAATATTTAATTAAAAAAAAATAGTTAAGCATTAACTTTCATAATAAAATTACAATTAAAAGCAATTAATTGCAACGCACAAATCAATAAATATCATAATTGATAGAAGTTTAAATTGTAAATAAGTATAATATTTATAAAATATGTTTGTATTCTTATAGTCTATGCCACCTGTTTGACAGCTGACTGTAAACGACTCCTTTGTTGTTGAAATGACGTTTATCGATTTTCGGGCCAACACCGCTCCCACCGGACGATATCAATTTAACACAGAACCGCTTTTTGGTTATGATCATATTTTTTATTTTTGTGAAACAAAAACTTCATTATATACCGTGATTTTGTGTGTATTGTTTTCAGAAGGTATTATTTCAAGTAGAAAAATCCTTAATTTAATTTATAATACAATTATTAATATTAAACGGTAAGTATAAAAAAATATCAAAATTAAGAATAACACGATTGGATAGAATGTGACCCTCAGATTGAAATAGCAAGAAAAACGTGAAATTAAGTCAAATCATGCAACCAATTAAGTTAATTAACTTATTCGGAAGCATGTAATTGGAGTAAAAATTGATTACACTGCATGACGAGCTACCGCGTTGTATAATATTTGATTCTTGAAATTTTTTTTATCTATGAAACTTATTTTGTTAATAACATTCATACAACTATATTTCTTCGGGCGTTGATAAACTATACTTTTTTTCTTTCTCCCTCTCTTTATGTTAGAGGAGGGCAAACGATATTGCAGGTCACCGTTAATGTGTGATCACCGCCCATGAACTCTTGCAACATCCGAGGATTCACAAGAGCGTTGCCGGCCTTGGAGATAGCAGTATGCCTTTCTTGAAGGTACCCATGTCGTATCGATCTGGAAATACCGCCAAAGGAAGTTCGTTCCACATTCTAGTGGAACGTGGGAAAACAATCCTTGAATATATACTTATAAAATTGTTAACCTAACTTCCGTTTTTCTGATCTTTTAAACACACTTGGTCTAAGAATACAAGGTCTAACTATAAATAAAACTAAATCCCAATATAATATTAATGAAGACCCAAAAATGTAAATATTAAAAGCGTTTATTTCATTTAATACACATAGCTAGCAAGTTTCAGAATAATTCATTGAATGTAAAAACTTTTTACGAGTTCGAGAACGGAATTTAATTTCATAGACTCGTATTAATTAACGCTTCATTTCTAAGTGCGTTTAAATCGCGATGGAAAATCGTTTTCCTAAAGTAACAGTTCTATAAATACATACATGTTAAATAATGGATAGTATGGTTAGATCATAGATAGATAGATAGATCATAGATAGATAACATATATGTAATTTGTGAAACAGTGATCACAATAAAAAAAAACCCGGCTGAGTATGTTATGAGGTTCTTCTCGGACCAGGGCGCGTTTGAAACCCTCGTAGCCTTATTTAAAGTTGGAGAGTGTCTTTACAGAAAGGCTTATTTAGGTACATACGATATCAAAATAGGCCCTCTTGTCACTTCCATTTAATGTACACAAGTGATCATTGGTATGGATTCAAAGTGGAAAATATATAAATAAATAAATAAATTATTATTATAGACACATCTTTTACAATATACAACATTGATTCGACTATTTAAAAATTATGGATTTTTAATATAATTTTAACAATAAAAATAGTTTTACTTAAAGATATATTAATTATTATTACTATTTCTGTAATAATATTTCTTGGCTTGGACACGTAATATTTTAATATAGTCAGATATGCATATGCCAGACTAAAATCTGAAGCGTCATAAATCCTTATATAAAATAGTGTTGGGAGTGATTTGAAATTCAAATGGACTCGGATTTAATTCTATTACAGAAACGATTATGAGATCTGCGCTTTAATGTGAATTAATTATGAATATAATTTAATATGATGGTAACATTTTAATCATAAAAATAAAGATAAAAGTTTACAAAAAAATATAACATAATATTTAATTTTTTTTTTATATATTAAATAATGTTTTAACAATTCTTTTATTTACAATACAATATATGAGAAATTGTAGGTATAGTATCCCAAAAATGGAAACACAAAAATTGCTTTTAAAATCTAAAAATAGAGGACAAAATATGGCTCCGTTAAAAATGTTTTTAAAAAATGGAACCGAGGCGTGCTGTATCGTATTCAGCTGAAAGTAAGCGATGATTGGTATTGGGGATAGAAGGGTCCAGGGCATAAATAACAATCTCGGTGAATAAACAAAAAATAACTGACAGGGGAATTTTAAAATCAATTTACACTTAATCTTTATGGAGGTTTAATTATAATCTTTTAACACTAAACCTACCGACAATTCTTGTATACATTTTCCTACCGCACGCGGTCGTATTGAACGGTAATTAAAAGTTATTTTATTATATAACGCAGGTAATAATGAAAATAACTAAAAGTAAAGAGTGAAGAAAATATTGTATGCATATTCTAAGAATTGTCGTGTAGTTTGATAACGATTTTATAACGTTTAAAATGTGTAAGTTTTACAAAAGTTTAAGAACGGTTAATTTGACCGGTACTTGGTAGGTTTAGTGTTAAATAAACCTTACAGTGACGTCACACGGTTCAAATTAAATAACTTTTAATAAAGAGATCATACTATATTTGTATTATCCTGACTTACTATAATCCATAGCCTTATATAAACCTCCTTACTCTCTTTAAGAGTCAATTTAGCTTCCAAGCAATACTTCATTTGAAGATTAGGACTGAAGAATAACATTATAGTTGTAATTATAGAGAAATTTGCTAGCTTAAAATACAACAGCAGCTTTTACAGAAATAGTAAAACATTTCCAAAAGTTTGACTTCGTGTATCATTGATTTATGTGATATTTTATGGCGCCGTTACGACCACTGCAATCTGAGTTGTATCAAATACAAATGAGTTTAGGTTTTTCTAGTTTTAGGTATTCTGTTTTAATGATGATACGGGTAAAACTGCACTCAAATGCTTTAGAGTTATATATATAAGTTTAGAGTTATATATATATATATATATATATATATATATTTTACTGATTATTATAATAAAAAATGTATTAAATAAATTCTGTATTTACATCTCTTTATCATTAACACATTCACAACCCTCTACTGGGATGTTCGAAGCCGATTTATTTCCGCTTAGTATAAAATAAGGTTGATAAAATTGTTTTTTGGGTTATATGAAAAATGTTAGTACGCGTAACACTTAATACTACCGCTTTGAGTTACATACACATGTTTTAAAAAACCACGCTCGCTTATATATATATATATATATATATATATATAAGCGATTTACCACTCACTGACTCATCACGAAATCTCCGAAACTATCTGTCTGATTAACTTAAAATGTTACATAGTTACTTCTTTTATGACGTAGACTAAGAAAGGATTTTACGGAAATCCTATCCCAACGGATTTTGACTTTTTGCATTTCGCCAAGTTTTAAACCTGTAGGAGCTATACACTTAACGCGGGGGTAAGAGTTACTATAGCAACGGTTACGATGACAACGGATAATATGACAGAAGTTGCCATAGCAACCTAAGTTCACATCCAAATTAAAAGTGTGTGTGTGAATAAGCTAGTATATATATATAAGTTTATACGCTGCTGCTGCTGCTGCTGCTGCTGCTGTAGGTTATAAATGATTTTAAACTATCTATTTATACGTAGCAACTCACTAATCTATAACATCAGAAATAATTGTTTTGGTCCCATCAGAAATAACTTTATACAGTCTATCTAATCTAAAGCTAAGTAATAGTTGAGGATGACGAAGTAAGGGATTCGGATATACATGATTTGGAGACGAAGGATGGATGGACTTACTCTTATTATTATTATTAAACCCATAGGTTTAATCCCAGCTGTGGATAATAGCTTTGAATGTTGGTTGTTGTTGGTAGAAAAGACTTGTATTCGTGCTGCAAAATGTGCCGTTTTTTGAGTACCACGACTTATTTGGGTACTAATTTCTTAAGGGTCCTTATTGCTTAAGACTGATCAAAGTAATTCATAAAATAAGTGTTCATGGGGTTTCTGCTGTTGTCCATAACTTCCTCGTCTACTCGAATCGTGCAATTATGGTTATTAAAGAAAATCGTATAATATTACATATAATAATAGAAGAAAGTGCTTTGGTTAAGGGGAATTATAATTATACTTGCATATGTAAGTGTAAATAGATATTTGCTTAGCCCTCGTTTGTATACTAATTCAGTTATCACGTCGACACACAGACGGCCAGTTTGTTTATGTAACAATGAAATTGGACTGCGCTGTTGATAGCATTATACCTTACGATTTACTTTTACCTTTTATATGGATTGAGATAAAGCTAATAGGGATTTTAATAATTTAATAATTATTAGTATATCTTCACTTTAGTCTTTCGGTTTGAAATTGTCACATTAAAATAATAGATGTGTGAATGAAATGGGGTTTTGAACTGTAATATATATATATATATTTTAAACTGAAATACCAAAAAAATACGTTGCCAAAACTCTTGAAAAATACTATAGTTAATAGTTTGAACATGCAAAAAAACATTTGAGCTTTAATGTTTTTTGGGGCTCGAGAATTCTCCAAGACCAGAGTTGCACTTGGCGTGGTTTTTTACAAAAATGTTTATCTAACTCAAAGCAGTAGTATTAAGTGTTGAAACGTACTAACATTTTTCATATAACCCAAAAAACAATTTTATCAACCTTATTTTATACTAAGCGGAAACTAAATCGGCTTCGAACATCGCAGTAGCATGTGAATGTGTCAATGAAAAAGAGATGTAAATACAGAATTTATTCAATACATTTTTTATTATAATAATCAGTACAATTGTATAAAGTAAAATTATTGTATCCACAGTAACATTAGTTAAGAGTTAAGAGTCGTATTATAGTAGAATAATTCGTAACATTAGGTATTGTTATGATATTTCTTATTGGCAACCCTGATACTTTGATTTATGGTTTCACCAGACTCGATATTGGCGAGGGCGAGACCGCACCCGCAACATACGTTTCGCAGATTTGTGTTCTTTATGGCGAACCTATGTATGAAATTGTTTTGGGATTCTTACATCTTTGATATCTTAATATAAGCCTTCGTCTTAGGCCTTAATATATATTATATAGCCTTCCCCTAAAGCTATTTTATTGGTACTGTTGGTGCATATAGTTCTCTGTTCACCTGTCTTCTCTTATTCCATATTAGCTTTGTCCAACTTCGTTCGGGCTAATGTTTTTAAAATAACTAAGATTATAAGTAAAACTAGTTCTAAGTTACTCTTTATAACATTAGTTATGCGCCTGTGAAAGTTCAATTAAAATCAGTCCAGCTGTTTCAGAGATTATAAAGACCAAACGGACAGATCGACATATAGAAAATTAAAAAATGTTTTTTTAAGTAAGTATTGTACATACGGTTTATGCATTTAATAAAAAAATATTAATTTAGAAACAAACAGACACTTCAATTTTATTTATATGTATAGATTCCAGTATTTTACAGTTCGACAACACAAGCCTCATGAAATTTTGAATATTATAAACAACTATATTAAAGTTAGTCACAAACAAACAATCTAACGGCTTAGTTTTAGTTACACTCAAAACATATTACAATATCTTTAGAGGGTATTAAAATATAAAATGTTTGATTACACAAATAAAGATGGCGTCCTAACAAGGTACTTATAAGCGCTTACAAAATGTAAATTGGATACTTCAATAAATTAACAGAGGAGTCTTACATTCAGCTAAACCTCATTCAAATTGAATTCATTGGATTTTATGTAAATCTCAAACAAATTTAAAATTAAACATAAAGTTTTATTAAATTTAAATTAACAAAATATATTTTTTAATTCTATTTTTACAATTGTTCGAGGTTTTAATCTAATGTTTTAAATAAAATTTAATATAAGATACAGTTTTATCGAAACTTCTTTATATTAACTAATTGTACGCTTCGCAGTAGCACATACTGGGTGAGAAATAGTTGTTAGCTAGTATTGCGTCTGTTTCAAAAAAAGAAAAATAAAACTAAAAATCGATAAGAGTGTTCAAAACGTTCGAATTTCAAAATTGTTGTCCCGCATCGCAAATACGTTCCAATTTTAAACTGTAAGGGGGTTTGAACGCGTGTAAATAAATGTGCTTTGAATCGGTTACAATTATTATATATATATATATATATATATATATATATATATATATATAGCTCAGTTGGTAAGATCCATAGTTATTTTATTACATTGAATAAAATTTAAAATTAGAACATTATTACTTAGTCCGTTATTTGTATAAATGAAAACTGATTAAACCTGAGAATATTTTTTACTTTAATCCGTTAAGTTGTAAAGTTGTAGATATCTGTTAGATTGACCACGCTCGGACAGCTACCGGTACTACAACTAACTGTACTGAGTACATTTTTTATTTTGAGATGTTTATGGAATCATTATTATTACATATTTATAACTTAGTGTTGTTAGATTAGAGTCCTGGGTTCGATACTCGATAGTGACTAATTATATGATAATTATGATGATATTTGTTCTGTCATGAAAAGAAAACTGTTGATTGTCTCTCTGTCGTGTCTGTTTGTCTGTTAGTTTTGTTGTGGTTTTTGCTATCATGTATATAATTTCTTTTGAAAGCATAAAATATTAGGATCCGCCAACCGTGCGCGGCGGGTGTTGAGCTGAGCCGCTCTCCTTTCTTCTTTTCTTGATAATTTTTGAATGGCTAAACATTCTTTTTAATCTGTTTTCGCTATAATATCCGCGCGGCTCAAACATACATGAGAGATTTTTTGCTAATTATCTCGTCGCATTCTGGAGACAACTAAACACAAAAAAAGGTCTCCCAAACGGTTAAGAGTTTCGCGTACGCTCAGCTCGATTACGTTCTTATTAGATCTAAAAAATCCTAAACATATTTCGTGTTCCGTTGTAAAAATGTAACACGGTCAGCAATATTAACGACATGTTTGGACATGCACATGAACACACACACACACACACACACACAGTGTCTTGTTATTTCTAAAAATTGATCTTAACAACGATCCCTTCAACCTAGATAAGATATAAATAGACAAATACTTCAAACTGAAACATTAAGCCAGCTTCAAACGTGAAGAAAATGATTCCACAAGTAATTGGAGAGAAAAAGAGAAGAGAATTTACGAAATCTGTAATAACAATAAAATTGCATCGAAACTTTGCCTAACTTGTTGAATAGGTAGACAAATGGGAATTTTGCGTCGAATTGTCACTTGTAAGGTGTGATGCTGATTTAGTCGTCGTGGTTGGACTTGTTTCAAATTCAAATTGTGGTAAGAGCTGCTTGTCAGTCTGTAAAGTAAGTATTAAAGGTTATTCGGATCTGACATAAAAATGAATGCTATAAGCGGCCTACATTCTTTAATAATTTCTAACCAACAACGATCGTTAACACGCAGGATCAACGGCTTCCAAATTACAACTGGACACTCATACTCTTTTTTCTTAAGGATTGTATGCAACATGGCCGTTATATATAATGGAACAATTCGCTATATTCAAATATTAAATTCACTGAAATTTAATCACTTTAGGGTGTCTTCAATTAGCAATTAATCCAATTCAGCTCAGAATAATTAAACACTTATTAAAATGTATAAATCAATACAATAATACATATATGAAGATCAATCTCTTGTTATATATTATACTAACAGGTTACCCGTGCTTCGCGACGGACGGCGAAAGTGAAGAAGAGAGAGAACGGGGGGAAACTTTGCAGTTTTTTAGCTGTAACTTTGGAACGGTTTGAACTTTTGCAAAATCCTTTCTTATTGCACCTATTTAATATGTCAGGAGTCTTGTGTCCAAATTTCAGCTTTCTAGGTATTACGGTTTGGGCTGTAGAGCGATGAATGAGTCAATGAGTGTCTTTGTGCTTTATATATTAAGATATATTAAGGTTATTAGTGCCTATGTTTCATTTGCGTCTGTGTGGATTTTGTAGATATTACAGTTCGCTGTGAAATCATACTAATAACCAGATGCCAGTCATCAAAAATATGTTTGTTAATAAAAGAATCAGTAATTATTTTGTTAAAATTTGTATAAAAGATCAAAGTTGTGAGCGATGTAAGAAATAGACATGTAACAAAATCTCGGTCGACGCTGTTTTGTGGTTGTGATGCAATACCAGACTGACTTACATTCTAAAAATATTAACCGTTACGGTAATAAAATTTAATACCTTAAATATTATTTAAAGTTTGATTTTATAGTCCTGTTATAACAGTTAATTTGTAACAAGTTATACTGAACCCTAAAAATAATGTTATAAAGTACATCTGTTAGTTGATTTTGATGGTTCTAGTCGTTCGTACATTGCTCACTAAATATATTGACGTTTGTGAAACAGTGATCACAATAAAAAAAAAACCCGGGTGAGTATGTTGTGTGGTTCTTCTAAGACCAGGGCGCGTTTGGAACTCTCGTAGCCTTATTTTAAGTTGGAAAGTGTTTTTACAGAAGGGCTTATTTTAATACATACGACACATACGATATCAAAATAGGCCCTCCTGTCACTTCCATTTGACGTACATAAGTGATCACTGGTATGGATACAAAGTGGAAAATATATAAATAAATAAATAAAAATAAATAAATAAATGATTAACTCAAAACCATGTAAACTTACTGGTTTAATACTTTTCTATATTATTAAGGAAGCTTTGTTCAGTGTCTAGTTTCGGTATATCAAATATATAAATATCCTATTTCAGCTCGTTTAGTTTCTTTAAAATATAAAGGTAGAAATGTAACTAAAGTTTTCTGTTTAGTTCTTTGTATTGTATTATATTTGAAGTACAGTAATACCCCGCTTTACGCGACCCCGTTATACGCGGTCTCACTAATTAGTAATTGTAATTAATATATATATATATATATATATATATATATATTAATTACAATTACTACCATAAAATTAAAAATGTAAACTGTTACAAAATAGTAATTTAGAATATAAAATTTTCAATCCCCTTGAAACCATCACGCTTAACCAAAATACTCAATAATCTCTTTTGGTAGTTATGTACAAAATATTATAGTTTTTCAACATTTCTAGGTCATTTTCGGTTCAATTCGTCTACGGACCGAAATGTATAGCGATAGTTATAAATAATGAAAATAAATTGATTATAATAAAAGTAGGTCATGAAATAAACGATCTTGATAATTGTTAAAGGGATAGAAATTATAATTGTCACGCTAGCTGATGGTTTGCGTGTAGCATTGTTTTATGATTCATCTATAATAATGGGAGTGGGTCCGGCCTTCATTCCAACGCTAGGACTTTGGTTATTCTATATATATTTAACACTAAACCTACCGACAATTCTTGTACACCTGTTCCTACCGCACGCCGTCGAATTGACCGGTAATTAAAATTTATTTTATTGTATAACGCAGGTAAAATGGAAATAACAAAGTAAAGAGTGAAGAAAATATTATATGCGTATTCGAAGAATTGTCATGTAGTTTGATAACGATATTATAACGTTTAAAAATGTGTAAGTTTTACAAAAGATTAAGAACGGTCAATTTGACCGGTACTTGGTAGGTTTAGTGTTAAATATATGTGAAAATATCAGAATCGATGTGCTCTAAATTGTACACTACAAAAATTAATATTAAAAATTTCTGTTTTCTATTTTTCTCAAAAAAAAAACCAGTCGATTTTGATGGTATTCCGGGCCTTATAAACATGTCTGGGACAGCAACATCTCACTAGTATTGCGTGAACTAGATTACTATTCTGTTGTATTATATTATTGTTAAATATGAAAAAAACTTAAGTAATGTAAGTTATCACCATTTTAAAGATTTATAATCATTTTATTATTATTTACCTCAAATTTTATGACCTGCTCGCAAGAAATTTATATTCTAAGTACGTATATAAGGTCATCATTTCACTCCATAGATTCAATGTTTAGAAAATGTTTTTGTCGTGTGACTATCAAATGACTATGTAAAAAATACGTTTCTAGGTCCAGTAGTGAAGACAGTTGGTTTATTTATAAAAACAAAGAAACAAATATAAAAGATTGAGTCATTTATATCATTTAATTGTTGTAACAACAATGAATTTTAAGTCTTTCTAATACACAAGTGTGACGGCGCCCTCAACTTTAACAATAACCCAGCAAATGTGGAGTCAGTGTTGTGTTTAGTCAAATAAAAATAAACTTAAATACATCGTTATAAAGCTGCCTTTTCAATCACAGCTGGTATTGTACCTGCGACCTTATATATATTACGAAGGAGTGACAGCTTCCGTCAGTAATCAGGTCACGTTCCGTTTTGAAACGCGGTTGTCGTTCGTCGTAGAGAAATGCAGACGTGAATGGGGGGCTTATACTATGTTCATATGGATTTATTGTTGGCCTAAATATTTTATGAGTGGACAATTATATGCGTATTTTTAGTTACTTAAGAATCTGGAAGTAAAACTGAGGTATATTGGTTATTATTAAAATATTTTATCGTAATTATTCAACGTCTATTCTCTCGTCATTTGCTCCTTGATGGCGCTTGCTCGGTTCATTGTTTTCGCCACTTTTGTTCGGGCGGCCATTATCTCGAATTTTTTAAGAGAAAATACCAACCAGTCTTTCGATTTTAGAGGAATGAGTAGTTCCTTTGAATACAAAAAATACCTACTATCGTGATGGAGAACTGTTCCACTTTCCGATTTTGGTCTTATTGTCGTCTTTATCTGCATAACGTGATTTTTCTTTTGACAGTATTATTTCAAAAAGTTTCCTCAATTTTAAACATGAAATGTAGCTTAAGTTATTAGCCCCTCATTACATTGGAAAAATTTGTTTCGCTTTTATTATGCATGTATCTTAACAAAATAAAACATTTGTTATGTTTGTTTCTAGTATATCATTCAATGAAAATCATTTTTATAACTAAACACTTATGCGTTCTATCAAGCTTATTATAATAAACACAGCTCATTAGCGAATGTAACAGATTGGTAATCCCTGGCCTAATCTGTACGACATATTGACAATATTTACAGAAATATCGACGAACCATCGTAAAGAGCTAGGGTGAAAATATGGCAACCAACCTCGACTTGCTCGAGCATAATATCAAATTTACCAAAAGTATTATATAAATAAATTGTATATAGTTCTTAGGCAAGACTTGCCATTTTACGCCTCGCTGGTCCCATCTCGTGCTGGTGACGTAAAACTGAACGATTGCACAAATAAGGAAACTTAGCTAGGAACTATACATTTTTGTTATATATTATAAAAATATAATTCCTTCCTTCCTTTGATCCCGACCACCGCATATCAGATATAGATTTTGTAATGTTCTGTTTTGGCACTTAACCAAAAACATATTTGAATATAGTCGTTTTGGTCTATAAATTTATAATTTATTAATAAACTACACTGGAGCGCTATTTATTGGCGTCTAGCGCAGCTGAATCATCACAACAAATATACCTATTGTAAAATTTTACCTTAAGTAGTGGTAATCATTAATTAATTAATTATTATTAGAAGTCAATGTCACTGATTTTCAATTTGGAGATAAATTTATGCTCATATAGAACTACATTCATGGACTTTTCAAAACGTTGTAAAATCCTCAATCAGATAAACGGGGATGAATGTCTGTCTGAATTAACGTTTTAATTATTATTATTTTATTATCTTGTTGCGAGAGTAAAACATGTTATGTTTTTGGGAAAAACAAAAAGTGGTTGTAATAAGCCATAAATTTGATTTTTAGTTCACTTCAGGTGGTGCTGTGTTGTATTTTGAAAAGTCTTCAAGTAAAGTCCATGTCACTGGTTCGAATAGAATTGAAGTGGTTGTAATTTCAAATTTGACTTCGAAGTCTTACTTGAAATTCTTTAGACAAAGATTTATTAATTTCTCACATCGAATTGAGTTAATGTCTGGCTTCCCACTAACCGTGTGGCGTGATATAAAGTGTTGTGCAGTACTGCCACATATTGCCGTATTAACTGGCGAAAAGCCAATACTATATAAATATTCACTTTCATATCGCTGAATCATTAACACCTACCTTTACAGTATAAATATAATCGTCGTTTTAAATTGCTCTTGTGTTCATATTACCGTGATTACATTGCAACCAATAACCGACGGACAATATTGCGGCTCAATGCGTCCAATCCCCCTCTCCCCCCTCCTATATAACCCCACATACCACTTCAAACCGCAAACTTTGCAAAATTACAATTTTCATAGAATTTTCAACTCATAACTGTGGAATAGTACAATGTTAAAATAAGGCAAAGTTTTAATATAAAACATTTTGATATTAATTATAATTCTATCGAAATTTGGGATGAATTTTGAAGTTTGATATTTATTAAATAATATATTAGAAGCTTTTATTTATTACAATTTATAAAACAGTTCATTAACCTTTATATTACAAGGTATTTTAGTATGAGTTCCGAAAATAGATTCGACCTTTATATCCCATAACATATATTTATGTTTAAACTACACATGACTGCTCATATTCAATGATTTTGAAAATTCAATTTGAACTATAATTTCCCCAAGTTTTGATAGAAAAGTAGGTAGTAGGTTGTTAATCTCAGCTTACTCCGCGTGACTGGAGTGTAACATTAAACTTGGAAACTTGGTTAGTGGTCCTTTATTTGAGATTAACTTTGTCAGAAATTGTCTTCGTCTTGTTTGGACACGGATAGCAAGTTCTTGGGAAATTTACCTGTTGTATCTGAATATAGATATAGATGGGTATCTGTCGAATTAGAAGGTAGTTACAAAGTCGAACATTTGGAAATAGTTAATTTTTGTTATATATACTTATATATTTAATTTTGGTTGGTTTGAATAGAATCATCACGTAAGTTGTACAAAATTTGTTCTTTCAGTCTTGCTTTCCTTTTTAGAGGCTTTCCTCATAAGGAACTCAATGTGTTTACTATAAGTGTTAAATTTGTTTTATATATAATGACAGAAAATGTAATAAATATCTGCAATATTGTCTGAATCTATTCAGTCTTTTTATTGATAACCAAGTTCCTCTGTCAATACGTCGCTCTCGACAAAGGAATGAGGATTATACGCGCTGCTGACAAATGGAATTCAGACCAATTTAATATATTATTCTCAAAATATATTTAAAAAGAATGCGCTGGAGCGTGATCACTTTTTAATATATATTTTTTAATATATATTTCGTTTTGGTAGTGTCATTAAACTCTCTGTAAACTGACACTGACTAAAGTTTTAATGCAAAAGCTCTGAGCATTTTCACGATTTTAACGCCAAAAATAGGGTGTATGTTATTTGTATAACATTGTAATTTACTTTTGTCAATAGTAGACCGCGAAGCGACAATTTTCGGGGTTCGTTTTCCATAAATGCTACCTGAAGCCGGAGTACACTTAATGTCAATGGATACTCATTGCCTCTCGTATCGTCCTGCAATATTTGATGATGTGCTTATAGCCTTATCCCACATTATTAATACCATTTCTATTTTATTTTTTATTCTTTAATATGAATAAATTTATAGAAAATAATATATACTGGTGGAGTTTTATTCATTGTAGTTGTTATCAAATAAAGGCCTTGTGTCACAAAGAAAAGCGTCACGAAGGGCTCTCCATAATAATAATACTCTTGTTATTTCAAACTATTTTCGTTACTTCTAAATATAATTTTAAACACAATTTTCTTTGTAGATTGCTCGTTTTTATATTTTAATTAAGATGTGTGATTGGTTTAGTGTTTACTGTATAACTTTGTATAATATGCGGGTAGATGTACATTTTATTACTTGTACTGAGAACGATTGAAGAAAATGCGTATCACGAAAACGTGTGTAATAAGGTCCCCTACTAAGTGTTTGATATTCGAAGGCTAATTTCGGGTTTGTTCCATTAGGGATGCATTATTAAACAATGAGGTGGGGAAAGCCGGGAAAGGTTTGACCTACTTATCATTTTTACAAGCGTATTCCTGTCTAAATGATTTATGAGGATTTGCAATTTATTATCATTTATATTTCTTATTTTCAGTCAAATATTTTTATAGAAATAATCAATCTTAGTTTAAGATTGATGATGTTATGATATGATGTAAATAAATTTATATTTATATAAAAAATTCAAGATTTCTTATTAGAAATATTTAATTTAATCTTTCTTTCAAAATACCTTTCATTCTTTACTTTATTATTAACTGATTTCACTTTCGAAGTTAAAAATTCATTATCACATAACAAATTACGTAAAAATATAATTATGTAACACGAACAAAATATCCAAATACTTCTTATTAAAAAACAAATTAATTTCTTTGAACGACTTCAAAAAGTATATCATTAATATTATGATCAAATACGGTAATTACATGTTAATGGAAATAACAAAAATACTTTATATATAAATTCTTATTAAATTTCTTTAATTTACCTTTACGTATTGGAAACGAGAGGTTTTTTGCTTATACTTTTAAATATTTATTGAGCATAGCGTTCTTTCTACTGGAGACTTTTTCACATTCTTTGTCACGAATAGGCTTGAAAACTACTTGACGAAAAATAATGAAATATTGCAATCAAAAAGACACCCATTATAGGTGATAGTTTAAATATTTTTTTTTTTTTAAATGTCATGTTCTTGAGGAATAATCGTCAAAAAACTGATATACCATTGAAGTCAATGGGAAACGATGAGTCATTAGACTAGGCTCGCTTCGCTCAATATGAAAATGGCACCCGAGATTTTGCGAGCGCAACGAGTCGAAATTGAGGGTCTGTTGGCGCCCCTAGTATAACAGATGCATCCACTCTTCCATGTAGGCTAATAAGAAATAAGAGTATTGGCATATTGTCTTATTTACTGTATGAATCCCATAAATAAGTAATACTTTTCTATAGTATGGCAGTGTTTAAATATTATTATCCCCGTATTAGATTACAATCCTTTCGTAATCAAAGTCACCAATTTGTTTAAATAAACACGTATTGTTCTTGTAAATGTTGAGAGAACATTTCCATTTGAGTCCTTAATATCCTGACGGTGACAAATAACGTGGTAAGACAACCTCTCGCCTGGGAAATTTACAGCTAGTGTTTATTTAGATGTATGTTAACAGTTCACATATATTATAATAGTATTTGGATGTTTTTGAACAAATATTCTGTTTTTGGGTGGATTAAATCGAAGCTGACATAATTATTACATGCAAATTTTGAAAATAGTTATATATAAGGCATTTTTATAACACGTTATTTGGCGACGGAGTTTTAGGTATTGAAAAAGATGGATGATAAAAGTGCATGCAAATGAACGTTGAGATGGAAGAGGGGATGACATGAGTATGAGATGATGTATGGGCGTGTCATGAGAATATGGATATGCGGCTAGAGGGAGACAAAAACTTAACTGAAAAGAGTTAAAGCATCGCTGACATAACCAGAGCGAGTGGGAAGCGAACTTGTTATGCCCACTCTACCTGGAGTGGGATAAGGCAGGATAATGATAATAGGATTTGGCGATAATAATAGTTATCTAACGTACATAACCTTTAAACAATTGAAGATGACTCTGGACAATAACGGTCAGTTCGCATCAGATTATATACAGGCAGTTAAAAAGCGAAGCCCTAGAACGTTCAGTCAAACGTCTAGTCTGCGGATAACTGACTGTTAAACCGATTATTCTTTAAATCTTTACTTTCTTAGGATTTGAATAAGCTCTTTACGTAATAGATTATATGACGTGGGGTATATGTCCGTTTCATCGGTGGTTTTGATAATGATGTCAATGTACTTGCAAATAGTATAGTATCCGGCAAGTTTTTTATCATAATCGCATTACATTAAACAGTCCCTACTTATTGATTTCATTACAAAATAATTTTAAAAAAAGGAAGTAAAGAAAGTAAAGAAAGAAAAGAAAGAAAAGAAAGAAAAGAAAGAAAAGAAAGAAAAGAAAGAAAAGAAAGAAAAGAAAGAAAAGAAAGAAAAGAAAGAAAAGAAAGAAAAGAAAGAAAAGAAAGAAAAGAAAGAAAAGAAACAAAAGAAACAAAAGAAAGAAAAGAAAGAAAAGAAAGAAAAGAAAGAAAAGAAAGAAAAGAAAGAAAAGAAAGAAAAGAAAGAAAGCCTGTGTAGATTCTTAAGGATAGTAATTTATTAATTATGATAGTTGTCAAATATTATATACTCGTATGAATGCGACGTCACAATCAACACTATCATATTTACGTATACAAATATAAATCAATATCCACAGTTAAACCATAGGTTTATTTTAAGCCAGACTAAACTTTAAATAGTTAAACATGTCTGTCCCAGTCAGATGTCCGCAACCCTTTTAGCGGACTGGTGTAATTTTATTAACAACTAACTTTTGATCGCACCATCGCTTCATGGATACATTAAAATGTCGTCGTCTATAAAATTAACTTTTATTTTATATATATATATATATATATTCTCCATCTATTCTTCATAATTAATTCCATGTCCATGGAATCTTTAGCCAAAATGCTGTTTTATTAATAAAATAATTAGAAGTCAATCTGAAATCCATATCGGGATCAAAATTAGGTTATGTTCATCCTTGATAATTGAGCTTTCGAAGGGTTAAAGAATGTTTAAAAAGTTCAGTAGATATAGAGCCTGTTGCAAACAAACAGAATTTTAGTCTTATTATATACAATTAATGAATGAGACCTAAAAAATAACTTCCAGTCTTAGTGCTCGTAATATAAACAGTCAAAATAGCGTTCTATCCTCAGCGGAGCGGGTAACATTAGATCTTTTAAGATATTTCCTTTTATATCTTATCTATTAAGATAAATCAGTAAATATTAAGAATGTTAACGAACATTGGATCCAAAAATAAAGTAGATTTTTTATCACCATATCCTTTCTTATCCTTGTTTATCCTTGTTTTATCACATAAAATGATGTATGATGCTGGTGGCGGTTTAATTTTGATACATGTTATAATAAAAATATTTTATATCACAAGTTATATTAGTTATTTGACCTCGAAACATCTACAATCCCAGATTAAAATCAATCTTAGATGGCTTCTTACGAACACAAATCCGAGACTAACTTATATGCTTTAACTCAAGAAACACATTGAAGTTTCAAGATCAGGATTGATTATTAATTTTGGATAATTGTCACAGCTGACGATTACTGTCTCGCTTATTTATGAGAGAGTTTGTTTGAATGTCATAAAACTTCGTCTAATACTAAAGTCAGTTACAAATGGTGACTTGTTACCAAATAGCTACTACCAATTGTAAAGTTATTACCGGATTTAATGTATGAGTTATAATAAAACATTTAAACCAGAAAGGCCCCTTTATTGAGAGGGGTCTGAGTTTAATTCTATTACAAGATGACATACACACTAAAATACCTTTTAAATTTTGTGTTAATCCCAACCATATATGAAATATAAATAATTATTGTTTACACTAAAATGTCTACTATATTTTTGTTTTCTTCCTAACCATATACTAGGATCCGCCAACCGTGCGCGGCGGGTGTTGAGCTGAGCCCCTCTCCTTTCTTCTTTTCTTGATAACTTTTGAATGACTAAACATTTTTTCAATCTGTTTACGCTATAATATCCGCGACTCAAACATACATGAGATAATTTTTACCTAATTATCTCGTCGCATTCTGGAGACAACTAAATACAAAAAAAGGTCTCCCAAACGGTTAAGAATGAAATATATTGAAATTTATTTATCAATAATAAAAACAATCAAATTCATTTGATTTAGGTAAAACAAATATTCACCAAAACAAGTATTGTAAAGAAAAAACCGAACCACTTTCAATTTCTAAGTGGTCAGAACACTTTCTACTACGAGCAGTGACCGGTAATGGTATTATTAATTATATGATATGTAATCGGAAGGAATTAACATTAAAATACAATAAATATACCAACAAACGTAATATTCATATTAGATATTGGAGTGGTCTGATACTTATATATTAAGACTTATTCAATATCCTGACTTTTGTCGATTTAAAAGTATATTTATGGAAAAATATGATGTAAAGGAAATTGCGTGGCAAATAAACACTATTTGAAGTATTGTTTGTTTTACAAGATGGCTATCTTTTTTCAAGATAGCAATTGTCGGATGTTACTTCAAGTATTTTTCCTCACACCAAATAAATGGTTAGAGAAAACGTGTTTGTTATTATTAGAAGTAAAATGTTTTTATGTAGAAACTCTTTGATTATACACACACATATACATATATATGTATGTATGTGATGTATGTATGTGTGTGTATAAAAAATCAAACGAATTATATTTTATAATCTTGTTTCTAATAAATTATTAATTTTTAAAATTCGCATATGCTTTTTCTATTTCATAATCACAATGAATAATTTATAAAAAAATCAGACCGCGATTGAGGATACGTATAACTAAATGATCAAAACATTTATTAATTAATTTATTTAATATAAATACTGAATAAGTATTATAATTATAACCAAACAATCCGTAAACTATCCTAAACTATTAAGTTTAGAACTAACTTACCGAATTTATAACAATGCAGCCAACATCAAGTTTCAGGCCGCTTTTGTTGGGATTAAGTTGGTAAACTTGTTTTATTATCCTTTAATATTTATATATATATAAATACGTATTCAAAGTTATAGAAAATCCTAAAAAAAGACCATTGTATTATAGAAATTAATATGAAATGAAGTTTTATAAAAGTCGTTCCAGATTTTTCTTAAAAAAAAATATAAATCTCTTTAATTATATTTTATTTTATTAATTTGTATTAAATTTTTTGACATACCTAACTTATATTAATACTCTTTAATCGGACGAGCTGAACTGAACTATTTGTTAAAATTCCCTCTTAATATAATATTTTTATATCCTATAAATAGATAATATTGATACAATTCAGTCCTTGTTCCTTGTTTCACTTCGAAATTTTATTCCCTTAAAGTTAGACAACAAAAAATATAACTTCTTATGGCCTTTAGTAATGAAACTTCATACCAATCAAAATACCTATCATTCAAACAAATATCATATATTGTGTACTGCTATATTGTGTATAATATACACACACACAAACAACACTACAACCTACCCACTTACAAAACCCACAACACACAAGAACAACACATATGTACATACTTGTGTAAGTCTGACTCATCTTGTTTACCATAAATAAATAGGTGTACACACTTGCGACTGTCGCATTCACTTGTCGTGTCGTGTCTTAGTATGATAGAATTTGTAACTGAGTTCTCTGTAAAAAAGACTCCAAAATAAATCGTTTTTTTTAAGTAATCTTTTACCATCATTTTCTATAAAATACTCCAATAATAGTAAGTTTTTTATGTGTAACGTTATTGTAGTATCATCAGTTCTATCGATATATATAATACTAGGGACGCCAACAGACCCTCAATTTCGACTCGCTGCGCTCGCGAAATCTCGGGTGCCGTTTGCACATTGAGCGAAGCGAGCCCAGTGTTCCACTCATCGTTTCCCATTGATTTCAATGGGATATATTTTTGACGCTTATTCCTCAACGATATGACATTTTACAATTTTTTTTTAAACCATCACCTAATTTCCGTCTTTTTGATTGCAAAATTTTATAATTTTCCGTCACTTCGCTGAAATAGTTCGTGTGCGCACGTTTGTCAATAATAATTTGATTTGCACATTCAATGAGTTATTTGCTTTGCCTCTAGGCCCTGATTGAGGTTGATATAAATTATACTTACCCATTTAAAACAATTATCCCTCGGGTTCTATAATATTTTTCTGAGATTATTGTATATTCGTTTGATACACCAAGAGAAATAGAAACTTAACCTGCACTAAAATCTTTTTCACCGCATTATAATCATCCGACTATTATAATTATATTATATCAATAAAATAGTGTAATAATCAAAATAATATCGATTACGTAAGCTTCACACCTACAGTTATATTAAATGAAAATATTCTCAAAGAAAAAACAATTTTAATTGTATCAAAATAAGATAAATAATTGCACGAATGAATTGCAATAGTACAAGCCGAAATTCTGCGAGAATACAATAGAAGGGTCACTGACCGACCACCTGTTTTCGATCTATCTGCGTCCTGCTTTAATCCGATAATTACGGTATATTAGGTATCTCTTTCACACATTTAACCTTTAGACATACAAATAATGGTAGAAACGGAACTGGCGAAAACATAAACTATAAACGTTGCAAATAACAACGTAACTCCATTTTGTTTTACGTTACATGTCCGTCCTAATATCTTTTAGAAATCGTGTGTTTATTATGTGATCCAGTTTGGGATAAAAGAACCTAACTCCCAAAAAAAGCGTTAAGAAGTTAATTTTAATTATTTATATGATTACCTTCGTGTTTTTATAATTTTTTATATTTTTTGTTTATTAAAACTTTTCATAAATAATATTTAAAAACGACTGCGTAAAAGATATTCCATAGGATGATTATTATTCATAAGAATACTTATTAAACAGCCTTTCTAACTTATTAAAATCGCAATAACAAAAACAACGCTTTAAACATCAAGCCGAGAAACGAGAAAAAAAAATATGATAAAGGGAGCAATATTTTCACGTTTCTAAAACGTCGACCCTTACCTACCTCTTATATAAACATGTTTTTGGGTACATCGCTCAAATATGACAATGAAAATACTTTAGAAAATACCATAATCCAACTTATCAAGCACGTTAGAAAATGCCAACTCCAAAACGACCCATTTCTATTCGTATTCCGCTTCGCGTTCCAGCGTAATGTTGACTTTTTTTTAAAGCAATTTAGACATGGCTGCGGAGTTTTTGCGGCCAGTTTTAATCGATGTTGCCATTTTTAAGCCATCAAGGCTTTCATTTCCGCTTTTCTTTGAATGCCCACAGATTACGTTCGACTGTTACCATATTGTGTTGTTTTCTGCAATATTGAAGTTTGAAGATTTTCTTGCAATCATGGTTAGTTTTCTGTTAATTTCTAAGTATTAATAATGTACAAATATTATATTGTTACAGATAACATTGAAAATGGTGCAATGATGTGAATGCGATGCTACTTCAGCAGACGTCGTCGTCGCCTGGTCCCAGCGGCACGGCCAGCCCCAAACTTCCTCCAAGCCCACGCCCAAATCCCAGTCCCATCTTTGGTTCTCGACTGGCCGGCAGTCCAAGTTTAAGCGATGGAGCATCAAGTTCGAACAGTCTCAAACCCGGAAGCAATAGTCCAAAACTTGGAACAAACAGTCCGAATTTGGGAGCAAGCCCAAAATATGGGAGTCCAAGGATGGGAAGCGGCAGTCCAAGGTATGAAGGGAAAGGGGCTTTGGAAGATGAAGTTGCATTGGAAAGACTACAGACCGAATTGAAGGAAGGCTGGACAGTCCACACGGGAAGAGATGGCCGCCTGTATTATTGCAAGTAAGTGATTATTTAAAAATATTTTTAGAATAGTCCATCCATGAGAGTTATTATAGATTGGTCCCAAAATAGTCAAACTCTGTATTTTATTTGCAAAAAAGTTTAATTGTGTTGCAAAATTGCAAAAATTAGTTTTCAATAGGTGATTCAAGAGTCAGTAAACCATAACAGGATAAAACAAAGCGCAGGTAGACAGGAAGTTCGCAATACAGAGAAATGAATTCGTTCCGTTTCAAGACAATTCCTGCCGTTTAGTGCAATCGTCGAAGGATGTTGGTGGTTCCATGAGCGGTTGTGTTTTGTTTTACTATTATTAATATATTGGAGATATTAAAGTGGTTAAAAATTTAAGGTAGGGTTAATAACCACGAAATTCCATATAAAATTAACTAGTTCTTCTTTTATTTTCAAATGTCAAGTCATGAGGATATTTATTATTGTTCAGTAATTTCTTTGTAGATATATTTAGGTTCTTAAAACAACACGAAATGTTGGACCATCACTATTTTTTATATCTATAATTATATTTGAATAAATTTTATAGCCGGTCACTGTGTTGAAATAAAATGAACATTTCATCTGCATTGCATAATTAAATATAATTTGTAATACAGTAATTATTGTGAGTGCTCAGATTCACTTTCAGAGACAATATCGTGAGAACGGACTCATTTATTTCAGATGTAGAACAATTCACATAAAAAAATGTTGTAATATCAAGTGTGACAATGTACAATATAAGTTATTTACTGTATTTTGGAAGGTTTTGACAATATATATTAAAAAGTCGGTCAAATTATTTAGCATTTGTTATTATTTTTGTGTAGTATTCTCCAGACTTCAGTGCCACATTGTTTTTAAATAAATAATAACTAAATATAATATATACATTGTGTTTTCTAAGCGTTTATATTTATGTGTGTGTTTTTGCCATACAAGTAGACTGAAGCGAGCCAAGCTATAAGCGTGCTATTATAAGCGCATTGATCACAAAGCCTCCGCGTACAGCTCTCCGCTACAATAATTTTCAGCTGGTATTAATCAGGGTTGTCGCATATTAATAATTATTATTTTCACATATTAAATTGTTATGTATAATATTTTATTTGTTTAATATGATAGATTTTATTATTCAAGATGAAAGTGAATTGTTTTATATCTAAATAAAGTATTAACTAAGACTAAGATTTTTTAATTTTATCATACATTCAATATATTTTGATATATCCTAGTAAGTGAGTAAAGATTTTTTTATAATTATAAATATTATTTAATATTACATATAGAGTGGCAACCCTGTGACTAAAGCTATACACCGGAAGCGTCATTCGTTGCCGGCTTCATTAGATAGATTGAATAAAGACAATGTACGGAATCCGCTTATAAATTATCTTCAGACACGCCTCGCACACTGATGCAATATAATAACTATTGGCATTATCATTTTATTAAAGCTTACCGCCGATATTAATCGGAATTTAGAGCATTTTGATCTTTAGCATACGGAATTTATAGCATTTATCAATATATATACTTAAATAAACAAATATCGTTAGTATTTTCATGTTTAATTTCCATTGTATCTCCATTCGTCGAAGACAATAACTGTTGCTATAAAAAAATTTTAAAGCTTACTGCCGATAATAATCGGAATTTAGAGCATTTTGATCATTTACACACGGATTTTATAGCATTTAGCAATATATATACTTAAATAAACAAATATCGTTAGTATTTATGTTACTAAAAATTAATGGAAAATAGTCTTTCTTGATTCGTCGAAAACAAAACAAGAGGCTTCAGACACTATTAAATTATGAGAAAATATTGGTTTAATATTTACATAAAACAGACTACTACGTATTATAATTGTTGTATTAGTGATTATAATAATAACGAACAGTCTTGTGAATTATTAAACTTTTTACATTTGAAGATTCCGAGACTTATTCTTTTTTATTCTTAAGTTTTTATGAATATAAAGTAACTTCCATTTCATATTTAAATTCTTTGATTCCCTGAATGTTTGATTTAAATAAGTATTAACAATAGTAATATTGTTTGATTCCACATATGTTGTTTGTCGGCTCGTACAAAGAGAACTAATTATTTAGATATTCAATGAAGCCTCTTCATCTTCAGTGATGTATAAAGATTTCGGAGAACCTCCTTAATTTGTAATCGATATTTGATTTAACATGTACTATATATATGTATTACATCTTTATATATCTATAATTGAGCTGAGCTTAAGCGAAGCTCTTAACCGTTTGGGAGACCTTTTTTGTGTTTAGTTGTCTCCAGAATGCGACAAGATAATTAGCTAAAAACTTTCTCATGTATTTTTAAGTCGAACGCGGATGTTATAGCGAAAACAGATTGAAAAAATGAGCAGCCATTCAAAAGTTATCAAGAAAAGAAGAAAGGAGAGGGGCTCAGCTCAACACCCGCCGCGCACTGTTGGCGGATCGTAGTAGTATATTGAGTACGTGAATAAACAAACTAACTAAACAATTTATATATATATCTGAATGACGTACAAGTACAAGTGTATTTATAGGAACGGTCGATGTAAATCAAGGTCGCATCCTTGGGATATCTATTACACATGTACAAATATAACAAGGTTATTATCTAAGACAATCCTCAGTCAGTTATATACCTTCAGAGTTTGGGTAACATGTTTGAGATACACCCACCTCAAAAGTAATATTTGGTACATATAAAGTTGTTTAATTTTGTGGAGGGGTTCCGTGTTTTCACCTCCTATATTAAGACTTGGAGATTGTGTAAATTAGCTATATTTAACTTTTTTGAACTCAGTTCATTGGTTTTCGCTAACATTAAAATAGATTGGGTTTTATAAATAGATTAAAATAAATTTAATTAAAAGTAATTTTAGATAGAGATACATTTTATGTATACGTTGCAAAGTAATCGAAACATTTTTGATAAAATAACACTTTTTGAATAGGTTTTTCTATTTTTTAAAATCTTGCTAGAAATTTTAACATCATTGCTTCCAACATATCGACAGATGGTATTGATGGTTTTATGATCCAATCGGAGAAGCTGTAACGTAAGATTTCCTACCACAAAGTATCTTTTTATAATCCAGTATTCTCTCCACACAGATACGTGCAAGGAGTTTCAATGTGCATGTGATTCCACGTATAACGTTTTGCTTTCTAAACCCAGCTAATATACTTTAGGAGGTCTTTAATCTTTAAGCTTTTTATTGAGGATTACATTTCAAGTGAATTTTAGAGTGTTTGATATTATATATCATATTTCAGATCTTAAAAAACTGTTAATACTATATTTAAGTGTCTAATATTATTATGCTCAAAATGTCCCGATTCCTTCAGCATATCTGTTCGTTACTCAATGTAAATAAATAAATACTGTATCTTCATTATCTTATGTATACAGAGTATGTATTAACAAAGTATTTACTTGTATGATGTATCTGAGAAACAAATCTCAATACGAACATTGTTCTCAAAGTAAACAAAAGAGATCAACATCTTACATCACGTGTTGCGTAAACCACACGCCTTCCGCGTGCGGGTTTTCATTGTCATCATACGATAATTTTATATTTCTATCCCGGTTAAGTTATATCATTCTTCCATTCTATTTCCATCATATTTGCTCCATCTTTTATTTTGACAACTATCTACATTCATACGAAGAAGTCGTTACTTCGTTAACTATGGTGGCTAAACTAGTATGACTGGCATTTTTTTGTTTCTATGTAATATTTCCTCCAAACTGTAAATTTTTTTTCGTACCAGATAAAGGTTAAAAAAAAATAGTGTTTTTATATTAATTATATGCTTTAATTAGTTGAGGTCTTTCAGAGATTATTCATTTTATATGCAAAACAACATTGTGTTACATCTTGGGAGTGAAATATTGGGCAAATTTATAAAAAAAATACAATTCAATTCGATTATTCGCTCTGGTCTGTGAGATGTATAACTAATTTTGAAAAAGAGATTTTTTACATAAGAACATCATATATATATATATATATATATATATATATATATATATATATATATATATATATATATATATATACTTAAAGAAAAAAAGACTCATAAACCAAAATAAAATTTTTGTCATCTATAAAAATAATGAAAAAATAAAACATTTTACATTTCACGTCAATAACAGTTCTGAAAACACTTGTGTTAAAAACTCTTTAAAAAAGTATTGCTATTTGTTTGTTGTTTTAAATTGGTTATTGAAAACGTATGCCTTTCAATTGTAAAAAAATAAAAACATGAATATTCCTTATAAATAATAAGTAACTTCATAGAACTTCATAATTAATTCAGAGCTTGTTAGTTTTATTACGGTCACGGCTAAGTTTAATAAAAACTTGTAAAGATTATTTTAATTAAAATACTTTTTACTGTGTACTATTTTAGGCAAGTGATACTAGTGTGGCCTTTTAATTAATACAACCTTCACGAGAACCAATCCCGACATTTTTGAAAGTTTTAGACTGGAGAGAGATTGGTAAAGAAAGTATCAGACAGTTAAGGTTTCTAACCCACTTGTTAAAAATCATTGCTAATCAGATGTGTGTCACATTAAGGGGTTTTGGAGTGTAGGGGTTAACTTGGGGTTAGGTGGATGGGTCTTTGCATTATTGTTATTAAGAGTGAAACAGTACAATAAAAAAAAAAATTAAAAATGGTCTCGGTACTTGTACAATGAAAACGCACCCAACTCTTGTTACGTTGTTATGATTTATGTGTTGTAATTTAGTAAATGTTTCTATAATTTTAGAAGCAGCTTCCTCTGCTAGCCGGATCTGCGTGTCTCGGAAGCGATCGTAAAAGTAGGGTTTCAGATTTAGAATCTGTTATAGGTTAGTAACCTTCATAAATTATGATTTAGATGTTCAACAGTCGAAATCATTTGAACTGATAAAAACTTTAAACAAAATCAATACAATTCTAAAACATTTAACACTAAACCTACCAAATACCGGTCAAATTGACCGTTCTTAAACTTTTGTAAAACTTACACATTTTTAATCGTTATAATATCGTTATAAAACTACATGACAATTCTTAGAATTTGCATATAATATTTTCTACACTCTTTACTTTTAGTTATTTCCATTATTACCTGCATTATATAATAAAATAACTTTTAATTACCCGTCAATTTGACCGCGTGCGGTAGGAACAGGTACACAAGAATTGTCGGTAGGTTTAGTGTTAAAATATTATCAATAAGTTTTGTTCTACATTAAGTTACAACACATTTACTTTATAATATTCGTAAGTACGGGTTTATTATAAATAGAGAAGTTGAATCCCGCTATCCCGCGGGTATTAAAAACTGTCACTCAACTCTCAAGATTACCTTTTCCTACGTACCTTGTTAGAAAACTTGGGAATATTAAACAAACAGGGGAAATATACACGTAAAGAGAATTCACAACTGTATACAAATATGGTTTTTAAATTATATATATATATAATTGTAGTGTCATGGTTTTGAATTTATTCACTTAGATTGGACTAGAATTGGACTATACACACACGCATACGCACACGCACACGCACACGCACACGCACACGCACACGCACACGCACACGCACACGCACACGCACACGCACACGCATACGCACGCACACACGCACACGCACGCACCGCACACACACACGCACACACAGGTAGCCGAGTATTTCCAATCTGTTATTAACCATGAATATATATTATTTTCAAAATAGATTATTCCTAATGGACTATATTTCAATATAAGCTATGGTATTTTATTACCTCCTTCAAGACATTTTTATAACGTCCTTTGTTAACTTGCACTCTAATAATAATATCTGGAAAATGCAATTTCTATAACAAAGAACGGAGCTTCGAAGACATAGTTAGGTATCTCAAGATTCCACTTTTTTACAAAACATTTTAAATACTTACGTTTTTCTTAAATGTAAACAATAATAAGAAAAACATTCGGCTTTGTTAATTAAAATTTTAATTTCGCCTTTATAAAGTATAAAGAAAAGAATGTTTAAAATTGGCTTTTTGTTTCCAAAAATATGTTACCAAGGCAATAATGAAGGCGGTGAGTTGAGACTCTCAATATTCAAGGATCATTAGATGAATCCGCTGATGCTGATGATATTGGATAGTCATTATTTGCATAATTTTATGAATTAAATATCATCTAATCTTTTATTTATATAGTTATAAATAAGTCATTTATAGGAAAGTTATATATACAAGTTGGTTATGCTTTCTGTTTGTAAATGTCGAGATAAGGTGAACTTTTCAACAAGTGGAATGCAGCCTATAAAAGGTTAAATAGACCTCGCCCAAAGTGTAGAACATACTGATATTTGTATTATTATTAATAATAGTACTTGTACGATTGTTACCAGACCGTACCATAGTTTAAATAATTAAAATCTTCAATAAAATTAAGATATATGTTAAAAATGAGTTAATAATAAATAGAATCTGTTAATGCTTAATGCTTAGTATTTAACATTATGGGTCTACTTTAAAATACTGCGCTTAATTTAATAAATCTTTATTTTATATACTTCCCTTACTTACTAGCCTTATATACTTATATACTTCTCTTATATACTTTTCTTATATACTAGCCTTATGTACCTCCCTTATATACTTACAAAAAGAATCCCGTGTCACGATGTTTTTCCGCTAATTATTTACACCACTGAACCGATTTTAATAAAATTTTGTAGATTTTTTGATCTAACTTAAAAGATAGGATAGTTTTTGTTTCGATTGATAATCTCTATTTATTAAGAATAATAGGTTTTCTGTATATAAAGGATTTATTTTACTTTAAGTTCTACAAGTTTCCAATAGATGGCGGTGTAAATAAAATTTAACTGAACGAAGCATCAGAATAATGTCTTTTGATTTAATAATCTGCGTGTTTTGACTTAATTTTGATGAAATGGTAATGACGTAAAATGTACGATTGGGAATAATAACATCAGACTATTGTTAATTTGTTTAACTTAACTTGTTGTGGAACTTAAGTTGTTGAATCATTTGCAGGATATATATTATAATGTACATCACCTAGGATTGTTATATTTCTTTTGAAAAGAGCAACTGTTGAGTTTCTGGCCGGCCCTTCTCAACAGAGCAGCATTCCGAGCCGGTGGTAGCTTACTTACGGACTGACTACACTTTTTTTATATTGTAATAATTGACGATTCAAAAGTGCGTGTAAATTCCTACTTGAATAAAGATATTTTGAATTTGAATTGAATTTGAATTTACTTCTGTCACTATAATCATATATTTCATACTACGAGTATTTTAATGAAATATTGATTTTTGTTTTATACGAGAATTGTAAATACTTTATGTAGTAATCTGGAATACATACATATGTTGTCATCGTCTGTTAATACTAATATTTTATGTCTGTTATTAAATTTCATGTATTTTATTTGTTTATGTAATATTTTTATAAACAGCGAACAATGGAACATAAGGCAGCATCTATAATGATTTAAAATAACAAAAAACGGTTAAACAAAAAGGTATAGACAAAAAAAGCACAAAAGAAATTTTTGTTTGTTGAAAAATATAATATAAAAATGTTCCTTTCATGAGATAATGATCTAAAGTATAAAAAAAACTGTATTATAATTAATTAAAGGAATATTTACTCTTTCGCTATATTTTTAAGGTACTAATAACGTATTACACACATACACACATACATACACACATACATACATACATACATACATACATATAGATAGTATATAGATAGACAGACACTAAAGATACTCAATATACTCCCATCATTACATAGTATGTTAACAAAACCGCAAATTCAACTCTATTACTTATTACAGTACGTGGTAATTAGCTACATATATCTATAGTGGTATAGACGATCTATCTATCTATCTACCTATCTATAGCTGGTAACCGACGTGGTTTGTATTCATTAGCTATCAGACCGATAGAATACTCTTTATACAGACAGCTCTCAAGAGTGTAGAATAAATTTAATTTAACACATGTTTAAAATGTTATAACAATGTTATTTATGATATGTTATTAATAACAATGTTATTAATTATTGATAATTTTATCCGTTAAAACCTTGTAAAAATTGTATAGTCTGTGTCCGTTAAAATCACCCCCCCCCCCCTCTCGCATAAAATTAGTTATTTGTAACGATACCTTCAAGTAACAGAGTTACAGAGCTTACAAAATTAATTTTCTTTTGTCATTCATAATACCATAAAATTATATTTTACTGTTATTGTAAAGATGGAGCGGTGTTATAGAAAGTAAAAATATAACAGAGAAATTTTAAATCAAAATAAATTTTAATTAGCGTCTCGTATTATTATAAATTTTACGTAAAATATTTTTTTTACAATAATTAAATATGTTATACAACGAAATTAATAATTAATACATTTAATTACTTATTTTATAATGGAATTTTATAAAACTCAAACATTTTTTAATAATGGCGAATCGTTCAATATACGTTTCAATTAAGAAAATTCAAAGTAACAACCAGAGTCGAAATGTGATAAGCTTTCAAAGATTTTCGGCAAACACTCCCGTGTCTGGCCTAGATGGAGCCGTCCGGGCGGGACACAAGGTACAAGAATACAGCGGTTTCTAACAAATGCTTCTAAAATATTTAACATTTTAACCTTGTAATAGTTTTTTTTAACACTAAACCTACCAAGTACCTGTCAAATTGACCGTTCTTAAACTTTTGTAAAACTTACACATTTTTAAACGTTATAATATCGTTATCAAACTACATAACAATTCTTAGAATATGCATATAATATTTTCTACACTCTTTACTTTTAGTTATTTCCATTATTACATGCGTTATATAATAAAATAACTTTTAATTACCGTTGAATTTGACGGCGTGCGGTAGGAACAGGTATACAAGAATTGTAAGTAGGTTTAGTGTTAAATATACATCTTATTTTTAATATATTAACTATTTATATATTATATGTATGTTTAGAAAACTGATCTTTACTTATTACAAAATTTAAAGAGTATTTAATAATTATATATTGTTTTCTTATGATTTCCCGCTCCCGCTACCTCCTGTGTCTTGTCCCAAACACTGGCTGTTACTGAGTTTTAAGTCCCCTTAACTAATTTTCGTGACGAGCGAGGATTAATTGAATTTTGAGGCACACCGCAACGACGACTTGTTTTACGTTTTATACCATAGGTTGTTAGCGAGTGTAAATTTAGGGAAATTAAAAGTGCCTTATTGAATAAGAGCGTCCCAGCTTTTGGAGAACTGTTGTGTGGATGTGTGAAGGATGGTACTTGATAAACAAGTTGTTCATTGAGTTGGATAATAATGGAGGATAATAGACTGAAGAGATCTCTTTTGATTTGAAATATTGTATCTGTATGAAAATTCGTGTTACAATAAGAAACTGAAATTTTTTATACAACGTTTTAACTTAGGAATAGGGTTGCTATACATCTGACAAGAAAAAATAAGTTATTTAATTTTATAAAAATGGAATGGAAGACATTAATATAACATGTTTTTTTCAACTAAATATATAGCAAATGTAAGATTTGACAATTTAAATTTCTATCTTTTCTATTCTATATTTATTAATTACTAGCTTTTGTCCGCGGTTTCGCTCGCTGCTACTTTTAGTTGTGGCACTCGGGCAACAGCAGGAAGAGTGGTTGTGGTTCTTATAACGACTTCACTCACGCTCCTGTGTGTAATGAACCCAATGCCTATATGTACAGTCTATTCTTTTATTATCAGGAACGTTACTTTTTTCCTACGACATAGGTACAGGCACTGACCCCAACATGCGGTCTTTCGAGCCGGATATGAACCAGCAAGCTATGTCGACAGTGGGATATTTACATTAGGTGGTATGTTCCATAATTATAGTTTTATCGGAAACTGTTCAATAGTTTTTGCTTGAAATCTTGTGTCTTTTTCAACTTGACATTTATTTTTATGTGAACAATTTATGCCATATCTTTATACATTACAACTTATGTATATATATATATAATATGATTATTGTTCGTTTATCAATTTTGCACGAGAGATAGACATCCTCACAAACTTTCACATACATTATATAAAGAAATATTTTTGATTTAAAGACGAGTAAGACTTAATTATATTATCTTGTTCTTTCAAATTGGATCTCTTATTAACGGAAACGTTATCCCAAAAATTTACTTTACTTTAAGGTCATAAATTTTCGAGACGCTGAATATTATCCCGCTCTTCCTCCGAGGTATTTCTCCTTTAAGTTAATTAAATAATTAGATAATTCCTTTATTGTTCCTTGATCTTAAGGAAAACCATTATTTAAAATGGACTTGAAAAAATCGACCATGACTATCTTATGTCTATTCACCTTTTAAAAAAGTTAAGTTAAAATGATTTCGACTAAATTAAAATAAAATAAAATAAAAACAATGTATTTTAATATTTTTAAGTTTTATACTTATTTTGTTTTTCAATTAACGATCCGTGAAATGCTAAGGTGGAAGAAATGTTGAAATGTTTTCATGAATTCTCGTACAAATATTTTTTGCATTTCACAATGGCCGCCCACGACATGACGTTTTCGCGCCAGTGGCTTGACAGTCGCAATTACATTTAAATGTTACGATCCAATATTGCTTTCAACAGTTATAAAAGTTTTATTGAAAACGATTAAAGACGTAAAACATTTTACATTTCGCCCTTTGTATTTTTTTAGGCAGCGAAATACAAAAAGTTGTTTATCGGGGTGTCTTTCTTTGGTTGTCTTCATCTCAAAAATTATAAATTTTCAATTAAATATGTTTGATATAGCACCAATAAATATAAATACAATTCTTACATTGTTTTTCGTTGAGGATATCTTAGCAGTAGTGTTCAGTTCATGATCAAGAAGTCTAAGTTAAGAAAGAAAGAAGAAAGAAAGTTAAGTTCGCCTGCTATGTAAACTAGCTATCAAAATATAAACAACCATTTTGTATGTTTCCTGTTGGGTTATTCCAACTTAATTTGCTATAATAATAAGATTATCTGAAGTGAAAATATTTTTTATGTTGACCTAAATAATAAGAATCCATTACAGCAAATTTTATAAAGAACGTTTTTTTCATGTATTTTTGTTCTATTGTACTTTAAGCCCAAATCAGTTTTGCGTTTTACCGTGAAATTTCGTGGAACACACCATTTTTAAATGTTAAATATACATTCTTTACTATTTTATTATAATATATTAATCAAATGAACACAATATGTATTACTGTCATCAAAACTCAAATCAAACTTAAATTAAATATCTTTGTCAGATGAGGATGATTTCACTGAAACGGAATTACCAAATTACATACGATCAAAGTTTAAGTGATGTCTGTTCAGATCCTACAGCCGAGGAGTTTGGGAAATTAATTATAGTTTGCGAAGAGGCTTCGTCAAGCGGACATCAACATTTTGACTATAAACGGTTTAATAGGTCGGAAATTAATTATTTTTTGGTACAATTTAAGAATTTAAAAGTGATCACTGGTATTGATTCGAAGTGGAAGAGAAATAAATAAATATTCTGCATTAAAATCCTTTTTTTTCCCTCTCTCTTCTCATCTTTTATCTCAGTGTAATAAAGTCAATACTAACCCCATTTATTTAATGCTATGCGTTGTATGAATTAAATAAGGTCTATAAAATTAGATGTAACAATGAGAATAATAAATGGCGGACTTATCTTTGTTGAGCTTCAAGTAAGGATAATCCCAGAGTCGTCCAGCTAGATGGATGGCATCTGCTTTTGGGGTATTAGAGATGAGTGATAAGATACTTCAACTAGATGCTGTACAATGACTATGTAACATTGAGTTCTTATATATATATATATATATTTAATCAAATCTATGTATATAAAACGAAGCATGGATAGTTGAACAATTTCTTTATTGCGATTTTGTGGTTTTCAATGTGAAATTGCTTGTTGATTTTCTTAGCGAACCAAATCTAATAATAATTAAATCATTGTATAAAGCCACTTTGAATTCTCAAATCAAAATCTTTATTGAAAGAAAGATTTGTAATGTTAATTTTCAAAGCTAACAGCCACTTCGTAATTGGTTGAGCTTTTTATAATTAATTATAAAGTTTGTTAAAAACAAAATGTGATAAGTCAATATTATTGAGAGATAAATTGAAATATTAAATTTAAAATTAAACGTATTTTATTGAAAACAAAAATGAACAGTTATAATAGCTGGCAACACTTAAACTTACTTGGAGTTACCAGACTTTAAATTATACATTGATAAATTTATTAAAGAAACTTCTTTTTAACTTATTTGACGTATAATTTGACTTACATATTTATTTTTTTACACATCTTTCAAAGGTAAGCTTAATGTCCAATCATTCTTTACCAGGTAGCCTTAAAAAAAACAAATTTACATAAATAAGAAAAAAAAAGTTATGACCTTTTAGGTCATAATATTATTACTAAAGATTAGAAGATAAAAATTAAAATTATTAATACGTACTCTGAAAACGGGAAAACATATTTCAAACTCAAAAGACACTTCAAACATTTAAACATTTCTATTAGAAACCTTACTAATGTCAGTAGGAAGAACATTCCAGCCTTATAGTCCGTGTCTAAAGAATTATGGAGGAAGTGACTACGACAAGAAGAATTAGATTTTCCACTGAGGGAAGTCGACGACTATGTGTAACTTGAAAATATTCCATTATTTCAAAGTACTGAAATATTCTACATGATATTGAAAAAAACATATTATATTAAGAGTAATTTAATACTGTATGTCTCTTTTTGATAGCTATCATGTAAGACATCTTACAGCGTCTAAAGAATTGTATTCTGTACAAACATATACGTTAAATATAGTATCCTCCTCAACAGTTGAAGTTTTGAATAAAAATAAAAATCAATAATAAATAATTATGCATCTGATTAATGAGTGTTAAATGATCATGCATTTTGATGAATGCATTATTAATGGATAAATATTTAAAATTTCATAAAACATGCTAAAGAGATTGGTACCTGTTTACTAGTAAGAAGCTTCCTTTGAACTATTATATATGTAATAGAAATCCTTAAATATTAGTATCATATTAATTATGATACTTTATTCCATTAAATATATTAACTCTACCTCTAATAGGCTTTAACTCTAATCACCTCAAACATTGTATTCTAAATGTTTATATCAACATCGGCCATGTAAATAATAGACTAAAAAGTAATTATGAACTTGGCAGGCACTTGGCGACTTGGCGGTCCTCCAGTGTGTTTATCTTGTCATGGATTCCATTCGCTAACATGTTTCGAAAGTTAAACAGAATATTCAAGTTCTCTCAAAATGCTACTGACTGCTGAATTAGGAAATAAATAATACTGATGGAAAAGAAATATTATTTCCATTTTATAAGGTGATATCAATATAACATTTTCCTGGAACGAATCGCTTCACAAACATTCCCGCAAGTTTGAATTTGAAATATGAGATTCACTTCACATATTGACACAGCGGAGACTTTGTATATTTTGATAGTAACTTGTTATTTATCGTTTTATTTTTAGAACTGGGATTTATATAAATACAAACAATATAATACTAGGATCCGCCGCCGTGCGCTGCGGGAGTTGAGCTGAGCTCCTCCTTTTTGAAATAAATCACAATTATATATATATTTATTTACTAGTTTTTATGTGATATTGCTTATAAGCGTATTTCTAGGTTGACAATCGGCAAGGGTACTCTTAGTTGCTCGGAGCACCCTTACATGGGAGGTTACCGCCGGAGCGTCACGGTGAGTGCGCAAGCGATCCCGTGGCGTCCCATTAAGGCGTTGAGGGCAACCGTTGGTTTTTTAGTGGGTAACCTTAAAAATGGCAGCGTCCTCTATGCTGCCGGGTAGTCCCACATAACCCTCCGGCCATCACCTTCTTGGTCGGCGGGTATCCGTAACGGATTTTTCCAACGATAAAAAAAAAAAAAAAGGTTGACAATCGGCAAGCGCGCGGAGGTTCTGATAACGTTAAATCTATGGGAGAAACAGTTTTTTAACAAACGTTTCTGAACGGAATGAGATATTTTAATTTTGTTACTTTAAGAACATGCCCATTCCCAAGCTCTACAGTTTTGCCAAATTTTCATTCAAATCGGTTCAGTAGTTTTTGCGATGTTGTTTCAAAAAGAAGTTTTAAAATATAATTACTGTGTATTTAAAATACTCATAAATTTAATCACAAAATGCTTAAAATAATTGATGAATCAAAAAATTTAACACAAAAGCTTATTCAGATAGCAGTAAGTTATTCTAGACTATCAGTAACAGACGTTTCCGATACCTAATGTAAATGAGGAGCGGTCAAGTCCTGAGGTAGCACGAACTTGGCGACGCTCCAACTACAACTTCAGTTTGTTTATTTGTGAATATTGTTATGTTTTTCATACATTTTCTGGAGGTGCATTAATATTTTGTATATCCTAAACTTTTATTAAAATCATAGATCCTTCAAATAACGATTTAATTGGAAATAAAACATGTTTTTATCTGCAATAGTTTAATACTAGAATGGAATAATCAATATTTTTTTCGTATTACAATTCATTAATAGATATATTATAATCATTGTGTTCATGAATCAATGAAAGATTTACTATAATATTCCCATTTATTCCATCGCTGTAATATAATATAATATAATATTATTTGTATATTTCAATTAATTCCCGCACGACTACATAAATGCACATATGAAGGGTTAAAAGAAGAGTATGCTTATTAGTAGTTAATTTTTTTAATTTAATTACCACCATACCATACCATATCATACCATACCATGCTATGCCATGCCATGCCATGTCATGTTATACCATGCCATCATCATCATTTCATCTCATTAATTTAGTTTATTCTCTTAAATTTGCAATAACGGTAAGATATAAAAACCTTAATCTTAAAAATTGTACGCAAGGCGTTGGTACAAACGAGAATATATACCATCTTACCACGTCAGCCTTATTTATTATTAAAACATAAAGCAGAGGCTTCAAAGAGTATCTACAAAATATCAGTACTCATTACTTAACTCCCGAATGGAAAATATTTTAATAGAAAATGAATGTATGCAATAATTTAATACTATGTATTATGTTAAAACATAAAATTGCATACAAAAAGCAAATGAACTAATATAGAATTGGAAGCTAAAGCTCGTTATACACTCATCTAGCTTCGTTAAGCACTTGGTGCAAACATATCGGTTCGTGTATTACTAATATATATGTAATTCTATTTAAAAATTCATTATATCGAACCTGCGACCTCTAATGCTCTGCAAATTGAGCTACCATGTACGCCTTTTTCTTTATCTATTGTTATTTGTTGAAAAGTTTTTATTATGATTCCAAGGACCGAGTTAATTACGACCCAAGTTGCGATGAACTTGATTATTTTAATGATTATTGTTTTAGTTTTAATGATACTTGTCTTGAAGTTTTGTTCTGTTTTATTTTAAGAATCAAATTGGAAATTTATATTATATTACTAATTAATTATATATATATATATATATATATATATATATATATATATATATATATATATATATATATATATATATATATATATATATATATATATATATATATATATATATATATATTTTACTAATTAGTTATATGTATAGTTATACTTTCCTATTATATGTGAGTTTTAAATATTTATAAATCACATTTGGTAATTTAAGCCTCCCATTTTGCGTAACTTTTATATTTCTAGTGATGAATATAACAAAGAATAGCATTTTTTATAAATAAATTTATATTTCCTACCCTATTACGACAGCTAAAAAGGTATTATGCTTACAACAAATTACTTACAGCACTTTTATTACATGTTATAATAAAGTGTGTGGTTTAATATCAGTTAGTTAATATAAACTATAATTTAAAGTGAATTTAAAGTGACATCTTTTTGTTGACGCTACACGAGAGTTACTAGAGTAAAGTAGAGAGTCACACCCTTATCACGTTGTAACGAGAACTTTAACAGTGCTTACCCAACACTTGTATACCTTAATGTAATAATTATAAGGACTATAATCCTCTGACACTAACTCTTTGAGCCTTGATAAATAAGCACACCCACAAGCTTACAATCAATTATGTACTTTAAGTCGTTTAGTTAAGAACTTTAATCGCACATCAAGCTTTTGGGTTCAGCTTGTAAACGTTTGTAAATTGCTATAATGACTCTTAACTGTACGATATAGAGTTTAAATTCCCATTACGTAATTAATTCATATGTGCTGACACTTCAGAGACGACTTCAGCTTCATATCATTAAGATGTAATTAAAGCTGAATATTAATTGATAATAAAAGGTATAATTGACCACCATTAGAATATTAAGAACGAAATTATTTCAGCTGTGGATTGAGTGTTAATTTAGTGACTAATAACTAAGGGCGCCAACAGACCATCAATTTCGACTCGCTGCGCTCGCGAAATCTCGGGTGCTGTTTGCATATTGAGCGAAGCGAGCCCATTGTTATGACTCAACTCAATGGGATATCAGTTTTTTGACGATTATTCCTTTACGACATGACATTTTCCAATATATTTTTTTTAAACCATTACCTAATGTGTGTCTTTTTGATTGCATAATTTCATAATTCTCCGTCAACTAGTTTTCGAGCCTATTCGTGACAAAGAATGTGAAAAAAGTCTCCAGTACAGCACTCCGCTCGCTTTGCTCAATAATAAATTATTATATTACTAGGATTAAATAACTAGAGGCGCCAACAAACCCTCAATTTCGACTTGCTGCGCTCGCGAAATCTCGGGAGCCGTTTGCATATTGAGCGAAGCGAGCCCAGTGTATTGACTCATTGTTTCCCATTGACTTCAATGGGATATCATTTTTTTGACATGACATTAAAAAAAATTTTTTTTTGAGGTCATTTTTCAAAAAATTTTTTTGAGGACATTTTTCAAAAATTTTTTTTTAAAAACCTTCACCTAATGTGTGTCTTTTTGATTGCATAGTTTCAAATTTTCCGTCAAGTAGTTTTCGAGCCAATTCGTGACAAAGAGTGTAAAAAGTCTCCAGTAAAACGCTCCGCTCACGTCGTTCGCTTCGCTCAATAAGTATAAAAAAATAATAAAACAAACACACTTATTTATCTTTTTATATATTTTGAAGATAATACATATATATATGTTATATAATATGTCCGTGAGAACCGATCTCCAGAAACGCCTGGGAACGAACGCGCGACTCTTCTGTTAAACACTTCACTTATCTTAATGGCGAGAACCATTGCACCATTTTTCTGGTCTTAAATGGTATTACATCTATTTGTTGGATGATAATCGTGTGTTATATGTTATTTGTGTATTAAATATGTTCCCGGTTCAGTTTAACGAACTGTTAATTGAATTGAATTAATTGGTTAATAATTTTCTGTTTAATTGGTTAATTATTAACGTCTTTGAGTCAGCTTTTGCATATAAATTCATAGTTATCTATTAAACTCTTGTGGATAATCTGTTAAAAAATAATCTAATAAATATAATAATAATAATAAATAAGTTTCTGATTCGCTCCAATTCACCATTACTTACATTGCGATATACATGTTATAATAAATTTAAATGTTAAATAACGAAATACAATTTTGTCAGTGATAAAATTATTTTTGCTATTTAAAAACAGTGTACTTAATGTAACAAAAATTTCAATGGTAATATATAATTTCCAACTATGTACTCTGTATCTGATCCCCAAATACTCCTGGATAATGCTCCGATGTCAAACGAAATGCCAAATACAATTTAGCTGCAGAAATGCTAGGAATATCCAACGTTTCTATCAATTGGATATCGGTTTTGAGGTTATTAAATTTATCAAATACTTTTATTGACTGCTTAATATTATAGTGTAGAAATATTTGTTATATCCCACAATTACAGGAAAATTACAATTACAGGATAAATCCAGAGACCAATCTATATAAGTATTCCAACCACCAGATGCTCGTTAATTAAAACGTCTGTCTCGTAAAGGGATTTAGCGAAAGCCAGAGTCTAAAGCCAATATGTTCGCATAACATCGTTAAATGGAATTACGTAAGTGTTAAGCCTGTGCGTGTCAATGTCGTATGAATATAACCGAGGTGCTAGGTTTACGAGGTCTGTGGCACAACATAAATGGGACTTTACATTATATTTTGAAATATATTAACAATATTCACGATTTAATTACACACACGCACACGCACACGCACACGCACACCCACACCCACACCCACCCACACACACAAACGCAAGTGTGTATGTTTTTGTATATAAGTATATTTTCATGAAATTCCTTTAAAGTTACCAATTTAAAATACCTCTCTGCAAATAGAATGTCTATCGGTGAATCCATCGCAACGTGAAATAAGTACAAACAAGCCAACAAACTTCAATAGATATGTTACAATGAAGTATGGAGTAAAGAAATTTTCAACCTCGATCAAGATTGTTAACCTAAATTTACAACGAGTGTTATAGTGAAAAGTTAAACGTTTAAAAATTATATAATTCTACTGTTTTTATTATTTACTCTCCTTTAATAATACTCTGTATCTCTTATTATTTTTTGCAAAAGATATAAAAAAGATAAAAGGTCAAAACTTATTCAGCGTTTTGAAGCGATAACTATACAATTTTATTTAATATATACATATATTTATATCCAGCTCCGTAAAGCGTTCAGTAACAGGATATAAACTGACATCATAAAAGAAGATGGTAACATATATATACTGTGAATATAATATATATAAAGGTTTATATAAAATATGTGGTTAATTCGAACTGATTCAGCCTCACATTCGATTATCGGAAAAGTAAGATTGTCACCGTTAAGCCGGGAGGTGGGCATTTCGAAAATACAATACTTACATGTACAATGTTACTGCAAAATGATTTTTTAAACTCGAAATACTATCACTTATTATATTATTATTATTACAAATTAAAATTACACTTTTAAATTATAAATTACATTATTTTAATATATTTTTTTATGTTCTATGTAGTTTTTTTTTTTTGCATAATTTTGTAAAAAGGAGTACAATGTTTTTGCTATTAATACATAGATTATATAATAATACTAGCTGATTCCCGCCCGCTTTGCTGGGCAAATAACAACAAAGAATCCCAAACTATATGTGGGTTAATTGAAAATATCACAAATTGTATGTGGGTAAATTGAAAATAATTACAAATAATCACAAACTGTATGTGAGTTACGGAACCCTAATCCTACGAATAAACATTGTGAGAGGCCAAATAATTTTAATTTCTACTGCAATGGAATGGGAGAAGGAAGGGAGCGAGGGGTAAACTTTGCAGTTTTTTAGCTGTAACTTTGGAACGGATTGGACCTTTGCAAAATCCTTTCTTATTGCACCTATTCAGTATGTCAAGAGTCTTGTGTCCAAATTTCAGCTTTCTAGGTATAACGGTTTGAGCTGTAGAGCGATGAATGAGTCAGTGAGTGAGTGTCTTTGTGCTTTATATATTAAGATATTTAGTGCAAAAATATATATTAAAACTGTCAAAATAAAAATTAAAATATATGATAATAAGTTCCTTTTCTACTGAATAACAATCTCAGTAAGGAAAATTTGAAAATATGTGCTAAAATCAATGTGGATTTGGTAATTTAGTCGGTCGTGTTAGTCGACCGAACCGACCCGGGCTTATAGACCAATCTCATAAACCTCTCGACCGATAGACGAACAAATGTCTGCGTGTTATCGCCCGATATCTATACTCTTATATTTGTTCTCCTTTATTAGTTTTGGTTCAATTTAGAAAGAGTAAATGAATTCATTCCTATCAGTATTGTTGAGAATGTTAAATATTTGTAATATATATGATATTGTGTTGCTCATTAAATATATTGACGTTTGTGAAACAGTGATCATAATAAAAAAAAATAAAGTTGAGTTTGTTGTGTGGTTCTTCAAATCAGGGAAACTGATTGTGGAACCCTCGTAGCCTTATTTTAAATTGGAGAATGTGTTTACAGAAGGGCTTATTTCGATAAGTATCAAAATAGTCCTCCCACCCCCATTTGATACACAAGTGATCACTGGTACTGATTCAAAGTGGAAAAGATAAATAAAATAATTACATAGTATTTTGGAGTTATAACAACAAATGAACGCAATAAACACAAGATATGTATGTCTGTACAAACTCTAGTCTGAGTTGCTGTTACGTCTTACTTGTCAAGTTATATTTGAGAGCTCCTTCTTATATTAAATAGCAGTCTTGTTAGGTTGGAGTTATTTGTGACATATTGTACAACAACGATTATATATTATATATACTCTAAGAATTCAAGTTATGTACTCGTTTCTTAATCAATTCGTCTCAAAGTTCCACCTATTTCCTAATTAGGGATACTCTGTTATTTATTGAGTGTCATAAAAGTATCAACTTTTATTTTGAAACATTATTAACTTTTCAAAGACTTTATTAAAATGATGTCTGAAATCTTATGAGCATCAGATTCTACGTTAAATTCCAAACAATGAATTAATATTGAAAATAAATTAAACGTTTTAAATACTATAAGTGTTTATACATTTGTTTGAAAATATAACATTTCAGAATATATTTTCAAACAAGAAATTTAATTTTAACGCTACAAGTCCCGGATGTTCGGGTCGGAGTTGTCCCGAAATAGTAAAGACGAAAATTTGGGACATAAATTGAAATACGATCGTGTGATAACTTTCCCGACCTGTTGAACCTTCGAACCTATTACATGTCGTGTCATTATTATTACATGTCATGTCAATGTCGACATGTATTTATATCATTGTTACATGAGAACATCATGTGTTTTAAATTGTATATAAAATGTTTATTTCCGTATATATTTATATAAGTGCTAGTTCAGTATTTTGTGTTTCATAATATGTTGAATTGTTTAAGTAATACGCATATAAAGTACGTTTTTAGTATTTTCTATTAAAAATACTTTCATTTGTGACTTCCGTTAATAAATATATATTATCAGGTGAAATATATTTTATAATTCATTATTAATTATGTATATATAATGAAACGAAATCGAGAATAATGACGGGTAATAAAAATGATCATAAAATGAAACCATTTACTGTGTTTGAGAGAAACGAAAAATCACTGTACGCGAAAGTTTAAAGAAATAGGCGTTTTTTATTAATTATAATGAATATTCTTATTTTTTGTGTGATTTTGTAAGACTATAAAAGTTGTTTAAGTATTTTTACTAGTTAAAATGATTGTGAATGTTGTTTAAGGTAAAATTGATTAAATGTCTTTTGGTTTTATTATACGTATTATTAACATTAAAAACACATTTCTCTTACAACCAGGACTTCAGTGAGGGTGTAAAATGGTGTTATGCCCTTTCCCTAAGGATACGGCCTTCACGAGACAGTTAAGGGCTTTGAGGAGTTATTTAATGAACTGTTTTCAATCAGTTTTATACTTTTAAAATGAAAACGAATCTGGAATAACCTAGTTAATGTTATTTTTATTTAATTATTTAAGGATAAATTACTAAGGAAGAAGAGAGAACACTTTTAGTGGAAATATCTCTCACTAAATAACTCCATGGAATAAATAAATATTTTTTAATAAACTACGTCAGCTCTCAGAAACTCGGCTCGAATTGGACTGAAGCCATTTGATATTTCAGTAGATATTGGCTTATAATGAAAATATGTTAAACAATATAAAATACTAATTCTGTGTATTCTGTTATTCGCGTTAAATGTAATAAATTGTTTATTTTGTAATATATTCTTAAGCTAAGCTTTATTTTGTAATATATTCTTCTTGAAGTATATCATATTTTCAGTTTATAACGGCGCTGCGTTGGAAAAATATGATTTTGAAGAAAATCACGTTCCGAGGAGGAAATTATTTCTCAAGAAAACAATAACATTAAGTTTATTCGAGAAAGGGGAAAACAAAATGATCTCGGATCTCGTTTTCCGACACTTCGTAATTCAACTTTATTTAACTCTTTTTTCTCCGTCACGGTTAATTTCAGCAAAAACTCGAGAGAGAATAAAAAAAACATTCGTTTAAGGCCGACACTAATTGTTTCTGTGACTAATCGCTTGTGAACTTTACTTACGTATTTTTTAATGAAAATACCTTATCATTAATAACAAAAACACTTTTTGAATATAAGATAAAGATAATCAATATTCTCCTAACGTTTTGGTGCTTCTGAAAACAACACACGTAAATGTTGTCTGTTGTTATGTTGAGTTTTGTTCATGATTAGTATCCCGTAATGGAGATTAACCTTTCTCCTTTATACTGTATTCACAATTTCGTTATCAGATAACTTATGTTAACTCTCCTTAAACCACGAATACAGGTTTTATTCTGACAGAAAATAAATCACCAAATGCGGGATTATGTCTTATACGTGACTAAATATTGTTTAATTAAATTGTAGTGGTTTCATTTTAATTAGTGTGAGGGAAGCAAACAAGAGATGTAAATAAATACTACGTATACAATTTGTAATACAAACAGTTCAAATGATTTGTATTTCTAACTAAACGTTACAATTGACTTCCTCCCTCCCTCTCTCCCTCCCACGTCCTCAACAAGAGTACCTCTAAGACAATCCACTAACCTTAATTAAGTAACTTAACTAGTCTTTGGAACTGGATAATATGTGTAAGACACTCAGATCTGAAGTGAACTAACTTACATTTAGATTGTACAGAGAAATAAACATAAAGCGTTAAAGAAATTTATATAGTTATAATCGAAAAATAATTTCATTTTAATAACTTGTTGTTTGCAGCGATTTCGTTTACCCTTGCTCCCCTGCTGAGTCCAATGACAAATCAATTAGCTTCGCTTAAGCCTTAAAAGGTGTACAAATCCATATTATTTTGCTTTTATTGTAATTATAGCCCAACATTTTGGTTCTTTTGTCTGGAAGAATAAATTTTTGGAGTGAAAAGATATATGGGCTTAGATGTTAAATTAATAGCACACTATATTTCTTAAAAATGTTCCAAGTCACTTTCGGATGTTTTCGTGTGGTAATCAGAAAATTTTTGGTCGCAAAAAGTAGTCTATCAGGTGACCGGGCTATAATCTGTAGCTATCCCAAATTTTCCTTAAATCCATCCAATTATTTTTCCGTGATCTATGAACCAAGCGGCAATTTTTTTTTGTTATGTGTATTTATGGATGACTATATTTTTTCGGATAATATCAACATACATTCTTATACGTGAATAGTGTATATAATTATACCTACTTTCGGGTTCGGCGCTTGAAAAGGCAACAATATAATCTGTTAACAACTGGCCCAGATCAAATTAATAAAAAAAATAATACCCCTAAATTAACAACTCGTAGAATTTGGTAAAAGACCAGTATTTTGCAACGTTTATTTATTTATGTATTCATTTATTTCTCTCACCTCAAATAAATTTGTACATTTAATTAATTAGGTAGACAAAAAGAAACATTTGTGTGAGGCTGATGCCTTTTTAGGGTACACCAATGTCACAGGTTAACAGACCTCCATTACAAGCTCGACGATAGTATATATATGTCCGTATAAGGAAAAGGATAAAAAGAAAACCAAAGCGGATCATTTAAAATATAGTGTTATTAGTCTTATTATCGAATAATGGATAGATTGAATTTGTGACAATTTTTGTGTTTCTCATAACCTTCTTTTTGAAATTTATAAGTATTTTTATAAGAAAATCTACCTATCTAAGGTCCTAAGAAGGGAAAAACCAAATACTTATACTAATAATATAAACTCTAATTACATTTTTGTTAGTCAGATAACCCTTAAAAAGAGCAAGATATAATCTTCAAATTACTACACCCTCTAACTTGTTAATTAAAATTGTAATGGGAGCTGTATTTAAAACCTTTGAAAACTCTAAGTGATGATAAAACATTTTTATTAGTCTAAAGATACTTAAATTATTTTATCGTTACGATATCGTTTATTATGAGAAGCTAAAGAAAGATCATTAAAATTTGAGTTGTGATTTTTTAAGTCTGTGATAAATTACTTAAATGCAAGAGTGATCATTAATAATTTTGATATATTGTGATATCTAAGTTAATCCCAATCCTCAATTGTAATAATAATAATACATGATAACATCGGTACTAATTGTAAAATCAATTATACTATAATCTCTATAAGTAAACATTTAGGAATCTTTCTTATAGTTCTTTTGGTTTCTATTCAATTGTTATGACGTTAATATTATCTGTATATACAAGGTGGACTAAAAGTTAACATTTGAATTGGTTGCGGCATCTAGCAGCGGCGGTGAAAGAAGGTGGAGGGGTTACGCATTGCATGAGCGGCTAATGGGAATTTAGTACCATGGCGTCGTTCAGCGGTATTCAACGTGCGTTTTATGTACGCGAGTACTATCGAAACTACGATTCTGCAACCTTAGCTCAACGAAAGTTTTGCGATCATTACAAGATACGACACAAAAATCTAGCTTCATCAGGTGTGCTAATTAAAAATGGGTGCTCAAGTTTGAGAACATGGGTTCATCAAGAGATTTACTTCGATCTGGTCGGCCTACAACGTTGAGGGACCCGGAAAACGTGGAGCGAGTAAAATCGTCTATTCGTGACTAACCTGGACTTTCAATTCGACAGCGGTCTGCTCTCCTTAACGTGCCAAGAACATCATTAAACCGCATTCTTAAGAAAGATTTATGTCTACATCCCTATCAAATCCAAATGGTGTAGGAGTTAAGGCCTCGGGTCCATACCACCAGGTTGCAGTTTATAAACGAAATGGTAGAGCGGTTCACCAGGTTTTAAACATTTTTTTCGCAGACGAGGCACACTTCCACCTAATTGGACGTGTTATTAGACAAAATTGTCGTTATTGGAGTGACAATAATCCGAAATTAAAGCATCAAAAAGCCCTGCATTCACCCAAAGTTTCAGTATGGGCTGCTTTATCAGCAAGAGGCATTATTGGTCCATACTTTTTTGAAGATTCAAAAGGATGTGCGGTTAAGATGAATTCCGAGCGGTATATCACCATGTTACAAAACTTTTTCGCTCCAGTGGTGCAGGATTTTGCTGATTTTAATCAACGTTCATGGTTTCAGCAACATGGAGCCACTTGTCATACACGTATATGACTCGTTAAGGACAGCTCGAGATATTTTGGCCCAAAAGTGATTACGAAAAGGGGAGACATTAACGGGCCGTCTTATAGCCCGGATCTATCCCCAATGGGTTTTTTTCTTGGGGGACATCTTAAGGTTAAAGTTTACGGCACTTAAACGTATTGCCACTATTATTATTATTATCATTATTATAACTAATAGAGTAGTTAATTTCTATTTTAGGATTACATTTTAGTTTATTTTTTAGTATACTTAAATAGTTTTCTAGTTAAGTTGAAATTTTATTGGTATCTACTATTTTATTACTTTACATCTATAACTAACGACCGGTTGGCCATCTATTGTTATCGCTGGAGACAGGCGCACCTGTGTCGACCAGCTGCCCGTCTATTGTTTCCGCTAAACGCGGGCGCACATCATTCGACTGGCTGGCCGTCTATTGTGTCGCCGGTCCTTCCTTCCACCAGCTATGGTTCATCCGCGAGTTCGTCAGTTCCTACAATCAGTCTGGATCGAAGCGCCCAACTCTTAACTCGTAGTCTTACGTATTCGCGTGACCACATTCACTAATAAGTTTTATTTCTCATCTTGCTGATTCTATTGTTCTTCCGCTTACTTCTTCTATATTTTATTTCTAGCAATTGTGTATTTTATGTGTTTGAGCAAAATAAACAATATGCGTGAAAGTAACCGTGTTTTGCTGGACTAATAATTACCACCTACCTCACAACCTAAGGTAGGGCACAACAACAACCAACGACCACATTGGTGACACACCACTACGCTTAAACACCAAGTCAGTAACTCTTGACGAATTAAAGGATCGTATTCGTACAGAAATCCAAATCATCTTAAAAGAAACATGTAAAGCTGTTATCGAATATTTCAGCTCTAGATTGCAGCAATGCCAGAATAATGAAGGTTTGCATATGGATGATGTGATTTTTAAGAAATAAATTCCCCTTTTGTTTATTATCGAAAACAATAAACAATTTTCATCTACTGTAATTAGTATTTATCAATCATCATTTCAAATATAAACTGACTTTTGGTCCACTCAATTGAAGTGTCTGTAATTCCAAATTAACAGCTTTTCACTAAATGCACTTACATATATTTTTTTATTTCTTTCTCTTTCTGTCTGTTTATTTATTCTGGTTAGTTTTGTTTTTAACAAGACTTTTAGTGATATTATAAGATGTATATAAGTTTATTTAAAAACATATCCCGCACGAAAGAAGTCGTGGACACAACTTGTATTACATATTATTTATTATTCCAATTAACGTAACGCAATGTTCAATTTATTTATTTTTGTACTGTGAGAACATTCTTAATTAAAGGAGTCTGGACGCTAGCTGCTAATTTAAGTTATTTGTTTGTTAATGCAGTTTCTTGCTTTCTACTTTCCTTCTGCAAACAAGCCAAAAGTAGTGTTATATATTAAGCAAAACTTATAAATGATCAGTGATTTAAAAATTATGAGTGATTGTTTTATTATAATATAATATGTTATGGAATAAAAATAGATATAAAACAATTAATAATAAATTATTATAATACTGAATAAAAATAATTTTCCACGTAATTAATAACACAAAATCTCTGAGAAAAGTACTAAAAGTATCATAAAAAGTGAGTACAATTAATGTAAAAAGGCGTGAAAAACCCCGATGCGACCGGAGAGCAATATTCATGAACGTGACGTCACCAACACTCCAGTGAACCCCTGAATATTTTAACGAAGTGCCTTTGTCCTCGAGGTCCCCAAGCATAGAGCATAACTGACTACCTTTTTGTCAATGTTTTCAAAGGAAAGAGTGAAGTTATTTTTGGTCACTGTAATTGTTTAACTCATATGTTATAAAAGAGACATGAGAGTCTTAACTTCAGATGTAATGAAATAACTGAAAAGGATAACAAAATAATAAAAATTGATACTAACAGTAGACAAAACCGTGCAAGCAGTTTCATTCGAATAATATTTATCATATTCTATACATTAGTACTGCACTAACATTGTATAATTATTAAGCCTAGCTCTCATTGCATTATATATCAACACTTTTTTTTTTTTTTTTTTTTTTACTTAATTTGTTTTATAAAAATGTTTCATAACATTTTTATCTAAGTGTTAATGGTTATTATCTTATTCTTTAGTTTAAGCTGTTCTTATAAATGTATAAATGTGTAAGTACGTTTCTGAATTTGAAATCTGAAAGTAAAAAACAGTGAAAATTTGTTTGAGTTTACAAGTTAAACTAAAGTGAACGGCATGAAGTCCGACTTCAAACAGTCCAGACGAAGTGTAGTGCTACTAGAAGGTAGTTGAAGCACTGACAAAGGATTATACTCACTTTTTTAGAAAGTTTCGCACTATTGTCTCCTCTCTCTGTATTTAATTATGCAGAAATTTGAATATTAACTAGATTTAAGTTTCAAAATTAAGATCTAAGTTACTATAATTAATAGATACACGCCAATTAGCTACATGTACATTACTAGTTAATTAGTCTAGACGTATGATAAGTAAGGTATATTATAAATTAGGTAGGAGACTTAAAAAGAAGAATAACATTGGAATGACTAAATCTTATATGAATTCATAAGAATATTAGATTACTTGTTAATAAAAATAACATTTAAAATTAATAATATGTGAATAATGAATTTATATCATGATTATGATTTTAAAAGATGTGATTGATATTAATAGTCTCCAAAATTATTTAATATTATGAAGCTACTTTTTGGACATTCTTTTTAATCGAATATTAATTTATAGCAATGATTACCGTCTGTTTACTTATTGTGTTGTTATTCAAGGTAATAGTTTTATGGGTACATTAATTCTAAACTTCTGGGAATATATAAGGTATGTAATATTGTTACATGTGTTGTTTAAAGGCTTAGCAAATTGAAACACAAAGATTTGAATGGATTCTTTGATTTGATTGAGTTTTACGAAGTTAAAATAAAACTTTGAGAATGATTTCTTTAAACAGAAAAATACGCTTCAGTTAAATATATTAATAAAATGATCGACACTTAAATCTTCTGTTGTTATATTAAACATATCGGGTATATGTGGTATATCATACCCGATATACGGTACATACAAATTTTACTAAATAAGAAAAAACATACAGGTGCAAAAGTTCCTTCAGCATTGACTGAGAAATGTGTTTTTATCAACACAAGCTGTCACTGTCAAAATAGAAGTCCTTTGACCGCATTTTTTATACCGTCACGTCAGTAACAGAATAATCGTTTATCAGAAGGGTTGTAAGGTCGCTGTAATTATTTACTTCCCGCTTTGTTTTACTACTCTTTATTTAGACCTGACGATAAGATAACAATTTTTGATTGTTATTAGAATTCCTTGGTCCTTTATCGGAGAATATTTTATTAGCGGTAAGATTTCGGAATTTTGTTGTATTTTTTTTCAAACACTATTTAACTTTTTAATCTTATTTATAAAGAATACTCCAAACCTTAATTTATCACTTTATATGCCTTAGACTTTTCTGTACTAACTTCCGTTTTAAAGTTGAATGTTGAGAAGAGTATGGAGAAGCTAAAACGCAAAATTTCTGTAGCGGGCTTAACTTCAGATGTTTTATATCCTTTGTACAGACTTTTGTATATTCGTGGGGGAGGGTGGAGGTGTCGGAGGGGATCGCTTGTAACTAAGAGTCTGGGACCGAGAGGTGCTTCTAATATATGACTATGTACTTTTATTTTGTGTTCATCTCGCTCTTACTTAGGTACCAGTTCTATTAATTCAGTTTAAATATCAAGATGTGTGAATATTATTTGTTTTATCGCTGTTACTAAAAAAGTTATTTTTAGTTTATAACTAATTAATTTCTGATAATTTTTTTTATACCTTAATTTAAAGTTTCATCATTTTGAATAATAATATCAATCATATAAAAATGTAATAGTATGTTGGGTTTGGAAAGGATGTAGCTGTACATTCCACCTTGAGTTGTGGTGTTGCATATTGTTGCTTCTTCGTTGAATTTACATATAAGGTTTTTGGATCAGCTAAGAAAATTCTTAAGGAATACTAACGAAATTATACACCAAACTCAAGATTCTTTCAGAAATCGCGTGTTATATTTTTCGTGATGCATTACCGAAGTGATCGACGTTGACGAAGGTTCGATCATGATTGATGGATAGCATTCAATCTGCTGGGATCAGGGACTGTTTATCAACCAGAATACTTAAACCTATCGGGTATAATATTGTCAGCGGGGGAGTAAATATTTTGTTTCTGACCAAAATCCAAACAATTTTGATAGTATATTTGTTTAAGGCAGTAGTCTGCTTTAGGAGCCGAAAAAAAAGCGTTTTTTCAACAATTTTTTTGAAAGGGAAGGAAATGATTGCGGTAAACTAAATTTTGAGACGATAGTATATTATATTCAAGCTTTAAAAAACAATTTTTATTATTACAAATTATTGAAATTTGCCAAAGTTGTAACGATTTTTCTGGGGGGCCTGGAGTGTGCACTCGTAAATCGGTGCCGGTGATGGAGGTCGTGCGATGCATCTGAAACAGTGGAACCAATTTTTTTTTTAGTTTTTATAAGTTCCTTTTCTATATGAACTAAAAAAATACCGAAGAACTGACGAAATTCCAAATTTTTTCGAAGTTTGAATAAAAATTCACTTTTTTGAAAAAAATAATTCACTTTAAGTTGCAAAACAAGTAATTTAAATAGTACTTTTGTCCAACTTTTTTAGTTCAAGTAGAAGATAATTCAATACTGAAGCTAGATCACTTTGGTTTTTTTCGATCGGACATATATTGTTTTTACTATCGCCGGCACCGTTTTCCAAAACTTGTGAAAATGAAAACTCGAGAAAACGGGCTGTAAAGTTTTCGGTCCAAAAAAATCTAAGTTTTTGGATACTTACACTAATTAGATGTTAATCAGCTATCCCCGGGCCATACAATAATCCTTCCTCTTCTTCAAAAAACTCGTTTTGGCGGAGGCTTTCCGATCTTCGAGCTGTACGAGCCTCCTTGCTGGAAAGTGATGCGCGCCGGTTCTCCCGCGTTATGCGCTCAGCATCGACGGTGTCAGCAAAATTTTTGCATTGCTGACCGATGACAATATCGAGGAGGTGCATGGTAGAAAGCACAGCTGAATAGCCTTCGTTGAAAATGCCTGTCGCTATATTTGCTGCTATTTCGACGATTTTATAGCCGGAATTTACGTGTTTCGGATTTAGGCGCCAAACAGTCGAATTGAACGATTCGTTCGAATTTTGAGTGTGTCCGCCTAAGCACCGCGTCAATAAATCGTTATATCATCGCTGCTTGCTGCCTTCAACTTTTGCTCACTGCGACTCGTGTGTAAGTCTCCGTCATCCGATGATACACTGGTAAAACGATTGCCGTGAAATTTTCGCTTTCGCGGTTCCGCAGCACGCTGTCTTTTACATCGATCACCTTTCGGGTAGCTAGAAATTTCGATTTGCGCTCGGCAAAATACAAAATGAAACTGAAAGTTGACGCTACAAATAGCAGTGTAGAGGCCGATTCCGAGAGCTATAGTTTACCGTTACATTGTATACCGTTATCCCAACAACTACTCGACACAGACCTTCTAGAACCTCCAAATAATATTTCAAAGGACCGTTCAATCTTTTCAGTTATATACGAGTATAATCAAACAATAGAATACACGAAGGGGCGGAGCGCGCGCGCTCGGGTCTGCCCGAGCATTCGCACCTGCTCGACGCTCGGCCACTAAAACTGATCTAGCTTCGAAAATATGTCGAATTGGCCTCTAAAATTTTGAACACATATTCTTGGATAGTTTTGGAATAGATTTAAGACAAAAACGAAAAATCGATTTTTTGAAGCCTGTAAAGCAGACTACTGCCTTAATAATGTTATTAGATTAAATTAATATTTATTATATGGCAAAACTAATTATCTTGTTTAGTGGTTTTAATATCATTAATTTGCAAATGGATATAAAAAAACCCTAAAATAATTTCGAAGTTTGCGTGCTTTAGTGCAATAAAGTTATGATTTCCATAAAATGCCTGAAGAATCAATGGTCGTCGCAATGCGCATGTCGTGCACCGTGCATACCATGCACCTAACGTAAGACAACGACTCAGATTTACACAAATATTCCAAAACATTAAGTTTCTTGCGAGATATATAAGTCAATATTTAAAGAACAAATACCAGTTAACTTAAGTCAATATATGTAAGATTGCGAACCTTATAAAGACTTTTAAAATCTTATTGAATCTGTTCCTTTAGTGAATACTTTTGTTACTAAAATAAGAAACTTCAATCCTTTCTGTTTGTCTCAGTGAAGTTACCGCATGATAAAGCATCTAAGCGGTCAGTCCAATACTCTTAACAAAAATATAAATATAAAAAAAACCATCATCTTGATATCAGGTGGTAAAATACACATATCATCGCTTACCGAATATATAAATGGTTTGGCTTAGAATTTACGTAGATTTCATGCTTCAAATGCCTCATAGCAACTGTTCTCACAAGACGGTTATCTAAAAAAATATATAGATCTTTTATTGAATTAATTTCGGCTTTCACCTTTAACTAAAATGAACATCGAAATACTGAATTGAGTAAATTTCTTCAATAGGTCATTTCTAACCGTATATGATAATAAAGTCTGATAATAAATAGGAAATCTTATTTTGTAGTGAAATGAATTTGATGAATGATTGACAGATAATAATGTCAACTTTCGAAAAGAAACCTTTTACATAATAGAATATACAGAAAATCAATTAATATTTGTCACAATTTTTATTGTTATATTTTCTTTTCAGATTACTTCGCTATAATAGTTTTTAACTTAATAATTTAATGACAAACAACAAAACTATTCAATTTAACCAAATGTTACTTGTACATTGAACGCGGAAAACCATTTCAATAACCAGTAATTAAAATTAAATACCGCCGCAGTTGGATCTTAGTTTTATATACTAATTGTTATTTTCCGTGCAACAAAGTCATAATCCGACAACTGCATTGCAATTGCTATCCGTATAAATTTCATTAATCACAATATTAATTGTGCAATCAAAATAATATCCTATTGTATATGTTTCATTATTGATATAATTAATTAATTGTTTTTATTTTCAGGTAAGTTAAATCTTCATCGTCAATTCAGAAGCCAGATGTAGTAAGCTAATGTGGTTAGAGATACTTTATGTTATATGTATATGTCGTCTGTAGAAATAAATCAACCTGCCATAATATAGCTATAATAGTAAGAACAGATATCAAACTACCAATCAACATTTAATTAAAATTAAATAAAACATAACTCACACATTTATAATACGTTCATAATAACTAAATATTATCCAAATTAAACTTCACCCGTACCAAATGTTTCAGTAATCGTCTAATTCTTAACAAATTATTAATTTTGTCCATTTCGCTTTCTTGTAAATAAATTTTTATATGATGATCAGTTAGTGATATAAACACAGTTCTCGGATATTCCAACCAGAGAATCACTAGTGGTGTATAAATCCAGAGCAATTTGAATTCTGCGGAGTGCGATTGATTTATTTATGACCTGTTCGTAACACCAGATGTGGTTAGATATTTCAAATAAGTACTAGTTGTAGTTTCAAGTAATATTCATTAAGACGAGTATATTTTTCCTTCGATGTTCAAGTCCATCTATTATTTCATGTTAAGAGTTAAAGTTATTATATATTAGTTATTAGACGTAAATAACATTCACTTAATGCGTACTTCCCGATGCCTCTGCAGTTAATTAAGTAACATTCAAAATGTTATCTTCCGGAAGACGAAAATAAATTGAAAATGAGAAGAATCAATATCTATTTGTCACACAAATTATGTTCTCAAAAATTAAAACTTCATTAACTAATTAAAAGTTTGGTTTGAGTTGTAACATCGTCCAAATAGGCGTATTGTGTTGGTCGAATATCCATCTCTCTCGTCGCAACTTGGATATTGAGTTAGTTTGATTAATACGTTCAGTTTTATAACATGTTCAAAGTATAACTCATTTGTTACGTTACAACTTGTTTAATTAGTTACCGCTTAACATAAATCTAATTAACAAACATTTTTAAAATATACTTGTCCAAGTATAAAATAGAAAAGTTATGTATGATTGAATAGGCATAGCTTTATTAGCAAAAAAATTTAAAAAAATACGTAATATTTGAACAAAATAATTGGAAGACTGCTTGTTTTTGAAGCATAACTATAATTTCATTTATTTTTTACGTCGTCATGTTTCTTTCTCACTGAAATATAGTCTTCAACCATCCGATAAAATTAAATGAATATTTGACCTGAATATTTTGAGATTTATTAGCAGCAATTTAAATAATTAAAAGCCTAATTAACTCGTTGGATCTTAATAATAAAATAATTCAAAATGTCAACAAAATTAAAGTTTGAATTTTACGGAATGAATCAAAAACAGAATCTCTAGTTTATGCTACATACATTCTCTGTCTTGTAATTAGAGGTCCAACTTAATTACGGCCAGCTGAAAGGTCGCAGTCGGGAAATAGAAAGTGGAACTTAGAATTGGGTGGCAAAGTTGAGTTTGTATTAAGCTCGAGATTATAAACAAATGCTAGTGGTTTCCAGAATCTGTATTAGGTGAAACAAACACGGCTGAGCAACTGATCAAATCAACTCAACTGATCAAGCAGAGGTTCAAAATTATCTAGTACTTGTTACATTGTTAGTATAGTGTGTAGCTTTATTCTATGCTACTGATAGTTAGATAACATGATATTGGTCTGATGTTAATGACTATTAAAAAGACGCTGGATACATAAAACCGTCTTAATGGTTTTACGTATCTGATAGTAGTTAAGGAATTTAAATCATTCAAGGGTCGTTATTAGAATAAGTCATCCTCCGGCAAATTCTGTTCGGAAAAACCAGACATAAGTAACATTTACATATTGACATATCTATTCCATTCAGGAACTCTGAATATTTGTTTTTAAAAATGTTAGTTCCATATTGAAATACTTTTGTTCTTCATCTAGAAACCCATTGTAACTGAATCTCGATAACCGAGTTGGGGAGAGTTTCTCGTAGATATGCAATAGTTGAATTGGCACTTTTGATTCAGAGTAGTAAGTTTAAAACTATTGTAGTTCACAATAAACATGAAACTTTTGCTTCATACGTAGTGTAGTAGATATATGTATATTTTTTTAAATAGTTTATTTTTGATCTTTAAAATTGTGAATAAGGTGAAAGTTATAAATAACTGGAATCTAAAACCAAGATTTCTTTCAAAAGGTTTATATTACTTTAATAGTATTGATTAGGTGATTAAATGCCCCTGAAGGGCAATGCCCTTTAGCCGAAACCATAGCCATTTGTGTCAAAAGCGTTAGACCTAGAAAAATTTAACAAAATGTATTTTCCTTTCTACGATATCCACAGGTGAATTAAAATGGACATTCTTTTACTTTGTACGTCGGTCACGTCTTGCTCCATACATCCAACAATTGCTTCAGCAACTTTCAGCCTCCGTGCTGAAACAATGACGTGTAGAGTTCAAGTTTCAATCTTGATAAATTCACTAGAGAACAAATTTGAACGAATTCATGTAATGCCGGAGTTTTGCACTCAATAAATTTTGTTTCGTACACTTATCCGGTTACAACCGCGTTGAATTAGCGAGAGCCCCTTTTAACCGGATTGGTCCAAGTTTTTGGGACGCTTCCAACCGGTTTTTCCAATTTCATTTCAAATACCATTTGTACCATACACATGTTTGCGTTATCTTCTAAAAATCTCGTACATGTTATTATCATTTATTCTATCCAGGGTTATATATTATTATATACGCAATTTATAATACAAACAGTTCAAATGATTTGCACTTCAAACCAAACATGGCTACCTTCCGCTCTCCCACACGTCTTCAACAAGAGTGTATACTTGTACTTACCTCTAAGACAATCCACTAACCTTAATTAAGTAACTTAACTATTCTTTGGAACTGGATAATATGTGTAGACACTCAGATCTGAAGTGATCTGATTGCAGTATCTTAGTTGATATTATTTACATTATACGTCAACTCTGTGCTAACTATTACTTAGTGAATCAAGTTGTCTCCAAGTTCTGACAACTATGTAATCAACGCTTCAACTCAGCGGTTACAGCGTCCAGTGCTATGTTAAGTAACAATTTTAATCTTAGCAACTAAGTTGAAGTTTGTTCTTCTTAGTCTTGGTGTTAACTCAATTTCTTTTATAAAAAGTTTTGTAACATTTTTAACTAAATGTTATTGATATTATTTTATTCTTGAGTTTAAGCTGTCCTTCTAAATGTATAAAGTAAGTACGTTTCTGAATTTGATATTTGAAAGTATAAAGCAGTTGAAATTTGTTTGAGCTTACAAGTTAAACTAAAGTGGACGGCGTGAAGTCAGACTTCAAACAGTCCAGACGAAGTGTAGAGCTACTAGAAGGTAGTTGAAGTACTAACAAAGTATTATACTCACTTTTTTGGAAAGTTTCGAAGGTGTCTGGGCTGAGCGCACATTGTCTCCTCTCTGTGTTTAATTATACAGAAATTTTAATATTAACTTGATTTAGGTTCAAAATTAAGATCTTAATTATTATAATTAATAGAGGCTTGCCAATTAGCTACACGAACATTACTAGTTAATTAGTTTAGACGTATGATAAGTAAAGTATATTATAAATAAGTTAGGAGACTTAAAAAGAAGAATAATAATGTTGGAAACACTAAACCGTCTTTATAAGATAATTACTTATTAATGAAGATAATATTTTATAATAATTTCCAGTTTTACATTGTCAAGATTTTACATTTGATATAGTCTCAAGGTTTAGTTAGTTCCAAGAAAAGAATATGTAAATAGTTAATATATATATATATGGATGATTTTAATAAAATCTGCAAAATTAATTAATATTATGTATTTTTTGCGCACTCTTCTTAATCAAATATTACATTATAGCAATGATTACCATTTGTTATGGCAAAAGAACGCGTGAAAAACATGTGATTTACTTATTGTGTTGTTTTCAAGGTAACATATAATAACGCTTGTATTTTTGTCACATATGTTGTTTAAAGACTTAGCAAAATGAAACACTTAGTTTTTATTGGATTCTTTAAGATTAAGTTCTATAAGGTTAAAATAAAACTTTGAATATGATTTCTGTAAACTGAAATATACGCTTCAATTAAATATATCAACAAAAAGATTGATACTTACATCTTCAGTCGACATATTAGATACATATAAATGCATATAATTTTTCTAAACAAGAAAGAACACAGGTGCAAAAGTTCTTTCAGCATTTACTGAGAAATGTGTTTTTATCAACACAAGCTGACACTGTCAAAATAGAAGTCCTTTGAACGCCTTTTTTATACCGCCACGTCAGTAACAGAATAATTGTTTAACAGAAGAGTTGTACGGTCGCTGTAATTATTTAATTGCAAATGCTAATTAGTTTATTAATTTTATTTATAAAAAACACTCTAAATCTTAATTTATAACTTTATATATGCCTAAGACTTTTTTGTACTCACTTAGGTTTTAAAGTTGAATGTTGAGAAGAGTATGGAGAAGCTTAAACGCAAAATTTCTCTAGCGGGTTTAACATCAGATTTTTTACATCCTTTGTTCACACTTTTGTATATTCGTGGGGGAGGGTGGAGGTGTCGGAGGTGATCGCTTGTAATTAAGAGTCTGGGACCGAGAGGTGCTTCTAATATATGACTATGTACTTTCACTTTGTGTGTATACTGTAAAAAAATGCTATATATATATTTCTATATAATATATATATATTATATAATATATTTCTTTAATAAATTGAATATATTATATTGAATTGCTGTTTTCAACGGCATTGGACTTGCTGCCATTTGCTTTTGAAATTTTATAAAATCAGAGAACCAAGTGGCAGGTAATCGAGTTATTGAAGGATGGAAAGGTTAATATTCTGTTCTAATAATTTGAATACCTTTTTGCTGCAAAAATATATTGTAAAGGAATATATTAAAAACATATAAATATTATACAAACTGTAGAAGTTTTTTTTTCCTTTCTTAGATTCGCATTTCAAAATTCTCCTGAAAAGATACGTTATGTATTAATTTTATAATTTTGATGTCAGTTTTTTAAAAATGTATTTAACTCTTAATATGCAAAAAGAGCTCTCCTTTATACGTCTTTTATTAAATTTATCTTTTAGTGCATTAATTTCGGCTTTCACCTTTAACTGAAATGAACATCGAATTACTGAATTGAGTAAATTTCTTCAATAGATCATTTGTACCTTTTGGTTCCTTTATTAATAAATAGGTCATCCTATTTTGTACTGGAATGAATTTGATGAATGAGAGATAATAATGATAGCTTTCTAAAAAAAACTCTTATAAAAGAATATATATAAAATAATTTAATGTTTGTCATATGTGATAAATTTATTGCTAAGTATATTTTATTTTCAGATTACGTTGCTATAAACTGTATAAATGTATTATTTATTACACACAAACAATAATAATATACAATTTAACTAAACTTTTTTGTATATTGAGCGAAACCAACCATTTAAATAATTAGTAACTAAAATTAAACAACGTTGCAGTTGGATATTAGTTTAATATTTGGTTGTTATTTTCCGTGCCACAAAGTCATAATCCGACAACTGCATTGAAATTGTTATCCGTATAAATTTCAATAATCACAAAATTTATTGTGCAATCAAAATAATATCTTACTGTATTTGTTTGATTATTGATATAATGTTTCTATTTTCAGGTAAGTAAATTCTTCATCGTCAATTCAGAAGCCAGATGTAGTAAGTTAATGAGATGCTTTAGAACGAATATCAAACTACCAATCAACGTATCAAACGTATCAACGTAATCAAAATAAAATTTAATAAAACATAATTCATTAAAGATACTTTATTCACCTACTAATTGTTAACCAAACAAACTTGACCCGTAGTAAACGTGTTGTTGTTTACCTAATACTTAATAAATTATTAATTTGTCCACTTCTTGTTCTTGTTAATCTTATATGATCATCAATTTGTGTATATAAACACTGTTCTCGGATGTTCCAACTAGACAATCACTAGTGGTGTATAAATCCAGAGCAATTTGCATTCTACGGAGTGCGATTGATTTATTTATTACCTGTTCGGAACATCAGATGTGGTTAGATGTTAGTTTCAAGTAATATTAAATCATGCGAATATATTTTACATTAAGTCTTAAATTTTATTTATTATTTCATGTTCTAATAAGATTTAAATTGCATAAAATGTAAAATAACGTTATTTTTTATAAAGCTAAAACAAATTAAGCCATAGACATAAAACTCATTTACTTAATTCGTACTTCCCGATGTCTCTGCAGTTAATTAAGTAACATCCAAAATGTTACCTTGCAGAAAACGAAAATAAATTGAAAATGAGAAGAATCAATATCTATTTGTCGCACAAATTATGTTCTCAAAGATTAAAACTTCAATAATTAATTAATCAAAAGTTTGGTTTGAGTTGTAACATCGTCCAAATATGCGTATTGTGTTGGTCGAATATCCATCGCTCTCGTCGCAACTTGGATATTGAGTTAGTTTGATTAATGCGTTCAGTTTTATAACTTGTTCGAAGTACAACTCATCTGTTATGTTACAACTTATTTAATTAAGTTACCTTTAAACATAAATCTAGTTAACAGTCTTTAAAATATCTGTCCAAGTTCAAAATTGAAAAGTTATGTGGGTTTAAATAGGTGTATATTTATTTGTAAAACCAATTAAAAAAACACGTAATATACAATCAAAATTGATAGGATCCTTATTTTTGAAGCATTTATTTTTTATTTCTTTATGTTTCTTTTTTATTGAATTATAATCTTTAACCACTCGATAAAATTAAATTAATATTCGACCTTTTTTTTTAATGTAAGAGGAGGGCAACCGAGCTGGCGGGTCACGGATGGACGTGATCACCGCCGCCCATGAACTCTTGCAACATCGGAGGATTTACAAGAGTGTTGCCGGCCTTGTTTGTAGGAAGGAGTAAACGCCTTTTTTGAAGGTACCCATGTCGTACCGATCTGGAAATACCGCCGAAGGGAGTTCGTTCAACAAGCGAGTGGAACGTGGAAAAAAGGTCCTTGAGAACCGCACAGTAGAAGATCGCCATCCATCCAGGTGGTAGGGATGGTAAAGAAGTCGATGGCGTGCTGTGCGGTGATGAAATTCGGCGGCATCAGATCGAATAGTTCTTCAGAACACTCCCCGTTGTAAATGCGGTGGAAGACGGACTAAGAAGTCTTCTATACGCAATGCCAAAGAGTCCAGCTGTTCGCAGAGCACCGGGTCCCCGACAATTCGAACGGCTCTCCGTTGTACGCGGTCAAATGTAAAAGCTGATATTGGGGTGATCCGGACCAGAGATGAGAACAGTATCGGTTCAGTGTGGCCGGACCTGCGTCTTATAGAGCGCAAGTCTTTGGCCAGGTTTGAAATACTGCCTCGCTCTATTGATCACTCCCAATTTCTTCGAGGCCTACTTGGTCTTGCTCTCCAGATGACCACGAAACTGACAATCGCTCGAAATGTCGAGACCCAGTATTCTGATACTTGGCGAGGCAATGAGGGGAGTGCTCTCGAAGAGCGGTGATACGACAAATGGGATTATCTTAGTGGTAAACGCGCAAACGTCTCTTGTTGGGATTGAATTAAACATGGTTCAGTTCACCCCACTCAGAGACCATCTCCAAGGAAGTCTCTATAGAAGACACAAGTTTCTTTCGGCACTCGTCGATGTTTTCCCGAGAGAGACCTGCGCGGCTGGAATATACCGCATCCCCAGTACTGTCATCCGCATAACAATGTATGTTGGAGATATCCAACATATCAATGATGTGCAGGAGGAACAGAGTTGGGGATAGCAAGCAGCCTTGGGGCACAAGCGTTCAGGGGCTTAGGGTCCGAGAAAAAACCGTCGAGAACGACCTGTACGCTCTGCCCAGTGAGAAAGCTGGTGATCCACTTGCATAAACTCTCGGCAAGCCCCTTGTGCCATACACGATCGAAGGCTTTCGCCATATACAAACTAACTGCCAGACCCTCTCCCTTGCTTTCAATAACAGCTGCCCAACGGTGCGTAAGATATAACAGAAGATCACCAGCCGATCGACCATGGCGAAAGACATATTGCCGGTCATTGACCAACTGGTGATCCTCGAGGTAGGTTAGGAGCTGTTTATTAATGATGCTCTCCAAAGTAATGGAGAGCAGAGGTAATGATAAGAGATGTAATGGCGATAAGTCTGTAGTTAGCTGGGGCCGAGCTATCATCTTTTTTAGGGATCGGATGGACAAGGGCACGCTTCCATTAGACCGGGACTACGCCTTTAAGGTAGGAGTACCGAAATAGACGCGTTACCACTGGTGTCAACTCAGGGGCACATGTTCGTAGCACAACTGGAGAGATACCATCTGGCCCACTCGACTTATGAACTTCCAAGGAAAGGAGGGCCTTTCGGATGATGACCTGAATATTTTGAAATTCATTAATAGCAATTAATATAATTAAAAGCCTAACTTACTGTAGCAATTACTTGTTTGATCTTAATAATAAAATAATTTAAAATACCAATGAATTTTACGGAATGAATTAAAAACAGAATCTTTTGTTTTATGCCACACATTATCTCCGAGAGATACCACTTGCCCCAAACGTAATTAGAAGTCCAACTTAATTACGGCCAGCTGGAAGGTCGCAGTCGGGAAATAGAAAGTGGAAGTTAGAATTGGGTGGTAAAGTTAAGTTTGTATTAAGCTGGAGATGATAGACAATGTTAGTGGTTTGCAGAATCTGTGTCAGGTGAAATAAACACGGCTGAGCAACTGATTCTGCGGCTTAAGGATGAGGCTCAAATTATCTAGTACTTTACTTGTTACATTGTTAGTATAGGATGTAGTTTTATTCTGTAATACTGATAGTTAGTTAAATTGATCGTTATCCGATGTATAAAGATAATGATTACATAAAAGCGCACTTAAAGAAGGTTTTACCAATCAATAAATACAGAAGTTAAAACATACAAGGGTCGTTCTTATTATAAGTCAGTCTTCGACAAATTTTAATCGGGAAACCTAGACATAAACAACATGTCGTATCGTAGTCAGGGCCTCTGAAAATTTGTTTAAAAAAAAAATTAGGTTCACATTGAAATTCTTCAGTTCTTCGTCTAGAAACCCATTGTAACTAAATCTCGACAACCGAGTTGGAGACAGTTTCTCATAGATATTCAACAATTAAATTGACACTTGATTCAGAGTCGTAAGCTTCAAACTATTATACCCGTAGTTGACAATGGACGTGAAATTTTGGCTTTATACGCAGTGTAGTAAATATTTTTAACAAAACAGTTCATTTTAGGTTTTTAAAATTGTGCAAAATAATATTTAAAGGTGAAAATTATAAATATTTCGAATGTAAAACCAAGATTTCTTTTTTAATAGTATTGATTTGGTGATCACATGCCCCTGAAGGACAATGCCTTTTAGCCGAAACCATATCAATTTGTGTCAAAAGTGTCTGACCTATAAAACTTAAACAAAATGTATTTTCCTTTCTACGATATCCACAGGTGAATTAAAATGGACGTTTTGTTACTTTGTACGTCGGTCACGTCTTGCTCCATACATCCAATAATTGCTTCAGCAACTTTCAGCCTCCGTGTGGAAACAATAAAGTTTAGAGTTCAAGTTACAAACTTGATAAATGCAATAGAGAACAAATTTGAACGAATTCACGTAATGCCTAAGTTTTGTACTCAATAACATCTTTTTCGTAAACTTATCCGGTTATAACCGCGTTGAATTGGCAAGAGCCACTTTTAACCAGATTGGCTTAAGTTGTTGGGATACTTCCAACCATTTTTTTTCCAATTTCATTTCGAATACCAGTTGTATGCAAATAAATATGTTTGCGTTATCTTCTCATATGTACTTAGCCATATACACACACCTAGGGTTAAAGTAAAAATGGTATCGACACAAGTTCATATATATAAATTGACATTTTTGAACTGATTTTAGAATTTTCTTTACAATAATCCTAAAATAATAATAAAGAAATAAATTTCTAATAACAAAAAAATCTAATTTAAATATCAAACCCCTGAAATTTTATTAATTCAATAAGAACTATTCTGTATTTTTAGAATTAGGAACAATTAATATTTTTCTAAAATAATATTCATAGCCTAAGTACATCTTGTTTATTTTTATTCAGTACATCATAATATGTACTGAATAAATACTGTTTACGCTATAAATTGCGTAAACAGTATTTATATACAAACAGTTGAATTTGCATTTCAAACCAAAACATCAGAATTGGTTATGTGAGGCTGGTTCCGAACCAATGTCACAGGTTAACATTTCCCCCATCACAATCTCGACGACAGCATATAAGTATATATAAGAGAAAGATGAAAAAGAAATCACAGTGAATTATAAAATATAGTGTTATTAATATTATTATCAAATAATGGTAAGATTGAAGTTTGTAACCCTTTTTTAAGTTTCGCCATAATTATATTTTGGAAGCCTGTTAATTTTACAAGAAAATCTGTGTAGTGTATATATTTATTTAATTTTATTATTTGCAAATAGTCCTAAGAAAGGGTAAAAGAAATACAATAATTGGAGCTAGAAATAGAGTGCATTGTTAATAGTCATGAAACATAGTTGTCTGATAATTGCATAAAGAGACCCAATTTTAACTGTGTGGTTATGGAATGTTTCTTTGATGTAGGAATAGACTTTCTTGTCGTTCATTTAGTAATGTTTAAATAGTCCGACGTTAATATTATAATATATATTATTTATTATCCCAACAAATGTAATGCAATGTTTAATATTTAATTCTAAACACAGTTTATTTCTTTTTTTTTGTTGAGATGACAATAAGACCCTTCGTCATCAGCCGAGGGACGCTGGATACTAACTTAGTTATTAGTTCGTTAATGAACTTTTTTGCAATAGAAAGTAAGGAAGCAAAAATACTCAAATATATTAATCTAAAATTTTAAATGATCAAGCAGTGATATAAAAATTAAGAGTGATTGTAACTTAAAATTCTTGTAGACCCTATTTAAAGAAAAAATAATTATAATAGTGAATAAAATTAATCTTTAATGCAATTAATAACCATCTCTTAGAAAAGTACTAAAAGTATCATAAAAAGTGACTACAAAATTAATGTAAAAAGGCGTGAAAAACCCCGATGCAACCGGAGAGCAATATTCGTGAACGTGACGTCACCGACACTCAAGTGAACCCCTGAATATTTTAACGAAGTGCCTTTGTTCCTTAGTTCCGCAGACAGAAAGCATAACTGACTACCTTTTTGTCAATGTTTCAAAGGATGGTGTTGTTTTCGGTCACTGTAATTGTTTAACTCAGTTGACATAAAAAAGGTATCAAAGAGAAAAAGAAAGAGTCTAAACTTCAGATGTAATAAAGTAACTAAATTAGATAACAGAATTATAAGAATTGTTACAAACAAACAACTTTTTACTTTCGAATTATATGTTTTATATTTATATATCAGTATATAATTTTTTTTACTTATATTGCACTAACGTTATATAATTATTAAGCATATCGTGGTATCTTAGTTGATATTATTTATAACTATTACGAAGTGAATCAAGTTGTCTCCAAATTCTGACAACTATGTAATCTACGCTTCAACTCAGCGTTTACAGCGTCAAGTGCTATTTAAAGTAACACGTTTAATCTTAGCAACTAAGTCAAAGTTTGTTCTTCTTAGTCTTCTTGTTAACTCAATTTCTTTTATAAAATGTATTATAACATTTTTAACTAAATGTTATTGGTTATTATCTTATCTTTTAGTTTCAGCTATTCTTCTAAATGTATAAAGTAAGTCCGTTCTTAAAGTTCGTCTTCTTGAAGCAATTTGAAAGTATAAAGCAATTGCATTTTGTTTGAGTTTACAAGTTAGACTAAAGTGCACGGCGTAAAGTCAGACTTTAAACAGTTCAGACGAAGTGTAGTGCTACTAGAAGGTAGTTGAAGCACTAACAAAGGATTATACTTACTTTTTTGGAAAGTTTCGAAGGTGTCTGGACTGAACTCACTATTGTCTCCTCTCTCTATATTTAATTATGCAGAAATTTGAATATTAACTAGATTTAAGTTTCAAAATTAAGATCTAAGTTACTATAATTAATAGATACACGCCAATTAGCTACATGTACATTACTAGTTAATTAGTCTAGACGTATGATAAGTAAGGTATATTATAAATTAGGTAGGCGACTTAAAAAGAAGAATAATAACGTTGGAAAGTTACTAAATCTTCTTCATAAGATAAGATAAGATAATATTGATCTCCAGTTTTACATTCCCAAGATCTTACATTTGATATAGTCTCAAGGTTTAGTTAGTCCCAAGAAAAGAATATGTAAATCATCCATATATATATATATATATATATATATATATGGATGATTTTAATAAAATCTCCAAAATTAATTAATATTATAAAGCTATTTTTTGGGCACTCTTCTTAATCAAATATTACATTATAGCAATGATTACCATCTGTTATGACAAAAGAACTCAAGTGACTTACTTATTGTGTTGTTATTCAAGGTAACATATAATAAGGCTTGAATGATTTCTGTAAACAGAAATATACGTTTCAGTTAAATATATTAATAAAATGATCGACACTTAAATTTTCTGTTGATATATTAAACACATATACCTGCATACAAATTTTACTAAATAAGAAAAAACATACAGGTGCAAAAGTTCTTTCAGCATTGACTGCGAAATGTGTTTTTATCAACACAAGCTGTCACTGTCAAAATAGAAGTCCTTTATACCGCTGTAATTATTTACCTCCCGCTTTGTTTTACTACTCTTTATTTAGACCTGGCGATAAGATAACAATTTTTGATTGTTTTTAGAATTCCTTGGCCCTTTATCGGAGAATATTTTATTAGCGGTAAGATTTCGGAATTTTGTTGTATTTTTTTTCAAACACTATTTAACTTTTTAATCTTATTTATAAAGAATACTCCAAACCTTAATTTATCACTTTATATGCCTTAGACTTTTCTGTACTAACTTCCGTTTTAAAGTTGAATGTTGAGAAGAGTATGGAGAAGCTAAAACGCAAAATTTCTGTAGCGGGCTTAACTTCAGATGTTTTATATCCTTTGTACAGACTTTTGTATATTCGTGGGGGAGGGTGGAGGTGTCGGAGGGGATCGCTTGTAACTAAGAGTCTGGGACCGAGAGGTGCTTCTAATATATGACTATGTACTTTTATTTTGTGTTCATCTCGCTCTTACTTAGGTACCAGTTCTATTAATTCAGTTTAAATATCAAGATGTGTGAATATTATTTGTTTTATCGCTGTTACTAAAAAAGTTATTTTTAGTTTATAACTAATTAATTTCTGATAATTTTTTTTATACCTTAATTTAAAGTTTCATCATTTTGAATAATAATATCAATCATATAAAAATGTAATAGTATGTTGGGTTTGGAAAGGATGTAGCTGTACATTCCACCTTGAGTTGTGGTGTTGCATATTGTTGCTTCTTCGTTGAATTTACATATAAGGTTTTTGGATCAGCTAAGAAAATTCTTAAGGAATACTAACGAAATTATACACCAAACTCAAGATTCTTTCAGAAATCGCGTGTTATATTTTTCGTGATGCATTACCGAAGTGATCGACGTTGACGAAGGTTCGATCATGATTGATGGATAGCATTCAATCTGCTGGGATCAGGGACTGTTTATCAACCAGAATACTTAAACCTATCGGGTATAATATTGTCAGCGGGGGAGTAAATATTTTGTTTCTGACCAAAATCCAAACAATTTTGATAGTATATTTGTTTAAGGCAGTAGTCTGCTTTAGGAGCCGAAAAAAAAGCGTTTTTTCAACAATTTTTTTGAAAGGGAAGGAAATGATTGCGGTAAACTAAATTTTGAGACGATAGTATATTATATTCAAGCTTTAAAAAACAATTTTTATTATTACAAATTATTGAAATTTGCCAAAGTTGTAACGATTTTTCTGGGGGGCCTGGAGTGTGCACTCGTAAATCGGTGCCGGTGATGGAGGTCGTGCGATGCATCTGAAACAGTGGAACCAATTTTTTTTTTAGTTTTTATAAGTTCCTTTTCTATATGAACTAAAAAAATACCGAAGAACTGACGAAATTCCAAATTTTTTCGAAGTTTGAATAAAAATTCACTTTTTTGAAAAAAATAATTCACTTTAAGTTGCAAAACAAGTAATTTAAATAGTACTTTTGTCCAACTTTTTTAGTTCAAGTAGAAGATAATTCAATACTGAAGCTAGATCACTTTGGTTTTTTTCGATCGGACATATATTGTTTTTACTATCGCCGGCACCGTTTTCCAAAACTTGTGAAAATGAAAACTCGAGAAAACGGGCTGTAAAGTTTTCGGTCCAAAAAAATCTAAGTTTTTGGATACTTACACTAATTAGATGTTAATCAGCTATCCCCGGGCCATACAATAATCCTTCCTCTTCTTCAAAAAACTCGTTTTGGCGGAGGCTTTCCGATCTTCGAGCTGTACGAGCCTCCTTGCTGGAAAGTGATGCGCGCCGGTTCTCCCGCGTTATGCGCTCAGCATCGACGGTGTCAGCAAAATTTTTGCATTGCTGACCGATGACAATATCGAGGAGGTGCATGGTAGAAAGCACAGCTGAATAGCCTTCGTTGAAAATGCCTGTCGCTATATTTGCTGCTATTTCGACGATTTTATAGCCGGAATTTACGTGTTTCGGATTTAGGCGCCAAACAATCGAATTGAACGATTCGTTCGAATTTTGAGTGTGTCCGCCTAAGCACCGCGTCAATAAATCGTTATATCATCGCTGCTTGCTGCCTTCAACTTTTGCTCACTGCGACTCGTGTGTAAGTCTCCGTCATCCGATGATACACTGGTAAAACGATTGCCGTGAAATTTTCGCTTTCGCGGTTCCGCAGCACGCTGTCTTTTACATCGATCACCTTTCGGGTAGCTAGAAATTTCGATTTGCGCTCGGCAAAATACAAAATGAAACTGAAAGTTGACGCTACAAATAGCAGTGTAGAGGCCGATTCCGAGAGCTATAGTTTACCGTTACATTGTATACCGTTATCCCAACAACTACTCGACACAGACCTTCTAGAACCTCCAAATAATATTTCAAAGGACCGTTCAATCTTTTCAGTTATATACGAGTATAATCAAACAATAGAATACACGAAGGGGCGGAGCGCGCGCGCTCGGGTCTGCCCGAGCATTCGCACCTGCTCGACGCTCGGCCACTAAAACTGATCTAGCTTCGAAAATATGTCGAATTGGCCTCTAAAATTTTGAACACATATTCTTGGATAGTTTTGGAATAGATTTAAGACAAAAACGAAAAATCGATTTTTTGAAGCCTGTAAAGCAGACTACTGCCTTAATAATGTTATTAGATTAAATTAATATTTATTATATGGCAAAACTAATTATCTTGTTTAGTGGTTTTAATATCATTAATTTGCAAATGGATATAAAAAAACCCTAAAATAATTTCGAAGTTTGCGTGCTTTAGTGCAATAAAGTTATGATTTCCATAAAATGCCTGAAGAATCAATGGTCGTCGCAATGCGCATGTCGTGCACCGTGCATACCATGCACCTAACGTAAGACAACGACTCAGATTTACACAAATATTCCAAAACATTAAGTTTCTTGCGAGATATATAAGTCAATATTTAAAGAACAAATACCAGTTAACTTAAGTCAATATATGTAAGATTGCGAACCTTATAAAGACTTTTAAAATCTTATTGAATCTGTTCCTTTAGTGAATACTTTTGTTACTAAAATAAGAAACTTCAATCCTTTCTGTTTGTCTCAGTGAAGTTACCGCATGATAAAGCATCTAAGCGGTCAGTCCAATACTCTTAACAAAAATATAAATATAAAAAAAACCATCATCTTGATATCAGGTGGTAAAATACACATATCATCGCTTACCGAATATATAAATGGTTTGGCTTAGAATTTACGTAGATTTCATGCTTCAAATGCCTCATAGCAACTGTTCTCACAAGACGGTTATCTAAAAAAATATATAGATCTTTTATTGAATTAATTTCGGCTTTCACCTTTAACTAAAATGAACATCGAAATACTGAATTGAGTAAATTTCTTCAATAGGTCATTTCTAACCGTATATGATAATAAAGTCTGATAATAAATAGGAAATCTTATTTTGTAGTGAAATGAATTTGATGAATGATTGACAGATAATAATGTCAACTTTCGAAAAGAAACCTTTTACATAATAGAATATACAGAAAATCAATTAATATTTGTCACAATTTTTATTGTTATATTTTCTTTTCAGATTACTTCGCTATAATAGTTTTTAACTTAATAATTTAATGACAAACAACAAAACTATTCAATTTAACCAAATGTTACTTGTACATTGAACGCGGAAAACCATTTCAATAACCAGTAATTAAAATTAAATACCGCCGCAGTTGGATCTTAGTTTTATATACTAATTGTTATTTTCCGTGCAACAAAGTCATAATCCGACAACTGCATTGCAATTGCTATCCGTATAAATTTCATTAATCACAATATTAATTGTGCAATCAAAATAATATCCTATTGTATATGTTTCATTATTGATATAATTAATTAATTGTTTTTATTTTCAGGTAAGTTAAATCTTCATCGTCAATTCAGAAGCCAGATGTAGTAAGCTAATGTGGTTAGAGATACTTTATGTTATATGTATATGTCGTCTGTAGAAATAAATCAACCTGCCATAATATAGCTATAATAGTAAGAACAGATATCAAACTACCAATCAACATTTAATTAAAATTAAATAAAACATAACTCACACATTTATAATACGTTCATAATAACTAAATATTATCCAAATTAAACTTCACCCGTACCAAATGTTTCAGTAATCGTCTAATTCTTAACAAATTATTAATTTTGTCCATTTCGCTTTCTTGTAAATAAATTTTTATATGATGATCAGTTAGTGATATAAACACAGTTCTCGGATATTCCAACCAGAGAATCACTAGTGGTGTATAAATCCAGAGCAATTTGAATTCTGCGGAGTGCGATTGATTTATTTATGACCTGTTCGTAACACCAGATGTGGTTAGATATTTCAAATAAGTACTAGTTGTAGTTTCAAGTAATATTCATTAAGACGAGTATATTTTTCCTTCGATGTTCAAGTCCATCTATTATTTCATGTTAAGAGTTAAAGTTATTATATATTAGTTATTAGACGTAAATAACATTCACTTAATGCGTACTTCCCGATGCCTCTGCAGTTAATTAAGTAACATTCAAAATGTTATCTTCCGGAAGACGAAAATAAATTGAAAATGAGAAGAATCAATATCTATTTGTCACACAAATTATGTTCTCAAAAATTAAAACTTCATTAACTAATTAAAAGTTTGGTTTGAGTTGTAACATCGTCCAAATAGGCGTATTGTGTTGGTCGAATATCCATCTCTCTCGTCGCAACTTGGATATTGAGTTAGTTTGATTAATACGTTCAGTTTTATAACATGTTCAAAGTATAACTCATTTGTTACGTTACAACTTGTTTAATTAGTTACCGCTTAACATAAATCTAATTAACAAACATTTTTAAAATATACTTGTCCAAGTATAAAATAGAAAAGTTATGTATGATTGAATAGGCATAGCTTTATTAGCAAAAAAATTTAAAAAAATACGTAATATTTGAACAAAATAATTGGAAGACTGCTTGTTTTTGAAGCATAACTATAATTTCATTTATTTTTTACGTCGTCATGTTTCTTTCTCACTGAAATATAGTCTTCAACCATCCGATAAAATTAAATGAATATTTGACCTGAATATTTTGAGATTTATTAGCAGCAATTTAAATAATTAAAAGCCTAATTAACTCGTTGGATCTTAATAATAAAATAATTCAAAATGTCAACAAAATTAAAGTTTGAATTTTACGGAATGAATCAAAAACAGAATCTCTAGTTTATGCTACATACATTCTCTGTCTTGTAATTAGAGGTCCAACTTAATTACGGCCAGCTGAAAGGTCGCAGTCGGGAAATAGAAAGTGGAACTTAGAATTGGGTGGCAAAGTTGAGTTTGTATTAAGCTCGAGATTATAAACAAATGCTAGTGGTTTCCAGAATCTGTATTAGGTGAAACAAACACGGCTGAGCAACTGATCAAATCAACTCAACTGATCAAGCAGAGGTTCAAAATTATCTAGTACTTGTTACATTGTTAGTATAGTGTGTAGCTTTATTCTATGCTACTGATAGTTAGATAACATGATATTGGTCTGATGTTAATGACTATTAAAAAGACGCTGGATACATAAAACCGTCTTAATGGTTTTACGTATCTGATAGTAGTTAAGGAATTTAAATCATTCAAGGGTCGTTATTAGAATAAGTCATCCTCCGGCAAATTCTGTTCGGAAAAACCAGACATAAGTAACATTTACATATTGACATATCTATTCCATTCAGGAACTCTGAATATTTGTTTTTAAAAATGTTAGTTCCATATTGAAATACTTTTGTTCTTCATCTAGAAACCCATTGTAACTGAATCTCGATAACCGAGTTGGGGAGAGTTTCTCGTAGATATGCAATAGTTGAATTGGCACTTTTGATTCAGAGTAGTAAGTTTAAAACTATTGTAGTTCACAATAAACATGAAACTTTTGCTTCATACGTAGTGTAGTAGATATATGTATATTTTTTTAAATAGTTTATTTTTGATCTTTAAAATTGTGAATAAGGTGAAAGTTATAAATAACTGGAATCTAAAACCAAGATTTCTTTCAAAAGGTTTATATTACTTTAATAGTATTGATTAGGTGATTAAATGCCCCTGAAGGGCAATGCCCTTTAGCCGAAACCATAGCCATTTGTGTCAAAAGCGTTAGACCTAGAAAAATTTAACAAAATGTATTTTCCTTTCTACGATATCCACAGGTGAATTAAAATGGACATTCTTTTACTTTGTACGTCGGTCACGTCTTGCTCCATACATCCAACAATTGCTTCAGCAACTTTCAGCCTCCGTGCTGAAACAATGACGTGTAGAGTTCAAGTTTCAATCTTGATAAATTCACTAGAGAACAAATTTGAACGAATTCATGTAATGCCGGAGTTTTGCACTCAATAAATTTTGTTTCGTACACTTATCCGGTTACAACCGCGTTGAATTAGCGAGAGCCCCTTTTAACCGGATTGGTCCAAGTTTTTGGGACGCTTCCAACCGGTTTTTCCAATTTCATTTCAAATACCATTTGTACCATACACATGTTTGCGTTATCTTCTAAAAATCTCGTACATGTTATTATCATTTATTCTATCCAGGGTTATATATTATTATATACGCAATTTATAATACAAACAGTTCAAATGATTTGCACTTCAAACCAAACATGGCTACCTTCCGCTCTCCCACACGTCTTCAACAAGAGTGTATACTTGTACTTACCTCTAAGACAATCCACTAACCTTAATTAAGTAACTTAACTATTCTTTGGAACTGGATAATATGTGTATGTGTAACTTACATTTAGATTGTACAGAGAAATAAACATTAAGCGTTAATGCAATTAATATAGTTAAAATCGACAAAAAACTTTACTTTCTAGATAATTTTATTTTAATAACTTCTATTTGCTGCGATTTTGTATCTCGTTCTTTCTCTCTTGCTGATCATTTAATTTCGCCTAAAAAGTATACAAATCCATATTTTACTGTTATTGTATATAAACCCCAAACAAATCTTTTTTATTTTTTTCCGTGAAATGATTATTATCGTTAGTCAAAGTCATCCTTTAATCTATCACATGAAGCCAATAGCATATTTTATTACAAATAGTCCAGTGCTCTTTTGTCGTAATTATTTTTCAAATCATGTTTTCTTGTGAAAATAAGACAATTTTTCGCCGGTTCATAGATAACCTGTTAATAACCTATAATCATATCTTAAATATCTTCCAAATCCGATTAATTAATTATCCGTGATTTGCGTAAAACAAAGAAGAAACTTTTTTATTATAATGTATATAGATGGTTATTGAGCTAAGCGTAAGCAGGGCTCCTAACCGTTCGGAAATCAATTTTATGTCGCCACATCACATAAAAACTACTCAGTCGATCTTCATCAAAATTGGCATTGCTGTAGCTCTTGTTGACGGGCTTCTATAGAAAACTGATTAATAAATTCTTGATTTGATCAAAAGTTATGGTCGAAATACTAAATCCCCATAGACTTAAGCTTAACTGCTTTCCGCGCGCTTGCCGATCGTCTTTGTCAAAATGAGCTGAGTCGCTTCATCACATGAAAGCTACTGGAACGAGTTTAGTTAAATTTGGCATGAATGTAGAACTAACAAATAAGCATCTACAGAAAAAAACAGAATGAAAATAGCTTAATTAAATCAACAGTTATAAAAAAAAACCAAGAGACTCGTGATTGTGTCGCTCGTAGTCTAATTTTCATGGCGACAAACTTATTCAATTAATTGTTTATTATTGTTATTAAATATTTATTCCTTTTATTCTTTTCCAATGGATTTTCCTGCGCTCAGATCAATTCCCGCCACTCACGATGGGCGGATCCTAGTATTATAACGCATAAATAGCATATTATAATTACATCTACTCTCAAACAATCCTTTAGGCAATTAGCCTTTAAGCAAAAGATATTAAGGGAAAATTTAAAGCATTAATTTAATAAATGTGTGTCTGAATGAGAAAAAATAATAAGAATACTGAATAAAAATAATCTTCAATGCAATTAATAACACAAACATCTCCTAGAAAATTACTAAAAGTATCATAAAAAGTGAGTACAATTAATGTAAAAAGGCGTGAAAAACCCCGATGCGACCGGAGAGCAATATTCATGAACGGGACGTCACCAACACTCCAGTGAACCCCTGAATATTTTAACGAAGTGCCTTTGTCCTCGAGGTCCCCAAGCATAGAGCATAACTGACTACCTTTTTGTCAATGTTTTCAAAGGAAAGAGTGAAGTTATTTTTGGTCACTGTAATTGTTTAACTCAGATGTAATAAAAGACATATGAGAGTCTTAACTTCAGATGTAATGAAATAACTGAATAGGATAACAAAATAATAAGAATTGATACTAACAGTAGACAAAACCGTGCAAGCAGTTTCATTCGAATAATATTTATTATATTCTATATATCAGTATTGCACTAACATTGTATAATTATTAAGCCTAGCTCTTATTGCAGTATCTTAGTTTGTTTTCATTTACATTATATATCAACTCTGCTAACCATTACTTAGTGAATCAAGTTGTCTCCAAGTTCTGACAACTATGTAATCAACGCTACATCTCAGCGGTTACAGCGTCAAGTGCTATGTTAAGTAACAATTTTAATCTTGGCAACTAAGTAGAAGTTTGTTCTTCTTAGTCTTGTTGTTAACTCAATTTCTTTTATAAAAAGTTTTGTAACATTTTTAACTAAATGTTATTGGTATTATTTTATTCTTGAGTTTAAGCTGTCCTTCTAAATGTATAAAGTAAGTACGTTTCTGAATTTGATATTTGAAAGTACAAAGCAGTTGAAATTTGTTTGAGTTTACAAGTTAATCTAAAGTGGACGGCGTGACGTCAGACTTCAAACAGTCCAGGCGAAGTGTAGAGCTACTAGAAGGTAGTTGAAGCACTAACAAAGTATTATACTCACTTTTTTTGGAAAGTTTCGAAGATGTCTGGACTGAGCGCACATTGTCTCCTCTCTTTATTTAATTATGCAGAAATTTTAGTATTAAATTGATTTAGGTTTCAAAATTAAGATCTTAATTACTATAATTAATAGAGGCATGCCAATTAGCTACACGAACATTACTAGTTAATTAGTCTAGACGTATGATAACTATTGTATTTTATAAATTAGTTCAAAGACTTAAAAAGAAGATTTCGCTTTTAAAACGTACCAGTAGTTTAGTTCCAAGAAAAGAATATGAAGAAAATAATTTATATTATAGATTTTAAAAGATTTGTGTGATTCTAATATAATCTTCAGAAATTAATTTTTATGTAGTGTAATGTAATACAGTTACAAGTGTTGTTTAAAGGCTTAGCAAATTGAGGCACTAAGATTTGATTGGATTCTTTAAGATTGAGTTCTACGAAGAAAAAAACAAAACTATGAGAATGATTTTTGTAAATGAAAACATACGCTTCAGTTAAATACATAAATTAACAAAGAGATTGACACTTACATCTTTCGTCGACATATTGGACACACATATCTGCATACAAATTCAGCATTTTACGTAGAACTGTGTTTTTATGAACACAAGCTGTCACTGTCAAAATATAAGTCCTTTGACCGCATTTTTTATATCGCCACGTCAGTAACAGAATAATCATTTAACAGAAGGGTTGTAAAATGGCTGTAATTATTTACCTCCCACTTTGTTGTACTACTCTTTATTTAGTCTTGCGATAAGATAACAATTTTTGATTGTTTTCAGTTTTCCTTTGTGCTTTTTTCGGAGACTATTTTATCAGCGGTGAGATTCTGGAATTTCGTTATATTTTTTTCAAACATTAACATTAACTTTAACTTCAGATGTTTTATATCGTTTCGGTGTCGGAGGGGATCGCTTGTAATTAAGAGTCTGGGACCGAGAGGTGCTTCTATTATATGACTATGTACTTTCACTTTGTGTGCATCTCACTCTTACTTACGTACCACTTCTTTATATTCAGTTTAAAAATCAAAACCTGTGAACATTATTTGTTTTAACGCAGTTAATAAAAAAAATATTTTTGGTATTTTAAGTTTTTTTTATACCTTAATGGACAGTTTCATCATTTTGAATAATAATATCAGTCATATAAAAATGTAATTGTAAGTTGGGTTTGCAAAGGATGTAGCCATGAAATCCCGAGTCCTCGAATCCTCGAGTTGTCTATAAATATGTAACATGTTATTGCTTCTTCGTTGAATTCACATTTTAATATTTTTAGGTCAGCTAAGACAATTCTTAAGGGTTGCTGCTAACGAAATTATACACCAAACTCAAGATTCACTGAGAATTCGCGTGTTATATTTTGCACGATGCCTTACCGAAGTGATCGACGTTGTCGAAGGTTCGATCGTGATTGATGGATAGCATTCAATCTGCTGGGATCAGGGACTGTTTATCAACCAAACATCTTAAACCTATCGGCTATAATATTGTCAGCGGGGGAGAAAATATTTTGTTTCCGATCAAAATCCAAACAATTATAGTAAATTATAGTAAATTTATTGATGAATGTTATAAGATTAAAGAAATATTTCTTTTACGGCAAAAACATTATCCTGTTTAGAGTAGCCTAGTATATTTTCGAAGTTTGCGTGCTCTAGCGTAATAAAGTTATGATTCCCATAAAATGCCTGAAGAATCAATGGTCGCCGCAATGCGCATGCCGTGCACCGTGCATGCCATGCACCTAACATAGGAGAAAGACTCTGATTTACAAAAATATACCAAACAAAGTAAGTTTAAAGCGAAATCAATGGCCTTTTTACAAATACAACAGATATAAGTTAACTTAACTTAATATATATGTAATTTGTTCCACAACTTTTGTTTTATTTTTAACGACTTTTAAAATGTTATCGAATCTGTTCCTGTAGTGAATATTAATATTAATAACTTCAACCCTTTCTGTTTATATCAATGAAGTTACCGCATGAATAAAACATGTAAGCGGTCAGTCCAATACTCTTATACTTTGAGAAAATCACCATCATCTTGATATCAGGTGATAAATTACACATATCATCGCTTACCGAATATATAAATGGTTTGGTTTAGAGTTACGTTTGGTAATATTATTTACAATTCCGATTTTCTGTTTCAAATGCCTAACAACTATTCTCACAAGGCGGTTGTTTGTTAAATTTTTAAAAACAAGTAAAAATATTAAAATTCAAATAAACATATACTGTAAGAAATGCAATATTTCTTTAATAAATTGAATATATTATATTGAATTAATGTTTTCAACGGCATTGTACTTGGCATTTGCTTTTGAAATTTTATAAAATCAGAGAACCAAGTGGCAAGTAATCGAGTTATTGAGGGACAATTTGAATACCTTTTTTTAGCTTCAATATTTTGTTTAGGAGCTATAATTTAAAAGATTTAAATATAATTCTAAATCTAGAAGTGAACGAAAGATTCTTCATTTCTTAGCTTTTCATTTCAAGAAAGATATATCTTATATATTAGTTTTATAATTTTGATGTCAGTATTTTAAAAATATATTTAACTTTTAATATGCAGAAAGAGATCTTTTTTATACGCCTTTTATTGAATTTATTTTTTATTGTATTTATTTCGGCTTTCGCCTTTAACTGAAATGAACATCGAACTATTGAATTGAGTAAATTTCTTCAAAAGATCATTTGGAAGCTATTGGTTCCTCTGGTAATAAATAGGACATCCTATTTTGTACTGGGATGAATTTGATGAATTAATGAGAGATAATAATGTCAGCTTTCTAAAAAAAATATGATAGAATATATAGAGAATCAAATAATATTTGTCATCATCATTAATTAGGTGGTAGAGCCTAGCTGCAGTTAACTGACTGCAGCTCGTATTGGGCTGGCTCGACCGGGGAAGGACCACCCTCTCACAGAAGACCGACGTGTAGTAATCAAACTCATTTGGTTATGTTCCGTCGGTGAGTGAGAGAATCCGGAAGCCCAACCCCCCCCCCCCCCCGCCAAACATGAAAGCGATACCGAAAAGAAAAATACCCCAGGAGGGTACCGGCTTTGATGAAGCCGGGGACCCCCTCCCCGAGCAAAATCGGGGAAATGATTCTCGGATTTTGCTCGGGCTGCCCGTCGTATCTGGGGCGGGCAAAGTATCGCCTTTTGTGTTTTTTGAGGGCAAACGACGAGTCAACGCAGCGGCACCCCGACCCACTCTAAATGTGGACTTTTGCAACATCCGGGGACTTCATTCCAACTTGAACGCCGTCCACTATCACCTAGAGACGGCGCAGCCGGCCTTGTTGTTTCTGACGGAGACGCAGATATCTCAACCTAGCGACACAGCGTACCTGTCATACCCCGGGTATAAACTAGAACACCATTTTATACCACACGCCGGGGTATCTGTGTTCGTAAGGGAGGATATCTGCTACCGTCGCCTTCAGGTTTTTGAAGGTCGGGACCTGTCTGTACTCTGGCTGCGCGTGGACATGGACGACCATGTCAGAGTCTACGCGTGCCTCTACAGGTCCCATAGTGGTAATGCAGAAACGGTTCAACTCTTGGGCCATGTTCAGGCGAAGATTGACGATCTGCTTTCACAGATTCCCTCCGCCGAAGTCGTAGTCCTCGGGGACTTCAATGCGCACCATGCCGATTGGCTAGGGTCACGTGCCACCGACTACGCGGGGAGATCTGTGTTAGACTTTGCTCTGGCAAATGGTCTGTCCCAGCTGGTAAAGACGCACACTCGTCTACCGGACGTGGACAGCCATATGCCCTCTTTGTTGGATCTTCTGCTGACTACACATCCCGGAAAGTACCAAGTCACTGTCGAGGCTCCCTTAGGGTCCTCTGATCATTGCTTGGTACGGAGTGTAGTGCCCATTGAACGCCCAGCTCGCACAAGACCTGCGACTCGACGCGTTTGGCACTACAAGTCAGCGGATTGGGATGGAATGCGGTCCTTTTTTGCATCCTATCCAGGGGGGCCGATTTGTTTCTCTTCCAATGATCCTAGTGACTGCGCTGCGGCTGTAGCTGATGTGGTACTTCAGGGCATGGAACTATTTGTACCAAGCTCTGTGGTACCACTTGGTGGCAGATCGCGGCCTTGGTTTGATGCGTCTGTCAGGGCTGCAGCAGCTGGCAAACGGCAGGCTTATCAAGCTTGGGCTAATGCGTTAGTCACTAAGGATCCGAACTCTAGAGTTCTGAAGAGGAAATATAATCGTGCCTCCAGATTCTTCAAACGGAAAATTGCTAGAGCAAAGTTCAAGCATGTCGTCAAAATTGGGGAGCAGCTGGCAAAGTACCCGCCTGGCACGCGCAAGTTCTGGGCGCTGTCTAAAGCCACGCTGGGAAACTTTTGTCAGCCATCCCTACCGCCATTGCACACTGGGAACGACTCTCTGGCCTACACGGCAAAAGAGAAAGCCGATCTCTTGGGCACTCTTTTTGCCTCAAACTCGACTTTGGACGACCAGGGGAAGACACCGCCTATCATCCCGCGGTGCCCGAGCTTAATGCCGGAAATAGTTTTTCGGCAAAAACTCATCCGAAAAGCCCTCCTTTCCTTGGAAGTTCATAAGTCGAGTGGGCCAGATGGTATCTCTTCAGTTGTGCTACGAACATGTGCCCCTGAGTTGACACCAGTGCTAACGCGTCTATTTCGGTACTCCTACCTTAAAGGCGTAGTCCCGGTCTCATGGAAGCGTGCCCTTGTCCATCCGATCCCTAAAAAAGGTGATAGCTCGGACCCAGCTAACTACAGACCTATCGCCATTACCTCTCTACTCTCCAAAGTAATGGAGAGTATCATCAATAAGCAGCTCCTAACCTTCCTCGAGGATCACCAGTTGGTCAATGACCGGCAATATGGCTTTCGCCATGGTCGATCGGCTGGTGATCTTCTTTTATATCTTACGCACCGTTGGGCAGCTGTTATTGAAAGCAAGGGAGAGGGTCTGGCAGTTAGTCTGGATATGGCGAAAGCCTTCGATCGTGTATGGCACAAGGGGCTTCTTTCGAAGCTACCTTCCTATGGGCTTCCCGAGAGTTTATGCAAGTGGATCACCAGCTTCCTCACTGGGCGGAGCATACAGGTCGTTCTCGACGGTTTTTGCTCGGACCCCAAGCCCGTGAACGCTGGTGTACCCCAAGGCTGCGTGCTATCCCCAACTCTGTTCCTCCTGCACATCAATGATATGTTGGATATCTCCAACATACATTGTTATGCGGATGACAGTACTGGGGATGCGGTATATTCCGGCCGTGCAGGTCTCTCTCGGGAAAACGTCGACGAGTGCCGAAAGAAACTTGTGTCTTCTATAGAGACTTCCTTAGGGATAGTTTCTGAGTGGGGGGAACTGAACCACGTTCAGTTCAATCCCTAGAAGACACAGGTTTGCGCGTTTACCACTAAAAAAACCCCATTTGTCGTATCACCGCTATTCGAGAGCACTCCCCTTATTGCCTCGCCAAGTATCAGAATACTGGGTCTCGACATTTCGAGTGACTGTCGGTTTCGTGGTCATCTGGAGAGCAAGGCCAAGTTGGCCTCGATGAAATTGGGCGTGATCAATAGAGCAAGGCAGTACTTCAATCCTGGCCAAAGACTTGCGCTCTACAAAGCGCAAGTCCGGCCACACATGGAGTACTGTTCTCATCTCTGGTCCGGATCACCCCAATATCAGCTTCTACCATTTGACCGCGTACAACGGAGAGCCGTTCGGATTGTCGGGGACCCGGTGCTCTGTGAACGGCTGGACTCTTTGGCATTGCGTAGAGACGTTGCATCTCTGTGCGTCTTCTACCGCATTTACCACGGGGAGTGTTCCGAAGAGCTATTCGATCTGATGCCTACCGCCGAATTCCATCACCGCACAGCGCGCCATCGCCTCCAATACCATCCCTACCACCTGGATGCGTGGCGATCCACCACTGTGCGGTTCTCAAGTACATTTTTTCCTCGTACCACTCGAATGTGGAACGAACTCCCTTCGGCGGTATTTCCAGATCGGTACGACATGGGTACCTTCAAAAAAGGCGTTTACTCCCACCTTCAAGGCCGGCAACGCTCCTGTAAATCCTCGGATGTTGCAAGAGTTCATGGGCGGCGGTGATCACAAATCATCTGTGACCCGCCAGCTCGTTTGCCCTCCTATACCATAAAAAAAAAAAAAAAAAAAAAAAAAAAAAATCATTTTTATTTTTATATTTTATTTTCAGATTGCGTTGCTATAATCGTATTTAAAAAAACTAAAATTGTATAAATGATTTTATTATTACACACAAACGATAATAATATACAATTTTACTAAACGGTTCTTGCATATTGAACGAAACAAATCATTGAACTAAACAGTAACTAAAATTAAACACCGCCGCAGTTGGATATTAGTTTTATATTCAATTGTTATTTTCCGTGCAACAAAGTCATAATCCGACAACTGCATTGAAATTGCTATCCGTAAAAATTTTTTTAATCAAAAAATTTATTTTTAAATTAAAATTATATTTTATTTTATTTGTTTCATTATTAATTTAATGTTTTTATTTTCAGGTAAGTATATTATTTATCGTCAATTCAGAAGCCAGATGTATTATTACCACATTAACTTATGTGGTCAGTGATACATTGCTCTCTGTAGAAATAAACCAACCTGCCAAAGTATGTTAGCTATAACAGTAAGAACGAATATCAAACTACCAATCAACATTTAATTAAAAATAAATAAAACTTTACTCGTACATTTAAAATACTTTATTCAATAACTAAATGTTAACTAAATTATACTTACCCTTAATAAATGTTTTGGTATATATCTAATTCACAATTCTCAGATATTCCAACCGGACAATCACTAGTGGTGTATAAATCCAGAGCAATTTGCATTCTGCGGAGTGCGATTGATTTATTTATCACCTGTTCGTAACACCGGGTGTGGTTAGATATTTAAATATGTACTGGTTGTAGTTTCAAGTAATATTCGTTAATACGAGTATATCTTTCGTTTTATGTTGAAGTCCATCTATTATTTCATGTTAAGAGTTCAATTTATTATAAAGCTGAAACAAATTAAGCCATAGACGTAAAACACATTTACTAAATGCGTACTTCCCGATGTCTCTGCAGTTAATTAAGTAACATACAAAATATTATCGTCCGGAAGACGAAAAGAAATTGAAAATGAGAAGAATCAATATCTTTTTGTCACACAAATTATGTTCTCAAAAATTAAAACTTCATTAATTAATTAAAAGTTTGGTTTGAGTTGTAACATCGTCCAAATAGGCGTATTGTGTTGGTCGAATATCCATCTCTCTCGTCGCAACTTGGATATTGAGTTAGTTTGATTAATGTGTTCAGTTTTATAACTTGTTCAAAGTACAACTCATCTGTTACGTTACAACTTGTTTAATTAGTTACGTCTTAACATAAATCTAGTTAACAAACCTTTTTAAAATATAGTTGTCCAATTATACAATGGAAAAGTTATGTATGATTAAATAGGCACAGCTTCATTAGCAAAAATATTTAAAAAAATACGTAATATGTGAACAAAATAATTGAAAGACTGCTTGTTTTTGAAGCATAACTACTAACTTCATTTATTTTTTACGTCTTCATGTTTCTTTCTCGTTGAAATATAATCTTCAAGCATCCGATAAAATTAAAATAATATTTGACCTGAATATTATAAGATTCATTAGTAGTAATTTAAATAATTAAAAGCCTAACTAACTGTAGCAATTACTCGTTGGATCTTTATAATAAAATATTAAAATTACAATAAAATTAAAGTAAGAATTTTACGGAATGAATCAAAAACAAAATCTCTAGTTTTATACCACATACGAGTACATTCTCACGCCTCAACCGTAATTAGAGGTCCAACTTAATTACAGCCAGCTAGAAGGTCGCAGTCGGGAAATAGAAAGTGGAAGTTAGAATTGGGTGGTAAAGTTGAGTTTGTATTAAGCTGGAGAGTATAGACAATGTTAGTGGTTTGCAGAATCTGTGTCTGGTGAAACAAACACGGTTGAGCAACTGATTCTTCGGCTTAAGGATAAGGCTCAAATTATCTTGTTGTTTCATTGTTAGTATAAGGTGTAGTTCTATTCTGTACTACTGATAGTTAAATTAATCTTTGTACTATGTACGATGTATATAGTCAATGACTATATAAAAACTCATTTTAAGAGGGTTTTACGTATCCAGCAGTAAATACGGAAGTTAAAACATTCAAGGGTCGTTATTATCATAAGTCAGCCTCCGGCAAATTCTGCTCGGATAAACCAGACAGCCAAGCAACATGTTCATTCGATATCTATTCTATTCAGGGCATCTCAATATTTGTTTTTAAAAAGTTTTAAGTTTGTTCCATATTGAAATGCTTTTGTTCGTCGTCTAGAAACCAATTGTAACTGAATCTCGACAACCGAGTTGGGGAGAGTTTTTCATAGATATTCAATAGTTAAATTGGCACTCTTAATTCAAAGTCGTAAGGTTGAAAGTATTATAGTTGACAGTGGACGTGAAACGTTGGCTTTATACGTAGTGTAGTAAATATATTTTACAAAACAGTTTAATTTTGGTTTTTTAAATTGTGCAAAGTAATATTAAAAGGTGAAAGTTACAAATATCTCGAATACAAAACTTAGATTTCTTACTTTAATAGTATTGATTAGGCGATAACGTGTCCCTTAAGGGCGATGCCCTTTAGCCGAAATCCTAGCAATTTGTGTCAAAAGTGTTTGACCTATAAAACTAAACAAAATGTATTTTCCTTTCTACGATATCCACAGGTGAATTAAAATGGACGTTTTGTTATTTTGTACGTCGGTCACGTCTCACTCCATATATCCAACAATTGCTTCAGCAACTTTCATCCTTTGTGCGAAAACAATAAAGCTTAGAGCACAACTTTAAAATTTAATAAATTCGCTAGATAACAAATTTGAAGGAATCCACTAAACGCCGAAGTTTTGTACTCAATAAAATCTTTTTCGTACACTCAACCGTTTAGAACCGATTTGAACTCGCGAGAGCCACTTCGAACCAGACTGGATTAAGTTGTTGGGATTCTTCCAATCATTATTTTTTTCAATTTCATTTTAAACACTATTTGTATGCACATATGTTTCCGTTATCTTTTCCTAGTAAAGTTAAGGGGGGTTGAAACCTCTTACATAGTATTAGCATTCGTTATATCCAGGGTTATTTGTATTTAAATAAAAAATCATATATGAAACTATATTTACAATCCTGCATATATGTTAACAGCATATGTACTTATGTAAGAACATTTTTCTTGTAAGTCACATACACACCTAGGGTTTAAGTAAAAATTCATTAATATAAATACACAATTTTGAGCTGGTTTTAGAATTTTCGTCTTAATAGTCCTAAAATAATAATAAATATTTCAAAAAAAATCTAATTTAAATATCAAACCCCTGAAGTTATATTAATTCAATAAGAACTATTCTCTATTTTTAGGAATTAGGAACAATTAATATTTATTATAAATAGTTATAAATAGTGCTTATTCAGTACATCATAATATGTACTCAATAAATACTAGTTACGCAATTTATAATACAAACAGATAAAATGATTTGTATTTCAAACTAGACATCACAATTGGCTCCCTCTCTCCCTCCCTCCCACACGTCCTCAACAAGAGTGTATACTTAACTCTATCCAACTACAATCCACTAATCTTAATTAAGTAACTTAACTATTCTTTGTATCTGGATAATGTGTTGACACTCAGATCTGAAGTGAGCAAATGGTTAGATTGTACAGAGAAATAGACATAAAGCGTGAATGGGATTAATATAGTTACAATCGCCAAACTTTATAAATAATTTTATTTTAATAACTTGCTCTTAGTAGCGGCTTTGTATTTCGTTCCTCCTTTCCTGTCGATCATTTAGCTTTGCTTAAAATGTATACAAATCCATATCTTAGTTTTATTATAATTGTGTCTCAAACCAATTTTCCGTGAAAGGGTATTCATACAGAATGAAAAGCACCCTGTTCTTTGGCTTAGATATGAAGCCAATTTTCGGCAGCAAAAAGTAGACTATTAGATAATCGGGCAATAACCTATAATTATACCTCAAATTTCTTGCGAATGCAATCAACTAATTACCCGTGATTTGACAAAGAAGCAAAAGTTTAATTATAATGTGTACAGATATTGTTATATTGTAACGCATAATAGTATATTATAATTACACCTACTCTCAAATAATCCTTTTGACTTCGGCGCTTAAACAGATTATACTACGAGTGTTATCAAATGTCGCAGGTTATATAAAAAAACAGATTATAACAACACTGAAGCAAGAACTCTTAAGAGTTTTGTAATAGACCGTTTCGGTGACATTTTTTTATAATTATTTATTTATTTACTTCTCTCACCTTAAATAATTTTGGACAGGATTGGACATTTAATGAAACACATTTGTGGCATGCTAGTGCCTTTATAGGGTACACCAATGTCACAGATTATCCGATCTCCAACACAAGCGACGACAATATACGAGTATATATGTCTATATAAATGAAGGATCAAAAATAAATCACAGCAGATCATATATTATTATCAAGGAATAGCTTAATATTAAATATTAGACACAGATTATTTATTTTTCAGAGGAGAGGCGCTGGATCCGAACGTAGTTATTAGTTCGTTAATGAACTTTTCTGCAATAGAAAGTAAGCAAGCAAATGATAGTCTATTAAGCTAAAATTTACAAATGATCAAGTCGTGATTTAAAAAGTGACAGTGTCTAAATTTAGTATAAAATCCTTATAGTCCCTATCTCAAAAGACAAAATAATTTTAATACTGCATAGAAATAATCTTCCACGCAATTAATAATCCAAACATTTCTTAGAAAAGAACTAAAAGTATCATAAAAAGTGACTGTACAATTAATGTAAAGAGGCGTGAAGAACCCCGATGCGACCGGAGAGACATATTCATGAACGTGACGTCACCAACACTCCAGTAAACTCCTGAATATTTTAACGAAGTGCTAGTCATAGAGATCCGCATGCAGAAAGAATAACAGACTACCTTTTTATCAATGTTTTCAAAGGATAGTGTTGTTGTTTTTGGCTACTGCAATTGTTTTGCAGTTCATAGCTCAGGCGTCATGAAGGAGAAAGAGACACAGAGAGAGAGAGATAGAGAGAGTCTTACTTACCGGTGCACAGTATTTCGCCTAGAACATGCTAGGTGGACAATATTCATGTTATCATTTCCAGGTAATCTTAATTACAAAACGTAAACAACATCCCTAAACTCCAATTCCGAGAATCTGTTGTTTGTCACATGTTTAACTGATGAGTCATAGGGGTCAGAAGGCAGGTAATGAGTTTAATGCAACCTTTCCAATCAATCAGTTGCAATTTAGCGACACTTTCGTGCACGTCTCATAGTGGATTATAGTAATATTGTGAGTGTTTGTGATGGATATTAATACTGAGGGTAAGTCCTATTTTTTAATAAGTATTTATTAAAACAAAATCTATTGAAATGTATTTTTAGTGTAATTTTAACATACATTACATATTTTAGCGTATATTTTTTCAAAAAAAAAAAATTGACAGAGCTAAATTTACAGACATTCACCTCTATCCGGGCTAATTCTTAGATATATCATAGGAATAACTTTATTCTATATAAAAATACACATATTATTTAGCACACTTGAGTACAACATGTTTTTTCCTTTTTTTTTCAGAACACGTTTACTCCATTTCAAGGATAGACTTTTTCGAAGAATGGTTGAAACACACGAAGAATGAAAAAAATTCGCGTGTATATGTCTACCTTTCTTCAAAATTTCACTTTGGTGACATTACTGAAAGTAGCCGAAAAGAAAAATATCCAACTTTTCAAATAAGATTGGTACCAAATGGTTGGCTTCAGGAAAGTCGAAGGAGCGTTTTTTAATTAAAAACAAGACGTGGCTGGATGAAGCAGACATACAGTTCACCGCGAGTTCTTCCGCGTCACAACCTTCGACATCGAGTGGGGCTGTGACTCCGGCAGGAAGACCTCGCAAAGATTTCGAAGAATCATCGTTTAAGACGAAGAAACGTCGCGTTGTGGATCTCGTAGAATCGCGAAGTGTCAGTGAATTAGTGACTGCTGCCGAAATTGCTGTGCGTTCAACAGGCCAAAGAAAAATTGCCAACGTGATTAGAGACATTAGTGAGAACCCAGATAATATTAAGAAGTCTAAAAATACCAGTTCTGTTATTCCTAGGCAGTTAAGTAGTGACGAAGCCTTAGCTTACTATATAGATTCTAAATCAACAACGCATGCATACAAACAAACAAGAAAGTGGTCCATGAAGCCAGGACATAATGTATTTCCGTCATATTTTAGTTTAAGAAAGTCCAAACAGGCCTGTCACCCTGCAGAGGAGCACATTGCTATAACAGAAACTCGTGCTGAAATAAATTTGCAAGCCTTATTAAATAAAACAGTGGAACGTCTAATATTAGCACAGAATGAAGTTATCAGCAGTGTCCTCCCAATAAGTTCATCGTTTACACTTGTTAGTAAATGGGGATGTGATGGAAGTTTTGGGCACAGCACATACAAACAGAGATTTGAAAACACTGAAGATACGGACGAGTTTCTTTTTGTATTTTCTTTGGTTCCCCTTAAGTTATATGATGGGTCCAAAATTATTTGGCAAAATCCTCGGCCTTCATCAACAATGTATTGTCGCCCAATCAAATTTATATTTGCTAAAGAAACGAACGACTTCACGTTAGCGAAGACAAACAGATTGTTGGAAGAAGTTAACGATCTTCTTCCAACACTTATCAAATTTGATGAAATTTGACAGACGGAAAAGTATGCAACGCATTAACAGAAACTCGTTCATCTCAAAAGTATTTCATCTGTGGCGCCACCCCCAAAACAATGAACGATGATCCCGCGAAGTTCAACAGCAATCAAGAACATTTTGGCTTTGGTTTATCTACACTTCATGCTTGGATTCGTTGCTTTGAATGCCTTTTACATATCAGCTACAAGTTGAATATAAAGAAATGGCAGGCTAGAAGCGACGAAGACAAAGCAGATATCAAAGTTCGTTCCGAAGAAATCAAGTTGAAATTTAAGAACGAGATGGGGCTTATTGTTGATAAACCAAAGCCAGGATTTGGTTCTTCAAATGATGGAAACACAGCCCGTCGCTTTTTTTGAGAATGCTGAGATGAGTGCTCACATTACAGGGTTAGATGTTACAATTATCAAACAATTTGATGTTATTTTGAGGACATTGTCTTCTGGATTCGAAATAAACTTAGCAGAATTCAATAAATTTTGTCTCGAAACCAGAAGACATTATCTTAGTCTCTATTCGTGGTACTGTATGCCTGCTACTGTACATAAAATATTAATTCACAGTACAGAGGTCATCAAAGCAGCATTGCTTCCGATTGGGCAGCTTTCCGAAGAGGCTCAGGAAGCACGTAACAAAGATTGCCGCAGATTTAGTACAACAACACCCGCAAGTGCTCGCGTGTTGCCACGAATAGAGACTTACTGTCTATGTTAGTTATAACATCTGATCCTTTGATCAATAGCCTTCGAGAGATTCCCCGAAAAAAACATGTACAGAAGTTTTAAAGTTAATTGTAAGCCCTAGCATAGTAGAATCAAGGCCGGAATCGTCATCATATTGTCGCACAATGCCACAAAATGATGAAGATTACACTATAAAAGATTCATCAGAAGACTCTGATGATGATTATTAGGTTAATTTAGTATTTTTAATTTTATTTTTGTTGTTTGTATAATATTTTTGAATATATTTTCTGTTTTTATACCAATTTTTCGTTTTTTATTACAAAAACATGACTACCTATATGTAAAATAGTAAAAGCCTTGTTATATAACATAAAATAATTTTGTCCACCTAGCATGTTCTACACGAAACACTGTGCGGTGTACTGAAATGACACTAAATCAAACAACAAAATAATAAGAATCGACACAATAATACAACAGTTTCTTTCAAATAATATTTAATATATATATAAATCAGTCATCATCATTACACTTATATTGCACCAACATTGAATAATTATTAAGCCTAGCCTTTATCGTGGTATCTTAGTTGATATTATTTTACATTATATATTAACTCTGTGCTAACTATTACAAAGTGAATCAAGTTGTCTCCAAGTTCTGACAACTATGTAATCAACGCTTCAACTCAGCGGTTACAGCGCCAAGTGCTACGTAAAGTAACAATTTTAATCTTAGCAACTAAGTTAAAGTTTGTTCTTCTTTTTCTTGTTGTTAACTCAATTTCTTTTATAAAAAGTCTTTTGTATCTAAATGTTTATTGGTTATTATCTTATTCTTTGGTTTAAGCTGTTCTTCTAAATGTATAAAGTAAGTAAGTTCTTGAAGCTGATAATTTGAAAGTATAAGGAAGTTGAAATTTGTTTAAGCTTACAAGTTAAACTAAAGTAGACGGCGTGTAGACTTCAAACAGTCCAGACGAAGTGTAGTGCTACTAGAAAGTAGTTGAAGCACTAACAAAGGATTATACTTACTTTTTTGGTAAGTTTCGAAAGTGTCTGGACTGAGCAGACTATTGTCTTTTCTCTCTGTATTTAATTACGCTTAAATTTGAAAATTCACTTGATTTAGGTTTGAAAATTAAGATCTTAATTACTATAATTAATAGAGGCATGCCAATTAGCTACAGGAACAGCACTAGTTAATTAGTCTAGATATGATAAGAAAGGTATATTATAAATTAGTTAGAGACTTAAAAAAAAGAATAATAACATTGGAATTACAAAATCATATTTGAACTTCATAAGCATATTAGATGTTAATAAAGACAATATTTTAAAATTAATCTGCAGATTTAAATTTTCAAAATCATAGATTTCATACAGTAACTGTAAAAATAAGATAGCTACGATTATATTCTTTCATCACCTGATTTTAGTAGACAGAGAGTTTAATGGCATGTTTTTCTATCATTTCGCTTTTAAACGTACCAGTGGTTTAATTTCTAGAAAACAATATGTAAATAATGAATTTATATTATGGATTTTACAAGATTTACAAAATTAATTAATATTATGAAGCTATTTTTGGGTACTCTTGTTGATCAAATATTAAATTAAGGCAATGAATACCATCTATTATGACAACACAACGCAAGTGGTTTACTTATTGTGTTGTTATTTAATTGGTTAATTCTACCCTTCTAAGAGTATATAAAGCATGTAATGCATGTTTGTTACATACGTTGTTTAAAGGCTTAGTAAAATGAGGCACTAAGATTTGATTGGATTCTCTTGAGTTCTACGAAGTTAAAATAAAACTAGGAGAACGATTTCAGTAAACGGAAATACAGGGTGGGCCAAAAATTTTTGCAAATAGCAACACTTGATTTCTCCAAAACCGTGAGAGCAAGGGGCGCGCGGGTGGCGGGGAATTGTGCGTCGTTTAATGCAATTTTAGTCACGATGGAGCGCTTCACGGGACAATAGCGTGCTTTTTGCGTAAAACAATTTTAAAAAAACAACGATTCCTACGTTACTGTACGACGCCTCTTTAGAGTTGAATACGGATTACAACGTGTAAGTGAGTGTCCAAGTGTTAATTTAATTAAAGCTTGGGTTAAAAAGTTTGAGCAAACGGGATCGACAACGAATATTAAACAAACTGGGCGACCACGTTCAAGAAGAAGCGAAGAGAACATTCGGGAGGTTGAAATTTATGTAAGGGACGATCCAGAATCATCTACGCGTAAGCGGTCGGCGGCTCTTGCTATACCAAGAACTAGTCTGCGGCGAATCTTGCATTTGGAACTTAAACTGCACCCATATAAGCTTCAAATTGTACAGGAGATGAAACCAAACGATTACATTCAACGCAAGTTATTTGCTGACACTATACTGGAGCGATTCTCTAGCCTTGAGAATGTATTGTTTACGGACGAGGCCCATTTTCACATTAATGGTCACGTAAATAAACATAATTGTCGATATTGGAGCACGGCAAACCCTCACTATAAACACCAAAAGCCTCTTCATTCGCCAAAAACGACAGTGTGGGCTGCCATATCCGCAAAGGGCATAATCGGTCCATACTTCTTTGAAAATAATCAAGGAAATAACGTAATTGTGAACTCAGTGGAATACGTGAAAATGTTGCGAGAGTTTTTGACACCACAGTTGCATGAATTTGAAGGATATAATAGCCGGACTTGGATGCAACAAGATGGAGCAACATGCCATACATCAAACGTGACTTTACCGGTGGTCAAAGAAATGTTTCCTAACAAATTGATTTCTCGCAGAGGTGATATCCCATGGCCTCCCAGAAGCCCGGACCTTACACCTTGCGATTTTTTCTTGTGGGGATATCTGAAGAGTCAAGTATACCTTAATAAACCGACGACCATAACCCAATTAAAAGAAAACATCCACGGGGAGATAGCCGCGATTCCTCGCAGCATGTGTCAACGAGTTTTCCAAAGTTTACGTAGTCGGTTGCAGGAGTGCCAACGACGAGACGGAGCACTACTCGACGATGTCATTTTTAAAAAATAAATTTTAATAAATGATAATTACGTTAAATAAATCATAAACAAAATAACATTTGTACTTTTATTTCTAGACACGTTTCAAAAGTGCAAAAATTTTTGGCCCACCCTGTATACACTTCGGTTAAACATATTAACAAAAAGGTTAACACTGAGATCTTCCGTCGATATATTGAACACACATAAATGCATAATTTTTTTCTAAACAAGAGAAAACACACGGGTTATTTATTACAGAATTTACTGAGAAATGTGTTTTTATCAACACAAGCTGTCACTGTCAAAATAGAAGTCCTTTGACCGCATTTTTTATACCGCCACGTCAGTAACAGAGTAATCGTTTAACAGAAGGGTTGTAAGGTCGCTGTAATTATTTACCTCCCGCTTTGTTTTACTACTCCTTATTTAGTCCTGGCGATAAGATAACAATTTTTGATTGTTTTCAGAAATCCTTTGTGCTCTTTTTGGAGAATATTTTATCAGCGGTGAGATTCTAGAATTATGTTGTATTTTTTTTAACACTAATTAATTTATGAATTTTATTTATAAAGAATACACTAAATCATAACTTATCACTTTTAGATTTTTCTGCACTAACTTACGTTTTAAAGTTGAATGTTGAGAAGAGTATGGAGGAATTTAAACGCAAAATTTCTCTAACTTCAGACGATTTATTCAGTTTAAATATTATTTGTTTTAATCGCAGTTAATGAAAAAGTTTTTTTTAATTTATAATTTATATGTTTATAAGTATTTTTATACCTTAATTCATTCTTAATTTATTATGTTGAATAATAATATCAGTCATATAAAAAATATAATTGTAAGTTTGGTTAGGACAGGATGTAGCCATGAAATCCCACCTTGAGTTGTTCATAAATATGTAACATATTATTGCTTCTTCCTTAAATTCATATTCAACATTTTGCGTCAACTAAGAAAATTATACACTAAACTCAAGATTCACTGAGAATTTGAGTGTTATATTTTTCATGATGCATTATCGTAGTGATCGACGTTGACGAAGGTTCGATCGTGATTGATGGATAGCATTCAATCTGCTGGGATCAGGGACTGTTTATCAACCAACATACTTAAACGTATCGGCTATAATATTGTCAGCGGGGGACTAAATATTTTGTTTCACATCAAAATCCAAACAATTTTGATAGTATATTTGTTGAACAATGTTATTAGATTAAAGGAATACTTATTCTATGGCAAAAATAATTATCTTGTTGAGTGGTTTTTTATATCATTATTTTGCACATGGACTTAAAAAATTGTCTAATATATTTTCCACGTTTGCGTGCTCTAGTGCAATAAAGTTATGATTCCCATAAAATTCCTGAAGAATCAATGGTCGCCGCAATGCGCATGTCGTGCACCGTGCATGCCATGCACCTAACATAGGACAACGACTCACGTTTACAAAAATATACCAAAAAAAGTAAGTTTACAGCGAAACACAATGGCCTTATTTCAAAAACAGACACCAGTTAACTTAACTCAATATATATTTAAGTTGTTCTACAACTTTTGTTTTATATTTAACGACTTTTAAAATCTTATCGAATCTGTACCTGTAGTGAATATTTGTCACAAAAAAAAAGAAATTTCAGTCCTTTGTGTTTATCTCAGTGAAGTTACCGCATGAATAAAACGTGTAAGCGGTCAGTGGTGCTCTTATACAGAGCAACTTGATATCACCATCACCTTGATATCAGGTGATAAAATACACATATCATGGCTTACCGAATATATAAATGGTTTGGCTTAGAGTTACGTTTGGTAATATTATTTACAATTCCGATTTTATGCTTCGAATTCTTCATAGCAACTGTTCTCACAAGGCGGTTGTGTTAAAAAAAAACAAAAAGTAAAGAAATCCTATATTTCTTTAATAAATTGAATATATAATATTGAAATAACGTTTTCAACATTCTACTTGGCACTTGAAATTTTATGAAATCAGAAAACCAAGTGGCAAGTAATCGAGTTATTGACGGATGGTAAGGTTAATATTCAGTGCTAACAATTTTTTCTTCATTTCTTAGATTTGCATTTCAAAATTCTCCTGAAAAGATACGTTATGTTTTAATTTTATAATTTTGATGTCAGTGTTTTTAAAATGTATTTAACTCTCAATATGCAAAAAGAGATGTTCTTTATAGATCTTTTATTGAATTTATCTTTTATTAAATTAATTTCGGCTTTCACCTTTAACTGAACTGAACATCGAATTACTGAATTGAGTAAATTTCTTCAATAGGTCATTTCTAACCGTTTGGTTCCTCTGATAATAAATAGGAAATCCAATGTTATACTGGAATGAATTTGATGAATGAATGAGAGATAATTATAGCTTTCTAAAAAAAAAAAAACTTTTATAATAGAATATATAGAAAATTAATGATTCCGATATGTCATAATTTTTATAGGTACATGTTATTTTCAGATTAAGTTGCTATAATCGTGTTCAGATAAACTGAAACTGTATAAATGTATTATTTATTACACACAAACAATAATAATATACAATTTAACTAAACTTTTCTTGTATATTGAACAAAACAAACCATTTAAATAATCAGTAACCAAAATTAAATACCGCCGCAGTTGGATCTTAGTTTTATATTTCATTGTTATTTTCCGTGCAACAAAGTCATAATCCGACAACTGTATTGAAATTGACATCCGTATAAATTTCATTAATCACAAAATTCTTTTTTCAATCAAAATAACGTCGTATTATATTTAATTCATTATTGATATATTGTTTTTATTTTCAGGTAAGTAAATTCTTCATCGTCAGAAACCCGATGTAGTAAGTTAAAGTGGTTAGTAATACTTCGGCATCTGAAGAAATAAATCATCCTGCAAAGTATGTAAGCTATAAGAATAAGAACGAATATCAAACTACCAATCTACATTTAATTAAAATTAAATAATACATAACTTACATATTTAAAATACTTTCATAACAACTAAATATTAACCAAATTAAACTTGACCAGTACTAAATGTTTTAGTAATTTTCTAATTCTTAATAAATTTTTAACTTTCTCCACTTCCCTTTGTTGTAAATCTTATATGATCATTAATTAGTGTATATAAACACAGTTCTCGGATATTCCAACCAGACAATCACTAGTGGTGTATAAATCCAGAGCAATTTGCATTCTGCGGAGTGCGATTGATTTATTTATCACCTGTTCGTAACACCAGATGCGGTTTGATACTTCAAATAAGTACTGGTTGTAGTTTCAAGTAATATTAATTAATACGAGTACATTTCTCGTTTGATGTTGAAGTCCATTTATTATTTCATGTTAAGACTTAAATTTATTATAAAGCTAAAACAAATCAAGCCATAGACGTAAATTACATTCACTTAATGCGTACTTCCCGATGCCTCTGCAGTTAATTAAGTAACATAGAAAATGTTATTTTCCGGAAAACGAAAAAAATTGAAAATGAGAAGAATCAATATCTATTTGTCACACAAATTATGTTTTCAAAGATTAAAACTTCATTAATTAATTAGAAGTTTGGTTTGACTTGTAACATCGGTCAAATAGGCATATTGTGTTGGTCGAATATCCATCTCTCTCGTCGCAACTTGGATATTGAGTTAGTTTGATTAATGCGTTCAATTTTATAACTTGTTCAAAGTACAACTCATCTGTTACTTTACAATTTTGTTTAATTAGTTACCTCTAAACATAAATCTTGTTAACAGTCTTAAAAATATCTATCAAAGTTCCAAACTGAAAAGTTATGTAAATTTAAATAGGCGTAGTCTTATTTGTTAAAAATCAATAAAAAAAACACGTAATATGCAAACAAAATTATTGAAAAGCTTCATCTTCTTTGAAGCATAACTGCTAACTTCATTGATTATTTTTAATATTTTTATGTTACTTGTTTTTATTTATTTTTTACGTCTTCATGTTTCTTTCTCACTGAAATATAATCTTCAACCATCCGATAAAATTAAATTAATATTCGACCTGAATATTTTGAAATTCATTAGTAGCAATTTTAATAATTAAAAACCTAACTAACTGTAGCAATTACTCGTTGGATCTTAATAATAAAATATTTTAAAATTTCAATAAAATTAAAGTAAGCATTTTACGGAATGAATCAAAAACAAAATGTCTAGTTTTATGCCACATACTTTCTCTCGCCCCAACCGTAATTAGAGGTCCAACTTAATTAAGGCCAGCTGGAAGGTCACAGTCGAGAAATAGAAAGCGGAAGTTAGAATTGGGTGTTAAAGTTGAGTTTGTATTAAGCTGGAGATTATGTTAGTGGTTTGCAGAATCGGTGTCAGGTGAAACAAACACGGCTGAGCAACTGATTCTGCGGCTTAAGGATGAGGCTCAAATTATTTAGTACTTTACTTGTTACATTGCTAGTATAGGATGTAGTTTTATTCTGTAATACTGATAGTTAGTTAAATTGATTTTTGTTCTATGTATAAAGATAATGATTACATAAAAGCGCACTTAAAGAAGGTTTTACTTTTCCATCAATAAATACGGAAGTTAAAATATTCAAGGGTCATTATTATCATATGTCAGTCTTCGACAAATTGGGTTCAGAAAACCTAGACATAAGCAACATGTCGTATCGTAGTCAGGGCCTCGGAATATTTGTTAAAAAAAAATATTAGTTCCATATTGAAATTCTTCAGTTCTTCGTCTAGAAACCCATAGTAACTGAATCTTGACAACCGAGTTGGGGAGAGTTTCTCATAAATATTCAACAATTAAATTGACACTTTTGATTCAGAGTCGTAAGCTTCAATCTAATATACCCGTAGTAACTATAGCAATTTGTGTCAAAAGTGTTTGACCTATAAAACTTAAACAAAATGTATTCCTTTCTACTATATCCACAGGTGAATTAAAATGGTACAAAATAAAATTTCTGTTACTTTGTACGTCGGTCACGTCTTGCTCCATACATCCAACAATTGCTTCAACAACTTTCAGCCTCCGTGCGGAAACAATAAAGTTTAGAGTTCCAGTTACAAACTTGATAAATGCAATAGTGAACAAATTTGAACGAATTCACGTAATGCCTAAGTTTTGTACTCAATAACATCTTTTTCGTAAACTTATCCGGTTATCACCGCGTTGAATTGGCAAGAGCCACTTTTAACCAGATTGGCTTAAGTTGTTGGGATACTTCCAACCATTTTTTTCCAATTTCATTTCAAATACCAATTGTATGCAAATAAATATGATTGCGTTATCTTATCATATGTACTTAGTCAGTGTACACACATCTAGGGTTAAAGTAAAAATGGTATCGACAGAAGTTCATTAATATAAATGGACATTTTTGAACTGATTTTAGAATTTTCTCCTCAATAATCCTAAAATAATAATAAAGAAATAAATTTCTAATAATAAAAAAATCTAATTTAAATATCAAACCCCTGAAATTTTATTAATTCAATAAGAACTATTCTGTATTTTTAGAATTAGGAACAATTAATATTTCTCTAAAAATATGTTCATAGCCTAAGTACATTTTGTTTATTTTTATTCAGTACATCATCATATGTACTGAATAAATACTGTTTACGCAATTTATAATACAAACAGTTGAATTTGCATTTCAAACCGAACATCAGAATCGGTTATGTGAGGCTGGTTATGGACGACAGCATATAAGTATATTCGAGGGCCAATTTGAAAGCTTTTAGAACTGGCCACTTAAAAGCATTATATTAAAAAAAAATAGTTTAAATTTTGAAAATAGAACTCTTTACCAATATTATTGAGTGTACATTTCATTCATTTGTCATTTGTTTTACGATTTGGCGGCAAATTGAAAATTGTCTGTGCACGTCAGAATGAATTTAAGCCGAGAAAATTTTCGTGCAATGATTTTTTATGACTTTCGATGTCATCTAAGTCAACAAGAAAGTTATGATAGACTTCGATTGGCTTTTCACGATGAAGCCCCATCTCGTGCCACAGTTTACAAGTGGTTTAATGAATTCAAACGTGGTCGAACTAATCTCACCGATGATTTGCCTGAGGGACGGCCTTCTACAGCGACGACTGAAGATAACATCAGTGTTGTGCGGCGTATGATAGAGACTGACAAAAGAGTGACCGATCAGCAGATTCGGACAAGTCTAGGCATAGGTATGAGTCAAGTGCACAAAATCCTCCATGAACATTTAGCGGTCAGGAAGCTTTATGCCCGCTGGATACCGCATAATTTGACCGAGGCTCAAAAACTCCGCCGTGTTGATTGGTGCCGAGAAATGATCCAAAAATTTAACGGAGGTGACTCAAATGCTGTGTTCGACATACTAACGGGTGACGAAAGCTGGATTTACTGTTATGATCCGGAAACCAAAAGACAGTCTGCTCAGTGGGTGTTTCCTTCCGAAGAGTTGCCAACTAAAGTGAAGAGAGGTCGAAGTGTTGGAAAAAAGATGGTGGTCTCGTTCTTCGGAAAGACAGGTCATTACGCGACAGTAGTCTTAGAGGATCAGAAAACGGTTAATGCAGAGTGAATACTAACAATTGTTTGCCACTTGTCTTGGAAAAAGTTCGAGAGAAACGACCTCGCAGCAGGATCCTCCTTCATCACGAGAATGCCTCGTCGCACACCGCCAGGCAAACGATCGACTATTTGGTGACCTCGGACGTGGAATTACTGGGTCACCCGCCGTATAGCCCCGACCTCGCACCCTGCGATTTTTATTTATTTCCGAAAATAAAAGAAAAACTTCGAGGAAAACGTTTTATAGACGCCGAAGAAGCAGTGGCTGCGTTTCAAAACGCCGTCGAAGAGACTCCTAAGGCCGAGTGGGCAAGGTGCTTTTCTCAATGGTTCTATCGAATGCAGCGATGTATTGATGTAAATGGACGCTATTTTGAAAAGTTACAATAAAACTAATAACTTGCTAGAATGCTTAGTTTTTGATTTTCTAAGAACTTTCAGTTTGACCCTCGTATATAAGAAAGATGAAAAAGAAATCACAGCGAATTATAAAATATAGTGTTATTAATATTATTATCAAATAATGGTAAGATTGAAGTTTGTAACCCTTTTTTAAGTTTCGCCAAAATTATATTTTGGAAGCCTGTTAATTTTATAAGAAAATCTGTATAGTGTATATATTTATTTAATTTTATTATTTGCAAATAGTCCTAAGAAAGGGTAAAAGAAATACAATAATTGGAGCTAGAAATAGAGTGCATTGTTAATAGTCATGAAACATAGTTGTCTGACAATTGCATAAAAAGACCCAATGTTAACTGTGTGGTTATGGAATGTTTCTTTGATATAGGAATAGACTTTCTTGTCGTTATTTTAATAACTGTTTAAAATATTATAATATATATGATTTATTATTCCAATAAATGCAATGCAATGTTTAATATTAAATTTTAGACATAGGTTTTTTTATGAGATGACAATATGACAATAAGACCCTTCACCATCAGAGAAGGGACGCTAAATAATAACTTACAAATTAGTTCGTTAATGAATTTTTCTGCATTATAAGGAAGCAGGCACAAAATAGTCAAATATATTAGGCCTAAATATGAAATGATCAAGCAGTGATTTAAAAATTAAGAGTGACTGATTGTAGTTTTAAATTCTTATAGACCATATTTTAAGAGAAAAAATAATTAAATTACTGAATAAAAATAATCTTTCACGCAATTAATAACACAAACATCTCTTAGAAAAGTACTAAAAGTATCATAAGAAGTGACTACAATTAATATAAAGAAGCGTGAAGAACCCCGATGTGACCGGAGAGCAATATTCATGAACGTGACGTCACCAACACTTCTGTGAACTCCTGAATATTTTAACGAAGTGCCTTTGTCCTGGAGGGCAGGCACAAAGGATAACTGACTACCTCTTTGTCAATGTTGCTAAAGGAAAGAGTTATGTTATTTTGGGTCACTGTAATTGTTTTACAGTTCATAGCTCAAGTGTCATGAAGGAGAACGAGAAAGAGAGAGAGAGAGAGAGAGAGAGTAAGTCTAAATTACAGATGTGCTGAAATGACACTAAATCAGATAACAAAATAATAAGAATCGACACAAAAATACAACTAGTTTCTTTTGAATAATATGTATTATATCTTCTATCAGTATATCAATATAAAACAATTAACTCTTTTATTTTACTAAAATAGCCTAATTATTAAGCCTAGCCTTTATTGCGGTTTGTATTATTTACATTATATATAAACTCTGTGCTAACTATTACCAAGTGAATCAAGTTGTCTCCAAGTTCTGACAACTATGTAATCTACGCTTCAACTCAGCGGTTACAGCGTCAAGTGCTATGTAAAGTAACACAATCTTAGCAACTTAATTGAAGTTTGTTCTTCTTAGTCTTCCTGTTAATTCAATTTCTTTTATAAAATGTTTCATAACATTTTGATCTAAATCTTAATGGTTATTATCTTATTCTTTAGTTTAAGCTGTTCTTCTAAATGTATAAAGTAAGTACGTTTCTGAATTTGTAATTTGAAAGTAAAAAGCAGTGGAAATTTGTTTGAGTTTACAAGTTAAACTAAAGTGAACCGGCGTGACGTCAGACTTCAAACAGTCCAGACGAAGTGTAGTGCTACTAGAAGGTAGTTGAAGCACTAACAAAGGATTATACTCATTTTTTTGGAAAGTTCCGAAGGTGTCTGGACTGAGCGCACTATTGTCTCCTTTCTCTTTATTTAATTATGGAGATATTTGAATATTAACTTGTTTTAAGTTCCAAAATTAAGATCTTAATTACTATAATTAATAGAGGCATGAAAATTAGTTACATGAACATTACTAGTTAATTAGTCTAGACGTATGATAAGTAAGGCATATTATAAATTAATTACAGACTAAAAAAGAAGAATATTAAATGAGATTACTTGTTAATAAATAAAATATTTTAAAATTAAGCCATATTTTAATTGTCAAGATCTTAGATAGATTTTTACACTGATTATATGAAGTCAGTTTAAAAATCAGATAGATACGATTATATTCTTTTGTCATCTGAGTTTAGTAGACAGAGATAAAATGACACGTTTTTCTAACATTTCGCTTTTAAAACATACTTGTGGTTTATTTAACCCCAAGAAAAGAAAATGTCAATAATGAATTTATATCATGGATTTTAAAGTATCTAATATAATTTTCCAAAATTATTTAATATTATGAAGCTATTTTTGGCCACTCTGTTATGACAACACAACACAACGCGAGTGGTTTACTTATTGTATTCAAGGTAATAGATTTTTCATGGTTACATCAAGTCTACCCTTCTAGGAATATATGTCTTGAAATATTGTTACACATGTTGTTTAAAAACTTAGTTAAATTAAGCATTTATATTTGATTAGATTTTTTAAGATTGAGTTCTACGAAGTAAAATATAAAACGATGAGAATGATTGCTGAAAATGAAAATATACGCTCCAGTTAAATATATTAACAAAAAGATTGACACTTACTTCTTCAGTGGACATATTGGATACACATAAATGCATAAAATTTTTCTAAATAGGAGAAAACACACAGGAACAAAAGTTATTTCAGCATTTACTCCGAAATGTGTTTTTATCAACACAAGCTGACACTGTGAAAATGGAATTCCTTTGAACGCATTTTTTATACCGCCACGTCAGTAACAGAATAATTGTTTAACAGAAGAGTTGTACGGTCGCTGTTATTATTTACCTCCTGCTTTGTTTTACTCCTTTTTATTTAGTCCTGGCGATAAGATAACAATTTTTGATTGTTTTGAAAATTCCTTGGTGCCCTTTTTTCGGATATTTTATCAGCGGTGAGATTCTTGAAATTTGTTGTATTTTTTGCAAAAGCTAATTAATTTATTAATTTTATTGATAAAGAATACTCTAAATCTTGATTTATCATTTTATATATACCTAAGACTTTTCTGTACTAACCTACATTTTAAAGTTTAATGTTGAGAAGAGTACGGAAGAGCTTAAACGCAAAAGTTTTCTAGCGGGTTTAACTTCAGATGTCTTATATCCTTTGTTCAGATTTTTGTATATTCGGGAGGGTGGGGGAGGTGTTGGAGGGGACCGCTTGTAATTTAAAGTCTGGGACCGAGAGGTGCTTCTAATATAAGACTATGTACTTTCACTTTGAGTGCATCTCGCTTTTACTTAGGTACTTGTTCTATTTATTCAGTTTAAAAATCAAGATGTGTGAATATTATTTGTTTGTAAAACGAATATATAAATGGTTTGGTTTAGAGTTCCGTTTGGTAATATTATTTACATTTTTGATTTTATGCTTCGAATGCCTCATAGCAACTGTTCTCACAAGACAAAGGTTATGTAAAAATATGTTATATTTATTTAATAAATTGAATATATTGTATTGAATTAATGTTTTTAACGGCTTTGTACTTGGCACTTGCTTTTGATATTTTATGAAATCAGAGAACCAAGTGGCAAGTAATCGAGTTATTGACGAATGGAAAGGTTAATATTCTGTGCTAACAATTTGAATATTTTTTTGATGCAAAAATGTATTGTAAGGAAATATATTAAAAACATATAAATATTATTCAAACTGTAGAGATTTCTCCTTCATTTCTTTCATTTGCATTTCAAAATTCTCCTGAAAAGATACGTTATGTATTAATTTTATAATTTTGATGTCAGTGTTTTTAAAATGTATTTAATTCTTAATATCCAAAAAGAGATTTTTATAGATCTTTTATTGAATTAATTTTGGCTTTCACCTTTAACTAAACTGAACATCGAATTACTGAATTGAGTAAATTTCTTTACTTGATCATTTGTATCCGTTTGGTTCCTCTGATAATAAATAGGAAATCCAATTTTGTACTGGAATGATTTTGATGAATGAATGAGAGATAATAATGATAGCTTTCTAAAAATACCTTTTATAATATATATAGAGAATCAATTAATATTGGTCATCATTTTTATTATTATATGTTATATCCAGATGTTACTTGTACATTGAACGCAGAAAACCATTTAAGTAATCAGTAACTAAAATTAAACACCGCCGCAGTTGGATATTAGTTTTAAATGTAGTTGTTATTTTCCGTGCAACAAAGTCATAATCCGACAACTGCATTGAAATTGCCATCCATATAAATTTCATTAATCACAAAATTTATTATGCAACAAAATAATTTTGTATTATGTTTGTTTCATTATTGATATAATGTTTTTATTTTCAGGTAAGTTAATTTTTCATCCTCAGAAGCCAAATGTAGTAAGTTAATCTGGTTAGGGGTACTTTAGCGTCTGTAGAAATAAATCAACCTGCTAAGTATGTTAGCCAAAGACTAAAAATGGATATCAAACAACCAATCAACATTTAATTAAAATTTAATAAAACTTAACTTTTTAAGATACTTTGTTCAACTACTAATTAAATATTAACCAAACTAAACTTAACCCGTGGTAAATGTTTTGCTATTTATTACTTCCTTTTCTTGTAAATCTCATGTGATTATCAATGTATGTATATAAACACAGTTCTCGGATATTCCAACAAGACAATCACTAGTGGTGTATAAATCCGAGCAATTTGCATTCTGCGGAGTGTGATTGATTTATTTATTACCTGTTCGTAACACCGGATGTGGTTAGTTGTTTAAATATGTATTGGTTTTAGTTTCAAGTAATATTAATTAATACGAGTATATTTCACGTTTGATGTTGAAGTCTATCTATTATTTCATGTTAAGAGTTAAATTTATTATAAAACTAAAACAAATTAAGCCATAGACGTAAAACACATTTACTTACTGCATACTTCCCGATGTCTCTGCAATTAATTAAGTAACATACAAAATATTATCGTCCGGAAGACGAAAATAAATTGAACATGACAAGAATCAATATCTATTTGTCACACAAATTATGTTCTCAAAGATTAAAACTTCATTAATTAATTAAAAGTTTGGTTTGGGTTGTAAAATCGTCCAAATAGGCGTATTGTGTTGGTCGAATATCCATCTCTCTCGTCGCAACTTGGATATTGAGTTAGTTTGATTAATGTGTTCAATTTTATAACTTGTTCAAAGTACAACTCATCTGTTACGTTACCACTTGTTTAATTAGTTACCTCTAAACATAAATCTAGTTAACAAACTTTTTTAAAATATAGTTGTCCAAGTGTAAAATATAAAAGTTAGGTATGATTAAATTGGCATAGCTTTATTAGGAAAACCATTAAAAAAACATGTAATACGTGAACAAAATAATTGAAAGGCTCCTTGTTTCTGAAGCATAACTACTAACTTCATTTATTTTTGATCTCTTCATGTTTCTTTCTTATTTAAATATAATGTTCAACCATCTGATGAAATTTAATTAATATTTGACCTGAATATTTTGAGATTCATTAAAAGCAATTTAAATAATTAAAAACCCAACTTACTATAGCAATTACTTTACTAATTACGTTTGAGCAACTGATTCTCCGACTTGATGAAGGATGAGGCTCAAATTATCTAGTATTTTACTTGTTACATTGTTAGTATCGGATGTAGTTTTATTCTGTAATACTGATAGTTAGTTAAATTGATCTTTGTCCGATGTATAAAGATAAAGACTACATAAAAGCGCACTTAAAGTAGGTTTTACTTCTCCATCAATAAATACGGAAGTTAAAACATTCAAGGGTCGTTATTATCATATGTCAGTCTTCGGAAAGTTCTGTTGAGTAAACCTAGTCATACGCAACATGTCTTATTGTGGTCAGAGCCTCTGAATATTTGTTTTAAAAAAATGTTAGTTTCATATTGAACTTCTTCAGTTCTTCGTCTAGAAACCCATTGTAACTGAATTTCAACAACCGAGTTTGGGAGAGTTTCTCATAGATATTCAACAGTTAAATTGATATTTTTGATTCAGTGTCAAAGCTTCAAACTATTATACTCGTAGTTCACAATGGATGTAAATCTTTATTTAGGCTTTATAAGTAGTGTAGTAAATATATTTTTCAGAACAGTTCATTTTTAGGTTTTTGATTTGTACAAAATAATATTAAAAGGTCAAAGTTATGAATATTTCGAATATCCAAGATTTCTTTCTTTAATAGTATTGATTCGGTGATTACATGTTCCTAAAGGGCAATGCCCTTTAGCCGAAACAATAGCAATTTGTGTCAAAAGTGTTTGACCTATAAAACTTAAACAAAATGTATTTTCCTTTCTACGACATCCACAGGTGGAATGGTTTAAGTTGTTGGTATGCTTCCAGCCATTTTTTTCCAATTTCAAATTACAAATACCATTTGTATGCATACATGTTAATGTTATTTTCTCATAATAAGGTTAAGGGTAAAATCTCGTAATAAGCTTTCGTTATAACCAGTATTATTTGTATTTATATAAAAAATCATATAAATTTATATTAACAATCTCGCATATTTGTTAACAGTTACTGTACTTAAGTAAGAATATTTTTTTTGTTATTTTTTTTGTTGTTGTTGTAGTCATACACATACATCTAGGGTTAAAGTAAAAATGGTATCGAGAAAGTTCATTAATATAACTGCACATTTTTGAGCTGGTTTGAAAATAAATAACGTCACCATAATATTTTTACCTAATATTAAAAGAAACTTATTTAAATAACAAACCCTGGAAGTTTTATTAATTCAATCTGAACTGATTTCTTTTTTTAGAAATAGGAACAGTTAATATATACTCAATAAATACTAGTTTCACAATTTTTAATTGAAACAGTTCAAATGATTTGTAGTTCAAACCAAATGTGGTTCCGCCCCCCCCCCCCACATGTCCTCAACAAGAGGGTATACTTACCTCTAAGACAATCCACTAACCTTAATTAAGTAACTTAACTATTCTTTGGAACTGGATAATATGGAGACACTCAGATCTGACGTGAACTAACTTACATTTAGATTGTACAGAGAAATAAACATATATTGTTAATGGCATTTAGATAGTTACAATCGAAAAATAAATTTACTTTCTAGATAATTTTATTTTAATAACTTTCTCTTTGTATTTCGTTTCTCCTTTCCTGCCGATCAATTAGCTTTGTTTAAAATGTTTACAAATCCATATCTTAGTTTAATTATAATTGTGCCTTAAACCAATTTTCCTTGAAAAGGTATTTATACAGAATGAAAAGCACCCTGTTCTTTGGCTTAGATATGAAGCCAAATTTCGGCAGCAAAAGGTAGACTATTAGATAAAAGGATAATAACCTATAATCATACGTACATCAAATTTCTTCCCAATCCAATCAATTAATTATTCGTGATTGGCAAAAAATAATGAAGCAACATTTTAATTATAATGTGTGTGGATGGTTATATTCTAACGCATAAATACTATATTATAATTATACTTACTCTCAAACAATCAATAGGCTTCAGTGATTAATAGGCTTCAGCGATTAACAGACTACGAGTGCTATCAAATGTCGCAGATTAAATAAAAAACCAGATTGTAACACCATTGATAAACTTAACACCTTACATAAATTTGTACAGGATTTTACATTTAATTAAATAGATAGACAAAAAACATATTTGTGGGAGGCTGGTGCCTTTATAGGTTACACCAATATCACAGATTATCAGACTTCCAACACAAGCGACAACAATATACGAGTATATATAAAAAAGAAGGATAAAAAATAAATCACAGCGGATCCAAATTTAGTTATTAGTTCGTTAATGAACTTTTCTGCAATAGAAAGTAAGCAAGCAAAAGATAGTTTATTGAGCTAAAATTTACAAATGATCAAGTCGTGATTTAATAACTGAGAGTGTCTAAATTTAGTAAAAAGTCCCTATCTCAAAAGACAAAATAATTTGAATACAACACAACATGACAAATCCAAACAAAAAATCTCTCTTCATCAATCAATCAATAATCTCTTAGAAAAGTACTAAAAGTATCATAAAAAGTGACTACAATTAATGTAAAGAGGCGTGAAGAACCCCGATGCGACGGGAGAGCAATATTCATGAACGTGACGTCACCAACACTCCAGTGAACTCCTTAATATTTAAATGAAGTGCCTTTGTCCTTGAGGTCCGCAGGCAGAAAGAATAACTGACTACCTTTTTGTCAATGTTTTTAAAGGAAAGAATGATGTTATTTTTGGTCACTGTAATTGTTTTACTCAGATGTCACAAAAGAGATAATAGAGAGAATGACAGTGAGTCTAAACTTCAGATGTAAAGAAATAACTAAATCAGATAACAGAATAATAAGTATTGATACTAATATTAGACAAAACTATAAAACTAGTTTCTTTACAATAATATGTATTATATTGTATTTATATATCAGTATATAAATTATTATAATTGCACTAACGTTGTATAACTATTAAGCCTAGCCTTTATTGCGGTATCTTAGTTGGTATTATTTACATTATACATAAACTTTTTGCTAACTATTACTTAATGAATCAAGTTGTCTCCAAGTTCTGACAACTATGTAATCTACACTTCAACTCAGCGGTTACAGCGTCAAGTGCTATGTAAAGTAACTATCTTAGCAACTAAGTTGAAGTTTGTTCTTCTTAGTTTTCTTGATAACTCTATTTCTTTTATAAAAAACCTTATAACATTTTTATCTAAATGTTTATTGGTTATTATCTTATTCTTGAATTTAAACTGTGCTTCTAAATGTATACAGTAAGTAAGTTCTTAAAGCTGATAATTTGAAAGTATAAGGAATTTGAAATTTGTTTGAGCTTACAAGTTAAACTAAAGTGGACTGCGTGAAGTCAGACTTCACACAGTCCAGACAAAGTGTAGTGCTACTAGAAGGTAGTTGAAGTACTAACAAAGGATTATATTCATTTTTTTAGAAAGTTTCGATTGTTTCTGGACTGAGCGCACTATTGTCTCCTCTCTGTGTTTACACTTTATACAGAAACTTGAATATTAACTTGATTTAGGTTTAAAATTAAGATCTTAATTACTATAATTAATAGAGGCATGTCAATTAGCTACATGAACATCACTAGTTAATTAGTCTAGACGTATGATAGGTAAGGTATATTAAAAATTAGCTTAGAGACTTAAAAAGAAGATTTCGCTTTTAAAACGTACTAGTGGTTTAGTTCCAAGAAAAGAATTTGTAAATAATGAATTTATATTATAGATTTTAAAAGATTTGGGTGATTGTAATATAAACTTCCAAAATTATTATACTTATGTGTAATGTAATGTAAGACTTTGCAAAATGAGGCACTAAGATTTGATTTGATTCTTTAAGTTTGAGTTCTACAAAGTTAAAAATAAAACTATGAGACTGCTTTCTGTAAAAAAACATACGTTTCAGTTAAATAATACATTGGCTGAAAAGTCCGTGCTGTTTCTAAGAGAGGGGGCTGCTAGATTTTTTCCCATATGATTATTATTTAGTACCAACCTTCAAACGGTACTTTTATGTACGGAGGCAGTTACAGACGAAAACATCAAAAAAGTCCACAAAATGATTTTGAATGACCGTAAAGTGAAGTTGGTCGAGATAGATAAGGCTCTGAAGATATCAAAAGAGCGTGTTGGACATATCGTACATGAATATTTGGACGTGCAAAAGCTCTTTTCAAAGTGGGTGCCGCGTTACCTCACAGCCGACCAAAAACAACAACGAATCGATGATTCAGAGAAGTGTTTAAAGCTGTTCAAACGGTATGTTCAAACGGCTGCGTCGGTATGTGACAATGGATGACACTAGACTCCCTTCACATCAGAGTCAAGTCGGCAGTTAGTTGAGGGCCGAGCAGGCGAAGAACCTCGTCCACAACGACCAAAAACACAAAAGTCGGCTGGCAAGGTTGTGGCATCCGTATTTCGGGAAGCATAGGGCATCATTTTCAGTAACTATATGCAAATGGGCCAGACTATTGACAGCGATTTTAACATTGCGTTGTTGGAGCGTTTGAAGGACGAAATCTCAAAGAAACGCCCGCATTTGAAGAAAAAAAGCTGTCTCTCACCAAAACAACGCAGCGTGTCACAAGTCAATGAAAACAATGGCAAAATTTAATGAATTGGGCTATGAATTGCTTTGCCATCCGCCATATACTCCAGATTTGGCCCCCAGTGACTATTTCCTGTTCGCAGACCTCAAAAGAATGCTTGCCGGAAAGAGATTTACGACCGATGAAGAAGTAATCGCTGAAACTGGAGCCTATTTTGAGGACAAGCTGACACCGTACCATAAAAATGGTATTGAAAGGTTGCAAAAATCGTTATACTCATTGTATCGCCGTCGAAAGAAACTATATTGATGAATAAAATTGAATTATGCAAAAATTTTAGGTTTTACTATAAAATGGCATGAACTTTTCAGCCGATTTGTTAAATTACAAAAAGATTGACACTTACATCTTCCATCGAAATATTGGATACACATAAATGCATACAAATTTTATTGAACAAGAGACGACACATGGGTGCAAAAGTTATTATTTTACTAAACAAGAGAAGAGTTACTTTAGCAATTATTGTGAAATGTTTTTTTATCAACACTAGCTGTCACTGGTAAAATAGATGTCCTTCGACTGCATTTTTATACTGCCACGTCAGTAACAGAATAATCGTTAATCAGAAGGGTTGTAAGTTCGTTGTAATTATTTACCTCCCGCTTTATTTTACTACTATAAGATAAGATAACAATTTTGATGTTTTCAGAATTCCTTTCTGCTTTTTTTGAGGAACATCTTATCAACGGTGAGATTCTGGAATTATGATGGTTTTTTTCAAACACTAATTAGTTTATATATGCCTAAGACTTTTTTGTACTAAATACTTGTTAAAGTTTAATGTTGAGAAGAGTTTGGAGGAATTTAGACGCAGAATCTCTCTAGCGGTTATAACTTCAGAAGTTTTATATCCTTTGTTCAGACTTTTGTATTTTCAAGGTTGGAGGGGAGAGTTGTCGGAGGGGATCGCTTGTAATTAAGAGTCTGGGACCGAGAGGTGCTTCTAATATACGACTATGTACTTTCACGTTGTGTGCATCTCGCTTTTACTTAGGTACCCGTTCTATTTATTCAGTTTGAAAATCAAGAAGTGAATTTAATAAAAAAGTAATTTTTTTGTTTATATTTTATATATCCATTATATTTTTTTATGCTTTCTTGTATACTTTTATCATTTTGAATAATAATATCAGTAATATAAAAAATATAATTGTAAGTTGGGTTTGGAAAGGATGTAGCCATGAAATCCCACCTCGCTCGAGTTGTTCATAAATATGTAACATATTATTCCTTCTTCGATGAATTCGCATTTTGTAAATTTTTGGATCAGCTAACAAAATTCTTAAGGGTTGCTGCTAACAAAATTATACACCACACTCAAGATTCCCTGAGAGCTTGCGTGTTATATTTTCATGATGCATTACCGAAGTGAACGACGTTGACGAAGGTTCGATCGTGATTGATGGATAGCATTCAATCTGCTGGGATCAGGCACGGTTAATACTTTACGGTTTAAAATACTTAAACCTATCGGATATAATATTGTCAGTGGGGGAGTAAATATTTTGTTTCCGACCAAAATCCAAACAATTTTGATAGTATATGCGTTGAATAATGTTATAAGATTAATGGAATATTTATTCTATGGCAAAAATAATTACATTGTTTAGTGGTTTTTTATATCATTAATTTGCAAATGGACATAAAAAATTGCCTAATATATTTTAAAAATTTGCGTGCTCTAGCGCCATAAAGTTATGATTCCCATAAAATGCCTGAAGAATCAATGGTCGCCGCAATGCGCATGTCGTGCACCGTGCATGCCATGCACCTAACATAGGACAACGACTCAGATTTACACAAATATACCAAAAACAGATACAAGTTAACACACATGAAAGTAACATATATGAAAGTAGTCGAAGCTTATAAAGTTTTTTTAAATCTTATGGAATCCGTTCCTGTAGTGAATATTTGTTACAAAAATAAGAAACTTCAATCCTTTCTGTTTATCTCTGTGAAGTTACCGCATGAATAAAACATGAAAGCGGTCAGTCCAATACTCTTATACTCTGAGAAAATCACCATTATCTTGATATCAGGTGGTAAATTACACATATCATCGCTTACCGAATATATAAATGGTTTGGCTTACAGTTACGTTTGGTAATATTATTTACAATTCGGACTTTACGCTTCGAATGGCTCACAGCTGTTGTCACAAGGCGGTTATTTGTTTAATGTTTAAAAACAAGTAAAAATATTAAAATTCAAATGAATATATACTGTAAGAAATGCAATATTTCGTTAATAAATTGAATATATTGTATCGAATTAATATTTTCAACGGCACTGTATTTGATGCCGCTTTTGAAATTTTATAAAATCAAAGAACCAAGTGGCAGGTAATCGAGTTATTGAGGGATGGAAAAGTTAATATTCAGTGCTAACAATTTGAATACCTTTTAGCAGCTTAAATATTTTGTACAGGAACACATTTTAATAAGATTTAAATATAATTCTAAATCTAGAAGTGAACGAAAGATTCATTTCTTAGCTTTGTGTTTGAAAAAATATGTACGTTATATATTACTTTTATAATTTTGATATCCGTATTTTTAAAATGTCTTTAACTCTTAATATGCAAAAAAGAGACTTTTTCTATACGTCTTTTGTTGAATTAATTTCGGCTTTCACCTTTAACTGAACTGAACATCGAATTCTTGAATTGAGTCAATTTCTTCAATAGGTCATTTGGAACCCTTTGGTTTATCTGATAATAAATAGGAAATCCTATTTTGTACTGGAGTTAATTTGATAAATGAATGAAAGATAATAATGACAGCATTCAACATTTCTTTTTTGTTGCTAGGTATATATTATATTCAGATTACGTTGCTACAATCGTGTTTAGATAAACTATAAGTATATAAATGAATTATTTATTACACACAAACAATAACAAGAGACGAGACGAAGCTTCTTAGCATTCCATGGATTCACCGTGCGGGTGCCGGGCCCATCGCGTTGCAAAAAGAGGAGTGCAAACAATGCCTGGGACTTGCGACACAAGTGTAGGTTTTAGGGGCCCCTTTACTATGCGCATACACGCTCACCTTCACTGTTCACGCTCACCTTCACTGTTCACGCTCCTCTCCTACCAAACCAAATATCGTAAGAATCTACTAAAGCTGCCTTTGAAATACGTTCCAGAAATGATCTGATGATCGTTCTAGAAAGGCCGAGATCCTTAAATAAATTGTCGAGAGATTTTGCTGTTATACCTCTCGCTCCTACTTCTACAGCGTACAAATTAACTAAAAATTTATTTGTTAAGCTTAAATGTATGTTCTTTGGGTATATTTGTTTCCCAGGGTAAAGTAAGCTCCACAAGTATAACGCGCCTTAGTTGTTTTGAGTACAGGAATAAGTCCGGCCTAGATGACGAAACACAAACATCCTCGGGGATTTTGTATTGCCTTTCATACGTCTCCGTCATGAGAGTCAAATCAGGAGTTCCGTCCAAAATGGAATAAGGTTTTAGTTCACGTTTTTTGGACGAACCTGCCTTTACGAACTCTACTGATATTTTGGTGATTGTTATACCCTTCTGCACTCTTGCTACAGAAAAACTAAACCGGTTCTCATACGATTTCTAATACTTTATCGCGGCGACGCGACGCGAGTATTTACCTCTATTTAAAAGTACCCTACACCCTATTAGCGAGTGTTTCGCGGTTACTACTGCCTCCCCACAGATGTAGCAAGAGTTTTCGGTGGCTTTGCTCCGTCTTACTAACTTACTTTGTTCTGGGAGAGTATAATATAACTATACCTTTCTTGTATATTGAACGAAACAAACCATTTATTTAAACAGTAATTAAATCAAACACCGCCGCAGTTGGATATTAGTTTTATATTTAATTGTTATTTTCCGTGCAACAAAGTCATAATCCGACAACTGCATTGAAATTGCTATCCGTATGAATTTCATTAATCACAGAATGCATTTTCAAATCTAAATAATTATATTTGTTTCATTATTGATATAACGTTTTTATTTTCAAGTAAGTAAATTCTTCATCGTCAATTCAAAAGCCAGATGTAGTAAGTTAATTTGGTTAGGGATACTTTATGTTATATGTATATATTGTCTGTAGAAATAAATCAACCTGCCAAAGTATGTCAGCTATAATACAATAATAACAAGTAAAGCATTTGTCATTAATGCTGTTAGCGAAAGAACAAGAACGGATATCAAACTACCAAACAACTTTAATTATAATTAAATAATACATAACTCACAAATTTAAAATAATTGTTAACCAGACTAAACTTGACCCGTAGTAAATGTTTTACTATTAACTTATTCTTAATAAATTATTAATTTTGTCAATTTCCCTTTCTTGTAAATCTTACATGATCATCAATAGGTATTTATAAACACAATTCTTGGATATTCCAACCAGACAATCACTAGTGGTGTATAAATCCAGAGCAATTTGCATTCTACGGAGTGCGATTGATTTATTTATCACCTGTTCGTAACACCAGATGTGGTTAGATATTTAAATATGTACTGGTTGTAGTTTCAAGTAATATTAATTCATACGAATATATTATTTATTTAGGATTGAAATCCATCTATTATTTTATATTCAAATGTGAAAAATAAATATTCATTTTTATTATAAAGCTAAAACAAATTAAGCCATAGATATAAAAACATATTTACTTAATACGTACTTCCCGATGTCTCTGCAGTTAATTAAGTAACATCCAAAATGTTATCGTCTGGAAGACGAAAATAAATAGAAAATGAGAAGAATGAATATATATTTGTCATACAAATTATGTTCTCAAAGATTAAAACTTCAAAAATAATTAAAAGTTTGGTTTGAGTTGTAACATCGTCCAAATAGGCGTATTGTGTTGGTCGAATATCCATCTCTCCCGTCGCAACTTGGATATTGAGTTAGTTTGATTAATGCGTTCAGTTTTATAACTTGTTCAAAGTACAACTCATTTACGGTACAACTTATTTAATTAGTTACCTCTAAACATAAATCTAGTGAACAGTCTTTAAAATTACAGTTCAAGTATAAAATTTGTAAGTCATGTAAGATTAAATACGCGTAGCTTTATTAGCAAAAAAACAATTAATAAATCTTCTTTAAAGCATAACTACTAACTTCTTTGAATATTCTTAAATTTTGTATATCAAATATTTTTATTTATTTTTTACCTCTTCATGTTTCTTTCTAATTTAAAAATAACCATCAACCATCCGATAAAATTAAATTAATATTCGACCTGAATATTTTGAGTATCATTAGTAGCAATTTAGATAATTAAAAGCCTAACTAAATGTAGCAATTACTCGTTGAATCTTAATAATAAAATAATTTAAAATACCAATAAAATAAAAATAAGAATTTTACGGAATGAATCAAAAACAAAATGTCTAGTTTTATGCCACATACATTCTCTCGCCCCAACCGTAATTAGAGGTCCCACTTAATTACGACCAGCTGGAAGATCGCAGTCGGGAAATAGAAAGTGGAAGTTAGAATTGGGTGGTAAAGTTGAGTTTGTATTTGCTGAAGATTATCGACAATGTTAGTGGTTTGCAGAATCTGTGTCAGGTGAAACAAACACGGTTGAGCAATTGATTCTGCGGCTTAAGGATGAGGCTTAAATTATCTAGTACTTTACTTATTACATTGTTAGTATAGGATGTAGTCTTATTCTGTACTACTGATAGTTAGTTAAAATGTATATTTGTATAATATTTGTCCAATATCAATAACTATAAAAAGACATTCAAGGGTCGTTAATAGAATAAGTCAGCCTTCGGCAAATTCTGTTTGGAAAAACCAGACATAAGCAACATCTATGAATTGATATCTATTCCATTCAGGAACTCTGAATATTTGTTTTAAAAAATGTTTGTTCCATATTGAAATACTTTTGTTCGTCTAGAAAGCCAATGTAACGGAATCTCGATAACCGAGTTGGGGAGAGTTTCTCATAGATATTCAATAGTTAAATTGGCACTTTTGATTCAGAGACGTAAGCTTTAAACTATTATAGTTGACAATGGACGTGAAACTTTTGATTCATACATTGTGTATATAAATATATTTTACACAACATTTGATTTTTTTTATCGTGCTAAATAATAATAAAACTAAAGAAAAGAAAGAAAGAAAAATAAACATATTTCGAATATATAACCAAGATTCTTTCTGAAAGTTAATATTATTTTAATAGTATTGATTAGGCAATTATATATCCCCAAAGGGCGACGTCCTTTGACCGAAACCATAGCAATATGTGTCAAAAGTGTTCGACCTATAAAAATAACAAAATGTATTTTCCTTTCTACGATATCCACAGGTGAATAAAAATGGACATTCTGTTACTTTGTACGTCGGTCACGTCTTGCTCCATACATCCAACGATTGCTTCAGCAACTTTCAGCTTCCGTGCGGAAACAATAAAGTTTAAAGCTCAAGTTTCCAACTTGATAAATTCACTAGAGAACAAATTTGAACGAATCCACTTAACGCTGAAGTTTTGCACTCAATAAAATCTTTTTCGTACACTCAACCGGATATAACCGGTTAGAACCGCTTTGAACTGGCGAGAGCCACTTCGAACCGGATTGGTTCAAGTTGTTGGGATGCTTCCAACCGTTTTTTTTTCAATTTCATTTCAAACACCATTTGTATGCACATATGTTTGCGTTATCTTCTCATAATATAGTTAAGGGGAGATAAAGTCTCGTACATAGTATTAGCGTTCGTAATACGCTGGGTTACATGTATTTAAATAAAAAATCTTATATGAAACTGTAGTAGGAATCTCGCGTTGTACATTTTTCTTACACACACACATTTAAAACGTGATTAATTTTAAAACTTTGTTTTTCTATGTACATTTTAGGCCCTGTGATCTCCAAAGGGGCAAGTTATAAGCGAAGTATTTTAATATTCCTCTAAATATTCGTGGTACTTGACATACTTTGTATACTTCAGCGGGACGCTTATTAAAATTATTTTTATTGCGAACACAACATGCATATTGCCTTTGATTATAAACATATATCTATACCTATACAGACAAGGTAAAGTATTTGTTAAAGTAGCTTTTGCTCGAGACTTCGCCTACAGGGAAAGTTGTATGGCATGTTATGTTTATGTCTTCGAAATAGACGGACTTAATTCCAAAATAATTTTAGCGTTGTAATAAAAGTTATATATAGTCAATATTGACATCATTTTACGTTATTCGTTCCGTAAACAAGTTACGCTTAATCTAAAAATTATATTCAAATTTGTTTAAAAAAAAAAAACAGATCGTCTTGTTTTTCAATATCTCATAAAATATGAAGACCAATTTTTAAAAAATTGCTAAAACCTTTTTATATTTTATTTTATATAAACAGATAGAATCTTTCTCCGCAACTTTGTTAACGTGAACCACAATGGAGTACATGGTAACACTAATTTGTTACCATTGATTGAATCCAGGAAGAAAAAGCAACACCAGAAGCGTGCTTCTAAAACTTTGCTATGTTTTTTCAAAAGGCTCTTCTAATACTGGTTATAATGATCAATTCATTATTACACACGCATTTACAAAGAACTTAATGTTAATTCATTATATACAGGCCAACCCAAAATGCGAGAAAATACTTGTGAAGGCTGTTGTATGTTATACAGAGAAGCCAGCGAAGCATAGCATCATATCGAAGCGTAAATAATTTAGACTGTTATTTTATTATATAAATAACCATCCGTAAAATGACTATCAAACAACAAACAAATTCGACTGGCAGATAAATAAAAGAAAGGTTCTTGTATATAACTGAATTGCGTACCTATAACATAAAACAACTCAATTTAAGTGGAGCAGTTATAGTCCAGCCGACACGGAAATTAAACGTCAATTTGATGACATTTGATCTTCGACCCACTGTTGCGTGTCCCAAGTGACAGGCGACGGAATATTTAACTAGAATTTAGTTATTTCCGCTATTTTTATATTTGTTTAAAACCAATTGATAAAAAATACACAATATGACAATGAACAAATGATGATTAAGAATCTATGAACACTTGTCATAGAAAAGTTCAAATTATTAATAAATTCTTTACCCTAGTTATTATTATACCTTTAAGGATATTCAAATTTTAAATAAATATAAAGATAAACATTCATGAACAATTGAATGCGGTTCCTTTTAACTGTTCCTCAAACCTTAAAACAATATCACTAACTAAAATAATATTTAAATGTGACGATATTATTCTGTTAAGCAAAAAGTTTATGCAAAAATATTAGCGAGAAGAATGCAAGAGAGATCTGAAAGGCTGTTGTGGGGACCCAAGGAGGTTTTAGACCTAGAAGAGGGTGTATAGATCAGATCTTTTCCCTCCGCATGATCACGGAAAAGTTTTTGGCCCTAAACCAAAAGGTTTTCTGTGCTTTTGTGGATTTGGAAAAGGCGTTTGACAGGGTTGTGAGAAAGAAGTTATGGGAGATACTGCCCCGATACAACGTGAACGGACCCTTGCTACAGGCTGTAAAGTCTCTTTACAGAGATCACTCAGCCTGTGTGCGAGTAGGAGCTGACATGTCGCCCTGGTTTGACATCCAATCGGGTGTTAAGCAATTTTGCGCTATGTCAGCTTGGTTGTTCAATTTGTATTGGATAGTTGTCTCCAAGGCGTGAAAGATAGTGACATGGGAGTGAAAGTAGGTAACCTTAAGGTCAATTGCTTGCTATATGCAGATGATGCAGTGCTCATTACATCATCAGAATGCGATCTGCAGGCATTGGTCACCACTCTGAAAAATGGGTGTGAAAATAATGGTTTAAACCTGAATGCTGATAAGACGAAGGTTCTGATATTTGATAGAAATGAAGAAAGAACAGAATATAAGATCAACGTGAATGGTAAGATAATAGAACAAGTGAATGAAGTGGTATATTTAGGAAGTATGTTTAGCAGAGACGGAAGATACGAAATGGATGTGGAAAGGCGTATTGCTGCCGGTAACAGAGTCAACGGTGCCCTGGCTGCATTGTTGAGACGGCGAAACGTCAGCATAGCTGCACGTTTGGCTGTACACAATGCGGTTTTGCTACCGACGCTGTTATACGGCAACCAAACGTGGGTAACACAGAAGAAGAATGTAAGAAAGATGAATGCTGTGGAGATGCGATCTCTTCGCAGAATATGCGGAGTCAGCCTAGCTGACCGAATCCGCAATGAAGAGATCCTCAGAATGGCAGGTACTAGTGAGGATGTTACAGTGAGAATGAAGAAGAACGTGCTCAGGTGGTTTGGGCACGTCGAACGAATGAGTGATGAAAGAATGGTAAGAAAGATTTATACAGGAAAAGTGAGTGGTAAGAGAGAAAGGGGGAGGCCTCGAGTGACCTTCGAAAACACAGTATCTATGATACTGGAGAAAGGTCACGTAAAAAGCATGAGGACCTCCCGGAGGGCATGTATGAAGAGGTTGACGACTGTTGCCGAGGCGAAAGAGGTATGCAGGGACCGTAGCGTTTGGCGCTCCGTCGTCTCTGGCTATCCCGTAAGGGATATGGCTTGAAGCTAAATAAATAAATAAATAAATAATATAAATAAATAATAAATATTATTCTGTTATCGAAAGCAACAGGTGTATTCGCTTCTCACTCATGTATTTTACCGCATTCAGGTATATTTCCTTTTGTCTCAAATACGGCATGTTTCGATAAGTATTTCACCAGAAATAGAATTCGGTGTTCTATCAATAAATAGCTCATTGATTTTTGTGATTTTACTTTCTTTGATATTCTGTTTTCATTTTATATGTTAACATGGAGTAAATCAGAAATCAAAATGTTATAACATAAATTATAATATATAGCAAACTACCTCCTATAATCGCTAAATGTCCAAAGACATACAATGCAAATATCTTTTTAACTTAATACACTCAGATAAAAAATGATTTTACTAAAAGTAAGACATAAAAAGGACTTTAATCGTACTCAGATGTCGTAAGGAGAGTCTTGTAATAAAAATAAGCGACTCAAGAAATATCGCAATCGTTCGCCGTCGAGTCAAATAAAAGGGAAAAGTCACAGCACTTTGAAGTTAGTACTTTTATTTTTGTAAATATAGTGAATGTATTGTATCATATACTATTATTTATTAAAAAAATGTTATTATAACGATACATTATGTGTAAATTAGATTAGATAAGAGGTTGTCACAATAATTTTTTCACTTTCTGGTTTAATTAAAATCATATCCATGTATAAAATGTGGAGAGTTTATTTTTTACTTCATAACATACTTTAAACTAAGACCATAACCTCACAAAAAAGCCGCAATGTATAATTTAGATACATTACGTGAGATTATTTTAAAAGCCCCACATTGGGCGCCATGTGTGACTTGAAATTGCAGTTATTACTTGTTTCGTTTATTCTTTAAAACCTTCATTACAGTATTAAAAACTTTGTAAAACGGACAATAAATTTGTTCTTAATGTTTTTTTTTAGGGGTGACACATCTGCGTACAATTTTTAACATCTTACATACGTTTAAACCCATGTTTCATTTGAAACCTTTATTATAGTTATAAATAAATATTGTTAATTATTTTAAACAAACTATTGTAACTAAAACATTTTCCTTTAGCGTATGTAAACTGAAATCTCAACAAAATATACTACAAAAAAGTAAAGCTAACAATAAAAAATTAATTATGTTGAAAGTCTAGTTTTAAAAACATTAATATTTCAGTTCTAAAGTTACACTAAAGCACTAGAAACAAAGACAGTTCAACGCTCCACTTACAATGAGTTTAATTCCATCAGATGTGATATTTTCAGTTGGATTTCATATCTCCTTTGATGTGAGTAATTGTGGGCTGACATCAATACTTGAAAGTGTGCCAGTGAAATGGGCTAACATGAGCCTTTGTGAGCGCTGTGAAATAAAAACTAGGATAACGGCTTCGTCTTAATTATACAATCTTTTTTTAATTTGATATATACGAAAGCAGAATTCCCCTGATGATAAGTGTTCAACATTACTCTTGGACATCTGCAACATAAGGCGTAGATGCATTGCTACACTTGGGAGGTTTGAAAGCAAGACACAAGTGGGGGAAGGAGGGGTTTGGACTTCCGGCTCTCTCACTCACTCAACGAAATGCAGCCATAATAGCCACTTAACGCCGATCTTCCTTTTTCACCCAAGGGGTAAAACCCTACCACATTGGAGCAGAATAAAAATTGCAGTCAATTGTCTAGCTTCTTAATCACCCAAATTTATAAATTGTTGTCTGTTGTACCATTCAACTTTACCTAATAGCCAAAAATATGTCAGTTTGTTATAAATACATATTGTGAACGAGGGTGGTTGGTTCCGACAGATTTTACCAATTTGTTTATCGAAAATACTAAAAAAGCATTTAGTTAGCCGCTAATGGATTTTCCGTGTTCGTTAAAATTTCAACAAAATTTTCATTCGCTCTAGACATCGAGTGTCAACGTGCTTGATGCGTTATTTTATTTTTTAGGCTTTTTATTAGTGAGTTTGATTGTTTTTGTTTTTTTTTTCGTTAAACAACAACTGTCATAACAAACTAAAAAAAATATGTTTTATATATGAATAACTTGTCTTTTTTTAAATTGCTCTCAAAATATAATTTCACAATTAGTCTACACTACTGGGTTAAACTTTAGTACCAATACCTACCTATCTATAAAGTATTATATATCTATATTTCTGAAGCCCTTCCTTTTCATGCTCGAATCTTCTTGCAACTATCAATTTTCAATGGTGCATCTGTAACTGGCGATGCTACTTTCCATCCTTGATGACTTAATGACATCTACACGTTACCCACCTCACACCACACCACCACCACCCACATTATCTAATAGACCCACAGAATAATTTATAACAAATAAGGAATAGTATGCCAATGACAAGGCAATGAGCAATGATTTGATACATATTCAGTGGTAACAAGTGATTTAATAATGATTGTAATTATTACGACAATTAACTTCTCGTAACTGCTCGGCTATCTGTTGTTACTTTATATGTGGTTTACTGTATATTGTTGTTACTTTATATGTGGTTTGTTCTCACCTAAACCCTCACTAAACTGGCCTATCCCGGTATATTAACTAAACCCTCCCGTATCGTGTATGTATATCCCGTATCGTATCGTATATCCCGGTATATTAATATTAGATGCACGTGTCAATACATTTGCAATATTAACTAAAAGTGAACATAAAATATCGGTTCGCAAATGAAAATGTATATTTTAATTATGATGATGGCTCGTTAATCAAGTCCTTAATTAAATCACAATCCCAGGTGAAGGGTGTTATTTAATAACTTAACGCTGAAATGATGTATTGATTAATTGGAGCATTTATAAAATTATATTAATTAAAAATAAATTAATTATAACCATAAAATTATAATTAAGTCAGGAGATGAACGACGACGGGGTGTTTTTTTTATCTTATTTGCGTTAAATAGTATTAAAATTATACGGGCTAGTTGTAACGAACATTTAATTATTCATTAATTTAATGTGAGGTACATTCATCTTTTATTGTATCCTTTAAATCATTTGACATTTTCTTTTTATTTTAATTAATAAAAAACATTTTATAAAACTTTACAGTTAAAAGTATTAAATTCGAAATAAACATAAAAGGTGTCAACTTTTGATCCATGTGAGTTAGGACACGATAGCTCAGTTACAAAACGGCGACCATGTATATAAAGGTCATAGGTTCAAGTCATTTCTGAATTGAACTTTGTTCATATATATTTTTATAGAAAATTAAGTAACATATTTATGCATATTTTATTTTAATATTTATTAAATATTACCCTATATATAGTATCTTTTAAAATATTTTTTTTCTCTAAACACTTATAATTAATACAAATAGATAAAAAAGAAGTCAACATATAATTCGCTATTGATAGGTAGATCCATATAAAGAGCACTATTCACATCCAAAATTACTCTCTGACCCAAACTTCATCCCACTACTGAGAAATTCCAGGGATGAATTATATCCCGGAAGAGACAAGCTAAATGGTGCGGACGAGGTCTGATGTGTCTCGGTCTCGGATAATACCTATTTGTGACTTACATAACAATAAGTCTTCTACAAAATTAATCTTATAACGTCCAAAAACATTAACATTGTTATTGTTATAAGTAATATATATATATATATATATATATATAATAATATATATAATATATATATATATATAAGTTAAGAGTATCAGTATTTTGAATACACCCCTATATGATTAAATATGTGAAATAGTAGGCATTTAAAAGGTTAAAGCCGGTAAAAGCCGCTATCACTCGCAACACATCACATAAAGCCATTATATACTTCAATAATCACGGTAACCAGTTACTAAAGTTAAGCGGTTAATCGAGGTAACAGCTCCCGTAGGAGTTCCCGGGAATCCGTTCATATTTCAGTTAAATCACTCCTCGATTCTCGAATCCCAGAACGGAAATAAACTGCCGACTGCGGCTTTAGGTATGTCTTCAAACTGTCTTCAGTGTTTGCGTTTCGTGTTTGCGATTTGACTTTCGTCTAGTATTTTATGTTTTAAGTGAAAATTTCATACATATTCATAGGCATAAATTGATGTTTGAAGATTATAATAACCATTTAATCACTTAATTTTTTATTCCGAAAAACATCAAAAAACTTATATACTTATATTAATTTACTGAATTATGTACATAAATCGAATAAAAAAGGGAATCTTTCGATATTTTTCTATTTTTTTAAAATATCAATAACAAAAAACTTTCTATAAAGTCACCCTATTAACAAATTATCAGTATCCGATACAAGTTAAAGTTAAAGAAAGTTTTAAAAGAGAATTTTTAACATCTACAAAGGAATCGTAAAATAGAAATGGAGCCCCTCAATGAAATGTAATCCTATTAAACGTAATGGTACAAATTGTTAAAAATCCTTAGATGTTTTCCCTTTGATTATGTATGAGATATCCAAGGGTTTCTTTTTCAATTTTGTCGTTTATTCTTAACGTTTTGAAGTTTATATTAAGCTATTCAAATTGAAATCCGAATTTCAAAATATCTTTATTCAAGTAGTCATTTACACGCACTTTTGAATCAATTATTACAATAAAAAAGGTCACTGAAGTCAGTCCGTGAGTAAACTACTACCTGGAATGCTGCTCTGTTGAGAAGAGCCGGCCAGAAACTCAACAGTTGCTCAATTAAACAAAAATTAACAATAGATGATGTACATTATAATATAAATCCTGCAAATGAATCAACAACTTAAGTTCCACACATTTCGATCCACTAAAAACTCTTGAACGTTATAATGAGATTTATTTAATAATACACTTTTGTTTTAGATTTAAAACTAAGAAAAGGAAGGTCTAAGATATTTTGTACATACATACATACATTATAAGGATATTAATAGTGTTAATACTTACTGATAATAAATTTTAAACTATAAATTGTAAGCTTAGGACTGTGAATTGTAAGCTTAGTTTTCATACAAGATGGGTGTTAATATCAATTGTTTAAGCTCCACATATCTTCCACCATCAAGTCGGGAATAAGCTGAACTAAGCTAAATTATTACTCAATAACCTGATCCATGTATGTCTTTTTTAGTAATATAAGCTTCCCTCCAGCTATCGTCGATTATAAAACTCAAATATTTAGTAACCTCAACATGAAACGTATTTTTTATTACAATTTAAAATACATATTTTACGTATATGAGAAAATAAACGGAACAATACAATAAAAGTAATCCAAGCGAGAGAAAGGCGTGAACAATGAAACTAATCTACCGCTGTTAGTATCGCATTTGTGTAGAGGACGACGTGACGAGCGGAGCGATTAGCGATTTATTTTTATGAAATTATATATCATTTCAAGTATTAACTTATATTTTTAATTAAAATTAACACTACTGTATATAAATATTTAAAAAAGTAAGATTTTATAAATTAATTCGATTTTTTTACACCGTTTATGAGGAGTCGAGATTTATTATACCAACTTTTGCACATGACTTCGTTTGCGCGTAATATGTTTATTTAAAAGAGTAGCCTAAGTTATTTTTTATAGCACCAGCTATCCGGCTGAAAAAATCCTGCTAAAATCGGTTCAGCCGTTTTAGCCGATAGTCGATTAGCCGGAACAAATATCGAAAAAAAATTAAGTGTTTTTTTTTTATTTGAGTACCATATATACTATCATAAGCATTTAGTGAAAACCTATTATTTTGGATTTACCAACAGACACTACAATGGTATTTATAGTTATATTAGGTAGTTAAAATTTGTCATTATTATCCATACATTGTCAGCTCTCGTGCACTGTGTCCCGGCCCAGGGCTACAATGATAAATTCTACCTAGGATAATCAAATAGAACGCTGGGACTAAGCTGTATAATGAGATTTGTAATTTACTTTCTATGGTGTTACATATATGTTATGTAATATATAATGTTAAATGAAGCGACTTGATATCATTGTTCATGGTATATGTAAATCTTGTGATTATAAAATATATCTTCTCAGAACAGAGCGGCAGAAGAGGAGTTTATTCGTTAACACTAAACCTACCAAGTACCGGTCAAATTGACCGTTCTTAAACTTTGTAAAACTTACACATTTTTAAACGTTATAATATCGTTATCAAACTACACGACAATTCTTAGAATATGCATATAATATTTTCTTCACTCTTTACTTTTAGTTATTTCCATTATTACCTGCGTTATATAATAAAATAACTTTTAATTACCGGTCAATTTGACGGCATGCGGTAGGAAAAGGTATACAAGAATTGTCGGTAGGTTTAGTGTTAAGTATGGTAACAAAATAATGACACCCCATTTGATAAGTGAGAGAACGCATTGAATATCTATTGTTCATTCACTACCTCCCTTTGCAATTTGATTATTTGTATTTATTTACACTTTCGTATTTAGATTATTTTATAACGATAAGATAATTATGTAGTATTTATTATTCTTAGATTATTTTAGTATAGTATAGTATATTTCGTTTATAAGTGATTTTCTTTTATTATTATTTTTTTTTGTTTACTTGTTACCCTCATTGTTTTTATTTTTTCTGTTAACATTGTTGGTTGAGTAGATAATGCCTAGATTCAGTCCGCCAATTGTACCATTTTTTGAGCAATGAAGTTTTATAAATTAATAAATAAATATATTATGTCTACACTATTATATCAAAATTTAATGTGTACGGTTCCTTACAATATAAGTAACAAAGAAATAGAGAGCATTTTCAATACACCTATTTGTTAGTTTCCGTTTGTCCGCAGTCAGTTAGAGTAATGCGAATTGAATTCGGTACAATGTTATCACAGGACTTACGAGGGTCTAGATAATAAAGATACTTTGACGATTGAGTTTTGACGATACAAATTGAATGGAAGTCAAGTTGTACTAAAATTTAACGTATAAAGTATTTTATACAAGATTGGATTGGATTGGTTTAATCTTTAACTTACATCCCTTAATCCAAGTTTATGATTAAATTGTATTATATTTTTATATTCAATATAAAATAGATATATTTAAATATAATATTTTTTTATTCAAAAATTTATTATATTGTTTATTTTTATTCAAATTAATTCAAACGGTATTGTATGTATGTGTCTGTATGTATGTATGTATGTATGTATGTATGTATGTATGTATGTATATAGTAATACTACAGACGGACGTTATTATCACTTTAATATTATCATTTTTCTTTTTTTTTGCCAATTATTATGTGTTAAAATTCCATTTTACAATTCATCTTATAATTTAAACTTTATTTCAATATTAAACCGAGTTAATTGTGAAATAATTTTAGACAAAGAAGTGAGTTGTTCGAGAAATCTTAGTACAAATGGAGGAGCATATTTCAATTACTTTTCGGTAGCCATGGAAACGGAAGCGGAGATCTGACCGCAGCATCCAATTGCGGTCTCCCCAAGCTGTTGGTGTACCAATAACAGAAAATATTTTATCTCTAACATTTTATAACTATATTATTCTTAAAATCAACACGAATTTTTGTGTAATATGTACTAACGTTAAAACTTTAATATATTTTCAGATATTTCAAAGAGAAACTGTCAAAATATTAAATAATGATCTGAGTAAATGTAAACGAAAAATTATCTATATAGATATTATTATAAACATCAAATAGCTAATCTATTAGTTAAATAGATTAACTATTTGCTGTTTTTTTATTTTTCAAATGAAGTATCCAATAAGAGGTACATTAGTTTTATATATCTCCACATAAGTTATAGATACCTAAAATGAAATATTTGACAAAAGATTTGGAACAGGTAAAATTATATTTTTATAAATAGTTTAAAGAACTTTGTAAACCAAAACATTTAGAAATAAACGATATATGATATGATTTATTTTGATTTGATTTTATATGATGTGATGTGATGTAATGTGATAAGATGTGATGTGATGTGATGTGATATGATATGATATGATATGATATGATATGATATGATATGATATGATATGATATGATATGATATGATATGATATGATATGATATGATATGATATGATATGATATGATATGATATGATATGATATGATATGATATGATATGATATGATATGATATGATATGATATGATATGATATGTATAATCTAGATGTTATTTAAACGTCTCTGGTTTTGTTAGAATTATTCAAAAAACCGGAGCGATCTTGTAATAGATACATAAAGACCCCGAATAAATTGACCACAGACACCCATACTGTAAAAGGAATCGAATAAAGACTATCCTTATATATATTTGGTAACGCATTTTCTACTTAATACGATGGAAATTCGGTTGAAATTGGCCTTTTCTTTGTAAAAGGATGATAATAGCAGCATTATGTGAGGATTTTTCTTAAATCTTCCTACAAATATAAATGTAAAAGATATTTTTCCTTTATTTTAGTGGATTTTAAAATCGTTATTTGCTTGTCCAATATCAATACCAGTCTGTTTCGTAACAGGCATATATAATAAATAGACGAGTCTCCTCGGGATCGTGATGGCGGAAACAATTTTTCCCTAAAACGTATTACCTGTTCCCTCGGGAAGCTTTTACAGAGTGCTACATTGTTAGGAATTTTCTTATATTCGTCAAATTGTAAGAGCTTCGAATTATGACGTCATCTTGAAGGAGGTCACTCAATAAAATTGTCTTGATATTAAAAAAGATTTTTCAATATCGTGTTTCAGTTTATTAAAGTAAGATTTAAACCTTGAAATATATTTTTGAATCTTTTTCTTGTGATTTATTTATTAATCTAGTTCCGGTTTAAAATTAAAAATGTTTCAAATACAATTTCGTTCGACTCTGTGTCCTAATTCCTAAATGTCAAATAGTTTAAAACAAAATGAACTATAAATTTCATTAGTTAGATACTTGGACGAAACTATTTAACATTTGCAATTAAGAGAGTTGGGTTTAAAATCTGAATAACAGATCTGCATATATCATGTCAGATTAAATTCATTTAATACAATATGTTGTACAATAAACAAACATAAATATTGGTGATATAAACCTTATTTACTTCAGCCAATGTTATAATCATGTAGTGTCTAAACAAATGTCGCAAAGCCTTCAGATATCTGGCTTTGGGATGTCTGAAAAAATACGTTCTCCCCTTTTCAGTACTTACAGTGTGTCTCCCGAGGATCGAAGGAGGTGTTATCTCCCTTTATTTCACATACCTTGGGAAATTAGAGTGTATATTTGTTTATCATGTGTTTATTTTCAATACAGTTTAAGTCAAATAAGATATTTCGATTATCAGAATATGTAGAATTGTTAATACATGTTCTATTGTAATACAAATATCTCTGTTATAGGAGGGTTTAATATTGTTTATATCAAAATAAGTGAATTTAAGAATAGTCTAAGACATTCAGCATTGGTTTTAGTTTTGTTAGGCATAGTTTACACCTCCTCTTAGTGAAATTATTTGGGGTCAACTCAATATATCACATCCGTCCGCACGCCTATCATACGTCATCTCAGTGGAGACGTGTTTGCTATATCATTTTTCACGCACTCCACCCATATCTTATCTTATGTTAACACAAACTTAAAACTCTTCTCGCTAAATGTCATGTCATTCTTCTGCATTATGACCATTTTACGACTATTATTATTACATATGCTAAATATAATTGATTTTTGGGTAGATTATTAATTATAATCACTTAATAAAAATTATATTTAACTTAAATAATTTATTTACAAAATATTCATGAACCTGAAGCCTTTATCTCCTTTTCAAGAGAATATAATTCTTACAAAATGAGTATAAAATAGTATACTTTTTGGAGATAAAATCCAGAATGTCGTATCAAGTTGTGAAAAACGTTTATAACTAAATACCGGAATCCAGGAGACAGTTTTATGAACTCACGATTCATGAAGCTTTCACTATCTGAGCACTCAGGGTTGGGTTTAATGTTGAAAATGTAGTTTTATACTGTCGTTAAACATTTTATACTCATTATATATACTCTAAACATTTTGTTGTTCGTACATTACTCACTCAATATATTGACGTTTGTAACAGTGATCATAATATAAAAAAAACCCGGCTGAATTTGTCGTGTGGTTCTTCTCTGACCAGGACGCGTTTGGAACCCTCGTATCCTTATTTTATGTTGAAGAGTGTCTTCACAGAAGGGCTTATTTTGATACGTACGATATAAAAATAGGCCCTCCTGTCACTTCCATTTGACGTACACAAGTGATCACTGGTATGGATTCAAAGTGGAAAATATATAAATAAATAAATATAACTATAATCTACGTGTTTATTCTAGTTTTTACAGGCGAATACCATACCGTTAACAGTTAATACAGAACTTAACGATTAATTAAAATCATAATGGCGTTATATTAGTTAGTAACTAATTAAATAAAATATTTAACAACGTTTCTTTTTACTCACGTAAGTGCTTTTTCCTGTTTTAAAGGGTAAACGCGATTATTACTACTAACGCTAACCAACTAAATTCGACAATGATAAGATAAAAGATAAACTGCTTGTGATCCCTTGATAATGAAATGTTCTTAAAACTATTCATGATTTTTAGTTTAAAAACCACACACAAGAAAATAAGATGCAAATTTGTATCGAAGTCTATAGACTAAATATTTTTCAACAGTTATGTCGCTTTAAAATAACAATGTTTTTCATAAAACATAAAACTAAAAAATAATTCAGTAGTTTATTACATTCCTACCTTGGTGCGGTTAATCGTTTGAGACTCCACGTTCTCAGCATTTTATATCTGCTCTGAAATGTAATACGAGATTCCACTAAAAGGGTCCGCGAACCAATGTATTCCCTGTAAAGGTCAAAACCTTTTACTAATAATGTTAGAATAATATTATTCTTATATAACAGTATGCTTATGTTGTTAATTTATTTGTTTTTATTAAGTTTTGTTATAAAAAGGCCTGGTCCTTGTTATTTATTTCTATTTTGTGTGTACAAGTCCATTTTTTCCTCATTATCATGTTTGTATTTTGTCTCTATAATTATTGTGATTTCTACCTCGTATTCTTTATGTCGTAGTCTTTTTAATAATAAATAAACTATCACAGATATATCATTAACATATATTTATACACATTTGATTATTATTTATAGATGTGACTATTTTTTTACTAAGAATTTCAATTTTATACGTAACTAGCTGATTCCCGCCCACTACGCTAGGCAAATAATCACAAGTTATATGTAGGTAAATTTAAAATAATCACAATCAGTATGTGGATAAATTTCAAATAATCACAAAATGTTTGTGGGTAAACTAAAATAATCACAAATAATCTTAAACTATATGTAGGTAAATTGAAAATAATCACAATCAGTATGCGGGTAAATTGAAAATAATCACAAATAATCACAAAACTGTATGTGGGTAAATTTAAAATAATCACAAATAATCACAAAATGTATGTGGGTAAATTTAAAATAATCACAATCAGTATGCGGGTAAATTGAAAATAATCACAAATAATCACAAAACTGTATGTGGGTAAATTTAAAATAATCACAAATAATCACAAAATGTATGTGGGTAAATTTAAAATAATCACAAATAATCTATTAAATTCGACTAAATAGCACGTGGTGTGTAAATTTTATTTAAATCGATTAAGTAGTTTAGGAGTCCATCGCGGGCAAACAACGTGACTTGACGTAACGTGGTTTATATATATTAAGATGATTGAAATCAGTGTTATTTTCCATTGACCTGATTGAACTATTGATGTAAGTTTATTTGGCTTATATTAAATATTTTTTCAGCCATGTTACGAGAACCGCGAGTTGGCTACCACCGTCGGAGAGCTGGCCTCTCCGAGATGCAGATAGTCCTGAGGAAGAAAATCTACCATACGGCTGGGAGCAAGCACTGGACAGCCGAGGAAAGCCGTATTACATCAAGTGCGTATTTCTAAGTTTTTAATTAAGAAGAAGATTTACCTTTTTCAATAATATATATTTTTTAACTATCAGCCATACAAGGCACTATTTACTTTCACTATTAAATAAAAACATTGTTTGAATGTTTGAATTCCAGTCACGTCAACAAAACCACGACATACGTGGCACCTGAAGGCTGTTCCTGCGAGTTACCGCCGGCTCCTCGCGATGTGGTCCTCGAGCGAGATCCGGAGCTCGGTTTCGGATTTGTCGCCGGATCGGAAAAGCCTGTTCTTGTTCGATTCGTCACAGACAACTCACCCAGTGTAGGAAAGGTATAACATAATTATCGAAATAAAAATAATACATTCATATCTTTAACCCTATTGTTGCATAGTAATCAGAATATCGAGTTATAATCGAAATCTTATCCATTTTTTGTTCTCAATCACAAAAAATCTTGTGTTATCAGCTGGAACCAGGCGATCAGATCCTGTGTGTAAACGGCGAGGACGTGAGTGCATCAGCTCGTGAGCACGTGATAGCGGCGGTGCGTGCGTGCGCGGGGCGGGTGACGCTGCGCGTGTGTCAGCCGGCGCGGGGCGGAGACCGTGCCAGGAAGTCCGCCTTCCTCTCCGCGGCTAAGCGGGCGCGCCTTCGGGCCAGACCCCCGAGGGTTAGGTTTGCTGACTCGGTTCAACTGAATGGAGCACCCATGTACCCTGTACGTATGAATAACTTACGATTATTTTATTAGATCTGTAGTCAAAGTCATTATTCCATTTATAAATTAATTGCAAAACGATAGATCAATTTAAGGAATTTTTTGAATACTTACCATCAGATACCACATTTGCCACATTGTGAATTAAAAAAAGGTATTTAGGGTTACACACAGCCGAGCGTGATTCGTTTCATAAAATAGACTTTGTCTATTTCTAGACTCTGAATCACAAAGCATTATATTTTTGGCTAATAAAATTTATTTTTATTAACACATTTCATTCATGTCATGCCATAATTGATATATTGTTGTTTTCAGCCATCAGCCTTTTCCCTCGGCGACCTCTGTCTTCCACCTATGGCTAATGTTCTCAAGGTATTTCTCGAAAACGGTCAGACTAAATCATTCAAATATGATGCCACAACCACTGTAGCGGATGTGGTGACGAGCTTGAAGGATAAGCTGTGCATAACGGCCGAAGAACATTTTAGTTTGGTCGTAGAACATGTGAAGAGCTTGAGGAGAAACAAACTTACTCTATTGGACCCTAAAGAATCCTTGGCGAGGGTAAGAATTTAAATTGTCATTAAGAGTATCAACTCTAGAGTTATGATATCAATCGTAACTCAAGACAGATCTGTGTTTTTTGAAACAGATTGAAATAAAACTACTAGTGGATTTAGGTTGCATGTTTGGTGGCCATTTTAATTATTAATAGACCAATATTTTACAAGTATTTATTTTAAATTTCCAGATAGCCGCCCGCCCCGGCTCCCACAAGATGCGGTGCCTCTTCCGCGTGGTTTTCATGCCGTCGTCCGCGGCTGAATTGGCCCAGCGCGACCTGGTGGCGCTGGACTACCTGTACCTGCAGTGCTGTAACGACGTGGCGCAAGATCGCTTCGCCCCGGAGTTGCAGCCAGATGTGGCGCTGCGCCTCGCTGCCCTACACGTGCACCAACACGCACTCGCGCACAATATGGCACCAGCCAAGCTTACTGTAAAAGTTGTCGAGTGAGTTATGGTGAAATAGTCTCTTAATATCTCCCTCCGGAAATTAATGAATCTCTTAATTTGTCATTCTAGACGAGAATTCGGTCTTGAGAGATTCGTGTCTGGCAGTCTTCTGGAGAGTATGAAGCGGAAGGAACTGAGACGACTAGTCGCTCATTTTCTCAAGCTCAACGCACAGATGACGGGCGGCCAGCGACATCTCACACAGCTACAGGTGAATATTATTGTAATATCCGGGATATAAGGATATAGTTTTATAAAAATGACCATATAACTAACCAGCATAGGGTTATTGTATAAAATTCTTGTACAAATATAAAAATAAAAAAAAATATACTTTAAATTTTATATATTTCCTAAAGTAATATGGTGCTTAGAGAACCGCTAATTCAATTTCATCTCAATTAATCTGCCAATCTCCTTATGATGTATATTCATGACCGGCGATCGCCATGATCTTTCGTGCCACTTAGAATAAAAGTACTTTGAAACATGATACGTTGTATACATTGTATCCATAAGTATAATACAAAATCTATAATTATAATGTATCCCAATTCCAGGCCAAGCTGCACTATCTTGACACAGTGAGTGCTCTGCCCAGCTACGGCGCCAAGTGCTTCAGCAGCGCGCGACCCGAGCGAGTGCTGCTCGTGTCACCGCGCTTCGGACTCAGCCAGATAGTGGGCAGGAACAACTCCGTGGTATGTGGGGACGTTGTAACGCACACTTATTTAGATTACCTTTCCAAAAGTAAAACGTTCCACTAGCAATACCAGTTAAAAAAAATATCGATCTCACTCAACTTTCCCAATTTGAAAATAGTCCAAATTTCTGTCGGTTTTCCCGAATTTCAGAAGAAACGGTGATCATTTTGTGATGTTTTACACAAAACTATAACGAAACGTTCCAGCCCCAAGCCATAGCATCCATGGAGGAAGTGGAGTGCGTGCGTGTTCGTCGCGCAGCGAGCGATGGCGGCGCGGACGTGGCCGTGTTTCTCGCCCGCGATCGCGTGCTGGCGCTGCTCATGGACGAGCGAGACGCAGCAGAGATGCCGCTCGTCATTGCCGGGTTAGTAATGTTTATAGATGCTGTTACAATGTTGAGCGGTTTGTTGCGTACACTTTGTGTAATTAGTAAAACTCGACTTGACTTTTATCTTTTTATAATAGTCCATAAAACTAAATATTTAAAATTCGTTTCAGTTACTACCGCCTCGCAACGGGTCGAGAACTAAATATAGAATTGGAGAGAGAACCTGTAACTGAAGATATAGGTATTTTCTAAATAAATGCAATTTTTTAAATATATTTAAACTTTATAAATAACGCTACTGTTGTTTTTATGTTACAGCACCGCCATACCTATCACAACACAACGTAGTACCTATAAAATGGAGTTACTTACACTACGATGATCCCATAATCCTAACGAAAAAACATTACGCAATCTTTAGCATGCCCCCGCCGTACCATTCCACGCCAGATCAGACGAAATCTAGTCTGGACACAAATATGAATACTAGCATTGCAAATAAGAATCACAGTAATAGTTCCAGTCCTCTAGTGGGTTATGATTCTAAAGTGGGTCTCCTAGGTTATGATATACATTTCGAGAAATGCAAAAGAAATGAAGATTACCGTCTTTTTGATCCGAACGATGCTTGCTATCTCGACGACGGAATGGGCTTTGATTTACAAAGCGTTTTATCGATGGAGTTGTTAGAAAACGCAAACAATCCACGATTAGTGGAAGCCAAGAACGAGGAAGTATTACGAAGGGTTGCGGAAATGCAGAAACTAGTGCAAAATTCTGAACAGTATTTGACTGAGAACTGTGATGTTTTTAATGATAGTGGTTATAATGGTGTTCTTAGAGATGAATTAGTTGGTAAAGAAACATGCGTAGATAATTTAGAGAGTGATACGGAATCTAATAATAGTAGAATGTCAGCTGCTGATGACGCGCCAGGAATTCTTAAGCATAGTGATTCCTTACTATTGTTGACTGAAACTATCAACCAAGGTATAAATGGCGTTGGCGTTGAAACTCAGAAAGAATATACTAGTAATGATCTAACTCAAAGGCAATCACAAGGGCTTAGTGCAATACTTAACAATTGTGGATTTACGGATGCTTTGCTAGCTCTTAATAATGATGTTGGTTTTTCTGAGAGTGACAATGATTCATCATACACTCCAACCAGTAGTCCAATACGCAAACATCAAAATAAATCAACCAATAAAGTGGTTAGAACTAGTTTTGGTCTACATAGTCCGGATGCCACATTAGACACAAAAGAATCAAATTTAAAAGAATACTTAAAACAACTTAGAGAAAAAAGTAACAGAGACGAAAACGCAGCTGAATTTCCTTATTATTACCAAGAGAGCTTAGTCGATAATGATGCCGAGCTTATAGATTTAACGTTAATACCCCCACCACAAACGCCTGATGAACTAGACTGTGCAACGCAAGTGCCTCAAATTTTACCTGTCGTACCTCCTTCGTTTGCAGATGATAAGGAAACAATTAATGACCATACTCCTAACACTAACGAGTTGGAAGAATTTATTGCAAATGTTACTATACAACCCCCAATGGTTAAAATAACTCCAGCCATAGAATTAACTCCAGAGGAAATAATGTCGTATATTATACCACCGCCACCTTGTTCAAATTCGTCTACATTAGACAGAGACTCAGTTAGTTACGTTAATCAAACACAATTATGTAATACCAAAGACGAACAAAATTCGAGTGAGGTCAAAACGTCCAATGGAGAAATTGTAAGAGGTGTTTTAAGCGTAAGTGAAATCAGAAATATGTTTGCTTCAAAACAGTTAAGTGATGCTAGAAATAGTTTATTGCTAAAAGATAAAAATAAATCTGATTCTCCTAAGGGCAAAAGAAAGAGTATATCTGGCGAAAAGCAATCCAATGGCAACGCACATGTCATTGAATATGCCACTGTGGAAAGGAAAGGCATGTTTTCTTGCTGTAGCAAAGACAAAAGTAAAACTGATGACAATAATGACGAAACAGAGAAAATTGAAAGTAAGATGTCTAACTCAGATTCAATGCCCGATGTTTGTGAAATACGACCACCCCCGAGAAGAAAGAGTAACGAAATTCGAAAACCCCCCGAGCGTCCACCAAAAATTCCTCCAACGCCGGCGCCTAGACCTAGATCAAATTCGTTTACATGCCACAATAATGAACTTAGTGCTGTTGAATTTACAAGCAATCATTTTAGTACTTTAAATAATAGAAAGTTAAATTACAGAGTAGTGTGTGAAATGAACGAAGGACCGCATAATCCTCCCCAAATTCCCCCGCGAATAGAAAATAGAATATTATCGCCTCCCCCTCCTTTATTATTACCTCCTAAAAAGCCTCCTCTTCCCCCCGTTCCTAGTATGGAAGTCCTACGCATGAAAAGTGCGCAGAAACTATCACCCGTTCGGGCGACCGAGCGGCTGGCTAGTATCGGCTCTCCTCATTTTCACAGAAATCTCAATACTTACCGCAATCTCGAAAACGAAAACAAATTAACCGATGACGAATCTCAGAATATCAGATCTTCGCAAAATAACTCAATGACGCTACAAACTCGTCATGTACGATCGAATTCGGAGACAAAGAGCACAATACTGAAAAATAAGAACATGTCAATGGCTTTGTCATTATGTTCACCCCAAATGAACCGTCGATTTAGTAACCGACCTGACCTATTAAATGAAGCCCCAGTGGGCGAGCAGAGAATGTTCAGCCCCCCTCTTACCGAACGAAAAGCACTCAGAAGGGATAGCGCAAGTCCCACGGGAAAGGTACAGAATCATGTGAGGTTCAAAGAGGATGTTATTGACGATATCCCAACACCACCATCCCCACCAACAGTCAAATTTCCAGAGTTTCAAACTGGTAACAACGGCCATGTTTCGATAGAGAACTTGTTGTGCAAAACAGAAGTAGCGGTAGATGGGTTGTTGCAGAGGTTACATCAGGTGGCGCAGAAGTGTTCACACCAGCACGCACACGGCGGAGGAGAAGACATTGACGAAATAAAATTTCAGGTATACTAATTATATAAAATTTTTCTATGTTTTTGCGACTTTCACTCATCTATATTACCTCTTATCTCGATTACTTGGCAAAAATCAACCCAGTATAACAGTATAAAATTATTGCAATATTTTGTACAAACAAATCCTTAATGGCAAAGTAATCTTCAAAGAGTTTCCAAAATATATGACTTGTATATGACTTGTAGCGTGCCCGGACCGAGCTGACAGCGTGCGCGGTGTCGCTGGTCGGTGCCTCCCGCACGCTAGTGGGAGCCCTGGGCGCTGGTCCCGACGGAGCCCCTGCGCTTTCCGCTCCTGCTGCGCTGCCAGACTGCCTAACCCCACTGAGGAGGCTCACGGATCTAGCACAGGTAATATATGAATATTCACTCACCACCTTACTTACCAATCTAATCTCACTCAAATAATATAAACTTATATGTCTGATATCAAGATTAACATTTTTGTCTTCCGTTTTAGGCTCTTGGAAAACACACATCGGCACCCCTACAAACTAGAAATTTAGTCCTTCGAGTCCATGACGTCACCGCAGCGTTCAAGGACTTGGCCGGGGCAGAGATGGCGCAAATAATTCATGATCACAACGCTAAAAATAACCAAGGTCAGGGTCCGGACACGTCCTCCACCCTCGAAGGTCAACTAGCCCTGAGGGCAGAATGCCTCGCGAATGTGTTAGCCACATTGTTAAGAAGCCTTAGAGTATTTTCACCATAATAAGTGTTCTGATTATGTTTTTGACAGCTTTAATGTGTTTCTATATGACAGCTAAAAGCGCGCCAAAATATGACAGTAATTATTTTCGAAATTTAAAATAATAGTCGTGAATATACATAGATTTTGTTGTAGATTTTATAGGAAATATTATTTTTATGTTCTGTTAAACCGTTACTAAAATGAGACCAAATAAAATTAGGTACTTTTATTATGTGTTAATTAAGTTGTAGTTTTGTAAATTTTAACATGTGTTGACTTGAATCGTTGGTATGCTTTTTCGACGTTGGTAGGCCTATGAGATGATGATTTGTGTATAATTTTTACATGACGTTAAAAACAACCTTGTTATATAGCGATCCCGTAATATAATTCAATAAATGTTACCATATAAAATATTTTTAAAATTAGAAATATACCATATCTGTTCACATAATCATTAAAATGTATTACTATATAAGTATGTGTGATTATAATAAGGTGCGAATAAAATAATCATATCTCTATACTAACGTGTCAAAATTATTTAAATGTGAAACGCTTACCGACATTTTGTTTTTCATCCCATGCGTCGTGTCGATAACTCGTTGTGTTAACATTTAATATTGGTGCTATTTAAAAATATCCTTTTAAATATCTGTTCCAATGCACCAGTGATTTGATTTTATGTATTTTAATCTGTATACAAATGCAATTTATTTTTTTTTATCGCCTGTAAGTACAATTCAATTCACCAGTGTTTAGCCAAAGACAAGATCTTCTTTTTTTTTTAACTTATATACATTACAAACCTGTTCATTCCATAGACTATCATGTTTACAATAATAATGCTATTATAAAAACTAATTTATTTCATTTATTCCTGTAAATTGAATAAATGTTTATATCAAACAATATATTTAACATACATATTACGTTATATTAGTTTTAATATATGTGATTCAGCTTTTATTTAAATCATTTTTTTTATAATATTATTTAAATTAAAATCTGTATTTAAATAAAATATGTATGCATTTAATATAATATAGAAATAATGTATAAATAATAGATAACGGTTATTATACAAGGTAACTCCCACACCAATATATTTATTGATTTAAATCACAATGCAATGCATTTGATGTAATAAACTATTAAAACAATATGATTGATTTATTTTATACCCAATAATTAAGCGAAGCGAGCGGAGCGTTCTACTGGAGACTTTTCCACATACTTTGTCAAGAATAGGCTCGAAAACTAATTGACGGAAAATTATGAAATTTTGCAATTAAAAAGACACATTATGATGTGATGGTTTAAAAAACAAAATATTTGAAAAATGTCATGTCGTTGCGGAATAATCGTCAGAAAACCGATATCCCATTGAAATCAATTGGAAACGAAGAGTCATAACTCTGGGATCGCTTCGCTCAATTTGCACCCGAGATTTCGCGAGCGCAGCGTGTCGATATTGAGGGTCTGTTGGCGCCCCTAGTTATAATCTGATTGGAATTTGTCGTCATGTAGTATGTTGCTTTTCCCATCACCTAGTTGTCAAGCCCACGGGTGACGCTGTTATGGCCACTAGAGCTAACAGCAGAAAAAAGGACATTACCATTTTTTACATTAGAGATATTCTTGAATCTTTTTCATATTTTTAGACTTCAATTATCAAAGCTATCCTAAGATTAAAAGATAATTGCCAATAGGATTATTTTTCTGATACACCAGTTATTATATTCTAATGAGCGTAACAGTTTCGAAGCTAGTTTATACTACTGATCGAATTCGGAAAATGTTGACACGGCCATCTTTTATTTTTATAGAAGACACTTTCAGTACTTGGCTTAACCTTAACTGGTATGATCGTTTTTAAATTCTTGAATAGGGCAATAAAATAAAAAAAATAAACCTTCAAAGATGGGGCAAAAAGGTTGTTTCAAAGCCGACTGAGTTCCAGAGGTTAACCAAAACAAAAACAATCTCAGTTAACCCTTCGTTATTAGAACAGATATTTAGGTCCAATTATGTATGATTTTTATATTTTTAACATATAATTGACCTATAATTTTGTTAAACAGACCTTAAATGTAATAATATTCGATTTACGGAATACCTAACATGTTTTTGTGATCAAAAGTTTACTGAACAATGTTCATCATCTTCTTGCCCTTTTCCCAATTTTGGGATAGGCAGAGTATAGTCCATATTCTCCTGTTACTCATTATCTCTGTACACACTCCCCTCTTCTCCATGTCATCTTTCACGCAATCCATCTATCTTTTCTTCGTACGTCCTCTAATGTTTTTCCTTCCATATTCTGCTCTTACTCGTCATCTCTGTACACACTCTCTTCTCCATGTCATCTTTCACGCAACCTATCCATCTTTTCTTCGAACGTCCTCTACCTGGGTAACCCTCCACTTCCATACAGTCTTTTGATCACATGCCTTTCATCTCCCCTCATAACATGTTATACCACTGCGCAATGTTGTTATAATCAAATTATTAACAATTATTTTTAATAATTTGCATACAGTATTATAACTGTTTCGTGAGTAAGAGAGATAGAAGCTATCTCCTTTTCACTGACGCTTCTATCCATCCTTGGACCTATTACCTAAGAATTTTTCCTTATAAATCAATCGCCAAGTTTCCATTTCCTAATAAATGGTAGCACTTATACTGCTATGTAAAAGATAAACTTTAAGCATAATGATCACTGCCTATTGAGTATCGTCAAATTAATGTAGTGTAATAATAATAAAAACAATTTATTAATTACTTGCGACTCGCTTGAGTTGCTGCATCTGTTTCTTCATAAAAAGTATATCTTTTACCAGCGACTTTTGCTGGTTTTAAATTATAACATACATTTTCGTTTTGATTGTTTTAATTCACCTAATCAATTAGGTTTTCCGATTAAAATAGTATAACTTTCCGCAATGAAAAGCATCCTATTATCAACCAAAAATAAATTTCGAAAGTAAATAATGCAAAAAAACTAACAATTTATTATCTGTTAAATAATCGTGATGTCTCTTTTTACTCTCATATGTAAGTTCATTAAACTCTTGCGGTTTATAATAAACTTAACTAACTAGTAAATAAAATTAACTGCAATATAAGATTTAAAAGTTGAAAGCGACCTAATCTTAAAACTGAGGAAGGAAGGAGGATGAAGGAAGGTGGAATCGTAGTAAATGTTTGTAGTTTGATAATAAACAGTTAATTACATTAACTATATACAAATTACAAAAAAAATAAGACATCGTTAGTCGGGAGCTCGAGATTTTCACACGATCCCTTACAACCGGTCGGGTGCAAATAGAAAAATGGCGTCTTTAGACCCATGACGATTCTAATCAAAAAGTATTAATAGGTTCCGTATGTTAAGGATTTCTTAATTTGTGGGAACGTTATTATGAATATAATTTTACTAATTAAAACGATTGTTTTAAATCATAAAAATTGAAATTTTTTTTTTCTCTATTTCCAAAAATATTGTATAAATAATACTATTATATTACTAGGATCCAACGTGCGCTGCAGAAGTTGAGCTGAACCCTCTCAGTTTTTTAACAATCATGTCTGAACAGAATGAGATATTTTAATTCTGTTTTTTTTTAAAACATACCCATTCCCAAGCTCTACAGCTCTGCAAAATTTTCATTCAAATCGGTTCAGTACTTTTTATTTGATATTGCTTCCAAAATAAGTTTCCCAAACGATTAACTTCGCTTTGTCTCAGCTCAAATAAATACGGATCTCTAAAAACTAGCCACGGATGCTAAGGAACATAAGATGAGAGAAACAAGATGTGCAGAAATAGTGCATTATTAAAGCTGTCTTTACATATCATGATAAGATACTGAATGCTATATAAAGATATATTCTAAACAAAGAAAATTGATTGAATGGATATTTTATAATGCCTTTAATATATTGATTAAGATATAGCATTGAAATCGCATTTCAGTGGATTCAAGCTTAACACATCAATGTTTTCAAATATGGTCTCGAGGTTACCGAACTATGATAGATCTTTTTTTTCATGTTTATAAACTGTATCAAATTGACAAGATGGAGGCATTTACTTAATACAATAATATTATTAAATGTAGACTTCAGAGTAATTTATTTTTTAAAAATTTGTTACTGTCTGATATTATTTATTTTATTTATGACAACTTGTACATTTTAATTGAATTATAATTTTCTAATATTAATATTGTTTTATATATGTGTGTGTTTGAGTGTTTGTGTGTGTGTGTATTTACGTATGTGTGTGTGGGTGTGTGTGTGTGTACGTGCATGTGTGTGTGTGTTATGTGTGGATAATTACACTATAAAATAAACATCTAAAAAATTATAATCTACTGGTGATGATTTTTGTTTTTTTTATTAATTTAATATTAATATTGTAGACATAATATACATGTTTGTTTTCATGATATTCCTAAAATTTTTACATATAATTATTTGCGTTTTAAATTCAGCGTAAATTTTTATGCACTTTTGATTAACATTGTACAATTAACATACTTTTTGTACGAAAAAAAAAAAAAAATATTAATATGCCTCTGTTTTTATCTAATCTATGTCAATAATAATGTAAGGGTCAATATAAAATGTCAGTCATTGTAATCCATGACCATCCAAGAATTTATTTATATTAAGACAATGGTTATATTTTCTAATTACTTTTCTTATTATATTTTAATGTACAAACGAAACGTTTCAGTGAAGTGAAAATTGAAATAGTAATTAGAAAATAGATATTTTAACATGACCCCCAAAATTTGGAACTACGACCGAAATGTACCTATTTATGAAGATGCTATATGATGGGAACCTTCGAAATATTTGTCGCAACTAATTTTAGGTTTCATCAAAGAGTCGAGTAGGTAGTAAGCAATAATATATATATAACACGAGGTAATTATAACACCTGTCTGTCTCTTTAAGGCACGTAAATGTCGTTTCGCAAATTACTTTGACATCAAATGTCAGTGACACAACTCCCCGACCCTTGACCTTTCTAACAGTTAAAGATGTCAGTACAATTAATTTCACTGACATCTTTACCACAACAGACCATTTATAACATTATATAAGAATTAAGTAATTTAAGATGATATCCTAATATTCCGACCACGTAACTAGACATTAGACCTAGGCATATTCTAACCACGTAATACTTATAAACATTAAACCTAGGCAGAACCTAACCTAGTCTAAACAACATATCTGCCTGACCGATGTCAATGCATCCTCCTTCACCGGTCCTGCCCACTGCAGCTAACGCTTAGATAACCTTTACACTAACTAGTATCCACACACTATTTCATTATTCAATTGTTAGCGCACTATTTATCACAAGTTAACCTCATTTAGTACACTAATTGATCTAGAGCTCGGTGGATTGGATAAAAGAATTGTATACGTCTACTAGCGTTCTAACATCGTATATTCTTAGCGAACTTATGATTTGTGATTTTTCAGTCCTTATTTTTGGGGTCAAATAAATGATGAAAGGGGACCATTCAATTACTAATCTCAGCTTAACATTAAGTTAGCGTTAAGTAATATGTATTATCGTTGAGTTGAGAGGAAATGTATTGTAGAAGGGCTCTAAGTTGCAGAGAGCAACGTCCTGAAACTGGTTTTCTAATCGGCATATTTCTACGTCCGATCGAGTGGAGAAAAATTTAGAATAAGTGCAATAGTTGCAAGGAGGTTGTTTAGAACACATTAGAATAATTTATTTTACATTTGGTAGTAAAAATAATATGAATTCTAATAATAAATACTCTTTCGTATCCGTCCTCTTGCAGATTAGGGTATTATTAATATTATGATGAATAAGTAATTTAGGTTTGATAGTTTAATTAAATTTATAAGATCTTTGAGTATTATTAATAATATATAAAAAAGTTAATGCATGAATTCTAACCAAACGTATGTCTTTAAGAATGAATACCTGTTTATATAAAAAACAAAACTTTTTTTGCCTTGTAAAAAAATCACTTTAGCACGTAGGTATTTGCATATTATAAGATACTTAGTTAATTATTCGTAAAACGTTAAAATGCCTCATTATCTTGGATGTAAATAAGTAATAAATATCTGTGATCCATCGCTAAGTAACATATTGTGTGCAAAAATTCCTGTTTCTATTACATACACTAAATATTAGTTTACACTATAACGGCTTACAGTTATTCCTTTACATATAAAAGTATATAAACCGCTTTTAAACATGTTATTATATGATAAATCAAAATTGCAAACCAAAATTCTAACCTAAAATACTTCCAAAAGCGCGGTAAAACAGTACAAATGTGTGTGTGGAGTCAGTAACTTTCGCCGAACACGTCGAAGGCGCAGGCATTTCTCCTCAAGGCCGCTCAAACCTGTCCGCCATTCGCAGATTCACTCCTTTCACGCGCCAGTAACATAATTGACAAATATTACATCATATGCCCATGAGTACTGTATTTGTTATTAATAAAATTGAAAAAGATTTTCACCATCTATAGTTTACATTTTTAATTAGGGATAGGATATACTTGTGTTTAAATTTATGCAAAAATCTGTTAATTATATAATAGTGTTTAATTTTAATAATACTATATTAGACATTACGCTGTTATTCTGTCTTTCTGATCAAAACAAGACGATCAATTGTCGCGAATAAAACTAAAGCCCACATGAACCAAAGCAATCGTGTTCCTTCATTCTACCTGTTCCAACGTCGCTAAGAACTCTTGCCGTCAATGTACCAAGGAAGATCCGTTAGAAGAGGACACAACAGCATATACATTCAAAGGAAAACTGGCGTTACATCATCAGTTATAAGGTTTATATTTCCGTAATGGTAAAAGTGTATTGGGACATCTGGTGAGTTATACCTCCCTGGTCAATAACAGTGGTGTGGAGCAAAAACGTTGGCAGACAGGGACAGCATTCCTCCAACTCCGCTTTCCTCGGGAACATTAGAGACGGTCCTAAATGAATTGTTAGAATTGCTAAAGTTCGCACAATACGTGGCATATGAAGCTTTTTACCAATTGAAACCTGGAACCTATTTAACTATCTCCTTAACGACAATTCAATTGAAATTCAATTAAATTTATATTATACGAATCGTTATTTAATTTATTACATTTAAATTATAAATTACTAACAAATATTTTATAGTTTAGATAAACAATATGTTAATTCTAAGTAACTGAACAATGAAAATGTATTTAACATATAATATTGCATTTACTTATATGTATCTCAACAATATTTGTATATCGCGTTACATTACCACGAGACAGACAACAGTTGATAACTGTATAAATAATACTAGTCGCTATAATTTAGTGTAACAATTCATTTTAACACTAAACCTACCGACAATTCTTGTATACCTGTTCCTATCGCACGCCGTCAAATTGACCGGTAATTAAGTTATTTTATTATATAACGCAGGTAATAATGGAAATAAATAAAAGTAAAGAGTGTAGAAAATATTATATGCATATTCTAAGAATTGTTATGTAGTTTGATAAAGATATTATAACGTTTAAAAATGTGTAAGTTTTACAAAAGTTTAAGAACGGTCAGTTTGACCGGTACTTGGTAGGTTTAGTGTTAAACTGAGCTATTCAGATAATATTCCCTTAAGGGAAATTGTTTTGCAACGGTTCTTTAAACTGTATATAATAAATTAAATATCACCACTTATTTTTATGGTTTATGTTATATTTTATTTACATACTAAATCAAAATTTAATGGGATACCTTCGTTCAGAAATAGATTAATAAATTTATTAAATGTACTGATACGATGGCTTACTTTCCACAGGAATTTTCAAGAAGTCCAGAGGAGTTGGTAATGATTGTTACATGTATTTATTCAAATTATGTTTAAAAATGTTTATTTTAGGAGCTATTTAAACATTACTTATTTAAACTTAGACACTTAGTAACTTAGACACTTAAGAGTTTAGCAAAGAGGTAATGTTTTGCTAAAACCGAACTAAATGCTTCACGTGTGCATGAACTTGAAATTTAATTTGGGTAATAACTATTATGTCACCTGACTCTCCTTCTGCTTCTTTCATAGTTAAAATCTGTAAATTGGTAATTTGTTTGGTTGATACTAGGTATGTTGTTTACTTCTTACATTTTACCGCGGAAAAAAACTCGCATCTACATTACAGTATTATTTAATCTGTATAATGTAAAGAATAATCGAAAATAGTTTAAGTAAAACAATGACAATTATACTCAAAGTATAATATATTTTATTAAAAACAATCCTTTAAAGTCTTAACGTGAACAAGAATAACATTAATGTTACCGTCGGTAGCAATTTGAACCGCATCTAACGACAGCGCACAGACCATATACGGCGCTTGTCAATTTATTGAACGCAGCCGATGCGTTCCCGCATATTCAAGATGGCGACATTTTTTACCTACATTCTTACATCTAAATTTATCTATTACTTTATAAATTGAAAATTATATTAAAATATTTTAATAGAAAATTACGTAAACAGTAAACAGTATACAAAGCGGAAATAAAGTTAACAATGAGTTCGTTGAACTTGATGTCGATTTCAAATATTGTAGCTACTTTATCTGAATCGAATGTTTTACAAAACGCTATTATTCAGTCGCCAAGGGCTGGGCATGCTTGGGCACTACAACAAATTGAACAACCGAACCGGTATCTAACGATTTATCTTTATATTATTTGAATTTATGTCATCTTATTGTATTTATGAAAACTTTAATTATATATATGTTTAACATAAACCCACCAAGTACCTGTCAAATTGACCGTTTTTAAACTTTTGTAAAACTTACACATTTTATAAACGTTATAATATCGTTATCAAACTACATGACAATTCTTAGAATGTGCATATAATATTGTCTTCACTCTTTACTTTTAGTTATTTTCATTATTACCTGCGTTATATAATAAAATAACTTTTAATTACCGATCAATTTGACCGCGTGCGGTAGAAACAGGTACACAAGAATTGTCGGTAGGTTTAGTGTTAATAAACAATATTAATAATAAATTCTTTTTATTCATAATATTTATAAATACAGAAAATTGATCGTGTCTTGTTGTATATTTGTCGCCTTTTCAATAATTCATATCGCGCAGACGCTTTCTAAGAGTTCAGGGTCTTAAAGGTATTAAATCAAAATATTCGTTCTTATCAGATATCAGAATAGCTTATATATATATATATATATATATATATATATCAAATGATTGATTTATTGTTACTAAATCACTTAAATACACAATGCGATTTAGATTTAAATCAAACGTGGAAAAATCTCGAATTTATCGTACATTGTATAATAAATTATGTAATAGGTGTGTTATACAGTTATCGTAGGTTAGTTTTATATTAAACGAGCAAGCGTTATATGTTCTCGTGTGTTATAAACAATTTACCACATATTTAAATCCTATTAGAATCTTATTTAAAAGATTATTCTGGAAAAATCTATTTATTATGTTTTTATCTAAATTGTGTCAAATAATTGAATAATTGATAAAATATAAAAATACTTGATATGTTTCTGTTTGTGTTATAATTCAAAAATCATGTATAAATTGGAATGGGATGCAGCAAATTATTTGTCGCGAAAAACCGCGAACAAAAGCTTGTATGTATAACATAAAACATCAAAAGATATGCGTGTGACGTACGTTTTAATGAACAAAGAATATTTTTTATATATATACGGCCTAAAATGTGACGAGTCGCTGCTAAGAGGCACCATTTATTTCCCAGTACATTCTAAGTTGCAAACTCGTCGTTTCTAACGAAGTGAGTCCGGTCTGTTCGGAACCAGTTTTCTTATTAGAAGTTATTAAGGACTAGTTTTTGCCCCGGCTCGCCTCGCCTCGTTTTATTATGAACGTGAGAAACGTTGAGATAGTTGATATAATTAAATGATGGAATTTGATTCACTTTGCATACAAAATTATATTGCGGAAATTATTTATATTAAATTTTTTATTTCATTTCTTTTATTATTATTAGTCGTTTTTTTATATATTTAGAGTAACAATTGTACATTTTTTTTTATTTTACGGTAAAAGAATTTCATTCATACTCCCATATAGCCATCGTAATAATATCTGTGAAAAATAAAATATAAGGGCGTCTAAAACATAAAAAGGATGTTAAAAAAAAGTCCAAATATCAAATTTCCGACCACCCACTAAAATAAAGCTCCACTTATCAGATACTAAATTGTGTTATAATTCATTATAAAGTTTTACCGCCAAAATTTATGTCAACAAATGTCAAAACAATGTGTCAAATAAACTGAAAGACAAGTAAATATGACAGTTCGGATATTCTGACTTGTACGTATGTAAAATATTATCTGTATTATATTATCTTTATAATTAGTTGTAATTATTGTAAATAGATTAAATTATTACTAGATTTAGTTCTTATGGTAGATGTTTTTTTTTTTAAAGTTAAGATGCGTCATCTTCGACATAAAAAAACAAAATAAAACATAATACTTAGTAGTACTTAGAACGCCATTTTGTATTTTGTATTTAGTTTATTTTGAGATATTTACTACATTATAGTTACAATATTATAATATTATAAATTGTTAATCTAAATATAAATTATGTATTGTTAAAACAATAAAATGCATACCATCCATCGATCTGAACACCTGATTGTTCATGGTTACCATTCTTTAGAAATCAGGGTTAAAAAAGCAATGACTAGGACAAAGACGGGAATAGAAGGGTTTGGGTTTCCAGCTCTCCCTGGTAGGGCACTAATTATAACTAATTGGTGAATTTCAGTGTGACAGTCTTACTTTACGAGCAAACCCATATACAAGTTAAAAATTTAGAACGACGTTATCTGTATTAACACTAAACCTACCGACAATTCTTGTGTACTTGTTCCTACCACACGCCGTCAAATTGACCGGTAATTAAGAGTTATTTTATTATATAACGTAGATAATAATGGAAATAACTAAAAGTAAAGAGTGTAGAAAATATTATATGCTTATTCTAAGAATTGTCATGTAGTTTGATAACGATATTATAACGTTTAAAAATGTGTAAGTTTTACAAAAGTTTAAGAACGGTCAATTTGACCGGTACTTGGCAGGTTTAGTGTTAAATCTCTTGACCTTTATAAAATTGTTATATTAAATTATCCTAAAATGGTTAAAATCCAATTTGATAACCGATATTAATAATCGATCTCGATCTCTTATCTAAAATGACAATCACTGAAATGTGGATTGAGTTTTGGTGTAACAATCTTAGTTTAATTTAATTTTGAATAGACCATAAATTGAATTTGATTTCAAATAATAATAATAATGTTATTTTTTTTTAATAATAAGCGAATATTACAAAATGTCCCCAGTAATTATTGCTCGCTATTTACATAGAACGACGGTGAACTCAGGGCGCCTCTCACACCCACTTGTAATTCATTTAATTTTATACCAATATAACAAACATATAACAATTTAATATTAATAATACATTGTTTATAACAAAATAAGACGTACACTTAATTATCCGTTGTTATTTTTCATTAAATATATTTAATAAGTAATTAAAATATATTCATATCTATGTAACAGTCAACCAACGCCACACACACAGCGTCAACACACCCACACATCGACGAGCGGGCAACGTCCCTAAGTTGGTACCGAACGATGGTTATGTTTTATTTATACTTTCTTAGCACGCGGGATGTGGCTACAGAGAGGCTACTGAAATTTGCAATTAATATTTAATAATATTATTAAATTAATAATATTACTAAATTATTACGAGTGCAAATGTTATTTTTACAGTGTAATATTTTGTTTTTAGTACTTACAATATTTTCATTATTTATGTATTAATTTTTTTTTTTAATTTTAACCTTATCTTTGACTATAGTGATTTTTCTATTCTAAAACACATTTCTAAAATACGTAACAATTGTTTCAACCGTCTTTCAAATCAGACTAGACTTTATGTAAAGCAAGAAAAGACAGAATATTAAGGTTTAATTTACAAACATATAAAGATAAACATTTCAATCTCATATGGCATGGTATTTTCTGTAAAAATTTGGTGAAAGCTATGTATGTAAGTCATAAAATTGTTAAACAACATAATTCCTAAACTTGTAAGAAAACGCAATAATTTTTCAAAGACCGTTGAAAACTCACATGCCACGTTATGCACTCAATTTCACGGCGGCATTAGGAGCACGTCTGTGTCACGTCTCAGTGTTTGTATGTGTGCGTCCCTTGTATGTGTGTGTACAGCCGCAGGTAACCGGGATCGTCTGCAGCGGGAAAGGCGGCGTCCATTTTGAAATATGAAAAATGTATTAGAAATTTTTGCTCTTAGAAGATTCTAAGTGGTTAATAACGATAAATAATCAATAATTCGTAAGGATATTTTCTTTAAAAATTCTACTAAACATCACTATTTTTTTTTTAATATAATTCTAAATAACTAACGGTTCTAAGTCAATCTATATCTAAATTTCTTATAGGCTTCGGGTTTATTTAATAATCTTTAATAAAAACACATTTTTGAAAGTAACCAGTACAATCGAAGAAGTAAGATATCAGCTTTCACATCAAATCAATCACAGAATATAAAAATTAAATGAAAACTTAAATCATTATCAAATTAAAACACGCGACGTCAAAACTATTTCATCTATATAAAAACAGCGCCGAAATCTTGCAAGAAATTAATTACGTGAAAAAAAGAAAGGGGTGCGCGAGCGGCGGCGGCTGACGTAATTTCTCTGGCGACGATCCCGCGCATGCGCAGTGGAGCCCGAGACCTCGCGCGTCCCGCACGCCGCGAACACACCCTCTCCCTCAGTTAACTCAACCATCATATATCTATATAAAATAATTATTTGAAGATAGTTTTAATCTATCTAGTGCATTAACATGAGCGCCGGCGCACGTGTGACGTCACGTGGGCTACCCGGAGGATACACGTAAGTTAAAATATTTTATCTTTATTATAAAGTATATTTTGTAAAAAAATACTGGTCACTTCGATTAACAATTAAAAAAAAAGTACGATTTTTTGTCAACCATTCTATTTGTCAACTACCCTCCTTTGTTTCCAATAAGATATATTAAAATATAAAATATTAAAAGCGAATTGAAATTTCTAATTTAGATCCAATAGCATATAAATATTATAATACAATAAATTAGTAGAAAGCTATGGTTGTAATGACATTGAAATGTGTTATAAAAAACCGCCAAAGACATTGGCGTGGACACGTCAGCACTAACCTAGGCCAACATAGAAGCGTCAAGCGTCGGAAGCACAGGTCAATACACTCGGTCATGGCCGCTATACTTTCACGGAGAAATAATCTTGTTTAGACTACGAACTACGTATCCTAACCTCCGACCACCGGACCGGGACACGCGGTTCTCATTATTATATAACAACCATAATAATTATTTTTATTTGTAGGTTAGATTTTTAGACGAAAATAAAATTGAACTGTCATCTAAATACGTTTTGAAGACTATATATATATTTTTAAAAAATACAGACTATTATTAATAATTATATTAATATAAAGGTGATAGATTAATAAATGGGAAGTGAAACTAGTAATTAGCAATATTCAAGCTGCCTGCTGGTTGCCGTAGGTCACTGCACGCAAGGCGTTCCCGCCAACGTCACAACTACACCCATTTATATATGTCAATTTGAACTTTATCCCAATGCAATACGGTTCATATTTTCTGTAGCTTAAATAAAATAGGTATATGAGTAAGTCCATTCATTAATTCGTTTACATTAAACAGTTTTATTGTAGATATATATAAGGCTGATTACACACTGGATACAGTTTTAATTAATCATTAATATTTGTTTGATAATTACAGATTTTTCAACACCTAAATGTGAAATGAGCCTATTTTTTTTTTTATTCCACATTTAAACTATTTCAAAATTATTTCAAGATATATAACCTTCATAACAAAAGCAACAGATAATAAATTGTAAGTCAGTTGTAATATAAAAAAGTACACTTGGATGGGTTATAGGGCAAGCGTACCTGAGGTCAACTGACCACAGACACGCTATCTAGGGTTGTTACAGCTGTTTAAATTATCGATAACATTATCGTATATTATTATCTTACTTTATATCAGTTATATCGGTTTATATTAAAAAAAATCTTCTAAATATACTCGTCTAAAAATATAAATTATTTTTTCTTTAAAATATTTAAATCTAATATTTCATTATAAATATAAAATTTAAACTCATTTTAACATATTAGATTACATATATAAGAAAAAAAAATCGGTAATCGATATAAATTATCTTTATATCTATCACATCACTAGTTGGAGCCGGTTTGACATTTCACTGCCACGGCCAACCCCCATAAAACCAGCATGGCTTAACCCAATCAACTGCGCACGCATCGATATCACAAAAAAAAACTGAACGCGTCGCTTAAATTGATACGTATTGAGACCTTTTTGTTATAATTTATTTATAAATCGTCTGCCCTTTAACCGACACTACAGAAGAGGGTTATGCTCGTGAATAAGTTTGTTTTAACGTATCTAGTTAAAGATTCATAGAACGTGAATATCAACCCAATGGTGATAAAAAAGTCATAAACACCATGCGTGGCACATGGCGGATGCACATGGTGGTCCAGCTACCATTATTACATCCAAGATACTCAAACATCCCGTGACGTCAGGCTAGACTTGAAAGATACTGCCTTTCTGTTCCAATGCAATCCCACTTTACCTATATTATTTATAAATATTATATAGTTATATAATAAATTGTTTATTGCAAGAAACTTTACTAATTAGTCATTTTCGTTATAATTAACTTCATATATAATATAATAATTCAACATATATATCCAAATATGCAAATAAAATGCAAAATTTATCAATACAGGTACATAGTAGCTCAGTTGGTAGCGATTGTGACGAGCGGTCGCAGGTTTAATCCCGTGTTAATGATATTTATTATCAATATACAAAACACTTAATAAATAATCTAATTTAGACATTTGTTTGTTAATAAACTAAGAAACGATGTTAAGTTAAATAAAACCCCAGAATGACAGAATTATAATATTTTATGACAGTAATTTTAACACTAAAAATGTGTTTTGAGATTTGATTAAAATGATTTATTTAACATAAATATATGTTAGGTATATTGCAATTGATACATACAAGGTATCAACTTATTGCTTTTCAATCAGTGAAATTATCAATGCCTTAAATGCCAAGCATATATAGACACAAGTCCGAGAAATTATATCAATTTGTCTATTTTCCGAGATATTATAAATTTATTCGGTCATTTATAAGCATACTAACATCGTATAGTGAAAATGGTAGTCCTAGTTTAAGGCGTCAAATAGTGCACTTAAAATTGGATAGATATTTAGATTATATTCAACCAGTGAAAGGTTTTCTTCGATTTGATGATGAATTGAAGATCAGGACTTTAATCAGGGTTACTTCATATTAAGATAGCACATCCCTGTTTTCCTTTCCACCTATAATTTGTAAGTTGAGTTACAGGTTAAATACAAATCTACCTCCATTTCATTAATATTTCATACAACTAATTAGAGACTTTATTAAAAACATTAACAGTACAAACATTTGTAATGTATTTTTATAAATCTATTTTTAGACGTAGCTAACAAATAAAAAAGTGAAACTGGTCCAATAGGGGTCGGGGCGGTACAACGCATTGTTTATCTTTAAATACTTTAGTTGCATTCATTATTTATAACAATATTTCTTTCTATCCTTAAATAGCAATTTATGATATTCAAAGCCCATCGAATGCCAGCTTTGGGGGCCATTAGCAAGGTGTCAGATTCCACAGCGGTTGGTTCCAGTCGTTTCCTTTCCCTTAATTAGTGTTTTAATATAATTTTTGGTTATTATAACACGAATTTGTGTTCTATAAATGAGAAAATAGCAATTATTTAATAGTTCACAATGCAGTATTGGTATTGTGGTAGTTGTTCTTACAAATTAAATTAATTGTTCAAATAATGTATGCTATATACATTGTCATTTTAAAAATTCTGTTGTTCAATCTTATACCAGTTCAAAGATCTAAGAAATATTTAAACTTAAAATTAAAGGCGTTTACAAGATTATTATAGATATATATATATTATATTTTGACAATTGTAAATGAAACTAAACATGAATACTAAAATGTTAAAACGTAACGTATGAATGAAGCTACGTGTATGAGTTAACAAAATGGCGGACTTGCCCTGAGATGGGAAACTTTTGTGGGAGAATCGCATTATATGTTAATGGTTAGCGGTCCCATCTATAGACGTGATATAAATGACTAAATTTAATTAATATTATAGTTACAGTAATTCAGTATTTTTATTTAATAGTATTTTAGGATATTGCATGGAAGTACAGGTTGGTTAAAATAAACATGTTGGTTGAATGAACATGTATAGTTTTATATTAGAAATATTAAAAAAATACATTTGTCGATATATTATTTTTATCATTTGGAATCAAGATTTTGTAGGTACTTAGAAATATAATGAACTGAAAGCATGTAGAAATAACTATGAAACGTGATGTCTAAAATTAAAGAGTTATTTGCTAAAATAAAAACTCTAAATCAATCCTCGACTGAAAAAAATATATTAAAAAGTGAATGTGATAATTTAAAACCAGACGCCACTGGAGCAGGCGGTGAAGTAACAGACGCAGACCGGCGAGATTCCTAACCCAAAAATTTTCTTAAACTCAACCGCCGCCCGACAAAAACCGAGAGCATACCAATAATGTTTGCTCCGAGAATTCCTCTGCACTTGTCAAAAAGCAAATACTCCATACAAAGACATTGGAAAGTAAAAAACAGGAAAACAAAAGGTCGGAGCGAGATTGGAATAAAAATGAGATACTGTGTTCGTTTGAAAGCAGATCATTATGCATTCGGGGCACGGCAGTAGACAGGGCTGACTTACCCCGGTTACATCATTATTTAAATGGTCATAACTTAAATTACGATTGCGTACAATGATGTACAATAGAACAACGTAACATAGATATTAAATAAATTCAAGAAAAAGATAATAAAATTCTGTGGGAGCTTCAGAAAAAGCTAAGCTAAGCCAGCCCTAGCGATCCAGTTGAGCAAACGACTCGCGCCGCTGAGCCCGCGCCGCCCTCCCATTGGCGCTCGGTGCGTGCGAGCGAGAGAGAGGCACTTTCCCCGCGCGACGGAGCGAGACAGCCTTGCTGCAGTCGGCGGATGCGAGGGTTTCCGATCGTTGACTCCTTTCAAGGCCACGCGTAAGCTACTTTTTGTAGTGTCATCGTAACGCCTGTAATAACTATAGTAAAATGACCTTCAATACTTTCTTCCGTTAAAAATGTTATCCGTTTTCGCCGAAATCACCTGACGCATAAAACAGTACATTTTAAAAACGAAATAACTTGTATTCAACCTTAACTTAAATATTTCACATTCAATTATTTTATAAGCTATGACATCTCCTGCTTCTGCTTATAAACTAAATAAATAAATCATATATTGTAAAAATCCAAAAAAAAATATTAAATTTATATAAAGCATAATAAATGGGGCGGGCAGGTGCAATTTTTAACAACAAACAGACAGGTGTAAAGTATATTTTAATTATACGCATTTGCTTACCCTCATACCAATGCACGAACACAATGTAATCAGAACTTAGTTTAAATATATTTATATATTATTATATATTATATAATATTTTAAACGCAGCGGAAGAGAGTTATAAATCATAAACTCTAGACCTACCCTTACAAGTTATCAGAGTGCGATGAACTTACAGATAAGGGACAAACAAGATACCGTCATAGATAGGGTCAAAATGTAACATTTTATATTAAATACAAAATTAAATCAAGTATCGGAAAGTTGTAGTAACTCATTAACAATCAATGATTTTATGTTTAGGATATATAAATTGGAATTATAACTTTAAAACAAATATTTTCAAAAGAACTAACTGATTCTTGGAAGTAAATATTGCATTATATTGTGTATTATTTCCACGGTTCTAAATATTAAATACGCGTACATTCAGACAATCGTTTTATTATAATAATATTTTATAAATAAATGAATTATGTTATAACAATCGGTCATTTCATAAACTAGGATCCGTCAACCGTGCGGCGGGTGTTGAGCTGAGCCTCTCCTTTCTTCTCTTGATAACTTTTGAATGGCTAAACATTTTTTTAGTCTGTTTTCGCTATAACATCCGCGTTCGGCTCAAACATACATGAGAAAATTTTTAGCTAATTATCCCGTTGCATTCTGAAGACAACTAAACACAAAAAAGGTCTCCCAAACGGTTAAGAGCTTCGCTTACGCTCAACTCAATTATGGTTTGTTTAAAACATTTCGATTAATTCAATTTAACAACTTGGGTCATGATATAGATTAATTTGCCTCTGTCACAACAATGTCATTAACCGTTAAATATTTAACGATAAAGATGTGACCCGCATGTCATGTCGCTGGTCAGACAGTTTGAGCGTCGGTCATAACATTTTTTATTATTATAACATGTAGAAAATCTAATACAGAATTAAATATACTCGAAAAGTATTGATACAATTTGATAAAAATTATTAAAACTATCAAATAAAATAAAAACCATCTTATTTTTTTAATATGAAAACATAAAAATATATTTTAATATCAACTTTCTTTGTTATCATCAACAATCCGATCAGCTTACAATAAAAATAAAATTCAATTTAATTTTAACTTTATTTATATTAACACAAAGTATATTATTCAATGCATAATATAAATGGCGTGGGCGCGCCCACGTGATGTATTTTGTCGATTCATTATGAGAACTGAATATTAGATCATCTACATTATAATACATATTGCCACCCGCGTCTTCATATATCTGAGTTTATATTAATATAAATCTTATAATAACCGCAAATTATTTGCATTGCAGTGTTGAAATACAAAGTGTTCATGGCGTTAATTAAACAACCTTATTAAAGAGGCGCCTTCATAATAAGATAGGGAAATTTAATTAAAAAAGCATTCAACATACGCAATCCCCTTGTCTTTTAATTTCAACCCTTAATTACAAGGTAATACGGTGTAAGTTAGTTTGTACGATGTTTCCAATATGGCGTCAGCGCGGTTTTGTTTATTTTTCCCCTTTCAAATACTTTGCCGACGTTCAAGCTGCCTCTTGGGGTAAAATTGAGATCATTGTAAAAAATACAAAACATTTGAATTCCTCGTGAAAGACAAAGATACGTCTAGCTCTTTTTGTCCTAGGACTGGTTTCATTTGTAACCTGTATGTATGTAATTCATAAATATGTTGCCTACACAACATAATTTATTAAAGTATTCCTGTTAAAATATAAGTAACATCACCACTAAAAAGCTGAAATAAATCTATAGGTACATAGTAAAGAGACCGAAACTAAACTAAAATAAAAACTAAGACCCCCTCAAAAGTATTTGAAATTTGGCTGATCTGTTTGATTGAGTATAACGCAGAAGCGACTGACCGGATTGTAATGGTATTTAGTACAATCATAGCTTTTTTGAGTGTTTTAACAAATATATAATTGTGGAAAGTTATTCTTACCAAATACTACTGCTTTCTACTGGTTTTGGATATTATCGTAGATTTTGTGTTAATAAAGAGATTACTTATGGTCGGTTTAAATAGCAGCAGGTACTTTTTAAATAGCAACAAATCTATTGGAATTTTTCGCGAATGTTTCAATTTACCAAATTCTGAAATAACATGAAAGTAAAACACATTTATTATAACCATCATTTTATCGTTTTCAGAGTCCTCTGATAGAGACTTACCTGAAGATGGAGACTACAAATTCAAAGAAAAGAAGAGATGAAAGAAGAGACAAGAGAAATCTTGGAACGTATTCTAGAGCTGGTAACTCCACCACCGTTGGCGTACATTCTGCCAACGGGGGCTGAGTTCCTTATCCTAGATGCGATTTTCTCCAAATAAACAAGATTTCAAAATCGAAACTCAACACAAACAGGATTGCACCTGGACTTCTAGACTATTCCTTCACTCTGTCAATTTCTAGCTGACTAAGAAATCCGTGATGACAAGTTTATGTAAAAAAATGTTAAAGATGTCCGACTACAAACAAATATATGTATATCTATTGCAATTGTAAACCCTATGATTTTGTTTCAATTAAAAATATATAAACATCATATTACTTTACCACTATTACGATTAAATTTTTACTAGTTACTCCGCCATTTGAACTACAAAGTTACACTGACATTAGTTTTAAACAGGGTGTATTAATAAATACAATTTAACATACTTTAAGATCAAATTCCATAACTCCAATTAGTTACACCTGCTGTACATCAACTGGTACATCATTAGACATCTTACAGGTTCTCTTGAGATAAAAAGAATAAGTGTTATTGTGAATTATATGTTTTGTATACTCTTATTATTTGTTTTTTACAATATTTACTAGGGGCGCCAACCCTCAATTTCGACTAGCTGTGCTCGCGAAATCTCGGTTGCCGTTTGCATATTGAGCGAAGCGCGCCCAGTGTATTGACTCATCGTTTCCCATTGACTTAATGGGATATCAGTTTTTTGAAATTTTTTTTTTTTTTTGAGGATATTTTTCAAATGTTTTTATTTTAAAACCATCATCTAATGTGTCTTTTTGATTGCAAAGTTTCATAATTTTCCGTGAAGTATTTTTCGAGCCAATTCGTAACAAAGAATGTAAAAAGTCGCCAGTAAAACTTCGCCAGCTTCGCTCAATAAAACTGTAAATAAAATATAGAAATATTCATAAAAATATAATATTTTTATTTATCATGAATAAATATTATTCATGGGGTATGGAAACTTATTTCTTTCTTTCTATTTATTTTATTTAAATTTAATATAAGTTATATACTAAATTTAAGAGCGCTGGGTATGGTAGTGGGATGGACAGGTAGAGGACGCCCGAAGAAGAGGTAGACGGATTACGTGAAAGACGATATGGAGAAGGGAGTGTGTACAGAGATGACGAGTAACAGGAGAGTATGGAAGGAAGTAACAAACTGCATCAACCCCAAAAGTGGGATAAGGGCAGGAAAATGATAGTATACATTTTTCATTGAATTTTGTTCATACCAATAAGTTTATAGAACATTATTTATGTAGGCATTAAAATTTCTGACCCATATATTTATTTTATTAATTTTAAGTTTTCTTTGTATGAAAAACCTAATTATTTATGCACGTAATAAATCAATTTCATACTTACAATAAAAATGTATTTCTTATTATTGTAATGTATTCAGGAATAAAACTCCCATATAAAGACCTTTAATTTTACTTTAATATATTCGCAGCACCATTTAAATGGTTTTTGGCAATTATAACAATATCAGTGCAATGTATTTTTATCACAAATGTTTGCGGTGGACCACTTACACTTATGAGAAAAAAACAATTTTTAATAAAATTTCCAATTATTTAACACATTTTTTTTTATCAAACAAAAAATCAGTAATTATTAACTAAAAAGTGAGTATTCAAGAAAAAAACAATTTTTAAATAAATTTCCAAATATTTTACACATTTTTTTTATCAAACAAAAATCTGTAATTATTAACTAAAAACTGAATATTCAATATATCTGAAATCTTAGAAAAGTAAATTAATTAAATTATAACCGGTGAAGGGGTGATAAAATAAAAAACCACATACCGTACATAAATACACTTATTTATTAAGTTCTCACACTCTCACTTAGTAACCTTGTCTCGCTCTTTCAATAACATTTCAAATAAAACAAATGATCTATGAATGTTTAGAAGAAAATATAGTTATATCTAACCATCACAACGGAGACAAGATTTATATTTATTTTCGATAAATTCGTATATTATGAATAAATAGCCCTTTGAGGGATATACATCTATTCAATACTAAACCTAATGTATCAAGACTTAGACAAACAAAAACTGACACTTGTGTCACTTTAATATACTTTACTTTACTTCTTATATAATAAAAATAGCTCTTACGCATACATGAACGTAATAATTAAATAATAAACAACAAAAAACAATAATCAACCAAAAAATTGAATACTTATAGAGAATAGCCACAAACATAATTTAAATAAACACGTCAAATTTGCCACAATCTTAACTCAAATGGCCACATCGAATTTGCCACAATGCTAGCTCAAGTGGAAACATCGAATTTGCCGCAATCTTAACTCAAATGATCACATCGAATTTGCCACAATCTTAACTCAAATGATCACATCGAATTTGCCACAATCTCAACTCAAATGGCCACATCGAATTTGCCACAATGCTAGCTCAAATGGAAACATACAATTTGCCACAATCTCGATACAAATGGCCACATCAAATTTGACACAAACCCTAAATAATCTATTGAGGTGTATATAGTGAAACAAAAATAACTAAATGAACTAAATATAATCAACACAATTCAGTCAATAAATGTATTATTTCTATATTATGAGTGAATTCAAAACACCAATCCGATACGGGACAGTCACACATATAATTCAACAAATCACTAAATAATATTATATAATGTTCTTATTTTATAATAAAGAAAAGTTATTTTTTTTAATCATAAATTTATTTACATCGTTTCTAACGTTTTTAATTACCCTTTGAAGGACAATGGAAAAGAAAATCTATATCAATGGAGTATTTATATTACAATGACGCGGAGCGGCTTCAAGTCATGGTGTTTACCTGAAATTAAGATAGTAAGTGTTATCTGGTATGAAGAGATAAAGGAAAAAAAATGTTCGATGTTTGATTTGAATGATGAATTGTGATCAATTTTCCCTTCCCCTTGTTATACATGGTTATACTTGGTGAGGTTTTTTACTATTCCTATCCATTCTACTATACAAAAGACGAGTCGATAATTCCACTAAATATGATAAAGTGTGTGTGTGTGTGTGTGTGTGTGTGTGTGTATGTGTATGTATGCTCACGTGGCGCGGCAGGCTGGCGAGTGCAGTTCGCGGTCGCCGCCCCCCGCGAACGAGATATTGAGCAGCATAGCTTCGAAGGGGTCGCTGCGCATGCGCTGCTGGTTGGCGGCGGCGGCGGCGCCGCACTCGCTGACGGCCCGTATCTCCGCGCGACCGTCCTCGGGGCGCGGGCTCCACAGCCGCACGCAGGCCTCGATGCCGCTGGTGGCCAAAAGGAACGTGGAGGGGTGGAGCTGCACGCAGTTCACTATGGACTCGTCGCCCCGAAGGCAGCGCATGATGTTGCCGGTGTTGCGGCACCAGATGAACATGCTGCCGTCGTCAGACCTGGGAGGAAGAGTGCAGATAGTTATATGAAAACATTTTACAAATGCGTTTCACTGCTCTAGACCGCAGTTGTTACCCGGCAGCCACGTAGCCGGCGTCGGGTCCCAGGAAGTTTGCCTCCTTTATGTCAGTAGTGGTGTTGCAGTGTCCCAGGAAGCGCATCTGGTAGTCAAGCGCCGACGCCCGCAACTGTCGCTCCATGGCGCTCCCAGCCTGGTCGTCCTCGTCCGCTGTGACAGGAATATATTATAACGTTCCGTCTGTAACGCGTCTCTATAAGTCGCTTCCAATAGAATTTTTAAAATGTTTTTTACTTTCACAGATCTGATCATATCCGATCCGATGTGTGTCCAAAGAGTTTTTTACCCTTATATATAAAATACCCTCATATACAATAAATATTTACTCTTATATGTAATATTATTATTAAAAATATTAAGATCCCCCAAAAACGAAAGCTACCTTCGTCAGGCTCCATATTCCTCAGAGCTACTTCGATGTCCTTCTGCAACAAGAACACCGCGTGGCTGGTGGCGTGTTTTGGGAATTTGTCCTTGAAGTACAGGAGACACTCGTGGGCCTCGCGGGCTCTCTTCAAGTCCATGAGCCCTTTAGCGAGCCGGAAGTGGGACTTGACGTGGAAGGGGTCATATTTTATAGCCTCGTAGCAGTCTCGGATAGCCGCGTATGTGTCACCAGACCTAGTACATAGAAGTTTTTAATAAATAATTGTGTGCGTGTGTGTGTGTGAGAGTGAGCGTATGTGTGAGTGAGCGTATGTTTCTGTGTGTATGTGCGTGTGAGCGTAAGTGTGTATGTATGCGTATCTCACCATCCCCGTCTCATGAGCGCGGCGGCTCTGTTGGAGTACAGGATGGCGCAGTCGGGGAGCTCCAGGATAGCTAGGTTGTATGTCTCTACTGCCATGGAGTAGCTGCCATTTTTCACTAGTTCATTAGCCTGGGAGGAGAAGAGAATTTAGGCAACAATATATATTTTTATTTTTTGTATATTTTTTTTATAGAAATTTACTCACAAAATCTTATATCAACTAAATGTATTCATATCATCACAGTATGTATTTAGTAAGACCCACCACTGCCTTCAGATGCTGCACCCTGTCCGGCAAGTGCGGCGGTGTCTCAATGGTACCATTGGTGCCATTCGGCTCGGTGGTACCATTCTTAATGCCCTCCTTCTTATCCTCGCGATGGCTGTGATTGTGCTGTATGATGAAGCTCTCAACCAATACCGGCCGTCGAGACGTGTTTATATCGAACAGGTATATCTGAATAATATAAAATGGTTAGATTAATACAATTTATAATGTAGATAACATAATATAGGTTGTACCTGTTCCGAGCCAAGGTTAACCAGCAGCTGGTTACCATCATGACTGAATGCCACATACGTTGTGGCCTTCTTCGGAAACGTGTGAGCGTCGAGTTCCATTGAAAGATGACCTGAAATTATATTCAAATTCATAATTTGTTTTTAGAGATCAATTAAATAATTTTTACATTTATGTTTAAATGATTAACAGGCAAGGAGAGAATGTATGGTTACGTTCACACGTAACTTTGCGTTCACGCACGCACACACGCACGCAGGACAGTGCGTGCGTGCGTGCGAGCGTGCATGTGTTTGTGTGCGTTCGTGTAAATGTGTGCTGACCAGGCGCGTAGTATTGCACTGCAGCGCGTGGTATCTTCTCATCGGTGTCCGCGAGTCCATGCTGTGCGCCGCGCGCGTGGCTCCGCTCCCACGCCGCCGCCGTCAGTCCCGCACCCGCCGGGGAGTCCTGATAATACAGGACATTACTCACATGGAGATGGAATATAATAGACATATTTTTATTATGTACTAAACAGTGAACATATCTGTGAAATAAAGATTATAGGACTTATCACCTCACCTGTAATCTAGATAATTTAATCATTCTTGTATCGTACAGGCGGACGTAGAAGTCGTTAGCTCCGACCGCGAGCTGGTACGGTCTCCGCGGGTTGACGGCCAGACACTTTGCCTCGCCGTACTTCCCCAAGTGGTCCAGTAGATTCACCAACACGTTGGGGGCGTTCGAGTTACAGCGGTGAGGGGAGCGGAGGTCGTGTTGACTGTGATCATAACTTATGTTTTAGCATCAACACCAAACAGCATTTAATGAACTAAATTGTATAGTAACTTAACGATATCGATCATACATTAAAGTATGGTACACATATTAGTAGTACGATTTTGAGGTTGACTCACAGCACGAGCCCGTCCTCTCCCGCGGACCAAAACACGTCGTTCCCATCGGGTGTGCTGGCCAGGCGCTTGACGCGACCGCTGTGACAGCTGCACTCCAGCAGCGACGCGCAAGTCGACACGTTGCGCACGCGCACCGACAGGTCCGCCGCGCACGTAGCCAACACGTCCGGGGAGAGGAACTAGGGGAGGTATCTAAGTGATTGATTGTGTTGGCAACCTGTTAGCGACGGGTTGTTAAAAATTTAACACCTTGTTTATTTAGTGATCGTTTGCTAGTGAAATACAGTTTTGAGCAGGTAGGTTGTATTTTGTATAGTTAATTGTAAGCGGGTTTCATGTTGTAATATGGGATTAATAGTCCATCTTGTGATTGCGTGCTTATGAGGAACGAAGGGAAATACTACATTAAGGTAATATACGAAGAGAAAATCGGGATAATCTTAGTGATGTAGCAAACAACATATCCAGCATATTGGGGAGAAAGATTTAAAAAAACACAAAATTTCGGATTTCCTACATATTACCAATATGGCGAAAATGAGGGCTTTACCATATGATGTTATAAGTTCAATATAAGTAAATAGTGTTCTAACGAAAGTTCGGTTCCGGTTTCGGTCGAGTTTCGGCAAAAAAAAAAACATTTCGGTTACGGTTTCGGCGACAAACCGAAACCGAAAGTAAAATATTGTGTAACTATATCTTTTGTGATATTAGGTACCAAATTAGATAAGTAATTTTATGCTTAATGTTTTAAAACACCAATAAAAATTATTAAAAACAAGAATATAAGAGTAAGAGTACCTACTCAAATAAACACGTCCCATATATTTTCACACATTTCTTTCGAAATGAGGGATTGTTGTGTTGAATACAACTAAATAAATATGTCGAAGTATGCATCGCTATGCGATTTAAAGATAAAAATACAAGGACTGACTGAGTACAACACTGTTTTCTTTACTTTTACCTTCAAAACTTGACCCTTGTAAGGAAGATTCGGTTTCGGTTCGGTTTGGAAACAGACCGTTGCCGTCCTATGAATCTATGTAGTGCGATATAAAAATAATAAAAGACCGAAGTTATACTTCTATTTACGCGAAGATTTTGTTTTAGGGTGATTCCAGAAAATCATGTAATTTTAATTCGTTGAAGTCGTAAAATTCTATACGGCTTTTGATAATTCCAAAAATACTATGAATGTATACTCCAAGTTGCTCTCTTCATGTACTATGATATAAATAAAATACCAATATCATTTTTGAACAGATATCATCAAAAAATCGAATTAAACACAATTAGCATATTTTCTTCGGATTCCATAATAATCGTTTTATTTTCTTAGGATATACGAATGCATCGGGTATGCATATGCATTCGTATATCCTAAGAAAATCATCGTATATCCTAAGAAAATCATCGTATATCCTAAGAAAATCATCGTATATCCTAAGAAATCCTGTTTGGATATGTGGTATATTAATTTGGATATGTAGTTTAAATAATGACATCACAAAATGATTTTATAAGGAAATAAGAATTTTAGAATCAAGAGAAACTTTGTAATTTTTTTTTAATTTATAATTTGTAATCAAAAAATCATCAACACCATTTTAAGAGCGTCACAATAAAGTTTTTTAATTAATTTTCTGAGAAAAGGGGGAAGGGAGCAGTTAAACACGTTTCTGTTCCTCTCTTCACTCCTGAAGTAACGCAGTCTTGGTTCTACGTTTGTTAGCAAAAATATTTTTAAAAGAACAGTGAAAAATGTAGGTGTCACCAAAATCACCATCATATCCGTTTGATTAAAAAGGGGAAATACAGTTTTACTATACATTTCGTAAAATTATATGAGTTATAGCATCTTATACAGTTATCGTCCGCACAATTACATTACTTCGTTCAAAATCTTTTGATTTTAGAAAATTCAATCAATATAAAGAGGTTGATGTCTGTGGCCGAGGCGAAAGAGATATGCAGGGACAGTAGCGTTTGGCGCTCTGTCGTCTCTGGCTGCCCCGCAAGGGATATGGCGTGAAGATAAATAAATATATACAATCAATATTATAGATAAACGATATCACCATTCGCATCATCTCCGTTTATTTCCATGAAACGGTAAAGACATATTGTAAATGGTGATGATTTATAAGGAAGCTGTAAATGATGGATCTTTGTGTTTGTTTAGATCACAAATGGGCAAGCGGGAAACTGAAAGACTAAGATTAGAAAAAGTTAAAATTGCCAGAAAAATACCTTATGCTGAAAAAAAGGCTGATCCAGAACGATACGAACTCGAAAAAGAAAAGGAAATAGACAGATATAAGAAAAGAAAATAAATAAATAGTAAACATTGCTGATGAATCTCCCAGAGAGCAAAGGATCCAACGAAAGAACTACCGTGAAGCAGCTAAAAAGTATCGGAAAAAGAAGAAAGAAGAGACAAGTAAGATGACTACATTATCAGAAGTTATTAACGTAAAACCATACAATATTGAAAATGTTACAAATGAAGATACTCCAAACGATCCATTGCTTGAAAGTAAATGCAAGTGCTGACTAAAAAAAAAATGTTCATTAAAATGCCGAAAATTATTAAACTACGGAAACCAGAGATAACGTTTGAAAAAGAAAATCCAAAGTTATGGATAATAATAATTTGCAATAAGAAAATAATGTATCACAATGAATTTAACAACGAAGAATCCATTACTTATTTGAAGTTGCAGAGAAAATTTAAATACCAAGAAAGGTTTCAAAACAGCAACGATAACAAAGACGGAATACTTGACTGTTAAACCACTGTTAAACAGTTTATTGCTGCAAAATATACATACAATAATGTACGATGGATAAACTACGAAACTTTCGAAGAGTAAGGCTCAACTATTTTCAGTTTGTACCGTCAGCGAATGCTTGAGATGATGCGGTTGCTATTTGGGCTCACCTCGTTTCTCTGATTTGTCAAACACTTAAAATAAAACAAATATATGTTTGACGCTGTTATACGGCAGCCAGACGTGGGTAACACAGAAGAAGAATGTAAGAAAGATGAATTCTGTGGAGATGCGACCTCTTTGCAGAATATGCGGAGTCAGCCTAGCTGACCGAATCCGCAATTAAGAGATTCACAGAATGGCAGGTACTAGTGAAGATGTTAGAACGAGAACGAACGAACGAACGAGAATTAGTTAACGAATGAGTGATGAAAGAATGGTTAAAAAGATTTATGCAGGAAAAGTGAGCGGTAAGAGAGACAGGGGGAGGCTTCGAGTGACCTTCGAAAACACAGTAGCTAGGATATTGGAGGAAGGTCACGTAAAAAGCATGAGGACCCCCCGGAGGGCATGTTTGAAGAGGTTGATGTCTGTGGCCAAGGCGAAAGAGGTATGCAGGGACCGTAGCGTTTGGCGCTCCGTCGTTTCTAGCTACCCCGCAAGGGATATGGCGTGAAGCTAAAGTAAAGTAAAGTAAAGTAAAATTTACTCAATCTGGGATATGTTTCACGCCGTGACCATCGTCCATAAAAACATTATCAGATATAAATCATATACAACTAAAGAAATAATAGGAAAGAAGGATAAATATATAAATAATATAATGTAAGTTCATTAAACGTCTGTTAAACTACTTTACATACTACATATAAAGAAAATGAAATTTCACGATAGGAAGGCAATAATGCTGCAATCATAACTTGAAATATATGAATGATAAAAAATAAAATAAACAAATGAAAAAGTATTTTATTTCTAATAACTTAATTACCATCGTACTGCTGTCATTACCATTCACACATAAAATTTTGAAACCGCTACATCTTTTAAAATTCTTACCAAATTTTAAGATACCATGTCTCACTTAACATTTAAAGCAAATATCTATACTTTAAAATACCTTTAAAAAAAGGACTACAAAACAGTAGGGAAAAAAAAACAAAAATTTGCTCATCTGGAGCTATATTCTCGGAATCACCCTTTAACACACTCGCCTCCCTTCCATAAATAATTTGCAATATATCTTCAAATAAAACAATATTGAAGATTTTATTAACTAGTGATCTTTTAATGCTTCTGTTCCGTCCAAATTGAATTCAATTGCATGTGGAAAAAAATACAATTACATGCTACATGCTATACGAGATGGACTTCAGTAATAATAAAGTACTTTTGACAGATGTGACTGAGATCAAAAAAAAAATTTTTTTTTATCAAATTTTATATTTAGGTTATTAGAAATATAGTAATAGAAATCACACAAAATAATGAGGAGAAATCAGTGTTTACTGGCGTGTGACGTCACTAATGTGGCAATTAATCACAGAGCGTTGCTAAGTTCATAAATAAAGAGAAATATTTTATTTTTTAATACCCAACAATATATACAATTTAGTAGAAATAAGACATAAATACTCTTTGTTATTATTTAATATGATAAACAATTCCTAGCACATATTCGACAATGTCAAATGTGTTGCAACACTTATCTTCTTCATTTGATAGAGAATACTCTCACTAGAACTTAAAATCATTTTTATTATAACTTCGTTGTAGTAGTCATATAGATGCTTGCATTGTAAACTTTAGATTAATCAAGGGAGGATGTAGAAAATTACTATGTACATACAATGTAGTTCGAAATGACGACAAAAAACTATATTTTTTAAATAAATAGGACACTTAGGTTAAGTGTACACTTGCATTATTTGAAATGTGTCACAATAATTATGACAATAGTATGAAAAATGAAAAATATGTACTGTGTGTGTATGTGTGTGTGTGCATGAGTGTTTGTGTGTATATATGTACTATGTATGAATGTGTAATACATCCTAATAGTATAATGTAACTATGATATCTCATCTTTCATTCACATTGCATAATATTTCATATGGTTTAAACAGAAAGGTAGATAATAAAAAACATTGTTTTACTACTTCATAGGTAAAAATTGTTAATTGTTATGGATAATAACATATTTAAATATATGTTAATAGTTTTTGTTTGTGGATTGCATTCATTAGACATTCACCACAACAACGCTGAATGCTATAGAAATTTATTTATTAATAATTGTCTTTGTAATTAAATATATAAGATAATATTTGAGTGAAGCAAGTGAAGTGATCGGAGCGTTTTACTGGAGACTTTTTACATTCTTTGTCGCGAATTGGCTCGAAAACTACTTGAAAACTTTGAAAAATTATGAAACTTTGCAATCACAAAGACACAAATTAAGTGATGGTTTAAAAAAAAATTGAAAAATGTCCTCAAAAAAAAAATTTTTTTTTTAACATCATGTCAAAAAAGTGATATCCTATTGAAGTCGATGGGAAACGATTAGTCATTATACTGGGCTCGCTTCGCTCAATACGCAAACGGCACCAGAGATTTCCCGAGCGCAGCGAGACGAAATTGAGGGTCTGTTGGCGCCCCTAGTTTTAGTTTAATATGAAAATAGAAATTCGCTTTAGCATTACACTATAGCAGCCATTTTGAAACTGCTACTTATTTGAAACCCAGTCTACAAACATGCGTTATGTCAAAGTTATTTAAATTTTAAATGCAGAAGCCTCTTTTCAATGTTAGTCTATACTCGGAACTTATTAGGACCTTCAAATAAGAAGCTTCAAACATAACAAGTATACAACATATGTTGCATCTAAAATGTGACTGCTTTCACATTTTATTTAAATAAGACTGATATATTAATAATTAACAATTGTTTGTCTGTCATGACTGTAACCAAACTCAATACATTTGATTGTGTTAATGCTTTCTTATTAACACTAAACCTACCAAGTACCGGTCAAATTGAATGTTCTTAAACTTTTGTAAAACTTACACATTTTTTAATGTTATAATATTGTTAACAAACTGCATGACAAATCTTAGAATATGCATATAATATTTTCTTCACTCTTTACTTTTAGTTATTTCCATTATTTCCTATGTTATATAATAAAATAACTTTTAATCACCAGTCAATTTAACCGGGTGCGGTAGGAACAGGTATACAAGAATTGTCAGTAGGTTTAGTGTTAAATACTAGCAATAAACATGATTTCACAAGAATCATGACTTCATGATACACAGGAATGTTTTTTTAAAAAGTAACCTACTTTTCTCCTTATAACATTAGCCCTCTACCAGTTAAAGTCCTGTTTGAATCGGTCCAGCCATTTCAGAAATTAGTCAGAACAAACAGACAACAACAAACAAGAATTTTATTTATATGTATAGATAATAATAAACAAATTTAGTATAAAATTAACATAACTTTGGCATCAAGGAATTTGTATAAGTCCTTAGTGGCATTTGTTTTGAAATGAGCAATGCCAGAGTTTTATTTATAATGATTAGTTAGCAATATAGATATTGATGTCAATTTAAACCTTACATAATATGTGGTATTGTTAATAGTATTTCATTCTAAATTTTATCTCTTTATGTCATATGTTGGTATATTGATTATTATAATATGACAATTATGATTTAAACCTATTCCAACCATTTTATTACACTACCTAAGTATCTATGTAACAGTAAACAAAGAAATGAAGTGTTTAAAATGTTCCATTTATCTTAATAATTGAACAAAACAAATATGTCCTACATGTTTATCTAGTACTTACACATTGACAAAATGTAAACCTAACATGCTACACCATTGTAAAAGAAGTCTTTGTCTCTTACCTTTACTGAAAATATATTTCCATTGTGTCCAGTTGAGATATTGTTGATCTGTTTGTACCGATACGGATCCCACAATATTACGTGTAGATCGTCAGACGCCGATGCTAATATACTGGGAGAATATGTATATTTAGTATTCATATTTTATTTATTAAGCAAACAACTACAAACAAATTAATACAGTACTTACGATCCATCATGATTCCATTCAAGACAATTCACGCAGCCCATATGCCCGTGAAGTTCTTTTTCGAGCCCTAGTCTGTCTATCATACCCTTGGTAACAGTAAGACGATTCTGGAATTTGCGGTCAATATCACCTCGCTCGCGGGCTGCGGTCAGGCCCACCGTGCCCTGCGACCAAGCAGGTTCCTCTCGCCTCCCCATTGTTTTCTTCAATATGTCTGATCAAGCATCACCAGACGAAATTACGATCTAAATGCAATGAAATCTATTTATAGTGTATGGTGTTTCATACTTATCTAAACATTATTAAGAAAATGGCTATAAATTAAATAAATGTATCTAAGACGATAAGTAAGGCAATATTTACGCAATAGAAAAAAATATTAAATAAACACATCCAATCTCCTTCCGAAAATTTTCAGAGCTGTCAAACTGCAAAAGCAAAACGATGTTACTTGTTAAATGTTGTTTTTGTTTAAATTATTGTTACCTCTGAAAAATATATATAAAAAGTTATATTAGATAAGGATTAATATAATAAAGTATTATATTTATTTCTCCTTATGTAGTTAAAAAAAATAATTTAACAATTTAAATATTCGCTAGTATACTTTATTCATTTAACATTCTTGTTTACACTCTGTAGTAATCTAATTGACATTTGACAAAGAAGTCAGAAATATAAATTATTAAATATTGTCTTCGATTTTCCCATTTAAGTGAAATTTATTTGTCGAAATAGCGTTGAATATTAAATACTTAACAAGAACGCTCACGCAACTGTTCATAAAATATACATCAACTTTTTATAAATATCTTATAACAATTGTTAAGTGAGTGATAATTTGGTTTCATTTACGAACATGTTGAATTTTATTGTTTTTAACAAACCGCAAAAATAGATAACAATGCGGATTCAAACAGACGTTAAGGTTACTTATAAACAAATCTTTTTTTTACAGATTCTAATCATGGGTGAACGAAAAGGACAGAACTTATATTATCCCCCCGACTATGATCCTAAAGTTGGGGGGCTCAATAAATTTATGGGGACCCATGCCTTACGAGAAAGAGCAAGAAAGTTACACATGGGTATACTTATCATAAGGTTTGAGATGCCCTACAATATATGGTGTGATGGCTGCAAGAACCACATCGGCATGGGTGTAAGATATAATGCGGAGAAAACTAAAATAGGAATGTACTATACCACCCCAGTTTATCAGTTCAGAATGAAGTGCCATTTGTGTGATAATCACTTTGAAATCAAAACAGACCCAGGGGTAAGATAGGTTAAAATTACCCGTTTAATTATCACATTCAAGTTTCTTTATTTTAATAGTTTATTCAAATTAATTTTACTCTCTGTAATAAAATGTTTTATTAACCAGATTGTGTTTGTAATGTTAGATAAATTGTTACAGAATTTAGATTATGTGATAGTGTCTGGAGCAAGGCGTCAAGAAAACAGATGGGATCCCACAGAGAATGGTCAGATTGTGCCAGATACAAAGGAAACCCAGAAACGACTCTTTGACGATGCAATGTTTCGACTTGAACATAAAACTGGTGATATGGACACAAGCAAGCTTGAGAAACCCAGACTTGGTCGCCTGGTTGGCAGGAATGAGTCTGTATGGAAAGATGATTACGAAGCCAATTGTGAATTGAGGAAAAATTTTAGAGTGAGTATATTATAATTTATTTTTATTTCCATTCAGCACAATGTATGTTAACATTATACTAACTTGTTGTCAATTTCTCAATGCTTTTGTTGAGTGATATTTAACTAACATGTACTGTTACTTAAGGCTTTGAAATCTGATATCTAGTATTAAAATTGTTTTGTAAAATTTCAGAAAAGAAGAAAGGAGTTAGAAGCATCGGCTGGTAAAGATAGTTTGCTTTTGGCAAAATCCTCTCTCGATATCAACCTGTTACCAGAATCTGAAGATGACAAGAATATGGCTGCCCTTCTATCCTTAAGACCATCTAGAAGCATCGAGGAGACACAAAATATAACCAGAACTAAAATACTCAACACCCCAGCCCTGCCAAGTTCTAGTGGTCTATTAACGAGCTTTGGAGGTCTTAAAAAAGAAGAATCATTGAGTAAAAGTATGTCTTTAAGCAGGAACACTTTAGGAATAACAATTAAGAGACCAAAAAAAGATACCGAGATGAATGAGGGAAGCTCATCCAATAATGACAAATTTGTTGAAGAAATAAATAAAGAAAATTCTAGTATTTCAAATACAGATGACCAAAAGGTTTCATTGGTTGGTGACTATAGTTCGAGTGAAAATTCAGATTAAAAACTAACAAATTCAGAATAAATAATATAAGTATGTTATAAATAGGTTTTAAAATATATTATATATTACAGTGTATTGTTTTATTTGGTAAAAAAAAATAAACCAACGATTTACATTTAAACATATAATTGTTTTCAAATTCAAATACATCAAACATTGATAAACAAGCATTAAATACATGTATACTGACGAACAGAATAACATAACAGACCAGTTTTATGCATTTTATTATACATTTTGACTAGAAGTTTAGACAACCGAATTCTCTTCCCGGTAGTAATAATATTTACGTCATTACAAGAAATTGCTACAACATTTAATAAGTACTTTCTAATAAAATAGGATAACCGCTACACATATAAAAATATATCTAGAAAAGTGTTACATATTATTTATAATAAATATACATTTAGACAATAATTATATTTTTATAGACGATTGATGCAAGCATAGTGTGATGATATATATTGGTTAATAATACAAGAGTAAAGTTTAATAAATGTTAAAAAACACCCGTCTTTCATTAGGAATATTGTTTTATTTATTATTAACGTAATAAATAAGTATGATTAATACAAATTATGAATATACATGCGGTAACAAATATAGCGTGATTATATTAAATCAAGGTGTAAGTGTCAGCCATATTAAAAAATAGTACATTTATAGTTACCGTATTTAATTATAAATATTGAATAGCAGATTATAGAAAACATGAAATTATTAAAGTTTAAATATTTTGAATTTGAAGCTGTAAGTTACGTCAAAGTATGTCAAAGTCACAACTGTTTGAAGAGACAGATAGAATAAAAATAATATTATCTTGTCCTAAATAACTAAACTTTATCGTTAAATAAAAAAATATTGATATCTATTTAAAAATCGTTGTAAATATAAATTTAGGAACTGAATTAAAAATAATAATTTAAAAGATATAAAAATAAATCATTATATGTACATAAAGCTCTGACTAGAGTAAATTAGGAATGATTAATTTTATAATAAAGACATGGATACATAGACAATACCAATATAAATATAGTTTAAGAATAGTATTTAACAACAAAACATTTTCACATAAATGTAGTTTAGCCAGTATGATTTCAAAATCTCTGAAAAAATACGATTTTGTTATTATTGTTATTCCTTAGTTTATTTAACATTTTCACTCAGTTTTTGTTTATAATATAATAAAAACAAGATTTAACGAAGAACGCTTGCAATACGCAGATTAATATATTTTTTTATTTAGTTATAAATCTTAATTGTCTATCCTTGTGCTTTTAGGACTCTGTAATACTGACATGAATTGTAGTAAGAACATATATTACTGATATATAGCTACTACTAAAACATAAATTACATGTACCTATAAAATACAAATTTATAAGGTATGTTATAAACAACGATTAAAATTCTTAAAGCAACAGAACATAAAATAAAAATATCGTGACGTCACCATGTCCTCTACTCTTGTCTCTTGTCCTCGAGAGCGTACACGAGCGCGCACTCGATCTTACCGTGCAGCCATTTTAATACCTCCGGGTCGGGTATCTCTATCGCCTTCTCGTCACTGGAGTAGTAGTTCGTAGCTTCGTCCTGAATAAACGAGGGTTGCATAATTAAATTTCCAAAAACATCTATATAAATAAATATGATATTAATCAGATATATATTTAATAGTTATCACTATAACAATTATCTTGTCTTTATTAATATAGTGTCACTTTAACTGACCTATCAAATATCGGATGTTCTTCCCATAACACAAGATATTGTCGCATGGATATAAAAAGTTTATACTTATCACTATTACCAGAGTATCTTATCTTTATCAATTTAAGTAATTATTGACACTGACCTATCATCATCGATCAATGAAGTTACAGTACCATGTGTTGGATCGTAACTGTAACTAACCTGTCGCACGCTGAGCACGAGGCTGCCGGTGTGCGCGCGCACTGCCAGCACGTCGTGCAGCCGCGCCGACCACTGCGCGCGCCAGCCGCGTCCGCCGCGCGCACTCACCATGTAGATATGTCTGCAAACGTTTATTTACTAAGTCTAGTCTAGTCTAGATACCACACTACTTAAGAAAATAACACGATCTTATTTGCAACTTCTTATTTATTCTATTATATATTTGCGGCAATAAGAATAGTTTTTCGCCAATTGCCACTTCCAAATGTTAGTTTGAAATTTTATTAATAAAAAAGTTGGTATGTGTTTGTAAAATAAAAATAATATTTACATCCATTAAGAAATGTTTTGACTCCGATACGACGTAAGTTATTTGAGAAAAACAGGCTATTATATATAAAGTTTTTATCTAAACAAATATCCTTTAGTATCTACATCTGTACGTACTGCGTTGTGACGAGCAGCGTGGTGCAGGCGGGCGCGGCCGAGAGGTGAGCATGCGCCACGGGCTCCTCCCCGTCGGGCTGTCCGCGGCACAGCTGACGCAGGAGCGCCGCCCCTCGGGCCGACCACTCGCTGTAGGGGCGGAGGCCCTGGAAGAAACGAACGTACACGCTGGTTAACAAATTTTAATTAGTTTAACCTTTCGAGTATGTTGAAATAAATGTGAATTGGAAGAGGCGGCCTTTAGAAGACAAGGTTTGATCCCCTAACCCTAACCTAACACAAACCACATGATATAATATATGCCAAGAATGTTTAGTTGATATCGTGGCATTAAGCGTAAGTCGAGTCGTAAGCATACCTCGACGGCCGAGCAGTGTCGTGGGAGCCTCCTCCGCGGCGCGCGGGTGCCGGCGACGCGCTGCACGCACGCCCGCAACGCCGCCGTCGTACCGACACCGCGAGACGCCTCCCGACACACGTCTGCAGACAGACACACTATTGAACCGAATGAACCGAAACCGAATGAACAAAACTTTGTGAACTTTTTAAAGTATATCTGCAAAATATGTCTAATTTATGATCACCAGAGAATAGAGAGAGAAAGTGACTGATTCAAAAGATTTCCATGCTTGCATACTAACAACCAAAAATTAAATGTTAAAAATACTTAAATTACGATAACGTAAGCTTCGTCTATACGTCCGCGGCGAAGGACGAATAAAATGAAAGAACATTTAAGTGAATGTTGAAACTACAACGTAAAACACAAAACTAGAAACACGAGAAAAAAAGATACGTGCATCAGAATGAAATTTTGATTTTGAAAATTTTACATCGAAAAGTGCACCAGATATAAAAATGCTACTACATGTTGGTACATGCGATCACTATATTTATATATGCACGTCATTCACACAAAATATAACATGCGTAATTTAGTGCTGTCTATAAAAATATTATATTTTATACTTAAATATATACCTAAAACTACAAAACTTACCAAAATTAGGTCTCGCTATAAGTCCGGTGAGTGCGAGAGCTATACTTGCCGGGTTGTTATTATTCGCTTCTATCACTGCCTCGGGGAGGTTGTCCACGATTTCAAACTCATCTCCTAGACAAACCCGGAAAGATTACTTAATAACATATAACTTGTATCATTTTTAAACACAAGCACAGTAGATGATGAATAAAACCAAGAAAAGGAAAATTTTAGATACCTGATTTTGATTAATTTCAGATCAACTTTTATCATTTTATTATTGTAACACAGATTTATCCAGTGAACACTAGGTTTAAGGTATGAATCTGCCTCTTTTTTGCAGTAGGCTATCAACATTTCGTCCTCGATTAGGATTTTGCTTCGTTTCATTTCTCATATACCAATAACTTACCAGGTCGTCGTTTCGGCTTTGTCCTAAGAGCGTCTCCGTCCGCGACGCGTGTGGGTACGGGTGTCTGCGGTGTAACACACGCACGCGACAAGCCCTGGCGATAGAATTATTAGTAAATCATCAAAGAAAAATATAGGATGAATATTTTTTTGTAAGATTTCTTTTGACATTGATTTACAAAATCTTGAAGTGGAAGTTGACCCTCCAAAACTCTCGAGTAAGTATGAATTGTCTTACCATACAGGGCTCATAAAAGTCTTTCAATCCTTTGGAAAAGTCTCCTATGTAACTATAAGGATTGCCCAGGATATTTAATCCCAATACTAGAACATAGAATTGTTGAACCAGCTGCAGGCGGTAGTGACGAGTGGCAGCATCCAAAAGACCAGGGAGTGTGGTCGGTGTATTTCGAAATTCGAGGTAACTCATCCTGGAATTAAAAATAAATAAAACAATAGATCTATCTTTTCTTCTGATTCACTAATTCATAAAAAGTATTACCGACCTTATGACGACGTCCTTCATATCGCAAAGCGACGATCCCCACGAATTGAACAAAAACTCCAGCAAGTCACTATTAAAAAGTTTCGGACGATTCTCTTTAAGACCGTAGTATGATGACTGTGTTGGACTGTCCGCGTTTTCATTTAAATATCCCCGCGATGATAGACTCAGGACTATTTTCAGAGGAGACAAATGAACAAATTCAAAGATGACATCTTTCGTCGCACTTGTCTGACTCCTCATCGCTATGACAGGTAATGGCATGTGCACTAATGCCAAATCAGCTCTTAACCTAACAGCGGGTTTTTCCTCTACCTTCCAATGATTCAATATATCAAAAACATGATTGACAAAACCTCTGTCTAAATTGACGCAGTACTCCTGTACCAGAACCTTAAAATATTTGTATATATCCTGGTTTAAGCTCGGCCTGTATTGTTTTAGAGTAACGATTTCTACACAGGGCTTCGAATCTCGGGATTTAAAATGAGGTGGCAAGGGCGTTGGATAGAGTACACTGGGGAACACAGCTTCGTGTAACTGGTTATCTATTTGCAGTCTTTGTAATTTCAAATGACAATAGGTAAAAGTATCAGACTTTCGGAAATGCAACCAAACTCCTGGATTGTACGTTCTTCGAAGTTCAGAAAAGAATGGTTTTGTCATTTGCATTTTTTCTAAATCTATATGTAAGAATTCTTTTAACTGGCATTTTTTCTGTTCTGTTTGATATTTTTCCTCCACCCATGATGTCACATCTGCTGCCAACTGTTTCCATTTATTGCCAACATGCACCTCCCATCTCGGAAGTGAATCCGTGCAACTTATATACGATAATTCTTTGACCCCATCACTGGTTTGAACACATACAGACAAACCAACATTAGCAAGGGATACAGAAATTTCATAGTTGCTGTGTTCAGAATTAATTCTCATTTTATATTGCTGAGCGATCTTCTCGTCTTGGGCCAGCGCAAAAACTCTTTGGTATCCATCCATGAACGATATCCAGTATACTATGACTTTGTCCTTTCTCATCTTTTTGGTTTTTGTTTGAATTTCTGTTAAATCAGAACTATCAGAGTCGCCGCTACTTGAAGAGTCAGGCTCGGGGGACTTCGGAGTTAATCTTTTTAAAGTGGAAGACAATTTTGACGTATAACTATTTGTGGCAACCAGAGTTGAATGTTTCACTGAATGAAAGCTAACCTTCACTTCGCCAGATCTATAAAATATGGAAAAACATAAATACTTCATATCATAATTTATATATACATATTTTTAAATAGTTTTTTACCCATCTTGAGAAAAATCGGCGAGGAAGCCTTTGCCTTTATTGTTATATATGTTCCATAGAAGACCTCTCCCCTTGACGGGGTCGTCCCAAGTATACAGCATGGACTGATATGGACTTAACAATGCCACTTGACCAGAATCCGTCTAAACAGTTAACAAATTTATATTATTATTATTATTATTTTCTTTAAATAATATAAAATGAAAAAATCACCAACACGGACCGAGCTTGCATCTGTGACCTCTGGGATAGGCATCGGTTCCATGTGTGTGACATGGTGAAATTTATTGGCCTTAACTTTTTCCAACATAATATTAATCTACTTAAATAACAAATATTCATAATATTGGATAATACCTGGTGCAATTTAAGGAACAGATCGTCGCATAGGTTGTCAATGCGAACGGGCGCGTCTCCCGCGCTGTACGGGCGAAACGTCACCGTGAACGGTCTATCCGTCCCTCCCGTCACATCCACGCAGATCGCGGTCTGGAAATTATGCTTTATGTAGATATTGTTTAGTAATATTATATCTGACTGGGTCTGAGGGGGGAAGGATCCCATGATCCTTCCCCCCTCAGACCATGGTCATGGCCCCATGGCCATGACCCCCCCAAAATCGTACACGTCAAATGTACACCTTGTAATTATAGACAATATACAAACATGTAATAAATATTTAACTTTCTGCTACTAATAAGATTTTATGACATAAATTCAACTTTAATTTTTACTAATGGGGATGGGGCACGTTAAATTTATCTTTATAACAAAAACAAACCTTAGATGTCAGTGAAAGATAAAAAACGGAAATAGAATGACGTAATATTGCATGAAATATTGAATGGAGGTAACGGATACTGGAAACTAAGAGTAGGTACTAAACTGGTAAGTAAACAGCCCGTTTAACATTGTTACAGCTTACAGCATTTATGTATGCCTCCGACTTCTCTCGTTTAACATTTTATAGATATTTAACAAATTTTTATATGATTTTAGACATTTTCTGTTTATTTTTTATATTAATATATATAAATATTAAGACATGACATAAAAATAGTATATAAAAAGATAAAAAGATACATATGCTACTAAATAACATAATGATGTGAAGAAAATATTAATTAAAGTGGTATATCATATTTATATATATATATATATATATATATATATATATATATATATATATATATATATATATATATATGTCATAATTCTATAGGTATAATCAAATTGATAGCATTCATCTCGTAATATAAATATACTTAGAATCATAAAAAATATCGCCATTTGAATATTTAAATTTAAATTTAGTGAAAGCTACATTTTTACAGAAACCCATATCTTTTAAAGATTATTATCTAAAAATATCACAATAATATTAATGATAATGATCTAAAAATATTGATATTTAAATAAAGTATGTAAATAAAATATATACTAAAATTATGTACATGTATGTATGTCTGTTACATCACACACCCATTAGCTAAATGTGACCGCAGGCTCTAATACAATTGACGAAACTTTCTCGCACCGCATCTTATATTTGAGGAACATTCTCTCTTACGTTCAGTTTTCAGTCGACTCTCATTAACACATTATCCTCCGCAATGTTGAGGTTGACATTGTTTGTCGCGTTGTGTGCGGTGATCAAAGTTAATAGTTACAGAAATAGTGATAACTGCGATGGATGTCGACACTTTGGATACACGAGGGTTAAACGGGGAAAGTACTTTTCCAACCCTCCTGCCAAATTTTACAACAGACCGCCCAGTAGCATTGCTATTAAAGGCCCATTTTCGTACACCCCGCCACCCGGATACACCCCCAATGACATTGGACCGCCACACTCATCATATATACGTCCTTACAGGGTGAGTAAAAGACCTAATAATGAAGGTTTGGGAGACGAGGATATCAATAATATAATTAAATATCTATCAAAAAAAGATTTAAATAAACTTATTGAATTCGCTACTGAAAGCGAACGGTACTCCGTTGCAAATAGACAGCCAGTTGAAAAAGTAAGTAACGAATTCGCTGGATCTGATTCTAACCGTAATAACGACATTTACAAAGACCGTCAACAAGACTATGAAACTATGAAATATATAAACGGAGCCAGTGGTATACCTGACGAATATAAACAATACAATCATGAAAGTAATGGAAATACTAATTATTTCACTAACAGTCATCAAGTTCCAGTGAACAATTATAATATTATGAATGGACAAATGTATTTAAAAGAAGAGCCAAGTCAAGAGGACCAGTTTTCTTTCCTTGATGCCTACATTCAGAAAGAAATTAGTGAAATGAGTCCAGAAAAAAGCAACATATACAGTGACAGTAGAACTATGCAAGAGGAACCTTTACCTAGACCTTCCAACTTACGGGATAACGATTTTGAAACGTCATTCACTAATAATGTACCAAAAGTAGTAAAACCGGAATCATCTTACGAGCTTAAAAATTTCGCCGATCTGCCACTTATGAATTACGAAAACTCTAAACTAGACACAGTCAATTCGTACAATGTACCGCATTACTCCGTAAGTATTTGACATACAAATAACAAACAAAATAAATAATTTTGATTTAGTGTATAATAACATTAGCGTTCCTCCCAAACCTTCGCAAAATAACAAATTCAGTTTATTATTACAATTATCATGTCCATTCATCAATATTTTTCAAACTTTCAGGTAACATCATTTAAGCAACAAGAGCCAAAGATATCTTTCCCATCACCACCAACATCATCAATGTCCAATTCACAACTATCACCATTATCACCATCATTAATCAATGCTCCGGAAGTAGAACCAGCACCCCCAGCAGCAGCCGTGAAAGACCAGAGCGACGCTCATCTTAAAGCTGTAAAGATCTGGACTCACAAATCTAAAGGAACAGCCTACACCTTGCACGATGATGGAACATTGTCTCTAGAAAAACCGACTAGGCCTAAAATTAAATTTGTTTAATATTTAAATTACTAGTACTATTTTATTTATTTTTAGAATAATAAAAAGTTACAATAAATGTTGATTATCATTTTAAAATATGTGTTGTATATTTAGGATTAATATTTAAAAAATTTAAACAGACATATCATATTTTAATTGAAAAAAAAATCCTTAACACTCACCCCCTTATCCATCCGGAGGACAGTGAAATGATTCTTTACAATGGAGAAGTGTTGTGAGACAGTGGTGGAGTCTCGGTACTTCACGTGCATGGCCATGGAGTCAGTTTGAGGCCAGAACGGGATGCACTGTTGGGGAGCGAGGTCCAGCCAGAGGTCGGCCGCCTCATTCTCCTCCATAAAACGTAAAGGCCGTCGCGTGTCGTTGAACACCATGAAATATGGGAGCAGGGTAACCAGCTTGGTGAGTTGAGGACATAGTTCTGAGAGAGTCACCTGCGGGAAAATTCTTTTTGGAATATTTGTAATTATAATTTGTTCTTTCGTAAAATTTTAATGTGTAAAATTAATTAAATTTTAATTCGTAAAATTTTTACATATCAGAAGTAAAAAAAGAGAATTAAAAGCATCGAATATATTACATTTAAATCCATACATACATCGTCTTTCTTAGAATATTATAATTTATTTTTAATGATGACAGAAGTCAGAGTCAAAGACGTCAAGAATGAATTTTAATATAGTCTATTTATTTAATTAGCTTCACGCCATATCCCTTACGGGGTAGCCAGAGACGACGGAGAGTCTAACGCTACGGTCCCTGCATGCCTCTTTCGCCTCGGCCACAGACATCAACCTCTTCATACATGCCCACCGGAGAGTCCTCATGCTTTTTACGTGACCTTCCTCCAGTATCATAGATACTGTGTTTTCGAAGGTCACTCGAGGCCTCCCCCTGTCTCTCTAGTTTTAACATTATATTCTTAAAATTCATCAATCTATATCAGTAATAATAGAATGAGAGAAAGGGTTAATTTCGATTTATAACGTCTATGACATTATGATGTTTTAAAACTAGGTAAGAACAAAATATGCGTGTATGTTTGTGTATATACATACGTGCATCAGCATCCGGTAGTGTCGTCGTCGCTCGGCGTGCGCGCAGACGAGCAGGCCGGGCGCGTGTGCGTGCGGTCGCGCGGCGCGGGTCCAGCGCGACTGATGTGCCCGCACGCGCAGCCGACCGCGCTCGCACCAGAGCAGCGGCTCCTCCGTTGGCTCGTAACACGCGTCCGATTGACCCTGGGGTCGTTTATTATCGATTGAATTAAGATCGAGACTGGAAGTTTTTCAAGCTGTCCATTTTTTTTTCATATGACGAGCAACTAAAAATTAATCGGAAAAATTTGTTGCTTTTATTCTGTCCGAAGATTATTTTTTAAAACTATTCTTACCATTGAACTTATCCCTGAGGACGCAAGGTCGACCCCACTCCGCTCACCTTTATCTGTAGCGGTAGCCCGGTTTTGTTGATGATCCACTCAGGTGCGTACAGGAGAACCCGCCTGTCCCCGGCCGCTGCCTCGCCCCCGGCCCCCGTGCCATCTCCCGCACCACCCTCGTGACGCGCGCGCACGCATAGGCGCTTGTTGCCACCCTCCGTTTCTACGTCCGTAGTCATGGTGATCGTCTTTTCCACCATGTCTGAGAGATTAAAATACAAGATATCGAAGACAATTATAGATGCCGCCCACTGGCGGAGGATCTATTAGGTACGATAAGTCTTTAACCAGTCGAGAACATATCGTTGCAAGTCAAGTTGAGATTATACTCAACTCGAAATTTTCTTACCGGGCGACAAGGTAAACGATCCTGACCAGGGCAGTCCCATATATTGCATCTCCAGGGTGAGTCTGTGTGAACCTGAGGGCGGAAGAGTGTAGAGATGGGCTCTTTCGCCCGCCTCCACGCGCAGGGCTGCACCACCCGAAATCTGAAGCGCGTAGGGCAGCCGGTTGTGGAGTGCCAGGGGTGGGAGGATCCGGAGTAACAGGTTCGGAATGGATCGAGAGACTTTATTTGATTTGCAACCTAGTAAAATAAAAGAAACTTTTAATTAAAAAAGGTCTATATTATGTTTAGATATAATAATTTTCTTTAAATGGTTAACCAAATGTAGTTTTTTTTTTCAATACAGACAGGATTTGAACCTTGGGCTCCCCGGGAACCGTCCCGTCGCTTTACCAATTACATCTACCAATTTGTTAACTCGTCAAATGCCCTAAAATCACCTTCCATCGGCAACACTCTCATTGCAAAAACTCCAGACTCCTCATCCGCCATGGCAGGACACACCACATCTCTCGCAGTGCCCAGATCCTTCACCAGCTCCATCCACCACAGACCCTGAGTTGAAGCTTGATAACTCTTGCTAAAATAAAATGAATTATATTTACCACCCATTCTTATATTTGTGGAAGTAATCCGTTACACTCACTCGACACTACTCGGCAGCAGGTACAAGTGACAATGATAAGCCATGTAGAGTGGCACGTTGTATGTGTCGTGTGGCGCCAGCACGGCCAGGCGCACCAACCCGCAGAACGGATTCCTCACCGCGCCCACGGCCTCAGCCCCTGCGGCCTCGAGTTCAGACTGTCGATACAGAAGCTCCAAGGGGTAGGAGGTTTCGTTTCTTACCTTGGGGAAAATAACCGTGTTTAAAATACCGAGAACGAGACCGAAGAAAGGCAGCTTTCTAATATTCACCTGCAGAGGCGACCGCACCACGATCTTCTTGTGGTTGTAGCTGGCGCTCCGCTCCACCACTACGTAATAGCGGGTATTATTCCTGCTGGGGTGCAGCACGTGCAGCTTGGACACCGAGCGTTGGGGACATATAATCTAGGGATATCAATATTAGATTGTACCTCTACATTCATTTTATATTTCAAAACAGGACGTCTTAAAATTTTTATGGAATCATTTAAGCTAAAGTAATATTTTATATAAGCATAACAATAAAACGTTTACATTATCACCTAGTTCCGTGTAAAGAAAGAATGTACGCACATTAAGTTGATCAAAGTCATGTAACTTCACAGAAAGCGTGAGGTCAGTGATGCGTCGCCGGAGCTCCTCGGCGGAGGGCGGAGAGCCTGGGGACTGACGGTCCGACCCCGTAGGGGCAGATGCTCCGAAGCCACCTTCGAAACTAATACACGATAGTTGTAATTAAATTATAAGCAGTATATAGATCATTTATTCGATGAAATCCTTCATTCTATATTGCATTTTTTTATGAACAACTTTTTCTTTATTTTTTGTATCAATATAAACCGACCAGTCCCACTCGTCGCTGATATCCGTCACCTCTTGCTTTTCCTGCTGCTCGTCGTCCAGGAGGTCTGCACCCGAGGTGTCGCAGCCTGAAATATATCAAACTTAATCATGGCTACATGATACACCAGAAAGCTAATTAAGAATTGCAGAATAAAGTTTTATTCAGGGTTTATTTTATTATAATGTAATAACGAAATGCCATTAGGTAAGTAAGGTTAGTGCCGGAAGATTTGTCATTCGTTATTCTAGCAGAACGTAAGACATATTGTTCTAATTTATGTTTGCTTGATTATTCGTGCTTCTAGAAAGTTAATTAAGTTCTTATATTTTGAATTATTAAATGAGATTGAATTTTCAATCGTTTTGATACTTTTTATTGGATCACTTATATATGTACAATATAGAGAGTTCAGATATAGGCCATCTTAATTCTTTTAACTATATATCTTTACCAATCCCACGGATTCCTAAGTCTATCTAAGTTTATATAATTAAGAAAACAGCGATTGAAAAACTTACGACTCATTCAATGTTTCAAGACTCACCAGGTGTGCTGGGTCTGCTACAGGTGTCGTAGTCAGCGACGGCCAGCACGCAGTCGTTACCCGCCAGGTCGGTCTGCGAGTGCGTGCAAAGCGACACCGTCGAGCCAGGACCTGCATACGTATGTATAGTTGGACTGAAGATTTTAATAATAATTAAAGATTTCTGGGAATTTATGGTTTAATTGAATTTTTCCCCTTCCTGATTTTTCTTCTCATACCTATATCGTTGATCAGCTGCAAGCCGCTCTCTCCAGCAACTATTGCAGTGACAGCTGCAGTCCTGTCGACAATCGCGGTAGAAAGAGTTTGCAGCGCTCGCACCGCAGCCGGCGCCAGCGTGACGTCTAACAATGAACGCGCTTCAAGCGTGATGTAAGTGCATAGATGGTCTTCCGAGGAGGAATCTACGCTATCCTCCCGTTCTGGTTCCTTTGGATTAATTTTAAAGTTACAAATGAGTTGGTTTTAGACAGTCCTTATTTAAATTAAAGAGTTAGATTCTTAAAAAACGTATCATCGTCGGTTCTATAATATTTGACATTTGGCAAGTTATTTACACTCTCAAAGATTCGTTTATTTAATATATATTTTACAGTTGAATTAATTATATTATATAATGCTTTTGTAATAGATAATATCAAACAAAGTCTTCAGCATAAGTAATTTGTAAAGACCTGAACTGTAACATTTTTATTATCCCCCTTTTTCTTTTCTTCTCCATCAGCATACGAGACCGGCATCTCTTCAGCCTCCTCTCGTTCGCTGACTTCAGCTTCACTCTGTTCTGGTGCTGAAGAGTCTTCGTCGTTGCTCATTTCATCCATACTCGAATCGCTACTAAAATATAATAAAAATATATTTGAAACACATGCTAGAAAATGGGAAGACAAATATTATCGATCTATAATTCTTACTCAGTAAACAAATGTCCGATCGCGTTCGTCAACTTGTCCTTGCCGGTTTCCTTGTCAGAGTCGGAATCTTCATAATCCAGTGTTTTTAGGAAAGACAGGTTTTCAACGTTATAGTCAACACTGTAGCCCTTATTTTCTTTGCCATTAGGATTCTTTATGAACACCATTTCATTATCAGTGTCAGCTTCATCAGCCGAAGTTTCAGATTCGAACGCATTTTTCTTCTTTGACTTTTTGACAAGTTCTGAAGGAACGCTGTCGGTCATGGTTTCTTCCTGGTTTTTAGTTTCCAAATGCGATGACATTGGATAAGATTTTGCCTGGAATTTAAGAAATATTTTATTTATCTTCCCTACATAGAGTGATTAGCGATCTAAAGATCTGAGTTTATTACCAATTTCTTTGAGTATTATCTTAGGGATTAAAAAGTAACTACATATTATAGCTCCTGTTTGAGATCAGACGAAAATGTTCTTACAAAATTGCGTTTTTTTTTCTACAATAGTCAGTAAAATTTCTCAGAGAGTCCAAAGAAAGACGCACTTAAAAAAGAATTTAAAAAATATTAACTATTTTTCACCTTAGTCAATTATCACCATAATTATTATTATGGCAGCAAGTATGAGTATCGTGGTCTCTTACTTGGAATACGGTGGCACTAATCTCCCATGGCCTAAGCAAGTTGTCCACTACTTCGGGCTCCAACAGCGGTTCCCAGACCCCAGCGCGCTCGTTGTAGCACCGTGCCAGCATGCGCAAGGCGCCGCTACCGTGCAGCGCCCGCGACCACTCGTATGCCGCGGCTTCCACGGACAACTAGGAGTATCATCAACACACCAGAGTGAAAAAAACATATTAAACCTCAGAAGAGGTCTTTTGCAACTAGCATTAACAGTCAATTTCTGGAATTAAAGCAATGTTATTGTTCAGAACGTAACTTCAACTTATTATAGTACGAGATCCGACCGCGTGATTTATACGTTCATATGTTTGATTAATAAAATATAATTTTTATCGATATTTATAACTAAACCAATGCAGATCCGCAAAGGTGGCCATCCAAATTTGGCCGCAATTAATTTTAATTAAAATGTAATTAATTATTTATTTTTGAACAATTACGTTCACTTGTAATTGTTAAAAAATATATTTCATTAGAAAGAAATATACCTGAGATACCGAGAAAGTTCAAGGTGCCATCCCTCACTTGGCCGCAACCTAATGTCAGCCAGGTGTAAACAGGTATAATTTCGTTAAATATATACGTTCATAATGTATTATCATGTTATACATACCAAATTGAAGATTAATTCTTTCCCTACATGATGAGATATAGGTGCCTATGCAAAAATGCCCGCAAATAGTGACTGCCAACGATTAAAGATAAATAAAAGCGAGAGAAACTTAAGATAAACACCGCATGTCGAATAAAGATTGAGCATGCCAGCTGCTTGTCGTTTTCATGCTTTTTTCATTTTATTTATCTTTAATCGTTGGCAGTCACTATTTGCGGGCATTTTTGCATAGGCACCTATATCTCATCATGTAGGGAAAGAATTAATCTTCAATTTGGTATGTATAACATGATAATACATTATGAACGTATATATTTAACGAAATTATACCTGTTTACACCTGGCTGACATTAGGTTGCGGCCAAGTGAGGGATGGCACCTTGAACTTTCTCGGTATCTCAGGTATATTTCTTTCTAATGAAATATATTTTTTAACAATTACAAGTGAACGTAATTGTTCAAAAATAAATAATTAATTACATTTTAATTAAAATTAATTGCGGCCAAATTTGGATGGCCACCTTTGCGGATCTGCATTGGTTTAGTTATAAATATCGATAAAAATTATATTTTATTAATCAAACATATGAACGTATAAATCACGCGGTCGGATCTTAGACTATTAACTACTAGTCTTTTTCCAATACGTTATTGGAGATTAACTTACCTTGATCAATAAAACTGGAACTCTTACAGTGTGTTCAATCTCAAATGTGATACGAACAATTGGCACATTCAACATAAAGGTTTCAATGGGTCTCATAGTAGGGTAGGATGGCTGGACGTAATTATTCTCTGGATATCCCACGTATGGAGTTAATTTTTTGGGCGCCCAGAGATCCTCGTCATGTTTCTCTGGACGGGGGTTGTATGTCGCAAAATTAAATACTTCTTTGTCTTCAGGGATCGTTAATTCTGTTGTTATTTCTTCAACTATGTCTGAAATAATTTAATAACAATGTTATTTATGGATCATCAGATTAGACCTTAACTGAATCAAGAATGCTTAAACGTTAAAAATGATATTTGCCTATGATAGTATGCACAGTGGTAGGAGCAATATGAACATCCACCTCTGACACCGACAACTTAACCATCATCCCCTCTTCAATATTCTTGAAACTCTTGGAGAACTCCAGGTCACAAGGCTTCAGAACCAATTGAGGAGGCAAGTTCTTCAACTTGGACTGAAGTTTGGACATCACTTGAAGACCAGCTAAGGACACAACTAGGCTTTCCGTGTTGGAATGACTGGAGTAGTCTAGGAGGAGTTCAGTTCTTAACAGGAGGGCGTGACCTTCAGTTTTATTCAGATCGGTAAAGAACATAACCTCGGGTTGGCGGCATTGGATAGATATGGATAGACTAGGCATATCCTCTGACATCGATGTTCCTAAAATAGAAGTACTTTATTGGTTTTTGACTTTAAACTATATTTTTTACTATATATAAGAAGTGACGTTACCAGTAGAAAAGTACCCGCTAGTAGAGTCAGTAGAGGCGGGGCGAGTGCGGGGGCGGGGGGCATCGCCCACGTACCCGTGGTTAATGACTCCCCCCTCCAGCAACTTTTCACCTGAGAATATAAAAGAATATCCACTATGACCCTCCGAAAAATACGCTTCCTAACCCTTTAAACGCCAATTTTTTACTTGAAAAGTATAAAACCAAAAAAAGAATTAAAATCGAGGCTATAATTTCAATATCACAAAATATGAAAAAAATTTAAATTATCTGTCATATAGACAGATAATTATTTATATTATATTATTTGTATTATATTATAAACCAAAATCATATCAAATACATATGTATTAGGTTAAAATTCCGCTAGTGTTGTAATAGCACGGTGTAGTTATTGTACCGGGCATGGCGTCCAGCAATGTCCTGGCTAGTCGCAGCAGGAAGGGCAGTGCCAGGTTGAGACGGGTGCGTTCGACTCGCGCGTCCACTGTGCTGGCGCGGGCCGAGCGCCGCAGGCCGCACTCCACCAGCGCGGGCCGGGACACTGAGAACCCGGACCCCGCAACTTTGCCGCCGCCCTGGGATTCCAAGATCCTGAGACGAACGGTATTCATTGAGGTATTATTTAGCGTAATGTTTAAATTTAATCATGGTTACTTTGCAATTTATACATTTATACGATCGGAACACGAAACGATGCAAAAATTAACAAGATTACAAGTCTAGTTGGACTAGAAAAATATTATCTCTTCAAACATGTATCTTCTGGCGGTTAAACTGAACAAAACAAGTTTTTTTTTACTATTAGGTCTACAACTTTGCTCCCGCCGTTTTCCAAAATATGGCGCTAGTAGCCAGTAATAGTTCAAATAAATAAATCACAGTTGTTTCCCATCAGTTTTGACATCTATAGATATAACCTAACATCGATATTAGTTAGTATTTGTTTGCGTCATATAGTTACACTTAATTAAATATGTCAACTTATAAACCGAATTCACGTCATTTGCAGGAGATTTTACTTTTTCATTTCAACATGAAAAAATCGGCGGCTGAGGCTCATCGGGTTATTTTAAGTACTTATGGTGATGATACTATTAGTGAAAGAACGTGTCGCGAGTGGTTCCAGCGCTTTACAAGCGGTGATTTTGTTATTGAAGATCGGCATAGCGGTGGCAGAGAAAAAACTTTTGAAGATGATGAACTGGAGGCTTTACTTAATGTAGACTCGTGCCAAACTCAAGAACAGCTAGCAAAATCATTGGGAGTAACTCAGCAAGCAGTATCAAAATGCCTGGAACAGCTGGGGATGATCCAAAAACAAGGATACTGGGTACCGTATCAGTTGAAACCAAGAGATGTTGAGCGACGTTTATTTGCTTGTGAACAGCTGCTTGAAAGACAAAAACGAAAAGGATTTCTTCATCGTATTGTTACTGGAGACAAAAAATGTGTGCACTATGACAACTCTAAGCGACGCACATCATGAGGATTGCCCGGCCACACTCCTACGGCGACACCTCGACAGAATATTCACGGATCCAAGGTCACGTTGTGTATTTGGTGGGATCAGCTTGGCGTAATTTATTATGAGCTGCTAAAACCTCCTGAAAAAATTACTGGTGCACTTTATCGAACGCAATTAATGCGTTTGAGTCGGGCATTAAAAGAAAAACGGCCGCAATACGCTGATAGACAAGAAAAAGTAATTTTGCAACACGACAATGCTGGACCTCACGTGGCGAAAGTAGTCGAGACGTACCTCGAAACACTGAAATGGGAAATTCTACCTCACCCGCCATACTCTCTAGATGTTGCTCCATCTGATTACCATTTATTTAGGTCGATGGCACACGGCCTGGCAGGCCAGTGCTTCGACTCTTTTGAAAAAGTGAAAGAATGGATCGATTCTTGGATCATATCAAAGGATGAAGAATTTTTCCGACGCGGGATTCGTTTGTTGCCTGAAAGATGGGCCAAAGTAGTGGAAAGTGACGGACAATACTTTGAAACATAAATAAGATACCATTTTTTTTTATATAATTTTTAAAATTAAAAAAAAAACGGCGGAAACAAAGTTGTGGACCTAATAGTAGAATTTTTTTTATAACTATGGAGGTTGATTAAATTCATTTTATATATATATCATTAGTAGGTTAAAGGTACAGTGTGGGAGTTAGCAAAAAGCCTACGAGAATGTAAGCGTTCACAAGACTGGGGTCCGATATGACCACCATAATATTGAAATATTTTTTTGTTAAATAGACGTATACGGCGCCAAAGTTTTGTTCTCTCTTTGAAGTCCGACAAAAAGCTAATTTGACTCTAACTAGTTGATTTGACTCTAACTAGACTAAAACTTGATTTGTGTCTATCGCATTAGGAGGTTTTTTTTGTATGTAGTCTAATATTTAACACTAAACCTACCAAGTACTGGTCAAATTGACCGTTCTTAAACTTTTGTAAGACTTACACATTTTTAAACGTTATAATATCGTTATCAAACTACATGACAATTCTTAGAATATGCATATAATATTTTCTACACCCTGTACTTTTAGTTATTTCCATTATTACCTGCGTTATATAATAAAATAACTTTTAATTAGCGGTCAATTTGACGGCGTGCGGTAGGAACAGGTATACAAGAATTGTCGGTGGGTTTAGTGTTAAGATCGATCAATATTAATGAGCTGAGCGTAAGCGAAGCTCTTAACCGTTTGGTAAACAATTTTATGTCGCCATATCACATAAAAACTACTCAGTCGAACTTCATCAAAATTGTCATCAGCTCTTGTTGACGGGATTCTACAGAAAAAAACTGATTAATAAAATCTTGATTTGATCAAAAGTTATGGTCGAAAAACTGAATCCCCATAGACTTAAGCTTAACTGTTCAAAATTTTTCAATTAATTATTTATTATTGTTATTAAATATTTATTTCCTTTTATTCTTTTCTAATGGATTTTCCTGCGCTCAGCTCAATTCACGTCACGTACGACGGGCGGATCTTAGTGATATTCATATTCGTGTTTATTTGGTAATATTTTTGGTTTACAAGGTTCTTAAAAATATTTCCAAAAATATAAATTTGCCAGTTAGGGCATCCCAAATCAATCGTCAAAAATATAATTTATACATTACTTCATTTATTAACATCATACCTTCTTATAACAACAGTGGAATCCTGTCTAATATCCTCAATTAGTAGACTCTGGAGACTGGCCTTTGCCTCCACGCTCCCATCCGAAAAATAATCCACGTGTAGGTTCGCTTCACCTGCAGTGAGCTTGGCCAGCCCGTGATTTAGATCACGCACGGGAGAGCTGAGAACTTCATCCATGTCCGAGAACAACTTCAGTTCAATGCCTTCTAGAGAAAATCTGGGGATGTTGATTTAAAATGGGGGTTAATAAGTTATGTTTATACTTATACTTACATAGGCGTTATAAATGGTGAATGGTGTCTTAAATTATCACTACAAAGATTTTTTTTACCTATTAAAATGTTGATATTTCAATTATAATTGCTTAAAGTCACATAGTATCTTTCAAATTATTTAACTCTCAAACAACAACTACAAATTCAAAAAATATTACCTGAAAACAGATTCCTTTTTAACTGGATCACCTTGTGCGAAGAATGCTTGCAATTTCTTGACCGTGGCCTCGGAAGGCGCTAACTCCACCGGCGAGCTTGGAACTATACATCCTACAATTTTATTAAAATTTTATATGTATTTCTGTAAAAAGAACAGAAAATTTGTTACTCGAATATCAGAACAAACATTTTTATTTGTAATTTGCAATAAACAAATAAAATCATTTCAAATTATAAAAACCTAAAATCTATAATTCTGGAGTTGTCATTTGCCCTCACCAATATAATGTCCCTCGCTGAGGTTGTCGCTCCACACAGCCAGCACAGTGGCGAGGTCCTTCTGCCCCAGGTTGATGGTGACGGAGTCCATCAGCACGCCGGCGTCGCACAGCAGCAGCTCTCTGTATGCACTGTTGTTCTGCACGTAACTGACTGCGTGCTTCAGATCGCATCGAATCGTGATAGGCTCTAAGATTGGTTCCTTGTAATGAAAATATAAAAATTAATGGAAAGATCGTATGGACATGTGTTCTGGTCTTGTGTTGAACGAAATGAAACTATCATAAACCAACCTGTACTTCCAAAGTGCCGGCCAAGGTCATGACAGCTCGTGATAGAGTTATATTAACGAGTTTTATCAGTACATTATCTATCACGGGACTCTGTATGGGACTGCTGGCTTCCATGCTTGCGTTCACTGACTTGAAGAAGTTCTCGATTAAGAGATCACCTGTAATACAAGTATATTAGTATAATGTTATACTGAGAAAGTTTTAAAAAAATATATATATTGGTAGTTTTTAAAAATAAATACTTGCCCATATTTAACACCAGCAGATTGGGTGATGATGACTTCTGAGGCAAAAGGAGAACTGGTGCATGTATCTGTTAATAATTTTTACAATAAACCTTCAGGATCCACATAAGCTGTATATGATCGTGTTAAATAAGACTCATGAAGATACATAAAAAAAATGCGTGCCTAACGCACACTGTCTATTATCAATTCAGAGGATGTCTTAGTTATTTATAAAAGTCTTTAAAAGGCAATAAGTAAGTGAATTTAAACTGTCCATCAATTCACAGTAGTGCTTCTATCTCTGATCTCGTACCTCAATAGCTAGATTAACTTTAACGGGCGCCGCTCGGAGCGCCCGCGCTCTCTCTTGGGCTGCACGCTCGGCCGCCGCAGCCGCCTCCCCTGCAGCCGCGCTAGGTATCAGGGGCTCCAGGAATTGCTAGGGAGAAATCATACAAACAGAAATTTGTTTAAATACGTTTTTTGGATGAAATGTCACTTTATATAATATGATAACTTTGGAGTACGAACTAATAAAAAAATAATAAGACACATCGATTCGTAGACTATACACCTTTCAACCTAAAACCGTATCTAAAATAATATATATTTACTAAATCTATTGCGATAAATAAATTAATTCGTCGTAGTCACCTGCAACTGACACAGCAGCGAGCACAGCAGCACGGCATGCAGTCGCCCGACGCGCACGCGCAGCTCGGCGTCGTGTCGCGAGCGAGCACCCAGAGCACACCGCACGTACTTCAATTCCAGCACCTTGTCCTCGTCCGGCCACACCAGCTAACAAGGTTTGTGATATATGGTACGGGAAAATATTTCTTGATAATTTGAGATATTATAACATTTATAGTTAACACATCGAATGATAAATTATAGAGAAATAGTATGGTGACTAAAAAGGAAGGTTCCAAATGACAAACCTTAGGATAAAGCGTCGCTTCCGCCAGGTCGTCCACCTGCAGGGACCCCAAGAATAGCTTGAAGATAAGTCTGTCGTTGGCTCGGAACACGCAGTCGCTCTCTAGCGACATGACGCGCGCCTCCACCAGCGCACTCTCCGCGTGACACAGACGCGCCGTCATAGAGGACACCCTGGTTTGCGGGACGTGTCACTATCATGTTTATCAGTTATGGAAGTTTTAAAGAGCAATATACACCGATTGTCCTCCTTACTATAAGTTATCCTCTTTTAATTTATCAAAAGCATTTAGAATTTAACAAACTAAAGTTGCTAACTACTAAGTTGCTAAGATTCCCCACAGTTATTTAAAATGTGTTAGAGAGTTGAAATTATTGAAATTTACCTCATAGAATAACTAAACTTGGTAGCTCCAGGAGGCACAGGCGGATCTGCTTCAGGTTTCATCAAGTAGTCCCATAGCGTTGTAGTTCTCGGTAGAATCAGATTCTTTATATTAACAGAGTGACGTTTTTGAATTCTGTACACATAATAGAAATAATCATATCATAACTTTTTAAATTAACTAATTATAATTAAATCATAATAAAGAAATAGTAGCACGTTCCGGTACTAACTTCCGTCTAACATACTGCAGGTAGTTGCACATCGCTGTGAGTGCGGGCGCATGCGCACATATAGTGATTGGCCCAGTGTCCGCCACCAGCGCCTGCTCCACGTTGTGGAAATGAGATCTGAACTCGGGACAGTTCGCACGCACCTGACAAGAACGTTCAATATAATTCAAATTGATATAAAAACTAACTAACGAATTAAAGATGAGATGAAAAAAGTATAAGTGTTAAGTTTTTTTTAATATTCAATACTTATATTGTAATGTTAAACTTACTTTCCGATACAACAAATTGAACAGTTCCCCAGAACTAGTGAGCAACTCCAGGTACTGGCCGGTGCTGGTGCAGTGCTGCTTGTCCGCGAGCAGCACAGAGGCGAGCGACAGCTGCAGCGCCGGCCCGTATCGCATCAGGGCCGCGTCCGCGCACACCGCGCTCACCACCAGCATCAGGTACGGCTTGTCGGTGAGCTCGCTTGAGCGGTTCAGGTTTATCACTATCTCTCCTGAGAATTGTTTATACATTGAAGGCCAATGGTGAAACAGAAATGAAAAGAATCAGGGAAGTAGATCTTTCGATATTTTGATTTATTAATGAAAATATAGTATAGTTTCATTCAATTATAATTAAATCAATTAAAAATAAAGAGTCTTGCATTAATTCCGAGTTATAAATATACATTCATTACATAGTGAATTGAGATATTATAATTAAATAATAGAAACTAAACCATTAAAAAATCTTTCTTTTTTTATTAATTTAAAATAATGGATGGAACAGGCAATCCTCACCTATTATAAATCTCATCAGGGTGTCGATGGTGTTACTGGGAGACACGTTGTCGTCAAACCCAGGGAGGTCCACGGATCTCGCAAACTCCTCCACATCCTCATCACTGATTTCAGCTAACGGTATTGACTCGTCTACAGGAGACTTTGTGCTATCGCCATCTGTTTTGCTTTCAGCCCTGCGAGAGTGTGGATATACAAAGTTTATGTAAAGTAATTTAGACTTTAATAAATATAAACAACAGAATATGAAATCTCATCATATTGAGGTATATCCGGTATAGGTCCGTGTATAGGAAATAAATAATCACGTTTCAACTATTATTTGAATTAAATTTACTAACCTATTTCGGCTAAAATAAGCTGCCACAATTTTCTGCCTCAATTTTACTAGATCTTTATACCCTGGGTCAGCTGTCACTCTATCTTGTTCCAGAACTTCCAGGAGCTCGGGATCCATAGGCTCCTCCACATAATCTCCAGAGTCCATAAAGGACACGGGCACAGTATTTGGGACAGGAATTGGAAAGTTATCAAAGAAGTCCAAAAGATATCCGATGTTTCTATCCGATAAGTTAAATTTCAGGCTTGAGAGAGATATGTTGAGTTTATATCTGTGTATAAAAAATAGGTTCTTAAGAAGAACCCTTTCTAAATGTAAACTAAATTTCAAGCTTATTGATCGTCCCTGCGTATCCTCTGCAAGCGTCGAGGATGCAACATTACTATCTCTTAAGTTTTTCTTTTATCGACTATTTTATTCATCACATACGCGATAAGTGCTTTATTCTACGAAGATTTCGGTGATTCGTATTTGAAATAACAAACCTTGGGAGTAACCGATACTCCTTCTTGATGCTGGTGGAAAACACGAGCAGTGCCCGCAGTCGCGGCACGAGCTGTGCCGCAGATGACGAGCGACGTGCCTCACGCCAGTTTGTCGCCTCGCATAGAAGTAGCTGTGGGAATGGTATGTTTGATAAGTTTTTAGTCTAGTCTAGTCGGTTCTATGTTTTATATGTTGGATAGAGATTCCATTATATATTACATTTTAACTCCCGTCACAACCGTACCTGTAGCACGCACTCCGCGTGAAACCTATCGTAGAGCCTTTCCTCCAGTTCCATGCAGGTGGCATCCTCCAGCGCCGGCTCCGGAGGCTGTAGCTCCGATTTCACCAAAACCCGAGAGATATCCACCACCAATACGCGACCCGCCCTAGAAATATTCCCCGAAATAAGAAATGAGTGGATAGCTAGGGATTCTAACATGTTAATTGATGGAGTGCAGTCAGTATTCTTGCACAATAGGTTTAAGATAATAAGTGAGGTGAATAAGGTGGAATTATTGAACTTACTTAGTAACACATCCGTGCTCCGGCAGCACGATGACGGGACCTTTGATGTCTATGTTGAGGTGTAGCACGTGCCGGCGGCTGACGGCGTGCGCGAGCACAGCCTTGCTGGCCTCGGTCACGTGCTCCACCGCGCACGACACCTGCTCCGACAACTCCTCAGAGGACATCGAATGCGTTTGGAAGAAATTTATAATTTCCGTGAACGCGTGCTGTTGAAAAAATATTATACTATACGAAAGCAACTTTAATGAAAATAATTTTTCTTATGTTTAGGTTATATTTCTTGATGCCTTGATTCGAATCAACTTATATTATAAATGTTAACCTCCACGTAGATCAGTTCTATGGGTTCCACATGGCAAGTAACCCCTAAGTCCGCGTGACTGTTTGCAGGGTTTTTCTCCACGTCCAAAGCTAACACAGTACTGCCGAGAGACCCCTGAGCAGCTAAGAGTAAGGGCACCAGGTCGCCATCAGACATCCCTTCTACAACTATACTCTCTGTTCTTGCTGACACCTTGAAAATAAAAATAAAACATTATTTGCACAAATTCAAAAATAAATTAAATAGGAGCAGTTTCTTTTTATAATAAGGTCTACCTTATAAGCCTTAGCCGACGGTCTGGTCTCAATAGAGACCAAGAACTGTGTTAGGTTCACCACCAACACCTCCTTACTACGATTCATCATGGTCAGGGTGCAGTTCGCGAGGGTCAAGTTGAGTTTGTGCTCTAAAATAATTTTTAATACCAATAAAACCGGGAAAAGCATATTCGTATGAAATAAAAATGGCAATGCCTTTTTTTAGAGAAGAATTTAGACTTCCTCACCAATATACTGCTTCGACCTATCCCTGGCCCCTTCAGCATATCCGATGAGCTCGCAGACCCTCCTGCGTTCGGGGCTGGAGAGGTGGCTCCACAAGCTGCGGCCGCGCTCCGTCCTCACACATAACTCCATTCCTTCGCCTTCGGAACCCGAGTCCGGGCGCCACCAGTCAAACTCTGTTTCTACTACCTCTATCCTGTCCGGTTCTTTGGCTAAAAGCTGATCATAAACATAATTTCAAGATTTGTTGGTGGGTCATACATAATGACGAACTTTGTGCCATAATATGTTTTATAATAATATTATCTATTGAAACGAAAAAGAAAACAAATCATGACAAATTTTTGGGTTTTTATTTGAAGACAAAACCATTTAAGTATTCTTTAATTTAATCTAAAGTAACCATTTTTTGTGAAATCTGTCTTTGTGAGGTTAAATCAGTTTTGATGGTCCTGCGTTAGGAAAGAAAAAGATTTAAGTATTGGTTCGTAATATGAAAATTTCACCTAATAATAAGTCTCACTCTTAAAACTCAAAATTTTACATCTACTTACTTCAAACTTTGCATGCTCCCTCGCTATAACAACGGATACGATGGGCAGACTATCTTCACACTTCTGTAAGTCTAATTTTAATTCAATATCATTAGGGCTTCTAAGAGTACTTTTATATGTCTTCTTATAATCATTGTAGTGTTCTCTATGTTTCTTGATAGCTGCCCACGTGTAGGGCCGTACTCGTTGTTCCACTACAACATTGTACGCGTATTTCCACCACAGCTTTATGTTCTTAGTCAGAGGCACTCCAGGATGTAGGTGACGGTATTTTCTAATAAATAACGACCAATTATTCTTTATAATAATATCGTAATATTAAAAATGACCACGGTATTTTTTGGAGAGAGTATATAAATAATTAAGTATCATCACAAAAACAATATATTTAACATAGATAATCAGTTACCTATGAAGCTGGATCCTTCGGAAAGACATAAGTAGGTTATGGATGGACAGGTACTGTCGGCGCGACAGCTGCAGGGCGCTGTCCTGCAGTACGGCGTCCAGCAGCAGCCGCGGCACGCGCGCCTCCCCGGACCGGTTGATGATCACCTTCACCTTGCACGTCACGGGTTTGAGTACTAGAACGATCAACACAACTACACTTAAGGCTTAGGCTTTTGAGACATTCAAAGGATTTCGACAGAGAAGGAACGCTTTTGAAATCGCACAATTAAAGTCGGACGATTCAAAAGTAACACCAAAATCTTTGATAGAAAATTATGCAAGCAATAGTATCAGTATTCACTCACAAAACTCAAAATCTTCATGATGCATGGAAAACTTGTCCAGACCAGTGAGCATATAGTGCTTCCAGTTGTAATACTGCATGGGTGTGATGTTGGCGACCTCGGCGTCGTCCAGTGCTGTGGCAGTCGGGTTCCAGTACAGTGAGAGAGAGTCGATGCGCATCATCTGATATACCGTCGATGCGTTTGCTGGAGTTACTGACGGCTTCCATTTGCTGTAATATTAGTATTTGTTGATGATGACGTGCGTAATATAATAATAGCTGAATTAATCGGCCATTAAAAATTCAATAGCTTCAGACTTTATCTTTTGCTTCCAAAAAACATATTTTAAACAGTTACGTTTAAAATGATTAATCATTTTGAATAACATACAAGTACCAACCCATTTGTGGTTTCAATCGACAGACTTTGCAGGCATAGCCCGCATGCCAGAGGTCCATCTTTGGAACTAATAGAATCCTCGTAACGGACGTGAACATTACGGACATAAATCTGTAAATTATTTACGATGGCCGTAAATAAATTCTCGAAGAAATTTTGAGGACCCTTAAGTATTTCACTCTCCGCCTCGAGATCTTGGAGGATCTTTCGTTTGGCTGCTCTTGTCAGGCGCCTCTCTCGCTCAGGATCGAAGTGACTGTTGGAGATGGCTGGTCCCACGAGAATCAGGACATCCTCGATGTGGACAACCACGGGTTGCGTGTATAATCCTGACCATGGAATTTGCAAATTGACCTTTCCAATAGTTCCGATTTTTACATCGATTGGTAAATCTAGTTCGTACTGAAAAAAAACAATATTTTTGTAAAAATTATATGAATGTCGATATTTAGATAAAATCGACAATTAAAAGTTTATGGATGTAATAACTTACCAAAGCCTCTGGTTTAAGTTTAAGATCACTAAGATTGACATTCCCGGAAAAGATGCCCACGTTCAGGTTCTCAGTATCCAGATCCTGCACGTACTTGCCCAGCAGGCGGTTGAGGATCCCTGCGACTGCGCCTTCGAACATTCTGCTAGATTTTTGTCAGCTGCTGGCCCGATAAAGTTTATGAGTTTGCTTTAATAAATACCTTAATTTGATTACATCATTTTTTATCCCATATGAAACCCTAAAAAAATATGAATTATTGGTGTATTAATAATCCATTAAAATACGTATCCAAATAAATAAAGAATTATTTGTCGATTTGACAATAATTATAACCTGTAGGAGCGGGACGGGTATATTAACAATACTTACTGTTTAAAGTTAAGTAATAATAACGTAACTAAATAAAACAAGATCGTAAACACATGTCCATATTATGTTTATCTGTTTTGTGTCCGTTTACAAAAAAATCATTTTTGTTGTTAGCAGTATTTCTATATTGAAGACGAGACCGTTTGTTAAAATAATAACATGATATCTTGACGTGTTTATATCACTTATTTACAAATAACAATACCCGCAAATAGCCAAAAAATGTAATATCAATACTGTTAGCCACTTTGTTTACTCACTGTAGCAAACTATTGATATGTTATCAGCTGCTATCAGATAACATTATCATATGCAAGTTAGAAAGTGGGAGGTAATTGTTTTAAATCAAAAAGTTTAATAAGAACCTGCTATATTTGCTTTAAAAACAGAAAATGTGTCGTGATGTTTTAGACATAAAGCAAAGGAGTATAGTTAAAGAATAGAAATCATATTTAAAATGTTCCAAACAGATTATTTTGTAAAAAAAACAACGAAAACGTCTTTTAAATTCTTTTAAAAGTCTATAAACGATATAATATAACATTTAATAAGCATATTATTGAGTGTTTCTGAAAATAAATGTAGGAACAGAAATAAAAAATAACACGAATTTCTGATAAAAAATCAGTACGACTCCCAACTGTACAACACACCCCTAAACTAATACTGTACGCATGACGACGAAGGTCAGTCTGACAGGAAGTGACACATAGTTACTCGGTTTTTTTCTTAAATTTATGACACCGAGAAATGTATTAACTAAATTTAACTTTTACTTTTTTTTATAAAAAATATATATTTATTTATATATATTATTATTTCGATTATATTTATTAAATTATTAAATATATTATTATTTCGAAATTCAAAGGTCTGTTATTATACAATCTGATCCATTGTATCACTTCAATATCATTTATCCGAACGAACCTAAATCAACAGATAACGATCATTCAATTAAGATGAAAGGTCACCAGGCAGGCGCAATGTTAGATAATAATTGATGTTCCCATCACGAAGCAGACCTAAAAATAGATTCAAGGTCAGGGATCAATCTTTACCTTGTGTGGGAAAAGAATTAAAAAATAGCTGCCTTACACGCATGATATTAACACTTAAATTATAATAAATTATTTTAAAATGATAATAAAAATAAATGTTTTTTTGATAAAAATAATACGCAATTATTTAAACCCCATATGACTGCCATGACAAAGACAATATAAAAAAGGATTATCAATAATATAAGTTATAAATACCTGTTATTGCATGATTCTTTTGACCTGAAGACGATATATTTCTACAAGTTTCAATGATGACGTCAAGGGTTCAAAGGATTCCTGGTTTTGACAGACGTCACGGAAGGCGCATGGGCGGATTTCGCGCATGCGCGGGAAACCGGACCCAAATGGTGAGATGGAATCGCTCACTAAATATGACTGAAATATTAGTATTTCTATGTGTACATTTGTACGAATTTTATGATGCTAAATTGTACTCCTTCCCTTAGGAGTACAAAAGTGTTACTCGATGCAATATGTTTATAGATTATTTACTTATTTATTACTTTTCTACTAAGATATTGACTTTACACACAAACAAAACGTAATATCTACTTGCTATTATAATCTACACACTTTTAATAATCATTTTATGTTGTAGATTATAACCTGCCTATTGATTGGGTCTAGCCGTAGTTACTAACCTGAAGCTCGTAGATGCACCGGTTTTACTAAGATAGTAAACCCTTGAACAGGAGGACCTATTACTACAGTTTATATTGAGCTGAAATCTGAAGGATCAAATCCGTAGGTCGTATAACTACATAAAATTGCTGAGAAACAAGTTCACATACCATTCAGTTGTGTCAAAGTATTATAGTGTTTGATGCTGTGCATTATTTTATTTTTAGGACTAATTGTTAAGCTTGACTAGCTTTCTTCCTTTGTCCCTCTCGTCGACCCATATGTAAGGGTTTCAAAATAATAACCTCTGTTAATAATACAATAATTAATAATTATAGCCTACCTTATTTTCTCTTGAAAACAAAGTAATCAAATCGGATAAGATACCACCACGCCAACTTTTACAGAAATCCATGATTCTTGCGTTTGGACTTGAAAATGCAAAAATTTCGGGGGTTACAAGTTGTTTCTGTGCCGTATATTTTGACTAGGTAAAAAGATATTATCACTTCATAAAAATCGAGTTCCTAATTAGAAAATAAAAAACTTTTTTTTTCTTTTCAGACGTCTTTATAGCTTAATAATGGCCAGAGCAACGAGCACTGATTCCCATAGATCGCAGAATCCAGTTCTACTAATGTTGATTAATTTATAATTCTTTTTTTATATACTAAAAATCCTGTGTCGTGTACTTATAATACCAGTTATTTTTTTAAAAATCGATGTATAGATCTCGTTATTAGTAACTTAATATGATATAAAATATATACTTATATAGTAATAACTAAAAACACCAAAATTATTTTACAATATTTTTATTAACATTTTAATGTACAATACATATTAACCCTATGGTGTTCGTTGCGGCACGCGGCAGGCGTTGCATGACCCGATTGGTATGGCGGCCGCGAAGCAGTCGGACGGACACACTGGACACGCGCCCGCGAACTGACGAGGGTACTCACATTGAGGGGATGATGACCATTGGGAGGGTTCCGCGTGCTGGAAATTAAGACAAATGGTCAAATGTCTGTTAAAACATTGATTGCTAAAGTCGTAACACTCACCTTGATGAAGCTAGTGAAAGCGCAGACCATGGCGTCATAAGCCGGACAGTTGATGTGAACTCCTTGTGCCGGTAGATCGGTGGTGAGGCAGGACGTCTTCATGTGCTCCACGGCCCCGTGCCAATCGGGGTTCTCCTTCGCGAACTGGTCAAAGTGGGACGCAAACCTCGCTGTGTCCAACTTGTTATCTTTCATCCAGCCGGATTTAGTGAATATACAAGTCATTCTTTCGCACTAAAAATGTAACATATTCTTTTAGTGTGTCGAATATTGGCTACTAAATTTAAACTAGCATGAGACTGACCTCCCCGAGACTGCTACCACATTGTACAGACGCTTCCGGTTTTACCACTTTTGGTGTACCAAGACATTGATATATCTGTAATATTTAATAATATTTTACAACTGAAATATCTTACATACAAAATTATTAAATAACGTTTACATTAATAATTATTTTAATTACATATTTACTTTTTTTAACTCCAAAACAATAATGTTAATTTGATGTTACATCATGGAAGGCAAAAAGTATAAGTATATAAGTATAGTATAAAATAAAAAAAACATGTACTAGCGAAAAGTAAATTTATCATAAAATATAAAAGAAAACAACTATATACTAATATGAACATAATAGTATAAATGAATAATACCAAAACATACACCTATACCTGAAAAAAAATTAAGGGGTAATATATTAAGAAATCACTCCTCTAATCCTTATAAAAAGTAGGTACTCAGTATACAAGTTAATAATAAGAACTTATCAACTGGATGAAGTCACCCCCAAAAGAATATATGAATGTTTTTAATATTAATAAAAAAATGTAATAAAATTTTTGAAAACATGTCTACATTTAGGTAAGTTTCGTGTAAACACGAACTTACTGATCCTAAAAATTTTAATAAATACTATATGAGATCTAATGTATAGCTATTTATTACAGGATAATAATTTCACGTTTATGTATCTATAGACTAGACGAGAATCGAGAATAGATTAGACCTACCGCATTCGGTGTGACTCCACAGAACACCGGTTGCGCCACGGGTGTCTCTGCTTGACATGACTGTAAACATTTATATCAAACATTTATGCAAACCAATTCATAGAAAAAAAAATCCGTGCCCGCAGGGGGACACGCGTGGGTAGACCTCGTGTGTAACTCATTTAAAATATAACTCACTACCTAAGAATAATACATGATGCCGTTGTTTACATCAAAAATTTTCAAGCAAAAAGCGGTTTTAATTTTTTTTCTCGGAAAAGGTATCTTTTTTGGAAATACTTTTGGTACTTAAATTTAGAGTAAAAAATAACCTTTCTTTTAAAAATATTTGCGAGGAGGGAATGTTTACCAGAAAAAAGTTGCCGTGGTTTTACCTACCTAAAATTTACAAGCTAAAAGTGGTTTTTATTTTTTTTCTCGGAAACGGTACCTTTTACGGAAAAACTTTTGATACCTAAATTTAGAGTAAAAAATAACCTTTCTATTAAAAATACTTGTGATGTAAGAATGTTTACCAGAAAAAAGTTATGATTTTTTTTCCAAAAATTTTCGGTTTTTTTACCCCCATCCCTAAGTTATTGAAGTTAGGTTTTCGGTTTATCTACATTAGTTATAGGTATTTATCAAAGACATCATATAATATGAACGCGATTGATCTCCTTTGTATAGGGACAAAGTTATGGTCGAAAAACTGAAATCAGAAAAAGTGAGGCCCTAGCGCCCCCTGTGACCAGATTTCTCTGGTTAACGAACTTGACCTTCATTTTTGGATGGTTGATTTTTGTGCAAAGTTTGAAAGCGATCCGAGCGAAACTGCGACCGCTATCGTGCTGACAAAAGTCGAATCTGGACGCACGCACGCATATATATATATATATATATATATATATATATATATATATATAAACTTTTTGACCAATGGTCATTTCGGACTCAGGCGGTCATAAGAAGACCTCCTGTGAAGAAATTTTTCCAAAATTCGAAAGTAGGGGACAAATGAATGGGCAGACCGAATTCTTCGAGGTCTACCCAATATTGTAAGAGATAAGAAAATTATGACTGTATAAAGTAATGATAACTTACCACAATACTTAAAGAAATTAAAACTAAGAAATAAAACATTTTCACAAACACGTCTAACGTGGACCGCACAATGCAAGAAATTTAATTAAACTATTACTAACTACTAATCAACTGAATAATGTGGCAGTTATGTACAAAAATCTGGTCAGCCAATGATATCACTCTATAAATGAGATAATTTATGAGGTGAGTTTTAATTTGACCTCAGAAACCGGAGATTAGGTCACGCTTATATTCCTCATATCTTGTTTATAAATATTTTAATATTATGAAAGATTCTTCACACATTAGATCCAATAATTTAAAGTTTAAACATCACATAATCAATTCATATACTTATAGGACAGTGTTTTAATTTATTATCTTCATTGAGCTGAGCCTAAGCGAAGCCCTTAACCGTTTGGGAATCAATTTTATATCGCCACATCACATAAAAACTACTCAGTCGATCTTCATCAAAATTAGCATTGCTGTAGCTCTTGGTGACGGACATTTACAGAAAAAAAACTGATTAATAAAATCTTGATTTGATCAAAAGTTATAGTCGAAAAACTGAATCGCCATCTCGCGCGCGCTTGCCGATCGTCTTCCTCAAAATGAGCTGAGTCGCTTCATCACCTGAAAACTACTAGAGCGATTTTAGTAAAATTTAGCACGAATGTAAAACTACAGAAAAGCATCTACAGAAAAAAAAACTGAATGATAATATTGATGATTAAATCAAAAGTTATAAAGAAAGAACCAAGAGACTCGTGATTGTGTCGCTCGTAGTCTATCTACGACTATCATGGCGACAAACTTTCTCAATTAATTGTTTATTACTGTTATTAAATATTTATTTCTTTTTATTCTTTTCTAATGGATTTTCCTGCGCTCAGCTCAATTCCAACCACGCACGATGGGCGCTTCCTAGTAAATATGAATATTTAATAACTAAATAATCACTAAAAATAAAAGTAAAAATGTTAAGGTTAAGGTTTTTTTCTTTTACTTGGTTGGTAAAATTTCTTCTCATTAATAATTAGGTTTGTTTTAAATCAATTATAAGATCTTAATTTAGAGTCATCTATTGATAAGTAGTAAAAGTTAAAAGTTATGTTGCTATGTTTTATTTAAAATAACATATTTAAAGTAAATTAAATAAGTAAATTTTCTAAGTAACGTTAAGCGTTTGTAAAGGTGCTAAACTTTTATTTACATAGAAAAGTTATACACTCACCGGCACATTTAACCGCCCATCTCTATCATTCGTCGCCCTGTTTGTTTACGTTTATTATGGTTCATCAACTGTTTTGTTTTTTTTCAAGTGGCTACTCTAGCAATAAATTAAACACTTATACTCATAATTCGTTTCCTAATTTTGTGTCACCGACAGGTTTTTGGAATTTAGTCGTTATTTGACATTGTTGCCGTTGTGTTCCCGTGTTAACATTTCCACTTATTTTCTACCATAGTGTGTGAATATTGTTTAATTTAAGTTTCTAGTGTTCGCTTATTGTTTGTAACTGTAAAAAATACCACTCGATGCAACTGGTGCAGCTAGGGCAGTGGCTTTATCTGACGCCAGGTAGAGCCAACGTCGCATCGTCCGTATACTCGGTGTACCTCGAACTACGGTACGGGATGCCATCAGACGATTTCGGGAGACAGGCTCATACACACGCAGGCCAGGTCAAGGTCGATATCGATGCACTTCATCCCGAGATGACCGCTTCGTTATCAGCAAAGTGTTGAGAAATCGCTTTTGTACGGCTACTGAAGTTCATACGCGTCTTTTTTGAGGTGAGAAATGTCAGTGTGAGTGAACGAACAATTAGGAGAAGACTGGTAGAAAGGAATCTGAGGGCTTTTCGTTCAGCTCTTGCTTCACAACTGCTCCCATAACACTGTAGAGCTAGACTTGCTTTTGCTGAAGAATATGCTAACAGGTCTGTTTGGGAATGGAAGGATGTACTGTTCTCAGATGCGAGCAGAAGAGCCCTAAGAGGTCCAGATGGACGTCAGCGTGTCTACAAGCGCTAAAATGAAAGGTTTGCTCCATGCGCTATAACCGAAACAGTGGGTTACCAGGGAGGATACGTAATGGTTTTAGGAGGTATCTCTTATGAGGCTCGTACTGACCTTGTTGGGTTCTATATAGGCAGTGTAAATGCTCAAAGATACGTGGAAAATGTCCTACAAGACCATGTCATACCTTTTGCACCATTTATTGGTCACAACTTTAGATTAATGCATGATGATGCACTTTGCCATACCGCAAGTTCCGACATAGAGTACCTTAATAAGGTCGGTATTCAAGTTTTACCATGGCCGGCACGCAGTCCCGATCTTAACCAAATTGAAAACATTTGGGACAACCTCAAAAGAAGTATCCGAGCAAAAGTACCAGCACCTACGACACTAGGAGAGCTCAAGACGGCTGTGGTATAGAAGTGGCACAATATCCCCCATTCAGATATCCAAGATTTCATGGATAGAATGGCAAACCAGCTCCAAGAAGTCATTGGAGTCCAAAGCAGCAACACCCATTATTAATTTTAAATTTTCTTTTTAATTAGACCACTTTTTTCAAAATTGAAATTGTTAAATTTTTATAGAAAATTGTCCTAAAATCGATTTTTGGAATTTACCGTTTAATAAAAGCCCTTGTTTGAAGAATTTTGTTTTTTTTTCAAGACCTTAAAAGTAGCTTTCAATGTACCTCTCATAAAATGTGGTCTAAATTTGTCGATTTTTGTAAATTGAAGGAAATACAAGATGGGCGGTTAATTGTGCCTGTGAGTGTATATTTCTATGTAGAAGATTGTGACTGGCCAGGAATTGACGCCGAGATTACAGGCTTTACTTAAATAACAGCAAATAATTAGAATTTTCCATTAAAATGTTTCAATAAAAATATCTGTACTAAAGAAAATAATTTCATAATCATTTATTTAAATCAAATGTAAAACAATATTACGTCATTTTTATTAATTGCATTCAGAAACCTGAGTTTGTTATTTTATTATCCTGATATCCTCTTTGTTTAGATAAAACTTGATGGTCCATAGTTTGCGATGCATAAAATACATTCTAAGCGAGAGAGAATTTTTTTTTCAAGTTTTGAATCTTTCGCAGTTTGATCAAAAATTTTCATCATTGCATGACAAAAAAACGGCTCCTTTGACGACTCCGGCTTTGTAACGCCTCTATATTGCCCTTTGTGGGTGAAATTTCATAAAATTTTTACGTGCCAAAGAGAATATTCTGGCCAAGTTTTATACCTATAAGAGAATATTCTGGCCAAGCTGGCTTATACCTATAAGAGCTATAGTTTAAAATGTGTTTTTTTAATTAGCACCCCCACAAATTCGCGGATGACGTGTCGTGAAAGGTGGAAAACTCTTTCTTTCTCTTTCTATCTTTATAAATATATGTACAAATCTCGTGTCATCATGTTCGTTTGCGCTAATTTTAGAAACCTTTGAATCGATTTTAATGACATTTTATAGATATCTATCTCGTTTGATCCAAGTTATAAGATAGAATAATTTTCATCTCGATAACGAAGTGGCACCCGAGATTTCGCGAGCACAGCGAGTCGAAATTAAGGGTTTGTTGGCGCCACTAGTATATAAAAGGTTTAATTTACTTCTAATTTGTATAAGTTTATTGAGCGAAGCGAACGAAGTGAGCGGAGCGTTTTACTGGAGACTTTTTACATTCTTTGTCACGAATTGGCTTGAAAACTACTAAACGGAAAATTATGAAACTTTGCAATCAAAAAGACACACATTAGTTGATGGTTCTTATAAAAAAAAATTTAAAAAAATGTACTTGAAAAAAAAAATTTTTTTTTAATATCATGTCAAAAAACTGATATCCCATTGAAGTAAATGGGAAACGATGAGTCAATACACTGGGCTCGCTTCGCTCAATATGCAAACGGCACCCAAGATTTCGCGAGCGCAGCGAGTCGAAATTGAGGGTTTGTTGGCGCCCCTAGTTATAGATGGCGGTGATTAATAAAATTTTAATTTATCTATAATAGTTTCAGAAACAGCACACAAAGTCGCTGGCAGCGGCTAGTATATATAAAGATATATATATTTAATAAACAATACATTTATTCGATAAATGTTATAAATTATAATTTTCAATGTAATCAATAACTGAAGTTGTAATGACTTAATTTTATTTTATATTTATTTTTCTGTTTTTGTTTGCCTGAAATAATTAAGAAACTTCCACATTTACAATATTATTAATTAAGTATGATCGCACTTTTTCGGAATAAAAATTATATTATAGCAAAATTTTATCAAAATCCGTTCAGAAGATTTTGTGTTACGTCTCATACAAGCAAATAAGTTGTCCAATATTGTAAGTAAATTATTTGCCTTACTTTTATTTCATGTACTGAACATGAAACAATTTATGATAAAGTATTTACTAATCAGATTTTGTCTCGTTTGCCTTATTATATGTATAGAGTACACGCGACAGACATTTACTATTATTTATATGTATAGCAATTGTTTTAAGTGTTACTCTTCCTAATATTATTTATCAGCGCCATCTAGTGCTACATGCAGGAAAATAGATATTTTGAAAATATTCTCCATACATAACATGACTTAGGGGTTCTTTAGTGATGTGATATTTCTAACATCTCAGATATGGTTGAGGATCCATAACTTCATCCCAAAACCTTAGAACTGCGATAAGAAACACTTAACATTAAAAATATTTACCAAAATATAGTGTATACACTATGTTATTTTGAAATTCATTAAGAATTCAAATAAAGAATTTGAAATTACTACTATTATCATTTTTTTTTACTAAAAATAATAATTTATTAAACACATTTTTTACTAATGGCGCATTTACATTGATAAATTAATCACAGAAAAATCATTTTCAATGCTAAGGCATTTACGAAATTGTCTTACTTCCTCCACCAAAATCTTTTACTTGCACCGCTTTTCTGAGCGCTGATCCTAAATAATGAGCAATTAACATAATCAATTTTGTGAAATTTCTTAGGTTTGTAATTTTGGCTTAAAATATTCTTAAAGTTCAAAGTATTCCCAGTTGACTGCAGCAATGCTTATATCACAACAATTTTTACCAAATCCATAATTTATTTAGTACTTACTGGCTGTTCTGTTGACTACAAAATGGTTATACACACCAAAACGGACACTTAGTTCATGTATTGTTTCAACCTGGGACGGAAACAGCAACAATAGAAATTTGCGTACAATCCTTTGCAATTCTTTTAAAAATTTTATAATATAATGTCAAACAACTTTATTTATACATCTCATTAACAAAATATCACAAATCATTGCAAACAGCAAAGAAATCTTTTCTCAGCACGGGCAGTGACTCTTCATCCCGTCTGTTCAACGGCAGACTGTTTTCAAAGTGCGGGTACTGTGGATGCCACCAGTCACAGACAAGCATGTCGACCACTGTGTCTATGATGACAGAACACTCTGGGATTATGTTCCGTGATATGTTGTAATTGCCGGAATTAAAGCCCAGGTGCAGTCTGTGGTGTCGGAATTCTCGAGACAGCACCACACTCACTGAAGACAAAATCATACCCATAAGTGGGGGTACTTCATAAAAACTCCTACAGGTCACCTGGAAAGTGATAATTTACACTAATTAATAATTAATTTCAAATGTAATATGCTTAAAATGGTTCATAACTTACAAATTTAATTTAGAGCAAAAAAAAACGGTGAAGGTTATATATCACTAGTTAGTTCCCGCCCGCTTTTCTGGGCAACTAATAACAAAGCATCACAAATTGTATTGTGTTGTGTGTGGGTAAATTGAAAAAAATCACATACTGTATGTAGGTAAATAGAAAATAATCACAAATAATCACAAACTGTATGTGGGTAAATAGAAAATAATCACCAAATGTTTGTGGGTAAATTGAAAATAAAAACAAATAATCTTAAACTATATGTGGGTAAACTACAAATAATCACATACTGTATGTAGGTAAATAGAAAATAATCACAAATAATCACCAAATGTTTGTGGGTAAATTGAAAATAATCACAAATAATCACCAAATGTTTGTGGGTAAATTGAAAATAATCACAAATAATCACCAAATGTTTGTGGGTAAATTGAAAATAATCACAAATAATCTTAAACTATATGTGGGTAAAATGAAAATAAACACATATAATCACAAACTGTATGTGGGCAAATTGAAAATAATCACAAATAATCACAAACTGTATGTGAGTTACGGAACCCTAGTCTTACGAATAAACATAGTGAGAGGCCAAATATTTTTAATTTCTACTGCAATGCAATGGGAGAAGAGAAGGAGCGGGGGGTAAACTTTGCAGTTTTTTAGCTGTAACTTTGGAACGATTTGGACTTTTGCAGAATCCTTTCTTATTGCACCTATTCAATATGTCAGGAGTCTTGTGTCCAAATTTCACCTTTCTAGGTATTACGGTTTGGACTAGAGCGATGAATGAGTCAGTGAGTCACTGAATGTCTTTTTGTTTTATATATTAAGATTAAGAATGTAATTATGTACTTAAAAAATAGATTTTGAAAAATCAAATTTTTTATAGACAGAGATTTTGAGAAAATCACACACAAATGAAATATTAAAGGGAAGAGTAGTAATATATCAGGTTTATGTATGTTGAACATGCAATTTCAGTTATCATTATGTCTGTCGGAAAGAAACTGCAACATTAACATGTTTTTTTTAATATTGTCTAGATAAGATAGATAGATAATATAGTATTAGTATTAGTAAGTATTATGTAATTTAATTATGTTTTATTAAGATTCCAGATTATTTCTGACTGTCAAAAGATAATAATTGAAATTGTGTGTTAACCAAAAAAGTAAATACTTGTGTTATCCCTCTACGCTCCTCTCCTCCTCCTTTTGAGTCTTACGTGATTAATGAATCTATAAACAGGTTTTGATAGGCCTTGTTTAAGGTTGGAATATATTATTAATAAACCACTTTTAATAAATAAATTTATAAATAAATATCAAATGTCTAACTAAATACCTGTAAAACCTGTGAATCCTCTTCAGGATTAGCATCAATTCTTCCGAGTTCTTCAAAAAAATCAATACCATTTTTGGTCCTTTCTGGAGTACATTTCTTGAGCTTAAAATAGACAAACCAATACTTTGGTCCCTTGTAATACCACACATTAACACATCTGCGCTTCACTAGATGATGCGGCTGACAAGAATGTACAGCTTGGTGTAAAATCTTCCGTACAAACACTTTATATGTGTGATACAACCCTCTTATTACCCTTTGTCTTAACCCATATGATTTATTATTCTTTTCAATCATTAGCTTGTCAGGTAAATTTGGATTACCTTCGCAGTATTTATGGTAAAGGGATCGCCAGAATGACTCTCGTTTTGTGATGGAATATACTGTTTTATTAATACCAGCAAATCTACCAACATCTTCAGGTTTTATATATGGAGATATAAGATACCATACTATTTCTGGATAAACAATACCAGGTTGTTCATCTGTTTTTACCGCATTCTTTAATATATTTTTCTTCTTGTTTACCAAACTTTTTGTTCCATCAGAATCTATTTCCTCAATTATTTGAAAATCATCTGAATCAAGATCTTCCCAAGATTTTTCTGGAATTACCGTCGGTGCTACCGACTTTTTAGCACGGCTTACAGGTTTTGGCGCATTTGCACTGTCGTTTATTGTAAAATCTGCAATAAAAACATATTTCATAATATATTGTATTTTTGTTTTTCTTATTTTGTACAACTTTTGGCGTTTTATTTTTAAAACCAACTCACCTTTACCTGCATTGCTCATCTTTTTTTTACCTTTTTTCTTCGGCATCTAACAACTTTACTGATAGTAAAAAAAACAAAACGCTCTAGAGACTGCATTCAAACACAATTTTAATCTAATTAAAATTTTTCTGAGTCATAACCAATTTTGCATAAAAAATATTTTTATGTAATGTATATATATTATGATAGTTTTAGAGATTTATAATCCGAAGACAATTTCCAACTTCCTTAAAAAATGAGCCTTGTAACCAGTGACAATTAAGAGTACCATAGGACATATGACAGGTCTTTCGCTGTATGAGACAGATTAAAAAGTATCTAATATTAATAATGCAACAGATATTGAAAAATATTGTTTATATTTAAAAAATATTATTTTATTCTAATAATAATCCTTGTTTTCTCGTCTATATAAAATAAACTTAACTATAATTGTCAAAAAATATTTAAAATGATCGTTTTTTTAATTTATAAAGTTTTCTATATTACATATGTGCTTCTAAGAAATCGAATATAAAAATGATTTGTTTTTTTTTTAATAAATAGGAACACATTAAAAACATGATGATATTTTATTAATAACACATTTTAAGATCATTGTGAAATTTTATGAAAAACAATGCTTAAGAATTTCATTCATACTTATTAGTAATGACCTCTATCGTAGTTTGGTAGAAATAGTATCAAAGAGTTGCAGTTCAAATTCAGAGATGCATTGCAATAATGAATGCATATCGACACATTCTATGAACGCAAATTGTAAAATATTTATCAAAGTAGGACAATAAATATTTCTATAAGTTACATATTTTGTTTAAATTTGAGTGGTTGAATAAAACTTATACTTAGAATTAATATATATGTTTATTACTAGTAATAGTACATATTTTGCGTTTTCTTACAGGTTTTTTAATAAGAGCATTCTGACTCATATTATTCGAAAATAGCATAATAACTATTACCTTCTTCAATTTGTCTAAAATATTTATAATAAAGTTGCGTTTCTTTTTTGAGGCAATTAAACAAGGACAATATTAATATTTGTAATAAATTTTTTCGACCCGATTTTATAGATTTTTATTTTCTAATATTAGTAATTATTAGCCCATCTGTTTCTACATTGGTATCTTTAGTTTAGTGATTAGTCTTTGACATTGTCACTGACGTTCCAATCCAAGATGGCAGACATGCCGCTTGTACCGTGATAGTATGAAATCGTAGGAGTATAAGTTTTAGGTGTGTCTTTCATATTATCGAACTATAATGTCTCTCGAAATTTTGACTAAAATCTTGTGCGATTATTTCGACAATGTGAAGCACCGCTCTCAGGTTTTGTGCGCTAGATTTAGGTAACGTTTTTGCCGAAACATATGTGAAACGGTGATCGAAATTGTGTTATTCTCTGTGTCGTGTACGATAAGTATTCTGGTTAGATGGTAAATTAAAATGTGGAATATGATGTGCGACGTGATGCCCACTATATCTGAAGACAGTATTAGCCAACGGAGTTCGCAGTTCTCGGGCGAGGATGCGAACTTCGAGCAGCTCATGGTTTCTATGTTGGACGAAAGAGATAAGTTGGTGGAAAGCCTGCGGGAAACGCAGGAGCGGCTCGGCGACACGGAATTGCGGCTTAAGGATGTGGAGAAGGAACGGGACTCGCTGCATCGGCAGATAGCGGCCAACTTGCCTCAGGTCAGTGACTTCCGTCTGTATTGAACGACGGTCGTAGTACGCTATCACATGCATTCTTACTGCATTTACACCTATTAAAAACATGTATCATTTCGTATCTATATTATATTTTTAAATAACTATAATGAATGTCAAATTCATACAAAACTTTTAGGCAATTTTGTGGTACTAGATAACACATTATCAATGCAAATTTACAGATGATAATACTATAAGTTAAAACAAAGTATTGTTATCACTGTAATGAAGGTTGAGAATACATTAATCATTGGGTTATGTCACAGTTTAAAAAAAATAATATTATTTCCTATTAATATTATTTCATAATGTTAAGAAAATACATGTAAGAAATTCATGTGTTATAGTAATTATATAATATTTGTAAATTTTTATAAGATTTTTAGTATGCCTTACATAACATTAGGGATATAAACAATAAAAGTTTAATAATAGTAAAAGTTATTAAACTAATAGTAATTATTAATAAGATACAGATATTTTATTTAGAATGTTTGTACATTAAACATTAAATGAAATGGAATAAAGTAATAAAATAAATATAAATTGACATATACACCATGCTTCATATATTTTTTACATAATAATGGTAATTTTATATACAAAAGCCATTTTATTTCTCCCTTAAGTGATAACAAATATTATTGATATATAAATCATAAAAATATAAATCATCTTATTATAATAATTGAAATTAACACATAAATATGTCCTGCATTTAATTTCATTTTTGCCAATGAAGCCTTTAGTGTCAAAAATGAGTTATACTGCCTCGGTCTTTACCAACCTCTTTCTTAATGAAAATTAGCTTTTGTGTACAAGATTAGAAAAACATTTAGTTCACTTATTAAGTACCTAACACATTCTAAAATTTTCTAGCTATTAGCTAAGGTTGATAACATTATAAAATATATAATTTAATCTGTAAATATAAGGGACTGGTGTAAGAGTAACTTGTTACGATATTATTTATTTTATACTTACTATAGAATAACACAACAAATATTATGTACTTAAATAATTGATCTTACAGAACCATTTAGTAATGTTTTACAAATAAATAATAATTAAAGTCGGCGGAGTGGGTCAAGGTATAATTGAGTAAATGCCGATGTTCAGTCATTAGAACTCATTCTTTTTACAATATTATGCATTTAGTGATGAAGGAAAGACTGGAATTTATTACTATTTTTTATATTACGATGGCATCATTATATTCACTTTAATTATATATTCTATAATATATATATATATATATATACACATAGCTATACGTGATATATCTAGTATATATAGTATACTGTAATATTATTCTAATGTGTTGTGTACTTAACAATAACTTGCCATAACCTTGACCACAACTTGTATGTAATTATTTTATTTTAATGACGGTTGAACTATCAACGGTTAAATGTAAGTCCTTATAAAGATGTCTATTTCTTTCAATTATTTTTAAAACAAAAGTTGTTTAACGTTTTCTAGGATTTCATTACAATAATTTACCAATTTTGAAGTGTGTAATAAAGTTATTATTATTTTAGTGATTTAAACTGATGCCGCTCACACATAAAACGTTTACATGTGTTTGTGTGTATATCAACCTGTTTATATGTTATTTATCTAATGATACTTCCTTAACGTAATTCCTAAATGATCTCGTGTCAAATAAATCTTCTCTGTCGGTTCTGGTGTGTAAATTGCTATACCTACGGCAGTAAGAAAAAAATCTAACATATTCACTCATTGGCGCTCCGCCAATCCCCGATACCGTGGACGTTCAGCGCCGGATGAGATTTGTTGCATACTCTTATATGGAAACTGCATTGGGACTAAACTTTTGTGTAATGTTTTAATTTATATATTAATCTAAATGTGGACAGTTTTGGTTTGAATTCATTCAGTTTAATTATTATTTTAAGGTCTTATGATAATGAATTAAATTTAACTCGTAAATCCTATATTATGTATCTCTATATTATTTTAATACTTACTTACTTAGCTTCACGCCATACCCCTTGCGGGGTAGCCAGAGACGACGGAGCGCCAAACGCTACGGTCCCCGCATACCTCTTTCGCCTCGGCCACAGACATCAACCTCTTCATACATGTCCTCCGGGGGGTCCTCATGCTTTTTAGGTGACCTTCCTCCAGTATCATAGATACTGTGTTTTCGAAGGTCACTCGAGGCCTCCCCGTCCCTCTTACCGCTCACTTAATATTATTTTAATGTTTTCGATTTCTCTTATCACGTAGTATTCTTTGACTTGTCATTAAAATCTAATCTCGTTTTTTATTTGACGACAGCTACATATCATCTGTTATCTACCTTTAAGAACATTGCTTGGTTTAAAAATAATCTTTAAATTATAGGTATACATTACAATCTCATTCAGTTATGTATACGTTCTTTTTGCATTCTTTGGCAGACCATTGAATTCAAATATAAAGTAAAAAAAATATGTTATTCTTTTGTATTAAGTATAAAAATAAAATTTTAAGACTAATCGAAGTGTACTATGTGTATTAATAGTCTTGAGTGATAGAGCCTTCTCGTAGTTAAGCGACTGCTTTTCTTCTATTTAGATTGTAAGTCTTCAGCGGAAGAGTTCGCTCGATTTCCTACATACTTGTTAGAGGCCCTACAGGCCCCTTTTTTCAAGGACGGGTCTCTGCACCCGCCCATTCCACCGGTGACGCTGTCATGGACAGTATAGCAGCGATTTTCACAAAAAAAAATACATTCTTGTTCATTTTCATATATGTATTTTCTTTTGATAGCAAAGGTATGTGCATCATTTATGTTGCCCAAAGACAACAACATGACCATTTACCACCAATCTTGTGTGTCTGTTATCTAAAAATAAAAGCACTTCACAAATATAAATTACAGACAACAATTTACAAGGCTGTTCAACACACTGTTGAAATGTGTACGATTTCTTACATACTTGTAAATATTTCGTAAACGTGTACATAATTTTAACTTCTTACGTTAATAGTAGTTTAGTTTGGTTTGGTTTGAGAAAATCGCTTATAACTTAACACTAAACCTACCAAGTACCGGTCAAATTGACCGTTCTTAAACTTTTGTAAAACTTACACTTTTTTAATCGTTATAATATCGTTACTACATGACAATTCTTAGAATATGCATATAATATTTTCTACACTCTTTACTTTTAGTTATTTCCATTATTACCTGCGTTATATAATAAAATAACTTTTAATTACCGGTCAATTTGACGGCGTGCGGTAGGAACAGGTACACAAGAATTGTCGGTAGGTTTAGTGTTAAATAAGTAGTATATCATAACACTGTTGATATTCCCAAAGTAATCAGGTCTGTGGTAACAGATTATTAATATGGTCCTAATATTTTCACACTCGTCCTAATACTACTTGGATCGATGTAATCTACATACAACCGACATAATGATCTATTAATTATTAATGGGATTAGGTATTACTATTTTATATAAATATTTAATTATGAACTTTACACGGGCGACCTTCCAGAATCGATACCTTTAATCTGACTTGTCTAGGATTCGATCCCCGGTCGTTACAACTTATGGTTTAATGTGTATGGAAGGTTAAAGAATTCACCGTTGGATATCCTGCATATATTTCAGAGTAAATATTATGTATTCCAGTATATTTAAGCTGTTTTTAATAATTAAACTATATAAATATTATTGATAAAGGTTATAATTTGAACACTTGCGTCTCTATCTACATATATATTGAAAAAATATAATAAATTCATACAAATAAAAGCTTTCAAGTCATGTAAAGTATTCAATTTGGATGTAATATATTAAAAGTGTGTAAGAAATTATATGTTGTTATTAACATATTCTAGTCTGGCAAATTTTCTACGTTTCTAATTCTTAGTACCGGCTAATATTATAAAATTTTGAAGCTGGTTGCCGCAAACTTGTATCGTCAAGGGGAGGATGAAAAGTATAAAATTTGTTTGCGACAACCAGGAATAGAATTTGAAATGACGTGAATTCACGTCAGCGGCAACCAGGATCAGAGTTTGAAATGACGTGAATTCACGTCTCCGGCAACCAGGAATAAAATTTGAAATGACGTGAATTCACGTCAGCGGTCGCAAATGTTTTAAAATGTCAGACGATAAAAAGATATAAGCATAGTAATATTGGAGATCGGGAAAATTAGGTTTTGGTTTAAAAGAGTTAATTTAAACAATATGACCTGTATGATTGAATATTTTATATACCATTTAATATAAAGATCCATTATATATAAGATATAAAGATTTTTTTTCATAAATATGTGTAAGAAAAAATGAGACCCTCGACGCTCAGTGCAAGCTGTATTCTGTATGCAGTAGCATCTTAGTTTCGAGACGTAGACGTGGTCGCCCTCAATGGTATTGTTAAGATTTTAGTGGGGGGAAAACTGCATGGCTTTGATCTACGTGATGAAAAGGGAGACTCCCAACTTTTGGATTCACCATGAATCTCATGTTGAAATCGGATTAATGATAAAAAGTAGACAGCTATCGAAGAGGTTGAGTTGTTTATGATAATATGCGTAAAAGAAACTTAAGCGAGAGTTTTTTTTTTCATTGTATATTTTTATATTTTTCTATAATTAATGGTACGTAAATATATAAATATATAAATAAATATAACATAAAGATAATACACTGCTTGTACTAGATATGCCAGACTGCACTCTGTACGTATAGCGGACAAAAAGTTTCATTTTTATTTTTATGATACTTTCTTTCTTGTATTTATTATACAACATTCTCTGTAAAGAAAATTATATGTAGTAGTAGTAGTAGTAGTTATAGTAGAATATTATACGATGTAACATCTCGTAATCACGCCGAGATTCGCGACCTCCTTTATAACATTATGTCATGTCCTACATCCACTCATCTCCGCCCTCAAATTTAATTCACTTCCCCGTATCGTGCACGCGTAATGAATTCAATAACTCCCCAAAATTTTAGGCTTTGAAACCTAATTACGAGAAAGATTCGACACATAAACGTGTTTAAGAAATGAATGGTGTAATAAAATGTTATATTTAATTATTTATTATATTTCCTTACCATCGCGATGAGACACGCTCCCTAAAAACTGTTAAGCAAGAAAGGTTTTTTTTTATTTATAAAACCAGCTTATAACCTAGGTACGGAAGGTAGGAAAAAAATTGTCATATTGTAGGACATATATGTATGTACATTGTCAAATTTGATTTGATCGGTAACCGTAGCGCGACGTACGTTCGCTTTTTTACACGTTCACTTCGGCTGTGACGTCACAATCGTACCATCGAGGAAGCCAGCACATACATACATACATGCCCGCCCCGATATTACATACGTGAAAAGAATTATTGATCTAATCATTAACAAAATAGTATCCAGAGTCTATGTGAAGTCTCATAAACATTGAATGGAAACAGAACGCCGATTTTATTACATTGTAAAATATTCCACACGCGTTATTAAGTTTTTTTTCTTACGTCAATGTATACGTATATAAATAATATATATATATATATATATATATATATATATATATAATACCAATTTAGTATCAGATCATGTTCGATAATTCCCAATAATATAGCAATATGTTTTCGATTAGATCCTATAATTATGAATCCTATATATTAACTAGTATTCTATATATTATATTCTATATATCATAGGATATCTTCTTGAATCTTCATCCGCTATAAATATAAGAGTTATTTAAAATATAAATTTATATTAAATAAATGCGTTTTTTGATGTTTTAATTTACAATTTAAATAATTGTATCTAAGAAGTTAGTGTAAATAATATATTATTATTATATATATATTTATATATATATATATATATATATATATATATCTATGCATGTGTGGTAAGTTGTTCAGGGCCGTTTGTTTTTAATTACCGTACTGCACTAATCGGTACATTAAAAGTAGCTCTGATCCCGGGTTTTAATGGGTTCCTTGCACTCTCCCGGTCCGGTTGCGGCAAACGATACGTAACCGAATTATGTTATGCTTTTTTTTATCAAACAAAGAATATATATATATAATAATTTATGAAGAAAAATACATTTTTTTTAGATATCCACAAAATATAAGAACACAATAAATAATTAAATGTAGATTACGCGGGGTCGTACTACGAATCGATGTTGTCGGCTGTACCTACGGTTAGATGTACCGGCCTTAGGTAAATGGGGCAAGGTCGCCCGAGGACTGCTCACGGGAGTTTCGAACATTTTATACCATAAAGGATATTATTGTATATGCGCTAGTATAACGCCTCCGGTTTTACGTGTCGGATATCCACGTGTTTTTAAAACTCCCTGAGCTTTTACCTAGTTAGTCTTATCGGTATTTCACCAATATATATATATATATATATATATATATATATATATATATATATATTTTTATTGTCATAACGTAAAGTAATAATATATATTTAAAATATTACAGACAATAAAAAACATACATTCGTTAATTTAAACCTGTTTTCTACTTTGCTTTCATTATCACCGAATCGTAATTGAAATTCTTAAGTTTTGTAAGAGTTAAAAATCGATATTTATCGCTTAATCGAATATTTAAATTAAATATTATTTTAAAAATTTCGATTACGTGTGATCAAAACACACCATCATCTTATTTTCAGTTGTGAAAACTAAACTTCAGTAACCTCCAGAGTAGGTACCATAACTACTGACGGTTGATTCAAATCTTCCTTCAACTAAACGGGAAGTAATACCCGCTCGTCTATTAATTACCTTTCCTGGAAGATGAAACTCAAATGTCAAAGGTTGGGTTCGTCTGTTTTAAATCGTATAATATATTTTTTATCACCATCACTGTTGTCTGTCGATTAGTTCGTTGATAAAGTTTATATTAATTATATACAATACCAGCAGGTTATCCGTGCTTCGCGACGGGAGTAAACAAAAAAAAACTGACTTTCGTGAGTATTGAACCCATGACCCTACCCTTCACACATACACGCTCTATCCTCCAACCCATCATGACTCGCTATCAGTGCGAGAAAACCTTGAGTTTGATAACTACAGAGTTTCATTCCTGTCGGGTTATAGGTTCACTCTTGTTTCTCACATCGCAGCGGGTTGAGAATAAACAAAGTGACTGGCCAAATAATTTTAATTTCTACTGCAATGCAATGGGAGAAGAGAGAGAGCGGGGGGAAAACTTTGCAGTTTTTAGCTGTAACTTTGGAGCGGTTTGGACCTTTGCAAAATCTTTTCTTATTGTACCTATTCAATATGTCAGGAGTCTTGTATCCAAATTTCAGCCTTCTAGGTATTACGGTTTGGGCTGTAGAGCGATGAATGAGTCAGTGAGTGAGTGTCTTTGTGTTTTATATATTAAGATGATAGTTTTATTTTAATTTAAAAATTTATACAGTACCCCTTAATTAGTTTAATCTTTCATTACGTTAATTAATAATTAGAGGAAGGTCACGTAAAGCATGAGGACTCCTTCGGAGGGCATGTATAAAGAGGTTGATGTCTGTGGTCGAGGCGAAAGAGGTATGCAGGGACCGTAGCGTTTGGCGCTCCGTCGTCTCTGGCTTTACCCCGCGAGGGATATGGCGTAAAGATATAATAAATAATAAATAAATATTACGTTAATCTACGGTATTATTATAAAAATAACCTGGTTATTTACCAGATCCAGGTTCAGGAGCTTCAGTACGTTAGATTATGATTAAAATTAAGTAATCTTAATATATAAAGCACAAAGACACTCACTCACTGACTCATTCATCGCTCTACAGCCCAAACCGTAATACCTAGAAAGCTGAAATTTGGACACAAGACTCCTGACATATTGAATAGGTGCAATAACAAAGGATTTTGCAAAGGTCCAAACGGTTCCAAAGTTACAGCTAAAAAACTGCAAAAAATATAACGCGCCTGTTTGATACCTCCTAGGTGGTGTGGAAATTCAAACAAAATGTTTGATCACTTTCGCCATCCGTCGCGTAACGCCGGTAACCTGCTAGTATGCCTATATAATAAGCTACGTCGCAAACATAACGTTCAGCCTCTTAAATATCAAACAACGGGTGGCAGTAGCAAAATAGGGATCGGGATCGTTTATTGATTTCGAATGTTCTATCTCTAAACTTTAAAATGACTGTATATAATATATTTTGATTTATAAATTTCATCTTACATTACATTATTTATATAAATTACCTCGACCTTTCCCTGTGCGTGGGATCATTATAATTTTTCTCCTGTTATATTCTTTCTTAGGCCAATGTGACCTTTAAACCTACGGACATGTCTGAATTACGTGAAATCCATTTCAGTACTTTGTTATATTAGATGTCAAATATATATTATTTCTGCGGCTTAGCTTAAATTTAATTTAATTTATTTATGATTGAGCGAAGCGAGCAAAGTGAGCGGAGCGTTCTACTGGAGACTTTTTCACATTCTTTGTCACGAATAGGCTCGAAAACTACTTGAAGGAAAATTAGGAAATTTTGCAATCAAAAAGACACACATTAGGTGATGGTTTAAAAAAAAATAGAAAAATGTCATGTCGTTGAGGAATAATCGTCAAAAAAACTGATATCATTGAAGTCAACGGGAAACGATGAGTCATTACACTGGGCTCGCTTCGCTCCATATGCAAACGGCACCCGAGATTACACGAGCGCAGCGAGTCGAAATTGAGGGTCTGTTGGCGCCCCTAGTATTTTAAAGTCCTATTTCAATTGAAGGTTTTAGCTCAGAACTCTTGCACATACACCGTTGAAACTTATCGCAGGCACAATGCTGTAATTACTTGACGTTTGTTCATAACTTAATAAATAGCCATTTAAAGAAACTAGAGCATTTTATGTGTGCACAAATACAATATTGAATTCTTTTGTGCAATACTTTACTGTGTGTGTGCAAAAAAATTTTTTGCTCTCTAGATATTACTGGAAATAATATTACGTAGGTACAATAAATCTTATAAAACTATTAGTGCTCGGGAAGTCTAGAAGACAATGGCGGCAGCTGCGTGAGAGAGATAAGAGTACTGCTTATTTATATGAGGGTGTAGGGGGGGGGTGGAGGGAGGTGAGGACCCATACGTTTTGTATATAAAATGCTTACAATTAAATATTTGCCTATATTCGTATAATGTTCTGATGGTATTATAAAAATTTTTACGTGTGTGTGTGTGTGTGTGTGTGAGTGTATGTGTGTGTGTGTGTGTGTGTATGTGTGTGAGTGTGTGTGTGTGTGTGTGTGTGTATTTTTCAATTCAATACTCCTATTTGATTAAGTTATTTATCTGATTTGTATACGTTTACTAGCTGTGCCCATGACTTTGTCCGCGCTGAAAATGTTTTTTTTTAATAAATAAAAGTAGGTTAAGTTACTCTTTATTATATTGGCTATCTGTTAAAATCGATCCAGCCGTTACAGAGATTAGCCGGACCAGACAGACTGACAGAAAAAATTTAATTGTTTCTTGTTTATGTAAGTAAAGTATGTACTTTCATATGCATTTAGTGAAATGCTGTTAATTTGAAATTACAAACAGACACATTTCATTACAAGTCACTAGATATACTTGTTTTATTATGATAGCAATATTCGTATTCTATCTATAGATAGCATTTAGTTATTAGATATAGTTTTTAGATAATTTGATACCTATTTCGCCTTTACACCGCTACAATATTCAGATTATTAATAATATTTAATTGTTACAGGTAAATTAATAAAAGAAAAAATACTTGGTAAGCTTTAGTTCATAATTTTATAATAAGAGTCTTCGACAATAAAAAGCCAATAGATTTTTCTTTCTATATTTCAGTTACTAAGATAAAAGTTAAAACCAATCAACACTTATAGTAGAATTAAAATCTAAATTTCTTTATAATTCATCTATTCGTATAGTAATTGCGTTTTGATGGTCGTTTAGAAGTAATTAAGTCACAGGGTGATCGATCAATCGAAGGTTTCGCAAAAAGATCTGTCCCTATCCTCGATTATAATCTCACCCCAGAACACGATAGTCAATACAACTAGTGGTGCCACCAGACCCTCAATTTCAGCTCGCTGCGCTCGCGAAATCTCGATTGAAGTTTGCATATTGAGCGAAGCTAGCCCAGTGTAATGACTCATCGTTTCCCGTTGACTTCAATGGGATATCAGTTTTTTGACGATTATTCCTCAACGACACGAAATTAAAAAACATGCGTGCGTACAAAGTACACATGTCAGAAGTGAAACTTCTTTGGCGAACTAATTTATAAATCTTGTTTATATTTATACAAATCTAAAACTTTAAATTTCCAACATTAAGAGGAAGGGAAAAAGGAAGATAGGTTAGGAATTTAATTGTCATTAAAATAAAATTAACTAGTAAACGACTACACAACCAATAGTAATACGACGTTCGCTCTGTCTCACTTTTTCTCTCAATCTTTCTCACTCGCTTGCTCCCTACTTTCACTCCACGGCTAGTTGCTCATGCTACGTTCGCCCTGTCTTACTCTCTCTCAATCGGTCTCGATCACTCTCTCTCTCTTTTCCGACACTTCCGTTGCATACCGGCGTGACGTTTCATCTGTAAAAATTTTACCCTCATGCGCCTAAAGAAGTTTCGCTTCAAAAAAAAAAAACAATTTTAAAACCATCACCTAATGTGTGGCTTTTTGATTGTAAAATTTTATAATTTTCCGTCCAGTAGTTTTCGAACCCATTCGTGACAAAGAATGTGAAGTCTCCAGTAGAACGCACCGCTCGCTACGCTCGCTTCGCTCAATTAAACGACGATCGTACGCCATATATTTTAATATACATTTCAATCCAAAGCGTCTTAAGGTCATCTATGGATCAATTTTCAGTTAAACTATCCACCCAAGTATATTGTAAAATCAGCTCAATTAAAATAATGTTTCCGTATACTTAGGACATATAACAATTCTATTAGTATCATCCCTTAGTTGGGTGTAAATGCTCCCAAAGCGCTGGTACTTACATAATACGAAGGGTCCGTTTACGGAAACCTCTACCCACTGTAATATTTAAAAGCAGCTCAGCGCTCAACGGAATATTTCGTGTTGTTATAATTAATTTATGTTTATCGACTGGGATGACGTGGTTTGTTATAGTCTGTTGCCTGACACGGATAACTCGATTCGCCTTTTAACCTTACTTTTTTTTTATCAAGGTTTTCTTTTTTTTCTGTAACCGCTCCAAGATTGGAAAGTTTCTGTCCTACTGTCAATATTTATATATATATACATTTTTTATTCTCAATACCTTTTAGATTCGATACTTAAATGCGAGACGTTGGTTGTTTCTCGCGTTACAATATTTTCATCTCTGTCGTAATGATCGTATCCCATACAGCTTCCCTCGATTCTTTATGCACATTACTCACACAAACAAAAGCATATCACTCACACAAACAAAGATTCCTCCATTACTTACGTAGATTATTTTGCTTGAGCTCTTTGAGGTAACGTGTACGTGTAAATTTTTCATTTAATTCTATGACATTTAAAACGACCTCACGGATTAGAGAAACTTTTAGGTTTTGAGTTTGGTGACGTCACAGTGACGTCACTGTGACGTCACTGTGGGTCATCGAAATTAATATGGAATAGAGAAGTAAGAAATGTCTTTATGAATATCATTATCGTATTTCATTTAATGTATATGTTCGTTTGAATTTCTTTGGAAATATTAATATTAGCGTAATACCTAAATTGCTGTTTGTAAATTTCGTCATTCCTTTACGTCTATTTACCATCAAAGTGTTCTTTTCACTAGGTACATACTATAAATATTTTCTATGGTTTTAATTTTGAATAAAGCTATTATTCAAATAGCCCTGAAATGTGAGCCCAAATAGTTAATGATAGAGGCTCGCTCACCAGCCGTCGCTTATATTTAGAGTAATCGATACCGATGCCACTGAAGTTAGACGGAAATTTGCGTGGACAGACATATTCTATTAATACCCGATATTTTATATATATAATATATTAATTTTATATCCGTATGTGATAAGAAAAATTTATTAAAAAATATCTTTAATTAGGTGATGTTTGAATACATCGCTATAATCCCCCCCCCCCCCTTCTCCCCTCTAAATGTAGGATCCCATTCTACGGGGCGCATTGATCTGAACCCGGAGGCGGTATGCTATCCCAGAACCGGTCAGATTGTTACGATAGTACAAATAACACCGCAGACCGATATCATAGTTGTATAATGTCTGCGCCAGTCACTGCTATTGCAAATTACAAATCAATTTTTCTGAAATTTTAGTTTTAATTTTACTTATTTTACTTATTTTCTTAAATTATGTATAATAGAAAAAAAAAATTTAATACTAAAGAAAAATAATGGCCTAACAATATTATTTAATATTATGCAGTTATTTTTTATTTTAACTGCGACTGTGGGAAAATATATATTTTTATCTTTAATATATAATTTTTTATATGTGTGTGTGTAAACAATTTAAGCATTTTTTTTCATCTAGATTGAGCGTAGAGAATTTGTGACATAACAAATCAATAATTAATATTTTATTTCATAATTTATTAACAGTTAAATAAAGAAGAGTATATCAATGGTCCAAATGTGATCCGATTGACAGTCAAACGACAAGATTAATAATATATGGATTATTGTGTAAAAATACAGTAGTCTTACCGTGATACGATATACAATAACAATGAAATGGCAAACCCTCCAGTGACGTGAATTAACAATAATAGTAACACACACACGCACACTCACACACACACACGCGCACACATGCACGCGTACACACACGCAAACACACACACGCACAGGCACACACACACATGTATGTACACACATAATTATCATACTCTTAGATTCGACCGTGACACAGTACCTGTAATTAAAATCCATTTAAATAAAATTACGTCGACTATTATATAAGGAACGTAACATGGATTTTATTATAATTTTTCATGTATTTTTTTAATACCATATTAAATAAAATATATCTTATATAAAATGCACTTGGGAGCTTAACTAAACGGACGTTTAAGATTTTATTATTTGCCATTAAACTAAGATTTATAAAATTAATTGTTTATTATAATATGAAGCAAATAATTAATAACATTAAATGAAGCAAATAAAACATCCAGGATAGCGATTGACAAAACAATAGAGTATATTTAGAACGGTCGATACGAGTCCCGCTCTCCCGCTCCGACGCTCCTGCCGGTACCGTTGACAAATACGCCACTTTATAATGTACCGACAACAAATAAACGTCATATTAATATATTTTTTTTATTATGATAATGTATAAATGTCAGCGGTTCGTTTTGTACATTTTTTGGGTACCTTTTAGAATATCAAGTCCCTTTGTCGTTTTCGAGTCCAGATGTCGAGTGATAAGCGAACAAAGACAGACAGACAGGCATGAACGTCACGAAGCAATCAATGGTGTAATTATCTGATGGTTGTCGTTGATAATAAATATGATATATACCTCAGGTTGAATCAGGTTGATAACAATTTTAAGGAAAGAATGAAATGAATTAAATGTATTTGGGTTTTTTGTGTAAAGGAAAAAAAAAAAACGGAAAACCAAGTTCCAAGTTACTATTACAATATTTATTATAAGGATATTTTATATTATATATCATAAACATATTTATTCAGTGTTAAGTCGTTAAAAAAGAGTTGAAATAAAAATAATCAAAAATCGTTTAATATTTTATGTTTCTTACTCAAAAATGGTAAACTTTCGTTTCATTTTTAATCCAGTCAGGTATGAAAATTTGTAAACTACTGTTTCAGCGAGTAGGTACCGTACAAGGAACATACTATCAGAATTTCAAGCTCGTAACCCGGTGAAGGTATTTAGTTAAGTTTCTGTCTCCAGTTCTCCTCAGGGCTGTGGCAAATAACTTGACAAGCCGGTACTAGCTAACTTTCAAGAAAGATTTAGATTTTTGTTTGCGATGTTATAAAGGTGTGTTAAAGGTTAAAGGTGTGTTAGATAAATTAATATATATAATTGTAAAGTATGGAATGGTGGTAATGAAACTCAGTCAGTCAGTTAAGTAAATACTAAAGACTTAACAGATGGACGTCCAACGATCAAGACCAGTCAGTTTCACTTTAATATACCCAAAAAAAAAAATTGGTATGGATTGGACTTAAATTAAACTGTCAGTTAAAGCAAATACTAGTCTTAACAGTCTGACGATCAAGACTACTCGGTCTCACCGTACGTAATCACGTTACTCGATGACAAAACGGTGTGTTATTAGCTTATCACTGAACAATTACAGGATACGGACAACCGGCGGCGTCAGGTCGACCCGACCGCATCGCTTCTAGAACCTCGTAATCGCTTCGATTAATTAACCTCTGGTTTAGACGCAATGACGCACTCTATTGACAATTGTCTTTGATAATTTCCAGCTAAAGGTATTGATTGCTTCTGGGAGGTAACATACTGTTTCGCAAAATCTTAATATATATAAATTACGTGTTACTTTGTTTGTCCGCGATGGACTACTTAACTACTTAACCGATTTTAATAAAATTTACACACCACGTGCAGTTTGATCAGACTTAAAAGATAGGATAGTTTTCATCTCAATTCATAGTCGTAATATTATTTTATTGCAAATTATTTGTTTATTATTCTAATGACAGATGTTCTTTTACCCCTTAAATAGTTTAGTACAATTTAATATAACAAAAACCATAATCACAGCAACGCGTGACCGGGTCTGCTAGTAGATTATATAATACAGTTTTGTTACTTAATAAATTAAGTTTAAATATTTTTTTTTCCTTGTACCCTCTCCCCCCCCCCCTCTATTGCTGAAGGAGTGGGATCGATGACTTTGGTTTTATCGAGTAAAACCTAACGTTTTAATATAATAATATAGTAGTTTATTTAATACATGTACAATGTTTGAGTTATGCACGAAAGTGCATTACACAAGTCACCTTTGACATGCAAAGGAGGTCTTGGGAGCGTGCTCAATTGTATTGATTTTATTTGATCTTCATGAAAGTTGCTAAATAATATATTTCTAATAAATGTAAAACGAGTCAGGCTATTATTTATTAATATTTGTTAATTAAATAGTATTTACGCTAGACGTTTTCTTGTCTTACATTTAGCATAAACCATCCACAAGGACTCCGATTATGGAGGAGGTCGCATTATTATGACAACGTCAACCCCACTCTTGGTGCTGTGGAGACGTTTATGCAAGAAGTTGAAATCAATTTCTCAAAGCTTAAGCAGACCAGAAGCGATATAGCACGCCCGGGATTGGCACAGCATATGAGTCCTACAAAGAGCTTAAGTACAGGCTGAGAATATGATCCGCAAAAGACTAAGGAATGTTTTTAAACAATAACAAACTTGAATATCGATAATTTAATATAAATATTATTGTCTCATATTAATTACTTGTCCATTAGTATTCTATTGATACTAATATATGTATGTGTAAACACACAAAAAGGTCTTAAAAATAACTAGGATCCACCAACCATGCGCGACGGGTGTTGAGCTGAGCTCCTCTCCTTTCTTCTTTTCTTGATAACTTTTGAATGGCTAAACATTTTTTCAATCTATTTTCGCTATAACATCCGCGTTCGGCTCAGACATACATGAGAAAATTTTTAGCTAATTATCTCGTCGCATTCTGGAGACAACTAAACATAAAAAAGGTCTCCCAAACGGTTAAGAGCTTCGCTTACGCTCAGCTCAATTAAGAGAAATTTAAAATAACTTAACACAATACTAATTAACAAAATATCTAAAATAAGAACTCCGTATTTAGATTGTTATTCTAAAAGCCCGTTTTGGGATATTGCTTACAAAATTAATTAAAATCCGCCAAGGACAAACCCTCTCGACTTCAAATGAGAAATTTAAACCCCACCGATCCATTCCGGTCAGGTCAGGTCCGCCACATGACGAGTGTTCACCTGATGAAGTCATTATGTTATTGTTTTTTGTTAATTTAAATAATAATAATAATAGTAACAAACAAAGTAAAATTAGCATTAAATTTATATTATTTCAACTGTTTAAGTTGAACTATACTTGTATTAAAATAAAATCTATTTTTAAACAGACACCTTCAACTATCTATAAATAAAACGTTACCGATGGCTCTTCCTTAACAGTTTTATTTTAGGAACTTTGAAGACACCGCTCCCATTTTAAATGGCAGGAATAAATATACACTTCGCTCCCGCTGGATGTTTGATACAAGTTGTCTAGATGATTATTAGTTTTTTATTAATAGAATTATAAATATTTCTCGTTCCACGTAATATTAGTATCGGGGGCACGCACATTAGAATTCAAGAAAAGAATTCAATGAATGAATGTCGTGCTGGTGAGTGAGTGGTCCAACGTGGGAAACCGGTCGGCTCGACCTTGTCAAGGTAAGCCGCTATCGTGGTACCGATCGAGCGCTGTACCGGCGATACTTATCGTTTCTCGGGGATTATGTGATGGCGCTTGAAACGCTTTAATATACGTTAGATGAAAGTGAAAAGAGGACACGTGATTTGCTAATGTTTGCATTTGATACCGCATACGGTGGATTACGTACTCGTGCGTTGTTATGAAATCAAATATTTTGTGTTAGTGCAAGCGCTGATAGAAAGCAAACCAAGGAAACGCAACTTATATTCAAGTATTTAAGGCGTAAATTCTTGGCGTAGAGTCGAGATTTCCATTTTCCAGCTCCTATAACTGTCAGTCGGTGTTCATCTAGACAGATTAGCTAGGTTAGGATATTTCTTAACTAAAACCTTTATATGATAATATTAAAAAAAAAAATGAAATAAGTATACTTGCAATCTAACATATGGGTATTAATAAATTGTTTTATTTGAGTTATCAATATATAAATGTGAAAATCAGTCCCAGGTCCTTATTAGGATGTTTATAAGTCAATAACTCAAACTTGTGTATCCTATATTTTTAAGGATTTTAAGACAACTTTTTTAATATCTATTTATAAGGAATAACATATAGTTATTCTAATTATCGATAATTTCAATGGTCTCGGAACACCTACCTACTTGTCTTTGTTTTTTAGCAATTGTAATATTATTATTTATAGTAATAATACAAAAGTAAAATGTCATTACTAGGATGTTATTATTTATCGGATTTTGTATAACTTTCATAATCTTTATTAGTTTTTTGACATTTTAAATAGTTTTTCTCACACAAGACCGTCCTTGCAAGGCTTTAGACTCATTATCATAAAAGGCATTAGTTCTTAAGGTCTTCGTTTTTAAGGAATTATTCAGTTTCCCCATTTCCAGATCTTACGGCTTATCCCACGTGACTCGAAGAAAGCACTCAGGTTTAAGATCAAGATTAAAAATATAATAATGGAGTTCAAAGTCTATTTTTTTCTACTTCATATATCACAGAATATATTTGCAATGTACCAATGAGTGGGAGGGGGGAGGGGGGGGATTCATGGAAAAGAATCTAAAGAAACTTCATTAATATTTATAATTTGTTTACTTTATAATTTTTAACAGTGTTTACAAGTCATAGTAATATGTGAGAACAAATTGAAACAGGTAAAATATATAAATATATATAATATCAAAAGCATGAGGACCCCCCGGTGGGCAGGCACGAAGAGGTTGATGTCTGTGGCCGAGGTGAAAGAGGTATGCAGGGACCGTAGCGTTTGGCGCTCCGTCGTCTCTGGCTACTCCGCAAGGGATATGCCGTGAAGATAAATAAATATAAATAAATAATATAAATTATATATAGTATACTAAAAGAAAGCTTTTGTTGTATAGCACTTTGATATTACAATTTAAATAAATTAAAATTGTTTAATATTCTACAGTTTACGTAATATTAATGGCAATCTCTGTATAATATCCGGCGGAAGGTAAGGAGGCGGAATTGAAAGTGTCGCCTCTGTCGGCGGCCTTCGGAAGCTCGATTTGAAGGCTTCGTTTATGTTTTCCAAGATAACCACCAAGCGATGTGGCCACCCTCCGATAGATGGCGTTACTATGTCATTTTGAAATACAAACGGACAGTGTGTACCTAGCATATAGTTTTCTATTTAGGTACAGTCTTATAAAGTTATAAATTATAGCCATCGAAAGATGCAAATTTTTAGATGTTTAATATATGTTAAGATATTTAAATATGGCGGATAGTAGCAGTTATTTTTACTCTGTAGTAATTCTTAATATTAATAGACAATAGATAGCATGTCTTTGTCTTGTTCTATAAAATTTTTAACCTAGTATCCCGATTATTACTCCGAGACCCAAAAATAAAATAAGAAATTTATCTTCATTTTTACTGTCGTGTTCCATGATGTAAAAATTCATTATCTCGGTTGAGGATAATTTCCCGTTTTAAGGAATACCCTCACTAGAAGTGAGCACAGTCCTCTCTTCTTTCAGATAACTGTCACTGACACTACTGAGATTCAGTGCTAGTGACGGGAAATATTCTTACGTTTAAAATAACTTTTATTTATATACCATTACTAGCAGACCCGGCCACGCGTTGCTGTGATTATGGTTTTTGTTATATTAAATTGTTGTTAACTATTTAAGGGGTAACGGTAAGAGAACATCTGCCATTAGAATAATAAACAAATAATTTGCAATAAAATAATATTACGACTATGAATTGAGATGAAAACTATCCAATCTTTTAAGTCTGATCAAACTGCACGTGGTGTGTAAATTTTATTAAAATCGATTAAGTAGTCAAGGAGTTAATCGCGGACAAACAACGTGACATGTGATCTATATATATTAAGATTATAGTATTTAATCTTAAGTTAACTATGTGATTTTATTTTGTTTGTATTTATAATGATTATTATATACGTAACGGACTGACGGAATAACGTTAAAGGCGTCATCGTCTTTATATAGTTGCCGGGCGCGTCGAGTGAACTATGCGGCCTTTAAACAATTACATCACCCGTTTGTTAGGAAAGGAATAACATGCATGTTTTTATTAATCGATTTTATTATATACAAATCGATTTTTATATGTAATTTGAACTAATTTTTTAAAATCTTTTTACAATTAACTGTTGTTTGTTCTCTTTTAGTCCAAGTCTACTTACTAGTGTAGACTGGTTGCACCTTAAGATGAAGAGTGAATTTTGCAACATTTTCTAATTAATCTACATTTAAATCGCTGTAATCCGGTGTTAGTGACCCACAACGGTTAAAATTTAGAGTTACTAAGCAACGTGTTTAAAATAGTCAGTGATGCCATACAATGTGATAATATTAATAAATGTATAAAAATAGTTTAATTTGGTGTTATCTGACGAAACGCCTGGCGGTCGTGTCGTCTATATATATACGTGCGCATACGCATTTGGAGTTCATTCATTTTTGTTACAAGTTTAAATTTAGAACGATGCGTTCATTACGGTGCAGGATGTAGGCGGGTGCGGACGGATGTTATTTGATCGCGGTTTTGTTAAATATATCTGATATTCTTCGTTGTTATTTATTGATGATCATTAATCTTCTCATAGACACATATTTTCATAGTGTTTTAATAATTGTTTTATATTTTCTTAATGTATATATATTATTTTGTACCGCTCTGTTGTTAATTGTTTTTAAAGCTATATAAAACACGTTTGTTTAGAAGTGAAGTTCAAAGTGTCATAACACTAAATTGCTCTAAGACCTCGATCCCCGGTAGTTTGGGGGGGCTATCTTAGTGTTCTTGAAATTTACGATAATGGTACGCCATAAAGTGTTTAAACCAATTATCTTTTGGAGCTAAAATTCAATATGACCGAGGCTTACCGTGTAAGTACTATGGTCTATTATTTGCAGACACTGCACCGAATGAGATTATGATGCTAAAATTACGGTTTATTTTTGTCGAAATGTACGTACGAGTCTTTATAAATTATAAATCAATTGATGTAATGGACCTTAAAATCTTAAGAATTTTGTTAAACAGGTAAAAAGCGTTTGGATTACAAAAATAAAACTGGAGTGGAAGTAACTCTAGAATGTCTATTAACGAAGATTACTTGGACCAGGTTGATCAGAAACGTTGACGTTGAATATCGATAATAAATATGACATACCTACAGTATGATGAGACATATATATTACTTTCGTAGTATTAAGTTTTATTATCCACAAGATAGGTTCAATGACACCTCTGACACAGAAATATGTTTCCTCAATAAATAATCATTGTTTAACCCAATTTATCTAGTATTCGCCTACATACGTATCCAGATAATGGTACGCGTGTGGGTGTGTGTGTGTGTGTGTGTGTGTCGTTATGATCCAGTGATCATAACGACACAGTATGTAATACGAACAACATCTCGCCTTTTACACGTTTATATAAATACAAAATGAATAAAAATACATACCCATTTGACGTCATAAAAAAGTCTATTAGCCTGCAATAAATTAACAAAAAAACAATATATTTTACAATCCAAACACTGCACCCAATAGTTCTCTATGCGATAAAATATTGTGTTTGTAATAGTGGCAGTTAGCAGCTGCAATGTAATAAATCTGACATTCATTGCTATACGTTGCTCTATTCAATCAATTGGTTTGTCTAAAAAATGTTATATAAAAGTTATACATAGAAATATATATATTTAGATGCTGTCTCTGTATATATAAAAAATTCTAATACCTTTTTATTCAGACACTAGTGTCCAGGTCACTGACACTTTATATACTAAATTTATTTGGTCGCGGCTAACCACTTAGTCTAATTTATTACAGCATCCCAAGCAGAAGTCCAATAAAGCTATCCGAATAAACTTCTTACTCCGTTTATCTTTCTAACATCCACCGAAACTGATCTCTGGAAAACTGTTATCTCCCTTCCTTCGCTGTGTAAGTAATTACATTCAAAGGGCTCCAAGAAAAAAGTTTATTATTTATTAATATACCGATTCGATCGACGGTTACCACTTCCTTTGACTTCGTCAAGTGTTTCTTCCAATTAGTCATTAAGCTGAGAAGGCTTTTAATGATCGGATAGCGTTAAAAATATCTTATAATAAATAATTATTACTCCTTGTATATTTTTATAATTAAAAAAAAAAAAATCTGAAAGAATAAAAGCCACGCTTTACTTCCGGTCTTTTGGAACTTAACCCACCGACAAAACTTCAACCTTTTTTTTTTTGTAACAAAAGATTTCCTACTCGAAAATTCCCAGTTTATTTTCAACGCAACGAAAATCGTTCCGCAAAATGGTTATGTCCGATGAAGAGTGTAAAACGTTCGACGCTGCAGCGTATTTCGCCTGACGAAACTAGATTTACCCAACCGAGTGCAAGGGTACACCCCCGAGTCCCGGTTCCCGGGGCTAATCAAAGCAACTGCCTTTCGACGGCTATTCAATTATAAATGTCCCACTCTTTGTACCTTTGTCGGCTCGAAGATGTAACTATTTGCATTACCAATGAGGGGTTTGTTCTTCTCGGTAAGGGATATATTGTATAGCATTTAATTCATATATATTATTTAATATAAAGTAAGAAAACAAACTTATAAATCTATATTACGAACAGATTGACTTCATATCATTCCTTTGCAAGTTTATTTCCTTTCAGTCAGATTTAAATAAAGTCATCTCAACCCGACCTTTCCACTGTTCCTATCTCTTTTGTTATCAAATGCCTCATCCGATATGAAGGTGACTGGATATCATGTATCCCTTATTACATTTATTTGAATATATTTTTTTATAGAGTTCGGTACGTTTTAATCTAGGCAGTGGTTACGATAAAGAAAAATTTTACATTAAAATTATTTTGCATCGGAAAAGAAACGAAAACGTTATGTCACCCGTTATTTATTTTTGATGAATTCCTATAAATAGTGACTCTGTAAGCGTGACATAAATATTATACGATTATATTTTCTAAAATACTGACAGGAAAATATTTGTTATGTAAAAATTTCCTCCGGGAATAAAATGCTTTATCAGGCAGGCGCCTGCTGTCGTCGACGGACGGATATCGCTCATGATCGCTGATGCTTCCATCAAAAGTTTTCCCATCCGCGGTAATATTAGATGCGATACGGCGTCATATCCCCCTGAATACAATGGAATGTCTCATGAGACAGTCGAGTAATTGTAGCTACAACCCGGGATTCGAATACCTTATCCACTTAAAAATAAATTTGATCCCTGTATTTGTCTCAATAATATATATTGAAGTTGAATGTTGTTTTTTAATTTGCGCTCTTTTATGTAAAAGAAAAACAGGAACGTTAAAATTGTATAGCACTGTAAATAAAGGGTCACGTGTTATTGATAGTCGCTCATGAAAGGAGAGTGTTTTGTAAATTGGAGGGTATCTCTCACCCGCCCTCGCTCGACGCTCGCTTAGTTTTACTATTCGGGAAGAATACGACGCCATATTTCTTTTGTATCGTAAAATATAAGGTGATGTATTTGTTTTTGTAAATTTTATGACATTTTTATGTTACATTTCCTTTTTTATATTTATTTATATAATATAATTCGTATCTCGTTAAAACAATGGAAATAGAAAAAACATTTGACGTCTACATGTTAAGTTTAATTTTACCCGAATACAATAAAAATGTGCTTTCAACAAAATGGATGATAAATGGTACGGTGAGTTGCGGTGATATAGTATTTTGTAACTACTATTGACCGAGATTTGACTTAATATATACATACTTATATACCTATTTTTACTCGTACATTTTCTATGGGAGGTTTATAACATTTTTGGGGCATGCTTTTACGAAATACGGACAAATGTGGAGGCAATTTAGTCGACCGTGAGGTAAATCGTGCTGCAGATCCTTTCATACCTCGTTCACAATAATTTTATTTCCAAATACCACGATAAACATGAACTGTATGTGGATGGCAAATTGCTTTAGAAAAAGTAAATACTTCTTACATTATAGATATTATCACGAACGAACTTTATTCGTTCTTTATTGTTTTCACTTTTCTCGGATGTATCGATGTCTGTGGACAGAAAAAAATTACATAACTGTCGAGAGATGGCGCTGTTTATAATTTACTGATTTCGTTTATTTTCATATTTAATTATATTACTATTTTGTGGTATTATTAAACACACTTTTTTGTAATTTTTTTTTTGTAATTATAAATAAACATGTATTTAACATTTTCTTTTCTTCAACAAATAATCATTTTACTTAAAAATCAAGTGTTTATTTATTAACATTTTTAATTTCGTCAAAGTTTGTTCGGAAAATACCCTGGGTATTTGCATCTTCACTGGTTTTTGTATTATAATTCTACGATCAGAAATAGTTAATTTTGTTATTTCATACAAAAAGAGTATTTTTTTTCGATACCATTGTCCTTTCGTCCCTTTGTTCCGATGTCTTAGATGTTAAGATGTACAAATCATGTTTTGTTTTTAGACCCGGGATGGAATTATTTGTCTGAATAATGAGTTCGCGGAATGTAATTAGGATCCTCTGCCCCCGGAGATAAACCGATATGGAACCCGGATAAATATTACCTTCTGTATTTCAATGCACAAACGGTTTTCCTTTGTTGGACATTTTAATTAGATTGATATTTTGATTCGAAATTTAAATGATTTTTTAATATTTAATATCGTTAAGAACTTCATAAATATTCTAATATTCGGTCACTAGTGATTGTTTCTTACATATTTAACACTAAACCTACCAAGTACCGGTCAAATTGACCGTTCTTAAACTTTTGTAAAACTGACACATTGTTAAACGTTATAATATTGTTATCAAACTACATGACAATTCTTAGAATATGCATATAATATTTTCTTCACTCTTTACTTTTAGTTACTTCCATTACTACCTGCGTCATATAATAAAATAACTTTTAATTACCGGTCAATTTGACCGCGTGCGTTAGGAACAGGTATACAAGAATTGTCGGTAGGTTTAGTGTTAATAAGACTCAAGTGCACTCGAACTTTATTTCATCTACGTAATGTAAGTAAGAAACGTCTTATTTTTTATATATTATTTTCTCTTCGTATGAAAGTTAGCCATTAATCGCGCCGACAAGCTACTTAAGAAACTAGCGCTCCGTTACAGCTGAAATCTCTCTTTTTTTTTGTCGAGATTCCCTAATAACGTGACCCGTAATAAGATAAATGTAATTTTTCTTTTTACATTACATAGAAGCTGCTCTTTTTATGAATTATATATATTAACACAATTAATTAAAACTTTTGCATTTCAGTGTTAATCTATTGTTTTTTTGTGTTTCGGCGCCTTTCGACATTCGTTTTAATTATAAACCATGTCCCGAAAAATTTGTCCTAAAAAATCTAAAATTTCCTTTCGGTGACGTCACAATATTGCCCTAACTTGCGAACGGAACGCGCTACGCCAATCCGTAGCTCGTAGTGTCTACGAGCGCGCCGACATCGCCGGCTGAGCGCTACGATGCTCTACGGATACGCTACATTTATCGTAGCCGGTCTGAGACTAATAAACTTAACATTAACTAATTAGTTTTTTAATATAATTAGTACTAAAATTTTAATTACCACAAGTGCAACAGTACAATGTGAAGTTCGGTATAAATGTTATATTACAGTGTGTAAATAGTATTGTGTTAAAACAACCGTCCACGAGAAAGCTTTACATGTATGTATCGTTTAAATTGTATAAAATTACGTATTGATCTGATATCGTGGAATATTAAATAAAGTAATACAATAATGTTATTATGAATAAATGATGTAATAACGTAAGCAGGCGTAGTGAATATCGGGCACCGATGTGAATATTAATACAATATAATGGAACATATTAATAAAGGGGTAAATTGTGATGGAATTGACACATCATAATAATTATTATACGAAGGTGATGAAAGAGCTAATGGATAATATCGCGTGAGTGGTGACAGTATAAAATGTGACATGGGCGAGGGTCAGTCCCCGGGGGTGTTCTTCGCTGCAAGCGGCAGCAACGGGTACCGGCTGTCGGCGCGCGGTGTCCGCACCCTGCAGACCTTCCTGAGGGAGCACGGGACAGCCTGTGTCAGGCAGTTCATGCAGGTATGAGGGGGGCGGTCCAGAAAGGATGTAATACTCTAAAAAAAATGTGTTTCCTTTGAAATGCATTGCATAATGCTGGTTTTTAACATACTACGTACATTTGCGTTATCTTTAATATTAAATTTAAATGAAACAGGTTAGAGTTTAAAGAAAATTATTTTATTAAATGAAATGCAATCAATAATTGTGACGTGGACAACGTATCGTATATCATTCGGTGCGTCGTGATCTCGATTAAGATGAGCGCGGGATAAAAGGAGCGTCTAGTATCACGTCGAGTGCATGCATCTGTTGTTGCGACTCTAAAAGGCAGCTAACATTTCATATTGCCATAACTTACCCGTAGCTGGCACTTTGAAAGAGTTGGTTGATTCAAGGATTTTTTTAAATCCAATGACAAATAGGACTTTTGGTCATGTAATATTAAGTACATACTAAGTACATATAAAATATAGTATGTTACTACCTGTGCCAGTTTGGTCATAAGTTAGCGTAAGTGGCCATAATTCTTTGAAACTAAAGAATTGTTTGCTAAGAAGCATGGAATCAAAGAATATTTATAATCCAATGAAAAATGGGTGTTAAATGTTTTGGGCGTTTGGAAATACCTCCCTACCTAATGTATAAAAAAACAAAGGATATAGTAAAAATAATAAATACTTAATACTATGAGGCGAAAAAAACACCAGTAAATATCGATAGCTGCCGATAACATTAGATATTGATAGAATAATTTGGTAAACCTCATTTTCTCTACGTCTACGTCGATTAAGTCTTGTATGTAAATAGTATTTAAAAAAACATTCCCGATTATCTCGAAGCAAATGTTTATCTGATGTCATGATATGTCACAACTCCTGGCCGGTTGCCAGCGCTGAGTCATGGTCGAAAAATTTCTATAAACATTTAAATTATAATTAGAATGACATTGACAACTCAACTCAAGGGCACCGGGTCAAGTATTCGGATTGTAAATAAAATTTGAAAAGATGACCCGGACACGAACAGGGACTTGTACAATATTTTTTTTTTTATTTTAACTTTTTCCTTAATATATAATTAAAATTATTCTTTATTTTATCGTATTTATATAGTATATTCGTATCTATTATATTTGTTATAAATTAAATATATATTTAAAAGATCCCATTGCAATTTTCAACAAAAATCCCAGATCCTAAACATGTCGACGTTACTAGCACACTATTCATCTCCCCCTTGCACTCACTTGAACCCTTCGAGATGTAACTGTTCAAAAATCGCTTCGCTTTCCCGTCGCAGTTTAGATTTATCGTTTCATCGGCCAACTTGGCCAATCTCGTGTGGCACTCCGACACTGTTACACTTTTTTTTAACTCAAATGCCACAACTAATATGTAATCTTTGGTGCGGTCCGTTTGTGTGACTTTTGTATTATCGAAAGGATTATAACTATAATAGATTAGGTAATTGAATCGTAAATAATATTCGTCATCGTAACGAGAGTCAAAGGCGTAGTTACATAAATATGAATACCAAATTGCATTGACCAAACTGAGACAAGTGTTTGATACAAGTATTGTATAGGTATGAATGTTCTGTTACATTGTAATAAAGTTTTTAATAATAAAACATCTTTTTAAATTTACAACTACATTTATCTGTCATATTATCAAAGCATTTTTTTTATTAAATAAAATAATAACTACATTGTCACAGTAATGGTAGAAATGTGATTTTTTAAACAGAATTTGTCTCTCTACATTGTTTTAATTTTTTTTAACAATTTAATATGTAGCCATTAATTACAGTATAAATAAACAATTGCATTATACATTGTCTGAATATTAAATCTCTATTGGTACTCCGTTGAAGCAGCTGCGTCCTATGATAATGTTTGATCATACTCGTAGTTGTCTCCGACTACGTATTTGTTCTAGGTTTCTACTACAAATAACTAGTAATGTTTTGCATATAATATAATATTACAATGTATTATATAAGATATTTTAGTATATAAGAAATATTAATAATATTAGAAACATGGTCCATAGCTTCGTTCACATAGTAAAACTATATACACAATAAAATTAAATCAAAATCAGTTCAACAAAACCTGATATACGTTGTTTAGGCAAGAAAAAAAAATTGTTATCCGAATAGATAATGATCCGATTTTGTTATAGATTGGTTGGATGACAGAGAAATTGGTTTGAATTTTTGGTGACAAAGATGACTATCCAAAGACTATATTTACAAAATATCTTAATAAAAAAGAAAAAAACGTAAGATACGATAACGACGTCTCCTAAGGATCTAATCGTGAATATAAACCATTCAAATATGACCCACTCAGAAATATAATATAACAAAAATGAATGTATGAATGTTTGAAGTGGTTTTTCCTTATTAATAAGGGACCAGGATATGAAACTCCGTATGAATATAAATATGATTTTACATTTGAAATTAAATATGTTGATTGAATTAACCATTACGGAAAGATACATACATACATACCTTCAATAAGTGCTTCACACCACTTATAAACTAGGATCCGCCAACCGTGCGCGGCGGGTGTTGAGCTGAGACCCTCTCCTTTCTTCTTTTCTTGATAACTTTTGAATGGTTAAACATTTTTTTCAATCTGTTTTCGCTATAAAATCCGCGATCGCCTAAAACATACATGAGAAAATTTTTAGCTAATTATCTCGTCGCATTCTGGAGACAACTAAACACAAAAAAAGGTCTCCCAAACGCTTAAGAGCTTCGCTTACGCTCCACTCAACAAATGTATGAGAAATTAAAATTTCAAATAATTTTATATATATATATGTCCTACATTTCATCCTCTCCTGAAAACGAAACCGAGTCGCTCGTTTAAAATATACTCTAATTAAAAAAAAAATTAAAAATTAAAAATAGTTTTTATTTGAATAGCCTCGATTGTTTTGTTAATTTTATATATTTTTTATTTAAATTAACCTCCCTGTATGTTTGTTTTTTATTTAAAAAAGTGCGTTTACTCAAAACTCGCAATTATTCAACTGTTTGCGCAATCATACTCGACGTGGGGTAGTTTGTTTAAACTATTTACTTTGGTTGAAATTATTTTATAAACTACTACTGTATTTAATGTATGTGAAATTTTCAACACTATTTAATATTATGAAGAATGTTTAAATGTATCCGATGTGACTTGGTTGGTCACTTTGTTATTTGCCACCACTGTCCACCACCACGCTCTGTACGTGTCCAGCCTCGCTAAACTAAATCAACAGACCAAATTAAACTTAACAAGGTTACTTGGTGGATACGTTTTTTATAATTAATTGTTGAAGGTTCATATGGAATAAGTCACATGAAAATTTCATTCTTCTTTATCAAACAAAAGCAAGACTAGAAACTGCGTTCAGTTACGAGTCTTGCTGATGTTTGATGTATGAAAATGACTTTTCATTTTAACGTCATGACGCTAGCGGTATTCCGAAGGTTGAGTATTTTTATTTAATTTCTTTCTCAATTAGCCTAATCTGTTATAATAAGTTTATGAATTATTTAATATACTTATTTTTTTGAATATTCATAACAACACAACTTAAAAAATAACCAACCTAACCTAACCTAACCTAAACGTTAACTCCTCTAAACAGATCGCTTTACCATATTATTTATCGATACAGCATCCAAGCTAAGTTACTTTAAATATTTAAAGTTTTATCTTTTATAAGTTTTAATAGTTGTTTTATATCTGCCTCATTATCATGTATGTGTTCTTGTTTCAGGTAACTTTTGATCGAATTTGTTTGTATGTTAGTGAAACTTTGGAATTTTGTATCGGTAAGTACACGTTCCTTGTAGATATACATACAGCGGAGTATATCATCTGTTTTGTGTAAGTTATAGTATATTTATCTTATAATATTTTATGTATTGTAAGATGGAATAAAATATTAATATAAAAAAATATATATTTTGTATAAATTCATTTGTTTGTTCGTATCTTTCTTAGAGGGTAAAAGAGGGCACATATAAAGATGTATTTACTTATTAAAATATTTTAGATGTTAGATGACGAGAAGTAAATATGATAGTAACATATGAAAAAAATTCTGAGTTGTAATGTCAAAAGAAACACCCCATTAACGCGCACCCACACACATCAAAGACATTTGAATAGACGAGACCTCAATAATCACTTGAAAGCTCTCAATTTTAACCGATCTAAAAAAAGATATATCCCATCGTGAAATGATGATATTATTTTTTTAAATTTATGATCTGTAATCGTTTTACGCTCCTCGGGCATGTCTCCTTCGCGTTACGTATTCATGAGTTCCCGTCAGATATCCGGTAATAAGAACAGTCCAGAAAGAAGCTCGGGTCAGCTTTTTTTTTTTTTGCTTGGGAAATGAAGGTCTTTATCCCCCGACCTCTATCCGTCCTGAACGTTCTCCTAAAGGAGAAAACGTTCAATTCCTTACCTTATTATACGCGTCGACTGTTTTATTGTTTATGGCGTTTATAAAATGTTTTTAATTTATTAAATGTATTCGCTATATTATTTATTAACACTAAACCTACTGACAATTCTTGTATATCTGTTTCTACCGCACGCCGTCAGATTGATCGGTAATTAAAAGTTATTTTATTAAATAACGCAGGTAATAATGGAAATAACTAAAAGTAAAGAGTGAAGAAAATATTATATGCATATTCTAAGAATTGTAATGTAGTTTGATAACGATATTATAACGTTTCAAAATGTGCAAGTTTTACAAAAGTTTAAGAACGGTCAATTTGACCGGTACTTGGTAGATTTAGTGTTAAAAGATAAAGTATAGTATAAATTGTTGAAAGAATACCAATAAGAAATAATATGTTATGTATTGAGAATTGTTTTACAAATTGCTAGCACATGTCGCTCGCTAACCTTCGTCAACAAAAGGATATATTTAATAATAAGATGGACGCCGAGCATTTCTTGTTTTGGTTTGTATTTAATGGGTAATATAATAAAACATGGGATTTTCAACCCAATGTTATTCAATAATAATACATTTATGGACTATTTTTATTTGTATCTAAAAAAGTATCTAAAAACATTGTAGTAATAGAGGAATCTATATAACTAAAACTCAATATTTTCTTAATGCTGCCGATCGAACAAAGTGCCCCACCATTAAAGAGTACTGCTGCTATAAATTGTATTTATGCTGACCAAATTGTATAATGTTATAATATTTTTAAAAATAAAATTGTGTACGTACGTTTATTTTATGTGAGGTTGTAAAATGTATAGAAAAAGTTTCTGTAATCTAAAAATATTATTATTAGAAGGTTATTGATCAATTAGGCGATTTAGACGGAAAATAGATGGCGATGAGGTTGCATTATCGGTATTACCGTGTTTACCAGTTACAGCCTCTATTACCGACATACTCATTACAGATTGGAGTTTAAATTTAGTAGGCTTTAATAAATATTATGTTTTTCTCATAAAAAGAGTATACAATAGACAGACATTGAAACAACACGTCCCTATATTGTATATCTTTTAAATTAATCGTATAAATTACTAGGGCCGCCAACAGACCCTCAATTTCGACTCGCTGCGCTCGCGAAATCTCGGGTGCCATTTGAATATTGAGCGAAGCGAGCCCAGTGTATTTACTCATCGTTTCTCATTGACTTCAATGGGATATCAGTTTTTTGACATGACATTTTTCTAATTTTTTTTTTGACGACATTTTTATTTTTTTTTAAACCATCACCTAATGTAAGTCTTTTTGATTGCAAAATTTCATAATTTTCCGTCGAGTAGTTTTCGAGCCAATTCGTGACAAAGTATGTGAAAAAGTCTCCAGTAGAACGCTCCGCCCGCAACGCTCGCTTCGCTCAATTATAGGAATAAATATGTAACGGTAATTTTGTTACAAAAACAGTATTCAACTAAAATCTCAAGAGCGGGGAATGTGGAACGCGTTAAAAAATTCTAGTTTCTGGAATGGTAAGGCGGCGGCACCGTTGTCCTTGCCTCCTCCTCTCGCCTCGCTAATGTATCCTACATTCCTGGATCCTGAAGTTAATGGATTACGTCGCGGTGTTCTCGAATTTATATTAATATCTTCCCTTTTTAAATCCATTGATATCTATAGAGGACATCAGTTATTAAAATATTTTAGTTGGAAGAACTTAATTCTAGAAACTTTTCCATCTCATAGTTTAAATTATCCTTATAGGAATATATAGAGACGTGTGTCATCGACCCTTTATATATATATATAATATATATCAGTATATATCAGTTGTTTTATATAAATGACTTTGATATTACGGTACAGTGATTGATCGTGTAATGGAGACGCAGCTGATTTGTTTTGGATCCGATACCATGGGGTTACCATGAGGTTGGATATGACAGGATATTGTAATATTTTTAAGATATATTTTCTATATATATATATATATATTAAATGATTCGGATTTACGTTATGAAAAGAGTTTTTTAAGCAAATTTTACTTTGCTGAAAGAAAAAACCAGTTGTTGTAAGTAAATTAATAATAACAATTATAATTTGTCTCTTTGTTCGTTCATACATGAATATTTTGTTTCGTAAAAATATAAAAATTTCAATATGAATCTCACGGACGTGTTTTCATATAATTACATAAGGCCTGGAGCTTCTACTCTAATGGTGGCCGTGTATAAATGTCGTGGTGTAATTATAAGGAATGGTACGTCATAAATTTGACAGAATAATGATTATAATCCACTCGCATTTACATTTCAGTATAATGTCATAGTAATGTAACTTGTAATATCACCGTTCGAATATAATTATCCTATGTATATCCAGGTAAAATACGCCTGTAAATTTTTATTGGATTCGACGTAATGTAAAATGTAATTCAGAGTCAAGATCGTGTCAGAACAACGTCCAGCTCGTGACCTAATTCGAAATACAATAAACTATTACAACTTGTTGGTAGTATATTCAATAGACATTTTCATGTATAGTTATACTAGGAGCCGCTGCCCGTGCGCGGCGGGTGTTGAGCTGAGCCCCTCTCCTTTCTTCTTTTTTTGATACCTTTTGAATGGCTAAACATTTTTTCAATCTGTTTTCGCTATAACATCCGCGTTCGGCTCAAACATACATAAATTTTTAACTAATTATCTCGTCGCATTCTGAAGACAACTAAACACAAAAAAAGGTCTCCCAAACGGTTAAGAGCATCGCTTACGCTCAGCTCAACTAGCAATATGAAAGCATAAACATGTTTATTTATACACTAGCTGTGCCTACGACTTTGATCGCGTATTTAAAATCTGTACAACCATTTCATAATCAGACGGACAAAACAGAGTCATTAAAAATATATATTTTTTATATGTAAGTATCGTATACACTTTCATATGCATTTAGTAAACCGTTAATATTGAATTACAAACAGACACTTAAATTTTATTTATATGTATATATATATATATAAAGCTGTTCACACCCGCTTACACGCTTTAGGGGAATTACAAGCACGATGCTCCGATGTCAATTACGAGGCCACCGTGGCTTATGAAGCTGTAGCGATTTATGTCATAAATTATAACATTTTATTTTATTATTATAACACTGTTAATATATTATTTACGATGTTAATTTTTTTCTTTCTTCTCTTCCTTCACTTGACAATTTTTTTGTGACTAAAAAAAACTATAAGTTTTCTGTTTACACAAAGAAGAAAGTATAGTTCCCGTGGGAGTCACCTCTATCTCTTATGGCTTCTAAATATAATATAAGTTTATATATAAAAGATTTATGATACACTATAGTTGAAACTAAAAATATTTTTCGCTTTAATAATTCCAACAAAAAATATGTTTTTAAAAAAGTATTTTATTTAAATATGTTTAGATGTTATATAAGAATCAATCACAAATCTGAGATTTAATGGAGATTTACTTTATTCATTTTATTTTTCTTCGTTTGATATATAAACCTTAAAACCTTTAAGATCCGGGATGTAATCCGCCGGCACGTTTCCCGCTCCGGCGGAGGGGATGATGACCTTCGAAACACATTAAAATTTAACGAATTAATTGATATTAATAATATTGTGCACGGTTAGGTTTAATAAATGGACCTAAAAAAAAGAAATCCCGCAAAAGCTAGAATAAAAAAATATTAAATTACATTAGATAAGACGCGAAAAGGTCGCGTGGATTTAATTTGTGATATGGAAAATCTACGAGCGAAAGAAAATTTTTTCCCAAGGCTCGAGTTTTTTCGTTTCGGCTTATCCGTACGTTTAATATTATATAGTATTTTTTTTTATATCAAATTATACACCTAGTTTTGGTATACTTTCTGCTATGTAACCTTAAATCAATCTTATTTAAAAATAAACCTTGAAAAAATATTGGGGCAGTTATTACTAGATTGTATCTCTTAACTACTCGGTAGCTTTATCGAAGCTTTATCAACTATAAAGGTGATATATTATTATGATTTGACAATGACACAACAACAATCTCACTCGACCTCTGTCACCGGTCCTCAATTATCTTGGACCCCGTTCCGGATATTCGTGTGATCTATCGAAGTGTAGATATAGATATGTTTTTAAAAAGGCTTTTGCTATATATAACCTATACTTAATATTATTATTCTATTCATTTAACGAGCTATTACTTACGCATAAATTGACTAACCCTGTCGTAAATACCTGTAGGTAAATCTCCTAATAGATAGGTATCTACGAAAAATTGTCTGTACAGACAGTCATGACAATTGATTTATATGACTATGATTGACCTTGACCTTAGTAACCTCAAAAGCGACGACAATTATTCTGAGGTCGATATCAAAACCCCCGGGTATCTCAAAACGTGTACTGTGAGCATCACACATTTAAAGTTGAAAATAAAATTTGTATTAAAAACTTAGTTTATTACTTGCTATAGGTACATGGGATGATAATTTGATAGCATTATGCAAATTACTGTGATAAAAACGACATCAACACGTCTCAATATAATAAAGAGCTAATGACAGTGTATATACTATAAAAAAAATGTTATGTATCTGCCGTCCGTACAAAATGAGATCGTTTACGTTCGAATGTCACGGCCTTTGAAGGGCCAATTGAATATCTATTTGAGTGTTCTGTTCTCTAAAATTGTCCGTTAACAAGATGAGCAATCAAAATATTTTACAAGTTAATTGTTTTCAAAGAAGTCTGATTGTATTATAAATTTACTGTCGAAAAGTTCGTTAACCCTAAACATCTCGTAAACATTTCTACTGGTGCCGAGCACCAAGTCGAAAAGGCGCCACAAGGGCAAAGCCCTTGCGAAAAGCCTGCCTTTTGTTCTCGCACCTTTTGTGACCCTACGTACCTTCAATACAATCCCTGGGAAAATTCAAGTCCTTTAAAAATATATATTTATTTCAACCCTAAATTGTAGGTAGAGCTTCCTGTTTTTTTTTTTACTGGTTTTGTTTTATTTATAATTTCGACAACGCGTTGCTGTAATTTCAGTTGTGTTGATGTGTTTTTTTTTATATTTCAGGATAATTTAAACTTGCGAGACCTAAATGCGACGTTTGACGACTGACATACAATTACATATTTGTTGTTTTATTTTTCTTTTATTCACACGTTTATAACAAATCTTGGTCTATTCGTATTGCTTAATTGGCCATAAAAATTAATTATTTTAAGCGAAGAATGGCGGAGCTTAATAACTTCACGGTCTTCTCTAATAGGCTTTTGTCACTAAAACCCTATTAGTGGAGCTTTTCTGTCTGATCGTCACTCATTTTGAGAGCAATTATAAAACACTTTAATGTAGTCGCAGCCTAACATTTCAGTCGCTTTAGTAGCGAGTAGACTGTGAAAATGTATGACATAAAATTAAATAATATTTATGTGTATATTAATATTTAATACAAAAATATAATTCTTATTAGTTAATGGGTTAGTTTATAAGGTTCTCTTGAACAGTATTAAGAGATAAAACAATTTAAAAATACTTTAAAATTGACCATTAATAAAAAGAAATAAAGCGTTCTTATTTACATCAATTAATATAAATAAATCTTCCACCTTAAACCGTTTATTCATTTAGTGAAGTCAACAAAAACCACGAGGCGGTGTAAAAAAATAGGACTTCACGAGTCGTCGGGGCTCGCCTCACAAATGCACTGCTTGTGTGCAAATTAATTTGATCCCAATATGAGATTGGAACATGTGCTCGACGAGCATTTATAGATGAGATTTATAATGAGAAGTAATGATATTGTCACGTAATACGAACGGATACAAACATGCTCACTTTGACGTTTGTGAAACTGTGATCACAATAAAAAACAAAACCCGGCTGAGTTTGTTTGGTGCCTCTTCTCAGACCAGGGCGCGTCTGGAACCCTCGTAGCCTTATTTTAAGTTGGAAAGTTTCTTAACAGAAGAGCTTATTTTGCTACATACGGTATCAAAATAGTCCCTCCTGTCACTTCCATTTGACGTACACGAGTGATCACTGGTATGGATTCAAAATGGAAAATATATAAAAAAATAATATCTTCACTGACACATGTAAGAGCGTGGAAGGCATTTCTTCTTCTTCTACTTCCCAAGTAATAGGGATAAGATGTATGGTGATGATATATAGATATTTATTAGTTTTAATCTACATATCATTACCGTAAAAGGTATTTAAACTTTCACAGTCTATCATGTCATCTATCTAACTTGTAGTTAAATTTTATAACTTATATTCAGTGAAATTTAAATTTTGTTACGTAATTAAATAGCGAAACTATAAAAAATATCGTACAAAATGTTCGTTCAACGGCCCGAGTGAAATAATTTTTAAATGGACTCACCGACGTCAAAGGACTTTAAAATTGTCCTATTTAATATCTGTTTAATTACTGACTGTAATGAAGCTTAAATGTAACAGTGCGTGTGAGGGTAGTCGCCATTGGAGTTTATAAGTAACGAAAGTTGAGTAAAAGATTTTCTTTTTTTTTTTTTTGGTTCATAATGGTATCGCTGCCATCACAAAAAATATTATCTACATATTTCTTTATCATCAAAGAAGTATGTAGATATATTTTCATATAGTGTATTGTAAAGTTTCGTCTGTATTAAACAAGTGCTCGATTTTTCCAAAATGGCGTGCTGGAGGGAGTCAACTGTTCCGTGACAGAAGTCATCATTAACATCGAGCCCGCGATGTCGTGATCCGTTGTCGCGTTTATTGTATCTATACATATATAGCGGATCTATATATATATAGCGGATCCTCGCGAACCATTGTTATTACTAATGTTATTCACCGACAATCATATTTTAAACTGTTACTATTGTATATATCGATTTATTATATATATGTATGATATAAAACATCTTTTGCAATAAATAGTATGTATAACAATTCATACAAGTAATAAAATATTTATTCTTTACTCCCAACACATTGTTTGTTTAATTCCATATCTCTCGAGGTAAAAAAAACCGTACAGAATAAAGTCTACCGTATAACTGAGTGGCAATGCTTTTAGAGCAGTAAGTCATTTCATTCGGAGAGAGCACAGACGTCCGTACGTACCTTTTTTTTACCACTCACTAAATCCCACATGGCACATAAATGTAAAATTCAGTATCGTAGCCGGTGGTCTTACAAAAATACGTCCAAATATCTAACTAGCTAACTAGTTAGGTTCATTAAATTTTTGTACCACTATTTTTATATCTCCTGTGGTCATTGAAAGTAAAGCAGAGTGAAAGTGTATAGTCTAAAAAGAAAGACAAAGATGTGCATCAGTGTTACAATATTATCTTTATAAAAATATCGTATATCCATTTCAAAGTAATGGTTCTCTATATAACTAATATGATTCGTGACTTTTATAAAAATGTGAAATTAAAATCTGACGTTTCATAAGTGCAATGTATGCCTAATGGAAGTAAAAACTGACTAAGTTTGACTTTGATATATTGGTCTTAGTGACAAATTTTTTTTTAATTTATATATTTTTTTATAATACTACAATAATTATGGTTTAGGTTATAGTCAACTTCAATAGAGGAATGATTAAAAATGTTATATATATCAGAAGATATATATGATATTATAATGTTCCACTAGTTTAATTGCTCTGGAGATAAATTGACACACTTGACATGCTTCAGAAGCCACTCCATTATCTACACTAATGATAAAGTGTGTATAATTTTGGCTTGTAACTTATAAGGTTTCTCCTGGATTGTCTCGTGGTCTACATAAATCTTTAATATTTTTATGCTAATAACAATAGTCCCGGTTTTTCAATTTAAGTTAGCTGAGTTATTCACTGCTACTGACTTCACGTCTCACAGGCGCTAAAAGTTTTTTGAGCTTAAGCTTAGCTAATAAATTATTAATATGTTTATCTAATCAGTAGTAGGTACTCAAATAAAAACTTATTTTGTAATTAACTTGGGCATTATCCGACCTCAGTCATGGTCTGGTGGAGTTTATGAAGGAGTGACTGAACCATATTTTTGTGTAAAAGGTATCAAAACACCAGTAAAAGTGTACAATACAATTCTTGAGTAGGTAGTTAAGGTTTTTAACAACACCGTGATCAATAACAAAGGATGGTACAGCAAGACTCGGTGTCGGGTCATAAAGCTCCATCCCACCAATCTTGGTTAGAAACGAACGTTACATGACTTCATCGGAGCTGGAGACTGGCTGACATTTAGTTCTTTAGTGTCCCGACATGTTTTAAACCATGAATTTCCAGCCTCTCCATAAATTCTACTGAAGTAAACCAATATTCTTGCTGTCATATGTGAACTGCTGTCTTCGAAATCCTTACGTTGGCTCTGTACTTTAAACTTTATTTCAGTATAAGCTTAATTTACTTCATCACCCCTTTTGCTATAGCTTTGATATAGCTTATGTAATTCATTACTATTCCCTACTTTGAAATACTTGGGCTGTCCATACTAAAATATATTATTGAGATTATGCTTGAGGAAACCTTAAAATAAACTATTCAATGATAGGTGTGAATACTGACCTGAGATTTCTGAGACGCAAGAGGACGTACCCTCTACTGTCTAAGCAGATGATACATTTAGGAAGATACCGGTTATAAGCGGGTATCAATTAAACTAACAATAAAAGAACCATTGCATTTTGTAAATGCTGTTTGACTTAACTATGAACGTCACTATCATTATTATATTATATTTAACAGGCTTTATACACTTTGATTGTTAGTGAACTGTTCACGGTTCCACCACGCTCCGAGCTCATAAATAAGCCCCGAAAAGGTTTGAAACTAGTAAGGGAAATTCCGATATAAATCAATGCGAGTAAAACTGGTTAAATATAATATATTAACTTCACATTTTCAATTAGTAGTTGATTAGATTCAAATTAATTTTCGCACTTTGTGTTGACAAATAATTAACTATCATTTATGAGTCGTGTTTGTTTCAATGTTTGGTAATTTATACTTTTTTTTAAAGCTGTTTTATTAAATGTTTGGTTCCTTTTAAATACAATTACAATATTAATTGGTGAGTTCTTACAATGTTTAACTATGGTTAATTAAATAAAAATATATATACGAGTAAACGATTCATAAAAGCTTCATGTCACTCGTGTGAACGATAATGGCGAATATGTGTAATCGGGGATTTGTGAAATGGACTAGATCATAGATAAGCTGACCTCATTTCAGCTGGTCTACCGTTAGACTTACTATATATATATTAGGAATTGTTAAATACCCTCATTAAGTTATTTAAACATCTCCGACGTTTAGAGCACGTCGTCGGTATGACCGCGTCAAACATGTCGAATCCTGTTATTGGTCCAACGAATCCTGTTATTGGTCTAACAATTGCCCGTCACGTTACCTTTGTATGTTTAGTCAGAACTTGTACTATGAATATATACCGGGTAAACTATTCAACTGATAACTCCATTAATATTTAATATCTACGAATATCATCTTGTCTATTGCCACAGGTGGATGAAAAATATGCATTCAAATTTATTGAGCGAAGCGAGCGGAGCGTTCTACCGGAGACTTTTTCACATTCTTTGTCACGAATAGGTTCGAAAACTACTTGACGGAAAATTTTGAAATTTTGCGATCAAAAAAACACATATTAGGGATGAGATAATTAAAAGAAAAAGAAAAATTTCTTGTCCTTGAGGCATAATCGTCAAAAAACTGATATCCCATTGAAGTCAAATGGAAACGATGAGTCATTACACTGGGCTCGCTTCGCTCAATATGCAAACGGCATCCGAGATTTCGCGAGCGTAGCGAATCAAAATTGAGGCCTGTTGGCGCCCCTAGTATTAACTTTAAAAAGAATAAATGTCTAATACAAACAGTATCTACATAACCTATATCTTGAATCGATGTGTCGAAATAGCTATAATGCTGTGTATGTTGGATGTGCATTGCTGTAGTGAATTGATCGAATCCTCCTATCACAAGTGCTATGGAGTGTTTTGTTTCTTGTTCGTGTCTATGCGACGTTGTAGATTTTTGACATTTGGTAATCGATACCTTATAGGTTACTGATACGACAGACATAGTGCTTTTAGTGTAAATATCTAGAATTTAATGTCAACCCTTATGGGTCTTTTGGAGGTATAATTTTGGGTGTTAGTATATTTTTGAAAAAAAAAATTGTTACCTAAACCCATAAATGTAGTTAACGAGCATTTTTTAAATATTCATGATCTTTTTAAAATGTATATATATTGGTAAACAGAAAATTTTTTGTTCCTTTTAAAGCATATTGCAAGCACAAAGGATTTAGAGATATGGCATAGTTTAAGTTTATATTGTAAAGGAGTGTATGTTATATGTATAACAAATACATTACAAGGTTATTTGTTTACCATCACACTGTCAATGTCAAAAACATATGTCGCAAAGATTAGATTATCGTCTTAAAAAAAGCAAGAAACATGCAACGATTATGAAGATGTAGCCTATTTCTTTCTAAACCCTTATACATATATTCAAATTTCACCACGTAGCGGCCATTAGTTTTAATAATTATCTAAACTTTTAAGCCAAGTACTAAAATGACTGGAATCGTAATGATTGTAATTTTTATCTGTGTCAGCTAACTCGCAAGATTTCTACAAAGTATTGAAGCACAATGCTCATCTCAGCGTTTTTAAAGCAAAAAGATTCCATTGAGAAGATGGTCACCATCCTGATGGACTGAATAAGAGTCGGTTTAATTTCTATTTAACAATGGAGATCCTTGTCAGACATTCCAACTTTTCATTACGTCTGACCTTTAAATGGCTCGAAGGACCAAAACGACATGGTCATCTCATTCGGTCCTTCGAGCCACAGCCGGTCTAAAGAGTAAAACATACGTATCTTCATTCAAATAAGTCTATTAAGTGTATTACTCCCCTAAATCCAAAATAATTTAATTTACATGCTCAATAAACATCTTAATTATAAAGAGCTAAGGTAAAATTCGGAATTTATAAAAGGAGATAAAGAAATTCCCAAACTCGGTAAGTAAAAGCGAAGGAGATATATAAAATAATTAAAATTTAAAGAAATCCTGGAACACAATGGTTTCGAAGCGTGTTCTACTTTTCCGTTATTATCAACGCCTCGCTCGTTCGCTGACGATTCCACTGCATCTGCACTCACTGATTTAGTTGAAATTCAATATTTTCTAACTTTTCAAAAAATATATTTAATTTCTTTGAAGAAAAATAATCTATCTGCATGTAACAATCGCTTCTCGCTTTTAAATATTCTATATCTGTATTATTAAAATTAAAATTGTCTGTATTGATTGATCGTAATCATTGTTAGAAATTTGCATATTGTACCGTATACTGGAAGGTTCCGCCCTAAGTAAGAAACGGTAAAATGAACTTTTTATTTATCCTTTCAAGTTATTACAGTACCGATATTGCTTATATTGAATCTTTACCTGAACTAAGACATAATTTAATGTTTGAATATGTTTTATTCAGAAAAGTCCATTCCGTTTCCCAACGCGCGGCGGGGGCGTCAGAACGGCGGTAAGCGCTCGCCGGCCGCCCGCCTCTATCGCGGACACGTTCAAACCGGACGCGATCAAAATAACTTTAATACTATTTATTGATATTATTTTTTAAATTTATCGAGTGATTGTGTTATTTAAATATTTAAAGTTGTATGTGAACTTTGTGTTATGTGGTAGTGATGTAATAAAAGTATCTAATTTAAATATATAATTGAGATGGTGGTGGTGTTATTTAAATTTAAAAAAAAATGTTTAAATGCGATTATTTTAACTCTTACTTGACAATAGCAACAGGCGGTCGGTGGTGTCTACTATCGATAGTTTCACTGATATATATATCAAGTTCCTAATAATAACTTGCGATATTTGGGACAATGTATTTTAACTCACATCGCTTCAAAGTTACTTAATCTTCGTATAAAATAAATACAGTTTTAATTGGTTGTCTGCAACTTTTGCCGAGAGCGTACGGTTAAATTAATTATTCGCAACTTCAAAGTGTTGTATAATCTTTGATAAAACGTACAAAAGAAATTACGAAGCTGCTACCTTAAGAACAAGATAAACGCTATATAGGTTTTGTATTATAAAGAACATATCAACTATCGCTGTGACTCGGTTTTGATTTGTCTGTCATTGCAATGTCATTACTGTGTCATTTCAAACTCTTAAAATTTATATATTCCTTTTATATTGAATATGAAATGAAATAGTAAGTAAGATAAAATGAGTAATTCGCTCTTTGACTGAGATTTTTATGACCATATATCTATGAATTCGTTTTTACGACAAGATTTATTATTGAAGTTAATAACGAGAAACTCCAAAGAGACAAAGTTGATATTAATATGTGTTCCAAATGGTTTTCTATTTTTATTTTATTAAATATGTGTACGTAAAAAATCTGGACAGAAAAATGATATAAAACTTATCTTTGCTTTTCCAGTCTCAATATCCATATTCGTTTTGACTGAAATAATATTAATGATATTAGTGGTTCAATAAGATATTTGATGAAAGATTTTTATTATTATTAACGATACTTTTATCTGCTATCAGCTGACGGGAGCCATTTTTATTATTATTACACTTGGTACCTTACTGAAGCTGATAAGCATTATTTCATATATCGCGATCAGACTTCTAATGTCCATGACCCCCTTCTACCGTCTGTCTTGAAATTAGGCTACCCAAACTTCTAAAATTAAAGCTATGTCTAGGTTAACTAAACTATAAGATTTCTTCCTTCACTCTGTTCTAAAACATCTTATAAATCAATTGTTTTAGAACCATCTTCGAGTAGAAATATGTCCATCGTTATCCCAAAGCCTCATCGATCTCTCATCAAAGATATTTTATAATTCCGTTACACTGAAACTAATTCACAAATCGGATCTCGTAAATACAATTCATCTACACCGCTCGGACCGCATAGCAATTTAGGGAGTCCATTAAAGTCATCGTGTCGCTGAATGGATTTCAGGGTGCCCTAGTCGATCGGTCGATGGCAATCAATAACCATTCATCTGTGCCTAATTCTGGTCACGACCTCACTCCCCATTATCACCTGCGATGACTTAATGGTGTGATATGTGATATCAGACGGACGGATGAAGTTATGTTACTTAGACGTTCACATAACTAGGTTTGTGTTAAGAACGATCTGCCCTTCCAAGAGTTATTGGATGAACTTGTTGTATGTAAAATTATTTTAAATTTAATTAAATGTTACTTTAAGTAGAATTTTTACATCTACATCTCTGCAGACTTTTGTGACTAGGTTTTTTTCATGCAATATAATAAATTAAAAGCGATTTGATTCATAAATAAATAATCTGTATACTATGCATATATAACTATACATATTTATATAATTGTGATCAAAAAACGATATTTATATCTATATATATATACGTATATATACTCATGGCTCATAAGTAATTAAAAACGAAATATCTCGTATCAAATGGACCGCGATTCGCCGACATCCGATTACATCCATCCATTACATGAAATTTTATTATTCACTTACATTAAGATAATGTAAAAAAAAGGTTACTCTTATACGCATACAAGAAATTCATCTGAGAGTTCGTTTGTCAGTGACGATATTACTATTGACTGCAAGGAAGATAGAATTGTTAAAAGCTTTTTAAATTAGGTTCTCCTTTATGCCGGCTCTGAATCCAAGCTAGATGTTACTTATTATACATTTTTTGATGTAAAAAACACATTCATCTGTAAAGAAAAAAATCTTCGATTTATTTATTAGCACGAGACTTGAAATAACATTAACAGAAGGAAAAGTTAGAGAGAGTAAGACACTAATATATTCGTCCGAATAAACTATTTGTGTATTCGTAAATATAATAGCATCCCGAATAGTTGTGGCGGCTGAGACGATACCAATTAGTTGAGGCACTGACAATTTAGCGAGATTCAAATTTTGAGTAGTTGTTAAAATCTCTCTGACATCTAGACTTCTCTCAGTCGGAGTGTATTGTGGATGGCAGCTCTTTAATGATATTTCAAACTCAATTACTTTAAATTGATGCGGTTACTTCGGTGCTGTCCTTGCACATCCTAGGGTTCGTCTTTAAATAGTGGAAGGTCTTTCTGTCTTGTTTATCCTTTACTGTTGTCTTTATGTAAAAGTTTTTTTAACCTCATACTTTATACTGTTTGTTTGCCTACCCTCGACTGACAAAATATTTATATTACAGGCCCTTTTTGTAGTTACATTACTTTATAAAATCATAAATGTTATGACAACATAATGAGTTTTGATGTTTGTAATACTTCTGTATTTTTCTAGTGATATTCTGGAATTGTTTAGCACATAATACTTGTATTCATATTTATTTTATGAAATAGTAAGAATTCTCGATGAGGCATATAACTATTAGCATAAATAATGACTCCCATGTAAGAAACAGGCACAATATCTCAGTTTTTTCAAACAGAATGGTATCAGTAAAGTAATTGCGTATATTTTAAAGTAGTATGTTCCTAGAGCGCAGCGAGGGGCAACAATGCGTCCCTTGGGATAAACAGCTTACTGCATCTCATTGTTTCACAGGAACCGACGTCGTTTTGTCTGTGTGGCCCGGGGGCGTCGTGAGTTCACTTGCTACTTTATACTTTTTTTTTTACTTATAAGATTATCCAAAATTTGTTTTCACACTTAAGAACATATTAGTTCTCAAATTATCTATGAAGTAAAGTCCGAAATTTCCTGTCTTGAACAATATTCTATATAAAAATGATGTGAAGATCAAATTTATTTGTAGGTATTATACACTTTGAAATCTAAAGACAGGCTTACTATGTCGTATACGATTTAATCATCCAATAAATTCTCCACCTCAATACAAATTGGCAAACTTTAATATACGACAAAGTAGTTCGGAAATGTGACCCGGTACTGAACCTGTGTCCGCTAATGACTAGGAGCATTTGTAATACAAATTGCGCTTTAGTAACCGGAGGCTTAACTACTAACGACCCGAACTTTTAACTAACTAACTTAATCTTTTTATTCGTTACTAATTTTCTCATTTCTCACTAATCGATAACACAATATCATCCATATCTGCAAATATTCATAATATAATTATTCATGCAAAAAATTAAAAATCCATACAATATCCAATTCATCCAACCAAGTTTTCGCGAAACAGTCTCTGATTTAACGGAGATTGCTTACGCTCCAATAAATTACTGTTGTTTTGCATTAACTTACCCGCTGAATAAGAAACTAACGAAAAGTAGGTAGATGCTGCTTACCTCCTCTCACCCGCCTCCTGATTAATCCAAGCCTCTCAAGTATCCCTCCTTTTAATTGATTCAAAGTTTGTTGCTTAATTCCCTTGTTTCAAAAATTCCACAATGTTTATGTTACTTACCTGTGTACGTTATAAAGGGAAAGAATATTCAAAACTACCTACCAAATTTTATATTATACATTTTTGTCGTTAACGTTTTTGAATCTAGTAAAACTCAGAACAGCCCCACTGAGACGGTTAAAATTAGGTTAGTAGTAAAGAGATCAACGTTTCTCAATTAGGAGGGTATTTTTTTTTTCACACAAAAGAACACAGCCCCCAGCACATTCCTGCATGTGAAAGGTGTCTTTGTTTCGCCTTGCTCCGTCGGCACAAGTGACTGGGCGACACTCGTTAGTGCTGAATATATTATCCACTTTGCTGGAAAATATCCAAGATTTGATTTTTTTTTACTTACGACGTTTACTTATGACGTTTGTGAAAGCATTTTGGGGTTTCAGAGATGTTAGTTAAATAGTTAATTCGATCCGGTAATGTTTAATAACTGGAGCGATTAAAATGTTTTATTTAATTCACTTATATTTATTACATTTTTATGGTTTTATTTATTTTAATTTAAATAAATTGTTTTTAAATACAATTGAATATATTAACTAAGCGGAAGTATTGGTCGCGGCGAGGTAAAATTTAAATAATAATCACAGAACCGCTCTCGTGCAATGTATTAATTAATTAGACCAACGATTTCAATACATTTTAATCAAACATGTATATATATATATATGTCAATTACAAAATTGGTGTCCAATAAATTGTGTGATATGTATAAATATTTTTAATAACTATTATAGCTTGTATACCCGTGTCTGTAAATTATGTGTGTGATAATAATATAAGTCATACATTATAAAACGTTATAGATGTCTTATATATTTTCTATCCTATATTAATCCTGTCTGTCCGTATATACTCTATTATTGTATATATATATATATATATATATATATATATATATATATATATATGATGTCTGAGACCTGATAATTCTCGTGTTTACTTCGCGTCTGCCCTTCAGTATGTAAAGACAGATTAGAATGTTACATTTGATATGTTCATATCATATGCCACTAACTAATAAGACATCCATATCCTACATATTGCATAACCCTCTCCATATTGCCTGTCTTGAGGCATATATATATATATATATATGTTGGTTATAAACTTGGTTTTCTCAAGTTTAATTAGTTTGTAGTAATATCCTTTGCATAAGTCTGCCAATTTATTGTTTACTTACATCAAATGCATAATTCATGGGATTTATACAATTAAAGTAATTGTATTTATTTACTTGTGAAGCTTTGTTGAATTCTATTTGAATGTTTATTTTGTTTTCTTAACTTGGAATAGTTTGTGTATTTTCTAAAGCTCTTTTGATAAAATAATCTAAATATACTACGCAAACTTACGGTACTACTAAACCGGTATTGCGTCGAGTACCCCTTGTCAGTACCTACCACGACACTTCCACCTTATTACATCCCTAGCCGGTCACCCTTTAAATACAATTTAGAATTTCCCTACTTTTTGTTTTGGGTCAGCCGTTTATCCCTCCAAAGATAAAATTTACTTTTTCGGCAGCATTCACTTTACCAACCCACATACGAGCACCGATGTTAAAATTCGAACCGGAAAAACACTACGAATTATTAAAAAGTCACTTCGAAAACATCTATGTATAACCGAGTACACGTAAAACATTCACCTTGTTTCATCAACGTGTTGAGAAAAGTCATAAAACACGAGACGTGACCCCGAAAACATATTAGATACCGAGAGCACCACAGCACGACGGAGTCGACGTCAAAGCATCTTACGTGATATTAATCAGAAAGTACCCTCCACTCCCATCCGATATTAGGGTAACCGCAAGCCCTAAGTCTGGTGCGAGGAGGTGTTTTTATCAAAAGGCCTTTGAAACTTATTGGATTAATAATTTTGCGGCATCAAAGACTCGAGCGTTATATTAATCATGGGGTAACTTCGCTTCACAAGTTCCCGCTAACTAAGTTGCAACTGACCGCAAATTAGTTTACCGCAAGTGATCCTATGTGTGTTGACACCTACAAGTTTTGAGTCTTCAGCTTTTATATTGAAATTTGTTGGCTGTTTGATATTTATCTTTACGCTGATTGGCTTTAGCAAGTTACATTTTGTACTGATTTCATCTGATTTGTAATATACTATTAAATCGCCTATATAATAAAATCATTTGTTAATGTAGCTCTAGTATGTTTTGTTTCGTCGTCGTACGTGATCACAATTTGTGGTCCAAAATGTCACCAAGTCATTTTCAAAGGAAAGGGACGGAGATCATGTTCTTGATTTTGTATTTCTCTTGTAGAAGGGCGAATTGAGTTTAGCCTTTAGAATTTTAAACGAGTAGCGGAAGAGAGGATTGATGATAGTCACATGTCAAATAGATGGGATTTAGTAAAATAAGTGATAACATTTTGTATATATTTACCAATCAAATAATACGATACATATATCAAAGCAGGTCCACATAAGGCTGAAGCAATTTGAAATACATCTTGCAGTAAATCTTTAACTGATGCTCAATTTTACCATTTTATCAATTGAGTATTCTGAAAAACAAACGGGACCAGCTGATTATCTTACCTAACTAAATTCCACTAAACTAATTCCACATCCATCTAATAGTGTACAAATTAAACACTCCGACTTCACGCAACTTTAACTAGGGCAAGTTGGGTGTGTCAAAGGACGTCAAATGATAATCCCGCCACTAGTCCTCTCTAATGCTCGCTTCCACGGTTGGAAGTCAACCACAAATTATCTAACCGCAAACAATCTCATATTAAACACCGCGACAAGTATCAGATTACTTCAACAGGAACGGTTCCTTTAACGCATTGTGTCTGTCTATTTTTGTATTTAGACTTTCGGGATCCAGGATTGTCTTGTTATATTTAAACGCCTTTACTCACGTTAGTTTCTGAATTCGCCCGACTAGTGTGTCTATCGAGCTATTTATAACAAGGGTTTAAAAGTTTTTGAAGTGATACGTAAAATGTATGATCATTTTGAGTAAACGATATTAACTTTACTATTCAAGTCACGGGAATGGCCCGGGTCACATTTCGCGCTAACTTAGTTTGAAAACATAGGAAATGTAGAATTATTTGTATTATACTTTTCTTACAGTTTTATATTCTGTTTTACTCACTTTTGACAATGTTGTTCGTAAAAATAAAAAAAATAAAAAAAGTTACTGTAACTGCCTAACTATTTTTCACATACCCCGCTAGCGAGTGGTGAACATAATTTCCATTCAATTAACCACTCTAGTGGGTCGTTAGCGATCACGTGGTTGCACCTCTGGATTCCTAGTTGGAGGGGGAGGGGGGTGCAATCGAACTGACGCTTTATTAACCTAATTAATTTTTTGATAATACAGCTGATTCAATAGTTGAAATTGGTTCTGCACCTTTATAGTAGTTATAAGCTATAAGCCGTATTAATTTGATTGCAAATCGTATAAGGGGTGACTGGGTAGTACCAGGGTCTCATATAATAAAATAGGTATTTTCGTAAGTGTTTGAGATAGTGCATATCCACCTCCCTCCACTATCGAGTGAATTCCACCCTATCTCCTCAAGGGTAGTAAGGAATTTGCAAATTTCCATATTTGCTGCTGTTCATGAACGCAGCACCGAGTATGTACTACCATCAATATAAGGATCCAATAAAAAAAATTGACTTTAAACTGTTGATTTATCGGTTGTTATATATCACGTGTGCTATTGACCCAAAACGAAACGTTGAAACGGTCGATTGTATCAAACGATACTAGTTAATATTCGATATATTTATTTGGCTTTGTTTGTTTCACCGTCGGATACTGTTCAGCGTCTGTGACGATAGCAAATTGAATTGGATTTTTTATTGAATATTAAATAACAGTAGTTTTTGTTGTAAAAATGATGCAGTTAGATAAATAAATTGTTATTACTTCATCCCCTATTTTAGTCAATGGTTCTTTCCTTCTTTACAAGTTTCCTCATTCGATTCCATCCTCTAGTGTCTCGGTCGACTAAGTTGTACAAACAGATCGTTAAGTAGTAGGAGCATGTGCAATGTTTGTTTTAACTTCACTAAGGTTTGTCACACCGCACACACTTTGATTTCCGCAGTCGCATTGCGGTGTGGTTTTAACACGTGATAAAATAAAAGGCGCGGTGTAATTTTATCCCGTTTGAATGTTTTAAAAATTCAAATTAGCGTATCGCTTTACGCCCGCAACTAGGTAAGCCGTGACATCCGAGGAGTTGGGTCTTAGTCTATTTTACTTTATATTTGTCAACTTTTATTTATTATCCGGATGTTTATAAAATATTTTCAGTCAGTCGATTTTAATCCTAACAATAGTTTCAAAGGTATTATAAAAATCAGGAAACTGAAGATCGATAACCGTAGTCCGAGTAAAACCGCCGGGCGCGACCTACTTTTTTTTTTTTTTTTTTTTTTTTTTTTTTTTTTTTTTTTTTTTTAAAGACCTATAGTGTTAATGGGTTTTCGTGGCGCGTAAGGACGCTTTTAAACGATACCAGATCCACGTGAGCTCTCGTTTTAAGTGCTTTTGCAGAGAGATAATCACTCATGTGGCTTTCTCGGTCTTTTCACGTGTTTTGATCATAATTTAATCCTGTAATATAATATAATTATTAATTTACAAGAAAAGTAACGAATATTAAACAAGTTTTTCGTAATAAAGTTACAGGTTTGCTATTTAGTACGTTTTCCAAGTAAAATGAGAGAGAGAAATAGTATTGCCACCTCAATGAAGGTGGCTGTAGTGATTAATGAAACTGCGAGTCTGGGTCGTTAGTGATTTAATGCGGAATTTATATTTTTAAAATTAAAAATTTTCAACGCCATTTTACTACTGCTTTTTTTTTTTTAATTGAGATGTTTTTTTTAGTACGTTTCTCTTTAGACGAAATGATCTTTGAAGTTATAATTTTTTTTGCAACCAAACTTGTCTATTTTATTTTATGCTCCAAAGCAAGTGTTATGAATAGTGAAGTGTAAATTTTATATTTAAGCTAACAGAGTACATATTTGCTGTTTTAAAAAAGCTTTTTCAATTGGCTGAAGATAACATATATCGCTTAAAGTAAATAAGTCAACATTTGTGCTCAATTGAACGGGAGAGTATCTAAAATGTATTGCAGACTGGCTTTTGCCGTCAACTTTGTCCGTCTACATACTCCAAATGTATAAATCAATAATTCATATATACACCTTTAGTATTGCAATTAAAGTCCAAACGAGTTTAGTTATGAGAATGAGAAAAATGTCGGATTAAAATACCGATACATATAACTACAATATACCGATTTTCATTATAATCTGTCTCGTATATTACGAATTAATTCGCAAGACTCGAACCCACGATCTCTGAAGTAAAACTACTGTAGTGGGCACTGTAAAATATACAAGACTAAATATGTTTATACATATTTTAAACATCCATCCAACAGTGTTTTCGTAATACCCGAACAAATACACAAACAAAAATAATAAGAAGTTATTTTTATTACATATTTAATGTACAGATTTTGCCTCGTTACTAGTTTATGATATGTGAAGATAATATCCACTAAAACCATACAACATATTGAAATAATATTACGCAATACGAACTATACTTAATCTTAGATATATATGATAATAATTAAATGTAGTTCTATATACACACACGCATACACACATACACACACACACATACACACACACATACAGATTTTACCAAATAGGTACAGCAGTATTTACTTTAACTCTCATTTTCAGTTAATATTTATTAAATTCTATATATAAATATATATATATATATAAATTATTATTTCATTTTCGAACCTTTTGTCGAAATATTTTACTGTGTTTTATATTTGGGTACATTTTATTACATCGACTCATAAAAGTATCTTACAAATAATATTTGTCGTCGTCGTCCCCGCGCCGGTTGTAATGAAATTTCCTCGATCTATTCAATCGTCTTTAAAACAAAAGCGTTTGTATCATGACATAGATTTAATTTTAATATAAACCATTCTATTTAAGGAAATAAAGAGCGCCTAAGAAATTATATTAGTGAAATGGAAAAAATGAATTCTTATATATTTTTTTTTACTATATCAATATGTCATTTTTTGCTTTTTTATATATAACTCTTGTTAACCTTTTGTAGGTTGCAATAGTAAGTTAAAGCCAACGGATTTACATTCATATATCTGTCTATATTTGATATAATTGATTAGTTCAGTTTACATTGAATATGTATATTATAATAGTGCTAATTAAAAATTATTCTACAAAACTGCTAGACACTCTAAAAAGCTCAAGTAAGCGCCACGTACTTAACAAAATTTTATTAGTTGTTATAGTAATATAGATAGAAAATCCTATCAGTTTAGGATTCAGACATGCTGTAGGGTAACGACTACTTACAGTACAGTAATACCCCGCTTTACGCGAGGAATACGTTCCAAAAAAAATCGCGTTAACTGAAATTCGCGTATAACGAGGTTTATTATTAAACATAGTCAAAAATTATAACAAAAAAATACAAATAATTTTAATCAATCACTTTAATTCTAGGAACACTTTATGCAATACATACTCTTATATTTTACGGAAAAATACATCTATTGTTGATGACTACATTATATTTATACACACTCTTTCGCGTAATTCGAGGCATTTGAGCGCGAAATTTGCATCCGCGTTATATTGAAACCGCGTATAACGGGGTCGCGTAAAGCGGGGTATTACTGTATATAGTACAGGAATAAACGAAAATATTGGACAATAATTGAAGATTACGATATAGGTAGGGCACGCAGTAAATTCATCATCTCACATAAGTTTGGAACAGGAAAAGGTAATAGTCAGAAAATAACGAGATACAACAAGGACGCGCGTCTCCGGACTAACGAGACTTATTTGTAGTTTATTTTTATTTCTAGAGAATCTTTAATGATTGTTGTACTAACGAAAGAAAATGGTTGTTAACATTTCAAAAGAATTTTTCATTAGTTCCCGAAGGCAACTGGGGAGGTGCGAAATTCAAATACTTTCTCACTTGATGAGATTAGTTTTTAAATATATAATACCTTATATCACTGTACCGTTCGTTGGTCATGTATATCTTTATTGAGCGAAACGAGCGTAGCGAGCGGAGCGTTCTACTGGAGATTTTTTCACATTCTTTGTCACGAATAGGCTCGAAAAGTACTTGACGGAAAATTATGAATTTTGTAATCAAACAAAACAGACAATAGCTGACAATTTTTTTGAAAAAATTCATGTCGTTCATGAATAATCGTCAAAAAACTGAAATCTCCTAGATTACCGACATTGTCCACAATGATGAGTCACACTGGGCTCGCTTCGCTCAATATGCAAACGGCATCCGAGATTTCGCGAGTGCAGCGAGTCGAAGTTTAAGGTCTATTGGCGCCCCTAGTTTTATTTTCAATGCGAAATTTTCCAACCTGCAGTACTTTCACTATAAAATGGTTAGAGAAGTGAAGTTATGTTTTCGAAGGAAAACGGACGGACGGACGGACGGACGGACATTGAATTATAAACTGAACTGTTATAACGGACAAGTTCTGTTTCCGTCCTTTGTTTGCTTCGCGGTGAGAAATTACGACCACCGTTGTTTCTTGTTCGCTGTGTTGCTAAATTAAACTAAAACTGACAATTGTTTATTCAAGCTATATCTGAAGTTAAATTTTAGTTTTAGGTATCGCACTTAGATAGTCTGGATTGAAATAATTGAAGAAATAATTTAAGTTGTTTCTCGCGTTATTAAAGACCTGAGTTTTCTCTTTATTTCTTATATAGATATACGGATAAGGTTTTATAACAAATAAGATAACAAAGATATTACACCTACCGAGAACTACGTACTCTAATACTAATGATGCGACTTTATTCCTATTTCATCATAGTTATTTTGTTGTTATTTTATATATATAAATGTTTAGAAACAGCTTTTACTAAGGGAAGAGGTATACGATATGTAGCTAGCAATAGATACCGATCCGTAAGGCTGTTAAGTTGCTCGGAAACTCGAATGTGTAGGTAGGTGTAAATTGAGTAACTGTAATTTTTTAACCACTAATATTATTTTCGTGTCCAATTTTTAATTTTTCTAAAGTAAACGTTGAATATATTATCTCCAATGTATAATTTAGAATAGTTTTACATTTCTATCTTACCGTTATCGTTTTATTGGCATGTTTTATGGACATTATGGACCCCATCTATCTGTATTGTTAGACGATTTTGACATAAACGTTAATCACGCAGAATGTTATCAAAATTGGTCTAGTATTTCTGTTGTGTGATGTGCGAGCAAAAAGATTATCCTTTCTTTTTAATTTTGTTTTTTGTTCATTTAATATTTACATTAAAGTTAATATTTTATCTCTTCAGACTTACAGAGTTACCTCTTTACATTCTTTCAGACTTACCTCTTTATTTTTTTTAATTATATATATATATTTATCGCGAACAAACAATGAACTTAGCTATGCGGATTTATTCTTCCAAGAGAAAAAGTTAGATATCTTTATTTACTATTAGAGAAAACTAGTACAACTAAAGTAAAAATAAAAAGACTTTTCTTACTCTCTTTACTAATAAGAAAGTGATAACAAACGGCTTCTAAGTAACTCTTAACTAATACAGTGATAAGTATTAATAATTGATAATGGTGCTACTCTCTTACGTCTGTAATTAAAACCCTCCTTCCCTTAATTAACATAAATTTATATTATCAAAAGCTTTAAAAAAAAGATGGAGTGTCTCTGTATTTTTAAATTACTAGAATATTTTACTGAATTCCTTTTAATGGAATGATAAGATATATGCAAAAAATATATTTTTTAAAATGTCGACTCACGCTTGATCATATTGTATACCAGTTAAAAAAAAATAAAAAATCATTGCTTATCAATTGAAGAGAGAACCAAGTTATATATATATATATATATATATATATATATATATATACATATATATATATATATTTAAGTGATTTACCACTCAATGACTCATCACGAAATTTCCGAAACTAACTGCCCGATTAACTTAAAATTTTACATAGTTACTTCTTTTGTGGCCTAGACGTCCACTAAGAACGGATTTCAACTTTTTACATTTCGCCAAGTTTTAAATCTGTAGGAGCTAAACACTTAATGCAGGGTAAGAGTTACTATAGCAACGGTTACGATAACAACGGATAATATGACAAAGGTTACCATAGCACGCGCACACACACACACAAAACACACATACAAACACACACACACACACACACACACACACACACACACACATACACAATATGTTTGAATCAAAAACATTGTATCCCTCTTTAAGAACGTTACTCGAACTGAGGAGTATAAAATTTGGTACGGTTAAATTGTATATCTAGAATGAGTACAAAAATACAATATTAATATAAATATAGCATGAGATATATATGAAATTAAAAAAAATAATACCCACTACAATTCAATTTGTTATGTCAATGTCAAATATATAATTTGACACAGAGGAGATTGTCGCCTGACATAAGAAAAAAAAATATATATAATGCCTGTGGCGGTTTATCTTCTTTCTTCATTAAAACTTTATATTATGAAAGATATCAATCAATCAATGATATATAATAAGAAATATTTGATACTACTTTCAACCATACGATCCACTCATAAAGTTAAGTGTAATACTTACATAATATATTATCTGTTAGTGTGAGTGTGCCATGTCGATGTGTTGGTTACCATACATATATTTAATATTTAATTCCGATATTTGCATTAGATTCGTGTTATGTATGTACAAAGAGAGACCACGTCAAAGTCACATTTCACGGTATCTGAATGTTCGTGCATTTTGGTGTACTTTACAATCTGTTAAAATAATTTTATGGGTACCTTTTAAACTTGAGTGGCCTGTGGCACATAAATGATTTATCATATCATATCATATCATACTGCGATGCACACTTCACGTTGGATACGTTATCTAACAGCGTTAAAAAAAAGTTCAACGTTACTATCTAGTGGCGTAATAAAAGCCGCTCCCGACGCTCCCTTGGGAGAAGTACTATGTAATTGACTTGGTTTACGATCTCATCCCATACGCCCCCGCCCTCGAGATGTAGTAGGCCATACTCAGACTTGACTATAAAGCGTCCGCAAGTTGTTAGAAAAGTAAACCTAATTGAGTTTAAGATGTCCCATAATCATCTCTCATAGGACTCCCTAGTTTGTATGTATCTGGATATTATATATCAGTTTAATGTCAGTTAATAAATGACAAAATGAAGTCAACAGTGCAAATGACAGTGAAAAATGGATGACGCGTTTAAAATAATGATAATACACACGCACATAATGAAATTAATTTAATTAGAAATACTTGGCTCTGCCGAGCTCGAACAACAATGCAAAGGACTATAAAGTAGTGTGTGTGTGTGTGTGTGGAGTGAGGGGGGGACGCAAGGGATGAACGCGCGCGATGCAGCGCGGCGGCGCCTGCGCACTGCTCGGAGCGCCCTGCACACGAAAGAACGGCGCCGTCTGTACATGCAGGGTCCATACCGCCTTGCTGCAGGTTTGTATACCGGTTATAATTATAAGGAAGTACACACACTATATTTAAATAGGATCAAGACCGGGTAAGAGTAGTTTGCAAATACCAAGTGTGCTTACTATACATTGTTCGCGATTTTTAAAGGTAAAGGGAAAAACGATTATATAGAAAAATAATTCGTTAGTTATTTACTATTATGTACTTAGAGAACGAAATAATTGTGATGTATTTACTTAAAATAGTGAATGCATAGATTTGACACCGACCTCATTTCCATTACTCACATGTGGTATCGTTTTTATAAACAAGGTTTTTTCGCTTAACAAAATAGTTTGAGCTTTGGTATAAATTCATTTAACGCGGTTAGCCCCAACAACTACTATACAGTATTATATGGTCTGTCATTGTTAATTAACACTAAACCTACCGACAATTCTTGTACACCTGTTCCTACCGCACGCCGTCAAATTGACCGGTAATTAAAAGTTATTTTATTATATGACGCAGGTAATAATGGAAATAACTAAAGGTAAAGAGTGTTGAAAATATTATATGCATATTCTAAGAATTGTCATGTAGTTTGATAACGATATTATAGGTAACGTTTAAAAATGTGTAAGTTTTACAAAAGTTTAAGAACGGTCATTTTGACCGGTACTTGATAGGTTTAGTGTTAAGAAATAAATTATGTATTCATTTGTATGAGAAAGTGTAGAGTAGCGAGACGGGTTTATTAAGATTATTATTAAGTGTATATATATAATAAAATTTATTAGATTAGTCGCAGAGGTACCTATAAACTATTGCATATATTGTTGCTTCAACTTCTGTTTCAGTTAGATTTGACAAGAGAAACCTTGTTGTCTTACTTATATTATACCTGCTTTATTTATCAATTCAAATCTATTGAAAACTTTGTTAAAATAATTATTAACTTTATCCATTGATGTTAAATAAAAATACTTTTACCTCATAAAAAAAATCCCGTCTCGATATCTCTGAAATACTCGAGAGTCACTCCGAGAATGTGATAAAACACATCCACGAACCCTACAAAGACGAATTGAAAGAGAAGGAATTTAGATTGTCCAGTTTAACGTCTAATACAAAGAGATCTAAAAAAACAATACCAAATGTCTCAAATAACAAAATTTTTTAGAGGTTGTTATTTCGGTTTAGACAATCGTTTCAAGGCTCCGCTGCGGGCTCGGGTCGAGGCAACGTTCTCTTCATGAAAGTATACAAAACATAGCACTACTACGTAAACGAATTCTATACACCACGTGTTTCTCTAATAGGTAGGTGGTACTCCGCTGAAAAAGCACTACACCAAAGTCAAGGCGGGGTCAACCGCAGTACGGTTTTAGAAATCTTTTGCATAAGCAATTGCACCGATCTCTATTACAACGTTTGTGGCTGGGTTTTTAAATGGGTTTTTTTCCATATCCGTATTAAAAATATGAATGACTAAGGCTATGAAATGTGAGGATTTAAATTTACTTACCGCTTGGTTAGAATGTATAATAATGAGATTTTTTTGTAAGTACAATTGAGATCATCTTTACGAGGTACGGATCCCATATAATACTTCTAGTAAAATTTTAAACGAACATATTTTTTTAATTACTTTTTAAAACTTTGGAGATTAACACAGTTTTAGTACAAAGACCGAGCCGTGTTATTTTGTATTATATTTTAGCTCACAACCATGTAATGGAAACTTTTTAAATTTATATTAACTTTCAATATAAATACAAATATTGTTTTAAACCAGACGCCACGGATACAGGTAGGTTTATTTGTGTTTTTTTTTTTTTTTGTTTCTGGATAAAAACCGGAAATTGAGTCGGCTTATATCCGATAGTGTTTCGTTTCCACTCACTAATTGAAAATCCACGACTATTTTCATTTATACCAAAGCCATGTTATGTACAGTCGCGCCCAAAAGGCCTTGATGATGTATATAAAAAGTTTATACAAAAAATATAAGATATATATGTTTTAATCAGTTTTGTGGCTGATTGTACATTAACTAATATAGTTTTTTGACTTGTTCACACGACTGTACATAGATTATTGTGATGCAAGCTAATAAATATATATAATATTGCAATTACCCTCTGTCTTCGTTCAATTTCTTTGTTTAAAATTAGATGTAGGAAATAGTATTAAAATAATATCAGTTGTTTACTGATAATAATGTCAATACAGCTAGCTCATTTGGACCGCTCGCCGGGGGGGTCGACACCCTCCATCCCCATCCACCCTCCTCCCACCTTCACAGGGATGTCGTAAATTTAAAAGGGAATTATGGTTTATTGTACAAGTTTCTAATAAGCGGAATGATTCTTTTGATTAACTTTTGTAACGTAGCAAGAGTTACGTATCAGGACTTGTTAAGATTAAGAGTGATAAATTATTGAAGGTGTGGATGTGCACTGTTAATACTTCTAATACGACTCTTAGATTTAGTAAATCAAAAATCTATAAGTATGTTTATCCGTTTGTCCATTTCTCTAATTTTATTGTGGTTATATACCCTTGCAGCAGCGGACGATGTTTTTTTCATTTTCAATAAATATCTAAAATTTTTCTTCAATATCATAAAAGAGCTTAATAACAGAATGTTATCCCAAACTTTTTTTTTCATTCCTCGTTTAAAAGATTTGTAAGAAATGAGGATGCTTCCGTACCCAAAAAACTTTTTTTTTTTCTAAAAATATATATCACAAAAGTCACTGTCGTATTTCGATCACGTAGCAAGTTTTAAAAAGTTTCTAGAGTATTGAGTTTGTTTTGTAATGAATCTGTTCGTAATAGACGTCCGTGCGTTGGACGTTTCTTTATAAAGTTTATAATATTTGATATTAACACTAAACCTACCAAGTACCGGTCAAATTGACCGTTCTTGAACTTTTGTAAAACTTACACATTTTTAAACGTTATAATATCGTTATCAAACTACATGACAATTCTTAGAATATGCATATAATTTTTCTTCACTCTTTACTTTTAATTATTTCCATTATTACCTGCGTTATATAATAAAATAACTTCTAATTAGCGGTCAATTTGACAGCGTGCGGCAGGAACAGGTATACAAGAATTGACGGTAGGTTTAGTGTTAACAAAGATGAACTTTGTACTGAAAGTTTAGATTTAATATTTATAGTTTAACCAGCGATGCTGAATATTTTATGACACCTATCATGTTTTATAATGAAAATAGTTTGTCTCGTAAAAAAATTGTAATTTTAAATGATGTATTTTCATTATAATAATTTAATTATAAATTTTGTCAATATTAAAATTTTTGTTTACATAATTACTATGAAACAGAACATTCTTTATTTCTGTTAAGACAATATCATGCAACCTAAGTAATATAAATATATATATAATCTAAATCAAGTGAGCGTTGCATGCCTTAAACAGTGATGTCTCTCGCAGTCCACCTAAAGAAAAACTATCCTTTGACACACAGACAGACACACAACAAAATGTTGTACAATAATTACTAATACTAGGATCCGCCGCCGTGCGCTGCGGGAATTGAGCTGAGCCTTTTAAATAAAATATAATGTATTATTTTTCTTTTTACTTAATAGTTTTTATGTGATGTTGCTTATAAGCGTATTTCTAGGTTGACGATCGGCAAAAGCGCGGATGTTCTGATAACGTTAAGTCTATGGGAGAAACAGTTTTTTGACCACCATTTCTGAACGGAATGAGATATTTTAAAAAATTAAAACTATTAATAAATTTAAAAAAAAAAACTAAAACTATTAATAAATCCAGAAATATAACTACAACCGTATAATATAATAACAAATACAATACATTACAATATAGCATTATATATACTATTATATATAGTAATAAAATATTTATAATTTATACATACATACATGCATATTATACACATTATAAATTATTCATATAAATATTATCATATATAGCTCCTTCATTCCTTACAGTTTTAACCGTAAATCTGTAGTACATATTTGGTTCTACCCTGTCCTGTTTAATGAATGACTATTAAAATATATCGAATAAAATTATAGATATATGTTATATTGATATTACTTAGGTTAAAAGAATGATTTTAATTATGTGTATTATATGAATAAACTATGTACGATGTAAAATCTATTTATTTATTTATATATTTTCCACTTTGAATCCATACCAGTGATCACTTGTGTACGTCAAATGGAAGTGACAGGAGGGACTATTTTGATATCGTATTTATCTAAATAAGTCCGTCTGTAAAGACTCCAACTTAAAATAAGGCTACGAGTGTCCCAAACGCGCCCTGGTCTGAGAAGAACCACACAACAAACTCAGCCGGGTTTTTTTTTGATTAAATCGACGTTTTTCTCCGTGATCGTTAATGATGTTGTAAAAAATAAATATAAGCTTAAAAAAGTTCTGTGTTAATAAATATATTTCAATTTCCCTGAAGGCGATGTCCCTGATGTCTTGATATAATGCAGAGTTGAGAGGAACCGCTCTTCAGAATCATTTATTGATTGAGACTCTTAGTTTATGTTGCGGGTCAAGTGCGTCTCGAGGAATCTTTCCTCTTTGATATCTTTATGGTTTCGAAAAAATTAAAAAAATGAATTTATGTTTTCACTAAATCACTGTTTTTTTGTTCAAAAATAAATGAGGATGTTCTATATTTTTAATTTTTGTAAAATTATCTTTTCAGGAATTCGCGACCCTAACGAAAGAACTCAACCAGGCTCGGGAGCAACTCCTGGAAAGGGAGGAGGAAATCTCGGAGCTCAAAGCGGAGAGAAACAATACGAGAGTGAGTTATCTGTTAATCTTTTTAATTCATTACTTTTTTTTTTATAAAAAATATTTATATATTTTAATCTACTCGATAAAAGTTAGTTTAAAAAAGAGATAAGGCACAAACAAATGTTTTTATTTTTATTCCTTTGATGTTTTGAATGTATTGAATATGTTGAATTTATTGGCGTCCAATAACCGTATCGAATTCGATTCATTCATTGATACCATTTGTATTTTATTGCGTCACCCACCTCACCCACATCCCACTGGATATGTAATACCCAATTGAACTTCCGCAATAAACACTCCCCCAAAAATTATTAGAAATTGTTCCGCCGCGCTGTTTGCACCTATTTGTTCATATTTCACGATAACGGCGCGTTCACCTCAGCAACACGTAACCGCAGTTTATGTGTCGTATGGTTGGTTGGTCGGTAGTTTGTTGCTCGGAGGGCTTTCGGCGACATCAATAATGCAGCACGCCTGCCGTCTAGACTCGCGGGAAACTCGTAAATTCTTTTTCAAAACTTGATGATTCGGTTTCTCGATTTTGATGTTTTTAGTTACCTTTAGTATTCTTTTCCCTTTCCATACGGTATTCAGTATAAGATATGTTTATTTTGACTGCATAAAAAGATAATCGGCATTTAGATAGACTTATATATATTTCGTTATTATCAGTACAATTGATAAGCACGAAGACCCCCCGGAGGGCATGTATGAAGAGGTTGATGTCTGTGGCCGAGGTGAAAGAGGTATGCAGGGACCGTAGCGTTTGGCGCTCCGTCGTCACTGGCTACCCCGCAAGGGATATGGCGCGAAGCTAAATAAATATCAGTAATTTTAAGTACAAAAATTGGAATCGTTTTATAAACTTTGTAGTCTTTCTCAATAATTATAAATTATAATATATCTATTAATAGGACCACTATAACAATGTACAATATATACCACTCGATTTATCATGTCATCTATCCATCCATTCCAGTTGCTTCTGGAGCATCTAGAATGCCTGGTGTCGAGGCACGAGCGCTCGCTGCGCATGACGGTGGTGAAGCGCCAGGCGGCAGCGCAGTCCGGGGTCTCTTCGGAGGTGGAGGTGCTGAAGGCGCTCAAGAGTCTCTTCGAGCACCACAAGGCTTTGGACGAGAAGGTGAAGATTATTGGCATCACGGATAAAAGAGAAAGACGACATAATAGAATATTTCACATTTTTTCTTGTTTTTTCTTGTTTTATTTTTTTTTACAGTTGATGAATATTGAAAGGATTCTATTACTAACTTAAATTTAACATTATTTCACGTTATAGGTTCGGGAAAGATTACGAGTTGCGTTAGAGAGGAACACGGCGTTGGAAGAAGAATTGGCGCTAACCAAAGAAGAAGTAAGTATTGTGGTTTTATTAACACAAATCTAAAACAATGTCTGTTAGTTTTTCTGTTATTGTAAGTATAAGTTTCTGAATCAGTAAAACCATTTTACAAGAGAATAAGTTAGACCATCATCCAGGACAGCGAATTCACTTCAATCTTCCAGTAGTTTACTTGTCTTTTTATATTTTTCTTTATAGAATATTATTTTTAACAAGTACTAAAGATAAGAACACTTTCACACGCTATCCACTTTTATTTTCAATTTCAAGTAGGCTTAAGATGGTTTCCAAAGGAATGGTCGGTGTTTAAACAAAATGGCGACTTCATTTTGAAGTTGTATCGGAATAAATAAATCATATTCGTAAAATTTTTATAACATAGGAATACATTTTATGTTTATTTTTTCTAAAAAAACATTAAAAAATTGATTGCGTTTATATTGCTCTATCCAGCTCCAGCAGTACAAAGCGTCGGGCACGCAGGAGGGGGACAAGCCCAAGGAGAACGGCACAGCCGCCACCGGCTCGCCCGAACAGAACGGGGAGCCGCCCAAGGTACGTACCAGCAACACGGCTTAAACAGCTATCAGCATCAGACATGTTTTAATATTATATTGTTCTACGTCTGCTGAAGAAAGAATTTAATTTTTTCCTAAACCTCATTTTTTATATAATAGTTTTTTTTTGTCGTCATTTTCTTTTAAATTGAAATTCAGGCAGCCTTACAGTACACCACCTAGTTAGGATATTAGCTTTAAAAAAATAACACTAAACTCTGTCACAAGTTTGTCAAGTTTAGAAATTTTCAAAAAATCTTTCTGTATTTTTTTGTTTTGCAATCAAAAACAAACTTTTACATACATTTTTTTAAACAAACTTATAATAATAATAAACACGTATACAAAACATATACACAATTATAAAAATATAAATTATAGGAGCTTCTTGAATGATCTAGAAAATGTCATGTCTTAGATGTTATTAAATGTTTTACTCATTTCTTATTTATGTAATGTCTTAGCTTTATGTCTCGCTCGCTCGCACGGAGTCGGAAAGGGACAGTACATTACATATAATACTAAAAAATTTTCACTCAAGAATTGAGTAAAACATCAAGCGACACGTCTAGCTTGTGTCTAGTAAATAAAAAAAATTAGTTGGCATGTAGAGTGAAAGCCTCGTTGGCTTTGATTTTGTGACAGATATTCATACTAAGTATAAGATTCCATTATAAAAGATCTATATAAATTCGTATTGCACAAAACTAACGAGCACTTTGCACTTAACCACCTCTGGGGTGCAATATATTTATTGATTTGGTGGTCACAGGAACAAAGTAGCGTTAACGGAGAGACGGACGTGAAGAGAGTAACCGAACTACAAAACACGATCGCAAAACAGGTCAGCGTCAACGGATTTTAATGTTTTGAATATTAACAACGCGCATGCCCATTGATCGTAATGTCAGTTTACTGACCTAATAATGACTTACGCGTTATTCATAATATCACTTTACTGACCTAATAATGACTTACGCGTTATTCATAATGTCATTTTACGGACCTAATAATGACTTGCTCTTCAACCACCGTTTTATTTTACTGACCTAACCATAATTACTTATGCTTTATTCATAATGTCACTTTACTGACCTAACAATGACTTACGCGTTATTCATAGTGTCACTTTATTGGCCTACGAGTGACTTATTCATTATTTATAATGTCATTTTACTGACCTAACAATAACCAACGCGTTATTCACTACGTCGATTTACTGATCCAATAATGATGTACATTTCAATCACAATTTTATTTTACTGACCTAGTAACGCTTTATTTATAATGTCACTTTGCTGACCTAACAATAACTTACGCGTTATTCATAATGTCACTTTACTGATCCAAAAATGACTTACGCATTATTCATAATGTCACTTTACTGATCCAAAAATGACTTACGCATTATTCATAATGTCATTTTACTGACCTAACAATGACTTACGCGTTATTCATAATGTCACCTTACTGATCCAAAAATGACTTACGCATTATTCATAATGTCTTTTTACTGACCTAACAATGACTTACGCATTATTCATAATGTCACTTTACTGATCCAAAAATGACTTACGCATTATTCATAACGTCACTTAACTGATCCAAAAATGACTTACGCATTATTCATAATGTAATTTTACTGACCTAACAATAACTTACGCGTTATTCATAATGTCACTTTACTGATCCAAAAATGACTTACGCATTATTCATAATGTCATTTCACAAACCTAACAATGACTAACGCGTTATTCATTATATCACTTTACTGACCTAATAATGACTTGCGCTTCAATCAGCATTTTATTTTACTGACCTAACCATAATTACTTATGCTTTATTCATAATGTCACTTTGCTGACCTAACAATGACTTACGCGTTATTCATAGTGTCATTTTACTGACCTAATAATGACTTGCGCTTCAACCACCATTTTATTTTACTGACCTAACCATAATTACTTATGCTTTATTCATAATGTCACTTTACTGACCTAACAATGACTTACGCGTTATTCATAGTGTCATTTTACTGGCCTAAGAGTGACTTATGCTTTAATAGTTATTACATGCATGTTTTAGAGGATAATAATTAACAAATACTAAAACGGTTATATTATAAAATTATTTAATCATTAATAAATAAGCAGACACATGATATTAGACATGTATATATATATGTATATGTAGTCCACTTAATGCATGTAAAGTTGCATGTATGTGAGTTTTCATTTATATGCGTCTCTTTCTGATTTATTGTTAATTTTTTTTGTCTCTTTCTCTTCTATTGTAAAAAAAAAAAATATTGCATGTAGTTTGTTTTTTTTTTTTTGCCGCCTCAACATTATTTCGGTCGATCAGTGATATAACACACACATGCACTTCAAATGTATTGCACACATTCATAGCAACATCTCCACTTTGATAACCACATTTTGACTTTATATTGTAAGACCTTTGTAATTTTTGAATAAGTAGTAGTCTATTAAAAGTTAATGACCCTATTCATGCTGACCTTGCATTTTATTATATATGCGTATATATATTTAATTTTTGACAAATGTTTTTAAATAGATTATAAAACTTTTCAGTCAGCGGAACTTAGTTCGTGGCAGCGTCGAGTTGCGGAATTGAACAACAAAGTCACGGAACTCGAAGAGAGATTGAGTAAAGGGGAGAAGGAGGCGGTGAAGAAGCAAGAGGAGTGCGCGAAGTTACAGCGGGATTTGAGGGAGAATGTCGCGCAGAAAGAGGACCAGGTACTTATTTGCCACGGCTTGTGCATAATCGATAGGGATGTCCGAAATTAATAACCGATCCTCATACACTATTACTAAAATTACCAAATAATAAACAGATTAAATTTTTTTAGTAACCTATCTAAGATCAATATTCAATATGTCGTGAATTGTCGATATTTTTTACCCGTTAGATGAACTAAGGCTAATACTATTTATCCCCACCAGGAGGAGCGCATTGCCACCCTGGAGAAGCGCTACCTGAACGCACAGCGAGAGTCCACGTCGCTTCACGACCTCAACGAGAAACTGGAGCAAGAACTCCAACACAAGCAGGCACAGCTCAAGGTAACACAAACACGAGTATACACACCATGCCCACACACGCACACACACACACACACACACACACACACACACACACACACACACACACACGCACGCACACACACACACACGCACGCACACAAACACGCACGCACACAAACACGCTTGCAAAACAATTCTAACCCAAGAATATTGCTCGCACCTCTTATGGTTTTTGTTTATTAATCTATGACGAAGTTGTTTTTTTTTATTTATTATTATTTGCGGTGCTTGGCAGTAAGTTGTTAAAGATAAATCCATTCATACCGTATCGTTTTTTAATAATCATATTATTCGCATTTAGTTTTATCAGATTTTTCTTATACATATTAAAATAATTTAGAAACTTGTTTCATGTTTTTAAGGAACTTTTTCCTATCCTTACTATTTTTGAAAGTCTATTCTGCTATTATAACATTAACAATTAAAAAAACTAATTTGAATCTATTTTTCTTAAATTAATTGAATAGAAATGTTTGTAAGTTATTATGCACATGATATAGGTAAATTAATTATTTAAACATGAATTTATTTAAAGGTTCAAAGAAAATGAGAGGCTATATTAAATATTTGATAAATTATAAAGTTGTGTTGTCTAAAGACAAATGTATAATGTTCAAAAAAGAAAATATATGTATACGGAGAGAGCTTTATTATCTATGTGTTGAGTTATTGAAGACAACCTACTCCATTTTATTTTTAATAAAATCAAAATGTAAAATCTAATTGTCCTTGGATCCTTGTCAAGAGTTATATATTATTTGGTAGTTAATTTAATGTCACTAATGCAACGTTTGATTTATTTCATCTTAAATAGATTTTGTTGCCTATCATGCTTTGTTACGAACAAATTGTCTTACAGTAAATTATCAGATATTGTGATTAACGTAGTAGAAGCGTACGGGTGTAACGGGACGCACTTGCATGCCGAATAGTCGCCAACCATACCACGTGATCATATATCGATATTTCAGCTGCAAGAAGAGAAGATCGCAGCAATAGAGGAGAAGCTTGAACTGTCTACGCAGAAGCTGGCGCAGATGTCCTCGCTGCCGGAGATGGAGGAGCAGCTCAAGGCCAGGATGGAGGCACTCAGCCAGGTGAGCCATCACCTTCACGCGCTTGGATGTAGAGGTTCCGTTAGGGACTAACTGACTAACTGACCCACGACCAGTTGGTACATTCAATTATTAAGCACCTGAGACGTCTGTGTTCATATATTTTGTTTCCTTCCCTCCAGGCCCAGGAGCGTCACGGTTCAGCAGAGGACCGCATCCAGCGTCTGGAGGCCAGCGTAGAGGAGAAGAACGCGGAGCTGATGAGACTCAACCAGAGGCTCCGGATGAACGAAGAGCATAACACCAGGCTTTCGGCTACTGTTGATAAACTGCTGTCCGAATCCAATGACAGGTGTGCTTTGATATATCAAAAAATATCTTGAGAAAGGAGCACTTCTTGTTAAAATTAATTACTTATTACTTAATTTGGAAATATTTGAAAAGTATGTTAAAATTATCTGTTTCAGATTGCAAGTTCATCTCAAAGAGCGGATGCACTCGCTGGACGAGAAGAACGCACTTACACAGGAGTTGGAAAAGACCAGGAAATACGCGGACGAATTGTTACAGGAGAAAGCGGACATCCTCAAGGAGCTAGCCAAGTGGAGGATGGAGACAGAACAGGTGAGTAACAGGGGCTTTAATAAGAATATACAAGTAGAACAGCAGGACAATGTTCACGGTCACTGTTTCAGCTCAAGCGGCAGATGCTGCAGGCGGAGATCGCCTTCAACATCCAGCAGACAGACGCTCTGACCAGGTCGCTATCCCCGGCCGCGGCGCCCCCTACCGCCATGTACGGAGCACAGGTAGGATAGCCCTCGGAATAAAGTGGCTACTGTGGATTATAACTAGATAAAAATTTAAATTATAAGCAAGCACATTTGCTGAGTTGAGCAAACTTACAACTTATGTAATTTATTCGTAAACTGTTTGTACGATTCCTAGATTTCTAATAAACAGTGTTACTCCTTCCAGACGGACGGCTGGGAGCTGCAGCCGCCTCACGCGTTGGCCCAGGCCTTCGACTCCAGCGACGCAGAGGTAGACATGGATCTATAACAAGTGTTAACTGTACCGTTCATAATATATTGAAGTGTCAAAAACTTCCCCTCACCCAGAACGACGAGTCGGAGGGCGCGGAGGGTCACACGGACGCGGCGGCGCTGGCGCTCATGCTACAGGAGCAGCTGGACGCCATCAACACGGAGATACGACTCATACAGGAGGAGAAGCAGAGCACGGAGGCGCGGGCCGAGGAACTGGAGTCCAGGGTGAGTGCTAGAAACAAGAGAATGTATCAGAATGGAATTATCTATGGCCAATAAAAATTGAATGTGAAATCAATGTCTATACGGTATTGTTAGCATTTGAAGCATTGGTTAGGAATGGCATAGTGGCATGAAGAGACGAATCGTCTCATGGATGATGCTCGAATAAATATTAACTATATATACTCCGACTGGTCCCGGTCATCACACCATACCAGCTGGTTTAGTGTGTTACAATATCGCTTGCAGTTTGGAAACTTCCGACCATTTTTTGGTACCTTTTTTTGCATCCCTGGGAATATTCTATTAGGTGTTATTTATAAGTCGTCAGAATTGGATATAGAAAGGTGTTAACAAAACTTTATTTCTATACAATTTGCCAGTGACGGTTAATATATCATAGCGGGTTGCTAAAAATCTTCTCATTTTAGTAATAGTGTTATAATAACTGTATCCAACAGGTGGGCAGCTACGAGCACATGAACGTAGTATCGCGGAGGGCAGAGTCCCCGCCCCCGGCCGCTTCGCCCTCCAGACCCAACCACCACAAGTACCACACGGTGAGTATCCCGGTCACACGTAAGCAGACAGACAGACGACAGACTAACAAACGGAAATTATATATAAAAAAGGTCACAGGGCAGATAATTTTAGAGTATAAAACTCTACACATAAAATGTAAGGGTAATGTAGGCTATTAGTTGTGAGATGTAGTGAGACAGAGAGTGATGTCCCGTGTGTGTCAGGCGCCGGCGTCCATGTCTCCTGCGCACGCGCACTACCGCGCGCCGCCCGCCGCCGAGAGCCTGCCCTCCAGCCAGGTCGGTCTCACCCCCCCCCCCCCCCTCCCAACGATATTACAGCTGTACCTCGATCCTTCAGCTTCGTATCTGCTAGACTAGAGCCATCAAAAGATATGTTTGTCACTGGCGTTATCAATAATAGCACTTTTTATCATCGGCTTCGATTAGAGTGCACTCAAAGATCCGTTCCGAAATTTTTATTTCGATTCTAAATATTCTTTATAATATGAGTACGTTCCTCGTTACCCGCATATGATGAGGCTTAGAATTTAGACACCCCATGTAACCGCCACCGTTTTGCAACTTACGCTACTCGCTTTCAGTATCCGCTTGCGTTTGGAGATAACAATATACACTATACCCGAAGTTTGTATTATTATATTATGTAGCTTGACGCTGAGCTCATGTATCTTAAAGCTTAAATATAACTCGTATAACATGTGTATGTAGCTCTTATAACGTAACGTATCGATACGGCGATATGTTACGTCTCTCTCGTTGCGAGTCAGTGAGAGTGAGATGCAATGTGTCCCGCAGCTGCAGCTGTGTGCGGAGGGCGAGGAGCGCGCGGGGGTGCGGGGCGCGCCGCACGCCGAGCGCCTGCGACCCTCGCACCAACATTACGACTCGTGAGTACAGCAATGAATTCACACCTCTATGCGCATATGAACAAGGATCATAATTGATCAGCGTCTATTTATTGAACACTCTTTTATGATATTCGATATTAAATCAAGCCCGGAGGCGTCCGTACGCTATATTCTTTTTTGTATCTTTCACGCCGCAAGGACGTCCATGATGTCGGGAAGCCTCGCTCGGATACCCATTCACAGGTGCGGTTCCTAATTTGAGTGTGGTCCGGACGCCCTTTTGAATAGACTCTGTTTTAAATCTAAATTGTGTAATATTTCTAATTACTTACTTACTTTTTACACCATCCGGCCATGTCCCCTAATTTTGTTTGACGACGGAGTCTAATCATTTTTATATTATATTTACTATTGTAATTATAACATATTTTAAATATAATTTTTGTCATTCATATTCTAATGTTCTTAAAACAATGAAGACTGTATCTTTCGGGAGGACTTTGTTTGTTGTCATGTTATATTAAATTATTTTTAGTTCTTAGTACCATACGTCGAGGGTCATTCCATTATTGATGATAACTCAAATTTATAAAGTATTTAAATAAAACATCTAGATTTCTTACAGAGTCTGAGCCAGTTAAAGCTAAACTTTTTGATTCGTCCCGCTAATCCAAAAAAACTAATCACCGCACTCCACTAGCTCAAGCCAAGAGTCCCTGGGCGCGGGCGCGTGGGGCGGCGCATCCCCGCTGCCGCGGGGCGTCGCCTCCGCCTCGGCCGCCTCCATTGCGTCCATGCACCAGCAGAAGAAGCGCGGCATCAAGAGTTCGCTGGGACGGTTCTTCAGTAAGAAGGAGAAGGCGGGAATGCCGGTGAGCCTGACACTATCATTCATTGACTCATTAAAGATAATTTTTTATTTCGTTTTTAATAATGGCATTCTCTTTCCAGATGCAACAGGGGCAGAGCCCCCGTTCGCTATCGTCAGCGTCATCCCTTGGGTTGTCTTCCCTGGCGGACGACGGCGAGCCCTCACACGCGCCCCACCAGCACACCGACTATGCCCGGACTAAGACTACGTATGATATTATTAAACAGATTTTATATTTGTCTCGAAGAAAATTCCATTTTTTTGTATGGGACCGCTGACTTTATAGAGACTCCTTATCACAGAGATATTAAATCATTCTATCGTGGCAGAGGTCAATTAGTCGTCAACCATATTTACTACACGTATATCCAAGTACGTGTAGTACGTATTTAACGGGAATAAATGATAACGTGACGCGTATGTCCCAGCGTGCCCCGGGAGCGCGACTACCGCCACGAGCTGCTGGGCGAGGCCATGCGCGCCGGTACGCCCTTCGCGCTGTGGAACGGACCCACTGTGGTGGCGTGGCTAGAGCTGTGGGTGGGGATGCCGGCGTGGTACGTGGCCGCGTGTCGCGCCAACGTCAAGTCGGGTGCCATCATGTCGGCGCTCTCGGACCAGGAGATCCAGCGCGAAATCGGTATCAGCAACCCTCTACATCGCCTCAAGCTGCGGCTCGCCATCCAGGAGATGGTGTCTCTGACGTCTCCTTCGGCGCCTCGAGGCACGGCCTGCGCCGCCCTGGCCTTCGGGGACATGAATCACGAATGGATCGGCAACGCCTGGCTCCCCTCGCTCGGCCTACCGCAGTACCGGACCACCTTCATGGAGTGCCTCGTGGATGCGCGCATGCTGGAGCATCTCACGAAGAGGGATCTCCGCACGCAACTCAAGATGGTCGACAGCTTTCACAGGTATATTTCCGTGCCGTTTCATTTATAATACGTGGACCGATGTTTCGACGGCCACTAGCAACAAAAAAGGATCTAATGTATATGATCGCTTAAAGTATGAAAAAATATATCTTTAATTATAAACAATGGCTATGACTACTGGTCTGGTAATCACCTCTTATTTAGCATAAACCACGTAAAAGAAAAAGAAAATTTAAATAGAAAGCGTCCTAAATCAGCGCTACCATCTCCGTTATTTTAGGACTTCGCTACATTTCGGCGTAGCGTGCCTGAAGCGCGTGGGGTACTCCGTGAGGGTGCTGGAGGAGCGCCGCCGCGACGCCGAGCTAGGCCTCAAGGACGTGCTCGTGTGGACCAACGAGCGACTGCAGCGCTGGCTCGCCGCCATCAACCTCAAGGTACAATCCACGCCATGTTTACACTTGTAGTCAAAGCAATATACCAATAGAAAGAAATATGTATTTATATAAATTCTATTATATGCTGGAAGCATTAATGTACAACTCGAATTCTCTATTTCCATCTTTTAAAACAATTTCGACAAAATATATGGATATCAATTTCATACAGTGTAGTGAATATTATCCTTTGTGAACGCGTTTGCGCGCGCCTGACAGTAAGTGTCTCGTTGCAGGAGTACGCCAACAACTTGTCGGAATCGGGAGTACACGGGGCACTCATCGCGCTCGACGACAACTTCGACGCCAACAGCATGGCGCTAGCGCTGCAGATACCCACACAGAGCACGCAGGTATACATACACGCTACGTACGATACGTTTTTCAAATGAGACAAATACTTCTTATAATCAATACATCCTGTTCGTTCCAGGCGCGTCAGATCCTCGAGAAGGAGTACAACAAGCTCCTGAGCGCCGGCACGGAGCGCACGCGCGCGCACCACGACCACGCGCCCGCCTCCTGACACACCACCATCAACTAGGCGGCGTCGGAGCGCTCGTGACGGGCTGCGGGGATGGCTTTACACGGCGCCGCGTGTTTGGAGACTGCTTTATACGACGACACGTGTGTGGGGACGGCTTTATACGACGGCACGTGTGCGGGACGGTCTTTATTGTGTGCGGAGGAGGGAGTGCGGGAACTCACAGTGGCGTGTGTGCGGGCTTTATAGCGAAGGGAAGAGGAGCGTGGGGGAGCCGCGCGTGTCGTGACGCCGTGCGTTGTGTGTGTTGTCCCTCGTGCGGGACGTGAGAGACGCGTACGAGCCGGGTTACACACTAATTGTTGATAACGTTTGTATTCAAAACATTAAACGTATATAATTAAATTCCTTATTACTGTTAATCTATATGATAATTTGTATTTTTTATTATAAAACTGACTAGATATTTTCCAGTCTCCGCATGTACCGGCCTCCGATAGGTCGTCCTATATATGGCAACACTCTTAGATTCCTCGCAGCCGTTGGTGTGTCTCGTTGGAGACGATGAAAATCACAATATTATTTTTTCTAGTCAAATCGAAATAACCAGTTATCAATGACACTAAGAGTGTTGCCATGTTTAATGAGAAGGTGTTCCCAAAAATAAACCGACACCTGTGTATAATGACTATTGAATAAAATTTGTAGACAATGCTTTATAATGTAATGTATTTAATTGATGAAAGTGCTCCGGGGATAGTTTTAAAAATGTACTTAAACAATGTGTATTCCATATTTATTATTGACTAATAGGGCGTAAGGCTCCGGGTGTGGAATTGCCATAATTTATTTTAAAAAAAAATAACCTATTTTAAATTGATCTGATGCGATTGCCACGCGAGCGTCGCGGTCGCAGCGGTTGGTACGCGGTCGTGTACATATAGCTTTATGTAGAATAATGTGTGCCTCTCTGTTTCTAAATAAAAGTCTACTTTGAAGTACTTATTCATTATTACCTCGTTCGAGGTAACTATTACATGTAACCGTCAACACGCCGGCGTACGTACGGTTCTAACGTTTATATAGACTTATTTATCTGCCGTCTGACGAACGCGTGAACCGTATGAACGCTATTACGCATGGAGCTTTATAAGGATGTCTGCGGAGGCGGCTGTTGTGTTCGTTGTATGATGCATTTACGCTTGCTAGTAGTCCGGACGGGGCGGGGCGCACGTACTAGTCTTGTACAGTGTTACGACGTCGTTTTGTAATCATCTATTTTATTGTACCGGTAACTCTAGCTATGGTATATTTTGTTAAGCGTTTATACATTATTGAGCTCGCTCGATGGGTGGGCGGCGATGTACCGGCGCGGTCCACGTCACAGTGACGTCGACTGATTTATGATTTTGATATGATTTGTATTATTTTATTTCACATCACGTCGCCGCCCATCACTCGATATCGAGTCCAATAGCGAATAGAATAAAGTATATAATTGTATAGCTGACCGGTTTTAATTTGATTTGACGGAATCTTTTTTATTAGTAGCTAATAATAATACGGTGTAAATATGGTTTCTATAGCGTTTATATCGAAGTAGGTATGAAATGTAGCAATATTTAGCTAGGATGTGTTCAAACGATACGTTATTAGAAAATATATTAATTTGATGCTTAATTATTTATTAAATAGGCTAAGTTGAGGAGAGACACTCGAGAGCTACACCTAATGAATACCTCACGCGTGTACTGACGTCGTCCAAATCACGGGGTCCGGGCCCCGGGCCCCGGGCTGCCGCGGTGTAGAGTTAGTGCGTGTATATATTGTAACAGTATTATTAAATAGATGGCGCCACCGGTGCGTCTTGAGTTGTCGACATTCATAAATCTTTTATTTGAATACTAAAGTTTTATATTTCCATTGTAACGTTGTTGCGAGTTTGTTTTTAAATGATTATAACTTTTAGCGTTATTAGATGAAATTGTCTTATGTATGTAACTCGGTGGTTAATTTAATTGCGGTTATAGATTTTGAGTTGTTTTCGTAAATGGCTGAGTATTGGCCGTTGACGGCGACGCCTCGCGTCTCGATATCATTGGTACACATCATTCGTTCCCTCGTGTTGTAAAGTTTATATACATAGCTACTACATAAAGTTTTATATGCGATTGTAACGTTCACGGGATCGTCTCGTTAGGTAATAGCTTATCGGTGTAGTTTTGTACGACTCGGGTTAGCTTTCCTTCCCGGCGTCTAGTGTAGGTCCGAAGAAAACTTTCAGTTCATATCGCTATCCAAAACTCCACAAGTGCCAACTCGCGGAACGGACGCGGCCAGGAAAACAGACTAGTGAATTGCGAACATTCCACGAGATGTCGGGCGACCGAACCGCCCTCAGACCCAGCGGCCCGCGCTACCAAAGAGTAAAGTTACCTTCACATTAAGGAATTAATGTATCATAGGAATCTAGTGAAAATTGTCGAATGTATATAATTTTGCATATGTGTTAAATAGCTTCGTATAGTGAAGAGTATTTACTTACATTTGTAGCGCTAGTATTCGGTCCTGTAACTTAGCGGTGACATTCCAGGCTTTCGTGTTCGGGCCGACCACCGGGCGACTGTTCGTCACCTGTCCTATTCAACTGTAGCCTAACATTTTTAACAATGAATTGACACACCGCAAAAATATACGAACTAATAATTTAAAATAGTCGCTCGCGTGGTCCCGCGTCATCGCTTTCTCGCCTAACAGCGCTGTTACAAGCGTCACATGAGTATTGTAATGTGGCAGTGGGTTGTTGAATTTGGCGATTATTTTGACCAATGTATTCTGAAGTATGTAACGTTTGTAAAAACTAACTGAGCGTGCGATGACGACATACGTTATGCATTATGATAAGAGGTAAATACAATTTACACGATACTATATTTTGTTTTATTTAATCCTCACTATTAGTATGAAGTCTTTGTATATTTATTATGAAACTAATATTTATCAAATTACTATTTCAGCTAATTAACAAACCATACCATTTTCTTCATAAAAATAATTCTAAAAAATACGGAAATAAGTGCTTAATTTTGTTTTATTCAGGTATTTTACATTTGACGTTGTTTCTTACTAGATATTTTACTTAAATGTCTGCAAATTTTCTTTTTTAACTCTTTCTGCCGCTTTATCTTACGCCACTCCTCTTCATCTTGCTGCTTCTTGAACTTCTTCATCCTGTCTGCAGTCAATTCCTTCTGCACTTCCTTTTTCTTGTCGAAATTGGTTTTCAACATCTTCATTACATTTGAAACTTTCTGTTCGTGTGGACTTTTGATAACCGCTATTCTGTTCGATAATTTGTCTTTTATGTTCTTGGTAGACAACGTTGTGGTCTTCTCTTTGGGTTTCAGTTTGTAAGGCAAACCTTTTTGTAATTCTTTAGGAATAACTAGAGGCTTAAATACCTTTGGCTCCCTTATAATTTCTGAGTACATAGAATCTACATTAGCATCTGATTTTATATTACGTTCGCGTTTCAATTGTCCCTTAGTCTTCATTCCTTGCCAAGCGTTCTTATTACCAATGGGGAGCAGGAGATTCACTACAGGAGCGTAAAATTTAGCCACATCAACCTTAAACCATGTTCTACAGAAAATGACGTCGCTCATGAGAATTTTGTCTTCAAATGTAGCACGGAACGCGCCTTCGGGTTTGTTTAGGGCTTTCTTTATTTGACCTCTGATTCCCGAAACCGTTTTTACTCTGGCCCCTTCAAATTTGGCGACTTCTAAGGTACTAGTAAACATGTCCTTTATAAAGGCTGTCTTCTTGTATATTTTTAATGGAGTGCCGACTAGCTTTAACTTTTTCATAATCTGAGTAGACTTATTAATTTCATTGACGCTGCCGGTGGCGGCAATCCTAAACCCTAATTGCTTGATGTCATCGGACTTATTGTTCACAGTCTGTAACGCCAGGAAACCCGTATTTTGAGGTGTTATTGGACCATAGAAATGCATGTTACACGTCACGTGCTCTGGAGTATATTTCAAATATCTACACTTCAAATCATCCTCTATTTTAGAATAAATCGGCAATGTTTGGAATCGCCGCCAACCCAGTGATATTATTAATGGATCATTGGTTTTTAATATTTTCTTATACCATCTATGTTTTTTAACTTTACACGACACAAAACCAATGTTCTGTTCAGCCATGTTCAGAGCTCCTACGAGAAGGGGATAACTCGAATCAAAGTTAGTAACAAACTCCGAGGGCATATTCTTAAACAGCATACGGACGTACAAACCCGGCCTAAAACCTTCAACCTCAACTCTCAAACCATTATCCAAATTCTCAAAAACTGATTTATTAAGTTCCGACTGTTTCAAGGCCTCCGCTTTTAAATTCTCGTAATAAGAGTGATCGCCCTTAATTCTGTGATCATCTGGATTGTCGTATTCAGCGTCAAATTTGGCTTTCAATTTTAATTTCTTATTTAGAATATCAGATTTAGTTGGTTCAGCCGGACGTTTTGATCCTACTTCCACGTTTGAGTGCTCGTCTTCATTTCTGACATGCTTCTCACCAGTTTCCAAGTCTTCAAAATCTCCATACACCTCATCATCATCACTGGCGTCATCTAAGTTCAAGAGCTCCTGAGCGTCCTCATCGGCACTTCTCTTTCCAGTTACGAAACAATTAATAATTAGTGCCTTATTCGTGTCACTAGTCCAGTCTCTTAAATTGGGTTTGTCTCTAGAATAGAAAAAAGAACATTCATCAAGATCCAAATTCTCTTTGTCCCTTTGTTTCTTTTTCTGTGTATTTGTCACCTTCTTAAAGAGACCTCCCAATTCCTCCTCATCAGTGTTTTCTTCACTGTCATCTTCATTTTTGTCCTTAGTCTTGTTACCTATTTCAAAGTCAGCATACACAAGTTTCATTACATTTTTAGACGTCTTTTGCCTTTCAAAATAAGCCATCGAGGCTTTTTCACTCAGTCTTTCTTTCCACTTTAGGCTGAAATCATCTACATTTGAATTTTGGTTGACATCAGAGTCTTCTTCGGGAATATTTTCATTGCTTTTTATATTCTCATCTTGATTGTCATCGTCTGTATCATCCTCATCATCCTCGTCATCCTCTGCTTCAGAACCGGAATTATTATCCCAAGGCAACTTGGAACTCTTTACATTGCTGTCTTTTTCACTCTGATCTATACCACTGTCATTGTCAGAGCCACTTTCATCTCCGGAATCAGAATCATCAGAATGTTTCTCATTCACTTGGCTTTTACCATGTTGTAAGTATTCATCATCTTTTAACATATCGGGGTAAATAACAGCACCTCCACTGAAAAGTCTGAAGCCCGATTCTTGCATTTGTTCATCAACAGTCTCTCTGGTCTCCACAACATTTTTGAGCAAAGCCTTCTTTTCATTAGTTTCTTCATCCTCTTGTTTGTGTGAGTGAGATCCCTTAAGTTCAATGTACACTGCATCCTTGTCATAGACAATTCCTCCTACTCCTGAGAATGGGGCATATATTTGCCTTTCTCTCTCCATGAGATGACGTTTTTTCTCACTGCTGGGCAATGGACAAGGATCTGGCAGATATGAAAGCTCACTTATCTTCATGTCACCAACACCTGAAAGATATAAATATATATCATGTATTAGATTTATTATGTATTATTATCTATTTCACTGAAATAATTAAGACTGACATTAAGAAATTTAATGAAACAATATTAAGGCACGATATAATTTATAGTTTAACACCATACAGGATATTTAACCTGTTACAATTATAAAACAAAGTATTTTTTTTTCTTAATTTTAACTAATTATTAGGCCAGCTTGTTGAATTGGTTGTGATGGTTGTAGATGTTCATTTGTGAACAGTGATCACAATTAAAAACTACCCGGCCAAGTTTGTTGTGTGGTTTTTCTTAGACCAGGAGCCTTTTAGAACACTCATAACCTTATTTTATGTTGGAGAGTCTTTACAGAAGGGCTTATTTTGATAAGCATGTAATTAAAATACGCCCTCCTATTACTCCCATTCAACAACAAGTGATCACTGGTATTGATCCAAAGTGGAAAAATATAATTAAATATGAAAATATTAATATTTGTTAATTTTACCTGCTAAATGGACCATTGAATCCTTCATGAGTGGTACTCCCCTCACATATCCATACAAAACAACATCCCTATTTATCTTATCATCCTTTCTAATGCTCTCCTGATTTGTGATATCCTCTAATCTATCAGCTAATATGTAAGCATGTGTCATCCGCCAGCTCAAGGGTCTGAATTTCATCACGGATATAAATCTAGACAAATTCTTGATTTCATTTCTCAAATATTCTCCATGAACAATACCAGATAAATAAAACAACTTGGCACCAGGATATACTTCTGTCCAAAAACGATGCTTTAGTGTTTTCTTGGTGATCTTTAATTTTTTTGCATTCTTTATCATATCAAGATGTGTAAGTACACCCATAATTTTAGGCATTCCGTGAACCTGACATATATTAAGAAATTCGAATATTTCCATCTCAAATCCGAAGCTGGCGTCACACAGTAATAAGACAAGGTCGGCACATTTTGCAATATCAATCATTGAATTTACATCATTATTGCATTCTATTAACGTGAGGCGCCGTTTCTTAGATGTAACAATTGTTATGGGGCCATTAGTGCTCGTTACATTTGTTCTGATGAAGCTTTTAATAAGATTATTGATAAGGGTTGTTTTGCCGACTCTCGGCGGACCAACTACGGCCACAACAATTGGAGGTGGTTCCAGGGGCGTTTTATCCACTTGTGGTATGTGCTGCTTCTTAGAGATAACATCTTCACGACGTCTGAACTGTCTTTCAGCTCGTACAGCCGATTGGATTGCAAACGCCTTCGGATTTCTTTGCCGCGCACTTAGGTTAGATTGATCAACTTGGTTTTTCTTTTTCTTTTTCTCTGCTTTTCTACCAGCATGTTTCGCACGATGTGATTTTTTCTTGTCAAAAATTGCCTCGTCGGCCATAACTTGTGTTTTTAAACTTATACTAGTGTTATATTTTATAAATAAACTCACGTGTTCTTCTCATAACTCATTTACATTTGACATGTTGACAAAATGTTAAAAATGACAGATGATTATTGTCAATTACTTTTTTTATAAAATTTGCCAAAAGGTAGACAAAAGCTCAGAACCATACAACATTTATTTATTATTTACCACATATTAGACATACCACGAGCTATACTACGTAGTAAGGAAACGTATCAATTAAAAATAACGCATAATAACACATTTTTATTTAGGACGTTTTTAATATTTTTTTTTTTTTCAACCTTGAATAGTATTTTAACACAATGTAACTATATTAGTATGTAATGTAAACATATTTTGGTTCAGTTTAGTTTCGGAGTAACCATTTATGTCGTAATTAATATTTTTTCTAAAATGAGGGGTTGGTAGGTTGATTATTAATAAGTGAAAATGTCAAAGACTAGCTATGTGTTTTAAGGACAAAAAATAAAGACCCATTGATTATAATAACCTGTCTTTATTTTTCCCTCAAAAAATGTTTTTTGTAAGGAACTTTCGTTTTCAGTCATAAAAACCAGTATCGGTCGGACACTAATTAATTAAAATACCTTCAGGGCCAGCATTTCAGTCTACATCTTTTGCACTAAAAATGAAGAAAATAAAAATAAATAAATAAATAAAAAGTATTTTATTTTAACGGGCAATTTTTTTTATATTTTTAATAAGTTATCAAAAATCGTGTAACACTCGTAAAATGTCAGTGAGCCACCGTGAATCAATGTGTATGATTGTTGACTGAGTGATTCTGTTTTTGTGGTAAAAAAAAGCTTGTGTTTAGATGATGAAAGTAAAAAACGTAACTCTTAATGATTTCTCGCAAGTGGAAGAAAATAAAGTGAACTAAAGCACAGTACTTAAAATGACTACTTCAGAATTGGAGAACCGAAACATCGCTATTTCCATGTTAGTAATAGTTTTTGTTGTTTCTCATTACGTATCTCCTCGGCACATTAGACCAGAAATCAATTTTGTTATCATTGATCACCTGCGCCTGTCTAAATGTCCTAATTTAGTACTAGGTAACGGATATATGTATACAATACTGCGAATTATTAATACGTCAACACGTCCAGGCAACAATTATGTCGAATAAAAACAAAGAAATATAATCAATTAAAAGCTTAAATTATTTAAATTATGTAGCGTAACAAATCTCGTACCGGTTAATATATCTCTAAAAGATTCAGAAATGTTTTAACTAATGTTTAAAGTATTGATTGACATCTTTATCTTTCTTTTGCAATTTTGTGTTGTTGCTGATAATTAAATGCACTCGTGCAGCGAACGCGCCAGTAAATTTCCTAGGGGTTATTAAATTTATATTGATTGTTGTAAATGATTATACTACATAATTATAAAAAGTATTCCATTTCTTATTGGAAAAGTATATTTTTGTAAAACATATCTCTCATCATTGTTATAATAATCTATTGTGTGATTTTAATAAATTTAAACTGAAATTTTAACAAAAAGAATGTTTTATAGGAGAAAATCTGTGGAAAATCTAGTAATATCATCCCAGGATGCCATCGGGCAGAGCATCAGTCAAGCGCTCAGCTTCTCAGGGGCAATCACCAACCCTCCTTCAGGCTCCTTAGAAAACAAGTAAGTTATTAATAACAGAAAACTGACGAGCATTGAAATAACATTTTACCCATCATATTATATAAATTTTATCCTTACAATTTCACACTTTACTTCCTACTGTACAGTTCTGTATAATTTCTGTAATAACCAGAAATGAGTGTTTAAAAGTGCACTATATATATTATGGTATTCCATGCCATGTTGCCAATTATCATAAACTTTATTTAAATATAACTTTGTAAGAAATTTTATAATAACATACATATTATTTTGCCCGAAAGTTATAACATGATAATTAATGCTTTATATAATGTGAAAAATCATAATAAATTATGGTAATGTTCATATTATGTTAAGAGAATTTAATCCATTTTATTTTATCACTTCTCCGTCACAATTATTAATGTTATTGTAGATTATAGTTTCACATTTACACACATCACAATATGTTGATTTTGACTTATACAAGTCTAAATATAGACAACTTTTTGCACTTTAAAAGCGTAAAATTCATAAAAAACACTAACATATAATTTATATTTTATATACCCCAAAGTAGTGTGGAGGTTTTAGTGAAAAAAAAATTGGTGTTAGTTTATTATCTAAGTCGACATATAGGATGTATATATATATATATATATATATATATATATATATATATGTATGTATATTTATATATATGTTATTATAATACTATGGGATTTGACTAAATTCGTTAAATCAAGGAAATAGAATAGAGGTGACAGTATAATTTTATGATCCATTCTCAAGACGACCGGCGACACAAACAGTTTGTTATATCCAACAATGTTATGATCTGAGTCATTTATCACGTTCGATGTATGAATATAAAATTTCTTAAGTAAATGTTCAAACACTTTTTTGTTTTGAACATGGGAACTGTGTTTTATTTAAGAGATTGACCTTTTGGAAGCTGGAGTCTGCGTCATAAACAATCATAAAATTCAATTAATTTACAAACTTTAGACCTTTTGTTTTTTTTTTTATGATATTACTATTTAAATACTTAAAAAAACGAAGTGTTAAAATTCTTTATAATTTTTTTTGTTTTGATATATTGTCTGTTAACAACCAAGTGACGAAGCCAGTCTCATCAGGTCAGATGTCTAATTAAAAGAAATCCGGCAATTATGAAAAAAAAAAACTGAAAGCAAAAACACGATTCCTTCTTGAAATTCCGTGTTATAAAAACTTTTTTATCAAAACAAGCTCTCACATAAAATATATTATAAGTAATTTTAAGAAAAAAACTTAAAAGAGATCGCACGAAACTCTCCAAGGGCGAACTTATTTTATTAGCGTCGGTGCCAAGTAAACAAAATTTACTTACATTCTTAGCCTAAGAAAAACTAAATCGTTTTTGGCAAAGAAAAGTACAGAAATATAAAGCTGTTTCTTTTTTTGTATTTTTTTTATATAAATGATATAGTTTTTCAGCTACAATACAATAATAATAAACGTATTTTAAACATGATACAGATTCGAGTCGTGATCAGCGATATTATTTTTTATGATAATAATAAAATAAAATCATGAAAATTGTAACCAATAAAGCTACAAAGGCAGCCTTTGTCGCTGCAATATACATGCAAAAAGTAACGTAAAATATAATATAAAAAACGTTAAATAAATAAAAAGTTTTTTTTCACAACCTGGTTCATAGGTTATAGGTTAGGACTAAAGTTAGGTAATATATGATTATTCCACATGATTCCTTCTGTTTCTCTAAAATTTTATCTTAAATATTAAATCATCACAGCATCCAAAATCGTCATATTTCATAGCACAAAGGAATAAGCATCACAATCCCTCCAACTTTCAACATGATATATATCCAATTAGAGAGATAGACAGACAGACAATATACATAATCAATACTATAAAAATATATTACATATACAGATTTTTGACGCACATATTACAGACTAGTTGTGCCGACGAATTCGTTCGCGCTTAATTTTTTTTTTCAAATTAAAGTAGCTAACTTACTCCTTATAAAATCGGCTATCCGGTATTGAAACTTTTCTTAAAATGGGTCCAGCCGTTTCAGATATTATACCGAACAAACAGACAAAATAAATGTTTTTTTTTATATGTAAAACCGAATATATTATATGCATTTACTGTAAAGCTGTTAATTTATAATTACAAACAGACACTTAAATTTTATATATATATATATATATATATATATAGATTTTCCTCAAGGATGATACAAATAAATAAAAAATGTAATTTTATTATTATTCTTAGCAATAGTGTGTTCGCTTTTGTGTAGACAATTACAATGCGACCGAATGTTTATACAATTGGAAACATATATATATATATATATATATATATATTTGTTATATGTACCTATACCCCATATCAATAAATATCTACATTAACCAAGGGTTTATGGAAGAGATCTCTTGCAAGAGATAAGTTATCCTTTGTATAAATTTTCTTAGTTAAAATTTCATTATCACTATTTATGGTACACAAATAAATAAATAACAAAATTTGGCGTACTATTGTCAAAGGAATATTTTTTGTTTCTTTTTTATTCAACTCCCGATATTTTGCGGTTGCATGCGCCATTTTCGCGGACTTTATCACGACACGGAAATAATAGTTTATATTTATATATATATATATATATAAGTTTTGTTGTATATAAAAAATCAACAATAGTGTGCTCACAGTTCAAGTAAATAACGGATGTGTATAATTGCCTTTGTTTTTAATATTTCAAGGTGATTATAATATGGAATAATTTTTAACAGTACGCTAGTATAATCTGTAATAAGTTCGGACGTTGCTATAAATTCTTAATTTTAAATATAAAAGCCTGCAAAATTAAAAAGTTTTAACAATGTTTGTTCAACTATACATTATGCATTTACAGTTTAATAAATTGTCACTTTTTAATTTGGTGTTATAAACGTTATGTTACTGACAGTGCGTTCGGTACGTTTAGTGCTTTAATTGCGAACTCGTAATATGATAAAAATATGTGATAATCTTGTACAGAGATACGATTTGTTACGTCAAATCGCTTTGGGATGGATGGACTATTTTTGGTAGGTGTTTGGAATATTTTTTGTTAATTATATTTATATTTTTTCCGTTTTGAATCATTACCAGTGATCACTTGTGTATCTGATAGTGTAAGGACTATTTTGATACCATACTTATCTAAATAAGCCCTTCTGTAAAGACTCCAACTTAAAATAAGGCTACGAGGGTTCCACATGCCCTGCTCAGAGAACCACAAACTCGGCCGTATATTTCTTTCTTGTGATCACTGTTTCACAAACATCACTAGTTAGTGAGGTGTTCATGAACAACTAGGACCATCAATCAAGTCGATATTACTACTACTACTTACTCTTATAACGCGTTTTCATATAACGTTATTTCAGTCTCGCATAACACGTGTTTTCTCTAATATAAAACGGTGATTCAGCAGGTTATATATCTAGTTCATAATTAATTTCGCTTACCTTTGGACATTGTGTTTTTATAAAATTAAATAAAATTAAGTAAAAATTAAATTAATTAAGTTATTTCTTAATATTAAATTTAAACCGACTTTAACGAGAAAGGTTAAACGTGAATTATTTGTACATGACGCGTTATACAAGAATACTCCTACAACGCGTTTTCCTACAACGCAAAACGTATCTACCTTGTTATAGGGGGGATTACAGCATCATATAATCATTAGTAGTTGGTGATAATTGTAATTAATTCAAATGTTTGTCAATTGTAAGTCATTATAGCGTTAGGTATTGTATGTTTATATAAGACAGACAAACACATGTACGATTAAAGATATTTACAATGTTATGAAATTTTCCGTATCTCTCTTGAAATAACTCTATAATAAACTGTAAAATGTAACATTTTTGTACGTCTGTACGTAGATAAGGTACTATTTTTATCGAAGTTCGTATTGATTACGATATCGGATTTTTGCACTGCAATAATTAATTAATATTGTAACGAATTGAAATTATTATGTAGTTTTATATGTTTATAATATTTCGGACGCCAGTTTCGAGCGCCATTATCACGAATCTATTTTTAATATTTGATAATAAATTGAATTAAAACAATTATTTAATTAATTTGCACGTGTTTTTCAACTTTACCAACTTTGGAGAGGCAGCCTATATTAAATAAACTTTTTTATTATATATATTTTTTCTTGTCTTACACTTAAAGTGGGGGGGGGGTGTTAACATGTTTTTATTCAGTTATATTTTTAACATAAAGTAACAAAATAACAAAGTAAACGGCCATAATGACGGACACAAGGCCGACGTAATTGAGTTGTAATTTGGGGTGAGATATATTGAGTTTTTTAGTTGTTTAGTTAGTCAGACAGTCAGTCAATCAATCAATCAGTCAGTCAGTGTACTTGAATAGTTTATATTATGAATGATCTGTAATGAAATAGAGCAGTCTCAGTTGTTACTCTCTCTCATTAAGACACAGACACAGTACATTCTACCAACTTTTTGAATATAATATATGAATGTTAGATTTAATATTATTGAGCTGAGCGTAAGCAAAGCTCTTAACCGTTTGGGAGACCTTTTTTTGTATTTCGTTGTCTCCAGAATGCAACGAGATAATTACCTAACATTTTTCTCCTGTATGTTTGAGCGTAAGCGGATGTTATAGCGAAAACAGATTGAAAAAAAGTTATCAAGAAAAGTAGAAAGGAGAGGGGCTCAGCTCAACACCCGCCGCGCACTGTTGGCGGATCCTAGTATATATTGTTAATCATAAACCTGATAACAATTATTTGATTTTAACGTATGTGTGGGTGTAACTGCTTCCGTTTACATGTACTTATAAATATATTTAATAATATGGAGATAAGATTTTTTGATTAAATGAATGTGAAAAAATATTTCATGTGGGTGTTAATTTGGTTATAACATATTATACGGTTTTGTTGTGAATAAAATAACTGAACAAATTGGTTATTGAGAATTAGTAGTTCGTTGTTATATATTACCGTAATGTTTGTGGGCGAATAACTTCCAAACGACTGCCTCATTGGATAAATCTTTCTTGTAATTGATTCGTTATTATCAGGAGAAGGATTGTATGAAAAATTATATTTAAAATATTTTAGTAGCTCAGAAAAGTGAGTGTGCGAATGAGACGGAAGACTGAAATATCTTCAATATATTGTCAAAATTCCGACAGTTTGAGGTTCAGTTGTACAAGAATATATAAACACGAAGTCACTGGCAACTGCTAGTCTTTTTTACATTGATATATCGTATAAAATAGCCATTGATCGCAATCCTGGTTATAATAAAATAAGTCATTTCGTTACTTTAATATTTATTTTGCAGTTTATTTCTGAGTCATGTTGCAAAATTGCAAAGTGTTTCTCAGTGATAAGTCGAGGTGTTGCACACTCGAGTGATCCTACGCTCTGTTCACTGAAGCCTGCATTGAGTGTCCCAACAAACTGTTTGGAAAATAAAATAAAATTAAATAGTGATTTGAAATTAGTTTAGGTTTTTACGAAATGAGCGAAAAGTTTTTTTAAGAAACTTAAATTTAACTATTAGGAACTTTTGGACAGTTTTTTTTAATTATTTATTATTTAACACTAAACCTACCGACAATTCTTGTATACCTGTTCCTATCGAACGCGATCAAATTGACCGTTAATTAAAAGTTATTTTATTATATAACGCAGGTAATAATGGAAATAACTAAAAGTAAAGAGTGTAGAAAATATTATATGCATATTGTAAGAATTGTCATGTAGTTTGATAACGATATTATAACGTTTAAAAATGTGTAAGTTTTACAAAAGTTTAAGAACGGTCAATTTGACCGGTACTTGGTAGGTTTAGTGTTAAAGGTACGTCTATATTACACTTACAGGCGACATCTAGTTGCATCTCTCTATGAAAGTGTTGTAAAGAACATGAAATTTATTATTATTTTGCGGTCAAGAACTAACTATACAAAAAGTATGACGTTCAATAATGTCTAGTCATTTAAAACTGGGTTCAATGAACTTGTCTATGCAATGATCGCGTCATTATTTCGAGCAGACGTTTGTAATTTACAGTAAATTCTATTATCGAGAGAGAGCGATTCAAATTTCAATATAAATTTAATAAAATTTTTTAATGTAAAAATACACTTTTGAGTCCATCAGCTGTTAGTTATCCTAACTTTATTTCAATTTATATTTAGGCAATGGTTTATATAAAATATTTTGTAAGCAACCTCGGTACGCGTGAGTCAGCCGGAGTTTTTGTCTACCGAGCCGTGACCGTGCGATCGCAGTCTCTTTTTTTTTTTTAATAAATAATAATATTATTATAAACTAGGTTTTGGGTGCCTTTTTTAAGGTTTTTTGAAATACAAAAATCAGAATGACAAATGTTTTATTTTAAACAGAAAATACAATAATCCATTTTTTTATAATATGTACTTTAAAAACTTTTATCCCATTACTAAATCTTTAGGTGTTGATTTTATAAAAAAAATATATTCCAGATATAAAAAACAAAAAATGAATTTTCATTTAATATTTTCATAATAATTTACACAGATGCTTTCAGAGACTTTTCTAAGAAAAATCTAAAATACAGCCTAAATCCGTCCGTCTTTTTATTTCAGTATATTAGTTATAATAACGAATATTTTGTTAAAAATTACATGTAATAAAAAAATTACAATATTACGCTGACTGTAATATTTTACACAACCTGTAATTTCACAACACTAAAACTATTATTCGGTGGAGGCGACCTTGACTCTCTTTTGTTTTTGTTATTCTATTTTACAGACAGACGGAAAAGCTCTCGACGAGATTTGTAACAAGAAATAAAATTTGTTATATATATATTAATTTATATAAATATTTATAATAAAAATATCTATAATAATTAATTATTGAATGTATATAAATTTGTTTTATGATAACGTATCCATGTTTAATTTATCTTGACCCCATTAAAAGATGCGGTACAAAGTTGTTTTATTACGAGTTAATTATAATTACACTTGAGGTCGATGAACTATAATTATTTTGATACAAAATTAATAGAAAGATTTACAGGTACAGATTTTACAATGTAGCTTGTGTTTGACTATATATATATATATATATATTAAAGTGTTGGTTTGTAATTCCAAATTAACAGCTGTTCAGTAGCGAAAGTATATACGGATATATGGCACTAAGTATATAAATAATTTTTCTCTGTCGGTCTGTTTGGTACGGCCAATCGCGATCTAGACCGACTTTACTCACTCACTGGTAGATCACTGGTGTTATAAGAAGCAAGCTATGTGTTTTATTTTAAAAAAATATTCCGCGCCAACGAAGTCGCGAGTCCAGCTAGTTAAATATGAATAAATGTTAGAAACGAATGGATTAAAAGAAACTAAACTAGGGGCGCGAACCGGATCTTTATTTAGACTTGCTGCGCTCCCAAAATCTCGGTAGAGTTCGGCGATTTGAGCGAAGCGAGTAACCCATCTTCAATTCAGCGTTCGAAGCTGAAACCGAGAGGCAAAAAATATAGAATAATCAAATATCACAGCGAATTTTTTTACATTAAGTCTATGGGACTGTCATTTTTTGGTGATTATTCCTCAACCACATGAGTTTTTTTTTTCACTTTTTTTATAAACCATCGCAATAACCCCGGACATGGGATGCAAAAAACCTCACATTGAGCGCTCCGCTCGCTTCGCTCAATTATTTATTTACAAATAATAGTAAAGAATAAATGTATGTACTTTATACTATTCAAGCTATAAATGTTATAACATAAATGGATATAGTAATGAACCCTTTGAAGTAATACTAACATAATCTGTGCTCAATAAAATATGTTATTACACTTTAATAACATGAGGCCTGAAGGTAACTTACCACCGGATCATGAACATGAGTTCAACTCATGTCATGGCACGTATACTGTTAAATCTAAATAGCAAACGAAAACCTATAACAAGGTCTTAGCCCTTCTGAATATAAACAAAAAATGCCCCCCCCCCCTTCTCCCCCTTTTTTTCAATATTTTTTTCTAGTAATAAATTATTCAATATTGTGAAATTCAGTTTATTAGTTGTAATTATCAAACAGAATCGTGTGTCCATGTTGGTATCGCGTCTGCTGATAAAATATGGAAATGCTACAATATAGTAAGAATGACTCACTCGCATATTTCTAGACCAGAGAGATTTTTATAAATTTTGATGTTCCTAAAACTTTCTTAGCTATTATTTTGAACTAATACACAAAATCCCTTTGTACTATTTAATTAGAAAACTAACAAAGATGATATACTATTTTAGTAAAATCTTACAACCGTGTTTTAAATATAATCAATCTTGGTTCAGCGCCATCTTGTTACAAAACGATTTAATTTAAACCTCGAATGTCTTAATTTGGTGGCGCATATATTTTAGTATGATACACCTTTAAATGTATACCACAATATACTATATATATATATATTATTTGTACCATTGTAGGAATGTCTCCCGCTCCCCGTCGCCGTCACTGCGGCACGCGGACAGCGCTCTGGACTTGGAAAATGACAGAGTAAGTATTGGTAGGTCGAGCCGTTTTATTATATCAATTCGCCGATTATCTATTTGATGCTTTGAGAAATATTTAATGGTGTGATAAATTGATTAAATATATCAATACTGTAATAAAATTCTTCTAATACGTTTTTCTCGTCGCCAAAATTAGCGATCGTCTCGTCGTTCGCTTCGTGTCTATAAAAAAAATTACATATGTTGTCTTGACAGATATTAAAAAAAAATGTAAATTGTCTATTTATAATATTTCAGAGGAGTGACAAGAGCGATACATCGCAGGTACCATCTCTGTCCAGTGACGTGGTAGGACTGGACGCTGTGAGTCTGACGCATAAGGATGTTAAGGTGAGGGCATTTAAAAAAAAAAACTGCTTCATAAATTGTCGTCGTATCAATCTTTATTTGTGTGAGTGTTGTTGTTTTGTCCCATTCAATATATCATATATGTGTGTGTGTGCCTGCGTGTACGTGCGTGTGTGTGCGTGTGTGTGTGTGTGCGCGTGTGTGTGTGTCAAATATATAGTACATGTAACGAAATGTAACATTGTATGTACTTATTTGATTACTGTAATAAAATACTATTATTACAGTTTAATAGCATTGTATATCTAAGATTTACATTCCACGTTTAATTAAATTCCGATATATACGAATGAAATTACTTACGGAGCGTAGATAATTAAATTGCTATTATATTGTTTTCTAAATACTATTCTTTACAAAAGTAAGACTTGCCAAGCGCTTTAGCTTAATTTATTATAAGTTTTCGTTCCAAATTGTACATAGAAGTGGGTCATTTCGATGTACGATATATTTTTCTCCTTAGTTTTTTGTATTTTCGAAGAAATATGTATAATAATTTGGCTCCTTATGTAGTATGAAATGTATCGGTTCGAATTATTCTTAAATACGAGTAGGTACTCGAATGGGTGATATGTTAGATGAAAAATATGTCCAACCATATGTCAGTAGTAACAAGTGATAAGGTAAAATGCTATGCGACCCCCAGGCAGCCTCCCCCACCGCCCGCGGAGACCCCGTGAGGTCCAAGAAGAAGAGCTGGTACAACTCGCTGTACCCCACATACAAGAGCAAGTGCGACGACTTCAAGAGACTCTTCAAGGAGCTCCCGGACGACGAGAAACTCATTGTTGGTAAGTTAGATTTGTTTATACACACACACACACACAAACACACACACACACACACACACATACACACACACACACACACACACACACACACACACGCACACACACACACACATATACAAAATTTTTACGCATTAGTATGGTTATAGTATTTAACTAATACACTGTCCCCAGACTATTCGTGCGCCCTCCAACGCGACATCCTGATGCAGGGTCGTCTGTACGCTTCGCAGCGCCACCTGTGCTTCCACGCCAACATCTTCGGCTGGGAGAAGGTGCTGATGCTGCGCTGGACTGACGTCACCGCCATCACCAAGGAGAAGATGGCCCTGGTATATATAAAACCTATTCATCAGATATGCCGTTTGTTCGTTTAATGAATGTGAACGTCGCAGGTGATCCCGAACGCCATCCTGATATGCACCGAGAACGAGAAGAACCTGCTGGCGTCGTTCACGGGAAGGGACAAGGCCTACCTCATGCTGTTCAGGATATGGCAGAACGCGCTCATGGACCAGCCGATGTCGAGCCAGGAGATCCTGCAGCTGGTGAGTGATCTTGATTCAGGGCTCAAAGTATTCTGGTCACATTTGACGTTAACGATACATTGAATAATATGTCCCCTCGCGTGTGGAATGACCTCATGACCTACAATGTTTACAAAACATGACCTTAGATTATAATAACATTATTAAATTGATTCTATTTTTATCATTATATTATTTATTTACACAATATATATGCTCAGTTTAAGAGTTTGGAACCCTCGTAGCATTATTTTAAGTTGGAGAGTCTTTACGGAAGGACTTATTTTGATATGGTTTCAATAGTCCTGACACTATTTGATACACAAGTTATCACTGGTATGGATTCAAAGTGGAAAGGATATAAATAAATATTTTATTATTTTTCGTTTTTGAAAATAAAATATTTGAGCGAAGCAAGCGTAACGAGCGTAGCGTTTTACTGGAGTCTTTTTCTCATTCTTTGTCACGAATAGGTTGGAAAACTACTTGACGGAAAATTATAAAATTTTGCAATCAATAAGACACACATTAGGTGATTTGAAAAATGATTTGAATCATGTCGTTGAGGAATAATCGTCAAAAAACTAATATCTCATTGAAGTCAATGGTAAACGATGAGTCATTACACTGGGCTCGCTTCGCTCAATATGCAAACGGCACCCGAGATTTCGCGAGCGCAGTGAGTCGAAATTGAGGGTCTGTTGGCGCGCCTAGTTTTTATGTACGATATATAATCAAGTTATCAGTGAGTAGGCCCCTCGGAGTGTAAACAAGTGAAATGTGCCCGAATACTGAATACAGATGTGACACGTTTTGAACGTACATTACTAATTCAAAATCAACCAAATCACATGCGTTTCAGAGCTACGGAGTAGATGTTTTGATTTTTAATGTTGTGTCTACATTTTTTTGGATGCGGTATTTATGTGTCATTTAAAAAATATTATTGAGGTGAACGTAAGTAAGCGAAGCTCTTAACCGTTTGGGAAACTTCCTTTTGAAGCAACATCACATAAAAACTACTAAACCGATTTGAATGAAAATTGGCAGAGCTGTAGGTAGAGCTTGGAAATGGGCGGGCATGTTTAAAAAAAACGAAATTAAAATATCTCATTCCGTTCCGATATGGTGGTTAAGAAACTGTTTCTCCCATGGACCTGACGTTATCAGAACATCCGCGCGTTTGCCGATCGACAACCTAGAAATACGCTTATAAGCAACATCGCATAAAAACTACTTAATAAATATATGTATATATATAGTTGAGTTGAACTCCCCCCATATATATATTTAAAAGGGGAGGGGGCTCAGCACAACGTCCGCAGCGCACGGCGGCAGATCCTAGTATAAAACATTTGTTACCAAAATATTTTTAATAATCGTTTATATTGAAACGGAATTATATAAAATATTAATTTGCATACATACATACATACATAAATACATACAATAAAATAACAATTTAAAGAATAGCCTTTAGCGAAACAAGATTCTGGGATCCTAAACCATATCCATCCGTTGCTTTAATGTTTAGTGAGTCGCTGTTACGGGAGCAAGGCCGGCATACATTTTCGACCCGCGAGCAGACACTTTGACGAGTAGCTTTGAACGCTATAGTGCTGACTTGTGATCTTAAATTAGTTTAATTTAATCCTCTTTAGGGTGTATTTTGTTTACGTTTTAAAATTTTATTTAATACTTTCTTAGGTTAGGTTAGTTTAAGTCAAAAAAGTTTCGTCACTTTAAAAAATTTTAAAAGTTTAAATATATATATGAATTTGAGTTTTGTAATTCCCACTGGATCTCATTCCAGACATTGTACTTAAATTTTCCTTAAATAAATTTATCACGTCCAGGTGCACGCGTGCTACGGGTCTGAGCTGGGGTTCGACTCGGACGAGGACGCGCGCGACCCCCCGCCGCCTGACGCCTCAGAGGTGAGAGTTTGAACGATCTGAGGATCCCTATAACGAGCTATCAGGGGCCTCAATTGAGATGAGAGGGGCCTTATTTTATGTTGGTGAGTGGCACACAAGTGATGAAGTGATCACTGGTATCGATTCACAGTGGAAAATATATATAAATAAATAAATGTTAATATTTATGTGAAACGAAAGAATCATGAGAATTTTTCCCATGGTACTTCCATTCACCGACCGTATAATTATATGTATATATATACATATAATTATATGGACAATTGCAAGGAGCATTGAATTAGATCTTTGAATATTACTACTGAAATATATATTATTTTATATTGAAAATGTGGCATTTTTTAAAAACTTATTTTACTTCAAACTTTCGAGAAGTTTATAAAACGGAAATATATGTTTTTATTAATCATAATAAAAAAAAACACAAAAAAAATACGCTTTCATAAAAATCAAACTAAAATATATATGTATATTTTCTTATTGAATCGTCATCGTCCCTTGATAGCTGCAAAGTTTCATATTATTCCGACATCTTGAACATCTAATAAAAGGCTACAATCTTCACATAATTATTTATAGAAGTTAAATATCTTATCGGATAGTAGTTTTTATAACATAACATATTTAACAATATAACAGTTAACAGATAACAGTTTTCTGTTAAAGAGATATCTGGAAAACACTAAATTTCCTTCCAAACTGAATCTTACATATAAAAATTAATATAACATCAAAAATAATACATAACAGCGATAGTAATTTACGATTGTGTTAATAAACGATCCTAATCTAATTTATTTTAATATATACTGAAGTAACAATCCCTTTTCTTCAGTTACTAAAATATAATTGCGTTTAGTTTGTTAGAGCTATTATTATATTGACATATATATATATACATATATACTCATATATATATATATATATATATATATATATATATATATATATATATATATATATTCAAAATTAACAGCTTTCCACTAAACGTATATGAGAATATATAGGGTACTTACATAAAAAAAAATGTTTAATTTTCTTTGTCTCTATGTTTCTCTAAAACAGATGGAACGATTTTAATTGAACTTTCACTGACGGATAGCTTATGTTATGAGTAATATCTTGGCTAAATTTACTTTAAAAAAATATTCCCCCTGAACAAGTTCTTGGACACGGGTAGTTTAATATAAACGTTTGACGGAATGTAATAGCAATAGTGTAAATAGAGTAAACCCTCCCTATAACACGATACTCTTATAACGCGATTTCAGTCCCTCTTATAACACGTGTTTACCCCCATAGAGCGCGGGGATTACCTACGTTATATTGCTATACTATGAAATTTAATAATTTTTTACAGTTCATAATTAATTTCGTTTAGTTTTACACATTGTGTTGTTATAAAATTAAACAAAATTAAGTAAAAATTTAATTTAATTTAATTCTTTCTTAATATTCCATTTAAACTGCCTTCAACAAGAAAAGTTAAACGTGAATTATTTGTACATAACGCGTTATACGGTGACATAAGCACGTTATACAAGAATATTCCTACAACGCGGAACGAATCTACCTTGTTATAGGGGGGATAACTGTATTATTATTTTATTTATTTATTTTACACCTAATTTAATCTAAGCGCCTGACGGAATTTAATAGCAATAGTGTAAATATATGAATAACAATATTTATATTAAAAGGCGTTTCTATACAGTTGTTATTGAATCATTTTAGTGATAATGATAATGATAGTGGAATATCATTATCATTTGAATGATAATGATAATGGAATATCATTATCTCACTGTATCAGCGATAACTGAGTATATGTTATTGATAACGTTCAGTGCTGAAATGGTCCGACTCGGATTACTAAAGAAAAAGGTGACAAAATTATTTTATTTTATTTATTTATATATATATATATACATATATATGTGTGTTTTGTATTTGTTTACCAAGTGTAAGTTTTGGAATTATTTTACTTTTTGAGTAATGGTAAATATGTTTTCTTTTCTTTTATATTATTATTTTTTTTTGGATTTTTTTTTGTGAAATACCATTTAAAATGAAGGAAAAAAAATTTAGTTGAATCGTTTAAAAATATTTTATTAATAAAATTTTACGTTTACATTTAAATTTAATTTAATAAATTTTTTTTTATCATGACCGTGACCGTTCGTGTAATCTTTGACATCATATATAAATATATATATATATATATATATATATAAGCGGAAATTCTTTAAATATTTGACTTTATTATTATCACTTGCACGGAAACAGATAATTAAACAATTACTTCGTTATCATAAAAAGAAAACATGGCAACTGTCTTAAAATACACTGAAAACAATCAAAAATATTTTTTGCACAAAAATTTTTTTTTTTTATCTTTTGTCATATTAATATAGATTATATATATATATTAGTAGTCGGTTTGTTTGTCCCGAGTGCTATAATTACGGTTAGTACTCTAATTAGTACGTCACTATACTATGTCTTGGGTAAGCTTGGGTAAGTTAATTCGTCTTCTATTTACACAAGTGACTGGTGGTTATGTAATTATGGTTTTTGATGTAAGATTATGTTAATAATTTGTATTCGATATTGTATTCTAGTTTTTACTTAAATATGTGTTTTTGCTTGTAACTAATTATATATATTTAAGAACTATTCTCTGTTTCTCCAATTCGATGTATATATTGCATTGCTTATTTCATTTTCATTGTTAATTAAATGTTATTAAATATTTTATACATTTTTTTGCGTATAACTTATTTAATTATTAGTTAAATATTTTTGTCACTACCACTCTTCCTAGTGATATTTACGTTTGAGGAATCAGCGGAATTCCAAAAAAAATAAGTTATACTATATTATAAATAATGTTAGATTTAGATTACAGTTAAATGATATATATATATATTAGGGCGTTTCAAAAAAAAAAAAAACAATTTTTTTTTCTCGGAACCAGGCTCAAAAGTTTCGTTTAGATGCCAAAATAGGCCTGTGAAAATATGAGCCCTTAATATTAATATTAAGATAGTCCGCATCGCACTTTTCGATTTCCCATCAGAATAACACAGGAAAAAAATTTTTTTTTCTTTTGATTTTTATAACTAATGAACGATATATTGTATTGCAATACCCATTCATTATTTTTGTAGAGAATTTAACGCTCTACAAAACAGGTTTGAAGTCAATTTTTGATAAATCAACTCAGTCAAAAGTTATTCAAGATCAAAGTTTAAGTTACTCTCAATTCAGCTGTTTTTTAGTAGATTTCATAGAAATCTAACTATTGCATTGGTCCTATATATAGAATATATATATATATATATATATATATATATATATATATACATACATATATAAACTTTTGAACCATATATATTTTCTTAATCAGCTCGCCGAGCTGAGTAAGGAAATGACAATTTTTTTCAAAAGTTCCGTCATGAGGACCAATGCAATAGTTAGATTTCTATGAAATCTAGTAAAAAACAGCTGAATTGAGAGTAACTTAAACTTTGATCTTGAATAACTTTTGACTGAGTTGATTTATAAAAAATTGACTTCAAACCTGTTTTGTAGAGCGTTAAATTCTCTACAAAAATAATGAATGGGTATTGCAATACAATATATCGTTCAGTAGTTATAAAAATCAAAAGAAAAAAAAAATTTTTTCCTGTGTTATTCTTATGGGAAATCGAAAAGTGCGATGCGGACTACCTTAATATTAATATTAAGGGCTCATATTTTCACAGGCCTATTTTGGCATCTAAACGAAACTTTTGAGCCTGGTTCCGAGAAAAAAAAAAATTTTTATTTTTTTTTGAAACGCCCTAATATATATATATATATATATGTTGGTTTATCGTCAGGAGGCCGTGGACTCGTCGTCGGTGGAGCTCGGTGAGGCCAGCGCACTCGTCTACCCGCGTGACTACTCCGCTACCGAGGGTGGTGAGTCACTGTTTCAACCCCTACTTCTCACCCATTCCTCACATCGCACCCTCACCCTCATACCGGGCTTCACAAATTCGTTTTATTCAAACTATACCCACTTTTAAAACCATTTATGAGATTGAAGCGATCACTTCTCAAAATTCTCGATTCAAAATGGCTACAGATATATATATACATATATTTTTTTGTTTACTTTTCATTTTTATAACATTTCTCTCACATATAGAATTAGACTAGCTTCGTCGTCCTTATTAACACTAAACCTACCAAGTACCAGTCAAATTGACCGTTCTTAAACTTTTGTAAAACTTACACATTTTTAGACGTTATAATATCGTTATCAAACTACATGACAATTCTTAGAATATGCATATAATATTTTCTACACTCTTTACTTTTAGTTATTTCCATTATTAAATACGTTTAATAATAAAATAACTTTTAATTACCGGTCAACTTGACCTCGTGCGGTAGGAATAGGTATACAAGAATTGTCGGTAGGTTTAGTGTTAATTTCGTCCACTCTTAATCTTGTAATATAAACACGAAGTTCCCTTATCTCTATAACAGAGTAGTAACGACGGACGGATGTGTTGGATTGTTTTAGTATTAAGTTACTAATAATACGTATACATACAACAATTAATTGTGTACGTATGTCTGTCTATTTGAACGGTTATAACGCCAAAACTATAGCAGGTTTTAATATATAAATTATAACGAAAAAAAATATTTGTAGGATACTTTGTTGATGTAAAATTTCTATAACAAAATATTATATATTAAATAGCAAGAAAGAAAAGAATATATATATATTTATTAAGTTAGAAAGAGATGAAAACATCCAATAAATCTAAAATGATACTATTTGATTCATATTGATAAACTTTAATACTTTGACTCTTAATTATAATAGAGGCAAGTATGTATGTCTTGTATCTTTAATATTAATTCGTTATGATATCAAGTTTAAATATTAAAATTTAACGTTTTTCTACATTCCAAATACAAAATACTGTACCATATTAAGATGTATCTTAATGTGATACGCAGTTTTTTTGTACCACGTAATTTTTTTTCACGTTATTATTTATACATTTACATATTATTTATACATTTAATAAACAGATCCCATCTTAGTTTTAGCGGGTGGTTAAAGAAGCTAAAAAGGGATAAATCGGGATAAAATTTTACAGGGAGGGCCAAGAAAGTACTCCCTGTAAAATAATGCAAAAAAACTTTTACTAATGATTTCAATGATGTATTTATTATTTAGTTTGAATAACAATAACAATAAAAAAAGAACTAAAACTAGGAACGCGAACTCTACGAATTGTTCGAACTGTACGAGTTCGGCGAATTGAGCGAAGCGAGTAACCCCTCTTCAATACAGCGTTCAAAACTGAAACCGACAGGCAGAAAGTATAGAATAATCAAATATCACATAGCGAAATATTTTACATTGAAGTCTATGGGACTGTCATTTTTTGGTGATTATTCCTCAACGACATGATTTTTTTTTAACTTTTTTTATAAACCATCGCAATAACCATCGCTATAAATGTGCAAAAGTTTCATTACGATCGATAAAGCCGTTTTCAAAAAAAGGTTTTAAAAAATTTAATTATTATTTAATTATTTGCATTAATGAAAACCCTTCCGTGCTAAATAATAAAAGCGAGTTCACCTACAGTACAAAACTACTAATTCTAGCACTAAAAGGGCTAAAGTGACAGCACTAGTTCCCAACTCGAAACATTTTACGGGAGTTCCCCGGTATTGTTCTAAAAGTTGCCGTTAGGAAAGATATATTCAGGGGAATACCCAGATATAAGAATCAAAGTATTTGTTTACATACAAGTATGAAAGCACAAAGCAATGCTTGCTTTAAGTTTTGTAACAATATCCGCCGTAACACGTGCGGTTCCTACGAGTGATAAGCCGTGATATATATATATATATATATATATATACAAAAACAAAAGTTCAGTTCATAATATTAGTATAACACAAGAAATACAAACCAATTAATTAATTAATTAATTAATAATTCATTTAATTAGGTATTTATATTTTAAAAAATATATAATAATTACAAAATGACCTCTCACTGTAAATAATATTAGATTAAAAATTGTAAAAAAAATCGATCGGTTATATAAAAGGAATCTCTTGTTTATGTTTCGTCAGTTTGCGTTTACAAGTCGGCGGTATAACACCAGTTTGCGTTTACAAGTCGGAGTTTATAACACCAGTTTGCGTTTACAAGTCAGCATTATAACACGCGTTTGCGTTTACAAGTCCTCTAGAGTATACGCGTTTGGATGTGATGTGGGACACTTACTTGATAAGTTTGATATTCCGTGGAGTGATGGCGTTGTATAATAGGGGGGACGAATTGAGCGAGAGGATGGAGGGTGACTATGTGTTCGTTGGAATCGAGTCCTCACCGCTCTGGCCAGGAGAATTTGTGAACGGTGAAGTCGAAGTGGGTGAAGAAGGTGAATAGGTTTTAAGGTTTTTTTATAACATGTAATAACTTTAAATATATTTGACGTTTATATATGTATATAGTTAAATTTCGTTACAAATAAAATAGTTGAGCGAAGCGAGCGGAGCGCTCTATGTGCGACTTTTTGCATCCTATTTCCGGGGTTGGCATGAAAACGGCTTTACCGATCTTCATGAAATTTTTGCACAGTTATAATAGCGATGGTTTATAAAAAAAAGTGAAAAAGAAACTCATGTCGTTGAGGAATAATCACCAAAAAATTACAGTCCCATAGACTTAATGTAAAAAAAATTCGCTATGTGATATTTGATTATTCTATACTTTCTGGCTGTCGGTTTCAGCTTCGAACGCTGAACTGAAGATGGGTTACTCGCTTCGCTCAATTCGCCGGAACTCTACGGTTCGTTTCGCGCCCCTAGTTTTATTTACGTGAGATACTTTTCTTTTGATATATAAAAATATTACTGTTTCTTTATAAAAAAAATATTATTTAAAATTCAATAACTATTTTTACGTTTTACATTTTTGTCGCAAAAAAAAATTAAAATAACAATACAGATAAGATAAATGAAATTAAACATGACAACGAAATCTATAAGTGACAATCGCTGTAACTATATCGGCATTCTCCATAAGAGTTTTGGCACCGGCAACCGCGTGGTACATCACAAACATCTGGTCCTAATTTAAATAATTTAATTAAAATAATAACTATAATTAGATAATTAGTAATTACAAGTGTTAGTGTTGTTTGTGAGTTTAGTGTTTTATATCTATACTAATTAATACGAGTCCAAGGTCGGTACTAAAATAACATTAGATTATTTAAAACAACGCCATCTATCGGGGGTTAAGTAAGTCGTGTTGTTTACTGAGATATATTTTTTAGTTGAGACATTCTTCCCTCAACTCAAATGAAAGATTTTGTATTTATAACTTTAAATTTATACATCCATACATTTTTAGTATATAGTATTTTGTAATGTAGTTGTGTTTATTTTTATATTTTGTGACTAAAATATTTTTTTCGTTTTAAAAGTATTATCCCAAGTTTAAAAAAAATATTTGTTTTGATGTGTAATGTGTAATATAATTTTATTTATATTTAATCTTATTGTCTGTAAGTACAACGTCTAAACGAAGTGTTGCTCACAGGATCGTGTATCATTTCAAGTTATAACTATAATACTTACAGCTAGTGTCTGTGTATATTTCAGTAACTAATGGTAACTCTGAGTTCCGCGAGGAGGCGGGCGACACCCTGCCCACAGATATGTCCGACACCAGCGAGAGTGAACCCGACAAACATAACAGGTATGTCGGCTTCTGTTTCAGTTAACCTAAAACTCTTATCTTTTATCTATTTCTTTCTCTGCTCGTGTCCTACTCCGTCTCTCTCCTTCTTCATTCAAGGTACCCCCTCCAATATATATAAAATGTTTGAACAACTTAATTAAAAAACCTGTACACATACAAATAACTATAGACAATTTTACTTCATGAAATCTCCAGTAATGGTGAGGAGGAGAAATGCACGTCCTCCCACGAGGGCAAGCTGATGCTGCAGCAGGAGTTCCCCTTCAACATCGACCAGCTGTTTACGATGATTTTCACAAATTCCAAGTTCAACCTGGAGCTGCTGGCCGCCCGCGGCACCACGGACTACGTGCAGGTACTGACATCATCTCACAGGATTCGTACTTTCTTTTACCCGTAATATAGCAAATCTTGTGGCTGATCAAAAAGTTTTAGTTGTAGAAAAATATATATATGATATTGGTATTGATGTTTGTAGAACCCGTGGCAGCCGCAGAACGGTCTCAAGTGCCGGCAGGTGAGCTACACGCTGGGGCTAAAGTCAGGACCCATGGGACCCAAGGAGGTGCACGTGACAGAGACACAGGTAAGCAAATCCACCTAGTTTTTTATTCCTTTAACAGGTTAGTTATAAGTTACTGGATCACTCGAGCTCGTATGATTTGTGATTTTTTATTTATTCCCTAAAATAAAACATACTTCGTGGAAAACGTTTTATGGACGAAGGAACCCGTAAGGACGAGTGGGCAAAGTGCTTTTCTCAGTCGCTCCATCGGATGCAGCGATGTATTGATGTATTTTAAGAAATATAATGATACTTATAATTTGCTCAGTTTTTGATTTTCTTTGAACTTTCAGTTTAACCCTCGTATGTTCCATACGTCGTTAGGATTTTTATTCCAAATCACGCGCAAACTTGGCTCAATCTATACGTTTCCTACGCAGAAGAAGAAGAACGAGAAGAAGAAGTTTCCTAAGTAGAAGATGAGTGAAATAAGAGTCAATGAACGTATTAAACTCTTCCCCAGGTGATGAACAAGTGCAGTAAGCCGGGCGCGCTGTACTCCATAGACTGCACCAGCGAGAACGCGGGCATCCCCTACGCGGACTACTTCAGCGTGAAGGCGCACTACTGCCTGCGGAGACGAGGGGAGCGCTCCCTGCTGGCGCTGCACGGGCACCTGCACTACAACAAGACCATGTGGCCCCTCATCAAAGGTGACACGCACATACACGCACGCGCGCACACACGCACGTACACACGCAACACGCGCACTCGCTCACACGCATCCAAAGTCGCCCCATCTTATAAACGCACCTTCCCCCAGCATTCCTAGAGAAGAACGCACTCGGGGGCATGGAGGAGTTCGCCCGCCTGCTGGAGGCGCGTCTGGTGGGCGCCGCCCGTCCCCCGCGACCCGCGCGACCCCTCGCCGCTCCGCAGACCAGGGGACGACGACGCAGGAGACACGACGGTACTACTCACGATAATATTTATAGCTTTTATGAGGTCCGCTGATACTCCAATCCTAGATATTGGCTCGAGTTATTATTGACTAGTCACTCGCCGCTACTTCGCTCTCCTATAGAATAGTAGAGTAGTCAGATTTATAACTTATGTATTTTATATTGTCCTTTCAGAGCTCATTACTTATTATTCTCATTGTCTGCGTCACTCTCCTTCTGATTTTTATTTATGTATTTGTCCGAGTCAGAGTCAACTGAAGGAACTACTGTTATAACGGGGATTTTTTAAAAATATAAACCGAATGAGGAAATAGGTATACAGGTAATACGTAATACATCTCCCATTGTCCCCGCAGTGTCCCCAATGGCGACCCCCGCGGTCGGAGCGTCCCCGGGAGTGTCACCGGGCGTGCGACCCCCGGTCCAAGCGGCCCCCCCGCGATCTCGTTGGCTGGCACTGGCGCTGCTGCTGCTGCTGGCCCTCAACGCTTTGCTGTACTGGAAGCTGTACCACGAGGAGCGGATAGGACTCGACCTGGACCACCTGCACAACAGGTACTAATAACTAACTTAATCCACCATCTCCTTTGATTGAGCGAAGCGAGCGGAGCCTTCTACTGGAGATTTTTTCACATTCTTTGTCACGAATAGGCTCGAATACTAATTGACGGAAAATTATGAAAATTTGCAATCAATTGCAATGCAATTGCAAAAAGACACAAATTAGGCAACGGTTCAAAAAAAAATTTTTTTTTTAAAAAGTCATGTCGTTGAGGAATAATCGTCAAAAAACTGATATACCATTGAAGTCAATGGGAAATGATGAGTTTTTTTATTACAAACACATTACACTGGCTCAATATGAAAACGACAAACGAGATTTCGCGAGCGAAGCGAGTCAATATTGAGGGTCTGTTGGCGCCCCTAGTGTAATAACACATTGAATTTGTTAACATGAAAGATGTAAAATTATATTTTATAATTCATCGGACATTTTACTGCCTATCATTCTGATATCATTACCTTGAGACGGTGTATTTATATTTCACCGCTTGTCATATGTGGATAAAGATGTACGTCTTTTCGACCGACCACAGAATGAGTCACGAGTAATTTCTCCTAAACGCACTCGATGGAGACGGACGTGACGCACTGCGTTACGGAAGTTATCACAAATCGGGAGCAGTAATCGGTGAGCCCTTGCCGGCTTAGAACAGCTTGCACTGACTGGTCGTTTGTCTAGCCACGGATTTCTATCTTTATTATTTACTAACCGTTAGAGCGAATCGAATTGATTGCGATGGATCTATTTGTTCGTACGTTGCTTACTAAATATATAGATGTTTGTGGAACAGTGATCATAATAAAAAAAATCCAACGGAGTTTGTTGTGTGGTACTTTAGGCTTATAGCCTTAGTTTTAAGTTGGAGAGTGTTTTAACAGAAGGACGTATTTTGATACCATACTTGGTATTAAATAGTCGCCCCTGCCACTCCCATTTGACGAACACAAGTGATCACTGATATTGACTCTAAAGTGGAAAATATATAAATAAATAAATAAAAAAATATATAGCACTACGGAGCACTTGTAGAAATATCCGAGCTTGAGCGACCGCTCATTGTAATTGGCTCTCAAAAGTCACACCGGGACTCATGAACACTCGTACCGTACCTATTGTGTGATGATGTATATGATGGTGTGCAGGATGAGTTCCCTGAGCGAGTCGCAGGCGGCGGCGTGGGCGCGGGCGCTCGAGACGCACGCCGCAAGGCAGAGGGGACAGCTACTGGCCTGGCGAGCGGCGCTACACCGCACCGTGGGACACCTACTGCAGGTACACACACACACACACACATGCGCACGCACACATACGCCCACACGCACTCATACGCACACACTCATCACATACACAAATATACACACACGCGCGTAGCGTCTCACAAATAATCTTCTCTCTCGCATATTAAAATACAAGCTATAATGCCTTACAAGACTGATACGTGTAATCTGTTAAAATATTACTGCCAATTAACATTTTTTTAATTATATAACCAAAGAAGTCAAAATTCACGCTTTTCTTTTCTAACAGTTATATAAATTGTAGACATATATACGATGTACAATATATGATAGCATCACAGTAACTATGTATTCTTCAGACGGAGCAAGCATTGAAAACGTTACTGGAGACCATCAAGCCAGCGCTAGAGAGAGCGGACCACGACACGGAGCCACGGGAGGAACTGTGAATCACCCCCCGGGAGACGGTACAGAGAGTACCAGGGGGAGGGGGATTATAAAGATACGTTACGTCAGATACACCAAAACTATAAAAATTATCAATATTCTAATATAATATTTCGGTTGTACTTAATTCTATTTTTACTCCATACTTTCGGTATTTATAAATGTTAATGTGTGAATGTTGGGTAATGTTAGGTTTATAACTTGACTATATATGTCTATATATGTATATATATAATTAATCATATGAATCGTTACCTTATCATATAATTTATTTTATATAAAGGGACACTGAGTGAAAAGAAAATCTATCACATATGATTTTTTTTGTATTAAATTTCTTCCATACATATTAATTAATTGTTATGTCTAAGGCTCGGAGCACACGAGGTATGCATTTAATAATTAACGTAATATAATATAATACAGTGTGTGTGAAGCCTAAGTCGGTGTGCTCGGGTCCGTTCATGTAATGGCTGGTCTCCATTCCATTAAATTGTAAATAATTATTAGTTATAGCATAGTACATTATACATTATACAGAGTAATAAAAATATTAATATATAGATTATAAAAAATTCGCTTGAAATTTTAATATTTATGTAAAGTTGATACGTAATAGTATAGATTCAAACAATTTTCAAACTTCACATAGTTTTTAACTGGACCTTATATAAGATACTAGCTTATTCCCTCCCGCTTCGCTGGACACACTATTCAATTGGACGTGAACTTAGGTTGCCATGGCAACGTTGTCATGGTAACCGTTACTATGGTAACTCTTACCCCCGCGTTAAGTGTATAGCTCCTACAGATTTAAAACTTGGCGAAATGCAAATAGTTGAAATCCGTTGTGATAGGAATTCCGTAAAATCCGTTCTTAGTGGACGTCTACGTCACAAAAGAAGTAACTATGTGAAATTTTAAGTTAATCGGACAGATAGTTTCGGAGATTTCGTGATGAGTCAGTGAGTAGTAAATCGCTTATATATATATATATGTATTTTTTTCGTATTTCCACCATATTATTGATTGGCACAATTTGTCTTGATGTTAAAATTCCAGTTATCAACTGTGTATGTCCAAAATAGATTTAAGTATTATGTACGAATTTGTTTTTATTTATTTAATATTAATGTAAATATATATTAAGTTATTTTTAATATTACCGTAAAGTTCAATTTATGATATTATGGTGTTGAGACGTGTAGCTAATTAATATTATATTAAGTAGTTAATTGTTAGATTGGAGTTATAGATATAGATATAGATCATCGTACTGGTGCTTTATTTTATAATTTGATGTATTTATTGGATTGTTCTGTAAAAAGATTGGGTTTTGTTTTGTTCATTCCACGGTGAGTTTATGATATTGTGTTGTATTCCTATTAGTGTAGAGTGCATTATAGATCGATCTTGAGATCTTGCCAAAGTTTGTGATTGTGAGGGAGAGGGTGGGATGTGTGAGGGAGAGGGTAGATGCACAAATCCCAGTAGACGAGACGTTATAAGTCAGACAATTCTATTCTCAGTATTGAATAAAATATTTTAATGTATTTTTGTGTTTTATTTCTAATTGTTTTTTTGTTATGCCAATATGCGTTTTATTGAGGTAACGAATATTCGCATTCGCCGATATTCGCATATTTATGAATATTCGCATTAAAGAAATATATATAACTTGTGAATTCCGTGTGTCACACCGTTGTGATGTGATAAAATTTTTGGACAATTTAATATTAATTATCTCTGTCTGAACTATTGTTATCAGAAAACTATTGATATGAATATAACTTTATTTTAAGGTACGTAATTAAAATCACTGAATTTTTGTAAATAGACGAGCTTTTGTATGTAAAAAACTAGATAATATTTTACCTTTAATTTAAACGATTACAGGAATAAAGTATAGAGTCACTTTTATATAACACTATTGTTATTTTATATTATTTTAGAGAAAAATGTAACGTCATATAAAAAGTTATTTATTATGACACCTCTCTTTAAATAACAATTAAACATTATGTATATATACTTGAAAAAACAAATACAAAACAAATTAATATTCTCCAAAAAGTTATAAAAATATTTGCGCATTTTCTCCTAAGTAATACGAAATTAAAAAAAAATCAAATTATTACGAATAAAAAAATAATAATACATATATATACAATTGTTATTTTTGGAGTCACTGTCAGCTAAGAAACCCTACAATGTACCTAACAATAATACAAATTAACAATGTATTGTGATAATCTAGAAGAACAAGGATCATTACAAAAGAGAGTTAAGCAACAATAGGCTTTATATGAAAAAGGTTTTGAACGGAAAATATCGTAAAACGTGCCTACCGTTACGGCTTGAACCATGATCGTCTATTTAATAATCGAGGAGCAACGTGACCAACTCCGATTGTTTCAGGATCCCTTATCAAGCGAAACACCGGGAATTCGTTTACTTCGATTTAGTAGAATGCTACAGATCAGTGAAGATATCACAAATTAACAATCTTTTGCAACGGCCAAATTACTCTTATACACAATAGCGTTCCAATTTACGAGCAGATATGTATAGTACGTAACTTGAACAGAACATATAGTACAGCACTGCGAAAGCTCGTACAAATACGTTAAATAGAACACTGTCGCTGTTACAAAATAATATTGAAAAATGGAAACTTCCAGCAGCTGCATATTGGTTTAAAATGATGCCTGCAGCATAGACCAGCGTTGAAGAAGGGTTTTAGTCGCATTAAACCTTTTAAAACTTAATAACTGTTTATTTACAGTGAGCGGCTTAACCTATAGTGCAGGGTGTGCAATGCACACGGGCACCGCCGCAGGGGGAGGGGGGGGGGGGTTCAGGCATAGGGGGCGCCAGGGTTTTATTGCACACGGGCGCTACACGAGCTACAGCCGCCCCTGTTTATGTATGTAAAGGACAGTTAATTTTATTTGCAAAGTAAATTATGGAATTAGCTGAATAGTTACCACTGAAACCATATCAAGCTGGTTTAGTTTTGAAAGTGGAAAGTCTGGAGAACATTTCATTATCTAAAGACATCGTCGTGAATATGCAAAGACTAAAGCATTAGCTTGGTTAATTCCCAATAAACATCAGAGTGTGGAGCGTCGTATGCTCTAATATTAACCTGGGCTGGTTCACATGATACAGGGTATCTTCAGGGCCGGATTAACCCATAAGCAAACTACGCAGCTGCTTAGGGCCCCCAATAAATTGGGGCCTCAAGCTCGGGCTAAGCTCAGGCGTATAATTTGTTCTTAGTTTCAAAACAAATTTTAAGCCATAACAACATTTTAATTTTCAAAAATTGGGGCCCCATATCATTCACTGCTTAGAGCCCTACAGACTGCTAATCCGCCCTGGGTATCTTCGAAACACTGTAATCAACATTGGTAAAATAAACTTTTGTTAAAGGCCAAATATATGTTTTACTAAATCGTGTCAAAAGTTTGAAAGGCATAACCTTTTCAGATTTGGATGTTAACAAATATTAAACAGACCACAGGACGATAGATCGTTAACGTACATAACGCGACCACGAAATCTGTCTTCCGATAATAAGAACCAACATTCTTGTAATATACATAAATAGAATGTTGTAAACGTTGAACACATAATTTTAAGATTTTTGTATCTTGTAAAAAATACAGTCGAATTAAGAACCTCTATTTTTTGAAGTAGTTTTCAAAATCCATACAGTTCTATGTTTGAGAAGAAGAAAAAAGTAATTTAACCTCGTCATCATATTATAAGTCTTGATTGTGTCATTTGGTATTATTTATTTAACGCGCACCTCGTTTAAACGAGACTGCCACCAAACCATAGATATTGTAAGTCAAATAAAAAAAAACGGAATATTCAAATTCTTAATAATTGAATGTCGACATATGACGAAAATATGACATTCGTTACATCACTAATGAGTTTATTTGTGGTTTAGAAATCTAAGTCTTGCAATAGACCTGTCGATGTCCACAGCTGTACTAGAGCTGAACATCATCATCAAAATGCAGGATTACTAGATTATGACACAACGCGGTGTAAACAAAATACTAATATTGTATAATTTATAACTACTTGTTATTTAACAGTAAAAAAACAGAACTTGTTGAGCTGAGCATAAGCGAAGTTCTTAAAGTTTGGGAAACTTCTTTTAGAAGCAACATTCCATAAAAAACTACTGAACCGATTTGAATGAAAATTGGCAGAGCTGTAGAGCTTTGGAATGGGCGGGCATGTTTAAAAAAAACAAAATTAAAATATCTCATTCCATTCAGAAATTATGGTCAAAAATCTGTTTTTCCCATAGACTTAACGTTATCAGAACCTCCGCGTTTTGCCGATCGTCAACCCAGAAATACGCTTATAAGCAACATCACCTAAAAATAACTAAATAAAATATAATATAATATTTTATTTAAAAGGTGAAGGGCCTCAGATCAACTCTCGCAGCGCATGGCGGCGGATCCTAGTAATATTTTCGACTCCCAATATAAAAGTTACAACAATTATCAAATGCAATGAACTTCGATTTGTTGTGAATCCAAGTTTACTGGCAATAAAATACACTTGCAATTTCCTTCCACTTGATACAACATGCAAAAAGACGCTTGCAATGCAGCATTTAGCCCCGTTGCTTAGACCGTTAAAAGGATAAGATCCCTCACCGATGGTATTACAACAAACTTACTTTATTGCAGTTATTTTTATAGGATTATGTCTTCTGATATTTTACTTATAGAAATGGCTCTAACGATAATACAATTTTGTTTCACAAAAGACAGCCATCAGAAAAATTTATTATCTTGATACGTAGCATAATAAAGAACATTCGATCATATTAATTATTAGTCTGATGGTCCGTTCTACAAACGGCCAAGATCTAGTAACGTTTCAGAGCTTCGCCAACGGTAGTTGTATTTTTAAAAAACAGAAAAATTCCGAAAGATGTTATTGTTACTACATTGTATTTACTTAAGTAATGTTTGTATAATAATGTATTAACCATTCCTGTTTGGATCTGGATCCTACTATAGCGATCAGAGCGTGCCCATACAACCAAATAACCGTATAGAAGTATTATAGTACAGATAAGAAGGCTATGGGTATATTTGATAAAAAATATTGATGAGTCATAGTCGTTTTTATCGTTTGCAATCTCCAAATAAAAATTAAATATTTTTAATACTAATTTATTACCGTAATAGTCCACTAATGAATAACTACTACAATTGGCTAGTTTACAATTTTAAATCTTTTTGAGACTGATATTGGATTTCATAATTTTTATTTCTTTTGTCAATACACTAAATGATCTCGTTTAATTTTGGCATTTTCTATTGTGTATATTAATGTTTTTCTATTTCATTTATTTATTCATATTAATAATTTTGAATCTGTTATCAAATTGAGGTTCTGATAATTTTTATTCTATAATATTGGTTCTTATTTGGATTCAGAAAAAATATTTATTCGAATTCGAATTTAGAAGTAGTGTTCCTTATTTTGGTTTTTGGAGTAAGTTTAAACCAACTTATTATAATTCTATTATAATTATTATAATTCTAACAATTTTTTTAAGAGTTGTAAAATAAGTGTGACGTCGGTAAAATGTAAACTTTTAATCCGCGGGTTCGTTGTTAAACTACAAGAAAAAAGGTTTCGCTAGTTAACTAAGTTAACTTATAAGTAACGTTGGAACTAAATATTTTCAATATAAAAGTTAAAATATTTTAAATGTAAGGTTGTAAAAAAATTTTATATATACATACTTTGGGGAATATATGGTATTAAAATGAAACAAACGATTCGTCGAAATCATTTATTGAACTTACCACTTCCTGACGACCTCCAGTGTATTATAGATATCACTTATAATTATATTTAAAATTAATGGTGGTCCTATAAGAATCTTATCATTTTAGTTATTTTTATAAGGTTAAAAATTGCTGTATTTGATAAAAGATGTATAAAATCATGAAAAAATATTAGTTTGTCTTCAGCTTTAAGGTGAATATAATCAAAGTTGGAGAAAATTAACTTCAGGGAACTATTATGTTGCTGTAAAAAGAATGTGCATTAGTTAATAATTATTTCTGAATATGATTATATGATGCGTTTTTCTTTATGAGAGTAGATGCAGAGAATACACTTGAATCTTAATTTTCACCCACGCTCGCACACACGTACACGCACACGCATGCACACACACGCAAACACACGTACACGGTACATGCACTCGCATGCCCCCGCACGCACACACACACACGCTCACGCACACAACTGATGGCAAGCAAGGACAAACAATGTTCTACGATGATATAATAACAAAAGGGGCTTAACCAGTACACCAACCGAAAATAAAACAAAGAACATAACTCAGACACTGTGTCAAGATTTATTAAAATCCATCATACACAGCGAGCGAGCCGAGGATTCTTAAATTACTAAATCATTTCTCGTCGTCCTTGAAGACCATCGTGGAGTGGCACTTCCCGCAGTAGTGGCGGTCGTCCATCACGGCCATGAACACGCCGGCGCCGCACTGCTCGCCCGTGCACTCGCGCCGCAGGCGGTGGATCTTGCCGTTCTCGTCAACCTTTAGTAAAAGACATTTAAATTAATTTGCTGTTTATCTGTCACTCGTAAACAAATTAGACAAAGTAATGACATGCTGTAGATAGATTCTTTGTTTCATGTCACAACTTGTTCATGTCAACTCATGATTCACACTTTAGCCTTACAGGAGTAGATAAAACTTTTTTTTTTTAATTAGATTTCTTTACATTATTTCAAGTCAGATATTATAAAATATTAATCTATTACTATAGTAATATAACCTTTTTAGATGTTACAGACGCAATCTTGTATTTACTATTAATTTATTATTTTAACAATAATAATATTTTAAATTCCTATAAACTCCCTTTGAAACCACTCCAGCTAGAGCCTTACTTTTTAAATGCAATATATGCCTGTCTGCATGAAATAAAAAAACTTTGAAACAACCAATCAGTTAAAATGTTTCATTACAGCTGGTTATTAGTTACTCTCGAAATAAAAAGTGAAACTTAATTATGAATATTGTTAAATAAGTCCTGGATATCTTAGTTTTGAAGAGCCTCACCTTGTAGAACCTAAGTACTGCTAGCTTGACCTTCTTCTTCTTGTGCTTGATCTTCTTGGGGGTGGAGTAATTCTTCTTCTTGCGTTTCTTGGCGCCTCCTCTGAGCCGAAGCACCAAGTGAAGGGTGGATTCCTTCTGGATGTTGTAGTCTGAGAGGGTCCTACCATCTTCCAGCTGTTTTCCGGCGAAGATCAATCTGATGAGCAAACATTAAATTTTTTGTTAATCATTGACTATAAAATGGTTATAATTTAGAATAAAAAAATAAATATCTTAAGCAAACCTTTGCTGGTCGGGGGGTATTCCCTCTTTGTCTTGAATTTTGGCTTTAACATTTTCGATGGTGTCCGAGGGTTCAACCTCGAGAGTGATGGTTTTCCCCGTGAGGGTTTTCACGAAAATCTGCATCTTGGCTCCTTTGGACAAAACATATACATATAAAACCAGTCAGCATTACTTTAAAATCATATTTCATTGTTTTTATTTATTTGCAATACCTTATAATGTTAAGACCTTTTTTAATTTGTTAATAACTACCAATATTTCAAAGTAATGAAGTAATTAATAATAATCTGTTTTGGTAGTATAAATTTTAAAAAATATATATTCATACCAAAGAAAAAATAATAATAATTCGGTATTTTAGCTTTTATCAACTTGTAGCTCTGAAATAGATGAGAAGACTAGGAATTCTTAATAAATAAAAGTAAATTGCGTTTAAATTGTTTATTGCAGCAAAATATGAAATGAAATACAATTTAAACCAATAGAATAGCATTGATGACTCCATCATTTTCAGGATTGTTGGTGACTTGAGCGTATTTCCCCCAAACAACTTTACCGGCCTGTGTCACCAGACCTAGCTCAGAAATGTTAACTTCTATGACTGTACCCTTTGTGATGACTCCCAGACTTGTGTACATCTGGGAGCTGGGATTTTTCTTGACACCTATGATTGGTAAACAGAATGTGGCTTTCAGTTCAGGATGTGTAACATGTGCCTTCTTAAACCGAAGAGCCATTGGCCGAATGAACCTTTCAAACTTTGGGGGTTTTCTTGTGAAGTTTTCACCAACAAATGTGACTTTAGTGACCATTCGCTTCCAAGCTTTCCGTTTAGATTTTCCAGACTTTAGTACTTTAAAAACTTCAGCGTCCGCCTGGGCCCTGACCTTAGGTATTGGAACATCCCATTTACCCGCTTTTTCTTTTCGTTTCTGTTTTATCATGTTAGAGAGGACCTTCGCCCTCGATTGAACATCTCTGTCTAGAAGGTACACAGGCACCGCACCCTCGGCTACCTTTTCTGTGTTTTGTTTTACATTTTTCTCTTCATGAGCTTTAATTTTCTTTTTCATTTGTATTTTCTCATTGCGACGCTCCTTATTAAAGATCTTAGCCTTAATACCTCGTAATTTACGAGCCTTCTCAGCTCTCTTATGAGGCTCTCTTGCCTCTTTCTTGCGTTTCCGCTCTTCATAGTCGAGCCTCCTACCGTAAAGCTTCTGATGGCGCTCAATGTATTCGTTCTGCGGCATTGTGGTTGCTTTTACGGCAACTACAACAAAATTGTCACCTAATCAATTGCTATGGTGATTTTTATTGAAGTAGAATAATTCTTTAATTATAAACGCGCAGTCTTAAGTGTTCTATATTTCCACTTCACGATAAATATTGATAAGTCATGAAACTTATTCGCTAACATAACATTAAATTAAGGTTAACCGTACCTAAGGTTCACACACGTGCAACAATTTCTTCGCGTAAACGACAAAAATGGAATAATTTAAATATACAACGTTTACAACAATAGTTTTTAATTCCGCAATACGAAAAAAATAAAGGTTACACAATATTACGCAGTACACAAAGTTAATTTCACATTATTAAACAACTCACCTTATGCCTACACCATGCCACAAGGAAAAGGAAGTTTTGGATCTTTGGCAGTTCAGCATAAAGCGTCAACTAATACAGATAATAAACATTTAAAAATTTCAACCCTATTTGGAAACTTTAGATATTTAAAAAAAGAGACAATATTTATTTTTAAATTTAAAATTGAAAAATAATATAATATGAGTTTTAAATATATATAAAGATTTTTAAAACATACTATTATATTTTCTATTAAATATGGCAGCAATGTGAATTTGTCTTGTCTATGGTGAATGATTGTTCTTGTTTCATGAATCATAAACTCACATTCCACGCTGGAACAAAATATCGTGTTACCATTGGCTATGAAAAGGCGGTAAAATTGTTATTGGCATAACAACCAATAGACGGCTCCGAATTAACTTTTGAATTGTTCATCTTCAATGTTCGAAATTACTTTAGGAGCAACTAGTTTAAACAAGTTCAAACTTCGTGTTGTAACCAAGCTTATTATATAGTGTAATAAAAGAATTCGAAGGAGTACAAATCAGTATACTCCTAATAAATTATTAGTGTTGCGTACATATTATGAATACAACAGCATCGTATTCTTCAGGTATGTGTTATTTAACATATATTGACAGTTATTAATATCAAATGCTAAAGCCCATAGTGATGTATTGTCCTCAGTCCTGTCGTATTTGAAAGGCCAAATCCTCAATATACATAATTGTAAATACAACTTTATATTGTATAGCTATTTACTGCTACATATTATAATAATGCCTTAGTTGTATGTTTTTTTTACTTAATGAATATCTATTATAGTTCAGGCCCGTCAATGATTCCAGCTGTTTTTTGCAACCTTGAATTAATATGAACAATTATTTTTTATCATAGTTTTTTGAAATCTTATCTGTATACGTTATTCTATAATAAGTACAGATATATATTTATGTATTTGAATAGAAATTAAAGATAGATATTTTATATTAAATTTGTTTATTGACATCTTATATCAAATTATAGATAATTTTAATATACTAATGTTTATATAAAAAGATCAGCTTTTGCTTTTTGTTTTTTTACTAAACTGAGGTATTGTTTTCATTTAATCTTTTGATAAGAGACTTTAAACCTAGTTAATTGAATAGTTATGTAAATATTCAAATTCTTTAAATTATAATTTTGTATATGTCAAAACACAAATGTATGATTTTAGAAATTATATGAACTCTGACATATATCTTATATTTTTGGGATTTGTCTTTCAGAACCGTCATGGAGTCGACGCTGTTCCACAGAGACCATCTTCAGCATCCAAGGCAAAGAAACTGGTATGAAAACTTTTGTTTATGCACTTATTATTGCATGTAATAATACAAATTGCTATTTTATCTAATATAATTGAGTCATGAACTATTGCTTCAAGCTGGTGGTATATTAACATTGTTTCAAAGTTTTACAACGAGACATAATATTTAACTATATGTTATTTATAACAATTTATCCTATTTATGTACGAGGAAACATTATACGAAGCTCACAGTAATATTTTATATGCTTTAATTATTAACAATATAATTCTAATATAACATATTAATGTTATCATTAAACTTAATTTTATAATATTAAATTAGACAATATTTTGTTATTTTTAATAGTCATACCACTGATAAATTGCATTAGCTTTTATCCCCGGCTTTGCTTACCCTAAAATATACTTTGGGTGGTATGTTAAAAATTGTTATGTATGTTATTCTGATGTATAAACTTATATTACTTTAAATCTGTGCAGTAAGATGTATATATGTATGTATGTGCGTTACATACTTCTTTACCAAATTTCACATTTATAATATAAGTAATATAAATATATATTTTTTCAGTTACAGTTATAAATATCTTTGAATATCATTACGAGCACTATATATATACTTAACTTCTTATTTTACATATGAATTTATTATATAAGGACATAGTAATAGTTATAGTTATAGTTCAAACTATAATGGTTATTATTCATTCTGATCTGCATGTCTAGATAAAGTCTGTAACCTTGTATGACTTGATTTTATGTAACAGTGAGCTCCTTTTGTTGAATGTTTAGTGCTAAGTGTCAGTGACTCAGCGCTGACAGACTTGTGAGGACATGTCTGCACATGCATGTGATGCATTTTGATGTTATCATGTAATGCAGTAATTTATTTATTTATTTCTTTGAATCAATATCAGTGATCACTTGTGTACGTCAAATGGGAGTGGCGGGATAATATTTTGATATCAAACATATTGAAATAATTCCTGACTCTCAAACTTTAAATAAGGCTATGTATGAGTGTTCCAAACGTGCCCTGCTCTGAGAAGAACCACACAACATACTCAGTTTTTTTTTTTTTTATTGTGATCACTGTTTCACTAACATCAATATATTGTGACTATAGTTTTTTTTTATATTATAATTTAATTAAATTTTAAATTAATAAAGACAAGCTAAAACCTCTTTATAACATTAATAATATTACATATTCTGCATTTTTTTTTGGCTGAAAGTGTTTTTTTTTTTGTTTTGTTTTTTTATAACATTAACATAATATAATATTGTCAGATATATGTCCCGCGCTGCTCACCAAGGCTTGGATTCACATCTGAAGACTTATCATACAATTTTGCTTGAAACAGTATATATTTGGTGGATTTGTTGAATTCATTCTCTGAATGTTCGTACTTCATATATTACTAAATTATAAGGTATTTCTCATTTCCTGAATATTTCAAATTATTATTTCAATTAATCCACTGAATTATTTTCATAAAATGTTTTTTTTTCTTTGTTAACAGTTAACTAATTGAGTTGTGTTATTAAATTGTATGTGGTACATTCTATGGATGTTTTAAGTTTGTATTGTTTGTCTGTGTATTGTATTAAGTATGTTGCAACTGAAAAGAATGATACAAGTATTATGAAAAAAAAAAATCAAGAAAATATAAAAAAATATATCGAGTAAATTACAGTCAAACAAAGAACCATTAAAAAAAAAAGAAAAAAGCCACTTCAAGAACAGTTTGTTAAAAAAATGGTTTAGAAAAAATTAATTAAAAAAAAAAACAAAAAATATAATAAAATTTGGGGAAGATTCACCGGTGAAAGAAGAAAGGGCAAGGGTTACGTTAAAACTATCGTCACGATGTGTAAAAGTGTGGTGTTTATAGATTTTGTGCAAGACACCAGTGACACAGAATGGGACGGCGATGAAGTTTTGGAGTACGAGCCCGTGACGGAGCCCGAGGAGGAGGGAGCCCTGCCGGATGATTCCTCCGGGATCAGCGATGTGAGTACCGAAGTTCCTCACTCTATAACACCTTATATAATACGAAAAATGGATTGTTTAATTTCATGAATAAATTTTCTTCTTTGAATGGCGAAGTCGTAGATATTAAGCACTTTGAATCCTCAATTATTACATTAAAAAAGGTCAGTGTAGTCAGTCCGTGAGTAAGCTACCACTAGCTCAGAATGCTGCTCTCCTGAAAAGAGCCGGCCAGAAATAAACCGGTTGCTCTTTTTAAAAGAAATTTAACAATATTAGATGCATACATTATACTTAAAATCCTGAAAATGAGTCTAAAACCAAAGTTCCTCAAATTTCGATTAACTAAAAACTTGTAATTTATAAAAAGATTAATTTAATATGTAATTCGTATTTCAGAACGATATAATCCAAACGAAAATCATCGAGGTGGTGCTGAACGACGAGGGGTCCCTGCTGCTGGCGGACGCCGAGCCCGCGACCAGCTCCAGCGACAGCGAGCTCGACCTGCACGACTACTGGTTGTGCGCGCACTGCAGGACCACCAACAACAACCCGCTATACAGATACTGCGAGAAGTGCTTCAAGGTTCACCACTTTATTATGTTATCTTCATTGGATTTGTTTACACCGACGCACCTGGGTGTTGAATATGTGGATGGGTTTAACCAATTCAATGTTTGTATTTCGACTGCGTCAGTGTAACAACATTCAGGCCGCTGTATGTATGTACACCGACGCACCCGAATGTCGAATATGTGGATGGGTTTGTCCAAACCAACGTTTGGGTGTCCATTACGTCAGTGTAACAACAAACAGGCCACTGGACGCATTTACACCGACGCACCTGGGTGTTGAATATGTGGATGGGTTTACCTAAATCAATGTTTGAGTGTCCACTGCGTCAGTGTAACAACATTCAGGCCGCTGGACGTATTTACACCGTCACACCTGTTTGTTGAATACGTGGTTGGGTTTACCTAAATCAATATTTCGGGTCTCCAGTTAGTCAGTGTAACAGCACTGGAAGTAAACCCGTAGTATATACATTGTATACGCATACCGCCAGGGTATTCGTCTCAATGTGGCACCCAACGCGTCCCAGGTATGGATACGATCCTGGTACAAGTGTCAATAAAGGAGAAGGTCTAAAATATAATCCCGCTGCAGTCTCAGTCTCAAGAACTATAAAATTCAATGTATATTCTAACACTCAAAGAACAGAGATTTGTAGCAATAATGTAAGTATAGAACCTCGGTTCCTTAACCAGCTTCCTTTAATATGACAACGATGTTCAAAGAGATGTACTGCAGTGCTGGCTGGAAGGCCGGAGAAGCATATATACAGCAAACTGGTTTGAGTGGGCTTCTCTTACCACTAAGACGGGGCCCATGTTTACTCTACCTTTCGGAGTTTACAAGTTGCTCTACAAATTCATAGTGGTCATGTAGAGATGGTTCTCACAAGTAATTGTACAATGACTATAAAAACATATTCACAGAGACCCTTTCATAAGTCTTATTATTTGGCACAAAAGAAAGAAAGAAAATCGAGAAAAAAGGAGGTAAAAGAGAAAAAGTTAAAAGTTAAGTTAAAAAAAATTATTTAAAATGAAATATTTAATTACAGAATCACTTGCCCGTGTGTCTGTACCGCACTTTATATATACATTATGTATATAAAGTTGTCATATACCAAAGATACTGAAGACTACTTTTGGGTAAGTTAATACAAAAGAAAAAAAAAATTAAGAAATTGGAAAAGAAAAATATAATATATTTTGAAACAAATAAATATAAAAAAGGTATAAAAATACAAAGAATATGTAATTATGTCTCCAAATGGGCTACTGTTATTGCTTGCGGGCAATTCTGCAATACTGCAATATTGCAAAATTGCAAAATGTTGCAGTTTGTTGTACAACATATGTTTCAGAAACTATACCGCTGACATGACTGTCTGTAAGCTTATAAAAATACATACACTGATAATGTATATATAAATATATATATACAAAAATATATATATACAAAAATATTAATTCGTCCACATTTGGCAATAAAATAATTTTTTGCAGACATCACGCAATCAATTTATAAAAATATATATGTATATTAAAGGAAGTATGTACTTCTGCATATAGTATTTGAATGTGATTCCCAATCTGCCTTAATGAAGATTTGACAAGGACCCTATATAGAGACGTCTATCTAAGTAAGTATGGAAGTAACGGAGCAGTCAATCAGCTGTCCATTGATATTGCAATAATTGACAAATTGGTTAAACTATAACCACAATGTCACTTGGGATTACTATGAAGTTGTGCAAACTTGCAAATGTTGCAAATTTTGCATTTACACTTGACAGTTGCTGCAAAGAGTTGCCACAAAATTGACAAAAAATTCCTTAACCAATACTGTGATACAAATATAAATAATATGAACCAAACAAAGCAACGTACAAAAAACAATTTGATATAAAATATATATATAATTAAAAATAAATAAACAACTATATAATGATTAATGATTTGTTATCTAAAAAGATAACATTAAAAAATATTTATCTTTAATCACAGGTAAAGATAAAGAAAGCATAATAAAAGATAATTACTACATACTGATAATATAAAATATATAAACAAACTCAAAACAAATGTGTGTGTATATATATATATATATATATATAAAAGTAAAAAAAATGATGAATGAATAAAATATTATTTATTATGTATTTATAATTGTTTGATGGTTATAACAGAGTATACATGTACAGGCACATATATACATGTGTGTGTTCGTGTGCGTGCGTGCGTGCATGCGTGCGTGTGTGTGTGTGTGTGTGTTCGTCCGTTGATGTACAATTATGTATACAGTCTAATAAACCGACCCACTACATTCTAGGTACGTAAAAACTTGTTCCCGCCGAGACCGATGCGCCGACGAAAGAAACACAATAACCGACTCCCCGAAATCCCAGCGGACCTACCCCGGACCCTTTCCCAGGACTCCGGGGTGGAGTCCGCCGTACACAGCCAGGATACCCTCCCACCCCCCAAACGTTCTCGCGAATCCGCGGATAGGTCCGGCAGCGAGTACGAAGCCGACCTCGGTCCCAAACGCCCTCGCGTCTCCGGGACCGACCTCAGTCCCAAGCGCCCTCGCGACTCCGACTCGGACGTCGGTAGGACTCAGCCCGACGACGGCTCCAAGTGCATAATCTGCTGCTCGGAGCCCAAGTCGGGCGTGTTCGTCCACGGTCGGGTCGCCCACATCTGCTGCTGCTACCGCTGCGCAGTCAAGGTGTGGAGCTCGGCGAAGCGATGTCCCGTCTGCAATTGCAGGGTCAGTAACGTGCTGAGAGCCGTCGTTATGTAGATTAAATTGATATTAAGAAGAATTTAAATTCGAAATTTTTGTTTATAATGCCAAAGTGTGATTAAAGAATAGCATCGCGTTTCGAACGTTTCATTTTTAAATTTAATTAACGGATTTAGTGACGTGAGGGAGGCGTCGTTTTGTTTGAGAATTTTTAAATTGCAAAGCGTTTCGAACGTTCGATTTTTAAATTTAAATTTAAACGGTTGATTTAGTGACGGGGGGGAGGCGTCGTTTTATTTAGTTAGGTTTGTTGAGTATTTTTTTTTTATTAACAAGTAGGTTTAGCCACATTGAATTCTCGCCTATATTAGGTATATTAAAGTAAAGTTGTACGTACGATTGTCCACCGAACAGAGTAATATATTTTATGCTATAGTTTAGGACGGACGGACAATGTAATGTTATATTATAATAATTGAGCCGGGATTAGTTTATATAAATACTTTAGTAATAACGTTCCTTATTTTTCACTCCATTTCCCACCACCTTCCTACCGCTTAGTTTTGTATATTTTTTTCTTGTTAATTAGATGTTTTATATGGAAATATATAGTTAGTTATAAATATATGTACGCCGGGACAGATCTCGATTTTAATGTATATCATTCAACTCTGTATTATAAGAATAATAAAAAAAATACAACAAATTAAAAATATTGAAGAAAATATCAATAAATATTTTATTTCAGGATTTTGATTTTTATTTTACCCGTTTTTTTTACCTTTAGCCACTTTTAAAGGTAGTAACTTATTTAACACTAAACTTACCGACAATTCTTGTGTACCTGTTCCTACCGCACGCCGTCAAATTGTCCGGTAATTAAAAGTTATTTTAATATATAACGCAAGTAATAATGGAAATAACTAAAAGTAAAGAGTGAAGCAAATATTATATGCATATTCTTAGAATTGTCATGTAGTTTGATAACGATATTATAACGTTTGAAAATGTATAAGTTTTACATAAGTTTAAGAACGGTCAATTTGACCGGTACTTGGTAGGTTTAGTGTTAAATACAATTATTAACACTTCATCCACCCCAGTTAGTCTCCTGTTGATGAGTCAGCACTAATGTAAGTCTTCAGTTGCTGACCGCTCAGTAAGCCTGCTTAGAAATTCTTATATACCTAATACAATTAATTTTAATTCTATGATAAAATAGCAATTTTAAATAGAACAGCTGATGGTGAGTATTTTAAAACGTTAATATTGCAAAGGTAATATGTACTAAACTAAAATGGTAAGAAAAAAATCTATACTCATTTGTGATTCAACGCGTTTCTTACAATCATGACTCATACATACCATGTTATCAAAATAAATAATTATGTCCAATCAATACATTAATGTCTTTGTCTCCTGCAAGGAGTTGATAAGAATTGTTTTGAAGTGCACTTGTTTTCGATATCAATAGTATATTCTTCATTAAATTAAATACAAGATTTGATGTCTGGTCTTTTGAATTAATAATACCAATACGTAAAATGGGTTTTTAATTTGAAATATTTAATACTTATATTACTTAAAATGGGTTTTAAATTTGAAATATTTTGTTTTATATAAATATTACTACGTGTTCAATATGAATGAATCATCACGACAAACAAAGGTAGATACGGAGGGCGACTTGAAGAATAATAATGAAATTTAAAAACGACTCTATTTTATAAAAGTAAGGTTGAATATAGCTTAATAATTATAACCAAGAAATCGTCGAACATACGACACCTCTCCCGCCACCCCCGACAACCGCCCGCTACAACTTCTGACTGCACGGCGCGCTTGAGCCTCAATTCGTGCACAATTCTCATCGAGTTAACTCACCACATCAATTCTCCAGTCGCATTTTGCCGGTCGAAGACAGTGAACGTGTGATTTTTACATCAAAAAATATAATATGTAAGTAGTCCTTAATATTTATTAAATTTAAATTTTATTTAACCACAATTATAAAAAAAAGATATTGACGTGTCGTTATTTGATTGATATTATTAAAATAAATTTTAAAATAGTTTTGAAATTAATAATATCTTAATTTAACAAATTGTGGTTGTTAAATACACTTTAAATATTGAAATATTGTTTTCCTGTTTCCACATAACGGTATTATTTTGCCGGTGGGAGCGGTTGTATGACTTCATCGGGGTCCCTACCATCTGTCGTTTGTGAATTCTTATTGTGCACTTACCGATACTGCAACATCATTACATTTACAGTAAACTACGGCCGTGGCTTAGTTATTTGAAGGCGAACTTTTCCCTATAAAGCCATCTCAGATTGGCGACCATGTTTAAATTTTATAAAAATACTACCCACATTTATTCGTGCAGATTTATTCTCCCCTTTGGTGAATGACGAATGGGTTGTCACTTGGGGTCGAATTCAGATGGGGGAGTTATATTATATAGTTTTATCTAAAATACAACATTTCATATCACTTCAGAGAATAAAAAATAACAGTATAGCCATGGTTCGCTGGCCATCTAGTGAATTTATGTTAATTAATACAATTACACCGAGTCGCAGTGTCGTTCAACTCAAAATCTCTCGTATTAATGAATAGATTTAATTAATATGTATTCATTTTTTTATTCTAGAATGCATTTTTGTTGGCAATATGATATTATAGTCCTTGAAAGGACGCACCAATGTTAACGAACTCCAATCAGTATGCTATATCTATTTTTAGATGTCTGAGTAACACAGCACATGTTTGACACCAACCGTTCAAGATTGACTTAAAATTCAATAACTTTTAAAGTATTATAACTATAATTATTAGTTTTGCACTTTAATTTCTAGAAAGCTCATAAACGAGACAATTCTGCAAACTAATACCGATTTAAAAGAAAGAGGATTGCTCATGTGTTGACATAAAAACTACAAAGGAACAATTACAAAAGATTTTAACCGGTTTTCGTGTCATGACTTTCGCCGCTTTCACGCATCACATCGAATCGTTCACCAAATTTATAATAGATATAATTGATCACGATATCGTGTGAGTATTTTTTACAAAATAATTTCTAATTAAATTCTCATTAACAATAATTATACTTAGATATGTATATATTTTGATATTAAACGAACAATTGTCAATGAGTTTTCCTGTTTGTTTTCGATGTGATGCGGAAAATTATATGTAAGAAATGAAATCTAGCTCAGACGGACAGAGACGGGTTCAATGTTATTTGTGTGAGAGGGAGGTAAAAACATCCCGAATCGATTGCCCGGGGCCCAAACAACCAATGCCTACTGCCGTCTGCGACCGAGTCATTACATTAACACATTGTTCAAAGGGAATTAAAATATTCACTTCGATCACGTTATTTAATGAACGTTTCATTAATATTGCACAAAATATAATTAAAATATATATTTATCAAATTTAACCTCATTTAACAATATTAATCAGTTTCTTCAATACATTCTTATTTAGAAAATGTAATCATATTTTAAATATTAAAAAAGGTTTCTCTGCAAAGAGATAAAATATCGTTATAGTATAAATTCATCCAATCATTCCAGGATACCTACGTCTGTTCTCTGGATCGATAAACGCGAGGGGAACCGCCATGTTTGGACCGCTCAAATAATGCTCAAATATACGCAATGCGTACTTATGTTCATAAACTAAATGTAATTAACCTAACATTAACAGTTAGACACTAAAATTTAATTTGATAGACGAAAATATATAAAAACATCACCAGCCATCCGTGATGCACATGTTCTTAACTTCTTAATTGCTTCAAATCTTACCGCTCCATAAAGTTTGAGACGTAATTTTTGATATTCTTGCTCGATAGTTCATTGACCTCGCGACGCGATCTGAATTTTAAAACAGTCATCGAATTTGACTATCATTTTTACGATATTTTAATAAGGACGCGCTAATGGTTGTTTATTAAATTTATTAACTGTAAAAGCAAGATTTTAATATATTTCTACTATGTAACTTAATGTTCTGGCTTCAGTGTCTTCAGTTAGTCTCAGCTCAGAAGTTAATCAGGGCAAATGCAAATATTATAAGAGCGATTCCGCCTCCTACATCAACAGTTATTATTAAATTTATTATTATTTAAAACGTTTACATCTATCTCCTGTTTATAATTAACGGTAAAAAATGCAAAATATATTTAAATTAAATATATGTATATACTATAATAATTATTTACGAAACTGTATCAACTATTCAATAGTTAAACAAGAGACTGAAATAAGGAAACGAATATGAAAATGACAATTATAATTAAAATACTATATTTTTAATCATTAACAATAAACTGAAGCAATCAAATATTATTGTTTCGAAACACTTGTTTTAAAATACTTCAAGAACACAACACACTCACATTCACACACACACACACACACACACACTTTGCACACGTGGGTTTTATCTTCTGTATAATCGGACAATAGCACACAGACAATGGCAGCCGATTGTCTACACAGAGTAAAATAGCCCCATCCTGGAATTTATAACGACTAACAGACTGACATCAAAACATAAATATATCTAGCTTAGCTTTGATTTTTACATGATACGAATAATTAAAATTTTATTCTAACGTGAAATCAAAAAATATATTTATTTAATACAATGTATTAAGCTGTATGTATGTGATCGTTGTTTGATATAAATAATAAATATAAATAATGAATCTACATTAAGACAAATGTATACCAAAATGTCAGAGCATATTTTGCAAAGTATTTATAGCATTGGCGCACTGCAAGGCGAGAAATAGATTCACTCGTCATGGAATTTTCATCTTCGTACGTTCTGGAAAATTGTTTAGAATTTTATAACGAATAAACATTCGAATTTAGTAACGAATATTGTTTTAAAAATTGAATATTCTTAATGAACATTTGAAAAAATTAAGTTATTTTTAGAAATAATAATATTGATATAATTATATTATTGTGTATTACATTTTCAAATCCATTGCGGATTAAACTTCGAAACAAAATAAATTGAATTGTGAATAACTTTTCAACTAACTCAAAAATAACTTAATATTTAATAATACGAACCTCCAATTTTGATATCATGGCAATATTCATTTAAAAACTACAATGACAAGCCTGGACGAATGTCTATGGATGTCAATTTATAATAAAATATATATATATATATATATATATTTGAAATCAAAGATATTACTTATTATTGACAAAATATAAATCTTATCAGTGGTTTAAGGTGCGTGAATCATTGTAAAAATGATTTCATTCGTGGCTGATAAAGATAAGCACTTCGTGTTAAAATGATCGAAAAAGTAAAGGAAAATACTTCAAAATATTCAAACAAGAGTTTAGTATCAAACAATATGTAAAGAAAAACAATTTGTTTAATCCACAAAGATTAATAAGTCAACATTTCGATAAGAAATATCTCTGTACAATTTGTGTAAATATTTAAAGTCAATTAGTATTATTTGAATATAAATATCATTACTGGTCATTATAAAACCGTATCGTTGTTATTATTATTTCAATTTCAAAACTTAATGTGTTTAGAAAGAAAAAAAAGTTTCTTTTGTGACTGACCAATAATAACGGATGTCCGGTGCTATTAGTCATATGATATTTCCTTACATGCTAGGATTAATAACAAAGGGAGTGAAACTAAAACCTTTTAACATTAAAATCAACTTTTTTACTGTGTTTAATATAGAATCACAATATCGAAGGTCGCACACAGGTGGCATATAGAGCGACCTACTTACATATAACCATAAATGGCGAAAAGGTATGCTTCATTTGTGTATAGCATTTCTGTCATAGACAAGGATAGTCACGATCGTCCGGAATGTTCTACATGTAGATGCAAGGTCATGGCGTCTTAAAATGGCGGCATTTTAACTGTAAAAACTAATATTTAACATTTGTATTTCAAAAGCCATTGCTTGTGCCACTTGTATTATTTTATTTAGAATCCGTTACAAGTTTTTGCTTAGTAATATCTAGAAATATATTAAAATTTTATATTCAAGTTAGACAACGTCGAGTGGTGAGTTCATTAATCTGCGAACGGTATGTGAAGATTCAACTTACGGTGAAATTTTAATAACTCAAACTTTCTACCGTCTACCAGATTTAATAGGGATGTTATATTTTAGACATTTATTTATTTATTATTGATATATATATATATTAATATATAATTAAAATGTTATAAGCTAATATGGTATTAAATATTTAGTATTTTTTTGTAAGTAATCCACATTTGAATTCTCCTGGATGTGAGTCACGACTGATGTCCTCTCTCGTTTCCCCTCAGACTGTGCTTTATCGATCCTAAATTTTGTCTGCCGAATATTATATGTACACAGACCATACCATACCAGACCAGACAACCGCTATCTTTATTAAATTTTAACGAGTCTTAACACATTAAGTATGACTCATCACAAGGGCTCTGTATCTGTAGTTATCAAAGGAAAGCTTTAACAACCATATGGTGAGTGTTGTCATATTTTTATCGCAATATAAGCTGTCTTGTCCTCGCTTTATGTCCGTATATGGTAAGGAAAGTCAAGCAACATACCATAATGTACAATGATTTTATTTGGTTACAGATGGTTGGTATTGTGCTTTTAATGTCGGTCCGTGTATTGTTAATTCGTTAGGCGTTTGAAGATGACTCCCAAAAGTGTTTAACAATTCAATTTTATATAATTCCAGTTCCAAAAATGAATTCAATGAGGTCAATGTATCGTGCCTTCCTGAATAATTTTATAACGAGTTTTTTTTTGTTTTTCGATATCTGGTACACATGCTTCTTGGATATTTTTGTATATTTTTTTCCTCAACTAAACTTAATAAGTTCTATATAAATATACTAAAACGAAACATTTTGTGTTAATTTTTTTTGAAGGACATACCAAGAAAGTGTATTGCATGACGAATAATAACTAGATAGGAAAATAATTATGAACTATAAAGGCGTTTATGACAAAAAAATATTATGAAAATAATTCAAATGCGATCATTAAAAGTTTAGTTTCACACGAACATTCATAATTTGTGTTCAAATTCAAAATATTTTTATTCAAGTAGGCATTTACACGCACTTTTGAATCGTCAATTACTACAATACAAAAAAGGTCAGTGTAGTCAGTCCGTAAGTAAGCTAATATTTTGTAATAATGTTAATATTTTGATATTGTGTTATATTTTGACGATATTGTCATAGAAATAATATAAATGTGTTAATATAAAAACAAAATTAGTGTCAGAACATGCTATCACCGGTGTCAATCAGACCGCATCTGGAGTATTGTACCGTGTACTCTTACAGACATACAGACCGCGAAATGGTATACATAGCTCATTACTAGGCTCCGTTTACATAGGCTATTATGACACGAGAGAGATTTTGAGAAAATCCAGGTGCATAGACTTGTTTTTTTACCGAATAGAATACATAGCTCCATTTACATAGGCTATTATAACACGAGAGAGATTTTGAGAAAATCCAGGTGCATAGACTTGTATTTTTACCGAAATATGCAAGTTGGAACAGGGGATTTTTTTTTTAAGAACGTTCGTCTTCAACATATTAAAGTAACATGCACGGTCAATGAACCTTTCAAGAACTATTTGCAGGTCTACTGACGGTACCGGGTTTAGGAAACTCGTAATATCTTTGTGTTTAGGTAATATATGTATCAGAGGCAAGTCCAAGATCATTCCAGATGTCGGTATAAAAGTAAAATTTTCGAGAGGTATACATTGAAATAACTGTTTAATGACACACTTTTATTAATCACGGACGTTTCAAGATTTGATGGTAATAATTATTGTTTCTATACAGTTATTAATATTATTGTATACATACATTGTTTATACATGAGTGCTGCTTTCGTGAAATGTAGAAGATTGAGTTTAGCTTACACTCCACAATACGATAAGTAATTATTAAGAATTTGTTTAACACTAAACCTACCGATAATTCTTGTATACCTGTTCCTACAGCACGCCGTCCAATTGACCGGTAATTAAAAGTTATATTATTTTATAACGCAGGTAATAATGGAAGTAACTAAAAGTAAAGAGTGTAGAAAATATTATATGCATATTCTAAGAATTGTCATGTAGTTTGATAACGATATTATAACGTTTAAAAATGTGTAAGTTTTACAAAAGTTTAAGAACGGTCAATTTGACCGGTACTTGGTAGGTTTAGTGTTAAACTCGGATGTTTATATATAAAACGTCAATCAGCATAAGTGTATCTCAGTTAATAAATATAATTATCAGACACATTTAGTGCACGCTGTCAATTTAAATGGCAGCTTGTATCAGACAATAAATTTATAATTCGAACGCTTTATTATTCAATAAATAAACAATTGCACTCTTTCTTTTAAAGTCATTGTTTGAAACTAAACAAAAAACATGCAAATAGCACTCAAATAACTTCCACCATCTTGTAGATTACAAGAATAAAAGAATATAGAAATAAATGTTAGTCATGAGTAAATATAGTAATAATTCTTAATTCAAATCCCACGTTTCTAGAATGTTCATTTAGTTCGTTTCACTACGGAGGTTTGTTGAATGGGTCATTATTTTTTAAATCTCAACCCTCCACATCCTCCCTAACAAAAGATTGTTTGCTAACAGGATGTATTCTCATTTGGTATACATTATACATCGACTTGCGACAACAATGACCGACGCATTCGACTTACGTATTCGTCCCGTGTTGTGGCACCACTGCCATTGGATATGATGACGTTATATTTTTTAAGTTTGTTTTCTATTACTGGTTTTGATTTTCTTTGCATAAAAATTTGCTTACAATCTTTTTTTTTTTAATAACAAAAACAATTTATGACGAAGGATAAATTGAGCTGCGATTGCCAAAGATATTTAAAATGTTCCGTGACTTATAAAACAGGAGACATAAATTAAAAAGATAAAAAAACTTGTCCAACCGGTGAACAAATAACACACGTTTTGCGGGTCACGTAATCTTAATAGTTATTTAAAAAGGATAGTTACATAGCTGCTGAGTCAGTCCCCAGTGGCGCCACGCCGGTATAACTGGTATGTAATCGCTGCTTGTTTTGTAACTTATCTGTGCGTAAAAAGAAATAATTCGTTAAAGCACGTCGTAAACATTAAAAAAATGTATTAAGTAATACCATGTAATCAATTATTATCGTTTTAAAATCTTTAGATGTATAAAATAAAAGGCTTTCTAAATTATTTATAAGTATATAAAAGATTAATGCTTCATAATATTAGAATAAATTATCGAGGAATTGTTACCGAAATAGTCAAAATTTGCTTGTATTAAGTGTATAAATAAACGAACAGCTTTGTCTGTTACTATAAATAGTAGTGTTATTAGTTGATTTGTAAACATGTGAACCATGTTAGGGATTATTTGGAAACAAAAAGCACTTTATCACCCTCTTTGAGATATCGAATAGACCATCTATTTTGAATACTCACATGTATAGTACAGATGTAGAATAAAGAAGGTTTAATAACTACTAGGATTACTTTTTTAAACTTAATTATATACATAGATAATAAATGTATTTATACCTTTTATATCTGAAAATAAAGATATAAATATAAGTTTAAACTGATAAATATTTTTTTGTTTGTCCCAGAACTATACAATGGCGTGTTCAGTAAGCGACACCCCCGCCCTGAAGGATCTGCCCAAAGTGGCGACGGACTTAAAAAGCCAGCTCGAGGCTTTCAACCCCAGCTGCTTGCGTGATGTCGATACGAACGAGAAGATAGTGCTGCCATCTGCTGAAGGTTTGTTAAAGATTTGTTGTATAGAACCAGGTGGATTATTTAATTTCGGTATTTGCATATAGGGTTAAACATTTTAGGGCTAAATACGGTAAAAAACAGTAATTTCCATAACAGACGTAGCTCAAGAAAAGCAACACACAGCGCTGCTTCAGGATGTAGAACATTTTCAGCCATCTTGTCTTAAGAAGACTGATACCGTCGAAAAGAATATTCTACCCAACGCCTTAGGTACATGCCTGGGTGTCGAAACTTAACCTTGATAAACAGTGTGTACATGCTTAATAGTTTGAAGCCGTATCCAGATATAACATATAAATATAGCTATATATATAGATATAGCTTATAAATTTCGTAATAACAATGCGTTTAGTATTAATATTTAACAGTTTTCCGTTTTCCTACTAAAATACGTAACGAGCATGCATTTATGGACAAATGAAGTGCAATATTGTTTCACCTTACAAATAGTGACAAAATTGCAATGACAGTGACAACTCAATACAACTGTCAATAAGTTGTCTATGATTTCCAGATGTTGCCACTGAAAAAACTCAAAAATCATTATTCGATGGCATCGAAAAATTCGACTCCAGCCAGCTGAAGCACACAGAGACACAAGAAAAGAACCCGCTACCCGACAAAGATGGTAAAATATCAATTAATTTTAATTAATATGTACCGTTATGCGGCGCATGACTTAACATTTTAATTGTGTTATATAATTATATATTAACTATAATAATGCACGCTTTTTTTATATGATTTGAGCATGAGCTTAATTTAAGATGCTTTTATTATTTGCACCGCACGGCTTAGTCGTGGCAGCAGAGAAACAGCATCAGAATTTGCTGGATGGAGTGGAACACTTCGACAAGACACAGATGAAACACACCGAGACTGAGGAGAAAAATATATTGCCGCCAATTGAAGGTTGTTTTTGACGCTTTTTATGCTTAGCATGTATTTATTCATTTGTTTTTTTTTTTTGTGAAATTTGTTATGAGACAATCTTATCGATAGGTTTTGTGACGGATAAAACAGATTTTTTATATATTATCAGATTAGTAATTCTGACAAATTTTGTATTAGACTAAATTGGCTTATTTGTCTTGAATTATCAATTATATTATTTTATTTTAATTATAAACCCATTTGAAATAATATGTCAAAAATAATATCAAAAAATAGTATCAAAATTCAATATAAAACAATAATATTTAAATTCAAAACAGCTATTGAGGCGGAAAAAGAAAAGAACAAGTTCTTGAACGGCATCGAGAACTTCGACCCCACTAAGCTGAAGCACACAGAAACCTGCGAGAAGAACCCGCTGCCCACCAAGGACACCATCGAGCAGGAGAAGACGGCCTGAACTCGCTCACTATTTATCGCAACTATATAACGCTAGTATCGCCGTATTTTAGACTCTATATAACTTTTATATTGCCAGTCCACTCTGCCTGTTTGAAATTACCATTGCAAAAAAAGTTGGACAACTGTCAAGTTTGACAGCCGTCAAGTTTGACAGCCGTCACACATGACTTCCGTCATTCGACATCTGTAATGACAATTCCCCGGCCAAACCGACAGCGTAGACTGGCTTATCATTAGAACGTAGGAACCAAATTTTCTATGTCACTTTAATGGTATATATATCTGATAAGTGTATTTTATGAGCATTTTATTTAATTTATAATGAGACGAATTAAATTTTAAGATTGAGTACTGATTTTATTTAAGTTGGGAACACACTGCACTCCATAATTCGATTCTTATTTACTTAGTCGCCTTTTAGTGCTTGTGTTCTCTGTATTTTATGTTATTAATATAAGTTTATTTTCCTTGAGATTCGTATATAGCTCTGGTCATTTAATTAGGAGTGTAGTTACCAAGACTTCATTGGATCAAAATTATATAATTACTTATTGTATTGTGAACTAGAACGAATGATAGTCGTTACTGAATGCTCAACTGCGTTAAACTAAGATTGTCTAATTTTAAAGCAATAATTGTGTTTTTTATAATAAAGAGCGAACAATAATTTTTTATACTGTCGTATTACATATTATACCCATATTCATACACACATTTTTTCAATTTTATAAAACGCTAACGATAACGATGCCAATAAAAAAACAATTTTTAACAAAATTTTGTATGTTTTACAGACGGTGCTTTTTTAAATATAGAATAAAAATAATTGTTTCTTTTATTTATTCACGACGTCCCTTTAAAATAAATTAATTTAATCACCAAAAGATGTTAAAAAAACTACAATTTCAAATACGGATTTTTAAATAAAAAATCTTTATAAATTACCTTACTTGCTTCATTGGTAAAACAATTTTATCTAAAAAAAAAGAAATATATATTTATCTATAAAAGAAAAAAATCATTTCTAAAATTGTTTTAGAATAATGATTACCGTCGTTGCCGCTGTATTTACTATAAATATTTTTTTAAGAGTGACGTTTATAAGTATGTAGTGTGTGCATCATGACATCAAACATGGCCTCTCGAAACAAATCAAATCAATATGTATTATATTTAAACAATTATATTTCATGCTTTTGCCAACAGTTCAACTTTATATAATCTATAATTCATAATGGGATCACAGTTGTAAATACATATCATAACACAATTTTATAACATTATAAAATATATTATAAATAAGTAAAGTTTTCTAACCTATAACAATGCATATTGTAGTTCCAATGCGCATGACGGATGCAACTACAAATTATGCAATACATGTTATATATTAGTTGAAGAGTAATCGATACGTCATAACATTATATAAGGAAGGTGCTTTTAATTCCTAAATATAATTAGTTTCTGTGAGTATGTGGTAATATGATTGGTGTTTATTTCATAGTTTAACATGGACGCTGATTCGTTAAATATTATCTAAGACTCGAAGTTTCTAGAAATGTCGATCTGAATGTGTCTAAGCTAATATTGTGTTTTTGACTCTAAAACGCTTTATAATAAGATTATGCTGAAGTAATATCGTTTAAACTATATCCTATATTGGAATCCATTGGCCGAATTATCAAGTGTTTTGCTATCTGAATTAGATATGTTACATTTTAAAAATATTAATTAATCATCTTATTAACCCGGAATTATTAACTATTTTATAACACAAATATTGCTAATATGTAGAACCATACCTTAACAAATTATCAATATTAAAGTGTACTGAATTAAATGTACCCAGTTTAGTCTAATAATTTAAGATTCATTTAATTTTTAGAACCTATGATCCAAAGCAGACTGTGTACAAGACATCTTTTAATACTATGTCCTTTTTATAACTATAATTTATAGCATTCAGTATTCGTATAAACTAAAAAAAACTGCAACAATATTATATAAAATATTAACAAAAAAAAAAATTAAGAATGACAACTTGCCATACATAAAAAAGAAATATTTTTTATTCGTTCTTTTAAACGTATTTTTGTTTTATGTATGCTTAAAAAAGTATTTCTACCTTTATTTAAATTTATAATAATATTTTGCAAAATCTGAGCTAAATGGCCAACTCCTCCCCCTCCAGGTTATCACATAACTTTTGTAAAAATTATAGTGATTAATTAATTAATATGATCAACATTTCTCATCATGGTTTTAACAAAGAAATCTAAAAATTGTTTTAATATTTGTTCTGTTCTTATTTGTTCTGTAAAACGTATTTATAACTTTATGTGTAATGAAACCTAATTACGTATTCGAAAACAAAATGAATTGTTTATGTGATCGATTAATTTGGAACTATTTTTAATTTCGGAATGGGTGAAAATATATCAAACTAGGCCAGGCCTTTTTAAAAATTAAAAAAAATATATATTACTATGAAGATTGTCATCATGAGTGCATAATTTTTATTTTTAAAATAATAGTAAGTAATTACATTAGGAATAGGAAAGAATAAAAATTTAAATGTTATTGGCAACAGATAATTAATAGCTAATCTCATCCACTGATAGTTTTTTTCTCGAAGACAGAAATTATTATCTGTTGTAACATCAACTATTTTGCATTTGCAAATTGGCATTTTGAACGTATTCTGATATATTTTGATTTTTCATTCCCGCCGGCTCTTGACGGTTGGTTTTGGCACGTGCAATTTTTTCTCAGTAGGTATTCCTGAAATATTGAATAGTATTTTCAATTTAAGTTAAAAACTGATGCTGACTGTTGGAATAAATTATTTCGGTGAGTCTTTGATCTTAATTTATCGTATCGTTTGTGCTATTTTGTCTGCACGTGTTGTGTATCGTAGATAGCAAAACAACCATTTGCATTCTGCAGTGTAGCTACGATATGGTTTTGTGGAATCAATGACGGATTGATAATGCTATAATTCACGCGACAATATTGTCTTAATGTTTATTTTTTCTTTATGATATTCGAGTAGCATTATTTGTTTTTGTTTACCTTCAGATTGTTAGCAGTGTTTAACAATGTCGCCCTCCCCGATCCACTGCCGCGGGCCGTGGAAAATACATAAACGTTCATCTGAACCAGATCGTTGGCTCGATGAAATGGGTTTTTTCCGAAAGCATACGGCCCGAGATTCCAGCTGTCTTTTTAGAGCTGTTTCCGAAAATATCTTCAATACTCAGCGCTATTTCCACAAAGTGCGCCTGGACTGTGTTCAGTTCATGGCTTCTCATTGCCACCTCTTTGAAGGGGTAGGATGTCTTGATTTATTTTTTCATTTTTATTACGTATTTTATAAAATTAGTTAAAATTATTATCTTTTGTTTATAGTCATTGTCTTGTCCATTTGACAATTATCTTAAAGAGATGTCTAACCCCTCTGAATGGGGTGGACCCATCGAGATATTGGCTATGAGCCACCTCTATAGGTAAGATTGGTGTACATATTATATCCCCTTATAGAATTCTTGAAATGTTTTATTTTTAATCAAAATATCTGAAATAAGTTAATAGGTTGCAACTTCATTTTGTTGGAAGTCTTATGGTCTGATTATACAACATAATTTTTAGAAAGCATGTTCTATGCTAATAAATAAATTAAATTATAAATGCAAATAATGAATAACAATTAATTTACATGATATTAAAGTTTTTATTATGATCAATATTTATATTTTAATTAATTGTTGTATCAAATAACTAAAAAAATGTTAACTATTGGTTTTATAATCAACTTATTATATTTTTTTTTATTACAAAGTAAAATACATTAAACATTTCCAGACAAGATTTTGTTATTTTTGAAGCAAACAAAGGTCCTCAAACTAAAATATGTAATGGCTACGGAAACACTATATACTTGTTCTACTGTCCCGACACAAAGCACTTTGATGCTGTGTACACTAAAGATTTTATTAATGCATCATCTTTTTGTCAGTGTAAGTGCTTTGGAGTTACATCATTTATAGTTTGAATGATTGATGAGTATGGGCTTTTTATTCCATATCTGTGCATATCCCTAGATGTCAATCGGTTCAGACAGTTTCTAAGTAAAAAAGTATTTATAATTACCTCTGAATTACAAGTATGAATGTGGACGGCCGTATGATGTCACTAAAGCTAATAAATACTTTGTTATTTATGTTATATATTTTTTAATTATATTTGACTATTTCTAATGCAATCAGTTCTCGGTACAAAAGGTAGGAGAGTTGTTTTTCTTTTCATTGTCTTAAAGAATGGTAACATTTAAAGTTGTGCCTGTTTGTAGCATTGGTATATGAAATACTGTATGACGGAGTCTACCAACTTAAGGATTTACCTTACGCTGTAGACAAAATGCTACACGACAAAGTACCGGCTAACCACATAGAATATTTTATGTCCGAGAATGTTGAGCGTCGCAAGAAACAAAAGGAGAGAGCTAAGATTTTTATTGAAGCACCAAACGAGGATGATAAAGATAGGAACAACAACGCACTCGCTCTAAAGTGCAAGCATCACACCGAAGATTTGGAGCGGGCCAGCCTCTTGAAGGAGTCGCTGAGCATCTTTGTGTTCAATCGCAGTCTGATACAACTCGAGAATGTCTGCATGAACTGCCTCAATGTGAACAGCGCTAAGGATCTGCTGGACAATGGCATCACCCCATTTCCATACAAAGTAGCCAAAGCCCTAGATCCCGATATATACCGTAACATTGAGTTTGATGTGTGGAGTGAGCTCAGAAGAGGTACATTATTTTGTTGTAATTAGTTGTTTATTGGAGTGTTGTGACCGCTGTCTGTTTACAGAGCTGCGCTACGGTGCAAGATACTGTGACGGAACAACCTTGCAAGTGGGTGTGAAATGTTTGTGTAAGCTAGAGCCGGATCAGTCGGTCCCCTATCATTGTCATATACAGGAGATGCGTCCCGACGGCCCCTGCCTCGTTTTTATCGAGGAGCTCGGGGAGAAGCGAATAGTGAGCTATGAGCAATTGGAGCCTCTGCCAGTGGAACAGATCAAACCCTGGGCACCTCCATATCGATACTCACGCACCAATTCCCAAATACTTAACTTAAACCAAATGTTGCAGCAAATAGGTGTGGTTTCTAATATCAATTTATATATATATATATATATATATATATATATATTCTTTATCTACAATTCTAAATACACTTACATTTACAGTGAAATGGAAGTAATATAAGTATTATAGAATATTACCTGATATATATTTATATTATTTACATTTCCTCAATAGAATTTTTATCTATCAAAAATTTGAACCAGCTCGCTCAATGCAATGGTACACTTGCTTCACACTAAATTGTATTATACCGCAAAGCTTTTTATCATTTCATATCAGGCAATATCACCCGTAAGCAGGGCTTAAAGTCACGCAAAAAGGAAGACCAGAAGGAGTCGGATAGTAATCAGAAATTTACAAAAACGGATAAGCACGAGAAATGTCAAGAGCTACTACCCCCCTACATCCAAAATGTCTACACTTACCCCCACCTGGACTATATACACTTCCAACCGACGCCCGTTAGTTAGTCGTAGTTAGGTTATATAGCAATTAGCATCACTTGTTTATAATAATATATAATAAATATATAAATTGCCAGTTCTATTATTTTTTCTTGTCCTAATGTAATTTTATAAACAAGTGCGATGTTAAATCCATATCGTAGCTATAGTAGTGTAGTTGTATACCTCATGTATTGTTATTAGTTTGTCCGTCCGTCCGTTCGGGTTATTTTAATAGCATCTTATCATTAGTAGTAGTGTATGTTGTAATAAAAAATATATCTAGATAAATTGTATAGAGAGTTTTGTTTGAATTTTTCACTACTAACGCCATCTATCGGGTGGTGTTGCGAAGTTCTCTCATACATACAATTTATTAAGATTTAATATAAATATGATATATTAACATTAATGTAATAATTGTGTAAAATATTTATGGGATATAAAATGGGGTAGCAATTGTCAATAAATATCAAAATATTAATGATTAATATATGTCAGGTTGAAGTAAAAGCACTGCCCCTGATGGTGGACTGCCGGCCGGCGGGCGCTCCGCCCCACGAGATGACGCACAACAACGGTGCCACCGACAACCAGCATCAGGTTGGACACACGCACACACACACATATATTAAGTAGTTTGTTATTAATATTCTATGATATGATATCCAGTTTGTTAATGATAAAAAAAACAATGAAGCAAGTGATTAGTTAATGGGTGATAAATGATAATTTAAGTTTATTACTTGTTAAGTTTACATAGTTATCTGACGGAGCTGGGAGGACTTGTTTTCTATATTGTTTACGGAAGTGATATAATATCGTGTGTCAAAATGGTAATTATTCAATTATTTCATAATTTGTGACCATAATACTGACTGTTTTTGACTATAATATGAAAACTATAATACGTCTCATCTATATGTAGAATTTTAAATAAAAATAACTTATGATTGGGGCTTCATCGTAACTTATAATTAATACCGTAATTATAAACTTAGCGATTATTAGGTGCAACTGTGAAAGCCATATTTACTTTAGATACAAGTAGTAAGGAACTCTCAAATAAAATAACTTGTCCATTGTATACCAACTAAATATATGCGGCTGTAAAAAATTGTTATCGATATACTTGTTTAGATACAGACAGCAGTACAACAAGAATACAAAGCTCATTATATTGTTATGTCCCGTTCCAGCAGGCGGCGGGCGGCGAGCTGGCGCCCCACGCGCGCGCACCCACGCCCGCGACCACCTACCAACAACACGCGTACAACGGTGAGGCAGCAACACGTAGTAATATATCTACCACTTATAAAATGCATGAAGTGAAGAACGTACTTTAAAGTGTCAGTGTGTCCAGGCGCAATGACCCCGGCGCCCCCCGGCGTGCCGTACTGCGCGCCGTACCCGTGCGGGGTCAAGTCGCTGGTGTGGTGCGCCCCGCACGCGCCTCCGCCGCCACCGCCCGGCGTTAATCCGCACGTCTACAAGAGCCTGCAACCCAGCGGCGCGGACCTGCCCATGAACGGTGATACACACATATGTGTATATATACATACATACTCACACAAACACACACACGAATCTAATCGTTGCCTTCCCCCAGACATGGCTACCCTCCGCTTCTACTTCAACGTGGGCGTGGAGTGCATGTGGGCGGCATACGGCGCGCCGGTCCCGCCCGTCCCCGCACCGCCCGCGGCCGGTCCGCCCGCCCCTCTGCCCGCCCACCGGCACTACTCGCCGCGTGAGCTGGCGCAGGACATGGCCGCCGTGTCGCTGGACCATAAGAAAGACAAGCCGCCGCCGCTCAAGGGGAATCCGCAGAGGCCGCTCCTCGGACCCAGGTTCGTGTAAATTCTATTGAAGATTCGGAGGAGGTGCCCGTCGCCCCTACGGTCCTAGATTGTAATTTTGTATATCTTATGCTATATAATATATTTAGAAGACTGATATGAAAAGACCTCATATGATATGTTTAATGTGATATTCTTCCCTTTAATAATGAATCTATATTAAATGGCATAGATTCAAACGCAACAACAACCAAGACGGCAACCAGAACAAGGGGCATAACAACAACGCGCCCAACAAGGGTCCCAACAACCGGTTAGTATTTACTTATAATTTTTAAGATGAACCATAGGAATTTAACAAATAAGAAATGTCGATCTTCATCCCGCAGCCGCAACTCCCACGTGGACGGTCGCGTGCAGTACATGGGCGGCGCGCCCGAGGAGTGCGTGGACTCGCTCGTCACCTTCCCCTATCTGTACCCGCCGCCGCTGTACTCCGTGCCATACTACCCTATCGATTCCGATCCAGGTCGGTTGCGTACCAGTAATACCCCACTCGGCGACTCGAGGGAATCCTAATCGAACCACTAAACGTTTTAGCCATGATGGGCATGATGGGCGGCATGGGCTACGTGCCGTACGAGGAGGGCGTCGAGTACGCACCGGTGCAGCCGTTCTACCCGCCACACTTCGCGCCACACCCGCACGCGCCGCACGTGCCGCACGTCCAGCATGCGCCGCACCAGCCGCACCAACCGCACCAGCCGCACCAGCCCCACGTCGCCCCGCCACACGCGCCGCACGCGCCACACACGCCACACACTCACCACCAGGACCACAAGTAGACCGCGGCTTACCGATCGACCTCGGCTGACAACTTTGCTCTTTTCTCTTTTGGAATTTTCGTCTTTCGTCACAACGGTACACACTCGAAGATACATTAGTTTATTTTTATACTGCTCTGTACATACGTAGTACTATACAAGACATCGATTTACGAATCGACAGATTTAATTGTTCATTGTGATAAATATTAATGAGATGAGTGTGACCCCCCCCCCCCCCCTCCCTTCTAGTTACAAGGAGGATACTTTGAGATTACCGTTATAAAGCATTACATTATTATATTAACCGGTTTATATAAATTAAGATAATTGTTTACAAGATATTATACAAGGTGACATATCTTTGACTATAGATATTGAATAAATACTAGCAGTCGCTAAAAAAATAGGTATTCACAAGACAATCTCAAATACTCCCCAAGCTACGTGTATTATATGATTTATACCAAAGGTTGTCGAGGACATGTCAACACTAGTTTTTTTGAAATCTTTGATATAAATCAATAAATAAACGATAATACAATGAATTATATATGATAATTCGTCTTAGAATTTGCTACTAAATCTCGAATACATGTATCAATTAACAAATATAAATCGAAAGTTGTAATATGAATGACTTTCCAAAGACTGATGAAGCGATCAGCGCGGAAACAACGACTAGATGTAACTATTTAAACTATATATACACATGTATACATATGTCCGTCGGTGTGTTGAATAGTGACAATAGATAATGGCTGTTGTGTCGTCGTTTGTGTCGTGATGTACTTAATTAGGCTACGTGTCGGTGTTCGGTGTCGGAACCCTCTGTGTGTGTGTCTCTAACTGATATACGGCATATCTCTTTGGTCACGGTTTTTTGTGACGGCTTGGTTTACATTATCCCTAAGTGTTCATCGGTGCTGCAAAATTGAGGACGACAGGGTTTTCGAAGTATTTACGTTAGGGTTCGGCATTTACACTAGGTAGGGAGGTAGGCGATACGAAGCATTCCTTATGTAAGAGATAGATGCGTATGTATGTATGTAACTCGCTTAAGTTTCGGACAGACAGACGGACCTTTTGGACGGACATTATTTTTGTATTTTTCTGTTAATATCTACAACTCGTCAAACGCTCAAATGTATAAAGACTGTTCGTTCAGTATTTCATCGGTGTCGTGTTCTGAATACATATAATTAGTTAAGTTCCTCCACAGTCGCCAGAGTTGATCTCGTGAAAGCTGAATCTCGAACCTTTGATCTCATCTCAACTGTTTAGTAATTATGGTGCTGGGTACAGAACAAATCCACCAAGTAGCGACTGATGACGCATACAATGCGCTCTTATCGAATAAGAGGACGAGGTGTCGGTGGATTTCAATTAAGGAAGCTAATATGACTACTCTATTACAAGCCCGTCAGCTAGTCTCCGCATTTATTGACAAGTAACGCGTCGAACTATATTAATGGTGAAAAATATTTTGTGATTGTCTTTTCTTTATTGCTCTTTTTAGTAATGGCGTGCGTGTCTATTCTCATATTAAATTTCAGATGATATTTTTGGAATGTTTATAAAAGTTTTGGCTGTGATTCGGACGTAATTTTGCAGTTTTAAAATTATGTAAGCCATTTTGTGAGCGAGGACCGGACACACTTATCGCGAATTTCAAAATGTGTTGTGAAGTAATGAAGAAAGTATTTAATACCCGGGTTCATTTAGACCCGACGTTTACAAATTATATAAAAAAGTCAATTATTAATCTGTTCCTATAAGTGTGTTCGGTAGTGAGGGGTAAAATTATTAAGATTCAAAAAATTTCAGTAACTTAAATATTTACAGGTATATTTATTCCGATAGCCCTCGGGGGTTTTATATTTAGTTATTATTATACTGAACCGTAATTCCGCCCAATGTATTTTGACCCACACTTTACGATTCTCTCTTATATATATTTATATATATATATTGATACTATGTAAACATTTATTGTTTGTACAGTGCGTTGTTGAAAAATATATAAAAAGTAAAAAAAAAAAGAATAAGTGTAGTTCCCATATGTTAGGTGTGTGTGACGTCATCGGTGTTCCAGTATTAGTTTTTAAATCACTAGGGGGTTTAGAATTTTATGTTAGTCGTTAATTAATGTTTACTTTAAATAGTTAGTGTTATTTTTTTTAAGTATACCGTCAGTTTGAATCTCGTCAATCCCATCAGGGTATTAAGTGACTTAGTATTAAATAGTATGTAATTATTTTACTGTGCCAAGTTTGTAACCAATATTTTTAAGATGTACCGAAGTACTAGAACAAAATTACTTGTCATATCATTGTACGACGGACGCGTTGAGTGATGATGGCCGTGCGTTGTACGCGATGGTTGTGCATGCTCAAAGCTAGCGCAATTTTTGCCTTGCGTATTTGTATTTTTTTTTCCAAATTCCATTGAATAAAGTAAACTGATTTTTCTGTTGTGTTTTTTTTACCCCGTGATATTTTTTTACAAGTACGCAGAGCGTTTAGTGAAAGGGCTTTTTTTATTATAAAAATTATTAATTATTATAAAGAAAATAAGTAATTATATTTAGGCAAAAGGACGTAATCAGTCATTTTTAAGGATGTCGGAAAAGGATATAAAATTGGATGAGGTATTTTAAGAAATATCTTTTAATTACTTTAAGAAACAACATTGTTTTCTTTTGTCTTTTATCATTCTTTTTTCAATAAAAGTAGACAACACATTTGTTAATTTAGACAGATTAGAAATTCCAATTGCTAAAAGTTGTAAGAAACTAGTAATGGCGGATTTGGTGGTACGATGAGTTACGAAGTATAAAATCTATATTAATTTTATATACACTCACCGGCACATTTAACCGCCCACCTCTATCATTTTTTGCCCTGTTTGTTTACGTTTATTATGGTTTATCAACTGTTTTGTTTTTTGTCAAGTGGCTACTCTAGCATTAAATTAAACACTTATACTCATAATTTATTTCCTAATTTTATGTCACTGACAGGTTTTTGGAATTTAGTCGTTATTTGACATTGTTGCCGTTGTGTTCCCGTGTTAACATTTCCAGTTATTTTCTACCATAGTGTGTGAATATTGTTTAATTTAAGTTTCTAGTGTTCGCTTATTGTTTGTAACTGTAAAAAATGCCACTCGATGCAACTGGTGCAGCTACGGCAGTGGCTTTGGCTACTGAAGTTCATACGCGTCTTTTTGAGGTGAGAAATGTCAGTGTGAGTGAACGAACAATTAGGAGAAGACTGGCAGAAAGGAATCTGAGGACTTTTCGTTCAGCTCGTGCCCCACAACTGCTCCCTCAACACTGTAGAGCTAGACTTGCTTTTGCGCAAGAATATGCTAACTGGTCTGTTTGGGAATGTAAGGACGTACTGTTCTCAGATGAGAGCAGAATAGCCTTAAGAGGTCCAAATGGACGTCAGCATGTCTATAAATGCCAAAATGAAAGATTTGCTCCATGCGCTATAACCGAAACAGTGGGTTACCAGGGACGATCCGTAATGGTTTGAGGAGGTATCTCTTATGAGGCTCGTACTAACCTTGTTGTGTTCGATATAGGCAGTGCAAATGCTCAAAGATACGTGGAAAATGTCCTACAAGACCATGTCATACCTTCTGCACCATTTATTGTTAACAACTTTAGATTAATGCATGATAATGCACGTTGCCATACCGCAAGGTCCGTCATAGAGTACCTTAATAAGGTTGGTATTCAAGTTTTACCATGGCCGGCACGAAGTCCCGATCTTAACCCAATTGAGTACATTTGGGACAACCTCAAAAGACGTGTTCGAGCAAGAGTACCAGCACCTACGACACTAGAAGAGCTCAAGACGGCTGTGGTAGAGGAGTGGCACAATATCTCCCAATCAGATATCCAAGATTTCATGGATGGAATGGCAAACCAGCTCCAAGAAGTCATTGGAGCCCAAAGCAGCAACACCCATTATTAATTTTAAATTTTATTTTAATCAGACCACTTTTTTCAAAATTGAAATTGTTAAATTTTTTATCGAAAATTTTCCTAAAGTCGATTTTTGGAATTTACCGTTTAATAAAACCCATTGTTTGAAGAATTTTGTTTTTTTTCAAGACCTTAAAGGTAGCTTTCAATGTACCTCTCATAAAATGTGGTCTACAAGGTGGGCGGTTAATTGTGCCTGTGAGTGTATTTTATACGTTTTTTTTCCCTCTTCTTTATTTATGACAGGAAAGCAAACGAGCTGGTGAGCTGGTATGAACTCTTGCACCATCCGAGGATTCACAAGAGCGTTGCCGGCCTTGGAGGTAGGAGTAAACGCCTTTTTTTAAGGTACCCATGTCGTACCGATCTGGAAATACCGCCAAAGGGCGTTCGTTCCACATGGAACGTGGAAGAAAGGTGGTGAAATTCTGCGGTAGACATCAGATTGAATAGCTCATCGGAACACACCGTGGTAAATGCGAGAGAAGACGCACAGATAAGCAACGTCTCTACGCAATGCCAAAATGTTCAGTCGTTCACAGCGCACCGGGTTCCCAACAAACTGAACAGCTCTCCGTTGTACGCGGTCAAATGGTAAAAGCTGATATTGGGGTGATCCGGACCAGAGATGAGAATAGTACTCCATGTGTGGCCGGACCTGCGCCTTATAGAGCGCAAGTTTTTGCCCAAGCTTGAAATACTGCCTCGCTCCATTGATCACTGTTGTATGTTGGAAATATTCAATATATCATTGATGTGCAGGAGGAATAGAGTTGGGGATAGCACTAGCATTCATAGGCTTGGGGTCCGAGCAAAAACCGCCGAGAACGACCTGTATGCTCCTCCCAGTGGGGAAGCTGATGATCCACTTGTATACGCTCTCGGGTAGCCCATAGAAAGGTAGCTTCGAAAGAAGTCCCTTGTGCCATACACGATCAAAGACTTTCGCCATATCCAGACTAATTGCCAGACCCTCTCCCTTGCTTTCAATAACAGCTGCCCAACGGTGCGTAAGGTAGGAATAACAAAAGATCACCAATCGATCGACCATGGCGAAAGCCATGTGGCCAGTCACTGACCAACTGGTGATCCTCGAGGTAGGTTAGGAGCTGTTATATTACTTTGGAGAGAAGAGGGGTTATGACGATAGGTAGATAGTTAGCTGGGTCCAAGCTATCACTTACTTTAGGGATCGGATGGACAAGGGCACGCTTCCATGAGACCGGGACTATGCCTTTAAGGTAGGAGTACCGAAATAGACGTGTTAGCACTGATGTGGACTCAGGGGCATATGTTCGTAGCACAATTGGAGAGATACCATGTAACCCATGACTTGAAATTCCAAGGAGAGGACTTTTCGGAATATTTTTTGAGTTACACAAACTATGACAAAAATTGAATATTTATAGACAAATATCCACATCTTAGGTTTTTTTCACCGCAGAGTATTGCCGACCAGAGAAGATCAATCATAAAAAATAAACTAGTTACAAACTTAAAATTACTGCAAATTAAAAAATTTAATAGAAAGGCAATCATCTACACTCAGCGCCACAACCCTTGAAATATCAAACATAAATATTGATTAAATTACAAACGAGCAAGTCAAATACCTACACAAATTGATTAACATACCTCTTTACAACCATCAATACCCTATTAAAGACGAACTTTGTAAAGTGTTACATTGATGTATATAGTGATATTGAATCATGAAGAGCATCGTAATATTTTCAGCAAAACTTATAATTCAAATGAAACAAAAATAATTGATGAATTCCAAAAAGCATTACACAAATTCCAAAACACGCACCCTATCAATAGACCTTACACACCCGAACATCATAACGAAATTTTGCACAAATAATTCAATTTATATACCGACTAATTCTCCCAAATCACTTAACTATTGAACAGGATTTTTTAACTAAACAAACATTTGTATAGAGAGCAGATTCATACGACAGTTTTTTTGCAAAATTATGGAAAACGATAATCTTGTCCACAAACTTTACACGCCTCCGTGTCAAAAATACTAGAAAATTGAATATACTTATCGTATCGTAAAGACATAGGTAGGTTTATACAATATAGAAATGGAAAAAACAAATAAAAGGAAAGATGTACAGTCACGTGCAATGAAAAGTATACACGGGCAGATTTTCAAATAAATTGTCACTCTGAAAATTTCAAAAACAAGTAGCCACTTAACAATTCATACTATATAACTACTAGAGCTTCTCACAATAATGTATACATTTTTGAAATTTTTTTGATATTTTCAGCGTGAATATTATTTGAAAATCTGCCCGTGTATACATTTCATGGCACGTGACTGTACCTACGTCCGACACAAAGAGCTAAATAAACAATAAAACAGATAATTAAGTTTGGTGGCAGCGAAGGATGCAAAGAAAAACAATTATTTTATAAAATTATATTAAAAAGTTACAATTAAAACTTATAATTAATTAATACTAAAAAAGGTGATTCCAGGTCAGCGATTGACCCAAGAATGAATATATTTTATCCTCGATTCCCATCGATGGTGAGAACGCAAGCCGTATGGTGTCGTCTTCAGGATACTCGAAGCGTGGTGTCAGCATTTAACCGTGTGAAACCAAGTTGGTTCTTACTATAACAATTGCCCTTGGCTATGCTTGCGTAACAAGATGAACAATACCTAGCTACTTTAAAACAAAAACTAAACGCAGCTTCAAGTAGACTAAAAAAAATATATAAGAAGTAAAGAAAGCAAAATACAAAATAAACAATTCAGAAATAAGGAGACACAATTCTTCAGAAAGTTGACGACGGATACGCAACATATAAAAAATCATTCAAAAGCACATTTAGTTCTCGACCCAACCAACTTTTACCAGTTCTGGTCTAATATTCAGGGTTAAAACCCATACAGCATAACCAATCGGCTGTATGGTTTCAAGATGATTCTTAAAAACAGAACAAATCGGTAATTGAATTTCAACATATACCGTAAAACCAAAAAAACATATAGATGTAAGGATTAGACAATAATCACAATTATTGCTATAAAAAACTAACTAGCGTCCTTCCTCATATTTATAACAATATTAACAATTTTATAAAAACACCAGATTCAATGCTGAAACAGATTACTGAAGGAGTAATACAGAAAGACAATAACCCCTAAAACCGAGGCAAATACAGACCTGTTTAAAGATATTACACAAAATTTTACATCATGCATCTGAACTAATCTATGATCATGTCACGAAACACAATATATTAACAGAGGAACAAAAAGAATCTACAAAAACTGGCAGGGATGCAAATAGCAAATCCTCATTGAGTCAATAACCTTGATACACTTATTAAAAAATATGACATACATACTTATTATTTGATTATGAAAAGGCATTTCATTCTATCCCTCATTCATGGCTCCTAAATTAATATAAAATTCATGACAGTGATTTATGTTTTTTAACAATAGCATTCAATTTCATCTATCTCTAACAATGTTCGTCAAACAGGTTGAAGAAATTATTTATAAAGACAACCGTGGATAAGAAAACAAACCTAGAAAATTTACTCACGATGAATAAAATCTTGTTATAGAACGCATATAATCATTTTCATATCAGAAAAGTCATTCAGATACCCAAAAGTTTGATCTAAGCCCTCACTTAAATATCAATTGTTTATTTATAACATTGAAACAAAAACAAATTAGTATTTTTAAAAAAGTTTCTAATTTGAGGTTTGGATGTTTCTTAGAAAAGATACTTCTTCAAAGTGTGATTTGTTACATGCAAAACTTAAAAGCTGGGAAGGCAGAAACAAAACAAAAATTACTATAGAGTTAAAATTACATCATCGTAAAGCTATGCACAAGAAGCTATGAAAACTGACTCAATAGAATCTCAGTCTCCAGCTAGTAAATAACAAGTAATTTTCATACCGATCCTGACTATTTATTTTATTATTTCAAGATCTTTTGTATGCAGTAATGAAAAATAACAACTATTACGTTCAAATTCATCAAAAATTAAAAAAAATTGTAAACAGATGTTTAAAATTTATACATATAATTGACAACAAGAGTTCAGACACGTAATTAATTTATTATTGGATCTGAATTGATATATTTAATTATTACTTCTTTCCTCAACTCAAATTTACTAAGTATTTTGGAAAAACAAATTTAATGATGCCACAAGGAAAAATATATACCAAAAATACTTTTGAAATCAACATGCTTACGTGTCCAGAACATGATAAAAAAAAGTACTTATAAAATTTATTACACGAATTTGTTGAGCGAAGCGAACGAAGTGAGCGGAGCGTTTTACTGGACACTTTTTACATTCTTTGTCACGAATTGGCTCGAAAACTACTTGACGGAAAATTATGAAACTTTTCAATCAAAAAGACACACATTAGGTGATGGTTTTGTTTGCGCCCCTAGTATTATTATATATATTTAGCCTACTAGTACACATTGTGCCAAAAGATCCTCATCTAATGAAAAATTAAAATAGCACTATTATTTAAATTCCGGCAGTACATTAGATCAAGCTATTTATAAATATTATTTTAATATTACCCATATTTGAGCGAAGCGAGCGTAGCGTTCTATTGGAGACTTTTTCACATTCTTTGTCACGAAGAGGCCCGAAAACTGCTTGACGGAAAATTATGAAATTTTGCAATCTAAAATGCACTCATTATGTGAAGTGAAAAAGTAATTTTTGAAAAATGTAAAAAAATATATTTTTTTATATGTTATGTCTAAAAAGTATATCTCATTGAAATCAATGGGAAACGATGAGTCATTACACTGGGCTCGCTTCGCTCAATATGCAAACGGCATTCGAGATATCTCGAGCGCAGCGAGTCGAAATTGAGAGTTTGTTGGCGCCCCTAGTATATAGTTTACCTTCGCTTCTTGTATAGTAGAGGAATGGTGTGCCGACTCCTTGTTAGTAAGATATTTGAAAAAAAATTGTCAGTCAATAATACATTTTGGTTTAATTTCTGGTCGTTCACTAAAAGACGCTCTTGTTCATTTATTCCTAAATTATTTCGAAGCCTGTGAGAAATTAGATGCTCTTCACATTTTTAGTGTTTTTTTCGAATGGATTTGGATTGTGTACAGCATGGAACTCTTATTAGAAAATTACTTACTAAATTAGAAATAAGGCCCTCGAATTGAATAATTAAAAGTTAATGTGAATGGAAAGCGTTACCCGTTCAATTATAAAAATGGACCTGCCACAAGACCATATTAAGAATTTTATTGTGCTTAATTTACACAAATGACTTGTTTTATTTTGAAAATTATTAATACGTTATAAATAATATTTTACGATTTTTAAGGCTAAGAATATATATATATATTACATTGACTTTTAGCTACTTTCAGTCATGATATACGGGATACTATTACGGAATAATGCATCATCATTTCTTTTGCAGAAGAGAGAAGTCGAGCAATCTACAACATGAGACCACGAGAGTCATTAAAAATCAAAGAATTCAAAAGTGTGACTGTTTTCAATCCATATATTGATGAACATTTAATTTATTTTCAACAAAATTTTAATAAATAAAATAAAAATTAATACTAAAAATAAAAATAAACTTGCTATGCCCCTCACTAGTATACGTTTTTTAATAAACTCCCCTGTAAAGCCTTCAATTTATCATTAAATAAATTCAAATTAATCATTAAAAAAGTTATTATAATGTAATTCAATCAATTATTTAATTTACTCGCGCCTCAAAACCAGTTGTCAGTTGCTATTAATGTTACAATGCCTCAAACGAGTGAGGTGTCAAAATGTCGAAAAACGAGTAACTTCTTCAAATCGCGCCCGTGAGGTCTTCAAATGAGTAACTCGCGAGTGAGTTGCACATCTCTATTGCGGTGACTGGTCGTCTTGCTAGCCAGATCTACAAGTATTTTTCGTATTATTAACAAATCATTAGGACGGCTTATCGAATTGATTGCAATGGTTTTAGGTTTTCAACAATTACTCACTAAATTTATATATATTGATGTTTGTGGTATACTGCCACTCCCATTTGACGTGCACGAGTGATCGCTGGTATTAATTCAAAGCGAAAAAGATATAAATAAATAAATTTGTTTATCATTCTTTTATATTTATGTTTCAATCTTTTGGTGATTTTGCGGTACCTACTTCCACTTATATATCGGAAATCTAGTTGTCTTGATACCAAAAGACGCCAGACCACGGTCACAATCTCTTGGCTGTTATATTTTTCGTCGTTAAGTAGACCTTATAGCGATTCATCCGCTGCGTACTTGTTCTATTTCTTGTGCTCTCCCTAAATATTTTATTTAACTTATTTCTACAAGCACCTTCGATATTTATCTTAATCACCAGACATGTTACTTATTTAAAACTCATATTTTTCGTATATCGATTCACCTATGTTGTAAGTTACCAATATACTTATAATACAGTGTATGGAGCTTTCACAGTGGCGGTAGTGGATCTAAAGGCAAATGCGGAGAGTTATGAAAAAACAGTATTTTATACCTTTACGTAAAATCATTAAACTCTAAGGATTATTTTTACTTGTTAAGGAGACAGTGCTACATAAAGGTTTGGGAACCTACGACCTATCTCATAAAAGTACCGAGTCAATTGGATCAACTTCTTTTTTTTCTTTTTTTTCTTTATTATAAGAATATATATATATATATATGCTTTTTTAAAATACCCAAGGAAGTTAATTGGACATAATACTGATATGTGAAAGAAAGTTTCTAGAAAACCGCACAGTAGAGTTCCGGGTCCCCGATAATCCGACGGCTCTCCGTTGTACGCGGTCAAAGGGTAGTAGTTGATATTGAGGTGATGCGGACCAGAGATGACAACAGGACTTCATATGTGCTGGAACTTATAGAGATGGCTTTTTATAGAGATAAAACAGTTGAGCAAAGTATTCTGATACTTGACGAGGCATTGAGAGAAGTACTCTTGAAGACCGGCAATACGACCAATGAGGCTTCGTTAGTGGTAAACACGCAAACTTGTGTCTTTAGGGGATTATACTTGACGAGGTTCAGTTTTGCTTGGGGTCCGAGCAACCGTGGAGAATAACCTGTATGCGTCGCCAAGCTAAAAAGCTGGTGATCCACTTGCGTAAACTCTCGCGAAAAACATAGGAAGAAGCTTCAAAAGAAGCATTTCGTGCCATACACGATTGAAGGCTTTCGCTATATCCAGACTGACTAATCTGACCTCTTCTCTTGCTTTTAATAACCGCTGTTCAGCATTGCATAATGTAAGTAATAATTTGTGTATTTTATAATTTTTTATTCCATATTATTATAATTAATATTGTTGATTTTCCTCTTTTGACTTATAAATAATATTAATTAGAAATGAAACAATATGCGCAATGTTACAGGATAAATATAAATTCATTATATGTTACCAATTACACAGTCACTATTGAAGTCTCTAACTAAAAGGAACAAAGTGGTAAGAATATCAAAGCATATTTTTTTTACAACTTCAATATCCTATCAAATTTCACTTCTATTCTCTAGTGTACTATGGATGTAATTTGGTAATATAAAGTTTTTAATTAATACATTAAGTATTTCTTCAATGCTTTTTTATTATTATACAAAATAAATAACATTGGAGTCTTTCAGAAACTAAATTTTATTCAATATGAATGTATATACTAACTTTTCTTTGCAAGATGTTAAGATCATATTATTATCGTATTATTTTTGGAGACATTGTTGTAACTTAGAGGCTTGTATACAATTAATTCACAATAATATTTTTCATACGTTATTGATATAAATAATATGTTATGTTTCTTAGATGACACAGAGGTGTAAACATGAAGCATTTATACGTGTTGTTCGTTTTGGTTGCGGGTGTCAGCGCCTTTAAGCTCTCTGATTTAACCCGCGACGAGTGGAACACTTACAAGGTACTCGAATCTTTAACGACTTAAAGAATTTATGATTATTCATTACCTTAGGGCGTGCCTTTAAAACATTCTCTCAATATATATATATACATAGCTACAGCACAAGAAACGGTACGACAACGCAACGGAGGAAAGTCGCCGTTTGAAGATCTACTTGGAGAATAGAAATATGATAGCAAAGCACAATGATCGCTACTACCGAGGTCTGGAGACCTACAGCCTTAAGGTCAATCAGTTCTCAGATATGACGCACGAAGAGTACCTCAAAATAGCATTAGGATTCATACCTAATGAGAGGTGAGTGATCAACAATTAATTATTAAACATTTAATATAAAAAAAGATATTCACGTATATAGGATATTATATAGGACTGAAGTGTTTGTCACGATATCACATGAGAAAAAACTTTACCTCACCATGGTAAAATTACATAAATCAGTGACCCATATAAACTTTTTCTTTACTGGTTAGTCAAAGAGTTGAGAGGGAGATGGTGGAACTCTAAAATGCAAATTAATTAATAAATTTTACTCTACATTGTTATTATTACCATATACGGTAATGTCAGCTAAATGGTGAGTAACCTGAGGTAAATACTACATATACGTTTATCATATATGTCATATTATAATATATAAAATATACAAATCATATTGTGCCACGTGGGTCAAATTAAATTGTACATCAACAGAAAACTTCTTTACATATATGACAATTTAATATGCTATTCGATCAGGTAAATAGACGTCCAGGGTGACTCCATAGAGATTAAGGTCCATATGCATTATAAAGATAGCCATCCATATTAAGTCATAATACTAAAATCAAAGAGGTAATTTGGTGCCATGTAGTCTAGTTCCTACTCCATCCATTAATATATCATCCAGTATTCTGTGAATGTGTTAAAGCTTATGGATAGTGACCGTTTTGATGGCTCGAAAAAATTAACAAGAGACCCAACCTTACCGAGTGTTACCGCTATGGGAATCTAGGCATCGATATGACCGACTTGGTACATATTGGTACATAGTATTATGTAGATCGTAGATCGTTTTTATATTTAATTTTTCAAATGATCGAAACTCATATATTTCTTATTGTACAGAAATTCACCAGTCACAGAAACAATGGTTGATACGAGCGCCGCGGAGGTTTCAAAAACAAAACGAGAAACGGAAAACAAACTTCTTATAATTTGACTAATCTTCCTACTTCAAATGTATAATTAATTATGAATAAAGAATAAATGGAAATATTTGAAATGTTTATTTTACTTTATTGATTCAATAGCAACAAATAAAAATGCTATCCATTTTCTTTACCTGATCGAATATTAATGTTAAAATTATATCTGAAAATAAAATAATAATTCAAATATGTCATGTATGTGACTTTACTGAAGTACTACCAATTATAATATCGTCTATTATCTAGTTATTATAAGCTCCTATTCTCCAAACACTAATGAGCTCTACGTTTTTTGTATAACAAGAAGGAAGAGCAGGAATCCTGAACCGCTGTTCTTCTCACCGGCCAACGTGGTGATTAACGAGAGCGTTGATTGGAGACTCCTTGGCGCTGTATCAAGTGTGCGAAATCAGTTGAGATGCAAATCGTGCTGGGCCTTTTCAGCTGTAAGTATAATTTACCTAAACTAGGGAAAGTGCTGACATTCTTTTTTTCCTTTTTGGGAAACAAACAATCAATATGAACAAATTTAAAATAATGTTACCAAATATTACATAAAATCAGTTTAAAACATAAAATTTAATTTAATAAAAAATTAGAAAATATTAAAAATTTATTTAATTAATTATTTTTTAATTTATTTATATATTTTCCATTTTGAATCTATACCAGTGATCACTTGTGTACGCCAAATGGAAGTGACAGGAGGGCTTAGTTTGATATCGTATGTAATATGTATCAAAATAAGCCCTTCTGTAAAGACACTCTCCAACTTAAAATAAGGTTACGAGGGTTTCAAACGCGCCCTGGTCTGAGAAGAACCACACAACAAACTCAGCCGGGTTTTTTTTTAATGTGATCACTGTTTCACGTTCAGAATTTAACCACATACATTGAAACTTAACTCCATGCATGGTTTTCATTAAATGCGTAGCTTATTTGTCTATAATGCGTTTTCACCTCTAACCAAATAATTTAAGACGTATCTCGGTTACTCAGACAGGTGCGTTGGAAGGGCAGCTATTCCGCAAGAACAAAGTTCTATTCGAGCTGTCGGTACAGAATCTCCTCGATTGTTCAAAGGCTAACAATGCGTGCGAAAGTGGTAATATGCACTCTGCTTTTAAATACATAAAACGCAACAGGGGCATCGACGTGGAAATGTATTATCCGTATGAAGGCAAGGAATCTGTGTGCAGGTATTATTATTCTGAGTCTAACGAATTAAAATTACACGCCTTTCGATTAATGATATTAATTATTTAATTTTTATAACAGATACAATCCTAAATATTCGGGCGGATATGACGTGGGTTACCAGAAGCTTCCTGTGGGTAACGAAACGAGGCTGATGGAAGCTGTAGCTACCATTGGTCCAGTGTCTGTTGCAATTGACGGCTCACAGCCTAGCTTCAGTCAATACTCGCACGGAGTGTATTACGACAAATCTTGTTCATCACAACTGAATCACGCTGTGAGTTTTACAAAATGGTGGTTAGATGCCTCAAACTACGGTGTTCGTCTCTAATAGAGACATTAACCTCCCGGGATTCTCATGATCTCATCTCATGATCTCTGATCTCATCTCATGATCTCATCGGATATTATACCATGATTACATTAAAGACCATACTCTTAAACTTTTCACTTGTCTCATAGAATTTCAAGTATTAATTAATGGTTTTCTTTCTTCATTATATATGACCCTTCCTCTTAAATGAAAGGACAATCATATTATTATTATGATATATAATGTTAATAAAGTAAAATAGTACATTAGTGTTACGTGTTACTTGATACTAAGAACAATGTATGAGCATAAATAGTATGAAAATCAGTCTTAAAAACAACAAAGAGAAATTATTAGGTATATACATAACGTGTTAGTTAATATAGCATTATTTTAAACAGATGCTGGTGGTGGGATACGGAAGGGACAAAGTCGGTGGGGATTACTGGATATTGAAGAATTCGTATGGAACAGAATGGGGGGAGGACGGATACATGCGTCTAGCACGGAACCGACATAATCACTGCAATATCGCCTCTTATGCTTCATACCCATTAGTACCCAAAGACGATTTAGAATCTACGGAATTATGATACGATAAATAAGTTACCGAATTGTAACAATAAGTAACAATAAAATTAATAACACTCCGAGTCAGTTATTTAAATGAGTTTATTATATTAAGTAAGTAAGTTTATTTTAGCATTAAAATTAGCAAGATAAATAATAAATTTAAAATTAAAGAAACATTAAATTATAGTTGGCATTATATACTTTTATTAACCATTTGATTTTTTACATCACAGTAATAAAAAATGTATTTCTATATATCCAAAAAACTAATAAGAAACAATACAAATACTTCATAATACTTAGTAATAGGCCAAAATATTATTACCGTTTTAGTGTTATTTTAACTTTCTTCAAGCTCTCAACACATTCTATTATAAATTTCTGTGCAAACAAATCTATAGACCATTCAATTCAATCAAAGACTATGTCCAAATCATTTATTTGGATTAACAAAGTCGTGTTTTTATCACATGTGATATTTATTTCTGGGTTATCTTACAAACTGATCACACATGTTATGAGAAATGGAATGTGATGACACTGATCACATTCCATTTCTCATAACATATAACATATTTATTTTCTTGAATATGTTTTATAGAAATACCTTCGCCCTTTTGCACTGCAATTATTCATTAATTAATATATACATATTGTTTACACTGTATACAACGCCATTATTATTTTGTGTTCATGAACTCTTGGTGAAACATGTCTGCATACTTGTTTGTCTTGAGGCGGTAGGAGACCAGGCCGCGTTGGTACCTCTGATTATGCTTGGCAACTTTGTGCTTGTTCTCCGCGAAGATCTTCACCCGGAACTTTTCTTCTGTCTCACTATCATACAAAATGGTTATGTAAGATGTTATTAATGAAATTGGTACCAAAATATATTTCAAAACATATTTAACAACATATTATTTGCACACCTAAATTTAAATAGTTATATCAAAAACAGTGACAGACACAATAAATACAAGAAATAAAAACAAACTCGTAACTCTGAAATCATTTTCTAAAAGTTAACAAATACTTAATAAGGCTTCACCATATTTAATAAAATTACACCTTCTTTCTCTTATTTTTAAATTTAAATTTTAAAGTGTATTATTAAATAAATCTCATTATATATAGCATTCAAAAGTTTTTAGTTAATCGAAATTTGTGGAACATAGGTTTTTGACACATTTTGCAGAATTTATATAATAAACATCAAAATATTCTTAAATTTAATTTAAAAAGAGCAACTGTTGAGTTTCTGTTTTTTTCTCAGCAGAGCAGCACTCTGAGCCGATAGCAGCTTACTAACGAACCAATAGATATTTTGTTTTCTCGGTATTAAGGGGTAAGCTACTTAATTTTGACCGTATCGTTGTACTTTCAAGCTCTTCATTTTATATTGGTAATAGTGTCGTGTGTGACCTCGGCCTTGAATAAAATATATATTTGTATGACATCCGCATAGATATGGTAATGTTTTAAAATTTTTATGTAAGTATGAATGTTGAGGTACCATTTACTACCGGACTATATTGTGAAGTAGTTTTAGTACCATCCCCATGAACTTCCACTATTAGTGCCCTATCATTTCAATAACTGTCAAACAATCAATTATATGAGACTGAAACCGTAATACTTCAGTTTTGCCAAAAGCAATTTCATATTTATAATATTAAATGTAGTACCTTCCCCTATGTCTTGTGCTCTTAACATGTGGTACCTGTTAGAGCTTTAAAAAACGTATCCTCTTCGTTTTCAGAAGCTCGGATCAAACATGAAAAAATGTTGTTGAATTTTAAATATTCAGCCAACTGGCCGCAAATAATCTTTTCTTATATCTTAGAAAGATATGGCAAGATACTGATAGGGCGAAGTTCTTTATATTGCTAGGGATCATTGATTTTGGGAATTATATAATAATACCACAGTGAGGAAGATATGCTGAAGAAACGCTGCCAGTGTCTAGATAGAGTGATAATACGTATCAGCAAACAGAGAAGCAAATACATTAGCTTTCTCTGTCGCTGTATGAGCCAGAGATCCATACGGCTTCAGCAGAGAAGGCAGTGAGGGTTGGCTTCTGCCAACTTCTGTTCGACTTCGACGTTCGAACTTCTGTTCGACTAGATCGCTTTGGCAAGAAATTTCGAATTCGAAGCTCAAATGCCAGTTGGTCTGACAGAGAGCTTAATGATATTCTTAGCGATTCGATCGAGATAAGTCTTTCGTATTGCCTTTTTGTATGTATTATATGTGACACAAATCTAATATGAGTGTAATAGAAATAGAATTAGATTATACTTTATGTAATAATTCAAGAATCATAATTATAATATTATAATAAAAAAAAACAAAGATAAAAAATGTGTCTGTTGTGTGTAAATAATATGTATTAATTTAAAAGTAAGTGTGTAGTAAAGTAAGAAAATTAAATAGACAAAATAATAATAATAAAAATAAAAATAACTCACCCGTTTCGAAAGTAGCCAGTACCGGCAGAGGCACAGATTTGCGCAGGTCAAGAATCGAATCGCTACCTGTAAAGCAAATTATATTGAATTAAGAAATCCAAAATTATATTACAAGTACTTCCCTGCTCCCAAATACGCAAAGGGAAGGTCCAAATTTCTCTTTCTCTTCTTTAAACTTAGATCCGGAGCTTTGGGCCTTTGAGCATTAGCCCAAATTATGATGGCGTTAAACCATGGGCAAGCTTTGCCACCGACGGGTACGGGTACTCCATTACCTGATGCATTACATCGGTTATAGCATCGGACTCGACGGATCCAAAGGATAAGACGCAAAAAGTGCCGCATTTCATCCCAATCTGCTACCTTGTATTTCCATATTCGCCTAATACCGTGTGATTCGAAATCTGATGGGGAATATGTAAACACATCGGAAGTTCCCAAGAGGGAGGTGATCTCTACACAATATGAATCAGTTGTCGGCAGAAGGTCCAGGCAATTGGCTGTATGACTACTACATCTGGTACCCTTCTCACTTGCCTCACCAGCTGAAAGACGTAGATGGACAACGCAAAGCACCGCGCTTCTCTTCCAGCATGGTCGGTCTTCTGGTACGGGAACAGCCAGTCCTGATGACAGAACTTAAAGTTCCCCAGAAAGGCGAGCTGCGCTGAAAGTACTGTAAGAGTAGACACGGGAATACAGGATATTTTGTTTCCTGTGTCTACTAAAACCCACAAGAAAGAAAAAATTACTGTACTGTTGGTTGTTGTGCCCATGTCATGACAGTGAAATGGTGTTTTGGGTTGATACGACATCAACCTAATATTTTTTCTCCGGCACAATTTTTCGATGATGTTTTAGTAGTGTACGAAGAAAATACTTCTCATAAGTTAGATCAGCCATCTTAGATCTTAAAACATATATTATCTATAATTATGTTGTGTAGGAAGAGTCTGCAATCACTATTTTACTTTTTGTACATAAGTTTTTAATAAAATCAAAAATCCTTAATATCTTGGAAACCCTGTTTCTTTTTAACATTTTTTTAATAATTCATATAGATACCTATACCAATACTACCATTAATTTTCATACGTGGGAACTCTGGGCCTAAATGACTTTGGAGGCCTGGCCTTCTCCTTTAATATTAAATGATTCCAGAGTTCGTGAGAATTATTAAAGTTATTGTTAATAAAAACTGAGGAATGTTTGTCAATGTTTTCTTAATTGATAGCAGCTTCAACGTATATTTTAAGATCCTTATAGAGAGTTATATGAATATCGTTATGGATTAGACGAGATCTTACACGGGCTTTATATCTACTACGAATCAATAGAACCCAAAGATATCCAAAGGTATTGAAGTTTAGAGTAACCTATTTTTAGTAGTTCCAGTGTATTCCTAAATTCAGCAACCATCACATCAACATAATAAAAATATTATAAAACCAGTCCATAATAATACTTTACTTTACTTTACTTTAGCTTCACGCCATATCCCTTACGGGGTAGCCAGAGACGACGGAGTGCCAAACGCTACGGTCCCTGCATACCTCTTTCACGTCGGCCACAGACATCAACCTCTTCATACATGCCCTCCGGAGGGTCCTCATGCTTTTAATAATACTTAGGCGTAATTCAAATTGTCTTTCGTCAATAAGATTAAATTGTCTATAAAATGTTTATTTAGTCGTAGATTTTTCTTTAGTTAGTTATAGTTCACATGATAGAAAGACATGGCTGCTGAGCTCGCAAATATAGTCGACATGAATGTCATATACAATAGTGTACGTACAGTCGAGATCTGTCAATGTTTCGCTATGAGCATTTGAGTTATTATATTGTCATTGTTGGAATAACTTACATTAAAGTTACCCACTAAAATAATGTGACCGTAGTCCCCAAATGTAGAGACAGTAAGGGTGCCTAGATATGTTTTCACATCAGACAAGGTGGTCTGTATAGTATTATAGTATTTTTTCTCCATCTATGTTTAAAGTGAACCATATTTATTCCACTTCTTCTACCACAGGGTTTATTACGTGCGTACCGTAGGACTAGGATTCCTGTTAACGTTGTCTATGGCATACACGGTATCCGAGAATCCTGGGCGCCTGTCCACCTTTCTTTGGAAGTAACCAGGTCTCATTTAGGGCCATCCTCGCAACTTATAGTTATTATAAATTTATCACGAAATGTTCCCTTTGATCCAGAATTTAGAAGACCAATTTTTTACTTTCGAAGGAAAGCTAAATTAATAGAAAGCTAAGTTTTAAGATGTTCTTAGAAGTATATCGTGTCGTTTCATTAATGCAACAGTCTCGTCGTGGTGGGTGCCGAGATTAAAGGGAACCGAGATTAAAGAACCCAACATTCATATTTTCTTTGCTTAGCCATTGAACCGAATGAAATATATACAAAATACATAAGAAAATGATAGTTTATGCAAAGAAACGTCATTATCCATATAAAGATCAACCATTATGAGGTGTGATACCTGTTATAAACCAGTGAAGATGCAAATACCCAGGTATTTCCCGAACGAACTTTGAAGAAATTATAAATGTTAATAAAAAACAATTGATTTTCAAGTAAAATGATTATCATTTATTGACGAAAAGAAAATGTTAAATACATGTTTATTTATAATTACTAAAAAATTACAAAAAAAGTATGATTAATAATCATACAAAATAGTAATAATTAAATATGAAAATAAATTTAATCAGTAAATTGTAAACAGCGCTATCTCTCGACAATGATGAAAATATTTCCCGTCCACAGACATCCATACATCCATCCGAGAAAAGTGAAAACAATACAAAACAAACAAAGTTCTTTCGTGAAAATAGTGACATATAATAATGACATGACAATATAACACATCTCCAATATAAATATTAATTAGACTGTCACTTAGGAAAAGTATAACGACCTTAAGAAACTAATAACATATAAAAAACAAAAAACAAGAGCAAAAATATATTTTCAAACACAAACCATAACAATTATAAATTATATGGAAAATTAATATTTGATACTAGCATAAAGCCACCTAATTTACTATACAATAGACTTCCCCCCAAAAAAGTTACTGATATCATTTTCAGCCCAGTAGGTACTAGCCTTCTACATATTAAACTTGTGTACTAGCCTTATATACTTCCCTTACGTACCAACATTATGTACTATCTTTATAAAACTTACCTACTTGTAATATGTACTAACCTCGTATTTCGCTTATTTACTAGCCTTATCTACAATCCTTGTAAAAGATGACAACACGAGTATCTTGTAGGGCTGCATGAAAGAACCAAATCTCGTATTGAAGACAAGTCACTCGTCATTAAGAATTTGGTCTTACCGAATGATGTAAATCTTCCACAACTTTACCAAGCTTTTTTCCCTGGGTTTACAGACTTGCCAACGGTCAAACTAAAAGAGGAATCTTACAAAAACCCTCTCTCTGGACTCTGGCCGCTGCACGCTACTCGGTATTTTATTGGCGGTGAAAACCTGGGACAGTCCGTAGGGGTAGGGGTGGGGGGAATTCTTGCGCCTGATCCTAATTATAAAGTATTTGTATGGTTTGGAATTTTGCTGTTTTGCGTAGTCTAGGTTGTACTAAAATGTTGACACCTCAAAATACTATTCCTGTTTAATATTTTCTATCGTCATTCGCCATTCTACATTACTAATACCATGATTCTGCACATTATTCTAATTTTACTTATTTAATGCGACTAGAAAACAAATAAAATGGACTATCGGAAAATATTTTTTTAATAAAAATACTTTTTGGCTAAAAATGCTAAGTATTGTAATATTACATGGAAATAGTTTGTCCGTGAGGTTAGGTGAAAAAGGTGAAAAATAAAATATATATCAACCTTATATAACAAAAGTAACTGTGAATTTGTAGTGTGCACATACACATATTTATCTACATATTCGGACAAACAAAACAGGTTTATATATGTACATTCTTATTTTTTCATACCGTCTTAGCGACGCATTCTTTTATTTTGACATAAATCAATTTATTTATAATAGCTTTAGGATGTCTAGCATTTAATTTTAAAATCTTTGTCATGGGATATAACGAAAAATATATTATCAAATTAATATAACAATTGTTCCACTTAAAACTGAAACGTAAGATAACGTCAAAGCTGATTAGAATCGTTAGTTAAAATATACAAAGGCTTAGGAGGCAAGAAAAGAAAAGAGAAAGACTAATAGAGCACTGCTTGTCAAGGAGCAACAATATTATAAATACAGAAAATGATAAACAGTCAAGTTCGTTCTTTGCTATTCGCGGTGATTCACTTAATCGTATCTCAATCGTAATGGTGTAGTTTTAGTCTCGTTCAGATATAGTAGTATAGCGATATATTGAACTATTCTGCATTGAGCTCAGTTAATATATTATTTTATCCCAACATCCCTCTTTTGGGGTTGGTACACGCGCATGATACATTAGATTTGACAGATAATCCAAATAATTTATATAATAAAATTTAATTTTTTTTATAAAATGAATTTACTAAAATTTTTAGAGACAAAGGATAACAAAATACATAACGTTTCCGTACAAGCCAAGTCGTTTTATATTGGAAATAAAATATTACATTCCGAAGATAAAATTATTGATATTATTATTGATAAAGGCAACTTGGAATATTTTATTGTTACTGGGAAAAGTGATGCTATGTCAGTTACATTACTTAGCACTATTATAAATGATAATGCCCTACAATTATGCTTCATTTTCCACATGCATTGAAACTGGTTTATTCCCAGATTTGATGAAAAATAGTTAAATAGTTCCTTTGTTTAAAGTGGTGATAAACTAGGACCCGAAAATTATCTCTATCCTACCTATCTCTACCTATCTCTATTTTACCGCCCTTAAGTAAGATCTTTGAAAAAAATACTCTAAATCAAATAAATGACAGAATTTGTTTATAGCAATAATATCAGTCACAATAAACAATATAGTGTCACCAAAACTAAATCAACAACTTATGTGGATGTCACGCTTTTCAAGCACATTTACTACGCATGAGAGAGGTCACAGAGTGTAATCGGTATATTTTGCTATTTATCCAATGCCTTTGATTGCGTAGATCATAAAACATTACTACTCTAACTTAATGAATATAGTGTAGGTAGTACTGCGTATGATCGTATTGCCTCTTATCTAAAACAAAGGGTACAGACGGTTGATGTAAATAATTTTATATCGGTTGGTTCTCCAATCCAACGATAGGTGTTCCACAAGCGGGTACTCTTGGTCCCTTTTTATTTTTACTTTACACTAATTTTGCCTTTTTTCGGAAAAGGTCTATGTGACATTGTTCTTTTTACTTATTGATAGGACTAATTATGACGAAGTAAAAAGTGATCTATCGCCTTTTCTTTATTGGCTCGATATTATTAAATTCTTTAATGCTGAGAAAACTAAATGGCGAGTGTTTACACTTCCTAATATAAAAACTAATAATTGTAGCTTATATCTTAACGTTGTAATGTTAGAATTTACTGAACAAACAATTTTGTTTAGGGAGAAGTTATTACATATGACATTATTTGCATACGGAATTTAAAAACTTTAATATCAAACTCAGTGACAGACACACGATAGACAAACTCTTAATGCCTAAATTTCGTCTTAACTTAACAAATCCTTCAGTAATTCATTATATAATAACCTTTTCTTAGTTTTATCTCTAAAATTTAAGGTGTATTATTAAATAAATCTTATTATGGCATTTAAGAGTTTTTAGTTGATCGAAATATGTGGAACTTGGATTGTTGACTCATTTGCATTTGATATTATAATGTACACATTGTGAAATTTCATTTAAAAAGAGCAGCTGTAGTCTTTCTAACTGGCTGTTCTCAGCAAAGCAGCATGTTGGTGGTAACTTACTCACTGACTGACTTACACTGAACTTATTATGTAATGTGAGCATTCAACAGTGCGTGTAAATATCTACAAAGATATTTTGAATTTGAATTAGAATGATTACAAATTTAGTAATCTTTTTAATTTTGTATATCGCGTACGGTATATAAAAATTACATTTCAGTATATCTCGAAAAAAAACTAAAGTTATATTACAAAATATTAATAATAATAGTTGGCTCCCATTGTCCATATTGTGCTAAAAATGTCTTTCTACAAAACCTCCTAACACTCACTATATGCATTTAAACAACATGTATTTCTTAATGGAATATATTTGTATACAATTTTATTAAAATAGTTGTTACCCTCAACTTTGATTGACCCTTCTACTTACCCCTCCTTCTCCTAACTTAGATTTTTAGAAATAAAATATTTTGATAGCCCTACCTTTGTTGTTTTATTATTATTATACCTCATGTAGTTTTTGTGTTTTTCGTAAAAATAAGAGAACTCAAAAGTGTCTTATTACCTCAGATAACTCAAACACTATACCAGTATTGTAACTATAATATATCAAAAATAAATCCGTGCCCGCAGGGGGACACGCGTGGGTAGACCTCGTGTGTAACTCGTTTAAAATATAACTCACTACCTAAGAATAACACATGATGCCGTTGTTTACATCAAAAATTTTCAAGCAAAAAGCGGTTTTTATTTTTTTTCTCGGAAAAAGTATCTTTTTTGGAAATACTTTTGGTACTTAAAATTTAGAGTAAAAAATAACCTTTCTATTAAAAATATTTGCGAGGAGGGAATATTTACCAGAAAAAAGTTGCCGTGGTTTTACCTACCTTAAATTTTTAAGCTAAAAGTGGTTTTTATTTTTTTTCTCGGAAACGGTACCTTTTACGGAAAAACTTTTGGTATTTAAATTTAAAGTAAAAAATAACCTTTCTATTAAAAATACTTGTGATGTAAGAATGTTTACCAGAAAAAAGTTATGAAATTTTTTCCAAAAATTTTCGGTTTTTTTACCCCCACCCCTAAGTTATTGAAGTTAGGTTTTCGGTTTATTTACATTAGTTATAGGTATTCATCAAAGACATCATATAATATGAACGCGATTGATCTACTTTGTATAGGAAAAAAGTTATGGTCGAAAAACTGAAATCAGAAAAAGTGAGGCCCTAGCGCCCCCCGTGGCCGGATTTCTCTGGTTAACGAACTTGACCTTCATTTTTGGATGGTTGATTTTTGTGCAAAGTTTGAAAGCGATCCGAGCAAAACTGCGGCCGCTATCGTGCTGACAAAAGTCGAATCTGGACGCACGCACGCAGATATATATATATATATATAAACTTTTTGACCAATGGTCATTTCGGACTCAGGGGGTCATAAGAAGACCTCCTGTGAAGAAATTTTTCCAAAATTCGAAAGTTGGGTACAAATGAATGGGCAGACCGAATTCTTCGAGGTCTACCCAATAAATTACCTATATTTTGAGTTTAATAAGATCCTATAAACCCAAAATTTCCTAACTTAAAATACAGATTTTGGCTGGTTCCTATTTTATTATATGAATTACAAATTTATAACTATAATAAATAAATATAGTACATGTATCATATATGGGTCATACTGAGGTCAACGGTCCCGTCTCGTCTTGATAAGGAACCACGTGATCCCTACTGCGTAATTACATTGACTCCCCCCCCTTTTATCATTTATGTACGTCTTAATCTTCATTAAATGGCTTTTTCGGTCATCATGCGCATTACAATTTACATAAATTGTATTGCTTTAGAAATATTCACAATACAACAATACATTGGTTTGAATGTTTAAATATTTCATTATCCTTCCAATTCCTTTACGATTTATAGCATACAACCAGGTTACCCGTGCTTCGCGACGGACAGTGAAAGTGATCAAACATTTTGTTTGAATTTCAACACCAACTAGGAGGTATGAAACAGGCGTGTTACATTTTTTGCAGTTTTTTAGCTGTAACATTGGAACGGTTTGGTCTTTTGCAAAATCCTCTCTTATTGCTCCTATTCAATATGTCAGTAGTCTTGTGTCCAAATTTCAGCTTTCTAGGTATTACGGTTGGGGCTGTAGAGCGATGAATGAGTCAGTAAGTCAGTGAGTGGCTTTGTGTTTTATATATTAAGATTGTAAATAAACACCAAAAATATTTTGATATATCTTGATAAATATAAAAATACTTTGTCAAAATAATTAATCCAAATACAGAGAACAGATTTATTTTTGTAAAAGTAATCTCTTCCAAAGAGTCTTTGGATAGAAAATATGAGACATTATAAATATATTTACAATAGATATAGCGACGCAGGGGCAGTTTATATGTATGTAACACTCAATAGAACGCGGAGGGTTTTAAGATGATAACATAAATTATAATTAAACACTTGTGCGATAAGTAATAGTCATTAATAATATAATTTAATGATATATTTATCTATTTCAAAATAGATTTTCAAGACTTCCGCATACTGGCAAATCACAGAAATAAATAATTTGCGGTATATTTGTTGGACTTTCAATTTATAGCTATATTTAAGGGACTATAAATATTAGTCTAATACTGGCATGAGGGTCGTAGTTGATGGCATTTAGTTAAACTAACTGCCCGCATTCCATTCGTATAGCCAACAGAAAGTTACTTATTATTTACTTAGTTAGAACATTGATTTAGGACTGCCGTTGAAACAATAACCTAATAATTAAGTCCTATATACATGTGGTCAAACGTGAATGATACCTCCAGGGATTATTGCCTTCAAATAAAAAAGTTCTTATATAATTTTTACTTGTTAATGTTGTAATGTCGAAAATGATGAATACTCAAAAACTTATACCACTTTATTTATTAAGGATATTCTTCTGAAACAATATGTTATATTTTTTATATATTGGAGTTTTCTAGCGAGTTTTGTGGGTGAAGAGAACCCACAAAACTATAATAGTATAATAGAACTATAATGTAATAGTTCTATTACACACACATTATTAGTGTAATAGAACTACACCAATTACTAGATATAACAAGGTAGTCTATTATATTACCTCGAATGGCAAAAAAATTAATACAGTCTTAAATAAGCACATATTATAAAACATCAATTTTATTTACATGCTTTGCTATGAAATTCGTACAGGCGCTATATTAATTCTGGTTTTGAATTATATGATTTAACACTAAACCTACCGACAATTCTTGTATACCTGTTCCTACCGCACGCCGTCAAATTGACCGGTAATTAAAAGTTATTTTATTATATAACGCAGGTTATAATGGAAATAACTAAAAGTAAAGAGTGTAGAAAATTTTATATGCATATTCTAAGAATTGTCATGTAGTTTGATAACGATATTATAACATTTAAAAATGTGTTAGATTTACAAAAGTTTAAGAATGGTCAATTTGACCGGTACTTGGTTGGTTTAGTGTTAAGGACGCGTTTACAAAAAAGACGAGTATGAAATCGCATTGTTACAATACAAGCTTGACTACGCACACGGACGAAGCAATAATACTGGAATATTATATGGAAACAACATACTTAGATTTGTTTAATATATCAATACGAATATACTGTTTTTTATTAATGTAATGTATTGTATTTATATACATATAACTTGATGGAACAACTACATAACTGATCTAAAAGTATATTTTAGGTTATAAGTTCATTTAGTTTGATTTAAAGCGATCATTTTCTTCAGACTTCATTGAATTAACTGATGAATGATAACACCTCGGTGAATGTTACTGGATCTACTGATAGATGGAGCTAGGTGTGAGTTTAAACTCGTTTTGCTTATTATGAGATCCTACCGGACTTGACGGATCAGTTTAAGTAGCTACTATTGAAATTGCTTAATTTATGCGTGTCTAATTCATTTACCGTGATATTTCAATAGGGTTATAATGAATGTTCACGTTTACGCATTTCCACAGATGACCACGGAGTGGATTCATAGGCCATTTACACCACCACCATCCACTTTTTTTTCCAGATACCACTCGAACTTGGAACGAACTTCCTTCAGCGGTATTTCCAGATCGATTCGACATGGGTACCTTCAAAAAAGGGCGTTTACTCCTATTTTTAAGGCCGTGCTCTAGTGAATCCGTATTTTCATGGGCGGCGGTGATTACATAACATCTGTGACCCGCGAATTCGTTTGCCCTCCTCTAACATAAAAAAACAAACAAAAAAAATTAGGTTATCATCTACATATTTGCTCTACTAATATGAATAAGTTCGGGTATATATAATACCTATAAGTGTGGTAAATTATATATTATATATATATATATATATATATATGTAGTTATCTACGTGCTAAACGTTCATCTCTAAACATTCTCAACTTGTGTTTTGTACCAACCTGATAGAATGCGGAAGAGTTATTAGTAAGTACCATAACGTACTCTCATTATAATACAGAAAAAATAGGAGAATTTTAATAATAATATTTTAGATAAAAGAAAGGTGAGACGGGCCAGTGAGGCAAGACGGGGACCTGATAATAATGAGTTGTTTAAAGTTCTCACTTCGACTCCCATCGCTATCTAGGGAGCAAATTGGGAATTCATTTAATGTCACAGGTGTTTATCTTCCAAATTATTATTTAATATTTCAATATTTAATAGTAATATATAGTGCTGTACCTTAAACAAATTTCTCACTATATCCAGCTATAATTTTTGTTGAGGGATATTGTTATAAGACCTTTTCAGCAAATTTTTTAAACACATGTTTTCCTTTGGTTCTACACCTTTTGAATGTGCTCGTTAGCAGATGTTACATAGCTACATTTTATCATCATAGTAAATTACTTTCCTACAATGGACTTCAACTATTGCACCAACTCCAGAACATGCACTGTGATAACTTCCATAATGGTGTGTGGACCAACATGCGTCTCCAGATATAGGTATCATTGGTATTAAATTGTTATGTAATTCCATACCGTTCCTCCTTACCAGCTTCATCCATACAGTGTTGCGCTGTTCTTTTGACCTATCCACTAACTGTATAGCAATAAGATATTATGCAAAGAACTGTGTTCAGTTGCGTTATCTAACACGGGTAACATTAATACCAGCTTCTACTTCTGCATTCACATGCACTTTGTTTTCTGGATCTTTGGAAGACAAGTTTCGCTCCAGCCATTTGGCACTTCATACAAAAATTTTGTAACTTTTAAATGTACCTATTTATTAATTTTACATATATTTCTTTAATCAGATACTAAACATCTTTATTTTTGCATTACCTCTATTGGCACATAGCTGTTTGTAAGAGTTATATAGAAAAAAACCCTTAAACTTTGGTATGTAAAATAATAAATAAAGATACTTAAAACAATACATTTAAGCTAACTCTAATCTAATCAAATTAAGAATTCATAACATTCATACACTATACAGGTCAGTCCATCCATTGTGGTGGTAAGATCTCATCATAACTAATATAACGAGCCTGATTTCGTTTAGTAGATCCAGTAGCAGTCATGGATGTATATCTCCAGGTCAGTCCAACAATTCTGGTGGTAAGATCAGTAGTAAGTTACAATAATAAAGACCTCATTATGAAGTCTTACCTTGTCAAATTGTCAATATAGAATATTGTGTAAATCTAAATTGTGTCTCAACTTGGGTTTTATCAATATTTTGTATTCGTATAAGCAGGAGCTGTTACTAGTGTTAAGTGATGTTTATGTGTACAGATAATCTATTATAGTGAGCAAGGAAAATGAGTTTAATAACCAATAATTCGGATATGTAAGATACATGTAAAACTGAATCTCCTGAGATAGTAATATACGAGAATATATTCATCATCTTCCTGCCCTTATCCCATTTTGGGGTCGGCACAGTATGTTTTTTCCTTCCATACTCACCTGTTACTCGTCATCTCTGTACACACTCCCTTCTTCTCCATATCGTCTTTCACGCAATCCATCCATCTTTTCTTCGGCCGTCCTCTACCTGTCCATCCCTTCACTACCATACCTAACACTCTTTTGGTCACGTGCCTTTCATCCCTCCTCATAACATGCCCATACCATGACAGACGTTATTAAAAATAAAGGAACATTCTACGTTTCTTTTGTTAATGTTTTTATCATATTCTATTTGTCACAATGTGTACCGTAACATTGAACCCCCCCCCCTCCCTAATCCCCCTAGGTATTTTTTTTTACATATAATGTCTTAATAATAATAATAATAAGTCTTAATTTCACAAAAAAATATTTATTAATCTTAAATAACATTAATCTACATATCACATGTATTAATGAGAACGAAATTACATTTGAATTATCATATCAAGTCATGGATAATATTCATTTATTTACTGAACCATACAAACTCAATTCTTCCTCAATTATATAACAGGGTGTTATTACACAGCTTAATACTACATAAACTTATAAAATACAAATTAACTACTACAAGTTAACAGATCTTTCAATAGACCTGGTCGTTAGCACCCTACACCAGAGGGTATGAGGCCTGTGAGGCGATGCCGCAGTGGTTCTCCCTGTTCCTCGCCATGCGGATGTACCCCTCATCTCCCCACGTGGGTCCCCACGAGTTCTTCACCAGCCAGTAGTCCCCTCCGTCTTCGTCCGTGCCGTACCCCACCACCAACACCTAGGGGATGTTGTGTCATTGTAGTGAGGATATTTTGATTAAACTATTTCTAAACTTGCAAAAATCGTATACTTGTGTGCTGTATGGTTGACCATAGGACCTCCATTAAAAAAAACTATATGCACATTGTCTGACGCGCGTGCGTGATGACATGTGCGTGCGTGTGCGTTTATGTGTGCGCGTGTGTGTTTGTGTACTCACGCCATGGTCGAGGTTCTCCGAGGAGCAGTTCTCGTCATAGTACACGCCGTCGGAGTAGAGCTGGAAGGACTCCTGGCTGGCGTCGATGGCCACGGAGACGGGCCCCACGGTGGCGAGGGCTAGCTTCAGCTTCTCCTCGTCTCCCTGAGCGACATCCACCAGACCCACGTCGTCGGCACCGGAGTTCTTAGAGTTGTATCTGAGTACAACAATTCATTCAGATTTCATTATTGCTATGAAGTGTCCGATTGTTAGACACTTTCTAGACTTATTTAACAAAAAAATTAAGCATCTAAATTAAGATTATTATTATATTCTGACCTGCACTTATCGTCGACGGCCTCATAGGGGTAGGTCTTCTCGGTGTCTATGCCACCATTGTCCTTGATGTAGGCGAAGGCGTTGTCCATGAGTCCTCCATTGCAGCCGTTGTTCCCATACGCGGTGGAACAGTCGATGAGGTTCTGTTCCGACAGAGACACTAGGAAGCCGGTCTTCCGGAAGTGCTGCCCTTCCAGTGCCCCAGTCTGAGTAAGTAAAGTTAGTGAGTTATTTTTAAACCTTTCTACGCATTGCTATTCAAGCGTATTTATATATGTTACGCATTTTATTGTATTCTTTAGCATCTATTAAGATAATAAGAAATGTTTCGAACGATATATTCAAAGGTTAATACAAAAAGACCATAGTTAAGATACGAGATTCATAACTTATTCTAGTTATTATAATATATACAACAGAAACAAGGAAAATCTATACATATTATGTATGAAGTTGTGAGGTTTCCTCGTAATATCTAATTACTTCCTACACGTATCCGTGTTTTTTCAAGCGTCAATAAAATTTTTAGGTCATCCTAACTGACCTTGGAGGGGGGAGGGGGGGGCTCGTATAAATATTTTATTGTCAAACTTTATACATGTATCTTTGAGGGGAAATGTCAAACTTAATTTAGTTTACAGACGAACTATATAATAAATAACCTTTTGGGGTGGGTTGAATTCGATATTCCATTAATTGAAATGTTAGTTAAATAAAATAAAGATATAAAAGGAAGTAATCAAATATTAACACACCGATTTATGAATCAATATATTAATGATGCAATCAGGTCACAAGTAACTGTGTTAGGTAAATAATTGATGAATCGTCGGTGAATCACAACTGAATAATCATTGTTAAACACAAAACACTTCTTTTGTTACACATATGATTAAATTACCATCTGTTTTCAAAGGTGGTTGATTAAGGGCAATTATCTGTGACAAAGTTTTATCTATTGTTTTAGTTTTAGTTCATTCAAACAATGATTAATAAAAAATTACTTCCATGAAATGAATTGTATAAAATGTTGACCGTTTTACTGTTGTCTGTCTGTAATATATTCCATAATTATAGTTAGACTATTCTTTTATCGTACATCTAATAATAAGTCTACATATACAGTGTTCCCTCTCTTATAACGTTTTTCATATAACGCGATTTCAGTCCCTCGTATAACGTGTTTCCCCTCATATAGAGCGCGTATTAAACACTATATTTCTATACTATGAAATTTATAATTATCTTTTAAAACTTCGAGAAAAGTTAAACGTGAATTATTTGTACATAACCCGTTATACGGTCATATGAGCGCGTTATACAATAATATTCCTACAACGCGGAACGAATCTACCGTGTTATAGGGATGATTACTGATTTTAATATTCTGGTAGAAAAGTATTGTCTATATTAAAATGAATGTACGCAAGACATTCGTTCGCAGTTGTAAGACTCGAGTTAAAATATAAGTTATGGGTGTGATGTGCAAGCGTGTGCGTATGTGTGTATACTCACAGTAGAGAAGGACCAGCAGGAGCCGCACTTGCCCTGGTCCTTGACAGGTGTGACGGCGCCGTGCTTCCTCCAGTCGACGTTGGAGGGCGCCACCACGTTGGCGGGGGACAGGAAGGTTGCCGCACGTACTGAATGGCCCATCGCGTAGAGGCCCTTGTTGTGCCTGATACAGGATTGGTTAAACTGTTATCTCTATAAATAACTGGGTAATCTATTCCACTGGACCACAATGCAACCATAAAAGTATTGTACTTATTCAATGTTTATAACTTTCTTATCAAATCACAGATTAATAGTTTCGACTTTCGAGTTATAAAAATTTGATAATTTTTATGTATTGTAAAGAATTATTGTATATTACAAAGAAAGGATTGAAAAAAAGTAACTATTTTATTCAAGGGATATTATTTTTATTTTTAACTGTAATTTCTAAGTCTAATGTAAATTATTATAAACAATAGCAGAAAGTAAAAAAATTTTACATTTTATTTATTTTACATTTGAAAAAACATCGAATCATTAACTCCATGCGCAATTATATTATCATTTGTTTTCCTTGTAATAGTTAATGTTTTGAAAAGTGCAAAATCACGTCAAACCGGCATTTTATATTTCCTCTTCATAACACTAAATATACCTACAGGTAATGATACAACATGGAATATCCGAATGGGTCCGATAAAAAAGGCCAAAACCCGATTGAGAAAGCCAATGACCCTCTGGTACTTTTAACGACGACTTTAAGATAATAATGTATTTACATATATATTTCAAACAATTTTATTATTCCCCCCGGTGAAACTGTCATGGCCGGCAGGGCTAACAGCTGACATTAAAAAAAAATTTAGTCAACGATTTTAAAGGAAGAATAAATTGTAGTCAACAATTTAAAAAAAAGAATAAATTCCACGGATTAGGATCGTCAGCAATAATAAAAGCTGCGTAAGATAACAAATATTATTATGATATATTCTTAGAAGTAAATCAAAAATATTTATTATTGTTTCAATGTTTACATGCGCAGTAGGTAATAAGGTCAAGTAGAGGTCAGGTAACTCACAACCCAAATAATATTAAATATTATCAATGTTTTATCATTTACAAAACATGTTTACAACTAAATATTTTTGGTAGTCATTACGATCAAAAATAAAAACAATTACTGTAACGCCATCTTAAAAGTTACTTCATAAATAGTTTCGAACGAAAAAATAAAAGGGCAAATACTTTTTCGTGTCACTTGAGTGTAAAGAAACGATTATTATTTTTTTTTTTAATAATCTTATCGAGTTGTTTATTTGAAATTCGAAGAAATCTTTTTTATCGATGCACTATGACGCAAAGGGGGCGTATTTGATATCATTTATGTATACAAATATATGGGAGAATGTATATATTACTTACTTAGACGTTCTGTTAAATCCGTTCATGGTGCTCACGAACTCGTGGTGAAGCATGTCGGCATATTTGTTTGTCTTGAGGCGGTAGGAGACCAGGCCGCGTTGGTACCTCTGGTTATGCTTGGCAACTTTGTGCTTGTTCTCCGCGAAGATCTTCATCCGGAACTTTTCTTCTGTCTCGCTATCGTACTGCTTGTTGTGTTCCATCTATACGATACGTAATAAAATGTACATACTAAACAACCAAGTAGGAAAAGAAAGCTAGCGTTAATATAAGCCACGCAGCTTGGTGACTATAAAACGCTGTAAGAAATAAAAAATAAGTACGATCTAATTAATCATTAATCAGAAGTTTTTGTATGCTATTAGTGCTGGAAAGTAGGCTGCTTTTCCTTATACGGACTATGCCCATTCCTATAACATTGCCAGCGGCTAACCGCAAAAGCTAACAGGAATAACGTTTCTAATTTTGAACCACCAGTTACCTTGAAGGTGGTCCACTCCTCACGCACGAGGTCGAAGAAGCTGACGGCGCTGACGGCCGCCACCATTGCACACAATACTACTAAACTCTTCATTGTTAATACCTAGAAAAAAATGTATTACAATAAGTATATACGTTAATAATTAAGAAAAAACGTAGGTACACAGCTTAATGTGAGCGAAGAAAATTAATGATCTAAGTTTAATGAATAAAAACACGGTCCTTGCATAATATAGGTAACATTATTCCAATTCTATGAGGGTAATTTTTTAAATAAACTAATCATATGTATACCTACTTATTAATAATAAAAAATAGCTATTCGTGAGATACATATTTTCAAAACTTATTTGGTGAACTAGATGTAAATAATAAAATGTTTTAACATTTGAAATAATAACAAAATCAAACAATCTTACATCATTTAAAAAGTTATATAGAAGTGTTTGGATATAACTTTTAAAATAATAATTAAATATTAAATTATTTATATAAGTTGTAAAAAAATCAAATCTAATCAAACATCTACGCAGTCTTCAAATAACAAACAAAGAAACAGGAAGCAAGTGTTAATTATGGTGTCCGTTGATGTAAGCTTTTACAAATATTAAAAAATAATATTCTCACCCCACTTTAAATTAACACTTAAATTACTTCAAATCAAATATTAAAATAAGATGCACTACGAGATGTGAAAACGGTAACTGTTATTGTGTAGATTCTGTACGAAACGCCGAACGACGAGAAAGCGTTTACGAATGACTTGTGGAATTCAATGTTTTATGTTGATATTACCTGCGTACGCTTTAGTCCCCCACCACTTTTCTAATAAAATCGATATAAGTAAAATCGATACCAAGTTGACACTATGGACACATTTTTAATTGAACAATAAAGTTTTTCGATTGTTGTTACTTGTGAATAATTTAAATTTATTGTGAATTTATATCAATGTTGTAACGACCATAGATTATAACTAGTCAAGGTCGGAAATAATTACCAGAACCTAAAAAAATTTAATGCCGACCAATTACTATTTCAAGCTTAGACTTTGTTAATATTACATTTTTTTTAGCAATACTATTATAAAACAATGTAGAGTCTGATTTTATTTTCTTCTGGAATAAAAAGGGAATACTGGTCGTATAACCTACTAATAACTACTAAGAATAAATATTTTAATGTGTTTAACCATGCAAATGCAGAGGTTTTATTTAATCGTATTTTTACCAACTTATTTTAAAATGAAACGTTTTTATATATTTTATATTAATATTCAATCTATATATATTGTTACGTATTACAAAAAAAGTGTTTTTATCAAATTTTTAATTATATGTAGTAAAAATAAATAATATGATAAAAAGTTCAGTTGCTGATCTAAAACTAATGCATTATGTGCCTAAAAGTAAAATTTTATATTAAAATACGGATATGTTTGAAAGGCGGATATCCTGAAAAATTCTGCTGTTGAGGAACACTGACTCAGTGACAATTAGCAAACGTCAACGTCATAACAAACCAACGTGCGTTGTGGGAATTGCTATATATTTTGTTGAATTAAAAAATATGACAAAAGACGAAAAATCGGGCAATACTTCTGAGAAAAAGAAAAAGCATCGTCTTTTTAAACACAAAAAAAAGAAAAGGGTCGAGGAAGATTCAGCAATCCAATATTTACAAGCCCAATATAATACGGTATAGAGCACATTTTATATTTTTTATTCCAGTGTTTTTTTTCTGATATGACTACTAAAACCTTAAATTTGAATATTTCAGATTATTCCAGATGAAATACAAACATTCAAGGATTTGCCTTTGTCACAAAAAACATTAAAAGGATTAAAGGAAAATAACTATTTCACTCCAACAGACATACAAAAACAGGCTATAGGATATGCATTGCAGGGTAAAGATATTTTGGGAGCTGCCAAGACAGGCTCAGGAAAGACATTGGCATTTCTTGTTCCTATATTAGAAATACTCTTTTGTAAGAAGTGGACAAGACTAGATGGAGTAGGAGCGCTGGTGATTTCGCCGACAAGGGAGTTGGCGTACCAAATCTATGAGACCCTTAGAAAAGTTGGCCACTTGCATGATTTCTCTGCGGGCTTAATTATTGGCGGTCAGAATTTGAAATTTGAGAGAAAGAGGATGGATCAAATTAATATATTGATATGTACACCTGGACGCCTTTTACAGCATATGGATGAGAATCCTTTATTCGATTGCAGTCAGCTACAGATTCTAGTTTTAGACGAAGCTGATCGTTGTCTGGATATGGGATTTGAATCAACTATGAATGCCATTATAGAAAATTTGCCTCCAAAAAGACAAACCTTATTATTTTCTGCAACCCAAACAAAATCTGTGAAAGATTTGGCAAGATTGAGTTTATCTTTTCCCACTTATGTGGCTCCTCATGAACAGGCCAGCACCGTCACACCAGAGTCCTTACAGCAGAGTTATATTGTATGTGAGATAGATGAAAAGCTTGGTGTCTTATGGTCCTTTATTAGAAATCATTTAAAGCAAAAAATATTAGTATTCATGGCCACTTGTAAGCAAGTAAAGTATACATATGATTTATTTTGCAAATTGAGACCAGGTGTTAGTTTGCTGGCGCTCTATGGCTCTCTTCATCAGGAAAAAAGAGAAAAAATATATCAGGAGTTCTGTAGAAAATCAAATGTAGTTCTGTTTGCAACTGATCTTGCTTCTAGAGGTTTAGATTTTCCTAAAGTTAATTGGGTAATACAATATGATTGTCCTGAAGATGTAGACACATACATTCATAGAGCAGGGCGTACAGCTCGTGGGGTACTTGGTAAAGGGGAAGGACTCCTGATGTTGCTACCACATGAAGAGAAAATTGTTGACGACCTATTAACTAGCAAAATACCTATTAATAAACTTTCAATAGACCCCGCAAAATTGCAATCTCCACAAAGAAAGATAGAGAGTCTATTGTCTGATAATACAGATTTAAAACAGACTGCTCAGAGAGCATTTGTGAGCTATGTAAAGTCAATATCTGTTATGAAGAACAAAGAAATATTTAATATTCAACTTTTGGACACAGATGCATATGCTAGATCATTAGGTCTCATCAATCCTCCAAGAATCAAATTTATGCACAAATTTAACCAAAATACAGCAACATCTAAACTTACAGAAAGCAAAGCAACTCATAGCATTGAAAAACTTAAAGCAAAAGCAGCTGATGATGAGGGATCAGACCAATCTGATTCTGAGGTAGAAGAAGAATCAAAGCAAATTAATAAATCTAAAAATAAAAAAGAACTTCCGAAATTCAATTTTCATAATGACAACGATGACAGTGATGAGGATGGTTTTCTACAAGTGAAAAAGAAAAATGTTGATGTTGACATCAAAGTACCCATTGAGGAAGAGACGACAATGTCAAAAAAGAAAGCAAAACCTCTAACTAAAGCAGCGGTAGCAAAGAAAATACTTAAGAAGAAAATTAAAGTTAATACTACTGTTAAATTTACCGAAGAAGGCGAGGCAATTGATGATGAAAAACGCGATGTGAAGTCTGAATTAGCGAAGCAGTTTGTTAACGAAAATGTTGGTGGTATAGATATAGAAAAAGCTAAAGAGGTTCTTCGAGAAGAGGACAAATATGATAAGCAAAGGTTTAGAGAGAAGGTTAAAGCCAAGCACAAAGACCAGAAACGAAAACTGAAAAATAAGAATAAAGAAGAGGAGGAGGAGAAAGACGAGTTTGGTTCAGCTTCAGAGTCAGATGGACCTGATTTATCATGGTTGCCAGATCCTGACAAAATTTATGACAAAAAAGCTAATAGGAATGGTGACACTCAGTCTGAAAATGATAACGATCAGTCAGATAAAGCTTCTGTTGATGAATTTTCAGAGTCAGAAGAAAAATATCACAGGTAAAAATTACTTAATTCATTACATATATTATTTAATTGATATTGTATTAAAATTTCTATTTCTTTCAGACCTTCAAAAAGAAAACTAGTAGAAAGTAAGGGAATACCGCAGAAGAGTATTAACCCGCGCAAAATAAAGAAGATAGAAGAAGTATCAGCAACTCTTTCTGTTCAAGAAGCAGAGGCTCTTGCCATGAGGCTGCTTCAATCAAAATGATTATTATTAGATCTTCTCTTTCTCTATGTTATTATATATTCATAATAAATATTTTAATTTTAAAAACATCCTTGAACATCCTATAGTAGTAGAATATAGTATATAGTAGTAGTAGTAGCAGTAGTTACAATCACAACAAAAAAGTTCTAAAATACAATAAATATAAATGTTATATTACTTATGACTTGACTGATTGCGAGTTGACGTGTGTTGTGTGTGTGTGTGATAGGAAATATACATCTTTGCAATATATTATACAAACATAAATAATGGCTACAAAGTACATCCTGATCCGGTATATCCCGTGTCAAAATCGAATACACAACCTTTGGTATAACAATTAGGCTCACTAACCACTAGTCCAATAGGCAATAGAATCTTGTGTAGAAAGGAAATGGCTAACGCTATTAAATGATATTGTAATAAACCAATGGACATTAAGATTTTATAGATATATTTGTGAACATCCAGAGAATATTACTAGAACAGAAATTATTTATTGTTATCAGTTTAAGTACCTCATATTATTGTAGCAATATTGAAGTGGCTGTATCTAATAATATTTTATTATCCGTAACCCAGAATAATCAATACTAATCTATTTAAATATGATTATTTAGATATTTTATATTATAATATTTATTTTTATATGGCAATACTGCATCAATCTGTCTTGTCGCTTACAGGTCTGTGTTGATGACTATCTGTGGTTGTCAGACCGAAAACGGATCGTTGTTCTGTAAAGAAAACTGAATTCTATAAAATTAATGATTTTATATGGATCTAGAATAATTAAACATTTTGTACTTATTAATTTTAATTATGTTCTGGAGCGTTAATTACACAGCGAATAGGGAGTTAAAGTTTCTCCTGCTGGAGGAGGTTCGTTTTTCTCAAATCTGAATTGATGGTTATGAGTGACTAGATTATTGAATTACAGTGATTTTACTTTAAATTTGTTATTTTTTGCCCATATACGGATATTGTATTGGTGGAAAATTAATATGAAATTTTAATAAGAGGGTGATTTTTACAGAACGTAACATTAACGCAAGTGCTAGAGGCGGATGATATTCTTCAGGAATGCAAGGCAGACTACCAGAGATTAAGTCAGTTGTAAGTATTTTTCAATTCCTTATAGTAACACTGCAAAATTAAACTTTTTGTACCATGCAATTGCCTACGTTATGTAGGCAATTGCATGGTACAAAAACTACTATAATACTAATAAGAGAAGAATGAATTTTTCTTATTGGTGTAAAAATTATAGTTAAAGTTAAAGTTATCGGTGTAGAAATTATAGTTAAATACACCTTTATTTTTGTTATATTTATTAAATATTATATTTAATAATTGTCATGTCCACAGTCTGTCAAGACCAGATATTCTGTCAGAACTCATTACTCTGATCACTGAGGAACCTCCTAAGAATGTGGAGCTGTCACTACAGTACCGACATGCAAATATAGCTTGTGAGGTGCTGACAAGTAACCTGTCTTTACTCAGAGATCGACTCTCCAGTAATGCGGTTCAGATGAATCGGCTTTGTGACTTTGTTAACAGGGAGCCCCCCTTAAATCCATTACTGGCTTCATATTTTAGCAAAACAATTGATATGCTACTCGAGAGAAGTCCAAAAACGGTAATAGATTAATTTTCTTATGTGATACTGAAAACTATTTGTTTACTTTTAATAATTTCTTTATTTCCAGGATTTTTATTTACATCACATAGTATGTCTCCGAGTACTGGATTTTTTCAAATCTAGACGGGACTTCGTGCCAAACTTACTTCGGCACATGTCCACGTCAGCTATATGTGATACATTTAGGTGCTTCCTCCAGACTATTAATAATACCAAGATTATATTAGAGGTAAGTTGCTGCAAAATATATGGGACACTATATTACAATACATATATATATAGATATATTTAATATTGTATCTTTATAACTTATACACAATACGAAACAGATGTTGAAAATATATCAGTTGTAATAAGAGATGTTAATGTATTCAATATTCTTTTATAAATAATTTTCTAAACATAAATGATAATCTACACTATTAGCGGCTTGTGTAAACTATTAGTTTTTATTATTATATTGTGTTTTTAAATCACTAATAGAACTCAATTCTTTTGCAGTGGTTAGATGAGTACAATTTCTTAGATTGTTTAATACAAATAATCTGTGGTACCTATGACCCAGAAGAGGTGCCCGCCGTGCCGTCGGACACGGAAGAGAAAGCCACCAATGAACCCAATGAAAAACTTGACAGCAACCACAACAATGAACACGAGGAAACCGGTGGAGTCACAGGTACTTTTATTCTATCAAAGGCTTAGTCTGTGACATTTATTCTATATTCGGTTTATTCACTTAATTATTTTTTTTTAATGAAAATTATAGTTGCCTTTTCTAATATTTATTTGTATTATGTTTACTATCAATAATAGATCACTGTAGATTATTATATACTGCTAAATCCAAAAAGATAGTACAAAGTGAATATACATAAATTGTTTATAATTTAGGAGTCTGTAATGTTTTTATCCAGGTGTATCCGAGAAAGAAAAGGAGACAAACGGCGAGATGGAAGAGGCGAGCGAGAGCGGCGGTGACGGTGGCGCCGCGGACGAGCGGGCAGCGCGGGAGGAGCGGGCGCGGCGCACGCGTGGTGTGGCGGCGGCCAACGCGGCCGCGCTGCTGTGCGACATCGCACTAGACTGCGGTCTCGACACCGGCTACGTCTTCGGGAACCCGTGGGTCATCGTTTCAATTTATTTCGACGAGGCGGTCGCGAGCTTTTTGCAATTTTCCCATCGTACAGCTGGGACGCCGGCAAAGAGCTAGCGCAGCGGCTCCGCAGCGAGGAGACGGTGCGGCGCGTGCTGCAGGGCTGCTTCACGTCGCCAGCGGGGTCACGCCGCTCCGCTGTGGTGCACGCCTGCCGCTTGCTGCTGGCGCTGCTCAAGCGCGCGCCGCCATCCGTTCCCGCGACCGGGTGAGGATCCAAGCTTCGGATGACCGTCGATCCTCATTCGATGCGATGATGTCATTTATCAAAATCAACAGTCCGGAGGCCGCGGTCACGGAGGCGGAGGAAAAGTACCGCGAGGTGGAGCGCGCCGTGGCGCCGCACCTGCCGCTGCTGCATCGCGCGCTGCTTAAGGACGTCGACGAAGAGGAGTCGCGGGTTAATGGGATATTTATGATTCTTCGGATGAGTACTCTATGCCTTCTGGGAGATGTGACATCTTAAATTTTCCGTCACGCATACGATTGTCATAAAACTTATCCGACGGGTGTTCCACTGGGACCTGTACTGTCACCCTTTCGATTCCTGATCTACATTGAAGACTTATCCCACCCCAGGAGGTGTCGGCGGTGAGCGCGGGAAGCGGAGCGGAGGCCGGAGGGCGGCGGGCGGCGGGGGCGGCGCGAGTGCATGTGGCGGCGCTGGTGGCGCGCCTGGCGCTGTCCGACGTGGACGACGTTCCCACTGCGCTCATATCGCTGGGTGAGTCGCTATTTCACTGCTCATTTATTTCATTCTATCATATATTTCGATTTAAATAGCATTATTATTCGCAAAGCGACTAAGGATAACAGATATTTACTTGTTTACTATTTTGAAGATGCTTACTTTGAGGATTACAAGTACGAATACATTCTTTTGTGAACGACGTCTCACTACTTTCCGTATAACAAAATCGATTGACGTGTAACGGAACACAATAACGATATTGATTGCACGTGTGTGCGTGCGTGTGTGTGTGCAGGCACGGCGGGTGTGCTCATCGACCTGTCGTTCTCGTGTTCGCACAACAACTTCCTGCACGCACAGCTCGTGGCGCTCGTCCGCAACGCGCGGAACAACGCGCGCTTCGGTGAGAGATACACAACACATGTACGTATTTTGTTATATTGGTATACCACAATATTATGCACAATATTATGTATATATATTATCTGTATATTTACAGTTGATAGAAGAATGTAATCTCCTGACGAGGCTTATGGATGCGTTTGAAGAAAATGACAGTGGAAAGTAAGTTATTTTATTTGTGAAAAGTGCAAAGTAGAGTTTTCTTATTTCGAACAAAAAGAATTAAAACATTTCCGTAAGATCTCCTATTGCTTTAAGTGGTACTTTCCTTAATTTGGACTAAACCAGACGACGGTACGACGCGGCTAACAAATATTTACTATTAGTTGAAAAATAATGAATACTATGTCACCATGCTTAATAATAATTCTTGAGATTTTCATAAAAGTGCTAAGAATGTATGTGTAAATAATTTTACTGAAACATTTGGGAATTTGAGCATCTCTTCAATATGAGCTGCAGACGATCACTATTAGTAGTAGTTCCGTTTCATACAATGTGATGTAACGTCCGCAGTGTGAGCGTGCGCGCGGGCTACATGGGGCACGTGGTGCTGCTGCTGGGCGAGCTGCACGACCAGCCGCTCACGCTGCCGCCCGGACCGCTGCTGCAGCGCTGGACGGCCTTCTGCGAGCAGCGCCTCAAGCCGCTGCTGCAGCTGCACCACGCGCCGCTAGTCAGTACACAGATATATATTAAGATATGCTTATGCAGTTGCACTTTGCAATATTCGCAAACGTATCGTGTATAATCAGTTTTTATTTACCAAAACATACTCTGCATTGATTGGTCCATAACCAAATGGGGAAATCTCCCTTATTTGATAACGGGGAGATCTCCCCAATCGATCGGATAAGTTTTAATAATTATTGAATTATTTTCCAGGGCGGCGTGTATCCGCAGGAGGACTTCCAGGAGGTAGTGTATACATATCTGTTTCTATTGTACACTTTTGTGTTTTATTATTTCTATTTCACACCAACAATGTATGTGTTTCAGTTAACAACATACAATAACTTGGAGGACGGGCCCGGCTATGACGTAAATATATATTTTTTTTATTATTCAGTATTCAGTACATTTCAGTATTATCTCAGAAAAAAAATCCGCAAAGTGTGTTTAAAAAGTACAAAATTTACATAAATCAAATATAATTTTCGATATTTCTGTTATACTCAATAGTGATAAATGAGGTATGAGCGGTGATCCAAGTAATCTACCTACCTAGCTATGAACACTTGGATGGGAATCCTTTGATACCGTCAGAAAAGAACATCTATTCTTGCCTACTTGCTTGCCTACTTGACTTCTTCGTTGTCGGAAAAATGATTTCAAAAGTCGAAACAGGTAGAAGTCACCGGGGCCCAGGTCTAGGCTAAAGGAGGGGTGGTTCAATTCGAGGAACGCAGCTTATGCAATGGCAGACTTGTGCACGGGAGTGTTGTCATGCAAGAGCTGCACCCCGCGACCGAACGCTGTCTTCTAGTTTTTCAAAACCTCACCTATGATTCTATTGTGGGGAAGGTAATCAATTAATAGCACACCAAATTTCTTCGGTGGCGGGAGACCGTTGTGTTTCCATTCCATGTCTCCGGGCCCAAATGGTGAATCTACGTCTCATCACCCGTTACTGTTTTAGGCGGAAAAGCTTTACTCTTTTCTTCAAATAGGTCAAAATTTTCTCTTGAAATCAGAACACGGTTTTCACGGTTTTAAGCGTCTGTCATATCTAGATAGATTATTTTTGGTTCTCCCCTCGTATAACTCCTTTCTCATCTCAATTGAGTACACTGTCAACTTATATATTCTCGTATCAACAGAGGGACAACGCCTTCATCAACTTCATGGCGCAAACCAGTCAACAGTTCAGTGAGAAGTGAGTATCTGTATATAATTATCGTTAATATATACATATATAAATATATATATTTGTGTGTGTGCGCAGTGTGTGGGACGAGTCTCCGGCGGACGAGGTGGACGAGGTGGACGTGTTGGACGACGGGGACGCTCCCGACGACGCAGACGACGACCGACTGGACGAGGAGACGCAGCGCGTGCTCGCACAGGGATCACGTACGTATTTATAACAAAATTGGACAACGAGATGTGCATTATTGTGTTGGAAAAAAAACATGTAGAAGAAGATAATTCATTAAGTTAATCATAGGTGACATTGTTGATTAACAGATTTGTTTGTATTATTCCAGCGTGGGGGGATGCAGGTGTGAGCTCGGGAGCCCTGGCTGCGGGGGCATCGGCGGACGCGTCGGGGGCCGTGGGGGGTGCCGACGACGGGGGCGGGGCGGAGGGTTGGGCGCAATTCGACACGCCTTTCAATAAATACCCCTTCTGGGCGGCGTCGAACGGTATGTGTGGTACTTCTTAGTTTTAATACTAATTCAGTGATGAGAATACTAATATATTATATGTTAGAAAGGAATTGTTCTTAGTATGTAATGTATGAGAATATTATAAACTATTATTGAACAGGTCATTGAGGAGCTGATTTATGTTATATTTGTTCTGAATTGTCAGACGTGTTTTTAATTTCTACGAGTATTGTTAAAAAATTCACGGATTATTGTTTCAATGTAGTGTTTCCATTGTCGATACGCTTATAAAGCTCCTTACTATTCAATATATACCAAAACAATATATTCCAGAACCAGAGAGCCCGTCACTCTCCGGCGCTTTGCAGAACCTCCGCGTGTCAGACGACGACAAGGACGCACTGACCATCCTGCTCGCACACAGGATGCTCGCCTTCCACAACATGGCGCCCGAGGGACACCACTACGACGCACAGGAAGGAGACACACAGACACACATCGACCACCACGAACAGACACACGAGGAGACTCGTAGCGATCAGAACGACCAAAGTAAAAACACTGAGAGCGATCAGAATGACAGCGTTCAGATTGATAGTGTTACGGAAAAACAACATCAAACCGGCAAAGACGATCAGAATCAAGGAGTCAAAGACAGTCAAAATCAAGGCGCCAAAGAGCAGAATCAAGGCGCCAAAGAGCAGAATCAAGGCGCCAAAGAGCAGAATCAAGGCGGAAAAGACAATCAGAATCAAGACGCCATAGATAATCAAAATCAAGGCGGAAAAGATAATCAGAATCAAAGCGTCAAAGATCAGAATCAAGGCGCCAAAGAGCAGAATCAAAGCGCCAAAGATCAGAATCAAGGCGCCAAAGAGCAGAATCAAGGCGCCAAAGATCAGAATCAAAGCGCCATAAATGAGAATCAAAGTACCCAAGACGATCAGAATCAAAGCGATAACGAAGCTAAAAGTGCCTTCGACAGTACAAATGCGGATAACGAAAGCTGATACCTCCCTCTGCTCCCCCCCCTTCAATACATACAGCCCTACTTTTATTAATTACGTACTGGTACTTGTATTTCGTATAACATCTTAACATCTTTTAAGCCGTGCAATGAATAGCTTCCGTTTCTAACTTCAGTTAATGTAATGGCGGAAATTAAATCTGATAAAAAAAAGGATATACAATATTTTTAAATTAATTAATATTGTTAATTACGTGTGAGTAGGCGACTTATTTATATATTTAAATAGCAATGAATTCATTAACATTCATCTTTGCTACTTCGATGGGGGGGTTGGGGGGGGGAAGGGCTTAAATCACCGAGAACTGACTCTAACTTGCAGTATGTTAATTTAATTAAAACTTAATATATACGTCCCCCTCGTTCGCGTGGGTGGGAGCGAGAGGTGTATATGATATATTCGTCCCCCTCGTTCGCGTGGGTGGGAGCGAGAGGTGTATATGATACTGTGATGTGTACATAGCCTGTATCAGATATGGCGTTAATTTAAGTAAGTATAAATAAATATGTGTAATTGCGTAATGAAAACAGCCTTAAATTGTACCTTCATTGCTTATAATATATATTTGTTGATATTAAAAAAATCGATATCGTATCGATTATATCACTAACATATCGAGTCACGGGGAATCGATACGGATAAAAAAATATTATCGATATTATCAAATCGCTTTAATTTAATGAATTGAAGTTGTTAATGGCGGTTATGTTTTTTTAATATTAACACTAAACCTACCAAGTATCGGTCAAATTGACAGTTCTTAAACTTTTGTAAAACTTACACATTTTCAAACGTTATAATATCGTTATCAAACTACATGACAATTCTTAGAATATGCATATAATATTGTCTTCACTCTTTACTTTTAGTTACTTCCATTATTACCTGCGTTATTTAATAAAATAACTTTTAATTGCCGGTCAATTTGACGGCGTGCGGTAGGAACAGGTACACAAGAATTGTCGGTAGGTTTAGTGTTAATATTAATTGCGTATCTTTTTGATTTATTATTTTATCGTTTTGCACAATAACTGTCTTATGAATTCCATTTTTTTAGTTTTATAATCGTGCAATGTAACTGGTAGTTAGTTTAGGGCGCCATTTAACCAAAACGTTGTAGTTTTTAGAAGCAGCTTACATAGGACTAGATTATAGATTTATAACATTTCTGAACGTTTGTTTTGACATACATATGTTATTTAACGGATCTCCTCGGTCGGTGCTAAGTAAGTACTTTTGAGGGATGATTTTGTAACATCATTACTGACATTTCCAACATATATATATATAAAAGAAAAAAAATCGCATTATATACATGCTTTGATTATCCTCGCAAATTTTGACGTCAATAATCTCCAATCAGTAATTTATTTGTCTATAAATATCTATAGATTATAGTATTCCGTATCTAAGTTCCTAGTTAGACAATTTTGGATACACTTATTAATTCCGCAGTTCCGTCTGTCCGTGAGTCGTAGTATTAGTTAGCTGTAATGCTGAAAGCGTTAACAAATATGTATAGTGCAATTAGTTGCCTTCTTGATTACGATTATTTTGAGACGAAATGGTGGATAACATTGGATTAGATATGATATGATAACGTCTTGATCTTACGACGGTTTGTAGCGGCACGTATATGTAAGTGTAGATTAGATGAATTGTTGGTTGTCGCGTGTCTTAAATTACAAACACTAATTAAAATAGCTAATAAACAAACATTTTGAGTACTAGGAGCGAGAACCGGACCGAGATTTTGGCTCGCTGCGCTCGCAAAATCTCGGTAGAGTTCGGCGAATTGAGGGAAGCGAGTAACCCATCTTCAATTTACCGTTCGAAGCTGAAATCGACAGGCAAAAAATATAGAATAATCAAATATCACATAGTGAAATATTTTTACATTGAAGTCTATGAGACTGTCATTTTTTGGTGATTATTCCTCAACGACATGAGTTTTTTTTTCACTTTCTGTTTATAAACCATAGCTATAAATATGGAAAATTTCATGAAGATCGGTAACGCCGGTTTCATGCCAAACCCTGACATGGGATGCAAATGTTTCACATAGAGCGCTCCGCTCGCTTCGCTCAATAATACAATTTTCGTTTAAATCTACAAGTAGAGTGGTTGATTGATATCAAAGATTATATTTATTAGATGTATGTTAATATACATCTGGGTTAAGTCCGTTTGTGTCGTCATCTCCAAAATATTCGCTCGCTCGCTCGCTCGCTTCAATGAAATCGAAGACCGTTGCGCGTGAGGTAAGAGTATGTATGATGACTAGTATTCTCCGTTGTCTCCGCCCGTATTATAGCGGCAGGTGTCATGCGATTGTTACATTTATTATTGTGTAAATAATTATATTAAATTTTAATGAATTCTTGAATATCGTTAACGTTTAATCATTTTTTTTTATTCATTAAAAGGTAAATAGATGTTTTTTATTCTACTATCAGTTGTATCGCATGACGGTGAGGCGACGCGTATTATTTAAAACGTTTCTGAACCCGGGAGTCGATTGAGGATCAGTTTATCATGTGATAAGTGTATCAAAGAGGTGAGTTCATGAAGTGACTCCTAGGGCTCCGAAGCGATGGTGTGAGGTCGGCAGGAGCGCTGTCTGTCGCTAACGAGAACTGTGCCTTCCGGGCGCCATTCGCCCGAGTCATAATAAATGCTCGTAACGTATTCTATTGTATTTACTATATCATAGTTTAAAAGTTTTATTATAAAAGTTGCTCAATAATATTGTTGTTTTATTTATATTCAACACGTCCCATATCAAAATAAATGGTCCTGTAAACAGTTAGTGACATTGGTCAGAGGTATTAGGAGTTGCTAATAAAAAATTGTCTGTCATTTTTTTCGTATTTTATTCTCAAAAATGACGTTTGACGTTTATTTTTTTTTATTTACTTAAACAGTTCAAACACAACGGTTATGTAAATTGAGAAAATGGTCTTTCATTCTATATATATTTATTTTTCTAAAAAAAAAAAATGTTAAGTTAATTAGTTTAAAGACAACTGAACTATTTAGCGTAGTTAATTTAAAACTGAAGTAACCTGTTAGATGATCTTAATTTTTTAAATTCAATTAACTTTGTACTAGCAATTATAAATCCTTTCTTCATAAATCGTAGTCTTGTATGCCATTTCAGTGCAGTTTTGTGCTAGCAATTAGAAATAAATCTTAAAAAAACCGTAGTCTTTATGCAATTTCTTAGTGAAGTTATATTACATATAGCTATTATTCTTGTTAATGGATACTTTCTATTTTGTTCTGTTTTATATAGAATAGCTTTTTTTGAAAATGTTTACGAGTTCATTCATTAAGGTGCAGCGATCGCTTCTTGTACGTATATTTCACTCCCCAATGAGTTATTAAAAATACTATTAAGATAATTGGAGTGTTATAGTAAATATTTTAGAAAATATACAATTTTGTCCCATAGGTATCCAATTTCTATAATTATGGTCGGTGCAAGACTAGAAGTGCTTGCAATTTTAATCTTAAATTGATATATTGTCTTTCCATTTACTCCACCAGATATTAGTATCAACTCTTTTACTGAGTTTTTGAGTCGTTTGAGAGAAACAATTATTTGTAGTCATGTCCCAGAATTAAATATATATATATATGTATATTAATAGTACATTTTTAACAGTTTAAAAGTTATTAACTTGTCGAAATTATTGTTAGAGTTTCTACTGTCGTAGTTCCAGCATGTATTCAAATTAGCAAACAACTGTAAAATCTGAATTTAAAGTGCTCTGCAAAGCCATAGTAACTTCTGTTAGTCATTCCTTCAGACTTGTAAATGAAGGATAACATCTTGATCCATATCTCAAAGACGAAAAAAGATTCTTCTTCATGCATCTCACTCGATAAATCTTTGAAAAATTAATAGAATATAATATCTTGTCTTAAAATAACTGTATTCTTACATTCTTATTTCTTATTTATTGACCGCATGCAAAGCGAAGCGTAGTTAAGAATAAATGTCAGTCTTTGTAGATATAACTATTGCCATCATTTACGGGTCATAAAGTAATAGAGCACCATAAAAGAGCACAGGATTTTGTAAAAATCGAAGATCTCCAGTTAATCCATGACCAACTTAGCCACAGATTTTTCTGTGACTGATTATTTTTGGTAATATTTGGCCATCCAAAGATTTAGATATTACAAAACGATTTACGTAATGTATTATGTATAGAATACAATAAAATATGCAAAGAACTCTAGTATCGTACACTCATGTGTTTTAATGAATATATTTTAAAATAAATATTCTTTAGGTAAACAATATTTTAAAGATCAAACTGTTTTTTGATAACATTATATTAATTCACAACAGTAACACAGTAGCTTTCCACTGCTTGTCAAGTCTAAACACATATTCCTTCTATCACACGTTTTTTTTTGTGTAAAATGTAATTCTTGTGCACATTAAGAGCTTGTGCTGTGGGCAGCTTTAATAATATCTAATATCTTATAATATATTAATATATTTAATATCTTCCAAGAGTAATTGGAGTTATTGTAAAGTTTAATTGCACAGTGGCTAACAATAGTAATACGTATTTTAGTTAATTTGGAATACATCAATAGACAAGATGATCATATTTCAATAAATTGATGGCTGATTTTATTTGTAAAACCACCTAAAAATTGAAAAATAGATACCACTAATTTCAAAACCAACTGAAAATAGAAAATCTTTGAGATACCTGTTTTAATTTCCCTTTAAGGGGTACATTTATTACTAGTAATATTGTGTTCTGTTCTTATATAACATTTTGTGGTGTAGTTATATGGTGCGTGGTAGAACACACTTTTGAACGAATGGTATTCAGGGAAGAAGGATATCACATGTAGGGCGGAATTCATAAAAATAAAACACTCGTCCGTTTTGATATAATTTTATTTTCCTTGTATTTATATATAATGACTATGATCATCTACTAAACTAAATAATATAATTCAACAGCATCCTTTATATACAATATGTATAATTACTTTATGACTCCATCGTTATAACTTTAAAAAAGATTCATCTAATTACAAAACAATATTGAAATCAACTACGATTATTAAAGTTTAACAATTAATAATTTGCCACAAGTTTTTTTGTAATTATTTATTTACAAACCTTACATTAATTTAGTCCCATAATTCCCGAATGGATCAGCTGTATGGGAACGTTTAGTTTAGAATCATTTTATTTGTAAGCGCATAATTATACCGTCCGAGCTGGAGTCGGAGCGTAACGATGAATAGAATTGTTAAACTTAACTCGCATTTGAGTGAGGAGCGCGGAGATAGCGGATACACTCCTCTATAAAGCCGTATCCACACTGTTATATGCTTTATAAACTCCTAAAATATGTATTATTATTTTGTATTTTAAAGTTTTGTGCTAAATCTGCTGCAATGGCTCTATTATGTCTTTATAATCAACAGTATAGACACGGCTCAATTTAAAACATGCACATGACACGAAAATCCTCAATAAATAAATCTAAAATTTAATGTGTTTATAATATATTATTTTATTATAAAATATTCCTTTCCAATGTCAACATATACAAGATTTATTGTAAAGGAACTTGTGTTAAAACCGCATAAGATACTAAAGCTCTAGAGATAAACAAAATAATAACGGTTTTGATATAAGCTGGTAAAATCTACAAAATAAACACCTCGCCTCCGCTGTAATGATTAAAATATATAAGAAAATATACATTATCCTTTGTAAAGTTGGCTACGTACCAAAATAATCTTGTTATAATTTTAATAATTTAGTTATATATTTATTGTTTTTACTACGACATATTCCTTTAATAGTAACACTCAGTTGAACGCACGTTTCGAGAAAAAATACTAATATAACAGCTAGTTGCGTGCGATTCAGTAACGATCTATTACGATATCTTATTTCAAACTAAATGTGTATTTAGTGATAAATAACGCCAATTATATTATAACATACGGCATGTTTTTTAAAATAAAATAGACAACGTAAAACAGAGCTCCGAAATTGTAATTAGCTTTGGTATTTAATTAATAATTCTTTAAAGGATTTCAAATTATATTAAATTAAACTAGCAACACTATAATAAAAGCGAAAGTTTGAGCGACTGTTAACACGTTACGCGACGGAGCCGACACGACATTACATTCATCTTGGTTATTGTATAAGGTAATTTAAAATAATTGTGTTTACATAGTATTAATTAGTTAGTTACTCGCCAGTTATGCAGCTATATCCGCATATAATTATCTATCGCGAATACTTAATCGATATTTTACATATTATATTAATTATCGCTTTATTCGGTTAATTAGGTAACAGTTTAACTAACAACATCGACACGACATCGATTGGTCAGCCGCGGTCGCCCGCACCTTGTATTGCTATCATTGCACGAGGGTGACACCCTCTCACATCACCCTCACTCACACTCACCCTACACGATAAAATTTTTAATCGTACAACATTAAAAATATAAATCTGTTTAAATAATAAAATAACTTTTATAAAATAAAATATAATACAATTATAAATTAATAGAAAGTTAGTGAACAAAAATGGAAAATCTCAGATCAAAATCTACCTCGAGATAATATAGGATAGTTAAACATTTCCCAAAGGGGATCGGAAGCACCGGGCGGTGAGAAAATAATAGTCCATTGAAGAGTAACAAAATTATTGTCATCCAATGCTACAATTTTCATCATTTAAGTTTTATATTATTCATTTAATTATTACTTTTTACAGATCAACACCATTCACAATAACTATAGTTTATTTATTACCTTTTACGCTCCGTATCTATAAAAATTACATCTACTTATGTCATAGTTAATGTTGCAAAATTTAAATAATCTCATAGTTATCGAGCTCTATAACGTAACATTAAACATCTACAGTAACTTAAATGCAGCGTATAATTCGCAATATGCTTAAATTTAACAGACATCTACCGCGAGTAACTCTAGTAGACTTCGACACCGCGTGTCGCGAAGTGTAAAGTGTGTCAGAAACAAGGCGAAGACCGAGACGGAGACGGGAAGAGTGCGATATAGAGAAATCACTACATTAATATACGAGTAAGGTACACTGTATAAAAAGATTAAGTATAGTACTTTACTTATTTACATTATCACACCGCACCAAGAGATGCGAACGTTATGTACACGCGGGCGATGCGACCCGACGCCTAACTCTCGGTTACCGTTGTTTGCATCTATCGATTCGTTTGCGTCTTCTAATATTCCGAAAATAAGATAGCAATAGACCTTCGAGGTCCATCTCATCGTATCGAACGTCCGGCGGCATCGAGTCGAACGTCGGTTGTGTGAGGAACGAGCGAAGTGAGACGGGACCAGGCACAGAAATAATTGAACGTCTCCGCGGCGGCGGGACGGCGGAGCCCCCCTCACCCCCCGGCGCGACTGTCGCCCGCTCACAGCTGGTACCACTTCTTGTCCTTGTACTTGAGCATGAGCTGGTGCGCGGACGAGGAGAATTCGGAGGCCTGCGAGTGCATGCGCTCGGTGCGGTCCTCGAGTTGCGACAGCTTGTCCCCGCGCTCCAGCACGAGCTGATGCGCGCGCGACACCTCGCTGCAGGCGGCACCGGCGCGGGCCCCCAGCGCCTCCACGCCCGCGTTCGGGCCACCCGCCACGTGCCGGGCCACCGCGCGGCTCGGCTTGCCGCTGCTCTCTCCGACTGCCAAAGATAATTACATTGCGTCATCGATAAACATATGTTCAATGGTTTGGCAACGACGATGGAAATATAGATGTATATTCAGTTTTATGTTGACTTACAGAGTTCCTCCCGATCTAGCGGCCGGGAACCGCCGCCGAACAGCCCGCGGAAGAAGCTCTCCTTGGGAGCCTCGGGCATGTCTCGGGGTAGAAATAGCTCGCCAATCATCTCGTTTAATTGCTGACTGTAATTTGACAATATTCTTTAAGGCAATTCGATTGATTTTATTTTTTAAAATAAAATGTTTGATAATTTTAAAGTTATCAAATATTTTTAATTGTATGACATTATTGTAAACGTTACCAGAACTCGGCGTCAATAGTGAACTTCTGTATTTCGGTAGGCGAGGCGAGATACAGTCCGTGCCCGCGGTTGCTGAAGCAAAATGTCTTGGCTATTCTGAAACACGCCAATCGCACACGCCTTAATATATTTATTATCCGAAAATATTATGTAGATAAAATACCATTATTCACATATATTTATTTCGGTGAAGAATACATTTATCCACCATCTAGAATATTAAATATTTCTGATTATTTAATATTAATATAGCATATAAACTGTTCTTATATTAAACGTAGTCCTCATTACTTACTTAAAATATTGTCAACTAAGTCGATAGTCTATCTTTAAGAAACAATATTTTTCTTACCTTCAAAGTCTTCTGCTTCGTCTCAAAAATTATTGATAAGTATTAATTCTACTTATAATTTATGAAGCACGAGTAAAAGTGTAAAAATTAATGACAAAGTGGGAGAAAAAACAGTCCCTAGGAAAGCTCGCATGCTCTAAGACAAGACAGAAAATAGAAATAGCAAAGAAATAGCAAGTAAGAATAAGAGGAGAATACAGTGTGACGCAATAGTAAGATTGTTAGGAAGGAAATAATGTTAGTGGTGACGTGTTGGATGTGTGGATGTGGGGTGGTAAGTCTGTGTGTGGGTCCGGGGCGAACAGAAACATCTTAAGCGGACGGACTGGATCGAATTACGTATATGAAAAAGTTGGACTAAAGATATCAATTGTGCTTTGAGACATTAAAGTTAAAAAAAAAAGCATTTATATGTAACTCCACGGCTATAACTAAATGCAACATTCGTCACATGTCTACAAATGTCTTAAAACAACTTTATACGTATCTTCAGTTGTACCAGCTAGTAGTGCCAACAGTTAAGTTTTAAAGAGAATTAAGAAGTTACAAACCAATTAAAACAATAAAAAAAAAAAGATTCGTCCATGTCCGGGGTAACGCAGAGTGGGATAGAAGCTGCCGAGAACATAAAACACTAACACAGGGCTCGGGGCATGAAGGACGATTACATGACTAACGCAATTCCGCTATGAACGAAGACTTACTGATCCGTGTCCTCGTTAACTATCAGTTGCTGGCCCCATATGGAGAGCATTGGGTCTACGATACCCCTCTGTTTGGACTGTGTCTGGAAGCTACCAGGAACACAGGCAGCGATCAGTATGGCGCTCGCGAAGCGCTGTGGTCGCGCCGACAAAGAGAGCCAGCGCAACCACAGCGCCGGCGTCAAAGATTCAACATCATTGCACTAGTAATGCATGGTTAGAACAAATGTCACCGTGGTGTATGGGGGTTACGTATGAGTCACCATTAGCACTATATGCAATCACATGTCGGGAGCATACAATGGTCGTCGAGCACGTTCAGGATTAGTGTTCACACAAATCAGCACCAAGTTACGGTTAGTTATGTGTTATTTAATTATGTCGAGAAATGTGTTCTGCGTCGTGTACTTTGTTATAAAACATAAAATAGATGAAGAGTGCCAAATATCGAAAGCACAAGAGGTGCTCGACAGATTTGTAAAATTTTGTCTACTTGTGATCAGAAAGAGCGTGGCTATAGCCACCAGCAGCTGGGTGCTGGTCGTGTCCGGTCTGTTTCTCTGCACTTGCTTGGTGCTTGGAGTTCATGACTTATCAAATAACGCAAAAAGCGAGCGCAAGTAAATCCTACAAATCTCATCTTGCACCAAGCAAGTGTACATTTCTCTAACATCGATCATAAATCACAGGAAGTCTCTTTTTGGCTCCCAAATGATAAAATGGCAAATGTACAACATGATCTGATACGTGGCTGTTGATGAATGCAAAATTGTAAAAAAATGACAAAATCGTAAAATCTTCAGTAGCAGAAAAATAACAGCATTATACCGACAATTCAAAAGCTAATCGTATCTAGAGAATGTAAAGATAAAAAAGCCGTTTATCATTTAGTGCCTGGTTTATGTGCATGGATAACGTCTAGGAGCGGTTGGGACTCCATTCGGAGGTGGTGAGCCTCGATAGCATTTCATTCACTTTAACGATTACTTATTTTCAGTAATTCGTCTGATGCGTGTGAAAGTCGCTGAGCTAAGAGGAAATTACCATATTTTAAATTTACAAAAACCAATACTAGGAGTTAACATGTTATCAGAAATCCAAAAAGAAACACCACAACACAAATAATTTTAGTAACAATTTCAGTTTAGCTCTGCAAACTTTTACGATGGAAATGGTAAATAAATTCCAGAAAATTTATTAATTATATCCTGTTACCTGAGTTCAGTCAGCGGCAGAAAGTCTGCATGTACGAGAGGCCGCAACGAGGGCAGGCTGTACGCCGCCAGATGACCCGTCGATAGGTAGTTGACTAGACAAACGCTGTCTGGAATCCGCATAGAAGGACGATGATAATTGTGATCGTATTGTCAAAAAAATAAAAATTCACCGTATCAGTATAATCAAAATCAACAATGATTTCAACTGTGGCTTTTTAATCTTAAAACCTGAAATATCCATACCTTTAAGACTCACAATCTCGGACTTGACGACGAAATCGGTGTCTACAATCTGTTGTCGGTAAACACAATTTTGGCTAGGCAGTGCCACAACGCGCGCCTGCTTCTCGGACGCGATAACCACAAATTGTCTATCCGCTGCGGCTTCGGCCCCCGGAGTAGGGCTTACATGGCTGCCGCTCCCTGACGAGCTCTGCTTGGTGGGCGTACGCTCACGACGATCGCGAACCTTTATGGTAGGGTTGATTACACGGAAGTCCAATTCGATTCCACAGGAATTTAAATTTACGATACTTACGTCTTTACTATCATCCTTCCAACTCTCGTAGGAATATGGAATTAAAGCACCGTTACAGTCCAAAAATGACATCGACAATATTGAACCTTTTAACCTAAATATAGGACCACCTGAAATTAATCATATTTAAGAATTATTATACGTCATACACACACGTACATAGTTTATTAAATTAATATTACCACTGGTGGAGACAACGACGGGCTGCGTGTGACGCATGTCGGCCTCCGGTAGACTAATCATCATAGTGAGCACCGAGCCCAGGGTCGTGCCGATCCAGAGCGTGGGCAGTAACGTTGAGGGATCTAGGAGAATAATATTGATGAAGATGAAAGACATAAAAATTTAATTGTAAACTGTTAAAAAAGTTTATTCTAAAACTACTTACCAGACTTTTTTGTGTAGCTGTCGGCGAAAGCTAGACATTGGATCCCCTCTTGCGCGATGTTCTCCAAACTCGACATGCTGCTGGAGCGCGATCTCGAGAACGAGCTGTCCAGCTTGTCTACGCGGCCGGTTGGTGCAATACACATAGATTATCCCTCCGCCTTGTCCGAAATTTTGCTAAAGGTCCACTACCATTGGATGCTAATGGACACTTAGCCACGTACATAGTAGTGGTTGTATAAAATTTTAACAGGCGTATTGATTTGAAAAGCGATGTTTTAATGTTTTAGTGAACAAATTACTACAACCACTAATATGAACCGTAACATTATAATCTACAAGGTTGCACTCTAGAACTAGCTGATTAAGTGCAGTTGTGAAATTAGCTGATTTCGATTTCTTAGTATATTTTAGTGCCACATAGAATAAGGTAAAGATTATAAAATTGATCATGCTTAAAAGTAATTTTGTTGCATGCCCGTCCAATTTCAGCTCATTTGCACAACATTCTAGGTCATCTTTTTATATTATAGGATAGTTTAGCTCACGATTTATATCTTACATAATAAAGTATAGCTTCAATAGCACATAATATATTAATTTATACAGTCACATTAATATCATGGGTTTTGAGAAATACGTTAAGGTAATGGTACAAACAATGACAGCTATAGAGATTAAAGCAACGAATAAGGCGAGACAAGAACGAAAAATATGTTACGAGATGCAAAATAGGTAGTTACATCAAACAACGGAGATGAGGATGTTGAGGCTTAAGGCGAGTGTTATCGCCGCGGCAGGCAGGTGACGTTCTAACAGACATTAGACTGTCTCTACGTTTACCTTTTATCTAAACTCATTTTATAACATTTTCGTTCTACATTTTCTATAATCTGCAAGACCATATCATACAACTAAAATAAAGCATTCTTGTGGACGGACAGACAAGTTCAATGCAAATAAATATATAACACCTACTAACTATGTGCAGCGACAAAGGATTGAATTGAATCTAGAAGCGCATGCGACTAGTGCGATTAATAAGAAGATTACTGTAAGCATACATAGACATAAGGACAGCCGTATATAGAGGCAGCCAAAAACGAGCCATATAAACTTTTGTGGTCGAGCTAGAAAAAAAAGATGTCATGTACTCAACAGCGGTTAATAATAATAATAATAACATTAATAATTGTCGAGTGGTAATCGCCAGTGCGATTGTAGACCAGGCACTCGAATATAAAATTGAATCTGTAGAAAAATAGAAAGATATGATGCTGACAAAGGCAAAGAAACAAAATACGTGACCGCTCGTGATAAGTAAAAGATAAATCGAAAATTTCGAATACAAGGACGCATAAAGGTTTCAAATGATACGTGTCTCGTTTATAATATGGAAAGCTTCGCTTATAGAATGCACATATAACATAGATCCGTTCGTACATTTAGAAAGTGATAGATATAAGAGATAGTTTTTAGTAGTAAGTCACCTTTTCTTAGTCTAAGATTCATGCCGAGGGTAAATTTTGAGTGCAGTTGAAGTGCAGTGAAAGGGAACATAGTAAGATAGTCACAGCCACAATTTCGATCTAACGAATATAACAAACCATCTACTGTGTGTTAATACTGCATCGCAGCCCGTGACAAGCCACAAAACGGAAGATATTAAACTAAAGATATTATGTAAATGTAAGTCGATGCAAATGTCATTCTGATACCATTGGGTTGCACAATTTGTAAGTACTCCATAGATGCGAGAGTCTGCGGAATAGTTGGTTCTGTATCGACAAATAAACCACAATAGGTTACAAGCATGATCTTCAATCCTTACTGTATTCTTAGACCACGTCACGTCACCGTCTACAGTCTTATTGTAATTTATAGAATAGTAGTACTTATTGAATTAAAATCGAATATATAATAAATAATTTCCAATTTCATTAAGATTGTAGTATGTGACAATGTCGAATAAGAAATGTGTATGTTTCTGGCAAAACAACTAATTGGCTCTCATGGCAAGGACACACAATAGAAGAACTCATTCTATAGTCGGTTATGATGACAACACAGGATAACATAAATCTACTTGGAACTAGAAATAAAATAAACGAACAAAGGCGTGTGAGACTGTAATGATTACCCATGAAATGATTCCGATCTGAAATTGGAAATTTATTAAATAAATAAGTATACAGAACCCAGTACATGCTCATTAATGATTATAAATGGCACTTGAAAAATAATGGCCTTTCGAAAAATGGTACTTGTAAAGTAATGAGTTTTTGAAACAGTTGTGTCCAATAAGTTATTTTTGCACTTTAAAATATTTTCATACTTTTATGACTCGAGTGGAAAAAATTATGTACTTTGTAATTGAAATTGAAGATTTATTTTGATGGCATTTTTAATGAGTAAATTGGTTCTTCAATTTCAGAGTGAATAAGTTGGTTAGGTACTATGGTAAAAGTCATGGAAGTTGAAGTAGTAAGTGTAGAAAGACAAATAAATGAAAAAAATTATAAATAACCAAATGAAGGTAAACTAAATTAAGATAAAAGAGGCGAAGTCGCTCGAGAGTTCAGCTGAATAGTAATGCCTAACTAAATTACTTAATTTTATACACATCAATTTCAACAATGCAAGGCAAGTTTCTTCATTATTAAAGCCATAATCATCAGCCGTCGACATTTTATAATCTTAGCACGAAAGCGACGCAAGATGCACAAGATACGCAGTTGATCCATTCCGGTCCACACTCAAATCCAGCGACTCGCCATGTAACCCAAGATCAAAAACCAAAAAAAATAATAACGAAGGAGAAATTGCGACTGCTTTAGATCGGAAAGGCGAGACCGAGAGGTCGTATAAAGGTGACTGTACTACCAAAACTGCAATACTGTCGCGTCGTGAGCAGAGAATGCTGCGGGGCGGGGGGCGCAGCGTACACGTCGGACGCGGTGGACAGGCACTTGTGCAGTTTTCGGGTACCTTGCGAGCGCGAGCGCCGCACAGCACGCGTCCCCGCGGGACCCCCCGCGCCCGCTCCGCCCCCCGGCGCCGCCCCGCCGGGCCCCCCGACGGGCCCCGCGCAGCCCCCGCCGCCGCCACCCGGCCCGTTCATCTACAACACACACACACGTCCGCGGCCGACCTCACCCGACCTTCCCGCCCTCGAGCCACACGCGCACGAGACTGCATCTAATACTGCCTATTTGTCTATGTAAATAAATTATATCGAAATTATTTCAATTCTTTTCGCTCCTGACAAAAACTTTTAACACATATTTTCCTATCGTTTATGTGACGATACCAACCAAAAGTAAATATTGCAATTCGAATGTTTGTTATAAAGCAAAATAAACCAGAGAAAGAAAGAAATACATAAATAAAGGAAGATGTGAATAAACCGCCACCTCGTTTACAATATACATATATTATCAACATTAATAATTATATATGATGATAGCCCAAAAGTAAGGACACCGACGCGGACACATCGTTAGACGAAACAGAAAATAATCTGAAGCCATTAGGCTCGAGTAGGATTAGTCAGGCGTGATCGGACAGTCACTGTAGTCCCTCTGTTAGTTGTGTGTATGTCCATAATCTGTGGTCCATACCTATTCTGGTTGACACTTCTATTACTTGCTCGATAGTCTCTTCTTCCACGTTTTGCTCATTCCTTGTACAAAGTCTCGCTAAAAAATCTCCTGGAGAAAGCAGATTGATAAAAAAATGCATCGTTTCGTTAAGAGCTTGTTAGTATTTCCTGGCGCGTCTGTCACTCGGTATGGTCTGATATGAAGCTATCAAGCGGGAGGTGCACAGCTAGAGTCCGACTACGTAGCACGTTACTCAAATATCATCTCAAACGGACATCGACAACACAAGAGATCTGAACGCCTACGATAAAGTATCGATGCAGAAAAAATTAGAAACAAATTATTAAATTACCGAAGAGATCTGATAGGTATTTAAGGCAGTTTGAATCCTCGTCGGATGAGTCCTTGTCCTTCGGAAAGAAAATACACCAATTACCGTATAAATTATAATGGCTGCTCATAATATAATACCAATATTGTGCACATTTATACAACGTGAACTTTTACATATTATATGTATCATTTATATTGGTCTGTTAAGGTTATATAATAAAAGTATATAAAAAGCTAAATATCACAAAAAGCGCAAAGCATGATTTATTGATCATTTTATATTTTTACTATTTTTTATTATAGATTAAAATTATCTATTAAATGAATTTATTTTTAGTATTATTAGTGAATCATTTAAAAAGTATTTGACATGTTAAAACTAACTACTTAGGACCTACGAGCAAAAATTATCTATCATATAAAATCGTAAATCTCTACAATATCAAAGGATATAAAACTCGCCAAATCATTACCATTCCAATCCAATCCCGGAACTACGCTATGTTACATGATGGCTAGCTACGAGATACGCAACCCGCGGTGAGACGGCATGATGTGTGAGTGAGATGGATGGACCCTGGAGATACTTACTGAAACGCCTCATCAGGTTGCCCGCAAACGACTGCGGTGGCTGTGATGCGGCTTGCTTCTTGCGCAGGTCCTTGACTGATTCTTGTTTGTTATATTTAATATTGGGTACTGACAATAGTCTCTGGTCTCGTTGATCCCTCGATTCCTCCTTTTTCTTACTCTTACCCCGCGGCGGCCGCAAAGGTTTGCCGTCTTCATCGAAAAGAGGTAGGTTATCTGGTCTTGTAACTTTTTCTTCTTCACCTAATCGAGAAGGTGAAATATCGGGAGAATCGTTTCGTTCTTTATCTTGCCATCTTTCCTGAAGCTCCTTGTGCATTCTGTCATATACGTCTTCGCCCGACCGCTTTTCTTGTAGTTCTTTATGCATTCTTTCAAAGACATCTGAACATACACGGAGCGGTGACGACAACTGACTTTTATCTTCTTCTATAGGTTTAACAACTGCCTCGTCACCGTCGGGCGAATCAGCATTCGATGTCTCGGGTCGATCGGGTATAATCTCTGATGTCGCTGTCGGTTCACAATAAAATTGTGAAGTGGGTTTTTCAATAATATCTTCGTTTTCAGGGGGTCCAAAAGCAGCTTTAAATTTAAGATCAACTTTGGAGAGTTGTCGTTTGAGGTTGAAGTTCTTCCACGGTGTAGATTTCCGTCTCATATCAAGCTTTGGGTCCGGCAATGCTTCCTCGGCGGCGTCGGGGCTGGGTGGCGACTCCTCCAACTTCAGAGACAGGGGAATAGATAATTTTGTAGAGCAGTGCTCAATGAACTTGTGAAGGAACTACGGACTACTTTGCAATATTATAGTATTTGCAGCCCTTCTAAAACATTTTTCAAATTAATTGTATGATATATCAATGGATAGATATTTTACAATAGTCGTTAACAAGATTCTAATAGCTAACGTCAACGAATCTTTTGAGCCTTTGGTGACCAAAGTTAAGGAGTGCAACTTTTGAGCCAAGGTCGTATATTTTAGTTGCGCACGTCTAAGGGTGGTTTATGCTGTTAGCTAGATAGGCGTTGTAGAATAGTGAAGACAGGCCGAGTGTAAAAAATGTCTAAATGCCATGCCAGATGTCACTACGGGGTCAAAGCTGGGTTCGAAGTTAGCGCTAGATAGGTATAGTACTATTAAATTAATAAAAATCATAATAATTCTATATTGGGATAGAACCGGAGTCAGTTCTCCGGCCTAGCAAATAAATCGTAATCAAACAAAAGTGCAAACAATACATAATGTGAAAGATTGCCCTTTAAATAATCTCTAATTTAATTTATATGAAATGGTCTAAATATTATTTATATTTATTACATTTTTACATCTTTTAATGGTGTCGTTTATCATATTGTCAGTGAGACTAATCTGCAGTTAAACTACGTTTACGTCTTACTTTATTGAGGCGTTATCTAACATCAATTTTGGTAGTCCACAAAGGGCTAGGGAGCGGCAAAAAAATTTGGTATCGTAAAGAACAACTTCTCACCATATACATCTTTCACAGTCGACAATCCTAATCGTTATATAAACATATCGCTACTCGAAACGGAAAACGACGACCGCTTTAAAAAAAAAGATTAGAAAAATAAAGAAATTATAGTCGCCGAACAGACGACGGGCCATCTCACGGGACCGACCTGGTCGAGGTCGGGTGAGCGTCGGTCGTGTCTCGGGTGCCCGTGCGCGTCCGGGTGCGGGAGGTACAGCGCCTGCGCCGGCAGCGCCGCCACCACGCAGCGCCGCCACACGTCCACCACCACCACGCCGCGCTCGCCGCCCCACGCCATGCTGGGGACGAGAGGTGCTGGCTCGGTACGGCGCGGTAGGGGGCGGTGGTGGAGGGTTCGGTACTCACAGGCCGTAGGAGGAGTTGATAGTGAGCGTAGTGACGGGGTGCGGGGGACCGTGCTGCAGCGCCACGAGTGCGGCCTGGAAGCCGGGCGCGCGCCGCGACCCGCCCGTGCCCGCACAGCCCCGCACCCGCGCCAAGCCGCCGCCGCATGACCCACGCTGCAGGAACACGGAACCATCGAACACTCAGAGGAAAGTATATATTTATATTGTTTTTCTGTACCATGGGTAATCATAGATACTGACTTTTTTGCTCTCGCCTTCTAAGCTCTCGGTAGCGCGACTGAACGAGGACGAACGCGTGCTCTCGACCTCTGGTGACGTCTCTTCCTCCACCGCGTCAGTTATGACTGGAATATCGATTACCTGTAATTTATTTTATATTTTTTGTATGTTACCGAATAAAAAGAACTACTTATGTTATTAATTTTCAGGTAGATGTGCTTGTGATGTTCGTCAATTTATTATTAAATTTTCTATTAATTCCTTAAAATCTTGTGTTTTATTTTTTGAAACTTCGTCTTTGCTATACAGATAAACAAATATTTATTCAAACTACAGTAAGTAATGATGTTATCTTATCAAATGACAAACTAGTCGAAGACTGACATGTGTCTCTGCGTGCAGCTCGGTCTTTCGGAACTTGAAAAGCACGACGTGTCCGTGCGGTAGCGCCACCGCCAGCCGCCGGGACTCCGCACATAGCGCCGCCGCCTGCACCCCGCCACCAGCCTCCTCACACCCCCCACGACGCTCAAACACTGCGGACAGATACCCATCATGAGAGCCTTCGATGGCATCGAGGAAGACTAACTGTGTTACAATACTGAGAGTTCTATCGAAGAAAGGGTGGGGGAAATTGAGTAAATAATATCGTAAAAAGATTTGCTAATTTGATAGTATAAATATAGATAACGATTAATGGTTAGTTTGTAGGTTACCTTTGGAACATTTCAGTTTATACAAAATTTGCAGTGTCCCGGCGCTGGCATCCCAAAACTTGACGCTACCATCTGCGTGCCTGAAAATCGAACATAAAAACGTTACTAGAAAGTTGAAAAAAATACACAAATAAAAAAACATAGTATTTTTCTTTTAATGGGTTACCCGGTAAGTATGATTTCGCTATAGGAGCAAGAGGCCGGCGCCCATTCGCCGCCGTTGACCGGCCACAGCTTATCGCTGAAGCCGGCTGCCTTCTTGTTGGCCTGACGGCCTACTGAGTAGAATGCTGGGATCTATAATTATTGGCGTATGAGTTATAATGAACTGTTTTTTTCAAATCTTAGACATGTTCTTAGTGAAGAACTTTAAGTTTCCAAATATTGACCTGTGTCCAATTTCTCAAAAATCCCTAAAGGAGTTAAAATATAAAACACTGATTATTGGTATAATTATGCGTACCAAGTCCGAAGGGCAATCTGCGAAGTAGTAACAGCAAGTGACTGGTGACTCGTGTATGTCCATGGGGTAAGGGTTCTCGAAGCAAGGATACCCCGGGGATAGTAGGTCTATCACCACAAGGTCATTTTGAAGCAGCACCACGATGCCATAGGGTTCCTGATAATCTGGAGTAGTGGATAACAGATAACGTTAAGGACTCAGAAAAAAGGGATAATATAAATATTATTGTTATGAAAAACTAAAATGATAGCTTAAGTTAAATGCAAGTATTAATATAATAACTACAAAAGTATCCAAATAAATAATTTAATTTAAATTTAAGCTTTAACAAATGCATGAATGGTAACGTTTTTCCTGATCGCTTTAAGATATCAAAAACTAGCACTCTTCAAGATACGATAACTGGCTAAAGTGATAATAGAGGGGCGGGAATGGACTTTAAATCGCAGGATGGTGTCCTCCTTGTTGTAATGAATTTTTTATTCTATTTAGATCTTAAACTAAGGAAAGTAAAATACATGTTGAAATACTGGAGACTTTTTGGGAATAGTGTTATATTGTGTAGTTGAATATCATAATAAGTTAATAGACACTGTCTCTTACCAGCAGCGTGTGGGCTCTCACAGAGGGTTACGAAGTCAACCACACTGTGTTCCATCTCCAGTACGGTGGTGCTCTTGCCGTTGAGCACCGTGATGCTGTGTGTACGACCCGCCTTATCAGTGGGCAGTCCTCCAGAAAATATTACTAGACTCTCGCTGGAATATTCAGAATACATATTGAGTACCGAAAATAATAAGTCTCTGGAATATGTCTCAAATTGTAACAACTGATGTAAAAGTTCCAGAAATACTGTAAAATACTTACCCAGTTCTCGAAGTTTTCCACTCCAATCTGTGTATAGGTTTGCACGGTTCTGGTTTACCCTCTTTATTTGCTTTTGCTGTAACAAAAACAGAGATTTACTAATCCACCAGTACACAGATATTTCAAAAAGGGGATATTCAAATTCCGCCTTACTACGAAATTCATATTCCACATACCGTGAGGATAGGAAAGGGAGGTAGGTCTAGGAGAACGGGTGCTCCATGTGGCTAGGGCTCCGTCGACGTGCGCGGTCATGAGCTTCCCGTCGTGCTGCCAGGCAGCGGCGCGGATGCCGTCCCCGATCGCGCCCGTCCCGAGCGAACCACGCCATTCGGCCGCACGAGCACGCAAGTCCCACACCACCACCAGACCCGTCTCGAATGCTATCACTAGCTGTGATTTGGTATATTTAAAAAATGCGCCAAATATGCCCACATTATTTTGTTTAATGTACAGAAACTTATAAAGTAATTAATATTTATTTATAAGTATTAACAATGCAAACCTTGCCGGCATCTATGGGATTTTCGCTGACGTCCACTACTGCACCCGGGTGATTTGCTCGTGTCCTATAAACACAAATGATACAATTAGAATTCTTTAGAAAACGACTTTAATATGAGTGTTAATATCACTTCTAATACACATTTATTTCCTACTCTTACCACGACGAACTTAAAATACACAACCATTACCAAAGACAACGAACAAGAATTAATTATACGTATATCCAGCTATTCCTAAACAAATCTGTAACTCAAATTAAGTGTCAAACAATAAAATGATATAATCAATCTTCATCGGCATCGTCTTCCCCTCGTATCGTGTCCGTCTTCCGGCGCCACTTGTTGCGACGTCTCGGCGACAGCCTCCAGACCCCTCCCTAAACCTCTCCAACCCCCACTCCCCAAAGTCTCTAGAAGAACACCCAAGCTATAGGTTACCATATTTGATTTCATGACGCACGAGTTCTAGAAATTTTACAAATATCACTTAAATATAAATGAAAATTTCAAAATTCCGTGAACTGAACATTTCAACGAAATAAACTTACGGCGCTTTCAAGTGTTTGAAGAAAGTGTTAAATATTCACAATGTAAACGATTAAAATCGATAGGACATAAATAAAATTATTAATTTATTTAATATGTTTTAAATTAATTATGATTAAGATATTAACAAATATTTATTTTCAAACTTCATTACATACGTGTGTGTTCAATAATTGAAACGGAAAAAGAGGTTACTGTAATTAATTCCAAGACAAAATCCAACCAGTATTAAATATTTTCCAAATTAATTATTAGTGCAACCTAATAATGGACAATGTTATACCCTCTTACACCAAGGGATGGCTTCGATATTTTATCTTAATCATGGAGGATTTATGTGGTACGTTATTGGATAATCCCGACCTCATAACACAGATTGTCGTTTTAGTATATGACACGTAGTTTAATGGCGGACGACACAACAGGCTTTATTGTTATGTAGTCGTTTATGTGCTATATAATATATAGCTCGTAATTTACATCATAAAATATTCGTTACCTTATAATCTTTGTTAGAACTGAAATTTATGTTTATATAGATAAAAAGTATTTCCCGAATACTAGATACTGATATTTTATATAACTTCTTGTTATGTCTTCGAGGCATTAATAAAAGCCCAAATTCATATCAAAATTAATATTCTAACTCTGTGTAATAAATACTTATTTCTTTTTAACTTTCAGCGGCGCAGGCAGAGCAAGAAAAACCGTGGGATATAACTTATAATATGAGCAAAAAACTTTAAAATGTAATAAAATTACTAAAAAGTTATATATCGTTACTACGTATCAACGTTTTTTTTTTGGAATGAAGTTCTCACCAAAAAGTAAATATAATGTTTCATTGTTACACAATGGCTGCACTGAAACACTCTCTACCTATTTAACCTTGCGATTACCTACGTCCTAAAATAATCTGTCCAAATTTAGGATAGTTTAATATTTCTGAGAGTAGCAGATATATATAGATTAAAATAAAGATATCTATAGAAGACGTACATATATTTATTTAATAACAACCGAACTATATCTTTAAATTTAAGAAATACACTATAATTTGAATATAAAACGGGAGATCATAAAATAACTAGTCGATAACATTTGTCTCTTCAGTTTCTGATGATTACAGTGATCACAGCGATGACCCTCCAATATATTTGGATACTAGCTGAATTAAACCGAATCAAATTATTGAACAATTTTCGTGTATTTTGAGAGGAAAATCGATACTTCAAATAGCACTTAATTTGATAGCTACGCTTCCACTCCAATCTGTGGTTTATTATGCAAACGCGTGCAAGTAAGTTCCAGAACAAAATTTTACAACAGTATCATATAAAATTTTTCATAAAATAATGCTTTTCAATATTACTACTATGGCATAAATATCGATATTAAATAAATAAATCGCAACGTATTCTTCGTTGTGTACAAAGCACGTCCGGCGGCCATGTCGCCTCGTCGCCATTTTAAATCGCATATCTGACGTTGTTTAACTTGTCAATACAGTGAGAAATGCTGTTTATTGGCAACATATCTATAATATTAGTTTAGAAACTGTTCCATTATACTTTTTATATCTATAAATGGATTTCCAGTAAAAAATTAAATCAAAATATCAAACTATATTATTATATAGGACATAAAATAAAACTTAATATTTAATATCGAATTTTTGTTCAGACAGTTTAATTAACATGACAAATTAAAAGGAAAATGTGATTAAATTCACTTAAATCTTTCAGGAAGTTCGTTAATGCGCAACTTTTTCCAATTCAAAAAGCATCGCCAGAGGGCGCTGTTAACGAGCAGTGCGTGAGGTGAGGTTTATAACGAGTGAAGCCGGGGGCGAAACAATTACCATTGGACCAACCTCACACCATTGTCAATATGACAGTTATATTGTTTATGGTTTTGAGGGGAATTGTTATTCAGTTATTCACCTGCTTAATTGTTATTCAGATATATAAAATTAACAATTTATGAGATCTCTCATTAAAGACAGTAATATATTTTCCGTTTCAAGTTGGTAAGATGTTTAAAGTGCATATTATCTTCAATTCTCTGCAAACTTCTGTCATTAGTGCTCTGCTCTGTGGCGGAAAAGTTGTTCATACATTACACATGATTAAAATTTGTATATCTGTCTGTATACGACTGAAATTTAATTACAGCTTACTCTATATAATAATGTTAAAATGTTTAACGGTAACGTTTATTTTAAACTATTTTATATGGATCGGAGGAATGTATTCGTCATTCGGGGATCATATTCCTGGCAGCGGATCGTAATGTAAATATTTGTTGTGTGTGATATTTGTTGGGAGATTCGAAAAGTAGGAAATATAATACATATAATAACTTAACTAGGTACAAATGTGTGTATATTTATTGTATATTATCATATATGTATTGTATAATTATGATATAATTGCAGCGTTCGCAATTATAATGTTAAAAACATTCAAAATGGCGATCGCCAGTCTCTGAATTCATTAATTAGATATTGACGAAATAGTTGAATTTTTAATGAAATAATATTTTCATAATACATCGTTTATCAGTAAAAGCTCTTTAATAAATCATATAAGATTAATTTATATAAACAAGATAATATAATTTAACGATTCAAATTCTATTCGTTTAAAATCAACTGACCATTCCGTGATACGAATGCTTAATTACGTATAATAAATATTAAATATTATTTATTGTTGGTTGATTAATATTTTATATAGATACGCAATATTAAGAGACGGTACAAATATTAATATTGTTATAATATTTAAAGTAAATATCGACAATACAAATTTTGTGTACGTAAAATGTTTACATAAAAAATATGCCGATACGCCGGTAGGTACGCCGTGCGGCGGGTTGTTAAATTTTATACTCTTATGTATAAAAGTGATTACATCGACACAATAAAAGTTATATGAAAGAAATCAATAACGTTTAATGGCAATTTGGCAAATTATATGACATTTACGAATGCGGGGAACGGGAGGAAATGACGCCATCTTTGAAAAAATATTAATAATCAAAAGCCGTGTTTTGACGGAACTTAATTAAAATATAGAAAGAACACGTTATTGATATTAAAAAAATAATAATAATGTTAAATATTTTATGATATTATTATAATGGTTATCACTCGATTATACAAGAGTATCCTTTAGAGTAAACAAAATACAGTAGCTCATCAGTTTCGACGAGGCGAAAAAATATATATTTGTCAGAAAAAATCTTATAATATTGACTTGTAAAGTTGTTTATGATTCAAAAGATGGACTACGGAATAATAAATTTATCAAAATCATTGAAAAAAGTTAATAATTAATTGGTTATGGTTAAAAAATAAGAATTATCTTTGTAACAAAAAGGTTCGTCTTAATCAAAAGTCTTCAAAATAATTCCACAAAATAATATTGAAATTAACAGATAATATATTGGTAAATGTACACAAAATATCAATTAAACTTTTGACATCCATTTGGCATATCCAAAATGGCCGCGGTATTGTGTGTATAAAATTCAAAAGGCTGCCGCCCGAACACTGAATTTACATGCTGTATTTCATACACTATGTCCTAGTATTAAATACAAGTTAGGTTCCAAGTCATTGATTCTTCTTTAGTATCTAAAATGTTATATAATACCGGAGTTGCATACTTTAACTAGCTTTTTCCAGCGACCTCGTCTGCTATTTGATAAACTGATATAATTTAGAAATGAAATAAATAAACCCCTTGTGTATAAAAGAATTGAAGATTATTCATCCTATATATAAGTGGACCAAACATATTAATACAAAATTACATTAATTTCGTTTCAGTGGTTCCGGATATTAGCATAACTACTAACGAACATTTTATATATATAAAAATGGATTTGTTTGTCATTGCAGTGTGCTGTCATCTAGATAACATTATTATTGTTGCGATTTATTAATAACGTTACCGTGAATAACATGTAATGATTAAAATATATTGAAAGTTATTTTAGCTTGATAAAATCATTATTAAAATCAAATAGCCTGTAATTACAAAACTTTCTACGTATAACAAGCAAGATCTGTGGTACTAAATTGATTTATATATATAAATATAAAAGATACCTTCGTGTAATCAAATCTGTCACATCATCTTCTTTCCCTTATCTCAATTTTGGGCTCAGCGCAGTATATTTTTCCTTCAATACTCTCCATTTCCATGTTACTCGTCATCTCTGTACACACTCCCTTCTCCATATCGTCTTTCACGCAATCCATCCATCTTTTCTTCGGCCATCCTCTACCTGCCCATCCCCAGCACTCTTTTGTTTATATACCATCACAATCAAAACTTAGACTAATCATTGTAATATTGTGACTTGTGACACATCACTAGATAGGTGTAATACATGTTAATGTGTGTATGTCAATGTGTGTGTTAGATTAATCGTGTTAGTGTACTTGTGTAATACAATATAGGACGTACATTTTACATTCAAGATGTAAAAACTAAAAGATATATGACTTATTGAAATAGTATAAACTAATTCAGGGACTTTTTGATAAAATTTGTTCGTAACTTGACACATATACGACGTATCTGCTTCGAGATCGATTTAGTTTAGTAAAATTTTCTTTTTTTTATTTATCTAACATTTTTACAGCTGTTTAATTTTCAGAACTCGTAGATTAGAAACATTATAAATATTCAAAGGGAAGGCAATAAAATTATTAAGGGAGACAACGAGACTCTCATAAATTTTGGGGACACCTGACCCAACCTACATCCATAAAATAGATAAGAAGATAATTACAAACGAACATACTATAATAATAATATTTGTAAATTTGTTTCATTTAATTGCAATTTGAGAATATTTAGTAAAAATAAGAATTGAATTATTTTTTCTTAATAATACCTTACATATTATTCACAGTAGGCGAATATTATAGTGTAGTGGTTCAGGTTTGAGTCCTGTGCATATTAATAAATTTTTTATAGAATAAATGTAATGTCATATTATATTCTGTGGTTACATTATAGAAGAATTATCTCGTAACTTTTTAGTTTATTACAATTATAGTTAGATTAATATTTAGATTTTCAAAGTTTTCAGGATATCCTGCAACTACTAATAACCATAATCTATGACTTATCCTAGATATAGTATTTATTATTAAATGTTATGCTTAATCTTACAATAATTTGATAATAATTTTGCATTAAATTTTACATTTAAATGTAAAATGAACTATAAACTAATTGATGTAAGTTTTTTCATATTTTTTCTCATCGAAGTCGTAAAAAATAAACAGTTAAAAAACTTTAACATTACGTAAAGTTACGTAACGTAACGTAACGTAACACAATTATACTTTATTTCAAAATGATATTCGAGAGAGAGATGAAACGGAAAAATTATTCATTCATTTCACTAATTATAAAATAAAATATGTAAAACCAATAATTAAACCTCAGTCACGATATGAATTATTAAAGGTATATATTAATCCAGTGATTAAAACGTGAAAGCTCATAAAGCGGAGAGAGAGATTTTAAAGAGATCACATATGTATTACAGAGTAATACTTTGAATTTAATTTCGTACTGTTTTCGTTTACAGACATTTTACTCTTAAAAGCTAGCTAAAGAACTTATTTGAACTTGAAAAAAGTTGTTCACCAATTAATATATGATGAACTATCAGACGTAATGGAATTTTTCATTAATGAAAACTAATCAAGAAGTTACTGAGAAAACAAAGCAAGTAGAAATCTTTTAATTTCCTCTCGCTTTATTTTCGAGATATTTCCGAACTGTTTCATTTCAAAACGTTTTCACTAAGAATTAAAAACTATGAGACGGGAAAATATAAGAAAACGTTGATAAGTTCGACATGAAATTTGAAAAGAAATATAAAGTTGAAGAATTCATTTATCGTATTATATATCTAGTTAGATTTTATCTGAAAAAGGCATTAAAGGGCAAAAAAAAATTCTTAGCGACAAAATTAAAAAAAAAAAAAACATCAGAAAATTGTATTTCAAATTTTAAAGCATAATAACATGTTTTCTCTACTAAAAATAATATACTTCATTATTAACACTAAACCTACCAAGTACCGGTCAAATTGACCGTTCTTAAACTTTTGTAAAACTAACACATTCTTAAACGTTATAATATCGTTATCAAACTACATGACAATTTTTAGAATATGCATATAATATTTTCTACACTCTTTACTTTTAGTTATTTCCATTATTACTTGCGTTATATAATAAAATAACTTTTAATTAGCGGTCAATTTGACGGCGTACGGTAGGAACAGGTATACAAGAATTGTCGGTAGGTTTAGTGTTAAATTAAATCGCCCGAAACCGTAAAGGTATGGAGCAATAAATACGTTTATCTGACCTCCGATCACTATCACCAGTGTAATCTTTAAGATATACTGCCTTTTGTAAAACGCTTGAGGTCATCATTTCTTATATAATCCTCGTTTACTGCAAATTAGACTGTCACTGTTTCTTATCTTAGAATTTTAGACTTATTTTAAATATAAAGTCCGTTATACTCGTAACGTTTTAGATTAAAAATTTTATGTATAATTAAATTGCTTTCATTGAAATAAATAAAAACATACAACGTTTTAAATTATCTTTAAAAATGTTTAGCTTTTTTCCATTTAAAAATATATATATAAAACTTTATCGACAAAAACAGGACTCGAATCTGGGACCTCTGAGAAGCCGTAATGTCGCTTTGGCAATTGAGCTACTGTGTCGCTACTCAATTTAATAAATCCCCAAGGCATATGTAATCGTAATGTTTCTAATTTTAATGTTACAAATTGTCTACAAACATGTTAAAATTATTTAAATTTTAATTAAATATAAAATTAATATTTTATTATAGATAATTGCCCAATTATAACCTTATACCTATCCTTAGAAATATTAATAAAAGCGTTAACTAAAAATCTAAATATAATATTTGTAATTTGGATATTTCCAAATTACAAAATATTATTAACGCTCTTCTATAATCGAAACACAAATTATTATCATAATTAACATTTTAATTACACTCTCCGTTCGTTTGTTGTTTTGTGAAAATCCCAAATAAGCCTTCAAAAATACCGACCACAGACCGAACGAAATAACCGTAAATTATTTTAAAAGGTCCCCTAAATAAAAGCCATAGGCCGTTCTTTCACAAAACCTTTAAATAATAAAAGGGAGGAACCATTATAACTTTTCTTTAAGTTAAAAAAAACAAAATTGGGCGTGCAAAGAAATCGACGCCTTTCTTGGAGGCTACCGAGGCTATTTTAATAAAAGTCACTCCGGTCAAATTACTTTGCGGAATGGACGTTTGACTAAACAGGGAAATTTTATAAAAATACGTTTGCCAATTTTGAGACCACATTTCATATTTTGTTAAATGATTACAATTTCTTTGTAAGTTAATATTAAATTTTCTTTAGAAAAAAATCTAAGATTTTGTAAATATTAGAAAAAAAATATGTTATAGATAAGATAAAGAATGCATTTATAGTTTTAAATAAGAACACTCTTTTAAAATAAAGTTAGGAATTCATGGATTTTTGCCATTATTAATAAGAGTCTTAGAGCTTAGAGATTTAATAGTCTTAGATTTCTTCTAGATTAGATTCTAGACAGATTTCAATCTTTACGTGTAAAAATTAGATCAGGATCGATTATTTATATCGGTAGACAGACTGCTTCAGTTATCGGATACTAAAATATAAATATTGAAGTAGGCCAGTTATATCTGTTATAGTCTTATTCAAATGTGTTGTTCTCGATACTAAAAATGAACTTTTATAATAGATATATTTAAGGTAGAAATTGTTAAAAACTCTAAGCATATTTCTCAATATATTGTTTATATAACTGCAAAATCTTATTAAAGAACTTATCAATTTTTCAAATATTGTCAAAGAATTTATAGACGAAACATAAAACTACATTTTTCTTACAAATATTTTCACAATGGTCCAGAATGTGATAACAAATTTTAATAGATTCTATTTCGTTACTGGGTCTCATCCGGAGCCGGTTCTTTGTAACCGGTAACGATAGCGTCGGTAGAGATAATCAGTTTTTGGACCGGTTAAATGGTGTTGTGGAGAGAAACACGTCCGTACCGTAATCTAATAAGGTACAGTGAAAATACAATTACAGAAGACTTCACCTGCATTTATCGAGACAGGAAGAAATTGCTGAAATTGTAACATAAAACAAACTTCTAAAACAACACACCGTTGTTGAGAGCTCGTGGAGTTAATAGTTAAATTTTATGATAACAATTACACGAGCAACAAGGGAGTGATTAAAGTTAACTTCCGCATACCTTTAAAATAATAAGATACCTTAATTAAGAGCGTGAAGGTCAACACCAGGGCGAGGGTACAGGAGAAAAACAAAATATAGCCTTACTTATGCTAATCTGCTTAATTTAACGTCTGAATATTTATTTAGGGTCTGTGATGTTGTATGTAGGTTACATACAGACTTATATATAGTAGGTACTTACACTTCGATGGCTTTGTTCCAGTTGATAACGTATCCGCTGAGCGCGAAGGTCTCTATGTTGACAACATGGACGTTGCCTCGCTCCGTGCCCACGTGGATCCATTTGGACTGAAGCGGCAGATGGAGGCAGGTGATTCTGATGACAAATCACAATTATTACTACTGAATGTAACTAGTATACTTTCACAGCACAACCAGTATAATGAGGTATCAATAGATCATTATTTTTCACAAAATATTTCGCTACAATTTTCAAATACGTTACATCCTATTTGTTACAGTATCGCTCATTCCTCTATTGCAATATAAGAGTTCAATTGGGTCTAAATAGAGACACGTCTGGGGATGTGAGTGAACATGCTTGGACAGGATGTAATAGTGTAATTGCATAATCATCTTTATTTTATTACTATTATGGAATCAATAAATGAAAAACCTGAAACGTTGGAGGTTTGAAAATATTCAAACAAATATTCACCCTACATTTTGATTTATATAAAAGCGAAGCTATATCAAAGTAGCAGTTTTTGAAACAGAACATTGCAATAAAATAGAAACGAATGTTTCAATCAACATCCAACATGTCTTTGGCGAAGCTATTCCGGGAATTAGTTGAGCGGAACGGACACCCATACAAAGGTTTAAAAAATTCAAACCTTTAGTTGGATAATTCAATATGTAATTTTCAATTCATACATAGCATTTGATAATTAATATTTACTAGCATTCAAAGGGTATATTTATTTTTAAGCAATTTACATCCATATACTAGCAATTGATATAAAATTCGCTACCGAGCTAACACAATTAAGATTTACAACATCAAAGCTGGGTTAATACAAATCGGAATCCAGAAATCCTTATTCAAAGGGGTAGAAAATCTTATTTAATACAGCTAATATGAAAGCCACGACGCTGAACACAATGGGCTTTAAAACAAAGCCGAGGAGACTACGTTTGTACATCGACTAGTGTACGACGACATGTAGCTGATTGCTTTCGAGTTTCTATTATAGCTGGCGAAGTTTGTATTACCTTATCAAAATTGGAAGTATTTCAATATTGAGTTTGAAGTCATTTTAAAAAAAATTGTCAAGCATAACTTTGACGATTAGAGAGAGAAAAAACTTTTTAAAAATATATGTATGCCAATAGTTCTTAAAATACATTATCGCGATTACAGTACAGTGAAGAACTTATTTTACTTTGATATCGTTTATATTTGAAATATCCTTGAAGAAAACAACTAAATGTAAATATTAAGGGAATGTTCTGGTAACGCGTGTTTCGCGTGTACCTCTACAACTACGCTTCATTATATATTTAATAATCCGAACGTTGATGGGATTCCAGTTATTATTGTAAATGAGAATAACTTTTAAGTTTATATATAATGTTTTGTAAATATGTTTAATATTTTGACAAACATTTCAAATTTACAACCATTTATGTGTAGTGAATTCGTTTAACGTCAAACAATTTTGTATTAATACATACGTGAAAGCGAAGCAATTAATAACACGAGCGATATGAAAATTGAAAAACATGACGCTGAATAGAGTACAATTAGCAAGCGTACAAAAGTTAAAAACCTTTCAGAGCCACTCGCCGTACTGAATTAAAAATACCAACTTTGAATGGACGCCGATTGCAGCCTGCAGGTGAGAACCCTTTCATCTAAATCATTTTAAACACGACAACGCAGTAATTGCTCTTTGGCAAAACGACTTTGTTTAGTTTGGTGGTAATTGTTTATTTTATGTGTGAAAAAGCAATCAAGTCTCGCTTGTCGTTGTGCGTAACTTTAAAATCAAAAATATGGATATTAACGGACACTAAAAGAGCATTCAAATTAAATTCAACCATTCAAATATTTTATAAGCAGTTTTTTACTTAAATTGTAAAAAAACATCTCTAACATTAATAAATCTTCTAACGAATTGCGTATCCTCGTTATATGTTTGGAGCGTGCGTCTAAGCGTTATTTTAAATCTTCTACTTTTACGTGTTCATGTCCAAATGACCCTTTAATATTAAACGCAGCGTTCGCATAATTATAATGTGCCTTTAGAAAACCATCGTCACCTGCACTTAAAATAAATTTAATATGTCCAAACGCCTCTGCTGCGTTAACTTTTACGATATTTATTTTTCATGCTATATAGCCGGTGCTCAAACATGCTGAATTTCGTTTTGTGTTTTCTGCGTGGGTTCAATTTCGCGAAGCTCATACGGTATTACAGATATAACCTCGCTTTATGACCTTATGGTGTCGCGTTATCTGCGGAAAGATATTTTTTTTATAAAGCATAAAAATGGTGATAAGTTTATGTCACATTAGTTGGTAATGGGCACTCGAGTACTCAGGCAAATGAGCGCTACGAATGGCGTACGGCGGTTGGAATTGTGATTTATGTTACGCGAATTCTAGTTACAAATCTTCGCCTGTATTGCTTTTTAAATTGCTTCATTTCCCTTTATTTGACTATTTGTTTCGTTTAAGCTTTGAGCGATGTGGCGTTAAAATGATGGCAGTTTCTGGGAACATTTTTTCTGTGATTACTGTAAGAGGAACTTAAATTTAAATTATTATTTCTGATTAACCAATGGTATAATTATAATTATTGAACCAATGGTATAATTATTTGTTCTTTATTTTATTCCTATTTCTTGATATTGACGTATCGAGGTTGTATAGTTTATTTTTATTTCTTTTTCTCTCTGCTTGTGCTACTTTGTTCCTTCGCTCGATAATTAAAACTAAGCACGTGGGATGTAAGCATAAACGCGAGTGGACGTGATCGTCAGCTCTAGATCGCTGATCCCTCTCCTAGTAACGACTATGGGCTCTACATGTTTAGAAATAAAGTCTTTATTTCTTTGACGATATCTTTTAGAATTAGATATCGTAAAAGGGTCCAATAACTATCACATAACATCCGAAATAGCTTTAGCACGTAACGCTGCTACACATACATACTAAGTACTCGTATCTTACCCTCCAATTATTCTAAACTTTGACGTCTTTATTACATATATAATATCTATTTGGAATACGATATCTGCCTCTTCTTTTATACAATCTTTCTGTTTATTTTACTATATACACATAAAATCCTATGTAGTTTGTTAAGAGGATCAAAAGATATATATTGTTATTTGGACGTTGGGGACATTAAGCGCATGCACACAGCTTAGGTGTTGAAATATGGCCAACGTATGCGGACTGGAATCCATTGTCACTTTGGGAAGGTTTGGGGCAAAGATATTCTTTTTGACTTACACACTATGGATACAAGTTTTACACAAGCTTTTAGGATTAATAGAGTTAATAGTCGACGGTTTACAGGAATTCCTAGGCCATTAGGCGTTTGGGTGGGGGGAAGGTTTCATAGATATTGAGGCATCTAGTCGTGCAACAGCGAGGACAGACACTCATCGACATCAAACTAACACACACTCACCCCTTTAGTTCGTTTGTCTGTCGTGATAGTTTGATGCGATATCTGTAACAATGTGCGGTCACGCCTAGTAGTGCGTATTTACAAATAAAAAAATCATTTGTGGCAATCATTTTGTAAGTATGTGGTATAAAGAAATTTTTGGTAAACTTTAACATTCTGATTGTAAAGAATATCTTTTTACAATATGATAGCCAATTGTAATGTTATAAAAATGTGCAGTTTTGTTTTTAACGTGATGTTATTTACAAAAAATAGAAGCATAAATGTCTCGGTATATCCGCTATAAAAAATACAAACTATATTTTATAGTGTTACTAAAATATATTTATTAAAATATATACACACATAGACACAAACTTTTATACTTGAATGTGTTATCAAGTAGCACACAAGCGATACTTACATATTTTTAAGATGAGTAACTCTCATCTTAAAGACACATAAATAATCTAAAAATCAGTTTACAAAGCTTTTATAAAATCCTATTAAATGTGTGTGATAAACATTTTATATTTTTATCTGTACCGTGACAAAGTGTAACATAAAATCATATAAATAAAAAAAATCTATTAAAGTTTAACACATTCGAGTCCAGCTAGTTTTCTACGTTTCTAATTCTGAGTACCGACTAATATAATGAAATTCTGAAGCTGGTTGCCGCAAACTTGTATCGTCAGGGATAATAAAAAGTATAAAATTTGTTTGCGGCAACCAGGTATAGAATTTGACATGACGTGAATTCACGTCAGCGGCAACCAGGAATAGAATATGACTTGACGTGAATTCACGTCAACGTCAACCAGGAATAGAATTGACATGACGTGAATTCACGTCAGCGGCAACCAGGAATACAATTTGAAATGACGTAACTTCACGTCAGCGGTCGCGAATGTGTTAATAATAATTATAATTTTCACGACATACATGACGCATGTCGCACCGAGGTGACTTACCGAGTACCACCTCCAACGACAAACAACTTCTATAATCTTTTACAATTGTCAATCCTCCCCGTCTCAGTGGATTAGTAATTGATGCAGTTCGAGACAGAGATAACGATGTAGATAATTGTGATTTTGAATCCAAGATATAAACTGACAGCGTATTCCCACTTGGGGCGTTTCTTTTTGTAATCTATAGACTATTACGAGACTGGGCATACTTTATATTATATATATATGTTTGTGAAAATCCCGACACAATGATTACTTATCCTCTAATGCGGGGATTGTTATTTTAAAATTAAAGTTTATTTTATTAAAATTAAAGGTTATTAATTTAATATTTAAAGTTTTATTGCAATCTTCTTGGAACAACAACAGTCTGGCACATTTTTTGCGGTCTGCAAATAATTTGAACACGGCGAATCAAATTAAAATCTTTTTTATTTAATTTATTACTTATCCTTACAATATTTAATTCTAATAACTTTGTATTTGGCGTGAATATATTTACTTATTATTTACTATGGTATGTCTCTTTTTAGTATCATGTCTTTTAGATTTTCTAGAATGATCGTGTCTGTAATTTTTTGATAAACATGAAAACATTAGAAAAATTAAATATTTTCTGATAAATTGATAATATTAGTCTTATATACACAAACTAATCTTAAATAAATCGTTACAGCCCATGAACTGTACACTTGTAACCGATACGGAACAATTAATTACAGCTGTGGTTGCGCCGAGCTATTATTGCACTGTTTAACCGTCTCTAGATTTGATTGTGTGCGTGTGTGTGTGTGTGTGTGTGTGTGTGTGTGTGTGTGTTTGTGTGTTTGTGTGTGTGTGTGTGTGTGTGTAGATTAATTAACATTTTGATTGAAATAATATAGTGATCATAATCCATAGATATATTGTTTCTTGAAACAACATTATAAATGTAAGAGTTTGTCTATCACATCACTTTGAATTGACACTAACATCGGTGTAATAACATTGTATTGTGTGTTGTGGGTATGTATTAATAAATCCAAGCAAAGAAGCCGTTAGGAGCTTGTTAAGCAAACTGAAATTCATCGTTTTAATAGTAACGAGGAGTGGTGGTTGTTTTAAATTATAACTTTCATGCTAGCAAAGTTTCCAAGTTTCGACTTATTACCTGAGTCTCGTTATTCGTTATAATTAAATATCGACTAGTTTGTACGATATTAACTTTATTACTACCACATTATATACTAAGTTACAAACTATTGTAAGCAAGCTTTATAACTATATATATATATATATATATGTTTATTCTCAAATAAATTCAAAATGGCGGACAGCGAAAGATTGAAATGTAAGCGTATATTCATGATAAGCAATAATTTTCATGACAAATGATAGTTAGTGATATGACCTTCCGGTTGTGGTTAACCTTTACATTTGAATAATCATTTCCGGTGATTGGTTTGGGTTAATCGTCTGAGGTTTAGTTCAACAATATATAAATACTAAGCACAGATTATATATATTTTTGAACGTAACTTTGATTTTTAATCTGTCGTTTATTTTAGAAATGCAACTGTTTGAGGAACATTGTACAAAATTACATATCAATTAAAAATATCTTGTACGTCCTTCCATCGTGAAAACGAAAACAGTTTACACCCATTTGGGTAAAATGTTAACGTTTCGTTTTAACAGCCATTACCCATTTGGGTTCCGAGTTCTCGTTTGTATGCAAATCACTTATTATTGCAATTAACACTCTGTGCTTTGAGTCATTACAATTTCGGACCATACGATTTGTTCTCACTCACATCGAGAGTGTATTCATATATTATTTACCTAGCATGAATGCGCTGTAGCTGAAATATTGAAGTATTACAAATATTAGCATAATACATAAAGCAATTAGCATAAAATATTTAAAATAAAAAGAAATTTTAGTAAAGACAGAATTTACAAAAGCTGACTCACCTTTCCCTCTGGAACTTGAGGGCCTGGACTCTCTGTGGGAACTTCTGTCTGAAGGTCCAGAGGTTGAGCTGGTCGTCAGCGGTTGCGGTGACCAGCGCTCCCTCGTTGATGAGGAACTTTGCGTGCAGCACCGCTTCGCCGGACTCGTGCCTGACGTGCGCGTCTACACCGGGCCCGCCTAGACTGAGACCGGTTCAGGAATTTCAGGATAAAAGTGAAGATAGTAGAAAAAATATAAAAAAGAGTATGGGATACTTCATCAGGAACAAAGTAGTTCAATCCGCTTTTTCTAAAACTCTAAAGGTATTTAAAAAAAAACTACTTTTTATAGTTTTCTATTATTCTGTAATCCAATAATGTGTTTTTTTAATGTTATTGAAAAAGTAAAAGTAAATTTTGTTAATTATATTTTTTTTTATATGAATTCATAAATACTCAATTGGGACAAACATGCAAATAACTTCTTCGTAGTTTGGTGGATATTCACACGTTTTAACAATTTTGCCTAATAGAGCTTAAATATAACATGGCGAAGAAGCGTATCAAGAAGAATTTGACACAAATTTGACGTCAAATACTTAGTACTAGTATGGAAGAATATAAAATACATAAGTATTCAAAACAAACATATAGATAAGATAAGATATAAACAAGCGACTTATAGAGACGTTGTATATTTATACTAATAATGACTTGAAACTAAGCAAATATTTCATAGAAATATAGTAATTTAGTGAAGCAAAACTCGAAGTATGAAGCGATATTACAACTAAATAATTCTAATACTACATAATGAGACATTCCAAGTAAGTCATTCGTAGTCCCGTACCGTTCCGCGTCAACGGATTTCAAAGCGTTTGTCAGCTATCCATTAACCTAATGTGACCTGTGGAGCGCGGGAGGGAATGCTTTTTGTTCTGAGTTACTACATTTCACAGCCACTCTAGTACACGTGTAAAGGGGGAGCCTTTAATATTATAACATTATATTATATTTATTATAAAATAATAGTTCATAATATAAAAAAAAATACAATTATTTTCCGATAATGTTTTCAGTCCTTGATTGAATTAGAATCGACAAGACGATGGTTCAAATCTTAGCATATAAAATTTAGAATTATTTGTTTATACTAACTGATACCAGAGGCTTTACCCGCGTAGGCAAAAAGTCTGTCGGATGGCCGCTAACTGTTATTTTTTATGCCTATGTTACAAATCCTAGCTTTTCTACTACTAACGTAAATCCTATGTTTTTATATGTACCTCTAAAAACGTGAATTCATGACGATTGCTCGAGTTGTTCACGCATGAAAGCCATCGAACAGCCAAGTTTAAATGTAAGATAAAACTAAATAGAAATAAATGACACCAAATTTTATTTTGGATTTAACATTTTAAACATGTATGATCGAATTACAAACTAAACATTAATCTATCTGACGCTACTCCCCTTTGGTATCCCCAAACACATTTGCTAAGAGCGGATGGTACATGGTTCGTGTTTGTTTGTCCGCACGTCTGCATCCCCTAGATTGTCTGAGGGAATGCTTTTGAAATGCAAAACGTTCCACAAACCCTGTACAGTGCAGTGCAGTTAGCGAACGTGATAGTGTTGCAAATTGCTCATTATTTTGGCTCCGTTCTAATAAATTGTGGACATTGTTCGGAATAAATTTTCACATTGAAAATGCTAATGTTTAATAGCGTTTAAACAAGATTGCTAGACCCAGGGTCATGGGTGGTATACGATACATTTTTATATGTGTAAGATTTGTTTAATGTTTAATACATTTAAAACAATATCATAAATTAATAAATTAAATTAAATTAATTAAATATGAAAGAAAACAGGAAAAGTGAGTGGTAAGAGAGACAAGGGGAGGCCTCGAGTGACCTTCGAAAACACAGTATCTATGATACTGGAGGAAGGTCACGTAAAAAGCGAGAGGACCCACGGAGCATGTATGAAGAGGTTGATGTCTGTGGCCGAGGCGAAAGAGGTGTTCAGAGACCGTAGCGTTTGGCGCTCCGTCGTCTCTGGCTACCCCGCAAGGGATATGGTGTGAATATAAATATTATAAATAAATATAAATAAATAAATAATGAAAACAGAACAACGCCATAACAAGTAACCGGAGATATCAGATAATTATAATAATAACAAATACTGAAAATGCATATGGCGTTTAAATATTTACAATAAAATAATTGGAATACGTAATCGGAATCGAGTCGCGGGAGGCGTCGCTTTGTTTATAATAATCTACAAAATTAAAACAACTTATAACTATTGTTTATATTAACACTATCTCATTACGTATTGACATATAAATATTTATATTTGATGGCGTCATATAGATTAAGAATAACGTAGCAAATTAAATTGCATCATATTTTAATGATTAGCACAGCAACGGAGTAGTGTGGGTAATTTTATAACTTTTGAAACACATAAACCAAATAAAAAAAGTACTATTCCTCTTCTTCCCTTTCTCATAAAAAGTGTTATCCCTAATAATTTAATCAGAGTTAATTTAATATAATTAAAAGTATGAAGTACTGAGTATAAGGCAAATAAGAAATAATAATACTTAATAATCGATATAACCGTGTATGGTATTATCAAATACAAATTAAAATTAAAACAATGGTTGGAAGTTGGTGAGAGTTGGTTAAAGTTGGTAAACATTGGTAAAAGTTGGCGTCAAATATAACAGAATGGGGAGAGTTAGTTCATTAAAATTGTGAAAATTTTCCACATTAATCAATTTTTTCAATTCACTTTGTTAATATTACAAGAATAATATTAGCATTTTATAATACAAATATTATTTTGTATTTCATACATTTGTATTAACTTTTACTGTTGATATTAATTATTGAATGAAAATTTAAATGTAATGAATTCATATATTATATTAATTAAAAACTATTATCGATTAATTAACTCTTTTTAATATATAATACATACGGGTTTTTATCGGAATTATCTGAAATATTTAATATTAATCAATTCTGTTAGCAGCTCTTCTACTGTTCTAGCAGGTTACCCGTGCTTCGCGACGGACGGCGAAAATGATCACACATTTTGTTTGAATTTCCACACCACCTAGGAGGTATCAAACAGGCGCGTTATATTTTTTGCAGTTTTTTCCGGTTTGAACCTTTGCAAAATCCTTTGTTATTGCACCTATTCAATATGTCAGGAGTCTTGTGTCCAAATTTCAGCTTTCTAGATATTACGGTTTGAACTGTAGAGCGATGAAAGAGTCAGTGAGTGTCTTTGTGTTTTATATATTAATATGTTGAAAACAACAAATATAATCATTTTTAGTTATGAAATCATTTGTGAGTGGATAAAAATGAAATGGAATAATAAAACCCTGCCAGGTCAGAGGGCATTGAGTGGGGTTCGGCCATTTGCATTCAGGTTATTTCAAATTATTTCTTGTATTCAATATTTTAAATTAAAGTATAACTAAAATAAGAATAAAAGTATAACTTACAAAATATATTTTACTATATAGTATTATAAATAAGAATATTTCTGTTTAGTTGTAGAGAAATGGAGGACAGTGCTCTGAGAGAGATCCTCAATCTTATCAGACTATGATATCATTTTTGTCATATTGTAAAACATTTTATAGATATTTATTTATATTCTTTATTGTACACGACAGAAATATAAAAAAAAATCAGTACAGTTTAAGTTCAAATGACTGTTTAGTCAAATGACGGGTGGTCTTCAAAATAAAGGATAAGAAAATACATCATTCAAATGAATACATTACTAGATGTATCTGTTCTTGTTACTGTTTTATTATATACTAGTTATGCTATGCGACTTCATTTTCTTGTCTCACAAGTAATAAGTTATCTATCAAATATATATTTTTTAAAGTCATAAATAAATTTCTAGTATTTATCTTTTTTTAAGGAAATATAATAAAAATCTTGTTAAATGTGATGTTTTAAACAAGTGACAATTACTTAAAAAATATTTGATAGATTTGTCCTTGTTCATATTTTAGTCTTTGTATATATATATATATATATATATACACACACACACACTTATATGACGCACACCTATATAAACAGTCAGTAATTAATAAGATTTTGATAACATAATAAATAGCTGTTTCAGACAGTAACCGTCCAGTTAACGGTATACCATTTCAATGTCAGCTCCAACTACTGAGTCTGAGTAATTTGCAAAAGCAATTACCCTTGACTTTGCTCAAACATGACTTCAGCGATGAAATCAAATAAAAAAATAAAAAAAAAAGCTTTAAATTTTCTAATCAGAATAATGAAATTACAGTATTAAAAAACTACTGATTTTTATTTCTAACAAATTTTAAGAGCATTTATTTCTGTATTTTTTTTCCTGCTATAAAATAATTAAATATAATTTATAATAAAATAAATAAATAAAGCTTTATAACGTGATATTTGTGTCATAAATTATTAAACCTTAATTACGCGTCGGGAATTCTGATTATGAAGTAAAAAAAATTCCGGCTACAAATTTCCCTCGCGGATATATCCTTCCGATGGTATAATTTGAAAAGTCGCCATCTTTTAATAAAATCGCCGATATATACTTACTTTCCTTACCTAAAGGTATCTATTAATTTATTTAAATTGATTATCATCATAATTTTAAAATCTTTTATCTTTTTAATTTTAAAAACAATTTTGGTTGCGTTTGAATTGAAAGATTTCTAATTAAATTATCAGCTGATATGGAAATAAATTTATGACAACTAGTAGTATTGATGGGTCGTATAAATTCTATAGGCTGGTTTGTCATCTCCTTTCTCTTTTACTTAAGTTAAATAAATCTATTACTATCGAGTTTTTTTTTTATACTTCCAAAATAACCCATTTAGTCGGTATGGGCGGGGACAGGTGAAACTAATAATATGTGCTTTAAAGCTTAATATTTCACAAACAAATCCCTTAATCGAAGAATGGTTTAGCAAATAGCAAACTCAAACAAAATCCACATCATGGATTACTCAAAAAAAAATCAACCCATTATACGTGTCCTCTACGAACATGCAACTATAAGGGTTCTAGGGGGACTACGGAAACCTAAAAATCCATGAAAACCGATGAATAATTATTACATGTATATAATCAAAAGCCTTATAAGAAACTGTAAATATATAAGTTAATAAATGATTTATCCAAAATATATTGAAAATATGTCATATTTTGTGACTTTCGTCACTTAACTGAATTTGATCACAGAAACACTATGAGGGTTACAGATTAAACAACCGGGATCCACCTCACCATCGCCATAATTAATTCACTATGCTTCAGTAATTGGGTGGAAATTTCATTCGCCCTCTCCCCCCCACCCCCTCCAAGATGTGAAGAGGATCTCAATTGTTTTAATGGATGTAATGATGGAAGCTGAGTGAGATTAAACGCTGTTTCACAAAGTTAGTTCGGTTGAATTATTACAGAAAAAAAAAATTAAACGTTTTATCAACGCTTTTGATGTTTAACAATTACTAAATATTTTTTTAAGATCATGATAATGAGCTACATTAAACTATAGAAAAATATTTTTAATAGTATATTCATACAATTGTGAAGATCATAAAAATAAAAAATAATGTAAAATTACGAATAAGTAAAAAAAAATTTAAAAAAAAACCGCGCTATATAACCTATACCTTGAAGAAAATGCAATAAATACGATATATCTATTTGATAAAATAATAACCAGAAAATACCTATTGAGAAATATATTATTTTTTTCTTAGTAACACTTCAATTATAGGAATAAAAAAAAAAAAAAGAATAATGACAACGCGAGCGTACCGCACGAGAGTGAAATTTAAATTGTTTTAAAATAATTTTAGCAAACAAAAAAAAAAACAACAACAACAAGTCAGATGGCATGAATTTTTTTAGCTCACAACATTGAATAAGTACTAGGTATTAGTTATATTATTGCATTATAGATCTTTAGCCGTAAGAGATAAGAGTTATATTTGTATAAAAGGTGTTAATAAGATGAAGTTTCCATAGCAACTGGAGTTTACATTAAGCGCTCGTAATCTCAACAATAACTCAATATTAATATATTTACATCCACATGGAGATAAATATACTTATAATATATTGATAAGTACATTTCCATGATACAAAAATATATTCCGTACCTGTCATAATAAACATAAAATAATACTTAGTTATTAATGGAATATGTAAAAAAAGGATACATTCTAAGATTTCCGCTCTTGTCCCCTATGGCCAGGAGCTTCTGGATAGGATCCCAGGCTAGCGCCGTCGGCGAGAAGGGGAACCCGTGTCGAAATGTCTGAAACAAGAGAATTAATATTTAATAACCTATTCTTATTTTTTATCAGTAAACAGTAATATCAAAATAGTAATATCTCGCTGCTAAGTTGAAATAACGAAAAGCGTAAGGATAAACTTATGTTCGATCGCATTTAGCATAATTTTTTGGCAAAGAGTCATGAATATTGTTTATATATATATTATCAATTTATTTATATGAAGATTTTTTTGTATAGATATTGTCTATAGCTCCTAATCTAAGCAACCAAACAATCACCATATTAACCTACACAAATGTACACACAGACAGACACAGTGTAACTTAATCCATTGCTTTCTTTCACATTCAGTTTGCTGGTTTGATTTCATTTATGATACTTAACTTTCTACATTACTTTTTATTCAACAAACGAACTGACAACAAATTTTTTATCATATAAATAAAATCGCACTCATATCGAATAAGAAGTCAATATTTAAATAATCTAACATAAAATATACATTCAAAAAGTATTTTCAAATAAAGATAAAATAACTATAAGCATACATTAACTTATTGCTAAAAATATTTTATAATCTTACGTTTTTAATGAATGTTCGATTCCTCTAAGTATAGAATATAAATATTTTTTAATATCTCTCTGTTCATAGATGTGTACTTAAAGATTTTAAAGGATTTAACGCTCAGGCTAACTGTGAATATAAGGTTTTTCTCCTAAGTCTTCGAAGTAGTCAATGTTTTTTTTAACAGTATTCGTCTGGGATTATCCGACGTCTAAGGAAGACGGATTATACTAGACCCCTTTTACTGACTAAAAACATTGAGTAAGGTTTAAGTTTCCTTACAACAGAAAATTGAAAATATATGAAAAATCAACCTTTGGGAACATGAAATCGGAACTTTATCAAGTTGCTAAGCCAATACAGCATTATTAACGATTGGAAAAATTCCAGTATCGTTGCATTGCTATATGACACTAAAGAAAAGGTTATCGGAGAGAGTGCATAACAAAGAGGTATGACGATATCAATTAAAAAATAAATTTTGGGTATATAAGGCCTTGTACTCATAGAGAAGAACATTTAAGGCGGCTTAACGGAATCATGAAGTACTTGGTGTTAGCGGCGGTGCTCGCCGTGGCTTCGGCTACGGTCATCAAGGATAACACTGTTGTCATTGGAAAAGACACTTTGGGTAAAATATAGTTTTCGCTTTAATAACTATTTTTTTTCTTTATTAATATATTAATATTCAAATATATAATATATAATTTGTATTTCCTTTAGTGAACGTAGACATCAAAGCCAAGGAGGTGTTATGTTTGAAGCTGCTGAACTACATCCTGCAGCCCACCGTGTACGATGACATCCGTGATGTTGCCATGGAATGGGTCTTGGAGGACAACTTCGAAAAATACCTGGTAATATTATTACCTGTTTCTTAATGCATAACTTTGAATTCTATTTAATAGAGTATAAGAATTTTGAACTGTGCATTTAAAATATAACGATAATTTACAGAGGGTCGATATGGTGAAGAAGTTTATCGATATGTACAAGATGGGCTTTTTGCCTCGCGGTGAAGTCTTCGTTCACACCGACGAAAAGCATATGGAACAAGCCATCCAGGTCTTCCGTATCCTGTACTTCGCAAAGGACTTCGACACCTTCATGAGAACCGCTTGCTTCCTCCGTGAACGCATCAACGGCGGCATGTTCGTGTACGCCTTTACTTGTGCTGTATTCCATCGTGAGGACTGCCGCGGTGTGTCCCTTCCAGCTCCTTATGAAATCTACCCCTACTTCTTTGTAGACGGCCACATTATTAACAAAGCTTTCATGATGAAAATGACTAAAGCCGATACGGACCCCGCAATCATCGACTATTTCGGTATTAAAGTTACTGACAAGAACTTAGTTGTCATTGACTGGCGTAAGGGACTTCGTCATGTTCTTAGTGAAGACGACCGCATCTCATACTTCACCGAGGATATTGATCTCAATACCTACTATTACTACCTTCATATGAACTACCCTTACTGGATGGTCGACGATGTTTATGGTTTGAACAAGGAACGTCGTGGTGAGATCACAATGTACGCTAACCAGCAATTGCTTGCGAGATACAGACTGGAGCGTCTAAGTCACAAAATGTGTGACGTAAAGATGATCATGTGGGACAAGACTCTTAACACCGGCTACTGGCCCAAGATCCGTATGCACACTGGTGATGAGATGCCAGTACGCAGTAACTACGTACAACTTATTCACAAAGATAACCTCAAGTATAAGCTGTATGTCGATGATGTTGAGAGAATGATCCGTACCGGCATTGTGACTGGAAAGATTGAATTCGTAAGTAATTTAATTAAAGATAATATTAAGTCAGTTAACAAGTCCAAAATTGATAAATAAATTTTATTTTAGCGCGACGGTACGATTATCAACCTTAAGAAGTCTGAGGACTTCGAATATCTCGCTAGAATCTTACTTGGCGGTTTCGGCATTAAGAACGATGACGCTAAAGTGATCCATATCATGCACCTGTTCCGAAGACTCCTCTCCTACAGCACCTACAACTATGACAAGTAAGTTTTGTTTATGACTACTTGTAGGTTTTTCTGTCACACATTAAGTTATATTTTGAAATCAATGGTAAAACAATGGTTACTAATTTCAGGAACACGTACATCCCCACTGCTCTAGACATGTACATGACATGTTTACGCGACCCAGTCTTCTGGAGAATTATGAAACGCATCACAGAAAACGCCGATCTTTACAAAAAATTCTTGCCTAAGTATACCAAGGATGAGTTAGACTTCCCTGGAGTCAAGATTGAACGCATCGTTACGGACAAACTAGTGACATTTATGGACGACTACGACATGGACATTACCAACGCTATGTACCTGGATAAGACCGAGATGCACAAGATGAAATCCGATATGGTATACGTTGCTCGTATGCGCCGCCTTAACCACCTTCCGTTTAAAGTGACCGTTGATGTCATGTCCGAGAAGGCCGTCGATGCCGTTGTAAGAGTTTTCCTAGGACCTAAGTACGACTGCATGGGACGCCTGCTGAACTTCAACGACAAGCGTACTGATATGCTTGAAATCGACAGTTTCTTATATAAACTGGATACCGGTAAGAACACAATCATCCGTAACTCAATGGAGATGCACGGCGTGATCGGAGACAGGACAATAACCCGCCGCTTCATGGACAAAACTATGGATACTACGGGAACCATGGATAGAGTAGTAGACAGCTACTGGTACAAGACCCGTCTCGGATTCCCCCACCGTCTTCTACTTCCTCTCGGTCATCGCGACGGTCTTCAACTGCAGTTATTTGTCATCGTGACTCCAGTTCGCACCGGTCTCGTACTGCCTACCATCGACATGAGCATCATGAAGGACCGTCACGCTTGCCGCTGGAGCGTATGTTTCGACACGATGCCACTCGGATTCCCATTCGACAGAGAAATCGACATGACCTACTTCTTCACCAATAACATGAAGTTCCAGGATGTGTGGGTATACAGGAAGGATATGGGCACCGCCAATATGGTCAAGGATGTTGATTTATCCGACATGGTCATGAAGCGCGATGATCTGACTTACCTCGACACAGATATGCTCGTCAGGTGGTCTTATAAAGATGTGATGATGATGAGCACCGACAAAATGATGCGATTCTAAATATTTTCCAGACACTTATTTATTTTATAATGTGTAATAAATATCATCAATATTATAAAGGTGTTTTGTAATATCCCAAGCAATTTATTCAATTACATTACAATTTTGGAGCAAATTGTTAAATCATTATACTTGCAATTTTTTACATAACTTAATTATACATAATAATTTTGCTCTTTATTATTACTGATCAATCTTAAAATTACTTAAAGGGCAAATGAAAAAAAAATAGTAATTTAGAAGTTGATATTCTATTTATAGTTTAATTAAACAAGTATCTTTATTAATACTTAATTCAGTTATAAATTTTTACTATAACGAATATTTTTCACATTTTTACGATTTAATAGCCTTTGATAACATTTATATTAAACTTTTCATTAAATTCCCATTTCATTTCTATAAAATATTAAGCATAATAATGGTTATCTTTTTATTAACTTATCTAACGGAATTTCTAATAAAGTTAGTCATTGTATTCTTGAATTTTACTAAGAAATAGAAAAGATATATTAAACTTTTAATATAGAGTCCATCGTTCAAATACCCTCATTTCTCATACAACTCTCAACTAATTTCTAATTAACTGTGACAAATTAATCTCGACCAGAAATTATGTTATCGACATCTACTTCTGCTTTTAAATTAGTAATCTATGACTGAATCTAATTTGAAAATTCATTAAAGTTTCATAATTATTAAAATTATTTTATGTAAACAAATTTATGTAGATAGATATAAATAGATAATCTGTTACAGATATTCTGAATACACGAACAAGCACTTATAGTAAATCTTTTAGTGTTAGAATAAGATTTTCACACGACCGCCGATGACTACACATAATTACTAAATGAGCTTAGCTTAGACAGAATGGTGACACAGACGTACAGAATTCGTAAGTTAGTTAAGAAACGTCTTACTAGATACATTTTTCACTTTATATGTATATTTTGCAACAAAAACATATTAATAATAACTTGAAAATATAAACCTCTTTTGTTAGGTAAAGAAAATCCATCATACCCATGTCTAAGTGTCCTGAAGCCTCGTCAGAAATTACACTCCGGGACGAAAACGAATAGGTTTTATTACAAACAGCTGGAGGCTCAAAAGATAAAAGATAGACCCTTACTGTTTCAGAAATTTAACAAATTTATTTATACCAGCTTCACAATCAAAGTAATAATAAAAAATTGTATTAAATTAGTAACTTCTAATTGAACATAAACTTTAGAAGATGTTTTAGTATTTACAATTGGAATATCCGATTGAATACTATGGATTCATTGAATATGTTACATATAACAGAGCGATTAAATCTTGGGCGTTTTGCCAAAAAATATTACTAAAGCTTCCAAAAGTCAATACATAAAATGTAAATGTACTGCGATCAGTGCTCTCAGACTCCATCAGACCGCATCAATCATGTTCATTTCACAGCAACAAGTGACGAGGTAATATCGATATCTCGTGACTTTATTAGAATACTTAAATATGTAATACAATAAATTTTTATGTTGACATCGTCACGAAAAATTACATCTTTATAAGTTAAGGATTTAATCTTGTTTTACTTAGGTAGGAATATTATACTAATGTGTTACCTTACATGTAAGCTAGCTTTAAGTTAACTAATTTGTACTGTGAAGTTTTATTTATAGATAATAAAATTATATCAATATTTTATTAAGACTTATCAACATATCTTCATAGACGACAGCAAGCTGTACGCGTAAACAAGATTTTGTCGAGTTAGTCCGACGAAGCTGCTGGTGTTCCACAAGGCGGTGTACTCACTCCCCTCTTATTTTCTTTATTTATTAGCTCCATAACTTATGGCTTAAGCTCTTATCATGTCTCTGCCGACAACGTACAAATTTACGCACATGGTACACCTCATAATATAGATATTACTATAGCCGCGATTAACAAAGACTTGCACCACATCCATGATTGTTGCCTCAAATTTGGCATTAACGTTAATCCCGAAAAATGTCAGTCAATAATTATTGGTAGTCAGCGACAACTTCGCTAAATTGCTGGATATGAATCTCCCTCCAGTTCAGTTTAATAACTATTCCCTTCTCTCAATCTGTAAATCCTTCCTCTCATTGCCTATGCTGATGTCTGCTACTCTAATATATCTGAAACAATCTTAATAAGTTCGATCGTCTCCTTAATAACTGTATTCGCTTTGTTTTTAATATTCGAAAATTCGATCGTATTTCTCAATACTGTTCGAAACTATATTGGCTACTCATTCGCAAGCGATGATCTCAAGATATCTGTGTCAACTATATTCTTTTCTTAACATACCCTTTTTTCCCCAGTATTTAAAGTGTAGGTTACTAGAAAATACTCATGACTTGTAACTTCATTTGTCTTCTAATCTTAAACTTTTCATTCCTTCACACCATTCTACGTTTCTTGCAAGTTCCTTTACAGTATACTTATGTAACTAATTGTCCGAAAACATTAGCCGGTGTCCGAGTAAAATGACTTTTAAAAAAGCGTCTACAAAGTTCTTAACGAGAATTATATTGCTTAATTTTATATTTCATACATACATGTTTAAGAATGAGTTTATTAATTATAGTATGTATACATTTTTATTATTTAGTTATTATCATTACTATATAACGTAAATTTTCTCACGTTTCTCTTTGTATATCTATATATTATATTTATATATTTATGTATTTATTGAGCTGAGCGTGAGCGAAGCTCTTAACCGTTTGGGACGACCTTCTCTTGTGTTTAGTTGTTTCCAGAATGCGACGAGATAATTAGCTAAAAATTTTCTCATGTATGTTTGAGCCGAACGCGAATGTTATAGCGAAAACAGATTGAAAAAATGTTTAGCCATTCAAAAGTTTTCGAATAAAGTGGAAAGGAGAGGGGCTTAGCTCAACACCCGAACGGTTGGCGGATCCTAGTACATTTATATTTTTATTTATATGTTTTATTTTATATTTTATTTTTCCATGGTTGACTGATAGAGAATGCTCTGTATTATTAAGACCGCCCTGTGTTCCAATTTTTTGGTCAATAAAGATTTAATAAATAAAAGTAAATAAATAAAGACTTAAACTAATCCAATATTTGTACTATAGTCTCTTCACATGTCTTTGAAACCGATCAATCCAAACCATCGAGTCAGCTCGTAAAGCAGCATCAATCACCGTCATCACTCAACAGGCTGCCACATTAGAGCAGATTTCAAGACTTCTAAGTCATCTATCTCATGTCTTGAATACTAAAAATACTTAAAAAAACCAGTTCCAGTAAAAAAATAACTATTCAGAGCCAGACTAGGTTATTAATTGTGACAGATACTTTTGCAATTACAGAGACTCAGGCATTTAATACTTACGAGAAGTACGAGAGCTTTAAAGTTATTTAATGTTAAAAGTTAGACATGGTACGTGAATATGTAGAATTTGAAACTGTTCGCGAAACACATATCTATTTTATTTAAAAAATAACATCGCGAATTTACAGAGCAGTTACGAAACAACTCTACACTGAAGCACACTATACAATAGAGCAAACGATTAAAGCTCTAGTTTTATTGGTAGTGTAATGTAGAGCTCGACTCGCAGTAACTAGACTGCACAGCGCTCAGTCACTTGTAACCAATGCAGTGCTTCGATGTGTTATTTATAGAATAGTTTTATGTTTAAGATATTAAAATATTTATAAAAATAATACAAGCTCCTCATATATCATATATCATGGTTATAAATGACAACAAAAAACAACACAAAACGACTGAACTGTTAGTTTAAGAAAAAACAAGCATATCCTGTGACCTCATTCCTCCCTCTCCTGAGCTACCTCATAAAACGTTCCAACAACATCGGGTCATGACAATCAACTGTTGCTTCATCTCACGCCTCATCTCACTTCAGCGATTTCATCTCGTAAATAGCGGAGACAATAAACTCTTCGAATAATGGGTTTCTATAAAAAATATTATTACCAACGTCTCTGACTTTGAACTGAATAGATCCCTTTTGATTATAATATCGTGACTTAAATAATAGATAAAGATACTATATTAATATAGATTCAAGTCTATTTTAATTTAAAGGCTTTGATATTAAGCATTATTATTATTTAATTATAGTGTTAAGGTGTCGGTAATAATAAATAAAAAGAAAAATTTGTATGTATGACTGTTTACTTCATCATATATAAAGCTGTGATGCGAGTTGTTGGCCGCTTCGAAAGATAAGGTTTGGACCGTTTCATTGGATCCCCATTAACAGTTATTTTTTAACAGAACAAATACTATTATAAAATAATATTACTGTTAAATAGAATAATAAAAGAATTAAACATTACAAGAAAATAGAAATTTATTTTTATTTTCTCGAGATAAAGTCCTTTCAAAATACAAATAAATCTCATCACGAAATAAGTTTTTAAGCTTAACACGGCTGACATGTAATAATTCAAATAGAAATAATTATTTATTGTAAATATTTTGTAGCCAAAAAAAATAGCCAGTCCATGTTTTCCCAAAAGTAAACACCTTTTAAATAAATAATCGACCACTTTTCACAAAACTGATACTAAATCATTAACAGAACTTCGTAGCAGCGGTTACTTTTGAGAATCTAAAATTATATTTGAGAGAACGATCAAAGGTATTTGAAGTTGTCAAAGGTTTACAAAACTCACTTAAGACTGTAATAACTTTATAAGCTTTTTACGCAATTATTGAATACCACTTTGTTTAATTTAGAATGTAAGAAACCTATTACAGTTTGGGACTTTATAACTTCTGAGGTCAGTATTTTGGTGGCTGGATTCGTCGAAAATTATATTCACTGAGGAGTTGAGAAGTATTTTAGACTAAATACCGCAAGAGATATTTAACGTTCCTCCAGGCTTTGACAAACTTTGAGAAAGGAAATAGAATTGTTTCTGTTTCAGTAATAAAGATTTCATCAAGTTTACATTATTTTTTTATTATTGCAAAGAATATTAATTGCGAATTCAATTAACAAAAATGAAAACTTCAAGTTGATTATCTCTTCGACATTTCGAGTTTTACTTCAAATTAATAAATCCAGAGGATAAAAGTCCTAACTTCAATCAATCACAAGATAAAAGTAACTAAGTAACTATTTTTTATAACATACGAATTCTTCGTTACAACTTTCAACGAGTATACAAAACAATCACGATCTTGTCACGCGAAAAAGATTTATTCTATTCAAGAACATTCGTTTGAAGACAAAAACACGGAAAACAAGAGAGTCGCATGTTACAGAAATACGAAACTGAAACTCTATAACTTTTTAGGCATCAGTTTAACAGTACTCTAGTATATCTCGCTTTAGCTTAATTCCTTAGGAATTTGAAGTAAAAACAAACAGAAGATTTTTATCTACATTCTTCGTAATATAACTAACTACAAAACAGTCGTGGGAGGCGGCAGGTAATGCAATAAACGTCATGGGCTCAAGCTAGGATTTAGCTGGATTAGTGTCGCGACACCTGCGCCGGGATAAGGATGACACTTCTGGATGTTACTATTCTAGTTTCCAAGGATTTATGTACTTTAATTAATTGAAATAACTCATTCATCATTTCGTAATTAAATTTATAATTCTTACTAAGTATAAAGTTCTGATATCTCTTCTCATCTTCGATTATATGTTAAATTATATGTTTATTATTGAACTGATGTACTTTTTTACATTACAGATTTTATTTTATCAAAATACCTAAGACTTTAGGTAATCCTTTACTCAAGGAGAGGAGTCGAAAGTTTGTCAAGGAATTGTCGAGGGTGGGCTTAAAGCGGCGGCGGAAAGAAAAGCTGCGAACCAAGGGCTCGCTTCGAGTTAAGGGTTATTGAAAAGGGTTAAATGCAAAGTCAATAGTGAGCGATTTTTATAATAGACACAAATAATTACTCGATAATTACATATCTAGTGATACTTTGGAATGTTATTAATAAATATAAATAATGGAGATACTGAAACAAATTTTCATAATACAATAATTATTCAACTCATCGCAAGTATGAAATGCAAATTCAATAAAATGTAGCCCGTCATTGTGACGTTGACCCCGTCCCTTCTAAATGGCCGATGACGTGTGGGTGGGAGACAATTTATCAAGAGGACTCGTAGACAAAGGTTTATCCTTTCCAACGTGTTACAAGGATATTAAATGTCCTCCCTTCTGTCACTTGTATCTGCCAGAGGCGTTGGATGAATGGTTTTGAAGAAAATTTTATAAATAGTTTTTTTGTACCTACGATGTAAGTTTATTTGAAATTATATCTATTTATATATAACCGAGATTTAACATAATGATTTTATCACATACTTTTCTATCATATATAAAATAATAATAAATAAATATCATATCAGATAGACCGTCGTCACTTCATTTGAAACAGTTTTATTTACATTCGGATCAATACCTCAGAATTGGCAAACACATTTTAAAGATACCAGATTCAATACATATTTTTACATCAAGAAAAATAACTTTAGCTTAAAGATAACATCTAAGACTTTATTAATAAATTATGTATGACGTCATCGAGAAGTTAAAAGAAATAAGACAAGAAGAATGCTTAATGTTAGTTCATAAACGTTACGCTCCATTTACTTTGAAGATAATTTAATTGTGCAGAGTACTTGTTAATGTGAAAATTATGACCTTATATAAAGAAGATGTTATGCATATTCAGTATCTTGAGATTTTATTTATGATTTATTTATACATTTTTATTATTTATTATAGAAATAAGGTTTTTATATTGACGATATTACGCTTTACTGGTTTAAAAATAAAAACAACAATAATTTTATTATACTTCAGAAAGAAGCAAATTTATTTAAGAATGTATAGTATATAATGTTTTTTTTATAATTAGTTAAGAACAATTTTAGCTTAGTCTAAAGTTCTGAGAGTTGCTACAGTCAAATATTTTTCTAATATCTTATATATTAGATTAATTTAAAACAAGAATTATTAAAAGTAATCAGTTTGGAAAACGATAACTCATAGAAAAATTCTTGCAGTTACGTCTGTTCCTACTGGAAATAATACTAGGTCTATTCAAATCACGTTACACCGGATTAAAACCAAACTTACGAATCGAAACCAGACTTAGTGGAGATTTTTTTTTTGCGAAAGCAGCTTACACACGGAGATTTAATGCTCAAAAGACAATACTAGTAATTTATGAGATACCTAACATATGTGTTTTGATGCGAATTGTGGATTGGTCGCAATATACCTAAAAATGGTCTTCGAATTAATGAATTTGTTTACCAAAATACACTTAATACCACAGTCGTGTCGCGTTGAACTGTGAATATGATATAATTGCTTATAGCTTTTTATTAAACACACTGCACGCGACCACTCACTCCCCCCCACCAACACGATAAATACCAGCCTTGTAGTTAACTTAATTGAAACGCACTAATAAATAAATCATATTTTTTTGTAACATTTTTATATTTCTTTTCAAAAGGGTCCAATCAAGCAAAAACATTTAATAATAAAAAAAATAGTTTCCTAATCTTTATATTATATTTATTTGTAGATCAAGTTATATTGTAATGGAAAATCTGAAACGTTCGTTTCTTTTTCAAAGTCGTTCATTCATACCTATGCTTGGATTCTATGCTTCTAATTTATCAGGCAGAGTAGCGTAAAAAAGCTAATTTTACTAAAAAATATTATCGAAATCAGATTATAATATCGAAGTGTATATACCTGATGGGGATGGTATGAATACCATGAATTTGTAAAGGGATTAATGCAGCCGTTGATACGATAAAGCGTTATTTATTCATAGCTTTTATGTTCGATTATTCAATTATTAATGATAATAACATTATAGAAGCTCGTTACACAATTTGGATTAATTTAAGCGTAGTTTGGGAATTAATATCTATTAAGATTGTTTAAAATGTTATAGGTAAACGTTTTGATTAGATAAAGTTATAAAAATAACTATTTTAAATTGACCTAACCGGTGTTGGATAAACACGTTGTCTGAAGTCAATAAATAACCTGTCCACACACTATAAATGAGATTTTACGCTTTTCTTATTTGATATAACACAGTATTCTATCTGAGACTGTAAACTTAATAACAAGAGGAAATTGGAGGAAACGGGGCAGCAAATCTTCTGCAGATACGAACCACAACAAGGAGTAATTTTTAGGGTAAGCGCGAAAGGTGTTCCCTGGGGGAATCTGAGTAGTTTCTGCGGGAGAGAGTGTTTGTAAACTATTTTCATGAACAAATAAGGTTCTTGCGTATGTTTTAAATATTTAGTTGTAATATAAATTTAATATGAATTGAAAATTCATCACAAACAGAAGATTCTTTGAACGTCAGTTAAAAAGTAATTAGAAAGTTAAGACTCCGAGTCAATGACTAATGATCTCAAGATGACTCGTCGTTTTTCAAAAGGGTGAATATTTAATACGATCTTTCTTACTTTCTTTTCTTTAAATTAATGATAAAATAATAAAATGATAATTATTAATAATCGTATTTCATTCTTAATTATATCTTGTTCTGTTCCAAAACATATATATATATATATATTTATATATATAGATTGAGTTGATCGAACTAGAACGAATCTACGAACAACTAGAACCATCGCAATCAATTGGATTCGGTTCGTACATTGCATACTAAATATATTGACGTTTGTGGAACAGTGATCACAATAAAAAAAAAGTCGGATGATTTTGTTGTGTGTTGTGTGGTTCTTCAAAGAGCGGAGCGCGTTTGGAAACCTCGTAGCCTTATTTCAAGTTAGAGAGTGTCTTTACAGAAGGTTTTATTTCAATAAATACGATATCAAAATAGGCCTCCGGTCACTTCCATCTGACATACACAAATGATCACTGGTATCGATTCAAAGTGGAAAATATATAAACAAATTAATAAATAAAATAGTAACACACACTAAAAACACTTAAATATTTGGTACAAATGAATATAAAAAATAAATGTTTCCTTCTCAATCTGTTCTCAGGTAAACTCCTACGGAGCCTTTAAAAGAATTTCTTTTTGAACAATATTCATTTAACCAAAAGAATGTTTAACGAATTCTAAACTTTCCACTTAACGGATAAAGCGACATTTTGTAAGTTTTCCATATTGTGTATTTTTTCTTGTTCTTACAAAAATTTTTTCACGTCTTGAAAATTTCAAAGAATGAAAGAAGAAAGCTTTGGATTTTATTTCGTGTTTTACACAAAGCTCGGTTCTTTTGATACGAATTTGTGTTTAAAGATAAGCATTACTGTTCACTTGATTAAGAAATAACACATATTATTTATGTAAAAATATTAATTGTGTTGATATTAATAATCTAGATAGATAAATGTCTGGGATAAGTAGCCAGGTTGAAAGTTTGTTTTGAATCGCGTTTAACTCTTATAATTAAATGCAAAACCGGGAGACATAATTCATATAGGTAATTACACACCCCACCACATCGTAGTGTACTAACATACCATACCATACCTATAGTCTTTTTACCTATTTCTAAAATAAAGTATTTAACAGTAAACTTGTGTCAAACATTAATAAAAACTAACCTAAAATTGTTCTAATATCGCAATATTCAAATACGTACAAGACAGTAAGTACTCCTCCATTGTAAATGGCTTTTACTAAAAGAACAAAAAACTAATGAATGATTTATATTTAAACTTTAAACTCATATACATTAAAATGAAAAGATATTCCAGTTGTCTCTATAAAGGTAAGAACAACTTAATTTATTTAAAACATGATAAATCCTCAAACAAACGTTAAATTTTGTTCTACAATTAAAACATATATATATTTTCAGAACAAAAGTTGTAGACAGTGTGCTCTTCCTTACAGAGCACTCGACCCTACTCAGTGGTTTAGTATAACGACCCTCCTGTAAATAGCTAGAGAGCTGCTTAAAACATACTAACATTTTTACCTTTGTTACATTGCCAGACCTCTTCTATCTTTAGTGACCTTTTCATATACCCGAATGGTCTGAACATAGACGAGGTTAATCCGCCCGATAATTGTTCTTTTATATTATAATAAAAATTAACAAATATAGAATTCCTGGTAATTAAATGATAGGGAAATAGTAGGATTGTGAATAAACAGGTTTAATGTTAAGCTCACGCAAAATAGATGACAATATATAAAGGCGGACGGAACTCAAACCTGCGATCTATGGAATAAAGGTAAATTCATACCCGTCTTGATGATACCAGTATTTTATAAGCAATCGTCTTTATACGGTCGGAGGTGACTTCTATTAATCGCAGGTTTAAGTCCTATACATGTTGGTTTCATTGTATATTTGTTAAAAAACATAATTAATAAAAACATAAATAATTAAAATATATGTTATAGTTATATGAAATAAAATACTCCGTAAAATATGACCGACTTATCAGTTTTGTTTCTATTAAAAACAAAGTTATTAATCAGATCCAGTGACATGTAAGTGGGGATAGTTAACAACTAAATTCTAAATATTGTCTGAATATCCACCGGTACCTATATATTTTAAACCACCAGGACGTGGTCGAAATACCAATTTAACGGAGAGACGAGTTCACCTCGGGCGGTCCGTCGGTTTGTTAATTACACCACAGTTACAAACCATTGTCCACCGCATGTCCTTATAATTAAATTGGAGTGCCTTTCAATGCATTTATGAAGATATTTTGCATTACATATAATATATTTGATTTAGAGTTCGCTATAAATTTCATTGTAATCCATTGGTTCTCTTGGTTTCTCTGTCTGAAGGTTCACAGTCTCGTAAACATGGATGTAAACGAATTACCCGGTAGGTTCTGATTGAAAGCTGAGTAATGATTGAATGATGCACTCAAGATAAGTTGTTTCTGTTTATATCTGGGTATGCTTGGTTTTAGAGACTAAAAGGATTATATTATTTGGATTTAGAGACTTTTTAATAAGTAAAATTCACGGTTCTGACGATGTAACAATATCAGAGTTTGCGAAGTTAATACTATAAAATATTCATAACAATCCATCGTAAATATAATTTATATTGAAATATTTCGATAAATGGATGAAAATAACGCAAACAGGAAATATGTTTCCTTAATAACAATAATCCTAAACTCATTTATAATATTGTTTAACAATTTTATTAGTAATATAATTAATAATTAAAAATTATTTATTTATTGTTATAGTAAGACGAACACCTCGTAATAGAAAAGTACATAATATTCAGTGTAAATGATTTTTGTGTTTCCATAACACATGGTTTTCTCCCACACAAAACAATATATCATTTTGACTTCATAATTACAGGCATTATAGGCAATCAAAGTGGTACCCGACAATAGTTAACGCCCACATACGTATCAATGCGATACACTAACACATATATAGTCATTACACCCACACAATCACACACAGGCACACTCAAACACGCACACATAAAAAATGATTGAACACTTGTTTGTAGCCGATATTACCAATTAGTTCCTATGAAAGTTTTAGTATAGAGGGGTGAAGTTCAGTCAAAAGTAAATGACCCATTTCGTTTAATCTCCCCACATGGGAGAAACTAACACAATAGAAAGAAAATTCAATACAAAAGTACTCAAATAATCCAAGAAGATACAAGTATTTTGCATTTTATTCACGATTTTACGATTGCATAAAAACACAATGTAGCATTTTCCTTTATTGCAGGCAATAAAATGATTCTACTTTATTGATATAGGAACACTTCTAGTGTTAACAAAATAATAATAGCATAACTTATAATAATGTAATACACATTCCATGTATATTATTCTGGGAATATTCTAGAAATATCTAGAAAAATCTAGAAACAAAATATTGATAGTAAATAAGACGTGTATTGTTGGTTAAATTATGTGTTGGCATGGACTATAGTGATTTTGTATTGTGTAGATGCAATTGCTTCAGTCCACTGGCTCGGATAATGTAAAGCCCACATACTCATAAGGTTTGTGTATTTCGTGCTTTTATAGTTTAGTACATCTATTACTATGGTTTTAGTTTTTGGGTCATACCAGAATAATAAAAACAAATATGAAAATTGAATTTTATTAAACATTTTTTCTTTTACTTTAAATATCTCAGAAACATGTTAGTGAAAAGTGAAACTATATTCGGGAGTGTTCGTCTGTGCATAGACGAAATTGAGATGGATGCCTCCAGGTTTGTTCGTCAAAGCAAATGATACAAAGGTCCTCTTACGTATATGACCTTAATGGCTGAGACTTCCGAACTGCATTCTGAAGGCATGTGTAAATGAACGGAGTTGGACAATTTTTACGATTGAACGAACCATAAGCGAGTAAATTTTCCTGTTATCCATCCATCCGTCAAAGTTAAAATTTCTTTATCATTATCGTGTTATTCTCGACTATAATTGACTGGTAATCTTCAGGAGTTGATTCTGTCGTTTAAATTCAGTTTTACACGTTCCGGTTGCTATTATTGATGACGAAACTTTTCATACAATTTGCTGTTGCCGGGTTCGTAACGATTCATTCAATTAAAAATATAGAATTATAAAAAAAATCATATAATTTTATTTCAATAAATCAAATTGTTTTTAACAAGAACTAGTTAAAACTTAAAGAAATCACATAATTGTACACAAGTGTGAGTCACGCTTTATGTGTATATAAAATTTTATGAACTAATTTAGTAAGATTTTCTGTGGATTCTTGAACGTTATAATTGAGGTACATACATATAAATTAGGAGAGTTATAGACGTCAAATATGGAAAAAATAACTCGAATTATTCTTTGTTTAATTGACAATTGATCGAAGTTAGCATTCATTAAAGTGATATCATTTACGTATCACGAGTGAACGAACGTGAGTCAGAACGCGTTAGTGGAGAGATGAAAATAATTGGCGTTTTAGTCGGATACCTTTTGAGCATTTCGACGGATTTCAGCTACGAGTGTTATTATTTTTCCGTTTTGTTATTCGCGTTAAGGTAATTGGAAGGTATTGTATATCTCGAGTTATTTATTTACATAACTTCATTATACCTGAGGATATTATTTTAAAAGATTGTTAGAACGTAACAATGGTGAATATTCATATTTTTCTGTCTGTGGATTTCAATATATTTCTTGTTCCGATTTTGTAATGTACGCCTTTTAACTTATTACTATAAATATACCTTAACTTATTAGAATATTGCAAAAAGGAAACTAAAATCATGAACAAAAGTTTTGTAATTCCATCGTTTTTCTAAACATTAGAATCCAAACAAAACTCAAAATACGTTAATGGCGGTTCCTTGTTATCAGCAGTTGTATCATTATACGAACAAAAGAAGTCTGCGGGCCTAATTACTTAAATGAACTCCATCTTTGATACTCCTACGTGTGCTCCGAGCGTTATTATGTTATTACATGAAATAATTCCACTTCAAACATGTAAATACGATGTTAATAGGTTTTCAAATTTCTTTGTATTATGTAATTGAGTTATTATATTCGTAAATTGTAATTTGAAATGTGTTTAAAACTTAATAGACATTAAGATGTTAAGCCCCAAATACGTGTATGTCGTCCAAATATTAACTATCTTAATACAAACCATAGAAGACTAGTCTCGATCTAAAGTAACTTTGGTTTATGTTTTAACTTAATTTGTTTTTATAGACTATAGTTTTATGATTAAACTGTGATTACTCGACTCGACGTGAATTTATAGAAATTAAATTAAACCATAAATTAACCAGTCTTTAAACCCGGGACTAGTGTTAATCCACGTTTTATAATAGGACCGTAAAAGCACAATTGTCGGGCCGGTAATAGTATCAGAAATCCCTTTGTTCAGTACTACAGTTAATTAGAGAGCTCTCTGCTGACCTCTGGAGATGGACACTTCGTCACAATAGCGTAAAGCTTTGTATACACGGAATTAAATCCTTAAGAACGTTGTACATTGTCTGAATTAATACCTCAGTAATAATTAGAGAATTGTTCTTACTCCATACTTTGTTTTATTTTTAAAGCTAGTCAAACAACGAGCCATTAATATATATAATTTAATTAATTGTATATATAGAATTTGTCATCTTCCTGCCCTTATCCCAATTTTGGGGTCGGTGCAGTATGTTTTTTTTTTCATACTCTCCTGTTACTCGTCATCTCTGTACACACTACCTTCTTCTCTATATCGTCTTCCACGCTATCCATCCATCTTTTCTTCGGTCGTCCTCTACCTGTCCATCCCTCTACTACCATACCTAAAACTTTTTTGGTTACATGCCTTTCATCTCTCATATTTATAGACTACACTTTTAAATATTCGTTGTAACCTTTAAATGTTTTCAATACTTTGAACCTGACAGCTGTTATTCAAAATGGCCGCGATGTTTTGAATAAAAAATGTGTGAGCATGAAACATTTTAATAATTATCATCGAATAAGTATGGGATTAAATAAAATCTGTCGTTTTTCTTATTTCTTGCTCAACAATTTATGAAATATTATTTAAAATTATAAACGATATATAAACAGTATCAATTACATCGTATTTTAATATTACAATTGAAATTTCATATCAGGGCGACAGTATTTCTCGCTCGGTCTCTTGAGGGGGTGGGGAGGTTCAGGGGGTCGATTAATTAATTCCACGATATCACTCGCCCCGGGATTCAGGAGATTCAGGAGCTACGTTTTGCACCGCTATTAAATAAAATGTAATCAATTTGTTATTACTCTTACAAATTGAAACAGGATGTCTTGATTTAACGCTCATGGCGGATGATCTAAATTTATAATTTATTAGAAAATGTCGTATATTCATCAAATTCTAATAATTATTATTATTGAATAATATATATTTAGTAACAAAATCTCAAGTGTGTTTTGGGTAGTAAATGAAAATGTTAAACTGCTACCAAACTGGTGTAACAGAGCTCGAATTGTACTAAAGTGTTGAATGTTCTAACTTCTTAACTAACAACTCCGAGTTTGTCGGAGATAAATTTAACACGTTCCACATGTGTTGTTTAATAATTATATTTAGTGTACTAATATTTTTAAGTGCAAAAGCATTATTTCTCATTAAATTGGATGTGACGTCACATGCCAGGAAACAACACGCAAGAACTAGATTTAGATAATTCATATTTTGCGAAGCTTAATTATTATCTAAATATAAATATCTAAATATAAATTAATATTATCAATGATTAAGTCCATAACCAGAATATTAAATATTCATCCCACTTTTTAATATATTTTTTAATATCAGAATATAACGCACACTACCTACTATACCAAGATTCATGTTTGTTTGTATTTTCTTTTAACAATTTTCCTTATATTAAATATTTATTAAAACGTTCTTTAGTATAATTTTATATATATTCAATTATGCCTGTATTTCCTTCCTGACACGCAAAGTAACATCGGCGGGTAGACGTGATTTATTGCACGTCGACTGTTAAGAGGTCGGTGAGTCATACAGACAATTTTTCATCGCGAAACCATTTTCTATAATCGTAAGCGAAACTGAGCTTTCTTCGTATCATAAATATTTACAGTTCATACGAATATAATAAAATGTTACATACTAATAAATATTTTATATATTATATATTTATTCCTATCCTTGTAGGAACCGTCGGTAATTTGTACATTTTAAATGAAGTAAATAATATTATATCATTAAGAATATGACTTGTGTAAAATATATTATTAAAGTCATAATACACTTAAGCAATAAGATTTATGTTATATTTCCATAATATAATTATATTATGAATTAATTATTTATAAAATTAATGGTAGTAATGAAAGAGGCGTTGACTAAACAATTAGTAACAAACTTTTTAATATAATAGTGTACATGAATTAAGATATTCTTGTACATTCATATACTGAAGCATGTTGAGAAAATTTAATCTTAGTAAGAAACTTTAATGTATTTTATGAAACATCGTCTAGATTGTTGGATGCAACCACCAAATAATAGCTACTTTACGAGCCGAGCCACGTAACTGAGGCGACTTTGGAATATAAATGTATACTTATAAAACGATTAAAACTAAAATATATACGAATATTTATATATATATATATATATATATATATAACACCAATAACACCAAGACGAATTCACTTTTATAGAGTTTAAAGTTATTAAAAATTTTGCTTTAATGAAATGTTAAGATCAGTTACAAAAGTAAAGTATCATAAATTTTCTGACACTAATGACAAGATATTTAAATTTTTTATTTATATTTATAAATAAAATAAGTTATAAGAGTTTAATATACTTTCTCTCCTCTCTTTATCAACCGATTAACTTTTTCGTTTAGTAACTATACTAACTTTAGAATTACCGACATTATTAACTTTAATTACAATGTAGTGAACTTTTTTCTATTATAGGATATATATATAATTATGGACTGAAAGCTTTTGGCGAAAGGTAAATTAAATAACTCGGAATGTTCGCCATTACCATGTACTTATTTATCAAATTTCTAGTATCTATTGTTCTGTGCTCGTGATCCGCTTATAAGCGGTTTGTTCACTAAATGAGCAAAATAAGCGAAATTCACTGAACTAAACACAACCAAATGGAAACTTCAATACAATTTACGATTTAATTTATTTACAATTGCTTAATATCCACTTAATAATTTCATTTCAGTAATTTTGACGCTAATCGCAATTATTGTAATTGTAAGAGATATATATGGAATGAAAATGATAATAATTACCTCATACTTACAAACTTAAAAAATATTTCCTGTGACTGAGACTTCACAAAACAAGTTTAAGATGTATTTGAAAGTAAAATTTTGTATTAAGTCACTGAAATCTCGAAAATAATTTAATTCAAAGATTTTAAAATGACATAAATATAAATTAAAAAAATATACCTACGTGAATTCGTTACACGGTTTTGCGATTTCTCGTTTCCGTACAAATTTGAACATCAAATCGGAAATAGACGATTCTATGTTATTACATTTTACGTTTCAATTTTCTGACCAATTGTAGTTTACATTTTTATAACACCCCACAGAATATACTTTAAGTTCAATAAAATCCGACAATGTGAGGAGAATTGATGGATTTTATTATTTAATATTGGTATCGCATTTAATAAAATACATGTAATATATTCAGAGAGCATAATAATTGCATTTCATATATCTTTATTTCGGGAATCGATATCGGTATCCTAAAGGCAACCACAACTTTCAACTGTTTCAACGAACTGCATCATCTCAAAATTTAATTATACTTTCCAAGAATTTACATTCACGTGGTCAAAGGTCGTTATAATTTCCAAATCAAGTGACCGAGTAGGATGTACATTTCCTGCGACCCTTCAGCCCCCAGGACGTATCTGTATACGTCCTGGGGGCTGAAGGGTCGATGCTGGATGCGTGACGGAATTACGAGACGTGGGAGGAGAATAAAATGGCAAAAAAGGATATTTGAAAACAACTTAATATATCTCTCATTTGCATTAACCAATACCTAGAGGCTGTTAAAAAGGTTTTTACTCCAGACAGTACAAACGTTGAAAGTCTTGATATGATATTCGTATGCAAGTATGTATTTTTATATATAATTCTCTCCGATTCTTGTTTGGATCATTCTACTAACAGGATGGATGGATTTTTTTATATTAATTCTACTATTATGACCAACTAAATATTATTTACTATTAACATCAGTTTTAATATCTCTTACACACAATAAATTAATTTATAAAAACACAGAGACACGTATAAAATAACATAGACACAAAACAACAATATACAAAATAACTGTTGTCATTGATTACAACAGAATCAAATCAACAATAATATGTCGCACCTCCTTCTTCTTTTCTTCTCTTCCCTCTTCCAGGTGTGAGAGTGAGACAGGGAGAGCCGCGTGTGTCTTATGATAGATTTCCAACCGCACTACCAATAAGATCACACGCCGGGCTCTTCCTGCGTCTTCTCTATTTTCTTCTCATTCTCGTTCTTCTTCTTCTCATTCTTGAGTCCAATAACTTTCTTTTTATTAATTATATTATTAAATAATAATAAAATATATATGTGGAATTAATCCAAAATCAAATCATAAATACAAAATATAATATGATTACCTTATGTTTATGATTAATAATCGTACTTATTTCACGAAAATTAGACATAACAATAGAATAAGGTCAGCGTACGATACGTTAACTATTATTTTCTATGATAACAATAGAAATAGAACAACTCATGTGTAATCCACACACACAAAGGACCCACAAATAACCCCTCCAAGCCCCAAAGCCCCCAACCCCTTGACCGTGAGGGGGACAGTTATGGTGTCATATGTGATTACAACATAAATAATAACTTTGAAATTAATATTATTGTTAAGATGACAGAACAGTCTGTTAGCAAAATTTATGATTAACACTAAACCTACCGACAATTCTTGTATACCTGTTCCTACCGCACGCGGTCAAATTGAATGGTAATTAAAAGTTATTTTATTATATAACGCAGGTAATAATGGAAATAACTAAAAGTAAAGAGTGAAGAAAATATTATATGCATATTCTAAGAATTGTCATGTAGTTTGATAACGATACTATAATGTTTAAAAATGTGTAAGTTTCACAAAAGTTTAAGACCGGTCATTTTGACCGGTACTTGGTAGGTTTAGTGTTAATTAAATAAATGTACGGACTACATATACGAAGACATATCTTTGTCTCTCTTTGTATTTTTATAGTATATAAACAGAGAACAAACATAGGCTCCAGTTACCTTAAAGTCTTCTTAATCAAGATTCTCAAGAGGATAAAATTTTTTCATCATCAAATAAATCAAAGAAATGTTGTAATACACTAAATATTAAAATATTAAAAAATCGTTTAACGTCAGACTTCTTCATTATTTATTTATATAGGGATCTTCAAACATAACATTATAAAGCAACATCTCATCTAGATGTTAAAGACCTAACTATTAGATGATTCCGAGACGGTGGTAGCTTACTCACTGGCTGAATACACTGACCTTTTGTAATTGATGATTCAAAAGTGCATGTCTATGCGTACTCGAATAAAGATATTTTGAATTTGAATATGAATCCATATCAAATTTTGATATTCAGTTAAATTTTATGACATTTATTTAGAAGTTCATATTATAATTATAATAGTAGAGAAATCACTTTGATAATGAATGACATGATATTATTTTGTACTAAGTTTATTTCCCATCAATATTATGTATGTTACATTAAAAAATAAAGCAGAATATAAACTATTCCTCAAATTTATCATAAATACATTTAAATATTCAATTTTCGTACCACGTATTGGAAATATCGAAACCGAGGCACAAGACAAGAAGGAAAAATCACTGCGGCTGAAAACAAAACCGCACAGTGAATTATTCATGGCGGCCTGTTTATTCATTGAGCTAGAACCGAAGCAGTCTTCCGATATATAAATGCACTATCATTTGTAATACCGCATGCCCGGACATGTATAGACACAATGGCGATACAGCAAGACAAACACTACCACTATATTACACATACACACACACACACATATATACCTTAATAGAAAAGGTACGCCAGATTAAACCAACACGAACAAATATTTCACAGCCTGTAGCATCAATTTAGACGGAAACTAAAGATAATTCAAAATTATTTTCCCTCTGCCATTAAACTAATTAAAACCCAATTATAAGACGGAACACAAACCAGGCTTTTGTTAAGTTAATAAAGGTGGTGTTTAGTTTATACACCAATTTAACTAAAGACGGCTGGTTCCCTTTGTAATTAGGTTGTGCTCGAGCACACCGTACGCGTAGGTATATCAATTATACATATGAAGTTATTATATTGAAATCAAATATATATACAAAATGTAAAAGCATCTGTCCGTATACATTTTTACAGTCCACAAAGGTTAAATATATTTCTTTTTTAATCGTATGGTACACGATGGAAACCATAAAGTCCACCGCGTTACGATTGTGATGGAAAATCGTAATAATTTTCAATAACAGAAAGTCAGATAAGGGAAATGTTAAAAGTATCAAAGGCCATTATTCCATAAAGCGTGAAATTTACAATAAAAAAAAAAAAACGTTACGCAACGTCGATACGGGTCGTGATTTACGCGGACCGGATAAAAGCCGATTTTTATAGCTATAACCGGATTCTTCCAGATTTTTATTTAAGATTGCCGTTCATATGTTTGACGTAATATAATATATATATATAATATATACTATAAAAAGTCGATGTGTTTAAAAATTTGATTGTTTTGTAACACGTAAATTAATAATATAATAAAATAATTTTAAACACATTTCAAAACTATATAAATGGCTTTCGCTTCGGAATATTTTCATTTACACACGTTATATTTAATTAATATAGTAAAAAGTACTTCTAAGAAACTTCGGTAAGATAATAGCACACAATATATTATTCTTTGGCAATAAATTCTAAATCTTCTCTTTGTTTTCGTCGTTTTGTTGGAGCTCGTGAATTTAGAGAGTTTTAAAAGTTTTTCAATGAATGAAAATAGATAATGTTTAAAGACAAAACTTCGAATTCAGTAAAGTACGTGTTAAAAAGACATTTCACACATCGTATTTAATGTGAGAAAAATAATAAAGTTATTATAAGAAAACAATTTTTATATGATCTATCTTCCGTTAGGTAACTACGAGTGATCATAATGCGATAGGTCAATATTTATTATTCGCACCACAATCTATTGTTCACAATCTTTTACTCCACATATCCGACTCACCGCTGTCAGGACTCTCACGGACTTTGCAATACCTGTAAAAAAAGTAACAACACTATTAGTCCTCAAGCAGTCACATCCACCCTTCCGCACCCTTTCACTGTCGGGAAGCTTTTACGAGCTTTTTACACAACATTACTCGAACAACGCTCTATCTGGGGTTATAAAAGATGGTGCTGGACGTAATACCCCTCTCTGCGTTAAGATACCCGGTATTATGGTTATAGAACTCTATCGTTATACTACACCGATTACGACGTCGTAAAAATCTACAAATAGAATAAAATATATTTCAGGTTTGTTAACTATGCGTAAAAAAAAATTCTAATTTACCCTTTTACGAATATGAAAAATCTTGCGTCATTTAAAATAATGAATGGCTAAAGAAAATGTTATATACAATTTTATATATGTAAGTGCGTCAAATTAAATTAATATAAGAAACGACACACCACGGCCTCGAAATTAAATCCGAAGGTTCCAAGTTACCTTGACACTTAATGGCTGAATGTATTAATAATAATAATTATGCGAAACTTGGAGAAATATAGTTAGTATTATTATATATACTTTTGATTTGTGAGGTCGAATTGTATTGTACAAGAAATCGCGATTGAGAAGTCAACTGCACGACACTCCTTCACGTGATGCACAAAGACGACCTCCGGAAGCGAATCAAACATCTCATTTTTGTTGCCATCGATAGATTTACTCCTTTGTTATGTAATAATGTTTTGTCTCACTCTCCTTTGTTCGTATTTGTCGGAGGAAATGTTCCAGTTCCACGCCTCGTTTCGCTAATAGTGTGGTTTGGATTAGTTTTTATTTCAGACAAGATGGAAAAGATTCTATGTACATATATATTTTAGAAAGAAAAATCACACGCAGATACGAAACATCGTAGTGTGATTTCATAAAAAATAAAAAAGGCCCGTCTGAGAATCGAACCCGCTATCATGACAAGAGAAGCCAGGGCTATTATGTCACCATCAGTGCCGTCAATACATTATAAGGCTTTGTAAATACTACGGAGTTTTTAAATTATATAGGGCAGCTGTTATTTACTCCACAAAGTAATCTCCTACTATTAAATACACGATAAGATCTGTAATATGGCTGAAACTTGCAATCACCTGAAAACCCGAAAAAGATGGGAAACATTGATTGCCTTCCGCTTTTAACTTTGAAATTTAGCTTTTTTAAACTCTTTGCGTTATAATATCATGAGATTCCAAGGCTTTTATACTAAATATCTACCAAAACGCGGTTTTATGAGACAATTTATAAAATGTGTATAAGAATCCTGAGAAGAATGTTACTATTATGAAGGTTGTTTAAATGTCATTGACACATTTTATTTTATATTCATTATATTCATTTACATTTATGCTTAGACATCAGCAACACAAGAACAGACACTCCCTTATCCCTCCCTATCCATGTTTCCAACACGCGATAAATCACCAAAGCGATCCCAACAATACCAGCCGATCGACAGATCCCGGAGGCTTCAATTAGCGACCTCTTTATACCGTACCCCGAATCCCTTCTCCCGGATTCGACGCCCCAAATTTCCGTTAAATACTTGTTATTTTTCGGTGATAAAGATTTTAACCCGTGGGATTAATCATTGTAAATTATGTAATTTATTTTTTTTTTAATTTTGAAGTATCTTAATAAAGCATAATAATATTTTGGTGTCTTAAAATTAACAAATGTTTTCCGGATATGTGACAATATAGTTCACTCAATGAAAAATTAAAAAACCTCGTATATTGCTACTTACAGGTATCGCAGGTAAAGGTAATAATGAACTACCGTCATGCAAAATGTAGTAACATTTCAAAAGTTCAACACTTCAAACTCACTGCATCATACCGTTCATAAACACCTGCTCTTGACGATTCCATTAGAAGTTTTGTAGCAGTCGAGAGTCAAAATGCTACAGTGAAACTGCACACCAAGTGATTTATGACTTCAACCAGTTTAGCGCCAACTTTGCATGCGATTAATACAAGTTATTCTTTATGGGACTTAATTAGCACTATAAACGGAGACAATTTCTGGGATAACGAAAACTGACTTCATAATTTTTAAAACAAAAAAAAAGGCGGGACATAAATTAAGAACAACAAAATGTAAACGAGTTTTAATTTAAAAATTTTAAATTATACATGTTTGTTCTCAGACTACCCGCATGCAAAATTCATTTGACGACGTTAATGACGTCATGATGTTATCTGTTTTACAAATAAACGAACAGTCAAACTTTAAGTTTAGAACAGATGACAATAGATGCTCAAATTTTTCATGGGTGATGTTAGAGAAAATATTTAATTATTTTTACCCGAGGTAATCTACTATCGAACCAAACATTACAAAGTTCAAAGTCAAAGTTTTTTGTTTCAATTGCCTAATGCATTCCTAAGCATTTCGTTTATAAAATTTCAGACTCTAGAACAACCAGCAAGAAACTTCGTGGATACTCTTCTAATTCGTTAATAATTTACAATTTATTGACGTAGTGCCTCACGAGTCATAAGTAAATACGAATACAACTAAAAATTAACCAACCGAAACTATTCGATTTACAATGTTCTTGTATTGACAAGAGGCTAAAGGATTTTAATTTAAAACATTCAAAATAATAATCATTTGCCTTATATCTGAACTAAGAATTGTAATAAACGATACTTTGGAAACGGTTGCCGTAGTTATAATTCATAATGGAACTATTATTGATATTATTTTATAAGGCCTTAATTATATGTTGTGTGTGGAAAGCATATCTAAGAATTGGGATTCTTGAAATAGAAAGCATTTCTTAGGTTCACATCCAATCATGATGATGGACCAGATGATACCTACTAATACTGAGATTAAACATTTGTAAATGTTGCAAAATCGAGACTTTATATTGTGAATAACACTGATAAAGCATTAGGTACTGTACAAAATGATTATAATATACCAAACAGAACAAGTTGGTCCTTTACTTAAGTAAACAAACAGAGCTCCCGCACACGTCACAACAAACTGATTAGCGGATAAAAGGGGTCGTTTAAAAAATTCAAATCCTAAACGGAGGGCACGACCCAAACAAGCGCCAACATGCATTGTAATTAATTTTATACACGTTTCACCAACTTCGGGATGTTTATGAAAAACTGATTAACTGAAACTTTTGTCGAGATAAATATTTAAGGGATCTCAAAATAGAATTGGATTGCTTGGGTTTTAAACCTTACCACGGGTAAATTTTGTAAATTAATGAGTTCGCGTTTTAAATACAAAGAATGAATTAATTCCTTAAATGATGTGTAATTTGATTCGGTTCTTTGTTTAAATAGCGGTAGTGTTTAAATGAAGTCATAGTGAAATTGAAAAGTAGTAAAATGGGCTATCTTTATATATAAAAAAAATTATATCTCTATTAAGTTACTTCCATGCGACACTACAGATATAAGATAAACAGTGTGTATTCAAATTCAAAATATCTTTATTTAAGTAGGCATTTACAAGTACTTTTGAATCTAATTTATTACAATAAAAAGGTCAGGGTAATCAGTCTGTGAGTAAGCTACCACCGGTTCGTAATGCTGCTCTGTTGAGCAGAGTCGGCCAGAAACTCAATAGTTGCTCTTTTTAAAATTCATATTAATAATGTTATGTACAGAAGCAAAACATACACAATTGACATTTCAAATTATAGTGAAAGTTTAGAATGTTTTGTTAGGACAGACCGATGTATTAATTGTACATGATGTGCTACAATATTGTCTGTTGTCTGGTTTTCATAATGTGTTGTTTAAGTATAAGTCTCTTACCGTACATAATATCATTATGAAGGTGCAAACTATGTAACCACTAACAGTCTCGACGTCTCGTCGATTATAACATTACCCTCCACTGCTAAGGGTACCCTCAGTTACTATATTAGGGTGTATAAAATTATAACTTTATACGGTGATTTTGAAAACAAGTTTCATCGCCGTGTAGGTAAAAGGAACATAAACGTTAAAAAAAGCTATAATAATTGATAAATCTTTGATTTGTAATTATACAGGTGTAAGGAAAAGTAGAATGTAAACTACCCACTAATTATTATAATTATGTTATTTTTCAGATACACAAGAACGATTTTTAAAGATTAGAATCAAAATAATATTAATATCTTGAATATCAATATTCATGAAAATATGTTTTGACATATTTAATAAAACTATTTAAACCGATATAATCTTCATTTACTATCTACATAATGAAATATTTCGAGAAACAAAAAATAAACTTATGAATGTTGCTTACATTATACATATAATACTTCGTAGTTGGTTAGCGCAGTCGGTCAGCACAAAGCGGTCTACCTCCCGTGTAATTGAGTGGTGGGGAGGGGGGGGGGGTGCCTTTGACTAGTGAAATGTGGACACCTCATTAGCGGACATTGATACGAAATGGGAATTAGAACTTTAATTTTGTATGTATTTGATGTGTCATAGTCATTAGAAATACTTTTATATACATTTGTTGCTATATATATCATTGCTGTGATCTTTCTAATAATTGTTAACTTGCATAAAGATTATTAGGACACAATAGTATACATTAGTCTTACTTGTAAGATATTTTGATTTGTTTTTGTTTAAGATTATTTAAAAATAAAAGTAGCACCAAATAGCGTAATAGCCAAAAAAAATCATGTTTCAAACGAACCTATAAAAATAGGTTCGCTCGGTCGATTACTCAATAACGAAACATTAATATTTATGTATATGATATAAACTATGATTCCTTTAACTCAAACATGGTAGGTAGGTATGTTTTTTTTCATATTAATTGGGAGCAAACGATCTGACGAACAGAGGGATATATAATTTTGAATAATGAAGAACACAAGAGGAAAGGAGAGAGTAGGACATCCGGCGCTCACACACGTATACGTTCTAACTCGTCAATCTTCTATGAGAGGATGTTACCCGTTCGAGCCGACCCATATACGAGCTTCAGTCCAATTACCAGACCTACAGTATAGATGTTACTGAATTAATTAGATTATATTAAAGTTAGAAACCCACTAACTCAAACATCTATTGTTAGATATTTTGACTGTAACTCATTCATACACATTTATTTAAAAAAATTAAATCCGTTTCCGTAATCAAAAAACAAGTTTAGAAGTGTATAAGCGAGTACATAATTAACACGAACTAAAACAAATAACCACAATAATAATATAATCACAATACCATTGCTATTCAATTTATTATTAAAACAAAACAAAAAGAACTACCACAATGTTTAAACATGAATCGTGACTGGAATATTTTAATTTTTGGTTTGAAGGGCCCTCAACCGGGTCGTTAGACACCTCGCAGGGCTCTCGTTGTCTGCTGAATTAATATTTATATACTGGATGTTAACGAAATGATTTTTTATACTAATTATAACGACAAATAAAAACGCTACTTTAAAGTTAAAAATAGCATTCTGATGCTTTTTAACATACAACACGAATACGTTTCACATTTAAATACATTAAGGAATGGCCGCAAAGCATGCAACATTCTAGTGAATTTATAATCACAACATTACGTATTCTGTTTATGAGGATAACTTAAATCCTTACATTACTTTATAACTCTAATATTTAACACACACGAGAAGAGTAAGTGTGAATCGTTTATAAGTTAAATAAACCGTCATGAACAAGTTAGTTTACCCTCAGAATTTAACACTCCGTCCAGAGGAACCTTTTAAAACGACTCTAAATAATAAAAGAGCAGACCCTACCGAGTGTAAATGTATCTTACAGGGTGATGTAAACCCCTCCCGTCCGTCCGTCCGTCCGTAATACGTCAAGGGCGGTTTAGTTTTAAATTACTTTTTTCTTACTTACATATATTTATTTGTAAAAATCACATCCAAATAGGAATTTCATTTAAAATACAAAACGACACTTCCGTATATCCGTGTCGCAGAGTCGTGCCAAGTTGGAAATTAGAGTAATATACGTCTGGCACACCGCCAGGGACTCGAACCCGCACAGATGTGCCGCAACTAACGCTTATAATAATAACAATGATAATTGAAAATATTTTCAGTTTTCCGGGAAGTCAACACATGATAGTAAAGTAAATAAATAAACAAATCAAAAGTATCAAAATAAAGATTTCTTTTAATTATAACCTTGCATATACAAGAGACAAATTATTTATACAGAAAAGTTTCTTATATTTCCATTGTGCATACACATGTTGGTCTCAAAGCCAGACTCAGACTCACCGATACGAAGGTACTCTCACAGAACGCTCTCATTAATAAGTTTTCAACAATGTGTGGTCATTTCACGTCTGAGTTGTTTTGCAACGTTCAGAACGTATAAAGTATGCGAATGAAACCACCATCGTGTATCTAACACAAATAACACACCGGTTACCGTCAGTTTATTGAAACAACACACAACCAGGGATCCTGAAAGCAAACAAACTTTGTGCTCCCAAGCGAGGCTGCGGTGGGCTGTAATTGAATACTGTTTATACACGGATTGCAATTAATTCATCGCTTCTTTTTAATAATTTTTATTTAATAAGCAACTTTATAATTTAATAACACGTTTATTTATTTGTATAATAACTATTTCGCAAATTTCTTCATTAAATATATATATATATATATATATATATATATATATATATATATATATATATAAAATTAACAAATATCTAATACCAGAGATGGGATAGACATACCAACATAATTCACAAAAACTCCTATCAATGTGTGTAGGTTTAAGTATATATTATATTTATATTATTGCAATAGATATATAAAAGTAGTATAGTGCTCAAAAAAGCATAAAGCATCTTTATGCGTCGATAGTAGTAGCTACTCGTAGCAGTTTGCTACGTGCTCTACGATTAGTGCTACGAGAAACACTTTAGTGCTACAACGTCTACAATACTGCTACATCAGTTCTACGATAAAGGCCAAAATTTTAAATTCAAAGTTTGTGTTCGTATTAAATTAAAACTATATAACTTTTAAATATAATAAAAAGAAGTATTATTTGGAAGCATTCAGAAGCAGGACTGACGTTTAAGGGTCTGAGAGCTGACATCTCAAGGGCTGGAACCAATTTGTGAAGTAAACAAGTAGTTGAGTGCCTTTTGAATACTCGAGTGCTCGAGATTTGGACGTTTAAGAATACTCTGCTATTTTGAAAGACCCAAATGTATACAATTAAGATACTATTATATATGTACTTCAGTTAAATTTCTCTCATTCGGATGAAATCCGAATTACAAGCACATAAAAATTGTTATATAATCTGTATTTCACACAAATTCTAGCAAGTGAGAATCGAACCTGAGACTTTGACATTTTGATTAGTTACTAAAGCTAAATATAATCTAAATAAATTGGACCGTCTCGTCAATAATTGCATTCGCTTTATTTTTAACTTACGTAAATATGATCATATTTCTGAATACCGTTCTAAGCTGGACTGGCTTCCCATCCGTAAACGAAGAATTTCAAGAACTCTCTGTCAGTTATTTTCTATTTTAAACAATTCATCTTCCCCTCTCTACTTGAAGTCCAAATTTCAACTACTGAGTACAACTCATGACTTTCATCTCCGTTCATCATCGAACTTAAGTTTATGTATCCCTTCGCACCATACTGGTTTTATGTCAAATTCCTTCACGGTACACGCCATTAAACTGTGGAATAGCCTTCCTGATACACTTCGTCGTGCTCCCAACCGAAAAATATTTAAGAAGCGCATTTGTGAATTTCTTCATGAGAGAACGCAGTGAATATTTATTCTTCATTTACTACCTGACTCTTAAATTTGAGTCTTTGTACGTATTTACACTTTCGTATTTAGTTTATTTTATAGCAATAAGATAATTATCTTGTATTTATTATTCTTTCTTTTAGTTTAGTGTAGTATGTTATTATTTTAGTGTAGTATAGTTTATTTCATGTATATGTGATTTTCTTTTATTAATTTTTTCATGTTTACTTGTTACCCTCATTGTTTTTATTTTTTCTGCTAACATTGTTGGTTGACTGGTAGATAATGCCTAGATTGCATTAAGTCCGCCAATTGTACCATTTTTTTGTGCAATGAAGTTTTAATAAATAAATAAAATAAATAAATATATTACTTATGTTTGGATTGATACGAACAGACCGACACTATCCATAATAAAAAGAACTAAAAATATTTCGCATACCGCATATTCGTGTTTTTTATTCAGTAAAAATAGAGCATTAATTTTGGTATTTTTTTTGGAAACATACATTTTTTTAACTAACCGCAACATATATTTATGTTTTTATATATATTACCGAAAAATATTCCATTAATTTCACGAACCGTCGTCTACAAATACGTATATAATGAATATAAATTACAATTATTAATACAATTAAGGCTGTTAATGGCCGCCGGCGATCGCGAACATAATTATCTGCAGTTAGTGACGTCATTAATAACAAAATTATATTACTATAATGACATATTAGATTAAAATATCTGTATTTCGTGAATTATTTTACTATGTTAGCGTCGTTATCTAAATAATATAAACGCTTTACCACTCACTCACTGATCACGAAATCTCCGAAACTATCTGTCCGATTGACTTTAAATTTGACATAGTTCTTTTGTGGCGTAGACGTCCACTAAGAACGGATATTACGAAATTCCTATCTCATCGGATTTCAACTTTTTGCATTTAGTCAAGTTTTAAAACTGTAGGAGCTATACACTTAACGCGGAGGTAAGAGTTACTATTGCAACGGTTACGATGACAACGGATAATATGACAACGGTTACCATAGCAACCTAGGTTCACATCCAAATTAATAGTGTGCTCAGCGAAGCGGGAGGGAATAAGACAGTTATTAATATAAATGTAAAATTTTATATTTCATAATATATGAAAACATACATGTAAATGATAGTTTAAATTCATGTCACACGAGTACCGATCCTATCTAACATGTATCAGGAAGATATAATTCAGATAAGCTCCAAATGTACCAAATAATATTAAATTTATATAATAATAAGTTTGGGATGAAATAATATTATCATCGTCAATTTACAAAACAATTAATCAATCCGACGGACATTTTAGTCGATAGCAGATAAATGGTGCTATTTTTAAAATATATTCTTAGACATTTTAAAATATTGCACACTCATTGATTAGTCAGTCAATATCTTACGTGTTATAACATTTTGTAAGGTGGAATGGATTGACTGTATTTAATTGGTTTATTATTTGTATTTCCTAAAAGGATAATTTTTGGCGTTATCTTAAAAGGTATTTTTTTAGTACGTTCATTTCTCTATCAATCAAAAATTATTGATTTTCTTAGAGAGATTTTCATTTATACATTCGGCAAAATAATAGCAGGTTTTTATACTTAAACTGTTGCAACATTAAGATAAATATTCTAGTATTTCGATTGGTACAAATAAAGGCGAATGCATCGCAAGTATGTAAATAAAATCTCGAGCTCAATATAAAATGATATCAAACATGGCACTCTTGGAATGTGAGCCTGGAACACTGACAAAGGTATTGGCTCGTTGCCAGATGGCGCCACAAGCGTTTGAGCCATAAAGGCTCGGTCTACTGTCATACCTCACCGGTATCTGATAGAATAGTGCTGGGTTGTTTGTTGGCGGCGACTTTATCACTGAGCATGAGGATTTCGGATGTTTGAACACTTCTTTTATATCATGTATCTTTCGTCTCGTCCGGATAATCGTTAATCATTTTGTAGCGTTCTTCACTTCATCATGGCTAGGTAGCCACAATCACACACACATACCAGCACACCTGTGCTTTGAAGTAAGATAGATAAAATCAGGAGATTTTTTCACATTTAATCTGGAAATATATGTTTATATATTTTTTTTATTTACAGTACCATATAGTACCAAATAACTGTAATTAATATATAGATAAGTCGGGTTTGTTTTATGCGTGTAACGTTTTCAGATACTCTTCTTAACATTAAAATAAGAAACGATAACAATACCGTTTCTATAACAGAAAACAATTTAATATGCAGATATCTTTATTAAGTGTATATATTGAGTATTAGATTGTAACTCTAAATTGAAGTGTGATCCATAACATCAAAATACAATGCGGTAGACGCAAATTGAATTTAATAACGGCTGGGTTGTTCGTAAGTTAGATCGAAATAGTTGAAGGTCGTGACAAAATAACATTCTACCGCCCGACCCTGCCTGCCGCCCACCTGCGATATCGTACGCCAACTTTGATGTCCTTACAACTTTGTGTATTTGGATATTTAGTTAAACACTCATTCTGTGAAGATAAATTCAACATGTACATATATTCCAATATTTCTCTACTGTTGAAATTAGAAAAATTAATATTTATAACATATACAAATTCACATTACAATGCATGTATAATAAAAATACTGTTAAATTTAAATATATCAATAGTCTTCTTCTTTTTATCTTCCAAATAAAAATATTTAACAACAATTTTGTTAATGACCGATAAATCTTTTAAGTCTGCAATAACAGAACAATACCGTAATCATTAAAACGCACGCCCGATGATCAAAGTCAAAATAAACAATTAAATGAATGTTACGAAACGTATTGAATTCGTTCATGAGATCAGATGTTTTGTCGGTATGTGAGGACAGTGTGAAGCAATTTGGACGTTAATATATTACGCGTTAAGGGTAATATTGCTTTGACGTGGGTACATCTTGCAATGGTAGAGCCCTTTTCACTCCCTCACATAACGCTTGGTTTGAAGGGAGACACTTTATTTCCAACCATTCGTTTGAAATCGAACCCTTGCTCTGTACACAATTAATTATAGTGATATGTGTATCGTTTTTTTTTATTGTTTTATCTAGAAATGTGTACGATTATTTTTATTTATATCTTATTTAATATGAAATGTAATTTAAGTAATAAAATATTATAATAGAGAACGTTTAAATATTGTAAGTTATTAATATATAAGCTTGAAATTAATTAAGAACACTCCTCGCATTTACCACGGGGAGTGTTCCGATGAGTTATTCGATCTGATGCCTACCGCCGAATTTCACCACCGCACTGTGGCAATCTTCCACTGTGTGGTTCTCAACGACCTTTGTTCCTCGTACAACTCGAATGTGGAACGAACTCCCTTCGGCGGTATTTCCAGATCGGTACGACATAGGAACCTTCCAAAAAGGCGTTTACTCCTACCTCCAAGGCCTGCAGCGCTCTTGTGAATCTTTGGATGTTATAAGAGTTCATGGGGGGCGGTGATCTCGTATTATCTGGTACCCGCTACCTCGTTTGACCTTCTTTTATATAAAAAAAATACTGTAGATTTAGATAATTAAGGTCAAAGTTATTAGTAAAGGTTTTATAACAAAATAGTTAGTCAAATTAACTCCCGTTAAGCTGTTATACTTCCAAAGGAATTGAAATTAAATTCTTATTTGACTTAGTTTGTAAATGAAAGTCAAGTGCGATAAAATTCTGATACATTTTTAATAAAAAAAAAATAGACAATGAAAACAGAACATATACTTAAAGAGTATTAAATAAAAGCAAGTAAATAAACGAAATAGTTCAATGAATTGTCGCTTTTAATACAATAATGGACGATGCTATCATATATTTTATTTGATTATAATCCAAACAATAATGAATACAACAGCTTAGTTACATATAGAATCACAGGTGTGTTTCTGAGACATCGTTACTCACTCTCGTCTGGAGCCGGCGAGCTCGACTCATCTCTATGAAAACAAACGAGGCATTATTAGAGAAAATATTGCTGTATCGCAATTTGTAACCGGATTTAAATTTTGCTTTATACAATAAGAACACGTAAACAATTTAAATCGTAACGAGACGGTACAAGACGCGAATATGTCACTTATATTAAGTGTTATTTGAGTTTTATTTTAGATTCATTCGACGGAAAAAGAAATATATTAAAATATATAATAAATACAAATAAAAATATTTATAAAAAAATTTGCTCAGTCTTATCAAATGTTGTTTTCTCAAAAAAGTTCACGAAGTGTATTGATAAAAAAAATGTTTTAATAAAACATAAAAATTCGATGTTAAAAAGATTTTTTTAACATTTTTTCCATACCACAGTACGTTTAAACCCAACGATACAAAAATTATAAAAGGTCTTTCGCACGTAAATCCACGCTTTACATAATTTCGGTAAAATTATGTTTTCGCTCAAAGCTTTGAGATTAAAAAGCTAGAGATAGAACCTTTTTTCCCCCGTAATATTATATCGGGACGGAAAGTTGATCCGGGACCAATCGATCGGGAAAAGATTGAAGTGATCATTACGAAGCAAAATATCTATCTACAGTACTATTTAGATGAAACTTTATTTAAAAATAATTATATCTGCTTATACGAATAATAAAAGCTAAAGATTCGCCAAAATTATTTTGAAAAAGCTTTTTTTTTATTATCTTAATTTTTTAGGGACTTTTATCCAACTAGGACACGTCAGCCTCATAGTAGCCTAACTTATAAATAGATATAATTATACAATTTAAAGATACATTAAAGATAAGGGGAAGAATATAATACTAACTGTCCATAAATATATTAATTAGTGATATAAAACCTTCTGTTGCCGGAAGACAAAGTAGGTTTGTAACACCACCTAAATCAAATTTGCTTATATTGTATTTCTGCAAAAGATTGCTCCTCTGCACTTCAAATCTACTGCATTCTACAAGTAAATGCTGAACATCATCAAAATCTTGAAAAAGCTTTTAGAATAAAAATAATAATAAATTATTTAATAATTTCCGGGAATAATAAAACCACAATTGTAATCGACACGTTGACTAACTATTATGGTACTTGGGACGAGTTGAGGGCCCTTACCCCCCCTCCCCCCTATCCACCCCATTGCCCCCGCTAGTACAATCGACGCTACGTCAAATGTGTAAACGTTTTAAGCTTTTTGCATTTTGAATTTTGATGTAGTTAGTGCCGCGGCGCGACGAGTGTCGACATTGTAACTTTCGTTTTTTATTGAAAATCGTGTTACTGCAGTGTCTATTTTTTTTTATATTCTGTCTAACATTTATTGTAAATTTTACTTTTCTGTCGAATTTCAATCAAAACTACTTTTTTTTTATATCAAATGAAGACTTCAATCAAAATATGGTTACAATTCAACAGCAATAGAAGAGCTACGAGCTACGACGTAGCAAGGCTACGGTTTTACAGCGAAATAGGCAAAGATTTAGACCATTCAGACCATTTGTGTACAAAAGTAAGTTTTATGAATGGCTCAAAGAGCTCTTGAGAAGGGAAAACATCCACAAAGCGAGTGCGAAGTCTTAAATTATGCAAAAAACAAAAACAATAAGACAATATAAAGAAACAATATATTGCAGTCTTTGTATTTTATTGACAAAGCTTAGCATAGTTTACTTTACTATTGCTGTATTTTAATCAGCGAAGAATTAAAGAAAGAAAGAAAGAAACTAAGTTTAACATTTAAAATAAATATAGGACAAAAATTGATCAACAAGGAGATAACTCGAAAACGCGATTTTTGGTTACCGCTATGTCTCTCCGACGATTAATAGAGCTACTATGTCACCACCCGGCTTGGTAAACCTACCGAGATGGAGGCGACATCTACACGCATTAGGCGGAGATAACGTTCTGGAGGTCGCAGATTCGTCAGAATTACGTTTGATTATTTATTTATTTATATCTTTTTCACTTTAAATCAGTACCAGTGATCACTTGTATATTAAATTGGAGTGTTAGGACTTTGATAACGTACTTATCGAAATAAGCCCTTCTCTAAAGACACTCTCCAACTTAAAATTAAGGCTACGGGTTCAAAAAGCGCCCTGGTTTAATAAATTTTTCATAATACGTATTTTTTTTAACGTTAAAAATCAAAAGCTTTCCGACGGTTTAATAATTAATAATTAAAAAGGGCAATTTCATGTCTCTTTACCATTAATTGACTTCACGATGAAAATTTCGCTTTTCTCGCTTATTTGATGTCATTAAATATATGTATTTATGAATTAATGCAAATTTAAATATGTTGAAACGAACGAATAAATAAAAGCTCATCAACATTCATAAAATACAAATCTTATTTAAAATTAATAATTTAATGATCAATACTGAGTTAATTTTAAGTTAATAATAAGTTAAAATCAATGGAGTTCCTTGTCGGTTGTTCTAAAAAGACCATTTCTTTGGAACGGTACAATTAAAATGTCTCTTCATAAGTGTAAGGTATACCTAATTAAAACTAACTTTAGCTTTGATGTTCACTATAATTTTTCAAAATATAAACTCTCATTTCATTTACCGCTCCACTCAACTATAAAACACTGTATGGTATTTTACTTTAATATATCTGATAATTTAAAGCGAGTAATTAAAGTACTTGTAGGGTGAAAAATGACAAATACAAAGGGTTTTCAAAAGATACCCGAGCAAAGAATCCTCGCTAACGAGGCCCCTCATTACGACGCTTCATCTACATTACATTAAAAATATTAACAGTGATAAATTAAACACGGGATATTATGCATTTTTATAATTCTCTTAAAAGCTTGGATAAATATTAATTAGATAGTCAGTTTAAAATAATATAATTATTAAATTAATAATAATAACTTTAATATAGGAGACAAATACTTTTTGTTTTTGATGATTAGTATCATAAAATTGGATAGAAATAAAAATTTATTTTATATATATATTTTTTTTAAATATCCATGTAACTCTTACCAGCTCTTTTGTATTGCAGGTCTATCCTGCCTCCTTTGGAACCGTGCAATAAGAGTCAAACATTTCAAACGATGAATATATTCCTAATTGAAGAAAAACTTTAACTTCGCTCTTCAGCTCTCAACAACATATTATAAAACCACTAGTTGTTATCCGCGGTTCCAGGCCCGAACCAACAATTTTACAAATTCCAATTCGGATTTATTTCTGTATATATGAACATATTTTATTTTACACTATTGAGGGTTAAAAATACAAAGACATTTTTCAATTCCATAACTTGAAAGGGGATTGGTTTCTCATCTTCTACCTATTGTATCTTTCTCAAGTTTTATTATAGCGACGAGAAGATTGTGTTCATGTCCAGGCCTTAAACTATCTCTGTCACCTCTTATAACAATCGGCTCAGCAGTACAGACAGAGAAATACAGACACAGAAAGAAAGAAAGAAAGAAGGAAAGCGAGAAAGAAAGAAAGAGAGAGACAGAGGCATAACAGACAGATAGATAGACGGAGTTACTATCGCATTTATGATATTAATATGATCTCCGCTAATAAACCGCGACACAAAGATTAAAACTTTTTTATTTACCGTTCCCTTTCTCATCTCGAATTCATAATGCCATGAATTCGTGAACAGCTGATACTCAGCTCTCAAACGGTTCGCTAACCTTATAAGACGTGATTTATTTATACATAAGGCAGTGTAGATTTATGTATGTTATAATAAGTATGCGTTGTTGAACGAGTTCAGTCCGGAGGAGCTTATGAATATTCCATAAATGCCTACATTCCTTTCATGTCGAATTTCGCTTTCAATTACCTTTCAAGAAAAATTTTAAATGAGCAAACTAAAACGAAACAATCATTGAAATAAAATAAACAATTCTTTGAAGAAAGACTCTTTAAGTTACAGGACTCTTTTGTTTTTATTCGATAACTCTCAATTCTTCCTTCGGTTCGATTAAAAATTTTATCTATTGTTATATTATAAGAGGACAATTAGAAAATGTTTCACACTAAAAACAAGGTAAAACAAAACAAAATAAAATAAAAAGTTTGTTTAAATACTAACGAACAGATAAGAACATCCGGAATTGTGTTCCGTACTTAGCCAAGAACATTTAATACACGAAACAACAACAATTGTCTAAAATCAACGGCCACGAGCTAAAGTTGAAATTAGTTGCTGCTAGTTAGAAAACTCCTAGTTTCATAGTTATTCGGTAGTTCCATAGTTTCATGATAACTAGCCGGTAGCAACATACCTGCTGATGACGGATATTAATTGCGTTACCTGAAAAATACAAAGTTATAATAAGTTATAAAACGAAAACATAATATAGTATTTCTGAAATAACTATAATATTAATTAACTCAATGGTGTTTATGTGTTCAATTAAAAAGATGTAAATTAAAAAATATTTAAATTAAAAGCTTTTTCAGCGGAGATAAATTTGAATAATTATTAAAATTGCGTCGCTTGCAAATTGTAATTGGTACGATCTCACCGAGAACCGAATAAGGGTCATTCCACATAAAAAAATACTGAATTCCATCTCGAATCAGAGTAACATCAAAATGTAATAAAAGATAGAAGATAAACGAATGGTCTGACTTTCAAAACTAAACATAAATTTAACGTGTTAAAGCTTAAAATCAAATGTATTATTTTTATCTAGTTGTTAAAACTTGTGATACTTGTAACAAGATGGTTCAGGTAAACGCTGAATCTTCAGATCCCAATATTATCCGATACATCCCTCATTATCCTCAACAAGATACCATCAACCAACAAACGCTTTGCCACGTATTATCTTAATAATCACTTAACACTTTTTTATATGAGGTAGAAATTTTATACCTTAGCTAAATTTTAAATATTAATTTATCAATATAATAGTCAAGCTCTGTTTTTTCTTCAATTTATCAATAAAAGTTGTTGAAGTTGTATTGTTTTTTTTTTAAATAATTTAAAAATTCTGGTAACATTTTAAAAACTTAAAAATTTGTAATCTTAAAGCACCTTTTATGCAAGTAAGTGCACATTCACGAATTCTAAAATGAGCTGAGTTGTCATTGTGTCCGTAAAAAGTGAGCTCAGATTTTTTGAATACATATTCCATCTTACTTTTTCTTCTATAAAGACGCTTACATCGTCTCTTAGTAAATAAAAATGTATTAAATTGAATAGATGACACATTCTGAAGTGACAAATTTGCTGTACAATAAAGAAGCCCGACACATATGCCACAAAAAAGTCCTTTTAGGTAATATTCCGTGTCTCGTCTCACCCTCGGATGTGTCAGCAGAAAAGGGAACGTCGATAAAAGTACGTATTCTTGTAGAAATCTAGTGAGATGTCACCGCGGTCATGAATTCGACATAACACACTGTCGGGAAATGTCAATAATGTTGCGATTTCTTTTTTCTTTGCTGTATAGGAAGGTTTAATGTTAGTATTATCTATGACAGTAAACGTTTACTTTACCTCCTATTCGATACGAAGGAAAATACAGTCTATTTTACTGTTAAAGCTAAAAGATATTATCGACATCGCGATACGACACTTTACTTTTAGCTCAAATTTATAGAAAGTCTTTTAATTCCAAATAGAGTACACAAAAATATAAATAAAATGATTTAATAAATAAATAAAATATAATCTGAGTTTTTACTGTGTTTTTGTAGCCAGCTCTTCTTATGTATATGGGTATTGTATTGTATGCATAAAACTTAAATAACTTAAGTTTTTGCATTTATAAATTTAAGCTCGTGTCCTCGCATCTTTCAAAATATGATCTGAGCAAAACGTACTTAAAGCTGTAACAGTCAAATAACGTACCCCTACGTAAGGTTGTCGCATCCCCTCAGGCTTAAAATGTTAGGAGACGAAAATGCTTTAAAGGTAAAGCTAAATGAGAATTAAAGTTGCTCTTTTCAAATCTTTTTAAAAAGATCAACGAATATTAATATCTAAAACTAAAAAGCTATCAAACCTTATATCTCATCTTACTTTTTAACGTAGTAGAAAGAAGTTATTTCATACATAAATACATTGTTTACTGGCAACACAACAAATTCTTCTACTATATTTATTGAGCTGATCGTAAGCGAAGCTCTTAACCGTTTGGGAAACCTTTTTTGTGTTTAGTTGTCTTCAGAATGCGACGAGATAATTAGCTAAAAATTTTCTCATGTATGTTTGAGCCGAACGCTTATGTTATAGCGAAAACAGATTGAATAAATGTTTAGCCATTCAAAAGTTATCAAGAAAAGAAGAAAGGAGAGGGGCTTAGCTCAACACCCGCCGCGTACGGTTGGCGGATCCTAGTTTGAAAATAGTTTATACGCTGAAACTAACATTCCAAGTACATTCCAAGTACATGTCTCTGAGCGAGCAATTGCTTTCTCTGTAACTATAGAAACGGTACCGAATTTTATACACCACGCTAATCCACTTTAGGTTTTTAGGTTACATATCTTCTACAAAGGTTTCTCAAAGTGTTTTCCATCAAACTAATGACCAAATTAGGTTCAACTGTCATTATTTTTTAACTTCAACGTTAATGTAGGAAATAGTAAAATCTTAAAGCAATGTCGGTTACCAGACTCAGTTGCTTTAACTTGTAATGTAATTAAGTTATAATAATATAACATTAATTAGTAGATAACCGTTCCTTAACTATTCTTTGGATTTGTTAAAAGTTCCTGTTCTCGTTTCGATAATATTATATTTTGGTGTTGCTTTTTTAAGCTTTAGTTTATTTCATTTCAAAATATAAAAATAACCGTTATATTTATCTGTACCCGTTCTTACTGTAATTGAAAAAGCAATAGCAACTAAAGGCTGTGACAAAAACCGTTAACTGTAAGGAAGAAAAGACAGGAGGGGAGAAGGTTAAACACTTTGAATAATCCTTGACTGCGAAAAATATTTTTGCACAATAATCTCAGTAACCAGATAAGTAACAATTTTTATCTTATTATATCTGAGACATCTTATTATATCTTAGCATTACAAAGAGTTTATTTAAGTCAGTTATGTTAATTTCAATATAAAGTAATAATATAATAGTCTGATATTAATGTGAGACGAAATAAATCTTCAGCTTTATGTTCCATTACATTTTGTGACGACTACCTGTGGTGAATCACTAAGAAACTGAAGGTATAATATTAAAACAAAGTTAGAGAACAATTTGAAATTGGTTTGTTTTTCCCGGTATATAATTTCCTAAAACGTGTCATTACATTGCAGTGCAAACAATAAATCATGCTACAAAGGACCAGTTCGTGTTCCTGATGAAATTCTGGTGAATGGACCGAACCAATTTGCCCCAATCTGCCTGTGACTTGCAATTTGGTACAATACGACCCGACAATACCCACGAAACTGTTAATGAACAGCTGAGCTTACACTGCGTACGTTGTTTGGTCTGAAACCATTGAAATAACTTAATTGTGTTTCGTGATATACTTGTGTGGTGTCTGAATATTTCCTAAAATAATATTTATCACGTCGCCGAATATCTATTAAAGTTAGAACACGCAGCCTAATATACTTTCACGCGAAACATAAACCACGTCGTTAAACGACAAAAATAAAATTTATCTTCGAGGACGCCCGAATCTCTATAAATTATCACAATTTTCCACACAATTACAAAAGAGCCACGAAATTACCCGACGCGAGATAGAAATCGGGAAATGTCCAAATTGTAAAGAAAGCCCGCAATGCGAAATACAGGTAGCAAAGAATTTCGTTAGGAAAAAAAAATGTAAAAATAACGGGAGAAGTGACTTTGACAGAACGCGGAACGAATGAAATCAGACTTTATACCTCGTTTGCATTATGGCAACAACAGCTTGAAAGGTAAAAATGATATTAGGGACCGAAGCACGTCACGGAAGAGAGAATTTATAATAAAATATATCAAATGTTTATTCACAGTGTAATATAAAAAAAGTGACAAGGATAAACAACATTTTCATACATTACAGAATGATCTGTAATAGAATCAATGAAGCGTGGCTACTGGAGAGTGAGCGAAGTGTGCTCAGAGATTACAAGTGAGATATCATACGCTAAAATCTAAAAAGAATCTTGAACCAAAGCTGAATAGCTTCTTTGATATGCGAATGCCGCCGCCCGCCGCGCTCTAATACCGTCATATTTCATATTGAATTTGATCGTGAGTGTTGCCACTCTCGAACAATGAAAAGGTGGAGTTTTTATATTGAGAGAATTTCAACTGTTCCCTCTTGAATGGATTTGAAATATCGCATAATTTATACCGGAGGAAAGTGGATTAAGGATTGCATGTCTTGAAACATTTATTATTCCCGTAACCCAGACGTCTTCTAAATTATGATTCATCACATTTTTTAAATTTAAAATAATCAAAATGTTAAATTCAAAGAACTTACCATTCCTTATTAATCTTTAGAATATTATAAAATTATATTTAAAGGATTATTTGAACAAATGAAAACACAAAAGAATACAGCACCAATGAAACAAAACATCCTCCTCCAATGCGATCTCCTCCCCTCGCTACCTCCGGCTCTGTGATTACTTCGGAGGTAACGTTACAAAGCTTTGCTACAACGCCCTGTTTAATGACTTCAAATTGCTTTTTAAGATTTTTTTTTAACATTAAAGGTATCCTTTTATTTTAATGTCGATAGAAGATAGAATTTTTTAATTAGTTCTTTTGTAATATATGTTATTTAGATTCAAAGTAGAAACACAATTTCAAAACTGACTTCGCTTTTCCTTGTTTGATATAATGCAGACAACCGTAACCTACAAACCGTGTTAGGTAAGTGGAAACAATGGAATTGTTCCAAGGACACAAAGGAGTAAGAACTCGTGAACTGTTTAACTTTGCGGAACCATTCATCAAGTTCCGTTTGATCAGTGATCGTCGTATGAGATGGAAGTTCCTCTGAATGTTGTCAAGGTATTGTGCAAAGTGACAAGTTCTACATTTTAGTATTTGTACATATAGTGTGTGGCATCATACAATAAAGATCTTATATGCTACTATAAACCTAAAATAGACCAAGTATTTTGCCAGTTTAGACAGGACACTAAAAACAAAAGTTTATATCCAACTTGATGAAACGCGAGGTTTAAATCTAAAGCATTTGTCATAAAAAAGAAATAAACTCCTGCCATCTCGACAGATTCAGGGAAATGGCCGACACTACAATGACAACAGGTGTTGAACATTTTTGGCATCGAGTCAAAGAAACTTCTAAACATCATGTTTATTAAATTGGTTACCATTTACTTGTCTATAAAAGTCTAAGTAATCGGCCATCTGTTGCAATTTAGTATGTATATTTGTTCAATATTAGAATCTGGATCCTGTTCCTTCGAGGTAATCCCTATCTTTGATTTTGTGTCGACTTAAACGTCCCGTTATGTAACTATCACCTTGAAACTTAATTATACATATTTCAATATAATTAAAGTTTTTTAAATAAAAATGTTGTTCTTCTAATATACACAAGTTATTTTACGTTTCTGCCACGAGTAAAGTTATATATTTTATGGATACTAACCGCAACAGAAGAAGAGTCCTAAACATCTGAATATAATTTCAAGTTTTCTCATAAAAAAGGTCTAAGAACTGAATTTAATACAAAAAAACGAACTATAACTGTTTATGGCAGAAGAGTGAAGAAATAAAATGGAATTGAGAATGAATTATTCAAATGGAGTTATAGGAGTTGTTCGACAATAGTGAGTGGAGGTGAGGCAGCCGTGCGAGGCGCGTTCAATCTTCGCCGGCAATCGGCTGGAACATCGTCTTCTGGACTATTTCAAATGAAACGTAAAGGTTATTTGGACATGAGAGATGTGTTTATTCAATTTGTTAGTTTTGAGAATACAATTAATATTGAGTTAAATAATAATGATAAGAAATCTAAAATATCTTCAAAACGTATATAAATTTTTAGATATGGAACATGAAAGGGTAAATACCTATAGCGAAACAAAAAATTCAAGTAATTGAAAAAAATATATAATAAAATTTATTCTACCAATACTAATATTGTAAGGCGAAAAATTGTATTCTTTCTCTAAAAGTCCGTAAATTGTTACGGAAGTATTAGTGCAAATTATAAAATACATTAGAACCAGATTTCGACAAATTGAAATAAAAACATCAAAGCATTAAAAGTGAGCCACTATTATTGTCGAATATTTACCAATGTATAATTCAATATATCAATAGCTTAACATAAAACGAAAACCTTACATGAATATAAATATTTGATAATATAAGATCATGAAATGATCATAACTTCTGCGCAAATATCGCATGTAATTTTATCTGCAAAAACCATACAACTGGAAGAGAATACGGATACTATATCAAGAAAATACATACGTTTCAATATGAAAGTCAAAATGATTCTACAAAATATATAAGTTCCGCGAAGAAATTGCACCATCAGCGGATAAAGATCGCGACACACAATTTTCCGGAGATCAATAAATGTGATATGAAATTTTGTAAAACAGTGCATTGAATACCATTTCGTGTAAAGCAATTCCGCAACGTCATATGCGGATTGGAACATGATGGATTGAATGCTCGATCGTTGTTTTGTTGACGGGTTGCAATGCGGGTTACAAATACTCCATTGTGGATTGAAAACAATAGAGAATAGTGTGCACAAAATATATCATCAAATATTGACAAAACTGCTAGAACTAAACATAAGCTAGACGTAAACACAATTATCAAAACACGTATGAAACTTTAAATGCTCACTCACATCCAGTAACATTTTATACATATAGAACACAATATAAACAGACTAGTCCATTAAAACATTACACGAGGTAAACAAAAAAATATAATTTTGGTAAAACATCTTCATTTACTCGAGGGTAGTTAGAAAAAAAAATTATAAAAACTATCATGATAAAATTGTTTCATTATGTAAGTGCTTCGGGCGGTGCCGTACTGTTTTTGTCATTAACTACAACTCACGACAGGAGTACTTGTGAATAAAAGTATTAACAAAATATTTAGGTCTTTAGGCCTTTGTTGCCAGAAGTATTGTAGTGAAGTGGATCAGCCTTTATTGTACATGTGAATTTGATGCCACCGGTGTATTAATAGTCGATGGGAGAAACATGTTTATTTTTGGAAAATATAGATGTTATAAATTTAGTGTATTTGTAATAAAAGTTGTAATTTTAGCAACTAGTTATACAATTTTAACGTCTTATATGTAATTAATTGTAATTATGTTTTGTTTTTTATTTCTAGACTGACTTGCATAAAAATCTTTAGCATTAAGTTCATCTTATCTTTTTGGCTAATAATAATCAAATAAATTAATAAAAACAAATAATTATTGAAACACCTTTATTAGAATTAATAATTTCTCAAAAAAAAGCGCACAAAGGATTAATACTAGCAGGACTAGAACTAGTCTTGGAGTACACTCTATCAAATAATATGATTATTATTTCGATGTGATATATCGGTGCTGTTTCTTATGAATAATAAACGTACTCAATTTGAGGAAATATTCAATACTAGAGATGAACTATATTCAGCAACATCAAAGGTAATTCTATTAGATATTCCGAGTACGATCAAGTCGTGAGCAAATCAGAGATAGCTACAAAACTATGCGATATAAAATAAAAATACGAAACAGACGTAAACGCTGATACAGCAGTACCTGCTGGCTCCGGCATTATTAAATCAGAAGAGGGATTAATGTAGCACCGCCGCTGAATAACAATTGGATCATTTTACTGCGTGACGCTCTCTCCCTCGGGACGTACCCAATCACGTACCGATCGCAAAACTTTCTTATACAATTTATCATTTTAATCGACGGTTTACGAAAATGTTGAATTATTATTTTATATATTTTTTTTTCTCATCAGATGAGAGTAATCCGTAGTTCTTAAACAAAGAATATCCAATTAGATTTGATTCGTTAATAAAATATTATGTTCCTATTACCAAAAATGTTTATATAATCTAGACCTATTATAATAAGCGTTTTAACTTTTAGAACACGAACTCGGGGCACTTGGTCTGAATCCCAAATAAGAAATAAATGACAGCGAACAGATGTCCCCGAACCACGATGTTCCAAGTTTACGAAATTAAACAATATTACTAAAACGACACTGAACATTTAATTTAAGTAAATTGTTTATTGTCATTTAATTTAAGAATATAGAAAAATACCGATATTCTTGTAAATATAAATATTATAATTCAATTGATGTACTTAATATATGCAATTGTATATAAACATATTATCCATGTTATGGTTTTTTTATTATTAGATTTTTACCAAAAATGTCTCAAATAACTTTATAGATACAATTCATAAAATGCCAAAATATTCGAAAAGATGCAGAGTTTAAGTAATATTTCAAATTTTTAAAAGTTTTATAAGACCTCGTAGATTATGCAGAATATCTTAATATATGGATGCAAGTTTTCTTGACATTTACAGTAATTTGTCAAGTCGTCGAAATTTTTGAAATTCTAGATTTTCTACAATTTGTCAGTTTGTTAGTCGCTCTCGCATCGCTATTTCTTTATAAGTTTTAAAGACAAATTTTTCGTATAACAGCTAGTTGAAACAGTTTTTACATTTCTTTAAATATTGATAATGCTATTAATTTTAACAATGATGTCAAATTAAATTGACCTTAATCAGGAATATCATAAATAATTATTATTTTTCCTGATCAAAATCATTGGATACAGTGACATTGAGGTTTATTGTCACCAGGACAAGTGGACATTACTTGTGACATCACATTTTCACAATTAATTTCTTAATACGGTCATCATTTTCACCGCTACTTAAACGACACTCGCTTTGTTGTCTTGTCCGTTATATTAATTGAGCGAAGCGAACGAAGTGAGCGGAGCGTTTTACTGGAGACTTTTTACATTCTTTGTCACGAATTGGCTCGGAAACTACTTGACGGAAAATTATGAAAATATGCAATCACAAAGACACACATTAGATGATGGTTTTAAAAAAAAAATGAAAAATGTCCTCAAAAAAAATATTTTTTTTAATGTCATTTCAAACACTGATATCCCATTGAAATCAATGGGAAACGATGAGTCAATACACTGGGCTCGCTTCGCTCAATATGCAAACGGCACCCGAGATTTCGCGAGCGCAGCGAGTCGAAATTGAGGGTTTGTTGGCGCCCCTAGTATTATTAAATGAAGAAAATATATAATAAAAATATCTTCATTTATATACGTTATTGTATTGTTAGAGTAATAATAATGATAAGAATTTTAACTTCAAAAGAATATCAGAACGACCGCAACGCACTCGTCGGCACCGGTGACTGGTCGGTCGTCGGTCACTCAACGAATATTAAATTAGAGAGCTTTAAATTCTCCTGAATATATAATGCATTAGTTCGTACAAAATCTCAAAAGGGTTCCTTTGAAATGTTATGCGCTCAGTACATTTGAGTATTATGAAATGGTAAAACTATGTTTATTTAGAAATTTCAAATAGAGAAAATATGTTGGTATATGAAAATGACAAAATATCTTTAATAGTAAAACTTTGTGTTTATACTAGGATAAATATTATATAAGATTAATTATTATACAAAAATTTTAAATGGAACGAATAATAAATTAGAACTAAATTGCAATATCCGATGCCGGTTACAGTTAGCATCCGTACCTAGATCAATGTCTAGATTTGTATCCGATCTGCGGGTTAGTCTTATTTCAATTCCGGTCCGATAATCCCGTGCCAGAATTTGTAGTACGGAGTAACAAATCAAATTCAATATTACGATAAATGTCAAATAAGCTGCTTCAAGAGCTTTGAGTGACTATTTCGTCATTAAGCTGCACTGATAACCTAGATTTATATTATAGACGAAGACAATATTATTTAAAAGTTCTATACAGTCCCCCCCATAACACGGTAGATTCGTTCCGCGTTATAGTAAAACGCGCTGTAGGAATATTCTTGTTTAACGCGCTCATATGACCGTATAACGCGTTATGTACAAACAATTCACGTTTAACTTTTTTGGTTAAAGGCGATTTAAATGGAATATTAAGAAAGAACATAATTTTTTTTATTTTTATTTAATTTTATAACAACACAATGTGAAAAGGTAAGCGAAATTAATTATGTAAAAATTATTATAAATTTCATAGTATGGAAATATAACGTGCTACATCCCCGCGTTATGTGAGTGAAAACACGAGTTATGCGAGGGACTGAAATCACGTTATAAGAGTACCGTGTTGTATGGAGGATTACTGTATATGTCCTAAGTCAAGTAAGTAAATAAATCAAAACAGGAATTATTTCTAGGCAAATACACTGATGGATATATTTTAAAATGCATAAAATTTATAACACGTTGCAATTAAATTAAGTATTCTATTTGTGTTATCAATTATATAATTGTATTGTAGTGTTAATTGAAAATGTTATTTTTGTGACGGCTGTAATCAATCATGTCTACGGCTTCGTATTTTTATTGTTTGAGTATATCAAATAATAAAGTTTCACAAGATATCTTAGACCTTCCTTTTCTCAGTTTTAAATGTAAGGTCAAAAGTGTATGATTAAATAAATCTTATTATAACGTTCGAATGTTTTTAGTTGATCGAAATATGTGGAAGTTAAGTTGTTGACTCGTTTGCAAGGTTTATATTATAATATACATCATCTAAGATTGTTATATTTCTTTAAATTGAGCAACTGTTGAGTTTCTGGCCGAGTCAACAAAGCAGCATTCCTAGCCGGTGGTAGCTTACTCACGGACTGACAACACTTACCTTTTTGAAAAGTGCGTGTAAACGCCTACTTGAATAAAAATATTATAATTTTGTTTTTTTTTTTATAAAGAGATCTTATATGTTAATTGTGAGAAACCTCAATTACTTTACGTTCTTTGAAATAATATTCCCTTTGAACTCTATGTACTATAGTAATACAATACTTTAATTAAACTTATATATATTATGGAAATAGACTTGATATTAAAACTAAATTCAAAACACTCGAATTCTTTGTTTTAAAAATGTTATATTTGAATAAAATTTAATCAAAAGCATTTTGGACAGACTGCAGCAGCACTTCACAGCGCAAATAAAAAAACATATTTTTTCAAACCGGATAAAATTCAATGCTACGAGTGCGTTATAAAATATATCTATATTTAGATCTCTTTACTTTGTCAGTTTGTCAAGGTTTATTTCTTTGTTGAATTTAATTATATATTTTAAATATGTTTATTTTTTAAATCACTAAAACTCATAAACTTTAGTAGTAGTTATTTTAAATTTTGAAATAAGCACCTACATTTGATAGTTCATCGTAGTTAATGTTAGCTTAATTTTTTATATATTCTACTTCTTTCAGTCACCAGTCAGTCAGTCAGTCAGTCTTATCTCAAAAGCATATTGAATATATGGTTGTATATTCAAATTTTTGACAGAGTAAATTTTAGTTATTAAATACAGCCTTAGTCAATGTTATTTCCATTTGTATCTTGATATTATTAAAGTATACATCTTTTCTTTATATCTATAACTCGGCTTTTTTAATCAACTTCATAGTTTTCTGTATCGAATAAAAGCTATAAATTTAAAGTACCTAATTAATTTTTATCTACATATTGTACATTCACTAGCATTATACATTTATTAGTATTTCTAACTAGAACCTAAGTGTAAGAAAGAAGTAAACTAAGAGTAGGTAATGCGTAAAATTTTTAAATTAATATTGAATTTCCAGTATCCAAAACAACGAGTTGAAAGATAAAATAAAATAGCTAAAGTTGACGTGAAATATGAAACTGAAAAGTGCACCGAAAATTAAATTACATCGACATTTCAGGTAACGGTATATCATGTTATATATATATATATATATATATATATATATAGATTGTAGAGAGGGCACACTATATTTTAATCAAAATTGAGCATAAAATAATCTTCATATAACGACAGATTCGTCTAAGTACTCGTACATCTCAATTTGTATAAAAGCTTGAATGAGAACAAAACTCGGTATTTAAAAACTGCTTAAAACCCGATTGTTTATTGTTCGGAGCGCTCTCTGGCACGAGAACAAAAGGCGCCTTCACAATGTACACAATATTTTAAGTTACCTTAAAACATACCTATTAACAAGAATAGATAACTTCTATTTAAAACTAAATTTTGCACCATTGTGACAAAAGAAGACATTAATTTATTTTCGTAACTATCAAATCGTCCGAAACATAATTAACGACGGGTGAAAGGAAAACGATAGACCTACGATAATTCATTGTAAATGACCGAATGTCGCAATCCCACCCTCTCCCACCTACACGCCACTCCCCCCTCCCTGGCGAGGTGGCAAGCTGTGATATACACAGAGATTAGTAGGTTTTGAGTTGTGGTTTCATCCCCTGGGCTAATATTGAAAATCGAAGTGTGGTTTGTTTATATGTAACGACATATCGGATCCGACATTTGTATCGTATCAGATCGATTATTAATTTGGAACGACGTTTCGTTTGTAGTATCATGTAAATTGATAAATGAATATTGGCAAACGGTGATAAATGAGTTGTTTTTCATTTCTATTTTAGCGCGCGGTGCGATCTGCATCGGTTGAATTATATTATTATCTAACAATATTTTTATAAAAAAATATAATATGAAGCGATATAAATAGCTCCGAGGTATCGTTACATTGTATCATATGTTGTGTCCTCCTTAAAAGATAAACGTAAGTTATATAACTTATAAAGTTAATAAACTTAAACTCTCTAACGCGTCACTGGCTGGCTGTCCAGACTAAATCCAGAGTAACACGCAAAACTACTTCGAAAGACTTACTCGTATACCCGGACGGACTAACTACTTGGAGAGATTTAAACCCGGTTGTACACTGAACGTGTCACTTCGGATAGTTTGAAGTTTCTTGCAAATCACCTTTCTTCTTTCTTCTCTGTTTCTCACATTTATTCTAACACTAGCTGTTGCCCGCAAGTTTGTCCGAGTGGATCACAGACCTTCCTTGACAAGAACCTTGTAAAAGCAGTGTTAAAAAAATACATTTCTATTCAATCATATAATTTATAGAACATATATGTTAAATAATAACAGGTGATTTATAGAAATTGGATGATTTTTTAAGAATACCGCCAAGATATTATAACAACTAACTACATCTATCTATCCAACATTTAAAATGCAGGAAAAACTATTAATAATTACTTTAATAGCACCATACTTTTCTTCTTTAAACCTCTGTGACATCTTGAATATTTAATTTTAACAAAGTGATTAAATTCTTCATCACGATAAAAAAATTCACATGTAAAACATAAAGTAATGACGTATACATTATACTTCTTATTAATCAAGTTATTAACAAAGGTACATGCCATAACAAAATCTGACCTTTGCTAAACCACCCCACTAGTTAAAGAAAAGCTCATATTAAATTATTAAGTACAGCACGCACCGACTGAATCATGAATTGGGACAAGGGGTCAGGTACTGACCCGGTCAGATTTGATTTCTTCATTTTGTTTGTAGAATAATCATTGAAATATTATAATATTCTTTCCGTTTAAAAAAAAAAACGTCTCTCCGATTTTTGTACGCTAATAATTCGAAACCGGATCGGTGAGATCCGGTTACGGAATAGAAATCAAAATATTTTTACGGTATCTGTTTAGAATTCTGTCGACTCATTTTGACTGTAATCAAAGTAAACGAGTTATTTGTAAACGCGAGAATCATTATATATGCACACATTGAAACCCAACTACCCTCTCATCATAACTTCATCTTTATTAAATATACAAGTTTCTAAATATCCGAGTAAGCAAATCAGCTGGAATATCAAAAGTTTGAAGCAACTTACCGTTTCAGAGATCTTACGTCCCGCCTCCAGAACTCGGAGCTTTAAAGTTTCAAACAAGATCACATGTCAAAGTTCAATAAAGTTATTAATGTAGATATCAGCTACCCATGTGTATTAGTTAATAGAATAACCTCACCTACCTATTTTCTTTGAGACGTAAAATCCCTTTGACAGACTAAAAGCACTTGAGTGCAATCTCGCTGTATTTTAGTGAATTTAAAGAGATGAATGTATTAAGGCGGGGGGGATGAGTTTTTAATTTATTGTAGAGTAATTTACCAAAAAGAATAATTACATATTTATTTATAAAGCGATACTATTGTAAGTGAAACTCGAGTCTGGAAAAAGGTATATTCATACTGTTATTCTGACTAGTCTTTTTTATTACACTTTTATAATTATATATATATATATATATTCGTATATACATTTTTGAAGGTATCCTAATTTAATAATTCAGAGACGTAATACCTTAACCGTTCTTTTATATAATCTCTTTGAAGAAGTCTCTCGGGTCACCAAATACGTCCTCTCTAAACATTTACATTTCAAGGTATACGCGGTTACAATTCAGGAATTAAATTAAAAAAAACTCAAATATATGACTATATCTAAACTAAACTAAACAAGAGGTAATTAATATCGAAAATAGAATATAACGCATATTTACCTCAATTCATAACAATGGGTGTCTTATTAAAAGAGGATAAACAAAAGGGCGATCCAACCGTCGGGGTGCGTCGGACAACATTTTTAATTATTACCCAGTAATTGAGGACGGGGCGTTGAATCGTAAACTTATTGCTTATGCTAATTGTTCCATTCCATTCGATCCTGTTAACATTTATGCAAATTAAGGAAAAATATACAAAAATATTTATTTAGATCAAATATTTCTTTCAGGATGTTTAGTGATATTATTTTTGAGTATTATAATGGGTGTTTTTTTAGAGGTATATAATTTTAGGTTCAAGTAAAACACAGTTAAATGGCGTTAATTGCAATGAATTTAGTTTTATTCGAAAATTAATGCTTTGCCATTTTTATTTGAATATGATTTCCGGCATATGGCCATCTCGGCTGGCTCGGAGAAAGTCCAATCGGGAAGTCCAATTTTCAATCACTTTTTGCAGCAACGGAGGCCGAATATCAGTGATAACGTGGCGAATATTTTCTTCCAAGGCGTCAATCGTGTGTGGCTTATCGGCATAAACCAGAGACTTCACATAGCCCCACAAAAAATAGTCCAGCGGTATTAAATCGCATGATCTTGAAGGCCAATTCACGGGTCCATTACGCGAAATTATTCGTTCACCGAACGTTTCTTTCAATAAATCAATTGTGACACGCGCTGTGTGGCATGTTTCACCGTCTTGTTGAAATCACAGCTCCTCCACATTAAGGGCATGCAATTGTGGAACAAAAAACTCAGTGATCATGGCCCTGTAGCGGTCACCATTAACTGTAACGTTCTGGCCGGCATCGTTTTTGAAGAAATACGGACCAATGATTCCACCGGCCCATAAAGCACACCAAACAGTGACTTTTTCAGGATGCAACGGTGTTTCGATAATGGCATGAGGATTCTCTTCACTCTAAATCCGGCAGTTTTGCTTATTAACGTACTCATTCATCCAAAAATGAGCTTCATAGCTAAACAAAATTTTCTTGTGAAATTCAGGATCAACAGTAAGTTCGTTTTGAGCTCATTCACCAAATGTACGGCGTGCCCCATGGTCGTGCGGCTTCAATTCTTGCGTGAGTTGAATTTTGTAAGCTCGCAAACCCAAATTTTTCCGCAAAATCTTCCATAAAGTGGATGGACACAGCTCCAATTGTTGAGCACGACGCCGAATGGACTCATTTGGGTCTTCCTCGATACTACGCTCTACAGCAGATTGCTGCTGCAGTTCGTACCGAAGAAGCTATTGAGCTTCTTCGGTACGAACTGTACGACGTCTCTGAGGATGCGTGTTGTTTCGTAGAGTAAAAGTGGTGCGCAAACGATCCATGGTTGCTCGAATTAATTGCTCTGATGGACGATTATGCCGACCGCAAAATGGACAAAGAGCGCGATGAGTTTCTCGAACTGAACTTCGTAAAAAATCTGCACAATTTGCAGGCGTTGTTCAGGTGTCAGTCTATACATGATAAAATGACAAATCAAACTAAATACAAAACAAGTGATAGCTATCAAAATAGCGCGCATATTAAACAGTATCGCCAACTTAAAGTTCTATACCTCTAAAAAAACACCCAATACTATCGAAGGCTTTTAACCGATCTATTATAATTAAAAAAACTATTAATATAAGTATTTAGAATTTCGGTGATCATTTCACAAGAGAGAATACTTTGAAACAATCTCTATAAAGATCTGTAATATCTTTGCCTCTCTTTGATCGTATTTTCCAATGGACTGAGTCTCTTTTAATTAACTTTCTTTGAGAAATCAACTCTTTAGAATACAAATATAGTTTCTGTGAAATAAATTTTACTATAATTATAAGAGACAAGCTTTTAATTAATATTCTTTGAAGTATTTAATATTGAACTGTATATTTGACTTGTTAAGAACCTAGTAAGAAGGTTATACAGAAAGCAGAAACTATATACAAACTAAAACAGCTGCAGCTTCACAACAGTGAGAAGTTATTGAGCTGAGCATAAGCGAAGCTCTTAACCGTTTGGGAGACTTTTTTTGTTTTTAGTTGTCTCCAGAATGCGACGAGATAATTAGCTAAAAATTTTCTCATGTATATTTGAGCCGAACGCGGATGTTATAGCGAAGACAGATTGAAAAAATGTTTAGACATTCAAAAGTTATCAAGAAAAGAAGAAAGGAGAGGGGCTCAGCTCAACACCCGCCGCGCACGGGCAGCGGATCCTAGTTTATTATTTTGTTGGAAAATACATCTTAACTAATTACAAGAGTGTTTATTATTCTGAACTATTTTCTTTATTTTTTTATACAATTGTTAAATATAACGCCATTCGTCTTCATTTAAACGATGATTGTGCTTAGAATACGTACGTCTGAAAATGTTTGGTGAAAAAATGTTGTTTATGGTGCTATGGTAATGTAAGTGAGATATAGTGTAATTATCTAATAAAAGCTTTATAACTATAGCTTAGACTTAGACACAATAGTTTAAGAGATAGATAAAAAATCTGATCAACTTATTATACTTATATCGATAGCTGTAATCACTTGAAGACTTATAGATTTCCTATTCAATATATTGAAATCGGTGAAAGAAAAATACGGTATAATAATTCATAGACGACAGGACCGGTTACCGTCATTTATCACCTCATCTCAAATACATTGAGTTTTCCAAACTATCCTTTGAAATAAGATTGAGGAAAATATCCGAATCGCAGATTTATTACAGAACTTGTCAGGTTTTTTTATTAAATCTCAAATCCCAGACCGCATTCGGTAATAGAATAGCCAACTCTCGATACACTTATCGTTTCTTTTTATTGAAATTGACATATGACTATTTATTTAGAAAATTTATGTCACTTTGTGTGAGAAGTTAAATTACAGGTTTTAAATTGGTGTTTTGAATTTTAGCCATAATTGTTTCTGTGTTGTCTATATTTGGTTAATTTTTTACTCTCCATTACTTTTTTCTCCTTTCTCTTACTTATAAAAACAGTAATATAACTTTAGCTACATGTGTATTGACGTTTCTCTTAATGTTTAATACCTAAACGACTTCAAATAAACGTTCTAAGTAAGTTGAAAGATAAACTTAAAGTTACACAACATTGCGTAATACGATCAAGGGATGGATAACATACACACACACACAGACTGATATATCAATATATCATAACCGCTGTTCAATCCGTGATTGTGTCACGTAACACATTAACAACGTTATGGTGACTGAGTTAATATTATCGTGGGTCTGGTAGTAAGTTAGGTATAATAAGATTTCATAGTACAAGTCACACTATATTGACGCAGCTTGACTTGACACCATTATATTATTATTGTAATTTTGGTAAATAATATAATATTTCAATGAGTCTTCAATATTTTATTTTATGACTTACCTGTCTTTGAAATCCTGTGAAGAAACATAACATGTACATACATCTATTTGCAATAACAATACTTCTAAAAGCATACAAAAGTTAATATTTCATGACATTTAGGTATAACTAAACAACTACTATCACAAAACTATTATCAAAATGGCGGACCATCCTATAAAATTAAAGCCTCAGAGACTGATCGTATTTAATTTTATGTACAAAATTCATGCATTAATTATATAACATATTTTATACCAATTATAACAAGGCTTATGTAGGTGCCGTGAAAATATTTATGTATTTAAATAGGCATCTGTTGTTGAGTTGAGCGTAAGCGAAGCTCTTAACCGTCGAGACCTTTTTTGTGTTTAGTTGTCTCCAGAATGCGACGAGATAATTAGATATAAATTTTCTCATGTATGTTTGAGCCGAACGCGGATGTCATAGCGAGATTGAAAAAATGTTTAGCCATTCAAAAGTTATCAGGAAAAGAAGAAAGGAGAGAGGCTCACCTCAACTACGAATTCAACTACTCCTGAATAAAAATAATTTAATACATAACCGAATGTAAACATAATAATAAAACACACATTTTAAAGTAAATTCTTAATGACAATAGAAGTATTATTTTGAATAATTATTAGTATTATTATCACAACTTCAACTATAACAATACACAACCTGCCTCTCCCCGTTCCATCTTCACTTAATCAAAACTATACAATAAGTGGCAGTTCCAGCTCTAGCTCTAGGCTTCACGGCATTCATCTCATGAATGGATAAGCGATCCCCTCGTTTGCGATGGCTAATGAAGGAGAAGGATAATGGGAAAACAATGGTCGAGAAAACATTCGAGTTTATCTTAACGCCTTTCATGAATAATGATCGCTCATTAAATGTAATACTGTTACGATGAAAGGTCGTTTAATATAAACAGACAGGATTATTAAAAAATTTATATATATAACACTTTTGTATGTATAATACTTTTGAAAAGTAAGAAATGTAATTAAATGATAAGAGCCTAGTTATGGGATATCAGATCAAATTTTTATCTTCTTGAGATTATGGGTAATATAGTTATTTCTAAGTTATCTTCTTTCCGAGGTATACTATCTGATGCTGTATAATAGATTTAAAATGTCATAAAATCTGCTATAGAACTAAAAGTATTCACAACTCTCATCATGTCCGAGCGACATTGTCTAGTTAGAATCAGATTAACTGGATATAACAACCTCCGTATCATTAAAAAACCTTTCCATTTCATTATATTTATATATATATATATATATATATATATCTCTGTTTTTGTATAAATTCCCTCCGTTAAGGTTGTACTCGTGTTACGAAAGCGACGGAACGGCTGAGTATATTTGTTTTATAATTCACTCAGTTTGTAGGCCATTTACACTTCACAAGGTTGTAAAATTGTACACAATTGACTATTAAGATGAAATTTATTTAAAATAATACATACTGACTATAACACTTTCTCCTTTGAGTGTTTTAACACATAAAAAGGTCGGAATAATTCAGCATAACATTTAATAGTTACAGTAAAGATAAAACTAACGTATTAACTAATTATATAAATGAAAATGTTGCTTAGTTTGTTTGTTAAGTTTTCAGGATTTTATTACAAAAGATAGTAATGAAATTTTTCTCAACCATTGTCAGGAGTACAGAAAAAGCTTTAACCCAAGAAAAACAACTATTCCCAAGGGACAGAAAAACTTTTAGACAGCTATCCGATGTAAAGAGCGTAGGCGAAGCTACTGGGGATAGCTTAGTATTCAATATATTTTTAACCCAATCTTATTAATACCAACAATATTATATAGGACTATAGTACTATAGGACTTTTTGCAAAATTCCTGGATTAGCAGGTTTATTTATTTCACGATTCCTTAGTAGATAGATAGACAAAGAAGTCCGTACAGAGCTAAAACATAATAGTTAAGAGGGAAACGACGTTAACGTAATTAACTTTTCCCGTAGCTCAGAACAACCCCCACACCGACATGGGGAATGAAATAAAATAATTAGTACGGAAATTAGATCCCATGTTTGTGATATTGTTTGAGATTGTTGAGAGCTTATAGAGAGGCGAAAAAGTGGGTGTTAAAAGTAGACGTTGTAATGGTTTATCAAACTTAATACTGCTTCTAAATTTTATACTTTATACATAAACTAGGGGCGCCAACAGACCCTCAATTTCGGCTCCCTACGCTCGCGAAATCTCGGTTACGTTAGAATATTGAGCGAAGAGAGCCCAGTGTAATGACTCATCGTTTCTAATTGACTTCAATGGGAAATCGTTTTTTGACGAATTATTTCTCAACGAGATGACATTTCACATTTTTTTTAAAAACATCACCTAATGTGTATTTTTGATTGCAAAATTTCATAATTTTCCTTTTCATATTTTTCATAATATCCTTTTTACGGACTAAATATTCGCTTACAAAAACTACAATGAAAATTATAATGATAATGGACAAAAAAACTATATATTTTTAAACAATAACCAAAAAACGCTAACAGTGGGGACGCGACCAAGCAATATTCGTTCTTTGTTCTTATTTTCATAACTTCCCTACCATTGTCTCGAACGAATATAAAGACGTAACTATGTTTTTCCTTTTGTACGTCTGTGCACCATCTGCGCATTTATAAACAAATATAAAATACGAGTGTCCTTCCGTTGTTAATTCTCATTAAATATATTCATAACTAATCATTTAACACTAAACCTACCGACAATTTTTGTATACCTGTTCCTACCGCACGCCGTCAAATTGACCGATAATTAAAAGTTATTTTATTATATAACGCAGGTAATAATGGAAATAACTAAAAGAAAAGAGTGAAGAAAATATTATATGCATATTCTAAGAATTGTCGTGTAGTTTGATAACGATATTATAACGTTTAAAAATGTGTAAGTTTTACAAGAACTTAATAACGGTCAATTTGACCAGTACTTGGTAGGTTTAGTGTTAATCTATTTTTAAATGTATCAAAGTCTATCATCAGATATTTCTAATCTATCAGTATATAGATATAGGCTTAAGACCTTTCAGGATATAAGTCCCGAGGGTAGAGATTCAGACGATCCATGAAATTGGGCCTTTAAGATAAAAGCAACAAGGTTTCCAATACATACATACATAACATAAATAATTTCAAACCACAATACTTAACCAACTAACATTGAAGACCGGGTTATATTACGTACATTCTATGATAAATTTGAGCAAAATATTCTATATAGCTCTTAATATATTCGTGACTAATAACGTAATAAATAACTAGATATATCTTAAGCATGTCCTCACAATCTGAAACCGAATATAGGTTAATGTTATCCTCTTTGGAATTCATACGAGCTATGAATGATATGGGATTTGAGATATGCCAAAGTCATTTTATTTTACCGATTTTAAGCTTTTGTTCATATTATTATTATTATTTCATTTGTAGGATATGTAAAAATCACTTTAATCTTTCTATAAAATTTTGAAAAAATTTTTATTCTAAGTAAAAAAAAATCTCAATCCTATAGTAAAAATGGCCAAAGAGCGAATCATTTTTGTCTATCTGTGGTATCCCCTGGGAGGTATTAGGGCTCGTTCTTATCTGTTCTCACCAGCCCTCGGCTATCCCTTTACGATATCTGTGCGACTGCGGTTGTTTATAACCTAATACACTTACACTCTTGACACTCATAAATTACACTAACGAGTTGGTACTTCTCCTTAATGTCTTATAAGGAGACAGTAACTATCTATGTTAGAAGCTGTATACATCTCCATATACATTCGTACCTCTGGACCTGAGTTAAACATTTACATATATATTTTCAAGTCTTTTAATGATTTATCCCTTAAGGTGTAGAAAGAGTAGTTTTTTTAACATTAGTTATAGATCTTATCGATAATGAAGCTACTCAAAAACAAAATATACGAATCACGGTGTAAGCAGAAATAAAATATGCCATTTAAAGAGAAATTCATTTTTTCCTAAACATTACATATTAACTACGTTAATCTTAAACATTATCTTAAAAATTGAGAGGCCTCGTTGGATCTTGACATAACAGTAAATAGTCTAATTGTAATATTCGATTATGTAATACGCAGATATATAGACATGTTCATACATGTACACATAGACACGTCGCCCCGCCAACTAGCAAAAATGATCCGACCACCGAGTTTGTCGCACTTTTATACGGAGAGAATACACGAAAGTATTTATTATTAACGAGACCTCCACTATTTGATAGATTAAAAAGCAATAGAACAATAAGTGTTCAAACTTGCTAAGATATACATAGATGATTTGAAGCTTTGTCGAAGCCCACGGCGTAATATATGATCCGATGGACCGTCACTTTATTATAGATAGTTTCCGCGATGAAACGAAGATCGAACGCTTTTCAGATATTAAAGGCGTTTCTAAAGACGTAGCAACCTTTTTGGAAATGAATAAACCGTTTGTATAATATAAATAAAAAAGTTTAATCTTGAATTTACGTACGAAAGTCGAATATACAAAATATGCAAAAATAAATATAAGATGCATCCTATTTGCAGGCACTGATTCTTTGCTGATCTCCACCAATATGTAGTATGAGCATTCGATAATCGTTAATTTATCACAACAACCAGACGACATTCCATAAATCTGCAGATTACACAGCCCTGGTCGGATAATGTCATATCACAGCCAGCACACGCCAGAGATAATGTCTAAGATAATTTCAATTTCCACGCACAGCCGCTACGCAAGGAATTCTTCGTAAAGCATGTATCTTAGGGTTACCAGGTTGTACGGATACTGTTTAAAATATATATATATATATATATATACTTAAGTATGTAGATTTCTGTGGTAGATTATCAAAATGAAAACGTAGCCGAGCGAAGCTTCTATTTTCTAGCTTAGGATAAAAATTTTTTCTTTACATCCTCCATTAGCTCGTTTTTCTCAATTCTATCTCATTAAATAAATAATTATATGTATTTTTTGTCATATATTCAATGGCTGAAAATGGGCTTTTGAAACCAAAAAAAAATTTCTCATTTCAACAAAAGTTTTAAAATATCACAAAACTTTTTTATTACCCTTATTACGACGAATCGTATTTGTCCGAACAACTTTTACATCAAATATACTTCAAGGAGTCGGGGTTGAAAATAATGAAGAAATATATCAAATTGCCTGTGTCACACCAAATCACAATATTACAGGGTCAATAATTTAATTAAACTTTATTTTTGAGACGGTCCTTTTGGAGACCGAAACCTTAGAACGAACAATATCAGTTATTTTTTCAAACAGTGAAAACGGAAATTCTCTTCAGTTCTAATAAAAAGGATGAAAATACTGATGTTATTTAAGTAAATATTTCTTCCCGCTTTCAAAGACGCAGTGGCCTAGAACATAGAGTACACTGAGCTGAGGTTCCCTACTATTATTATAACGCTTATTTATACAGCATGTAAATAACCTTATGATGTTTTCACAATTCCTTTCCAAATATAACCTTTGAAAAAGTAATATGAGGGTAGTATAAAAAATTCCTAAGTCTTTTATGAACGCAAAAAGCTACTTTACGTCAAACAAGTTCGATCACTCTCGACTTTTACTGGTGATAGAAAAACATTTTGCAATTTACACAGCACGTAGTAAGTTTGAGTTTTGATTCACAACTTGCGAACTAATAACACGAGTTTTACAACAAATATTGCATAACTTTAAAAACAAACTCGTTACCTTCCATTTTGTAAATTGCTCAATAAACTACGATACCTACAGATATATAGATTCTGGTGTTTTTCAAACAAAGTTTTTGTTGCATGGTGTTGATTTTATTACCAAAGTTCCAAGTTTCACCACAATTACCACACCACATAGTTTGTGATATTTTTTATATTTCTATCATAAGGCTAATATTCTAGTATATACAATATATAGTTTCCTTTATATATTGTATATATAATATATACATAGTATATAACGTTAGCGTTTTATCGTTATATGTCGGATAAGTGATAGTGATTGATTGGCCTCATTGTCCATGTTTCATTCGCAATATAAAGAAATAAATATATTATTATAATAAACGACCACTTTAATATACATCGGAGGCAAACCTCCGTGGACACGTATCAAGAAACATTGAGATATAAAAATAATATAACATTTTCTGTCAAAGCATTTCAAAGAACATATCAGAGACAGTAACAAACAGTAACATATTATGACAACAACCTTTTCTTTGAGGGGGAGAGGAATGATGCGGTGCTTACAGATATAAATGACAATATACTAACTGTGCGGGATATTGTCTGTGTATAACATTAAGTTTGGTATATATGTTTACATTTAAAGATTTATAAAGTAAGTAATGTCAGGAGGTGCTGACTAGTTTAATAGAAATTGTAGTTTTAAATATAAAATAAAACGAGTAACTTAATTTAACGGGTATAAAGCGTTTATGTTTCTTCTGGTTTCGTTTTCATACTCGTATTTTAATAAAAACAAGGGAAATGAGATGTGAATTTTATGAAGACATAACGTGAAAACATGTCTAGTTAACCATCTGACTACAGTCATTCATTCATTCATTCAGTCATTCGAGTCAGTATTCATTTTTAAAAAATTAACAGTTTCAGAAGTAGTAATAATTTTTTTTAATCTAAAAAAATCTGATTTGATGTTTAATGTATAAATTTTAACTACTTTCATGATTTACAATAAAATATTAAATCTATTATAAAAGTATGGATATGGAGCCGCAACAGTGTTAAGAGAAAAGGCATATTACCACACAATTAATATCACTTTTCCACTGTAGTAACAGACAGTACACTACATTCATTCTGTATAGTATTCACGTAGCCTTTATTGTATAACCGAGACGCCATCTGGCGCTCGGGAGAGAAACGTAAAAATCTCATAAAAAGGGATCAATCTCCAGACAGTTTTTATGCATTCATAAAAAAAAATATTCGAATAACTCATTTTACAAATTTATTACACTCGGATATAACTCCCGTCTGTTAATATATATAATATTATTAATGTTTTTTTAATTAAAGATTTAATTTAGTCTAGACTTGGAGTGATTTGTCTTAAAATATTAAGCTTCTGATATTATTTACGAGTAACTTAAACTTTTTTCATTATAATTTTTACTTAAAATTCTAGGTACATCCTGATATTTACAATATTAAATTGAGGTAGTCTATTAGATATTGAGACTTGATACTGATTATTTGGACATTTGTTTTTTTTATGTTTACATTTAAAAAGTCAACGGCTGAAAGTTGGTCATTTTGCTTGGACAAAACGAGGTTCGCATCCTAACTAGGATAAAGCATAAAATAGGATTTAATAATATAACAAATACTACATATAAACCTGTGAAGTGAGTGTGAGAGTGTGTGTGTGTGTGTGTGTGTGTGTGTAAAGCAGAGTACAGCCCGAGGAGGAGAATAGCCCGAGTGCGAACATTGAAATAACTTTATATATTTTTAGTTTCCCGCGCTCCATTACAATGCACACGGGTACTGGAATAATGACGTCAGCGGTTCCCTTTGAATGGCTCTACACGTGACGCCGACCCCATTACGTTTATATCATTTAACTCTATAATAACACGCTTCATGGTTTCATAAAAAAAAAAACTAACACATCCATACCTAATACCAGAGAGTATTTGTTTCAGACTATATGTTAACCGACGCAAAAGACATTATATTTATTCGTACGTTTATATGTGTGTGTATGTGTATGTATATTGTGGATGTTGCACACATGCATATGTAACAGGAATATATAACAGGCATGTAATAGGCAACTTGCATGGTTTTATATCAAAATCACTTCTTAAACGTACTATTATTTTATATCACCATTTCTTTCTTTTAATTAAACACATCAATACGATCTTTGTCTATTATTTATCGCTCAAAATGATTCGGGATTATATTTCTGTACGTCACTTGCTCAGTCCAGTGTAAAATACACCAGGACTCATCAAGACACCCCCGTTCTATTCTTGATACAATCAATAACAATTGTTTTCACAAAACAATATAACAATCTTAATTAATTTATTTTAATTAAAAACAAACTATTATTTAGTTATAAAGTACTTTGATGTTTAATATTTAATTGAGCTGAGCGTAAGCGAAGCTTTTAACCGTTTGGAGACCTTTTTTTTGTGTTTAGTTGTCTCCAGAATGCAACGAGATAATTAGCTAAAAATTTTCTCATGTATGTTTGAGCCGAAAGCGAATGTTATAGAGAACAGATTGAAAAAATGTTTAGCCATTCAATAGTTATCAAGAAAAGAAGAAAGGAGAGGGGCTCAGCTCAACACCCGCCGCGCACGGTTGGCGGGTCCTAGTATAAAAATGAAACAAATAAATAAAAAACAGATGCCCTTAGACTCGTTTCGACTGATTGCATATTTAATAAATCTTATAAATTTATTTTATACCGCGACTTTCATTTAATAGTATATTAAATTACACTAAGCAGAAGTTTCTCTAACAACATCTATAATGTATACATATGTAAATAATAATAAAAAAATACCTTCTATTTTTCCACGTAAAAGCACTCCGGAGGTACAAATTGATTTAGGGTCACTTACACTTAAGCCTGCGGACCCACCCTCACCTGTAACAAACGACATTTATTAGGTAATCAATATTTTTGGAGCTTTTATTTTTACAAGTATTATTATAATAAAAAAATAAAAAAAAAACATACAAAAAAATATATCAAACATTTTAACGTTATATATTATCACATCTTGTAATAAAAATATTGTTAAATAATAGAATAAAGAGATATATATATATATATATGTCTCTCTCGCTCTCTCTCTGTTCTACAAATACCAATATACAATATCACCGCCTGGCGTCACCCGAGCCTGACCTAGAGGCGATTGAAGTTTAAAGATCGATAAACTTTATGACAATAAACAAATAGACAAAAAGTCATATCAGTTTGTCTAATTTAATAAGGATCTATGAAATGGAAAAGGAATGTTCGAATAATTTGTGGACGTATACTTAAAAGTGAATTAATACTAATTATCATGTTTGAACCAACACTATATAGATATTCAAAATGAATTTATTTAATATATTTCCCAAATGAACGGTGTCAGATAAAATATTTATTGAGTATCGAGATTTATCATAAAAGAAATCCGGAATCCAGCGCCCCGGTCCGGGCGCCAGCACTTGGACGTTATCCAAGTCATTGTATCGCGACTTGTATCATTTTTGGCTAAAGACTTTTTTTTTACAACTCGACCAAGGTTACGGAGACATCAATGGAAACGGATCTAAACAAAACAAACGTGCACATAATTGACAAAAGCTTTTACCTCCGCTACGGAAGTTTTACGAACAGATTAAAATAGTTTGAAGTAGTATAAATTTAAAAAAATATATACATAAATATTTTTTTTTGTCTGACTGATCTATCTATCTATACACAAACCGTTGGGATTAAAAAAAATATTTTTTACTGTAGATTTTTTTTTTTACGCACTTACATAGATGAGATTGAAAACTCCATCCCTTAGGGTGTTGAATAGAGGATGAAAGTTAGTATGAAACTCCAGTGTTTTTAAAATAACACTACATAATTACGATGTTAATAAACAATAAATAAAAACAAAATATTGGGTTGCTTAGTATAAATATAAAAAGTTCGAATAAAATAGAAAATGCTAATTAATTTGAATTATAACGCTACAGGTATACAGGTATACCTATAAGATAATCTACCTAACTTAATAAATAATGATAAATGCACACACACAATCGCCTCAGACTAAACCATAAAATAACGATCATATCTTCAATCAAACAGGATTGACGACAAAAAAAAAACATTTTTATATTACTTAATTGCCCACAAAAAATTTTTTACGTACAGTTTATATATCAAAGTCAACATCCCGCCATTATTTGAAAATTAGTTATTATTTGAGAATCAAAACGTCAATTCCTTTCACGCATTCCCATCATACACCTCAGTGGAAACTTTAGTATTTGGTATATCATTTTCACACTTCATTTCTCTCTGCTCGTATAAGCATTAATGTCCACACTTAAAATCCTTAGAACCCTTTATTATTTATTTACTAGCAGGTTACCCGTGCTTCGCGACGGACGGCGAAAATGTTCAAACATTTTGTTTGAATTTCCACACCACCTAGGAAGTATCAAACAGGCGCGTTATATTTTTTGCAGTTTTTTCGCTGTAACTTTGGAACGGTTTGGACCTTTGCAAAATCCTTTCTTATTGCACCTATTCAATATGTCAGGAGTCTTGTGTCCAAATTTCAGCTTTCTAGGTATAACGGTTTGGGCTGCGACAGCGATGAATGAGTCAGTGAGTCAGTGAGTATCTTTGTGTTTTATATATGCTGATGATATCTCTATTAACAAAAAATATCAATTTAATTAACTTACGCACGCGTCCAGACTCGATGAGCGTTAAAACTTTTATCCTAGTATTCCAGAATAAATATATAATTAACGATAAAATCCAATCATTACAATGATGATAACGATACACTAATTAATCATTTCGTTATATACACTACCAGTATATTATTCTTATCAATACTATAGATTATTATTGTAATTAGGTAGTTTGTGATAAGGACATTCATTATTTATAATTGTTTATGTTATTAAACTTAATTTGACAAAATCAATCACATGTAGTAGGTATACTCTTATCAATGCATACTGATAATATAACTCTAAAATATACAATTCAAATGTTAATGAGAGAAATATTAAATTTAGGTTACTCAATACTAACTTCTGTCCACAGTTTACGAAAAGTTTTTATTAGCTCTCTGTTCTCTTCTCAATTGATAAGAAAAGAAGAAGAAGAATACTGGTTACAGTTATAATAATTAAAACAAAATGAGAACACATTAAAAAGATAAAAGTTAAAAAAAGATAAAAGTTAAAAAAAGATAAAAGTTAAAAAAAGATAAAAGTTAAAAACTGATAAAAGTTTTAAAGTTATCAAGTATAAAACTACATCTTACGTATAAGCCACCCTACTTTGTTGTAACTTTAAAACTAAACTTTAAACTTTAGAGGAGTTACCAGTTAAGTTTGTTGCAATTATTTATGTATAGGAACTCGCACACAATATTAAGGATGAAATACATTATCACCAACACACATACATACATACATACATACATACACATACATACATTCTTGTCCAACAGTGGGAAAAAGAGCAGCCATAAGACACTGCAGGATTTGCTTTGCGCAAAGCTATGGATCAATAAACGCACTGCACTACTATCGCATTTTTATATTAATGGCGAAAATATTTTAAACTATTAGTTTTCAAGTATATATAATTTAAAATACCTTTAAACTAAAATATCTGACAAATAAAATGGCCGTTTCTAAATGGCGCGCGATACCGCCGTGTTTTACATATTGTTTAAATATTTTATCCTAAGTCCTTAATCTTCTTGTTTAATCAGACTTTACAGAGATAATAAAGGATTGCGAGCTTTTGAATTGTTCTATTTTAAAGATTTTTTAAACATTGCTATCTAGTTTTTATATTATGTAGTTAAAATTAAACAGATGAAGGCATTTAAATTTAAATAATATACTTTATCAAGTCTAAACAAATTTTTACGTTTATTTAAAGCTTTTTTGACCATTAATGAGAACTCGTCTGATAGTATTTTTGTAATTACTGTTAACGAAACGAATTATAATTAACATAAAGATCTTCTACTATAAAACATTTGAATTAGTGTTGAAGAAATAGTACTTTACAGCAAAAAAAAATATTTATAATATTCCCAGAAGTATATTATTCTCAAAAGAAAATTATATAAGATAGATTAGATCAAAGAAACCGCAACAAGTTATAACTCTTAACCACTATCAAATACAAATGTGATGAAATAAAACTTTAACGAGATCGCCCTCAACTTAATCTCGCAGCAAACGCTCGCTTGGAGCTAATGAAAAGATAAACACTTATCAGCGTTCGTCTAATCCTCAGTCGGTTTAGCCTTTCACTTAAGTACTACGGATTGATAGGAAACTACTTTAATGGTAAATTCAAAAAGCGTATCTGTATAGTATTGTTCCACCACCACGTTACTCACCGCCCCATTACCCTGAAAGCTTCCATGACAAGGGTTAAGGCCATACCAATGAAAATTCAGGTTTTATTTCACTTATCTCTAAAACTTTAGTTTTTTCCCATCTTTTTCCATTTAGAAAATAGTAACTTGGTAAATCTCATAGTTGGAACGTGTATCCATACGAGCAGCTATCTGTGTTTCATAATAACTGTCGATTTTCCAGATTGGATTAAAATTCCCAATCAGTTCGAATCACATTCTATAAATGCAGAATGTCAGATAACATTTTTAATTATCGACTACAAGGATAACTTTAAAGTTTATCGTATATATTTCCGATACAAAAAGATAAGTAAAAAAAAACCGCTTGACTGCAAGCCAACCTCAGACCGCCACAATAGCAAGTTAGTACTGTGAATTCAAAATTTGGCAAACACCAACTGTTTACAAACACGGAACACCTGCCAAAACTATCAGATATTGAAAAAAAAATGTACAGCAATAAGTACCCAATACTTTGATATCAGTTAACACTAAACCTACCGACAATTCTTGTATACCTGTTCCTACCGCACGCCGTCAAATTGACCGGTAATTAAAAGTTATTTTATTATATAAAGCAGGTAATAATGGAAATAACTAAAAGTAAAGAGTGTAGAAAATATTATATGCACATTCACACATTAGTGTTAATATAAATATTATCTAAATATTAAGATGTGAACGTCATATAGTTATATATCTATCTGTTAGTGGCAATAAATGGTAATTTATAATATATAACATTTAAATAGCCTACTTTATTTATCCAGTGTTGAGAAGTGAAGTGACATTCAAAGTGTCCGACCCAGTATTTGCATTGCTGAGTGTCACGGTGTCTGCACTGTCTCTCCGGTTCCGGAAAACTCCGGATATTGAATATCCGTTGAGTTCTATCCATAGAGTCAATAACATTCAGACGTAAGACGCCATTCAGATTGTATTTATCTTCAGCGATATCGCAAATATGTTTAACACTAAACCTACCAAGTACCGGTCAAATTGACAGTTCTTAAACTTTTGTAAAACTTACACATTTTTAAACGTTATAATATCGTTATCAAACTACATGACAATTCTTAGAAATTGCATATAATATTTTCTTTTAGTTATTTCTTCACTCTTTACTTTTAGTTATTTCCGTTATTATCTGCGTTATTTAATAAAATAACTTTTAATTACCGTTCAATTTGACCGCGTGCGGTAGGAACAGGTATACAAGAATTGTCGGTAGGTTTAGTGTTAAAAATGATTTGACAAACAAAGATGAATTGTCATCATAAATACTAAAGGTCTAAATCCCCCACAGTAACATTTAAAACCGCTACAAAGGGAATGACTTAAAATACCCAATTCTGGTAGGAACCGCTCCAAGCCGGATGAAACCGGTTAAAAGCGGTTACGTTCCAGCGGAGGTACGACCGACCGCATCATAATCTAGTTGCGACCCTTTCGCCCCACTCGCATTATGTTCCTTGAATTGTTAAATTTATTAACTGGTAAATAATTTATTGGATACAAATATAGACTTGATCTTGAGTTTTAGTATTCGATAGCAAACTATGTGATAAATGGAAGATTTCAAAACTTAAACAAATAGAAATATGAAAAAAATGTAATAAAATGATATTTAATATAAATGCAAAGCACCTTTCGGGGATTAAGGCGGCGTGGGATTAATGTCATGGGAAAGTAGAGCACGAATAATATTTTCATACTTTCATACATTAATTATGTAAAATGTAGCTGACAAATGTTATTAATTGCCGGCGATTAGACAGCGCATACTAATATATTACACCGTGGTTAAAGCCAGATGGCTCTTCCCTCTAATTACGGAAAAACAAGTGATTTTTACGTTTGGTGCCCAAAATTACCTCCATTAAATTATGCTTTATTTGACTTGACAAATATTTATTCTAGAACGTGTATAATAATAACGGCTCTATTTGATGTTAAATGACATTTTATTCAGTTATTTCAGTGCTCGAAAAAGTGTCCAAAAAATATAGAATGTAGTTCACATGACTCATATGATTTTATTCTTGTAATTCGAAAATGGATCGCCGAAGCCGGAAGACAAAGTTTTGGCAACAGCAGTCCTCAATATACGGAAAATGAACAATAGACTGCCTCTACCGCTCAATTACTGCGCTACGTCGTATTACACATGAAGAAATACGACTAAATATTACTTTTTTGAGGAAAAAAAGTACAAAGAAAATTTTGAATGCTAATATTAAGTAATGAAGTAAAACCTTCGTAGACCGTTACATGTGTAGCTGTAACGCTACGAATTGTTTGCTTTTTACGACAGTACTAGGTTAATTAAATCTCTAATAACATTAGGGTGTTTAACAATCGTTGCACACGTAAAGACAAAAAACATCAGCTAGCTAGTTAAAATGTAGAAACAACGTTTAATAGAACGACCAAATAAAAAACATCTACATTACGAGACACTCTAAAGTGGCTGAGTTTTAATTTAATAAACTCCGTCCAAAGGAAATTAAATTTATTTTTCAAGAGCGAAAAATTTTCATAAGCAATACAGATAATTTTTTCTCCGAGTTTCAGAGACTCTTGTGATACTCACTACTTTGAATGCTTTATTGCTATTACGTAGTCGTACTTTTGATAACAGATTTTAGTATAACAATTAACATTAAGTAGACTCAATCTACGAACTGACTGACTCATTTTACTAATAAAAGTGTAACTAAGTTAATATTTAAAGTGGTATATTATATGAGTATATCGTCTTTACAATTTCGACAGCATCGTACGTAAATTGAAAAAACTAAAATTTTAGATTTCAAATTCATATCAACATATTTCCTGTCTAGTACATTTCCCAAAAATATTCAGAATAATTACATGTAATGTGAAAAAATCTTATAATTTTACATAAAAATACGAAACATATAAACAACTGACTCGAGAGAACGTTTGTTACAAACAATAAACTCAACGAGCATTTAATTTAACTTAAAAACGCGAACTTAATAAATATAATGACGCGTCAATTTTGTTCTCGACATTTTCTCTAAATAGAAACGCTTTAGAGTTGCTTAATTGAAGATTAAAATTAATATCTCAAGGTTTGACCTTCGTCCCACATTTCTTAACTAACAGGTCTTAACAAGGAAAGATATTTCATAAGTTATTTTATAGTATTGAGGATAGTTTGCGTCGGACTCAAGTGGAAGTTTGAATGCTGTGAAATCTTAAGTTAGAATTAGATTAGAACTTTGTTTGTTAGTCCAATGTTTAGAAATCGGATTGAGAGAGCCACAACACTATGGGTCACTACAGCCTTTTTAATATTCAGCAAACTAAACACGACATTAGCTAATTTACAAATCTTCAAAAATAGTTTGGGAATATCTTTTTTGTTTTAATTTTCAAGTGTAAACTGGCCGGGATGATGTTATTAAATAAATCAGATGATCACTTGCACCTGTTGGTTTGGAGTGAACATGGAGTGGCAGAGGGCTGAAAACGCACAATTATTTCTATTTTATATAAATATTTTGCCATTTATAACGTGTATGAATAAGAAAACACATATTTATTTATTTCGAAAATAACAATCCGATATATAATTTATCACATATAATAAAATTGCATTAATGTTTGTTGTTAAACAGAGATAAGTAAATGGTTTGTTAAATAATAATAATATATAACAGTTGTATAACATATCCTAGTATATAGAGTCCTGTAGACCTGGTTTAGAATGTCAGAAAAATATATCAAATTTTATACATATATATATATCAATCACATTTCAAAATAACAAACTTATTAAAAATGTAATTATGAAGGATATATTGAACTGACTTAAAAGTCCCTTGGCATAATATATTGTATATTTCAGAGAAATTCTTAACATAAAAATTTATACTTCTTAAAAGTTGGATATAGAGACACAAAGGAGATTTTCTCAAAATATACATCACTAGGAGCGTTGAGGGTAAACTATTTTATTTGATTTTGAAACTGCAATCAGGCCACGAGATGAAGTAGGTCGGTTAGGATATTCTAACAAGAATACTCCGAGATAATACCACTTTGAGATTTCGAACACTGAAGCGTATGTAAGACACTTGGTACGTAACTACGAGTTGAGAAACATGTCTTTGTTCTTGTATTATATAAATAATAAAGAAAATACTAAAGTAAAACTCATCTTTATAGAGTGAAAACCTTGAAAGATAAAGAAATGTATTCGTATATTAAAACAATTGAAATGAACACAGTATAGTAACAATAACGAATACAATAATAAGAAAATGTATTCATCCCCCGAGAAACAGTAACATCAGGACTATAAGTGAGGTTTATTTAATTTGAATCAAAGAAAAATACTGGGAACTCCTGAATAGCCTCTTAAACTTATTTCATTGCTGTATCAAACAATAGTGCAAAAAATAGGTAATAAAATGCATCAAAAATAAATTGACACAGACAATGAAAAATAACTTGTTGTTATCTTTATTATAAATAAAAATATTTTATAATAAAGATAACAGCGAAAATATATTAAATAAAAACATTAAATTTAATAATTTTAGGTTTCATTAACATTTTCAGATTTTTTTGATTCAACGTTATGTAGAAAAGTAAAAAAAATAAAAAAAATCCGTGCCCGCAGGGGGACACGCGTGGGTAGACCTCGTGTTTAACTCATTTAAAATATAACTCACTACCTAAGAATAACACATGATGCCGTTGTTTACATCAAAAATTTTCAAGCAAAAAGCGGTTTTTATTTTTTTTCTCGGAAAAGGTATCTTTTTTGGAAATACTTTTGGTACTTAAATTTAGAGTAAAAAATAACCTTTCTATTAAAAATATTTGCGAGGAGGCAATATTTACCAGAAAAAAGTTGCCGTGGTTTTACCTACCTAAAATTTACAAGCTAAAAGTGGTTTTAATTTTTTTTCTCGGAAACGGTACGTTTTACGAAAAAACTTTTGGTACCTAAATTTAGAGTAAAAAATAACCTTTCTATAAAAAATACTTGTGATGCAAGAATGTTTACCAGAAAAAAGTTATGATTTTTTTTCCAAAAATTTTCGGTTTTTTTACCCCCACTCCTAAGTTATTGAAGTTAGGTTTTCGGTTTATCTACATTAGTTATAGGTATTTATCAAAGACATCATATAATATAAACGCGATTGATCTCCTTTGTATAGGGACAAAAATATGGTCGAAAAACTGAAATCAGAAAAAGTGAGGCCCTAGCGCTCCCTGTGACCGGATTTCTCTGGTTAACGAACTTGACCTTCATTTTTGGATGTTTGATTTTTGTGCAAAGTTTGAAAGCGATCCGAGCGAAACTGCGGCCGCTATCGTGCTGACAAAAGTCGAATCTGGACGCACGCACGCATATATATATATATATATATATATATATATATATATATATATAAACTTTTTGACCAATGGTCATTTCGGACTCAGGCGGTCATAAGAAGACCTCCTGTGAAGATTTTTTTTCAAAATTCGAAAGTAGGGGACAAATGAATGGGCAGACCGAATTCTTCGAGGTCTACCCAATAAACCACAATCATAATACATATTTATTCATTAATATAAAAAAAGAGGAATTAATTTCATATAAAACTTTCAATAATAAAAACAAAATGCACATACATACAGGCCTAAACCTTTTTAAAGTGAGCTTATAATTTCAATAACACTCATTGTATTTATAAAAAGCCAAACTAATATTAAATAATAGGTCCTTAAAGAAGGGAAGAAAGCAAGAAGAAAGCAACACACTCCAGTTAGTTATTGTTGTTTTCTTTATAGTTAATAAATAACGGCGTCACCGAACCGTCAATTTCGACTCGATGCGCTCGCGACATCTCGGTTGCCGTTTGCATATTGAGCGAAGCGAGCCCAGTGTAATGACTCATCGTTTCCCATTGAATTCAATGGATATTAGTTTTTTGACGATTATTCCTCAACGACGTGACATTTTGTAAAAAAAAAACAATTTTAAAAACCATCACCTAACGTGTGGCTTTTTGATTGCATTTTTTTTTTTAATTTTCCGTCAAGTAGTTTTCGAGCCTATTCGTGATAATGAATGTGAAAAAGTCTCGTGGAAAGCTCCGCTCGCTATGCTCGGTTCGCTCAATAAAATACAGTCATTGCAACATTGAAATATGCCTAGGTAAGTAACAGCATAGTAATTTTTCTCCTTCCGTGCCAAAGTAAATGTTCTATCTTATCTAGCTTTAAATTAACATACCGAAGTGGGCCAACGAGCCGGTTCACGCAAACTTTATGTTATATTAACTTGTACATAAACCATCTTCATTTATTATAATAACTTTAAGGTATATAAGAGGTTTTTATTTATTAAAGTCTTATATAAATTCAAGCCAAGCATCTAAGTCTAAATACATTTTCATTGGTCATTTGGAAACGAGAAAACAATGAAATTTTGGTAATATTTTGCACATTTAATAAATTTAAAAATACTATTTAAAAATCATAGTTAAGATAGTGAAATGTCTAAAATACAAGAAACGTTAAAGTAATAATTCTCTGTAATCTTGAATAAATTTAAAGGTATTAATGCAGGCGGCGGTGCAGTGGAAGGATAACATTCATGGCGAGTTTCATAGGTTTCATAGGATTCATATTTAACTTTAACTTAATTTGTTAACCGACAGACACCTCTAGCTAGCGAAGCGCTCTACTGGAGACTTTTTCACCTTTGTCACGAATAGGTTCAAAAACTACTTAACGGAAAATTATAAAATTTTGCAATCAAAAACACACACGTTAGGTGATGGTTTTAAAAAACAAATTTTTGAAAAAATGTCATGTCGTTGAGGAATTATTGTCAAAAAACTGATATCCCATTGAAGTCATTGCGCTGGGCTCGCTTCGCTCAATATGCAAACGGCACCCGAGATTTCGCGAGCGCAGCGAGTCGAAATTGAGGGTTTGTTGGCGCCCCTAGTATATTACAACGAATAGAACTTTCTTATTCGACTCGTACAACTTAATAACCTTACCAACCTTTTATTATAACCGTTTATACCAAGAAGCATTTTAAATACGTCATTTATTACAAGCACACTTGTAATATAATGTAATACATTCTTCATATATAAAGCTAAAGTAAAGAAATAATCGCCAATACTTTTAACGAATTGGGCACTGTAAACAAATAATATCGAGTCCTGCACCCTCTGAGCAGGATGGCGAATCATCTGTCCTTGTCTGTCGGTCTCATTTAAAAGTAGGTCGCTCGGCAAGGGTGGTGTTTCATTGTGAACGTCGGATGCATCGTGGTTTTACAATCGTTCCTTAATAATTATCTTACAAATTCAGTATTTATACCGTCAATATCCTAACATTATGGTTGAATATAAAGAAAAATCTCAACTTAACAAATGTTTCTGAACTTAATAATTTGATTTGTGAAAGGGTATTCCAATCCAAAATGGCGGAGATTATTTTAATATTACAGATTTAGGTTATATTATAGACTGACTATATCTTAAAATTAAATGCACCTAATTATTATATTAATCTTTGAGAATAAATATTTTTAATCTGTTTAATATTTATAATGCATTTTAACTGACTAAGGATGGGACAAAGTTGTAAAGAAACGACGTATAACTTCACTTTACATACACATGTCTGTGCCTTTGAAATAACCTCTCAGTGAAATGAAAGTAATACATTAGTCTGATTATGTAGATCGCATTACATATGACAAGTCAAAGACTAAATTATCGAAACCAAACAAATATGAACATAATTAACTAATTCAATAATGAAAATCAACGTAAAAATACAAAAGAAAATAAGAAACTTAACACTAAACCTACCGACAATTCTTGTATACCTGTTCCTACCGCACGCCGTCAAATTGACCGGTAATTAAAAGTTATTTTATTATATAACGCATTTAATAATAATGGAAATAACTAAAAGTAAAGAGTGTAGAAAATATTATATGCATATTCTAAGAATTGTCATGTAGTTTGATAACGATATTATAACGTTTGAAAATGTGTAAGTTTTACAAAAGTTTAAAAACGATCAATTTGACCGGTACTTGGTAGGTTTAGTGTTAATATCGTGACATAAAAAAATACATAGTATTTTAAATAATATATTTAATAGCGTAATACCACGACACTGAATGATCGTGTTCAATTAAGTATACAAGTTATTGCAATTACATCTGTTTGTTATTTCCTTACGATTTCTTTTAATATTTTTCAAACGTAATAAAATTTATCACAATACTTAATACGTCAATTTCGTCCCCTAATCAAGATGAATGCGTAATCAAAAATGGTCAAGGGTCAATTTCGATTAAACTGACCGTGAAAACCGTGACGATATATTTATAAGATTTTTTTTATTCAATATACGAAGATGATAATCAAAATAATTTGGAAAACTATACCGCACTGCGGTCCTTGTTAGAATCGACGATTTTTTGGACTATGTTTGGGACTTAAAAAATTGTAATTTAATAGGAAAATAATTAGTCTAAGATATATGAATGTTTCCTTGGTTTTCTTGTGTCTTAAGTATTAGTATAAAAACTCTAAACAACACCTCATACAATACGAGTTTCTCCGTTTGATATTTCAGCGATATTAAAGAAAGAATAACCCAAAACTATCAAAAAAGTCATTATTATTCAATCTATTAGATACAATGTGTTTGTCCATATGTCCATATAGTTTTATTTAATTCATTTGCAATTACGCAGTTCACAGCCGCGGCCGCGCTGTCTGTGATAGGAGTCAGGAAGTGCTGACTAATAATGTATAGATAAAAATAATATATAAACAAAAATCATGAAGATATATCGTTAATATAATTTTATATAAAGATATACTAGAGGCGCCAACAGACCCTCAATTTCGACTCGTTGCGCTCGCGAAATCTCGGGTGCCGTTTGCATATTGAGCGAAGTGAGCCCAGTTTAATGACTCATCGTTTCCCATTGACTTCAATGGTATCCCATTTACATTTATTACAAAATTTTTATAATTTTCCGTCGAGTAGGTTTCGAGCCTATTCGTGACAAAGAATGTGAAAAAGACACCAGTAGAACGCTCCGCTCGCTTCGCTAAATTAAATTTCATAATAGAAAACCAATTTCTATATAGACTTTGATGATACGCAAAAAAACGTTCAGTGCGACCTTGACGCTTTAATCTCGCTACTTCTCGTACCCGACTGTTCCACTAACAGATAAGAGTCCGTCATAATATTAAATAATATATTAAAATAAATTTAAACTTACAATTTAGTTGTATACTATTTCGACAATGTCAAAAGCATATAAAATATAAATTAACGAGGGACACGAACCGGACCTCGATTTTGACTCGCGGCGCTCGCAAAATCTCGGTAGAGTTCGGCGAATTGAGCGAAGCGAGTAACCCACCTTCAATTCAGCGTTCAAAGCTGTAACCGACAGGCAAAAAATAGAATAATCAAATATCACACACCCCCGGACATGGGATGCAAAAAGTCTCACATAGAGCGCTCCGCTCGCTTCGTTCAATTAATATCTAGTCGTCTCAAAGAAAAGGAGTTTACAGAAATAAATCTTATATTTATAATATATTTTCAACTAAATTGAGTGGAATCTTAAATTATATTCATTTGGTAATATAAAATGAAGCACTTTCAAATCTTTTGTTGAATTAAACATTAATTTAAAAGATTTTGTATAAAATATTTTAAAATGAACAGGTACTTTACTTTGTACCCGACCTAAAACCGATGTCCATTTGCAATACTAATTACTTTCAAGCGAGTGCTCATACGAGTACGTGTCCGCTTTGACTAACATACATACATATACCAAGTCCTTACAACTTTGACTTATTTTGCATTATTTTGAATATATGTATATATAGTATGTATTAAGCACTAAAATCTACTACAACTTTTAAAACGCAAAACATCCCAAAAGTTAATTTGAGTGTCGTCCGTGTTTATTTTAAACTAGATGTTAGCACCTTTCTTGCATCAAATAATTTGCCATCTATCATAAGAGAATAATATATATCAATAACATTATTTTTTTGTTTTTTCCATACAAGGCAAGACTTGAGATGTAAGAACAGATGAGTCGCTAGGAGAACTCAGGGCTGTATGGAGGATGGTCAAAGGAGGTTTTTCGCCACATTTGCGCTGTCGTGAAGAAAAACAACAGCCTTTGACAGCAATCACCGACGCCTATTGAGCTGAGCGTAAGCGAAGCTCTTAACCGTTTGGGATACCTTTTTTTGTGTTTAGTTGTCTCCGGAATGCGACGAGATAATTAGCTAAATATTTTCTCATGTATGTTTGAGACGAACGCGGATGTTATAGCGAAAACAGTTTGAAAAAATGTTTAGCCATTGAAAAGTTAACAAGAAAAGAAGAAAGGAGAGTGGCTCAGCTCAACACCCGCCGCGCACGGTTGGCGGATCCTAGTTCTATATTGCGAGGCGCAATTTCCTAAATGTCTCGCAATAAACTTCTGCTTTGATTGTTTTGACCACGCGATAAGAAATCAATGCGTAAGATGCCTTTCCAGTCCCACATCTTTTTTAGAGGTGTCAAGATTTGTTTCGGCTTAACCTTTGGTAGGGATGAAGTGGATGAATGGAGGCACCATTACATTGATTGCCATCATCTGTTCTTACATTTCAAGTATTTCCTTGGCGGTCAACACTTCAACAATGACGAAGAGCTGAAAGGAAATGTTTCCAAGTGGTCGAAGACAGGCGGCAAACTTCTATGAAGAAGGTATACAAAAACGCTATGACAAATGCCTGTTTCGGCAAAAAAAAATCGGCAGTTATCTAGAAAAGTATTTTAAGAGTTGTAGATTTTTGTGCAATAAATATTTTTTTCTGTATTTTAACAATTTAATTTTATTACCAAAGGGAACTCGCATTCTGGACGTACCTCATATATATGTATATATATATATATATATATATATATATATATATATATATATATAGAAGAAATTGCAAAACCAAGTAGAATATACAACTTTACGCACAGTTACTGAGAGTAATGAAGTATATATAAAGTACTTTGCAAATAAACCACAGAAACACTCAGAACCGAGCGATTCATTAATCAAGAACCTTTACTTTACGAATCAATTGCTATACACTATTACACAAATTGCTTGAGGCATTGAGGTCTCATATTTCAAACCGAAGAAATAATACTCTTAACATTTAACATTTTATACCCTTTATTTGAACCTCAATAATATATATAGGAGGAAATAAAAATCAGAAATTTTATCCCGATTTTATTGAGATCAAATCAATGGTATGTTTGAACATTCCTGATGGACCCAAATACAACAACGCCGAAATGGATTCATGATACGAGGGGATGTGGTATGTTTAATGAATGAGAATGTCTTACAAGTTTGGTATAAAATTAACCTCAAATTTAACCCATAAACACACCTCATAAAACATTTATACGTTTTATGAGGTGTAATTTATAAAAAAACAGCAATACACACACTGATACAATGTATGTATAACGAAAACAATAAAACGAAAGGGAAAATAAAACATTTTCCCTTTCGTTTTATTTTATTTACCGTAATTATCACTTTTAATGATTACAAAACACTACAATAAAACGAATGGGATGATGTTTTATGTTCCCTTTCGTTTTATTGTTTTTCGTTTTATACGATTCGTGCTAATATAAAATCAAATATAATACGTTACATGATTCTTTAATTTGGGCAAACGTTTATTGTGACACCGACACGGCCGTGACCCGACCGCCGACGCGTATCCCGACATTTACTAATACTCTAGTACGTGTCCACTGATTACACATACTGGACAAACACACAGAATAACAATATATTAATAGGTTATTAGATTTCAAATAAAACAACGTAATATATAAAATCTTTTAGCGCTCCTATGCATTAACACTAAACCTACCGACAATTCTTGTATACCTGTTCCTACCGCACGTCGTCTAATTGACCGGTAATTAAAAGTTATTTTATTATATAACGCAGGTAATAATGGAAATAACTAAAAGTAAAGAGTGTAGAAAATATTATATGCATATTCTAAGAATTGTCATGTAGTTTGATAACGATATTATAACGTTTGAAAATATGTAAGTTTTACAAAAGTTCAAGAACGGTCAATTTGACCGGTACTTGGTAGGTTTAGTGTTAATTTTATTTATCTATATATCTAAGTGTCAATACTGCTTTATTATTGATAGGAAATATTTTGATGACATCATTCCAAGCAAGTTTGTACACTTCGGTACAATCATATGAAACTGCCTTTATAGTTTAATCAAATAATGTTTCAAATAATGTTAATTTCGAGCTAAAACCAAAACAAATCTACGTCTTACTGCCTGTGCGTCTTCACACACACGCACATGCATGAAAGTATTATTATTTAGATAAAGTAATGATAACTAGAGACGATCATTAATAAAATGTCTTAAATATACAACCTTGATCTTGACTGCTTAATGATAATGTGTTATTCATACTTCAATGCATTGTCTCTCGCGTCCTCCGTCATACGTACTGTTAACGACGTGTGACGTCACGCCCACACACGAATAAATAAACGGATAATTAATCAATATTTGCTTGAATAAAAAATAAAAAATATTTGAAACAGGGCAGGATTTAAACCTGTGACCTCGGGTATCGTCATCGTCGCACTTCCAACTGAGCTATTATGTCATGACCCGCCACCGGTCGGATTTTTTCTAAAAACTAAAAAATTCCTAAATGTGTCAGAAAATTTCAAACGTTATATTCCGTTGTGGCATCTTATTATTGTAAATATTTTGATTATAGGTTTAAAAGATATTGGTTAGGAGTATCGAAGGCCGCCTCCGTCCCGATAAAGACGATTATATATAGAAAGCTTCATACATTCATACTTCATACATTCCTTTGACATAAAACGTATAGAGAAAAGTTTTAATTTTAGAAATAACACCATCTTCAGAGAAGAGGATGAAGATGATGTCCAAATAAGGTCAGTCAGTCAGTCTCTGAACTGACAAAACTTTCTTTCAATAATGATTTTAATTTCGATTTTTTCGAGATATATGTCCTCCTTTTTTGATGTAATTTATTTCGCTTGCTTCCAATTCACATACTCAAATTTCGGATTCGCATTTCGCATTTGTTATAGTTTTCCCACTGGACACGATTACAGCCTTATTTATTGTTATTTTATACTTTTTATAACATATACTACTCCCGAGAGATCACGGAACCGGCACGATGACCTCGCAGTGACTCAAAGCGTACTGAGGTCGGTCAATTAAAGTCGTTTATAACACGATCGTGTTGATTTCATCAATTAACTTTATTAATGTCATTTGTGACTTTAAAGTGACTCCGGGTACTGATTCCTTGGCTTCTACACAATTTATTGATTTTATCAAGAAAAGAAGACAGGAGAGGGGCTCAGCTCAACACCCGCCGCGCACGGTTGGCGGTTCCTAGTTTATTATTTTAATCAATTTAGTAATCAAAACCATTGAGAAAATAAACTAAATTTAAAAATATGGGTACCAGTTTCAAAAAGGGGTACCAGTTTAATAACACTAAACCCAACGCTGTTTCTATCGTACCCTATCTCGCATATAAGAAGGCTATTTCGCTATCCAGCTTAATCACAAAAGATAAACGCGTTCAAACTATTGCAAATAAAATCACTCATCGAAATACATAATATATATATATATATATATTTATTTATTTATTTATTATTACTTAACAGAGGGACAACAACCCCCGGAGGGCATGTATGAAGAGGTTGATGTCTGTAGCCGAAGCGAAAGAGGTATGCAGGGACCGTAGCGTTTGGCGCTCCGTCGTCTCTGGCTAACCCGCAAGGGATATAGCGTGAAGATAAATAATAATAACAATAATAACAAAGGACTAACTAACAAACCAGCGTTGCACCCAACTCATCAACATTTCAATTCCCATCCTACGTACTGATTGCTGGTCTGGTAACGCGTGTATTAATTATTCTAATCTTAGCGCACAGTGATATAGCCGCTAGAAGATATAACAATAAACATTTTTATAGATAAGATTCTGCCTTTACGAGAAACTGTTTTGAAGTTTCATAATGAAATGGGATTACATTGTATTATTTTTAGTGTTTCAACTTTGAAAATATAGCAACATAGTTTATGGACCTACCATTTCGAACCGTGCCATTAATATAAAAAATATATATAAGATAGTTATTATTATTAAATTTTTGTCAATATGTGTGTTTGGCGTTTCCAAAATATAAGACGGCTAAAAAGCTCAAAGGGACTTCAGTCCACACTATCCGAAACTAAGCTTATTTATACAAATCAAAAACGTTTACCGAACGTCTGAAAAATGACAAGATTATTATGAAACAATATTTGTAAAACCAACGAAGTCAAAAAAATATGATAATTTTGTATGAAATCCACAATAAAAATGAGGGGTTAAGTTTGTCAATTTTATTGTCAACGTACAGCCAATTTACTTCAGATTTAATATAAAATAAACACATAATTTTTTTTTTCTTCTCAATTAAATAAATAAACTCGTGCGAAGTCGGGGCGGGTCGCTAGTCTTTCAATATATAGTGTTTCCATTAAGGATCTTCTCAAACCTGCTGTATTTTCAAAACTTAAGTCGAAATTTATTTTATAAAAAAAACAAAAAAAAATAAAGTCAATTTTATTCGTTTCCTAATTCGTATACTTTTCAATTACTCCCTAATTTCTAGAAGTGTAAGGTGTTAGCATTTTGTTTAAAATATATATATATATATATATATATATATATATATATATATATAGTATATATCTTTTTCTTTGAAGTTTTATTCATGATCTCCGGACACCTGGATGAATGTTACAAACATCTCAACATTCAAATACCTCCCTCTCGTCAACGAGGACTCGTATAAATAAAAAGAACGCAACTCATAAATAAATTTTTCAAAGGAGTTTTTTTTAAACCGACATTTTTATTCATATTTTATTGCAACAATATTAAATTTTAACTAGTATTAGGTCAGTATTTAATTGTAATTATAATAAAATCGGATATCACGGCTTGTGGAGTTAGTTGCAATGATAAATACAAATAAATTGATAGATACATTTATTTAATAGATACATTTTTATGTCACAGATAACGTCAGAAAAAATGGCGAAATTGTTAATTAAAAATACTTCGGCAGCTGGGGAATGCAATGGAAATAATTTAAAAAAAAAAAACTTCAAAACTGCCTGCACGGGGGAGAGAGAACTTTTGTTTTTGTTACAAAACTTTATAGTAACTTGTGTATTTTGATTGCACAAGAAATTTTAAAATTCAACACATTTTCTCCTTTACTTTACGTACCAAAAGGTGAAGTGAGAATAAAACTAAAAGTTAAAAAAGAAAGTATGAAAGAGTTACGGACAAACTGAACAACACTTTTGTGATCGTTTTAGGACTTCTCTTAGACAGATAGATCTTCAGCATTTTCAGCACTTAGTGTAATTTACTTGGATGTAATAAAACTAACAAGTTTTATTCCCTGGATCCACGTAATCTATTTCATAAAATACTTACTTCAAGACCTCCTAAACAAATAAAGGCATATACAGCAAATGCTCCCTCGATAACAATGTTAGTTTTTATACACATTTTAATACAGACAAGATTGTCACATTTAAATATAAATACTAAATACCACTTGAAATATTTCATAGATGTATGTATATATTCTATTATATTATAGGCAAAGCACACCCACATCAAAGGAATAAGAGCATTGGCGAACTTAGAAAGTAAAACTTTTTGATGATGGTATGCAAGTCAAAATATATATATTTTTATGATATACTAGCTGACCCGGCGAACTCTGTTCCGCCTTTCCAGTAAATTTTTTTACCATACTTAACCAAAGACAAAACTACGTTTAGCTGTCATTTATGTTTTGTTATTCCACTGTCATTTGCGTTTTGTTATTCCATGTTAGATGCGTTTTGCTATACCACGTTTCATAGTGACTTGACGGAAACGCGGTCGAATGGGATAAAAAGTATCCTATGTCCGTCTCCTGGATCTAAGAAACCTCTCCACCAATTTTCAGCCAAATTGGTTCATCCATTCTTGAGTTATAAATAGTGTAACTAACACCACTTTCTTTTATATATATATATATATATATTCTATACATAAATATGTTAATTATTATTAACTATCATTTGCACCGACTTCGCTCCTCCGCTGTAGTAATAAAAACGATCATTTCCTGACTCCATTGTGCTCGATCCAAAGAGGTCAAGATGTATCTTCCAACCAACAATTACTAACTTATAGCAGCACGATATTAAATAAGGCTTTGCTTTGTAACTGAATGCGGTGAAAAGTTGAGCGAAAAATCTAAATAAAACACAACCTTCTTGGATGCTGCGACGGATAGATACTGCTGTACTGAAACGGAGATCTATTTATTTATTTATTTATTTATATATTTTCCACTTTGAATCCATACCAGTGATCACTTGTGGAAGTCAAATGGAAGTGACAGGAGGGACTATTTTGATATCGTATGTATTAAAATAAGCCCTTCTGTAAAGACACTCCAACTTAAAATAAGGCTAGGAGGGTTCCAAACGCGCCCTGATCTGAGAAGAACCACACAGAACAGATCAGAACAGAACAGATCGATCTTGAACATTAGATATTAGGTAAAAATTACTAAATATGTAAATAAGCCCGATGCGTCATATATTATAATCCTTTATATTACTAATTATTATTTTAGTGTAATAAATGTGGTGAGAAAAGCTCCGATATTAGGGTTGCTTCGTTATTTCTAAAAGTATATATATATATATATATATATATATATATATATATATATATATATATATATATATATATATTATTACAGTGGTCTTCTATTGGATTATTATGGTCTGATTTGATAATATATATATCTTGTGAATCCTCGGATGTTGCAGGTGTTCATGGGCGGTCGGTGATCACGTCCATCTGTGACTCGCCAGCTTGTTTGCCCTCCTCTTAATAATAAAAAAAAAAGAAGACCAATCATGGTCCAGACCGCAGGTTGCAGACAACCTCACACATGTAAATCACATGAAATAAAATTAAAACTGGTTACATACGATTAATAACCATTCAATGAATATTATCTATACTTAATAATTGGTTATTAAATAAGAGGTTTCATTTAAGCTACCACAAACCACCATCTTTCTATCTATGATCATGACATACTTCTTATATCTGTAGGGTGTTTAACACTAGACCTACCGACAATTCTTGTGTACCTACCTGTTCCTACCGCACGCCATCAAATTGACCGGTAATTAATTATTTATTATATAACGCAGGTAATAATGGAAACAACTAAAAGTAAAGAGCGAAGAAAATATTATATGCATATTCTAAGAATTGTCATGTAGTTTGATAACGATATTATAACGTTTAAGAATGTGTTTTACAAAAGTTTAAGAACGGTCAATTTGACCGGTACTTGGTAGGTTTAGTGTTAAAAGGCCTACTTATATATAAGCCATCTTCAATAACCATAGCATAGATTAAGCGTTTTAAAATATATTAAAATATAACAATTATCTAAAATATTATAGAGATAAACGTAAAACTATAACCAAAATATAACTCAAGATTAAATAAAGTTATCTCGGTCAGATAAATATAATTTTATGATAGCATTCATCAAATATATACTTAATGAAATTACTCAACCATCACATCACGTAGTTCTAACACGTACGATATATACGTTATTACGTTATACTACGAGATAATCACCAACAGTGACGTCATCTGGAGACATCTGATCCTGGACTCCATCTTATTGGAGTGGGGGATCATGAAACGTGATAAACGTCGCCAAAAGGGATACCATAGGGATAGATGGATATCTTCCTTAATAGTACCACAATTTGGAATCATTCGTACCACAATTTGGTGTGGTACCATAAATTGGTAGGTATGAATTGTAAAATAATTGTCGCATCTTTGCATGTGCATTCTCATGCAATTCTTGCTCTTGGGAAATAAATTTCTGGAAAAATATGAATGCAGCGTCTAAGTTTTCTGCTGAGATATTTTATGTTAGAATTATTAATTAATACAATTTTCAGTTTCAAATTGGACAATATTAATATTAATATATAATATAAAATTATATGTATAATACTACTGTACCGATTTTAATACGATTTTCAGTAACAAGTAGTGGTTTAAGAGCAATAAATACATATATTTTGTATAAAAAATACGTACGAAAACTACTTCGTTAGAAAGAACATATTAATGTAATCTATGCACATCATAAATTATTAAAAAAATAAAATTAAACGACTAATACTTAGTTCATTAACTGACAAAGAGCTCAAAAGCGTAGTTAGCAATATATTCTAAAATCCTTACCGACAAATTTTTATGAAACTTGGTAGGTATAGGTAAAGATTATGGCCCCGGCCAACACACATACGATAGTTTACTTATATTTGGTCTATAATTATTATATATAGAAATAGCTGGACTGATTTTGATGAAATTTTCGTGTGGTATCTAAGTCAATATACAGAACGCTAATCATTTTGAAAAAATGTATGAGTTTGTATGAATTTTAAGTAACGATAAATGGTGTATAATTTGAGTCTGAGGAGGGATGAAGGGAAGAGGGAGGGGGGGCAGTTAATAAACCCTTGTTAAATATAATATGTGAAATACAAATATTGTAATGAACATAATATTTATTAAAATCGAATACATAACATACGAATTACACTTAACATAATTTTCTCTTGGCGCCTTCTATTCCTATTCTCATTATATTTATAATTCAATTAAAAAAATGTAGAATACTTTATAAAGATGGAAGATTTTTATATTAAAACATCTTCTTATATTCAAATATCAATCCCATCTAACGGCTTTCCATTAAGAAATGAAGTAAGTAATAGACGTCCGTCCGAGTCATAATAAAAAAAAAACTGTAGAGAAAATATGTATTCAATACTCCGATGAATTTTGATTTTCAAAGAAAAACGAAAATTAAAATGATGAGTTATAAAAGAACTTTTTCTTAATAAATTTAATATATTTAAGATAGAACTGATTAATTTTATAATTAAAAATATATTATATATTTATAAGAATTTTTGTGCGTTTGTTTTTTTTTCATATAGTTAATGGCGTCTCGTTACTGTCCAATCGCTAACTTGACAGTAATTACTTAACCATTTAGCGGTTTATATAAATTAGGACTCAATGTTGAACGAACGAACAGCTGTTGAGTTTATCATTTGTTTGAAACATTATAAATTGATATTTAGGTTTTAATTGAATAAATAATACAATTTTTTAATTTATTTTTAAACAAATTTAATTTGAATATATGAAATAATAATTATTGTTTATAAAAACTAATAATAAATACTGGCAACATTTAAATGACAGCTGTCTCACAAAATAATACAAACATCAGTGTAAACACGTTTTTTATCCCAAATTTATCTTCCCTACAAATTTATCAGCCTAATTGCTTTTATAAAGAAATCTGAATTGTTTTTTTATCCATCTCAAAATTGGTTTGAATATAATTAAGTAGGTAAATATTTGAAGCGACTGAAAGGTTGCTTTGGAGATCAAATGTTTAGATATGTGTACAAGAAAAAAAAATCAAAGGGAATTTTATGTTGAAAAGATTTTAGGCTTATCTGAACGTCAAGTTTTAGGACGAAAGTAATCTGTATTTGTAATGTATAATTATTATTATAATTTATTTATAAGAGATGTGACATAAATAAATATTGCATGAATAAATAGTGGTGTGTTCCTTCCTTATAAACATATGTTTCGAACTAATAAGATACGTATAAACTCAAATAATGTTACAAAAAGCAAAATATTTTAAAACGTAAATCGCACATCGCCTCGTCTCTACGGTGTAGTTTTTCAGCTAGACTCGTCCACCTTGACCCAGTTTGTTTAATGAAATTATAAGACAACATAAAGTAATTATTACTTACCTAGCTCAGAAAGAGTTTTCATTTTATTCTTTTAATATAGTAACTTTATAGCCACTACTAAATTAATATATTATTTAATACGATTAAATTAATAATGACTATCAACTTTGAATTAATGTTCAAAGTACTTAATGCCTCATAGTAATAGTTTTTTGTAATATACAAAAAATAAACTCCGGAAAGCGTTGATTCAGAAAAACTTACGTATTATTGAGTGCAGTATTTATCTTATCTCTTATCAGTTCAATATCAACGCAATTCTGCCACCTACAAGGCCTCGGCTATTGTGCCGACGGGCGGTGTGGTTCTCATATAAACCGTAATTAGGCGACTAGGAGGTTTCGTATTGCTATTGGGCTAGAAGTGGAGATTACAACGCTAACAGATTGCACGGCCAAGGGCAGGGTGACGTCAACTTTCATGCCAACTACGGAACAATGTAATTTTGTTGCTTCTTTGACTCATCAAGAAATTAACTCGTCTGCTCTACAATCTAACGTTATCTACGCGTTAAAAAACCCTTATCAATCTTAATGTTTTGGTTGGAAGGCATGTCGAATGTCGTGTCAACGGACCGTAGTTTACACAACATTGTGCACGCGAGCTACATCGCTATTCGCTGCCAGCCGGTTGACGGTTTCATAAATACGCCACCACTCGAGCGTGCTCCCCGCCACACGACACAGCAGTCCGCCTCGACCTCGCGCGTCAACATAACTCACCTTTTTAATCTGGAAGTGATCGGGGCGCAGGGTCTCCTGGATCTCCTGCTCGGTCCCGCGCGGCGCCGCCTGCACCGAGCTGCGGAACCCGTCCAGCACCCCCTTGAAAGTGAACTTCTTCATCGCGAATGACGTATCGCGCGGATCCTTTGTCCGAAGGCCGCTCGCACGCCGGCCTCGGCTACATCACAGCCGTCCGCCGCGGACAGCGAGCCGGTTTTGGCAGGAGTCGGCAGAAGGGAGGTCGGTCGCTCCCGCGCCGTTCGCCCGCTACTGCGCAGGGCCGCCCGGGCCGCCGCCGACGCCGACAATCGACGAAAACTAGGCGAGGCACCGCCTCCGGAATGTACGGCAATGCGGTCTGCCGACGGATCGATACCGAGAGGCCGACACACGCGCACTCGAGAGCTCCGCGATGACACGCGCCGTCACACGAACTGCCGTGGACTGGCCGGAGAGAGCGCGACAAGGCCGATCGATCCCTCCGCACGTGCTACGGAAAGAGATGAACGCATATTGCGCATGTAGGTTCTAGCGTTGCGGAGTACAATTTTACAGCTGATAGATGTCTCCGGCCGCATCCACCAGGAGGCGCTCGCCGTAAAAACAATACTATTGCTATCACAGCTGTCACGCTAATGTCACTTAAATCTGTTTTTTAAATTACATTTGACAAATGACAGCTGCCGGGAGCTCTGTGATTCCAATTGTCAACAGTAAACACTCAAATGTAGGTATTGCAATTTGTGATTAGGACTTCAAAGTGAACTTATTTCATTGGATTATAAAATAAAACTTTAAAATGTCGTTCAAAGTAGCAATGAGAAGCTTTAAAACGCTGAGTTATGTGGGAAGCTATAGAAAACTCAGAAATCGACCAGTAACGTAAGTAATGTTGTTAAAGTTGTATCTTTGCATAAACAAACTATCAACCTGTTTTTCAGGTATTCATATAGTCGTATTGTCCATATAGTTTGTTGTGGTTATGCCAGCTTTAACTTAGTAGTGAATAACCTATAACAAATTAAAGTTGTTATTTAAGTTACTTTAGACCAAGTCATTGCTGCTTATCAGATTAAAGATAAACGCGACAAGACTTACTAAAACCGATACAAATGTATTAAAGGCATGACATGATAGTAATAATAAGTTACTAAACAACAAACATATTAAGATCTCATAAAATATATATATATATATATATATTGATTAGTAAGTTGCAACATATTTCTGTATTGATCAAAATCTACTTTTAGTTTCTACTGTGCGGCATTATTAGGTGCTGGGTATGTAGCATATAGCCAACATAAACAAAACAAGGCCGAGATGAAGGAGATTATCACGCTCAAAAGCTACATGGCTGAACCGATTACACCACTCAGTCAACTTGAAAAAAACCAGGATGATATGAAGACACAGATGGAGCTACTCATCATGAGGATACAGGCTGAATTCTGTAGAGCACTGGAAAAAGAAGAAGACGAGGTAATACATTACTCTGCAGAATGGTAAAATGCAGAAGCCTAAAAACTATTTAGGCTGCAACACATTTTATGCAACAAGTAATAACACAATGCTTAAGTATACAATTTGCAAAGTTAAACTATTAAAAACTGGAATAGTTTAGATTTTTTTTTAAGAAATATTCATTTGTTTGGACTTAAAGACAATTTAAATTTTGGATTTGCACAAAAAATATTTTTTTATTATAGGCTTGGGAAGACGAAAAGACAACAGATGACTTTGATTTCGACAACGACATTTTCTTACCTTCCCCGGTATGAATATAAATCATACTCCTAACATTATTGCAAAATAAATTCACAATAGAATAATTTTACACAATTTTAAGTTATTAATATTAACAATAAACATAAAAACAGATAAATTTTTGCAATATTGTGATTTGACGGCGTTTTTTATTAAGGAGGCAAAATTCAAAGTGGACCGCTGGACACGTAAAGAAGGAGGCGGAGGTATAACATGCGTGTTACAAGATGGCCGCGTGTTTGAAAAGGCGGGTGTTAATATATCCGTTGTGTCGGGGATGCTGCCGCCCCCTGCGGTACAGCAGATGAAAAGCAGGTTTGTTAATGTCAGTTTTGTCTTTTAGAACGCAAATAACTATAAGTAAAAAAATGTGATTTCAAAATTTTAAGTCAAAAGTCGTTAAACAAGTATATATTTATCATCGAAATATTTATAAATTTCCCTTTATTTTTATTTTTTTTTACCTACGCAGTAACAGTTTTTGCCATAAACATAGGTTAACTTGTAGATAATGCCACTAGGCATTGTACAAGACAATAAAGCATAAATAAACAAAAAAAAATCGTAATAATATCCTTGAAAAAACATGGTATTTATATTGTTTCAATGCATGTTAAATCTTAAATAACTAAATAGTTAAGTACACTATAATAAATAGAAATGAAATATCAGGGGTAAAAACTTCGAGAACAAGGAGCTTCCGTTCTTCGCGGCGGGTGTTAGCGCTGTCATCCATCCACGCAACCCCATGGTGCCAACCATACACTTCAACTACAGATACTTTGAGGTCCAGGATAAGAACGGTGAGATATAGACCATATAGCGGTAATTTATATTAAATTTATTAATTATGTCATGTCTATCGCAGAGGTACACTGGTGGTTCGGAGGAGGTACAGACCTCACGCCGTACTACCTCAACGAGGAAGACGCCGTGCACTTTCACCGCACCCTCAAAGACGCCTGCGACGACCATGACCCGACATACTATGACAAGTACGAAAGCACACGCACGCACAAACACAAAATATGTTATATGAGCAACTCGAGTTAAAATTGCACGAGGATTTAGATGAACTGTTTTTCTCTTTATATTTACTTTGCTTGGGTAACTAATGTATGAAAGTGAATGACCACCTTGACACTGAGTGGAGAGTGAATGGTTTTATAAGATTCTCACCCCTGAGACACTGTTAAATCTACAATTGGTATGTGGTATTGCCCAGCATCTATTAGGCTGTGCAGGCCACTGACAAATTTTGTAGTTTCTTTGAAATCTCCCTAGAGTAGGTTTGGGAAGGGGGGGATGTTTCCAGTTTAATTACCAGAACATTCTTGTGTGCCATCCATTTTACAAAATATTCAGATGATGGTTTTACATGATATGATAATTCAATAGGATTTAGTATTTGCAAATTAGATTTATTTAACGATTGTTTATAGATTTAAGAAGTGGTGCGATGACTACTTCTTTATAATTCATCGCGGGGAGCGGAGGGGGGTGGGGGGTATATTCTTCGACGACGTGGACTACCCCGACCAGCAGAGTGCGTTTAAATTTGTCACTTCCTGTGCTGAAGCAGTTATACCAAGTTACATTCCCATCGGTAAATAGTTTTGTTTAAAATGTTACTATTATTTATTAGTCAAAATATATTATTTAGTGAAAATATTTTAAATGGCGACACTTATTTACAAGGTTCACAAAAAGGTATCAATATCCTAGCTGAGTCTATAAGAACACTTTTCTCTATAATAAAATTACTTATTTAAAATAACGAAGTAGGTAACACTTAACCCTCTGCGTTTCCGCGACCTAAACAGCAACTCGAAGTGTATACTCCTGATAAAATGTTATGCAGTTCTTCATTTAGGCGGATGCTTTCGTAACAAGATCAAATATAAACAAATATCACCAAATAAGAGTCATTACAGTATATATATAATGTTGCTGTAATAAATCATGTGGTGAATGAGAGTCACCTCTCGAGGTCAAAAGGCTAAAAAGACCAGTGTTATCTGATTACAGTACAGAAGCACGCAGAAGCTGGCTACGGGTACGCTGAGCGACAATGGCAGCTGCTGCGTCGAGGCCGCTACGTGGAGTTCAACTTGATATACGATCGCGGCACCAAGTTCGGTCTGCACACACCCGGGGCGCGCTACGAGTCTATCCTCATGTCGCTGCCCTTGAACGCGGTCAGTGCCCCCCCTTCTTTTGGGTAGTGGGTTATATTATAGGCTATTAACACTAAACCTACCGACAATTCTTGTATACCTGTTCCTACCGTACGCCGTCAAATTTACCGGTAATTAAAAGTTATTTTATTATATAACGCAGGTAATAATGGAAATAACTAAAAGTAAAGAGTGTAGAAAATATTATATGCATATTCTAAGAATTGTCATGTAGTTTGATAACGATATTATAACGTTTAAAAATGTGTAAGTTTTACAAAAGTTAAGAACGGTCAATTTGACCGGTACTTGGTAGGTTTAGTGTATTTTATATATGTTTATTATTTATATATATTTATTTTGTATCCGATTGTATTGTATACAAAAATAATAAATAAATAATTAAGTGTTACAGTGATATAAAATTGTTCATTCAATTTAGCTTGATCGGGTTGAAATCGTTCCATACGTTTCACGGTAATATTGTCTTTAAAATTAACATTATTACCCATTTTACAGAAATGGGAATACCTGCATGAACCGAAACCCAACTCGCCGGAAGAGAAACTTATGAAGGTACTTAAAGAGCCAAGAGACTGGCTCAACGTCCAGCAAAGTAAGAGCTCCACGTCGTAAAGTTATTGAACTAACTAAAAAGGGAAATATGTGGTTACATAGGTGTTAAGATATTGGTGAGTTTTCTCACGGATTGAGAAAAATTATGTGAAGATAAAAAGTATTTTTGTAAATTAAATTATTTACAGTTTTAGATATTTGTTTTTTTTTATTGCAACTAAAAGTAATAATAATCTATGGATAAAAATAGATAAGTAGGAAGACAACTGTCAAACAGAAAGTTCCCGCCAAAAATAAAATCATTGAAAAACTAAACTCTCACTATGATCTCGTTATTATCGCTATGATTCTGTATAAAATAACATAATTTTAATTGTTATTACTGCTTGTAATCGATAATTGCACCTAAGAACCGCATTAATGATTGAGACAACTATATTATCCCTAATAGGCTGGACCCGACAAGTATTACGTAGTGATCACTGTCTCTGTGCTGACGTGTAGCGCAATGTAACTATGAACAATCAACATTGGTAGACGGACCAGGGGCTGACAAATGGTAATCCTACTTATACAACCTATTTCATTTAGAAACTAATAAATGGATATCAATAACACTTTACAATAATATGGCACATACATATACAATAAAGATGGTTTAAAATGGTCAAAATAGAACGATAAATCATGCTAATCCAGCCATATGTCAGGTAATATATAAAACTGCAGTCTGCAAACTATTTTAGCGTGCGCTGTGTAATGTATGTGTAATACGAATACGAGGGCCAAACTGAAAGTTTTTAGAACTGGCCACTTAAAAGCATTATATTAAAAAAAATAGATTAAATTTTGAAAATAGAACTCTATCAATATTATTGAGTGTACATTTCATTCATTTGTCATTTGTTTTACGATTTGGCGGCAAATTGAAAATTGTCTGTGCACGTCAGAATGAATTTAAGCCGAGAAAATTTTCGTGCAATGATTTTTTATGACTTTCGATGTCATTTAAGTCAACAAGAAAGTTATGATAGACTCTGATTGGCTTTTCACGATGAAGCCCCATGTCGTGCCACAGTTTACAGCTAGTTTAATGAATTCAAACGTGGTCAGTGCCAACTAAAGTGAAGAGAGGTCGAAGTGTTGGAAAAAAGATGGTGGCCTCGTTCTTCGGAAAGACAGGTCATTACGCGACAGTAGTCTTAGAGGATCAGAAAACGGTTAATGCAGAGTGGTATACTAACAATTGTTTGCCACTTGTCTTGGAAAAAGTTCGAGAGAAACGACCTCGCAGCAGGATCCTCCTTCATAACGACAATGCCTCGTCGCACACCGCCAGGCAAACGATCGACTATTTGGTGACCTCAGACGTGGAATTACTGGGTCACCCGCCGTATAGCCCCGACCTCGCACCCTGCGATTTTTATTTATTTCCGAAAATAAAAGAAAAACTTCGAGGAAAACGTTTTATAGACGCCGAAGAAGCAGTGGCTGCGTTTCAAAACGCCGTCGAAGAGACCCCTAAGGCCGAGTGGGCAAAGTGCTTTTCTCAACGGTTCCATCGAATGCAGCGATGTATTGATGTAAATGGACGCTATTTTGAAAAGTTACAATAAAACTAATAACTTGCTAGAATGCTTAGTTTTTGATTTTCTAAGAACTTTCAGTTTGACCCTCGTATAATATATGACGGATCTTTAATAGCTCTACGAAAAGTCAGCGCATCTTTTACGTATTTACGGCTTTTAAAGCATTCTTTCCAAAGTAATGAATCAAAAATTTAATAAACTTTAATACCTCATTGCCATACAATTTTTCATTAACATATAGATTGTCGTTAATATTAATTCTTTCTCGCTGATTTTAAACTAGATTAATGTTGGTTTTTAAACACAGCTTAAACAATATTTAAAAAGTTACGATGATGAGAAAATTAGTACAGGTAACTAAAATAATGAAGTGTTGCTTGTGCAGGGCGAACAGCCGTGTTAATTGAAAGGTGGGGGAAAAAATACGCCAATTAAGTTGGGGGTAAAGTTGGCAGTTATCTAATGTAGCACATAGCCCTAGTGCAACCGTTTGCAAGACCTATTAAATAAAGAAAACACTTAAAAAATATTGACATTGAATTATAAACAGAAATAAGTTTCCGTAATAATTATTTTTATTTCTTTAAGATAGCTTGTAGAGACATAACTATCTTGACTTGTGTAGTTTTCCGATTTTATTTTGCTATTACTTGTTGTTGCCTACGATTTTGTCAACTAAAATTCTAGATGGGCCCTACACTCCTACACTTCTAAAAAAATATCAGTCTGCTTTAACCATTTTTTCTTGCCATGAAAAGTAATTAGGTTTTATCACTACAACTAACAATTATTTGATATTTATATATCTTAGCATTACAAATTTACAAACCTTAACTTTTAAAAAACCCTTTCATCCACTTTAGGTCATATCGGTTTGGAAGCTACATTAAACTTATAACATCACTCCATTTCTACCAGAATTTTAAATTATGAAAAAACTTTTAGGATTATATATTTATAATTTTTTCTTATTTTTGTTTAGTGGCAGCACACGACCATTGTCATTAAATTCACTTGTCAGATGTCAAATGTCAAAAATGAAGGCAGTTGTGATGGCCGCAATATTGTGATTTTGTTATATGTGATGTGTTTATTTTGCATTTTTATATTAATTTGCACTTAATTTTACACGTCACCATTGCCTTAGCGTATTCTGGCAAACATATCTTTATAACTCAAATTGCAGTTCAGATTAAAACTGAATAAATATGTGGCCCGCGTAACGGAAGCATCGTTTCCTACATTCTTGTGCCATAAATGTAACATAACGTTTGTTTGGCGAGTCGTGATGTTATTGCTGATAAGGACTAGGTAAATTTGAAGATGCCTTTCAAGCTTAAGTTGAAGAAGACGCGGCAATACAATGTGGCATCGAAGAGCCTATTTGTAATAAGTGTTGAGCTGCTAGACGGAGGGGTCGCAGACTGCACGCTGTCGGTGGATAGCACCGGGCAAGAATGTCTGGACAACGTTTGTCAGCGGCAGGCTATCAACCAGCCTGAGTTCTTCGGTCTGCGATACGTAAACCGGAACCAACAACCTCGATGGGTCCAACTTGACCGACCATTAAAGCTCCAATTGGACAAATACGCTTCTTCTCATCAATTGTATTTACGAGTAATGTACTATGTGATATCTGGGACAAGTTTGATCACAGATGAGGTAACCCGGTATCACTACTTTCTCCAGCTTAAGAATGATCTAGTGGAGGGCAGAATCATTTGTGATTGTGAACAAGCTGTCGTATTAGCGTCCTATAGTCGTCAGGCAGAGTATGGAAACCATGATCGAGAACGGCACACTGTAGAGTATTTGAAGAATCTGCTCACTTTTCCTAAACAAATGCTTGATGGTGGTCAAATTATTGACAGCAGCAGTCTAGCCGAGACAGGTCGGCTGGAGTGGCTGACTGCGGCTGTCATCCAACATCATATGTCTTTAAACAACATGTCACAGGTAAGTTCTTGTAAAAAAATCCTTTACTAAAAACAAACAACCCTTCGGAAGAGTATTTTTTATGCATGATAGGAAAGATGAGAATTTTTTGTGGTGGTACAATAATATAATGTGGAAAGTTGAAAGGTAGTTTACAACAAGGATCTTAAATATTACAATTGGACATAAGAGAAGACAAAACTATGGTATAATTTGTCATATTGTGCTAAGCCCTAATAATTAGGGTAAGGGCAGGATGATCAGATATAATATGCTATAATAAATTATATTTTTTTTTGCTTTGCTCCTAATAAGTCGGAAGTAAGGTACATCACAATAGCTACATCAAAATGTGATCATTGGTAAATAAACTGTTATCTTAAAATAATGCTAATTATGATAAAATCAATCTCACCAGGTGTGTGACACTAATAAATATAACATTCAACATTCTTTTTTATCATCATTATCTTATCTTCATATTTTTATAATAGGAATTATGTTTCATTGAAAAGAAAAATTAGCAGTCTAATAAATTCTATTTAATTGTAATCAAACTTAATCTTTCTTTAAAAATTCTTTACTTCTTTTTCAAAGATCAGATTTGAAAAGAAATCAAATTTGCTAGGAGCGGAATATGGGCTGTAAGCTGTGCTCTTGTGAAAATGAGCATTGTTGTGCAAGAACAGGACACCTTTGGATAATTTTCCATTCCTGTGACACCTTGAATATTTTTTATGCAATGAATTTAATGTTACGCCCCTTTTTATGAAATCCTGTTTAGTCTTAGGTTCATAATGAAGTGAAGTGATAGTATGAAGTTAAGTAATGATAAATGTGATCCCTAGTGTCAATTCATTTAAAAAACCTTTATTATCTTCTTTAAAGTGGTTTAAAAACGCACGAGATTATCTTTCTGATTTTTGTCATGCCGAGATGATTATGGAGGAGCCTAAAAATGATTAATTCTGTAACTCCCAACTACTTCAGCGTTTTTTATATATTTCAAACGCGCGTTCTCCAATATTAGTTTACGATTTTTTCGATAAAATCTGGAGTTACCTCAACATACCGCTCAGGTCGGGAATCGTCTTCAATTTATTAAAAGGTTGCGTAAAGAGTCCCTGTTTTGCTTAAAAGGTTGTGCCACTTGTATACCATTTCTCCTGTATATCATTTCTCCTGATTAAGAGTCCCCGTAAATAGATGATAGAATATGGTTTGAACACTTTTTCCCTGTTTGATTGTGTTCGATCGGTAATTCAAAAACTAATGACCTCATTATGATAATATTTGCTCTATATACTAATGATTATTTACTGAACACGATATTACTCAAACTTAGAAACGCACCCACGTATATATAGATTGCTAAATAGATAAAAAATGCTTCACCTATTACAGTCATAGTTATTGTGAATTTTACATTTCATTAAAATTGTAATGGCTTTGCGTTAAAGATATTAATTAATATATAATTTAAACCCACTGCTGGTATGTTTACTGGTATGAAATGCCATACTTTTATATCATCACACTTGGCTATATCTTCCAAACTATCTCTTTTTATCAAAACAGATAAGTTTTGATATCGTGTTAATTTACCAGGCTCAAGCAGAAGAAGGTTTCATCACGACCTGTCAGCAGCTCCGCGGCTACGGCCAGGAGATGTTCACTGCCAAAGAAAAGCGCGACCAGACCGAGGTCACCATCGCAATCTCTCTGACCGGCATCCGCGTGCTCACAGACACCAGTGATACTCCGCATTTTTATCGGTAACTAGTGAATGCCACTCGATACGGACAAGCAGGCAAACACTGTCGTCGTTAACACTAAACCTACCAAGTACCGGTCAAATTGACCGTTCTTAAACTTTTGTAAAACTAACACATTTTTAAACGTTATAATATCGTTATCAAACTACATGACAATTCTTAGAATATGCATATAATATTTTCTACACTCTTTACTTTCAGTTATTTCCCTTATAACCTGCGTTATATAATAAAATAACTTTTAATTACCGGTCAATTTGACGGCGTGCGGTAGGAACAGGTGTACAAGAATTGTCGGTAGGTTTAGTGTTAAAGATATCTGAAAGATATTTACGACTATCCTAAGTAAAGTGTTTTCTTATTCCTTAGCTGAGGGATGCCGAAATGGTTCTGTAGTTTTCCGGTAAGCTGTTAGAGTTAATATTCCAATCGGATCTATCCTCCCCAGTTGGATGGACATCACTAACGTGATCAATCACAAGCGTACGTTCAGCGTGGAGTGTCAGCAGCGGGAGTCCGCGTCGTTCTCTCTCCCAAGTCCAGAGGACGGCAAGTACGTGTGGCGGATGTGCGTGCTGCAGCACACCTTCTACATGAAGCACCAGGCCGCCCTCAGCGCTGTCGTCGATGAGCCAAGGCCCAAATTCCAGGTAAGGATTCCAGTAATACCTAATCCGTAAAGTTTAGTACATGGCTATTAGCGGCGCATCTGGTTTTGAGACCAACTGGGGAGAATAATTATTAACTAATATTAAGGTACATGTATGTAAGGTATATGTATGAAGAGGTTGATGTCTGTGGCCGAGGCGAAAGAGGTATGCAGGGACCGTAGCGTTTGGCGCTCCTTCGTCTCTGGCTACCCCGCAAGGGATATGGCTTGAAGATAAATAAATAATAATATAAAGAAATAAATATAAATATATAATATTAAGGTACTTGATTGCTACTAATATTCCGATCGCCGGTATATGTTAAAATTATTTAACATAATATAGTAGATTTTGTTGAAATACGAAGTAACCATGCATATTGGAACTTAGCGAATATCATAGTCGTATATGATAAATAAACACTTATTTATCTTTTTGCTAAATAATCCCAGTTAATTAGTCTACTAAAATATACTTATAAATACTAACTTAAATAATGAAAGTATAAATAAAAATAACAAACAATATTTCAAATTGCACTAATGAGTTTCGGAGCTAGCGTGTATCGTGGCGTGCTAACATGCACACATACGTTTCCGTCGCTCAGAAATAATTAAATCATTACCCTGTCACGGGCAACTGAACGATTTCTGATTGACACATACATGTTTGTTAATTATTATAATTATAGAAAATGTTTCCGTCAACAAGAAAAATAATTGAGCTGAGCGTAAGCGATGCTCTTAACCGTTTGGGAAACTTCTTTTTGAAGCAACATCACATAAGAACTACTGAACCGATTTGAATGAAAATTGGCAGAGCTGTAGAGCTTATGGCATGGCTAGGGCATATTAAAAAAAAACAGAATAAAAATATCTCATTCCGTTCAGAAATGATAGTTGAATTCTGTTTCTCCTATAGACTTAACGTTATCAGAACCTCCGCGCGTTTGCCGATCGTCAAACTAGAAAAACGCTTATAAGCAAAATCACAAAAGTTATATATATATATCTATATATATATAAAATATTATATTTCATTTATTAGGGGAGGGGCCTCAGCTCATCTTCTCAGCGCACGACGGCGGATCCTAGTCGTTATATTAAAAAATAAACCCACGTCCTTAATAATAAGTTGATTATGTTCAATATAATCTTATTAATAGTGAATTAATTCCAATAAGGATTAGGAGTTTATAGACACGATAGTGTCAAGGCTATCAAATTGCTGAACATTATCAAACCTTACAAATAATAAAATTAGTTACGTTACAGTTATTGAGCTGAGCGTAAGCGAAGCTCTTAACCGTGTGGGAAACGTTTTTGAAGCAACATCACATAAAAACTGAACCGAACTGAACCGATTTGAATGAAAATTGGCAGAGCTGTAGAGCTTGGGAATGGGCATGTTTAAAAAAAACTGAATAAAAATATCTAATTCCGTTCAGAAATGATGGTCAAAAAACTGAGTTGGCTCAGCTCAAATCCCGCAGCGCACGGCGGCGTATCCTAGTAATAACATTCCTCTTGTTCAAACATTGACTTGTTAAGTCACTTATATTCTATCTAAGCTGGCATTGTACTGGAAAGTATTATGTATTATTATTAGAATAGAAGGTTCTAGATATATAATTTTATAAATATATCGATAGGTACAAGTGTCTGTAATATTTATTGGGTCACACTTAAACTATAAAACACCCCCGGTTTTATGTCATGTACCAGATGATAGTGACGTAAAAAGAGATATGAAATACATCTGTAGAGAAACTTGTAGTTAGATTGTTAGAAATAAAAAAAACATAAAAACTACCAAACATTTATTGATTTTACAGACAGTTATAGGAGATTTATGTATTTTTATAAAATTGTGAACCTTTAACCTTTAACACGGTACTCTTATAACGCGATTTCAAACCCTCGCATAGCACGTTTTTCCTGCACGTTATATTTCTATACTACGAAATTTATAATTATTTTTTTACAGTTCATAAATTATTTCGCTTGCCTTTGCACATTGTGTTATTATAAAATTAAATGAAATTAAAAATATAAAATTAAATAAAATTAAAACAGAATTTTCTTCATGACTTACAATTTCTTCATTATGAAAATATATGTTCTCAGATATATAATATATCACATAACGTAGCAACATACTCATACATTTGGAATTACAAATAGAAGTGGATTTTTAATCGCTACTTAACTTCTATATATATTAACTAATATTTCAACACAGCGATTATAATTTCCTAATTTAAATGAACACAATCAAATTGAATTAATTTAAATATTAATCCAAGCTATCGGGTCGTGTCGTGAGTGTCGTGCTCATTGAACTGATAATATCTTATAAAAACTAGTTGGCTACCACGATGTAATTGTCTTTCGTGTGTTACAATAAAGGAGAAATTGAAATTTCTTTGCGTAATTTTGTACACAAAACGTAGGTAGGTATTCGTGTTTCTTTCACCGTCCGTTATAATTTATAATTATCGTCTCAGTCACCTATTGTCTGTTATATGTATATTATTTATATCTTCGCTTCTAACAAAAGACTTTTTATTTTAATTTCAAAGATTTTTTTTATATATCGTATCTATCTATCTCTTCTCAGGAGCACGGTTTGTCCGAGAGTCGTGAGGAGCTGTCTCCATGCGGGGTGTCGCTGGGGGCCGCGAGCCGCGCGCGCTCAGCATCCTGCCTCGAACTGGCCGAAACACGCGCGCTCGGAAGCAGGTCGGTATAGACAAAAAATATATAAAAATACAGAAGACCAGGACAAGGGGGAAGAAAGTAGGGAGCTTTGGACATCCCGCTCTCGTCGCGTACCTTATTTTATAGCTATCAAGAGTTGAATTCGTTTGGTCAAGCTTAGCCTTCTCCTCCAGGGCCCTCCTCCCGTCGTATCGCCCCGCGCCGGACTACGAGACGGCGGTGCAGCAGAAGTACCGCGAGCAACGCGCGGGTGGCGGAGCGGCGGCACGCTCGCACCCCGACGTGCCGCGGGCGCACTTTCCGGACGTCACCCGCCACACCGCGCCCGCCGACGACTACGCCTATGGGCTCAAATACGTTGGCAACTACCCCGTGCAGGCCGACCACGCGCTGCACTACGTCAACGTGTACAAACCCCCGCCGCCCTACCCCTCCAACGGCCTGGCCTCCAACTCCACCCCCGACCTGGCGGTGGCCGGTCAGGCTCTCGGCTACCGCAGGGGCTACGTAGATTCCCACGTCTCCGGCTCCAGTCCCGATTTGGTCTCCACGAGGACCGCTCTCGGCAGGCAGTATCTGGGGTACGTCAATCCCCACGGCGTGGTAGATTATGCGCGAGCGAACATCCTGCCGGCGACCCACGGCACTTATAACAATCTCGCGTCGGTCCTCGAGCCCAATCACATCATCATCGACCCCCACCTCATCTCCGACAACATACAGAAGGTTTACGACGAGAGAGGGAACATAATGTACTCGATGCCCGTGAGGAGGATATCCTACCAGCGCCACGTGGTGGTGCCCGCGATACAGCACGGCGAAGCCCAGGAGCCGATATACGAGAACGTTCCTCTCCCCTGGCAGGCCGAGAGGAGGACCATGAGGGAGCGAGCGCAGAGTCTCACCACCACCGATGAACTGGCGAGACTCAACGAGAGGAACGGCAGCCATCCGATTATTAACGACTACGGTAACATCAAAATCGATATCCCGTTCGTCCCCAAACAGGATAACGACTCCCACTACATGAACGCGCAGATCATTAAAGGTGTCAGAGAGTCGAGTGTGCCGAGAGAAAACTGCGATCGATCCGAGCACGACTCTAAGGAGAACGTGGCCTTGAATTTGGATCGAATATCATTGAAAAACGACGATAAAGATTACGACGAGACGCCCTACACCAGTCTATCGACGCACAGGGTGTCCAACAACAACACGATAAGCAAGTCCGTGGATAACGTGACGTCCATAAATATATCGGATGTACGCGACGGGAACACCTCCCAGAGCACCGACAGTGCTTTGTCCGGTTCGATACTGAACTCGACGTACAGCACTAGCATAGAGCTCGAGGGCAGTAAGACTAGCGGGAAGGAGAAGAAGAGAAGGAGATGGGGCATGTTCATGGGGAGGAGTAAGAACGTCGAAGTGAAGAGTGCCACTCTAGGTAGAGACAGAGCTAAAGTCGGACAGACTGCGAATAAGCATCGATGGTCCACGGGGTTGCCCAAAATTCAACCGTTACCGCCCAGTATTACCAAGGAGACTCTGGTGAGATAACTTTTTATTACTTTTTGAATACATGCGGGCCAATGTTGGTAAAAACTGTAATATAAAACATATTTTTTTATATGAACTACAAAACTTTAGTTTAGTTACAATTGTTTTATCCCTGATTCTTGAGCTATTTTGAAAGTTTCGTGGTCATTTTATTTCTAGTTATATAATATAATAGATTAAATGTTTAAATAAACAAAGATTTTGTGCGAGCAGATAATAAAAAACGTAAAAAAATTGACAAAATCTTAAAAAATAACCTACATTAATTTACTACAGAACGTAAAAATAGCTTTGTAAATATCATAAGAAATTCTTTACAATCGTTGTGATTTGAAACTCAACGAGTATTTTATCGTTACCATAAAAAAACAAACACAAACATATAGGAGAGAATGAGATAGAAGACATTGTCCACCGCTGTTATGATGCCATCTATTGCTTAATCCTTAAACTAAAACATATTTAAGTTATTTTTTTAAACGTACCATATTTGGCGTTCGTACTTTTGTTCATAAAATTGTTAGTAGAATTACGTTTTTTAACATAATATAAGCAGGTCTAAATACAAAATAAAATATTTTATCAAAAAATAATTTTAAGCGTTGTGAAACGAAGAATAAACATTACATTTATCTTATTTATTTAGAAATTATCTCAAAATATTGCACTTCACACAAAAAACAGTAGACTACATATTTACTTAACACGTCACACTAATTAGACCACTTATATTATAAAGGTATGGTGTAGATATGTTTATAGATAAAAAGGTCAGAGTAACGATTTTTCTTAACCACCTTTCCCCCCAGTGTCAGCTGTTGGAGCGCAAGATGTCGGACGAGCAGCTGTCGTTCTCGTTCTCGCAGATACCGAAAGCGCGCGAGGCGACCGGCGACCAGCGCTCCGCCTTCACCACCGCCCACACCGGCACCCCCGCCGCCGCCCGCAGCGACGCACTGCACGGCCTGCCCTACGATGACAACCGCGTGCGCCTGCACCCCACGCCCGGGAACCCGCACGGGTACATCAACGCCTCGCATATTACCGTGAGTTTCCCCACCTGGGGGAGGGGAGCGACTTCCCTGTAGTCCTGTGACTATCCTCAACCATCGGATTCCAGATGACGGTGGGCAGCTCCCAGCGCTTCTACGTGTTGATCCAGGCTACTGCGAGCGAGCAGGCGGCGCTGCTGTGGGAGTGCGTGTGGCAGGTGGGGGCGCGCGTGCTTGCGCTCGTGGACGGTGAGCCGCCGCGCTACCTGCCCGAAGACCGACGGACGGCCACCTACGGACAGGTACGGACCCAGCTAAATCCTGACTTTGGACATGATGGTTTCAGCGTACGAACTATATTTTAGTAATGTTGAGTCTGCGTTCAGTTCCAGGTTTCGTGCGGAGACTGGTCGGTAGCATCGTGGGGGGGCTCGCGGCGCGTGTCGGTGCGTCGCGGGGGAGGTGCGGGGGCGGCGGGAGCGTCGCGCGCGCTTTGGCACGTGCGTTGCGCCTGGCCCGCGGAGGTGCCCGGCTTCCTCGGTACGGACAAACACAGATATATTGTATACCTTTACTTTCTACGCGTTCTTAACGTATGCGGATCAGATTTCATATCGGAGATCAACGGACTGAGTCAGGCGTGCGAGGCGGAGGCGGCGGCGGAACGCTCGCTGGCGCGCAACGCTCCCGTCGCTTTCTGCGGACGCGCCGCCGGCGTCGCGCTCACTGCGCACCTGCTGCTGCACGTTCTCGATACCAACCAGGTACTACATGACATGAACACACTTACGCCTACAAGAGCACCAAAATAACCTAACTTCTCCCTCTGCCCTCAGGAGCTGGACATCCCCCGCACGGTTTCGCTGCTGCATCAGCAGCGCGCGTCGCTGCTGCAGAACGTGCAGCAATACCGCTTCCTGCACCTCGTGCTTCTGCACTACCTCAAGCGGTCCAGGCTCATATGACGTTTGGGACGTTTCCATCTCTTCCACATTATATTGTCGAGTTTAATTTATGCTCAAATTTGTAAATCGGTCAAACAATCGTCAATTGAGTCACGTTTGCTCAAAAATTGTTTAAATATTTTTTTAAGAGCATAAAGTCGAATGAACTTGAGATTTACACGACTGCCCGAAATCTAGTGATCGCTGTATATTGTTTTTATTTTATTATTGTATGTGATAGTATGTGTCGGTGTGGTTTTTATATCGCATGAAGTATTAGTGTAGCTCTCAAAGAGTGACATGTAGGATAAGTAACCCCCCCCGTGCCTTACGTCGGAGATTATTCGATCTGAATCCGTGTGCCTTATTATGAGCTTTTTATTATTGTATTCGAGATTCGTCTCGAGCGATGTGTGCCTTTCAGTATTTTAATGTGTCAAATTAACTAATTTTTTTTTTGTTCTTCACGTTATTTAATCGCTTTTATAATAACTATTTTATCGTTTATTTTAGGTAAAATGTGTTCATATTTTATCGACGTATTCTTATCTAGTCCAACGGCAGCTCCATATTTTAATTTACAATTAATTAAGCACAAGATGACTTTTTTTTTAAAGTGTCGTTTATAAATTTTGTATAAAATTATATTTGTATTTTGTATATAATCTCGAGTTAAAAACCTTTTGAGTTAATTCAAAAGTATATTAACCGTGTGTCTCAATGTCACTGTTTTCTCTAATGTCTAATACATGTAAGAATTTTTAGATCTTTTCAAATCTAATTTACTTCTCTATTTCAATTTTATTATTCCATAATTCAGTCCGTAGTTGGTCGCCTCCGTTTTGTATTATTGTTTTGTGTCCAATGTTAATATTATAAATACAATGTGTTTTTGTGAATGAAATAAATATAATTATTAAAGTTATTTACCTCTTTCTTTTGTTAGATTGTTCATAATATTAAATGTGTTCATTTTATTATGATACAGAAATAAAACAAAAAAATATGGTCTATCAATTATTTATATTTCAGTAAAAAAAATATGTTATAACCTAGCGCTCATATCAAGCTCTCCGTTACGGTGGCGGGTAGTACGGTCGTGGGGGAAGTGGGACGCGCGGGGGGAGGGGCCGCGCCCCGAGGGGAGGGAAGTAGTTGGGGGGAGGAACGTTCACGGGCGGATACCGGGCGCCGGGGGGAGCTGGAGGGGGCTCCGGGTACCCCAACGGCGGCGGCGGGCCCGCGGGGAGTAGTAACCGCGCCGGCGGGGGCACCGCAGGCGGCGGGGCAGTGTAGACGGGCGGGTGGTACCCCGGCATCGCGGGGTATCCGGGGTAAGTAAACCTCATATCTATCTTGGGCGGCTCAAGCTTGACGTCTGCGCCGTTCTTGACGGGCGTGACGATGGGCTTAGCGGTAACGGCGACAGGCGATGCTGAAGTGGGCGGTGTAACGGAGGGCTTCTTGTCGTTTTTTGGCGGTTTCGCCGAAGAAGGCACCGGGGGGGAGTCGCCTCCCGACGGCTGGGTTTGTGGCGAGTAGAGGTCCAGCACCTATGACAATATTTTCGGTGAGAATAATTTTAATAGTGCTTAAGTTGTTTATGTTTGAGGTGGGTTGACTCTAGTTGTTTTTTAATAAAAAAAACTAAATTCTCAAATTACATAATTATAAAAATTATTGTGAAATCTGTTTTCACAATATTATTTCTTATTAGTATATTTTATGATTAATAACCACTCAATACCTGATGACATATATCCTCTAACAGTTCCATGGTGATATCTTCCACAAACATGTCCCACCAGGCCGAATGCTTTGCAGCTCGTCCGTTCCAGTCGGCAACCTCAAACTTGCTGAGCTTCCCGGCAAGAAACATAAGTGCCACCGCAATCACCTCAGGCTCCCACTGCAGGCACAGTGTTGTGCATAGACTGAAATTATTGATTACATTCTATTATTAAGAGTTATTTGTTTTTTAAGAAATCCCCTAATATATAAATAACTGTTATAACTTTATACTAATGTTTTTTTTCCATTATTATCTTTTCACACACATATTTCACATAAATTATTGTATTTTAGACAGACATAAATTTATTTTTATAAATGGTATTTCGTATTCTGTTCTTTATTATTATTATTATACTTAAAAACATTCACTGATTTATTAAATTATTATTAAGAAAATTATATTCAGGAAATTTGTTGAAAAGATTCCAAGAGGTGCAGTATTGTATCATAATGAAATTACTTTGATCATTGTTACATTCTGTTACTAAGAATGAATTCACATATATATATGTATATATATATATATATATATATATATAATTATTGGTTACTTCTATTAAAATACGCTTGGAGAATTTTATTTCTTATAAAAAAGTATCATGAAATACACAGAATAGGATACTATTTTCAATTTACTGTTATTATTATACATATTAAGACTTGCTTAAATTTAATGACTAGGTCATATTAAAAACAGATTGTGCTCATATTTGTTTTGTTATATTTTAAATTCAACTGCTTCTTCAAATTCAGAAAAATATTTCATAAATAAAAGTACATGATATACCAGCCTATAAGTGCACTTACAGCATAATCATATTAAATCATTATTTCAAGTTGAATCAAATAGTATTTATGTGAATATGATGATATTAACTGATAAGGCTTGTTAATTTACATTACACAGTGAGAATTTTCATTTTTATTGACAACCTTTATAAGTATTAAGAGTTACACTTACCTGTCGTTAACGAAAGTCCACGCCATTTGTACCATTTTTTGTAATTTGGCCTTATCCCCTTTAAGGCACTTAGCATACTTCAACAGATACCCATAAGGGTGCTCCACCTGCAGGTCAAACTTTATTGTCTGCAGCAAAATCCTCTCTAACGTCATTACCTCCTCCTTGGGATCCTCACCAAATGAACCAAACTTTTGTTCAGTCAATAACGATTTCGCTACTTTAATAATATCTTTACATTTCTTTGGCGTCTCCTCCACTTTGCCAGCGAGAAACAAACAACAACACGCGGTTATATATCTCGGGAATGTCCTGAACGATTGGAACATGTAGAAGCGATGAAAATAAACAACACCAGTCGCAACAGTGTTATAACCTAAGTCCATCTTCGATCCAGTGTCAATGATAAACCTCGCGCCCTCTTTTCTGTAACGGTTTTCTGTCTCTGTTGGGATCCCATCACGAAATGATGGTGTATTTTGCAAATCCTTTTTATCATAATACCAATAAGGCATAATTAAAACTTAATTTATAATAAAAATATTCGTACTCTATCACTAACTATCACCGCCATTTATATGTTACTGACAAGTTGACAATGACATTTATGTTTTGATGTGAAATCAACCAGACAACGTTTCATTTCTCAAATACAAAAATGTCAGAAATGTATCGAAAAGACATTACAATTCACAAGTTGCTACTATGGCGCTAGTTTCGAATCTGTTTTTTTCCATCAGAAAGATAAACAAAGTTAAATAACCTAAGGAAAAATTATATATAAATAAAACTTCGATTTGCTCATATATAAAGAATAATTGATCAGGACTGTAAGGATACTGCGTTTAAAATTGTCAAAGAATATTAACAATTCGTAAAATTTCTGATAGATCTATGAAGAAGAAATGGCTACAACTCCATGCATACTTTTTCAACTTACTAATAACGTCTTTTTTTTTATATTAGGCCATTTAGGCTGCTTAAGCATCGCATTCGATCCCAATCCGTGAAATGGAGGCCCGAAGTGGTCGTTTTACTATTTGTATTAACGCTTACGGATTACAAAACTCGGATATTCATCTGCTAAAATAAATTATAATAAATTGACAAATTCTTATAAAGTAAGTTATAAAGACGCAAATATTCATATATTGTACATAATGGTAGCTTATTATTTGAGTCAATTTCCATGAACAAACCCCTTAGAACTAACAAACAATAGGAAAGTTTATTGAGCGAAGCGAACGAAGTTAGCGGAGCGTTTTACTGAAGACTTTTTACATTCTTTGTCACGAATTGGCTCGAAAACTATTTGACGGAAAATTATGAAACTTTGCAATCAAAAAGACACACATGAGGTGATGGTTTTTTTTTTTTAAAAATTCTCAAAAAAATTATTATTATTTTTTAAATATCATGTTAAAGAAACTGATATCCCATTGAAGTCAATGAGAAACGATGAGTCAATACACTGGGCTCGCTTCACTCAATATGCAAACGGCACCCGAGATTTCGCGAGCGCAGCGAGTCGAAATTAAGGGTTTTTTGGCGCCCCTAGTATTTAAAGTCATGGCTAGTAGATGACATATATTATACTAGCTGTTAACACGATTTCATTTACACGCAAAATGATTTTTAAGTAAATGTAGCCTCCACCTCCTCCATTTAAAATCAGCTATCTACCATTGAAAGTAATTTTAAAATCGGTCCGACCGTTTTAGAAATTAATCGGAACAAACAGACATACAGAGATTTGTTTAAAATTGTATTTTATGTAAGTATCGTATTTAGTGAAATGCTGTTCATTTGGAATTACAAACTGACACTTAAATGTAATTTATGTATAGATTGATAAGAAGCAGCAAATGATGTAAGCTAAGCCAGTAATTGCTACGATAATAAATTTTTTGTTTAGATTTATTTGTTATCTGTTTCACTGATTCTCAATAGATATTGTTATTCTAAGAGTTAATAGTATGTTTTTGTATTAATAATATTGTGTACGTAATAAATTTACAATAATTACAATAAATTAATTACATATTACATATATAATAAGTATGTGGAGATACTTTTTTTTTTTTGAACCGAAATATCAAAACAATGTTTTATGTTTATTTCATTACTCAAAGATGAAACTTTCTATTAATTAACAATTTCGCCTTCAAACATATTTTATATTATCACATAAATTATCAAATAGATACCTAATATTTACTGTTCCGTTCCGTGAGTAATGTGTTTCGAGTTAAAGCAATATGGTGTTATCGTCAAATAAAATCATACTACATTGATAGGTCATCAAATAGAGAAGATCTAAAAAGAAGAAGAACATCCATTTTTAGCACAGTACAGAAGAAATAGCGTTGTTTACACTAAATTTCTTTTTTCTATTTAATAAATACGAAGATATCAGCTAAGAACGTTCGGCAGCTCGGTCATGAATTCCCTTATAGGATAGGTTATTGATGATGTGGTGAATACAAAGTTTTTAGAAATACCTCTTATGATTCCTATTAATGACTATTAGAACGTGAAATGCCTGTGATTGATTCCACATTTGAAATAATAGTTAAACTACCTTTGAAAATATCAAACTGTTAAAATTAGACTAATGTTAATAAAAAAAATCCGTGCCCGCAGGGGGACACGCGTGGGTAGACCTCGTGTGTAACTTGTTTAAAATATAACTCACTACCTAAGAATAATACATGATGCCGTTGTTTACATCAAACATTTTCAAGCAAAAAGCGGTTTTTATTTTTTTTCTCGGAAAAGGTATCTTTTTTGGAAATACTTTTGGTACTTAAATTTAGAGTAAAAAATAACCTTTCTATTAAAAATATTTGAGACGAGGGAATGTTACCAGAAAAAAGCTGACGTGGTTTTACCTACCTTAAATTTTCAAGCTAAAAGTGGTTTTTATTTTTTTTCTCGGAAACGGTACCTTTTACGGGCAAAACTTCTAATACTTAAATTTAAAGTAAAAAATAACCTTTCTATTAAAAATACTTGTGATGTAAGAATATTTACCAGAAAAAAGTTATGAATTTTTCCAAAAATTTTCAGTTTTTTTACCCCCACCCCTAAGTTATTGAAGTTAGGTTTTCGGTTTATTTACATTAGTTATAGGTATTCATCAAAGACATCATATAATATGAACGCGATTGATCTACATTGTATAGGGAAAAAGTTATGGTCGAAACACTGAAATCAGAAAAAGTGAGGCCCTAGCGCCCCCTGTGTCCAGATTTCTCTGGTTAACGAATTTGACCTTCATTTTTGGATGGTTGATTTTTGTGCAAAGTTTGAAAGCCATCCGAGTGAAACTGCGGCCGCTATCGTGCTGACAAAAGTCGAATCTGGACGCACGCACGCATATATATATATATATATATATAAACTTTTTGACCAATGTTTCGGACTCAGGGGGTCATAAGAAGACCTGTGAAGATTTTTTTCCAAAATTCGAAAGTAGGGGACAAATGAATGGGCAGACCGAATTCTTCGAATTCGAATAAGAGGTTTTTGCTCTATTAAAATATAGCTATACAAGAAAATAAAGAAACCTTGTTTTACTACCTGCTCACTATAATTTATTAAAAATCTTTTGTTTCAAACTTAACTTTAGACAACCAAGGGAATACACTGCCTACAATCCTTCGGTATCAGATCTCAATCCCAGAAATTATTTTTCGACAAAAAGACAAACGACTTGACTTTCCTTTGACGTTCATAAGTGAAGTGGGCCGGATGACATTTCCCGAATGGTGCTACGAATACGTGCCCCTGAGTTGACACCAGTACTAACGCGTCTATTTCGGTACTCCTACCTTAAAAGCGTAATCCCGGTCTCAAGGAAGTTTGCCCTTGTCCACCCGATTTCTAAAAAAGGTAATAGCTGGGACATAAATATGGGACATAAATGGTTGCCTTAATTAATTTTTTACACAACAAAATGTATAAAAAAAATATTTTTCTCTCAAACTATTTGTAAAAAAATTGGGAAAAATGAATGGAAGTAGATGAGAGTAAAAACTCATGTCCAAGTGTTAAATACAAGTTAAAGATAATGTGTACAAAAATTCAGTAAGATAGCTTAACTAGTTTCTAAGGAAACGGGTTTCAAATATAGTAAATTTAACATGGGTTTAATAGGGCCTACCGAACTCCCTTAACCAAAAATATTGTTTACCGATTAGAGCTAAATTAAATTAAAATTATAAGTATTTTAAATTAAAAATATTTAATATTATTGTTAAAAATTTTAAACTATCTGCCCTACATACATCATTTGTATATTTAAATGTTCCACGTTATTTACTAAAACCTTTTTAATATACTTATTTGTTACAAACTTGATAAAATTTAAAATTAATTATTTTTGTTAAGTATCTGTAAGAAAACATGGATGTTCTCATGACAGATATTCTCTTATCGTTACACCTTAAATAGTTGACTACAATGTATATTACATTGTAGTCAACTATCCATCAAAAACCATAGTCACAGCAACGCGTGGCCAGGTCTGCTCGTAATATATGAGTACTAGCTGATTCCCACCCGCTTTGCTGGGCAAATAATAACAAAGAATCACAAACTGTATGTGGGTAAATTGAAAATAATCACATATAATCACAAACTGTATGTGGGTAAATAGAAAATAATCACAAATAGTCACCAAATGTTTGTGGGTAAATTGAAAATAATCACAAACTGTATGTGGGTAAATAGAAAATAATCACAAATAGTCACCAAATGTTTGTGGGTAAATTGAAAATAGTAACAAATAATCACCAAATGTTTGTGGGTAAATTGAAAATAATAACAAATAATCACCAAATGTTTGTGGGTAAATTGAAAATAATCACAAATAATCACCAAATGTTTGTGGGTAAATTGAAAATAATCACAAATAATCTTAAACTATGTGGGTAAATTGAAAATAATCACAAATAATCTTAAACTATGTGGGTAAAATGAAAATAATCACATATAATCACAAACTGTATGTGGCTAAATTGAAAATAATCACAAATAATCACATACTGTATGTAGGTAAATAGAAAATAATCACAAATACGGGCGGGGGTAAACTTTGAAGTTATTTAGCTGTAACTTTGGTACGGTTTGGACCTTTGCAAAATCCTTTCTTATTGCACCTATTCAATATGTCAGGAGTCTTGTGTCCAAATTTCAGCTTTCTAGGTATTACGGTTTGGGCTGTAGAGTGATGAATGAGTCAGTGAGTCAGTGAGTGTCTTTGTGTTTTATATATTAAGATGTAACCGACCACCAGGTCGGTTACATATGGTCGGTATAACCTATTATAACATTTTAAGAAATACATTGTATATATTAACTAAATGTATAATTCATGGAATATATTATCTTCTCCGTTAATTCAATATAAAAATTAGGAATCGACTCCATTGGACTTCACTTTAATAAAATAACAGTGTACACAAGTCGACACTAAAAATAAAAAAAAATGATAATAACAAAATAAGTTATTTGAATTTGAATCTTATGTTAACATTGATATAATATTTAATAATTTGAACAATGGTGAACATATGAACGAAAGGCCGCGCTCCTTATCATACTTGCTAATGTGCTCAAATAAATACAATTATAATCGCCATTCAGTGAACAGTCGTCACTCCAAGATGGCGCTCAAAAGCAGTGTTAGTTTCATGCGTTTGAATAGATTATGCAAAACAATCAGAGTACGTATCTTTATTTATATTTTAAAGATTGTTTATAATCATATTTTATATTTTGATAATTATTATTCGTTTAATATAATGTTTAAATGAAATATTCTTCCCAAATATAAATGAATTATTATTTTTTGTCGCTATTTTTATGTAAATTTAGTTCTGACGTCATTCGTTTCTTATCTTAACGTGTGATTTAAAATAATATGTATACACACCTTAATACCACATTTTTATCATCTTAATTTTCAAGGTTTAATTTATATTAAACGAGTAATAATAATAAATATATAATGATTTTTAGATAATAAAGGATAAATTAAACAGTAATTATCATAAACTGTACATATAGTAACGAGGCAAAATCTGTGCATATGAAAGAAAAAAAAACAAATTTCTACGTGTTCATAACGTGACATAGAATTCAAAATAATACTTATATTTATATATACTTATTTTTTATCAGTTTGTTTATTTGTTGAAAACCCATTGGACAGATTTTGATGCAATTTGATATGGTTATTGCAAGAGTTCAGTGATAACACTTTGACTTAACACTAAACCTACCGACAATTCTTGTACACCTGTTCCTACCGCACGCTGTCAAATTGACCGGTAATTAAACGCAGGTAATAATGGAAATAGCTAAAAGTAAAGAGTGAAGAAAATATTATATGCATATTTTAAGAATTGTCATGTAGTTTGATAACGATATTATAACGTTTAAAAATGTGTAAGTTTTACAAAAGTTTAAGAACGGTCAATTGGACCGGTACTTGGTAGGTTTAGTGTTAATAGTATATTATTACGGAAAATACTCTCATTTTACCGAACAACATGAACACAGATTTTATCTTTGTATACAATACAATATATATGTATACAAATACAACACACAATATTTTTGAATATAATTGAGTTATACAATGTATAAGACACTTCCAATATATTTTTTATTTTAACGCGAAAACATAAAAACCTTTTATTTTTGTTATAATAGCGATAAAACTAAAAATATATAAATTTGTATACATTTAAATAATTATATCTTGTTTATGGTTTGGAAAGTCAGTTAAATGTTTAGTTTAAACGCGGGTTAACGTACAATAATCTAATTTGCTATATACTAAGCGTAACTCTTATATTTTTTTATTAATAAATAGACGGCGTGAGAAGCCGGCCAGTTGTATGTAATGGGAAATGAAAATGACGATACACATTTAATACATTTATTAGTCTTAATAATATTAGAAGAAAACTCAATATTCCTAAATACGATCATGTAAAATAATCAAAAATATATTTTTTACAGCACCTTTCAACACGTAACAGACCGGAAGTGATTAGCAATGGCGGCAACAATGCTGATTTTCCCGGTGCGAAAGCTCAGTACGTTACGGAAATGAAATTCCTAAACGAAAACAGTTACGAGCCCATACCGATTTATCGTGTTCTCGATAATAATGGAGAAGTTATTGACAGCAGAGAAGAACCAGACATCGATAATGAAACCCTCGTCAACATGTACAAAACAATGATACAGCTGAATCAAATGGATAAAATTTTATACGAATCCCAAAGGTAAAAGATAAACTTTTTTATATATTTTAGAGACCGAATTTGATTATTCTCTTTTTGGCCAAAAGCGGTCAGAGGGTCCTGACGATGAAAATAAGATTTATCTTTTATAAGGAATACTTGAATATATTGTATAAAACTCTGCAACTTTTTATTTAAGAAACATGAATATTATTGACTTAATTTCAAAATTAAAATAAAACGTCAATTTATAAAAAATATATATCCGATTCTTTTTAAGAAATCAGAGCATATAGGCTAAGGTTTAAAATTACACTGAACTTTGAAGACATTTGTACTTTGTACGTTTGTTAGTTTTATTTTTATTTAATATTATAGCTGAGAAAACAAGCATAGAGTTAGGCGGTAAAGTGATTACTGGTGTCTTCGATCACTTGTATTTCACCATAAAAATCATAAGAGCATTTCTTGAGAAAGAAGTGGTTTTTTTTTAAGTATATGTTCTTGATTGTTATTATTAATTTTTACCGCCGACGAGATTCCATGCCATATTTTATTTGTGTATGGAAAAAGATTCAGGAGTATTCATATGATGGGAATGGTATTGCCGGCATCAAAAGTGGTGTCAAAAAGAAATGAAACTGACATCAAGATGATGAAACTGAACACAATTCAATATACCACCCTCCAAAATCTTCTCTTAATAGAAGATAGAAGATTTTCTTCACCAGTCGACATTTACCCGATGCAATATCAATACAAAATTCCGAGTGCTGTCATTATATCAATAAAAGTTGGCCAACTCCAAAATATCATTGACAAATACAAGGAATAGTGTTGTTTCTAACGGCATAGTCTTGGGCTGTTGCCCAATCAGAGTCCATAGATTTTAATTGGAGTAAAATCCGTCAAGAAAATCTTCGCCGGAAAAAGCTGCTGATTAATATGCAGTAAATTATCGGGGAATACTTATAAAAGAAATGCTTTATGCCACACATGGTGTATATCAAGGCTTTCGTATTATTCAGACTAATTTCTGTTACTTTCAGTGGCCTCAGGCCATCCGTGTGTAACATATATTAATTGATCAACCTGCAATCACTCAGGTTTATCAGAAACTGGTATTTAATAATGAATACTGTTATTTTTTTTGTCGAGAAGTGATTTAATAACAATAGACCCGTAGTTGGCAACAAAATGTTTTAAACAATTTAGTAACAAAATTGGTTTCAGATACATCATTACAAAAAAAATAGTAATAAGATACTAATTATAATAATAAATAATTGCAGACAAGGGAGAATATCATTTTACATGACCAACTACGGAGAGGAAGGGCTCCACGTGGGCAGCGCGGCGGCCCTGGCTCCGGAGGATCTCGTATTTGCTCAATACCGGGAGCTTGGGGTTCTACTGTACCGGGGAATGACCGTCACGGAGCTCATCAACCAATGCTACGGAAACCACGAGGACCCAGGGAAAGGGAGACAGATGCCGGTGCATTATGGAAGCAAACAAAGGAATATTGTGACGATTTCCAGTCCGTTAGGTCAGTGAATCATCTTTTATTGTTTTGGTTTGAATTTTTAAATTAAATAAAATACGACTCAAATTATCACGATGCCGACGAGGATCCAGCATTCAGCAATGTGCTCTTTAAGTAATAAAAAAAAAGAAATAAATAATTACCAAAACTTTTCTAACTCAAAATACACATTCAAGAAACTCATTCTTCCGGTCTCCCCTGCAGCCACTCAGATGCCTCAGGCGGTGGGCGCAGCCTACGCGTTCCGCCGCGCGGGCGCGGGTCACGTCGTCGCGTGTTACTTCGGCGACGGCGCCGCGTCCGAGGGCGACGCACACGCCGCCTTTAACTTCGCGGCCACACTCCGGTGCCCCGTCATTATGTTCTGGTATGTTTGAACCACAGTGCACCATAATATTATAGAGTAGGCATTTAATAAACTGAATTACATATCCGGCCAGTCGCAACAATGGATACGCGATATCGACGCCAACACGCGAGCAGTACCGCGGGGACGGCATAGCGGCGCGCGGGCCGGCGCTCGGACTACACACCGTGCGGGTCGACGGCACGGACGCACTCGCCGTCTACAACGCCACGCAGCGAGCGAGGCAACTGGCGGCGAGAAACGAGCCCGTGCTCATAGAGGCTATGTCGTACCGGTGAGCCTCGTGTTACGAGTCGTGTACCTCATGGTATTATAGTCGTCTGAATGTAATGTATTGTACAGAGTGGGTCATCATTCCACGTCCGATGACAGCAGCGCGTACAGACCCACGGAAGAAATACACAAATGGACGGAGGAAGAGAGTCCCGTCCGGAAATTGAGACTATATCTGGAACGTAAAGGTGAACAATATATTTGCAATAACAATATTTTTTGAATAGAAGCTCATTATTAAATACGATTAAAATACTTTTGACATAAAAATCTATAACAATCTGGGCAAAACTCTCTAAAAAATTTTTATCTAAAGGAAAGTGAGCGAGTACCATGCGGCATATAGCCATCTAATTGTTTTCAGACAGGTACTAGGTAATCACGGTACTGGTAGAACGCGTGCTGACTATAATTGCGGGTACATATCCCCAGGTCTGTGGGAGGCGGAGGCGGAGGCGTCGTGCGCCCGCGAGGGCCGCGAACGCGTGCTGGGCGCCATGCAGCGCGCCGAGCGGGAACAACGCCCGCCATGGACAGAGATGATGCACGACGTCTACTACGACATGCCACCAATACTTGTGTTAGTTGGTTTTTTAAATCTTTGAGCTCAAGATTTAAAATTTTAAGCCCGATGTGACGATTCATAAACTCGTTCATCGATTAACGTTCGAAATATAATCGTTAGTTAGGTTCTGTCAATTTTAATTTTTAATTTAAAATTTGAATGGTAACGTATTTTTTTTTCAACAGAAAACAAATGCAACAGATGCAAAAGCATCTCGAGAAGTACAAGGAACACTACCCGATGGATCAGTACCAAAGCGAATAAGATTTATATAATTTAATAAATTTACTAGTTAATTGTAATGTAGAACAATCCTCAAATTAAATGTAATAAAATTATTGATTGTATTTGTTTTATTTAAAGATTTTTGATTTTAAAAGAGGTCATCACTTATCTTAACACCCCTTATCTAATTTAAGTTTATCAGCTTACCCCAGGCGTAGTATTATTAATATATAATATTACAAAATATTTCATATTACTACGTTCGCGTTTTACTTAGTTTACAAAAACTTAATTTTATTTTTAAGATTTAGCTTAATATAAAAAACTAATTGTTATCGGCAATGTAATTCAAAACCTACGAAATAAGATAATGTACGATTTATTATGACAATACCAAGATTAAATATAAAGATGTGAAATTATATTTTACGTTAATTACCGACAGTTTAAGGTTTGTAGGAAGTTATGTAGTATTTGCATCATATTTTATATATAATGAATAATAATTTTTATATATAATAAATATTAATAATTATTAATATTTGCATTATATTTTTATATATAATAAATATTATTTTTTTTATTTAAAGAATTCATAATTTTCAAGTCATTATAAAGAAGCGAGCGTACGCCTTTTCTTAAACAAGACGGTTCTATCTTATAACTTTTGAAAAGGATGGATATAAAACATTTAAATAGGCAAATCAATCTGGATTTTGACCTGGTAAATACAATCTATAAACACCGAAAAACTACGCAATATATTAAACTATATTTGGTGGGCACTAAAGACCTAAATATCGAAATAAATAATGAACTATTTTGGTTTTCAGTAATTGGTGATTCTAACATTTAAACATTTGTCCCACATAAAATTTGTACTCCTTATTTACATTTCATAATAAAAATAATCTTCAGCCAAATGTCCAAGAATAAACTATTTTGTCCATTTCAATTAAATGTCTTATTATTTTTTATTTAGGGATACAAAACATAAGAAAAGGCTGTATGATCTAAAGGTCTTTGATTTTCCCTTGGGAAGAATTTAAAAATAACAACGTCAATCAGATGTCAAAGTAACTGATAATTAACTGACAGATCGGTTCACATGGTTGAGAAATGAAAATTGGGTTTGCATTTAGTACTTATTTTATAAATCAACAAGTAATTTTATAATCTCCATTATGTCTCTTTTTACGCGAACTGATGTGACTTCTGTAAAATTATATAAAAACGTTATTTTAGCAGGTGACTTAAAGATTACACAAAAAACTTGATTATCCAAGCAGATTTTAATATCGTTTAACTTGTTATTAGGTATTGGTAGTTTCCTTTGCGTATACGATCGACAAGTCGGCAAACTAATTCAGAAAATACAAGGATTAAATGGACAAAACATATATGGAATTGTGCCATCAAAATGTACCTTTAAATTGCTCTTATTTGGCGGCAAGCAGTACACAGTTATCAAAGAAAATGAATTTATGTTTAGTTGTGAATTTGAAGCTGTGGTTTGTGATGATTGGATTCATTCAGGAATATGGTTGTCAGATCATAAAATATCTCTTCTGACTGCACATAATGTTGTTACAGTAAGAAATAAATTTATTTATTAAACATATTCTAAAGAAATTAATAACTTCTCCAGTTTCTTACAAATTTTAAGTACCAAATGCTAAATCAACAGTTTAATATGTATTTTCTAATGATATTTGCAGGTTTGGGACATCAAAACTAAAAGTTTATTCTCTCAACACATGGGTACAGATAACTCAATATTGTACAGTGGGTTGCTGCTTCCATTAAATAATGACATCCTCGTCTTCAGTGGAACTGTATTCTCACAGGTCATCTTACACTTGTATGAGAATGAGAAACCTTTGCACTATTTGAAGGGCCATAAGGTAGGATAACCTGTATGTTATTTCTTTAAATAAGAAATTAATCCAGTGAAAAGTTTACTCTAACAGTTCTTTTTTTTATATTCAATTATATAATTTTTTTTTTATATTCAATTTTAATTCCAAAATATGTTTTAGGGGGTCATATTTTCTATCACATGTAACCGAGAAAAAGGTGTTCTAGTGACTACTTCTGATGATAGGTCAGTGAGAATATGGGCTATAGAATCAGATTTGTACTCGGACTATAACTCTAGAAGTTATTGGGAAAATTCTAAAATCTATTGCATTCACGACTTATACGGTCACACCGCTAGGGTTATGAGGAATTGTTTAACAAATAATTATATAATATCTGTTGGGGAAGATTCTATAATAAATTATTGGGACTACAGTGGCAAATTGTTAAGAAAATCAATTTCTCATCAGAATGCAAGTATTTGGTGCTTGGATGCTGACGAGATACAGCTAGTAACAGGTGGGGGTGACTGTGGGGTGAATTTACACCCCCTGTCATTAATAACTGATTACGGTCATAATGAAATAATTGACATTGACGTTATCCCTAAAAAAGTAATTTTTACTGCAAGAAGAAATATTGTCATCGCTAAAGATGATAACAATTTAATTTATTTAGATATTAACTTAAAGAGAACAGAAGAAATTAATTTAAACCACAGTTCTACGTACCAATTAGTTAGTCTGTCGTCCTGTAAACAAATACTGGCAGCCGCTGACATGAACGGGAAATTAGATATTTTTATAGAGAATTGTAAAGGGGAGCCAGAATTGAAAAGAATTATAGACACCCAGTTAGACATAGGTAAGATTCTTTCCATGCATTGGGCCGGTAATAGACATTTGGTTTTTTGCTCCGAAGGCGGTCTTATAACAATTGTAGCATCAAAAGATGATACCACGGAGATTATTGGTGATTTCGTTCTACCCGCGTGTAAAGAGAGATGGTTGACATCGAGTGCTCGTAGTGGTAACATCCTGGTGGTAGGAGATCGATGCGGTCACGTACATGTGTATACACATGGAAGGAAACTACCTGTGGTATCTTTTAAGAGAGTGCACGGCAGATACGGAGCTACGTCTATAGATATAAAAGATAATGTTGTAACAACCACAGGTAGAGATGGAACTGTTAAATATTTCTTCATAAATATGAATGATGTAAAATATATGAGTTCCAAGGACTTGGAATTCCAGTGGGTTGAGAAGTTTTTGGATACATCCAAAAATTACGTTTGTGGGTTCCGTGAGAGAACCTTCGTGGTGTACGATGTTATTAATAATGTGCAGATATTGGATGTGGCTTGCGGCGGCGGTCACAGGTCCTGGGATGCTGTGAGATATTTCGATAAAAATAATGAACATTTTGAAGAATACATTCGTCTTATGTATGTCAAAAATTCCAAAATTCACATCAGTACTTATTGTTTAAGCAAAATTGTATCAAAGAATATTGTAACGGGAACACATTCGAAAGAAATTAATTGTTTGAAAACGTATACTTGCGCAGATAAATCTATAACGTGGTATATAACTGGGGGGGAAGATACTACATTACGAGTGTCCAGATCAAGTCTGGATTTAGAATATCGGGATGAAGTTATATTCAAACATCTATCTAATATACGATGTTTAAGAATCCTATCCTTGGGTAATAACAGAATCTTGTTAGTATCAGCCGGAGGCAGAGCTCAAATTTGTGCTAGAATCATAAATTTTAAACCACAAAATGAAAACGAAAGAGTAACATCCGAGGAATTAATTAACTATCTAATTAAAGGCACAGACAGGGAACGAAAAGGAAATCAAAATTGGAGAAACTGTTCAGTAGATTTCGATCCAGAGACCAGAATAATGGATATCGAAGTACTTGCTATGAGTGATTATAAAATCATTTTATTCGCCGCCTGCTCTGACGCGGTCCTAAGAATATACAACTTGAACATACAAGACAGAGAAATTGAAATATTAAAAGAAATTAAACACAAGACGTGTATTCTTAAAACGAAAATTTTTAGGTTTCTGGACATAGACATATTAATAACATGCACTACGAGAGGGGAGGTAGCATTTTGGGAGGTCTCCAAACCAGAAATAATGGAAAATGATCCGATTTTTATTATAAATACTAATAAATCGGGAATTAATAGCGTTGATATAAAAATTATAAGTGATAACCTATTCTTGGTGGGTACTGGGGGGGATGATAATGCAATAAATTTAAACATCATAGAGGGTAATAATATTGAATCAATGAAGGTGTTACATTCGTTGGTAGCTGATAAGTTCCATTGTTCTCAAATCACTGGACTAACTATAGTCGATACTACATGTGTCACTGCGAGTATAGATCAGAGGATAACATTATTCTCTTGGGAATTGACTGAAGATGGTATTCAAATTGACTTTATACATCAGAAGCTTAGCGATATCCCTGATATACATGGAATGGATGTCATTAATTCTATAGGGTATTTATTTTTAATAATATTTTATTCGCCAATACTGACTTAATCGTCAAATTTTTACATACTATTAATTATTATTTCACAGAGATTTCATCACAGTCTGTGTGTACGGTAAAGGGATGGAAGTTATAAAAATACCCAAGAAATGATATCAAAGTCTATATTTGATACATATGAAGTCAGCGAGCAGATATACATTGTATGCAGGTATGTTTTAAAAGATAAGTGTTATCTGATCTTAGTTGTAACTGAAGTGAAGTGCACCCAGAACATACTATAATATCTATATTATAAGAGCATCATGCAAAATTGATAAGATTATTTTTGAAGGCTTAAAATATCAATTGTTACATTTTTTTTTTATTTAACTTCATGCCATATACCTTGCGGGGTAGCCAGAGACGACGGAGCTAACTAAACAAACGCTACGGTCCCTGTATACCTCTTTCGCCCCGGCCACAGACATCAACATCTTCATACATGCCCTCCGGGGGGTCCTCATGCTTTACGTGACCTTCCTCCAGTATCATAGCTACTGTGTTTTCGAAGGTCACTCGATCATCTCTCTTACCGCTCACTATTCCTTTATAAATTTAAATTTTTTGATACTTCTATATAACTCTAATATTTCCAAACTTTTCAATATGGTTTTGAAATATCTTATTAATTTAGGATTTCCATTTAAGAGCTTCTTTCACACAAATTATAAACTAACTTGTCTACTTCATGTGTTTCATCATTTAGTTGACTAATTTTATGAAAAGATGATTATAAAAACAAGTTTCAGTAACATAAAACAGTCATTTAAATAATGTAAGAGATTATAATATAATATTTATTCAAATAATTCTACAACAGATTAGAAACACGTGTAATTAAAAAACTATTTCTGTTTTACTTACTAGTAGAAAGTTTTTTCAAAATAAACTGTTCAAATTAAACAAGAATAAACAGATTTGAAATATCAAATTATGGTTTGAATTTTCGACTTCAACAAGAATACGCATGTCCAGCTCAACATGTCCATAAAAACAGATTTGTAATTTCAAATTATGGTTTGATTGTTCGACTTGAACAAGAATAAACTCAACATGTCCATAAAAACAGATTTCAAATCTCAAATTATGGTTTAAATTTGCGACTTGAACAAGAATAAACTCAACATGTCCATAAAAATAGATTTGAATTCTCAAATTATAGTTTGAACTATCAATGGCAATGGTTACATTTGGGAATAAGATTATTAATCTCAATTATATAAATGTAATATCACGATTGCGATTAGATATAATGTTATTTATATAATAGTGCATATCTGTTACGACAACTGACAAAAGGATTCAGTGTTTGTGTGTGCGTGGATTTAGTTTAATCACTCGGTATACACGTCTCGTATATTAAGAACTGTAAGTAAATTGTAGAAATAATTTAGTTTTTATTTATTTATTTATCTTCACGCCATATCCCTTGCGGGGTAGCCAGAGACAACGGAGCGCCAAACGCCAGTTTTTAGATCTTTTTTACTAAATATATTCCAGAAAAGTAGTTTTATTTTATGTAAAAAGTAAAAAACGTCACCGTGTTAGATTCGGATTCTTAATAGGGAATAGTTATTCTCATGATGTAAAAATTGCTAAATTGTTTCTTGTGCCCAGAAAAGAGTACAGTATTTCCCCCCATAACACGGTACTCTTATAACGCGATTTCAGTCCCTCGTATACACGTGTTTTCTCCTTTATAACGCGCGTATTTCACACTATATGTCTATACTATGAAATTTATGATTATTTCTTACAGTTCATTATTAATTTCTCGTACCTTTGCACATTGTGTTGTTATAAAATTAAATAAATGTATGTTAAAATTTTATTTAAGTAATATTCCATTTAAACCGCCTTTAAAGAGAAAAGTTAAACGTGAATTATTTGTACATAACGCGTTATACAAGAATATTCCTATAACGCGGAACGAATCTACCGTGTTATAGGGGGGTAAAAGTATATACTTTACCATTATAAAATATAGTTTAGTCCGTACTTACCTATATTAAATATACTTAAATAATTTATATAACATGTTATTTTTGTTATTTCACCTGTTATTTTTGTTATTTGTAATTATTTAACGTCATAAGTATGTAATAATGACGGTTATCACCACTCAGTAATTGTTGTTTGATTGTATTCGAGTGATAAGTCCGTGATATCGCGATATCTGAAATGTTCGCTATCAGCCATCATATATTAGGTGTTATTTAAACTGGTATCTAATCTTAAATATCAAAATCTCCGCCCGAGACATCTTATCAAATGTCATATGTTAGTTAAAGTTTTTTTACTTTAAATAAGTAAACATTGTATTTAGGTAACGTCAGATTCTAGTTGCAAAATTCTAATTGTTAAGTCCATTGAGAAGAAATGACAAAATACTCCATGGGTAAGATTGTATGAAATGGTAGGATTTGAGCGTAATCAGAATTTCCTTTAGAGTGAAACAAAGAAAAGAACATATCTAAACTGGTACTAATTATGAACATCAAAGAACAACAAAACACCCCAATTTAATTCTGTATTTTAAAAGTATTCGTATTATAATAGCTTCTAGCAGCTAAAAACTAACTGGATTAGGTAATTATGTAAACCCTGCCAACGTAAAACTATCTGTTTTTTTTTAATGGATCGCGAACAATTTAATTCACTTATACCATCCTTCTGGTTACATCTTCATGGATGATCCACGCTCGTATTCCTTAATTGTGGTAGTTCCTCAGGGATATATACTGTCGCCAACACTGTTCATTCTGTATATCAATGACATAAGCTTTCAGGCAATACTTTGTTTTAATACCAGTGGAAAATACTGAATGCTATAAGTTTTTTAATTTATTGCATTTGTTTTAGATATTACCAGCGTTGTAATAGTATTCCATGAGAAGTCTTAGCGTTGTAAAATTTATTTATCAGTCTAGTCCTATCAGTTTTTTGACGATTATTCCTCAACGACATGACATTTTTCAAAATTTGTTTTTCTAAAACCATCACTTAATGTATGTCTTTTTGATTGTAAAACTTCGTAATTTTCCGTCAAGTAGTTTTGACCATATTTCTGACAAAAAATGTGAAAAAGTCTCCAGTAGAGCGCTCTGCTCGCTTCGCTCAATAAATGTTACATACACACCTACTTTCAAATAACGTAATGTGTTCGAATCCATCTATATAAGGAGATTTCGAAATATTTCCAGATCCAACGATTCGTCTCGCTCAGCCGTTTATATTCACATCATGTTTTACTTGGTCGTACGTTATAACTTGCCGAATGTTCCTAATAAGTCGTTTCGTAAGATAACGTTTGCTAAATTGTCCATATTATTTGTTCCTATCGAAGTTTTACATTTGTCTATTTAAAACGCCAATGTTATATATAGATAAGTTACTTATGTGTTGCTCAGTGTGCCATCAAGTTATAACTTAGTAGTTCAATTAAGTTGTTGCTGAGAAAGCAGTTTTTTTCAACTTCACTTAGTGCTGGCTCTCGTTATTGGAAATTAACAGTATGTTTTATTTTTAATACATTTTTATATATATTAAGAACTGTTCTAATTTAGTAATAATTAATTATAAATAAACTATTTTTTTTTAATTATTTATTTTACTTGTTTATAAATTAAATTAATCACTTCGGTAAAAAATAAATAACAGATAAAATTAAAATAAAATTGAGATTATAACTAAGTTTTTTCCATTTAATCAACAAATTATAAATTATCCCGTTGTTGGCTAAATCAACTGATTTATTTATTACGTTGTTGTAAGTTTTTAAAGTCTATACTATGATTAAAAAAATGTGGACTTAGAATGTTATGAAATTTAAATATGCCTTCAAATATTTTGTATGCGACAGCGGATGGATCGCTTACAATAACTATTATCATGAAGGTCACACTAAAGAGAAAATAACAAAACTAAAGTCATTAACCCCGTTGTTTTCAGTAAAATATGTAAACAACGAATGAAAAGAACAATAATTGATTATATAATTATAATACGTATATATAAAAATTTACTATTTCAATTTTGTTATATGGATAGAAACAATTCTTGTATATTTCTCACATCTTGCTTTTTGACGAACTATAGACGTATATGTTTGTGTATTCTATTACTTTTTAATATCCAAAATTTATATGACCTTAGAATAATATGTTTGAGAAATTTTATTACGACAAATTTCTGATAATTCACTCAATCTAATGAGGGGAAGAATAATACAATATTTTCTTTACTGATATAACATATATTAGGTTCTAGGTATGTAGTGTAGTATAACAATATCTAGTATCATTTCAGGCTGCCTCTGCTGGCAGTGCTGCTTCTATATGATGTTTATTTTTCTCACCTTTAACACTATCAGATGAATCCTCAAGTGACGGCGGTGACGGAGCCCGTGTGGTTGGGCGAAGGTCCACACTGGTCACACCAAGAGCAGGTTCTGTATTTCGTCAGCATCTTCGATAAGACCATCCACAAGTACGACCCCGCCACCGACAGGCACACCAGCGCCAAACTCGGTGAGTGATATAAATATATTTGTGTGTATATATATATATATATATATAGTTATTTATTTAAAATAGGTTAACAGCCTCCAGTTGTATTTAAAAAAAAATTACCTATTATGTAATACGAAGTTTATTTTAGATGACATGCCCGGCTTCATAATTCCGGTGGAAGGCAAGAAGGGTCACTTCGCTGTGGGGATGAAGCGCAAGGTCGTGGAGGTGGAGTGGGATGGGGAGGGTGAGGCGCGGGTGGTCAGGGAGGTAGCAGAGCTCGACCAGCACAATCCCAACAACAGGATCAATGACGCCAAGGCGGATCCCCGTGGGAGACTGTTCGTAGGTAGGCAGATCCATTGGACAAATTGGCAATCCAAAGATATATTGCGTCTATTTGGCCAAATCACGGAGTAACGTTAAATTCAGGTCTTATCACACCACACTTTGTACATAAATGACATACACAAGACATGTTCACACTTCCAGCTAGCTTAGCTAATGTGTATAGTTTCGATCGTCGATTTCCAGGCACGATGGGTTACGAGTACGAGCCGGGTAAGTTCAAGCTGAAGCAGGGCTCCCTGTACCGCCTGGACGCGGGAGGGCCGGTGCAGTTGGTCACGGATATCGACATCTCCAACGGCCTGTGCTGGGACGAGGCCGCCGCCGCCTTCTACTACGCGGATTCCTTCGAGTACGCGATCAGGAGATACGACTATGATGTTCACACTGGGGATATTAGTGAGTATATCCTTATTTCAAGATAAATTTCGTTGACATCCTACGGGGTGGAATGAGGAGTGGGGGAAATGGAAGGAGTGTGTTGAAGAAGAGTAGGGATCAGTTAAATACATCTTTCATCAATTTGATCACTTAGTTAAACTTTGATTCTTTTTTCGGCAAAAACTCATCCGAAAAGCCCTCCTTTCCTTGGAAGTTCATAAGTCGAGTGGGTCAGATGGAATCTCTCCAGTTGTGCTACGAACATGTGCCCCTGAGTTGACACCAGTGCTAACGCGTCTATTTCGGTACTCCTACGTTAAAGGCGTAGTCCCGGTCTCATGGAAGCGTGCCCTTGTCCATCCGATCCCTAAAAAAGGTGATAGCTCGGACCCAGCTAACTACAGACCTATCGCTATTAGCTCTCTGCTCTCCAAAGTAATGGTGAGCATCATCAATAAACAGATCCTAACCTACCTCGAGGATCACTAGTTGGTCAATGACCGGCAATATGGCTTTCGTACCTCCTGCACATCAATGATATGTTGGATATCTTCAACATACATTGTTATACGGATGACAGCACTGGGGATGCGGTATATTCCGGCCGTGCAGGTCTCTCTCGGGAAAACGTCGACGAGTGCCGAAAGAAACTTGTGTCTTCTATAGAGACTTCCTTGGGGATGATCTCTGAGTGGGGTGAACTGAACCACGTTCAATTCAATCCCGAGAAGACGCAAGTTTGCGCGTTTACCGCTCTTCGAGAACACTCCCCTCATTGCCTCGCCAATTATCAGAATACTGGGTCTCGACATTTCGAGCGATTGTCAGTTTCGTGTTCATTTGGAGAGCAAGGCCAAGTTGGCCTCGAAGAAATTGGGAGTGACCAATAGAGCGAGGCAGTACTTCCAACCTGGCCAAAGATTTGCCCTCTATAAGGCGCAAGTCCGGCCACACATGGAGTACTGTTCTCATCTCTGTTCCGGATCACCCCAATATCAGCTTCTACCATTTGACCGCGTACAACGGAGAGCCGTTCGAATTGTCGGGGACCCGGTGCTCTGCGAACGGCTGGGCTCTTTGGCATTGCGTAGAGACGTGGCTTCTTTGTGCGTCTTCTACCGCATTTACAACGGAGAGTGTTCGGAAGAACTATTCGATCTGATGGTTTCCTCCGAATTTCATCACCGCACAGCGCGCCATCGCCTCCAATACCATCTTTACCACCTGGATGCGTGGCGATCCTCCACTGTGCGGTTCTCAAGGACATTTTTTCCACGTTCCACGTTCCTTGTGGATCGAACTCCCTTCGGCGGTATTTCCAGATGAGTACGACATGGGTACCTTCAAAAAAGACGTTTATTCCTACCTACAAGCCCGGCAACACTCTTGTAAATCCTCGGATGTTGCAAGAGTTCATGGGCAGCGGTAATCACGTCCATCTGTGACCCGCCAGCTCATTTGCTCTCCTCTTACATAAAAAAAAGCCGATTGAAGTAAAGAACTTTGACTTTAGACCAAAATATATAGGAGTTTTTTTCTCAATTTTTCTATTATGGTTTTTAAACATTGTGAAGGTATTGCTTGCATCTTCATTTTGTCCTAAGAACTCTTCGCTAAGCTCTCCGAATGTATACTTCAGCTTACTTGTAGGTCGATTACATACTCGTGTGACCAACACTCGATTTTATCTTTATTCTTAATCACGATACTTAAAGTATTGCTCTGAATCATAAGTGTTAGTCCACTGATTTATTGCTGCTGTTTTGTAACTGTGATTTTATTAAACAAATATTAAAATTGTATGTAGAAATTTAGTTACAACCAGTCCTAGATAATGTCCTGATATACGGACTCTTTTACCCAACTTAGAACTTTAGAAAATAAAACATAATCGCTGAGGTCGTTTATTAGATTTTGTTACATTTTTATCGTTTCAATTCGACAGTAATAAAATGGTATAATCTTCAGGGATATTATGTTTCAAATTTAATAAAATAATTATATATGTTTCAGCAAATCCAAAAATAATATTCAAGTACTCGGAGCACGGTTTGAAAGGAATCGTCGACGGCATGACCATCGACACGGACGGACACCTCTGGGTCGCCAACTTCGACAACTCGCAGGTAACTTATATATTTTGCATCTAATTTCTTCTTTTTTTTTACCCTTATCCCATTTTGGGGTCGGCGAAATGTGTTTTTCTCTGCCATACTCTCCTATTACTCGTCATCTTTGTACACACTCCCTTCTTTCACGCAATCCATCCATCTTTCTTTTGCCGTCCTCTACCTACCTCCACTACCATACCCAGTCACATGTCTTTCATTTCTCCTCATAACATACATAATAGACGGCTACCTCTTCCCCTAATATACTCATTTCTTATCCTCTCCTTTCTTGTCACCCCCCACATCTGTCTTAACATTCGCATCTCCGTTACATTTAAACTCTTTTCATCCTTCACCTTCATCGCCCAGCACTCAGATCCATGAATAACGACAGGTCTTATGATGGCTCTATAGATTTTCCCCTTTAGTTTAAGGGGAATTCGACTATCACATATCATCCAGGTGACTTGTCGCCATTTAATTTACAGATTTGGAACCAATTAACATAATTATTGCCTGAAGCTAACTCATTGTTCACAGGTGTTAAAGATCGACCCCAAGAAGGGTGAACTTCTGCAAAGGATTCCGATTCCGGCGCTCCAGACGACATCGGTCGCATTCGGGGACTCCGCCCTCGACGCGCTGTACGTGACATCGGCCTCCATGAACCGCGGCCACGAACAGCTCCCGCCCTGCGGAGCCACCTTTCGCGTGACCGGCATCGGGGCGAGGGGACACCCTGCCACGGAGGCACGGCTACACTGACATATATATATATATATATATAGACTATTGACTTCTTTAATTGTATATCGTTTTATGTTGATTATAATTAAAATCGGTTAAGTTCATGACGGGCGACGCATAATAGACTATGCTGACATACATATATATACAATAGACTATTGACTTTTCTTTAATAGTAATATCGCCTCATGAAGGTTCTGTTTTCGCCTATGGTTGATAGATAAATATATACACTCGCGGACTTTTTGTAGACTTTTTTTAAATATGCGTTTCTACAGTATATTATTTTAGATTTATCTTCTAAGATTTAGCTAGCGTTTGCTATATAAGCGTAAAAAATATAAACTCCAAGTTAACGGACTATGACTCGTGAAATTGTAAAGCCTACTTAGTTGTGATAGTTTTCCCTTTGAATTCCTTATACGCACTAGTATCGTCCATTTTTCCACACTTCCAAAATCAAACAATTAGTAGGCAGGAGAAGGGAGGGGGGGGTTCACTTGAGTCTAAGAAAAATTTGCTCTCTGAGACGTAATATTTCACAAACAAATCCCTAAATTGAAAAATGTTTTTTTGCAAAACCCTCCATATTTTTAAAGACCTGTCCAACAATATCATCATGGGATACCTGAAAAACAATACAATTCTACTACTTTTAAAATATTCTACCACTGCCGAATTACAGCTTTCTAGTACTAATCATCTCTGAGCTAGGCTACGGACTCACATAACGAAACTACAAGGGTTCTTAGAGGACTACGGAACCCTAAAAAATTATCCAAATTTAACTTGGAAATTAATGTATAATTTAAAATTATTAATGAATAATCTTGAGTAAAAAAATCGTTATCTAAAAAATACTTTTCGGTAATCAATTTCACAATCAAAATAACTCGCATTAGGAGATGGTTTTAAAATAAAATTGAAAAATGTCACGTCGCATGAGGAATAATCGTCAAAAAACTGATATCCCAATGAAGTCTATGGGAAACGATGAGTCATTACACTGGGCTCGCTTCGCTCAATATGCAAACGGCACCCAAGATTTCGCGAGCGCAGTGAGTCGAAATTGAGGGTTTGTAAGTTATTTATACACGTAAATACAGTTCAAAGTGCAGATGAGTGATAAATAGAGATTGGTTCTATGACAACTTCGAATTGTTTTGATATCCTTCAATGAATAGTATTATCTCAATAGGTGACGATAAAGACTCAATAGTTTATCAGTTAACACATTAATAACATACATGAATTATAAACAAGTGACTCTTATATATAATAATATAATGGAGTATTCAAAAAATATATTTCTATATAATAATCTACTAATAATATCTTATAAAAAGTTTTATACATTGCACCTCTTTATTTGTATTATTTAATCAAGCTTGAAGTTAATATTCGGGAGTCCTTTCACTCCTAACCCGGTGACCATAAATGTACATCCACAAGGAGGTTTCTGCGGTTCGGTTATGTTAAGAGAGGCCGAAGTTACAAAAAGTATATCAAAATTGGAACCTCCAAAGGTTACAGAGGTCACCTGATTAGCAGGAATTGATACTTTTTGTAGCAACTTTCCCTTCACGGGATCTATTTGTATGACACAGGAACCGCCGAAGACCGCGACCCACAGGTTGCCGTCGGAGTCTAACGTGGCGCCGTCCGGGAAACCGTCTATACCATTTGCTTTTAGATCAAAAATGTATTTCATGTTTGCTGAAAGTTTATATTAAAATGTTCTATGTATTTAAATAATAATAGTATCATAAGAAATATCTAAAAGTTTCTAAAATACTTACAAATGTCGCCAGTTTCGACATCATAATCATATCTCCTGATATTATAGTCTAGACTATCAATATAATAAAAAGCCTTTCTGTTTAGATCCCAGGCCAGGCCATTGGATATAGTAATATCCCCACACATCTTCTTCACTTCATTTTTATCTATCCGGTACAGGGAACACTGATTTTGTGTGACCTTCCCCGGCGGATCCTCATGACCTATTGAACCTGTAATTATAATTAATCCTTTGAAACGACAATACTTTTTGAAATTTTAATAAATGATGTTTTGATTTAACCTGCAAAGAGTCTTCCCCGAGGGTCAGCTTTCCCGTCGTTAATCCTCGGTTTAGGTGACACATCTTGGTCCACATCTGCCAGTGTACGCAGGATCTTCACTGGACTGCCGTCTGCACCGTCCCATTGTATAACCACAAACGACAACTCCAGTCCCACCACAAATTGGTCTGTTTTGCCCTCCACTGGGACTATGAAGCCCACGCGTCCGTCTTAAATAAAAATTATTACTAACTTAGTAATAATTAAGTTCTAGTTACAACTAATAAATGCAAGTTTTGCTGAAACTTGTTTTAATAGTACAAAGTTTTGCAAATGTCAACCACAGAATTTAAGACAATTAACATTACACATGTAAAAAAATTGTCATGATGAGTATTGCCCTGATGATAATATTGCGCCAATGCTATTATATTTAAGTGAACTTTGTTCTCTATAGAACTTTCTTACCTTAAATCAAAAACAAAATTAATTTAACCTATAATAGTAGAAACTACAATAAACAATTCACACACCAACAAACAACACCAACCACAATATGTCGGCCTCTTATTTTAGTCTGTAGCAACAACTATTAATACATTAAAAATTCCAATAAAAACGGTTTTGATTAAAAAGCAATAAATATTTTATTTCTACACGCTATAGTGTGGCTGAAACTATACAATGTTACAGAAAGATAATATAACAAACATAAAATTTCTTTACCAAGTTTGGTTTGAGAGTGTTTCTTGGTAGCCAGCACATACTTGTGTATAGTCCCTTTATTGATGTCCACAAAGAAGAGAGCTTGTTGTCTGTCATCCCAGTGAGGACCCTCCCCCAAAGTGAGGGGTTCCGATATCTTTTCTATTTGGACTGACATCTGAAAAATATTATTTAAAAATGGTATTCATATTCACACATTATAACAAATAACTTTTATATTTTCATAAAAATAACCATTAAATACTCCTTCTTTGTTTAATAAAAAATAAATTTAATCAAACTTAAATACAACTAATTCTATGATAACACTATTGTACCTTGATGCAGTTGCACTGTTACATACATAGTGACTTAATAATACCAATATTTATGACTTATATACCAACCACAGACTTATAAAAAAGTGTATTTCTATGCCATTAGTTAATTAACAACAAACACTTATTTACTTGTTTTCAAGTACTATTTATTATAGTTATCTTTAGATAAACATAATAAAATACTAATTATATCGAACATTTAAATTAAATACTTAATAAAAGTTTAATATTTGTTACGTATTCAGGATATGATGTAGAAGTCAACATTTTTTTTTACAAAATTTAGTTGTATTTTTACACACCTCGCAAAATCGATCTATCGATTTGAATGAAGTTTGCTGTATTATATAATTAAATTATAAAAAATGGTTTTGGATATAATTAGAATGTAATTAAAATATATGGATTTACAAACATTATTGCTTGTAATGGTGAATTTGAGGAAGAGAGAAGGCAGTTAAACAAACTGGCAACAACTTATAATTACTTTTAATAAGTTAACACAATCTCAAGGACAAAATAAATAACATAACGTGTTTGTAATTAAAGAACTATCATACGGATTACTTGTAAATATGACACATTAAACGGATTGAGACTGAAGAATTTATACACAATAATATTAATGTGATCGTTCACTGAAAACTAGTAATTTATACGAGAATTTCTAAGAAGAAGAAATTGTTGTTGATATCTAAAAGAATATGTTACTTATTAATATAAAGTTATATAATAATGAAAATAATATCGGCAAAGATAGTAAACATTGTTTAAAATTATATTACGTTTTGATGAAATATAAAATAACTTAAAGGTTAAAAAAATATACAATAAAAAAGAACAAAAGTCAAGGGAAAATTTATTTATTTTCTACCTATTTTGTAAATGTGAAAATCGTAAAAGTAAACTTTACCTGCTTGTGTTGAGTGTATGCAAATTATTTAAATTGAAATTGAAATATACCCTGTAATTATCAGTTCTTACCATAGATAGATTATAAGCAATCAAAGTTTGAATAGGAAACTTCACTTGTATCTCAGATAATTATTTATACAGTTTAACAGTGAACAAATGCACAGAGTGCATAATAGGTAACTTAAAAACCGTATATCTATCTAAATATTCGGAAATAATGTTTGTTTCCCATATTTACATTATGAATCTCGCTGTGCAAAACAAATTCATTCACGTGGTAGCTGTAGTTATTTTACTGCAGCTCGTATTGGGCTGGCTCGACCGGGGAAGGACAATTCTCTCACAGAAAACCGACGTGTACTAACCAAATTTATTTGGTTATGTTTCGTCGGTGAGTGAGAAAATCCGGAAATTCAAGCAAGCAAGCAAGCAAGTCGTCAAAATTGGGGATCAGCTGGAACTCCCAAATTCTGCGCTTTCTAAGGCCACTTTGGGCAACTTTTGAGAGCCGTCCCTACGGCCATTGTATATGGGGAATGGCTCTCAGGCCCATACGGCAAAAGAGGAAGCCGATCTTTTGGGCACTATAATTGCAACAAACTTGACTTTGCACGACCAAGGGAAGACAACGCCCACAATCCGGCGGTGTCAGAGCTTAATGCTATAATTAAATTTTCGACAAAAAATTATCCGACAGTCTCTCTTTTCCTTGGACGTTCATTAGTCCAGTGGACCGGATGGCATTGCCCCATTGGTGCTACGAACATGTGCCCCTAAGTTGAATCCAGTAGTAAAGCATCTATTTCAGTACTTCTACTTTAAAGGCGTAGTTCTTACTTCATGAAAGTGTGCATTTGTCCACCCGAGCCCAAAAATAGCTAGTGATAGCTCGGAACCAGCTAACTATAAGCCTATCGCCATTACCTCTCTTCTTTCCAAAATAATGGAGAACATCATTAACCGACTTGGATGATGATCTTCTGTTATATCTTACACACCGTTGGGAAACAAACTAACTGTCAGACCAGCAAGCCTCTTCCTTGCTGGTTTGGATACGGCAAAAGCATCATGTATGACAAAAGGGGCTTCTGTCGTACCCGTGTCAAGCCCGTGAATGTCCGTGAATGCCGTGTCGCCAAGTATCAGTCTACTAGGCCTGGATATTTCAAGCGATTGTAAGTTTCGTGGTCATGTGGAAAGCAAGTCCAAGTTGGCTTCGATGAAATTGGGAGTTATCAAAAGAGCGAGATAGTATTTCAGGCCTGACTAAAGGCTGACGCTCTATAAAGTGCAGGTCCGAATATTCATGAAGTTCTCATCTCTGGTCCGAATCACCCCAATATTAGCTTCTACCGTTTGACCGCGTACAACGAAAAACCTTTCGAATTGTCCAGGACCCGGTGCTCTACGAACGGATGGAGTTCTTGGTATCGCTTAGAGACGTGATATGTCTGTGCATCTTCTACTGCATTTACAACGGGGATTGTTCCGAAGAAATAATCACTCTGATGCCTGCCGCGGAATTTCATCACCACCACCACCACCACCTGGATGCGTGGGGTTCTCCCACTTTACAGTTTTCAAGGACCTTCCTTCCACATTCATTCCACTTTTTCCTACACTAGAATGTGAAACGAACTCCTTTAGGCAGTATTTCCAGATCGATACGACATGGGCACCTTCAAAAAAAGCATATACTCCCACCTCAAAGGCCGGCAGCGCTCTTGTGAATCTTGGATGTTGCAATCTGTTCATGGGCGGTGGTAATCACCTATTATTAATGACCCTCAAGCTCGTTTGCTTCTCTAACAAAAAAATCATATAAAAGATTTTTCATAAAATACTGACCAACGAACGTGTGTTTATAAATTTGCTTAAACTTATCTCGTATCAAATCATCGATATTACCTACATAGTATCTACCCTAAATCTATCCAAGATGTAAAGAATCGGCTAGATAACGATCTATCGTTGCTATCGAGTTATGTAATTAGCGACACAGGAAACTTCGTTGCCTTAGGTTTGGATCAAAATTTCGTCTGGTATGACTAGTGCGGGGGACCATAGGCTATGTGCTTATTTACCCTGACAGATTTTTACCATCGCCCGTTGGCATTACATAGAAAAATCTACGAGTAGATATCTTCTTCTTATTATTCTTTTCCTTCTCTACTTACCGATATCTATCGTCACGGCTTATGAGGAAGTCCTGAACGTAGACACGCTGGGCTGGGCTGGCTGAGTCGTAAGTAATTGTCCCCAAAACTGCATTATACCGCACGAGTAAACATATGCCAGTCTTGAGGGATACGCGTCTGCGATGAGCGATGTCTCATTTTGCAAATGGAATATCAAGTTCTGACTGGCATCACTCGAAAATGGAGCGACTTTAGAAGGATCGACATCGCAGGAGGACATCGCTTACGGCAACTAATAATCTCGTGATCGGATAAAATTTCTGTACCACGGAGATCCTTTACAGATCCGGTTCTCCACCCAGACAAAATGTATGAAAACGTAACATTAATAAAATAATAAAGGAACTCAAAAAAATCAATAAAGGCATGAAGTTTATCAGTTTATTGAGACCAAACCAACCAAATATTCATAAAGTAATCATAATTTTTCTTAAATATTTAGTATCTGTCTATGATTTATAAATAATGGTTTTCTCGGGTCTTTATATTTACATGATATTAAGATATTAACACTCCTCTAGTTTTTTTTTGTGTGTATGGTTTTAATCAGTCAGGAATTTAATAGGAATTTCACTGGATGATAGAAACAATTAAGGCTCTGTCGAGGAAAAGCAAAATCTTTTACTAATTACGCAGAATTCTTTTTTGTGTATTTATTTCAAAATAAATTCATAAAAATCGGTCAAGGGGTTTAGAAGGAGAAGTTATAAAACTAATAAATCTCAGCGATATTATATAAATTATTTAATAAAAAAATATATATATACCCAATATTTTAATAATAGACGCAGTAACAATAAAACATGTTAACATAAAATATCTCGGATATTAAATAAATTTAAAAACATTTAATATATTTTTAACATAATACATACTTTACCATTTCCATTACCAATTAAGTTTGTTCCACTTCAATAACACAGACATACATATAGTATTCTAAATACATAACAATATAATAATTCATGTATTTTCTGCTAAAATGTTCTGCTATTTATTCCTGTTTATAGCTAACATTGGGAAGTCCCTTTACCCCCAGCCCAGTGACAATGAACGTGCATCCTCCTGGTGGTTCCTGGACACTTAAATACTCGGCTGCGGCTGAGGTCACAAACAATATATCCAAGTCTGGACCTCCAAAGGTCACCGACGTCACTTGGAAAGCGGGAATGTTTAGTTTTTGCAGCAATTTTCCATTCACTGGATCTATTTGTATAACACAGGAACCTTGAAAGACCGCAACCCACAGGTTGCCGTTGGAGTCTATCGTGGCGCCGTCCGGATAGCCATCTACACCATTCTCTTTGAGATCAAATATATATTTCATGTTCGCTAAAAAAATTTTGGAATTTAAAGTTTATTATACATTTTAAATTCAGGCAGTCAAGATAACTTAGGTTAATTGGAATATCTATAATGTTCAAAACTCACAAATGTCTCCAGTCTCCACATCATAATCATATCGCCTCACTTTCAAGTCTAAACTATCAATATAATAAAAAGCCTTTCTGTTTACATCCCAGGCCAGGCCATTGGATACAGTAATATCCCCACACATCTTCTTCACTTCAGTTTTATCGATCCGGTACAGGGAACACTGTTTTGGTATGTATTTTCCCAGCTTCGCCTCATTAGCTATTGAACCTGTAATTATAATTTTTCTATAATATTGGTCTATAATAAATATTGTTCGCTATGATCAGAAGCATAGCGAACAATATTTATTATAGACCTGCAAATAGATTATTTACCTGCAAAGAGTCTTCCCCGAGGATCCGCCTTCCCGTCGTTAATCCTCGGTTTAGGTGACACATCTTGGTCCACATCTGCCAGTGTACGCAGGGTCTTCACAGCACTGCCGTCCTCACCGTCCCATTGGATAACCACAAACGACAACTCCAGTCCCACCACAAATTGGTCTGTTTTGCCCTCCACTGGGACTATGAAGCCCACACGTCCGTCTTAAATAAAAAATCTTTATAATACTATGTATATTTGAAAATAACAGTCCAAACAAATTTAATATAAATCTGGATTACCAAGCTTAGTTTTGGTAAGCTTCTTGGTAGCCAGCACATATTTGTATATTGTTTTTTCAAAGATGTCCACAAAGAACAGAGCCTGCTGCCTATCGTCCCAGTGAGGACCCTCACCCAGGGTGAGGGGCTCCGATATCTTCTCTATTTTCACCGACATCTGTATACTGTTTGACAAAGTTTTCACTTTATAACTTAAATAATACTATTCAACATTAATACATTACTTTAAGTGTTATTTAATAAAAACTGATTAAATAATAGCAAGAAACTATAATCCATTCCCTAATCTAATCTGATAGTATTATCTAAAAATTTGTCGATTTGAAGATTTGAACTATGGAGTTTCGTGAGGAATTTGATCTTATTACGTGAATTATATAGTAACTAACAATTCACAAATATCTGTATATATATTTAATACAGTATTTACATTTACCCACCGGCGAAATGTTTAGTACAAATGTATAACATTAATATTAAACATAGTTGTTATTTTTGTTACTTATCAACGATAAGATGAGTAGTTAGCTGATGTACCTATATAAGGTGGGTGTGCTTAATAAGGACCTGTTCCAAATAAGGTCCATCTGTTTAATATTCTCGAACATAATACACCCATACCTCACTTTGCGTAATGGTTACGTTCCAAAAAAACACGACCTAAATTGAAACGACGCAAAGTTAATTAAGATTTTTTATAGCAAACCATGTAAAGATCGAAGATAGGTTTCAGGGTTACGAAAATACTACTTTTGAAAATTAAACAAAGTAAACATTTGAAAAACAAAAATAATATAACTCTGGACATAAATAAATTGGTAAAATATTTACCTTTTTTGTGACCAGAAACAAATCGTAAAATTTTATATTAATGTATTGTTCTCTTTTTTTAAAAAAGCACAACACACTACCTAATCGAAACTGAACTCTAAAATTAACAAAACAAAGTGAAATTAAAACTGTAGTTAAAATGCGTTGATTTTAAGTTAGAAAAGGAATCCTCGAATTTTTCTGGCATGGCGCAATTAGAAATAAAAGGGTTGCCATTTAAAAAAAAAATTAAAGTCTCGAACCCAAAGCAACGCACCCTCGAAAATCTAACGACGCACAGTGAAAATTAGTACTAATTAAGTAACGAAGCAACTTCCAAAAAAACGCAAAACGAAACGACGCAATACGAAGTATGGGTGTAGTTATATCACAACGGACATTGAAAAAGTGCACCGAGCGTCATTGCTTTCATGATAGCCACCATATCAGTGACTATACGTATAGTCTCAGAAGCGGTCGATGAATGTCAATTAATAAAATATATGGATTGATGAATTCGATGTGACCTTAGACATCCCAAGGCATTCAAAGTTATTTATAAGTCAGACTCTCAGAGCACAGGGAAAAAGAAAGAAATATGGGAAGATCTATGAAGATATTTAAAGAAAATGCCGACAGGACAAAAATAGCTTTATAATACCTTTGACATTGAAAATCACATCTTAAAACTTCAGACGTCGGATCTTTTTAGGAAAGTCAACCTGCTTTCTAAAAGTTCAAACCTAAATCATGGGTGATAGAGGATGCCAACGGGCAGGAAATAAACGACGGTTAAACATAAACCACCTGTTCTATGATCCGAATCGTCGCCGCTCTGAACAGCCTCGAAGTCTTAACAATGACAATAGGTGATCTAACCATCATAGAAAGGGATATACGAAGAGGTGTGCAACTATCGAACCTTAACTTTAATATAGCACGCCAGCAATTACTGCTCTACATACTGCACAACCGCAACAGCAATTACCTGAACTGGCAGATTCCGCAAAAGCAGGCGGGTTTCAGTCACAATTAATTTAAATGCTTCGTCATCTGGTACAATCGCTGAATTGAATAACGCTAGAGTAATAAATGTTGAGCTTTTATACATATTTTCTCAGATGAAATTGTTTTTTAACCTTAACCCTTAAAAAAACTGTGATCTTTGCGGTATGTCAGTTAAATTAATTAGCATTATTATAAATGATATTTCCCCAAATTATCCTTCATTCTCAACAAATCTATTGAAACCGGTATATTCTCAAATTTGATGAAAAACAGTAAAATAGTTCCTTTGTTTAAAAGAGGCGATAGACTTGAATCTGAAAATTATAGACCTATCTCTGTTTTACTGACGCTAAGTAATATCTTCGAAAAAATTGATGTAAACCAAATGGCGGAATTTGTATATAGTAATTAAATAATGCATAGTGTACAATATAGTGTCACCAAGGGTGTATGTAGAGCTGCGCTTAATTTTATCAAATAATATAACTCTCCAAAATACACTTTTTGACTACATTAATGAGCACTATCCACTTTCGAATCATTATGCTCACAAGTATAAAGAAAATTTAGTTTTTAAATTGAAAATGAGAAGGAAAAAAGAGATCTCGTAAAGGAACTTCGTAGGGCCAAAGCTATGGGCGACAACCAACTTAATCACCAACTATCTAGGGCATTAGGGTCAATTCTTAAATTAATACAAAGCATATCACAACAAATAACAAAAAACCGTAATAGCTTTGACCGGGCAAAACACGAAGTAGACTTTGATAAAAATCCCTTTAAGTACTCTTAAAACATTTTCAAAGACGAAAAAGGTTCTCTTGACCAACGAGCAAATTTTTGATCACTACAAAAGCACATATGAAGTGCCTAAAAACATGAACCCATAAGCCATGAGCTGATGATGTTCGCGATAAGGTGATTTAATTTTCCAACGGTAGTTAGAGACATGATTGCACCATATTATTCCAAATTAAAATTTTACAAAATCATACTTTTAAACATTGTGGAGGATTTCTGTGCTTGGACCAACGGATTGTGGACAAAACCCAATAAATGCTGCAGTCTATGTCTGGGTAGGCGAAATACCAGATATACCTCTTATGATCCGGGTCTTATAATAGGCGGTAAATGCATTATTATGATGACCGAAGCAGCTCCTTTCAAATTCTTAGGTAAAAAAATTGATTACCAAGGGAAAAACCATTCCTCCACCTTTATTTATTTATTTTTATTTATTTATATATTTTCCACTTTGAATCCATACCATACTTGTGTACCATACCATACTTGTATACCATACTTGTGTACGTCAAATGGAAGTGACAGGAGGCCCTATTTTGATATCGTATATGTCAAAATAAGCCCTTCCGTAAAGACACTCCAACTTAAAATAACGAGGGTACCGAACGTGCCCTGGTCTGAGAAGAACGTCGATGGATATAATAGCCGATAGCTTTTTGAATGATCTTAAAAAGGTAGACAACCAACCAATAAGCAACATTGAGGCTTGGATATATGATAATTATTTAACATCACGTCTAAATTGGCATTTCCTCGTTTATGATATTAATTGACCCTTTTGTTAAAGTTAATTGCAAGCGTAAATCATAAGGACATTGAAGTCTCAGGTGGGCTCAGGTTAACGCATTCAGCGAACTCTTCTACCTTATTTAGAGACCGACACTATTTTGGATTAAAATTAAAGAAACCATCGGAACTCTATAAACACCAAAGAGTGACCAAAAAAAATATCATTTCAAAATCGAATGATGATACTGTAACATATCTACCAAAAGATAAAATTGCCACAAAGCTGGAATCGCGACTTCAATTCCATAAACAATTTATGAAAGGTGCTCAAACTAAAGCAGGGCTAGGATCGTGTAGGAAGGAAGAAGACATAGAAATAATAAAATCGTTTTTTGCCCAAGATGAAAATGATAATGCCGCTGCACGCGATGAGTCTAAAATTGCAAAATGGATGGGTGACCATAGGAGATTTTTTTATTCCACTAGCTTTAAAATGGCGCACCCTACTTTATGATTGGTCCCCAGCATTATTAAAATTTTATCTTAATGCATTCTAAATGACTCTCCCGGATCAAAGTAACTTAATAAGATGGGGCAAATCCACCAAAAAATCTTGCAACATCTGTGGGGAGGTAGTAGGAACCGCGAAACACTTGCTATTAGGGTGTAGGGTACTTCTAAATAGAGGTGTATTATTTTATGAATGTAATTTTAACAACATTCAAGAGTTTCTACTGGATCAAAATGTGCGCAACTTAAGTTGTTGACTCATTTGCAGGGTTGATAGTATAGTGTATGCATATAACATTCTTAATTTTCTTTTAGAAAGCGCAACTGTTGAGTTTCTAGTCGGCTCTTCTCAACAGAGCAGCATTCCGAGCCGGTGGTAGCTTACTCGTGGACTGACTACACTGATTTTTTTTATTGTAATAATTGACGATTCATAATGCGTGTAAATGCCTACTTGAATTAAAATAATTTGAATTTGAAAGATAAGTAAATAAACATTGTTAGTATTCGTTTATTTTATATCGGTTATTCACATTTATTTATCTTTTAAACGTAACCTGCAATAGTTGTAATGATTGTTACTTTAAAAACTGTAATAAAGTCCATACTTTAATTATACAAGTAGTACCTTATAAAGTCCAAGGTTACGGAAAAAAAAACTGATTATTAACGGTTTGTTATTTTCTTTACTAAAATACTGGTTTCTTATATAAATTAAAAAGCTCAAATCTACAATTAGTTTTATTAAAAACTAGAAAACAGTCTAGCTATAACTCATTTACATATTATAAATGCCACGACAATAATTTCTATGATTTTTTGTTAAAGTATTCGAAACATGCGTACTTAATAATAATTAAAAGTGAGTGATTTTAAATATACAATGTCTAAATTATTGCAGTTCAACTTTGGGCCTTATTAAGATCCCTAGAGCCCAATAAGGACCAGAAACATACCTTTAAAAAACTCTTTTCATGAATATTGGCAGTTGGTGCATGGTTTTTGAACAATATTTTAAATATAAATAGTTTATCTGATAATGATTTCTTATAAATTAACACACATCCCAAACGATATTTATAAGGATTTCCAAAACCCATCCCTTATAAGTTGAATTTAACTTGGAACATATATAAAAATATATATTTATTAGTATACCTATGATAAGATTGTTAACACACAAACAATGTTATATTTACTAAAATTTACTTACAGATTTAAGTGTTAAGTAATAAAAAATAATATGATTAGGCCTCCTCTTCACTCGAAAACGTGCTTCAAAAATACGTCTCACGTCTGTCAAGGTTATTATAATTTTACAATTTAGCGAACTAAAGACACAAGGAGGATCTTCACTTGTCACTACTACACTACACTACTAAGCATCAAGATATTGGAAATGTATATTATCATTTGCCTCACTCATACTACCGGTTGTAGCCCTCTCTTCGTCCCTCCCCTCCCCCCCTCAATACCATTGAGAAATCATGTAATTTAAAGATAAGTACCATCTTTGTTATAACACTTTTTTTGCGTATGTCTCTATTGTTTGCTCTACTGGTCATGGCCATGGCCAGCGTCACCGGTGACAAAGTTACCATACAGTTAAAACTTGTAAAGACTCTAATTAAGTACTTACTTACTATTTATTGGTTTGAAAATTTTGTTCGTAATTACTTTTGCCCGCAGCTTTGCTTGCGCTAAATTCAACAATGGTTGATAAGATTCGACTTAACCCGCGAGTTTGTCGGTGCGTTTATATTTTTTCTCTTACTTTGTCCGCAAAGCGCTAGAGCGCCCTACACAAGCCAGACCACACTATAATTACCTGCACTTACTGTCTCACCTTTGCATCTTTTGAGATATTTGGCTAAACTGTAGAAAAATTGTATAATTTGAATACCAGAAGTTATAAAAATATTAATTTTGTCGAAACTCGTTATGGTAAAGCCATATTTGTGTTGCAAATAACATAATAAATTTTTATGTATTTGTGGTTCATTATTTTGATAATAATATTATTCTTATAAATGAGTTACATATATTATATATTTTCACAATTTATTTTGCATTAGTTCATAGGTGTTTTATATATTCTATATAAATACGATCGTACATACAACTTTTTAGATTGTATAATAATATATATTTTTTTAAAGTATATAATAATGACGACAATATACGCTAAAATAATATTTATTTATTTATCTTCACGCCATATCCCTTGCGGGCTAGCCAGAGACAACGGAGCGCAAACACTACAGTCCCTGCATACCTCTTTCGCCTCGGCCGCATACATTAACCTCTTCATACATGCCCTCCGGGGGGTCCTCGTGCTAAGATAATAAAAATTGTTTAAATAGTATTATGCTTTTTTAAAAATAGTAATACAAAAAATATCAAGTACCTTAAAAGTTAAGGTAAAAAGTTCAAGCAAAATAAATATGTTATCTAAATCTTGTAATAGTGAAAATTGTAAATAAATAAACTTTACTTTCTTTTATTGAGAATGGAAATAGCCCTGTATTTGTGTTTTTGAACTTAGCATAGTTGATACAATATAAGTATTCAAACACAAAATGAGAAACTTCAACTTGTATCTCAGATAAATATTTATGCTGCCTAATATCGAAACGAACAGACTGCATAAAAGATAAGCCTTAATAACCCTATATCTATATATTCTGAAATAATGTAGTATCTCTTATCACACAAATGTTCGTTAATAACTTTAAAAAAGAAATTAATCGATAATATCCGAACGTTTACTGGCATCTTGTTGAAAGTCTCTTCAGTCGAGAAAAGGTAACTCGAGATTGTGTTTCTTCTCATATTTGCTTTATGGACATCGTTATGTAAAACAAATTCATAATATTCTTATGAACACATTGTGTAATTTAGGAATTAAACTTAACAATTTTCAATTCACCCCACTCTGAGACCATTCCCAGGGAAGTCTGTATAGAAGACACAAGTTTGTTTCGGCACTCGTCAACGTTTTTCCGAGAGAGACCTGCATACGTAGTGCCACTATTATTATTAATAATAATTAATTTTTACGACAGTATTACATTTTAGTTTATTTCTTTGTATATTTAAATAGTTTTGAGTTATTAGTAAGTAAAAAATTTTATTATTATCAACATTGTTAGTAGACAATTGTAATGAGTGTTAAAATATTTCTGGCATTGAGCTCTGACACCGCGAGATAGTCGACGGTCTATCCTTGGTTGTCCAAAGTCCAATTCGATGTAAAAAAAGTGCCCAAGACATTGGCTTTCTCTTTTGCCATGTGGGCCAGAGAGTCATTCCTCATGTGCGATGGCGGTAGGGACAGTTGACAGAAGTTGCTCAAAGTGTCCTTGGAAAGCGCCCACAATTTTCGCGTGCCAGGCGTGTACCTTGCCAGCTGTTCCCCAATTTTGATGACATCATTGAACTTTACTCTACTGATTAGCCGTTTGAAGAATCTGGAGGCACGTGACTAAAGCATTTGCACATGCTTGAAACGCCTTGATAGATGCATCAAGCCAAGGTAATCTGCCGCCAAGACGTACCACACAGTTAGGTACAAATAATTCCATCCTCTGTAGTATCATATCAACTACAGCTGGGATTATTGGTAAAGAAATAAACTGGTCTCCATGGGTATGAGCAAATATTCTCCCTTACGAACAGAAGTACCCCGGCCTGTGGTATAAAATGATGTTCGAGTTTGTAGCCGAGGTATAATAAGTAGGATGTTTCGCTAGGTTGAGATATCTGCGTCTCCATCAAAAACAAGAAGTGCGGCTGCGCCGATTCTAGGAGATAGTGGACGGCGTTTAAGTTGGAATGAAGTCCCCGTATATTGCAAAAGACCACATTTAGGATAAAGCAAGTTATCGATGTGTTGACTCGTCCTTTGCCCTATATAAACATAAAACGTGGTACTTTGTCCTTCCCAGATACGATGGGCAGTCCGAGCAAAATCCGAGAATTATTCCCCCGATTTTGGTCGGGGAAGGTTCGGTTCGCTTATTACATGTCGATCTTCCGTGAGAGGGAAGTCCTTCCCTGGTCGAGCCAACCCAATACGACCTGCAGTCAATTGCAGCTACAGCTAGGCTCTACCACACCACCGTAAGCTTGGACCAAATTTTCACCTGGTATTACTATTACGGAGGACCATTGGCAAGGTTATTATTTACCCTGACAAATTTATACCACCGGCAGCTGGCATCACATAATTTTTTTTTTAATATTCTCTTATTATTTTTCTTCTTTCCCTACTTACTGATATATATCATCACGGCTTACAAGGGAGTCCTGGATTAAAGATGGTTGGGCTGGACTGACTAAAGCTTGAGTAAAGGTCCACAGAACTACGTTAGCCCATACGAGTCCACAGATGCCAATCTTGAGGGAGGGAGGGAGGAGGCGTCATTGATATGTTTCATTTTGCAAATGCAATACCACGTTCCGGAAAACGGCCCCTCCATTTTCCGGTTAATCCTAATCTTGTGGTCGAATAACATTTCTATACCACTTTTAAAGATCCAGTTCTCCACCTAGACAAAAAGTATTATAAGATATTGGTAGGAACTCAAAAAACAATAATATCACAAAGATTTTTAGTATATTGAGACTTTCGAAACCAATCAAATAACCATCAAGTAATCATAACTTATCTTAATTGTGACTGACCCTCTTTTTATTAAATCTGTGGTAATCTTTGAAACGGCTAAACCGATTATAATAAAATTTTCGGTGAAAGATAACTTTACTATCCACGGCTACGTTTAGGTTATATATTATATCAGAACCAAAAGAAATAATCAAGAAGAAATTATAAAAAACTAAAAACAACAACATTAAATAAATTATTTATTAAAAAAATATATGTATACCTAATATTTTAAGAATAAACACAGTAACAATAAAACTTGTACACAAAAAATATCTGTGCTTAAATAAATTTGAAAACGTGTCTTATATACTTATATTTTATTTTACAATTTCAATTAGTTCTGTTCATATAATACATAAATGTATTATAAATGCCATGAATTCTGCTAAAATGAGGTTCATTGTTTTGCATAACAAAATAAAAAAATCATAGTCCTAATAACGAATTCTGTAGGTGGTAGAGCCTAGCTGTAGTTTTCCGACTGCAGCTCGTATTGGGCTGGCTCGACCGGGGAAGGACCACCCTCTCACAGAAGACCGACGTGTAGTAACCAAATTCATTTGGTTATGTTCCGTCGGTGAGTGAGAGAATCCGGAAGCCCAACTCCCCCCCCCCCCCCCTGCCAAACATGATAGCGATGCCTCCAAAAAGTATACCCCAGGAGGGTACCGGCTTTGATGAAGCCGGGGACCCCCTCCCCGAGCAAAATCGGGGGAATGATCCTCGGATTTTGCTCGGGCTGCCCGTCGTATCTGGGGCGGGCAAAGTATCGCCTTTTGTGTTTTCTGAGGGCAAACGACGGCAAACAGCGGCACCCCGCTCCACTCTAGATGTGGACTTTTGCAACATTCACTCGAACCTAAACGCCGTCCACTACCACCTTGAGACGGCGCAGCCGGCCTTGTTGTTTTTGACGGAGACGCAGATATCTCAACCTAGCGACACAGTGTACCTGTCATACCCCGGGTATAAACTAGAACATCATTTTATACCACACGCCGGGATATCTGTGTTCGTAAGGGAGGATATCTGCTACCGTCGCCTTCAGGTTTTTGAAGGTCGGGACCTGTCTGTACTCTGGCTACGCGTGGACATGGACGACCATGTCAGAGTCTACGCGTGCCTCTACAGGTCCCATAGTGGTAATGCAGAAACGGATCAACTCTTGGGCCATGTTCAGGCGAAGATTGACGATCTGCTTTCACAGACTCCCTCCGCCGAAGTCGTAGTCCTCGGAGACTTTAATGCGCACCATGCCGATTGGCTAGTGTCACGTGCCACCGACTACGCGGGGAGATCTGTGTTTGACTTTGCTCTGGCAAATGGTCTGTCCTAGCTGGTAAAGACGCACACTCGTCTACCGGACGTGGACAGCCACACGCCCTCTTTGTTGGATCTTCTGCTGACTACACGTCCAGAAAAGTACCAGATCACTGTCGAGGCTCCCTTAGGTTCCTCTGATCACTGTCTGGTACGGAGTGTAGTGCCCATTCGACGTCCTGATCGCACAAGACCTGCGACTCGACGCGTTTGGCACTACAAGTCAGCGGATTGGGATGGAATGCGGTCCTTTTTTGCATCCTACCCATGGGGGCCGATTTGTTTTCCTTCCAATGATCCTAGTGACTGCGCTGCGGCTGTAGCTGATGTGATACTTCAGGGCATGGAACTATTCGCGGCCTTGGTTTGATGCGTCTGTCAGGGCAGCAGCAGCTGGCAAACGGCAGGCTTATCAAGCTTGGGCTAATGCGTTAGTCACTAAGGATCCGAACTCTAGAGTTCTGAAGAGGAAATACAACCGCGCCTCCAGATTCTTCAAACGGCAAATCGCTAGAGCAAAGTTTAAGCATGTCGTCAAAATTGGGGATCAGCTGGCAAAGTACCCGCCTGGCACGCGCAAATTCTGGGCGCTTTCCAAGGCCACTCTGGGCAACTTTAGTCAGCCTTCCCTACCGCCGTTGCACATGGGGAATGACTCTCTGGCCCACACGGCAAAAGAGAAAGCCGATCTCTTGGGCACTCTTTTCGCCTCCAACTCGACTTTGGACGACCAAGGGAAGACACCGCGGTGTCAGAGTTCAATGCCGGAAATAGTTTTTCGCCAAAAAACTATCAGGCAGTCTCCATTTTCCTTGGACGTTCATAAGTCGAGTGGGCCGGATGACATTTCTCCATTAGTGCTACGAACGTGTGCCCCTGAGTTGACTCCAGTGCTAACGCGTCTATTTCGGTACTCCTACCTTAGAGGCGTAGTCCCGGTCTCATGGAAGCGTGCCCTTGTCCATCCGATCGCTAAAAAAGGTGATAGCTCGGACCCAGCTAACTACAGACCTATCGCCATTACCTCCCTTCTCTCCAAAATAATGGAGATTATCATAAACCGACAGCTCCTAACGTACCTAGAGGATCACCAGTTGATCAATGACCGGCAGTATGGCTTTCGCCATGGTCGATCAGCTGGTGATCTTCTGTTATACCTTACGCACCGTTGGGCAGCGGTTATTGAAAGCAAGGGAGAAGGTCTGGCAGTTAGTCTGGATATGGCAAAAGCCTTTGATCGTGTATGGCACAAGGGGCTTCTTTCGAAGCTACCTTCCTATGGGCTCCCCGAGGGTTTATGCAAGTGGATCACCAGTTTTCTCACTGGGCGGAGCATACAGGTCGTTCTCGACGGTTTTTGCTCGGACCCCAAGCCCGTGAATGCTGGTGTACCCCAAGGCTGCGTGCTATCCCCAACTCTGTTCCTCCTGCATATCAATGATATGTTGGATATTTCCAACATACATTGTTATGCGGATGACAGCACTGGGGATGCAGTATATTCCGGTCGTGCAGGTATCTCTCGGGAAAACGTCGACGGGTGCCGAAAGAAACTTGTGTCTTCAATAGAGACCTCCCTGGGGATGGTCTCTGAGTGGGGTGAACTGTACCACGGTCAGTTCAATCCCCTAAAGACACAGGTTTGCGCGTTTACCACTAAGAAAACCCCATTTGTCGTATCACCGCTCTTCGAAAGCACTCCTCTTATTGCCTCGCCAAGTATCAGAATACTGGGTCTCGACATTTCGAGCGATTGTCAGTTTCGTGGTCATCTGGAGAGCAAGGCCAAGTTGGCCTCGATGAAATTGGGAGTGATCAATAGAGCGAGGCAGTATTTCAAACCTGGCCAAAGACTTGCGCTCTATAAGGCGCAGGTCCGGCCTCACATGGAGTACTGTTCTCATCTCTGGTCCGGATCACCCCAATATCAGCTTCTACCATTTGACCGCGTACAACGGAGAGCCGTTCGGATTGTCGGGAACCCAGTGCTCTGTGAACGGCTGGACTCTTTGGCATTGCGTAGAGACGTGGCTTCTTTGTGCGTCTTCTACCGCATTTACAACGGGGAGTGTTCCGAAGAACTATTCGATCTGATGCCTACCGCCGAATTTCACTACCGCACAGCTCGCCATCGCCTCCTTTATCATCCATACCACCTGGACGCGTGGCGATCTTCAACTGTGCGGTTTTCAAGGACTTTTTTCTCACGTACCACTCAAATGTGGAACGAACTTCCTTCGGCGGTATTTCCAGATCGATACGACATGGGTACCTTCAAAAAAGGCATATATTCCTTTCTCCAAGGCCGGCAACGCTCTTGTGTATCCTCGGATGTTGCAAGAGTTCATGGGCGGCGGTGATCACATACCAACGGTGACCCGCAAGCTCGTTTGCCCTCCTCTAACATAAAAAAAAAAAAAAAATCATTCTTGTTTATAGCAAATATTGGGAAGTCCTTTTACCCCCAGCCCGGTGACAATGAACGTGCATCCTCCTGATCGCTCCTGGCTACTTAAATTCTCGTCAACGGCTGAGGTCACAAATAATATATCCAAGTCTGGACCTCCAAAGGTCACCGACGTCACTTGGAAAGCAGGAATGTTTAGTTTTTGCAGCAATTTTCCATTCACAGGATCTATTTTTATAACACATGAACCTCGGAAGACGGCGACCCACAGATTGCCCTTGGAGTCTATCGTTGCGCCGTCCGGATAGCCCTCTGCACCGTTCGCTTTCAGATCAAATATATATTTCATGTTCGCTATAAAAAAAAATATTTAAAGTTTATTATACATTTTAAAGAGGCAGTCAAGACTCGCAACTTAAGTCAATATCTATAATTCTCAAAACTCACAAATGTCTCCAGTCTCCTCATCATAATCATATCGCCTGACTTTCAGGTCTATACTATCAATATAATAAAAAGCCTTTCTGCTTAGATCCCAGGCCAAGCCATTGGATACAATAATATCCCCACACATCTTCTTCACTTCAGTTTTATCTATCCGGTACAGGGAACACTGTTTTGGCGTGACCTTTCCCAGCGCCGCTTCATAACCTATTGAACCTGTAATTATAATTTTTCCTTAAACACTAGGATCCGCCGTCACGCGCTGCGGGATTTGAGCTGAGCGCCCTCCCCTTCTTTAATACTAACAAATTTCATTTTACTATAACTTTTTTGCTCTGTTTTTTGCAGAAGAACCATCTTTAGTAAAAAATCTAGCCATGTGACAAATTCAAAAAAAATACATCAATAGCTTTTAAAATTAGCGATGTCGTAAAACAGCAAAATGAACGATTAACAGCTTCGCTTACGCTCAGCTCAATTACATTACTATATTAATAAATGCTGTTACCTATGCTTTTGATTTTACCTGCAAAGAGTCTTCCCCGAGGGTCAGCCTTCCCGTCGTTAATCCTCAGTTTGGGTGACACATCTTGATCTACATCTGCCAGTGTACGCAAGATCTTAACAGCACTGCCGTCCTCACCGTCCCATTGGATAACCACAAACGATAACTCCAGTCCCACCACAAATTGGTCTGTTTTTCCCTCCACAGGGACTATGAAGCCCACGCGTCCGTCTTAAAAAGAACATATTTACATGTATACTCGAAATAATAGTCCAATCGAATTTAATACAAAACTGTTTTACCAAGTTTAGTTTTGGTAAGCCTTTTGGTAGCCAGCACGTATTTGTATATTGTTCTTTCAAAAATATCCACAAAGAACAGAGCCTGCTGCCGATCGTCTCAATGAGGACCCTCGCCCAGGGTGAGGGGCTCCGATATCTTCTCTATTTTCACCGACATTTATATACCGTTTGACAAAGTTTTGACTTTATAAGTTAAATAATAGTATTCAATTAATACATCAAGTATTATTTAATAAAAACTGTTTAAATTATAGCAAGAAATTGTAATGGACTCATTATGTCTAAACACCAGGCTCTTGACGTACCTCCGTGAAGTCCTCGATTCCTTCGGACTTATTGGAAGGAAGATTAGAGATAATCTGGAGAAGTTAACGATCATGGGTTCAATTGAAGGAAAAAGAGGAAGAGGCCGCTGTCTAACACGATGACCCGGCCACATCACGAAATAACAGACCGCAAAACCTTGAGATCTATCATCCGAGAGAAAATTGTCCATGAGGTCACGACCCTCAGCAGGAAAACAACGCGAATGTTACGTTTTAGTAATAAAACACGTTTATGATTTAATTATGATATAGTATTGATAAAATACTTTCAAAGTACATTGACGGACTAAGTAACCAAAATTATTGCTTTTATATATCGATTTTGTTTGTTTTTCTTAGGACATATCTAATGGCCTAAGAAGGTCCACCCTGTTGTCCAAATAAGGCCCGGATCTTGTTAGGAGTATAAAATAAACATAGTGAATACATATTCGTTTACGCTTATCTTTTAAAATAATGCTGCAATATTTGTTATGATAGTTACTCAAAAAAACTTAATAAGGATCATACTACAATTATACTACTGTAATACCTAATAAAGTCCGAAAATTGAAACTGCAATAAAAATTACTGATAAGTAACGCTTTGTGATTTTATTTACTAAAGGTAATAAAATTTTGCACAAAACTACAATTTCTTTCATTTGAAACTAGTAAATAGCTTAGCTATAACTCAAATATTTTTTTAGCCTTTATAAGGGACACAACGCTAATTTCTATACATTTCTGTTTTCAATAGTAATTTGCAATTATTGTTTTTTTTTTGGATATTTTTTTTTCTGATAAACAATGTCTAAAATTTTTGCAGTTCAATTATGCACATTTTTAAGAACCATAGTACTCAAGAGGTACCAGAAACGCACTTTTAAGTTACTTGCAGTTCTTGCCTGGTTTTTGAACAATATTTTCTCTTTAAATATAAATAGTTTGTCTGATAATGAAGTCTTATAAATTAACACATCCCAAAATTGATTTATAAGCATTGCCAAAACCCCGGCCCTTATTAGATGCCTCTACTTTAGTACATCTTCTACAAAATATATATATTTATTAGCATATTTATCATAAGATTTTTAACACACAAAACATTTATACAATTTTATATTTACTAAAATTTTCTTACAGATTGAAATGTTATGTTAAGCATATGATTATGCCTCCTCTTCACTCGAAAACCTACTTCCAAAATACGTCTCACGTCTATCAAGGTTGTTATAATTTAGATAACTTAATATGCTAGCAGAATCTTTACTTGTCACTACACTACTAAGCACAAAATGTATTTTATTACCCCCTCCCTCCCTATACCCTCCCCCTCACCGCCATTGAGAAATCATGTAATTTAAATATAAGTACCATCCTCATACTTTGTTACATTATTGACAAAGTCATAATACAGTTAAAACTTAGAAAGACTAATTACGTACTATTAATTGTTTTGAATATTTTATTCGTAATAGCTTTTTTCCGCGATTATGCTTGCGCTAAATTCAACAATGGTTGATAAGATTCAGCTTTACCCTTTGTTAGCGTATTAGAATTTAGAATTAATTAGAAAGACTAACAGACGTACAATACTCACAAATCTTCATATATGTATATTAAGTGGCGGCTTAACCTATAGTGCAGGGTGTGCAATGCACACGGGCGCCCCCTGAGACGGCTAAGAGCATCTCCTAGGGGGCGCCAGAGTTTCATTGCACACGGGCGCTACACGAGCTAGAGCCGCCCCTGTATATATTATAATATAACAATTTATTTTGCGTTAGTTCATAGATGTTTTATATTTTCTACATAAATACGATTGTGAATACAACCTATGAGTTTGTATAAAATTGTGTCGTAATTTATAGTAAAAAAAAAAGTATATTTCGGTACCTTTTTGGATCACTGGTTTTCCCTTCAACCTACAAGGATAACTTTTACATTCTTAATTTCCCACTTTTAGTAAAACTATAGATATAAATAACTAATTACAGACATTAATATCTTTACCAAGATCTTCTTCAAGAGCAAAATTAATATGTAATAAGTATGAAGAAAAAGAGAGATTTAATTAAAAACAAAAAGAAAGTTACAATCTTTGTTTACAATATTAATGTCGATAATGTGTCTATATTTATATAATAAATACATTATTTCCCTCACTTTTAATTGAGCTGAGCGCAAGCGAAGCTCTTAACCTTCTTGACTTTGGGAGACCTTTTTTTGTTTCTCTAGAATGCAACGATATAATTAGCTAAAAATTTTCTCATGTATGTTTGAGCCGAATGCGGATGTTATAGCGAAAACAGATTGAAAAAATGTTTAGCCATTCAAAAGTTATCAAGAAAAGAAAAAAGGAGAGGGGCTCAGCTCAATACCCGCCGCGCACGGTTGGCGGATCGTAGTATAGTATAAAGAGAATCTAAATTGCAGCGGTTTGTAAATAGTTGCTTTATACCTTCGATATAAACGTTGTTGAAAACTTGCATCAATATCAATATCCTATAATATTCCGGATATAGACAATAGTTTAAATAAATCATGTAGCTAATGGACAAGTAGCCGCAAATGAAAGTAAAGAGGAACTGGACAGCGTAGAGAAGTATGTCTGTGTTACATTACTATTTTGTCGATCCATCACAAATGAGCAGTTCTATTTTACTCACTTACTTTATAGTTTAAAAACTGTAACTACTTCCAGTATCCTACTTTTATTTCCTACTTTTTTACCTTTTATCCTACTTTTACTTTTTACTTCCTACTTTTCAGTATGTACCTGAATAAGGATTAACACAGGGTGGCCAAAAGTCCGTTTATATTTGAAATGATGATTAAGAAACTAATTACAGTAGATTAAATTTGTTTATTGTTTTCGATAGTGAGCAAAAGGGGAATATATTTCTTAAAAATCCATATGCAATCCTTCATTATTCTGGCGTTGCTGCAATCTAGAGCGGAATTTTAGATAACAGCTTTTCATGTTTCTGTTGAGATGTTTTGGATTTCTGTGGGAATACGATCCTTTAAATCATCAAGAGTTACTGGGTTGGTGTCGTAAACTTTAGCCTTAAGATATGCCCAAAGGATAAAATCCATTGGGGATAGATCCGGATTACGAGGAGGAATGTCGAAAGCAGAATAATTCTGCAGCACTGGAGCGAAAAAGTTTTATAACATGATGATATTCCGCTCGGAATTCACCGTAACCACTCATCTTCTACAGTCTCCAAAAAAGTATGGACCAATAATGCCTCTTGCTGATAAAACAGCTCAGTCTATGACTTTGGGTGAATGCAAGGGTTTTTTATGCTTTAATTTCGGATTTGTGTCACTCCAATAACGACAATTTTGTCTATTAAGATGCCCATTTAGGTGGAAGTGTGCCTAGTCTGAGAAAAAAATGCTTGTAAAGCTGGTGAACCGCTCTACCATTTCGTTTCCAAATTGCAACCTACTGGCATGATCCTGAGGCCTTAATTCCTGCAACATTTGGATTTGATAGGGATGTAGACATAAATCTTTCTTGAGAATGCGGTTTAATGATGTTCTTGGCACGTTTAGGACAGCAGACCGTTTTCGAGTTGAAAGTCCAGGTTGATCACAAACAGACGATTTTATTCTCCCCACGTTTTCAGAGTGCCTCGACGTTCTAGGCGGGCCAGATCGAGGTAAATCCTTTGTTGAACCCGTCTTCTTATACTTGAGCATCTATTTTTTAATTAACACACCTGATGGAGTTTGATTTTTGTGTCATATCTTGTAATGATCGCAAAACTTTCGTTGAGCTAAGGTCGCAGAACCGTTGTTTCAATAGTATAGAGACAATGAAACAGTCCTGTTTTTGCGGCAAACCATTGACAATCTGGTAACATTTTATTTCACCGGCTGCCTTCCGTTCATCAATTAGAGTTCGGGGTCTAGGTTTTTTTTAACTATATTTTAATTGACCGAAGGACGAATGCTGAGCGCAGCGAAGCGTTTGTCCGAAGGACTACGTTCCCAGTAGATAGGCCCATTCTGCTATTTTTCCGTATGTATTTCAGCATGTTTGTTCCGTATTCCGTATTTTTCATTCTATCATCACGAAAATAGGCAGGCGTGTTCTTTGAATTATTAGAATTTTTGTGTCGAGCCCTTTTTTTGATTGGGTGAAAAAATCCAAAATGGCGGCGTTTTTTAGTTTTGTTTTTGGTGTAGCAGGAACAATTTTCATACGATGGTCACAAAAATTGGTGATCATGTTCTTTGACTTATTTTATTTTTTTTTGTCTGGCCATTTTTCTTACTGGAAGGAAAAATCAAAAATGGCAGTGATTTTTGTTTTGGCGTAGCAGGCGTATTTTTCATGCAATTACCACGAAAAATGGTAGGTGTGTTTTTTGCGGACTTTGCGCCAGCTAGCGGGCTGAAATTTCGTCTAAGTATTCTTTGCCGAAATCTAAGGGGTTTTTTTGTTATTTCAAACCCCAAAATGGCGGCTGTAGCGAATTATCAAAAATTTTAAAGTTAAATAACTCCGTTGTTATTTGGTGGAGCAAAATTTCGTTCGGTAGTTATGTGTACCTACATACATACATAGCTATACTTATTCCTTTTTGGAAAAGGCACTTAAAAAGCACACTGTAGGTAGGTACCTACCACAATTCATTTTCTCCTGCCAGCAGGCAACACATACATTTCGGTTTTGTTACATAGAAGTGATGATGAAGTCTCATCCCCTAACCTTAGTACGTTAGGGGATGAGACTGTTCACAGAATGACTAGTATATTTTTATTATTTGAGTTGCTTATTAGAACAGTTTCATTAATATATTTCTATTTTTCTCAAAATAGTTTTTTTTTCTTTATTTGTCATTTTAGGAAAGTTATTATTACTGATATTTTTTAATATATATATCATCTCACCTGAGATCGAAATCAATTCGTGATCTCACCTCACATCAGTATGAGGTCAAAATCTGTATTCTGCGATAAAATTCTCAAAGATTTTCATCTAACATCTATCATATATATAGATTGTTATAAGTTTATGTACATTATATTTTTAATAATAATTCATATAAAAATTGTAAATTCCCTGATCTCTTCGACAAATTTTAAACGAGACGACCATAAACAAAATGTATTTTTTACAAATCAAAGTCGTTTCTCGAGATAATCGAGTTATCTATCGATATAAATCATTTGTAATCAAATCAAAATAAAAACAATTTTGACATCAAAAGTAGTTTATTGTAAAAACAAAGTTATACACAGAACTATTATTTTAATGTTATTTACAGGTCCAGGTCTAACATAAACCAAGTCACACCGCCAGCGACACATCATTACTACATTACATATACTATTTACAAAAAACATTAATAATTTGGCACAAAACGTTAATTTTATAATTACACTATTATTTACAATATTCTTTAAATTTTACGATGAGAAGACAGAATACTAAATAATATGACACGGTAGCTCAGTGGAGAGCGCCGATACGATGAATCAAATATCGCAGGTTCAAATCCTGGATATTTTATGTTATGATTTGTGATATGTTGACGAAAAACAGTTTTTTTTTACATTTTAAATGTACATAAATATTATTTCAACATTTTTTTATACATTTATTTGTAATGAGACTGTTTTATACTAAGAGATCATAGAAATAATAATATATATTATTATAAAAACGAGGGTTATACAGACGGCAATACATTTTAACCGAACTTCGGAAACGCGAGCATATGCAAAAAAATAATACAAGCCAACAGCTGTCTTTAGAAAGAGACAGAGAGATTCAGAAAGAGAGGCAATCAGATATAAATGTCATATCAAACTATACACGGCTTTCGGAAAATCGTCCATGATTCAGTATAGTCTTGGAAACAATAAGTCCTGTCATCGGTTACACACAATACTAATATTAAAATATTTTTTTTGTTCATATAAACTCGTTTCAATACCGACTCCTAACTAGATTACTCTTAGATCCCTAAACGTCACGGAGGCGACGCGTAGTTCCTGGGTCGAACCGCAACCAAGATTTCACTTCTTCTTTGGCTTCTTTGGGTTCCGGGATCGACTCTTGGCCTTGCAGAGCGGACAGATCGGCGCGTTGCGGTGTATCTGCTGGTGGCACGACAGACACGACTTCATGGGCGGCGGCTGCTGTCTGCGGGGCCGGAGGGTTAGCGCTCTACGTACCTCACACGCGGACGGGCGTATACGAATAATATAAAAGAGGAAATGAGAAATGAAAAAAACTGCAGCGGCGGGGCGGGGTGGGAGGCGTGGCGGGGGGTAGGATGGGGCAGAGGCGGGGCGGGGGGGGAGCGCAACCAAACAGACGGAACCGAACCTGAGCGAGACGGTAAGGAAATCTCGGTCGAGAGCAGACCTGAACGCGGGCGGCGGAGGCGGCGGCTTGCGCGGCGCGGGCGCCAGGAACGAGCCCGCGCCCGACGACACCGGCGCCGCGGGGACGCGCGCGCCCGCCGGGAACCGACTGCACGCACACACACACACTCACCACACACATACACACAGAGAAGTGTTGTCATGTGTATAATGCAGGCATTTCATTATCCAACTTACCAAATGCTATGTAAATAGCTGTGAGCTTGTGTAACTCTATTTTTGGGGTCAAATAGTGCGATTAAAATTGGATAATGAAATGCTGAATTACAATTATATAATATTGTACACATACTTTTTTATTGACATTTAAAATGCACAATGCTGTAAGTTATTCCATAATATAACAAATGTTTGACATCTAAATAGAGAGATAGATGAAAGCTTTTTAATGTTCAAGTTTTTATAAATTCAATGTGGAGTATTTTTAAACTTTTCTATGAAGTGGATAAAAGTAGAATTGTTAATACCGGAACTCCTTAAAGGGTCCAAGAGGATTTATCAGTATATTAATATAAATAAGGGGCTCGGAACTCCTTAATGAGGCAATAGGTTTTTAGCGGTGTATTAATATAAGTGAATCCTGACTCCGGTGTAACGGGGCTGCCCTCCTCCTCATGCAGCTCGGGCAGGCGCTCCAGCCCCAGGCACTGGCGTCGCAGCAGATCCACCTCGTGCTTTAGCGGGCGGTAGTCCTCGTGCAGTCGAGCCGCACTCGACAGCTTCCTTGACATACTCTCCTCCGTCTGCTTTATCACTGTCTCCATCTGATCATATCAAACTTAATGTTAACAAAATAGAACAAAAGTATTTCTCGTTAAGAAGTATTAGATTAACCACTCAATAAACAGTTATTCAATAATGGTAATAACGGTAAATGGATCTTCTGCTTAATATTTATTGATACTTTGCAAACTTGGCTCATAATTTTAGTAAGTGAAAGAAATGACTGCATCGAAATTATGTAACATTACTTAAAAATATAATGGGGATAAGCTGATGTGAAAGAAAAATTCATACTCAGAATATTAAATGTAAGGGCTATGTTTAGAGAAAGATCTAAAAGAAAATAATGGAAGGACGGTGTGAAAGACATACTGCAATAACTGACCGATTAAAATTCACAATACTATTGGGATTAAAGTATAAAAATATATAAACAAATTTCCATTTTGATAACAAATGGAATTTGTAAAAAGAATAAAACTAACAGTTTCAGATTAAGAAATAGTAAAACATTCAATGAACCATAAATTCAGTGTCGGTGAGTAATGACAAAACAAATAAACAAGGCTATGAGTTCCACTCGCTACAATAGAACTAATAATAAACAACAGCTGGTGAGTGTAAGTCAGTGGCACGCTAAATGCTCTTTATCCAGACTTGTTTTATTATTTCTACAATTTTTTAATTTTTTAATAATACACACCTTCAGCTTGTCTGGAACTAGCTATTTCTTTTACTTATAATTTTTACCCTTATTTTTATTTAGTACTAAATTATGTTCACTGTATACTGAATTTGAAATAGTTACTAATTTCATGGTGCTATCTATTAAATCATACCGATAAGTAGGGCATAGGTTGGAACAAAAATCTAAGATCTAAAATAATTTTATGTTGCACAAGTAAATCATATCTTGTACATAAATACTCATCTAGGTTTGAAAGAGTCATTATGTAAACAGACCGCATTGATATCAGCGTGTATCTGTCGCAGCTCTTCCACATGGCTCATCTTCTCCTGTTGCAGCAGCTCCATCTCCCGCTTGTATTGCGCCAGGCAGCGCCCTTCCTGATCGCCGCTGCGGACCTCGTTCAGAATGCTGCGCTTCAAGCGCTCCAGGGTAATAGTTTTATTTCTACAGGTATATCCAATTTAAGTGATTGGTTTTAAAAGTATTCGTTTCTAATGATTAATGATATTTTGGCTTAATGATCATTTCATATGGTAAATAAATATTTACTTATAACTTATTTAAAGAAATAATTTTATTTTAGTATTAATACGATAGTTTTAAAAACATATGTATGTCGAAAACAATATTTATTGATGTGAAGTGTTTATTGATCGAGTCAGGCACGAAAAAAATATTTGAAAGGAAAAAATAAACTCACCTGATCTCCTTCATGGCTTCTAATTTGTGATATATTTCTCTTTCGTTCTCTGCGGTCATTTTCTTATAAAGAGATAATATTATTTTCTCGGTGAAGAGAAAACTAAACGAAAATATAAACGCCAAGCGGCTATGGACTATCACCTACTAAACCATAGATAATATATGTACATAAACTCAATAATAGATAAAGTTATTATAATACATTGCATTATTTGTCTGTGGTGCACCGTAGTGAATATTGCCAATTAATAATATAACACATGAAAATAGAACGTAGACAAAGATTGCTATGTATGTCAACAAAATTTAGATTATACTTTTTAGTAGTGTAAGAGCTAAGTATTTCAGATGTAATCACTTATATCCACAAAAGGTGAATTCGTAACTGATTTTTTAAAATCGATTACATCTTATCATAATAATTATGAATATCTATTAAGTTAAAGCTGTAGCTTCATAACAATTTACAACAAAGACAATAATTATACTTGAATCAATTTATTTCAATTACTTATATACTTTAAATTAAGAAATTCACAAAGTATATAATCGAGGCTAGAAATAAGAAATACTAAGGAATACCAAATTCTTTCTATACAGTTCATAATTGTTACATAAATGATAAGAATCAATACGGTTACAATTTCTTTCTCTTATTTTTAATCTGCATATATTATGTATTTTGTCAAATAAACGGTGAATCTGTGATGTTGTTTCTCAGATCTGTTGTAATAAAATGAAAATGGCGGAATGATCATTGAAAGCGGCTTGCTGTCAAAATATAAAAATACTTTTTATAATTGCGTATGCCGTATTTGTATGTAATTATACAATTTCCATGCATGTACCATTATGAAAAATTGAATGATTATTATAGTATTTTACGTAGATGTCGTAAAAGTTGACACGCAAAGGTCATTTACACCTTTGCGTATTGCTTCGTGTCGCGCGTATAAAGGCATCATTCGTACGCACTGTTTACGATAGAAAATGAGTGAGGAAGGAGGTGATGATTCGCCGCCTCGACCTAAGCGGAAAATAAAAAAGGTTGTCGTACTTTCTTCGACATCAGAATCGGATAGCGATGATAGCGTTGGCGTGGCGGGGACACGTAGAAAAAGATTGAGGGTGAAATACTACACTTAATTACTAATTCATAGTTATGGGCTGACCAAATGAGTCTTTATTAACAAGTGGTTTTAATTTCAGGTTATAAGCGATGAAGACGGAAACAACAGTAGTGGGAGTTCGGTGGTATGTCCTGGAACTCGTCGAAGGCGAACACTGCCTAAACTTAGAGATTCGGATGCGGAAAGTGATAGTTCGGGATGGGCCACTGATCATTCACAGCCGAAAAAAGTGAACGTTTCCACATCTAAGACGAATTCAGGTTTTGCATCAGATAGTTCCGAAGGAAACTCAGACAAGTGCTCTATATGTTTGTTACGTTTCACGATTCAAGAAGTAGGGACACCAGAAAACTGCGAGCACATATTTTGTTTGGATTGCATCACAGAGTGGTCCAGAAATGTAAATACATGTCCTGTGGACAGACTGACGTTTAATTCAATAGTAGTTAAGACCTGTGCCGGTGGTAGGGTGCTACGTACAGAGCCTGTGAAAGTAGAGCAGCGTAGATCATCTGTTGAAGTACTAGTAGTGGAAGATACAACACCATGTGAGGTAAAAGTAGGAAAAAATTATTTTGAGTCACCACTCATAAATTGATCTTTATAATTATATTGGAATTAATGTTTAGTTACTGAAATCTAAATTACAAAAAAAATGTTGTTTGATTTCTAGATCTGTGGCAGCATAGAGAATGAGGAATCCATGCTGTTGTGTGATGGCTGTGATCTAGGTTTTCACATGCAATGCCTTAATCCTCCACTTACACAGGTAACATACTAGTTTTAATAATAATAGCTTTTATATAATATATATTTTTAGCATAGTAATAATAAATACAGGACAAAAATGAGTGATCTTGTGTTATAATTAATGCCTACCCAAGGACAAAAGGAAGTTATAATGAGATGAAATATGTTAAATTTGCCTTATTGTTAAATTTACTTTGGCTATTCCAGGTGCCGGAAGATCAATGGCTGTGTCCAAACTGTGATGTTGACATTGATAATGACGAAGAGTTGCTGGATGTTATCAATTTTTCTGAGGTGGAAGATTTATTTGATGGTATTGTTGAGTTGGACCTTCCAGTTGGACCGAGATCTGTTCCCTTAAGACAGCCACGAAATGTCAGAAGATCATCAAGAAATGTAGGCAACAATGAACAACCTTCAACCTCAAGTAGTAACCGTAGTAATAATGTTAATGAACTGCCAACCACATCACGGGGCACTAGAAGTACACAAAGGAGTGCCCCCCACATCAACAGGAGAAGGACAACAACACGTCGCCGCAAATATAAAAGGAGACGAACTAAAACTGTGATAATTGAATATGAAGTACAAGAAAATGGAAAATTTCCAATTACAAAAAAAATAACACGTAGAGTTAAAAAGAGAAGGGTGAGATGAATATCTGCTATGAACGCTATATAATAACTAACATTTCAGATGTTTAATTATTAAGAAAAATTTGACAACAATACAATTTTATTATTAAAAATTTAATAAGAATATAATAAGAGTATACTAAGATTATATATCTTTAAGTTTTAAATAATGTTTTTAGGTAAAAAAACGTCGTCCTCGAACTGTAGCGCGTCGGTCTTATGTCCGTGCGAGTGTTCAGGCCAAGCTCGCGAGTGAGCGAAGCCTAAGACAGAACCTGGCCCAGGCCTCTAACGCCACTTTGGGGGTCAAAAACCTATCCCTCAGGAGACAACGAGCTGGCATACCGTCATTGAGTCTTATGGGCAATCCCAATGAACTCGACTACTTCACCGATGAAGACAATGCTGTTTCAGAGGCAGCTTCCACTGCAGTTGCTGTCAGACCGACATCTAATATTCTCAGTGCTTATAGACAGGTCAATACTCGATACACCTTACAATACCTAATACCTTGAGTCTCTATTTATACAAAATACTAATATAGCATATTCATTTACAGGCAAGAAGGAAAATCGTGTCAATCCCATCTCCGACTCACGCATCATCGGCGCCTGATGTTTTGTCGAATATATTAGAAAGTCAAACATTATTACATTCGAAAAATTCCTTAGTCTCAATAACGGTAGACGGAAACATCAATATTAAACTACAAACACAAAAACACAGCCAACAAAAAAAGAATATCCCCGAATCTAAGAAGGATGACAAAATAGATTTAGCCAATGCCAAAGCCAACGAATCCGTAAAGTGCGTGCCGTCATATCCGGGTCAGGGCCGAGGTGGCGGCTGGGGCGGCGGTTACCGGGGTGGATATCAGCGCGACCAGCACCAAAACAATAATGGCTTCAACCGCGGAGGCGGCCATAACTACGACGGCTACGGCGGCGGCTACCAGAGCAGGCCAGGCGGCCACGGAAGCTACCAGCAAGGCATGCGGCGCGATGATCCCGACTATTACGACAGCTTTCCCCGACGGCCTCCGTTCACAAACTCCGATGAATCATATTTCGACAGGTCTCGTAGGCCGTCGTTAGACAACGGTCGGGGAGGCACATACGGTAACCACCAAAGGGTAGATGGCGGCCGGTACAGCGCGGGGCCCGCCTGGCCCTCCTCGGGACCCGCCGCCGCCTTCCCCGCGGGGAACCAACCTGGGCCTCCACCACACTCCAGACACTCTTTTGGAGGATTCGAGAATCCAGTTGATATGAGGATGGGCCAGATGTCTCAATCAAATCTCAATTCCGACATGTTTTCGGGTGTTGCGCCAAGACAAGAAAAACCGCAGCCGCAGGTCTATCAGACCCACCCCGAACCTCAAACTTATAGACCCTCGCCCGAGCCGCAGCCCTTTCTTCCGCCGTCGCAGCCCCAACCCTTTGACTTTCAGAAGGTATCGGAGATCGAAAAGTCCGAAGATGAAAAAAGCGATCCCGGCCTAGTAATAGACACCGAGAAATATGATCCCACCGAGCCGACCCACGACGACGACAGCGGTGATGAAGATAAGGTGGTTGCGACGCTCCCTCAAGCGATTCCCTCTCCACCATCTGCGCCCGTACCTCCCCCTATGCCCGTTCCGACTCTTCCCCTTCACGTCCCCGAGGCCCCGCCCGCGCAGTGCGTGCAGAATATATTGGCCGGCATCGACACTAGCGCCATGAACGTTCCTCCGAACATATTGGACACCGCGGTTAGACAGGTGTTACAGGAACACAGAAATTTGATAATATCTCCGAGGATGAAGACGCAACGGGATAGAAGCGACGACGACTCCGACGGAGATTGTCCAAATTTTTCCATTTATTCTGCTACGAGCGTTCACATTGCCAACTACACGAGCATACTTCCTGACGATCTCCCGCAGGAGCAGCCACAGGAGGGTATGGAGGACCTCGTGCAGGAGGACGACGACACTCCGCCCTCAACCTCACCCGTTGCGATGCCGGAAGCGGAAGAAAAAAAAGTTGATATCACTAGAAACCAATTCAACAAATTTCATTATAGTACCTCAGAATCAATTGAGAAGAAAAAGTCGGAAGAAGAATACAAAGAAAAAGTATCTAAACGTTGTCCAATAACCACAAACACCCGGAACCCGATAAAAATAAAGCTTCATACGCCATCTCTAATTAAAAGACAAGTGAGCTTATATGATGACGAGGAAATGAGTCAAGATGCCGTGGTAGATGAAAAGTTAGAACCCCCCGAAACAAGTGAAAGTAGAAACAGTATAAAAAATAGTAGTACAAAAAAAGAAGTTGTCGATTCATCAATGAGTAAAAATAAACAGTTATCGCCAAGTAATGATAATGTAAAATTCACTGAAAAAGTTCAGGAAGTCAATATTAATAATATACATAATAGTCGAAGTGTCGAAGAAAATATAAGTGCATTATTAGAAGAAGATAATAAAGTTAGTGGAAATGACAGTGCTGTTGATATAAATGACTATAAAGTGAGTAATGAAACGAAAATATCTGTAATCAAAACCGAGGCTGAAAATAAAGTTAAGAATGACGATGAAAGCATAAAAGCCAGTGATGAAAAATCTGATAGTGAAATAAACAGTGACAACAAAATAGATAATTTGTCAGATAAGGAACTAAGTTTACATTCTCAAAAAAACCAACACGAACACAAAGAAGACGAAAATGTAGAAAAAATGACAGAGTCCATAAGTGAAACGGAAGATGAACGCAGTTACACTCCGTGTCTCGATGAAAACAAGTCCAACAAGGATGCATCTTTTGATAATGAGAGAGATAAGGGATTAGAAGGTCTCGATACCGAGATGATATCCGAAGAGGAAGGCAACGATATGTTTTCTGAGAATGAACGTCCACCATCACACACGTCGCGCGCCTCGCCCGTCCGCGCACGCAGTGATGACGTGGAGTTACCTGACAAAAAGAGGGACGTAAAGAAGATTTCGTCGCGTGAGGATAACACAAAAAAGAAAAAGAAGAAAGATTCTAAAAAGGAAAGCAAAGATAAAAGCAAGAGCAAAAAGAAAACCGAAGTAACATTCAAGAAACTTAGTAAGAGTGGCAAAGAGAGAAACTATAGGGAACGAGATAGAGATAAGGACGAGAAGAAGGTCCCGAGAGAGCGTCGCGATTCGGGTGACGTTGAAGCGCGAAGACGACGCAAGGAGAAACGGAAAGATCTTGAGCGGTACGATGTGCGTTCGCTCGTGACGGAAAAACGCCGTAAATTAACAAAGGATGCTTTCGGCAGAGATGTGTCTCCCAGGGATCGTTCGCCTTCGCTGTCTCCGGCTGAGCGCTCTCCCTCTCCTAACGCTCCCCGCCGGGATTCCTCCACACGCCGCACTCCTTCTCGTGCGCAACGCTCGCCCTCTCCCCTCGCCAATCGCGCACTTCGGTCACTATCGAGAACTCGCCGCTCCCCTTCGAGGACAAGACGATCTCACTCAAGAGTTCGTAGATCTCCATCCAAATCACGTCGATCACACTCGCGTCCCCGAAGGTCGTTTTCCAGAAGTCTTCAATCGGCGTCGAGACTTAAAGGTTCTCCCTCCCGGATGAAACGCTCTGTTTCCCGAGGCCGTCGATCGCCGACCCCGCCGCGCCGCACACCTTCTCGGGCCAGGAGGTCTCCAATCATTCGCAAATCTCCGACGCGTCGTGGAAGCGTCGTCCGAGGTCGCACGGCGTCTCGTGGTCGGCCGTCTCCTGTTCGCGGCCGACCGTCTCCCGCTCGCGTTCGGCGCTCCGCCCCACGACGCTCAGCCACCCCGCGCGCATCTTCTCGTCGGCGTAGTCCTCCACGTCGAAAAAGGAGGCGTTCCGCATCTCGTCTGGCCCGACGCCGTTCCGCTAGCGCCAGCCCGCCACGTCGTGCGCTCAAGAAGAAGAAGCGCGCTCGATCATCGCGCCGTGCGCCAGCCGCCTCCCCGGAGCGCAAAAGACGACGCAGCACTAGCGCCAACGCACGGTCTTCGCCTGCACTCGTGCCTCCTTCTCCCGTCTCACGCCCACCTTCCCCGCGCACCCCTCCGCCCGAACCTGTCGTCTCACCGCTAGCGCTACTCGCCGAAGAGGCTCCCGAGCGCCCGGAGCGCCGCCGGCGGGACCCAGAGCGCCCGCGACGGCGCCTGCGAGACGCTCCCGGACCGTCCAAGGAGGTGTTCACGTCAGGCGATAACATCCTCGTGAGCGTCAGTTTCAAGGAACAGGAGCGCAGTGAGGAGGGAGAGCGGAGGCGGCGTCGTGAGACACGTCGCGAACGCCGCAGGCGACGTCGAACGGCCGTCGCGCCAGAACTGGAGGTAGTCAAACCTGTCGCCATCATCGACCTCGAACGCTCGCCATTCCGTGAGCTGACACCATCTCCGAAGAATGTGATAGTGCTGAGTGACAGCGACCAGGGCGAGCGCGATACGACAGAACAGGGCGCGCAAGACGGCGAGGCCGCGGACGAGCCCCCGGCGCCGGGACCCAAGACGCCTCCGGAACCCGAGGCGCCCGAACCCACCGCAGACGCGGCGCCCGAGCGTGAGCGTACGCCTCCCGCCGCCGAGCCACACTCGCCCGACGCGTACGATCCCTTTGAGCCCACGCGTTCCGCATCGGCATCTCCGTCGGGCCCGTCCGCCGGCTCCCCGGCGTCACCGCCCTCGCGTGCGTCCCCCGACCCCGCTCCCGCGCCCTCCCCGCCCCGCACACTCATAACGTTGGAGGCGGCCCAGCGCAGCAATCTATCGGCCGATGAGGTGCTTGACCGGCGCCCCCTGTCGCCAGTGGAGAAAGTACTGGCTCTCCTGCAGTCGACGCGTGACGCGAGCCCGGAGCCCCCACCCGGCGCTCCGGAGCCCTCGCCCGTGCCCCGCATCGTTCTCCCGTCGCCCACTCGCGTGCCGGCAAAACTGTTTCCGGGCAAGCCGTCGCCTATCAAGTCCAACCCGGTCAAGCCAATGCAAGCGACGCGCCTGCCCCGGCCTCCGCCCCCGCCCTTGGCGTCAGATGGCGGCACCTCTCCGTATTCCCCGGGCTCCAGCGATTTCGGCGAACTGTTCGAGCCGCCCACTCGGCGTTCCCGAGTGCCCGGGAGACTCGACCGGAAGAAAGGTATGCGAAGTGCCATAAGTTCCTATATTACGTTGATAATTGATGGCTATAGTTTTGATCCCTTAGTTTACACTTATTTAATCAATGAAAAATAATGATTAATTCATGAAGCTTTTCCACCACAACTTAATACGTCTCCATATACGGTAGAAGTGATAGGTTCGAGTCTTGCTCGTGTTAATGAAATTTCCATTTCTTTTTAACTATCTATATTGCCGGCAACTTTTTTCTGTTTGTACTTAATATGTTTCAGTTAACATAATAACATTTTTCCAACAAATCAATTAAATGTTTCAATGTTCCCAGGTAAAACACAAGTGGGTGTCAGAATCGACGACGACAATCTCAAGATCCTGGACGACTTACCAAGTTCAGCCGTGGAAATGCAAGTCAAGAGCAAAGTAAGCGTTTATATCTTAATATTCAATTGGATTAGTTTACACCTCATTTATGTAACACTTGGGACCACTTTTCACAGCTTTTTGTGAAATTCAATATATATTTGACTTTTCACTTTTGGTCACCAGACTAAAATTAAGATAGGCAGTTTATTACATTTTTATTAACTTTGTTAAAAAAAATGTACATATTTTTATTGTTGTGTAATGAATTTAATATTTTTAAGTTTAATTGACTTGGTAAATGAAACAAAAAAACACCACATATTCAGAAAAATGTTATACGATTATATATTTCAGTTCCTAAAGAAGTTGAACCGCCAAGAACGTGTGGTAGAGGAAGTGAAGCTGGTGCTAAAGCCGCATTACAACAAGAAGCGCGTCACCAAAGACGAGTACAAGGACATCCTGCGACGCGCCGTGCCCAAGGTACGGACCCACGCACACGCAGGCACACACACGCACACGCCCACGCAAGAGCACGCACACACATATACAACTCTACATATCTATGGCTAGCTTGCAGATGAAATCCATAAGAGATGAATTTTCTATTCTATATTAATTAAAACTTGTGTACAGACATTCCTTTATATAATGTATGTGGATATTACGATTTGCTGAATTTTTGACTAGATTTCCTCAGCTATACTTACTAGCTTATTATTAGCTTACTACAATGTAAAAGATATAACTTGATTTAAAAAAATTATCGACGGACATTACACATTGATTCAGTTTTTTTATGGATATTTTCATTTAAAATCGTAAAGTATTTCTAATGATATACAATCCACAAAAAGCAAAGTGCCACATCAATCTTCCAACAAAGTAGTGTATAATCTTTTGTACATCTCCCTCAGATCTGTCACAACAAATCCGGCGAGATCAACCCGACCAAGATCCAGGCGCTTGTGGAGGCCTACGTCAAGAAGTTCAGAAAAAAACACAAGCTAGGAGTCGCCTAGTGATAGTTAGTTATAGCGCAGTAGCAGATGTTCTATCAGATTATTGTAATTATAATTTATGTACGGACAATGTATTTTACTTAAACGTTTTATTTAAATAATATAGATTTAAATCCACCACACTTCATCATTTTTTAATTTACCTCGTCTGTTACAAGAGCATCGGGTATGAATTAAAATACAACATTTGTTAAGGAATTTATTGAAGGTGTGCAAAAAAACATTGAGTAAACGAGTAAAACGATAAGAGAGCAGTGTCACTAGCGCTAAGCCCACACTGGGAGGCCAATTTTAAAAACATTCTTTGGCATTTAATTAGTTACTATAAAGTTAATAAATCGAAACTAACAATATATTATAAAGCGGTTCCAGCGCATACAAATATCTCTAAAATATATTGCACTTTATTTATTCCTACAGTGCCCGGAGCCGTTTACAGGTATACGGTTATAACATAATTACTAAATCTATACTATAGATCAACTTCTAAAGCAAAGAAAGCGTCGGGCACGCTCTAGACTGCGAGCGCGAAGCCGATGCTCTTGTTGGCGACGTCGAACTCCGTGTAGTACTTCCCGATGAACACGTCCCCCAGGATCCAAAGCGGCCCGGCCGGGGGGGGGATGTCCAGACCCATGAAGCCCGAGAGGCACACCGTCTTGCCGAACTGAGAGACCTGAGACACGAAAAGGCTTATCAACGCACGTCAACGGCAGTCGGAGCCGAATGAAAGGCGCTTTAGTTATCAGAGAAGAGAAGTAGAATTGAAGTCTCACCCGGAGCACGTAGTCCGATCCCTCGAGCTCGAAGGTAGTGTCTCCGATTGTAAAGACGACGGGCGGCAGCTTCGGTACGAGTGAGCAGTCCACCATGTACTGGCCGGCCGCGATGGACGTGGCACCGATGCGGGCGTTGAGAGCAGCTATCTCCTGCACCGGCCCGCCTACCAGCGACGTGCCCGTGTCAGCGATGGCGCGGCACCCGTCCTTACAGAAGTGCTGGTCCCCCACCGTCACGGCCGCCATGTCGAACTGCCAGTAGGCGTCGCGGGTGACGGGCACGCGGGTCATGGGGGCGCGGTAGTGGGCGGGATCTGAGCCGCCCAGCAGCAGCTCCCCACCCTGCGCCGCCGCGGGGTCCCGGTTGAGATAGAACGAGAACACGGGCGCCGCCAGTCCCTGCAGCACCAGGTTGTCGAACACCGGCACCACGCCGCCCACCGCGATGCTGCGGAAAGTGCGACACTGCCATTAGTGACGCGATCGTATTACGCCGTCCTATTATTCTTTTTTCGTGACGGAATAAATCGCCCTATACATGTAATTAGTTAGCACTGTACCGGTGGAATATTTCCTTTAATTTCTTACAAACGCCGTCTTTATCTTGTTATTATTTTAAGTGGCTTTCTTGTATATCATGTGAAACATTATTATTGTCGATTCAGTGGTCAATTTATATCTGTTTGCGACCAAGAGAAACAATTTTATGATTCTTATAATTAACATTGGAATTTTCCAATAATTACTGCGCCACTACCGCGAACGATAATCAATAATAACATATTTAAATACTAAGATTACAATCACCTGGAAAAGGCCATGCCCAAGATGCCGTCGAACTTGGCGGCCACAAATGCCAACCCGGGCTCCGACATGGCCTCCGCGAAGGTCTGCGAGCGCACCGTAAGACCGCCCAGCTATGGTGCAAACAAATTAGAAAATAATCTAGGAGTGCGTTACATTCTTACAAAACAAGTCATAAAATTCAAGTGTACAGTCAGGAGCTAGCAATTATGCAGGTGATACTGACAGTGACGTCATCGGTGGAGAGGAACCCGGAGAGTGAGCCCGACCCGTAGTGGATGGCGAAGTCCGTGCCGTTTTTGCGGTACGACGACGACTTGGTGCTGTCGTACTTGTTGTGCAGCACTGAGTGAGGACAGACATTACTTTACAATGACTAGAAAACATGAGTCCAAATATCATGAGCATATATTTTTAAAATATGATCGCAGTAATTTGCAGCTAGAATACAATAATAAATGTATGTACCTATGTAATAAATATATAGGAAAATATTTAAATATTTTCCTCCTTCATATAATAGGTACTCACGGCACGCTATGTTGGTGTAATGACACTTCTTAGAGGGCACCCAGAGGTTGGAGGAGCCGGTGTCGAAAACCACCTTGAATGTCTGCGGCGGATTGCCAATAGAGATCGGACCATAGTATTGGGCCTGGAACAAATAACATTACTGGTGATTCCTCATCCAATTCCTCCAACATTTGCCCGAGGTTAGTGCGTTCAAAACACACAAATTCTTAAATTTCATTATTATTGATTGGTGTATTGATAATATAATTGAGGATAATCTCATTACTATTTATATATTAATATACATGTCACTAGAATGACTCATCTAATTATGATGATTTAATAATGCTATAAAACTATTTAATAATTTTTTAAAGAATTACTACTTAAATGTATATACATTTTATGAATCACAACATTGTAGGGCCTTTATATTAGTAATACTACATAAGTATTAATATTTGTCTCGTAATTGGGACTTGTCTTTGATGATTGTTATTTTGTAATTATATGTAAGGGACTGTTCTTAAGTTGCGTTTTTTTAAAGGGCTGGTTTAAATGACATGCATGTTAACTATTAATATTTCTAAATTTTAAGGTATCCCATCAGATAACTGCTGTAATGTAAGATATAGCAATGTTGTCAGTATGTATAAAAAATTTATAATATATTCATAAAAATTCAACCAAAAGAGATACTAACTCAAGAAGGTATATCTTTTATGGAAAACATAGATTTTTTTCTTGGAAGAATTGTTAATATTGGTTCTTCATTTTATGTTGATGATTCTGTGACATTCTTACAATTTTCTTCAATTTTTGATATAATTAATGGAGAAATGGAAATTAATGAAAAATATAGTCATAAATTTTTAATATGAAATGATTTCATGCAGCCCAACAATAGAAACAATGAGAAATAATTGTTTATAGACAATCTATTATTTGGTGCAAATGGTGTGATTTATTAATGTTTACATAAACAATAAGTGATAATGAGGCCTTTCATATCACTCAGTACACTGACATGAGATAAGAAGCCTGCCAGGGAAAGGTTATCACTTCTATAACATCAAGTGCAAACAAAAACATTTACGACAAATTAACTATTTATAATTTCTTAGTAGTAATTAGTTTAATATAGGACATTTGCACAATACATGAAAATTTATTGTACCCAAACCCAAAAATTTATATAATATAAGCAATAAATACTGTACTTACATCTAGGTAATTAGAGAGAGGCTCAGGCGAGGGTCCGCCGACTGCATACTTAATGCGCGCAATTTGCAGCTCTGTGCCCACCTCATGGAAATGCCTTCGGACCGTTTTCATGCGGTACAGCGGAATTCTGTGGCAAATATTAAAATTATTAAACCATTGAAAGGATTATGGTAAATATGTCTAATAAAATTAGCACCCACCTCGTTAAACCGGCGACGCATGTTGCCGTCAAGACAAAAAACAAAAGAAAATATTTTCCCATCATAACTGCAAGTCACCGCTGGACTCTGGAAAAATATGTAATGCTGTAGTATAAGTAGGAATTACTTAAATTAATTGCCTCATTTTTTCCTCGTTACGCACTGCTAATGTAGGCCGCTATCCTTCCCTACTTCGTATTGCGAACAAAGCATATATTGTTTTGATAAAAAATTACCAAACAAATTATCGACACGACCTACGATACGATCGACATTTGTTTGTTTGATCGAATCAATGATACCAGTTAACATTTATGTACAAAATATATGAAATACGCACCAGAATGACTTTAGCAAGTGTCATGTGAATTGTCAAATATCAAAAAGAATACCAGGTTACAAAACACACGACTGAAAATATAATATAGTAAAGTAAAAATTCGCAAGTTGAGCTTACTAATTTATATAAAAGTAATAAAAGTGAAGATTAATCCGATGGCATATTTTGTAACTACGCATGCATTTATTTAAGAACAATCTACATCTGTAGTTTTTGCTATCGGTTATGGTTTCAACTTGATAAGCTTCCAAGAAAAGGAAAGGGCGATTAAAGGGCAATATTGTTGCAGATACTTCAAGGCTACGTTAAATTTGAAATAATGTTATAACGTTATTCTCTATAATCCAGGCCATTCCCGTATCGGGTAATCACATTTGATTTTGTATGAGCAACTTGTTCCATTTGTAAGTTGTTCCGCGAATTTATATTTTTCTAGGACAATGGTTCAGGCGTGTATTGTACAACATTTTTATCAGCGTTGCAAGAATCAATTTGATATAATGCTACTGTTTTCTACACCAGACTATAAAATATCCATGTTGTTGTTGATGGATTCTTCTGCAAAGTACTTTGTCATTAAACCACCAAGAGTCTTTGAGAATTTCGAGAGTCATATGTTAAAAATATGAATATAATGAACCCCATGGTTCATACCCATTCATGTTAAATCTAAAGCTATAATTTTAAACTGTTTGTCTATTTATCTGATGGTCTATTTGTTTATGTTAGCAGCATTGAAATAATACTGGCCGACTTGGATATGAGTAAAGATTATTACTTCGTACAACATATAGGCTTTTTACTCCGAAAAAATAAAAAAATGTAATGTAATTATAATCATCCTTACAAAATATTTTTTGATTTTTACTAATATACTACTACGGTTTTATTTTAATAAAATGTGGATTTCTATACTTTTGAAATTATAGTCAATAAAATAAAAAACTGTGGATTTGTTGATTTGAAATTATAGTTGATGGCTTAATATTTTTCTCATTTTTTGGGACCTTCGTTTTTCTGTTTGATGTCAAGTTTCATAAACTTCATTTAAAATTTGTTAGCAGATTATTTATATTATATTTTTATATATATCGTATGTTGAGACGATAACTTGTGCATAAAAATACAGAAATTTTAGAGCGACTTGTGTTATGAAAAAAACTGAATACAAAGATATTTTAATATCAGAATTTCTCGCATATAACAATTCATCTCATATCCGCACTCGAAGGTGTGTCGCTACCAGCACTTTCGAGTTTTAATGAATACAGCAGTTGAATAAATCAAGCTGAAGCCGAATTGTAGCTTTCGGGATTATAAATTGTTTTTACAGAATAACACTACTGTTTTTGCATGACGTCCGTTGAATGATCAGACTACTAAATAGCTCTATAAAACATTTTTTATCCTTTCATTACTTTTTCCCGGTCTTCCTACATAATTAATATCTAGACCAATAAAAATTCCGTCACTCAGCTGCTCCATGAGAAAGTTAATTTTAATCTTATTCGACTTAAATGCTCTCATTGGTTCACTTATGTCAGAAAAATTAGAACGACTTTATTTGCTTACATTTCTTATATTTTTAACTAATTGTTTTATATATATATTTTTATCATTAAACTTATTAAGCGATTCTCAAGACTTATTATTTATAGATCCTATTACAAATGTTTCTTGTAGATTCTATTACTTTATTTTTTATTTTCTACTATCTTTGTAATTTCATAATCATAAATATGAACAGTAAAGTGTTCCTTTTTTATTGTTTAATCTCTAAAACATGTGAATCAACAAATGTACCTATTTTTTTTTCTTGAAATAGACACTGGTATCAGATATGTAATAGATATTTGCAAAGAACAATGGCAGCTTTCCATACATCATTTTACCTGACATTTTTTGGAAGCGTCTAAATATAAAAAAATATTTAAACGATAGGGGTAACATTGCATAAGCTTAATCAGAAACAAATATTTTTTTAGAAAGCCACAAAAAAAAGATATTTCAGTTTTTGTTTAACACTAATTTGAGGTTACCTGTCAATACTAGTTGTCACTGATTGTAATTATAGTCTATACAAACATAAAAAAATACGTAAGAGATTTCCTAAATGATGTTTTTAATATTAGTTATTAGTTTAGTAAAGGGTTAGAATATGTCTTGAACGGATTTTATCGCGTTTATTAACGCGAATATATATTTGCAATGAATAATATTTGTCTAAATATAAGAAAACCGATCTTTCTTCTTTGCAAATATGTCAGATAGCTATTTCTATTTACTAAGCTTCAACCTCTAACATTCCAATACTGGGCATAGGCCTCTTTCACCAGATAGGAAAAGAATCGCAGCTTAATAGCCGATGGTCCAATGCGTGCTAGCAAATTGCCTACTATCGATCCCGCGAACACCATCGTATAGGCAGCGCCAATCGACAAGACCACCGCTATTCTATAGCGATCATATAGTATAGTATACAGATGAAAAAAAAAATATTTTGTTTAGAAAAATGTAGTAATACATTTATTTAGATAAGGATAATATAGGACAGACATATGTAAGTCTATAAACAAAGAAAAAAAATATTTATATAGGTATTTATAGTAAAAATAAAACAAGATGGTATTTTAATTACATAATATATTAATCACTGCATGTCATTATTATTGCAGCCAGGAAAGAGGCAATGGTTACAAGTATTGGCGGCTCTCTTGTAATCTGGTAATGCTATAGTTCCATTCTCTGTATTCCGAATGCCTGATGGCCTGACAATATCTTGCTCATGTGGATCTTCATGAGATTGGTTGTCCTTCAAAGATATGCCAACATTGGCATTGAGATATACTCCACAACAGTAGGCTCATTAGGTGGCTCAGTATGCGAGGCATCATCATCCCCATGTTGAATGGCTTCTTCAACTCTTAATTCATTAAGGCGATTCATATATAGGAATAGGACCTCTCTTTTTGTTCGCAACCAACAGGAATAGCATACATTGTCTGAAGTTGTTACCTGGCAGAAATATAAGAAATCTTTCTGATTTTAGCATATAAAACATATATCTAGGATTAATGTTATTCAGGGTAAATTAAACTTATAATATAAATGTATTTATGTAACTTTCACAATCTAAATAATTGTAAGAAGATTAGATATTAAAATAAATAAAATCAAACAAACATTTTGAAAGAATAAAACCTATAACTTTAATGTGTATAGAATACATAAAAATAATAGCATAAAACAGAACTTAAACTAAGATGTACACACCTGATGTGGTTCCTTACTGCATTTAATTATTTCTATCATCTGCCGTTGTAGTTCAGAGGGATTATCTCTTAATATTTTCTCATTTTGCCTTTGTATGAGGGAACATCCGCATAAAATACAAACATTGGTATGACCACGCTGACTTGGTGTCGGTCCAGCTTGTGGTTCATTACCAGTATTCTGTTGAAGATTCCGATTTACTGCATCTATTAAAAGTTTCTAACATGTTTCGCAAACATAATCCTCATCAGTTACCTGAAAGTAATTTGTAATAAGCGTTAACGCATTATAACAAATTATGTTTGAAAGTATAAATAACGAGTTAATTTAATATAATTTAGGGATAAACACGGGCAATAGCATTTTTAAGAACTTACGATTTGTGGATAAATCGAGTTGCAGAACATCGTACACACTTGTGTTTTGTTCTAAAATCCGATATCGGCGAAGAGTATTCACGCAAATATTACAATTCACGCACAATATGTGCTTGCGCTTGCTATCCATGATAAAATAACACTCAGAACAGAAAGACAATCGAAATCCGTTAAGGCGTCCGAGAATGAATAGTTGCACAGAAGTCGCGATGACAGCGTAAAAGTAAATAGACCACGCAAAGCTAGTTAAAATGGCTTCCAGTACTGTCAAAGTCAGTCAAACTATTAGTCAGTTATCAGTCATTTAAATTGACCTGTAATAATATATTTGATTAATCTTATAGTTAAATACATACAACAAACGCAATTATTTAGTTTCTTTATTATGTAGTAATTACAACAAAGAAAAATTAATATTGCTATTTATCATTTTAAATAGTTTTTTATTTTTTAATTGTATTAAACCGGAAATGCACTAAAAACCGAAATTAAAAGCTTATTAAATAAAAGTTTTTTTCGTGGCTTTCCCACGTAAATCTAAGACCGTGTAAAAAACGACTAAATGATACAATTAAGTTTCGCTTTGGTCTTGTTTTTAGACGCTTCATAAAAGGTTCAGGTAAAAAATTGCCATTGTTCTTTGCAATTTCGCAAAGTATCAAGTGTCAGTCACCGACGCCGATACGAAATAAACAATACTCACCTATTGTTATTTTAAAATTTAGCTTTTCACTAAAAATCCCTAGTGTTAAATAATTTTAATTAAAATATTTATAATTTTAATAGATGTACATAGAATTTCTTTTGTATAAAACTTTACCAAATGACGACTGTTTTATACAACTGATTACTGACTAAATATCTTCCATTATCAACGAATTAGTAAATGTAAAATTATTTTAATTAATTTAAACTATTCTTAACCTAAAAACAAGGAACACAATGGGTGAACCCATACCTTTTGGTATTTTTAAAAATAGAATAAAATACTTATTCTAAAATAATACGAATGAATAAAACAAATTGATATTCAGAATAAAGTTTATTTTATAAACCAAATAACAACTTTATTATAATTTGGCCTTCGCGACTCTTATATACAATTATTTTCATACATTACAATTTTTAGTGTGCTCATAGCCTTATAATACTATTCTCAAAACATCGACTTATAAAATTTACAAAGCTTGGATACATGCGGGATTTACAATTTCAATATTGCACCAATTATAAATAATTAACACTAAACCTACCAGGTACCGGTCAAGTTGACCGTTTTTAAACTTTTGTAAAACTTACACATTTTCAAACGTTATAATATCGTTATCAAACAACATGACAATTCTTAGAATATGCATATTATATTTTCTTCACTCTTTACTTTTAGTTATTTCCATTATTACCTGCGTTATATAATAAAATAACTTTTAATTACCGGTCAATTTGACCGCGTGCGGTAGGAACAGGTATACAAGAATTGTCGGTAGGTTTAGTGTTAATATAATGACTTCCAAGCTTTGTTGTCAGTGCACTCTTCATTCACATACAAGGCACATCAATTTTTATATTTACTGTATTTACAAAACAAATGAAACAATCTAGTCCAAGCTGAAAGATATTTTGTGCATTCCATTAATTCTAGATTAATTTGAATGTGTTCCTTAATAATACAATTAGATGTTAGTTCTTATATAAATTTACAGCATTACAAAATATATTTTACTTATATTAATTGTCAAAAGGGACGGTTCACTTCGTAACACAAGACTAATATAGAAAATACTTTCTTACAAAATACATACATACAAGTAAAGATACAATCAAGTGAGGTTTAGAGTGCACTGAACTGTAGTGAGGTCCGGAGTACCCTGCCTCCGATGATACATTATATTACTTATTTAGTACCTTTAGTTATGTACATCATGACATACCGACATACACCTAAAACTATATTAAATTTAGTCAAATATACTTCTCTTTAATTTTTCTCTTATATCTATGAATTTAAAAGGAACAAATGAGGAAAATTGTATAATTTCTATTACCTTCATTCCACGAGGCAATTAAAATTATTGTAATACAAGCTGCAACTGTCAAATCATAAGAGCCTATATAAATATTTGAAAAAATTCCAGACCTTGAAAAAGTATGTAACTAAGTCTATATATACAAATATATATTTACGAGGAGTCACATTTCCTTCAATAAAAGAATGTCAAAACACTAAGAACATACAATGATTAATTATCTAAAATATATATTATAAACTTTGCAAAAAAAATTAAAATAAATACAATCCAAAGTATATGAAAAATATATGTAAAAAAACCTATATATATATGTATATATATCTTTCATTTGACATTATCTGTAACTTATATGATACAATAATTAATTAATAATTGATTATTGTTATATTGTTCTGAAGACTGATGTGAAATTATGATTAGTAAAAGTTGGATAAAGTCAGAACATGTAAATACATCACTAATTACAAAGATGCCTGCTGTATAGCACTTTTAGAAATACTATTCTTCCTGAGATATTTATTGAATGTTCACAACATAATTGTAAGTGTGTTCGGATATCCGATAATGTTGCACTGTGTTCACTGACTGCTATCTTAGTACTACTATTCTTCCTGATATTTTTATTGAATGTTCACAACATAATTGTAAGTGTATTTGGATGTCCAGTAGTGTTGCACTGTGTTCACTGACTGCTATCTTAGTACTACTACTCTTCATCATATTTTTATTGAAAGTTCACAAGATAATTCTAAGTGAGTTCGGATGTCCGGTAATGTTGCACTGTGTTCACTGACCGCTATCATCTTACTTCTGAGAGTCTACAAATACTATTCTTCCTGAGATATTTATTGAATGTTCACAACATAATTCGAAGTCTGTTCGGATATTCGGTAATATTGCACTGTGTTCACTGACTGCTATCTTAGTACTACTATTCTTCCTGATATTTTTATTGAATGTTCACAACATAATTGTGTGTTTGGATATCCGGTAATGTTGCACTGTGTTCACTGACCGTTACCATCTTACCTCTGAGAGTCTACAAATACTATTCTTCCTGAGATTTTTATTTGATTGTACACAACATAATTGTATAGTGTATTCGTATATACTTGTGGCGCACTGTGTTCACTGATATGTATGCACTGGAGGCCGCTCTATATCCTCCGCGGTGGCGCGGTAGAGGCGCTCGTCCGTGGACAGCACGCGCACAGAGAACGAATTCAGGGACAGCGGGGACCCTTGGATTATTTCTATGTTGCCCGCATTAGCCTGTGGACATTGAATAGGTTGTTACATGTCTGTACTATATTTAATGACTCTTATTTTTATGTATATTAGTTTTTAATTGAATGATTTAATTGCAAATAAAATTTAAAGATAAAAAAGACAGCTCTATACTTCAAGGAAAATACTTATGAAATGTTGGTTGAAAGAAATGGATATAAATTTAGTTTTAGTGGCGCTTGCGATTGGATGAATGTGATTCTAGTATAGAAAATTAACAGTTATAGAAGTAATTGGGGACTCGCTTCACTTCTAGTCGTAGGATCTAATGTATATCATAACATACATACATGTTTGCCAAATTTAAAACCCAAAAGGAAAATCTTCATTCAATGGATTCACGACATATAAAGGAAGGCAAAAATTTTTTGAGAAGTTTCAGCATACGCATACCAGGAAAAGTGCGGAAAGGAACAGCTTGGACACGTCGTGTTCGTGTTGGGCGGTGGAAGCGAGCAAGGCGTCGCAGGTGGCGGGCGGCGGCAGAGCGGCGGCCGCTGCCAGCACGGCGCGCGCTCCCGCGGTCACGTCCACGCCACGCGCCGCCGACGCTGCACTGCGCGACACCACCGCCTCGCGCCAACCCCACCATTCGCACCCGCTACCCGGCAGCGACTGACAAATAGTTACATTTTGAATTAATTATTGTGATACGGCAATACTAATAAATTTACATATATAGGATGTTTGGTACTCACCGAGAGCGCAGTAGCGTTGGTGTCATCGGCACGTGAAGTGTCGGAATCCCCGAGCGAGCTCTGTTCGAAGAAACCGTCGTCGTCACTGTCTTCCGCGCGGCGCACCTCCGCCGCCGCGACGCCCGCTGACCCTCCCGCCGCCCCCGCTGTGCTCTGCAGCGACGTGCTCAGTGACACCGCCGCCTCCGCTTCAGAGCTACTCCAGCCCATGAACCCTGCGATGATTCATACAACAATCAGTATATTATTATATATATACATTTGATCGCAAAGTTCTCCAAGAAATAAAGAATGAGCTCCTACCTCCGATGTCTACCGAATCTGATATGTCAAAACCGCGAAAATCTGAGGATAAATAAAAATCGATTATAGTAAACAATTATTAAAATGTATTAGATTGTTGTAATATTGTATCGAATATACCCTCTTGCGTGCAGCGCGTGTCCGTCCGTTCGCGTCGCGCCGCCCGCAGCGCCTCTGCCCGCGCCGATACCACGCGGGACACCCAGCGCGGCGGCAAAGAGAATTCCTCCACACGGCGCAGCTTGCCGCGCAGTTCTGGAAGCATTGAAGGGCCGTGAAACCGTCGCAGCCACGGACGATACGATGACGACAACGACGCCCGAGGAAAATGTTACCTTTGCCGATGAACAGTTTCACCCGACCGCCGATGGCGTCTTCCAATTTGATCTCGCGCCGTCGCTTCCTCTCCTTCCGCTCCGAAGAGGGCGTGGAACAGCAGGTCGGTGCGGGGAGCGGCGATAGGAGTGCGGGGAGTGGCGAGAGAGGTGCCGGGGGCGTCCCCGGGCGGGACGAAGGTGAGGGCGGTGAGGGCGATGAGGGCGAGGGAGGCGTGGGAGAGGGCAACGGCGTACGAGGTAACGCGGCATGTATAGCGGCCTGCAGCTCTATCAGCGGAGCGGTGCGCAGTCTGACGCCCGAGTCGTCTTCGCCGCACGCCAGCTCGTCAACCAGCAGCCCGTCCTGGAGTCTTCGGGACACGTAGAAGTCCCCGAGCAGGCCGATGGGTTCCCCCGTGTAGTCGGTGAGTGGCACGTCTCCGGGCATCACCACCCTCGGCTCCAGCTCCACGTACATCCGCGGGAGGGTGGGAGGCGGCCTCGGGACGTGAGCCTCGCGCCGCGACCCCGCGCACGACTCCAACGCGACGGGCGCAAATTCCCCGCCCACTGACGCTTTGCGCTTCCGCCGCCCGGCGCTCGGAGTAAGAGGTTCATCGGGGGCGCCGGTCGACTCTCTGTGGGCACGTGAAATATAAATTTAGTGATATTCAAAAATGTTTGTGTTGTGTGTATGTATATTTTACTAAAGAAATAGCTATTTGTTGTATAAAAATGAAATACAAATTAATAAAAACTATTTCTTGTGTATAAAATTATATGAATTGTACTCCGACATATACAACAGTTTCTAAATACAATTAGATCATTAGCAATTAATATTATAAAGTGCATTTCACACTGTGTGTGTATATACTTAGTGTCTTGCACATTAATTAACCACTTGCTTAGTATTTTTTATTCTAAACCTCTGGGTTACAGACCACTTATCTTATTTACACATTACATACTGTTCATACATTTAAGTACGTTTAATGCGGATAGTAATTAGACTGTTATTTCTTTTTATATAAATATTTACTCTTCAGAACATGTGCTAACTATTTATTAAGGAAGTGTCTTGTTAAATTTAAATCATTTCTCCATACTGGTATCTAGGTCAGTGATTCTCAAAAATTTTAAACTTTATCACCTCCTATACCCAAAGTGTTAAATAAAAAAGAATAGTCTTGTGAAATTAGTACATACTTATGAAAAGCAAATCACTCAGGTTTCTTTTGTTATCTATATAACAAAAGAATATGTTGTTAAGAAATTTCTAAAAACTCTTCCTTGTACGTTTATTAGGAAATAAGTTTTAAGAAATCATTATAAATTATTTTATTAATTATAATCATAAAAAAAAATTATTTGAGCCTACAATGAAAAAAAATTCTGAAAATTTTTGGAAATTTCATAATTGCCAGTAGTAAAAAATTTGAAAATAAAAAATAATTAAAGGATAAGAGGTTTGTTAAAAGGTGTTTTTTTATCAAAAGTGAAATCTTCGCAACCTTCAATAGACGTTGGGAAGCACTGATCTCGGTAGTGGGAGATAGTGAGTAACCTTGTGTTTGGTAAATTCAAACAAAGACACATTTTCAGCGATGCAATCAGTACATACGAGTTGAAGGTCATTCAAATATTCATGAGCTATTTTTTTACATTACACATCTCTCTCCGGTTTTAAATAGATACAATATGAAGAATACTGAGGTATTTATAATATTAATAGTATTTTACATCCTAAGAAGGTAATAATAATTTACAGAAAAAAATATAATTTTACCTTATTGCTAGTAAGTGACTATTTTAGGTAACTATAAAATTAACATAATTTAAGCAAACATCGTCCGAGTATATCAGGACACTTGAGAGCAATGTCTGACAGAACAATGTAACTGTTGAGACATGATTAAATTAAATGTTTCAGATATTTATACCGACTATACTATAAAGTATATAGTAAATTACTATAAATGTAGTTGAATAATTTTTAAGCACACCAACATTTACCGACTCCTTGATTGGAACTGGATTCATATTTAATTTCCTAAATTATGTATCAGAAATAATTTATCTGAAGTAAATGTCCCATTGTAATAATTAATTTGTCTGAAATCTAGATCATAGGTTTCCTATTCCTAAGGCTTCTATTATTAAAAATGTACATAAAGGGGGTGGTAATCTATGAGAGTGGAAACCTATTCTCAATACATGTCTATAATCTTGTTTGGAGGACTCACTGCGTGTTTTCATGCAGCGCGTCGCTCACGCACAGCACGTGCGCATAGAGGCAGTCCACCTTGCGTCCATAGATGCTAGCAGACTGCTGCAGCAGAAGCGCTAGCTCTGCAAAGTTGGGTGAGGAGGGCGTGCTTTGTGAACTCTCCTCCGCCGCTAGAGCGTGCAGCCCCGCCTCCGTCAGGTACTCCTCCAACAACTAGAAGCAATCACATCGGACATTGCAGTGGATGCTCGGCAATAAAAATTGCTCCATATTACATTATTTTATTTTTAAATAATTCTTTTTTAACATAAGTACTGTACCATCTTTAGTGTAAAATATTAAATATAATAAAAATAAATGTAAATATACAAAATCTAAAAAAAGCATTAATGTACTCAATACCCCTTGATTTTTCAGATTTTTTATGTCTAATAACTACTTTGAATAGTTCTATTTATTCTAATATGAGAAATAATAAAAATAATAATCAAAGGGGCATTTGCATGTTATATTCTAAAAACAAATGTGTCTAATAGAGGATACAAAACGGATGACTTTCTATTGGTAAAGCTATAAATGGTATGATTGAAAACAATATTTTATTGAATTGAAATATGTTGTGTGCTTGTATTAAATATAAAAAACGACTAATATATAAAATACAAGAATAATAAACTAGGTTGTAAAAAATTCAACAAATGGTTGAAAGCATGCTGAAATAAAAATATCATGTTACACTTGTTTACACATAACCCTATAGACCTCTACAAGCATTCTTGTAACATTTTAGACAATATTTTAAGTGTTTTTTTGTATTTTTTTAATGTTTGTATATAAACAGGTTCAACTTGTTATTTTCAATGATATATTAGAAAGGCTACAAATAGTAATATAACATTTTGATTGTGCTTTGTATAATTGTAGAATTATAATTAACATAACAGATTAAAGTAGTAGTTTTTCAGAATAGAGTGGCAGATAGCGGGTAAGTAAAGGCGGGAGATAAGACGCCGCACCGGTCCTAACACTCACCGCGCTGAGGTCTGTGTCGAAACTGCGGCGGACGTCGCTGATTGGCTTCATCAGCTCTGCCACTATCTCCTCCAACCTTTGGGAATTCATGCTCAACCGTTGCTTCCGTTGAGATATATTTCTGAAAACAATTTGTTTCCATTGATAACATCACTGAGGAGCGACGCGGGCACAACACAAGCACATATTCACTCATAAGCATAAACTTATAGCAGTGGCGCGAAATATTCTGTCATAGACGCTTTTTGATTTTGCAAGGACACATTGCGAAATTATTTTCTATTCATAATTGATTTTATGGATCGCTTTTCCATTAAATGTACCTTCGCCTTTTTCTAAAGTCGGCATCCATCTTATAAACATAAAATTGTGTGATTAGGAAAAACGTAATACTAAAGGTGGCCATTTATTTATGTTTTTGAGGGAAACAAACTTTGTCTTTCATGTTCGCTGTCAACCTTCGCTCGTGTTCGCCTTTTATTATCTGTTGTTACTTACGTTTGCTTCTCAAAAATTGTCTATGATAATAATATGTTGTAATTCAAAGTTAGTGAAAATCTTGTATTTAAACCTTTTGAAATATGTACTTTTACTAAATATATAATTTTATACTTTTTATAAAAGTGAATGTCATATGCTCATTTCTGATTTCACAGACTGCAATATAGAATATAAACCAAATATTGAGTAGCTTACTCTATATAATCTGGATTTTTGGCATGCAATGGGAGGAGTGTTTACAAAATATAAATAAATGTTTTATTTGTTAAGCACTCCAAGTTTCTATTCATATTGTGCAGAAATAATATATTTCCCGTAATTTGTCATTCTTATTTAGTAGAATATCGTTGAACATTGCTTAAAACTTTCACAGAGAAGTGGGAACCATGGGTATGTCCCGCTGCTACTCATTGATGAAGTGTTTGCTGATCATATTTAATATAATATTCCTCGTAAGTTATGGTTTTTAAATCACCAATTATTTTTATATTATATCACCAATTATATATTAAAGTATATTGTATTATTCGTATTTAATATATGTTTATGCTCTTGATATAAATCTTCAATTGTTTATAGAACATAATATAGGTATAGATTATTACAATAAAGAATAATTGTATTTTTGCAAATATTCCATTAAAGTATCTAATGAAAAATATATACTTATTTCTCCATTCATCTGTCACAGATTCTATTTAAGTAATTAATTATTTTATAAAAATAGGTTCTCTAAAAGCTTCTTATCTTTGTAAGTGTTTTTTCTATATAAAAAAACTATATAAAAAAATTCTTTACAATACAGTAAAGTAATACCGGATTAAATGATGGCTTATTGGTTTCTATTTAGAATAAATAGGATGGAAACATTCTCTTAATATATATACATTTCTGTGATATGCAGTATCCCAATTATTTACATGTTTACATGAAGTAATGTTTTTTATTAATCATGGTATCTTTGTAATACAATAAACTGTAATCATGTCATGTCATGTCAGTGCAACATTTGCTGATAATCAAAGTTTTACGTTTAGGGTTGTTCATACTTTGTAAAAAAGTATTATAAGTTATTTCAGCTAATTGTACTTTATACAGTCAGGGAATAATAAAGTAGGCACAAATACTTTATATTGTATAATTTGATTATTAAAACTTACAAGCACTTTACAAGAAACAGTATTTAATGTTGCTTAACCACATTTTTAATATTTTTAATTGTTAAATTAAAAACTCCTTCAATAAAAAACTACTTCATGTACACCTATAAAGCTTTAATTTGAATATAGATTGTTAAAATGCCATGCAATTAACGATAAGCTATAAATAATATTTCTTCTTTATTATATTTATTTATTAATTTTAACTGCAAATGTACTTTAATTATCAAAAAGGTGGCAACCCTAACTGTGATATTCCGAACACTGTAATAAACTGTAAAACAGATGTTACAATGAACGAAGTCTGTATATATATAAACATCCTGTTGCCTGGAGCTGTGTATACCTGGTATTATGTATGCTACATTTTATTATAAAATGATAACCATATAATAATAATTGTACTTTGTCAACTGAATTCTTTTTGTTGTAAGTTATGAAAATTGTAAGTAACTACACTCTCTTTGTAAGTCTTTAAAGTAATTGAGGCAGCAATATTGTGAGTTAAGACTTAAATGTGTATGCAGTTGGTGGGCGTGGGTGCGTGTGTGTTTGCGGGCTGGGCGCTGTGGGACGGGCGCGCCTCTGAGACGGGTGCGGGGCGCGCCGGACTGTGCGCGCTGGCCGCTTGGGCCGCCGTGCTGGCTCTGGGCGCCCTAGCCGCACTGGCCGGTATGTAGAGTCTTATACAGGTCTCTTTTCGATTTTCAAACGTTATACCTAACCGCGATGTCCATCGAAGACCTATGGAGAAGAAAAATTACACATTGGCATTTATTAAAGTAAGGTATGCTGATTTTTTCCCAGGCGCCATCCGCGGCTCGGCGTCCCTGCTGGCGGGCGCCTTCGCGCTGCTCGCCTTGAGCGCACTGGCGGAGGGCGGTGCGGCGTGGTGGGGCGCCGCGCATGCTCACCAGCTTAGACAGGTGGGGCACACACACAAACATGATAAGAATATCGTGGTCTCTTGTGTTATAATCGAAACTGTGTTCGTTTACAGATGCTGCGCGACCGCCTGCGCCACACGCTGACGCACGACTACGGCGTGCTGCCCGCGCGCACGCACATGCTGGACGCCATACAGACCGGGGTGAGGGTCGGATCTTAAAATCTTCCTTTCAATACTGTTTTTCAAGCTTTTATCAGATATACACATCGAGATGTGGTAAAGGATTCAATGAATGAATGAATTTATTACAAAAAGCTTATCTATTAGCCATCCACTTACTAGTCGGCAATTAGAAATGTAACAAGCGTGTAATGATGTAACTCAACAGCTACAGTGTTGCGGCGCGGAGAGCACCCGCGACTGGCGTCACGCCGCCTGGGCCGGCCTGCAGCCCGGGGACCTGGATCTAAGTGTGAGCGCGCCCGCCGCCTACTACTGGGTGCCCCGCTCGTGCTGCGCGGTGAGGACGACGCTGATCGTGCTTCTGCTGATGGTGGGCTTCGGTACTATTTAAACGTGCGCTTCCATCCGCAGACCTCGGATCCAGCGGAGTGCGAGACGGCCCGGCGAGTGGCGGCGGCGTCGGGCGGCGGCGAGGGGCTGCACGGCGCAGCTTGCGGGACGCGTGCGCTGGACGCACTAGCTGCGGCCGCGCGAGTACCCTTGGCGGCCGCCGGAGCGCTACTGGCCGCGCACGCCGCCGCACTGCTGCTGGCGCTGGCGCTTTGCCTACGCGCCCACCCCGACACCAGGTAGGACACCAGGTTGCGTATGCAACAACATATATACACGGACACGTACACGTACGCACACGCATGCCGACGCACACCCAACAAATAGTGTTATTTGTTTTACTGTAACATAACATTTTATCGCCCAGGTACAAGGCGTAAGCGGTCGTCACCTAACGAGGATGCTCTCCGCACTGCCGGTTCTTCTTCGGCTGGTTTTTCAATCAATTTTCATTTTTCTCCGCTATTGTCTTTCGTGATCTTCGTATTATTGTTATTTCTATATTTCACACCGCACCCGAGGCAGTCTGTACTGTCCAGTTAAAAATGTCACTGCCCAAGATAATTGTCATATTAAGCTCTCTATATATAATAATCAATGTGTTCTAAATATTAATAAGAGCATAATATATTGTCATAGCTTAAGTTATAGATGTAATAACGATAGACTGCGACGTCGGTACAGTACAGTAGAGTACGGTACCGTAAAGTACCCTATTACAGTACAGTACCACACAGTACCGCACAGTACAGTACATTACAGTACAGTACTAGTCACACCAATGCACTAAATACTTCCCAGCGACTTAGTATTAAGTTTAATTTGTTGCATTTATTTTTTGCTGTTCCTATTTTGATTGATTTATTGTACTATACTCATTGAGACTGGAATTTATTATAAGGTTTATTTCAATATACTTGATATACCGGCGACTTAAGACTTATGCATTTATTTATATTGTATTGTTTACTAAGCTTTATTAAGATATATTTTGAACTGATATTATATTCCTCCTGTTTACATATTATTTGTAATGTCTACCAAATAGCGGGCCCGCACCGGACGGCCCGTCCTAGGTTTAAGATCGTTGTTGTCTATGATAGTTTTACTGTACCAAGTGTTCATATATAATGTAGTCTCCGTATGTCGGTCACAAATTTTATTTTATTATTCTTATAACTATTAATACATTCGAGTCCGGCTAATTTTCGTCATTTCTAATTCTGTGTACCGGCTAATATAATGAAATTCTGAAGCCGGTTGCCGCAAGCTTGTATCGTTAAGGATAAAAAGTGTAAAATTTGTTTGCGACAACCAGGTATAGTATTTGAAATGACGTGAATTCACTTCACCGGCAACCAGGAATAGATTTTGAAATGACGTAAATTCATGTCAGCGGCAACCAGGAATAGATTTTGAAATGACGTGAATTCACGTCAGCGGCTTCTTTGAATAGATTTTGAAATGACGTGAATTCACGTCAGCGGCTTCTTTGAATAGATTTTGAAATGACGTGAATTCACGTCAGCGGTCGAGAATGTGTTAATATCATCTCTATTGAGAAAATGTATGTTATGTTATATAAAAATAACATGTGGTAGTACACGAAGTAGTTATATGATACTTGGCACTAATCACACCTGATAATTAATACAAATATGTGTTTAATATTATTAAATTGTTACTATAAGTTTAACTTATTAACATACTCTTGCGTTAAGCGTTTTTTTTTTCTCATTAATAAGACTGCACCATACTTTGATTTAAGTTTGACGTACACACACACAAGCTTTTTGTATGTGTGTGTGTGTGTAATATATAAAGTATTCAATGTAATCTGTTAGTACAAATTATATATAATATATTAAGTTGAAGGCCGGTCGGTATGTATGGAGAAAGAAATATATATTGATGTATGGGAATAATAAAGCCATTGTACTTAAATGAATCCATATCTATTATCTATCGACCGGTGATAGATTTAAGTTTGTGTGTTTTATATTTAATTTAATAAATTAATGTAGTAACGCCCCGTGCCTTGGGTCTCGATTTACAAATTAACACGAAGTAAAAAATAAGTATGCAGCTCTCACCGTCACGCGTATATGTGTGTACTCACACTTATGTGCGGGTGTACTCAAGCGTATGTGTGTGTATACTCACACTTATGTGCGTGTGTACTCACGCGTACGTGTGTGTGTACTCACGCGTATGTGTGTGTGTACTCACGCGTATGTGTGTGTGTGTACTCACGCCTATGTGTGTGTGTACTCACGCGTATGTGTGTGTGTACTCATGCGTATGTGTGTGTACTCACGCGTATGTGTGTGTGTACTAACGCGTATGTGTGTGTGTACTCACGCGTATGTGTGTGTGTACTCACGCGTATGTGTGTGTGTACTCACGCGTATGTGTGTGTGTACTCACGCGTATGTGTGTGTGTACTCACGCGTATGTGTGTGTGTACTCACGCGTATGTGTGTGTGTACTCACGCGTATGTGTGTGTGTACTCACGCGTAAGTGTGTGTGTACTCACGCGTAAGTGTGTGTAGGTACATGTGTGCCATGTGGTGTTTTATTATTTTATATGGATGTTAATGTGTGTGTGTAAGAGCACTCACCGACACGCGTATATGTGTGTACCCATACGTGTGGTGTTTATACTGTATGATGTGGGTGTTAATGTGTGTGAGGTGTAGTCCCGAGGCGGGGCGTCCCGTGCCATGCGTCGAGCCGACACTTATTATGTACTAATAAATGTATTAACAATTTTAGCGTTTTATTTGGAACTCATTTTATTTTTATCTTAAACAGGAAATTCACTGGTTTTAATTAGTGGCGAGGAAATATCGAAGTTTGTAATTAGTATAACATCAACATATATCTATAATAACCTTTTTAGGGTTCCGTAGTCCACTATGAGATATAGTTTTCAGTATATCGGTCCGTACGTCTATTCGCAGCCTAGCTCAGACTCTTAGTACTAGAAAGCTGTAATTCGGCATGAAAATATATTGGGCACTCCGACCAAGTGGGGTGGATTTTTTTTCTCCAGTACCCCATGATGTGGGGTATCGTTGGATAGGTCTTGAAAAATATTGTAAGTTTGCAGAAGCCATTTTTTAATTAAAAGTTTCGTTAATGAAATATTAAGCTTTAGTGTCCTTGATAGCTTAATGTTTAATAATGGAGATGTGAAAAAAATCACAATAGTAGTACACATGACAAACTTAAAAAGAAAATTACCACAATTGAGAAGGCTTTACGAGTTAACGAGTTATTGTATTAAATTTAAAATATATATTTTTGTAAACTTATTTTGCTAATGTTCGTAAAACCTAGATGTAAATAATGTACTATAGAATTGAAAAACTTACAAAGATCTTTAACTAGGGGCGCCAACAAATCCTCAATTTCAACTAGCTGCTCTCGCGAAATCTCGGGTTCCGTTTGCATGTTGAGCGAAGCGAGCCCAGTGTATTGACTCATCGTTTCCCATTGACTTCAATGGGATATCAGTTTTTTGAAATGGCACTAAAAAAAAAAAATTTTTTTGAGCACATTTTTCAAAAAACTTTTTTTAAAAACCGTCACCTAATATGTGTCTTTTTTATTGCAAAGTTTCATAATTTTCCGTCAAATAGTTTTCGAGCCAATTCGTGACAAAGAATGCAAAAAGTCTCCAGTAAAACGCTCCGCTCACTTCGTTAGCTTCGCTCAAAAAATCCGCTGTCTCTATCTATTAGTCATTGGCAACTACGGAACTACATTACGCGTGGTCCCACACAGCCGGATTTTTTCATTTATGATTATTACATTTATGATTTACATTTATTAGATATAAATTATGCTAAATAAGAAAATATAATGATATTTCGTTACCTAACGTAAATAAACAGTCGTGTATCAGACGTCTTGTAATATATAATGATGTGTCGGAATGTAAAGGAATCAAATTCTCATTTGTAATAATATTGACATTATAAAATGCTTACGCGTCAGCTGAGTCGATTCTTCCGGCTCCCGATTTGCCAATATCTACTTATATCATTAGTTATACTTGGTAGTCCAAGTAAGTACATGTTCTTTTGTGAACCGGGAGTCACAATCTTGACCTCGTTACTCGTCTTAAATTGTTTCAATTAATTTTATTGTCTCTCGTCTCGATGATCGATTCGTTCTAAATACCGATAGCAAGGTTGGAAGTAAAAGATTATTTTATCAATATAATAAGCGAAAATTACAACACTTTTTACGTTAATATAATCTATTGTTATAAATTTATATAAATGCGATTGTATTTAAATAATTCATGCTATATATTTTTGTTGATTATAATATTGTTTAAAGCATTGAAGTTCCTATTATATAAATTTGGAATAGGGGAAGGGGGGGCATAGTGGGGCCACGGGGCAAAGCGGGGCGCGCTTTACACAGCTTGAAGTAAACGCTGTACGAACTGTCAGATGCGTCGCTATGGTTGATCCTTAGACAGCATGAGACCTTCATAAGCTACCCACGCCCTATCGACAAGTGTTCGTGTGATATAAACAAAAATATCAAAACTAGTGTTTTTCTTAAAATTTTTAGTGAAATTGAATATCAATTCTTTCTAAAACTTATTTATGTACTGTGGTGTGTTATAGTTTATTAGGAATCAAATTCTCTGCTGATTTTTTAATCAAAAAGCACACGGTGATTGAATGAAAGGTAAGATGGCATCAGTTTCTCTTTAATTTTGGCTAAGCCGGTGGGGCATAGTGGGGTATGGTGCCCGGGGCAAAGCGGGGTACTCACACAAAAGCCCCACTTTGCCCCTTTTTAAGGACTTCTAAGTAGTAATATATTTCTTTTTTACGTTTTTAGCTAATATGGTGCGCACATACAAAAGGAAAACTGAACAACATTCCTGGTCTATGCAAGCTATGAAACAAGCTGTACAATTTTGACCAGTAACATTACATAACCATTGCAGAAATAACACAATTGGATAAGAATATGCAAACTCCTCCTAGGCAGCCTTCTCCATAACTTGTTTGTTCGTGGATGGTCCAGACAAACAGACTACAGAACAAATAATGGCGGTGAAGAAAGAAAAAATAAAAAATAAAACTATTTAGTTTGGAAATTGTGTTTCGTTATGACCACCCCACTATGCCCCATAGGCTACCCCACTTTACCCCTATGCACGGGGCATAGCGGGGCAAATGCCTTTTTTTACTTAAGTATTCACATCTCGTAGATTAATTACGTTATCAACATAAATGTATCCATAGTCATTCGCAATAAATTAGGCTATGATTTAAAGTTAACATTTTTAATTTAACCGCATTATTTTTTTTTTTAGAAATGTTTAAACCTTAAGTGCCCCACTCTGCCCCCTCTTCCCCTATATACTAGGATCCACAACCGTGCGCGGCGGGTGTTGAGCTGAGCCTCTCTCCTTTCTTCTTTTCTTGATAACTTTTGAAAGGATCAACATTTTTAAATCTGTTTTCACTATGACATCCGCGTTCGGCTCAAACATACGTGAGACAATTTTTAGCTAATTATTTCGTCGCATTCTGGAGACAATTAAATACAAAAAAAAGTCTCCCAAACGGTTAAGAGCTTCGCTTACGCTCAGTTCAATTAGAATATAAATAAAGGAACAATTTAATATATACATGGTATACACGGAGCTGGTTTAATTAACAATTGGGCGTCGGAAGCGGCTCGCTCTTATATCTAATTCTACATCAATTGAAGACGCAGGAGGCTGACACAATGACCGCCCGACTTATTAACGGTAATCAATGGACATTTGGCAATCGAATACGACAATAATTGAACTATTAACATTACTCAGAGATAACGTCACTGTGTGGGCGGACGCTATCGGGTGATAACTAGAAAATTAAACTAAGTATTTAAAGGCAACTTGTGTGATAATTCTTGCAAAAAGGAAAGGATTTTTTACAGAACAGTTCAAGTAATCATTTCACTTATAGCCCTCGTCTCTTAAACTTTTAAATGGTTTTTTGTTGTAGCTTTAGTTGTATGTATTGGTCAGGATCAACGGAGCTAGGTTCTTAAGATGGGCTCACTTATGATACCACTTCATTTGTGATATTCAGCTGTTTATAATGTTCCTAACTTAAGTGTTTGACATTGTAAATAAATAATTATGAACTACAGCACACTTCAATGCGGGACGGGACACTTATGTCAAATACTATTCAAGCCTGTACGTATTCGTAAGTGTGGTTATTATTATTTCTTTTGGCCCAATATACCAAGTTAATAGAATCATTTAATAAGAATATCAATTTATTATATTAAGCATACAATTTTCTTTACGTACAACCAAAAATATCAAAAGTACATACTCCATCTTGCTAGCGGGCGGTTTCTTATCTTAATCACTAGCACCTTTTTGTATTGTTTTGTTTATCTATAGTATATCGCTTTTTCTAGATCATTAATCTGAATAAGGTTAAAAGATTTTGCTCATTTTTGATAATAGATTAGTTCTTTATCGATACTATTATGAAGATTTTTGCGAGTTTTGATTTCAATGCTATAAAACAATACCATTCTTATTTCTCAAACATGATTATAGGTTGATAAAATTCAGTTCTTTAAACATTAAATTTAGAGTACCCTTAAGCCGCTGCTTGAAGCAAAAACCACGGTTTACCAAAAAGGGACCTCTTATTAACAGAAAGTCATTATAACTTTTGAGTTAGAACACTTATCAATTTTGACCCCAACATTCATAGAGAAGCGAAGCACAAGTGGATTCATTTATACTGAACCTGACTTATCACTTCGGTATGTCTTAGAGCTGAATTCTATTTATCTAAAGAGTTAATTCTAGTTCTATAATATTTTATTAATATAAAAACCTGTATTACTGAATAAGGCTGCATTAAATTAAGTTTTATATAATAAATATAAAGACTTATTAGGTAGGTACGAGACTCAGAAACAAAAATGTTTGAGAATACAAACTACTGCTTGAATGTCTTTGTCGCCGACTCTCATTCAAGAAGTTCATCTGTGAATGTATGGAATGGGAGAAAACTCTGATAACAAACGGGCGGAGTTTTAAACTAGTAATTACTATTAGGGTATTTAGATTTTAAGAATATATGGTCATAATAATAATACATTTTATTTAACACTAAACCTATCAAGTAACGGTCAAATTGACCGATCTTAAACTTTTGTAAAACTTACACATTTTTAAACGTTATTATATCGTTATCAAACTACATGACAATTCTTAGAATATGCATATAATATTGTCTACACTCTTTACTTTTAATTATTTCCATTATTACCTGCGTTATATAATAAAATATTTTTTAATTACTGGTCAATTTGACGGTGTGCGGTAGGAACAGGTACACAAGAATTGTCGGTAGGTTTAGTGTTAAGAATAAAATCCTTTTTTAATTGTCATCTCATACTATACAAGTAAAAGTTTCATAAACCAATTAATATAATAGAAAAATATATTAATTACTCAATACAATAATTAAACTATATTGCATTACGGAAATGAATATAAATATTAATAGTAATAATAAATATTTTTATTAAACGATTTAATATAATTTTTAGTGTTCGTTTGCTATTATATCACATTTGACGAGGTAGCTTAATGCTATCCTAAAAGCTATATTGAATGTGGAGAGGAAAGCTCGTTGCGAAAAGTTCACAAACTGATTGAGTAAAAAGAATTATAAAAATAAGAATAATTTTAAATAGAAATGTTAATTCCGGTAAGTCCGTGGCAACTTGAAAGTACTTGATTATCCTTCATAAACCTTTAAGATATTAAAGCCATTGATAGAAAAACTCAGCAGCACATATAGTAACAGTACATATTTACGTAACCAAATTGTTGAAACATACATTATGTTCAAATCAATATGATAACTTTATCAAACAACCTGTTTATAAATTTAAATAAGGTGAGGTCTTCTTTCTCATTTATCTGTGATTATCTTTTATCTCTTATGATCTCATTATGAAATATTAATTTTTGTGCTGTTAATTAAAAATGACCTTTATGACCTCAACATTGATTCCTCGTGCCGGTGATAACTCTTATTAAATAAAAAAAAAATAAAAAAATAGTGACTTGCATTGCTTTTGGGGTCATTCACTTACATAACTCACCGGAGGCTAAGCTTATATTTAATTTAAAGTCTTTATGACCTTCTCAATATTGATTCTTCGTGTCGGTGATAAATTCTTATTAAATTAAAAAAAAAATTAGTTAGTTACTTGCATTGCTTTTGGGGTCATTGCACCAAATTCACCGGGAGCTAAGCTTATATTTAATCTTTGGTGAGTATTTTTTTTTATGTCTGCTAACACTATCCTATAACTTTAATTTTAGACATCTGCATATTACTGCGGTAATAAATGCACTTTGACCTAGTAATAGGAAATGGTTCAAACACGAACAGATTTATGATGCAGTTATCAACATGTAGAGAAATGAAAAAATATACATATTATTTCCGGACACCATGTACGTTTAGTTACACCGGACGCGTCTAAGAATGCAGTTAGATCTTGGTAGTTCACTTACCACCAGTAAGTATAAAAAATGATAGATAAAACAAAAACCTAAGAGATGACAGTTTAAATATTATAATATTAACACAATTATTTAATATTAATTTGTAAGAATTTATCTTAAAATGAATTTAAAACAACATATCCTCTAAATTAAAATACAAAAATTGTTATAATAAGCAGTATTATAACAATTTTTGTATTTTAATTTAACATTATTACATTTGCAAGTTATAAAAGTTGCTCTCAAACACTTGCCAGATATAAAAACTAATGATCTTCAAAGGCCTAAATATATTGTATTGACTGACAGCAAAATTTATTAAAAAAAAAGAAGTTCATCTTTTTGCCACAGACAGACCCGAATACGATATACTTTTAACACCTCTCTTTTTGAGGAATACAAAATGTATACGTCTAAACGATCACAATACCCGGTACCTGAAAGATAATTGAAGATTAGTGATATAGGTTTCCTACGGTCCAAGCATTGGTCAGTCTCGTGAATCAATCTTAGATTTCAAATTCATATCTTCCAATATCCCAAGCTCGAAGCCCCTTTAAGCCTAAGAGGTTCGTGGGATTCTTGCGTGTTCCTATGATTGTCTATTAGAACTGTTTGATATAACGCTTCGTGTTATTTACATAGAGGCAGATTTGTACATCGCCAATACTTTCATCTGAACACTGGAAGCATTTATTAGCATTTTTTTCCCTTCGAGTAACATATTCTTAACCTTGTCAAGTATCTCCTGTGTGTTAACTAAGTATATATCAGTATATTATACAAAGAAATTTACCTATATCGGAAAAATATAAAGAAAAATGAATTCACTCACACTTGTCAACTTTACTACAAAACTAATTCTTTTCTTCTATGTAACTTAACTTAAAATTCTAATTCTTGAGTGGGTGTTGAGTTGAGCCCCTCTCCTTTCTTCTTTTCTCGATAACTTTTGAATGGCTAAACATTTTTTAAATCTGTTTTCGCTATAACATCCGCGTTCGGCTCAAACATACATGAGAAAATTTTTAGTTAATTATCTCGTCGCATTCTGGAGACAACTAAACACAAAAAAAGGTTTCACAAACGGTTAAGAGCTTCACTTACTCTCAATTATTGTTTTTATTATTACTTTTAAAAACTTTACTGTCAATTCCACAAACTAATGTGCTATTTTTATTAATATATCGTTGCTCCTAAATCCAGAGTAATTTGACGTATTTTTTTCATAGACTGTGACGTCACAAATGGTTTACATATGACGTCATGAAATGGATGACATTTAAGATTAATAACAGGTGCAATGAAGTATTAGTTGCGCTGTTTTTGCTTACATATAAGTGTATAATGATTGTATTTGTACGTAACTTTTAATTAGGTCAATTACTTCACTACAAACAATGCCGGCAGTTAATAATAAATTTATTGAGTTTAAACGCACTATATCTCATGCTGTGTATACGCCATAATTTCTAATTAAATCATAATAAAGATTTGATAAATAATAACTATCAAGAGAATATCAAATACATCTTAACACTAAACCTGCCAAGTACCGGTCAAATTGACCGTTCTTAAACTTTTGTAAAACTTACACATTTTTAAAAGTTATAATATCGTTATCAAACTGCATGACAATTCTTAGAATATGCATATAATATTTTCTACGCTCTTTACTTTTAGTTATTTCCATTATTAAATGCGTTATATAATAAAATAACTTTTAATTACCGGTCAATTTGGCCCCGTGCGGTAGGAACAGGTACACAAGAATTGTCGATAGGTTTAGTGTTAATAGCAGATACTTTTACTCAAGCCTACTCATAAAAATGCCTGTCTAACTATACCAAAAAAGCTGAAATATTAAAACAGACGATACAGATTACAAATTTTTTTCGGTCCTCCAATTAAAAAATAATTGCCACTTATTTTAGGATGTTTTTAAAATTAACATAAAACTTCAATGCAAACGAAGTCAGGATAAGTTATATAAAATAAAATTAATCATGTATTGGCATTTCATCGGTCATAATTCTAATAAATACTGCAATACAGATTAATCAATATTATAGTTACTAGTTCATTATGATAAAAGGCAGCCATTGATAGTTTGTGATCTGTCATCGGTCGCCATGACGACGTCACCTGTATGCATGCGAATACTGAAAGAATTGAAGTTGGAGTTTTTAATCTGTCAGAAGTGTGAAAAATATTATTTATATAGTTATATTATAAATTTATTATGTTATAATCACAATTAATTGACCCCAAAGAAAACATGTGGCCCTAATTTTTGACTTTTTGAGGGTTGGCGTAAAAAGAAAATATATTTCTTTGTTAGATCGGAAGATAATTTATTCTTTGGGACTGTGACAGTGACGAAGTAACAAATCTTTTAATGTAATATACATATATATATTGCATACAATTTTTAATTCTCTTTTAATATTAACTTGAACTAAAGAAATACAAATTTCTCTTTAAATTTATACGATTAAATATATTAGTAGTCTTCACGTTAAATAAAATTACAAATAGGTACAAATAAAAAAAATATATTTCATCTAATTTATTACAGTTAATATTTTTCACAAATTAACTACGTTTCAAAAATAACCTAAAATAAATTTTAATAAAAATTTTCAACGTTTTTAAATTAACAACGTTGCAAAGATGACCTAAAATAAAATAAATTAATACAAATTTTCATCATTTTTTAAAACCATTAAAACTTCACGAACCCCGGTCATAGCCACAGCGGTAATATTTGAAGGCAAGGTCGTTTGGTATTCAGGAGACGGTTTGCTTTAGGAGTCATTTAAAGTTATTCAGTAGTCGTCATTTTAATGTTTTTACTAATTGCGGGTAATTTAATGAATATATATGATCGTATGGAGGTTGTAAATGAATAAACATTTTTTTGTTGACCTCATTATAACAATTGATCGCGTGTAGTTTCCATTCATTATAATTGATTATTATGAAATAAAATTTTCATTATAAAATAAATAAAAAATACCTAACACGATACTGTTTTGTGTAAATTGTTGAACCATTAATAAATTGTTACAATAATACTAATAAAAAACCAATAACATTATAATATATACGTATTCCTATCATAAAATCGGGATTCTTTCTGACTGCATCCGCATCCCTTGGCTTTTTGAACGTGCAAAGTGTTAAGTGATGAAAAGCTCCGAGAGCGGGCGGCGGCCGGGTTCTGGTATCTCCCCTCCCCTCTCCCGACCCGCGCTCCCGCCGCCCGCTGCGTCCAGTGCCTTACCAGGCGTGCTGTGAAGTAGACGCGTTGCGCGTAAATAATACGAGCTCCCGATGTGTAGTGTTCGCGAGTCCAAGCCCGCGCCCCGGTGACCGGCGCCCCGCCATGGCCTGTGCCCGCGGTCTTTGCACCGCAGACAAAATATTCATCTTCATCAACATTGCATTCGCGGTAAGCTTACATTCCTATTGCTTTGTGCTGAAAATACCAAAACATGACTTAAAATTTCAATAATCACATTTCTATTCGTCATCATTTAACTTAATGGAACCTTTTATACATTTTGACATTTAGATATTTATCTTTTTGTAGCGAGGGTTCTTGGAATTCACGTTTTAAGTTCGTTTAAAATTAACAAAAGCTTTTTTTATTCATTACAAAAGAAGTAAAATCCACATGTTCTAACTTGAAATCAATCTGAACCTTCACGAAAGAGATTTTTTACTTGTTTTAAAATGTTGGTTTTCTATAACATTATGACTCGGTTCATCTTAATTCAGTATACTGGTAAGGTTATAAAACAAAGGAGTCACAAAAAAATCAACAAAGGGTCTTATAATGGACCCTTTCCAAGTTTAGCCCTCACCTGCCGTATACCTGCGATGCATCCCATAACGTAATATGTAAATATGTTAAAATTCCAAGTATAATATGAATTTAAAAACTACCTTGTATGACTTATTACGTGTATTAATATATATCGCATTGCAAATTAACATCACATATAGTTAAACGTTATCAGTGTTCAGGTGTCTTCAAGTGGCCAACTGCGTTTATCAGACACCTGTTTGATATTATTAATTAATATGATTCATTTTAATTTCTCCTTTGTTAAATCGTTAAATTATATTTTATTGTTATTCATAAAGATAACAATTACATGTGTCAGGGATCCAATGATATTTTGTTTTTAACACTAAACATACCAAGTACCTGTCAAATTGACCGTTCTTAAACTTTTGTAAAACTTACACATTTTTAAACGTTATAATATCGTTATCAAACTACATGACAATTCTTAGAATATGCATATAATATTTTCTACACTCTTTACTTTTAGTTATTTCCATTATTACTATTACTGCGTTATATAATAAAATAACTTTTAATTACCGGTCAATTTGACGGCGTGCGGTAGGATCAGGTATACAAGAATTGTCGGTAGGTTTAGTGTTAATATATTTTTGTATTTTATTGTTACGTTTGATGAGTGCTAATATTATATTTTTTGTTGTAATGACGTCAATGTTTACCTTCGGTTTACAAATGAAATATAAACGTGTTTCTAGTGAATTTATTGACACAGTAACAAAGTAAACAGAAAATTGATAGTAGGTATGTTTTAATACACAATAGTCTATGAATAAAGCAAGTATTTTCTAACGGGATACTGTTATGTCCCCAAATTTTAAAGGATAACAGAAACCTATAAAAACTGAACTCTAAATGCAAGTAAGACTCAAATTCGTAGCCTCGTAATTTAGATAAGCTATTAGGACACTATATATTGTTGACTTACTTCAGACCTGCTGTTAACTATTATTTGTAGGGTAAGTTCGCTATTCGCGGATCACGTGTTCGACCAATCGACTACAAATTAAAAATACGTAAAAACCCAAATGACGATTATTTGGTATGCCCTAACCGGTAAATTTATATTTTTTTTAAATATTTTTAAGAACTTTGTAAACTAAAAATATTACTGAATAAACATAAATAAAAAGTTTGAGGTTTTACTGAATTTAACCAAAAAATATTGATTAATTACTTTGAGACAGTTATTTGATTTGACTTAAGTGTTCATTTTTTATTTTTATCGCCGAGTAAATAAATAATGTTCCATAATTATGTTTTGAGACTGAAATTAATGTTAACTGTGTATCGGCCATTTTGGAATTTCCAGGCGTATATTATTAAAATATTTATACAGTAAAACACAGCTAAAAAAACGAGTATAAACATTAATAAAATATGTATATAAAAATATAGAATATGTAATGTTATATAGACATGTACTGTCGCGGTTATACTACTAGTTTAGTGTATATGTATGCTTTGTACACTGTGGTATTAAAAAGTGTAGTTATATAGGATAACGAAATATATATATATATTAAGTAGTAAAGTATCTCAGTATCTAGATTATTTAAAAAATATAATCCTTTATTTCTATATTTTTTAATATTAAATGATTTTATAAATGTTAATTGAGCGAAGCGAGCGTAGCGAGCGGAGCGTTTTACTGGAGCCTTTTTCACATTCTTTGACACGAATAGGCTCGAAAACTACTTGACGGAAAATTATGAAATTTTGCAATCAAAAAGACACATATCGGGTGAAGGTTTTAAAAAAAATAATTTAAGAAAAATGTCATGTCATTGAGGTATAATCGTTAAAAAACTGATACCCCATTGAAGTCAATGGGAAACGATGAGTCACTGGGCTCGCTTCGCTCAATATGCAAACGGTACCCGAGATTTCGCGAGCGCAGCGAGTCGAAATCTAGGTTCTGTTGGCGCCACTAGTTTATTTAGTTTATTTTATTATAGATACTAGGACCTTGGCAGTATTAGAATTTTAAAAAAAGATGTTTTGTTTCAAAGGGTATTTGAATTTTAATAGAAAATCCCACAAATCCTGAAATTAACTTCTCTGATACTTAATATTTTTTCTATTTATTCTGATATTTATAATTTTATGCAAACGATCTGTAATTACAAGATCTCATTTATTTTTATTATCAATTGAAAATTAATCGTTAATTATTGTGCTTAGTGGTAAAAATTCTATCGTAATTTTTTTTTTATTTTAGCTGGCGTTAAACTCAGTCTGTAATTAAAAATATTTAACAATAAATAAAATAATAATAATAAAATATTTTAATAGAACGAATGTATTTTACATATTTATTTTATAGAAAATAAAAAATATTACAAAATCCCAAATATTTCGTTTGCATAATAATTAATAGCTAAATAATTATTAAAAAAATATATATTTCAGTAATAATTCTTCTACTCGTTCATACTGACGTAAACTGGAATGTTACTCGAAATACGACGCTTTTCTAGTATTGTTATAAAAATATATAATAAAAAAAAATTTACTTGTGCATCTGTACATTAAGTATATAAAACATATTTTTTGTGTATTTTATGTGTTTTTACAATATTTTTTTTACAAACTTGTTCGAAGATACAAACTTACCCCACATAATAAAATAGTCCAAATGAAATATAAAAAAACAATAATAATTAGAATGAAATTAACAAATTAAAGATTACACTAATAAAAACTAAACCCGGTACTACAACTAATAATAAAAACTAAACCCGGTACTACCACTAGTAAAAACTAAACCTCATATATATACTAGTAATAAACTAAACCCACTATATATAGTATTACTGGTATGGTTTTCGAAGCATGAATGTGTCGTAGTGACGGAAAGAGTTATGCAAAGTGTGTCAACACTTTAAAATGCATGATGCGCGTCGCACCAAAGATTTAAAGGTAAATATATGGACTACCTCACTTTGAACCTCAGTTTAAGTTTACTTTTAGTCTAAAAAGAGAATAATATAAAAGAAATCCTTTAGTTTACTTTAGTCTATATTATAAAAGAAATCCTTTATGTGTTGGTTTTTATATTTGTGGAAATATATTTTTTTATAAATCCTATAAAAAACTCGCTTATCAAATAATTAATACTTTAACAAAATGTTTAAATGTAAATTAAGATTTCGACTTATATGATAAATAGCAAATTGATGAACATTTTTAATATAATCATATTACATTCATTAATTTTGCAATAATAATTACTAATTAGGTTACGTAATAATGAATTATTTAATTTAGAATCATACTTAACTATTGTAATTAAATTATTGATAATAGATAAAAGTTGTTTTAATATTTACGCCGTCCTTGACAGTGACCTCTTTCACGTGTCGTGTACTGGTCGTGTCGTATCCGTGACCTCTTTCCCGTGTCGTGACGCATCCGTTACGTTACTAGAAAGCATGCACTTCTTTAGTATGACATTTTTCGTATGCCAATGTCGCTTGGTAGTTACTATTAAGATAGCACATTCTCGACCTAGAGCTTGTTTACGTGTTTATATTAATTATTATATTATTTATATTTTGTATAATAATATTAAAAGATAAGGATTCAGAAAAAAATACATATATTATTATTTATTATCAAAACATTCGAGCTAATTTTCTACGTTCTAATTCTGAGTGCCGGCTAATATAACTAGGATCCGTTAACCGTACGCGGCGGGTGTTGAGCTGAGCCCCTCTCCTTTCTTCTTTTCTTGATAACTTTTGACTGGCTAAACATTTTCTCAATCTGTTTTCGCTATAACATCCGCGTACGGCTCAAACATACATGAGAACATTTTTAGCTAATTATCTCGTCGCATTCTGGAGACAACTAAATACAAAAAAGGTCTCCCAAACAGTTAAGAGCTTCGCTTACGTTCAGCTCAATGAAATTCTGAAGCTGGTTGCCGCAAATTTGTATCATCAAGGGAAGGATAAAAATTATAAAATTTGTTTCCGGCAACCAGGTATAAAATTTTAAATTACATAAATTTACGTTAGCGGCAATCAAAAATTGAATTTGAGATGACGTGAATTCAAGTCAGCGTTCGCGAATGTGTTAACAAATATAAGACCCCTATTCTGATTTACCATTTTAAAAAAAATATTCAAACCCATCTTATTGTTTTCGTGAAAGGAAGTAAGAAGTTCTATTGACTTAACCAATTAGCGAATACATCACAAAATATCATTAAAATCGGCCCAGTTACTATTGTTCTATCCCAAAGTAGTTAGTAATAATTAGTAGTAATTAGAGATTACAAAGAAAACACAGGCAATAACCTGCAATAGTTCAAAATATAATAGACTATACTAACTAGACTATAGATTAAAATGTAAAAAGATATACTTTACTTATGAGATTAAAAAACTATGAATACGCATTAACTTAATGCACTCGATAACTATTAATTAATATGTAATTATATCCTTTTATAGTAATAATAATTATCATGTTATGAATAATTACAATAACATAACATAAAATAACATAACAAGTAAAGAAATTGAATTGTCGGCATCTCGGGAACGTCCGCTGACTCATAATATCAGTTATAAGAAGAATTAAAATAAATTGTTATAAGTTATATATAAAATACAATTATTCTATACTAATACAAGTAATTTTTTAATATAAATATAATTATTCTCTTGTTTCTTAGCCATTGAGGAAAATTATAGTACTTTCTTGCTATATCTATCTCTCTTGCAATGTCTCTCTCTGACTTCTCTGTCTCTCTCTAACTTCTCTGCCTCTCACTCTCACTCAACGATCCTTCTAATTAGTTAATATGTTATATTTTTATAAACACTTGTAGTGCTTGTGCTTTATCTAAGTACTTGTGATTTATCAAATGTAGTTTACAGTCATTTATCACCACAACCACGTAAATCAAACTAACAACATAATAAATTAATAATTATTATATATATTTTGTATTAATTGAGCTGAGCGTAAGCGAAGCTCTTAACCGTTTGAGAGACCTTTTTTGTGTTTAGTTATCTCCAGAATGCGACGAGATAGTTAGCTAAAAATTTTCTCATGTATGTTTGAGTCGAACGCGGATGTTATAGCGAAAACAGATTGAAAAAATGTTTAGCCATTCAAAAGTTATCAAGAAAAGAAGAAAGGAGAGGGGCTCAGCTCAACACCCGCCGCGCACGGTTGGCGGATCCTAGTATGATTTGTGTTAAAGATAAGACGAGAAAAATATATATGAAAGAAAAGTGCGTCAGTGCTGTGTAATGTCAATGGCACGTGGAGTGGCCATTGCGGTAATTAGTAAATTACAGCATCCTCCGAGAGATACATCTCAAATAGAAGCTTCATATAGCTTCTATATCTATATCTAATAAAATCTAGATATATTAATTACTATTTTTACATAATTAATAATAATGACGAACATTTCCTACGTACAAAGTGACAGTACAATTTTATAATAGCTCTATTATGAGACGTAATCGGATTATAAGACAAAGGATATTTAACTAAATATATATTTCTTATTTGCATTGTTTCTGTAAAACCAATAAAGGGAAAACTTTTATAGTAAATAACTCAATAATAAGAACATTAATAAAATAATATTACACAGAATTAGATTAAATACTGCGTATAAATTTGTCATACAAAATAAATAAATTGAATCATCTAGTAGGGCATAGAAATCTATTAATTGCAACTTTTCCGACCGTGTTTAATCCCTTAATGTAGTAATAGCAAATTATAATAAAATATCAAAAACGATCCCTAAAATATTTAATACATGTCACTGGTTTAATATGACGTATCGTTTGGATGATCGGGAATAATATACACGCAATATCACGCCGCGATTCACATCAAAATCAAAAATGCGTCCAACCGTCCAACATGATACGCGTATCTGATACGTGTATCATACTAAGTTATACAACGGCATGGAATATCATTTCAATCCCGTATCTGTTATAATAAAATACAAGTATAGACAAAGCTTAATATCGAAATAATATAATAATTTGGTATCCATTAAAACTTCAATATATTTGCTAATTGCGCGTTCTAATTCGGAGATAGCCAAATTTTTATTTTGCTATTTTATGACATCACTGTAACGACCTTATACAAAATTACTTTTTTAATTATATATATTATATATTGTGAAATACTGTTTGTCTATGTATATAACTAGGGTCGTTAACAGACCATCTATTTCAACTCGCTGCACTCGCAAAATCTCGGGTGCCGTTTGCATATTAAGCGAAGCGAGCTCAGTGTAATGACTCATCGTTTCCCGTTTGACTTCAATGGGATATCAGTTTTTTGACTATTACTCCTCAACGACATGACATTTTTCAAAAATTTCATAATTTCCCGTCAAGTAGATTTTGAGCCTATTCGTGACAAAGAATGTGAAAAAGTCTCCAGTAGACCGCTCTGCTCACTTCGTTCGCTTCGCTCAACAACGTATCAGAATGTCTGAATGTACATATAACATCAGACACGTGTTGCTGGTCGATGACCCACTTGCTTCAGAGTACAAACTTCAATGAGCTGACGAGGCGATGGTGTCTGCCAAGCCTTCATACACATTCTTATGCCTTTTACATTCAAGTATCAATCAAATTCCCTTAATATTAAAAAATTAAACATTATTTTAATAGGATTTTACTTCTTTTACTTAATAATTGTTAAGTTTATTTCAGGAAATGTATTTGTAATGTATGTATTTTCTATAACAATAAACAAAATGGGAAAAAAATATTTGATATATCTATAACATGTATTTATTATTTTATACATTTTTGATTATTCCTTCATGAATAAATTACTTAATTAAGAATGATTTTTTTTTATTTGCAGAGATTATTATGAGTTAAAATTTAGCACATTATAATAATAATTGGATTGGATTGGATTTCAACTTAAACACGAAAACTAAAACTGTAGTTGCGTAAAATCTATTCTATATAAATTAAATATAAAATGTAATAAACTAGGATCCGCCCATCGTGCGTGGCGGGAATTGAGCTGAGCGCAGGAAAATTAGAAAAGAATAAAAGGAAATAAATAACAATAATGAACAATTAATTGAAAAAGTTTTTCGCCATGAAAGTTAGACTACGAGCGACAATCACGAGTCTCTTGGTTTTTTCTTTATAACTTTTGATTTAATCAAGCTATTTTCATTCTGTTTTTTTTTCTGTAGATGCTTATTAATAAGATCTACATTCGTGCCAAATTTGACTAAAATCGCTCCAGTAGTTTTCATGTGATGAAGCGACTCAGCTCATTTTGAGGAAGACGATCGGCAAGCGCGCGCGAGAACAGTTAAGCTTATGTCTATGGGGATTCAGTTTTTCCACCATAACTTTTGATCAAATCAAGATTTTATTAATCAGTTTTTTTCTGTAGAAGCCCGTCAACAAGAGCTACAGCAATGGCAAAACTGTAGTTTTGATGAAGATCGACTGAGTAGTTTTTATGTGATGTGGCGACATAAAATTTATTCCCAAATGGTAAAGAGCTTCGCTTACGCTCAGCTCAATTATTCCGAAAAAATACGTAAGTAAATATTTCAAAAGAGTGATTGAGAGGATTAACATATCTCTTTTCTCCAAAATTATAAGAACAAAAATCCATTAGAGTGACACTGATGGAACTCTTTTTTACAGTCTTGTATCGTCCAAAGTATTTGTACTCAACCTGTTAACTGGTATTGCAGTTTTACTCTTTGACAAATATGTCAAGGTCACTTATATATTAACATTGAACATAAACAAACAAATAAGTATAAAATGTTATTTTCTCGGAGCAGTGACGTCATTAAGCACTTAATCTATTGGAAAGAGATGCAATAATTTAACGGATCGTTGCACAACTTGTTTTGGTGTCGTCCATTGTTGTAACACTGATGCAGCTCTTTGTACAGTCTTGTATCATCCAAAGTATTTGCAGTACTCAACGTGTTAACCGGTAATATATTGCAGTTTTACTCTTTGACATATATGTCAAGGTTAATATATAAATAAATATTGAAAATAAACAAACAAATAAGTATAGAATGTTATTTTCTCAGAACAGTGACGTCATTAGGCACTTAATCTATTGGAAAGAGATGCAATAATTTAACGGATCGTTGCACAACTTGTTTTGGTGTCGTCCATTGTTGTAACACTGATGCAGCTCTTTGTACAGTCTTGTATCATCCAAAGTATTTGCAGTACTCAACGTGTTAACCGGTAATATATTGCAGTTTTACTCTTTGACATATATGTCAAGGTTAATATATAAATAAATATTGAAAATAAACAAACAAATAAGTATAGAATGTTATTTTCTCAGAACAGTGACGTCATTAGGCACTTAATCTATTGGAAAGAGATGCAATAATTTAACGGATCGTTGCACAACTTGTTTTGGTGTCGTCCATTGTTGTAAAACTGATGCAGCTCTTTATACAGTCTTGTATCATCCAAACTATTTGCAGTACTCAACATGTTAACCGGTAATATATTGCAGTTTTACTCTTTGACATATATGTCAAGGTTAATATATAAATAAATATTGAAAATAAACAAACAAATAAGTATAAAATGTAATTTCTCGGAGCAGTGACGTCATTAAGCACTTAATCCATTGGAAAGAGATGCAATAATTTAACGGGTCGTTGCACAACTCTTTTAGTGTCCATTGTCTATTACATATACAGTAATACCCCGCTTTACGCGAGGGATACGTTCCAAAAAAAATCGCGTTAACTGAAATTCGCGTATAACGAGGTTTATGATTAAATATAGTCAAAAATTATTATAAAAAAATAGAAATAATTTTAATCAATCACTTTAATTCTAGGAACACTTTATGCAATACATACTCTTATTTTTTTACGGAAAAATACATCTATTGTTGATGACTATTATATTTATACACTCTTTCGCGCAATACGAGGCATTTGAGCGCGAAATTTGCATCCGCGTTATAGTGAAACCGCGTATAACGGGGTCGCGTAAAGCGGGGTATTACTGTATATATATATAATTCTAAGCGGCTTTGTGTGTAATAATTAATGTCCGTTCTCTAAGCTGGGCTTTTTAAGAGGAAACTTTATTATTCATGAAAGAGCTTACAAAGTCATGTACATGGTTTTATTTCATGTATATATTAATAATACATAATATAATTTGATTATTTTCATACAATGATTATCTATATATAAAAAATAAAATTGAAATGTCGGTTTGTAATTTCAAATAAATGCATATTAAAGTTTATACGGTACTTACATAAACTTACATTTTTTTTAGTTTTTTATGTCTGTTTGTTTGTTCCGGCTAATTTCTGAACCAACTGGATCGATTTTAACGAGACTTTAACAGGATAACTGATGTTAAAAGGAGTAAATTGAGCTTTTTTTATTTAAAACCATACGAAGCCGTGGGCACAGCTAGATATAAAATGTTATAAAAATAAAAGTACGTTCCTTATGTAATTACAGATGATATATTATTGAGTCGGGGAAAACAAACGAAGTCAGTAGCAAAAGCTAGTTTAAAATAAACGCATTATCATTAATAGGTGTAATATGCGCTGATATTAAATAGGGGTCGGGTAACCGTAACCTAATACTTGTTATATGATATACATATATATATATATATATATATATATACTTATCAGGTTTATCTAAACAGTTGTTATAACATATCACATCCTATGTAATATAATTTGCAAAGAGGATTACACTAGCTTAGCATAAATGCGTTGTCGGAAGTACTCGTGAAACCGTTGTATTGCAAGTGAGTGGAGAATGCTGGAATTTATTCCTCTTGTACACTCAAAGATTACAATCTAAAATACCATATATATATATATATATGTATATATATATATATATATATATATATATATATATATATATATATATACACAACTTCAGTTAGTATCTACATCGAGAAAACTTTAGTTTCGTCATAGTTAATATTACCTTAATTGGATTTTCATAACTTTCAAATAACCGTTTGCTTTCTATACCAACATTAAGTTCTATACAAATTAAATCTTCATAACTGTACTTTCAAATCAAAATTCGACAAGCTACCCACTTATTGTGTAATTCGGCAATGAATTCAAACCATTGCCGTGATCGCTATTAAACCGTAGTAAATCGAGTTTGATCGATGGTACTATCTTGGTCCCCCCCTCCCCCCTCACTCCCCGGCTCCGGTTTGTGAAGGAATGCAAGAGTAAAGATGAAGGAGCGCTCTGTCGATCTTTTATAATAAGCCACTTAAATCAGATATAAAGCAACAAGTCTCATTGATTGATTGATTGAAAGATGATTGATTGATGATTGATTGATTGATATAGTGGAATTCTTTTGATTTCTACATTATATGACGAATTTCACACATAGCAATATGTCAATTCCCTTTAAATTTACGGGACGCTGAGTTTTAAAATCATTAATATATGTCCACGTGTTATTTTATTGTGTATTTTTATAGCGCCAAATGTTTTAGAATATTTATTTGTATTAAGATGTCTTTTATTAACGTTTTTTGTTGTTGCTTTTTATGTTAATAAATTTTGATTGCTTGAATATTAATTTATATTTGTATGTATGTCTGTTCAAATAGGTCAGTGACATTATTTAATTTGAGATAAAGGGTCCAGACAGACTCCGAGATGCAGACTCGGTGCACTAAGTATAATTCTAGGGCTGCCACAAGATATATATATATATATATATATATATATATATATATATTATGTTAGAATATTTTGGTTTTTAATAATTCCCACTATATTGTATATAATTGAGACTCATTCCTTAATTAATTTTTTGTTTATTTTACTGTTTTGATGTATTTTCATGTATTTGCTATTATGAATATCACCTCATAAATATTAATATAATAAACATCGTTATTATGACATTTGACCTTTTCCAGGATATAAAGTATAATTTATAATGTAAAATTCATTAAGAGACAACCCTATTGTTATTCTTATCCTTGGCCGTGCTAAGTAAACAATGAGCGAAGTGGGGCAGCGAGACTATAACTATTTATGTATGCTATTTTATGTCTTACTACAAGAATATAGAGGCCATTGTCCTGTGCATTATTTATCGTTACGTAAATGATGTCAACGTTGTACATGTGTCAGTTGGAAACTAAGCACACTACCATTACTATTGGGGAATTTGAAATATTAAAATAAATGATGTATACAAATATTTTGATTTTAATACGAAAAAAATATAATTGGGCTGAGCGTAAGCGAAGCTCTTAACCGTTCGGGAGACCTTTTTTGTGTTTAGTTGTCTCCAGAATGAGACGAGATAATTAGCTAAAATTTTTCTCATGTATGTTTGAGCCGAACGCGGATGTTATAGCGAAAACAGAATGAAAAAATGTTTAGACATTCAAAAGTTATCGAGAAAAGAAGAAAGGAGGGGGGCTCAGCTTAACACCCGCCAACACCAGCGCACGGTTGGCGGATCCTAGTATAGTTACTTGCGACGACTTTACTTCTATCCTACAGTAAATATTTAACCTTATGTATTGTTTTATAAGAGATGTTAGGTTAGGTCAGTGTATATCAAAAGGCTGTAAACATTAATGTTTTTTTTCAAAAATACACTACATTTTATTTTATGGTGTTTACAAAATAGCAATATATCTACCGCGGTGACGCTGTCATGGCCAGGTGGGCTAACAGCAGAGACAATACAAAAAAAAAAGAAAAAAAAGAAAAAAAAAAAGAAAAAAAAGAAAAAAAAAAGAAAAAAAAAGAAAAAAGATAAAAAAAGAAAAAAGATAAAAAAAAGAAAAAAAAATAGAAAAAGAAAAAATAATAGACATTACTATAATGACATGTAATAATCATATATTACAGTTTTATCGGTAAAAAAATACATAAAAAATTTTGAAAGTTCATTGAACCTATGCTATGATAAAGTTAATGCTATGTATATATTTAATGATACTATGTAAGTTGGTGTGTCACGAAAGCTTAATCTTTTGGGGATTCGTCAGTTGGAAGGTTTCTGCAATCACCCGGCGCTCCGTAACGACATTTGATATTAAATTTATTATTAGGATGTTTTACAGAATAATATAATTAAAAAGATAAATATTACACAGATTTAATAATTAATGAATACTATATATAATAAAAATATTAAATTGGTGAATAAAATAACAATTTAATATTAAATCGAAGTATTGTTAGAGTTTATCAATAAATCAAAACCTGTCTATTTCTTGGTATTTGGCTTTGGAATTATAAAGTATTATGTACCACGTGCAATGTACCGGGTAGTTAAGGTCAATTGTAATACTGGTTCGTCTGAGGTCGTTGACCTCATCAAGTGCTGGGTCTCGGTGCTTTGATCCAGTCTTTGAGGGACTGTCTTTGTAATGATAAGACTTTTACGCATTACGCTAAGATACACACACACACACACACACACACACACATATATATATATACACTTTTCATAAGAATATAAGTTTTGCGTCACAAATAAGATCCCTTCATATATCAGTTTGAATTAAATAAATAATTTGAGCTCAAAAATATAACGTAAATGTCTTTCTTAGGCTTTGACATTTAATTAAAAAAAACATATTTCTCAGCCTAACATTCCCCACAGCTGGGGAAGGCTATATTAAAAGATTAGTATAATTTAGTATTTTAAAAGTAATCTTTTTAAATGAATTACAGTTTTTTTTTACTTTTAGCCTTCGTTTATACATTGTTTAAGTTTATTTTGACATTTTTTTTGTAACATGTAGGTATGTGACTCGACAAAATTAACTGAATCTAATTCAGTTAATTTGAAGTTTCATATAATTGATACTGACATTACTTCGTATTAGAACTCAGGTTTATTTATGAATATTACTCAAGAAACCGCATGATGGGTCTACATTATTCTGATTACTGGAGTCAGTAAACCTTGGTGACAATGAATCACTTCAGTACTTTATAACCTTTCGACTAACTAAAAAAAGAAAAACAATATAAAACGGAGAACATACATAAACATACATACAGTCGAACATAACTTCCTCTTTTTAGAAGTCGGTTATTCATTAAATCATAGACCGGCCTCCACACCTTGAGGCCAATGTTACAAAAAAATAATTACTCCGTCTGAAGCTACTTTATTTGAAGTATTTATAAATTTATCATTTACAAAAATAACATCACGACCGCAACTAATTTAAAATTTAGAGTCAGTGGAAAAGTTAAATAAACAACGGTAGCCCTGACTCGTTAACCAAACCAAACCAAATAGAATGGTAAAGAATTGTACCCTTATAGGTCTCAAATTAAAATGTTTAAAACACCTATTATTATTCGTAATGTGACACTAGTCTTACATTTCATGTCTCAAACTCATTTAGAATATAAAAACTAAATATAAAAACAAATTTTTAGTAAAACAATAAAGTTTTAATTGAATTCTAATTATACATATTTCACATATAACATTTCTTCCTTAATTGTCTTTTCATATACATATATATATGTGTAATAATTATATATTTATTTATTTATTTACCTTCACGCCATATCCCTTGCGGGGTAGCCAGAGACGACGGAGCGCCAAACGCTACGGTCTCTGCATACCTCTTTCGCCTCGGCCACAGACATCAACTTCTTCATACATGCCCTCCGGGGGGTCCTCATGCTTTTTACGTGACCTTCCTCCAGTATCGTAGCTACTGTGTTTTCGAAGGTCACTCGAGGCCTCCCCCTGTCTCTCTTACCGCTCACTTTTCCCATATAAATCTTTTTTACCATTCTTTCATCACTCATTCGTTCAACGTGCCCAAACCTGAGCACGTTCTTCTTCATTCTCATCGTGACATCTTCGCTAGTACCTGCCATTCTGTGGATCTCTTCATTGCGGATTCGATCAGCTAGACTGACTCCGCATATTCTGCGAAGAGAATATAAGTAATAATTATAAATATAATATAAGTATATAAATAAATATTGAAAATAAACAAACAAATAAGTATAGAATGTTATTTTCTCAGAACAGTGACGTCATTAGGCACTTAATCTATTGGAAAGAGATGCAATAATTTAACGGATCGTTGCACAACTTGTTTTGGTGTCGTCCATTGTTGTAAAACTGATGCAGCTCTTTATACAGTCTTGTATCATCCAAACTATTTGCAGTACTCAACATGTTAACCGGTAATATATTGCAGTTTTACTCTTTGACATATATGTCAAGGTTAATATATAAATAAATATTGAAAATAAACAAACAAATAAGTATAAAATGTAATTTCTCGGAGCAGTGACGTCATTAAGCACTTAATCCATTGGAAAGAGATGCAATAATTTAACGGGTCGTTGCACAACTCTTTTAGTGTCCATTGTCTATTACATATACAGTAATACCCCGCTTTACGCGAGGGATACGTTCCAAAAAAAATCGCGTTAACTGAAATTCGCGTATAACGAGGTTTATGATTAAATATAGTCAAAAATTATTATAAAAAAATAGAAATAATTTTAATCAATCACTTTAATTCTAGGAACACTTTATGCAATACATACTCTTATTTTTTTACGGAAAAATACATCTATTGTTGATGACTATTATATTTATACACTCTTTCGCGCAATACGAGGCATTTGAGCGCGAAATTTGCATCCGCGTTATAGTGAAACCGCGTATAACGGGGTCGCGTAAAGCGGGGTATTACTGTATATATATATAATTCTAAGCGGCTTTGTGTGTAATAATTAATGTCCGTTCTCTAAGCTGGGCTTTTTAAGAGGAAACTTTATTATTCATGAAAGAGCTTACAAAGTCATGTACATGGTTTTATTTCATGTATATATTAATAATACATAATATAATTTGATTATTTTCATACAATGATTATCTATATATAAAAAATAAAATTGAAATGTCGGTTTGTAATTTCAAATAAATGCATATTAAAGTTTATACGGTACTTACATAAACTTACATTTTTTTTAGTTTTTTATGTCTGTTTGTTTGTTCCGGCTAATTTCTGAACCAACTGGATCGATTTTAACGAGACTTTAACAGGATAACTGATGTTAAAAGGAGTAAATTGAGCTTTTTTTATTTAAAACCATACGAAGCCGTGGGCACAGCTAGATATAAAATGTTATAAAAATAAAAGTACGTTCCTTATGTAATTACAGATGATATATTATTGAGTCGGGGAAAACAAACGAAGTCAGTAGCAAAAGCTAGTTTAAAATAAACGCATTATCATTAATAGGTGTAATATGCGCTGATATTAAATAGGGGTCGGGTAACCGTAACCTAATACTTGTTATATGATATACATATATATATATATATATATATATATACTTATCAGGTTTATCTAAACAGTTGTTATAACATATCACATCCTATGTAATATAATTTGCAAAGAGGATTACACTAGCTTAGCATAAATGCGTTGTCGGAAGTACTCGTGAAACCGTTGTATTGCAAGTGAGTGGAGAATGCTGGAATTTATTCCTCTTGTACACTCAAAGATTACAATCTAAAATACCATATATATATATATATATATGTATATATATATATATATATATATATATATATATATATACACAACTTCAGTTAGTATCTACATCGAGAAAACTTTAGTTTCGTCATAGTTAATATTACCTTAATTGGATTTTCATAACTTTCAAATAACCGTTTGCTTTCTATACCAACATTAAGTTCTATACAAATTAAATCTTCATAACTGTACTTTCAAATCAAAATTCGACAAGCTACCCACTTATTGTGTAATTCGGCAATGAATTCAAACCATTGCCGTGATCGCTATTAAACCGTAGTAAATCGAGTTTGATCGATGGTACTATCTTGGTCCCCCCCTCCCCCCTCACTCCCCGGCTCCGGTTTGTGAAGGAATGCAAGAGTAAAGATGAAGGAGCGCTCTGTCGATCTTTTATAATAAGCCACTTAAATCAGATATAAAGCAACAAGTCTCATTGATTGATTGATTGAAAGATGATTGATTGATGATTGATTGATTGATATAGTGGAATTCTTTTGATTTCTACATTATATGACGAATTTCACACATAGCAATATGTCAATTCCCTTTAAATTTACGGGACGCTGAGTTTTAAAATCATTAATATATGTCCACGTGTTATTTTATTGTGTATTTTTATAGCGCCAAATGTTTTAGAATATTTATTTGTATTAAGATGTCTTTTATTAACGTTTTTTGTTGTTGCTTTTTATGTTAATAAATTTTGATTGCTTGAATATTAATTTATATTTGTATGTATGTCTGTTCAAATAGGTCAGTGACATTATTTAATTTGAGATAAAGGGTCCAGACAGACTCCGAGATGCAGACTCGGTGCACTAAGTATAATTCTAGGGCTGCCACAAGATATATATATATATATATATATATATATATATATATATTATGTTAGAATATTTTGGTTTTTAATAATTCCCACTATATTGTATATAATTGAGACTCATTCCTTAATTAATTTTTTGTTTATTTTACTGTTTTGATGTATTTTCATGTATTTGCTATTATGAATATCACCTCATAAATATTAATATAATAAACATCGTTATTATGACATTTGACCTTTTCCAGGATATAAAGTATAATTTATAATGTAAAATTCATTAAGAGACAACCCTATTGTTATTCTTATCCTTGGCCGTGCTAAGTAAACAATGAGCGAAGTGGGGCAGCGAGACTATAACTATTTATGTATGCTATTTTATGTCTTACTACAAGAATATAGAGGCCATTGTCCTGTGCATTATTTATCGTTACGTAAATGATGTCAACGTTGTACATGTGTCAGTTGGAAACTAAGCACACTACCATTACTATTGGGGAATTTGAAATATTAAAATAAATGATGTATACAAATATTTTGATTTTAATACGAAAAAAATATAATTGGGCTGAGCGTAAGCGAAGCTCTTAACCGTTCGGGAGACCTTTTTTGTGTTTAGTTGTCTCCAGAATGAGACGAGATAATTAGCTAAAATTTTTCTCATGTATGTTTGAGCCGAACGCGGATGTTATAGCGAAAACAGAATGAAAAAATGTTTAGACATTCAAAAGTTATCGAGAAAAGAAGAAAGGAGGGGGGCTCAGCTTAACACCCGCCAACACCAGCGCACGGTTGGCGGATCCTAGTATAGTTACTTGCGACGACTTTACTTCTATCCTACAGTAAATATTTAACCTTATGTATTGTTTTATAAGAGATGTTAGGTTAGGTCAGTGTATATCAAAAGGCTGTAAACATTAATGTTTTTTTTCAAAAATACACTACATTTTATTTTATGGTGTTTACAAAATAGCAATATATCTACCGCGGTGACGCTGTCATGGCCAGGTGGGCTAACAGCAGAGACAATACAAAAAAAAAACAAAAAAAAGAAAAAAAAAGAAAAAAAATAAAAAAAAAAGAAAAAAAAAGAAAAAAGATAAAAAAAGAAAAAAGATAAAAAAAAGAAAAAAAAATAGAAAAAGAAAAAATAATAGACATTACTATAATGACATGTAATAATCATATATTACAGTTTTATCGGTAAAAAAATACATAAAAAATTTTGAAAGTTCATTGAACCTATGCTATGATAAAGTTAATGCTATGTATATATTTAATGATACTATGTAAGTTGGTGTGTCACGAAAGCTTAATCTTTTGGGGATTCGTCAGTTGGAAGGTTTCTGCAATCACCCGGCGCTCCGTAACGACATTTGATATTAAATTTATTATTAGGATGTTTTACAGAATAATATAATTAAAAAGATAAATATTACACAGATTTAATAATTAATGAATACTATATATAATAAAAATATTAAATTGGTGAATAAAATAACAATTTAATATTAAATCGAAGTATTGTTAGAGTTTATCAATAAATCAAAACCTGTCTATTTCTTGGTATTTGGCTTTGGAATTATAAAGTATTATGTACCACGTGCAATGTACCGGGTAGTTAAGGTCAATTGTAATACTGGTTCGTCTGAGGTCGTTGACCTCATCAAGTGCTGGGTCTCGGTGCTTTGATCCAGTCTTTGAGGGACTGTCTTTGTAATGATAAGACTTTTACGAATTACGCTAAGATACACACACACACACACACACACATATATATATATACACTTTTCATAAGAATATAAGTTTTGCGTCACAAATAAGATCCCTTCATATATCAGTTTGAATTAAATAAATAATTTGAGCTCAAAAATATAACGTAAATGTCTTTCTTAGGCTTTGACATTTAATTAAAAAAAACATATTTCTCAGCCTAACATTCCCCACAGCTGGGGAAGGCTATATTAAAAGATTAGTATAATTTAGTATTTTAAAAGTAATCTTTTTAAATGAATTACAGTTTTTTTTTACTTTTAGCCTTCGTTTATACATTGTTTAAGTTTATTTTGACATTTTTTTTGTAACATGTAGGTATGTGACTCGACAAAATTAACTGAATCTAATTCAGTTAATTTGAAGTTTCATATAATTGATACTGACATTACTTCGTATTAGAACTCAGGTTTATTTATGAATATTACTCAAGAAACCGCATGATGGGTCTACATTATTCTGATTACTGGAGTCAGTAAACCTTGGTGACAATGAATCACTTCAGTACTTTATAACCTTTCGACTAACTAAAAAAAGAAAAACAATATAAAACGGAGAACATACATAAACATACATACAGTCGAACATAACTTCCTCTTTTTAGAAGTCGGTTATTCATTAAATCATAGACCGGCCTCCACACCTTGAGGCCAATGTTACAAAAAAATAATTACTCCGTCTGAAGCTACTTTATTTGAAGTATTTATAAATTTATCATTTACAAAAATAACATCACGACCGCAACTAATTTAAAATTTAGAGTCAGTGGAAAAGTTAAATAAACAACGGTAGCCCTGACTCGTTAACCAAACCAAACCAAATAGAATGGTAAAGAATTGTACCCTTATAGGTCTCAAATTAAAATGTTTAAAACACCTATTATTATTCGTAATGTGACACTAGTCTTACATTTCATGTCTCAAACTCATTTAGAATATAAAAACTAAATATAAAAACAAATTTTTAGTAAAACAATAAAGTTTTAATTGAATTCTAATTATACATATTTCACATATAACATTTCTTCCTTAATTGTCTTTTCATATACATATATATATGTGTAATAATTATATATTTATTTATTTATTTACCTTCACGCCATATCCCTTGCGGGGTAGCCAGAGACGACGGAGCGCCAAACGCTACGGTCTCTGCATACCTCTTTCGCCTCGGCCACAGACATCAACTTCTTCATACATGCCCTCCGGGGGGTCCTCATGCTTTTTACGTGACCTTCCTCCAGTATCGTAGCTACTGTGTTTTCGAAGGTCACTCGAGGCCTCCCCCTGTCTCTCTTACCGCTCACTTTTCCCATATAAATCTTTTTTACCATTCTTTCATCACTCATTCGTTCAACGTGCCCAAACCTGAGCACGTTCTTCTTCATTCTCACCGTGACATCTTCGCTAGTACCTGCCATTCTGTGGATCTCTTCATTGCGGATTCGATCAGCTAGACTGACTCCGCATATTCTGCGAAGAGAATATAAGTAATAATTATAAATCCAAAAAAATTGTATTTGTTCGTATTTTAAAAATATATTTTATTTTATACTTTTTGACTATAACTATGCTTAGTTTACTTTTTGATCTGAACTAATGTTAACTCACAAGAAATGTTATAGTAAAATATAATAAGAATAAATTACACTAAAAATAATAATACCAAATACGTGTTTTAATTGTAATTAACAACAAATTAACATAATATTCCATAGATATCTATTATTGAGAAACATAACTAAGTATTCTATCCCCTTAATTATAACTAAAGTCAAAGATCAAGGAACATAACATGTTAATAAAGTTGTATAACAGTCTTTATTCTAGACATTGTAGGTATAAAACATTTCGTGCATAAAGGAGCTAAAGAAAACATATCTCGATAATGCTCTCTGTGTTCTTATCTTTTCTCAATTTAACTCTTATAATAATGCCTGCTCTGTATAAAGATTGCAGAACGATAACGAAATGACCTTACACATTTGACCTCGAGATTATCTTATTGATGCTAATATGTCATCACTGATCATCAAATTAATGTTGAAAAGATACATGTACAGTCCTTTATGCTTTATTAAATAAGTATCCTCAATGAAGATAGTCATGTCTCCAATTTGAAAGGGATAAGAAAAGTAGAATTTTGTAACCAATTTGGTTGAATATTGGATGTTGGACGGTTTTTTCTAGATGATTTGCAATACGAGGTAGTCGTTTAGAACAGCTGCGTCATACCATTATCTGCGGTCACCGAGCCCGGCTCGAGTTTTAACATCACTTCAGTTGTTTTTGATTTACGGAATTACTCATTTTATTGAGTATATAGTAACTGCACAATAAAGCGGAACTCTTCATAAAATATGTACTATGAATTTGTCAAAAATGTATAACATTAGAAGTTCGTAAATGTTTTTTCGTTTCTAACTTTCGTTTAAGAGCGATCTAATAAATTTGATAAAAAAATAATATTAAAATAACAGTACAACAATATAATATATACAATGAGGTGGTCTGTAATATCTAATTAGCCAAGAGTATAGACCAAACTAATTCTCGTTCATGATTTTGGAATAGTGTTATTGTTGACGAGTATACGTATAATATACGAGTGTGCGCTAATATACGAGTTTACGTCTAATATACGAGTTTACGCATAATATACGAATATACGTCTAATATACTAGTATGTATCTTGTGTTGCAGATGTACAGCGGCGCGTTGCTGTCGACGGCGGCGCGGCTGACGTGGGACCCGAGCACGTACACATGGTTCCGCTTCATGTGCGCGGCGCAGTACCGTGTATCCACTGCTTACATGCTGGCGGCGGGGCTGTGGCTGACCGCACTGGTGTACCTCGCCGCCGCCGCCGCACACCGCGCAGCTGCGTCCTGTCTGCACGTCGTGAGTACACCTCTTATGACTGAACTTAATTCAGGTTTTACGTTTTAGTACTAGGACTACTTAGAGTTATTTGACTGCAACCCATATACGTACTGACTCATCATAAATAGTATCACAGCTTCTCAGTAGTTTGACTTAAAATTCCTGTTGTTACGGTCAGTCTCAGAAAGAAAGAAACAGAAAGGTTTATTTCGGTAAGTATGGTATCAAAATAGGATCCCTTTTGACGTACACAAGTGATTACTGGTATTGAATCAACGTGGAAAACATATAAATTAATAAATAAATGAATAAGAGAATCAAAGTTTTCATCCCAAAAATGTGACTTCAGTTGAAGTTCAGTTGAAAAAAGTGTAGAAGTTTCGTGAACGTAGTATGTAATAGCGTGTCATCATGTGCAGTACTCGGTGGGTGTGGTGTGCCTGGCGCTGAGCGAGGTGGCGTACGGCGCGTGGATGGCGCTGTCCCTCGCGGCGTGGTGGCGCAGCGCCCCGCAGGCCGAGCTCGTGCGGCGCGGCATGGACTTGCTCCACGACATCAAACCAGCCCTGCTGGCTGTTGAGCGGTACAGAGATGTCGCTCGCCCGCTCTACGACATGATCAAGGTGAGGACATGGTTCATAGACAACGAATGATAATAAAAAATTGATTGCCTTCTATTGGACAATTTTATTCTCGTGAGATCTATTGAATGGCAATTGCCTGAATTGACATAACAATGCTGAAGCGATTTGTCCTCAATCGGGACGAATCGATTTCTGCTTAAATGCTTGGTCTATGTACTTGTATTTAACAATGATATGATGTCCGTTATTGTTGTTAATTGTTAGATATACACTACTCACCGACTAATGCATTAATATTTTTACTTGTTATATAGATAATTAAATAGAAGACATTTCTAGAGAGAACACATCAATTGTGTGAAATAATAATTTTAAATTATTTTCTAACAAGTAGTAACTTGCACAGTTGCTGTTATTTCAAAATAGCATGCACAACCTTTTCACAGACATTGTTTAGCCAGCCCAAGGTGTATACTTATTATATTGAGCTATTATAGTGTGTGTTTTAATATATGTGTGTGTGTGTAGGAGGTGGAGCAGGAGGCGCCCAACAACGTGTATGTGATCATCGTGTTCGGGGTCGTGGGCATGGTGCTACAGGTATGTACATTTCGTCCATAATTATTGTTACAAGTAAAAATTTTTGTTAGTTATATTGAGTTAGTTAAAACATTTTAATCGTACTAAAATTTAATAGTATCATATTTATTAGTCTCAGCAAAATATAAGAAGTATTTTATACGAAATGTCCATCTTTGGTTTTAATTTGTCTTTTTTTACTTTGTATTACGGCAAACTTGCTCACGCATAGCTTTGAATAGCTTTGAAATAAAGCTCCATACTCAGAGCAAGAAAATCATTGTAATACTGTTTACTTTAAGATTCATACCATATTAGAATTTAATACCTAAAAATAATAATTGAAAGAATCGATCGAAGGTATCAATTAATATTAAACACGTTTAATGTTTGTGATCAACAAGTATAATTCATTTACTCACACATACATTATTCTAGTAAGTAAGTAATTAAAAAATAATCACACAGTAATAAACCTATTAAAAAACTGAACACAAAAAATATATAAACATATAATTTATTGCTCAAAAACACGGAACTGAAGTATAATAAATGAGGAAACATCATGAAGTCTTTTCCACATTATTAGAGTATCAAACTCATAGAAAGAAATACCATATCCATGACAAAGATGCCAAGCCAACCAATGAATACCTTTTTTTTTTGTCTGGTACTTTTTATAAGTACACACCGCATTCTAGGGGAGGAAGGCGGTGGTTATGTGGGACTCCCACCCACTAAAAAAGACGGTTGTCGTCGCCAGTCAGTCGACACCGAGGGAACGTTTGCGCATACAACCGCGGCGCCCCGACGGACACCACCGCAACGAAAGGCGCCCTCCATAGTCGGCAGGCCTGTTAAATCGCGGGAGGTTCTCCTCCCCTCCACCCAAGCCTGATTTAAGAAGAAGGCCGAAGCTCTCTTTTAGCCAGACCCGGACCGGAACCCAGAAGTCCGGGGGAGTCGGGTCTTAAGTGTCCGGCGGCCTACGCCCAAGCCGCTAGGGATTACTCAGCTCCCGATTCGACCCTCAAAACGCCTGAGAACCTCGTCCATTCCCGGCGTCCTCGGCGGTGATCTTCTCGAAGAAAGATCACCGTTCAGGTCCAACATGAGCGGACAGTCAGGCACGATCCAGTGGGTTGTCAGGGGTGAACTACCAACGCACTGCTGCCGCGCAAAACAATCACTCAAATACGGGGCCCGACCTCGAACCCGACAGGCCTCTACCGCCGAACACGGTGTTCAGGCAAGTCTACCAAGAAAGAGGCATTAGTCGGAACCCACCAAGCCGGGGCTAACGATCGCCGAGCAAGACCCTGGTGTCACGCTCCACGAAGAGAAGCTCCCCACCGAACCGCTCCTTAGAGAGCGACTCGATAGGAAGAACCGCAAACCCTAATATCCTCCAAAAACTCTGCAACCACGAGGCTATTCCAAGGTCAAATGTGCAATTAGAGAGGTACCCGGAATGACCCTGCCCAGGACCGCGGAGTTCAAACATTTTAGTGTGAAATGGGATTAGGTTTTACAAAGGGACATTTTAGGACAGGACCATTTACCTCAGGAAGCTAAAAGATTAATATTTTATCTTTCAACTCCATTATAGATATAACCATCAATACAATTTTGGCACTAACATTTATAAACATAAGATAATGTTTAGAAGAGAGTTGGCTTTCAAAATGTAAAGGAATTATATAGAAGTGGCATAACCCAAAAGTCTTCAAGTATCCAGAATCCATTTGAAACAGGTCAATCTTAAAATAGGCATGCTAGAATTAGAGTAAAGGTCAATACTGCATCCGGTAATATGGAGACAATGGATAAAGTGTAAGATGTAAGCTCAGAAAATATAAATTTAGTTAAATATATACACATGTAAACTATAGTATGGCAACTCAACACAGATTTAAAACCACTACGGAAGAAACCAAGACTTTATTACCGCTGTAAGTAAGCGATCTGAATGCCTTTAATTCTAGGATCAGATTAAAAAAGATATTTGTGCATATTAGAAATAGAAATTTGTACTTTAATTAACTTCGGAATTAGCATTTCTTTGTAATCGAGGCCATTTTGACTAAATAGGAACTCGAACCTTTTACCAAGCATCTTTCCATTTAGGCATATATTTTCGACACAATATCAAACACAAACAAGATATCACCAGATAAGAGAATATAAATCACTGCGCTAAAATTCGTGGAAAAATCGAGTTGCCACATTAAATCATATAATACAACAAATCCATAAACTTTAATTGTATTTTTGGTTTGAAAAGCATAATTTACTGAAAAAAAATAGTTTACTTGTGATAAATTAGTATGAGTGTTTAAAAAGATGACTATAAATAATGTTATAATACGTTATATTTATTAAACCTAGATCCCATTTTTTTTTCACCTAACTCATTGTACATAAATGTTATTTTTAGTTATATATTTGTATAAAGATAGAAACATTGTTAATTTCAGATAGCAGCATTCATAATGTCTCGTCGCCTGGCGCGTCGTGCGGCGCTGGACGAGGGTCGGGTCGCGGGGCCGGCGGCGCCCCGCACCCTGGAGCTGGAGGAGTGCGCCTACGCGTGTGAGAAGACCCGCGACGACGACAGCGACGGCGCCCTCGAACCTCCGCCGGGCTGGCGGAAGAAGGCAAACCTGCGCATGTACACTATACTCGACAAAATTTTCTAGCAGGTACCTACTCCCTTCATTAATTAATGAATTAATTAATTTATTTATTTATTAAAAATTTAATTGCACAAAAATGGTACAATTGGCGGACTCAATGCTATCTAGGCATTATCTACCATTATTTATATACTTTCATAAATCTAAGATTGTACCCAAACATTAATCCGGTAGGAAGAAGCGACGTCGCCGGAGCCGGGCGGAGCGCTCTCCCCCTCGTCGCACCGTCGTCGTCGTACTCGGCGCGCCAGTCGCCGCCGCCCGCCCCCCGGTCTTCCCCCCGAAGCCCCCGCGCCGCCCTCGCAGCCCGTTCGTGACGCGCGCTGGGACGCCGTGCACGCGCAGTTCTCCGCGTCGCGACGCCTCCCCGCCCCTCCCTCGGCGCCTCCTGCTCCTCCCCCGCTCCCTCCCCTCCCCCCGCCGCCGCCCGCTCACGTCACGCTCATACTACGAGCGGACCTGTAGCTGCGACGCGGCGAAGGACGCTATATTTAAATGAGGCTGAGAATTGTTATTCAAATGTGTTTTCCATTTGTCGTGATGGACTACCACTTCCGCACATTACGATCTCTCGTAATGTTCTCGAAGTGGTAGTCTTTCCTTAGATTTAAGATTTGAAATATTTGTGTAATGTGGCTAAATCGATACGTTCGATTGGGAATGGATTTTCAAACGGTAGTTACGAGTATAAGGGAAGATACAAATATGCCTTAAATCGACGCATCTCGTCTCTCTTTTGTGCGATGTAAATTACACTGCCGGTGTGTGATGTTTATACATGAATAATAATAACGCAGCAGTATACTACAACGAATATAGCTACCGGTACATATCCGCGTTGAGGTATCGTACTTTTTAGACAGTACTTTTATTTGATGTTTAATAATTGCGACCATGTACAAAATGTCCGCAGCACAAGTGGAGACGGTGAGCCACTACACAGACTGCCATATTGTTTATTGTTATTTTAGCCAATAAGAGATATCTATGTAGACTATAAAGTTACGAACCATATCGTAGAGAGAGAAACTTGCCTGTTCCCGTGTTCAACGCATGACGCGGTACGCTCATGTCGTATAGGTTTTTCATGTTTTATATTTGGTAGAAGTTTAGTGTTTTGAGTGAGATGTGTTAACGCGAAGCAAACGACACGCCTACGACACGCGTACGACACAAGTACGACACGAACACGTGTGTTTTGGCGTGATGCAACTCACTCGGGGTTGGCCGCCGCTAGTGCTAATCAATAATATTACTACAACCTATTTTATTTATATTATTCCTAAAGCGGCCGGTCCGACCCGAAAACCGAATTCCATTTTTTCTGTGATCTGTCGAATGTAACAAATTAACGAACCTAGTAGTGTAATCTTAAGCCATAAATAGTTTAAGTGAAGTTTCATATAGTAGATAACTTCCATTCGTAAAGGTTGTCTGAACCCGGTGCCAAATAGTTATAAGAGGAGCCACGAGCGAAGGCTCTGGACGACGGCGGTAATCTGCGAAGTGTGTTCAATAGACAATACGCTGAACAGAAGCTCTGTGGTCAGAATCTAGACAATAAGTGGAGCGGCGCGGTCAGGGGGAGGGGGAAGATGGGGGGGGGGAAGCGTCTCGCCCGCGCCGCTTGCGTCATCAACCTGTTAAGACTATTAAGCAATAAAGTGATATTTTTGTACCGTTTTTGTTTTTATTATTACATTTATTCATATAATAAAATAAGCGATGTACATTCTGTTCATTGAATATTATAATAAAAAAATAATTTGGACGCCTTTGTACTAGATATAGACCAGCAAACAATAAATTTATGTTTGTTCTATTAAGAAAAGGTAAACCTTAAAGGAAAAGGTGAAACAGTAAACTGTTTATTATATTAGAATAAAAATAAATGTCTCACAAATTCATTTAGTTTAAAATACATTTTCACGAATCTCAAGGATTATACTGGAATCTCCTTTTTAACTCTACCTTAACATTACGATGCAAATAAGGAGGCGTTATTATATTTACAATCCCAAAACAACTTAATTGCCAATAAACAATAAAAGTGATACAATATTTCGATTTTAAGGTATAATAATAATAATTTATTCTCAAATACGTTTAAAAAGTATATAAGATATTAAATCAAAAACTATTTAACAATCATATATTAAATTACTAGATTAATCCTGTATTACAGAGAAAGAATAAAACAAAACTATAACTATAATTTAAAATAATAGGTAAAAAAACTATGAAATAAGTCAGTATATTTATATGGAATCAAAAAATAAAACGAAATATTTGTGACGTTTATAATTTGCTTTATTTTGGTACCACAAACACATTTTCAATTTCTTGATAGTTCATCTTTTGTCAACGCAGTGCTAAAAGACAATCGGCGGTTAAGTTTGTGGTTTACTCGCTTTGTATTATTAAATTTGTTATATGTGGTAATTGTGTGCTGATTATAAGTAGTAAGAATGGTAAGTACATCACATTTCTCATAAATAAACTTCGTAGGATAAGGACTATAAGTTATTGTTTTTAAAAAGGATCAACGCTTGGCACGCTCACGTTCCATCTCGTGCAAATACGGCATGGCTGCACAAGATTGCAAGAAGGGACCTTCTCCTGCCACTACTGTGACAAGGTCGTGGATTCGGCTCGTCACACCTTGGCGTAGTGCGAAGCCTGGGATAACCAGCAATCAAAGCCCCGCATTCTCAGATGGTCTGCAGCGAGAGGTATTGGGTCGCAATTTCTTATGCGATTAGTTTATTGCCGCGAGGGAAGCCGTGGTGTGGATCATTGAGGTAGCCTCCACCGCTGATCAATTCCGCAAAAATGGGCTCTAAAGTTTATTAACAGGAATGATTGAAAAGGAAAATGAAAATAAAGTTTTGTTTATATTTAGGGATAAGAGATTTCGGTTTAGCCATAAGATAACTTTATGCAGTGCAATTTCATAGTTTTTTGTAACTTCTCCCCAGGTGTCAGCAACAAAAAGAAGAGCAGTATCAATAACAGTGCATAAAAAAATGCCATTATGAAAAACTTCATTATAAATATCAGTAACGTAGCGTAGAAAGAGAATGGGCCCCAGGATACTACCTTAGAGGATTCCAGATATAATGTGAGACAGATTCTCACATTTCTCTCAACTTCAACTCAAGAAATTATAGATTTAAAAAATCCTTGAAAATTTTGAGTTCTTTTTCTTTTTATGTGTTCCATCTTTTGGAAAAGGATGAAAAAGGAGGTCGTATCAAAGGCCTTAGTCAGGTCTAAGAAAATGCCTAGTCACTTTTTACCATTATCTAAATTAGATGCAATATATTCCGTTAGATGAAATACAGCGTTAGTGGCACTTTTCCCTTATGAAAGACAAATTGTGCCCAAGATATGCATTCTTTGAATGGTGCATTAGGAAAATTATTTAAAAATTATATAAAAAATTAATAACTTATTAAATATTTACCTGCTAAGAAACTACAAGTTTAAGTGCTTTCTTAGGCCTCGACTATCTATAGGTATATCAAATTTCATCATAATTGCAGCGTATGCATTCGACAGACAGAAAAACAACTGCATTGACATTTATATTATTAGTTATTAAATTACCTAAACTTATTTAAAGTGTAAATACGTAGTATGTATTTATATAGTAGGATCGTAACAATGTTAATGCGATTTAGCATATTTGAATTACATTGTTCTGTCGTTCGTACGTAAAAAATATATAAACTTACACGTAAATCATGTGACTATATTTTACGTCAGCATGACATCATTTTCACATAAGTGTTCTGTGATATATGTGTGATGTCCAATTAAGAGTTTGTTGTCACACTGACTATCCATGATTTTGTAAAGAAAATGTATGTAGTTGGCAATTACTGCAAAGAATTGAAAACAAAATGAAACGGTTAAAATACACCAAATAAAACAAATATTTTGAAATAAAATTTAATACAAATTTTGTAACCTAACTTACAGATCAAATTTATAAAATAAAACTTATTACACACGAATATTTATATACTACACAATTTTAATAATAGCTTATCAATTACAATAAAATTTAAAGTACTTGATTCACTACCGATCAAAAATTTAATTTATGTAGATGAAAACATTTAAAAATCACAGTAAGTAGCCATCGACGTTCACATCAGATATATAAGTGCTATTGTAAATGCTACATCGAGAGCAAGGGTTAATTATAATTAATAAATAAAATAGTAATGTGTCACACGATCACCAGGCGACCACTCTTATAGGTTGTCCGAATCTTATCATCACCGCGTCTCATGCTGTAACATTAAAATATATTAAGTTAGTAAAAAAATATTCTTCGTTCAGGCGGCTCACGCCAGCTACAATTCGAGAAATACAGAAAATTTATGACACTGCACAAGTAGACGTGGGCAGATTCGAGATGGAGAGACAACATTACGACGACAAAAAGAATCACCATGTGTTACATCATACAGGACCTTTTGACTTTAACTATGGAGAGCTGACGTACCTGAGCGGCGTGTAGGTGGTGATGATGCTGTGCGCGGGGGAGCGCGGGCGGCGCGGAGTGGAAGTCCCCCCGGAGTCGGCCAGCCCCACCCATAGCGCCAGCACTGCTCCTAGGATCTGCAGCACCAGCAGCGCCGCACACGCCGCCGCCAACGCATACAAGTTCCGCGGTAGATCGGCTTTAGCCTCCTTGGAAATTGTAATACCTTTTAAATCTTTGTTTAGTCAAGGACTAATTATACTATTTTTAGACTAAGCATTTCAACGGAAAACACCTTGGCAGTGTTTATAAGGAAACCACATGATCCGAATTGTTAGTAAATTCGTGAACTCGTGATTTTAAATCAGAAATGAAATTAGAAAGTGAAAGAAAGAAAGTGAAAGATCAGTGAAATTAGAAATCTATATTAGAAAGGATAAAATTAGGGTGTATGGAAATTCAAACCAAATTTAAAAACTAAATAATTTATCTAGCTTTAGGCGTTTATTTAATCTGCAATCTAAGTGAATATCAAAATAATTAAGTCTCGTTCTTTCATCGACTTCTAGAGTTACGAGTACTTATCGGCTGGCGAACAAGTCTTCACACACCTAACAACGGCACAGTGAGTGTCACCAGATAGTTTAAACTATCGACTGATATCATGAATTATTTACAATTTGGATGATTCCCTCTAATTCATTGTTTACGTAAATTGAAAACAGTAAACAAAATAAGTTTTTAAAGATTTTAAGTGAAAAAAAAAAAGATTTTTAGATGGAGGTAAGTTAATCTTTCCAATTATTAAATGATCTTTGGATTAATCACTGCCGCTTACACATCTGCAACATCTCATGGTGCCAAACTTAATTGGACTCATCATTAGATAGGGCGTCTGCTAGTTAGTCTCTAATATTAAAAATATAGATAACTGACCTGCATGAGCTGATTGATCTTCTCGGGAAGTGGATGAAAGTGAGAGAGATGCTGCAGCAGTGGACGTAGGTCATCGCCCAGAGTCATCGCCTGTCGCAGATCGGTGGCGCTCGGGCCTTGCACCCATCGCCCCACGCGCACTCCCACCCACAGGCCCCACCACGCCTCGCACCACACGGACACTCCCATCACCGTCGCGTACTGAGTAAAATTAATGAAAAAGAAGTGTTTCATTTCAACTTAAAGTCAAATAAACAACATATTATAGCGGTGTACCAAAACGAGCAGCACGCGCTTTGCAGCGGCACGGCACCGCAGTGCGATGATCGCGAGGTGCGTCAGCAGCACCAGCGTTACTCCGGCGGTGGGCAGCGCCACGGCTGCGGCTTTGTATTCCAGAGGGAACAGCTCACGTGCTGCGATGTATGCGCTCGGATCCCACTTCAACCGCGCTGCCGTCACCAGTATGGCTCCTGCGAACAACTGTCGACGGCAGGTTATTATCATTAAGACTCCAACTAACATGCTAGGTTGATATTTTAGGACAGTATTGTTTTATTGATGGTTACTTGGAAAAAACTTCCGTCACTGACACGTGTGTCATATACTTATACTAGGTACTGTTTTTACAATTAATAAAATTATTGAAAAGTTAGTTAGTTGTGTTGGGTTTCATTGTATTTTGATGATCGGACTTTTCTGGTGTTGGCTCCGTAAGCGATTCTCTCTCGCCTACTTCACATGACCCACTCAAAACACATAATGTCATATCAAAGTGCTTTAACCTTTCAACAAAATCGCCAAACTCATAGCTCAACGCTTCCTTGACTATGCTGTTTTAACCAATTGACACCAAAAAAATTCATCAATGTTGGTACTCTTATCTACAATTTAGTGATCAATTTGTATATTCATTTTTGGTTTAGGATGTTTTTATTTATTTTGACCTATAATAACGTTAGATTAAGCATAATTTGCACAAGGTATAAAACATTTTTGGTAGGTACAATTCAAGATAACAAAAAAATGCATTATGACTTTTAGATAAGATCACGTGACCTCGATACACTATAACGTGTTAATCTCACAACAAAAGACTTATCTCCCAACTTGTATACACCTGTTCAAATAAAGGTATAAGTTAAAAGTACCATCAGCAGTAAGTTGACGTGCAGCAGCACAGCTGAAAGCGCGTGCGTCACTCGACCCATCGCACACACAAACGCACACACTAAAGATCTGCTTTAATTAAATATCATCACAAAGACAGCAAAGTCTAAATTTTATCAAACATCAGTCTACTCGTGTGCACTCGTCACCTTAAAATCAAGTAATACTAAATAATAATCCAAATTCTTATCGCACCTTATCGTCGAACGTAAAAATATCAGCCCTCGCTATTTGACGTTATCTCTGATAGCGTTATTGTTGTGCATCGATCGCGTATTTAGTGACTAACTGTCAATTTAGTGGAAATTAGGTGACCAGCTAAGCATCAGATAAGCACCTAATATATTTCATATTAACCTTATTTGTTCATACTTAGACACATCGAAGATATGGTAGTAAAAGATAAAGTAGATTCTCTTTAACTATTTGGAAAATGCCAATTATTCGGTAGTTGGAATTGTTTGTTTGTAATTCTTATTTTATTATATACGACACAGAAACCATTCTAGATGTAATCAGTTATTGAACTTGCGATGATTCTACTTTTTATGGATATCGATCCAGACATCCATTTCTGCAGCTCAGGTTGTGATTTAAACGTTTTTGGATAAAATACATATCTCACAACTTCAAAATCGCTTAAAAATACCTTATAGTATAAAATTTCTATGGCATATGTACGAATTCTACGATAGAGACATTAAAAAGGTAAATAGACAGAAATTGGGAGCAAAATTAATGAATACTTCGATCTTGTTATAGGTAAATAATAGGGGAATAACAAACGTTAAAGTATAAGTATGATGTAACGGAAAAAAACTTCAATTAAATAAAACACACAATTGAATAGTTCAACATTTATTTATCATATTATTAAATATTTGAAATTGAAGATTGTTCGTCGCAAGCCGCACTGTGCTGTCGTCGCTTCGCCATCAACACTGAGCATTGATTGGAGAGTGCACAATTCTAAATGCTCAATGCTCAGCGCAGAGCACAATGCTCAGTGGCGACACAAACGACGACCGCACGGCACCGCGTCGCCGTGCAAAAATATATAACTGTGCCGCTCACATCGCTAAGAATAACTATACAACAAATGTATACATATACAGTAGATTTTATAGCTATGAATATTAAACGTCTACCACAATCAACAGAAATATAAGTGTAGAGCGACGACCGCTCCAGTAACGCTCACAAGTACAACTATTCATCACACCATGATATGACACCGTGAATTAATAACTTGTACATTTACACATTTATATGAACAACACTCCCTCCACAATATAACTAAGTAAAGCGAGCCAAGATAATACTGAGATTTCAAGCCACAGCTATCATATATCTTTTAGCTCCATGTTGGTACATTTATTACTTCTTTTACGATTTGTAGCTGATGAAATGCTTACATAAAGATTTTTAAAAGATTTTTATTTAAGACAATATATCATGCACATATTTCTTTAAAATATGTTCAAATCGAGGATTGATTATGATGCAAGTATCTTATAGGTAATACATACATCCCTAGTAGAATTATAATAACAAAAGGGCTTTTTGTTGGTTTACTTATTGTGCTGAGTTTAAAAGATAAGAAAAGCATATTGGAAAAATTAACCATAATCTTAGGATTGGAATTTTTGTCCTCCACACTTTTTTAAGGGTTTTAAAGGATATAAAAATACAGTTAGGAGTTGTATTATAATTCCACTAGCACAAGTATAATTATCTCGAATTGCTATTATACTATGACTTATGTTCTAAGCGTACGAGTAGCTTATTACATAACAAGTACGATAGCACGAATTACAACAGTGACTTTGAGCTATTTATAATGACTTTATCATTCACAGTCGCGAAGCCACCTTGCTGCAGCTCGAGTGAGTCGGGACATACTCGTACACACATTTTATAATAATTATAACGTGAACACTAATAAAATTATTAGAGTTACGCGAACTTACTACCAAGCATCTAACACAGGAATAATGACGTTTTTATTTTAAGAATTGAGATAAATCTCTTAACTCCATGAAGATACTTTTACTGCTGTTATTCCGAATAATATTATGTGAATGCGATGTCACACTGTTTTTATTTTTATTTTTATTTTATACCGATCCGGAGTGAGGTATCAAATGTCCTGAAATGTCCCATGTATCTATCTACACAAAACTTTAATTATCATAGAATATGTGCAATTAATCGAAACTTTTTTGTTTTAATAATTAATTTCGTAATTACTAAAACATATTTATGTTATGTTGTGCTCACCGGTAAATATACACATACTCCAATTAAAACTCATCGAGACGTAATCAAATTCTGACAATCTTTCATCCATCTTTTCGGAAAGTAGGCCCGTAAGTACGTAATTTTCCATTGTACATATATTTATTAATTTCCCTGCGTCAACGACAAAAGTAGCCAATAATAGTGTAACATCGGGTGTGAGAGACGGCGCGGCGGCTGCTCGTCTACCTGTAGGCGGGCCCGGCGCGCTCGGCTAGGAAGGGGTTTGCAGGGCGCGGGGCGGCGGGCGGTGGCGCGGCGCCCGGCACACCTAGGCTGTCCGAGCCGGCGTAGCTCTGCGTGGCGCCGTAGTTGTCGTGGTGCGCCAAGTCGGCCAGGCGCGTGGAGGAGAGCGCGCGCGGCAACGGGTTTGACGGCACGCCGTGCGGCGCCAGCACGCCCGCCTCGGCCACGGCACGCGCCTCCTCGTCGGCGGCCGGGTCACCCGCCGGCGCTGCACCCCCACCTCCGTCGCGGAAGTTTACAAAGGCAAAGGCCGCTAGAGCCACGCCACACAGCAGTCCATAACCCGCGAAAGTTCGCGTGGTACCCCACTTGGCCACTGCAATTCCGCCCAGCACCGCGCCGCAGCCTCGCCCGAGGCCGTGGTGAAGTCCTGACGCCAATATGGGAATAAATCAGAACGTGTACTGAAATATATGGTGGCTAGATGAAAACCGTATGCGTCGTAATGACGTACCCTGAAGAACGCCCTGCGCCGATGAGCGTAAGTTCGGCGGCGAACCGTGTGCGATGTAGGAGCAGCACGCCGCCCAGACGGCAGCATGGGTGACACCCTGGACGAACTCGAAGGGCAGTACCCACCAGGGCCGCGTTAAATACGAGATGTACAGGAACCGCACCACATTACCGGCCAGGCCCAGACACAACACCTACAAAGGTCTATGTTGAGTGACTTTATTATGATAATATCGTTTTTTTTTAATTAATTTAAAAATAATGTATCCCGGAAAGCAGACGAACTTAAAGGTATTAGAAAATAAATATGATTTTTACTTTGACGTGTCCCATTTGCGTAATAAGCTTGAAACTAAAGAAGTAGGCGAAGATCTCAGAAATATGATTGATGACTGAAGCCACGCCAAACAGCGTCGGGGAGCCGCCGATATCCTGAAATCATCATCAACCCATATATTGCTGTATTATGTCTAAGGTACCTTACAAAATCTGTTATATCAATAGTAACCTGCAGGTGCCAGAAAAGGAAGGTAAAAATAAGTCCAATCCCAAAGCCCATGAACCAAGCGACAAGAAGAAAGGAGGCCGCCTTCACGTTTTGGAACTGACGCAACACCGTAACCCATTCCGGCATTTCACGGGTCGTTTGCGCGAACACCTACGCAGGACACTTATTAGACAATCTACAATATTATTTACAATAACATAGCTTCCAAATTTGAGGCAATTGTTAAACAGTATCAATTTACTCCTTTTAAGTAACCTTGACACTTAACAATGAAAATTTTGAAACCAATATGGGATCAATTCTACTACGTATATCTTTTGCTTAAGGATCTTGTAAAAATTGTGCGTGAGCTATGACAAATTATGAAGGTCTTACCTTCGCGTGCTCGAGTGCCGGTTGTCGAGGCGCGGGAGCGCTGGTGTCGAGTCCAGGTAGCTGCAGCTGTTCCGCAAGCTGCTGCTGCAGACGCTCCTCGTGTGACGGTTCCGTGTCCTGAGGTTGCGCCGGCGGCGTCTCGACATTGATAGTCTCGTATTTAAATTTGATCTAAAATGTGTATTACATTAAATAAAACAGTCCTTCTGGTATATTGTGCAGCTTAAAAAGGGATGTGTTTGTGTAAAAAGTGACCTGAGTTGCAGTTATGAGTGCAGCACCCATCAGAACAGAGAATGTGGCGAAACATATTGTATAGTTCTTTTCGAAGCGCTGCGGGCCGCCGCACGGATGGGAGCTGAAGGCAGTGCTGTGGTCTAGTGCGATGCCCACGAAGAACATCGCCAGTCCCCATCCCAGAGACCCAAACATGCGCTGATGACCGTATCTGATCAAACACATGCAGGATGTAGCTACAACATCATGAGATAACTTACTTTCGGCTTAAATCCTTTATACCAAAAATTAAACAAGGATAATAACCAGGAAGTCGTCACACTAAAGAAAATAAAGATAATTATAGAATCAATTAATACATATGATATGGTCAGAAATACTATTTTATTCACAAACAAATAATATTAAAAGCTATCTTGTTTATTGAATTATTTCTTCTATTATTTTGTCTTAATAACTAAATGCAAAATAAAAAATATAAATAAAGAAATAACATAACCAATAATATCTAGTAATATGAAATACTATTTAACATAATTTACTATTAAAAGAAACGACTACAACTACTTTTTTTTTTAAATATAGAAAAAACAACCGAACTTACCGATCGGCATCTTCTCCGAGTAAGGTTATAACAGCCGAGTCAGCCAAAGTAATGGCCGGAGCACTGAAGAACTCTCCGATGACGACTAGCAGCAAAAGGAGGAAGAAAGTTTTCTGAATGTCAGGTGTACTGTAAACGATGTAGGAATGTAACGGCGTCACCCAATTGTAATTGGTATCCGGGTTATAGTTTTCGGCATCTGAGACTGGCAGTGGCGAGCCCTCCCTCCCCATCGCGGGCCCACGGAAATGTCTGGTGGGGGTCGGCCAGTCCTCGTCGTAGCGCGGTGACACCAGACGGTACACCGTGCTGTTAACCGGCTGCACACACGACACCGCAGTTGGCTGCACCCAGCTCAGGGGTAACGTGAAAACTATCCAGGCACCCAACGAAGCCAGGAGTAAAGTGCGTCCCTTCTGCCATCTATCTGCCAGTCCACCCCAAAATGGGGCCGATAAAAATTCCACAAAAGGTCTCGTGCCAATAAGTAGCCCGCATTGACCAGCATTCATTCCCATTTGCTTGAAATAAACACCCATCAGTGGGAAGAGAGATCCAAAGGCCGAGTAAAAGAAGAAATAAAATGTCTTGACCGTCAGCAGTTCGGGGTCGACGGTCCCCGGACCGCAGATCAGCTCCAATACATCGCTTCGCCCTCGGACCTTGTGAGTAGCCTCTTTAGGCTCGGGATATCTGCAAGATAAGGAAAACGATTAATAACATCGACAGTAAAGGACGGAAATTAATTACTTGTGAGAGATATTTTTATTTTAGTGTCAAAAGCAAGCATGCATGAACATGCAAGAAATTCTACATAAGATTTAAACTTCCAGTCGCAAAAACGAGTCTATATGGATATTTTGTAAAATATATCTTAATGGAATGAAACTTTAATAAATAGTATTATGAATACATAAGAATGAAACATGTAGAAATACAATGCCAGCTAAAATTTTACTATAGAAGTAGATTCTTTACCGAATATAATAATATGCAATATATTTTTTAATAAAATATTTGTATATTATAAATAAACTAAATCACTTATGTTTATTTTTGTATCGTTTTTATTACATTTATCATTTACTTATTGCACTGTTTCTAAAAATAAATTATTGTAATTTTTTTATCAACAAATAGGGACTAATCTGAATTGTCGTAAAAAAATCTCAACAGGCCACACCTGCAAATCTCACTGTAACAAACATGTAACGCTCTGAGATCAATAATATACCCAAGCGATACAGTCAGCTAACCGCCAGCTCATATAGATCTTAAGTTTCTCGTTAACAGTCTAATATTATTGTATAGCTAACCAGCTGAAATGCATTATTAAACATTGTTTTTTACAGCAATTGATAAATTTTAGCGTGAAGTAAAGATTATAAGAGTCTAATTAAAGATATTCCCAACAGCGACTCAAATTTCGTTTAACCTAACTTATCTAATTAAATACATCTTCATCGAGCCCTGATAGCTAATAACAAAAGTATCAATGTCATCCCTCATTGGTTTAACATGACGTTTTATGGCAATGGGGAAGACTTAAATTTTGAAGAGATCGCACCTGGAGGTGTCCACTTCACCGTACTCGTCGGGGTTGACTAGGGGACGCGCGGTCCCTGACGGGGGTTGGAGCTGTGCCTCCATGCTGGGCGAGCGGCGGCGGGCGCCCGACTGCCGACTGCCCAGCGCCTTCGCCGGCGCGCGCCGCAAGCCAGAGTCAATAGCTGCGCGCCTGCGCTACTCTACCTGAGATGTCCAGCCGGAGCCTGGTGACGTCACACCTTCCCCCCCCTTTCCGTCGCAGTCACTTATGTCGCCCCTTCAAGTCACTTATAGCCATATCCACGGTCGACGCTCATTTGCTTATGCAAGCAATAATAAAATTACTTATAAAAGCATCGCAAGTACATATTAATGTCGCTGTGAAGACATAAAATAGTAACACTATATTTTTAATATAAAAAAAGACTATTGCTACTTGTTCAGTACATGAGCTCTATAATTTTTTTTTTAATTTGTTTATAACTTTGTCTGCTTGCTTCATCACTCGGCTCGAATTGATCTATGCGCCGGATTTTTATTGCCTCATTATGATAATTATGATTTTTTCTAAATGGTAAGTGATGATCGATGGCTTATTATTAAATAGAGAGAAGAGGGACAAAGGCAGGCAAAGTCGCTGGCAACATCTTAACTTAATGAAAGTCACAACGATTTGAATTATTTATGTGCTGTAGCCAAATCCTTGAATTCTTTTTAAAAAAAAAATATTTTCTGTTTTCATTACATTACAATAGTAATTTTAAAAAAATTAAAAAGTTTCACATCACTCCTTAGGGCTGCGTACCCATAATAAATTAGTTCAAAGATTTATTCATTATTATACGTATTTTGTAAAATTTTAGTTATTGAAATTAAAAAATTATTGTTTTAACACATATCTTCTATAATAGAATTTAGATTTGCTGGTGGTAGTTAATTGCAGAAGTACAATAGCTATAGATATTATGTAGCTCAGTGCTTAGTGCTTCTTATCAAATTATCAGCTAAAAAGCTAATTGCAGTAACAAAATATGTTTGATTCGGTGTATCAACTATTAGTTTAAGACTTTATAGTTTTATTTTAGAACTTGGGATTTTCATTTGCATTTCTTTTTAATTTCTTTAAAAATTAATTCTCTTAAAAATAGTTAATTTTCAGCAACGTTGTTTGAAAACGGGGTCTGTTAGAACTGAACTGATCGTTTTCAAACTAAATGATACAAAACTAAAGTAAAATCATAATATTATTGATATAAAATGATTTTGTAATTGATCAGTTATACGTAAATTATTTCTGTTATAAAAACTATCTCTAAATATGATTTCTAAATAAAATTCATTGCTACGTCCGTATACCAGTTCATAAGATATACACTCTTCAGAATTTCCAGCATGCAATAAAAGTATTTCAATCTCGGATATATGCAATATCTCTTAAAATATCATTTTGTTCTCACATATTACATTCCTTTTTGACAATAATATACATATTACATACAGTACCTATAAACTAAATACATATGTGCTATATTGCTATACGAGTATAACTGGAATTTTAGAAAAAATAACGAACATGTGCTTTTTATCACTTCATGAGCCTCAACTCATAAATTTATAGATTTTTGTGAAGTGTTATGAATATCTTGTAATATTTCTTATTTTGGTATTTTGTGTGTATTGTAAAATATGTGTAACCTTTAATTAAATTATTTAAAATTGAAATTATAAAATGACGAAATAATATAACTCGTACTCTATACAACTGTTTATTACAAGAATTTAAATGCTTATACTTACATTATATAATATTTGTAAAAATATTAACATTTCTTTTTATATATTCTATGACAGTGACAGTGTATCAGCGGCGAGGCGTAGTGTGCCTGGCGAGACGCAGGCTGGCCGTGTGCATGGAACAGCGCCTCACGCCAGTCCGCCGTGAGCGTCCCGACCTCCGCGAACCAGAGTCCTCCTCGCGCGCGGCATCTTCAGCAGCTACTTCGCCGTCACAGGTTAGTTCGGAACGATCAGAGCGCGCGGACGCTGGCGATTCGTGCAAGCTTGCTGCCGGCGTGAGTGCACCGCGCACGGGCTTCTCCAACCGCTCGAAGCTGAATACGAAGCGCAGCTCGGACCAGAAACTGGCAGCGAAAGATCGTGAAGGGTCCCGTGGGTGACGCCACGCGGTCCACGCCAAGTCGCAGCATGACATCACCACGCCCAACGCGCAGCCCACCGTCAATACCAGGAAGAGACCTTTGAAATTCGCTATCGAGAGCCTCTCGGTCGCGTGGTCCTCCTTATCCTACAGGAAATGGACGTATTTTGTAATCATATGTATCGGCCTATACGTTAGTTTGTTATGGTATATTTACGAATCGATCTACACACCTGGCAGGCGCCTCCGCCGTGCATCTCCTTCCACCAGCGATGCTTCATTTCCCGCAGCACGCCAGCCTCCTGCAGGTTAAGCAGCGCCAGGTTCATCGCCTGCCGGTATGGCGAGTCTAAAGGTACATTAAGTGAAGACCTATTTAATAGTTAGGTAAATTTTCATAGGTAGTAGGTAGTTAGTATAAATAGGACAATTTATTTCTGAAAATTGATTTATTTGAAAGTTGGTTTTTAACTTATTATAAAATTTGCGATAAATAGTCTAATGACATTTCCAATGGCAACATAAAAAATATTTAAATACAATTGGAATATTTTTTAATTCTCCACCGTATAAAAATGTGTTACTGGTAAAATTTTAGTCTATGTATGTATGATATGGTACGTATGATCTTCGAATATAGTCAACTGATTTATCTATCCACAATAGCTAAATATGCACTAGGATATTTTTATAAAGTTTCTCTTATGTTAAATGTATCTCTGGGGTTACAAGGGGCTCATAAAGCGGACGTCATAATAGCAAAGCAAACAAATCATCTCTTCCCTTGTTTGAGTATGAATTTATCGCAAACTCAAATCAAACTTACTCTTTTTCATCGCTAAGCCGTATCCTTTACTGTCTAGAAGATCGCCTACCTGAAAAATATATTACGATCTAGAACGTCTACATAATAAAAATAAATTAAGATATGTAAGTATCGTTATTATAATATGTTACTCACTCTAGTCACATCACAGTTGCGCTCGGTGGTGTAGTCGATAGTCGTGGACTCAGCGAAAAAGGCGTACTTCTCGTTCATAACTCTATTATTTAAATATATATATATATTAGCGAGTGATTAATAGCGAGCGATAATAAGCGATTTCTTATGACGGTAGATGTTAGCATCGTGTCAAATTATAAATTTTTTGTATGATAGTTGGTCGCCCAAACCAATTTTTGTGTTTTTCGTAAATATCTCTACAATATGTTTGCGTCAATCGGACAACCCGATAAAAACATGAAATATATACTTTTGAGATCTGTATAATGTAATTGTAAAAAATATTTTAAAAACATATTGTATCTATGCCATATTAAAAAAGGCCCAAGTGTCCCAACGTCGTAAAAAAATATGAAATCTAATCTAAACCAAGTCGGTTCATTCAAGCACTGCCATAATTGATACCTTTTAGTTTACTAACAATTTATTTATTTATTTATTTATTTTGCGGCGTTGGGAACCGCCAACCAACACGCCATGTTCCGAACGGCGGAAGGTGGAGGACGGAGCTACAAATAGCTACGTGGAATGTAAGAGGAGGAATGGAACAGAAGATGAATGAATTATTAGATGTGATGGATGACAAAGATCTGGATGTTATTTGTGTGTCTGAGACCAAGCGAAAAGGCAATGATACGACCGATTTTCCTGGCAACCGGGTCGCTTTCTGGGCTGGGGTTCCAGAGGTTGAGCGAGGTTGCCAAAGTGTTTATCGCCGCGAAGGAGGCCGCGGAGCGGGTCAGGGAGCAAGCCTCTCCCTCTGATCCGCTCCGCCGGGGGAGGCTTGGGAGAAGGAGGCGGGAGTACGCCCGCTGCTTCCTCTCCCAGCCGTAGGCCTTGGTGAGAGGGGGGGTGACCCCTCTCACCTGCCATAGGCCTACGCCGTGGGGGTGTCCTAAGTTGCTCGGGGCACCCTCGCTCGGGGGGTAACCGCCGGGGCGTACGGTGAGTGCTAACGCGATCCCGTGTCGTCCCATTAAGGCGTTGAGGGCAACCGTTGGTTTTTTAGTAGGTAGCCTTAAAAATGGCGGCGTCCTCTATGCCGCCGGGTAGTCCCACATAACCCTCCGGCCATCACCTTCCTGGCCGGCGGGTAATCCGTAACGGATTTTTCCAACGCAACAAAAAAAAAAAAAAAAAAAAAAGGTGCCAAGGTGTAGGCGTATTATTGTCCTCTCGAATGGTTAATGCAATGGTAGAATACAAGGCGATCAACCCGAGGCTTCTTTAAATTCGTTTTAAGCTGGGAATAACAGGAGTATTCTTGTTAGCCATGTATGCGCCAGTATCCTCAGCTCAAATGAGCGAGCTCGAGGAGTTTTGCGAGAATGTCAGGGATGTTCTAAGTAGTGTCAGAGATAATGAAAAGTTGATAGTATGTGGAGATATGAATGGATGGGTTGGAACCGCGCGAAGCGGTTACGAAAGCGTGCTAGGCAAATACGGTGATATGAGGGTAAATGAGCCTGGAAAGCTTATTTTGGAATTTTGTAAGGAGAAAAATTTGTTTGTGGCAAACACGATGTTTGATCACAAACAAATTCACATGTACAAATGGGAGCGAGCGGAAGAAAGAAGTATGATTGATTTATTCCTAGTGGACCAGCGTATTCGAAGTCAAGTTATGGACACGCGAGTGTTCAGAGGTGCTGATCTGGGAACGGACCACTATCTAGTCGTTGCTAGAATAAGAGGTCTGTTCGCAGGTTGGCGCAGCCGCACGACGTGTCCAAGCTTGGCGTCGAATTATCGCATAAGAAGCTGGAAGCTTCAAGATCCACCGATCAGTGAGGAATATCAAGAAAGGGTTTCCAAGAAGCTTGAAAGCTATGATTCTGGAAATAAAAGTGTTGAAGTATGCTGGCAGAACCTTAGGAATGGTATGGTGAAAGTAGCGACAAAAGTATGTGGTAAAAGGAAAAGAGGTTTTAGTAAAAAGCGCGATGAATGGTGGGATGATGAAGTGAAAGACGCTGTAGAGTTAAAGAAGAAAGCATGACTGGATTATAAAGCCTCTGGTAAGGATAAAAGTATGAGAGAGATAAGAAAAAGAGCGTACAAGCTGCAAAAGCACAAAACGAAAGCACTTATAAGGATGAAGCGTGAAAATTCTGAGAGAGAAAGGGATGAAAGGTTGACGAACAACTTCCGGGAAAACACGAAGCTTTTCTGGCGAGAAGTTAGTGGTTCCCGGGGTTGTTCGGTAACCTGTAGAATGAAAGGGGTGCTTTCGAAGAGCGGTGAAATTTTAACTGAGTAAGCACACGTTTTGCAGCGGTGGGCGGAATTCTATAAGGAGATGTAATTACGTGAGGACGCCTCGGTGTTGACTACCAGCGTAATGCTGAGTCAAGATGTAGCCGATGGTGAAATCTGTTTGGAAGAAGTAGAGAGCGTGATTCGAAGTCTGAAATGTGGTAAGGATGCGGGAGCCGATGAAGTTACTGCCGAGATGATCAAATATGGTGGGCCACGCGTCTGGGACTTTTTCTGGGTTTGGTGCAATTTATGCTGGAAATCCGTTGAGGTCCCAGACGATTGGCGAAGTGCAGTCATCGTACCTTTGTATAAAGGCAAAGGTTCACAGATAGACTGTGCAAGCTATAGGGCCATCAGTTTGATTAGCTTGGGCGGTAAAGTTTATGCTAAAATTTTAGCGAGAAAAATGCAAGAGAGATCTGAAAGGCTGTTGTGGGAGGCCCAAGGAGATTTTAGACCTGGGTGAGGGTGTATAGATCAGATCTTTTCCCTCCGCATGATCACGGAAAAGTTTTTGGCCCTAAACCAAAAGGTTTTCTGTGCTTTTATGGATTTGGAAAAGGCGTTTGACAGGGTTGTGAGAAAGAAGTTATGTGAGATACTGCCCCGATACAATGTGAACGGACCCTTGCTACAGGCTCTAAGGTCTCTTTACCGAGATCATTCAGCCTGTGAGCGAGTGGGAGCTGGCATGTCGCCCTGGTTTGACATCCAATCGGGTGTTAAGCAAGGTTGCGCTATGTCAGCTTGGTTGTTCAATTTGTATTTGGATAGTTGTCTCCAAGGAGTGAAAGATAGTGACATGGGAGTGAAAGTAGGTGACCTTAAGGTCAATTGCTTGCTATATGCAGATGATGCAGTGCTCATTGCATCATCAGAATGCAATTTGCAGGCATTGGTCACCACTCTGAAAGATGGGTGTGAAATTAATGGTCTTAACCTGAATGTAGATAAGACGAAGGTCTGTCTGGTCTGATATTTGAAAGAAATGAAGAAAGAACAGAATGTAAGATCAACGTGAATGATAAGATAATAGAACAAGTGAATGAAGTGGTATATTTGGGAAGTATGTTTAGCAGAGACGGAAGATACGAAATCGATGTGGAAAGGCGTATTGCTGCCGGTAACAGAGTCAATGGTGCTTTGACTGCATTGTTGAGACGGCAAAACGTCAGTATAGCTGCACGTTTGGCTGTACACAATGCAGTTTTGCTACCGACGCTGTTATACGGCAGCCAAACGTGGGTAACACAGAAGAAGAATGTAAGAAAGATGAATGCTGTGGAGCTGCGATCTCTTCGCAGAATATGCGGAGTCAGTCTAGCTGATAGAATCCGCAATGAAGAGATCCACAGAATGGCAGGTACTAGCGAAGATGTCACGGTGAGAATGAAGAAGAACGTGCTCAGGTGGTTTGAGCACGTCGAACGAATGAGTGATGAAAAAATGGTAAAAAAGATTTATATAGGAAAACTGAGCGATACTGGAGGAAGGTCACGTAAAAAGCACGAGGACCCCCCGGAGGGCATGTATGAAGAGGTTGATGTCTGTGGCCGAGGCGAAAGAGGTATGCAGGGACCGTAGCGTTTGGCGCTCCGTCGTCTCTGGCTACCCCGCATATGGCGTGAAGCTAAATAAATAATAAATAAATAAATAAATAATTTTATTATATATTTACAAGGGAAATTCCTGGCCCGGAGGGCCGGGAAGGGTCAAAGGTCACGTATGAGGTTGGCACCCACCCTATTTTGTAGCCTGATTCAATAGCTTTTTTTTGATGTATTACACATTATTGTGTGATTTGTGGGTGATAAGTGATGCGCGTGCATACAGAGTCAATTAGCTCGTTATTATATGGTAAGGATTACCTTTTTTATATGTTAAGAAATAGATTGACTTGACAAAGATTTAGTTACAGAGATTTGAAAAAGGCCGGAATTTCGAGAAAAGGAAAGTACGGCCGTGACTTTTTGATCGACTTGGAAGGGGAACTTCCGTGCCCCTATAAACCTACCTATCACCAATACCAAAAATATTGCTACATCCCTTTTGGGTTTTAGACATTAATATTAATTGTAAATGTTGGTGTCATTATTGTATTATATGTTATAATTACTTCTCAATGCCTGCATCGTTACTCGAGGGCATTGTTTGCTCCTTCATTTTCTGGAACATACTCTTATAGGGCTCGACACTCGACATCTAAAATCAGACATTAACATATAAATTATAGTTCCATAAGCAATTATAGGCATCAAAATGGCCGATATTACTTCAAAGAAAGTGTAGGTGGAGCCACCGCCCTTAGCCCCGTAGGTGATGCCCTGGTCGTTGTCAGCTAGATCTCGCACATTGCGGATGAGCTCCGTGGAGGTCTTGGAAGCTAGTAGCGTGGCTAAGTTGGCAGTATACGAGCTCGTGATGACCAGCGCGAACATCCACCACACGCTAGCCACAGCACGAGTGCCATAAGCCCTAAACGGATGTAACAAGATGATACACAGTTAACTAAGAACACTCATAATAATTTACGTGACGTTATACTGACACTGGTGCGATTTCCGATCCCTGTTGCAATACGGCTCCCAGGTTGAACCAGAGGGCATTGGCGAGCGTGAATTGGTTCTCGAGCGCGGGTGGTTCCTCGATGCAGGGGTAGGGGTTCTGCCACTCCTCAGGACACAGACGTCCCACCACGTACAGCACCAGCGACGTGCCCACGTAAGCGAGGCCCAAGCACGTCCACACCTATTCGTTTACGATTTAATAAATTTGTTGTAATTTGTTAGAAATGACACGGTTGTTCTATTTTTAGAGAGAAATATGAGTATGTTATAACATTTATAATAAAATTTCTTCTATTTTATTTTTGTATTCTATTGAAAATAAGTGGATAACTATTGTTAAAGTGCTGTGTTTTTTCTTTTTGCATATGTATTTTTGTAGAGTCCTATTCCATTACTTTGAATTCGATTCAAGATATATGCATATATTTTGGAGACAACATCACATACAATGATAATGTAGAGAATTTATATTTAATACAAGATAAATTCTCTCATCAAATAAATACTAATACTTACAATTGATATATGATTTTTTTGTAACAAATAAAATAAAAGCAAAAAGAATAAAACATTTACAAATATCGTTACATCGACCTGTAGAGGTCCAATTCCTGGTCTAGTACCAGTTTCAGAGTACAAAATGTGTCCTATGTATTTGGAAAATTACTAATTGTCTTTAGGCTAAGTTATTGGTTTGTATAATATACTACAAAGATACCCCATTAGAGAAGGGCAGTAGGAAAGCGAGCAGTTCGGGCGCGGGCGGCTGCGGCTTGTGGAACAAAATGCCGATGCCGAGGTTCATGAAGGGGGTTGTGAAGTCTACCGCCTCCTCGCGCTCCGCCGTGATCGTCAAGTCCGTTATAGCAAAGTCTATATTCTGTCGGAAAATAACATAAGTTAAATTCGCAAGATTTATCATGAATCATAGTAGATGCTAAATAGAGCACTCTTATAGCTGGACAGACTAATAAATTTAGTTTTGACGCGGTTGTTTAAGAAAGATTCCTTATTGACGAATAGTCTCGTAAGCTAGCATAGCTAAGATAGTTTATTATAATTATTTTTATAACATAGTCTTGTCTGGTATCCCATTCTGGGGTAACTTTGTTTTTACCAAAGAGAGCTATATATTTTTGAAAATCTTAAATATGTATGTATGTATAATATATTTAACCATGTATGACACGCCATAATTCATAACAATCTATATATTTCCTGTATGTACCGAAAATTACCTTGTCATCCATAAGGCGTTGCATCATACCGTTCCATTTCTTAGTACTCTTGTTGAGAACGCCATAAGCGCGATCCGCCTGCTCGATGAAGGTATAGTTAAAGTGCAGCAGCTGTGCCAGTCGGTCCACCAGCTCTATGCAAAAGCCTGTGTGCGATGCATCAATACCAATTATGTTATGTAAGCTCACGACATTGCGATCGCAATTGCAAACAAGATAGGACATTAACAATATCACCTTCGTAGCGGGCGTTACCGGTGAGGCGATCAGCAGACTGCTGTTTCATAACATATGGTTGATTCTGCAATAGAAATGTTAAATTAGAAGGGATATTATTTTAGAAGTCGAACATGTCATGGGAGTCTAAGTAACTCCACCTCAGCGATGAGCACGGTAAAGGTACGGTTGGTCATGACGTCGGGTGGCGGAGGTGGTGCGGGGGGTCGCGCTCGCCACGCCAGCCCCCCCGAGCGTGACCATTCGGCCGCAGCACGCAGTGCACCCCCGCGTTCAAGCTCCGTCGCATGCAGCCGCACTCCTCCCCTCGCTCCCGATGCCTCCCACCATAGCGCTCCGCTGGCCCCCATTCTTTCCTCCTAAATCGTAAAAAACATAATAATTGTGGATACTCTTATGAGTTAAGGAAGTAATAATAATTGCTAGAAATATAATCACCTTTATTATATTTAATATAGTGTTACATTATTTAATTGAGGAGTTATCGACAACCAATACATTAACCAATAATCGACTTAAACCTAAGGGAAAAAAATGAAATCGAATCCCATACCGAACGTAAGTAGTTCAGTACTGTGTCAGCGTGGAAGGCGGCAGTGCCCTGCGTGCAGGAGGGAGAGTCATCCATCGCGGGCAGGTCAAGGTACTCCAATGCCGAGGACACTATTTGTGCCGCATCATACGATAACAATAATGACGTTGGAGGATTTGCTATAATCTAAAACATATATATGTAAATATATTAAAATAAAAAAAAGAAATACTAAAAATATATAATTAAAGTAATTTACCTCATTGATCTGTTCGTTTGCTTCCTCTCCTAGAAGATTTGTGTACTGTTGACGCAACTTTTCCATAGCTTCGACAACTGCACTCGATTCTGAATCAAAAAGCCGCAGTGCTGGAAAGGTATATCTTTATTTTTTGTAAGGTAACTTAACCGCTAAAATCTTAGATCATGATCTAAGATTTTTTTGGATCGTGATATCAAATAAAATTAGGTAAACATATATTAAAATACAAGAAAGTGCACGTGCCGGTAATGTTGGCGCCGCCGTAGCTGAAGTCATCAAGCGGCAGAGTGTGCAGGTCCAGGGCGGGCAGCAGATAGGAGTGGCGCTCCGCCAGCAGACCTACGCGCTGCGCTGCGTCCAGCACGCGGATCGTACACGGTGCTGAGCACCACACGATGAAATTTATGGCGCCCCATTTTTTCAACACGAGCAATAGATTTCTGGAGCAACATAAATAGTTAAACTGATTGTATACATTATACAAGTCGGTTCATTTCGTACTACGAACCTGAGAGCGTCATCATCGTGTGCCGGTGGCAGTCGGCGGATGCGTAGTGCCAGGGTTTCGTGGTCGGGAGCAATGTAGGGCGCCGCACTCGCACTACCCTCGTGTAACAATACCGCATGGCGCCAACCCTTCGCCTCGCATAAAGCTGCACAAGCCTATCTCACTCGTGAAACTTTTGTTTAACTCTAATTTTATGTTATTCCTACTCTAATCTCATCACCTCTGCGACAACATCGTAGCGAGGATAGAGCTCGAGTGCTGCGGAAAGCGAGGGGTCGGTGTCGGTGGAGGCAGCGGATGGCGCGGGAGAAGGTGAAGGAGCTGGCGCAGACAGCAGCAGTAACAGACCGGCGCGAGCTGCTGCAGTAGCGCCCTCTACGCCGCCCACACTAGCTTGAACTCCCTCACTAGCCTGACCGAACGGAATTATTTAACACTCTTGTAAAGGTTCTTTTGCCATCTATATTTCAACTACAAGTTAATTATGGACGTGATTTAACTAAGAGTAGGGTTAACTCAAAGAATTACCTTTTTTTGTTATAGAAGATATAAAAAGAAAGAAAGTCACATAACGCTTTTTCCTTAACGTTACCTTCTAGTACCTAAAAATAATGTTTATTATTGTTAAGTGGACAAATCAATTTATTAAAGTTTGTTTTCGTTACTACAATTATTCTTTTTTTTTTAACCCCTTCAAATTTGTACCTCTACATTGTTTTTCATTCCTCTGTCTGTCTCAGATTAACGTAAAGGTAATAAATTCTGATTCAATAAAAACCCAAAAAAAAATATGGCCATTATGTTGTTTATTTCCAACTGGAGAATTGACCGAGGAGCAAATCTATGTTATACGTACAATTTTGTGCCAAATTATTGGTTATTAAGTTGACAATCACTAGTACCTTTTGTTTTTTTTTGTTTTTTTTAATTATTATTATTATTATTAAGATAAACACTATTACATACACGATCCTAATACATAGTAACAATCTATATTGTTTTACAAACGCATTAAAATGTATGTAAAAGAATAAGACCTGTGAACAGATATGCTCCGGGATAGCTAGTGGCTCGTGGGGCTCCACACTGGCCTCGCGCTCCCGGAGCGAAGGCGTCCCGGCACCGGCCGCCACCGCCTGCTCCAGCAGCACTGCCACCTCAGGCACACCTTCAGCTACTCCTGTGCACAAATTTATAACATCACTTTTGTTTTCCCTTTTAGGTGTTTTATAACGATCGTCTTCCCATATTTATTATAAAGTTCATTATTTGCCTATTCGGATATTTTCCGCTTTGTTTCCTGGTAGCGAAACCAATATCAGCACAGGTAACATGTAGTGGTAAATCCATTGTAAAATACCACACAGACGCATTGTCTGTTGAACGATCTCGTACACCCGACCACCTCGTCGAGTGTTCAGACTACTGAGGCTGCCAAGACTCACTTCAAACGTTATTTTGACAAAGTTTTACATCCGAAATATCGATATTTTAAAACTGTGTCGATGATCATTTAAATTACTTTATTTACAAATATTATAATTATTACATGTACTAGTATTTTAATACTATGGCACAATAAATATTTACTAAGTTATCACAGCTACCTCGGAGGTATTAAAATAAAAATGTCCTACTCATATATAATTTAATAGAAATTATTATGGAATTCTGTTATACACTAGGAGATTTAAATTAATATAGCTGTATGAATATAGGAACATAGGAACAATAATGATCATAATTGTAATCGATTTTATTTATCGATTTAATCGAGTAACATCTCTAATCGTATTCGTCTGTCGCATTCTATTTTGGGAGTGGGTTGCGTCGTGCGTCGTGCGTCGGCTCGCTGTCGTCTATTTATTCTGAGTACACGTCATCGTGTACGACGCTATAGTTGCCCCACATTTTTTAAATAAAGTTAATTCCAAAATTGTCTTCACAGGTCGACTTTAACCTGAAGTCCGTTAAATCAATCAGTAGTTTCAGCAAAAAGCAAAACACGCGTGTCGTTGTTGGACAAAGAATTCACATTTCTAGTTCAGTAATATCATAAAATTTGTATACCAGGAAAGTAAATTTACATAAATAAAAGACGCTGACTTATTTAACTATAGCTCAGACAATTCCTCGTAGAAGATCTTTAATACTCTTCTGTTTATGGTTTTTTAGACTTTTTTTAGTTAAGCTTTATCACTGCTATAAAAGATTGTCAAATAATAAAGTAATGTTTTAGCAACTGTTTAACCCCTTTCTTCCTTAAAATTACCCTTCTCTGACTACATGCCTGATGCCTGATGCCCGAGTTCATCATATAGCTCGATTGTGTAGTTAAGTTAGTTTCATTAACATATTGAATTTATTAACAAATACAAGCTCGCATTAACTGTTACTTGACTCCATAAGTTAAGTTACAACTAACTTTTTTTGCATCAATGTCAACATTTTTTCAACAACCTTAGTAACCTAGTAAACTTTTAGATTCTTAACAAATTAGAAAAAAAAAAAGTTTATGAGCCATCGCTTACTATAGTATTTCTGAATATCTAGTGGCAGATAACTGTGTGAGCTGGTGGATGCTTGGTGGACAAATATCACGAGGGTTAACGAATGAAAATGTTAAATTCAAAATTCTTTATTCAAGTAGGCATTTACACGCACTTTTGAATCGTCAATTATTACAATACAAAAAAAAGGGTCAGTGTAGTCATTCCTTAAGTAAGCTACCACCGGTTCGGAATGCTGCTTTGTTGAGAAGAGCCGGCCAGAAACTCAACAGTTGCTCTTTTCAAAAGAAATATAACAAAGGTGATGTACATTATAATATAAATCCTGCAAATGATTCAACAACTTAAGTTGCACAAATTTCGACACAATAAAAACTCTTGAACGTTATAATAAGATTTATTTAATAATAAGCTTTGATTTTAGATTTAAAACCAAGAAAAGGAAGGTCTAAGATATTTTGTGGAACTTTATTATATATGCGTATACTCAAACCCATGAAGGACTTATTAACTTTTTGAAGGCGAAATTTTGGCGTTACGAGTTTGTTTTTATTTCTCGTATTTATCGCGTGTCTCTCACTGTTTTCATATAACTATTTAAATTTTGGCGTATATATAATATGTTATTAAATATGTATTGCGAAGCGACTGTAAGAATAACTATTTCTTTAAAAACATATCTCAGAGAATCTCTAGCTTTTAAGTTATGAATAGCCCGCACAGCTCTTTTTTTGTAAAATAAATATACCATTAATTTCGGCAGCACTGCCCCATAATAAAATACCGTAAGATAAAATACTATGAAAATAACTAAAATAAACAAGTCGAGCCATATTAACGACCGTTAATTGTGTAATTTTTCTAATTGCAAAGACGACGGAGCTGAGTTTGGCTGCGAGTCTTGAGATATGGGGGTTCCACTGGAGATTTTTATCTCAAATTATACCTTAGAAATTTGTTGAGTCAATCAATTCTAACACTTTACTGTTCAGGAGCAAGTTAAAATTTATACTTTTTACATTAGGAATTGTGAACTCTATGCATTTAGTTTTCTTAGCATTTAAGACTAAATTATTAATTTCGAACCAATAGAGGACTCGTGACAAAGTACTGTTTACTTCGTCATAATTAATCCTATCACGCTCAACTTTAAAAATAAGCGAGGTGTCATCAGAAAAAAAGTACAACGTCGCACAGGCCCTCAACAAAAAAGTGCAAGTCATTAATATAAAGTAAAAACAAAAAGGGGCCCAGAATAGATCCTTGTGGAACATCCATCTTTAGGCGAGAACCAGACGATTTATAATTATTTACGTAAACTGTCTGGACTCTTTCATTCACGTAAGAGGCAATAAGATCAAGCAGCGTTACGTACATCGTAGTGGATAAGTTTGCATAGCAACGTCCGATGGTCCACGCAATCAAAGGCTTTGGACAAATCGCAAAGCACCCCAATTGCATTCTGCGACTTCTCCCATGCGTCGTAATTGTTTTGAATAATAACATAATATTTTGAATAATGAATAAATGAAAATAAGTTTCATACAAAACATTTTGTATGAAACTTTTTTTCAATAAAGATTTTTGGTTTGATTTGATTTGATATGCACTAAATATGACAGCACTGGGGATGCGATATATTCCGGCCGTGCAGGTCTTTCTCGGGAAAACGTCGAAGAGTGCCGAAAGAAACTTGTGTCTTCTATAGAGACTTCCTTGGGGATGGTCTCTGAGTGGGGTAAACTGAACCACGTTCAATTCAATCTCGACAAGACACAAGTTTGCGCGTTTACCACTAAGAATCGCCATCGCCAAGTATCAGAATACTGGGTCTCGACATTTCGAGCGATTGTCAGTTTCGTGGTCATCTGGAGAGCAAGGCCAAGTTGGCCTCGAAGAAATTGGAAGTGATCAATAGAGCGAGGCAGGACTTCAAACCTGGCCATCACTTGCTCTCTATAAGGCGCAGGTCCGGCCACACATGGAGTACTGTTCTCATCTCTGGCCCGAATCACTCCAATATCAGCTTCTACCATTTGACCGCTTACAACGGAGAGCCGTTCAGATTGTCGGGGACCCGGTGCTCTGCGAACGGTTGGACTCTTTGGCATTGCGCAGAGACGTGGCTTCTTTGTGCATCTTCTAGCGCATTTACAACGGGGAGTGTTCTGAAGAACTATTCAATTTGATGCCTATCGCCGAATTTCACAACCGCACAGCGCGCCATCGACTCCTTTACCATCTCTACCACCTGGATGCTTGGCGATCCTCCACTGTGCGGTTCTCAAGGAACTTTTTTCCACGTTCCACTCGCTTGTGGAACGAACTCCCTTCGGCGGTATTTCCAGATCGGTACGACATGGGTACCTTCAAAAAAGGCGTTTACTCCTACCTACAAGGCCGGCAACACTCTTCTAAATCCTCGAATGTTGCAAGAGTTCATGGGTAGCGGTGATCACGTCCATCTGTGACCCGCCAGATCGTTTGCCCTCCTCTTAAATAAAAAAAAAATCTACATTGAAGTCGCCGCACACTATCACCGACTTGTTTTTATGACAAAGTGTTGTTAAAATATCCTCCATTCTATTTTCAAATTCATCAAAGTCGCCAGAGGGGGGTCAGTACACGCATAAGATGATATATATTCAATGAGGTCAATGCGGGATAGTTCAATAATTCGCTCGACAGAGAGCGCCACTATATTTGGTCGAGACTTTAAAACTACATCACTACGAGCTAAGATAAGTGAGCCACAGCGAATAGCTTTCACTCTACAGAAGGAAATTGACAATCTATAATTTTCGATATTTATAATATTGTTGCTCTTTGACAACCATCGCTCTGTAATTCACAATAAACTAACTAATATTGATAATTATGATTTTTTCTAAATGGTAAGTGATGATCGATGGCTTATTATTAAATAGACAGAAGAGGGACAAAGGCAGGCGAAGTCGCTGGCAACATCTTAACTTAATGAAAGTCACAACGATTTGAATTATTTATGTGTTGTAGCCAAATCCTTGAATTCTTTTTAAAAAATATTTTTTATTTATTTAAAAATATTACATTATAATAGTAATTAAAAAAAAAAAGTTTCATATCACTCCTTAGGGATGTGTACCCATAATAAATTAGTTCAAAGATTTATTCATTATTTTAGGTATTTTTATGAAGTTTTGGTTCTTGAAATTTATTATAACAATTATTGTTTTGTCACAAATCTTCTATAATAGAATTTAGATTTGCTGGCGGTAGCTAATTGCAGAAGTAATTTCTCTCATAAGGTGTTATATTCATATTGAAATAACGTGTTTCCTTTTAAAAGATAGTTTTTTGTATTATATAGCTCACTCTTACTTATCTTTACGCCATAACCCTTGCGGGGTAGGCAGAGACGACGGAGCGCCAAACGCTACGGTCTCTGCATACCTCTTTCGCTTCGACCACAGATATTAACCTTTTCATACATGCCCTCCGGGGGGTCCTCATGCTTTTTACGTGACCTTCCTCCAGTATCGTAGCTACTGTGTTTTCGAAGGTCACTCGTGGGGGAGGCCCCTGTCTCTCTTACCGCTCACTTTTCCTTTATAAATCTTTTTTACCATTTCTTTCATCACTCGTTCGTTCGACGTGCCCAAACTACCTGAGCACGTTCTTCTCTATTCTCACCATGACATTTTCGCTAGTACCTGCCATTCTGTGGATCTCTTCATTGCGGATTCGATCAGCTAGACTGACTCCGCATATTCGGTTAAGAAATCGCATCTCCACAGCATTCATCTTTCTTACATTCTTCTTCTGTGTTACCCACGTTTGGCTGCCGTATAATAACGTCGGTAGCAAAACTGCATTGTGTACAGCCAAACGTGCAGCTATGCTGACGTTTCGCCGTCTCAACAATGCAGCCAAAGCACCGTTAACTTTGTTACCGGCAGCAATACGCCTTTCCACATCCATTTCGTATCTTCATACTGCTAAACATACTTCCCAAATATAATCCCTGGCTACCCCGCAAGGGATATGGCGTGAAGATAAGTAAGTAAGTAAGCTCAGTCTTTAAAGCTTCTTATCAAATTATCAGCTGAAAAAGCATTTCAGTAACAAAATACGTTCGATTTGGTGTATCAACTATCCGTTTAAGACTTAATATTTTTTTGTTTTAAAACTTTGGATTCTCATTTGCATTTCTTTTTAATAACTAGTTTCTCTTAAAAATACTTAATTTTCAGCAACGTTGTTTGAAAACGGGGTCCGCAAGGTGGAACTGAACTGATAGTTTTCGAACTAAATGATATAATAGTAAAGTAAAACAATAATACTATTGATTTGAAATGATTTTATAATTAATCAATTATATGTAAATTATTTCTGTTGTAAAAAACTATCTCTAAATATGATTTCTAAATAAAATTCATTGCTACGTCCGTATACCAGTTCATAAACTCTTCAGAATTTCTAGCATGCAATAAAAGTATTTCAATTCCGAAAATATGCAATATCTCTTTAAATATCTTTTTTTTTTCTCACATATCACATTCTTTTTTGTGGAAAATAATTATTTTAAGTTGAGATTTTTTGACAATTAATTATATTCATAACATATTTCATACAGTACCTATAAACTATATATACAGGTGCTTTATTACTAGTCGTATATCACTGGATGTTAGAAAAAATCTGCTTTTTATCACTTCACAGGTGTGGTATGAGCCGCAACCCAAAATTTATTGATTCTTGTGAATATCTTGTAAAACTTCTTATTTTGGTATTTTGTGTGTATTCTAAACTATGTGTGACATTTACTTAAACTATTTAAAATTGAATTTATAAAATGACGAAATAATATAACTCGTATTCTATACAACTGTTTATTACAAGAATTTTAATGCTTGTGCTTACGTTATACAACTCGAGTCTAATTTCTAAAGCTAATATTTGTAAAAATATTAACATTTCTTTTTATATATTCTATGATAGTGACAGTGTGTCAGCGGCGAGGCGTAGTGTGCCTGGCGAGACGCAGGCTGGCCGTGTGCATGGAACAGCGCCTCACGCCAGTCCGCCGTGAGCGTCCCGACTTCCGCGAACCAGAGTCCTCCTCGCGCGCAGCATCTTCAGCAGCTACTTCGCCGTCACAGGTTAGTTCAGAACGATCAGAGCGCGCGGACGCTGGCGATTCGTGCAAGCTTGGTGCCGGCGTGAGTGCACCGCGCACGGGCTTTTCCGACCGCTCGAAGCGGAATACGAAGCGCAGCTCGGACCAGAAACTGGCAGCGAAAGATTGTGAAGGGTCTCGCGGGTGACGCCACGCGGTCCACGCCAAGTCGCAGCATGACATCACCACGCCCAACGCACAACCCACCGTCAATACCAGGAAGAGACCTTTGAAATTCGCTATCGAGAGCCTCTCGGTCGCGTGGTCCTCCTTATCCTACAGGAAATGGACGTATTATGTAAACATTTCTATCGGTCTATACGTTAGTTTGTTAAAGTATACGAGGTGTGTTCAAAAAGTATCGCGAATTTTGTGTTTTTTAAAAATTATTTATTTATTCATGAATATCTATTTTGTCCCTTTCAAAGTAATCCCCATGAGGTATTATACACTTGTGCCAACGGTTTTTCCAATCTTCGAAGCACTTCAAAAAATATTTTTTTTTATCTTGTTCAGCTCCTCCTTCGATGCCGTCTTTATCTCGTCAAGCGTAGCGTAACGTCGTCCTTTCATGGGCCTCTCCAGTTTAGGGAACAAGAAAAAGTCACAGGGCGCCAGATCTGGGAATACGGTGGCTGCGGCATCATTAATGTGTTGTTTTTGGCCAAAAAGTCGCGCACAAGCAACGATGTGTGAGCAGGGGCGTTATCGTGTTGCAAAAGCCAATTTTTGTTCTTCCACAAATCCGGGCGTTTCTGACGGATTGCTTCGCACAAATTGCGCATAACTTGCAGGTAATATTCCTTATTGACCATTCTACCCTGTGGCAAGAACTCATGATGCACCACGCCCCTGCAATCGAAGAAAACTGTCAGCAAAACTTTCACATTCGACCGAACTTGGCACGCTTTTTTCGGTCTTGGTTCGTGCGGCAGCTTCCATTGAGATGATTGAGCTTTGGTTTCCACGTCATAACCATAAACCCACGATTCGTCACCCAGTTATGACCCTCTGGAGTAAATTTGGGTCGTCGCGGACAGAGTCCAACATCTCATTAGCAATGTTCATGCGATGCTGTTTTTGGTCGCAATTGAGCAATTTTGGTACGAATTTCGCGGCGACCCGTGTCATGCCCAAATCATTGATAAAAATCGAATGGCACGAGCCAATCGACATGTCTAGGTCCTCAGCAACTTCTCTAACGGTGATTCGACGATTGGCCAATACCATTTTCTCAACTTCATTAATTTTTTCGTCTGTTGTTGAAGTGCTCGGGCGTCCGGCACGCTCTTCGTCGTTCACATCTTCTTGGCCTTCTGAGAACATTTTGTACCACCGACAAACGTTGCTTCGGTCCAAGGTATCTTCTCCGTATGCCACAGAGACGAAGCTTCTTAGCATTCCATGGATTCACCGTGCGGGTGCCGGGCCCATCGCGTTGCAGGAAAAGGAGCGCAAACAATGCCTGGGACTTGCGACCCAGGTGTAGGTTTATGGGGCCCCTTTAGTATGCGCATACACGCTCACCTTCACTGTTCACGCTCCTCTCCCTACCTAACCAAATATCGTAAGAACCTACTAAAGCTGCCTTTGAAATACGTTCCAGAAATGAACTGATGATCGTTCTAGAAAGGCCGAGATCCTTAAATAAATTGTAGAGAGATTTTGCTGTTATACCTCTCGCTCCTACTTCTATAGCGTACAAATTAACTATAAATTTATTCCTGATCAGTTCGTTACACAGTTCGTAATACTTGTTAAGCTTAAATGTATGACCTTGGGTATGTTTGTTTCCCAGGGTACAGTAAGCTCCACAAGTATAACGCGCCTTAGTTGTTTTGAATACAGAAATAAGTCCGGCCTAGATGACGAAACACAAACATCCCCGGGGATTTTGTATTGCCTTTCATACGTGTCCATCATGAGAGTCCAATCAGGAGACGCGTCCAAGATGGAATAAGGTTTTAATTTAGATTCGGATTCAACATTCGGAATGCATCCGCGTACTTAATTTCGTTTTTCATACAAAATTTGATACAGGTTCTTTGCTCCATTTTTTTGAATAGGTAAAAATCGAAGACAATCCAAAACACGTGCAAGCAAAGCAGCTGTCAACAATTAAGTGAACGTTCAAAATGGCCGAGCTTGTCGGTATAAGTGAGAGACATGAGTACCAACATAACGCCACAAAAAAATCTAAATTCGAATATACGTAACCCGCGAAAATTCTAAATTCGCGATACTTTTTGAACACACCTCGTATATACGAATTGATCTACACACCTGGCAGGCGCCTCCGCCGTGCATCTCCTTCCACCAGCGATGCTTCATTTCACGCAGCACGCCAGCCTCCTGCAGGTTAAGCAGCGCCAGGTTCATCGCCTGGCGGTATGGCGAGTCTAAAGGTACATTTACATTAAATGAAGACATATTTAGTAGTTAGGTAAATTTTCATAGATAATATATAGTACAATTTATTTCTAAAAATTGAATTATTTGACAGTTAGTTTTTAACTTATTATAAAATTTGCGATAAACAGTCTAACGATATTTCCAATGGTAACATAAAAAAATATTTAAATACAATGGGAATATTTGTTTATTCTCCACCGTAATAAAATGTGTTACTGGTTAAATTTTAGTCTGTGTAATATGGATCTTAGAATATAGTCAACTTTACGATTTATCTACTAGAATATTTTTTATATAGTATCTCTTTTGTTAAATGTATCTCTGGGGTTAGTAGAGGCTCATAAAGCGGACGTCATAATAGCAAAGCAATCAAGCTCTTCCCTTGTTTGAGTATGAATTTATCGCAAACTCAAATCGAACTTACTCTTTTTCATCGCTAAGCCGTATCCTTTACTGTCTAGAAGATCTCCTACCTGAAAAAAAATATTACATTAGTCATATTTTTTTGTCGTCAAATCAAACTTAAGAGACATTAAACACTTGAAATAATCTAAGTACTTAACAGTCAAATGGTCTATTTATATTGTTGTAACCGTAAATATTACATTATTGTATAAGTATCGCTATCGTAAGATGGTACTCACCCTAGTCACATCACAGTTGCGCTCGGTGGTGTAGTCGATAGTGGTGGACTCAGCGAAAAAGGCGTACTTCTCGTTCATAACTCTATTGTTTAAATATATATAAGCGGTTTCTTATGATGGTAGATGTTACCATCATGTCAAATATTTATTTTTTGTATTATAGTTTGTCGCCCAAACCAATTTGTTGTGTTGTTTGTTGTGTTTCTTTACAATATGTTTGCGTTAATCAGAATACCCGATAAAAACATGAAATACTTTGGAAATCTGTATAATGTACTTGACACTTAACAATTCTTTTAAAAACGTAGAATCTATGCCTTATTGAAAACGGCCCAAGTTGTAAAATAATATGATATCTAATCTAAACCAAATTGGTTCATTCAAGCACTGTCATAATTGATACCTTGTTAGTTTACTATCAACATTTTATTGTAACTATATAAATATTACATTTTTATATCTTAAGAATTAGATTTACTTGGCAAAGATTTGGTTACAGAGATTTGAAAAAGGTCGGAATCTCGAGAAAAGGATAGTACGGCCGTGACTTCTTGATCGACTTGGCAGGGGAACTTCCGTGCCCCTATAAACCTACCTATCACCAATACCAAAAATATTGCTACATCCTTTTTGTTTTAGACATTAATATTAATTGTAAATGTTGGTGTCATTATTGTATTATATGTTATAATTACTTCTCAATGCCTGCATCGTTACTCGAGGGCATTGTTTGCTCCTTCATTTTCTGGAACATACTCTTATAGGGCTCGACACTCGACATCTAAAATCAGAGATTAACTTATAAATTATAGTTAATTAAGCAATTATAGGTATCAAAATGGCCGATCCTACTTCAAAAAAAGTGTAGGTGGAGCCGCCACCCTTAGCCCCGTAGGTGATGCCCTGGTCGTTGTCAGCCAGATCTCGCACATTGCGGATGAGCTCCGTGGAGGTCTTGGAAGCCAGTAGCGTAGCCAAGTTCGCAGTGTACGAGCTCGTGATGACCAGCGCGAACATCCACCACACGCTAGCCACAGCACGGGTGCCATAAGCCCTAAACGGAGTTTAAACGAAGGTTCGTAGTTATATAGAATAATTTACGTAATTAAATGTAGCGTGTACTGACACTGGTGCGATTTCCGATCCCTGTAGCAATACGGCGCCCAGGTTGAACCAGAGAGCATTGGAGAGCGTGAATTGGTTCTCGAGAGCAGGTGGTTCCTCGATGCAGGGGTAGGGGTTCTGCCACTCCTCAGGACACAGACGTCCCACCACGTACAGCACCAGCGACGTGCCCACGTAAGCGAGGCCCAAGCACGTCCACACCTATTCGTTTACGATTTAATAAATTTGTTGTAATTTATTAGAAATGACACGGTTGTTCTGTTTTTAGAGAGAAATATGAGTATGTTATAACATTTATAATAAAATTTCTTGTATTTTATTTTTGTATTCGATTGAAAATAAGAGGAAAACTATTATTAAATTACTCTGTGTTTTCTTTTTGTTTTTTTTATATGAGTCCTATTCGATTACGTCGAATTCGATTCAAGATATATGTATATATAATGGAGACAACATCACATTCAATGTAATATAGAGAATTTATATTCAATGGAAGATAAATCTCTCTCTCACCAAATAAATACGTATTGATACAAGAAAACAAAATGTTTTTTTTATAAAATAAAATCAAGAGAAAAAAACATTTTCACATATTGTTACTTCGGTCGTTGGAGGTCGATTCCTGGTCTAGTACCAGTTTCAGAGTCCAGAATGTGTCCTATGTATTTGGAACATTACTAATTATCTTTTGACTCAGTTATTGGTTTTCATAATATATTATAAAGATACCCCATTAGAGAAGGGCAGTAGGAAAGCGAGCAGTTCGGGCGCGGGAGGCTGCGGCTTGTGAAACAGGATGGCGATGCCGAGAGTCATGAAGGGGGTTGTGAAGTCTACCGCCTCCTCGCGCTCCGCCGTGATTGTCAGGTCCGTTATAGCAAAATCTATATGCTGTCGAAAATTAACACAAGACTTATCATGAATGATGATAGATGCTTAATAGGGCATTGATATAGCTGGACTGGCTAATAAATTTAGTTTTGCCGCATTTGCTTCTAAAAAAAATAAGATTCCTTATCATAGCATAATGTCCTATGGTATCATATCCTGGGGTAACTTTTTGTTTTTACCAAAGAGTTAATATATTTTTGAAAATCTTAAATATAAATAGTTTAAAAAACTTATTAAGGTTTGTCTACTAAGGAATATTACAGTATTTTTGAATATCAAGAGCGTCCCATGCGATGCCCAAAATTTATTATGAATATAATTTAGGTCTTAAATATGGCTTTTACAAAAAGTTCAAGACAAGATAAGGCTCGCTGCATTTCAGTTGCCAGCGCTTATCAGTTCAGTAGCAAATAACTTTCCAAGCTAGTGGTAACTTTGACAATGAAAAAAAATTAATAAATCTCTAAAGAAGAACCAATGAGTATCTCTATGTAAATAATATATTTAATCATGTATGAAACGCCATAATTCATAACAATGTTTATACGTTCTGTTTGTATCAAAAATTACCTTGTCATCCATAAGGCGTTGCATCATACCGTTCCATTTCTTAGTACTCTTGTTGAGAACGCCATAAGCGCGATCCGCCTGCTCGATGAAGGTATAGTTAAAGTGCAGCAGCTGTGCCAGTCGGTCCACCAGCTCTATGCAAAAGCCTGTGTGCGATACATCAATACCAATTACGTTATCTAAGCTCACGACATTGCGATCGCAATTACAAACTAGATAGGATATTAAAAATATCACCTTCGTAGCGGGCGTTACCGGTGAGGCGATCAGCAGACTGCTGTCTCATAACATATGGTGGATTCTGCAATAGAAATGTTAAATTAGAAGGGATATTATTTTAGAAGTCAAACATGTCGTGGGAGTCTAAGTAACTCTACCTCAGCGATGAGCACGGTAAAGGTACGGTTGGTCATGACGTCGGGTGGCGGAGGTGGTGCGGGGGGTCGCGCTCGCCACGCCAGCCCCCCCGAGCGTGACCATTCGGCCGCCGCACGCAGTGCACCCCCGCGTTCAAGCTCCGTAGCATGCAGCCGCACTCCCCCCCTTGCTCCCGATGCCTCCCACCATAGCGCTCCGCTGGCCCCCATTCGTTCCTCCTAAATCGTAAAAAACACAATAATTGTGGATGCCCTTAGGAATGTCTAATGTATGCGTTTGATGTTTGTTAAGGAAGTAATAATAATTGCTAGAAATATTGAACAACATTCATCTTTTTTATACATATTATAGTGTTCAATTATTTAATCAAGTTATCGATAACCAATACAGTAGCTAATAATCGACTTAAACCTAAGGGAAAAAGATGAAATCGAATGCCATACCGAACGTAAATAGTTCAGTACTGTGTCAGCGTGGAAGGCAGCAGTGCCCTGCGCGCAGGAGGGAGAGTCATCCATCGCGGGCAGGTCAAGGTACTCCAATGCCGAGGACACTATTTGTGCCGCATCGTACGATAACAATAATGACGTTGGAGGATTTGCTATAATCTAAAATATATATATATGTATATTAAAATTAAAAAAAAAAGAAATTAATAAAAATATATAGTTTAAGTAATTTACCTCATTGATCTGTTTGCTTGCTTCCTCTCCTAGAAGATTTGTGTACTGTTGACGCAACTTTTCCATAGCTTCAACAACTGCACTCGATTCTGAATCAAAAAGGCGCAGCGCTGGAAAGGTATATTTTTAAAAACCGCTACTTACGTTACTTACGTTACTTAACCGCTAAAATCATGATCTCAATTTTTTTTCGGATCGTAATACCAAATAAAATTAGGTAAAAATATATTAAAATACAAGAAAGTGCACGTGCCGGTAATGTTGGCGCCGCCGTAGCTGAAGTCATCGAGGGGCAGAGTGTGTAGGTCCAGGGCGGGCAGCAGATAGGAGTGGCGCTCCGCCAGCAGACCCACGCGCTGCGCTGCGTCCAGCACGCGGATCGCACACGGTGCTGAGCACCACACGATGAAGTTTGTGGCACCCCACTTTTTCAACACGAGTAACAAATTTCTGGAGCAACATAAATAGTTAAACTGACCATATATTATTATACTATATGTACCATATATACCATATATATATACATTAAACAGGACGGTTCATTTCGTACTACGAACCTCAGAGCGTCATCATCGTGTGCCGGTGGCAGTCGGCGGACGCGTAGTGCCAGGGTTTCGTGGTCGGGAGCAATGTAGGGCGCCGCACTCGCACTACCCTCGTGTAACAATACCGCATGGCGCCAACCCTTCGCCTCGCATAAAGCTGCACAAGCCTATCTCACTCGTGAAACTTTTGTTTAAATCTAATTTTATGTGATTCCTACTTTAATCTTATCACCTCTGCGACAACATCGTAGCGAGGATAGAGCTCGAGTGCTGCGGAAAGCGAGAGGTCGGTGTCAGTGGAGGCAGCGGATGGCGCGGGTGAAGGTGAAGGAGAGGGTGCAGACAGCAGCAGTAACAGACCGGCGCGAGCTGCGGCAGTAGCGCCCTCTACGCCGCCCACACTAGCTTGAACTCCCTCTCTAGCCTGACCGAACGGAATTATTTATCATTCTTGTAAAGGTTCTTTAGCAAACTGGATTTAAACTGCAAGTTAATTGAAGGACTTTATTTAAATACGAATAGAGTTTACTCCAAAAATTAGTTTTTTTTTGTTATAGAAGATATAAAGAAAAAGGATTATAGGATTACATTGTTTTTTCATTCCTCTGTATGTCTCAGTTTAACGTGAAGGTAATAAATTCTAATTCAATAAAAACCTAAAAAAATATCGCTATTATGTTGTTTATTTCCAACTGGAGAATTGACCGGGATGCAAACCAATGTGTCAAATCCTTGGTTATTATTTTGACAATCACTAGTACCTTTTGTTTTTCTTTTTTTTTTTTCATTATTATTATAAAACTATTACATACACAATCCTAATACATTGTAACAATCTATATTGTTTTAAAAACGCATTAAAATGTATGTAAAAGAATAAGACCTGTGAACAGATATACTCCGGGATAGCTAGTGGCTCGTGGGGCTCCACCCTGGCCTCGCGCTCCCGGACCGAAGGCGTCCCAGCACCGGCCGCCACCGCCTGCTCCAGCAACATTGCCACCTCAGGCACACCTTCAGCTACTCCTGTGCACAAATTTATAACATCACTTTTGCTTTTTCCTTTTAGGTGTTTTATAACGATCGTCTTCCCATATTTATTATAAACTTCATTATTTGCCTATTCGGATATTTTCCGCTTTGTTTCCTGGTAGTGAAACTAATATCAGCACAAGTAACATATAGTGGTAAATCCTTTGTAAAATGCCACATAGACTCATTGTTTGTTGAACGATCTCGTACACCCGACCTCCTCGAGAGTTCAGACTACTGAGGCTGCCAAGACTCACCTCAAACATTATTTTGACAAAGTGTTACATCCGAAATATCGATATTTTAAAACTGTATCGATGATCCTTTGAAATTATTTTACTTACAAATATAATTATTACATGTACTAGTATTTTAATACTATTGCACAACGAATAAATATTGTCACAGCTACCTCCGGGGTATTAAAATAAAAATGTCTTACTCGTATATAATTTAATAGAAATTATTATGGCATTCTGTAATACAAAGGGAGATTTAAATGAATATAGTCGTATGAACATAAGAACATAGGAACAATAATGATTATAATTGTAATCGATTTTGTCGATCTTATCGATTTAATCAAGTAACGTCTCTAATCGTATGCGTCTGTTGCATTCTATTTTGGAAGTGGGTTGCATCGTGCATCGGCTCGCTGTCGTCTATTTATTCTGAGTAGTTCACGTCATCATGTACGACGATATAGGTGCCCTACGGTATATTCCATTAATTAATAAACATTTGAACTTCCCAAAAAAAAAAAAAAAAGTTAATTCCAATATTGTCTCCACAGGTCAACTTTAAACTGACGTCCGTTAAAGCAAAAAAGCAGTTTCAGCAAAAAGCAAAACATGCGTATCGTTGTTGGACAAACAATTCACATTTTTAGTTCAATAATTCCATAAAATTTGTATACCAGGAAAGTAAATTTACATAAATAAAAGACGCTAACTTATTTAACTATAGCTAAGACAATTCCTCATAGAAGATCTTCAATACTCTTCTGTTTAAGGTTTCTTGGACTCTTTTTAGTTAATCTTCGTCACTGCTATAAGAGATTGTCGAGTAATAAAGTAATGTTTTAGCAAATATTTAACCCCTTTCTCCCTTAAAATTACCTTTCTCTGACTAAATGTCTGATCCCTGATGCCTGAGTTCATCATATAGCTCGATTGTGTAGTAAACTTAATTTCATCAACATATAATATAGTAAATAAACAACATCTGTCACGGACGACGCTGCTGCCAAATTATTTTAATGTTCTTATACTATAATATCGTATTATATCCTACTTTATAACAACGCTGGTATAAATACCATCTTCTGTTTATAAAAGACAACTATTCCTGCACTTTACTATTTGGGCCCTTATATAAATATGTACATAAAACTACCGATAATTTTATTTAGCACAGTTATATTACATAATAAGTATAAGTATAAGTATAAGGAACAAATACAAGCTCGCAATAACTTTTACTTGACCCTATAAAGTTAATAACTAACTTTTTTGCATCAATAGCAGCATTTTTTCAATAAACTACTAGTAAACTTTCACTCTTAACAAAAAAATAACACAAGGTTCGTTGTTAGGACCATTATTGTTCCACATTTATATAAATGATTTGCATTACTTTATAAAGAAAAAACTTGATGGTGTTTTTGGGTATTAGCTTGGATGCAAAATTGCAATGGTGCCCTCACATATGTGATTTGTCGAACAAATTTAGTTCTGCTGCATACTCGGTTTAAAGAAAACGCCGGTTGTCAGACGTTATAACAACTAGAATAATTTATCTGTTGTACAAAACCACATACAAGAGGATTTCGAAAACGTTACTAAATGGGCACATGATAACGGAATAATTATTAACTTTTCAATAACTAAATCTGTGCATATACACTCGCCATATAACAAAAAATCAAAAACTATTTGTAACAAAGATCTCAATAGGACATACTTAAAAAAAATTGTAATTGTAATAAATTAGAATATGTTAATACATATAAATCCTTAGGTTTAAAGATAGATAAACATTTTAACTGGAAACCCCATGTAATAGATACTTGCAATAGGCTAAGGTGTGTGCTGGGAAAGTTTTACCAATTGAGTAGAGTATTAAATAAAGAAACATTACGAATCGTATTTTATGCCCTCGCTGACTCCTTGCTTAGTTATGGTCTTAGTGTGTATGGCCGAACGTTTATTACTTACTTAAAGAATATAAAACAACTACAAATACACTTGATAAAATTTCTAGTCAGTAAAAGAACAAAAAAAAATGTTGTGTAGACTATGAAAAACTATTCCCAATATGTAAAATTTTGCCAGTAGACATCAAAGTGGACTACTTAATATGTATCGAAAATATTCATTTAACTAAATATAAGAAAACATTCAAGAATAAGTACAATACAAAAAGAGTCAGTAAAAAAGAATTAATTGAGCTCACTGTAAAAAAAATATTATATAATAGAAAAAGAAAATCAAGGTGTATGGTACCCAAAATTTTGAATAACATTGCCCGTAACAAAATTAACCTAAATAATCATATTAGTAAAAAAGTATTGAAAATAAAACCAAGGGAGCTCTATTTAAAAAAATTGTAATAGTTATAAGGTTTTTTTTATATTTATTAATTGTTCTAACTTTATTGTAAATGAAAATGTTTGTGTAGTAGTGTATAGTATTAGTTTAAGTATTTAATGAGCGCTTCTTGCCGTCAAACTCTCGAGTTTGGCAAGAAATTATATTTTATTTGTTTCATGTATTTTTTTTTTCTTTTTTTTTTTTTTTTTTTAATTTAAAATTACCATAGACTTGTGGTCCATGCCATTTTTAATTTGCTTTATAATTATTATTTTGATTTCTTTTTTTTTTTGAGATTTTTGCCTGTGTATTCAGGCACAAGAATTACTTTAATAAATACATAAATAAATTGTGGTTCTTAAATATTTTTATTTTTTTATTTTTTTCTCTCGGTTCTCCTTATCTTCTTAGGGTCCAAAGTAGGTACTCTTCATTGTTTATTATTGGTCTGTTTCGGTTAATTTTGTTATGACCGTCTGGTCTCGGTTGTGTATTGCTAATTTCAGGTTGTAATCATTTATTGTCTTGTCCGTATTTACAATGCTGTCTTTGATGAACCTCGCCAGCGCATCTTCTTGATGGTCCGTGTAGTAGACAAACGTCCTGGTGTGTCGGGAAATGGCTACTAGCGCATGAGGTACGCTGTCATGGAGTGGTAGGCTCTTTCCGGTTCTTTTTACTACTATTGTGTTTTCATAACACAAACCTTGTGCCTCATGAACGGTGAGTGTTTTGGATCCCTTCCCTTTTCCGTACCCTTTTTCTTCCAATGTTAGCTTCTCTTCTTGAGTGAAGGTCAGGTATAGGGTATTTGGTTGGTCAATGGGGATCTTTTCACCTGTAAAGGATTTTATGTTCATAGATCTTGCTATGCTGCTCGAGGAATATATACCGTCATATACTTTTCTAAGGGCGTAGACTACATCCCTCGGGCATCTGTTTGAGCACATAAGTTGTGTTATGATAGCAGTTGTTATAAAGTCTGGGCGGTGGTAGTAGACTTCGAACAAGTTTTCTCTTTCAATATAAGGAAGCTGATTTACGTCACCAATGAGTAGCAGTTCTGTGGCTTCGGTAAGTTGCAGGGCCATCATGATGGATCCGAAGTGGTTCATCAGTGCTTCATCGACTATAAGCCTTTGGCATTTCCCCTTTTCTTCTTTCGGTAATCCATTTGTTAGGATCGAAGCCAGTGTGCTTACTCTGCGCGCGGCGTCAGCCCCCTCTTTTTCGGAGATTTTCAATGCTAGTTCTAGTTTAGCCTCTTTAGTGGTAGTGACTCTATGGTCGTCTTGGGAGTTGAAGTTGTTAATTATCCATGTAGTCTTACCGCATCCTGGTACTCCGTATATCATCTTTATTAGTGGTAACTCCCATTGTTGGCATGTTTCTGACAATTTGTCCGCTCTTTCGAGTATTTTGTCGTCTAGCCATATCTTAGTGTTCTTTGTGGTTACCACTATTGGATCAGTCGTCGGGGTTCGGTAAGTGACTACTCCTGATGTTTCTGTTTTTTCTAAATCAAGTTCGACCATGCCAATTGTCTCACTGAATGCAGCCATGTACTGCTCTGCCTCTTCTCCCTCGATCACTTCCGCGGTCTGGTTGTTATAAATTGTTGCCTTCGCAGTCTTTATCCTTTCATCTAATAGGTCTTTGAGTTTGCTGTGACGTGCTTCCAGGATGTTTTGGCACTCTTTGATCTTTTTCGCTCTTGTTGCCTTAAGTATGGTGGTGTACTCTATGAAGGCATTTATCATGTGGTCCCGTGGTCTGACTACTGGTAGGTATTTCGGGAGTTCGGCGGGGCCTTTTGCTGCTTTCGTTGGTTTTTTCGTCGTTTTCGGTTTTGATTTGTATGTTTGTTTTCCTACTGGCTGTTCTTTTATAGGATTTTTCCCAAGGGTCTGGTTCGAGGCTATGCTGACTGCTTTAATGATAGAGGTGATGATGCTTTCCTTCGGAGATTTTCTTGCTGTTTGGTTTTTGGCATCTCTCTCCTCCTCATGTTTTTTCTGCACTCTCTCTGAGCCACTTGTATTTGCCAGGTTTCTATAGTCGGTGTCTAGGACTGCCGGGTTTTGTTGGGGTTTTGTTGGTTTGGGTTTTAAATAGCTGAGATCTTCGCCTCTATTCTCATAAGCCACGAGTTGGTGAATCTTGGAGGCTACAACTATACTCAGGTGGTCTGCAACTTCGCCTTTGTAATATCCGGCTGTCATTGTATCCACGCTGATTATTCGAGCCGGATCTTGGGGCTCGCTGACCTCAGCTATGATGTTAAGTAGTGAGCTTGCTCTTGAAAACTGTGTTAATACTTCTTCGTCTTCGAAAATAAGTACCGTTTTGTTGTCTTTGCGGTATAGACGACATTTCTGGTTTGCTATTGAAATCACGCTCATTGCCTCGAGCTTTTTCCGTTTTAATTTGCTTTTTGTGGGACTGCCTTTCATCAATGCCGCTAGTCCCGGGGACATCTCTATGCTGTTTGGGCCCGTTTTGCAGCAGAAGCTGATACCCAGTCTTTCATGTGGTGTGTTCATGAATACTACCACACTTCTGGTCTTGATGCCAGGTGGACCGACTACTCCATTCTCTAGCAGTCTTGCTACTGTCTCTCTGTGATTTTTGGTAGCATTGAGGGTTGTTTTAGGTGTTGGTACCTGTCTTGGAATTATTAGTGCGGTAGTGCGGGTGTTTTCTCTAGTTTGCGGTGGTGTTGTGTCCTTATGCCTTTTGGCTGCTGTGCGCATAATTTTTTCAGCGTAGTCCAAAAAAGGTTTTTTGGTTTTTGGGTCGTCCAGAAGTTTGGGTAGTAATTCCATTGTCAGATTGGTGTTGAAACTTTGTTCCAGGTCCATTCTCGTGTTTTATGTATTAATATTTTTTTTATAATAACTAAAAAAAAAAAACTTTATCGACTTTCACAGTATCATGCTATACGGCATACTCTTATGGTAATGCATCAGATATTAATATTATATTTGTATAGCAAAAGATAAATTAAAATGAGTTTGCTATACCCATCACTTCATAATATAAATAATCTCTTTAGGGTTAATTTATACGTCTTTACAATAAACTATCCAGAAAAGCCTTAAATTTGGCACCAAATAAATTATTCATTAAAAGTAATTTAATAAAAAAAGTTATATTGTAAAGGATTACATTAACGTCAATATGGCCTGGGAATGAATTGTATTTCAACTAGTAACCTACACAATTTCCTCTGACGCTGTTTGATATTCTTGCTAGATCTTCTGGCTGCATCACACTGCTCCCTTGAAAGCAATTACTTGCGGTAGGTAGTCTTGGTATCCACGAATTTCTTTTTTTTCCCTATTATTAACAAACCATTAGTCGGCGCAGTATGTTTTTTCCTACCAAACTCTCCTGTTACTCGTCATATCTATACACACTCCCTTCTTCTCCATATCGTCTTTTACGCAATCCATCCATCTTGTCTTCGGCCGTCCTCTGCCTGTCCAACCATCCACTACCATACCATGAACTTATTTGGTTACATGCCTTTTATCTCTCTTCATAACTTGCCCATACCATGACAGACAGCTACCTTTAATTTTTTCTGTCAAAGTGTTAAAGATATATAAACATGACATTGTTAATTTTTTTTTTAAACCATCACCATAATATGTGTCTTTTTAATTGCAAAATTTCATCATTTTCCGTCGAGTAGTTGTTGAGCCAATTCGTGATAAAGAATGCGAAAAAGTTTCCAGTAGAACGCTCCGCTCGCTACGCTCGCTTCGCTCAATAAAGAAAAAACTTTACTATTAAAACTATAGACACACTTTGTCGACATTGCCGTGTGGCTATGCTTTTAAAATTTCATTAATTCGAAACATATGATAGCCTGTGCTCTACCACAACGGATTTAATTTGTTCTTTAAGAATGCTTACTAAGTCTAGACTTCTATTACAGACTATTGGTTTTGATAGCTACTTAGGACCATTACACCACAAACCATAGGTATCCACTTAATTCTTTCTTATTCGCCGGTTTTAGTCTTCTACGAGGGTCAAACTGAAAGTTCTTAGAAAATCAAAAACTAAGCATTCTAGCAAGTTATTAGTTTTATTGTAACTTTTCAAAATAGCGTCCATTTACATCAATACATCGCTGCATTCGATGGAACCATTGAGAAAAGCACCTTGCCCACTCGGCCTTAGGGGTCTCTTCGACGGCGTTTTGAAACGCAGCCACTGCTTCTTCGGCGTCTATAAAACGTTTTCCTCGAAGTTTTTCTTTTATTTTCGGAAATAAATAAAAATCGCAGGATGCGAGGTCGGGGCTATACGGCGGGTGACCCAGTAATTCCACGTCTGAGGTCACCAAATAGTCGATCGTTTGCCTGGCGGTGTGCGACGAGGCATTGTCGTGATGAAGGAGGATCCTGCTGCGAGGTCGTTTTTCTCGAACTTTTTCCAAGACAAGTGGCAAACAATTGTTAGTATACCACTCTGCATTAACCGTTTTCTGATCCTCTAAGACTACTGTCGCGTAATGACCCCTGTCTTTCCGAAGAACGAGGCCACCATCTTTTTTCCAACACTTCGACCTCTCTTCACTTTAGTTGGCAACTCTTCGGAAGGAAACACCCACTGAGCAGACTGTCTTTTGGTTTCCGGATCATAACAGTAAATCCAGCTTTCGTCACCCGTTAGTATGTCGAACACAGCATTTGAGTCACCTCCGTTAAATTTTTGGATCATTTCTCGGCACCAATCAACACGGCGGAGTTTTTGAGCCTCGGTCAAATTATGCGGTATCCAGCAGGCACAAAGCTTCCTGACCGCTAAATGTTCATGGAGGATTTTGTGCACTTGACTCATACCTATGCCTAGACTTATCCGAATCTGCTGATAGGTCACTCTTTTGTCAGTCTCTATCATACGCCGCACAACACTGATGTTATCTTCAGTCGTCGCTGTAGAAGGCCGTCCCTCACGCAAATCATCGGTGAGATTAGTTCGACCACGTTTGAATTCATTAAACCAGTTGTAAACTGTGGCACGAGATGGGGCTTCATCGTGAAAAGCCAATCGAAGTCTATCATAACTTTCTTGTTGACTTAAATGACATCGAAAGTCATAAAAAATCATTGCACGAAAATTTTCTCGGCTTAAATTCATTCTGACGTGCACAGACAATTTTCAATTTGCCGCCAAATCGTAAAACAAATAACAAATGAATGAAATGTACACTCTATAATATTGGTAAAGAGTTCTATTTTCAAAATTTAAACAATTTTTTTTAATATAATGCTTTTAAGTGGCCAGTTCTAAAAACTTTCAGTTTGGCCCTCGTAGACTCACAGTCAGCGGCATAATAGTAGACACATGCCCCCACTGTTTTAAATACATTATTAAAGAAAAGAATAATCTTATAATAGTTGTCAGACAGCTAGGTGTATATTACACCAGACTAAATGGTGAGAAATACCAACTTTCTAACAAAATATCGGAGTTGTATACTTTGGAATCACCATGAAAGCATTTCATATAATGAGATGAGGTAAGGTGAATATGGAAAGATTTTTACGATGTGCAACATCATCTGCAGCGCGTCATAGATAAAAATCCTCGAACATATGTGGAGGTATTCAATACGGTTGCACAAATATGGGCTTTAAGTGGCATGACCATTTTTAGTTGCAATGTCAGTATTCTTCTTTCATTGATACCAGTACATTTTAACACTAAACCTACCGACAATTCTTGTACACCCATTCTTACCGCACGCCGTCAAATTGGCCGGTAATTAAAAGTTATTTTATTATATAACGCAGGTAATAATGGAAATAAGTAAATGTAAAGAGTGAAGTAAATATTATATGCATATTTTAAGAATTGTCATGTAGTTTTATAACGATATTATAACCTTTAAAAATGTGTAAGTTTTGCAAAAGTTTAAGAACGGTAAATTTGACCGGTACTTGGTTTAGTGTTAAAGTGGAGCAACCTTGAAAAGAGTGAGCGCTTCAGATTATGTTGATCAAAATGTAATTGAGTTAGATATGTACGTGACAACTTATAGAAACTCCGGTTAATTTGTTTTGCCAGTCACGTAAATTAGAAAATAAAAAAAATATATTTAAATTAAAAACCAGTGAAGATGCAAATACCCAGAGTATTTCCCGAACAAACTTTGATGAAATTATAAATGTTAATAAAAAAAAAATATTTTTAAATAAAATGATTATTATTTATTGAAGAAATGAAAATGTTAAGTACATGTTTATTTATAATTACTAAAAAATTACGAAAAAGTGTGATTAATAACAGTATAAAATAGTAATATAATTAAATATGAAAATAGTAATATAATTTTTTTTTTAAATCCCTACAAATTTTCCGGACTTACAAAATTTTTCCTGTCTACAGACATCCATCCATGCGGGAAAAGTGAAAACAATACAGAACGAACAAAGTTCGTTCTTGATAAATTGTATATCAAAAAAAATAAATAATACTAGATAGAGTACCTGCAAAATGTTTTTTAGCAAGAGTCCTTTTTGCTTTATTTTACTTATTTATTTTAAGTTTAGATTACCCATAGAAATTATGCTCACTTAATAATGTGAACAATATTTTAATTTCCGAATATATAGGGTGTCCAGGAAACAATAGATAACCTCTGAAAGGCTAATAGTAGAACTAAAGGCAAGCACGAAAAAAAAATTAAAAAATTATAACCCTTACACTGCTAGAAAAATGGTGCTTTAAAAAAAAACGTCATTTTTTTTTGTCTCATTTCATATTTTTACTCGTAACGAGGTCAAATCAGTTAAAGTCATAATTATTTTTATACTTAAATATTTATTATTAACCGTATCAGTGAATAACTATCAAATAACATAGCTAACTGTAGTATAAAAAAAATTGTTAAACTATTGTTTTGTGTAAAATTTCTGAAGAAATATTTTTCTAGCAGTGTAAGGGTTAAAATTTTAAAAATTTTTTTTTCAGTCCTGCCTTTTGTTCTACTATTAGCTTTTCAGAGGTTATCCATTGTTTCCTGGACACCCTGTATATGTAGTGGATATGTGTAGCTCTTAAAAATAGTTGGTCTAATGAACGGAATCACTAAATTAAATGTTTAGTTTCATGTGAAATTATAAGATGGCGCCACTCAATTGGGACTTCGCGATTACAAATGTTACAAACTATGTGTGATAATCATAAAATGATATGTAATGATTGAAGTTTTAAATACATTATATTAATAATATATTGGATGACCGGTATTTTTAGTCAACAATTTATTTTCTTGGTCTAACTTCAAACCTAACACTCATTAGTGTTGCATAACAACGCCATCTAATAAAAGTAGTTTTAGCGCTGCTATGTCGTTAAAATAGTTAGTTTCTCTAATAAACAGTAATAATAGTATTACTACTCGTCAGAAGATGTCGGGAGAGAGTTGAGTATTTTTTAAACACGCTAAAACGACGTTTTTTAGAAACGAAATCTAATTATATTGATATATTGCCCCCGAAAATTTCTACATATAAATTTCATAAAAATCTTGGAGATACAAATCCATATGAGAATGTATTTTTTGGTTTTTTAATCATGTTTTAGCATTTTAGGAAGTAGGTAGGACAAGGTAGGACCTTACCTTGACTTTTAAATTTTTTCTAGGCTCGAAAAGCTGAGGGATGTGTAAAACTTCCCGGTTGAACCGCATGTATCAGAATACTAATGATTGGATAAATAAAACACAAATTACATGACAGATTTATTCGTTGACTCACTGGCAAACTTAATTGGTCCACCTTTATTGCTTCTAACTAAAAGACGCGTGCAGTCAGTGGTCGGGATCAGGAGAGGAAGTCCCGCGAAAGAACAGAGAGTCAGGGTATCCTGAATAGATTCCGCGGGTGGGGCGGGGGAGAGGGAAAGGGAGGGGCAGTGGGGAAGGTGGGAGCTGCGGTTCTTAGAGCGGGGCGCAGGCGGCGGTGGACCAGCGAAGTTGCCGCGGCGGCGGCCGCGCGCGCCTCACCTACTTACACTTAACCTAGCTATGTACAAAATTAGTACCCGTTTAAGTATAGTAGTAATAATAATATAAGTATATCGAGGCTATTTACAGGATAGAAGACACGCGGTTCGAGTTATCGTACGAGGCGACGCCGACGTCACTTGGCGTCGGCGACGGGCGTGGCGGGTGGGGGCGCCGAGGCGGGGGGCGTCGGCGCCCCGGGGGAGCCGGCCGACATGCGCGCCAGCGCTTTGTACAACGGCGAGTTGACAAAGCGCGGGTAGGAGTCGCGGTGCATGAGGGTATAGATCTGCAGCTGCGCCTCGTCGAAAGTGTGCGGCGTGGGCTCCACCATGTTGCGGTTCACGGTCTCGCGCACGCGGGAGTCCAAGGATACCTGCACAAGGTTTGATAGAATGTCAACATTCATATCAATCCCAACTTATGTGAATTCAACATAAATATTACATAATACTCTTAGACAAAAAATTAAAAAAAATCATGCAAAAAAACCAACTCGTAACTGAAACTAAACTCCTTTTTCGGTTTTAAACAAAACATATGTTAAAAATACTCACTTCCTTTGGTGAGAGTATAGAAATGTAGTCCTCGTAGATGAACCGCGCCTTCTCCTCCACGGCGTCGGGGTCGACCTCGCGCTTGAGCTCCTCGCAAGCCAACCAGAACATGATGTTCTCCTCCGAGTACTCGCCGCGTAGAAAGTCACGGAACACCTTGCGTCCCGCTGGAACACACGTGGCTTTACAGGAGGAGTATATATTTTTATACCTTTATATTGGTAACAGAGAACTCTGATTTAATATAGTGCTTATTTGGAATAAAAACATTCGGATGATAACACGTGGAATCGTAACATGCCGCAGTTGTAGTTGAAACTTAAGACTATCGCACCCTAAGTTTTCGCACTTCCATTAAACTAACTTCACGGTGGGCCATCTGACGACTGTAAAGTCCAGTAAGGTATTATAAAATAATAACGTAAAAAATTTTTCGTTGCTTGATAATGGGACATTATTTTTATAGTTTAGCCTTTTTTGTATAGTGTAGTAAAAATGAAAATTATTATCATTTATACATCATCCCAAATCTTTCCTCTTTTTTTGATAACGCTTGCGATTCTTGCTTCTTTAGGCTTAGTTCGTAAGAATTAAATAAAAATATGAAATATTGAAATAATAATAATTAAACTATAGATCAATCCATTGTGTCTCATATGAAATTGGTTTAGGGAATTCAGCAATTGACGTAATGGAAGATTATATATAGAAATAAAACTACCATCAAAAATATTCGGAAGCTGGTTAAAGTTTCATTTAGAAGAAATAAATTCACAATTTAAACCAATAATTGCATATACAAAAAAGGTGGCAAGAGCGCCCGGGACGCCATTTTACTTAACAGGAAGCAGCAATGACTGTACATTCTATGTCAGAATGAATGTTTAAAAGTTCGGTGAATATAAGTGTGTATTAAAAACTATACCCCGTGATCTAGTGAGCCCTCCCCTCATCTTGTCATTATTTAAAACGCACACAAAATATTTTATTTATAATATAATTAATAATACTTTCTATCCAGTTTTATGTTTTTCAGTGAAAATGCGACAAAATTTCTACAGTAAAATTAGTCTATATCTTAACCGATCTAGTAAATGTAGGGGTATCTATTAGTAAATTGCAATTGGAAATTAGTTTTTATTATTATTAAATTTAATTATTGTTTATCTGAATGATCATCGAGATAGGTCAGTAATCATATTTTAGAACGTAGTAAAACTTTCTTTTAGAACTCGCTAAATAAGTCAGAGAGAAAATAGACTAATTGGGTTAATAAGTACCTATTAGTTGAAAATCTGATAATTTTCTATTTTTATCCGCTGTTATATCTTTTAAGAGGCGGTTTTTGTGTTTCTATAAATAATTTTCGATATAAAAAAAATCCCACATGTTGACTTAGGGATAAGTTGTCTATGTATTCCTAAATTTTGTTGTATTGTAATTATATCGCTTTTTTACCCTAAACGAAGATAATTTTCCAGGATAAAAGGCATCCTACATGTCATATAATATTGTTTCATAGTTAATATTGTTTAAATCAGTTTGTGTTTTTACATAACTGCTAACCATTCCAATTTTGTTAGGATCAATGCAGTAGGTACTTTTTCCGCATATAAAATCACAAAAAAATGATTTATTTTTTATGTCCTGAACTCGTCACAATTAGTTAAAAATTATATTAATGGTTCCATTATCCTCGTGATTATTTTCTTATACGTATGATATAAATATGTGAATTGCCAAATAAGTGAATCCTGAATTTGAGTTTTGTTTTTGGTCATAATGCAACCTAATAAAGCACTGATAATCGTCAAAAATAGTAACTCTTAAGTAGTTAGAGTTGTCGTACACTTTACTAACAAAATTGAAAATAAATTTTCAACAATTTAAAAATTCGAATTCTATAACGCTTTTTTGAACTACACATGAAAAAATATGAAAAAATATTCTAAGCTGATGGTTGCCATTTACAAAGCTACGTCGCGACGTAAAATATTGACATCAATAATAAATTATAGTGTCATAAGAAACAAATATAATTGAAGAAACTTTACAGATAAATAATTTATATATAGAATAATACAAGGCTGCTACTGACAGCGAATTTCTATAACACAGGCCACAGTCGCTATACAACCATTACAGCAGATATATTTGTCAACTACAAACAAATATAATAATAGTGAGAATATAAAAATCAACCTCCCATTTAATAGATGAAAAAATCAGTAATTTAAGCGAAATTATCATTTTAAAAATGTATGTTATTTTCATTAGAGGAAGAGCTTTTAATTTGAAAAAAGTTAAGTAGACATTGATACATATTTCATTAGTTTATACAAAATAATAAGTAATAAAAAACTAAAAAATAACAGTTATTGTGTGTATTAAACAGCAATAGATAGAAATATCTATTGTTATAATATTATAATTGCAGAGAGAATTGTAACTCAACACGTAAAGTGGAATTTTTTATATATTTAACATTAAAACATCGTCGGTAATAAGATGTATATAAATAATAAGAGTTAAGAGTTTTAAAATTAATTATGAAATACATGATTATTTTGACCTTAATTTGTACGGTAGAAATACGATGGCATTTTATATATAATTGTACCTAACAATAGTGTGGTGAACTGTTGTCAACTGTGAGTTTGTATGAGATGCTTAGTACGTGCCAGGTTAGGGTCCATTACTATGTCAATATAATTAAGTTTGGACAAAACAAGAGCCTCGCACAGATTATAGGCACTTCCCTATTGAAATAATTCCGTATGTAATGTGTATTATAAAAGCAAGCTTTGATAGCATTTTATATAATTTTCAAATCTTTACTTTACATCCTGAGATTCTTGCTTCCGAAATACGATTTTTCTCAATATTTTGGATCCCAATTGGTGATAAACATGATATTTTATTCGTTTGGAATGAGGTTCCTAATAACATGTTTGGTTTTATTGGGGTTAAAAACCAAACTATTGCGGGCCGACCATTCGATGATACTATTAAGTGATCTTTAAACTTGTTTGAAGCACTCTTTAGATAAGCAAATTTAAATTACATATAAATTAATATCGTCCGCGTATTTATGGTATTTACATGTTGTAAAATATTAACGTTATTATCACAATAGAGACTAAACAGCACTGGATTCAGGATTGAACCCTAGGTGGTCCCCAAGGACTCTCTAGGTATTATGCTACAGCCTGACTGTTAGAACCATCCTCATGAGTGATTTCTACTACCTGCGTTCTATTGATTAAATAACTTTGAAATCAAGCGATCGTTTCTTTACTAAAGCCAGTGTTAACTAATTTTGACAAAGGTTTGAAGAAATCAAGGAGTACAAGCTAGTGCCTTCACCATCATCTATATAAAACCACCACATTAGCAAAAGCAGTAGTTGTGCTTTTCCTTTCTAAAGTCATCACTGGTATGGATTCAAATTGGAAAAGATGTTAATAAGTAAAACATGGTAATATACTCGTATCATTATAACCTAAATAATCCGTTAGTTGAGTGTAAACAATTTTCTTAGGCTTTAGATAAGGGCAGGATACGAATACAAGGTAAGTCACGTCAATAAACTAGCTTGATTTTTTGTCTTGATTGATATCATCGAAATCTATAGCTTTTAATTTAAAATTCCTTCCAGTTTTAACACAGTTACATCATACATTGTACTAAGAGTAAATGTCGTCTTTAAATCTTAATGTGTAATGTATTAGGATAAGTAAAATTATGAGGTAGATGATATTTAATGTCTCTATCTTTTATTGAAGTATTTCACTTCAGATGGTTCCACACCTTTAAAACTAGGATAAATAGCACAGAATAGTATGAAAGAGTCAATGGTTTAGAAAATATAAATAAGTTTATATTATGATAATACAAATGAAATTGTTGCTAAAGTTTAAGGACATAAATTTTTTCTACATTATCTGCCTCATCTTTTAATGCTATTAAAAGTTACCCTGGAATAATGAATATAGTGAACTCCGTACCTGCGCTTCTCATAAGGCGATCGAAAGACTGACCCCAGCTCTGAATCTCTTCCAGTGTTGGTCTGAAATGGACGACATGGAGTTATATGTCAGTGGTTTGATGCGTGTGTGTGTGTGTGTGTGTGTGTGTGTGTGTGTGTGTGTGTGTGTGTGTGATCGAGTACTCACGGCGCGTCTCCGTCGAGCAGCAGAGGCTCGTGTGGTCCGGGCTCGCGAGGTTTCTTCCCGGGGCCGCCGTCCGCTCCCCGCGCCGCCAGCCTGGACCAACCACTCTTTAAGACACTGACTTGCAAAACTATCTTAGGTAATTAATTTATTCTTATCCGTTGAGTTGCTGACACTGCTGAATTAAATTGATCTATATCAAAATGAGTAGACATAGTTGATATACGGTACACGTTATTAAACTTGTTGTTCTTTTCACCCAGCAGCCTGTACTTACCACTTGGCCCTGAAACAAATACATACATTATGTATACATTTTTTTTACACGCAATTTAATCTGTCTGTAATAGGAGATAGAAGTGCAGCTGTGAAATACTGACCACGAGCAGGAACAGCAGCAGCACCAGCAGAGGCAGCACGGCTTGGCGGCGGGCCGGCAGCCGCGCGCCAGCGCTGCCAGGCTGCACATCTACGACATACATTTCATCTCATACAAATATTATTAAACACCAAAATTAAATAATATTTTACTCTCTAGGAAATATGATAAAGTTATGAAAATAACATTGATAACAAAATTTGAGTTGTGAAGGATTGTTTTTGTAGGTAGCCAACTATGAAAGGAAATAAAAACATTCATAAAAAAGTGTGACTGTAAAAATGAGTTCTAAAGTTAATGATATTATATTTTAAAGTAAAACTATAAAAGAGTGCTTAATACAGGTTTTTATATGAATATTTCAACTCTTGGTAATTGTTATTAATGTTAATAAAAATTAAGACAACAGTTCTAGTAGATACCTCAATGATACTATACTTACAATGAAATAATTATTTTCATACACAGTATGGAAATTAAATTAAAAATACTTATAATTAATGGAGCACGTATCAAAAAAACTTAAAACTAAAATTTTATATTGTAACAAACTATTAAACGATGAATTAATACAAAAATTAAAAGAAGTTAAACATTAAAAGGAAATAAAACCTCATGATCGCTTTTTAATGTGCTGTCATGAAAGCTTTGTAAGATTCTTTCGATTCTGGGAACGGGATTCTAAAGATCACGAAATATCAAATAGGTATGGGGAAGTCTAATTAAATATCAGGTGTATTTAAGTAAGTAAATTAAGAAAAATCCGAAAACTTAATGGAATAATAATTATACATTTAAAGATAGAAAAAAAGATACGTTGTATAAAAATGTGATGTGGGGGAGGAGGGTTAAACCTGACCAAAAATAATCATAAAAGAAAAAAAATGAAAAAAAAAATCCGATAATTAATAGATAACCTGTAACTAATAAATAAAATACTGCATTAAAATATTATTTGTAATACCTATATTTATTTTTTGATTTATTGACAATCAGGACTTCAAAAATACATGTGTATCAAGAAAGAAAATGCTTAGCATAACATATATTATAACATAAACCATGTTTTTACAAAAACGTATGGAAAGTAATGGAAGATTTGTGTGCTTGATGAGTGATGAATGGTTAATGATGAGTGCAAGAAATAATGCAGTCATTTAATAATCCAATCTACCAAATGCTAGGTAATAGCATGCTAAAATCACCCAATCAAAAAGCTGTTTGTTGTCAACAAGCTGTTTGTTAGGTGTCAAATAGAGCGCTTAATATTGGATAATTAAATGACACTACCAACGCTGAACACCTACCTACAGCTACGCTACGATATGGCGAGCCTCTCCTCTAGAACAGCTCTCCTCGATTCATACCGCCACATTCGTCACTCACTATTACCACTACTTAAACACTGTGTAGAAAGATAAACCTACGTGCATTAACTTTAAATTTAGGCCTTCAAAAATCCTTTTATATTTATTAAGTTCGAGTCGCTAAAAATATATTGCGGCACATATCACATAAAATTTCATTGGTAGGTACGTACGTCTCCTTGATTTTTCCTACATTACATATAAATTAAGAAGAAATATAACAAAAATCAGAAAGAGTAATCGTATGCTGCATTTTGTTACGCGTCCTCGACGACTCCACGTGCCATTTTCATGTGATAAATGGTATTCTCATAAACATTAATTGTATTGATAGATTTCACACAACTCTAAATTTGATTGATATCTTTTAATAGCTTTTTAAACGAGATTTAAGTTTTCAAAATTCGATAATTATTATTAATACTTATGCAAAAAAAAGTATATCAAAAGGTTGTTTTGTTTGTATCATTTGATTAAAAAGTAAAAGTATATGTTGAAATAAACAACAGAAGTTAATAAATTATATTATTGAATTTAATCCCAAAAAGGACAAACAGTGGAATCGTCGAGGACCATCAATAAAATTTGTACGTAAAGTTCACAAGGATGGGCGTGGATCAGCCAGTGAGTCAGGAGACGCAACCGTTGGCGACGGATGCGAAAATAAACAGAGTTTAGAGGGTAGTGGGTGAGGGTCGCACGCGCGTATTTATAGCGCGGCCATTGAGGCACACACCGAGCCGTGCGGTGTTTACTGCGCTTTATATCGTACACGAGCGAGCCGACCCGCTGCCACTGCGACTACCAGAGATGTAAATGCAATAAATGACATTCTATGACGCTTTTCCCATAATTGCTGTGGGCGGCAAAAGGTGAGGAGCGCCAGTCGACGGGCGACGACGCGGCCGGCGCCACTGAGTCGACTCCCTGACGGTCGATACGGGCGCGGCCGGTTCGCTTGCGGCGTCGTGCTCCGGATCGACTCGTACTTCCACATATACTTGGTTCATCTATTACTGTGCCTTTGTCGACGGCGTCGTAGAAAAGATGTGTTGTTTGCTTTTAGGGCAAGGGAGCAAAAATAACACTAATTGTGCTTATAGTCTATATCTCATTAAATGATGTTTAGACACTGGCAATTAAACAAATATGCGACTTTAACTAGGAAAACCAGAAAATAAATCACTATTATTGACGAAAACACGAAGCGAGTTTTCCACTCAGGACAGGTCCCAAAACGACGAGAGAGCGCGGATTCGGAGACGTAAAGTCTTCGGCGCTCACCTGCCGACGGCTAGGCGGCCGATGCGGCCGGTGCGGCCGGGGAGCGCGTAGCGGCGGCGGTCGGCTCGCCGGCCATGCCGGCGCTAGCGGCGGCGCGGGCGCGGCATGTGGCGGGCGCGCGGCCGGCTGCGGGCGAGGCGGCGAGGGCTGCACGGGGACGGGCCGCGGCCGGGGCGCGACTGAGCGATCGACCGCGCCGCGACGCCCTCGACCCCCCGCACCCCGCACCCGCCGCCCCTCGGCCCGCAGGCGCAAGCGCGTCGCGACGCTGCACGCGGCCGGCCTGACCTAGTGCGGGCGCGGCGCCGACCCAGATCGTGCTCGCTAGGCGGCTCCGGCTCCGCGCAGCGCGACACAGCACGCTGTAGCACCGAGCGCCCGAGCGCCGGTCGATGAACCGCTACGCTGTCGGTATCCGACCCACTCGTAAGCGCCTATCGCCTTCTACTTCATATATATTGATTTTCGCACGAGCGCGTCATCGCTCATTTTCATTCATACAGGAGTAGAGTGCTTATAATTGTGTAGGTAGGTAGTAGGTACACACATCCACTAAACGCCAACGTGTCAGTATGTTTTATTGCTTTGAACTTCTGAATGTTTTCTTAATTTAAAAGCAATCGTATGGCCTCAGGGATGATATTTATTTTATTGCTTAATGTTTGAATACGCAATTTAGAAAAACACAATGTAATTTAATATGGTATTAGATTTTGACCAAAGCAAAGATTTTTTTCTTAAACCTTACCTATCTGTACAAAATGATATAACTACATGCCTAATACATACCCAATCAAATCCTATTCAGCTGTTGCGGCAATAAGATACTGCGTTTAGAGAGGGGTATACTTTTATTAATAGGATCAGTGAAACGCGTATTGACTTTTATTGATGCGATTTTTACATAAGATCTTAATACAAGAAATCATCAAATTATGTTTTAATGATATTTTGAAACAGATTCTACAAATTAAATTAGGTATTCTAATCTGGAAGATATCATCACTGCGAATGCCGCGCTGCGCTCAACAAGTTGGATTTACGTTTAGACAAAGCAAATTCAACTCAGAAAGTCATTAGGGTTTCATTGTTTCCAGAATAAGATTAAACATTGTTTCTTCAATCCTTGAAAGTAGTATATAACATACTACGTAATATTTTTAACAACTAATACGCAAAATAGCAAAAGAAGCAAAAAGGTACCTCGAAGAAATAAGGAATCTATTGAGGAACTATTTAAAGTAATTTATAGTTTTCAATCTTAGTAAAATAATAAAAAATTATAGACTGTCGAATATAAATATGTTTTTCATAAAAAAATATTCTTCCATTATATAAAATTCATGTAAATGCTACGATTACAATGTTGTGCTTTGACACCCAGCCCCATTTTAATAATCTTATTAATAAATAGACCGCATAATATAAGAATGTAAAATAAATAAATAAATAAATATTTACATATATATCTTAAACAGGTTATCTTTAAGAGGTCAGATTTTTACAGTAAAAAAGGCCTTGCGGAATAAAGAAGGATGCGGGCAAGATATAGGTCCGGCCGGTAGTGAGGAGATCGATCGAGTCGCGGTCGGCGCTGCGTGCGGAGCTGACGGCTGTATCGACGTAGCAGAGCTCGTCGGCGCGGCATCGATCGCGCGGGGGTTTTGGCGTGGGGGGCGGGGGGAGGCGGGCGGACCCCCAGCCATCGATCGGGCGGCGGGCGGCGGGCGCTAGTAGGCGCAGACCCGCGCGGCCGGCAGCCCGCCACCGAGCCTGGCCCCTGTTCAGCCTCGCGCCCCCGGCAGCGGCCTGCAGCAGCGCGTCCACGAGGCGGTGCACCCCGGGGGGTGGGTGGAGGGAACCCTCTGTATCCACTGATCGTACCTCACCCAAAACGCACTACTAATTTCCCTTAAGCGCCTACATGACGTTATCTCTTAACAAGTACCTACCTATTATAATTTATTTAAGAATACCTGTTTATGATAACCGCTTTTTAACTTATTGATTGCTTTTACAGTATAACAGTTTACGATATCATGACAACAACTTAAAAAAAACCCCAAATATCCCCAATTAGCATAATCCCATCTAATATACGTATTGGCACACGTTATCTAATTCATCAGAAAACAAAAAAAATGTTTTTTTTTGTAATGATAATGTGTTAATAACAGTATACATAAATAATAAATATTATAGATATTAAAAAAACAAACAATGGAGGGAGGTGCAGGCGTAGGGAGCGTAGCTTCGCTCACGATGGACTGCGAAGATATGTTCAAAGAAATCACAAAGAAACTATACGGGGAAGAAGCGACAGTGGGTGTGAGCGGCGTCGTCGGCGTGGAGTTCCCCGCGGCAGAGCGCGACTTGCACGACGACGAGCTGCGCCCCGAGGAGCACATTACCGCCTGGGGCCTCGCTGCGCTTATGCAAAACGGCTTTCCACCACCGGGAATTTTGCAGGTTCGCTCTATTACTTTCTTTATTAGCAAAAAACTGAAGAATGGTTTCTGTCACCATTATCTCTCGGTGTACAGGGAAGAGGGAGGAATTGGGAGTTCAGCCGCCGAAGGCATATAGTAAAGTAATAACGTAAATTCATTTTTTAAAGAGTCAGTAGCCCTTATCATTTTTGTACGTCCGTTTGTTTTTGAATAAGAATTTTGAACAAAATTGTTTAATCATACTTTATCCTGACTTTAGTAAACCCGTGCAGTTTTTTCTGTGCGAAATGATGTAACTCACTCTCTAAATAAAGAAAAATATTTAAAGGATATTTAAATCTAATTTAAAATTAGAATCTTAGAAAAAATCTAATTTATTAATCAGAAACCACAAAAATCATCAGGCAAACTTCACCCCCCGCACGGACCCAACTGCGGAGGATCGCTGGACGGCGGCGGAGGAGCCACTGGCGTGGGCGCACTCGCGTGTGGCCGCCTACAACCCGGCACAGCGGCTATTCAAGTGCACTGAGTGCGAGTGCGTAGGCTTTCTGGCGCGCGTGGCTGAGCACTGGCTAGGTACCCACTCGCAGGCCCGAGCCTTTCAGTGCCCCCTGGCAGGCTGTGGTTTCGCAAGTGGATGGGCTCGCGCAGTGCGACAGCACCTCGCCCGAGACCACCACTCCGATCCCGCGGCGGCCGATCATCTGCTACGAGATAACCCGGCACTCGACGATCTCACACGCTACCTTCAGCGACTTAAGACTAAGGTTACCTACCTCATTAATATTTTATCAATCTAATCGCGTACATATGTGATCATAGTAAATAATATTAAAATGTTTCAATCAAAAAGGTGGAAAATGCGCGAACGGAGAGGCGAGGGAGCGGCGGCGCGGGCGGCGCGGTGAGTGCGGTAATTGCGGAGACGGGCGCGCCGCAACCTGAGCCCGGCGCAGACGGCGGCAAGCGCTACGCCTGCGCCGCTTGCCCCTACGCCACAGATCGCCGGGACCTTTTCACTCGCCATGAAAATATACACCGCGACGAAAAACCCTTTCACTGCTACCTTTGTCAGAAACAATTTAATCGCGCTGACCACGTCAAGAAACATTTTCTACGCATGCACAGAGATCAGCCCTACGACTTGAATCGAATCAGACGAACAAGCGGTGGCAAAGGTGCCGTGGGTGCGGGTGGGGGCGCTATGTACTGTGGTGGCGGGGCGGGAGGCGCGGGAGGCCCCGGAAGTGGGGGTGGGGGAGGGGTGGCCAGCGCCACCGCTGTCAAGACGGTGGAAACCGCTATGCCTGCACTCACGCAGGCGCCACCCGAGTGTCGTGGGCCGCCCGTCAAGATGGAGCGGCCTCCGCTCATTAAAGCCGATACACCCTCTACTGCTCCTCACAAAAGTGCCGCCTCGAGTCCCGTTCGACGTAAGGTAAACACACGTTAACAAAATAGTTATAGACTATGTTTCTTCGTCGTTCCATAAACAAATGTATCCCACTATCTGCTAGCCGTTCATTCTTCTTCGCAAAGCATCTTGTATATCTAGTCAATGACAATTTAGTCAGAGTATAAATTAAATCATTATGTTATAGGGTGAGCGAAGATATGCATGTTGCTATTGCCCTTGGTCCGGTGTAGACAACTGGTGTCTGAAGCGGCACCTCAACACCCATCTGAAGCCGTTCGCGTGCGCCCTGTGCGAGTACAAGGCGGCGCGAGCGGAACGCCTGGCCACGCACGTCCACAAAGTGCACAACAAGAAAGCCTGCGCCAAGTGCCCCTTCCTGGCCGACGATCAGCAGCAGCTCGCCCTGCATCTACGCGATGCACAGTCAGTTCTCATTCCTCCACTTGTAAATTCCATTACAATATTCAATTAAACTAAATTACTCAAATAAAAATTTCAGCCACATCGAAAGTCGCAATTTAAAAGTGCCATCTAGCGTCGGACGAACTGGTTTTGTCGGTGCATCGGGTACGGTTATCGGTGCCGGTGTAGTGCAGAGTTCGTCCGCGGCCGCAACAAACAGCGGTGGAACTGCCGGAGGCGCGGGAGGGGGCGGGGGTGCCGGCGTGAGCGGCGCGGCCGTGGGTGGTACTGGCGTGAGCGGGGCAGGGGGAGGGGGGGGACCAACGCGAAGACGCGAAGCGCGGGCTGCTGGAGCGGCGCGGCTCTTCGGCTACCTTGAGGCGTCAGACGGCTCAGGCGACGAGTACGAGCCGCCGCCCGTGCTGACCGGGGACTTCCCCCCCGCCCCCCACTACACACGCGATAAAGAGAATGCGGCGCCACAGCCACTGCACCACGCCCTGCAACATCACGACCACTGCCTGCGCTACTAGCCCCTCTATGTTTATTATATGCCTTCCTGATAACAGACGTTTTATTGTTGAGTACCCGAGTAACAGCCTCATTTTAATAGTAGAAACAATTGTAAAGATTATCATTCTCGAGGCTGATTGTTGATGACGGGTTGATATTATGATTCATTTTGGCAAAACAAATAGTAGATTTTATGATGTTAAATATAAATCGAGTCCTTTATTACTAGAGAAGTTTTATTATTGTTATGACCTATTAATAAACAAACTTATATTTTTAATTAGCTGTGAGTGAGGTGATGTTTGGTCAAACGTGTTACGAGCAATGTTTTTGTGAAATTTTCACAATAATTAGATTTCCAAGAATTTTCTATTTAAAAAAATCTTAAGACCCTTCACGGTCTCATCTAGATAGGTAGATAGGTGTTATGGGTAATAAATATAAAAAGCACATAAATTTTAACCGATTTTTTTAACAAAATCAACCAGCAGATGTCTGTTTTCGAAATCTCGTTAAAGGTGTGTCAAGTTACACATATTTTTTAAACACACCGTACAAGAGAATAAATTTACTGATCCTTGTGTTCGGGATATTTCCAAAAAATATATCAATAACAGATACTGAGTATATTCAGACTCGAAACGAAAATCTGTGGATTTCACAAAAAACTGTCGACTACGGTAATTCACCTTTGGTTTCAGTGAGGTTTATTAACCGTTAAATCTTAACGTGTTTTGTAACTTACAATTAATAAGCTTTTTAATTTTTTATGCATATATATCGTATAATCCACGTAATTCACGTGAAAAAGAAACAAAAGAAAAAGATAACAAGGGCGTAACGCCTTTCCTTCCTACCTCCTACCTCCTTTTAATCCTACCATATTCTGAATTAAGAATGTAAATATAGATAACAATAATAACATATTTCTCTTCAAAATTACTTTAAATTATGAATTTAAACTGTTGTTTATATCAAGTGAAATTAAAGAAGATAAATTGTCAATCGAGAACGTTTTAGTATATACGGTCTATTCGGTGTTTGGTCGTCTTGGTAGCATCTAATTTCTTGATGGGATTATTTAAATAAGTATGGTATCAAAATAGGCCCTCCTGACACTCCCTTTTTAAACAAGTGGTCACTGGTATTGAAATAAAGTGGAAAAAATATAAATTAAAAATAAAATAAATCTACCTATTTTATTCTTAATTTTATATTGCCTATCTGCAGACCACTTTTGGTACTTAAATTTTTCAAAGTTATTTAACTGTTAATTCATACTAATTTAAAACAAATCTCAAATGTATGGCAATTAATAAATTTTAAGTTAGCAACATAAGCAACATGATTTAAAAGAAACTGAAACGTAGATACCATTGTTTTTAACAGGATACTTCCAGTAGAGGTGAAAAAAAAAATTGTTATGCCTACTTCATTATAGTATTGGTTTAGATATCTTCGTGTACCTTGTTATTTTTCTGGCAAACTGAAAATATAGGTCCTAAACAGATAGCAGCAATTAGAAAGATTAAGATTTATACTTTTTATATAGAATATAAAGCTAAGAACCCCTTTATCATTCAATCGTTTTAACAATAGTTATAAGAAAAATATTTACGTATTATATATTGTTTTACAGGAATTAGGAAACAGAAAAGAAACGAGTCTTTGCAGCGGATAATACTGTTTATTTTAGGTATTCGCAGAGCGAACGGCGAGAGCGCACGTCCATACAAAAATAACATGCTCTAGGTAGTGCTATTATATGATATAAAATATTTCCCAAACTATAATACACTTTGCCATCGACGAGTACTTTAATTCAAATTAACGATGCGTCGCGAACAAATCGTATCATAGATTCGGTCGTCATGGATACAAATTACATACACTTAAGTCTAAACGATACGTTTTAAAGATACACGAGCAGTCGTCGGCGGTCACTGTGCCGGGCGCAGCTCACGGCGGCTCAGAAACCTACTCTAAGGACATAAAAAAGTTTTCACAATCACATCGTAGCACCCGTTTCAAATCTTCCCGTAGACGCTCGTCGAGCTTCTTCCGCGTTCCGTGTGTCGTCTACGGCGCAGTCTCGGCGGGCGGCGCTTCGGGGGCAAGGGCGAGGGCGACGGCGGGAGAAGGCGCGGCGACGGACGGCACGACAGAGGGCGCGCGGGGGGGCGGCGCGGGGTGCGGGGTGGGACGTCGGAGCAGCGCCGGCTTCGCGGCTAACGCAGGCTTCAGCGAGCCACCCGTCAGTGTCAGCTCCGCGAACTTGGCGGCGACGCGCAGCGTGTTGCGCGCGGGCACGGGACTGCCCCCCGCCCCGCCACGCGCGGCCTCGCCCTCGCGCGCCTCCGCAGCCCCTTCCGAGCCGGTCTGTCTGTAAGAGGATTGTCGATAAGCAGGTGCAGGATCAAGCGGGGGTGTACGCGAAGGTGTCAGCCCCACCTGTGCTGTGCTCGTTTGCGCAGCGTGTCTCTGTTGTGTGCGAAGGTGTCCGCGGCGAGGGCAGGGTCGGCGCGCGCCGGGAGGTCCAACACGAGGTCCGGCGTGCTTTCCGCTAGACGACTGATAAACAGAGATCAGAGTGAATTACTTCAATATTTTTCGTGAGCCTGAATATCATTAGATATCATCTTACTATCACTAAAATTCTATAACTAACTATATAACTAAAAAAAATATTTTTCATTTATTTAAGTTTGATGTTTTCTGTTTTGGAAATATAATTAAAATGCAAAAGATGAAAATTCAGACACACTAACATATTGGGTGAAAACCATAAACACCTAAAACTACATTTGGAAATGTATAAAGTAATTCAACTGTTTTAATTTGATCTTTATATAGGTATTGAGAATTATCTCATCTTTAAATAGAATTATTTGAGTTCGCAATTTAGGGTAAATTAATTTAATATTCCAAAGTCCCACCTGCTGGGGTCTCGTCCCGGCGCGGGCGCGTCGCTGGCGGGGGGCTGTGCGCGAGATGAGACACACATCAGACAGACCTTGACTTATTATATACTCCCTATCTCTCGTCACATCAACAGTAACTAATGATATGTATGCATCATACAGCATATAAGAAGCAAAAAAGAAATCGCAACAATATATTATAAAAATGTAACTCATGCACTGGAACACGAGTCCTTACTTATTATATTTAATACACTTAAAATTCCTTCCTTTTTAATAAGATTGAAAATGACAGCGTCACGGAAGGTACCGTTGAGAACATAACAAAATTTTTTTACTTGACATAGAATAAAATAATAATAATATTAAACAGGCAATTCCATTCTCCACAAAACCATCCTCAACCCATGATAATTAATAGAAATAAAATATAAAAAATATATAAGGAACCCCCCTCCCAACCTCAACCCCCCCGCGCTCGAAGTAACTACATGTAAGGCCTTATATTTACTGCCATCACACATGATGTTACTTCGAGCGCGTCCTCAAGCTTCATGCGAGCGTTAAATCAAACCAGAAAGCAATGCTTAAGTTTTTATTTAATAATCATAACACAAAGGAAAGCACCGTCACAGTTCACAATAATACAATAAAAGAGTTACTTATTGCACAGAACTACCGATATATATATATGTATATATATAATATCAACTAGAAATAAATCACAAATACTCAAATCAAAACTAAAAGCATCCAAAATATAAAAAAAAAAAACAAAATAATAATAATTATCATGCATTATCTCGACTAATATACACACAGATGTCGCCACATACGACGTTTATTAAAATACTATAAGGCTCGTACAAGGCACATTAATTACATATAATATTATATGAGAAAAGTCTAGATTAAAAAAAATATAGATTAAAAAATCGGACACACATCCATATAATTTATGGGGACAGATAATTAAATGATATGCTAGTATGGCACCTGGGCATTAAACTACTAGTTGTGCATTTATTTGTACGTGAGTTTTAATGTATGTATATTGTGATGACGTCACATAATTTTGTTCAAACGCGACACTATAGCGGAGGGTCGAGAAACCCCGAGGTGTTGGAATCCGAAAATTGAGTAATTTTGTTAATAAAGAGACGTTGGAACTCATGTTATATGTACTCGTGGCATTTTTTTATTAATAAATCACTAGGTAGATGCAACGTCATGAATATTATATGACATGTAGTGGGTTGCAGTGGGTTGCAGTGTGTTATAATGTATTGTAGTGTGTTGCAGTGTGATGTCTATGTTGTGGTGCGATGTGTGTGTTAATGTGAGATGTAGTGGGTTGTAGTGTGTTGTAGTGTGATGTGTTGTGTGTTGTCTCAGCTGGCCAGCGGCGGTACCTGCGCGCGTCGCTCTTCAGCCGTCCTGCCAACAACAGCTCGATTACAGTCAGTGTCAGAATTCCGGACGAGAACTAACCTTACTATTTTCTTATGAAAGGGTTAAGTCATCAGTCAGTTATTAATTATTAAATGAAATTGAATATTACTTAAAATTAGTACTTATTTAAATACCTGTGCGTATTCGTGTGCGGTCGCTGCCAGGCCGCTCCCGCTACTGTATCTGCCGTCGCGTCTGCAGCCGCGCCATCCGCCTCGCCGGTGGCGCTATCTGTTGTTTAAACACGCACTAAACTTTCAGATCGCCGACACATTAGTACGAATAATACCAAATCTAGTTAGATTGACTACCTTCATCGTCGTCGTCTTCGTCCTCGTCGTCGTCTCCGTACAGCGACAAGTCCCGCGCTTCGTCGTCCTCCGTCTCCGCAGACCTGCAACACGTCACACCGTCAAACCAGTTCCAAATCGCCCAAGTGCCCGAGAAAGTCGCGTCACTCACCCTTCGCGGGCGGCCTCGTCGGCGGCGTCGGTGACGTCAACCTCGGCGTCCGGAACATCGGAGGCCGGCTCCACCCGACGGTACAGTGCGTGCGGCGCCAAGTCCTGAGGGAACACCTCCTCGTGGTGTAGGATGGCACGTTTCACCAGCTCGTTTACGAGATTTTGAGCGGCCACCTGTGCGCCGCCTTCGCCCCGGGCCGCCAGCAGCGTGGGACCGAGGCAGATGGCTAGATTCCAGGCGTCCATCATATTGCGGTCGGCGTGGTCGGCCAGGTGAGCCAGGAAGGCGAACAGGTAGCGCAGCACCAGCAGCGAGGGCGGCGGCAGCGTGGCCAATGTTTCGCGGAGGCGACGCACGAAATCGGCATCGTCGGGCAGCGCAGCCACGCGCAGGAGGCGCTCCTGCAGCTGGGGCGGCAACAACGGCGGTCGGAGCTCGCGCAGATACAGCTTAAGCAGTCCGCACACCGAGTTGATGTCGGAGGCGTCACACACCTCGGCCAGCGGATCCTCGCCGCGCTCGAACGCGGCGCGTAGAGCTTGCATTTCTACCTGTGACCCCGACACGCGGAAGACTCCCTGGTGGTCCAACCCGTAGGCGGCGATGACGCGTACACATGACGTGAGCGCGGTCGGCAGGCGCTCGTCCAGCGGTGCGGCGAAGTGTCCGCGGCGGCGGGCTGCGGCGCGGCGCGGGGGCGAGGGGGGAGAACGCGGCGCGATGGAGGGACCACCGCCCGGCAGTCGCGAGCGAGCAGCCGCCGCGCGCGCTTCCAACCGCGCTAGGCGCCCTGCGCACGACACATACGAGCGGAACTTCTGCGGAGGAAAATAATATTATAACGATGGCGATAGAGCAAGTGACCTCGAGCTCCAGCTGCACCTCTGTTAGGCACCCACCGCTAGATAATAGTCCTCCTGATCGCGGCGCGGCGCATCGTCGTCTACGGGAGCGGGCGCGGGTGTTGCCCCCGCCCCGAAAAGCCCGTCCACCCGCCAGACCTCATCGGGGCCCTCGAGTTGGCGCACGAGCTCGGCCTCAGCGGCGTCTAGAGTTTTGGCGGCCTCTCGGCACTCGGCCCGCAGTGCGCGCGCGCCCGCGTCCAGCTGTGCAAGACGCGCTCGTAGCTCACGCGCCTGTGCGTCGGCCGCGTCGGCGTCGTCGGCCGCGGCTCCTAGAAGCTCGCGCATTGCGCGGTCTTGCGCCGCCGGTGCATCACCCGCATAGGGCAGCGGGCGCGGTGGCGCGAAGGCAGCAGGATGCGCGGCAACGAAGCGCTGGCGGTCGACAAGAGCATCTAGTGCGTCGGCGGCACCCAGAAGCGCCCCAGCGGCGGACGCAGCGGCGGCGGCCCTCGCGCTTTCGGCCGCGCCCGCCGTACGTGTGGCCCGACCCACCACCGCCTCGAAACCCACTTCCGTGCACTGAAATGTGAATCAATGGTTTCGAAGTTATTTTTAATAAAAGAAAAATTAAATCTGTAGATGTTGAAGGCGAACTCACCAGCATTATATCAGCAATATCGTCGAGGTAATATCTTTGGAGGGTGGCATTTGCCGCTTCCAGACTTAATACGTAATCTGCACGAGCGCGCAGAGCCTTCGTTCTCGCTTCGCTGTGCCTAGTTCGACGCTGAAAACATGAGTGGGGTCATAGCGATATCGAAAAATTATGTAAATCAAACAAGGTAATATTTTTTATATTTTAAAACAATTTACAGTCGAAGAGCAGAACGCACCTTGTCGAGTTCTTTATCCACCGCCTTAATCTTCTTGTGCCTGGGCGGCTCGGCGGCCAGCAGCGCGTCCCTCGCCGCGTGTGCGTGCCGTAGCTTAAGCGCAGCGGCGCGCCAGTCTGCTGCAGCGGCCGCGTGCGCCTTGCCGCCCGCCGCCGCCTCGGCCAGCGCCGCGCCCACCTCCTCGTGGCGCTCCGCCACGATATCGCGACACTTGCGGTGAAGGCGCAGCACGTCGTCTGCGGCGCGCTGCAGCCGCGCGGCCAGCGGGCCCGCGTAAAGCTCGCCCAGCGCGGCGTGGTCGCGAGAGAGCGCACGCGTGTGCTCCAGGGCCGCCTGCCAGCACTCATACGCGCCCGTCAGCGGCCACTGCTCACGTCTGCAATACGATGAAGATGTGAGTTATTAACACTTTCACTGCCAGCTCCGTAGCGTGTACGGAGACGCAAGTTTCACCCCGTGTTTCACCCCAGGGCCGTAGTATGTACGGAGCAATTAAAAGTCAATTTTTTATAGTATTTAATTGGCTCAACATTTTTTTTACTATTTTTCCGTTTATTTAAATGCCTTTATGCAAACGTTTATATGAAAAATTGAAACAGCACACAGGGCTCAATTTCTGAAAATCTGGTGGCAGCGAAAGTGTTAAGCCGCTCGTGGATTCCTAGGTACCGGCGGTCGCATTGTCTTACTTGTGCTTCTGATCCTTGTGGCGCTGCGTGGCGGCCCGCGCCAGCTTGTCGAGCGCCCGCGCGTGCTCGTGCTCGAGGTCGGCTCGTCGGCGGCAGTAGTCGTGCAGTTCGGCCGCAACACCCGCGGCCGCCTCCGCCCGCGCCTCCAACACGCGCGTCTGCTCCGACAGCTGCATGCGGATATCTGAAGATCATCGACGGGAGGCTTATTATTAATTCGTTTTACTCTATCGTTTGCTTCAGTCGAAAGGATACACTAGTTGCCCGTTAAGTAACTAAAGAACGCTTCGGTAAATAGGAGCATGAATACTTTTGTAGTACTCATTCAACACTGGAATAATAATAATTATTTATTTATTTGCACATATTCAAATAAAACAAATTTGATTTTCATGTACTACCGCCTTTAAGTGTGCAAATATTGTAGTTTCAATTATAATTACAAATCACGTAACCAAACCAAATCATAAAAAACACTACTAGTTGTTAAACTCTACTACTACTGCATACAACAGTAGATAACAGCGTTAGTGTAGTATAACAGTAGTAATAGTGTGACGCAAACACAGAGAAACAGATAGAAACAAATATGAAAAACTACAATATCATGTTTAATATCGACAATGAAACATATTGATATTTATAATGTAAAGAAATATCACCTGTATATAACTGTTATTGTTACTTAAGTAACGTTATTTCCTTAAACATAGAATTCTAAATTCAAAATTCGAATTGGTTAGGGGTTATGTAGCTTTCCATTTTTGAAAATAAAAAAGAAATCCTATTAGTTATACAGATTAAAATATTAAAAAGTTGCGATCGTCTACTAATGAATCCTATAGTTATTAAATAATAGTTTGTGAGAGCTTATTTTATAAGATAAGGGAGAACTTTTATACAAATATAGGTTAAATGAAAAGTCAATATATCTAGTTTTAGTCGTATTAACATTATATTAACACTAAACCTACCGACAATTCTTGTATACCTGTTCCTACCGCACGCCGTCAAATTGACCGGTAATTAAAAGTTATTTTATTATATAACGCAGGTAATAATGGAAATAACTAAAAGTAAAGAGTGAAGAAAATATTATATGCATATTCTAAGAATTGTCATGTAGTTTGATTATCAAACTACATGACAATATTATAACGTTAATAACTACATGACAATATTATAGCTATTATAACGTTTAAGAATATGTAAGTTTTACAAAAGTTTAAGAACGGTCAATTTGACCGGTACTTGGTAGGTTTAGTGTTAACAATGTTATTTAAACTACTGAGGCTTAACTACATTATCTTCAACAAGTAGGTACACACCACCGGTGACTATCTTGGCCAGTAGGGCTAACAGCAGAGAAAAAAAAAAGTAGGTTCATTAGTGGAATAATGTATATATTACTTAGTCGCATGATTATTTATATTCATTAACCATTAATAATGTCACAATTCTTCTGTTTTCAAAATCAAAATATTCTGTGTAGGCCTCAAAAACTCAAAATTACTGAACCGATTGAGCTCATTTTTACACTATATACAACCCGTTTCAGACATGGTTGTTATGTATTTATTTTATCTTATTTTATAACACCATTTTTTTTTTGTTCGATTCAGTGCACATTTCCCTCTTGCACGAGGCGTTCGGACGAAGAGTTTAAAAATAGAACGCATTTGCAACGCGAGACATCAATTTTGAAATTCGAACGTTCTGACCATTTTTAAAAATTTTGTTTTGTCGTTTTTAACGGACGCAATACTATCTAGCTAACGACAACTATTTCACAGCTAATTACGACACATTGTTTTAAGAAATGGTTTCACGTAAAACAAAAATAGGTTTTCTTTAAATATATTTATAACTAGAGTACATTGTCACTCTATTTGTGAAACTAAAAAAAAAAATTTTTTTTAAAAAGAGTTAAAATAAAATATGTAGAAGTTGTATTTTTAATGAAGGTCTGAAACGTAGTTCCAATTTTACTAAACATTATTTTTAATTATGTAATTAAAAGATATATAGACTTGTATCAGTAAAATTTTATAAAGTAACACTTATATCTGAGGTTCCTTTTTACTGAATCCTATCATGTATTTAAGTTTCTTTTAAAAAAAAAAGTTAAATACTTTTTTGTTCTCACGACGCCATTAAAACAAGAGCAGTTGACGACGAATGGACGGATCCTCAAATTGTTTTATCAAATTAGAAAGCGGAAGAACGAAATCGTCGTACTAATGGCGGAAGTTCAACGGACTATCACACTGGCATTCCCACAACAAGTCGGGTGCCCTGCGGTGCTCCGGCCCCGGACAAATAATTACTCCACTATATTTTTACATTTATCGACATGTGCTTAACACGTGCGCAAATAAACATTTTCGTATGATTTATCACCTTAACAATAACGCGATACGAGTGATTGATTTAACACATATATATTAGTATGTGTGTCATGCGTCGGCGCCAAACGTATGTTGTATTTATGTGAACGAAAGCAAATATAATTTTTGAAACAAAGAAAGTAAACCGGATATATCATGAGTAATAAATCAAGCGTCGCCGGGGAACAGGGTCACATGTTGAAGGGGATAAAAGGCGAGGGGGAGCGAGTCGACCTCACGCCGCGCCACCCGCGACATAAAATACCAAATATATATATATACTTATATATATATAACTTTCAATTCGATCATTAAAGTAACATGTTTTTGCGATTCTAGAGTCCTGGTTGGATCTATTTCGTACATTGCTCACTAAATATATTGATGTTTGCGAAACAGTTATCACAAAAAAACACAGGGCGTTGGAATCCCCATAATCTTATTTTAAGTTGAAGCTTCTTGACAGAGCTTATTGTGTTAAGTACGGTCTCAAAATAGGCGGCTCTCCTGACACTCCCCTTTGACGTACACAAATAAATGATCACAATAAAAACAAACTCCGAAACTCAAATAGAATAATCAAAATTGTATCATTGCTAATGAAACTGTATAAACTAAGTCAATAGCCCTTTGTGAAATAAACGACATAATTGTTTTTGAGGCGACCATTGATGGATCTTTTTCGCACGGTTGTATGTGACATTGCAATCTGCAAGCTTCGGTCCCGGAGCGGGGAGGTGCATTAACCGTACGATCAACACGGATCCGCTACCTGACTTATAATGGAGACGAAAAAAAAAAAGGGCGTAAATCTTTCCCATTGCATGCATACATCGGGAAACGTTAAATTCATTCAATCTTACTTATTTATCTTCTATAATATTACTCTGCACTAACACGATATTTATTCTTAATTCTATGATTAAAGAGTCGCGAGCTTTAAGTTGAAATGATAACTTCAAAATCTCACGTATCCACAGACATCCCGGACAAACCAGATACCACTGATGACGTCAAAGGAACATATCAATTGTGTTAAAGAAACCGTAGGTCTGAGGTGTCTGTTGCGCGTACCGGGGAATGCATTGGTGAGGTCGGGAGGTCCCCAGTCGTGGCGCGGCTGCACGATGCAGTGAAACATGGAGGCGCGCGGCCGGCGGTCGACTGGCGGCTGAAGCTCCCGCCGGCGCCGCGCAGCCTCCGTTCGCCCTCCCCCCCTCCCCCCACACGCGCACCCTTTACCCTCCGCCTTATCTCGCGAGCTACACTACGATAGCCGATGTGATACCAATAATATTTATTTTTGATTACTTAATTCTTTTGTTTGGTATATGTAAACTTTTTTTTTCATAATATTATTATCAAATTTATGTGCCGTACAAAAATATATGTAATAATAATTTATTATTAGTATAAACTTTATGTTTTTTTATCGTCTTGATTAATAGTTATATTTTATTAAATATTATTATTAAAACCTACCTCGAAGAAAAATACATTGATATTAACATTATAATTTCGAGGACAACGTACTATCGGGGTGTTAGATAGGGAACAGATGCATCGGGAGAGGTCGCGGGCGGGTGCAATCGACTGCCGGGATGTGGGGGGAAGGGAGGGGGAGAGGGATGATGCACTAAAAGATGCGAGTCTGAGGGCGCGGGGGACGCGACGGCCTCTATCGGAACGAAGCTACCGATTAAGGGTGAACTCGTTCTCATTATAATATTTCATTTCAAAACGAGGGATTTTAGTGTAGAGCTATGGTTATAATACAATTAACACTAAACCTACCAAGTATCGGTCAAATTGACCGTTCTTAAACTTACACATTTTTAAACATTATAATATATAACATTTAATTACCGGTCAATTTGACGGCATGCGGTAGGAACAGGTATACAAGAATTGTCGGTAGGTTTAGTGTTAAGAAAAGAAACTGGTGGACTAGTCCCTTAGTCGGTCACCGTCCCTCAGTTGTCCTATCGCATGTTTATCATCGGTAATCCATGCTGTATACGGCACAGGTTTCCATTGTATGCTGATTGTATTGTAATCAGCATGATACTTGACCTTTCAACCTTATTAAACTCTAGTCAATATTTTAAAATGTTTAAAGCTATAAAGCCACATATAGTGATTGTATCGTTAATTAAAAATAATAATTATTATAGGTTGTCTATTCGGTGTTTAAGTGTGTGATGATTAACTCTCAAATTGCATTCCGAGAACATTTAACTTAAATACTTACGAGAAATCGATACTTAGCAGTCAATTGTCACTAATCTTAAACTGAGGAACTTTATTACATATGACAAGTGATATTTTGCTATTATTATTATTATTAAACTTGTCGCATTATTTTATTAATTCCATTCGAGTAAGCGACGTCATTTGGACATCTATCACAGGCTTTATACAAAGTTCCTACGTTACTAATTTTATTTCATACTAAAGTCAGTTTTTGTATTACCGGTAAGATAACAAATATATATCGCAGTATAGACTACTAGGAGCGCCAACAAGCCCTCTATGTCGACTCGCTGCGCTCGCGAAATCTCGGGTGCCGTTTGCATATTGAGCGAAGCGAGCTCAGTGTATTGACTCATCGTTTCCCATTGACTTCAATGGGATATGAGTTTTTTACACGATATAAAAAAAAAATTTTTTTGAGGACATCTTTCAAAAATTTTTTTTTATAAACCATCATCTAATGTGACACACATTTTTAATTGAAATGTTTCAAAATTTTCCGTCAAGTTGTTTTCGAGCCAATTCGTCACAAAGAATGTAAAAGAGTCTCCAGTAAAACGCTCCGCTCACTTCGTTCGCTTCGCTCAATAATATATAGAACACGTAGGAGATGATGGCTGTAATGATACGCTATCACATCAAAGCCTACGAATATTGTCTTCATTGGATTATCATCAAAATTAGACTTATGTTTTCTCGTAATATTAGTAAAAAGTTTCCTATATACAGCCACATGAAATTTCGCAAGACCGTTTGCAGGTTATTTTGCTTAAAATTTCTTGCTTTCATTCATCGAAAGTAAGTTTCTTATTTCACGAAACATTTTTTTCTTATCAAAGATTGCCAGGGGCGAGGAAAGTTATTTGCCCCGGGGCTGAAAAGACTTGCAACAGAAGCTGAGCGGCCTAGTCTTATAGTATTTTTGAGGCATATTTAAAATCTAAAATTTATAAAGAATCATGAAGCATACAATCCAGCAATCATCATCATGGTTTAAATTTTAGAAAATAGTGCTGTATCCCTTGCAGATTAACATTTCTTTATTTTTTTTATTTGCCTTAACACGATTAATGCTTGAATGTTAACTGGGAACTTATTCTTCAATAATTACTTCTTTAAACTTTTTTAAAGAAGTGATAGACTTTTTTGAGTCACTACGCTTATAATAACAAAAGTATTATTGAAAATGTTTTTTACTATATTAACGGGCGACAGTGATTTGCTTCATCTTACCTTAAGAATATGTAGAGAACTAACTCCCTAAGCAACTTTGTAAAACGAAAATGGACTAATAACAGGCTAGTGACGTCACGATATAAAACATAACTATAATAAACAAACTCAGCAGTAATATCTTTTTAACAGCTATACACTTACATGTGGAAGAAAAACTGGTGTAAATACATTAGTTTGTACATTTCGAATTGAATATCTTAGAAGTTTGAACTTTCTATTATTAACATTAATACTAGGATCCGCCAACCGTGCGCGGCGGGTGTTGAGCTGAGCCCCTTCTTCTTTCTTTTCTTGATAACTTTTGAATGGCTAAACATTTTTTCAATCTGTTTTCGCTATAACATCTGCGTTCGGCTCAAACATATATGAGAAAAAATTTTAGTTAATTATCTCGTCGCATTCTGGAGACAACTATACACAAAAAAAAAGGTCTCCCAAACGGTTAAGAGCTTCGCTTACGCTCAGCTCAATTATAGATGTCACTTCTGTTATAAATAACATATTGTCATCAAAGATCAGAACTTTAATGACAGATATGTAAATTTCTTTAACACTAAACCTACCGACAATTCTTGTGTACCTGTTCCTACCCCGCACGTCGTCAAATTAACCGGTAATTAAAAGTTATTTTAATTTATAACGCAGGTAATAATAGAAACAATTAAAAGTAAAGAGTGTAGAAAATATTATATGCATATTATAAGAATTGTCATGTAGTTTGATAACGATATTATAACGTTTAAAAATGTGTAAGTTTTACAAAAGTTTAAGAACGGTCAATTTGACCGGTACTTGGTAGATTTAGTGTTAAAGAACATCATCCTTCACGTTATATGTATTATCAATAATTCAATTTTTAAACACCCGGCTTCGTCCGTAGAAGGGGTTTTGGTGTTTACTTAAAAAAAAAAACAATAATTAAACTAAAAAGCAGGTGCTGCACCCTCGTTCGTTTTGGTGACGCATGATAGCTGCGTATTTCCCACGGCAGGGTTTTTTTTTCTTCGGGATAAAAATAACCCCATCTCATTTAGAATTTTAATAGATATAATAGGATATTAGGAGTCATTTTTAAACTCGTTACAATTCCCTTGTTTAATATTGTGAGTAGCTGGTAGGTACTTGTGCTGAGCGCGCCCACACACTCCCTCGGGACTCCAGACACGGAATGCATCGTCCCCCACCGGCTGCATAAAATACATTAACGCTGACAATATCTTGTAAATACTCAGTCCAGATATAATTTATAGTCTTTCGGTGAGTAATAGCGAAATTACGAGCAACATTAATCCTGTAATATGTATATGGCAGCTGACATCAAATTGATATAACGGTGATTATATATTAACACTAAACCTACCAACAATTCTTGTATACCTGTTCCTACCGCACGCCGTCAAATTGACCGGTAATTAAAAATTATTTTATTATATAACGCAGGTAATAATGGAAATAACTAAAAGTAAAGAGTGTAGAAAATATTATATGCATATTCTAAGAATTGTCATGTAGTTTGATAACGATATTATAACGTTTGAAAATGTGCAAGTTTTACAAAAGTTTGAGAACGGTCAATTTGACCGGTACTTGGTAGGTTTAGTGTTAAAGTAGGTTTGAGCACTTTTTGTTTATCTTTCGTAAGGTAGGCGCGATGTCACTTTATACATAGTATCGGTATGTGATATTTCATTATTATTTACTAGCTATTGCCGGCAGTTTTACCTGCCTTACCCTATACCCTGCCTACAAAATCGTTATATTTGTAGTTGTATTGTAGTTATAGTTCCAAAAACTTTTTTTTGTTTTCTTAAACAAACAGATAATTTTGAGATGAAGTAAGAAAAAAAAATTAATACAATAAGTATGCTAACACCTACAAAATTTAATTTGTATGTTATGTTGTGTTGTGAAAAAATTGTATAATTTTTATAGGACTTTGTTGCTCTCTTCATAGAATTGAATGGCAATCGTAAAATCGGTTAACCCTTGAGAAAAAGAGGAATACTGTGTGAATGGAATCAGTGGAGGAGCCGAAAGATATTTAGTTATCCTTCTCATTTAAAGTACGAAATAGGATGAAAAGGACAAAGGATACAATTTTAGGTATATATTTTAGGCTTTTAAAATTTGTGGACACTAAAAATTCAGAAGATTATATGGACGTAAAGATGTATCCAATTACCAACTTGACCTGGGTTTTCCTGTTGGTATGTTATCAAACAAAAAAATTAAACATTTTCAACAGCTAAATCCGAAGGCATCTGTTTAATATAATCAATACACAACAATACAGTGGACAGCTGCATTACCGGGCGAGGCGGCGCCGGCGCAGAAACCGGTCGACTTACAGCGCGACTGCGCCTCGAGCCTTACCTATACCTCTGATACTGCCTCGCATACAATAAAGAGCACCTGCATTATTGGTGCGCTTATTTGATTCACGTGTTGAATACAAAAAACCCAAACTACATAAGATACACACTCACACACGCACGCACACGCACGCACGCACGTACGCACGCACGCACGCACACCACATACAAGAGAATACAATGTGTGAAGTGAAGTAATATTAGTTACGATTCAATAATACATCTCAAATTAGCAGCTCCGTAAACCTAAATATATATTGGATCAATCTCAAAACATAACCAAGTGTTTTCTTGGATCATCAATATAATTATGGTACTTAAGACTTCTGAGGCGATAAAGCTTTAGATATGTGTATTTAAATAATTTATTCTCTTTAATACACAAGTTACAAGTCAATATCATTCATCTTAAAATATATCATGTATTTTAAGTTTATAGTATTGATAATTATTGTTACAATGTATGTCAATTGAGCTTTAACGATGTAAATATTGATGTAGAGATTGACGGTATCGTTGCACCTTAATACGATTTATATGTAAAATCCTATACTAGCTTCTGTACCAATAATTATATTTACCACAAAAGAAATATACATACCACACCACCATATTGTTTTATAAGTTAAGCTTTCTACTACTGTACTGTGATTGTCATTTTGTTTGTTTATGGTAGTGTTACTGTCAGTATATTAGTTTTTTTTGGCAGAACGGAGATATATTTTGTAGAACGTTCGAACTAATTGTGATTGATCGGAATTTTAAAGAATTTGTACATTTTATATTATGTCTAGATGGTGTGCGTGTGTGTGCGTGCGTGCGTGTTTGTGTGTGTGTGTTGTTCTCGCATATCAATTACAACTGCGACTCAATAGTAGAATAAATCCCTTTCATTAGTGCAATGTATGCTTGAGTCTATTAAAAAAAAAAAACTTTCAACCTTGACGTTTGTTAACATCTGGCACTTAGATGCTTCTGTGAACACAAAGAGATAAATCCTACAGCATATCCTTGAATCAAAGCAACGAGGGTGTTACCAACAGCCTATCGGACATATGTACATACAAGATCAACTAATACTACCCGTCCTTTTACATGGGTCACAAAACAACCCAGGTCGTAAGCTTTATCCATGTGTGTGTGTGTGTGTGTGTGTGTGTGTGTGTGTGTGTGTGTGTGTGTGTGTGTGTGTGTGTGTGTGTGTGTGTGTATAGGTAATATTTTCGCAATCTTTACTCTAATTACTACTCTCTTCCATATCTCTCTCTACATGTTCTTTACTCGATAGTTGTTGAATTAACACAGCATCCCTATTTTAAATATCGGCTAATAATAATAATAATAATAATTATTGTAGTATTTAAATAAAATGTTCTGTAATGAGTTATTGTATTCTAAATGATAGGTTAATGTATAGTGCGAAATCACTTTACTTTACGGGGTTATTAGTGTTCAGAGGACGACGCGCGCCGGATGCGCCCGCGCCGACCGACCCGACGATCACCGCACGATTCCATTTAACTATGTTCTAACTTTATTTTCCTCAACACAATTATAATAATATCTATATATCGGGATACATTGTTATATTATTCAACTAGCAGGTTACCCGTGCTTCGCGACGGACGGCTAAAGTGATCAAACATTTTGTTTGAATTTCCACACCATCTAGGAGGTATCAAACTGGCGCGTTATATTTTTTGCAGTTTTTTAGCTGTAACTTTGGAGCGGTTTGGACCTTTGCAAAATCTTTTCTTATTGCACCTATTCAATATGTCAGGAGTCTTGTGTCCAAATTTCAGCTTTCTAGGTATTACGGTTTGGGCTGTAGAGCGATGAATGAGTCGGTGAGTGAGTATCTTTGTGCTTTATACATTAAGATTATAATACATAAAGTGACGAGAAATCGACATATTCCATCGATATCGTCTCGGAAGCTCGTTAAGTCTCGCCTCGATAGGTTTGATTGGGCACAGCGGGTAAAGAGCCGGCCCGCTCTAACTACCGCCATATAAGGTTATACGAGCTCAATATTAAGCAACATTAAACAATTTCTTCAATATCCGCAGCACTGTCGTTAAGTCTGGATTGTTGCTGAACGACGTCACCCGCATTTATATAAACCACTTATAAGTACAATAAACTCTTAGGTAATACTTAGAATTTATGAAGGAAATTAAGAGATAAAAATACTTACTTGTACAATGCAAATTTTAGAATGAGAGAGAAGTGTTATCTCTATCTCGTTCTAACTTTAATAGTGGGTAAAAAACCTTTTTTCTACTGTTTATTCTATAAAGTATCTAAAGTATCTCCAATGTTAAAAGGTTTGTGTAAATCATTCCTTTACATCCAGAGATATATTTTTTTTAACGCGTAATTATTTTTGTATACTTTGGTAACATCTGGTGCGGATATCTTGTTTTTTTTTCCAATCCTACCCGCTGTTAAGCGTTTATTTCACTTGCGGGAATATTTAAAGTGTAAAAAATATAAGACAATAGTGTAAGAAAAACAATAACTTCGAAGCTTATTATTGGAGCAGATTACAATTATGTTACATATATAATAAGTAATAAGTTTGTGAGAGAGTTCGTTTTTTTTAACGTTGTATTATAACGTAATGGAAAATTATTACGTTATATGTAGCAATACCATCGTATTGAATGCACAGACGATATTATAAGTAAAATAAATATACTTGCAGGATATAACAACAATAGATTCGATACTTCTGTGTTTCGTGCTTGTATTTGGAACATAAACTATCATACTGTATCTATAATACTAGAGGTATTAACACATTTGCGACCGCTGACGTGAATTCACGTCATTTCAAATTATATCCCTGGTTGTCGTTGACGTGAATTCACGTATTTTAAATTATATTTCTTTTTGTCGCTGACGTGAATTCACGTCATTTTCAAATTCTATACTTGGTTGTCGCAAAAAAATTTATACTTTTTATCCTCCCCTTGATGATACAACTTTGCGGCAACCAGCTTCAGAATATCATTATATTAGACGGTATCCAGAATTAGAAATGACGAAATTAGGGCCCGAATGTGTTAAGATCGAAAACTATCATAACTGTCAAGAAATCATACTCGTAATGTCGCGTCGATAAAATGAATTACCATTGCACAATTAGTTATTATTTTCCGCTCCCCCAACTGACGGTGGTGGTTCACAGGCTACGGACCCTCGTACGCGCCTGCATATTGTACGTATGCATTCTATACACACACTTCATTTATAACAATGAAATATTTATAATGAAATGTAACTGACAAATCATGTTATCTCAGAATCGACTATGGACTACTTCTCTCTCTCTCTCTCTCTCTCAAATAGGGTACGAATTTATTTTTGAAAATAGAAGAGATTCAGATAAATCATTCATTTTCATACTTATATAAGATAAAATCAACAAGCTATAGTAACAGTATGAAAAACATTTGTTATATTAGCGACCGAGCAACAATTGAACGAATAGTTAAACGCCAACTCGTGGAGTTCGCAAAAATAAAATAGTCCCTAATATATAATGAACAGTGTCCTGTGGGCGGCGCGGCCTCAAAAGGTAATCAACGGAGACGGTAGCCGCAGTCAATTACTTGATAGTAATTACTGAGGGTGTGGTCCCGGCTCAGGGACGGCACTCCGACCGCTCACCACTCACCGCTCGCACCGCTCGCACCACTCGACCTCTTCCTTATATTTTCACATTCAATACAATACAATATTCCACGAGCCGATCAAAATTCCTATCGTGCTGTCGTCGTTCGCTTTACGAGTACCTTATTTGTATAATTATCACTATTATTGGTTATTTCAATGCTAACCGCACTTATTAACATTATTTTTTAAACTTATTTACATATATACATATATATATATATATATATATATATATATATATATATATATATATGTATATATGCATATATGTATAATTAGCTAAAAATTTTCTCATGTATGTTTGAGCGGAACGCGGATGTTATAGCGAAAACAGATCGAAAAAATGTTTAGCCATTCAAAAGTTATCAAGAAAAGAAGAAAGGAGAGGGCTAAGCTCAACACCCGCCGCGCACGGTTGGCGGATCCTAATTTACAATACTATATACATATATATTTTAGCTACATATAACCTAACCTCCTCAGATAGAGGATGAGTAAGGGCACCATTTCAACAATAACATAATTATCAAAGAAGTTTATTTAACTAAGATCTGTCCGTCTGTGTATTGCATGTTGAATGCGATACACGGCGTGTTGGTGTGGTCTCCCTTGATTCAGAGCGCTATATTTAGCACGGCGACCGCCGACTCTGAATCACAGACAGCGGCCAGTAAACCGACTGTCAATATAAACACTACAGCGGTTTTTATTCAAAACTATCATATTATATACTATAATATATAATATGATATATGTCGATATATGTACTGTAATAACTATACAATGTATCATATATCATATAAGGTTGTCACTTCTCTTTATAGTCTATTCAACATTCCATTTAATTACAATTAAATGAACTCAATAATTACACACAATGAAGTGATCTATAGGTCGTGACGTCACTTGCTAGTAATTTTTTTGTATTGGCAGCGTTAGCCTTTGTAGTATATATACATTTGCATATACTTTAAAGGTTCACATAAATAACCTGGAAGTTCGTTCAAGTAATAAAAAAACTTTTTACTAGGAAATTTTCAAACAAATTTCTGGCGACACTTGACACTCGTGACACAACATGACTTGCCTACACTAGTATTAATTCGGGGATTCTTAGAGTACCTCTAGACAGTTTTACGAATTACAAATACTTATTTCTTATAACGTTAATACACAGACCTTAATTATAATACGCGAAGGTCATAATTCTAGACCATATTGATTTGCGTGTACTCTAGTTTGTTGCGACTTTTCTTTGTTACTAGTAGACTTGACAATGAAAATTGTTTGTATGGAATTTATTTAATAATTTTTTATATGAAAAACATTTTGATTTTCACGTAAGATAGCTTTACATTATGATACTGGCACTTAGTGTGTAATAAATTTTAACGGATTCGGGAAACTCGTGAAGACTACTAACTAACGCTGATAACTAATAATATATATATATATATATATATATATATATATATATGATACAGAATAATAAATTGACTGACGAAGAGCGCACAGCTCAAATAACTGTCAGTTGGAAAGACAGCTTGGTTTATAACTTTAAGATCAAAGAAAGTGTGTTTAAGGATTTTTAATAAATTCAAACCGAAGTATTAATGTTTAAAAATATTTATATATATACCTATAGGTTGTGATAATATAAGTATTCAATCTATATAGACTGTATTGCTTTAGAGAAATATCGCAAGCGGAGCGGCAATCAGCGTCCCCAGGGTCCTTGACCTACCTAACAGCGAATTCGCACTGATTGAATTGCTGCAGCGAGACAGAGGTCGGTCCACATCTGGCTATACGAGATCAAAACTCATACATACAACTTATAACCAATGTTATAACACTGATTTTGTTCTCTTGTTCATACATGTAGAACATTTTTTATTTTTTTTAAATGCATCTCATTATTACAACATTGGCATATCAAAACTAATTGAGCTGAGCGTAAGCGAAGCTCTTAACCGTTTGGGAGACCTTTTTTGTGTTTACTTGTCTCATGAATGCGACGAGATAATTAGCTAAAAATTTTATCATGTTTGTTTGAGCCGAACGCGGATGTTATAGCGAATACAGATTGAAAAAATGTTTAGCCATTCAAAAGTTATCAAGAAAAGAAGAAAGGAGAGGGGCTCAGCTCAACACCCGCCGCGCACGGTTGGCGGATCCTAGTTATATGTATTATGGATAACTACAACATACTAAGTCTGGAGAATGGAATGATATCAGGCGGAAATGGTATGACAGCGGTCGAAGCCTACGCTATACCAATTGACTTTCTAAAACGATAACAATCTCGGAACATCTCAATATACAACTCACTCCTATACTATCAATTATATACAACTCACTTTTCCCGTACCATTTATTATTACATTATTTAAGAAATTCACTCATCAGTGAAGAATTTCTTCCTAACAACAAATGGCGAGGGACAGATCAGTTAAATAAAAATAAATGGTACTATGAACTCTTAGACATATACATAGGCGGGTCACTCATTAAAGGATCACAAATACGGGAGGAAGTCCAGTCAACCCACTCCTTGGAGTGACTTAGTGCTAATATTACATCATTTATTCATTACCGCATACGGAGGAAATGCTCTCCAAGACGGATATATTAAATTAACAATGCAACCAAACAATAGAATAACTTCGTGACATTTATATTACAAATTAAGTGAAAGATTATTAAAACGTGAGTTGAATTCGTCCCGTTAATCGACTGTTAATAATAAATCTTTTATAGCTAACAAGAGTTTAATTGGGATGAAAGCTACAATGATAATGTGGTAGATTTGACTACCACAAAAAAAGATTCAAAGATTTTCATTCAAATGTTTTCATTGTACTTATAAAACTCTAGAAGCATAAATTCAAACTATAGATCCATCCACGGAGAAAATCAGCAAGAAACTCTACTCTTTTGATGAACATACTGCCCGTAGACTATATATTATGATAATTAATGTTAAATGGTTAATTATTTCAATTACAGACATATTCAAAGCGCATTTATATTAATTTATTTATTTATCTTCACGCCATACCCCTTGCGGGGTAGCCAGAGACGACGGAGCGGCAAACGCTACGGTTAAAAACATAAAAAAAAACTACAAACAGCTCATTTTAATAGACATATTAACTTTAATTAATTTAAATAAATCATATAAATCGTAGTAGTTGACATTAAGTTTCAATTAAATACATATATGATAATCATTTTAAGTTTATTGAAGCTGCGAAGTAATGAGAAGCGAGAACACTAGAATAAACGTGAGGCGTGAATAAAACGATACGAAGCATCTGGAGGCGAGAAATCGACAGGCGATAAACAAGCCGCTTTAGCCGCTATATCGACTATGCTACGCAGCTTTAAATTACAATTATAGCCAGTAACACAATATTATATTTAATTATAGTAATAGCTATTAAAATTCATAGCAGGATCGAATTGACAATGATGGATCATTGTGGTGCATATATGATTGTGGTTCGCATATATGAATGAATGTCGCTTTAAATAACATTTTGTTGAACCTTTTATAGATTTGCCGATTTTTTCAATTGTCCTTTAATAGTCCTAAATATAATATTAATAAAAACGTTCAGTTCAGTTTGCATAAATGCATGTGCGTTTGGTTTGAAAGGAGGACTGTCCTGGTGGGGTGTTGGGAGGGAGGGTGGCTAGACTAGTATTGGGAGCTCGTAAACACTACCCAGATGTGGTAGAGTACCCAATAAACATACAAAACCACGTAATCCTGGTCCGGCCTAACGCTGTTTATTACTAAATGCTGTTACACATTCAGACTAAATAACAGTTTTATAGAAATATTAAAATATATTGCTAATATTATTTGTAGTGTGAGGAGATTAAATCATTTTTAATATTTGAAATCAGCTGTTGTTAACAATTTTATATTAATATCTGTTTCATGTAACTACATGTTCAATTACTTTAATATTGATATAACATTATATAAATCTATCACTTATGTTAAGCTTAGAATACATCAAAAGCAACGCACAATAGCTCAATTCAGAAAAACTGTTGCTCGCTTCATTATAACTTTGTCTGCATGGAAAAATAATCAAACTGATTTTGTTTAGTGTTTTAATTTACAATAATTGATATATAAATATTGAATAATTGCAACAGTGAAAATATCAATGATGAGACAATATGCTACACTATAAGTTTTTATTAGTCTGTCGTATAGTTTATTTTATAAAATTATAAGTTAAAGTTTTGATTGTGAAACTTAAAATTTTCTGGAATACGTTCTGGTAAATATGGTAAGACATATATGCAATATTTTTAATGAGTATGAATATGGTAATTGCATGAACAAACAAACAGATACACCAACAATCAATTATTTTCATATCAATTGTGAATTAGATGTATCATACCCCCGGAGGGCATATATGAAGAGGTTGATGTCTGTGGTCGAGGCGTAAGAGATATGCAGGGACCATAGCTTTTGCTGCTCCGTCGTCTCTGGCTACCCCGCAAGGGAATTGGCGTGAAGATAAGTAAGTAAGTAAGTAGATGTATCATGTACTGATTATAAAGCAATTACGTCCTCGTCTTACTACCTTTTATTGTACCTCTATAAATAAAAATACCATTTCATCATTTAAATTTACAGTTAATATATATCTATGCAGTTAATTTTCAATAAATGGAGCACAGATAATGCAATGGGTAATAATTTTGAATCACACCAGTATACTAAATACCTTTCGATTTAAAATTTTATCTGCTTATGAACCTTAACTTATTTTGGGAATGAAATTCCATAGTAAATATGTGAGTATTCATAGATATCACTATTTTATTTCATAACTAATCTGTAGAATAATTATTAATTTACTCAATATTATAGAATGAATATTGGATATTTATTATATCTTCACACTTCACTGTAAACAAATTGCAACAATTTACATTGAGGTAAAATTAATGTTTATTATAGAAATAATAGGAATATTCATGACTCACAATAGATTGGTGTTTTAATGTTAATTAAATTTATCAAATATTTAATAATTAACCCAGATTCATTTTAAAGTAGGGAAATCTGGAAATGATTGTAACATTTTTCTTAATCTTGTTGATCAACTTTATGGATTAAAAAATATAAAATTGACCAATTTAAAATCGAAGCAATGCTTATTTATTTTTACTATAAAATATTACATACGACATAAAAGATATAACTTAATTCAGATGAAGTGAAGCTTTGGATTTTTGTTCCTAATTTTCTCATTCGGTTTGAAAAAAAAACAGACAGAATTTGTTAGATATAAATCTGTCAATATATAATACTTAAATTAAACTAGTAAGTGTTAATTCAAGTGGCTGTATATATTTTCGCAAACTTACTGCTAAAAGCTGCAAGCTTTCTGGTAGAGCCTAAACGCTTCATGGGGGTACGCGGCTCCAGGTCACGTTCATCCAGCGCCGGCGCCTCTGCCGTCGTCGGCGTGGTAGCGCCTGACGCCGACATTTCACCACTCATATAAAACTTTTCTCTCCAAAGCTTATTCTATCATCACCGTAACTAATTTAAAATATCGAAAATTGTCTTATGTATCACTCTCCCATATTTTCCGATATTAAAATTTGAAAAACACTGGTTAGGGCTGCAAAAAATAACAGGATCATCTAACGTTCGAATCCGTCCGGTAAAGCCAAAAATAACAATCCAGTCATAATAAATCACTAAAGTTCTTTCGCCAAAATCAGAATTCGAACCAAATCTTAAATTCTACAATAAACTATGTAAGTTCATAAATAATACAAAACGCGCCGTTTCTAACAACAAACTTCACGACGCGAAAATAATACTTTATATTGACAAAGAACACTGCCGCTACGTACGCTTGACTGTTTGTTAAAACTGTCGTCGCACGAGTCTGAGTCTGGCGAGTCGCGACCGCGTAGAATTTATGAATCTGTTTTATTTATTTTAAAAGTATGTAGGTACTTATGTGTAGATATAGTAAGTGTACGACCAATAGAATGAAAAATAAGTGTTGCCATTTTTCAGCATTATAAAAATTTTAATAAAATCTTAATCACCAACATCTTTAGAAGTTAACGATGCGATAATACGGTGCATAATACAAATGGATTATTAACCATGTATTTAATAAGAATTTCCATTTATTTTTTTAATGTAAGAAGTAGAGGAAAGGAGTAAATGGATCCTAATGTCTATCAAACACTAAATTAATAGCGTTACTGTTGCAACAAGGATTACAATTCTCTAAAGTACTATTTCTGTAAACGAAGAATGCTATGTATAATTGGTTATCATTCGCTCAAGAATAACAACATATTGTTAAGCCATCTATAACAATATGTCACAACCATTTTATCTTTTGTGCGTCCTGTTCAGTTTTGAGTTTTTTCGTTTACCATAAAATTGAAAAAAAGCTAACAAACTAATTGATATTTACATAAATTCAGAAGATAATATAATATAAAAAATATATTATCTTAAAATAAATCTAAATCGGGAATTTTAATTATTATAAACTGATTATATCTCCGTTTCTTGTTGTTGCATCTATTCCATTTTAAAATTTATGTACAGATTAAATGCGGTCACGGTCAAGTTTAAACAATGGATTAAATGCGGTTTCCAAAATTTTCTGGTTAAGTTTCTTTTATTTACTATTTACTTTCAGTACACTTTACTGCGACTTAGCAAAAATTTATCACAAAGTGTTCTATTGGTACTCCTTAACTCTACATATATAAATTTAAATAAAATAAATGAAAATATTACATTATTAAACATAAGACTATATAAAGTATGTACTTTCCGTATTTCCATACATATTATGGAAAGACGAAAAATTCATACAAAAAAAACATTAACAATAACATTACACTATAACACTGCCATTCTTTTAACAAAATGTATAATTTAATAGAATCGATATTAATACGAAATTGAAAAATCAAGAAAACAATAAAAAAAAAAGATTGTTTCATGACATGATATATGATAGCTTATCATAATTTTAAATTAGTTGTAAATAATATTTATATTTTGATTAACCAAATACTTGATAATAAAATTGCTAAAAATATAGAACAGTGTAATAACAAAATTATATATCTATTCAACATTAATAAATTCGGTATTTTAAGTTGCTTAAATTAAATTACGAGACAAAGATATTCTCTGGCAATTAAATCAATATTTTAAGTGAAAACTAGAATGCTACCTTGATTGCATTGACAAAATGTACACAAACTTGATACATATTAGAAAAATGTTAAATTCTGTTAATTGTGGACATTAACAAATTAATTAGCAACAACCAAATAAAACCTGATTGTTCCCATAACTGTAAGGCGCATAAGGCTAATTTGAGAAATAATGTTTTGGCGACTCATGGTTGGAATCTAAAAAAAATTGCAGTAATATGATAAATTCTAAACTGAAATTTATTTTCTCTTCTCAATCTTTCAGCCTGATAAATAACGTCTCGCTTCATAACTGGGCGAACCAAAGTATTCATGAGTAGACAACAATTGTATGTCTTCTACAGTGAGAGGGAGTTTAATAATCTTTTAAACATATTTACAACTTAAAAATACTTTAAATAACTAAAATGACCTGGAATATCGGAAAGAGGATATGTTAAAAGCAAAGTTTGCAACTCTAGTTTAACTCTTCTGTTAGATGCAAAGTGATAAAATCTGATAAGGAAGTTGCCTCTGCTATTATATTATTTTTATTCTAGCTTCCACTACTTCTAATATTCAAATTTTTTTTTTTAAATATTTATATATCGAATGTATTAGAATAAAACAAGAAAAGCGTTGGTAAATATGTTTTATTCGTTGAGTGAGGATGCGGCCTAGGCGTAGAGACGTAGCGTTCCATCGGCACCGGCGGCCAGCAGCCAAGGTTGCGAGGGGTGCCAGCGCACGTCTAGCACGCGGAGAGCACCGACCGCATCCGGCGCAGGCAGCTGCTTCAGCGGTACCAGCAGTGGGTTCTGCAGCAAGTCGCTGCAAATAGATGTGACGTTAGAGAGGTTCAAGAGAGCTATTAAGGGCTGCAGAATAAACACTCACTTGTAGACCATGCCGTGCGACACTACGAGATAGGCATCGTCGCCTCCAGACGCGAACAGTGGATACCGCGGGTGGAACGCCACCGCGCGAACGGCGCTTCCGTGCACTCTCAGCGTGCGGTAGGGCCGCGCCGATAGCTCCAGGTCGAACCACACCAGCTTGCGGTCGTACGAGCCCAGAAGTAAGTTGTCGCCGCCCGGGTGAACAGCCATCGAACTGAGCCACTGAGCGCCCGGCCTCAGTTTGCGCGCCAGCTCCTGCTTCACGAGGTCGTAAATGCGCACGGCTCGTTGCGTAGCCACCAGGAGCAACGGCCGGTGTGGGTGAAACACGGCCGCCTGTACCAGCCCGCACGCACGCCGGAACGGTAGCTGCGAGCGCCGCCGCGACAGCTGATGCACCACCACCGCCCGCGACGCGCCCTCTGTCACCGTGGCCGCGAGGTAGTCGCCTCTCGCGTGCCAAGAGATCTGTGAGAACAACACGGTCACATCGCCGCGGGAGATGCCTCCTTTTGAGGGTCGGAAGGGGTCTACTTACGTGAGCCAGAGGTTTGAAATGTTTGATCGATATCCGTATACCGTGGGCCCATTGCGTCTCGTCCACCTTCTCCCACTCCACACACGATGAGGTTCGCTCGTCCACTGCAAGGAGGATCGGTTGTAATGACAGCGATTAATAAAAAAATTGTAAATAACTTAAACGCAAGCTGTCTGGAGTACGCACTGCGCACGTCATGCTGCGGCGGCGCTTCGGCTAGCAGATCGTCGGTACGTTGCGATGCACGGTGTGCGCCAGCGCCGGCCTGTACGTTGAGCAGCAGCGCACGGGGTCCTGCTGCCGCCGCCACCAGGCAAAGCGCGGCTGCGGGACTCCACGCCACACGCGTTACTGGAGCCCCCAACGCCACTGTTCGCACACAGCGCCCCGTACTGGTCTCCCACACTGTTAGAACAACATCAACATTTTTGTAATCGATTTACAATTGATACGAGTTTGCAATTATACCGTCTTTTGACAAGTATAGTCGAATATTTTAAGAATGATCATGATCAGACGACAGACCTTTTATGGTACCATCCTCGCTCCCGGACACAATATACTGTCCCGAAGGGTCGAAGTCACAACTGCGGACGACGTCGGAGTGTCCCGTCAGCCGAAGCACTTCCGTCGTGGGGAAGGGCTGAAGGTCGCGAGGTGACGGGAGCTTCGGCACCAGATCTTCGGCGTTTATTGTAAGCTGAAAATATATAGGATTTTTTATTTCCCACTAATCACCTAAAATCATATAATTTATAAAGTATCATCGAATCGTACCCTCATGCGGATGGCGCGGGGCGCCAGGTAGAGATCGAGGCAACGTAGAAACCGCTCGCGAATGAAGCGAGGGAATGCCTCCACTTCTCGGAGGCTATTGTGTTTCTGCGGCAGGAAAGTGTATTTGCGCTTCCACGGCGTTTCTGCTAGCGCGTCCCACTCCTTCATCTGCAACGACACATAACGTTGCATGCGAGCGCTTTAATTACAGGCGGAGCTCTGGTGACGCTTACCTCTTTAGCATCCAGCAGATATTCAGGCGGCGGGTTGTAGCTCTCGGCATGTCCGGGCGGCGGGCGACGGGGCGCAGGGGCGCGAGGTGCAGCCGTCGTGGGCGGGGCCGACCACAGGTTGTAGAAGGATCGTTCCTGGCACAGAGAAACGGATTAGTCCATAGCGACAAAGCTAGTACATATTAATATTCGAAAGACTACCTTCTTCTTGCGTCTCTCGTCTGCTATCTCTTTGCGGGTCTTTGTCCAGCCCATTTTCAGTGCGTGCACGAGTTTCGACACGGCGAGCTGCTCAGAGCGCGAAGGCAGGAACGAACGCTTGTGGTCCGGGAATGCCCGCAAGGGCGTCGCGAGCACTTCACGACTGAACCATTCCACCCAGGGCTGAAATAGTAATATATTCTAATTATATGCGTCATACAAAAAACTATGATATCTTAGAAGAGGCAATTACCCCTGCCTCCCTCTATCATTGTGTGCCTGCATGAGGCTATTATTGTTTTGGAACTATAACTGAGAACTACTGATCATAATTATATAGCGATGGGTACCTCGTCCGTGTCGTCTGTGGGTGGTCGCGAAGTACGCAGCCGCTCCAGCAGGCGCAGGTCATCGGGAGCGAGCAACACGTCCTGCCCCGTGCGCGGGTCCCGCACTGTACGCCAGAACTCGGGGTCTGAGCACTTCCTGAAATGAGATTGCAGTTTTACCCAAACAAATGAAAGGTGATTGTTATTAGAGTATTGCAACTAGTTAATTTCAATGTTCACTGCTTTACAAATATCCAGATATGAATTCTGTGAACACTTACTTGAGGAACTCGTCTATCTGGTCTCTCTGAGTAGGTTTGATGATGCGTTGTCCGTCCAGGTTGTAGCCAATGTGTGGGTACTCATCGTACCACCACATTGGTATTTCACCTACTGTGTTAGTACGATCCTCCTCATCTGATGTGTCTCCCGACTCATATTCATCTACAATAATATGTGATAGTACAAAAATACAATGTATAATATAATTGTCTTATGCAGTCTTTTATAATGCTAATATATAGTAACTAAAGTTAAAAATAAATGAGGTGTAACAGTACCTTTTTGTTGTACAGGTGTTGTCACTTTAGCTTCCTGTACCTTAGCAGCCAATACATCTATACTGCTTGGCTTGTTAGGCTTCTGTGTCACTGGCTTTTTTTTGGTAATTTGTTTCTTTTTTGTGATTTTCTGCAATTTTTTGCTAGATTCATCACTAGAGCCTGCAGCTGATAGCCCTGTACCTGTTTCAGCCCCACTGTCATTGCTTTGCTTGTCGGAGTCTCCATCACTTTTACTATCTTCTTCATCATCAGTTTCTTCTGTTTCTTTATCATCTTCTGAATCTGTTAAATCCTAAAAATGGCAAGAAAATGAAATGAAAATCTCTTGTTTTTACAACTAGATCTAAATGGGATTTATCATCACTGTATTAATATAAATTAAAAATTGTAATAAAATTGGATTAAAACAGCATTATAATTAAAATTAAAGAGATTTACTTATAATTTTTGTTTAAGACTATGTGTGTTTCTATTTAGTTTAAGAAATAAAATATTTACAGAAGATTCTGCTACTGAGATTTCATCGTCAGCTTGGTCATCCTCTGAAGATGAACCACTTTCTCCAAATACAACTTCCTGCAAAAATTTTGTTTAAAATTAAATGCATACTTTAACATAATACATATAATGTTCTTGCAAATATAGGTTTAAAAATTGATTATTACATTCAGGAGTTCACACAAAGTTACACTTGTTTAGTGTATAGATATAAATAATATTTGAAAATAATTAAATAATAGAGTAATAGAATATAATCTTACATCGTTTTCGGCGTCCGACGGCTCCTCATCACCGGGGTCAGAATCTGTGGCGTCGCCCTCTCCGTCCAAGAAACCTTTCACTAAATCCTCTTCTTCATGGGAACTATCCGATTCCTGTTACACATAAAACTATTACTTACAAGCACTTATATGCTTTAATAGACAAATTTCACAAAACTTACTTTATCTTCTACACTTTTCTTCAACTCGGTCGAGTCATTTTTTCTTTTTAACAATCCTGCTTTAAAAGGAGGCATTTTACATACTATTAAATAACAATGTTAGGTAATTATTATAGAACATAACTAAATTTTATTAAATATAAACTACAAAAATATCGTTCCCTATATAAGTCACAACACGTGTTTTCAACAATACACGCCGATTTATTATTGGACAGCAATGTCAAACGTCAATTGTCATTTGTCAACAATGTGAATTTAAGAAAGTTTTAATGGTTGTTAAATAGCACAAGTTAATCACAACTGCAGTAATAGTTTGATTCTGCTAATTTGTATGAGAAAAAAAAAACGGAATTTTGTTGTTGTCTTATTTAAAATTAAAATTAATGTACTGGATTTAGTTTAAATAACTTGTTATTACTTTGGTTTCATCTAAGTTTAAACTTATAATTTGTAAAAGAACGACTGTATTGTTCAATTAAAATTATAAATAATCAATTTTGTAAATAAAATGAATGATGAAAAAATAGAAAATATTTTTTCATTTTAAAGCACACAAAAAAAATGTTGATTAAAACATTTAACTACAATACATTCATTAATTGTAATATAATACAGGGACAAATCAGCATAAAAACTATTGCCTCTTACATGTTATAGTATAATAAATATTTTTATATAGAAAGCAAGTGCAGGATAAGAGCCACGTTTGTAATAAATTGCGTAGTCCTATCCATAACGATAATTTTCTCCATAGTTTTTCATTTTAGACTTTATATTACTCTATGCTGTTGACACTAGGCTCCTGTCAAGCGGATATTTCGACTGAGGTTATGTTATGTAAAATGAAATAAATTGAGATCAAATTTAGCCGATATGTTTATATATCAACATAATTAATTGCGACAAGTTTCAAATAAAGCTCAACATGTTTAGGCAATTTATTAAAGCCTTGTTGCCTTTTAGAAATCACTTGGTAAATATTTATTTAAATTGTATCTAAATAAATTTCAAAAAATGATTATTATTGAACTACTAACTTATACTAAACCATTGTAAGCCTTATTTATAGGGCTAAAAAAATATTTAAAATCTTATATTTTTGCCCTTAGAGTCGCGCTGTTGGTGGTAATGGGAGCGCGTTTCAACAAAACTGTTTATCTAAGGAAGAAAAGTTAACAGACGCGTTAAAAAAGTCACTACCAGGCATTACATATGTCAGCGTTGAAGATATATCCGGTGGCTGTGGCGCCATGTATGAAGTAAGTAATAACATCTATATTGTCTTTAGTTTTATAGTTTAAACTGATGCTTAACTGTATTTGGTTGCAGATTAGCATCGAAGCTAAAGAATTTAAAGGATTATCAACTGTTAAACAACACAGACTTGTAACAGAATCCTTGAAGAGTGATATAGCTGAAATGCATGGTATAAGGATTCATACCGCACCTTCGAAGGTAGAAAATTAGAGAGGATATTTTAGGATTAAAACCAAAAAATGATAATTTGTGATAATAATAAAAAATACTAAATAGTTTTTGTTTCTCTGATTATACTTTATTTATTATATTAGGTATGTTTAATTTCTGCTAAGTTGTGAAAGGTGAACTAGTAAGTGATACCTATTTTATTCTAAACCTTGCAATATTCTGTTGACACTACTTTGGAGGGTCCCTGTCTTATGCTTGTAGAGTAAGAAATCAATATTTGTTTCTTATGTGGGCACCATCTCTATAAGAAATAGTCAGAATGCAGGTGGAATGCAAGTAACAGAAACCCGTCTTAGGAATACGAGACATTTTATCCAATTTCCAATACAATTTCAAGGTGAGTGTGTAAGTGCATAGTAATGCCCCTTAAACTTACACCTGATTTGCAATTCCCAGGCATTGTTTATGTTCCTCTTATTGCAAAGTGATGGGCCCGGCACCACCCGGAGAAGCCATGGAATGTTAAGGCATTGTCTCATAGGAAAATATAAAAATAAAAGATATTAATAAAAAGTAAAATATGAATAGTATGTCAATTATACATAACAGTAAAGATAATTACAAATTTTTATCAGTGAAAAGTTTACATTTAAAATTTTAAATATTAACGGAAATATGATGAAATAATTTTCTTATAGTTTTTATAATTTTGCTACAAAAATAGGATTATACAACAATTGCTATTTTTTTTTATTAATTAAATATCATCAAAAATTAAGTTTTCGTTTTTCTGTTTTTTTTGGAATATGTAATACTTATTTTAAGAGATTTTTACTACAACAGAATAGCAAGAATTCTGCTATAGAGTGAGACTTTTTATGAATAATGTTTACAAGTGTATTAATAGATTCATTTCAGTATATGTAGTTAAATTTTTTATAGATATATGTTCGTCCAATCCTAAAGATATTTTCTCAGTTAAAATAACTCGTTTCAGTGTACAGTTATAATACGTTAGATTCGTTCAGCGTTATAGGAAAACGTGGTGTAAGAACATTCTTGTATAACGCGCTCATATGACCGTATAACGCGTTATTCACAAATAGTTTAAATTTTCTCATTAAAGGTGGTTTAACTAAAATATTAAGAAAGAACTTAATTAAATTTAATTATTACTTAATTTTATAACAACACAAGTGCAAATTAAGCGAAATTAATTATGTACTGTAAAAAATATATTAATTTCATAGTATAGATATATAACGGGAAATGCCCGTGTTATATGGGGAAAAACACGTGTTATAGGAGGGACTGAAACCGTTATAAAAGTACCGTGTTATAGGGAGAATTACTGTATACAAGTACTTGCAATTTGCAAATTATATAATATTTTTTTATTTATTTGGTATATATTAAAAATAAACATAAATATTATTATTAAATTATTCTAAATTAGAAGTTAAAATAATTCATAACTTAATGACATCTAAAGCGTAATGATAGTTCTGTTTAGTGTTCTCTATTTGATTTAAAATTTGTCTGACAAGTGAATTTGAAATGACGTTGGATTTAATATATTATTTTGTTGTAAGTGGCAAAATCTTAATATATAAAACACAAACACACTCACTTGACTCACTGACTCATTCATCACTCTACAGCGCAAACCGTAATGCCTAGAAAACTGAAATTTGGACACAAGACTCCTGACATATGGAATAGGTGCAATAAGAAAGGATTTTGCAAAGGTCCAAACCGTTCCAAAGTTACAGCTAAAAAACTGCAAAGTTTACCCCCCGCTCCTTCTCTTCTCCCATTGCATTGCAGTAGAAATTAAAATTATTTGGCCTCTCACTATGTTTATTCGTAGGATTAGGGTTTCGTAACTCACATACAGTTTGTGATTATTTGTGATTATTTTCAATTTACCCACATATAAATTAAGATTATTTGTGATTATTTTCAATTTACCCACAAATATTTGGTAATTATTTGTGATTATTTTCTATTTACCCACATACAGTTTGTGATTATTTGTGATTATTTTCTATTTACCTACATACAGTATGTGATTATTTTCAATTTACCCACATACAGTATATGATTATATGTGATTATTTTCAATTTACCCACAAACATTTGGTGAATATTTGTGATTATTTTCTATTTACCCACATACAGTTTGTGATTATTTTCTATTTACCTACATACAGTATGTGATTATTTTCTATTTACCCACATACAGTTTGTGATTATTTGTGATTCTTTTCTATTTACCGACATACAGTATCTGATTATATGTGATTATTTTCCATTTAGCCACACACAATTTGCGATTCTTGTTATTATTTGCCCAGCAAAGCGGGCATCAGCTAGTGTTTCTAATAATTCTTTTATTTGTACATTATGTTCCTTAAGAAGTAAAATTGAACTACGATTCGCAGACTCATTTGCAATCTGTTTATATAAAGCTGTTTTTTTATTTCAGTGATGACCTGATGCTTAATAGTTTTGTTTAGACATTAAAACTGTAGCATTTAACACTTGGAAATGTTAAAGTATATTGAAAATTTAAAGTATTGTTCCAGTTTCGAATTATCTATAGTAGATTAGATTTTTCATTTTAAAAGTACAACATATTTCACAATCATTTTGTCTCAAAAAAGAGATATGTGGTGTAGTGGTATTTTTCCATGCCTTTGACGGCTGTTCGTCTGTAATAATACCTCGTTCGACAGGGTCGATCGTGTTAGGTAGATTCCCCTCGGTCGTATCGACAAAGAAAAACTAGCCAGCATTATTCTACTGGTCATTACGAGTCTTATGACGGGTCATACTGCATATATTGGGTGAGCGGGGAACCACCTCCCACCCCTATCTCCTAAACGGGGGGTTGCATCAAAAAACTTTTCGGACAAAAAAGTTTCTTCTTTTAATTTGTTAATTTTCTAAGATTTTTCCGACAGCAAAATTTTGCCTCCTTTTGTGACTTTTTTCGGTTTTTAACTTTCAACCCCCCAAGCCCCCCAACCCCCCGACCAATTTTCCCCGTTCAAGAACTTAACCTTCGTTTTGTCCTTAAGAATGTGTATACCGAGTTTGAAAATCCTCCGTCAATATTTGCGACCTGTAGCGTGTCCCAAAGGTTTGCACTTTCAGCCCCCCTCCCAGCCCCCCCTTTCACTTTTTCCAAAAAAACGAGATGTTACGTTTGTCCTACTAATTTATCCTATCGACCTGTGAAGTCAGATTTCGCCTACGATGAATTTGGACTGATGGATCATATATACATATATATATAGAGGGATATATACATTTTTTTTTCGACGGATTCTCAATCTCCAGTTCATAAACGGCGTAGCGCCCCTACTCTGGGGTCTGGGTCCCGTCATCGCATCGATTGCAATAGGTAGATTCATCTATGGAATCTACCTAATATCTATAATTATAATACTCTTTAGAAATGTGATTGTATTTTTTTCTGATTTATTAAATGTTTTTAGACTTTGAAAGTGTATTTTTGTTTATTAGTTAGTATGACATTGTTTAAGTATATACTTTAACAGACAAAATAATAAGAATTTAAAATATTTTGTTGTTTTTTTCCGTTTCTTCTCGGCGTAACTTCATTTCTCTTATTAATCTGTGGTCATAGTAAATTTTATAATCTTGGAATTAAAAAAAAATGATTATCTGTCATTGGAGTTCTGTCATTCTTTCAAACAGTTCAACATGGCACTCAACTTGTCTGTTAAGATTCATCCCGTTGTTTTGTTTCAAATCGTAGATGCCTACGAACGTCGAAATGCAGATTCCCATCGCGTTATCGGCACTTTGTTGGGTAACTAATACTTCTCATTTGTTTCCTAAAAAATAATTATCAGTGCCGACGTATTTGTAACCCTGATTATTCATCGTCAATAAAACTTTTCTAAATTCAGTGCTGTTCCTGTAGTTTACATTTAGTAGAAAGATTATATTAAAATTGTATTCATGTTTAGGCACCTGCGACAAAGGAGTGGTGGAAGTAACAAATTGTTTCTGCGTTCCGCACAAGGAACACGCCGACCAGGTCGAAGCCGAGCTTAGTTATGCCATGGATGTGTATGAACTTAACCGAAGGGTCAATGCTTCGGAGAACATTGTTGGTAAGTTTAGTTAATATAAAAATATAAATTTTACGAAAAAATAATCAAAATAGTGGTAGAAGGAACGAACAACATATTTAAAGCTAAGATACTGATTTCATATTTAATATTTTCATAACCTACTGTTCAAACCAGGTTGGTGGGCCACCGGCAATGAAGTCACAAATCACTCCTCAGTGATTCACGAGTACTACTCGCGTGAATGCCGCGAGCCCGTCCACGTCACGCTGGACACCTCACTGGCAGGTGCACGAATGGGTCTCCGAGCATATGTGTGTGTGGCATTAGGGGTACCTCGGGGCAAGCAGGGCTGCATGTTCACACCCATTGATGTTGGACTTGTCTGTTACGATCCTGAGGTTACTAATCTACCTATTTTTTTATGTCATAAATGTTGCTATTTTAGGTAATATACATGTGCAGAAGTTTTCATGCCTCCAAATTTAATTTATTTACTAAACTTATTTCTATTTGAAACAACATAAAATGTTTGTGCTAGATTAAAAATGGCAGTTAGATTTTTGGATGATTTAGATTTTTTAAATTCTATATTTATATAAAATTTAAGTAAGTGTAACACTGATCATTTTTATAGAATGGAATAACAAATATTCAAGAACTTCTAGAATTATTTTATTTCATCATATATTAAGCATTAGTATTAAGGTTTTCTTGTTTATAATTTCAGATAGTAGGACTCCAGCTGTGCCAAAAGACCATGGGTGCAGGTGGACGGTCACGGCAGGTGACACCTGCGGCTGATCTGGCTCAAGTGGCGGATGCAGCTGCTAAGCTGTCCGGTCTCCTCGATCAGGTGGGCTGTCACTTGCAGTATAATCTGTAGCATTACTTACTTATCCCATCAACAATTCAGTACCACCATTATAAATAGATCAATCACTAAGTGAAGGAGGACTTAAAAATTGTATGCTATTTTTTAATAGAATTTTTAATCCTAGTTTGAACGTGTTTGTAGAAGATCTACAAAATCTTAATGTAAGAGATTTAACACTTTGGTTGCCGCATTTAAAACTAGGAAATGACATCGATGTGGCTCTACACGTTATACGCGGGGAGCGCAACGTAACTTGTATGCGGCTTAACGCAAATATTGTGTGAAGTATATTACATTGGTTGTGCGGATCTTCCAAGACATTTGTGTAATTTATTCAAATGAAAACACTCATCAAAAGCGATATTGAATAAGAACAATATTATTATATATATATATTAATGTATATTTTTAATATTTCACATATATAGAATTTAAAAAATCGTCAACTCTATCATATGTCAATAGAGATCCTGATCCTAAAAAGAGTTAGGATCAGCATCTATTATAGTTTTACATTTATAATGACAACATATTTGGTGTACTTACACCATTTTTCACATGTACATGATAACATTTTTGACGCGTACTTTCAAAATTACTGGGTAGTATTTTCAAAGTTACTGGGTGGTATTTTCAAAGTTACTGGGTAGTATATTCAAAGTGTCTGGATAGTAGTGTTCATCAGACAAAAAGAATCAGCTCTATAAAAGACTTTTTTTTTTTCTAAAATCGGCATTTATAACTCATCACTAATGTAACTATTAAACTTTGTATTTGCCGTGCAGTATTTTACATTGTTCAGTAAGCTAAGTGTCATGGACAAATGGGGTGAAGAAAGTTTCTGTAGCAATTAGTCCTAAAATCAAACATTTCAAGAGTTTTTCTAATTTCAAATAGGCATACATTCTTACCAAGTGTTAGGCTGAAGTTGGACGCGTAAGTTCACAGGGAAGAATAGGCGAGAAATTTCAGATTTTTTGAAATAAGCATTAATTAAATTTTTTCTTGTTTCTACAGAAAGTAATCTTGGGAATAATTAAGAAGATCGCTAGTGTATAATGAGTTAAGCAAGTGACGGTCTTACAGGTGCTGGGATACGTGGAGGAGGTGGTAGCTGAGCGCGCGCCGGCTGACAAAGCGGTGGGTCGCGAGCTGTTGGCGCTGGCCGCCGCGCTCCCCGACCTCGCCGCCTCCTCCTTCGCCGACGCCTTCGCATCCAGCGTCAAGGACCTGCTCATGGTAAATCACACGCACGATCGCACGCATGCACACACGCACGCACCCATGCACACGCATGCAGGCACACACTCATGCACACAGACACGCACGCACGCACCCATACACGCACACATCCACAAGAACCTTCGCTGACTCCTTCGTCTCCAGCGTCAAGGACCTGCTCATGGTAAATCACACGCACGATCGCACGCATGCACACACGCACGCACCCATGCACACGCATGCAGGCACACACTCATGCACACAGACACGCACGCACGCACCCATACACGCACACATCCACAAGAACCTTCGCTGACTCCTTCGTCTCCAGCGTCAAGGACCTGCTCATGGTAAATCACACGCACAATGGCACGCATGCACACACGCACGTACGCATACATGCACGCATACACTCACGCACACAGGCACGTACGCACGCACCCATAAATGCAAACATCCACAACAACCTTCGCTGACCCCTTCGTCTCTAGCGTCATGGACCTGCTCATAATAAATCATACGCAGGATCGCACGCACGCACACACGCACGCACACGCAAATGAACGAATTTTGATAACAATTGTTATGTTGTGCAGGTGGTGACCCTAGCTCAGCTCATTAAGACCCAGCTGCAGCTCAACGAGAAGTTAACTCTGCTGACGTCGCAGTGAGCTGTCCTCGGAGCGATAGTAATCGCTTAACGTCTCGTTATCGCTGTCTATATGCTGTCAGATGACCTTTATTTTAAGGCGGAACTTTCAATAAAATAAAGTTATTGAAAGACAATTTTTCTCTCCTACGGCCCTCTCCCATATTACAACAGTACAATATACATTATTACAGTATAAGTGATTAATTAAAACAGTTTATATTATCAGAGCAAGTTCCACATGCTACTCTTACATTATCCATTTTTTAAATTATTAATTCATTCAATATGAGAAATAAGAAGTTAGAAATTGAGCCATTTGTGTATACTTTAGATGTAATATTATTGTGTTAACACTGGCTTAAGTGAAGTATTAATGTTAATTTTTAATAACTACAAGATCGGTAGTTGGATCAATGGAGTTGATCCATACACAGTTGGTCTTTAATTCTATTAAATAGTTCAAAGAACTTCATCAAATTCATTACTTTAAGCAGTTATGGGCTACCGTCTTCTAACTTTGAGCAATATGATCAAATAAGTTTTGCTTAAAGTATCAAGTAAACAGTTAATTGTTTGTCTAGTTTATAGTTAATTTAAAATTTATTTATTTTACAGAATCCATCACACATGTATACAGCCTACTAACTATAGAGCAAAACTAATAAATAGAGATAAAAAACATTGTTAGTCAAGTAACTGGTAATGAAAATAACATTTTTCAAAAAAAAAGTTTGGTCGCATATGCTGGTGCTGACTAATTCCTTTCGAAACCTGGAACGATTTTCGTGATACTCTTGGCATTTTGTGATATGTATAAAGCGTCATATAATAATTATGAAATTAGATATGAAGTAGACGTACAAGTGATCACATATTCAGCGGAAAGGTATAAAGTAATAAATAATTAAGAGAATAATATTAACACTAAATTTACCAAGTACCGGTCAAATTTATCTTTCTTAAACTTTTGTAAACTTTACACATTTTCAATCGTTATAATATCGTTATCAAACTACATGACAATTCTTAGAATATGCATATAATATTTTCTACACTCTTTACTTTTAGTTATTTCCATTATCACCTGCGTTATATAATAAAATAACTTTTAATTACCGATCAATTTGACGTCGTGCTGTAGGAACAGGTATACAAGAATTGTCGGTAGGTTTAGTGTTAATATATATTTTTAAAATTATAACTATGATAATAATATGTTTGAATTTATTAATAACATCAGGTAATTTATAAATTAAACAAATTAAAAATATATATATGTATATTTTTAACAAACGGACATCATATAATTATTCAATTTCCGCAATTAACTTAAAGATAACAAAGAAGACGCAATTCGCAATTAACTTAACAATAAATTTTAAAACAAGTAGAAAATCCACTTCGCTTTGCAATATCAGTTTAGATACACATTGTCAACTTATTATATTTCAATTTCTAATAAGAATTTTAAAAACTGTTCATAATTAATATTAAAACGTTACAAAGTTTTAAAACAAACACAAACTCCACGTGAAACGAACTTGAAGAGGTTTTATTACATAATCTAGCAACTGGCTGCAACTATAACAACAGAAAAAGGTGAGATGAGAAAAAGCTGGCTGTAACTATTAAAATAAAAAAGGTGAGATATGAAGAAGTTGCAGCTATAAAAATAGAAAAGGTGAGATGAGAAAAAACTGCAATTATAAAAACAAAAAGTTGAGGTGAGAAAAAGCTGCAACTATAAAAAACAGAAAAGGGTGTTATGGAAAATATCTGCACCTATTAATTCAGAAAAAGGCGAAATAAGAAAAAACTGCAACTATAAAAACATTAAGATGTGATAAGAAAAAGCTGCAATTATATAAACAAAAAGTTGGGATGAGAAAAAGCTGCAACTATATAAACAAAAAAAAAAAGATAAAAATGTAACTAAAGTAATTAAAAACAACTTTCATCGACACTTTAATAATATAAGTTTTGTACATACGTGTAGTGTCTAGTCGTCTCGTTGACGCCACAGCGAGGTGAGGCTGGCCGGTGACACGCCCCCCGTCTACACACACACACACACACAGATTATTATAGAATTGAACAGAACATGTAAATGTAATGGTGCATTATTATTTTATTGTATATCTTGTCGCTATATAGGCTTCATAGTGTATTATACATACAGTATATTAAAAATGTTTATATTATCTTTATGGTAAAAATAAGTATACTATACGAAATTGTTTATAAAATCTAATTTTACTTTTGAAACTTAATTAACCCAAATTCCCGTCTATAGTAACTGAGGTATATTGTACCAATATGGTCATTATTATTTTATTGTCTAAAATGTATATATATATATATATATATATTTATATATATATATATATATATATATATATATATATAATTGATATAAAGTGCTTACATCGAGTGCGAGTCCCCCGTAGGCGGTGACGTACCGCGAGACCACGCCCCGCGCTCGCTCTCCCAGACCACACACGCTCACACACACACCGTCCAGGGACAGAGGGAGCGACTGGAGATAACGATATATTATTTAAAATTACTAAACTCAAACAAAAACAAAAGCTAAATTGTAGAAAATAATATTTCAAATTTGATAAATAGAAATCATCAACAAACGACTTAAAATCGATATTAAATCTGAATCTATCAATATCGAAATCGATATTAAATCTATCTGAATTCATATTGAATTAATCAAAAAATATCTCTGTAAAATCATAAATGTAGATCCCAAAAAGCTAAAGCTATACCAAAATACAACTCAAAGCATAATTAGGTTAAAAAGATAAATAATAAGTAAATGTTAAGTCACAAAAAACAGAACTTCGGAATTCATTTATATTCAGAAATTTCTAGATTTTCCGATTCAATCCCAGATCAAGACTAGAAATATAGCAAATTGCTCTGTCTGCGAGGATGATGAAAGTTTGCAGTTAATATAGAGGAGGCGAAAACTGATATATTCTACTATCATTTCTCCTTCTTCTCTGTGAGAGAAGTCTCACCTTCTCGTCGTCGATCTCCTCCGCGGGGTGGTCGCTGGGCTCGTGGTCGGTGTCGGCGTCGTAGACGTCGGTGTCGTCGTCCGTGCTGTCGACGGTGACGTCACCGACCACGCGCTCGTCGCGGACGAACGTCACGTCCGAGTCGTTGGACGTGTCTGCGCGCTCGAGTCGAGAAGAGTCGCAGCTCGGCGGTGGAGATCTGGGGCTCTGGGGTAAGCGTTGTTTGCTGTCTTTTCTCGGAGTCGGTGCGGCAGTTCGCTTCTTTTTAGTCTGGCGGAGGACTTTTTCGATTTCGTCGTCGGTATCGCCCGCATCTGTAGAGTAGGATAAGTAGGATAAGTAGGTAGGAGTATAATAAGTGATAAAGTAGGATACAAATGTAATAGCCGTTTCATCATCATCGACGCGCACCGACCGTTGGGAGTCGCAGGTTCGTCTTCCTCTACCGCCGCCGTATCCCGTAGATGTGGCTCGGTGGCGAAGGCTCTCCAGGGTAGGCGGCGCCCCGCGCGCTCGCACGCCGTCAGCCACGCCCCCGTCGCTGCGGGCACCGGCGCACCCCGCCCCGCTCCCGACGAACGCAGTGCACGCAGACGCGGGGTGTTTGGGAACGCGCAGCTGGAAGTTGATCAGAAGTGTTAATAAGGTTATTTTACATCTATTATCTCGTAGGACGCCGAAGCCCACTCACATGAGATGCGTGCAATCCGGTCCCCAGTCGGCGCGGTACTGCGCCCCCATCCTGACGGCGGCCGCCCTCAGCGCTCCCCGCTCAGGGTTGACATACCCGGAGAGGGAGAACACTACGCCCGATAGTATCGACGCCGCACGCCCCGGGTCTGGAGCCGCCTCGTCTGACCGGCATAAAGAAACAATTTCCTTATTAGAGTTTACCCTTGAACTTAAAAATAATCTTCGGGGATGTAACCATGAAAGGATTTATTATTTATTATTGTCGACCAATGTGTGAATGACCAATAATAGAGTGACATAAAATAATGTATTTCTCCAATTGTTGCTAGTGAAAGATATCTCTCCGAGTTGAAATTTATTAAATCTTTGTATGATTACTGAATTAATACCATTTTAAGTTATTGTAAAACAATAATTCGTGAAGTTGTTAGTACTTTTTTCTTATATATAGTTTGTAGTTCGCACATTGATATTTACTGTCATTACATAGTCACATATTATCCAATTGTTACCAGCTTTTTACCATCCACTGTACGCTTCCGTTTCTTATTGCTCCCATTCGCTACAGCTGTTACAGGAATATCTTTTTTGAGTGGCGTTTTATCTTTCGGTGCTGTTTTTTTGGTATCTGTTGTTGTTGTCTCCTTATTTTGTTTCTTCTTATTAGAATCTTTACTGCAGTTGTTATCAGTTGATATTTTTGGTGATTCCTCCTTTTGCTTTTGATCTTTATGCCGTTGTACAATATGATCTATTTTCACGTGTGGTTGTTCGTCGTCGTCTGTATATAGAAGACTATTTTTTTCTCTATTCGAGCAGCCGCTGTTTTTCCTATAATGGTCCTTACTATTCGTTTTGGAGATGGGAGTTTTCATTAATTTCGTGGAGGAGTCCGAAATGTTTTTTAGTGCCTGTGATGTTGCGTGTCGGATTTGAGCATCTGAAAATATAAAAATTTACTCATCGTACATCCGGAGAAAGGTAAAAACACTGTTAAGAGAAAGCTTTACAGATACAAACTGACCCGTGCTAGTCTTTTCTTGTAATTCTTGAGAGTGTTTAGCAAATAGTTCTCCTGGCCGGAAATCCTCATCGTCCGACAGTGCGTCCAGTCGCAGTACGCGCTGCGGCACCGCTGGCACCAACGAGCGAGGGGTCTCGGGCTCGAATATGTGCACGAATGAGAGTCCGTACTGTAAAATAATTTTTGATAGTATTTAATGAATACATAAACCTGTCCTTCAATCTCTAACTGGTCAACCTTGCAATGTTTGTCATAAGGTTGTGAGCACACGATGCGTAGTCGGTCCCACCGCCGCTCCCCAACACTTGCCACCAGTCCGTCGCGTGTAAAGCTGCGCACGCGCGGCGCGGGGCCCGCGCGAGCCTCTCGGGGAGACAACACGGCGCACCGCGGCACCAGCACCTAAAAAATAGTAGCTTATTAGTAAATACATAACAAACTACTACTACTAAAAGCAAAAATTTACCTACCTCGAATGGTGCATCAGGCTTTTCCGACAAACCCACCAACACTTCCAACAAAGACGTATGATATGTGCCTATTGTAATTGATTCTACCTGTAAAAAGCATAATGTTATTAAATGTGTGTCTATAAATTGTAATACATTATACAGTGGATTGAGTATTACAAATATCTTTAAGTATATTGTTCAGTCGGTCAAGAAGGATTAGCTTTTACAAGTGGTGAAATTGTTATTGAAGTTACCTTGACAGCCCGGGCCAACTGCAGCACAACCGAGCAGGACGTCTCACCCATGGTGCAAAGCCACATCTTCTTGGTCACATCCCATGCTAATAAGTTATTAGCTTGATTTTCCTGTTAAATTGGTTATAGTAGAAATAAGGCATGTTTTCCAGTTATTAATACAATTATCTTATTTTGTCTATAGTGCAAAAGTAAGAAATACAAATAGTAGAAAGTAAATATATATAATTAACGTACTTATAGGCTTTAGAAGACATTGAATACTTAAAAAATATATTGAAAGAGATTGTTGTTAGTTAACAAAAATAAAAGAAATTGATATTCTTACAGGGTCCTCACTGCTAAAACTGACGACATAGTCAATTTTGACTCGAGGCATTTTTTACGTGCATGTATTTTCTTGGTATATAAAATGATAGAAACTTTATATTTTTAAATATTATTCACAACACAACAACTTAACAGCCATACATTTGTCAAAAGGTAACGTTCACACTTGACGTGTGACATTGATATTTGTGATAAGACTCTGAACTAAAAATATCAGAAAATACATTCCTTTAAGAAAATAGTAAACGAAAAATTAACAAATATTATTATGTTGTATACATACACATGGTATTAATATATGTCATGTGTGTAAAAAATATTGTTATGCTTATATTTACGGAGTTTTAACGGTTATTATATTAAATAAGAGATATTACTTATTAACGATGCTACTTTGAGATAAACAAAATTGATGAGATGATTTGAAAAATTATTTAAATTGGTATTGAAAGTATCACTAGTAAGACGAATCCTCATTCAATCTTTCATTCCTTTTTTTATTGCATTGGACGTCATAAAAAAACAAAACAAATCCTTACTATGAAGTTTATCATAACATTGTATTCAGGAAGTTAGGAAGGACAATATTCTTAAAGTGTTATTGAGGATTTATTTACGGACATTAAAAGCGAGAGCTGTAGGAAAAAATGATTTCCATCGAGCGATTACTTCGCGTGACGCTCGATGGTTGCTTCCGACAGTGAAATGAATTTAACGTATCGGTCGACGATCGCATCCTCACGCAATTTATTATGCACGTTTGATATTTAGGTGTAATTCTTACTCGGAAGTAAAATGCTGTTAAAATATTGTTTGATGCCATGTTGTGGTATTAAAAAACAAACAAAAAATAGGTATTATTATTATTTATATTTCCAGAGGTTTCTAATTTGAATAAAAAAATTAAGACAATAATACAAACACGGCTTATTATATATTTTATAATAATCATAAAATTATAAATATGGTAACATTCACATCAATAATTAATTATTAATTTAATATAAATAGAATTTTTTTTCAGAGAACATGGTATAATGTTCTTTGAAAAAAAAATTAAGTCTTTATGACTTAATTTATTAATTTATTTTACTTATCAGTAAATTGGATATTATAACTATAAACATTGTTTTAGATTAAACATTAATGGTCCAAACAATTAAAATTTTTAGTCCTTTGTCTGTTTACTGTTTATTTGTAAAAATACTGTTATTTTAAATGTAACTTCTAAATATAAATAATCTCTTTATATATTAACCACATTTAAAACATCACATGTAAATTTTTTTGTAACACTAAGGCTTAAGTACTTAATGTATGACTCTGTACTTTTGTATACGTATGATGACGGGTTTTTGGTCGTTGGTAGAAGTGACGGAGGGGTTGTAAGTGTAGGCTGGAGAGTGTTGAGGGACGTGTTGCCTGCGATAGGAGTAGCCACCATGTCTGTTAGGACGCGCGTACACTATCACGGATGAAGATTCATCATCATAGGGATTCGTCTTGGAGTACTTCCTTGGAGCTACAACCTCTTCGTATTCGTCGTCGTAGCTGTACGGTTGGTAGATTGTCTCGACGTTGGAGGAATCGTAAGCGTAGAGGTCTTTCTGTTGCTCGCGTTGTGGACGTGACTTCACAGGCTTCTTATACTTGGGATAGTATCCCGGAGATAAAACTTGGAAGATGGGTGTGTTGAGCGGGATGGCCGCTACGGCGTAAGGCTCGTACTCATCTGAGAGGTCATTGGAATGCACCGGATGGGTGTTCCTGCGGCGGTCCAGCATGACTGCGACGGGTTCGTACGCACCCACACATGCGCACGTCACTGATAATACTATAAGATTCTGAGGGGAGCAAATTATAAAATTATAGTACACTATTATTGATTTTTGTAAATTATTGTTTATTGATTTTATTTACTGATTTAATTTATTTAATTTTTTTTAAAGAATTAGGATTCCAAAATGACATCAACAGAATAAACTAAAACATTTATTAAGGCTGACTTAACACATATAATCATAAAATGCACTAATTACTTACAAAATAGTTCATGTTTGAGAGCTGTGGATGCCGCCGTCCTCTGCGCCGACAATTCAAAGACTGCACCAGCATCGAACTGACGACCCACATTTCTCCCCGTCCTGGAGCACTCAAGCGAAACCTCAACACAGCATTCCCCTTTCTTTAATTAACTTTAGCTACACTCGCTTGGTATATCCGGCTTTCCTTGAATTAAAATGTAATGCTGACACGGTCCATTACTTATGATTTATGGTTATGAATCAATTATCATCTTCATTTTAACAATGTTCATTTTTGTCTTTATCTTTGAATCGGAAAATCTTTTGTTCTTTCAGATAGGCATACATTGCACATAAGAAGCATCGATTGCTGGTTTCATACCAGGAGATACCTTCTCATCCGACAAGATCAGGAAAGAAGCTCGCTGTTTAGTTTTTTCTTTGTGATTTATTAATTTAAAAAAATGTTCTTTTTTATGGAAGAGGAGGGCAAACGAGCTGGCGGATCATAGATGATTTGTGATCACCGCCGCCCATAAACTCTAGCAACATCCGAAGATTTACAAGAGCGTTCCCGGCCTAGGAGGTGGGAGTAAACGCCTTTTTTGAAGGTACCCATGTCGTATCGATCTGGAAATACCGCCGAAGGGATGTTTATTAATGATTACATAATTTAATTAAATGATTACATAGATGCATGCGGCATTCTGTTTTAGGGATCAGGGTTTCCAGAACAGAATGCCTTGGTCTTCAAAACAGAATGCGTCAAGACATGCCATAGTACGAGTATCTATAGAAAAGTTCAAATAATTACTATTTTTTTTTAATTTGTTTTAAAAATAGATAATTCTCAATTGGCAGATTATAGAATTCCACCATAAATAACTATTTATAATAAAAAAGTATTAACCATAAAATTATATTATAAATTTAATATTTTTTTGAACTATCTATAATAGCGTTATGAAATTACCTCCATACGGTATTTTGTTTATATACTTGGTTTTCTGCTATTGTTAATTAGATCTGAATTGTCTTTTGTGTGTATAATATCTATGACTCTTTTATTGCACTTTGAAAATAAGGTCCTCTGTCCTGGTACTATTTTATATGGCTTGGTAAGTGATGCCGTCGTTAAGATATAAGAAGTTTCAAAGTTATCTTTGAAAGGTGAAAATGGATGAAACAGACTAGGATACTAAAGTACGGAATGGGTAATTTGGTTTCGTAACTTACCAAAGGAAAGTAATTATTTACCACCTTACTGTTTGCTACTACTTTTGCTACTATCGCTCTAGATACTACGGTCTACCTTTTCAGATAAGGGGTGAACCCTTTTTAGTTCTCAATGTGGCAACGCATTTTATTATGTCCCTTTTAGCCCAAACCACAGAGTATTATAGGAGTATTATACAGTATTATAGGAATAGATAGGAGGCACAGGCGAACATCATTCAGACCTTGTAAAAAAATATTAATTTCATAACATTTACAAACGTTTATATCACACATACTTCCACATTTCCGGTGTGAGCAAACACGAAGCAATAAGTTAAGTTAACTAGTACCTTGTTAGTTTCGGTTGACGGAGGCCGAGTGTTTCCTTCTTCGTGCGACTATTTGAAAAATTTGCATCAACCTGATATACCGAGGAACTAACACGAACATTATGAATAGCCAACGAAGGTAATAGTTTGAACCACACTATTTAGTAATAACTCTTGTATTTAATTAACTAAAATATTTGACTTTGACACGTTTTAAAACATTTACTCAGTGCTTTACATTATTTGATGTTTTGACTTCTAAGAGCAAAGTCGAAGACGACAATTAGTATAGTGATACATTAATCTTAATAAATTATAATTTATAAATAAAACAAAATGTCGTTAATAAATATTTTGAATTCAATTTTCATTGATGTTTTGGTGATAAATGATATCATAGTTTTAGGTCAATGCTATTAGAGTAATAAAAATATTATAATTTGTTATAAAATGTTGTAATTGATCTCCTTTATAAGCTTGTAGTCCGCGTGTTTGTTTGTTTCGTAAGCGACTCGACTCGGACCACGGGCTTGGAGTGAATGCAAAATAACAATTTCGTTACAATTGGATAGTTTACCAGATTCTCATGTATTCAAGGTCCTTGAAGAGCAATTGAATTAATGAATTATTTAGAAATTTTCTAAAGTGGAGTTTAATTCTATATAACAAATAAATTTTGTAAAATTTTTAATAAATTTCTTCTGTTTTTTTTGTAGGTAATGAAATATATACAATTAATATTTTTAAAAGATATTACGTTAATTTAAATAGTTTATGAAGTACAATTAAAAATCAATAAAACAATGAAATAAGTAAAAAATATATATATTCTCTTAAAAATAATTTTGGTTGTTGGAAGCCTCGGGCTTGGCATCTACATAGATACTGTTGGCACGTGGATATTGCATCTGGATAAGTCTTTAAATGTTCTTTGTGATATCTAGATCTTGGAAATGGCAGTCTTTAGCTGGTAATTGTTCTGTTTTCTGGTTTTGTTAAGTGCTGGTCAACAATAATCGGTGGAATGCCTTTATTATACTATGGTGTTATCTGTTCACCACCAACCATGAGACAGTGCGGGGGCGAAGTGCGAGTCCTCCACGATCTTCGAGACCTTCACGATCTGAGGAACGGACACTACCTTGGGTACTGATACGATTTTCTTAACTTCAACGATCTGGAAACATAAAAGCAAATTTTTATATTTACATACAATAAATTTTTGTAAAAATCATTCCTTCAACAACTTTAGATAGGTTGTGACAAAGTCGTATAAGGATCGGGATAAAAGACACACCTTAGGGACCTCCACAACCTTGTGGGAGGTGACGATCTTGGCGGGAGCGTGGTAGCTGATGTGGTGGTCGTCAAAGCCGTGGCTGAGACCCAGATCGTAGGAGCTGTGGCCGAGTTCGTATCCTCCGCCGAGTCCTCCGTGTCCTCCATGTAAGAAGCCGCGCTTGTCACGCTTGCCTTCTGGGGCTGCGATGGCCACAGCGGCGAAGAGAACTACACATGCCTGGACAACACAATATATGATAGTATATAAAATAAGCGATATACAGTAGTTAAAGCTGATGATGGTTATGATCGATCCATGAAGTTACCAAGTTAAATATTTTATACATTGCAAGATATTACACATATTTTAGAGTAATTGTATCTAATTAAAAAAAAATGTTACACAAAAAGTTTTTATTAACTATTTAATAGTGAAATAATCAGAATAAAAGTTTTTAAGATTTTCCACTCTATATCACAATGGATACTTACGAATACTTTCATTTTGATAAAGTTTTTTGAAGAGATTTGATGTATTTGAGAGGAGATAGGTGACTGATGATCGTAGGTTCGAGTCTCGGGTATATATAGCGGGGCACGAGGCTGAGCGAACGCACCCGCCAGCAACTCTTGCGCAAAAGTATTATAATTAACCACCGATTACGTTAGATGCGACAATATATTCAATATTAATTTATCTTTCTTGTATTAGATTTATATTTATTAATATTGACCCCATTGCTTTATTAAAATACCGGTTTGGTTAGAGTATTGTGTGACTGGAGCAAGAAAAAGATTAGGTCTTAAAACATTAAACGAAAACATTTGAGTACTTTCTACATTTTGCACATTATAAAATTTTAAACTAGAAAAGATATATGTTTAAGATATTACGGTTTAAGAATTTAACCCAATAAGAGAATAAAATTAACAATCTTCTTTTCTGTACATTATTTAGTCAATAGTATACATACGTTTATAAGTACATAATATTTAAAAATCCATGGTCTATCTGTATATAGTTGTCAAAGCAAATATCTGTATAACTGTCAAATTAGTAAATAGAGGAATCGGTACGACTTATCAGCTTCACTGCATTCATCTTTACTAAGCTCTGTTTAGGTCTTTCATAATGGTACAGCCTGGGTAAGATGTAAATAATAAAGTCAAGTAGTTTTTTATTTATAAAAGTACTATGTTTTATGAATGTTTTATGAAAAACATGGAACTCATGTTCAATTTTGCAGTCGACTTTACAACATACATCATTAATGGTATGGTATGGTATTTGTTATCATTTTACGTTGTGTGTTTAACTGTTCCCAGCGACTGTCTGTCACTCCACTAATCTCTAGTAACTCGTGAAATTTTATAATCAAAAAGACACACATTAGGTGATGGTTTTAAAAAAAATATATTTGAAAAATATCATGTCATTGAGGAATAATCGTCAAAAAACTGATGTCCCGTTGAATTCAATGGGAAACGATGAGTCATTATACTGGGCTCGCTTCGCTCAATATGGAAACGGCAACCGAGATTTCGCGAGCGCAGCGAGTCGAAATTGAGGGTCTGTTGGCGCCCCTAGTAATAACCATATATCATACCAATATTTCTGCTTATTAAAAAATCCAGGGTGACCGAGGTACTAACCTAACTTAGATATATTTGATCAAAATCTGTTCAGTAATTTATTTTATAAACCAAATAGGCGATGTGCGAAAAAAAAACGATTGTTTTAAATTTTGTATCATGTACGTTATGGTTCGTTTTATATGACTTGCGTATTAAAAAATATATGATGTTCAGGTTTGACCTCGTTATAATTTGATTAAATCTATAGGATATGGTGTAATTTAATTTAATAGCATACTTGTATACAATTAAAAACCTTTTTCTATTTGTAATATTTTATTAATATATTTTTTATGTATATCAAAAGTGTTTAATGGCGGCCGTCCTCTGAATGATCATTCATTCGCCGTTGCGTCGTTTACGCATCCTTGCTCTTTACGATTTCAACTGTTGTCGAAATGTCGATGTATCATGTCATTTCAAGTATTACCAAATTAGTTGATACAATTACTATGTAATTAATCAACAATGCGAACGACACTTGACTTATTTTATAATTTGTTTTAATTTACATATTATTCGTATTTTCGCAAACAGCGCTCGGGTTAACTCGATGTTGCAATCTGTACCTAAGAAACGAATTGGTGTTATTTGTGTATTTTATGTTAATAGAATAAAACTATCTGTATTATTATATTTTTTGAGCGAAGTGAACGAAGTGAGCGGAGCGTTTTACTGGAGACTTTTTACATTCTTTGCCACGAATTGGCTCGAAAACTACTTGACGGAAAATTATGAAACTTTGCAATCAAAAAGACACACATTAGGTTTTTATAAAAAAAAACAATCCTCAATAAAACAATTTTTTTTACATCATGTCATAAAACTGATATCCCATTGAAGTCAATGGGAAACGTTGAGTCAATACACTGGGCTGGCTTCGCTCAATATGCAAACGGCACCCGAGATTTCGCGAGCGCAGCGAGTCGAAATTGAGGGTTTGTTGGCGCCCCTAGTTATTTGTATTGTTATAACTAAATTCACATTCAAATGGTCATGTGTATTAATATTTCGTCAGTATATTCAATTCTCACGAGCCCATATTATATTTGTTAGGATGTTTTTTTCGTAATATTACAATTATATAGTAGCTCGTAAACTAAATAATATGTCTTAATAGTGTAATGGAGGCGTTATTGTGTAATGTAGACATACGATAGTGGCAGGTTCCCGCTCGAGAATGGTCGATGTTTTGTTAGATTTGAATTACGACCTAGATCTTATGATATTAAAAATAACTGGTTTTAATAATGATAAGGAAATGAAATAAGTAATGTATTGTTAGGTTATTTTAATATTATATTTGACTAAAGTCTATTATCAGATGGTTTCTTAGTCCCTTAAACAAAACTCAATAATATATTAGTATATTAGAATAACCTTAACATATATATCAAAGATTGCCAATAAATGCGCATTAATATAAATAGATTGTTTTTGACATTTTATGATGACAGCTGATAAAAGATAAACCACAGACTATATAAACTTTTACTTTGAACTATATACAAGTTTTCCCAACAGAGCCGCGGTACTGTGATGATTGCTAAACAAACCGGCCATTGCGAAGACTTTAGATAATGTTAAGTTGAACAATAAAAAATTAAATGTCCTTTTCATGTAATTTTCTCATGTCACATGGTGTTTTAAAACTTGCTGTGTCCCTTGGCTTTGTCTATGTTATATTTATTTATTATTTAAAATTCGAAAACAAATGTAAACATCTACTGGGAAATTTTACATTTTCAGGATAAAAGTCCTTTAGAACACTTTCGTTTTCTGTATGAAAATATTGATATATATTAAGCGGTTATTAATTTAATAATTAACATACAGCCAATTTGTTTAGCCAATAATAAAATAAATATAACAAGTATTTTTGTAAAAACAACTTTACATTCTCCTTTCATCTAATAATTAAATTAATTAGATTTAGTTGTGGGTAAAATTAATAGACTCAATCAATCAGCTGTTATAAAGTCGGCCATTTAATAAATTTTTCATGATTTATTATGTATGCAACTTCCTATAGCGTCTCGCAACACTTAAATTTGTTGCATGGACGTAATGGGTTTAATAATATATTAATTATTACATTCATTCAAACATCCATGAGAAGTGTATTAATGTGTTTGTGGACGTGATCCGTGTTGGAACACGATACGATGAAAAAGTGTTTGTATGCGAACTGTCAAAAGAGCCGCAATAGACCTTAATGGAACTTGGTCGAGCGTTTACAGAATTACGTATAGTTAAATTACTAAAAAGACACTTAAACGTGTCCTTAGAGTTGGCGAGATACATGTGTAACTAGATTTCTAACATATTACTTAAGAATATATCATAACATACACTTCGTAAATTACTTTTTTGACGGTCATTAATATTATAAGTATAAATACAGATAGACTTATTTTGAAATTGCAAGTACTTTTTAGGACATTTCATCCAAATTTGTATGTTTTTAATTCATTTACATTTCGTTACTCCACGGCGGTACAATCTGATTAAAAATGTTGAACGCGATGCCAATCTAAATGACTTTTTTTTGAACTTGGGATGTAGGCTTAAACGCTAAATATTAGGGTTATGGATAGGATTGGAAATCATTATGAAGAATAAAACCTTAAAAGATAAAACCTTCTTCCATACTTCCAAACATTGATAAAGGTTCAATAACCAAAAAATATCTTTGCCAAGGACAAGCCCTTGTCCGAAAAAGCATCTTTTTTAATTTGTTTATTTGTTTCGTAAAGATGGCCTCAACACGGTCAAGGTCACGTCGTCGATGAGTTGTGCAACCCTCGCTTACATCATATTGATTTGATCGTCGGATGCTGAATTAAGTAATTGATATTTAAGGCAATACATATAATATTGCCTTTAATGAAGGCTATAATTTACAACCTGCGGGCTATTTCGTTTATTTGGATCACACTTTTATTGTATAATAGCAAAATGGCAAAATACGGTTGTTCACAAGTGAACTCTAAATATTACATGAAGGTATGATTGGGTTAAATATATTAATAAAGTTTTTAAATTACGATGTGAATTATAGCATGATTTGAAGAAGCAATAATGACTGTTAAGAAAACATGAGAAATTATGTATATAAGATGTTGCAGTCACTGATCTATGTTTGTTTTAGAAGATTAACAGATATGATATAGCAAAAGTGCTTTAATAGATAGATGTACTCAACATAAGATGATACAGTATTTTACCACTCAATCACTCATCACGAAATCTCCGAAACTATCTGTCCGATTAACTTAAATTTTACATACTCGTAGTTACTTCCTTTGTGACGTGGGCGTCCGCTAAGAATGGATAACGGAATTTCTATCCCAACGGATTTCAACTTTGCATTTTCCAAGTTTTAAACCTGTAGGAGCTATACACTTAACGCGGGGTGGGGTTACTATAGTAACTGTTACCATAGCAACGGATAATATGACAAAAGTTACCATAGTAACTTAAGTTCACATTCAAATTAACAGTGTGCCCAGCGAAGCTTGAGGGAATAAGCTAGTACATATATAAATATAAAGATAATACAGCTTGAAATTGTCCTAATTATAAATACTAGAAGCATATTTATTGGTTCGGTTAAGTTTGGATCTATATTGACAGTAATTTATTATATTAATTTATATTTCGAGACAAGAAATATAAATGATTATAATAAGTTACTGTTCTATTTCGTTCTATAATTATTAATATTTACTTTGACGTGTTATAAATTTAACGCCTGCTGTCAAAATACATCAGTGCGTTCAAAGCGGGTGTTGGTACTGAGAACTACGAGTATGTTATAAGCTATCATTTTAGATTATAATTTTTATTTATCTTTAAAATCTCGCTCATTAGATAAAGATATTATTTTATATTCTGAATTCATTGTTCATTTAAGACTAGATAGTATAAAATTTTACAATAATTTTAATGTCATCTTTTATTCAGTATGTGTCACTTATTAGTATGTGCAATAGTGTTTATAAGATTATTATCATATTTTTTGTCAAACAAAACATCGTTATATGTCGTGTGATATACAAGCAAGAGATGGAATATTTTACTTTACTTTTTCCCCAGATCTTATAAGCTACGCTTTTTTGGGCCATCAATAAAGCGTTTATATAAAACAAGAAACACGTTCAAAGTGCTATTATACTGTAATTTAGGATTTTTACTCCTGTATGGACAATGTGCTTAATGGATTATTAACATTATATATACGAGAGTATGACTATTTTTGTTATTTTTAAACCATACAGTCTATTATATTAATTGCATTTACAAAAATAAAGTAATGCATAATAGTGAAATATAATTTGCAAGCAATAACATTTTGTCAAAAAATGTTTTTTTTTTTTCAATGATCTCAATTTTATTCTATTGTTATTTTAATTTTATATAAATTGGTAACAGTCAAAAAGTATTTATAGCTTGGGAATTAAGGGTACAAATAAAAATATTGTGATTAAAGAAATAAAAGATTTATTTTATTATAAATAAAACGATACTTGTAAAAGGTAGAAAAATAGACTAAAAATCACAAGTCATTACATCTAGATTTGTGGATTGACATCACCACCACCCGTTGGAGATGCTCGATCCGTAACCAGAGTTCCAGCCAGAGTTGTATCCAGAGTTCCAGCCAGACCCGTATCCATAACCGAGGCCGCCGCTGTAGGAGCTGTAGCTGGGAGCGGCCACTACCTTGTTAACTGACACCACTTGTGGTACAGATACCACCTTGCGTACCTTCACCACTTGCGGGACATCGACTACGTGGTGAGAGTTGACAACTTTGTTGACAGTTACTAGTTTGGCTGCGGGAGCGGAGTAGCTGATGGAGGGTGCAGAGAGGCTGACGATCGGTGAGGAGTAGCCGCTGTAGCCACCGGCATAACCATCAAAGGAGTGCAATCCGCTGAGGAAACCACGCTTTTCACGAACTGTGCCGGCTAGAGCACAAGCAACCAACGCACTCAATACGATCTATAACAAATCAATAGTGGTTTAAACTACATGTCTATTAGTTATAATTAGTGTTCAGTAATATTATATTTAATTAATGTTTTTCGACATTAGATACTTACAAAGGCTTTCATGTTGGAGTAGGTAAGGTTGTAGAGGATGTGTATTGAATGGTACCAGTTGCAAATTTCGCTCGTTATATACTCGCGGTGAAGCAACGCCTCGCTGTCCTCGCGGATGTCCAGCTATCATTCTTTTTTAAAACCCAAATGTGTTTTTTCAATGTCATTATATATATGTCTTTTATAAACTTTACATTACTTACATAAATTATTAAGGTCAGTTTTTTGCCAGAAGCGATAGGTGAATTGTTAATTATAAAATTGATATTTATAAAAGTTATATCATAAGTTAGATTAAATATTAAGTATATAAGAAACTACTTACTCGTTACTTATCAACATCCTAATTTATATATATATACATATATATATATATATATATATATATATATATATATATGTATATATATATAAATTAGGATGTTGATAAGTAACGAGTTAAGGTTATATTATTGTTATGCTATTCCACTTTATCGTTTCAAAGAGTGACCGTTAATAGGCATAATAATAAAAAATCTCACTATGAATCCAGTAAAATTACTATAACACAGTTTAAATAACTTATGTTATAATTATCTCTTAAAACAAGAATTGTTATAATCTATACAAAATATATTATTTATCCCAATACCAAGCTGTTCAACGTTAATTCCGTCTTGTTTTGCAACAAACTAATAATTTGTGTATATCATCCAATATTATTATAAAATGGCAGAACGACTGAATGTGTCCATACTATTTAGAACGTTCGACAGTAGGATATGATGTGGGTCCTGATCTTAATTTATATAATAATTAATCATTTCTACACGAAGCAGTAAATTAATGTTTTGAGGCTTCTAAAATATTACTTTTAGTTAATACTTACTTCTTACTATCTTAACTTATTAATGGACGGAATTTGGACCATTTTTCTTCCTCAAAACAGCGTTTAAGAATTATACGTAAAATGTATTATAACGAAATAAAAACATTAAAATCAAAATGCGACTGACAATGATAATTAATACTTATTATGTCCCGAAACTAAGAAACCGTTGGAAATAGATTATAAAGAACCGACAAACATATTTATGCAAACAATTGTAACGTCAGGTTAAAGTTAAATGTAACCCATAAATGGGAATTATAACAGTATAATAGTTTTATTTTAAAGCTAAAAATTTTTCTTTTAATAAAAAAAAATATCAAATTGAATCATGCATTGAGTCTTGTATATTACGTAATATTCTACATTTAAAAAGAAAATATGTTAAAAAAGATTAAATATTAATTTAAGGACACAGTCAATTATGGACGGATCTTAAATTTTACTTTATCCTTTTTCAATCTTAGATTTCTTTTCATCTTTTCTTTATATATCTTTTAACATATATCATTATTCCCATATACGTCACTTAGAATAGGATTCTTTCCCAACTGTGAATAACGAGGTACCAATATCTACTTATGTGATATTAGAAATCAATAAATCATATTTAAACATAATATAATAAATTTATTTCAATATGATAGAGTTATAAATTATTTTATCTAATTTAAAAGTCTATATTTAGTATTTTTTTCGTCCAAGGATGCGTTGCGTCACTGCACTCTATGAATAGCTTATATACGAGAAAAATGAACTTCAAAGCATCATTCAACTCACAAGCCTTTACTAAACTACATTCAATATGAAATTCTTCGTAAGTAATGCAATAATAATATAAGTCATTTAATAATTTATAGTCAATATAGCTAAAGAATAATAATAAAATAAGTTTAACATAATATAAAATACTATCCCTTATGTGTTAATCAAATGTTTAATGAATTACAGATCGTAGTGTGTGCACTCGTGGCCGTGGCACTCGCCGGTCCTGCTCGTGAGAAGCGCGGCTTCCTCAGCGGCCTGCACTCCGCGGACGTCTACAGCACCGGCTATGATGATTACAACACCTTCTCCGCACCCATCATCAGCCTCTCAGCACCCGCCGCTAAAGTCGTGACCGTCAACAAAGTCGTCGATTCTCACCATGTAGTCGATGTCCCGCAAGTGGTGAATGTACGCAAGGTGGTGTCTGTACCTCAAGTAGTGTCAGTGAACAAGGTAGTTGCCGCTCCCAGTTACATCTCTTACGGCAGCGACCTCGACTCTGGATACGGGTCTGGCTGGAGCTCTGGTATCTCCCACGGATGGTAGTGATGCTTTTATAAAAATTTAGTCAAAAGTCATATTACCTTTATTATTATTTTTTAAAATGTACAGATAATATTTAATTTAAAATAAATAATATTTTGATATATAATTTTTAATTATTTAATTACACTCCTCCTCAATTTAACGCAACGCAACTTAAGGCAACTTCAAAATTTTTTATATATTGTGTCAATATTCCTAAAAAATATATCTTACTTAGAACGTCCGTCCCATAGAAGGGTGGGTACCCTATTCATGATTTTTAAAACATCCATAATATTATATCAACCATTGTGTTGTTATAAATACTGAGTTTTATGTTCGTTTATCATTCGTTAGTACTTAACCGTTTGGGAGACCTTTTGGGTAGACCTCGAAGAATTCGGTCTGCCCATTCATTTGTACCCGACTTTCGAATTTTGGAAAAATTTCTTCACAGGAGGTCTTCTTATGACCCCTTGAGTCCGAAATGACCATTGGTCAAAATGTTTATATATATATGCGTGCGTGCGTCCAGATTCGACTTTTGTCAGCACGATAGCGGCCGCAGTTTCGCTCGGATCGCTTTCAAACTTTGCACAAAAATCAACCATCCAAAAATGAAGATCAAGTTCGTTAACAAGAGAAATCCGGCCACAGGGGGCGCTAAAGCCTCACTTTTTCTGATTTCAGTTTTTCGACCATAACTTTTTCCCTATACAAAGTAGATCAATTGCGTTCATATTATATGATGTCTTTGATGAATACTAATAACTAATGTATATAAACCGAAAACCTAACTTCAATAACTTAGGGGTGGGGGTGAAAAAACCGAAAATTTTTGAAAAAAAAATCATATCTTTTTTTTGGTAAACATTCTTACATCGCAAGTATTTTTAATAGAAAGGTTATTTTTTTACTCTAAATTTAGGTACTAAAAGTTTTTCCGTAAAAGGTACCGTTTCCGAGAAAAAAAATAAAAACCACTTTTAGCTTAAAAATTTAAGGTATTATAGGTAAAACCACGGCAACTTTTTTCTGGTAAACATTCCCTCCTCGCAAATATTTTTAAAAGAAAGGTTATTTTTTACTCTAAATTGAAGTACCAAAAGTATTTCCAAAAAAGATACCTTTTCCGAGAAAAAAAATAAAAACCGCTTTTTGTTTGAAAATTTTTGATGTAAACAACGGCATTATGTGTAATTCTTAGGTAGTGAGTTATATTTTAAACGAGTTACACACGAGGTCTACCCACGCGTGTCCCCCTGCGGGCACGGATTTTTTTGTGTTTAGTTGTCTCCAGAATGCGACGAGATAATCAGCTAAAAATGTATATGCTTTTCTCATGTATGTTTGAACCGAATGCAGATGTTATAGCGAAAACAGATTGAAAAAGGTTTAGCCATTCAAAAGTTATCAAGAAAAGAAGAAAGGAGAGGGGCTCAGCTCAAAACGGCCACGGTTTGTGGATGCTAGTTCTTAATTATTATATTAAATTTCACGATAATATATTTTTATGATATGGCCAAGTAATGTTTGTCCAAAGATAAGTAGATATGCAAGTATATATATGTGCGTTGCAACTCTTGAGAACTGGGGATCCAGGAACTGAAAAAGGGCAAGGGGTTTGGTGTTTTCAAATCTCTCATTTGCTGTACGAACTCTTGCACCAATAGGTAATAGAAGCTAACCTAAAATAAAAAAAAAATAGAAATTAAAAGTTTTAATAAAAAATAAAGTCAATAAATTAAATTAAAATTATCGATGTACGTCTTACTTTAGGTTACCGAATTATTCCTGTTGAAATCGCTAATGGAGTATTATATAAGTACGTTACTAACATTCCCATAGGGCATAGAGCTTACTAAAATTTATCAGTCTTCTTGTATTTTATGAAACGCCTTCTCACAGATAACTTTCGTAGTAATGTAAGTACACGTATTTTTTAATTTAAACTTATTATTCCAAATACAATAATAAACTATTCGTAATTTAGAAGTTGGAATGTAAATAACATAGAGATGGACCTAAAAAAAATTTGATCTTAGATACCCCTTTCTGTATTACTTTCTCAAAGTCCAATCTTTTATGTCAATATTACATAATCAACGGTTTTGTTTTGCTGTTTTAGATAATCTACTGGTTGCAGTTCTAGAATTAGTCACAGGTGTGACTTGCAGGGAACCAGGATAGCTCACAGGATGCCATCGAAATCTTTCTAAACCCTTATACTACCTTTAGCTTACCTCACTACTACCTTACCTTATACTACAGTACTTTATCCAGAAACTTCACGATAATCGAATTCGTGACCAGGCTACTGTTCCTTTATAAATCATATAGAGAAAAGAGATTTAATGTAGACTGTGTTTGTTCTTTGGAATCTTACTAAGTAAGATGGTTCCTCAAGGTTTAATTCTTGGTCCTTTTTGGTTCTTATCTTATACTAACGACCTTCAATATTTCCATCCAATCAATGTATGTACTTAGATAAAATGGACACAGACCTTTTACATATAAAAGTAAATTTATTGTTATTTTCCAGTATGATGATGTGCAGTAGATAGTTACGTCAGTCCAAACCGCTGAATCGACAGTCACACCAGCTCATCCCGCTGAGTCGGCATCTCGCACTGTTCGCACGATGGGAATATTCGAATGATGGGAACTTAGTATTTAAGACAGTATATTAATATTAAGTTAGTCTTGTTAAGATAGCCTAAGTAATTACTTGTCCATTAAAGTTATTATATTTTAAATAAAATCTTTTTTTAAAAAGTCATTCGCGATGCGTAAAACTTGACTAGATACTATATAAAAACAAACAAAATGTCTTTGTTTATATTAAAAAAATAATTAATTTGTAATTGTATAGTATTCCTTAAAATAAAGCAGTAAACTTAAGTGATATTGCTTTAAAAAAAATATATTTATAAATTCATATGAACTAAAATATTACTTTGGTGCTGGCTATCGTTACAAAATTTTTTGTCGTTAATAATTGTCGTCTGACCAACACAAATTTTTTGTCAAATACTTGAATATTTGGCGTATTGAGATAAAATACTATGTATTTTAATTCGATTATCCTTGAGAGATTTCTATTATTTCATTATAAATCCTATGTCCAGATCTCGACCCAATTGTCTTAAGTTCACAAAAAAATACAATGACAATAACAATTTGAAATATCATGCTTTCCATCAGAAGGTTACCAAATTTAAATGCGACAACAGATAATAGACGAGGGTTTTCGTTTAATAGTAGTCTATATTTTTTCCGTATGAGATTAGGCATTAGCGTAAATTCTGTTTTCCTAATCTTTGATCTAGAATTAATGAGACATTTAATAATATAGAGAATCAAAGTATAATACTAGTCTTTTATTCATTTTAAATAACTCTTAAAATCCATAGCGGTGAGATAATTTGTGAATCGATCTCACTAAGAGGAAGGGTCTTCTTGAATTTGTTTTATTAAAAAAATATATATATAAGAAAAATATTTTTTTATTTTAAATTAAATAATATCTGTACATTTAGAAAACACTAATAAGGATAATATAACTTTTGACTAGAGTTTTATGAAAGGATCACTACCACCCGTGGGAGAAGCCAGAGTTCCAGCCAGATTCGTATCCAGAGTCGAGGCCGCTGACGTGAGCGATATAGCTAGGAGGGGCCACTAACTTATTCACTGATACTACTTTAGGTACAGACACTACCTTCCTTACGTTAACCACTTGCGGGACGTCGACTACGTGGTGAGAGTTGACAACTTTATTAACAGTCACAACTTTAGCGGCGGGTGCTGAGAGGCTGACGATGGGAGCGGAGAAGGTGTTGTAGTCATCATAGCCGGTGCTGTAGACGTCCGCGGAGTGCAGGCCGCTGAGGAAGCCGCGCTTCTCACGAGCAGGACCGGCGAGTGCCACGGCCATCAGTGCACACACTAAGATCTGTAATTCATTAAACATTTGATTAATACATAAGGATAGCATTATGTTAAACTTTTTTATTCATAATATTTAATGTTATATTAGAATAGTGGTATGACAAATTATTAAATGAATTTTATTATTGTTGTTGTACTTACAAAGAATTTCATATCGAATGTAGTTTAGTAAAGGCTTGTGAGTTGAATGATGCTTTGAGCTTCATTTTTCTCGTATATAAGCTATTCATAGACTGCAGTGACGCAACGCATCCTTGTGCTCATAAATTATCTAGTATAAGTCTTTTAAATATATTCAAATTATTTATAATCTATTCATATTGAAATATATAAATTATTTCAATATATAAGCTATTAAATTTCCAGATACAATAACAAAGTAAGTTGTCTATGTATTACTTATTCCTTATTAAACACGATTCTGTGAAAAAAATATTTTACTTGATGTGAATAAACATAATGTGTAAAAATGAAGATAAAGAGAAAGCAACTTTGTCCAGGTCTTCCCAAAGTTGTGTGACTACTTAAGTTTATATTTTTGTCTTCTAATTTAAATACCCTTTTTTAAGTCTTCAATAAAAATATTTAAGTGATTATCTACTTTGACCAAATCCATCAAAAGAAGATAAGAAGATACCACTACTTTTCACTTACATATCTCAAAACATTTAAGGTTTGAAAAAAATTACTTCGTGCTAAGTTAACTGACTATTATTATTTCAATTATATTCAGTACTAACTTTGTATCCTACTATATTATATTGAATATCTTAGATCGACATAATCATTCTCTCATTTAACAATGTTATTGGATAATAATATAATACAAACTTACTGTATATGACTGAGACAATTTATTACAGGCAACGCGGCGTTAACGTTGAAGAACTTGGTAATAGAAGTAATATAATATATTTTATGTAAATTTTAACATCGCCTATTTTCTCGGGAGATAATTATAACAATTGGTTTAGAATAGATTGTGATATTAATGTAATCTAACTACTAACTACTCAGTTGTTATTAAACATTGTTATTAGACTCTACATTTCTAAATGACTTATTTCCATAACATTTCAGTGTTACAATACAATGTGTTACAATATGTAAGCTGATTTTATTATTATAACTTATTGTACTCATTAATATATTATAATTGTTATCGTTAATATTGTAATCAGAAAGACAGCTGACGCTAGAAAGACAGCAGACTGCTGGAAAGACAGCCGAGGGCGACGGCCTAGCGAGCCAAGCCCAGGAATTTCGTTTAAGCTAATAGTCCGAATAAGAAAAATACCCCAGGGACAGTCCGAGAGGGGGGGGCGAAAGAACTGTCCATCGGTTGATATTAACCGCTAAAACGGCGCGAAAACGGAATTGAAATGCCTTTCGTGCGGAAATATCTACAAAAGACGAGCCTGGTTGATTAAAAATCTTAAAACACACAATGGTGCTGAAGCTGCGGCAATCGCCGGTAATATCTTCAGTTTTCACTTCGGATGGAGTTTACCCTCATATAACCCATGGTGTGTCATTGAATGCTAATCACCAGGAATCCATGACCATCCGGACGCGTTTTAGCATTCCCAATATTAAACAATCGACATGAAAAATACAAGACCAAAATATAGCGGACTTGTTAGAGCATCCGGGCTCAAACCAGGTACTCGACGCGCAAGTAGAGACACTACAAAATACTATTTTTGACTGCTTTAATAAGCACTATCCACCTTCGAATCTTTATGCTCATAAGTATAAAGAAAACGGTTTTAATTTGAAAATGAGAAGGAAAAAAAGAGACCTCATAAAGAACTTCATAGGGCCAAAGCCATGGCCGACAACCAACTTAGTCACAAACAGTCTAGGGCATCAAGGTCAATTCATAAATTAATACAAGGCATATCACAACAAATAACAAAAAACCGTGATAGCTTTGAACGGGCAAAACAGGAAGTAGACTTAGATAAAAATCATTTTAAGTACTCTCAAATCATTTTCAAAGATGAAAAAGGTAAGCTTCTCTTGACCAACGAGCAAATGTTTTGATCACTATAAAAGCACATATGAAGTGCCTAAAAATCAAAGGCTGTATGGGGATCCCAAGGAACGAAAACTTGAGAGTCCTTCCATAGATTTTCATGCCAACCCACCAACTTTGGAGGAAATCAATAAAATAATTAAAAAGAAACTATCTAAGTGTAGTGAGAACTAGTGAGATACAAATAACGGTCAGAACTAGTGAGATACAAATAACGGTATGTTGAATAGACTTAGAGTACGCTTTCGAGTCGGTACGACATGAACTGATGAGGATCTCGCGATACTGACACATAATCCAAAACAATGTCAGCTACTTTTAAATGTTGTGGAGGATTTCTGTGCTCGGAGGGACGGATTGAGGACAAAATCCAATAAATTCTACAGTCTATGTCTGGGTAGGCGGAACACCAGATATACCTCTTACGATCCGAGTCTTATAATAGGCGGTAAGTGCGTTACTACGATTACCGAAGCAGCTCCGTTCCAATTCTTAGATAGAAAAATTCTATTACCAAAGGCGCACTCCATCGTTGGATATAATAGTCGATAGATTTTTGAATGATCGTAAAAAGGTAGACAATCAACCAATAAGTAACATCAAAAAGGCTTGGATATATGATAATTATTTAACATCACGTCTAAATTGGCTTTTCCTCGTTTATGATATTAATTGACCCTTTTGTTAAAGTTAGATGCAAGCGTCATAAGGACATTGAAGTCATGGTTCGGGTTAGCGCATCCAGCGGACTCTTCTACCTTATTTAGAGACCGACACAATTTTGGGCTAAAATTAAAGAAACTATTGGAACTCTACAAACACCTAAGAGTGACCAAAAGACATATCATCTCAAAATCGAATGTTGATACTGTAACATGACTCCCAAAAGATTAAATTGCCACAGAGCTGGAGTCACAACTTCAATTCTATAAACAATTTATAATAGGTTCTCAAACAAATAAAGCAGGGCTAGGACCGAGTAGGAAAGAACAAGATTTAGAAATAATAGTCCCATAAAATCCCTAAAGAAAATTAAGCCCAATTTAAATGAAAAAAAAAAAATAAAGATACTATTTAGTAATCGTTATTTAACATTTTAATATGTAGGATAAAAAAAATAAAATTACCTTTCGATTAGGTTTCTAGTATTGAAAGTATATTTTTCTAAAATCTTTACATCTGAAACCTTTATTTATTCAGTTCGTGAAACTATGAGGAAATAGGGTTTTATTGGAATAATTCAAAATAATATAGTAAAATAGTTTTATTTAAAAATAAATAAAATCTGTACATTTTATAAAATAATAATAAGGATAATATTAAATTTGACTAGACTTTTATGAAAGGAACACTACCATCCGTGGGAGATACCAGAGCTCCAGCCAGACCCGTATCCAGAGTCGAGACCGCTGCCATAGGAGATGTAACTGGGAGCGGCAACTACTTTGTTCACTGACACTACTTGAGGTACAGACACCACCTTGCGTACATTCACCACTTGCGGGACATCGACTACGTGGTGAGAATCAACAACTTTGTTGACGGTCACGACTTTAGCGGCGGGAGCTGAGAGGCTGACGATGGGTGCGGAGAAGGTGTTGTAATCATCATAGCCGGTGCTGTAGACGTCCGCGGAGTGCAGGCCGCTGAGAAAGCCGCGCTTCTCACGAGCAGGACCGGCGAGTGCCACGGCCACGAGTGCACACACTACGATCTGTAATTCATTAAACATTTGATTAACACATAAGGGATAGTATTTTATATTAGTGTAAACTTATTTTATTATTATTCTTTTGCTACATTGACTATAAATTATTAAATGACTTATATTATTATTGCATTACTTACGAAGAATTTCATATTGAATGTAGTTTAGTAAAGGCTTGTGAGTTGAATGATGCTTTGAGCTTCATTTTTCTCGTATATAAGCTATTCATAGACTGCAGTGACGCAACGCATCCTTGTGTATAAAAATTACTAAATATAGTATCTTTGCAATAAATTTATATTACTTATAAATTATTCATATTTAAATATATTTTTTATATCATTTTAAAATATGAGTTATTGATTTTTAATATATTATAACAAAGTAACTTGTAATTATACAGTGGTATTTTGATAATATCTATAATAAAAATTTTATATATCAATTATGGAATTAAGATTCCACAAATTTTATGTCAATAATAATATTTTAGAATGTATCGATTAAATATGTTGATATTTTGTCCTCGTAACGTTATGAAGTCTATTTTCTAACTATCTAATTAATTAATTAATTAATGACGAGTGGTAGAACTTTGAAATTAATATTTTAGTTTATTTTTCAAAATTGTAAAACAAATCCAATAATTGTGTATCATATTACCAATAAACAAAACATTCCTTGCATTTATGAGTTGTTATTATTAATATTATATTAAATGCCCTTGTTACAGTCCCAGGATACGAGTAGTACTGTTATAAATATATAATTAATTTAAAGTCTAAAGTTCTGTTCTCACTTCCATGGAGTGTGTATGTATTTGGAGAAAAACGGACATAAAATTACATGAATACTTTTTATACTTGTTTATTTACTTAGGAATGCTTTATTTGGTGATATTGATAGTTTATAAAAAAATAAGCCCTTAGTCTTTGTTTTTTTTTTGTTATGTATACAGCTTATCGCAGATAGGATAGTTGTTAAGTGTACCTAAATAGGAACAGGGAATAGCTCGAGGATTATTTCTAGCATGTAATGTAATTTTTCCCTCGCCGTCGTTTGATCACGCACAGTAATCAAGTAAGGAATAGAGTTAAAACTTAACACAAAATTTCTATAATCCAATTGTACCACAAAATTTCTATAGTCCAATTTTAACACAAAATTCCTATAGTCCAATTGTACCACAAAATTTCTATGGTTCAATTGTACCACAAAATTCCTATAGTCCAATTTTACCACAAAATTCCTATAGTCCAATTTTACCACAAAATTCCTATAGTCCAATTTTACCACAAAATTTCTATAGTCCAATATTACCACAAAATTCCTTTAGTCCAATTGTACCACAAAATTTCTATAGTCCAATTTTACCACAAAATTTCTATAATCCAATTTTACCACAAAATTCCTATAGTCCAATTTTACCACAAAATTTCTATAGTCCAATATTACCACAAAATTCCTTTAGTCCAATTGTACCACAAAATTTCTATAATCCAATGGTACCAGAAAATTTCTATAATCCAATTGTACCACAAAATTTCTATAGTCCAATTGTATCACAAAATTTTTATAATCCAATTGTACTACAAAATTTCTATAATGCAATTGTACCACAAAATTTTTATAATCCAATTGTACCACAAAGTTTCTATAGTCCATTTATAAGACTACGGCTAGATTGCCTCGGATGGACAATGTACCAAGATTGTAGAGGTTCATATTTATAAGTCAGATATTATGTATTAAATTTTCTTTGTTCGAGCATACAATACTCATTTTGTTGATATACTTAAAAATTAATTTACTAAATCAGTTCAGATTTCACACATTTTATATGCTCACTACATATCTCCTCTAGATACCTCAACCTCTAGCCATCTATCAATGTATGGTAGATGGCTAGAGGTTGGTGTAAGTGCAGACAAAGTCACTGATGACAACTATACAGAATGAAAAGAAAGAAGAATTAAAAACTTCATTTGAGATATAGAAACAAAAAACCAAATAATAATAATAAATTTCCTATTTACAAAATAAATAAATCAGTAGTTATATTATGTCTCAAAAAAAAGCGTCTCATTGAGTTAAATTTTGAATAGGTACCCTATTTAGAAGCGCTAATTATATATGGTACCCTAACCCTATATGGTCCCCTAACTCGGACGTAGAGATAGTGGAATGTTGCAAAAAAATGTAAATACTATGAAAACAACACATTAATTTCTTTTTTAAATGCCTATTTAATATAATAAATACTAAACGGAAGACATGTAAACTGTATAACTATGTCAAATTGAAGAGAAATAATATTATGATTTTAAAGTAATTTAATATGCATATTTTACTGTATTAAAGATGGATATAATTTGTGTCAAAGTCTATATTAAGCAAATTATTTAAAATTAATTGAGTTTAGTGTGTCAATGGATAAAATTAAAACAGAAATAGACAAGTTGAATCATTGATTACGGAACCTGTTCATAATTTTTGCTAATTATTAATTATATAAAAAAATTACAAACTAATCGAAATTTCTACCAGTTATTTATAATTTACAAATTATTGTCTCAATTTATTTTTTTATTCCGCAGTACTTTTTCTTTAAGTATCATATATATCAAAGAAGATTTTAAATTACATTGAAATACATATTAGATTATTAGTACAAGTAGTTAGATATAGATGGATGGAAATATTTTTAGATGGATGGATTGTTTATTTTCCAACGATTTAAATGAAACTTTGTAGGGTATAATAAATTCTATAGTATAGTAGTATAGCTTGTGAAGATATTGTATAAGTTGAAATAACGATTAGTAATGTGAATTGATCATCCCATAATTAATCAGACAAGTGGACTTAGGACTTTCCCACCGAGGGTTCCATACAAGTTTATAGGTACAAATAATTCTGGAATAGAGTCTAGAGATTCTTGAAATTTCGCTTCCAAAATCAATCAAAGGGGACCTATATCTCAAAACGTATTGTTTCATATTTTCATTATAAATAAGAGTTTATGAGTCGTAAAAATTAGATAAAATAAGTTTTGAAACCTACCCTATTCCTTTTCCACTCCCTTTTCTTTGAACTTTATTATAAACATTTGACCTATAAATATGAAATTTGGCAAGGAACATTTGCTTGCCGAATTTCATATTTATAGGTCAACGGGAAGTACATAATCAATTTTAATTTCTGTGAGAGTGACGAGTTTTGTTTCTTGTGGCATAAACGGATGTATCTTTTTTTAAGTTACTTAGAAGAATTTAGTTTTTTAAAAGAATATGATCCCGCCTTATCAAAATGGAGGAGAAAAACAGATAGACGGACGAACAGACATACGGACAACAAAGTGATTATATACAGGTTTTTTCTTTTAAAGGTACGGGACCCTAAAAATTAAATAGACTCTAACGAAGTCCGTTTTCAGACACAGTAATTCGGAGTTCCCTTTTAAACGTTGCGTGTCCAGGCGTAACGCGGGCAAAGTCATTGGGAAAGGTTAGTCATAAAGCCATCGAAACAATATCATCAATGAATTCTATAGATCTCGAGGATAAGTTGCATCACAGAGCGTCGCGAGTAATATATATAAATACGTAGAGAGAAGCACGAAGCATCATTCTATTACAGTGTTCCGACTTACTAGTCCAATATGAACTTCTTGGTAAGTTTTCTTATACCAAGTACATAGTATTTGTACCGTTAAAATTTTCAACTATATTTCTCTTTTCATGCTATATTCTAAATCAATGTTCTATGAATATTTTTTTGAAAATAAAAGTTGTCATCGTTACTGTAATATTTGTCAGGATTATAAAAATAAATATAATTTAACGAGATGCATTCACAGGTATCGCTTTACAATCATTAAAACATTTATTGAAATAATATTTAATTAACAATTTTGTTCATGTATAGATCGTAGTCTTCGCAATGGTTGCTTGTGCACTGGCTGGCCCCACACGTGAGAAGCGCGGCTTCCTCAGTGGCCTGCACTCCGCGGACGTCTACAGCACCGGCTATGATGATTACAACACCTTCTCCGCACCCATCGTCAGCCTCTCAGCACCCGCCGCTAAAGTCGTGACCGTCAACAAAGTTGTTGATTCTCACCACGTAGTCGATATCCCGCAAGTGGTGAATGTACGCAAGGTGGTGTCTGTACCTCAAGTAGTGTCAGTGAACAAGGTAGTAGCACCTATCTACAGCTCCCACGGATCTGCCTGGGACTCAGGGATCTCAAATGGCTGGTGGTGAATTATTAAAAAAAAACTTTTCTAGCTACTTATTTATTGTAAATAAATATTTTTTTACGCATTAATGTATTTTAATTTCTCCTTTAATTTATTAACATCACACATATGATGTTATTAAAACATTAATCCGATACGTCATTTAAAAATTTTAATTGTAGCGAAGTAATATGAAAATAAACAGCTAGTTATTTGCTGTCTGACACAAAAATCGTTTCCGACTACTATAGACCAACACTTAGGATGAATTCCATTAGAAAAATATTTGGTATAAGTGATTTTTTCAACCTGCACCTGTGCACCTCTGCACCCGGCGCCATGGTTGTGTCTATACCTAAAGTTGTGTTAACAATGTTTTGTTTGCTCCCACCTATAAATCTAGCTGGAATTCTAGCATCTGAGATGGATATGGTAAATCGAAGAATCAAACAAATATAGTCACTTATTAATTACTTTAATACAAATATTGTTAAAAAATATCTTTAATTTATCGTTATTATCCAAGTACCAAATGGTTAATCTCAATCTCTTATCTCTTACACTCTCTAGTATAGATATATTTTAAAACATTCAGTTTGTTTACTCATGTCTTGGAAGTGATGAAATCACTGCTACAGGAAAAAATATTCTTAAATGCATGACAATTCATAAATCATCAGAAATTTATAACATTAAAAAACAACCGCCATAGGCTCTCCTCTCAAAAAATGTGATGTAGAAAATTGCATTTTGAACGGTACATAAAATGAAGTGTTACTGCTCTGGTGAATACAAAAAATATTATAACTGTTATACTAATACAAATTATTACACCCAATCAAAAAATTTTACAATAATTACTTTTCCATAAAAAGAACGCGACGACAAACTGAAAAAAATATCTGCCATTTTTAATTTATTTCTTTACAAATACTTAAAACTTCATTATTATACTAAATTGTTTATTTAAAGAATGCCTTGCAAAACATATACAAGATAATATTCTGTAAAATGTGAAATAAAAATCACATATACAAGTAACTTATTGGAGAATGTTCTTATCTCAGAGGCTAAGTGTCGCTTTAAAACCAGCTAATTTAGATTTGCACTATTGACCGCAACCTTTTCTCTTATTTTGTTTTTTTTTAGATGTTTTCTTGTACATGTATAATAAATATATAACTCTTCCAATTGGTTACTTACTGAAATTAATCATTGATCGACAATATGAAATTAAAATGTAACTTAAATGGTTTCTTAAAGAGTCAATTTACTGAATATAGCAAAATGATAGCATAGGGTATCTTTGTGTTTTAACATTTCGTCTCCGGATTTCGGTATTTTTTATTTCAATCTTCAGTGAATACCTAACCAAAATAAATATATTATTTTAATATTATTTCAGAAATTACCTATATATGAAGGTAGTATAGTATCTAGTTTTATTCTCACAGTTTATACTTATATAAGGTCTATTATTTACCTTCAATATAAGTTTACATCTTTAAAAAAAGCTTTATATAAATCTTGTTCATACTACCTTCTACCTACCTAAAGTATAGCGTATATTAATTTCGTTTCAAAAATTAATATAAGACATATTTTAAATATTATGATAATACTTCTAATATCAGGTTAAATGTTTTTTATTTGTGGTCTTTAATTATTATCATATATTTATATTACTAATCTTTTCTTGTTTTTTATTAGAAATAAAATAACTTAGTTAAATCTCATACAATCGCTTTAAATCTCCCAAAATTTCAAAAGCAGACGATGATTTGATAGTACGATAGCTCTGATATGCTCTAGAATTCCAATATTGCCGTCCATGGCTGCTCAGCATTTTACATACAGACAGAACGGTGGTAAACCGGAATTCAATTATACCCTTGATTAAATAGTTATTGTTATAAATAAAAATCAGCAAAGAAAATAATGTGTATAATGGTGAATTATAAGTGTGTATGCATGTTTCGGTGTTAAAATAGTACTAAATGCGTGTAGAAAGGGCATATTGTAATTCATTTAAGCAATAAATTAACTAATTGGGTTTCTTATTAAAATACATATTACATTAAAAAAATATTTGTTTAAAATAAATAAACATTACATACAATCAATTAAGAGGACTAGATTTCATTATTTAATCACCACCATCCGTTGGAGATGCCAGAGTTCCAGCCCGAACTGTATCCAGAGTTCCATTCAGACCCATATCCGTAGCCGAGGCCGTCGCTGTAGGAGCTGTAGCTAGGAGCGGCCACTACCTTGTTAACTGACACCACTTGTGGTACAGAAACCACCTTGCGTACCTTCACCACTTGCGGGACATCGACTACGTGGTGAGAGTTGACAACTTTGTTGAGGGTCACGACTTTAGCGGGCGCAGGGAGGCTGACGATCGGTGCGGAGATGATGCTATGATGATCATAGCCGCTGCTATAGATGTCTCCATGGTGAAGGCCACTCAGGAAGCCGCGCTTTTCACGGGCAGGGGCAGCCAGGGCGCAGGCGATGAGGGCAACAAGAAGGACCTATGAGAAATTAGATTATTTGCTTATTTTGATTATATAAAAAACAACACATAAAAAGTATTTTTTTTTATAAATTTTGAATTATAGAACAAGTTATTGTAATAATACATCCTAGATATGAGAAAACTTACAAAGGATTTCATATTGGACTAGTTATTCAGCTGACAGTTTTAGTAGAATGATGATTCGTGCTTCTCTCTACATATATATACGAATCACAGACATGCTCTGATGCAACGCATCCTCGAGATTTAGCGAATTCATGGTCAATATTGTTTACGTAATTATTCATGATATATTTTATCGATAAACTAAGTAATTATTTTTGAACAGTCAAATATTTGTTACGTAATATTAATATGAATCCTTATTATTATTACACGTTGTAAAAAATGGATTTTACAATTACAAAAATTTACTAATAGTTTACTGTTTTATTTTCGTTCTTCATACACTTATTTATATATATTTAAGGACATTGAATGTATTTTGACATGCCATCACCGATATTACCTACTGTGTAACATACTCTGTACAGCAATTTGAGAATCCCTTATTTAATATGTATTTTTTTTAGAATCACGAATAGTAAAAGCAACACGACTTGGTATTAACCGCCTCTTGAAAATTATAACTGACTAACTGCTAATTCTTTTAAATTGAGATTGAAGCAACAATATAAAATTTATAGTTATTATGGCTCATTATCTGAGTCAACATTAATAGCTGTCATGTACTTAAATATCATATAACTTTCAAAGGTACTTAAAGGACTTCAAAACTCTCAAATATCTTTTCTTCAAGTTATTATTACGGTATGTTTTAATTTAAGGTTGGTCATCGTTAGCTGGTCGTCAATTAAGTGATGAGAGTCATTGATATTACTAGCCGCTGCTGCTGCTGTATTAGCTGCGGGTGCAGAGACAATGAGCAGTGCAGAATATTCTCTATAGTCATCACGTCCGTGAAATACAACCCGCTGAAGAAGCCGCGCTTCTCACGGGTAGGACCAGCGAGGGCAGACTAACTAATAAAATGTACAGTATTATTTTTAAAGTTAATACTATATATCAAACCATTTAATAGAGGTAAAGATAAACAAGCATGTTTACGAAGTATTTCATATTGAATAAGTAGGAATAAGAACACGGCTCTAGTGGTAACCTGCTCTATGCTTCTTGCTACGTATATGTATAATTCGTAAGAGCGTATATGATGCAACATCTCAAGCTAATGCGAATTTATGTATCTATTCCAAAGAAATTCAAGGTTATGATAAGAATTATGAAAATTTATCTTGACTCCCAAGAATCTACGTTTATAATAAAGCAGTGATATAAATATATATGAATGTGCTATATTATTATTAAAACTATGTACATATATAGAGTACAAATACGCCTGGATGAAGGCCTGTAACGAGAAGAGTAGTAAGTATTAAGATGGATTGTTATAAAAGAAAACATGGATGGTGTATGTGACCACGCATGATGAAAGGAATGGAAGAGCGAAGTATAAGACTGTGGAAAGAATTGACATATTCCGTTGACACCAAAAGTTAAGTAAAAGAATAAATAGTCAAAAACCAAATCGATATTGCGATATTACCTTAGAGGCCTGTGTATATTATTATATGGTATATATATTTTTATAGGAACCCTGAATAGTTGGAAAATTTGACGAAAACCCGTTTTCTGAAAGATGGAGAAGCAGGTATTTAATACTAGGGGCCCCAACAGACCCTCAATTTCAACTCGCTGCGCTCGCGAAATGTCGGGTGCCGTTTGCATAATGAGCGAAGCGAGCCCAGTGTTTCCCATTGACATCAATGGGATATCCGTTTTTTAACGATTATTCCACATAAACACGACATTTTTTCAAAAAATTTTATTTTTTCATAATTTCATAATTTTCCGTCAAGTAGTTTTCGAGACTATTCGAGACAAATAATTTGAAAAAGTCGCTCGCTTCGCTCAATTATTCTCAGACTAAAACTTTGTATACTTCATTGTATAGCTTAAATCGTTGGTTGTAGAAACTGAACTCACGAAACAGTACCTTTATACTCGTACTCGTAGTCAAATTTTAACAACCAATAGGTGGAGAGCTAAAATATCAACGGTTGACATCTAAGAACATGATATAAGAGAAAATGTAACTAAATCAGAAATATTGAAAGATGCATCTGTGTTGTTCTCCATTTTTCTTATTTAAGACACCTCATTATTTTAGTAAAGGTATTTGGTTAAGAGAGACATGTAACGTTATTGCAAAGTTGTTTTTAAATTTATTACTTCGAGGCTTCTCTGTGTATAACCTTATTATCAAAGTTGACTCTTTTATTAGGTGACTTTAACGTGTTTTTTTTTTGTAAGTTTTGCAGTTTATTACAGAATAACTTATTGGCTATTGTGATTCTATATTTAACACAAAACCTACCAAGTACCGGTCAAATTGACCGTTCTTAAACTTTTGTAAAACTTACACATTTTTAAACGTTATAATATAGTTATCAAACTGCATGACAATTCTTATAATATGCATATAATATTTTATTTTCACTCTTTACTTTTAGTTATTTCCATTATTACCTGCGTTATATAATAAAATAACTTTTAATTACCGGTCAATTTGACCGTGTGTGGTAGGATCAGGTATACAAGAATTGTCGGTAGATTTAGTGTTAAGATAAAAATATATATTATATTTTCTAAGATATAAAGTAATGGAAGCATAATTATATTAAACAACAGTTTTGGGTTAGCACGAGAACTGGTGATATAGATAGCTCGATGTTTAGAAAATGAATTGTAATAGTGTTATAGGTATTTTACATATAAATATTATTTATAGATAAGGAACAAGTTGTTCAAAATAATTTTATTGATAAGAATATTAAATGTGAATAATTCATTACTGTAATAATGAAATAACAACAAAATATCTTTTTATAAAGAAATAAACCTTTAAACAATAAAACGGTAAACTACTTTTAAAAATATAGAATAAAAAAATCATTATCACGTCATCATGCAGGACTTAAACCTGCGACCTTTGGGAAAAGATCTGTTACTCTTTCAACTGAGTTAATATGTTACTTTTCAGTATTGTTATAATATACTTTTATAAAACATTGTTTATACTTGTTCTAATTGTTAGAAAGCCAATGGGTTAAACCGCGGAACTTATCAGTAACAGTAATACCCAACTATCAAACTGAACTAACAGCTCCAGTAACATTTCGTATTTATTTTGATTATATATAGAATAATTTAACTGTAGACCAAACTAAGTCGCGGGCGAGGTGTAGTTAATTATATATATTTATTTAGTATTGCATAATATCTTCCTTCAAACCTACTTTTGCGTAATGTGTGAGTGTGTTGCTTGATAACGAGCTTTATTTAAAGCTTTTAACTCAAAAGAAATTATGTAAGGTGAGAGGTAGGGTGTTTACTCAATTGGAACAGAAATTAGGATAACAACTTATTAAATTTTGAATTATTCATCAATTGCTAATATTATCTAGACAATGTCTCTTTTCCTTGTCAATAGAAAGGTTTTCTTGTTTGATATTATTTAAAAGAAAACATTTCGTTATTTGATAATTTTGTTGTAATGTAATACACATATTTTTTTTTATATTAGTTTATTACGTGGATGTATAACTCTTATATAAAGTACAAAAACTAGGGAAAGTAACTAAGTGGTAATTAAGTGAGAAAGTTCTAAATTTTAATAATAGGTCCCAAATAGTTGTATCAAATTCCTATTTCATAAATGCGATTCAAGAAAAGAATTTACTATACAAAAAAATATCTATGGTTTTAAATCTTTAATCTCCTAATCCGCTCTTTAAGATGCTATGATTTTCGGGTTTAATTTGACGCATTAAATAACAATATTGAAACAAATTATACATTTATTAAATTAGAGTATACATATTGCAAAAAACACACCCAAAACTTATATTTAACTACATTGTCTAGCTTCGAAAATATTACGTCATCACCAGCCATGAGAATAACCATGGCCAGAACTATAACCAGAGCCATAGCCTCCATAGCCGGCGTAACCTCCATAGCCGCCATAGCCGTACCCTGATCCGTAGCCGTATCCTGATCCGTAACCGCTGCTGTAGGAGCTGTAGCTGGGAGCAGCTACCACCTTATTAACTGACACTACCTGAGGGACAGACACCACCTTTCGCACGTTCACCACTTGAGGGACATCGACTACACGGTGAGTGTTGATGACCTTGTTGACGGTCAACACTTTAGAGGGTGAAGAGAGACTGACTATCGGCGGGTAGTGACCGCTATAACCTCCATACCCACTGCTGTAGCCTCCATAGCCCCCGATATAACCTCCATAGCCACCGATATGACCCCCGTAGCCCCCGATATAGCCTCCATGGCCGCCACTGTGGCTACCATAGCTGCCGCTATAGCCGCTATAACCACCAATAGAATGCAATCCGCCGAGGAATCCTCGTTTGTCACGAGCATTGTCTGCTAGGACACAAGCCACTAGGGCGAATACTAGGACCTGTTAAATTATAATTAACATTAAAGTTGATTTGAACATTTTATATAATAAATAAATATTCTACGTCTATAAATAATTTTAAAGTATATATTTAAAAGTGTTGATAAATACAACTTACAAAGGTTTTCATGTTGTTGGGGTCGGTCGGGAGTGCTGAGTGCTGGTCGGTGCTCGCTCGACGCATATATACGCGCTCAGTCCGCACTGATGCAACTTATCCTCACCAGTTTCCTTTATTTTTAATGTTTATTTTTGAAGTAATGTATGTATTTTTATATTTTTATAGTAATTAAAAATGTTCATATATATTAATGAATTTATTAAATGTCACATAATGACCTTATTTAATAATAAGATTTTTTTATATTAGTTATTTAATATTAAATGATATTTTTGAACTTCTATTAAGATATATCCGCATATACTAGTTATAAGAGGAAATTATATATAAATAAGTCATAGAAAGTGCATTAATATAAATGACGTCATAAATTAATTGAAGACTGCGTTTAAAAAGCAGAGACAAGGTCAAGAAATCATCGAATCTTTTATTTGTATTGTGAAGTTGAAGGCAGAATACAAAAGGGAACCAAGGAATGTTATGAGGTACATCTTCTTTATGTACATACATACTATATATACATCTATAGCTTATTCTCTCCCGCTTCGCTGGGCACACTATTAACTTGGATGTGTACTTAGGTTGCTATGGTAACCTTTGTCATATTATCCGTTGTCATCGTAACCGTTGTTATGGTAACCGTTGCTATAGTAATTTTTACCTCCGCGTTAAGTATATAGCTGCAACAGTCCGTTCTTAGTGGACGACTACGTCACAAAAGAAGTAACTATGTAAAAATTTTAAGTTAATCGGACAGCTAGTTTCAGTGATTTCGTGATGAGTTGGTGAGTTGTAAATCCCTTATATATATCTATATAATAATATATATATATATCGACAGGATAGTGACCTAAAAAAGTTATTAAAAATGTATAACTTATTTCACCCACTTTATTGCTAATTATTACACAAATCACGATGACATTTTATAACACGAAACTCGTTTACATTACATTTTAACCGGTACGAAAGTAATCGATGTAATTAACTCTACAATAACATTCACATCTCTGGGCGCTGCACTTTTACAAACTCGTATGACTTTTTCGAACAAGTATTGGGAAATAACATAATGTAGAGTAGTTCAAATGTGATGTATGTCATATTTATATTTAAAATAATATATATATATATATTAAAGTGTTATGTAAAATATAATATTATTAAAGGTTTATTTGTTTTTAGGCTTTGTGTTCAGTAACTATTTGATTTATGAACGAAATATGAATGAAATGGTCCAAGGTCACTATATTGTAACTGTTAAATATTTGATAGGTCAGTTGCATAGACAGAAAAATCGATATAAAACTGATCAAGATGTGCAGGATTTGAACTCGAAATCAACTTAAGAAATCGTCAAGTTAGAAACGAATTGGGAAGGATTAAAAAAAATCCATACCTATTAAATATATTTTATTTTTGAACCAGTTACAAGGTTTTAATGTTCTTTATATATCAAATATTTGTTTACTAAATTATTAATAACTGACAATTTAAATACTTGTTATGCAAGTCTCGTGTTATTAAAAAATGTCATCCACTTGCCCTTATCCTAGTTATTTTGGCGCAAAATGTCAAATTGATACGTCATCTAAGTGGAGACTTTGGACTTTGTTTTGCGACATTACTTTAAACGCAGTCCATTGATATAATCCTCGGTGGCCTATAAATTTTAAGCATACATTTTTTCTGTTCTATTATTATTATTTTTATTATTAATAAAAAGACTTATATTCGCAACTCTGAATGTAATATAGGTGGAAAAATATATTAAATGTTGAAGTGTTTGAAGTGTTTAAAGTGTTTCTTGGAATCATTTTAGATTCTAAATTACAATCCTCCTATAGTTGGATTGACTAAAATTAGTACTGCGGTTAAATACATAACAATTATACAAAACTAAAAAAACCCGCTTTCAATTAAGAATAGTGTAAATAAGAAAAAATGTATTACAATGTACAAAATGTAGGGTGCGTTTTAAATGATCTATTGACACCATAAACTTAAATGAATCTAACTTTTGTTTTTATTTGGATTTCATAAAAGCGTGTTTTTTTTAGTTTTTTTATAAGTATGCAAAGTTTCAAATGAATCCTACATCTTGAAGTACATCAAAATCGTATTGATAGTTTCCTTTACATACAAACATATGACCGAAGCTATAAAAACGTAAATAAGATCCTTTACGAAACTTCTGCCAAGTTACTTTATTATAGTTATTTTTTAGCATAATATCATATGGTATCCTACTTTTGACTAACGCTGCTTACACAAAGACTATTTTACAAAAGCTATCCCAAAGAATCTTTAAAAGATAAGTTTAAGGGAATTAATACGCTGACTGTCACTGGTCGGTATATTTTGGAATATCTTAAATCTTATATATATACATATTATATAAGAATACCGATAATTTTATTAAGCATACAAAATATACGGATACCAGAGTTAACTTTTTCTCGAATCAAAAAGTCAGAAACTCTTTTATAGGGCAATGTTTACCCATGTTCAACCAGCTCCCCATAACGTTTAGAAATTAATTACCCTTTAACAAATAAAAGTATTAAGGAGCGTTTGTTTTTTGTGAATTTTACATTATTTCCATCCTAGACCATGATGTATCGTGAGTATAAAGCGCTCGCAGCCGTTTACTTAAAGATTTAATATAAATTTTATAAATGCCTAAGTATGGCGTGAAAAAAATTATAACTAGAGACAATTTATAAGTTATTAGGGATAGGGCCGGATTTGAAAGTCTGGAGGACCTAGGAAAACGAAAGAGTGTAATAATTATTAATTATTTTCCAAATTACAAATAAAAATAATATTGAAACTGAAATGACCTATCAAATAAAAAATTAATGGCAAATAAAAAGTCGAAATCAGGGCTTGCTGATATGTCGATAACAATGTTATTATGCTTGTGCAAGTAAAAGTAGAAATGCATAAAAAATGTTTGGGAGGAATAACATGTTTTTTTGCTTTTTTACTTCGAATTCTATTGTGGCGGCCGTTCTCCTGTGGAAATCGTGGAACTGTAGCCCCTTCACCTAAATCCAGCCGTGGGGATAAGACTTTACTTGACTTCTTAATTCCCACGTAAACTTATGACTGTGACTCAAAAGTCATACCGTAATTAAGTTAAAAATCAATAAATAATGTTATGAAATCGTGTACTTTCTTGTCCGTTCTTCTCCTTCGTAACCGCGTAAATATAATATGTTTCATCAGTGCAATGTATCTTTATCTGACTAAGGACTTTAACTTTATAAGAAGCATGCAGCATGAAATACGAGACATAGGGCTGAAATGGAATATTATGACTGGATATAGGCTAGATGACGGGAAAGGCTTTAAAATACACCTGTGGGGTATATTTTATCTAACGGGAAGATCATTTATTAAATTTTAAAAACGGCCGCTACTTTTGGACAATGGTACGGTTACTGTAGCGCTATAAGTGGAATTTCCTTTAAATTTTTGTCACAGTTATTAAGTAAGAGTGTACGAATGCTAAGAAAACATAAAATCTAATATTTTTTCTGTTTCTATAAGTTGAAATATGAAATATTGCTATACCAGGTATTTCAAGAGCAATCTGATGAAATCGTTTGTCAAAGAAATTTTTTTGCTTTGTTTAGTATTTTAGTAGCTTTGGGCATGAGGACTAACTATGAACTAAAAGGTGTATTTGAAAAGGACATTTACAATTTGCTAAAAGAGAGGAGACGAGGAACAATAGTATGAGATATAACGGAGGTGATTGTGCCAAATATTGTATGGTTATATTATATGTTTTAAAAGAACACATAAATAAATCGAACTTTTATTATTATGGGCTGCATTTAGTAGGTTTAATATTAACAACACCTACCTATATTTATATAATGTACTAATATAAAAAATTATATAAGTTATCTTATTTGGGCAATCAGTTAATTTAAAAATAAAAACCGTAAATAGGAATGGAAAAATAAATCTTTATTAAGTTAATATAAAATATAATAATATTCACATTGTGTATTGACTAGGTGATCACCATGAGCTGCCATATCCAGTGCCTGCGCCGTAGTGGGTGGCGTAGCGCGCTCCGTAATGACTCGATGAACTGGGAACTGACACTATCTTCTTCACCGACACCACTTGGGGGACGCTAACAACCTTCTGTACATTTACTACTTTTGGCACTGTGATTACTTTCTTTACGTTAACAACTTTGTTCACAGTAATCACACGAGTAGCTGGACTTGGGTGTGATGCTGCAGGGGTTACATAATGGACGGCTGGCTTAGCGTAACCAAGCCCCTGAACAGAGTATCCGGTTGCATGAGGGGAGTAATTAACTACTGGTGCAGAATAATCGACGGAAGGAGCATATCCTACGGCAGCGACAGCTGGGTAACCAAGAGTAGCGGGAGCAGAGTACGAGGCTGCTGCCGAGGAGTAGGAAACTGATGAAGGGGAGTTAGAGACAAGAGGAGCAGAAACGGAAACTTTAGGTGCGAAATGAGAAACAGAAGGAGCAGAGTATGAGACTGCATGTGGAGAGTAGTTTATTGCAGGAGTAGAATAGGGGATTGCGGGGACAGAGGAGGCATAAGGAGCAGAGTACGAAACTTTAGGGGCGAAATGAGAGACAGAAGGAACACCGTATGAGACTGCAGAAGCGGAGTGTGTCAATACCGGAGCGCTGGCTGCGTAACTGACTGCAGGTACTGCGTAGCTCACGTCGGGAACAGCGTGGCTTAAAGTTGGGGCAGAATAACTGTGTGAAGAGTGACTTCCAACGGGTGCAGGGTGGTGTACGTAGCTATAACTATGAGAGGTGCTCGAAAGTTCGTTACTGGAGTGGTGACCACTAAGGAAGCCTCGCTTTTCACGGATGTCGCCAGCTTGTATGCAAGCCACTACGGCAAGGAAAATTACCTGTGAAGAAATACAAAAAGTTTACATTATTATGATCAACAAAAAAAAAATAGAATAGGCAAAGAATGTCATATATATGATACTTTTTTTCTAACTTGAATCTAATTAACATTTTTTGGCTACGATTCTTAGTTTATGGTATTAAAACTACACTTACGAGAGTATTCATGACGCTTTAAAGATGTTTGGCAGATGAATGATATCCCATAAAACTTTTCTAACATATATATAGCAAGAGACACATGCCGTGTCGAAACAGCGTCCTCGAAATAGCCTTCTCAAATACATACATACATATATACATATAATTAATGTACATTTTTCCAAAAAAACATAAACACTCATTTACATGATGGCAACTAATTTATACTGTAAACTGTTTAATTAAAATGTAAATAAATAAATTTACAAGTTAAAAAACCCTAATGTACTTGATATGTAATAAATATACTTTTTCTAAGTCATTACATATAACCCTTAACTAATAATAATTGTAAAAACATCTAATAAAATACATAAAAGAAAATACCAAATATGACGCGCGAGTGACAATATTGTATTAATTGATCAATATTATGGAATGATTATGATTTAAATTTCTAATATTTCCGTAATTTATTTAAATTTTTAATGGGATATAGTAGTTGTATTAATTCAATTGAAGTTTCATGAACTGTATAATATATAAAGAAGGTTTTGTAAAAGTGTAAAATTTTAAGGGAATAAATATTATGTCTTTGTTCATAAATGTTAAAATCAACTGCTAAATATCGATCCCGTGATATCTCCTGTTATTTGTAATATTCTATTTTAAAAAGTGCTTAATATATGTCCTCGCATATTAATTAAATGATGTCTATAACGCAGATGAAATCTGAGCGAAGTTTTATTTTATTGATGTCAATGTTAAAATGATGATTTTAATGTTTTTATTAAAACATATTTAATATGTATAATGAAAATATTTCATTGTAACAATAGTATTAATTATGATCAAAAGAATATCTAAATAATTAGTGTTTTGTGACGACAAAGAAAAGATAATTTTTTAAGAAGCGTCAAATACAGTTATCCACCTATAACAGGGTAGATTCGTCCCGCGTTATAAGAAAACGCGTTGTAGGAATATTCGTGTATAACGCGCTCATATGAGTGTATAACGCGATATGTACAAATAATTCACGTTTAACTTTTCCCATTAAGGGCGGTTTACTTAATTTAATTTTATAACAACACAATGTGCAAAGTTAAGCGAAATTAATTATGAACAGCAAAAAAAATATATAAGTTTCATAGTATAGAAATATAACGGGAAATACCAGCGTTATGTGGGGGAAAACACGTGTTATACGAGGGACTGAAATCGCGTTATATGAGTACCGTGTTATAGGGGGGATTACTGTATATCAAAGTTATGATATGACAGCCTTGATAATGTCGCATGTATAATGAGTTGTTAGTGGGTCATCTTTGTTTATTGAATGAGCAAACGCGATATGTAACTTTTAGTTTACAAAATGTTATTTACAATTTACCTAGACACGGATCGTAACATTGGATGTAAAAATTATATTGTACTATTAGGGATAATCTATAGTTATCAGTTTATAAAGGTATATTATTACCCTATTTTTGTAAGATATTTTGAACAAAAAAATGTTTAAATCTATCATTTATTTGAGTATAGATTCTAAAGTTAAGTAACGTAAGATTAATTTAATATTTATAGCTATAAAATTCTACTCTAAGCAGCGCGTCGTCACGAAGTCTGGAGAGTAAATACCACGAGAGCTCTTCGCCTTTTAAACTTTATCAGTACAATTAAAACCCTACATAAAAACTTAGTTGTATTTTGGAAATAAACCTAATAATAGTAGGGTCGAAACATGGTTCCATATCATCAAATAGTGTTCTTGAAATATTCTATTTAGCTTAGTATTTCAATACCTATTTCGTTTTAAACATATTCCACTAATATTAATCTTATTTGCAAAGTAACATGACTCACTGATGAGTGATGGTTGGTGTTAGTAATCACACTTATGCAATTCATATGAATGTAGTAACAATTAAGGTTTCACTAAATGTTTGGCTTCCATTTGAAGTTTTGGGAAGCTATCAATAGGCAAAGAAATTAAGAATCACATGAAACGATTATAATAATATGTATATGTATAATATTTATATTTAGGTAAACTTATTTTGTGTTACTGTCTATCTTGTCTTAAACAAAAAAATATATATATTTAAGTGTCTTATCATATATTAATAGATTATAAATTTGATTGCACTTCAAGACAATATCAAGTACAAAAACAATGAACGAAAAATAAGAATATACTAAAAGAAAAGACGCAAATAATAAAAAGGTACAAAAGACATTACATTATTTACTAAAAAGTCTATATATATATATGTATATAATTAATTATGACTCACAAACTAGATGTTTAATAACATTGCCACACCTGAGGCTGATATTTATATATTATGCAAATACAGTTCAGACTTAAATATCAAAACATGAAGCAGTAGAGTTGTTTTTAAAATATATGAAATTGGCATAATCTGTTTGATCTATTTATGTGGTAACTGGTAACTTAAACGGTGATGAAATTATATAATAATGGCGTCCTAGCTAATGATAAGCTAGATACCAGTACTGGGCACAGCAACAATATATATTAAATATATCACAAAATTAAGAATTACTTGAAACTGAAATGGTTTTTAAAATATATTTCATTTTCCATTGCTTTTTTATTAAAATTTTTTATCTATTTTTAATCTAATATATAAGTTAAATTTAACCATAAAAATTATGTACTAAAGAACTTTAAATTTTAGCTCCGATAATAGCCGTGGACATATTTTGGCTTTTGGTTGTGTTTCCCAAACGTTTTTGACAATTTATTATATATTTTGTTGTTCGTACTACGTTGTTGTGAGTATTTTCTAATGAAAGTACACTTCAATTTTATTTATTTTTAAACCATCGCTGAGTGTTTCAATTTATTAAATTAATCTCATGCATTCATAACGTTGTATTATTGTTGTTGATGACTTTTTCAAGATTAAATAAAAAGGATATAAACTGTCAATATAAACATATTGACAGTTGAAAGGTGACAGTTGACGGTCGACAGTTGACAGTTGATAGTTGCCATTTGTCAAAATATGCAAATGAAATAGCAATTTATGTCTGAAGCCTTTAAAGCCATTTTGTAAGGTTACTTCATAATAATAATTTTTATAGAAATATTTAAAGTAAATAACAATGTAATACCAAAAAATATTTATTTCATAATAACCATTATACCAAGTGGGAATTTATCGTATAATTTAATTTGGTTTTAATACCTAAAGCCGTGTAAGCCAAACCGATTTTAAATATAATCAATCACATGTCTAGGCGGTATTTGGGTGGTTGATGGAAGGTATCCTAATAGACTACCAATTCCAGCCATTATTCCAGCCTCCGTTCCAGCCTCGATTCCATCCGTAGTAGCCACCGTTCCAGCGGTTGTACGAGTTATAAGGGCTCGAGTACACTATAGGCGAGCCGTATCTGTAACTGGGATACGACCAGCCCCCGGGAATGTAGCTTGCTGACACTATGCCCAGTACCACCGCAAATAAAAACATACAAATCTGTAATAATTATATAGTAATTAGCAATTAGTTCTGAATATCTATAAAAGTATGTCATGAAAAAGATATTTAGTACTTACGAGGATTTTCATTTTGCACGAGCTGTCGATTCCAGATGTGATGATCAAGTATGAAGTGCTAGCTCATCTCCGTGCTTATATACTGCCGAAGACAATGACAAAATATTTTAGATCTATTTATTATTATTATTTATAACATATAAATTCCTAAAAAAGGATTTACCTTATAAGTAAGATGCTTGCAATGACATGCTTATAAAAATATAATTTTTGCATATTTGACAAAATATTTTCAAAGAATCGTTTTCTAATTCATAATTATGTATATCAGTCAGGATTAGTGAGGTCCAAGGTGCGTGGGTCGCAGCAGGCGAGGTCGCGCTAATGACTTATGCTATAAATCATAATAAGGTTATGATGCCGGATTTATTTGTTGATCCCCAGTTTAATTGCATATGTAAGGTGTTTTTGTGTTAAATATGCCCTACATTTTGTAAAACCCTGGGTTTGAGGAGATAACAGGGTTATTTTATTTTTATATCCCACTAAGTTTTTTTTATTTGAATCTATTTGAAACGAAAAAGTAATGTAGAGTTAAAATCTTTATTTATTTATTTATTTATATATTTTCCACTTTGAATCCATACCAGTGATCACTTGTGTACGTCAAATGGAAGTGACAGGAGGGCTTAGTTTGATATCGTATGTATCAAAATAAACCCTTCTGTAAAGACACTCTCCAACTTAAAATAAGGCTACGAGGGTTCCAAACGCGCCCTAATCTCAGAAGAACCACACAACAAACTCAGCCGGGTTTTTTTAATATTGTGATTACTGTTTCACAAGCGTCAATATATTTAGTGAGCAATGTACGAACAATTAGAACCATCGCATCAATTCGATAAGACGTCCTAACAATAATCTTAATATATAAAACACAAAGACACTCACTGACTCACTGACTCATTCATCGCTCTACAGCTCTAACTGTTATACCTAGAAAGATGAAATTTGGACACAAGACCCCTGACATATTAAATAAGTGCCATAAGAAAGGATTTTGCAAAAGTCCAAACCGTTCCAAAGTTACAGCTAAAAAACTGCAAAAAATATAACGCGCCTGTTTGATACCCAATAGGTGGTGTGGAAATTCAAACGCAATGTTTGATCACTTTCGCCGTCCGTCGCGAAGCACGGGTAACCTGCCAGTTAATAATAAGAAAAGGGAAATCCGTGGCTAGCAATACGACCAGTCACCACTTTATAATTAGACTACAGTTCGTAAAAGATTTAATTAAATAAAATACATTGTCATGTGAGCCTTGATAAGGATGTTAGTTCATTTAATTAAATTTGTACCAATACAAAAAAGACTTCTCGTCAATATTGGTATTTTTTTTATCTATATAATAAAAGTTTTCCATCAAAGTACCAAGGTAGCCATTATAATTATTGGGCCTGTAAAAAACAGGAGCACGTAAAAAAATATCTTTATCTTTGGTAGTAGATTAATAATCACATAATTAACTCGGAATTACACAATTTTTATTATAAAACTTTATCTATTGACGGGCTTGCTAGTTAATAAAAACAATAAGGATTGAAAATTTTAGTCTACTATTAGGACGGGGAAAAAGTTTCTCCATGTTTTAAAGAGAAATTCAAGGTAGAAAATATGCTTAGATTTCATTATAATATATGTAGCATTTTGTTATAATATATGTAGCAATTTGCTGCCTCGTAGTTAATAGTGACATGATTTCGTTACTAGTAAAATTTTATGACATCTCATTATAAACACCGCGTTGTTTTGACAGTCCCGTTTGATGTTAATTTTGTAGAGACCGAAGCAAGTGGAAATTTGAGGATGCAAGATGAGAGCTATATGGTGGATAATTTAAGACTTCCTAGTTCATCTCGCGCAATTTTTGTTGATTGACTAAACATGTATGTGACCCGACCAAAACTTTTCTGTTGTTGTCGTAATGAAAGACCACAACTTTTCTGTTGATCAATTCAAACCGCTATTTCTGAATTTCTTGCTTAAGTCTCATCTGTTAAAAGTAGAAATCCGATTCGCTGATTTTTCTGCGCGGTAAAAGCTCATAATTAACGATAAGCTTTACCCTGGGAGCTTTTACCGATAAGAGGGCCTCAATCCTATCATACACTCAGCATCAACTTGTTGTGTTAACTCGGGTCGCAGTAGTTTATGTCAGATTAAAAAATAAATTCAAAGAATTTAAAAATATGACTGTTACAATCAACATTTAAAAAAATTTAATTTATGTACACAATTTTTTTTTAAATAAAAAAAAATGTGATGTACATGAAATAAATACCAGAATTAAAAATAAACGTGCTATGCCCATCACTAGGCTCCATAAAATAGGTAATTCTCTTAGGGTTAATTTTCTACGTTTTTACAACTCCCGAGTAAAGGTTTAAATTTGTCACTTTATAAATTAAAAATATTCATTAAAAGGAATTTGATAAAAAAGAAGTTATTATTGAGTAAGAGATTACATTAACGACGTTATGGGAATGGGAATGGATTGTATTTTAGCGATTAACTAGTAGTAGTAGTAGTAGTAGTAACCTAGGCAATTTTTTCTGACGCTGTTAATCTTGTTAGATCTGGCTGTATCATATCGCTCCCTTAGAAGTCATTAATTGTGGTAGCGGTGGGGTCGGGTTGCCCCCTTCCCTTAAACATGGCAAAGGGGGTGATGGCTGGTTTTTGCTTTATGCTCGTGAACGGGTGCTGCTTGCGGTGACTGGTCGTCTTGCTAGCCACGGATTTCTTTTTCCTTAATATTAACTAATCATTAGGCCAACTTATCAAACTGATTGCGATGGTTCTAGTACATGGCTCACTAAATAAATTGACGTTTGTGAAACCCTCATCACAAAAAAAATAAACCCGGCTGAGTTTGTTGTGTCGTTCGTCTCAGCCCATGGGACCTTTGGAACCTTCGTTGCCTTAATTTAAGTTATGGAGAATGTCTTTACAGAAGGGCTTATTTCGATAAGTATGGTATCAAAGTAGACCACTCCTGATACTTCCATTTGAAGTACACAAGTGATCACGTGTATTGATTCAAAATAGAAATGATTTAAATGAATAAAAACAAAAAAAAAATGGTAAGCAGCTTAACCGGACTTTGACCAAGATAATTTTACATATTCTTACCCTAGGTGATGAACTTTTCATCAGTAACGATCAATCAAGCCACCAGCCTGCCAGTCAAAACTGTTTTATCGACAAGTTTTATAAATCTTATTAAAAATGTCCCCACCATTTTTTAAAATGTCGTCACGATTATCTGTATCTCTGCGACCAGAATTATATGTACCTTTGACATCAAAATTTTCTGACTGGAAACGCTTAAACCAATTTTGTGTTAATTTTGCTGACACTGCACTATGTCTTAAAAGTCACAGTTTTCTTTTTCGAGGCTTGAGTCAAAGTTAATTCAACATTAAAATGTACTGACTTTCTTCGTTTAATTCACCGATGGCGAACAGAATATGATCTATTTTTTTACTTTTTTTTATGTTACTTTTTATGGTATGAAAACCAGTCTGTAACTAACAATACAAGCATAGTGCTTTTATTACAGCTTGAAAATTATTTTTTCCCGGATTTATTATTGAAAAAAGAATATTATGATTTTTTAGTTTATGATTCCGTACCTTCAATGAAAAAAAATTGAATCCTTATGTAGCTAGGATAACTTTCTTGTCCGTTTGTCTGTGTATAGGGTACTTCCTATTGACTTAGGACAATGAAATTTGGTAAGTATTATCGGTTTTTAGTAAAAGTTCAACGAAAAATCTGAAAAGTATACATTTCTAATTAAATCCTAAAAAAATATAGTTTTATAAGGGAGAAAATTGAAGTATAACCTACTAGCTCAAGTGACATATCATATGAATTCTTATTTGTAATGAAAAAAAGACCGTTTAGCCTCGGTGGTCGAGTCCGACTCGCACTTGCCCGGTTTATTGTATTTACAAAGCAAACACGGAAGTCAATTTTGAAGGTAGGTGATTGAAAAAGTCTCAAATTAGATACTTAATTTGTTCATTATAATCCTTACTTTTGTGCACTGAAACAAGTTCCTATCTTAATTAAATATTTTTTATTATATTTCCTTGTTTTGTTCCGTAGTCCGTTGGGCGAAGGTGTAGTAATATTGTAACAATGAAAACAGTTTAGTTATCTAGGGTTAACTCAATGTAGACACAATATATATATAATCTTTTTTATCTGCTTCTATACTCAAAACTTTAACTTTAAAACTTTATTATTTACATATTACATTATATTAGTATTAGCAACAATTATATTATAGGTTTGAAATTAGCAAGTATACGTTGAGTCTAAAAAATAGATAAATTTTAAAATTACATAAACAAAACTAAATGGATTACAGATGATAGTAAAGATTTTGAATGTAGAATAAAAGAGTAACTTATCTGTCTCTCTGTCTGTTTTTCCAGATATATCTACAAATTATAAAGTATATATTTTGGTGTAATTCAATAATAAACGTATAAAAAGTTAATGCTATCATTTTTATCATATTATAATTCTAAAATTCGATGTCTAATTTCAATCCGAGGACAGCTTGAAAGGCATCGATCGATCGTATCTCATTCCTTTGCCAGCAGTACTTTAACTTTACATCTTAACTTTAACGATAAATTATTAACTATTTATACGATGATAATATTTTATGTAAAGAAAAAGATATATTTAAAAGGAAGTTGCAGAGTAGTTTTAAAGAATTAAAATTTACCTATTTTTTCCCCTTCTATTATATAGATACTATTGTATCACTCCTGATAAAAATAACGTCTTTATTAGAGGCTCGATTTAATTGAGCGAACCGAGCGGAGTGAACGGAGCGCTCTATGTGAGACTTTTTGCATCCCATGTCCGGGGTTGGCATGAAAACGGCTTTACCGATCTTCATGAACATTTATAGCGATGGTTATTGCGATGGTTTATAAAAAAAAGTAAAAAAAACTCATGTCGTTGAGGAATAATCACCAAAAATGACAGTCCCATAGACTTCAATGTAAAAAAATTTCGCTATGTGATATTTGTTTATTTTTTGCCTGTCGGTTTCAGCCTTGAACGCTGAATTGAAGATGGGTTACTCGCTTCGCTCAATCCGCCGAACTCTACCGCGATTTTGCGAGCGTAGCGAGTCAAAATCGAGGTCCGGTCCGCGCCCCTAGTATATATATAAACTTTAAAAGTATTGGGCAATTTAAGAAATTCTTTTAATATTTATTGTGATATGTAACATCACGGTACAATCTTTAGAACCTTAATATAAACAAGTTAGAAATTTCATAATCCTTATTCTGAATGGAATGGTCCTTCATTAAAGAAATCTTCATATCTAGCGTTTGCGCTTTCTTATAACAGCATTTTAAATAAATTTTATAGATGGTTTTCTACACTTAAGAATTCACACAGGTTTAGAAGTGAATTTTCATTTAGAATTTTATGTAATTTTTTTAGAAGTGACTAATTTTCATTTTTTATTTTTATATTATTTATAATAGTTAATTGTTTACAAAATTATTAAAGTTATTGATTGATTAATTTATTAAATACCAATAAAGTATCGGTTATTCAAAGAGACGTGAACTATGTAATGAAATATCATCACCTGTTGACAAATTGATTAATAGTATTTTATTGATATAATAAAACAAATACATAATTGAAAATATTTATTTTTTATCACAGTTATTTGTAAATATTTTAGAAATAAACATAGCACGCAAATAATGAACCGAATACAATAATTACGAATCTAGTAAGGTACGAAAGTAGCGTCAGCTTAAGATGGATCTACCAGCCCTTCCAGCCTCCATTCCAGCCGCTGTTCCAGCCTCTGTATCCGCCGTTCCAGCCGCCGTGAGAAACATAAGGGCGGGAGTACACTATGGGTGCGCTGTAACTGTAGCTCGGAGATGACCAGCCGCTACGGATATACCCAGCGGACACTACGCTCAGTGCCACAGCGAGGAAGAAGATACACATCTGGAATTAATTAATATTAATGAAACTAGGATCCGCCGCCGCCCGTTGCGGGAGTTGAGCTGAGCCCCCTCCCCTTTTAAATAAAATATAATATATATTTTTTTATTTTTAGTAGTTTTTATGTGATGTTGCTTATAAGTGTATTTCTAGGTTTACGATCGGCAAGCGCGCGGAGGTTCTAATAACGTTAAGTCTATTTGAGCAACAGTTTTTTGACCATAATTTCTGAACGGAATGAGATATTTTAATTCTATTTTTTTTAAACATGCCCATTCCCAAACTCTACAACTCTGCCAATTTTCATTGAAATCGGTTCAGTAGTTTTTATCTGATGTTGCTTCAAAAAGAAGTTTCCCAAACGGTTAAGAGCTTTACTTACGCTCAGCTCAATTAATACAAATGCACTATACTTTATATATATAAAATTAACTTACGAGGAATTTCATATTGTACGAGTTGTTGACTCCAGAAGTGAGGATCAAGTATGCGGTGGAGCCTCAAGCTTGTGCTTATATACCAACCGCCGTCTCACAATAACAAGATGCAGTTCACATATATTCAGAATATAACGTTGCAACATAAATCAAAACTTCTAATATATAAACATCAAACGAATTTAACAATAAATCTATTAACATATTTGACAATTTTATCTTTGAATTAGTAGATATATTAATAAAAATATTAATTTTTTCATCTAAATAAGTTTAAAGGATAATTCCGAACGGTGTCAGGGTTTTAGTTAATATTATAAATTATAATAAGGTTATGAAGTCAATAACAGTAATTGACCCACACCCCTATTCTGAATTAAGTGAATATTCTATATATATTTATTTTATCTGTTCCGAAAGAAGTTAAGAAAGAAACTAAAAAATACGTGAATTTAATTAAATTTTTTATTGGTGAGGATCGAATTTTTGAACAGAATAATACATATTTAATACTAGTTTTGACTATGACTTCGTTCGTGTTCGTGTTTTTTAATAAAAGCAGTCTTAGTCCTTATGACGTCAGTTATTAGGGAAAGTCCTGTAAAAATCGATCCAGCCGTTTCAGATATTAGCCGGAACAATCAGACAGATAAAAATCTAAAAACTGTTTTTGTAATTACCACACTTTCAAATGCAGTAGTGAAAAGCTGAATTTGGAATAACGAACAGATACATCAATTCTATTTATATATACATATATATATATATATATATATATATATATATATATATATATATATATATATATATATATATATATATATATAGTTTAGTCAAAGTTTTACTTTGAATTTATTAAATATGAATGATGATGATTACAAGAAGTAATTAAATTTATTACATTTCATTAACCTACGACATATTGAGTGATTTTCATACATTATACTAAATCATAAATCATACAATTTGCATCGGGCATTAAATTTAACTGCAGAATCTCCTTGAAATTATATCATAGATATCAAAATATAAGCAACTGACAAGATTCTTGGTAGTACATGGTTGGGTTAATTTTAAATTATTATTGAAATATTTTACACTTTTAATATAAAAATGTTATCATAACATAACCGTTGGGTTCATTGAACTCATTGTATTAAAGGTCAAAGGTCAGCCCTTCGCTAAAATTCTATTGAGGGGCTTGGTTTAATCAAGTTATTATACGTCATCAATATTGCGCACTTAACATAACTTATATTAAATATGTTAACAGTTGCGTCCTTAAGGATTATATCTATCCTTCTGGGAGAGCTTTCTAATTATTTAAGGTATTTAAGGTTACCAGTTCTTATTCAAGTTTCATCTTACATTTATTAAATATAAATAAATGTAAGTAAAGTTATATGAGACAATAATATTACAAAATAAATGAAACCAAATATGTTACCCATTATTGCAATAATCACAGACCGCTTCACCGCAGATTTATTCAAGTGTGAAGAATATATTGAAACTTTTAGTTATCAAAAAAACATATAATATATCTTTGCTTTCCATGTATATTAAATTACAAATAGTTATAAAATTTAAGGTGTTTTACTCGACTCGTGTCTGAATATATTTTATGGTAAATTACGGATTATATTACATTTTATGATATAATATTTATGCTAATAGAACATGGCATTTGCTCACCTTTTGAATATGGTTAAATTTAGTTAACCACCTCTAAATAAACCGAAAATAAAGTATCATAATATATATAATACTTACAAATATGTTTTTTAATGTTCTTGTTTGAATAAATCTATCTATTTATATTTCAATACTTATTTTTTTAAGGTCTATATTCCTAAGTAAAGTAATGATATATATAAGCTATTTACCACTCGCTGACTCTTCACGAAATCTCCGAAACTATCTGTCCGATGAAATTAAAATTTTACATAGTTACTTCTTTTGTGACGTAGACGTCCACTAAGAACGGATTTTACGGAATTCCTATCTCAACGGATTTCAACTTTTTGCATTTGGCCAAGTTTTAAATCTGTAGGAACTATACACTTAACGCGGAGGTAAGAATTGCTATAGCAACGGTTACGATGACAACGGATAATATGACAAAAGTTACCATAGCAACCTAAGTTTAGATCCAAATTAATAGTATCCCCAGCGAAGCGGGAGGGAATAAGCTAATAATCTAATAAAAGATATAATCTTTATTATTGCAAAATCGGATATAAATATCAGTTTAAGTGATATTTATAATGGCCTTCATATAACTAGACGATACTATGATACGAAATATATAATATACACAAAATACATTGCGTTTTTCAACATATGAATAAGAATTTAAATTTGATATATACCATATTTATGAAGCGTATGATTATAATTTCTTTGTAACAACATTCTGTATTCTGTTTATAATATGGGAATCGTATGAATGATATAAAAATACTTATCTTCTCTAAGAGAAAAAATGAATATTTATCATAATTTACACATCATAAGTAGCTTCTAACTACTTAATTTTTCGACAAAAAGTTAAGCAAGCAATGAAAAGCGTCCAAGAATTTTATAAATTTGTTACATACAACAGAGGTTCGTTCGTGCGACACTAGCACCGTCCTTGCCAATGTTAGATTGCCCAATGTTTGAAACAACCACATAAGTATCAGTAACTAATAATTCGTTGTATCCGCTCTTGAATTCAAAACTTGTATAAGAAAATAAATATTAGAGTCGTGAGAAGTAATCCGATTTATTTTATAGTGTTTTGTAATTTCGCTTTTAATGAAATAAAATGCAGAATAACAAAAGTGTATAAGATGAAATATACCTCTTCTAGAAGATACGTTGTATGATTTTTATTGAGAGAGAATTTGAAAGACTTAATTTAGTTCTTATGATCCTCAAACAGCCTTTAAAACAAATAAAACACTAATTAAGACCTCATTATGAAGCATTAAAAACTACAAGACCTACAAATTTGTTTTTTTAGAAATTAATGACTAAAGATTGAATATATTTATATTTATAGCCAAAGTTGTTATCATCTGATACTGATTCTTCTTATACTAATAATAGAATTATGATACTAACTGTTGCCAGTCCCAGTGATTTTATCTACTCTCTCTCTTCTCTTCTATCTTCCCTCTCTCTTTAACACTAAACCTACCAAGTACCGGTCAAATTGACCGTTCTTAAACTTTTGTAAAACTTACATATTTTTAAACGTTATAATATCGTTATCAAACTAAATAACAATTCTTGGAATATGCATATAATATTGTCTTCACTCTTTACTTTTAGTTATTTCCATTATTACCTGCGTTATATAATAAAATAACTTTTAATTACCGTTCAATTTGACGGCGTGCGGTAGGAACAGATACACAAGAATTATCGGTAGGCTTAGTGTTAGTCTATATTCTTTTATAACTCTTTTTTTAATATATATTATTTTTATATTACAACATCTAAATTAGAAAATTTATTATAAACATAATTTATATTGTCTGAAATAATAGCTTACCGTTTGTCTGTTTATGTACAAACAAGGTAAGTTAAATAAAATAAATATATTGATAATTATATTTTTATTATATAAATGCATTTATAATCTATATTTATTCAGTCACATTAATTGTTTAAATTATTTTGTACTTTCATAGACTACATATAATTTTATATTTAAATGCATTTTACATCTACAATTTGGTGGGAAGAAATGGTATTTATGAATCAGCACCAGGTGTTGCCGTTCCAGTTTCCACCAGTCCTCGCTTGGTAGACTATTGGAACAGTGTTGTAAGTTCTGATGGGCACAGTCTGGATAGTCTGAACGGGTCTGTAGGTCTGGATGGTCTGAACCGGCCTGTAGGTCTGGATGGGCGTGTAGGTCTGAATGGGCGTGTAGTTTTCAACACGTTGATAGCTCACAGGGTTGTAAGTTTCAATAGGGTACGTCTGGACAGGTTCCCTGTAGATGACCTTATTCCTCACAGGATAAGTGTATGTGACTGGTGTCTGCACGTTGTATACTTGAGGTGAAACCGAATACTGTAACAAATTGACGTATTAGTATGAGACTGGAAATGCTTTGATGTCTTTAATTCCATATCATTAATCTTTACAAATATAATTATATCATTAAATATTCTGACTTAGAAATGAGTAACTATGACCACACATTCTGTTCCTTCCAAAACTGATAGTGGCATTATACTTTGTATAAAAAACGATAGTTACTGCCTAAGGACGGACAAAACCACAACACAGCCAGAGTAGGAATATATAGTATAAGTACTAGGTATTTACCGTAGGTTGTACATTGTAGAGTGGTCGAGCCACTGAGGCAGGCTGGTAATTGTATGAAGGCTGTACGACCGCGGAATTGAGAACTGTGGACTGCTGAGTGTTGGACTGGTATGAGGCAGAGTGTTGCGTGCTAGATTGTAGCGAGGTGGTCTGGATACCACCGGCCTGGAGGTTGCCGGTCTGGAATCCACCAGTCTGAAGGTTTCCGGTCTGGAATCCCCCGGTCTGTAGTGGTTCGTAGTAGCCGAAGCTGCGCTTGTCGCGGTTGACGGAGGCGCTGCTGGCCAGAGCAGCCACGGCGAGAATAATCTACCAATAAATATTATGTTTAGAAATTATGTATCTATTACATTTATTCTTCTGTACGATTTTCAATACCTTTGGCTGTAAATTTAAACATATGATATACCTATATTATAAAAACTGCTTATAGATTTGAGTAGTTAATATTATAAAGATGGCAAGAGCTGATTTTATGTTTGTAGCAATCCAAAATCATTTTACCTATTTAGAATATTATTTCATTATTTGAAAAGTACATGATGCTAGATGGATATATGCTAAATAACATTTTATTACGATTTTTTCAACAAATATCAGACAGATATAATTATATATATATATTAGATTTAATAATAGAATAGATTTAAAAATAAACAGCATATTTCGTAGTGTCTTACGAAATATGAAAAAAGGCGGTTTCTTTTGACCATTTTTGAAATAATGGAACAAATAAACTATTTGGGTAAGCAATTGTTATACTAATATTTTATTTAGGATTCATACTTAGTTAACTTTGATTCAACGCCTAGTAATAACCAAAACGCAACTCACCAGAATTTTCATATTGCTATTCGAGTAACACTTAACAAATCACTTCCACAACTATGTGTTGATACAACAAGTTCGTCTTATATAGTGATATAGGGTATATATCTTAAATTCTCGTCCGGTCCAACAGGATTCGACTGTCATATGTATAATATACTTTTAGGGTTCCGTCATATAATCTGAATATGATTGAAATTAGAAGCCTGTATAGATTAAAATTTATTTATATTGAAAGTGTTCATAGTTCTTAATTTTATGTCATAGTTCTTAATTTAATTTAATAGCATTTAAATTGATTATCCAAATTTTTGTAAATATATACATATATACTTATAATTTTATAGCACATAAAATTTATACGGTAATCTTTGGGTAATCAATATTACATATATATATATATATATATATATATATATATATATATATATATATATATATATATATATATATATATATATATATATACTAGCTTATTCCCTCCCGCTTCACTGGGCACACTATTAATTTGGATGTGAACTTAGGTTGCTATGGTAACCTTTGCCATATTCTCCGTTGTCATCGTAACCGTTGCTATGGTAACTCTTACCCCCGCGTTAAGTGTATATCTCTTACAGGTTTAAAACTTAGCGAATTACAAAAAGTTGAAATCCGTTGGGATAGGAATTGCGTAAAATACGTTCTTAGTGGACGTCTACGTCACAAAAGAAGTAACTATCTGAAATTTTTCGGACAGATAGTTTAGGAGATGATGATCTCGTGATGAGTCTATGAGTATTAAATCGCTTATATGTATATGGATATACATAAGCTATTTACTTATAATTTTTTTAAAATTAAATACGGAACCCAAATGACTATAACATTGAGTTAATCTTCACGTCGTTAATTAATAGAAATATTTGCCAGTGGATTGGGAATACCTGACATAAAATAAAAATTATGATATTATAACAAATATATTTCAAGTTCTCCGGTTACATAATATTATACACAAGTAAAATACTTTTAACTTTATATAATATGAATGAAGAATAACTTATACTCCCTACCAAGAAGAGAACATCACCCGGTATCTATATTTATCTTGGTAAAGTCTGAACATTGAAACACTGTAGACGAAAAAGATATATAATATGTTATATTTTTAATTGTATTAAATTCTTAAAATATTTTTATGGTACTAATATTTGTTAAACCATTATTAACATAACAGGTAACATAAATGTCGTAAAATACTAAAGAGTTGTCGCTCTCCGGACACTATTTTTGATAAATCATTCAACTTTATCTATACTTGTCATCTTCACACATAATTTGCAATTATTGGTAATAATTTATATATGTATATTAAACTAGGGGCGCCAACAAACCCTCGATTTCGACTCGCTGCGCTCGCGAAATCTCGGGTGCCGTTTGTATATTGAGCGAAGCGAGCCCAGTCTATTGATGCATCGTTTCCCATTGACTTCAATGGGATATCAGTTTTTTGATATGATATTTAAAAAAAAAAATTTTTTTGAGGACATTTTTTTCAATTTTGTTTTTAAAACCATCACCTAATGTGTGTCTTTTTGATTCCAAGTTTCATAATTTTCCGTCAAGTACTTTTCGAGCAAATTCATGACAAAGAATATAAAAAGTCTCCAGTAAAACGCTCCGCTCACTTCGTTCGTTTCGCACAATAAATATTTTAGATATTGACCTTTAATATTTTTTTTGGTTCAACTTCCATTTGGAAATATATGTATCTATAGATACATTTTTATATATAATAAAGATGCTATTAAAATGAAATACTTAACCGTTGAACATGTTTTATTGAGCTGAGCGTAAGCAAAGCTCTTAACCGTTTGGGAGACCTTTTTTTGTGTTTAGTTGTCTCTAGAATACGACGAGATAATTAGCTAAAAATTTTCTCATGTGTGTTTGAGCGAAAACAGATTGAAAAAATGTTTAGCCATTCAAAAGTTATCAAGAAAAGAAGAAAGGAGAGAGGCTCAGCTCAACACCCGCGCACGGTTGGCGGATCCTAGTTTATTTAATATTACTTAAAAAATAATAATTACTGTCTAATTCTTGTTATTGAACACTTGTTGATTTTAGTAAGAATTTATAAAAACCGCTTTTTATGTATATAAGACAATTCTTTTTATTTCAACAGAATAATATAGCATTAGTGGTATCATTTATGAAATCGATTCAATGCAAATATTCCTCTATATAATATCAGTACATGAATAATTTACCATCAAATATTTTGGTACTCTTGTTGTGCAAAAATATAACTATTATAATAACTAAGTATGTTATTAACATTTTAAAGTCGTATAACATTCCTCTAACTCGTCCTCGCTACCTTTGAAGGTTCTGATCTTATTTAATAACACTGTCGACAAAAGGTCGTCGTCCGATGTATCTAGTTTGGGTTCAACGGATATTATATGAAAATAATTAAAATATCAAAAGAATTTTATTGACTAATAAATAACAAACATTTGAAGTGTTTTTGCTAAGTCTTCTAATTTATTATATATATATATAGCTGTAATCATAAAACTTGATAACCAATTGGCGATACTATATTCATTTTATTACCTACTTTAATATTTTTTATATAAATATTAAACGTAATTTATAACGTAAGTGTTTCTCTATATATCATAATGTATACCTACATCTAACATTGTTGAACTGCATTTAAAAAGAGCAACTGTTGAGTTTCTTGCCGGCTCTTCTCAGCAGAGCAGCATTCCGAGTTGGTGGCTTACTCACGGACTGACTTCACTGACTTTTAATACAATAATTGACGATGCAAAAGTGCGTGTAAATGCTTGAAAAAAAGATATTTTAAATGTTTGATATCCCAGAGCGGTTACGATAATATATTAATTAGGTTTTAAAATCATGACGACCCCCCGGAGAGCATGTATGAAGAGGTTGATGTCTGTGGCCGAGGCGAAAGAGGCATGCAGGGACCGTAGCTTTTGGCGCTCCGTCGTCTCTGACTACCCTGCAAGGGATATGGCGTGAAGATAAATAAATAAATATGTAAATATTAATTAGGTTCCTTCCTAAGTGTTTCAAATTAGTCATTTTAGCACTAGATATGCCTGTATAGATCTATAATAAATTGTGTTAAAACCAAATTCTCAACCCCTATAACCCCGACGCAGGAAACAGTATGTCCAAAAATATTTAATTTTAAGAAGAGATTGATATTAAAAAGTCGTTTTTAAGATTCTGTAGTTTTATATAATAAAGTTACATAGGATGCAATTAAGTAAATAAGTTACATTAGCATTGGTTTACGAAATAGTCTGTAATAAAATCTAGAACACGCCGCCATTAAAAAAACCAGTCATATTATCCTTTAATAATCTTAGTGTGGACATTATTCATAATCAGATATTGATAATGATATTGCATTATTGAAAACGAATTAAATTATAATCTATACATATAAATAAAATTGAAGTGTTTGTTTGTAATTCCAAATTAAACGCATTTCAATAAATGCACATGTAAGTATATATTAATTACATAAAAAAAATTGTCTGTTTATCTGTTTGGTCCGGCTGATCTCTTACGGCTGGACCGATTTTAATAGGACTTTCACTGGGAGATAGCGGATATTATAAGAAGTAATTTAGGCTACATTTATTTTAAAAACCATTTTCCACGCGAACGATGTCGCGGGAACAGCTAGTGTACTATAACTATTTAGATATATCATTTTATAGCGCCTATGTCTACGTTTTACAATAAATATACAAATATCCACTTACTTAAGGATTCAATTAGCAAAGGTTTAAACCTGTAGATGTGTTGTAATTGAATTAATTATATTTATCCTTACACAGTCGCTAGTTCCGAAAAGAAGCTTGAGCTATAATGAGATGAGTATTCGCTTAATGTTTTAATAAATCAAAAAACAAAATGTAATTTATAACATTTATTGAACTTTAAACACTGAACTCTGGAGACTATTTTGGCACTCAGCGGCTCATCACACGGCTTCCGATTATTAAATTCCTTTTCCTCTATTCTACATATATTATAAAAAGCTATATGCCTTCAATGCCAGCCATGACCGAGACCGAGGAGAGGAGCCCCGTAGAGACCATGACCACCAATATGACCACCAATGAGCCCATGATCAAGGATTGGAGCCGCGGCGATGCCATGGCTGATGATGGGCGCCGGGAGGGCCACGCTATGGCTGATGAGAGGAGCCGAGGCAACGCTTAGACCATGTCCACCGTACAGACCCAGACCATGGCCCCCGTATAGACCGAGACCGTGCCCACCGTACAGACCGTGTCCGCCGTACAGACCGTGCCCAAGCAAGGGAGCGCCGTAACCGAGTCCCAGTAGGCCTCTCTTCTCCTTTTTCTGTTCGTCTCCGTAGACTGCAGCTGCGGCCAAGAGGAATATGCACAGCTGGAATAGAAAAATATAATTAAATTAGAGGCTTTCCTATCTTATCTCTACCTATACCTACTTGTCTACAATATATGATAATGTATTATTTTGTTTTTGTATCTGGTTTATCTAAAAATATAAATCTATGATACATCAGGAACGCTAAGGTGACAGTGATTATCCATCAGGAACGTGTCTTGTATGCTAGCACTTTAATACCGCAAATAACATTGATAAGAAACTGACAGTAAATCGATACAGATATATTTTTGATAATCTAAAAGTTTAATTTAATCGAATTAGTAATATTAAAAAAAAAAACAGTTCAAATATAATTATATATTGATTTGGCTTATATTTGTAAAACAAAGAATGTGAATTAGCGTTGCAGATAGAAAGGGAACATTTTACTCAGCATTTATTAAACTTTTAGAATAAAAAAAAGTATTTTATACTTACAATAACCTTCATGATGAATGTAGCGTTGTACTAGGATAGTTAACACACAGTTAGTGCTAGGCCCCTCGCTTTTATAAGCCCTACCTCCCCTCTTGACTAGACCTAGTACTGAGGGCAAACCGATTTGGGACCTAAAGTTGACCAATGATTCATCCGGTCGTATATTATAATATAAATACCCGTTTCCCGTACTTAGCTGTTTATTGCAACACAACATATATATTGTTAAATATATAAGCAAGATATATGAAAATAAGATTGTATATATATACTGAAGAAATACCTTTTTTGTTTACTTTGAATTATATGAATTGCATGTGTCTACGACCGGCTATGGAATTATTTCTAATGTTGCTTTATTAGGTGATTTACAAAATGAAGAGTGTCACTTTTGAAAATAGTTTTAAGAATAGACAATATTTAAAATTAAATTAATTAAATAATTAATTAAAAGTCAACGAACAAACATTTATTCATGTAAAATCATACGGATCTTATATTTATCTTGAATTAAAATTAATTTGTTGTATGTGTGTGTGTCTAATTATTTTAATACATGTTTTAACACCCGAATATTTTCTCATATTTACTAAAACATAAATATTTATTTGACCAATACTTACAATAAAACTAAAAATGTATTAGTTAATTTTAAGTGACAATAGGTGACTCATTATAAGTGTCGGAGAGACGAGATCGCGGCAAAGACTAATAATATTGTAAATATGATTATTAGAACTGTCATTAACATCTTACATTATATTATATGTATTAAACAATTAAATTAAATATTCTATCTACATGTCTATAACTTTAAAACTCTATCAATTTCTATAAATATTTGATATTAAAATTAATCACGTGAAATACCAACAAAAATGGACAATAAAAATTGTTTTAAAGATGAAATTTTATTAATAAAAAGACTAATCAATCATTCATTATTTCATATATATATATTATTATTATTTTTTTATTGGCCTTCACCTAAAATAGTGTCACTCCCAACACTTACAATTATATATAGAAAATAACAAACGAGACCTTAAGATATCTGGAGCATATTTTAACTTATATTTAATTTAAATTGTATATTATTATACCTTTGATTACTTTAGGCAAGGTGTCATTATGATAACGTAAACTGTACCGTATAACATGTAGGCTGCAATTATTATGTAAGCGTTATGTAAGTAGATAATAAGGATATAATTGTACTACTACTGCTACTCAAAAATTGACAGATAGTGCTTTTTTAGTTTTCTTTTGTGTGTTGGTAGAAGAATAGTTTTTTTTTCAGTTTTATCTTAATTTTTTTCTGATTGTTCTCGTAAAGTTATTAAAATTTTGAGAAAATCTTAAAAGAAATTGTAAAACAGTTTAATTCGTCTTAAGTTGTGACCTAAAGAAGGAAAGATTATTAACGGTGAACTAATTTGCTTTACTACAAAGAAAGATAGGAAGACTAAAGTTAAGGTTGTCTTTAAGGGTAATTTGTCACAAAAATTTTTTAGTAAAATTACAAATAAATAATGTTCGGTATACATTTAAAGTGTATTATCTAAATAACATAAATCTATATTTTTATGTTAAAAATCTAATAATTAGATTTGGCCTCGTGACTATGTCCTTATAATTATGTAAGTGTAGGTCTGTATAACCTTAATTTTCTTGCAAAATTCGCACTGACCCTAAATGTAGCTTTCCAAAGGTAAACGGAAAAACCCAGTATGAAATTATCGATAATCTAAATTCATTGTCAAACATCATCTTATTTTATTTCATAAACACTGTCAAACATCGTCTTACTCAGAGTACTTTAATGCATTCACTTTTCGATTATTCCACTTTTCCCAATTATTCATTAAATTATTCTTATTTCTTACATCATTGCGACACGTGTCACGCCCAAATCCCGCCCAAATTTATCCATGTTGTATGAACTTAATGAAAAGCGGATCTAGAAGGTTTTTCTCGTACTCAAAGTCCTTCAAAGTCTAGTATATTAAGTCACAATACTGTAGATATGTGTGTTTATTGTCTTCTAATTCAGTATTCTATTGAATGGAAAGTTTCATATATTGAGTTGCCTGGCTATGGCTCTAAGTAATAAAGTATATGAGTATACTGATGTGAGCACACTGTTAATGTGAGTTTGAATAAAAATTTATAATCTAACTTTTGAAGAAACAAACTATAAATAGCACTTCGGAATGCAGTTTATTTTTAATGTCAATTTTAACTTCTTACGCAAAGACACCATGCTTCTATTTTTGCTATAATGGAATAAGGAAAAAACTTATTTTTATAGTGTTTACTCTTTTTATTAGCTCCAATAATGTTGTTACTTTTCCTATATGCAATTACAAAATTACAAAAAAAAAATAACTTTTTACATAACATTTTTTTTACATATTTGGTTTAGCAACACGTTCAAGTTTCCCTTAAAAGTTAAACCTCAAATTTACATATAAATTCTCAATGAATTTACATATTACTTCTTATATATGAAGCAAGTATGCAAACAACAAATTCTTATGGAATAACATTGTAAGAGATTTACTATAACCTTCATAATGTTGATTAAATATACAATTACATATAGCAGTATCCAAAAAAATTATTACACAGGTAATAAAATCCAAGATGTCAATAATAGATAGTATAAATAGAACCATATGTATGTGTAATATCCGTTCTCTAAAAGTATTTGCGACCTGTACCTCGTATATGGAGTAATGTCACAATATCTGAGAAATCAACTAGTTTTAAACTATGTTTTACACTTTACATTTTATTATGTATTATGGAATTCGTGGATAATTTTCCTTTTAAGAATCCATTTTAACTCGGAGTCACCGTCACTCATGATAACTCATCATAAAAAATTAAAACATAGAATGTTAGTAATAATAAGTATTGATTTGAAACAACAGCAAAGAAATCATAAAGTCCCCTATTTTACAAACAAACTAATGTTACAATACTAAATATATTACTAACAGTAAAGTGTAGAGAAGGATGTATCACATGTTAGCTCATGATTAAAGTTCCTGGTTAAATCATTAAAAAGAAACCGATATACATTGAATAGAAGTAGTCTATTCAGGTAGTGTAGTGTAGTGTATGTGAAACCGTGTAACAAGAAAGTGTAAAGAAAATATAAATAATAAATTTATTAGATCAAAGATATATTTTATACTTATATAATAGTTACATTTAACTTTATTATAGAACTTGATCTAACTTATAACTATTAGAAAATTATTTAGAGTTAAAAAACGTTACTGATTTTTTAAATTTAAATCTGATACTATTATATCCAACGGATTCTAATGAATAAATTAAAAATAAATATAATTAATTTCAGTTTTTTATTATTTGTATAATAAGTTTTTTAATCTTGTTTTACTATTTCAAACTCTAAACTACAGTCCAGTCTATTATTACATATTTTAAGATACTAAGTTTTCAATGTTCAGATCCAGAGTTAGTTAGAACAGTAGTACATATATTAAAGACTTCAAGATCTTTGTAATTGTTAATTATCTTACGTTTTAGCGATGTACAGATACAATTGTTCAGAAATAACCTACGCGTGTCCCTAAAGTTCATCGCCATTCACCTTTGCGGTTAATATACAATATAAACTTTAACAAACAAGGCTAAACAATTACCGAATGAACAGTCGAAGTAATAGTTAAAACAAGGCCAGGGTTATTCCTACTGGATATACTTTGTTTTCAAATCTTATATAACCAAAGAAACACCGATAACAAATCATATGGACACGTGTGGACCAAATACGTCTAAATAATAATTAATACTGTATCCTGTTGGTCCAGCGCTTGCGAAATTTAACCAAGCTCACATGTACACATGTACTAGCATAGACCTAGGAAATAATATCTATAACAACCATTTAGTTTCTTACATAATAACCTTGATAGGGAAACCATATATATATAAAGTTTCAAATGTATTTCTATTAATAATTATTGTTATTATTGAGATAGCGTGAGCGACGTTCTTAAACGTTTGGAAAACTTCTTTTTGAAGCAATATCACAAAAACTACTGAACCGATTTAAATGAAAATTGGTAGAGCTGTAGAGCTTGGGAATGGGCATGTTTATAAAAGAAACTAAAATATCTCATTCCGTTCAGAAATGATGGTCATAAAACTGTTTCTCCCATAGACTTAACGTTATCAGAACCCCCGCGCGCTTGCCGATCGTCAACGTAACTTTTTCAATTCATTTAGATTTCTATTAAAAATAATTCTTATGCACATTTCAGAGCATTCAGGTCAGGGGACTCAGCTCAACTGTCGCAGAACGCGGTGGCGGATCCTAGTAAATACGATACTATATATTATACGAGGTAAGTAAAATACAAGATATAAATTTGTTAATTTTATTTTAAAAAAGTGTAAAAATATTACTAACAAATAAATAAACTTAGAAATACATTATTAATACTTGTTATTATTTTAGTTATAAGAAATAAGGCAATTATAAAACATTTACACTATGACATCCTTCGAAGATGATATTAACCTAATGAATTGGCATAACTTTCATATTAACTGTTTAAATTTTGACTGCACGTAACTTAATTCTCTAAGAGGTAGGCGATGCATAAATGCAACTTTTCTATCTCTTCTATCCAACTTACACAATATATAAAATAACCAACTACTCCAGCTTAAATCCAGCTCACATTGACGTTCAAAAGAATACTAATGTTGAATCTGGGCCAAGTTACAAACTATAAAACGATATAGGCGTAACTATTGAAAATGATCAAGAGGTCTATCTATTGGTGGCTGAAGTTTAAGTGGTATGTGATTGTGAAATTGCTGGCCGTTGTCTTCTGAACTACGACCCTCGGCACCTTGAAGCGGAAGTCCATATTCTTGTCCAAGATTTGGCAAATTGTAATCGTTCTGAGCAATATCTTGTCCGTGTTGACCAATGTCTTGCCCTTGATGTTGACCAAAGTCTTGGCCCTGCTGACTATATTCATTAGGCTGACCGTACTCCTGCCCTAATTGTTGTGGGACGCCATATTCCTGAGATGGCTGGTGCTGGTTATTCAAACTCTGTTCATATTGTGCCTGTTCTATCTGCTGCTGAATGTGATGCTGCAGCTGATGTTGGAAGTCATGATATTGGTTGTCATATTGGTTGTTAGTATGGTGCTCAAACACTTGATTACCTTGTTCTTGGGTGAAAGGGTGGGTTTCTTGAGGATAATGTCCGTCATGGGCGATATTCTGATCGTGCTGGGATGGTACAGGAGACCAGCCATTATTATCAAAGTGTATAGAAGGCTGAGTTGGCTCTAAAGGCTGGGGTACCTGAGTCGAATGAAATTGGAACCCAGGCTGTTGATGTGTTTCTTGAGTAGGATGTAAATGAAATCCTGGTTGTGGTAACGTTTCCTGCGTAGGATGTAAATGTAAGCCAGGTTGTGGCAATGCCTCTTGTCCAGTGTGTACATGAAATCCTGGTTGTGGTACAATTTCTTGTGTGGGATGTAAATGGAATCCAGGTTGCGGCAGTGCTCCTTGAGCAGTGTGTATATCGAAACCAGGTTGTGGTATAGTTTCTTGAGTAGGATGAAGTTGGAAACCAGGTTGTGGGATTACTTCTTGACTAGTGTGAAAATGTACACCAGGTTGAGGAATGCCTTCCTGGCTTGGGTGTAAGTCGATTCCGGGCTGAGCATGGTGAAGTACTGCAGTTTGGTCAACTCCAACTTGATGTGTATGTTGTTCTACGACTCCGGGATGTGCAAATGCTTGAGGCACGAATTGCAACTGATGAACATGAGGCCTTTCCAATAACACTTGTTGTATTGATTGTATACCTGTTGCTGCGTTTCCAATTGGGTACAATGGAGCTTGATAGCTATTTATAAGTGGATATCTAGGATATGTAGCAAATACTGAACTTTGTACAGCACCACCGGGGCGTATCACGTAAGGGAAATGTTGACTTACTGGAAATGCGGCAGAGTTATATAGTGAAGCTTGAGGTATAGGTAGAGCAGCAGCAGGAACAAGTGGTCTTAAATTTAATTGATGTTGATGAATTACAGGAACAGGAGGTGCTGCTACTGGAAGTGGCTGGGCATGAAGAACTGGTGCTGTATGAACAAGTGGTGGGGGTGCTGGAACTGGCTGAGCGACCGTTAAAGGTGGTTGAGGTGCCGGCACTACAGGAGCGACGTGCGTGACAGGTGTAGCTGGTATTACTGGTACGACGGGCTTTGGAGCCACGTGGTGATGATGGTGGTGGTAATGATGATCAGGTTTTGCTAAAAATTTAGTGTGTGGGAAATTAAGGGCGTAATGAGGGTGTGGCAATCCTGGTACTTTATGCCCCACTGGCACAGGATATCGGGGCACATGTGGATGAGGGACGGGGATCTTTACTGCCGCTACAGCTGCTGTAGGCGGGTATGTCACTACCAATGGTTTGACTACTGAGTGGGTAACTAGAGGTATATCATAGCCGAGCTTGTAGGGTGGTACTCCGGAAAAAATGCCACGTTTGTTATGTTTTCCTTTTGCAGCTAATCTTCCAATTAGTCTTGTCTTCACTGCTTTAATGTGGTTGACGTCTGCGGCCGCTGTCCACAGACACGCACATGCTATTAATGCAACCTGAAACAGATGTACGATAACTAAAATGATTTATAACCCTCTAGTAAATATTTCGTTAGAATTAAGATTAAAAGATGTAAGCGACCTCCGTTTTATCAAGACTTTGAAGTACTGATTTTATGATGATCAAAATGCATAGCAAATTAGCAATTAATAATTTTAATTAGAAATGTAACTGCATGATGACATATGTCATCTTTCATGATAACATTAACCACTTAGGAGGTATATAATAAAACTAAAACTAATTAATGTTCTAACAAACAATATAAAATACATTAAAGGAAGCAAAAAGATAAGAGCATTATAATATTAAATAACAATATAAATATGAAAGGGTCTGTAATTATTATTAAAGCCTTTTTTTATTATATGAAAAAATAATCCATAACCAGCGAAGCATTAAAATAAATTAGATTTAAACATCTTTTTAAAATAAAAACACATTTTTCACGAACACAACACTACACATAACACTGCACTTCCTTGAATACTTACAATTGTGAACCTCATTTCGTTCGGTCGCCCGGTCGGCGTAACAACCATTCAGAAACCACTGCCATCTTCAAAAAGAACCCATACTTATAACTTAAACAATTATCAATTAGTATGTAACCAACGTTCAGGTTTCACTCCGTGGTTCCGGACGTAACATGCTGGCTCCTAGCGGCTTTCGATCGTTCCTTAACCAGTGGCTATCAGAAATGAACGCCCAAAATGTTATCAATCTAAATTATACTTTATACAATGGATTGAAAGTTAAAATCAGTTATTACGCCTCGATGAAAACAGTCACGTAGGTCGCTGCCGTCATTCTTGTAACATGTTAGAATGAATGCATACAAATTGATCAAGAAACGTAATCGAGAGAAAATTGTACTAGATCACCAGAGACGAACTATGAATTGATTTATTAAATATTTTTCTTAGAAATACTAATCCTTATTAAATTATAAAACAAATAAATACTAAGCTCTATCAAGCTTTAAGCTAAAGGGCAATAAAAATATGTTCAATTAATTAATTCAATTACAGAGAAATATGATACATGATTAAATTAATGATAATTTAAGTAAGTTATTAATCAACCTAAAATCGGATTCTAGAATCCATCCCTGGTACCAGGATATCATTATTCCGCACAGGCCTCCGGTTACCAAATGTTCGAACATCACTTTCCTTCGCTCTCACTATCATTGCGTCTGTCATGTTGTCTGTAAATGTAAACCTCCCAATGGATCGCACTCTTGTGTAATAGAATCAGTAATTGTAGGTAATTAGTCTAGATTCATTAATGACTTTGTCGTAATAGTTTATTATATACTGTTGATATTATTATAAAAAACATATTGTTATTGGATGTAACTCATTTTTTATGGTAATTTTATCAGATAAGAATATATGTTATAAACAATAATTGTTTGTTTAAAATTATACCTTAATGTTATGTAATTTTTTATCCAAAAAACACATGGATTTAAATAATAACCCTGTTACACATAAATAGGAATACAACAGTTGAAAAGATTATGATTATGATATTATAAATAAAATTATAGCGAGGAAATAATCAGAATTTTTGTTGCAAAAAATACAGTTTTTAATTACGACTTAAACCTACTTTTAACCAATTAGAAGTATTTTTTTCGTTTTGAAGGAAGAAACATTAAGATTTTTTTGTTAATTATCGTATAATAATTAGGCTCAGAATGGTTCTGATTATTATAAATGATGGTAAAATACGATCCATAGATAATATATAATTTTAGCTACTGTAATAAAACTTTGACGTGCGTTGATATTGTTATTTTTTGTTGTCAAAAAATAACTTAGGGATAGTATTTTTTGTCCCTCTGATTTTAAACTCCTTCTTATTTTCTGTTTCTCTCCTTTTATTCTAATTTTGTGTTATTTTATTGGAACCAATAAACTACAACAAATTCAATATTTTTTGTATAGTAACAATGGTGATAGTTCCAGCATTTTTTGTTGTTTTAAGAACCTGAATAGTGTTGCTACAAAAAATTACCGATCACTAACATAAAGTGATGCTCGTAACTGATATTGACAAAAGGAATACCATCGAGATTGCCATAATATTAAACTAAGAAGAAAAAATAGTATTCTGTATCTACTTAAAAAGTAAGTAAGTGAAAAAGTGTCTATTTCACACTTAGTTATCATTAAACGACCTCAAACCGATTTTTATAAAAATTGTACTTATAAAAAATGTTGATAGCATTGTGATATTTGTAATTTTTTTATCATGCCCTATGATTTCACTAATGTAATTGTATGATAATAATGGAATAAATCTGAATAATTGAGTTGTTTCGTACAGTCAATAAGGATCGTTAATTTTTCATACTATTGAGGTTTTGGAAAAAAAATATTTTAACTAATTATGTCCTTAATATAGACTTCTAAAGTTCTGTACTCACTGAATGTATCAGGTCAAACTTCGATTTTATCGTAAGTACATGAAGTCTTAGCAAAAAAATATATAACAACAATGGACCAAACAAATATAGCAATGCAATCAAACTTCTAACCCGCATATATAATATTTTAAATTTTCTAAAAATTCTACTAAAGAAAAGGTAAATGAAGACGAAAGGATGGCGACACAGCCTTAAAGCCATATTCACAAATTACAACCAATAAGTTCAACATAAGTTCTCTGAGAATATTGCCATCTTACCGAATAGCCAACTTTATTTAACTATATTTATTTATTTATTTTATTTATTTATCTTCACGCCATATCCCTTGCCAGGGTAGCCAGAGACGAGGGAGCGCCAAACGCTACGGTCGCCTCGGCCACAGACATCAACCTCTCCATACATGCCCTCCGAGGGGTCCTCAGGCTTTTTTAAATTTTTGATTTAACTATTAAGCATAGTATATTATTTAAAATAAAAAAAAAAATTGTCAGACCTCAAATACCAATTTATTTACCATTACATATCTACATAGAAATCCATAGACAACGGATTGTCTTATGTCAAAATAAGTACTAAATAGTAAACAATAATAAATACGTTAAAATTGAGTGAAAACTGAATAGCGATTTAGATTTTGATAATTTCGTAAATATTAATAACTTACTGTAATCAGGATTACATATAGTCTAAGAAACTCGTGAAAATTCTATAAAAAGGTTGTTTGTTCATATTTTTGAGGTGAGGATGAACAGACTAATTTTAATAACTAGAATTTAGATTTAAAACTAAATCTAAACTCTAGACATTACCTATGGAATTTTGCAAGTCGTACCTATGTTATTGTATTTTAAGTTATGATTTTGATGTAAAACAAATGTATTTCATTGTATAATATTTATTCTTTGCAGTTATGGCGAATGTCAGTTATATAGATAATAATGTTTGCCGCATCTGTTTTGAACCCCAACAAGACATGCTTTCTTTAAATAATGAGGAAAGTGATAAATCACTTTATGAAAAACTTCTACAGTACACCAATATCAATATAAATATTGGCAATGGTGGACCAACTTCCATTTGCAGACAATGTTTTGAAGAATTAAATGTATGTGTACAATTTTTAAACAAATGTTTTAAGTCTAATGAAATATTAAAAGGTAATGTATTTGTAATGAATGTTTCACTATTTACAAAGTTATTCTGGAATATACATAACAATTTAAAATTACAATACTGCAAATATGGTGCAAAGAAAGACTGATACTTTATTTTCCATATAATCTTCTATATATCACATGTATTTCCAGGTCACAATACAGGTCCCAACCAAAACATTAAGATATATGAGTCCCAAGATGAGCAACAGCCGCACAAAGATGGCGACAAACAACAAATTAAACTAAAACAAGGTTGCCTAAAATGTGACAAGGAATCCTGTTCCCACAGTACAGGCTACACCTGTCAGTTCTGCTGTAAAATGTTTACTCGAAAATTTAATCTCAAGATGCATGAGTAATTATTACTTGTATTCCATATTTTATTAACAATTAATTTGTTTTAAATTTAGTATGTAATATTTTTGTTAATGACGAAATTAAATGTATTTACGATTAACTCCTATTATCCTCCTTCCAGACAGCGTAAGTGCGCTCCACCCCCGTCTCGCCCTCGAGCTTTCCGAGCGTGTCCACACTGTGGCAAGACATACACCAGCATCACCAACATGACCAATCATATGAGAACACACACTGGTAAGTTCGATGGGTCCATTTTAGTTTGGAGGACTCTTTATTTATCTGTATTTTAAATTTAGTAATATAAACAATCTTTTCCCTCTCAGGTGAGCGACCGTTCCCATGTCCCGACTGTGGTAAAAAATTTGGAAGCAAGAAAACATTGAACGATCATAAAAGAATACATACAGGTACTACTGGATCTGTCTAAACACATTTGAGAGGACATTTCATAATACAATATTTATTACAGGTATAAAACCTTACATGTGTCCGATATGCGGCAAGCAGTTCACTACGAATAAGCTCTCCACACACATACGCACACACACGCACGTAGCCAGCACGTGCGTCTCGTGCTCGCGGGTGTTCCGCAGCGTCCGCGCCCTGCGAGCACACGCGAGCACGCACGAGCCGTCGATCACTCGCGAGCATTCGGCGAGCACACGCGAGCATGAAGCGAATAAGCGCGAGGCGGTGCACGCGTGCTCGCTGTGCCCCGCGCGGTACAACCACAAACAGTCGCTCAATAAGCATATAAAGAAAAGACATGGGACGGTGGGTGTTAAGGATTATAATAAATAAGTAATTTTGTTAACAAATATGGTTTAATATTTATTAAATGTAATAAATATTTCTATTGCTATGTTAGTAGCGTCCTCTATTAGATTAAATACAAAACTTTATTTATTCTAAACTAATAAGAGATGGCGCTTGTGATAATTTACAATTTGCTCATTTGTTGTAAAAATAATATAATTCTTTTGTTTCAGAATGGTTCTGAACTAAATACTAAATATGGAGTCACCAACTACAGTTAGACACAATATTACCATGATATTTTATTGCTAAATAAAAGTATTAAAATAAAAGCTATTTTATTTTAACATATTTTATGTAATTTTCAGCTTTGATATAAAATAAAATATATATTAGTACAAGTTCTTTGAAGTAAGAGAACATAATATTTAACATCAAAATGTTGATAACAATACTTTATAGGGATATATTACAGTTATGGGACGTCAAACCCTAATTCCAGTGACGTTACCCGGTTGATCCATAGAGTGAAATTATCAAGAAAGTGCATGATAGTTTCATAAATAAAATAAATTCGTAATATTATAATTATTTTTAACACTAAACCTACCAAGTACCGGTCAAATTGACCGTTCTTAAACTTTTGTAAGACTTACACATTTTTAAACGTTATAATATCGTTATCAAACTGCATGACAATTCTTAGAATATGCATATAATATTTTCTACACTCTTTACTTTTAGTTGTTTCCATTATTACCTGCGTTATATAATAAAATAACTTTTAATTACCGGTCAATTTGACGGCGTGCGGTAGGAACAGGTATACAAGAATTGTCGGTAGGTTAATGTTAATATTTTTTGTCTTGATAGGCGATTTTTTAATAGTGATAAATTTATTCAATCGTAAAATCTATTTTCATTGCTTAATTATTTTTTGTTTTCAAAGAACAATGGCAGCTTTCCATACATCATTTTACCTGACATTTTTTGGAAGCGTCTAAATATAAAAAAATATTTAAACGATAGGGGTAACATTGCATAAGCTTAATCAGAAACAAATATTTTTTTAGAAAGCCACAAAAAAAAGATATTTCAGTTTTTGTTTCACAATAATTTGAGGTTACCTGTCAATACTAGTTGTCACTGATTGCAGTTACAATCTATACAAATATTAAAAAATGCGTAAGAGATTTCTCTAATGATGTTTTTAATATTAGTTATTAGTTTAGTAAAGGGTTAGAATAAGTCTTGAACTTATTTTATCGCGTTTATTAACGCGAATATATATTCGCAATGAATAATATTTGTCTAAATATAAGAAAACCGATCTTTCTTCTTTGCAAATGTGTCAGATAACTATCTCTATTTACTAAGCTTCAACCTTTAACATTCCAATACTTGGCATAGGCCTCTTTCACCAGATAGGTAAAGAATCGCAGCTTAATCAGCCGATGGTCCAATGCGTGCTAGCAAATTACCTACTATCGAACCCGCTAACACCATCGTTTAGGCAGCACCAATCGACAAGCGCACCGCTATTCTATAGCGATCATATAGAATAGTATACAGATGAAAAAAAAATATTTTGTTTAGAAAAATGTAGTTGTACATTTATTTAGATAAGGATAATATAGGACAGACATGTATAAAAGTCTATAAATAAAGAAAAATAAAAATAAATATAGGTATTTATAGTAAAAATAAAACAAGATGGTATTTTAATTACATAATATTTTAAACACTGCATATCAATATTATTGCAGCCAGGAAAGAGGCAATGGTTACAAGTATTGGCGGCTCCTATAAGCTCCTATAATGGTAATGCTATAGTTCCATTCTCTGTATTCTGAATGCCTGAGGGCCTGACAATATCTTGCTCATGCGGATCTTCATGAGATTGGTGGTCCTCCAAAGATATGCCAGTTTTTGGCATTGAGATATACTCCACAACAGTAGACTCGTTAGGTGGCTCAGTATGTGAGACATCATCATCATCCCCATGTTGAATGGCTTCTTCAACTCTTCATTCATTAAGGCGATTCATATATAGGACCTCTCTTTTGGTTCGCAACCAACAGGCATAGCATACATTGTCTGAAGTTGTTACCTGGCAGAATAAAAGAAATCTTTCTGATTTTAGCATATAAAACACTTATATCTAGGATTAATGTTATTCAGGGTAAATTAAACTTATAACATAAATGTATTTATGTAAGTCTCACAATCTAAGTAATTGTAAAAAGATTAGATATTAAAATAAATAAAATCAAACAAACATTTTAAAGGAATAAAACCTATAAGTTCAATGTGTATAGAATACATAAAAATAATAGTATAAAACAGAACTTAAACTAAGATGTACACACCTGTTGTGGTTCCTTACGGCATTTAATTATTTCTATCATCTGCCGTTGTAGTTCAGAGGGATTATCTCTTAATATTTTCTCATTTTGCCTTTGTATGAGGGAACATCCGCATAAAATACAAACATTGGTATGACAACGCTGACTTTGTGTCGGTCCAGCTTGTAGTTCATCAGCAGTATTCTGTTTTAGATTCTGATTTACAGCATCTATAAAAAGTTTCCAACATGCTTCGCAAACATAAACCTCATCAGTTATCTGAAAGTAATTTGTAATAAGTATTAACGCATTATAACAAACTATGTTTGAAAGTATAAATAACGAGTTAATTTAATATAATTTAGAGATAAACACGAGCAATAGTGTTTTTAAGAACTTACGATTTGTGGATAAACCCAGTTGCAGAGCATCGTACACACTTATATTTTGTTCTAAAATCCGATATCGGCGAAGAGTATTCACGCAAATATTACAATTCACGCATAATATGTGCTTGCGCTTGCTATCCATGATAAAAGAACACTCAGAACAGAAAGACACAATCGAAATCCGTTAAGACGTCCGAGAATGAATAGTTGCACAGTCGCGATGACAGCGTAAAACTAAATAGAAAACGCAAGCTAGTTAAAATGGCTTCCAATAGTGTCAAAGTCAGTCAAACTATTAGTCAGTTGTCAGTCATTTAAATGGCCCTGTAATAATATATTTGATTAATCTTATAGTTAAATACATACAACAAACGCAATTATATAGTTTCTTTATTATGTAGCAATAACAACAAAGAAAAATTAATATTGCTATTTATCATTTTAAATAGTTTTTTATTTTTTAATTGTATTACACCGGAAATACGCAAAAAACAGAAATTAAAAGCTTATTAAATAAAAGTTTTTTTCGTGGCTTTCCCAAGTAAATCTAACACCGTTTAAAAAACGACTAAATAATACAATTAAGTTTCGCTTTTGTCTTGTTTTTAGACGCTTCATAAAACGTTCAGGTAAAAAATTGCCATTGTTCTTTGAGAACTTTTATTTCATAATTATTGATATTATGTATGATAGGTATAAAGTGATAAATAAATAAGTATTTAGAGTGTTTGAAAATAGCCATTTTGAGATTAAGACGACCCATGTTACGTAGTTTGAACTGATTTCTTTCGGAAAATAACTATTACTGCTAAGACACTGACACTTAGCGTATTTATATGAGTGCTTTACTATTATTTAAACTAAGGATATACATACATAAAAAAACAGTTTACTTAAGTTTCAATCAACATATATACATGAACATTTAAGTACATTCTGGGAATAATGGGAAATGAAGACTTAAGAAAATTTGTATTGTTATTATTGGGAAAATTTGTATTGTTATTACTCTTAACCGTTTGGGAGACCCAGTTTTTGTGTTTAGTTGTCTCCAGAATTCGACGAAATAATTAGCTAAAAATTTTCTCATGTATGTTTGAACCGAACGCGGATGTTATAGCGAAAACAGATTGAAAAAAATTTTAGACATTCAAAAGTTATCAAGAAAAGAAGAAAGGAGAGGGGCTCAGCTCAACACCCGCCGCGCACGGTTGGCGGATCCTAGTTAAAAGGTTATTTATCGCAAAACATTTAAGCTACACTGAAAATAATAAAATACTTTATTTAGTCATCTAATAGAGACACTAAAAAAGGAACTAGATTTTTTACTCACAATAAAGAAATATTAGGGTTCAATGTAAAACTATGGTTAAAGCAATCATAAACCTTAAAAAAATTACAGAAGATTCAAATATCCTGTGTCCATCCCAGTTCCCTAAAAATATGAGACTAATTCTTCACTTTTCAACCTACCGATCGTTAAACTTAACTGTTTACTTGGAATGAGCTTGTAATTAGAAGAAATTATTACAGACAGATTTAAAAATAGGTATGGTATAACTGTTTCATAATTCTGGATAGGATTCTACAAATTAAATGACTTTATTATTGTATTTGAAGTGATAAACTTATCTATAAGTGATATGGGAATATTAGTTATGTAGTCTTCTGTGATCTTAGCGACTTCAATTCAATTCTCGGTCCTATGGCCAAACACATCGATACCTCGACCCTTTATATTTCCTGTTCCTTTTGATAATATTTAGTTTGGAAGTGTCTTTAACTTTTTTTTTTTTTATAAAACTTCGAATTTCTATGCTATTTCAAATTTATGTTCTTTTTTATATTAAAAGATACAATAGATTTATGTAGTCTAACACCACTAATTAGTCAGGACTTGCAGAAAATAAAAACTTAAAGTAAAAAGCTACCGCTTTAGAATAAATACCACAATAAATATAAGTATATTGAAATAATTACAAAAGAAATACTATGACTTTTATATTAAAAAAAACACGGAAAGAATAATTAATAATTTCTTTCTATTCTTGCCTACGCTACTTCACTTTGACGTTCGATAGAACAAATTGTGATATCTTTTCTTTGGTAATATTGCAACAAAATTATTACAAAGGATTCAGCAGCGTTAAAACTGTCTAATACAATAATATTAAAAATCAATTTTAGCCACTTTTTACTAATGCATTATCCATACAGTAGTTGTCTTTTAACAATTTTATGGTATATCTATAAATCGAAGGTTAGTAATATTTTAAAGCACTCAATGCTAAATTTCTTTGTTTGTAATTTAGTCACTTGCACTTGACCGATAATTATTTTCTGTCATTTTGTAACGTTCTAATATTCTTTGTAATTCAATCACGTGGGCGACAAATTCGGTATTATCTCCGGTCAAGGCCTGCAAAATCGATGGTCGCCAAAATTTACTTGCTTGTTGAGCAATTAACGTCTTTATGTTATAACAGTAAAGATTAAAATTCAATGCACATTTATATTTAATACGTGTGACCTACGGTAGTGTAGGGTCAAGTAGAAAGTTGGAGGACATATTGTTGTTATTATATTTGTAGTCTAGATGTTATTGTCTCATTATTTTAATGATTTGAATGAAGATATGAAATGAGATTAATAATTAAATATATTTTCCTTTCATTTAAATTCAAAAGATGTTTCAAAGTATATTGTAAAATATGAATTGGTTTTGTGTCTAACTTGTTTAAACTAATTATTTATTTAATACATTCAATTTAATTTAGTGGTGAATGCCATTGCGTCCTCGTCTTGTTGTATCGATTTTGATTATGTGCTAAATAACTCTACGTCAATATAATAGAAGGTGGCTTTTGTGGTTGTTGGCCAAACTTATTAAAGTCTTGCGACGTGAAATTTATTGTAATTCGAAATAACTGTTAAGTAATATTGAAGTAATAGTTCTATTTGATTTCATTTATTTAAATATTTCTTCTAATAGATCCCTGTTTCAATTTAACGCATTATAATTTTCAAGATAAACTTTTTTGCGGGTCCTTTCATTGAAAAGTTCAAAGTGATTGTGTCTAAGAGGCAATGACCGGCAATCAGTGTTTTCTATTTCATCTCGCGGACCTTCACCTACAAAACCGGCCGATGTTGACGTCGCCTTGTGAAAATCGCATTTCACGCCCCAACAGACAATTCGATGTCACTACAGTGAGTAATGAAATAGATTTCACGAAACTGTTTATTAAGAAACTTATAATACAATTTGCTTATCGCTAAGTATAAAAATAATAAGATTTAAAACAATGTCTTATTAAATCAACTAAACAATCACATGTCTATCAAATTATACGATTCATCAACTCTTCGAGTTAAGGAGACTTTGTCTCGATGTACAAAATTTACATTCGATAATTGATTCAAAATAAATAACTATGATTATGGCGGGAGCTTGCGTATAATACAAGCGATCTAGGGTTTGCGGATCTTTGAACTTTTCCTTTTAACGGTAGTAACTAGGGGATTTGGATCGTCGACTTGCACGTTACTGGCGTGCACGTATTGGTTTTGGTAGCCTGTTTCTCGCACCTGTGCGTTTGGACTGAGTCGGTCTGAGCGTTCTGTTTCATCTGCGCGTTCTGTCTCTCCTTCCCGCTCCGTATCGTCCACGGACCGCTCTTTGCTGTCAGATCTCTCGGATTCATCACCTCTCTCTTCATCATCCGAATCGTCTTCATTTTTTCTTTTTCTATTATAAGTCTTAATTTTTTCCGGGTCTTCTCGTAGTCTCTCGTGATCGTCTAAAAAGTGTGCGTCTACCTCACCTTCCTCTAGGCGCGCTAGATCTGCGTCCTTTGTTGGAGGTGGTATAGTCAGTCCGCGGAAGAACTCTTCCTCTTTTGATATTGGTAGTTTTTTGCCGTAGTAATCGTAGTCTCCTGCAGAATATGCTTCTTTGGAAACGGAACGAACTCTCCTCTTGTTCTTTCGTCTTCGCTTACGTCTCGGAGGTTCCGTTTGTTCGATTGGTGAACTATTTTCCGTGTCTGAGTCATAGTTTTCTTGAGGCTCCTCTGATGGTTCAACCGCTTCTTCTTCGTCTTCATCTCTATCCGGTCTCTCTGTTCTTCCACGGTGCAGTTTTTTTGGTCGCTTTTCTTTATATATCGGCGGTACTCTCACCGTTACTGTATCAATTTGATTGGGGTTATGTTCGGTTGGAGGAAGGACCCTAGGCTTTAAAGGTTTGCGAGGATCTTGAGTTGTTGTGGTTATTTCATCTTCATACTCTTCTTCTTCTTTAGGTAAAGGCAAGGGAATGCTGTTGGCTTTAGGCCTTTTCTTTTGAAGCGACTGTATTTTGCCTTCGTTAGCTTGAATAATTTGATTCGCTAAATTACGGTCACCAAAATGTACATTACGATAATCATTAGCAGGCAGTCTCTTCGGCTTTTGTTTCTGTTCCCAAAAGCGATCAACGGCAGTGCCAAATTCTTTTACTGCTTTTGCACGGTCGCGAGACTCTTGTACATATTCATAATCATCGTCATCCTGATCTTGCTGGGGTTGTTCATCATCATAAACTAGGTAGTCATCATCGGCTTGAGGACGATTTAGAGCCTGTGCGTCAACAGTATGGACTCTTTGAGCTACTCCATTACGAACTACGAATGCATCCAGATAAACTTTTGGTTTACGGGGTGGGTCTTGAGGCAGTTTTGCTGCACGAGGTTGTATTGCTACAGGTGCAATCTGCTCTTGTTCCTGTTCCGTTTCTTGTTCTTCAGCAGCGGCAGTGGCTGCTGCAGCAGGTGCGGCAGAAGCGGGGGCTCTATTAAAATTAAAGTCTAGTCGGAAATTAGAAGAGATGGTCTCAAGGTTTGAATCTGCCTTTGCCGGTGCTGGCGGTGGAGCAGCTGGAGTACAAGGCGCTGCTGTAGTCGGATTAGCGCGTGGCCTTGCACAAGGCGGTGGTGGTGGCGGCGATGGCGGCGGCTTTGGTGGTCTTGGACGTGGCTTGGGTCGAGGTTTTGGATTAGCTCTCGGTCTAGGACATGGTGGTTGAGTTGGTTTTGGCGGCGGTGGTGGCGGTGGTGCTGGTGCGCAAGGCGGAACGGCTCGTCCACAAGGCGCAGGTGCACCCGCTTGCGGCTGAGGCGCTACGGGAGCGGCTACTACCGGCACGAATGCGACTGCCTGCAACGGCGTATCTATACCGGGTACCGGCGCCAGTGGCGGGGGAAATACTACCTGAGGCGGTTTCCGAGCAACGTTGTACCCTAGAACATCTGCTAATCCTCTAAACACTACGTCACCGAAGGTACGTTTCTTGCGGACTACCGGTTCATGATCATCCTCCGGGTTGGCTAGGGTGTCATTGTCAAGATGTAGGGCGATGTTGTTCGCCTCTGCGATGGTTTCTTTGGCAGCATCAGTGATGGTACGGGTCTGGTTGGCGGTGTCGGCGATGACGAAGACTTCGGCAGCGTGCGTGATCGCGAGCGTCGTGGTTAGCGCCAGCAGCAGCAGCGCGCGCGGCATGGCGCGTGTTGGGGGCTAGTGTCGCGCGGGTCGGCGCGCGCGCACTTTTGTCGCGACGGGAATTACTCAAGCGACTTCACGCATCGCCGCACAGACCTCACCCTACCTCTTTCGTATTCGCTAACCTCTCATAATCAATCCTTAAAACCTAATTAAAGTATAAAATATTTATCATATTGTATGTTGGTATTACATTTCATTGAACAATGGTTATTCAGTAACAATTTTTAATTATATTTCATAATCACCATCAGTGTAATGCAACATTGGTTTCTAATAGTCAAGAAAAAAAAAAAGTTGATTGAACAGAATACAAGACAAGTCCATACTTTTTTTTTATATCCATACGACTGATACATAACAATATTTAATGCTCTAACAATTTACAATCCTAATTAATTGGAAAACATTCAAATATATTATAGAATAGTATAGAATAATATAGAACTATATACCTATGTTCTGAAACTTTCTTTTCACTATTTTCATGTATATCCTTACAAAATAATTATACGTTAAGATACAGAAAACAAAAATAGTTTAGTAAATTTAAGGTGAACAATTTAAAATGAAATTGAATTTAGATTTGAAGGATAAAATGATTGTTATTGACCTTTATGAGCGTAAAAATTACTTGTAAATTGTGATTAGGAACATTAGAACATTCGAGTTGATATTTTACAAGTTTAAACTATTAATTTATTGATTTAAACTACGAATCTAATATTTTCTAGAAGTATTCTTGTACTATTTCCCATAACAATTAAATTTGATAACATCTCGTTATTTTTCATATCGTATATAAGCACCAATTTAGTTTTAGTTACCAATTTAGTAAACAGTTTACAAGTTATAATATATTTATTTTATTATTTATTTATTTATATCTTTTCCACTTTGAATCATTATCAGTGATCACTTGTGTACGTCAAAATGGAAGTGTTAGGAGGGCCTATTTCGATAAAAGATTTATCGTAATAAGCCCTTCTGTAAAAGCACTTTCCAACTTAATGTTAAAGCTATGAGGGTCTGAGAAGAACCACACAACAAACTCAGCCGGATATTTTTTTTTATATTGTGATCACTGTTTCACAAATGTCAATCTTAAAAGCTATTTTGGAACAACTAGAACCGTCGCAATAAAATAAAAAAAAATAAAAAAATGATAATAATAGCAAAAAAATAATAATGATAATAATAATAAAAAATATAAATCGGCCTGCTACACAACCAGTATATGTTAAATACATTAAACATGGTAAAGTAGACTAATTCCATTATAATCTAGATAACCAAAAATAATATATTTGGAAGCCGTACACATTGACACTAAGACCGTCAAAGTCACGTTCCCTTACATTTGTGTACGTGTGTACCTTAACCTAATTTATTATATTGAATTGTAAACAGATTTTAGTTCCTCAAATAATGTTTAACGCCTGTGAAAAATTAAGAGCAATATTTTGTTTATATAAAAAGTAGCGTATCCGATTAAATTGACTTTCATATTTTCAAAAATATCAAAATATTTCAAAAGTAAAATATTTTATATTATTACAAATTAATAATATAATAAAATGAACAATATATGAACCTTTTATTCTTAATGTTACGCTTTTAATACTACACAATAAACAATATCAAATAAGTTTATTTGATGATTTGCTATTAATTTTTGACAGGCGCTACATTTTATTGTTCTAAAGAGCACAATACTATCACTAGCAGTTTTGTTAAATTGTGCACCAAATTCATCGGTATTTCCTTAAGAAACATTATCTAAATCCATTAAACCTACTGAATTTATCAAAACTGAGTCAGACAATGAACTGATATAAAGTTTAGCGACACGAACATGAAAAAGACATAATAACAATTAACTCGACAGACGGAACACTCAATTAGTTCCGGAGAATAAGATACTAGGGCACGCGCTGCCTCGAGACATGTGCCGTAAAGTAGGGCGACTATGAAATAAATATAAGTTGGATCAATTATAGGTTAAATAATTATATATAAACCTATATAACTGAAATTTCCTCCGTAACTGCCACCGCTTAAATAGAATGGATATTTATATTGTATTTCTGTTTATAGCTGACGATTATACGTATTATTTGTACAGATTGTGTTGTTTTTAATTGTCGATAAACTTGTTTAGTAATGTTAGGCTTATTTAAAATATAAATTGTGCCTAATAATTACCACCTAGATACATGATCATATATATATATATAATCTTTATTGGGAACATTATATACATATATATATATATATACATATATAACGCAGCGGTCACACGTTCGAATCTTGTTGAGGAACTAATATATATATATATATATATTTACTTTAAAAAACCGTTATGTATAACAGAAGATCTGCACTTGTCCTAAAACATAATAACGCGTAGTCATACATTGAAGTGAATGTTCCTCGCAGCTGACGCGGTGCTCCGCCTCATGTCGTTCTTCCGTTCTGGATATTATTATTTAAGATATTAATTTAATGGATACAGTTGTTATAATATTTAACTTGCCTTCTTATTTTATATATGACTAATTAAACTAAGTTTTATTTTGATACATAAATATAAAACAATAATCTTCGACTTCTGTCCTTTCCTTAAGGAAACTTCGACCGAACAAGTTGACCCCAACATATAATAGTCGAAAGAAATACTTATTTTCATATTTTATCCAATTGATAGGTTTTAAAACGACCAAGGTACAAAGATGCATATCTATGTGACCCTGAACGATGTGGGACAACTCCCACGAGGTTTGAAGATTTTGTTATTAATTAAATTAACAATTTTACTTGTAAATTGCCCCGTGGGAATCCCTAATTTGAGTGAAGGTCATAAATAATAACATATCTAGTGATGTTTTGTGACAGTCGAAGTTAAATTTTAAACCGTCTTTTTAAACTGAGATAAGATTCAACTGGAAAATAAAGTTCTGTTGTAATAATTTGATAATTTCTAATATATATATATTTATTGATTTTTTTATATATTTTCCACTTTAAACCCATACAGGACAGGTGACAGGAGGGCCTGTTTTGATATCGTATGTATCTAAATAAGCCCTTCTGTAAAGACACTCTCCAACTTAAAATAAGGCTACGAGGGTTCCAAACGCGCCCTTCCCTGAGAAGAACCACACAACAAACTCAGCCGGGTTTTTTTTATTGTGATCATTGTTTCACAAACGTCAATATGTTTAGTGAGTTTATTTATAAATATCGTTTTAGTGTAAAGGTGTTCATAAACATACATGAGGATAAAACACGGCCCTCACTTTGTACATTCTTTTCACTTCCTTTATAATATATGTCAGTATAGAAATATTTAGTTCTCTCTGCGTCAGTTCCGTTTGTTTGAACAAAAAATTTTTTTAGCGAAACTTGTTTTGAAATCTTATGAATCATATTATTAATTACTAATTAATTTTTATATCGTATTAAAAAGAAAGCAAGATATAATGAATCAAATTGAACATTAGTTATTTAGTTTAATCATATATTTATAAGTCGAACTGTATTTTTTTTAAACTCAAATGTGGAGCAAGCACGGTCACGACGGATACAGTCAAATCCAGAGTGTACCAACCGCGGCCTGCAATGAAAATAAATTATTAAAAGGCGAACAGGAGAATATATCTACAGTATTTAGGTACATAAATTCGATAAGTGGATTATTGAATTTTACGTCAGTTTCGTGTTTTTAACTTTAAACAGTTATTTGAGCGAAGCGAACGAAGTGAGCGGAGCGTTTTACTGGGGACTTTTTACATTCTTTGTCACGAATTGACTCGAAAACGACTAAACGGAAAATTACGAAACTTTGCAATCAAAAAGACACACATTAGGTGATGGTTCTTATAAAAAAAAATTGAAAAATGTCCTAAAAAAAAAATTTTTTTTAATTATCATAAAAAAAAATTGATATCCCATTGAAATCAATGGGAAACGATGAGTCAATACTCTGGGCTCGCTTCGCTCAATATGCAAACGGCACTCAAGATTTCACGAACGCAGCGAGTCGAAATTGAGGGTTTATTGACGCCCCTAGTATATATTGTGGATATCCTTACTATACCTACCTATACTCTGATATTAAAGAATCAGTAATAACAGCACTAGATATTAGATACTGAATATGTTCTCTAGCTATGCTCTGTTATATCTCTGTGCATCTCTTCAATCTCTTAAAAAAATATTTTTATTTATACCCTAGTATGTTTCAGAAAATATATAGAAAGATTTAGATAAAATAAGATATATAATATATATATTTTATTTTAAAAATTTATCCCTTATTTATAAGACTTTTAAACATTTTTTATCGTGATCAAATCTAATGTAAAGTCCAAAAGAGTATTTGTTTTCATCAATAAAGGTTGATGACCGCTGTTGAGTTTGAAGGTATTTGCAAAGCGTCAACACGTGACACTTCACACCTTTCATCCGCTGCAGCGCTTTATCAAAGATTGATTAGACAGTGATGAAAATGTTCAGATTAATCAGCTGTGAGAGATGTCAAATACTATGGCGTAATAGAATGAGTATATAACAACTAGCTTTGACCCGCGGCTTCGAACGTTTCATCATCAAATTACACAAAATCTTTATAAATTGTAGCTTAACTTATAAACTATGTGTGTGAAGTTTCATCGAAATTAGTTAAGTTTTTATGTGAAAGAGTAACAAAAATCCTAACAAACTTTTTCATTTATATTATTATGTGGATTTTATTATCATTTTATTTTATTTCTTTTTTTTAATTTAATTTGAGATTAGAAAATCAACAAAACCTTCACCCAAAGACCAAGAACTGTGATAATTGATTACATTATCGGTATCAACGGAACTGTAAGCCTTTAAATATCCCGTTACATTACAAAATATACTAAAATACAAAAATATATAAATATAAGTAACAAATAATTATGACTGACTGACTTTAAAAGCCTCCGTGAGAATGACTCCTAGATTTTTAGGAACACATGTAGTATATAATAACGACTCACTTAACAATTAACATTTTGACCTCTACATTATAGTAAAGTTAAATTAACTTAAATTAACTTAAACCTTAAATTACATTTTACATCTACAGTTCATTTCCGTATAAAAGACATCAACGCGCTTATCTCGTTCTCAACAGTTATAATTACTTATATTTTTGGGTTCCGCGTTTGTTTTACCAACGAACCCTAAAACCAGACTTGTAACCGTGTTTAGGTTTAACTAAGGTTAAATTAAACAATTTTCTTCATGATTTTATTTCATTTTAAAAATCCTTATTTGTTATAAATTTTAAATCAGGGAAGTCGCGTACAGTTATATAAAACTGTGTCAAGGAAACCAAGAATTCGGCGATAATACAACATCTCATTGATATGCTATCCCTTTCGCACGTGTCGAAATCAAAAGTGATTGAGTGAGACATCTAACCGCAGAATAAAACCGTCATTTAAGAGGCTGCAATTGATAGTCTTTAATACTTTGAAATAAAGTTCATTATTGTTTATTAAAATCTAACCACAGGATTGAGAATTATACATCATCTCGATGATGCGATTGATGGGATTTACGTCTTTACTACCTTATAATACAGTTCATTTTTCTTTGCTCTCAGTTATATGTAGGGCACAATGCACTGTTATGAATTTGTATTACAGAAATTAATGGTTCCATGAAAGCCTTCTAAGGGTCACTATATTGTATTTCATAATTGAACTTAGGAAATTACCTTTGGTATCTATTTTAAATATAAATCGTATATTTTTAATCAGCGTCAACGCCTCCATACCATCCGTACCACCTGGATGCGTGCGATCATCCGCTGTGCGCTCAAGGAACTTACCACGTACCACTCAAATGTAGAACGAACTCCTGCGGTATTTCCAGATCGGTACGACATGGGTACGTCCAAAAAGGCGTTTAGTACCTCCAAGGCCGGCAACGCTCTTGTGATTCGGATGTTGCAAGTTCTTGGACGACGATGAACACGAACTAGTAAGCCACCAGATCATTTGCCCTCCTCTTACATAAAAAAGAAACAAAAAAATTTTAAAATAAATTATATTTTATTGTTGCACAAAAAACTTTTCCTTAAAAGACCGAGCTTCAAATCGATAAGTATTCGCAAGTAATTTTAATAAAACGTTTCGTCGGAGGCCATTATATATTATTTTATAATATGCTTTTACTTTCACAATGTTTATTTTTATTGTTCGCTCGAACACTTTCTTTTGCAACTGTTAAGGTGGAATCACACTGATTAAAACCGCTCACGAGATATTCATTAATAATAATTGTTTGCATTCAAACAACTCTTCATTTACATTTATATTACTTTATACTATACTGTATTGGTAAATCTGGGGTTATGTTACAATATTCTAGTACTAAAGTTATGTCCCTCCCACTGATAAAATAAGAAACATATATGAATACAAAATACTCATAATTTTATACAATTTAAAATTATTAATACTTTTTGTGGGTCATTGTGCACACTTACATAAACATTTGCAAAATATAAAAAGTTAAAGAAATGGAGAAAATCAAGAAGAATGTGACAGGAGGAGACGATAGGGAGTCAGACAGCCGATTCCATCATAGCTATTTGATAAGGTACTATCTTATATAGACGTATACGAGAAGTTGTCAAAATTAGTCGATGTCCTCTATATACATTAATTAAATAATAAAATACTTTTTACTGGTAAGGTCATATGTTCGTTATTACTACAAGTAGTTATACCTGTTTTGTGACTTAAGCAAAGCCTTGCCATTTTCGTATTCTATCCTCTAAGAGAGAGTGATGACCTGGCTACATGGTGCGGGCCCAATAAATTATTGGGACTACCCACTAAAAATAGCGGTTATACCCATCGCTGTACCGAGATCACAAGATTGCTGCCGCACTCGACCGTGGTAAAACAAAGATATGCATATATTTGGTAGCCTTAAAAATGTCAGCTGTACTCTGTTTCTCTGGGCTGTCTTACATAACCGTCCCAAAATATAAATTTGGTTGGTGCTATAAATAAAATATTTATCCAAACAAATGAAGATCTCTCAATGCACGACAATTATAATATACAGATAATATATTCTCTACGATTTAATCATTTAAATATTAATTAATGTAAGTTAGAATTATATTCTAATAAATCTCATTTTTTCAATCGCACGATACAAACGCAGCGGTCACTCTTTATGGTTAGTATCTACCTTAACATTAAGTAAGAGTCCGCTGAATGCAGTTGAGCAAAAAAGTTTAAGATGTCGTTATCAATGCGACATCACAGACTTATATAACGAAATTCACTTTAAATGTACAATGATAAATACAATGAAAGTGGCTCTTATTTAGAAACATTGTGAAATAATTCTTCAATTATTCAGCTATTAAGGTAATTGCCATATGAATTATGTTTTAAATAAATTAATTATCGAATTGTATATTATTGAGCGAAGCAAGCGTAGCGAGCGGAGCGTTATACTGGAGACTTTTTCACATTCTTTGTCATGAATATTCTCGAAAACTACTTGACGTAAAATTATGAAATTTTAAAATCAAAAAGACAAACATTAGGTGATGGTTTTAAAAAAAATGAAAATTGTCATGTCGTTGAAGAATAATCGTCAAAAAACTGATATCTTATTGAAGTCAATGAGAAACGATGAGTCATTACACTGGGCTCGCTTCGCTCAACATGCAAACGGCACTCGAGATTTCGCGAGCGCAGCGAGTCGAAATTGAGGGTCTGTTGGCGACCTTAGTTTAAAATACTATTTATATCAATTGTTCTTTATACGCTAAAAAGTTTTGATACCTTTGATATCCGCTAGATGGCAGGAGTAGTACATTCTAGTTAACGCGTGCATGGTTTTACGACATACGTTATCTGGCGTGTAATAGAACAATTAAATTGCAATCACTATCCACTTGAAGACATCTCATAGTTAATAATTGTCGATATCAATTGAATTATATTTCTTGTAGCACACACAGACAAATGTATCGCTCCATTAATCTATATAATCTTTATAAACTTCGACGGTCGATATTTCTTATAATTTATTACATACACTATCAGTATTATATAGTTATTTTATAGACTTTCTTTAAAGATGGATGGACTATGTTGGGTCGTGAGGTCAGCACCGGCAAGGGGGAAGTGGGAGAGGGGATAAGTAATGGTCGCCCTAACCTTCTCAATGAAAATTAAGGTCAGATATACTGCAACTCGTAGTATATTTTCGTAACATTAATCTTTTAAACGCATTTACTATCAAAACAATCCAGCTCTGATATCTCTATAATGAGAGAGAACACGCGATAATTGATATCGTTCAATAAACAAACACGCAAAACAATATATTTAGTAATGACAGTAGTGTATATATGAAATCTTACCATATAAAATCGATTACTTTTTATCTTTCTTGCACTACTCCTCCTAAACCGCTTATCCGATTTTTATTAACAGGGTATCAAATAGAAGCTTATAGTCTAACGATGCCAGGGTTATGTTTTGGCGACGCTGTAAGGTCAATAAGGTCACCAAATTAAAAAATAAAAATAACGGCGAGCGAAGCGAGCCCTACGGCTAGTTTAATTCTAATTATCATATACACTTTAAATAGGTACCTATTTAGTATTTAAACTTGTATACAGTAATACCCCGCTTTACGCGAGGGATACGTTCCAAAAAAAAACGCGTTAACTGAAATTCGCGTATTAACGAGGTTTATGATTAAACATAGTCAAAAATTATTACAAAAAAATATAAATCATTTTAATCAATCACTTTAATTCGAGGAACACTTTATGCAATACATACTCTTATTTTTTACGGAAAAATACATCTATTGTTGATGACTACATTATATTTATATACTCTTTCGCGTAATTCGAGACATTTGACGCGAAATTTGCATCCGCGTTATAGTTAAACCGCGTGTAACGGGGTCGCGTAAAGCGGGGTATTACTGTACATTATTTTCGTAGCGTTATTTTCAAAGAAGACTTAGTGTAGGCACTTTTTTACATTTAACAACCTATAAAGGTAATCTTTCTTTATCCTATTATAACATTTTGTTGAATCAACAGAAAATATAAGAATGCGTAATTTGATCAAACCACTATTAAAGCTTAAGCTAAAATGTCTATTAAATAATTTATTTGTCTATATTATTTTTGTGTTATTTAATTTGTTTTTAGCACATGAGTAGATGTATATCGTATGTATGTGTTAGTGTGGTGTGAACGTATTTCACACATGAAAGCCATCCTTGATGATATGAACAGGAATATTGTTTTAGGACTTTCAAATAATGATTTGATACAGCCAAAACATGTTTAAATAAAACCTTTTTTCGTCAAATAATAATACATACTCGTCATTATCAAATACTATTAATTTTAATTCGAATTGATTTACATAAATAAGACCATTTTAATATTTTCAAGTGACTATTTTTTTCTTAACTACATATTTTTTGTCTCTATTTCGTTGTATACTTTTAATAACCTGTTCCAAGTATCCAGTTTTATTTATTTGTATTATAAAAAAACAGATATTTGTTTACTAAATGTAATATTTTATACCTTTTCTGTACTTGGTTTCTTAATATATTATTATTTATATTCAATATCAAACCCTTAAAGATCGGGTTAGTTTGAAGTGTAATAACAGACTTACAAAAATATAAGATAATAGTGTACTTTCACCAGAGAAACTAGAGATATCGATATAAAAACTTGTATTAACAAAGTCACCGTTTTGACGACTCGATACACAACAAACACAAATACATAAAACATGATTATAATATTAATAATATTAACATTTATTATAATAAGATCACTTTCATTCACTTTTTAATTAATGATATCATGAACTTAAGTTTTCATACAAATATATATATGCATGCGTCTTATATAACAAGTTATTTACTTTCAAATGTCCGAATCACGCGACAGTTTAAAGTTCGTTTAAGTTATGTAGCGATTACGATTTGAAATTGTTATTTGATCGTTCTAGTATATTTTACTTTCATGTGCACTATATATATATTTTTTTATATTAGAGGAGGGCAAACGAGCTTGGGTCACCGTTGATATGTGATCACCGCAGCCCATGAACTCTTGCAACATCCGAGGATTCACAAGAGCGTTGCGACCTTGGAGAAAGGAATATATGCCTTTTTTGAAGGTACCCATGTCGTATCGATCTGTAAATACCGCCGAAGGAAGTTCGTTCCACATTTGAGTGGAACGTGGGAAAAAAGTCCTTGAAAACCGCACAGTGGAAGATCGCCACGCATCAAGGTGGTATGGATAGTATTTTAGGTTTGGATACACTTAAATGTGAATATAATTTTATGTGTCTTAATGAAGACGCAATACAATTAAACAATACATTGCATTTTTTGTTTTAATGTGTCAGATCTCCAAGTTTCTATATATTAAAATTTACTATTTTTCTCCATCTCCATTACCTACGCAGGTCGTTATAGCAATACTAAAGTTATAACGGAATTCGCTGTTATCGTAAAGACGATCTCTGATAATAACAGCCTTCCTTACTTTAACAACCGCTGATGGTAATCTTTAATTGTACTCCATATGCAACGAATAAAAATATTAATAATAAATTCACGTTACATTCTCCATTATTAAACACATTCTTATGGGATACATTATATTTAAATTTATACATTAAATGGAATAAAAATTTCTTGACAGGATTCGATCTTGTAACCACTAGAAAAGATTCAAATCGCTCTGTCAATTGAGCTATAAAGTACTTAAAGTTTAAAATTTTGCAATATTTTATATTAAGTTAAAATAAGCTTAGCTTAAACATGACTATAAAAAAAATCAAACATGTATTATAAATGATCATTTATAGAATAAAGCAATTAATATAATAATACTTCTAAATTAACATGTTTGCTTGTAATTATTTCGTTCCAGTATGCGCAAGCGCAGCGTGACCTTACGTGTCGTTTCCTGACCAAATATACTGACCTGTTCAGAGTAAATTCATATATATATATATATATATATTTCAAAACTATTTCTTTTATTTTAATATGTATTTATTGATCTGTCTATCTGTTTGTTTGTTAAGAAAAACAATTACTGGATCGATTTTGATGGTTTTTAGTTTGATTATTGCTCCGATCTATTTTTAACTCTAAAATTCTTTCATTGCCATATATAAGTAATTACAATAAACTCTTAACTGAATTTGTGTGTGTGTAAATGTTAATGTTGGTTTGACATCATCATTCGAGTCGGCAAAGAGAAACAGTCCAAGTCGTTGGCAACAATTAGTATTATTGAAGATCATACTTCAATTTATAATTTATTGTAATTTAAATTTACATATAGAAAAGTGATATTAATTACAGTTGAAAATATTAATTTTAAGATTTCTTTTAACACTAAACCTACCTAGTACCGGTCAAATTGACCGTTCTTAAACTTTTGTAATACTTACACAATTTTAAACGTTATAATATCGTTATCAAACTACATGACAATTCTTAGAATATGCGTATAATATTGTCTTCACTCTTTACTTTTAGTTATTTCCATTATTACCTGCGTTATATAATTAAATAACTTTTAATTATCGGTCAATTTGACGGCGTGCGGTAGGAACAGGTATACAAGAATTGTTAGGTAGTTAGGTAGGTTTAGTGTTAAGTAATGAAATAAAATTCTGAACATCATCAAGATGTTACTTATCTCACTGGTATCACGCGTGCTTTGACCGTCCAGTGTGACGCAACTCGTATATTATACTTTCCCACTTCACTCTTTAAATAATGTTTTGTGGTTTTATCAAACAATGGGGTGTCAGATAACCTACGCAACCTGTTACCTAACGTTTGAACTCAACACCGCTCGTATTACAGTTTTTTGAACTTCCGATGAAACCCGTCCAAATTTCCTTTCCTTTGGTCGTGTCAACATTACATTCCTGTTTACTTGTCTGCGTGTTTACTTGTCTGCCGACTCACGGCGACAGCTCGTTTCGGTCGATAATTAATATGGCAATCAAATAATTATACCTTTTTATTTGAGAATTTGATAATAAATGGTTCCCATGATAGAACTTCCTGTGCAGCATCCGGCTTGTCTTTTCTTTTTATTTAGTTATGACGATTTAGATGAATAGTATGCATAAGTTAATTTTTGAGTTTAAACAATTGTCTTAAGAAGTTTCGACTAAATTATACATTCTTTATGTCTTTCTTTACTTTAATCTCTTAAACAAAACCTTTTTATGTCCGATCGTAACTTAAAATAGATACTTACAAATAATAAAACCTACTTAACATTACTATATTTTTTGTATTATTTAAATATTAAATTGAAAAAAAAAATAGCCGATCCAACCAGCTATAATACAATACAGCAAAAAGTACTATAACTGCAGCTACTGTACCAACTTAGTACTTAGGTACATTCTCCAAACATAATTCCATCTAAACACTGTCCTCACAGTTCCTAAACAAACGTAGCTATTAGCATCACAAAACGAGATCACATGTGAACTCGTCGCGACGTTCACGGGTGGTCCCCTCGGTAATTAATATTCAAACAACTCATCCACGTCCAACTACAAAGGTTTTATTGCATTTCTAATACATATTTCATACCAAACATTATTGTATTGACCCTAGCCAATGTATGACATACTGAATATGTAGTGAAAGTTGTGTATGAAATGTGTCGGCAATATATTTTAATTGGTTAACTTTTAGTGGTATTATTATTGTTATTATGTTCATAAAACAATGAAATGAAAGAATACTAGTAGACCTCGAACCTACGACACTTGAGTCCATCATCGTCGCTCTGCTGAGCTGTCGGTCGAAGCGTTAACGAATTTGGCATCGTCTGAATAATTTTAAAATATACCACCAGCCATTTATTTAAAGCTATCAATTCTGGAGAACCATATCAAACGAGAAATGTAGCCGAGTTACAATACACTGTTTGCAACTTTCTGATTAAATACTGAGACAATAAACTGGTTATATACAAACTAGATACTAAATATTTTGAAATAATGTCCAATAAGTACATTACCTTACATGAGCAAACAATTGCCTCGTAAGACAAATAAATCCTACCAAGTTACCATATATTATAATCACATTTCTCATGTAATACTTCAGCAATAAGTTAAATTAAAGCTACTGAAAATATAATGAACGTATTAGAATACCTTGATTTTTAAAATTGTATGGTACTAAATATTTTATTAACTTCTAGAACCAAACTACAATAAAAAAAACTGCTACTCGTAAACAGAATAGCTGTCTCTGAGGAGTACCTACCACATTCTAAGACAAAATCATTTGACCATAATTTCGGCTATATTTTCGTTTCGTACCGGTAAACAAAATATGGTTTACATTAAGAAATGTTATATGTTATCCGAATATCTTAGTATTCTTGAATAAAACCTATAGGATCAATACCTCTAGTTAGTTTTGACAATTCGAAACCTATGAGTTATTGGGGATTCACGAAACTATATATACTAACTATAGTTTATGGTGATTGGTATGAGTTTAAATTTTTACTACATCGATCATCGAGGAGCTCGATCGCTCCACCTTCCTAGATTTTGTCCTTCTCCCTTACATATATGGCAAATAAGAGAGATGGATATATACCTCCAATTTTGATAATATTACAATTAACATTTGATAAAATAGATATAATATTATGTTATTATTAGAATACATTTTCTTTAAATTGTAATTTAAATAAAAAATGGTTAACAACTTAAGTTTAATATTTAATTAAATGTATATATATGGGTTTAAGCGGTTATTATAGTGGAAGTTTAAAACGCATGATTTTATAAATACATATTTACATATTTAATTAAACACTTCTACTCAAAGTGATTTATTATTTTAACACTAAACCTACCAAGTACCAGTCAAATTGACTGTTCTTAAACTTTTGTAAAATTAACACATTTTTAAACGTTATAATATCGTTATCAAACTACATGACAATTTTAAGAATATGCATATAATATTTTCTACTCTCTTTACTTTTAGTTATTTCCATTATTACCTGCGTTATATAATAAAATAACTTTTAATTACCGGTCAATTTGACGGCGTGCGGTAGGAACATGTATACAAGGATTGTCGGTAGGTTTAGTGTTAATAAACTTATAGCTTTCACAATACGATATGGACTAGTTATAAGACTAATAATATGAGAACACAATCTTAAGGTAAGATAAATGTAATGTATTCGGTCGGCTGTCAAAACTATTATCAATCTATCAATAAAAAAATAAATCAGTGTATATAATTTTACTTATTACTGTCTCTTAATTCACTTTAAATAAATTGTTCGCAGTACACTTGTGGTTGTGTAATTGTCTATTTACAAAAACATCTTCCATAAAGTTAACTTGCAATTCCTCAATCTTAATATATAAAGCACAAAGACACTCACTCACTGACTCATTCATCGCCCTACAGACCAAACCGTAATACCTAGAAAGCTGAAATTTGGACACAAGACTCCTGACATATTGAATAGGTGCAATAAGAAAGGATTTAGAGGACAGCTAAAAACTGTAAAGTTTATCCCCCGCTCCCTCCCTTCTCCCATTCCATTGCAGTAGAAATTAAAATTATTTGGCCTCTTACAATGTTTATTCGTAGGATTAGGGTTCCGTAACTCACATACAGTTTGTGATTATTTGTGATTATTTTCTATTTACCCACATACAATTTGTGATTATTTTCAAGTAACCCACATATAGTTTGCGATTCTTTGTTATTATTTGCCCAGCAAAGCGGGCGGGAATCAGCTAGTTTGTTATATATCCCAATTATATTATTTTAAATAAAGTCAAATTTATGGCATAAAATAATACCGATAAATATACCTCTACTAGTACAATATGATTTAATATATTTATATCAAATCATACTTTATCATCACATTATTTTTAGCCTATTATCTGGTTATTATGATCTTGTAATTTTTTTCTTACTTATTTTATTACTTTCTAAATACAAACTTAGATCTGGACAGGCAGAGGACGGCCGAAAGATGGATGGATTACGTGAAAGACGATATGGAGAAGGGAGTGTGTACAGATATGACGAGTAACAGGAGAGTATGATAATACAATCTTAATTTTGCATTGTATTATTGTTACAAGTTTATGAATTAAAAAATATGTTATTTTTTCAGCTTATTAAAGCTGTTTATTACAGCATGTGGAATTTAGTTTTTTATTCAGTGTAAGGGCAATAGGAGAGTCCTGAAGAAAACAAATGCAAATAAATAGAAAAGAAAAAGATATGTAGCAAATAAATTCTTTCGACATTCTATCCTAGTTTGCAGCCGATGGATAAAGCAGCGTGGTTATGGAATTCTCTACCAACCCATGTAACATAATGCAACCCTTCCGTCACGCGGCCTCACGGCGTTTGTGTAATTTTTAATACAAAGCAGATGCGGCTGAAACACAAACATTGTGTTTTATGACAGTCTATACAAGTATATATATATATGATGTTTCGTCGTAACTCGTGTGCAGCAATACATATTTTTGTATGACATTGAGTGAAGGATTATATTATCTTTTTAAAATACTATATAATAATAATAATGTGTCAAAATAATTATTAAACATTTTAGTCATTGATTTGTTATTTACATTGCTACTAGCCTTATGTACTTGCCTTATATACTAGCCTTATGTACTAGCCTTATGTACTAGTTTTTTCTATAAATATAACTTTCAATAACAGAACGATAATAAAATACATATAAATTACGCTTTTCATATATGAAATATAGATTGTATAGAATATACAAAATGTTATCTTAGACAACACTTAACACTTGTATGTGTTAAATTGTGTACTAGGAATTGTATCCGTTTTCTTAAATTAGCCCAAATTCTGATATTAATAATATATCGTTATTTTCAAACAGGCAAAGAAAATGCAGGATATTATATGGAAAAATTAAAGTCAGAAAGATATTCTCAACAGCTCCCTTACAATAGAAGCAAGCCAACTTTAGGATTAAAACTAAGCAGTAACAATAAACCTTGAATGGTATTTCGTTAGTAATATATTGTTGATAAAATATATATATGTACATATTAACACAGTATTCGGTGATTACATGTAACGTGGAACAAAAATAAAAATATGTTTTTAAATGTTTTCCTAACTTATCTTTAAAATGAGTTAGTTGCTTTGAGCTTAAGCTCGTGCGATTTTTTTCATTTTTTGTATGGATTACAAAGTTGTGGTACATTAATAAATAAATTTGTCAAATACATTAACTTAGTGAGTTCGAATATTAGTTTCAACGTTTCCTTTTATTTTACGACAGTTAAATTGTCAAACTTGTAACTCACATAATGATATGTAATAGTCAAAAACTTCCATATTTTTGTTTTTTTTCACTACAATGTGTAACGTCACTACTCGTACTACATTTGAAATGTCAATGTCAAAGAAATGTCAAAGGTTTACGAAGATTTATGAATGAACGGAAACAAATACCATATTCGGATTGATTTACTATAAAACTATAACACAAGGAATGCTGTAGATCCTACATCTGTACATAATTATCTTTATAATGCAAAAGAAGCATTATACATAAGTATATTATCAAAGTTATAAAAAGCTAGTGTTTTACTAAATCAGCTAATTTATGTATAAACAAAAAATATAATTGAGTTGAGCGGAAGCAAAGCTCCTAACCGTTTGGGAGACCTTTTTAGTGTTTAGTTGTCGATGCGATTAGATAATTAGCTAAAAATTTTCTCATGTATGTTTGACCCGAACGCGGATGTTATAGCGAAAACAGATCGAAAAAATGTTTAGCCATTCAAAAATTATCAAGAAAAGAAGAAAGGAGAGGGGCTCAGCTCAACACCCGCCGCGTATGGTTGGCGGATCCTAGTATAATAATTGTAGGAAAAGCCATATTTTTATATTAAACTGATAATACCTGAGTATAAAGAACATCATGTTATTATTAAAATTAGGATTAATATATTTTAAAACGATAACTTTTTAATGTACTCAGCTAAGGCGGTCACCCATCTAATACCAATGTGTAACATCAACGCCTCACGCAACACCCTCCATACAATTCGAATACTAGTAATGAGATTATAGGTTTCAAATTTCTGTTAAAAAACTGAATGAACAGATTTGACAATTAACTAAGTTTATAAACCTTATTCCTTTCTTGACTTAGTTCCGTTAAGTCTGACCGTCTCTATTACTCATAGCAGGATATATATCACTTGTCTAATAATTAATTTATCATCTTCATGTGAACTCCACTCTACTTTACCAAATGGCTTCATATCAGATATTTGAAAAGAAATATAACCTTTATTCTCATACACACAAGTCATATTATAACTTAATAATCATCATTAAAAAAAATATATAAACTTTATCAATTTATAAACTAAAATTCTTACTTTAAAAAAAACTAAAACTTTTTGGTGTTACTGGTTTAAAACATTTTTATTGATTTTATATTAAAAAAGTAATATATATGTCAAAGTCATTTTACCGTCTCATACGTCATTCTCATTGTCTACCGAAATGACATAATAAAAGAGCGGGAAACAAGTTGCGACGACAAAAACAATTTGGATAAGGGCAAGTGTCTATTATAGTCTAAATATTCCTGTATAAAAGATCATATAAAAAATATGATTGTCATCGAAAAATATTGACATAAATATCGTAACCGTTATAATTCTCATTGTTGCTTGTACAATTTGGTGTCAATTAAATACGAAAAACTATAATATACCTGAACCTCCTTTCACAATACTACATACTTAGATGTTTGTTAAGGTCAGGTATACACTGGTACAATTAGGTCAGATGGGGTGCGGCGTGACGACCTATCTATAACTGCGGTATTGTGGTGAAAAGGGTATGTTTGGAAGAGTCTTCATAAAATGGTATTTATTTTATATAAAACATTTATAAATAATGTTTTACATTACATTTAACAAGTGATTAAACATTGCTTGAAAGATTAAAAGATAAAACAAAGATATCAAAAATTTTGTTCTATTTTTGTAATTCTGAATCATGTGTCAAGTGTTCGATGTTTTTTTTTATCGTTGGAACAGATTATAGTTATTCTTAAGTTATTTGAGTAAATAATATTACTTACCAGTTAAATATATTTTTGATCTGTCTTATTATTACTCAAATTATTGAGTTATACACAGTAATAAACTTAAATAAAATAATGAAAATAAATTGAGAAATTAGTGATAAAATAAAAAGATACCAACAAAGAAAGTAAAAATGTATGATGACGTCATATTTTAATTCTAGAATCATTTATTATAACAAATAAGTTATACTCATATCGATATCTTATCAATGATAACAACAAATTGAAAGATACCAGATAATGTGGCTATACCAGCTGCAAGGGCGCTCAATATTGATAAATATGTTTGCTAAGGAATCTCGGTTAATAATAACATTATTTATTAGCGCTAGTACAACTAGGGTATTGAAATAGTTGTACTAGCGCCTAGTACAGTAACTAGGGGCGCCAACAGACCCTCAATTTTGACTCGCTGCGCTCGGGAAATCTCGGGTGCCGTTTGCATATTGAGCGAAGCGAACCCAGTGTATGACTCATCGTTGTGGACAATGTCGGATATCTGTTTTTTGACGATTATTCCGCAACGACATGACATTTTTCAATTTTTTTTAAAACCATCACTTAATGAGTGTCTTTTTGATTGCAAAATTTCATAATTTTCCGTCAAGTAGTTTTCGAGCCTATTCGTGACAAAGAATGTGAAAAGGGATCCAGTAGAGCGCTACGCTCGCTTCGCTGATAGTGAGCTGTTACCGAGCTTTTCGTGTCAAATAGGGCGCTTAAAATTGGAAAATGTAATGGGTGTTTAACAGTAGACGCAAGAACGATCACTTAAGCCATTCCGTAATAAACTAAAAATAAATAATTGAATATACCTACAATGTTACAAAAACTGTTTCGTAATTAAGTGATATCAATGTCAGTAACATGCAAGTTTAATTACAGCTTAGGAGGTACGAGTATATTATATTATACGTATAACTTGAATTTGTATAGTGAAAGTATTTAAAGTTTATTAATAATGAACAGTCATTTAATATATATGTATTAACACTAAACCTACCGACAATTCTTGTATACCTGTTCCTACCGCACGCCGTCAGATTGACCGGTAATTAAAAGTTATTTTATTATATAACGCAGGTAATAATGGAAATAACTAAAAATAAAGAGTGAATAACATATTATATGCATATTCTAAGAATTGTCATGTAGTTTGTTAACGATATTATAACGTTTAAAAATGTGTAAGTTTTACAAAAGTTTAAGAACGGTCAATTTGACCGGTACTTGGTAGGTTTAGTGTTAATAAGCGATAGTAAATAGAAGGTCCGAGGCCGGTGGTAAGTAGGCTGTCACGTATCATGTTACCACTTGGTTTTTGCATCATAAATGTAATATAAATCCATATGGAGCGTACATTTATATAAATGGAATTATATTATTATTAATATGAGACGGATGACCTGATTTTATGAGGTCATTGAGGATATAATAGAGGGTGTTGCGGATGAGTTGCTAAAGGGTGATTTGAGGGACAAGGAGGTATATAGGTAGGAAAGAGAGGGAGGATGTGATAAAAATGATGTATTAATAAACATCGCCTGAGCGGGTTACGATGTCCTTATGGTGTTTTTACACCAGCTATTTTGTATGGTTCTGAAGTATTCACACAATATGAAGCATACAAGCTAGTCATAGCGATTTCATCTACCAATTGTCTCATTTAAAATGTATAAAAATACTCGTGTTACTGTAATAGCAATTCAAAGTAATTTTGACATTTGCTGTAGATTTAGAAATTTCATTCCATTAAAACCTTCTTACGTACTGACTCAGCCAAAAGCTTACAACAAAATACGTGAACAAACAGAAAGGAAAATCTATTTTATTGTAATAACTTTAAAAATATAATGTATAGACTTGACTTTATTAAAAGTTATATGTACAATTAATCTAATCTATAGTTTAGATAATTATCATTTAAGTGGTTTATAAACATAATGAAATTGTTGATGCTCGATTATATATAACTTGTAGAAAGAAATATATATACATATATATAAATGCTAGCTTATTCCCTCGACTTCGCTGGGCATACCACTAATTTGGATGTCAACTTAGATTGCTATGGTAACCTTTATCATATTATCCAATGCCATCGTAACCGTTGCTATGGTAACCGTTGCTATAGTAACTCTTACCCGTGCGTTAAGTGTTTAGCTCCTACAGGCCTAAAACTTGTCAAAAAGTTGAAATTCGTTAGGATAGGAATTCCGTACAATCCGTTCTTAGTGGACGTTTACGTCACAAGAATAGTAACTATGTAAAATTTTAAGTTAATCGGATATATAATTTCGGAGATTTTGTGATGAGACAGTGAGTGGTATATCGCTTATATATATAAGCGAATAACTGTTGATAAAGCCATAAGGCGCAATCCGGCCTTTCTCAAAGGAATCCTGGTGACAAACCGGACTGTAACAATACATGCGATTATATATCTTATAAGATTGTATTAAGTGTTATTATGGAATGAAGGTTGTGAAATAAAGATGGCAGACACCTGTACAAACGATGCTGGTAGCGGGTCTGAGGAAAACATTGAGGTTACTACGTTATTTGATGGAATATACTGTATTTATGTGTGCCAAATATAATTAATATGTTTTTAATTAAACATGTAAATTAGGTTATGTAAGTATTTTTTATTAATATTATAGTTTTTTTAACACTAACCTACCGTCAATTCTTGTATATCTGTTCCTACCGCACGCCGTCAAATTGACCGGTAATTAAAAGTTATTTTATTATATAACGCAGGTAATAATGGAAATAACTAAAAGTAAAGAGTGTAGAAAATATTATATGCATATTCTAAGAATTGTCATGTAGTTTGATAACGATATTATAACGTTTAAAAATGTGGAAGTTTTACAAAAGTTTAAGAACGGTCAATTTGGCCGGTACTTGGTAGGTTTAGTGTTAAATATAGAATGCAGAATTAACCAACACGTGCATCACTCGACTTCCGGGTTCAAACTGGTGTCGCCATAACTTTCATATTAAATATTTAAATTTCGAATATATTTATAAGTTGTCAAGTTAATACGTAATACCACCTTGCAAATTAAAACGCTGATTTAATGATAACGGATTACACAATTTTATTTTTTAATATTATAATATAAATTGCATTATAATACCTACTTTCTTTTTGATCTCGATTACGTCAAGTATATACGGTCTTCAATTTATTATTGCATTGGAAATTCAGCTGTTTTTATATAATCATAAGGCTCATATTACAATGATTGAAATATATTTTGGGTGAACTGTATAAAATTTGCTGTACAAACAATATTTATTGCGCAAGCCACAACCAAAATGCTTACTCGATATTTAACTTCTATTATTTTTATGTTATCGTTTTTATTTATTTTAATTATATATTTAATAATAATTATATTATTTTTCCTCATTCGTCTTATAAATCGTAGTTCCAATCTCTTTTAAGTAAAGAAGTAAAGAAATTTAAGGCCCCAATACCACTAGGAAAATCCCTCTCCCAGTTGAAGCTGATCGGTGAATCATAGGAATTCTATATAATAATATATACGAATCATAATAATAACAAAAAAAATCAAATTGAGGAAGTGGAATTCTTTAAGAAAAGATTTATTATCTGTAATAAAGGATAATATTCCGAGGTCGCTGCAGCTTGTACGTAATAGCGTATTGTCTCTGAGTTTTTGCGATTTAAGAAACTACCAACAATGGTTGTAATTAAACTATTTTATGAGAATTATTGAGGGTTTAAAGCGACACTGTTATATGTATTGCATTTTTTCCATCATGCAGTCTACAGAATGCATACACAAATGGCGGTAGTTTTTTTTTCTATTTAAATGTATGGATGTTATTAAAAGTATAGAGAAATCTTATGTCAAGCCCACAGCCCCCATCCAAGCACGTTTCTCCGGCGTTCTGCCGTCGGAGGACGTTAGTGTCAAATCCTAACCCACATCCAACCCTCGCTTCCCACCTAACGGCGTCCTGAGCCGTGGCCCGAGCCTCACAGGAGGCGCCCTCAGGACGCGCGTTCCCCTGGGGCCTTTCAGGCCCCCCTTTTTCAAGGACGGGTCTCTGTACCCGTCCATTCCACCGGTGGCGCTGTCATGGCCAGTAGGGCTAACAGCAGAGACATAAAAAAAAAACAAGCCCACAGTTATTCTATTCCACCTATCTATACCCTCAGTTCTGATTTTTTTTTTTATCAGACAACATTGTTTAAAGTCAGTGCAAATGTTTTATCGAGTCGAGAAGAAATAATAAGATGGGAGTAGAAAGTTGTGTTAGAAATTTTAATAAAAATATCCTTAATATTCATTATAAATAAACATTTATGTTTTATATTATAATTAGAATAACATATATTAAAAAAAATATCTGCCAATGTCATAATAAATATGTATAAAACTACGAATGATTTTTAAAATACAGTAAAACTACATTAAAGTACATTTAATAAGCTACTTTCAGTTTTAAATATTAAAAACTGTATGTGTGTCATCAGTTCAAGGGTGTGTCAATCAGATAATGAAACACTTGGAACATTAAAAAAACACACCTTCAAGTACAGAATAAACAAAAACAGAATACAGATATAAATAAAATTAAAGAGAAAATACTTTTTGATTTTTTTAGATATGTCAGTTAAAACATTTTTATTTTGTTTTTTACACTATTTTTGTGTTTATTCTATCAAAACAGTATTCTCAAAAATAACATAATTTATTTCAAGATATAGGAAAGGCTATAAGAACTATTTTTTTATTGCCAATTACTTGTCTTTTTTATACTTTTAAAGCCTAACATTCAAATTTTACAGTTCGATTTTAGATATATATAACACGTTTATTAAATTAATAATTTATTATCTATAGTAATAGCACAGTGTAAATACAAATATATTACTATATAATATATTGCATCACACAGATCAAAGTCACTTCAATGCCCTTCAAATGACGGCAGACTTTTTGCACTTTTACCGAACTTGTTTTAAAACAACAAATCTTGAACCACACGGGTATTGATTCATTTAGATTTGAAGTTTTTCTATTCTATTCCTAACATTACAATAACATATATTTATAATAACAGACTGCTATTCTCAAATTAATTAATTATGTAATAATTAATATCCAGTTATAAAATCAAACACGAATATAATAATTATAGAATGTAATTCTGACAGAACTCGCTTCCCCGTCACTACTGCGCATGCGCGGACTATGTGCACGTCAGAGGCCTGCGTGAGCGCGAAATTGATGACAATCTGTTATAAAGAAAATATGTAAAGAAAAAGTAATATTCGTCCCAATTAAGATAGGTTGTGAGTATGTTCATAAATTAAATATTAAAACATTACAAATATTGTTATATTGACGGGAATATCTCATATATTCGCCATTATAAATTTAGAATTCGTAATTACTATCGTAACACGTGCAAACTCAAATAATAATAATAATATATATATATATATAGTGTGTGTGTGTGTGTGTATTGTTTTATTGGTATATTTTCGTTAAAACGGTGAAAGCTCCGTTTCTCATTGCGATGAGTGAATGTGAATAAATGACCCCGAAATACATTTAATATGATACTCATCATTTTATATTATTATTTATGTTTGTGTGCGTGTGTTGCTATTTTATAACATTTAATACTATTTATGTGTTTATGTGCGTGTGTATGTATGTGTGTGTGTGTATGTGTGTGTGTGAGTGTTTTTTATTAATTCGTTGATTTCTATATTGACATATCACGAATGTCCTACTTTAAGTATTTTATTTTAATAAAATGTAATATATGCAAAACTTTTTAAGATTATCAAAAAAATATAGTGAATTTGATGAGTGTTTATTGAGCGAAGCGAGCGGAGCGTTCTATTGGAGACTTTTTCACATTCTTTCTCACTAATAGGCTCGAAAACTACTTGACGGAAAATTAAGAAATTTTGCAAAATTTTAAAAATGTCATGTCGTTGAGGAATTATCGTCAAAAAACTGATATATACCCCATTGAAGTCATTGAAAACGATAAGTCATTACACTAGGCTCGCTTCGCTCAATATGCAAACGGCTGAGATTTCGCGAGCGCAGCGAGTCGAAATTGAGAGTCTGTTGGCGGGCCCAGTATCATATATGTATTATTGAATTTTCATTTACAAATATATTATAATGTATCAGAATGTAATGAAGGTCCACTTCAACAACGGCTACCTACTTTAATCCGTCTCTTGAAAGATAATCAGAAAACAATAGGTACAATATTTATATCAATACTAGTTGTTGTCAGCGACTTCGTCTGTCTCATACAGTTCAAATGATCATCATTAAAAATGTCATCATTAAAAGTCCAAACGATATACTTTTATCGTTAATATGATTAAATGTCATGAACAAACAAACAGGTAAACAGACAAAAGACTATATATATATAGTCTTTTGTCTGTCTTTTGAAGTATTTAATATATTTATATATATATCTATATATATATATATATATATATATATATTTATTTATTTATCTTCACGCCATATCCCTTGCGAGGTAGCCAGAGACGACGAAGCGCCAAACGCTACCTGCATCCCTCTTTCGCCTCGGCCACAGACATCAACCTCTTCATACATGCCCTCCGGGTGTTCCTCATGCTTTTTACGTCACCTTCCTCCAGTATCATAGATACTGTGTTTTCCAAGGTCACTCGAGGCCTCTCCCTGTCTCTCTTACCGCTCACTTTTCCTATATAAATCTTTTTTTTAATTCTTTCATCACGTGCCCAATATATATATAGTTTTCGAAATAAAAATTTGGTTAAAATTTCTTTTATTTATATAATAAATGAATATTTAGTTTGTAGAAAGTAAACCAATATAATTTTATGATCAATTTCTCCACGTTTTATTTTAATTACCTTTCTTTTCAATATACATATAAATTTTTATATTAAAAATAAAATAGATAAATAATTTCTACGAAGTTACAGATTTTCCGTATTACTTCAAGGATGCTTGTAATAGTCATGTATTATTAATAAGTGGTAATGTTTAGATCATCATTGTATGTATAAATAAATGTAAAAAATATCGATAATTATATCGATACATGGACATCTCTAGTATATGGAATAAAAGTTGAAATATATGAAATAATTATTTATTTCAATCCATTCACTAAATTGTTTTAATAGGGTTTGAACCTGCCTCTTTTAAGACTGTCTCATCACTGCGAACTGAGCCATCGCGTCCAACCTTGAATTTATCATAATTCTCGACTAATTTTATATGTTTTAATGTTTATTTATAAGAGATACCTGTTTACATAGTGTTGTTCGTCCATCCATGTAGGGGAAAGTGTTTAGAATGCAGCGCGCGGCCGTGACGAGGACGTCGCGAGGACGAGACGACATTACATAATATCGCAGTGGGTCACGACTATTTATAACTATATTATAATTTGTGGCAAGAGAAAGATCGACGCTTCTAAAGATCTCTCTTAGAAATTAACACTAAACCTACCGTCAATTTTTGTACCTGTTCCTACCGCACGCGGTCAAATTGACCGGTAATTAAAAAATATTTTATTATATAACGCAGGCAATAACAGAAATAATTAAAAGTAAAGTGTGAAGAAAATATTATATGCATATTCTAAGAATTGTCATGTAGTTTGATAACAATATTATAACGTTTAAAAATGTGTAAGTTTTACAAAAGAGTAAGAACGGTCAATTTGACCGGTACTTGGTAGGTTTAGTGTTAAGGTCTAAGAAAAACTGGCAAGAAATCTCACGGATTTTAACTTATTATTATTTTTTTATATAGCCTGTATCAACACTTGCCTGTTTTAATTTTTTTATTATATTCTGATTGAAATATGCATATTAAAGACGCTTCGTTAAGTATTGATATCAAGTGATAGTGTATCAGATTGCTATCATTCCTCGAATTAATTACGTCCATTATTATAGTACATTAACATGATATATAAATAACAATTGTATTTAGCCGACAGAGTACATATCACCACTACCACTACCACCACCACAATAAAGCTTGGGGTGGTATCACCACAGTTACAGATAAAAGACTTTTTACAAACTTACTGTTCACCCATACCTCTCTCGTTGTGGGTACGTTCCAAAAAAAAACGATGCAAATTGAAACGACGCAAAGTGAATTAAGATTTTCTATAGCAAACTATATAAAGATTGAAGATAGGTTCCAGGGTTATGAAAATACTACTTTTTGAAAAGAAAATTCAACAAAGTAAACATTTAAAATCAAAAACAATAAAACTTTGTACATAAATAAATTGGAAAAATATTTACCATTTTTGTAACCAGAAACAACACGTAAAAAATTATATTAATATTCTTTTTTAAAACCACAACACAATATATAATTGACACTTAAGCGTAATATTTGAAAAACAAAGTGAAAATAAAACTATTAAAATTTCGTCGATTTTTAGTTAGAAAGGGAATTCCCGTGTTCTGATGGGATGACGCAATTAGAGACTAAAGGGTTGCCATCTTTTAAAAAAAAGAAAAAAAAATTGAACCTAAAACAACGCAACATCGACAATCTTTAGACACACAGTGAATAATAGTCCTAATTAAGCAGCGACACAACTCGGAAAAAACGCAAAACGAAACGACGCAAAGCGAAGTATTATATGTAACTGGATTTATAAGTTAAGCAATTCCTTATAATGATCTTAACTTAAGGAAAAATTATAAAAAATATTGTATTTAGTGTAATACATACGAGTACATACAAGTTTGAACACTACCTTATACATAATAATATTATAGTATGGTAGTAGCTCTAATGTACACCCTCCCACACAGGATAGCAGCCTTGACATTGGTTATTAGGGTACAAATACAATACAAGTACACGATTTATTAGTATTTTCTCTTTGTGCCAATCTATTTGATCTAAGTGAGGGTAGCTCATAACTGTCTTGGTCGGCTGGCATATAATGGATTTAAAAACACACAATATATATATATATATATATATATATATATATATATATATATAACAAAGTGTTGTTTGTTCGAAGTTTTAAGACATTTATTATTATTATTATTATTTATATCTTTATTTTGTGTACTAAAATAATAATAATGCCATAAAATAAGATATAGGGCTTTGTAAGCATTTTATTATTTTCTGTCACCTTAAGTTTATCGCATAAAATTGTAGTTTAGACCAAAAAAAAGCGTCTTAATAAAAGTTTTATGATAATTTTATATTATTACAAAATGGCTGAAATCTGTTTTGATTTTTAGTTTTTCAACCTTCATATCTCCGTTTTAAATTAACAATCCACCTATAAAGAAAAATACGAAGTTAATATTAAAAAAAGAAAACAGCTGAACATATTAAAAAAATTTGCTTAAACAGAGCCTTTGCTGTTACTCATTAAGCTTATTCTAAAAAATATATAGATAAATAAAAAAAAATGCTTAATTGATCATACTTTTTTTAATATAATTGTTATTAGTTGTGTCATGTATATCATGTCACTATCACATCTATATCTAATGATATGTCGGCAATTCGTCTCTTATCTATAGATAGGTTGAACATTCTAAAGATAACGTATATTAGGTATGATTATTTTTCATATATCTACATAATTAACATGCAATAAACTGCGACTTTTGCTCGATTTTTTTATTACTTTTTGTTTTTTTTTTAATATATATTATACGCATACCAAGGTCTTGTAATTTAAGCGCGCCTTTATTGGTTTAATATCTGAATTAAATAAATATTATTTATTTAATAAAAATTTATTCAGTATAATATAATAATTTTATTTATTATTCAATCACAACGGAGCTGTCATTTATTTTATTATTAATGCTTGACATAATTGTTAATTAATGTAAATTATGTGGCAAGTAAGGATGTAATTTTTCTTTTTTAACATTAATCTTTGTTTTTTTTTAAATAAATGAATATTGTAATATTATCTGTATCATAATGCAGTATAATAAAAAATATTGTTTTTTTTCTACAGATATATATTTAAATTTAAAAAACTAACTTTAATTGGATTTAAATTTTATTTTAGCTATAATAAGAAGCATCCTGCAGGCATTCCTTTATATTAATTAATAAATTGTTTATAAATGTCAGGTGTCAATGTGAAAAGAAAATATTAAAAATTTTTTTTTTTTTAATTTAATTTTAAATAAAATCAGTTTTTATTAGTGCATAATATTAGATTAATGACAACAAAACGGATATAAAAAAATATAAAAAACCTTAATGTCCTATTTGTTCATGTATGACGTCATTCTAGAGGTTATATGTAGGTATGTAACAATTGAGTCATAGATCGTGTCCATTATATGGAAAATAACATATTTATCTCACCCATAAAAGCAAGCAATAATAAATATATAAAGTATATATTATATAATAAAATTTGGATAATTCTTTACATTATCACGAACGAACTCTGTTCGTTCTGTATTGTTTTCACTTTTCTTGGATGGATGTATGGATGGATGTTGACAGGATTTTTTTTAGTTTATTTTCATATTTAATTATATTACCATTTTGTATTTTTATTAATCACATTTTTTTGTAATTATTTACTAATTATAAATTAACATGTATTTAACATTTTCTTTTCTGCAATAAATAATAATAATTTTACTTAAAAATCAATTGTTTTTTATTAACATTTATAATTTCGTCAAGGTTCGTTCGGGATTTACGCCTGGGTATATACCCTGGGTATTCGGTATATACCCTGGGTATTCGGTATATACCCTGGGTATTCGGTATATACCCTGGGTATTCGGATATACCCTGGGTATTTGCATCTTCACTGGTTTTTGTATTTTATTCATAAAATATTAAATGTTAATCTTGAGGTGACACTGGTGGAGTAAATTATTTTACCTCATACTCGTAGATGCGGAAAAAGGTGCTATGTTTAACGCTTAAATTAGCTAAAATAACTAGAGAAATTAATTTTATACGACATGGTATATTAAATGACATCTTATACTGTACTTGTAGCTTCAGTAGTTTAGGTCGTCTATCCTGATGGATAAACGAGCAAATCCGGATGATAATCTTAGTCATATATCGTCAGTTACACATTTAAGACTTAATATATATACATATATATAGGCAGCAGCGGCGTTAGGGCTACTGACACCCCGGGCAAAAATATTTAGGCGCCCACTTAAGGAAATCAATATCGAGTATTTATTTTTTGTTGAACCAAATCATCTGACAGCTGAACATAGTTGTGAATACGGCACATAGAGCACAGTATTGTGTGTGTACCCTCAGCGCGGAAGGCAGAAGGCCAAGGCCCCAGACCTCAGCGCCCCCCAAATTTGGCGCCCCGGGCCGTCACCCCATCGCGCGGCCCCCAAACGCCGGCACTGTATATAGGAAGGTGTTAATAACACATGTTATACATTTTAAAATTATTTTATTTCAAAAAATCCTAATACAATAACAAATTTGAACGATTATAAATATAAAGGTATCCACAACAGCTGACATAAATAGGAATCTTCGAATCTATATCTATATCTATAAGGCAATTTTGTATCACGTGTTTTTTAACTAACTATTAACGGATAATGTACTTATTTTGAAGAAGATTGGACTTTTAATTAATGATAAATCATTATTTTAATCATTCAATGACACTCAGAACTTAATGATATTTGTTTGTTGTATTTAAATATGTCTTAATATGTTTTTTGTATAAATAATTTATTTTTTTTATTACAAAAATACTACATTACTATAATTGAGATAAAAATATTAATCTCAAGTAATTATTTTGACTATTATAATAATAACAAATCAACTCTAATATATTATACAATTTCGTTGTTAATGATATCATTAAAATTGTCATTATTATGTCATTATCATTAAAAGTTGATTTGCTCCATTTAACTAAGTGCTGCTAGTATATAAGGCACAGTTTTGACACTACTACAATTTCATATACATTCATTTAAGTACAACTTGTTTTCATAATATGAAAATATTTATATCTGTATAAGTGAATACAAAATATAACATGAACCGAGGATTAGAATGTGTGAAAGTATGAATTAATTCAGTATTTCATAATTACATGCCGGCAGTCCTATCAAAGTATTCCGTGACGAACTGACAAATTAAACATAAATTAATGTTAGTTCAGTAAAATAAATATATATCTAGTACAAAAAAATCAGTCGCTCTTTTAATAACATTTTAATAATTATAGAAACGGGAATAAACGAGTCCATGCTGGTTGGTGGAAGCGAAAACACAAATAAAAGTTTGAGTTTTAAAGATAAATCAAACTCAAAACCCAAACGGTTTCCCACGAAGTCGATTGAAGCCTCTAGAAAGGAAAGCGCCGCAAAAAATCACTTTTTAGTAGACACATATCGAACAATAGGAAGAAACTAAACTCACATGGCGCAGTCATATCGCCCGCTTTCCACCGGAGGCGAGATCATGATAACCATTTACATTGTTCATGGTCTAGAGAAATTAAACGCGTATTCGATCGATAGAAGATCCCGTTCGGTTTGGGATATTGATTTGTAGCGACCGTTAGCTAAGATGGATGACGTCTCGACATGCAAACCGCACTTTGGTACACTCCGCTACACATGATACACATGACGCGTCACTGTACGCGACTGTTACACTCAGCGACCACGGTTCCGCTCGCTAGCGATGTTATTACGATCAATTTTGGCGTCACACGCCCTTATATTATGAATTTATCCCGTTAATATTGTATTATGAACTAGGCAGCTCCCGCTTCTTGCTTTTGTTGAATGATTGACTCCCACTGCGCTATGAGACGCGTCGAGCTCGGAGCTAAAAACTCCTGCCCAGGGCCGAGATCGCACAGCTGTGCCAACGACTTGGCCGGTTTTAAACTACCAATCGAATCCTGACCAGAACTGTTCCTTGGCGAAGGTGACCGCAAGTCTTCATTGAGAGCTTCGTATAATTCACCTATAGATTTGGTAGCTTTTAACTTGCCCGGCAGAGGGATCTCTTCATCTTCAGATTCAGAGGTGATTTCGGAGTCACTCAATTCTATATCGAAAGGTCTCTGTTTCTTCCTCATCTTTTTCAGCTCGTGTTCTCTATCTTTCATCTCTCTCAGTTCCTTTTGGATCTTCTCTTCTACGGGGACGTATCCTTTCCGTACGGGTTTACCTTCAGGGGTACGGGTAATGACTGCTGGAGTGAGGGGAGCCACCGTGATTGGAGTGAACACTATTGGCGGTGCGACAGCAGTCGGCGTGGTCGGGGCTCCGGGAGAGGTAACTGGCAACTTGCCTTTGTTGGCTATAAACCTTTGCATGATTCCCTTTGTACCGTTCTGTGGAGTAAATCGACGGGTATAACCATTAGTGGATAAGACCGCGGGGGTGGTGGGTGGTGAGGGTGCTATCGGCCCCAATAAGTGGGACGTTGAAACCGCCCTATTCAGTGTCTTCTGCGGCTTATCATCACCATTCATATGACCGTTCTGATTAGTGACATCTATAGTGGACTCTGAGAGGAGTCTACTCATCCTAAAATGTCCTTCTTTAAATTCACGTTCCCTTTCTGTGACTTCTATAATCTCTCTTTGGATTCTGGACAGGGGATCTTCTTTCAGCATTGACTGCAAAAAAAAATATTGTTTTAATTATATAGTTATATAGTTCAGCAATACCTATTATATTAATACCTATACCTATAGTACTTTAAGTGCAATTACGTATATATGGCGATACATTTAACCTACTTGTCGGTATTGACCTTATGATACAAGAACAAGTCACTAGATGACTTTATGGCAATAATATATCAGACTGCTTTCAATTATTACACAAGAAAACAATAAAAATTTAAATATATTTTCGTTAATGTTTAATTTTGTGTGAATCATCGAATTAATCATATTTGAAAGATTTTTTGAACAGATGTTTTTATATTGTGAAAATAATCACGAAATTATATTACAATGTTGACTTAAAATACTAAAATTTTACTAAATTAATCAAATTTAATACTAATATGTGGTTTTAAACACGTTTCGTTAATAAGGTCACTAAGTAACGAAATCCGTATCCAACCTCGGCCGGATTGACCTCATACTAACTGATAAATTACTCTGATAGTCTGAATAGCATAATATGGTTCCTTTTTCAAATTTAATATTTGCTAATACAATTAAATCTTACGGTGTTTCAATATATTACTAACCTACCCACAAATATTTTTAACGGATAACAATTTATTTAAACGAAAGACGTATAAAGAAGTTATAATCATGTAAATAATACTTGGAAATGTTAAGTGGATTTGATAAATGAAATGGAAATAATCGATAGTCACATTATTAGCGATTTTAATACTCAGATAAGACAATGGCGATTATAGGTTTTATTCCAAGAATATGTGACCGCAATAAGTGAAAAACAAAAAAATAATATCGAAGATAAAATATCGCTCTTATCGGATGTTCATTACATGGTTAATCTCAGACGCGACACGAATAGGCGGCACATTTCAAATTTTAATAAAAGCTTCCTACCGGCATTCTGAACTCCTACATTCCGAAATATTACGAATAAACGTCTATAACAGTATTATTAATAATCCAATACGCGAACGGCAGCCGCCACTATGCTTACGGTATGGACCGTATTGCGAGACCGACGACCTACGAACTTGCGATTAGAATCGCAGGACCAAGAACGAGAGCGCTCTCAAGTGGAGCACCGCATTCCAATAAGAAGCGGTCATATACTCACTTCACCCATGATGACGGCCGGTACACATTAAAATCCGTTAACTTTGCAAGGTAAAAGTATCCGACACTCAACTTCACGATAAACACATCACGGTACCGACACCTGCAACGATTGAGGTACAATTGACGAGTAGACGCGTCGGCAGCCGATCGCACTCGCGGGCTAACGTCCTCTGCGCTGCGTATCACCTCGCCGCCGGCCGCTTACCGTATTAGTGAAAGAGAGAACGATAGTGTTACCTGTGGAAAAAAAAGAAAGGGGCATAGCGATACACCTGAGCCTGTTTTAGCGACGTACTGTTTTACCGATTGATTTCGTAGTTTGAAATTCGAGCGCGGATTTACGCACCGTTGAATAGGGCTCGTAGGCCTTGAAACAGGAAAAGGGATAGTTTGGACTTTGGGGGACTTTCATAATGAAAAGCAGGCGTGTGTGATATATTACTTATTTTATTAATCTTTATCTACACCTACATTTTATTTAATTCTTGTTTACAGATCTATAGAATCGAAGTACACGTTAACTTATATTTTATTAAAAATTTGTAAAAAGGTCGTACTTTTTTAATACAATACAGTATTTATAAATAAATTTGTTTCAATGCCTAACTCTGAATATAAAAAAATAAATACGTATATAATATTATTTAAGTACACACTAAATACCATAGTATAAGACTGTTTAATTAAATGTATGTTTTTATTACAACACTAGAAAAGAGGTTGATCATAAATCCAACCCACAAAAATAAATTATAACTAATTCCTAGAAAAGATTACCTCTGCTAATGACTAGCACACAATATATAACTAATATCAGACTTCTTTCATTTATTCATAAGGCGTCGCTTTAGGTACAAGAGATTTGAGTGGTGACTTCGGCTGAACATCCATATGACTTGCTCTCAAATGACGAGCAAGATCACCGCTTCTAAAGAACTGTCTAGGACAATGATGGCAAGTATACGGTGTATGATTTGTGTGCTGCTTCAGTAAGTGAAATTCAAGCATTGGAGCTACTGGGAAAGTCTTTTTGCAATCTCCGATTGAACATTTAAATTTACCGGCATTTTCATGTTTAAGGATTATATGACTGGTTAAACTCCGTTTGACGGCATACGTTGCATTGCAAATGTTACACACATACGGCTTTTCACCGGTATGTTTCCTCATATGCACCTCCAAGTCTGAAAATGTTTTTGAACAAATGGAACATTGTCCAGATTTTTCTGAATGCATTCGACGGATATGTAACCGCAAGTTCCCTCTCATAGAAAATGAATTACCACAAAAATTACACACATTTTGTTTCTCATTAGTGTGCAAACCTATGTGGACATTTAGTGCTGTTCTTGACTTCATTGACTTACTGCACAAGTGACATGTGTACTTTCTCTCATCACTGTGAACACTTTGGTGTTTTGTTACAAAATTCTTTTGAGAAAACTTCTTACCGCACACAGGACAAGCATAGGGTTTCTCACCAGTGTGCACTCTTTGATGTCGATTTCTAGAAGCAACCTGGCGAAACCTTTTAGAACAATATGGACATATGTATGGTCTCTCGTCAGTGTGTATTCTTATGTGAGTTATAATATCATTTTTTCTAAAAAAGCTACTGCCACAAGTTTCACATGTGAATTTGCGTTCTCTGGCTATGTGGAATGTTTCATTGTGCCGTTTCAGTGAACCCTTAGTGTAGAATTTAGAATCACAGTTGGTGCATGTAAAGGGTTTTTCACCTGTGTGAGTTCGCATATGGATTTCCATTGCAGAAGGGCTGCCGGATAACAGGCCACAAATAACACACTGTATAGGTCCCATTTTTCCTCTTCTCATTTTCTTTTTACGAAATTTATTTTTTGCGGTTTTACTGCTTTTATCGTGTTCATTATTATCCAAATTATAATCTTGTTTACTCTTACATTTTTTGTTGCCCTCTTTTATATCATCTTCAACTTCATTCACGTAGCGTCGCTCTTCATAATCTTGTTTAGAACAATTATCTAAGAGAAAGTTTTCATCGAATTCATTATTAGCATCATCTTTTTCATTTTTTATGACCTCTTCTTTTATGTCCTTGATATCTACCTGAAGATCTGAATACAGCTCGATAGGTGCGCTTAAACAGCGCAGTGCCTTTTCTGAAGCCAAACATTTTTGGACAAATTGATAGGATAAAGAGAGCTCGCTGGCACAAACTTCACATATCATACTGGGTAAGCCATCATCTTCGTTGATGATGATATTGACTATTCGCATTATTTTATTGCTATATTGCATATTATCGGATTCACAATCGAATATAGAGATAGTGCCGGTCTTATCAAGACAGATTCTACATAATAACGAATCCATTTTAAAACAAAACTAATAAATAGTTTGACGTTTATAAATATTTCAATTATTGATAAGTCTGCGTAAACAGTAATATAATAATAAACAATACCAAATATATTGTTTTTTTTGTATTTAGCTGACTTTTCTCATTTTGACTTTACAATCTGACATGCAGCGGACTTGGTAGTTGCCACTTGACGTATGACAATTAAGAAGAGTAGAGATATGAAGTACTTATCAATGTGGAAAACAAACTGAAATATTTAAATAAAAGTTCAAAAAATTACCACAAGAGCTCTAATTACTTTAGAGATCAAAAACATTTTAAGTACTTTGTTTTCAAGTGACTTTATTAATTAAATAATATGCAAGTAATATTAAGCATTTTAACAGGTTCCTTTCTTTGCTTTGTATTTTGGTATACGAAATGTAAACAAGTAATTCTTTTGTTGCATGCTTCTTATCTTTACTTCTCCTAGTCCATAGTTGTAATTTAAGTTTTTCAGTCAAAAGATTATGTGTATTTGAGTATTAAATTTTACACAATTAAATATTTGAACAATAATTTAAGCTTTTTCTTTACAAGATTTAAGTATTTACTTTAAATTAATAAATAACGTTAGTTTTTATATTAATGTATTTTTATTTTTTAGTTATTGAAAATATAAGGAATAGATGACATAAAATATTCATAAAAATGAAGGTATTATTGATCAAAATAGAACATATTTTGCCAATTTTATGGAAGTACCTATATAAAATTGTTTAATTATTATAATAATAAATTTATTTAGTCTGTGTTCCGCCATTTCAGAATTTGATAATTTGACTGTTCGTCGAATCAGAACAGTTGTTATGTTTTTATCCTACCTGCAAATCTAACTTTTATTTCGCACCGTTTACCACGTCGTACGCGTGGCCGTCCTTCTGCTGCCGCCCCGCAGGAGAGCTGATATATCAAATCTGGCTTAATTTAATCTCGAACGATCAGCTGTCACAGAACTGACGTGTTGATCACAAACAAATCTTATATTGGAGGTGATATGCTGTTAGCAATATGAACGGTACGTTTAACGAGCAGCTCGGGGGTGTGGCCAAGATGTTCGAACAGTGGGGCACGTGCGAGCGGACGGTGGTGGCCTGCGCCCTCGCTCGCAGAGTTCCTTGGCCTGGGCTGCGCTTGGTTCAGAGGGCGGTGGAAGCTGCTTTGCAGAGTCATGTAGAGGACGAGAGGCTGGAAAGAGATGCCAACGACGAGACTCTACTTGCCAGCCTCCTTGCTGCCCGAGCTGATGATGACGACGAAGAAGGTAAATGCTAATTAACATTGTCACACATTATAATGTGTTTATACTCTATAGAATAAAATCTAAATCTATCTAAAACATTTAATAACAGTTATTTCTTAGAAGTTTTCAGTCAACTGTAAATTATTTTCTAAATTCATAACATGACTAAATATATTTTCGTTGTTTTCATCAGTATACAAATATATTATCTAAATTAATTTATGGTTTAAAAACTACATATATTCAACTCATATAAGATTCATATAAGATTTTCCCGGTGCTGACATCATTAACATCCTGTTTATACGGGAGCAAGCCAAAATCAATTAATGCTACAAGGTTTTTATTACTGCATCTAAAATTAATTTCTACTATGAACAACAATGTTTGGTTATAAAGTATCAAAAGATGTTCTATAATAAAAGTTAATAAAACATAAATATAAACAACTTTTTGGTAAAAATATAAACATATAGGTAGATAAGAGTGACATATCTTTATTAATAAAAGTCTTTTTATTCTGCTGGTTTGACACTAAACCCACCGACAATTTCTACCCTACACAGTCAAATCAACTGGTAATTCTAAGTTATTTTATTATATAACCCAGGTAATAATGAAAATAACTGAAAGTAAAGAGTGAAGAAAATATTATATGCATATTCTAAGAATTGTCACGTAGTTTGCTAACGATATTATAACATTTAAAAATGTGTAAGTTTTACGAAAGTTTAAGAACGGTCAATTTGACCGGTACTGTAGGCTTAGTGTTAAAAACTGACGAGTCAATTAACAGATTCAGTGATAAATTATTATTTTCCCTTCCCTGACTTATAATATGATTTAAATTATTGTTCACATGTCACAATATTTGTTAAGTTAAATATAAATTAATTCTCAGAAGGTTTAACTTTGTGATGAATACTAATAAATGGAAATGATTATTTTATTTTGTTTATTCATTGAATGACCCATTATATATTAAATGGGCTTCCTGGAGCGAGGCAACATTGATAATATGAAACATTGTATATATTTATTTTATTATAAGATTATATTGTGCTTAGTCGATAAATAATGTAGGTTTGTATATATATTATTTAAACACATATACACTTTAAAGTGATTTCTAATATCAATAATGTGTGACTTAAAATTTTATTTGTAATTATGACATGGGAAGTTCAAAATTTTTATTTAATAGAAATATTTATTACTTACTTTAATTACATCACTGCATTTATTACTCATTGTTATCCATTTCAAAAACTAATACGGCGATCCATTCATAAGAATACCTAGAAATTAACTATAAGAGTTATAAAGCACTGCACAAATTATTTTTGTAAATTGATTGATATAAAAAAATTATAAGATTAATTAATATTAAAAGAAATGAAATGATTGCAGATGGTGAGCGACTCCGACAACTCCTCACCCTGCTGCCTCTCCTGCGCACTGACAATGAACGAGCGAAGAACGTGTACGCGTCAGCGGCGCCCGCGCTGGTGCAGCGCTGCCTGGACGCACCGCGCCGGGGACCAGCCACCGACCTGTGCAGACAGCTGCTGTCCTACCTGCTGGTGCACCCCGCGCTCACACCGAACGATCAGAGGTGTGTGCGGTCTCTTCATTATGGGAGGGACTCTGTGAATATATCTTTATTGTTGGTGTGATGTCTGTACCCGGTTTGAGTAAAATTTTGGGATTGTCCTGGGTTTTTATGTTACTAAGTTGGTTTTTACTTATTTGTATATCACGAGGAAAATATAAGTACCATAAAAAAACAAATATTTGTCGGCAAAACACCATAAGACCTATACTTTGGTTTTTCCAGGACACTAACGCAATGGCTTCGCTATTTAGAAAATCACATCTCCGGTAACAGAAACACTGAAGCGGTGTGGCAGCAGAGGATAGACCCGTGTTTGTTGCCGGAAACTAACATTTGGGCCTCCAACAATTCTTTCAGACGAACTATCGGGAAGAACGTCGAGTTCAGAGGAATTTTAGACTCCGTAGAACCCTCCTACACTGACATCCTACAAGAGTCCTTTTCAAAGAACGGCAGGGACGTAGACCTCAGCTTAGACGGTGAAATGTTGAATTTTGACGCGGCGATAGCTCAGCCCAAGTCGCAGAGATCGAACAGCCTAACCCCACCCTCGAGTAACTTTATGCAAATGTCGTCATCGGCGGAGAATCTCAGCGACGAACCCTTCGTGCAGAAACCGAGAAGTTTCTCGTTGTCCAGCGAGTACAGCTTGAGTCAGCTGCGGCCGATCGGCGTGATGTACGGCACCACGGGCAGTGAGACCAGGCTGGACGACCTCAGGTGCAACAACTTCGCGGACCACCCCGGCATGTCCACCGTGGGGCAGTGGCTGAAGAGCCTCCGACTGCACAAGTACGTCTGGCTGTTCACCAACATCACCTACGACCAGATGATGGCCATGGATGATAAATATCTGGAAAAATTAGGTAATTAATCTCACGCTCACTACTAAAGATCAATATTTATTCTTTTTATTAAGACTAAAAGTAACATATATTTTGGTGAATTTTAGAATATTCATGAAGTATCTTATCTGCTCTTCATGGCTTTTGTAAAGATTCAGCTGATTTACATAATTGAAAATGTAGCTGAATCTAGACTGACCTCTACTTACAGGCGTGACGAAGGGCGCGCGTCACAAGCTGCTGCTGTCCATCAAGAAGTTATCGGAGCGCTCGGCGGCGCTGGAGACGGCCCGCGCGGAGCTGTCGGCGGGGGCGGCGGCGCGCGCGTTGGAGCGCCTGCGGGCCGCGCTGCTGGCGCCTATGCCGCCCGGCGACCTGCCCGCCGCGCTCGTGGCCGCGCTCGACCACGGTCTGAACATGCCCCTTTTTAATATTTGAAAGTTCTTTTGGTGAAATACTTTAATCTATGAAAAAGTAATACAAGCTATTGAATTGGGAAGGAACATGCTTCTCCAGTACGACTAGCATGTACGTATGGGATTTGTGGAAATACTACTGTCATTTCAATATATATGTGTGTGTGCAGCGTCCTCGTGTCTGGTGAACGGCGCGTGCGCGGAGCCGGCGCCCGATGCCGTCGACCCCGTAGCGCTGCACTGCTGGCTCATAGAGAAGGTACATTCTATACAAAATCCTGTTATCATTCAAGGATGAGGACACTGGGATCCCTCTTAATTCTGAATGTCCTAGTATTAAATTGTACTATACTTAACGATAGACAACACTTGAAAGTAATTTTAAAATTCTAAGGCTACAAGGTATATTATTTAATATTTATGTAATATCCTCTCAGGCGCTGCATCACGAGTCGTTCAGTGCGCCGGCGCTGCAGGCGGCCCTGCGGCGGCTGCGGCACCGCCTGCCGCCCAGACAGTTTTTCCATCTCGTGGGGGACGCGCCGCATCGACGAATCAAACACAGGTAACCAACATTAGCACTGGCTTCATATCCTCAGCCATTAGGAACATCCATAAAAAATAAACAACTAGACCTTCTTCTTAAATACTTGTTGCTCAAGACCATTGATCACTTACGGGCAGCTATTTGGAATATTTATATACAAATAAACGTGTCTTCCCGCAGATGGCGCGCCCCGCCAGCTCCCAGGCGGCGATGGGCGCCTCCCCCCCGCGGGAAGTCCAACTCCTACCCACCCTTCCCTCCTCACGCGCTGCCCCCCCCGCACGACTACTCCAGTCTCGACGCTTTGTGTCTACAAATGACGGAAACCGCGATCGACTAGTGACGGTGACGTCGCAGTGACGTCCCAGTGACGTGACAGTGATGTACAAGACGGACCGTGATGATGGTTAATGGTACTGAGCCATGGAGGATTCGTCAATCGAATGCCGCTAGTTATGTCAAATAAATAGATAAAAAAAAATGACAATCCGTTACGCGTTTTAGTAAGGATGAATATTAATTAATTGTTTACAATTTTATTTATTGATATGATTAATTATTTTTAATGTTTATCGTGAAATATTTTATTTGTAATTTTACACTGACCCGATGCAATATTTGTGTTAAATCAATATGTTATGTGTATACATATATTACAGGCCCGTGTTGTTCAGGACATAGTCGTAGGATAATGTTAAATGTAACGATGACATCGACTCGTCCGCCTCTCGGGATAGTAATATGAATGTTCATATTCAATATATATATATATATATATATAAGTTCGTTTGTGAATTAAGTAATAAGATTTAGTTTTGATTATACAAGCTTTTTGTATAAACGCTGTCCTAATTTTTTTGGTGCTATGCAAAAATTTTTCATTTAGTCATCGGATTTAGCAAGAGCTAGACTTATATTAGGGACACTGGGTAATATAGCAGAGCTTATAAATGGTATAATAGTACCGGGCACAAGTCGGCCTAAATTAAGCCGAGTCGATTGTAAATATAATAATAATTGTTGTTTGTGTGTCTGTTGACTTTATTATCTGTTACGTGGTGGTATGGATTGACTCGGCTAGTCGTTGACTGACTACATCCCCTAGTTATAGATTCACCGTTTCAATGAAACTATAATTTATTGTTCACCGATGATAATGTTTACTGGATATTGACTGGATCAATTTTGATTGTAATTTGTGCAATTTTTATATAGTACGGTTATGAGATTTTTTATGAATATTGAGTTGATGTTATATTGTGTTGACGAATGGAATGAAATAATTCACTCAACATATTGTTTTATTTAATACAGTACTGTTTTCTTTGTTCTGAAAGCTCTCGGTTTCCATTTAATTCTTATTTTTCAACTGTGATATGCTGTAGTATGGATTCTTCTTTATGTACAATAAATATTATATCTATAGATTGCAGTTTTAAATTATACAAATGAAGTTAATAATCGTTTTTTTATGAATACATTGAACACCATGGTTTTTATGGGTTGTTGAATGGTATTCCTGAGCACCCCTACTTGCAGAATCCCTTGAAATGGTCAAATGTATAAAAATAAGAAAATCACATTACTAAAAATGTTTGTTTCTGTACCTTATGTTCTAATTTTCGTATCTAGTTTCAATTAATGACAAAAACCCACTAAATGTTGGGGCAACAATTTGGTACAAACTTCTTTAACGATAATTGCAATTAATAATTCATATTGCATTATAAGAAATAATTTGAAATAAATTTGATAGATGTCATATTAAGCAAAAATGGAATCATAATTCCCATCAATATATTTATTGCTTTTCACCAACAGATGGCGTTATATAAAATAAATGTGGATAGTTTATTTCTATTATACAATAACCATGATTGAATTAATATAAATAATTATAACAGAAAATTATAATAGAATTTTTTTACTTAAATAAATATACTTATTATAATTAATTGTTTTGGATGTGACCAGTTCAAACTTGTAAAGCAGTAGCTGACACACGGCTTTTCCCGCGTAAACATTGGTTAAAACCTAACAATATAGATGGCGCCACCTGTTTACCAAATATTGATTCATTAGTTTTTTCCTGGCAATGGTATTTTCCAGGTATAGTATATAGTATAGGTTTATTCTCTTTGTGCTTTACATCTCATTTAAAGCTCTGATCTTAATCTTTTAGGTACACTTATTGTATCACAATAAAAAAAAAGTTGTTATAACTATGTGATATTTGCTCCACGAAATGACTAATTTTAATAATGTAAAAAAATTATCGACTTGAAATTATCTCGATGATGAAATACTTTATTTTATTCGAGTTATTCCATGAAAAAAAACATTTAAGATCTTTTTTATTCCTACAATTCCATTTTTTCATTTCATTTCATTTCGTAATTCATTTGATTTCGTCTTATCTTTAACCAGCGCACGCTTAGAAAAGACATTTTTGAGACGTTTTTTTCACCTTGGTTAATATAGCCTATTTTTTGACACGTCCAAGTTTTTTAAGTTATTACAGCCTATGCTGATGAGTGATAACGTAGTATTTAATGGTGAAAGGAGTTTTGAAATTTTTGAACATACATACACATAAAAAACACAAATCTTTCCTCTTGATATTAGTATGGACACTTAAATATAGAATATTATTTTAATAAGGACAAAAATGTTGATATTATCTACCAAGGATCGGGTGTACTTATTTTGGTGAGGTAATAATTTGATAGCTATTAAATCAATTTTATATCACATGAAAGAAAAATTAAGACAAAAATTGATTCATATTATTATAAGAATTTTCTTTTATTTATCAAAACGCGTGCTTAAATAAATTTTATTAAAGAAATTAAATTTTCATTTTCATTATCAACACAAGCTTTAGAAAATTTTTAAAAGAGATGTAGGAAAATACGTCATCTATAAAGAATATATTTTTATATGGATTTATTTGGTATTTCATGAGGAAAGTCGGGGAAAATTGTTGTTAATCGCAAAAGTTTAACGACCGACGTAGTGTTTGAGAATGTTTTGTCTCAGTTATGAAATATTCCACTATCTGAAAAAATCATCATTGCATAAATCTGACATCTAAATCTTTTGAGAATTAACTGACTGTGGTCCCAAAATGTTAACTGAATTTAGAATTAATTGCACGCTATTAAAGTTTATTTTCGTATAACCAGTATATCTTCGTATTGTCGGCATCTTTGAGTTGCGTTGACCACCCTGTTTTTAGTAAATCTATTCAAAGATTCATCTCAGTGCAGCTCAGTGCAGCGATGCATTAAATCTCATTGCGACATTATTCACTAAGCTGTTGCATCATAGACGATTGGTTTTCATAATGTGAGTTCGGTTCCTATTTAGCAATTGACAATCAGAAAAATGAGAAGTTATTAAGAGGTATATTTTTAATTTAAGTTTTTTAATGAAATTTATTATATTTTAAGTGAAACAAATTGAGTACCTACTTATTGTGATATTTTATATATATACAAATTATTATATATCATATATATATATATATATAAGTAATATAAGAAAATATGTTTGTTTTATATAATAAAAGCTGTAATTGGTAAGAAACTCCACGTTTAAGATACGTAAAAATATAGCCCTATTTTAAGGAAAGGTTGCAGGTTACAAAAAACTTAAAAAAGCACTAAATTTTGAAACCTATTTTTCGTTGTATAAACATATAAAAATGCTCAGTATATATTAGATCTGAAAGTGTAAAAGTCGAGCAGTTAGCTTAAGTATACTATTTCCGTATAATTTGAGATATTACCATATAGTTAACTAACGTAAGATTTACAGTAACTGACGTATAACAGTTCGCAAAGCGACAGGCTCGTTTAATACGCGAATATAGTTCTATTTATTGTAAATAAATTAAAAAAGAGAATTTTTTTCGACCATTTATAAGTTCTATCATGTTATTAGAATCTGTATATGGAAATTCTGTTTTCCTAATCGACGTTTGTTTATAAATACCTATAGAAAGTTATATTTGTCTTACGTGTACACGGGAAAAGCTGCTGGCAAAAGCTAGTCTCGAATTCTGCACTATATTTAAACATTAACAAATGATCAATTATAAACAATAAAATTTAAACAATTTACGTCCGTGTGATGTTTGTCACTTTTCTAATTTATTGCAAATTCTTTAAACAATAAACAATTGTCCGGTGAAAGCGTTTCGCAGAAATCACTCCAATTGTTTCGCAAACGGTCCAACCCTTTGTGATTGCGAAAATAAACGCAACGCCATGCAAATTATACAATCTACTGCCATCTTCTGAACGGTACTGCGAACGAGCTTTGAAACTTAACAATTATTAGAAGCAAACAGCAATTTACTATTTACTTGCATGACTGTACATATTTTTATATATTATTGAGCGAAGCAAGCACAGCGAGCGGAGCGTTCTCCTGGAGACTTTTTCGCATTCTTTGTCACAAATAGACTCGAAAACAACTTGACGGAAAATTATGAAATTTTGCAATCAAAAAGATACAAATTAGGTGATGATTTAAAAAAAAAAATTAAAAATGTCAAAAAAAAAATTTTTGAAAAATGTCATCAAAAAACTGATATCCCATTGAAGCGAATAGGAAAAGATGAGTCATTACACTGGGCTCGCTTCGCTCAATATGCAAACGGCACCCGAGATTTCACGAGCGCAGCGAGTCGTAACGAGCGTCTGTTGGCGCTCCTAGTATATTGTATTAATACAATTTTGTTTCAAAAATTTAAATATTAAACTAAAAATATACTTACTGATTTTATATAAGAAGTATTACTTTAAATAGATATTTGTTAGTTTTTCGATAACAGCACCCCATTATCGATTCAATTTTATATGATATTTTTCTAAGTGCCGCGTGTCAATGTTATTCTAGAGATATTCACGTGAGAATAGTGACAGCGCGGGAAATCAATTAAATGTCAATGTCTGCAGTGGCGTCAGCTGTATATAAATATGTATAATGCAGTGATTGTATTGTAAATAAGTAAATATTTACATTAAAAATAATTATTATATATTTCTATTAAAATTAAAATTTTTTGTCCGGTTCTCCGGTTTTTGAAGCATAACTGACAACATTGCCAAGTTGGGACCTACGTTTATATATAATCAATAAAAAAAATGCTTTGTCTACTTATTTTTTTTCCAGATAAATTGTTTTTTTTTTTAATCTAAGATTGTGGAATGTGTACAATAGTGAACCATTTAAGCATAAATGACTATTCTTTTAAATAATGTTAATGATAAATCTTGCTTATATACATTACATTTATATGCAAAATGTTTCTTAAAGTATCTAGATTTAAGCTTTAAAACTTATCATAATTGAAATCTGTACAAAACTGAAAAGATATCTGAGGGTTAGTTTTTTTTTCTTTTATGGAAACAGAGTTAGAACCTTGAATAGTAACTGAAAAAGGATTATTCTTTAAATTATTCTTTAATTTCAGAATTTTATTTTATAACGGTATAAGAGTTTATTGTTAAGATATTCCTTATCTTTTTAATCTTTTAAGAACATAGTAAACTCTTACAGAATTCAAGACAAACTACCGCATGTCTAATAAAAGATCCTAAATATTAGTGGTTTTGGGAACTTAAAGTTTAAATTTCTATACCTATATATAAAGTAGGCATTAATATTTTGATGATTAAAACCTTCATACTACATTACTTTCAATAATTTTCCGTCGGCTTTCTAGGGAATAATAAAAAAATATATATTTTTTGTTTTTATTATATATCTATGTCATATATATTTTTTTTATTTGACTATATTAATGATATCACAACTTATTTAATTATTTTGTATAATATCAAATCTTAATCATTTTAAATAAAATTATAGTAATATATTTGTACCTTCTATATACATAACAGTATTTTCCCCAAACTATTGTACAGTTACGTACAGTTGCAACACGGAAATAAATGCATCTGCCATCAAAAAAATCTTCAAACGATAATATACTTTCTTTTATTTTAATAAGATATATTTTCCAATAACCGCTAACGTGTGAACACGCGTCTGTTATTCGATAACCCTTTACAAGCGTCCATTTTGTATTGTTGACATATTCCAAGATGGATGACCTAACTTTAATATGTGGTTGATATTTATTATATTATTATTTCATTTATATTACTTTAATATAACGGTTAAATAATTTTATTGTGAAAGAAAAAAAAATGCAGTTTATTTTAAATTGTATTTATGGATGTGTAGAATAAATAAGATAATATTTTTACCGACATTATTTATAATATATAATAAAGTATATGTTTAGAAACAAATAACTAAAACCTTTTTACATAATGTAGTATATATTCTCTCTCAATACGATTTATGAATACAAGAAATTACAACCACACAAATCCCAAATATATACATTCATAGCAAAACTCGCAAAAACATCTATTAGGATATCATTTTTTTCAATAAATATTAATGGTAGCATTTGGATAATGATGTCCAGTTTTGCATTCACAGAACTCATCGAGGCGTCTTCCACAACTGTTCCATATCTGTCTCATTGTGACGCTTCCGGTATACATTGTCATACCGACGGTGGTCTGCATTCAAAGGGTTATTTAAGTATATAACTCAATAGATTAAAAACCATGAAGCATTGGAGTTGACATTGACAATACCGTCGAGAAATAAATCGATTTTCAAAAATATACATATCTTTATTTTGAATGACCGCGTCGTATAAAACTCGGACCCTCTTTCAATCTTATATTTGTAGCTTTGTTTAACACTAAACCTACCGACAATTCTTGTATACTTGTTCCTACCGCACGCCGTCAAATTGACTTGTAATTACAAGTTATTTTATTATATAACGCAGGTAATTATGGAAATAACTAAAAGTAAAGAGTGAAGAAAATATTATATGTACATTTTAAGAATTGTGTTGTAGTTTGATAACGATATTATAACGTTTAAAAATGCGTAAATATGTAAGTTTTACAAAAGTTTAAGAACGGTCAATTTGATCGGTACTTGGTAGGTTTAGTGTTAAGATATACTTAAAATTATCTTATTTGTATCCAATTATACTTATAACATAATTGAACCGTTACTCTATACTTTCAATCTATATTTGATTAGTGATGTCTTAACTATTCCACTTATCCTGAGATTAAGTAAATCAAAACAACCGAAATCCCATTCCAGAAGGTAGCAACCAAACTTTATAATAACTAAAAAGAACCTAAATATTATTGCTTCTTACGTTAAGCCTCTAACCGTCATATAATAGCTAATAACATTTTATTCTCTGCCTATTCATTGTAAATTGTAATACTAAAAAATTACTATTAGACTCAAAATAAAACAGGAACAGTTAAAAATGATTTATTCTTAATTATTCAATTATATACGGCAAGGTTTGATTTTAATACGTCCAAAGTCTTATTTAGAACAACTGTTTAATTTAATTAATACATCCAAAGTCTTATTTAGAACAACTGTTTTAATTAATAAACAACTGAACAATTTAATTCTCTTAAACAGTAGAGGGACATTGTGTAAGGATGGAGTGTGTTTTTCATTTAGTTGATTTCACTGCGGTTGTTAACATCTGGGGCGCTGCAACCTCTAACAATTTGTTGAACAAAGGTTCTTAATTAACGTTTTAATTAGAATTAAACGAATGATATGAATTGTATTCTTAATATATCTTTAAATATCTATGAACTGTATATTAGGTAGGTATAATTTTAAAAAAGTACGCTCAAATCATATATTTCTTTTTTATATTGCAATGAAAATATAAAGATTTCTAGAAACATATTATTAGATATATTTTAATACTTCATGAGATGAAATTAAAGTAGGATTTATGTTAATGATAACAAATTTAGTAAGTTAAAGTTTTAACTAAGTATCTAAATACCAAATCTATATAACAGATTTGTTTCAAACTACAAATTTTGTAGGCAAGTACGTAATAATTGTTATTGTTGGTATCAATCATGCAAATACAAAAACAAAACGAAATATAAAAGGAAAGTTCTCCATACTATAGATATTGGGAATCTAAGATAATATTATTAAGTTGATATAAATATTAATTAAAAGTTGTGTTATAAACTAATTAAATTATAAATATTAGTTTTTATTGCATTTCAAATGTTTCAAACAGTCCCGTTAGAAAAACCAGGTAACGGATTAACCCTACCACTCCATCCCTCACGCTCCGCCCAAAAATGGGACAAATCTGTCCACAATCTGTCACAAACATTTGACAACAACACATCACTATGGCTCTGTGGACTCCGTACGCGGAAGAAGCTTTGGATCTCACCAAAAACAGCGATCATGAACGACTATCAGATCATTCAGCACCACCTACAGTTCCTGACTATAGATACTCGGTATCACCAACGGAAGAGAATAAATATAACAACTATATCTACGAATATACATCACAAAGTTATCCTGCTGAAAACTGGTATCATAAGACTCCATCGCCACCACAATCTCCGGATTTCCTTGAAGTTGACTCGTTAGCTGATGATGTGGAGTACCAGGCTTTTGAACGAGATGCCTTAAGAGCTATGGCGGAGAAAAATGGTGGAATACTGCTTGGAAACAACCCGAGAATGAGACGGGCGGTGCAGACGACTCAAGAAGCTGACGACTCGTACAGAAAACAGAGAGAGAGAAACAATTACGCTGCAAAGCAGAGTAGAGATAGGAGGAAATTGAGAGAAGTACGTCTTGCGTTTCAAGTTACGTTTTTGAAGAAGAAAATTGCTGATTTGAAAGGTCGCCTCGGGGACAGAGTGTGTGTGCGATGCCAACAGCAGTGTGTGTGTTAGGTGTCTTATATACTTATATATATGTGTTTGTGCAATTAAAAGCCATGTAAATAAATTAAAAGTAGTAATAAATTTTGTATATAAAAGTGTTTTATAAAATGTATTTTAGATATTTGTGTTTGAAAAATAACATTGTTTTTTCTAATAATGCATTTGAAATAAGAATTTGAGATTAATAAAATTATATATTATAAAAACAATGGCTTTTATTTTGTACTTGTTTTATTTGATTTTGTTTATATTACTGTAATTGTTTATAATATTAACGTAAAAGTATAAATAACTCCACAAAAGTTTCCTAAGTCTTTGACTATAGTCAACTTATGAAATTGTGTAAAATTACAAAATAATGGAGAAAACGACAATCTTACTTAATGCTTATGTTAATAATGTAATTATAAATATAAAATCTCTCCTCTGAATGGCTGCTCTTTACATGTATCTACACTGCGCAGGCGCATGCCCCACCCACTTCATATACATACAATACTAATCTTCTACAAAGAGTAAAATAGTAAAAAGATTAAGTCTATATATAATGCAATACATAAAAAAAAAAGTAATTGCTACGTATATAGTGTTATGTTATTGTTTGTTCGCTATAATAAAAAACTACTGAGCAGATTACGATAAAGTTTTATGAGGTTATTGTCTGGTTGCTGGATAAAACCTGTGTTATATGTCTGTTTTAACATATAACATTTACTATGGAAAATTTTTCTAGGGAAAACACATTACATGTTTCAAGTATATTTAATTTTAAACTTTATTGCATTAACTACACTAGGATCCGTCAACCGTGCGCGGCGGGTATTGAGCTGAGCCCCTCCCCTTTCTTCTTTTCTTGATAGCTTTTGAATGGTTAAACATTTTTTCAATCTGTTTTCGCTATAACATCCGCGTTCGGCTCAAACATACATGAGAAAATATTTAGCTAATTAAAAGAGCTTCGCTTACGCTCAGTTCAATTAATTTATAATCAGATATTCAATTGACGATTACAAGACTTTTAGATGTGAATTTTCTAACCGTCTACAAATTAAATTCATATGTCAAACAAATCTACCAAGTTAATTGTATTAAGTATCAATTTTTTCCCAAAATTATTTGTATTACAACAAAATAAATAAACACACTAATTAACTTTACCTTCACGATCAATATCCGTTTGTTTCTTGCGTTAATGATTTTGTTTACAAATTTGAAATCATCAATGACTCAACGCGTAATGATACTCGTAATGCCATTTCACAATCACTTTAAAAAGACAAACAACATTATGATTTGGTGATATTGTGGTAAAAATGAGACAAAGTAATCTATATTACATTATTTATGTAACATACATAAATAATATAATATAGATGGTAAAAAGATATATATAGAAAAAGTAAGCGGTAAGAGAGACAGGGGGAGGCCTCGAGTGACCTTCGAAAACACAGTATTATAGATACTGGAGGAAAGTCATGTAAAAAGCATGAGGACCCCCCGGAGGGCATGTATGAAGAGGTTATGTCTGTGGCCAAGGCGAAATAGGTATGCAGGGACCGTAGTGTTTGGCGCTCCGTCGTCGCTGGCTACCCCGCAAGGGATAGGTATGGCGTGAAGATAAATAAATAAATAATAAATGTAACATACAATATATACTCACATTGATAAATGTTTTATAAGATTTGATTAACTTGAAGTGAAGCAATAGAATTTGAAGTAATTGTTTGTTTAATTAAAGACGAGGAGATTTTTTCTATATAACTAAGTTAACAAATACTTTTAAGCACACACATATATATGTACACATATATATGTACACATATATGTGTGTGTGTGTGATTCATGCGATCTACACGTGGCACGGGTGTTGGATAAATATGAGATGAATGGCGGATTGTTGTGATAACATTCACAACACAACTGAATATAGAGTGGAATGCGCACGCGCATGCTTGAATACTAGTAAAATAAATGATATAAACGTATATCAATTTTATGTTATTTAATTATATTTTTAATGGATGTCTAACCTTTACAGGATTTAGGTATGCTAAGATTTTGTTAGAGGAAAAAGGTTAATACTTTCATTACCGACTCTAAGTCAAAAAATAATCAAGAGGAAACTTAAAATTCGAAAATTTATATATTTTATAACCCTCAAATTTGGAGGATGTGCCCACTGTTGGGCATACTGATATATAGTGAACGAACAAAAGTTTTTTCTAGTTATCAGTATAAGCTCCACGTGCCACGATAAGATAAACAGAATAGAACCATCTGACACGGAAAGGTTTATAATTCTCAGGTTGCATCGCACGAGTTCGCTCTGAATACATTGTATAAACATCAACAGATGTTGTGAAACTAACACTATATGTTATCTTTCACATTTTATACAATCATCAATTAATATAATATAGTTTTGGTATCCACGAAAATATTTCGATTTAATACCATTATCTATACAGTACTGTCAATAATTAAAAAAAAAACAAAACACCAGATATTTTTTTTTTATTTACAGTAGTATGTATGACTGAATTAGGCTAGACAAGAAGTACATATACCTAGAAGTTACCTAGAAACTAACCGTGAAAGGGATTCTTGCACAGGAAATATCGTTTTAAAATAAAAATGAAAAAAGTACAAGTCAAAAACCATATAATGATTATGGTTGTTATATATAATAATTTTATTATGTTTATAATGCACCATTGATTATAGTGTCAAATTAAAATATGGTATAAGATCTATGTATCAATGTAAGTATATATCTATCTTCTCTAAATAATAACACCTATTATATTATTATATTATATATAGACTCTGTTTTGCAACTTACCTACCATCTTTTATGTTTGACAAACCTTCATTTTTGTGCCTTAGTTTATGATCTTGTGCCTATGATTGTTGTTCTTAATTTTTATGCTTTTTACCTAATTTAGTCTAGTATAGTTCTTAAGTGATTTTTCATTGTAATTAGGTAAGTCTGTAAAACCTTTCCTGAATAAACCTTATTATTATTATTATATCTAAATGCTTAAATTAATGAGAACAAAACTCTTAAACTCAATATCATATTTAGGTACATAGAATTTTTTCTAGATATTATGTAGGCATATATATATATATATATATATATATATATATATATATATATATATATATATATATATATATATATATATATATATAATATATATATATATATATTATTTTTTTATTTAACTTAAAAAGTTATAAAATATTTCGTATTTCCTATACACAATGCATTGCAATTGACATTCAGGAGTCCCCTTGCAACCCTCCGTCTTGCGTAGGGGTTGCATGGGCGGTGCATAATTACAAGGGTGCGACCCTACCATTTATTATGTAATATTGATCAACCCTTATGTGCGGGATGGAAGCAAATATATTTGTTGGGAATTAAATCAATGCCATTATTGGATTTATCATGGCTTCCTGTACTAAAAATATATGAAGCTTTCTAGACGTGTTAAAACTTGTATAAAATATGAATAATAACATAATTGTGTGGTTTTCCAAAAATATCTTTAGTATTTTGAACAAATAGTAAAATTGTCAACTTCTTTGATACATTATCTAAATCCCCGGAGGCTTAGTTTTAGATCAAATATCAGAACCGTTATGCATTTCGGAGAAAATATTTGCTTTGCACCCTTTTATCTTAAGCCCCGGGAGGCGAGCATTGTTACAGTTGATAAAATTTGCATGTTGTCTGTGTATACAACTAAAACATTTGGGAGATGTGTATGCATTAATTAGAATGAACGTCTCTGAAAAAGTAGGTAACAATTAAATGATTACATAACTATATTCATAGAAAAATGCATTTTAAAGAGATATTCTTGTTATATTGTCTTAAAATAAGACAAAACAGAGTGAAAATTACATTTCAACCAGTTTTTAAGGTTGTCAAGTTATTAACTGATTGAAATTTTTATATATATATTATGAAGCGTTATTAGATAATGAAAATGTTCATATTTCGATAAATATATCATATATCAATAGGAAAACCTAACTTTTGTTCAATATTTACAAACAATACTACCAATATCCTATTTTTTAGTCGTCACAAAGTTATTCAACATGGCTTGTGAGGGCAATAAAGCTTTAAGCTTTGACTTTCTAGAATTGTATTTAAGTAACGGGGATTAAAGCCATATTTTTCAAATATCAAAGAAATATTATACATAACTACCCCTATAACTCTACATATATTACAATTAACAATATTTTATGGTGAAATCAACATAAAAACTAGGAACCGCCCATTGTGCGTGGCGGGAATTGAGCTGAGCGCAGGAAAATCCATTAGAAAAGAGTAAAAGGAAATAAATATTTAATAACAATAATAAACAAGTAATTGAAAAAATTTGTCGCCATGAAAGTTTAATTTAATTTTAGTTTTATTTATTTTATTTCATTCTGACTCAGCTTATTTTGAGGAAGACGATTGGCAAGCGCGCTCGAGAACAGTTAAGCTTATGTCTATGGGAATTCAGTTTTTCGACCATAACTTTGATCAAATTAAGATTTTAATAATCAGTTTTTTTCTATAGAAGTCCGTCAACAAGAGCTACAGCAATGCCAACTTTGATGAAGATTGACTGTGTTGTTTTTATGTGATGTAGCGACATAAAATTGAGTCCCAAACGGTTAAGAGTTTCGCTTACGCTCAGCTCAATAACATATGAATAGACATTTACAGCATCTTTTCCTTTCCATATAGGTTTAAACTACAATATATATATTAAAAACGAACTTATCTATTTGCATGTAGTAAAATATCCTTTATAATATATTAACAACACTAATCCTGCGACAGTTGTTTCAAAATCCATCTTCAATATTAATATTCTATTACGACCCGTTATTATTTTTAATCTGTTAGACGCGTGCCGCCCGTAGGTACCTGAAAGCGCACGACTTATTGCAAACGTCGTAAACCTTGCGCAGACGCAGCTATAAAATACCCGCATTCACTGACACAAACGGATTATTTACCCACTATTGTTTTATAGTTTTAAGCTACTTAAAACGGTTAGGTCTTCTCTAAATCTTAGTTAATATTTTTTGGAATATCTTACCAATAAAATATATGCCGTCTGTCAAATATCTGGAGAAAATCTAGAGATTATGTTGGAGTTATATTGATTTATAACAAGAATTATAGTAGTGTAGTATTATGATGTAGCTAATTTAGTTCTTTTTTGTTATTTGAGAAAAAAACTATGGTAACTCAATTAATATTAAAATCGAGATAAAAAAATTGGCACTTGACAATATGTCTCCGGATGCTGGTTAATGTAACATTTGGCTCATACGCACGAATGAGTTTTATGAATCGCTTCACAAAACCATTGTTCATTGATAAGACATTAAAATAATTGTGATAATAATTTGGTCTATATATTTTTGGATACGCATTTTATAAATACAAATATGTTACAAGAAATTGAAGATAGGACGATAAATGTTAAGTAATGAACATAAAATGTTGCAAATTGTAAACATCATTAGTATAGTTATTGATTAAATTCATAAACAAATCAACTAATGGTGATGAAACGTGATAACGTGATAAGATAACAATGATATGTCATTTCCAACATCTCGTCAACAACTTTAATCCCTCCCTAATTGTCTGAATCAACTGAAAAACAAATTAATAAAAATATTTTTTAATTACCTTTTGTTTATTTTACAATTGTATTTACCTATTTGTGCATTTTATATATATATACAATGTATATCTGTGCATGTAAAATTATGTACTATTATACTTGAAGTAAACCTTTGTAGCTCTTTTTACAAAAATAAAGCAAATGAACAAGGGTTTAATAATAATTTTGTAATACACTAAATGAATAAACAACACACTTTGGTAGTGTTTAAAGAAATTAATTATAATTTCAAATATTCTAAGGCAAATTTGATCGTCGGACGTAGTAAAATTTAATTCAAAAAAGATCATATTTGGAAAAACCTTCATCAACGTTAAAACATTGAATTATGGTACAATTACGGTCATTTCAGATGACTAGAACCTATAGGCATTCAGTTATACCTACTCAAAGAAGAAAAATTGGACACCCTTAGGTTAGAAGTAAAACATTATAAATAAATGGAGAGGATTTCATGTAAGAAAAACAATTACAATTTGAAAAGATTCTCGCTTAAATGATTAACCCGATCGTCACCTACCCATTTACAGTGTTAAAAAAACACACGAAACAAAAGATAATGTCAAATAGATATACGCAATGTCAACAAAACTATTGTTTTTCCCGTGTCCCCGTTATCTACAGCAGCAAGCAGGTACCAAATTACTGACCCTTAGAAATAAGGGTGGGGTGCAACCCCAATTTAGGCCACGCCCCCTGAACGTACAAATAGACACGGGATACCATTTAGCTCGATAGTTACCATTGCACCTTCGTTACGACAACAGTTAATTTGAAAACATGGCTCTCTGGACGCCGTACGCTGACGACTCAGCCCTAGACCTCACAGTGAAGTGTAAATCAGAAAGGATTTCTCCTATCCCATACACGGAAATACCATATCAGTATCATAACACAGTGCCAAGTGTGACCTACCCGCCCTATATGGGATACCCTCAGACGGTTTACGTCCCTGCTGCAGAACCATCCCCGGTATCATCATGTTCTGGATACGTCTCTCACCCGGCAGTGAGTCCAGCGAGGACGGGAGTGATATCACCTCCAGACTCCCCTGTATCAATCAATGAGAGGAAGCGACCGGCTTACATGATGGATGTGGATTCCTTATCTGACGATCCAGACTTTCAAGCGTTTGAAAGAGACGCGATAAGAGCTATGGCGGAGAAAAACGGCGGCACACTCTTGGGGAACAATCCTCGCATGCGGCGCGCAGTGCAGACCAGCCAGAACGCTGATGATTCATATAGAAAGCAGAGGGAAAGAAACAACTTTGCTGCAAAACAGAGCCGAGACAGGAGGAAGCTGAGAGAAATACATCTAGCCTTAAAAGTAACGTATCTAAAGAATGAAGTGACTAAACTGAAAAGTTTACTGGCCTCGAGTGCTTGCGCGAGATGCCGGCAACCATGTCTCTGCTGATCTCCATACATCTACATATCTATTTATTGTGAATTTGTCAGTCATTAGTATTAAGTTAATACGTCGTGCAATGTACATATAAGCTTATTTATATTATATAATAAATTAAATAAACTATTCAACTGTAATACAATTAAATGTATAATAATAAATAATATTCAAAATAACAGATTTTTCAATTTTAATCCTTATATATCTAGTTGTTACTGTTAATTTCACACATTAACAGACATACATATATATGAATACAGGGATTGGTTGACTTTTATGTTTATTTGTCTGTCAACAATAGTGGGCGAGGCTTGCGCAAGCGACGCTCTTAACAACCAATCACAGCGATGCCTTTATGTTCGTGTTTACACAATTTATTTAATACTTTGTCATAATTTATTTGTAATTTATAATCTATATTATGTACTGGTTAAATGGACTTTAGTTTTATTTAGAGTATTCAAAATTATTGTTTATGACTCAGTAATCCCAGATTATATTTATTGCTTGACGGTAACTGCAATTGATAAATTGTATAGAATAAGAAACATTTCTAGGTAGCTATTCAGGGATTTTAATAAAACAATACATTTTATTGACTCTGCGTATCATCTTTTGCGTAAATACCTATATAGGAGCTGTACTTAACACTAAACCTACCAAGTGCCGGTCAAATTGACCGTTCTTAAACTTTTGTAAAACTTACACATTTTTGAACGTTATAATATCGTTATCAAACTACATGACAATTCTTAGAATATGCATATGATATTTTCTACACTCTTTACTTTTAGTTATTTCCATTATTACCTGCGTTATATAATAAAATAACTTTTAATTACCGGTTAATTTGACCGCGTGCGGTAGGCACAAATATACAAGAATTGTTGGTAGATTTAGTGTTAATAACTGTTTCTAAATGTATATTTAATAAACAAAATCCAATAATATTTTAATATTTTATTAAACTACGATAAAATCAATATTAATTACACTTTCTGTTTGACGACGTGAGGTAAGTCGTATTTCCCTCGCACGCATTTCAGTTTCACTCCGGGACAGTCCTTCACTCTGAAAATTATTATTCAACTATACTACTACTTACTACTTGCTAGGAATCTCATATATCAGAGCAAGAACAAACTTAAATAGCAGTAAAAATAGTGCATTTATATTAATTTATTACATGAAAATTGATTAAATATTTCAGGTGTCTTAATAAATTTCTCCGTCATAATGTCGCTATGAAAGGAACATAAAAATATAAAACAGAACTATATGATGATATGTCAAAGGTATATGTATATGTATGTCATCTTCATAACATTATCTCGATACACTTTTAAATATAATATCATTTAAAAATAAATTCATAATAAATTGTAAATTACTTATTCAGTTAAAGACTATCCATGGAGTTTCTTGCAAGGTGGATATAAAAAGTGAAGTGTATGTGATTAAAATACTAGGACTCATTATTACTATTGGAGATGAACATCAGATTAATATGGAAGGAGATACATGTAACCAACCTGCCGACTCTGACGAGCACGATGTTGTGTTCCTGTAGGTTGTGTCCGATGCCTGGGATGTATGCGACCATCTCCTTGCCGTTGGACAGACGGACCAGCACGCACTTGCGGTTAGCGGAGTTCGGCTTTTTGGGCTTCTTTATTAAAGTTTTTAATATCACGCCCTAGAGACAAAAATTTAAGTTTGAAGCAATATAGCAATATTTTGTAGGGGGTATAAATTTTGTTTCATGTGATATGTGTTAAACTCTAAATTATACTTCTACAGAGATAGGAGTATGTTAAACTTGTATCAATTTTCATTATTTATTCAGCAGACACTAAGAAATTATTACAATTGCAAAAATATTACTCTTACTAAAAAAGTGCAATAAATTAAACAGTTTTTTAAATTATGGTAAAAGAACCTTAGCAAAAGGCTTTCCATTGAGAGGATTTCTCGACTTCCTCTTCTTTATATGAGGGCCGGTCCTGTGCATCTGGGCGAGGGACGCCATGGCCCGCGATATTAAACCATTCGATGCTGGTATCAAACGATTAAGGTAGCTTGGTGCAAATTGATTGACTATTGATGGGGCATTGGCAATCGCTGTGGGGAAATACATACATAGTTAAAATAGAATTTCCCAATAAATATCAGAGAAAAACATCATAAATCATTTACATTTAAATGATATAACATTTTAATACATATTTATATTTCATTGAATACTGTTGTGCATTTAAGCAGCAAATACACTACCGTTAGCTGACAATACCCACAACAGCAGGTGTAAAAAGACACACGGTTATGGATAATCTTTTCCTGATACCATTCACAAAATGGTTTAGCATTTTCGACTTTATTACAATCCCAGAAGCATTGCAACAGTTATATGTAATGCGCAGTTTATGTAATCCTATATCAAGAGCAAAAAAAACTACTCCACGCCAATAGTTGGTTAGGGTTGTCAAATATAATAATAAATGAAAGTACTGTTAGCGGTAAAATCGAGGTTTTTGAGGCGTTCCAGCGATTGTGTCAATTGTGGTTTGATGAAATGGGTGCAGGCGTCATAGCGGTATTTGATTGACGCCAAGGTGGTACCTTTCAGTGGGAACATCAAGTGTGGTCCGATAACTATTGGACGTTCATCGAAATTACATTTCTATTGGGAATAAAATGTAGTAGACATTGCAAATTTAAAACATTTTAAACATGTTAGATATGAAATGTTTATAAAGCATTTAGTTTAAATACGTTTCCGAGAAGCCAAAATATTCAGAAGTTACATTTCAGTATCAAACGCTAGACGTATGCGTTGGTCACGTCCGAGAGTCCAGTGTTGTTGTTTGGGATAAGTCTCTTGGGATGAACTTGCATCTGTCTGCGCAAGCAAATATTTATATTTGGTCCAAGTTACAGACTGAAGATACCTTATGATGTATGATGAATGTTCCAAGATTCTTCAATTTATTATATTATTTATTTTTATGTAATATAAATCTTCTCTAGTTTCACAAAAATGTGGTGCATTGTTTTTATTGTGTACTATTTAATTATCTGTATCAACAATTTTAAACAAAATATTGTTAAAAATTAACTATTTAACAACCTCCCTTAGGATATATAGGAATGATGTTATATAAACCCTTAGGCTTTAAAACCCTACATAATTGATTTTTAATCACGTTTATGATAAACAATGAGTCATGAGTCAATATTTTCGCAAAACGCTGCCACTCCCAACTTGACAGCGTTACGAGACAGTACCTGCTCTTTTTGCTGATTATAATCCGCTAATAGTGGGCATTGTCCGCAGATGACGGACACACAGATTTGAAATTATCCTTTCTGACAACGTCGCTCCCACAATGACGGGATGATGGAAAAAATTGGCGACAATAGGAATGAGTTGAACCACGGGAGCATTGTGAGTTCTCAGAAATATTGTAAATCATATTTGTGTAAGGACATTAATGCCACTCACAAATGGCACAACTCTATAACTGATATGAAATCCTTTAACATTCGCAATTGTCAATTCAACATCTTACAATGCAGAGTTATTACAAATAACTGAACATTATTATCAATACTTAATCTCTGGATAGCTATGCTGGAACATTTATAAAAATATTATCCTTCTTTGAATGTTTCTTAGGACAGCTTATTGTTTATGGTAGCCAGAAATTCCCGAGTGGCAATGATAGTTATAAAAGTCGTCTAGTATATAGTAACCGAAGTATCTTAATAACGATTAACCAATATTTCATCATCTGTAATTAAAAGACTAAATATACTTCAATGAGTATTGCTCAAAACAAATTTCAATATCCTTTTTTTCATCTCTAATTTATATTTATTTATTTATTTATTTAGCTTCATGCCATATCCCTTGCAGGGTAGTCAGAGGCGACGGAGCGCCAAACGCTACGGTCCCGGCATACCTCTTTCGCCTCGGCCACTGACATCAACCTCTTCATACATGCCCTCCGGGGGGTCCTCATGCTTTTAACGTGACCTTCCTCCAGTATCATAGATACTGTGTTTTCGAAGGTCACTCGAGGCCTGCCCCTGTACATATATATATATATATATATATATATATATATATATATATATATATATATATATATATATATATATATATATATATATATATATATATATATATATATATATATATATATATATATATATATATATATATATATATATATATATATATATATATATATATATATATATATATATATGTTTAATTTCTAAAAATCTTTATTAGTAGTAGAAGAGTTACAAATTTCTATATATAAAAAGCAGGGAATCATATCAAAATAAGATAAAAACGCAATCAAGCAAACAAAACTAAATCGGTTGAGTTTAGTTTTTAAATCTTTACTTCCGTATTTTTGAAGGCAGAAAAAAGTCCATTAAGAATCTGCGACGAAGCGACCAGACAATTGAATGGCTTTCTATGAGAAAGTTTGATGTGTGAATTTCCCACGTATTACCATATATGTATGATATGTGTATGACATCTTTAAATACATACTATACTTATATCAAAATATATTTAATTGTTTACGGTAGTTTAACAACAATATAGATTAAATTAATGGCGCTAAAACGTAAAGAAATTTACTAATAATTAGATTTATGTTTATTAATAAAAACATATATTTATAAGATATATATATATGTATATATATATATATATATATATATATGTATATATGTGTGTGTGTGTGTTAGTGTCAATTAAAATAACTACATACGAAGTTAACTTCCAATTATAAACTGATAATGGTAAAGTCGGCAAAGCATGAGTATATATAATTAAATTGTAAGATATTTTACTTGATTGTTAACTAGAAATACACAATATCATTGAATTATACAAAGAAAAAGTCACACTTTGGGCTGTCCCATCACGGTCCGGCGTGTATTCAAACAAATCTGCAAGTAACGCAAGGACGAAATATTGTATTGTAATACGTGAATGGAGATCTTCATCAGTGGTCAGATACGACTCACGTTTCAACCCTTATTTACGTTTTGTACCGTTCACAAAAAACTTTATACACACAATTAGAAAATAGTTTGTAAACTTGTATATGGATTTCGTTCAAAATTAAGTCTTGATATGAATTAATATTTTTTGGTTAAATAAAATTAAATAAACATGAAAAGTGAAGACTTCACATTTTTTATATGATAAATTAAATTTAACGGTATTAAATTAATCTCTAAAAAAATAAATTATTTCATACGTAAATTCTTTGGTAAAAATAAACATTTTTTTGTTGATCATACATATCCCAGTGGACATAATCCGGGTCCACGCGGAAGGGTTCCACGCAAAAGACAGGCGCGATCGCAATACCTAACAAATGTTATTAACTGAAATTACGAAAATATACCTTATATTAAAGAATATAAGGTCGTGTTTCCTTAATAACTATAAACAGCTGCCAAATTTGATGCAGATGTCAATTCGAAATGTCCACTAAATTGACAGTTATGTGCGGTTCCTATTTACTGTGGGATTTATTATTAAACCAATCCTTTTTTGCGTGTGAGTGAATTTAGTGGAGATTTTTCTGAATATTCAGAATCTAGTTATTTTGCAAATACTTTCTTTTTACACCAAAATTTCAGCAAATAAGATTAATGACAATTTTAATAACCTTACAATCGTTCCGAATAAATTGGTTTCAAGGAAATAGGGGAAAAATATTAAATGAATAGCTTCTTTTATAAAAAATGTAAACTATCTTTTGTATTTTGATATTATCGGCTATTTATGATCAAAACACCCAAAATAACAATTCACGGCTATGGCAGAGGTTCAGAGATAGAAAACATCCACATTGTAAATGTTTTAATGTTATTAATAATTTAATATTTACTAATAGTAAACTCGTAAAGTGTATAAATTATGAAACTTGTATTAAACAATTATACACAAATACTGGTATCTTATATGAGTAATGTAAGGTTAAATATATGTTAAAATTTAACACTAAACCTACCGACAATTCTTGTATACCTGTTCCTACCGCACGCCGTCAAATTGACGGGTAATTAAAAGTTATTTTATTATATAACGCAGGTAATAATGGAAGTAATTAAAAGTAAAGAGTGTAGAAAATATTATATGCATATTCTAAGAATTGTCATGTAGTTTGATAACTATATAATAACGTTTAAGAATGTGTAAGTTTTACAAAAGTATAAGAACGGTCAATTTGATCGGTACTTGGTAGGTTTAGGGTTAAACAAAATCAAATAACATACACATATATGAGAACCAAGAATACCTATTTTATAATTAGTTAGATAATAATTATATCATATTTGACAATACTTGGCTGTTTACCGATGTTTTTGGATGATATATAAAATCTCTTTTGATCGATATTACAATTTTATAATTAATAAATGATTTACTCATAATTAAATAAATCTTAATAAAAAAATGTGAATCATTTAAAACCAATCATACCCTATGTTTAAATATTAAGAGTGTAATAAAAAAATATATATGACTCTTGTAAATTAATTTGGATTTAGGTAATTGCTATTTAAAGGCTATCTTCTTGAAATATATTTAGTGCAAGATAATATACTTATAAGTTAGTTTGCGGTGTGCGTAATATAACTGCTAAATAGGAACAGGTAACTGTTTAAATAGTAAATGTAGGTACAAACCGTTTCATGCTTAAGAATAAATATTACAATTAAATAAAAGCTCAAAAATAGTAAATCTTGGTCAAGTATTCATTTTTTAGATTTCATTTCAAATATTCTTTTTAGCATAATTCTTTTTATTCTGGACAAGGAAATATATAGTTGGTTGGAAAAAAGTTTAATATCGATATTCCTTACATGAAAGATTGTTTTTAATTGTTATGATTTTAGGACGGATCTGATGGGTACCGTAAATCATTGAATATTATAATAAACGTATACATATAGAATACTTTTGTTACGAGTTACAATATGACAGCAGCCACAGCCATACCCTTGTACTGAAATAGTCACGATGAGATAAAAAATATTAGAAAACAGGAAACCTTGAAATGAACATAGAATATTTGGTTAACTCAGTACACTTAAGAAACGAAAAAGATAATTATTTTTGCAAGTAGACCGTTTGAATTTAAGGAATTTGAAACATATTGGTAGTCACATAAAAAGGTTTTATGTAATGTTTTTTCTGGTTATAATTTCAAAAATTTATTAATTAATTATATACTTTTGATAAACATAAATACCTCGGAAAGGTGTACATTGAGTTCTTATACCAGTAGATAGCAGTGACAGTCCTTTCCTTAGTAAATTCATCTAAAATAAAAATAAATGGGTTATTGATTTGAATTGTTGTTGATTAAAGAAAATCTAACAGTATATTTTCTGTTGTATTAATGTTACATAATAATAATAAATTAATTAATTAACGTATAAGTACCTTGAAATGGTTAACGTCAACTATGTAATTTTCTAATTATATTAATTTAAAAATAATTAAAGGAAAAGGTTTTATTTTTCATAACATAACCTAAAATATAAAATGACAACTGTTAGATGTCACATGTCAGTGTTACTGCTGTATATATTACAATAACGCAAAAATCGTGAAATTTTATTGCATATTATTAAAATAGTTTATATTATTAAAAATTGTTATTTACTTTGAACAACAAATATATTATTTCAGTATAATAATACCATAAGTTATATCAAATACTAGATGGCGCTACAACAAATGAGCCAATTTCTCTATTCAATAACAGATGTGGCGCTAGTTCACAAAAGAAAATATTTTATAAAATAAATCCTAAACATAAAACATAATAATTCGTTAATATTACTTAAATTTAACTTTTGGCTATCAAATATAAGTATGATCTGACTCAACCCTTTAAAAATAGACTAGAACTATCAAAAGTGGTTCTAAGATGTATAATTATACATAACATGCTATTTTTGTAATATATTATTATTTTTTAATAATTACTAATTATTAAATATTATAATAAATTTCAATTTATATCTAATAAAATTTCAATCCAAAAAAAATACATAAAGTAGAATGATTATGCTAATAATAATAAGTATGGCTAAAACAAAAACCATGTAATCTGAAATGAGATGTCATGATAGGATAAGACGAGTGCCTGGAACGGAACGGTTTCATTGAATTAAAACTTCAACGCGAATATCTCAGTTACAAGCGTCGCTTAACATTTATATGACAGTTTTAACATAATCTCCGAATGTAGAAACTTTGTTTTATTTGGTGTTTTATTCAAATTAAATACTTGTAGGATAAGTAACTTTATTAACAATACGTGATCTCACTTTGATATATTTTAGTTTATAATAATACTACAAAGTACTAAAACATAAAAATATTACATAGTAAATATATATTCTTTATCTTTAGGTATTATTTTTTGTTTATACACCTTGCACAGACATTATATTTTTATATATAGTATACATTTATATGCCACGTATATACTTTAACATATAATAATATTAATTGTTGATTGTGTCTTTAATATTCCATGCAAAGTATCCAATACCTTTTCATCTATCGTGGACATAAATCCTCTATTTACCAGCCGTCTCTCGGGATCGAAGAGTTATGACGGAACGTGCTGTAATGGTATTAAGCCCGAAATGTTGCATCAAGTGTCCCCTTGGAGTTGTACAGCTGTGTACTTTGTTTAATATCCAGCTGTTGGCATTGTTTACATTTGTTTTTACGACAATCTACCTAATTGACTTAGATTATGAGAACAAGTTAAGGAATTAATTAATAAATCTTTATTGGCGTGATATTTCGTGTGATATCGGAACAGTCAAACATTATTCGGATGATGGGATCTTTATTGAGTGAAAATGAGTGTGAATGAGTGAGTGAGTTAATTTTAATGACTGATAAATTATAAAGTTTTATTTAAATATAATTCAATTAGATAAGTGAAGTATTAAGTAATTTTATAGTCTGTGGAGAATATTCTTTATTACCATACTGAGCGACATCTGACGACTGTTTAATGTATTATATAACTATGTTCTATGACTGACTACGTTTGTTATAACACACGAAAATATTTTATACATTTAATATTTAATATTAAATATTTACTGTATTTTTTTAGATTACCATAAATTATTTTCGATAGATTTGATAAATAAAATTCAAGTAAGATATTGAATGGAATATCTTTATTTATTAATTATACGTCGTTAAAAATCTATTCGTTTATTTGACAAATATATGGTTGATACCGATGACACCAGAAGTCCCTGAGTCCAGGGTTGATGGCGTCCAAACCAGCGCAGTGCGGCTCTTCAGGAGCGTTGCTGTAATAACATATATTTAAAAAAAATACAATAGTTACTATTTTCCTCTCTCTCTATCTCTCTCTCTCTCTCTCTCTCTCTCTCTCTGTGTGTGTGTGTGTGTGTGTGTGGGTGTGTATGTGTGTGTGTGTGTTACCTGTAACCATGTCCATTATCACCAGCCCATGTGTGGAAGCCAGTTTCTTCGATATTTTCACCTGCATTAAATAAACTTAACATTAACATTTCTATTACAAATGAAATAATAATTTATAAATTTTAATAAACAACAAGCATTTTATATAAAATAAACTTAAATAATTCTTATTAACGTAAAACTATTGACACAATTTCTCGTTTCAATGAGTTATATCGTAAGTTGGATATAAACAATGAAAACTCGTTAAAGAGGATGAAAATTCCATACAAATGTATAATATAAATGAATCATTGGTATTCATGTTATTAAATATTCCAAAACTTTAATTGCAGATAAAATTTCCGGAACGAAAACATTAATAAAATGAGCTTATTATTTTTTATCGTTCGCGTAAAATCCTCAGAGGTGTTTTAAAGTTTCATGATTTATTAAACATTGTTATACTTGCAATTACTTTGGGACTTTGTTTTTGACGCCATCTTATTTAAAATAACACAAATTGTGTGTTTTTATGAAACGAAAATTATTAATTGTGTTTTATTAAACTTGTTGGCATTTGACAGCATAATTTCAAACACAATAACATAATATTTACTGTTCGTTTACTATATTATTAAATTTAATATAAATAAATCTATTAACATTAACTTTTACTATTAATATTACTTAAACAGCTAAGTAAAGTGTCTGATAGTAAAGGGTGATTGATGTATTTAGAAGTATGGTTAAAAGATTTTTACTGTTGCTGACCGTTAAGTGTCAGTCAAGGTCAAATAAATCATGTAAATCCATAAAAGGAACGTAGAATGTCTAAAAATAATTTCCCCATCATAATAAATAATAAATTTCCCGACAATAAGTTACAGTTAATTCTATTACGAGATCGCTTAAGTTTCTTATAAAACGTGTAAACTTATCCCATAACATAAACTGAGATTGATGCTAATACCCCAACACCTGCAGCCGCAGCCAGATATTAAGATGATTTATTTCAAAGCCTTACCCCATTAAACGACGCTTACTATGGGATATAAATAAGTAAGCCTGGAAACGGATCCCTGATGTGAGACTCCGATATATTTTATTACAATATTTTATTTATATCAAGAAAACAATGATCGCTGATGCTTGTTATAAACAGTTAAAATAAATACGAAAATAGTTTTGATGTATAAAAAAAATACAGGTTATTTTGTGAAGGAGATAATTTAATGACCTTATGTCATCGGAACAGGGGGGGGGGGGGGGGGGGGTTGAAAAGTTGCTAAAGTATTTCGTGATTAATGAACATCCATAAATCCAGAGGACTCTATATATATATGTACTATTATAATATCTATAAAACCTCAGTAGAGGGTGACTTACCATCAACATTCCTCCACACAGTGTAATCTTCTAGATTATTGACTCCGAGCCACACGAAGAGTTTGTAGCTGGTGTTGGTGACGCTGGGGTACCGCATGCCGCGGACTAACTTCTGCATGAATGAAAACTCTTCCTGGACAAACAAAATAATAAGATTAGGTTTAAATTAACTGAATGCTGTCTAAGTACTTGTTTTCTGAAGCTGGAAAAATTGGATCAGTACCAACTTTACGGCTAAGCAAAAATAATTTGTTCGGTTCTAATGAGTACCCGGACGCGATCTGTGCTATAAAAAACAAGATGATGATACAATGACAAAAATAGCGATAAATATAAAAGACATAACGGATAGGTGCTAGATCATGAATGACATTAACATATCATTAAGAAAATTAAGAGTAATGTACAAAAATATAATGATTTGAAGTAAAATAAAGAATTTTTAAGTTTTTGAAAGGTCCAGCTGGTTGTCCATTTCCCGGTGATTCAACCAACGTTAGTTATATATTAAATTTGAATGTATAATGTCAGAATAACTCACAGGCGTTTTAGGGACAGCCAGCTTCGCGCCTTCTTCTTCACACCTTTTCCTAGCTACTGACCAGGGCTGGGATTGGTACACCAGGCGGTAGGAGACGCCTGTGCTTTTATCAGTTATATAACCTGTTAAAAATTAATAAACTTACTTACTGACACTTAAGTTTTTGTTCTCTTGTCACTCTGGCTTTTTAAGTTTTTTTTAACTGTATGTCGGTATTATACAGTTACACAGTTTAGGGTAGATTTAAAGGAACAAAAGTGGACAATTTCCGTTTTTCTGTTTATTCGTACATCCGATAAAGTGCAAAATAAAAACTAATACACCCACAGAACAGCGAGGCGAGTATTTTTAAATCAGTACTTTTGTGCAATTTACAGCCGGAAGTTACTTCACTTGGTACGGTCAGAAAAATAAACCATGTATTACTTATTTTGATTTTATTACTATTGGTAAAGTACTCCAAAAATTACTGTCAAGAAGTGACATTATAATATATATTATTCATAGTATATTATTAAGGGATTAAATAAAATATGAAATAAATATATAAAAATGATTGTTATTCTGTCCGTACTCACCGTCAAGAGCACATCGTCCGCAGGTCAACAGTGCAAAGAATGCGATCTGGACCCTGCATCAGGACACTCGTTAACAACTTTTATTTTCTTCATTTAATGACTTGCTTGTTTGTGAATGTACGGATAATATATATATATATTCTGTTATTTGTTATTAAATTACCATTATAATTTCAATTACCATGTTAATTTAAAATGTCATAAATGAATATATTTTTTTAAATAATTATTATATAAAAAATTTAAGTTATTTTTTTTATATCTATCTCTATAACACTGCTTTGATGTACCATCGTATTTAAGTATATTAAAATACAAAATGATTTATTAATGATATATAAAGAATCAACTCGTAAGAAAATAAAAATGTTATTTATATTTAATGTAGGAGCGTTGTTTTTCGTTCATATTATTAGATTTTATTACATTAAATTAATTAATCCGATACTAACAGTTTACAATGTATTTGTACAGTTTTGTATTGAATATTTTAATTATGAACTCAGTACTAGGTACAGGTAATATGAAATATATAAAAGAATTCTATTTAATATATTTTTATAAATTCAATATAAAAACTTACCTCATTATTGGTCACAAACAAAACTAGACGAGATCTAGAAAAATAAAAAAAATATCTTAATTTATAAATATATTATTATGTTAGCGTAAAGAAAGACAAAAATATATATATGTATATGTACTAATTAAAAGTTCAACTTAAAATTAAGAGTGCTTTAATTGTTTAGTTAAGTTTTTGGTTCAAAAATGACAAAGCCTTTATAAAGGATATGACACCATTACAATATTGACATTATTGTATTTTATCAATATTCGTTAACCTAATTTTAATAAGAACTATATATTAGCATATAATTGAATAAAAAAATGTTCTTAATTAATACGTTTTACGAATGAAAAAAAAAATGGCGGCGCAACGAATCGTTTCGTTTTGTACTTGTATTAATAAATTATTACATATTACGATTGCTTGTAATCTTTAATTGAATAATAAAATTACAGACAAGTACTTACATTATTATAGTTATAATTATTATATGTAATAAACACTTTTAACTGCACTTTCTGGTTAAAATGTTGCACTTCTTCATTAATTCACTGCACTTGTTAATTAACAACAGTCAAGGGACGCGCTATTGCCGACTGCCCTAAGCGACTGCGGTAACGGTGCTTCTAACTGTAATATCGATAAATGAATATATACATATATATGTATATATATACGTTTGTAAATATGAAAAGGTAATATAAATAATCATATATAAATACGAAGTTTTCAGTATACGCGATAAAATATATAATCTAAATATAGGCACATTGTACTTAAACAAAATTAAAGATTATACCTATATTTTCTTTTCTTTCTTCTTTTCTTTATTCTTTCCTTTTTCTTTCTTTATATTTTATTGTAATGTAATTATAATATCAATTAATTTCAATATTATTTACAATTATAATTTGAAATTTAATTTATTCTGTAAGTTTAGCATGCTGTGATTAGTTCTTAAGTACCGTTACACGGACCGGAGTACGGTTAACTAGTTAACTTTGAAGTTACGAACATATATCACCAACTAATATTATATATAAAAAAATATCAAATTTTATTTAATACTAAGTATCACTAATACCTTATATTTATTTACTTATTATTATTTCAGTTTAGTACCTTATTATACTGTTTCTACTAACACTATAAAACTGAAAACAAATGTATCCAAACGTGTATTTATAACTATGCAAATTATGTTTTGAGAGCTGTTATAGTTAGTTATCCAATTTTCCTTATTACCCCCAGAAAAATCTATAGGATGTCGTTCATACTCTCCTTGAACTGAATCCAACCGAATAGATAAGCTGTGTTTACTGTCTGTGAATCATTAAATAATATTATTCAATATACATTTGTTTACAGTATATATGTTTCTGTTACCAATATAGTTTCGTTATTTTGAGTGCATCGAAAACAATTATTGCTATAACTATGGAGAAATATAACAAGGACTGGGTTTGATATTATATTTATTTATGATAATAAAACAGAAGATTAATAAAACCAATATTAGAAAATAAATAATTTATTAGAGATTAACCATAAGCATAATGGAAGCCGTGACCAGCTCCATGACCCCCGAAGCGCCACCCCACTCCGTAACCCCCGAGCGGGTTGCGGTAGAGGTCAGCCTCATTGTTCATTCTATACACCTTTTCACTAACTCGATGACTGAGTGGTATCACCGTCAGGTCGTGCACTGGTACCAACCGGTGCACTGGTATTAATATTGGTATCAAGTTGGTATGTGTGGTATTATTGTCAAGTGGTATCACGTGGAGATTTTGCACATAGAGCTGTTGGATCTGGTACTGGTATGGTAAATTCGGTCCTTTTTTCTTCCTTGATAAACCTTGTATGGAGTTGATATCGATTGGATTTGTTTGTGTTGCATCTGGTAATATTAATTTGGTGGCTGTGATTTGACTCGGTAGGTTTGTAACTTGGTAAATTTTGGTAATCAGGAGCAGTAAAATAAATATGTTCATCTGAAAAATAAATTAAAATATATGTAGTTAAGTCACAATATTTTTTCTTTTCTTTTAATATTATAAATATCATATATTCTATGTACAATAAAAGGATTCTAAAGTAATGTGAGTTATTCTCTCAGAGTGTCATGTCATGAGTCTGTTTCAGGGCTGTCAAAATACTTTCATTGAATAAATTCCAATATACTCGTAAAGTGACGAGATGTAACTTGTATTGTGCTGACAAGTGACAGCCTTAATTCACTCGTTTGATGTAATGAGTATTCTTATTTGACTTAATATATATTTTCACTTGTATTCTAATAAAAAATAAGGTCTTATTGCATGTCACTTTTGTTTAGTTATTTATGCAAAATATGTAATAAAGATGATAGATAAATACACCTTATTCGAATTGAAGACGCCATATATATTAAATTTATTCAGATATGTTCGGACTTTAGGTATATTTTATTACAGATATAAGTCAGTCAAAGAGAGAGTTCTGACTCGTATAATTATTGAGCTGAGCGTAAACGAAGCTCTTAACCGTTTGGGAGAACTTTTTTTTGTGTTTAGTTGTCTCCAGGACGCGACGAGATAATTAGCTAAAAATTTTCTCATGTATATTTGAGCCGGACGCGGATGTTATAGCGAAAACAGATTGTAAAAATGTTTAGCCATTCAAAAGTTATCAAGAAAAGATGAAAGGAGAGGGGCTCAGCTCAACACCCGCCGCGCACGGTTGGCGGATCCTAGTTTACATACTAATTATTTCTAATCATGAAACACAAATAATAATGGTTACTGAACCATTACTATCGGGGTTAATTACTTAATACTGATATAATTACTGAATTATTTAAATACTTATTATATTATATTAAAGTTATTGTGTGCGTGGTAGTGAAATTATTTTATAAATAGCCCATGATAAATGGGTTGTCAAATAAAAAGATTTATTCAAAGCGGACATGTAGATCCAGGGATCAACGTGTTCAAATAAACAATCTCTTTGTATTTGTTATTGTATTTGTATATTATTTAAAACGTACACAAACAGACAGCTTATGGACAGATTACTATATTTATATATTAATTGAAATATTTATTAAATAAGTGAGTATATAAAAACTTGTTATGAATCCCACAAATCAAGGGATCATTGTCGCGACAGTTCATTAAAGTCCACCTGAGCTGAATTATATGAGACAGATTGATAGCGATTCAGCTGTAAAGTAATAAAGCTATAATTAATATTGATATAATGTTTATGATACACTCAAATGGGCTTTTTGGTTGATATAATACTACTATAAAAGCTAGCTAGCTTTTGTTTTGTTTAAGGAAAGTTTAAAATTTGTTAATTATAATGTAAGCCGAAGTTCCTGATCCCTGAACTTTACCTTAGTGTAGGTTTAATCCCAAAGTCATTACAACTCTTTGGCTTTTGACATTTCATCAAGTTCAGTCAATAAGCCAATAAGGAGATTAGTAGATTAGCTGCATCCGACCTCAGTTCAAATACAGGGAATATGAAATCATTCTTTGAAAACTGTTTTTAAGATAATTAAATTTTACGACGTACCGACATACATATTATATACTGGAAGGTATTAAAAAGTTCTCCGAGTTCAATTAATGTACAAAAACATGAAAAATTATTGCTAAATTCTCATCTTGCTATTATTTTTAACAGTGCTTTTGCTAGTAATTGGCAGTATTAAGATTTTACATAGTTACTACATTCGCATTTGCAATTGAGACAAAGGTAAGTACGATGAATGGTGTTTATATTATGTTTAATCTAGAATTGTATGAATTCAAAGATTTTTTAGTTTAAAAAAATAAGTTTAAAAATATTCTTGGATACCTACGACAATAGTTATCCATTGCAAGATTAAATAATTGTAAAAAAATCATTTAGAGTAGATAGTTTAACAATTGTTTAACAATTTTGACGTGTAGTTTTTAAACTTGACAAACAATGTTTTAAGATGTAAGGTTAGAATATATACTTGAATTTTTTTCTTATAAAAACTTTTAAAGACTTTTTTTATCAATATTATCATTTCCTTTCTATGATGTCGATACTTATTTTAAAAATGGTTTTAAAATTTTTGTTTTATCATAAGTTTTGCAATTGTTTTTATATACAAATATTTTCCCATATATATAATAATGTAAAAAAGTTATTTACTTTAATTGTAAAGATTAAAAAAAATATATTTTTGTATTTGTCTGTTTGTTTGTAAACAGTAACAGTAAACGGATTTTGATGAAATTTACATACATTATAGGAATATTTTGAAATTTTCACAAAACTTAAATTTTTCTGGCACAATATAACAATAAAATTAAAAATGTATATATTTATTTTAATTTAAGTTAATGACAGCTTATTATTTGACTGTGGGGAGAAGGAGGGAGTAGACGAAGTTGCTACTAAGTCATTTGAAAATAAAACTGTAATCTTTACAAGCGACTTTAAGTACACGTCTATTATAATAGATGGCGTTAACTACAATAATCGTATTTCTCATTGTGAACAAGTGAAAGTACTCGGTAATGTGTTACATATTATATGTCATTGAATTCGTATAAGTCGTGATTTTACAAGAGTGATAGTAAGGTCTCGCCACTAACTATTAATACTTATTGTACGCGATTGTAGCCTTTTATAAGAAGGTTTTATCTTTGATATTTCTCTCTCTCACCAAATAATACATAGAAATGACAAAAAAATGATTCCATTGAGGGTCCAAATATTATATACTTGTATATGAGTAACCACCCTCGAGAAATAGGGAGGTATGAAGAGGAGTACAGGGGGGGGGGGGGGAGGGGTTGTGCTCTACTGTTATAAATGGGAGAATAAAATAAATATGTATTAGATCCAGATTCGTATAAGTAACCACAAAAAGTATATAAATAATTAATGCATAATTATATACCTATATTATATTAATTTATTATATAGGATGATACTTAGAAATAATTTAACAAAATAGTTTGCACTTAATATTATTACGACAATTCATACAACTACTGCATAAGAAACAATGTATTCCGTAAGAAACTTGTGTCCGTATGAATTAAACAATACACAATAAATACACACCTTATGTGTAAAATAGACAAAGTGCGTTCGATAAAAAAAAAATTACAATACCTTATATATCCAAAGTTTTCATTCACTGAACATTCACTGAACTACGATCGTTTCCTCAGAATATGTGTATATAAACCCGCGTGGTTCTGTACTGTCTGAACTGATCTGAATCTGGAGCCGGTATTCAAAAACCTTGTGGGCCATTACAATAGCGATCTACTACACTAACTTTGATTTATCGTACACATAATATGTTCTGTCAAAGCTTGCTAAGCTTCAAAACAGTAATCGATTTAAAAGAATCTGATGACAATAAAATATTTCTTTATAACGAAAGTAACGTTGTGATCTAGATATTAATAGTAAGAATTGAAATAATATTTTATATATATATACGATTCTCATTAACTCATCACGAAATCTCCGAAACTATCTTAAAATTTTACGTAGTTACTTCTTTTGTGACGTAGACGTCCACTAAGAACGGATTTTACGGAATTCCTATTCCAACGGATTTCTTCTTTTTGCATTTGGCCAAGATTTAAACCTGTAGGAGCTATACACTTAACGCGGGGGTAAGAGTTACTATAGCAACGGTTACCATGGCAACGATTACGATGATAACGGATGATATGACAAAGGTTACTACAGCAATCTAAGTTCACAACCAAATTAATAATATGCCCAGTGAAGCGGGAGGGAATAATGTAGTGTAATATAATATATACCTAACTATATAACTAAATATCTCGTTTCGTGGCCACGCGATACAAATGAGTTTACTAATATGTCATAACTTGTAATAAGGCACGCCATTAATATAATATTATAATGTGGTTGTTTGGGTCATCATGTCATCATGTTGCATTAAATCAATGTCGTCTAGAACTGTTAAATATCTGTATGTAACGGATATTTGTATATTGTATCCTTTTTAGTAAGCTTTTACTGTTTAATATAAATAAAAATAATATATTAAAAAAATCAACTCAATATTTCACAAGGAATAATTTCAAATAAATATATTTAATATCTCAAGGCGTTATACATTTTTTAAAAGTAAATTAAAATAAAAAAGTAAGTTTTTTTCAATATAAAAATATATAATAGATAGATCAGCACACGTCCTATTCGAAACAGTAAAAAAATGTAGCAAACAATTGCGAACCTAATTAAAAATTTAAACTATTCACATAAAAACGTTAAAAAAAACATTAGGAGAGATAACATTTCGATTTTAAAATAGACAGCAAATTTATAATTTTAATTAAATTTATTCTCAAATAATATATACTTATTTTAAATCTTTAAAATATTTTATTGCTCTTGTCTCTGTAATACATTAAATATAAATATCTAAGCGACAATATAATTTACCCTTTCCTATATCTGACTGTATATTTCCATAGGCGTGTGACCAAAAGAGGTAGGTATGGTAGTGGAGGGATGGACAGGTAGAGGATGGCCGAAGAAAAGATGGATGGATTGCGTGAAAGACGATATGGAGAAGGGAGTTTCTACAGAGATGACGAGTAACAGGAGAGTATGGAAGGAAAAACATATTGTGTTGACCCCAAAAGTGGGATAAGGGCAGGGAGATGATGATATTTCCATAGCAAGAGACGTACAGAAAGGAAAACTAATTCTCTGTTTTAATAATTTTATTACTCAATCTCTCATCTCGTACCTATCTCATCATATTCTCTGATAGATTCATCACGTTATTTTTTCGTTTATTTTGTTCAAATCTGTAAATATTTCGTTTGCTTACAAAGCTAATACGGGTCGTTAGCTCTGACGATGAGAGCGTGTTTGAGCGTCGAAAAATATTCCGGGAGTAACAAACATTAAAAACTTCGTTCAGAAAACACAAGAAACAGCATTAAAAATACATACAAAATGTCTATACAATATTAGATATAATTAAAATTGTAATATTTAATTAATATATTCATAAAAGACACATCCATAATAGGTTATGTTAAAATTTCCTGGAGATAAATTATTTCAACAAATTTGCGGTTCGTGAATCGGAAATAAAAACGATTTTATCGTTTGTTTTCCTTCAATTAATGATTTATATGGATCCAGGAAAACCGCCCGCCATACTAATGTCGGAATGCCTTCATTTTATTGGATTGCGCTATTAATGTCCTTTTGAATGATGGAGGACATAAAAAACTAAGGAAGTGATGACACTGTAAGTATAAAAAATAACCATGTCTATTCGTCTATCCCTATTCCGCCAAAATGCAACGCATGCAACTCTGGCTAATATTACAGATTAAAACTCTTGCAAGAAGAATAATAAATTATCACTTTAAGGCCGAAAAATGTTATGTAAATTATTATGCCTTTCACTGTACATATAATATAATATGTTAAAGAGCCTTGTCTTGCAGAATGGTGATAAAGCAGGTTTTATTAGGATCAAATATAACCTCGCCAAAACCTTAGTCAAAGTAAATCTGTACGAGATATATGCGGCCGGAGGTCAGCTCATTTGAATACGTTCCAAACCAATGTTTTAATTTACAGTTTCAAGGATATTTATGATTATATTTTATTTTAAATTAATTTAAATTTAAATTGATTTCGATACATCACTCGAACCTGCTATCTCTAAGAAACGATGTTGAGTCCAGTCCGGTGGACTAATTATTATATTAAAAAAATATGCTTAACATGGCTCAACATGTCTATAAATAATTTTAAAAATTTTAATTGTATAATTGTCCTAATATTATTAATATAATGTATAAGTAATGTTTTTCATTTATGCTTATTAGAACAGTGAAATGACAAATGCTTACAGAACTAAATTTCCACGACCTATTGAAGCCAATGTAATTTTATCTAATGGCAGTTTTTTTAAATATAATGCTTTAAAAATTTTGGTATTTTTTTCCTTGTCGCGGCTTGAAGGTCCATTATTTTAAAGTTGTATTTAGATAAATGTCCCAAAAAATTATACTCATGTAATTGCAATCTTTTTATCTTTTAATACCTTTCTTAATATAATAAAAAATATTACAATTATATTCTTAATTAATCCCATACTTCCTTTTATCTTTCGTAACTTGTTACAATTACAATTTACATAATACAAGAAGATGAATTTAATTCAAACACATCTTCCTTCCTTGTATCTTAATATTTGTTATAACTCCAAACTGCTCGGAGGATCCGAATCGCATCTTTTGTAAGGGTTGTAATTAACAACAAAGATGTTGATTGCAATACTCACTCTGTAGTGTTTGTAATATTTGACTTGTGAATTATATTTGTATTATCTAAATATATTTAAACAGTTTCTACAACACCCTGTTAATGTTTAATTTGTCTTTATATATATTGTATTATGTAATAATATAATCTATAATGACATAAAATACGGCTATAATAAAGTAAGGTTTTGTTGAAAAAGCTTTTACGATTTTTAAAGCAAAAGTATGAGAGGTCATAAAATGCTAAAGTTAATGCTTAAAAGAGTACACTTTGAATACATTAAGTATAGACAAGCTCGTATTATATTAAAACAAAACAAAAAGGATTTATTTATTTATTTATAGTAGTATCTGCGTCTGTTTTCAATAACTCACTTAAATCTCTTATGTAAAATTAAATCTTTTAATATAGAGCACGAACTTCTATTGCGCGTGTAAGCTATTTAAATTTGAGAACAAAACAAACACGTAAAATGGCATGAGAATGTGTCTTTGTAAGGACTTGGCAGTGTTTCAAGTTGTATAGTGCTTTCAAACAGAGCATGACGAGCTTGTTATGTTAGGGTTATCTTTAGTCCCAGTTCGGGCGCCAATATAGACTTGAGGTATATTGACCGCACTTTTTATAATGAAGATACTGATACTATATCATCTATAAAGAAATGAATATTAACATATTGATATTTCAATCATGAAACTCGTAGAGTATTTCCGACACGACAGATATTAAAATATCTTTATATTTTTGTTTACTGTTTTTGTCATTTAATTCTCATACGACTAGATTGTTTATAATGACATTTTTATGTGCCCTTTTGGGTTATTCAACGGTTAAGATGGCGTCTATTGCGTGTACTTTCGAAGCCTGAAGTCTCTTGGGAGCCCTAGTATACCCGCATCTATCTATTTTGTTAGTAATATTTAATGTTTTTAAAATTAGTAATAGATGTCGTTTAAAACTTATTAAATATAAAACAGGTTCTACTAAAACGTATTTACTTATGGCAATATTGTTTTGCTTAATTGCTTTTTATAGAATATTTAAAAAACTGTAGCATTTTACAAAAAAATCATCAATAAGGTTATTTTTATGACATGTGCTTATTGATAATGTATCAAACTATTACATTACTTGTCTGCGTTCGTATTCGTACGTGTCTGCAATGTAAGATGCCTTTAAAAATGTATGTTGAAAACTTACCCATTATATTTTATTAAAATATTAAATAATATTTAATATAATATTTGTAAAATGAAACACTGTGTTATAAATTATTCTATATTTATTAAAAGTTAAATTATATTTTTTTCCTAACAATACGTATACATTACAATATATTAATAAATAATATCATAAAGATATTATATTTTGCATCACAGTTTTCTTTTACATATTTCCACTATAACGCTGTTAACCAACAATTCTATACATTAATTTATTATTAAAAGAGCGTTATACAACAACACAATATAATTAATAAGCAGCGGTTATAAAATAATACAGGGCCCAGGGGCTTTTTGGCACTACTATAATATTTACAATGGCAAGAGCTACGGTTTAAGACTTACTTTTATAGAGTTTGCAGAGAATATGCAATGGTCAATAAGAAAAAAATCATATAGACACACATACAGTTAAAAGATATCTTAATACTTACTCAAACATTAAAAAATTATGGAAGTCAGTTACAATAAGCGAATTATGCTTTTAATAATTCAAGTTATTTATTTTTACGCTTATTATTATCAATGTTGGGGATTGCCGAAAATGGATTGAGCGAATTTACCAAAATATTGAACTGGAGGAAACGTCGGAATTGCCACTGGCTGTTTGTAAGCTATGTTTTGTATTTGTTGTTGAGGAAAAATCTGTTGACTCAATTGGGGCTGGATCGGAGATTGTTTGAAATATTGCTTCTCTGCGACGACAGTCTGTTTAGCGATCGGCTCCGATTTTTCCAAATATTGTGGTTGAGTTTGTTGCAACTGATAGTTTTGTTCTTGAATTTGGAATTGAGGTACTTGAACATGAGACTGTGGTAGTGCTTGTGGTTGCAGAAATTGGGGCGGAATTTGTTGATAAAATTGTGGTTGTTCTTCCTGATATTGAAATTGTTGTTGTGGTTGGTATTGTATTTCTTGTGAAGTTTGGTATTGTAATTCTTGTTGCGCTTGATATGGTATCTGCGGTAGTTGTACAGGGTGCTGCAGGTGGTATTGTATTTGAGCGAGAGGTTGCGCCTGTGCTGGGTATTGTTGTGGCTGAGATTGTATTATTTGCTGGGTTTGATATTGGGGTTGGATTTGAAGCTGAGGTTGCAGCTGAGGCTGCGGTTGCTGCTGGGAGTACTGGGGCTGTGTGTGTAGTTGCTGGTTTTTGTATTGATCGTAAGCAGGGGTTACTGCAGGGGTTTCTAAAGGTGGGTTATATGTGAATCTTGCAAAACTGATAGCGTTCTGTTGTTTATTATTGTATACCTGGAAAAAATATCAATCAATCAAATATCACAGCTTATTTCGTTTTTAGTCTACATACATTGAATGGATAAATTATCATATTTTATATGTGAATTTTAAATAAATATTATGTACCTGTTGTATGTTTTGTTTTTCTAAAACTTGTGCAGAAGCAGGCTGGCTTTTTACATCTCTCTGCTCTGGATGTTGCTTTCTTGGTTGAAGAGGATGTTGTTGGATATTTGTTGGAATTACTTGATTTGACTGGTCTTGAATATAATGCAGTTGTTGCTGTTCGATAAATCCCTGTGGTGCTTGGTTGTATTGAACTGCTTGGAAGTTATTTATATTATTATTTGGAATTTGGTGTAACTGCGGTTCATATCCAAGATTTTGTTGTTCATATGACTGCTGAGTAACCATTTGAGGTTGTGGATAGTTTATAGGCTTTGAAAGCTTTTGCGGTTTTAGAGCGCTGAACTGAAGGGAGTTTGGAGTAGGCATGGATAATCGGTGTTCGGTGTATGCCAGTTGTGAAGGAACTGGTGCTGACACTTCATAAGTGGTCGGTGCTTCAAACTGGAAAGAGGTAAGTTATTACTAAAACAATTGTATTTAATACAACTTACTTCCTTTTTTATTTAAATGTTTTTTTGTTTTTATTTCTATATTGTTCTTTGTTTTCTATCAGTAACATTATTTTAAGATTAAAAAAAAGAATATAAAACAAAAATTTCTTGAGCTGATTATTAACCATAATAATTTGTACAGTTATTATATCAATATAGCAATAAAACTTACCCTAGGATTGTATACTGAAACCGGAGAGAACAAATGACTTGCGATGGCCGCTTGGAAGGGCGGACCCTGTCCGGTCACGAAGTCGGATATTTTAGCGATTTGTGGCACTGGTGTTGCGTAGATTTGCTATAATGAAAGAAATACATTAATATTTTTCATATTTATTATATACATATCACATTTACTGGTGTTAATTGAGCTGAGCGTAAGCGCAGCTATTAACCGTTTGGGAAACCTTTTTTTGTGTTTAGTTGTCTCCAGAATACGACGAGATAATATTGAGCCAAACGCGGATATTATTGCGAAAACAGATTGAAAAAATGTTCAGCCATTCAAAAGTTATCAAGAAAAGAAGATAGGAGAGGAGCTCAGTTCAACACCCGCCGCTCACGGTTGGCGGATCCTAGTAATTATTAATAATATAATATTGATTTCTAACAAGTAATTTTTTTTTATTTTTACCAAATATCTCAGTAATTAATACCAAAGATTATTTATGGAGTTTTGTGTCATCTTTTCAGCGAAACATTACAATTGAGTTTCATAAGGAGATGACTTATTTTAATAAGAAATATAAATGGCTTGGCTTTGTATTTGGTGTGCAGAAAAGTTATCTAATACTTGTAAATGAAGCTCACATCAAAACTCGGATAAGATGATGAAGTTTTTGACGAAATAAATGAACGTCTAATATAACTTCGGGGTGTTGTGTAAGCACCAATCATTACGAAAATGGAATAAAACAGACGAGGTTAGGGAAGATTTCATATGACGCGGTGGCTAAGGATGTTTCATCTTGACTTCATTAAGAATTACCGTCTTTTATTACTCTATTACACACTGTTTCCATTTTTAAAAAGTTTAAATATGAGAAACGTTATATATATTTTTATTAATAACAATATATAGAACATAATTAGAGAAAGCATGTGAGTTAGGACAGTAACGACGTTGGCATTGATATTTTAAAACATTGATCATTCATAGTATATTATTTTTACTATATATTCAAAATAAAGAACTAACATTGAACAAAGAGTTAATGTACGTTTTTACAATATAAAATAAGAAATAGATTAAAAGTCGTAGTACAATGAATATGTGCCAAGAAAATCTCGCTTCCTTGGTTCATAACTGCAGGGTATTTTGCACCCCAGCGTCGAAGATAAGACGATTAGTGTCATCATATTATTCCACGGACGAGACAGACCTACAGGGAAATTCACTCAAGTAAACTAAGTATTCGGTGTGATAAAAGACCTCGCCTTGAATTATTATCGATGTATTGAAGGATAAACTCAAATAGGCTGTCTATAGGACAGTATGTGGGGTCCATAGACCCAATATATATATAAGCTCACTTTGAATTATATTTCTAGAACGTGTTTCGCCATCTTTTTAAACATAACACATGGAAATAGTTTTTGAATATTAAGTTTACGGTGTTAAAGAATTTATATCCATCAGTGTATTTTTTGTACTATCATAGATGTGTATAATATTTGGAATTATCCATAAACGTATTAGCCATAATCTGCTGATTGGAATTTGAATTAAAAATTTAATAAACGAGAATATCTGATTAGAAATTTTTATCGAGTTTCAAATATTAATATTAATTTCGATTGTGGCATCGTTTCATTATTATTGTATGATGCAAAATGTAAGAAAAATTACAAAAGGTATAACCTATCACGATACATATACAATGGCTCAGTTGGGAGATCAACGGGATCAGTATCCCATATCAAATCAAATTTCAATCCCTTTTTTTCATTTATATTTATTTCGAAATTAATTACTATATATGTTAAAACATTTAATAACAATGATATACCAACCATATCAAATATTATAACACATTAATCATTCACCATGTATCTAGCCTCGAGGATTAATCTCCGAGGAATTGCATTGCTCGGTCGCAGCTAGTTAAATTATAATTGCATCTGAATATCAATATCATATCACCATTTATTTCCTAACATTAATTAAACTATCTCGAATGTAATTAAATAACGTATTATATACGTCATAAATTATAAGTTGATTATTATATAAATGGAGATTTCATTTCTCTCGAGATATGGAAAGCTTACAAGTAATCAAATATTACCGCACAATTAAATTCTATCCCAACTATTAATAACCTAAACATTAAAGGCCACCCTTGGCAGTATTAAACATTACAAAAACCTTACCTAAATATATAATTGAGTTGTTATTTATTGCGAAATCTAATTAAGATTCAGCGGGTATTTTATTACCAGTGCCAAAGGATTCGGTACGCAATTTTGCATTTGAAAAAGAAAAACCTTTTTGTCTCTGAAGTTTCCTTAAATGGAAAGTCACTTTTTCGCAATTGGCACACAAATCACGAAGATGGGAGCGGAACGCGTATTCATACTCAAGTCCTTATTCTGGAATATTTTTTTATATTTTATATAATATATTGTAAGAAATTTATTTTATTTAAACATCGTTGTGATCGATCATACACATAATAGAGACGTCGTCGCGTACATTCGTTACCTTTAATACCAACATTGATTTTTGTAGCCTGAATGTCTCGTCACAGGTCAAACAAAAGAGCGGCATCCATATCAAACAATATGGTAATTTTTTACTCTGTAGTCAATTAAATTAAAATTGCAACATCTTCATCAAATTTCATCGAAAACCACCGCTAAGTATAAGAATGCAGAGCACTCAATTTAATAAGTAAATTGTTTTATTAAAATGTCATCTCCTACGTCTTTAAAATCTTATCTATAGAGCTTGATCGTTAGATTGTTTTGTAACATAAAAACAAAATACTATGAATACAGATCTTAAGAATTCTTCACAGGAGCACAGAAAAAATCGATCCGGAAAATTGGTTATAATTTAGTGAAACAAACATATTTTATACATAAAATATTATTACATTATTAGAATCAAATGTTATACGAAAACCATTAAATAAGAAAAACGTAACGAAATAAGAATATACTTAGAAATGTTATTAATACACTTTTAGTAAATTCACAAAGTCCTTGCTTATACAAAACATATTTTGAAATTAGTAACAAAAATTAATGTAAGAAAACAAATGTATAAGAAATAATGTTAATGTAATATATATATATATATATATATATATATATATTACATTAACATATATGCATATATATATATATGCTTTTAAAACAGTAGCCAATTGTACAAATTATATTATGATTTAATGAAGCTAACCGCTATTAGTGGATCGGGAGCTAATAGTGTACTTTGCAGTAGTTTAGCGTTAAATTTGCAGTCGATTAAACCACATTTGCGGGTATTTGGAGAATTTAATGTTAAGTCTGTGGTAATATTTGTTATTTACATGATTTGTTGTATACGTGGTTTAAAATAAATTTACTTATTAATTGTTGCTATTAATCAGAATTAACACAATATTAATTATATCGTTACAGTTTCATATCCCAATTTTATAGAACAAGACATTAATATGAACTGATTAATAGACTGGTTGAGCAACTGGTCTAAAAACGAATGAACGAACAATTTACATTTATTGCTGCTATTAGTAAGCAGCTGATAATTTTGGTGAGAAATGATCGTCCCCAGACTAAACATTGTACCTTAATATAGTGTGATTTATTTTATTCGTTATTATAAAGTGATATTGCGTTGTTATTAAAAGAAGAAAATTAAGTTGAAAAATTGTCCCTTGGCTATTATATGTAATGGTATTATATTTGTGTCTTAAATTAGTTGACCGACCAGTCGCTAGATTTAATGAATAATATGATATCAATGTAATATGTAGAAGAACTTTCATTTTGAATTGTGAGCTATAAAAGAAGATTACAAACATATTTCTTTTTACGGGTCAAGACATATTTTATGAAAAACGGAACTAAATAATTTTCCATTATTTTGTATAACAAGAATATTGTAAAAAAAAATTAGTTTAATATATGTATATATTTGAAATTATCTGTAAAAATTTTAACTTTAAAATTTTACATTAAAACGAGTCAGAAATTCAAAGTCATATTAAATATCAAAAAGATATATAGACGCGATTATAATTGCCTGTAATAATTTTTGGAAGCGTGAAAAATTTTCACGACCGCTCTCCACACATTCCACCACTATGTATAATTTAAAGTGCTAAGTGAAATTGAAGGAAAAAATTCTTAAATGTTTTAAACGTGCACTTTATTTAAGCTATCTGTTATTTAAATTTGTTGCTTTAATCGTTCCCTTGTTAATTATCTTTTTGTTGAGCGTTCGCTTTATGTTTTGTCGGTGTCTCCACTCGTATAATTAAGCAATTAGGTTCAAAACGACTATTTCTTGCATTTAGGTTTTTATTTTTATTTTAATAGCGAAAATTTGTGAATATAAAGTAAATGAAAAGTCTGACTTACATATTCTGTATGTTACTCAACTAATACTATAGCGCCTTAAATATACAACTTCCAAAGGTTGTATTTATAACTCATACACCTTATTGCTTACAGCCTTTAATAAAATATAATACGAGACTTTTCAAGGTATTTTTTATGAAAATAATCTAGCATATGTGATCTATTAACTGTGCTTATCGGTAAATTATGCAAACTAAATACTCCAGAGTTGGGATTAAGAAACTCCTTAAATGTACAACTTCAATCAGATTTGTGTAACAAGTATTCAAATATATGATAATTGTTTAAAATAAATCTATTTAAGGAAGTCTACGGACTAAATAGAAGGGAAGAATAACTAATGATATGAATAAAACATTTTGAGACTTTGGAAAAAAGTTGACTAAACTAAACTATTTAAGAATAAATTTGTTTTTTTTTATTTGATATTATTTATAATTAAGGAACATCATTTTTAAGAGACCTGATTTCATGAAATCCTTTTATAAAAACTCAAATGTTAATTTATAAAAAGTTGATCTCAACTTGCAACGTTTGAAGTATAGGCTTTGTTGTAAAGTCAGAAGCCTCTTATAGAGATCTTTGACTTGATTCTAATAATATCCTATCGTTTAATTGTCAACAATAATATTGATGAATTTTTATTTTTATGTATTCCTTTTCTCGATCCTGACTGTGAATAAAACTAAAATTATATTACTCTATGTAGCTACAGTTTTTCTTTCGAAAGTGAAGAGTCATTGGATGACTAGTTCGCTACTGTTATCGACAGCTTGAAGAGGTCAAGGGATATTATGCTATTTATTATCATCTATAGGTTGTATCCTCCTTGATGTGGCTCAGGATATGAGTTCGGAACGATCTATGGATTGATGGATCTATGGATACTTCCTGTGCGAATTTTATTCCTATTTTTATACGTAGAAATACAAGATTTATTTGACATTCCTACATAAATATATTGAAGTTAAGTAACATTTGAGTTACATATTCGTATTAAAGCAATGTTTTTAGAGAGGGCATATAAATAATCCAGATAGAGGTAATGTAAAAGTTTCAGATAAGCACGACTCATGTGTATGTATAACTCAAAATCTGGAGTTGAAATGAGATATGAATTATTTACTACTTTATTTTGAATTGCTTTGTATTAATGTCCCTTTGAAGTGTATTGGTTCTGACATAACATTTAACTAACTGTTATGATGATGAATTAAGTTTCAAAAAATTTCACAAATTGGTTTAACTGACATCTTTTAAATCACCATTGAAAAACACGAATCTATATGAAAGTAAATATCTCTGAATAAAAACTGTTATCATCAATATTTTCGATTAAAATGAATCCTATATAATTTATTGAATCTACTCGCTTTCAATTTGCATCGTTTAAGTTAATAAAATACGCTCCAAAAAAATGTAATAAACAAGTTACCTTTAAGCTACGAGTATAAATGAATTTAAAATTAACGTTCACCGGTATTTTTGTATAATATTTATTGTATTGTTAAATCTGTATGCACATATAAATGGACAAGGCAATGTATTTTATTTTGTTTATTTCAGAAGAGTAATAATTAATAATCTATAGATATTACTGGGTTGATGCTCACTTTCTCGTATATGTCATAGGGTTCTTAGAACGTTATGGTGCTTCTCAGCGGCTGCCACCCCATATACTAGTGGTTATATATTAAAGACCATATAAGATGTGTAGATTTTTATCAAAGACCGTCTGCATGACAATTAATCAATATATTAACACTAAACCTACCGACAATGCTTGTATACCTGTTCTTCCGCAAACCGACAAATTGACCGGTAATTAGAATTTATTTTATTATATAACGCAGACAATAACGGAAATAACTAAAAGTAAAGAGTGAAGAAAATATTATATGCATATTCTAAGAATTGTCATGTAGTTTTATAACGATATTATAACGTTTAAAAATGTGTAATTTTTACAAAAGTTTAAGAACGGTCAATTTGACCGGTACTTGGTAGGTTTAGTGTTAATACTCTGTCAGTGGATATAATATTCTGGGCCAAAATTAAAATAATTTAGATAAAGGTATGCAATGCAATGTTGCTCTTTTGATTCAAATAACTTTACATAAGATTATTTGAAATGCAGTCGTAAATATGACATGTATGGAAGGAAGTCGCAACTGCTCCCAGACAGGTTGTAACAGGTTAGGTCATGATGTAACATGACTCCTACTACAAGTATTAAAATGTCTTCGTCATATTATGTCATAGGAACCAATAGATTTTTGAATGAGATCTGATATATATATATATATATATATATATTTCTTTTTTCATATATCTATATATATAACATCTCCTATCGACAGGCAGGAAACTAAAAGTTATAGATAGTTCTTTTACTTTCAATTGATGCGGTATTAAGTAATCGTAAAAGTAAAAGTACTTTTACGATCCACATACAGACAGCTAATTATAAAACTTCCTCATTAGCGAATTATATTTGAATGTGGATGTTATAAAAAATTTACATAATTAAGGATCAAATAAAGTATAATTATGAAATGAAATATCACCGCACATTATTAAAGATTTGGAGGACCACTAAGGGTGAAGGTACACACTGAGGGTCTAATGAAATATTTGTGTTGAGTTGTGTTTGTGTTGTGATTGCTAACATTACCGTAACAATTTAGTTTTCTGGATACCGAAAACAATATATATAAATTATATAAACATTAACTTTTAAGAAAAAAAATAACACCATGCATAAATCAGTAAATTTAATATAACAATAGACTAAAAATGTATTGTTTTAACATCGTCCAAAATTTACAGACATCACTGTAGTTGTTTCAAAAGACCCTTCGATTATTTCTCAAGGTCCCGTAGTGTGTATAAATATTAAGGAAACAGATCCAAAAGGGTGAAATAACTCAAATAACCATTCAATCATCCCGCGGACGGATGATGTTCTGAATTAATTAAAACCCTTTCAAACTCGTACTTTATTTAAGTTTTTGAGTAATTTGTAACTGTTTCAGAATATAATGCAAAACGAGGAACGTCTCGAAAATGGTAATTTTATTTCTTTGTTTCAATAATTGGGTATGAATTTGGTTCATCATTTTTATTGTTATACTTTTGTTCGTGGTTCTGCTTTTGTTGAAGATAATTTAACGGGTTCAATATTGATTGTTATAAAATGTGCGTGTATCAAATGTACCTAATAATAAATTGTATTATACATATTATATTTTGTATTGAAAAATCAATATGTAAACTAAATTTAAGTAACTAAACAAAACAGATGGAGAGATATGATTACTAATTTTCTAAATAATACCTACAAATTTTGGTGTAATTTAACATAAATTGATGTGACCGTTGAATTTCTAGCAAAAATATATAAAGTTTGGAACGTCTAGAAGTTTTTTATTAAATTTGTTGCGAAGTTCGCTCATAACTCACAAGCTTTCTGGTTTACCGACATTGCAGTACTTAACCGAAATGCGGGTCTTACCAAGTAATCTACTTACATATGGAATTACTTAATAAAGATGTAAAAAATACATCTCTACCTCATAAATATAGTTCTGTTTTTACTATATATTATTTCTCTAATATACTCTTGTCTGTATTCTACAGAATAGGCCTAATCAATCTTAACGATCTTAGAACAACTGATAGCGGAACAAATTGGCTGTAAATAATATCGTAAAAGCTTATACAGTACTGGGAGAATTTAAAAATAAAAGTTGAATGTCGATAAGAATAACTTTTTCAGAAATTCCTTTGCACGCTTGAGGCAAGTTAAAAGTTTCATGAATACTGATAAGAACATGTTTCTTACACCCCTTCTTTACAAAGAGTGGAACTTTTCTGCTCAATGCAAAAAAAAGTCTATTAACATGTTCTCAATATTATATATATATAAACTCACATGAGATGGAGATTTGTCCGGCAGACTCTGCTTTGTATCTGCATACTCAATACCAGCGGGAGGCACTGTTAAGTTAGTATAAAGACAAAATTAATGTAATAAGTACTAAGAATGGCATTTACCCTCTAAAATTCTAAGCACTTACTTGTGGGTAACACGGGCGCTCTCTTCTCTATACCGGCATTACCTTCAACAAGGTCTCGTTTGTCAGGCTTCACTTCAATCTTCTTTTCGCTCTTACTGCCTGGATTAGCAGCATCGGTCACTGCTGCCAGCAGAAGTAGAGTCACCTGTAAAAAAAACAAAATAAAATATTCAATAAAAAATAAATCCACAATTAATATTAATAAGAAATTTCTTAAATTCTATTCTAAGATTTTTCTCCATAGTGTAATAAGTTATCACAGAACTTAAATATAGATCTCGCAGTTACAAAGATTTTTTAAAATCATTCATTAAAAACACTATATATTAAAAAAATATAGAGTTGTTTTAATTTATGCTTTGCTTACGAAGATAGTAAAAACGTATTATTAATAAATACAAGAAAATCTCACTCGAAACACAAAACTGACCGTTATTTTCATATCGAACACAATCACTAATCAATACGGCAAGGAGCGCGAGCGTAAGCTCCTTAAGCTTTCAACGGGGTGCTGCGTATGCGCAGGCCGGTCGAGATCAACCGCTTTTATTGGCTTGCGAAAGTCATTTAATGCCACTTTAGATTTTCGTTGATATAATTATACGTTAAGGATCTATATATGAACTGATTATAGAGTGTATATTTAGAGAGAATTATCTGTATTATGTAAAAACTTTGTAAAATCTAAATATAAAGATACTGTATAATTATGTGTAACATCCTCTTTGCAAATAATATACTATATATATATAGAATTGGTATTTTTATAATAAAATAATAGTCTTTAAAACAGTTAAAACTTAAAAATACATATATTACCGTTTAAAAAATATTTTAATAAAAGTATAACATACTTATACTACGTAAATATTGCTAGATGTGACCTTACCAATACAAACAATGTTGGTCTAATTAAGATGCGGTTTCTCAGGTTTCATTAGCCTACATTTAATTACAAGAACACAATGAAACATTTTACATATTACTACGATGTTATCGCTTCGAGTATATTACGTACCAATGTATTGTATTGTGAAATATTACGATTGGTTCTTAGAGGGGTTTCTACTTCCCTTTTTTTATTGAGTTAAGAATATTCGACAAAAAATATTCATAAATTTATTTATATATCCCTTTCTTAGTCATATATATACATATTATGTACGAAATACATTCGTTCTAAGTCATTTCTAATACTACTGACCTGACAGATCTAAATAGTATATTTACATACAACAATTTACGCGTATTTGGAACCGTCATGCGTCAGAAAGTGATATAGGATATAGAAAATCAGACAGAATATTATTCTTAAGTCGTTGTGTAGAAGATACATGCATGTTAGTACTTAAAAATATGTTTCACAAAATTTTAAATTTTTATATATTGTATTATTTTTATTGCAATATTTATTCTATATATAATATATTTGCTTTATAACAAAACAATTAAAATATAGTTTTATTTTCAAATATGATGCGTGTTATTTAATTTTAAATTTTTGGATTTAAATGAATATTAGTTGATTGTTGTTAATTTCGTCTAGATAATAGATAGAACATGTGTTCAGTAATAAATTTAAACTACAGCCAATTAAAAGATAGTTTGATCACGCAAGGAGCTGTAAAAATTCAATAGAAGAATAAAATAAACACTACAGAAGATAACATATATATATTTTTGATTATATGAAATAAACTTGTAATAAAAATAAATTATAGTATTTCCTAAAATACATATATGTGACGCTCACATTTCAGCTGCATTCTCAGCGGTTATTAGCATTTATAATTTTCTAACTTTTACATTATTAAATCTGGTTAAATAGTTAAAATATGAATAGTAAATGAGCAGAACAATGTAGTACTTTATTGTGTATTCCATTTCAATTATAACAACGTTTGAATTGATATTTGTATATATATAAATATTAATTTGTAAACCTCTGGGTCATTCCAAGCGTTTGCTCCTTGATGGTTACTTAATACATCAGACCATCTTTTTAGACATTCATGTAAAAATAATCTCTAATACGTAATATGTGTAACATTTCTAAAATGTTTAATACGTGTATGTATCCAAGTAAGGCAGTGGTTATTAAATAAGTGCTTCTCAAGTTGCGCAACCTTCCTGTCACTTCATACTAGAGCCCTCAACTCGTGACACACTGATTGAATTTACTGTGACTGCTAACATATATTAAATATAATACTTGCCTCTGTTCCCGGCTCTGTCCGCGAGTATAAACAATTTTATGATAACTTACAGTGTTATATCATATTATTTTTATAATTATATTTTTTGTTACTAAATAAAAAATATTTTTAAATCTTATATATTGATACTTAAGTACATAACACAGCTCGAAATCTATAATAATATTTTTACAAATATCTTCTATATTTAAAAAGCTGCTATGCCTATAGCAACCCCAGATCTTATAAGAAACAACATACAAAATTTTAAAACAATTTCCATTTAACAATACACATAGTAATTGTGATTTATAACAATAAAAATATATTCATAATCAATAGGGTACTTAGGGTACTTAAATAATCATCAAATAGCAATTTGGTATGTCAAAACAGACCGCGCTGTTTATAAAATTGTGAGTTTGAAGAAAATTCACCACATTCTCATATTTAGTATAATTAGAGTAATAGTCGCTAGTGCACGTGTGTCCAACGTGGATATATGTATTTTATATTGTATAATTATATCAAAGCCTGGATTAAATAGTGTAGGAAAATAAAATAAATGACCAATATAAATAATTTTAACTTCTTAGTTTTTATTTTTTCATATGTAATGCTTATAATACTAATTTTGTTTTGCAGGTTCTTGGAGAAATTATAAACGCTGAAATCTGCATCTGCGCAAGTGGATATAACGCGAGCATTTCATAATACATATAATCTATTACATGAGCGCTCGCACTAGTGATTGTAACTTTAATATATTTAATTTGTTTCTAATTCATTTACATTAACAATATAATAATAATTTTAAATGATTGTCGTGAAACATTTATACTTTACTGTTATTAACGGGGATCGGGTAAAATATGTAAGGTTTTCCTCTCTTAAGGAGTTATTTTAATGCAATCTATTTATTACATATATGTTAAGTGTAACAAAAATATATACCAATAAAAATAGTATTAAGTAATCCGTATCACTAAAGTAAGGTAAGTGTGAGAGCACTCCCAGACCACTTTCACTGTACGTGCCGAATTACGTCATTATCCAAAACCGGCCAACATGTCCGACTTCCGGTCTCGTTAGTACTCATGTGAGGTAATGGTTACATGTAAGTCGTTATGTATTAAATAACTTACTTAGTAATGGATGGGTTTGACCACTTGAAGGAAAACTGTAACATACATATCATCAAGAGCGTAATATGTAGATATTTTTTTCATGAAAAAACTTTTTATGCATTTTTTATCGTATAAAATGATAATATTTATATCGCATTCGATATTATCTATTTTATTTCTGGATACTTAAATTATCGTATACTTAATGAGTTATTTATATCTTTTAGACATAGTCATATAAAGTTAGTATGGACAGCCTCTTAGATAAGCCTTAACGTTTTATTGTTACGTATTAAAACTAATTGAATCATTTATCATTAAGTGGAATGAAGCCATGTGGAGCTGTTTTTTTTTATGTGGTGATGTTAGTTATCATTATCAGTATCCATTTATAACATTAGAAAAATCTGTCAATGTTTCTGTGGTTGTGTTTTCGAAATTTTGAGGAAAGTGTAGTTACAGTTATTTTGAGGTAAGTGTAGGAAAGTTATAGGAAAAATGAAGAGTGGTTTGAGCTTTCATTTCGTGCTAAATTTATCAATTATACTACTTTATGCCGCCTTTTGTGTCAAATTTTTACTAACCATGGCAAATGAACGTCTATTTAAGCTAATTAATGACCTGAACAAGACTCTGCCACAACATTTTTTATCTAGCCGTGAATGCTAGTTATTTAAATTGTACTTTTACATAATTTTATAAACATCACAACCTTAAAATTTCATCACAGAACTTTAAAGTCTATAAAAAGACACCTGTGTTATATATAAAATATTTTATGTAACGATACAGGCTTTTAAAAATATTTTGCATCAAACAGCGTTATATAAAAACAAGCATCAATAAAGATAACATTTGACGCCATCAAAGCGCTGTTACTGAGATAATAAAAGCCAAGTTTTTAGATGCCGACGGCTAATTCCATATAATTGTGCCTGTAATTTGGGAGCTCATCGTAAACCAGGCAAATACGGTTTATCGTACTTAAAATTATAACGAAGGGATACAGCTTGGGAGTACAATTCATTTCGGATGATGACTTTTATCATAGGTATGTTTTTTATACTATTGGTTAACACAATTTTATTTTTATTCCTAGCCTTCGTATATCTTAACTTTTATTTTTATTGTAAGAATGTTCACTCAATAATGGAGTTTCAAGAAAAACGCTGATGACAGTTGATGTTTGCATAAATTAAATAGTGAATGTATTTTTTATAATTCGTAATCATTCGCATTATTTTTTTATATATATAAATATTTAATTTATAGATGAAAAAATATATGTATCTATCGCGATAGATATTTGTAGGTTCCTTTCTGTCTAATGTCTGCGACGCTCTGAGGTAATAGTCATACGTAGGTGCTACTGAGTGTCATGAACTCATGACAAGTCTCGAAATACGGCTCCATAAGGGTAATATAAATTGGACTTTATAGACTATATTAAAAAGACAATGTTGGAACTAAATTGTGACGAAATTAAGATTTAAATACGTTCATTTGGAGTAAGTATAGTATAAAAATTATTAATTCAGTACGATTAAATTAAGAAAGCTCTAAGATCGCATGATAATTATAATAATCTGATAAGAAAGGTAATACTGTCAATCAGGTCCGAGAATATTGTTGCGATTTCTGATCAATGACATTTGAATTGACTTTCGAAAACTTACCTTTCACAAAGTTCTCTGAAGAGAGAAAAGAAATAAAGTTTTGTTTTTAATATTAATTTTATTAACTGATGATAATATAAACTTTAAGTACCTATAACGAGAGTTCCGGGAAGTAACATAGGGTATAACTTTCTGGAGGAAATAACCTTATAAGGAAGAAAATTTATAATCTTTAAAAACGCTCAACTAAAACATTGTATTACATTTTTAGGGTTAATATATTGTAATAAATTTATATTAGTTAATAAATTATGTTGTTATTATCAAATACTGTATGTTAGTTTATATTAAACAGTTCATTGAATAACGATGTGTTGACGAAACCACAGCCTAAATACCGCATGAATTGGTTTGCCATTGTTTAGGTTAAGCTTCGGATTTGCTGAATTCAGGCATATTTATAATATGGAGAGTAATTTATTTTTTCGCTCCTATACTCTTTATTGTAGATCATTTTTTCATTTCCCATCGATTCCAAAAATAAAGGATGTAGATTGAAGACAAATGTTTGATAATGTTAATTATTTTAGCTCAAAATATATTTATATTGTATTCAATTCTTGATAATTACAGAAAAATGAAAGGTAATACGTGTAAGATTTTTTTTTAAGACCATTCTTTTTGATAAACAATATATTTTAAAACATGGTGTTATTTTTATGTATGTAATTACTTAACATCTGAACACGAATTGTCAAGATGACGTACGAAACACGCACGACTGCGTGTCACAGCCGACGACAAATGTATACATGAATATTTTACTGTTCCTTTAAGACAAATAATTGTATTAAATTGTTAAAATAAATTATAATAGACGTTAAAAATATATATATATTTTTTTGTTTCTTAAATAAAATAATATTCTATTAATACTGAGACTATAAATAAAGTTAATTAGCAGAATTTATAAGTGTAACCCCGACCCGCTATTCATACAGCTTGAAACCGTCAGCTTACCGGCTAATCGCCATCTCATCCGCACTTCCTCCTTTATTCTGGAGGTAATATTCTTGTCAAATATAAGGTTCATATAAAGGCTTGATATTGTATATTTTTGGGATATTAACCGTTAAATTACTTCGGAGAAATTAAATTGAATATATCGAAAATACGTTAACATTTTTGAGATTGTATTTTTGTAGATTACAATAGAAACATAAATATGACGAGAATGTTAGGAAGCAATATTGTAAATAGCGACTCACAAATAGTTTGTGTTAAGTAGATCCAGTCTTATAAAACGTTAGATATTACGCTGTAAAGCTGGAACACTCGGATTACTGCTATCTCGCGACAGCACTCTGCACTTTAATTATAATTTGAAGCACTTCGACGGTTCACGGATTTGTTTTAATTAAAACACTTCAGGATACAAGATTAAAAACTAACAAATAACTATGTATAACTAAATTTCACTAAAGAATAGTTTACTATTCGATAAATCAAAATATTGTTAAAGAAAATTCGGATTCGATTTCACTGACTCGGAAACAAATTAATGATTTTCACTGTTTTATTTCAAAAATTCTATTAAAAAGAAAAAATATATGTGAATAATAAGTAACGTTTTTAATATTGAAGCATGAAATTCGTTTACATATTTTCGCAGACCCTAAGTGATTGGGGAGGGACAGAATAAAAAATATGCCACTTTAGCTGGGTCGTAATTGGGTTGGATTAAATTAATTGTTTAATTTAATTTTTGAGCATCCCAGACCTTACAAACAAAGATACCTAGAGATTTTCTACGGTGCTTTCATTTAAGAATTGTATTAATTAATTGCGAAGTGCTTGGTATTATATTATTTTAACACACAAAAAACATAGCATAGCAAACCGCAATTAAATGGCGGTCAAATTAACACCAACTACGTAATAAATAACACATTAAGAACATGAAAATTAACAAGCACACGTTTTTTGCGATATTATTCCACGGTACAGAAGAAAATTGGTCCAGGGCGACTAATTTATGTGATAATTTCTTTCGGCAATATTAATGAAAAAGCCTGTTTGTGAAAATAGCACTTCCTTTCATGGCAATAAAATACATATTGCAATATCTGCGTCGAGGCGATACGAGCTATGTGCTATATGAAGGTGCAAGTTGAAGGAGGTAGCGGGTTTCATTATAAAATAACTAGCATTCATTTTATTAAAATGTAACATTATATAACTATTCTGTTCTATAATTGAAAAAAAAATACAAAAGTTTAATATATAAGTGTGGTAATCATTAAATTCGAAATATAAAGAAAGATGGTCGATGTTCCATAGTACTTTGGAACTGCTTTTCTTTTAAATGATCTTACAATAAAGGATCTTATAATAATAGGTTTCTTAACTCCCACATCACGGAATATTAAATAAGGCTATACCTTATTACCCCGGTTGATATATCAGATACTTATTAGGAAAAATCATCTTATCTTTACAGGAAAACAAAAACTAATTTGGGTTATAATTTAATATAACAAAAGTACTGGATGGATATTACTAAAATTTCGTGTAGGTTGGTTGTTTGTATCGGTTTATCGGCTAAGATTATAAATAGGGTTCCAATTATCCCGAAAAATGATTAATTATTAGAGGGGATAAAAAAAAAGTGATATAATTTATAAAACTACGGGAAGGATATTATGAAACTTGGTGTGGTATTTGCTTATGAACTACTTCAATATACGGTATTAATGCAAATTCATTAATTTACATTAATAAAAAGCATTTCACAAATTTAATATTAAAATATTTAAAAAATATTTGTTTAAAGTAAAACTACTTCTTCAAAATAGATATTATATTTAAGTAATAAGAAAAATCTCTACTTTCAGTTCTTAGTTTTTAGCACATCTGTATGTTAAAAAAGTAGAAGATAAAGAATACTCCTCGATCCGCCAACACCTCATCGCTTGTCCCGTCCTCAGCCGCAATAGTGTTGTAATAAATAACTAGGATGCAGTGACCGCTAAATTAGCTCGCGTCATCTCTAACCGGAGGTTTGTTTTAAGAGGAGATTGCTCAGATAATTTTCCCAGTCATATTTTTAAAATTTAATATATCTTGAGACTTATTATAAGTTATAGTTATATTATTTAATATAATATCTGTTATTGTATATTATGTTATTATAATTATATGATTGTATTTTAAATTGTTACTTGTATAATTTTGAGGTTGTAAGCAAATTTGTAAGAACCTAAGTGCATGAATGTAGAATAACGTTTGAGATGCCACCTCATCTGCATCAGCTTATTTCTTTGAAAACTAGTTTGACTTTAAAATTCTTAAAGTTTTAAAGTAAGATCTTAACTTTTGCAGTTTCAATAAAAAATTTTGCATGTCATTTTAAGGAAAAGTCCATTTAACATTTTTTTGAACTTATTAATATCTTTTAAACTATTCTGTAATATCACACAATTCTAATTTGTATTTGTGACAAGGAAAGTTATTCACCTTCTTCCTTTAATTATTTATTATAAAATTTTTAATAAAAATAAATTAATTGTTATTAAGGTGACTCTAGTTTATTTAATAACACTTAAATAAACAGATTATCAAGTGTTTTTGGTTTGTTGTTCTGTCTTTTATTGTTGATTTTTATTCCATGTAAAGTCATAGTATTTAACATATATTAATTATGTAACCAATCTAAATCTGTAACAAGATGGCAAATGAATTGCATAATATCCAGTTCGTAGTCTATCGGTAAAGCGGTTGGCTGGAGATTGCGTCGTTTATTGCGGTCGCTACGACCCTAGGGTCTATAAAGGGTTTAAAAAAAAATAAAACTATAAAATTAATTTAATTATTTTTTAATAATCAAAATATTTCAAACGTTTTATATAAAAAATGTAATACTTGATATATTGAAGTAGGTATTTGACAATGTCATTAACAGAGCTAACACTTTACCTGTTCCAACGTGTATATACCATGTGGATCCGAAATATAATAGGCCTAAAAACGCGTGGCGTGCTGTTGACATTCACAATATGGCCCCTTCAAGATTGTTATTGACAATTTCTTTACCTCTTAGCTTGGAACAACTTCAGACACTTTATAAATATAAATAATAATATTTACTTTTAACATTTCCTTGATATATAATATAATATTATTATTCTTTTGCACATTTTAAGATAATATTTTTTGTTTATTTTTAAGATTTGATTACATGTAAAAGAATATATATTGTTGCATGTTGTGTGTTTAAATGAGAATCATTCGTATCTAGAAAATATATATATTTATAAATATGACAAAGTTTTATCAAAATTAACTGTGTTTTACAAAAATGGAAATGATCATAAATACGGTGCATACTTGACATGACTTGACATGACCATATACCGGGTACGTGACGTTCTTTTACGAAAGTTTCTAGATTAATACTATTTATATTCTTAAGAGAAGCTCTTACTCCTGCCACAAAAGCCGGGAACTCTTTCGTAAATCTGATATTGCAAGAAAATTTGATCACTGACTATCAAGCGACCGGTGGGCTCGTTTCCCATTCATTATTATAAAAAAAGACCAAACTCATTGAATTTCTTTCATAATTTTCTCTCAAGCCATCACAATTCAATTTCCGAGCGGTTGTCACTACTGATAATAAAAAGATATCTTGTAGATATATATACTTTACAAAGCACTATATGAATTTATCTTATTTTCTACAAGTATTGCAGATTTGTTTATGAAAATGGCTTCCTGCTTGCTGCGATACAAGAATCATATTAACTTCGAAGGAATAAGCGTATCTGCTTTGGCCTGTAAAAAAGCGATTATATTATTATATCGATATCCTTTTATAACAAAAATATAAATCATTAAGAGAGATCAAACTATTATAGATTATTAGACATTCTGGAGCTATTTAGAAGATTTATTTTAGTCGTACATAAAAGTTTAGAGAACTTGAGGATTTAATTGGTCAGTCAGGTCAGGATTGCTAGCAAGAGAAGTATTAAATATTTTGTATCAAAACATTCTTTATAACGTTTAAAAGCTATCCGCCGTTTTCCTGGCCACACTTCTATTCGCTAACGCATCTCCAGCTAACGCCAGAACTATGTATCCATGAACCCGATTTGTCAACACTACTGAAATTGAAGTTACATCTTTGATATTGTATATATATGAAAATTGGGAGTTAAATAAATATTAAAATCATTACAAAATCTATACATAAAATAAAATTGAAGCGTCGGTTTGAAATTATATACGCTACTTACATAAAAATATATTTATTTTTTATGTGTCTGTCCGTCTATTTGGTCCGGCTAATCTCTGAAACGGCGGAACTGATTTTAACAACACTTTCACTTGCGGATGTTAGCTAATGTTGTACAGAGTATTTTAGACTACTTTTATAAAAAAAAACATGTTCCGAATGAAGTCATGGGCACAACTAGTCTCTAACTTAATCCAAATTTTCAACGTTTCTCATACCGTGCACTCCCCTAAATTTAGTTTTAGAGATCGATCGGAGTGAGGTTAGAATTATGTTCCCGTTGATTAATTACTAATTTAATGTTGAATTATATTTCTAGGATATCCCACAGGCACGCATTCCAAAGGAGGGTTAATGTCAGGCCGGTCCTAAAAACTTTTGCCATATCCCGTGTAATATGCTAGACATATTGCTCTGACCCCAAATAATTGGGGTAACGGTAGGTAGATAAATTGTTTACTAAAACCATTACATCAAATTTTACATAATTTAATAAATCTATACATATTCTCATTAACATACTAAAGTGGTCACAAACCGGAAAGTTCAATGAACCTTAAATACCCAATGTATTTGATATGTTAATCGTATGTATAATTCATATGTAGTGTTTTACTTATTTGTGATTTGCATAGTGCAGCTTTTATTTAATACAGGGACAGATACACATGTGAAGAGAATAGATTAGAGAAAAATAATCTCTGTATGTAGGCTTTTATAAAAGAAAAAAACTTGTGAAATATTACTTATTATTATATTCAATCCTCGACAAAATGTTTCTATTGAAATGTACAATTTGAGAGAAAAATCAGATTAAAAAACTAAAAATGTTACCAGACTTTTTGAATAAAAGTAAATGAAATTCATAGCACCAGAGCAACCAAAAAAAAGTGTTTTTAATTAAAAATATATATTATCTGACTTATTTAAACTTCCCAACCAACATTTCTAAGGTTTGGATTCTAGGCTTTGGATTTATATAAAATATATCACAAGACGTTGCAAAGGCTTCAGATCAAATGAAATCCGACTTCCTAAGACGATGTCATGGAGCGAACTGAATCGGAATCTACGTGAGGTTTAAATCGTTGCTCTTCGGTTTAATATAGTTAACTTAAAATTGTGATATAAGCTGTTATAATATACATTTATATATGTACTATGAACTCAGTTCAAAACACTTTTTGTTTTTATTAACACAACTTTAAAAGTCCTTTTAAGTCATGTGTTTAATTTACTTGAGAATTATTTAAAGTAATTTTCAACTTGGTATATTATTATATAAATAACACACTGCCGAATTTACTTCGTTAATGGAAAGAAAATTAATTTGATACAAAATAAACTGCCGTCGTTGCTTCAGCTGGCAATTTTAATTAAACGAGGTATACACGTATGATGTCACTTGATGTGAATACTTAAGAGCGTCGTTAGAACGCTAGGAGATAAATGGAATCTACCTTTTAATAGAGGTATTTTATTTTAATCTTTATAAATGTCATATATTTAGTTGCCTAAGCAAAGATTACTTGGATGGTATAGTTCTTATCGATGAGGTCGGCTATTTGTTTATATATTTTTTGTTTTTGTTTTTATATTATCTACAAAATCTTGTTTATTTCTGTGTTTTTATTTGTGAAAAAGAATTTACTTTCACAATAAAAATGTTCACAGATGAGATGTATATCATTCTAATAACGAAAATCTTAGAAAATATCTCTATTAATAATGTCGAAATTTTATTTCTCTTGTTGCTCTAAAATTACAGACATGTAGAGGTAATGAAATATTTGGTTTATGCATCATGTCAAACATGTCAGATATTTAACAAATATCATTTAATAGTCTTACAAATCTAAATTTTATTAATATACAAATTTAAACGCTAATACTTTTATATTTTTATATAAAAATCTTAAAATATAATCTCACAATTTATTCGATCCATATATATGTGTGATATTCAAAATGGTCCGCGCCAAATGTTTTTAATTTAAAACCACAGGCGTCTGTATAATTTGAGAGCAATTCCACGCATACATAATGTGTTTGCATTTTTTTTTGTCAGGCGCTATCAACACGCTGACGCTGAGAGCTCCACAAATATTATAATTTAGCATATTACACCGATGCTAATACCCTTCCTTCAATTACCTGTATATATGTACATTTAATGTAAAAAAAATGGTACACTACCGTTTCTAAACCTTGAATATTTATGGAAGTAACGTATTAAAAAGTATAAGTGTGTTGTGAATAAATATGAAAAAAATATACAATTTGTGCATTTATAAACACAACATTAAATTTATTTCAAATATATTGTATATGTATAAAAACTATATAAATTTATTTTAAATATATGAATAACTTGTTCTTGATAACCGTAGAGTTATATTATAATGTATTAAATATTATATTATAAAAAAAATTTAAAAAATTTATAAGGCAATGTTATATTTACGTTATAGTATATCTTGTTTCTGTGCTTAAATTTAGGCAGGTTTAAAGTGAATACTATTACGGAAGCGCCTCAGGTAGGCACTATTAAGGCGTCTAGAATGTGTATACCATAACTATTAAATCTTTTCTTTTATTTTGAATTCACTGCTTTCAAACACAAATGTCAGAGTCGTTCCATGGAAAAAAATTCACAAGACATCATGAATGAAACTATAAAATAAGGCATAAACAAAAACAGTAACATATTCATTACAGTAACATAATTTACTTTATAAATTGGCAGTGTAATAGTTTCCAATGCACAACGGAGCGAAAGATGTTTTAGCATATAGAATTCAGTTCAGATTCCTTTGAGTATCATCTTTTCAAAAGTTCAGCTCTAAGTGGTCGTTACAACCCATTTACTCCAGCCTCAAAACTTGGGGGCGCGTTTCTGAATTATACATTTTTCCTACCGTTATTTAGCATGTCCTCAATAATTCATATATGATAATATTCCAAAGTAAAGGCTCTTTAGATGTCTCGAGAGCACAACACTTACAATATTCTGACCGAAACTGAAAACCCTAATGCTGGGAGTAATTTAAATGCAACTACTAGCTTCTCCGTTTTCATTTGGTTTTTATTTCCATTCAAAGGAATATTATTATAAATGTAAAAAAGTTTTTTGGTTAAAGTTAAAGTATAAGTACAATTATTTTATTAACTAATGAATTTTAGTTATATGTGATACGGTTACTGGCTTGTCTTAGAAGTACATATATAGTATATAAAATACATAATAAATAGAAAGTTAAGTATTAATACGTTTATTTTAAGTTACACGTAACTTAAACATTCAATTCTCTGCACTTATTAATAATATGTTGATTGATTAATATTATTTTTAATAGTAACAATATATCGTATCGGTACCGTATCGTGGCCGTATCGTGGACCATAAGGCATGGTGTTCTAAAAATGTGCTCGTATCAAATATCGTTTATGGTAACACAAGATCTTAAAACGATAGAAACAGGCGTATTGTAGCCTGATTACATTTATCTTTACCTTTGAGATTCTTCCTTTGAATAATATATTAGCGATAATGTATGTTTGAGGAAAACAGGGATTTATTGGTTTTGCACATGTTGCTATTTCTTTTAACTTTATTTATGTTAGTTTTATTTATGATATCATATAATATAATAAATAATTATAAAAAAATTGACTATCAAATATATATTTACTGGATTAAAAATTTGTTGCTAAATGCAAGATTACGAGGAGACTTCATTTATTCTTGGCGTTCCTTTTGCGTGTACTTAGTATTGCTAATGTTGCTAATGTCTCCCAGGTCTAAAAAATACTAATTAGTAGATAAATATTTATTAAAAACGTTACTTTAGATCTTGGTACAAATAGTCAATATACCTTATATTTGGCTAGTAACACGGACACAGTAAATTATAAGCGAATTAATAAAATTAAGTTGATAATAGTTTCAAAATATATAAAATATTGACAATGTTTAGTTTTTAATTACATTTCAATAACACACACAATATAAATAAATTTACGTAGCTTTGATGTTTCATTTACATACATTAATTAAAACCGACCAACTGATGGAACAAAGTATCAGAGAACCTAAAAGAGGTTGGATATTGTTGGCAAATACTATTACTATTCTCTATCTATGATGTTTGTTTTAAACTTCGCTGAATAAACTATATTCTTTGAAACAGAAAATATGTTTGAAATGGTTTATATACGTTATAACCATCTTATACTTATAAAAATAATAAATAAAAACAAAAAACCATCAACATGTGACTATATTAAAAGAACATACAAACAAAAATAATCTTAAACCAACTTAGGCTACTTTTTTTATATTTTATCATGTAATTTTATTAATTAAATAAATACCATCTGTAATATAATAATGAAAAAGCAATAAAAAGATTGTTAATTTTTGTTTGTAAACAATAAAATGTTGAAACGAATTTTATCCGGCAATAGAGCTGTTCAGACATGGCTCACCTACTCATACATCATCCCGCTCTAATGCGCCCCCGGGACAATCCACGGACACTAGATACTTCCCTAACACTTGAACTCTGCATTTTCTTAAAACGAGACTTGAATAAAAATTTCGGTCTGATTTTACACAAATATTGTTTTATTGTCATAACTAGCTTTTGCCCGCGACTTCGTCCGCGTTTCCGTCGTTTTTCGAAAAAAAATTAGCAGATGTCCTCCCTCATAGTTTTGACATAACAGGCAGATTCACTTTCGTATTTTAGAAGGGCAATAGTAATATAATATGCCAATCCACAAAACTGTTGAAAAATATAAGTAACCGCAGAATATTATAATATACCCACGCTATACCCACGACTCGGTCAGCGTGTAACTCCTTGTTTTTTATTAAGATAATATATTGCTAATATTTTTAGATCAAATTAAAATGTTTCAGCGCAAAGCTTCTGGGTAGACTATGTTAAGAGTCGACCCGTCCGGCACGTGAACGTAAAGATTCCTAGAATTGCTAACCCGGGAAAGAGCGACGTATAATTGACCATGCGAGAAACAGCTAACACCGAGATCTACTCCAGCAACACGAAAAGTCTGCCCTTGAGCTTTATTGATAGTCATGGCATAGCACACCGATACTGGGAATTGCGTTCTTTTAAATTGGAATGGAAAATTATTTGGTATTATGGGAATTCTGGGAATAAAGACAGTTTCTCCTGCACCGCAACCTGTTAAAATTTGAGCCTCGATTACATTTTGTTGCAACTGGGTTACTTTTAGCCGAGTTCCATTGCAAAGTTGAGGTGGTCTTAAATTTCGGAGCAGAATTATCGGTATGCCAATTTTTAAACAAATTATATGAGAAGGTAGTCCAGGCATACTTAAAGAATTTAAAAATTCTATCGGGTAATTAGTGGCTTCTTGTTCATCAACCATTCTATTTATTGAACTATAAACTTTGCTTTCTCCCTGTATATTAGACAGTATTTTGTTATTAATTTCAGATGCCTGGTCATTGCGAGGAGTCAAAATGGACCTTTCGCAAAGCCAAGAATTGTCCCTATTTAATATAATTGTTATGTCACCGTAAACCGAAGATATAAGATGTTGTTGGGATTGCACTATACAACATAACTCAGGTGTCAGAATAAGTTTTCCTTGGTGTAGTTGTGGATAGGTACCTTCACCAATCTTCAATAATGTATCAGAAAATTCACGATTATCTGCGTTGTCTCCAGTTCTCACTCGCATATTTATAGTCAAATGCACCGATTGTATATCACGCCACAAATAAGAGCTTTTCAGGCAAGCCCTAATCTCATCAGCTCGGGTTCCCCGTGGTATTACCGGTAAGGTTTGTCGGAAATCACCACAAAATAAAACCGTAATACCGCCCATTGGTCGATCATTTTGTCTTATGTCCCTTAGAGTTCTGTCTACTGCTTCTACTCCTTTTCGATGGGCCATCGTACATTCATCCCATACGATTAAATTACACTCACGCAATACTTTAGCTTTGTCGCTATTTCTTGAAATACTACAGGTTGGACTTTCCGTGCGATCTAAATTAATTGGTATTTTAAACATAGTGTGAGCAGTCTTACCTCCTGGTAGCAATGTTGCAGCTATACCTGATGAAGCCACGGCAAGAGCGATTTTACGCTGATTTCGAACATAAGCTAATATTAATTTAGTCAAAAAAGTTTTCCCAGTTCCTCCAGGTGCATCTAAAAACCATATTGTTCCTAAATTATTCTGCACACTCTCGCACACGCGATCATAGACTAAGCGTTGTTCCGCAGTCATCATTGGGACACCGTTTTCTAATGTTACCAGCAGTTCCATTGGGTTGTAACCAATCTCTGCGGAATATTCCCTATTGGTAACCTCTCCGACTGAGGTTGGCGTTGGCAAACCATATTCACAAAGTGATTTACCGCCTACTGCTGTTAAGTCTTCCTGAAGAGCTAATAAGCACTGATTTATAGCCAGATCTCGAAAATTATCATTAGTTGCGCCTTCATTATTGTGAGATAAATTCCGTAGAAAGTCTTCTGCAAATTTTTCTTTATATTTTTCCCATAATTGGACAGGATCAGATAAATTACAAAATGTGAGTAATGTTACAAATAAATGGCGTAACCGTCGTGGATTATCACTAACACAGGATTCTGCTAAAGCGTCATCCCAATGTTGATCATTTTCAAGCAAATGACGCGCTTGGCAAGCTGCATGATAAGTTGGATAAACAACATCGTCTACTTTTCTCAAATCTATAAATGATGTTGGTCCTCGCACTGTATGTAATAATAATCTCAAATAAAAACACTCTGCGTTGTTAGGATGAACAGTATACACTCTACCAAGAACATGTTCTTTGAAAATACCTGTCTCGCCATCTACAGGCCTGCCTCGGCGTCTACGGTTAAAGACACCTCGTTGTTTATCGTAGGTATAATACGATGGAACTTCTTCATACAAAAGAGACTTTGCGAAATTATCAGTTTGGCAAAGTCGAAAGAATGCCAATAAAGTTGTTTGTCTAGGGTTCTCTAATCGTTCTGTAACATTTTCGGCGTTAAAATATATACGTTGACCGCTTTCCAGATGAACATCCAGATGGGTCACAGGTGGATATCTTTCGTGAATATTAAAACTTAAGATCCGCCACACAGCTTCTGAAGAGCTGATATATCTGCCTGACTGAAATCTAGTAACTTCATCATGTTCATTTCTTAACGCAAACGTAGCTTGGTCACTGCCCTTGTTAATGTACTTACAAATATATTTAATTGACTCTACACTATTACACATTTCTATATTTATGTGAGCTTGAAATGCTCTGGACAATACAGGCGAATACGGAACGACCCACCTATTATCTAAAGTAACCTGTTGTCCAGACATTCGCTTTTCAACAGTAAAACCACCATTGTCTCTTGAACGGCGACGATATAATGGGTATCCATCATGTCCTGTTACAGTTTCATCCACTAATGCTTTTGGATACCTTTTAGTGCAACGACCGTCTTGCATGCAAGGAGCATTTGCGTTAAATGCACCACATGGACCATGTATCATATGAGTTTTAACAATGTCGTATAACAGGGGATCTGCAGTCGGATCTGGAATTTCAGCACTGATTAATCTGTCTACATCATTAGGTCGAACCTTATCTTTTAACCAAAGCAAGATATGTGCGTGAGGTAAGCCGCGTTTTTGCCACTCAACACTATACATATAACACAATACTTCTCCAAAAATGTTATCTTTGGTAAGAAGATCTATCATTGATTTTAATTTTAAATGAAACACTCTTGCAATAATATCATGGCGGTCATGCGGTGCCTGACCCTCAAGAAGCTCCCGAGTGATTTCATCCCACTTGGGATTGGTAGTTACAGTAACAAATAAGTCGGGACGTCCATATTTTCTTACGCAACAAAAAGCGTCTTGAGTACGTTCATGCATGTAGCGTGGACCACCAGTAAAAGAAGAGGGTAAAATAACTAAACGACCCATATTCACAGTATCGTTATCTTGCTGCATGGCATCGCGAAGGTGCACGTATTCTTCAGCGCGCAGCTGCCTTTGATTAGATCGTATATAAACTAATCTTTCGGTTTCAATTTTTGCGTACATGTCAACAATAAACTGATTAAATAAGCCACGAAAACGTTGAAAGTATACCAATCTATTCCGTCTCACTTGCAGGTGGTAACAATAAAATTGAAGGCATGACACCTTTTTATTATAATTAGGTGCGCCTGTGCGCGGATCGGTTTGGTATACAGCGAAATTATAACCATCTTCCCCTCGACAGTATATCATAGGATATTGCAAACTGTCGTAAGCCCTGTGGGTTTCGAAAATACGTTGCAAACGATTGTCTCTGGAACGTATAACGATATCACGCCTATCACATTCCTGGTCGACCAGTACTACAGCAACTTCATTCGTGGATGGAACGTTATGACGCCCAGGGTGTTCCTGAGTTGGACGCTTATCGGCATTTATAACAATTTTATAATTGTTATTACCATCTTGAGAAAGGGCTTCTAATGCCGATTTAAAACTGCATACGTACGAATTAACCTGATGTAACATGTTCTGAAGTTGTGAAATGAGTTCAGTATTTAAATTCGGAAAATATTGATTTCTTATATTCGACTGTTCGTTGTAATCGGATACAAAATATATTTGAAGAAATTTAGGTTGTTCTTCAGGCAAAAGGGACCCTATCAAATGGTAAACCTGACCTTGTACCTTAAAAGTAGGCATGAAAGGGCCTTCTGAGATTTGTTTAGCACCAAAGGATGTCATTTGGAATGCACTATTATAAGTGCGAATATTATCTAAAAACTGTTTGGATTGCAAATGTTCCCCTAAAAGTAGTGATTTTAAAGGTTCCGGTGGGTCTTCGAACGAAGGCAAATTTATTTTACCTCCAGAACAACAGAAACCAGCAGACTCCTTCCTCCACTTCGAAGCATTACAAAAGGAACATACTACGTTCATATCGCCTATTTCAGAAGATGATCTGTAATCAATTGTGAGGTTATAAGCAAACCCACTTTTATATTTATCGGACCACGCCACCGAATTTGTAGATTGATCTACCACGTGTATATCTAAGTCATTAAGACCATGTCGAAATCTATCTGCAGTAAGACGGGCCTCTCGCTGTTCTTCTGTTTCAAGCGACCGAATATTTTCAATTCTTAATCTTTCATTAGATAAAGTAATCAATTGTTCTTGTCTCAAAGAATTGTAATAATCGCGTCCCGACTCTAGTCGTTGTTCATGCTCATGTTCATCTTCAAGAGATCGAATCATGTTATGGTGCGCCCTATCATTTGTCAAACGGTCTTGATATTGAGTAAAAGTTTCAGATTCTCGAGACAAAATATGACGTTCGCGATCAGCTGTAAGCCGTAATTCCCTCTCAGTGAAGGTTTCGGACTCGCGAGATAAAATATGACGTTCGTGGTCAGCTGTAAGCCGTAATTCCCTCTCAGTGAAGGTTTCGGACTCGCGAGATAAAATATGACGTTCGCGGTCAGCTGTAAGCCGTAATTCCCTCTCAGTGAAGGTTTCAGACTCGCGAGATAATGTATGCCGTTCGCGGTCAGCTGTGAGTCGCAATTCTCGTTGTAAAGCAGTTTCAGCTTCTCGGGATAACGCATGTTGTTCCCGGTCAATGGAACGCCTTAGCTCTCGTTGAGAAGAGCTTTGAGAAGCCCGTGTTGTAGCTCGTCTCGCTCTTTCAGCTGCTAATCGCATCTCTCTTTCTGGAGAGCTTTCATTAGCTCGAGATGTTGAGGCACTAACTCTCATAGAGTTTAACCGATGTGCTCTTTCCTCTTCCGATTCTTGAGAACGCGTCATTCTCATTCTCCTAGCTTGACTCGAAGTTCGAGATAAAGATGGTCGTTTTTTAGGTGGCATCGTTTATTTTATTTTTAATCGACGGTAACTTAAATTCTATTTAGTTACCCAACAAAAAACTTACGTCAGGGGTCCTAACTATAGCTAAGTATATAATAAATAGAATATAAATCTAAGTGCCTATTAAAACTAAAATAATATTCTAATCGAATTATAAATATGTACGTAGGTACCTACAAATTACAAAAGAATAAAAAATGAAAATAAAGCTATACTTAATGCGTGTGCAATACTATCTACACTTACCTACTTCACTTAAAAATGAATAATAAGAAATACCTACAACTACTGTAATTAATCAAAGTACCTATGCTAATACAAAAAAAACCTTAGATGTTCTAAGTACAGCTGCTATATAATAAAAAAATATAAATCTAAGTGCCTATTTAAACTTAAATACCTAATATTCTAATAGAATTAAACTAAGAAATATGTACCTACCTACCTACAACTTAGGTACAAAAAAAAAAGAAATGAAAATAAAGCTAAAACACGTGTGCAGTATAGGTAGATAGTAGGCAATATCTACCTATACCTACTTCACTTAAAAATAAATAAAAAATACCTATGAATACTATAATTAATAAAAGTACCTACCTACGCTTTTATCTACTCAATACAAAAAAAACTAAACATAAAATGCCCAAAACTAACCTATCAGTAACTAAAAATCTAACAATAATCTAATCTATCTATCTATTATCTAATCTAAAAATCGAATCTAAATCTACTTAAAAAGAAATAAAATAGGAACTATTAATAGTTAAGAATTTAAACAAAACTAAAACTAATTTAGAAAATAACAACAAAAGAAATTAAAATAAACTATTTAAAGACAAAAAGTCGCGCTGATAAGCACGGTTTATAAAATAACAATTATTGTCTGTCAATAAAGTTCAACACTCTGAACGCATCAACAGCCAAATATTGAATGACGCTTGCGCTCGCCTCCCGCCCCTTTTATACTCTGCCGCCGCGAGCCCCGTCGAGCGCGGCAACCGTTACGCAAAAATAATCCTTATAGCTTGATTCACTATTCACGCGCGATGTCTTGTTGGCGTATTTCATGTAAGTAAGTATAAGTTTGGTGTTTCTGTACCGATTTCAATGATTCTTTTTTTATTGAATTGGTGCTAATGTTTATTTTTTTTTTAATTAGGAATGATGGTGAGCATTATTGGTTTTATAAACGTAAAAGTAAACAAATATAATAAGAAATCTCCGAACTGCTAAGCTATCGAGAGTTATGCGTGTTATTGTGAGTTAACTATAAAAGGTAGATATATGCTGTCTTGGAATATTTTTCGTGTATTTTTATGTAGAATATTTCCGTTATACATAGTTTCTATGTAGCTCTAACCATTAAGGCTGCACACGCGACGGAAGCTTAAAAAATCAAGCAACTTCTCCCATTTTCTCAACATTTCCTTTCACTGCTCTGCTCCTATTCATTGTAGTGTGATGAAAAGTATACTATTACCTGCCCAGGAGTATAAAGAATAATTGTACTAAGTTTCGTTAAAATCCGTCGAGTAGTTTTTTTTTCTATAAATAACATACAAACAGACAGACAGACAGACACACAGACAAAAATTTTTTTAACTGCATTTTTGGCATCAGTATCGAACACTAATCACCCCCTGCTACTTATTTTGTAAATATATTTCATGTACAGAATTGACCTCTCTACAGATTTATTATAAGTATAGATGTAATTTTTGTTCTACTTTTATCTTCTTGTTTATTTATTTGGTATTCTTTGTGTATTCAAATTGTGGTTAAACGTATACTAAAGGTTGAATGCTTCAAATTAAATACAATATTTATGTATATAAGTATTTATTACATATGTACAAATGTTTTTCACAAAATTCGTGGCAGTATATCACAATTTTAAGAGGTTGATTAAGGTTTTTAATATTGACATGTCGAGCTCTCTTAAAGAATAAATGGCTTAAATGTCGATTATTAGTATTGAACACGTAGAGAAATTAATTTAATGGTGTCCGTAGTAGCCGAGTCCGCCATGTCCGCCAAGTCCGCCAAGACCACCGTAGCCCAGACCGTGTCCGCCATAGCCGGAGTAGCCTCCGTATCCAACGATAGGGGAAGCATATCCTCCATGACCGCCATAGTAACCGGAGCCATAGCCTCCTGAGTTAATAAATAATTGAAAATTAATAATTGTCTCAATACTTAAATATATATTCAAAGCTTGGTATTTTTATTTAACTTATTAATTGGTCAAAAAACTAAATAAACATTGATACGGTTTTGGTTGGCCTAATAATGTTTAAACTTATTAGATATTTTAAATACACAATATAAAGGAAGGTACTAACCAAGGCCGCCGTATCCGCCGAGGCCGCTATATCCGTACCCCCCATAACCGCCGTAGCCCCCGTGAGTGGTGGTATAAGCGACCTTGCTGACAGCAACTGGGGCTGGAAAAAATATTAATAATTTATTGAGATGACTTATTAATTTTAATGACTTTTCTCACCGACCAAAACTACTCTTAGATCTTAAGTGATAGTGCGTCAATTGTGATAGCCATATCGAATTTAGATGGTCTTCTACCATGATAGGCTGTCAAACCTATTTTGAGTGTAAGGCTTCAGCGTTTCTTCTAATTCATTATCATAAAAAGAAAACATCATAGCAAGCTTTAATAAAATTTAAAAATATAAAATAACATGAAACAGTTTTCCGAAAGTTGAAATAACAATTGAAACTATGAATATATTCGGATAGAATAAATATAGACTTTTGTAAATCATAGTGAGTCATTGAATTCATAGATCAATGGTTTGGAAATGATTTAGATTGTAACTGAGTCGACAAGCGTGACTAATAATAAACGTTCAATGTTAAGGTCATTTAATATTTGGCAAAAAATCCAATATTACATCGTGACCATTCATTGTGTTATTTAATTTTACAAATAACATTCACTTCTTGTTTTAGTTAGAAATAATACGATGAAAAGAAAGGATTATTTGAAATAACTAGAATGCTCGATAGATATGTCTTTTCTAATTGTGAAACTGAAAAAGTGAGTAAATTATATTAGAATTTAGAAACTAAAGTAATTTAGATACGAATACTATCAATACTATACAGACATGTAGTGATCATTTACAAGAACTGATATTTAAAAACCAAATCCCCATAATTTAATGCCACGAAGGATGTTTTGCAACCGTCAGTGTATTTTGACTCATGTCCGCCAAGTCACCTATTTTCATTGAAGTGTGCGACAATAAGGAAACTATAATTATGTCTATGTGTGCCAAGGATATAATATTTCCCACGTTCTCGTAATATACGACACTGGCACTGGCCACCAATCGACAACATAATCACTAATTGTACACCCGCTAATTACCTCTATCAACGTGTGAATATTGTTTTGAATCACCGTTCACTATAACGACCGTTATTTTTTGTCCCCATAATGTGTGTCTTATGATTAATATCCATTATAATAAGTAATACCTCTTAGTACATGTCCTTTATTATATCTTACTTAAAAGAAGTTTGTCTCAGCTTTTATTTATAAAAAAAGATTTTATAAGACAGTTTCTGTAAATATATGGTATGAAATGTCCTTGTTTATAATAATAAGTAAAGAATAATACTAAGTCTGAAATATATAATCCTTAAAACAGATTAGTCTGTGAAACTTTAATATGTGGGGTTTACGGTCTTGGAGATACATTGTAGGTACTGATGAGGAATTTACTGCTGCAGATAAAGGCTATTGTCTTATGAGATGGACAAATATATTGTGCAATAAACTGCGCAACTTAAACTTAATGCAATAAGGGATAGTTCACAAAACAACAAACATTTATTAAAAAAGAAAATGTTGAAGTAAATTATATTCACCAAATTATTAAAACTACTTTTTTATGTTGAAAATATTTTACGCAAAGCCGATAAAATTACTTTATTAAACATTAAAAAAGCGATATGTTTTTTTGACGAATATTTTTTGTATCAATAGACATTGTTAAAAAATATTGTAATTAATATATTATGCACAACGCTTTATAGTAACGGGCAATTGAAAATGCTTTCCACAATTAATCTCTCAGACTGATTCCACGGTTTACAGCTATTTTATTGCATCGCTAATGTTACTGGCAACCTACCCGTTGTTTCTCTTCGATACGAAGAGCGCAATTTATACGACAGTTCAAAGTTTAATCCTTGAGCATTTTCGTTTTCAATTTAACAAGTTTCCGTTCGTTATTGCTTCTAATTAGTAATGAATTAAGCTTTTAGTTTTTCTCGAATAAGATCGAGGAAAGAAGATTAAAACGGTTCTAACGATGTACATTAAAGAGTTCGTTTCGAAAAGTGCTGAAACGAGTTCGAAATCTAATTTAACAAGGAAATGAATATTGAAATCATTAACCTAATAAGTTGTAACGTTTATGTTCTTCTAAAAGGATAGCTTTAAGCAATTATTAAGCTATTGTTTTTTTTCATATAAAAATTATGGTACATTAAATATGATTTTCGTTTAAATAATTAAAAAAGCGATTGTGTAAGAACTTAGGTCTCAAAGAAATCATCTGTAAACTTTTGAATGCAAAAACAGAACTTCGAGCCGTGTTTTAGCAAAAGTCTTCGGTCAATTTAAACTTGGAGTCGACTGCAGTTGGTTGTGAAGAAGTACAAGTAGTTTTATCAAGATTGGTTTATTGTGTTATAATAAAGTTAAAGTGCCAATTCTAGTACTTTAAAAGCTTTGTTCAAATTTTAATTACAATTTTGAAGCTGCCTATTAGATTATAATAATATAAATATTTTTAAATGTAAATTAAGAAGGCAGAATTTCTTTGGTATAACAGTTATTTAATTTTTTTAGATGATCGAATTTCATTACCGGTAAAATAATGTTTATATTTCTAAATATTAAATGTTTATTGTGGTGTATTCTCACCATATCCTCCATATCCTCCATATCCTCCGTATCCTCCATATCCGCCATATCCTCCATATCCGCCGCCATAGCCGGAACCGTAGCCAAGCCCATGACCACCGTAGCCCAGACCTCCGCTATAGCCTAACCCGCCATAACCCAGACTGGATACGCCGCGCTTCTCGGTCTTTTTAGCGTCTTCAGCACACACCGCTGCGACTGATAGGGCGACTACGAACTATCAGAGAAACAAAGACATTATTTATAAATAAATATATATAATTATACCGACTAGGGTTGCACCCGAATATAATGGATATTGAAAAATAAGTATTTGTAGTCATGGGTCAGTGAGTCACTGTGGATAATTGTCTATACTTAGGAATGTGCAAAATTGTATGGCGTAACATCCTTCAAAGACAAAGAAATTGCTTAATCTGTTATTAGCATTGTAGTCTATTATTTGTAACGGATCATGAAGTTTATCAAGTTCACTTTTTATTGGATTACAAGTTATGGTAGACTAAAATTATTTTTCGATAATGGTTTAGAGGTTGTCAAGATAAACGTAATGTTGAATTCATTTGATGATGTCCTTCCAAATTAGATGATATCAGAAATATGAAATATAGTGCTTTATTTCGAACATAGCTTTAAAATAATTTGAGTTACGGAATAATTTTAGTCTTAGTGCAATAAAATGGAAATAAAACAGGCAATTATAACGCGGTTTAAAATTTTAACGATCGTTTAATTAGTTTTATGGATATGTAAGATATTTAGAGTCTTGCGTATATTGGAGCTATTTTAACAAATAAATGTATTATAAAATATTAATTTTTCTATTTCGTTATTTGTTGTCGTATTCTTACACTATTAAACAAAGGTATAGAATCCTTACCAAGAATTTCATGTTGACGTGGTTGGTAAGACACTGGACAAGTGACTGATACCTGCCTCTGCTCACCAGCGTCTTATATACAATGCGCCTGCGCAGCTCGAGCGGCCGATGCTGGTGATTGAACGTTTTTACACCGTCCAAGGATAATGGTTGCGGAACTCTAACAACCCTCTCGTTGTTAGAATTGAATTGTTATATTTTCAAAGTATCTCGGAAGTAAAAGTCTAATTACATTCAGATAAGAGTTTTATTTGCGATTATATTTTTGCAGTTTAAACAATGTTGGTAACTTTTTAATAAGAATATTTATGTAATAAATCCTATCCATATATCGTGATATGTTCTAGATTGGGAACTTATAATGTAATGTTATTAGAGTAACGAAACAAGCTCACTTCGTCCTTTAATCTTCTTAACGAATATCGATTAAAGTCATCACAGTTATTTATCATGCATAAAGTTGTAAAATTATAGTTGTAATAGTATTTGAGATTACCTACAGTTTATAATCTAATCGTGATGGTCGTTCTCTTGATACTGTTTGATTTATATTTTTTTCACTTATTTCATCCTCTTATCCATATTTGAAATATATAGGTAAGTTGACAAAAGCTTAGGAATATAATAATGAAGTAACTAACTAAATATGACATTTTACTTAATCGAAAATCACAAAAAAGCAATGATAAGTAATTAAAAATATAAAGTAATTAGTATTGCCATTAGGTATTCATCATCAAAATTTACGATTTCTGTCTGTACGTATTAATATTTTTTTGATATCTCAATGGAATAGTGAAATGTCATTGAATTCAAAGGACAATTCACAAAGAGAATATCCCTCGTGACTTGTACAAACAATACTTACTAGACCTTATTTTGTTTGAAAATCTAACATATACAAAGGTTTCTATCTTATACTTCTACATTATATGTATATTATTTAAAAGATACATTCGATAGGATTTATCATTTTAATGTTATTAATATTTTCTTATTGGTCGATTTAGTATATTTTTTATTTGTAGCCTAATGTAATTATGATATGTTCAGTTTATATTGAACAATATTACGACAATAACATAACGAATTTAATTCCCGACATTGGCTAACTGATCAAATAATAATAGCAATTTGTTACAAGATGTTATTAGAAGATTTGTTCAGGCCTCGTAATTCACTCATCTCGTACCTTCCTTAAGGATACTGCTGTGTTTAATTCGTATTTACTTTTCTTTTCTCCTAAAAATAAAGAATTTATTATTTTTAAAAGATATCACCAAATGTTCTAACCAATTGTAACCTGTTTTTTACTTTGTAAAGTGATACAGATTTTTTTTATATATCTGTAATCATATTTTGAAAGTGCAGTTAGACGCAGTTTTTCTTATTATATTATTTAGTGTTAGGCACTTACGTTCACACAAAATCACTTAGAGTACAATAAAAGAACAAAGAATTGGTGTAACAATCTATTTCTTTTTTTGATCTATTTTAAAAAATAAATTAGGAGTTTATCAAACTGATTAAACCATAAAAAGAAATATATAAACAATTAAATGAAATATATTTATAATAGATTTATAATACTATTGTTTAAAATCTTTTGTATTTATAAATGATAATAATATTTTTTATAGATCAATTAAGAGTTATTATGGAAATGAGTTCAATACTAATAACATATCTTATTTGTTTCGCAATTCGTTTGTTTCATGAGAACATTTTACCATTGAAATGTTGTCAATTTCGTATTATACGGTCTGTTGCGGCGTCATTGAGGAACAGACGAACATTCACATTGGTAATATTAGAAGGATTTTTTTTATAAAAACACACATTAAAATTAGAATTAATATTGTTAAAGAGTTAACTCAAATTTGTCATTTAAACTAACTGAGGTTAAAAATCCAATGTTTTAAATGTTTAAGCAAATGTTCTCTCGGTTTTAAATCTGTGTTAAATATATCATAAAACGTTAAGATCACATACTTGATGTTTAAACAAAGGTGGGTAAATTTATATTTCTATGTTTCAAAGTCGCAAGTTTCTCACAAAAGAGTTAACGTGTGTCCTTTGTAAGGCCGACCTCATTATCAAACATTTATGCCTATATTAAATTTTTACGTGCTTTGGTTCGAGAACCCTTTGTATTGTGATTTCATTTTGAGGATATATTAATATTTTATTTAAAGATAAATTGTAACGTGTGACCAAAAGAGTGCTGGGTATGGTAGTGGAGATATGGACAGGTAGAGGGCGGCCGAAAAAAGATGGATGGATGGAGTGTGTACAGAGATGACGAGTAACAGGAGAGTATGGAAGCAAAAAAACGTACTGCCCCGACCCTAAAAGTGGGATAAGGGCAGGAAGATGACTATGAAAGATAAATTGAAAGGATAATTATTTTTTAATAAGATAAGCATAGAAACGTACAGTTATGAAACGTCAAACGAGCTGCACGGTTCCAAAAGGGTAGGTCCATAGAGAAGAACCGACAAGAAAGTACTTGTATAATTTATTATACATTATTTGGTCAGTTAGACATTGACATATACATACTTTTGTATAATAGATATATTTTGATTATAAAACTCGAAGAATAATATGATATAACAAGTTATTGAACCTAGGTTCAATCTAACACATAACTATTGGTTCGTTTTTAATGACTTTTGAAAATCATGCCGCAATATTTTGTAAATATAGCGACATAGTATAGTTTTTAGATTAACAAACGGAATGTGGACAAATATATGTAGTTATAAAATAATCTACTACACAGAAACTACAATTTGAAAACCATTATGTAAATGTTAGAAATACATAATATGATTTATTACAATGACACGATGTGAACTGAACGCTGCAGACCAAACTTCTGACACATAGGATATTAAAGTTGTCTTTTATTCAGTACATTTGTCATTATTTATTCTGTGTGTTGTCGTCCACTAAAGTTTTACTACCGCTAGTGACTTTCAATAACAGAAATATGACTCTCAAATGTGGTCGAAAATTTTTGTTTCTATTAGTTTATAAGTTTCATATGTGGTCGAACACGGGTATCTTTTCTAGTTTTTAAAACTTTAAGTGCTAAATTTAATAGCTTGTTCAAATGCAGTTCATATATTATCCATTTTCGTTTAAGACATGTAGATGTTTGAGTTTACCGATCAATTCGGAGAAAATTGTACAAATATTTTGACATAGCCGAGGATCTAACCCTTGAGTAAGTTGTGTTACTGACAGAGTGTGGTCGTTTTGGTTAACAAACAAAAGAAATGGATTGCTTAAACGTAAAAATTACTGTTTATTTTATAAGTACGAGTATTATTATTCCGCTTAAGACTTATTCAATAAAAATTGACAAGAATTTTTACAAAATGGTATTTTTCGTATAACAATGTTGTAGTCGTATCTTTGACGGAATCTTCATTCGCAGGAAATTTAAGCTGTGAAACTTCCTCACAATTACTTGAATTTAACTTGATGTTATGATAATATTTCGAAACAATAAATTAGTCAGGAATATAGACAATTTCGGCGTTAACAAAGATTAACTTATATTGCGAATATATGCTTTAAATTGCTGTATAAACTAGAAGTAAAAAAATAATTATTATTGGCGTAGTCCGATGTTAGGAAATGCTTTTGACAATCAAGAGCGGAAGTCTCTTTGGTGTGAAAAATGTGCTGAACTTTGCAGTTACGGTTTTTTGGGTCACCGCTTCCATTTTATCCATTTTACAAGAAAAAAAGATGGAAGGCTGTAGGTTGCAGATTTCTAACTTAATGTACAAAGTTTCTAATTTTATGTAAAAACTTTTAAAATTCTTTTTTTTTACATTATTTATTTAAAATTGTGCAGAATAATTTCTAGATAAACGAGTTATCAAAACAACAGCACTTTGCTTAAGTTCAAAACATTAGCACATTGCCTCGGTGACTTTAAAACTGCACTAACAAGTATACTTTAAGATAATTTGATGACAATCAGCCCATCAGTGGGAATAAATTTAACTGTAATACAAATTAGTTTCAAATGTAATAAGGTAATAATCATATACTATGTAAACCTAAATGTTATCTAATAAATATATATGTTTTAGCACTTAGATTTCAGTTGAATGTAAATTAGGCTTGATGAAATCAGTTAGTGCCATTATATCTAGTTCAATTATAATTGAATGATTGTGTAATAGGGATTACATAAAGCACTACATGGAGATTTGTGTTAATTTGCTTACACGCATCTCACGCCTAGTCTAAGTCTAAGACTAAGACCTAGACATACCTAGGTTTGGTTATAGCTTCTATCGGTACATACATAATAAATGGGTACATATTAAAAAATATATATATTTCTTAATGAAGTGAAATAATAACTAATATTTTCACATATTACAATTATTTATTACCTTATAGTGCATGGCTATTTATTATGAAAACTAATTTAATTAATCCTTTACTAATTACCTGATACTTTATATTAGGAGACGTTGAACTTAAGAGGCGAATCAAAGGTGATGAAGCGCAGAATCTAAAAGAACTTAAACCTTAAATGTTTTACATGAAAGAAACAACATTTTTTTCTCGTTAGAATTCATTAAATTAGTTTGAGAGTTTGTTTTTCTGCATTTTCTTAAATCAGCTGATAATTCATTTTGTAGAAACTTTAACATATGTAAACATTTTTCATAAACACGAAAAATGTTGACTTAGATCGTTCATATTATTAGCTGCGCGTATAAGTTACATAATTAAAATATACTTCAAATAAAAATAGGCAACACCAAACTTAACAAGCTGTATCAAATTACGATCATATCTTTGAGAGGAATCACAAATTAATTCAATTTGAGATAAATTTAATTGACTTATATTCTTGTATGGATTTACGTCTTGATTTTGAAATCAAAGTTTTTTTTCTAAAAAAAACTTTTCTTGCAAAACCTGTTTATAGTATAGATAAAGTTTTGGTTTATTTTATTAGTATCTACCCTTGAAATATTGGTGCTTCCGTCCGTTAGTTTCATATTATTACTCGTCATATAAAATGTTTCTAGACCTCGACGTAGTAATGGAAATTATTTTTAATAATTAGTAGTAAACATTTGGTCTCTACCAATTGTATCCTTCTACAACTCGGCTTCAATTAATTATAATTAATATAATAATTTATTCAGCTCATACTGTATTCAAAAAAGAACATTCATTCTAAATAATTTAATTTATGAATTATTACATGACCTTTAATAATTATTAGACCACGAATTTCCACTTCGTTACTTGGCAAATGTTTTCAATCTGATTTCAATATTACATTGTGTAAATAAAATTTTAGTCCCATTATACTAGACTAAGTAAATTGTGGGATATTTTATGAAATATAATGACTAAAACGTTCAGATATCTTCATAACAATATCAACGGTTTTCTCTCCAAAGTAATTGATACATTTACGAGACTATGTTGACTCTGTACTATTAAAAATATTTCATAGTCTGTCGTTTCATTCAGGGCTGCGGTTATTCATGTCTGCATAATAAGCGAGCAAATTCAAAGACCGTCAAATATATTGGTAGTTGCTATTTATGAAGTTCTGGAATATTGGTAGTTGCAGAGACTTGTCATCCTTGAGAAACAGAGATGGATAAAGTAGATAATGAGAGTTAAGTACAGGAGCTGGGCGACCATCTTTTTCACTCACTTTACGAAATTCCAACCACTTCGGCAATTTTTGAAAGTCCTAAAAAGAGAGAAATACTAGCACGCGCAATCCACAATGTATGGAAGCGGCTATCGATCTGTTACTCACGAAATATGATGAGTAGCTGTATCACTTCAGATCAATTAGCAAGCATTGTGAGCTTTACTGGTATCTTACAAAAAATATATGATAATGGTGATAATATGACAGCTGGATATACTTTACAAACTGCAAGTAATACAACTAATACTTTATCTATGTTTATATGAATAAAAAAAAATTATATATTAAATTTACGAAAGTCTAGATTTAATCCCAACAAAACATTGTTTAAATATCTAGTATCTGAACTCCTAATGTCCTAAAATAACACTTAAGTAAAGCACTACATTTCCTAGATGTCCTGAATAAATTTAATTTATTCCAGCTTTCGGTCTTTAACTGCTCCCTTAACGGCCGGCTAACGAATGAATGTATTTTAAAAGATTTACTTTCATTACGAAGATTCAATTAAAATATATAAAAGAAACCATTTTCTTTTTTATTTGTTGTGTAAAATTATATTACTATATTATAATATGCCGTTAAAGAAATGAATATCTTCTTCTTTTATTGTTTTGATCTAACATATAACTAAAGCTAACTCTATGATTTATTGCGAATAGAGTGGTGTTTTTAAAGTGGTAGAGTGGTAGAATAGTCATTTGACTGCAGCTTGTAGGGGCTGGTCCAACCGGGGTTGTGTCAACCTCTGAGAGAAGATAGAGTAACTAATATACGAATAGATACATTTTATACAATGAATGAGATTCTAAAGACTAAATAATGACTGTTCACCTCCATTTCTTAAGATTGGCAACGCATTTCCAAAATGTTCATATTCTTACCACCTAGTAGGTAGTCTGGTCGTTAGCCACTTTATACTATAAAAAAGACAAGAGGTTTTAATATCAATATATTTTAATATTTATAATATTCAGTATTAAACATTAATGCTAATAATAATAACAAAAATCAATTACAACAGCAATTGCTTAAAAACAGGCAATTTTCTGAATAAAAATAAAAATGATACCATCTGAAAGGCACCATCTCTTAATTTTGACATTGTTTAGTTTCAACTTATTTTAGAAGTATATACATCTTTTTATTAAAATATATATTATTAAACCTAATATTTTGAACTAAATTTATAAATCATTAAATAAATAACGTAGAAAGGTATTTAACTAAAAACAAGTTTCCAAATTCCCCTGAAGTCAAAGAATGCCGAATCGAATGCGATGAGGTGGAATTAATTAAAGGAAACGATAAATTAGTTTCGGAGAAATTTGCAAACAATACATCTACATTCTAATACTATAGTATTTTATTATTTACATAGATTGCAGGGAGGTGTTATAAGGAATATGAACGCAAAGTAGATACAAGTTTACTGGAATCTTGTGTGAACTGTTGCTTTATTGTTAGAATTATTGCATACGCGAAGTTCTTGTATAAGCTTTATCCAATTAGTAGTTGCAAAGTATCGAAGTACAATGGCATTTGTTACATGTTTGAACATCTTTTGGAACTAGTTCTGTTATACATTTCTCTCTTGTTTAAGCTTACTTATAACTTATGATCACTTACTAGGTTATTTATTAGAAATTACACACTAAAATCTGTCTGAAAAACTATATGAAAGAAAGAATAGTTCAAATTAAACTAGTGGTTCTTGAGTTACCAGTCAATAAATAGATGTCATGTTTTTAATATTTCAAATTTAAACAAATATAACATGCTATAAAATGATAAGGTCTATTAGTTGTTACACCTTATCAAGGTAAGACTAACAAGTGCTATTTCGAAGTCAATAGAGCGTAGTCGACATGAGAACCGACTCATAAACAATTATTATTAAGCTGAGATCTCACTGTTGTCCAGAGGTTATGACTCAAGATTGTCTTAAGACATTTTGTATAAATTATAATTTACAAGGTGTTTCTTACAAACTTTCTTAACCATACATTAAGTGTAGTTATTTTATAATAATCAAATTTTTATTTGAAAAAGAAATAACGAAATACTAATTGTACTAATATATTAGTATACATGCGTTAAATATCGGATAAATAATGTATTTAATAAGACCAAAATGTATATGAACCAGAGTCGTGCGACAGTCGTCCCACTGGTGTGCCCTCACACTTCGTTGTCATTGGTACAATATTTTTTTTTGTTGAAATTCATAACAAAAACAATAATTGGATAGTTGACAATGGAATTCAAACATCTGTGTATTGACAAGAATAGAAACAAATAAACTTGTATGACTTGTAGAATGTTGAATAAAATGTATATTATATGATATATGTATAAAATTATGTAAATAAAAACCACTGGTAATAATTAAATAAATGAAAGTAATCATAATTCACTTATCTATATTCAAACATATTGACGCATTATTTCTACTTGAGAGACATCTGGTGGAGATTATCATTTACTTTTTTTAAACTGATGGGAAAATCTGAAAGAAAAATACTGTGATAATTTATTTAGTGTTAGTTTTAGAATATTAATTGCGGTTTATAGAGTGTATCCAAATTCGACACTGATATAAAATAAGTAATCCCATGAAGTGGATCTTTGCAAAATACCTTTAACTATATTAATTGTCTGACTCCCTAGCAACTAAAATGACTATGCAAAGAATTTTTAAACAGCAACCTAAGATAGGTTCATTCATTCTAAGGCTTATTCCTCTCAATATAACACATATTGTGTGTGTATTTTGCTATCTTTTCTTTACGTTTGTTACTGTTTATAAATCATTAATACGAACAAAACAAAAGCGCTTTATTCTAATCTTCATAACTGCCGAATTAGAATATTAGCAATGCTAATTGGTTGCCAAGGATCTCGTCTGTTAATGAGCGTAACGAATTTACAAAATCGTAAGTGTGGTGAGGCGATGACCACGTGACCTACATCTAGGTGCTATGTTACGATAGTGTAAAAAACGCGTGCACATAAAATATATTTTGCAATATTTGCACTAGATATACCGCTCACTAAGGATAATTTATCATATAACTATTTTATGTAGTTACTACAATACAATTAGGTCTATATAAAAGTCTGGAGACACTTAAAAATCAAATTACTATAACACTTAAACGCGATATGCTATCCTTGTTGTGACATCTTGAAAAATTATTCAAAACAGTAATATTGATTGTGGTCAATTACTGAATGGTCGATTCATCGCGTATTAGTTCGCTACGCCTAGAATTATCACGGCCATGTGCTATGAAAATATTAAAAACTTCGAACTTGGAATACATTTTTTTATATTATATGGTATATTAAGTAAGGTCTTCATTTTAAATGTATACCTGGGTTTACAAAGTCTTCTTAGTTGTTTAATATCCCATTAATGTCGAGACAATACTCGTAGTGTTGGGTTTAGATTTTTTCTATGAGCAATTTACGCTTTGATTTATTTCGTTTATCTTGTATAAAAAAGAAAATAATATGTACGTATTCAAGATGAAAAAAAAACATTAATGAAATATATTACCGATTTGACTCGCGTATGTTTACTACTTTTTATTTTAACTTTATGTTTGCAGGGGAACGATATGTAAGAATTAAATATTAGAAATCATTATTACTGAAATAGATAGACAACTCCACAGATTAAGTTATATTGACTCACTAGTCACTCACTACTGACTCATGCAACACTTACACAATTCGCTCCGCCATTGAGACGTGCTCGTAAACAAACAAATTAATAACAATAATAATAAGGAAATAAATTACTGTAGAAAAAGCCTAGGAACTTAATATGTGATTTAGTTAATACCATTAATATGAAATATAGTAAGTCAGTTAGTCCGTTTTCTCATAATTTTTAAGCCTCAGCAGGCCTTAATAAAACCTTCTATGTAATAATTAAATGTAAATTTATTTTTATAAAAATTAAACATTTAAATTTACAATGTAATGTGACATTGTTATTTTAAATAAAAACCACGGAGTAGGGTCACACACCTTCACACCATGCTATTAAAGATACAGCGATGGTTGTGTAACTTGAACTTGACAGTCGCTGGTCCAGCGCGCGCGCCGCTCTGATTCATCTTGTATGCGCCTGCGCATGTTTATGGTGCTAAAAAATTATAAAAATAAACTATTTATTATTCATATCACTTATTTCTCTTCTTGTGATTTGTATGCAATTAAGAAATTCATGTAATTGTGATTTTGATTAAATTTAAAAGCACTATCTAGTGAACAATCAAATTTATTTAAGGTCCTATACATGTATTTTATTAATAAATTTTGAAAATTATATCTTAAAATGGAATACTGCACCAGTTTTGAGTGAATGTAGAGCCGAAGTCAAACGAAATGATTTTATTCGCAGCACAAAGCCTCTTAATGTATAATTATTTTTGGCATTTACTCGCATTTTAAGCAGTATAATTGTATTTTTTTTGTCTATCTGGAGGAAAACTTAACCTTGGTGAATGGTAGGATACTTTTATTTTGTTCGGTGAAGTTATAAGAAGTTTTATGAGAATACAGAGAACTTAATTTTCAAATATACCACACTATTTTTTACGATATTATTTCATTTATTTTAAAAGGGGGTTATAAAAATTGGCTACAGCATCAGATCTTCAACCCTCACCTCTGCGATAGATGAGTTGAGGGCGAGCGGATTATAATCAAAGATATCATATCCATAATCATCACCTGCTGTTCAGTCGAGTCAGTTAAGACCCTTCTGATGGCAACTGTAAAATGATTTTCCAATCGTTATATTATGGAGATTTAAGTAATCGATACCGCGATGCAGAGTATTACTATCGCCATCTAGTGTTTAAATTTAAAACTAAAATTAATATGCGAATAATTTTTGCATTAATGTTATATAATTAGTACAACGTTACTAATTTTAAAATTATGTTATAGAAATTAACTAAAGAAAATGTAACAGACTTCGAAAATAAAAATGTAATATAAATTCGATTGATGACAGCGCCCTCTCGTGGTATGTAATGGAAAATGGGATAGATTAGAGATTTGATGACAATATTAATAAAAAAATATCCATTGAAATGTATAATTCTTTTGCTCATGTTTTTGTCACAAAATTTTTAAGTAATTGGACTGATTATGAAGTGGTTTTTGTGGGTGGTACACATTCATAATTAGATCAAGTAGGTAGTAAGTATATATACGTTCAGTATCGACTATGTTATTTTAAAATTACCAAAACAAAGAAAAATAAAGGCAAACCATACATATAATTAGTGTTTATAATAAAATATTGTGTACAAGGATTCAATGATATTGTTATATAATTTAGAAAAATATAATTAATAATTTGTTTCACAAATAATGTCATATTTGGTAAGAGTAAATATGTTACCGACATAGACATTGGTGGAAGTAAATGAAAAAATGTTGGAAATAAATAAATATCTGCCGGATACAAGTCTGATTGAATCCCGTGTCGTCGGATTTATGTGAGCGTGTAGCTCCAACTCTATTTGCTCTGACGTTGGGAGAAAAACTATATTTTTTTTTGTTGATATTCAATACAGAGATTTGATTAAGACACATTGTCCTTGCCGCTTTGAAGTACTTTCAACTATTTCACGTATAGTACTATTTTTTCTTGGTAACGTCAGTTTCAGTTCTCTTCAATGCAGAGTAATGTAACGAGTTAATCAAATAATGTTATCAATAAAATTTTGTGGTTTCCTTTCACTTTAGTTTATTATTCCTGGAAATATCCAGTTTTCTGATAATCAAAAATTAGTTAGAAGCCAAAGAAAATTTACTTTATCTTATTATTAAAACTTTATTGAATCTTTATAAATTGTTACCATCCAACGATATATTACAAGATACAGCATTTCTCATATCCAATAAAAAATTATTAGAAATATCGAAAATGCGGGAGAGAAATATATTTATAAATCTCATAGATAATTAAATACTGCGAAATGAGTCGATGATATAATTCTGAATCAAGCAAAGAAATACCTTGACTCTCCATTGCCTGTTCATTTTTAATGTACATAACAATCATACTCTAAAACTTTCAATGTATATCAGTCAAACAGTTACATTCGGAAGCTTTTTATATATTAATACCATAGTAGGCATTAAGGCAGGATGTCAATCAAATTGGTATCGAAAATCGGAAATTGTTTATCTGAAATCGGTCTGCTGAGCCTAGGTATTAATTATTTTAGAGGAACTAAATAATTATAACTCGAAATATGTTTGGAAATTTTGGTACAACTTTAATATGTTATGATTATAACAAAAATAGGATAAAGCATCAATACAATACCTCGATTCTGTTATCAATATGTCAATATGGAAATATTTTTCTTATCTTAGGTCAATGTAAGCATTGACTTACTTTTAGTCTTAGGCCACCACCTATCTATTTTTTGCAAAGAAATACTTTTAAGCTTTTGGAGATGTACATTGATTTCCAGACAATATTCGCACACTTCATCGGCCACTATCTATAATTTATTTTTTAAAAACATAATAATAACTTAGTATTAAGTAAAATATTTCGTAATAATAATACTTCTTTACTTTACAAATTAAAAAGTGGATAAAAGATTTATTACATATAGGAAAAAAAAGATATGAAAGTGCTAATTATATTACATTGTCTAAAAATAGTATTAAGAGAATAGAAACAAATCAATATTTTCTTAGGTTCATCCTCGTATAACTTTTCGAGCTGGTGGTAACTTTGACATCAAGAAAAGGTTAAAAACTTACTTTGTTATATTATTACAATATATGATTCTTTTTTCGAAATGAATAATGTGAAAATATTACTTTGTTAAAAAACTAAGTTATCCAATTATCTATATCATATAATATCTTTAGAATTTATAATATTTTTACGTATATTATAATTTTAAGCTACAGCAAAGTCTTATGATCAAATATTGCTATTTTATGTAATCAATCGTAGACTTAGTAGTCTCTAATGTTTAAAATATGGCAATTATTTACTGGTGTAAAGCGACAAGTTTAGGTATCTTGATTGATGAGAATAATAATGACAGGTCATCGACTAAAGTCATTAGCTATTATTATTATAAAAGATAAAAGGTTTAGCTCAACATAGGCCTCACAGCAATTTAATTCTATTTAAATAATATCTAAAATAAATAACTTATATTTTTTTATCAAATAAACATTGATAATATGGAAAAAATATTGTTATATATAAATGATATAATCATGTTCATTGAAGATATTTTTATTGTGGTCTAGATAAATAACAAAAGCTATTTTTACAGTTTTTAAAATTTCTTATATGTACTGTACAATAAATCTTGGTAAATTCTATCATATCCTCGGACACTTTTAAGTATTAATTTGGACAAATTTAAGAAAAGCAAAAGAAATATGAATAAATTTAAAATTATTGTGAGCAGACTGAGTCACTGGCAACAACTAGTCTACATAATATATCTAGAATAGGCGTTCATTAGGATTCTTATATATGTGCACACTGACATTTTTAACTTAATAATATTTTTTTAATTATTATTTAATGATATAGTCCCATTTAGTTGGCATAACGCACCGAGCAAAGTCATGGATATTAAACATTTCCAAGTTAAGGGTAAGTTAGTACACAACTACGGTGATATCTGAAATTTAATTTATTTTATAATCATTCAATTGTATTGTTTTAATATTTTCCTGGTATAGTATATTATGCAACAAACATTTACAGATGTTATAACATTAATAACCCATAGTATTTATGAAATTAAAAAAAAATATATATTCTTATTTTGCCATTAGTCATTATTATATTTATATGTGGCTATCAAAATAATGTTATACTGTTTCGTATAATGGGGAATGAGGTGAGTTCCTCGACAACGCTGCACAACTTGCGCATACAAATGGAACTACGCGGTATCAATTACATGTTTATAGAGGGAGGTTGCGAGGCCTGTATCATCAACGTCACCAAGAACTCGGGAGGCGAATCTCAAATCGTCAACTCTGTCATTCGGCTTTCAAATTTATGCTGCACAAAACCTATTTAATACTAATTTTTAAACTACAATCAGTATAAATACGTTTTACTAATTGTTGGGCTAAGTCAGTAATTGAATTTTATTAATATTTTACTTTGATCTTCTCTTTTTCTTATAATTTTATAATCTTATCCATAACTTTTCGCGTCACATTTCTAATGTCCATACTACAGTATATCAGATCCCCTATGGTTTTAGTTACCGGGACTTCTTTATTAATAGAAACAGACAATAATAAGTACACAAAAAGTGTTCTTATTAGCAACGGATCGCAATGAGGCTACTGTGGCCCGGATGGGTCATGGCTATGTACAGTTATTAACAGCGTCAGCATTAAAAATATACAAAGTTTAGAAGTTTCAATAATGTGATTCGTTGAAATGTTACTAAACTGCTATCATCTATCATTTTAAGTCTATACTAATGTAAATATATTTTTTTAATTTTTCGTAATGTTAAGTATTTGTTGATCCGGAGAATATCCGAAAACTATAACAAATACCCTCAATGTCAGTCGTTTATGTGTGATATACAATCGAAGAAATAGATAAACACAACAAATATTATTTTAAGTTTTGTGTTATATAAACATTACACAATACACTGTTTGATTTGGTTTATTTTTTTAATAAATGTAGGTATTTAGTAATTTCAGTTTTCCAATTATTATTTTTCCATTAAATATTTCTTTGCTTAATGAATGAATTATTGAAGCTTACAATACTTATAATAAAAATAAACTAACCCTTTTTAGTTTTCCAAAAATAAAAAATGAACAATGATTGAGAAAGAACAATTATGTGCTAGATATACTGGATATAGACTGATTTTAGAAACGCTTAAAAAATTGGTATAAAGCACTAACAAGAGTATCAAATATATTTGAAATTTGGAACGGTAAAAAAAAGTACAGAATCTTATATGCTTATTGGTGGTAATACATCACAAATTTAATAAAATTAAAACAAAATATATTAATTTTGTTTGAGACCTTATTTCGATTAAGAATCTGTTGGATTTTAGGTGTTCATCCAATACTGGAATATCCAAGACTTTGGATATATGTAAATGATGTAACTACATATATGGACATTATATAGCTCATCAGAGCCGCAACGACGCTGGCTGAACTCATGACTATTTTCAAAATTTAAGGCGCAACAAAAAAAATCAAATATCTAAATGTATTGTAAAAAGGAAAAAATCGTTATCCGGAATTTAAGTCAGATATTTATATTAACAACTGTAGGAGCACAATTGACGATTTATAAGTATTTTAAAAAAAATTTCACAACTTACTTCTTGTCTTTTTATTCCAGTATGAGCCTAGCCCTTCACATAGCAGTGGGTCCACCAAAATTTGAAGGGCTCTTTATTGTACGTGATCAAAGGATAAAAGCTGATATTGGTTTGATTCCGACCAGAGATGAAAACAGTAGTCAGTATGTGGCTGGACCTACGCCTTATAGAGCGCAAGTCTTTGGCCAGGCCTTAAGTACTGCCTCGCTCTATTGATCACTCCCAATTTCATCAAGGCCAACTTGGCATTGCTCTCGTGTGTATAAAAATAACAGATTCCTAATTCAAAAGTAATATATATATTTTTTTAATTATAACAGTAATTATGGTCAGACTAAGTATAAGAATTCAATTTTATATTTTTATGGTACAGAACTCTAATAATATTCCTTCAGCCTTAATATATTCTTAATCAAATATCCTTACAAAAAATAAATATCTTACGAGAAATGTAATCTTATAGAGTACATTTCATTTCTTCAAACAGAATGAAAGTTGATAGATCGAACAAATATTAAGATTTAGTATTAATATATTACTGGATAAATTGAAGGGAGGTTAAGCTTTATTAACGGGTTAGATTTGAACCTGCAACTAAATTTACAAGTCAAAGGTAATAGTTGGAAACTTCTCAACGACTTTGCATCTAAGTAATACTCACGAGTTGCCTGTGAAAATATATTATTAGGATTTTGGTAATATTTCAATAAAATAAAACTCAAGTTAGATTATAAAAAGATTATCTATTGTGCATCAAAAACAGCACTTAACATAATAGAAAGAAGTCCAACGCTTCCATTATCAGAAAATAGAAACTAAAAACATACCTTTACGGAGACACCCAGCAACAAAATGTTTACAAAGAGATTATATTTACTTTACATATTATATTTTTTTTATTATTAAACATATATTATAAACTTATTCTGCAGCTCGCTTGACCTTGAAATAGTTTGTAAATTTAATGCATGTGTTAGAATGTGACGTTGTAAATATTCTGTATCTTAGCTGGTGTATAATTATTTAATAAAAAGCATAGTAATATTCGTAATAAATTGAGGCAAAAGCAAATGTATATCAAAATACATAAAATGATTAGTATTAAATAAATTACTACTAAGCATAATATATATCATAACTCTACCTATCAGTTAATATTCTATCTAGCTCGATAATAAAAAAAATGTTACTCAATACGCAGTCTTTTTATTTAAACGTACCGAATGCACTATCGACTGTAACGAACAAATAGAAATACAATGTTTTATATACAATGAACCAGTAATTTGTTTACATTTAGAAAACTATTTATTTCATGGTCTATTAATTAATACATTCTGCATTTGATGCAAGCGTTTTGTTATTGAATAAAAATATTGTTTTATTCCACATTATTATTTTAAAATATTGTGACTAATATGCAAGTAGAGTAACTACAATAATGGTAATTCGGAAAAACTTGGGATATTATATGGCGATGTATACTAAGATGACATTATTCATTTATTTATCTGCCTATTTAGGACAACAAACACACATTTTATATAAGGAGCCTTCATTCTTAAAAACATTATTAATTGTGATTTTTATTCGTAATAACAAACAATAAATTAAAAATTTAAAAACCTTCAGAAAATGGAAAACGTACAGCATATTATTAGATAATGGACTATCAGAAACATTTAAGAATTACGTTTTAGATGCTGGAGTTCCACTAAATATTTAACATTTATAGTACAGGAAAAACTGTAGTGAATAATGTTTTAAAAATATATGGTTTGGCTTGGTATATGTTATGATATCGAACAATACCGAAGTTCTCAATAGTTACGTAATAAATACGAAATTACAAATTAGCTGAAGTAATAAATTTCAAAATGTGTTTAATTAATCCTATTTCGACAATATTATTTATTAATTATATATTTATAATGTACATGCGTATGTTATTTGTATCAGAAAGTGAAAGTAAAACTCTTCAGTCATGGATAGAATTTACTTCCAAGTAAACGGTGTGCAGTACTCGGGTAAGTTACAAATATTTTATACAAAAATATAATTAAAAATATAGTTAAATTTACTGAAATTTTAACACAAATTTCCGTTATCAAATGATAATTTGCATTTAATATATTTTGATTCTCTTAATATTATGCAGGATAAAATATTCTTAGGCAAATATATTTGACTGAACATATTTATCAAAAAAAGTTCTCTTTAGTGGGCAGCGAGGTCAGTTCCATGACAACGCTGTTGGATTACCTGCGCAGAGACCTGGAACTGCGCGGTACCAAGTACATGTGTCTTGAGGGCGGTTGCGGAGCCTGCATAGTCAACGTTACCAAGACCCCGGGAGGCGATTCTCAAGGAATTAACTCTGTAAGCAGTTTAAATATTCGTTAGTTGGATTTATTCTGAATAAGATTATACTATATTAAAGGAAAAATAGCATCTGATAGCATTTAAGACAAATTGCTTGTACAAGGTCGTTGCAAATTCTAATCATCAATAAATTCAGCAGTTATTGAAATCTATAACTAAATTCGTATAATGTACTTCTATGAAACAAAACTTTTAAAATAACATTAATTTATTTTTATAAATTTGAACGGTTTTTTGAGGCGCGGTCTAGGGCTATTAATATTATATATTCTTTTTAATACTTGGCACTCTAAGTGGTTAATTTATTGAAAGTGTAGATCGAAAATAAAATGTGTGTATGTAAATATGTATATTTTCTATAAACAATAAATTATAGTACGTTCGTGCAGCTTATGGTTTTAATAACGTAACTAAAAACTAGCTAACGTAACTAATTGAAAGTATAATATGCAACATTATAATTTCGCTTATTAACTTTTTACAGTTCATTTTTACCATGTTCTATTAAACACAACAATATGTTAATTAATCGTAATAGTAACAAAAAGGTAAAAATGACTAATTTTTTATAGGGTCCAAGGATGTTAAAGTTCTAAACTCTCGTTATCAATTTACTAAAATATTTTAGAAATGATTTTAATGATATGGGTCGGGTCGATTCACGCTTGAGTACATTTTAGTGCATGATTCCAATAACATCATGCAACGAGTGGGACATTACTACGATAGAGAAGATTGGCAACCGTTTCCAAGGTTACCATCCGCTGCAGGTGGTACTCGCAGAGACCAATGGGACCCAGTGTGGCTACTGCAGTCCGGCATGGGTCATGGCTATGTACAGGTAATAATCTGCTTAGATGTTATAAAATTATCGTAAATAGTACATCATTATTATTTTGCCCTCATTGTTATTTATAAAATGCTATAACTTGACGTAAATAGTTAGCAGAATCACCACAGACAATGTTATTAAAAACGGATTGATTTACTTATTTTTGTAAATGATTAAAATCAATATTAAAATATAAAAATAGCTATACGATAGTTATTCTATCCTCTTTTCAGTATTCTTAAAAATAAGAGACCAACAATGTATGAAGTTGAGCAATCATTCGGTAGCAACATCTGCCGATGTACTGGGTACAGACCAATCCTAGAAGCGTTCAAAAAATTTGCGTCGGATGCACCCAACCCTCAAGATATTCTGGATATTGAGGACTTAAAACTGTGTAGCAGGTCGGGTAAAATTTGTTCAACCACGAATTGTGATGAAACAGATTGGTGTATTATATCAAAAAGCGATTTAAACAATGAAGTTCTTCATATAAAATTAAAAGATCATCGTGACTGGTACAAGGCTGTAACCATATCCAATATTTTATCGCTTTTTCAAGAAAAGGGAACAGATTCCTACATGCTTTTAGCTGGTAATACAGGAAAGGGTAAGTAATAGAAAGACATTGAACTGTTATATTTTTCGCTAAATTTAAAATGTATTTATACTTTTAGGTGCTTATCCCATTCTGGAATACCCGAGACTTTTAATAAATATAAATGATGTTTCCGAACTGCATGACTATTATAAAGATCAAAATTTGGTTATCGGAGCTGCAACAACACTGACTAATCTTATCACTATTTTTGATGTTGAATCTGCATCTAGCTCATTCAGTTATCTTCGTATTCTGAATGATCATTTGCAATTAGTGGCTCATATTACTATTAGAAATGTTAGCATGGTTTAGTATATTAAATTTTTGCTAATTCATTGTATTGCTTTACTTTTCTTATGAGTTTGCATTATCTTTCGCAGTCAGCAACTATTGGAGGAAACTTAATTTTGAAAAATCTTCATCCCGAATTTCAGTCGGATATTTACATTCTCTTGGAAACTGCTGGAGCACAATTGACAATAAGTAAGTATTTTGCTTAAAATAATACTAAAATCTTTTAGAAGAATATTATCATATATAAGTTAGTAAATACTACAGGCTGCTGTTTATAGACGGTATTTACTTTGAGGTGTAACACCTTAACTCAATCGATTGGCTTAAAATATTTATTAAAATTTCGTTTCGTTCGTTGTGAGAACCGAAGTTAGTTTTGATTTCAATAATTTTTCATAATACCATGTTGCGTATCTGCAAGATGTGTCGCAATAATGTTACAATTCTCTAACAAACAGCTTTGTTCGTTTCATCCCCATTAATATTAAGAAAATGAACAATATTCTTATTTTATAATTTGCCTTGAGTCCCTAATGATTTCTTATACCGTAGTTAATGCTTAACAAGCATATTTGACTAGTCCGTAATATACATAACATAGTTCGTGCAACTTAACAGTTATATTAATTTGCAAAACATTCAAGTAAATTAGTAACAATAGCTCTGTTGTTTATAAAAATATTGTAAGCCTGTAACATTTATAAGTAACTTTTTATTTTAGGGTACGGTTTAAATGATCACAAAACTATAACTATGCAAGAATTTCTAAAAGAAAATATGACAGGGAAGGTAATTCAAAATGTACTTTTTCCTCCGCTCAATAATCAACACAAAATAGCAACATTTAAGGTACGGAAACCATCATATATTGGTCGGAAGTAGATGGCGCTGCTGTGGCGAATTCAATGATGAGTGTCGTAATTTATTCTGATTGTTATTTCAATTATTGTTTATTTTTTAATGCTTAAATTTACATTATTTATAATGATTTGAATAGTTATTATTTGATTTCAATGATTGTTTATTTTATTGTCTAGTTTTGACTGTTAATTTGTTAATAATGACATTTGACTGTTAATACCTAATTAGTATTTTATTTGACCAATTGCTATGTGAGTTGACCCTTTAAATAAAATTGATTACACATTACCTCGATGGAGTTGGTAACGAGAATGGGCAGTGAATTACTGAGTTTGGTAGTGATCGGACATTCGTCGAGGACTTGTCTGTAACCATATTAATATTGCGAAAGTGTTTTATTTTCTACCCACGAACTAAGAAAATAATTATTACAAATAATAAAGAAAAAGATCATATGATGTTGCGTCCGGCCACCTCTGACGCTACATGTATGTTATTTTGATAAAAATGTGATTACAAATTACCATTTTTATTTAAAAAAACTTGACAAATAAATAGATTAAAGTAAAGGAAAAGGAATATATATATATTTGTATTGCAGATTATGCCTCGTAGTCAAAATGCACACGCATTGGTCCATGCTGGATTTCACTATGAAATAGATGATTTTGAAAAAGTTTTAGATTGTACGATTGTATATGGTGGTCTCTCACCTCACTACACCAGGTCGTGGTTGACTGAACAGTACCTAGTCGGTAAACATCTTTGGAATAACGAGACCCTGCAGGGAGCGTTGCATGTTCTGAATTCGGAATTGCTGGTAACGGAAAACTTGCCAAATCCGCCTGTACAATACAGAAAACAGGTAGCTCTGGCACTGTTCTATAAGGTAGGAAAAATAGTTATATGTTTAGACATAGATAAACAATTTTTTTATTATTTGAAATAATACGAAGAATAAGAGTGGCTAGTTTGTTGGTGGGTAATGTATTATCAACAATTCAAATCGAATTTAATCATTAATAAACTATACTAAATATACACTGAGGACTAAAATATTGGAAAATATTGGTAGGTGGTAGAGCTTAGCTGTAGTTATTTATTTGACTGCAGTTCGTATTGGGCTGGCAAGATCGGGGAAGGAGCACTCTCTCACACGATGATGTTTAATAACCAAATTCATTCGGTTATGTTCTGTCGGTGTCGTTCATAAGTCGAGTGGGTCGAATGGCATTTATCCATTGGTGCTACGAATATGTGTCCCTGAGTTGAATCCCATGCTAACGCGTATATTTTGGCACTTCTACCTTAAAGGCGTAGTCCCGGTTTCATGGAAGTGTACCCTTGTCCATCCGATCCCTAAAAAAGGTGATAGCTCGGACCCAACTAACTACAGACCTATCGCCATTAACTCCCTTCTCTCCAAAATAATGGAGATCAATATCAACCGACAGTTCCTAAGTACCTCGAGGATCACCAGTTGATCAATGATCGGCAGTATGGCTTTCGCCATGGTCGATCAGCTGGTGATCTTCTTTTAAACATTACTCACCGTTGGGCAGCGGTTATTGAAGTGAAGGGAGAGGGTCTAGCAGTTAGTCTGGATATGGCAAAAGCCTTCGATCGTGTATGGCACAAGGAGCTTCTTTCGACTCTTCCTTCCTATGGGCTTTCCGGGAGTTTATGCAAGTGGATCGCCAGCTTTCTCACTGGGCGGGGCATACAGGTCGTTCTCGACAGTTTTTGGTCGAACCTCAAGCCCGTGAATACTACTGTTCTTCAAGGCCAATCCCCAACTCTGTTCCTTCTACACATCAATGATATGTTGGATATTTTCAACACATTTTTTTTTGCGGATGACAGCACTGGGCATGCGGAATGTTCTGGCTGTGCTGGTCTTTCTCGGGAACACTTCGACAAGTGCCGAGAGAAACTTATTTCTTCTATAGACACCTTTCTGGGGATGATCTCAGAATGGGGTGAATCGAACCACGTTCAGTTCAATCCCCTTAAGACACAAGTTTGCACGTTTACCACAAAAAAACCTATTTGTAGTATCACCGCTCTTTGAAAGCACTTCTCTCAATGCCACGCGTATACTGGGTGATTGTTAGTTTTGTAGTCATCTGGAAAGCTAGGCCAAGTTGACCTCGATGAAATTGGGAGTAACCAATAGAGAGAGGCAGTATTTCAGGACTGGCTAAATACTTGCGCTCTAGACGCCGAAGGTCCGGCCACATATTGCCACACATTCTTATCTCTGATTTGGATCACCCCAATTACAGCTACTACCTTTTGACCGCGTACAACGGAGAGCCGTTCGGATTGCCCGGGGACTCGGTGCTCTGCGAACGGCTGGACTTTTTGATATTGCGTAGAGACGTTACTACTCTATGCGTCTTTTACCGTATTTACAATGGGGCCACCTGCCGCTGAATTTTATCACCGCTCAGCACGTCATCGTCTCCTTTACCTTCCGTACTATTTGGGTGCATGACGATCTTCCACTGTGGGGTTTTAAAAGGCTTTTTTTCCTCGCACCACTCGAACGTGGAACGAACTCTCTTTGGCGGTATTTCCAGATCGATACGACATCAAAAAAGGCGTTTACTCCTACCTCCAAGGCGGGCAACGGTCTTGTGAATTCTCGGATGTTGCAAGAGTTCATTGTTGGCGGTGATCACATGTCAATGGTGACCCGCAAGCTCGTTTACTCTTCTCTAACATAAAAAAAATAATTTCACCAAACAATACTTCTTCAATTTATAGTTTGTTGTAGTATCGATATGTTAAAAAACTGTTTTAGGGTCTTCTGTCACTTTGTCCTCCTGATAGATTGAATCCGCGTTATATTTCTGGAGCGATAAAAATACATGAGACGCGCCCAGTATCACGGGGTCAACAAATATTTGATACCAATCCAGTTATTTGGCCAATTAATAAGCCGATACCGAAGCTAGAAGGAGTGGTAAGTCAACGTAGCAATTATCCAATATTTAAAAATATTATATCATAATTTATATTATATAATTATACATATCTTCTTAGTTACAATGCGCTGGAGAAGCTGTATATACAGAAGACTTGCCGACGCTTCCTGGTGAAGTATATGCAGCGTTTGTATTAACTACTGTTCCCCTTGGAAACATCACTAACATTGATCCTAGTAGAGCTTTGGTAAACAAATATTTGAAGTCATAAATTTCATTTAAGAACAATATTATTCTACTACATTAAATAATCTATTTCTCTACATTCAAGGCTGAACATGGTGTAATTGCATTTTATACAGCAGCTGATATTCCAGGTAGAAATAGTTTTGTACCTGCCGTAGATCAAATTAATAAGGCCGATGAAGAGTTCTTATGTAATGGAGAAGTGAAACATTATAACCAACCACTTGGTATTATTGTTGCTGAATGTCAAAGCATCTTAGAAAAGGCTATTACTTTGGTTAAAGTTACGTATACCAATGTAAGACAACCGATTCTTGACATAGCAATTGCTAAACATATACCAGATAGAGTGACTTTCTACGATTCGAGAGATTCCACTGCTAGAGGAAATAATATTGTAAAAGTATTTAAAGGTGAACAAAACATTTATACACAGTACCATTTTACAATGGAAACTATAGTTGGTATAACACATCGAACCGAAGAAGGAATACGGGTTTATAATACGACTCAGTGGATTGACGCCGTGCATGTAGTAACTTCAAGAGCATTGTTACTCGATCAGAACCGGTAATTTCATCAGTTCTTATGCTTTCTAGATTGCTGAATAAGACATATAAGAAATAAAAAAATATTTTCAGAATTGACGTATTCGTTCGTCGACTCGGTGGTGCTTATGGCTACAAGTTATCAAGATCCACACCTGCTTCATTAGCTAGTAGTTTAGTAAATATTAAACTGAATCGACCCTGCCGATTTATACAAACTCTGCGAACTAACATGAGGGCTACCGGAAAAAGATTGCCCTGTTCAATTAACTATGAGGTAGATGAAAATATTTACTATCAGTAATAGTAAATAATTACTTATATATATCTTAATTATACAATTAACTTTAAGTGGGAATTAAGTAAATCATAGTGCATCATAGAACTAGTGGTTGCGTGGTTAGGCACTCTACTTTACTTGAATTCAATTATGAGTTTAATTATGTTTAAATTATGAGTTCAACTCAATACAATAAAATATTGTGCGTTTATAATAAGTTAAAGAAGTATTTAAGGGTTTTTTTTCGGGTCTTCTAGATCAATCTTTTTTTTGAGACCATGCAATAAATAAATACTTTTAATTTAACAGGTACGGGTGTTATATTTTATAATATCTTTCATCTACAGATTGGCGTTGATAACAATGGAATTATCCAGTACTTAGATTATGATTTATATAGCGATAATGGTTATATTGTGAACGAAACTCTCTTGCTTGGTGGGGTTGATGACTATAATAATGCATACAAAAGTGAACCATGGAAATATAGGTCTTTCAATGTTACAACTGATACACCATCCAACAGCTGGTGCCGAGCTCCAGGTAATCAAATAATAAAAATAAAAATAAAAAAAAGGTTTTTAATAAGAACAAAGTTATTGGTTTCCAAATTCCTGACTGATATTCAATATTTTTTTATGTTTAATATAAAATTAATTATTAATAAATCGTAGGTGTACACCACCATAGACAAACACCAATATGATTTCATTACGCTTACATATCGTAAAATATTAAGAAGCGCTTTTCTTTATCAGCATACATAAACACAAAAATACAATAACACAAAAAATATATTTATCAACTGTACTTAGGTTCCTTAGAACATGTGGCCATGGCTGAAACTATGGTAGAAAGAATAACATATGAAATGAATTTGGACCCTTTCGATGTCCGTGTATCAAATTTGGATATAAATAAATATAGTGAAATGATAGATATGATCGAAAGAATCAAAGCTAATTCTCAATATGACGACAGAAAAGTGCTGGTTAATAAATTTAATTTTGAAAATCGGTGGAAGAAACGAAGTTTAAAGGTATCTTTTCTTAGATGGGATGCATCTGCTATGAAGTATCTCGATATTAACTTGAACGTTTATAAAGACGACGGGACTGTAGCTATAACACATGGAGGAATTGAAATGGGACAAGGAGTTAATACAATTGCCGTTCAAATATGTTCTTTCTTTTTGGGTATACCTTTGGATAAAATTCAAATAAAACCTACTAACACTATTGAAACACCTAACAACAGTGGTTCTGAATCGAGTGTGACAACTCAAAATGTAGGCATGGGTGTACAAAAATGTTGTAAAGAACTTTTAAGGAGGTTAGAACCAGCACGTAAACAACTAAAGGACCCTACTTGGGTAGAGCTTATTCAGCAAGCTTACTCAATGAATATTGATTTACAAGTGCACGGTTTTGTTAGCCCAGATGATGCTGTAATGCAGATTATTTACGGAGTTACAGTAGCCGAAGTTGAAATAGATGTTTTAACAGGAGAGTGGGAAATCATAAGAGTTGATTTAATTGAAGATGTCGGTAGAAGTGTTAACCCGGATATTGATATCGGTCAAGTGAGTGAATTTTTTTATATATATCTTTTTCAAATAATTGTTCTAAGCTCTAATAATTAATTTTATATTATCAATATTAGCAATTTTATCATCATCATCATCATTATCATCAATGATTCTCAGGTGGAAGGTGCTTTTATCATGGGCATGGGATACTGGACGACGGAAAACCTCGTGTACGCGCCACTTACCGGAGAGGTGCTTACCGATCGCACATGGGAGTACTGGGTACCTGGCCCCCGGGATATCCCACAAGACTTCAGGATTTACTTTAGAAAACGGTCATTCAGCAATGAGGCTATTCTCGGAGCAAAAGGTAATTTGAAACAAGCCAGATAAATAACTGCAAAAACTCACAATGATGTTCTTAATTTATTTAATCTATTAAATATTTTAAGCGACGGGAGAACCAGCAACATGTATGGGAATAGTTATAGCATTTGCTTTGAGAGGTGCAATAGCGGCAGCACGACAAGAGTCAGGAATATCTTCCACCGAGTGGTTTCCTATAGGTAATTATTGTTTTTTAAGAAGCATTTCATTTTTGATTTGGCTAACTGGAATACTATAACAAATATATAACGTTTCTATTTTAAATAACTTTTTTTACAGATGGAGCTTTTACTGTAGATAGAATATGCGTTGCTTGCAATACAAGACTGGAAGATTTAGTTTTTTACTAATTTACAAATCATATATCAGGAAAGGATTTTTTTTTAATGAAATGAAATTCCTCTTCTATTATCGATTGCCTTATTAGGCTAATAAATAAATAAAACTATTGCTTAATTAAAATACTTTGAATGGCAATAAATTTCTGTTAACCAGGTTTAAAGTCGGTAGAAAAATTTCGTCATAATTTTTTTTCAGGTATACAGGAAACTCATGGTTAAAATTAATATTTTAATTTCTATAACGTACATTTAATATTAGAAATATAATAATATAGGTTTGGCGTACAGTCTGTAAATTGTAGGTGAATGGGGAAATATAATCCAAAATATTAATATTTGCTTGTAATGAGAAATGGAAAATAATAGTATTTGTAGAAATAAAGTATGAAACAATATTATTATTGTTATTGTATACCTTCCACGAAACGAAACCCTTCTCAATAAATAGTCATTACACTCGTTCGTGTTCTTACGCAGACGACAACCAACATGAAGTAAAATCTTGTCAATATTTATATTTTATCGAATATTTGATTTAACGACCTATTGGGTAGACCTCGAAGAATTCGGTCTGCCCATTCATTTGTCCGCTACTTTCGAATTTTGGAAAAATTTCTTCACAGGAGGTCTTCTTATGACCCCCTGAGTCCGAAATGACCATTGGTCAAAATTTATATATATATATATATATATATATATATATATATATATATATGCGTGCGTGCGTCCAGATTCGACTTTTGTCAGCACGATAGCGGCCGCAGTTTCGCTCGGACCGCTTTCAAACTTTGCACAAAAATCAACCATCCAAAAATTAAGGTCAAGTTCGTTAACCAGAGAAATCCGGCCACAGGGGGCGCTAGGGCCTCACTTTTTCTGATTTCAGTTTTTCGACCATAACTTTTTCCCTATATAACGAAGATCAATCGCGTTCATATTATATGATGTCTTTGATGAATACCTATAACTAATGTAGATAAACCGAAAACTTAACTTCAATAACTTAGGGGTGGGGGTAAAAAAACCGAAAATTTTTGGAAAAAAAATCATAACTTTTTTCTGGTAAACATTCTTACATCACAAGTATTTTTAATAAAAAGGTTATTTTTTACTCTAAATTTTGGTACCAAAAGTTTTTCCGTAGAAGCTACCGTTTCCGAGAAAAAAAATAAAAACCACTTTTAGCTTGAAAATTTAAGGTAGGTAAAACCACGGCAACTTTTTTCTGGTAAATATTCCGACCTTGAAAATATTTCTAATAAAAAGGTTATTTTTTACTCTAAATTTAAGTACCAAAAGTATTTCCAAAAAAGATACCTTTTCCGAGAAAAAAAATAAAAACCGCTTTTTGCTTGAAAATTTTTGATGTAAACAACGGCATCATGTGTTATTCTTAGGTAGTGAGTTATATTTTAAACGAGTAACACACGAGGTCTACCCACGCGTGTCCCCCTGCGGGCACGGATTTTTTTTCAATTCAAATGACTTAAATCTATCTCATTGCAAGCATCATAGAACTAATACGAGCATTCTTGCAGTTTCAAAAGATCCCCATCAGAAAAAGTGAAGCCCTAGTGCCCCCTGTGTCCGGATCTCTCTGGTTAACGAACTTGACCTTCATTTTTGGATGGTTGATTTTTGTGGAAAGTTTGAAAGCGATCCAAGCGAAACTGCGGTCGCTATCGTGCTGACAAAAGTCAAATCTGGACGCACGCACGCATATATATATATATATATATATATATATATATATATATATATATATATATATATATATAAACTTTTAGACTAATGGTCATTACGGACTCAGGGGGTCATAAGAAGACCTCCTGTGAAGAAATTGTTCCAAAATTCGAAAGTCGGGTACAAATGAATGGGTAGACCGAATTCTTCGAGGTCTACCCAAAAGTTGCCGTGGTTTTACCTACCTTAAATTTTCAAGCTAAAAGTGGTTTTTATTTTTTTTCTCGGAAACGGTACCTTTTACGGGCAAAACTTCTAATACTTAAATTTAAAGTAAAAAATAGCCTTTCTATTAAAAATATTTGTGATGCAAGAATGTTTACCAGAAAAAAGTTATGAATTTTTTTCCAAAAATTTTCGGTTTTTTTACCCCCACCCCTAAGTTATTGAAGTTAGGTTTTCGGTTTATCTACATTAGGTATAGGTATTCATCAAAGACATCATATAGTATGAACGCGATTGATCTTCTTTGTATAGGGAAAAAGTTATGGTCGAAAAACTGAAAACAGAAAAAGTGAGGCCCTAGCGCCCCCTGTGTCCGGATTTCTCTGGTTAACGAACTTGTCCTTCATTTTTGGATGGTTGATTTTTGTGCAAAGTTTGAAAGCGATCCGAGCGAAACTGCGGCCGCTATCGTGCTGACAAAAGTCGAATCTGGACGCACGCACGCATATATATATAAACTTTTTGACCAATGGTCATTTCGGACTCAGGGGGTCATAAAAAGACCTCCTGTGAAGAAATTTTTCCAAAATTCGAAAGTAGGGGACAAATGAATGGGCAGACCGAATTCTTCGAGGTCTACCCAATAAGCACACTTAGAATTTGAAAAAAAATAATCTATTATTAATCTATCTAGTTCTACTATCTCTATGTCCCTTTAACCGATATTCCGATTAGATAGGATTATAATTTGATAGATTTATCTAAACTAAATAAAATGAAAGAAAGAAGATCTTTATTTGAAACATAGACAGTTAACAAGACAATAATAATGAGACAGATATTTACAAAATAAACCCTAGAGTCGCTAACATTCTTCATTACTCTGTCTCAAACGTAGAAAGCAGTGCCAAGTTTAAAAAAATATATAAATTATAAACGTAAATACAAAGAAAGTCACATTTTAAAATAATGCAATATATTGAATGAATGAAATATATAAAAACATATATCTAAAAATAAGTTTTAATATTTATTAATAAAATATGTAATTATAAATAAATACACATGAAATGCAACAATTATAGCAGTTGATTGAAACATTAAGAAAAGCCTTTTAGGTCAACCTCCAATAATTAAATTTTAGGTTAAAATCAATATGTTAAAAGGCAATCTGTATCGATTGAAATCTTTGATGGTTTCTTTGCAAAATTATTTATAATAAATGAGACCCTTACGACGAACGGTCTTTGTAAAAGTATACTTTAGTGGATATAAGCCCCCGACCTTTAAGTAATGGACTTTGATTTTTTTACCTTTCTACTACTCGATAATTATGTTGAAGTTTTTAAAGTAATAAAATAAAAACAAGTCTATTTTATTTAAGCTTTTATGATGCATGATTACTTTTACTTTTATTTTTTTCGATATATTTACTTTAATTAAATCGGAGTTTTTCCAACTAGTTCTGAAAATTTATAAGCTTGAAGCATAGTGCTGCAGCAGAAAGAGGCATCCACCACACTAAATATGGTAAAGACATTCTTTTTCCACAGTAATTGTCAACTTTTTAAGGATATTGTTAACATGAAACTTAACATTTTGTATCTGAACTTTAGATAGAATTGCGAAAACATGAACTGTATTATAGTATTAACACCATTAATAAAAACTGAGAAGATGTTCAAATAAGATTAAAATTTACCTTTTTGTAGATTTTATCATTTGTAAATGAATAATTTTTTATACATGTTCATGTCTAGAATCACTATTGTGTTACTGTTACCCATTGGTAAAATAATAATTTATTTGTAAAGTACAAAGCGATCCTCATTTTTGTTATTGATTAAGGTATATTCGACTTACATAATATCGGTGCAATGTTTTGTTGTAAGCACCACACATAGTTACAATTTAGTTTAAATTATTATGACCTCTATATCACAAATTGAATTTTCTTTTCGTAAAGAATCAGGGATTGATAAGAAGTTTAATTCTTTCTTTTTAACAGTGTACAAGTTTCTTATTGCACAATTCGTATTAGGTTAACGGTTGGTTTTTTCACTTGCGAACCCTAAGGTGGTCGGTTTTTTGGTTCTTCAATTATATCGTTGATAACTTTTTTCAACTTATTCAACCTTATAATCGACCTGAAAACCCTTAATACTATAAAGACTATTAAAAAATACTGTTTCACTTACTTTGGTGTGTACATCACCATTTACAATGGCAGCTCAGTATATTCCCGGATGACAGGAAAGTCGATGGCACAAAGGGTCAGTTTTCACTTGTTTGAGAGGTCAACGCTAAACCTGACATCATGAATCCCATTGCGTACAGAACAAGAGTTCAGATGTACTGCAGACGACCTGTGTCGCTTATCCTACATCAAACTAATTATAAAGAAACAAAATATTAAATAATACTCTTCAAATATACAAGGCACTCGTGTGTGAGGTAATAAAACATAATCTGTATAACACAAGATACGTTAAGATGACTACCATTATAAGTAAACGAGCACCTCGCCCGCATAATCGGTATTTACTATATAGAACTCGAGAGGAAGCAAAGGCCAAAGACTGGCAATTTTCTTGGACAAAAAACAGCCGCATTTATCTTAAAAAAAGTATCGACGATTTCGTAAGCCGTATTCATATCGAGGATGATTTAAACAAAGTTTTTTTACTAATGTAAATGGGGCTTAAAATTGCTGCTGGTTTCATGTAGATCAATATTATTTTGTTGCAATATTTCACTAAAAGTATTAGTTTTATATAGTCCCTTGTTATTGTAATATATTTCACTAACTGACCCTTCAAACGTTGTTTTGCCATATATGAGTGGAAGAGTTATTGAGTGCTGTAAACGATGATAGAATTATATATATCCTTAATTATAATGATATTGATATCAATTCCTTAACGCAATAGATAGTACTTTATTTGGTATTTTATGTTATCCCACCTTTGCCTACTCAAGAGCATGTTAAGTATAATTGTTTGGTGAAAAAATGGTGTCCTCAAATCTAAGCCAGAAACAGACATTGTTTGCCTTGAGACTTATTGATAGTCATCGGAAATCTTATTAGAAATTGAAAACGTTTAAATTAAATTACACTTATGTGTTTATAATAGGGATCCGTTATAGTCATATATTTTCACCTACAAATTTAACTTTTTGAGATGATAGCTCTCACAGGATTTTTCAATATTTTTTAATACTCCAAACATAATAACAGGAGATGTAATCTTCAGTTATAAAATATGCGGCGGCATAGGAGTTTAAAAACTCTGTTGGATGATTCGCAGCTTCAGTGGCATCGCAAACTGTTGCTAAAACTACTTGACAATGTAGTCCGATAGTTCAAGCTTGAAACTTAGGTCCGATCTTATTTATATTGTATTGTTCATTATATTTCTTTTAAAAACATTTATCATATTTATGCAGATGACATACAAATATATATTTCTTTCAAGTATAAGGTGGTAGAGCCTAGCTGTAGTTTTCTGACTGCAGCTCGTATTGGGCTGGCTCGACCGGGGAAGGACCACCCTCTCACAGAAGACCGACGTGTAGTAACCAAATTCATTTGGTTATGTTCCGTCGGTGAGTGAGAGAATCCGGAAGCCCAACCCCCCCCCCTGCCAAACATGATAGCGATGCATCCAAAAAGTATACCCCAGGAGGGTACCGGCTTTGATGAAGCCGGGGACCCCCTCCTCGAGCAAAATCGGGGGAATGATCCTCGGATTTTGCTCGGGCTGCCCGTCGTATCTGGGGCGGGCAAAGTATCGCCTGTTGTGTTTTCTGAGGGCAAACGACGGCAAACAGCGGCACCCCGCTCCACTCTAGATGTGGACTTTTGCAACATCCGGGAGTTTCACTCGAACCTAAACGCCGTCCACTACCACCTTGAGACGGCGCAGCCGGCCTTGTTGTTTTTGACGGAGACGCAGATATCTCAACCTAGCGACACAGCGTACCTATCATACCCCGGGTATAAACTAGAACATCATTTTATACCACACGCCGGGGTATCTGTGTTCGTAAGGGAGGATATCTGCTACCGTCGCCTTCAGGTTTTTGAAGGTCGGGACCTGTCTGTACTCTGGCTGCGCGTGGACATGGACGATCATGTCAGAGTCTACGCGTGCCTCTACAGGTCCCATAGTGGTAATGCAGAAACGGATCAACTCTTGGGCCATGTTCAGGCGAAGATTGACGATTTGCTTTCACAGACTCCCTCCGCCGAAGTCTTAGTCCTCGGGGACTTCAATGCGCACCATGCCGATTGGCTAGGCTCACGTGCCACCGACTACGCGGGGAGATCTGTGTTTGACTTTGCTCTGGCAAATGGTCTGTCCCAGCTGGTAAAGACGCACACTCGTCTACCGGACGTGGACAGCCACACGCCCTCTTTGTTGGATCTTCTGCTGACTACACATCCAGAAAAGTACCAGATCACTGTCGAGGCTCCCTTAGGTTCCTCTGATCACTGTCTGGTACGGAGTGTGGTGCCCATTCAACGTCCTGCTCGCACAAGACCTGCGACTCGACGCGTTTGGCACTACAAGTCAGCAGATTGGGATGGAATGCGGTCTTTTTTTGCATCCTACCCATGGGGGCCGATTCGTTTCCCTTCCAATGATCCTAGTGACTGCGCTGCGGCTGTAGCTGATGTGATACTTCAGGGCATGGAACTTTTTGTACCAAGCTCTGTGGTACCACTTGGCGGCAGATCGCGGCCTTGGTTTGATGCGTCTGTCAGGGCTGCAGCAACTGGCAAACGGCAGGCTTATCAAGCTTGGGCTAATGCGTTAGTCACTAAGGATCCGAACTCTAGAGTTCTGAAGAGGAAATACAACCGTGCCTCCAGATTCTTCAAACGGCAAATCGCTAGAGCAAAGTTCAAGCATGTCGTCAAAATTGGGGATCAGCTGGCAAAGTACCCGCCTGGCACGCGCAAATTCTGGGCGCTTTCCAAAGCCACTCTGGGTAACTTTAGCCAGCCGTCCCTACCGCCGTTGCACATGGGGAATGAATCTCGGGCCCACACGGCAAAAGAGAAAGCCGATCTCTTGGGCACTCTTTTTGCCTCCAACTCGACTTTGGACGACCAAGGGAAGACACCGCCTATCATCCCGCGGTGTCAGAGTTCAATGCCGGAAATAGTTTTTCGACAAAAAACTATCAGGCAGTCTCTATTTTCCTTGGACGTTCATAAGTCGAGTGGGCCGGATGGCATTTCTCCATTAGTGCTACGAACGTGTGCCCCTGAGTTGACTCCGGTGCTAACGCGTCTATTTCGGTACTCCTATCTTAAAGGCGTAGTCCCGGCCTCATGGAAGCGTGCCCTTGTCCATCCGATCCCTAAAAAAGGTGATAGCTCGGACCCAGCTAACTACAGACCTATCGCCATTACCTCCCTTCTCTCCAAAATAATGGAGATTATTATCAACCGACAGCTCCTAACGTACCTCGAGGATCACCAGTTGATCAATGACCGGCAGTATGGCTTTCGCCATGGTCGATCAGCTGGTGATCTTCTGTTATACCTTACGCACCGTTGGGCAGCGGTTATTGAAAGCAAGGGAGAGGGTCTGGCAGTTAGTCTGGATATGGCAAAAGCCTTTGATCGTGTATGGCACAAGGGGCTTCTTTCGAAGCTACCTTCCTATGGACTTCCCGAGAGTCTATGCAAGTGGATCACCAGTTTTCTCACTGGGCGGAGCATACTGGTCGTTCTCGACGGTTTTTGCTCGGACCCCAAGCCCGTGAACGCTGGTGTACCCCAAGGCTGCGTGCTATCCCCAACTCTGTTCCTCCTGCACATCAATGATATGTTGGATATTTCCAACATACATTGTTATGCAGATGACAGCACTGGGGATGCGGTATATTCCGGTCGTGCAGGTCTCTCTCGGGAAAACGTCGACGAGTGCCGAAAGAAACTTGTGTCTTCAATAGAGAACTCCCTGGGGATGGTCTCTGAGTGGGGTGAACTGAACCACGTTCAGTTCAATCCCCTAAAGACACAGGTTTGCGCGTTTACCACTAAGAAAACCCCATTTGTCGTATCACCGCTCTTCGAGAGCACTCCTCTTATTGCCTCGCCAAGTATCAAAATACTGGGTCTCGACATTTCGAGCGGTTGTCAGTTTCGTGGTCATCTGGAGAGCAAGGCCAAGTTGGCCTCGAAGAAATTGGGAGTGATCAATAGAGCGAGGCAGTACTTCAAACCTGGCCAAAGACTTGCGCTCTATAAGGCGCAGGTCCGACCACACATGGAGTACTGTTCTCATCTCTGGTCCGGATCACCCCAATATCAGCTTCTACCATTTGACCGCGTACAACGGAGAGCCGTTCGGATTGTCGGGGACCCGGTGCTCTGTGAACGGCTGGACTCTTTGGCATTGCGTAGAGACGTGGCTTCTTTGTGCGTCTTCTACCGCATTTACAACGGGGAGTGTTCCGAAGAACTATTCGATCTGATGCCTACCGCCGAATTTCACTACCGCACAGCTCGCCATCGCCTCCTTTATCATCCATACCACCTGGACGCGTGGCGATCTTCAACTGTGCGGTTTTCAAGGACTTTTTTCCCACGTACCACTCAAATGTGGAACGAACTTCCTTCGGCGGTATTTCCAGATCGATACGACATGGGTACCTTCAAAAAAGGCATATATTCCTTTCTCCAAGGCCGGCAACGCTCTTGTGAATCCTCGGATGTTGCAAGAGTTCATGGGCGGCGGTGATCATATACCAACAGTGACCCGCAAGCTCGTTTGCCCTCCTCTAACATAAAAAAAAAAAAAAAAAAAAAACACACGACGCTATTACTAATTTAAATGAAGTATCGCGACATGGTCAAAATTAAATAGCTTATTCCTTAATTCAGAAACAACAAAATATCTTATCTTAGTAGCAAAGTCTATTTTAAACAAAATTAATGTCCTTACTATAAATAATACTAATGTTCAACGGGCAATGGCACGTAATCTTTTTATTTTGGCGGATCAAAACGTTTGATTTGAAAAACATATTACATCGAAGGTTAAAACCTCTTCAATAAGTGCCTTGTTACTGATAAAATACAATAATTTAAGATTATATCATTATTACATTAGCTGATTCCCGCCCGATGTGAACTTGGACTTCTTGTATTGACAATATGTTTAATTTCTATTTTATATTTAGTGTAATTTTTTAAAATTTTAAATAGAGAAATATAATGTAGTCAGTGAATACACAGATTTTCACATCACCTATGAGGTACTGTGTATTGGGATGCGTTCCCGTTGTGTAATGCGGCGCGATCCCCACTAGGCCTACACTTTTTTTTTTAATAATTTTTATTTATAACAATTTTTTAATTATGAAAATTTTTAAATTTTATATTTCTAATTTCAACGTTTTGCACCCTCCCCCCCAACTAAAACTCTAGTCTAAACTCTGGTTGCCATGGTAACCTTTGTTTTGGTAACCGTTGTATCCGTTGTCAAGGCAACCGTTGTCATGGTAACTGTGGCTATGGTAATTGTAACCGTTGCTATAATAACTCTTACTTCCATCTATGTACATACTCATCATCAAACCTCTGTAGCAATAAGGTCGATTGACTTGAAATTTGGGAGGAATATTCCTTTCGCAGTGTAGAAGTCTTCTAAGAACGGATATTATAAACTTTCACCGGGCTGGCGGGGTCGTTAAGTGTATAGCTACAGGTTTAAAACTTAGCGAAATGCAAAAAGTTGAAATCCGATAGGTTAGGAATTCAGTAAAATCCGTTCTTAGTGGACGTATACGTCACAAAAGAAGTAACTATGTAAAATTTTAGGTTAATCGGACATAGATAGTTTCGGAAATTTTGTGATGATATGGTGAGTAGTAACAAGATGGAAAAAATTTAAATATAATAAAAAAAAGTTGAGTATATATTTTTGTGGTTTCTATTACAGAATAATACATAAAAAAATACTGCATATTTAACATAACTTTACATTTTGTTTCAATACTTTGCTAACGATATCAAATTTGTAGAGATATACTAATATTATTTAAAGAGTTTTTTTGTTGAAACGCGTTAATCTCTAAAAAGTTAACGCGCCCACTCATATGGTGACTAGAAGCATCGAATATTTTACATATTAAGAGGTATAAATATAATAAAATACAAACACTTTTCCGTACAGTCCAGATTTAGAGCTATGCGATTTTTTTTTATTTTCCACTGTCCCAAAAAAAGTTCGTTGACAAAAATTTTACACCGCAGATGAGGGCGTCGAAGGATATCATTCAGTATACTATAAGAATTAGATGTCGTACTACTTGTGATATACTGAATGACAGCGGACGCTCAGGTGAATGCGTAAGACTATGCGGCGTTAATATTTCAGAAGGACTTGCAAAAGCAGGTTTTATATTAGTAGCGTTATTCATAATAATAATATAAACATTAATAAATGTTTCATGTTTCAATATTTCATGGTAGAAAAATATATATTATATATTAATATTAATTCAAATATAATAATTAATAACATTAATTAAACTAAATGTAAGTATAAACGGTAAAACCGTTAAACAACAAAATAAATTCCAGTTGGTGGAAAAATAAATATGTGTAATCTACATGTATTGTTTTCACTCGTAAGCTAAGAAGTATAACATTTAGTTAGAACACAGGTTTACACAATAAATAATTTCACGCCAATCCCATATAAGGCAGTCGCAGGTCACCACCACTAGGGACATCTGAGACTGCCCCCACGACTAACTAAAAGGTATGCCATCGTGCTCGGTAGCGGAGGCTATAGATAGTGTAGTTAATAGTTTTGCAATGGTTTGCTTGTAGCTAGGTGGTGTAGCATAAGTTAGTCTGTAGGTAAAGCTTATCCTGATGGATGGCCCGGACCCGGTGCCGGTAGCCAAATACCGTGTTTTTATTTTGCACGGTGCCGGATACATGTCAGTATATGATTCATTGAACACTTGTCTGTTTATTTAATCCTATTTCGATAATATTATTTATATTATGTACACGCGTATGTAATTTGTATCAGAAAGTGAAAGTATAATTCTTCAGACATGGATAGAATTTACTTCCAAGTAAACAGTGAGCAGTACTCGGGTAAGTTAGAAATATTTTACACAAAAATATAATTCAAAAAAAATGTGGTGCAATAGTTTGAATTTATAAAACTGTTAACTTAGTACTTAACATAAATTGTCGTTATCAAATGATAATTTGCATTTAATATATTTTGATTCTCTTAATATTGTCCTTTGGTAAGTATTATTAGGAAAATATATTTGACTGAACATATTTATCAAAAAAAGTACTGTTTAGTGGGCAGCGAGGTGAGTTCCACGACAACGCTGTTGGATTACCTGCGCAGAGACCTGGAACTGCGCGGTACCAAGTACATGTGTCTTGAGGGCGGTTGCGGAGCCTGCATAGTCAACGTTATCAAGAGCCCGGGAGGAGAATCTCAAGGAATTAACTCTGTAAGCAGTTTAAATATTCGTTAGTTGGATTTATTCTGAATAAGATTCTACCATATTAAAGGAAAAGTAACATGTGATAGTATTTAAGACAAATTTCTTGTACAAGGTCGTTAAAAATTCTTACTAACACTAAATTCAATTAGTGATAATTCGCCTAGTGTAGATTTCTGAAATAGAACTTTTAAAACAGGTTACATTTATTTCTTTTTATAATTTTTAATTATATGAATTTAAGAACATTTTTGAGGGACGTCCAAAGGCTTAATAATATATTCTTTGTAATGATTGCCATTCTAAATTGGTCATTTTATGTAATATGAAGGTAGAAAAAAATAGATGTTCCTTCTTATGTTCGTGAGGACTGTTCTTTTTAATCACGTAACTATTAAATTATAATTGAAAGTATTACATATTGTATGTTGCACATTGTAAAACAACATTGTAACATCGCTCAATAATTGCAGTTTATTATGTTCTATTAAACACAAAAATGTGTTAAATAATCGTTAACTTGATAGTGAGATTGAGCATTAGCATTATATTTTATCGAAGTAAAGAGAGGAGGATACTTTTAATGTAAAATATCAAATTTTTCAATGGGTCCATGGATGTAAGCGCTCATAATTTTTGTAACAAATTTAATACAATAATTTATAATTGATTTTAAGTTTATTAATGTAGGTCTGGTCGGTTCATATTTGTTTTTATTTTAGTGCATGATTCCAATAACATCATGCAACGAATGGGACATTACTACGATAGAGAAGATTGGCAACCGTTTCCAAGGTTACCATCCGCTGCAGGTGGTACTCGCAGAGACCAATGGGTCCCAGTGCGGCTACTGCAGTCCGGCATGGGTCATGGCTATGTACAGGTGATCTATCTGGTATCTGGTGGGATATTATAGGAATAATGGAAACAGCAAACATTATTATTTTACTCTCAGTGTTATTTATGAAATGTTATAACTTAAATAGTAACTATCACCCTCATCACCAAATCACAACAGACATTTAAATAAAATTAGTGGGACCTTTGTGAAAAACTAACTAATTTATAATATATATTTATTTCTTGTGAACGATTTAAATCAATGTTAAAAATAGAGAAATAAGTATAGGATACTCATTCCGTTCGCTTTTCAGTATTCTTAAAAATAAAAGACCGACAATGTATGAAATTGAGCAATCATTCGGTAGCAACATCTGCCGATGTACTGGGTACAGACCAATCCTAGAAGCGTTCAAAAAATTTGCATCGGATGCACCCAACCCTCAAGATATTCCGGATATTGAGGACTTAAAAATGTGTAGTAAGTCTGGTAAAATTTGTTCAACCACGAATTGTGATGAAACCGATTGGTGTATTATATCAAAAAATGATTTAAATAATGAAGTTCTACATATAAAATTAAAAGATCATCGTGACTGGTACAAGGTTGTAACCATATCCAATATTTTATCACTTTTTCAAGAAAAGGGAATAGATTCCTACATGCTTTTAGCTGGTAATACAGGAAAGGGTAAGTAATAGAAAGACATTAAACTGTTATATTTTTTGCTAAATTTAAAATGTATTTATACTTTTAGGTGCTTATCCCATTCTGGAATACCCGAGACTTTTAATAAATATAAATGATGTTTCCGAACTTCATGAATATTATAAAGATCAAAATTTGGTTATCGGAGCTGCAACAACACTGACTAATCTTATCACTATTTTCGATGTTGAATCTGCATCTAGCTCATTCAGTTATCTTCGTATTCTGAATGATCATTTGCAATTAGTGGCTCATATTCCTATTAGAAATGTTAGCATGGTTTAGTATAATACAGTTCTTCTTATTTATTGTTCTCCTTTACTTTTCTTATGAGCTTGCATTATCTTTCGCAGTCAGCAACTATTGGAGGAAACTTAATATTGAAAAATCGACATCCTGAATTTCAGTCGGATATTTTCATTCTCTTGGAAACTGCTGGAGCACAATTGACAATAAGTAAGAATTTTGCTTAATGATAGGAAAATATAATCTTCCAATTTATTTCTGCTTCTAATTAGCAGAGAGTAGGTTGTAGGTTGTGGAGGAGTGGGTATAAGTTGCTGTTAATAAGCTCTAGTTACATTGAGGTTGAACAACCTTCATCCATATATCGGCAACCCATACAACTTTCTACCAAACAGCTTTGTTAGTTTCACGTTCGTTATTTATTCTTTATTGTACACCACAAAATATGAAAAAAAATAAAAAAATAAAATAACACATAAAAAGTACAACAGGCGGCCTTATCGCCTAACGGCGATTTCTTCCAGGCAACCTTACAAACATTAAGTATTAAAAAAATAAAAAAACATTAGTACAGGTAGGTGTCGTAAAGTTCGTTAATATAAAGAAAGTGAAGGATATTTTCATTAATAAATTTACCTTTATAAATAGTTTCCTATACAGTAGCTAATTCTTAATACTTCTATTCCAAAACATTCAAGTATATTAGTAACAATAGCTGTTTTTTATAAAAATTTTGTAAGCCTGTAACATTTAAAAGTAATTTTTACTGTTAACTTTTTATTGTAGGGTACGGTTTTAATGGTCACAAAACTATAACTATGCAAGAATTTCTGAAAGAAAATATGACGGGGAAGGTAATTCAAAATGTACTTTTTCCTCCGCTCAATAATGAACACAAAATAGCAACATTTAAGGTACGGAAAGACATCATATATTTATTTTGATAAAAATGTGATATTAAACACCACCACCATTTTATTTTTACAAAAATGACAAATTAAGAGTTTAAAGTAAAGGAAAAGGAAAACATTTTTATTTGTATTGCAGATTATGCCTCGTAGTCAAAATGCACACGCATTGGTTCATGCTGGATTTCACTATAAAATAGATGAATTTGAAAAAGTTTTAGATTGTACGATTGTATATGGTGGTCTCTCACCTCACTACACCAGGTCGTGGTTGACTGAACAGTACCTAGTCGGTAAACATCTATGGAATAACGAGACTCTGCAGGGAGCGTTGCATGTTCTGAATTCGGAATTGTTGGTAACGGAAAACTTGCCAAATCCGCCTGTACAAAACAGAAAACAGGTAGCTCTGGCACTGTTCTATAAGGTAGGAAAAATAGTTATATGTTTAGACATAGATAAACATTTTTTTTATTATTTGAAACAATTTTAAGAATAAGAATGCTCTATTGCTTTGTGAATAATGTATTATCAACTATTCAAATCGAATTTAAAGCATTAATAAACTATGCTAAATACTCTCTGAGGACTAAAATATTTCACCATACGATCATTCTTCAATTATTATTTTTTATAGTATCTATATGTTATAAATATTATTTTAGAGTCTTTTGTCACTTTGTCCTCCTGATAGATTGAATCTGCGTTATATTTCTGGAGCGACAAAAATACATGAGACGCGCCCAGTATCACGGGGTCAACAAATATTTGATACCAATCCAGTTATTTGGCCAATTAATAAGCCGATACCAAAACTGGAAGGAGTGGTAAGTCGACCTAGCAATTGTCCAATATTCAAAAATATTGTATCATCATTAAGATTGTATAATCATATATATCTTTTTAGTTACAATGCGCTGGAGAAGCTGAATACACAGAAGACTTGCCGACTCTTCCTGGTGAAGTATATGCAGCGTTTGTGTTAACTACTGTTCCTCTTGGAAACATCACTAACATTGATCCTAGTAGAGCTTTGGTAAACAAATATTTGAACTCATAAATTCCATTGAAGAACAATATTATTCTACTGTATTCAATAATCTATTTCTCTACATTCAAGGCTGAACATGGTGTAATTGCATTTTATACAGCAGCTGATATTCCAGGCAAAAATAGTTTTGTACCTGCTGTGGATCGGGCCAATAAGGCTGATGAAGAATTCTTATGCAATGGAGAAGTGAAACATTATAACCAACCACTTGGTATTATTGTTGCTAAATGTCAAAGCGTTTTGGAAAAAGCTGTTACTTTAGTTAAAGTTACATATAGCAATGTAAGGCAACCGATTCTTGATATAGCAATTGCTAAACATTTGCCTGCTAGAGTGACTTTCTATGGTGCTAGAGATTCCACTGCCAGAGGAACTGATATTGTAAAAGTAATTAAAGGTGAACAAAACATTTACACACAGTATCATTTTACAATGGAAACTTTAGTTGGTATAACACATCGAACTGAAGAAGGAGTACGGGTTTATAATACGACTCAGGGAATCGATGCTGTGCAAATAGTAACTTCGAGAGCATTGTTACTTGATCAAAATCGGTACTTACAACAGTTCTTATATTCTAGGATGTTAAATGTAATATATAAGATGAGAAATAAAAATATATTTTCAGAATTGACGTACACGTTCGTCGACTCGGTGGTGCTTATGGTTACAAGATATCTAGGTCCACGCCCGTTTCATTAGCTAGTAGTTTAGTAAATTGTAAACTGAATCGACCCTGCCGATTCATACAGTCTCTGCGAACTAATATGAGGGCTACAGGAAAAAGATTGCCCTGTTCAAGTAACTATGAGGTAAGAGATATAATTTTTTCTTGTATGGTATTAAAAAATATATATATTTCTTTGTATTGTAATCTTACAAGAAAACACGGTGCTTCTCATGACAGATGTTCTCCTACCATTACTCCTTAAATATTATTGTTATTAACGTGTTATCAGGGAATGCTAATTAATGTATAAATTACATATTTGATGACTGAGTTGGGATGCCCTAACCGACAAATTTAGCTTTTTGGAAATAGTTTTAAAAACTTTGTAAACCAAAAATATTACCAAATAAACATGAATATGAATATGAATATAATAAAAACCATAGCCACAGCAACGCGCGGTCGGGTCTGTTAGTTAAATAATAGAACCTGCTTTAACCTAAACTTGAAATGAAATTTCATCATATAACTCATTTTATAATAAACCCTTGGAAATGAAAGTTCATAAATTAACTGATAGTTGCGTGATTTATTGATGTAATAACACTCTTTACTTGAATTGTAATTAGTAAATTTCAATTAAGAGTTCGACTTTATACAATAAAAAATTGTACGTTAATGATACGTTTTGGAACCCTGTGACTAGAGTTTGGGGTTGTATGTATGTATTCCTATTATTTGCATTAGTTATAATACTTATGTAAGTAAAAAAACTTTGATTTTTAATCTAACACCTGACGTGTTATAATTTTTAAGCATTTTCATTTACAGATTGGCGTTGACCACAATGGAGTTATCCAGTACTTAGATTATGATTTATACAGTGATAACGGTTATGTAGTAAACGAACCTCTGTTGCTTCCTGGGATTGATGACTATAATAACGCATACATAAGTGAACCATGGAACTACAGATCTTTCAATGTTACAACTGATACACCATCCAACAGTTGGTGTCGAGCTCCAGGTAATTTTAATTTAATGTTTTCATAAGGTAAAGGTGTATATGAAGAAGTACAGTTAAAAAAATAAAGTATTTTTTTTAACTCCAGACCTCTATTAAATAGGTACTTTTTTTTAGTATATAATTTTAATTGCTAATAGAACACAGGTGCACACCAACGTAGACAAACACCAATACGTTTTGAATACATTTAAGTATCGTAAAAAGGAGTGTTGTTATTTTGGTTTTATATATGCAAAATAACACAAAAAATAACAAACACAAACTGTACTTAGGTTCCTTAGAACATGTTGCCATGGCAGAAACTATGGTAGAAAGAATAACATATGAAATGAATTTGGACCCGTTCGATGTTCGTGTATCAAATTTGGATATAAATAAATATAGTGAAATGTTAGATATGATCGAAAGAATCAAAGCTAATTCTCAATATGACGACAGAAAAGTGCTGGTTAATAAATTTAATTTTAACAATCGGTGGAAGAAACGAAGTTTAAAGGTATCTTTTCTTAGATGGGATGCATCTGCCATGAAGTATCTCGATATAAACTTGAACGTTTATAAAGACGACGGGACTGTAGCTATAACACATGGTGGAATTGAAATGGGACAAGGAATGAATACAATTGCCGTTCAAATATGTTCTTTTTTTTTGGGAATACCTTTAGATAAAATTCAAATAAAACCTACTAATACTACCCAAACACCTAATAATACTGATTCCGAATCGAGTGTGACAACTCAAAATGTAGGCATGGGTGTACAAAAATGTTGTAAAGAACTTTTGAGGAGGTTAGAACCAGCACGTAAACAACTAAAGGGCCCTACTTGGGTAGAGCTTATTCAGAAAGCTTATTCAATGAATATTGATTTACAAGTGCATGGCTTTGTTAGCCCAGATGATGCTGTAATGCACACTATTTACGGAGTTACAGTAGCCGAAGTTGAAATAGATGTTTTAACAGGAGAGTGGGAAATCATAAGAGTTGATTTAATAGAAGATGTCGGTAGAAGTGTTAACCCGGATATTGATATCGGTCAAGTGAGTGAATTTTTATTATATATATCTTTTTCAAATAATCGAGCTAAGCTCTAATAATTAATTTAATAAAAACATTTGGGGCCAATTCAAGCTATCGTGGGACTAAAAGAACTCCATCCAGACATTTATATTCATGGTAAACAAAATACAATATTAGCAATTTTATCATCATCATTATCATCAATGATTCTCAGGTGGAAGGTGCTTTTATAATGGGCATGGGATACTGGACAACAGAAAACATCGTGTACGCGCCACTAACCGGAGAGGTGCTTACCGATCGCACATGGGAGTACTGGGTACCTGGTGCCCGGGATATCCCGCAGGACTTCAGGATTTACTTTAGAAAACGATCATTTAGTAACGAGGCAATTCTCGGAGCAAAAGGTAATTTGCAACAAGCCGTATAAATAACTGCAAAAACTCGCAATGATGTTCTTAATATATTCAATCTATTAAATATTTTTAGCGACGGGAGAACCAGCAACATGTATGGGAATAGCTATAGCATTTGCTTTGAGAGGTGCAATAGCGGCAGCACGACAAGAGTCAGGAATACCTACCACTGAGTGGTTACAGATAGGTAATTATAATTTTTTTATTTCTTATTTTCTTATAGGTAACTTCACCTTTCACTTCACTAGCTTCACTAGGATCAATATTACAAATATATAACGTTTTTAATTTACATATCTTTTATTACAGATGGAGCCTTTACTGTAGATAAAATATGCGTTGCTTGCAATACAAGTGTAGAAGATTTTGTGTTTTACTAAGTATATCATATATTAGAGAAGGGATTTTTATTATGAATGAAATAAAATATGTTTTATTAATGACTACCTAATTAATTTCCTAAATAAATAAAGCTACTATTTAAAATACCTTAAATAAATTAATACTTTTAATAGCAATAAAACTACTACTAATCTGTTGAAAATCGTTAACAAATGTCTTGCGGATTTTTTTTTCAAAGAAACTCGGTGTTTTAAATTGAATCTATAAAATGAGGTAAATGAGGAAGTTTAATCCAAAATGTTAAGTGTAACTAGTAATGAGAAGTAGAAAATAATAGTACTTGTCGAAATTAAATTAATTAGAGATTATAATTTTATCCAAATATTAATGTTACATTTTACTTTAGTTCGTACATGACATTACAAAATAAATCTTTATTATATATACTACAGGTTTTTATAACACAAGGAAGGGACTAAATTTCGGTGTTCCGTGTTAAACTCGCGGTGTGGCATCAAGCTACGGGGGATGTTTTGAAACCGCAAGAATGCTCGTATTAGTTATGTGATGCTTACAATGAGATTTAAGTCATTTGAATTGAAATATGTATGTTTGTTTATTTTGCCTTAATAATAAATCAGTGGTGGTGATATTATATCTCCAAAAAGCGTATTTGTCAGCTTAATATTGGGAAGGGATCCTAACCTTAATTATCTACGATACTCTGTTTCAGACAAAGAAGGCACAGGCAATGTTAATAAAATAGGTAGAAAAAAAAACTTTTGACGTTCTACGTAAATCTGCAACAATTACATTTCTTTGACCCAATTCAACTTGTAAAAAGACAATCTTTTTCGGGAGCTACCTTTCAGGGTTTTTTTTGAAATAAGTCAAAACTATTTATTATTATTGAGAACCTTATGACCAATGCTGTTTGTAAAATATACTTCATTGGAAATAAGCTCCAGACCTTTAAGTAACGGACTTCGAATTTTATTTTGTTTTAAAAATTTTTACTCCTTAATAATTATGTAGAGGTTTAATTTGTAAACTTTCGCTATCGAAGTTTGAAAGAAAATGACTTCTACGGAACCACCTTAGTATAGATATATAAAAAAAGAGAAAAAAAATTGTATTCCTGTATTACTATTGTAGTTTTCGTGATTGGTTATAATATAATAATATTGGTATTGAAAATAGTTATTGTGGCGCCCAGTCCGGTACTGGAAATCGGCGGCAGGAATTAGGTCAAAAATCTCTTCGGTATATTCTCCATGAAAAATGCGGTAGAGGAGGCTACGTTCCAATGAAATACTAGAGGATCTAGCCCTTCGATCGGATCCGAATAGCTCTTCGCTGTACGCGGTCAAATGATATAAGCTGATACTGAGGTGTTATGGTCTAGATATGAGAACCATACTCCATGTGAGGTGTGAGGCGAATTTTATATAATGTAAATTGTTGGTTTAGCGAGATTTACTCCCTCGCTTGCTTAACCTTCCAGATGGCCATGAAACTGACAAATGCCCGAAATATCTTTTTTTTGTCTCAGGGGAGAAAATTTGTCACCGATAACAGGTGTTCGCAGCCGCATACGACATCTTTGCAACAACCGGAGAATCGCAAGCATTGTCGATCTTGGAGGTAGGAGTAAACGCGTTTCTTAAAGGCACCCATGTCGTATCCATCCGGAAATAACGCCAAAGGAAGTTCGTTTCATATTTTAGTAGTATGTGTTAGAAAGGTTCGTGGAAACCGCACAGTAGAAGATCGCCACGCATCCAGGTGATACGAATATAATTGCAGGCAATGACGTGTTGTGCAATGATGAAATTCTATAATATACTGCTTCTCCAGTGCCGTCATCTGCATAACAATGAATGTTGGACATAACTAACATATCATTTATATTAAAACAAAATAGTATCGGAGATAGCACATATTCTTGGTCCAAAATCCTTCTCTCGAAGCCTATATATAGCTTCAAGGAAACCTGCCCTGGGAAGCCTATATATAGCTTCAAGGGAAGTGCCTTGGCCCAATCGAAGGCTGTGGCAAGATCCATACTAACAGTCAGACCCTCTTCTTTACTTTCTATATCCGTTGCCTAATGGTCAAAGATATAATGGTCAAAGCCGCGAAGATTGCCAGCTGATTACTGATCACCTAGTGCCAGACGCGTTAGGTTGTAGATGTCGTGCGATGTATGCATTTTATAGTCCGTATCAAACAATGGTCACACGAGCCCAGGGGAGCGCCGGTAGTTATCTGGTAGTTCTCAGGATGCGTAATCAGCGGAAGGTTTAACAAAGAGAGCTATATTCACATTCACGGGAGACGAGTAAAAGTTTCAACGTTTGCTCGCCTCCTGGACGTCCGGATCCCGAATTGATTGAGATCAATTGGGATGGGCTATTTACTGTTACAATGTCAAATACAGATATCTCAACGTAGTCGGCTGTACGTGACCCAAGTCAATTGTTATGCTGCACATTAAAGTCCCCGAGGACAAGGAACTCGGCAGAAGGGATTCGTGACAGTATATTGTAGAATGTCATTAGAATATGGTCCATGAGATGATCTGTATTTACATTACCACTATGAACCTGTAGAAACACGCATAGACTCTGATATGATCGTCTATGTCTATGATTTAGTAGAAAGTTGACAGCTTTTTATCTTCAAAATTGCCAAGGCGGCCTGAATAAGATTGTAAGATTGCTTGGGAAGAGATTCGCCGGCGTAAAACCGCTATTATATTCAAGAAAAGGGTTGGGGATTGTTGGCTCTAGGTAATTTATTCACGCAGATCTTTTGTACTAGTGTGATACAATACTAGTCAAATCAGCTGCTTTCCATTTCTTTCATGGTGCTGTCAGGAGATGGCAGTGTGATTCCATCACATTTTTGAACCCTTACTGATCTCTTACGATACCCACGGGTATCAGGGGTTTAAATTTTATTTATTTTTTCTAGATATATGTTAATTAAATAGGAATTTTTGCCAACTAGATCTGAAAATTCATGAGCAGAAGCAGCAACCCCCACATAGAGTTTTGTTAAAGTACAATCACATTGATTTTCCAAGGTACATTTCTCCTTTTCATATACGTCGTTTAGACGATACTCAAAGTTTTTAGCCTAGTGTTTAGATAAAATTGCAAAACATTATCTAAATAACGCTACAAGTAACAAGATCTAAGAGAATGGTTAAGTATAGTCGGTGATTGAACTTTACCTTGTTGTAGGAGTAATCATCTGTAAGTGAATGTTTTTTGGCAGTGCACCACGGTCCTTATTGCACAATTTGTATTTTCATTATTTGACAACGGTTGGTTTATTAACTTGCGAACCGTAAGTGTTTGGTTTTTTGGTTTTTCAATTATATCTTTGATAAATCTTTTCACTTTAATGGAACTTATCATCAATCAGAAAATTAGTCCTTAATACCATATAAATTAAGACCAGTTGCTAAAAATATCAGATGCAGTTACGTTACTTAACAGTGTCCAGTGTCCAGGCTCTAAATAACACCTTAAAAGACGGGAAATTAGATCTTCCTTCCCGTTACCCTCGCTGCAAGGCCTGAACAGCCTTCTGCCTCTTTCGGCTTTCTTCGAAAATATAATTCCGAATGAGTTTTAAAGTAATGATTCAAATTTCAATTTAATTAACTTGAGTACAGTTTGGTAAATATTTATAAAAATGTATCCTAAATGAATTCATACATTACCTAAAGTATATTTAAATTTCGCATTCCTACCGCTCCATTTTAATCTAGTGCTTCCTTACAAATTCAAATAAGTCCGATCTATTAAATAGGTTCCTTATTAAACTCGGATCCTTTTATTAAAATCTCTTTGTATATGGAGTATTTTACACGACAGGTTAGAGTGAATGCCTTAAGGCTTTGTTGAGTGCGAACAATAAGGGTATCTTTGAGGGGCATTCTGAAATCTCGAGTCGCCAGTAGTTTGAAATGTAGAAGACAATTTAAGTGACAATTCTGTCAGCACAATTGTTCATTCGTTGTATGAAATTTAATTTATTTTACAATGGATAGAAATAAGCAATCAATACATATATATTTTGTAGATCTTTTCTTTTTTAAATAGATTTGTTTTTCTGTCACGTTCATTAAGTTATTTATGAAAATATTATAACAGGTGGAATAATTTTTGTAATTTATATAATATGACAGTTACAGCGAACAAGAGAGTATTTCCAATTATTATTACATTACTTACATAAAAACAATACAGGTTATATTACCATTAATTAGATTTGCATTGTACATTTCTCGATATTACTTAAACGTTGTATCTATATCTTTAGATTCTCTGAACAAGTTATTCATCTTGGACTATTAGTGTAAGAGTTCCATTAGATTTATGATGTTGATAGAGCCGCTCTTTACATTCAGTTGCCCTTAAGGACACAAATATTTTATTGTTCAATAGATTTTAATCTACTTCCTGTGTAACAAACATAAAGATCTTAGTTAGTACTTTTTGTCATTTATTTATCTTTATTTTTAGATTATACGAGATAAATATTTTTGTATTATTTAGTTATTTGAAATTCGTCATATTTTACAAGGACATTAAAATAAAATTAAAATTTTATTTCCAACATAAGACTATTTATAAGATGTATTTGTTACTAAAAGATGTAGTTAAAAGAGCGGAATAGTTTAGTTGTTGCTTTTTTAAATCTCTTATAGTGGAACTTATTTCGCCTCTTTAACAACGCAAATCTTACCTACGATTAATATCACCTATAAGAAAAAAAGAGGATTTATGTAATATCGTTAGAACTCAGATAACTTTATGGTTATTTAAATATGTTTTTTAATAAAGTTAATATACTAAGTTCTTCAGCAGTAATTTTCTGAAGGGCTGTTGAGTTTAATACATTTATCATTTCATCTTCAACAGAGCACTTTGAACTATTAATCGCCTTTATGCACCTGTTAAGGTCATGAGAAGTTTATTTTGAATATACATATATTTATAGTGTTACTTATAATGTTATATTGTTAATATAATCGAAAAGCTTAAATTTTAGTTATTTGTGTATAAAAGAAATAATCAATCTAACATAAAAATATATATATTTTTTAATGTGACGAAATAAAAGGGTAAGAAGAATGGCTCCCTTATATTATAGTGATTCCTGAAAACACCATTGAGTGAATATCTCATTTGATTTTTGATTTTATAAAAAAAAATTGCGCGTATATTATAAATTATTGAATAATTTTTTAAACATGCAGTTTGGATATAATAATACCAAGAATCTTTTGTTATAATAATACATTTATGAATCATTTAGCATAGGATACAATTCTTTTCCCAGGAACAATCATAATTCAGAATTTGTTATAATGAAGAATTAAATAATGTACTTTTCTACAGTAAAGTATATTTTGCTTTCGGACAAAATTGTTAGTATAAGCACGATTTAATCGATTTGATCTCTTTGTGCTTAGAAGCTTTGTTGTATTTTCTGCATAAAAAACTAATTATACGTTGATAAATATATTTTTATATTTAGGTGTATAATAGTTTGTAGAATAAAGCTCTTTTCATGCACTTTTATTATTATGCTCGGTTGTTATTTTTCTTAATAATTTATTGACAGTAGCACAACAAACTATTTTTAATTTATCATAAGAAGAACTAAAAGATGGAGGCTTTAGCTTTAAGATAAACGCTAGTGATGAGAAATGGTAGTAATATGGCGGTGTTATATGACTAGCGTTCATCCCAGCGCTGTACGAGTATGGTATTAATTTTTTTCGAGAGAGATTGAAATATTTAATATTTTGTGACGAATTTATACATTTTAAGGTTTATGAACATGCACATGTTGTTTAGGTTCTTCTTAGGTTTAGGTCTTCCATGTTTATTAGTACAATCTAAAATCTTCAAATCTTGTATAGCACGCCAATGCTATCTTATCAACTGTGAACGGACCATCTGAAATTATAAAAATATATACAGAAATTATGTTTTATTTATGACCTAACTATCAAAATCTTATACTTAAAGTGGAAAATTTATTTTTCCAAGAACAATAGAGTCGGGAAATGAGTATTTGTTTTTTATTTAAGTAAATTAATAAGAATAAGATTACTCAATTACTTTTTTGTACGAAATGGGGCTTGAATAATGTAGTTGTTACTAAATTTCAATTAAATACAACATTATGTTACCTATTTGGAACCATTTATTAGTAGGTATACCGGACTCTTCGCGTGCTGATGATATGGCTGCTCTCATTGCAAATGGAACTGCGATTCCCATACAAGTCGCTGGTTCTCCCGTAGCTAAATAATGAAAATGAACTTTTGTTATAAAATAATACAAGAATTTTATAACAATAAATTTGGTACAAAAGATACTAGTAATGGTACAAGTGGTATGTTTATAAATAATTTTTTATTTTATTATCTATTAGTGATGATATTTAATTAAAAGTTATTAAATATATAACTTTGGCGATAATTGAAAATATTATTTATACTTATGTCTGTTTAAATCACGTTTAATGTTTAAACATAATGACTCTTTTTACCTTTAGCTCCCAGAATGGCTGGGGTACTAAAGGATCGTTTTCTAAAGTAAAGTCTGAAGTCCTGCGGGATGTCCCTGGCACCGGGCACCCAGTATTCCCATGTTCGATCCGTGAGTATCTCCCCAATGAAGGGTGAGTAGACGATGTTCTCCGTCGTATGGTAACCAACACCCATTATAAAAGCTCCCTCAATCTATATTAGAGAAACTGTAAAATTAAGTATACTCCTGGATAGTTTCTAAACAGTTTTAATTTTAGAAATTAACTTACTTGACCAATATCAATATCAGGGTTAACGCTTCTCCCAACATCTTCGATCAAATCAACTCTTAAAATTTCCCATTCTCCTGTTAAGACATCTATTTCAACTTCGGCTAGAGTTATACCATAAATACTATATTTTTGTACATCGCGATCATTCACTAAATTATGCACTTGTAAATCTACATTCATCTCACGTGCTGTTCTAATTAACTCTTCCCATGTAGGATTATTTAACAATATTTTAACTGGTTCTAATCTTCTAAGTAGTTCCTCGCAGCATCTTTGAACACCGATTCCAACATTTTGGGATGTTATGCTATCTCCAGATCCGAAACCGTTAGGTGCAACAAATGTATCATTAGGTTTTATTTGGATTTTGTCTATGGATATATTGAGAAAAGCAGCTGCTATTTGAATAGCCTTTGTATTAACGCCTTGTCCCATTTCTATCCCTCCATGAGTGATGGACACAGTGCCGTCATCAGAATAAACACTCATATTTACGTCTAGGTAATGCGGATCTTTTGAGTCCCATCTAAGAAATGAAAATCTTAAACCACGCTTTTTCCAGCGGTTGTCATTATTAAATACATCTACGGCTTTTTTTCGCTCTTCATATTGCGAATTATTTTTTAATGTCTCGAGCATTTCTGGGATAGCACTGTATTTTATTGTATCTAAGTTTGCTAGACGTGCATCAAGAGGGTCTAAATTCATTTCATAAGCAATTCTTTCAATTAGTGATTCAGCCATTGCAATAGTTTCTAAAGTACCTGCATTCAAAAAGAAAGAATAAAAAATAATGTGAAATATTAATGGTAATTGAAGGGTTAATTGTTTAAATATTACCAGGCGATCGACACCAAGAATTAGATGGGGTATCGGTGATGACGTTAAATATTTTAAAGTTCCAAGTATCGCTTTTGTAGACGTTATTATATACACTAATACCCAGTTGTATTAAAGGTTCATTTATAACGTAACCATTGTCACTGTACAAAACATAATTCATTGATTGTATAATTCCTTCATGGTTTACTGTAATCTGTATGAAAATTATTTATTATTACTTTTATACATTTAATTTAATTTAATTCTCAGAAAAACTATATATTTGAACTTGATGGACGATGAACAATTCTTGAAAACAAACGATGAAAACAAACTTTACATTATTATAAATATAATCGAATGTTGTGATTTAAGTAATGAGTTAATTAAAGTTTACATAATTAAAGTTATTTTGAAGTGAGATTTACAAAAATATATCTAAAGGAAAAAAAAACTAATTTTATTTTATAATACAAATTTTGTAATTATCTAAATAATAAATGATTTATTTTGTCTATAAAAGTAAAAAAAACTTGACTTTAAATCAAAAAATAAAATGGAAAAAGGAGTATTTACCTCGAAATTTGTAGAACATGGCAATCGTTTCCCAGTAGCTCTCATATTGGTACTGAGACTTTGTATAAAACGACAAGGTCGATTAAGTTTATATGCGACAAGACTACTTCCTAAAGAAACCTGACTTACTCTAGTTAGTTTATATCCATAACCCCCACCAATACGACGTACGTGAATATCAATTCTGTTTTGGTCTATAAGCAGAGCTCTTGAAATGACTACATGCGCTGAATCTGTCCATTGAGTTGCAGCGTAAAGTTTTAATCCTTCTTCTGTGGGATGGGTTACAGTCACCAAAGTTTCCATCGTAAAGTGGTACTGGGTATAAATAGTTTGTTCACCAATTATAATTTTTTTTATATCTGTACCAGCAGAAGTTGCGTTTATTGTTATTAGTGGGGTTACTTTTGTTGGATCATTTTTTGCAATTTTTATGTCTAAGACTGGAGTCCTAATGTCATTATAGGTTACGTTAACCAAATGTACAGCTTTGTCAGCTATGCTTTGACATTCGGCAACAATAACACCAAGAGGTTGATTAAAGTATTTTACTTCACCATTACACAAGAATTCTTCATCGCGCATGTTATAAGCATTAACTGCGGGAACATAACTGTTTCTACCCGGGATATCAGCAGCTGTATAGAATGCAATAACTCCAGGTTCCTCCTAAGAGATAATTAAATGAAGAATAAAATAAAATATCAAGTAATTTCTTTACAGTGTTGTTTTATCATTTTTACCAGAGCTCTAGTAGCATCTATTTTAATTATTTTTCCCAACGCTACTGTTGTTAAAACAAAGGCTCCAAAAACTTCATCTGGTAGTTTAGGAATGTCTTCTGAGTATTTTGATTCCCCGGCACATTGAATCTACAATTAATATATATTTAACAGATAAATTGCCCATCTTAATGGCTTTAAATAATAGCTTTGATTGATTTGTTTTCACTCACCAATCCATCTAGTTTTGGTATTGGTTTATTTATTGGCCATAATGATGGATTTGTATCAAATATTTGCCTCCCTCCTGTCACTGGCCGTGTCTCGTGAATTTTACTGCCTCCAGATATATATCGTGGATTTAATCTATTTTTTGGGGTCAATGATAGGAGACCCTAAAGTAACCCACAAAATTATTATAAATAATCCATCTAATTGTTTTAATATTAAATGTTTAGACTACAAATTATTTCAGGTTTCAATCAGAAATAGATTTTATATTTCCATTCTCCGAGGTTTACACTTCGGAGACAATAACAAGTAAAATAGTATTTAATTAATGGTTCGTCTAAATTGTATCGTTGTATCGTCGTATATATCATATATATATATATATATATATATATATATATATATATAAGCAATTACCCACACCCTGAGTAAACACGAAATCTCCGAAACTATTTGTCCGATTAACTTAAAATTTTACATAGTTACTTCTTTTCTGACGTAACCACTTAAACCACTTAAACCATCTGAAATAACCACTCTATGTCTAATTTTAATCAATGTCTATTTTTTTTTAATTTGGGCAATTGTTGAAATTATACTTGCTTGTTATACCTTGAACCGTTGGTTATAAAACATTTAATATTTCTGTTTTGTTTATATTTATTATATTTTTGTCACCTTATAGAATAAAGCCAAAGCCACTTGTCGTCTGTATGGCACGGGTGGATTTGGTAAGTTCTCCGTCACCACTATCTCCGCATTAAGGACTTGTAATGCGCCTTGCAGGGTCTCGTTCGTCAATAACTGTCTACCAATCAGATATCGCTCGGTCTCAAACGATCTAGTATATGATGGCGAGAGCCCCCCATAGACTATTCTAGAAACTTGGATTGTTTCATTATGATCTATCCTGTATAGAAAGCCAGCGTGGATAAAAGCATGGGCGTTTTGAGATCGTGGCATTATCTGAAAGTAAATTGCTATATTAATTGTGATGGTATTATGGCTGTATATGTTTAAATTATTTCAATAAAATTTTATCTGCCACGTTATTTATTCCGAAAAGAACAGTTTTATTATAGATATTGCTCAGAAATAAAAGTTTGAGTTTCAAAATAAATATATAATTTTTATATTTATTTTTTATAACAAAGAATTTTATGTAATTCTTATCATTGAAACACGCGAGCCGGATACAATATTAGAGCGCGAGATACATCTAAACTGCCAGACGACCGCAGAATGTAGCTCGCTCTCTCAGCGCCCGCTACATATATTTCAGATGATGTCACAATAGTGTCCCCATAGATCGTACGAGAAGGACCGTCGTCCTCTATTACCCTCCTTAAATCTCTTGCAATACTAATAATATTTTGTACAGCTTGTTGTTTTATAAATTTTGTGTATAGATGTGTAAATTTGAAATAAAGTTATTCAGACAGTTCGCAAGTCCGCCGATGAACACATTTCTGAGTATCATGGCCCTTGTTGTCGTATGATTGCCGGAAGCGGGCTCCTCATTCCTTAGCCGATATGAGCGGCTACAGAGACGCGCAGAATGAGACATCCTGATCGCGTTAAAAAAAAAGCGATCAAGCGATCCTCTGGTTCCTCAACAGGCAGGACGCCGGATGAAGCGGCGTCCTTCTGGCGCTCTAAGCCGACACGGATCTCGTTTGATTTTGCTCTTGATTCCTTCGTTTTTTAAAATATTGCAAAAGCTGATATTAAAAAGAACATTGTGTCAGTTTCTATAAAGGCAGTTGGTCATGATAAAATCATTCGTGACATGCTTATTCCTATCATTGATATTACAGCTCTTCTAACCCAACTTTAGTTTCTGGGGCCAAAAAATATGGCTTTCTTGTCAATCCACTAAAATCACAAGTCTTAATTATAGGCAGTCAGCAATTGCCTAACAAAATTGACAATACACTCTCACCCACAATTATTTACTATACTAAATTCTTACCTTTGTCAGAGCAATCAAAAAATCTTGGCATCTTATTTGACTGTCATCTCTCTTGGGCACCGCAACTTAATCAATTGAATAAAAAACTTTCCTACTGATTTTATTAGTAGAAAAGTTAATTATTTCAAGTACCACTTATAGGTGGTAGAGCCTAGCTGTAGTTATTTGACTGCAGCTCGTATTGGGCTGGCTCGACCGGGGAAGGACCACCCTCTCACAGAAGACTGACGTGTAGTAACCAAATTCATTTGGTTATGTTTCGTCGGTGAGTGAGAGAACCCGGAAACCCAAACCCCCCCCCCCCGCCAAACATGAAAGCGATGACTAAAAAAAAATACCCCAAGAGGGTACCGGCTTTGACGAAACCGGGGACCCCCTCCAGGACCCCCTCCGAGCAAAATCAGGGATGCGATTCTCGGATTTTGCTCGGGCTGCCCGTCGTATTTAGGGCGGGCAAAGTATCGCATTTATGTTTACTGAAGGCAAACGACGAGTCAACGCAGCGGCACCCCGCCCCACTCTAAATGTTGACTTTTGCAACATCCTGGGACTTCATTCCAACTTAAACGCCGTCCATTACCATCTAGAAACAGCGCAGCCGGCCTTGTTGTTTTTGACGGAGACGCAGATATCTCAACCTGGTGACACAGCGTACCTATCATACCCCGTGTATAAACTAGAACATAATCTTATACCACATGCTGGGGTATCTGTGTTCGTAAGGAATATCTGCTACCGTCCCCTTCAAGTTTTTGAAGGTTGGTACTCTGGCTGCGCGTGGACATGGACGACCATGTCAGAGTATACGCGTGCCTCTACAGGTCCCATAGTGGTAATGCAGAAACGGTACAATTCTTGGGCCATGTCCAGGCGAAGATTGACGATCTGCTCTCACAGATCCCCTCCGCCGAAGTCGTAGTCATCGGGGACTTCAATGCGCACAATACCGATTGGCTAGGGTCACGTGCCACCGACTACGCGGGGAGATCTGTGTTTAACTTTGTTCTGGCAAATGGTCTGTCTCAGTTGGTCAAGACGTACACACGTCTACCGGACGTGGACAGCCATATGCCCTCTTTGTTGGATCTTGTGCTAACTACACATCACGGAAATTACCAAGTCACTGTTGAGGCTTCCTTAGGGTCCTCTGATCATTGCTTGGTAGGGAGTGTAGTGCCCATTCAACATCCGGCTCGAACAAAACTTGTGACTCGACGCGTTTGGCACTACAAGTCTGCGGATTGTGATGGAATGCGGTCCTCTTTTGCATCCTGCCCATGAGGGCCGATTTGTTTCCCTTCCAATGATCCTAGTGACTGCGCTGCGGCTGTAGCTGATGTGATACTTCAGGGCATGGAATTATTTGTACCAAGCTCTGTGGTACCACTTGGTGGCAGATCGCGGCCTGGGTTTGATGCGTCTGTCACGGCTGCAGCTGGCAACCGGCAGGCTTATCAAGCTTGGGCTAATGCGTTAGTCACTAAGGATCCGAACTCTAGAGTTCTGAAGAGGAAATATAATCGTGCCTCCAGATTCTTCAAACGGAAAATTGCTAGAGCAAAGTTCAAACATGTCGTCAAAATTGGGGATCATCTGGCAAGGTACCCACCTGGCACGCGCAATTTCTGGGCGCTTTCCAAAGCCAGTCTGGGAAACTTTTGCCAGCCATCCCTACCGCCACTGCACACTGGGAATGACTGGGAATGGCCCACACAGCAAAAGAGAAAACCGATCTCTTGGGCACTCTTTTTGCCTCCAACTCGACTTTGGACGATAAAGGGAAGACACCGCCTATCAACCCGCGGTGTCAGAACTAAATGCCGGAAATAGTTTTTCGGTGAAAATTCATCCGAAAAGCCCTCTTTTCCTTGGAAGTTCATAAGTCGAGTGGGCCGGATGGTATCTCTCCAAATGTGCTACGGACATATGCCCCTGAGTTGACACCAGTGCTAACGCGTCTATTTCGGTACTCCTACCTTAAAGGCGTAGTCCCGGTCTCATGGAAGTGTGCCCTTGTCCATCCGATCCCTAAAAAAGATGATAGCTCGGACCCAGCTAACTACAGACCTATGGCCATTACCTCCCTTCTCTCCAAATTAATGGAGAGCATTATCAATAAACAGCTCCTACCATACCTCGAGGATCACCAGTTGGTCAATGACCGGCAATATAGCCTTCGCCATGGTCGATCGGCTGGTGATCTTCTGTTATATCTTACGCATCGTTGGGCAGCTGTTATTGAAAGCAAGGGAGAGGGTCTGGCAGTTAGTCTGTATGTGGCGAAAGCCTTCGATCGTGTATGGCACAAGGGGCTTCTTTCGAAGCTACCTTCCTATGGGCTTCCCGAGAGTTTATGCAAGTGGATCACCAGCTTCCTCACTGGGCAGAGCATACAGGTCTCGACATTTCGAGCGATTGTCAGTTTCGTGGTCATCTGAAGAGCAAGGCCAAGTTGGCCTTGATGATATTGGGTGTGATTAATAGAGCGAGGCAGTATTTCAATCCTGGCTAAAGACTTGTGCTCTACAAAGCGCAGGTCCGGCCTCATATGGAGTACTGTTTTCATCACTGGTCCGGATCTCTCCAATATCAGCTTCTACCATTTGACCGCGTACAACGCAGAGTCGTTCGGATTGTCGGGAACCCAGTGCTTTGTAAACGGCTGGACTCTTTGGCATTGTGTAGAAACATTGCATCTCTGCGCGTCTTCTACCGCATTTACCAAAGGGGGTGTTCCGAAGAGCTATTCTATCTGATGCCTACTGGACTAATCTAATTTCACCACCGCACAGCGCGCCATCGCCTCCAATACCATCCGTACCACCTGGATGCGTGGCAATCCTCCACTGTGCGGTTCTCAAGTACATTTTTTTCACGTACCACTCGATTATGGATCGAACTCCCTTCGGCAAAAAAAAAGTACAAGACCATCTCATGAATGCATTACTTCGAAATCATTGTGCCTTTTTACAACTAAATATTTTTCAATAAATCTTTCACTGTTGTTGCTTCTCGGCTTTCCATAATTCTTTACAGCATTAAGGTTAAACAGCACTACCTTTCTTCGGATATATAACGAGTATTTTTTTTGTCTTGTATATTCGTATTTATTTACTTATATATGTGTATTATTATTATACCCCTCCAGCGACTGCTACCACTACTAGGGGCACCAGGGATAACACTACTACCGGTACAATGTCCTTTGCCAACAGTGCAGTCGGCAAAACCAAGCTACACGGTACAGCCTCCCACGGCGGTTAGCACTACACCAACGCCTGCTCCCTCCCCAAAGCCGCGCATACCCACATTTATTGTGGAATCATTCAGTCAGTCAGTGGGTCTACTGGCTGACACCTCCCCCGATGACATAACGTAATCACTAGCCACTATCGAGCAGCATAAGAGGTTTTCGAGCTCCTAAATAGCCCCGCTGTCAAAATCAAGGCCTGGCAAAGTAAGAAAGGCGCAGGGCCACCGCTGCCAGGAGTTCTGACACTCAAGCTACGGGTGACACTGACGTGGCATACGTGAGGTCCGATGAACACATCGCCCGAACTGCCTAGGCGTCTCTAGGTAGCGGCAACCTGTGTGAACTGTAGTGGGTCACACCCGGCTAAAGATACGGCTAGCCCCCAAATCAAAGAAGAGGTTCGAAATCGTAGAGCTGGTACTGCAGCTGTTACACCGAAGGAAACCGCTCGAAAAAAACAGGACCTACAATTAATGTGGTCCTTCCAGACCCCCAGACTGCATGCATTATAGCCATTGCAACCCTCTTACTAAGAGGGAAGGCAGGTGTTTCAATAAGAGGGGTGGAAAACAGGCCAAAAATCAGAAGAGTGAAGAAGCACTTCATTATAGATGCCCAATCAGACCAAGCGGTCCCGTAACTGAACCACTAAAGACTCTATGGCAGAGATGGGCATTATTCCAATAAAATATTATTCGCATTATAATTATTCATGAATAATTCATTCCTGAATAATTAATTCCAAACTAAACTGCCTACCAATAATAACTCTATGCTGCTAATAATATTGTAATATTAAGCACATTAACAAGTACATTCAACATTAAGCTGTTAGAGAAATCTATCACTAAATTGTCTACTAATACCTACAGAACCATATTATTAATACTACGAGTAAGGAGGGGTGAACTGTAGGTGTCTTGTTATTTGTTCCAAAAAGAACAGTTATAACAAATATTGCTCTGAAAAGAACACTTTGCGCCTCAGAATATTGTTCTCAAAAGAACATTATTTATAAATAGATGTATATGTAGATTTTAAATAAAATTATTCAATTAGAGAAAGTTTTTATATACATTAGGAGACTAAAGTTGTATATAAAATTTACTACTTAGTTAAAAGACACTTACTTTAAAAGTTACGATTTTATTTTCATGACTTAGTGGAGGTAATAATATGTTTAATATAATCTTTCCAGTCATATCTTCTCTAAGAAAAGCCTGCATTGTGATAATTTTTCTTTCTTCGGGACTTGTCACTGAAAATGAAAAACACAAATGAAAGTCGAAGGGAATAGCTTCAACGGATTTTTGGTTAAGAGACATAATAGAAAAGAAGTTCGTTAAAAACTACTTTAAAATTCTATGTCGTCCTATTATGACTAGTAACATAAAATCCAGTAATTCAAGGTCGCCCAAGTAATTAGTATTTTCACCGGTAGTATTTTGTTAAAAAAAATATATACATTCATGATAAGCAAATGCTAAAGCACTCTCTATTAACCGATATAATGAACAGTGAATTTTCTTTTAAAAAATAATATAAAGAAATACGCACGCATATATTAATATAATATAAATATTTATTAGAGATATCATGATTTTTAATTAAATGTAAAAATTATAAATCAGTATGTTACTAAACCAAATTGACTTCAATGCTTTAATTTAATAAAACGAATATTTCAAGAATAGGCGAGCATATTATTATTACGGTAATTGATTTATGAATAATATTGCATATATAATTGTAGCAGCAATCATGCAATTGTAATTTTAAATAGTAAAGTAGTTAGACACATTTTAATTATATATTTTCGAACGATTTCTAGGTTTAACAATATCGCGATTTCGTAATTAATAAATAAAACAGTTTTTAAATATCTCTTTAACCTCAGACACGGTGTGAGTCTGGTTAAAATGCAAATATTATATTTAAACATGACTGAAACAATACTTACATATGGTTAACTGGGCTCCAACAGTTTCGAAAAGGAGATAAATATCAGATGGGAATTCGTTGTGACGATTTTTCAATATAAGATTACCAGCGACAGTAGCATTCTAGAAATATACATCAATTTAATATTTAGGTAATATTTTTTCATTTATAAACATATAATATTAAATGTCCCAATATTTAAAAAATAACTTTGCCAAATAAACAAAAAAAGCATTATATTAAATCGTTCTTAATTTTTATAACGAAAGTATTTGACACATTTAATATTGTGTGTATGAATGAAAAAATAGTACTCAAATATTAAATGGATATTATGTTGTTGTATAAATAACTACCATTTCTAATTTGACTGTTATAAAATATCAAATTAAATAATATTAATGAAACCTCTTAATATTGTATAAATATGTTTTCACGACTTTTTTATTGCATTGTATTTTTAAATGATTTGTTTAAATTTTAAATGTTGACGTTGTTGGAGCCTTTGTTTATAACAAATCCATTACAGCTAAATTATCAACCACACAAACATACTTACATTTCTAATAGTGATATGAGCCACTAGTCTTATATGATCACTTAATATTCTCAGATATTCAAAGTATTCGGTATTTGCTAAAGTATCGAATAGATTTATAACTTCAGTTAGGGTCATTGCTCCACCGATCACTAAGTTTTGCGCAATATAATGTTGTCTTAGTTCTACTACTCCATTAATATTGATCAGTACTCTGGGATATTCTAATATTGGATAAACACCTGAAATTATATATTATAAATTACATTTTACTTTTAAAAATTGTAAAATTCATATTAATGGATCTCAAACCATAAAAATCTAAAATATAGTGTAAATTTCTAGGTTACACAAAACAAAATCAGGACACATTGTTGTGAGCTCAATCGTTTTCATATTTTTTCCCAAATAATTCTATCCTATCCTAATGTAATTTAGGTAATGAAATCGTATTTAAATAAGTTCAGTTATTTTTATTATACCTTTTCCCGTGTTTCCAGCCAATAACATGTAAGATTCCGTTCCTTTTGTTTGGAATACCTCAAATATATCAGAAATACTGGTAGCCTTGAACCAATCTCTATTATCACTCAAAATGATGTGCAACATCTTTTTAAAAACTTCATCTTTGGAAATTATGCACCAATCAGATTCATCACAGCTCTTCTTATAACAAGGTTGATTAGTTTTTTTACATATTTGAAGATCTTCAATGTCTAAAATTTCAGGAGCGTCTGAAGCGAATTTCTTGAACGCTTCTAATATAGGTCTATATCCAGTGCATCTGCAGATGTTGCTTCCAAAAGACTGTTCCACTTCAAGCATTGTTGGTCTCTTATTTTTGAGAATACTAGTAAAAACAAATTTTAAAATGTATATATTTTTATTAAAATGAATGAGTTAACTCTATATCATCTGTGGTGCTACTAGAAAGTAGCACTGTAGTTTTTCAAACCTTTAAAATGTTATTAAATGCGCAAATAATTCTATATAACTATTAAATATAAATAGATTTATTACCTATACATAGCCATGACCCATCCCGGGCTGCAGTAACCGCATTGCGTACCGTTACAAGCTGCAAGAGTTTCCTGCAACGGGTGGTAGCCCTGGAGACGGTTACCGATCTTCTCTATCGTTGTTATCTCCCAGTCGCCACACGAAGTTATTGGTACCATGCACTTAAATCATATGTTTGAATTTAACACAATAATATTATATATGTGTTATATAATATAATACATTTATAACTATTTTTTAAAATTAAGTGCAGTTGAAACAGTTAAAAATTCGTTCATAGTGATGGTAGAGTGAATAAAAGTAGATTCTTTAATACATATGCACATATTTATGTAGCCTACCAAGTTTTACTTATTTATGCTACTAATATAATATAAAATCGCATGAATTTAAATTTATTTATTTGTAGGGTAATATAATATATAAAATTAGTTTACGAATAAATTACATATACTACGTCATCAACTTAGTATATGTAATTTATTCGTGAACTTGTTGGTGATATCTATTTACTTTTAATCTTTATATATAAATATTTTGTATTGCGATATTATTTTGCGTGAATCTAATCTAATCTAACCTAACCAATGTAAAAGGTATATAGTAAATAATATATTAATAATCTAAAAATTTTTTTATTGAATAATTTAGGTTTTTTACACATAAAGAATTTACATATTTAATTCACTCCTAAGTTTTCCTCAATCTTATTTTTCGGTCGTTTAAGTATTCAATAGATGGCGCTGTACTTCTACTGAATCCGTTTTAAAAAATATTTAAACTGCTGAAAGCTCAATTATCAGAGAGTAACATGGGTTTACTTTTATTCAGATATTTACAAGTGTTCAAAACTAACGGGAATGAAAGCGATGTATTTTGGAGAAAACGGCATTTTTACGAACGCTCATTCATACCAACAAAGACGGCTGACACGTCAGTAATCAAACAATTGTTATGTATTAGAATTATTAACCAATCTAAAAATTCGTTCCTACTTTTATATTTAAATTATGTTAAAGCAAAATACAAATCGTTTATTATGAGTTCAAATAATTAAGTATTATTTTGAATAACTGTTAGCCATCGAAGATATTAAGTGCTCATTTATTCAAGACATTATATTTTAAATAAAAGTGATATCTAATTAATTCGTTTAGTCGTCCTCGAGGTCGAGGAGCAATTATTACTTATTATTATCCTTCCGATTTTGAATTATAATTATATGAATAAAATAATAACACAAAATCAAATCGGAAACAGTCCCGTTTTAGATTCTTAAAATAACTCTAATATTGTAAATTTTCACATAATATTATTAATTTTTATTTCCCTTAACATATCTCCAAACACAATTTACTAGTTTCTTATTAAGTTTTATTTAGATGTTATAGTATGATTGGTGTATTGGATGGTGAGAAAATATGATATAAGATTGAATCCAAATAAGTCTCAAGCTAGTATTATTGGGAATCTAAGACCTGGCCCAAATTAAGCACTTCTAATCCATCTGTGATTTTTGTCGTATCACAGGTTCAACATTTAAGATATTGTTTAGGCTCTCGCGCATCTTGGCTACTTATTTATCTTCTCTATTTTTTCATTTTAAGCACATTAATTTACAAAAATATCAATATAATAATATACAAACATAAATTCATGCGAGCTCTACCGTTACATGAATAAGCCCAGTTTTTAGTTGGTTTTAAAAAAAAACTATAGGCAACACTTGCCTGTTAACCATTGCCTTGATGAAAAAAAAACTCTTTCTTTTGTACATACATATTTGTATAATATATATAGAATATAGCTTTCCGTACAGGTTTCGCACGGGTAGTAGAACATATTATGCCTACATATTTGTTATGTTGTAGAGACGAAATCTTTTTGTTGTGTGGAATATGTGAACAACAGCGGGGACGTTGGATAGCTAGACAGATATAATTGGGTAGACCTCGAAGAATTCGGTCTGCCCATTCATTTGTCCCCTACTTTCGAATTTTGGAAAAAATTTTTCACAGGAGGTCTTCTTATGACCGCCTGAGTCCGAAATGACCATTGGTCAAAAAGTTTATATATATATATATATATATATATATATATATATGCGTGCGTGCGTCCAGATTCGACTTTTGTCAGCACGATAGCGGCCGCAGTTTCGCTCGGATCGCTTTCAAACTTTGCACAAAAATCAACCATCCAAAAATGAAGGTCAAGTTCGTTAACCAGAGATATACGGTCAAAGGGGGCGCTAGGGCCTCACTTTTTCTGATTTCAGTTTTTCGACCATAACGTTGTCCCTATACAAAGGAGATCAATCGCGTTCATATTATATGATGTCTTTGATAAATACCTATAACTAATGTAGATAAACCGAAAACCTAACTTCAATAACTTAGGGGTGGGGGTAAAAAAACCGAAAATTTTTGGAAAAAAAATCATAACTTTTTTCTGGTAAACATTCTTGCATCACAAGTATTTTAAATAGAAAGGTTATTTTTTACTCTAAATTTAGGTACCAAAAGTTTTTCCGTAAAAGGTACCGTTTCCGAGAAAAAAAATTAAAACCACTTTTAGCTTGTAAATTTTAGGTAGGTAAAACCACGGCAACTTTTTTCTGGTAAACATTCCTTCCTCGCAAATATTTTTAATAGTAAAGTTATTTTTACTCTAAATTTAAGTACCAAAAGTATTTAGAAAAAAGATACCTTTTCCGAGAAAAAAAATTAAAACCGGTTTTTGCTTGAAAATTTTTGATGTAAACAACGGCATCATGTATTATTCTTAGGTAGTGAGTTATATTTTAAATGAGTTACGAGGTCTACCCACGCGTGTCCCCCTGCGGGCACGGAAGTTTTTTTTTTTATTTTCACTTTTATTTTAAAAATTTATGGAATATAATCGTATAAAGAAAGAAATAGTTGAATTCGTTTAGTTATTCTTAAGTTATAGTCTTACCAAGAAAAAACGGTATTCATTTTTATATTACATTGAATTTATTTATATATTAAAGTTTATTTTATATTGAATTGTAGTTATGTATTGGTTTATATTATAAACATATATTCCCGTTTTCTTTATGTTTACAAATTTCTCCTCAACGGCTGCGTGTAAATGATCGCTTTTAAGCGATGAGGACACTAATGTTTATACTTCTTAAGATGTTAGTAGTCTTTATTATTATTTTTCTCTTTGGGTAGATTTTTTTTTTATTATACGTGTACAGAAATTAAAAATGTATTTTTTGGCAAAAATATTATAAATTATTATTATATTATATATTAACCCTTATATCTATTGCACATTACATGTTATAATTATATTATGGTTGAGCCAAAATATTTTGTGCGTAAAATATATTAAGTGATTTATTTTATCGATGAATAGTATTTACCGAATTTACTCCTTGCGATTTTTCTCCCGGACCCTTATAGACATTGACGATGCAGGCCCCACAGCCTCCCTCCAAACACATGTATTTAGTGCCGCGCAGCTCTAGGTGTTGGCGCAAGTAGTCCAGCAACATTGTTGAGGAACTAACCTCGCTGCCCACTAACAACATAGCAAGGACAATAAAACTTTCACAGGATTCGAACATATATTTTTGAAATTTAATCGAGTTAAAGGTTATTTAGACTCCTGGTGAAAATATTACACAAGCTACAGCTACAACACTGAATTAAAAGGAAGATCATGGTTTTTGTAATAAATTTGTAAACACACTGTTTTTATTATTTAAGTAAATTACTGCTCTTCTCTTGCTAGTGAATTAAAAAAAGTAATATGGAACGGAATGTTTAAATGATATTTCATCAAAATAAATATATTAATCTTATACCCGAGCAACACTTTCCGTTGACTTGGAAATTAACCCTATCCATGACTACAGGTAGCGCGTGTTTTCAGGAAACTGAGCTCATGCTGTAACGTAAATCTTGTAATATAAATCAATATTTCGACTGTATTTTTTGTTTAACACGTTACGGTATTTGACTATGCCCTAAAGAAAATAAGCGTTATACATGATGTGTTGATGTCTTAGAAGATGCTAAATATTTCCATACTCGGACATTACACTCCTTAAATGAAGAACATGAAATTGAACTATATTAGTAAAAGCTCATGTGAATGTTCAGATGGCAATAGATTTTACGTCTCTTCGTCTAACTTAACTATTTTTGTAACTGTTTCATCAATAAGCTTTTAAATCTTAAATGTTTAAGTATTATTTTTCTCATAAAGATTCACAAACGTTATTCATAATTTTTAATAAGTTACTATATGTTTGACCTAAATAAAAAATTAATAATCGTAAATTTTAGATATTGATTAAATAATGACTAAAATATGTTTTAAAAATAATATACACATTGTATATGCTATCAAATTATGCTATAGCAAATTGAAACAAAAACTAATTGATTTCGCAAACTGGCGTTAAATTGGCACAATATACGTGATACATATATGTAAATGTAAAATTGCGTTTATATGTAAAATTGCATAGATCTTGCGCATCGCCGCGCATTTTACCCGTCACACCAATAGACTTACCGCCCGAAGACGGTTACATTATAGATACCGCGTCACTACAGAGTTCTAAATTTAAATGGAAAAAAACTATTTACTTTGCGGTGTATTTTTTTTATGTATAAGATATTATGTATTTAAGGAAGGAAAGGGAAAGGCAGGATGGAAGAAAAGAAAAATCCACACACATATTTATCCCCTAAATAAGTTTCAATAAAAAGTTAATGCGATAATCTGAGACGTTTAATATAATAATAATTTTTTTTAATACAGATGTCCCTATTTTAAATTATTATATAAAAAAGAAAGGTCGTGATGTTGAATTCTACATAACAAATAAGCGAATATTGATACTAACCCACGCAGAACGTCAAACTAAATGTGGGTAAATTCTTAAGTACTACAAAAGAAAATAATTAATTTTGTAATTTTAAACCAAAAAAAATAATGTGTTTGGAAACAAATAAATATTATTAAATCACAATATTTTTATGTAATCTAAATATATCAATATGACAACGTAAGCAGCATCTAAACATCTGAAACAAATGTCAGCAAATTTTTAATAATATTCAGCAGTATTCTAGCAATTTACGTAATTTATAACATATGAATAGTACTGAATATTAATTATAAAATAATATGATATTATATGGAAACCAAAGCATCCTAAAGCTGGCAACATCTAATTTCTAATAATACGAAACGTCATAGACTATTAAAGTCTTGTGAATTTCTTGTCAACAGATAACACAGGCACACAAAAAAAAAAAGTCATGAACCAGAGGGGAGACCCCATTATTCTTAGGTTTTTGGGATCGCTGAAACCGAATATGACAATAAAAACTAATTTTAAATACCAGTTTTCCCGCTAGCACCCCCTTACTACCTCTTAAGGGGTGAAAATTGAAATTTTTGTATAAAATCAAGATAGATGTCTATTTCTACGTTTTTTGGGATGCTGAAACCGAAAATGATAATTAAAAATAAATTCATGAGCACTATCACCCCCTACCACCCCTTACGGGGGATGAACATTAAAATTTTTGTATAAAGTCAAGATAGATGTGTATTTCTACGTTTTTTGGGATGCTGAAACCGAAAATGATAACTGGGAATGGAAGCATTTCTTTGGAATTTAAATTACTCGATTCTGGGGCATATGTTCGGACCACGACTGGAGAAAGGTAATTCGACCCACTCGACTTGTCAACTTCCAAGGAGAAGAAAGATTTTTGGATGGAATACGGTATATTTTTGTTGTCGCCATTCGAAGTCATAGTAAAAAGACTGCTCAAAAGATCGCCATTTTTTGCCGTATGGGTCAAAGCGTGATTCTCTAATTAGGTGGCTGATAAGCTGCTTTCCGATTTTGACGACATTGACTTTGGTGTGGCAATTTGCAATCTAAAGAATCTGGAGGCGCCGTTGTATTTCCTCTTAAGAACTAGAAAGTTCGAAACATTGGATAATAGCGCTTTAACCCAGGCTCGAGATGCCTGTTATTTGCAAAACAGCAACTATTTTAACAGAAGCATCAAACTATTACTTTAAAATTTATTTTATAAGTTTAATTCATTGGCTGCCTTGGCCAAGTTTTACCAAATAAATTTCACATTTATTTTGTTTACTGTGATTCTCTTATTGCATTTAAACATTCATGCTATTCATTATTACAGTACTTAACATAGCTTAATGCTTGCTTTAACAACAGAAATGTATGAAATTTCAGTGCGTGTTTTAATTTCTGCAAATGATTTTGTCCCACAAACCTGTAAAAAAAGTATTTATAAGTGGATAAATTCAAAGTCTTGTGGAGTAAAAACATGAATGCAATATTTTTATAATCTCAAAGACTTTTCTTCAGCCTTTTTTATGAAATCTTCCCACACATATTGACTTTCGACATTTATATATGTCGTGATTATGGATCTGATCCGGTCAATTTAAATTGTATCATACATTTTAAATTAAATGATGTTTTGCCCTTCTCGAAAGTAAACATTAGGAACTAAAGTTTAAGCGTTAAACGAATATTAAGCCTGAAGAAAACATACGACCAGATATAAATTTGTAGTCATAGAGTTACCGTCTATGGGCAGCAATTTATCAGAAATATCAAACAAAATAAATTAAATTTCTTAAATTCGTAAATTCATAATTTTATTTAACAAGTTAAATGTAGGTAGGTTAAAGCGAGCGGAGCGTCTACTGGAGACTTTTTCACGTTCTTTGTCATGAATTGGCTCGAAAACTACTTGACGAAAAATTATGAAGTTTTGCAATCAAAAAGACACACATTGGGTGATGGTTTAAAAAAAATATTTTGGAAAAATGTCATGTCGTTGAGGAATAATCGTCAAAAAACTGATATCCCATTGACTTCAATGACGATGAGTCTGGGCTCGCTTCGCTCAATATGCAAACGGCACTCAAGATTTCGCGAGCGCACCGAGTCAAAATTGAGGGTCTGTTGGCGCCCCTAGTTACGCATACGCAGATATGCAGTTCAATTAGATGTTACAGTGCTACATCCATTGACCACTGAATATTTATTTACCATTGAATCTCCTACACATAATATTGCTACAAGCTATTTTCTTGACAGGTCTCTGCCTGCGACTTCAGTATTCAGTAACATTCACACACACACTACTGAAAGAACAAAAACTTACAAAATCAATGTTAAGATGAAATCAATATCTGATGTTTTTTTTTATTTTTTTTTATTTTAGAGGAGGGCAAACGAGCTTGCGGGTCACCGTTGATATGTGATCACCGCCGCCCATGAACTCTTGCAACATCCGAGGATTCACAAGAGCGTTGTTGTTAATCGAAAATACATTTTACCTTTTTAACGTTATCTGGACCTCCGAAATGCATAATCAGACATCTGCCACAGTCACAGAAGAGTGTCACAAGTTCATGTGATTACACCATGGAAGAGACGCTAAAAGTTTTAAACTCACATTTCATTGATTAATTTTCCCTGCATCATTTTAGTTAAAGTATTTTAATTATTAAACTTAACCTTAAATGTTAATAGTTTTTTGTAGACCATTATCTTTTCATTCTATTTATAAAACTAAAATTATAAAATCGGAATTTAGACGTTAACTATACTTTTCTGAAGTTACATTTTTATTGTGTGTTTAATTAATTAATAATGCTTTCAGTAGAAATAGTCTTTGTTACAAAATCTGTATGAAAAAAATTATTTACAAAATTATGAAGCAGTAGGATGTTAAGAAAAGGCGTTTTTTAAGGATCAGAGACCGAATTGTCATATTAAAAAAATCATAGTAACGTTATGATTATTATTAAATAATTTTGAATTTAATTATTATATAACGATAGTTAAAGGACACTCTCGATTCTGATTCTTTTTTTAGATATTAAGGTAACTTCGGAAAAGAGTTAAGGTGTTGGAGGTACTGATACTTGTAATAATATTTCAATTATTTAATGTAAATCTATCAATACATAATGTTCGGGATATTTATATGTTATGAATGGCAGAGACGGCAAATTTAGATCAAAATAAATTATATTTCGAATTCAATGCGCACAATATCGCTTAAATCTTAATTCAATAATGTTTTAATTTATTTCAGAACTAATACATTCTTGTGATATGAAGAAAGCGCCTGGAGCTCAACGCCGCACGCGACAATACAACATGGAACTCCAAATTGTAATCACTTCGTTTTGTTACGTAAGCTTGTACCAGAATATATGTAACTGTAATATTACGTATAAAGTGCAGTGAAATATTTTTATTTGTTTAAAATATTATAAAATATAAATATTTTTCATTATCAAGTTCAATTGAAGTGACTCTCGATTCCTTTTCGCATTAATATAAATGTTACAAAATGTTTTTTAAGTACGTCACGTGAATACTACTTTCTCTCTGAGGATAACTTTAGATTTTCAAAACTTCATCACGCTCCTTCTCTTTTTACAAGGTTTAAACTGCCCGTCTATGAAACTCTTTGTCCTTTTACCTGTCAAATATGCGAAGCGCCAAGCAGCATTTAAAATTCATATCAGGGAATGTTATCTTATTTCACTTTCCTATATTTAAATACTTATTTTGCCATCACATATAACCTTACTATTTATACTATTTCTATCCATAGCCGTCCTGGAAGTACTTGCTCATAAGCTATAAGGCTTTCTACTTTTAAAGTAAAGTGTACAGTATAGTAAAGAATATCATAAATTATAAATTATCTAAATTGAGATTGACATTAATTAAAATTAATTATTCAATAAGTTCATGTCTTAAAGTTGACTATCCTTTTAATTCAATAAATAAACTAATTTGTTAATAATTTAATGGCATAAAAAATATCAAGTAATCAATTTAAGATATTAAAATTCTTGAAAGATGTGGGATTTGCTTGCTTTTGTAGCTAAATTCCAGGAATAGAGGAAGTAAGACTCCGGGATGTACTTGAATATTTTATTATCTTCAAAAGTATAACATTTAATATTCAAAATATTTTTTTTTTCGGGTTTAGTTTACATGAAAAAAACTGAGGTGAATAAGAAAATATAATCCAAAATGTTAATATTAGAAAGTAATGAGCAAAGGTAAAGATATTAATTACGAATGAATTTTTAAAAACATCGCTAATGGCGCTACGTGAAAATACTTTTTATAATAAAGATATACCTATAAGACTGTATTCAAGTGGTAAGTAGTTATTTATATTATTTTGTAATGTTTACAATGTCCGTCATAGTAAATGGAGTCATTACCGATACTCTAGTTCATAGATCACTACAACTAAATGACAATAAGAGCAAAGTAAAATGTTGTAACTTGTAACATAATATTAAAGCAGAATTCAATGGAATGCAATTAAAAATAGTAAGGATATGGGCGTTACTGCGTAGGGGAATCGAGAGCCGCTTGAATTTGAGGGAATAATGGCAAATTATATTTGATTGATTTTACTCAAATAGGAAAAATAAAATATTTCACTGTAATTTGCACGTAATATTACAATTATATATGTTCATTCTGGTATAAGCTTAGATAACACAACAAGAGATTACAATTTCGCATTCCGTGCTAAACCTCACAGTGTGGCGTTGAACCTCAGACGCTCCCTTCAAGCCACATGAACATATTAGTTGTAAGATAGATTTGTCACTTTGAATTAAGATATAAGCAATATCGTTCGTTTTGAAATCAAAAAAGTAAATTATTTTATTTTAGACTTACTGTCTCTACCATTAGTAACGAATAAATATCCTGAACTTTATATATTGACAGATTTACTTATAATATATAAATGTCTGAATTACTATTTCAAATACCGGTACCTACAAGATAATCCTCCAAGATCTCCTTTACTTTTTTGCGAAATCAATAAGTAAAAAGACAATTTGTATTAAGGGCCTCTATGATTATTAAGACTTACGACTAACTTTTTATTAGGATATATTCGTTAGAATTAGTTCTTCGATTTATAGGGTTTCTGTTTTTTAGTCAACAGGTTTTTGTTTGTTTTTCTTTGCAAATTTTCTTTTTCTAGTAAGCCTATAGATGTCCACTGCAAGGAATAGGCTTCCGCCAAAGGTCGCGATCCATGAAAGGATATACCATAATCGTTACGTTTAGCAGGTGGTTTGGCGATACGAGTGCGGTATTTTGGCAATCAGAGGACGCTGCTGCCCATTCTCCGGACGACCGACCGACCAACTTCCGATTATCGTAGAGATTTCACTTTTCATTACAGGTAATGATTCGATTTAAAAACACTTTATTATTGTGACGGTTAAGAAATGTTGCGCAGCAGTCGACGCGTGTTTGCCCGCTTTGCTGCACTCAATTCGTGAGTTACGCACCTTTCAAGCTTTTTTTCAATTTGGTTCAAGTAAATTAAAACGGTTCTTTTCACTAATACTGAGGCCTGTAGCTAACTCGGACATGGTTTGCGATGGATCCGCTTCTACAATAGTCTTCTATTCTTAATTATCAACTTGAGTTTCCGGCCGTCCACGGGGCTTGTTTTGCAAATTAAAATTTCCAGAAGGAAACGTTGGAACCAAAAACGCACTATGAATTTTCTTTTGTGACACTACCGCCAGAAACATCATTAACCCTTCGAGCCGTTTCGTCAGCACTCGTAATTAACGCGATTTTTCAAGTTTTCCATTTTGTAAGCTGCGTTACACAAACAAAAAAAACAGAAGAAAAAAACAAATTGTTGTGGTTGTGGTTGTGGTTGACGAAACATTAATATATGTGTAAAATAGCTGTATAAATTTTAATTTTGTGTGTGTTAAGTGGCTAGTACGACAAAATGCCAATTGTATGGACCTAATAAATATATTGTTATTCATTGAAAAATTAAGTGATTTTTCAAAGAAATTATTTCACCAGAGAACAAAATAATTTTTGCGCTTGTAACATTAACCTTCATGATTTAGACTGTTGTGTATTTACTAAATACGTAGATATGTTGAGTAACTACAGTTTGCAGTGCGATAAACGCTTTGTGACATGGGACGTGATCATCTCGGGTCGTCGAGTAACGTCATATATTGACCACATATTCGCACGAACTAGCGGAGCGGTTGAGGTTGCTGCGTACACACTCAACACTTAACTAACAGACAATTATCTCACCGGTTTGACGATTTGATGTCGAAGTAAAACTAAAACGGGATACAACAACTACATAAAGTGAAAATTTTGTAAAGAATATTTTTGATACACTACCAACTGGTATTTTTTACTGAATGTCAACTATCTTTCACTCTTTTATGATGTGTTGTGAAAGATTTTTTAGAAATACTTATAAAACATCTGAAATGGAAATTAATATTATATCACAGTGAACTACACAACCGTGGATAACAAGATATTTTGGCACGATTAGTAGAAAAAAAAATCTTTATTTCTTCTTGTCAGCTTATAGACACCCACTGCAAGGCCCAAGCCTCCCCCAAAGATCCATAAAAGTACATACGATAATCGCCACGCTTGGTAAACGGGTTAGTAATTTACATATATTTATTACTGTAGCCATAGCATGTTATAATATTTAAATCTGGATTCATTTCTTTATTGTTCACATCGTTAGTTAAATATATAATTAATATACGTCACTTCATTTTCTTATATAGCAATACCACTTTCCGAACGCAATTCCTGTATCGTTTTGGCGTTTTCATCTTTTTAAATAACTATGTTAGAATTTTATTTATATATATATATATATTTGAATCCACACTTTAGTTTATTTTTAATTTTCCTAAATATTTGTTATGTAAATACATATGTGTCTTGAAATATTTTTGTTAATATATTGATTAATATTTAGATCGACCTAAGTCTCATTAAAGATTAAATATTTTATTAAAATTGAATATCTTCTTTAAATTTTATTTCATCGTTATGAAATTTAGATTAAGACTTTTATTAAATAAATACTTGCAATCAAGCCTCACCTTTTTTATAGATGTACGACCAGTTGTTCTAAAATTAATTTAAGATACTATTTTGTTTAAATATTGATAGTATTTTGTTCGTAGACGACCACGTGATTAAATAAACCTCTAACGTTATAACCAAAAGTATTATTAAACAAACGTGATGAATAAGAATATATCTAATGTATATTCGTATTCATATTGTTTTTTTGGTAATTGGTTTTTGGCTTAAAAAGTCCTTAAAATTATTTCCAAAAATATAAATTTGCCGCTTAGGACATCCTAAATCTAATTTGATTTTTTACATTATGTTATTAATTAACATTCTGTAAAAACATTTTAATATTAATGTCAATTAAAATAGTCAAAAACTTATTTATATATCAATATTATTGAAATTATCCTTTAAATATTCATCATAACTATTTATAAGACGCATTTGATTTTGTTTGTTTGACACGTCAACATTTGTTTAATCTTAGTATAGAAAATAGTGTCCTCTTAATTTCTTTTTTTTCATTTGGTACCTTGTTTTGGCTATATAATGAGTTTTTACTAAAGCCATAATTTTGTCGCGATGGTAATCTAAATGTTGTTTTCTACGACTGTGATATGTAGCTTCATTTATGTGAAAGAAGCGCTGTTTTCTTGTAAACGTTAACATTTAAAAAATATAGACTTAAGGCATTCATTAATATTATAAAATTTTTAAATTAAGGCCGGCAGCTGACTGTTATTTTTATATCTCTTTTTTTTTGGCAAATTAAACACGTCATGTGTATTTATAGCATTTCCCCATGAAACAATATCGTATTTGATCCCGGCGTACTCATAAGCATAATACGCTGAAAGAGCAATATTTATAGTCTTCCCCTTTTGTTATTTTTCTTAAACGGTAATGAGTATATTTAATTTATTTTAAATTATATCAATATGTGAAGCCTATACCTAATAAATGAAAATTAAATGTAATATTCATAGCTTGCTTTTGATTTGAATAAAATTGCATTAATTTAGTTTTAGTAAAACTTTTAATCAGATTATTATTGGATAACCAATTTATAATAATTAAAAAAAATTATAAAAGTTCAGTCGTTAAGTTTCATTTAGTTTTTGTCTTAAAAATAATTTAAATGTCATTGTCGAATAAAATTAAATCGGTATTTAATAATGAATAAAAGTCGTTTAAATAATTTAAAAATAGCATGCATCCTAGCACACCACCTTGTGGAATAAGTATTGCTTGTTTCGCTTTCAATTGGTCTTAGGTATGATTACTTTTATTATGGTAATCTAAAGAAACGAATTATTTTCTGTTGCTTAAATATGACTTTAGCTGGTCGTAAGCTAATTATTGAACCCCAATACTTAAAATTTTTACCAGCAATGTTTCATGCCTTACCTGGTTTTGTTTTGTTTTGTTTTGGTTTTTATACGCTTCTGTTATAGATAGCAATATGCCGATTACGTAGTGCTTCTCATTTTGTAATATTTTATTGGTATATTAAAAAACTACTAGGGTCATAGTTTTATTAAAGCCATTTCGTTTTTAGTTAGTAGCTGAAATTTTTCTAGGAATGAGTGCAGTCTGTTTTTTCGAATATTTTGAGATTTTTCGAATATGTTTGAGGCTATTGTTAAAAAAGCGATCGGTCTGTAATTTGATGGTTCTTGTCTATTCCCGATTTAAAAAAGCGATCCTATAACCGATAATTTCAATAAATCTGGAAACATACCTTCTTTACAGGATTTATTGATTAGAAATGTTAGTCAAATATTTGCAAGCTATTTTTATGAGAAAGATGAATGTTGTCGTACCCTACACAATGAGTGTTTTATTATATATTAAGTTGTTAGGTAAATGTATACTATTCGTTCTCTCTCTCTCTCTCTCTTTCTGACACATTTGCTTATCCTTGGATTGTTAATATATTAGCTGTTGTACCCCCAATGTTAATGAAGTATTTATAAAAATCATCTCAAACATTCAGTGGATTAGTTAGTACATTGTTATTAACTCTTACATCAGTGTTTTCTTTTGTTTTTACCTGTTTTTTTTCTGTATTAAATGTCGCATCGTTCGAATTTTATTGTAGGATTTTTCATTTTATATATATTTATATTATAGTTCTTTTTCTACCCTTTTCAATGTTTTACATTGATGATTACATATGTTTTGTAATGATTTGCTTGGATAATATTTTATAATGATTTTTTGTGCTTTTATTTAATAGATGTTTATTTTTACACGATTTTTTTATAGATTTTGTTAACCATCAGCTGTCAGCTGCTGATATTTATTTAGTTGGATCTGGCTATCGCTTTCTCCATGTTTCTAGAAGTTAAGGAGTGCGATAGTAACTTGTGCGAATCGTTCGGCTGCACTGTTCGTATTAGTTATAGTAGATGGTAAGTTTTGAATAGACGTGTCATGTTTCGCCGGTAGGAAATTTGTTGATTCGACCTCGTTCAACATATTGTTTACGTTTATGTACTCGTAAATATGTTATTCTTTATTATCGCGTGTTTTCTTTTAGATCTTTCATTTAACATAATATTGTAAGTGTCTTGCTATTCGTTTTACTCCTACAGTGTCTGGTACTCGCTTATGTGTATGGTTTTGTTGTGAAAGTGTTTGAATTATTGATAATAACTAGTCGTAGCTTTCCTTTAAATCTATCGAATCTAGAGCAACTTCAAATTTAGCCATTAATGTCAATTTGCAGGTAATCATTTATTATGTATGTATGTGCAGGTATTCCTAATTATGTCATATCCTATTTCATATCTATCATTTTGCATTTAGAAGACAACAAATTTTTAAAAAAAAAAATCACTCACATATATTTAATATTTTTTGTTAAAGTTAACTTAAATATATTGAGTATAACCACAAAGATATATATTCAAAAGATAAGCTTATTTCAAGGTAATATAGAAATAAGGTTTCAAGTCACTAAATTATTTTTCAAACACAATAGCTTAATTAGTTTCTAGCTATCATCTCTGCACCGTTTTTGCATACAAGTTGTAAAAACATTTTAGTTACATTAGTTCCTAAATTTTAGCAATAGTAATTTTATACTAAACAGCAGTTAAAGAAAAAGAAACATGTAAATATCACAACTCTAAATATCAATATTACAACCTTTTGGCGAAACATGACAGCATGGATGATATATAATCATTTATTATTATTCTCCCTATACAAACTTAAAATGTATTACTGTAACTAACTGGTCGGATCTACTGTTTTTCTATAGTTTTTTTGTCCAGATTTGATCAGTGTTGAGAATCTCTCACCACCTTCTATATCTCGCTAGCTGGATTCGTTAGCTAGTATTTAATAAAACCAAAAAAACAACTATTATTGTGCAGTAATTTTTGAAGGGGTTTGATATGTAAGGCACATAACAAAACGTAATTAAGCCTACTAGTGGGTATAAAAATGTAGCAACATTTTCCAAACCACTGTAGTAATTGCTTGATATTGTACATTATTGGATCCGACTCTTAGGTTAATTCAGTTTGGAACAAACTGTTTTTAATTATAAAAATGCAACGCAAATGAATAATATAATACAATATTATAGTACGCGTGAATAATATTCAATTGAATAAAACCTAAACAGATTTCAGATAAATATATTTAATTACTGTTATACTGCGGCCACACATGGAGTACTGTTCTTATCTCTGGTCCGGATCATCCCCATATTATCTTCTTCCATTTGATCGCGTACAACGGAGAGCCGTTCGGATTATCAGGAACTCGGTGCTCTGTGAACGGCTAGACTTTTTGGCATTGCGTAGAGACGTAGCTTCTTTGAGTCCGAGTAATCCGAAAAGATATTCGATCTGATGCCCGCCGCCGAATTTCATCACCGCACAGCACGTCGTCGCCTCCAATACAATGCAATTCAATCCATCCGTAGCACCTGGATGCGTGGTCATCTTCAACCTTTGTCCCGCGTACCAATTTAATGTGGAATGAACTCCCTTCTGCGGTATTTCCAGGTTGATACGACATACGGGTACCTTCAAAAACGGCTTATTCTTCCACCTACCAGGCCGGCAGCGCTTTTGTGCAAGTGGGTTTGCCCTCCTATTTATTTATATATATATATTTCGCCAGGCAATTTAGATATATAAGAAATTACTTGATTAAAGTAAGTAATATTACTCATAGGTGTTCATGTTTGAAAACAGATTTTAAGTATGTTTTGTAATTTATTATTTATAATGTATGTAATATGTGTTTAATATTTATATGCCGCTGAAATAATATTTAGAATTATAAACTTTCCTCCATCTTTCCCCTTCATAAATGTTGTCTATTACTTTCGTAAAATTTTATCAATCCTTTTCTTAACGTTTTCAATGAATCTAGAGTTGTATAAGGTATCAAAAGTTTACAAATGGTAAATACTTTTACAGTTAAAAGGATAAAGCTTAAAACTTATATCTCTAGTAGAAAATCAAGTAATGCTATCCATATATTTACTGTGTTCTCATTTGTGGAAGTAAAAGTTATAACATACGAAAATAGTTTTTATTACAAAGATTACACATTATGTCAACGTTAGGCAGAGTATACGATAAAATAAAAAAATCAAATCATTTCTATAGTATCAGTCACAATAATAAATGTGAATACATTTTTAACCTAAAGATTTCGGTTCACAAATCTGAGAAACAAATCATAAATCCCTTTTCCCAAAGTAAGAGTCTATGAATCGAACCGCGTCCATTTGTTTAATGAGATGACATAAAAGGGGTAGGACGAATAGCCCCCATAAATTAAAGTGATTCTTGAACACACCATTAAATCCCTGGAAATGGATTTGACTATATATATATTTATATCTATTTGATCTATGACCTTAAGGGAACCTTAATTTTATAGCGATATACGTTAGCAAAATATGTTTGACTTTATATGATAGTTAATTGGTTGCTATTTATAAATTTATTTTATTTATATTAAAATGCTGGTTTAATTTAATGCTGACCATAATGAAGTATTATTGACAAAAAGAAGACAGAGATGTCACAAAACAATGTTACGACATATTTATTTCTTTACTTTATTATTATATATAAATATAACATTTTCTTTTGAATATTTGGTGGATCAAGAAACTAATTATCAACCTGTTCGAAAAAATCACAAGATTAAAACGCATTCGAAACGAACAGGAGAGAAATTTAACGAGAAACGTCAAGATTATGAAATGGTGTATGACAATAATCCCGTGGCCCAAATTGATGTAGCAAGTTTCATTCAAAGTCCAGACGATACTGTCGATAGCAATCAACCATATGAGGAACCTGAGCGACGGTATGTATAACTGATACAATATTTAAAACAAATCAATATCAAAAATATACAGACAATACTAATTTTTAGGAACCAATTTTATTATCGGGATTACAAATCTCTGATAGATAATAAGGAAGAGAGTCCCATCGAACTCCAGGATCATCAAAATTTGATTACAAATCAATTACCAGAAATTGATATATTCAGTAAAATAAAGCATATTGTTCCTCAAAATATGGATTTAAATGCTCTCTCTGGGGGTAATTACAATGAAATAATTGACCCTCATAAAATAATGGATAAGAAGAAAATTAGCGATCAGCTGTCGTTTGACATTGGACATAATCCGGCAAAGAAATGGTGCGTATATTATAGAATACTACATTGTTTTTTTTCTTCATCAAGATAGGGTTCTTCAGAAAAGGTGTCGTTAACAGTGTAGATTATAATAACCTTTCTAGAGAAAAAATAAAAATACACAGTCAACATTTGTTACAAATTTAATAAAATATTATTTAAGATATATTTGAAAAACAAAATAAAAATAATACAATCAAGCTTAACTGAACTTAAATATGAAATATATTTTGATAGCTAATCATTTATTAAAGAAATGTTATTAAGAATGCATATTAAAATAATCCATATACCTCAAACTTTATTTATGAAGAAATGGTCAAGTGTGGTTTAATTGATTTGGTCTCTTAATACTCGTAAATCAGAACTTTTTCTAAGACTTCTTTTTATTAATATATTTATCATTATATATATTTTTTTTTAATCAAATAAATTTTAACAGTTTTTTTGGGTAGACCTCGAAGAATTCGGTCTGCCCATTCATTTGTCCCCTACTTTCGAATTTTGAAAAAAAATCTTCACAGGAGGTCTTCTTATGACCGCCTGAGTCAGAAATGACCATTGGTCAAAAAGTTTATATATATATATATATATATATATATATATATATATATATATATATATATATATATATATATATATGCGTGCGTGCGTCCAGATTCGACTTTTGTCAGCACGATAGCGGCCGCAGTTTCGCTCGGATCGCTTTCAAACTTTGCACAAAAATCAACCATCCAAAAATGAAGGTCAAGTTCGTTAACCAGAGAAATCCGGTCACAGGGGGCGCTAGGGCCTCACTTTTTCTGATTTCAGTTTTTCGACCATAACTTTGTCCCTATACAAAGGAGATCAATCGCGTTCATATTATATGATGTCTTTGATAAATACCTATAACTAATGTAAATAAACCGAAAACCTAACTTCAATAACTTAGGGGTGGGGGTAAAAAAAACGAAAATTTTTGGAAAAAAAATCATAACTTTTTTCTGGTAAACATTCTTGCATCACAAGTATTTTAAATAGAAAGGTTATTTTTTACTCTAAATTTAGGTACCAAAAGTTTTTCCGTAAAAGGTACCGTTTCCGAGAAAAAAAATTAAAACCACTTTTAGCTTGTAAATTTTAGGTAGGTAAAACCACGGCAACTTTTTTTTGGTAAGCATTCCCTCCTCGCAAATATTTTTAATAGAAAGGTTATTTTTTACTCTAAATTTAAGTACCAAAAGTATTTCCAAAAAAGATACCTTTTCCGAGAAAAAAAATTAAAACCACTTTTTGCTTGAAAATTTTTGATGTAAACAACGGCATCATGTATTATTCTTAGGTAGTGAGTTATATTTTAAATGAGTTACACACGAGGTCTACCCACGCGTGTCCCCCTGCGGGAACGGATTTTTTTAACACCACTTTAACATAACCTTATCTTAAGTATTATTAATGATTTCATAACACTTTTGACGTTTTCACATGAACATAAGGTTCCAGTTACCAACTTACTTGATAGATTTCTTTTTACTAAGTCTTTTACTAAGTCGATCATTTGGTGATTTTAATTATTTATTATTCTTTTCTAAATAATTTGCAATAGAAATAATGAAAATTTAATATATTTTTAGTGCTTTGAAGAACATGAAAATCCCGTTTTTTTCCCGTAAAGATACAAAAACAAAAGAAAAAAAACATAAGAAAAGAAGACTCTTTGGATTTGGTAAAATGAAGAAACAAACACAAAGTGTTTCAAAAAGTGAAACCTATAATTTAAAAACAAATGATTTTAAAAGGGGTTACACAGAATCTTCGCACATGTACAACAAACTAAAAAAAAGATCATATTTCGAAAAACTCTGCCCAGCCTGCCGTAAAAAAGTAGTAAAAAATGATATGACTAACTTAAAAATAAATCGAAGAACTCCAAATGGTATAATTCATAATAGTAGGCAATATTACCAAGCGAATTACAATAAACAAAACATTAATAGAATGAAAAAACCAAGTGCAATTATGAAATAAACAAATTTTGAACACAAACTAGACCTAAATGCAATGAAGGATAGCAGACGAAAGAAATAATAACATATCCTAATTGAAGAAGGACAGAAAACCAATTAGAGTTTTCCGTTTTAAAATAAACTTTTTAAGCTTTATATTTAATATTAGGTTTACATTATTTAATATTAGTTTATTGAGTTAACAATAAAACTTACTATCTAGTTGCTGTTGTTATTATTTACTATTTGCCTTGGAACCTTTCTTAATAATTTTATTAAAAATAGTAACGGTAACGTTAGGTTAAAGCAAAATTAATTTCTTTTTAATTTGTTGTAACAAGAAAGTAAAACATGCAAACTCTGTATGGTTAAAATAAGAGGTAAGTGATAGATGACTAGTGTCCTTCATAGCGCAGTATGAAAATATTTTTATTTGTCTGTGGAAATATTTCTCAAGGTAAATGGAAAAAATTAATAAGGCTTTTTATTGATTTTTAGTACAATCTAAAATCTTCAAACTTTGTAGAGCACGCTAATGCTATCTTATCAACCGTGAAGGGACCATCTGAAAATATAAAAAAAATATAATTTGTTTGATTTATTTGTAATCTCACCTTAAAAATCTTAAGTCTTACCTATTTGGAACCATTTGTTAGTAGGTATACCAGACTCCTCGCGTGCCGAAGATATGGCTGCCCTCATTGCAAATGGTACTACGATTCCCATACAAGCAGCTGGTTCACCAGAAGCTAACAATGAATATAATATAATAAACTACTGTTATATTATAATAAACATTGTTACAGACTACTTTATGTATAATTATTGGTGTCTGAAAATGTACTCTTTAAAATTAATTTTATGTGTTATACATTAATATTTTATGAAAACATAAGTTTGGATACGATTGCAACAAAATTTAAGGCAAGATTAATTTTTTAGAAAACTTAAACAATGACTTATTGTACCTTTAGCACCAAGAATGACTGGGGTGCTAAATGATCGTTTTCTGAAATAAACCCTGAAGTCCTGAGGAATGTCTCTAGCACCGGGTACCCAGTATTCCCACGTGCGATCCGTTAATACCTCTCCGCTGCTAGGTGAGTACACGATGTTCTCAGTCGTAAAGTAACCGACACCCATTGTAAAAGCTCCTTCTATCTGGGAAATAATTAAATTAATTATAATACTTAATTGTTTTACTTCAAGCTGCATAAGTAGTTTTTATACAATTCCAAAATTTACTAACCTGACCAACATCAATTTCAGGGTTGACGCTTCTGCCAACATCTTCAATTAAATCGACTCTTATTATTTCCCATTCTCCTGTCAAGACATCTATTTCAACTTCAGCTAGTGTTATACCATAAATACTGTACTTCTGTTCATCGCGAGCACTCACTAGATCATGCACTTGTAAATCTACATTCATTTCATACGCTTTTTTTATTAACTCTTCCCATGAAGGATTACTTAACTGATTTTTAACTGGTTCTAATCTTCTAAGTAGTTCCTCGCAACATCTTTGTACACCAATTCCAATATTTTGAGATGTTATACTACCACCAGATCCGAAAGAGTTAGGTGCAATAATTGTATCATTAGGTTTAATTTGAATTTTATCTATTGAAATGTTGAGAAAAGAAGCGGCGATTTGAATAGCCTTGGTATTAATACCTTGTCCCATTTCTACACCTGCATGAGTGATGGCCACAGTGCCGTCATCATAATAAACACTCATATTTACTTCTAGGTATTGTGTGCCAATAGGATCCCACCTGAGAAAAGAAAATCTTAAACCTCGCTTCTTCCAACGGTTCTCGGAATTAAATATGTCTATGGCTGCTTTTCGCTCATCATGTTGCGAATTATTTTTTAATGTCTCGAGCATTTCTAGGATATCATTGTATTTTGTTGTATCTAAGTTCGCTAGACGTGCATCGAGTGGGTCTAGATTCATTTCATAAGCGATTCTTTCTATTAGTGTTTCAGCCATTGCAACATTTTCTAAAGTCCCTGTATTCAAAAGGAAAAAATAAGTAAATAATGTGAAATATTTACAATATTTTAGCTGGTAACTGTAAAAATATTACCAGGAGATCGACACCAAGTATTGGATGGGGTATCTGTAACAACATTATATGCTTTGAAGGTCCAGGTATCGCTTTTGTAGACATTATTGTATAAACCAATTCCCAGAAATATTAAAGTTTCATTTATTATGTAACCATTGTCACTGTATAAATCATAATTCATGGATTGTATAGTTCCCTCTTTGTTTACTGAAATCTGTGTTGTAATATATTAGTATTTATTATTACTATTATAGATTTTGTGTCCCTTAAGATCCCTTGTCCCTTGATGGATGGATGCATCAGATATAAAAAAAATACATTTTTACTTATTAGGTACATATTTAAAAATTTTATTTTAAGACAAGCACCTGTGGACACAAATGAAATTATGTAATTTCTACCCGATTTAACTTACGAAGTTTTCGACTTTTGGGGTACTTTTTACTTATAATATTACTTTTTCACCTAACTGTGTTTTAAAGGAAGACTAAGAAAAAAAGAACTTTTAAAAGAAAAAAACATTCTAATGATTTGTGTTAGTATTTTTTTAAATATTTTATCAAAAGCATATGGTTGAATGAAAAAAGGACTCATATAAGATACTTATATTAAAATAAATTTTTGAATCTTTATCAAAAATATTACCTCGAAATTTGTAGAACATGGCAATCGTTTTCCAGTAGCTCTCATATTGGTAGTGAGACTTTGTATAAACCGACAAGGTCGATTAAGTTTATATGCGACAAGACTACTTCCTAATGAAACCTGAGTTACTCTAGATAGCTTATATCCATAACCCCCACCAAGACGACGTACGTGAATATCAATTTTGTTTTGATCTAAAAGAAGAGCTCTTGAAAGGGCCACATGCACTGAATCTATCCATTGTGATGCAGCGTAAACTTTTAATCCTTCTTCAGTGGGATGGGTTACAGTCACTAAAGTCTCCATCGTAAAGTGGTACTGTGCATATATAGTTTGTTCACCCTTTATATTTTTTTGTATATCTGTACCAGTAGAAGTTGCGTTTATTGTTATAACGGAGGTTACTTTTGTTGGATCATTTTTTGCAATTTTTATATCTAGGACTGGAGTCTTAATATCAGTATATGTTACTTTAACTAAATGTACAGCTTTGTCAGCTATGCTTTGACATTCGGCAGCAATAATACCAAGGGGTTGATTAAAATATTTTACTTCACCGTTACATAAGAATTCTTCATCGCGCATATTAAAAGCATTGGGCGCGGGTATGTAACTGTTTTTGCCCGGGATATCAGCAGCAGTATAAAATGCAATCACTCCAGGTTCTGCCTGATAGATAACTTGATTAGTATAAATTAAATTTTCAAGCTAATTTCTTTAGTGTTTTTTTATCATTCTTACCAGAGCTCGAGTAGCATCTATTTTACTTATTTTTCCTAGAGCAACCGTTGTTAAAACAAACGCTGCAAAAACTTCATTTGGTAGCCTAGGAATGTCTTCCGAGTATTTTGATTCTCCAGCACATTGAATCTAAAATTGAAGTACATATATTTTCCCGATAAATTGCTTTAAATTATGATTTTGATTGAAAATTTTCACTTACCAGTCCATCTAGTTTTGGTATTGGTTTATTAATAGGCCATAATGAGGGATTCGTATCAAAAATCTGCCTTCCCTCTGATACGGGTCGTGTTTCGTGAATTTTGCTGGCCCCAGATATATACCTTGGGTTTAATCTATTTCGTGGACTCAAGGATAGGAGACCCTTAAATCACTTATTAAATTAAAATACGTCTAAAATATAAACATATTTTAATGTATTGAATGGGAAACATTTGATGTATAAATTATTTAGGAATAGATATGATTTTTTAAATCTGTTTGTATAAAATATTATAACAATTAATATTTAATTTGATTACATATATAGGTATCATATTACAATGTGATTGTGAATATTAAATATCATATACTTTAATTCCAAAGAGATGTTGTTTTACAGATATTTTTAAGGAATGGAATTCAACTAAACCAAGAGAATCAGTAACAGAAAATAATTCGTTATATGTCAATAAGAATATTGTAGTAAGTAATTAATTTTAAGCAATTATAACAATACGGGGATGTATACCTGGTTTAGGAATCATAATTGTATTAGTTTTTAAACCATAGCATTTAATAATGATTTTAATTTAGTTGAAATAGTATATAAGAAGTTAAAAAAAACCTTTAATATATAGTAAGTTACTATCCTATCATTTTGAAAGTTTCATTTTAGTTATATGACACATGATAAGTTAGTTCTGTTTTTGAACAATATTTAAAAAAAATCCTATTCACACCTTTTGTTCATAAATCTTAAGCATTTAGATTATTGCATTCTTTAGGATCCATTTTTTCATAAAAAATATCTTACAGTTGCCATCTGAAATAGCCACTAAATGTTTAAACAGAGTTATTAATTTCTATATTTATAATATACAGAATATTGCAATGCAGAGCAAGAAATTATACGTAGCTGTGGGATCTTCATCCTTCAGTAAAACTGAACACATTTCTGTAGTTTCATGTTTTTAAATTAATTTTAATTAAATTTCAATCACCTTATAGAATAGCGCCAGAGCCGCCTGCCGTCTGTACTGCACAGGCGGTTCAGGTAAGCTTTCGGTTACCACCAACTCCGAGTTCAGTACTTGTAAAGCACCCTGCAGGGTCTCGTTCCTTAATATTTGCTTACCAATCAGATACCGCTCGGTTTTCCAAGATCTCGTGTACGACGGTGAGAGACCTCCGTAAACTATTCTACAAACTTCGATTCTTTCATTGTGGTCTATTTTGTATAGAAAGCCAGCGTTGACAAGAGCATGGGCGTTTTGGGACCGCGGCATTATCTGAAAGTAAACTGCACGATTAATTGACAAATTTATATTCTTAAAATATATAAACTAAATATTAGATACTTCGTTTATAAATAATAGCTATGTATTTAAAGGCAACTTACTTTAAATGTAACTATTTTATTTTCAGTGCTCAATGGAGGTAGTAATATGTTTAATATAATTTTTCCGGTCATATCCTCTTTAAGAAAGGCTTGCATTGTGACGATTTTTCTTTCACCCGGTCTTGTCACTGAACGGAAAATGAATTGAAGTATTAGACTAGAAAGCGGTGAGTAGTTGTAGTAGTAAAAGTAGAATAGTTTCAACTGTACTGTTGATTAGGATGCATAAAAAAAAGAAGTCTACTAAATACTACTTTGAAATTTAATATTATGCCATTATGAATTTTGAAAAATACTAAACTTTAGTATCGTTCGAGAAATACATATTTCCATCAGTTATAGTTTATTATTATTTAAAAAATGTGCCACCGTCACTAAAACTCACAGAATAACTTACAATAAAAATACTTTGCATCAGTAATCACAATATAAATAATCTAATATTAATAGAGACATACAGAGCAAATAGTGAAACATATTCATGTACTTTAAACCGGCCGGACATTCATCTCACTATAGAAAAATATTAATATATACCTAATTTTGAATTATGAAAATAATCAACCGTACAGGCAAGAGTCGAATTTATGACCTTTGGAATATCGGCATCGTAGACTTACTAGTTTAGCTACCTTCAGAAACGTAGCATTCTAATTATGTTGTTTTTTATCGTTTCTCCCAAAAACGTTATGTTAATAATGGAGACGAATAAATAATGTATAATTCGTAAACTTATTACTAGAAAAAAAACAAGCAAACTACAATAACAAGATTACCTTAAAAATTACTTATTTAACATGGAATAAATATTGTAATTGAAGCTATGATTTGAAAAAAATATAAATGTTGACATTTATTATTTACTTTTTTTTTTAATATATAAAAAACAATTTAAAATTTACTTTCCATCGCGGATATGTAACTCTACTTCTAAGATGCGCATGTATGTGATATCGAAACTAATTTGAAATTTTATAATAAATATAAATATTCATTATAGAAATCGCGGCCAAAAGGCAACAAAATAGTAAGAGTAAACGGTGCGTAACTATATCAAATAATGTAATTTCCTTAATTTGTGAAGAACGATAATTCCAAATATTGATAGGTGTATTGTTAAGGCAACATATTTTGTTGTTAATTAATTGTGTAACAATGTAGCATATATATAATTGTAGTATTAATCATGAAACAGCGATTAAAAAAATCAAATTTTATTGTTTATTGGAGGGGGGATAAAAACCTGATTTTATAATAAATTTATGATATAGTCCTCTAATATCTTTACAGGACTTAAACTCAAGCACGTTGTAAGATAAAGAAAGTGCTAAATTTATATATGTATGACCAAATGATTGTAGCAATACTTACGTATGGTTAACTGGGCTCCAACAGTTTCAAAAAGGAGATAAATATCAGATGGGAAGCCGATGTGACGATTTTTTAACATAAGATTACCAGCGACAGTAGCATTCTAAAAACATAAATCAATAATTAACCATTTTGGTGCTATTTTTTCAATTTATAAAAACTTATTTTATTTATATTCAATATATAAACACACTATGTTCTATATATATATATATAAATATGTACGTTTGATACCAAATTAAAAAAATGCATAAAAAGCATTATTATTTGTTACAAGTTTTTAATGTTCCCAATTTTAAGTACAGTGTGGTCGACATATGTATGGAGGTCAACATACGTATCAAACCGGTTTCGTTAAAAATCAAGCAACTACCAAATGTAATTCTGATTTTATCTTTGTACGAAGAAATAATCTCATTTCAATGCATAGTTTTTTTAATAATCTCAAGACAAGTTCATTTTATTTTAATTCTGTATTTGGGTGTAATAAAAATATGACATAGAATGTTCTTTGCCACATATTTTTTTGATTAATTTTTATAATTATTCACTATAAAATAGTAATCGGTCTAAGTTATTCAATACTTAAATTCTTACTAACTCCATAAAGAACTTACATTTCTAATAGTGATGTGAGCCACTAGTCTTAAATGATCATTTAATATTCTAAGATATCCAAAGTAATCGCTATCAGCTATAGTATCAAATATATTCATAAGCTCAGTTAACGTCGTTGCTCCCCCGATCACTAAGTTTTGGGCAATATAATGTTGTCTTAGCTCTACAACTCCATTAACATTGATCAATACTTTGGGATATTCTAATATTGGAAAAACACCTGAAATAATAGATTTTTAATCAAACGAAGCATTAAAAACGTTAGAGAAATATTAAAAGGTTCAAATATGTGTTGAAAGTTTATCTAAAAGAAATTGAAACCTTAGCCTTGATTTGTCTAAATTCCTTATTAAATCTCTTGTTCATTCTTTTGCTTGATACTTTTTTTCCTCACGTATTAAACCTACTCCAAATTAAATTATAATTACTCAATTTCATTTTAATATACCTTTTCCTGTGTTACCAGCCAAAAACATGTAGGACTGCGTTCCTCTTGATTGGAATACCGCAAATATATCAGCAATACATGTAGCTTTGAACCAATCTCTATTATCACTCAAAACGATATGTAACATTCTATCAAAAACTTCATCTTTTGAGATAACGCACCAATCGGATTCATCACAGCTATTCTTGGAACAAGGTTTATTAGTTTTTTTACATATTTGAAGATCTTCAATGTCTAAAACTTCAGGAGCGTCAGAAGCGAATTTCTTGAACGCTTCTAATATAGGCCTATATCCAGTACATCTGCAGACGTTGCTTCCAAAAGACTGTTCCACTTCAAGCATTGTTGGTTTTTTGTTTTTGAGAATACTAAAAAATAATATAATAAAAGTTGAACGTAATTTAATGTTACTAAAAGAAATCAGTTACATTTATAATAATCTAAAAAATATAGACATATCAAACAAATTTACGTACGATTTAAGTTGTTTTATTTACATAACATAAGCTCTTTTATTACCTATACATAGCCATAATCCATCCCGGGGTGCAGTAGCCGCATTGAGAGCCGTTGTTTTCTGCAAGCGTCTTCTGCAGCTGATGGTAGCCTTGGAGACGGTTACCGATTTTCTCTATCGTTGTTATCTCCCACTCATTGCATGAAGTTATCGGTACCATGCACTAAAAATGTGTCTCAATATAAACCTATGAAAATTATTTGAAATCTATACATATAAATAAAATTGATGTATCTGTTAGTAATTCCAAATGAACAGCTTCTTACTAAATGCATTTGAAAATATATACAGACTTTGATAAAAAAATATTTTTTTTGTCTGTCTGTCTGTCGGTTTGGTTTGGCTAATCCCTGAAATTGCCTAAACTACTTTAACAGGACATTCACTGACAGAAAGCTGATATTGTAAGGAATAACTTAACTGAACTTAAGGCTACTTTTATTTAAAAAACATAATCCCTCGAACGAAGTCGCAAGCACAGCTGGTAGTAAATAAAAAATATTATTGAATAAATTATAAATTTATAAATGGTAAACAAATTATTAATGTTATAAAAATTTATAAATGCTAACTACTATTAAATATTTAATTAAACCTACTAAAACCATACAGATTACCACCCACAAGTTCCCAACCGTAAAAACATATGACCCACATATAACGTAGTGGTTAACAAAGAATTTGATCCACTTATTCTCCTGTTATTTACTACTGTCATAATCAACGGAATAAAGTGTGTGAAATACATGTTCAGTACCTGATTCAACTCCACCCAAATTGAAGAAATACATTTATATTACATTGCGTACGTCTATTATATTGTTGCTTAATCTTAGACGATTAATGCTCTCGTAACCCGGTTTCATTGGTATTTTTGTATATTTTCCGGTATAATGCTACTATACCTATTAACAAAATTATATACAAGCTGTAATTATCGAGCACCTAGAATATATTCACTTAATTTCATGTTCATTCCATTCATTTGGTTTCGAAATATAATAATAATTAGTGCTAGTATTATTGAGCCCATATATATTTCAACAGATTTCGTTAATTGCAGATTTTAACAATTCCTTATTTTCTAAACGAAATTTCAGATAAAAGTAACATCACATCAAATCTAAAAGAATATATATCTATATATTTGACGAAAAGAATTATAATTTTTTTATATATACACACACAAACACATTTTCACATCTTTTCTTCATTAGGGTAAGGAGGAACAGTGAATGCTAGAGTTCAAAGCATCGTAGAACTTGATGTGTCATAGTTAGATTTGTTGACTTTTTTGCTATCATAATTTATTTGGTTTTTAATTTATTCTCATATTACGACTGGGACTCAAAAGTCAATACTATAAAAATAATAATAGTGAGAAGATGAAAACGTGATCATGGAATTATTTATTGGTTTAGCCTATGATTCTATCTCTTGGAACCGTGAAACTAGAGTTTGATTTTTGATGCGATTACGATACGATTTAACATTGATTTTGATAAGATACAATTGAAGTAAATAATAAACTTTGACCTTGTTTTTGATAAGCAGAAGAAGGTAGAGTATGATTTGGGCTTTTGGCTCTTTCGCTCACCATCACTACTACTATGTGGTCGAGCCAGTCCGTATTCGAGTTGCAAGTAAGTGACTAATATTAGCTTCTATCACCTCTAAGTATCAATCAAATTAAATAGACCTCTGGCCGGTGTGTTACCCTTTTATAATTATTCATTTATATTAATTACTGTTTGCTAATTCACTTTATTATATTATAAGTATAGTAATATACTTTAAGAAGCGAGAAAAGATACATAAAATTAAATTTTATAACCCGTAAATATCTCGTAAATCTTTAAAATAAACATAAAAATATAATTATATTTTTACTTAAATTAAATGGAGGAGAAACAATGTTGTAGTCAATTAAATATTGATAACGTAAAATTATGTATGTCAAGTATAAAAATACAGTTACAGCAATTAAAGTCGAAAAAATATATTTAAAGAGATTATGCAATTTTTTTATGTACCATTTTAGACACTAGATATTTAGATACTAGATAGTAGATAGATAAGATATTCGGCAAATGTCGTAAGATCGATCGTAAGAATGAATTTCGTTTCATAAGCATATATTTTATGTGCCAATAGAATTATTACTATTAATAATTTTTGCACATGTGTATATTTTAAGGTATATATGTTTTGAAAATAACTTAGTTAGATTTAGTTAGACTTAGTGGAAGTCATTTGAATCATGAGGAATAGACTTTAAGGTTATTTATAAAGGATTGATGAAATGTAAACGATTTCTATTACTTTATACTAATCGTTTTATATACAAACTTAAATCTATTCCATATTAAACCTGATACTTATATCATACTAGAAATTATGCATATATATATACATAACGGAAGTTATTTAAATTAGTTGTTAAATAATGGTATTTACTGAGTTGACTCCTTCAGATTCTCCTCCTGGGGTTTTGGTGACGTTGACAATGCAGGCTCCGCAACCTCCCTCCAGACACATGTACTTAGTGCCTCGCAGCTCCAGGTGTCTGCGCAGATACTCCAGCAGCGTAGTCGAGGAACTCACCTCGCCGCCCACTAACAACATATCAAAGGTAATTAAAGGAGTCACATCAAACAAATTCAAAAGATTCTATAAAAATAATTTAAAAAAGTAAAAATACGCAAGTTAAAAAAGTAAAAAATCCCCACAAAGCTTTATTTATATACCACCGTATATGTACCACCGGTGATAGTATTGTATTAATAATATTATGGATAATTACAAAATTGAGAATAAAATCATGAAATTTTTAATAAATTCGAAAAGATCTATTTTTTAAGTAAATAAACACTGTCAGCTAGTTTTGACACTGAATTAGTACAACGTAATAAAAAACAGATTATTTAATTGATGTTCCATCAAAATAAATACACCAGTTTTATACCAGAGCACTGCAATCCGTTGACTTGGAAGTTAACTCTATCCATGACCGCAGGTAACGTGTCACTTCATCAGACTGAGCTCGTGCAGTAACATATTACAATTAATCTTTCACTAACGTTGCCGAAATGAAAGCAGTTCCACCGGTTTCTTTTAAACTATTAATTTGACATAAAATTTCAAGAATATTTTTATTAAAACATATAGAATAATGAATATAAGAAAGAACTGAATAAGTTATCTGTCAGAAGCAAAGGATTTTGATTCCATAAAATTAGTTGACGAGACTTGCAACAACTATTCTGACTTGGTATTAATAATTATATTTACTAATTAAATACATTACCAAATTTGTTTTTTTGCTCTTATATGTTGCAATATAATTTCATCATTTAACTATAAGGTTCTTTAGTTGGTCAGCTTATTTTTTGTAATTTTTTATCTATATAACAGTGTCGAGAAATAGATTGGAATATACCAACTGGATGACTATAATTTGAATCTTTTTAACCTAAATATTGCAACAGTTGTAAATTGCTTTCCTGGGTTGTCTGCGTATTTTAAATTGAGTATAACAAACTATTACAAATTATATTATTACTTTGTTTAATGGATAAGTTTGTTATTAATGTAATCATAAGGCAAAAATCATTTCTTTTCCAAGTTTATAATAATATATATTAATTATTTGTTATGTGATTATATCAAACTGAAATCTCTACTATGTAAATACGAGTATACCTTCATAAGGTTGTACATCTCAAATGTATAGTGCAAGCAGTCTTTCATTTCTCATAAAGACTATTCAAGACTCGTTATTCACAAACTTAAGTTTCCGTTATTGTTAGCAGGAGAAACGTGTTGCAAGTCATGCTAATTACCTGATTCTTTATTATTCAGTAACAGTATAAAGATACATAAAATATTAAATGTGTTAGGTGGATACGAAAGTAACAACAAGCAATCGTGCTAATTTTATTTAACCGAGAATTTGTGTAATAAAAATGTTAATTTTATAACCTCTATATAAAATAATAATTAGCATATTATAAATATAAAAAAATGTAATAACGTGAAAATATAATGTATTTTTATATATTTTTATAATTACGGATTGCAACAAAAACTCTAATTTGGGCTTGTTGACCTTCAAATATAGCGTTCTATTATTGCTATTTTAGTTTTATTATTATAAAAACAAATTATAATGGTAGATAGAAGATGGATCGGGTGAAAAGTAACTTCTCCTGCCCGAAAGGATATGTTAATCTGAATTTACATTTACATTCGAGCACGTTCTTCTTCATTCTCAGCGTGACATCTTCGCTAGTACCTGCCACTCTGTGGATCTCTTCATTGCGGATTCGGTCAACTAAACTGACTCCGCATATTCTGCAAAGAGATCGCATCTCCGAAGCATTCATCTTTCTTACATTTTTCTTCTGTGTTACCCATATCTGGCGACCGTCTAACAGCGTCGTTAGCAAAACTGCATTGTTTACAGCCAAACCTGCAGCTATGCTGACGTTTCGCCGTCTCAACAATGCAGCCAAATCATCGTTAAGTCTGTTAATGAAATTAATATATATATATATATATATATCTTAAAGTGGTATGATTCTGGTTTCAATTCTTTTTTTATCAAATGGATAATTTAAAAATGATGTCTTAATTTGTACCGAATAAACAGACAACCAGCAATCAAGTTAATATTGCATTGTCATCTTGTTCGGGGATATGTTTAAAATTTAAAATTACGAGCTTATTGGTAAAAAAACTTATTTCAATTCATACAGATAGATGATTGGTGAGAATCAGATTTTTTATAAAATTATATAACCATACTTTTAAAAAATAATCAACTTTATACCCATTATCTATTATTTTTTGCTTCTCTAATAAAAGATATAGTTATGTAACCACTATGCAAAAAAAATATTTATTATTTCTTTTAAAGTGACTGGTCAATTTAATAAATCGAATACTACATATTTCGTATTACAAATTGAGTTAAGGTTTGGGCTACTGTCGAGCCAGGAGGATATGAATTTATTTTATATTATTTTAAGAGTTATTGATCTTTATTCTTTTGTTCCTTTTTTCTTGGACATACGGGCCTATCACAATGTGTTTTGCTATTAAGTTATATGAACTACACTTGTGTAATGATGAGGAAACGCGCTATATTTATTGTAAATTTTAATAAAAATAAAATAAAAAACAATAATTAACAACACATTTAATTTTTCCCTCTTCAATTGCTTTAAAAATTAATCATAAAGTAGTTAGTCCATAATAATATAAAGTTAAAGTATGTTATATGTGAACTAAGACAATTAAAATTACAATCAAAATCAAAATCTTTATTGAAAGTTAATTTTATACAAAAAACTTTTTCATTGTCAAAGCTACAACCAGAACGGAAAGTTATTTGCCACTGACTTGAGAAGAATTGGCGGCAGAAACTAATAAAAAAATAGATTTATAACACAATTTGGAATACCTTCGTAGCAAGTACTTCATACCCACGTTATATCTTATTATATATGTTCTAAATACTTTGAAAGACTAGTATCCGTTAGCACACAAACGTTTCTTAACAAGTTTTTTAAATTTATTAATGGATAAAATTTTAAGGTTTACTGGGAGCTTGTTGAAAATGTGTATATATTGCCCTATAAAAGAATTAGTAGTAGAGTAGAGTAGTGCCCTATAAAAGAATTAATAGAGAGTAGTAGAGAGTAGAGTAGAATTAGAGTACTAGGCAAGACAAGTTTGTGTTTGTGGGAGGCATTGGTGTTTTTAAGTAAGGTTAATAGATTAATATATCTATTTATTTATTTATTTAGCTTCACGACATATCCCTTGCGAGGTAGCCAGAGACGACGGAACGCCAAACGCTACGGTCTCTGCATTCCTCTTTCGCCTCGGCCACAGACATCAACCTCTTCATACATGCCCTCTGGGGTGTCCTCATGCTTTTTACGTGACCTTCCTCCAGTAACATTGATACTGTGTTTTCGAAGGTCACTCGAGGCCTCCCCCTGTCTCTCTTACCGCTCACTTTTCCTATATAAATCTTTTCTACCATTCTTTCATCACTCATTCGTTCGACGTGCCCAAACCACCTGAGCACGTTCTTCTTCATTCTCACCGTGACATCTTCGCTAGTACCTGCCATTCTGTGGATCTCTTCATTGCGGATTGATCAGCTAGACTGACTCCGCATATTCTGCGAAGAGATCACATCTCCACAGCATTCATCTTACTTACATTCTTCTTCTGTGTTACCCACGTTTGGCTGCCGTATAACAGCGTCGGTAGCAAAACTACATTGTGTACAGCCAAACGTGAAGCTATGCTGACGTTTTGCCGTCTCAACAATGCAGTCAAAGCACCGTTGACTCTGCTCCCGGCAGCAATATGCCTTTCCACATCCATTTCGTATCTTCCGTCTCTGCTAAACATACTTCCCAAATATACCACTTCATTCACTTGTTCTATTATCTTATCATTCACGTTGATCTTACATTCTGTTCTTTCTTCATTCCTTTCAAATATCAGAACCGTCGTCTTATCTACATTCAGGTTTAGACCATTAATTTCATACCCATCTTTCAGAGTGGTGACCAATGCCTGCAAATTGCATTCTGATGATGCAATGAGCACTGCATCATCTGCATATAGCAAGCAATTGACCTTAAGGTCACCTACTTTCACTCCCATGTCACTGTCTTTCACGCCTTGGAGACAACTATCCAAATACAAATTGAAAAACCAAGCTGACATAGCGCAACCTTGCTTAACACCCGATTGGATGTCAAACCAGGGCGACATGCCAGCTCCTACTCGCACACAGGCTGAGTGATCTCGGTAAAGAGACTTTACAGCCTGTAGCAAGGGTCCGTTCACATTGTATCGGGGCAGTATCTCCCATAACCCATCACGACGCGTCGTGCGGCTGCGCCAACCTGCAAACAGACCTCTTATTCTAGCAACGACTAGATAATGGTCCGTTCCCAGATCAGCACCCCTGAACACTCGCGTGTCCATAACTTGACTTCGAATACGCTGATCCACTAGGAATAAATCAATCATACTTCTTTCTTCCGCTCGCTCCCATGTGTACATGTGAATTTGTTTGTGATCAAACATCGTGTTTGCCACAAACAAATTTTTCTCCTTACAAAATTCCAAAATAAGCTTTCCAGCCTCATTTACTCTCCTATCACCGTATTTGCCTAGCACGCTTTCGTAACCACTTCGCGCGGTTCCAACCCATACATTCATATCTCCACATACTATCAACTTTTCATTATCTCTGACACTACTTAGAACATCCCTCACACTCTCCCAAAACTCTTCAAGCTCGCTCATTTGAGCTGACGATATTGGCGCATACACGGCTAACAAGAATACTCTTGTTATCCCCAGCTTAAAGCGAACCCAAAGAAGTCTCGGATTGATCGCCTTGTATTCTACCATTGCATTAACCATTCGAGAAGACAATAATACGGCTACATCTTGGCAACCTCGCTCACCCTCTGGAACCTCAGCCCAGAAAGCGACCCGGTTGCCGGGCAAATCGGTCGTATCATTGCCTTTTCGCTGGGTCTCAGACACACAAATAACATCCAGATCTTTGTCATCCATCACATCTAATAATTCATTCATCTTCTGTTCCATTCCTCCTCTTACCTTCTACGTAGCTATTTGTAGCTCCGTCCTCCACCTTCCGCTGTTCGGAACATGGCGTGTTGGTTGGCGGTTATTAATATTAGAAATAAATCTTATAATTAAAAGATAAAATAAAGGCAACCTCAGATATTTTATCTAGTGTTACTGAGAAAACTACGGCTGCTAACAGACCTATAAAAAATATAATATTGAAATAAATTCGGATATAAATGTAACAGATATTTTTTAGACTTTTTTTTACTGTAATTCCAATAATAGCCACGCGTTGTATTAAGTCTTCAACATCTTATGCAATCGCAGAATTGACTATTAATGTTTCGTTTTTAAACCTGTTTCATCAGGTCAAATTGTTAAAACATTTAAAATCTTGAATCTGAAAAAAATTATGATCTTTGCGGTTAAATTACTAAGCATTATTAAAAATATATATTGTCCCATAATTATCCTTAAATTTTAAGAAATGTATTGAAGCTGGTATATTTCCAGATTTGAAGAAAAATAGTAAAGTAGTTCCGTTGTTTAAAAGTGGCGAAAAACTAGACACTGGAAATTATAGATTTCCGAAAAAAAATATTTTATACTTTGTTTGTAGTAATAAAATAGTCCATAATGAACAATATGGTTTTATCAAAAGTAAACCAACAACTGATGTGGGTGCCACGCTTCGTAAGCATATTTACGACACATGAGAGAAATTGCAGAATGCAATCGGTGTTTTATGCAATTTATCCAGTCTCTGATTGTGTAGATCATCAAATATGACTATGTGTACTTAACTACAATGATGTGCGTAGTTCTGGGATTGATCTTATTGCTTCTTACCAAAATCAAACAGTCCAGGTGGTTGACGTAAATAATTTTAAATCGGGTTGTTTTCACTTAAAGACGTGTTTTAGACAAGGATCTATTTTTGGCCCTTTCTATTTTGATTTTACATTAAATTACCTTCTTCATAAAAGATCTATGTGATATTGTACTTTTTGCTGATGATACATTGCTTATTTTTAAAGTTGCTCAAATAGGACTTATTATGAAGAAATAAATAATGCTCTGTCACGTGTTCTTTATTGGTTCCAAATTAATAGTTTGGTCCTAAATGATAAGAAAACTAAATGCATAGAGTTTACACTTCCTAATTCATAAAGCCAAATTTGTAGCTTACTCCTAAAAATTTTTATGATACTATCATTAAAATTTTGAACTTAATAATTTAACTTAATAATTTTCTTAGGTATAATTTTAGATAAAAAGCTCCTGTGGAACCCCATCTCTTGCAGAACCACTAGCAGGCAATCGTAGCTAGATCGTCTTTGAAATTAAAAAAGTAAGGCAATTAATGGACGTCAATTTGGCGCGACTAGTTTATTTTAGTTATTCTCACAGTAATTTGTCTTACTGTATTTTAATATGGGATAGTGCTGCTGAAATTAATTTCATATTTATTTTACAAACCAGAGCTGTGCGCTAGCACATAAATAATATATATATATATATACACATATATATATATATATATATACACACACATATATATATATATATATATATATATATATATATATATATATATATATATATATATTATACAATTATAAATAGCTATATTTATAAAAAAAGTTCAAGATTTCCTGAGAGATGTTTTTAAAGAAATGCGTATTCTTATGGTAGACTCTGAATGTATATTGAAGAACATATTATGTATACGCAAAAATTTTTGTACTTAGATCAAAAACAGTGATAGACACACGATTAATACAAGAAATAAAAGCAAAGTCGTAAAGACTATATTTCGCTACAAAAAATTAATAAATCCTTCATGACATTCAGTGTACCCATATAATAAAGTTCCACAAGATACCTTAGACCTTCCTTTTCTTAGTTTTAAATTAAAAATTAAGTGTTATTAAATAAATCTTATTATAGCATTCAAGAGTTTTTAGTTGATACCAATTGGTAGAACTTAGTATGTAGACTCCTTTGCAGGGTTGATCTTACAACGTGTACATAAAACATTGTTAAATTTCTTTTAAAAAGAGCAACTTTTGAGTTTCTGGCCTTTCTCAGCAGAACAGTATTCCGAGCCGCGTGGTATCTCATCCACAGACTGATTACACATACCTTTTTTATGTTTTAAATGACAATTCAAAAGTGCGTGTAAATGTCAACTTAAATAAAGATATTGTAAATTTGGATTTTAGTTTAATTGAATGCGTCTATCAAGACTGCAGCAGCTGACAAACGGTAGTATCAAGCTTAGGCTAATGCATTAGTCATTACGGTTCCGAAATCTAGAGTTTTGAAGAGGAAATATAACGATGCCACCAATTTCTTCCAATAGTAAATTCCTAGAGTAAAGTTCAAAAATAACGTTAAATTAAAGGATCAGCTGGCAAGCTTCCGTCTGGCACATGCGAGTTCGTTTACACGTGTCCTAAGTAAGAAAATTGTACTTGACAAAATAAATATATTAAAATAACTTCTTGTAAATTTTAAAAATTCCTATTTAAGCCTTAGGAGTATATATATCTATTAGAAAAAAAAATACAGTTTTTTCAAAATAAAACAGATCGAAACCTTGTGGTCTACGTCGTCTCCTCCGCTATTGGTGGAATTAAAACTGTTAAGATATACACTAATTAAAAAATCTCTTTTCAATCAAGTTCATAATCAAAGCTACATTATTTTGATCTAGAAAATTTTATAATGACATGTCCTTCTAAAACTTCTGACTGACTGACTACAACTCGTTGACTAAACCTCTGGGGTTAAAATATTTTAATAATAACAATAATAGACCTTCTACAATAAATCCCGATGAAAATATGAATGACGAGTGGTTATAAATAAAAATTTTGAATGTCATAACTATAAGTTTTGCAATAATGTTACCGGAGAAATGAGATGTTGGTGTATACCAGTGAGTCAGTTAATTAATCATCTACTTCCAACGGCTTCTTAATATTCAGGGTGCAGACAAAAAAACAAAAAACAAAACAAATAACTTTAAGTATGCACAAAAGAAACCTAACAATTTTATTCAATATTGTGATAAACATAATCTAGAACGGGTAAAAAGCACAAGCCCGCTTTACCTAATAAACTGAACATTAAATTGTTCATTAGGTTATGAAAAGTGACTTTCGCAATTCCACAGTATTGCTGATTATTTATAGTATGATACGCTATGAAATTAAATTCTAGTTGCAAAACTCCTTTAAGATTCATCATAAATGTATCTTAGCTTCAAGTATGGTTTTAATTAAGTCAAGCCTGCTGAGTTTCTATTGCTTGCTTTTCTCAGATGTTGGAAAAATCTTTTGAACTGTTTTGAGCTTCGGCAAAAACAAAATTTATAAACTACCTTGGGTTTTAAAGTTAAAATCAGCCGGGAATATAAATGTAATATGTTTTTTTAAATAAGTATTAAAATGATATTTTTCTTCTGTAAAATATCAGTATTAAATACACACAATTAATTCAAAGAAGGAAACAAGAAAATAAGCAATAAGAAGTGATAAGACAATCATTCGGTAATGTAATAATTATAGTTGGGGTGTCGCAATCCATCTAATCTACACAGCTTATAAACAATATTCATGTGAAAATTACTTAGTATCATTATTTACGACGGAGCCTATATTGTAGAATTGTGCTAAAGAAAAGAACACTTGCCATCGAGCCACGTCCGTCTGTTGTCCGTATTTTTTTATTAAATTTTATTGCAGCTCGTATACGTGTTGATTCAATTGGGTTAGTACTACTGATACTAATTTCACAGAAGTGAACTTATACTTATTATAACTTCCTATCTTCTGTTCTTTTCCTCTCAATATGTATTTGTCCTTCAATTTAATTCTTTGAAAATGTTCATTCAACGTACGATCTTGTTTTACTTCCTCAATAAGCGCAAATGTATAAAAAACCATTACAGTTTATCCAAAATCGCTTAATAAAACTAGTGATACAATATAAATTTGGTATAATATTCGATTCTTACTTAGTTATTTACATAGTCTGAGTTAAATTAAAACAGTCAATAAATTTTATTAATTGCAAAACTCATCATTTTTAAAATTCATTAATGCTTAGCTTTCTTTCTCAAAGCAGCAAAAATTTTATGGGACTTAAATATTTTCATAGAATATTATCATAAAAAAACGCAAAAACTGAATACATAAATTCAATTTTATTCAAAGAAGAACACAATATTACAAAATAAACACCACACCATAATGAATAAACATATTGTTTAAAACGCAATTTTTTCGATTTAGAAGAAATAAAAGAAATAAAATATAAGTAAAGGTAAATAAATAAAAATAAGTTACAGCAAAATATAGAAGCAAAAAAATATTACAGGATTTTTAAAAAAAATAAAAGAAGCAAGCTTATAGTCTCTAAATAAACGACGAAGTGTAAATATTGCAGGCAGCAAAAGAATAATTGTCATAGCGCAGTTTGAAAAAGTTACCTCAAAAGCAAATTGTACTTAGAAATATTTTGTTTTTTTGTTTAAACTTTATAAATATAACATTTATATAATTTTAGTAAAGTCGAAAGTCTTCAAACTTTGTAGAGCATGCTAAAGCTATTTTGTCAACGCTGTATGCGCCATCTGAAAAAAAAGTTTTGTTATTATAATATTACTACGTCAAGCAAAAGTTTTGTATCCCTATTTACGTAAATAACATGAATTAACTCCCAGTTGAAAAGAAGAATTATTTTTCCTAAGGATGCTGAAGCCGCGTATGAGATAAAAGCACTAGCGGATTGTTATAGACTTGAATTTGTGAGGTTTTTCTATTTTTTATTACACTTTAGCTATAGCACTTGTCTAAAAGCTGGAAAAGACTACAAAACTTATTCTCACTCTCAGCAGTTGTAATAAAGATAAGACGAATAAATGTGGCATGTGTGCAAAGAAAAAATGAACGTATAAAAAGAGGAAGATTGTTAAAAAATACGATATCTATTACTTGTAGTAGCAGCAGCAGTAGCGATATCTAGTACTTGTAAAACAAAATGGATGATTTGAGTATTTTGGTGATGAATATTGCAGGGAGTAAAGAGGTGTAGAAATTTGAATGGATATGTGTAAAAAAAAATAAGGACATGAATGTGTATCGCAGAGAGGGTGGCAAAGTATCCTAAATATTAATAGGTGCTGCTTTATATTTTGTAAAAAAGAATTTAAAAAATCTAAAAAGTTTAAGCAAATTGGGCACAATGACGGACCATACATATGGTGGGGCTTGTTTAAATTCAAATTAAAATGCAAAATATCTTTATGCATGTACGCATTTACTCTCACTTTTGAATCGTCAATTATAACATTAAAAAAGGTCAGTGTAGTCAGTCCGTGAATAAGCTACCACCGGATCTGGATGCTACTCTACTGACAAGAGATGGCCAGAAACTTAACAGTTGCTCTTTTTAAATGAAATGTAACAATATCCATTATAATATGAACCCTGTAATCAATAAAAACACGTGACACTATTTATTTCCTCATAATTAATCCAATGACTCGAAACTTTAAAAATAAGGGAAAGTGTAATAAGCAAAAAATACAGTGTCACATAAAACTTCTACAAAAAAGACAAGTCATTAATGTAAAGTAAAAATAAAAAGGATAAATCCTTGAGGAACAACCATCTTTGGGTGAGCATCACCCTATGTATAATTATTTAAGTTATACGTTAGGACTACTTTGATTTAGATAAGAGGAAATAAGATCAAGCGCAGTACTTTGCAGACCGTAGTGATTAAGTTTACATGTAATGTAATAATGTTTGATGTTCTGCGCAATAAGAGGGTTTAGATAAATCTCAAAATACCGATTGTTTTTTGCGACTTCTACCATGGTTCATAAATAAACTTAAGAAGTGTGGCACCTGCAACAGTTGTTGAATTACCTTTAGTAATACCATATTACTAACTCTAAATGATTTTATTGCTACAATGCTACAAACAATGTCTGTCAATTGATTTGGAATATTTTTTTCGACAATTTGTTAAGGTCGGTGAAACAGAAGTTTTTTTTTTTTTTTTTAATCTTTGGCTACTTTTAAACTACAAAACTATTTTACTAATCTGGAGAGGTACCGGTTTCTATACATTTGTTAATATTAAGGATAATTGTGGTCCGATATCATTTATATTTGTGCTTAGTAATTTAATAACTGACAAACACCAAAAACCAATTCTTCAGGTACCCTGGCAAGCACAAGTTCTGGCAAGAGTACTTTCCAAAGAAACTTTTTCCAGTGGTTTCTACCGTCATTGAACACGGGGAATAACTCTCTGGCCCACACAGCAGTAGAACGATCCGGTCCTTTAGGCACTTTTTTGCTTCAAGCTCTACTTTGGACGACAAAGGGACGTCACTGCCTACCATTTCTCAGAGCTCAATAACGGAAATAGTTTAAAAAAAAACCGAAAGTCTTTTCTTTGAACGTGCATAAGAGGCCGGATGGCATTTCCCAATCGTGCAACAAACATGTGTCGCTTATTTGTCTCCAGTGCTAACGCGTCTATTTCGGTATTTCTACCTTAAAGGCGTAGTCCCGGTCCCATGGAATTGTGTCTTTGTTCATCTCATCTCTGAAATGCGATAGCTCGGACCTAAGTAACTACGCACCTAACACCATTACCTCTCTTCTTTTCAATTTGATGGAGAGCATCACTAATCAACAGCTCCTAACGTGTCTCAAGGAGCATTATGGCTTTTATTATGGTCGATCGGTTAGTACTCTTCTGTGATATCTTATGACCCGTTGAGCAGTTGTTATTGAAAGCAAGGGAGAGGGTCTCATAGTTAGTCTGGTAGTAGTATAACGTAAGCTTTCGATCGTGTATGGCACACGGGGCTTCTTTCGAAGTTACCTTCCTATGAGCTTTCCAAGTATTTATTCTACTGGATAACCAGCTTTTTAACTGGGCGGAGCTTACAGGCCCCTTTCGACGGTTTTTACTCTAAGGTGTGGGTGCTAACCCCAACTCTGTTCTTTCTCTACAACAATGATATGTTGGAAATTTCCAACATACGTGACGATACTACCTGGGTGCAGTATATTCCGGCTGTGTTTTTTTTTTTTTTTTTTTTTTTTTTTATCCTTTCTAGGTTAATGCTTGACTACATTCCACCTGATGGAAAGTGGAAATGTAGTCTTAGATGGTAAAGCGCATTAACTTAGTAACCTATTCACTCTTCTCTTGAAGACGCCCACATTGTATTCGGACGGAAAAACCGACGCAGGCAAGCTGTTCCAGTCCTTCGCTGTGCGAATTAAAAAAGACGAAGCAAAGCGCTTCGTTCGGACAGGGGGAATGTCCAAAACGTAAGGATGGAAACCTGCCGTGCGTCGGGACGTCCTGTGATGGAAGGGGGACGGAGGAATTAAGTCGTGTAATTCCAGCGCACACTCACCAAAATGTATCCTATAGAATACTGAGAGGCTAGCAATTCTACGCCTGTGTTCAAGGCTGTGGAGGTTGGCTTCTACCAATTCGGGATCGCCTATAAGCCTCTTTGCTCGCCTCTCAATTGAGTCCAGAACCGCAAGATGAGACTTTGCGGCACCAGCGAATATGTGACCACAGTACTCTACACACGACCGGATCTGTGCTTTGTATAATACAAGAAGCTGTCCCGGTGTAAAGTACTGACGGACCTTCGCAAGAACGGCAAGCTTCGCTGCAGCTGCTCTTGCTCTGGACTCAATACACCGACCAAAGTTGAGGTTCGAGGAAATCTCTAAGCCTAACAACTGTAGCCGGTCACTGTATTCCAAAGATACACTCTGGAAAGTAGGAGCCAAGGTGAAAGGGCTCCTTTTGGCGGTGAACAGACACGTCTGCGTTTTGGTGGCGTTGAATTTGACAAGATTGGCATTGCCCCATGCGGAGACTGCCTGAAGTTTCTGACTGTACTTGATCTCTACTAGCCTGACTACTCGGCAGGTATCTTTCTACAACTGTGCTGTCGTCTGCATACCCATAGATACCGGGCTTCAGCAGATCGTTGATGTGCAGCAGGAAGAGAGTTGCAGAAAGAACGGACCCCTGAGGCACTCCGGCATTAATTGTCAAGGGTTCCGAGGAAGACCCGTTGACAACTACTCGGAGAGATCTCTGGTTGAGAAAGTCCGTTACCCAGCCGATCAGACCAGGAGATATGCCGTACGCTGAAAGCTTGCTTATAAGGCTCGCATGCCAGACCCTGTCAAATGCCTTCGAGACGTCCAGAGAGACGGCGACCGCTTCTCCGTTCTTCTCGATGGCCTCGCCTAAAACGTGCGTAGCATACACTAAAAGGTCCCCAGTGGACCTATTTCGGCGAAACCCGTACTGTCGGTCACTGAGGAGATCGTTACCTTCAAGGTACGCTAGAAGGCGCGTGTTCAATACACGCTCCATAATCTTGCAGAGTATGGAGGTGATTGAAATTGGTCTATAATTGGCAGGATCAGCACGGCTGCCTTTTTTGGGCACTGGTTGCACGTTTGCAAGCTTCCTTGATTTCGGCACTATTCCAGTCTTGAAAGAGAGGCGATACAGACGTGTCAATACAGGAGACAACTCAGCTGCGCACGTCTTCAGCAGAATGGCTGGTATACCATCAGGACCACTGGCTTTATTCACATCAAGACGACACAATACTCTCCATACCTCTTTGTTGGTGATGCGGATTTCCGGCATCGAAATACCGCAGTGAGGAAGATGTGCTGGAGAAGCATTGCCAGTGTCTAGATGCGAATTATCAGCGAACAGAGAAGCAAATACATTCGCTTTCTCTGTCGCTGTATAGGCCAAAGATCCATCCGGCTTCAGCAGAGCAGGCAGTGAGGGTTGGCAGAAGTTCGACTCGATCGCTTTGGCAAGAGACCAGAAAGCTCGACTGCCAGTAGGTCTGACAGAGAGCTTTTCGCCATTCTTAGCGATTCGATCGCGTCGAGCCTTCCGTAATGCCTTTTTATAGGACTTGGCAGCTTGGTTAAAGGTTCTCTTCTTTGAACGTACATCCGGAGCTTTGCGGCTTCGAGCATCAGCCCAAATGAGGTATGCCGAATGTTTGCGGTCTTCAGCACGACCACATTCGGCATTAAACCATGGGCGAGCTTTGCCACCGATGGGTACGTCAGTAAAAGGAATGAAATACTCCATTGCCTGATGCACCACATCGGTTATAGCGCCCGCACAACTCGACGGATCCAAAGAAGAGAAGCAGACCTGCCGCCAAGGATAAGATGCAAAAAAGTGACGCATCTCATCCCAATCTGCTGACTTGTATTTCCATACTCGCCTAACACCATGTGGTTCGAAAACAGGTGGGGAATATGTAAACACAGATTTCACCAGACAGTGATCGGAGGTTCCCAAGGGGGAGGTGACCTCAACACTATACCTGTCCGGATCAGTTGTCAGCAGAAGGTCCAGGCAATTGGCTGTATGGCCTACTACATCTGGTACCCTTGTCGCTTGCCTCACCAGCTGAAAGAGGTCGAAGGACAACGCAAAATTCCGCGCTTCTCTTCCAGCATGGTCGGTCTTCTGGTACGGGAACAGCCAGTCCTGATGACAGGCATTAAAGTCCCCCAGAAAGACGAGCTGCGCTGAAGGATACTGATGTAGAGCCAAATCAGCAGCCTCACCGAGATGCTCAAATAATTTAGTTGTCTCCTGGTCACCGCTGTGCGAACGGTAAACACAGGAATACAGGATTTTTTCGTTTCCTGTGTCTACTAAAACCCATAGGGAAGAAAAAGTGGGGTCTTCAAGGTGACGGAGACGCAGGATACAGAGGTCGTTCCGCGCGTACACACAGACCCCGGCACGCGAGCGAAAGTTGTGCTCTAACGAGTAGCCGGGATAATCGAGGTACGCAGTGCTCAAAGGACATTGTATCTGCGTCTCCGTCAAAAAGAGCAAGTGCGGTTGCTCTGTCTCTGTTGTCTGTTGTCTGGTTGTCTGTGGTGGTGGACAGGTTGGAGATTAGAGTGCAAGCCCCTGATATTAGTGAGCTGCACTTTGAATGAGGAGGAGTGCAACCGCTGTGAAAACTTGATCTTTTTATTGGCCTTTTTCATTAAAAAAAAATTAAAAATAAGAGTGAATAGAATGAGAAATGGCAGTTGAACGAGGCGGTACGTATCGAACCCGACGTCAAAATTGGTGATATCATGCCACTGGGAGGCTAGTCTGGAGACTGCGGGGACGCCCGAACCCCCCCAGGGACCGCCACCGGGCCTCCTCGTCTGGTTGCCAACCAGCACGATGGAGCCACCCTGGGATTTTTCGCAGCTGGCGGGGCAGCGTTTCGTGGGTGGCTGACCCACTAATTGGGCCCCCAACTATCTGCGGGCGGCCAGCGGAAAGCCGTCGCTTCGGATCCCGCTACCCTCCTCGACTAGACACCCGATACAATAAGCACCAACTCAACGCCAAACCGGTTCGCCAACGCAACGCAACTGTTCAGACCCATTTCCCATATAGACGGCTTCATCGAACAACGTGCCGGAACACGACTAGGTCGCTTTGCGACACGACTTTGTCCGATGGGTGGTAACCTTGCCGGCGACCTGATGTTATGGTCTACCACCGAGAGAAGTGTAGGGCTTTTTCGCGAAATCGTCGACAGATACCGAAAGAAAATAGTATTTTCTATTGAGACCTCCCTGGGTAAGGACTCAGAACAGGGTGAACTGAATCTCGTTTAGTTTAATCCTAAAAGGAGGAAGCAACGATAATTTAGTATCTGAATCTGCTGCATTAAGATTCGGATTTAACTTAACATCTAATATACAAAAGGATGCATTCTAATTTACGTGTTTTGGAGACCAGTCTTTCCATCAATGAGAACGATATTCTAATCAGTTCGGAAGAATAGCAATAATAATTTTCCTAAAACAACACAGAATTAAACCTCATCCTATGTTTCGCGATATCGACGATTTCTTTAGTGGTGGCACAGTAATGCTTGGCGTATCTATTTTATTAATTTATTCCAATTATCAGTAGCTCGGTTCAGTGGTTCAAGATGATGGTCAAATAGACCGAAATGTCAAATGCCGGATCAACGTAGAAATTATGAAATCGCACCACGATACGTATAGTTGGGTAAAAATGTGGCTCAACAAAAATATATAAAAGAAAAATGGAGTATATAAGATATAGTTTGAAATTAGCATCGGTGATAGAAGAACAAAAAAAAAATCCGTGCCCGCAGGGGGACACGCGTGGGTAGACCTCGTGTGTAACTCGTTTAAAATATAACTCACTACTTAAGAATAATACATGATCCCGTTGTTTACATCAAACATTTTTAAGCAAAAAGCGGTTTTAATTTTTTTTCTCGGAAAAGGTATCTTTTTTGGAAATACTTTTGGTACTTAAATTTAGAGCAAAAAATAACCTTTCTATTAAAAATATTTGAGACTAGGGAATGTTACCAGAAAAAAGTTGACGTGGTTTTACCTACCTTAAATTTTCAAGCTAAAAGTGGTTTTTGGGTAGACCTCGAAGAATTCGGTCTGCCCATTCATTTGTACCCGACTTTCGAATTTTGGAAAAATTTCTTCACAGGAGGTCTTCTTATGACCCCCTGAGTCCGAAATGACCATTGGTCAAAAAGTTTATATATATATATATATATATATATATATGCGTGCGTGCGTCCAGATTCGACTTTTGTCAGCACGATAGCGGCTGCAGTTTCGCTCGGATCACTTTCAAACTTTGCACAAAAATCAACCATCCAAAAATGAAGGTCAAGTTCGTTAACTAGAGAAATCCGGCCACAGGGGGCGCTAGGGCCTCACTTTTTCTGATTTCAGTTTTTCGACCATAACTTTTTCCGTATACAAAGTAGATCAATTGCGTTCATATTATTTGATGTCTTTGATGAATACCTATAAATAATGTAGATAAACCGAAAACCTAACTTCAATAACTTAGGAGTGGGGCAAAAAAAACGAAATTTTTTGGAAAAAAATTCATAACTTTTTTCTGGTAAACATTTTTACATCACATATATTTTTAATTCAAAGGTTCTTTTTTACTCTTTGACCAATGGTCATTTCGGACTCAGGGGGTCATAAGAAGACCTCATGTGAAGAAATTTTTCCGAAATTCGAAAGTAGGGGACAAATGAATGGGCAGACCGAATTCTTCGAGGTCTACCCAATAATGATTTATCGTGGTATAGTCACGTTATACGTAGAGATGGCAGTATGTAACTATAAGAATTAATTATTAATGTTGATAGGTGTAACAAAATAGATCGAGACAAGAAAATATGAATTGGAGTGAACTAAAAATTATATGACCAATAAACTAGTGTCTATTGAGATAATTTATGTAAAAATAATTTACATATAGCGCCGACTACTAATAGTTGGGATAAAAGCGGATAGGTGATTTTAGTCATGATGGTAGATGGAATTGACATATTTAATTTTGAAATGCTTAAGATAAAATTAATTATTAATATGAATGCGAAATAAAATTAGGGTAAAATCATGTTATTTTCTTGAACACATTTCATACCTATATTAAACCATTGAGTGCTTGGTATACCCGACTCCTGACGTGCTGATTCAATGGCTGCTCTCATTGCAAGAGGAATTACAATTCCCATACAAGCCGCCGGTTCACCTGTGGCTAATAATGGAAATAATTTTAATGTTCGACTGATCCTTTATGTAACATTAGAGTAATCCTATTATAATTTAATCATATTTTTTTTATTTTAAATATTGATGAAAGTTACCTTTAGAACCTAATATGGCATCGGAACTATACGATCGGTCTCTGAAGTAAATTCTGAAGTCCTGCGGGATGTCCTTGGGACCGGGCACCCAGTATAAGAACGTCCGGTCTGTGAGCACCTCTCCGCTAGGTGAGTAAACGACGTTCTCCGTCGTCAAGTAACCAACTCCCATTATAAAAGCTCCTTCTATCTGTATTTGGGTAACAACGAATTTAAGTGTAATTTCAGATAATTTTATTTACTACTTTAACATTTATATTTTTATTTTCCTTACTTGACCAATATCTATATTAGGGTTGACGCTTCTCCCAACATCTTCAATTAAATCGACTCTTATTATTTCCCATTCCCCGGTTAAAACATCTATTTCAACTTCGGCTAGAGTTATACCGAAAATATTGTATTGTTCTACATCACGAGCACTCACTAGATCATGCACTTGTAAATCTACATTCATTTCAAAAGCTTTCTTTATTAACTCTTCCCATGAAGGGTTATTTAACTGATTTCTAACTGGTTCTAATCTTCTAAGTAGTTCCTCGCAGCATCTTTGTACACCGATTCCTACATTTTGAGATGTTGTACTACCACCAGTTGCCATACAGTTAGGTGAAATTACTGTATCATAAGGTTTTATTTGAATTTTTTCAACTGGTATGTTGAGAAAACAGGCGGCTATTTGAACAGCCTTTGTATTGATGCCTTGTCCCATTTCTATCCCTGCGTGATTGATGGCCACAGTGCCATCATCATAATAAACACACATATTTATGTCTAGGTATTGTGTGCCTAATGGTTCCCATCTTAGGAAAGCAAATCTTAAACCTCGTTTCTTCCAGCGGTTCTTAGAATTAAATGTATCTACTGCATTTTTACGTTCATAATATTGCGAATTGTTTTTTAACGTCTCGAGCAATTCTAGTATGTCACTATATTTTGTCGTATCTAAGTTTGCTAGGCGTACCTCAAGTGGGTCTAAATTCATTTCACAAGCGATCCTTTCCATTAGGTATTCAGCCATTGTAATATGCTCTAAGGTTCCTATTATAAATTAAAATGGTTAAAAGATAGATAAAGATTGTTTAATATTATCTAATATATTTAAATTATGATTGTAGTTACCAGGAGATCGACACCAAGTATTCGATGCGGTATCCGTGATGACATTAAATGCATTAAAGTTCCATGTATCGCTTTTGTATACGTTATTGTATAAATCAATTCCGAGTAATATTAGAGCTTCATTAACAATGTAACCGTTGTCAGCGTATAAATCATAATTCATCGATTGTATAGCACCGTCTTTGTTTACTGAAACCTATACAGAGACTTGTATAATAAGTTGTTTATTTTTATTTTACGTAGAGCTATTTAAGAAAATCATGGAGCCATTTTATTTTCATAGAAATCAAACTAATTGAACACATTTTAAATCATGTAGTATTATCTGTATACCACTAGGATAAAGTAGTCTAGAAATATTAATTTATTTATTAAAAATTCTTGCCAGCTTCTCCATAATTAAATACCTTTAACGTTATTTTTAATAATTATTATTTTATTAGAATTATTTAATAAATTAATTAAATTAATTTTTCATTATTTTTTATTTAAAATATAAAAGTAAAGGATTAAAGAGATACACTGTGAACTGGTAAAATAAAAGTAATTTAAAAACTATTACCTCAAAGTTTGTACTGCATGGCAATCGTTTCCCGGTTGCCCTCATATTGGTAGTGAGAGTTTGTATAAATCGACAAGGTCGATTGAGTTTATAAGAGACCAGACAACTTCCTAGACAAACTTGTGTTATTCGGGATAGTTTGTAGCCGTAACCGCCACCAAGCCGTCGAACTACAATATTTATCCTGAAAAAGAATAATTGGATTGATAAATATTATCATGTTTACTATGTGATTATAATGCTTGAAAAAGTACGTATAAGATTATGACTGTAGTTTTAATGTAATTTCTGTTAAAAACTCCAACATATCGTAATAAAATAACTATAAGTTATTCATATATATTTTACATGGCATTGTTATATTCATTCGTTATATTAAGTTTATATTAACTATTATTATTATTACTATGAGTTAACCTAATTCAAGTTCTTTTATTAATTCCATTCTGAACATTTTTTATATTATTACATAATAATATTTTATTATAGTTTTGGGAAAGTATGCTTTCATGCTGACAGTAAAGGATGACATTTCACGGAAATTACAGTTTTAATAACATCACTTATATGCCTTACAGAATGTATAATACGTATAATTTTAAAAAGTATCTTGGCGATTGTATGTTTTTCTTAAAAATAACTCTTAAAATTTATATTTGCTTTTGTATGTATATATATAAATAAATATGTAACTATGTTAAACTAGTAAATCAATGTCTGTAGTAGGTAAGCCTATTTGCTGTATTTTAAACTTAAAAAGTAAGCTTTATATTAGGAGTTATGACAGAAATTAAAATATAAAACTATTATATTTAATATATTTTAAAAACAACTCCCGCTTTTGATAACAATTATTTTACACGTGTAATAAACAAATTTTTTACCTGTTTTGATCTATTTTCAGAGCTCTTGCAATTACAACATGCGCTGCATCTACCCATTGCGTTGCAGCATAAACTTGTAATCCTTCTTCTGTGGGATGGGTTACAGTTACCAAAGTTTCCATCGTAACATGATATTGGGTCCGAATAGTTTGTTCACCCTTTATAATCTTTTGTACATCTGTACCAGTCGAAGTTGCAGTTTTTGATGTGAATAAGGTTACTTTAGTTGGATCATTTTTCGCAATGTTTATGTCTTGAACTGGAGGCTTAACATCAGTATATGTTACTTTAACCAAAAGTGCGGCTCTATTAGCAATGCTTTGAGATTCGGCAACAATAATACCAAGAGGTTGATTAAAATATTTTACTTCTCCATTACACAAGAATTCTTCATCCTGTGAGTTATAAGCATTAGGAGCGGGAATAAAACTGTTCTTTCCCGGGATATCTTCTTCAGTGAAGAATGCAACTACACCAGGTTCTGTCTGAGATATAAATTAATTTAATACGAATTGAAACATTTAGCAATTTATTTACAGTATCTTTAATTATTCTTACTAAAGCTCTGCTAGCATCTATGTTACTAATTTTTCCCAGAGCAACCGTTGTTAGAACAAATGCTGCGAAAACTTCATGTGGCAACTTTGGGACATCTTCTGTGTATTTAGATTCCCCAGCACATTGAATCTAAAATATAAAAATATTATTTACACACTTAGATATATACACTTTATTAGTTTTATTGGTAGATTTATCTTTCAAATTATTTAAAGCAATGGTTTAGATTCAATAACTTCACTTACCACCCCATCTATCTTTGGTATCGGTTTATTTAATGGCCATAATGAAGGATTCGTATCAAATATCTGTCTCCCTTCCGATACTGGTCGTGTCTCGTGAATTTTAGTAGCTCCCGATACGTAACGTGGATTTAACCTATTTTGTGTACTCAATGAAAGAAGACCCTAAAATCACTCATTACATGAAGTACTAATGATTTATTTATTTTTTATAACACCTTTTTTGGACACCAAAACATATCAAATTATAAAACATTACACTAACAAGTACCGAAAATAAATTGCACCGTACAAAAGTCGATCTTATCGCCTAATAGCGATTTCTTCCAGACAACATTTCGGTTAGGAAAACTGGAAACACTCATGTAATGGTTAGTGGTGTTAATAAATACATTTTAATAATACATTAATGTCTATATATACAATTAACTAATAAATACAAAACTATATATATAATATAGGTCTAACAAATAATAAAAAGCAACGAATTACTTTCTTCATAATGAGATTTTGTGATTTTCCCGATTTTTTTTATGATCTTTATAGTAAAAAAGATAAAGTATATGTAAATCCCGTAAAAGTCACGTGAAATTTCTTACGAAATAGTGAAATATAATTATAAATATAATATAATTAAATATAACTAAATATAATTACACCGTAGAGAGACATTTTGAAGTTTCTTTACCATATTTAATTTGTCATCGGTTAAATCAGTAAGCCTGTGTTATGCATAATCGAGAATGGAAAGAGGACGGGGATTTTCTTACATAATTCTGGTAGATATTAAAAGAAAATATTGCAGTCGACGAAGTGACCTCGTAGCAACAAAGTTTTCCCACTAATTTATTTTATTTAATTAGATCACGACACTGTCCGATCTAAGGAAATGTCCAAGTCTTTAGTGGATAAACAGTACATATAATAATGCCGTTAAATGTTATATCTATTAGGTTTCACCGATTTTCTGCAGTTAGTATACTGGAACTTTCAACATCTATAACCTGCGATTTAGGAGGATTTATTTTAAGGCCAAATTGCTTACTCCAATTACTAATTGATATTAGATCATTGTTAATAGCTGTAATCGAAGAACAAAGATTTTCGAAACGGGAATGGTGATAAATTTGAATGACACCTGCATACATGTGATAGAGAGAAGAGATATTTTGAGTGGATTTAATCGAAATTACAAAGAGTAATGAAGAAAATACGACGCAACGTCAACGTTCTGACGATGGTCTTTGAGGTAACTTTGAAACCAGTCTGTTAGTGATGAAGATTTGTTAATAAAACGTAGTAGGTCTAATAAGATATCGTGGTCAACGCCAGTAAAAGAATTGTTGAATAAAAACTGAGCGGACCATTAAAAGTAAAGCCGTAGTTTTAGTGCAGTGACTGTATCGTGATCAGGACAGCAATCTGATTGAAAAGGGTATAGGGGGTGATATTAATTTTGGAATAGGTGTAGCAGTTTATGAAATAATTATTTAAGGATTTAAAAGAAACGGTACAATGGGAATAACGCAATAAACATTAATATTTTATGGTTTAAACTTTTTAGGTAGAACAATTAAAACATTTCTATGACTCAGAAAATGTGTTTCTAGTTTTTGAATAATTTAGGATATCAATTAGTATCAAGGATGGGAATGATCATGTTATGACTAAAACTATCACTGCCAACATCATTAGAAGATACTGACTGTACCTTCTTAACATATTCAGTTAAGGCACAAAAAGTATCTGGAGCGGGCAAAGTATTACGGCTTGTGATTTCTGAGTGCAAAATGACAAGTGGACTTTTCCAATATCCGGGGAACTTATTCCAACTTAAATGCCGTACACTCTCATCTAGAGACGGCGCGTGCCTCTGCAGGTCCCATAGTGGTAATGCAGAAACAGATCAACTGTTGAGCCACGTTGAAGCGAAGATTGACGACCTGCTGTAAAGACTCCCTCCGCCGAAGTAGTAGTCCTCGGGAATTTCAACACGTACAGTACCGAATGGTTAGGGTCACGTGCAACCGACTACAAGGTGAGATCTGTGTTGAAATTTGCTCTGGCAAATGGTCTGTCCCAGCTGGTAAAGACGCACACTCGTCTACCGGACGTGGACAACCACACGCCTTCTTTGTTGGATCATCTGCTGACTACACATCCAGAAAAGTAACAGATCACTGTCAAAGCTCCCTTAGGGTCCTCTGATAACTATCTAATGATCCCAATGACATGATACTACAGAGCATGGAATTATTTGTAACAAACTTTGTGGTACCACTTGGTGGCAGTTTGCGGCCTTGGTTTGAAGCGTCTGTCAGGGATATAGCAGCTGGTCAACGGTAGGCGTATCAAGCTTGGGCTAATGCGTTAGACACTAACGATCCGAACTCTGGAGTTCTAAGGAGGAAATATGTGTCGTGATTCAACGTTCTTTAAATGGCAAATTGCTAGAACAGAGTTCAGGCATGTCGTCAAAATTGGAGATTAGCTGGCAAGCGTAAGTTCTGCACGTCTTTGAAAGTCACTCCATCAAGTCAGTCAAGCCATTGCAAACTAGAAATGAGTTTCGATTTTTAGAGTACTGTTTTTGCCTCATACTTGACTTTGGAAAATCAAGGGAAGACATCGCCTACCATGCTGCTGTGTCAGAGTTTAATGCCGGAAATAGTTTTTCGGTAAAAACCATACCGGTTGGTGATCTTCTGTTATATCTTATGGACCGTTGGGCAGCTGTTATTGAAAGCAAGGAACTGAGAGGGTTCGGCAGCTAGCCTGAATATGGAGAAAACATTTGATCGTGTTTGGAGGCTTCTTTTGAAGCTACCTTCATATGAGTTTATGCAACTGGATTTTCAGCTTTCTCACTGGGCGGAGCGTACAGGTCATACTCGACAGTTTTTATTCGGACCTCAAGCCCGTAAATGCTGGTGTACCCCAAGGTCGCGTGCTATCCCCAAATCTGTTCCCCCTGCACACCAATGACATTTTGGATATTTTCAACATACATTGTTATGCGGTTGACAGTACTGGGGATGCAGTATATTCTGGCCGTGCAGCACTTTCTCGGGAAAATGTCGACGAGTGCCGAAAGGAACTTGGGTCTTCTATAGACACCTTCCTAGGGATGGTCTCAGAATGAAGTGAACTGAACCACATTCAGTTTAATCCCTAAAGACACAAGTTTGCGCGTTTACCACTAAGAAAACCCCATTTACCGTATCACCGCTTCGAGAGCACTCCTCTCAATGCGTCGTCTAGTCTCAGTATACCGGGCCTGGAAATTTCAGCAATTTTCAGTTTCGTGTTAGTCATCTGGAGAGCAGGGCCAAGTTGGAGTCGATGAAATTAGGAGTGATCAATAGAGAGAAGCAGTAGTTCAGGCCTGGCCAAAGAATTGCGCTGTATAAGGCTTAGGTCCGGCCAAACATGGAGTATTGTTCTCATGTCTGGTCCGAAAAGACGAATCCTCTATCGAATTTACAACGGGGAGTGTTCCAAAGAGTTAGTTGCCTTCTTCTTACATAAAAAAAAGGTTTTAAGTCATATTAGCCACAGTATAGAGATATAACAACAAAAACAACATCAAATACGATTTGATTGTGATTAAAGCTGATTATATGTAGAATGCTATATTCAGCAAGACAAGTAACGATAACACAGTAACAAGATAGCACTGCTGGTAAAGGGATGATTGTGGACTCCTAGAGATTGCAGTTATGAGTCCTGCTCGTTGTAAAATTTATTTTCATTAGAAAAATATTTAAAATAATTACTACCTGTAGCGAAACAGTATTGTTAAAAAATGTATCCACCGCGTTATGCATCTGTTTCCACCTCACAAGTTGGGAAACTCACGAAATATTGAACATGGTAACATTAGTAGGTCCAAGTCGCAAAATGGGAGGATAGAGTGTTTCGAAACTTGAGGGAAACTTGAATGGTCGATATCATCGTGAATGTTCAAATTTTCATCACATTTTATTAATTTTTAATACCACATTTAAAAAATACCCAAAATACTTCTAACAGGAAGTTGCTTCGCTGCCTGAACGAAGATTGATGACTATACTAGATGACTTAAAAATAAAAATACATACATATTGGGAAGACAAAATAATATTAGTCACAAAAATATATAGTAAGGCAAAAGACAGACCTTATAAAAAAGTGCCAGAGCCAAATGTCGTCTATACTGTACAGAGGAATCTGGTAATTGCTGAGTCACAACCAATTCTTTGTTTAGTACTGACAGAGCACCCTGTAGGGTTTCGTTTTTCAATAACTTTTTACCGACTAGATATCGCTCAGTCTTCCAAGATCTAGTGTACGATGGTGAAAGCCCACCGTACACTATTCTACATTCCTCGACATTTTGACTATCGTCCAATTTGTAGAGAAAACCAGCCTGGACAAGAGCAGGAGCATTTTGGGATCGCGGCATTACCTAAAAATATATTTACATAATAAAAAAACTGAGTAGGTATATTTAATTGCAATTAAATAACATTTAAATAATACATTAAGGTTCGTCATAAATTACGATAACTTACTTTGTATGTAACTATTTTATTTTCTTCACTCAAAGGAGGTAATATAATATTCAATATTACTTTTCCAGTCAAGTTTTCTTTAAGAAAAGCTTCCATTGTAATGGTCTTTTTTTTATTGGGTCCCGACACTGGAAATAACAGTATGTTATGGCTTTATTATATATAACTTCATTTGTGCGATATGGCGTGTGTAAACTTATAATCATAAAATTATAATTATCTTTCTTTTCTTAATTCTTATATATAAGTTTAGAGATTGTATAAACGACATTTGTGCGTTTAATTAAAAATATTGCAAAATTTCTCAAACTTATTGAAAGAAAAAGTGTATTGTTATTATTCAGGGGCGATTTTAACAAACGTCCTTATTGTTGAAAATAAGCATGTCCGGCATTGATTAATTTACTATCTTGAGTCTAAAATAACTTCATTATTTAATTAAAATCTCTAAATTGAACATGAAAAAAATACGCTCTTACAAATAAATATATGTTTTTTCTAATAAATGTTTTTCCCCGAAATAAATATTTTTTCTTTCACTCAAAGTTGTGTAAGGTATTCATGTAACGTATGCATTTATTAAAATAGTTTCTTATTATGTCAAAATATTACAGTAATTTAAACACTAATGTAATTTAACATTCTAAAATTGATTGTTTAATTAAGTCATTACTTGACTTTATTAAAATATGTGGTAATTACAGGTAATTACATATTTTTATAAAATAATTAAAAGATTTAAAATTAAGAAAAAAAAACTGCAGTACATTTTAATATATAGTTCCACTCTTATACACCTCTGCCTCAAAGCCCACCTCTATAGATATTGCTAGTCGATTGCGAAAGGAAAGGAAAAGGAAATTGCGTTTCTTTCAATATTTTCAACACACTCCCTTTATAAAAAAAATGTATATAATTCTTCAAGGTTTTCAACTTCACATCACTAAATATACAAAAATAATAATCATATAATGCATATGATTATCGAAACTACCCAGAAAACGTCATTATATCCGGTCGAGAAAAGCGCGGATAACGGATAAATGAAAGCATATTTGACCGAACTGAATTGCAGACGCTAACCTCCCACTTATCTTTCGTTCGGTTAATAAACTAGAACTAAACTTACGATAATTAACCAAGTTGATGAAACCAGTATATCATCCATATATAGCTTCCTAAATATACAAACATAAGAGTAGATTCAGAATGAAAGATGCATTGAAATGTTAAAAAAATACGCTTGGGTAGACCTCGTGTGTAACTCGTTTAAAATATAAGTGACTACCTAAGAATAACACATGATGCCGTTGTTTACATCAAACATTTTCAAGCAAAAAGCGGATTTTTTTTTCTCGGAAAAGGTATCTTTTACGGAAATACTTTTGGTACTTAAATTTAGAGTAAAGAATAACCTTTATATTAAAAATATTTGCGAGGAGAGAATGTTTACCAGAAAAAAGTTGCCGTGGTTTTAGGTTTTACCTACCTTAAATTTTCAAGCTAAAAGTGGTTTTAGGTAGATTCCATAGATGAATCTACCTATTGCAATCGATGCGATGACGGGACCCAGACCCCAGAGTAGGGGCACTACGCCGTTTATGAACTGGAGATTGAAAATCCGTCGAAATATATATATATATATATATATATATATATATATATATATAGATATCCTTACTATATAATAATGACCTAATTGACTCTGTATGCACGCGCATCACTTATCACCCACAAATCACACAATAATGTGTAATACATCAAAAAAAAGCTATTGAATCAGGCTACAAAATAGGGTAGGTGCTAACCTCATACGTGACCTGTGACCCTTCCTGGCCCGAAGGGCCGGGAAGTTCCCTTGTATATATATATCTAAATATGATCCATCAGTCCGAATTCATCGTAGGCGTAATCTGACTTCACAGGTCGATAGGATAAATTAGTAGGACGCACGTAAAATCTCGTTTTTTTGGAAAAAGTGAAAGGGGGAGCTGGGAGAGGGGGTGAAAGTGCAAACCTTTGGGACACGATACAGGTCGCAAATATTGACGGAGGATTTTCAAACTCGGTATAAACATTTTTAAGGACAAAATGAAGGTTTAGTTCTTGAACGGGGGAAATCGGTTGGGGGGTTGTGGGGCTGGGGGGATTGAAAGTTAAAAACCGTAAAAAGTCACAAAAGGAGGCAAAATTTTACAGTCGGAAAAATCTTAAAAAATGAACAAATTAAAAGAGGTAACTTTTTTGTCCGAAAAGTTTTTTTATGCCGAGTGACTCGTAATGACCAGTAGAATACTGCTGGCTAGTTTCTCTTTGTTGATCCGACCCCCCCCCCCCCACAACTAAAGTAAAGCATTCATTCTAATCATTGTTACCTTCGAGAATCGCGTGACGAGAATCTACCTAACACGATCGACTCTGTCGAACAATATATATATATTTTTATATATATATATTTTTTTTATCGGAAACGGTACCTTTTACGGAAAAATTTTTGGTACCTAAATTTAGAGTAAAAAATAATCTTTCTATTAAAAATACTTTTGATGTAAGAATGGTTACCAGAAAAAAGTTATGAATATTTTCCAAAAATTTTCGGTTTTTTACCCCCACCCCTAAGTTATTGAAGTAAAGTTTTCGATTTATCTACATAAGTTATAGGTATTCATCAAAGACAACATTTAATATGAACGCGATTGATCTTCTTTGTATAGAGAAAAAGTTATGGTTGAAAAACTGAAATCAGAAAAAGTCCTCACTTCCCTAGTGTCCCCTGTGACCGGATTTCTCTGGTTAAGGAACTTGACCTTCATTTTTAGATGGTTGATTTTATATTTATTATATATATATATATATATATATATATATATATATATAAATATAAATATATTTCGGACTCAGGGGGTCATAAGAAGACCTCCTGTGAAGAAATTTTTCCAAACTTCGAAAGTCGGGTACAAATGAATGGGCAGATCGAATTCTTCGAGGTCTACCCAAATGCGCCATAGCATCCAAACCGAATCCAATCCAATCTAAGTTCTCGTATGTGTCACTTCATCCGTGTCCTAATCTTTCTGATAGCTAATTTATCTAGCATATACATGGACCAAGGCTACAGAGGTAAAATGATATATGTTTTGAGATCTACAGCAAGAGTTGATTGCTGAGAGACCCTGAGCTCAAAACAGAATAAACTTTTGAGCAAAATGCACAGGAATAAGAAATGAATTGCAGAACATTGATTTGGAAAACCAAGCCTTATTATCTAGATAGTAATTTTACTAAATTGCAGTTTAAGTTGTACTTCCAAGATATAAAGTAAAGTCGTTTGCATATTGCATATATAATATACTTACCTATGGTTAATTGGGCTCCAACAGTTTCAAGAAGAAGATAAATATCAGATTTAAAACCAATATTAACATTTTTTAGCATGAGATTACCAGCGATTGTTGCATTCTAAAACAAAAATAATGTATATTATTTTGTTTTTAGTGTAACTAATTATTTATTGGCTATTAAAGAACAATTAATAAACCTTATCCCTTAGAAATCTATAAATAATCTGTTGGATAACTTGTCTTTTATAATTAAACATTAGAATAAAATTTATATCGTATGTATTCTATAGGTAGGTAGGCAATACATTCTATCGTACTTAGGTAGGTAAACATTCTACCGTAGGTAGATAGGTAAAATATTCTGTGATAAAATAAAATAACGGAACAGAAATTGACAGGACGGAAATTGTGACTATTTTCGTATTGTAATATAATGTCTATGTATTATATCATCAACTATTATTAGGCTTTAACATTTAAATATTAACGTATTCAATATCAGTAAAACGCTTTCAAGTAGTGTTAATCCAAGAGTCGATTATTTAAAAAAAATGCTTTTTGCTATTAATATATGAAAATATGACAAAAACTTAAATGAAAACATAGACGCTTATTGCGTCTTATCTCAAATATAAGTTATATTTAGATTACTAATAAACTTAGCATTAGTTTTCTCGGCAAAACTACGTTTACTATTTTCTAACATTTATTTCATTTTAACTAAATTAAGTCTAAATAAAATGTAGACTTACATTTATTTTAATAATTCTAATTGAATACAGGGTTACCAATTTATGAATTTTGAGGAAAACAATTATTGATGTCGACAATATTAACATACAGTTTTAATTCATATTAGATATATAGTTTTAATTAAATTAAGCATAGCATGTGTTTTCATAGCATGTCGTTAAGAAAAAACGACATGTAGGTGTCAGACAATTGTTAATTTACATATTTATCACAATGAAATTTCTTATTTGTTTTTTCAATGGAATTTGTTGATTGAAGTTCACGTTATTGTATTTTTTTACTTACGATAAAAATATACTCACATTTCTAATAGGTATATGAGCCACTAATTTTAAATGATCATGTAATATTCGTAGGTATTCAAAGGACTCTGTATCGGCTACGGTATTAAATATATTCATAAGCTCAGTAATAGTCGTCGCCCCGCCAATAACTAAATTTTGGTCAATATAATGTTGTCTCAGCTCTGATACTCCATTGATATTAATCAGTACTCTTGGATATTCTATAATTGGGTAGGCACCTGAAAAATTTAATGATACAATTTTAAAACGTTCAGAAAATTAATGATTTCAAATGTTAACGTTTTCAGATAGATTCTTAAAAACCTTTTCACTGATTAAATAACTAGGGCCGCCAACAAACCCTCAATTTCGACTCGCTGCGCTCGCGAATTCTCGGGTGCCGTTTGCATATTGAGCGAAGCGAGTCCAGTGTATTGACTCATCGTTTCCCATTGACTTCAATGAGATATCAGTTTTTTGACATGATATTAAAAAAAATTTTTTTTTTTTTTTGAGACATTTTTTCAAATTTTTTTTTTAAAAACCATCACCTAATGTGTGTCTTTTTGATTGCAAAGTTTCATAATTTTCCGTCAAGTAGTTTTCGAGGCAATTCGTGACAAAGAATGCAAAAAGTCTCCAGTAAAACGCTCCGCTCACTTCGTTCGCTTCGCTCAATAATTAATGGAATAATAACAAACATCTCGCACATTATATGTTGTTACATATTGAAATATATTTCATACTTTGTTTAATATTTTTTAGTTAAATTCTTTAAGATTTAAATTTAAATTTTGTTTAAAAAACATTCTCATTGTTTTATACCTTTTGCTGTATTACCAGCTAATAACATGTAAGACTGTGTTCCTTTTGATTGGAACACATTAAATATATCAGAAATACTAGTTGCATTAAACCAATCTCTGTTATCGTTTAGTACAATGTGCATCATCTTCTCATTCATTTCGTTTTTGGATATGACACACCAATCGGAATCAACACAACCCTTCTTGGAACACGGTTGAGAAGTTTTTTTACATATTTGAAGGTCTTCAATGTCCAAAATATCGCGGGAGTCTGAAGCGAATTTTTTAAATGCTTCTAATATTGGTCTATACCCAGTACATCTGCAGATATTACTTGCAAGAGAATCTTCTATTTCTAGCATTGTTGGTTTTTTATTTTTGAGAATACTAAAAAAATAACATATATTTATTGTAATTTTATCTTACTAGTATGAAAGTAAAAAAAATTTCACTCGATTTTTGGTAGAACGTAATATAAAAATATATTATATATCATATTTACTGTGAAGATAGAATAACATAAATTTAATTATTCAAACAAGGTCACATAATATTAAAAATATATATATTTTTTCATGTTTATTGCTATTTGCCTATATTTTGGAAAGCTTGTTTCTACCTATACATAGCCATAACCATTCCTGGGCTGCAGTAACCACATTGGGTACCGTTGGTCTCTGCAAGCGTCGTCTGCAATGGATGGTAACCTTCCAGACGATTACCGATTTTCTCTATCGTAGTTATTTCCCAGTTGTTGCATGATGTGATTGGTACCAGGCACTAAAACAATTTAATAATATAACAATAGTGTTATTTGGTCTTAACTATAGAGGCATAGCGAATAGAAAGTTAAATTTAAATTTTATTAATTTTATTTCGTATATAAATATTTGTATTTCTGCACCGATGGCGTCATAATTATAATTTGAACAACGTCCTGAATAACATATGTACAAATGCTATACTGGTTATATTAGCTAAATAAATTAGAAATAAATTTTTGAACTTTGTTAGAATATATCTGTCAAAATATATATCATTAGTATATTGTGATATAGTTTTATAGGACATTTCAAGTTTTCTAGAATAATATATTGTGCATTATTTATTTTCTTATCATTAAGTTAAAAGCCATATTTAATAATAAGTCAAGTTTAATAATTTTTTCATTCTCATCCGATTCTAGCTGCTAAATAACTGTCCATTATTTGCTCTGGAATTTTCAGATTGTTAATCTGTCATCAAACTAAATTTCATTCAATTCTGTCCTTTATTTTGGTTTTATTTTAAAATAGTTTACATTTCTTCTTCTCCTTCTTCTTCTTCACCCGTGAAATTAAGAAATTTTTCTACGATGAAAATCATTTAACATAATATTAATTATAGACTGAAGCCACACCTAATTTACAAAATCAAATCTTTTTAAACTTTTGTGTATATTTTAGAACATAGAGAATGTGTATATATTTGTATTTAATTTATTGTAGGTCCATATCAGAGTAACCAGAAAATGTGTGCCAGAATAAAATGCCTCTATTTTCAAACTGCCGCTTTTGGTGCCTCTGCCTCCTTGCCATATATACATTATATATATTTATTTACAATTTATTAATATATCAGGTTTTGTTTTGATATACTGTAGCCACAATGTGTCAAGACAATAAACATTTTTGAGCTTCTAGGTTGGTTATTCCAAATTAAATGGATTACTTACAGAGTTGACTCCTTGAGATTCTTCTCCAGGACCCTTGGTGACGTTGACGACACAGGCACCGCAGCCTCCCTCCAGACACATGTACTTTGTGCCTCGCAGCTCCAGATGCCTGCGCAGGTAGTCTAGCAGTGTCGTTGAGGAGCTTACCTCACTGCCCACTACATTCATACCAAAATAATTGAAAAGAAATTAATGATCGAAACAATTAGGAATTAAATAACGTGAAAGAGATAAGCGTAAACTAAATCCGATATAAAAATTTCGCCCTTAATCCTAGATAATAATAATAAATATTAAATCTGAAATCACTCAAATTAAATAAAAACTGAAAATATTGATAGAAAGTATGTACTAATATTTTACAAAGTCAAAAAGTACTATGAAATAAAAAAATATAAAAATTATACCCGAGCAATACTCTCCATTGACTTCAAAGATAACTCTATCCATGACTGCAGGTTGTGTGTCACTGCATCTGACTGAGCTCGTGCAGTAAGTCACACGCAATTATTTTTACACATCGATGTGACGTTTGCGAAAAGAAAACATTATTGAAGATTGTTGTTTTTTTTTCTCAGGGTAAAGTCTGACGGCGCGATAATAATCGCAACCAGCATCGCATCACTCGATCGCATCAACGCAAAGGCATCACTGCATATGTTAAATACATTTGTTACAATACTATAACAAATTATATTCGTTACAATTGAGTAGTTAATTTTAGGAAGCGATTTGTGTTCGTTACAACTGCTACCTTTTGGTGGGTCTTGCTATAGTTATGTAAGGTATTCTATTATTTTATTTTAATTTCAACATAAATAGAATCCACAAGGGCTTTAGAGTAATATAATATAATAAAATATGTTTAAATACAAAAGTATTACTCATTAAGCAGGGAAAAAATAATTCGTCCGTTATTCGAATGTGAAATGAATATTCTTTATACGAATTTGCATGTTATTATCGTATAGTGTGTTTTCTATGATTTTAAAATTTTAGTAGAAGGTATTTTTTTAAACCCTCATATTGAATAATAATATTTTGAATAATATTTATTACTAATTTTGCCCACGACCCTGTTCGCGAGGAATTAGGTTTTTTTTGACTTTCGACTATCATAATTTTACATACCGTAATTATATAGTTTGATAAAGTTTAAGGCAAAGAGCCGTACCTTAAAATTTTTTATAATAATAGTACGGTGATTTTTTTATCGACACATCTTTTTTAATTATTGACTTATTTTATTAAAATAAACACTAACTTTTAAATTAATGTAACTAGAAAACATTCTTGAAAACTATAAACAAACGCACAAACAAACAGATAAAATTTCTAAAAACCTTTGTTTTGAGTTCTATTTGTTCATGTATAGATGATATTTAGGAAAAAACATTACTCACATTAATGACTTTTCTAAATTTTTATTATTATATGTACTTAGTCTTGCCATAAATATTGTTAGAAAGAAAAGCATATTTTTTTTATTATACGTATCATTTATTACTATTACTGTGTATTAGTTTAATACAGTAATATAAAACCATTAAAATATAAAAAGCTTATTAGTAGTCACTATTGGTTGCAGTACAGTCCTTTAAACGTTAAGGTCAGTTATGAATAGCAGAATACACTATTTCTATGGGAAAATTCTTCACTTCCAACGTATGGATTGTTTTAGAGACTCCAAATTATCAAGGAGTTTAAAGCAAGCCGTGGTCTGTAAATTTGACCATAAAGCATAATTCAGTGGCTTAAGATCAGGACTAAATGACGGTCAGTCTTCAGCTCTGATGAAGTTCAGAACGTTCGAATCTAACCAAGATTGGGTGAATCGAACTCTATGCTCTCTAGAACGAAGGAAGGAACGAACGAACGAACGAACTCTAACCCGGCAGTCTTGCTAAAGGACTATTCTTGGTAATTGTATATAGTGTTGTTGTCTCAAGAATGATATCTTGTTACACTTGTGCCGTTGTTTTAATATCTTTTTCATAAAATTATGGCACAGTCACTCCTTCATAGTTAAAACCCAATCAAACCATTACTGAAGTCGGATATACCCACGGTTTACTCTGTTAACTAATTGAAATGTTTCTTTAGAGTTTTCAGCATAAATAGAGTCAGTTAGTTTGTTAAAATATTGCTCAAAGGTAAAAATATTCGTATCAGTAAACAATTTTTTTGTGACTTCCTTAAGAAGTTGTTTTGATTTAACCATCTTAACCTTTTTTAAATGGTCAGTTAAGATTTAACCACTACGTCCTTAGATCCTACAAGTCCTAAGTCATGTTTTAAAAACCTGACATGTTTTTAGGTGCTATCTTCATCCCCCGATATATAATCTTTTGCTTTCGTGCAGGATTTCTTAGATTTCTACGCAAACATTTGACTAATACCAAGTGTATTAAAAATTTTATATTATCGTGTTACAACCTTAAATATTTTATAATTTAGTATTCTTCCGAATAAGTATTTAACTTATTCACATTTATAAAGCTCTGATCATGACCAAATGGGACCGCTGGTCCCTCTGTAGCTGGTAAATTAGTATTAATACGAGCCCCCAGAAAATTTTTAAGAACATCCCTTCTGAAGATCTTATAAGCTAAGTATTTTACTTCTATTGTTAATATTTTTATTTGATGTTGTTACTTTGTATGTATTTAAATCTATTGTGTAATTAGTAATTGATGAAGGAACTGTTAACTTTTTTATTCTTTTATTATGAGTATATATATATATATATTTTATATTTAAGTCCCAACTGATGTACTTTCATATATTTTCTACTTACTAGACAGTTTAATATATCTTGATTAATATAGACTTTCTTAATTCCTTTGCAATCTTTATTTATCTTAAATAAACTAACACGTGCATTGTGTTGTACCAAGGAATATTTTTTAATTAAACTTAGTATTAAAATCTGAGTTCATTCTTCATAACGCTCCTTTATTAATGTATCATATACTTAAAAAAAAGGATAGCGACGGTAACATTAGTAACAAGAAATGAATTAAATATTATTATATAATAAAAATGAGTTTTTTTAACAGTAAATATTTTCTAATTCCGAAATATGGCACAACGATAGAATATGATTACGAAAGAACAAAACCAATGCCATGATTAATTTTATTTTCTAATTTATATATAAATATACATGTTTATCCCAGTTTTTCGGGAATCTTTTTTTTAATTTTTTTACTTCCTTTAATTATTACATAAGAAATGTGTAAGTCAAGGTAAAAATAAGATACTGAAAATTGAAAATAAAAATAATGTAATATATAATACAGTACATAATAGTATATTAACAATAAATACACTTGTTCTTATAATGATCTTTTGTTAAAAAATGTTTGTGGAACTATACAATTTTATAACTGCTGTTAAAACATTGTCTACATTTAAACAATTGTTGGTAAAATAATAACCTGAATAATAACTTGAAAAGGAACAATTGAATACACAAATATGTTTTCCGGTTAAATAAAAAAGCATAATGCACTGAAATTCAGGTTTTTTAAATATTATAGGTACATTTTACATTAATGTAAATGAAATTATCGGGAAAACGTAACGAAGTCTCATTTAGTTTAATTATTAATTTAAGATGCAACTTTGAAAATAAGGTTTAATATTAAAAAAAAATTACTTAGGAAAAATACTCTAACAGACTAAATGCACTTAATTAATAAAATATTTTTTGGTCCAGAAGTAGGACTTTTAAACGAATGAAATAATAAGATTTATAATTTTATTATAGTAACAAGACAGTATGTGTATTAAATAATAAAAAATATGTACGCATTGGTTGGATAATTTCAGTTATCATCAGAGACGAAGCTTCTTAGCATTCCATGGATTCACCGTGCGGGTGCCGGGCCCATCGCGTTGCAAGAAGAGGAGCGCAAACAATGCCTGGGACTTGCGACCCAGGTTTAGGTATAAGGGGCCCCTTTACTATGTGCATACACGTTCACCTTCACTGTTCACGCTCCTCTCACTACCTAACCAAATATCGTAAGAACCTACCGCCTTTGAAATTCGTTCCAGAAATGAACTGATGATCGTTCTAGAAAGGCCGAAATCTTTAAATAAATTGTAGAGAGATTTTGCTGTTATACCTCTCGCTCCTACTTCTACAGCGTACAAATTAACAATAAATTTATTCTTGATCAGTTCGTTACATAGTTCGTAATACTTGTTAAGCTTAAATGTATGATCTTTAGGTGTATTTGTTTCCCAGGATACAGTAAGCTCCACAAGTATAACGCGCCTTAGTTGTTTTGAGTACAGGAATAAGTCCGGCCTAGTTGACGAAACACAAACATCCCCGGTGATTTTGTATTGCTTTACATACGTGTCCATCATGAGAGTCCAATCAGGAGACGCGGCCAAGATGGAATAAGTTTTAGTTTACATTTTTTGGACGAACCTGCCTTTACGAACTCTACTGATATTTTGGTGGTTGTTATAACCTTCTGCGTTCTTGCTACAGAGAGACTAACCGCTTCTCGTACGATTTCTAATACTTTATCGTGGCGACGCGAGCATTTACCTTTATTTAGTAGTACCCTACACCCTACTAGTAAGTGTTTCGCGGTTTCTACTGTCTCTCCACACATGTTGCAAAATTTTTTCGGTGGCTTTGCCCCATCTTACTAAGTTACTTTGAACTGGGAGAGTCATTTGGAATGCATTAAGATAAAATTTTAATAATGCTTAGGACCAATCATGAAGCAGGGTGCGCCATCTTAAAGCTAGTGGAATACAAAAATCTCCTATGTTCACCCATTCGTTTTGCAATTCTAGGCTCATTGCGTGCAACCAGTAATTATCATTTTCATCTTTCCTACTTGATCCTAGCCCTGCTTTATTTGTTTGAACACCTATCATAAATTGTTTATAGAATTGAAGTCATGACTCCCGCTTTGTGGCAATTTTATCTTTTGGGAGAGATATTGTAGTATCATCATTCGATTTTGAGATGATAGGTCTTTTGGCCACTCTTAGGTGTTTATAGAGTTCCGATGGTTTCTTTAATTTTAACTCAAAATTGTTTCGGTTTCTAAATAAGGTAGAAGAATCCGCTGGATGCGCTAACCCGAGCCATGACTTCAATGTCCTTATGACGCTTGCATCTAACTTTAACAAAAGGGTCTTATTAATATCATAAACGAGGAAAGGCCAATTTAGACGTGATATTAAATAATTATCATATATCCAAGCCTTTTTGACGTGTTTTAGATCATTCAAAAAGCTATCGACTATTATGTCCAACGATGGAGTGCGCCCTTGGTAATCGAGCTGCGTCGGTATTCGTAGTAACGCACTTACTGCCTATTATAAGACCCGGATCGTAAGAGGTATATCTGGTGTTACGCCTACCCAGACATAGACTGTAGCATTTATTGGGTTTTGTCCTCAATCCGTCCGTCCAAGCACAGAAATCCTCCACAATATTTAAGTAAGTAGCTGACATTGTTTTCGATTACGTGTCAGTATCGCGAGATCGTCTGCAAATGCTAGTTTGGATTCTGTGTATTTTGTGTTAAACTTAAACCGATAACCACATTTCTTTTGGTTTTAATTAATTTATCTATTAAAATATTGATAAATATAATTAATAACTATGTTAAATATAATTGGAGAAATACAACAACCTTGAAATAAACCTATGTTATAATTTAATGGTTTGGAATGATTTTCATTTGTGATTATAGAAAATTTTAATTTTGAATAATATGATACAATCATGTCTCTAACTAGCGTTGGAAAATTATACCACCTTAGCGCGTTCTCTAAGCCTATTCAATATACTGTTATTTGTTTTTCACTAGTTCTGGCATCTTTAAGGCTTTCAAAAAAAAAAGAATATTTTATCCCGAACATATTTTTATTTTCCCGGGAAATAAATATTTCGATTATAATACAACAACAATTAAGAATAAAAATGGAATACAATTAAAATTATAAACACATTTAAATAAAGGTTGGTATGGTGTAGACTTTTTATCTATAAACATACGAGTAGTTATTAAGATACTTTTCACACAAAAAATCCTAATTGGAAGTGCTATTTAGAGTTAAATCAAACTTTTGTAGGTTTTTAATACAGATAAAAATTAAGTAAATAAATAATATTATGATTACTTCTGCGTTTAATGTGTGAGGAGTCATTATTGCGGTAAACATGACCAATACACAATAGCTAAAACACTTAATTTAATTCCTAAGAAAAACACAATATAAAGATATTTAATGCGGAGTGAAAAAAAAAATTAAAACATTAATGTGTGGATTCAACATTGGGTTATGTTAGTATATTAGTATTACGCAAGGTAAGAATATATCTCGCATGATGGGGGGCCATGCTGGAAACCTCCTCGTGTGCTCGTCCGCTACCAATGTTGCTCGGATTCGTAGGGTGGTATTGGACGCTTCCAATCCCCGTACGCTTACGGGCCGGTGCTTCCTGGGGGACGGCTAATGCGGTCTTTCGGGATCGCGTTAGCCGTCTGCTAATGTCCAGCGCGGGGTTGTCAGCCATGAGGTGCCCGAGTCTGGCTCATGGTTGACAAGGGGCGTTCACGTGGCGGTCTGCCCTTAGGGGTGGCCCGTCTGCGGCGGCGGGCTCGGGTCCCTTTCCTTCGGCCTCAGCCGTTGGAAAGTGGGCCTGGGTAATTCGGTGGGAGGGCACAGGCCCTCTTTTCCAGGGGGACAGCCATGGGGTCATTCCGGGTACTTCTCTGATTGCAGAGTTGACCTTGGGGTGGCCTCGTGGTGTCGGGTTTTTTGGGGGCTATTAGGGTTTGGGGTCCTGTCGAGTCGCTCTCAAAGGAACGATTTAGGATTTAGTTTCTTCAAGCAACAGACGGTGCCCGGATTAACCTTCGTGGAGCGTGACACCATGGTCTTGCTCGGCGATCGTTAGTCCCGGCTTGGTGGGTACGACTTATGCCTCTTTCTTGCTGGACTCGATTGGAAACCTATTTTCCTACTGTAAATATTTAATATATTAGATTTCCAGAGGCATTGCCTCACTAAACGTTTCCTCCGATCGGCGTACAAAGTGTTGTATCACTATTCGTTTAGTCGCAGCAGAAGCAGATGAAAAACAGAAGCGGCGATACCTTTGTTGTTCCAATAAATTGCGCACGTTGACTAACAGTCATCAGTAATCATGATCAATGCTGACGAAGTCAATGAGTAAGACTCTATGAAGACTCTATGAAGACTTAGAAATATTATTTATACTTTAAGAGTTGATTTGTAAGTAATTTATTATTTATATAAAAGTTACACACAAGGCAAGTTTATCTCTCTTCAGTTTTTACAACCGGTGGTTAAGACACATGTGTGAATAAAGTGTAAAGTATACTAGTTACTTTAGTTTTAGTTTTAGTAGTTAGTATACTTTATTCGCTTTATTATAGGCTTAATGATCGCAGGACTGGATATGTAATAATATATAGGTGCGATTCAGGCTATTCGATATTTTTGATTGATTGATAATTAATTATTGTGACCATATTCGCTAATTAAAAGCTATACTTTAGTGTCAATAGCATTCATATTTGAACTTTACTATATATTTGAAAGGTTAGTAATACGTGACAACTATTACTTATAGGAAGGGGGGGCATAGCGGGGCCACGGGGCAAAGCGGGGCGCGCTTTACACAGCTTGAAGTAAACGCTGTACGAACTGTCAGATGCGTCGCTATGGTTGATCCTTAGACAGCATGGGACCTTCATAAGCTACCCACGCCCTTTCGACAAGTGTTCGGGTGATATAAACAAAAATATCAAAACTAGTGTTTTTCTTAAAATTTTTAGTGAAATTGAATATCAATTCTTTCTAAAACTTATTTATGTACTGTGGTGTGTTATAGTTTATTAGGAATCAAATTCTCTGCTGATTTTTTAATCAAAAAGCACACGGTGATTGAATGAAAGGTAAGATGGCATCAGTTTCTCTTTAATTTTGGCTAAGCCGGTGGGGCATAGTGGGGTATGGTGCCCGGGGCAAAGCGGGGTACTCACACAAAAGCCCCACTTTGCCCCGTTTTAAGGACTTCTAAGTAGTAATATATTTCTTTTTTACGTTTTTAGCTAATATGGTGCGCACATACAAAAGGAAAACTGAACAACATTCCTGGTCTATGCAAGCTATGAAACAAGCTGTACAATTTTGACCAGTAACATTACACAACCATTGCAGAAATAACACAATTGGATAAGAATATGCAAACTCCTCCTAGGCAGCCTTCTCCATAACTTTGTTGTTCGTGGATGGTCCAGACAAACAGACTACAGAACAAATAATGGCGGTGAAGAAAGAAAAAATAAAAAATAAAACTATTTAATTTGGAAATTGTGTTTCGTTATGACCACCCCACTATGCCCCATAGGCTACCCCACTTTACCCCTATGCACGGGGCATAGCGGGGCAAATGCCTTTTTTTACTTAAGTATTCACATCTCGTAGATTAATTACGTTATCAACATAAATGTATCCATAGTCATTCGCAATGAATTAGGCTATGATTTAAAGTTAACATTTTTAATTTAACCGCATTATTTTTTTTTTTAGAAATGTTTAAACCTTAAGTGCCCCACTCTGCCCCCTCTTCCCCTACGTGTCACTGAACTTAATGATTTGTTAAATTCTTAAATATATGAAAAACGTTACAAATTCCAATATTTCGTGTGGTTTCACAATATTTTTTTAGTAAAATTTAAATTCCGTTCTGTTAACCATACATGCAGAAAATATTTTGTCTACAGTAAAGGCGCCATCTGTAAAAATCAACATGTAATTATAAATTACCGAAGAATATTAAAAATAGTATCAATTACGATTATTATCATCGAAATTTACCCATTTGGAACCATTCGGTATTAGGTTTACCCGACTCTTGACGTGCTGATGCTATGGCTGCTCTCATAGCAAATGGTATAACTATTGCCATACATGTTGCTGGTTCTCCAGTTGCTGGAATTTTTTAATGTAAGCAAACAGATGATGCTGTACCCAAATCGAAACAATATTTTCAAAATCCAATATATAAAATATGATGTTTAATTATATATATATATATATTATATATATATATATATATATAATACTTTTTACTCGTAAAACTTACCCTTTGATCCAAGAATAGCGGCATTGCTAAATGATCTTTTTCTGAAATAAATTCTAAAATCCTGCGGAATGTCCCTGGCGCCAGGGACCCAGTATTCCCATGTACGATCCGTGAGTACTTCGCCATTGCGTGGCGAGTATATAATGTTTTCCGTCGTCCAGTAACCGAACCCCATTGTGAAAGCACCTTCTACCTGTATATTGTCATCAAATATCATTTTACAAATATTGTATAGTAGACACTTATGTAAAATTTGATTTTTTTTTAGTTTTTTAGTACTTTTCAAACTATATAACTTACTTGACCGACATCAATATTCGGATTTACACTTCTACCTACGTCTTCAATTAAATCGACTCTTAAAATTTCCCATTCTCCTGTTAAAACGTCTATTTCGACTTCAGCTACTGTAACACCATAAATATTATACGTTACGAGATCATCAGCGCTAACATGGCCATGTATTTGTAAATCAATATTCATCGAATACGCTTTCTGAATGAGTTCCACCCAAGTAGGATTTTGTAATTGTGCCCGGACTGGTGCTAATTTTGTTAAAAGTTCTTCGCAACATTTGCGAACACCAATGCCAACATTTTGTGTTGTCACACTTGAATCTGAACCACCATTATTAGGTGCTACGATGGTGTTTGTAGGTTTTATTTCAACTTTTTCTATAGGTATACCCAAAAAATAAGCACATATTTGAATGGCAACTGTGTTAATTCCTTGGCCCATTTCGATTCCTCCGTGAGTTATAGCGACGGTCCCATCATCTTTATAAACACTCATGTTTATGTCCAAATACTTTGGTACTGTTGCATCCCATCGGAGGAAAGACACTTTCAAGCCACGCTTTTTCCATCGATTTTCTAAATTAAATTTGTTAACCAATATTTTCCTGTCATCATACTGAGATTCTATTTTTATTCTTTGTATCATGTCAATCATTTCGCTATATTCGTTTGTATCTAAGTTAGATAGACGCACATCGAACGAGTCTAAATTCAACTCATATGATATTCTCTCTATCATAGTTTCAACCATTGCGATATGCTCTAGGGAACCTAAAAAATATATATTTTTCAATCAATCTTGAGGGTTTTATACAAAGTACAATAATTCAAAATTATTAGAAAATGTAATATACATCATTTTATGTAATATATGAACATTACAATGTTGCTTTACACAATTTAAAATGATGAGTATGAGAAGATTAACTAAACAGCTTATCGTTAACAGATATCAAAAGTAGTAAAAACGAACATAAATAGTTAAATTAAAGTAACCTGGAGCTCGACACCAAGTGTTGGAAGTTGTATCAGTAGTGACATTGAAAGATCTATATTTCCATGGTTCTTTTTTATAGGCGTTATTATAGACTTCAACACCAGCCAATAAAACAGTTTCATTTACAATACAGCCACTATCACTGTATAAATTATAATCTAGATATTGGATAATTCCATCACTGGATACACCAATCTGAAACCAAATTAAATAAAAGTTAAGATTATAGTTATCGTAGTCTAACTAAATAAAATCATTAAATTTCTAAGGTATTCTAATGTTTTTTCAAAATTACCTCATAGTTAGTAGAACACGGCGCCCTTTTCCCTGTAGCCCTCATATTATGTCGCAGAGATTGTATAAATCGACATGGGCGATTAAGCTTAAAAGTGACTAAACTACTGGCTAAAGAAACTGGTGTGGATCTAGATAGTTTGTAACCATACCCACCGCCAATGCGACGAACGTGCACATCAATTCTGAAAAATCATTTTTTAATTTTCTTTAATATACACTACACTTTTCTTTTCTTATCCAAGCCAAAGTTTTATTTAATATACCTATTTTGATTTATTAACAAAGCTCTGGAGGTTACAACTTGCACTGCATCCATCCACTGTGTAGTATTATATACCCGAAGCCCTTCTTCTGTCTCATGTGTGATTCCAGTTATAGTTTCCATCGTAAATGGGTATTGTGTATAAATAGTCTGCTCGCCTTTGATTACCTTTGCTATATTATTGCCTCTAGCGGTAAAATCTCTTCCATCGTAGTAGTTCACTCTATCTGGTAGATTTTTAGCAATTGCTATGTCGAGAATTGGCTGTTTTACATTTGTATATTTTACTTCAACTAAAGTCACAGCTTTTTCTAAAATACTTTGATTTTCAGCAACTATAATACCGAGAGGTTGATTGTAGTATTTAACTTCACCGTCACATAAAAATTCTTCATCTGCCAAATTAATTGGATCAACTGCAGGTACAAAACTATTTCTTCCTGGGATATCGGCTGCTGTATAAAAAGCTAACACACCGTGTTCTGCCTATATATTTTAAAAGTACGATTATATTGATATTTATTTTGTTAAACTTTAGAAGATTTTAATTACATTATACTTACTAACGCTTTAGTAGCATCAATTTTAGTAATAGAACCAAGTGCAACTGTAGTTAAAACAAACGCGGCATATACCTCTCTAGGAAGCGTCGGCAAATCCTCCGTATATTCAGCTTCTCCAGCACACTGTATCTATATAAACAAATAATTGACAAGAACAAATATTTATAAAAATCGGATTGCGGGTAAATAAGATTATTTATCATTGTATTAATTTACCAATCCTTCAACTTTTGGTATAGGTTTATTAAGAGGCCAAATTGCAGGATCTGTGTCAAATATTTGTTTTCCCTGTGATATTGGACGTGTTTCATGAATTTTGGTTGCACCCGATTTATATCTAGGGTTTAACCGCTCTTGAGGATAAAGTGAAAGAAGACTCTGAAAAAAAATATTGTTTTCGAATTGTTTTTTATAATGCGGAATTGAAATATAACAAAGAAATATATAACACTATAGTGTCAAGTAAGAGCCTTTAGCTTGCCCTAAAAAGTAAAATAAATAAAATATTTTTAAGTAATAAAGATATTGAAATAGTATTAAGAGTAAAATCTTCGTTATTTTGAAAGCTTACCTTATAGAACAGTGCTAGCGCCGCCTGTCGCCTGTATTGGACGGGTGGATCCGGTAAACTCTCTGTGACTATAATCTCAGCACTTAGAGCTTGTAAGGCGCCTTGCAGGGTCTCATTTCGAAATAACCGTTTACCTACCAGATATCGTTCTGTCTTAAACGACCTATTATATGATGGGGAAAGTCCTCCGTAGACAATTCTACAATCTATGACTTTTTCAGTATTATCTATTTTGTAAAGGAAGCCAGCGTGAATAAGAGCATGAGCATTTTGAGATCGTGGCATTATCTGAAATAATCATTTTATGTATATCAAAAGAAGACATTATATCCAAGACAGTTTTAGATTTAAACATTTTCTTAAATTATATAATTATTTAAAACAACTTACTTTAAAAGTTACTATTTTATTTTCAGTACTTAATGGTGGTAATTGAATGTTCAATAATATTTTTCCTGTCATATTTTCTTTAAGAAATGCCTGCATTGTAACATTTTTTTTTCGATCACGACCTGTCACTGGACATATGATAGTACTTTCAATATACTTGATAACTGTATACCACTACTTATACAATATAATAAGTTTATAATTGTAATATAATTAAGATTAATAAGAGAAACAGGGAGGAGACCTCGAGTGACCTTCGAAAACACAGTATCTATGATACTGGAAGAAGGTTACGTAAGAAACATGAGGACCCCCGGAGGGCATGTATGAAGAGGTTGATGTCTGTGGTCGAGGCGAAAGAGGTATGCAGGGACCGTAGCGTTTGGCACTCCGTCGTCTCTGGCTATCCCGAAAGGGATATGGCGTGAAGTTAAAATAAAGAAATAAATAAATAATTTAACTGAACAATTATCGTCTTGTACATAAATTGAGAAAATTAAAATTCTTATAATACATTCTAAAACACGCGACGGACCTATAAAATTTAAGTAATAATAATAAGATAATAAATACGTATAAAAATTGCTGATTACTAAAAATTTATTTAAAATATTGTGTATGACAGTAAATAAATTTTTATATAAGTAAATCTGAAAAACAACATTTTACTTTTTGTATTAAATTGCTTCATATTTCAATACTATGTCTCTGAATATCAAAGAAAGGGAAACAGCGTAACTGAAAATAAGAAATGTGGTAACAAATCTATATGTGCTATAAATTATACGAATATATTATTAGGCAACTGAAAGTTCGAAAGATACCATTCACCTGTGGAATGTCTATTAGTTCATATGCACTACTACCAAAATTATGATGAATAAATGATGATGATATATGATAAATGATGGTTGAAAAAGATTTTTTCATGAATTTAACCTATTTTTACAAAAACAAGCGTTGCTTTAATACCTGGAATATAGCACTAGGTGGTTATTCAAAATCATGTTTTTGTATTATAAATAGCCAAACATTGCTCATATATATATATCAGGCTCTAGTTACATCCGTTAAGCTTATCATAAGTATATAATAGTTTACTGCTAAATAGACTTTCCTCATTAGTTAAACTTACTTATGGTTAACTGAGCTCCAACAGTTTCAAACAGAAGATAAAGATCTGATTTAAAGTCAAGGTGAAGATTTTTTAACATTAGATTACCAGCGACCGTTGCTTCCTAAAAAAGAAGTAAGATAATCATCAATAAGCCCCACACACAAAAAAAATATTTAATCTGTAATTCATCATTTAGAAAAAAAAACAAAATACAATAAATAAATCTTTTAAACGTATCATCCTTGTTAGGTATTAGAAAACGAGTTTTAACAAGTGAATTAAAGTAACCAGAAAGTGGTAGTAATATATTTTCTTTTAGTTCTGTTTATTGAGATATTTTAATATAATAAAATTTGAGCTACATTACTGAACTACACTTAAAAACGCATATAAAAAAATTATCACGTCTTTTTACTACAAAAATACTTACATTTTTAACAGTAATGTGAGCTACTAGATTTAAATGGTCATTCAATATCCGGAGATATCCAAAATTATCGTTTTTAGCTACGGTATCAAATATATTCATAAGTTCATTAAGTGTAGTCGCTCCACCAATTACTAAATTTTGATCTATATAGTGATTTCTAAGCTCGTTTATTCCATTAATATTTATCAATACTTTTGGGTACTCCAAAATTGGATAAACGCCTAAAATTTTAAAATATTATTTTAAATCCTTTTATAAAGTTTTAATAATATTATTTTAATGAAAATTGCTAATGATCTACCTTTTCCAGTATTACCAGCCAATAACATGTAGGATTTTGTTCCCTTTTGGTCGAAAACAGTAAAAATGTCAGAAATAGAAGTAGGCTTGTACCAATCTCTATTATCATTTAAAACTATATGAAGCATTTTATTAGAAACATCATCTTTAGATACAATACACCAATCGGATTCTTCACAATTGTTCTTGGTACACGGTTGGTTAGACTTTTTACATAACTGAAAGTCCTCTATATCTAAGATATCATGAGCATCAGAGGCGAATTTCTTGAAAGCATCTAAAATTGGTCTGTATCCTGTACATCTGCAAATATTACTTCCAAAAGCTTGTTCTACTTCGAGCATGGTTGGTCTTTTATTTTTAAGAATACTGTAATTAAAATATAAAATATTCAATAATTAAAAATAATTTTATTTATGTTGTGGTTGGTTTTTTATTTATTGTTAAGTTTCTTTTGATTTTATTTTTTGTAAGTAACAATAGTTTTGTAATATATTATTTTATATTTATATTCGATTAAATTAGCTTACAAATTATTATAGTTATGTTCCAGTCAATCAGTTCTGTAAATTTAATAAAATACTATAACAATAAAAAAAATGCTTCTGAATTTGGAATCTGTTTTTTTAATACGATTGTTCGATTGCAATTTTTTGTTTATCTGACTGTCAAATTGATATTCGTGCGAAAAAAGCAATCAAAGCAGTAAGGGAAAGAAATCGAAAAAATCCTGACCGAAAGCTTAAGATTTTATCTCGGGAGACGAAGATAGCACCTAGAACCATGTCACGTATTTAAAAGATAACTTGGGACTTGCATCCATATATACTTAGGACTTAGGACTTACAACCACACATATAAGAGATGCACCGGTCATTTTACCGATAATTTAAATAACAGTATGGTGGTACAATCAAAACAATTACTTAAACAGTACGCAAAGGGAAGTCATAGAAAAATAGTGGGTACGGGTGTGAAAAATTGTACAATTGAGCAATATTTTAAAAAACATTATGACTGTATTTGAACTGAAAGCTCAAAAGTAGTTTCTCAATTAGTCAACAGACTACAACGTTAGTATTACCCAATTGCAGTAAAGGTTTGGTGCGGTGTTAGCTATAAAGGAGTGACTGAGCCATATTTTTGCGATAAAGGTATCAAAACATCGGCAGAAGTGTATCAAGATACCATTCTTAAGACGATAGTTAAGCCACCACATAACAACACCATGTTCAATAACCAGGAATGCTCTTTTCAGCAAGACAGCGCACCGGGTCATAAAGTTCGATCCACCCAATCTTGGTTAGAATCGAATGTTCCGGATTTCTTCAGAGGTGATGATTGACCGTCATCTAGTCCTGATCTTAAGCCACTGAATTATGATTTATAGTCAGTTTTAGAGAGTAAGGCTTGCTCTAAACGCCATGACAATTTGGAATCCCCAAAACAATCCATACAAATGGCACTGAAGAATTTTCTTATAGAAAGGACTGTATTGCGGCCAGCCTGTATTTAAATGGTTTTGTATTAAACTAACATACTGTAATAGAAATAAAATTAAAATAAAAGTTTTTCTATGTAACAATTTTTATGGTAAGACTAAGTAGACTAGCCTATTTAAGTATAATCAATATATAGTGGACAGACGTCACAATAACATCTGCGTTTTCAGTGTTTCTAAGACTTCTATGTAGCGTTCCTAAATAACATTAAGTTAAATTAACTAGACATATTTCCAAGCGAGAATTTTCTACATCTGTGTTATTAAATAATTAATACTTTACATATAATTTCAAGACTCCGCCTAAGCTAAGCTAAAATTAAATTACTCATTATATTATCTTATTACTCATCCACTCATTGAAAATGCTTAGCCAATGTCAAAATAATATACCAATTAAAATGTGAGAAAAAAATAAAAATTCATGTAAAACCAGAAAAAGTTTAGAATAAAAATTAGATTTTTTACAAATCACTATTATGCAAAAGAAATGTTACCTATACATAGCCATGACCCATCCTGGGCTGCAGTAACCACATTGCGAGCCATTGCTATCTGCGAGAGCCTTCTGCAGCGGATGGTATCCTGTAAGACGGTTGCCGATCTTCTCTATCGTTGTTATATCCCATTCGTGGCATGAAGTTATGGGCACCAAACACTAAAATACATTTTTTTTCAAAATTAATCAATAAAAGCAATAATCTTGGAATATTTTTACTTGACTGGTTACTATTTTGTTCTCTAAATATAAATGTTTTGAAGTGCAGAAAGCATTGCATTGAGTTTATACTAAATTTCTATATGTATATAAAATATAATTAGCTTTTCGAAGAATAATGATAAACCTATTCAATAATGTTATTTACATTTAATAAGCGTCATTTACTTCGGTGTCAAAATCATTTTGCAGTTTTAAATGAGACAGTTATTTAAATAGAGGGGGGTTTCTTCTTTGCAAGAAGAAAAACGACAAGTTTTGAAATTAAATTTATAACGATTGTTAGTTTTTAATAAAACTTATAACCATAAATAATTGTAAGTGGTAAACATTTTAAAAAAGAGCCAGTGTTGAGTTTTTGACCGGCACTTCTCAACAGAACAGCATTTCAAGCTAGTGGTAGCCTTCTAACGGATGTATTTTCTGGTCATTTGATCTATATCTAAGCTGTATCTAAGCCGAATTCGGTGTCATTATACAGGTATATTTTTTTTTTTAATTTCCCCGATTTGTGCATTGGGCTAAGAATCAATAAAACCCTTTTTATTTTGTTTAGCCTAGTATTTATTTATTTTTTTATTTATATACTTTATTGTGCACCACACGAAAAAAATAATTACAAAAGAAACAAAAAGAAAATAAAAATTGGGAACATACAAAAGGCGGTCTTATCGCCAAACGGCGATTTCTTCCAGACAACCTTAGGGTTAAAAGAATTATAGACAAAAATCGGATGATATAGGTAGATGCAATGCAATATAACAATAGACATACATATACATAGCTACACTCTAATACGTAAACCTAATACACATATATTTATATAAAATAAATATGTACTTAATAACAAACTAAACAATATAAAAATAATAAAATATACACAATATATACGTAAATATAAAAAGTTTTACATAATATAAAGTCAGCAAATGCGAAGTTTCAGTTATCATTAGATAAGTAGTGATTCTTTACGGATTTCTTAAATATCTTTAGAGATTTCGATCTTCTTACAGGTAGAGGCAGTGCATTCCATAATTTGGTTGCTTGTACAGTGAAAGAGTATTTATAAAATTTTGTGTTATGTTTAGGCATTCTAATAATAAATTGTTGGGATGTACGCAAGTCGGCTGGTAAACCTAAAAACTGAAACTTCTCCTTTAGGTAAAAAGGAGTTTTTGGAGAGAATAATACACAGTACAGAAGAGAAAGAACATGTAAATCCCGGCGACGGCGAATGGAAAGCCACTTGAGTTTTTGACGAAATTCAGAAATGTGGTCATATTTGCGCAAGCCAAATATAAACCGTATAGCAGTATTTTGAAGTCGCTCAAGTTTATTTAAATAGTCCTCGGTTAGATTAAGATAGCTTGCATCCGCATAATCAAGTATAGGGAGGAGGAGAGAATGTGCTAACATAGTTTTGGTAGGAATCGGAAGAAAATATCGCAGTCGTCGAAGAGAACTTAGTGCCGCGAAAGTTTTCTTGCTAACTTCTTTAACCTGGACAGACCAAGATAACGTTTGATCCAAGTGGATACCAAGATCTTTAACGGTAGAACAAAAAGGTAAAATTACACCATTATATATAATCGGAGGTAGAATTCGTAAGTCAACCTTCGCTATCATGCCGGGACTGCCAATAATAATCACTTGTGATTTCTTAGGATTTATTTTTAATCCATATCGTTTACTCCACTTGTAGATTGCAGTCAAGTCATTATTTACAGCTGATATGGAAGATGAAAGACGTTCAAGTTCCGAATGACGATAAATTTGGATATCATCTGCATACATGTGATAGAGAGAAGTGATATATTGACTTATGGAATTGATGAAAATTGAGAATAGTAAAGGAGATGAGAGTAAACAACTTTCAGGATACAATTATTTATCTGATATAGTTTTGTTGAAAACGTGTCATTCATTGATTCTCTTGAAGTCGCCTCTACAATTATTTCTGAATACGTCATAAATAATAAAAGAAACTAAGATAAATGCAATTTCATTTTTCTTTTAGATTATCTTTTATTTGTAAGTATTATATAATTATATGGGAAAATAATAGGGGAAATGAAACTGTGCCAAAAGCTACTTTAACACATATACACACATTTTTATAAATAGAAACGAAAGCAAAAAGCTAGGTATATCAAAATATAAGTGCAAAATATATTAAACGACCTAGCACAAAGATTGCACTATACTGTTTCACCTTTTTAAGATGTACATATATAAACATATACATATAGATATACATTTAAAAAGAAAACATATAATAACCATTTCTGTGATACCTGTAATTAAGACGACACTTAGATCTGTGTAATTTTTTTTAACTCTTTTTAGTTACTGTATTGTATGTTGTCATCTATATATTTAGTGTTTTCCCGTCAATGTAAAAAATATTTTATGTTATTATAGGTAGTAATTTAAGCCAAATCCGTACAAAATATGTCATCATATTATTATAGACCAAAATAGTTTTTACACTTTTTTTGTGAAAATGAGATAATCAGCAAGGCTGAAAAGCATCTTGCTCGGTGACTCAAATAATAAGCCAAAATGCCACCAAGTTTCATTAAAACCAAAAAATATATATCGTTATTATAGCAAAAATAAAATTAAGCAAATTTTTAAGCTGATTGTTTAAATATAGGCTTAGATAAAAATTCATAGATGTTATGTTATATGTATATTACAACTCGTTTATATTCTCCACAACAACGTGTTCAAAAAATATAAAACTAGTATTTTAACTCTGAAGGTATTTTTAATATTCATTAATAAAAATACTTACAGAGTTGACTCCTTGAGACTCTCCTCCCGAGACCTTGGTGACGTTAACGATGCAGGCCCCGCAGCCTCCCTCCAGGCACATGTACTTGGTACCGCGCAGCCCCAGGTTTTTGCGCAGGAACTCTAGCAACGTTGTTGAAGAACTCACCTCGGTACCCACTATAATATATCAGTGATAATATTTACAAATAATATTTGATTCCGTCTATTTGTATCAACAAAATAGGTAAAGTAATCCATCATTAGATATTTTTACGCTACATTTTGTATTTCTATTTCTACACGAGCCAAGAGCCTACGATTGGAAAAATATAAGTATTTCATGCGTTTAAAATGGCTGACAACAGCTAGTTTATTATAAAACTATTACTATACCTTTTTAACCCGCGATTTAAAAGGTTTAGTAATAGTTTTAGCAGCAGTCAACCTGAATTCTACTCATACTTTCTAACTCTAAAACCTTATCTTAAGAACATAAAATACCGTTAAAAACATGTGACATATAAAAAGGTCTATCTCGTTTATAAAGCAAATAACAATTTTATGCAAATAAACAGTCTTGAATAATAAAGTTTAGAAACTGTGTTCTAAAAAGATTACAGTTAAAGATAAATAATATTAGGACTTCTTATTTTAATTGGTTATATTAATTTCATTAGAAAACATCTATAGAAATATTTTTTACCGCAAGATGCAATCGATGCAAAAAAAATGAATTATTTACTGATTATAAAAACATATTAATTTCATACCCGAGTAATGGATTCCGTTAATCGTAAATTGAATTCTATCCATGTCTGTAGGTGGCGCGTGACTTAGACCGACTGAGTAGAGCTATTTTTTCTCTCTACAAGCAATTATCCTTATTCTTGTTGAGTACTAATATATATACGTATAATGTATTACAAAGGCTTCACAGGAGTACAAAACAGAAAAGTTTTAAGGAAATCGTGAATCGTGAATAGCAGCTCCATTTATTACCATGTAATGTATTGTAATGTATTATGTATTGACACGTAAATGAGGATTTGTTCTATCAATACAATAACACTTTATAATATATTCATTTGGAATGTGTAAATTATTCTTCTTAATCTTGTGTTGCTTTAAGTAGTGATATTTTTATGTAACAGGGTGGTAAAGAAGCAAACTTTCTTAATGATAAGGATATAGTCATTGACTTCTCAACACCAAGAAGTGAAACACAAAAATATGAATAGAAGCAGGATATAAAAGTGTTTAATATACTTTAATTATTTTTTCTTATTATATATTTATATCAGCATATAAATATATGTCAAGAAAACTTACCTTGTGTTCCCCAATATTCCCAATTTCACTTGGTTACAATTTTGGAATCTTAGAGAATTTTCTTATATTATTTATTCTTATATTCTTAGAGTAGATTTTTTTGCAGTGTTTTATCGTGTTATTTATTTCTGAAATCCATCCAACAATTTAATAAACTCAAGTAAAAAAGATGGCTAGATGATAAGAAATTATTTATTTATATATTTATTTAAATAAATTTATTACATACACAAATAATAATGCTTAGAGCGTGTAGTAGCGATAAAACAATAGGCGACCTTATCACTAAAGTGATCTCTTACAGGTAAGCCACATTAACGAACATAACGATAGACGGGGAACCGCAATATATATATATATGAATTATAATATAATAAAGATAAATTAATGAAATATTATACTAATAAAATATATATTTACATATATATGTAATTGATGTATAAATATAAATATATACATCCATAAATAAATAAGCAAATAGTTGAATGCATGTATAATTGTAGTTATTAGGTGTTTTACAGCGATAAGTAATGCCAATGTTTGAGCGCGGGATAGTAATGGGAAGAGAAACTAACAGCGTTACGGGTTTTGTGGTCAAAGATTCGGAGTACTTCTTTGAGTTACAAGCAGACATTCTCAAGACACAAAGGAGGGGCACAGGATACGATTACTTTCAGAGGAGCTAAGAACTTAAAAGCGATTTTTAGGTAAGGCGGTGATCAGGGATGTAAAAGGGTAGAATATAAGAGCGAAAGGACTATTACGTCATTGCTTAATAGGAAGCCAGTTAAGCTTTTGTCCATATTCAGAGATGTGTTCATATTTCCCAAGGCAAAATATGAACCGAATGCACAACTTTTGAATGCGTTGTAGTTTATTTAACAGAGCTTTGGTTAAATCTAGGTAGCAGACATTGGTGTATACTAAGATAGAAAGAGAGTATTAGTGAGCAGAATTTTGGTCCTTGCAGGCAAGATGTTTCTCCAACGTTCTAAGCGTCCAAAATTTCCAAATAATTTTTAACTTGCCGCAGTTACTTGTGGTTTCCACGATAGATTACTATCCATGATGATATCAACATTTTTTACAGTATCAGTAAAGAAGAATCTAGAACCATCAAAGATAACAGGTGGGTAAGGGGCGAAGCTTAGCTTACCTAAAATAATAAGCTGGGATTTGCTAGAGTTGGATTGTTATCCACAAGAGTCACTCCACCCTCAGACCACATCCAAATCACAGGTTAGGCACTTGATTGCCATAGGGTTATATTCCACGTGGAAACGTATAGCTGGAAGTCATCAACATATAGATGATATGGTAAGGAAAGAAGATTAGTGAGAGTATTTATAAGATAGAAAAAAGTAACGGAGTTAAGACACTCTCGTGCGGAACATCACCATTGACACACACATAGGTTTTTGCCTTTAATACTTTGCGTGCGGTCACATAAGAAAGATTTGAACCAATCTATAGCTGTTAAATACGAGTAGATATTAATAAATTTAACAATGGCTAAAATAACATCAAAGTCAACTGAGTTGAATGCTTTTGAGAAATCAAGCAGTGCCAGGATCGTCACTTGTTTGTTGTCGATGCCAAACCTTATATTATCACATATTTTTGTTAATGCCGTAACAGTTCTGTGTGTTTCCGTTTTGTTTGGAAAGTAAGTCGTACCATTAGTGAAATGAGAGTTAAGAGCGTCGATGTCTACATGGTGTGAAATAACCTTATGGTGTTTTCTGATGCCTATTCTAGAAATCTCCAAACTCCACAGTTACTCTTGCCATCCAATGAACTGTAGATATAGTTACGTTGAGCATCTCTGCACATTTTATTGGTTTATCTTACACTACTTTCGCAGACGCTTGTAACTAAATAGGTTTCCATCAGTAGGTTTAAGTTTATATAAACTAAGTCATGATACAAAAATGCTTCTGCGGATAGCTGACTATGTAAGTTAGTATATTCCGGTGCAGAAACCATCATAAGACTAAGTTGTGAGGGCGTACATTTTGGAAAGTAGTGTATAGGTTTAATATTCAGCAGGAATAAGTTTGAACTAGTAAATATATCCTTGCGGCTACCAAACACTAGGTCCAATAAAATATATTATAATAAACGTATTTATGCTTTTCATATTATATAAACTATAAAACGACTAAATAAACCTTAAAATAATACAAATTAAATATTATAATTAATAGACTATATATTATAATAAAAAAATCACATATATCATCTGCCAATAGTGTTTAAGTTAATAAATGTGTAAGTACCAAAGAAAAAGACTACACCAATTTATACAAAATACAGACAATCACAAAGTTTCAATCTATCGCCTTAAATAGTATTTTCAAAACTAAAATAATGCATAAGTGTTTACAAATTGGTTATTTATAATATTAATTAATGACAAGCAGCTCTATTGTAGATATATTAACTACCATAGACGTTTGCCATACATGACTTACTTTACAAGCAAATAGTACTGCATATATGTCAAGTTGAGTAACATGACATTTGACACTGACATGTACGGCAGTATATGTGAACATTATAATTGACTATTACAAACGTCAAACAATAAGACAACAAATAAAACGAATTGTTAGCGGTTAGAACGTAGCCTAAAAAAATATGCATCAAAAACTTAAGAGTATAACTGAAATTGTAATTAAAGAAAAACCGTATGAACAAGAAGATAAAAATAAACGTGGGTTATTTGTGACCTGACCACTCTTTTAGATCGAAGGATATGTGGAATGCTACTTTGTGATTTGGGAGCGGGTGCAGCAGATCCAACCGAGAGAGTATAGGCAATGTCCTCGTTATTATTGAATGCTGCGGTGGCATATAATTCAGCCGTAGAGGTAGTTGAGTGGCGCTTACCATCGTGTCCGATTATGTTAACCTGCTCATCCTTAGTCCAGCACTTAGACACGCCAATTGATGTCTGGCTGCCATAAAGGCTTCATGACGGTTTTTTGTTAAGAACTCAGCCAAGGTAATTCTAGTGCCTTGGATATTTCTTTTGCTAAACTATATCTTGTTATGTTGTCACAGTTCTCAGAATTTGACCGAAGTAGCCCTAGGTCTATCACTACCGGTCTGTCCCATATGATGACATCGGCTGATAGAAAGCTCAAGAACACAAAGATGTTGATTACACAACTGTTACTACAGTAGTGGCCACATCTTTTATCATCTCTGGAACTCCATGAATTAGTAAAATGTTTCTGCTGCTGCTGGTCTCCTGCTGATCCACTTGTTGACCTATAATTTGAACTTAACTCTTTAAAACAAATTTCTGGAAGGTGTTAAATTGTGAAGCAATGTTTGATGTGGGACTGGTTGCCGGGATAGCAAACTGCAGATGTTGTTGGCATTCAGCCGTTGTTATGTGGAAGTGTTGTGATAAATCATCCAGTCTTCAGATTGACAGATTTTGAATTATGTCTGTTAGTGATATTAATATCTTCACTATAACACTTATAATTACACTGTGAAAATTTAGGAGACACTTGACAGGTATGATGTTTTTATGGAAATTACTCTAAATTTTTATAGTAATTACAATAAAATATGTAATATTTTAAGATTTGCAAAAAAACTGTTTCTAGTTATACAATTACCTCCAAAATAAAAGATTAAATTGATGTTCTTATAATTTATTCTGAATTTAAAATTAATGCACCGTTTTATGGAGACAAATAGTAAATCTATCTATAGTAATAATAAATCACCAACTGAACATTATTGTACATAGAAATCATTTCTGGGGGCCTTAGTAATGAAAAGACCCCAAAATAATGGTTTTTACAATATTTATCTGTTTGAATGTTTGTCTGTCAGTCTGTATGTCTTTTTAACTGTTTATATGTAAGCAGCTTTTCCGATTTGACTTCAGTTTTAATTGCTGTAGTGTTGTAATGTTCACTTAGGATTTAGTTTGTTTTATTTAGACAAAAAAAAATATCAAATTTAAGAAAGGGGCTGTACTACTATTATTTTATGTTCAATAATAATATAATTATTACTACAAAATTTAACAATTTTCAAGACTGACAAATAAAAAATAAGTGAGAAAGGATTGTTGTCACAGCCAGTGTTGTAATATTATTAAAGTTTGAAACATTTCACAGTCATCTTCTAGTCACATCTGGAATTCTATTGAAGAACATTTAATAAAATATTGACCCAAACAAACTGGAAGATAGTACTTTTGAAACATGTTGCAATTTATTTTGTAAAGCAATTAAAATGAATTTTAGTACACATACCTAATAGTTAAAATTAAAGTTTTATTTATTTACTTATTTTATTTTCAATAACCTATTTTAAATCTAATGTAATTATTCGTTGATATGCACTTTGTTGGCTAAAAAAATTTAAAGTGTTCCATTTTTGTAGCACAGGCAACAGCAATTTTATCCACTGTGTACGCACCATCTGAAACAAAATAACAATATTAAATACTTAAGACACAAGAATTAAATAAATACTTTTAAAAATCATGAAATTAAGAGACATTATTAACAAAACATGTAATAAAAATTATTTGCCTTATTATATATATTTTAAGTTATATATGTAATATTATTACTAAGTTTATTAGCTTTTTTTATAAAATAGACCTAATTGGAACCATTCTGTAGATGGCAGACCCGACTCCTGCCGCGCTGCCACTATGGCTGATCTCATAGCCAGAGGAATAACAACTCCCATGCATGTTGCAGGTTCCCCGGTCGCTAAAAGAAACCAGTTATTAAATAAAAATATTTTTTTTTTACAGGCTTAAGTATATTAACTACTAAAAGCAATGTTAATAACTAGTAAAATGTTTTGAAGAATATATAGGCGTATTTTTGTTTTATTATTTCCCAATAATGGTTTTTACAATGTTTATCTGTTTGAATGTTTGTCTGTCACTCTGTATGTCTTTTTAACTGTTTATATGTAAGCAGCTTTTCCGATTTGACTTCACTTTTAATTGCTGTAGTGTTGTAATGTTCACTTAGGATTTAGTTTGTTTTATTTAGACAAAAAAAAATATCAAATTTAAGAAAGGGGCTGTACTACTATTATTTTATGTTCAATAATAATATAATAATATTATTATTACTACAAAATTTAACAATTTTCAAGACTGACAAATAAAAAATAAGTGAGAAAGGATTGTGGTCACAGCCAGTGTTGTAATATTATTAAAGTTTGAAGTGTGAGCTGACTTAATGTATATTAATATTATAAAGAGGACAGATTTTTTTCTTTGTTTGTATCGAACAGTCTCCAGAATTATTGGACCAGTTTTAACCATTTTTACACTTATAAGAAGCGAATTCACGTGCGCTGCTAAAATGGTTAAAGATGAGATGAAGTGATGTACAAATTAAATGTAGGAATAATCTATAATAGCTAAGCTATAAAAAGCGTTTTTAGATTTAAAAAGTTATAAATAACGACTGCATACTTGAGATTATTTTTTTTCACGTGATAATATAAATCCTTATGAAATTAAAATATATCATTATCCAGGCAACTTCCAATGGTAAATTTTTCATCCTAACGTCATAAAAATTCGTAAATTACTCGAGGAGTTGTCATTTATTTATAACCATTTAACTTCGAAGTGATCATGAGAATAAAAATGCCATTGTGGCGTATTGCTACTATTATTATAATACTTAATTTTAATCATATGAATTTAGTAATTTTTTGTATATTTAAATAAATGTAAACAGTTACTTCAGATTGCAATAAATATTGTTACTCAATAACCATTGTAACGAGCGGTTGGCCGTCTATTGTTTTTGCTGGACGCGGAAGCACGTGTGTCGACCATTTCGCCGGTCTCTCCCGCCACTTAACAACTTTATTTTCAACTTAATTACTTATTTTTACTAGTCATTTTTCATTTCACGGCTTTGAATGAGATTGAGCATAGAAATAGAATATTACCAAGAACAACGTAAGTGAAAATACTTGAATCTCCAGAATAACCTAATATGTAAATTTTTGATAATAAGATGGTGCCATCTGTACTGTTAGGTTTTACACAAATATCACGAGAGGAATCAAATATCACGTTGGGTCAAGTAGTGTTGAAATATTAATTAATTATTTACCCTTGGATCCCAGAATAGCTTTAGTACTAAAGGATCGTTTTCTAAAATATATTCTCATGTCTTGCGGGATGTCTGTTGCTCCAGGGACCCAATAATCCCACGTACGATCTGTGAGAACTTGTCCAGTGTTTGGGTCTGCTATAAGTTGCTCAGTAGTTCCATAACCAACCCCCATTAAAAACGCACCTTCTATCTGCAAATAAATGTAGTGAAGTTTTCAGATTTGTGTCATACATTAGTATTTTTATTAAAAAACAAATGTAAAATAGTATGAGTTATGTGAGAATGATATAAAACTTACTTGTCCAAGGTCTAACTTAGGATTTACGCTTCTGCCAACATCCTCAATTAAATCAACTCTTTTAATTTCCCACTCTCCTGTTAAAACATCTATCTCCACCTCTGCTATGGTGACTCCGTAAATTGTATATTTCGGAATATCTTCTGCAGTAACATGACCATGAACTTGTAAATCAACATCCATTTGAAATGCTTTTTTTATTAGTTCCTCCCAAGTAGGATTGTTCATTTGGTCTCTGATTGGTTTTAACCTTTCTAAAAGTTCCTCGCAACATTTTCGAATGCCGATTCCTACATTATCCGATGTGAAACTACCACCAGAAGCAAAACAATTTGGTGCTACAAATGTATCATTAGCTTTAATCTGAATTTTATCAACAGATATACCTAAATAGTGAGCACATATTTGAATGGCTTTAGTATTAATTCCTTGACCCATTTCTATACCTCCGTGTGTCAAAGCAACACTACCGTCATCACTATAAGCACACATGTTAACTTCAAGGTATTGGCTACCAACTGGTTCCCATCTTAATAAAGCTACTCTCAGTCCCCTTTTTTTCCATCTATTTCCGGAATTAAACTTTGCAACAGCAACTTTTCTTTCGTCGTATTGTGCATTATTTTTAAGAGAATCAATCATTTCTAGTATATCGTTATACTTAGTTTTATCAATGTTTGCTACGCGAACATCGATAGGGTCCAAATTCATTTCATATGCTATTCTTTCTAATAAATATTCAGCCATAGCAATATGTTCTAAAGTGCCTATAAAAACATCTTATTTAGTCCTTAAAATAAATAAATATAATGTAAATTAATAATTAAAAAAAATAGTCACCTGGAGATCGACACCAAGAATTTGAGGGGGTGTCAGTAACAGCATTATACCCCTTGTAATCCCAGGCGTCATTTTTATATACATTATTAAATAACCCAAACCCGAGCATAATAATAGGCTCATTGACAATATATCCATTATCACAATACAATTTGTAGGTAACGTATTGAATAACACCACTGCTATTAACACCAACCTTGAAAATTATATTCATAAAGTTATAATATCACTAACTTGGAAAATAATAAAATTCATAATTTCAATTTTTACATTACTCTGCATACATCGTAAATAGTTTAAATATCTTTTTTCTATCTCACTTACCTCGTAAGTAGTTGAACAGGGTAATCTTTTTCCTACTGCTTTTAAATTGGTAGTTAAACTTTGGACAAATCGACAAGGTTTATTTTGTTTATAAGCTACTAAATTACAAGCCAGCGAAACTTGATTGGTTCGCGACATTTTAATGCCATAGGAACCTCCTAGATATTTTACGTGAATTTTTATTCTGAAATATTACAAATAATATGTACCATAAACACGTAATTGTAAATATTACAGTTTCCTGTATAAAAAACAATAAAATACCTATTTTGATCAAGTAATAATGTTCTTGAGGTGATAACGTGAATAGCATCCATCCATTGTGTCGATGAGTAAACCTTTAGTTCTTCTTCAGTTGGATTTGTGACGCATACCAATGTTTCCATTGGAAATTGGTACTGTGTGTAAATAGTTTTTTCTCCCTTTATTACTTTTGATACATCATTTCCCTTCGTAGTTGCGTCATGTGACTTATCTAAAGTTATTTTTGTAGGATCATTTTTTGCGACCTTTATATCAAGAACTGGTTTTTTAACATTAATATAAGAAACTTCTACTAAAGTAGCAGCTTTATCTGCTATACTCTGTGAATTAGCTACAATAATTCCAAGTGGTTGGTTATAATATTTCACTTCTCCATTACATAATAATTCCTCGTCTGTTACATTAAAAACATTTACAGCGGGTACAAAACTATTTCTTCCCGGTATATCAGCTGCTTTATAAAATGCAATTACTCCAGGTTCCTTCTAAAAATAATATTTCTAGGTAAGTAAAATAAGTAATGGTTGTAAAATATATTAATTAGACATTATTATAACCTCTGCCTTTAATAAAATACAATACACTGTGCAAATAAAAGAAAGTAAAGTTATTACCAGAGCTTTACTAGCATCTATATTGCTAATAGTTCCACGAGCTTCAGAACTTAACACGAACGTCGCAAATACTTCACCTGGTAGTTTTGGTATATCATCCACGTATTTGGCTTCACCAGCACACTGCGCCTAGAAACCATATTAAAGATGTAGCTGGCTCAGAACACTTACCAACTTGGAATCGGTAAAGTAATTAGACATTTTAATGTGTTTAATCTTAATCCAACTAAATAATCAGAAAGTGATTATTTTACACACCAAACCGTTAAGTCGTGATATTGGTTTTGTAAGTGGCCATATTGTGGAATCGGTATCGTATATCTGACTAGCTTCTGAAACTGGCCTCGTCTTGTGAATTTTAGTAGCTCCTGACACATAATGTGGATTTAACTTGCATTCTGGACAAAGTGAAAGAAGACCCTGAAAGTTTACTTTAATTGTTTCTTTCCAATATGATATTTTAAAAATTCACCTACTAGACAGATTTTTTATTATTAAATTGTATTTTTGAAATATTCAAACTTACTTTATAGAATAAAGCGATAGCTGTTTGTCTCCTGTATTCTACTGGCGGATTGGGCAAGTTTTCGGTTACTATAAGTTCATTACTCAATATTTTCAAAGCATTCTCCAGAGTTTTATTTTCAAACAGTGCTTTATTAATCAACCATTTCTCAGTTTTGACTGATCTGTTGAACGACGATGAAAGTCCTCCATAGACTATTCTACATTGGAGGACCTTTTCGTTTTTATCTATTTTATATAAGAATCCAGCATTCAGTAGAGCGTGTGCATTTTGAGATCGAGGCATTATCTAAAATTTCAATATTGTAATTAAATATTATAAATCATCTTTAATTGTAATGAATGAATGAATGAATATAGAATTTTAAATTAATTACATCTTAGAACATCAATCTTCATTAATCTGGGATACCGTTATGCTAATGGAAGGTATCTTTTTGAATTTTTTTAATAAACTAACCATCTTGTTTGTAATTGATTTTAAATATTTATAATTTAAATTTGATGTTTTTATGAATAACGCCTTTTTATTTAATAAAACAATCGATCTGTCAATAGTTACTTACTTTATATGTTACTATCTTATTTTCTTTGCTCAAAGGAGGAAAAAGAATGTTTAATATGATTTTTCCTTTCATGTCTTCTTTAAGAAATGCTTGCATAGTGTGTATCTTCTTTCTTCCTGGAGCTGACGCTGAATACACACATGATATTTATATTTAACTTTTAAGATTTTTATAGTACTCTTTTTTATAGGAAAAATTTCATAAAATCATCAAGTTTATTTACAAGTATTTATGAAATTTACGACTTTTAAGTATAAACTTAAGGAATAGCCATAGAACAGCCACTTACCAATAGTAACTTGAGCACCAACAGTCTCGAGAAAGACGTAAATGTCTGATTGAAAATCAGGGTGACGGTTTTTCAAAATTAGGTTACCACCAATAGTTGCCAACTAAAATTAAAATAAATTACACCAATAATGAAAAAAAAACGTTTTTCGCAATCACACTCTTCATAAATAAGATAGTTTGTAAAATTACATTGTGAAATGTATCTTTCCGCCACATTTAGCTAAAAACTTTATCTATTTGTTTAAACATAATAATAAGTAAAGTATGAGTAAGATTTGTCCATTATTTGCATTTGATAGTCCATTTATTGTGGATAATTATAGGCTATATAACATCGCAATAAGATCATTACATTATATATTAAAAAATTGCATAATAAAACCATAGCAAAGTATTTTAAATAGTACTACAGTACTTATAAATAGAGGTGAAGAATTAGATACGCCAGAACACCGATAGTTATAAAATATAATTTATTATTGTTGGACATTTTAACAGTTTTAAATTAAAATTACTCCACATTTTAATGCAAATGATAATAGTCTTACTTTTGTATTACTCTGTACGGAGGGACAAAATTGTTTTTTAGTAGTTGAGAAAAATAAGTCGACGATCTATTTGATGGTAAGTGGTAGTAAGATGGTAAGTAAGCGTTTTCCATAAATAATTGCCGTTTAAGAAGATGCGTTGCCTTTTAAACAAGGACAGGCGAGAAAGTGCCTGTCTGTTTATAACAGCTTCAGTTTGAAATGTTGATATAATAGATGAAAACATAAATACACAGGTATAAAATGAATGTTTGTTCAGATGGTTCTATAATATATTATTCTCTTAGCGGGACTTAATTCAACACCATATCATGGTATGCAAGTTAATTATTGAGCGAAGCGAACGAAGTGAGCGGAGCGTTTTACTGGAGACTTTTTGCATTCTTTGTCACGAATTGGCTCGAAAACTACTTGACGGAAAATTATGAAACTTTGCAATCAAAAAGACACACATTAGTTTTCAAAACAATAAATTTGCAAAATGACCTAAAAAAAAAAAAATTTTTTTTGTTTAATATCATGTAAAAAAACTGATATCCCATTGAAGTCAATAGGAAACGATGAGTCAATACACTTGGCTCGCTTCACTCAATATGGAAACGGCACCCGAGATTTCGCGAGCGCAGCGAGTCGAAATTGAGGGTTTATTGGCGCCTCTAGTATATTATAAAATGTTTAAATTTGAGTGAAAAAATATAACAATTGTATAATTCCAGATTTACGTCATTTTTGATTTTATATTTTGGTATTTAATAGAATGGTGTGAAATTAATGGTCTAAACCTGAATGTAGATAAGACGAAGGTTCTGATATTTGAAAGAAATGAAGAAAGAACAGAATGTAAGATCAACGTGAATGATAAGATAACAGATCAAGTGAATGAAGTGGTATATTTATGTAAATGTGGTAGGAAGTATGTTTAGCAGAGATGGAAGATACGAAATGGATGTGGAAAGGCGTATTGCTGCCAGTAACAGAGTCAACGGTGCTTTGCACAATGCAGTTTTGCTACTGACGCTGTTATACGGCAGCCAAACGTGGGTAACACAGAAGAAGAATGTAAGAAAGACGAATGCTGTTGAGATGCGATCTCTTCGCAGAATATGCAGAGTCAGTCTAGCTGATCGAATCCGCAATGAAGAGATCCACAGAATGGCAGGTACTATCGAACATGTCACGGTGAGAATGAAGAAGAACGTGCTCAGGTTTGGGCACGTCGAACTAATGAGTGATGATAAAAAAGATTTATATAGGAAAAGTGAGCGGTAAGAGAGACAGGGGGAGGCCTCGAGTGACTTTCGAAAACATCTATGATACTGGAGGAAGGTCACGTAAAAAGCATGAGGACATGTATGAAGAGGTTGATGTCTGTGGCTGAGGCGAAAGAGGTATGGAGGGACCGTAACTATTGGCGCTCCGTCATCTCTAGCTAACCCGCAAGGGATATGGCGTAAAGCTAAATAATAAAAAAAATAAATAAAAAATATAATATACACTAACGTCCAAAAGTTTGGAAGCACATCTGTTATTGGCCAAAACGTAACAACACCTGCTATAGGCGGTAAACAGCTTTGCAGCTTTTTACTATTGTTAACATATTAACAAAGGGATCGTATATATTATAACAAATAGGAAGCAAAACTTAATAATTTACAAGAAAAAGACTTAAAAAAATAATGTTTAATAAATTGTTTGATTAACCTTTCGGTAAGAGTTGATGATGTATATGACTTCAAATATTTTATGTTTGTTTGAACAAATTTAGAACCGTTGGTTTTATAAGGTTGTGATGGATAAATGGAATATTAGAAACAGTATATTAAATTGCCTCGTCACAAATACCTTATTATTAAGCTAATAGCTACGTTGGTCATTCTGTGTATCTGTCTTTCCTATCTAACTTTCTATAAAGAATGGTATTCTAAATTTAAAACATAGTGTTAAATATTCTAAAATGAGGAGGAAAACGGTATATGTAGGATTTCTCCATCTTTCTGACCATCAAGAATGACTCATGATGGAACCTTTCTATACTATAAGTAAATCATTACCAAAAAAAAAATAACTAAATGTTTTTTTTTGTAATAAAATAAAAGTGAAGATTTTCTTTCTTTTTACGGTTTTAGCGAAATTTCACCGGCCGTCATCACGGTATGATTGATGTCACCGCAGCATTTAAAAATTTATAAAGTATTTATTAGCCCCTAACTTTTAAAGCGAAATAAACCCGTATTTAAATGTTTTACCGGTAAAAATGTTTCCTACCTGCTATAATTTTATGACATTCATTGTGGGACAAGAACTACTGTGGAATGCATTTCACTACTTAAGTACTAGTATTTAAATAAGAAAAAGCAAGTGAGGTAAGTGGAAAGCCGCGTTAACCGCGTTAACCAGATAAAATGTATTATTATTTCAATTATATGTAAACCAGTTCAGTGAGCGAGCCGGCAAGAGTCGTGACGGATGCTTTACTTAAGAAATTTGTTTAATAAAATTAATTTATGGAGAGGACATTATATTATCAAATTAATAATTTAAGAATATCTCTATTTAAATCTCAAGCGGCGACACACTGCTTCAAATGTAACCTCAAAGAGGGTGAAATTTGGGGTAAATCAGGCAGAGTCCCTTGTGGTTAAAGTACATCCACCGATTCTACTAAATAATTATACATCCACAATTTCTTACGGATAACTATGACACTACAGCTGATATTGTATTTTTGGGTAGACCTCGAAGAATTCGGTCTGCCCATTCATTTGTCCCCTACTTTCGAATTTTGGAAAAATTTCTTCACAGGAGGTCTTCTTATGACCGCCTGAGTCCGAAATGACCATTGGTCAAAAAGTTTATATATATATATATATATATATATATAAACTTTTTGACCAATGGTCATTTCGGACTCAGGCGGTCATAAGAAGACCTCCTGTGAATAAATTTTTCCAAAATTCGAAAGTAGGGGACAAATGAATGGGCAGACCGAATTCTTCGAGGTCTACCCAAAATATACAAATATAAAATAGTTGGACTATTTATAATATAGGCTAGGTAGGGTCCTCCATAACCGCGCTGCATGAATGATGAAAGATTTGGAGAACGAAGTTGAATTTTAAGAAAAGACATTAAAGGTTTTAGCAGTAACACATGAGCGTATGGGACGGCTACTGGATGAGGACAGATGAAATACTGCAAATAAATAAGTAATAAGTAATAAGTAATAAGTGTTTCTTAAAACAATATACGGCACGATTAAAGTATAGATATTCTGGAGAAAGCAAATAGGGAGTCATTTAAGAAGACGTCGAAAATCTGAAACATGGTCAAACTTGCGAGATCCGAAGAGAGCTCATTGTTAGCATCTAATTAGCAAACGTCAGCAGAGTTAATAAGGTGTAGCAAGAGGGATTGTACTAGCAAGATTTTAGTTTTCCAAGGTAGGAAATTCCTCAAAGGCTTGGAAGAGTGGATTGACAAATGCATGTTCGACTTGTTTTATTGATTTCTGCTGTCTAAATGAGGTGTTTGTTTATAATATATCCCAGATTCCTATGTTCGTCAGAAAAATAATTACCGTATCACTGTAAATTACATTAGACACCTAATTAATTTGCACCTTACTACTAATATATTTGATATCAATAAGAATTTAAGGTTTGTGATTTAATGGGTGTTTGCAGTGAGGCCTGAAGATTCAGTCCGTTCTTGTATTAAAATGTCATTATGTATAACTCTAATGGTAGCATCAAGATCTTTTAGTGAGAAATGTCTTTATGGTAGTAAAGCGTCGGGTATAGAGATAGTAGTAAGATGATATTATTTTAGTGATTTCATTAATAAAAATGGAATAAAATAAGGGAGGTAAAATGCCTCCCTGAGGGACGCCGGCAGACAGAACAGTCCAATCAGATGATAAATCACCAGAGTATGTAGTCTGTCAACGAACGTCCACGTATCAATTAAAGCAGTTAATCACGAGTTCAGATATGATCACAGATATGTTAAGGCTACGAAGAACACCAAGCAATATATTACAGTCTATGGAGAAGAACAAATATGGTGCATCTATGGTTATCCATAGTAAACCTACCGTCGATTCATTTTATTATTAATTTAGCGTTTTTTTATTACAAAAAACATACTTACATTTCTTATAGTAATGTTTGCAACCAATTTTAAATGCTCATTAAGTACTCGAAGGTACCAAAAATTTGGAGTGTTAGATTCAGTATTAAATATGGTGATAAGTTCGGTGAGGGTTGTAGCACTCCCAATAATTAAATTTTGGTCTGTACAATATCCTCGTAGGTCTGATATTCCGCTAATGTTTATAAGGACTTTTGGATATTCTAATATTGGATATACCCCTAAAATATAAAATTAATATGAGATACATATTTCATTGTAATAATATGGAATAGTCTACTAATCTTTATTAATTGTTTTAAAATATTTGAAATATTAACACAAGTGTACATTTTGTTGATAATTTTGAAATTGTAATGGTCGAACTAGTTATATATATTTTATAAATAAAGGCTTTTTAGAGATCCTTTTTTTCTATATATATATATTTTCTGACTAACCTTTTGCTGTGTTACCGGCTACTAGCATATAAGAGTCTGTCCCTTTTTTCTTCCACACTGCAAAAATATCAGAAACTTCTTCTGCTTTGTACCAATCTCGATCATCCTTTAATTTTATATGCAGAATATCATTATAAATATTGTGCTTTGATATAACACACCAGTCGAATTCATCGCAGCGCTTTTGAGAACAGATGTCGCCTGTTTTCTGACATAACTGTAAGTCTTCAATATCGGAAATGTCGACAGGATTATCAGAGTCTGATGCAAATCTTTTAAACGCTTCCAATATTGGTCTATATCCTGTGCATCTACAAATATTACTTCCAAAGGACTGTTCCAATTCAAGCATAGTAGGCTTTCGATTCTTTAGGATACTAAAATAAGTATAAATAAAATAATTCAGAATAAAATTAAAATATAATGATCAGTGATTACGAAGCCCCACACACGAAATTTGATAAACATATATATGTTATGTATATTATTACCTATACATAGCCATGATCCACCCGGGGCTACAATATCCACACTGGCTACCATTCTCTTCTGCGAGGGTTTTTTGCAGCGGATGGTAACCATCCTTACGGTTACCGACTTTCTCTATCGTTGTTATATCCCAATCGTAGCATGATGTTATTGGAACCATACACTAAAATGAAAACAAATAGATCTTATTTGTTTTGAATATTACATTAATATGTATATCACCGGAAAAAAATATAAATAAATATATTAGTATGTTTAAAGTAAATTCATTAACCGAATTAACTCCTTGCGATTCAGCTCCGGGAGTCTTGGTGACGTTGACGATGCAAGCCCCGCAGCCTCCTTCCTGACACATGTACTTAGTGCCTCGAAGTTCCAGATACCTGCGCAGGTACTCTAGCAGTGTTGTTGAGGAATTAACCTCGCTGCCCACTGAAGATTATGTCATATTTTATCCGTTGTATAATTGTTGAAAATAAATATTGTTATATAAAGCTATTAAAATGTATGGGATACTTTAATGTAATAATTAAATAGAACACCAGTGGTTGTTATAAAAAAAATAAGATGATAATCTAATAATGATATTTACATACCGGAATATTTTTCGCCATTGACTGTGAATTGAATACTATCCATTTTCGAGCAAATAACTTTACTTTTTTTTTTAAACAACACCAATAATTGTTGTGCGACTTTTTAAGTACATGTTCATTTTATACCCAATTTTTGGGTGACTGATAACGTTTGAACGAACGTTTAAGTATTTGTACATTTTATACTGTTTTTTGTCTAACGAGTAAATATATATGCTTCTTTTAATGTATACATGGTTCTGTACGTCTATAAAATACTGAATTGAATATATTGTAATAAAAATGTACAAACATGAGTTTAATAACACCCATTTTTAAATGATTCGCGAAAAAAATTAATTCTAATTAAAAATAAACACTTTGATCTATTGTGATGCAAAACTACATATAAATAAATAAATAAAGCATTACAACACATTCTCCATAAATAAATATTTTTAATTTTTCAGGTCAAGGTACACTCGTAATTTTATAATTTTTGATCTTCATGATGCGACGCTTAGATAACGCATGTGTTCTATAAAACTGTAAAATGTGGTTTAAATACAACTTTGTGGTTCGACAAAATTTGTATGTAATGTTGAAAAATCTTTAAATAAAATGATTAATACTTGAGTATGTTATTATATTTGAATTTTTATTTCATATCCACGTTGTTAATGCTTTGTAGTAATCGGGTTTATTAGAAGGCTTATCTTTTGATCAATATTAGTCAGTGAATATAAACAACATTTTTAAAAATTAGTACATACAATTTTAGCTTAAAAAAGTCCCACGTATTTGACACATAACACCGAACTCCAAACAATAGTTTTTATATTTTTTTTTGTGTTTTTATATTTATTTTACAAAGAAAACATATTGTACAAATTTTTATGAAATTGTGTGTGGTTATTGCCTTAATATACAGGATACTATTTGCTGTAGACATTTTAAAAAAATATCTGAAATTCGATTGAATAAGTTTCAGAAAAACAAAATTAAAGGCCGTATTTTAATGAATTTTAGTATGATGTGGGTTATTTATCTGATTTACTGTATAGAAAGTTCACGACCTAAGTAAATTTCTCAATTTTACAAAATAATTTAAACTTTGGTTTGTGTTATAATTAGAATAATAATATAATTACTGAACGGCTTTTAATGAAATTAAGCATTGTTTTATTTTATTACTTCAGTCAACGTAATGAATACTTTGAACTCTGAAAATCCATTGGACTATAATCAGAATAAAAGTAATAATGCATGGATATGTATAAATCAATGACGATAGTTGGTTTGGATATTTGGGACGACTTATAATTATTCATGTTTAGTTTTGACTATCATAGTAACTAATTAAAGGTAAATAAAATAATTTTGAATAATATAATTCCCAAAAAAAGGTAAAAGAACCAATAATTCATAAAAAATGCATAACACTTTATCAGTATTTAAATACTGATCATGTGTTATGCAAAAGGTGGTTTGGCAATAACAACGTCGCAGTAACAAGTAATAATAGTTTAATATATTCAATTCCACACAATAATCTACGGTTTAATGACTAGTTCTCATTAACATGTGCATTATGTAGCCTTGAAATAACTATAAAAGTCTTACTGCAAGAGAAATTTAAAAGATAACTATTTTTTCCTTAAAAATAATTAAATTCAATAGTCGACATAAATGTTGGAATCTATGAGCTGGGGATAACGTTGTAGTTATTTATTGACCAGATGCGATTCCTTTTTCAGTTTTGATTGCAATGGTTTAGGATTTTCGGATTACACTGATTGATGGTATATCCATGTAAATGTAGGTCAAACCAACTTGGGACTTATTGTAAATATTTTTCTATACATTTATTGTGTATTTTACCCTCATTTTAATTTATTTTAGTCTTATATTTCAAAAGAATTCCCAATATTAAAAAACGTGCTAATTAATTCTATAGATTGATATTCAGTGTTTTTTAAATTGATAATCTATTCCTTCGATCATGAAGGGACCAGTGTGTGCAAAAATTTGTAATAACCTTGGCGAAGCAATATATCAGCGCAATGAACAATGAAGACAATAAAACACCCGGCGTCGGTGAATTCAATCGTGATGTTTTCTTCAAACTCAACAAAGGCGCACTGCTCGTGTTGCTTATGGCGTAAATAACTAAATCATCGCCCTATTATAAAAAGGAGAATGAGATGCCCAGCGACGAAGAATTCAAATATAATATTTTCTTCATACTCAGCAATACAATACTGCACGTGTTCCTGATGTTCTTAGTTTCTAGAATCGTCGCTCCTTTATGAAGAGGATAGTGAGATACCCCGTTGTTGCATGGATTCAAATGCTCGCCAACGAGTGCACATCTCAAGTGAGTTCAGTGTCAAGTATTTGGCGAGTGCCTTCAGGCGTCGAGCAGAATCTATGGCATCTATCTCAAGACGCTGCCCTCCAGTGATCTCCACTGATCTCCACGGTCCTTAGTGACCGCATGATTCCCTGGAGTGGAATACGTCCGTCCAATACGGGAGAGAATGGGCAGATCTGCCTCTTCTTCATTCTAGTCAAGAACACTCCAGACCTATCAAGCATCTACAACATCATGGAGCTGTTCTATAGCGCTGGGGTAGCAAAAATCAGAATCATTTTATTTTACGAGTTGTCTTAAATTAAATAAAGAACGACCACTGAAGTTTATTAAGTTATTGTGGAAATCTATAATAAATTTTTATGCGCGACCGAGATGATTTTATTGAAGAAAAAAGCATCCCTGCTCTTATACATATTATTCTTATTATATTAAATAATAAAAAATAACAATCTATGTGTTTTTAATTTGGTTTCAAAGCATCAATTGACATAATAATGGAAATAAAATCTCCAGCTACAGATTACATCTGAGCTGGCATAATCATAGTCATTACAACTATCTCAAATAAAATTGGGGAATACCGTAGCAGCTAGTCGTTTTTTTTTTGTTGTGTGGTGTGGTGGTTTTATTAAATAATTTTCCTAACATATAAATTATTTATATATTGTTTGAAGCAGTAATAAATTTTGATTTTTTGACTTAATGACTCAAGATATGGTTAGATGTATGCAACATAAATTTTTGTACACAATTTTATAAGCTGTTGCAACTGTTATGTAAAATTTGACAAAATATATATAAATGTAAATTAAATAAAGTATTGGCTCATTTTGCTTGCTCGTTTGTTTTGTTTGCGAAAAGAAATATTTCTATTTAGTTAGAAGATGGCTGTAATATCGGTATATTAGTCCTGAGTGCAGTCCTTCGGGAAATCACTGCACTGCGTCTCGGAGATAAGAGTTTAAATACACGTCATTGTATCGAAATCCTTTGTCTGGATGACTATTATACTTACTAGTTCTAGATTTCACTCTTTTGTAAATTAAATAAAATCATACCATTATGATGGAGATCTATTATAAATTTTTTGATTGTATATTTTCTATACATTTTTCTTAAATTGTTATATTTTAGGTAACATGGTAGAGAGTAAAGGACAGTTATATTATTTCTTGAAGTTTGTTATTTTTCAATATATATTTATATTATATTTTTTAATTTCAATAATAAATGACAAATATTTTGGCGACAAAGTTATGGTATGTCTGCGGCGGTCTCATTAATAAATTATTCAGTTAAAAAAAATAAACGTATAAGCTACACTTAACAGGATTTTCGAAATGTAATACTTTTCGAATCGAACTAGTCTATTTGCTATGAGTGCGATTCCGTGTGGTTCAGCTATAACACGTTTATTCCGAGTCCCGTGACGTCGCATGAAGGGACTTATTGTACTGTGGTTGCTAACTTGGAGAGGTCTTGGTGACATACAATTATGAACTAGCCATAATTAATTTGGCTATCTAGGTAAGTTCAGCATTTTACGTTCGAAATTAACGTGATAATGGTGATAACAAATAAATTTGTTGCAGTAATTATAAATTTTACCAAACACTAGAATTTGAATTAGAATTTGATAGTAAAGAATCGTATTTATTTATTATAACTTTTCTACTTTGAATCAATGCCAATGATTACTTGTGTACGTCAAATTGAAGTGATAGGAGGACCAATTTAACACTGTAAAGCCACTCCAACTTAAAATTAAGGGGAATAGTATTACTAAACCCGTCTAGAATACACAACAAACTCAGTTGGATATTTCTTTATTATGATCACTGATTCACAAAGTCAATATTTAGTGAGCAATTTAAGAAACAACTAGATTCATCGCAATCAATTTGATAAGCTGGCCCAATGATTAGTTAATATTATAAAAAAAAAATCTTTGCTATGGCAAGATGACCAGTCACCGCAAGCAGTACACTCGTTCTCGAGTTCAAAGTATAAGGGTCGCCCATAACGCCCTTTGCCATATTTGAGGGAGGGAAGCATTCCTTCCTTTGACTCCATTGCAAGTAATGACTTCTAAGGGAGAGGTGTGATGCAGCCAGTAGCCAGTCAAAAAAGAGTAACAAACAACAGCAAAAAAATGCGTAAATTACTAATTTATCACTAAAATACAACTCTTTCCCAGACCATACCTTCGTTGATGAAGTCCTTTTAGTTCAGTTATTTTAGGCGTTTTATACCCTTTAATAAAATAACGTCTTCAACATTCAAAAATTATTTTTCAACTGAGCTAAATACATGAATAATTATAAATTAAGTGAACCAGCCTAGCTAAATTTTAAAGTTATAGAATTAATTAAATATTTTTTTATAACGAAATATTTATTATTAAAATTTAACAAGAATCCTCTTAGGACAGCTAAACCGCTGAAATTGCCGGAAAACTACTTAACAGATTGCAAATTATTTGCGCGCACAAGATTAAAATAATATTACACCTAAATCCTGTTCATAGTCAGGTGACCCTGTTTTATTGTAAAATGGGTATAACTAATTTTAGAGATATATGAGATAAATTGAAGGTACTTTTTAGTTTCTTCAAATTATAGTTTAATAATTATATAATTATTAAACAACAATTTCGGGGCACAGAAAAAAAAATTTATTTTTGTGTCTCGAAATTATCATCAATAATCACAAGTCCAATATTTATGATCTCTCCGTGTATTGTACAATAACGGTAAAAAACTAATAACTTACAGTAGCTTACATGACTTCCGAGAAGCCTCTTCGGAAACTAAAAGAGGGTATATTTACACTATAGTTGAAAATAAATTTTAAAACAAACAAATGGTATTCAATTAAAACCAGTGAATATGCAAATACCCAGGGTATGTCCCGAACGAACTTGACGAAATTATAAATATTAATAAAAAAAAAATCCGTGCCCGCAGGGGGAAACGCGTGGGTAGACCTCGTGTGTAACTCGTTTAAAATATAACTCACTACCTAAGAATAACACATGATGCCGTTGTTTACATCAAAAATTTTCAAGCAAAAAGCAGTTTTTATTTTTTTTCTCGGAAAAGGTATCTGTTTTGGAAATACTTTTGATACTTAAATTTAGAGTAAAAAATAACCTTTCTATTAAAAATATTTGCGAGGAGGGAATGTTTACCAGAAAAAAGTTGCCGTGGTTTTACCTACTTAAATTTTTCAAGCTAAAAGTGGTTTTTATTTTTTTTCTCTGAAACGGTACCTTTTACAGAAAAACTTTTGGTACCTAAATTTAGAGTAAAAAAATAACCTTTCTACTAAAAATACTTGTGATGTAAGAATGTTTACCAGAAAAAAGTTATGATTTTTTTTCCAAAAATTTTCAGTTTTTTACCCCCACCCCTAAGTTATTGAAGTTAGGTTTTCGGTTTATTTACATTAGTTATAGGTATTCATCAAGGACATCATATAATATGAACGCGATTCATCTACTTTGTATAGGGAAACAGTTATGGTCGAAAAACTGAAATCGGAAAAAATGAGGCCCTAGCGCCCCCTGTGGCCGGATTTCTCTGGTTAACGAACTTGACCTTTATTTTTGGATGGTTGATTTTTGTGCAAAGTTTGAAAGCGATCCGAAAGAAACTGCGGCCGCTATCGTGCTGACAAAAGTCGAATCTGGACGCACACACGCATATATATATATATAAACATTTTGACCAATGGTCATTTCGGACTCAGGGGGTCATAAGAAATTCCTGTGAAGAAATTTTTCCAAAATTCGAAAGTCGGGGACAAATGAATGGGCAGACCGAATTCTTCGAGGTCTACCCAAAACAATTGATTTTTAATTAAAATTATTAATATTTATTGAAGAAAAGAAAATGTTAAATACCTGTTTATTTATAATTACTAAAAAAATTACAAAAAAGTGTGATTAATAAGAATACAAAATAGTAATATAATTAAATATGAAAATAAACTAAATCAGTATATTATAAACAGCGCCATCTCTCGACAGTAATAAAGAAATTTCCGGTCGATAGACATCCATACATCCATCCATCCGAGAAAAGTGAAAACAATACAGAACGAACAAAGTTCGTTCGTGAAAATATATTGTCAAGTATTTTTCTTTATTAAAGATATGTAAATTATAAATATATATTTTTTGTATTTAAACTTTCGTGAGTGATTCTGGAATGGGATAAACTGAACTTTGTCTAGTTAGTTCTAAGAAAAACCGGTGTTTTATGCGTTTTACATTATTGAAAACCTAATTCCTTATAACAACGCTCAAAAGCGTTCCAATAATTATCTTGTCAAGCATCCGAGTATCAAGGCAAAGCCTCAACATTTCAGGAGGCTGTCAAGTACACGGTCATTTAGAGAGTAAACCGGGTATATGAAATTGGAAAGATCATTAGAACGAAGTATTCATTGCTGTATCAGAGGCTGGCTGCAGAACCAGTTATAAAGACAAAGATTAGGTCCAGAAGGATAGAGTAGAATACTGTTTTCGTTTTTGTCTCGTAGCTGCACAACCCTAAACTACATTCTCTAATGGTGTAGAATATAGTGGGCAGCGGAGTTTATTTACCACTTTATCACCAAGTGACAAGCAAACATGCCCTTTTTCCCTACTTTACAAAAAAATCTATATAAAATGTATATAAAATTTTTGTATATAAAAAAAAATATTAAAACAAAGGTTTATTGGAGGTTAAAGTATTAACTATATTTTAACTTTTTGTGATTGTGGTTTGTGGTAGTCCGCAAAAATGCATTAAAAGTATATTTTTATACTTAAAGACATAATATATATAATTCAATTATTTTGTGTTAAGTTTGCACCTACAGTATTTAAATGAAATCTCAAGTCAAAATCAAATAAACAAGGTATAATAAGTCCCCACTAGAAACAAGAGCTAAAAGAATGTTTTTGTATGTTACACATAAAATGTACATTTCACTGCCACATCCTGTTAATAATAAATAATGCACTACGCAATCCTTAATTCAGACGTATTCAGACAAGATCTTAAGTATTTTTAATATTGTTTTCGTATGTACTTTAATAAATAAATAAATATCTATATTTATCTTTTATTTTTTTGATAAGTTGGAGAAACTGTACACTGTATATACACTTTGCAATGACATGCGTTAGATTTTATTATAGATTATATCTGTTCTCATAACGCCTCTAGTTCCTAAAGTAACACACCTCATACACCATTAGTCGTGGTCAACCTCGGCCTCTTTAAGCACATAAAGGTTTCCATAACTTTAATGTACTCAAATATTAAGTTTCGGAGGTTTATAGAAAAGTTAAACATCGACATTAGATGAAATGGCACATTTACACATGAACCATATCGAAAGGGTTTGTATATCTTAAATTTAATGTGAGAACATCACTAAAATTAATTATGTCAGTCTTTGCTAATCCTTGTCTAACTATCACTATGGCCATAACCATGACTATAATTATAAGTCTCAAACAGCATTACTTTTGCTAAACTTTGAAGTTACAATTTAGATGTGTAAAATTTTCTATTTATTTCCAACCTTATTTCTTATAACGCAATCCACGAGTAAAATCTAGGTAATACTTTATCTCTCCCTGGTAGGATGGAATGTATGACGGGAAAATTTTATGTTAAATATTTTCATCTCAACTATTTATGTAAAGGCGCTGGTCAACCAGAGAATGTTTTATAAAATGCTTAGGCCAAATTCCTGATTTTTACAACTTTTGTTTTTCTCCTTACATATTTAATATATTTATATAATAGCGGCAAAATAAAATGGTGTTAGATTCTTCTAATTATGATCATTTTTCGAAAGCATTGAATGTAAATCAGACTTAGAACTACACTTATTTGGCTTTTAATAATTTAATTTTATGTTAATTTTGTAATAAATGAACAAAGTCTGTGAATGTAAGGTTTTCTTTGCCAGAATACAAAGGATTTTTAATAAATTATTGTTCTGAAAACTTTATATTTTGGTGTTTCCCGCAGCAATATAGATCACTGTTGTCCAATTTGGTAACCTATGTATCAAAATAATATACAACAGATAGGAAAGTTTTAGAGGATTACGATAAAAAGACCTTTCTAAATCAGCCGTTCGCATATGAACCAATACGAAGAAAAATTGAAACATTTTAGCATGAAAACTTATGTTTATTTTTAATTGAATAAGTAGCCAAATTGATTGTTCGTTCTTATTATCATAAATAAATATTAATTTGTTATAATAAAAACGAAAAATCGAAAGAAAAACAAAAAAACAATAAGGTGATACGTCTCTCAGTCAGAATTTCTAATTGTAAACCATTATTTGTACCACAGAGGAAAAACAGAGGAAACAGTTTTTAATTATATTATTCTCTTACTCACAAATACAAGTAGATTTTGAAAGACTTACTACATTTAAAAAATATATGTTTTAATATCTGTGTTTTTTGTTTTATGCCTTATATTTTTTGTTATAAAGACAGTTTATTTTAGTTTTATCTTTAGTCTATGTTTATGCTTATTTTATTTTTTACTTAATTAATATCTCACTTCTGTCTCAGCTCTAGGTAAGAAAACACCGTTTTTATTATTCTCGTAATTTTAAATAACTAATTCATTTTTAAAAAACCTTTTCCTTATTGTCTGAACTCTAATTAACTCGGCTTCAGACTTATTTTTCTAACAGACAATTAGTTATTATTTTAATTAATTTTATTATTTTGAAATAGCAAATGCAATTTTTTTAGGTATCATAATATCATAGAATAAGAAGATTAATAACTACGTAAAGTAAAAACTAATAAAATGAATAATCCTTTTTTACGTAGCCTTGGTTTAGGTTTGTCCTAAAGTCTTTTTAAAAACTAATTAAAACAATTATATATTAAAAATTTAACTGCGTGTTGCCAACTTGGAAGCTTTATTCTAACTGATATAATAATATACAAAGATTTTAATGCTAAACATAATATGGGAACGATATAGTATCATCCCACGATATACTAAGAATGCTAACACAGAATTCTGCTGCATATAGCCTTAGTCTCCGTCTGAGGGATGAGATCCACACATAAATACGTTGTTAAAACGGTTGGTAGACCAACTTAACCTCTCAGGTTTGTTATACAAACCTAATTATATGATATAACGAATATTTACTAATGCATTATTATTATATCGAGGTTGATCTGTGTGATATATATTTTTAATACATGAAATTTAATTCTGTTGGATTTAATTAAATTATAAAATATTCATTTAAAACATTATACTTTACTTTAATATTTTCACACTGGTAAGAAAAATGCATTGCATCTTTGTAGCTTCTGGATATTACTTAAGTTGGATATATCTTACCATATTCTTATTCACATTTAATCAGAGATTTATTTTAAATCTATCTTAGATTTGAGTGAGTTTTAGTGAAATGCGAGATTGTGTTTATAAATAAAAACTTTATATTTTTATAGTAAATATCTTCTTTAATATAAAATTTATAATTAATTAAACATCTATAGTCGTAATTAGTACACTGAGAACTATATATGATAAAATATTATTGAATATTTAAATCGTATCGTTAATATGTGTGTACATGAATAGCTAATTAAATATATAAATTGAATATTGTCTGTAAGACTGAAGATTAGGGTATATTTTAACAATATCTTTGTGTAAAGTAATTATTGTGGACACGATAAGGGGGATATTGTAATATTTTATACTTAGAAAGTGGTCGTAATATCGATATATCAGTTCTGAATGCAGTCTTTTGGGAAATTACTGCCCTGCGTCTCTGAGCTGCGGGTTTAAATACACTTCACTGTATCAATAGCTTATGTCTGACTGACTAGCTCTAAAATTGATTTTGTTATAAAATTAATATTCTATAGAAGCTGTAATATTCGTAGTACGTAAACTAAAGTTGGTGACAACCACAAATAATATTAAAATCAATGACAAGAAGCTTATTAAGAATAAATGTTTTACGAAAGAGAAGATGAATATCGAATACACGTAATGATTAGGCTAAGCGCAGGCATATGAGGGATGAAATATCTAATTTTTTGTCATATACTTATTTTTAATTATAAAAGAAACATTTACCGCTAAAACATAGCCAAATATATGTATTTTTACCTTTTAGAGGAATTGTATATATCGTAAACCAAATGGATTAAAATATTTTAATAATTTTTGCATGATACGTGAACACTGAAATAGGGAAAACCAAAATTTTTAAGTTATTGTTTTAGAGTTCTGTATTTTATTCTGAATACGTAGGAATTGTTTTCTACTCATATATTGAATGTAAATATTTTCTCTCGTTACAATTTAGTTAATATATGTATAAGCTATATTTAAATAAAATTATTTTTTCTTTATATATGATTGTGTCTTGTCACTTAATATAGGTATTATACTTTTTCTTGACAATTAATGCAAATGCATCACATACATTTAAAGATTAAACTTATTTAATAAATAATGTTACACTTATTTCATTTTTATAATAAGGTGGACGGCCTATTTTAACAATAAAAGGAAAAAGGTTTATTTTTGTTTTGTAATAAATACAATTAAACTAGATAGTCATTTTGTAAACAAACAAAATTTAACATACCTTATTAAAAATTTAGATTATTACGAATCTCAAAAAAAACGTAACTATAATATTGAAATGTTTAAGGAAAAGTGAGTTTCATAATAGTGAAAGAAGTTTAACATATTACATATATTATTAGAATATATCATATTTGGAAAGGTTGAGGAGAAAGAATGAAAAAATGATTAGAATGAAGTGTTAGAAAATCGAGCAGTAAATGAAGGTTTAGTGATAGAAATGGGCGATGCTGAAGTAGAAGAAGAATGAAAAAAATGTAGAGGCGGATGCAATACCAATGGTGGTGTGGATGATTTTGAATGAATATGAATATAAGTGGCTTTGTGTGGATCCCCGATGAATGGTGAAATATTTCTCTAGTGCCTATTTATAAAAATAAGGCTGATTGAAAAGATTGCATCAATTGTTGCTGAATAAAGCTCATGTTACGTAGTGGGTAAGTGTGTGGGAAAGTGATAGAGAAAAGAATACGATGTCTCGGAGAGCCTTTTATGTTTTATGCTTGGTTGGCTTGGCGAGGTACAGACGAGCACATAGCTTGCACATGGAGTTCAACAATCTGGAGAAGGCATACGACGGGGTTGCCCGTAATGTGGAGTGGTGGGCTTTGAAAGAGAAAGTTATGCCTGGGAAGTATGTGGAGTTATTTCGTATAATGTACAGTCGAACTACAACATACTTCCAGTTGGCTGCTGGAAATATTGACTAGTTCAATGTGGTAGGGCGGTGCACCAAGGGTCGGCTCTCAGCTCTTACCTCTTTCTGTTAAGAATGGATGCTCTGTATCTAGTGCATTTTGCATTTTAAGTCCGATACATACAGGCAGATCATACATCAGATTCTGAAAATAGCAACAAAAGCAGGCCTGTTGCTGGCAAAAACAAATGTTGGCCTGAAAGTAAGCAGTACCAAAACAGAACACTTGTTCAGCGATTTTGGGAGTGTCTCCAGCTTTGTTCCAATTTCTTTGAATGGAGTAACGTTATAACAGTCTGCTCCGATTTCCGCTACCTTGATTCATGCAAAGCGATGTCAATATTGACCAGTGAGTAAACCACAGAGTCAACATGAAATGGATTAAATGGCGAACGGTCACGGGGAAGATATGTGATGACCGAATTTTCAATAGGCAAGGGGTAAAACCTTTAAAACCGTCATAAAGCTAATAAGCAACGGAGAAATGAATGGTAAGATGGATGTGTGGGGTGACAAGAAATTATGGAATAAGAAATGAGTATATTAGGGGACGCTTGGAAGTTGCGCCAGTGACAGAAAAAATCAGAGGTGTAGACATGTAATTAAAAAGATGTTAGGTATGGAAGTGGATGGATGTAAAGGTTGAAGACGGTCGAACAAAGTTGGATAGATTGCTTAAAAGACGATATGAACGAGAAAGGAGTGTGTATAGCGATGACAAATAACTGGGGAGTATGAAAAGAAAACATGCTGCGCCGACCCCACAATTGCGATAAGGGCAAGGAGCTGATGATACGATAATATATAATATATTAAGATAGAAATATAGAATACTTTATATTCTTTTAAAGTTTAATTTTGGGATATAAATAGAATAATAAAAAATAGTATTGTGATTGTAGTAATTACAAAAATAAAAATTAAACAATAACTGGTATCACCTCCTTTGTTAATACGAGTTCCACGTATACGGTAGGAAATTCATAAAGATTCTTAAACGAGTTAGTTTCTTAAACTGGTAGTTCAGACTTTTCAAATTGGACCGTCGGGTTATTGAAAAGAATTTTATTTGTATTATATTTGGATTATTTGGGATAATTTATTTGGGAAGAACCTTTAAGATAATTAAAAAAAAATTAAGACCCATATTTTAAAATGTTTAGACAGTTTACTTATAACCAAGTAACATGTATTCGTAATTGTTGCCATGTCAAGGCTCAGTAACAAAATACTCTAGAGACACATTTGCAGTTCAAAGTGGTGTAACGGTTTCTTGGAAGAACAATGTACATACATCTAGTATATATACAAAATGAAACATCTGATGACACCGAAATCTATAGCTTAATCAATCTCACTGATATGCTGAAGAAATCGGGTGCAAAAAAAATAACGATACCAGCGTTAGTGTCGGTCAAACCGTCAGTGGTACACAAGCATTGACTGGAAATTGGACAGAAAATGGCCTTCCTGTTACCTGGGATAAGGTATTCCACTCCAAGTTTCGTGTCTCAAGTAACAAAGACATCTTATTAAAAATTACCGCACTCGAGATCAAATGCACCAATAGATTGCGAAATAAATGAATAGTGGTTACTATTAAGATTTTGGAAGGTCTTTTTTAGACCTTATGTATAACAAGTATAGCAAAAAATGCTATAAATTATTGCAAGCAAAATTATATTTGGGAGGACAAACCTCCCAAAATCTTGTAAGAGTTTAAAATAAGAAAAACTTCTTGTGACATAACAACCTATATAGGGCTTGTTCATTTGATCGTGTATAGTTTACCACTAAAAAACCTAAATTCCACTCTCCTCGAATTTTTTATCCTTGATTTTATATAATATTATAAGGAAACCAACCTTTAGTAATATCTTGAAGCCACGAAAATGCAAAGTGTAAATTTTCTCTCAACGGCGGAGATATTAAATTCTTTATCGCCTTAGCAGTGATTTTAATTTATTAAATATAAAAATGTATTATGTGTTAAATATCAAATTATTTTATGTTATAATTTAAATGATAATTCACAAAATGAGCAATATATATATATATATATATTTGTTATAAATTGAAATATTTATTATGGCTTGGATATTGAAAAGTATGGATTATAGAGTATAATCTAAAAGTCTGATTTCCCGCAGGTCCTGGACGCGTTGTCAATACTACGATATTAAAACCCGGATATTGTCTCAGTAAATATTACAACTCTATTTTGTTGTATAAATATTTACTTTAATATTCATTGTATGATGTTTTTGTGAAGAGAAGTTGTTAGAGAGAAAGTTTGAAATTTATAAATTATTGTAAAGAGGTGGTTATTTCAATTCAATTGTACTAGATAAATATTAATGGTTTTAATTATTTAAATATGAAACAAAGCTATAAGGTCTTTTAAGAAATTATTTTAATAAAAAATTCATTAAGTTTAAAAGACAGACATATAATACAAGTAATTAATAATAATTGAAAAAAATATATGAATCGGTTTTCCGACGCCATTGTACCGGGGTCTATCGATATATAGTATAATAAAATCAATAACTATCAGCGGTGGTGGGATTTAAAAATATATTATTAATAAAACTTAAAATATTTAGCCATATTACGCTTATTTATAATATTGAATTTATCATTTTATAATTATTTAAAAACCTCTGCAATGTTTGAAAAGTCATAATTGTCATAATCTCACAATTGGCATCATTTTATATATACACAGTACATAATTCATGGTAAAAAAGTTATTTAGTACGAAAGAGCCCAAAGAAAAAAAAAATGTTATTCAGTTTAAACTCATTTAAAAAATGTCTTCAATTTAGTATTTGCGTAAATGTAACATAGTTTTTAAAATAAAATTATTCTTTCTCGTCTTTTACTAGTAATATTTTTTCTATTTACTTTTTATTGTTATTATTTCTTTTATAAAGAGTACTGGTTTAATATTTGAATATTAATGATGAAGAAGTATTTAAAATATTATATAATTAAAGTAAAATAGAAAACATATATTTTTTAATAAAGTAGTTAAATTTATTTTCCAAAAGTATTTAAATAGATAAGATGTAAGAATGTGAATTAGTTTTACAATTATTTTGTTAGTTATTTTTTACACTTGGTGAACAGAATTCCTTACGTCTTTATGGATATTCCTTTGCTGAGAGCAAGAACCAACTTTCTTTGCAACTGGTTGGTGACAGAAAGCGTTTTAGTGACATTTTTGGACAGCAATGGATCGATCGTTTTAAATCATTGCTATGATAAACGATCTCCTGATACGACCATAATATGAGTATCAAATTAAATTGAGTTTAAATCAAATCTCACAGATATTTGATCGTCGTAAAAACTTCTTGTTATAAAACAAAATTAGAAATAATAGAATTTTAAAGTTTTTTATTTCCAACAAACAGGTTTCACAAATGAATGTTAATATTACTTTTTTACATTGTCTCTATGTGTTAATTGTAATTGTTATCAAATTTAAACTTGAATTATTAGCTTATCGAAATTCATACAACACTCGACGTTTGTCAGTAACGTAATAAAGTCATGAATTGTGTTCAGTTTAAAGTGAACGGGACGCAATGTTCAGGTAAATAATACTTTTTGTCTTGTTAAATAGTTACGAAGTCAAGTTTTAAACAATGTGTAAATATTATTTTAAAATTATGTATACCTAGGTAGGCACCTAGGCACAATAATAAAGATGTCAAATTATACTTATTATTATAAGTATTATTCAATAGAAAGGAGTGTTCATTAACTTTTTACATACATATTAGTTGGTGATGAAGTAATTTCTACTACCACCTTGCTGGATTACCTCCGCACCACCCTGGAACTACGAGGAACCAAGTATATGTGCTTGGAAGGAGGATGTGGAGCTTGTATAGTGAGCGCTACCACTTCCCCAGATGGTTTGCCAATTGCTGTTAACTCTGTAAGATACTTATTTTGCTGATGGTTTTGATTGATAAAATGTTAAATATTGTATAAAAAAAGTTGTTTTTCTTAACTATACAACGGGTTTTAACAACATTTTCACTCATGTCCCTAGAAGGTATCAGTCTATATTATGTTAGCAATAAGTATTGGGATAAACTTTTGTTTTCTAATTGATATAATCTTTAGTCTTTAATCATTAATATATATATATATATATATTTCTAATATCATGTAAGACAAAAATATGTTATTTATTAAATAATTTATTTTTGAAACGCAATCTTATTAAGTTAAAATAATTCGTTTTTCTTTGTATCATTTAACTAAACACTTTATAAGACATAAAAAATACAGCATCTTCATAATATATATACATATTTATAAAAAATAATTCTTGCCTAATAGTAAATAAAATATTTCACACTTGTTTAAAGACAAATATAAAATGTTTTGTAAGTATGTTATATTTTTTTGTGATAAGATATAGCTATAAAATTCAAGGGTGCAACCGTGAACGATACTTATTCTTTTAAACAAAGTAAATAATGTACGACTAATGTATACTCCGTTATACACTGGTTAAAATTCTACTATTCCTTTGAAGATAATACGCTATCTTCACTTGAAAATTTTATGGCAAACAAACATATAGATAAAAATAAAAATAGTAATAGTAGTACAGTATTTGCATATTACAGGAGTTGGAGCATATTATTTGTTAACATTTAGCGTTTATTTTGCTATTTTCTGCTATTATAATATTGAACAATAATGCATGCATAAGATAATAAAACCATTCGATTAAATGTTATATTCTCCTCAAGTCTTAAAATTAAAAAGTTTCACTTTTAATGGCTATAAGTGAAGATTCTATTTTTATCAGTGTCTGGTATCAGTGACATCATGCCAAGGTTGGGAAGTTACAACTATCGAAAAACTTGGTAATCGCAAGGACGGTTATCATCCACTGACGAAGGTTCTCGCTGAGACAAACGGTACACAATGCGGGTACTGCAGTCCAGGTTTCATTATGTCAATGTATAGGTAATAAAAAATAGATATAATTGTAATATATAAATACTTCATAAAATATTCGACCTTGTTTCAGTAATTTAAAGAACAAAGAAAACTTAAATATGTTGGATATTGAAAGGGACCTTGCTAGTAATATTTGTAGATGTACTGGGTACAGGCCTATTTTAGAAGCTTTTAAGAAATTTGCCAGGGATGCTCCAAAACCAGACAATTTGCTGGACATAGAAGATTTAAAATTGTGCTCCAAATCAAAAAGAAATTCTCCTGTAATTCATGAATATATTGACTGGTATTTAGTTTCTGAAGGAGACTTGGAAAGCGATATACATATTAAATTAAAAGATAATAAAGAATGGTTTAGAGTCAACAGAGTAGCTGATATATTTAATATATTAAAAAACTACGGTTTTGATTCTTATATGTTGGTCGCTGGTAATACTGGCAAAGGTAAATACCTTTCTATCCTTAATAAGATATTTTTAATTATTTAAGTAGCTCTTCAGTGAATATTATTTAATAAATTGAAAATGAATTTAAAACGAATGTAAATGAAATGTATAAATGATATACTAGAATGTTTGTTTTAACTTATAGTAAGTTTAATATTTATATTGAATGTGAGAGACTAATAATATTAATTCAAATTAATTGATTCTAGTATTTTTTTATAAATATAAGGCAGCTAGTTAGAAATTTTAAAGGATGTAAAGTATAAATAAAATATAAAGAAAGCGCAGAACCTTTATAAGCACTAGCAATTTTCACCCATAATGATTCTTAAATTTATTTTTATTCAAGTTAAAGCATCGGGAAATTACGAGGTAAACAATATAACCTATTTTTCAACCACCGAGTGATAACAAATAGACTAGTTAGAAAAACTATTTAGTTTTAACTATAACTTATTTTTCAGGTGTCATCCCGATCACAGCATATCCTCGGATTTTAATAGATATTACTGCAGTAAGTGAACTGAGAGGATATATTATTGACCAAAACTTGGTTGTTGGTGCTGGGACAACCATTACAAAACTTATAGATATATTCAAAGAAATATCAAACATCGATAACTTCAGTTATCTTAAAACAATAAATGAACATCTACAGTTTGTAGCTAATATTGCTGTTAGAAATGTATGTATGGGGACCATAAAATATTTATTATTTAAGAAGTTAAATTATAATATTTTATTTATAATTATCAACACATATTTTCAGCTCGCTACAATAGGGGGCAATTTAATGATAAAACATCAGAACCCACAATTTGCGTCAGATTTATTCCTTTTATTCCAAACCGTTGGAGCACAAATGACGTTAAGTAAGAGATAATATACTTTTCAAATTTTACAAATGTAATACTAAAAATGTAAAATAATTCAAACATAATAATTCGTATTACTAAAATTTTTAATATTATCATTATTTTTAAGAATCATGTGATATGGTGAAAGTCTTAACTATGGAACAATTTTTAAATGAAAATATGAAAGGGAAACTAATTGTAAATATCCTTTTACCACCTATGTGTAAAATGGACAAATTGGTCACGTACAGGGTAAATAGATTAACAACTACTTACTTTTACGTTACTAGCATTATATATGTGTTAATATAATGTTTCACTTAAATGTTAGGTGCTAAATTTAACTCATTATTTTAGGTAGCTGCGAAATCACGAAATGCTCATTCAATTGTCAATGCTGCATTATATTTTAAATTAAACTTTGAAAATAGAGTGCTGAGTTGCAAAATTGCATTTGGTGGTCTGTCCTCAGAGTTTAGTCGAGCAACTGGCACAGAACATTTCTTAATCGATAAAATGTTATTTAATAATAATACATTACAAAATGGCTTGCAGGTTCTTTCAAAAGAACTTAAAATAACATTTCAACCACTAGGACCTTCAGTAGAATATAAGAAACAGCTTTCTCTTGGACTATTTTACAAAGTATGTATAATTTAATTATATTTTATTCTTTCGTAGTCCTCTATGAGTCTTTATAGTTTCGTCAAGTCGGTCTGTCCTTAGCCTAACATAAAGACTCTTGGTACTAGAAAGCTATAATTCTGGATAAACGTATATATAACACGCCACCAAAGTAGGACGAAAAAAAGATAAAAAAAATACGTCTCTTTAAACAATTTTTTTTTTCGAGTACTCGAGTTTGTAAAATTTATTAAGGGATTTGTTTGTGAAATATTAAGCTTTAAATTGCAAATTTTTGTTAGATTCAAGTGACCTTTTCTCTGACAGCTAAATTATTGATTGAATATGGGAGGTGTGAAAAAAGTCAATATAGTAGTACATATAACGAATTTAAAAGAAAAATTATCACGACTAAGTAAATTTTACAAGTTTACGAGTAACAAGTGGTTAAGTTAAAACATTTAAATTTATGCTCTTACATTAGAAGTGCTGAAATTATAAGTATAGACGTGAATTTTATTGTGCTGTTATACGTATATATTCTAGTAGCCTCATTTACATAATTTTAGTATTTAATTAATAAATTTACAGGGTCTGCTTTCGCTATGTCCAGACAATATAGTAAATCCAAAATTTAAATCTGGTGCTGTCAAAATTCATGATACTCGTCCTGTATCCCAAGCACTTCAATCATACGACACTAACTCAAACCTTTGGCCTCTTAATCAGCCTATACCTAAAATAGAAGCATTAGTATGTATGGTTTCAATAACATAAAATAAATTATGACAAATGCATATAATAATAATTGTTATTTAGTTACAATGTTCAGGGGAAACAGAGTATGCTGAGGATTTTTCACATTTACCTAGAGAAGTATTTGCTTCTTTTGTTCTCAGTACTATTGCTCTGGGGACTATAGTCAGTATCGACACAAGCGAAGCTATGGTAAATGTGCTTTATAAAAAAACTTCCTTTCTTGTTTCATTTAGCGTAAATATTTTTTGTTTTTTTCAGAAAGTAAAAGGTTTTATAGCATTTTATTCGTGGAAAGATATTCCTGGAACTAATTCTTTTACTTCGCCTGAAAACTCTAATAGCATTGCAAATGAAGAACTACTGAGCAGCGGGCAAATTTTATATTACAATCAACCTATAGGACTGATTGTGGCCGAGACCAGCAAAATAGCAAATGCAGCTGCACTTTTAGTAAAAGTTCATTACAGCAATGTGGAAGTCCCAAAAATAGACATAAGAAGAAATAAAACCGATACTAATAAATCTTTTTTATATTTTTCCGAAAAAGCTACTTCGACAGGCAATGATGTAATAAAAAAGATTAGTGGCAATCATACAACATTTGGCCAATACCACTTTTGTTTAGAAAATATGACGAGCACCACTCGGCCGATGGAAAACCTTTTAAAAATACGGCCATCGTCACATTATTTAGATGCTGATCAATTGGCGGTATCACGTTGTTTAAATATAGATCAAAGCAGGTAATTTGGTTGTAGCGTGGTTATATTACGAATATTTGACAATTAAACTAATATTCATTTCAGGGTCTATATTGTAGTGAACAGTGTTGGTGGTAGTTTCGGATTAAAATTATCTAGACAATCTATAGTAACTACGGCGTGTTCTTTGGTGGCTTATAAATTAAACCTACCTTGCCGAGTCACTTTGACAATGCAAGCCCAAATGAGAGCTGTTGGAAAAAGAATGCCAACATCTACAGATTATGAGGTATTACACTACTCACTTGTATGGCTTTTTGAAATCTCTTATATATTATTCTAAAGATATTTTTATAATTATAATATAATATTTTATATATTTATTACACGACTTATTATTATTTGTGTGTCCGTCAATTCAGTTTATAATAATTTGTTGTAATTTTTTCATATATTTAGGTAGGCGTAAATAATGAAGGTGTCATACAATATATTAACTATGATATCTATTACGATAACGGCTGCATTATAAACGAGCTTCTTATAAAGTTATCAATAGATAACTATTATAATTGCTACAATAAGAAGGCCTGGAACTTCAAATGTTTTAATGTTATAACTGACACACCATCGAACACTTGGTTTAGATCTCCCGGTAATGACATTTTATATTTATTCAATGATATATTTCCATTGAATTAACATGAAGTGATAGTAGAAAATAAAACTAATTTACAGCAACTGTTGAAGCTATTGCGAGTTGTGAATATCTTATGGAAAGAATATCTTACGAATTGGATTTGGATCCCATACAAGTTCGTCTTAATAATTTGGACAGAGAGCGTTATAATGATTTAATTGAGATGATTTATAATATTAAAACTAAAGCCAACTATAAAGAACGAAGAATTAGGGTAGACAAGTTTAATTTTGAAAACAGGTGGATAAAAAGAGGTCTAAGATTAGTTCCAATGAGATGGACAATTAAAGTTCCGTTTATCATAAATGTTACAATATCTGTATTCCACGGTGATGGTTCAGTTGCACTAACACATGGTGGTGTAGAAATAGGACAAGGCATAAACACCAAAGCCATTCAAGCTTGTGCTTATTGCTTGAATATACCCATTAACAAAATTCACATAATACCAAGCAATATAATGGATAGTCCCAATAATACTGCCACTGCTGCAAGTAAAACTACACAAAATGTGATCATAGGTGTTCAAAGAGCTTGTAAAGAATTGCTGCAAAGACTTGATCCTGTTAGAAGTCAAATGAATAATCCAACATGGGAGCAAATGATAACTAGAGCACATCAATTAGGTATAAATTTAAAAGGCAATGGTTTTGTGGATTTCAATGATTTTGCCGATTATAATGTTTATGGTGTGACAATAGCTGAAGTTGAAGTTGACATTATAACAGGTGAATGGGAAATCATCAGAGTTGATATATTGGAAGATGTCGGACAAAGCCTTAATCCTAAACTGGATATTGGACAAGTAAGCCAAAAATATAAGTGTTATATTATTAAATTAGTTTTTTTCTTTGTTTTTACACGACAACTACAGTAAAGTATCGTTAACTTACTCAAGTTAGACTATAATTGTTGCCGTGTTGATGCAAAGATATCTCAAAATTAAGTTTAAATTAAAGTCATCTTTATTTTATTTTAATTTAGATTGAAGGTGCTTTTATTATGAGTATAGGGTTTTGGACTTCTGAAGAAGTTATATACGATCATAAAACTGGAGAATTGCAGTCAGACCGTTCTTGGAACTATTTTGTGCCACAAGCCACGGATATCCCGCAGGACTTTCGAGTGTCCCTTCGAAAAAATTCTTACAGCAATAAAATTATTATGGGATCGAAATGTGAGTACGTTTAACCAAGTTATGATTTCATACAGTACTATATTCATTTACATTCAAGGATCTACTATTATTATCTAAATAGAAGATCAAGCTTATTGTTCACCTGGTTCATATCCTAGACAAGGTCTTTTAGTCAAGAAAATACTTTTGATTTATTTCTTTACACCACTAAATAAGGAATATAAGGTGCGATCGTTAAAATTATATAACAATCGGTAATTATGACATAAATAGTATGTCACTGATTCTAAAAAGTAAAGCAGTGTGAAATTTGGGGTTTTGTTTTGTTAACATTACTAGAAATCTGGATTTTTAACGTTAGAAATTAATATTTGAAAATAACTTTAAGGCGGAAATAATAAGATATACATTTTTACGTGGACCTGCGAGTAAAAACCTAGTTGGATTTAATAATAATAATAATAGAATCTTAATAGCAACTTAATTTAATATAAAATTTTATAAATTTTATTTAATTTCAGCGGCATCTGAACCTCCTATGTGCATGGGTGTGGTTGTACCACTCGCGATGAGAGAAGCTGTTGTTTCTGCTAGGTTTGAGACAGGAATACCACCAAACCAATGGTTTAATATTGGTAACCTCTTTTAAAAATAACATAACACAAGTATTTCAATAAATCTCTGTGAAATCACTTTAATTATATATTTTATTATCTTCTCAGATGGACCACATACTGTAGAAAAATTATGTCTCTCATGCGAAACTAAAATAGAAGATTTCAAATTTTATTAGTGTATTAAAATAACTATTGTTCTTATTGGATATGGTATTTATTATGTATATAATTTAGTAATTCAGTTTATTATATAAATAAAGCTTGATATGTTATTTCATGAGTAGAGATACTTTTTTACAGATAAGCTCATCCAATGTTTCAATGATCTTTTACGTTTTTTAATATTTTATTTGCACTTAATATGGTAGATGCATAAATAAAAGAAAATACTATTTTAGATATATATACAATATATATAAATTTCATTTTGTACATCGTTAAAGGATTCAACAGCAATAATGAAACATAATAAATGTATGTATTGAAAAAATTAGAAAAAATTATATGTTGTATACCATACAGTATTACTAGACAGAATTTACATTAATACCATGTTTTAAGTATATCAATGTTATAATAAGAATATTATATACATGTACCTACATAGAAAAATATGCATTATTTTAAAACTCTGAACTACTTTCTTTATAAAGTTAAAATATACATATAAATAAAATAGAAGTGTTAGTTATTTCAAAATAACTGTGTTTTACTTATTTATTTATATGATTTTTATCGCAAAAAAAAATTGTGCAAAAGACGGGCGGGTTTATGCCAAATATTACATTTTAGTAGGCAACTTTAAGATGTAAAAGAAAAGAGGTATGTATAGTTATATAGTTATATATATATTATAGTTATTTTTTATCTGTTGGATTACCCTCAATTTCAATTCAATGTATATTATAATTATAAATATTAATTAGAAGATAATGTTCCTAGTTCGTTATAAAAATACGACTTAATAGTCCATTGAAATGTTACATTTTTTAGGCCTGACCTTGCGTTTTTTAGAGGACGCAATTTTATTTTTTTGATGTGTAGGGGGGGTAAGTGTAAAGCTAAAATCAAGTTTGTGGGGTCGCCACCCTTGTCCTACAGCCGCCATCTTGAAAATAGGGGTTGAAACGGTTTTTACGATATATCTCTTAAACTATTTATCTGTTAAAAAAGATTTGTTAACGTTTTTTGTTGCAAATTAAATTTTCTATAATTTTGGCTCAGTAACTTTTTATCGTAAAACTATAAATAAAAAAGTTATAAGTGAAAATGTTCAGAAATTCGAGACAAAAATCTATATTTTTCGATATAACTTTTTTTTTTATCATTTTACGAAAAAAAAATATCAGACCATTTTTATAGATCGTTTCTTAAGGAACAACTTTTATAAGCAACATTTTTTCATTAAGTCAATAGCTAAGGTTTTACAGCGCTCCGAAGTGAGTACTATTTTTCAGTACTCTTAACTATACATATTTTATACGTGGGTACTAATAATGTGTCATCATTTATTTATTTATTTTTTTTTATTTTGTTATTATAATTCTTTTAATTAGTAAATTTGCAATCTTATTAATAATTAAATATTGACTTTTTTCCACTCCATTACAGAATTTTACAATTATTGATTTTTAAAATAATTTGCGGATTCATTTCATCATCATCATTTCATTGCGGATAACTTGCTGTTTCTTCATGCTTTTTCGGGATGTGACACAACTTCAGCTCCTTACAATATCGGTAAAATGAAATTTGTGAAAACCCTGGAAAAACATATAGAGTTTGCAAGTGAAACGGCTTTGTTTCTCAACAAGAGAGTTGACCCTGCTTTGCTCACTGTAATTGGTGAACGTTTTTTTATCTCTTTATACGGTGGTAATAAAGATGATAATTCTCTTGACAGCCTAAGATACAAACAATTCGCCAAGGCAGTGACAAAAAGTACATTTAACTTATCTTCACTTCCTCCAACACAAGACACAGCTCGCTTTCATACTTTCCGAGTCTACCATCAGGTCCAGTCGTGGCTTGGTAATAATAATGATCCTGAAGACTGGGGCTGGAAAAAATGTGGAAAATTATTGATGCCAGTGCAGAGCTCTAAACCTCCAGCACCCCCTGAGCTTCTAAAATTGATCTTTTGCAAATGCAAAGGAAACTGTGGAGCGATGTGTGGATGTCGAAAAGCAGGGCTAAAATGTTCCGCAGTGTGCTTCCATTGTTCTGGAGAGACTTGCAGCAACGTAATGGAACTCTCAGAATTAATAAATGAAAATGACTTTGATGATGAACTGCCGACATTGACACCCCTTCCTTCTCCAGTTCTCCCACTGATATTTGATTTCGAAAACCGATCAGATGCTGAGCTGCAGCCTGGTCCATCGAAAAGACCGAGAACGGAGTAGTTCAAATTTATAAAATCACCGTGGATTAGGCCTATTGGGGATACCACGTAAAAAAAAACGCGCCTCCAGACTCTACCTCGTGGGTGGTGAGGAAAAGAGTCTATTTAATTATTAATAACATTGCAAAATTACTAAATAAAAGAATTATAATAACAAAATAAAAAAAAATAAAAATAAATGATGACACATTATTAGTACCCACGTATAAAATTTCTTTTTTTTTTTTTTTTTTTTTTTTGTTTGTCTCTGCTGTTAGCCCTACTGGCCATGACAGCGTCACCGGTGGAATGGACGGGTGCAGAGACCCGCCCTTGAAAAGGGGGGCCTGAAGGGCCCCAGGGGAACGCGCGTCCTGAGGGCGCCTCCTGTGAGGCTCGGACCACGGCTCAGGACGCCGTTAGGTGGGAAGCGAGGGTTGGATGTGGGTTAGAATTTGACACTAACGTCCTCCGACGGCAGAACGCCGGAGCAACGTGCTTGGATGGGGGCCTCGTCTTCGCCGGCGAAGACGCTGTGTGTGTGTATGTGTAGTATTTATGTTCGCTTTGCCGCTTTTACGTAGCGTTCCCTAACGTAATCGCGTCGTCCGGGTCGAAAAGTACCGACTTGGGTCTTCTCTTTCTGACTTTAGGAGTCTTACGGGCCGTGTATCCTGTGGCCTTAACCACCAGCGGGTTTGGGTGTCCCACAGCATTGTCAAAGTAGCTTTTGGAGAAGAATAAAATATGTATAGTTAAGAGTACTGAAAAATAGTACTCACTTCGGAGCGCTGTAAAACCTTAGCTATTGACTTAATGAAAAAATGTTGCTTATAAAAGTTGTTCCTTAAGAAACGATCTACAAAAATGGTCTGATATTGTTTTTTCGTAAAATGATAAAAAAAAAAGTTATATCGAAAAATATAAATTTTTTTCTCGAATTTCTGAACATTTTCACTTATAACTTTTTTATTTATAGTTTTACGATAAAAAGTTACTGAGCCAAAATTATAGAAAATTTAATTTGCAACAAAAAACGTTAACAAATCTTTTTTAACAGATAAATAGTTTAAGAGATATATCGTAAAAACCGTTTCAACCCCTATTTTCAAGATGGCGGCTGTGGGACAAGGGTGGCGACCCCACAAACTTGATTTTAGCTTTACACTTACCCCCCCTACACATCAAAAAAATAAAATTGCGTCCTCTAAGAAACGCAACCCCAAATGTAACTTTTCAATGGACTATAAATACAAATTAAAAGTTGAGGATTTTTGTTTCAATAATAATATATATCTTTTAAATGATCATTTTACTAGCACTAATAAATCTCTTCTTCAACAATCCACAGTCAAAGCAAAAGAAAATAATCAGTAAGTAATAAAAATATTTGTATTACATGTTATTTTAATGCTATTCATTGATTTGTCAATTTTGCTATTTTATATTGAAAGGCGTATAATAAATTTATTGATAAATTAATTGTATTTTTAAATTGTTTTTATATACTTTTATTATATTAATGGTATTGAATTGTTTTTATATATTAGTTAAAGTTTATATTTTTTGTCTTTATTATCATGACTGGAAGAGTCACTTTTAACCTAATAAGCTAGTCTAGTGAGTAACCTATTTGTTTTATGCCCTTTAATGTCTTATTGTAATTGTAATTTATTTCCAAAATATACGTGGCCTACGAACAAAGACAAATGATGTCCGTTGATTATGACATTATATATTTATGTGAGGCTTCTATCCGGTATTAATGAAAACGAATTGTACGACTATCATTACAACGTATACAGGAACTATCGCAATTATACAATACTTCCAAGAAACGCTGAAGCGGGTGTCATTAAAGTAGAGGATAATATGCTCGAATTTAGTCGTGTTTCCAATGCTTGCATTTATTTTGTTGTTATTTTCCTCACTATCGTCAACAATCTGAGGTTCTTAATATTTTTTTCATCTGTTTTTGAAATGTAAGTGCCAACAAGACTATTTTTTATAGGGGACTAGCAGGTTACCTGTGCTTCGCGACGGACAGCGAAAGTGATCCAACATTTTATTTATTTTATTTATTTATTTATGTACCTTAAACTTACAGAACAGAAAAATATACAATGACAAAAAAAAAAGTGTACAAATGTTTAACATATCTCTTTAAGAGATCTCTGCCAGTTACCCTTCGGCAAAAAGGAAAAATAAAAATGACAATGCGGACTGGTACGTTAAAAACATAAAAAAAACATGTAAAACAAAAAAAAAGTTGGAGCATATTTAGTATTATTTATATAATACTACAATACAATGAATATACATGTAATATATAATACGTTTATATTAGCAACCCTATACAACATTATATGAATAACATTTTGTTTGAATTTTCACATCACCAAGGTATCAAATAGGCGCGTTATATTTTTTGCAGTTTTTTAGCTGTAACTTTGGAACGGTTTGGACCTTTGTAAAATCCTTTCTTATTGCACCTATTCAATATGTCCGGAGTCTTGTCTCCAAATTTCAGCTTTCTAGGTATTACGGTTTGGGCTGTAGAGCGATGAATGAGTCAGGTAGTCAGTCAGTGAGTGTCTTTGTGTTTTATATATTAAGATTTCAATATCAGTAACCGATATGGAATGAACCGGATTGTAACAGTGGCAGTTTATTAGAAGTCAATAAAGAAGAAAGACACTTTATTACAAACATTGTATTGTTTTTTTAGTTTATTTTAGTTTAATACTAAATATTAACAATAAACAGTTGGAGTGATGAGTGGAATGTTTACAGTTAGTTACTACAGAAAACCTTTGATCAAAGAGTATCCGCAGCATCCAGCTCTTTGTACCAGTATATCCATTTCTCATGTTCCATGCGACTGTTGCTACTCGTCAAACGATTTAAATAAAATAAATTTTGGCGGATGGCCATATAAAAAATTTTTTTTTTTTAAATAATAACATGCCTTTCCCAAATGTAATAAACATACGAGTATAGTAGTAGAAGTTGTAAACGAAATACAATACACTGACTTTTAAACTCAAATTTGCCATAATTACTTTAGATCTTATTACAAACTACAACACAAGTAGAATATGATAAATGTTTGTTAGCAGAAATCAAAGATAATACCAAATTAATATGTATATTACACTAATACTTTTTGAATATATTGTGACAAAACGTGTTAATAAAAATACCACCTAAGATTGTATAAAAGAAAAGATATAAAAAAGGATATTTCTTTTTGCTATTGTTAGTAAAGATTTATAATTTCTTATAATATTTAAATATTAAAAATATATTTAATATAATATATCTAATATATAATATATAATATATATATCTTCATGGCAGAGCATAGCAAAAGTAAATAAATGCAGCTTAATTCCCGGAAGCTCCACCCAAGAAGTACCACCCTTATATAACGGTTTAACATAAAATAGCATTCAAAACCGTATTTAATACGATTTTTGTCTCCTATATATCTTTATCTATATTTTCTACTCTTATTTTTTTCTTCGTGTTTACTTTTTTCGAAGGCAGCAGTAGCTTACTAAAGATAGGCGTGGGTGACCATTTATTAGGTTCATCGTTTATTCCCTTGTTCTCTAATATCTAAAATTAAAAATAAGCAACAAGTTATTAACCTTAAGTAAACGAATCCAAAAACCACAAACCGAATAATGTATTTAAGGTCCTAACCGTGAGCCAGGAGAAAGGACAAAGTTATTATGTGAATTATGATATAATAAATGAATAAATAAAAATATCGTCAATATTTCTGAATTAGTTTTCTGTTAAATTTATATATAATAGTCGTACCGCAAAAGGTTAAGGTTATTTATTTCAAATCGTAATCCGGATGAGATTAAAAATATATCAATGTAACAAGGCTTTATATCGGCGACTTGTTGTATATCGTATCTCATGACTTTTTATTCATAATATATCACAAAACTTGATAGAGAAAATCATGAAATAAAAGCTATCATAATCGTAATACCCTCAAATAGAATACTCGTGGAGCGGCTTAGTGAACATCTGTAATAAAATGATCATAAAAGTACATTTAATACTATCCGCCGACAATGCGACTGGAATTGACTTTGAGCTTCAAGACAACCCGTCTATTATCCTTGAGCAGCATTGAAGCCAGATGAGACGTTCGAATAGTATTTCTGTATAATGTACATATAAATACATGTATTAATATTATTAATAAAGATTGGAATATTTACAAGGACTGACGTAATTTGTAGTAAAAAGGATTTCTAGTCCCAAACTGTTTCCATTTTTTAGTATTTTAACTTAAATATTATTTTCTGATTATTTCTAATCTTAATATTGTAAAAGTTTATATATTATTAGTTTTCAATGTATTTCAGGTGACCATTATTGTTTATACTTTATGTGAGAAAAGAGGGCAAACGAGCAGTCGGGTCACTGGTGATAATTGATCACCGCCACCCACGAACTCTTGCAACATTCGAGGAATCACAGGTGGTACAGATACTACTAGTACTAGATACTAGAACTAGGGAACTAGGACACTCCCTGCCGTAAATGTGATAGAAAAATAAAGAAGCTACGTCTCTACGCAATGCTTAAGAGTTAATGCCGTTCAATAAGTACTGAGTCCTCGGCAATCCGAACTTCCCTTCGTTGTAGGTCTTCAAAGGATAAAAGGTGATATTGGGCTGATCCGGACCAGAGATAAAAACAGTACTCCATGTGTAGCCGGACTTGCGTTTTATAGAGCTGAACTAATCTAGTGAGTAGTAAACGCGTAAAAAAAGATACAAGATCTTTTTTTTATGTTAGAGGAAGGCAAACGAGCTGGTGGGTCACCGTTGAAGTGTGATCGCCGCTGCCCATGAACTCTTGCAGCATCCGAGGATTCACAACAGCATTGCTTGCCTTGGAGGCAGGAGTATGTGCCTTTTCTCTACGCAATGCCAAACAGTCCAGCGGTTCACAGGCCACCGAGTTCCCTACAATCCGACCTGTTGTACGCGGTAACGTAGAAACTGATACTTGCGTGATCCAGACCAGAGATGAGAACAGTACCCCATATGTGGTCGAACCTGCGCCTTATAGAATGCAAGTCTTTGACCAGACTTAAAATACTGCCTTGATCTATTGATCACTCCCAATTTTATCGAGGCCAACTTGGCCTTGCTCTCCAGATGACCACGAAACTGACAATCGCTCGAAATGTTGAGCCCCAGTATTTGATACTTGTCGAGGCAATGTGAGGAGTGCTCTCGAAGAGCGGCGATACGACAAACGGGGTTTTCTTAGTGGTAAATGCGCAAATCTGTGTCTTTAGTGGATTGAACTGAACGTGGTTCAGTTTACCCCACTCAAAGATCATCACCAAGGCGGTATCTATAGAAGACCCAAGTTTCTTTCGGCACTGGTCGACGTTTTCCCGAGAGAGCCCTGACGGCCGGAATATACCGCATCCCCAGTGCTGTCATCCGCATAACAATGTATATTGGTAATATTCAACATTCATTGATGTGCAGGAGAAACAGAGTTAGGGATAGCACACAACCTTGGGGTAAACCAGGGTTCACGGGCTTGGGGTCTGAGCAAAAACCATCGAGAATGACCAGTATGCTCCGCCTAGTGAGGAAACTGGTGATCTACTTGCATAAACTCTCGGGAAGCCCATGGGAGGGTAGCTTCGAAAGAAGCCTCTTGTGCCATATACGATCGAAGGCTTTTGCTATATTCAGACTAACTGCCAGACCCTCTCCCTTAATTTCAATAACCGCTGCTTAACGGTGCGTAAGGTATAAAAGAAGATCGACCATAGCAAAAGCCATACTGCCTGTCATTGATCAACGATCATTGGTGACCTTCGATGTACGTTAGGAGCTGTCAGTTGATATTGATCTCCATTATTTTGGAGAGAAGAGAGGTAACGGCGATAGGTCTGTAGTTAACTGAGTCCGAGCTATCACCTTTTTTAGGGATGGGATGGACAAAGGCACACCATGAAACCGGGACTCTACCTATAATGTAGGACTGCCGAAATAAATGCTTTAGCTTTAGAGTCAACTCAAGCGCACTATGTTCGTAGTACCATTGGGGAAATGGCCTCCAACATCCTCGATTAACAAAAGTCTGTGCTTAGACACCGCGGGGTGGTAGGCGGTATCTTCCCTTGGTCGTCATAATAACAAACATACGCTGCGATGGAACCCTAAGTTTTGGCGCTAAATTATCGTGAATTTGAAAACAGGCAAAAAAGTTACTTCCCGTTGACCCATGTTGAGCTAGACTCTCTTTTATAAATAAAAATAGATTCTACATCTACTCCTGATGCCGACAACAGAGTGTCATAAGGTATAATACTATCTAAATATGCAGAATAATTGAAATATAATTTAAAAAAATACATTTATTATAGGAATTTTGATGAGATATTACGAGTAGCTTATTACTTAAATCAATATATATATATATATATATATATATATATATATATATATATATATATATATATATAATACATTAAATAATAATTTTATACAATAATTAGCACAATAACCAAGGCAATATTAAAACAATGAATAGTTAAAATTAATACTTGAAATGGGGAGCGACGAAGTTACAGGCGACAGTTTTTCTTATAATTAATATATTCTGATCCAGACCACTCTGAAAAACTTTTAAGTATTAAATCTTCGGTAACTATAACAATGAAAAGATAATGGAGAAATTTCAAGAATTGATGATAATATACATTTTATTTGAAATACTAGATAGAAGTAAAACAAACAAAACTCTAATTTAGTCTTAATGAAGTCCATTAACAAGACATCCCAACCGACAGTTTCATGTACTATTTGTATAATGGTATTAAAGATAAAGCCCTTTAAAGATATTATTATTTGCATGCTGTATATGCACCATTTATTTGGTCCAATAGTATCATTTTTTATTTATGACTTGACTGACTTTATGTATTTTTTTTTGCAACAACAAATTTTACAGTGCAACATAACAAAAATATTTTAAAAGACAACAATGTTCGTCTTAAAATATTAGGTAGCGATGATGCTCTGATGCTGATGGAAATCAAACTTTGTTTTTAGACTCATTTAGCTCATTTGCATTTCTAAAATAAAATTAACTATATAAAACAATTGTCGGTGTATAAAGGTGTCATACTTTTTATATTATTATGATGTTTTCTTAACTGTAATGTTCCTAACCTAGGTTACAAGTAACTTTAAATAAGTTTGATTTGGTTGCAGAAGCAATTGTATAAATTTTAAGAATAATTTGAAATTTTATTCAAAACAATTCCTACGTACGAATTACCTATAATATAATAATATAGGATCCTAACTAAATTCACTAATCGTCACGATATCTTATATGGCAGAGGTTTGTAACAATGTTCTATAAGCCACAAGTTATTTTTGTATTGATGTTTTTTTTAATTTCTTTCAATTTTTTTTAATTACAATAAATGAAGGCTTATGTTGCTCAATTGTTATAAATATTATAAAAATAAAAAAGTTTATATAACTCTTATTTAAGCAGTTTTATATAACTTTTATTTGTTTTAGATTATGGATCATAGATATATCATTAAAATATATACACTACGATTATTATAATGATAGACAATATTTTAATTTAAAACATGTGACAATTATTGTATTAACTTAGAACCTGTTTTTGAAATTGATCAAAAATAACTAGATTTATTTCAGAATTATTTTGTTATTTTCGTAGTTTGTAGAGTAGTTGTTTGATATAGTTATTCTCATTACAAATTTAAATATGGCGGACGCTAAAAACTTACGAACAAAATTAATTAAAGTGGTTTTAAACTTAAATGATATTGAAGTATTAATGTAAACTCTGTGTACGGAGGCCGGGGCAGACCGCAGCTAATGGCATGCGGACATTGCTTGAAGATGTTATAGGACGTGGGTAAAATATTGAAACTTAAAAATATAAGATTAAGTATAAATATGTCTATTTTATAAATCATTTCAATAGCGATGGATAAAGTAATGAATGCTTAAATTTAAATATAATACATTCTACAAATGTTGTTTTAAAAAAAAAGCATCGAAAAGGGAAAATTTTACGTTTATTTTTTTTATCACTTTTTTAAATTTTCTGAGTTCAGGTTATTTATTAAAACAATAACAAACAAACAAACAAACAAACAATATTGAGTAGTATTAATGCTGGTAAAATATAAACTAATTCAAATATAGACTTGGAGTTTATAACATGTTCAAATTGAACAAAATTCAATGCTGAGAACTGTTTGACTCTGATAACGAATACACTAACCAGAGATATCATAATTAAAAATTATATATATATATATATATATATATATATATATAGACGTTATAAAAAGAGATACTGATCAAGTCAAACGTTAATAGACTCGTATAGAACTCACTAAATAACATATTATGAAAATATTTATATTTTTGTGCTAAGATAAAATGCAAATTGGCCGTAATGTTAAATAATTATTGGTTAAAGATTAGTTTTTAACGGATATTTTTGTTTTTTTTTTATATTTGTCGTTAATTTCAGATATGAAAATTTGAATAAAAAAAAAATTACATATTACTTGAAATTTTACAAACTTAAAAAATATTAGTCTTAATGAAAATCAAATATTATAAATTACGTTCGCTCTTAGTTTGTTAAGAGCAACATTATAATTTATTTTACGTACACATATCTTGTGTTGTTTATGAAATTAAAACATTCCATTTGATAAGGGCACTAGAAGGGAAATAATCAAAACCCTCAAGGGAACGGTTCCCGCAAGCCATTATGGAATTTACTCCTGGTCGGAACTGAAAGCTTTTATTGATTAGTTTAACTAAATTAGGTAAGCTAAATGACTAATGAAATGAAGCATATTGTAGCACTTACATTTACTTATATAAAATTAATAGTAATTTGATTTATTATTTATTTGATATATGAATTAAAACAAATAAAAAGTTATGATGTTACGATGTTTATGCGAAGGTTATACCAATAAAAAAAATATTTCACTTAAGAAAATCAATATTGAATAGCAATATAATAGTTATTAATAGTTCGATGCTCACTTATTACTTAAAGTATACTTATAACATAGTATAATACAAGTTAGTAATTGAAGAGCATAATTAACTAAAAGCTGTTCATATCGAGAAATATAACATATTGACTTTTTGAAACTTCTTCCTATGGTTAATTCTCAGTATTTATAGTTAGGTTTGCGTTTTTGAAAACTTTTTGACGTATAACAGACCTCCAGACAATATTTTTCATTTTTATATTTTATAACTATATCCGATAGTCAATGTATAATTAATACGGCGGCTGGAAAAAAGAATAATGAATACACGAACAGAATAGCTTAAAAATTAATAATCCGCAAGTTCCATATTTATATATTATATATTTTTAGAAAAACAACGATTCGAGAAGTTAACTTAAACATTTGTTACATACTAGTTGATTTTTATTTCAAATATATAAGATCTAAGCTGATATTGACATTAAAGCATCTATTTATAAAACTAAATAGATTATGATGATTCTTCATAATTAAATTCGAAAATTTTATGTTAAAACATGATAATGGTACAAACTAACTAGTTTGAATTTTACCTTGAAATGTTAATTAAAATATATGTCTTAATAATATTTTTGCCTCCGCTAAATGTAAATAAAAAGAGCCGGTACCTTTCCTTTACCATCTATGGTCTAATTAAACTAACTTGCAACGTATAAAGTAAATTAGTTTGCAGATGAATAATGAAGTAAAAATATTATGCTCTCTTTTGATGTTTTGTTTTAATTTTATATATTTGAATGTTCTAACATAATAATATATCTATCTATCTTTCTATATATACATATATATAAGCGATTTACCACTCACTGACTCATCACGAAATTTCCGAAACTATCTGTCCGATTAACTTAAAATTTTAAATATAATATTTACTTCTTTTGTGAAGTAGACATCCACTAAGAATGGATTTTACGGAATTCTTATCCCAACGGATTTCAACCTTTTGCATTTCGCTGTTTTAAATCTGTAGGAGCTAGAAACTTAACGCCTACGGATACTATGACAACGGTTACCATATCATTGGTTACCATGACAACCAGTTTAGATGAGGTTGGGGGGGGGGGGTGCAAAAAGATGAAATGCGAAAATTAAAATTGTCATAAATAAAACATTAAGGAATTGAAATTAAATTGACTTTGATATATTTGAAAAAGAAATAAATATTATTAAAAAAAAATGTTCTTAGTTATATGCTGGCAATTTTTTCGTGCTGTAAGCCTACTTGAAATCCCGCCACATTACATAACCGGAACGCATCCTAATACACAGTAACTCATAGGTGTTGTGGAAATCTGTGTATTCACTGACTAGCATTATATTTTTCTATTTAAAATTTAAAAAACACTAAATATAAAATAGAAATTAAACATTTTGTCAATACTAGCTAGTATGCATATATAATACTAATCATAAATAGAAAGATAAAGTTCAGTTTCCATCTGCTGTGAAACTTGGATAAACATTGTAGTATTTTCTTTTTTTGCTACTGACTCTGTTCTCGACGTTAATTGTCTTTTAAAATATTTAGGTAATACTCGAAAGTGAGATTATAAAAATGTAGAACATGTAATAACGTGTACATGTCCCAAATTATGTCCAATTTCTCCATAATTAAACCTTAAATAAATATCTTAGAATATATGCTTCTACCAAATAAACCGATTAAAACCTTTATGATATATTTATCTCTGGGACAAAGCTTCAACTAACAATAGAACTGAGGGCATTCTTTCTAACCACTAAGAGAAGCATTGTTTTCCAAAGTACTTCGTGGGACCTTTAATACCTAAATATATTCTTAATAAATGCTAGCTGACAACAAATTATTTTCCTCTAATTAATTTCTGAACAGACGTGGTTATTCCAAAACAATGCTTGACATGTAGATAAAAAGATATAGATTAATCATAAGTATTATTGCCATCTATTATTATCTAATGTCTCATCATTTCCATGTCATTAAAAATGATCTGCTACTTAATGTCTTGTAAATACATGACGATTTTTATTAATATTTTAATTAAATAACCATGTGAAGGACTTCTATTTTACGTTTTATTTTAGCCCTTAGTAGATTTTGTTTTGTTAACGATAGGCGTGTTCACAGGATGATGGTAATGTGTAAGTGTAGTCAAACAGAATCATCTCTGAAAATATTAAAAGAAATGAAAATCGTATATGAGAGACAAAAAATTTGTGATGCAGATTGCCTTTTGCATTTTATATTTTTTTGCCAGACGAGCAGATAATGAAAATAATATAAGGTTAATAATGTCTTCTGCCCATTTTTACTAAAAAATATTTGTAATGTAAAAAAAATATGCAAAGAAATTAAAAATAATATTTAATCACTTTAATAATACAATAATAATGAAATTTATAAAATATATTAAATAAGAAAAAATACTTTAAGATTATATGAGCAAATAAAAAAACATAAAATCTTTTAAATTATTTAGAATAAAAAGAATGTTAGTATTGATAGTAAATAATTATATTTGATTGTGAGTAGCTTAAATATATTTTTTAAAATAGATGTTAACGTATACCAGTCAAATGTCTATATAAAAATAAGTCAAATCAAGTCAATATAAAAATAAATAAATCATACAAATATAGGTTTATTAAATAAAGTGGTTCATATTTCAAAACAATCATAATCAACCTACTAGTGGAGTCTTACACAGCTAAATAAAGAAAATATATTTTTAGTTTGAAACAGAGATTAAGCAAAAATTAAGTTTCTATCTATCACATTATCGTGAGAATTAGTTTAGTCAACAATTCATGTTTTATTTCAATCAAAGCGTCCCATTTTTCTGATATTTATTTGTGTTATGTCATTATAATATATGTATGTATTTCTATATGTTATTATTACTTGTACTTCTTAATTTATATAGGTATAAATGTATATGTATGTATTATATCGCGTATAGTATTATTATCATTATATATCTATTTATTATAATAAAATATCTATGTACCTTTCCCTGCCCTCTTAAACCTTTTGTCCAACACACTAAGTGTAGCTGGAAGACATCTCTTTGTAGAGATACTTCATGCTATGTGTACGTCTTTTATTATTATCTCATTGTAATTCCTTATGTATGGTGCATAAATAAATGAATAAATAAATAAATAATATTTAATACATAGGACAAATCTGTTTGTCTCATCTTTATATTAATATGTTATTATACGACAAAAAAAAGGTTGGTATTAATAATATATTATTGTAATATAGATTTAATTTTTATAACCCTTTACTGTAAGATAAATAATAAAATATAAAAGAAGTTATTATGAGTGATGTTTTAATATTTTATTATACCATTACCCTATATATATTTAATGAAAGTGCTTTAATTATATCAGAGTGTTTTAATGCCGCTATAAACAAAAAACAAATGTTTTAAATCATTAATTTTAATAAATGCGAACAAATAGAAGAAAAAATGATAAAGCAAGTATTTTCATTTCAAGTTGATAAAGCATACTACGTATTCAATGTTCTTCACTTTACTTATTTTTAAACTGCCTTATTTTTTCAGAAAGTCGATTAATTGTGTTCAACTTTGTCGTAACGCCTGAAATTGGAATATGGAAATAAATAATGTCTGTTTTATACAATTTGATCCCATATGCTTATTTTTATGTTGAACTCTCAAATACGAAAAAAATTAATGAACTAACATCTATAAAATATGATTATACTATTATTAAGATTTTTTCTATAAAATGCGAATTTATAATATTCTCTCGCATAAGAGACGTCATTGAGTTACACAAGTCTTAGGTAACACCGAATATTAAAGTCAAGATTAAACATAATTCCATGTTTTAACATAAATCAATACATTTATTTAAATTGTATTTAAATAAACCTTATCCCTCTTTGGTTCTTAAAAAAATAATTTTGTAATAATATTATGGTAACATAATTTTTAGAACCATATGTTGCAATAATAACTTCAATTAGATTTAGTGACAAAATATCACAAATATGAATTGTTTTGAAAATTCGATTAAAACAATAGTCCGAATTTTAATGTTAGCGTATTTAGAGCGCCATTGCGGTGATCCCGCGGGAAAATATAATTTAATTACACTATCATAACGTCGCTAACTGTTCTCGGTCTTTTTTTTATTAAATAGGTATTAATTTTTACTATCCACAGCTGTATATAAATAAAGTTATAATGTTTCTTAGAGCTTTTAGTAATAATACAAAATAACATATAAAATTGATTCTGCTTAGTTCACGTTACATTTTTAAATTTGATATTATTATTCAAATGTTGTTCCTTTCTCCTTTTCAATATTTGCTCGTATAAAATATAGACTGGAAAAACGTATTGCAATATAATATTATATTCTCTTTTGGTTGTTTTTAAGGTTTATTTTATTATTTTGATACAGAGAAAAGTTCTAGGACAAGTGAATTCAATATGAACCGTATTTTCACAAAGTTTATATACAAAGTTCACAATCGAACAATAGAGGAGTTCAGTTTGTTCAAGGTCTAGTTCAATTTGTTCAATCAGATAACAAAAATACTCTTGAAAGTTTGTTCTCGAACTTTATCATTTCTAAATCTAGCTCATTGGTATTTTGCATTACCAGAATTACAGACCCAGCTGCAATTACAGAAAAATTGTGTGAAAGGCTTGATATCGTCTGCAATCGCTTAAACATGGAATGATTTGGGATTACAGCAATGTGTGATTTTGGTGATTCCTCCAAGTCGATATTCAAGTCATTTGGCCTCTTATAAACTATAATTTTGTTTCCTAGAAAAGATGGTCTTGAAAACCATATATTATTATTTATTAATACAGTGGGTAAAATTCCTCTTGAGGCGCATTCTGCTGGATTATCCTTTATGTTTACATGAAAAGATTGTGAGGCTGTCATGTTGGTTAATATATCTGAGTTGCGATTGGCCACAAACGTCTTCCATCTGCTTGCATGGCCTATAAGCTAAGACAACAAAACCATGGAATCAATTCAAGCTTTGATTTTGTCCTCAGAAATGTTAAGTAAATCTAAAGTTTCGGTCAGAATATGGGGTAATAAAGTTGCTCCACACACTGTAAGCCTTGAGTTACTCTTTATTTTGCAACTAACAACGAAACAAGAATTTTACCTTTCTTATCCACGGATCGCAAGTACATCATAGCTGAATAAGCTGTTTTGGAGGCATCACTGAAACCATGCAGTTCAAGATCATCGTTTGGTACTGTGTCAAGCAAACGAAGAATTCGAACTGTACTAAGTAGTGACAACTCTTTCCGGTAAGTACTCCATTATTTTAATACAATCTAATCTAATACAATATTCATCATAATCAGTACAATATTCATCACAATCAACAAGCCATAATTTTCGGATGAATGTTTTTGCTAAAACCGCACTAGAGTTTTCATTATTTTTCTATGCATATATTCCTTATATCCTCTCAGAATTTTTACTATTCCACTTTTGTAATAAGAATCCACCTCTTTCTAATAACCCTATCATTTGCTTATATATATATATAAGCAATATATATATCTCCATCCCTTCTTCAACGCTTTTGCAAGCTGTCATTAAGTCATCCATATAAAAATTATATTAGATGGGTATACCTGGTAAGTATATAGAGTTGGTTCGTGTAATGTACAGTCGCTCTAGCACACACGTCGGTCGATGTGAAAATTGGAGACACTAGCTAGTTCAATATGGTAGTAGGTCTCCACCAAGGGTCATTTCTGAGTCCCTACCTCTTTTTGTTGATAATGAATGCTCTGACATCCGACATACAGGAAGAGCAACCCTGGTACATGCATACTGATAACATTGTTCTTGTGCGCGAGGATGAACTTGGGGTGCAGAGCAGACTAAGAAAATGGCAGCAAAAGATCGAGAGTGTTGGCCTGAAAATAAGCAGAAATAAAATAGAGCACTTGTTCTGCGATTTCAGCGGTGTCACTGGTTTTGTTCTTTTTTTGTTGAATGGAGTGCCGTTAACAGCCTGCTCTGACTTTTGCTACATCTATTCTCCCATATAAAACATTGGCAATATTAACCGGTACGTAAAGCACAAAATCAAAACAGGATAGATTAAATGGCAACAAGTCACCAGGACAACATGTGATGCCCAGAGTCCTTAAATTAAAGGGGAAAATATGTAAAATCATCATAAGAACTGTCATTATGTATGGATCTAAGTGCTGGCCTATGAAGGCAATGCGATACGATGGATGAAAAGCGTTTACATGTAACGAAGATACGAATGTCAAGATGGATGTGTGGAGTGACAACAAAAGACGGGATAAGAAATTAGTATATTAGGGGAAGCTTGGGAGTAGCGCGATAGAAAAAATTAGAGGTCTAGAGGCAGTCTGTCCTGGTATGGACATGTTATGAGGAGGGATGGAAGGCATGTAATCAAAAGAGTGTTAGGTACGGAAGTTGAGGGATGTATAGGTAGAAGACGACCGAAGAAAAGATGGATGGATTGCGCTAAAGGCGATGTAGAGAAGAAGGGAATGTGTACATAGATGACGAGTAAAAGGGGAATAGGGAAGGTAAAAACATGCTGCGCCAACCCCAAAATTGGGATAAGGGTAAGAAGATAATGATGATGATAAAAATTATTTAAAACTTCATCTGCAGCTATTGGATAGGCATGATTTTTATCAATGGTGATCGTCGAAGGTAACAGTCCTAAGCTCGTAATCTTGAATTTTAGTTTCGTTACTATGAGTACCATAATCGTTGAATCGTTATAGAATCTTTTTCGGCTACCTTAACTTGGTGGTACATTTTAATAATATCCACAACAAGTGCTATACGATGCATTCGCATCCTTAAAATCTTGTTTCGTAAGGCAGGCTGTAATTTTGAACCAATAATTAATGTATTATTCAAGGACACATAGACACAAGGACCTTTACTATTCTTGTCAGAGGCGTTGAAAACAACCCGGACAACGAACAACTTTGTTATGGGTTTATTATTTCTAATGACTGCATGATATGGTGAACACAATGCATCGTCTCTCTTACAATCGTCTTTCTTTTAATCAATAACTAATTCCAAAAACTGATTTGTCATTAAATATATTATGTTATGAAAGTAATGCTTTGTAATGTATTACAAAATGAAAGAATAAAAAAAATATTATTTAAACTTCAGGGTTGACTAATACTATACAAATTTCATAAAAATAAGAGAATCCTACTCCTGTTAAAGAAATGCACGAAAAGCAATATTTAAATAATCATTACAAAAAAATTTGCAAATCTCAAATTTAAAAAGGAAAACTTAATAAAAACTTGTAATAATCTAAGATCGATAAAACATTTAAGATAAGAAAAACGTATATAAAGGTAAATAAAAACGAATACAGGCTTATAAATATATAAAATTTTAAAAAAGTTCCTCCTTCGGCATATTAAGTTTCTACGTACATCAGTATAAGTGTTATATTGTCCTATGTGAAAATATTGTACATATTTATATATATAAAAAAAATCCATACATGCAATCAGGCATAAAAGAGACAAATAATTGTCACCGTTACTTTGAAAAATGTTGCTAGTACAATATTAATTAATAATTGATTTCCAAAAAGTATAATGTACTAGCCGTAGGGCTCGCTTCGCTCGCCGTTATTTTAATTTTTTAATTTGGTGACCTTATTGACCTTACAGCGTCGCCAAAACATAACCCTGGCATCGTTAGACTATAAGCTTTCATTTGATACCCTGTTTATAAAAATCGGATAAGCGGTTTAGGAGGAGTAGTGCAAGAAAGATAAAAAGTAATCGATTTTATATGGTAAGATGACGATGAATTTAGGGCCCATTTAATCTGCAAGTTTATAATTTTGGGTACAGTGATATGAAGTTTGTATAAAACGTAGCAAATAAATGATGTTATAAAATTGAATAACTTTTTTAAACAATAATTAATTCAATGCAAATAATTTATTATTAATTTAGTAACATATTATTTATAACAAAATTAATAGAATATAATGTAAAGTAATGAAAATAAAATGTTTACTTTTTAATATTTTATCCTCGTGGGAAATCATATTTCTATTAGTTTCTCTCACTGTTTATTTCATTATAAGACAACATATATTTTTATGTAAAGTTCCTAGAATAACATAGTTAATGTTGGTATAAATACCTATTAGGATCGTTTAGTTTCCGTCGGTATCACCATTAATACCGACTTTAAATATTTATTCATATATACTTTTAATGTTTTTAGCTTTTTTTATTATTTATTTTAATACATTTTACTTATTGAATAAACATATTATATATGTTTTTGATTATGTATTAGAAAACTTCATGTTCAAAACAAATTACAACTTTATTATTAAGGAATCTTTAATCTCGTAACAAAATAAAATTTTATTTCAATCAAACTCAACGTTGAGTTTAGACGGCCTCAACTTAAAAGGAAGATATATTCAACAAAGATGGAAAAGGTGTAAAAGTAAAAATAAATTTATCTGAGTTCGATCAACGATCTTAAGAGTGAGTAATTTATGTTATTTTACTATCTGTTCCCTGAGACTCCGATCGCGTCGAACGTAGAAGGGAAATCTAAGCGAATCCGGGAAAGAGAAAATATTGTTTTGAAGACTATACATTATAATATTAAATGTTGACGTGATATTTAAATTTATATAACCTACAACCTTCCCTTAGAAGTGAATCTTAACACGTAAAAAATATTTTCAAAGTAGATATATGTATATATTCTTAGATAATAATTTAAAAAAATACCTCCTTCGACAGGGTCAATCGTGTTAAGTAGATTCCCGTCGGTCGGATCGACAAAGAAAAACTAGCCAGCAGTATTCTACTGGTCATTACGAGTCTTATGACGGGTCACTCTGGATATATTTGGTGAGCGGGGAACCACCCCCCACCCCTATTTCCTAAACGGTGCATCAAAAAACTTTTCAGACAAAAAAGTTTCCTCTTTTCTTTCTTTTCAGAATCTACCTAAAAAAGAAAAAGAAAAAAAAACAGGCTATAATATTATTATTATTTTTCATCTCAGAGTCTGCTCTTACTCAGGCTTAATCCAGAATTAATAGACACTCCATCCCGTAAACCACAGGAAAAAAAATATCCATAGCCCCTTTTATATCTGACTTAACCTCCTCCTTCCTGTACAAGATTTTTTACGTTTTGATAATGGTGTACTTTATCTGATTGTATTGTGAAATATGTGTATCGGATGACGATTGAGATTGGGTTGGTCTGTCTATCTGGTTTGTATCTGGAATTTTTGTTAAAAGACGATATCTCCTAAAATACATTATAATTTTTATATGAATGGCTGTTTGTGTGATATTGTAGTGTCTATGGGATACTGTAATTTTTCAATATATGTAGTAACACTTTAGGCTACGATACCGGTACCACCTATAGGTGTGTATGTGTTCATGTGTCATAGCCGCCTAAGTTCACTCCTTAAAGGTGATATTTACTCAGTTTTTAAATTTCTCCAATATTACTACAGTACAGTGATGTCTATGAGTCTACGTATCTCAAATCAATGTGCGCCACCGTTATATCTGTTTGTATAGGAATCTCCCACAATAATTTTGTTTTATTATTTTTCTATTACTTTAGGTTATATTAAAGCCTCCTCCCACCACAAACTATTTAATTCTATGCTTGCTGGCGAAACAATAATACTAGACTGGATTATTATGTCACCTGATGTAATATGTCCCCGCCAGTTTCTTGCAGCCGGATATTATGTGTTGGGCAGTTTCATCTCCAGCGGCGCAGAGAAGACACTTACCATCTACTGGGTCATTAAGTATTGTCGTGTTATACGAATAACTGCTTGATCCTGTATCGTAACAATGGACGACATTATTGATACGAAGACACTTGCTAATTGAGCGTAGCGAGCGGAGCATTCTACTGGAGACTTTTTCACATTCTTTGTCACGAATAGGCTCGAAAACTACTTGACGGAAAACTATGGAATTTTGCAATAAAAAAGCTACACATTAGATGAAGGTTTTAAAAAAAAAATTTCAAAAATTTGTCGTCAAACAAAAAAAAAATTAAAAATGTCATGTCAAAAAACTGATATCACATTGAAGTCAATGAGAAACGATGAGTCATTACACTGGGCTCGCTTCGCTCAATATGCAAACGGCACCCGAGATTTCGCGAGCGCAGCGAGTCGAAATTGAGTGTCTGTTGGCGCCCCTAGTTATTTATATACCTAAAGAATTGTAGTATATCTATGTTAGTCTGATCTACTCGTAAAACTGATTTTGCAATCCGTCCGTAAAGTTCTTTATTAAGCCATCATTTTGCTTTTAATTATTGCATATTTGATTTTTTTATCGTTTTGTCTAATACTATCTGTAGCTAGGTGCAATTTAGTTTCTCTTTCCTTTGCTTCTTTAATTATTAAATATTGGTCTTTATTAGTATCATGTTGTACTATTGTCTATATATCTATGTCTAATAATCTAAAATTAATTTAACTATTTTACAAATATTATCAAAGTGCAATAGAAAATGTCTAATGCATAATTTTCCTATAAGCTACAAGTTTACATAAGAACAGAACAGGTGCTTTGTTCAGTTTTACTCAGTTAAGGTACATCGTGTTAAGTAACTTATAATTAGTATATATACCAAGCATTATTATAATAAGGTCTCTATAATTAGTTTTTGAACTATCGACGATCAAGCAACTCAATCCGGATGAAATTGTAAAATAAGGAGAAAATTAAGTTAGACGGTGTCATAAAGTTCTTTACTAAACAAGAAAAAGTTTTCAAACCATATTGAAAAAGACATCTCTTCTTCAGAAAAAACCATGGCACGTGGCACAAATTTTTTAAGCGAGGCAGGGAATCAATTATCATCTCAGCACGATAAAAGTCAATGAAAGATACACAGACACAACAACAGCAGCGCACCGAGTGTTACGTGCGTTTATGAGTCATTGGAATGAAAAGAAGGAAGGTTTTCAGAGGGAATTGTTACGTTCCGTCTCCAGAGACGAAACTGTATATAACTTCATCATTGTGAACATGACATCATTATGAATCAAAATTCCATGCAGTGCTATAAAAGGAGTGCTTATATCTCCCCTCGCCCCTAAGAATATCAAAGGTGTTACAATCGACGGGAAAGGCCATGCTGAAAAATTTCTGAGACACAGAAATAATTTTCTTAATTAATTATAAGTGAAAGATTGTTTGTATAACCGGACTACATTACGCTTCCATTTTAAAAAATAAGATAGTTTTATGTTATTCAGATCCTTATTTAAGATCTATAAATTGCAGAATTGCAGGTAGGTTGATGTCTGTGGCCGAGGCAAAAGAGATATGCAGGGACCGTAGCTTTTGGCGCTCCGTCGTCTCTGGCTACCCCGCAAGGGATATGGCGTGAAGGTAAATAAATAAATAAAAGGTATTATTATATTGAAAATAATAATATATTGAAAAAGATAAATATTTTTGTAATATTATTTCATCCCCTTGTATTTCATTCCGCGAACTTAAGAACGCATCCATATTTAAGTTACCCGTTTCAGTTGCTCTGTAACAAAGTTTGTATAGAATGTACCAATCATAATAAATTGATTATAATGTAAAAGGTTCATAAGAAATAAAACATAATTAAAAACAGAATATAATATATTTTCAACTCATCGCGACATCGCATAGAAAGTTAAAATCAACTACGTTTGCATACATTTATTGAGTTTTAATACGGTTGCTTATAGTTTAGACGTACAAAGCAGATAGATCCAAAAAATATTTTTCATACAATCGAGTTAATATATATATTCTATCCAAATAACATAACCTTATTAATAATTTAATATTAAATAAAACTAATAGTTGATTTATTGATTACTACTAACGAATAAATGATTACAATATTTACACATATTTCAACGTAACTTTAGTACAGAGTGAATGGACTTAGTGCACTTTGCAACTACCTATATTTTATAATATAACGAAGGAAATAATGTACTATATACTCAATAATATTTTATTTTCATTAAACAATCTTATATATTATTATGTTTTTTTATACCATCTATTACGATAAAAACTACAGGCTTTGCTACGCGTTATATTGCAAGTAATTAAAAATATTTATTATATAGAATAATAAATCTAAGGCTACTATCGATACTTTTGAGGTATTATTTGAGCTAAATAAAAATAAATTATTATAACTATTAGTTTGAGCATTTTTACAATATTTGCAAAAAATATTTGAGCAATGTGGATCAGAATTAATATTCTAATAATATTGACCATACATGTTATTACAAATTCAAAGAGCATCATATTATTTATTTAATATGTCGTTATTATTGGAATAATTGAAAAAAATATGTAATTTGTTATTGATAGTTAATTAATAAACATATGAATTCTAGATTAGAATATGTTTTTTGACATCAGAAGTTGCTACGGTTCAAATTATTTAAATAACTTAACTTTTTACATAATGAATACTATTGTGAGGTGTGTTCAACGATTTAAATATTTATAGTCTTATCAATTTAATGTTATCTCAATGTTGCTGGATTTGATAATTGTGTATACAGTGTGTAACTATTGTGCATAGCCTTTTAAAATACTCGTATCTAACTATTTGTCGGTTTATTAATAATAATTTTGAGTTATTACATGTCCTCCAAAAAAATTATTGCTGTTTTATGCTTACCTACACAAATTTAACTATATACACGATATATATTATATATTTGTATTATATTTGAATAATAATAAATATATATTTGAACTACTTTTATACACACTACCTTGTCAAATCTCGTCGTGCATCTCGTCTCTAGAACAAATTAATAGATATGGGGAGCGACGTGGTTCCACCCACTTACATTTGAACATCAGCCTCCATTAGGCAAAGTTACACATAATATTTTACATTTATTTACTTCATAACAGTTTTTATATATTTAACATTCTTTGCTAAAGTAATAATAATAAGTTAAGGTCAGGTTTTAACTTAAATAATAAAAGAAAAGCCACAGCAGTATTAAGTAAATACTTAACATAAATAAAAGAAATTTATTTTTTATTATAAGCAAAAATAATAAATGTCAATGAAGACGAAATGAATGGAAATATTAATTGTTTAACCTTAAACGTTTTTTATTTACAGATTGTATGCGAGAAAAATATTGCAGTTAAAGAAAAATACACAAAACGTAAATATAATGCAGTGTTAGTACTTATGAGTTTTAAGTTTAGGAGAACATCGATGAAACATAAAACTTACATCACAACCTTACAACAACTAACGCTGAGTAACATGGCTTACATGCTTTGGCATCTTTTCACATAATTAATTTAACGATTCAATAATTATAATATTTGCAACAGTACAATGTGAGCAAATAACTTGATTTACAATAAATTCTATCCTACGTATAAAATTTACTATCTCCTCAGTAATTTGATATGCTAATATTCTACACATTTCAATAATAAAAATTAAAATATCACAAATTAAATGAAACTTTATTAGGAAATACATTTGGCCGTTAGGTAGATCTCAAAATTCCTACTTATAAATAAAATTCGTTGTAGAATTAGAATAATTGAGTTTTATACACCATTATTAGATAGTTTCACCGATAAACTTTCAACGATCACTGAGTAATCAAGACCTCTCATTATCACAACAAATAATCCAAAGTGAAATAGCAAGACGTAAAGATGGAGATCTACTGAGTGAAAACGACCAAATAATCCGCTGGCTAGGTGCTGCACTTCAGTATTTTACGGAAAGCCTTTCTAAACTCCGGGTTAAAGATGGTATATATGACAGGATTAAGGAAAGAGTTGATGTAACCGAGCCAAGTATTGAGAATAAAAACTGTGACTCCAGGAGTAAACTGTAGACCAAGCTTCCCACAAATAGCATCCAATACGTTGCATGTGAAAAATGGAGTCCAGCAGAAGAGAAAAACACCTGGGAAATAAATAACAATTCAATTTAATTTAGGTACATTTAACTAATATGAAAATATTGTCAAAACGACTAACAAGTTCACCAGTCGCAAAGTTTACAAGTTAAGGAGCTAAAAGTAATATTAAGTATAGCAAGGAAGTCTACTACCGACTTCCTACTTTTGATTATTATTTAGCTCCTGAAAAACTAACTTTTAACGAGTTATTCTAAGAAAGATGGGTCATTTATAGAAAGTACAAATTGTTTTGTAAAACTTTTTACAAAGTGTACTTTGTTATATAGTATTCTAAGAAATTTATTATTAAAAATATAAAACGATTCAATAGCAGAACTTCTTAATCACATAAAATTAAAACATACCTAAAACGATAGCCAAAGTCTTTGTAGCCTTTCTCTCCTTCTTGGCTGAAGATTTTTCTCTCTTCTTTTTACTAGCTTTATTAGCTTTGTAAATAGTGAATCGTGCAGTCGCGGCGCTTGCCTTTCTTTCTTTTTTACAAGATGATCCATCTCGGATATCATAATGGCCGGATCTCAAATCGTCATCAGATCGAAAGGCTATTGAAGCATTTCTAAGAAAATATAAATTTGTCACTAAAAATTCGTACAACCTTTGATACATTTTGGAACAAAAAAATACATTTAAACATAAAATTGTGATACAATATATGTAATTTAAAAAAAAAGATAATTTTTACTCACCTTGAATCTGTATCTACCCGTTTTCCATTCTTTTTCCACTTAGTATCACAGGCCACATTCCTCAAAACAGTAGCATCTTTCATCCCTGGCGACCCCGGCGGTGACATGTGCTCTCTGATCGTATCTTCTAAATTAGATGGTGCGTAACCGGAATCGTTGTTGCCGTTTGGATCTGGTACGGATTGGGGCTTTATCCTTTTCTTAGGGGGTCTGAGTAAAGAGAATATTTATTAAATATTTGTTAGGTATTCGAAATGTTTTTGGAAAAATGTATATGGTACTCTAAGGCAAATTATTTGCAATACGTTTTTATTTACTTTTTTTTATCATCTGTGGCGCTTGCTAGCATGAAGTCTGTGGACTTGTCATTAGGGATGACCTGGCACTCATCTGCGTCACCTTCGAGATCAACTGATCGCTTGTCGAAACTAGAGATGATAAAGGTATATGTTATTTACATTTGCACAAATATGCAATGATTTTAACGTGTAAGATATATACAATTACAAACAACAGATTAGTTTTGTTGAAAATAATTCATTTAGTAGACATTATACGGAGTGTAATGTCAGGATAATTTACATTTAATTAAACCCTAGCCAAATTTAATTAGTGCACCACCTCGACATGCATTTTATAATAATTAATTAATACGGAATTAAATAAACATTACGAATTATAGCTTAAATAACCTATATTAATATATATAATACACTGAAGTACTGTTTCATTACCCAGTTTTATATTTTATGAAAACTCTGCATTCAAGTATACTTTTAAAATAATAGATTTAAAAAAATATTGTATGATTAACAACTGTTTGATATTCATACAATAATATTTTTATATTATTACATTAAAATTGAAAAAGCCTTCTTATGTAAACTTTATCAGTAAGTTTTAAAAAACGTGTTGACCTTTTTTCTTAAGGGCGCTATTAAAAATGAAAATATAATATTTTGACTTTATTTTTTTTGTATATCAGCAAATAAACTTCTGGCTCGACTTCTCACCTATCTTCATGATCATCTTCGTTACTGCCAGACCCCGTGTTAGTCGGTCTATCATCCAAGGCTGTTTCGAGTTGTCTCGTCTGCGCGACATTTTCTATCACCACAGCTGTTGTAGCTCCTGTGATAGGCTCTCCAGATATCGGCGGTTTTTTTGCAGCTCTTTGTTTTTTAGCCCGGTTTCTTAAAGCCTTTTTGAAAATAAAATTAAGTTACTAATTTTCCTTTATCGAGTTATTACAATTGAAACTGCATAAATATTATAAATAATTATTGTATGCTAAATATTTAATAACAAGAAGTTTATCTCAACTGACCATGGTACGATTAGTCCGTATATTTAAAATGAAATTACAAAGTGGTTAAAACTAAAACCAATTAATTACCTTAAAAATGTTATAATATAGGAACATCATCATGATACAAGGAATGTAAAACGACCCTAGAGACGAATAGAGGACATAGTTCTGGCTATTGAAGAGGCACTCGTCAAAGTTCCTATCTGGAGTATCGTTGAGGCCGAGCACGATGGGAGCGCCAATGGCCGCTGATATCAGCCAGACTAGGACTATCGTGAACCAGACGCGGCGATTGTTTTTATGCTTCGCGTATTTGATTGGTTGAGTTACTGCGATGTACCTGAAAAACGAGTGTAAAACTTATTTGTATTGACAGATTTGAATTCAATACAGTTCTATCTTAATTATCGGTGGCGGTATCCAATAAGAGTTTCATTGTTATACTTTTATTTGGTAAATAATATTTTATCAAACATTTTATTTAATATTTTGAAAATAATTTTAATAAAAAAATTAGGGCTTGTCCCAGGTTTGGACCCGGAGGTTCTCTCATTGTAAACAAAAGCTTTATCCTTAGACGAGCAAACCAATTTCTTGAAAATCTAATTGCTATTTACGTATGTAACCAAGACCAAAATATCAATAAAGTCAGCAGGCATTTATTCAACTGACTCGATGCGGATCACAACACCGCAAATTTACTAAGGCTAAGTAATTGTTTAAGTTACAACTAAAATATTATTTCCTTTTATGCCGGATTTATATTTAAGAAATAGATACAATAAATATCGAAATTACCTATCAACAGATATGGCGACTAAATTAAATATGCTTGAAGTGGATGATGTGACGTCCATTGCGATATACACGTCGCAAATAAACGCCGGTAGACCCCAAGACCCGTTCACCTGAGAACAAAAATGAACTTTATTTCATACGTATAAAGTACAAGTTACATAATTTAAGTAATCCAATTCGTTTTACAAATAACGTGCTCGAATAAATTCGCGGGATTTAAGTAATTTTATCTTCGTTTTATCTTCTTTGACACTTGAAACTTAATGTTTCAATTCTTATGTAAATTACTTTTCTATATCTACAGCCTGTTTATATTATTAAAATCATAATAAGTATACTGCAATGCGTTCATAATGCAGTATATTTTATTGGTTTATGCATTAATAATGCGTAATATAGAGCATCCACGATTTCATAATTATTCTTATACAAATGTAATAATTTAATATCTGTTTGTTACGTACGTATAGTTAAGTAGTTTGTATTATAACATATAAACATATCGTATTTGATTGATCATCAAGTAATGTTATATTGATGTTTTATCTAACGCCCAAATTATTATATTGTGTTTTAGGTTTCTTTATGTTTTTGGAATAAAATATAATAATATCAACACAATAACGCAATCATGTTATAATATTACTATTATATACTTAATAAATGGATGTTTTATCTCTAAGATCAACTTAGTGAAAAACGTTTAAACAAATCTTATACAGATTGGATACTTATTTTTTATCGTCAACTTTAACTTGATGTAATTAAAACATTTCTTTTCACAGTCATTTTATAATAATTGAAAAGCCAAGTTAAATTTAAATATAAAAGTTAAACGAGTTTAATATTATTAAAGAATATAGATCAAGTATAATTATAATAATTACTGTATTACGTCATATAATCGCTTCTGACCCTCAGAAGTTCAATCATCAACCGCTGCTGATTCATACCGGTGTGACGTCACATCCGCGTTCATCCGGTATCTGGTCGACGGCCATTACGCGAGCCTATTGTTGGCGTTCTTTTGTGTTTGCTTTTATTAGTTTCCCCCCTAAGGTATTTATAATATCGGACACGTCGTAATTAATATTAATAATATGTACGATCTTAGTATATTTATAACGTTTTCTAAAATTTAGTCCAATAAAGATCTCCAAAAGGTGTTCTTTTCTGTGAAAATATTTAGAAGTTTATCACAAACTACACTTTAAATACGCCTTCTATGCCACACCTAGCTGTTTCAAGTGTAGTATATATACACACACTAAGCAAAGCTGTACATGAGACTGTCACTAGAATAAAATAAGAGTTGGGTGTTTCTAGTCAAATTTAAAACAAAGCCTTCTAACGTTATATGAAATTACAAATATCCTTTCAGTTCTTCTAACTTATAAAAGTGTTATAATTGATGTCGTACAGTGTAAATAATTGTTTCACTAATGTTCTCGATATATCTCTATGTTAGCTCAACCCAGAACGTTAAAAGCCGAATTGTTCAAGAAAGTGCTTTTTTGTTAAAAATATTATCCATCTCACACCATTTCGAAGGATGAAAATGTTTATTGTTTCTTTGATATGATGTTACACTATAACATTAAAATTATTAATATTAGGACAGTGTCCTAATATTAATAATTTTAATGTTATGTAATAAACTAAAAATAATTCTTACTCAATCGATACTACTTTTAAAATTATTTTTATCTCTAGCTATATCTACCGTTCTGCCTATTACAATAAAATACTGCAATAATAGGCAAAAGCTACGCTGTAGGTATATTAAAAAAAAAAAAATAATTACTGAAATATCATATAACTTATTTTTACAGTTTTGGGAAGCTTTTTTTTCTAGTGCCGTATGACGTGCGGTATCGTTAGATGGGTCTTTAAAAATAGTGTGGGTTTAAATTTTTTGAGAGAAAAAAAGAGTTTGATTATAACTATAATATGAATTCTATTATCACTATCATCACTCTATATCTACAAAAATGGTTAAGCTATGTTTTAATGTAGATACATATAGTCTGCACCATTTTTATTATTTTTCCTTGAATAAGAGACAAACTTATATAATAAAAACAATTAGAACAATATAATAAAAACGTAAGTATAAATGATAGACCACATACCATACAAATTTTGCTTATAACATATATCAAAGTCATAATGAATTTTAATTCAACCACTACAAAAGCTAACCTCTAACCGCTAAGGATAACAATTTTCATATAAATTAATTATTAACAACTCCCGTACAGAATAAGCAAGAAAACATACTATGAAATTCTATTTGGCGACTATTGCAGCTGATCCTAATTTGGGGCAAGTACGAACTGACCGGACCTTAAACTGGTATTCCAGACACGTTTCCAATTACACTCTATCGATTTGGGTGCTCGTTATTAATACCGCCTAATTTAGGATATCTTACCGTGAGTAAGTGAAGTGTGTAACTTAGTAATAAAAAGATTATTTTGTGGGGCATAGTTTTGTGGTAAATGAGGTTGAATACACTGTATGTGACTAGAATAACACATGTATTAAAAAAGGGTATTTTCTTTTAATACAGATTCTGATAAACCCAAACGAAGAATAAGACCTGTTATTTCTTATCTCTGTATGTGAAATGCTATATTTATAACGACTTATAATTCATAGATCTATTCTGCCCTTCATACCGTCATCTAAGGTTTATAACTCGTCATTCCCTTGCATAACATTCATCCATTTTGCTATTTCGAAAAACCTTATTTCTTAAAAGTTTTCTCAAGACCACAATGATATATAAAGAACTTTGTAGGTGGTGTTTAAAGGTCTAAAAGTAAGTCTTAGGTACTTTTAGTACATACACATTTGAGAAATCTGTTAAAATAGTCTGAACCCCATGATTATTGTGTAGGGGAGGGAGGGGGGGCAGTCTAAAATACTAAACACAAATGGTTTATATACTGTACATTCTTTTTAAGAGGTTTACCCTGATGATTTTTTTATTTGATAAGAAAAAGTGATATTGATATTCAATAATTAACTAAATATTGTTATCTTTGTCAATGAAAATTTTCACAAAGCTTCAAGTAAGTTTAATAATAGTTAAATAATAAAAAAACATTTTAACCTTTTTGTATTTATCAATTTTCAAATAGTTATAAGTTTTCCTTTATTTTTGTCTCTCATGAAAAGTTTTACTTCATTATTATCTCGAATGTTTTGGGAAGACTTAGACTAAAGGATAAATCAGCATCTAAAGTCAAAATCAAAGTTTAAATAAGCCTACATTGCGCTGATACAGCTGATACAGGTTATACTTTTTAAACAGAATGTATGTCACATACTAAGTGAATTTGTATCATTTACTTGGATTTCAAGTGCGGATGAATTATATCAGTTAACGACATTTTAACCTTTAAAATAATATCCATCACTTATACAAAAAAGTCCAATAGCTACGGGGAATTAAATAATTAAAATATGGGGTCAATAACCTGTTAAAAGCGACAACAGCTAGCGTTGACTATGTCGCTAACAATGATGGCGGTAATAGGTACTGTGATATTATAACAAAATCTTATTAATCGAATATTCAGTTCAGTATATCACAAAATCAATCACTCATCAAATGCAAAGTAATTAAATTTTCAATGCGAACACCATCTGGTAAAGTTCATTTGCACCTATTGGCACCTATTACTTATTGGCAATATTTATGAAAGGTACATGTTAATCTATTTTTAACAAATGTATGTATCTACTGTATGAGTCTCCTTTGAATAAACATAAATTTTAACGTCACCTCATAGAAAAATATTTAGCGGTGTGAAGTCAAATGATCGTGGTGGCCACCGCACTGGAGTTGGAGTGCGTCAAAAGTGGAATAAAATTAAGAGCTCCTAGGACCTCTCGCGGAAACTAATTGGCGGCGACCAAACACTAACTGACTTTCATTTTGCTAAATGGCATTCATTTTCGTCGATACACTTAAAGATAAAACCTATAACTATTTAATAATAAATATATGTAATATTTTTCTATACATTCTCACCAATTCATTAAACATTCATATTATTGTTTTGAAGTGATGTAGTGATGAGTGAAGTAATGTAGAAGACATTAAAAGATAAATACTTCAGTGAATATTTTAGAAAAAAAGTAACTTTGTTGCTATGGGGTATGGAAAGACGCTTTCTAGTACTTTTATTAAAAAATCATCTCACATTAGAAATAATAAAAGTTGTTGTCATTGCTATTACAGTACTGCACAATATGTTTCGGCAAAATAAACTTTAGCGATATTGAACATGAAATAGCTATAACGCTACGAAGGGTGATAATTCCTCAGTAGACGGGAGAGCTCACCAACATCATGGTGTTAGACAAACTTTGATAAGTCCTCTACTAGATTTTAAGGTTGTGAATATGTTAGTAACTAATAGAGGATTTCTTTTTCAGGTAGATATATGAATGTCTGTACAAGTCCCCTACAAAATTTGTAATATGGACTGCATATTGTATGAATGTTACTTTGTAAGCAAGAATCATAGTAGTAGTTTTTTTTATTTAAGACATACAAAAAACATCTTGATACTAAAAAAAATATTAACTTTTAATGTACTAACATAACCTTACTGCACGCAATTAATTTAATGTTTTAATTCTAATTCTAATTTAAAGCATTCTAATTTTAACTTTCAATTTTCGAAAACAATATTTTTGTACCCTAGGCCTATTTTCTCAACCTTTGCTTGAAAGTAAGCTGCTGATCCCAAGTCCTTGTCTATTAATATTTATATTAATGAACAGAGTTTAAAACTATGCAACTTACAGCCCTTACTGGGACTCTGAAAAATAAATGTCTTTGGTGTAATATTTTCCACCAACCTGCCTGTACCCTTTTTTTGTCTGTAACTCTTTATGAGTACACGCTGCATTCCAAGGGAGAGGAATGTGACGGTTATGTGGGACTCCCACCTACTAAACCAGACGGTCAACACATCGCTGTATAGAGGTGCGCCACGGGAATGCTTGCGCATACATCCGTGTTGTTCCAACGGCAGGCCAAGCCAAGTGAGCGGCCACCACCCCCCCATTGGAGCCTCTACCCTACCATACCATACCTAGTCTAACCTTCCATAACAACAATCACCACCCCATACCACAATAAGGTCCTGAGGGAGTTTTGGTAGTTTCTGCAAGTCTGAAATTTCCACAACATCTTCTGATGAGACTTTACCAACAGCTTCAAAATTTTCTCCATCACCACTGAATTCCACTGATAAGCCAGTGCATATAGCACTTGAAATAGATGGTACACCTTCTAAAACTTCATATGGGGATGAAGGCCTTCCCATCACTCGTCTGCAAATTTAAAATGAAACTTAGGGCAACTAAAATTCAATATCTAACTAACATGTTCTATTATTTTTTCTATTGTCATTGACTAGCTAAAAAGTATTAAGACAAGGTCGACTAAAACTCTAAATAAACTATTCTTATTTTATAATAAATAAGTTATTTATTCATTTATATAATAAAAAATATATGGATTTACTCGTTTATGACATCAGAGCAGATGAAACACGCTTTTTAAAGTTTTTATTGAGGTAAAAGACATGACATGACTTTATATTTTTAATTAAAATGATGCTTCAATTATTGGCTCATTGCTAAGTGTTAAAAAATATTTGCACTGTGCGAAGTTATTTTTAATCAGTAGAAGTATGATACCAGGAACACGATATAAACGTACATAGTGCATTAGTTTACAGTGTGTTTTACGTGTTGAGCTATTTTATACTTTTATTGTTTTTCTTTACTTTGTTTTAAAAAAGGGATATAAGTTCTTAGTTTTTACATCTGTTTATTGAAGTTCTTTGACCTTTCGGTTATGACCTTCTATTTAAGCTATAGCATGTAATTAATTTTGCCAAAGGAAGATAATTAATTGCTGCTAAACTACAACATCGTTTTGTTTAATTTACAAGTGTACTTAGAATGTAAGTAAAACTTGAAATTTATTTTCTTGTTGTATTATTTTAAGCACTTGGTATATGAAACTAAACAGCTTAAACCGTCTGTCTGATCTCACTTTTACATTAACGTTTTATAAATTTTTATTAATAAGTCTATTAATGTAGGCTAATAAATTGCTTAACAAATTATGTTTATATTATTGAAAATGTCTATGGCATATTATATTAGATGTATCTCTTATTAACCCGCTTTCATTAGCTTCGGTCTTATGTTTGTATGTAACGGAAACTTTGAACACATTATGGCGTATTTTAAGATGTCAGATTAATTTATAACTTTGTTTACTTATCAAGAACTGATAACAATGATATAATATGAAAAAAAACATGCTTTTATGCAATCCAAATTAAAGATTACAAATAAATTGATATGTATTTAAAGGCATGGTGTCAACAGGGAACGTTAAAACAAACCTCGCTTTATAATTTTTATTCTTATTAATTAACATTATTCTTAAAAAATATATATATTTTTATTCAATTATTTATTAAATTAAATTATATATAAATTTTTTATACAAAATGGGTAAATTATAACGTCATTTTTATTTATCATTATATATTTTTTTAATGTAGAAATAACAAACTACAATATGCACTATTTTTTTTTATTGGTTGAAGATATTGCAATTTGAATTTGCCGTTCATGCAACAAGCAATAAAATATTAAGTATCATGGTCGGTAGCCCGATATAGCTACGAAGTAGAGTTGTTTCGTGCGAAGGCTCTATTACAATGGCTATCCTTTTTAATACATCCTGCTTTTTACCCTTTGAATTTGAAATAATACTGTCACGCGCCATATCGCACGTGATCTGAATAAGTACCCACATTCGGTTAAATTCGGAAAAGTTCACTCGAATATAGTCTTTCAATAGGGATAATAAAAACTAAAATTGGAAATTCGTAATTTACCAAAATCACTAAATGTTAAATCGAAGAGAATGTATATAATTTTGTATCACTGAAAGGTAATTATCATAACATTAAAGTGGAATCCATTGGTTTGGAATAATCATCAAAATGGATTACTGTTTCACATAATTTGAACAAAAAGGTAATTCGGAATTCCTTAAAGCGATATTATAATAATAGATTAAAATTTGAGGTAATATTATGAAGTATTTAATTAAATTCCTAAGGCGGTGAACAAGTTTGTTCGAAAATATGACACCAAGAATTTTAGGTTTTAAAATGTTATATTTAAAATTTAACCGTTAAAAGTAAAATCGAGATCTAGTTTATATTCCAGATTTGGGGAAAAACCGAACTGCCAATGAATATTGTGGAGCTTTTTCCACTTCGCTGAAAAAATGCATTTCTCCATCGCATCGCCAGCTACGTGTCATAGAATTACTTTTGAAAATGCAGTTTTCTTCACGAGGCACCAAATTCTAAAATACATACAATTTTGATGTATTATATACTTGTAAGCATCATTTTAATATATAATGCTGGTAAACATTTCTAATTATCTTATCATTCAGTTAAGACAGTTTTAATTAAACACTCAATTCAGAACGAGAATACCTAATTTGTTTTATCCATGGCTTTCATAATGTCTTTATGTAAAAACAAAGTACGCAATTTAAGTCCTTATATCTTATTATATTGAGTATAATATCTTGCTGTTCACAAACGGCAGTAACTTCAAGTGTTAATAAATTCAAATTAATAGTATCTAACGTCGTTGATTTCAGTTCTTTGTCGACGTTGATAAGATTACTTTTGATTAGCCTCTTCGCATTTTGTCATATACGTAATTGGCTGCTTCACAAAAGCTTTCATACAATTTTATATTAAAATTAAATCCTTCCATTTAGACTTGTCTATTGAAATATTAGTCCTCGTTTAAAACGAATTTAATAAAATTAATTTATATATCTGGACTGAAATATAATTCAGGGTTAGTAAATCGGCTTGTCTAATTACTGCTTCTATTAGTAAATCTGGCTAAAAGGGTCGTTAAATAGACGAAATAGTACGGTCTCTGTTTGATCACGTGATCTAAACATACATTTAGAGCAACATAATACAAAATTGGAATGGGATGTCATAAAGACTGTATCTTTAATGTGCTCATTATTAAAGTCACTCGGTGAGTTCTGTGAGCTAATGTGGCACAAAAATTCGGTCACCCGGAGTGAAATTGTGACATGTATTAATGACTTTCCTAATTTGGAGTAATGTTAGGGATCTGAATTACTTGAATGTAATTAGTAAACAGGAGGGTTGAATAGAATAACGACTTTAGTAGTCTTGTAGTTACCTACATAATTCATTAAACCATTTTTTACGGACTTACAAAATGCGTAAATTTTAATACTATTTTTAAATTATAAAATTTTAAGTTATGCACTTATTCTGTATAACTTAAAGTTTTACAAAAGTCTGCTCGTATAAAATTCTAACTTTCTACTAATTTCAGACTTGATTAAGTCCAAATGGAGGGAACTTAAAATAAGACATAAATTCTTTTAAGTGCCAATATTATGTTCGGAATTGCTACAAACTTTGCTTGGAAAATAAAATGGAGATATTTTAACATTTACGTGACTAGCTAAAAGGCTATTAGATTATGAACAATTATTACTGATGTTACATTTGGTTATCTATCATTAACAAATTAAAAAATTTGTACAGGTAACTTATTAGTATACTGAAAACATTTCGAGGACAGTTAGATGCATAACCATTATAAATTATATTAACAGCTATGTCCTATCACTCTGTGACTAGGTGCCACTTCTCCTTATCCATTATCGTAAACATAGAGCAGTAGTAATGAAAATGTTTGTTACATGTTTAACCATGTTACGCTTCTTAAATTTTTTAAAACTGAATATAGAAAAAAAGAGTTTTTGAAAAAATAAATGAAATGTTACTGCGGCACAGAATAACAACAAAATTTTTACATATTTCTAATAGTATAGAGCAACATATGGACTTAATATTTTAAAAAATAATACACAAAACGCAAAAAAATATGTCTAAATGTTTGCATCGTAATTTTGATGTAATTTGGTATGGTAGAAAGTTATTGCCCCGGTTATTATCAAAGAATTTACAATTTTCACAGGAAATTTAACAATAAGTTTGATGTTTTATATATTACTATATAACAAAATTGAGTAACCAGATTGACTTAAAAGCAATTTAGTGTAATGTTAGCTTATTAACTATATGTAAGTGGACATGTTTACAAGAAATCTAAAAGTAACAGATTTGTTAAAAATCTAAGTCATAATGGATAATTTGAGCAAGGAGGAGGGCAAAAGCAGTCGATGCAAATAAATATTTTCTTGAATGTTCTACATACATTTAATCTACCAGTGCTTTGAAAAAAAATCTACATAAGTGTTCCTTTCTAATTGTTAAGAATATAAATACATTTTTTAAATATTTTTATTATGTTTGTACAAAGATGTCAATAATAGTTTGAATCTTGTCAGAACTGTACCATAATCAACAAACTATTTTAAATTTCTTTATAATTATAAATAGTAATTTTAAAAAGTTAGTCTTATATAGTAATATATTAGTTATGATATAAAAAAGTGTAATGAATTAATAATATCAAACAATAATAACACAATGTTTTTACAAATGCAATGATATAGAAATTAAAAGATATTTTTTTAACTACAAAAAATTCTTGAAGCTACAATTTTAAAAGCTTAAATTCATGTTTTCTTCCTGATTCATAGTAAAATCCTTCAACAACGAGTGCTGTTCTGCTGAATGGGAACTTCTTAAGCAAGAGACTCCACAAGTTCTGTTTCTGTGAAGAGGGGGTCGGCCTCGGATCCTGCCTTCATATTTATGACGTTTGTTTATTAGTGGACTCGAATCGTTGTCTGAAATCTCTTCGAATTTTCGTTTTGATGATGATGTGGAATCATTTACGGTGATTGATTTTTGGGGTGTTACTGAAATATAATATATACAATATAATATATACATAATTATTTCGCTATAAAACACGTATTTGCTTTAGTATTAAAAACAAAAAAGTGTATTGGATGAATTAATTCATTGAATATATAAAGTACGTAATACGGGAACTTGGAAACGATTTAAGTAAGAAATTTTGTATTTTCACGTTTCTTTCGTGTAACGGTCAAATTACAGCCGGTCACGTTCACAATAAAGGTCTGTCTGTTTTACTTACGTGCATCTCGGTCAAAAAAGGTCAAACAACTCCGTCTTTGTGTTTTATGTGTACAATCAAGAGTTCCTTACATTAGATGAAAGTTTATACGGGAATATAACCTTTATTACATGCGTAATAAAAGTTTGTAACCTGTGTAGTATTTCCGTAATGAGAGGATAGTGTCTGAAGTAGTAAAACAGTCGCTTTTCTACTAAAATAGGTACGTGCCTAAATTTAGTTTGGGAACAAGTTTGTTTACTATATGTTACTATTATACTGTACTTATATAAATATTATTTAATAACATAAATAGTAAAATAACATTTAAATCACTAAAGCTATAATTTTTAATAATTATGTAATGAATTATACATATTAAGAAAAATGTATTTTTATTTATGAAAATTTAAAAATGTTAATAATATCTCTATCGAATTGAAAACAATTTAGACTCATTTCAATATTAAATTCAGAGTTTGTATTCTGGAAAGAACAAAACGATAAATTAAATGTACAGGCCCGTTATTGGATTTACGTCAGAAGCAAAAATTAATATTCGCGTAATCTGACTACACCGTGAAAAGATAAAATTCAACTTGTAAACCAAAACTGGAATTTATCCTTAATGTCGACAATATTGCAATTTAATCTCTTTTTGTTTTTCACCTTGAGATCGCGGCATTTGGTTTCCTTGTTTCAATATTTCTTCAAATTTAACGTTTTTAAAAAATAATTCTGATTAAATAATGAGAATTATGGATATTATGTTGATTTGCATGTAGCAAACATGTCAACGGTTATTTCTTTTATTTAAAATTGATAAATCTTTGACTTGAATTTTTTGACTTTCACCCCCGGGAAGTGGTAAACATGATATTGCTCTTACAAAGCCATACTGATCTAAATTCTAATACGCTTCAGAATCTGGCTTGTTGGAAAATATTCTCTCCGAGAAAATACGGCGAAATAAAGCGAAAGGGATTATCATAGTTTCTAGAAAATTGTTCAAAGAATCAAAGTTAATTTCTGTTACATTAACAATATATTTTTTTAACGATTATAATATAATGTTTTGCTAAGGAATATTAATATTTAATTTTGTATTTTTTTTTATAAAGGCAAACGTTTTATCGTGGGCAAGTCAAATTATCATAGCTAACGAAAATAAAGATATAATACTTTACTTTAACCATATCAATTTATAAATATTTTAGTAGTTACCTTAGATAAATTCAAGTTTATCTTGAGTATAAATAAGTAAGCAAAGAAAATTCTCGCAAAATATGTAAAATAATTACCTTCAGCGCCCCAAAATACATTTTTGACGGCTTTAGCAACACTCGACCAAATATTTTCCTTATTAGTTTGATCCTTTCGAACTATTTCTGTTAACTTCTCATACCCACCATCTTCAGCAATCCTCTTAACGCTAACTGTTTTTTTCGTGATAACAAATTTAAATTGTATTTCGGTTTCATCGTCAGTGGAGCATAACACAGACGTGAGACAAGTTTGAAGTGAGCCAGCAATGTTTGCGGTTAGTGTAGTTATTGCATTGTTGATCGGTTGGACCGGGGAATCGACACAGGTTCTGAATAATTCACTTTCTTTCGATTGACTTTGTGATTCAACTACTGGGCTATCATCTTTGAAACTTATTGCTCTTGCTGGTATATTATGGTCTGGTGCTGGAGGCGTATCTTCAAGAACTACCTCCTTAAGTTCTTTAGTGTTCAAAGGAGTTCTAGCTAATGTCATCGCTTGGTTTTCGAAACGGTTAATTAAAGCTTGAAATCGAGGGTTGTAAGTGTATCGAGGTTTTTGTGGGCCAGGTGTTAACATTCGTTTCGGCTTCCTAAAAACTGTAAAATTTAAATTATTTTTTGAAGTTCAAAGAAAATAAAATGGTTACTAATAAGTTCATTAATATAATATAAAATAATATGTTATATTTGAAGAAATATCAGTATTTAAGTAATTAAATCCATTACCATAAAGATTAAACTGATTACCTCTTTTTATATTTGGTTCTTGCTTAAAAATCGTATCATCAGCAAATTTTACTTTTTTCGTTTTAACAGAGGACTGATTTGTACTATCTTGGCTGGTGACCTGTTTCTCGGTGCTATCTTGACTGCCGAGTTTAAGGTGACTGCCAGTTATAATACTTTTAAGTTTTGGAATATTTGCATCTATTTTTAATGACTGAAACAAAAATAAAACGAGAATGTTATATTTTGGTTGGTTAACTAAATATGTAGTCTTATTTAAAACAATATTCTAATATATTGTTATTTTTAATTTTTTGTAAAGATTTTTACGAAAATAAGTTTTGAATTGTTTAAGCCCATGCACAAAGAGATTTTTTAAAAGTAATTTCTTTTGCATATTTAACAACGCGCTAGAAATAACCGCAAAATAAATTTATCGTTTGAAAATTGTGACAGGTTCTCATCTTAAAGGCTGGGATAAACGGGAATTTTACGTCCACAAAATAAATAGCCGTAGCTGCAACATTTTCCTCAATTTTCTTTGTGTCGGATATTCAAATGTAAGTTTTTATGATATACTTCCATTGGTATTATATTATACATCTTTTATATTACCCGTGTTATATGAACCATTTCATTATAACATGCATTAAACCCTTTTATTCGTTTGTTTAATACATATATCATACCTCAGTATCAATACTTTGCGCTGGGCTTTCAGTGGCTTCAATTTCTGATAGTGGTGAATCGGTACCTGGTGCAGAGAACATGGACCAGCCTCCAGTTGCCGGATGTGTTGGAGTACTTGTAGTAACTACCTGACCTAACTTCATAACATGAGGTAGATGAGATGTAGGTGTTGTCATTTCTTTATCGTTTTCTGGAACTTTAAAAGTTTAAATAAAATTAATAAAACAAGAAATTTTATAAATGAGTATTTGCTATATTTCAAAGTTAATATATAATTGAAATATTACGTATGTTATATGTCAATGTGTTATGAAAACTTAGATTATTGTATTAATTAAATCTAATTCAATAAATTATGTTAAAGATATAAGTATGATAGATATTTTTAGACTCACTGTATATAGATTACCAGTAAACATGTATTTGTCCAATACCATGAAATGATTTTTTGGAAATAACTTTTTTTTTTCTAAAACCATAATAAGGACATAAAATAATATAATAAATTAATTAAAAGTTAGCGGTTTGTTATTGGTTTTTAACATATAATAAATTAGGTATTTTTTAGATGACTTCAAACATACTGTAAAAGAAAATAAATAAAGAAACCCTTACAAAATGTAGAACTCCTGTAATAAACTTTAACATCTTTTGTCTCGGTTTTTTATTTAGAATAAATTATAAAGAGTGTTGAAGAGTTATTTTATATTAAGTAGGTTGAGCGATTAAACTCACCAAGAGCTTCTTAATAAGTAACAAGTTAATAATTAATATTTTTGCGAAACTCTTAAAGATACCTTTTAATTTTATTAAATTGTTTTCGTAAGATTTTCTATTTAATGCTTATAAATGCTTAAGAAAATTTTAAAATTAACTTACCAGGAATTTTATCACCCCTTGAAGGTGTGCTGTTATTAGTAACCGACGATTCATTAAAATTTTCATTGACTGGTTCTTCGTACTCTTCGACCACTTTCTGCTTCATAAGATTTACTACTTTTTTTAAATGAGGAGTAGCAGCTCGCTGCCTCTTTAGCCTCGGTGTTTTGGGAGCTATCTTTGGATGTGGCGTTGCAATTGTAACTTTTTTGCTGTCTTCATAATCACTATCACTAGATTCATAATCCACTAGATATTTCTTTCTTACTATAGGAGTTATAATTGCTGTTCTAGTTGAATTGTTAACAGATACAATAGCTTCAAAATTATCTGCATCATTATTAACTTTTTCGTAAATGGAGTCAAATTTTTCATCAACATTCACTTTTTTGACTTCAGTATCTTTGTCTACTAGTTCAGAAATACTGGTACATTGGTCGATTTCAACCAAATCTTCCATGTTTAAGAAAAATTTATTGCACTTTTTACACTGTAGAGGTAAATGTTCCGTTGTCAGGTGTTCTATAAAGTCTTGGTTAAGTTCTTGTGGTTTACAAAGAAACCTGTGGCCGCGGCAGATTGGACAGTCATAGGTGAGACCGTGGCTGGCTTTTTCGTGATTCCAACGGCAATCTCCACAACAAAATACCAGATGACACACAATGCAACGAACCTAGAATATTTTTATATGAAATACAATTTTACTGTATACACAAATAATATTAATAAATTAATAAACATGTAAAACATATTTATTTTTACATGATTATTATATTTTTCGTATAATCATATGCTTAATACGCTTGTATATGAAAGACATAAATATCTCTGGACTTTCGCATCTAGTAGAAGGCTTAGTTAACTTTTATAAAGTCTAGTTCGTAACACTTTAAGACATCAAGTAGTCTAAAGTTGTCGTTACTAATTGACTCGTTAACCCACTTGCATCAAACTCGCTAATTGCAGTAACTTATAATTATTTTGTAATAATTTTAATTTCCAAAACATTAAAATAGTAAGCTATTATTATCCAGTATATCAGTAATTTATTATTTGCATATACATAATATTCAACTCGATGGATTGTACATTATCTGTTACACAATTAAAACATAAAAGTAATGTATTTTGTGATAAATCTAATCTAATCTACCTTTAGCTACCTAGCGATCAAATAATGTTGGCATGTTCAGTGACGGCGACGGCACTTAATATCTGTTTGTTTGGTTTGGTTAAATTAACACACTATTATTAACTTAGCGCAGCGGTTTGCAGGAACTTTCCAAGCTTATTTTACCGTACCAACCAATAACATTTTATTGAAATATATTACCATTTAACAAATTTTATCATCAACAACTGTAATATGTAGTCGTAGTTAGTTTATTGTTTATGACGATATGTTAAATTAATGGTTTCTTAATGGCCAAGGACAGTCCATCGAGACCAAAAGAGTTTCTCTTTAAGTATTGACATATTTAAATGTGTTGCCACTTAAGATCATTTTGAAGGGATTCAGGAAGATAAGTAGTACGAAAGCGAAGACAGGGTGTTTAGGGATCTAGCTATCTGACCATACGGAATGTAACTAATAACTTCATGTCTGGCTCCAACAAGGGTGTGGTACATGTTCGTCAAATAAATACTAGGATATACCATAATATATATTTTATTAAAGTATTTAGTATACATTAACTTAACTATATAGAATATTAAATTATGTGTATATCGAATTTGAACTGAAAATTATTGCATTAATGTCTAGTTAAAATTGGCTATATTTGTGATAACATGTATCTAATAACCAGTAATTTATTAAAATAATATATCATTATAATGTTAAAATTGTTTCATTAACTATTCAGGATACGATAGTTAATGGTTTAATAATTTTGTGTAACCAATATTATTTTGTAATTAACTACCTAATATTTATATATTTATGAACCAGTTAGCAAAAAGTGGTTTGAATGTACATCAGTTCTTGTTTAATGTTATACTTCATCTACAATTTATATTAGCACATAGAAATAGAAGCAATTAGACAGAGTATAGAAACACAATATTAGTTATAGTGAGTGATGATTGCCGCCGGGGCTGCGTGCTGTGTGATTTAGTTTCATGAAATGTAATCGCTTGTTTGCTTAAATGTAATGCTTGAATGTATAGTAATTAGTTACGTAATAATAATTAATGTTGAACTTTATTTAAAAATTATTATTTCACTTTAGAGCCGAATGCTAAAATTATGTTAAGGAAAATACTCAAAAAATAAATAATTACATATAATTTATTCGCTTTGTTATTGTTGCAAATAAAGTATAGAAAAATATTTGCCTTAAGTAGTATTTCTTACATAAAAAATATGTATTTATAACAAATATATTTCGAGTATTTTGATAAATAATAACTGCAGTATAAAAAACTTAATGAAACTTTTGTTATATTGAATATTATCGATTAAATTATTATAATTTATCGATATAAATATATAAAAAAACTATATGCAAAGTGCCAACAAAAATGGTTTCGATTCAATGTTCCATAAACACTTTAATGGTATCTCAAACATACATATTATTACTGAAAAATATCAAAACTTACATTATTACGGTTTACATGAGTAAGCTTTGTTATATAAATATATTATTAAAATTAAAATATAAAATGAACATAGTTCATGTGTGAACTCAAATATATCAAAGTTCTATTTAACTTTCGAAGTAGTTTAGAAATGTCATCACTATTTGAAATGAGACACTCCGAAATCGCTGTAAAACTAAATCATGTGGTGGAAGCTAATTTACTGAACTTAAAACTATACCCTATTTTAACTTATTTCGAAATTTGTAATATTATTAGTTAGCCGTTTTAAAATTAACTCGCTAAAGGTTTAATAGAATAACTCTCGATATATAAATGGACAGTCAATGGTTTCTTAATTCAACTGGACTTCCTTTTTTTATATTATTTTGTTCATCTATTTTACTATTAATAATACCTGTTTAGACTATTAAATGTTTTAGCTCACTCGCTTCCCATTTTAATAATATATTACCGTGAGACAATTTATTCATTACCAGGAAGCAGTACCAACTGTCGAGAGTAAAGCCTTCAAACACGTAACGTGATTATGATATACGGAGTGGACGCAAGAAGCAAAAACGTGTCCTGGTCAACCGCATTACGTCTCCACTCGTCGTCACTTTGTACACTAGTCCACGAAATAACACTAGCCGTCTAAATGGAGTATAAAGATAAAAATATTTTTAATAAAATATAAAATTTATTATATTTTGGATAATATTAAAAATATAATTTAAATCAATATCATTTCAATGTAAGATGGAAAGTATCTGATAATTTATAAATGCAATACATGCTTAACGTAAAGAAATAAAAAAAACTGTCATTATAATAAAAGGATGGAAGATATATAAGATAAAAATTAAATATTATGTGTGGCGTATGCGATACTTCAAATTACACAAATAGTTAGCAGATTCTATATGTTACTTATGTCGGAATAATAACTGCTGTAAAACGCTCATAACTACTGTAATAAAGCACCATACGGTTATCTCAACGATTTTAATAGAAATTATCTTTTTTTTTTAATATTTGCGTCTTGGTTTAGCGAAATTAATTTAAAACTATTTCTAATCTTGTTTTCCAGGTAGTTTATAACTATTATTTACTATTAACCATTATATACCACAGTAAGAAAGTAATTTAAAAGTAAGTAACAAACCTCAACTGAACTCTTCATTGTGAACGGTGATCATTTCATATAAAATCTAAAATAATTTATAATCACTTAATTTACTTAAATATTAAATAATTAAACTTTACTTAAATATTAAAAAATGTCGTTTAAAATCACTTTGTTGAAGGTTATTCTTGTCTGTTAATTATAACATATATAAGTGTTCGAGTTGTTAATACAGTTATTAGTCTACCCTCACTCAGACAAAAAAACAATCATTGTATTTTATATCCCTCGAGTGAAATAAAGTATAATGTTTATTATTTCTATTTTAGTACGGATGCTGATTAGTTAATCAATATATTGACTGCATACAATGTTGTTCAAATTGTTCGGGTGATGCTCTTAAGCTAACAATTAAAGTAAATCGAGAAATCTTTTTATTCATAGTATTTTAAATTTAATAGCAATATTCTCTCCCTCTCTCTATCTCTATCTATCTCTCTCTCTCTCTCTCTCTCTCTGCCTTATTAGGTATGGATCTGGAGAACGCTTAACTATCACAATTAATAATTATAATAAATTATTATTTTAAGTAACTTTAGATATGGAACAATAATTTTCTTGTATATCCTTCAAAATGCTATAAACTTACAAAGTTGAGATCCTAAGAAAGTAAATATCGAATAGTTTTTTAATAGAATGACTTACTCTTTCAGTAAATCAGCGACTTACCTGAAAACACAAAAGAATATTAAAAATCATTTTATAAACGAAACTTTTAACAAATACATATTATCTTTATGTAAATATTGTTACGACAAAGAATTATAAGTAAAACCAGTGGATTATTACAAATACCTTAAGTTCAAAGAAATAATGCTGATTATTGTGTGGAAAATGAAATTTATTTTCTTTTTATTTGGGAAATTTAAATAAAGTTTATATAACAACAATGAAAACAAAATTTTTCGTTCCACGGATCAAATAAAAAAGGACTTGTATTGTACTTTGACACCACGACGAAATCAGTGCAGTCAAGAACGCTCAGGACGATTCGTAGAATAATTGAAAGATTTCATGAAAGTGAATAGGATTATATTCTTATAATATCTCATATAAAAGTGTTAACACGTGCACATTGCGGCAAAACCGAACGGGGAGACAGTTTAACTCGTCGAAGTATTCGGAAACGTGATCAAATTTGCGCAAGCTGAAGATACATAATTCTGAAGTCGATCTAATTTATTAAACTCATCGGTAGCATCCAAATAGCAATGTCATCGTTGTCAAGTAAGGGAGGAAAAGAATTGGGTCATATAGTTATAGCGGTCATTTTATCTTATACACCTGTAACCGATACCTCTCTGTATAATAAAATACTGGGAGCCTTTATTAACGAAAATAATTCTTAGAATTTGTGTTTGTTTATCTTTGCGTTTGTGCGCGTTAATTTTTAGAACGGCTTATCCGTTATGGATATACTGTTCTAAATATCACTAAAAATTTTGTGTTTGTTTATTTGAATGGGTCTAACAATTAAAAATTTTGGTCAATTTAAAAATGTACTACCCCACCTTTGTTTTACGTTCAAAAAAATATTATCACAAAACTGTTTTGTAGAATTGCCTGAAGATTTAGTTTAAAAACTATAATTACGTTTTTTTTAATTATGATGGTTAAAAGTTAGCCAGCTAATAAAACCATTCCGGACGGAGTTTTTTGTAAAACTAGTGTTCTATATTTCTATATCATGTGAAGATGTAAATTGTAACTAAGTTTGTGGCTTATCCACCTGTTGCTATGGCAACCTGTTGGTTGGAGTCAACGAAAGTTTGTAGCAAATAGTTGTGAAGATAAAATACTCTTTTCATCTATAATAATTATTGTTACATATTGTAAAGAGCGAAAATACTATTGTAATTTTAGTTACAGTTAGTTTATCTTCGGATTAAGAGTATTAGTTCAAAGCAACAAACGTGATTCTACATAACAATTATTGTCAACACATTTGCTGTCTTATAGGATCTACTGGTCGTATTATATTGTTATATCGTCTATTTTCTTAATCGAATTTAAAATCTAATTAAAAAATATTGTATAAGAGTGTGTTGCAATGTTCTTCCAGTAAACAATGCAATGTATTTTATTGTTATACTTTAAAACATAAGGCTTTTTGTATTACTACTAAAAATGTATAAAAAAGAAATGACGAAAAGGCCTCATATTACGTACTCTCATGACTATATTCTTCTTTTTATTTCTTACTATTTTCGAAGATAAAAAACTTAAAGATTGAGTAAAAAAGTCAACAATATTACTTTTCTTTATTTATGTGTATTTAAATATAAAAAAATGTCAGCTGAAAATTAGTTAAAAAGAGAAAATTCATCTGAGACTATATGTCTGCCCTTTATTCTTATAATTAATTCGATAACAGCACGTATTTTGCGTCTGACAGATGATAAGGGTTAACTTTTAAACGCGTTTGTCACACGCCGCTGTCCTTACCGCTTTGTAGAGTTATCGTAAATACAACTATTGTTTGTGAATTGATTTAAAATGCGGGTTATATCATTATTATTCAAATATGTTTTTTTGTATATAACACAATATTCAATATTCCTTTGATACATATTGTAAATGATTGAAGTAGCTTTAAGATAAATATAAAGTTGTTGATATATTTTATTGATCTTAAAAACCATTGAATCGTAAAAGAATCACGCCAAATGTATTAAACGGTCTTCCGAGCGAATGGGCGCGATGATTGCGAGATGTCCCTCCCCTGGCTCATTCTCTGTGTCCCTAGCGTCTTACCAGAGAAATTCAAGATTTTTTATTCGTTGAAATTTCTTTTCAGTATAAAAAGCATTCTTCTTATTCCAAATACATGACATATTTGTGAATTTGAAGTAGAGGTTTCCATTTTAAATATAAGAACCATTTTATGGTTGCTCAAGCCATGCTATTGAAGTTTTAACTTTTAATTTATAGACTTTTTAATATGTAAATGTAAAAAAATGGTAAATAAACAAAAAGACCAAAACAATATATAAGAATAATATATCTCTAATTCTATTTTTATATACATATATATGTTGTATGTATATATGTTGCTGTTATAATAAATGACAAAGTTATGAATACATTCCATTAAATGTCAAGAAAAAGCTGACAGAGGAGTGACTTTTCGGTTTCATTTTACTTGGACCTAGTGACAGTTAAATATATTAATCTGACTCTCAGTTGACAACTATGGGGTGTTAACCTTTAACAGGATACATTAGAGAAAAAAAATAGTTATATTTCGAAATGAAGCTTTTATACAAATACTTAGCACTCCCTTTTCGTAATGTATTTATCAATATATACTTAGCTGTTTATGTTTCTTTTTTGAAGTAATATTTTATTAAAAAAGTATTTCTAAAAATTTTAGTTTAAAGAAACTGTTACTTTTTCATTACCTTATATCAATTAAGGCTATAATTTTTTGCATTAAAAAGCACTTAAAACTCAAGTACATTTCAAATGTATGCGTAATTACGTAATTGGCATTCCTAATTGGGGGGAACATTTCACCGAGGCATCGTTAAACACTGAACAGAAAGAATACAACATTATTTAGGTCACGGTATGGTAAAGTCACAAAGCGTAAAATACAGGAGTCTTTTAAGAGAGATAAATTATCTTTCAAGATAGCAGCATCTTTCCATATAAATCGTTTAAAAATAAAAAATATATATTATATATGTGATTCGTTACTGTAACTTAGTACTTGTGTCGATTATTGATAATAATCTGCAAATTGTATCAAAAAATTAGATTTATGCACTTATGGGTGACTTATATAAAATAATATATTATGTTATTCCTGTTTTTATAAAAAAAAATCTCGGAAAAAATATTTATAGCTTTCAAGATCCTTTAACTAACTACGTTCACCAAAACATATGTTATACATTAAATCAAACTCCATCAAGCTGTGCCTTTGATTGCATGTTATTTCTTTTGAGATTAAATTATTAAAAAAAAAGAAACTAGCTTAAGCATTCGATGGTTATTAAGAAATGAGTTACTTAATTAATTTTAATTGGATGTTTGAAGTTACTTGCAATATATTATGTTTCTCTTGTGAGTTGCATCCATCACTTAAGGCTACTTACTATATAAATACATCTTCACCACTACCTAGGTCTTATGAAATAAGATGTTGAGACTTCACAATGATGTAGTAGAACTTCCATACAATGCTTTACAACTGCAGTTGCTATACTTAGCAATTTAATTTATAATTCATCAACTATTTCTATACCAAGTTGGAAATTTATATCTTATTCACATCTAGTTAGCTACATGGCCAAATACTGAATGAACCTTGTTCATACTCAAATATTGTATAGAAATATATTCTTTATTATTAAAGGTCCAAGAAATATAATGGCATACAAGGATAATAGGTGTCTACAATTAGGTCGCGCTGCTAGACTAATGAATAACATCAAAAACTAGGGACATTTTCGACCGTATATCATAGACATAAGGTTACAGAAATTACTTATTCAAGCGACTATATGATGTATGTGTATATATTGAGGGTACAGTTTCTAACTTGTGATGATGTTGATGAAATTTACTTGATAAGGTAACAGCGCTCGTAATTGAAACTACGGGTCCAAGGGGAAAACTTTTGGGATGTAAAGATAAAATTACTTGCGCTAATATCTTACGCAACGGGACATTTATTCTAAATTATTTGTGTAATTATGACTTGAAGAAATGATAACTTTTACCGAAAATGTTAGAATTTTTCTATTTAGTCAATACACCTCCACGACATTTATTCTGTTAAAAATGCAGTATTTGAAGTAATGTCATCTTAATAATAATTTAATGTACAGTTTTATTGAATTATAGAAAAAAAAATAAAGGGTTAAATGTTTTTAAAATGAGTAATTTGGATTTTATATAAGCTTTTAATTTGTCTTATACGAATCTATGGATTTAGGCATGGCTTCCATTGGAAATATAGCAACTTCTTCATCTATGAATATCCGTACTGGTCCACTGTTAAAGTAATGTTTAATAGTAAAAACTGTTTCATAAGAAAAGTGGATTTTCTGGAACTTTCCCTTTCGTCCCCATATGAAAGTTTTTTACCTCATTAACTGCATGGATTGATTGACGACATGTACTAAATATCTTTGCTTGATTCTATTATATTGAGACGGAATCAGCAGAAATCATAATTTTTCGCCAAAAGTTTGATTTTCTCTCATAGAGTAAATTCTGGAACATTAACAGTTGTGTAATTCTTCGAGTAGTAGTTAGTTCGAGAATACAATTTACGAACATAAAGCTTTCAGAAGACCCTTTCATTATGATTCATATCCACATCCACTTTGGCGGGAAAATCAATCTCGTGTTCTTGAATATCTCACATGTTATTGTAATATAATAATAAATACAAAAAAATATTAAAAACTTCACGAAATATATCGAAATTTATCTAATATAAGCAATATAATTTGATCTATATATTTAACAGTATTATCAACAAAATAAAAATAAAACTTATGTTAAATCGAACAAAACAGTATTTCAATAATAATTATAATATTCAATTAAAGAAGCAATTGGAAAAGTTACCATTTAGCATGATCCTCAAACTTTCTAAACAGTTTACTGCGCGGTCAAATTTGAATATCGAAAGCGGATTTTGGCGACAATCTCAAAGAAATTTCCATTTCGTCTAAACTGAAATAAACGTGTTGTTAATGCAATATTTGAAACTCAACATTTTGAAATGTCGATGGTATTTCTGTACATAGAAAATATTTTCAAACAAATGTTTTGAGGGATCTGAGATTAAAGCACGTATGCATAAAAAAATATTTGTACAGTTTTTTTTGTTTATATATCTGTCTATCAAACGTATCAAGTTAAAACGAATGTATCGATCGGAATTCAACTTAATTAAATTAATCACTTCATGAATGTATGGACTTCATTTCATAGAAAATTTACAACCCAATCAGACAGGTCTGGATTTATATGATATTCAAAGTACAACCTACAACCTAAGTAATTTAACTCTATTGTCACGTTATCATATATCATATATCATATTAATGTTATACCTGTAAACAAATTAATAAATAAGAAAATTCCAAAGACAATATGAAGTCGCTATTGTGTAACCGGATGTCTTTGTCGCAAAAAAAAACTTTTTTTAAATCTCATTTTATTTTTACTTGACTTTACCCAACTACTACCGGAATTTTTATATTGCTTTTTTCTGAGTTTGTAACTATAAGATGTTTTCATTGTAGAAAATTCTCAATTTACAGATGTACAATACAAATATTTTGAAATTTTTGACTGCCCGTCTCTTTAAATTTTTAATTTTTAAAGTAAAAGTAATTTTAATACAATTTGGTATAATGATAATAAATGGTATGTCGTAAACAAGTCTCGGATTCGATTAGCATTTCGGGAGTTACGTTATTCTGTAATCCGCCGCGGGCAACTATTAGTGATGTCAACAAACTTAATATGGAGAATAAATAAATACTACCTGTATTTGTTTATTCAGAATGCTTCAGATAAATAATTTAAAATTGTTTAAAATGTTATTTCGTACCAGTCGATAATTAAAAATCAATTACAATTTATTATTTTAAATACATTACCAAAACATAATACTTATTATTTATTTAAAAACGAACAAGAATTACATGAAATATTTTTTATTAATTCATGTAATGTATATTTAAACGAGTAAACGGACACTTTCGCGGAACTTTAACTCGTTAATCGGTATAATGTTCAAAATGCTAATAGCCGTTCCTATTTATACAACAAAGTGCTGTCGTCCTAAAGTTTGAAACATCAATAAGACGGCTTAAAACTGTGGCTTGACACACAATTGAGTGTTTTTTAGTTAAAAAATATGGATTAGTAATATTTACATTTGTAATCACACGGTTAGAGATTTTTTTATTTATACAATTATAAGTTACATCCGATGCCTGTTATAGTAAAGTGTTTTCGATTCTTTCGATCATTTTCGCCAACGCTTTTTTTACGAACGATTGTACTGACATCAAGGATGACTGTTGATTATATAGAAAGTTTTAAAGTTAAAGTTTTTTTATTTTACTAATATTTTATCGTCCATCCTTCTTTAAAGTTGTTAAAAAAATAATTTTACGGGTTATTTTCTGTTTTTTTTTTTTTAATATTTTATACATTTGCAATATCACTTCAACATATCACAACCTCCCTGGTTGGGAAGTCATAATACAAATATAAATAATCACAGACATCTACTTCAAAACTGGATTATGACACGACCCGCATCAAGTCACATTGACAGCTATCACGCGCCAATACGTCACAATGACATTTGGTAATGTCATTGATCTTCACTGCTTTGTTCTTAGAGGGACAAGTATTGAGTTATGTTTAATTGATTGTATTTATGTTTGATTATACGTAATAATATTAGTTAATTATTGGTAGTTAAGTAAATAAGTAAGTAGTTAAGTAAATAGGTAGTTAAGTAAGTAAATAATAATAATAAGTACATAGGTATATACTAGTGTTGACGATACCGATAATTAAATTTAGCAGGTAAATATTAATTATTACAGGGTAAAAAACCACTATTAGTGTTGTGTTTATTAAAAATATAGCACAAATTAAAAACACAAAGTTTATTGTCGTTTGAAAATTTGCGACAACTACTATCACATTTAATCTTGCCAAAAGTACGAATACTCAATGGGGTAGTCGCTTTTAATACTCAATGTTTCCGAGTTTATATTAAAATTCCTCAACAAACGTACGGTCACTTCTAATAACGCATAGTTTGTGTTAATTAAAGGATAAACTTGGACAGTTTAATACCAGTTGGGACCGAATATTATAAACTATCAACAAAATTACCATATAATTAAATGTTCTGATATAAATTTCGCATCTGATCTTTGTATTATTATTATTATATTTTAATGCAATGGAAGCTACTACTTAAGTACTGCAAAGCTATAAACAAACGTGCAAAAGAAAGTTTATACACAATTTTGATTCATTAGTGGTGGTCTCTAAACATTTTAGTGCAGGTGTTTGTTTTTGTAATATATGTATGAGGATAAACGAAGTAAAGTACTTTATAAAACCTTGTCACCTTATTACTAAAGAGTAATAGTTATTCAAGTCTTAGTCCTAAAAACTTTTTTTTTACATTTAATTACTAAAATCCAGAATATATTGAAATAGATTTTTTTACGTTGAAACGCAATATATGAAAATTGCTAACATAACTTTACCTTTTAGGATTTTTAGTAGTTACAAAATAATTCTTGAAGAACAGTATCCGATTTTATTACTTCTGGCTTTATGAGAAAAGTTTTGGCGATTTAATGAAATATTTAATTTCTCAAGACTGAGGCAACTGTGATTATGAGTCGTTTCTTTACTCAAATTAATTTTTAAATTAAATATCTTGGGATATCATTGTATGAAAGGTAATTTCGTGATATCGTTTATCGCTGATACCGATCGCTTAGAAATGTTTTATTCATCATATAGTGCCTATAATCCTCGGGATTTCATTTAAAACATCTCGCTCTTTATATTTTTATAAGATCATAAATAGAAAAATGTTTACAACTTAACATGCTTCTCAGACATGACAAAGTTTTTACGGTCAACATTATTATATTGTTAATAGTTCCATGTTATACCGTCTACGGCTAATTGGTAAATCAGTAGTTATTGTAAAAAGAAAATTCTGTATATAAAATTTTTTGACATAATAAAAAATAAAAACTTAAACTTAGTTTATTTTATATGTTTTTATTAATAATTTTTATTTTTCTTTTTTAACAACGCCTCAACAACACTGTTTAGATATATTATTTTTAAGGCATTTAGAACTAGTCAAGCTTCAGAGCCTTCTCCAATTAAGGTTCCATTAGTTTTTACCAAATCATCCATCAATCTTCCCAGGCTGAGTCTAATTGATCAATGGTTACATAACGTATTCAAGATCGCATTCCATTGGAATGACCGAACAGAATTCGGTAGTAGCTCTCCGAAAAGAATGGTTGTTTATATTATATATCGTAATTACTTATTAATATCGATACGATAGATTTTTCTCAATCACCAAGAACATTTGTTTACGCTTGATTTGTTAAAGGAACTGCAGGAGGGCAATGTTTTATATAATTGGAGTCCTATAACAGTTATTACAATATGAATTGGTATAAGACAGTGTCGTATATACTTGGTACGTTATATATTTTTCATATCCAGATTAAAGGACAATTCTGCAATAGAGATCATTCAATTCTTATCGATTCTAACAATCGTCCCGAATTGTAGTCTAATTGAACAATAGCCTTATATCGTATTCAGCACCACATTCCATCTCAATGACCGGATGGAATTCCGTACTGGCTTTCAGATGTTATTGATTCATATTGCTCTAAGATTCATTTTGGAATACAATATGTCATATTTTTTAATATAAACAATATACATATAGATAATTGATCATAGGTAATCTTGTTTGTTTATATTCCTAAAATTAAAATTGCCAGTTATGGCGACTTCTATTCCAAATTGAAATAGGACTATAAACACTAACGACAATTCTCAAGTTGATATGCTAAATTCGAAAAGTATTAAATCTCTATAATTCTCAAAGCCATCTTCTGTAAAACCATTTTCTAAAGAGCAATAAAATTGTCACTTCAAGGACAATATTTCTCGAGTCTCAGGTAAATGATGTTTAAACACAAATTGAATCCTCAGAAAATGCAATATCACAAACTGTTGCTGTTTTTCTTCAGCATTATGTATAACTTATAACTTGTCCTCTCTATAATCTTTTCAACCTTTTCTAGATGAATCTATATTGTCTGGACTTTTAGTAAGTATTAAACAACTTTGAAAAAATAATTTCTTTACTGAGATTTATATACTTTATATTTTTCTCTTGAATATATTTTACTAGGATATACAAGTGTAAAATAGTAATCAGTTTAACCAAAGGATATTGGTATGAACTTTCACAACCCCTGCAATATAATAATTGAAACTAGTTCAAAGCAGTTCTACATTTCAATATTAGCTCAATCATTGTACTGATGTTACTTCATTAGTAAAGTGCAGTGCGATATTATTAATTAAAGGCAGTGTTGATTTCAATGCTTTTAAGCTTCAAACTTTGAAAGAAAAGAATACAAGTCAAAGTTTTGGCTCGAATCACGATATTTAATTAGTACTGTAATTATTAAATTATACATTATTTTTTATTTAATTAAATAATTATAGTATTCGTAAGATCGTGATTAATTAATTAATTATTAACTAATGTTTAAAAATAATGTAAATATTGTTGTAAAGTAGAAACACATTTCACTTTCATTCATATTTTTCATTATTTATTTATTTTCATAACTCCCTTAATGATATTACAATATTTTAATTAAAATGGTATTCGATGTAGCAAAAAAAGTATGTCTACGAATTTAGTATTTTAACCGGCGACTTTTAATCTTTAACAATAATATTCTTCTAGTTGATATAACATAATAGTTTTATGTCGTGATATTTATCTATTCAATATTTGAGTACTTTAGTGATTTTAAAGTGACAAAAATATTTTACATAAAACCTAAATACATATAATAATACATAAAAAGATATTAATGATTTTAAAAGAAATGCGAAAGATAACAATGCTTTACCGATTCTTTATGAAAATGAGTAAAAATATATAAACGTATGTTAGATTTGTTACAGCAATAATTCTCTAGGAAATATTGCAACAGATAAAAGGTAACTTACGCATTATCTACGTTAGAACCGTAGTCACTTTTGGATATTGGGTTATAAATCATTGAATCACGAGGGAAATGGGGTCTAGGAAATAAAGCACGTCTCGCTACGTGACCTTCTATTTAGGTATTCTAACGGCTTGTATCTGACAAACATCTTTTTATGATTAGGATGAAGTTGTTGTCAGAAGATGTATACTGAATTTATGATTCTTATAATAATTTTATAATGCATTAGACTTAACACAACATATAAAACTAGAAATTCATCAGACAACGATTGGCTAACATCCTAAAAGAACCAAACAAAGGAAAACCAAAACAAATAAACGGAACAAGTATTTGTATTTAAGAGCATATAAACTTACGAAATATGCGAAAACCCACATTACAAAGCAGTGCTTTTATTGTTCGCCTCTGGGCAGATGTTACACTAATTTGTAAGTAAAAAACAAATAAATAGAGCTTAAATTGGTTTGGCCTCTGAAGTGTGAAACCTAGCGTTGACCACAATACGTGCACTCGAATATAAAGGAATATTAAAGAACAAGCGTTTTATTGAATATTGCGCAATATAATGTTATTTTGTTAATTTTGTCCAAAGCTTATTATAAGACTATGGATTATTTTGTATATAGGGAGGTCTTTCAGTAATGAACTTGTAAAGAGTTCTCGCACTTTTTACTTTACTGTTTTCATTTCCAAGCCTTACTTATTACCTAATAGTACTCTTAATTTATTAATAAGGTTATTGCTATTATCAACATTGTTTAAAGTATTAAAGATATGAACACACAATCTTTCAAAATAGAATATAAGCATCTGGTTAATAAATAAATAATAACGTATAATTGCCCATATAAGTACATTATACAAAATTTATTATACCACATTATGCAATGATTTAAATTTTGAAATGGATATTGCTTTATTTCATAAACAAAATGCCATTATTATACCGTGATAATAAACAGCGCGTAGGTAATAAAGTGTGTTTTATATTTGAATAAAACCGCGTTGACATAATTTAATATTTTGATATTGCAATAATAGTACTAGATGTGTGAAATAAAATAATTAGTGATTTGAAATGCATGATACATAGCCTCTCAGAAATCAGAATACGCTGTTAGTTCGACGAGTCTCGTGGTCGGAATGAAAAATGTCAGCTTACAGCCGGAATGTGAATCGCACAAATACGGCTTTATGCGGTTGACAGATTTCCCCTCTGTCGGGGTGTAACGAGAAATTTTATTCAGTAGATTTAGAATTTTTCACGGTACTTAGATGATTGTGGAAACAAAATAAACGATTTGTTTTGATGCTTTTGTTTTATTTTCTGTTGTGTTAAAAGAAGATTTTCGTATTTTATTGGCTATTTCGTATTTTATTATATCTATTACTACTATTTATACAAATAACGTCTTTTAATGGATTAAAGCAAAAGTTAGATAAGTTGAAACTTTGATTTATTTAATACTAGCCTCTGAGTATTACATAGTTATAAGGTAGGTTTACAGGAATATTTTTTTGCAGTTCAAAGATATTATATAATAAAATCTCCATCAGTTGGATTACATTTTATAATAGTATTTTAATTAAATTTTCAAGTTTTGTCCAGCGTTTCAGTTTTACAGGAAAAAATGAAGTTTAATACTAATAAGTGTACTGAAATATATAAAATAATATTATTTCTAAGATCCTACAATTCGATGTCCTATGACAATCATTTTTCAATTTGATATGACGTATTGGTTTTTAAAATTAAATTGAATTAGTCTTGACAGTTTCAAATTGTTAAATTTTAAATCTTTGTTTATTATATAAAAATAATTCAACTAATTATAAATCAAACTTATTCATATTAAACGAAATAAACTAAATTATTCGTAATAATATAATTAATCGATTACAGAATAAAGATATATAAAAAAATATACCTTAAAAATCTTAGGAAAATGGAAGCTATAATGTAAGCGTTAATGATACTAGCGACTTCATCTGCCCCCTTCAACTTTTCTGCCCAAGCAAGAAATAAGCTAGTGAGAATTTATGTCAAACAGACAAAAATCTGAATGTGCAAAACCAAATACGTATGTTTGTACCCCAAAATTGCATATTAAAACCAACTCTGTTCCTCCTTCATATCAATGATATATTAGATATTTTCAACATTGATTATTATGTGGATGCAATGGTGGTGGTGGTGGTGTGGTGCGGTATATTCCGGTCTGGCAGGGTTCTTTCAGAGATGATTCAACTGTTGTCTGCCACCGATTTTCATCACTGCGCAGCATGTCACCGTATGCAATACCATCCGTACCACTTGGATGCGTGGTGATCTTATACTGTGCGGTTTTCAAGGACCTTTGTTCCACGTACCAAGAAGATGTGGAATGAACTTCCTTCGACGGTGTTTCCGGATTTATACGATATGGGTACCTTAAAAATAGCCGTATACTTCCGCCTCCAAGGCTGGCAAAGCTCCTATGATTGCTCGGTTCTTGCAAGAGTTCAGTGTTGATCACTAGTTGTTGCACCTGACTACTCGTTGTCGTCGTTTGCGTTCGTCGTTTGCGTTCCTGTCACTTAAAATATAAAAAAAAAGTGCTATATGGTGGTGGTCTTAGGATTTTCTCGTCAAACTCAATTATTGTGGTCGGGTGTTGTCATTATCAAAGACCACATAAGCTTAATTCTCGTCAGCTGTCGATAGTAGAAATTCGAATCGATATTTTTAACCAGCAGTAAAAGGTCACAATGAATAATTCCCTTCAAAAATGGTTTTATTCAAGTATGTCTCAAGAGAGATTCACAAATGAGTATAAGGTTGATGTGGCAATTATATTATATCGAAATTTTTTGTATAATCTATATTTTCAAATGGCTCAAAACTGTTTTATAGTCATTTCTCTGATCTTGCTAAATTTTTCAAAAATGTCAATGTTTGTTTGTAATTGGACGACCAAAGCGACATATATATTTAAATATATTTGTATATTTGACATTAAAATCTTACCGAACTCGCTTAAACCAATTTTGTGCTTCTGGTAGGTACTGATAATACAGTAAGTTTATAAACGCCATTTTTTTTTTGCAGTGAAACTTTTAAATTTACCCACTTTCATCCAATTCGGTGAACAGAAAAAATTAAAAGCTGCGGGAATATGTCCTCTACTTTTGAATTTTAATTTTTAAAATGTCACTTTTTAAAGGTTTTAAAACTAGCCGAACAAGCCAAACAGATAAACCAAAAATATAAAATTAAATTTTTTTTATAATATATTTTTAAAACAAATAAATAAACACAGGCAAACATACCCAAATAAAAAAAAAGTTTTAACTCCGTCGTATAATAATAATAATTTGAATTAAATAATAAAGTAGCAATTAGTTGTTTAATATTCAATGTACCAATCTTGCCTCTTTATAACTTTATCACTTATTTAAATATATTCTGTAGATGTAATACATGGATTTACATCTACAGAATTATAGAGAATTTATTATAGAAGGGAATTAAGAGTTGTCTATTTAATAAAGTTTACTAAATTTGTTAGGCCTACTTAATAACAGCAACAAATATGTAATAACATATTTAGTAATTACAAAAAATAATCTGACAGGTTGGCCGTTTATTTAATTTTTAGAGTAAACTGTTTAAACTTTCATCCAAAAACTATTGAATAGATACAAAATTCATCTGCATTTCTTACCGAGATATTCACACACAGAGGTCGAAAATTCTACTGCAGAAGCAAGTAGAAAATTACAAACTAGAAAACGTGATTTCAATGTGGAAAAGTAAAAGCCTAAAAAGTTATAGAGAAAAACTAATACAAAAGTAAAGTTGATGGTGAAGATAAAAAACATTGAGAAAATAATATTGCTCATGTTGCCTATTGCGCTTGGTTTATACAAAATCAGAACTGGAGATGATATCGATGCGTTTAACATATTCATCAGTGCCGGGTTTTTGATTGATTTTAATAACTTATAAATAACTCATTTTTTATTATTTAGAAACACTCATACCGTTACGTTGTTCATATAGAGATAACAAATACAGTGGAAAGTAAAGTTTTTTACTGTAAAACAAATGTGTCTCAAATGTATTTATCGTTAATTAATATCAAGATATTTTATTGACTGTCCAAATTATCAAATTATTGTAAAAGTCTCACTTTACTTACCTGAGTTAAAGCAGTATTGTGCAATATTTCCTGTTCTTGTAAAACTTTTTTAGAAATCCTAATACTTTTATTAATTTATGTGATTATTTTAAAGGACTAAATATTATTAAATATAGGGCATTTCTTGCCTGAGCTATGTCTATAAAATAAAAAAAAGTCAGAACGTTCCTCGCTCGCCTATAATGTATTATATAGTCTATGAATCGTTTTAATTTTTTTCTAAAGTATCATTATTTTTATCGCAATAATATGGAAATTGTGTCGTGTATTGTCTAACCATTTATTTATGGGAATCACGGGAATAAATATTTCGTATTTCCGTTTTTATATCCAAAACATTGGAGCGTTTGTTCCCTAAATTGAACGTCGGCTTAAGTGATAAATAAATTGGTTTTTAACAAATTTATTTTTACATATTTGATCATTGAATTTTATATGTGGTTTAGCTTTCTTTTGTTTTAATATATTTTACAGCTACGCTGATATTATATATAAGTAGCGATTTATATATAGAAAATAATATTCCTGATGAATTCTTCATTCCATCATTGTTTAAATTGTAGTTTTTATTTATAAATCGAAACATGTTTGTGATATCGTGTTCCCATCTGACTGATGAAACCCGTTAAGGGAGACCTATTTACTTGGGTAGGTTACGTTTGCTTTCTAAGGTTTGACACGAAAAGTATCAGATGGCAGTAATAGCAACCGGAAGTGCTCCGTTACAAGTTTGCCGAGGAATGGCGGTGATGGAAAAGTGCCAAAATTTAAGGTCAAAGAAACGATGCCAATTAAACTTCAGGAATGAGGATCAATTATTTTTGGTATTAAAATTCCTAAGAATTGACCAACCTAAGTATATTTATTCAACCAGGTATTACAGGTATTCCTCAAACATAAGTATAAATATTTCATACAATGTAGGCGGGTTGTTTGCAAACTTTGAACTTGCAATAACGATTGTTAACACACGAAGTTTGTACATACAAGGGAAAGTGAATATAAACCTGGAAATATTTCTTATGTGTGTGAATATAATAAAGGAAAGTTATATTGTATTATATACATCAAAGTTGTGGCAAGTGAATTATACTGTGAATTGAATTGTTATATAACGTTGTCTACATTTTGGTTTAAATTACTTAACTAAGTTAAATGTCGTGTAATTTTTGAACGAAAATTTTCACATACGCTACAGTGTAATCTCCGTTTCATTGAACTTCAGTTATATCTACTTTATTTCTGATACACAACATTTTTAACATATTTTCCTTGTACAGCTCGGTGTCACTATTACTTCAATATCTAGCACTTTGCGAGATGCAATATCGATAAGTGTACAGAAATAAACATAATATTTTCTTAGTTTTATATTCAAATTGAACTTACGTATATCATTTTTATTATTTATTTATTATTTGGTAGGTTTCAGGAATTATGTAAATGGTAAATCGTATGAGTATTTGTTTGTACCCTGGTAGGAAGGGGATTAAGATTATTATGTTATTATTAACCTTGTTATTATTTTTTTTATTAACATGAAATTTCTAACACAAGCCCAGTACCTGTTTATTTTAATTCTACCCTTTGAATTTAATTTATTTAAAGTTATAATTTTTTCTTTCAGTCTCCACCCGTTGTGATATCATCTTACACCTTTTTTTATTGTTATATTTTAAGAGTGTTTTATTTCTTGCATTTTGTAATTTATGAATATGGTTTAAATACAATATAAAAATATTTTTACTTAAATTTTAATTAAATTTACCTACATTTTTAATTTAGGTGAAACTTTTTACGAATTATATGTTACAATCATAAATTGTCACTGTGAACGCATTTAAATTGTCATACCATTATTAATATATATATATTTTGCGAAATGTACTTGGCGTAAAATTTAATGGCAATTAGTTTTATGTAATTTATTAAAATCAACCTACAATAATTAGTGAAACATTTAAATTCGTAAAATAAAAAACGCTCAATTTCTTTAAAGTAAATTCGAAAAGCTCTGTAACAGTACAGTATGATATTAATAAATATATGAAAACATTTCAAAATTTCCTTTTAATATTATTTATATTTGCCAAAAATTCGCTTTTCAACAAAACGTTCAATGAACCGTAAACTAATAAACTTAATAATATAATTTGTTAATTAAATACTTCAAAATCTTCCGCACCTTCTAAATGGTCGAAGTTCGCTCGTAATAACTAATTAAATTTTCAAGCACGACCGATGAAAAATAACGACCGAGAGATTTTATAACGAGCTCCGTAAGCGGTTTATTCATTTAATACTTTAGAAATAATAAATTCACATCATACACGATTATCTAGATAAGAGTTGATTCCTGTGGAAATATATACATAATAAACACTACAGTATGCCGGATACCCATAGTTAAACAAGTACATTATTATTATATTTTTTTAACAAAACGAACATTCAGGTCACCTAGTTAGTGGTTTTGCTGCCTTGAGGCTTTTGTAATATAGAGGGAGCATAAGAGCATTGCGATCCTTTGAAAAGATGCACCGAAATACACTACACCGTTTCAAAGCGCTTCGCAATTGAAACTGATACTAGGATGATGAGGTCCAATTATGAGAGCAGTTCATTAGATGTAATCTTACCTTTTCTTCATAATGAACGAGTAGTTGGTCCGGCGTAAAATTACTTTTGATAATTTCCAACTTCAAATAGGCTAACTTGGCCTTATAAAGCTGCATATTGATGCAGGTGAATATAAACTCGAAATTAGTTTCCTTCTTAGTCCTACAGTAATTCTTCACTAATCCTTAGATTTGCAAAATGGGTGTACGTTGAAGTAGAGAGAATGTAAATGTAATGTAAATATGTAACAAACAAAACCAATTATTATCACTTTGGATAAGCCATAATTTTTGCTAGTAAACAAAAAAAAACCTAAAATTATTTGCGAAGTTATTAAAATTAAAAAACTCTTGATTTTAATGTCCGATAACTAAGAAATCATATGAGGTAGACCGCGAAATAATTAATAAAAATACATAAAAAGATGTACGAATGTTAAATTAGAAAAATGATATTATTTATATAAATATGTACATCATTTATGTTATTCATACTCTCTTTGAACTTGCAAATTCTGAGTACAAGTGAGAGATATGTCACACAGTACCGCCTCAGACCGCAAGAGCCTTTTAAGTAAATGTCAGGAAATAATGCTTGTTAAGCATAGATAAGATAACCATTTATGATGTTAGTATTTTTTAGAGATTTAGTTTATCTGAAAGTATAACATTATAAATAAAACAAAACTATTAATAATTTCACAGTATCGAACAAAAAATATCTTCATTTACTATAATTCATTGGATTCACACCCATCGATGAACGAAGTTGATCATTTTGTTATAAAAAATATGTAAATACGTGATAAAATAAAAGATCAAAAACAATAAATGTCATGTATATTAATATATATATAATATACATATATGAAATGTTTGTTAAAGCAACGAACGTTAAGCCATTTAAATGTAAAAAAAGCATAATGTAGATATTTTAAAGATTTTAGTAGAAAATTGACTAATACAATAATCTTATTAAAACGCCCGAATGCTTTTGAAAACATTTTAAGCAGATCAGAAAACTATTAGATTAAATAAATATTTTAGACATTCAAGAGCGAAGCAGTTTACAGCTGAATAATAAATATGTGAAATACATTTTCACAGCAAATAAAAACATACCTCACTTAATTTAATACTGAAATTGAACTGGATGTTAAAAGGTTAAATGAATTTAATAAGTTCCTTCGTCGCTAAGGATTTCACTGGCTCTAAAATTTTATCCTTTAATCAATCTAAGATAGAAGATTCTAGTGAACAACCTTTGAACAAACAAAAACCTTAGTCTTAAATCAGTAATTGCAATAAATCGCAAGAACGAAGTTCGAAGGACTATATTTTGAGGCACTCATTTCCATTCGCGACAGAACTCCGATTCGATTTGGTATGCCACAAGTAAAACAATAGATATTTCGATTAGTTTATTTTAAAAATATTTTGTAGTAAATTTATTTTGTTGTATCAATCTATTTGGAATCTATTTACAATGCATTTGAACTACTATTCTATAAACCAATCACAAGATGAACAGCCAATTCTAACATTGAAACAAATTCATAATAAAAAATAGTTACGAGACTTTATCGTGTTGCTTTTGGCATCATTTTGAATTCTAAGTGAAGCATACAGAGCGGATATACCAGTTGACAGGGCGATGGCATTACTGAGATTGCTAAATTTTTTCTTTATATAAATATACACAATGAAATTAAATTTTATCAAACATATTAAATATATTTTCCGCTATTCTCTTAAAACATAAATCTCAGATATAATCTAAGAGATCCTTCCCGAAGCATTAAAGCACTTTATATTCATCTCTGACAGGCTCCATTAGAACTGACCGCAGTGTCTTGATTGCCATAATTTCACCATTTTCTGTCAACATTAGAGTTTTTTCTTAATATCCTGCTGTTAACCGCATTTTGATTTTGATTTCCATTCCTTTTTGCTCTCGCTTCAGTGCCAAAATAAATAAGTGGTACAATTTATATTTTTTGGACTTTTTAAACTTAATTCAATCAATTCATAAAACTCCAAAAAATATTTACCATCAAACTAGCCCCGGTCCTATAATCAAATTATTCTCTCCGTGTTTAAGATAATCTGGTACGATAAATTGGATACATCTCCAATTACTGTAATTAATTTATATGCAACTGAATATTGACGAGCATTGGTATATTGATAATTATTGTAATTTAATATTTGATCTCATATTTTGCTTTTTCTGTGATTTCAAATACAAATTTACGCGACTTTAAATTATTTCACCTCATCTTTGTGGCAGATGTTAACTTTAGAAAGTTAAAAAAACAATATCTTAAATAATTTACAAATGTTATCCTTATTAATAATCTAAGAAAAAGCATGAGGACCCCCCGGAGGGTATGTATGAAGAGGTTGATGTCTGTGGCCGAGGCGAAAGAGGTATTCAGAGACCGTAGCGTTTGGCGCTCTGTCGTCTTTGACTACCCCGCAAGGGATATGGCGTGAAGCTAAATATAAAAATTATTAATTTAAATTATAGTTAAAAATATTAATGTTGAAGACTTACCAAATGGTCTCATTTTTTTATAAATAGCTTTCACCTTGCGCCAATAGCTAGAGACAGATATTAAAAGTTATATTTTTAATAATATTTATATCAAAATAAAACTAGGTCAAACTCGTTTTGGCATCTTTTGAGTGCTCTTCCGTGCAAAATTTTAATATTTTCATCTTAAAATATTTAAACTCTTTTAAAGTGTACCTTTTGAGAAAGTTTTATTTCAAATTTTCTTTAATAAGAAATACGCCTAAAATATTTTATATATAATATTAAAAATATAACAAATAAACTTCTATGAAATTTAAAAAAACTTTTCATAAAAGTCTCAAACTTTTTAAGCAGGTGGTTATGAAATATTTAAGATGCATATTAAGCGAAGAATAGAAATTGTATTATCAAAATTTGCATAGTTCTCTACCAACGAAAATAATCGTACAATTTTCTCTGTAAACAATATATTTATCTTCAAATGTTTAAAAAAAAGTAAAATGTGAATTTGGTTATTTTATAATAAACTTCACAATGAAGGGTCATCAAGAAGTACAATGGAAACAAAGTGGCGCCAGTTACACGAACCGCTGGTTCATAATGTTGATGTGTCACTGATTTTAAATGCGAACAATAGTGAAATTAACATTTAAATTTGTACCTAACAAGCGTTATAATATTCACGTGTGCTTAAATTTTTATTATTACTACAAAATATTTAACATAAGTATTTAAACATAGTTAAAACGCACTTTTGAATACAAGAAGAAAATATCCATCCTTATAGATTTTAACTCATTAATTTAAAAATTAAGTTTTATACTGTATTTGAATATATATACTATATATTGATATATACTTTAAATTTTTCATTTTTTTATTAAATCACTTGTCAAAATATTTTTAGTCTACTACTTATTTAAAAAAATTTATACATATATAAAGAATAATGAAATGAATTTGAATATTACTATATTATCTTAATACTTTCAAACCTTGTGATCCCAAAAAAGTTTTTGGGTCCAAGTTTCTCTTCTCTTCTTCTTGTCAGCCTATAGACATGCACCGCAAGGCATAAGCCTCCCCTTAAGATCGTCACGATGGCCAGTCTTGCGCTGCTACATCCAGTGACTTCCCGCCACCTTGACTATGTCGTCATATACGTAAATGAACATCTAGTGGGTAGGCCACCCACGCCGCGTCTACCGGCTCGTCTTTGCCACTTGTGAACATTTCATGGAAACTTCCACTTCAAATGAGCAATTCTCCGAGCTATTTCTCATCGTTCCTTTTTCGATCTCACAGCGAAACTCCGAGTATTTCTCTCTCTCTGCATCTCACTTTGCATTGTTGTCTGGGTGACCTTGAGTCTTCTTATAAGGTCCACTGTAGGAGCGCATCTCAAAGGCATTAGTCATCACTGGCAATACACCTTGGTTCAATACCTTTCTTCTTCTTCAGACATTAACATTTATATAAAATATTTATATATTCAAATCACAAATATTTAGAATATATATTATTAAAGCAATGCTCAAAATATTAGGGATTCGATTCAGTATCTTAAAAGTCGCAAATAATATTGTCTAGTTTTAAAACCTTTCACAAACGTCAAAACTGAATATGACCTGAATTTAAATATCTACAGCTCAGCTATCTGTGACTCAGAACAATAATTCAATGATAATAAAAATATCATGAAAAAAATTGGGCTCGTCCGGGATTTGAACCCGGGACCTCTCGCACCCTAAGCGAAAATCATACCCCTAGACCAACGAGCCGATGTAGTTAGTTACGACTTTTTGTAAGACTTGGACAACAAATTATATTTGACTTTCGAAGCATTATATCAGTTACCAGAAAATATGCAGTAACAGCACTTGTTTAAATATATATCAATGTATCAAACTAATTACTTATTAATTAATAAATAAGAGAACTGATATTTATTTGTGTAACAGTATTCCTGATCTCATATTCTCCAGTATATCATAGACATATTCTGAAATAATTTGTATTATGTACAAATACTCGTATGTAGTACAAAAAATGTATATTCCAACATTACGCGATATTACTGGAAAGATTTAATATACAAAAACTGATTTGATCTGTAATCATAATACTAAATTTACTATTATAATTCAGGTGCGATTATGGCTTAATATCTCAGTCAACATTTGTGATGTTTTCATTACAAAACTACACTACTTTGAACAGAAAACGTATAAATTCGTTTCGACAGTAATTATAATAAAAATTAAAATATATAAATTTGATTTGGTTTATATCTTAAAAATAAAATGTTCAACCCAAAAAAATAAGCGAACGCTTATAAAAAATATTGACCTTTATAATATTATAAATAAAACATTAATAATAGTTCTTAAATTATATTCACTAAAATAAAAAAACCTTTTAGGCTATGGAATTGGTTTGCAATAAATTTATCGATTTTGTCTGATCTGATTCTATTAAAAATTCCATCTCTATCTACTAGACACAAAAATAAAGCTTATATTAAACGCATTCTTTTTTCCGAAGCTTATTATAAAATAATATATAGACGATAGGGAACCCTGCCAATAATAAACTTACTGTGAGTTCTGCACATGTTGCTTCGTTGTAATAAATTCTTTATTGTAGTTTAATAATATTATAAGTTTATTAAACAACTTAGAATGTTTGTTGTATAATCATAGAATGCTTCCATTCTTTGTAAATAGGAGCGTTCTAAAACTACCACATTTGGTACCACATTTTTCATAAACTACACAATTTTTTCACATATGTGACTATGGAGTCAATACAATAAAGAGAATAAAATTTGATAATACGTTAAAAGAGTATCTATTTCTCGGTTCTCCTCTACAAGTCCCAAGTTAGCGTAATTGAAATAATAAAATTTGCATTTAACAGTATTACTTGAATCGGAATGTAGAGAAATTTAATAAAAAGAAACACATTTTGTCTTTACTTAGTAGTTGTTAGTGTGTTATAATGATAAATTATGTTACATCACGCATACTGGAAACACGTTTTTAAAGATAATGTTTTATTTATGGCTTAATAAATTTGAACGGATTAGAAAGATAATCGTCACGATGAATACAATTAACAAACATAGCGTTGATATTTGAATTAATAAAAATCTCAAATCTTCGTCTATAAAGTATTTTTTTTCGTTTAATTAGTTAAATATGAAAATATTAAATAATTTTTATTAGTACTTTTAGTTTAAAAGATTTTCTTTTGTGATATAATTATTAATTAAGGTCACTACTTTAAAACGAACACGTGAAACGAGTTTGACGGTTGTGTACTAGGCCACCTTTCACCAAATATAAAACATATGAAAACCAGTTTTAAGAAATGTTGTATTTTATTTGTTACAATGTCAATCGGCTCGTTGGTCTAGGGGTATGATTTTCGCTTAGGGTGCGAGAGGTCCCGGGTTCAAATCCCGGACGAGCCCAAACTTTTTTTTAATACAGATAATTTGTACATTACTTATTATAGTTTTCGGATCTTCAGGTTTTTAAGATGGTATAATATTAGAATTGGTTGGATGGTATATCGCGATAGCAATATACCATATTCTGAAAGTAAATTTTATTTCACTCTCACTGATGCTTTTTCAACTTGGCACAAATATCAAATTTAGTACATATCGCCAAATTGTATATATGTAATAATAATAATAATAATAAAACCCTCTCAGGGATATTTAGTAAGAAATATATTTTAAAAGAACTTTTTTTGTATATTTTTTTATTTATAAGTTTAATGGTGTATAAATGGTACATATATAAATGTAGATAACAACAAATATAATACATTTTAATTAAAGTATATGTTACTGTATGTCTGAGGACTAATATGTGAACAAAAGAAAATATATTCGATATAGAACATAAAAGTCATTTAAAAACCGCAAAAAGCCTAAGTAAATAGGACACCGCCGGCGAATTCAACCTTACAGGTGTCGGAAATGTAATAAAGGGATGGAGGTAATTTATAGCTCAAAGGTTTTAGCGACCCAGTGTGGGTTCGTATAATTAACAAGGGTTATATATGAATAACCTACCAAATTAAGTGGGTGAGAGAAATCACTTTCTGGAGATTGTCAGCATTTATTTATATAGACGTAAGATGTGAAGTTTTGTCTTGTTAGTAACTCTAAAATTATTTATTTTTATTAATTTTCATTTGTCAATGTCCTATATCAGTTATAATGATTGACGAACCGAAGTGTAGTACGTCGGCTTAAAGATATATAATATTATAGACTTAAAAAGGGAATAAGTTAAGAGCTTTTTTGCAGTATTATTGAATTTATTATACCTTGGATACTTATATGTCTGTAGGTAATTAGGAATTATTATAAAGGTTAATTTTTGTTTTATTATAGATATAATATTAAATATCTTTTCAAACGGTTATGTTTTCATAATGAAATTCAGTTTAGAACCATAAATTTTCGGTATTAAAATGACAAATGATCCTTTCCCCATCACTTCTTCATATAGGATCCACGAAAACATCTTTGTTAATAAAATTTTAGCAGCGATCAATAAAATTGCAATAAATTAGGAAAATTTATATTAAATGTCACATGTATATCCATATAAATGTGTGTATTTGTATTGGAACTAATCAACAACATAAAACTAACAGCAATGATTAGTGCAACGTATTTTTACAGTTGTCTCGATTTTTAACAAAAATATCAAATAATAATATTTAGTACTATAATAAATGTAATACATTTTTAAAGAATTACAAATATTATATGAGATAAATATCTTTGAAATGATGGAGTCTGTTTTATTAGATACAGCAAAGAGAGAAAAGCGCGGAAAGCAAATACCGCACTCTCTTTGACTACTTTAATATTACACATATTTGTTAAGACTGCTGTATAGTTTTATTAAATAATGTACATTTTATTATATTATATACAGACGTCTGTTATAATTATAAATAAGGTCAGCAGAGTCCCCAAAATTCGGCAAAGCGACCCAAACCATTTCTAGAACATCAATACATTTTATTGCATCATTAACAAAACAACGAGCGATTAAATAACCGCTTATCGTTTCATAACAGCGATAACGCGTAACAATGCGTGACACTTGTAAACTATTCGAAATCGGAAACTTTTAACACCATAAGCGTCCCATTATAACTTCAGTAACATGTTGCGTCAAATTGATTTGAGCGGGAACTTGGCGGCCATTTTGGATTCTGACACGAGTTACGAAGTCTTCTAAACTATTTGCGACATCGTTCCCTCTACTTATTAGTTTAATACGAATAAACATGCGTAGTTCTTGTTACATAACAGGTAAAATTGGTTTTTAAACAAACAATATTGTAACTTTACTTCTCTTATGAAATTAGAGTAGAGATAGCTCACGGATAACTCATGTCATTGTCATGTCGGTATGTGTAAAGACATCTAAACATGTTATAGAGTTGAGTAAACCTTTGAACTGTTACCGTGAAATATCACAAAGGATCATTTGAATGTTAGAATTCAGTAAATTATAGTTATTATGGAATAATAAAAAAATATGTGGGCTCGTCCGGGATTTGAACCCGGGACCAACCAACGAGCCACCTGATCAATGGAAGATAATATATCGGCACTAAGAAAGACGGTTTCTTAATAACACATGTATAATAAACTTTCACTTTAACAATGAGGTCAGTGAACGTGAACATGACATACCTATAATAGTATTATGAAATATTAATATTGATTTCTATTATTTATTTAATTCAAACCATAAGAAGCTGTAATACTCTTGTGTCTAGTACTTAAAGAATTTTAGTAATCAATAATTATAGCAAAAAAAAAAACAGATATATATGGGAGTGGAATTTTAATAATAACATAAAATAACATCATCATGTTGCATTTTTTTATTTGAGAATTATATTTATTTTATAATTTCAAAGTACAATAATTTGGTTATTACCTAATAATAATTGCGGTACAAGAGTTTGAAATTTATAATTATATAATTTTATCAACCTTTTATCAGATTAGTCGGTGGTCATATAAATTTTCGGCATTTATAGTAATAAACCTATGTTATACAAATGACTAATAATCGTATAATTCATGATATTATTTGAACTTGAACAGATTATGTGTGTACTGTTTAGTTACTCACACACACACAGTTTATATGTGTGAGTAAAACATGTGCAAAGGGTAATTTTTGTGGTACAGAGTGGTACGAAAAGACGATTTATCTGATTTTGAGCACGGCACTACCATTACCCATGAGTATTTAAATATTTTTTGTAATGTAAGGTACAAGATACATTTGCAAGTATAAATTTAATTTCGTTACCTCCCTTATATAATGGAAATAGATAAAGAGGACTAGGAAATAGAAGGGTATGGTGGGTATTTTGGCTGTAGGGTTTCTCATCAAATCATACAAAAATCGTAACCGTACAAATCAAAGCTACAATAACTATCTCACGCTGATCTAGGGAGTACTACTTTTGGTCAGAAAAATTCATACGAGTTACAGACATTTGACTGTAAATCGTACGCACCTACAACTTGAGTCAACTACCATTAAAACTGTTTATTATATTAAATTAATTATTAATGTAAATAATTGAACAGAATGAATGAATAAATAATAAATAACGAACATAGCATAATTACACTGGTCATTACATAATGCAATGTGTTATCCACGTCGTTAAGCAAAACAAAAAGCCTATTTTTGTGACTCGTTTAAAATTTTAGACCACAAACAGCAAATTCATATATGTACGTGTTTTTAGGTATATTTTTGATGTCACTAACAGTTAACTTAATAGTTACGTTAAAAATATTATAATGACTAAATTTAATAAATATTTATCGATGTTTTATAACATAATGTACATTACACCATAAATTAAGGTCAATACAAAATATACTAGTTAAATTCTACAAGCTTTATTGATCGGAAAACCTGAAAATATTCAATAACATCTGATGCTTTTGAACTCTTCCACACATTCAAACAAATCAGCTTTTTTGTTCCTTTAAATATATTATATTTTGCAATAACATTTTTTACTTTACTTCTTGCGTAATGTAGGTCTCAATTGATGGTTCTGCTTGACTTCCGGGACACACAGTAAAACGGGTCTCCATATACATAAGAAGTATCTATTAATAATATTAACAATGCCACCCGTCTGCGTGGGGTTGTATAAATTGTCATATTTCACAAGAAATTTACTTTAGCCGGGTAGAATGTTATTCAAGGTTATTGTAAGCTTCGCAAGCGTGCGTGTATTTTTTTACGAGTACTTCATAAATCTTTAAAAGTCTTAAATAATTTGCTCATCGTTTAAGCTCAAACGTATTTAGCGTGTAGGCGTCGTAAAAACATCAACTAACCCAGTCCCTTTTAATTTATCTTTTGATGTTAATAAAATTTATTTATTATAACATTGTTATTTTATTTTCTAGGCTTAAATTCTTTTATAGTTAAGACAATTTACGTTTTCATGGTCGGATTAATTTTTAATCCGTCTAAAATTAAACTCTTTGAAGGGAAACTTCTTTAGAATAGTTCTGATTTGAAACTCAAAGTAACGAAAAATGCGTCATGTAGGAGAGAATGAGATAGAAGACATGCCCACTGATGTAAAATTGCCGTTAATTCCCTAATCTTTAAACTAAAGAGTTATCAGAGGAATATATTGAAGTTGTTATTTTTTTAAACTTACGTCACATGGCGTTGATACTTTTGTAAAATTATTAATTGAAGTTAGTTTCTGACGTAATATAAGCAGCTGTAAATAAAGTACAAATATTTTACAATAAAGTATCAAATAATTTTGAAACTTGGTAAAAATAATACCCTTTACATTTATCCTAACACTCCTGACCGCATCCATCTCAATACCTAGTATGTTATAAATTATATATTGTTATCATTTTTACAAAAATATAAATGTAATTTGAATAAAATTCAAATTATGTAAATCATAAGTTTAAGCATGAATTGTTATACATAAAATTTTATGTTAATAAAATAATATCCTTTGGTACCGAAAAATGTATATAGTGTGCTTTAAACATGTCTTAAATAATGAAGCAAAAATTTTATTTTTACTTAGTTTTACTGGATTTTTATATAGTAGGTTTACTTTTGCATTATTATTTACTGCCTCTTAAAAACGAAGAAACATGAATCTTAATGTATAAACTATTTTTACATTCTGAATTAACTGAACATGGTTACCATCATCATCAGAATCACCAGCTTGGGTCACTTTTACCCATTCAGACCACTAGGTAAAGGAAATTAGGCAAGCGTTACTCTTTTAGGTAGTGGAAGGCATATAAGGAGATCATTCCTCCAGAATATTAGTACATACAATTCCCTGATAATGAAATTAAAATACATTGTTCTATAATAAAGTTTAATAAAATAAAATAAATTAAACATGCAAGTTTTTAGCAAACATCAAAACCTAATTATATATTTATCGTTGAGAGACTGTTACAACTTCGAAAAACAACGTAATACAAAGATGGTTACAAAGTTTTTATTGCTATCACCAGCAAAACGAGCATTAATATAAGTTGAGTAGAAGTGGGTCAAACTAACGAAAACTACAAATAAAAAAATAGAGGAAGGGGGAAAATCAGTTTGTTTTTATTAACACTAATAAAATGCATTTGTCATGTTAATAAAGCCTATTTGTAAAACTTTCTGATTGGTCGTTATTTGCCTGAGGGTTGAGAAAAAAATAAAACACTTTCTCACTATTCTACATCTCCATTGACAGGAAAATTGTAATAATTGTTTTTCCCACAGATAAATTTATATTTTTGAATAAATAAAACAATGACTGTTAAATAATATTCTAAACTAATAATAATTAAATTAAATTAAAATGCGGTGTAAAATAAATCTCCTCCGTAATAATAGAAAAAAAAATATTTGGGCTCGTCCGGGATTTGAACCCGGGACCTCTCGCACCCTAAGCGAAAATCATACCCCTAGACCAACGAGCCGACTATCTTTCGAGCGATATTTACAGATCACGACTGATTTAGAAAGGCAAATTTTATTTTTATTTACATTTCCGATGTAATGCTATAATATTCTATATGTCAATGTGAGTTTGTTTGTTTGTTACGCGTTCATGCGTTAAACAATCAACTTTTCATCTAAAAGTTGTGCACACGTTTCCGGGAGTACCTACAGAAAAGGACAATTTATCTTAAAAATGTGTCGTTTCCGAGGGATAGAAAATAAATTTAAAAGCCAAAGTGACATAATATATGTGTTCAAAGAATTTATATTTTATATTTTTTAATTACAATGTATGACATTTTTCTGTAATTGAATCTTTCGAAACAACGAGTTTCTTTTTTTCGCTTTCAGTATCCAACACTGTTACCTTAAAGCCTGTTACTGTCGGTTCAACGGTGATTAACGTGTCCATTACTGTATTATGAAACCAGGGTTGGGACAATTTGAAATGTTATGATATGTTTTAGTAATATTTTTAACAAAACATCGGATTTTTTTGTACAAAAAAACACATTGTTATGTTATACAACCGAAATGAAATAAAAGTAATAAATATATATCAATAATATCAATGATTGGATTAAAATCAAATACTCGGAATATTATTAATATATATTCAGTCAGTAATACACAATTCGTTCTTTCATATCAATAGTAAAAGTATCTCAATCTGTAAATATATGAGATTACTTTAATCCATTAACTTCAGAGAAATTTCCAATTAATTTAATAGCCAATGAACTATAATGATAAAAAGTTTATAACACAATATATATGCTTTCATATATAATATTATCGATATAGTAGAGAACAACACTAAACATAACTCGTACTGTTACAATCAGTTATGAAGACGTATTTGTTAAGAGGTACCGTTGCTTTATGAAGCCAAGATTAAATGAAACAGTATTTTATAAGACAATATTAATTAAAAAGATTCAGCAGCTTTGAAAATATAAATTGCGATAGGAATATTAAATTATTAACTCTGATTTTAATCTTTTATAGTTTCTGTGTAATGAGTTTTTAATTAATTAGTTATTATTATTTTATAATTTTGTGGACATAAAAATCTATTTGTTATTTATCTCAAACGGTTCCTCAGTTGACGGGCAAAGAGTTTTTAGTTGGATTTACTAAATATATGTTACTTAGATCATGTTTAATGAGCAATTATTGATTCTAGCGAATTTTTTTAAACAATATCTTTATAATTTTAACAAAAAGTTATATAATTATAACATATTTAAGGTTTAATCAACATTCGGTAAATTAATTAAAGGAATTTGAAATTATTGAGTTCATTTTCGGAATATTTATTAACTTACTAATTTTCATTAATACCACATTATACAAATGAATGATTGGTTGAAAATAAATCACATATAGAAAATATACAATTAAAATAATGAAGTATTCATCACTATATTGTATTTAATTAAAAAGCGATACTTTTGATGCGCAGTAGCTTTCAAACGAATATATTCGTATATAAACTGTGAGAGTCTATCTCTAAAAGACAGACACACAATGCATCTCATTTACGAGGTGGCTGTCGGTAGTATATTATCCTATCACAGAGGATCTTCGTGATGTATCTTTTACGGCAGCGCTTCGTATGGTAAATAAGAGAGTCGGACGTCCACACATTTTCTCTCTTTGTCTTCTTTACCAACCTTGTCATCGCTACCTATTCCTTGGAGTGGCACCTGGATACGTTATTTGATAATTAGCAAACCATCAGATCTATTTGCACAAAATAAATACATTTAATAAGACCATAAAAGACAATTTCTTTACTAAAATAGTAGACATACTTTGCCTGAAAGTCGAATTAAAATTAGGTAATTAACTAAAATAAACTATAAAAACATGTATGTCATAAGACGGTCCAGATCTTTATTTAGTAGCAATAACCATAAGAGAAAAAAGGTTTCATGTAATAATCGTAACCAATTGGCCATTAGTGAAAGTTTTATGATGATGTGGGACAAACTATCTCAATACTCTACTAAGGCATGATTGATTGTAGTGTCATACAGAGTAAAACTGCCAAAAAAAAAATCATTTAAATCAAACAACTATGATCATCTCGAAAATATGTATTTTTAACAGAGAACATATTCATAAATTATTGTTAGAAAAAAGATTCTCCAATTTCCCAGTAGTGTGTTTTTGTGAAGATATTGGAGTCAGTTGTTGTTTCATCCTGATCATTCATCCGAGAGACGCGACACAAACAATAGATTTAAGGTAGGTGCAGACATAAATTTTACTAGTATTTTATGTTTCGTGCCAAAGTTCATTAAATCAATAGACACTCTCACGGTGTTGTTTATTTTCATTGCTGCTACGTTATTATAATTCTGTTATAAAGAATACCAAATTGAAGATATTAAAATGAATTATTTTATTTTAATATATTTTCAGTCTTATATTTGTATAATACTCTGTATTAACTTCCTCCTTTACAAAGGGGATTTTGTAAATATATATCTTCATAAAATAAGGCTAAAGTACATACAAATTAAGTACATACAATGATTGATTCTCTTCCTGGCTGGAGCTGTATCCTCTGCCTCTTATGTTTATTTGGGTCGTGACCTATTTTTGGTAAATTCCATGGAAGTCCTTTGCCTTAAGCTCGGAAAAGGAAGACGCAGCCATACATGCATTATGTGAGTATTATTTGCAAAGTTTGGAAAAGTGAACCAATTGAATTACTTAAAGGGATTACCGGGATTAAACAAAATAAACAAAAACATTAATCTTTTAGATAATAATAATTAGCGTCATAATAAATGTTTTAAATGATTCATACTGTTGTATGCTGTATGGAACTAATTAAAGTTAATTAATTATTTGAAGTGCAGGGAATTATTTATTTTAAATTAGGTTATAGAAAATAATTCGATAATTGATTTGCAAAATAAAATTGCTTTCAAGAATTTAAATGAATAATTTTATTTATTTTATCATGAATTGGATGTGTTTCTTTGTTTAATCTTTTTAAATAAGTATAAATAAATCTAAACTGTCTAGATTAGAAACTGTAATATACACACACAATACACAAAGAAGCTGAAAAGTAAGTAATAATATACTAAAATAATGTCAGATGTTTTTATAATAGTAACTTCCTATTTTGTAAAACATAAATTTATATTTGAGTTAATTTATACATAGACTATTATATTTTAGTTTTAACATTTCGTCAATGGATTTAGTTAATTAGTACAGTTAATTGTTGCCTTCTAATAAACATAACAAATGATTGTCATTGCTATTGACATTGAGATTGTATTATTAGATAGGTTGCGTCAATACAGGCTAGTACCAAGGAACGCAAATCAGATTTCAGTCGTCAGCGATTCTAAAACGTATATATCCGAATTCTTCCGTTTGAGTTACGAGCATCGCATTCGATGCTAGTAGATGAAACGGGAAGAAAAATGGGTGACGTAAAAATGACGGTGCACTTTATAGTTATTTTTATTACACACCAATAATTTGCATCCACGAAGATTGGATCGCAATTTTATTTTGTTTTTTTTTTCATTTTGTATGTAGTACTAGTTTTTAGATTTAAAATATTGTAATTTTAAATAACAATATTTTACATTAAATTTTAAAATTCAAGTTTCGATTTCTGTCCTTGTTGATAATTTTTTATAGTAAAGTAAAAAACTTAAAAAACTAAATAAACTAAAAATTGCTAACATTTTAATAGAAAATTATTTTTTTTTTGCGCTTTTCAATCGATTATTATTCTCTCCCTTCATTTTATTGAGTTGTTTTAATATTTATTCCAATAAAAGATGTAAACAGTGAAATGTTTAATTGTTTCTTTTAATAAAAATTGTATAAAATAGACCAGAAAATGTTATTATTTAGATTGCTACTTCAATATACTTCATTATTTCTACACAGACTTCCCATATCGATATTATAAAAAAATAATATTTGTTTAACATCAAATAGCTGAGTCAGCAACCCAAGAGCGCTGTTAGCAATTTGTTAGATTGCTTTAAATTTAAACGATGGCTCGAGATAAACAGACAGTTGTTTCCAATTTATTCTTCGATTTTTGTTTAAGCTCCAAAAATTTTATACGTTATATTTATAAAATAACTGTTTCTCAAATTAACTACCATGTGGCTATTTTTGAGGCCGAGCTATTTCTTTTGACTTACTTGTAGAATGAGGCATTATATAATAATTATTTTGAATGTCTAAAATAAGAATTCTTTAATCCGTTTAATGTGAGAGTATCATAGAACTGGAAGTGGCGTAGTTAAATATTTTAGTTTCCTTTTGGTGACATTTTTTTTAATTTTGATTTGTTCTGACACATAAATTATGAGTGTAACTTAATATTATCGCAAATTGTAAATAAATAATAATTTTAAAGAATATATATAGTATCATTTTCAAATCAAATAAAATACATTAAATGAAATAACTGTAACTATTTATTAATGAGCTAAAATTATAATAAAAGTAGATGCGTAAATCAATCCTTTCACTGTTAGTAATGACATGCTTCAATGAAACTTGTGAGAGCAAATTCCAAATATAGTAGCGAGAAATCAAAGGTGATATATAGCTTTAATTCAATTAAATTCAAGCCATTATTGACACCCGATAGTTATCATTCAACATATTTCCTATTGAACTGCTTCAAACTCATTACAGATCACTCAATTAAGTACGCTTAGTTAGTTAGTTTTGAATTAATTAAATTGATTAAAGTGATTATTTGCGTATTAAGTTCAAATGTTACACAATATAATTGGTGTGATCTTCAAAATGTGATGTATATTATATAAATTACTTCTAATGTTAGATTTTATGTTATATTTTAATTTATATTGAATGTCATACATTCCAATTAATCATGACTAAACAACGTCATTTCGAAAATAGCAGCGTAATTTGAGGTCACCACAATAGATTCCGCGGTCGACCGAGCGGACATCACGCGTTGCCACAGTCATCATACACGCATACAACAACCGTCACAATTTTAAATCAGTGTTATATGCAATATACATAAATATAACATTTCAATATAGAGTATTATTACTTTAAAAAACTGCAAGATTGGATTCTTACGAATTCCATTTTAATGTAACGCGTCAGCAATTATTTCGTTTAGGTATGATACAAAGACATTGATATTAAATGTTTAATAATGTTGCCAAGTGGATGTTTTTTTACACATATTTAAGGAACTTGGTATTGCTGAATCCAGTCCATAAAAAAGTCTTAAATATTTATCGAAACAAGTTTAGATATTTTGCTAAGAAACGTATTTTTTTAAACAACTGCCTCAAAGACAATTTTCTTTCTGGCAGTAATAATTTTTTCTGAACACATTATTATGAATTATAACATTTTTATCAAACATAATATAAATATAAAATTTATTGCCAATTGATAATTAAGAACATATTCCATTAACTGTACCCGTGGACAGTACAGATAGAGAACAGATAAGCCTGGTATTGTTCGACTAATGCCTAAGCAATCCGAAGGTTAAATTATTGTATAGTTTATGGTCTTCAGATTGTAAGCTGAGATAACCACAATAAACCAGATTCAATCAATGATAACGTTTCAAATTACTATTGTACACACACAAAACAAAGACTTTATTATGATTGATTTTCACAAAAATAGTAGCTTAATATATTATATTATATTTCTTTTCTTAAAAGAAATGTATATGTAGAAAATAGAAAGAGAGTTATATGTATTATTTAAACACTGTCGACTTAATAAAAAGTGGTGACATTACAAATTTAATGACTTTTTATCCATCAAGTAACAATAAAAATGTAATATCACTTTTAATCTAAACCACTTTCAAAAGTTGTTATGTTTACTCGTATATTTTTTACGTAGACGTTAAGGCTTTTCAAATTGGTATCCATCGGCTCGTTGGTCTAGGGGTATGATTTTCGCTTAGGGTGCGAGAGGTCCCGGGTTCAAATCCCGGACGAGCCCAATTTTTTTGTAATATTTAAAAATTGTAATGTAAAGTTTTTTTTTTGTAAAAATATATTTTTGTTTACTTTATATGTATCTAATTATTTTAATCTATATTTACATTACCACAAAGCCTACTTTTAGTTTTGTACTAATAAAATCGAATAGATAATTGCGAGATAAATATTCTCTTTGAAACTCTTTAATAAAAGAAATTTAATACTTATCCGGAGTATATTATACTTAGTATAAAAACATTATTTGACTGATCATTCAGAGTATAGCCTAACCACTTGAATTTCACGCACCGTAGACTTATGATATAGGCAGTACTATATATTTTCTAAATATTCCGTTCCGAAGACCGTGAAATAGATGATCATGAAATCGTGAAGAGAGATTGTACGAAATTTTTGTTTGAGACCATATTAATTCAAAAATATATGAAAGAGAAATATGTTTTAGGATTTCCGAATGAACGCGTGTCAAGGTGGATAATTATATATTAAAAATAGTACACAATCTTAATAAAGAATATATTATACATTATTTTACATATATTTATTGTTGTAACGAACTTGAGATGTTATCAAATGAATTGCCAAAATATCCAATTATTTATTATTTGGTTTACTTTCAAATTAAGGTGAAGCTCAATGTTTTTACAATTGCACGAAACAAGAACCAAGAAAATAATCAATTCACACTTAAACTCAGATCAGTAGTAAACTTACTTAATTCTAATGATCAGTATAAAAATAACTTTGGCAATTCAACTGATGTCATTGTTTTGGAAAGAGCCGTAACACAAGACATTATAAAGTTCTCACAACTAATTGGCCTTTTGTCTAAATTATGAGATGAACTGGGTCAAACTAGTAAAATAGATACCACCAAATTTTGAATATATAATAGACTGAGATCTCATTATATATACTTCCCTTATAAAGATATAGTAAGAAAGAAAAATCCTATTTGTATAATATTTTGTTGTATTGTTTGTAAATAAATAACATGCAACTGAGCGTGTTCACTTTGAAGATTGTAAATAATAAAAGCTGAGCTCTAATTCTGTTATAGTTTTGTTTTTGAGCGCAATTCAGGGCGGTGTTGGCACAACAACTACGAAACTTTCATAATTCCACGTTTCTCTTCAAGAGGAAAGGGTAGTCCAACAATCAAATACGGATAAAAACAAAGAAATAAAGGAACTTGGAGATTTTGTTTTTGCAATAACTTTCTATTTTGATTATTTTCAGAACATTTTAATACATTATAGTCTTGAATAATTTATTAATAATTAATTATATGATGTGTAAATTGGGCCAGTTACGTTATTTAGTTATTTGCTCAAACTGAATACAATGATCTGACGTGAGTACTTTACCACCTAATTAAACAATCTTGAAAAATTATAAATCAACAAAAGAAGAAACCGTTTAACAGTCTGTATGTTTAATATAAAATTGCACACATATACAATTATGTCATTGTGTGTTTTAGGAACTCGTAAGTGGTGACTAAGAATATAACTGATCTTTTATTATCTTTCAGATTTGAAGTACTGAGGACTAGTTAATAAAGAAAAGATAAATGATCACCAACCGTTTCATTTTTTTTAATCTATTTTTTTTAATAATTTATTTATTAGTTTCATTACTTGTATGCTAGTAGTGCATTTATGTTTAAATTATAGTATTCAATTGAAATGGCATTCCTCTATGTATAATGTGTTATTACTCCAATATTTAAAGTTTCTCTTTCTAAAACCAAAATGGAAATGGAAAATCACAAACACCAATTAATTATACAAATCTGAAATATTTTCAAAAAGTTTACGAATAATTCTACTAAATATTTATTGCATAGTAAGTAATATTAGGTAAGATTAAAAAAACAACGTTCTTACGCACAAATAAGTTCTACCAATTAGAATCTTTTTTCTATTCTTAATATTTTCTTCTTAATATTATAGATATGATCTGCTAGAAAGAAACTCAGAATTTATCCTTGCGTTTAAACAATTAAATTATTAAAGAAGTTGTAATACCGCTAACAGTTATCACAGAAAAAATAATTACAATTGCTTGTCTATATATTATTTATATATAATCCCAGATATTTTTTAACTTCACAGTTTTAGGTTGATTGGATAATTTGATTTTTTAACCGTTTTAATTTTTCAATCAATATAATCTTTAATAAATATAATAATTAAATTAGTAATTCTTGTAAAAAGAGTCAAAATACACTGATTTGATTCCAATACTTTAAATTTTCTAACTAATATTCCGTCACTGTTCTAAATGTTTAAGACTAATGTTTTAAATTTATAAACTATGGTGTTATTAAAAAATATATTGTTAACTGTTTGATAGAGCCAGTCCATATCACCTAAGTGACAAATATTTTTCAGATCCGTTCATTTCATACAATTGCTGTATTAATGTCATTACTTTTAATAGCGATATAAATTACAGTTCTGATTAATCATTAAACGTTATTTGACGGACAGACTTAGTGATAATGTAGACACAATAGGAATACGGAGTGTTAATGTTAAGAGCTACTTTTCTAATAAAAGGACGTTAGAGGTAAAGCTGAAGCTTAGATGTCTGTTAGCTCTTTAATATGTTGTTATATTTAAAGATTTAGCAAAAAGGAGTTTTGTAGTTATATTACAATATACTCGTTGACGAAGTCAAGTTTAGCTTTAATCGCCGTCGGCTCGTTGGTCTAGGGGTATGATTTTCGCTTTGGGTGCGAGAGGTCCCGGGTTCAAATCCCGGACGAGCCCAACACTTCTTTTACTGGATTTTTATAAAATAACAATATAGCTTTATTAACTTTAGATGAAACAAGTATCGTAATTTCAGGTATATATATAGAAATTATTTTTTTATATTTTAATTATTCCTCAAGTAAACTTCATTGCGTATAAAGTTAATTACATGAAAATACAGTTTTTCTTAACTAAAAAATAATAATAATGCAAAATAAAACTAAAGAACTTAGTATTTTTACTGAAATTGACGAGAAATTAACTTTTTTTCATTACACATAACGCCTTAAAGACTATCGCTCTTAATGTCGTATGGTATCGAAATTTTTACAATAATAACTTAAGTAGAAAAGTCTTTTAAACCAGTGAAAGTGTACCAAAACTGCAGAAAAGGGAAGAGAAATTGATATTAGAAGAGATTTTAGACGAGAAATTTATTAGCAATTTTATAATATGTGTTTCTAGAACTTCCGTGGCAAAGTAAATGTAGGTATAGTAATAAAAAAAAAATTGTTTTAGGTAAAAAATAAGATGGAATGTAGATTTAACTGTAGTAATTATTAAACACTATCTAAAATACTATAATTAGTTTAAACACGTGTGTAACAAAGCTTGTTGTTGAGTCTTATAAAACAATACCTGTTATCTGCAGATTGTTCATTTTTACTGAATTATAATATCATTATAACTGAATTAAGTCTACAGAAAAATTTAAAATCTTAACAACCTAAGGTTGAGTTTTTATAAATTGTTTATCGGCTCCTTGATCTAAGGGTAAGATTTTCGCTTACGAAGCGAGAGATCCCAGGTACAAATCGCGGACGAACATAAAAAACAATAAAAATAAAACGCGCTAATAAAAGAAAATATTACTAAATTTTCGCCAAAATATTTTTTATAATAAATTTAAATAAATCGTGTTTAATAATTGTTATAACCAAATCTTTATATTTAACTACATGTAATATTAAATATCGAAAAAAAATCCTTTGTGCATTTTTCAATATTATTATAATTATATTTTTATTGTTGTATATATAGAGTGTAGAGTTGAAAGAAATTAATACATGAGATCATTCATTGGTACCATATATAAAGTGGCATCTAATGTATTTCTTAAAAATAATTTTAAAGAGTCGTCTAAATTAAAAAATAATAATAATATGGAAGTGTACTTAAATGTTTAAAATAAAAAAAGATAATAACGATAAAACTAGATAAAAAAAATATTATATTTATAAAGTCAATTACTTTTGTATTCTTAATATCAATTATTTGATTGCTACAGTTTATTATTTGTAGAGATGACCGTGTAAAACATTTCTTAAGACCGATCGAAACAAAACAACGAGTGTTAAATACTTTTTATTCAACAGAATAAATAAAAATCGAGGAAAAACAACAGATACAAAATTCAATAAACTGTGTTGTTCCGGAACTTTCATAATCTTCTTCCTTTGAAGAGACGAAGAAAAACTTACATTCAAAAAGGAATTTAATAGTACTTACTATTCGTTTGATTCAGTTTGTAGATATATAATTGCACGTAGCAATTATTTTAAATTATATTACATATATAATCTATAATGAATAACAAAAGTAAACTATCCGAGTAGATAAATAGTTCTTGTATAATATATAGTACTAGCAGGTTACCTATGCTTCGCAACGGACAGCAAAAGTGATTAAACATTTTGTTTGAATTTCCACACCACCTATTAACAACAATTATTATCAAACAGGCGCGTTATATTTTTTACAGTTTTTTAACTGTAACTTTGGAACGGTTTGGACCTTTGCAAAATCCTTTCTTATTGCACCTATTCAATATGTCAGGAGTCTTGTGTCCAAATTTCAGCTTTCTAGGTATAACGGTTTGGGCTGTAGAGCGATGAATGAGTCAGTGACTTAGTGAGTGTCTTTGTGTTTTATATATTACGATAATAGTTCTTTTTATATTAAAAAGATTCCAAACAATGCTCTATTTTGTAATTATATTTATATTTAACACAAATAATAAATTTACTTTAAAATACCAATAACGGTTAACAGTAAACACTCTTTTTTATACAAAAAATGATATTTAATGAAAATATATTTAAAGATACCTTATTTCGTAAGTACTAAGTTAGTTATGAAGGTATTGTAAGCGTCTTATACTTGGGGCCATTATTTAACTATCATTCCCAGTTCATATACTAATTAAATTCAATAAATGTCCGTGATGTTATTAATGTTTATTTCTTGCAAAACTTCTAAATTTCATTCGATTGGATGTTTAAATTGAATAGTGAATACATAGATGTATTATATATGTATTTATAATATGTATACGTATATATATATATATATATAAATATTATATTTATGTAATACGTATACATATATATAATATTTCAATTTCAATAAAAAAATCTCTTTGTATTATTATTTATCTTTAACTATCCATAAATGTGTAATAGTTTAGACTCTCTCACTATCGGCTCGTTGGTCTAGGGGTATGATTTTCGCTTTGGGTGCGAGAGGTCCCGGGTTCAAATCCCGGACGAGCCCAACTTTTTAATGTTTTTTTTTTTTGTATTTGTACTTAATCATTTAGTGTCTAAATTATTAAAACATGTTGGTGTAATCCGCTATAGTCTTCTATCGAAAAATAAAACGAAGTGTTTGCAAAGTTTGAAGCGATATTATTTATTAATGGAATACACCATCTGAAATGAACTGCTACCAATTATAAATATAATCATAACCAGTTCGAACATAAAAAAGATGGCTTAGTTGCTTCAACAAATTATAGTTCTGGTTAACGCAACTAACAAGATAATTATAGTATGTACAAAAACACTTTCATAATTCACTTTGTTATTATCGACTATGTATGGAAGCTACAGAATAGATTAAGTAAGATTTATGAACTAATAAGATATGTTGGTTGAAATACAAGATATCTTTTATTACTTGAATGTCACCAAAACGAGTAGGTAAAGCAATTATGTTACACTATTTTTAACTTACCTGTTATTTTTATTTACTTAAAAGAAGTCTTTATTACATTTATTTAACCGGCTGTTATCGTTCTTCTAGTAATTTGATCGGAATTTGTCCGCCTAGTATGGAACACATTCGGGAACCCTTCCTTCAAATTACGGTCAATATTAGGGTCAGCTAAAGACAAAACCAATCTAAATGTAGCTATATAGAAGAAACCTTGTCATTACAACAAATGTTACGTAGTGTACAAATTCTGTTCTACCTGCAGATCACACCTTACACCCCGATTCCTTCAGAACCGAGCTCATGATTAAGGAACCCGGATGGGTTGAAAACTAGTTTGGCAAATTCCAAACCGATTTACAAGATTGCAGACGGTTATTTATATATAATAAATGTGTTTGTGCAAGTTTATGTTTTTTTTTATCCAAAAACCAAAAGTTCCATTTATTTTGGAATAAGAATAATCGTGTTTATTGTATTATATTAGATGATTAGAGATGTTATTTGTATCAAGTCAAAAGATTTTTATTACTATTAGGCATATATTGCGCTTAAGAAGAGTTGGATTCTTGTTGCTATGACTTATTTTTTAACTCAACAACAAGAAATAACAATATCTTCACTTGCCATACTATAATAAAAAGCACTTCCATTACTTTTAGAAAATAATAATGTTAAGAGTTATTTCTTATGATAAAAGGATTTTAGATATTAAAATAAAAACCTTTTCGTTGTAAACATCTTGTTGACCCTTTTATATACCTACTTTTGTTTTTCAAAAATTCTTATTCAGAGCTATCGCTTCATTAATGCAAGAGACATGGCATCGTGTTTATTTGGCTTTGAGTCAAACTTTTAAATTAAGTTCACTCACTTTATCGTACATTCAGTTGGAGAAAGAGATATTTGCACTGAAAGAGGTCTATGTTTAAATCATAAGGACTTAAAATTAAAACTTATATCATTATTGTCGTATTCATTAATATGTAATACTAGCACGCGATAATTTCAACATTATGTGGTAAGATTACTAATCAATTTACACAAAATCTTTATAAATTGAACCTTATGTGTTATTTAGATTTATTAGTTATATTATTCTGCAGTTTCGTCTATATCCGTTCAATAGTTTTTCTGCGAAAGAGTAACAAACATACATACATGAATCCGCTCAAATTATGCATGTAATATAAGTAGGATATAGGCTAAATTTTTTTACTTCAATATAATGTTGGCTAAATTTTATCCCATATAGTATTTACGATAACTATTTTCACAAATGCATTTCGTAATGCATTTGCCATGTTTCTATATCTCTAATTATTATTATTACTATTTCAACAAGGAGTTTGTATTTATTATTATTATATATATATATTTTCAATATAATACTCTACTTATATAACATAAATGTTTGACTAGAAAAACCAGAATAATCGTTTCTATAGCTGTTTGAAGTCTGTGATATAACAAACAGTGTTGGACTGCGTCGATACAATTCAATCTCATTAATAAATGGAAATCAGATTTCACTTGTGTTCGATTCTGATTCGTTAATACTTCCTGTTCGGATCAGTCTTTCGATCCAGAAAATTAAACGTTAGATATTTATAGGGACTATTCCTAAACGTTTCCTTGATGATTCATAACTCTTTTTTACTTATTTATTTAGTTAATATGTTCTATATTGCTTTAAGTATGCAAAAAAATCACTTGCTTAATTAATATATAACTAATAATTGACATTTGTTTTCATATATATATTTATATGAATGAGGCAATATTGATACATTTTTATGGGTATAAGTATGCTATGTATCAAATAGCAAGTTCGCATCGGTAACATTACTACTTTGTTAAATTGCTCCGAATCTAAATGACAGATTGAGATGAGTATTTATATTGTTAATCGATCCATTGTTTAGAATACAAACGACTATACAGATTAGCATCTTAGTATATTTTTTTGGGAAATAATACATTACGGTTTTATGTAAATTGAACTGAAATATAAGGATAAATGTTAAAGAGGTCGGGAGGTCGTAAAAAATCCCGCCTGCTGGGAGCTTTACTCGCGTGCACTGCTCAAACCAACAGAGATACACTAAAGTTATGTACTAGAGAATTGTACCAGAATACTATAAAGAAGTGCACGATAGCATGTCTGTATCTTTTATGGTTAACTCCAATAACTACTTTGTTATATAATTACTAATGTTACGTAATTTTCGAGGCTGTTGTGTATTGTTTAGTATTAGTCCTTATCTAAATATCTAAACGACGTTTTTAGTATCGCCATGTTATATAGATCAAATTTGTCTTTTATACTATATAAATCTAATAAATACTTTAGAAGATATTATAATTTATAGGCAATTAAAGAATTATAAGCCTTGCAAGGCAGCGCTCTTTACATGACATCCCGACCCCGCGTTCGTGTCCTCCAGACCCCTATTCCGCTCATGCTATAAAAGCCGGCATGGTTATGTACAATTTTAAATGCAATGCAAGTGAAGTCGCGGGTAAACTCTAGTTCATTATAATTATGACTGGCCATTGAATTATTTCAAGGCCGTATTATTTGTCATTAGAGGCTTAATTTGATTTGAATAGTACCGTATTCATTATACTTATCTATTCTACATTTAAGTTAAGTTTTAAATACGTATATAAGTACATTATCCAATTAAATATAAACATATAATAAATGTATATATATTATATATCACATTCGTATCTTACTTACGTACTTTAATTTAATATAAAAAAAACCTAAATATTATACAAACAAAGTTTTGTTTTTTAATTATTCAATAAAGTAATAATCCGAACGATTTATATCTCTCACAGAATGATTGATTACAAATGATAATGACTTATAAATGAAACAGTTATTCCGCATTTCACATAATAAAAAAAACCGTTAAACATTTCGAGGACAGCAGCGTAATTCGACGTCACCCACAATAAATCCCGCGGTCGAGGAGCGGACATCACGTGTGACCGCAGTCATCATACGCGCATACAACTATCAACCATCACAACCTTAAATCAAACCTTATATTTATTGTATAAGGACCACTTTTGAATAACATTTAATGATTGCGGTTTTAAAAAAGTAAATTCGTTGTTTTAAATTTTCAATTTCACGTGTCAGCAATCATGTCAATTCAGATTTTGTCATGTTTTCATATTCCTAATTAATCCATTTATTAATTGAAATACTTCATACTAGGTATTATTTTATATTATTTATTGTTATTTAATATTATTAATTTTTAATTGATGAAGTGCCCAATCAGTAATTCTGTCAATCAGGTTTACTTTAAACCCTAAAATGTAAAACTCTTAGAAATATTTTTTTTCCAATTAGGTCTATATGTATTAGACAACGGTATACAAAGTATTCCTATTATATGCTATACATAATATAATTATTATAAGGTATAAACATAAAAAATTCAAATGTGTATTCTTTGGATATAATTAACCGGTTGTAAGAAGAGGGTTTTGTTTTTGTATCTTGCTTGTTTATTTGTATGTTTGTTTGTAGTATTCCTTATTACATTATATCTTTCAAACCGCTGGACAGATTTACATAATTAAGGTGACGTCAGATACGTGTTTATAGTCTAAGTGTTCTTAGATATGTCACGTTACACTTAATCCAATACGGCGCCGTCTACATGCAGTCACGTTGTGAACAAAAACAAAAATGTTAAAGGGGCACCGTGTGGGGTATCAAATGAATTTAGTTAATTAGCACATTTCAAATATAAATAACACGTAACAAGCTTTTTTCCTTATTTTAGGGGTATTATATTTGCGTGATAAATACGTAAACTTTATAAACTGTCTCATTTGGGGCGTCAACTACAAAAAAAAAAAATCAAAATAAACCCCAATGTCTAAGATAACTTTATAAAACCATAAAGTGGGAAATAAACAATATAAAACCCAATGCATTAAATATGAATTAAATAAAAAAAACAAAATAAAAAAGAGGTTCAGTTTTCTGATATACACTAGTATTATTTTTATGCTGAACATAAATATACGGAATTCCTTACTTTCAGTCGGGACCAACATCTCAAGATATACCTCGCTTTCGCAATCCTCTGTCTCGCAGTTTGCTTCTCGTTGTTGTCTAAAAAAGTCTAAAATTGTTGTAACATTTGAGACGGAAACGCAAAACTTTTACATTTTTTAATTATCGTAATTTGAAAAGGAAAAGCAAATCTACATATTTTTATAATATGTATGACTATCTCAAATGATCTGGCATTTGATCGCCATACGATAATCTGTAAATTTACGCTAACAAGCAACTGAACCTCTACACGCTGCCAAAAGTTTACAACACATTTTCCTAGTAAAGGATTTTCTTTTGCTTAAGGCGTTTGAGCAGAGTTATTATGTAGATCATAAACAACCTTGAAATACATGCTCATCGTAGGAAAGAATTGACCCTTTTGAAATGTTGGTCCCGACTATAAAAGTCCGCAATTCTGTGTGTTTCAGTTCTTCATTAAAACATTACAAGTGTTTATCTGAACTTGTTTTTTCCATTTTCAGTCTATTTATTTTGTAAATATTTTTTATGCTATATGTTGCTATATGTTTTAATTTTTTTTATTATATTTATTATTTTACTTTTCATTGAATCGAAAATATTTTATTTAAGACTGTGAAGCTACGTTGTATGCATTGTATCTTCGCTCCCTTGATAATAATTTTATTATAGCGTTAATAGCTCATTAATTGACTTCCGTTTGAATGAAAGGTATTGAGAGCTGAGGTTATTAGCTACATTTCCGATTACTATCAACCAATTTCATATTTTTATAAAAAAATAATAATACTTACTTCATTAAGGTAGTTGTCATACAAGTACTCGTATATGCTAAATGAAATGTAGTTTATACTCTAATTACATGATGTCCAAATAAATTTGAGGTATTATGTTCGTTTACATAACAGTAAGTAACATTCAAGTTAGGACACGATATTTAGAAATTTTATAACTACTTTTTATTATATATAACATTTGTAATATAGAATATAAAAATGTATATAAGAAGATTGTAATTGTTTTTATATAATAGTAATCTTGATAATGTTTTATCTAAAAAACATTTTTTTTAGACTATTATTTTTTTTAATTATTTTTTTAGTAACATATCTTATAATAAATAATAATAATAATTATTGTTATCGATTATGCCTTTCTGTACAACCTTAAAAGCGACAATTCAAGCAACCATTTAAAATATAGTAAATGCATAAAAGAGCCGTGTAGATACTTAATTAAATATCAAATAAATAATATTGTAATGGAAATAATATGACATGTTTATAAATTAATTGAGGTTGATATAGTGTTTTAAAAGAAAAATTAAAATTGATTTTGATTTTGAACTTAACAACGACCAAGGGATTAAAATCTATTTATTTATCCAGTCGTTAAGCAACAAATGTATTTTAGTAGTATTAGCAGTTACATTCTTAAAAAGTAGGTCATTATATAAAAAAATGTTTTAGTGAATACAATTATTTAGTATTCCACAGCAATATTTTTGGTTCTTGTTATATTAAGGCGTTGCGAATCATTTTGACAACATACCTTAGATAAAAATATATTTTATGACTATTCTGTAAAAACAAAAATCGTGAATATTAAAACTTAATATGATTAAAGACGTAAAGACTGTCAACACGAAAAAAAACTTATAAGGTACTCAGCATCGAAGCAATGGTGACCGTTCCCCATAAGACTATCATTATGGTTGTTTGTCAAAATAATATAAAAAAAAATTGACTTCTACCCAACTACATATTTTTATTGTTGCGATACTAAATTGAATGATGTAATAAACTGTCCAATCCGAAAAACCCAGACCTAATTCCCTCTAAATTCCTGACCGCAATAAAAACACGGACCATGTGAACCGAAAAACCTAAAAACGAAGAGGACGATGTATCTTTTCAGCAAATATAATTTTATTACAAATATTTTATGGCGTCGAGAATTCATGCGTCTATTAAAAGTTTACTGCCTTCCCTTGTATCGAGGATGAAATATAAAAAGCACCGTGGGTGTACACGAACGGAAAATTAGTGATTAATATACTTTTTTCATTATTTCTTAAAATATTATATGTTTTATTAGTTTTATTAATATTAATGACATACATATTAAATCATATTTTAAACTTAATTTTACTTAAAAAAAAACATCTATATATCACCAAGCCGACATTATTGCTAATTTTATAACAATGTATAATGTTATATGTTAACATTAGCAATAATGTCAGCTTACGAACATTTAACTATTCCAATCTGTAGTGTTTGTTAAAGAATTTAAAATAGCCAAGATAAAAAATGTATTGTACAAAAAATAAAATTATTGAAACTGGAAATATTTTTATGACTTTTTGAACATTTTAAGACCATAAATTATCAGTGCGAGAGCGACTTTATTATCTCTATACAATACATTAGCATTTACGTTTTTATCCAGAGCTTCCGGAACATTGATCGCGCTTTTTGTAAATATTTTGCGAGTTTAACCCTCTATATGTGACAAACGATTAATGTTACTGCGAAAAAAAATTTTTCACGATCACAATACTTTTGGCCTTCTTTAGTGTTAAATTTCTTTTTAATAGTACAATATATTAAGTAGAACTTATTAATTCAATGAACATATCGAAAGCTAAATTAAAAACATAATAATGTATGTGTAATGTTATTACTTACCAAATAATAAACTCCGAACGGCATCACGACAACAGCAACCAATAAATCAGCAACCGCCAAACTCACTATAAAGTAATTCGTCACCGTTTGCAATGTCCTCTCCCTCACCACGCTCATAATCACTAACACATTACCGAACAGAGTGAAAAACGGAAATATTAACAGTAACAACGCCCAAAAGTTATATTCAGTATTTATATCGATTCTACTGAAACACGATATGTTGAATGTACCGTTAAAAGTACAGTTTGTGTACACGTCATTCAAGATGTCTAACGTCTGGTTGTGTACACTAAATAAATCATGACTGCCATTTCCGTAAAAATAATCACTAAAATCCTCTACTAACATTAACATATCACCCGTTTCTTTGGTTTCATTTTTAATGTGACTAGAATTAAAGGTTCCTTCTGATGCTAATACGTTCTCTGATCGATTGTCTGGTGGCCGTTTTGAAGGGTACAGATATGTATGACTCTCTGATTTACGATAGTATGGTACCTTTGTTGTATCTATCATGGTCAATTCTTTTTATTATGTTACATTGGATTCGTAATGGAACGAGTCAGTCATATTTCTAAAATTTATTGGATACTTCTTGCTATTTCATTGAAAATTCTTGAGTTTCCATCTGAAACAAATAAGTATACAGTTATCACACATTAATAAAAAAAGAAAGTATAATTATGTACATTACATATATTATGTTACAAGACTAAAGATAAATATAATTTGTTGTTTTGTCTATCGCTGTTAGACATTGAAAATCATAAAATATTTTTTATTTTAACAACTAATATATGAAATTGAAAGCTATAATGATATAAAGTAAAAAAGTATAGAAAGTGTACTGAGTAGTGAAATTATTGTTTACTTTAGTTTTTCGTATTCTCTCTCGTTACACTTATTGAAAAGTTCTACAAAAATAAAAATATCAAGTCTAGTTACTGGTTTATCTACAGATGACGGACCAAAGAAGTTACGAGTACTTTAATAATCGTTTAATATATAGAGATCATTTATATTTTTTAACTTCTAAATCGTTATACTTGAGAAGATACTCATACATCATCATGACGTTGAAACATAATTTATAACCATTAAAAGATAATAGACTAAAAGTTATCGATGATAGGCTTTTCACCTTTTAGATTCGCTTCATTAACTCCATTATAACAGTACCTTAGATCATCAATCATTCAAAATTGTTATAAAAATCTATAAAATAATCAAAAACGTCAATCAAAACATTTTGGTTATCACTTTTTGTGATAGATGATATAGGACAATGAAAGTAAATAATTCAAAAATAAGAAGTTGTATATACAATAAAATTTATATTACTTCTGCTTTAAATTAATTAAAATTAATATGGTCTGTATATATTAAATACTTAGTCTATGATCGCGTGTGCGAGAGTGTGCAGAATAATTTAGGAACAATATGGTTTTTAGATGCACCTGGAGGAACTGGGAAAACTTTTTTGACTAAATTAATATTAGCTTATGTTCGAAATCAGCGTAAAATCGCTCTTGCCGTGGCTTCATCAGGTATAGCTGCAACATTGCTACCAGGAGGTAAGACTGCTCACACTATGTTTAAAATACCAATTAATTTAGATCGCACGGAAAGTCCAACCTGTAGTATTTCAAGAAATAGCGACAAAGCTAAGGTATTGCGTGAGTGTAATTTAATCGTATGGGATGAATGTACGATGGCCCATCGAAAAGGAGTAGAAGCAGTAGACAGAACTCTAAGGGACATAAGACAAAATGATCGACCAATGGGCGGTATTACGGTTTTATTTTGTGGTGATTTCCGACAAACCTTACCGGTAATACCACGGGGAACCCGAGCTGATGAGATTAGGGCTTGCCTGAAAAGCTCTTATTTGTGGCGTGATATACAATCGGTGCATTTGACTATAAATATGCGAGTGAGAACTGGAGACAACGCAGATAATCGTGAATTTTCTGATACATTATTGAAGATTGGTGAAGGTACCTATCCACAACTACACCAAGGAAAACTTATTCTGACACCTGAGTTATGTTGTATAGTGCAATCCCAACAACATCTTATATCTTCGGTTTACGGTGACATAACAATTATATTAAATAGGGACAATTCTTGGCTTTGCGAAAGGTCCATTTTGACTCCTCGCAATGACCAGGCATCTGAAATTAATAATAAAATACTGTCTAATATACAGGGAGAAAGCAAAGTTTATAGTTCAATAAATAGAATGGTTGATGAACAAGAAGCCACTAATTACCCGATAGAATTTTTAAATTCTTTAAGTATGCCTGGACTACCTTCTCATATAATTTGTTTAAAAATTGGCATACCGATAATTCTGCTCCGAAATTTAAGACCACCTCAACTTTGCAATGGAACTCGGCTAAAAGTAACCCAGTTGCAACAAAATGTAATCGAGGCTCAAATTTTAACAGGTTGCGGTGCAGGAGAAACTGTCTTTATTCCCAGAATTCCCATAATACCAAATAATTTTCCATTCCAATTTAAAAGAACGCAATTCCCAGTATCGGTGTGCTATGCCATGACTATCAATAAAGCTCAAGGGCAGACTTTTCGTGTTGCTGGAGTAGATCTCGGTGTTAGCTGTTTCTCGCATGGTCAATTATACGTCGCTCTTTCCCGGGTTAGCAATTCTAGGAATCTTTACGTTCACGTGCCGGACGGGTCGACTCTTAACATAGTCTACCCAGAAGCTTTGCGCTGAAACATTTTAATTTGATCTAAAAATATTAGCAATATATTATCTTAATAAAAAACAAGGAGTTACACGCTGACCGAGTCGTGGGTATAGCGTGGGTATATTATAATATTCTGCGGTTACTTATATTTTTCAACAGTTTTGTGGATTGGCATATTATATTACTATTGCCCTTCTAAAATACGAAAGTGAATCTGCCTGTTACGTCAAAACTATGAGGGAGGACATCTGCTAATTTTTTTTCGAAAAACGACGGAAACGCGGACGAAGTCGCGGGGAAAAGCTAGTATTAAATAAATTGGTCTTTTCCAGTAATGGACAGAATGTGGATTTTAAGTAACAATACTGAGTTGGCTGAGGGTTGTCTCTTATACTGTTTAATATTTTATTTAATCATGTATCCTGTGAGTTATGTTTATTACATAAAATCCCTTGACCTAACAATACAATATTATAAGAAAAGCTATATTATCTTTGACCTATTTCTAAATATTGTAACCTATTGTAGAACAAAATGTTCTTAAGTTACTTCGTTTAACAATCTTGACAAGTTTGGTCCATGGATGGATAATTGCTTTTCTTAGTGATATGTAAGCTGAGGATCGCAATTCGGAGGGTTGCTAGAAACATCGGCTTGGGTAGTTGATTAATATTAAATCAAGAGTCTTTAAGCCAAGTCATCAGGTCTTGGAAAGTTATAACTCGTCAATTAGCATGTAAGTAATCGAACTATTATTTAAGACGTCAGATACTATTTTAAACCTGAATTGTCTTTAATTATTTTAAGTTATTAATCATTCTAACTTCAACAATTTTTTGTTCCTTTATAAGTTATCAATTTAATGTATTAATGTGTTGTTAAATAATAAATTGATAAATTGAGTATTATCATTAAATGAGTAAAGACAATAAATCATTAATATTTATGACACTGAAGTTAAATAAAAAACAAACCAATCTAGATCTAGAATCTAGATGAAAGGACTAATTCCTTGAGGCATAGCTCTTGTATGTTTTTGGTGAAAGTTATAGGTCTCGGTTAAAATCACTAAGTTATGAATGTTGACGGTTGCTCTCATGACTTGGTAATGCTCTTCAATGTCGTTTTAATATACTTCGGTCTTAAGATAACTTCGATCCAGACACATGCTAAGTATTCTAGTATCGAATGTTGTGTAAATAAAGATTTATTAAACATAAAAATATAAAACCTAATTGTCTAGTTAAATAAAATGATAGGTATTAAGATAAATGTAGATAGAAGTCAGTCTCGGAAATCTAAAATCAAATAAAAGTAATCTATCTTCACTAAATATTTATACTAATTTATCCATTTAGTAATTAAAAAATAAATACAATTTTGCCTTTAAATGAGTGAGTTTTCGTGACTCTACAAATATCCTATAAGCATATTTTTTTTTTAAATATCATAAAAAAATATAAAAACCCGACTGCCTAAAAAATATTAGTAAAAAAAATAATAAAAAACAGGGTTAAATTTCTCATAAACACTTGTAATATTTTTATGCGGAACATAAATACACGGAATTCCTGACTTTTTATTCAGGACCAATATTTCGAACGGGTCAATTCTTTCCTATAATGGGAACCACGCTCTCGTACTCGTCGGTCTCGCAGTTTACTCCACGTCTTAAATTTTTGTCACATTTGAGACTGATATTGGAAAAGCAAACCTACATACTTTGACAACATGTGTGACTGTATCTAAAAATAAATTATATTAGTTTTGTTTTATTTTAATAATAACGTATTTTTGTTTGTTTATTAAATTAGAAACAAAGAAAAATACAAAAATGTTTAAAATACTATTTTGTTTTCTGTGTTTTGTACGGCATATGAGTTATTTATAAAAAAATATATATTTTTCGCTGTTATTTTATTATAAAATAAGATTTATTTTCAGTTTTAAAAGAATCTAAAACAAGCAGTATCTATCTTCATTATTATTTCTAGTTGAAATGTTATTTAATGGAACGTGCAACAGCATCGATCTATCATACAACTAGGGTTAAGGATTGATCCATTAACAAGTAAAGCGATAAGAAGTGTTATATCGGATAGAAAAATAAAATAAATAAAATTAATAAAACTGTTTTTAAAACTATTGTAACTATTTAACATCTAACAAAACAATAAGAACATTTCAAGCCGTTAAACAATATAAGAGTTTAGTAGCGATTATTAAATATATTCACTGAAAGTCATATCCAAAAAACCCTATCACAGTCAGATCAGTCAGATCAGTCTTAAAATTATGTTTAGATGAAAATAAGACTAATGTAATAATGTTTTATTAATTATAATATAAGGATATTTCTTAAATAATTGTCAATTTCGAGTATCTGTTTAAAAATAAGTAGGTATCTTTAAACCTTAGATATATGTTTTTTCATATTACAAACGTGAGACACATTACTTAGATGTTTAATTTAAAATATAATTATTAATTTATCAATATGAATTAAAGACTCTTGAACGGAATCCCAGCGGTGGTGATATTTTATTTTATTTTAACATATTAATGGAATATTATTTTAATTTAGCTTTATGAAGGTTAAAGTAATAATTACTCTTAATCAAGTTTATTGACTGGAATGTTCTTTTTTTGCAATCGAGGCTTCAAATGCCTTTTACTTATGGATAAAATTTTACTTAAGCTTAAGTATTCTCAAAGCTTCTCGTTAGAGTTCAATTTTATTGGTAACAATATTTAAGGTGTCAAAGAAACCATAAGACTTCAATCTTCTTTTCACCGTCTGTTATTGTTCTTAGACTTACTCATAGAAATAAAGAATATAAAATTCTATACTGAGAGATTATTTTGGTTTGGACTCTCAAATTTATATTTGCATTTTTTAGACTATTTTTTCAAAATTCTTTTACCGCGGACGAGTAAGAAAGACTAGTATAAATTTTTATTTTTGTTTAAAAAGGCTGGAACGCATTGAAGCAATGTGTGAATTTTGTAAGAAATACAACTAAAAGTAGAAAACTAGTTGTTACAGTATCTAATAATTGGTGATTTGGTAAGTATAATGGTAATTTGGTATAACCAATTCTTAAATTAATTGTCATTCGTGGTGGTGGTAACGACCTCAGTACAGGTAGTTATTTCCGCTATAGTAGAATACACTACTCATTTGACAAATCGTCAAACGTCAAATAGTAAAATTGAATTACAACAGTTAATTACACAAATTGTACGGAATCGCTAACGATTCGATTGAAAGTGACGACGGTCGGAGGTTAGATTTATTTAAATATTCCAAACGTATTGTTGGGGAAAAGATTCAACAGAGATTATTCAATATTTAAAACATTTATAGTATGGGAGTTTTATATTACAAGTATTCGAAAATTCATATTTTATCTCAAATTGTTGATATGTAATAAATCTTCGAAAATGTAAGTAAAGATTATATTCAATATACTACTATACAGATATTTCCTTATATATAAATGATGTTAAGTATTAATTAATAACAAAAAATGTGTGTATAATGTAGACTATTTAAGATTGTAGTTTACATTTTAATAATAATATGATTTCTTGTTAGTTGATTTTTTTAATTAATTAGTTATATAATTAATAATATATAATTCTAGATAAATATAACATTAGAACACAATTTTAAAGTATCAGCACGATAACCCTCAGTAAGATTTACCCTATGATTTATCTTGTGATAGATATTTTACTTCATTTTATGTGAGAGGAATTTGTATTTTTTATCAAAAGATCATTAATCACATCACCCTGTTAGAAATATAACATTATTATATTTTTCTGCGTTCCAAAATCAATAGTTATTTTATTATAATAACGGTATTTTATTATATTAACTACCAGCCACTGCTACTCTTATACTAGTCAACGATATCGTTTGCTCCCACATCACCTGATCCAACTAATCAGTCTTTTAATATAAATAAACAACTTTTTTGTTGTGTGAAAATTATAAAATTCTATACTAAGAGTAATATATCTGAATTTAAAATATTCATAACGATAGTACAATTCGTGAGTTACAGTCTGTAAATGACTAACTAGATTCTGTATTTAATGAAATCGCTGTTATATTTTGTCGCATAATACTTACTAATTTAGATGATAAATATTTGTGTATGAAATACTAGAACTGGTTAAAACGTCTCTTTGTCTTTGTAGGCACATTCTAGTCACTGGATATTGTCAAAGGCGACTAAAATACACATAATAATATAATTTTCGCTTAGCAATGGAAAGCTCAAACATAATTTATATTGAATCGTAATAGGTACTCGGAATTGTAATCTTACCAAAACATTTATTTTTGTATTATATTTTAATTTAAATATATGCATATATATGTACCTAGCTGTGTCGAAATATATATAGCATGGAGCAACTGCTGTGAGGATGTGGAGGGCATAAAAAGTAGAGTTGTCTTCGACTGTCTCATGTAACACTTCATAGTACAAATAGATTTATAAATTCATGCATTAACTTTTCGTGAACGGAACCGCGAATGGGTTTGGAACTAATCAAGCTAACTCCAATTTAATTAACATGAATACAGTCAATTTAATTACAACAAGTACATCGCCTCTAATTAAAACTTAAATAATTATCTGTTTACATATTATGTATTTAGAATGGAATCAATGAAGTGTATATGTAAAGATAAATATAATTTAATAGTTAATTATTTTTGTCCTGTTTAAGTCAATATAAACAACATAACAAAATACCACCCTCTTAACGAGATTCCGTAAAACCCAGGAGAAAAGTCAAAACAAATTACTAAAACGAGTAAATTTTCTGTTGACAAATGACTAAGATAATATTGTCCTTATGTGATGTGAAGATGTGACCTCTATAACAAGATATACCTACCGTAATGATATGTTAAGATACTTGGTATTATATGCCAGACTAATACTGTACAGTAATATATGAAATTATTATTAGGATTTACAAAATGTAAGCATTTAAATATTATTATTATTATTTAAAACAAGTTCACTCAATAACATCGAACCCGAATGTTCAAAACTAGTCAGGCGAATTACGATTAATATACGCGAGTAGAGCGAGTAATATATAAAAGTGAAAAAGATCTCATAAGATTTCTCGGTCACTAGATCAAGTCACAACATACAACAATTTTTTTACTTAACTCACTATTACATTCTCTTTAAAAATGTAATTAATTATTGCTTAAGATGTAAAAGGTTTACATATACTGTACTGTAGAGTTCCTGTAGGGTTTCCGTCTTTTTGTCAGCGCAATTAAAACGTTATTAATGTTCCTCCCTACAGACGTCACTAGACATTACGAGTTAAGTAAGCCGAATGAATTGGCTGAGATTAACTAATTAGTTCAATTATTGTCGAATATAATTTGTTTTGCTAATATTATAAATACTATACTATAGCTTTAATCGTTAAGCTCTTGACTATTACGCTAATCCATATTTATGTATACAATGCTACTGATCGACCATTATCAACATTTGCCATTTTTTATAGAAGGTGCTTCCTTCAAATAAAGGAAGCATTTTAATTCAGATAATCGCTAACATCTTCCTATGATTTTATAATGTCTCTCATCTTTTGCAGGAATTGCGAACAATGTGTATGCAAACCAAATTCTTCATCGTTACAAATCCCATAAGTAACAATATTTTAGCCAATGAAATAAGCATACTCTTCAGAGTGCTATGAACTATTTAGAGTAAAAATCTAAATTATAATAAAACATTTAATAGGTTTAAATTCCGTCGTTATTGTCATTGCTTAGATGATAATAATGAAAAACGAGATATCGGAATGTCTAATAAACCTTGTGAGAAATAACATATTATGGACAATTACTTTAATTGAAAAAAAAACTCTTTTACTTTAATATAATAATAATTTTTCTGTACAACATTTTGATATTTTTAAATATTATAGCTAACTTTAATGGTATCGAAATAATAAAAATACTGTATAAGGAGGTAAATTATTCGGTCTCATTACTTCTAAGTGTTTATTACTCGACGGGCTCGTTACGACGATAAAAATAAGTAATACTTATTATATTAATTAGGAAAAGGTAGAATTATTTCTGTTAAGTAATGAATGGCTGGGTAATTTTGTAGGAACGAGTGAGGCAGTAAGTTAACGGCTTATATAAACATTGAGGAAGATAAACCTAAAATACTACAACTTTTTATGCGCCACATAGGAACATCATTACAAGTATACAGAAATAGTAAATATATTAATAAAAAAAAACAGACACCGTTAAAGTCAAACATATTTTACTAACATTTGAAATTATTGGATTCCATATTGCCCGAGATCTTGTCATCATTTCGATGAGATTTAGAAAACGACTACTCTTATTTCCACCAAACATATCTGAAACCATTTCGACAGACCGATAAACAAATGAACTTGTGTTAAACTTGTAACACTCGTATTTTTATCGGAGGTTTTAAATATATTTACCATTCTTCAAATGCGTAACATAATGTAAATAACGAATAAAAATATATTGGAATCAGTTCCCAAGGAATTCCTTATATAATTATATAATAAGGCTCCGGAAAACATAAAAAGAATTCCTTCGAAATGTAATTGAAAACACATCATGCGAATAGTAATTTGCGAAATATTTTAAATAAGATTTAACCTTTGATCATTAGTTAACAATATACTTATATTCAGTCATCGACATCGTAAAAGATACATCCTCCTATGTACTAGGAGACGATTATAAGTATATAATAATGGGTATTTCAAAGTTATTGTAGATTGTATACATTTTACTTTTCCTATAAATCATAAATAACCATTCATGTCTATACCCTCAAAGGTACCTCCGAGGTAAACCCTATTCACCCACTTCCCTTTCACGCACGTTAGTCGTCACTTCCGATATGATCATTCTTTTCTACTATTCATAACTTTTCAGTATAATTCATTGAATGCTTTTCTCCGTGGACATGGATTTGTGCAACCTTTCAATTTAATATAATATTATTTTTACACAACAAGCAAAATATTCAACCTATACTATAATAATATAATAAAGTTAAACAATTAATTTCTTGAAGCCCATAAACCTCCGGAGCTACAAGTTCTCTTAATTGTTAAGGAAAGTAAATGTACATATATACAGATGACATTGCTTTTAGATTTTTAAAAGTTTAAGAAAAAATATAGCAGATACTTTTTGTTCCCCGGATTCGAGAAGAAGCTCTTAATTAACATTATAGAAACGCCTCTTTGTAGTTCACGGGAATTGCTAGAAATAAAATTACACTAGGAGATAAAAGAGGAGAAACTATAAATAGCTATAAGTTCAAATTAAAAAAATATTATTCAACTATAATGTTATGGACCTTCTGGTTATATATTAATATGTAAATTTTTTACAGTAATGTGTTATTTTTTTAAAACAAAATATATCTTTATGTAGTTACACACATGTAGATATGGATACAAAAAAATTTGTTTCTTACGAACACAGGCAGTATCTGATATTCACGCGGATAGAATAGTGAGCAACATTTTAATAATAATAGGTTTATCTTTTTTTTTGTTAAAAAATTACAGGAAAACAAATATTATTAATAACCTATCCACAAAATTAAAATAAGTACTGCTTACTATAGTAAGTATTTAAAACTTAAAACTATTCCATCGAATAACTATTCGTTTTAAGAGGACATTTTCTTACAAATCAAGATATATTCCTAATAAAAAGATTACAGACTCCAAGGGGATGAAATCAACTGGGACATTTATCACGAGATCGTGACATGACAGTTTTTTCTCAGGATCAACCCCAAGGGCTTGGGATTTACACAGTTTTATATATTATGTTGTTTAATATTGTTTTCGAGTCTTTGTCTTTGGCATTCTAGCTATTTATTTTTATAAGTACTTAAATATAATATACTGCTATATAATTAAATAGAAACGCGAACATTGTGTAACATCTCGATATTAAGATCAAGGAACAATAGCCGCGTCCGAGATATTTATTTCCTACGTGCGTCGGTTGTTCTTGGAGTGTCGTCCTGGCTATTATTTATGAAATCTTTTAGTAAAACTTTAATAAAACATTTCAATTAAAAATAAAACATAGATTATCATTCAATATAAATTTATGTAACTCTTACATACTTTTTGATTTTATTTAAACAGTAGGTACTTTATTTAAAAAGGCAAAATCTTAAATAATATAACAAGTAATGAATGGAAATAACATGTAATATGTTTATTTTATACATTGTAACTCTAACCATTTATAGTTAGTTAGATTTAGTAAAAGACCAAATATCCACTATAATACTCACAACTATGAAAGTAATTGTAATTTTTTATTGAATATAATAAAATTTAGTTATATAAAGAACAGAAACGTCATTAATATGATTATAGTACTTGGTCATACGTATTTTAAAGAGGAACAGACGTCGATGTCAGAATGAAGTCATTTATCAAGTTTCACAGATGTGATGGATATCCAAGGTCTCGTTAATGCGATCAGTCCCAAATAGACCGTTAATTGCTTTGCCTAAAGTAGATAAGTGAATTGGCGTTAACTTAAGTTTTGTCTTATTTGTTATTATATTATTTATCCTCCAGTAATGTGATTATGAACATAATCTTTATAATATCATAATTGATAAAAAACTTATGGTAATCTTTATTGGTTATACTTTAGAACTAATATAATATTGTTATCTAGTGTGTAATCCAAACAAAAATAACTTCCTATAAACGAAATAAGGGATAAAAATATGAAATGAAAATATAAATTGTGTGTCTGATAAATATGAAACTATATCAATGAAATATAAATTTAGGATGAAAATTAATAATGATGATAAAACCAATATTTTGTATAAATAATATTCTTTTAACGTCTTTCGGTTAATAAGATTTTGTAACTATAAAGATTATTTATAATTAATTTACTTAAGAGGACCCATTTATAAAACCGTATGTCCAGATTGACTACTTCAATGGAACAACCAATACTAGAGTTTAAAAACCTGAAATATAATAATTTTAACAAGTGGTAAGAAAAGATTTCTAATAATTGAATCCTAAAAAAGGTTATAAAAATGTCTGCTTTATCTTAAATTATATCGATGTGACTTAGTATTATTAAATAAATACAAGTACATATGAAACAGCTGTTTATTTCTCATACATATAATGAAATACCCACTGAAATTAAAATAGAGTGTGAAGGGTTCTCAGAGAACAAATAAAGGACAAATTTTATTTGACTTCAATTTGTTCTCAACAAATTTACACACCACTAATATAAATATAACACACGTCTCGCAACGTCTACACGTTTGTAAGGAGACGAATTAATTACATTTTAATTAAAGCGCGGCATAAAGACGAAAATCCTACGAGGATTTATCCTATAGTATCCAGCACATTGTATTTTATAAGAAGAAAAATTATTAGATGAATAGGAATTTGGTATAAGGAATGTAATATGTATGATTTATTATATTACATAATATATATATATATATATATATATATATATATATATATATATATATATATATAATATATATATAACGTATTTAATATACTACATTTCCCGTTTCTCTATATTAGAATTGTGTGTATTTTTTTCTTCTATATACTCACAGAAAATGACTAAGTGATAAAAAATCACAAAGTTTTTGCGCGTATTTTATTATAAAGATCCCTCAAAAGGAGAAACAAGGATAATATTATTTTAGGCATTTGTTAACCGAAAAGTGTATAGGAGAAAAAATATTATAATAACTTTTTTATATGTTAAGTAATGAAAAATAGATATAATTTACTTTAATAAATCTCATCATAAACAAAAAATTATTATTCTCCCATTACAAGTATTTGTGCCATGAAATCGAATATTATAATAAACTCTAACATCTGAAATTTATCTTAAAATTATAGAAAAATTATATTATTAAACACGGTGAGTTAGTTATTATATTCACATTTAATAACCAGCATGAAAAAGTAAATAATTAATATGATATAATTTATAAAATAATGTGACAATAACTATTTGTAGTGAGGTTACATTTTCTAACAAGGTCGCAGTGATTTCCTTTTTATAAGGAGTTTATTCAGACTCCTGGGAGTTCATATCAACTGAGATATTTATCACGCCATCGTGACATGATACATCTTGTGTATTATGAAATATACAGATAAAAATATTATATATATATATATATTTACTCTTTTTTTTATTATAAGATAAAATAAGATAAATACAGTAAAATTGTCGTTACTTACTGAGTCCAGATAATTTCTATATTTGTATAATTAAATTAAATTTTTGTTTGATATTTAGACAAAAATTAGGTAATTATTCTATTAATAAGTAATGATTGATTAAAAAGTCTAACTATCATTGGATTTAATGCAAACAATGTGTTCTTATAACGGGTCTTACCTTATATTGTTAACAGGTATTGGTACAGATATATTACATTAATTAAAATGTAAATTAGAATATGCGAGTCAAAATACAGGTAGCAAATTTTACATTCGACATTTCAAGTAAAAGAGAACAAGAAATTCCAAATATCTAAATATAAAACTAACGGCTTATGAAGCCTTTCCCGTTTTATCGTTACATTTTTATTTCTAACTCTGAACAAAATATATACCTATTAGTAAATAAAATAAACGTTTATTTTTATTATATTAGTAAAAGGCAAAAGGTACAAGGATAATAAGAATTTATTTAATTCAATTTATATTTCTTGTTATTCTATTTTTATTCCTTATAAATATTTTGTAAAGCTCGCCGTTTTTAATAGCGTGGAAAAATATTTTCTCGTTAAACTGGATATTATTTTTTAAGAAGGAGTTTTATATGGCTAACTTCAACCTTTCCATCCAATACAACAACTTTCTCTTATCGCTTGGCTCGCTAATGGATCAATCCTTAACCCTACTTCTATGATGGATCGATGCTATTGGTAGATGTCATAATACTAACTTAAACAACATTTCATCAAGAAATTATGGATCGTTAGTGATAAAAATGTATTTTTTTTTAGCTCACCTAATCATAAAATAAAAAACGAACATTTATTAAATGAACCATATTGATTTCATTTTGAAAATATACTATAAGAAAAACACACTAATTTTCTGTTATAACCCTATTGAGAATACTGTTTTTTTGTCATACAAAATCGTAATACTACTGTTGTCTTTACAACAGCAGTATTACCCCTACTATATCTAACCAAAAAAAGATATAGAACCAAAAAAATAAAACCAGAAAAAAAAAATTTAAACCAGAATACCAAACTAAATAAATTCAAACCATTCGTGCACGTCAGATAAAATAACGACATGATGAAGAATTATAGATGGCTAAGTGTCAGGACCGATGTATTAATAACGTGACACATGTCACTTGTTGAGTTTGACGTATCATTATCTGCGGTAGTGTTTAGGATATTACTTTTAATATGAAAATAATATTTAATATTACTTTTAATAAAGCACTTTATTACTTTATGTAACATTTAAAAACGTATCAATACAATACTCACCAATTCTTTAAATTTACAAATAAATTCAGAACAAAAAAATTATTAATCCGTTTTCCTGTCCCGTTCCAGAGATTGGTTCGAGGCCTCTCGGTATTGTTACATTTTTCAACTTTTATTCATTTGAAAAAATAAATGAGTACAACTTAAAAATAAATACCTTTAAAAATTATTGTTATAAAATATGTGTTATTTTTGAATGTTTAAGTATATTTAAAACAAGATTTTATCTGGAAAACATTTAGAAATATTTTTTTCTATTGATTATTTAATAATGTTCCACCTTATTTATCTGAATATTAAATAGTACATTATAATTATTAAGTACAAGGCATGATTAGTTATTTACCACGATGTTGAAGTTTTTTTCCTCTGAATCTGAAACATAGTCAGTGCATATTGCAGTCTTCTTTTTCTGAGTAGTAATTGACGTTTTTAATTTTAATATGTTTAAACTAAAAATATGACAATAATTTTATTAAACTCGCGTAAATATTTAGTATTAGCTGAATCCCGCCCGCTTCGCTGGACACACTCATTTGGGTGTGAACTTTAGACTTCTTGTATTTCCAAAATGTTTAATTTCTATTTTATATTTTGTGTATTTTTTTTTTAATTTTATGTAGATAATAATAATATAATGACAGTCAGTGAATACACAGATTTCCACATCACCTATGAGGTACTGTGTATTGGGATGCGTTCTCGTTATGTAATGTGGCGGGATCCCCAGTAGGCCTACACCACGAAAAAATTGCCAGCATATAACTAAAGACAAATTTTGATTTTTTTTTAAATAACTTTTATTGATTTTAAATATATTAAATTCAATTTCGTGAACAATTATATTTTTACGTCCTTGATCGTATAATTATGGAAATTTTTAATTTTCAAATTTTAACTTTTTACACCCCCCTCGACCTCATCTAAACTCTGGTGGCCATGGTAACCGTTGGAATGGTAACCTTTGTCATAGTATCCATTGTCATGATAATTGTGGCTATGGCAAACATTGGTATGGTAACCGTTGCTTTGCTAACCGGGAGCGTTAAGTGTTATATTATGTTATAGCTCCTACAGGTTTAAATTTGGTGAAATGTAAAAAGTTGAAATCCGTTGGGATAGGATTTTAAGTTAATCGTACAGAGTTTCGGAGATTTTGTTATGAGTCAGTGAGTGGTAAATCGCATAAATATATATTTATATTGTACCTCATAGAAAAAGGCAACTTTTTTTTCTTATTCATCTGGCCAGTATAATTTTCATTACTAAAAAATTTTATCAAATATTATTATTGCCTGTCTTTTGTATTAGTTTGTCTTAAACTTGGGTAAGTTTATGTGTTGTTGTGCCTTTCTTAGTCTAAGTATCTATTTTGAAGACATTCTTATTATTATTATTGGTTATTAAATAGACTGAAATACTAACTAAAATAAAGAATAATTTTATTAAATTTTGATTTTCTCTATAAAAAATTATATTTAAACATTTATTCTGTTTTCAAACAAACAAAAATACAAAAAAAATATTCAACACATACAGAGTGTAACGTCACGTATGGATACTTAATATTGAGCCTTTCTACCAGACGTGATCCAAATTCATTCTACATATGTCCTAAATGTATTGTGCTAAATATACATTTAAAATGTTTGTGTTTTAAAAATATATATATTTTTGATTTTATTCTTTTGTTAAAGTATTATTTTATGCAAGTCTGTTATTTTCATAATAATTTAATATCTGCCCATTCAATTGTACCCGACTTTCGAATTTTGGAAAAATTTCTTCACAGGAGGTCTTCTTATGACCCCCTGAGTCCGAAATGACCATTGGTCAAAAAGTTTGTATATATATATATATATGCGTGCGTGCAGATTCGACTTTTGTCAGCATGATAGCGGCTGCAGTTTCGCTCGGATCGCTTTTAAACTTTGCACAAAAATCAACCATCCAAAAATGAAGGACAAGTTCGTTAACCAGAGAAATCTGGCCACAGGGGGCGCTAGGGCCTCACTTTTTCTGATTTCAGTTTTTCGACCATAACTTTTTCCCTATACAAAGAAGATCATTTGCGTTTATATCATATGATGTCTTTGATAAATACCTATAACTAATGTAGATAAACCAAAAACCTAACTTCAATTACTTAGGGGTGGGGGTAAAAAAACCGAAAATTTTTGGAAAAAAAATAATAACTTTTTTCTGGTAAATATTCTTACATCGCAAATATTTTTAATAGAAAGGTTATTTTTTACTCTAAATTTAAGTACCAAAAGTATTTCCAAAAAAGATACCTTTTCCGAGAAAAAAAATAAAATCCGCTTTTTGCTTGAAAATTAGTAGTGAGTTATTAGTAGTTTAAACGAGTTACACACGAGGTCTACCCACGCGTGTCCCCCTGCGGGCACGGAATTTTTTCTTTCATATTATCTATCCCTTAACTATTTCTATAACCGTAAAGAAAATAAACTAAAAATTATTTCAAAGATATACTATCATATTTTTCAATACAATATATATTTCACCCACTTTGAATTTAAAATGATAATATTTTGGCACTAACATACAATCTCATGACCGAATCGTTGGCAGTTTTATTATCGAGAATTTGACAAGTATGAGTTACGTTTATTCAATTTTTAATGTTGGCATCACTTAAATAGATTTTTTAAAGTAAGTATCACAGCGATGGATTCGTTTTCTTTTATAATATTATTATTTTATAATTTAAACATATTTAAATATTTTGTGTATGTGAATGTAATGTAGATTCATAACATACTGTAAAGGGTCAATATGTAAATAGGTAAAAAAGTTTTTATTTCACTTTTTATTATGATGTACTCTATACCCTGTTATTTTTTACACGATGAATGAATGAATAACATGACTCAGATAAAAATATATCAAATGTGTCGATAATTCGATTCTAAAGAGAACAAATTTCTTACAACAACATAATAAATCAGGCAACTTTTAGAACACAGCGTAAAAACATTCATTCAGTTGTAATTTTCATGAAACTGAGTTTATTTTGTTTAGCTTATAATTAAATAGAGTTATACTTAGATCACAGATTTTTTAAAATATATTAAATAGTTTTCTTCTCTTACAGTTATGATATATATTTTTTTAATATGCAGTTAATTTCATTTAAAAAAGAATTGTTTTACTTTATTTAACATATGAAACTCAAATAACACTAAAGAAAACAAACTATTAAAACCATAAAAAGTCATAATAACATAGGAAATTATTTATATATTTTTTATAACTTTTTATATTAAATAATGATGAAATTAACCTTCGAATATATTTTAATTATAAGGCCTTTTCATTTATTTTGAAAAATACTAAGATCCCAAGGTCTCCATGGGCATTTAAAGTGGAACCAAAAAGTAGGCTTATTGTTTATTCAATTCCTCATTAGCATCCATTAGTTATATTAATCTCTATTAAGATGCTTTCTCTAAGTGAATTAGATTTTTTATTTATCAGCATTCGCTTTTATCTGTATTACATAAAATAAGCTATCCTTTCGCGATAGTAGGAATACCACAATCCTGTGTTTACTATACTCCTATATCCTAAACTCTTTTGTTTAAACCTTCCACTGCTTCATATCTGAAATGCACTTTTTCTTTCTTATCTGATTCACGTAACAAATCACTCCCCACTTCTAGCAATTTATTACTCAGAACTCGTCTTCATCGATCTGGTTTAGTATCGAACTCGTTTCTTTAACTGTAGTTCTACTCTGAAAGGAATTACCTGAGTCTTTTAGAAAAGCCCCTCGAGAGAACTTCAAACATAGAACCAAAGAATACCATGTTTAACATCCACTATTTATTCTTTAAAAGTAGAAATAAGCAAAATATATACTTATTTTTTTGCAAGTCTACAGATCTCTGCTCTTTCACTTCGTAAGGTTGGCTAGTAGGGAATGTTTTTTAGCATTAAGCCCGCCTTTTGTATATTATTTTTGTAATGAGCAATAGATAATTAACTAAATAAATTGATAATAGTAACGAGAAAAAATCTGGACATTAAATGTTTTAGTAACGAATTGTTTCAGTAACAAAGTGACAGATCTCATTACAATACTTTTTCAATTATTGTCGTTCGTTCGTTTAGTTATCTCAACGGTTTTTCTCTCTTTTTACAAATCACGTAAAATCTGTTTGACAGTTTCGGACTTTTTTTAGGTTATTACCATGATTAATTCTATTTACTTCCGACACTTCTATTTTCTCTGAAAAACCTAAAAACTGAATTGAACTGAACACATAAAATTTGGTTTGGGCAAAAAAAAAATGTATTTTTTTACATTTTGAGTAATGGAAAGAAGAGAACAGGTAGACAGACAGGGAAGACGCTGAAAATGGCTACTTGGTAGCAAGCATTATCGTTCTAAATAATATATCGCTCTAAGCAATATATTTTGTATTTTTTAATTTCATTTGCACTGCTGGAGGACATTATTCCTAGCACAGGTTATGGAGTATGTTATACCTATCTAAAATTATAAAGTAGAAGTTGACCAAATAACCAAAAGATAATTCCATTACGGATCATTCCTGAAACTTAAAGTACAACGGACACAACGGAACGACAATATTGTGACATTGAAATCACAATGAATACAATATACGAAACATGAATGTACTTACATTATAGTTTACTAGGTGACGTTAGTTTGTATAACGCATGTCTCTTGATATTTTCTTAAGCATTCAAAAACTATCCGAAAACGTGCTAAGCATTTTCAGACAGTCTTAGATAATATTTTGTATGTTGTAAATTATATTTTTTGTGTGTTGAAGCCGCTGACAAAAAGTATACAAAATATTAATAGGACACAGAGTTACATGTCAAGATATTGGTATTGATATAAACAATATATATTCTGTCACTGATAAAGTAGAGATAAAAATAAAACAACAATAACTGTTATAAATATTTAATAATATGAAGACCAATTGTTTAAACAATATTAATAGAAAAGAAAATCTAAAGCAATAATAGAACAGTTTTTAAACACAGAAAAAATAATATATACTTATGTACAGTATACTAGAAATGACCTTTCAAACTAAATGTCAACATTAGGGAACATCAGAACAAATAACGACTTCGATAAGAAATTATACTAGAAGACTAGATGTCACGTGCGACGTATAAATCACGGGGCGAGTGTCACTTGTACGGTATGACGTGACATAATCTGTGTACATCATTTGTTATACTTTTTTTTGCTCTGTCAATTGTATCTCGGTAGGAAAATGTAGTTATGTCCATGATTGTCAATGATTATTAGCAATTAAAAGGTTATAAATAAGCAATATCCATTTTGTGCTTTAACCAAATAATTAACCTGAAAGTATAGTATTTTTTTAAAGGCCAATTATTAAGTATTTTATACAATTTAAGAATATTATTTAAATAAAAAAAATGAAATCGTCTATAAGAGTTTGGTGAAAATTAGCAATTAAAAGAATACATAAAATAATGTTGTATGTCAAGAAGTACTTATTAAGTTGTTTAAAAAAAAATTAAGTGAGAATCACATCTGCGGTAGTGACGATATAAAATTAAAACTTGAACTGATCTTGCTTAGAATTTTTAAACTCTGCATGTACGTGTGTTCTAAATTAAATAGTCATTTGAAATATACTGCATCAATTTAAATTATAATAAATTAAAATTACTATTTATTCTATATACAAATAATAAGAAAAACCTTCATACTTATTTACTTATCATAATAAGGAATTGCCAATTATAAGTTATAATTGATTTGTGAAATACTATAAAAAATATGATAACATTTTTAATACATTTCCATGAAAACATAAATCCTTCAAACATTATATTTGTATAAGTATGTGAAGATGAATGACTTATATATATTTCTGCGGAAGCATTAAATAATATTGTAATACTACAGACAAGTAATACTAAAGTAGTTTAAGTGATATATTCGGAGAATCTCTTGTCAAGATTAGAAACTTCCAACAAATAATAAATAAGGAAACTTTTGCAAACCACTCGCGTGGAACCACATCCATTATATTGCAATTCAACAAAAAAACTTACTAAAACGGCTTAAGGCTATTCATTATAATTTGATGTTTATTATATTTGCATCTGTTGCATTTATTTATTAATTATAAACATCGCAATATTATGTTTTTCTTTAATTCCAATATAAGATTGTCTAAAATTTAATTAAAGTTTGTAGCATTATCCATCTAGACTGATATTTTGAAGACTCTTGTACAAAGGAGTACACTGAGATCAAGATCTACATCGTCAATAACATTTATCGACAATGTTAAGTTCTATTGAAAAGCTTTTGTTTTGAGAAACACTACATAAGCAAACTACTCGATACAATAAGGAAGTCGCACTAACAAGATAATCAATTGAAAAACTATGAATTTTAGTAGGTACTTTATATTTTACGATATAAATCCAAAGAGGCTTATGTTAATAAATTTATATATTCCTATTAAATATAGAGTCAAAATACTATGTAACTTTACAAGTAATAAAGGTAATATAGGTTGCGGTGGATGCAGGATGCTATTTTGGAGTCAAATTCCAGCGTGTTAATTTATTATTGAATACATAATTATTAATTTAGACAAAAAAATATATATTAGTGAACTATTGTTAAATGATTATTCTGGCACACATATTTTTGAAAGATTTTAAACTTTGTGGTGAATAAGACATAAGATATACCGAAAATCTATACGGAGTAAACCGGAATATCTTTTGTTTTTAAGTTAAATGTTAAATAGATAAAAATTATTTGAGTGGACTACATGCTTACCCATGAAAATAAAGTATTTATTTATTTATTTACCTTCACGCCATATCCCTTGCGGGGTAGCCAGAGACGATGGAGCGCCAAACGCTACGGTCCCTGCATACCTCTTTCGCCTCGGCCACAGACATCAACCTCTTCATACATGCCCTCCGGGGGGTCCTCGTGCTTTTTATGTGACCTTCCTCCAGTATCATAGATACTGTGTTTTCGAAGGTCACTCGAGGCCTCCCCCTGTCTCTCTTACCGCTCATTTTTCCTATATAAATCTTTTTTACTATTCTTTCATCACTCATTCGTTCGACGTGCCCAAACCACCTGAGCACGTTCTTCTTCATTCTCACCGTGACATCTTCGCTTGTACCTGCCATTCTGTGGATTTCTTCATTGCGGATTCGATCAGCTAGACTGACTCCGCATATTCTGCGAAGAGATTGCATCTCCACAGCATTCATCTTTCTTACATTCTTCTTCTGTGTTACCCACGTTTGGCTGCCGTATAACAGCGGCGGTAGCAAAACTGCATTGTGTACAGCCAAACGTGCAGCTATACTGACGTTTTGCCGTCTCAACAATGCAGTCAAAGCACCATTGACTCTGTTACCGGCAGCAATACGCCTTTCCACATCCATTTCGAATCTTCCGTCTCTGCTAAACATACTTCCCAAATATACCACTTCATTCACTTGTTCTATTATCTTATCATTCACGTTGATCTTACATTCTGTTCTTTCTTCATTTCTTTCAAATATCAGAACCTTCGTCTTATCTACATTCAGGTTTAGATCATTAATTTCACACCCATCTTTCAGAGTGGTGACCAATGCCTGCAAATTGCATTCTGATGATGCAATGAGTACTGCATCATCTGCATATAGCAAGCAATTGACCTTAAGGTCACGTACTTTCACTCCCATGTCCACACTCTTTCACTCCTTGGAGACAATTATTCAAATACAAATTGAACAACCAAGCTGACATAGCGCAACCTTGCTTAACACCCGATGGGATGTCAAACCAGGGTGACATGCCAGCTCCTACTCGCACACAGGCTGAGTGATCTCGGTAAAGAGATCTTACAGCCTGTAGCAAGGGTCCGTTCACATTGTATCGGGGCAGTATCTTCCATAACTTCTTTCTCACAACCCTGTCAAACGCCTTTTCCAAATCCACAAAAGCACAGAAAACCTTTTGGTTTAGGGCCAAAAACTTTTCCGTGATCATGCGGAGGGAAAAGATCTGATCTATACACCCTCTTCCAGGTCTAAAACCTCCTTAGGCCTCCCACAACAGCCTTTCAGATCTCTCTTGCATTCTTCTCGCTAAAATTTTAGCATAAACTTTACCGCCCAAGCTAATCAAACTGATGGCTCTATAGCTTGCACAGTCTATCTGTGAACCTTTGCCTTTATACAAAGGTACGATGACTGCACTTCGCCAATCGTCTGGGACCTCCCCGGATTTCCAGCATAAATTGCACAAAAACCAGAAAAAGTCCCAGACGCGTGGCCCACCATACTTGATCATCTCGGCAGTAACTTCATCTGCTCCCGCAGCCTTACCACATTTCAGACTTTGAATCACGCTCTCTACTTCTTCCAAACTGATTTCACCATCGGCTACATCTTTACTCACCATTACGCTGGTAGTCAAGACCGAGGCGTCCTCACGTTCATACATCTCCTTATAGAATTCCGCCCACCGCTGCAAAACGTGTGCTTGCTCAGTTAAAATTTCACCGCTCTTCGAAAGCACCCCTTTCATTCTACAGGTTACCGAACAACCCCGGGAATAAAATGGCGGCTAATATTATGCACTCTCAATTTAGGTTATGATTATTATTATTTTCAAATGGTTTTAGAAATAATGTTTATTTTTATTAGGAAAAGGATATTATATTTTATAAATATTGGTATATAATAACAATAACAATAATTTTATTAATATTGTTATTAAAAGTAACATTTATTTCAATATATAATTTGTTTCAATAGTCCTTCAGCCATTTAAATACTCGTAAAAATTTAAGCGTCATAAGTATATATTCGGTTTTCTAATTGCTGGTTCAGTGTGGCCCAACGAATCCAGTTATGTAAACCTGAAGTAACAATTCCGGTTAAGAGTTAAGCTATATCATTAGCTTAATTTTGAATAAGGAAAATATTACTATCTGATTAAACCCATATAACATATATGTTAGAACTGTTGTATGTGTAGTACTTGAATTTAATTCAATATTTAATTTATTTCACATATTTTTTTCTTTTCTGTTATTTTAAATATTAGTTTTAAACATATATTTGCAAAAGGTATTATTTTAATATTAAGGTTAGAAAATTCTTAAAGCAAATGAATTCGAACGCACTTCCTTAACGCGGCTTACAGGTAGTGCGAATTAGTAAAAATCGTCAGGTAACGAAATGTAATATGCTACGAGTATGTGTGTGCGTTCGTGCCTACCACAAACAAATGGGCAAGTGCCCAGCCAGGTGCGCAACTGTATATTTCTCTCTCTCTCTCTCTTTCTCTGTCTTCCTGTTTTTTTTTTCATGTAACTGGGTTGTACAGACACAAATAAATGTTGTATAAAAGCATTTGTTATTAGTATTTTTGTATTAGACCATACGTGAATATTGTTTTATTATAGCAATCATTTATTTTTATAGAAACTGCAGCAAATGTATGTAATACAGATTTTGAAAAGTAAATTGATACTATTGTATAATTTGTATACAAGTATTTACTGTTTACATTCGTTTATTGTGCATATGATTTGAGCGTTTACTATTTAAATTATAAGGAGACAATAGTGAAATCATTTGCTTATAGTCCAAATAAAAAACAGATAACCAATGCTCTACATCAACAACAATTCCGTTTCTAATGTAATTCGTTTTATTAGATTATTTTCCTTGTAAAAATAAAAAATAAAAGATTCAAAAATACAGATTTCATTTCGAATTACATCCAGATTTGATGAAAAAACGTAAGAACAGTCCTTTCTGACGTAGGTCCCTCGACCGCACTTTTTCTTTATTCTTTATATTTGATACCTATCAAAAGTTCCATATTACTAATCATTTATATATTATATATTTAAAAATAGGGTTAGTGAATGTATTTTTCTCTATTATATATTTTTAGTGAATGACTGATTTATATTAAATAATATTTGATCACTTAATGCTATCAACTGATACGATATGAAAACCAAAAAGCACCGAAAATTCATTAGATTTTTTTAAAATAAATAAAAACTACTAATAATTATTTGATGTCACTACCTAGTACAGTTGAATAAATCCAATAACGACTTACAAAAAACCGTAGCTTGATAGATAGATTGGAGTCTGAACCTAATTCAAACTAGATTGCAAACATTAGATCACGTCGGAGCAAATAACTTCGTCGATGAGGAATTTAGTAAATGGTGAAGTGTCACGCTCTATTAATGTCGTGATGAATGAATCACTTATTGAGCGTGACGTGACATTGTTTTTGATATAAATTCTTATATTACTTTTAAGAAATTTAGGAATTGTGTAATTGTATATCGTCGCAAATTCAAATTAATTAAGGTGAAAAAGCCAGTTACCAATTTTTAATTAAGTAATATTTTTATTTTAATCATAAATATTCATATCAATTTGAAGTATAAAATATGCCTTAAAATTATTTCTATGTTTCATTATTATATATTAGCGCATTTCACTTTTTAAATTTGGTTTCAAGTAAGTACAAAGAGCTATTTTTTTCTCTCATTTATTATATCAATTAGTATAAGTCAGTTATTAAAATATCGTTCTAGATAATATATAAAAAAATGGAATTTGGAAGATCTCAGAATTAAATATTTTAAAACACATTACGAGTCAGCTAAGTGACCAAAGGCCGCAACAACACATTGATTCTTCATTAGTTACAAAGTTACAGTCTCAAGGTCTGGAACTTTGTCAGAGGCCAGTGGTTTTTGTCCCTAAAGTGTCGTGACTCTGATTTACCAGTTGTGGAGTGTTCTTGAGACTTGGGAATTTATAGTTCTGCTAACTTTGTTTAATGTTTTCTGTATATATCCTAAAAACAAAATTATTCATTATAAAAAATACGTTGACGTTTTTAGAATTTTAATAATAATAGTTTATGGAACACCTTTAACTTAACTTAGAAAATACTTTAAATAAAGGTATTTTTTAATAAAAACCTAACTTAACTTTGAATTCTTCTAAAAAATAGAACTAGGTTTTAAAAAGTATGTTTTATTGTTGAAAAAAAAGTTATATTTGTAAGCAATCAAACTGAACTTTTTTCTTGTGCCAGATTCACACCCGTATTTATCGACCAGATACAAAATTTAATGGTAGTACGTGAAATTTTACAGTACATTTTTTTAATTTAATCTCTATTATATTTTTAGTGATTTTGTAATTAAATTATTTTAGAAATGAACACTTAAATTGAAACCTGCTAATAGCAATTCTTTTACAATTATATATTTCAATAAAATAAAATATATATTTTATATAATTCTTAGATAAAATATTCTCGTAGAAAAGAAAGTCAGACAAAATGTTTAGTAATATGATTATCCCTTTCACAAATCTTAGTTAAAAAATAATGTGTATCAATATACATACTATATACATAAATTTCTCTTGTGAAATCATATTGATGAAATAATATAAATTATTTCCTAACAATTATTAGACTGAGACAATATAACATAATATACAATATCTATAAAAACCTATGACAGTAAAAAGGTTAGTTTTTAAAGCCAATCTATGGTTGGTAAAAATTTTTATCGTTAAAAATATTCACTGGCCAAACTTTAGACACAGAATTGTAAAACTTTTTTGCTAAATTCGAACCCACCTGCGGTAGCGGCGCGTGTGACAACTTAAAATTAAAACCTTCTGCCGAACGTGCTCGGAATTTGAACTATCTACGTGTGATAGAAATTTAAATGTGGATCCATTAAAATAAATCTTATCTAGAATAAAATAAAAGAAATAAATAAATATTCGTGAAAATATTTAAAATGTCATGACAAATAGACTTATAATAACGCTATTAAGTTAAGTGAAAAAATATAAAAATTTTATTTTTAATGTGAAGTGATCACCGCTGACTATAAATATTGAAAAAATATTTAAAATCAAATATTTCTATCACTGAAATACCTGTACTGTACTGAACTGTACTAAAATTAATTTATATGTAAGTTGAAATAGAATTTAATATTGCTTTGTTTTGTTCATTAGTATCTGTAATTGTTCCGTAATACTCAAATAACCACGAGGCTTAATTATAATTAGTGTGTCCTATTTAGAGGTTTATTAAATTTCAATGATGAAAATAAATAATGTCAATACATAATATATAATAAAATGATAGCAGAATCGATTGTTAAGATTAAAAACTTCTTGCAAACAGATAATAAATCAGGAAACTTTTGCAGAATGCGGAACGCTCGCGTGAAACCATCCATTTTGTTAAAGTTTATTGCACACAAACTTTAAACCTACTCACAAATGTTAAGGTATACTTTTCCTTGAAACGTTTCTTAAATATAAATTACATCTTTGTTTACTTTGATTACATCTATGGGCATTGAATAGTACCTGCATCACTAAAACGGGTTTAAAAGACGAGAAGGTTTAAATTTCGTTTATCTATTGTTTAGCGCATCACGTAAAAATAAACCCATTGAAATGTGTTTGCATCGTCAAGAGGCTTTTAATGTAAATAATGGTAGAAGTCGTATTTTAGAAGAAAGTGTAGAAGTATCCTATCAATTTTTATTGTTGATTTCGTTGTTGTATTTTTCTATCGTGTCATCTGTGAATATAAATAGATTTAATGAAACTTTATCAGACAGACAAAAAAGTTGAGCCAAAGACAGAAAGTTATTACTCGTGACAAAATTTAACAAATTATATCATTGTAAAGACAGAAACTATTTATAGATATTCCATTTCATTGATCTAAATAAACTAGGGGCGCCAACAAACCCTCAATTTCGACTCGCTGCGCTCGTGAAATCTTGGGTGCCGTTTGCATATTGAGCGAAGCGAGCCCAGAGTATTGACCCATCGTTTCCCATTGATTTCAATGGGATATCAATTTTTAGACATGATATTAAAATTATTTTTTTTTGAGCACATTTTTCAAAATTTTTTTTATAAGAACCATCACCTAATGTGTGTCTTTATGATTGCAAAGTTTCATAATTTTCCGTTTAGTAGTTTTCGAGCCAATTCGTGACAAAGAATGTAAAAAGTCTCCAGTAAAACGCTCCGCTCAATTATTGTGTAAAATCTGTAAACAATGTCATGAGCTTTTTTAAACTCATATGTGCTTAGACTTGAATTAATAATTATTTAAGAATATATTTAAAATTTAATTAAAACAATGTTCAGAAGTTTTTTTTTAAAGTCAGTTAATTATGGGCTAAAATTAAATAAATCATAATAATTGCTATTGATTGAGGTCGTTATAAATTCATCACAAGAAGCCGCGGGGATAATTTAGGGTATTTTTATTTAATTAAATTCAGGTTCAAAGGAAAGTAATCAAAACTGACTTATAATTAACAAGGGGAAAAATGCGGTTCTAAAATGAATATCGATGATCAGTAGACAAATTAAGCTTTATTTTAAACTACCATAAGGTATATTTTTCATGATTGTGTAGGAGCCAAATGCAAATAACCCAAAAATACAATTCTGTCACGTTCCGGAACATTTTTGAAGTATTGTAATATTTTATTCTAAAAAGGTGCGAGAAAATTTATGTTTTGATTACATCCATTGTAAAGTATACAAAAATATTTATTTTCAACCAAAATAATATAATTATATTTCTGACATAAAATGAAATAAAAATATTACAAATGTACTAAAATTTGAACTTGAACTTTTTTTCCTTAAAAAATCGTGACACTAATAAGTATAGAGATTTATTTTTATTAGTATAATATAATATCATAATACTTTATTATTATAATTTTTAAAACATTATTTATTATATAAGTACCATAATCACAAATTAATTTAAAACTTTTCATCTATGTAAATTCCTTGTTGTGAAGAGATTGGATAATTCATTCACTTTGTAAGTTTGAAATAAACAACTTCAGTGCAATTGGATCGCCTTTATAGTATCTAACTCCGCGGATAATATATGAACTGTCCGCCTTAACCGGTTTTACTGAACTTGTACTATAGCAATATATTTGTTTGTTCAAAGCTACCCTGATGTATCTGCGGGATCTGAATCAAATTCTTTTTTGTATGTTTATCTACATACATTTAAATACAAAGACGCGGAGTTTTAATATATATTTAAAACGAGATAGAGTGTAGTATATCGCGTTAATTATTTTAATGATTAATATAAATTCCACCAAAGTTGTAAATGAAGAAACTTAAATCATGGCCTAGTTTAACACATATTTAATGTCCCCTATATTTTACATGTAACGTTATAATTTAGGTCGTTTAACATTCCACATTTGTGTTTGTTCATTCAAAATGATTCTAAAAGTCGGCTTATGCTCTGCTCTTCAATTTACGTTTTAGCTTTTTAAATGCTTATTTGGCGACAGTGGATAAATCTTCTTACTAAAACAAGATAAAAATGTAATTACATAAAAAATGGAAACATTATTACAAATCTTTAAATTCATAAACTATAATTTTTTTAACTCTTGTTCGTTCGGCTGACATTATGTATGCGAGTGTATTAGTATTCTTGATGTAGAGATAGCATAGCAATTCTTGTAATTTTTTATTAATTTTCTATTGTATTGTGTTTATATGGTTTTCAAATATATATATATATATATATATATCTTCATAAAATATTGTTATGAAGTAGTGATTGTTTTTACTTATATTTAACGTTATGACAACTAAGCCACTTTCCAAGTTGTCAATGGTCCGTGTGTTTAAAATATTCTACATATCCTTTATACCAACATGCCCAATTATAAAATCAGTAGAATTGTTGATAACATTTGTGTTTCCAAACATACTTGATAAGAATCGGTTAAAGAGGGGTACGCAATAAATTGGTTTCCATATACATGAACACTCGGAAATAAACGGCAAATTGGATTGTTAGACGTGGAAATTTATATATATTTCTGTGACCCACTTTGTTATTAACAGAGGTTGGGTATGGAATTAAAAACGAAGGTTCCATTGTCCAAGACTATTTAGAAGTCAAATATTCAAAACGGAAATCGTCCTTTTTAATTTTTATTACTTGTAATCTTAAAAATATGTATTTACTCCTCAAGATTAATTAATTTTATTTTCTTCGTCATGTGCTTACCTTTTATTGTAGTCTATATATATTTTAAAAAGTGACAAAGTAAAATCTGTACTTCAAAAAAAAATATTGCTAGTATAAGTATAAAGTATAAGATAATGTTCAGTATAAGATAGATCTGAAAACATAGTTTTTCTTTTGTATTATTTTTTATATCAAGTTTAAGCTGAACGGATGTTGATGACACTTTGTGTCATTATAGGTTATTGCTCTGGTCAACAATTATACTACTGTTGCTATTGATGTTTTTAATTTGTATCTGTTTACAAACTTTAATAACTAATTTAGGCTATTATTAATATCTAACAAAACTACATGACTTGTATAGAATCATGATAGATAGGTGATGGTAGATAGATTATTGAAGTCAGTGGGGGGGGGGAGCGAGAGGGAGCGAGAAAGAGAGGGGTAGCGTAAAATAATTTGCCCTGAACTACACAGAGTGTAATCTTCAATAATATAGAAAATGGTTGTCACGGTTTCCCTTATGATTTGTATAACATAAGTGTATGTGTGTTATATAAGTGTGTATAAATAAAGGATATTTATACACTTACATAGTTAAGATTATCATTATTTATTACGGAACAAAATCATTAATATTCAAAAATATATGATATCATTGCCTTCTAATATTGCCATACATATAAAATGGGCGTGGTACTTTTAAAACATATGAAGAAGATCCGTTATCTATTTAAGATAATAGATTAATTTTATTACAACTGTAATGTATTAAAAGAGAAAGGAATTTAGGTATCTGTTAAATTCTTTGAGTACGTAGTAACAGCGCTCTGACTACTTCTCTTATAAGATAAAGTTTATGACACTTTAAAAATATAGTACACTGACATTGTGGAATTCCGTTATATATATATATATATATATATATATATATATATATATATATAAACATATACATGTGTGTGTGCGTGTAATCTTAATGATTTGTTTAAAAGTATGATTGTAAATTTATATCTGAAAATTCGTGTGTGAATTCGTTTTTTTTTAATATTAGCTTTATGTTTATAAAATGGTTTTATTGAGATGAAATGAAGATACCCGTACTGTAGAGCTTTCTCGCTGGAGCTACTCAAAAGACACTCAACCTAAAGCTTACAAGATCTGTAAATCCTCATACACTTTAACACATGTTCAGAAGACATTTTCATCACAAATGAAACGTGAAGATTCTCGAGATTTCACTGGTCCTTGGAAGGGTTCATATCTGATCGTCCCTTTACTATTATGTTGGAGTTAAAAAGTTTTTTTCACATAAATAATTCCTTTATTTGCTAAAATTGCAATATATTTCATTTCATTCAATATAAACCAAAATTTACGTAAGTGAAATTTATATTCAAACTACCGTTTCTGTAAAGCAATATTTTTTAATACATGTAAAAAATTTTTTGGTATTTCGTTAATTTGATAATGTTTTTGTTTTATTTATTTAATGAGGCGAATGAGATCGTTTTGTTCTTTAGGTTTTAAATGTCCAATTTATATGCAGAGATATTTAAGCAAAAAAATGTTTATCATGCTGAATTCAATTTATAACATCTGACTCTGAGATCGTCGAGTGCGAGGATGTTTAAGATAAATGAAAGGTTTTAGGGTCGCCATTTAGATTTTAGTTGAATCATCATCGGGTTCACTATTTGCTATCTTAAATATAATATAATTTAATTATATTGCAAGAAAATTGAAATGTAAATATTTGTTTTTATTATGTTATAAGTATTATATTATATCGTAATATAAATGAGGAATTATAATTAATTTGAAAGACGAGGTGAACTTTTTTATATTTAATGTTTTCAACTGTAACAATTATAAATTTAAAGTATCTGACTACCTGTTTTAAGCAATATATAATAAGTACAATTTCAGATAATTAACGAGATTTTAAGTAAAAATTTTAAGTTAAAAGTTTTTGTTTAACGAAATAAGTTGTTAGTTACATATTTATTATAAAAAAAACAAAATAATTTAAATATTACAAAAAAATATAATTAAATTAACTGAATTATTTTCTATTACCCCAATACAGGCTTGGTAAAAGTGAATTGAGTGGCCTAGTTATTTGATTTCCGTTATTAGGCTAATGAATCCTCTCCTAACCCTAATGAATAATTTATATGCTGCTTATTTTGTCAACATGAACAGTTTTGTTATAATTTAATAACAATTACTATATATTGCTAAACCGACATATCGGAGAATATAATTATAACTTCGGAAGTAGACGTATTATTATTATAAGAATGTTAATAAATATTATTTCTCATAATATTAATAATATTATTTTTGTATGTTTTATTTTATATTTTTACATAGTCTTAGTATAAATTATAATAGTTTTATATACAACAGAATGTTGTATATAATAACTTATATTGAAATTATTTTACTTTTTTAAGTCAGGGCGGTGAGTTCTATTACACGAATAATAACAATAATCTTTCAAAGGAGATTGAAGAATATATTCTTCCTTTTATATTAAAATAAAACTGTATATATTTTTAGGTATTAATTCACAAAAAATAACCTGCATTTCGCCACGAGACGCTGTCTTTTATTATATTGTACTGCTTTGTTATACGGATTGCGCTCTGCGATTGTGCTCTCCTTCCACGAGATCAAAGCATCTTGTAAAATGTAGGGATTTTTTTTTTCATTATTTCGGTTTAATACTTATGTTTTATACTAAAAATATTCACTTTAGTTGCAGAATTGTAGAAATTTTTACACCTGCGGTAGTAGCGCTTGCGATAACTTAAAATTAAAACCTTTTGCGGAACGTGTTCGGAATTGAATTATCAACGTGTGATAGAAATTAAAAAGATTTCAAAGATTAAGTATACAATAAAGTGTTGAATTGCAGAATAATAAATTATTTTTTCAGTGGTAGTAATTGATTGCTGTGACTCGATACAAATCTGTATCTCGACAGGGATTCAATGAAACAGAGAGATATTAAACAGGTTCAATATTTAAATAAAAGTCATTTGTATTGTTATTTAAAACCAAATTAAGTTCAAATGATTATTAATTTGAAATTTGACGCTGACGACTGTGTTTCCACGTACCGTTGGTGGTCTTATTCTTGGTATTTCCGTGGTTCTTATTCTAATCGAACACTAGGACGAAATATTTTCCGAGATTCTGAATCGGCCTTGTACTTTTTGTATAAGAATAGGATGTTTATTGGTAAATTATAATGATTTTATGTTGTTTAGTAGTTTTGTTCCTCTTCACACTTCTAATTTTCCTGTATTATGTTTACATTTTAAAATCATTTTCCTTCTAAAACAATGTACAACACACTTTTATTTCCATAAACTATCCTTAAACTCATATTGATTTTATTTACCGGTAAACCCAAAAACCAATAATGGTTTTATTTGGTCCTCTTTTGGGTATATCTTTAGGTTATTTTATAAAAGGATAGGACAAATTATAACGTGACTTTCAGAGGTATTACCTGACAAGTAACCAAATTTGCTTTTTTGAGATTTGTAAATAAAATTGTAATTACTTTTGTTAGAAGATTTTCTGTTTAAATTTAATTTGTTAAGGTACATTGTAAGTTATTATTTTATGCAACAGTAGTTGTTAAATTAATATTATTCAGTAGTAATGTCATAGTTGACGAATATTGAACTAATGTTTAAAAATTAAAAAAAGGTAATGGTATAAATAAATATTATTTTTAATATTATAATACGTACAAATTAAACCTAATACGTGCAATACACATACGGGAGAAATGAAACTTCTGAAAAGTAGGACGAGAGATTGAGATGGATATAGAACAGGAGTATTACACAAGTGATCACTGGTATGCATTCAAAGTGGAAAATATATGAATAAAGAATAAATAAAAATGTAAGGATTATCATTTTTTATCAAGCCAAAAAATGGTTAATACTTTATTGTAATGTACATTTGTATTTTGATAGAAAGCTGCTTATATTAAATATTATTTGTTAAAAAACCTACGTCAATTTTACAAAAGTATCAATGCCATCTATCGTAACCTTAAAAAATAACAACTTTAACATATGCCTCACTTTAGTTTAAAGATTTAACCGTAGATGGCACCAAACAGGAATGGGCAATTTGTCTTCTATCTCGTCCTCTCCTATACATTTAAGTGTTTTTTTCTTTATCGTGATGCATTTTTTCGTTAAATCGTTTCAAATCACAACGATTTTGACGAGGTTTCACTTAAAAAATAAAAATATGAATATTATAAGAAAAAGTAGCACTATTGGTAATAACACAAACTAATAGGAGTAATTACAAAGCTTAAAAGAAAGATTTTCTATGTATGATAGTTGATATTTTGCGAAATATCCCCTATTAATTAAGATTCACTGTTAAATATATTTTTTATTATTTTGACTGCTTTTAGTTATCAGATTATTAAAACATTCAAAACAACATCTTGTATTTGGTTTAAATCGTTCTCAATTAAAAAAATATATATATTGTTGCGCTTACAGAGACAATTGACTCTTTTATATTTAAAACAAAAAGTATTTTTAACAATTACAACGGTATATTATTTTATAACGTTTCAAACACTTTAAATAATACCATGCTTCTTATTTAAGTGCAGGCAAGGGATAACAGCCAATCACACTTGTACATATTCATACATTTTTAGTTTTAAAAATTGAAATAAATAAACTTCTGGAAAATATTTAAGTCATGACCTGTAGCCGAAGTTCACTGAGCTATAACTGCACTAAATTATATCAATATATTTTATCCATATGTTACGGAGTTATATACGAATATTCTAACCCATTAACAGAACAAAAGTAAGAATTAATATTAAAATATGTTTAATATATTTCAAATTATACATATTTGTAATTCATAAAAAAAGGTATTTAATATAATAAAAAAAATATATCGTTAAGTAATTTCAATTTATTAACATCATTTTAAATTTGTCACGCGAAGCCACAGAGACAATTAAAAGGATTTTTCCTTTAATAAATGCGAGTTCAAAGGAAAATAATCAAAATTTACTTATAATTTACAAAAGAAAAATGGATCCAAAATATTATCATTTTATTTTAAGATAAAATGATTATTACCGGACCTTGTTTTAGGCTAACATTAATTTTTGGTGATATTTTATTTTATCTTTTAACAACCTCATGCAAATATTCGAAACAGAATTCTGAGAGCTTTATGAAAAATTTCCAAGCATTGTCTTATTCTATAACAGAAAAAATTTGGTCGGTGGAAATAAGTACCTGTATTATGTTGGAGTGTTTTATTAAAGTATTATTTTTGTATTAATATTACAATTATAATAACATGAGCATTATAATTTTCTTACTTTATGTATCTAAAAAGAATATCACAATTCAACGAGGCGAAAACTGACAAGGCAGCTTACATGGAAGAGCGATGTTTGGAAGATGGAGCTGTGTTTTTTGATTACTTATTTACAATTCTAATTATATGCTTACATTTGTCTAAAAATTTTAAGCTTTCATTAATATATTCTTGCTACTGGCAGGATAAAGGCCAAAATACATAAGTTTAAAATAGAACAATCAATAATAAAACATTTTAATATTTGTAAAATATATTTGTATCTACGACTTACATCATCTCTATTGTATACATTGTTATTTCTCCAATATATATATATATATATATATATATATATATATTATATTCTATGGATTCAGTATTTATATATCAATAATATTTATTGTATGGTTCTTGTTATTAATAAATGTTCAATCGGAAATAAACGGCAAATTGGATTTTTGGACGTGGAAGTTTATTTATATATCTGTGACCAATTGGAATCGAAAGAATCCATGGTCCAAAACTGTCTTCAAGTTAAGTTTTTAATGCATTATTACTTTGCTTGTTTCAATTTGGTATTATTATTATAAGAAAAATGTATATCTGTAATTTTTAAAACAAAATTATTATAAATAATCTTTTACGCTAACAACTGAGCAATCATGAATATAGTACATTACTAAAAAATCATCCGAATTCCTTTAATGATGAAGAAACCGATTCACGCTTATTAATTATGTCCATAATTCTAAATCGCTTTTAATATAATTATAATATAACAGAGGATATATTAATTTTTTGTTTAAAATTATTCAATAACAAAAAAGCTCGTACATTAATTACTTTTATTAAAACCAAAGTCAAATATTAAATTTTTATTAACTAGATTAATTTTATAAGAATTATTTAGTTTTAGTTAATAAGAGAAAAAGTTTGTTACCTTTAATTTCTCACAGTACTTAGTAGCGTGTTAGCAGCACCCGTTTTAGTTTTTCTACTGGGTCTATAAGCCAAATGAAATTAAACTTTTACGAATTTATGAGAAACTCAACTCAACAACTTAACTTTGAAAATATTATATATTAAAAATAATATTGATTCATATTCAGTTTAGATCGTTTAATATTAAAAAGAAATACATAAGTTTAATTTACATTTATTGTATTAAGAAATATGTGGTTAAATTACTGGATTGACTTTAAAATGAAAATAAGGCTAGGTAAAGTTATCATCAATCGTCTTAGTTATAAGGTTAAAGTGAAAATATCACGTGTAAGGGACTTAGTTATGAAAGATCATTAATGGACCCACCAACAATGGACACGAGACAGACGACACGTGTTGTTAAATTATTTTGTAAATGTGGAATATCATTATAAATAGGTACTATATTAAACTTACTTTTGAACGGTGTGTTGTGTTATCACAAACATCTTTGTATTGACAAATATATATATATATATATATATATATATATATATATATATATATAAGAAGAATATTCAGATAATTAAACATTTATAATAGTTTTATGTTTATAATAACTAATATATTTCTTATACAATAATATCTGTATTGAATCTGGGTTTAGATTAAGGGTCTTTAAACTTTCTGTCTAAATCCACTTAAGACCCTTCACCTAAACCCGTTTACAAGATCTGTAAATCCTTCTATAATTTAACACGTGTTCAGAAGACATTTTCTTATATCATCAGAAATGAAACGTGAAGATTCTCGAGATTTCGCTGGTCCTTGGAAGGGTTCATATCTGATCATTCTGAAGGGTCTATTACATTGGAGTCAAGGAATCCGTTTTTCGGATTTATAAATCTTATTATTTTTAATGTAATGTAATCGATTTTGAGTAACATTGAAATAAGATTTTAATAAACTTAAATATCAACAATGATCACCCCAATGAAATTTATAAAATTACAATTTTATAATATTAGATTAAATATTTATATATATTATATTGGTTCAATAGAGAAGATGCAACAGCTGAAAATACAATTTATATAATAACAAAATAGTAACGTTAGAATAAAATGTGGTATAAATGAAAGACATAACCGTGATGAATCTAATATAACAATGTTACATTAAAATCATAAACACTAAAACGTTTAATAATGAATAAAAAGGAAATTGAATCGTGAAATAAATTAAACAGCTTACGATTTAAATCAAACAAATTCTAAAGGATTCCACTAGCGTTTATTAGATTGTATTTAATTTCAAATCAACATTTCTTATAGTTTGCAGTTTTTCAGTTTTTACAAGAAGATGATATGCTGATCTTCAAAAGTGTATTAGTTGAGACTTTCAGCCGTAATCGAAATACAATCAATTTCAAAAAATTTTAGTTAGTTATTTTAGAAAGTTGTTTTCATAATTTCCTGTAATATTTGAAGATTTAAAATTTTTTGTTGTTGTTCCGTTGCCAGAAGCTATAGTTCTTTGTCATTGTTAAGGAGCTGTATGATTTGTGATTACCAATGAGAGCACCATATAAAAGAGAAAACTCCTTGTGTAATAAGATATTATCCGCAAATTATTTGAACATATTTTTTATATAAGTACATAGTCATGTTTGTATTTTTTATCTGTTTAATAATTATTTTATAGTCTCTGAAAAGGTATGAGAAACGTTGCGGGGTGACGTGTGTGTGTGTGTGTGTAGAGCGGGGAATTAGATAGTAAAATGGCGTAGAAAGATGTTTGGAGTAAGTGTTGTTATTAGAGATGTAAAAAATGTAAAACGGAGATAAAGAAGTTTAAGCCGAAAAATAGTTTTATTGTGTCTATAATATCACGATTTATTAACCTCCCTTACATGAATATTTAATAATTGATTAACAACACTTGCGAATATAATAAAACAACGTCATGACTCAAATTGCAAATGAGTAGAAAACTTTAAAATAAAAATAAATATTATATTCTTAAGTCTTTAATCTAAGGAAAAAAATATATACTGTGTACAAGAAATATCAGCATTGTATTGAAAAAACTTAACACCATTACTCAGAATATATTATAAGTAAAAAATATGCCCAATAAAAGAATTAAAACATATTAAGTATTTTTATATAATTTTATGTTTTTCAAACTTTAGTGTCACTAATTGTTAACAGACGGTCTATCTGATGGTAAGTGGCGAAAACAAGTATGTAAAGTGGCAGATGTGTTGCCACCCTTGAGAGATGGGTAGGGATGTAGAATACGATAGACTGGAGAGTAAGGGAGGTGTTTGCTCATGCAGTCCTCCAACAACTCACCGTTGCTAATAACTGTGTGAAAAATAAAATTTTTGTTTTTTAATATAATACATTACATAAAAGATTTCTAACCATTTTATACAATACAAAATGTTTTTTAATGAATTCTGAATATAATTTGAAATGGAATGTGTACATTAAAATTTTTATTTTGTCATTTATTCAAGGAAAAGATTCTATAGGAAAGAATTATATCAGAAAGTTTTATTCAATATTTCAGGAAAATCATTTATTCATAAAAAATATATTAGAAAGAGTGCATTATACTTTTTATGAACGTAACACTACGTGAAAGAACTTTTTAATTTCATAATTATTTTCTATCAATACTCTTTCAGACTCTGAACACATGTTTTCACTATTACCTCCCTATATTTTAAATAGTAAAATAAATAGAAAACATTCAAATCACATAAACAATGAAGTAAATACTTGTATCAAATTATACAATTTAATTATCTTACTTTTCAAAATTTGTATTTTACGCATTTGCTGCAGTTTCATGTTTCAAAACTTAATTGCAATGATAAAATAATATTCACGTATGATCTAACACAAAAACACAAACAACAAATGCGTTTCACAAAATTTCCACGTGTTGCACAACCTTGTTCCATAGACACGTGAATATTTTATACTAGATACAATAAAAAGAGACAGAGAGACAAAGAAAGGGTAAGAGAGAGAGAGAGTTGCGCTCCCGGCTGCCACTTGCCTGCTAATGTGCTTATTTGTTTGTTGTAGGCTTGATGCACGCACGCACACACACAGCATACGGCATTTCGTTATGTGACGATTTTTACTAATTTGCATTTGCTAATGCGGGTTTAGGAACTTCGTTCCAAAAAAGGTAGATGACAAGAAGAAATCAATCAATTTATCTCAATTTATAGACTACTAAACCAACAGCCATCAAATAAATAAACTCAGTTTATTTTATGATTTACTTTTATTTTTACTCATATTTTTTTTATTTATATAATTTCTAATATACAGAAAGAGTAAATAATAGTTACAAACTAAACTGTCTGACAATTTATTGACTTTATAGACGGTGAGTTAATATATCTTGTTGTTAGAATATAATCCTTTCTCGTGTATTACAGTTACTTTAAGTGAAGCCCCTTCTATTCCAGTTTCCCTATCGTTTCAGTCACATCACGCAACAAGTCAGATGGAAAAGTAATTTATTTCACAGTCGCCGTCACGCTGTCTGTTTCGCTAAACTTATGTGGTGTCGCCATTAAAGGTATATTTTATGGATTCTCTTCTTTGCTAGAATTTATTATAATTACATAATTTATCTATAATAATAATAATATTATATTATTATTATAGATAAATTATGTAATTAAACTTTGAAAGATCTTTATTTAATTTCATTTTGCATACTAAAACGAAAGTGTTTATATATGCGTAGATGTTAAGGATAAACAATAAGAAGTGCATAAAAAATCTGGATGTGTAATTTTTAATTAAATCTGTGATATACTACAATAAAATCAGAGTTAACACTAAAATATTTAGGTGCAGTTAGTGCTCTCGTGCATAAAAATGAATTCCCCGCCAATGGAGTGTAATGTACCATTAGAATTTGCAGAGATTCTTCGGTAAAGAGCGTTTGAAATTGTATATAAACGGGCTTCTGGTAATAGGAATAAATTCAGATTTTTATCGACATTCAACTTAAATTATTACTTTGTGGTGTGTATGACTATTTAATATTATTATTACACCTTACAAATATTATTATGTATAGTTAGTTATTGGTTTTTAATGTGAAATATATTATAATTGGGAGAAAAATTCAGTTTTATAAATATTATCTAATATTTTCTTATAAACATGGTTACCCTACATTTCATATAGATCCATTGGTTTAGTCTTTCTCACACGATCCATTACAGAACTATCGAGTGCAATAATTCAATACCATTGAATTTAAACTTTGTGAGATCATTTTATCAAAAGCATTACTATGAAAATAAATACCTTGATGATGCAAAAACTATGAACCAATGCATAAAAATTGTTATGCAAAGTTTATTTATTTAAATTTATACATTTTTCAAAATAAATGAGAATAAGTTCAAAATTAGAAATTCACGATTCTATAAGCAAAATATCTAAAAGGTTCAATTTTGTAAAAGCCCTTTTCTATTTATGGAAACAAGGGTTGAAACAAAGCACGGTACCGTGGGGACAATAAAACATACCCTATTAATGGGGACGAATGGTTATAAATGTACCAGAGACATATCGACATTGCAAAATATAGAGTGGTTCGAATTCTTTATCGCGTTGATAACTCTGTCACTAACTAGACCGCTTTTCTTTGCCGAATTAAAAAATATTTACGATAAAAACTGCAGTTATTTTATGTTTTTTTTTAGACTTCAAAATTTAGGGGTAATAAGGAAATGATAAAAATAGAATTAATTAGTAAACAATTTAGTAATAATTTGTAAATAATATTTTTATCATTAATTTATGTTAACAATTTGTTTATTTTAATTACTTAATCAAAAAATATATAAATTATATTAAAAGGAAACGAAACCAATAGTTTAATAACTTTATTAAAATAAAAAAAAAGTTAATTAAATAACAAAAACGTGTACCGTCCAACTTGTAAAAACACATAGTATTGTATAGACGATTCGTTTTTTCGCTTCCTGGTGTGTATTGGGATTTTCATATGCAAAAATTTTTATAGGCATACCCGATAGTTCCGGTCTCTTGTGCCTACATAAAATTTTATCCTTACTGTCCGGAATTTTGTTATATTGGTCCGATAAACATGCGTAAAAAGCTACATTTGGGCATTGTGTCATATTATATCATATATGTCTTATTATGACTATAAAATAAATCTTTAGAATTCGGTAAGATTTTCATAAATGGTATAAATTTAACTCGCATGTTACATTTTATATTTTCTCCGACGTTTCAGACACCTATCTGTTATATTTTAGGAGAATACGAAATATAAAAGTAAAGTCTAGATATAATATTTTTAATAAAATTTAAGTAATGCATTTTGGGATTTGTTATAATATTACAGAAAATAACAATTTAGAAAACTATAATAAAAATAGTTATACTGTATCAAAAGAAAAAATGAAAGTATTTACTTTCTATGTGAATCCAAAGGAACAATTCTTAACACATCCCATCCTTTATCTCAAAGAGAATTACGGCTTCCATTCACTACGGAGCATATTTACGGTAAGTGTGAGCAGATCAGAATTATACTTATCGACTTTGAGATGAAACTTTTTTTGTTATGAAACGAAGCTTTGAAGGTTTTGTTTCGATTTCAAGTTGAATCACCAATATTAACGCTTAAACGATGTAGGGATTATTTGATTGTGAAATAATTATGGTTACCAATTAATACGTGACGTACGTGACGTAAAATAACCTAGAAAAAAAAATGTACTTAGAATTAGACTAGTTTACCAAAGTCTCTTGTTCTCCCTATTTTAGTCTCTTCTTTCTTTCCTTGCTATTTCTTACGGGTGGAAACGCATTTCCATGAATATTTACCAATTTCTTATCTCTGGGCAAGGGCATCACTTGCAAACGTACCAACACCAATGACGCAATCGACAGCATCTTCTGTTTGATCTGTACTTTGCCACCTTATGTCATAAAAAAACCAAGTACACATTTAATTCAACGGCCATAATAAAGTTCCAGCTTCTACAAATTTATTTAAGAAGTTGATTTATTTATATAACACTCACCAAATATAATTAGTTTTGATTATTATATATGACGGATCCTCCCACTTACACGTTTCATTTAAAATTTACTCTCGCGTATGAACGGTGCAATAACTGCCAACGATACGTTACAAATGCAGGCAGTGTTTTATAAATCGTATTTCAAGTTTGGATTGATATCATGTGACTTTTTTGGTAACTTATTTTATAATCGTCTTTTCAATTTGAATTAATATTCGTTTTACTTCTATTAATAAACAAAGAACTATTTTTATATTACTTTTTTGTACATTTTTAATAAATCCCAAAGAGATCTTGATAATTTATTGCTTGTGAGTGGACAAAAGCGCCATAGTCATTTATCAGTTGGCTTTCAGCTTAAGGCCTTCTTTAAAGATGATTGAGTTAGGTATTCTTTGGGCAGTCGTATTATGAGATCTTCAGAATTCTTATCGGTTTTAAGATATTTTATGAAACAGAATAACATTATGGACCCATAAATGAGTATTTTTACTATAAGAAGTACCGTATATAATTGCATAGGATTTTTTATTATACTTATTGTTATTATATTTAGCTAAATATGAAGACAGTACCTATTCCTTTGTCCCTGTATCCATATTAAAGATTATTTATCCTAAATTTAAGCAAGTGTACTTAAGAATTATAAAAGTAAATGTATCTAATATAGTAAATGTTTATTCATTTTGAATTATTTTTGAAATAAATTTTTTATCGAATATACTTTGTCGAATTTTGATCCCTAAATATTAACAGCCCTCTTAAGGTGATGCCTGAAAATGCGTTTAAATGTGAAATTAGAATTATTTAAGGCACTAGTCGTAAGATCGTTGCCGTTTGTTAGTTGTCGCGACGCAACCGTGCATTGCAATGGTTTCAAAAGGTCAATACGTCTTTCTAGGGGTAAGTCATAAATTTTATAAAATTCACTTGCCACTAAATTGAATTTATCCTGCAAAATTTCCTATGGCAGAATAACTGGCAGGGGAGATATTCAATGGACAGTAAAAATGCTGTAAATAATAAGAAGTTTGTGTAAACTAATTTGTATAATTAGAAGCTAGACACGCGTTAAGGTGGCTCTAGATGGCCTCGATGATGTCTATAAAATATCGGAAAATAAAAAGCTGACACATGTAAGCATTTTTGGGCAAATTTTCAGATGCTGGCAAGAGGAATTACCCTATTATTTTTTTTATCCGTGACCTAATATTATATCAAAAGATGCATTGTTAAAAGTACTAAAGAATAAATATTGACTTTTTTTGTTTCGTTAAGTGTGAATCAGGTTTCAAGGAATATTGCGAGGTAAGTAATCATAATATTAAGGATCTTATTTGAGTTGTTAACCCCAAGTGACCCATCGCGGAGTCCAGCTGACATATTGTGTATTGTATTAATTTAAATTTAAATATAAATAAATTGAGTCCTAAACATTAAATTACATATTTGATTTAAAGCGACCCACTGGTTACACAAATACCAAATAGTAAGGTAACTATCATTAAAATATAAATTATTCAACGATAAGTAAAATGAGTTATCAACAGTTGTTTCTCTATCACTTCATCAACTCATCAAGGACCATACGGAACTTAACAGCCAAGTAATTATTGTATTATTATTGTGCTTAGGAATATTTGGTAAAACAAATAGTGACTTGTACATGACAAATTATACCTAACTTATATACAAATAAGATATAATTTTAATCTTAACAAACAAAGCTGCGCCTAATTGAGTCTTCTTGTCATAATTATATTTATATTTTTGTCTATTCCAATACTGTGACAACAACGAATTAATGTTGAAAAGACAAATCTAATCGGCTAAATGAAGATTGTTTGGACCGTCAGTAATCAGTGACCACTACGTATACACACATTAGCACCTAACTTATTTACGGAATGTGGATAATAGATACAGGTAGTCTACCAAATTTTATTAGTGCCATTTTGTTCTATAATTGATTCAAGAGGATATTTAATGACAGGTTTGAGATTAAATATACAATTAATTATGAAAAAATAAAATTAAAAATAAAATGTGCTTGTAATTATAATATAGTTTATAATTTTGGATTATTAAATTTTAAATTATAATTTGTATCTTTAAAGGGTAAAAGGATTGAAAGGCAACATAAATTCCTTAAACGTAGTTCTCGTTCAAAACAACGAATAGGCGACAGAAAATCGATTGGTACAAGCCATCCATCAGCTGATTAAAAAGTTAATTTTATAGATGACAAACAGTTTACTAAACAATAACACCATTTTAGGTATTAAGTTGCGTCCTAAATTAATAGTTTTGTTTCATTTAACAAAGATTATTTTGAGTTTTTAAGTTAAGAGAAAAGCATGGATTACATATCACACAATTGTAAATTTAAAATCTATTTAATTTATAGGGGTTAGTAATAAAAAACTTGTTAGATATTTGTAGCGCTTTTGAATTAAATTAAATTTCCTTAACTTGTATTGTTTAATCGTTTAGAATATTTTGGTATTTGAAGATTGTAACCCATAATTTTCTTAATAAATATATATTTATTGTCTCTCTGTAATAAGATATGACAAAAACACATTGAATCTTTTAATCAAATTATTTAAATATTAGTATTTAAAAAAAAAAAATATTAACATATAGTATTAAATTATGATATAAATGTCTGGGGTGTCACATTTTGTAAATATCGGTTAATAGTCTAATGATCCAATATATGACCATTAGTTTCCTTGTTCCAAAAATATTAGTTTTATGAGGGTCGAAGAAAAATGTTTTATTCAAATATCATAGATATTAAGAAGTAATAAAAGTTCGCATATATTTTATGATACTCACGTATTACTTAGTTGTCGACATCTCTTTGTATAAGTTTCTCTATAATGTTTTTCTTTGAACTCTCGGTCACGTATACAACTTCGTTGCTATAATAAATATTTTCGTTCATATAAAGCTAGTGCTGATATGAAGCTTTCATATGGGTATCTATTTTTTCTCTATATATATTTTAGTTTAGTACCAATGTTAATTTAATGAGATAATTATTGTCGTCATTTATAAATTAAATATTCGTCACATCATAATGACACTAACTCGTAATGTATTAAAATTTAATTTAACTTCATGTTTTGAAGGAAAAAAGGAATTGAAAAATTTAAATTTCCCATGTAAATAAAATTATAAATATGATAGATTAAAATAGCTTAGACAGTTAGAAATATATATAATATTTTAAATATATTCATCGATTACAACTCACAAAAGAAATCACTAAAATAGCTGGGCTCGCTACGTTTACTGCCTGTCTGCTTCTATATACATATTGGCAGATATGAGTGGTGGGGGTTTATGTATGCGTCGAACTGTCATATAGAGGAGAGAACATTGATGATATGTGGGGCAGATACAGCTAGTGCAGCTATAGTCAGGTATGGTTTTGAGAATACCTATTTTACACTTAACTTTGAAGATTTTAAAAACATAAATATCCGATCCACCTCTAGCAGCATTTCTTATATGAAAATAAGACAATGTTATTGCGTACTTGTAGTGCTTTGTACAAATAATTAATTGTATTACACATACAGAAATGTAAACATGATCCTTAATACTTAGACTAATCTTAGTTGTACATAAATAGAATCAACTTAAATAAGGGAACGTGCTGAGCTTCACACTTTACGGATCTCCGGATATTGTGTTAAAAGAAGTTTCTTACTAATCGATCCACTATCTTTCACATAAGTATCAATTTCTTTTTTTTTAATAAATGTAAGAAAGCATTCAAATAATTGCTAAAACCAACAAGAAACCAATGTTAGTTAGTCGCATATAGCAAACATAGTTCTAGTTAAGTTCTGAGTCTGCAACAGACATATAAATTAATATATCTCTGCAAGCTCGCACAAAGGGTGAACGTGCCGCTCTAATTCGCTAAGCGAACACATTTCCTTTCTGAGCCTCGCACCTAATACACTTTATTGCTCACACTAGATAGGCTTTAATGATATCGTATATTATAATATACGGCATTCAAACAAAGTCTGTTTAGTCGATAACTCATGAGGGTAGAAATTTGAAATTATCAATTTTAATTAAATCAGTATTAACATTTGAACAATTATCAATTTTTTTTGTATATGTAAGTTTACGGTAAGTAAACAAGATTAAAATGTTAAACAGTTAAGAATACAATTAAAAATTATTGAACGAAAGTAAGACAATATAACATAATACGTAAGTTATAAAAAAATTACACAAACTAGTATTTTTTTAAAATGTGTTAAGTTGGCAATTCATATGTTTAAATGATTATGCTTACACATACTCGTATATGTAGTATATATTATTTTGTTTTTTTTTCCATTACATTAAAACGTTGTAAATTTAAATCTAGCCATGGATTCAGATGTTTCAAATATGAAATTTTAATTAAAATATATTAATTAACTTCAAAATATTTTATATAAAACATCAAAACCCTTATCTGAGTCAAAGGTGTCAAAGTCATAATAATTTCTTAACGATGTTTAGAAGAAAATTATATTATTTTTCATGCTAATAGAATATACTGACATTACTTGGAAAATTTATTGTTTAATTTGAATATTTTAAGGATTTAGTTATAAATAAATAATATTATATTAAATTGTTCTTCAGAATAATTAATAACAATCTGTTATTAAGAGGAATGTGTTTGGTTTATCAACATAATAAAACTAATATCATTACATCTGTTAAGAGTATTGAGAGAGTGATTAAGATAATAATTTCTACTAAATCAACATAACCTTATTTGGAAATAATCTTCTCGTTTCTAATATTTCATCTTTCTTATCTGACGTGACTTTTATGTCGTTAAGTTAAGGGTCTTACATTTAATGAGCTTAGGTGATGAGACCGAGGTTTATTATCGATGAAGTATTGATAATGAAAGACATTTTTATCAAACGTTATATAGTGTTATGGAGATTAAGTCATAAAATCTAACGATAATACAATTCTTGTTGCTATTTTAGGAGTATTTTTCTATCTATTTTAATTTTATAAGACTTAAAAGTCTTGAAAAAAAATTGAATGTGAGAGCGTCGATGGTATTACATAATTAATTATCTTTTTGTCTACCTATAGATGCCAACTTCAAGGCATAGGCCTTCCCCAAACAGTTGGACCGGTTTTGCACCTACCTTTTTGTAGTTGGACCTACCTAGCTTGATGGCTTGTCCCAAGTATATAAGTAATCATCAATAGCTCTAAGCATAGTACCTCCGACAACTACTTAAGTAGGCACAACGTGGGCATAATAATCAATTGTTAATATAAATTAATTTTGAAAAAAAAATAACCAAACTACGACTTATACATTAATCCTAAGTTAATAACGTTTAATCTTCTATCACTTATGTTAGAAATTATTGAAGTTTATTTGTTGTTTTTACGTTAAAACTAAATTTTAATTTACAATTTTATCAGAATTTGTTTATAATTTTCTTATCAATTTAACATATACATCATCACATTATACTTAATTTCAAAATGTCTAAGCTTTGGACTTTGCGTTGCTATAATAACATTTAGTGAACAAGATTATAATGTATAAATTGTACACAAAGTTATTTCCAGTTGTAGATAGTCCGAGAAAAATAGAGGAAGTTGTGATTTTTTTTCATTCGTTAATAAATATTTACAATTTACTCAAATATTAAACGTACTCATAAACTGTAAAACAAAACTGGAAGAGAATCAATTCGCCCTCACACTAAGTTCTAGAACACTTAAAAGACAAAGTTAAATATGTTACTGTAATATTAGTTTTCATTGTATTTTTGCAAGTCATAAACATGGTAAGCCTTAATGTCGTTAAATTTATTTAATTATTCCAAGTTTAATTAAATATTTATCACAAATAGCTTTCGAAAATTTCGTTTACAAGTTCCCTTGGAACCGTTAAAAGTACCCGAGGGTTTTCAAACTGATCAAGTTTATATATAATGTTTATCTTAACGGCAATCTAGACCTTAACAGGACCGAAAATACTCTATAGACTTTTGTATGTGTTTCAATATCCTGTCCTTCTCGTTTATAAGACGTCATTTCGGTGAGCTTGAAATTGACAATTGAAATTGTGTATATATATATATATATATTTATAACACTAGCTGTTCCCACGACTTGTTCGTGTAAAAATGTTTTTTCGGCAGGCTACAGAATTGCTAAAGTTTGAGGCTATTGAATAAAAGAATTTCTTAATAACATATTCATGAAAAGTAAAATAAAGGTACGGTAACTTTTTTTACTCTGACTCAACTTCTATATTTATCAATCAATTAAATAGAACAAGCAATCAAAGTTGTAAGCAAGTGTTACCACAATATATCTGTGAAAAGAGCATTCAAGTCAGATAAATCGTTTCAGAGATTAGCACACACAAAAATACAAATAGTCAAAAAATCTAAAAATCATTCTTATGCGGTTTTAGTTACTAAAATACCTCAGTTTTGATTTTTTCTGATTTTACAGATTCATTATATTTACAGATATAATAGGTTTTGGAAAAGTAAGTGCATCATATTTATTTGGTACAATGCTGATAATCTTTTTAACATTTACATTACATATTAAAGTTCAGATAGTAATAAATCTAATTGTAGGTGTGATGTAAACAAATAAGTTTGGGCATGGAAATATACCGCATTTAATATGGCATTGTCCATACAAAGTGGATTTAAACGCTCACAGCGTTTATACGCATAGATAGGTACTCAAGAGCGGCACGAAGTACATATCGAATAATTTAAATCGATACGATAATATTTAACCTTCAACTAAAATTAAATGTTTTAAAACCATGTAATGTAAACTAATCGTAAGATATTCAATAAAATAAGAATGAAAAAAAACTTAATGTAGAAAATTTAAACAAACAAACCAATTACAAAAACAATAATATTTATAATATATAAGTTATTTTAATATGATTTTTGCATTTCGTAGAATCTCGTTATATATAGCTCACACCAGGTCGACAATTAACCACACAATTAAATAAATAAAACCGCTGACAAAGGCGTTCCAATTATGGTAAGTGGCCAAAGCTTATACTGTCAGGTGGCTTCACAGTGGCTTGCGGATTTATTTCACAATGCTTTTGTACCATAAAATAACAAATCACATTAATCCATGGATTACCTATAATCCATGCAATCTACGTAAATATTGCATTTTTTAAAAGCTATTCTGTTTTATTTCTGGCAGGTTCTCCTCGATGAATCCACCATTCTGAACCCTGGAACTAGACCTGATATTTCATAAGTTGAATGTATGCTATTTTGAAATAAAAAGATTAGGCTTTGACTTATAATTAAAAATTTTACTCTCTCTCTGTCTCTACTTAGTAATATACATAGTCTAATAAAATTTGCAAATTAACCAAACTTTATTTATTAAACTATGAAACCAATTGTGCCTGACAACTTTTTATTTAATATCTTGTTTTGCATTTATTGATTTTTTCCTTTCGAAGCATAGGTAAATTGATTACTGCATCTACTTTACACATCATTGACATGTAGTTTCGAGTGAGGTTTTATATATTTTCAATTTTATCAATTTATATTGCTTATATTTTGCTAATAATATATTTGCAGCTGCCATAGTGTTAGCTGAACTATATTATAGAGTCTTGCTAATCAGAAACTATAAGATTTAATAAGTCAAATTAAGCCGTCACATACACTAGTGTAAAAATTTAAGCTAATTTGTAAGTTAAAAAATTTAAATAAGTATATGTGAATTAATTTTCAAGTAATATAAATGATTGCCCTTTTGGAATTTTGAAATCTGGATGGAACACAACTTAAACAAGTTATAACACTCAATTGCTTTTAAAACAAAACTTTGTAGATGGCGAGACGAGATTTATATTATACGTACTCGTATATAAAGAACGACAATATTTAACTATAAAAAAAGGTCACTTAATAATATACATATATTCCAAGTATATTTTATTTTACCACATTAATATTAATCATGAATAAAAACCATACTTTAGACAGAGGTTTTATATTTATTAAAAAATAAAACCTCATTTCACAAAACTCTTTTAAGCACTAAGCATGTTTTAATTAAATTATCACAGAATATTCATCGTTACGCAAATTGTTAATTTCTCACTTTAAATTATTTATAATGTCCACTGGGTAATCTAAAATTCTCTCTCTATGTCACTAGGGTTATAGTTGTAACATTAATTGACTCAAAATATCAAGATAATTAGGTACGATGCTTTAGGATTTTTCTGTTCAATTCTATAAAATATTTATTTTAATGCATATTAATGACGCAGTATTTATTATGCCTTAACTTTTATAAGTGAGGTGTTTTTCTTACTGTAACAAATAAATTCTGCATTGTTTTCCCTATTACGTTAATTAATGTCTTTAGTTTTTTTATGATTTATTTACATTGTCACGACGTACAAATGTCGTAGTAATCTTGTCAAATCTTAAATTATATGTAATATATTTTATGTGTTTTATGACTCCAAATGTTTGTTCATTTTGCTGATCAATATTAAATATCCAATGTACACAAATTAATGTGATCCCACAGAATTAAAAAAAAACGATGTTATATATAAAACCGTGTAAGCTACGGCGAGCCATAAACATGTCGACTTAAAATCTAGCAAAGCCATGTTTAAAAGATTCAAAGAACCACAGTTTAAAGTGCTCCAAATTGGCTGTAATCTTAACGAATTGGTATAATAAAAACAATTAATCAGTATTTACATACTAGCTGCAATTAATTATTAATTAATTTTAAATATGGGAGTCGTCCCATAAAGAGAAAAGAGTTATATAATTTTAAATTAAATAAAGAACAAGAATAGTTTCGAAAAGTAAGTAATTTTAGTCTAAATAAGTAAAATAAATTATAAAATATATTACTTTAAGTACCCTGTAAGAAATTTCTTTTAATATAATTCATTTAGCGTTTTCAAAGACGTTCCGTACATAATTTCATTTTCTCATAAGTTGAGTGAAGTCGGATTTGTATCTACGGTAAAACAATTTGTCTTACCTGCAATTTAACTAAGTATATTCTTTGAAAATTTATTTTGCGTAAAATAAACACACAGGTCAAAAATATATTAATATTATAATAAGATTAATAACTTTGACAACGCCTATCTTAAAAGAAAAGCAATCAAATGTCGGTAAATTCATTAATGATGTGACATTAATGAATTTACTTACATTTGATTGCTTTAAAGGTAACCTAACAAAAACCGAACTAATACTTTTAATATGATTATAATAGTAAATGTGCTATATTACTATAACTTAATTAAAGGAAGACAACATTTATTCTACATAACGAAAACATATTCAACCTCGGCTTAATTACGTTGAGCGTGAAACTAAAATTAACACATATTTATAGCGATCCCAGATTATTAAGCTGAGATACACAGCGGAGAATAAGTTAAAAAATGTGTTTCATAAAGGTCCAATTATTAAGGTATTATATCCCACTGGATAATGAAATTATTAACAAATAAGAGAATTATTTGTTAGTACAAAACTCAATTATGCCCCTTACAGAATAAAAAAATAGATTTTGAAATGGTTAGTAATATATTACTGTAAATGGTATAATATTACTGTAAAATTTTAGAATGTTGTCATTAAAAGATTATTTGTTAGTTTTTTATATAGAATTTTTATACTCTTACATTTTTTTTGTGAAGGTTTAGAAATGTTATGTGGGTGTACTTTTATCTGGTAATATATTACCAGTTTTTAAGTAAAAACAAATTATAGTCCAATCATAGTAGTCATTTCGATATATATTCGTTAATGTAAGTCTGATCGAAATCCACTTATAGTGCGATATAGTCTTTATCACCATCCAGACTTCGACGCTATTAGGGATGAACTACGAATCCAAATAAATAAAACAAACTCAGATATAATTACAGATATTTTATAAAGATCAATGGATCAAGATCCCAGCTTGGGGACTAATTTAAGGATATCTTGAGATCCTAATTAAATGTCTGACTTGACTTAATTACCCAGTGCGCCCCAGTCTCATTATTCCATACAAATTTAAATAATCGGACATAATATTATAAACTTTAACCTGGTAGCATTGTGTTTTCCAACCAGGTGAACTGGAAAATAATTTGAGATGGATTATAAGATGAGATTGTTTTAGCAGATCATGATTTACATTACATGTTTAAAACAGTTTGAATCTACCCATTTATCATAATTATATTACGAAGTTTGAGAGATTGAATTAATCATTACATTCACTTATATTATATACATGCTAAATCTGTGGCTTTGCTTTCCAAATTTATTATACTGCAAAACACGTTACGTCGCTGTATTTTTGGAAATCAAGATAATCCTCTGTGATGTGTAAGAAAGAAAGACTAAATTTTAATAAATCTATTATTAGTTTTCCTGCTGTATATATTATATATTATGTATTATATATTCTAGTAATAGAATTCTCGACATATATTACACAATTAGGTTTACTGTATTAAATATCTTTTTATTGCGGTATACAGAATGAGATTGAGCCATAAGTTTCGAGTTCTCTAAGAAAAGAAAAAGGAAAATTGTCTACGTTTCAAATTTTTGTTAATATTTTGATTTCTGATAAGTTGTGTTGTTAAACTTTTTTTTTTCAATAATTATTTTGCCTTTCTAAATGTTCATCTGCTTTCTTTTAATCTACTAAATAAAAGATAAAATGTTGTTCAGTACAAACATAGTTGGGCAAACACAAAATATCTTGCTCGGATAACTGTAGCCTATCCATTGATCTAAAGGCGCCGCCGAGCCAATATTTTCTCGATCATACTCGGATTACAATATTAGGGTTCAGATTAAAAAAGGGATCCACTGCAAACTCAGCGTCCTTTTTCGATAATGTTATCAAACGTTGAGGAAAGTACATATTATTTGAACGTATCAATCAATTGTATTACGGTATGCTTTTCAAATTGTTTTCTTCGCTTTTTATTCATAAATGATCTATGATTATGTAAATAGTCAATTTTTATAAACAGGTTGTACTATTAATCAGTAATCTTTTAAATTGCATTTTTGTATGTTGTTAGTAAGTGAATATTTTGTTTTAACATCATATTACAGATACAATAATTGTGTTTATCAAAGTCTATTATTGTTTCCAAGAACAGAACACTCCGTTATTTGCTATTACAGTTTGAAGTGTAAAAACGTTACTTCCACCTTTGTTATTAATAAGTTTTCAAGAACTTCAAAATTTATGAAAATTTAATATTTACATTATTAATGAATTAGTACTTTATTCTTGTAACAAGCAAAATTGTGTGAATTTATATTATTTATAAACAGATTGTTACATTAAAAATTATTTTTTATAATAATAATTGTATTTTTATTAAATAATATTTCACATTAACTAACACACACATATAACTAACTTATTTCGTTTTGTTATGCATTTTTTCTTATAATGGAAATGTCATTTCATTTATAATTTTAGTGTAATCAGGAATAATATTATAGGTATTACTAATACCTTCATAAAGTATTAAACTGATAGAAATGCAACATTATCTTAATTAGCTATCAATCATTGACACAAGTGTAGTACAACTACTAGCGGAGTACAGAAATGTAAACATCAAACACTGAACATGTTACTTCAAATGAGATGTCTGTTTGTCATAATGTATTTAACTTGATTTAACATCAACGGCATAGATTATGATGCTTTGAAATATTTGTAGTATAATAGTATTTAACCTATATCATAATAAAGTTTTATAGGTCAATTAGGTATTCATTGAATTTATAGAAGTCAGACTTTTTGCATGGCTCAAAAATAGATCCATTGAAGAGAATTAACAAAAAATCTTATATCGCCATTTAAAAATATGAAAAACTTAACAAAAATTCGCTATATATAATTCAAAATACTTTTAATCAACAAAAGTATAGTAGACAGTTTACCGTCAAGTTACCGTTAACTTAATAGCTCCAAGGCGTATTTACGAAAAGGAAATTATGCGAAGGCGAAACGATTAGGTTCAAAGGAATCTTGAGATCTCTCGAATCTTGATAAATGATTTACGAACCGTAAATAATAGAGAAATTTCCTAAATGTACTGGGATGATAATTTATAATGTTATGTGATATTACTTTAAAATTATTATAACATAACATTATAGTAAAAATATATTCTCGTATTTATTTATATAACATTAACAAAAAAATGTATATGAGTATTGTATACTTAATTCATCAATTTGATTTGGTCATGAGAAATTAAGATACAAAATAAACAGGAATTGTGATTTCGTTGATTAAAAAGCAGACCGTATTCCTCAGCCCACATCTTAATTCTACTGGGATCATTATTAAGAGCCAGTACAAGCCAAGCTGAAAGCTGAAAATCATCTGCATAGAGATGGTACTAACATTAAATGACTTTAGTAATTTAGTTAATAAACCATGAAAAGAGAAGAGGAGGTTATACACCACCTTGTGGTACAGCTGCAAGGACGCCTGTCCAATCTGAGAATGCTTGTGCAGAGACATTTGTGCTGATCCTCTGCCGGTGTCCATGAAGGTAAGAAGAAATCCATTCGATTACTGAGGTGTGATATAAAAGGGCGTAATATTCTTAGCATTACGTTAAAGTTGACTGAATAGAACGCATTGCTTAAATCTAACAAGATAATTAGGGTTCACTTTTGATTGTCCATGGCATAACGAATATCTTCAGTTACTTTGAGCAAAGCATTTGGAGTACTATGTATAAGACGAAAGCCGGATTGGGAAAGATTATATAGGTTATTAAAAGCTAGAAGGGAGGAAATACCATTTACTCATATACTCATTTTTATAGGCCATCTTTCAAAAGTTTGATAGCTGATGCTATCACTAAGAACTGCTTTCGTCGAAATGACCAGGATAATTTTTTTAATGTCATTCTACTAATAATATCACAAATAGATGGAATGGTTTAGCTTTAGAGAGTAGTAAATTTTAATAGGTATGGAGGAGAAGTGGAGATTAAGCGAGTTTAAATAAGAAGGTTTAGTTAAATTAGCAGTTATCTTACCTACACCCAGTGACTTGATAAACCTCCGCCTCTTTGAAGACTTGCGATCATTTCGTATTAGCGTAAACGTGAAAGATAATAAAGTGTATATGACGGATAGGGTTTTATCCATGTCTCTGATACCAGTATAGCATCAACTAGTACGTTGTCAAAAGATGCGATAAAAAAATTAAAACAGAAAAGTGAGCCGGAATGCTTTGTGGCGTTATGTGGATAGGATTAAATGATCTTTGTTTGGAAATATAGATTGAACTTTATAGTCAAGAGGATAAAAACTTTGTCTCAAAATGGTGATTCATTTGGAGAAAAAGTACTATCAGCTCAATGGGAATCATCAGAAGAGAAGCATGAGAAATAATCATCATCATTCATATTTAAGATTGGAGATATTTAACAATAAAATAATAATAACATATAAAATGAAAATAAAATATTAACACTATTAAACCCAGGCAACATTACTAAACGAAAATTTTTAGACTACATACACTGACATAATATTGATAAGTAATGAAGGACAACTGTCAAAATAACATTGTCTCAAACTAAATATTAGCTATCTACCAATAATATGCACATTTTAAAACTAAAATAGTAATTAAATGAATAGTAAATAATAAAACCCCTCTTCATGAAAAAATAATACAAAAATTATAATGTAACAGAAAATAATTACTTAGTAGCAACCGAAGACAATAATATTGAATGTGAAATATTAATATACCCTCTGCTTAGCCAATCTTGTGAAACTAAGATGTGAAAACAGTCTCGTTACAAACACAACAGTATGTAAGTCCATATCGCTTAATAGACGAGTTGTTTAGGTAAATTAATGTGTCGGGCAAAGGTTTGCTATTTAGTTATGTTTAGAACCTCAAGGACTTTAAATATTAAATATAAAGGAACATCAAATAAAATTTAAAGAGTGAAATGCTGTTGTTAAATGGTGGACTACCTGCGAGAAAAAAAAATAAGTTCAATTTATTTATTGAATAATAAAAGAAACAGGAAAAAGCCTGTAAATACATTGTTTTATGAAAGTATATTGTTTTTGTTGAAAACACCTTTGTTGTTTTATCACAAACATTACAGGTTTTCGCTGAACAATAGGCATGCAAATATTCATAATATAAAAAAAAGATGTTAAATAGGTTACATTAAATCAAAATAAAATACAAAATTCCAATAATATTAAATAATTATGAAAATATGATAAAAGGACCTAGAATAAAAATGACAAATAAAATATTCTTGCTTGAACTTTAATATTTTGTCATTCACTTGGTATGTATAAATAGTCTAATAAAGAAATATTTTCGTTATTATTAATTTTGTTTCATTGTGGTGTATTATTAAAACTTTAATATTTTCTTTTACAAAAAACCTTTAGGTATTCTTTATTTTCGGACCTTTTATCTTCAACTTTTGTATAAAAAAGCCAAGTTTAGAGTTCACCCTATTTTTAATTGGCGATTGCTATACATTGCATTTCATAAAAATCAAATAAATTACCAAAAAACAAAAGAAAGTCCTAATGAATACAAGTTTATTTATTAAGACCCGATAGTATATATTTTTTTGAAAATTAGTTATTACTAAGTGTTAAGTAGTATTAAGAAGTTTATGTAAAACAATGTCTATAAAATCAGTCTTCTATAAAATCCTAAAAACCCTGATAATTGAATGTTACTGGTAGCCAACAATGGGGAGTAAATCTGACAATCTCTTTGTCATTCGTTTAAAGTAAATAAATGAAAGTGTATTAGATTCTCATCTCTCTTTAAAAATAAATAAGGGTTTTCATATAATTTAAATCTACTAAACAGTCCAGATAGATTTTTTATAGCCCTTGACTTTAAACAACTTGGCACCAGATATATTAATTATTATATTTTATTATAATAAAAGAAAATCGGCATTTGTCATATTTTCGGAGTAAAAATGTTTGGTTCCAGTAATTGAAGAAATAATGAAACTGTCCAGTCGCCAGCAGTCAAATCCAAATTACCTACACTATAATATATCTTCGTATAATTTTTAGGTAGAATAACTAGCCAAAGAGCTGAAAGGTCAATAGCTTCGTATTTCATGTCTGTTGATGACTAGGCGTTTTAAGATAAGTATTAGATATATATTTATAATATTACAATATCTTCAATCTTAATAGTTGTTACATTTTCATAATCTGAATATAAACCTGTGGTTTGTTCAATCAAGTGATTAAACATGTTTCTGATTTAAGCGTGATAAGGTATGCTCTCGCATTATCCCGATTATAATCCTGGGTCTTTAACTGGGATTTATTGATATTACAATTATTTCCATGTGTGTCCTTACATCATGGCTTTACTTACTTTACTTTATTTTTTTCATATTTTTTTTATATATCTTTGCAAACTAAGAAGTATACAACCTTTGTGTTTGTTTTTATTTTAATAAGAAATTGCAAAAATTAACAGTACTACTATAATCCTTATATTGTTACCTTCAGTCCACATTTTAGCTTCTTTAATGCTACCTTCTACATACATTGTACATTAAGACATTTTAATATTTCCAGTTTTGTATGTCTAAATATTCTGTTATTTGTTCTAAAATAATCTAAAAGTTAGTATTTAATACTTAATTTTCTAAACTGACAGGTTTTATCCTTAGCATATAATAATAAGTAAATCCAATACCCTCAATACTCGTACCTTCCTATATAAATACCTTACCTGATAGTTTCAATAAAACATATTATTGTGTAGTTTCGATAAACAAATATACTAAATCCAAAACACCTAAATATACAAAAATATATAAGCCCGCGTTCATACATATTTACATGACAATATATATTCCAAATGGTTATTTGTTTAGGGAACCGGTCATAAGGCTAGGGGACCAATGTAAATTCAGAAACGGATAACGCTCCAGTTCTTTCATGTTTCAAGCGATTCCTTCGTAGTTTTGGTAAGAGAAATCGAATTTATACACATCATACCAAATATTAACTAAGATAAGTATGACTTTGTTGTAATATTCTATTTTTTTATGTGACTAGCAAGGCGAAATACGTTTTTTTTCCTAAAAAATAAATACGCTTAGTGCCTCAGCAAAAATATTACATACCAAAGAAATTTAAATATAAATATCATTAAGAATAAATGTGAATATATTGTTTATATGTCTTATATAGGTATACAATATACATTTATACTACTGGCCTTTTAAGAATAAGTAAACGACTTGCAAACCACCCATCTGGGACACTTTAATTCTGGGTGGTCTCGAAAGTTGTTCTTGGCAACTTCTGTTAGCCCTCACTTTCGTTGTTGCAAATGAAAAAATACCTTATCACATACGTAAACGAGAAATGTTATTTTACTTTGGACGACTGTCGAATCTCACCGCTTAGCATCGTATGTTGGTATGTTTTTTTTTAATGGTAGCTTATTTGTTTGCTACCTCTGTAGGACTCCATCATGGCTGGGATGGATCTTTTTAAAAATATTTGTTTGTTATATAAATATACATAAATGTGTATTATTATATTATTTGTTAATTAATTTATTTGTTTATTCATTTTTGTCTACTCTTAGTTACAATCTGCAATTACTTATTTATACTAACTTCCTAATATTGTTTATTCTATGATGTTAATTATCTTATTTTTTCTCATGTATTTAAACCATATTATTTTACTAATATGTTAATACATTTTTTTTACTTATACAAGTTTATAACTATATTACTTAAAATCATTTTTTTATCTTTCCTTATTCTTCTTAATCGTAGTTGTAATGTACACTTATCTATAAATGTCTTTCTTTTAATTTTTTGTGCTATAATATGTTTTATTCAATCTATGTCTAATTTTGTTTTCAAATTTAATTCTAATTATGTTCTAGCTTGCAAGTATTTCGGGTATTGCAAGAAGATGTGTATAACCGTCTCTTCAGCTACGTCGTTACAATCACAGGTGGGACAAAATTTGAATTTGAACTTGTGTAAGTAATGGCTGAACCCACCGTGACCTGTGATGACTTATACCATCGTCAGCGTCAATACTGAGCTTCTGGTCACCTTTCTGACTTCTCTTATTGATAGTAAGAAAATCTTTGTTAACGCTTCATCATCACCGCCTTGATACCGATCTTCCTGGACATCTGTCCAGGGTCTCTTCCGGTATCTACTTTTTTATATATGATATAGGGCATTTCGTGTAATGAGGGGCTGTCTTAACTTTTAGTGCTGCCGTTTTTGCCAGTTCATCGGCTCTTTCATTTCCGGTTATTCCGACATGTTCTCTAATCCAATAAAGCCTCACTTGCCTGCCTTGGTCTCTCAGTTTCGTGAAGTCTTCTCGGATTAGGAAGACCAACGGGTGGAACGAATTAGGGTTTTATATTACCTCCAGCATGGATCTACAGTCACTGAGAATATTCACCGTGGGATGTTTGCTGTTCCTCACTATTTGTGTAGCCTGGAGAATCGTGTACAGCTCCGCCTGGAAGACGGAGCAGTAAGACTCCAGCCAAAACTTCTTGCAAAACGTTTCGTTGGGGTCAACCCAACTAATCAGTGCTACACAAACATTTCCCTCAATTTTTCTCCCATCGGTGAATACTCTCAGCCCCTCAGCTCTGCTTTTGCTTATGTCCAGGTCTGCCTCGTCCAGCTTTTCGAAGTCTACCATTAATATCTTCGCCAGGTGTGGACCTCTCAAGAAACTTGCCTTCCTTTCTCTTGGGCGGTATCCTATGGCGGTTTGGGACTTACCTTTTTTCGCCTTGTAAAGTTTGGCCACTTCTCTTACTCTCGAGTCACCACCCTGCAAGCATCTGAGCTGCCGTCAGAGAGACCATTCTATAGGATCTTATAACTTTCCTATGTTGTTGTCAGAGTTCAAACCTTAATTTTGTGTTCAGATAAAAAATTTATATTAATCATTTCTTTGAACGTTAATAATTCGAGTAGGTCGGATAACATCTTGGTAGTGGTCTCTGAACATTATTTGATCCCCTGATCAGCAGCAGTCAATCATTTGGCCCATCAGATGATGGTTAAACATTTTGGGATACCTGGCATATAGGTATTGACAAACAAAAGCAAAGCAAAAACCTTCGATACAGCTGATTCGATCTTTACTAAGCCCTGCATTATACTTTTAACCAAGATGTCATACATATCATAATAGTGTTTAAAATCCCCTTAAAAATGGCAACAGTAGTTATGCTGTATATTACGGCAGTATAGAGTTTTCTTGGTAAAACGGCAACGAGAGCGGAAGTAAAGTTATGTCTTCTAGTTAAACCTTCCTAGGAATTATTTCGGAATATAGTAAACTTATCTGATTTAACCCCTCGAAGACAGGACTTTGCGCATCTATCATTAAGAATATTATAAGCTTCGTTTGGGTCTATTTTGAGAGTACTTCCCTTTTAAAACATCGCCAATCTCATTTATGGTCGCTGTCACGTGAAAGTAAGGCTAACTTGACCTGGCTGAAAATGGAAGTGCAAAGTGAGAATAAAACTTCATGCTGGAACAGTGTTGTCCAATACTAATAGGTACGCTTTAGTGGCAATCCGGTCTCCTATAGAAGTGCTCCAATGTCTCCTGCAAATGATCTCAATATCAGCTTGTGTCATTTCAATATGAAAAACCTTCGAAGATGCAAACAAATGCAATATATATTTTCCTCATTTGGGTGACTAAGAATGGTTAAAAAAATTTTATTTACAAATAACACAGTGAATCTATAGACAGACAAATTTAATAGTGAATTAAATATATGTATTTATTAAGATATATTTATAACAATATATCAATACTATTAAATAATCAGAAAATAGTGAAGTAATATTTGAAAATTATTTATTATTTGACTATTTCATACCAATGTTATTAAAATTTAAAACTCTGCATTCATGTTTTAATTATATTCCGAATTATACAGTACATTCGTACTTTAGAAACTACCGCATAAGTTATATCCATTCCTTGAAACACGACACTCGCTTCGTATTAGAATTGGTAATCTGATTACACTAAGATGGATTTGCTCATGACAATTTATTATTAGTTTTAAAACTATTAATATTCAATATTTTCGTAAAGTGGTTAAGGAAACTTTATTATTGTGCACGAAAGACTTTTGAAATTATTCATACAATTGTAAGCTACATATTGTGTATACAAAATCAACATGCCCCCATGTAAGAGTTGTGGTCTTTAATGGCTTTTGGATAAGTAACTGTAAATTTCAACTCACAATTTCTTTTTTGCAAATACTTATCTTCATCGTTGCCATGAAAATTAGAAGCCAAATGTTCAATTTTGTTGTCATTTCATTAAAATATGCAATATTCAAATTATAAAATCTATAATACATATTTGCCACGATTGAGTTTTAAGTCAGCTACCAGATTGTCGGGTACCCTTACGGTTACACGTCATAAGTTCCACACGCCTAAGTTTCTTGTTTTTAATTTTTCTAAAGCAATAGATGTAAAAAAATATCAAAATAAATAACTTTTTGTTTATCCCATTCCGTTTCTGTCAACTCTAGCACCACTTTTTCTCCAAATGAATAATCTGCAAATTTTAAAGCTATTTTATCTTTTTTCTTGGTAAATTATATTTTGTTTTGATAAAACCGCATTGGTTGTTGGTTGAGGGACTATAGTTTATACCCTCTTTTTATGGGTTTCATAGGAAGATTCTTTGAATTTGATCATAGACTCATATATATACTCAATTCTCGAATTCCATGATAATATTCTTGAAATTTTTGGACTCTCATGTTGGACACGTAAAAGCAATACAAAATCCCTAGGGATGTTTGTGTTTCATCATCTAGGCCCTCATTGTTATAGACAGTAAAGGTGAGCATGTATGCGTATAGTAAAGGGGCCCCTTAAACTTGAAAGTATCTCGCTTGCAGGCAGTAAATAGGCAAATTGAAAAAAATTAATGTAGTACTCGTACTCGAAAGGATAGCCAGTGTCGAATGCGCGATCATATTGTCGAAGTAATGGACGGGAAATCATCCGGTACTAATTGGTACTGTCAGTTAGGAAAGGCTTAACATCGTACCGTCGTCTTTAGAAGGGATTTTTAAAAAATAAAAATTCTATATTTGGTGAAATTTAAATAGAGTTTTTAAGGTGTGATTCAAATTTTTTTATTTCAAATAAGCATAATTGCCCTTATGAAACTCCAGAGGGGTGTAGTGTTAAGATTCATAGCCCTTGTAGTTTATGTGATTTCTTGATTCAATTTAAAAGGTAACATACTACTAATACATAGTTATTTTGATTCTAACCTAACCAAAACAGTTGTTATGTGGATTTCGAAGTAATAAATAAGTACATATTCAATAGTTTGTGAATTTCTTTAAAGAACTATTACAAAACTATTGAAACGAATATATTTTTAAATAACTATCAAGGCTAAAGAACTATTAAAACTAATATATAAGGAAATAACTGCCTATCGAAAATGAATTTAACTGATAAACTATTGAAATTTAGTACGCCCCTCGATAATTTAGATTACTTTTCGGTCCGTCCGGTCAAATAAATTTTAGTCCCAAAAGAAAAACTAGTAAAAATTGTTTAATAATTATTCTTAACCTGGAATAGGTTGATAACGTAATATATAAATGTAATAAATTGACATTTTTTAAGCAATGTTAATAGCAATATATAATTTTGATGTGCTACCGAAAAAAAACAGCATTGTTATAACGAAGGATGTCTTTAATCGTTGTAATTTGCACCAAGACTTAGCGCCTCTCTATAAACCAGCAAGGTGATGTAGGAAACTAAATCTTTACAGATTGCTATTACTATTTACATAATATATTGCTAAATACTTCTTTATAACAATGCTGTATGTTTTCCCTCTCGGCACCTAATATTGCTTTCATTGTTGTATATAATTCTTATTTACACGATGATGCTTAAGTAATGTAATAAACTTTTTAATTTTAAGTTTCTTTTGTAATCTCTTTTGAAATAATATTCCTTCGTTTTTTATGTTCGTGTTTGAGCGCGTTCAAAATAGATTTTCTATGTAGAAGAGGTTAATCGCATAAGAACACGAGAATAAATAAAATACAAGACGATATAGCTTGGACATCAATATTGAAACCCATACTGAAAGTTTCTAGTGCATCCTTATCTCTATCAAAATTAAAACAAATGTCTGTCTTCCTCAAAAATAAAATATTATTAAAGATACACTCGTATTTGAAAAATACTGTTACTGATCAGTTTTAAAGAACATAAATATAACTTTAATAAAGTGGTTAAACAGCACCCCTATAAACCTACACTTATATTTTAATAAGTTCGGAATTGACAGACAACCCACCTATAATAACTGAGTTAACCGGTTTTAATCAACCATCGAAAACCAGCGAGCGTGCAAAGTTTAAATTATTTGTTGCTTAATTTCATCCTCGCATTGAAGCGATAATTAAATTAGGATTTTGAACCCAACTTCGAGGTTTACGGGTTTGATGCCTTTTTTGATCCGTATTGGAAATTTTCTTCGGGGAATTTGTGGCGTACTTTGTAACTTACTTAGACCTTTAAAAATTTGATTAATAGAACAAACGTTTAAGAAAACTTTATTTGTTTGTTTATTAATTAATGGTGGGAATATTTTTACGAAAAAAGTGGGAGGAAGGATCATTTGTGTGTAGTTTCGATACCTATAATATTTTCACAGACGAATTCTTGAGTTCTTCATACTAGGATAAAACAATATGTTTTACTCAAAAAGATTTCAAGTAAAGCCGATTAATTGCTACAACCGACGCGGTATTCTAAAATATTTGAACCTTCCATACAATGCTTTGACGATCCGCTCGTAAAGTTATGTCATAGCTCGACTTAAAGAACATGAAATCAATATATATTTTTTGGAATTGATATTTAATTTGAATTGAGTTTTTTTTGCACAATTGCTCATGTTATACTTGGTATCCAATTCCCCATAATATTATTATCAAACTTACAAAATTTTATAATATTTGCCATATTATATGAGATGTTCATATATTAAATATATATCTACGAACTCTGGGATATATATTTAAAACATGAATACGCTGAACGTGAGTAAAAATGCGTATAAGCAATTTCAAACATTTTAACTAGAACAAACAAACATATTTTAACTAAATACTTACTGTAATAAATTTTAAAATTTATAGGATTCAATTGTTTAAGCTATTTTATATAATATTAGTATTTTTCGTCATAAAGCCACTGAACGAGTAATCAAATACTAATATAAATATTAAGCATAAGCTGATTCTATGTTATGTATACAAGCATCTAACCAAAAGTATAATATAACATTAAGTTACGATACCATAGAAGTGACAGGATTGTTTCCCGCTTTGAAATAATCCTTACTTTTTTTTTGTAAAAGAATAGATAACCACGAAAAAGTCATAAAACTAATTATTATAAAAGTTTACTAAAATACTTTATACTCACGGTGAAATAAGAATTTCTGTCATATATACTATATAATACAGATATAAATTTACAAGCAATAAAAATTTACAAAGTAATATGTGGATACTGCTTATCTACAATAAACTTTTACGCTTTATCTTCGGTATAAACCTTCACGATATTCATATTTAGACCGAAGCATCATCTTTACGGAACATTCCGTCCCTGGTATTTAATTAAGCCGATAATACCGGTGTCTCATCCCAGTATTAAATTGATCCGTTTTTACTGCAATCGCGTAAAGTACTCGTAAGTCAGTGAAGTGCTTGGAGGTACTTGCTTTTATTAACCTTCGACGTAAAAACGAGAGGTGTTATAACTTTGACATGTATATTTAAGTGTTTTTTTATAACTTACAAACCAATGAACCATTTTTAATAAAAGGGATTTCTTTTATTAAGATAGTCTGTTCTTGCCTGTGGAGATTATTCTTTGCTATATTTCGTGAATATAAACACAGTTATCTCCAAGATTTTCAGCTCCCATTTGAACTAGTAACATGATTGCAAGCAATTTTAAGGATACTATTTGATTACTAAAAATTTTGGTTTGTAAATTTTAGTAAAATTTTCGGCCAGTATGCCGGGGATTACAACTATATAAGAGCCATGGAGTTATGTAACACATACATGTGTGTTCCATTTGCAATATTGACATAAAACAGAATTAAAATCCAATTGTCAATTGGAATTAAATAAAAGACCTGAGAGTAAAATATTTTCAATTCTCAAATAATCCGAATAACATCGACTATAATAAAACCACCGAACCTAGGAAATTGAATTTTTGGCACAATTTATTTCATATTGCCAGCAGATGATACGTAAATTCGAAGAAGGGTTATATAAAAATATGTAAATCTATCAAGGAAAGGTCATCGAAAGTGAAATCCGAAAGGTACTCCAAGTGTTTGTAGGGTAATCTGTATTAGAACGTAAATTTAATACAACCAAATTATGTGCGTGCATCAATGTTGTACAGAACTGTATCTAAAAATTTAAATCTTTTGTAAGTTTTAAAACATAATTAACCAGAATAGTGACCCATGCATAAAATATTCTTTTGTAAATAAGACATTATTGAAATTGGAAACCACATACCACTGAAAATAAGTTTATTTAATTATAAAGGTACCACAATACTTGAATTTTAAACTTCCAAGTTGGCTCAATAACTTGATATGTTGAAAATGTACGGATCAAATCAAATTCTGGAACACATTGCAGACATAAGATGCTAAGTTCTGGAACCGAATGCAAGTAATGCTTCAAGTTTCAAAATAGAGTGAGTCACTTAACCTTTAAAAGCGTTTCATACTGCTTAATATAATAAGATCTATTTCAACTTTTGTTATGATTGCGTAATGTATTAAAATTATAAAATCATCAAATCTGGCTCGAACATTTTCAGTGATTATTTTCAATAATTTTAAACGAAAACGCTTACAAATAGAATACCATAATTAGATCTAAAATGTTGGTCAGCTGCCAAATACCATTTCCAAATAATTTAGAAGCCGCTGTTTAAGCAGTTAGTAACGCTGTTACCCATGATTTTGCAAAAACGTCCAGCAGGCTTGCCAGAGATAACTCATTAAGATTAAACGTGGTATTATTGTCGATGAGAATAAATCCATCCGACCGAATATAAAAATTATTATATGGTTACTTATATTCTTGAAGTGGTCGTTTTTTTTATTTAAGTTTATTACTATTTACAGGAAATCAAATAAATGAAAAGTGTTACTACTCTAGAAAGAACAAAAACGATTTCATCTTTGTTATTATAGTACAAGATACAATTTGTGAATCCATTAATTTTAAATTTATTAAAAATAAATAATATTTCAAGAATTTAATAATAGAAATACACTCAATATTATGCGGCTGCTAGTATTAAGCTGCTGCATCTCTCAACTCTACTTTAGTAAATTTGCAAGTCCACGTTCAGATATTGAAATATAATTTACAATCATATAGCCTTGACTCATTATATTTGTAAATGACGCATCTTTTTATAATTTGTAATTATCTAAATAAAATATAATTTGAATAACAAATAGTTCAATTCAAACTTCTAAACAAAAGTTGTGGGTGCTTTAGTCCTCTCAATTTGAATCGGATAATTTGAAACAGATTCGAGATATGATCAAAGTTAGTTGATAATCTCAAACATTAATTTGTAACTGACTTTGAAATTACCTTATAACTTAGATCTGAGTTTGGTCAGCTTGCCTTGATTACTACAAATTTATTGAAAATGTATATATTGTATTCCTATTTGTAATTGGCTAGATGTTAAAACGATTATGCATGATTTTAGAATTATTACTTTAATCTAATTTATTAAAAATAAACATAAAAATTTATCTTATTTTATAAGTCTAATAAGACGGTAGAGAGATAAAAGACATAACTGAAAGAGCATTATCTTAGTGGCTGCACTATTTGCGTAACCAAATTTTATCTGATAAAACATTTTAGAATTTTCTAATAGATTTAATTAGATTTTTTGTATACATGCATAGCTCGAGTAATGGAATATATCTGTTTAAACAAGATAATGCGATTCGGACCCTTGCAACAGAGCCTCAAAGAGATTTGCATAAATTAAGCATTCATTCATGTAAAATCATGCAAAATGAACGCCGGACCAAATTATAAAGGACAGACGTTTGTTTTTTGCAATTAGTACAGCGAGTGATACATTTTTTAGTCTTTGCCTATGATGTTAGAATATTAGGAAACCAGCAACTGATATTTAGATTTGAATTTAATACATAAATAGCAAATATAAAAATACTTCAATAAAAAAAATACTTGAATTTGCTTTTGTAGTTATCTGAATTTACAAAAGTGCTACAATACAAAGATTTAGGAATTATTTACCTGTTACCATACGTAAATCGATCAACATAATTTAGTATTTGCGCATTATTTCCATTTCTTATTAAAGAAGCAGGAGGGTAACATTTTAGAATTCAACATCGTTTCTCCCCCTGTTTAGAAAATAAAGCCTGACTCAACGACTGACTTCCCTTCAACATTAATATTCAAATGGATGCTGAAGTTACGTTATCTCTCGTTAACTGTAAGGTTTTATCAGATCATTGGTAATTATTAAATTAAAAGTCGATCAGCTGCCGGGAAAGGGTTTTAGTTCTACAAAATAGACATCGTTTTAGTCAAGTGAACATAAATTATTATTAAATGCCATTGTTAATTTATACGGAAAACTGGTAAATGTATGCGTAGTTATGATAGTCATGAATACTCAATTGATGATGTTACAATAATGTTTTTACGGGATATCCCGGTTACTATTGCGAAGTATAAGTAAAAACTTGTAGTCAATTGAAATAGTGTTTTAATATAAAACCCGATATGTTGTCGTAACAAACACTTGTTAGTTACTACAACATATCGGGTTTGACTGATATAAATCATATTATATACTTTTATTTCTTATAAAAGACTATATTGCATTTGACAGGATAAAGTAGCTCGAAATCCTCTCAAGAATTTGATTGGGCAAGTGGTCGTTTAAAATAAAGAGTAAAAAAAGTAAAAAACAAAAAACTAATTCCAAAAATGTCAATGTATTGTAATATTTTTTTTTTCAATCCGCGTTTAGTTTTTGACTCATGGAATTCACTAGTTTAAAAAGTGTGTTAAATGATTTTAGAATAAGATAAGAAAAGGAATTCAAAGATAAATATATAAAGCTAATAAACTTTATATATATATATATATATATTTTGTGTTCAATTCGATGTTTAGAGATGAGAACTCGTATAAAGTTTTACCGGAGGTTTTTCTTATACATATGAAAGAATTTGTGGAGACTTTAAAAATTCAATTCAGCTTTTCAAACTTTATCAAAGATACGTGGTTGTGCTTTCCAACATTGTTTGCGAAGAGCCTCTCACCAAAACTTAGAAAAGGTCTTTTCTAAAAATTCATCTCAGCACTGAATTTATCTGCCGCAGTTTTTGAATAACAATTCATTGTGAGCTCTTGTTTTAGTTGTTAGGGTTCTATCTGCAAATGAGTTAACCAAATGCTTGTTACCTAGTTTTTCTGTTTGTTAATAATGTGAGAATTTTGGGTATGGTATAAAATACTACATTATAATTTGACAAAACTTCATGAAAAACAAAATGTTATAACCCTCGTTATAAGATCCCTTAACGCAAAATCGTCTTTTCTTGTAAGAATAAATAATTAAATGTATTTAATAGCTAATATCATCAATGGATTAATAATAGGAACAATAATCAATTTCATAAAGAGCAATTAACAATGCCTTTGGGGCATTGTTTCTTAATATACTCAGGTATTATGCAACATATATTATTTTTAAAACATTTTATCTATATTACTCTATTAAAATATATAACAATATATTTTCTCGTTAAACAAGTTTTCGAGACCAAATATACATTTTTAATTTTGGCGGAATATGACTTTATAATCTTAAAGGCTGGTTTGTCTTTGAGAATATCAGTAAGAAGCCACGCACACATCTACAAAGTATAGTAGCGAAATAGTTACGAATAAATTGTATGAAGCTTTGTATCTCTATATTATTTAATCATGTGGTTACATTCTGTCTCGTCTGGTTTATTTCAAGCGATGAGCACAAAGTGGAAAATCAAAGGGTCGGATCATCGAAGCGGAACGGGACGGAACGAGGCACACCTGGCGAAGTGGCGCCTGGCAGACTCTTTGTACCTAAAATGCTCCATTGGTTCTGATATTCTAAGAACAATGCCTTGCATATGACAGACCTGGTAAATGACAATGTTTTAGATTGCTCCCAAAAAGAGAACAGGAAATAATGTGTAACTGCCTTTAAAGAGATTCTTTTAGATAGTCACTTTTATGTTCTTTGTATTATTTATTTAGATGTCTTTTGAGTGGATATGGTTTAGATTTAGTACTATAAGTAGTTTAATGTTTTTTTATAATTTCTATAATAAAATCTATAAAGTAAGTATTTTTATAAGCATACAGTTCCATAGAAACACCACTACATCTACCTTCTCATGAAAACATTGTTCCAAAAATTAAAAGTGCCTATTTCTTAAATACTTCGATATATTACTCTAAGAAGCAGTGAAATCCATCCTTGAATAACGTCGAAGACTATTTCAAACTGCATCATAGTTGTAATTGAATTATTCTCATAGTTATCACTCCCACGTAGTTCTGTCAGTCGTCCTACTATATCTGTTAATCTAGATATGCCCAATATAATTTCGAGTTAGCATTTCACTAAATCACCTCTCACAGAATTTTACAATTCCGTACGCATAAGAAGTTATTCAGCGCTCGTAAAATATTTTATAGCTACGTGCTTTTACAGTTATCGGATGCGTAGAAAATTTATATGCAGAATAAAAAATATCGAAGAGGTTTACAAATTGGGTCTTCCTCAATTATTTCATATTTTGACCTAAATAATAATACATATCATTCTATCAGCTAGAAGAATTATCTGTTTTAGTTATATTTAACAGATATTAAAATACATGTTATTCCCTGAAACAGGCTGCAGTTAATTAAGATTTAAAATTCATATCATAAATTTCTCCATCGTGGAAGGAGTTCCCTTAGAAATGGTATTTAATGTCGGAATTAAGATTAACAATATTTTCTTTCAGCATTAGCTTATTTAACTGTACTTAATAAAATAATTGGTCACTTAAGTTAAACAATACCCTTCATTTGTGAAAAAATATTTCTAAGATTATTAAAATAAATATGATATTAAAAATAAAACAAACAAAATGTTTTATATTACAAGTATATATGTATTTGTCGACGGTAACAAGCTCTGGTCCTCATAAAATGATAAGTGAGTCTGCTGTGTTAGACATGTTGCAATTTTTATAGCTTGATACATCGTAACAACCTAAATCCAAGACGGCAGGTCATTCCGGATTTACTGGAAGCACTCAACACTAGATGCGAGTTATACTGGGAAAAATGGACATTATAAATATCAAAGAAAAGCATGTGTATTCTTGTTAAGTTTTTTAAGTTTTTATATTCAAATAAGTAATATATAATAGTTAAATAAATTATAATTCATTAAAAAAATACTTAGCCAAAAGTATATATAGTTTTTTACAAGCTGAATCAATTAAAGGAGACAGTAAAAGGATATTGATACTTCCTCACGCATTCACTGTACGCAGATAGAAAATCATTCGAACATAAATAAATGTCATATATTTTTTTCCACTGCGTTTTAAAAAAGATTTACTTAAATACAAAATGTTTTACCGTAATATTTAATTTAAGTGACAAAAATCAAGATTACGATTATACAATACATTATATTATATTAGAAATAAAATATAAATCTACGTATATATATGTTACGTAGATCAATGTTAATTTATAAAACTAAATCTGATTCTGTTCATTTCTAAATATAATTTGAATCATATAATTGAATACGACAAACAGTTGAGGCACCTGTCACACGCATTAGGGTCACGGAAAGTGTTACAATATACTCTTCTTCTACTCCAACTGAAGGTTTATAATATCATGAAGATGTATTTATTTATTGAAATGAAATATATTCTTAACGAAAAAAACTTAGAACATATAGGTAAAGTAGTAACTCAATGTAATTTTAAAGTAAACTAACAATAATCTTCAGACTAACCAAGAACACGGTAAACTTTATGACTAATAATATTCTTCCTTTTAAGTACATTCATTTCTTAAAGTTTAAAACGTATTAAAGAGTACGAATACTTAAAAGCTGAAATATCATTTTGTTGTGTTTCTTAATATAATAATAATACTTTTGTTAAATTAAGTTAAGGTTGCAATCGTAAAATTGTCATCATTATAATCTATCATATCTATATCTACTATTATTCCTCTCTTTTACAATACATTTTTCTCTTTTTGGCTTACAAAATTAAAGTCAATTTTAAGAGACAATTTGGAATCACATGTTTTTCTTGAGATTTGCCACCACTTCATTCACCCTGCATGTAATCCGTTCCACAAGTAATGTTAAATTCCACCGTGTTTCTGGGAAATCGAACAAAGATGCCGAAAACCGGAGCCAACTGGTAATACTATTTAATCTACTTTATAAAATTATAAGTCGTTGTAAAACGTTTAAAGTGATAAAATCAATCGGGATATTATTAGCAACGGCGTTGTTGAAGCACCTATATTATTACTCATGCGGGAAAATGAGCTCGATTATGCGCTTAAAGTACATAAATGACCGACGCCATTGAAATTATCTCACACGTGTATCTTGATTTCTTTTATAGTATAAAAGTATTTATAATTCCAGAGCAGCGCTACAAAAAGTAAAGTAAATTGTAATATATATATAACTTATATAGCACAGTATAACCTAAAAAAAATATTTAAAATAACAAACTTAATATTATAATAATTATTAAAATTATTGCTACTTAAATTATTTTAACTTGTATCAAAATATTTAAAATAAATTCTTAGTTTTTTCTATACAATTGAAAATTTTTATTAAAATTAACGATTCAAAAGTGATTTCATATAGATTTGAGCGGAGGATATTTTTATTTCACATTAATAAACTTGAAATAGGAAAAACGATGTAGTTTCCGACAGCGATCGGACAGTAGAGTGGTTCGAGGAGACGTAAAATTTTATATGAAAAATAACGGATCGCATTGACAGTTCCCTCGTAACATCAATCTTACTAAGTGTTCAGAAAAAATACAGAATCACTTACGTATCAATTAATAATTGACATTTTTTTTCTATAAATATATATACCCTGAGCTATGTCGAAGTTGTCGAAGTTATTTATGAAGATGTCTTTACAATTCTATTTATAGGAGAGAGTACTTAAAATTAAGAGAGATTTGAGAAATTAACAGTTTTTAAAAAGGCAAAAAAAAATCCAATAATTATGTTTATTCTAATATATATAAATTACGTGTCACGTTGTTATCCGCGATGGACTCCTAAACTATTTAACCGATTTAAATAAAATTTACACACCACGTGCAGTTTGATCTAACTTAAAAGATAGTTTTCATCTCAATTCATAGTCGCAATAATATTTTATTGCAAACTATTTGTTTATTATTTGGCAGTTACAATTTTCAATTAGCTTCAAACGATTTTAAAAGATGGCGGTATCTGTTGACTGGATTGAGTGATTATTTGTATTTGTGGTTTAGAATTGGAAAACCCATGATTTTTCTAATGGTTTACGTGTACGAAAACCGTCGAATCTATTTGTGTTAGCTAAAGACAGGTTAACCTAAAACATTGTTTACCGATTAGTGCTACATTAATTAAAATTATAAGTATTTTAAATTTAAAATAATTAATATTATTGTTAAAAATTTTAACCTATCTGCCCTACCTACCTCATTGGTAAATTTAAATGTTCCATGTTATTTACTAAAAACATTGTAATATACTTATTGGTTACAAGCTTTGATAAAAATTAAAATTTATTATTTTGTTAAGTATCGACTGTAAGAAAACATGGATGTTCTCATGACAGATGTTCTCTTATCGTTACCCCTTAAATAGTTTACTACAATGTAATATAGCAAACACCTTGGTCACAGCAACGCTTGGCCGTCTGCTAGTCTTACGTCTGCTAGTATTTAAAAAAGCAAAAAAGATCATAATGATAACATGATAAGGCTTCCTTAAATGCCTGAAAGTAAGTAAAAAAACTGAATTATGAGCATAGTATATTGGTCTGTACATTTAGTAATAGAGTATATTCATTAAATCACCGTTTAAAATTTTATTTATTAATTAAATTATTATTGAAACATCATCATATCAACAGTCTTTATACAATGTATTTATTTTTATAGAATTTCTAATAACTTATCACACTTAATTATATTTTTCTTTACCTCTGTTCACTGATGCTAGTCTTTCAATAACTTCTTGTTATCCTGCTAGCTACAAATATTAATTGGCAGTGGTATGAATCAATTTTAGATTAAGTAGCAAATATTATTAATACATTCAACACGCCAGCAATCTAATATATGAAATGAAACAACTTTTATTATATTTTATGTATTTCCAATGGTTCTATTGAAGAAATGCTAAATTACTCTTTTCATAATTTGTATTAGAAATGAATAGGACATATTTCTTTTAACCAATACATAATATTTAGCATATATTAGATGTAAGTATAATAACGAAATAAAAATAAAATACTTTATACTTTTATAGACGGTAGAGCACGGCTACAGTTTTTCAGCGTAGTTCATATGAACTGACTCGATCGGAGGAGTGCAACAAATATTGCAGAAGAAGTTCATAAACTATTTGTTATAATTATATTACATACAGTGAGTGAGTGAGCAGATAGAATCAAAAACACACTTACATCTGTATAACTATGGATGACGGCACTACTTACCATCAAATTAACTTGCTGCTCATATTTTACTCATTAATAATAATTTAAAATTCTTCTTAACTAAATAACTATTCAGTTGCTCGACAATCATCAAGTTTTTTATACTTGATTAAACTAGTTTTATGTTTAGATGTGAAATAATAAGATGGATGCTTCTTATTAAAAACATAAGTATAGTTCATGGCTAGTCTTATTAAGTATTCGTAAAAGAGGTGATAAAATCATAGTTTGAAAAAGTTATTTGTTACTTACTTATAAACACAAGTATTCCTAAAACAGAGTATAATAGTTAGAAATATATAAGTTATTTTTGTTTTAACAGTCTAAGTAGAGAAGAGTAATAATAAAGTCAAAGTAGAGCTGCAGTAGATAAGGAACATTTGATAAGAAGTTCATATATTTTTTAAAGAATTTTCTAATATTTAATAGTTTGTAATCATACAAAACAAAATATGAGTGAAACAAGTTTTCTGATTTAATTATTTCAGAGAGATGTCCTGACAGATCCTATTCTTATTAAAACTATTAGTGTAATTAAATAAAATTTCTTTTATGAAATCATCCAATAATATAGCCAAAGTACACAGGTAATACTAAAATAAAAAAATATTTTAGAGTCGAAATATATTACGTACAAATTTTTCATTTTCTACTAAGTTCTAATTTGCATAAGCACTATTACTTTAATAGTGCTTATGCAAAATGTATAATAGTTATGTAATACTCATTTACAGTTCCCTAGCTATTTACTATATTTCATTGAAAACTTTGAACACTGACAGATTATCCCTCAGCTTCCAAATATTATGTGATCTGCTTTGTTTAATGGAGATAAGACACAACTATATATATTTCTGAATCTAAATATAATTCAGATCAGTAATCATTCTATAAAGATATATCTTAAGAACCGTTAACATATCAAATGAAAGTTTTTAAATGACTTCACTAGCTCATTACCTTATCGAGGCACCAAACATTTGTAATTGCCGCATAAGAGGAATATTATTTATATATTAAACTTAGTATTTAAGCCTAGTTACACCGTTAATGTGTTTCTACAGTAAAATTAAAAGAATATTGTCAGTTTCTTGGATTTTCATAGGAAGTTTTATTTATTTCATATTTTTTTCTGAACACGAAAATATCTTAAAAGGATGTAAAGTGATCTTTCATTTTATATTTATTTTAAATTTGAGTATGTATATATTTTGTTTTAATTTTAAAAAAATTTATTAAATAAAAATCTTATTAAATTAAATATAATATGAATAATTTAATAAAATAAAAACATGTAACTTTAATATTTTCTCATTTTGTTTAAAGGTACCAAATAAATCTTACAAACACCAAATACTAAGCCATTTCGTATCGATTTTCTTAAAGACATTTCGATTTAAGTAAATTTTTAAAAGCACAGCATCCTTATGCTTTCAAATACTTTCTTAGTCTAAAAGAGATCGTGTTCCAATCCCGATGGGATCAAGACTGGGATCCAAAGGTATATTTGAAATAGTTTTAAGAATTACAAACTTTAAATTGAAAAATAAATTTTCAAACAGCTGTATTGCCTTTTAAGGCTAATTGACTTCTTAATAACATCATACATAAGTTAACCTCTAAAACATTATGATTATGATTGACTGAATAGTTTCCACTAAAATGGAACAGTTTTTCCAAATTTAACAGTGTAGTGTTGTAGTGTTGTAATGTTTTTAAAACGATATATGAATTTAGTGACGTTGCAGTGGATTAAGGAAAATAATGAGTAATATCTAATTTTTAGAGATTTTCCAAGCTCCTCCATTTTGTTGTTCAGTAATTTTAAGAATATTATAGTTAAATTTCAATACTAATCATTAGTTTTTGATAATGTCATAAAATAGCTTGCTATATATTATTTTCCGGTTACCCAGAATCTGATCTTATGCTCCAGCAAAATCATAAAACAGCGTTCTGCAATCAGCATGGAGTAAAAAGAAATATTCAATTGAATTATATGTAAGTAAAACATGACTGCACAAATTTTGTTGAAACTATAAGTATTTAAAAATGATATTAATATTTTATTTTATTATAATTTCTCAAACACATCAATGAAATCTTTATTTACTTAAAATTTTAATTTTAATTTTAATCTTAAAATGTTAAATAAAGTATGGAAGATAAATCCGTTAAAAATATTTTTATTGAAAGGTATTTATATTAATTACAAAATTAATTTAAATATTTTTTTAAAATCTAAGTGAGAATAGTTTACAAGTTAAATAACAGCCGCCGGTTGTAACTAATTGCTGAAGTTTCATCAAACCAATTACTTTACGATCCTACGTTCCAATTATAATTTGATTTATAATAAATCATTCAAGGTAACCTATTATATTCTTCGGGAATACGAAAATAATTACTCTATATACGAAGTATTAATTAATGAGTTAAATAAAATAATCATAGAATTACTATTAATCTCCAAATGAATGTCTTATATGAATTGTAATTTACTAAAAAAGAAATAAAATGTATACACACGTATGTCTTTTTATATTCTCAAGAATTAGATAACACACAATAATATTTCGTTTTACGATGATGGTAAAAATTGTAAGGAATTGTAATTAAAATTTCGCAGTCCTAAACTAGAGGTAGTTATTCCTAAATATAGATTAACTGACAACGTTTCAAAACTTTCCAGGTAATTATAGAAATTCCTCATAATATTCTTTTCTTCACAGCGCTAAATACGAGTATATAAAGAATTAGTTTTCTCAACAATAGTCAAACATAAAACTGCATTACCATACAGTATAATAATATTTAAAAAAATGTTTATAGTAAAGTCTATATTAAATTTATTAATTACTTTATCCCTGTTACTTCATCTTTTCTTTCCTTCATAAAACTTAAAAAATAAACAAATCCAAGCATATTTAATTTTATTTCAATGAAATATGAACAAATTTTGGTACGAAATAAAACGTTTTTTTGCAGAGTAAAATATTTCAACAGGTTAATTGGAGCAATAACATTAAAATTAGTTTAATAGTTTTTGCTCGTTGCGCGAACAAACAAGCAGATGACACTATAAAAATTATGCCGTGCCATGCACTAAAGTCGTAAATTTTTATATATATATATTTTTCATGTTATATTTATTTTTTATTTCACCTATTTAAAGTTAAAGTTACCTAGTTAAAGTTCTTATTATTTTTATTAAAATTGTGGTTTTAAAACTGTTTCAAGAACATTAAAAACAATGCCATCTTCAGCAATAATCGCATTCAATGATCAAAAAGCAATCTATGAGGTAATTAATATCGGCGCGCTAGTCTAGTGATGGTTTGTGCAATTTAAGCTGTGTTCCGACGGCGTATTTCCGATTGTTCTTATTAGTCCCTGACCAGTTTTAACAGTTAAAGTGATCTGTGTTTCGACAATAACTTCATAATCTATTTATTGATAAACTCTTATCAGCATTTAAAACGTCTTGTTAGTTGCGTAGTTTTCTAAATAATCTAATGTACACTACATCACTCGTTACACCGAAATCTTCAAAAAATACTCACAGGTTAGATTAAAAAAACTCTTTGAAAAATGGGTCTTGTTGACAGAATTAATTTTATAATAATTTAGCTCGGTAACATTTAAAACATGTTTCCCAAGGGATAAACACACACGTATGAGTAATAATAGAATTTAGAAAACGTTAAGGGCATTTAAACAGTATTACAAAGATTTATGAAAGCATATATTCCATATTACGCAGGTTTTATATAATTTGTTAATTGTTATTTACATGTGGGCTACAAAGTAATAAAAATTTTTAACTAGAAAGTATTCTGAAACTATATATTTATAACATTAAAAATACTCTACTTAGGCAAGCCTGATGAAAACCAAACGTATTCAAGAAGGCAGAAATCACAGTACTCTAATCAACAATCAATGTTTAAATATTAATTAATCTTGGTTTCCTTTATTTCAATCGAATACAGTTTTGACAGTTAACTCGTATTCAGTTACTCCGTCTGATGTCTTGTTGACTGATTTTAATTAATTCTTATTATTATCGCTTCTTATTGATTCCTGGAGTCATATACACCCTTCTAATATAAATAAGGTACAACAATTTGTATTATATAAGATATTGTTATATCTTAACTATATAAAAAGTCATTTTATAATTCAAGAAATATGAATTACTAGAATTGTAAATGGTTGATCTAATATTTCAACAATAGTTCAATAATGACAATAATATATATCAACAACTGCATATTGCAGATGTTCCTGTCGCTATTTAAAGTATACTAAAGTATTTTTTGTCCACTTATTGTCTAGCTAAAACTACTAAACTTACTAGTTGTATTATTTGTTCCTTACCACTCTTCTATTCTCGAATGCAACGATCGTAAATTTATTAAAACAATATATATTTTTACTCTTACTATAGTTAAAAATATTTAAAACATTCAAATTTATCATAAAAAATAAAATATGTATGAGATATTTTTTCCTGAAAAAAGCATTTAGGTTAGGTAAGAAGCTTACAAAAAAGCAAATATATTTAAAAACCTTCCCTCACATTTGTTATATTGTAATTATATCCAAAATAAGATATTTTGTTATTTCTATTTGATGACAAAGGCAAAAAGATAAATCCACACAAAATATCATCAAAATCGCCTTATACCTACTGCTCGTGTGATGCCCACACACTACATAAACAAATTATAACTTTAAAATTGTATTAGCCTAACTTTAATTGAATTTATATATTTTTAACAATATTTTGAAAGTATCTAATAATATATGTTTATTATATGTATATAAGACATTAAAAATGTGTGAATACATAGTACAATAAGTGATTCCATTGTGAAACATTCCAAAACGTTTATTTATACTGTAGCTAATGTAATAATTGTTTTCATACGTCGTGTAGCAATAATAGAGTATATAATAAGATGATACGGTTGTGGTCTTATCAACAATGGAAAATCATGCTATACTAGCACAGTATTTTGAAATAAGAGAAAATATTTAAATATTAAGGGACCGATTTTTCAATTGTTCGTTTTTTCTATAGAATATCTGTCAAAAAGTATATAAAAGAGATTCAATATTTAGGTCATGTCTGAGTATTAATAAATATATAGAATTGTACTATACATTTTCTATCGTGCGTCTTGTTTTATTTGTTTTATATTCTAAATTTACCTTTAACGATGATTCTTAACAAGTAATGGGTTATCATTATCTCAGTGAATAGTTTAAGTTAGTTGAGGTCTGGAATTAGGAGTTCAATGTAGTGAATATATTCGATAGTAAAACAATTATCTATTATGCTTAATTGATAATGTATTTATGAGCTTATATTTATTGCCCGTAAGACTCTTGTTAGAGATATATATTATAATATATTACTTTTCAACTTAAAAATCTTATGTTCCTTTAATAAAACAAGATTTCTTGTACAAAAATATACAATAGTGCTTTTAATTTTCTATTATTATTAAAATATTTTAAGTAATAATTTGTTTAAAAAAATAAAATTAATAAATAATAAATAAATATATACCTTTAGAACAGATTTTTTAAATTTCAGGTTTATATTATAATATATTTAATAATTTTCAGGTTTTTTAAATTTATTATATTTCACAAATGTTATTTTACTAATAAAATGTCTGTGATTTTTTATTTTATGCATTCTTTTGATATAATTATTCTAGTATAGTTTTTTAAAAATATATATAATATTTTTGTATTGCTCTGTTATAATATTACCCAAGCCGATTACTCATAAATATTTAATCAAGGACGTAGTTAAGAGCGAGGCGTTAATTGCCGTTCCTATTCGACGGATTATCTAAAGCTCAGATTTTAAACCCACGCAATATAAATTATAATTATTTTTAAGCCCAACGTTTAATTTTTTTTTTATTATTATAAACTTAGTGTGTTCACTTGTTATGTTCCTAAAAAATATAAATTGTGCCTATGTATATATGATTCAAAAGAATTTATTATAAATATGGTAAACTTTGACTTAAATTATGTCTCGTTGAAAAAACTATATGATTTAAGAAGACTTTGAATACTAGTCTAATTGGAAATTTTTGTGTCATAATAAATTTAATTTTGTATACTTTTAAATAAAATTCTGTTTTATTTGTTAGGAATATCGAATAAACACATATAATATTTATTACTTATTGTGGTGGCACTATCAAGTGTTATATTGTATTATCCAGGAACTATGTTTATAATACATAAGGTAAAAAAATCTATCAAAACATTAATTAAATATTTAAACACAAATAAAACTTACCTTAAAACACACCCACAACACACAATCCATACGCAAATCACAATATCTCGAAAAATATTTTCTCGAAGTTCGTATATCGCGCACTTTTACGCGAAAAGCGGGAAACTCATAGCGTCACTTACGCCGGTATCCACCAGACTACTGGATATCAAGAAATACACGCTTTTTACTAAGTTTTGGCGCATGCGTAAACATTTAAATATTTTCACACCATTACAGTTCTTACCATTCAGATTATAGAGATTAATTTCCAATAACAATATAATATCTTGGAGTAAAAGACTATATAAACGTTTTCAGGTACGAGAACAGGCCTTCAAAATTCTTATTTATTTTACGATTTTAATTTGAATAATTTCTTTAGATTTCAAGAGAATGGTCCTAATTCTGCTTATATTTAGGAGAGCTTAGAAAATATATTAATTACTTTTTTGTTATGAAATATTTCATGGTCTAGCGTGACATTTGTTATTAATTTTTTCTTAGTGCTGATAGATATATCCTATTTTATATTAATTGTGTACAATTAAGAGCTGTTATACAGTTTTTATAATCTTGTTTGTGATTAGATTATATATAAAATGTTTAATTTGTAAAATCAACTTAACTGCTATAAATGTTTGGTTTAATGACTTTAATTAGTGAAGATAGGTTAACATTTACTCTTTTGTACCCACAATACTGTTTTGCGGATCGATTTTTCTCAATTGACTAACCCTTTGAAATTATGCAATTTGACGTTTTATGGGGGCTATATAGAGGGGCTATATAGCTAAAAGCTATATAAAATAAAAACTTTAGATTTTATTTCTTCTTTTATAGTAAACACCCTTACAGAATCTTTTAAAGTTACTGAAAAATATGAAAAATAAAAAAATATATTTAAATTTAATTGAATTTAATAACCCTTTTATTAATATTGTTATCAACGGGATAGAATATTTTTTATCTAATCATGAATTAATTAATTCAATGTTGAAATAGATTACGATTCGTCCATTTTGTTTTTATATAATCTTGATTACAATGTAAACTATGTATCGCTTATGTAAGCGATAATATCGCTTTACTATCACTATTACTAGAATATTATGATTTATTGTGACATATAGTCGTATTGGTGAAATGACTAACATTATAATATTAAATAATATAAATATCTGCGAAACGAATATTAATTTTTTTATGAAAGTGTGTTTGGATTTATGATTTAACTCCTGTATTATCTGCAAGATAGATGGTCGAGCTTAGCTACAGTTATTTGACTGCAGCTCGTATTGGGCTAGCTCGACTGGGGTAGGACCACCCACTCATCGAAGATCGACTTGTAGTAACCAAATTCATTTGGTTATGTTTCGTCGGTGAGGGAGAGAAAAGTTATACCCGAAGAATCCCTCCTCAAGATAAATTGGGGGAATGATTCTCGAATTTTGCTCAGGTTGCTCGTGGTATCTGGAGTAGACATATCGCATTTTGTATTTTCTGAGGGCAAACTATCACAAACAGTGGCACCCCGGTCTACTCTAAATGTGGACTTTTGCAACATCCGGGGATTTCACTATAACCTAAACGCCGTCCACCCTCACCTTGAGACAGTGCAACTAGCCTTGTTGTTTTTGACAGAGACGCAGATATCTCAACCTAACCACAAAGAGCTTATTGCCCATTCAACATCCTACTCGCACCAGACCTGTGACACGACGGGTTTTGCACTACAATTCAGCGGATTGTGATGGAATGCGGTTCTTTTTTGTTATGATCACAGTGACTGCGCTGCGGCTGTAGTTGATCTGATACTATAAGGGATGAAACTATTTGGTAGTGATCTGGGATGCAGCAGATTGAAAACGGCATATAAAACTGGGGATAATGCGTTAGTTACTTAGTTAATTAGTTATTGCGCTAGAGAAAAATTCAAGCATGTAATCAAGAATGAGGATCAGGTGGCTAATTACCAGCCCTGCACACGCAAATTCTAGGCGCTTTCTAGGGCCACTTCGGGAAATATTTACAAGCCGTCACTACCGCCATTAAACATCGGGAATAACTTTCTGGCCCACACGGCAAAAGAGAAAGCAAATCTCTTTGTCACTCTTTTTGCCTCAAACTCGACTTTGGACGACCATACAAATACACCGCTAACTATCCCGTGGTGTCAGAAATAATTTTCAGACAAAAAACTATTTGACAATTTATATTTTCCTTGGACTTTTATAAGTCGTGTAGGCCAGATGGCATTTCTTCGTTAGTGTTACGAATGACTGTACCTTTAACTTTACTGTACTGTACTGTACCTTTGAATTGACTGCAGTACTAACGCGTCTATTTCAGAACTCCTACTTAAAGACGTAGTCCCACTCTCATAGAAGCATAGTCTATCCGAGCTCTAAAAAGGTGATATCCCGGATCCAGGTAACTACAGACCTATCGTTATTATCTGTTCCGATCGCACAGTGCTCTCTCGGGAAAACGTAGACGAGTGCCAAAAAAAACTTGTGTTTTCTATAAAGACCTTCATGGGGATGGTTTCAGAATGGAGTGAACCGAATCACGTTCTGTTTAATCCCCAAAAGATATAAGGATTGTAGGGGTTGTGCGGGATTGTGCATGCTCTGTGAACGTCTGGACTCTTAGCATTGCGTAGAGACGTAGTTTTCTGTGCGTCTTCTACCGCATTTACAACGGGAAGTGTTCCGATGAGCTATTTGAACACCGTACAGTACGTCATGGCCTTCATTACCTTGCGTTTCATCTAAATGCGTGGCGATCTTCTACTATGCGGTTTTCAGGGACCTTTTATCCACGTACCAGTCGAATGTGTAATGAACTCCTTTCGACGATATTTCCAGATGGATACGATGGTAACTTCAAAAAAGGAGTATACTGTAATCACGTATCATCAGTGACCTGCAAGCTCGTTTGCCTTCCACTAAAATAAAATATATATTTTTTCTTCTTCTTTCTTTTGTTAAGTCTATATTGTTATTAAGTTAGATACAATATTAAATTTGATATTTCATTTAAATGTATTAAAAGATATATTTTGATAAAAATTTTACTTCGTATTAATATTTACTTTAGGGATAAAATTATACAAAAAACTTTAACTTTAACTGCTATTATTCCATTTAAAACTGAAGTTGTTTTTCAAACAAGTCTTATTTTTAGTTAATACTTATTTATAATTTATTCATGTTCTTTATGATATGTAGGTGAAATTTAAAATATACAAAAAAGTATTGAGAAGGAATATATATTAAAAGCACTTAAGATAAAAATGCTTGAAAGTGCAATAAATGTTCGAGCGCTGATTGCTATATAACGTTCCTTTCATTAACGCTAATTTCAAACCACCAAACTATTAAAATTTTTGTTTTTAGTTTTTAAACAAAAACATAAAATAGTGTATATTCACTTTATTTTATGGTTTTGTTTAAAGGTTGTTTTATTTAACTCTCCAGTATACATAGTAGTTATTTAGGTTACATATAAGTATCATATTTAAATAACTCCAGAAGGGTTGAGATTAAATAAACAAGTTTTAGTCCAATTAAATATTTAGTAAGGGAAAGGTAAAAGAGATCTTAAGTGAAATACATGAATTGAGTTCTATTTCATGAAAGTATCCCTTGAATGAATTATTTAATTATTTACTATTCCACGATTTAAGGTGGCCTTGAAAGTAGTTATTTTAATGAATATCCATAAAATGTTACATTTATACTCTACTTAAACAATCGTAAAATACGAGTATCATCATCATAAATTAGTTTATATAGGATTATTAATCCTTTACATCAATATATATGGCTATAAACTGTTCGAGATGAAATCCACTAAAGGTTTTGGTTAATGAGAACCATCTGAAGTAAATTTATATGCTTTAAATATTGACTTAGCTTAAATTTTCCACAGTACGTAGTACCGTAAAGATGCAGAATTAATTTTCACCTAAAACCCATAAAAAAGTCAGTGAAATTTTTCATAGTAAATTTTTTTCGTAAATTTAATGCAGTCGCAGCTGACGCCCGTTATTTCATAGTCCCGGACGTGAAACACGGAGACTGTTTACAATCCACTGATTGTAATTACGTTTTTAAAACTTATTTTTTGTATATCAATATGTTTTAATTCATATTAAAGGTAAAACAGAAATAAAGGAAGTTATAAATAACGCTGGTATTAATTAAAACATATAGCACATTATAGAATTAATTAAATTCTCTGTTTCTAAAAAAAAAATCAAGAATAATTTGTTTGCATTTTACAGCAATATTACAAAACTTGGGTGAGGTCCGTGACGTATTATACGTTCTTGGCCTCTAATTTTTAAACGTGTACAGTTATTATGGAACAACTTTACTCTGAGTTTAATAGTAGTGACTATAGTAAAAATTAAAAAATATCTCCACATTTATTACTTCTGCCAGACCCAAATACTAGTTCTATATTTGGTCATTTTTAATAATACCGTGTCACATATGTTTTGTTATATTTATATTTAAACTAGCTTTTGCCCGTGACTACATGGGAGTGGATTATACAAGAAAGCGTATGTAAACACCGTTTGCCACGAAAATCCTTTTGTATTGATCAGGATAAAACACCCTTAACATAGCATCTGGCAATCTTGCAGGGCTTTTCTAGATATTGGTAAAAGAACTTCTGACACAGAGTAAAGCTGAAAATTAGTTCCTACATTCAATCTCAAAAAAAAAAACTTAAAATCTATAATAAGAGAAACAAAATCTTGAATATTAATTGTTATATTTTAAATATAGTTATTCCTTTAATTTATACTCTGTTCTCTATCAGATTATTATTCATTATATGATATTTTTTATCGTTGATAAAGGTGGGTTGGATTTTGAATGCAATACAATAATTAGTAAGTTTATATAGTTTTATGAATTTCTGAAAATAATCAGTTTAGGTATGAATATAAAAAATTTCTTATGCTACATTTAATGAAGTTCATTAATAAATGTCGCTAGCAGAGTAGGAAGCACTAAAACTAATGTACTTTAAATTAGAAGGATACTTGATACCATCTTGTTACTTCATTTAAGCGTAATTTGTTCTTGTAGTCACTTAAATGAAAACCTTAAAAGCTTATTTTTTGATTGCGATACATAATATATGTTTTAATACTATTAGACCCAGGTTCAATTTTAATATAATATTTTATGTAAAGAGCTGTAGACCTTTGGCTAGGCAGTTTTGCTTCTGACGTGCTCGGTGCATTACTCGTATTATAGCGCTTGCTATCCTTGACTTTTTGGGTATTAAATTTTTTTAATAATTATTATGTTAATTATAAATGTGCTTAAGACGTATTTATAATTACTGACTGTCTACTGACATTTTCTCACCAATTATATAAAGTAATATTTACCCTACTACTACCCTATATTATACTTGCTTTTTATTTACCTTCAGCTATCAGCTTACCTTCAGTTCCTACATATTAATTAATAAACAAAGTATAAATTTAATATAGCACGATATTATACCTATTGGAATCTTATCTTAGGCATAATGTCTCTAGCCTTCATTTCACGGATCATTTTTACATGACAAATAAGCAGTCTCAATACCCAGATATATTTTATAGAAAGAATTACATTACTAAAATTATTTTAATCAATAATTTTATCACTAAACATTTACTTACCGTGCGAAAAGAAAATTTGTAATAAAATAGATGATATATATTAATATCCTGAGCCCAAACATACAATTATGGCTTCATTTTATTTTCAGAATAAAAAATATTAAAGGATTTAAAAAAAACGATTTCCCATGTGCAAATTTTAAAAAAACCTCTGTTTTATACTACTATGCTCTCTTTTCCTTTTTAAAGTTCCATACATAACTTTATTTAGTATAAGCATTACCATTATATTTTGCAACAACTATAACTATATTTTTTCATACATAAATATCAATTTAACATTATCGCTGGTAAAGACTTGCTGCAGACATTTCACTGGAGTAGTATTATTATCCTTTCATAGGAGATCAGAATAAAGTAACTATAAGTCATCAAAGTTTTGTGCAGTTAGTGAGAAAGCAGGATACCCAAACTCGTTGCCTCATACCGTGTTCTCAATTTATTCTAATGTACATCGAGCTTACGTCCATATCAATTTACATTGCCCGCTGTGTATGTCTCCATAGTTATTGGCACACCCTAACCTATAAAAAATGAAGCTTTTACTTGAAAATTTAATATTAAAAAATATAAAAGTTATATGAATGTCAACCAGCGATATTCAATTGAGCGTAATAGGTCGTGGAACTGGTCCTTAGAAACAAGTGACAAAATATATTTATCAGTAGTTTTATTTGTAACAGATTTCTGCGGAATATCTCTGCTAATTATATAACGAGCATTGCGACGTATCCTTCACATCTGTCTCTACATGGGGCAGATAGTAATTATTCTGTCTGCCATCTTAACATAATCCATATCGGTGTTATAGTTTTTTTATAGCCTCAACTAATAAAATTTGCATATATTACTGAGGTTGTTTAAAAATAAAATAAAACAATATATAAAAAACTGAAATAATTTATTATCTTGCATAAGATAAAATTATTTAACTTTGCAACATTTCTGAAACAAATTTCAAGAATACATTTTTAATGATTGTATTTACATTTGTACTGCAATTTTACAAGGCTTGGCAGAAGTCCTTGGCATGCTATGTTTCCAGTCACTTCTGTTTAACTCTCCTAAAATATTTTTTATCACACAAAACTTGAAATCATATTAAAGAATAAATTTTCAGAAAAAAGTAGTTACAAAAAAAAAACATTACTCCATTGAAAGTAACAATATTAATAGGTTTAAAATTTGTATTACTAGAGTAGAGATAATTGGATTAAGTGATGAACAAAATTACTATTCTCTGTTATTCTAACGAAAGTGTATTATTTTATAAAAGAACTTCGGTAGAATATACATTTTTTCCAACCTTTCATCACAGCGTTAAGATTCGTTGCGCTTGGACGAAGTATTTATAAACCATAATTTCCTACTACTATTATACTCTTTAAAGTATATGAGCATGGATGGATAAATATTCTCGGCTTTAATATCTGTGCGTGGATAAATGTATAGATGTTTTTAACTCTTTCACGTAAAAACTATTGAACGTATTTAAGAACGACTTTTTAGTGACATTGTAGTTCATTCATTCATTCAAATCAGATCGATCGATTTCAATAACATTTTAGTACACATGCTAACGAATATCACAGCGGATATCAATCAAATAACCTTACCACACGCTAAGCAATAAAGAAACAGACATTTCTTTTGTTTGGTTTTGCACCGTACCACAATATTAATCACTTCATACCTACGTGATCAAAGAAATTTAAACATTATTGCTAAAAAACAGACGCCAAGTAATTTCTATAATCCCTGAAAATATCTGTGACAAACATTATGACAATCGTCTAAACAGTTAAGGCGTAAACTTCGTAACGAAAAATAAATTATTGTTCTCATTTATAACATTAGTTGAACCTATACAAAATTATTTCTATCATTGAAAAGTAAATATGATTATCCGTTTATGGCAGTCAATCAACAGCTTCAAACTTCCCTACCGTATCTCTGTAACCTGTAAAAATGAACAAGTATTGAACTTACCGAAGCTGAATTGCTCGTCAAATGATACTTCGGAAAACTTGAATTGGTTTGCGTCTGGAGCTTTATTTCTTTTGTGTTTATCAAAAGATAATCGATTTATTCTTGAAGGATCTTGAAAAGTTTGTAGTAGTAGAAAAGATTAGTAGATACCATATAGTATTCTTAAATTTGTTTAGTTGGCAAGCTGTCACGAAGTTTTACGTTTTATAATGTTTAATTTATAAACAGAATGCCAGAGTTACCGGATTTACCAAAAGTTTCTTGAAGGACCAGTAACTAAATATTATAATAGTATTAAACACATTATTTATTTTTATTCTTTCATAATAGTTATTTACTTTAAACACACAATTTATAACACAACAAAACGCCCTTTAAAATATTTATTGTTGTATTAATTTCTTTTTTTCCGTTAAAAAAAAAGTTGAATTGTATTTTTAATTTGTCGAATTCTTTGAATATTATTTCAGAGTTATTTGAGTTCCTTGTAAACAAAAGTATTTCTTATTTTTATGAAAGTATCTAGAAGTTGGAATAATCAAGAGTATAGATTTAAAGATAAAATACACCGAATGTTTATCAATTAATTGTGATTTTACAATAACTAATTACTAATAGGGTAAGGTAAGATAAATAATTTAAGTATACAAGGAATTCGGTACGTTTTTTTTTATTTTGATTGACTTAAGTGTATAGATCTAAGGATGTTTGTAGGTATACACTGTTGGCGAATTTATAAATATCAATATTTTTATTAATATTTTTTCCTCGTCTTATTCTTTAATGTTATCTTTAATAATTTCACACTTTTGTAGCCAATATGGTCATAATTTTGGTGTTTTCTGTGTAAATTCGGTAAAAAGGGGAGTATATTGAAGAGGTCACTCTGGTATTGATATTATGTCCGACGACAAACAAAGATTCGCCGCGCGACCTGTTTTTTGAAGTCACTTTAATATCAAGATACTTGACGAGTAGCGACCTGGAGTTTTAGGTTGGATAAGCAAATAATAGCAGCGCTTATTGTGGACTAATACCTCCAAAGTTCGTGAAAGGAGACTCATACTTCTCCTCGGTCAATGCAGCGGCGCGTCCGTCCACGTCGGCTCCAAAAATTTGCAAATAGAAGGCAGTAGATTTAAGTTTATTTTCTGCTATTAACAGAATCCATTCCACTCTGAAGATTAGTTTAGTAGTGGCGCGGTTGACGAATTACACTGCTACCGCACGTACTTCTCCGACGATCACAACATGTCGAAGTTCAAGACCGTCCTTAATTCCGATTGATTAGAATACAGGTAATACGAAAGTTTATTAGTTGGGCACCTGACTGCTAAGGTTTGTAAGAGATACTAATGGATAGGCTTTTGTAGATTGGATTAACGAAACGACCTGTGTGGAGATATTAGCTGGCCTTATTTAAAAGACCCCAAACGAGGTCCCTGGTTAAATTGCAATTACCTCTCTCTGCACGCAATTATTAAATACAATTAATTTTATTTTGATGTGTCTGGTAAAAAAATATTAATACATAAAATCATAGAAAATACGTAGTTATTTCCTCATTAAAAAGTTTTAAACATCTAAAACATTTCTAATTAGCAAAGTTTGTTCGGCTAATGAACCAGCAGCTTCTAAATCTTATGAACTTTACAGTAGTGTTGTTGGAAACAAATACGAGTATATAACGGGGATACTTCACATGTGAAGCTTATTTGGATTAGTAATGTATCTTTTCTCCTAAAGATATACTTTTTTAAAGACCTGAAATAAATTTATAATAGTTCAATATTAAGAAGAATATATTAACAATATTTTATATTTCAAGTTAATTTTTCTGAATACCGTCATATTATGGAAAGTTTTATTCTAGTAAATTTATTTATTTTACTTATTAAATTCTTGAAAATATAATAACAATACAACTAAATTACCTGTGTAGGTTTTTGGTTATTTTGTTTTTGTTAACACAGATGGATTATATTATTTGAGAGACGGCAAGAGAAAAAAATAAAAATGCGAGTAACAGGTATCTATAAGAACGTCAATTTATATAATTATATTGATATATTCAGAAAATTTTATGTTATTATTACAAAAAAGTACATACAATTTATTTACATACATACATTACAAATAATATTTGTCTTTGACTTTACAGCATAAACTTTTAATATTAAAAGCGTTATAATTTATTTGTAAATTTACATTTTTCAATATTTATACACTTCTGTAATAAATAAACGATAATAATATATTCCGTGCATGTAACCAATCATAAATAAAAAAATCTAATTTATTTACTAAAACAATTAGTGGTACTTTATGTTAATATTTAATAAATATTATGGTTCTTAAATCAGTATTCTAAAATGTTGAATTAAGAATTACTAAATTCAATATACTCGTAATGTTTTAGTACTGAATATACTATAATTTAACAATTAAAACTATAATTTTCATAATAAGTAATTAAGGTAAATTAAAAAACCATCTTATAATCAAACGCTTGAACCAAATTTTGTAATAAAAGCACTTTAAAACCAAATGCTTCAATATGCATTAAATAGTTCAGCGTTAATTGCTTCGTAGCACACTTTTATCTGAGCAAATATGAACATAGAACTCCAACCACAAAAATAATATAGTTTGTATTTTATATTTTAAAGAGTATTTCTTATCTCAACTAATTTATTTTTGTATATAATAGTTTTTTTTTTAATATTTAGAGGGAATTGAGTAAAGTTTTTTGTAATATCCTTACTATACATAGAGACACAAAATGTGATTCAAACATCACATCACATTCAAAGATCATCAGCACATCACGCTGATGTGTATATTATAGCTCCAATTATGAAGTTTGATATTCAGTCTTAACTGTAACAAATGTCCATAACAAATAAAGTAATTACATAAATAATTAATCAGAACAAATAATTACGGAAATACAAAGGCGATTATGATTCAAGGAAATAAGAGCATAATAGAAATAATGGAACTCGTATTATGACTTTTATTTAACGCAAATGTGTTTGTATTAATATTTATAACTAGTTAATTTAAATATTGCACATATTTATGTTTCTAATTGTCTGGAGCCAAACCGGCGGAATGAAAATCATAATATGATGATAAATTAATGAATTAATATGAAACAATCTCTATACTTCATGTTCAAATGCCACATACCTACAAGAAACAAGCGCTATATAACTTATGTAGTTCAAGTTGGAGGACACTTGAAACCATCTCGCTACTTCATTTGAGTGTAATTTATTCTTGTTCTAGTTGAGTATGACTGGCTTTGAAAGCGTTGCGTTTCGTTTAAGACACTGTTAGGTCAAATTTTATTTAAAATGATTTATATCGCTCAAATGAGTCACGTGATTTTTTATTACTTTGTTATTGATGACTCTGATGATAATGTAACTAAATACTCATATTTATGTATGTAATTGAAATATTAATTTTATATCTAGATGTCTGAACTGCTACTTTTACTAAAGACATTTTTATTAAACGAAGATCTCAAAAGGAAAATATTTATTCAAACTTCAGAAATTTTATACCGACACGCTTCTATTGAAGTAATTTTACATTATATACTTTTAACATAGTATTTCAAATTCAGTGGTTTTTAAAGAAATATTTTTTAAATTGTGTGTTTGATTCATATCGACGAATTCTTCTGCATTAATTCGGGTTTTCTCGTGTTAACGTATCAAATTTTATAAAAATCACCTAAGAAATAAAATTACTCTAATATTATTTGTTTATTATCTATAAAATAAAACTTTTTAAATTGTTGAAATTCATTTCAGTATAATAGTTTTTAAGAAATAGTTTTTTTATATTCTCGCAAAATGAGCAACAAACTTTTTCACGTCAGAAATTTCGATAGCGCATTTGTTCAACTGCAATATTTTATAATATTTAACTCAACATATATATAATTTTATTCTTTTATCTTTGTCTTATAAAATTATACGAAAGAAGTATTATATATAAAAGTAACTGATTTCATATGTATCTTCATAAAAAATTATTACAATAATTTAAAAGTTATAACAATTATTTAACAGCAAAATGTAAACTATGCATTTAGATTTTGAATACTGATAATTAAATACGTTCGTGGCGTAAATGGTAAGCATCCTGTTACCATTTCCTAAACAGAAGAAGTCTTGAAATCAAAAAATAATTACATAATTGCAGTGGAATTGAAAAATATAAAAAAACTTAATAAATAATCTTTTATCTTCTGATTAACGTCTAATTAATACCCATGTTGTAGTTTAAAAAAAAAAAAATTGTATGTGCGTCGTTAAGATAATTTGAAAGACCTTATCAAAAATTATTATAAATATTTTCAAAAGATAATTTAACCCTTTTTAAACATTGTAAGATTTATCTTTCCGCAAAAGATCGATAAAATTTGAAACAATACTACGTTGAAGTTGTCGCTCAGTTATTTTCTTTGCATTTCTTCTAACCTAGTTGAGCAACTCGTTAGTAAATCTATGTGAAGGACATGTCTTGTTTTTATAAAATGTTCAGAGATGTTTTAAGATTTTTTAGATTTTTAAATATTAAATGATTTAATGTTACTTTGACACTTTTTTATCTTGATCAGAATAATGAATATCATATTCTAAACTATATATATAAATGTAAAAAAAAAAATTGTCATACATAGGCCGAGTTGGGATTTAGGAATCTCAATCACCAGTTACGGATCCATAAACCACATCTTTATCAGTAAGGATATTTGGATATTAGTGAGTAATATGGTTCCAATCCGTGCCTTTAACTTTTTTAACCATTGAGTCACTAAAAGGACAGTTAGACTAATAGATATTAAAACTTATATTGACACTGATATTATTAGAATACATAGAATTGTGCCAGCTAGATACGGAGGTAGGTCACTTGAGTGAAAATCTCCTATACTTATGACAAATAGGATTACTCATAATTGACAAGCGAAGATGCACGGCTTTGTTTTTTGTACAAGAAGACTAGAGTTAAACACTGATTCTTTAAATATGATGTAGTTTTGATGATATACATGTAGTTTAACATCACCAGAAAACTCCTCAATTTAATATCGCGAATCGGGAATTTCATACAAACTAAACATTCAGGACCTTCACATATTTCACGTTTACCAGCTATTACCAAATATTTCAGTCATATCTTCAAAAATAAACTTTTTTTGTAGATGTTCATAAAATGAATAATTTACAGATTTTCTTCGCGATAACTAAATACTTCATAATCCATAAGGCCTTGTTAGCACTACAATAGTTTATTTCAACTGTAAGTGTCGATACTGGAAGATTAAAAAAGTGAAAATTTAAGAAAATTACAAAACTTATAGTTTTCTACATTAATATTTAGTATCTACTAATTTATAGTCAATATTACTAGTAAAATAACTTACGAAAAATTTACACAAATAAACTTTTAAACTTCCCAGGAAGCGCCGTCAAAATACATGATTATTCTATGTAAGTAATCACACCGCCATTTAATTTATAAATGATTATAATGATCAACACTTTGCAAGCCTTAATAAGAACCCCAATTGTAGGAAAACTCACCGTAGCATAATTATAAATGAAGCCGTGAAACGCTTCCCATCAAAGGAAAGGAAAGATCATGACATAAAATTCAAAATTCAAAGATATGCGGAGTCACCGAATCAGCGTAGGTCAAAGTAAATGTGGGTAAATAAGAAATAATGACCACTAAAGAATTTGAAAACTATGAAGTGATCCTTTTTAAAAAGTAACAAGTAGACAAGAATTAATTCATATTGCTATATATGTAAAACAATTTAAGCTGTATTAAAACATCGAACACGAATCAATCTTTTAATTAATATGCTATGCTATAAAATAATTTATAATAGAAATATGATAGATGGAGAAATAGTGTTCAACCTCAAAAAAGGCACTATTTCATCCATAAAAGATTAGGATTATGCCACAGGCTATTTATGTCTCTTTAATTATGTAAATGTAAACAGATAATTAATCAACCTTAACTTTAAAAAACAAGAATGCGTGAATATGAAATCTTTTATTATTACAGAAATGAAATTTCTAAATAATAAGCCCTATAGCATTGTTTATAGTCAGAAAACTTTTATATGTAATTGCATGTCAAAAGACAACTTATTTTATACGTCTTCCATCAGATATACCAACACTTACTAGATCTAATTAACATTACCTAGTTAACTGTTGATTGTTCTTTCACATCATACTAGTTTCACGTCTGATTCCTTCTTGGTTGTCGCTGTTTGACTGGAAACAACTACCTGATACTATTAGCGAAAATTTTTATCTGATATTAATAATTATAAACTGTTTTTATAGATTTTTATTAATATTTATGATTTAAATTGTATCTTTTATCTTAGATCCTTATTTTTACTCTCAGCCTTCTCACGAATTGCACGGTTCTGTTCACTTATTACAGGCTTTCTACATTTTTTGTGCAATAAAAAATTAAATACATAAATAAATATTATTGTTGCTAATACTTGCATATCGTTACATAGTAACGATATGAAAGTTTTATTACATAAATAATAATAAACTAGATAATTTAAGTTGGGAAATAATTATAGTATAGGATGAACATGACTGTTCTGTTTTATTAGTTTTTGCCATGTTCACGATACCGCGATATGAAATTTTCTTTATAAATTCTTAATATTTAAATAAGTTGATCTCCTAATAATGTAATAATAATATCAAAAAGTTATAAAGTTTTAAATAACATTTTATTATTCAAATAATAAACAAGTTCAGAGCTGCTAAATTAGTTAACATCTAAAATATGGTTAGATAACTAATTTTTATATTATGATTATTTTCTTTAACTTATAATAGCGCCTTTCTATGGCTAGTTAATTAATGTCTTTTGGAAAGGGTATTCATATACTGATATAAATAAATACCAATCACATAGAATATTACCTATTTAGTCACCTATTCCTTAAATCTTTGTGTTTTCATGTATAAGAATACCGAATACGAAATAATAAAACAATATATAAATAAGATAAATAGATAAACTTGACAGCGAAGAGACGACATGGGTGCTTGGATTTTGATTTAATCAATATGGTTACTAGCTCAATAAATAATAATCTATTTAAATGTAGGGTATATAGCAAAATAGATATCTTTTTTTACTCTTTACTTAATGATCACTTAGAATTCTATAAAAAAAAAAATCTCCCCAATTCGGCAGTTAAGTATAGAAATAAAAACGTATTTATATCAGATATATTTTTTTTAATAAAATATACTGTAGTTTCACGTTGCTAATATAAAGTAATACAATCTCTTTAGCATCCTTTACACGTCCTGTAACCTGTGAAAATGAACAACTATTGAACTTACCGAGCTGTTTCTCTCGTCTAATGATACTTCGAGAAACTTGGATTGGTTGGCGTCCTGTTCTTTATTTGTTTCTTTTTATTTCAAGATAATCGATTTGTTCGACCTTGATAAGACACAGCTTGCAGTAAATTTGAAGGCAGGCACGCTTTATGACAGTCGTTTTGGGATGACAACGACCTTTTATTTTTTTGACGAAAAAAAAAGGTTTAAAGTTTGAGGAATAAAATTGGTTAAACAGTTAAATTTTAATAAGGTTAATATTAGTAGTGAATTAGCTCAACATTGATATACATATACATTTTACCGCAGATTAAGTGCATATGAATATATATTTCTGTGTAAAAGAAAATAATAGTTCAATATTTATTTTTAATGTATCATAAGTATTAATAAAGCAAGTTACGTTAAATCTAAATCTAAAAATACAAGCGTTCGTTAATACAAATATTAAAATAGTAACTTTGTTTTCACCAAATTAAAAAAATTGTCTAACTTTTAGTAATTTCTTGAGAATAAGGAAGTATTTTGAAAAATATATTTAATTAAGATTTTTTTAATAATTAAAAACAAGGAATCTGGTATAAACAATTTTTCGAAACCAATAACTTTCAAGCCAGGACTTATTATAACGCTTTACAAAAATTATAGTTAAATTAAATTATAAAACCAAAAAACATACCAGAGAACAAAGTAGTTATTGCTTGACTGAGAATATATAAACTAATTTTTTGGCAGTAGATCACCATAAAAAAATCATACACGTAAATTAAAGTCACATGAACATGTTCATAAAATATATAATATATTTACTTTTACTTATTAGATTTTTTTCGCCTACACTTTATAATAAAATTGTCTTGTTATATCGGAGGAACGCATAATAGTTATTTTTGTACATTTGATGCATTACAATCGATTGAATAGTTACGACGTTAAATCATAGGAACTATCTAAGAAACTCACTTGAGCGTTATTATTATTAGTAAGGAGATATTTTTAATTGAAAACAAAATTCACTGTCCCCGAGAATGATACTATTAAAAACGCAATTCTTATATTAATAGTACATGAAAATGTATCATGAGTATAAATATAAAAATATACGAATATACGTATCGTAAGGAAATAAAGATATTAGAAGACTAAGACAATAAAATATGATTTTTTCTAGGAGTCCTGGTGTTGAGATATTTTTGTTGACTGGACGTATATAATAACCTGGGACTAATATTGTCCCTCCGTAGGAGTCTGGGGGGGGGACAGATTAACTAAGGGGGAAATAACAGGGTCAAAGGGGAAATCTAGCTGCCAAAAGTCTCCATTTCAGACAGTAGTTGGATAACAACCGGGAGGGGAAACTTGTTACCAGCTTGACCAATACAATCAGACCCTTTTTTTGTAACTTTATTATAACCTTTAGATATACATTATTTATTTTGATAAAAGTTACTTTAAAATTATATTTACATATTAATTTGACGTAAACCATAATATAAAGTTAGATCTCGAAAACGTAACCATTTTAATAATATATCATAAATAATTCAAGTTTAACATTATGTTAGTAGCCAATTCGGTTATAAATTCTTGTCTGAACAGTTATGGAAAAATATAAAAAAGACACAAACAAGAAACAAATAATAAATATACTATAATAATGTACATATATTAAAAAATATAAGTCAAATTATACTTCGTCGTATCATTCTTATTAACAACACTACTGTAGAAGTGGAAGATTTGGAAGCTGCTGGTTCATTACGCGAGCAAACTTTACTAATTAGCAATGTTCCGGATGTTACTAACATTTTAAATTTGAAAGAACGTGTATATTATCTTTATAAAATTGTAGTGCTACTGTTTTTTATTTTGTTTCAAAATATTATTTTAAGAACGCAGAATAATTGTAATATTTTTTTATAGCAAACAAGATTTACCATATTATACCATATAATTAATTTCAACCTAATAATATTAATAAACAGATTTTTTTTAATATACGGACATGTTTGTAATATTTTTATAAAATATAAGAATCAATAATATTATAAAATAATACTGAAGATTATAAACTAATGTAAGCAAATTTAACTATACTAATTACTAGAAAACTTTATTTCGTCTTCGGTAATTACCTAACTCATCTACTGCACCGATTAATACCAATCATATATAAATAAAGTTTCACGCTATCTCTAATTAAAACATGTCATTGAGAATCCCCCCTACTCGTTTAAAATGAAATTTAGATTATATAAATTTATAATAAAATAAAATTCATAACAAAAAATGAGAAGTGTCTATTTTTCGAAATTAATACTAAATACGAAATTAATACGAAATTAATACTAAAATGATAAAACTTAAAAAAATATCGAAAACATATATCCGCAAAATTTAATGACGAGTATTTTGTTAAGTTATAATATGGCTGACAGACAAATCCTAATGGCCATTTTGGCCATTCTAGCGAAACGTCACTGACACCAGATGCCATCTTGAGTTCGTTAAGACGTTCGTGATCCGAACGTATCAGTGAAGTCATAGTTCCATTCGGTCTGTCACAGTACTTCTATATTTTCTATGAACACATCCCTGTCAGTCACTGTCAGTGATAACACAGTGTTTTCAATGTGTAATTGAGCCTTTATTGATTGAGCTGACAGAACCAACGGATTCAGTCTTCGAATAAAAATTTAAATTTAAATTATTGTTTTTACATTTTGTAAAAGATTGTGTATTATGATCCACATTTCACCAGAGCAAAGTCAGTTTTTCGTCTAATATGGACATGATCTATATTTCTACCGCGTTCCAGAAAATATAATAAGCATCATTAAGAGCGTTGCAGTGTACAATAAAATAATATTCCATATTTTAAAACATTTCACATTTTATTAGTGTAATTTAATTTCATATTATACTCTCCTCGCAATAATATAAAACTGTATCAACCCGGATGCAATTTCGAAATTAAATATATATTCTCTTTTTAATATTAAGTAGTCTGTTATACAGAACGTTGTTCATTTTTAATATCGTAATTATTATTTTATCAGAAGCAGTATCTTATATCGCGAAGTAATTACTTTTAATATATTACTGGTGATATTAAAATACATATTTGCTGTTGGCAGCCTGTATTCTATATTTATTTTACAATATTTCATCAAAATCTATAGTAGTGAGTGATGTTAGAACAAAAAGAGTCAAAGATAATTCCAATTAAAAGAATAAAATTTAATTACATGTCTAATCAGTAATTTAGAATTGTGTGAGATGTAATAAAAATTATATTAAAGAAACTAAATATTCAAAAAAATCCATAATAAACATTATAAATATAATAATATTACTTTGGTTATTATTATTATTATTATTATTTAAAAGATTATTTAGCAGAAATAACAATTAGCAATATATAAGTTAATTTCAAATTTATTCTCAAAGATAAATATAATAAACATTCAGTATTGATTAAAAGTAACCTTTAACATAATAACAAAACTATTTATAAGTATATAAATAGTTTTGTTATATTATATATGTAAGTATATTAGAATTTATTTAACAATGATCATCACAACAATATAAATAAACCAAACGTATGACATAATAACAGTTAACAACATAAATAAACCAAATAAACTAGTGTACTTAACTTTTCTATCACAGATGAATCGTTTCTCCTTCACTTTGGTTCACTAAAGCATCACTTTGGTTTACTAAAGCATCGTAGCTTCGTCGGTATTGCACTGTGTCCCCTAATATCCTCCTAATATTTTTTTGAACACAATGGTCACATAATATCTCAATAATAAATTATAACAAACACTATAAATGTTTCTAAAATATATATAATTATTTCAATGACATTATATTAATTAATTTATATTTATAAGTACATCAGTCTTAAATAATTATAATCAATATAACTTCTCTTTATAATCATTATAACATTATCAATTCTATTTATTTCACATGTTTTATATATTATATATTATTTTTACACATTGATCAAGTGTATATTTGATAAAATTTTACTTTTTATATAACTTTATAATTGTAAATTTTTATTTAACTTAAAAATTTCATATCTAACTTAAAAATTTAGCCTTATAAATTGTTTTAAGTAAATGTTCTATTCTCACATTCACAGTGACGTCACATGTAACTTTAAAAAATACCAACTTTTCAACCTTATCAAAACTGTATACTTACAGGTTCGGTAAAATATTTCAATGAATTTAGAATTTTTAAACATATATAATTACTCGTAAATATAATTAATACAGTTAAACGTATTTTATCAGATCATAAAATTCCAATTGTGTTAGTTTATAACTTCGGTTCATTCAGTGAATATAATTTAGTACAACGGTAGCTATATACAATTAACATATGTACTTCTGAGTGCACAATAAAATATAAATAATAATAAATAAGAAATTAATTATATTAACTGCGACTGATAACCGATGGCTTGAACAATAATGAAACAAGCATCCATTTATGTACTTGACCCAAAACTACCATAAATAATAAAATAATTTCAATGTAACAGAAACATATCAACTTAATTTTTATTAAATGACCTTATATTGAAAAGTTTTCTTTTAGTATTTAATACAAATTTCTAAGTAAAGATTATTGAAATTAAAAATAAAATAAAAAAAAGTCAATTTTCCTGAATTATAAATTAATTTCATAAGAGTATATAATTAATATCAAGTAATAATTGTATAAAAACTTTAAAAAGTTCCTCTAAATCCGTTTGTTGGCCACAGCACACAAGCCATAGCGCACAGTCACAGCATGTGGCTAAGATTTAAGTGATTCTTTTAAATAGTTATAAATAAGAATTCTGAAAAACGGTATGTATTCAGCATCCCAAATTTGTTATTCAATTGAACTGATATTTATTGTAGCGCATCTAACACAATCTCACATCAATCTCTGAATTCGAACTAGTTCCAACTGTATTCTGAGAAAGTTTGCACACAATTTTGCATGTAGATCACACTTATTACATCATAATAAATAATATCATAATAAATATTTAATTGTATTTGCATACACACCATGAAGGTATTACTTTATTAATGAATAGAGCGCGGGAGCGCTTGGCCACTCAATAAATATTAAATCGTTTTCTTTTACAGTTTCTTTTATAAATTTTTGCTTGCCGCGTATGCCATTGCCATTGCCAAATACCATTTCCAAAATACCAGTATGATATTTATCATGTCATAATAGGAAAAAGAAAGAAAATAAGAATGGAAATTAACTATTTATCGCGTTTACATAATTTGGTAGTGTATCTGAATTCTTTGAAATAACACCAGTCTATCAATGTTTCTAGTAATGACCAAAGACTTTTTTTAGATAATTGAACCACAAGCTTACCCTTTGACGTTTCTCAATAGAAAGCTTTTACTTATCTTAGAACTTATATGATTTCTTCGCGATATTTTTCAGTAGAACAACCAGATACCTACTACCAAAATCATATTTATTCAAATACTTTGTTGCCGACGGGATCAAACAATCGACTATTCAAAGAAAATCATGTGTTGAGTACACTAGACCGCGTCTCCAAGTTTAGATCATAATGTTAAAAATATATATTCTATTTTAAAATAACTTATACACTACAATTTATTTATTTATTTATTTACCTTCACGCCATATCCCTTGCGGGGTAGCCAGAGACGACGGAGCGCCACACGCTACGGTCTCTGCATACCTCTTTCGCCTCGGCCACAGACATCAACTTCTTCATACATGCCCTCCGGGGGGTCCTCATGCTTTTTACGTGACCTTCCTCCAGTATCGTAGCTACTGTGTTTTCGAAGGTCACTCGAGGCCTCCCCCTGTCTCTCTTACCGCTCACTTTTCCCATATAAATCTTTTTTACCATTCTTTCATCACTCATTCGTTCAACGTGCCCAAACCACCTGAGCACGTTCTTCTTCATTCTCACCGTGACATCTTCGCTAGTACCTGCCATTCTGTGGATCTCTTCATTGCGGATTCGATCAGCTAGACTGACTCCGCATATTCTGCGAAGAGATCGCATCTCCACAGCATTCATCTTTCTTACATTCTTCTTCTGTGTTACCCACGTTTGGCTGCCGTATAACAGTGTCGGTAGCAAAACTGCATTGTGTACAGCCAAACGTGCAGCTATACTGACGTTTTGACGTCTCAACAATGCAGTCAAAGCACCATTGACTCTGTTACCAGCAGCAATACGCCTTTCCACATCCATTTCGTAATATTAATAACTACAATTAATATGTTTATTTATTTTTTTTATAGACAAATCTTATACTGAATACCAATGATAAACGATGTCTTAAAGCTTAGGTACAAACCTGTCTTATAAGAAAATAAAATAAAAATAAAAATAAATACTCATTATAAACCGACCGAACCGACCGATGGCGGTATATCCATCACAATCAATGCAGCTCAAAGTAATATAGACTGGTGTCGGGCAGCAGCGCCACCGGTGTGAGGAGCTGCGCACTGCGCTCGCCAACCCGTCTGCCAAGCGTGGCGAGTATGACAAATTCTCCCCTTTAAATATGACAGACGCAAACAGGACCAGGCCCCCAGTACTCGGCAGTCCCACTGTTCCCGGCTTCGGCAGCGGCCGTAGTTATGGTGGGGCAGGGGGTGCTAAGAATCTCCGGACGGGATCGAGCTACCACCCCAAACGACACCTGGCCCTGGTAACACACAATGTCCGCACTTTGCGGACTGACGATAGGATTGCTGAGCTGGAAGAAGAGATGAGTAGGTTACGCTGGGATATATTAGGGTTATCTGAAGCCCGTAGAGAGGGGGAGGACACGATAACCCTCAAATCCGGATACCTACTATACTACCGGGAGGGCGACCAACAGTCCCAAGGAGGTGTCGGGTTTATGGTCCACAGGTCCCTCATAAACAACATTGCGGTCGTTGAAAGTGTGTCGAGTAGGGTCGCGTACCTTATACTAAGAGTTTCTAAAAAATACTCGTTGAAGGTCTTACAGGTCTACGCACCGACCTCCGCACACCCAGATGATGAAGTAGAGGCTATTTATGAGGATATTAGTGGGGCCATACATACTACAAAAACTCACTTTAATGTTGTTATGGGGGACTTCAACGCAAAGCTGGGCAAGAGAAGCGACGATGAGTTGAGAGTGGGGCAATTTGGATATGGGCAGCGGAAACCTAGGGGACAGAGGCTGGCCGATTTTCTGGAGGAAAGAGGGACTCTTTATGATGAATTCCTTCTTCCAGAAGCCGCCTCAAAGGAAGTGGACCTGGTTAAGTTCCGATGGTTCCACTAGAAATGAGATTGACTTCATCTTGACCACTAGACGCCAGATATTCAACGATGTCTCTGTGATCAACAACGTAAAAACAGGGAGCGATCACTGAATGGTAAGAGGCACGCTGAATCTCAATGTCAGGTTGGAACGATCTCGGTTGGTGAAGTCTACGCTCCGTCCATCTAAAGCTCATATTCAAGACCTCGAAAGCTTCCTACTCGAATTATCGAACCGCTTCGCTTGCCTAGATGATTGCACATCCGTGGACCAAATTAACAACAGGTTGGTAGAAACTGTCCATACGGTCGGAGGAAAATTCTGTAGACCTGGCCGTAAGAATAGACCTCAAAAACTAGCCAACGAAACTCTCAAACTTATGGCGGAACGACGCTCGTTGGCACTTCAGTCCCTCAATGATATCAAGACTTATAGGCAGCTCAACAGACGCATACGGAAATATCTGCGACACAACATCCGTATTTTCAATACTAACCGTATTAAAGATACGATAGAGCGGAACCAAGGCTCCAACGTGTTTGCGCGAGATTCGTCAATTGGGCAAAGCCGGTTATCGAAGTTGAAATTGGGGGATGGAAGCACAGTGTCGTGTAGGGCTGACATTTTGAGGGAGGTCGAGAGGTTCTATGGACACTTATATACCTCGGTCGCTAAATCTGTTGATAGCTTAGCAGAAGACCCAAGAGCGGAGCTTACCCGGCACTATTCCGATGAAATCCCGGACATCAGCTTGCACGAGATCAGTGTGGCCCTAAAACAGCTTAAAAACAACAAGGCACCAGGTGAAGACGGTTTCACATCAGAGCTTCTGAAAGCGGGCGGATTGCCAGTACTTAGGGTCCTTCAGAAGCTCTTTAATGCCGTCCTGCTTAAGGGTGTAACGCCGGAAGCATGGAACAGAAGTGTGGTGGCCCTATTCTTCAAAAAAGGCGATACTACTTTGCTGAAGAATTACAGGCCCATCTCGCTTCTGAACCATGTCTATAAGCTGTTTTCGAGGGTTATCACGACTCGTCTCACGAGCAAGTTTGATGACTTCCAGCCTCCCGAACAAGCCGGTTTCCGAAGGTACATCGAAGTGTTGAAGTATTTGTACATAAACGCCACCATGTCGGTTCGAGTCCAGGAGCATTGCACAAACGCTATTCCTTTACAGCGAGGCGTGAGACAGGGAGACGTTATTTCTCCGAGACTATTTACCACTACACTGGAAGACGCTTTCAAACTCTTGACCTATGGAACCTAGACGTGGCCTCTAACAAAGGGACTCTTAGAGAGGCTTAAAGTCACTCAGCGTGCGATGGAGAGGACTATGCTGGGAATTTCGCTGCGAGATAGAGTCAGAAACGAGGAGATTTGCAGACGAACAAAAGTAAGCGACATAGCCCAACGGATTTGTAAGCTGAAGTGGCAGTGGGCTGGGCATATAGCCCGCTCAAGTGACGGCCGATGGGGAAAAAGGGTCCTTGAGTGGAGACCACTTACTGGCAAGTGAAGTAGAGCCAACTAGGTGGACAGACGACATGAAAAGAGTAGCTGGAAACCAATGGATGCGGGTCGCTTTGGACCGATCGCGGTGGAGGTCAATGGGGAAGGCTTACGTCCAGCAGTGGACGCACGACAGCTGATAATGATGATGATGATGATGATAAATATTACCTGCAACCAACAGCAATTATGAATTTGAAAGGAAAATAAATTACTAATTTTCATCGTCACGTACAAATATAAAAGATATATATGTATATATATGTTATATATGTTTATATATGTTTGGACGTTATTGAAACTGGATACTCGGAAGATTGTTGCGGGAAGATAGTTTGAGGTAGGGTTTCCTGGTTTTGAAATGCTTGACATGGTAACTGGACGCCGACACTACCCCCGATTCTGGGATGGTCTCTCCGGAAGTATTATGGGTAGTGTAAGTAGGGCCGGATAGGGAGGGCCGGATGCCATTGTGGGATATCAGCCAGGAGTATCATTACATCAAATCCATTTCAGTTACTTTTATATAACTTTAAGGATTAAAATGTATAATGATTCAAGTTATTCCAAGGGTTTAATAATTTTTATAGAAATTTTAACAAACCCTAAACAAAATCTTGAGTTAGTGTAATAGTCTTTATTAAATGGTTTAATCAGACTGGAATTATTAATATTAGAAACAGTATATATAATAAATAAACTGGCACATTAACATAAAGTAATGCCAAGCTAATAAACTAACAAACTTAACTGTACTAATTACTTGAAAACTTCATCTGAACTTCAGTGATTACTCAACTCATCCTTCTCCCTATTAAATAACTAAACACACGTTAACAGACATTTACGGAGTAATTCTGTCACATTCTTTTAACTCGCTGGCAACTTACTAGAACCCTATATTTTTAAACACCTTATCACTTATAGTAAGTTATAAATGGATTATTATAAATTATGGATACCAATATACCGGATATTTTGTAATAATTAAAACAGTTTAATAATATTCAAATTTATTCGTGCTATAGATGATACCTAGCATTCTTTTAAATCTACCTAGCATTCTTTTAAACTTAATTAAATGCAGTAATCCTTTAAAATTTAATTGTTTTGTCGATACTGATTCTATGTTGATGTTCCTCTAGTTTCCGCTTGTGAACCCAAGAAATGTCAAAAGACAATATTTTAAGTAACCTCAAAAATTATACGTCACTCATTTCTTAATATTGATAAAGATATACTGGTCATAACCAAAAGAATTTGTCCAAAAATAAACCTTACTACCACTACCAATACACATCACACTAAACACGTAATTGTCCATTGTAATGGAGTAAAATTGTATGTAAAGAAATTTATTATGAAAACTATAAAGTACGAGAATAACGCATTACAAAAACATCTTGCATTTTATTTACTCTTTAGCTATAACAATTACCGTAATTGCTTTGATATGAAATCGACGGTAGAGACCACAAGTGTCTAAGTATATATAATAAAGTACATATTTATTTTTATGTAATATATGTTTATTATTTCACATATTTTCTTTTATCGCACCATTTTATTTTGCAAATTAAAGCACTTTGTAATACAACCAATTTTTTTAAGAGAAATATGTCAACAGTCTCGCTACTCCAAGCTCGTTGCCATAATGAACACCAGCTGTGGCTGCATGTAATTGCACATTCATATTTAAATATTAAAAAATCAGTGACTTTTTATATCCAAATGATTATTTACACGTCTTTATATGGTTACAATAATAAGTCTAACTTAATTTAATTGTTGGATTATACTGCGTTTAATTTCAGTGAAACTATAAATATTATGTTACGAGTATATTATTTAATATTACTTTATATTATTAAAATACCATATACAAATTGTTTCTGCTGAGTCAGTTTCTCGTTCTTATAGCAGCGTAGAGCCTGACTGAGTTCATATATGTGTATTCCACTTATAAATCTTTCATTTGCGTATAAACACTGTTTACTAAATTATCAGATAAAAACTATTTTTGTAGTTTTTCCTGTCCTTTTATATTATATGCAAAGATATTCAATAATTACATTTTACAAATACGTCCTCATCAGAAATTTCTAGTGTCGTTTTTTATGAAAATAGTTTTTTTCGTGCAACTAGGTACAAATAAGTTTTAATGAATAAAATGCTAGCGTGCAATCAGCGCTCGACCATTTAAAGCATAATGAGTGAATAACGTTTTCTTAAAGCGCTTTTATAATATTTTTGAATTGCCTTATGATCTTAATACATTTTTAGTATTAATATCATGTCATCTACAAAAATTATGACTCTCGTTCGACATACTAAAATAAAAGTATTTGGCAAAAACGACATTCTACTTACAAACTTCACCTGTTACAAAAAATAGAAATAATAAACAGAATGAGAACTGGTATTATTTATTTACCGCATTTTTGTAATTTACCTAAATGCCTTTCCTTACCTTGTGAGGAAAAATATGGGATACTGTTATTTGCTGTAACTTACTTTCAAAATTAATAGACATCAATTAGTAATTGACGATGTTAATAATGCTCTCTGATGGTGCACAAAGGTTTAACGCCAATAATCGCCTATTATATCTGCGATTTGTCGAACAGACTTGTTTCTGCCAAATACGCGTTCAAAGAATACGCCGGTTGACAACAACAACAATGACGTGGAAACAACTAGAATAATGTCATGTTATACGGTATACTTTTATGGGTAACGCATCAGATATGGATACTAACTATCTTTGTACTAGGGCTAGAGGGCTGTTTAAGCAATCGACAAAACGAGGCCTCGAGTCATTAAAAATTATGAAACTGTACAATAAAATATTTATGAAAATTTTATTTTTGTACACAAGATTATTTAAAAATTCAATAACACAAATTTTATTTACGTTCATACATTATTTTATGTACATAAAATTAATACTTGATATAAAAATAAACTGGCTATGCCCAGCACTGGACTCCATAAAATTAATTCTTTTGGGGGTCTTTGATAAATTTCAATAATAAACTTCCGAGTTAAGCCCTAAATTTGTCATAAAATAAATTGAAAATATTTATTAAAAGTAATTTGATAACAATAAGTTATTATAGTGTAAAGAATTACATTATCGACGATATGGCCTGGGAATAAATTGTATTTTAGCGATTAATTGACCGAAGGACGAATGCTGAGCATAACGAAATGTTTGTCCGAAGGACTACGTTCCCGCTAGACAGGCCCATTCTGTTATTTTTCCGTATGTATTTTAGCACGTTTGTTCCGGCGTAGACGGTGTATTTTTCGTCCTATCGTCACGAAAATTGGCGGACGTATACTTTGAATTATTTGAAGTTTTATGTCAAGCCGATTTTTTGATTGGGCGAAAAAATCCAAAATGGCGGCGTTTTCTAGTTTTGTTTTTGGCGTAGCAGGAGCAATTTTCATTCGATCGCCAAAAAAATTGGTGTTTTCTTTGAGTTATTTAAATGTTTTTTTGTCCGGCTATTTTTCTTACTGGGAGGAAAAATCCAAAATGGCGGTGATTTGAGTTTTTGTTTTGGCGTAGCAGACGTATTTTTCATTCAATTGTCACGAAAATTGGTAGGTGTGTTCTTTGAATTATTAAATTTTTTATGTCGAGTTGTTTTTTTGCTTGGACTAAAAATGTCAAAATGGTGGATTTATGATCCACATCCACAAAAACGGACTTTGCGGCATCTAGCGGGCTGAAATTTTGTCTAAGTATTCTTCGCCGAATTCTAAGGTGTTTTTTGTTTTTTGAAATCCAAAATGGCGGCCATAGCGAATTATAAACATTTTTAATGTTGCATAATTTTTTTGTTATTTGGTGGAGCCAAATATCGTTCGGTAGTTATGTACCTACATACATACATAGGTATACTTATTCTTTTTTGGAAAAAGCTCTTAAAAAAAGCACTCTGTAGGTAAGTACCTACCACAATTCATTTTCTCTTGCCAGCAGGCAACACAAATTTCTTGTTTCTTACATAGAAGTGATTATGTGTGATGGGTTTTTTAAAGACATGAGTAACGGCAACAATGTTTGTTATTCACCGGCGCCATTTCAATGATACTATTAGAACCGTCCATGACAGATGACAGAGACAGACAGACAGATGTCACTACCGCTCCAGCACTTGAGCACTATGGTACCATAGCCATCTAGCGGATAAATGCGGTACAAGAACGTTTAGATACGTCCAGCCAGATAGATTTCCCAACATTGTCTCATCTCCTAACGTACTGAGGTCTACTGTTAACAGAATGACTAGATAGTAAGCTACTAAATTTTTTTAACGCTGTTATTACTCCTGTTAGATCTACTTACTGGCTGCATCACACCGTTCCCTGAGAAATCGTTACTTACGGTAGCGGCGGGGGGCGAGTAGCTCCCTTCCCTCAATTGTAGGTATAAGCCATTAGGCTGACCTTTGCGATATGCTCATGAACGGGTGCTGCTTGTGGTGACTAGTGGTACTGCTAGCCACGGATATCCTGTTTTTTATTATAAGTAGTCATTACACCCGCTTATCGAATTGATTGCGATGGTTGTAGTTGTTTGTACGTAGAGTTTTGTGAAACAGTAACCACAGTAAAAAAAACAAGGCTGGATTTTTTAAATGGTTTTTCTTAGACCAGGGCACGTTTGAAACCCTCGTAGCCTTATTTTAGGTTGGACAGTGTCTTTACAGAAGGGCTTATTTCGATAAGTATGGTATCAAAATATGCCTTCCTGCCAATACTATTTGAGTGAGTAAGTAAACGAGCGACTGAGTTAATAAATAAGTAAACAAACAAACACACAAACGAACAAACATAAATTTTAAATTTAAAAGGAATTCAAGGACGAGAACCCCCAATGTTGTTATTCTCAGATGCCCATGTTGACTAGACTTCCACACCAAATCCCTTGAAGAGTCTGTTCCGAGAGGATTAACTAAGAAAAGGGGATTCGGGTCAAAAGAGATATCGAGCATCCAAAATCCATCCATCTGTTCTTTAATATTTTATAGAAATATGTCTGTCAATTTAATTATTTTCTATTTTCAATATCGCTGTGGGAAGCCTTAATTTAATATCATTTCTATTATGATCCAATAATGAGACATTACTCACAGGCAACAAATACAAAAGAATTTCGTTTTACATTAATATTTAAAAATGCTTTGGAATCGCTTTTTTTATTTCAGAGTTATCCTTTAACAGTTGTTAAAATTATATAAACGTATCATGGATTTATTTATGAAAAATAATATAAAAAAATATATGTTATTATAGCCACCGCCATTAATACAAAATAATATTATATTAATAAACAAGCAATTATTTTGTAAGCAAAATTATCATTCGTTCTCAATGAGAATAATAAAATACTTCCTCAGTGATACTTATTTCTCTGTAATATATTTAGTAAACTGTACATTTAATACAAATTATTTTCCCATAATTCATCTCGTTGTTTCGATTTTATTGCAAATAATATTAATATATATATATATCTTAATGATTAACAGTATGTTAGTTATATCTCATATTTATCACTAATTGCTTGAACTTCGACATTAAATTATAGAATATTTTTTTTAGGCATTCTTTTAAGCATGTGAAGGGAAATCAAATATATTATATTATGTTATATTAAATACAAAAGGAATTAAGGTCTTCTTATAAGAATAAGAGTCTTGGATAATAAGTTGTAAGAACCCACCACAACTATATTAGTATTGATAGTTAGTGAATTTGACTAAACACTTGTGAAACTTTAAAGAGTATCAGTTAAGGGTAAACTTCCCCCTTTGAATCTTTCAACAATATTAAGGGACGAGGTCTGCATCATAATGTTGTCCAACTCTATTCAAGTAGGTTTTTGGTGCATTGTTTTTTGAGAACAGAGATGGATTATTTTATTTGAGAGAAGGTAAGAGAAAAAAAAATGAGAGTGACGGGTACGTATAATTATTATATAATAAGAACGTCAATTAACATTATATTATATTGATATATTTGGAAAATTTTATGTTATTGTTACAAAAAAGTACATACATTGCAATTTAACTACACACATACATTATATTAATATTTACCATTGATTTTGGAACATACATTTTCAATATTGAAAGTTATTAAGTTATTGGTAGATTAACATTTTTTAATATCTATATATCTCCAGAATAGATAAATGATTTTAATTTATTACGTGTATGTATCAAATATTAAATAAAAATAACTAATTTAATTTCTAATATTGTTCTGGTACTTTGTGTATATATTTAATGTATATTATAATTCCTATTTTTGAAATAAGAATTACTAAATTCAATTTAATGTTTTAGTACTGAATAGGCTATGATTTATTAATTAAAACTATAATTTACATTCATATAACTAATTTAGTTAAATTAAAAAAAAACATCTTATAATCAAACGCTAGAACCAAATTTAATAATAAAAGCACTTTAAAACTAAACGCTTCAATATGCATTAAATGGTTCAGCGTTAATTGCTTCGTAGCACACTTTTATCTAAACTAATATGAACATAGAACTCCAACCATAAAAATAATTTAGTTTACATTTTATATTTTAAAGAGTATTTCTGATCACTTTTTGACCAATTTATTTTTGTATATAATAGGTTTTTGGGTAGACCTCGAAGAATTCGGTCTGCCCATTCATTTGTCCCCTACTTTCGAATTTTGGAAAAATTTCTTCACAGGAGGTCTTCTTATGACCCCCTGAGTCCGAAATGACCATTGGTCAAAAAGTTTATATATATATATATATATGCGTGCGTGCGTCCAGATTCGACTTTTGTCAGCACGATAGCGGCCGCAGTTTCGCTCGGATCGCTTTCAAACTTTGCACAAAAATCAACCATCCAAAAATGAAGGTCAAGTTCGTTAACCAGAGAAATCCGAACACAGGGGGCGCTAGGGCCTCACTTTTTCTGATTCCATTTTTTCGACCATAACTTTTTGCCTATACAAAGAAGATCAATCGCGTTCATATTATATGATGTCTTTGATTAATACCTATAATTAATGTAGATAAACCGAAAACCTAACTTCAATAATTTAGGGGTGGGGGTAAAAAAACCGAAAATTTTTGGAAAAAAAATTCATAACTTTTTTCTGGTAAACATTCTTACATCACAAGTATTTTTAATAGAAAGGTTATTTTTTATTTTAAATTTAAGTATTAGAAGTTTTGTCCGTAAAAGGTACCGTTTCCGAGAAAAAAAATAAAAACCACTTTCAGCTTGAAAATTTAAGGTAGGTAAAACCACGTCAACTTTTTTCTGGTAACATTCCCTCGTCTCAAATATTTTTAATAGAAAGGTTATTTTTTACTCTAAATTTAAGTACCAAAAGTATTTCCAAAAAAGATACCTTTTCCGAGAAAAAAAATTAAAACCGCTTTTTGCTTGAAAATGTTTGATGTAAACAACGGCATCATGTGTTATTCTTAGGTAGTGAGTTATATTTTAAACGAGTTACACACGAGGTCTACCCACGCGTGTCCCCCTGCGGGCACGGATTTTTTTAATAATGAGAGGCAACTGAGTAAGGTTTTTGTAAGAACCTTACTATACATATTGACACAAAGCGTGATTCAAACATCACATAACATTCAAAGATCACATCAGCACACCACGCGGCTATGTATTATATTATAGCTCCAATTATGAGGTTTGATATTCAGTCTTAACTGTAATAAATATCCATAACAAATAAAAAGTAATTACATAAATAATGAATTAGAACAAATATTTACGAAAGTACAAAGGCCATTATGGTCGAAGGAAATAAGAGCATAATAGAAATAATGGAATTCTTATTATGACTTTTATTTATCGCAAATATGTTTGTGATAGTATTTATAACTATTTTTTTTAATATTGCAGATATGTATTTCTAATTGTCTGGATAAATCAATGAATTTATATGACACAGATATCTGTACTTCATCTTCAAATGCCACATACCTACAAGCAGCAAGCGATATAACTTATGAAGTTCAAGTTGGAGGACACTTGAAACCATCTCGCTACGTCATTTGAGTGTAATTTATTCTTGTTCTAGCTGAGAATGACTGGCTTTGAAAGCATTGTGTTTCGTTTAAGTTACTCTGTTAGGTCATATTTTATTTAACATGTTATTTCGCTCAAATGAGAGATGTGATTATATAAGTATTAGAAGTTGCAGTTCAAACACCTAGATATGTAACTGAAATGTTATTTGTATTAAATGAAGATCTCAAAAGTAAAATATTTATTCAAACTTCAGAAATTTTATACCGACATGCTTCTATTGAAGTAATTTTCCATTATATACTTTTAATATAGTATTTTACATTTCAGTGGTTTCTAAAGTAATATTTTTTTGATTGTCTGATCTATTTTATTATATATTAATCCTAGCTGTTAACAACAACTTCGTCTGCATTATTTCAATTACAATCTTACAAGTTATTTTATGTTTTCTCGTGTCAACGTATCGAATTTCATAAAAATCGCCCAAGAAATAAACTTATTGATTTGATTACATTATTGGTTTACTATTTATAAGGATAACGTTAAAATTTAATATTGATGAAATGCATTATATATGCAATACATTTTAAGATTTTTTTCAAGTCAGAAATGTCGATAGCACATTTGTTCCATTGCAATATTTTATATTTTACTCAAAATATATATAATATTATTCTTTTATCTTTCTCTTAGAAAATTATATGAAATAAGTATTATATATAAAATAAAAAGATTTTATATCTTCATAATAATAATTATTTTATTTATTTATTTAGCTTCACGCCATATCTCTTGTGGGGTAGCCAGAGACGACGGAGCGCCAAACGCTACGGTCACTGCATCCCTCTTTCGCCTCGACCACAGACATCAATCTCTTCATACATGCCCGCCGGGGGGTCCTCACGCTTTTAACGTGACCTTCCTCCAGTATCATAGATACTATGTTTTCGAAAGTCACTCGAGGCCTCCCCCTGTCTCTCTTCCCGCTCACTTTTCCTGTATAAATCTTTATTACCATTCTTTCATCACTCATTAGTTCGACGTGCCCAAACCACCTGAGTACGTTCTTCTTCATTCTCACCGTGACATCTTCGCTAGTACCTGCCATTCTGTGGATCTCTTCATTGCGGATTCGGTCAGCTAGACTGACTCCGCATATTCTGCGAAGAAATCGCATCTCCACAGCATTCATCTTTCTTACATTCTTCTTTTGTGTTACCCATGTTTGGCGGCAGCTTTGCTGACGTTTCGCCGTCTCAACAGTGCAGCCAAAGTAACGTTGACTCTGTTACCGGCAGCAATACGCCTTGTCACATCCATTTCGTATCTTCCGTTTCTGCTAAACATACTTCCCAAATATGCCACTTCATTCACTTGTTCTATTATCTTACCATTCACGTTGATCTTACATTCTGTTCTTTCTTCATTTCTTTCAAATATCAGAACCTTCGTCTTATCTACATTCAGGTTTAGACCACTATTTTCACACCCATCTTTCAGAGTAGTGACTAATGCCTGCAAATCGCATTCTGATGATGATGATGATGATCAATGAGCACTGCATCATCTGCATATAGCAAGCGATTGACCTTAAGGTCACCTACTTTTACTCCCATGTCACTGTCTTTCACGCCTTGGAGACAACTATCCAAATACAAATTGTACAATCAAGCTGACATATCGCAACCTTGCTTAACACCCGATTGGATGTCAAACCAGGGCGACATGCCAGCTCCTACTCGCACATAGACTGAGTGATCTCTGTAAAGAGACTTTACAGCCTGTAGCAAGGGTCAGTTTACATTATATCGGGGCAGTATCTCCCATGATTGCTTTCTCACAAACCTGTCGAACGCCTTTTCCAAATCCACAAAAGCACAGAAAACCTTTTGGTTTAGAGTCAAAAACTTTTCCGGGATCATGCGGAGGGAAAAGATCTGATCTATGCACCCTTTTCCAGGTCTAAAACCTCCTTGGGCCTCCCAAAACAGCCTTTAATAATTATTACAATAATTTAAGGGCGAAATAGTTATTACAATGATTTAACAGTAAAATAAAAACTATACATTTGTATTTTGAATATTGATAATTAAATATGTTCCTGGCATTGCTTGAAATGAGAAAACGATGTTGTACCATTTCGTAAACAAAAGAAGTCTTGTAGAAGAAGTGTGCACTTGTGTTCCAAATTAGTATTAGAAATTATTCATTACAACCTTTTTAAATCTGACATAAAAAAATCCGTGCCCGCAGGGGGACACGCGTGGGTAGACCTCGTGTGTAACTCGTTTAAAATATAACTCACTACCTAAGAATAACACATGATGTTGTTTACATCAAAATTTTCAAACAAAAGGGGGTTTTTATTTTTTTTCTCGGAAAAGGTATCTTTTTTGGAAATACTTTTGGTACTTAAATTTAGAATAAAAAATAACCTTTCTATTAAAAATATTTGCGAGGAGGGAATGTTTACCAGAAAAAAGTTGCCATGGTTTTACCTACCTTAAATTTTCAAGCTAAAAGTGGTTTTTATTTTTTTCTCGGAAACGGTAACTTTTACGGAAAAACTTTTGATACCTAACTTTAGAATATAAAATAACCTTTCTATTAAAAATAGTTGTGATGTAAGAATGTTTACCAGAAAAAAGTTATGATTTTTTTCCAAAAATTTTCGGTTTTTTTACCCCCACCCCTAAGTTATTGAAATTAGGTTTTCGGTTTATGTACATTAGTTATAGGTATTCATCAAAGACATCATATGATATGATCGCGATTGATCTTCTTTGTATAGGGAAAAAGTTATGGTCGAAAAACTGAAATCAGAAAAAGTGAGACCCTAGCGCCCCTGTGGCCGGATTTCTCTGATTAACGAACTTGACCTTCATTTTTAGATGGTTGATTTTTGTGCAAAGTTTGAAAGCGATCCGAGTGAAACTGCGGCCGCTATCGTGCTGACAAAAGTCGAATCTGGACGCACGCACGCATATATATATATATATATATATAAACTTTTTGACCAATGGTCATTTCGGACTCAGGGGGTCATAAGAAGACCTCCTGTGAAGAAATTTTTCCAAAATTCGAAAGTCGGGTACAAATGAATGGGCAGACCGAATTCTTCGAGGTCTACCCAAAATTATGTAAAGGTGTATTGTGATGCAATTTTTTGACAAACAACCGAGATTGCCAGTATAATCTTTCTTTAGATAATACTCGTTAACATAATGCATACAAAATCATATTGTCATGTTCATAACCATAAAGTTTTTATAAAGAACAAACTAACCATTTTAATTCGCCTTTTAAAGAAGCTGTTGACTACTGTAGTCAAGTTTGCAATTAACTATATATAAATATATATATGTATATATATATATATATACAAATTCAGGACCTAGATTTCAATCTGAAATTATTAACCAGCCTACTAGTAAAATTGACATTCTAATAATTTTGTAAAGAATATCCAATAAAATCAAAAAGTAATTCCACAATTAGGAGTTGCATGAGAATTGAAAAATATAAAAAACTTAATAAATAAACTTTTATGGGTTGATTAACATCTAATTAATGGTCTATTTTTTAAAAAGTGTAATTTTTATGTCTGTCCTTTAGATAGTTTAAAACACCTTCCCAAAAGTTATTATAAATATTTTCAAAGATAATTCAGCCCTTTTAAACCTTGTAGGATTTATCTTTCCACAAAATCTTTATAAAATTTTAAACAATACTACGTTGAAGTTGTCGCTCAGTTACTTTCTTTGCATTTCTGCTAACCAAGTTGAGCAACTCGTTAGTAAATCTTTGTGAAGGATATGTCTTGTTTTTATAAAATGTTCAGAGATTTTTTAGATTTTTTATATTTTAAATATTAAATTGTTTAATGTTACTTTGACACTTTTTTATCTTGGTCAAAATAATGTATATGACATTCTAAACTATATATATAAACGTAAAAAAATTTAACACTTCGGCCGAGTTTGTATTTACGAATCTAAATCTTCAGTTGTTGATGGTGTAGAAAAGGCTTGTACTTATGGATCCATAAGCCACTTCTTTATCAGTAAGGATATTTGGATATTAGTGAGTAACATGGTTCCAATGTATTGCCTTTAACTTTTTTAAACATTAAGTCCCCAAAAGGATAGTTAGAATAATTAATATTAAAACTTATATTGATACTGATATTATTAGAATACATAGAATTGTGCAAGCTAGATATGAAGGTAGGTCACTTGAGTGAAACTCTCCTATTCTTATAACAAATAGGATTACTCATAATTGACAAGCGAAGACGCACAGCCTTGTTTTTGGTACAAGAAAACTAGAGTTTAACACTTTTTCTTGAAATATGATGTAGTCTTGATGATATACATGTAGTTTAACATCACCAGAAAACTCCGCAATTTAATATCGCGAATCGGGAATTTCATACAATCAGGATCAAACATATAGGACCTTCACAAATTTCACGTTTACCCGCGATTATCAAATATTTCAGTTATATCTCCAAAAAGAAGCTTTTTTGTAGATGTCATAAAATGAATAATTTACAGATTTTCTAATCAATAACTTATTACTTCATAATCCATAAGGCCTTGTAAGCAATACAATAGTACTTACTCAACTGTAAGTGTCGAAACAGGACAGATACTGGAAGATTAAAAAAGTGAAAATTTAAGAAAATTACGAGGCTTATACTATTCTAAATTATTATTTAGTATCTACTAATTTGTAGTGAATATTACTAGTAAAATTACTTAGGAAAAATTTACACAAATAAACTTGTAAACTGCCCAGGAAACGCCGTTAAAATACATGATTATTCTATAATATGTATTCAGACCATTTATTATTATTTCATGTATTTAACTTATGAATGATTATAATGATCAACACTTTGCAAGCCTTAATAAGAACCTCAATTATAGGAAAAGTCACCGTAGCTTAATTATAAGTGAAGCCGTGAAACGCTTCCCATCAAAGGAAAGGAAAGATCACGACATAAAATTCATAATTCAAAGACATGCGGAGTCACCGAATCAGCGTAGGTCAAAGTAAATGTGGGTAAATAAGAAATAATGACCACCAAAGAATTTGAAAACTATGAACTGATCCTCTTTAAAAAGTAACAAGTAGACAGCAATTTATTCATATTGCTATATATATAAAACAATTTAAGCTGTGTTAAAACATACTAATCAAACTTTTAATTAATATGTTACCAATAAAATCATTTATAATAGAAATAAATAAAGAAAGATGGAGAAATAGTGTTCAATCTCAAAAAGGCAGTATTTCATTAATAAAAGATTAGGATTATGCCACAGGCTATTTATGTCTCTTTAATTATGTAAATATAAACAGATAATAATTAATCAACATTTACTTTCAAAAATAAGAATGTGTGAATATGAACACTTTTATTGAGCGAAGCGAACGAAGTGAGCGGAGCGTTTTACTGGAGACTTTTTACATTCTTTGTCACGAATTGGCTCGAAAACTACTAAACGGAAAATTATGAAACTTTGCAATCAAAAAGACACACATTAGGTGATGGTTCTAATAAATTTTTTTTTGAAAAATGTGCTCAAAAAAAAAAATTGTTTAATATCATGTCTAAAAATTTATATCCCCTTGAAATCAATGAGAAATGATGGGTCAATACTCTGGGCTCGCTTCGCTCAATATGCAAACGGCACCCAAGCTTTCACGAGCGCAGCGAGTCGAAATTGAGGGTTTGTTGGCGCCCCTAGTTATAACAGAATTGAAGTTTCTAAATAACAAGCCCTATAGCATTGTTTATAGTCAAAAAACCTTTATATGTAATTGCACGTCAAAAGATGACTTATCATATACGTTTTCCATCAGATATACCAACACTTACTAGATCTAATTAACATTACCTAGTTAAATGTTGATTCTTCCTTCAAACCATACTAATTTCACGTTTGATTCCTTCTTTCTTGGTTGTCGCTGTCTGACTACAAACAACTACCTGATACTATTCGAACCATCATGACTTCTTCAAGGATACTGAAGAAAATTTACGGTCTGATATTAATAATATATTTTTATAAATATTTATTCATATTTTGGGTAGACCTCGAAGAATTCGGTCTGCCCATTCATTTGTACCCGACTTTCGAATTTTGGAAAAATTTCTTCACAGGAGGTCTTCTTATGACCCCCTGAGTCCGAAATGACCATTGGTCAAAATGTTTATATATATATATATATATGCGTGCGTGCGTCCAGATTCGACTTTTGTCAGCACGATAGCGGCCGCAGTTTCGCTCGGATCGCTTTTAAACTTTGCACAAAAATCAACCATCCAAAAATAAAGGTCAAGTTCGTTAACCAGAGAAATCCGGCCACAGGGGGCGCTAGGGCCTCACTTTTTCTGATTTCAGTTTTTCGACCATAACTTTTTCCCTATACAAAGTAGATCAATCGCATTCATAATATATGATGTCTTTGATGAATACCTATAATTAATGTACATAAACCGAAAACCTAACTTCAATAACTTAGGGGTGGGGGTAAAAAAACCGAAAATTTTTAGAAAAAAATTCATAACTTTTTTCTGGTAAACATTCTTACGTCACAAGTATTTTTAATAGAAAGGTTATTTTTTACTCTAAATTTTGGTACCAAAAGTTTTTCCGTAAAAGATACCGTTTTGGAGAAAAAAATAAAAACCTCTTTTAGCTTGAAAATCTAAGGTAGGTAAAACCACGGCAACTTTTTTCTGGTAAACATTCCCTCTTCGCAAATATTTTTAAAAGAAAGATTATTTTTTACTCTAAATTTATGTATCAAAAGTATTTTCAAAAAAGATACCTTTTTTGAGAAAAAAATAAAAACCGCTTTTTGCTCGAAAATTTTTGATGTAAACAACGGCATCATGTGTTATTCTTAGGTAGTAGTAGTTATATCTCAAACGAGTTACAGACGAGGTCTACCCACGCGTGTCCCCCTGCGGGCACGGATTTTTTTTGTTTTTAAATTGTATCTTTTTTCTTAGGTTCTTAATCTTATTTTTTACTCTCCGTCTTCTCACACGAATTGCACGGTTCTTTTTACTTATCACAGGCTCTCTACATTTGTTGTGCAATAAATAAATAAATATTATAATTGATAATACTTGCATAACGTAACTAAGTAATAATAATAAACTAGATAATTTAAATTGAA